>OY970797.1:0-5000000 GCA_963853775.1 Xanthia togata | reverse complement strand
GTATTACCCAGTTACTGGGTTGTGGAAGTCAGATAAGCAGTCGCTCCATATAAAATACTAGACACGAAGATGGATACTTCGAAAATTCGAGTTATTTTTGAATACGAGTTCCGACGCGGAACTAACGCGGCAGAAACAGCTCGCAATATCAATGTTGCGTTTGGAGAGGGGACTACTAATTAACGCACCGTGCGATTTTGGTTTAAACGCTTTCGTGATGGAAACTTTGATTTGAAGAACGAACCACGTGGAAGATCGCCCACACAGGTGAATATTTTTTTTTAAACTTTGCCCCACACTAGGAATTTCTCCTGTATTGTGGGTGCGTTTACATACATTTAAACTCACATACACAAACAGCCAGACCCGGAACAACTAATTGTAGGTCATACAAATATTGGTTCCGTGATCGAACCCGCGACATGCAGCGCAGCAGTCAATTACTTAACCACTGCGCCATCAATAATGCGTCAATAATGAATTGAAAGAGATGGTGGAAGCCAAACTACCCAGGAATTAGCGGCATGGTTTAACCGGTTTAACGTTACCTTACCAACAATATTGATTTATTTGCGTCAAATCAATAAAATAAAAAATATGAGAAATGGGTGCCTCATGATTTGACTGATCTGCAGAAAGAAAAGCGTGTTGAAACTTGTGTTGCCTTGTTGAATCGATACAGAAATGAAGGAATATTGGATCGAATTGTGATATGTGATGAAAAATGGATTCTTTACGATAACCGTAAGCGAAAAATGCAATGGCTGACCCCAGGTCAAACGCCGCAATAGTGTCCTAAAGCAAAGCTTACCAATAAAAAGGTAATGGTAACTGTTTGGTGGTCTCAGCATGGTGTTATTCACTATAGCTTTCTCTGATCTGGTCAAGCAATAACGGCAGATGTCTACTATGCCGAACTCCGAACAATGATAGCAAAACTAGCAGTGAAACAGCTCCGACTCATGAATCGATCTTCACCATTATTGCTCCATGATAACGCGAGACCTCATACAGCACGAGAAACCGTTTAAACTCTACAGGAACTGCAATTAGAAACCATTCGTCACCCTCCGTTTTCGCCAGAACTTGCTCCAACGGACTACCATTTTTTTCGTGATTTGGACAATTCTCTACGTGATAAAAAGTTTTCTTCTCAGGAGGCAGTACAAAATGCTTTCACACAGTTTATCGAATCTAGATCACGAGAGTTCTATCGCAAAGGCATAAATGACCTTCCTATTAGATGGCAGCAATGTATAGATAATAATGGTAATTATTTTGATAAAATAAATATTTTAACTAAGAAACAAACTAATTTCAATTTTTCAGTAGAAATCGGCAATTTCATACTTTAACCCTAATAGTAGTTGCTACTTACATTCAAAAACTTTACCAGTACAATCAACTGCATGTAAAATGTAAGTCAGTGTTTTCGTGAGTTGGCAGCCCTGCGTCAATCTAGAGAAGGAGAGGGGATCAAATTAATTTAATTTTAACTTGATAATATATCACGTCGTCCGCTAATAATATAATAATGTTTGTTCTACAATCCAATTGAATTCTTATTAGATCGCGGGAGATATGTTAGTTACGTTACTTACAATTACGATTATCTTGGAACAATGAAGTTAGAGTTATTACGAAGTTAGAATTTCATACATTTTACAAGGTTTTGTTTGCAAAGGGTGAAAATAATAAGAGGGAAACCGGTTCCGAAATGCGTTAACAATACACTAGTACATTTTATACATACTTACATAAACTCACGCTTTCTGCCTATGGGGTTATACAGAAACTACATACTCATTGCCTCGTTTACGTTCATACATCTGGTCATACACGCACGCCGGTTGCGATAACTAACGCACCTGACCTTTCTGAAGAACATCACCAATAAGGTATATGTATGCACTCACATTTGCCTAAACCAATCAAATAAAAAACAACAATCAATTTCATAAAGAGAAGGAAAGGAATTTTTCTAGCAATGTGGATACTAGGTAGAATAGACCTACGAATATTAGATTAGTGAGATTGAGCACAAAAACCAATCAATCATTCACCTACCCCCACAAGACATGATCCTGGCTAGACATCACAAAGAGATGTCAGGATAGACATAATATTTCCTAACGACGGTTATTCGGCGATCAATACTTCCCACCGCACGGTCTATTTCGGCGTGCGTTAAACGCAAGGCTCATCTACCCAGCCTAATGCATTTTCGTAGGCCTGATGGGCAGTCCGCAACGCTAGATATTTCATTCAACCGCCCAGACTATTCAGGCTCCCTAGATTGCTATTCTAACCCCCCCTACGTCTGGGGGAGGGGGCAGACAACCCCCACACGCCCCAATGCCTGTACGGCGCTTAATTTCCGTATCGTATGGTCATTAATTTGTAAAGTGATATTTGGTTTATGTATATGTATCGGTAATTTATGTGTACTCGTGTTTAGTTTATGTAGTAATTAGAATTTGCTTTTAGTTTAACTCCTATTATGAAACTTGAAATTGGAATGGTAAAACGTAAATAAGATTTTTCTAATAAGAAAACAAAACGTAAGACCAATACAGCTAACCCGTATAAATAACTGTTGCTTACATTACACAAAAAGAACGCAAAGCCTTAAAAGTGAGCCAGCGAGAAGCTCACCAAAAGACAATGCCAACATATCAGCATTCAACAAACTCCATTAAAACAAGCCGCTGCATTAGACCACATCAAAGTGAATGCAACAAAACGCGGGAACTTGTTTATCTGTGCGAGTTTGGCGCCCTTTTTGCGCGCCCTCTGGTGGCGGGATTATGGCGGATTGCCGCTGTCACCAGCGCATTCCCGCCAACTTTTAATTACGACCATTGTGAACTAAGTTTAAGTCGACGACAAAAGAAGTTTTTCTAATGAAACTTTGGCCGGCGGTGTCGTTATTACTGAGGTACTTGTTGGTCTAGTTAGTTTTTGTTTAAATAGAAATCTAGGTGGATGGGCTTTTTGTTTCTTAATGAGGTGCAGTCATGGAGTATTTGTATTATTTTGACCTTAATTTCCTTCTTTGGTTACAACTTTCTCTACATATTCAGTGGGTCCTCTTCTGTTTTATGTCATTATTTCCTGATCTGTTCTCTGCCTTGCCTGTTTCCCCATCAATAAATTCTAATCCTAATGATGCACTTTCTACTTGCATAGTATTTTGAAGATAATTTGCGTTATCCTGGATCTTCGTTTTACTTTATTAATAATAATAATAAATAAGTTTATTGATCTAAAAATATACATAGACTCAGGTTATACACTAGTTACATGCTAAGACTTAGTCAACTAACAATGGACACACGGGAGAAAAAAAAACAATTGTCTATAACTGTCTATACTTAGTCAACTAACAAAAATTAAATCCTGTCTCCAAAACTAGGGATGGCCTGTATCTTAGAAGACAGTGATTCGACCGAGCTGAATTGATTGATTAATGATGGACCTTATATTTCGAGTGTCAATGTTAATCTACCACAAGACAAAAATGTGAGTTAGCTGAGTAAGTAATTTAGATTTATTTGAGCATGGATGGATGGAGAAAGAGTGGGGTTATGAATGGGAGAGAGGTGTGTGTGTTAATGTTCGTGAGTGTAATGTTAGTTGTGAGGTATGGGTGTGTGTGTTGTGTGTTATAAGGTGTTTTTTTGTGTGTATTGTTTTCTCTGCTACTTACCAAAAATTTGTCATTTTACTGAAAAAAAAAAAATTGTTGTTTTATTCTTCTACCATGTCAATCATAAGATTTTAAAAACACTCACAGCGTCATCGCTTCGATCACCCCTTTCCGTTCGTTTCCCAAACAAAAACGACTCCATTTTCACAATCACCATTTTTCAAACATACACCCAATCTTAAATCTCACAAGAAAAAACACAAAACTGTTAACACATTACGTAAGTTCTGGTAAAATATTGGACCTTTGAATTTGGTTCGTTAGCTGCACATTTCCGAACATAAATTGAACTTGTTCGTCTGTTTACACAGAAAACTGAGACACGGCCGTGCATAAATTGCAGAGCTCCACATAATTAAAAATCAACATTTACATTCAATTCGATCTTCGTTGCTTCGTCTACGTTACGTTACGACGCCATCTTATTTTCTTACGTCACTTGCTTTATAAGTGATTTTGACGTAAATAATATATTTGGTTCGGTTTTTGGGATTTATTAAATTAAAATTAAGAATCGATTAAACATTAAAACTAATAAAGGATGTGTCTAATTGTGTCGATGATCGTGATATTTTTTATCATGAAAAAGATAATTTCAATGAATTTTAAATATAAAATCGAGGTAAGAGTACCTAAATTAAAATGATTGAATCGCGAATTAAATTAAATTAAAGTACGAAATTAAATTCTCAAGTTACATCAAACACGAACTTTTGATGCAAGACTTGCAAGGACTTACAAGAAATAAAGGAAACCTACTTAACTCTTGCAAGTAAAATAAAAGTATAGTTAACGTTGGAGCAAGAACCCAATAATGAGTATCAATATTGCCTTTTGTAAACTAGAGAACCGATATCAGCAATTTACGTAATGGTTATAATTGAAGTAATGACGTAAGCACATTTCGCCAATAACGGGGTGAAAATTTCCTACAATTTATTCTATCTGATAATAGATGTGCAGTAACTAAAAATGTATCAAAGTTAATACATAACTTAGGATCATCTGCATTATAACTAAATCCTAACTTTAATATTATAAATGCGAAAGTGAGTTTGTTTGTTTGTTACGCTTTCACGCTAAAACGACTGAACAGATTTGGCACATGGGTAGACCAAACCAAACTACCTTTTGGAAGGGGCGACTAGAATCAGTTCTTTTTTTTTCTAAATGTGGACGTTCAAAAGTGCCTTACGAGGGCCTATTAAAAATAAATGATTTAACTTAGTGACCATAACCTGGGTGGGTTCCCACGGGATCGAGACTTATGCGGGTGAAGCCGCGGAGAGCAGCTAGTTATTAGAGTGAATTCACATAGACAGAATGTCTTTTTCTTTATATGTATATGAATATATATATATTTACTTAAGGACTAACACAGTATTTAAGTACTACTCGCCTACTGTGTACTATCACCTACTGTGGACCAAAAAGTAGTATTTTGAATAAATGTATATAATAATTATGTTTTGTGCAGTATTTAGTGGGTAACCAATACATGGTTAAAACAGAAAAGTGTAATATCCGTGAGAATTACCTGAAAACAGTCGGCTTTTAACATTTTCAGTTTAATTAAAGTAGCTTATCTTCAAATATTTCTTCTTTATTCTTAATTTCTATCTAAACCACTCTTCCACACTTTTGTCTAGGAATCGCCGGAGTATATAGAGCGGTTACATTAAACAATAGTTCATTTTGTATATTCAAGAAATCTTATTTCATTTCAAAATGAACAGCTCATATGCTGAATGTGATATGAAAAGATTTGCACTAGATCCTGGAGCCTCAAGGTTCATGAGACCATTGCATACTAAGGAGTAGACCGGGTGGCGCGTTAATGAAAGACACATTAATAATAACAATACAACTTTATAATTAATACATCGCTCAATATAAGATGCCGCGACAATATTACTTTGTTTATCAAAACAAAATGATTTAAAAAAAGAACAACAGACTTTATGGAATTTCATCTCCGTCTGCCGATTCGAACATTGCAAACCTTTTTGTTTACAAACCGGGAGTTACTTGTAGATGCATTTTAGAAATACCTTTATATTAAAATCCGGTTTTGTTTGTGTACCCGCTTAATATTTTGTTTTGTCAATCTGAGTCTTTGAAGCGCATCAGAGACAGACCCTTGAAACTTTACTAATACATATTAATCATGAATAGAAAAGTGCATTGCATTATGCATTCGGCTCTGAATTAGATAAACAGGTCAAATACGATACGATTGAAAATCGTTTACAGGGTGGCAGGAAGCTCGACACGCAACCTGATCCTGGATTCAATAAGTACACGATTTTGGACCGAGGAAAAATTTAAATGCACGCGGGCGTGCATTTAAATTTTTCGTCGGTTATAAAAAAAAAACTGTTTCATCCATTTTGACCTCGTAGGTATGCACTATTGTCGAAAACAGCTGTGTTTTTTAACTGATTTAAAAAAAGAAGGAGGTTATTTATAATACCGACGAAAAATTTCAACGCAGGTTGTCCGAAGTCATGAACTGAATCCATAGAACGGTTTGTGTGTCGACGTCCCTGCACCCGGTATATACCAACATAAATGTATCACAAATATTGTAATAAGGATATCGATCAATATTTCTTCCAGCCTACAGCACATATTATACCTTAACACTTCCGAAGAACAAACATTATTTCCAAGCGATAAAGTAGAAAACTTTAACAAATCTATTTGAAGCGAAAGAAACTAACAAAGCTATAAAGGCGAAATAATAGTTATGGAAATAGTCTTTCATTTTCCACGAAAGAAAACTCCGCGAAACTACCGACAATATGAATGAAACTATAATATTAGAAAACTTTCGTCCCGGGAAATGAGAAAACGTTGTAGGAACTCGTTCGTCTAATACACGTAGTTATAAACTTGTTCAATATAATATCGAGTGGGGGTGCGCCGTCTCACTCGCACGCCTTGCACCGCTCAAACTGGCTCGTTTAATTGCATATTCAGCTGAATAATTCTGACGACCACATAGATATAACCGACGTCTACGTCAAATTTTAATAATAGACTTAATGGTATTTTACACAAATTAATAAGGCTGAGTTTTCACTAGTTTCTAACCACCTTTGTATACAATTAGAAATAAAAACAAACATTGGCTGTGACCGAACGCCATTTGAAGGAAGATTTTTCAAAAAAGGAATTTTTCTGAGCGTGCCAGTGATGGTGATCGTTTTGCGGTATCTCGCTTCGACTGTATCGATAACATCTACATTAGACAAGTAGTCGAAAAAATAGATTATATCATTTGTCATATCAATTCCGACTCGATATTGACACAATCGGTTGTAGAAAATTTATCTAATGGAATTGCTACGGCGTAGCAGTAAGTAAATGTGTGCATTATTGTTATATTATGACAAACACTTGTACATAGTGTAAGCGATTGTTATGGTAATGCTGGCTGCAATAGACGGAGGAGCGATGAAATATTGGCCTCTTTTGCATAAGCACCGCCGCGAAACTCGAGTGAAACGATTCTACGATGTGCTACGCCGCCGCTACGCCGGAACCCGTAGCGATCTAATTGCTCATTAACTGTGACGCTTATGAAAACAAATTTGTCGTATAAATGTAAAATATAATTTTGGAACACAATAAATTTTACTCCAATTTAAGTTAATGTTGTAACAATTTGTTATTACGGATTCAATTTAGCGTTTATTTTGATGAAAATTAAACTTGCGTCGTAGCTACTGGTAGAATTTGACAATATTTTTTCTCCTTTCAAGCTGTTCTTCCAACCCTGAGGTATTCCTAAAAATACACATTAAAATTTCACCTTGACCCACCAATATTCGCACTTCGTCCGTACGTAAGTACACCGCTGGAATATTATCGAGGCCGTAGCGAATCGACATCAATATAGGAATATAAATAGGTTCCTTCATTAATCACCGTAATACTCGTACTATGTACCTATGCTGCATTAAAGATCCAACGTACAACGACACGGAAACGTGACGCGACAATTTCTGAAAATTCGTTCAGGATTTACGATTTTAATGAAAATTAGGACAGCGTTGTGCTGATGAAATTCGGTACGCAGATTAAATTAAAAGATTCTTAAAATATATTGTTGTCACTGTGATCGTGCTGTTTTTTAGTAGGTCTGATTTATATTTGACAATTATTATAGTATAGTAATTTTATTTTACCTGTGTGTTTGATGTTAGATTATGGAGACTAGATAAATTAGATCTTCGCGCATCACAAAAATTGTTACTTTAATTTTAACTATTTAATACAAAATAGGTATCAGACTTCATGCTTTTATTCGTTTGTTTTGGTTTCGGTAATGTTTTTTGCGGTTCAAGTAATTTGTAGAGTAGGTTTATTATAACGACTTTGAGAACCCTGTCCCAAAATTTTACGTCGTACCCAGACACTGGTTTTGCCATATTTTACTTAAAAAATAATTTCTTCTGTTGTGAAAAGAGGTAAGAAATTTTAGTAGGTACAAAATGTTACTTTAATTCGGTAAGATATTTATAGTGCGCTAAACTAACACTAGCTGATATTTATGTCCATGTTTTCGCAATTTCATAATAATATGTGAGTTTAAAATGCATCCATCCGCTAAAATCGCGCGATAATTCACAAAGTTTTCACTGAACTTAAAAGTTACGCCTTTCTTACTAAGATATCTTAAGAAAGTAAGCAGTTATTACTGCTTACTACTCGTATGCTAGACAAGGATGGATCTATCTAAAAGTGGGTTATAGATTGAGGAAAAGAAATAGTCGATGTAGGGTAAGTACCTACATCCAATATCGTGGTCGAAATGATTCATAAGTAAGTAAACACATTACTTGGTCGGATGATAACAAATTATACAATTCAATCTGTTTGGTAGTCGCATAATCTTTAGCCATAAAATACCTACTATTACAAAACTTTTACTTTTCTTATAAAACTTCATTACAAGTTTTAATAACGATGTTACAGAATTTCATAAGCGCCACTTTTCCACACTTTTTTATAAAAGACTTGTAAAACAAGCTATTAAAGCTCAGCTCATCTCGGCGTATATCTAAAATTTGTAATTTGTTTATCAAACGTCTGGTATACGTATAGGTGTATGTGCGGCGGGGGGCGAGTGCGGGGCGCGGGGTGCGCGGCTCGCTTGCCGCTCGTTCCGTCACACGGGCAGCAGTCACGTGCGACGACGCCGGCTCTCAACGCGTTTTACGTAACATATCGATTCCCGCTGCAGCTATCGATCGCCGATCGGCCGATGCACATCACTATAACTCGGTTTCCCGCGCAAATTTGATTTTGGATTTTTACGTCAGCATCGCGTGTGTTGTGTTTTTATTTTTTTTATTTTTGTGACGAGGCCTTGGATTTTTCTATCGAGCTTCGCTCTCGGAAGAGTTTCGAGGTGGGTTCAAGTTTGCTGTATTGTTTGATGGTTAGTTTTGTAATGAATAAATCTATGATGGGAAAATGGAACCGGTTCGATTGCGCTAAATCGTTTTAGTTAAAAGGTCAATACACCCGGTGGCACGCGAGCAAGACGCAGCGATGAATGTGGAGCGATGCTTCACCGTGCTCAGCGTGGATGGCTGGAGTCGATCACAGCTTGACGGACAGACGGCCAGACGTGCACCGATCACACACAAGGCGGCAAAATTTAAATATAAATTATAATATCCATTCTATTACTCGTCTCATTTTGAACTTCTGATAGACAGAATTTACATAAAATTTTAGTTACGGTGTTACTGACTCACTCAGTATGTACCTTTTTTAAGTTTTAATTAGTCTTAATAAGTTATGGTTATTTAAGCAATTACTTCTAATTGCAGTTATGGAAGTAAATAACTAATATAATTAACGTTCGACGTGTTGTTTAGTAATAACGTTTTTTTTTTAAATAGGTGCCTACTTAGATTAATTTATCTGGAGAAGTTTAAAAAAATGTGTTTTAATTAGGTATTGAATTATTCATGTGTTTTAACTCTGTACTTAATTATTCGTTATTTTAAAATATTTTTCATGTAGGGTGAAAACACCGAAAGATGACCAAGCCTCCATGTTTCTTAGGAGATGTTGCCGACTGTTTAAATTGTATGTAAAAAATTAAGATATTACACATTTTCTTCTATAAATTATTGAGATTGCAATATGAATTAAAGTTAAGACATTCTTGCCATAAATTGCGTCAAAAAACTTTTTAACAATACCATTAAGTATTTTTAAACTTGTTCGTAACTTGACAATGTCAGCAGCAAAACTCAAAAGAAAAGAAAGAAAAACCATTTCTTTCCAGTTTGAAATGCAATCCTATCAAATAGAAGTTTTCGATAAATGATCATAATTACTTTGCGATTCGTATTACCTCATCGTTTATCAATTAAATACTTATTTTTACCAAGTTTTGTATCGTAGTCTTTGAAGGATTTTTCGCATTTTATCTAAAATTTAATGCATCTTTTGTTACAAAAACTAGGTACCTACCTACATAACTTATTCCATTTACGTTAATTTTTACGATTCTACTCATTTATTTTTCATTTTCAACGAAACGTATATTGAATTCTTGAAGTAACGTCTTTTTTAATTTACAGCCAATAAAATGCTTCATTAAAATCTTGAGGAAGGTCGCGGTAATTTATGTTCGTTCTAAATTAATCAAATAATGCATAACAGAGCAATATTTTTTTTTCCGATGACCTTCGCAGCTTCCTATTGTTTTAGGTTAAAAAAAACAGTTACTATCTGTAGATGATTTAAGATTGAGGCACATCTAAGGTTAGATCAGCTTGTGAATTTTACTTGAAGTGTTCGGGTCATTCACGCTGGAAGATTCATGGGATAGTCAGACTGCCAACAAAACTAACGGCTACTAAGATTCTATAATAAGTGCATAAGCTTTCTCTTTGACATTTAAAGCTGAACAACAGTCAAAACTGACATGATTCAGACGCACAGAGATATTTTAGAATAATATTCATCCTTATCTGTACAATTTAACGTATTTCCGTCTATACTTCTCCTGCCATTCGTCACGTACGCACTGCATATTTGAAAACGCTTCGAAGCTTTGTTCAAGGCATTTCCGTTCCAAAATATAACGTCTGTTTACTTTTCCGTCGCTAACTAGAAAATGAATCAGCAAAAACAATTACTGAATGGCCAAAGCACCGAAATAAGCTAAGTTGATACCTACAGAATAGAGTTTTTTTTTTACATTAGAACTGAGAATATTTTGTTCTTGTCAACAAATATGTCGCCTCATTCATAGTTCTCCGTTATCTCTTATCGTGATGTAAAGTTTACACAACATAGTCGATTTAGATTGTGTGTGTGTATTCTAGATAAGGCTTATCTCATGTCCCGGTTTCTGATTCTCCCATTTTTTTATAGAATATTATTACGATGCTCTTCATGTGACCTCCGACCGTTGTAAACGAGGTTTGGTTTAAAAAGAAAAAAAAATGTCGGATTATTGCGTTCTAAATTTGGAAAAGAAATCACGCGTGGGGCATGCGGCCCTGTTAGTGTTACTGACCAATGTTGCCATGTGACGACACGTTGGGTGTTATGCGTGGCGAATAAAAATTTAGGTCACTCTCGCGTTGGCTGGCCTCGATTCATTGAGCTCGTGCCGATCGTGCGTTATGTCGGGTCGATGTTTGATAGTGTTGTAAATAAAAACACGTGGCCCACACATCTGGCCGCGCACAGATAACCTCTACACGCTACTAGGAAACACAAATCGTTCGGACTACGCTGAAACCACAACATGTTATTTCCCCATTCACAGCGCTAAATAGAATTAACATTCATTGACGGTGGTATTCATGGTCGGCGCGTTTTAATTAACAAAATGTTGCGTTTCACGTTTAATATTTGTTAATACATTTCCGAACCGTGAATTCTTAAGTAAAGCTTTAATATTCATGCATTCGTTGAGGTAGAAAGAATCAGTAATGAAAACTGTATCCATAAATATCCATAAAAAACTATAAAGGTTTTGTTAAAAAGTGAAAAAAATAACGTCTCTACTTCGTATACTTTGTTGAGGGTTTTTGTTTAAAAGCTATCAGAATGAGTGATCGTGTTCGTATTTAACGAACGAAGCATTATTTTAATAAGCCGGTGTATTTTTAAAACAAACCATAAAAGCTGTCTGCGGACAAGCGGTCGCATAAAAAGTGAAAATCAATAATGTTGGCAGCCCGACGACGGCCAGGAGTCTGGATAATTGGAAAATTCTGTGCACGTTGAAAGCTATAAATTTTCACTTTTGTCCACGCAGAACCTTTTCCGTGTTGCATTAAGTATAATAAATTAAAACAAAATGCTAGTGGCATGGTTTTTGCTGGGAGTTGAATTTTATAAGTTCCTAAATTTAAAACTTGCCTACCTATTCTAAGTGTGGCTGATGCAGTGATGCTATAGCATTAATAACTACATTTCAAAATCGTTTCTGTCGATATCGGTACAACTCTAGATCCAACTCGTGCTTACATTTCAGAAAAAAATGACAAAACCCGTTCCTTCTTTACGCTGTTTATTTTTAACTTCTACCTGCGTGTGGTCTCACCTATTTGACATTAAGCATCGAATAAACCCATAAAAATAATATAAAGAACAGTTTATGTGTACATAGGGCTTTTAACCGTAAACGTAAATTTTAATTCTGGACGTTTTCACGAGCGCCATAATTGACTTTACGAGTCATATCAACTGCAATTAGCCGGTCTCGCGGCTCCTGCCACCTTTTAATGTGTTTATTTAGCTTTTGATATATTAACTGAGATGCTAGAAGTGATGTATTACTTGTCTAACAGACTGTTCTTTGAGACAAAATGTTTTACAGCCTTGCAAGATCAGTTCGACAACACCCAGCGAGATTTAATTTTATAAACAAGAAGTGTTTTCTTAAAAACTGGGGCACTTTTAACACAAAAGAAGATTAAGAAGCGGGTGTGATGTCGGGAGCTTCACTGAAGGTGGGATTATTTAAAACTTTGACAAAAGATGCTTCACTGAGGCTTAATTTGTAACAAAAAAGGTGTTTTCATCCAAACTATGAGAGACTAATACCATTTTTATTCAATTTTCTCGAAACATTTAGTCGCAAAATTCTTTAAAAATATGTATTACTACTTCTTGTCTCAATATATCATACTGTGCCCATAAAATGAATGCGAAGTTCACCTTTTATAGATTTTACGATCATTTGAATGGCACTAAACTGCGGGAACAGTACCTAAGGGTAAAACATACAGTTCCTATGTACTTCAAAGTCAAATACTTTCACCATGAACTTTCTACCTACAAAAAAATGAGGTGATATTTGCATTTTTTTGTGAAAACCATGATAACTTTGGTCGCACAACTGTTCCGGCTACCTTAATGGGCTTTTAATTTTCGTCAACGCTTCAGTTTCACTGCTTTTACATCTTTGCTGACGATTCTATGTAAAAAAATATTCTTATAACCTTACTGCAAGACCGGAAACAGTTTAATAAATAGACAAGGCTTCAAAAATTGATAAGTATCGAGCGTGGCATTAGGAGATTTAAAGGTTACTGGAGCAAAGAGAGCGATATTAATTAACTTACAACATTTGAATGTGACCACTGACCGTAACAATATTAGACATCTTTATTTCTTTAATAAATATAATGACTTGGCCTGGTAGGAATAGTGTTGTAGGACATTGGATAGGTGTTGTCTTTGTTAGATCTGAAAACTCAGGACAAGGGTTTTTTAATGCTAGCAAAGGAAGCCAGAAGGAATCCCGGGGGAGTCTTTTATTTAAAAACTAGCTGCGCCCAGCGGTTTCAGCCGCATAATTCTCGATCTCGTGGGAATACCGGGATAAATAGTATTCTATGTCCTAACCCAGGTCATGGTCTAATCATATGCCAAATTTCATCCAAATCCGTTCAGCTGTTTTAGCGTGAAAGCGTGACAAACAAAGTCACTTTCGCATTTATAATATTAGTTAGGTTAACATATTTTAAAGCTCACAAACCACAGTAGTAGCTCCCCCACAACCAATTAAACTACTGAGTCAGAACTTGCTCAACAACCAGCTGATTCACTATCAACAACAACAAAAACCAATCGATAGTAACAAGTTGTTTTTATATTCAACGTAATCGCAAGTAAGTGGCAACACTCAGACCGCGTGGCGGCCAGTCACGCATGCTACGTGTGACATCCACATTATTCCATTCATGCCGCCCACGTGGATGGAGAAAACTAGCACTTGTTTATGTATGTTTATACGGAGCTTCCTATCATGTTGCACTTTTATCACTAGGATTTGTAAAGGCCTTGGGGTATATCTAGAAGCGTAATCAATCTCTGACAACGTGACAAGTGACAAGAATGATAATATTAGAGTAATAAGATTAATAGCCTCTTAAAGTAATATTACTAATAGACCGGATAAATGACATTTAAAATCCAATTAACCTTTACATCGAGCGAAAGTTGTTGCGAAATTTTCTTCAGCCGTCTAATAGCGCAACTCAAAGTTTATCTGTACAAACAATCAAAGAGCAATCCTGAACGTTGTTTACAAACAGAACCCAAATGACTTCATTCACAGTCCCGGGCTCCCGGGGCGCCCTCCTTGTCCTTATATTTCCCGAGCAAGCCCCCGGGATCGGATCGGGTAGACAAGCGTAAGATATCCCGCACTCCTGCGGATTCCGCCCTTGAACTTGAAGTCGTCACGCGCCGACAATAGGGTCGTTTACCTCTTTACTTTTTTATAAAAATAGAGATTCCGATTCCGCTCTATTTTCGTTCACGGAAAAATTATTTAAAAATGCTTGGAAATATTGCCGCACAAACTTCCAAGATAAGATAAGCTTAGCGTTGTCGACGGTAACGTTGAACATAAGCGCCCTAACATTCACAATAACGTGCGCCCATAACGCGGCGGAGAAAATTGTGTACAACCTTTTGAATGGCCAATTCCGCGAAGTAAAAATATAAAATTAAACTAGAAATAGTCTAGCTGCAGTCTAGTGGCAATAAAACCGTCGTTAAACCACGAACGTGTGAACTTTCGCTGGCGTGTTTACACCTCGGGTGTTCGTGCAAAGAACTGGTAAAGCCGGGTGCCAAGTCCGGGTGAAATATATCCGGTCGCCGGGGAATACGCGTAGACGTGCGGCAGACGGCCCTTGAACTCTACCCGTCGGCTTACCCGGCAATAGAGCGGTCGGATGTGCGTGAAACTATGCGTGAGCCAGCCGTCACACGCCGCTACAAGTTCGCTCCCCGCGAGAATCCATCTTCGGAGCAGAGACTAATGTGCGGAGCTCTGCGGCTCTACGTCAGAATGATGTAATAGTATTCACATTAGGTTTATTTCAAGGAGTTCTGAATGACACCGAAATGGTGGTCGTTATGGCGGACTAATTCAATTCCTTTGTATTTTTAATGTGAGGACAAATATTCGCTATTGTTATGCAAATGACTGATTTGTAGAGGTCTACTGAAAAACATATTTCGGCATAGTTTAGGCCTTCGTCAGTATAGACAGTTCCTGCGACTGACCAGAACTCCACAAATAAATGAAGATAAGAGATGGTTATAACAGAAGAGAAAGAACAACGAAGCGATTGATGAATGGATTGTATGAAAGATTGGATGCATGTGTAATATGGCTCGAAAACCACCTATCCCACAATCCATTATTCCTTCTTTGAATTTCTGAAATGACGGCTAATAGATTATCTATGGAAAAGAAGACACGTCCACCTCAAAAAAGATCCTATCCTGGCACAGGAGGATGGATGCTGTCTACAAAATACTTGGTGAATGAAAAGCAAAACCACTAGCAAGAATTCCCGTCACCTATTTCTAGATTATCCTCCTTACCAACCGGGTGTTCCTTTACACCACCGTGACAAATGACCGGACGCGGTTTGAGACCCGGATAACAGTCTGTTAGGTTCTCGTTACCTTATCGATGACCTCTGCTGCCACAGAATGTTCTATTGACTACCCTTATCTTTTCTTTGTTGGCTTTTCATGTCCTTTTAGAAAATAGCTTAGTCTTTTGTGAAAATGAGAGGAAATTGAATTGTTGCTTCATTTTAAAGTTTTGTTTTATTTAAATAGTAGGTAGATGAACTAGCAACAACATTAGCAGTAATTGGAATATCATGATGGTGACTGTGCTTTTGCGAAGTAGATCTAACAATTCCTTCATCAACAGCTGCAGTAAGAAACTTATTAAGCAGCTTTTTTCACCTCTCTATTGCAATTTTTGTAAAAAGTCTGGCTTTTTAGATACTGCTGCTCATACGCTTAAGCATGACTCTTCAGTAAAGTGAGAACTGTCGGATCCACTCATCTGTTTACCCTTTTCCTAACTGTTGGGTTCGGCTTTCAGTCTAACTGCATACAGCTGAATCGCAGTATTTTACATGAAGCGACTGCCTATCTTACCTCCACAGTCAAGTTACTGAGTACGATACCCCTTGGTGAGACTGGTTATCAGACTTTTGGGCTTTTAAATACCTGTAACGATTGTAGGACTTACTAAGGCCGAGAAAACTTTTGCGGATTCTTTAGCAGCTATCACTCAAAACAGAATTTTCTACCGGTCCAACATAGACCAAAGCAGCAAATCGTTCAGAACATTATTGGTCTTTATTCCAATTCTGACAGCTTCGGATAGTTAAATAAATCGAGACTGTAGTGTTTATCCGAGTACGATGCAACAAAACAAGAGTTATGATTGTGTTAGTGTCGCGCGTACCGGTGTGACAAGGGATTTTATGATATTTGGTATGATATCGATGTTATGGTTGCAGGGCTTTGAATATAAAGATAGGACAAGCAATAGAAATAAATATGTATCCTGAGACTATTGTAAAACACGTTTGGTTTTAAAGATGGTGAGAAAATGTTAAAGGCTGCTGCTTCGTCAACTTAATGTTTATTTATTTATTTATTTATGTACACGCAAAACACTTAACAGGACACAATATTAACATAAAAGAGCACAAAGGTACTGCTTATTTCTTACAAAATTTCTTCCAGCAGACCTGCGAGAGGAAAGTAGGATTGGATATGTAGACACAGTGTGTAGAAAGTCGTTTAGATGTCGGTCGTAGTAAATAACTGATCAGTTCATTAGTTAATTCTTTCCTAAGCCATATATATGTATATATATCTCCCTATAGATATCCTAATGAAACTAAGTAGGAAACTGTCCATGGTAGGACAACGCCTCCTTCCACTGAAAAAGTCTGAATCCGTCAAACAGAGATGGAATTTTCAAGACGCGTCTTACGTTTTTGGACAAATCTCTCCACGATTTCAAGATGTTACTGAAATCCTTTTTAGATTTCTATCCGTTTCAAATACAGACAATAAACGTCCCGGACCTAGGGTAACAACAAACGGTTACCCGGTTCAAATCCGACTCAGCCGGGTCACTTCGTCCGGTCGATAACCCCGCACCGCCTCCGGATATCGACCTTATAATTAAAGATACTTGAGGAAAATATATTTAAGTGTTTTAAAGTAGTAAAGTTTATCGAAAAATCTTAGATTTTTCTGGATGTCTATCGTTTATTTCAGAAGTATTGCAGCTAAAAAGCCAAGAGGCTGAAGAAGAAACCATTAGAATTTTGAAATTAGAACAATTAGTAGAATTTCGTGGATTTTGTTTAAACAGTGCTGGGTTACGGACGGCACCAAAATTGCGACATTTCAGACACACCTTGAGGTTGAAAACCTTCAGTTTATTATGCCTACCTTGAGTTGGCAGACCTTCGGTTATAAATAGAGATGGCAGATGAGACAGCGATAGAACTTTTCGGTCAAACCTCGACAGGTTATGAAAATTATAAATATGTACTGTTTTATGCAGTGTGTGTTTTGTGATTAGAAGAACTCGCGCTGTTATACAGGCTGTCAAAACAGTAGTTGAATTTAGTCTGAAAAATGATAACATTATAAATAGTGAATCATGCTTTTAAAATGTAAAACCGTACAACATTGGATTATCATATAGAGTCCGCTAAAAGTTATCGCGCTCTATTTAGGGATTGCAATCCGGAAAACCGGATCCGGTAATCCGGCGAATCCAGCGACACTAAAGGTTACCGGATCCGGTGATAGCATTTTTTTGGAAAATTGGCTGGGCTGTCGCATGAATTGGTACTTTAAATACGTACCTATGCGTAATTTGTAGGTCTATTAGAAATCGATTGGCAGATGACACAATGAATACTATTTGTTTTCTACGATCCTTTTTTCAAAACCAGTGATTTTTTGATTATTCATCGTAAGTTGATTAAACCAAACAGATAATACAAACTCATTATTGTAATAATTGTTAGCATTCTCAAATTATTGTGATCTCAGTAAATAGTAATTACGCACTAAAGGTTTAGTTATTTTCGATTTTTACGTATAATAGTTTTAACAAGAAAAATAATAATTGATTTCATAATATGTTTATCGGGTTCCGTACCTCCAAAGGAAAATACGTAAGTCTATAGTCCCTTGGAACTCCTAAAAAAAATCAAGCTTGTAAATCAACGCAATAAAAAAAACAGCCATAAATGCGACATATTTTGATACTCGCAAATAAATCAACACCTACAAGGTACTTCCCGTTGACCTATAATCATGAAATTTGGTAGGAAGCAAGGTACAGCACATGTAAAGGAAAGACAGGGTCAGACAAACAAAAAAAAATTACGATTACAAACTTACATTTGCAGTTGGAGAATTGACCGTGACGTATATCGATATATGGGAGAACATGTTTTTCACCTACAATGTTAAGTTTGTTTTTGAGATAAATTATTTATCCCAACTCTTCATTGTGCGTGATCCGACACGCACTGGCCAGTTTTTTTTATTTTTATAAACGTTCTTTACACTTACTCGATTAACTCATTAACAGTCCATTTTGGAACGAAAAGGGAAAATTATCCTGATCTGATGAATCGAAACCCGAAACCGGATCGATCCGGATCGATGGAAATTCAGCCGGATTCGGCCGGATTGTAAATGACGTCGAATTGCAATCCCTAGCTCTATTATTGTCTACGATGAGTCAAAAGAATGCTTCTCAATATTGAATAATTTGTATGCGTCACTAAAACAATAAGTTTATCCTTAATTCCTAATCAATGACGTAACGTAATGTTTCTTGAGTTCCTTTAAACTTTAAAAGTATGGTTGCAAAGTGGACTCACTTGGAACTTGCTCGTGGTTAAAGACTCCCAAGAGACTATAACCAATACCCGAATACGTCGAATTGCGATCCCTAGCTCTATTGTCTACGATGAGTCAAAAGAATGCTTTTCACTATTGAATAATTTGTATGCGTCACTAAAACAATAAGTTTATCCTTAATTCCTAATCAATGACGTAACGTATTTTTTCTTAAATTCCTTTAAACTTTAAAAGTATGGTTGCAAAGTGGACTCACTTGGAACTTGCTCGTGGTTAAAGTCTCCCAAGAGACTATCACCAATACCCGAATACGTCGAATTGCAATCCCTAGCTCTATTGTCTACGATGAGTCAAAAGAATGCTTTTCACTATTGAATCATTTGTATGCGTCATTAAAACAATAAGTTTATCCATAATTCCTAATCAATGACGTAACGTAATGTTTCTTGAATTCCTTTAAACTTTAAAAGTATGGTTGCAAATTGGCCATTCACTTAGAACTTGCTCGTGGTTAAAGTCTCCCAAATGCACGTTCTAGATGTAGATATGCTTGAATCCACAATCAACGGGTGAGAAATCTACCTAATTAAAATCCCATAAATTATTTTAAACCTTTGATGAAAACGGCGGGGGAAATATGTAGTTTATTTAACTACAAAAAAGGCTCAATTTTATCCAATAACTTCGACATTTATGTTAATAACGGTAGCTACAAACACCATGATACCAACGTTATAAAAACTCCTTGCACAACGTAGACAGTGTTCATCCGGTTTTTATCAGTTACCCAGGTTTACAGACATGTCCGGTCGATAACCCGCCCGCATACGGTCAAAGTTTATCAATCAGGACTTTGTTTATTTAAACTTAACTACAAATTAAGTATGATAGCACGAGCTTTCTGTAAAGTGTAAACTTCAATTCAATTCAATATGGCTGACTAGAATTTTGTTTCGTTTCTGCAAGTTGGTAAACGAATTTTAAATTTGGAGCGTTATTTTTCTTTTTAAAGTTGCTATAAAAATAAATTATTATCATGAACAGTTTTTAATAAATATGTTTAAACTTTAAATGTGATAAGGTTGGAATAAGCAAGTAAGATACGTGTTGTTGCAAAATTACCGTCTAGAGTTTGCAGGTAGAGAATTCAGTATGTACCTACGTTGTTTCCTATAAATAACTAAGTACGGTTGTTTATTTTTAAACGCAAATACGTTTTACACATTGTAATAACAACAGTCATAATTATTGTTTAAAGCCTTACATATTGTTATGTAATCATGTTTAATAACACTAATGTATGTTTGTTGTTTACAGGTCTTACAAGACATCAAGGTAAATATATTTTATCCTTGTCTACCGCATTCTGTCTCGCTCGCACCTTTAGCTCGTCTCTTTTAGTTGCGATTACTATTTGCACGTTTGTCTTTTGTTTTTGTCTTTCTAATAACGCTTTTTTTTCTTTAACAGTTCCTAATAGTTTTTTCATCATCTTCATTAGCTAATTTTGTTGTTGTAGCTACATTACCATTTACCATGGGTTCATTCATTGTTGTGAAAGTGCATATTATGGAGAATTTACAGTTCTGATCTTGATTAGTTAGATACTCTCTATGCTTATTAGCTTAATTACCTGGAGAGTAAAGTAAATAATTCTCGTCTGTGCATGTACTTTACATAACAGACACTTGAAGCCATCCATCGTATATGACTTGACTTTTCTGTTAACCATTAATGCATACTTTCACATTTTGATATTGGATGCAAAATTTTCAGTGTCCTTTGCTATGCCTTTTTACACAAAATGAAAATCATCTTCAAACGTCTGCCTATCTTCTTCCACACAGACTGCTAAGAATGCCTTCTGTCTGCTAGCAAAAACTGCCTATGTACAAAAATATTTTAAAATACATAGGTACTAAGACACATCACATCCGCGAAGGTTCGATACGTCGTGAGGGAGGGGTTGCGCGGAGGGGGTATGGGGGGGGCGGTCGATGGGTCAACGACCTCGGGAGGATTTCGATGCCACCCTTCCTCCTTCCACTTATTTATTTATTAAAATTTACCTACATTGTTCTACAGCGAGTGTTTAATAAGGGAGCGAATTTAATTTTCATCTTGTACTTAGGTACCTAAATGAGGTAATAGAAAAATAAAGTGCTGACGTTCTTTATTTTCCTTCATTACGTAAACATGGAGGTCGATTGGTTTTCTACCCTCTTTTTAAATATTTTAGGTGATGATATCGTCATAGGTATGCAAATACACTTTTGGACCCGACGAACAAAATGGAAAACTCTGGAAACTCTATGGCACTCTTCGTTACCTACCTACTAAGTAGAAGGTTATTTGTAAAACTAAATTAGATTTCCAAGAAATTGAATTACGTCGTATACTCGTATAACTCCATGATTTCACGGTTGTTCAAAACTGTTAATTAATTAATCAGGTCATTGATAACCGTTATCAGGCCCAACCGAAATGCCTATTATCCTTCTCGATAACTGCGGTATACGGCACTCAGTAGGTACATGCACCCATTACAGAAATGTACTGCCCGCTCTGTATATCGGACAAATAGACAAATTCACAATCGCACCTAAAATGTATTGTAGAATCCATAATTCCACCACATAAAGTCCTATTTCATACAGATTTTGACAGATCCCCCATCTCTTTCAGCCCAATGATTCTTTCTCGCTCACACAACAATCGCTATCCAATATTCTATTTACAAAACATTCGGCGTGCGCGACGTTGCCGTCCTGCTGTGCGCCTGCGCCGGTGACGTCACGAGCTGGAGTAACGCTGTCCTTGTCTTGGTTTCTCTTTCTAAACAGACCGTATTCCGTTTAGAACTTGTGAAGGTTCTGT
The DNA here is from genome assembly GCA_963853775.1 of Xanthia togata. Lineage (NCBI taxonomy): Eukaryota > Metazoa > Arthropoda > Insecta > Lepidoptera > Noctuidae > Xanthia > Xanthia togata. The sequence goes on along the minus strand of OY970797.1, from coordinate 4,978,195 downwards.
GTAAATACTAAATGCCTTTACGTATTGGACAATCTAAACAATAGATAAGACAAAATGGAATTGAATAAATTACTAAACAGTCACAAAGAAAAATGGCCAGACTTTGCTAAAACCAGAAAAAAATGGCACATTTTATGTAAAAAACATAAGTACTGAAAAGTAGCGATTACAGTTAGAATTATTTGCAAGAAATCTCAGCGAGTCAAGATAGGCTCTGTGCGTCAAAACACAATGTCTAGTATTCCTTCCTTGAATGTGGCCATGGCGGCTAAACACACATTAAAGACTGGAATTTGCATTCGCTACGCTTTTCCTTTTATTTTCATAATTAAAGGTACGTACATCTATATCTAGTGTTTTGATGATGTCAGTAGAGTATATGAATGTTACGTTAATACGACACATTGCTTTGACTAGGAACATTCCTGGTAAGAAGTACTAAAATAAGTTTCCTTGTGTAGTATTTTTAGCCTCGTTTTTACCTTTCGAGAGTTCTTTGAACTGTTTTTGACAGCATGATATAGCGTTCTTGTATTTGGATTTGAAAGAAGAAGACAGTATCACAGACAGTTTAGTTCAAAGTTAAGAGAGAACAGGGGCTGCGAGGAATTTGAAAAATAGGTATTTGAAGAAACTATTGCCGTCGCGCTGCGCCCGAAAAACTTAGTTAAACCCCGTAAAGTGCGATAGGGACAACTGTAGCTCTGACCGATTATATCACAAAATTTTTGACGAAAACGACGTTTGGCATTCTCCTTTTTTCTCCTCGAAAACTAAGCCGATTTAATATTTTTTTACATAAAATTTTTAAGAAAGAGTATGTCTAGGTTCCTATTATTTTCTTTTATGCTAAAAACTTTTCCGAATTAGTCTGGTAGGCCTCTAATCACGGCGGTAAAAATGGGGCATTCTTGTAATTTTTGGAGGGTCATAGTTTCCTTACTTATTAATTGCTGAAAAAAAGGAAATGACAGGGACATGCCTATAGAGAACCCGATTTTATTTTAAAAAAATGACAGCTCTAGAGACATTATTCAGGAAGAATAACGGGGAATACGTTTGTATGGAGAATCGCGGGCCCTGTTCCCTCTTAACAGACTTTCAAAATGTCATCTGATAATCTATATTATGATCAAGCTGTTGAAATTTTGAGAGTCTCTTGAGATTATAGAATCTTTCTAAAAAGTAGAAAAAGAAACCAAATCTATATATCTAAAAGCTGACAAGATAAAAGCCATAGCGAAGACAGAACTCGTCATAGTCAAGATATGCAGACCTTAAATAAATGTAATTGATTATGTTAGCTATAAGAGCTAGACAAAATGGTATTGTATAACAGTACTTTCTACCACATTCTATTGTTATGTTATTGTGTGATAACAATAGCTATGATGTTTATTAAATAACAAATGCTCACGGCAACAATTGCTAATAGTTTGCCTCGTTATTTTCATAACATCCGCCCGTGATATCCAAACATCGTGATACCGTAATAATATTGGGTATTCGAGCACGTTTTAGACAATATTGGAACATAAAATTGATGGGTCAAATTTGCAAATTGTAATTTGATTGGAATTTGAATTGGAATCACGATAGGAGCTATTTCTAGACCTAAATAGAACTTAGTGCCGTATGATATTTGCATAGAGCAATAGATTTGGTTACATAGTTCTAGTATTGCAGACGTCTTAAAGAATTTCGTTTGCTGCTTCCAAAATCATATCTAACCTTTGGGCAACTCTTCTCTATATCTATCTCAAGTCCCATAAGAATTGTCTACAAAACAAACTTCAAGTCTAAACTTTTCCGTCAACTTGTCACAGTTTTGACAAACGACTCTTTCATACAGAAATTCCTTGGCCACTTGGAGTGTTGGACAAATTGGCCCTTAATCTACTTAATGGAACGGTGTCATCTCTATTGCATCTTCAAGGAGGATTCAATTAGTCATATCACTGTTATGTGCTGTGGACTTAACCTTGGGTTGGTCATCACGGTCGCCTTGGTCAAATTGCATGATTTTTGTGACCGCTCTACCTGTTTATACTTTCAAATATTCCGTTGTCTTTTCAATTGGCTGGCATAGATTGTGTTTTGTTTCTCCGTTTTGTCTCCAATGGTTCTTGGATTTCTCCTAACGAGTGGTTCCCAATAAGGAAACGTGTTTTAAACCCTTCGAAATTGTTTTATTATTTTTTTCCTGTTGGAGTATCGTTCAAGTCATGTTGGTCATTTCAATTTCATTTTACTTTAACTGTTTAACCCTTTTTTAATTTCTTCTCTTTCTGTTATGGAAGTCTTAAATGTTCCACGACCTGAATAAAGTCAGTCATTTTTTTTTTTCAATTAGGCATATAAAAGGCACTTTTGAACGTCATCATTTTACAAAAACAGAATTGATTCTAGTCGCCTTTCCAAAAGGTAGTTTTCATATGGAGAAGAATGGGCAAGAAACTACACCGTTACTCTTTTATTTAAAATGTTTTACAATATTTTGTACACATTGATTATATAATTATATGTGAAGGCGATGCACCTAGAATAAAATTGTGTACCACAATAGGTAAAAATAATTAAAATGAAGCAATGGCAGATAAACTAATTATGTAATAGATATATGCAAGCATTGTAGAACTGTGTGTAGTACGTTATCCTAAAATTTTAACAAGTAATACTAATAAGTCAGTGTGAAGTAATCACAGAATGTAAAATCATTGTCATAAACAAAATAAATTATACAATTAAATTAGCAACCAGTTTGATTTGTCTAGAATACAAAATCAATTCAACTTCACTACTAAATCCTTCCAGATAATCCCGTACATTCCCGACCCCAGGGCTCTGCCACTTGTCGGCCAGCAAATAGCTTAGTTACATACACAATAAAAAGACATCGCGCAACACCGGAAGCAATCAATTCCAGCCACAATAGACTCAATGTAGGAAGGTTAAGGATCAATCGGAGTACAATGCTGCTAACCTTCGGCTTCAGTTAAAATGATCACGGACTTAGTGCGTTGTATGAAATGGAAGTGTCTTCTTTCTTTTAATCTTATAAGGAGTTCTTTTGAGGATTAAGTGCGAATATTTCACTGCAACAGAAGGCTTTTATTACGGGGCTTTCCATTCACCATTTTTTTATCAAAAACTTAAAACCCTCGAGTAGAAATTGCCTCAAAAGTTTTTCAAATATTTACAAAGGATGTGATCATAAGAACAGGTACTCATAAAAAATGCCTAATCTCAATTCTAAATTCACTTTAAAAAAAAAACAATCTCAACCGGTCCAGACAGGCCAAAAACTTTTTTGTCTTGATCGCCTTGAATTTTTTTCCTGTTTCCTTATGTTAAAGTCTTAAAATAACACTTTACACGTGCAGATAATGTTTGCGCAATAAAATGAATACTTTGTAGCTAAATTAAAATTCATAAAGCCTAATAGAATTTTCTTTAAAGGTCACAGAATATTAAGTAGTACAGAGATTTAGAATTAGTTAACAAACACCGAAAATTCAACTCCAAACTAGGCCTTTTGGAAAATTTCTCTGAAAATGACAATGGTGACCATACTACAGAAGCACCAACAGAAATATGAAGAGAAGAACATGTGCTAAGTAGCTTACAGACAAAAACCAAACTGTAACAATTCCCCAATTTATTGGAGGTGAATCGTTGCGGGCAGCGCAGCGGTAAGCCGTGCATTTAGGCGGCCGACCGCCAAACCGCCACTGAACAAATGCGCAAAACCTTGAACACAGTTTACGTCGAACTGCGGCGGCGTTGTTGGTCGTTCGCAGTGGCTGTGGCTGGACGATCCACCGCCATATCGAACGACCATCCTGCGACCACCAATAGGCGGTTTAGTTGAAAATAACGATGGAAAATGGACCTGTTAATTCGCGGCTATCGGCTATTGAGTACTGTATATCTGCTGCAATTGTTTTTAAGGCCCGTTGCAATCCTCCGAAAGCTGGAGGTTTTCAATAGCCCCAACTCCAAAACTAGTTAGAAATTCACGTCCTACTCGTATATATCTTTTCTGACGACAACAGTATTCTCTTGGCAAGCCGCATTTTTTTTTGTCTCTAAGCTTTGTATCAGAAATGGTGAATAGCGAGATCATTAGGCTAAGTATACTAGAAGTCAAAACAATCAAATCGACGATTATGATGAAATATTAATATTGTTCCCTATTAACATTAATGAACACATAAGATATGTGTTAATTGGAACAACAAACAACTTGCAGATGGCGTTTAAATTACTAACAAGTAAATAGTAACACACAAATATTGTAATTACTACGCAATTTTAATAATTAATGATTTACACTTGACATAATAAGGAGTCAAACATATGCCTTGCAATAAGGAAAGGAAACAAATAAGTATGTTGTGCAATATGCTGAGAAAACATATGCCATTCACGAACAACACCACTGAAATATAGTTGTTAGGTTAAGTTTGGAGCAAAATGTAGGCGGTAGCGTTTTCCTTAATTAATTTTGCTGTACCGTGCCTTTGTTTGAATTCATTTCAGACTTATGCAACGCAAGACTATTGTTAACTGTTGTAGTATGACTAAAAAAAGCAATATCGTTTTCTAACTGAACTCAATATTGAGTGTCTTTATCGTATATTCACATTTCTGGTATTTTCTTAGGTTGGAGTCTACCTCACGCGGCACAATTGAATGTTGCGCAATTAACATCTCATGTTTTCTAATATTCTTAGTTTTTAATAGCTTTTATAATCAATAAATGCTATGCTAGAATTTATTTCTCCTTCTTTTCATTAAACCAAAACTATTATATTATCAACTACAGCTCTTATGTCCATTATCTCTTCATCATACGACCGTACAACGTCACATATTGCACAACTATACATAAACTCACGCGTTTTTGCCATAAGGGTAGGCAGAATCTGGCAGTTCTGTAGTTACTAGTTTCTAACCTAAACGAAGCCAAAAGGGTAAGGATCGTTCCTTACATACCTATTGCTTTTGCTTCGTTTACGTTCATACACGTAAGCCGGTTACGAGTACTACGCAACTGACCTTTCTGAAGAAGATCACCAATAAAAATCATATTCTACAAATTCCGTGACATATGCCCCTGAACTGCAAGCTCACCCCCGCGCCCCTCATCCCTTGCACCGCGCTCGCCCTCACACCCGGGTCGCTCAAGAATAGCCGTCGGCCAACGTGGTGGTACACGTGTTCCGCAATGACTGCCACTTGTGTTATCCATGTCTACTACAGCTACATGTGTTCACTTGACCTGGGAATTAATGTGGCTTATGACTAAAGATATGTATGAATATGGAGATAGCTTTACAGCACCTTTTCAGGCCTTGAACTTTTATCAATTTTTATACCTGACATTTCCTTTAACCTTTTCTAACGATATGTGTTTACTTGACCGGGGAATAAATATGAATGTCCCTTATCGATTTTTAAGCTGACATTTACTTTCACCGTTTACTAGCCTTGAAGGTATTATTGCATAATGCAAGATATCTTACATTATGCAATAATATCTAACATTATTATTTTCATTATCTTTGCGACTTTGTATTTTCAACTTGCTATAATTTATATTCTCAGATCAGATTTGGTAAGGTTCAAGTTATACGCTGGCTATATCACTGATGTTCTTGACCTGCGCAACTCTTCGGAATTCAACTCTATGGAATTCAAGTTTATAATATTTCTAGATATAGAAGAATAGTGTCAATGATCTTCCTGCAATGATTAGATTCCACCTTACTCTCCAAATCATTTATATGTTTCTTACAACATTCATAGAAGAAAAGGACATCCTATTTCTTACCAGGAACCCACACAATTTATTTTACCCTAAAATATCTTCTTCTTATACCTCTATACCACCAACCAATATATCAAAAACAACCCGGAATACATAGTATCAGGTATCTTCGACCTGTCGTTCTAATTTGAGAGAGGAAATAATAGAACCACCCATATCTGCTTCAATGACATTGGTAGTAGTAGATGTACAACATTGGGACTACTGTAAGGTCGCTGGTTTTCTTTTTGTCTTCCTTAAACTTCTTTAATCTCTTCGGCACTTTGATTTGGAATCCTTAAAGAACTGTATCGTCTCCCTGAAAATAAAAAACCCTGAAAATTTGTGAGGATTAAAATAAAATTATTCATAGGCTAATAAAATGTTGTTACAATAAATAAACATACAATGCGATTGCCAAGTAAAATAGTTAAAATAGCGAATGTTTTGAGCGATAATTTACGAGCTTTTCTACAATTATTATTGTCTGAATAGTTGACGTCTTCACTATGTTTATTTTTGGATACTCGGTCAAGTGTGAATCGGGAATTAGTGCATATATCAGTCCGTAGATTATTTAGTAGTACTTGCATTTTATTACTACCTACATATGAAGTATGTATATCGTGACCTATGTTTGTCACTATGGCCAACGTTTTAAAAAATTCCTCTATAATCTGCACCTAAAATATAACTACATATATCTCTCTTTTTCACTTACCAACGGTAAGTCCTTCTTCATTCTTTATATCCAATTTTAAATCTAAATCAATAAAGACTAACATTACAAAAGAAATACAAGTAATCAATAACCCTTTATCTATGTAAAAACAACAACATACCACAACTAAACACAATAAATTAAACACTAACTAATATTAATGTGTACAGAAATTCACAAATCTTTGGCACGGAACACTATCAGGGGTTGCAAGCCTTGCAAATATAATTTATTAACTTTACCAACGCAGTACAAAATTTTCTATGTAAAACGATTAGTATCTGCAGAATACCGTTCTGTCGCTGCCAGTGATTCATTCACCTTCGTGCCGTATTTATGGGGTTCTGGACTTACTATTGATTATTATTATGGTATGGATATTGTCTGTGAAGAATAGGGAAACTTGGGTGGAAAATTCATTTGCAACCGGTTAGACTGGAAGCCGACCCCGACATAGTTGGTAAAAGGCAAGGCAGATTATGATGATGATGAGCCTGCATTCGATTAATTTTCTTTTCGCGTGTCTGACGGTCCGTACTTAGTAAAAGAATAAGCTGGTCAGCAAGTAAGTAACAGAACTGCAGAAGCTGCCGTCCCAGGACTTTTCATAGAAGACTCTTAGGTCCGCTTGCACCACAAGTCACTAAATACGTTATCGAATTTAAAACATCGTTCTGTTTCTGTCCATCGTTTGAAGATGAAAGAGACAACATGATGATTTAATTATATTTATCGCTAAACGTATTAAGTGATTTATGGTGTGGTGCAGTGGGCCTTAATTTACGATACTGAAAATGGAATAATGTGATTTTCTGATGATATGCAGATGCTAAGTTCTGTTGTTTGACTCCACTGAAAGTAGCTTTTGTGCAACTGTTACTTTCTTCACTTATTTTTTTATTATTAACATTGACGTCAAATGGAATATAACAATACCGAGGGTCTCTATTAAAATAACTTGATTCCTTTGTTTTTCCTTTCCAAACATCGCAATTTTCCATTTGATCAACAACCGTGGACTTTTGCGGTGAACCCTTTTTCACCCTTATGTCCTTAGTAATAAGGTTGAAAAGTGGTTCACCGCCAGTGTCTGCGATGGAACACACTAAAACTTTCACCGGCTTCAATAATGAAAACTTTTACCTTTCGCCACTGAAATATAGCTAAACAAAGAAAAAAAACAAAAGTGAGGCCATGAAAACTTGACCTCACAATGTATTATTGTTTCAATGTAAATGTTAATGACGTAAACGCTTCCAAAGTATTTTTCTAGAGTTATGTTCCAAATCATCAACATCCTCATCACTGTTCCACCCACGGGTGAGTATAGACCTCCTCCTTTTTGGACCATGCCTCCCTGGTCTGTGCGAGTCTCATCCAGGTCTTATGCGATCTTCTGTAGGTCGTCAAGCCTGGCTAGGTTTGCCAAAGCTTCTTCTACCGTCCTTACAAATACAGCTCTAAATACCCTTCCACAGTAATAAAGTTATTAGTTAAGGTAGCCTGGCACCATTAATTACGTGAAACTGTTGTCCGGGTGATAACGTTATCTATTTAGGTCGTGGTTACGCCTTAACTGGCAAGCCGAAATCCGTTTGATCGATCATGGTAAACAACCTATTTTGATAATGATATCTTGGGTTCAAAATGCTCACTGCCGCTTGTAAGTTTTATTATGGTTTTAATATTTTGAAATGTCTACTGAAAAGGGTCCAACTTCTTGTTTCCCTCGTAAAGTGAGAAATATTCAAAATGACAAGTATAATTCAGCACAGTGAATTTTTATTCATGCATCCCTAATATATGTATACTTTATTTTCGTCAACAACGAAATTAAGTTACTGCTAAACAAACTACTTTAAATGTACAGAGAATTTCAGGAAAAATAAATTTCTTTAAATTTTACTCGTTCCATTTTTTAAAACAGCAACTCGTCAAACGTCATTTCACTGCTGACGTCACACAGAACATAAAACATGGTGCACACCTGCGAATTCTCTCTCAAACACGTAATAAACAAACTTCTTTCATAACAGACAGCAAAATTAGACAGATGAGAGATTTATGAACTATTGGATATTCTTGACTATCCTTGACCTTTATACAGCCTATTTTTAGAGGAAATGTAAATCTTTCTGAGTAGTTCGAAGGGTTGCGAATTGAAATACAGAATATTTCTTTGTAATTCAGTGTATTTCTTGGTATATATAAACAATATCCAACGAGAGTAACTAAAGTTAGTTTGACAGCTAAACGCTACAATATGGCAGAAAGGTCAATGTTATTTTATTTTGTTCGCATCTTACAGACTTCTAAAGAAATATAAAGCTACTTGTAACAATAAACTATTTCGTTACTTTTCGCGGCAGTATAATAATCTGAGTAGCCTTTTCCTAGCTATGTTGAAGTCGGCTTGTAGTCTAACCAGATGCAGCTGAATACCAATATTTGACATGGAGCGACGGCCTATCGGACCTCCACACAACCCAGTTACTGGGTAAAACGATACCCTTGGTAAGACTTGTGTATATTAGACTCGGGCCTCTCACGACCCGTAACGACTGTCAAAGATCTACAAATTTAATGACAGCCGGGACTAACGGCCCCGGCTCGGTGCTTTCCGAGGCACTGAGGCGTCTCAGTATGAAATGGATGGTCACCCATCTACGGAACGACCTCGGCAAGCATCGCATAAACTTAAAGATCGACCCGTGTGGCTGTAATTATTTAGCCACGAGCCCCTCTCTTTCCGTCAGTATATAAATTCAAAATTATACAATTCCCGATATTTATTTCAAACATCTCATGACGGTCGTGTCGTAAATAAAATTTATTCGACCATAATAGCCGCCATCTTTATTTTGAAATTAAACAACGTAAAATGGTATCGCAAGAATTACAACCGACGTAAATCATTGCTCGGAAAACAAACAATGAATTGTAGAAAATGTAAATACAGTACGATATTAATGGCAGTCACAAGAAATGTGTTACGGGTTTTGATGTTTTGCCAAAAAGATCAAAAGGGCGACCTTGGGGAACGCATGCGCTGGTAAACAGACGCGATACTGTGCACCCTGTATATTATATTACGGATATTGAAGACGTCATATTTTTATGAGCTTTGAAAATGTTACATCTAGGAATTTCACCTGTATGCGGGTTACATATCCAATTCTCACGAATGTATAGGGACCCCGATCCAGAACAACGATTTGTAGCCTACCCCTACGGCATAAGCCCACCCAATATTTGTGCTATGCGGGAATTGAACTTGACGTAACACAAATCTGCCACTAACTCAGTCACTGCGTCAACTATGCTGTCGTTAGTACTATTGTACTAGTGCAGAATAATCTGTGATGCCGTCATAATGATTGGTCACGACTGAAAAACCGAAAAAAAACAGAATATTGCAAGGAAACCTTATTACCTTCTCTGTGTTAGTTATTAAATTATTAAACAATTGCAGACAATAAATACCACTTAAGTGGCCGCTGACATTAGGACTTTACGAAAGGATTATGATCCCACTCCGTGTTAGATCCCAAAGACAATTAAATAAAGCCTAAAGCCAGTTACACAAAGTTGAACAAAAGCGGTGTTCCCGGGCCGGGCAACTTGCGGCCGGGACAAAGGTCTTTTGTTTGCAGCTAATGTACGGCGTGCTTTGTCACTGCGGCTAAATTTTGACTTATTGTCGCGGAGCAACGTCACGGTGTACGGCTCGAATGTTCACATTCCGAAGTCGCTCTCTATATGCTAATGAGAGAATCCTGAAGAAAAAGTGTCGGGAAACCAATGAGCCAAATCGCGTTGTTCCAGGTCAAATTCGATTGTTTTGAGGGAAATTGAAATTCCCCCGCGGTTTAAATGAATAATTTCAAGCATTACATAATTTTTACTTCCGTACAGAGCGTATAGCCGTATTTTCTTCCCGTTGTCCTTTTTATCGGTCAATATTTTGAATAGCACTTAACGCCTACTTGACCGTTTTATAAGTCGTTATAAATTGGCACTTACGACGCGTACAAGTGCTTGAACACTTTGTTAAGAAAATAGATTTTGAAAGACCAGATTTTAGCCCGTATTGAAGTCAAAATCATTATAGTGGACTTGCAATTTTGTCGATACTGCTATTTATAATATCGGAGTGAGTTTAAGGGCATCGTGTCTTAATAAAAAAAAACTTATTCCATCTTATAAGAAATCCTGCTCCCTACTTCCATACGTTCAATTCTAAGAAAAGATCAATCATTCTAATCCCATTAAAAAGCTCCTTAACAAATAAAGATTTTACTATAACAACATAATAATAGAATTCAATTACATCCATTTTTAAGCTTTTAAAATATTATATTTCATGCTTTTAAAACTCATAGACCCATAAGAAATGCATTTCGAAACCCCAGCTGCCTCCCAAATGACTACTATGTATGAAATGCATTCAATAAGTTTACCGAAGCGAAGAATATTATATTTTCTAATAATAGATTTCGAAAAAGGGAGTATTGCATATCATCCAATTTGTTAGACATGATTGTTATGGACGGATGTTTAAATCCAAAGAAAAGAGGAATCTAGTGATGAAGTTAAAGCGTAGGAAAAACTACTTAAATGTAGAACTTGATTTGGAACCATTAAAATTTTAACTAAAATCCATCAGGCCTTATTCAGACTAAGGTCTACCTGATACTCGTATCTGTAATGAAAGTTGTGCGTATTTTTCCGGGTACAGATTGGTGAAATTTAACTTGAGATGTTACAGAAATGAGCCGTCCAAACGTATGCACAAATGTATGTAACAAATTTGCTTAATTATTGTGTTACATTCACAATAATTAAGCAAATTTGTTTCAGCGTATGTTACATATCATGTTACATTGCGATCAATTGTATTTTTATGTGTGTTAGAAAGAAAAGAAAGAAATATCGCAGTAACACGTGCATACAAAAAAACAACAATATAAAAATAACATAAATATTCGGCAGCTGTACGTCATGACTGTGACAAGAAGGCAGCATAATGCTGTGCTGTGCTTTGGGGGACCCACAGCACAGCGCTGATTTTCAGTGGTCAGTGGTGACTGGTGGTGTTACGCAATTAGCCCGACAGTGTGGCGGAATGTAAAAAGTAATTAATCTTAAACCTCAAAAGTAGCTAATCCATTATGATACGATAATGTATAATCTTGCCTTGCTTTGATTGATTGCTATTTTTGTGTACATTATAAGACGGTCCGTACCTCCGTACATTTTGTCAGTGCATCACCGTTTTAAAACAGACAATCCTACTTTTGTATTTTTCAACTGTTAGATCTACTAAGGTGTTTCAGAAATAAGTATATATGAGGCATGGTTGAGCGATTACTGATAACACTCATACGAGATCATTAATCATTGTCAAATCCAAAGTCAATTCAGGCAAACCTATTTAAAAAAAAACTTTTAATTCCAACGTCACGTTTTTGTAGAAAAAGCAAAATATCCAGATAATTTCACAATTCATTTATATGTAAAAGTAGGTTATGTTATGCGATATTGTGTGCGATATACAGGGTGCATCCGAGCGTGTGTTGCCGCCGATCGCACGCCGCTGTGACCACGGAACTATACATCTTCGCATCATTTCAGTCATACATTCCTATTTGTAACACATTTTCACGTTTCGTTAGTTCTAAATTGATAGTTTTTTTCTTCTACTTAATTGTTAAGTTTTTTGTTCGATCGATAATAGAAGCTAGATTAGATTTGCTTCTTTCTTTGTCATTTCTTTTCTCTAAACTTCAACTCAAACCAAATTGTTCAATCATTTTAGGTGAAATAGCTACACAATTTTAACTATAACCTGGTAACATTTCAATTCATAATTATTGCCAGCTACAAAAACAATCTTACTCAATCGTAGCAAGCAAAGTATATCCGTGCAACGTTGTAGAGCACGAATTAACGGCGCAATTCAACCGGTAAACCGCTATTTATATTACAAACACATCGAATCACTGTAAATAAGCCTTATTACCCATGTAATAACTAATAACAGCACCTAACGTGTAATTTTGAATTTTCTATTTCCAATCCTAAAATTACGAAGCGCAATCGGGTACAGTTCGGTTAACGTCGGTTTGAATTGACCAATCGTAGCGCTGGGCTTGAAAAAGGAAGATGCTGTTGAGATAGATGGGCCGCATTACCGTTAATGTTCGTCGGTTATTACTGGCCCGTTTGCGCTGGCTTATTAAAGAAACCTTTATAAGGAATAATATTGGTTATGGTGTTAGTTTGTGTGAAGGTAGCTATTGAAACACCTATTCGCTTGTTATAATAACGTTTCCTATTATTTTTCTTATCTTCCAATACACTATTCTAGTGTAATCTCGGCTAGGCATTTTAAAGTTTTCATTATTTCTATTACTTGTTCAATAGGTTCCACTTACTATAAAGTTGGTACTTTGGTAGTTTCTACAAACACGAGGTTAACCGACTAACTAATCATAAAACAAGAATAACAAGATCTAGAGATTGTAACCCTAAGTTTTCTTTTACTGGAAAAGAATGTCGGGTAATGTAGGAGATCCAATTTCATTCAATTCCATATAAGTACCTTTTAGTTGCCATCTTATTCCGGGCGAACCAGAAAACTGGAAAACAGAACTTAGTTATTTTACTTTTTCAAGAAACACTGATTCCAGAAGTGATTTATTTTAATACTGCTTTCTTTGTTATCGTCAAAAACCGTTGAGATAAGTATCTATTATCTAATGCATCGTTCGTGTACAAATCATTAGTCACCAATGTCAAATTATTCTCTTAGCAAAAAATACTCCTGCAGACGTCGATTTACTTCCCCATTTACCTTCTGCATTGCCAGTAACATCTTCATGTAAAAGGCATCACTTCAAGCACTGCTCTTCAATAGAAACACTCCCTTGAAATGAAACACTGAAACAGCTCTGTAGTAACTTCATGTCTAATCTTTGCCGTGCTCTCAGACCACACAGTCCCCAAGTCTAAGCTTCTTTACTCTCCTCCTCAAACTCTATTTTCATGAACTCTTTTTTCTCCAAAATCTCTCTTGTCCCTTGCTCATATCTCATCTCTTTCCAGAGCTACCGCGGTCGCAAGCCCCTCGGTGGCACAGCGGGAGTGGCTGGCGCAGGAGTGCCCGGCGTGGCAGCCGCAGCGTCGCCCAGTCCCGCTCCACAGGCACCGGCAGCGCCGAGCCCGGCCCCCGCCACAACGCCAGCTATGAAGCAGGAACATCCCAGTCAGCCCATGGTAAGGATCTATTAAGTATTTCTTCAGCGAATGTGCTGAAAACATTGTTCTCGTCGTCATTCATGGTCATCTACTCTTCGTCACCCTCACGTCACCTACGCTTGGCGAACGAATTGGTGGTATCCCCTGATGTGAGATGTTGGTCTCTATGCCAAAGACATAACCCCCCAATCGCCACTTACAACGGAAAGCCACCTGATGAATAATTGAGGGCCATCTCACCATCTGTCGGTTGAGCAGATCAGTTGAGCTCCTTAAGTTCTGAGTTGAGCTCCACGATTACTGACAAATGCTTGCACTGACAGGACAGGTCCACTCAAATCTGTGTGGTTCTTTTCTCAAAAGACCATTTCAGACTAATGTACATGGTCCTCATATGGCCTGACCAAGATTATGTCTGGACTTAAAAAGAGACTGTGACCTCTGAGTTTGTTTCGGCCTTTCTTCTCAGAGTAGTCAGATAGGAAACGCCGAACTCATCTAGCTAATTTAATTTTTTTATTTTTAAAAGATGACGTGTAATAGTAATTCCAATATCCTATTTACAGAATAAACAATTTCATTTCATTTCTGATGAAATCAACTGAGTAAACCGTGCACTCCTAAATCCAGTAAAAGATACGATGAGACTTATGAACTAAGCTTGCTAAGTAAAAGATGATGAAAGATCATGATTTAAATAAACTGTAAAAAAAACGAGCGAATCTTTCAGTACTCGCTACTATGTGTATTTAACATCTGACATCTCACCTTGGTAATAAGTTCGTTTCTGAAGGCCAACTCTAGCACCGCACGCGCTCATTGGTCAAGATAGCGTGCGCTTTCCCGGCTTCTTGTTACACACTTCCGTCCCTTTCACGAAATCACTCCAACAGATTTGATTATTTAGATTTTGATTGCAGGAAAGCAAGAGGAAAAATATATCAAAAAACAAAGATCCCAGGCCTTCTTTATCGATTGATCGCCTACCTAAGCTATAACCACTTTGCTCTTGGAATAGCTGAACGATACAGTAAAAGGCTCCTAATCCAATAATGGCGCATAAATGAATAGAACCTTCTTCGTTCAAACTAACGTTATGCAGATTCGTTGCAATTCTCCCGTCCATTTTACTAAAGGAAATGATAGAACCAATTTAGCGTATTCGAGTCAATCTTCATCTAGAACTTGATTAGCTTCTGCGTTTGAATTAAGACCTAGGATATGCGTTAGTGGTTTCCATTGCACTCAAACGTAATTATGCAATTTAGCTAGTTTTCTATTCGATCGCTTTAAAGACAGAAAGTTCTCATACTCATAGTAGTAATTTTTATTTTTATGACAGTACTTCAATTACTCCAATAGGTTTAGATTAACTTTAATGTTTACTATGTACATATACTCGTAGGTATTTTTATTTGAATTACAACCTTGCTACACTCGTAAAACATATTTAATAGCTCGAACAGGGTCATAAAAATTTATCTGTTTTCGTAGTTTGTTTGAATACAACTGCAATTATTGTGAATGACCAACATCATTGAGTTATTCAGTCCAAAAGTTATAATTAATAGGTACAACAATAACGCAGCGGTACATAATAATTAAGATAATAGTAATGTTTACTACCCAGTTGACTTGTCGACGTTAAAATAAATGACACATTCGCTCGCCTTTATCCACGAAATTAACATTTTGGAAATAAAATCAACCGCGAAATGGGACCGTGGAACAGAGGCAGCTTTATTACATGCGGAATAACACATGATTATGGTTTTATAACAGTAAAGTGAGGGATTTACATAAGTGTATCATAACGAGCCATTACCATAATCGTTGTCATTTAATGGTCGGTTTTAATAAGCTGCCTGATTGCTTTATAAGTAATTATGGGGTCCGGACATGGTAATTGTGTTTATAAACGTATGCTTGGTTTATTATTAACGACGGTAAGAACACCAACGACGGTCAATATTAGTATTTTATGCTTTTCAAGCTTATTAGGCGTTTTTTATTCTACATTGACCTAATTCAAAGCAAAAAATAAATGCAAAAGTTAATTTACGTTCTCCGTCAAACAAAACTTTTTAATTGGGTAGTTTTTTTTTTAAATATATCAGTATATTTAAAAAAAAAATCTTGTGTATTTTAATTTAGGTTATAGTCAACTCAATTATACGGTTTTGTAACTATAATTTCTGGCACTACTATCTCTTCCGCAACGCATTATGACAACTCCCAATGTCGTGTGGATATCAGAGCTCTTTTATTTCAGGCAATTGTTAAGTTGATTTTAATTATAATACTAACGCCCGCGAAGTCAAGTGTTTAGATTGGCTGTTGATGTGTGTTGTGTGTAACATCGCCACATGTAAACTATGCATCAAAGACTTGACGTCACACCAAATCCTGCATCGCGCAAACAGAGTTTACCGCGTGATCAACATATATATATGTCGGGCAGTTGCCCACCCGACACTAAGCCCGTCTGGTCGGAGGAACCTTCCTTTTCTATGGAGGATGAGTGAACTTTACACCCTATTCCTCATTCATCTATAGAACCAATCACTTACGCGCGCTTGACAATTTGTCACATACATTTTGCGATAATTGTCGTTCGAGAAACTGGACCTAAGCCGCAATTAAACAAAAGCTTAAAATTGTCTTTGAAGATGAGTCTTCAAGTACAAAAAACGCAGCTGCCCCAAAAAAGTAACAGAGAATATCCGTGCCTGTAGTCCCAAAAAATATGACAGAAAAGCTCTCAAAAAGCAAATTGAATTATAAAATTTTCGTAGGTTACTGCGCTCGACAAACTTATTAAATTTGTTTATTCCTCTTTCGTTTGCATTTGACAAAAACGTCTTTGTGACTGTTTTGATAAAATTATAATTGAGTTTGTTTTTCACAATTGCTTTTTGAAATGGAAGGGTTAAAAATGGGTGCAATTATACCTACCTAAATATTCCGTTTAAGATTTGTATAAGGTTGAGTCTAAACACGCAATACAATTTAAGAAACAAAAAGGATCGTATGAGTTTATTCAGCTATAAACAATCTGTGTGCAAAATTTCATCCAAATCCATTCAGCTGTTTTTGCGTGATTGAGTAACAAACATCTAAACAAACAAACTTTTACAGTGTTTATATTATAGTAAAAAGTAGGATATGTAAGTTTTACTTAAATTCGTATGGTTCAAATCTAAAAAAAACTTACCACAAATTCGAAAACAACACTTCCGCATAACTACTCTACAACAGTTGTTATTTCACGCCTTCAGATATTTTCAAGACTTTCATATTGAAGTTCAAGTTCCAACTGAACTCTAACAACACTACGTCTAGTTCAAATAACTAGTTTTCCATAACAAGATGTCAATGTAGGAAATTTTTAATTTGCGCCCGCGGCTCCGAACTTTGGCAATTTCAGTGCAGTGCGCCCGAATTTATGTCCGTACCAAGCTTTTCTATTTTATTTGAAACTGGCCAGCTATGTGGCAATAAGACTGTCGACTTTACGTAATGAACAAAAAGTTTGTTAATTTTAAAAGAAACAATTTAAATTCCGACACCTTTTTTAAAGTATTTGCAAGAAGTAGGTTTTAACTTCCTTACAGCAAGACTTTTTCTTAAACTCAATATTGTTTAACTTTAATTCAGACCTGTGGTAAAGTTGGAGGTTTCTTACTTCTCCCCTCCTTTTCTGCAACTTTTCTTACACAATCGCGAATACCAATAGGCTGTATGAGAAAAACACAATGGATGGTACGGTACGGTACATGACTTAAATTTTCTAAATAGTTTTGGTTGTTTCACCACAACACTTTTGTTACGTAACAAAAGTGTCGGTTCAAAATGTTACACTTTTTGTCTACCTCTCATTCACCAAGTGTGCAAAAGCGAAACGAACTTCGTTTTAACCAGGTGTCCCACGACACCTTTCGACTGTTTTCATTTTTTGTTGTCCTATTTCCTACACAAAACAGGATAAAATTAGAAATACCTAAATACTCATACCAACTAGATATGCTATAAATAAATTCGATTTGATTGTGACAATGAATCGGAAATATCGGAATGCCCATTCACAGTAGAAATTGGCAATAATCGCCATAGTTATCACACTGACATTGTTCACAGTTATAATTAATTAATAACAACAAACCCGATAAATTGTTGTTTGTTACTGTCGTTCTTATTGTGCGACAAATTTGTCGAGTATTTATCTTTTATGGGTTTAATAAAATTCGGAATAAAAGGAAAACTGAAACAGAAAAAGTTATTTTTAGATTTGCCTCGTGCGATAAAACGATGTTAGAGTTATGTCACGCCAATTGTTTTTAATATTGCTTTTCATAAATTTATTAAGTAAAAGATAGAAGTGAATAGTTTTCTTCTCTGTAGGTATCATTATAGGTACCTCAATTAAACAAATTTTTAAAACTCAGAAATAATTTAAAAAACCCCAAATGATAATTAATTCTCGTGCCATAATTCGTTAATTTCACGTCCTATCTTCTTGCTTATAAATTCTCCATCGTGTGGGGAGGGATGGCCCATAATTGTGTTCAATTATGTTCTGAACGCAATTACGCATACAATAGTTATTAATGGTTACAATGTAATTGGGTAATAAATAGAGGTGTACTCTGTACTGTGTCGCCTCTTCTCGATTACAATGTAACTGGTCGATACATGGCTTCGCAATAATAATAAAATTCAGAAAATTATTGTATTTTTTGTGAGTATTTGTTGCTGGCAACATCTTCTATCAATGTCGAGCATTCCATTACTATTTGAAATCAGAACAGTAAAAGTTCCATTACGTTTTTGTACGTTTTTTTTATCGTTGCTGAAAAAGTGTAGTAATTAATTTGTAAAGAAGAAACACAATATTTTTACTACAGGTACCAAAAGTAGGGGTTTTAGTAATTAGTCAGAAAGCGAGTAAACAGCACGCGTCTAGTAATAAACAAGAATAATCTCGTTATGGAATCTCATTACGACGACATAACAAAGTTTTAATTACGAACGACGTACGTACGTCGGCATGTTAATAAAATATTACCTAACTTGGTAAAAGGCATCCCCTTCGCGCAGAAATTAAAATCTTAGAAACTTGAACGAGTTTCGAAGGAGCATTACATTATAATTTGTTACGTAACATATTTACTTTGGCCTGCCAACGCACGCTTAACATGCTTAAGTTTAGTAATTTCATAATTTTCCTTAAGTTACGTACGTGGCTTTATTAGAAAAACGAACAATAATGAGCTTTGAAACTTTAATTTTTAATTACACGTCAGGTTGTTTCTTCATTAATATAGAACAAAGTAGTTCATAACAGACAGAATTTCAGGCAGACATGCTTTGAAAAAGCTTAACAATATTAATTTTTATATTATAAACCCACGTTCGCACGGACGTAAAAATATCGCGGCGGGATTTCATCGCGCACTGGATTTTCAGCTCTCAGTTTTGAGCCGAGCGTTGAAAATTCAACAGTGTATACCATCGTTGAAAAGACACACTGTTGGATTTTCAACTCTCGTCACAGTGTTCAAAATACAGTGTGCGAAAAAATCACTCGTGCAAACTTGGGCTTAGAAGGACGCACATAACCCGAGGCAAAATTTTGAGACACACATTAAGACACCATTTCGCTCATTACATGCGATAAATCCATCAAACATGACTGCCAAACGCTTGTAATTCAGCATGACGCTTGTATAAACAGAATCATCGCGACCTCGGTCATCGTATGATTACGTTGGGGCAGTTCACACGATACATAATGTAGTAAACAGTGTCCGAGCCAGCCTCGACACACATAACACAATATTAAATGACGTGGCTGCTAATTATATAAAACGGTACGACTATTGTAGAAAAAATTACGAGGACACTGAATAGAATAGCATTATAATTCGGTGTAAGACAAGACATAAACACAATGACAGACATAAAGAGGAAAAAATAACAAACAAGGAAGGAAACGATTACAAAATACAAAGTGATAATAAAGCGTTCACTTTTCAATTTGTATAATTGCGTGCGAAGGGTTGTGTTTCAAAAAGAATTGTACTGGTTTTGAATAATAATTTCAACAGTGTTTTGTATTGTTGCAGGCACCAATGCCGTTCTACGCCGGAGATCCGAACCGCTTCCCAACGGCGTGGCAGACTGATCCATCTCAAGGTAAGATACTCTTCAATCCTATCAACAAAACTTAAGAAAAATCGAATGTAGATAGAAAGGAAGCACTCTACGATGAATAAATGAAATATGACAAATAAATCGAAACATGGCCTGCAATGTCTGGCTAAATAGCTGGTTCATTAGGTGGTGCTACTGCGATTAAGTAGAGCTCTCACATATGGCACAATGTATTCAATATTTGAAGTCTGGCTCTTTCACGGGTACCGTTTTAACCGCAAAGACTGTCAACCACATATTCTGGATAACAATCCAGGATATGTAGTTGAGAAGGATGTGCTAAAAGCAATTATTTGTCTTTCCAGGTTGGCAGAACCAGTTCATCCAACAGCTCCCAACACAGACTGGACAGACGACGCTAGACTACCAAGGCAACCACACAGCGTACGCTACGTCGCCCCATTACCAAGCCAACGCCACGTACACCGTCCAGAACGTTGCCACCGCATTTGACGCCAGTAACAACACTTACTATCAGGCTGGTATCCAGTCTGTATCAGCTCAACGGCCGCCTTCCAATCGCGGAGCTTACACCTCGGTACCATCGCCCAGAGCGCCTCATTACGCCACAGAGTACCAACAACAATACGCGCAGGCGGCAACGCCTGGTGCGACATCTGGCAACGATTCCCGACCAGCTTCAGCAGCATCGTATCAAAATTCCGTACCGACAACTGCGGCAGGTGGCTATAATGTCAGCCAACAATCTTATGATCGCACAGAATACTCTCAAGACCATCAGGAGGAATATTCTAACCCTGAAAATGGATCGGGAGACACCAGTAACGAAGGCGAGAGGCAAGAACAAAATACGCCTAATGGACAACATTCGGGAAACGCCGAGCCTGGATACCTGCAGGGGAGCAACGGTCCGCGAGCTTCACTCGATTGTAGCGGGTATTCGGGCGGCTATAACAGCGGGCAGTATAGGGAGAATAGCCAGCCACAAAACCAGAACGAATGGCAACAACATCAGTGGCAGCACAACCAAAGATTACAGAACCAACAAATGCAAAGTCAACATCAGCAAATTCAAACTCAGCAACAACAGATACAGAATCAGCAAATGCAAAATCAACAACAGCAATTGCAGAATCAGCAGTTACAGAATCAACTGCAACAAAACCAGCAAATGCAGAATCAACAGATGCAGAGGCAAGAGGAGGAACAGAATCAGATGTTCTCGCAATCAGACAGGGTTAACTTGAACTCGAGACTGAAAACGATGATTTTAAATAAGCAAAACCACACACGGGATGGCACCAACACGCCGCCAGACAAAGGGGACCCAGGAGAGGGGCCGCCTCGGGTGATCGACGATAGGAAGACCGGAGCCGTCAACGTCAATGACGATAGAAATACTACCGGTCATTTTTTATCGTATAGCCACCATCTCCGAGATAATTACCGCTTAGGCGAACAGGCGTACCCTGTCGCTGGTAATTATTCACAAAACGCCCAAGCTTATGGCGCGGGCGAGTTCGGAGGTGGTGGCCACCACGTATGGGAGGGGGGGACGGAGGTCCCGAGAACTTTTGATAAAAACGCTTCGACCAAGAACGTAACTAAACCTCCTCAAAAGTTGCCGTCTTACGCGGACATGAGAGGACAATATGGTACATACTCAAACGTACCTTATGAAGCGCAAAAGTATGCAGAAGTTTATAGTAACGATAGTTTAAGTTATACTCAACAAGATAGTAAGGATTTTCAATCAAAAATGCTCATTGGACCAGTATCGGAGATGAACCAAGCAAATTGTAACCCATCTAGAGACACGAACGCACAAAGACGAGCTTATGAGAGTAGGGAGGCATATGACGCCAAATTTAGACATCCTTCGGCACCTTTAATTCCTAAATTAGAGATGCCTGATACCTATCAATATCATAAAGACGATAGGTTATTGAAAACTGAGCCGCAGAGGCTTATGAATCAGACTTCATATCTTAAATCAACTGAAATGCCTGTCAATAACGCATTCAGAGAGTTTCCAAACGGTGCAGTAAGACCGCAACAAAACACTGTTCTACCACCGATATCGACTATAAAGCAGGAGAATTTTGGACAAAAACAACAGCCTTATCAAAATTTCCAAAATTTTCCATACGGGGAGCCCATGAGGCGACCAGAGCCCGCTGAGACCTACGCACAAATACCACGAGTGCAGGAGAACATGGGCTTCCAGAAATACCACCGGAACTTTACCGATGCCAAGCAAAAAGAACCAGAAAAGGTTATTGATAGGATTACCCCGGTCGATCCAAAACCGCCTTATTATATAGAACAGATTAAGTCTGAGCATTCTCCACCGGGGCACAAGATTTATAAAAACATGCCTTACCACCAACCTCCGCGGAATGATCCATATCTTTTCCCGGGCGATGGCGGCCCGGCTGTTATAAAAAACGAGGTTGGATACTCGTGCTGTCGCCAAGGTTCCACTAAGAAACCTCCACCAGAGCATTTAAGAGACGGTGCATGCCCTGGCCTTCAGACCAAAGATGAAGTATTAGAGGATGATCCTGAAACAGCTGAAAAAGGCGACTCCAAAGCTCAATCTAAGCCTAGCACTCCAGTTCCAGACTTAGCAAAACCTAAAGAGAACCAATTCAATTACTCCAAAGAGTACCTCGATAATTTGGAGAGGTTACGAAATAATTCTAGAACAGAAGTTCCGGATTGCAATTGTTTTCCAGCTGATAAGAATCCTCCAGAACCAGGCAGTTATTACACACATTTGGGTAAGTTAGAATCTCTCGTAATTTTCTTTCTTTCTTATAAAGCTGACAATCTTCAATATAATATTTTTATCTTTTCTTCGTTCAGGAGCAGCATCAACTTTAGCAGAATTAAGAAAGGAATTGGAAGCTCGAACTGGTTTGTCTGGGAAGGAGTTGAGGATAGAAAAGATCTGTTATACGGGGAAGGAAGGGAAGTCGGCACAGGGCTGCCCGATGGCTAAGTGGGTGAGTGTATGGATCCCAAAACTCATTAAACTAACCCACCAACACTTAAAGCGCCTATCAAGTATTTAACACCGAACGTCAGAAAACATATCTTGATATTGGTAAACCAAACCACACTTTCATAGAATTTGTACTGAACAGAACTTATACCTTCATAGAACAGTTTAGTAAATCCTCTATTCTACACTTGCAGGTTATAAGACGCGCAAACTACACAGAAAAGGTGCTAGTAGTAGTAAAATTCCGGAACGGACACAAGTGTGCGACGTCCTGGATCGTCGTGTGCCTGGTCGCCTGGGAAGGAATTCCACAGTCCGAAGCAGACCTAGACTATACACTGTTATCACACAAACTCAACAGATACGGCCTTCCAACCACAAGGCGGTGTGCGACCAATGAAAATAGAACCTGCGCTTGTCAAGGTAAGTATTTTCGTCACATATACTTAACTATTCATATTACAAATATAAGGAGTTGAATTTTGCTGTTCCTATGACCTCTGAATTGTCGAATATATTCATCAAATTTTTAATATTATTTAGAATTACAGATTCATGCATTTATCACATTATTGAAATAGATCTTCACAATTTCAGAATTTTAAATTTCAAATTTTTTTAGAAAGAAAATTAAAAAAAAAAACTCCATATATTTGATATTTGATTGTAGATAGAATGTGAACCTAAATACACTCGGCAAAAAACATTAGTTTAAGTCGTATTGCTTATAGACCAAATCTGAATAAAACTTCCTTTTCCAGGCTTAGACCCTGAGACCTGTGGTGCCTCCTACAGCTTCGGTTGCTCATGGTCGATGTACTACAATGGATGCAAATACGCCCGTTCAAAAACAGTTCGCAAGTTCCGCCTGTCAGTTAAGACGGAGGAGAGCGAGATAGAAGAACGCATCCATGTGCTGGCAACACTGCTCAGCCCGTTGTACATGAACCTGGCTCCGAAGGCCTTTGAGAACCAGATCCAGTTTGAAAAGGAGGCGTCGGATTGCAGGCTCGGGTTTAAGCCGGGACGACCGTTTTCAGGTTAGTATTTGGTTAAAGTTGATGAGAGGTCGTTCATCATCTTGCAGCTGTCGATTTCTTGATGTGAACATCTCTAGTATCAAATTTTTTGATATCTTCTATATGTTCATATTCACATTCTTTACATGTTGCGTTCCAAATTGTTAAGATTTTTTTTAAAGGCTTATTATAGCTAGGTACATATCATGGATCTTGTTCGAGCACAGAAACTGGATAAAAAATAAGAAATACATGATGGATGCAGCATTGAGTTCTAATTTAAGAGCCCATTAAAATGTTTAATTAAAACCGGCCAAGTGCGAATCTGACTCGCACACTAAGGGTTCCGTACCACCGTATATTAATTAGCAAAAAAATGAAAATACTAAACAAAGAATATTATTATTTTTCATCTTAATAAAAATCGCAAAGATGAAGTTGTAATAATGATACTATGAATTACAAAGTTATTTTTGCAGTTGCAGAAAATGTTATACAGAAGTTTCAAATTCCTAACTTGTTTAGTTGACGGCTCAATATTTCATAATATTTGAAGATAAAGAAAAAAAAAATTTTTTGTTCTCTACTCGATGAGCTCTAGACAATGACACCCCACTCCACATGCCAGGGTTACATTTTTTTTTTTCAATATCATAAGTTAATTGTATAGATCCCATTAATTTAAAATTTTATTTAATTTTTATTATTTGTTGTTATATCGGCAATAATTTTATTATTTGTTGTTATAGCAGCATAATCTGTAAAATTTTCAACTGTCTACCTACTACGGTTCATGTCGTACTTTGTTTACCTAGTTTATTCATTTCAATATTTGTAGACTACAATACACTAAATTCATTTCCATAATATTTAACACACCTTCGATTACCCAACACATTATCAATGTCATTTCATTTTATAATTCCAGGTGTAACAGCGTGCATAGACTTCTGCGCGCACGCTCACCGCGACCTCCACAACATGAACAATGGCTGCACGGCTGTGGTGACTCTGGCCAAGCACAGGTCTCTGGCCAGGCCTCCTGATGAACAGCTCCATGTTCTGCCGCTGTATGTCCTGGACACTACTGATGAGTTCGGCTCTAAAGATGGACAGGATGAGAAGGTCAAGAGCGGAGCGCTTGAGATACTCGATAAGTGAGTGGTGATGTACAAGTTTTATTATTGTCAAATATAGAATAATTAAAAAATGAATGATTCAGCTGATCAATGAATATATAATATATTACTATCTTCAAAAGAGTATTGAAAAATTTAAGTTTTAGGAAATCTCAACATTTTGCTGGACACAACTTCATATAGGAAACTAAATAATTTTATTTTATGTTATTTCCAGATACCCAATGGAGGTGCGCGTAAGATCAGTCCCACTACAGCCTTGCCGTCGTCACGGTAAGAAACGAAAAGACGACGAGAATTCTGAATCTAACACATCAGCGAACAGCAATAACTCACAGAGTTCTGGCAACAACCAGAAGAAGGCACAACAGTCACCAGCACCGAGAACTCCTCAGCCTGCAGATGCGAGAAATAACGCAAGTCCTCGAAGCCAGAGTAGTGCGTCACCCAGAGCTATCACTCCAGCTCTTAACCAATCAAATCCTTCAGCGTTCACCAATAACGCCCACTATAACTCTGCCTTCGTAAACCCTAATATGCAACACCAGAATCCAGGACTTATCAATCCTAATTTAGGCAACCCTGCCCTATTAGACATGGCGACCATGATAGATAACTTCACGGATGCTCAGTTACAAAGCAATCAGATATCCAGCACCGTTCTAGACTCTCCGTACAATCCTTACGATCAGAGTTATAACTTGCATCATCAGAATGCGCTTTATAATCAAAACCATGTATCGCCGATAGTTGAAGGTCCTCAAATTCAGAATCATCAAAATCAGAATCCAAATCCGAACCCAAATCCGCTGCCAAGTTTTGCAGCTGGGTTGCAAAAGAGAGAGCAACAGTTTCCGAGTCAAATGGTTCCTCAGAACCAATGGCCAGACTTTGCTAACACAGAACTGTTTAACAATGTCGTTAAAGAGGATCCTGACTCCACGACAGCACATTTGAATGTCCCTCCGAATAACTACAGTCCAGACTCTAGCAGGAGTGAAACGAATTCAGATCCGCTGCTACCAAAAGTAACGCCAGAGCCTGAGAAACAAAATTTGATCGCCGACATCACAAATAAAATTCCTGAATTTGACATGCCCAGCTCACCCCGGTTGACTGAGATATCACAAAACTCTCACAGCACACCTGCATCGCCTGCACCTTCACAGATCCCAGAACTAAAATCACCAAATAATGAAATGATGAAATCGGATGCCCGACAAAGTGTATGGAAGTCGCCTGAATCAAAGAACTGGGACCCAAAACTCAAAGAACAGTCGACACCTGAAAATGAAAACTCGTTGTTTAGAGTCCCGAAAGCGAGGCCACCATCACGGTCGCAGCATACGAATCCACCTGAAACCGTTGAAAATTCCACGTTCCTAAAACCCTACCCACCTTCAGACAGGCCTCATTTAAGCCAGGGTTACGAGCACAGGAGTCCTTACGACAGTAGACTGAATAATACTACGCCTCAGCAGACAACTCCTCAAAACAACTTCACGATCAACCACGATGAGCAGACTATGCAGGCGGCGGCTAATAAGCCAGTTTCTGAGTTTGCTGGGAACAACTTCCACCCGGTCAACCAGAATACTTATGGGAATCAGGCACAGATACAAAGTTACGGTAACTACTCACAAGTGGCGAATGCCTACTCCTTCCCGCCTACCCCTTACGGCCACTTCAATCCCTACGAGAACACTTACAACGATTACAACAGCCTGGCATATTATAATGCTGAGAAATACAAAAGGGAAGAGCTGCTTAGAAACCCACATTGTTACAATTCATATGGGTACCAATACAATCCAAACTTTGCCCCTAACTTTTACCAAAATCCAAGTCCAAACTGGTGTCAGTCATCACCGAACTGGTGCATATACCCGCCACCCTTTTCCATCCCTTACCCACCCGAACCACCCAAAGCTGAGCCTATTGGCGAAGTCACAGAATTTACTGAAAACTTGGATTGTTTCAAAGATGGCCAGATGGGTGGCGTAGCAATAGCTCTGGGGCATGGTAGCGTTCTCTTCGAATGCGCGAAACATGAAATGCACTCTACATCTGCAGTCAGAAGCCCGAACAGAGTCAATCCTACGCGAATATCTCTCGTATTTTACCAACACAGGAATCTGAATCGGCCCAAACATGGTCTCGAAGAATGGGAGGAGAAGATGAGGTTAAAGAAACTGGGACTGAATCCACCGACGCCGGGGACGCCGGGAACGCCGGGCACGCCGGGCCCGACCTCCGCGTCGCCGGCGCCCGCGCCCGCCGGCCCGCGGCGCGCGCCGTCGCTGCCGGCGCTGGTGGCGGCCACGGCGGCGGCGCGGCGCGCGGGGCAGGTGCGGCCGCGCGCCGACGCGGCCACCACCACGTCGTGGACCACGCTGTTCCCGATGCACCCCTGCACCGTCACGGGCCCCTACCAGGAGTCCAGCACCTGACGCAAGCTCGCGCCCTCCCGCGCGAACTCCACCCGACGCACCGACGTCCCTTCCCTAGCTACGTAAGCTCTGTGTTGCCTTTCGATTATAGAACTTTTCTGATCGTCGATTAGAGCCGTTGTGCTTTCCGATATATTTTGTAGTTCCTCGACTTATGATAAGTGTTTAGTGAGGCGCGGCACCGGTCCAGTGTGCTGCCATGTTGAAAATCTAGCGATTCCTTTTATGCATTTAAATATTGGAATTGAGTACCGTTTGTAACTGAAATATTTTTTAAAACGTATACCGAGTGAGTTTTAATCAAAGATGTAACTATAAGTTTTAATTTTAAATAGTGTTTATCGCATTTCAGCTAGTCTTACGTTACGTTAGTATCGATTGTGTATTTTGTCAAAGTGACCGTAATCGTGTAGATTTTTTTTGTATATTCTTGTCTTATTTTAAGTTAACGATCGTTGAGCCGGCCAATGAGCGGTTAGTTTAATTTAACAGACTATTGCTGTATAAAATAGTGTCGTAAATGTATGTTTTGTCTGCATATTTTGTCGATGTTTTTTCTAATTAAGCGCATAATCGAAAGTTTTGTGCGACACAATGATCTCATAAACTACTAACCCTACATTTATGTAACGTTTATCAGAACAAAAGTACAAAACACTACATTGAGAGCGGTCGTGACCGCGCTGCGGACACATTCGGCGGTCGTGTTATTCATTATTTTGTACCTTTGTCTGTCAATTAGTTGTTTTATTTAATTTGTAATGTTTATTACCATTCCTGTCATTCTGAACATTTGTTTTGGCTTATAATTTTAATCGATTTAATTAATTAAATCAAGCGGCCCGCCGCAAGTATTTTACCACAAAGATACGAATGCTTTTCTATTAGGTTAAGACGTGTGTATTTTTAACTTTTTAGAATATTTAACTTATTTATATTGTATTACGTGAACCATTATCGTATGATTTTCTTTGTAATAATTTTAGTGTTACTGTAGACATTAATATTTAATATATTTGCTTTACGGCTCGATCATTAAATTATTACAGGTTGTTTTATGCATGTTTCATGATCGCCTTCTTTATTTGTCAAATCGAGTGCCTGTATGTTTGGCTATAAATATGATTGATATTATAATGAATCTGATTTATCAAGTATATTATTAATTGTGACCTTATTGTTTAAGAATTGCGATTGCATTATACGATCATTCTTATTAGTGACGATAAATTTTTATAAAATTAGATACCATACAATAAAAGATGAATAATAAATTACATTTATATAAGATAGAATATTCAAGGTTAAAAAATCAATTTTCAGGCGCTTGGAAAGATTATAAAGTAGGCATATTATTGAAAATGAATGAAACCATACTGATGAATAGCTATTAATATATAATTAGAGTAAGGAAAGTTTGTTTTAAAGATTAAACTATTGATATAGTTTATATTTTTTACGTGTACGTATTTATTGAATGGTAAATTTATTGGGACGAACGTGAAAATTATTTATAGGTAACAAGTTTTGGATATAACAAAACTTATAAAAACTAAGCAATAATAGACATCGGGGTCTATGTACATTGTAACGTAGGAGTGAAGAATATTAAAATTAACGAATGGTGCGATATTGTCGACGGTCTTATGGTAACGGTTGACGTTTGGTAGCATACCGAAATATGCCTAAAATTGTATTCGGATATTATTTGTGCATAGCATTGGTAAAATGCCCTGTAATTCTTGCCGTTAAATAGTTGCCAATCGTAGAAACTCTTCAATTTTCAATGCATTGTGTGACAAGACATATCAAAAGCAATCACAGTATTTTTAAATCATAATATACACAAAAATACAGTACAGTTGGGATATTTGTAAAACTTTATACATTACAGTGGCGAAATTTTGACAGCAAAAACGTTAAATTGTAAATTGTGGAAGCAACCTCATTTGT
Organism: Xanthia togata; assembly: GCA_963853775.1. Lineage (NCBI taxonomy): Eukaryota > Metazoa > Arthropoda > Insecta > Lepidoptera > Noctuidae > Xanthia > Xanthia togata. The sequence goes on along the minus strand of OY970797.1, from coordinate 4,948,660 downwards.
AAGTATATTATATCATTTAGGTCACATTAGAAACCTGTGATATACATTAACTCTCGAGTGGATGCTGTATGTGTCTTTCTTCAGTGTGATTGACATGAAGTTTGAGCAAAGATGTAGCGAAACGTGAATACTTTTCAAAACCAAAAACGACCAGTATTGTCAGATTGTAACCAAAAATGTGTTTTTTTTATGTTATTCTTATAATGTGGGAATGGGTTTATTACCAATGTCGTTATAAGGATGTTAGGTTGTGGGCCTCGCGCCCGCCACTTTTGAGTTAGGCGAACTTATTGTGTAACAATATTTTTATTGTCTTCTGCCAAAACAAAAGAGTAATCGAATGTGTCATGTAAATAGAACTACCATTATTTATTAATACAATTAATTTAAAAAAAGTTTGTATGTTTTATTTGTTGCACCACCTTTACCTTTTCAGTACCTATCTGAATATCTACCACAAAATAAAATAAAATATGACATCAACTCAGAAACGGGCTACATCCCGTAAAACAAAAAACAGGATGTAACGCATATACACTGGCCTGCAAAACTAAGTAACTACTACACTTAAAAAAAATAGTTAAGAGATTTAAAATAAAAAACGTTTTATAGCAATTTTTATCAGCTTTTTTTGAAACTATAGTAAATTACACATTAGTAACATTTTTAAAGATAAATAATAAAAATAGCCATTTTTAGCTTAATGTCATAAAACTCAATTAGCATTTACAAGTATGTTTTACATGTTTTTTTTTTTTTAATAACTGGTATTGCCTCCTCGGGCTCTGCTTACAGCTTCGAGTTGGTTTGGCATACTGAACACGAGGTTTCGGAGCCGATGTTAGGGAATATTCTCCCATTCTTCTATCAGGGCCTGTTTTAGTGCCCTGAGGGTGGAAGGTGGTGGTCTGCGGCTTCTAACTAGCCTCCCTAGCTCATCCCAGGCGTGCTCAATCGGGTTGAGATCAGGACTTCTTTATGGCCAAGCCATCACGCTGATACCAACCTCCTGAATATACTCTTGCACGACCCGAGCCGTGTGTGGCCGGGCATTATCATGCATCAGCATTCATCCATCACCCATATTTACTAAATACGGCCCTGCATACTCATTGAGAATCTCCTGGGCATATGTTTCCCCAGTTAGAGTGCCATTTTCTATGGCCACTAACTCTGTGCGACCTTCTGAAGATATACCAGCCCATACATGTACACTGTCTCCACCGTACTGGACTCTCTCTGAGAAGCAGGCTTGAAGGTATCGCTCACCAGGTCGCCTGTAGACACTTAGCCTTCCATCAGAAGTGTAAAGTGAGAATCGAGACTCATCTGTAAACAAAATTCTTGGCAATTCTTCTTGATCCCACTGTATGTGTTCACGGGCATATCGTAGTCTCGCTAATCGATGCTCTCTCTCGAGTTTGGGGTCACTCGCTCTGGTCTTCGGGGTTTCAGGTTTGCTTCAGCCAGTCTTCTTCTCACTGTACTGTCACTAATGTAGCCCCTTTGGGTCTGAAGAAGCTGATGCCTAGTTCCAGAAAAGTCATGATCCTAGCATTCTTCACGTGAAAGAGGCATGATAAATTAGAAGTTTATGTGCTGTTGTCTAACTTAGCTTTTGTAACAAGACTCATCGATCAAGAAAAAAATTGAAAACAAAAATTTTATGGTAAAATTGTAATTCGAAATAGTAGTAGACGAAGGGGATAAAGCAGTGTCTTCTGTCGCGGGTGACGATTTAAATCGCGAGCGTAACGAAGGACTCGAGGTTTACTCCCGAGCGTAGCGAGGGTGTTAAAAACTTAAATCACGAGCGAACCGAGGGATTTAAGACGAGTCCTGAGTGTAGCGAGGGATTTAAGTTCACCCAAGACTAAGACAGCTTTATCACCTAGGATAATACTCTACTTTTCGTACCATTTGCGAAAAAATTAACACAATAACAAATATGAGATAAGCATTTATTAAAAATAATGACAATTAAAAGTAAAAGTTAACATTCGAAACATTGGTCCAATTATTGATAGAGAGAGTTACATTTTTGTTTGGTACATTTATTGTTGATGAGTTGATTTGAGTGTTTCTCTGTTCTGGCGTCTGAGGAACTTGCGTTTCATTGTAGATAGTATACGTCGGAGATAGTGGTGGTGGTGCATCGTGAGTTACGGACGAAGATAAGATGCCGGAAGTTGATTGTTGTGGCTCTGATGGATTAAGTTTTATATTTTTGTTAATTTGACTGCTTAATATGGTTTTATTCGCCATTGAGCTTTCGATATAACCCTCAGCTACTCTATCAGAGCTCCAACCACCGTGTCTTTTTATTGACGTACCTAATATCTGCCCTTGAATCCGCCAAGAAAGTCGCCGAAGTTCTTCTAAAGCAGTTACCGGTGTAGAGTTCAACATCTTTAAGTTTTAAATATTTAGCAATTTCCTTTGGCATATTGCTAATTTTATTTTTGCCGATGGCTTGTGGAGTACATTTCCCATACCGATAGTTAATAAAAAATCGATTGTTTTCCATGTTGGTGGGACGTAATGCTTGGTATTTATGAATGATTTTAGTATATTGTCCTTGTACAATTAATGACCGATTTTTCTTTGTCTTAGTTTCCTTTACATTAATCAGCAGTAACTCATTGGAATGATTTTCAACGTCCTCCACATTTAAGTTTACAAGTTCACATCCGCGGCAAGCACCATTGAGTCCAAAAATTAAGGCCACCTATAACAAAGATAAAAAACTGGTATATATATAGAATAATTACCATTACTAAGATACGAAATATTCATAGTTAAATCAACTTACTTACTTACTTTTGTGGCCAAAAAATTTTCGTCAGGAGCTTCATTAAGAAATTTTTCCACATTTTGAATCGTAAAAATTTTAGACTTCTTTGCGCAATGGCCTTCTGATTTTCTTTTTAAAAAAGCCAGTAATTTCGTGAATCGATTTATTTCAATGCTGTGTTTGATGCTTATTGTAGCTTTCAGTTTTGAGTAGGTATATGCACCAAAGTGTATTCGGATTCTTTGTCTTGGATAAATAATCATAATAGACAAGAAGTACTGATTCTAAAATTGATAGGCCTTTCGCACTTCTCCACGTTGAAAATTCTTCATAAGTTTTTAAATAATTTTCCTTGGATTTTGTTGGAAGCAAATTATTTAGTTTTTATGTACAAAATTGCAATGGGTTCCGTCTCATGTAGGTTTGAGAGGTAATGAAGAGGCTGATAGACTAGCAAAATTAGCGGTTATCCAAGGTCAAGAATTTAGTATATTACCTAATTATTCTGAACAATTATGTAAATGCAAAATAATCTGTTATGGTAGGTTTAAGGAGTACTTTGACGAACGAAGTAAGGAAAAGGGTATCTGGTATCAAACTATACAGTGTCAGCCTCCTCGAATACCGTGGTTTGCTATCAAGGAAATGAGTAGATATCATATTGTTCTGTTTCATAGATTACGCTCTGGTCACTACCCATCCCGCAAATTTGGCTATTTGATGAAGAAAGTGAATTCTCCCAATTGTGAAACATGCGGGACGGTTGAAGATGTTCACCATCTACTTATGGAGTGTACTAAGACAAAGAAGGAAAGAGTTGAGTTGTTGAGCAGAATAAAAGTAAATGAATATGATATTGGCCCTTATGTTAAAGTTTTAGCGCAACCTTCACCTGGGATAGCAAACCTACTTATTGATTTGTTTAAACATTAATAATATATAGTGTATTTGTAGATGTAGTTTAGAATAGTTTAAGTTATGATGAGGCTGGCATGCCACTGTGGACAAAAGCCTCCTAAAAATTTAAGATTAAAAAAAAAAAAAAAAAATACAAAATTAAACTCTTTTTCGAGTCCTTTTTGTTTCGAAAGTAGGTATATAATTATTGTGTACTTAAAAAGATTGCAATTTTAAAAGTGTGGTACTTAGTTTTGCAGGCCAGTGTAGTTTGACCAAATTATTTACGAGCTGCTAGTTAACAAACTTTTAAAAGTTATAGAAAACAGGATAGGCGATAAACCACGAATCCTTGGACGCAAATCGCAATTCGCGTACCGATGAGATGCGCAATGTCTGCTTCGACTGCTTTCCCCTGGTCTCTGGGTGCCCTGGTTTTCAATTCGGTGTTTGTTACTTTCCGTCATTTATGAACCGATTTGGAAAATTCTTTTATAATTAAAAAGATATACTTCCCGATTGGATTGTGATTACCCATTGCTATTACTTATATTATGCACATCTTATGGCGGCTGTACACTCTCGCCGAGGTACACCGAGACAGGCTGAGTGCGATAATGTAGATGAGAGCGCACGGCCCTGCCTAGGAAAGAAGGAAAGAAAAATAGATTTATTTGTGACAGAAACACGTGCATACAAAAAAAAACAAAAATATAAACATAACAAATATTCGGCAAGAAAGAAGAAGGCTTCCACTCAGCATAATGCTGTGCTATAGGGACCCACAGCCCACAGCACAGCGCTGATTTTCAGTGGTCACCCGAGAAACACGTACGGAAATCAAGCCAGTAAATAAATATTAATAAATCCAGTGTATAATATGGAGTAAATAATATAATATAAGTAATAAAATAATATATAATAATAATGGGTAATTGTATTGAGTTGTTGTTCTGTCTCGCTCCCACTCTAGGTGTATCTCGGCGTTCCTCGCTCGCTCTCCGTCCCGAGTCAAAGGATCTCGCGGCAGTTGTGAGGGCGTCGTGCGTCGCTGTACATTCTCGCGTCTCCAGCAACGGCACCACCTAGTTCAATGTTTGCATCCATCCTCTCGGGGTTCACAACTTCAACTGAACTAAGTGAGAGTGTAAAAGGCCGCACTAGGGACGGCTCGTGTGCGGCTAGAGACATTTTCGCGAGACCTAGCGAGAGCACTCGGACAGGAGTGTACAGCCGCCATTAGAAAAAAAAACCCAGCGACATCAAAATTTGCGTGCGTGCCGGTAGGAACTGCAAAATTGTTCCACAGATTCACACCACACAGTAGAACAGATTATATCGGTCACAGACTTCTTATTCATCAATCATGGTCGTGGGTAGGCAGCGCCATCTCTTGGCTAGCGACAACAACAACGCGACGAGCCGCTGGCAGAAGTCTCCTATGAAATATCATAGATGGCGGTGCGTCCGCCACAGCCTTACTGGACTGTGCTAAGGTAGCACGCAAAATTCTTACGGAAACTTCATAGGTTTTTGTAATAAATTAATTCATTTGTGAAATTATATATTTATTTGTGGTAAAAAATTACAAATACATACCCTGGTTCTTATTGAACAATATGGTTTGTCAAGTCATCTAAATACTATATTATCATAATTATTATAACTATTTCATGATTTTACCATCAAATTCTACCACACACATCAGAATATTCATTTTAGTTACAGTATTCAAAATATAATTTATACTATACGTAGTATAAAAATTCAAACGTATCTACTTAGAACTTATTCACTAAATAATACCTATTTTGAGCATTAAGTACATGATTGTCATAATATTTTTCTTAAGTATAAGGTACTTATTTTCTAATTATTTAAATTGTATTTTCTTTGTATATTTTGAGTTGTCGAATTTATAAAATGGTAACTGTATAATTCACATTGGTCAAGATTCGAGTGCCTACCTACCTAGTTATAATTAGAAAAAGTAGGTACAAGAAAACTTAAATTAAAACAGTAATCTTGAAACAACAGATGAATAAAAAAGCCTTCGCAAACTTTTCTGGCCATAAATATTAACTATTCAACTTTAATGATTTCGTGTTTTCATGCCGTTGTTCCCAAAACCCACCTACAAAAAGTACTTTCGGAATGTAATTTATTTAAAATTCATTAACGCAAAAATCAAGAGCATCTATGAAAGTGGGCAACGTCACAAATAGCTGTCAAATATTTCGCTGTTTTTATTAATTTGTCAATATTACTGTATGGAAATAAGAAATATGGCTAACTAGTGAAGTAAAATATTGATTATGAAATGCAATCATTAATAACGTAACACCGATTATTTAGTTTTAAATGTAAAAAAAGTATTAGGAAACTTTCCAAATGCCTTTTTTACACCTAAAACGTACAAAATCAAATTCAGTGTTATAATTAAAATTCATTATCAATATTTTAGTTCACTACTTAGCCATTTCTTATTTCCATACAGTAAAATTTCCAAATTAATCAAAACAGCGAAATATTTGACAGGTTTGCGAAGTTGCCAACATTCAATAGAAACGCTGAAATTTTTACTTAACGTTTTTCAACACCCATAGAAATCGACAAAATACTATAAATCTTAGCTGCTAAATCCACATCTACATTTTATGTACATGTTCAGAAAAATATTTTATTATTATGGTCACAAACACATTTCAACAACATTCAATGCGTTATTTACGTTGTTGAACAGACACATTTTTGGAACATATGAAGCAATGGATTAGCAATATCCTTCAAAATCATTCAGATTGTGATTAAAAGGGGGTTATTATGGTGCAGGGAACTATGAAACAAGAGAGATCTATACTCAGTAGTGTCTGTCAATGAAGATGTTTATGAATGATGTGGTCACAAATATGTACATATATGGATACACAGTTACCTATGCCATAGATTAATACAGATGAGACACTCCGCAGTTTAGGTATGAAGCTACAAGTACGCTGTGGGCCCGATTTGTCGGGCCAATTCAGTGAGTGTCACGTAGTCAGAAAATCTAAAAGTTACGCGTTACAAAGGGAGGCAACTTCTAGGTGAATATAACTGTAGGTTATTAGCGCTGTTTGACCTGAATTGCACTTTATTATGTCGTAGCAAGAGTCGCTTTTTAGGGTTCCGTACCCAAAGGATAAAAACGGAAACCTATGACTAAGACTTCGCTATCCGTCCGTCCGTCTGTCACCAGGCTGTTGAAATTTTCCCAGATGATGTATTTCTGTTGCCGCTATAACAACAAATACTAAAAACAGAATAAAATAAATATTTAAGGGGGACTCCCAAACAACAGACATGATTTATTTGCCGTTTTTATACATAATGGTACGGAACACTTGGCCGGTTTTTATTTAAATGATTTTGTGGAGTGTCCTATCTGTATTACCGCCTAATAAGCCTATGCTACGTGCCTGTTTCAGAGATGTTCATGGTGCATAGCTACGATGATGTTGGCGAGTGCGGTGCGCGCGTCGCAGTCGGGGAAGCTGTCCAGCACGTGCACGGCGCGCGCCGTGTGCGAGCGCTGCAGGCGCTTGGTCTGCTCGATGCCGGAGCCGGCCAGCACTGCGTCGTACAGCTGGAAAACGGGACTTCATTAGTGCAAGCTAACGCGTTTATTGCGAACTGTTCGTAGGGCTTACATGTCAACAACGAGCCGCAGAGGCATATTTTTAGGAACTGTCTTCATAATGTGACAGCTGACACGGATGGAAGAGGAAAAGATTTTGCGCCGACCCCTAATGACTTGGGACAAGAGCAGGCGGGCTTTTAAGAAACCTCGTGAACAATCAATTCAGCTTATCGCAGTCCACTGCTGCACATAGGTCTCTCCCATGCTGCGCTATAAGAGGCTGTCCTCCGCAGTCAGTCTGTCTCAGCTTAAGGTGCTTCTTAAGGTCGTCGGTCCATATAGCTGGGGGGCGTCCCACACTACGCTTGCCGATACGCGGTCTCCACTCCAGGACTCGTCTGCTCCACCAGCCATCGGTCCTTCGACAAACATGGCCACCCCATTGCCACTTCAGTTTGCTTACTCTGCAAACTATGTCGGTAACTCCGGTTCTTTTCCGGAAAATTTCATTTCTGATTTTATCCTTTAAATGAACTCCGAGTATAGCGCGCTGAGCGACCTTCCCGACTCTCAGTGTCCACGTTTCGACCCCGTATGTCACAAAAGGCAGGACGCACTGGTTGAAGACCTTCGTCTTCTAGGCTAAAAGAAGACTTGACGAAGTTTTCCAACTGGATCCTACTGTCGGCTTCTTTCTCAATGTGTGTCCACCGAGCCGGATGACTTTCCCTGGGTGGATACTCTTTCACAACTTCGAGAAGCGACCCTTTGATCGGCAAGGCGAGTGAATTGTACGTGACCTCGTGTAAAACTGCTACTGATTTTATTTTTGAATCTGGTGATTTTTAACGAGAGCCAACTAGGGATCAGATACCTAATAATTGGTTTATGCTATGGCAATGATGACCGACAACCTCTTCGGGAATGATATTCCCTTGAGAAGAAAGTTTTAGGGAATTTTCTTCACGTCCAACAGTGCCACAGACCGAGAACGTCCTCTAAATGCGTCATGTTAGTTCTGTTACTCAATTAAAATGCAGTTGGTGTCTGCCGAGAGAAAGACGCACAAATTCAAACAGATAAAATTAGAGGAAGACCTTCGTAGTTATGCAGCATTACTTACCGCATGATAATCAACATCCTGCACGCTCTTCTTGCCAGCCTCGATATACTCGTACAGTTCAGGACGAGCTTCTAACGTGAAGGCCAGTGGCGCCCCCACCAGGGAGAAGCTCGCAGGTTCGGGACCTGTGAAGGTTTCCAGGTCCAAGAACGCTTGCCAGGCTAGGGCCAGGTGACAGCCGAAGAGGTAGCCCTGGAAATTAAAAAGATATGTTATAGCTTACATTTTTCAATATCTTCATCAAGCCAGACTTGACTGGTTCTCTTTCGAAGGTATAAAGTTAAGGCGTATTTTTTTTCTTTACTGTTGTCTCATGTGACCTGGACAGTTCCAATCACATTTTTTATTTGATTTCGTTTGAAGATCGGAACAAAATATTTATTTTATCCACATTCCTAACGAATCCCACAATGGGACCGGATCGTGGAAGCCTATTTGGATGATTTCTCACTTTCTATTTTACAAAATTGCTGTGTGCAAGTGCCACCTTGAGACCCATCGCTAGACCTCAGCATAGGACCTCCTTCTTGCTAACACAAAATGATTTTGAGATAGACCTATTTCCATCGGGGTAACGGCCCCGACTTACGAGTGGGTTCGAACCCAGGCAGGTGCGTTTACTTTGTGTCAATAATTTCATCACCACGCTCTCAAAACGGTGAAGGAAAACATCGTGAGGAAACCGGCATGTCCTAGAACCAAAAATTCGAAACATGTGGGGCAGCCCACTCCCTCTCGAAGAGAATAATAGATTATGCTTATGCTATTTCCATCACAAATCTACAAGCTGAGTAATAAAACAATGAGTCAGTCACCTGTGACTGCAGCTGCGGTTTATGTCCTGCCAGCTTCAGGGCAGCTGAACAGCTCTTGCCCAACAACGCGCCGGCAGCCAACACATGGCGGGCTGACCACTCTCGACCCGCGCATCCGATCACACCACCCATCGGTAGAGGGTCCGTGAGGATCTCCCACTCTGAAACGGAGTAGAAGAACAAATACAGTTACGAGATAAGATTCTACTTACTAACTGGTAAAACCCTGGTACTGGTACCCCTTAAAGACGTCAGATTGATAATGTTTGTTTGGAAAGGTTATCTGTGGAAGTATTATCCGATTACGAAAATTCTGTTGAAGAAACACTTTTTCAGAGTATAGCCTAGCCTTTTCCCAACTATATTGGGGTTGGCTTCCAGTCTAACCGAATGCAGCTGAATACCAGTATTTTACATGGAGGGCCTGCCTATCTGACCTCTACAACCCAGTAACTGGGTAATACGATACCCCTTGGTAAGACTGGTTCTCAGATTTTCGGGCTTCTGACGACCCGTAACGACTATCAAATATCCACGAATGACAGCCGGGACCATCGGCTTAACGTGCTATCCGAGGCACGGAGGAGTCTCGGTATTTAAAGATGGTCACCCATCCACAGACCAACCCCGGCAAGCGTAGCTTAACCTGATGGATCGACTCGTGCGGCAGTTATTACTCAGCCACGAGCTCCTCACTTTTTCAGAGTAACAGGGTTATTTTTATGTCAGAAAAATGTACGGTTCCCGAGGAAATCTCTATGCAGGTGAAATCGCAGAGCTCAACTGTTCACATACAATAAAAAAAATTGAGACAAAAAGTAAAGCAAGAATGCAGGATGTTCTTAATCTTTGCGAACACGACACAAAAACAAAGACAGCTTACATACTGTCTTAGATTTGAAGGTCGTATCTCTTAACGAATACAACAAGTGTAAGACAAAGGCATATTCTTGATGCCACAAAAGCGCATGCACGGTATGGAAAAGTTACTCCCACTACATTGGCAATGTTCTACAAATGAAAGTTCAGTTCTGCTCGGAAACCTAACCTTTCCTTCAAGGTAACCGGAACCCGTGCGACGTTCGATTCTGAGAAAACGTCCAGCGAAACCGATGCCTAACATGCTCGCGATACAGTGTAGTAATGTGAACTTTACAAGTTAACTATTTCAAGTTATAAGAATCCAAAGCTAATAATTTTTAGGGATTCCGTACCTGAAGGGTGCCCGCCACTCTCCGTCCGTCTGTCTGTCAGCGGGCTGTATCTCATGAACCGTAATAACTGTACAGTTTAAATTTTCACAGATTGTGTATTTCTATTGCCGCTATAACAACAAATAATAAAAATAAAATAAAGTTAAAGATTAAAGGGGGTCCCCATTCCCTCGTGTGCGAGTCCGACTCGCACTTGGCCCGTTTTTCATCCATATAACAACTGTTAAAGAACAATAAGATATTTTACTCGCAAAGGTTAACGTCGCGCCATTAATGCACGCAAATAAATAAAAAGAGCTATTCTTCCCAACCTATAAAATGACGTCACCACCTACACGGAACAAACCCAAGAAAACCGAAAGTCGCACTAGAACTATACAAACACAAATTGGTCAAAGAGCCATATTCGTTCGCATTGTTTGACTCTGTCACGTACCAATGGAGGGCGCAGCATAGTTCCTTGCGGTACGCCACGCCGAGAATACTAATGTACCTTACATGTACTACTATAATGTACCACTTTTAGATTGGAATGCGTTGATTTCCAATGTACTGTGAGCTTGATTTTGTTTGTGGGGTCATATTATTGGGCTATATTTTATTTGTACTGTGAAGAATGATTTGGTTAGTAGAACGCTGTCTTTCTTTATTGTTAAAAGGTTTTCATGACTGCAAGTAGCAGAAATTACAATACATTCCAATATTGAAAATCTGTAATTTTGAAACATTTCGCAACGCAGCAACGCAGAAGCGTTAAGAAATACCTACTTAGGTGGATTGCAACAAAAAATCAAAAAGGTGAATGATCAATTGCGATAGTCTGTTGATTATAACTATTTATTTAAGTAGGTATCTAATTTTGCTCCAAAACCTTTAGCCCTATGATAAACATTGAAGCTTTGAAGATTAAATCCTTAATTTATCCATATAATTAAACATAAGTCCAAACATTACATATTCACGATTCTTAAACCCGCAGCCTCAACCTACAATGTGATCATCTACATAGTAAGCATGCATGCAAATAATGTAGCTACGCCTAAATTTGTTCTCGCTTAAGTAAATTTGAAGTAGAGGTAATTAGTTAACCCACATCCTCGAAACAGAAACGAGTTCTACTCGTAGTCATTACCAACGAACTTAGGCTCGTTGAATTGGAGATCTATTTATTCATTGAATAATTTTATTTTATAAGTTACTTAGAAAAACCTAATCGAGATAAGAAGTGATGTCATAGAATAGATTAATTCTATGCCCTCTTCTGATAACTTTTAAATTCCTAGGTATTTTAAACTTTTTCTTCGTCTTGTATAGCGCTCAGCAGTTTTTTTCATTTGGTATCTAATGGAAGGTGAATTTACCTGATGCAGACTGTATCTGCTCCTTGGGCAAGGGTCGTGAAGGCAGGGGGTTATTCTGCTCATCCCTTTCACCTAGGAACTCAGCCTCAGCGAGATCTCGAACAGCTGACGACATCAATTCCACCAGCTCCTGGTTTCTGTAGATTGGATAAATTTATCATCGTAGTAAATTATGTTTTGTAAAGTACACAGAGTAAAGTAATTATATAATATTATCTGCAGATCAATCCCCGTATCATATTGTGAGCTAATTCTACGTATATCGTTTTTGGGTCTCAGATAAGTTCCAAACCTCGGCAGAAGTGCAAAAAAAAAAACTGTCTCTAAACATTTGCATCTGTCTCTTTATCCCAAGACTAACCTTGGGGTAAAGATACAGATGATACCTTCTCTTCTTTCACCACAACAACGCCTCGTCGCACACCGCCAAGCAAACAATCGACTACTTGGCGACGTCAGACGTGGAATTACTGAGCCACCCGCCCTATAGCCCCGACCTTGAGATTTTTATTTATTTCCGAAAATAAAAGAAAAATTTCGAAGAAAACGTTTTATGGACGCCGAGGAAGTGCCGCCGAGAAAGGCTGCATTTCAAAATGCCGTCGAAAGGACGAGTGATACCTTCCTTTTGGAGTAATTTTAAATGATAAACGAATCCCATCACACTCTTCAAATGGAAAAGTATCCCATTAAAGTCCAAAGACATTATCACATAGCGTGTTAACACCATCAAGCATCAACATCTAACAATGGGTGGATTGACATGTTCTCTCGAGTGAAAAGATGTTGCGTAGCTGGGTCATTGGGTCACCGTCACCGTAATCTATGGTCATCTGCCATAATACAACCTCGGTTTATAGTCATATAAAATTATTTCGCAATAGTTATTAACATATATTATTATGAATAAAAAAGTGATTTTAGAAAGAAAATTAGTAGGTATGTTTGCAGATTAGTATGGTGGAGTTTTAATCATAATTATTCTGCTACCATCACCATTAATATTATAAATGCGAAAGTGAGTTTTTTTGTTACGCTTTCACGCTAAGACAGCTGAACGGATTTTGATGAAATTCGGCACATGGGTAAACCATGACCTGGAGAAGGACATAGGCTACTTTTCATCCTGGATCGTAGACGAAGTCGCAGGCAACAGCTAGTTTTAATTATTTTTTTATTAAATGTTCCCGCGATCTCCTTAGGCTTATTTAATAAAACCGACAAGCGACAATCCGACAATCTGAAAATTACGTAAGTTTATTTCATGACATGTGGAGTGACAAACAGATGTCGCGTTGTCAGTTATATTAAAAGGACGCTGGTTGATATAATCGAGGAATGTAGCCTTAAGACGCGGATATATGCCAGTGACCTTGACTTGTTAGCTTGCGTGTACCGAGCTCACGCAACGCATCGTACGTCCAGCCAGAAATTGGACTCGACCTGATGGTCTAGTCAGCTCAGCTCACTCAGCTTCTTGATACAAGCTGTCCCAAATATGACGCATTATTAATTATTATTCCTCATCTCTGGCTTGCCTTTATTGGCCGGCTGGAGTGAACACTGACGAGGTATAGAGCTCCCACCTCTTTCTTGCCTTTATTGGTCGGCTTGAGTGTAGATTCGCAAGAGCAAATGTACTCGGAGGAAGGAAGTATTCCAGTAAGATGCTGGAAGGGATCTTGACCGTACTTCCGGGATTGTCCTGATAGCCGTGGAATACCGCTCCACTCCTTATAAGCACCTCAGGACATGTTGCCCCCTTGTCGCTTCGACACTTTGTGCTAGCGACCGTTTTCGGGGGCCCATTATTAAGTGTGCAAGTCACCCCCTGCCATTTTACCTTTTTATTTTATATAAGATATTGGTCAGGCAGGGGCCATAGTATTTCCATAGTTCTAGATAACCAGTTCACTTAGCCACCCAAACCCATAATCCAATATCATTGTTACCATATCTTGCAATAGTCCTGCACTAACCGGGGGTTGTCCTTGGGTGCACTAGATTAGTGCGTACAGGGATAATCATCGGTTAGTGCCTCATTTCATTAGACACGTCTAACGGGCCTCTGCGAGTTGGCTTCGGCCCCTCGTACGCCTTCCAAAGGTCCGGGACCCTAGGGTCCCGAGAAATGTCAAAATAATAATAATATAATTTAATTTAATATCTATTTCTTTTTTTTTTTTTCTAGTACTATGGGTGTATGTGTAAAAACTTGCCTGAAATAAATATTTTACTTTTTTTTTTAACTAAAGAAGTATGACGTTCAAAAGTGTCTTTTTTTGTGCCTAATTGAAATAAATTATTTGTCTTTGACTTTTGTTTACTAAAGTATCAATAATAAAATTTTCTTTAAAATGATGAAGGTTTCTGAAAAATAAGCTTCACAAATTTTGCGTGATTCTCAGTTTTTTATCCGCGTTAGACATTACTTTTCAAATTAATCTCAATAATGTACTATAAACATAATCTAAAATATTCCTATACTAAGTTATTATGAAAATGCTCTAATTTAACATATATTTTATCAAATAATTAACACAGTACGTTCAGACGTGATCTTCAGTACAAAATCATTAAAAGTCGGTTATCGTCGCCTTAAGGGGAAGACGATAGGGGAGGTTGCAGTTCAAAGATTCTGTGGTCGAGGTTCCTAACCTAATGAAGGACGATACTAACTCAAATGTAGACTTTTTGAGTAATTTTCTAAGTACAACTTCTACAGTACTGTAGGAAAGCTCACAATAATTAGAATATTACTTTAAACAAAAGAAGCAAAATTATGTAGAGCGTGGCAATTTTTTCATTATTTATTACAATTTATTATTACTATAACGTGTGCTTAATATTGATGAACAAGATTCCATAAAGATTACTATATAATACAACAAAGTAGGTACATAACGCATTCTTAAAAAAAATATATAATCATGGTGTAGGTCAAAAATAAGTACGTCATTTGTTATACAGTTAAATTACATACTTATACAATATGGTACCAAGTTAAATGTTAAAATTTTATCTACATAAAACTTTTGTAATATCTTGAATATTATTCATCAAATAAATTTAAGTAGGTACTAAGTAGACGTGTCTAAGTGAATTTAAAATGATAAATAGGTATTATAGTAACAGTTATTTGTGCATTCAATGAATATTATTAAATTCAGTTTGCATAATTGATGATTTTGTGTGTCCAAGTTATGTTAATTGTAAAAAACTTATTAACAATGTTACATAGATCTAGCTCATATTATCTAGGTAGTGCTAAGACGTAAGTAGACCTATGCCTAGGAATTTGAAAGTTAATGAGACTTATATGAGGAAGCTAGAGCTAGTATAACCGAGGTATTCCACTCAGAGCACTGATTTCAACAGCACTTGCCCGAACCGTACTGAAACAAAATTGTGTTATTCGCCAACAACCGTTATCTATATAATAAAGTTGAACACTTGGTTTCTTTGTTTGTTTGAACGCAAAATTAATCTCTGGAACGCAGAATTATTTGAAAACCTACTATTAATAGTAGACTTAGGCCCGTATTACAGAACCTCGCTCAAAACTCAAGCAATATTTAAAACTCGATTAAAGCCTTTTGATTGGTTGAAACTAGTTTTAAGTAATGCTTGAGTCTTGAGTGAGGTTCTGTAATACGGGCCTAAGTATTTTAAGTCACGCTCCGAACGCATGCCCCTGAGGAGACGAGCAAAAAGAAAAAAGTCTGTGAAAACGAAGTAAAAGCGCGGGCGAGCGATGCATTGCGACACGATGGGTCGAGAGGGGGTTTTGTAAAAAAATTGCTGGTATTTTAGTTTATTGTTTATCTAACGACTTCCACGCGAACGAAGACGCGTTGTACCTACACCGAACTAAACTAAACTATCACTAAAATTCCTTACTCTTTGGCTATGAGAATCTTAAAGCTATTCTGCAATCATAAATCTCTAACTTTAAAAAATATTTTGACACAACTAAAATCGAATTTGAAAATCGTGTCTCCTCGTGGTGTACTACATACTTGTTTGCCCTACCCCGTGATTTTTTTGAGCCGGAGGCGTGCAAGCTCGACCTGTTTTATATGGAATTTTTTACTTTTTGTATAGAAAATATTAAAATTTTTTACTTACGTGTTGAGTATTAGGGGTATAAGGATTATATAAAGGGGGTCGAAATTTTCATTATTTTTGCGATAGGACACACTATTTTCGAGATATGAGCAAAAGAAAAGAAAAATATATACAGTACTATTTTTGCACAACTAATAATATTCCACACCATTTTAGTAGCGATTAAAAATGGTCAGAAATGTTAGACAATTAAAATTTTAGGTGAAAAACGTAAAATTCAGAATAGCAAAATTGACATTTTCACTAAATTAAAATCTCAGTGCTATCTTAGTGCTGTCAAACTAAAATAAAGTTAAGTTCTGTCACTTTAGTCTATTTCAGAATGGGAAATCATCGTTTGACAGGAGTAAACTAAATTTTGGTGATTTTTAGTCTAGTTTAGAGGCATTTGTGACAAGAGAATCGGCACCATTGCATTGTCCCATTAAAAACACATGGATACTAATAAATAAACACATCGAGTTAACTTTCGCTGCTATAGCAGTCAATGGTACCTACTCATAATCGCCTTACGTTGCATAACCCTGAAGTTAAAACGTAAAATATTACGTTATGTCTCAGGCTGGATTCTGTATAGGGTTAACACTAGTTTATGAGATATTTGATAGGAAAGTTTCCAGACTTTAAATTATCGTATTGGTCTACGAAGTCACTTCGCATCATGAAAGCTTTAATTATGAAGTGAAATCTTCATGCAGTATTCAATGATTACCTACTGCACGACATTAAGCAAAGCATTTAAGTAAGCTTTTACAATGCATGTGCTCGAAAAGAGCGTTTTCCAAGCTGCCAAATTTTGCGGAGTGTCACTTTTTTCACTAGTGCTTTTTATTACTGTTTTTTTTTTAATTTTTAACTCCGTCGTCAGCCCGTCGCAAAGTTTTTATTATTTGAGAAAAGTTTTACTAATTAGATGATAATGATGATGATGACGATTGCGATGGCGATGACGTTAGTGATGGCGATGACAATACCGATGACGAACACGGTAACGATAACGATGGCGATGACCATGGTCAAAGTCAAAGTCAAAAAATCAAAGTCAGTCCAAATCAGTGAACGTCATTCAAAGTCAAAAATTCAAAGTCAGTCAAAGTTTTGGTGATAGTGATGGCGATGGCGATGGTGATGACGATGATGATGATGAATATATATCATTTATATACTAAGACTTTTCTAAGTCGCATAGATAGTGTAAGGTATTTGGGTGTTCTAATAGATGACACATTATCATTTTATAATCACATAGACTTGCATACCTCCCGACTCCGCAAATTGATATTTATTTTTAAGAATCTCCGCCATGTGGCCGACACACAGGTTCTTAGACAAGTATATCTAGCTCTCTGCCAGTCAACTGCACAGTACTGTGTGGTTGTCTGGGGTGGGGCAGCGAAAACCCATTTGTTAAAACTGGAACGTGCCCAAAGGGCGATCCTTAAAGTAGGTTGGTCCCTTCCTTATCAATTTCCTACCACCGAACTTTATAAAACCTGCAAGGTCCTCTCTATTCGGATATTATTCATTCTAAATTTAATTCTAACAGACCACTCCCACAATTCCTATAATCCCGAAAAGTTCGAAGGCTTGAGACGAAAGCATACAGTGTGTTCGTCCATTCCTGTTCATTCAAAACTAGCTCAGCGATTCTTTTACTTCCTTGGTCCTTATGTATACAACAAAGTTAATACAATCTTACAGATGTACTCTATGTTTAAATACAAATGCAAAACTACTGTAAGGAACTGGCTGCAGGATATGGACTATGAAAGTACAGAATGTATCATCCAAACTATTAAATAATTTTGAACGTACTTCCCACTTATAGTTACTAACAAGCGCAAACTCTCCTAAAGGACTTACATGCACATACACATAACACCCTCACACATTCACACACTACACTACTCACACAATAATACAATAAAATCACCTTACTTCACATTCACAAATATAAACACCTTTTATTATATTAGTTTTACCTCCCTATTTAAAGTGTTTGCTAATAATAATATGTATAAACGCAACAATTAAATAAATATGTATAAACTGTATAAAAACGCCGATAAATGTGATTAATGATGATGGGGTGTGAGCCTGGAGATCTGTCATTCAGGTCCCGAACCTAGTTCAGACTCCCGCTCTCACGAAGGTTTAGCTTAATTAAGGCAAAATTGTATACACAAACTACTGTAACAATGTACCTTGGTGAGAGAAATAAACTATAAGTATATATTATTATATTATATTATACGTCAACCAATACATCATTTGCGACTACTGCTCGCTCGTTTTTTTTTATTTCCTCGCACAGTGCATAGTAAAACGTTGAATGATACACGTGCGTAAAATCACCTAATTTCCCCACTTGTAGCATAAATAACTATTCCAACACTTTCTCATCATATCTTTCATGTCATGTCTTTTTTTTTTTTTTTCCTCGCACAGTGCATAGTAAAACGTTGAATGATACACGTGCGTAAAATCACCTAATTTCCCCACTTGTAGCATAAATAACTATTCCAACACTTTCTCATCATATCTTTCATGTCATGTCTTTTTTTTTTATTTCCTCGCACAGTGCATAGTAAAACGTTGAATGATACACGTGCGTAAAATCACCTAATTTCCCCACTTGTAGCATAAATAACTATTCCAACACTTTCTCATCATATCTTTCATGTCATGTCTTTCACATCACAATGGGACAATCCAACCATTTCTATTTACAATGTAACCTTTCGAGAGAAGCTTTCTCTCCATATTATCTTAAGAAATCCGTGCATGTGTTACAATCGTGAGGAAAATAGGCCTACGGCCAATAGATTTAAGAGAAACGGCAATTATTTTTATGGGGCCGAAATCATCTTCGAGAATGGTAAATTCTATTCGGTGCAGTTAAATATCAAAAACCGGACTACCTGTACGACAATTTGAGTTGGATAGCGAGTAGAATGTGAGAGAAGGCAATGCTCGCAGCAACTCTCGACTCAGTCTCATAGTACAGCCGCTTCCGTTATGCGGCTTCCAAAGTGTGGAATAACCTGCCACCACCTATTAGATCTATTAACACAATCGTTACATTCAGAAGACGCCCCCGCAGTACCTCATGGATGCGCAACGGAAGCTAGACATGATTAATTTTGAATGTTTCATTGCTATGAATTCATGACGTAGAACAAGTTATCTATTATTTATTGACGACCGTCCATTTTTTCTTGTGTAACCATACCATTTTATTTATTTCCTTACACAGCACTATAATTATGTATTATTGTTTTTAAACAAATATTTAATCGATTTTAATTTAAAAAAAATACACATAATATGTGTAAAAAAATAGATACTTACTCGTTTATATTATTATACGTGTATCTATTTTTATTAAAATATAAAACTGATTTACATCCGTGAGACGTCCTCGTAACATAAGGTCCAGTTGAAAACCAGCGTCAGACACTAGTTGTCTGGCATTTATGCTGAACTGGGCCTATTTGGCGCAGCCGTGAGCCACACAGAAGGACTATTCTAAGTAATTTTAATTTCTTTCTGTTTTTTGTTTTTGTGTGAATATTGTGTTCCTTAACCTGTCAATTTTTTTTTTCTTTCTTTTTGTTTCTTAAATTCTCGAATAATACTTACTAAACTTATGAAGATTGTTGTCCTTTTGTTTTATTTAGATTTGTTTGCTCCTTAAGCCCGCTTGCGCGTTAGCAACTAACTCGGTGGTAATAGCTAACTAAGGGTTAACTCAATAATTTTCTTTGGTTAGCCTGAGTTAGCTGTTATCGCCGCGTTATTTAGCTAAGGCTAACCCATGAAGCCTTAGTAAAAGACAATAGGGAAGATGACTGGGTAAAAAAGAAAAAATATATTTAGTCCGTCAATTCACCTATTTCCGATCACTGGCATAAGTCAGTCAGATAAGAAAAAAATATTAGACACGTATTTTTAGTTTTATCATATTAATGATAAAATGCATTAAATTTGGAGAGTGGGCTCGCTACGTCTAACTAAGTACCTATAAAATCTACATAAAGGCGTGAAGTCTTGCCACATTTTAACTCAATGTATCGCCGTAATATTTTGATTACGAAAATAAAGAAAAAAATCGTGTACAATATTTTTTTTAATCTACCTGACGGATAAGAAAAATTTAGTCATTATTACTCCATCGTACGTAATTTCGTTTTTGATGTAGGTACAGCTTAAAAGGATACAGAAAAAGGTTGATATGACTACTGCCAAAATCAATTAAGGATCATGTGACTTTTTCCTCAAAGGTAAACAGTATTATGATAGTCTACTTTTATATTGATCATCAGATATCGCTGCTTACTTTAAGATAATAATTATGCAACACCTTCGATTATAAGTTCGCTCGAGTTGTGGTGTCGCCCCGCATTCCTCTCTCAGTTGTCGTTTCAACACGACTAGCTCCCCTCTTCGTAATCTTTCGAAATAAAGATTTATGCGACCTCTCACCTAGATAATCTGTCTCATTTACATACCTACGTATCGAGAATAACAGGTTTGGATGCATATTTGATTTTAAACAAACAAAACAACGTATCAGTTGGTTATCTAAGTTTTTCTTTAGTTTTTCTAAATAAACAAAGCTTCCAAAGTTCACATTTGCTCACTCTCGACTATCCTGTAAGGTTGTTAATTTTACAGATACTTAACTAAGTATGATTACAGGCCAGTCTAAAAATATAATTATACAATCCTGTGGTTTTTTTTTTACGTCACGTGCTTGTCGCAGTCACAAAAGCCAACACCTGAATGTCAGCTTTCTGACCTTATATCAAGTTGGCGTTGTAGGTACGGCTTTTTCTTCCATGGATCTACTACTAGTTATCATGTCAGTCGTTAGTTGTTCCATATTACTAAGTCATATCATCATACGGCCAGGGGTCTGCTATTTTTCTAAATTCGTCATTCCAACACGATCCCATTGTCATTTTGCTAAACGTTCGTAATCTGCTAAATTCATAATGGTCGATCATTGTATTCCACAAACACGATACTTGTAACGGATTAAAAGAAATGACTGCACAATGACGTTCTCATGGTAGGTCACTGATCAAAGAAACTGTCAAAATTTTAGCAGATTACCACCTAAGTCAGTCATTCATTTTTCATTATGTACGAGATTACCAATAGATGCCATTTCTTTCAATGGAGTGTCAGTGGCTGACCATTGGAAAGTCATAATGACGCCAAAATGTTAGTAGATTACCAAATTTTTCAAAATCAACAATTATGAAATCAATGATAGACCATTCTGACACGTTACTATTATAGCAGACTTGATGCCCAGTTCGCATATTCAATAGCAAATTCACGATCATTAATCCCTTAAAACACATAAGGGTTTATTTATAAACGAAGACATTTAAACGTCAAAAAATGTAAGCAGAGGATCATCATAACTTAAATTTAAGTAACGTTTATAAATAAACTCTATTACTAACAACAATCAGCTCACTCACCTCAAATTAGCCAGCTCCGAACAAGAGTTAGCCAGCAAATAGTCTCCACTCAGCAGAGCTATCTTGTTGCCGAACATCATGTCGTCAGGTTCAGCAGCTATGGGCTGCCGGGAGTTCATGTTGACCAGGCCTTTGTGCACCAAGTGGGAGGTCCGGATCATCTCTGTCACTTCGGCGAGAGCGCGTTGACTGGTGGGAGGGAAATATGAAGATGAGGTATGGAAATTTTCTTAAATTCATTCACTGACAGACAACGCATAGCCTAAACCATTGAGTCTGGAGACATGAAGTGTTGCACATTGCACAAAGGTTCCCTTATAACAAAAGGTAGACTCTTTTGTTGTTACAAAGAAGAATTTTTGAAGAGGTTAAGTAGAGGATGTAAGTTTGTATGGAAGCCCGTAATTTTTTCACATGGGAAATCTCCTATCGGGCACATAGCATATCATAGTGACAAAAGATAAAGAGGATTATGTTGCTTTTACAGATACTTCAGAACAAAACATCATTATGATTGAAGGTATTACAGAAAATATAGTTCTCTAACTTCGTCAGTAAGATATGGTCGAGGCAGCCTGCTAAGAAGGTGGCGGGATAAAAATGGAAAGCAATTCAGAAGAACCGTTGCGAAGTAAGCAAAGATACTTACATCTATGCTTACTTCTATAACGAGATTTCGTTGTCTACTTTGTCTGTAGGTGTTAAATGCTAAATATATTTTTTATAACCCTTTGAAAACAGCATACCTAGTTTTGAAATGTTAGCTCTAGGGATCATATTTGTTTCTATCACTTTCGCAATACCGTGTTATTTTTTACGGAGTTAGAAGACAAACGTTAAACTACGTTGTGTGTTGCTAGTTACATAGAAAGTTAAGTTAACGGCATTCGTGTCCCGATTCCATGTCCACATGTGCATATATAAACAAATTTACACGAATCGAATGCTTAACTGACCAAAAGGCGCTAACCCGCAACTTTACGCATACGAGTATAATGATGAGGCACGTAGGCCGAAGCGTAAGATAATTGCAGTCTTCATTTTGAATTTTTCCATATTTTAGTTTGTATATAGTTAGGCTATTTATTTGCTGGCTGTTTATACAGTGTATATATTTTTATCCCCCCTTTAATAATAGTCTACTATACATTTGATAGTAGAGCTAAAATGAGAAAAAGGATTGCGAAGTATTATTGTTATAGGCAGAACTCGCACCTTATCAACTGCTCTTCCTCACTGTAGGCCACACACGATGTGTCACATACATCAGTACGTCAGCACCATGAGCATGAATATCACTTTACTTTATACATTTCTTTACAATTAATCTCTGAATACACAACTCAAGTCCGTTGTATCGCCAGGAAGTTTTATGGTTAGTTGTGTTAAGTTATAAACAAGGAAGTAGAATTTTCACTTTCAGACCTTCGACCGGCCAATGCCCTTTCGATAATTGTTTGGTGCACTGAGCAGCGAGTGGTACGCTTAATGTCTGCCTTATAAAATATAGAGGTGGTTTAGTTAACTATCATTATAATCAGATCATATTGATAAAAAATGTTTAATGTGTAACTGATTGGAAAATTAACCACATTCTACTCAAAGGTTATATGTATTTCAAAAGTGATGCTATCTACGTGTGATGAAACTGATTTAGATGAATTGACGTAATAATTTATTAAAGATTCTTTGTTAAAATTAAATCACATTAAAATCCTGTTAACAATGTTAAGCAAATACTATGTGGTATTGGTTCAGTCCCAACCTCAAAAGTGCTTGGAGCTGACCTACCCACTCTTACAAGCTAGACGTGCCAAGTTCGGCGTGCCAAGTTGGCGATGCCAAGTGGCCGACCCCATTGTATATTTTACATTTTTATCAACTACCTTACCGTACGCAAAATACGCGCTTTGACTTGGAGTTGCGGATACCAGCCCGTATTACCTATTACCTACCTAACTTCTGTATTTCATTACCATAAATAAAATAGACACTCTGACGTAATTAAATTGCCTAGTTAAAATTGAACTGATTTAGAATCTGGTATCTAATTAAAACGCAATAAAATTTCGTAAACGATTACGACAAATTAGCAGTTCAACAACATTCATCGCGTTATTTACGTTGTTGAGCAGTTTTTTTTTAGAACTTCTGAAGCAATGGATTAGCAATTTGTTTCAAAATTATTCGAATTCAGATTGATTGTGTATTACGTAGTTAGGGTACCTACTTGTCGCTATCGTGTTGTGGCAAAACTTCAACATTATTAACAGGGGCTGACTTGTAAATGAATGTTCAGCACCCGTATAATCACTCATAGGGTTAATTATTTAGAACTACAAAATATGTGCTTACTCCTATCCGAGTATGTCTTAAAATCATTGTTTTGCTCACCTGTGCAGAACTCCAGCAGCCTTATCCTGTTCCATATCAGGTATCTCGGGGCTATGGCCGGCAGCTTTCGATACAAGCAGCACGATGAGCCCCCATGCTTGCATGTTGTTCTTGCCATTGTAGATCAGGTTCCTAGACAAAGATTTTATGATTAAGATAATTTTATTTCTAAGGAGCATCTTCTTACTTCTGCTCCTGCTTTTCTTGTTGAACCGCATGTCCACGTAAATGAGGTGGTGCTTATGGTTTTCAGAGCGTCTGCTGTTGCCAAAAGCCAGTAGTGACCCGTGAAAGTGAAGACTTCATGATTTGGTGTGTTTGTTTTACATCCATCTCTTACCTCCATTATCATAGGAGATATATATACAGTTTCAAGCAGTTTTAGAACGATATTAGGTACCTAAGGACCCTGTTGATGCTGCGGCCTTTCTTAAAATACCACCACCACCAGTATGGTCCCAAAACACAAAAATTCAATTCGACCGAACTTCTTACAGAAGTTCTCTGTACATCTAGGTCGAATTGAAAGATTGTATTGACAGATTCTTGCGAGGTCATTTTAACGTTTCATAAGAAATATTTTGCAACGCAAAAGATCAAAACCACACTGTGTTGCCAAAAAATATACTACTATGTGTAAAAAGTACCGGGAAAGTTATGCTGATAGCTTCGATTACCTGCACTATGAATTTCTTTTAGAGGGACAAACGGTAAATAAAGAGTATTATTTAGGCGTCATGAGTTTGCGAGAACATCCGCCGAAAACGGCAAGATTTGTGGAACGACAATTCATGGATATTGCACCATGACATGTGATAACGCAGCCATCATTGTGCGAGTTTTTAGCCAAAACCTCGACCAAGGGCCCTTACTCGCCTCATATGGGTCCGTCTGACTTTTTCCAGTTCCCGAGGCTAAAATTACCGCTTCGAGAAAAAGGTCTCGAGTACATTGAAGCTATGAAAATTCGCTGAAAGAGTTAAAAACCACCATACATCCATCAGCTTACTAAAAATGTATGGAGGACTGGTCAAGCGCTGGCGTAGCTGGCATTGCAAGCGAAGGGGCTTACTTTGAAGGCGACAAAATAAACGTTGACGAATACATAACTTTTTTGGTTTTATTGTTGAATTCCCGGTACTTTTTACACAGAATTTAGAAACTTAAGACCATCAGACAAGGGATTCTGATGAACTGGCAGAGACGTTGGAATGGCAAGAGAAGATAAAGAAGTAAGGGACAACTTTATTCAGAAGATACTTCTAAGACGTAGGTAATTAAAAGGGCCTATGACGTGATCTTACAACAAGTGCGTGATGTTACAGGAAAGGATGATAAAGGAATACTAATATGTAGTATAAGCGATTAAATGATCGATGATGTGCAGTGATACAATGAGGAATGTGCATTGATCGCCAATCGGCAGTAACTTCAGCACGCGATGTGTTACGTACGATACACAAAGGTAACTCGTTATTTCCATATACTACTATAATAAATCGAGCAACGAATAAGTAAGTGAAAACTTTATAATTGGTGTGTTAACAGCTGATGTTCTTTTAAAGTACAGAATAGCATCGAAAAATTCTGGTGAAGATGTGGAGATCTGAGTAAAAGATAAATTAGGTACACGCCCTTGTCAAAGGATATTTTACGACAAACGTGGAGAACCTAAGTGCACTACTTCAGATTCGGATGTGGTCATAGCATAGCATTGCTGCAGTTTCTCAAATTCTATTTTTTGGTTAAGAAGTAGATTTTCGAAAAAATGTGAATTTCTGAAATAGCTGATATAACAATACTTGGACTAGAACTCACAAACAAAACTTGAATTAAGTACGTGTAAATATTCTTATTGAAGAAAACAATGCAATTTACATAGTGGCATTCTTGCGCTGTAAATGCACATTAAGATCGTTAACATTTACAAATTACATGCAAGTTTCGTAAACCAGTCTCTACATAAATATGGTATGTGTATTAAGAACAAAAAGTCTGGCCGTGTCTTACAATACAATAATGTACGTCATATTGAAACCTGATGCCGGAAGGAGACATGAAAGTCTTTGTTTTTGTAAAGAGACAAGACGGTAGAGGCTAGAGCAGAATTATGTATACGTGGGACCCAAGTATAGTTAAGACTTCAGAAACAATTAAGTAATTGATTGTGTGAAAGAAGATATGGCTAAAGATGACGGCTGATTCAGATGTAAGGTAGAAGATACGCTAAATGAATTGGAATGAGAGCAGAAGGATGATGATGATAGCTTAGAGACTAGAGTAATCACGTTCATCACATGCGAGGAAGTTGGTTGCGCCACTTCTTCATCCCAGCGGAACGGACGGGCGTTTTGGGGGACTGTCTTATGTTATTTTGACGGTCAAAAAGTGCTGATTCTCAGCCTTATTTAAATAAATGACTTTTGATATTGATTTCACAGGAAACACCACCAGATAGGTAATTAAGTTTACTGAAGAGGTTAAGTTTACTGAATACAAAAAATGGTATGAACACGACGATAGAGGCGATAGACGGGGTGTTGTTGCAGAATCGTAGAATAAGGCCCACTTGCGCATTTTTGGATTGACCCTGAGTTAGATGTTAACTCATTTATTTAGCTAACCCATGAACGCGCAAGTGGGGCTAAGAGATGTAAGGGTCGTTACAAGCGCAGATACCAGTAAGAATATAAGGATCGTAGCAGGTGGCGTTCTGTAGTTTCTGTCTTCCCTATGTATGACATAAAGTTCAAACCTCCTCAGTTTTATAAAGTAATTATAATCTAATGAGCCGTGCGCCCAATGGGAATTACCTAATGACAGAATGTCGAACTTTCATACGAACTTTTATTTAAACTCTTTAACCCCTTCAGGGGATGAATTTACAAAAATACTTCCTTATTGCTCACCTTCGTTACAAAAGGAACCGTTGTACATGCTTGTAGACCCAGTGGTTCAGGCCGTGCGTTGTATGTAAGTGGGTCTTTAACATTTTCAGGTGTATGAAGTATTGAAGTGTGTCTGACAGTCATACGCATGATTTAAGTTACACAAGACGTTAATGAAAGGGGATGTGTTAGACGTGCGTGCACACAAAAGATTGAGTAAATAATATATTTCGGTAACATAGGTAAGTAACTTTCTATTTAGCTTCAGTATAAGTAAGCAGTTGAAAGTCGGGCTGTTCACTAAAAACAAATGACTATAATAAATTTTATGATCGCCATTTGTTTTTAGTGTTTTAATATCGTAGCTCTGTAATTAGTTCTTCTTTGAATCTGTGATACTTTTCTTACTCGGCAACGGGACCCTTTACTAAACCTACGTTGTCTCTTTTGTCTGTATGTTTAACTAATGTGAAAATTATCAAATAACTTCTCCCGCTCTGGGCGGAGTGGGAGGGCGTGTCAGACTCTTACTGACTAAGACCCACCCGTGTTCCTTCAGTTGCCTGTACGTTGCCAGGGGCACCGGTATCCCTTTCGGACTTTCTCCTAGCGGACCCCGTCAGTTGTGCTGACATCTCTTTGAGGCATGCGTGGAACCACGGAATAGATGGGTGGAACCCAACGCGCCGTCGACCTGGGCCTGTTCCTTATCGGACGGCGAGCTACCCATTGTTCACCGTCCGCAAGCCCGCCTACGGTGGCCGGGAATCGGCCTACGATTCCCGACGCCCAGGGCGTCTCCTGTGGCGGCTAGGGGCGTGAGGGCGCGAAATTTGGCTCTCCCTCACGAATTCCGTTCTGCCTCCTACTTCGAGAGCATTACTGCTTCGCAGAAGGAGGCCTCCCATGCCCTCTCGCTCCGTACCATAGAAATTTCTTTATTATATCTATGCTCCGTACCATGGCCTGGACCAGGGCCGGACGCAAGAGATCACCACCACCGATTGCCTCCACGAGGACACGGCGGTGCTTCACCCAAGCCGGGCAGACCTCCACCGTATGCTCCACCGTGTCATCCGGGCGATCCACACAATGATGACAACCGGGCGTTTCCTCCCGCCTTATCCGGAACAGGAACCTCCCGGAACAACCGTGTCGCTTCGTCGATTCGCACTCGGCCAGTCATTTTGCTTTTTGTATGAGTGACAAACTGACAAGTTTATTGGAATTGCATGCACCTCTTTGTGGTTTTCTTACCTAGCAAAATTTGGCCTGTAATATTCCCACTACTGGGACAGTTCCCAGTGCAGGGAAATCTCAAACAAGACCAAAACATGTTCAGTAAAAAGGCAGTTTGTAGTTGCCCCCTACGCTAAATATAAACGTAGGATAAAATAAAATTTCGACCACTCGCCACCGACACTTGCCACATCAACATTCTCTTTTTATTTTAATTCTCAATTCTCTGCGGAAATCGACAATGTAGGTAATTCCTATTTATGTATGAATGGTCAAAAGAAAAACTGACCTATCCGGGGCGGGTGTTAAATTTTGGAGCTCACTTCGCTAGCTCTTGCATCCAAATTTTTCAAACTATTCTGTATAGGTCAACAAAGTAATTCCTGTTTCTGTATATAATGTTCAAAAGTTTTTTTTTTTACAATGCAGATTTAAAAAAATCGAGCTACTCTCGCTCTACCATCTATATTCTTCTGATCCTCTAGCTTTTCAGTAGTCGACAAAGTATCCCCTATTTCTGTATCAATGGTCAAAAGAAAAGCTAAATATTTCAACATTCATTCCGCCGCCCCGGGCCCCCGATAGACTTAGTCCGCCACTGCTAACTGCTAGACAATGCCAGGGTACCTATGGTTGCACACGGGCGCTACATGGGCTAGATCCGCCTCTGGACACAGGCCTCCTGTCTCAGAGAGGGAGTGGGACGTAATCCACCACGCAGGCCCAGTGCGGGTTGGTAGATGTCACATGTCTTCGAATTTTAGATTCTAGGACAAGCCGGTTTCCTCACGATGTTTTCCTTCACCGTTTTAAAAGCAGTGGTGCTTAAATAATTTAGACAAAGGAACAAAGACTACCTTTCTGGTACTTACGAAAATTCGTATAAGTCGCAGCCGTTACCTGAACCACCACTGTTCTATTTTTTACCTAATGTTTTGGTAATGCAGTCATAAAACGTCTAACTACCAATTTGCATAGTTTAATTAAACATTTTACAAAGTAAAAGCGATAGTACTGTACTTAATAGTACAGTAGTACTGCTATGCAAATTTTATTGTAGAATGTAACTGCTACTTCGAAACAGTAAACCATCGTAATAAAAGTTAATTTGACCATCTTGAAAATTGCGCTCTATGGCATAATGGTTAATTAAACCATTGGCTTTCCGCGTTTCGGCTCGCGGTTTTGATTAGGTACCGCGTAGTGCGTGTAAATAATAGAGAGATTTTTATTGGTAATCACGCACAATACAGATGAAAAAAATAGTGTGGGACAGCAAAAACTTTACGTAATAAGCAGTTAGTATGCCATTTGGTTAGGTTATTGATTTATTTATGGTTCATTTGAATAGGTTGGAATAATAATGATTTGAGCCACGTACTTAGCAGTTTTCAGCAAAGGATGGTTGCTCCCGACCAACTTGCGTAGGTGGAGTGCTACGTTCGCAATCTCGTCGCTCAATACCCATCGAAGACTAAGGAAGGAGGTCGGATATCCCACAATCTTCTCCGCCTCACTCACTGCTCGATTCCAGTCTGGCTTCGAGTTGTGTTGTGCAACACTTGCTCGTTGCGTGCTGCATGTGTTCACTTCCCTAGCAGTACAAGGTCCCCAAAGTTTCGAAACCAACGCACTAGATGACTGAACTTTCACTAAATCGCACTTCACGACACGACACAATCGACTCAGACTCATTTTCCTAACGAACTGCAAACTGCACCGACCCGGGAATACCAAAGACTACGAAATTCAAATTTCGAAAGCGCGAAAGTAATTATTTGTACAACAAACACTAGACTAGTACAAAATCACGTTATTTGCAGAGAATTTATACATTAAAACGTATGGTTAACCCTATAAATTTAATAAGAAACCCTCGAGTAAAACTTAGTAGCTAAATTCAACTTATAAGCAAGTGTTGCACAAAATAGATTTTATTCCGTAAATTATTTAAACGTCGAATTACGAACGTGCACAACTTTCGCGCGTGATCGGTTGACTGACCGAATGGTGAATGAAGTCTATGAACTGGCGTCGGATTCGCTAGTAGTCGGGGATTAACTAATGATGTTTTCTCAATATTATCATTGAGAACATTTCGCGGGCTACCTTGACGCTTTCGCCTTAAGTAAATAGGTATTTAGGTAATTACCTACCACTGGAAGAAAATCGTAAGGGGTCATTGTCTACCTACTTACTCACAGAAAAATAAGGCTAGAACCTCATTTACAACATTGCTATTTTCTTAACCTAGGCGTTTATTGTAAATGCATTCCACCAAATTGCTGTAAGTAAATTGAAATTCCTATATTGAAGTCAACAATCAGTTATACGACCTCACGACACACACTATTTTGGAACAGATGAAACATGTTTATAAATCTACGTGTTCCAAAATAGTGTCGCTCATTTAATTACCTCCCTCCACTGTTCGTGAACCTGAAGTCCTGAGCTAGTCTAGGAAAAATAAATTGGAGCCGGCTCTTTCATTTGAAGAGAACACAAGCATGACTGTAGTTTTAAATGTATGTTGCTGGCTGGCACTCATTGCATCAGTCTTGTTTAGACCTTTTCAGGGTGACCCTTTAGAAAAGTGCCGCCTTGATAGGGGGAAGGGGGTCAGTAAACCCTCCAACTCTCCTCTCCTCATAGTTTTTTTTTAACGAGTTTTAATGACATAAATGTCATAAATAAAGGTTAATAAATTAAATGAAGAAGGAGATGGAGGGGAGGAGAAAGGAAAAGCGCCAGTCATCCCCCCACCCACCAGTTCACAGGATTGACATTTGATTGACATTTTCAAGGTCAGTGACAAGTCTTGAAGGACAAAATAAAAAATAAAAAAAATACTTTGTAAATATTCAATTTTTGAAGTAAGGCGTAGTCCACGGATCGCCACGGCTCCTATTTCTGTCTGAAGGGTTAAAAGGAAGGAGATGACTTTCGCTCGCTCACTTAATCATAATCATAAAAATAATATCTTTATCACTTGAGTCCCCGTCATTCCCTTCGAACCTAACCTGTCCGAGTCGGGAGGGAAGCTCCCAGTCCCGAGCTCGCTTCGCTAGCTCTTGCATCCTAAGTTATCATTGCCTTTTTACTAAGTCGTGATGTGTCGGGACTTGGGGCACCCCGACTAAACAAATTAAGTCCTAAGGGGAAGGCGAAAAAGCTGTTGTGGAGGGTTCAGGAGACTCCCTAGCACCACCACATAACCTCACATTATTGCTAGCGAGTCCGCACGTTTCTAAACCCAACCCCTTTTCAGGCCCACTATCAACCATGTACAGCCAGTACGGCCTCTGTGAGGAGCCGTGATTCCGTGAAGGAGAGTACCATTTCAGCTTTCAGGAGCTAGAAATCGATCGAAGTACATTTTGACAGCTCAGTGATACCATAGTGTGTCTTGTGAAATTGAACACAATATTTTTTTTACTACCTTCCGAAAACAAAAATCAATGAATAGCATGAACAGGTATGAAGTATTTTTGTAATAAATTCTGATTTGTTCAAGTGATTTCATTTGCAAAGGTGACGTTACTGTACAGTACAACATGTAATTTTCGATTTACATTGTAATGGATACACTATGAAAGGGAAAAATTTAACACCGTGTGTAATATTATATTTAATCAAGTAGGTGTATGTATTTTTAAGTCTAATGTTGTTGTGTTTTGTATTGATTGTTAGAGTATAAGTTAGGTTTTATACCTGTTTATGTTCGTATGCCGCTTACAGCGGTCTCTGTATCCTGACCATACTTCTACCTACCAACTTCGTACCATATCCTACGAATAAATATCTTTTTGTCAATAAACTTTAACCTTGTAAGAATACATTTTCTTGATTCACGTCATTCACTTATGTCTTAACAAAAACGTATCTATTTTATTAAACAACAAATTGTATTGTACGAAAAGCAGACATTTCTATAGCAACACTGATTTTACCCATTGACCAATCAAGACTTATCTTCAATTTATGATGTTCATTCGATCTCGAGCGCCAACCAATCCAAATCGAGGGCCAGAAATAGTTCACGTTCAATAGCTCAACGCTCATCGCTCATTCAGTTATTCGCGTTCTGCCGGTTATCGTAGTCGTCTGTAGAGCGGTCACTACGCACTTACCGATATCTTTCAGTGTCATAATTGATCAAATTCTCCATCCAGCACATCTGTTGTTATTTGATAACATTTGTGTGTGAAAGTGAGAACTTAAAGTTGTGTTGGAGGCGAAAGTTCATTAAATTTACCGAAAGTACTTTGAGGTAAGGGATTTTTTGTAGTTTTCTTTCGATTTTTTCACAGGGTATGTCTGGCACGTCTTTCTCAAGCACTTGGTGCTCCACGTGTAATGCAATGCATACGTGGTGAAAAATCTGTGCTACCAGTCTAAAATCACAGCTCAGTCAGCGTTTTATCCACTCCAACCTACTCATATTTTTTATCACTTGCGTTTTCAGAATCTAATTCATATTTCTATTTTCCTGTTAGCCGGCTACACGATACGTAGTTCCTGTATAACGTATGTAAGATAAATCTGCGGCGTTTACTGATAAAAATATTATAATTACCTTAGATCGGTGGCCCGTAGTATCAGTACATAAATAGCCCTCAATGTCGATCTATCTCTCTTAGTTATTACATACACACAATAAAATTAACATCTGAGCATCTAAGATTCTGCGGTAATCATTATCACGATAATTATGTTCGATTCGAATCGAATCTCTTATTATTATTTAGCAACCGGTCTTTGTAGCGCCACCAATGACCTGAGATTTGGCGGTCATTGATCTGTCAGCTGTAGGTCATTCCTAATTTAAATTCAAAAATATCTCGCATAAATTGGTTCTGAGAAGCATGATTTATACAGAACTCTATTTTTGTATTCTTGTATTATGTCCTATCTCTTATTTATTTACGTTACTTGTATAAAGTATTTGTTGTATCAAGTTCATGATAAATATGATAATACATATAATTTAATTATGTAAGTATCTTCAGGTACCCTTTGCCCTTACCAGTGTTTTTTCCTGCTTCAATGACTAGGTCAAGCATAATAAAGACATATAATTTATCATGATGTAATGCATAGGAAATACAATAATTATAATTTCTGCTGTATTTATAATGCATTTGTGTGAAGAGCAGGGACCGAAACCAGTGATCAATACGGGTATTTTTTATACTTTTTACTGGTATTTTTAAACATTGCCTTTAATTGAATACAACCAGTATTAATACTGGTTACCGAAATAAAAATGACCTCTATCTTACATGTGCAGTCGGCATTAGTCAAAGGGCACCCATCGCCTGTGTGTGTGTAACCTGTATTAAAACGGTGACCTAAATGAGGTAACATGTTTCTTCTTCTTGGTTACCCAGATACCAATATAATCAATATCTGTACCATAATTTATAAAGGTTTTCTGTCCCAGTTGGGGAGTATACCATTGCTAAATTAAAACTATTATGAGTTCAACTGCTACTAATGAGACACAATAGAATTTTAATTGTTATCGATCTCCTGGAGTCTTTGTAACGGACGGGAGGTTATATGACACCTATTTGCATCCACATTCTGATTGCTTGTAATAGGTAGTGATTGCAACTATCCACATGATCTTTAATATTCTACCATCTTTATTATCTGAAGATAATATAATTATATTCACTCATATTTACACACATACCCACATACATAACTCATATCTTCTAACTCAACAACAATCCCTAGCACTCTCTAATGTTACTTACTGAGACGAATTATAGTAGTGACACACAAATGTCCTAAGGTAAAAATTTGAATGATAATAGCTGAGATATGGGTTACCGCCTAGTTCAGGAGCTAGGGTCAATACTCTGTGCACCTTATCCTGATCGCCACAAAAATGTGAAATACCTACTAGTACACTTGTACCTAATTGAGTAACTGTAAGTTTAAATGTTGAGAAATAAAACTATTTTTATTTTATTTATAATTATTGTGTTCCAATAGACATTTTTTCTTAAGGTAATTTGTTAGTTATGAATAAAAAACCTCAAAGAAATATTGAACCTCTACCAAAATCTTGCAATTAAGCTAATAATATGACACAATCCAAGTAATTAAGATACAACACCAGACAAAGTCATCTAACACTATCCACAATCATGGTCTTTAATAATCTACCATCATAATTATCTTAAGATAATATAATTGTGTTCCAATAGACATTTTTTCTTAAGGTATTTTGTTAGGTATGAATAAAAAACTTCAAAGAAAATTACAAAAGAAATATTGAACCTCTACCAAAATCTTGCAAATAAGCTAAGCTTTCTCTAGTTAACACAATCCAAGTAATTAAGATAAACACCAGACAGTCATCTAACATAATTAAATCTCAAATATCCAGACATCTACTTTATTATTATTATTTATTTATATTTCAAACAAATGATCCATTTTGTTGATAAAATAGTGCTTAAAACTATGTTATTTCACACATAAACGCATACAATATTTGAAGAACAAACTGTTATACCTGTCCGCTATCACACTCAGGATGCTGTTGCTACTTCTCACACACTCTGTGCAGCAGTGACGCCGCTTTCTTGCGTAATATTGCCGTGAAACCATCTGTGCGTGCCTCCATGAACATGGCGGAGGCGCTGCAAAACTTTACAGACAGATTCATTTAATTTCATAGTACACCTACTTAACACTGTCAGACTATTCTTCTGGCTTTTATTTGCACATCAAATTGGGCAATAATTATAAAATTACTACCTATTTGTTTACTTCTCAGACCAAATAAAATCCAAAACAGAGCGCTATCAACAGTGAAGTGAAGCCAGTTTCGTAACCATGTGTGCACTTTGTGTGGTGTAGTTTGATTGTAGTGTTATTGTAAAAGGTTGTTGTAAATACAGTGCATGTGAGCGTGTATGCACAGAGCGGTGGTGTAGTTTTGCCATGCTTCACTGTATTGTTGGCAGCACTCTCATCTTGCTTTTTTTATTTGGTCTGAGGTATACTTGTGTAAATGTTCCCTTGGTACTAATTAACAAAGATTATGATATCATGTCAATGTTTGATAAGTCATTCATCATTCATTCATTCAGCCGAAAGACGTCCACTGCTGGACATAGGCCTCCCCCAAGCACCGCCACTTCGACCGATTCTGTGCTTCCCGCATCCAGCAGATTCCTGCGGCCTTCACAAGGTCATCGGTCCACCTCGTGGGGAAGCCTTCCAACGCTCTTCTTCTTTCGGTACGCGGTCGCCACTCCAAAACCTTTCAGCCCTATCGGCCATCCATGGTATT
Source organism: Xanthia togata (assembly GCA_963853775.1). Classification (NCBI taxonomy): domain Eukaryota; kingdom Metazoa; phylum Arthropoda; class Insecta; order Lepidoptera; family Noctuidae; genus Xanthia; species Xanthia togata. The sequence continues at coordinate 4,913,381 of OY970797.1, read as the reverse complement.
ATTATTTTGATAAGTGGACAAATATAATATATCAATGGTCACACACAGTTTATGATAGTCTCAAAATAAAGCAGTTTTCAAATCTCATGAAAAGTGATTTGATTAGCTATTGTTATTTTAAGTATCATGTTACCCAGTAACGGGGTTGTGAAGGTCAGATAAGTATTCGCTCCATGTAAAACACTGGTACCTATTCAGCTGCATCCAGTTGACTGGAAGCGGAGCCTAACATAGTTGGGAACAGGCAGTCAGATATTTAAAAGAGTATTCTTTAATCTATAAATAAGTCTATTATAAGTAAACAGGTGCTATGCAAAATCCATTTGCAGAATTGATGGAAATTTCCAACATTTCACATTGTCTGCTATTCAATTCACATTGATTACCTAGATGAAATAATGTGATAATTAAATTTGGTCATGTTCAAAGAGTTGGTATGAGTTTTGAAAAAAGAAGTTGGGACTTAATAACCCTTGAGTATTAATACTGTTAAGGTGTCCTTAACAGTAATACCCGCTTTCACCACAATCATTAAATGTGTTTAGCACTTAACATATTTAAAACATTGTTATGTTCCTGTCAATCATTTGAAGAGGACAGAGACAGAATTATATTTTAAAAATCATCACGTGCCTTTCACAACTAAGTTGGGGTCGGCTTCCAGTCTAACCAGATGCAGCTGAATACCAGTATTTGAAAAGGTGAGACTGCCCATCTGACCTCCACAACCCAGTTATTGGGTAAGACTTGGTTGTCTTAGGCCCGTATTACAGAACCTCGCTCAAAACTCAAGCATTACTTAAAACTCGTTTAAAGCCTTTTGATTGGTTGAAACTAGTTTTAAGTAATGCTTGAGTCTTGAGTAAGGTTCTGTAATACGGGCCTTAGACTTTCGGGATTCTGACAACCCGTAACGACTGTCAAAGATCCACGAATGGCAGCCGGGACAAACGGCTTAACGTACTTTCCGAGACACGGACTGATGTTTTAAATATGTTTAGCGGTAAATGCTTTCAGTGGTTTGTGGTGCAAGCAGGCCTTCCAACTTGATAATAAACTGTAATATATCATAATAGCTTTTTATCCTTATATTAAGGCTCATGATGGTTGATGGCAATACACTTGCCACCTATTACTTACACAAAACTTAAATAAAAACCGGCCAAGTGCGTGTCGGACTACGCACAATGAAGTGTTCCGTAGTTGGGATGAATTTATCCCCAAAACAAACTCAACATTGTCGTTGAAAAACATGTTTTCCCATACATTCTAAATGCAAATGTAAGTTTGTACGCTCAATATTGAGAGATTTACCACTCCGTATATTTTTCAAAATTTTAGGCTCACTACTTTCGGAGATATGGGGTAGGGCAATGGTCAATCTTCATCTATTTTCTTAAATATATTTAAAATTATAAAAAAAAATATATTTGAGATCCTTGCAACAAGCACTTTCATTTGATATGTCACTCGGCACAGTTTGCAAAACTTTTTTTTTGATTTTTCTTATTTTCCCCCCAAAACGAACCCCTTATTTAAAATTTATTTATACGTTAGATACACGTCCGTGTTTGGGTCAAAGAAATACATATTATGTCCAAGTTTCAACTTAATCGGTCCATACGATTCGGAGCAAATTGGCTGTGACAGACAGACACACGAGTGATCCTATAAGGGTTCCGTTTTTTCCTTATGAGTTACAAAACCCTAAAAACTGGTGAAATATCAGTCTACTAACTACCTCTGCTATCGGGGAGAACAACCACGATAAAAATAAAGTCAAAAGGATATTAATTTAATTCAACCATCAGTCGCCACCATGTCTTCTTCAATTCATGACATGGTGGCGTGGGCATTGCCACTGAAACGTTATCAATGCAAGTGAAATTTTTTCCATCATGGTGTTATTATTAGATAGGTACAGTCACGAGCATAACTAAGGCAAAATTCAAAAGTGATTTTGCCTTGAGAAAAGACCTTTTTAATAATAGTGTGGTTTCCAAAAGACTATGATCATGATACATAACATAACTTCACCCTATGTTTCCTCGAAGGGTTGGGCAGAGGTATACCTAATAGTGCACCCACATTTCGCAAGTTAAAGTCCCATGTAAAGGGGGCGAGCCTATTGCCATCAACCGGGCATATATCCAAACTTCGGGCTGGTACTGAGAAATTCCTGATGGAAAAACTCAATAAGTATTGCCCGACCCGGGTATCGAACATCGGACCTCTTCTCAGCAGTAGCGCTTGCTACCGCTAGAGTCCGCTAGACCAAAGAGGCAGTCGACTATGTACGTAACATCATACAATTCCTATGAATACTTTTGAAGAAAATCGCTTTTGAGTCTTGCGTAATTGTAAGGTATTTATGGTCGTGACTGTACCTATACGAGCAATAACTCAATCCGTCAGTGTTGTCTGTGTAAGCATTTGACAAGCAAGCGATTTGACTGCTACCTTGACTTTGTTTGTCGACAACAATTTCTAAGCAAACTTCACGGTAGAACAATTACCGGTGTCGTATCGCGCAACAAGTCGCGCTAGTCGCGTAGTAGTAATAGGTACTCAAAATCGAATCTGAAATGTTACATTACAAGCGAATGCTCGTCAGTCAGGTTGGCAATTTTGTAACGTAAAAGGTAGGTACTCAAAATCGAATCTGTAACATTGCATTACAGGATTTACATGCGAATGCTCCCGGTGAGGGTGCAATTTTAGGTACCTATGCAATTTACTGCTTACTTAGGGCCGCACAAAATAGGTTGGCGGACGGGATCCGGACCGCGGTTCGACATTTGGTGGTTTGACTCCTGGGCTACACCGAGCTATAGTTTGAATTAAATCGATACTGAAGGACTCCGGCAATACACAAATAGAAAAAACTCCCCATACTGCGTCTAAAAGACCGCAAAAACTCCCCATACTGCGTCTAAAAGACCGCAACGCAACGCAAAAAAAACAACCACTTCCTCCAATTCCTTTAACTGTCCTATAATTAGGTATGCAGCATTAAAATAAGTGCAATGATTGTTTTCATTAGGAAGACAATTGCAATTATAATAATATTGAAATATTTTTCCCTATACCTACATCTTCCTAATACGGTAATAAAGCTGCTCAATGACGTGGTATGGATTTTTCCTCAGGTGTTTTCTGTTCAATTAATAACTTGTGATGAACTAATGTTTCCCTATTTTGTCTTAGTTTTTTTTATTGTTGTCATAAACGCGGAGTAAAGTTACAACCAGTAGGTACCTATTTGAGATTTACCAAAAAAAAACGAAGTTAGCATTACTTTACTCCGCTAATAAGGGCGCTTACTAAAGTCTCATTAACCTAAGAAATTTGTCACGGGAACGTACAGCTCACTACCGTAAGGACTATTCCTGCTTGCAGCGCTCGGCTGCTAAAGTAACGCTTACCTACGCCTATGCCACATTTAAAGCTTCGTGCAGACTAGCGCGACGCGACAGTGCTACGCGACACCGATTATTGTTATACCGTGAAGTTTTCTTAGAAATTGTATTGTTCGAGTCGCGTCGCGCTGGTCTGCACGAGCCTTAAGGCGACGATAACCGACTTTCAATGATTTTATACTGAAGATCACGTCTAAACGGTGTTAATGATTTGGAAAAAATATATGTTAAATTAGAGCATTTTCTTAATTAATAACTTAATATGGAATATTTTAGATTATGTTTATATTACCTATCTAGTGAAATTTATTTGTAAAGTTATGTATAACGCGGATAAAAAATTGAGAATCACGCAAAATCTACCGAGCGTATTTTTTTTAAACCTTCACCATTTTAAAGATAATTTAATTATATCTTTGATGTGTTTATAGTATAATAATATTGTAAGGTATAATAATATATAATATTATAATTATGATAAGTGCTTTATTAAAATTACTTTTTGGTTTTTGCTAAGTATAATAAATTAACAATGCAGCTAATTTGGGACAGCGCTCCTTGATGGGCAAGTCCTAATTACTGGCTGGACGTACGATTCCTTTTTTTTTTTGGGTGGGAAATATTCAAATGACTTCTCCCGCTCTGGGTGGAGCGGGAGGGCATGTCAGACTCTTACTGACTAAACCACTTGCCTGTGCAATGCCAGGGGGCCACGGTATCCCTTTCGGACTTTCCCGCAACCCCGACAGGCAATGGTCTCATCGGACCTCTTCACTTGCCGACATCTCTTTGTGGCGCATGCCCTCTCGCACCGTACCATGGCCTGGACCAGGGCCGGAAGCGAGAGATCCTCGCCACCGATCGCCTCCACAAAGACACGGCGGTGCTCTGCCCAAGCCGGGCATACCTCCACCGTATGCTCCACCGTACTTATAGGTATGGCAATTTAAAATAGAATTTGTAAATGTTCTAAGTGTGTTCCCCAGTTTCTGTAAATAGGTACAAATGGACTGATATAAATGCAGTCGTGTTTTGTTGAAGATACATTCAAAACAGAACGCCATGCGAACAGTTAATAATATAAATCAAAATGAAGATCACTAACAGTTACGTACCGTCATAAAGTTAAGCTAATTATGAGGTAATAAACTACTAACAGCTGTAACATTGGTTCAATAAAAATATATTATTTTATTTATTTATTTAAATAAACCAAGGAATAGGATATGTACATTATATTATTTACCATGAATATTAGGTACCTATATTTCTTACAATGCAATGGATCCGTGACGAAATAGAATTTGGTGAATTTCTTGTTTGTCACGTTCGTTGAAAAGGGTCTCGATCTCGATGCGAGTCGGCTCCAATGCTTTAGAGAACAATTTCGGGGAAATTACGTCCCCTTGTCTCACCCTTCGACGCAGGGGGATATGTTCACATATTCCCCTGCGTCGAGAGGGTCTGCGTTCGCTGATACTGAGTTTGGACGGTCATTGTCGTGTTTTCTTAAAGACATCGCAGCACTTGCATGTTTCGTTGTCGATTTGGCTTCGCTGCAGACTCCAAAATTACCCTAATTACGTAATGCAAAATCAATCCGAATCTGAATCGTTTTGAAACAGATTGCTAATCCATTACTCCGTAAGTTCGAAAAAAAAAACTGCAGAGCAACGTAAATAACGCAATGAATGTGGTTGAACTGTCAAAATGAAACAGATTTGTCTTTATCGTTTACGAAAATATGTTGCGTAATTAGAAAGCTGGTCTCGATAGATTTAAAAGCCTTCTGGCTGATAATAGTCTTCGGACTTCTGTATCATTGGTCGCTCTGTGTGGATGTGGTCTATGGTGCTGTATCCTCCTTGAAACCAGGTCCGTTCCGGTGACTGAAACTCGTCGAGATTTCGCGCTAGACGATTCGTAACTACTCTCGAAAACTACTTATATACGTGGCATGGAGCGAAATTAGTCTGTCACCCTTTTAATCACCCTTTTTAAAGAAGATAACGACCACACTCTTTCGCCACGCTTCTGGAGTTCTCCCAGAGAACAGGACAGAGTTGAAGAGCTCCCGAAGCTCTCAGTTGAAGACCTCCCGAAAGTCTCTCAGTAGAGGACGAGCAATGAATGAATATTTACCTACTAACAAGAATTCGTATCACAAGCTGCAGAATTTTTCTTTAAACATGCTATAATCTGGTTTTATCGCAAAGAAAACTCGACGATCATAAACACGCTAGTCAAACGGGTCATGTGCTAGTAAAAACGGTGTTGTTTATAGCAGTAATGTCAATGAACCTGCTCATTTCTAGGACAAGGCGCAATGGTTTTTGTTTTAGCCTTGTAAACCTTTGAACATGACCATTGCACGTGCTGACACGCCATATCGAATTACTTAGGGGTTAATTTATAAACGTTGCTTAAAGTTAATTGCTGTTCAAATGTCAAAAATGTATGGTTAAACAGTCCCTAATCATTACTTAATTTATGCAACGTTTATTAATAAACCTCTTAGTTCCGTGAATGAATTGCACTATGGCCAATGCAATTCAAAGTTTTACATTTCAATGCGAAAAGAACAAGCATGATATAACTTTGAAATAAAAAATCTCAATTTCTTGTTGAGATAGACAGGTTTTGAGTTTGGAAAGAAAGAAAATGATTCATAATATCAAAAAATGAATATATATATATCACATAACCTACAAGGGCACATATGAAACGTAAGAAGCGAGGTGCACGGTTCCAATTATTGGTCGTTTCCTATGGAGAAGAGCCGGTAAGAAACTCCACGGTTACTCATTTTTTTATTAGTCAAAATCCGTATACATACATATCGCCGGGTTAAAGGCAAAACCAATTATTTAGTCCAAAAAAAATCATATAAAATTTTCCGTGAGCGCATTTTGAAAGTTTGCTATTAAAATGAAGTCATTAGTAATAAAATAATGTCAGTCGCAAATGTAAGAGCGTGTTCTATAACTATCTAAGTTTCAAACAGTTACATATTAAACACCTAAATTAACTACATTTGTACAAAAAAAAAAAAAAAAAAATTATAACCCCCCCTTTTAGTTGGTTTTGCCTCTATAGTACAAATACAAGCATAACTGAAAAAGTAATTGTCCTCGTTCTTACAGACTTCGCATATAGGTGAGTTAAAGTATAGTTTTGATAATTTGCTTGTAAGGCTGATCGTCGAAACATTCCTTTTGAAACAATTTAAAAAAATACGAAAAAATAGTTGGTTTTGCCTTTCTATTTCTTAATAGATGTTTTGAATGTAGAATGCAAAATTGTATTAACATTACAAGTTACTGATTTGTATTGCTTAAATCATTTATAGTGTACCTATGGCATCTCAGCCATTAAAGAAAATACCCAGAAAATAAAACTGTCAGGTAACAAGAAGAAGCATTTATTTTATTGTTGTTTTTATTTGTATGAACTTAAAAGTTTCGTAATCTAAACAAACAATAATTTACCTTTAAAAAGGTATTCTACAATAAAACAAATTAATCACTCAGAGTCTTCTGTGTTCTCCGAGTCCTCTGATTCTTCAGAAACCGTAACATCAGGTATACGATCCACTTTTTGGCCATCAGCTCCCAAACTTTGGAACCATCCATGATATTCGTCGGGAATGACTCCTTTTTCACAGAGTTTCAATAGATCGGCTTTTTTGGCTTTTGAAATGCATAATGGTTCTTTATATAACGGGTACAGTATCTGTGGAAAACATGGGTCATTTGTGGCTTGTGGTGGTGGTTTAGTAATAACTTTTTGAACTGGGTTGACGTGCTTAGACTGGAGTCGCGTACCGTAACGATGAGAATTGTTGGACGGGCTTTGGTCTCGTGTTTTTGACGGTGATTGCAGAGAGGGTCCTTCATTCCCGAGATCTATATAAAAAAAGTTTTCAGACATGTCGTAATTAAAAAATATTTTCGATTCACTTTTAATGTATCGCATTCTCTTTATTTTAAGCCACCTCACACGTTGTCCATTACTGGTTTTTGCTTTAGCAATCATCATACTTTTGGCTAGTCTCTTAAGATCTTTGAAGTCCGTGTACTTCATTTCTTTTACATGATAGGGTTTTTTAGTTTGACCCTTACTTTTTCCCTTGCATTGACGTGATGAACGGGCCCGTCGAAAGACATTCAACCACTCTGTAATTGAGTATATGTTTGAGTGTTTTTGGGCCGATTCTATGCTGCTGTGCATAGAATCGACCTCCATGTGTGAGTGGCCCGATTCTAAAAATTTGTGTTCAATCAATTTTAGGTGGTCGATTTTATGAACAGCCCAAAACAAAACAGCGGCCACATATTGGTTCCTGTTTTGTCCACCACATGTGTCTGAAAATAACGAAACCTCGTCGATGTGATCGGGGATTTCGCTTAAATAATGTAAAATTATCGATCCAATCTCAGAGCTTCCTTTTTTGCCATTAATTTCCGTCCACGCATAACAAAATGCTTTATTTGGAAAGGCGCTCTCATAAATCGTCAGGTTGTATAGTGTAAGTTTCCTACAATAATACAAAAGACCTACATCTCCACTAGGGATTTGTAAAATTGCCTGCAAATCAAAGGATGCCGAAGTGAAGTTCGTTTCTTTTTCTGCTCTCTCCTTGTCCCTTTGTTTCTCGCTGTTGCATGTATCTTTTCTTTGAATGTGTTGTTGATAGTCTTCTTCAATTTTAGTTTTCTCTGTGGTATCCAAACGACGATACTTGGTGCACAAAAGACACTGGTCTTTTTTAGGAACAAAAAACCCCAAGTTGAATTCGGTGCAAAATACATTTCGATACGTAGCCTCCGACACGGGTGTAACGCTCTCCTTCTCACACTCCTCAACATACAATGCATACATTTTTGTAATTGATAGACTACAGTCTAGATATTGGCGTTTAATATCTTTGCGCACATAATGGCTTTCCATCGTAGGGAAAGATTTTATATGACGCCGGATTTCTTCAGCTTTTTCTGGTGATGTTTTGTTTTGGGGCTCATGTCGTCCCCGCGGATCCCAATCTCGAGAATAAAATCCCATCGCATCTCGATTTTCTACTGCTTCTGTAATAACTGAAGCAGAAATGCACAAAGTTTTGCAGAAGAAGTTTTGGCATATCTGAGATTTTAGTCCTTGTTTATAGAAAAAGTACTGCTTTGAATTTGATCTCTTTGTAGTACGTTTTCTATCAAGCACAGTTGTTTTGATTGGTCTTACTTCTACCAAGTTCAAAATCATGTTTTTCTTTGCAGTATAGCTTTGAGCCCAGTATTTCCTACAACATCTCTCACGATCAGTTTCACTGAAGTTTATGGTGCATTTGAATCTACATTTTGAGCAGTCTACAGCCTTTGGTAATTTGGCCGGTCTATATTTCTTTGCAGTTATGTAAGGCAGACCATCAGCTCTCCTTTTTTTTTCTACATTTCTCTTCCAGGTTGTAGGGTCTGGCATACGCCAGCGACTTTTGGGTTTGATAATTTTCCAAGCCCTCTCAAAGATTTCGTTTATAGCCACCACTATAACGGAATCTTTTTGTGGTGGTTTATTAGCAATGACATTCCAGCTGTTATCGAATATTTCCATTAAAATTTGTGTAGCAATAACAGAGGCATCAGACAAGTCATAGTCGGGTTCAAGCATGTCAATACCAGAAAAGTCTTCCTTAAATAATGAAGTAACTGGTCCTATAAGGTCTTCTAAGGTTACTAGGTCTTCCAAAAAATTGATTGGTGTTTTTCTTGAAGAATGTTCACATGGGACATTTTCTCCTTCTACATTATGATCTTTATCCACCTCCTCAGACCTTTCTCGTTGTATACAATCGTCAACACCATTTTCATTCTGTGTTGGTAGATCAGCTACATCTGAAAATAAAGGAACCATTATTCAAACTAATGTTATTAAAAATAGAAAGAAGAGAAAAAATAAAACGCTTACCTACTTACCACTACCTACCTACCTACTTACTAGTCCTAGTAGGAATGTACTATAGAACTCTGAAAATAATCATAAAATCGGCTAAGTTTCGCAGTCATTTAACCGAAAAAATCCCAGAACTCAAACTACACAATGTTTCATATTCTAACCAATTTTCTTGAAAGTTTTTTTTATGTTATACTAACATTTTTTTTTTAGAATCCTACAATCAACTCTTTACGACTTAAGGAGCTTCTCGCACGCTTATTTGCATTGTTTTTTTTATGGTACCGTAATAAATAAGTAGGTAACATAAATTAAAATGCTGTCTTACCTTTCCTTTGTGACGGAATAATGTCATTTTGGTGGCTGTTAGAATTAGATTGTATAAGGAATTGGTCATAGGCTTGAGAAATTAACAAGTCTTCATCATCCAATTCAATATTTTCATCTTCAACTCCTTCTGAAACAAAAAAAATCGAAACAATAATTAATCATCGTCATTATCATTATTTATAAACATCCATATTCAAATAGCCTTAATTTACCTCCTTATTCAATAACCGCTCAGCCATTTCGACGTGATTAGCAACGAACAATTTTATCTACTTAAATTACCTACCTTCCTACTAATATGACTGATCGATTACTACGCATGTTGCTTTTGTAAACATGTTGTATAAAGCATGTAGCTTTAATGCTGGTTTCATGGCTATTGAATTGATTTACTTTGTATATTGTATGTACCAAACCGCTCAATAACCTAGCCTAACCTCAAAACTATTTGAACACTGTAAAAGTACTTACTATCTGGAGATCCAGCTGTTGTCGGTTCTGATTCTTCAACAATCATTTTCCCTCAGCAAACACACAAAACGCACACAGTAAAAATATGTAAAAATCCGAAAAATGCACTATAAAGACCTTGTCGTTCGCTGCGCAAGATTCGACTAAACCCCCGTAACGCGAGAGGAAGACAGCGGCAGCGCGGGGAAGTACCGACAATAATAATTTAATCGGTTTTGATTCTAGGCAATTCGCAAAAATAAACCGAAAACCGAATGCTAAAATCGACTATATTTATTTAGTAATATGTTCAAGAAAAAAAGGTGCTAAACAAATATATTATTTTTTACCATTAGTGACCAAGACCTTCCTTTGACATTATTGTAGGACTAAAAACCACTAAAAAAGTTTAGTAATTTTTGCATCTATATTTCGAAATATTGCGGACAAATTATTACGAATTATTGTTTTTTAATTCTCTAAAGATACACTTGCTCGATTTATTGGTTTCTTAATTCAGTCTAATAACTCTATAATCGGTTTTTACATTCGGTAACTCGGGAACGGTAAGTCCTACAGTTTAGTTGGTTTTAACATTAGATAAAGAATTAAATTCCGATTCGAATGGTGTATTAAAGTGAAAAATTGATAAAAATCGCATATAGTCGGTTTTGCCTTTAACCCGGCGATATGTTTAACTTTTAATTAAACATACCACACAAACCATCGCGTGTTTAACAGTGGTATGGCCAGACACGGCAACTCGGTGAAAAACTACTTATTGATTACAATATAGTTGACATACTCGTATTTTGTAAATTGTAGTAATCCTGACCGGTGGTCTGACGATGTGTAAAAACGTGCCAATTTTGTGCCTCACCCTCACTACTGATTATAGAAATTAAACTATAGTATTATATGAAAAAAAAATCTATGTATAGTGAAAGTAGTGATGTTAGTGATGAGATGAATATGTGATTAAACGGCAATTACAAGTTTTTCGTAAAAGGATACATTTAACTTTTAATGTGACAGATTTTACGTTGTTTGTTATTCCAATACCAAACCAATAACAAAGTACCTACCTACTCCGTGAAACACTAAAATTCTAACTACCCTCATTTATTAAGAATCTGCACCAAAAACTTACATTTTAGGTAAATTGTAATATATTTGCAAATTCAATATTGTCATCGAAAAATACTCAGGCGTATTCTACATAAATGTTAATGTTTATTATATAGCTTATACAATTGTGACACTAATTGAAGTTATTAACTTGTTAGTATCTTACATATTTGTAAGGTTTATTACACATGTCATGTAGTAAAACTTAACAAATACATTTATGTGTCTTTTTTTTACCAAGTTTTAAGATTGTAACGTTTATTAAACCGGGCCCTGCACTGAGCCCCCGTCTCGCCGAAGTCCACAGCACACATACCTTTTTTTTTTTTTTACATAGCACACATACCTACGGTGCGGAACAGCGGTGTCGGTCTAACTATAACTTTCATAACTCTAATGTCCAAAACTTTGTTCCAGGTATGGAGTGGGAAGGGCCGCCCAAGCAAGGCTTGTACGACCCTCAGAACGAGCACGAGGCCTGTGGAGTTGGATTTGTAGTTGCTATCGACGGAAAACGTACCCATAAAGTAAGTACTCCACTTGCACACCCATCGAAAGCTTTAGAATGCTACTCCAGAAATATTTTACGCAAGTAGTTATTTTTAAGCCAAACATTATTCTTGCAAGATCATTGATTTCTTGAACTCACACACTGACTTATTATTACTTGTTAAAATTACTATTATTATTGTTAATTTACGTGCTATAGTAATCCTATACTAGGTGCATCGTCTTCACATTTAATTAAATAATTAATGTATACTAGATATTGTGAAAACATTTTAAAATAGTAACAGTGGAGTTTCTTGCCCATTCTTCTCCATACGAAAACTACCTTTTGGAAGGGGCGACGAGAATATATATTTTTTTTTTATTTTGACGTTCAAAAGTGCCTTTTTTGTGCCTAATTGAAATAAATTATTTGCCTTTGACTTTGTCTTGACTTTGAAACCCTTTAAATTCTTCTCATAACTTCACCGTTTTCCTTTTTCTATAACAAGTAACTTTCTTGCAAAACCATCGAATCCACTCAAATGCTTCTCTACAAATAACTTGCGTAACCAGGCATTCTTCCACAAACTTGACCTTTCCTGATTGCAGGTCAATGGTTGTATGTTGATTAAAATATGATTCGCGACCGTAACAAATATGGCTTTACAGAATTATAATCAGCAATACAGCTCCTTACCTATGTTAGCATAATCCTCAAATGTCATGATTTCATGAAATAGTGATTCAATAGGATTACATGAACTTGGAGAGTTGTATTGATGATTTCTATGATTATAATTCTATGAATAAATATTTGTTACGGTCGCGAATCATAGAGATCAACATATACAACCTGGGGCCCAAGTCTGCTATTTTTTGTAAATTCGTCATTCCAACACGATCCCATTGTCATTTTGCTAAAAGTTCGTAATCTGCTAAATTCATAATGGTCGATCATTGGTTGATCATTGTATTCCACAAAATACGTTACTCGTAACGAATTAAAAGAAATAACTGCACAATGACGCTCTCATGGTAGGTCACTGATCAAAGGAACTGTCAAAATTTTAGCAGATTACCGCCTAAGTCAGTCATTCAGTTTTCATTATGTACGACATTACCAATAGATGCCTTTTCTTTCAATGGAGTGTCAGTGTCTGACCATTGGAAAGTCATAATGACGCCAATATGTTAGTAGATTACCAAACTTGTCAAAATCAACAATTATGAAATCAATGATACTATTCTGATTCTGACACTATTGTTATAGCAGACTTGAGGCCATGATACTGACCTGCAAATTGCAAAAAACGGAAGAAAAGTTGAATTTCGCGGGCTACCCTGAGGCTGTTTCGAAATCCTTTCCGTGTGTAATCTTTAGAAATTTATAGGAAATATTTTTTTAGGTTACGTTTAGTACCAGCGAAAGTGCGCATCTACGATTATGTTAAAAGTATTAAAACTACGTCATTAAAATGGGTACTGAAATACGCAGAATTTGAAGTTATAAAAAACATATTTAGAAACAAAAAAAAAAAAACTTGTTTTTTTTTTTTGTTCTTTTTTACGAAAACTTATATAATTTTAAAATTAAAAGAGATAACCATATAAATCTAAAACCCGCTCTGGAGACTTAAATTACGCAACATTTGATATCAAAATCGCGAGGATGAGATATCGGGAAGTGCTTTAATTTTGTACTCTTTTGTGTGAGAGTTGCGCGTCAACGTAGGTTGCGCGGTGCGGTGAGAGGCTGGCTCGCTGGTAGTAGTATCATGCAAAATGTCGTACGTGACAAAGCGTGTAAAGCTTCGTTCAGACCAGCGCGACGCGACACCGGTTATTGTTATACCGTGAAATTTTCTTAGAAATTGTATTGTTTGAGTCGCGTCGCGCTAGTCTGCACGAGGCTTAAAATGAACAAGTTGTCGCTGTTAAAAATTGAATGTAATGAAGTGAACAATGTTTTGAGTAGTCTTATTGATCAGCAAAAGCAAGCTTCTCGAATACGTACGAGGCGGAAAAATTGTTTGGAGAACTTAACAAAATATATGAATAAATGCCAATTTTTAAAATTGAAAATGTTTTTCGAGCGCTTCAGTAGGGAGGGACCCCATTTCCAGCGAAAGTGTCTATCTACGATTATGTTAGAAGTAATAAAACTACGTCAATGAAATGGGTACTAAAATACGCAGATTTTGATGCTCTACAAGTTATAAAAAATATACTCAAAATCTTTAGAAGTTATAAAAAAAAATACACAGAAACAACGATTTTCTTGCATAAACCAAAATAAGAATCTCGAAACCAAAATATTACCCTCAATTTTATAAAATTTGTTTGCGATGATAAACTGCCAAAATAAACAAACTTTGTGTGTCACACTAGGAACCTCCCTAGTGTGACACACAAAGTTTGACATTGAACTCATTCCTGCTATAAGAATGGCGGTGGATGCGGTAAATTTGTGTCAGCGGTTGACACTGCTAGGTGCTCGAAAGTTTAGCGTCTCTTATCAACGAGTGTGCGTCGCCCTGCCTACGAAAACCCCCCAATATTGCCCTGGGTGCAGGAAAAATGTCCGTAGGGACAAGGCCGAAATGCCGGTACGAGATTGCGTGGCAGAAGTACAGAGTGAGGAGCCCACGACGACTACGACGACGTAACTGTCAACTGCTGCACCGTTGACGCCCTAGTCAATCCCTGCACCGTCGCCTGTGATCTCCGAGTTCCCGCTGGACGTGGGCTCCACTCTAAGATTGGTAGTGGAGGCGATACGCACGTTGCGGTTTGAAGTCTCAGAACTTCGGAGAGACGTAGCGAAGCTAAAGGCATCTAACGACTCGTGTCACACGCAGAGGTGCTTGAAAAGCGTCACAATGCCGGACGCGATCAACAGCATAAGAGGAGCCTCAATGACAGGGATCAGGAGCTGATGGCAAACGATCTAGTGATAGCGAACGTACCTGAGACGCAAGCAGAAAACCCAAAACACCTGTTTCAGTTAATTACCACAAAACTAGGAGTCGCTTTGGAGGACAAGCCCCATAGTTTCAACAAATCCCCGCCCTCTGCTATCATGGTGCGCCTCGCTCGACGTCACCAGCGTGACGCCACAACAGAGAGACTCGGACTGGCTGGGAAACCCGTACGCTTCTTTGTCAATGAGAGGCTGAATCAGCAGTTGTTTCGTCAAACAAGGGTAGCTGCAGGGATTCATGGATGGCGGTTCGTATGGACGAAGCACGGTCGCATCTTGGTCCGGCAAAAGCCTGGAGAATTCACTCACAGGATTGCATCTGAGGAAGACATTTGTCAGTTTTTTGGACCTTACTCGGACACTAACAAAAATGTTTGGTTGATGCTGCACATTTTTTTTTCTAACTGTTATCGTTTAATAAACATGGTCGTAATGTCGTGATCTGGGGAGCTGGAAATCTCGAAAGTGAGAACTGCAATCAAATTAGGAGCTGTATTTTAATTTAATAAGATATTTTAAGTGAACTATGTTCTTATGAGAAAATAAAGTTCTTTAAACCTAACATAGTTTATATTATATTATCTACACACAAACAACAACATTATTTACAAACAATAGATCTATTTTATTATTTTCAATTCATAATGATTGGGATTGTTTATTTTAAAGGTGACATAGTTTTTTATTTACCACCAGAACTAAAACTCATGTAGGTACAATTATTATTTACACAAGAGATATAAATAAAAGTACTATAATAGATGTATACATGTACCTCGAATGTCGTGTAATGCACGAGATCTGTGAATTTTTAAACATTGTATAAAAGCTCAATTATGCTCGCATTGTTCCATGTTGCATGGCTTACAGTATCCTTACTGTCAATACTGTTCACGTCCGAGAGTACAAGACCTAGCCCATGACCTAAGCCGAAATTTTATTTCAACTAGGGAGCACCTATCTCTTGTTGCCTAGTAACGTTAATTAATTTGCGATGAGAGCTGTCTGCGCTCGCCTTTGTCCAGTGAATCTATAGACCAACAATATTCACCGTAACCCTTTGAAGCTACCCGATGCTATTATGTCAGCTTTACATCCAAAAGGGGTAGATAAGCCATAGATTGTTGGCATTATGAAAAAAGAAATAATGTTTTCGGTTTATACTCCAAGAAGAATCCTTCAGAAGCATACTCATATTTTCCGAATTGCATTTGGCAAGCATCCATTAGCCAGTTCAAAATGCTACGCCATTATTTTATGGAGAAAATGGCAATTTTAACGGCATACGAGTATTATTTGGAAATGTTTCAAGGGAACACTGCGTGTTCGTGGAGATTTTCTTGGCAGCTTTTTCCAAGTTGGAGCTGCGCATCACAAATCACAATGCTAAAGGCAAAACGTTTAGGTCCAAATTAGCGAGCATGAAATCAAGAAGTCAATTACCATTACCATATTTTATGGTTTCATTTTCCTCGGCTTTTGTACATTTGTATTAGCTTATGGCTTCGTACTAAATCAATCTCATTATAATTCGTCAACAACTGTCCAAATCTAAATGTAAGCAGCTATTATCAAAGCAGTTACCTAATTTAGTTGTCTAGAGTGTTCAGGTTCGATCCCATTTTTATTTGCATGCATTTGTCTCAGTGGAGAATTTAAATGCAATTTAAGTCTACATTTTACTAATGACTTCGAATGGCAGATTAATGCTACTGTTCGTTAACCTCTATTTTGACTGTTTTGTGAAGTCGACTTACAACAAATCACAAGAGAAGAACGAATTCAATCTGAGGTTTAATAAATGTATGTAATAATCATTTAGGTATTCTCGAACATAATGAAGTATTCGCCTATCATCTGTTAAACCAAAATAAGTTTGAACCTTGACTCTTTTGGCAGTGATAAATTAGGCCCATAAATTCATCCTATCTTAGATAAATCTCTCGTAGCCACAATTCAAGTGAGTCAAGTGATAGAAATAAATCTCGTTTCGGGCACGTTTCTAAAACTTCGCCCAGCAACTCACTCATCTGAAGAAATTGATTTTATTTTTTCATCATAGTCTGCGTTCGATCTGACAACCAGTCTTACCAAAGCGGTATCGTATTACCCAGCAACTGAGTTGTGGAGGTCAGATAGACAGTCGCTCCATGTAAAATACTTGTATTCAGCTGCAACCGGTTAGCCTGAAAACCGACCTCAAAATAGTTGGGAAAAGACTAGACTATGATGATGATAAGTCTGCGTTCGAAAAATTATCTTTTCTCGTGTCTGACGACCTTAGTAAAAGAATAAGCTGGTCAGCCAGTAAGTAACAGGACTGCAGAAGCTGCCGTCCCAGGACTTT
Source organism: Xanthia togata (assembly GCA_963853775.1). Classification (NCBI taxonomy): domain Eukaryota; kingdom Metazoa; phylum Arthropoda; class Insecta; order Lepidoptera; family Noctuidae; genus Xanthia; species Xanthia togata. Next base: position 4,896,289 of record OY970797.1, on the reverse strand, counting down.
TCACAGAAAACTCGCTTGCACCACACGTCACTAAATACGTTAACAAATTTAAAACGTCGTTCTGTTTCTGCCCATCGTTTGAAGATGAAAGAGACAACATGATGATTTAATTATGTCACTAAACGTATTTAGTGATTTGTGGTGTGGTGCACTTGCACAAGTGAGCCTTAATTTACGATACTGAAAATGAAAATATGTTTACGCAGATCGTCCGAGATGCAGAGACGCTCGCAAAACGCATGGAGCACCGAGGGGCGTGCGCCTGCGACAACGACACCGGAGACGGCGCGGGAGTGCTAACCGCTATCCCGCATCAGTTCTACTGCGCTCAACTCAGGTAAGAGAAGTAAATATATTATTTAGTTACGCATTCGTGACTCATTTTTGTCTTTATTGCCGTGGCGAATATTTGAGGTATTGCCACAGATTAGTAGTTCTGCGCAGGCTTGGCCAGGTACTTAACAATTTACGGTGTCGTCATTCTCCTGCACTTATTCCAAATTATTTGGTTTCAGCGCAACATGTCCATTTTGTCCATATTTTTCTGTTAGCCGTCATCTCGGTAGTCTCGGTCTTTCGAGCCATAAATATCATCTTTCACACAGTACATCCATCGTTTCTGTCCTTCACTTACTCTTATAGCCATCGACATTCATACTCAAATCTTTCCTCACCACATTTCCCTCATTCCTCCGCATCACATGCCCATACCATGACAGCCGATTTCCGCACACCTTTTCAGTCACCGGTGCCACTTTCAGACTTCCTCTTATGTACTCATTTCTTATTCTATCCATTAGTGTAACACCACACATCCCTTACCGTTCTCATCTCAGTTGCATGCAATTGCCTTTCATTGACCTTTTTGTGGCCCAACATTCAGAATTTACGTTGTGTCGGCGCATATGTATGTTTATCGCTGCGATAAATCTACGAATATCGTAGCCAAAGTAGTAAGTAGGTATGTGAACAATTTTTTTTAAAATAATTTGGACGAAGAACAAAACACAAACGTGCTGCCAGCCAAAGACTTTGTTGTTATTTCACGTGAAGACCTTAATCTTCACGTGGTCAAAACAATGCGCCACTAATATACTAGTTTAGTAAGTACTGAGACGAATGATTATTAGCGGTCTTTACTTCAATCAGAGTAATGTTCTCGTACATTGTGTGTTTGTTTACGTAGTAGTTGATCAAAGAAATACCTACATGTTTTAATGCATAAACCGAAGCGCCATCATTTAATTTTACACCGAAACTTATTATTAGAATCGATACTGCTAGAATCTAGAATTATTTAAGTAGGGTGATTGCGCCGGTTAGCGACCAGTTAGTTGAGTTCCTAACTTTGGACGAATCAAAATATACGCCATTTACACGCAAAGTAGTTGCCGACAATGTAAATTGGTTCTAAATATAGTCTAGTTGTGAAATTAAATATAAAATATCACGCTTCCATTCATAAATTATGAAAAATTATGGAAAAAGTGCAAAAATAGCCGAAATGCTAGTTAACGACCACTTATTTCGGTTGGCGACCACTAGTACGCTAGATTACGACCACTGTTAAAAAACATAAAAATAAAGTAATAAAACCACTTTTATGGATAAAAAATATTATTTATTTTTCACTTTAGATCATACATCTAATAATCATCAACATAAATAGTATTTAATCATCGGATTTAACTTTTTTTATTAAAATAATCAAATAAAATAAATCTTTTTCGTTGCGCGATTTAACCTGGTACAAATTTCGATATCCCTTTGGAGCTAAAAATTTATCAAGTTTTAGGGCATAGAGAAGTCACTTTGTCCTGTTCCACACCAATTTGTCCTGGACGATCTTCTTTGAAGGGATTCTTTGATACATGGTTAATGACAAAAAAAATGACAGTATTCAGAAGCTACTGCTTCTTAATTGGGAATCCGCAATTGGCAACGGGCAAGCGGGCGGAGTTCCAGTCATGAGAGCTAGAGTGTCTCTTTAACTCCGTCATCCATGAGGGTATAACGCCCGAGGCGTGGAGCAGCGGTGCGATGGTTCTGTTCTTCAAAAAAGGTGACAAAACCTTGCTAAAGAACTATAGACCCATCTCACTTCTGAGCCACGAATACAAGCTGTTCTCGAGAATCGTCACGAACCCTCTCACCAGGAGACTTGACGACCCAGCCACCAGAACAAGCCGGATTTCGAAAAGGCTTTAGTTCCGTAGACCACATCCATACTGTTCGGCAAATTGTACTGAGAAAGTACTGCAAAGATCGAGGAGTATAATCAGCTACTGTGTTTGGCATTTGTGGACTACGATAAAGCATTCGACATCATCGAAATATGGGCAGTTCTAGCCTCTCTGCAACGATGTTGAATTGACTGGCGCCATATCGAAGTATTGAGATGCTCGTATGACACTGCCACAATGACTGTTCAGAACCAGAATGAAAAAACGAGCCCCATCCAACTGCTCAGAGGAGCGAGACAGGGGGATGTGATATCCCTGAAACTGTTTACCAATGCTCCAAGTCTTTTTCTTCCTTTTAGGGACTTGCTTCCGAAGGCTTCATCTTGAAAAAAACTACATAAACTAAATCAAATACGTAACGACACGGTTGGTGCAGTGGTTAAGCGATTGACTGCTGCGCTGCGTGTCGCGGGTTCGATTCCCGCACGGTACAAATATTTGTATGACCCACAAGTAGTTGTTCCGGGTTTGGCTGTTTGTGTATGTGAGTTTTAATGTTTGTAAACGCACCCACAATACAGAAGAAATTCCTAGTGTGGGGCAAAGTTTTTTATTAAAAAAAAAAAAAAACACATGTGCTCGAATACTGAACATACTTAAGCTAAACTTTAGTTTGCGGCCAACGTTCTTTTCGTATTAAATCTTGGTGGTCGCGAACTAGTATCGTACTTTTCTAACTGTATCACATAGCGATCACCTTTTAGGACCAATATTTGTGGATAAATTAAATAAGTTTTATCAAGAAAAACATGGTCGTTTACTGAAGAATTGCAAGTTTAGGCTTTTACAACACCAAAACCCTAAATAGTGCAACCATAAATAAAACATTGAGAACATAATAAGCAAAACAAAATAAAACTGTGTGAGTCAGAATACGACCACCTGGTCGCTTTCTAACGTATTATTAAAATATGCATTTCAGTAACCGACCACTGGGTTTTAGTTTAATATATGGTAAAAATTGACTTAAATGCAATTAAATAATTGAAATCAATACATAATTGAAGTACCCACGTTTCTAATTTGAGTAAAAAACTTAAAATAAGTAGCAAAACTTAGCTTGGAACGCCGCGCGCCTTGCTAATTTTTTGCCTTTGCGCAGCACATTCACACACCACTTAATCAACACGGGAATTTAGCGTAATTTTTCTTTATTTTGGGTCAAGCGGTTCGTATAAAATTTAGTAAATTCTTATTATGTAACTATTCAAATAATATTTAAGACATACTATTTATTGTTATGTCTTAAAGAAAGGTTATTATCTTTAATTAAAGCAACCTAGTCAGACAAGTGGTCGGTTACCGGAGGTGGTCGCGAAACCGGCGCACTGACCCTATAGTAGTATCGATTCTAATAGTTAGTTTCAAATTAATGTGGCCATTAAAACCTTGAATAATCCAATTTTATCTGTGTGTCCAAATGGACAAAGATTATCACAAGTATACTTGCGAGTTAAAACGAAAACTTTTCAATATTAAACAAATAATTTCCTCAAACGTCAACGAAACAACAACAAACACAGCACGCTACTTCAGCATAGTTTTAATTGATTAAAAATCTGACTTTGTGGCATTTGGCAAATCGCCAGGCAGTATCAGAACAATCGTGCTTACAGCCGTACACTTGGCATTTAGCCAGCTGGTCGGAAAATCGATACGACATAACAAACTGGAGCAATCGCTCTCCAGAGCGTGGGAAATGTACTAGGAAAATGCTTTAAGAGGGAACAGGGCCTGCTATTCTCCATACAAAAATGTATTCGTCTTTTTTCTTCCTGAATAATGCCTCTAGAGCAATATTATTTTTTTCATAAAATCAAGGTCTGCTGTGACACGTCCCTGTTATTTCCTTTTCTTCAGCAACTTATTGGTAAAGAAAATATAACCCTCCAAAAATTACAAAAATGTCCCATTTTTACCGCCGCGATTAGAAGACTACCAGACAAATTCGAAAAGTTTTTATCATAAAAGAAAATTATAGGAACCTAGACATACTCTTTCTTAAAATTTAAATGTAAATAATAATTGAATCTGCTCTGTTTACGACGAGAAAAAAGAGGAATACGAAACGTCGATCTCGTTATTATTTTTTTGTGATATAATCGGTCTGAGCTGCAGCTGTCCCTATCGCACTTTACGGAGGCAGACTTGGGGTAAGACTTTAGGTAAGATGACGGCAATAGTTTCTACCTATACCTATTTTTCAAATTCCTCGTAGGCCCTGTTCCCTCTTAAGATTATGATTACGCATCTTAGGAGTTGACTTGTGGGTCTTGGCAAAGATTTCGACAGTCCTTCACCCAAGGTGTCTTTTAAGAAAGATGTAAAGAAAATCAACAGTGGCCTCCAGCTTGCTGATAAAAAAAAAGTATGAGATACTGCAAGCACCCATCAATAAAAAATAAATAAATAAACAAAAAAAGTTTATTTCAGAATCACTTCCATATTTTTTAGAAACAATGTAAACTTGTGTTAGTAGGTATCAATATTCTAAGCTGCGTGAGGCACGTCGATCCCGGGAAATGCCTTCTTGACTGCGTGCAGTCGGTATTCACCGCCCCAAGTTCGGGGAGTCCCACCTATCAGCCAACGCTCTAAGAATGGTAATCATGTTACAAAATTGCTTCAGATAAGCTGACTTCATAAAGTACCAAGTAGGTATGTAAAGCGTGACGCTCTTCTAATTACATCAATGGCCCCTTTTTGTTCAGTAATAAAGTAGAAGTACCCAATGCAACAATAAGATCAATATGTAAGCAAAATATAAATCTTTTTATTAATAGGTAACTGTACTTTACGAACTAATGACATCATACTAGATATTGCTTGTTGACAAGATGTCTTATTTAATAAATTATAATATATTAGGTAATCCGGATGGCTGTGGTGGCAGACACTTCCTCCGGCATTTTTATTATTATTTTAACTCCAAACGCGGCAAAGACCTAATCTTTTATACTTAAAGCTTTTATAAAAGAGTTTGCTCACTACCTTGGCCCATCACTCTACTATAAAATTAACGCAAAAATTTCGATTTACGGTTTAACACCCTTTAAATACAAAAAGACTGTTCGCTCCTTCTTTCTAAACCTAAACTACGACGAAACCGAAGAATTCCTAAAGAAGTGATCACTCAAACACATACTTATCTTACATGCATCACACGATACAATAAACGAAACACTCACCACACTAAGAAAATACTCACCACACCGACGCGGCGACGTACTGAACAATTTTTTATTTTTTTTATTTAAATTTTTCTTTTCCAAAATTCTTATTTTAGATTTTAGATTTTTTTAGGTTTTTTACATTATCTTTATTTCTCACTCTCATTTTGTAGCTTGCTGTAATGATTACAATTTATATAAATATTTAACACGTGCTATTAACATTTATAAATCAACCCTTACGACGGGGATCGGAACAGTTTCTCCTAAACACAGGTATTATATTACCTTGTCATGTAATCTAGTCCGATTTAAACAATAAATCTTAAAGGGAGGCCTTTAAGATTTATAAGATTTTCCTTTTCCACTCAACTCGATCCTAAGCCAATATGAACTGGTTCATATTGACTGGCGATCCACATGCGAACTTCGCATCAAAGTCACGTTACACAAAATCCTGACGTCACACAAATCCTGCATCGCGCAATTAGACTCCCGACTTCAACCATTGGGCAGTTGCCCGCCAGACACGACACCCGTCTGGTCGGAGGATCCTCCCTTTACTTATGAGGATGAGTGAACTTTTACCTCCTATGAGCGTCAACTGCGTCCCGCCATCGCCACCTACGCCTGGGTCTTCCACAATGCCGTTAGACGTTTTCAGGAACCCATCTTCGTCCGCCGTAATAAGGCAATTTGTGAGGAAGACTTATACCCTAGTTTCCATTTCTCATTGTGATGATGGATGGTCCTCCCATTATTTCGTCAGTTTAACTCAGGGACTGAAAGCGGTTATGGTTAAAGGTTAAGATACCTCAAAAATATACCGGTACCGGTTTAAAATACAGGTTGAGCTATACCGATACCTTTAAAAATAAAGGTTGGGCTAAACCATTATTTAACCTTTACACGATTTCGGTATCAAAAACATGCGAGACGGCGCGGCGTCGAACACTTTAGAACTTGTGTACCTATTTTGTAACAATCGGCAAGTGAACGACAGACAGAGTAGCGAGGCGGTGTGTCAAAGAAAACCCCTATTAATTGAGGTTTAGGTACTGCTACCGAAACATTTATAAAGGTTATAGTACTTCTACCGAAATATACCGGTATGCATATCGTACCTCTAAATTCCGCTACTGAAAAAATTAACGGTATCGAAATATTTCGGTAACCTTTATTTAACGGTATGACGTCATACTGAAATTTAAAGGTACCTTAATTTTTCGGTAATTCAGTCCCTGGTTTAACTTACTAACAATAGTGTTTAGGTGCAAACCTGTGACTAACAATTTAAGTATTTTTTTGATGTCCGAAATAAAATGATTGTATTTATTATTAACTAGCTGCGCCCCGCGGTTTCACCCGTACAAGTTTCGATTCCGTGTGAATATCGGGATAAAAAGTATCATATGTGTTAATCCAGGTTATAAACTATCTGCATGCCAAATTTTATCCAAATCCGTTCAGTAGTTTTAGCGTGAAGAAAAGACAAACATACACACTCACAAACTCCTTTATAATAATTATTAGTGTGATAAAATAATAATGCCGTAACATTATAATACTCGTAAGCACAGAATAGAACCTGTTTAAATTTCAAACGGTTTTGAAGGCCACGGTCATTCACATGAGAAACACCAGTAAAAAGAAAAATTGTCTGAAACTGCATTTACATAGTCGTTTATCGTTCAGATGGAAATTGTATGTTTTAAAAATACGAGCTATTTTTATTCGGCGGTTTGAAATTTGAATAATGGATTTCACTCAACGCTGAGTATAGGTACATTATTTCATCTAATGTTAAATAAACAAGCAATTCTTTTTAAATCTCATGTAAAATGATTCAAAACACTGAGAAGAGCTGGGAAACTGAAATGCTAGAATTTGAATAACAAATCTTTGAAAGAAATGAACAACTATTAAATCTTAGCAAGTCCATTGCCCCTCCTTGTTAGGCGTGTATAAGACCCATTACCACATAGTATCAATCAACGAGATCCTGCCTGAGCCTCTGTACGTTTGTAGAAGAGTATGAGTGTCAAATATAGAGCCGGTTCTGCTGACTAATACTTAGGATAAATACTAATGCTACAAAGAAATAATAAGAAATTAATACGTTTGCTCGCCTATAACATCCTTAACACAGTCAAACTATTCGCAAGAAAATAAACCTTAGTTGGATGTCCTAATCAAACGTTAAATTATGATATACGGGCTCTTTGAACATAATCATTGTAAGGTACGAAGGACTTTATTCATTATGAAATCTGAAATCGCGTAAAAAAAAACATCTGTTCCCTACATTTTGACGAGTTAAGCTTCGTGCAGACTAGCGCGACGCGACACCGGCTATTGTTATACCGTGAAGTTTTCTTAGAAATAGTATTGTTCGAGTCGCGTCGCGACGTCGCCGTCGCGTCGCGCTGGTCTGCACGAGCCTTTATGCGAACATAAATGTAGGGTACAACTGATTCTTTTATCGCGATTTCAGGTTTGGTCCCATAGTAAAAGTTGTTCATAATGATGAGTAAAGTCACTAAACACGTGACTGTACTAATTACCAGTCATCCTATATATAACTTTACATCTACGATCTAGCCATGGGACAGTACCGTAATTTGCGGTTTGCGGTATAGTAACACGATTACTTACGCTCAAAGAGGTCCTACCTCATAGACCTCTCTGAGAGCGTACTGTAATATTCACAAACCAGTTACCGTCAAAGATGGAATCTTAAATAATCTAAAATCAAGACGCATGAGATAGCCGAGCTCAAATCTGTGGTTTGTATCGGGGAAGCTCAAGAACTCTTGAACACTCTTGGGTAACATCGTGTAAGACTGCAAGAAATAAGCATTTCATACTTAAGTGACTGATGAATCTCGATTTCAGTGGAAAGAGGGAGATGAAAATCTATGAAGAAACGTATGGATATACAGATGTGACATTCAAACTCAAAGCATTTATTTCAATTAAACCATTTACAGGCACTTTTGAATTGTCAAGGGGTCAGTCAGTCAGAAATATGAAGCTAGTTGCCCATTCCAAAGCGTAGGTTCCTATGGAGAAGAACGGGCAAGAAACTCCTCTTGTTACAAAATATTGGTTACCTACATTATTCATGTAACAAGATGTAGAACAATGTAGAAAAATACGTGCACGTAAAAACCGTCCGTAATATAAAGATAAAAATAAGCCGTGGCAGCTAAGAGATGACCAGTCCCTACTGACGGCGCCCGTTCTCGAACATGACGCATGGATCAGCACCGTTTAGCTCAACCATTTTGAAGGGAACTTAACTTTAAAACAGTATGAAAATAGGAGCCCTGTCCCCTCTGCTATTTTATGGCGCAACAGAGATTGTAACAGCGTCACATTCCTTTGTATCCTGGATCAGAGACAAGCTTTCCAGTCGCATTAATTCTCCTGGAGCCGGGACACGGACGTGTGTGAACAATCCTTAATCGGGCTATCTTTCTGCTATTAACTAATTCTCTAAAAACGTGTCCATTTCGTCCGATATAACCTATTTTTATATCTAGTACGCCATTTGCCATTGCCCCTCGAGCACTGTAGTTCGGAGACGTCAATGACATAATAGTATTCGCTCGCTCAAGGTATATAGACCCCTCCCGATCTTGTGCTCGTAATATCAACAGTCAATTTGTCTGACCCAGTCACCTATTCGCCAACAAATAGATAATGGCCGGCGTTCTGAAGCAGAGCTGCGCAGTTGTTTGATTTATCTATGCAGTAGTGCTGGACAGGAGTTTATCGATAACGCGCCGAGGGGTATTTGTTTTGTTGTGATGTCTGCCATATCGTATATCCAGTGCCTAGAACCACTGGTGACTATGATCGTTGAGCTATCGTTCGTATCGTTGTTCTTCATCCGTTTGTACCTATTTCATAATTTATTGTACCTCAAAATTCCGCCATATAACCCGTACCTATTCGTGGTTTCAGATGCATGTTATGTTATTGTAATCGGTATCTTCTAAATAATGTTTGCACAGCTACTTGTCATAGTAAACACTTCAAGCGTAAGCATAAAGGCTCAGGCAGACAGACGCGACACGGCAGGGCGACGCTTCGCCGCGCCGGTAGAACATGAACAATGTCCGTAGTTTTCATAGGAATGTTACACCAGAGTCGCGTCGCGCCTGTAGATCTGCGCGAACGTTAAGTCTAGTTAGTAGTAGTCTTAATCTTCGCAGAATAAATTACGGAGCATTATGGAATTATTCTGAATCTAAAATGCAATCTAACAGGAAGAATTACTGTTTATTATTATGTAAGCTAAAGTGTAGTTTAAAACTAGTAGCAATCTTCGTCCATGCACTGATAATTATGCTAATTAGAAATTATCGTATTATTAAGACCAGGCATTCCAAAGACAATTTCCACGCAAGCTCCGCCCCCATGCACCACACCACACGCTAAAGCTTCGTGCAGACTAGCGCGACGCGACAGCGCAATGCGACACCGGTTATTATTATACCGTGAAGTTTTCTTAGGAACTGTATTGTTCGCGTCGCGTCGCGCCGCGCCGTCGCGTCACGCTAGTCTGCACGAGGCTTAACACATTAGCACGTGTGCGTGTTCGAGCACGGAACTGAATGTCGTAAGTCTCAATTCTTATTTCGTTTATAACTAAAGTAATAATTGATCTAGAGAAAATACATCTTTTCATTGGATAATAAACTATATTTTCTTACTGTCAATAATTATTTTACACATAAAAGCCATCTTGGTTTTGGTTCAAATAATCTTTAAAGACAATGATTTTCGAATAAAAATGATTCGAGCGGAAATGTTTCGATTGCGTAACTGTCTTATGTATGAAAAGAAAAAGATCCAATAAATCATCTAAAGTTTCATTTTGATTGTATAAGTATCTTTTTTTAAATATTAATGCAAATTAACCTACGATTTAGGGAGCCGCCTCTTAAATAAATAACTCGGTTCCAAGTCGATAGTTCTCCTCACCATTAGATATCAATATTTGTGTTCTATTATAGGACAACCTTGTTGCCAGACCTTGAGTGTTATCTGAGGAAAGAGCTTGATTAGTATGTTTACATTTGTTTCCTTCCTCGTAAATACTTTCTAAATATTAATTTATGATAGCGATATGGCGTGGGAAGAACGTAGGTATCTTTCTAATTTGTATGTTGCTTCATTACTTGATGATGCTTCATTATTTTAGACAGTAAACCCGCTTTAATTTGCCTGAACATGTCGACACATGTTCAGGCAAATTAAAGCAATCAATGAATCAATGTGATCAATTAGTGTGGATATCATTCCATGAACGACTCCATGGAATGATATCCACACTAATTGATATCATGAATTCAATAATAAGTCTCCTCTTTATTATATTTGTTTTGGCAACTTTCCGGGTAATCTACCCTAATTATTTAAAAGTTGTACACGGAAGTCATACCTACAAATATATTTTCAACACGAAACAGAATTCCTGCGCTTGGAACCGCAAAGCACAACTAGTAGCGTATATAATATAGTTAAACGAGTTGTTTTCGATTACATTACTTACACTGATAAGTCGACCTTGGCTTTTGAAAAAAGGGGCCATAATTTAACATGTAACACGCCATAAAATTACCCGACTGTTCAACCATCGAAGCTATTCAGCTCATATCTCCATAGCACTGCAGATTCAAGGACGCTTTCCGAGTTCTAAGTTGTGGCACAGTTGTCTATGTTTCCGTTGGACCGACTCTCGTGCTCGGTCGACAGTTGGAAAACGAAGTCTCGCTGGGGAGCGGAAATGGAAGAATTTTATTTCATGCTGGCTGTTTCTGTTTTTAAACATGATAAGTACCTACCTATTTATGTTGACATTCATATTTCTGCAGTGCTATTCTGTAACCATCTCGCCGTAGGTGAAGTGAGCCCGGAGTGAGCTGTCAGTCCCTAGCAGCAGGTGGAATGACAGCTCACTTAAGTTTTCACGGTGAGATTTTTACAGAATTGACCGGCTGTTCTCTTATGCGATTTCGTGGAATGAGATGGCGAGTATTTTACTTGCAGTCTTTGGTTAACGATTTGGATGATATCATAATGATCGATGATAAATTGGATTCGTCGATTCCTTTTTGATATTTTGAAAGCAGTTTTTAAGGCTTTTTGCTGTTATGTCATAGGTATTATGTCCCAGGGAGCTTGCTTGGCATCAAGCAGATTACACACAATAATATAAGCCTCGTATTCAATTCATTCCATCTTAATAAAAACGAATCCTATTTGTTTCCCTAAACCTTTGGCTTCATACTACTTATCTGTGTTCATACTGAAGAGGTCGTATCAAATTCATTCGCAATTTTTCCACTTACTTAATTAATATAGTCGAACTCTCATCGGTATCAATCGTACCTACGGTCGATTGATACCGAGAACACCTATGTGATCAAATATTATCTTCTGAAATAACGAACATAATTTGCGGTTTTCCACTTATATTAACATTTCAAAGATATCGTTAAGGTCTTTAAAACTCAAGGACATAATATTCGAAAAGAGAGTCAATCAATAAATCAATCTTAGCTTGTTCCCAACTATGTTGGGGTCGGCTTCCAGTCTAACCGAGTGCAGCTGAATATCAGTATTTTACATGGAGTGACTGCCTATCTGACCTCCACAAACCAGTAACTGGGTAATACGATACACTTTGGTAAGAATAGTTGTCAGACTTTCGAGCTTCTGACGACCCGTAGTAATTTGATCAATTCCTTTGTGTCTTGCTGATCATGTCGCCGAATACCGATAATCTTTTGAGTTCAATTTAAACAACGACACAATATCGTGAGCAACGCACAATTCAATTATAAATAAAACGTAATATTCCAAAGATAGCAACAGATAGCTCCATCGATCACGTCCATTTCTTACTATCACCACAAAATTTACATCCAAGCAAATACTCCAAACATGCGCTCAGCGCCTGATACCAAAATATTTACTTCAGATAGCATTTACCCTAAAACATTCCAACTAGATGAAACTGGATAACGTTGTGAAAATCATATCTTCGTGTGCAAACATGGATAATAAAATAATAAATAATATGATCTTGAAACACGTCACACGGCGCTATAAGCTTATCTTGAAGTGGTGTGGAGTGGAGTGCTGCAATCAATTGTTTGTTTTGAAAACAATCACTTCTCTAAAGTATTATCTATCAGTTAATGTATATATCTAGAATTATATATAATTCCACGCGTTACCACTTATACTCGGTTCCTTTAAACAAAAACGAATCGTTTACATAACGGGGCATATAAATAGAATCGTAAGCTAATTTTACCTGTGATAGCTATTTCCATATGGGCCCTCCCATCTATATACTATGCAAAAAATGTCTTTGCTTCATTATTAGTAAAGATACAAGTTTTTAATTTTAACTAATAACGGTCCGTAAATTATAGGAATCTGTCATTAGTCACTTATCACCGAGGACTTGGTATTATGTATGCGTTTTGGCATGTTGATGATTCCAACCTCACATTTTTATGCGGAACAGAGTAGAAACATCAAACAAAAGCTAATGTAAAACCAATATAGATTTTCAGAAACCACAATCTGGAATGCTCGTTAGACATTAGCTCTAGCTTTAAAATCTAGCGATTTAAACGCTAGTAAATTTGAAATAGGTGCGTAAGCAAGCATACAAGTCTAACAATTACGCAATCCTATCCTAATTCTGTTTGGCTTGAACCAAATTGATCTGGTATGGCTACACGTATTATATTCATATTTGCGCTAGCTTAAATATAATGTCAGATATCCATGTTAGTAGCATCGATTAACGCTTTCGAAGGTCTTCCACGCTCTTTTTTATTGTCGTTTGTAAGTTTTACGAATTGTGGACATAAAATTATATTTGATGCTTGCTTTATTAGAACACATACCTAGTTGTGACGTGATTATGTCGTTGCTACTAAGTAGGTATATGTACAGAATAAAAAACCCATAATCCTTCATATAATCTTAGTATGAAGAGTTATGAATTTTTCTTTCACATTTACCTGTTCAAATTCCACTTTACGCTATAAATTAAAGTTACATTCATCGTCAAGTTATGACAAACCGGTCACTACAAAAGGACAAGATCTTTTTAGCAATAAATTCATTGAATAACTGAATGACACTATTTAATCGAAATTGTGTCCGTCATACTTCTTGCCAATATTTTTTATATAATATTATTTAAATCTAAATCAGTCGGACAGTGCTAGAAATTGCAACGTAGACTCGTACTCTAATCACGATTTGAATCCATGTTCGACTGCTGAAGTAGATCATCTCCATCGAAAGGATCTATTTCTCCAGTTTTTTTTCCGCTTCTGGTCTACCGGTTAGATCATCTGTCTCAGACCCAGAGGTCCGAGGTTCGATTCCCAGTGAGGGCAAAATTTTCTGCTCGGTTTGGTTGGTGGTAGCTTGTTCTAAGCCCGCCTGGCTAGCTGCCACCATCTTATTTAAGTCTGTCCCCATAACAACAATGTTAACAGCATTGTTGTGTTTCGACATAGAGGTAAGATAGTCAGCTTCTCTGTGGTTGAGGATTCCGGGTGAGGCTTGCTTCCACCTTCAGCCTGATCATCACTTACCATCAGATGAGAGGCAGGCCAAGAGCTTCCCCGTCGTGGAAACTAGTCCTTTCATGTGAGTATTTGTTTCTCATTTACATTTTGAAAGTAACGTGAGTCGCATGCTAACTTGTAGTCAAAGAATTAGTGCCCATTAGAACAATTCATGTGTGCATTGCAATGTACATTGCATAGTGTTTACTGCGTAGTACTGACAAGGTCGAACTTGTTTGTATTGTAGGTATATCTATCTCATTACTACTTCCATTATTGTCTTAGATTTAATTGTACCTATTCATTAAAGAAGGCAATTATCATTTGATTGACAACTACATATCTCAGTTAAGAAGGTTCTTTGCAAATAAGTATTAGAACAACTGCTCTTATATTTGTGCGCCGTTGACGGCAAGAGATAGCGTTCATTTTATTTTATTAATATTAAGAGTGATAGAAATATTAAGCAAAAGGATGGTATCGTATCTCAAGGAAAATAGCAACGTATTTCGAGGAACTAGACTATTTTTATCGGAATTCTTAGATGATGAAGCACGAAGAGAAAGGAAATTGCTGCGCGAAGAAATGTTGAACGCAAGAAGGCAAGGACTTCACGCAATAATCCGCGATAATCAACTAATAATTGATGGGAAAATAACAAATAAAATAGATAATACACCCGACAACCAAATGAACACAAATAAATGGAATACACAAGCAGACCTATCATCCTCTCAAAACAATAATAATTTTTTTCGCCGCTACACTAACACAGGAGACAGAAACAGAACACCTCGAAAACAAAGACCTACAATTTAGAATATTATTTCAAAATATCCAAAGCCTCTCCAATAAACAACACTTACTGGAAGCCTTCCTTCAAAAACCACCAAAATATCATGCTATATGTCTATCGGAAACCTGGCTATCAAAGGAAAGACTGGATTTAATAAATTTTAGTGGCTACAAGGTTGCGGCTTCATTCTGCCGGAAAACTCGAGCTGGTGGCGGCGTCTGTATTCTTCTACAAGAACACATAGAATGCTTAGAGAGAAGTGATATAACAGACATGTCAGTTGAATATGTGATAGAAGTGTGTGCAATAGAGTTACAAATAGAGAATTTACTATTAATAATTATTTACTGGAATAGGAGAGAAGAAGCTATATTTTATAAGCAATTAAAACTAATATTAGATTATTTAAATAAGAAAGATTCCAGACTTAATATTATTATAGGAGGAGATTTTAATATAAATGTATTGGATAGTAGCTTAAAAACAAACCAATTCTTAGATCTCATGTTAGAGTTTAATTTTGTACAGCATATAAAAGTACCAACGAGAGTGACCCAAACCACCTCAACGTGTCTAGATCTAATTTTTACAAATTGCAATATAAAATCACACACCACAGTGGAAGAGTTGGGGTTCTCTGACCATAGTAGTACAATAATAAAATTGGCTGTACCCCGGCAAACTAGACATATAGTCTGGTGGGTTGAAAAGAGGCTGTTCAATAGCAAAAACACACAATGTTTCAAATCTAAACTAAAAGAAGTAAAATGGAACGATATATTCAAGCCCGGTAGGGATATTGATGAAAACTATAAATCATTTAACAATACACTTACTGACATACTTAATCAATACATACCAAAAACAAAATTAAAGCTAAAAATAAACTATAAAAAACATTGGTTAACTAAAGGCATCAAAATTTCTTGTAAAAATAAAAGGCTTGAAAAAATACTCTCTATTAAAACAAATAACCTTTTAATTAAACAACATTACAAAATATATGGAAAAACTTTAAAACAAATTGTAAAAAAAGCTAAAAAGCTACAGTATATAAATAAATTAATCAAATCTAATAATAAAGTAAAGACTATGTGGAAAATTATAAACGAACGAACGAATAAAAACGTAAAAAAGGTAAAAAAAAACATAACGCTACACGTAAATGACAATGCTATCTCGGACCCGAAGCAAACAGCAAATATATTTAATAACTTCTTTGCGTCTATCGGAGAACGATATGCGCACACCCCCGGCAAAGAACCGCGAAACATCTCTGTGGTCCACCGCACTGAAAATACCATGTTCCTAAGTACAGTAGATCCCAGTGAAATAAATTTAATATTGAAAAGCCTTAAAAACAAAAACAGTTATGGAGTAGACGAAATACCACCAACCCTAGTCAAACAGTGTGCAGATGAGCTGACCCTTCCATTCTACTTGCTAGTCAATCAGTCTTTTGAGGAAGGAAGATTTCCGAACTACCTAAAAAAAGCCATTATAAAGCCAATTCACAAAAAAGACTCAAAAACCGACCCCTCTAATTACCGCCCTATTGCTCTTTTACCTACAGCCTCGAAAGTATTCGAGAAAGCGATGTGTAATCGCGTCTATTCGTTTTGCGAAAAATATAAAAATTTTCATGAATCCCAGAATGGTTTCCGAAAAAACCACTCTACAGTTCTAGCAGTATATAATTTTATCCAGGAAGCCATAAATATAATTGATAAGAAAAAATATGCCGTAGGTATACTATTAGACATGACAAAAGCCTACGATAAAGTGCAATTCGACATTCTACTTAGCAAGCTACAAGGAATAGGGATCCGCGGAAAATCTTATGAATGGTTCAAATCATATTTGGAAAATAGAGAACACCAAGTCGAAGTAGAATACTACAACGAACATGAAAAACAAATCCAATACATTCGGTCAGATAGCAAGCAAATTAACGCCTCAATCCCCCAAGGGAGTGTTATTGGATGCCTCTTATTTATCATCTATATAAATGACCTCCCTACAATAATAAATGAATCATGTGTTCTGTTTGCCGACGATATCTCAGTACTAACTTCTTGCCACGACAATACCAACTTAACCGAAACACTTACAAGCATACTTAATAAAATAATAACTTGGATGACAGAACACAACCTTGAATTAAACTTCAATAAAACTAAAATCATGTCCTTCCATCCACGTCAGAAAACCCCTTTAGACTTAACATTTATTTACAACGACGCAAAAATTGAAACAGTAAAAGAATTCAACCTACTCGGCTTATCCATAGATACACATTTAAATTGGAAATCACATATTAAAAAAATCAGGTCAAAGCTATCAAAATTTTCCTATGCCCTCCGCGAAATAAAAAAATCCACAAATCTCTCTGCTGCTTTGGTTACGTATTATGCCTATGCATACGCATGGTTAAACTACGGCGTAATATTATGGGGAAATAGTACAGACGCATCAACACTATTCATACTACAAAAACGACTGATTAGAATATTAGTTAACATAGATAACACAGACAGCTGCAAACCCCATTTCCAAGAACATAAACTTCTAACCCTACCTTGCATATATATCTTGGAAATGTGCAAATTTGTTAGAAATAATCAAAAACTCTTTACTACACGCGAAAATATACAGACTCGCTACACACTACGACACAAAAACAGACTAAACCAACCAGGTTCAAAGCTGAAAATTCACTCCACAAGCACTTTAGTAATGTCAGTTAAAATATTTAATAAACTACCTGATGAAATTAAAAATGAACAAAAATTTAATATCTTTATAAATAAATTAAAACAATTCCTAATCTGTAAATGTTATTATAATGTACATGAATATTTAAATGATAAATTTAATAAATAAACAATAATAATTTATTTCTAATTACCAATGATAATAATAATATATGTATAATTTAAATAAATATTAATGTTTAAATCCATTATATGAGTGGTAAAAATTATAAGTACACAATTAGTTATCAGCCTACCTACCTACACAAAACGAAAGAGTATCTACTCTTTCGTTTTGTGTGTAATATTAAAATTGTTAACAAATAGCTATAATAGCCCTCCTCCTAATTTTTATGTTGTTATGCCCGACAGGGCCCACAATGCTCCAAAACTAATGTACCTATGTCTTTATGTACCTACCACCTAAGTTCACATTGTGGAATGCAATAAATGTATTGAGTATTGAGTATTGAGTAAGAGGGAGACTAACAACGTTCGCAACTGCAAATCGAGACGCGTGCGAAATTCTTTCGAAATATTGCTATCTCTGTTGTCAAAAGATGACGAGCGGGGGACGCGGTGCGGAGCGCCGTGTGTGTGTAAGTGGATAGATATCTATTATTACCTGTACATATTTGCCATTCATTCATAACGACTCGACGGCATTTATATTTATTAGTAATTAGGTATGTTCAATATTTGCTTTAATTTTGTTGACTTTTGGGAATCGTTAATGTACAGACTAGTAATGCGTTTTTTGGAAATATCTTTACCATGCCGATATTTTGTAGAGAAAATCTAGATGGTACTCGTAGGTACGTCATACAAATTTATTTATTGTTGTCGTTATTATTATTGTCTCTTTATGTTTATTTATTACCTTTAAGGTACTCACTTACTACCGGGTGGGTAATAGGGTACTCACGTACAGGGTACTGGTTACTACTAGGGGTGGTCTCAACTCTCAACATTAAGAACCCTACTTTTCGCTTCGCCGCCGCCGCCGTAGTCGAGTAAAAAACAAAGGCTTCTTCTGTCTTGTTTCAGTATTCCTCTTACTGTACTTTAAATATTTTTAATACTAAAAAGACTCTAAAGTGTTATGCAAAGTACCTACCTATTAGGTTGCGCTATTAGTAAAAAGACAAATATTCCAATAATATATTTACACAATCTCCGTAAATTCAGATAAATAACAGCGTTCCGAACTAAGAATAATAAAAACAATAAACAAAGATTTTGAATCCCATTTATTTAGTTATGTTCTTCAAAGATTTTTATATATTCATCATTTAAAAAACTATGAGTCGAAACGTGATAAATTCATGTACAGTGACCATATAATATTATCGACCGAATTCAAATGAAAAAAAAAATACAATTATGGTAATCAGAATCACGCCTGTATTCTCCGAAAGGTTGGGCAGACTTCTCCCTATAGTACACCCACATTTCGCCAGTTATGTTTAAGTCCTATGTAATAGGGTGCGAGCCTATTGCCATCAACCGGGAAATCCAGGCTCCAAGCTGCTAAAAGACCTCATGCTCAGCAGTAGTGCTTGCGACCACTATACCGAAGGGGCAGTCTAAATATAATTCCAAGTCCGTAAACAAAACAAAGGTCTTATTTTGTTTACGGACTTGCATATATTTATTTTGTAAGAATGTAGGTTACTCGATACCAAATCACACGACAAACCTAAATCCAATTTCATAGCATAGTTTGAGATTCCTGAACACTGCAAGCTAATTCCAATTCTATATAATTTTGTTTTCTTTTATCTAATTTTGTTTAATTTCAACTAATTTTATAGTTTTATGTAATTTAACCTAATTTTATGTTTGTATGTACTCCTTCATGTTTGTATGACCTCACTATTGACAGATAACTTGTATGTGTGGTGCAAACTGTAAGTAGGTATAATTTGGTTATTAGGTTATCCGTCAGGAACGAAGTTCTTTTTCACGTATAATTTAAAACAACAACAAAATGTTCGCAGCCGACCTCTTGGATTTACATTTTGACCTCACTATCGGTCTTAGCACCATCGAAAACTATGAAAACGATACCGATGGAAACGATATATAAGTTGATAATCAAACCAAAATGTAGAAAAACAAAGATAGAATACGGACAATAATTATAAAAATAAACTGAAGGAAACTGTACCCTAATTACGTATTACACGATCAATCGGAATTTGAGTCGTTTTGAAACAAATTCCTAATCCATTGCTTCATAAGTTCGAAAACAAAATCTGCTTAACAACGTAAAGAACGCAATGAATGTTGTTGAACTGTCAAAATGGAACTAAGTTGTCGTAATCGTTTACGAAAATGTGTTGCGTAATTAGATAGCAGGTTATTGTAGTAGGTACTTACTTATATATTGTAGACGACGGGGACGTTCTTGTAACTAGCACTAGTTCATCATACCACGATATTACATTATATATGTACAATAAACATAGTTACTGTGTAAGTGATAAAGTGTAAATGTGATACGTAGTAAATCTACGCAAATGGTGGCAGTAACGATAACGAAGATCATTCATTACTTAATAATGTACCGTACTTAAAGAATTGTTCCGATGATAAAATATATGTAATGCAACGATGCAAAATAGCGGGAGTTCGAAGAATTACCTCACACAATGAGCTCAATGTGAAGTTGTTTGTCGACAATCATTGTTCAATAAGTATTTCAGAGTTCACACGGGGGATCAGAATGTCAACAAAGATAACTCCCAGCGACAAAACTGTTAGGGTTAAAGGCAGGGTTGCCAACTTTTTTTATATATCAAATATACACACATCAACACGGTCTAGGGATATTTTTTAAAAAGCGAATTACTATCAATGTGTTAATTATTTATATGACTTGTATATATTTAAAAGATACGTTATTTAATATTCTACCATTTTTTAATAATGGTTAAGGTACTTAGATTAAAATTTCAGGATTTTATGGAAAATAAATGAAGCATAGACGGAAACCGTATATGAATTAACTTTTAATTTGTGAGTAAAAACTGAAAAAAAATAGAAAAATCATTTAATTTGTGTTTATAAACTTGAATTTAGTAGTCTGAGAAAGCGCCCATGATGTTCATAACACATCGGCAACGATTCGGCATGCTCAGAACAAGGTTGTCAATGTCTTGCTGCGGAATATTGTCCCATGTCCTTCTGAGGTGCGCAAAAAGTTGATCTTCTGTAGCCAGATTTTCAGGAACTTCCTTCAGAGCTCTTCTTTGCAGCATATCCCACGCATGCTCAATGGGATTTAGATCTGGCGATTGAGCAGGCCAGTCTAAGGCCCTAACATTATGTGTATGTAACCAAGCTGCTACCGTTCTCGTCGTGTGTGCCCGGGCATTGTCGTGCATGAGCAGGAAATCTTGCCCCATTTGTGTTCTGTGGGGCAAGATTACGGGCCCCAGCACCTGTTGGACGTATCGTTCTGCCGTCATATTGCCCCGCACCCAAACGAGATCCGTCCGTCCTCCAAGACGAATTCCTGCCCAAACCATAATTGTTCCTCCTTGGTATGGGTGAACTTCCTGAGGGTTCTGGAGACGGCTCCATCGTCCAGGAACTCGCCAAACACGCGTCCTTCGTGAATCTGGATGGAAGCCGAACCTGGATTCATCCGTGAACAGCACATTGGACCATTGCTCACGGCCCCAGTCCACGTGGTTCCGAACCCATTCTAATCGTCGTCCACGATTGCCTCTCCGTAAAGGTGGGACCCGGAGTGGTCTACGAGAGCGTAGATTGCTTTCATGCAGTCGCCTTCTTACAGTTTGGTCACTCACAAGCACTTGGTGTTCCACTCGCAGCCTTTGGACCAATTGAGTCGCCGTTGCATTTGGTTGAGCTCGCGCAGTAATTTGCAAAAATCGGTCTTGTCTGGGGGTAGTGATGCGACTTGGCCCCCGGTGCCTCTCCGCTACTTCACCTGTGGCACGATAGCGTGTCCACAATCTTGAAATTACATTTTGATGGGTCCCTATGGCCTCAGCAACATTACGCTGAACAGATCCAGCTTCCAGCATTCCCACAGCTCGTAACATCTCCGCCCTCGTCAAATGTCGGCGTTGCATGGCTACAATACCTCAATTTTAACTTTATCTTTCGTTTAAAAATGAAAAAAAACTGTAACTAAACGTAATTCGTATTGTTTTCTAAATTTCGCACAAATGAAAATTCCCTCTCCTATACATCAAGACATTTTTATGCCACCGAAACAAAAGAATTTTCAAAAATTTTAATTTGGAATTAGTCTGAGATAAATTACAAACAAATCGGTGTATAAAAGATTCCAATGCGGCCAGTACTTTTCGAGTTATTTAATTGAGTATGAAATATCCCTAGACCGTGTTGATGTGTGTAGTAATAAGCCATTGCCTGTAAAAATATAGTAGACGACGAAAAAAAAAAAAATAGTAGGTGTTGCAAAAATATTTTAATATTTTAAATGCATATTTTTTGCTACTATGAACCTTTATTAGCAGGTTTTTTTTAATCATTCATACACTAAACTAGGGTTACAAAATACAATTAATTCAGATAAATAGTGGCCCTATTGCGATCATCTCGCCATTTTATATTGAAATAAAAATATTGTAGTTTAGCCTACTATATTTTTTCTTTAGAAATACCTATAGTACAAGTAAGCCTCTAATATAGTAGGATACATGATATATTATATAGTAGGGCAGGCAACCCTGGTTAAAATAAATAGTGTCCCTTACACTAAAGGAAAGGTCAATCTAAGGATTTCATTAATAAGTTTATAAACCCTTTTCTTTGGAAGGTGTGTTTCACTGACGTAAGACCTGGGACACAAGGTTTAAAAAATACGAGTAGTACAGTCACTATGATGAGAAAATAAGGATTTCAGACAATTGGTAAGGGCGGACCCTGAAGAAAAATAAAAAAAATATTTACTATTTAGAATGAGAAATACTAAAGTGTTGTTGAATTTGGATCGATTTGTTTTTGCTTTAACTTCAACAAATATTGAGCAGTTCAGAACATAATAAAAAATGTGTGCTGTCGGGGACCTCCTTTTAACACTCTCGAAAACCATGAAAACGACACCCATGATAGTCGCTAGCCATCTTGGATCTCATTTTGATCAAATTCACAGTTTCTCTCTGTCTCTTTCTATAATAATCTCTACTAGTTTACTCCTACCGCAAGCCCCGTTAAAGAACTTCGTTCCAAATGTTTACGGAACCCTACCTATTCTGTGAAAATTTGTAGCCACTATAAAACCATTTTGTTAACAGTTCATGCAATAACACGACTTCCTTGAGATATCCCTGGAAATATACACGCGACAAAGTAATCAAATGATGAAATGTTGTAAGCTTTATATTTTGATTATATGTTGACTTGTTTGCGTGTTCATGTTTTTGGATGTTATGTTTTTGATTGTTTCTTTTTTGTTTGTCTGTCTACATATTAATAAATGTCATTTCACATGGTACTTAACTTACGTCCTCTGCTTTTTGCGATACAGCTGTCATGGTTTTTACTTATATTAACACTATAATTTCCACTGTTTGAATTTTTTATGCATCAGTCATTTATTTATGGTGCATGATCCCGTGAATAAACAGTGGTCTTTAGCAAGTGCTCATTGTTACCTTTATTGTTAAACAGCTTAGGAATGTAAGAGCATGGAACTGTAATCTCTACAGACTTGTAAACTTTATTGTAGCCACTGTAAACATTTGATACATCATCCGATGTAATTGCACGCACTGGAATATTATATTTCCTAATTTTCTATTAATAATTCTAATAGTAATACGAGGTCTGGTAAAAAAATAACCGAACTTAGTTAACATTTATTATTGGTCCTTGTTCCCTTCCCTTAATCACACACTTTTCACAGCAGTGTTTCCACTTTGCAAAACACACTTTGCACGACCACAATAGAAACGGGTTTTGTCGACGGAAGAATAGACAAAATGACAGATAAACAATCACAATCTGTTATTTTCTCTATTCTTCCGTCGACAAAACCCGTTTCTATGGTTGTCACGCTACGTGTGCTGGTAAGCTTCTTTCAAAATATTCTTCAATGCCTGTGACGAATGTTTAATAGCGATGAAATATTCCTGCTTTAACGGTTATTATATTATTACTTTTATTAGGCTGCCACTATGATATATGTATATGAATTTTATCATCCCTATAATACGTATGAACATATTAACTGAATAACCTTGCTACAAATTGGACATGATGTGATTGATGCGGCGTGGTAGTAAACCGATTAAGCAGTTTACTGAAACTATTTTTTTCTTATTCATTACAGTAGTTATCATTCATTTAGTAGATATCGTGACCGTCAGTTACTATGCTACCATGAATTTATGGCTACAATGCTCGCTCTAAACGAGCTGCATAGTCTATTGTCCGATGAATCTCTGCTTGGTTGGAATATCATTATGATTTTTACTAGAAGGTTAAGTGTGAAATTAGAACTGTGCTTAGATTATGTTCAAACATAATATTTAATCCAAACAACGGCTTTTTAGAGACTGATTACTTAGTGATTATTCACGAACCTATGAACAATACAAAAGAAAGGACATTTGGGTAGGCACCATAAAATACTCAAACTGCCAGACCATCATTAAAACTAATTGAGAAAGAAAAAATAAAAGACCGAAAAATAATATAAAATAATAAATAATAAAAACATTTAAGTATTTTACATTTTTTTTAATAATGACATTCATAAGTACACAAGGAATATAGAATGTTGTACAATTGAGTCACATTATTGGGCGAACTGATGCCTCCTAAACTAGGCCAAAAGCCTGTGTTTTAGGAGTCAATGTTCCTCCAGATATAGGTAATAGCACAAGTATTGAGTGGCATGCAAATGCCAGTACTTATTGCAATAACAACATAAAATTAAACAATGAATTAAAAATAGATAGGTAAGTACAGTATTATTCTATTGTATAGGTATAAGACATTTGTAATAAGATTCTCGGTTTCGTCCGTTTCGTCATACGTTAACTTCTGCAACCAGTTGGTCAGTTTGATTTTAATTTCGTGTTTAGTCAGGGAGTATATGGACATTTTATACCAATTGAATAATTGTGGAACGAAATTGTACAAAGTATAATATACTTTATGTCAATTATATAAAGTAAAAACTAGATATGAGCAAAAAAAGAGGTCTCGTGTCTTCCTGAGAATTCTCGCGCTTTCTCGGGAATTCCCGCAGCTAGCACTCGTACGAGTATCTTGTTTTTACGTTACCTACTCAATTGACATAAAGTTCATTGGTTTGTACAATTTCGTTCCAAAAGTTCTCTTCCATTTCTTTCCACGGAAATGTACATTGAGCCAAGTCTATCCATAGTTCCATACAGGTTTTTCGAGAATACAGTGAGTCACTGGCGATACGACAGTCGACGTGGTGCAGTCATTAATTAGTCTTTGTTGTTCAGACATAATCGAAGAACCCATTAGCGTTCCCTTGTAAGATCGATACAAGGAACGGCGGTATCGAATTTGTTCGAGAGTGGAAACAACGCTCAATTCAGATGTTCAAATGCATGAGTATGCATGAGTTGAACATGCGTATCCTAGCTAGCAAAATATCCTTACAAACAAAAGCTTGTAAGAGCTATGGTTTCATATAAGGTTTATACGTGTTCTAATTAAGCCAGAAACCCTAAATCCAAACAAAAGCTTGGAAGACCTATGGTATAAGGTTTATATGTGTTCTGATTAAGCCAGAAGCTCTAATAGTGCTATTTTATAAGTCTATTTAAGTTTTAAGAGCATTCATACTTGTAAAATATTCTTATAGACGTATACAGGGTTACAGGTAACTCACGTAGTCCTTGCAGGACGTCATAGTAGGGTTAAAATACAACAAACATGTTCTACCGAAGTTCAGTTGTTTTTAAGTTAGTTAGATTTTAAGTTTTCTATGAAAAATCTCAGATTAAATCATTTGAAGCCAATTTAAAAATGATTTACGGCTCGACTGTACTGAAATTTAAGTTATTATCATTATTGATGCCGTAGCAGATCTAAGTAATAAGTAAAATTTCAAAAATGCCTAAAACCTTGGCAATCAAACATTTTTGCTATTACTTCATAAAAAAATTGTCTAGTGCAGAAAAAAGTTGTTAATACTTTTGCATGTGTCACAGGGAAGTGAAGAGCTTTATGGGGAGCAGGTAAAATTGCGAGAAATTCAACCCCTTGTTTCGTATTCGTATTATTCGTAGTTATTACCTGCGCTTGAACTCCAAACACTGCGGCAAGCTTTGTGATTGGTCACTATTGTTCTCTTGGCATGACAAGGGGTGCGACTGCAAAATCTGGTCGTCAGCGGTAGCTCGCCGTCCGATAAGGATCAGGCCCGGGCCGAGCGACGGTGTGTTGTGTTCCACGCGCGCCTCCAAGAGATGTCAGATGTGCTGACATTTCTCCGACCCTCGGCCTGCCGGGGTCCCGGGAAAGTACGAAAGGGATGCCGTGGCTTGCGTGGTTTTAGTCAGTAAGAGTGACACGCCCTCCCGCTCCAGAGCGGGAGAAGTTATTTGATAATTACGCACAAAAAAAGTGGTAGTTTCAACTACGTATTAATCTGGTCTTTTTCATAAAAAAATAAAATTCTAAGTAACTCATAAGCTACTGAACTTCGGTTGAACATTTGGTGGCTTAATTTGTTGCATTTTAACCCTACTAGGACGATTCTGCAAGGAATACGTCGAGTTACCAGTAACCCTGTATAAGAAAACGTTATATAGTATTAATAAGAGCAGAGGCATTATAAGCGCCTTTTACAAGTCTAATTGCCCTTGATTCTTAATTAATACCTATAAATACATTTTGTAATTACTTACCTAAGTGTTTTATTATTAGACTTCTGTAAAACTATTATTTTAATAAGCTCACCTGATTAAAGAGTAGTAGCACTTTAAAAGTCCTACAAGTGTCTTAAACAATTCTCTATTAAGGGTTATTTATTTGCTTTGTTGTGTCTGACTCCAGAAATTGTTATAAAATAAGGTATATTTGTCTTAAAACATAATATTTTATAAGCATATTTACATTGAATTAACGTTGTGGATTAATTATTTATACCTATAATGACTTCGTCGTTAGGCTTGCCAATTTGAGAGTTCCAAATAAGAGTGAGTTGAGTGAGTAAGTTTGAGTGTGCTAATAATTTGAGGGTTCCTTAATAAGTTTTAACTTATTAAGGAACCCTCAAATTATTAGCAGTACATGGCCATGTTACTGACAATGGTTTTAGGTTTAATTTGAACCTTACACAAGAGTACTGGACTTATATTGTTCTGATAAAGCACTTATGAGTCGTGATTGGTCATAATGGCGACATTTTGATATTATTTCACAAATAAATAAAATAATTTATAATTAGACACATTTTTTAAAAGGCTCGAAAATAATTGTTATTTATATTTCTGAATAATCGAGTAAAACTACTTCGCAACCTAATAATCGCATATAGTGCGTGACAAATACACGAGAAAGAAATTTAAAAATATACACACTAACGTTTTGTAGGAAAGCGCAATAAAATATAATACTTACGTTTTTATGCGACTTTATTATTTTAGCAAAAGTTTCAAAGCACTTCCCAACCTCACGGCGGTTTGTGATTACACTCTTATTAGGAGATCACAAAGAGGACTACTAGCGATATTACACTTAAAATAGCATTAGTAAGAGAACTTTAAGGTTATTTGCCCTTAAAGCATGACATTGTAAGTCACTTGTAAGTTTGTTTGTCATTATAAAAGTATCAGCAAGAGTTTTGCAAGTTTGAAAATACACTTCGCGAGACCATTACAAGGCAATCGCAAGGGTGAATATACTTATAAAGTGCGCCCAAATCCACACTATAAGTGTGATATAAGATTGAAAAAGTTATGGTCTTGGGATATTTGTAAGACTATTTTTTGCTAGTTTATTTCCTCTACTCAGAATGTGCAATAGCTACCTGTATTTCCTTTCCCCGCCCCACTCGACGCCCCTTTTATTTGATTCATTTTACAGTCGTATCTGTAAAGTTTCCTATTTTTGCTAGCTAAGTTTTTCCTCATCCAAGATTGATCCTATATCCTTACACATGCTATGAATTATTTATTTATTTTCACGCTCTTTAAAAATCTTAGCGCGTATAAAGATTATATTACCAAAAACTTGATAAAAAAAAAGATTATCATCGCACGACGCGTGGTGTCTCGGATCACGCACTACCTGCGTGGCTAGGGTTACGTACGCACCTGATTAGCACATACAATTAGACTTAGATTAGGTCTAAATTGTTGAACTGGGCGTTAGACTATGTTTAAAGTCACTGACCTTAAACATGGTAGAATTAACATTAGTCACAGGAAAGTTTTTAATAACAGCCGCTTCGTGACCGTTTTATGCTTATATTATTTTCATAGACTTACCATTTTAGACATAAAACTTAGAAACTAATCGACTACACGCTAAGGGCCTGTGTGGTATGGACCTCGGCTTAAGGGGTCGCTGGGGGAGGAAAGCAAGGGACAGGCTGGATCGGATTAAACTTCACTGTTCTAGTTTTAATTTTTGTTTAGATATAGGTATTTAGGTATCTACATCTTACATTATTATTTATTTCTGTAGTTGCATTTGATAGCATCATTTTGGCCTGAAAATGTCTGGAAAGAAAACCAACATTCATAATCATGATTTGGTTCTTTCCCATTTAGAACGAGTAGTCAAGTATGTATAAGTTCTTCAGGAGTAGCACCGTGATTCATAATTACCTATTGACATACACATAAGGCTAGAGCATATGAAGATGAATCTACATTTGTAACTCCATTCCATCATCGTCTAGCTTACATAAATATAGTAATAAATCCAAGGCATATTCAACCATATATCCATGTAGAAATTGATCTTCTGAACACCCGCACTTTGTACTGTAACACTTGGTCTACCTATAATTTTTCCCACGTATTTACAGCTCATAATAAATAACAGTTGGATAGGTATCTGGTCATAATAACAGTTGGATTATAGTATCTATAAAACAATTTATTGTAATAGATAGGTAGTACGTTTGCACTCAGCCTCCACGTGGTGGTCGCGTGGGGGATTCCGCTATCTTTATTTGTATTTTATTTCCATTACTTATCTGTGGCTGCCCGTGGTCTGCATCTACGATAAGGTACTACGATAGATTTATTATTAGCTACCGTTTGTTGCTGATTAAAGTTCATCGATCCTGCCTGTCCAAAACGCGCGTTGATAATAATTTTTATCGCGCGCTGTCCAGTTCCATTCGTTTCTCTTACATTACAAAGGAGATGGAAAACGGTGGGCCCAAATGTAATAAGTTAATGGGCCGGCGGAGCATGCGTAGTTCATACAAACGTAATACCAAAATAATTTGTAAATCAAACATATTCTTAAGGTAGTGTGTATTTATTCCGATTGGATTACAGAATATCTAAGCTTCCAAATATATATTTTTAATGGACACTGATTTAAATTCGAGTTATGAGAAAAATAAGTTTTCTATAGAAATTTTAAATTCCTCATATCTCGTCTTTATATCAGTGTCCATTCAAAATATATATTTGGAAGCCTAGATATTCTGTAATCCAATCGGAATAAATACACACTACCTTAAGAATATGTTTGATTTACAAATTATTTTGGTATTACGTTTGTATGAACTACGTATGCTCCGCAGGCCCCTTAAGATATGATCTAAAAAATTAGTCATATTTTTTATCTTAGAATATGAAAAATCACCTCAATTCTCAATCTGGTAGCGGAGAAATATGGAAAATATAGTTTTCGTGAGATTATCGATTGAGTCATCGATTACACAGTTACGAAAATGAAACCTTTGCACTAAATAATTAACTCAAAGTAGTTAAATGCACTACATATACTTATGTGCAATATAGTGCATATAATTACAGTCATATTAATAAATAAAATATCAATTAATTACTGAAAAATCAATATTTATTATTATAGATTTCATTTCGATTAAAATTCGTTTTCTATTTTTATTTATTTATTTATAATTTTTAGTCTATGTCACTGGCATGACAGCTGACTGACACTGACACTAGACAGTTGCCAACTGCTCTAATGCTCTTGTTTGCTCACTCGTCACAGAGTACATTTTATTCACTCATTTCGTGTCAAAGAGTATAGTAATATGTTTCGTGTTTTCCGATGCGTTTTGAGTGCTTTCCCGATTGTTCTTCATTTTTCACGACCTCTGCTTTGTATTTTACGGATTCCGACCCTGCCTACCTAGGAGAATCAGCTGTTAGTTAAAGATTGTAACATAACCTCACTTTTACATAATCTCTTTTATCTCTGTTCTCAGATTGACAAAATCCGCAGAATTCTCAGTGAAAGGTTGATAATATATGAGCTATTAATTGACACCACTTTCATGTTTTTACACCCAGGCCCAAGATTGTATGTAATCGTTTCAGTCTCCTTTACAACAGTAATTGCATGCATGTTAAAATTATTTTCGCGAAACTAGTCCGCTGTAAGTGATGCCGATGCATTCCACCAGCTTTTAGGACAAGTCTTTTACAGTTCAAGCAGTACGGTTATGAAATGCCTGGCCCGTGTCGATAAGGCGTGCTCAATCTTTGTCTACTTTTAAAATTCTGGTAGTAAAAACACTTGGGGTGTGCTACCGGGGTGTAAATGGTACACCGTTGAGTACCTGCAGTATTGTCTCGCCTGTTACCTTTATTCCATCGAAAGGTTGTCTGTAAAAGTTCGCTTTAAACGATAAGACCGCCCATTGTGTCACCCTATGTAAGAATTCTAAATTTATGTCTGTAATTTTTATGGTGTCCCTACTTGTTTCGTAAAATAATTAGTATTGTCAAATCTACAGTATCAGTATCGCGAACACAGAAAATCGCGAAGCACGGAGCGGCAGGTTTAAGGCTCGTGCAGACAAGCGCGACACCGTTAATTGCTCTACCGTGAAGTTTTTTTAGTTGCTCAGAGAGAAAATCAACATAATT
This sequence comes from Xanthia togata, assembly GCA_963853775.1. Taxonomy (NCBI): domain Eukaryota; kingdom Metazoa; phylum Arthropoda; class Insecta; order Lepidoptera; family Noctuidae; genus Xanthia; species Xanthia togata. Next base: position 4,865,639 of record OY970797.1, on the reverse strand, counting down.
AAAAGATTAGAACCTCGATTGTCGGATTATCAATTTATATTGTAAATTATGATGGAATTACAAGTAGTTGTGTAGGAAACAAACGTACTCTGCGATTAGATAACGTATCGTTATCATTTCGATGATCACAGGGGCGGCAGTCTCGACATAGATAGCGATTGCTTTACGACCGAATTCGGTCGCAAAGTCTTAAAGGGGACCCTAGACGGTTAACATTTCTTGACAAGCACCTACCTGCAGTCTCGACATAGATTGCGGGAAAATTGTAGAACATAATTAATAAAAATAATTGTTTTTCTTAAAAATTGTATAGTGAATAAGTAAACCTTTTTTTGAAAACATTATTTTTCATGGAAACTAATACGTAGCAAAAACCATTATAAAGAATTAAAATAACTTGTTAAATATCTAGGGGCATTAAAATTTGCCGCCTTGCAACACTACGTCGGTGCCAGCCAAAACAACTTTTTGACATGAAAACAAATACGACGAATTTTGAATGTATGTGTTGTTTGATGTCTCGTATCTCTCTTTTCTCTAAAATAAAATGTTTGGAGGACGAAGTGAATCAGGTGCAGCTGCTGCAGGCCCGACTCCGAGCGGCGTCAAGTAAGAATCTCAACCTACATTACCTATTTTCGAATCAAATTTGTCGGTTCAATATTGAACGCTTTTTCTATTGACTATTGTAATCAACTAATGTTAAGATTTTGAATATTTTCTAGTGTACTTAAATATTTCAGGCGTAAACGTACACCGCGTGCTACGAGTGGCCAAGTGGATGCCCTCTTGTCCATTTTAGAAGCCCGGCCTTATCTGCACACCCGCAAGTTTACCGGCCTTCAGGGCCGTGAAAATTTTGACGAGGGCTGGAAGGAGGTTGCTGCGGAGTTAAACCAGCTGCCAAATTCTTCAAAAAGAACACCAGAGCAGTGGATGACGGTAAAGTTTACCTACACCCATTAGTTAGGTACCTACATACAGTGCCAATGTTACTAATAATATTATTTAATTCAAATGTTTATCTTTCCTGTAGGTTTGGAGAGACTTTAAAAGCCGGGCCTGCAGTAAAGCAGCCCGACTGCAAAAAGAGAGGGTGCAGACGGGCAACCAAGCCGTCCCACTGCTCCTCTGACTGAGGTGGAGCGTCGATATAAGGTCAGGTATAAGGTCATGTTGTCATGCTACAGATAATTTGCAAACATTTCTCAATCCATCCGTGTTTTTCATTGCAGATGCTTGCAGAAGCTGCAAAAACGCAAGCGATGGCGTCCATCATGTTTGCGAATGTTGCGGACAAAATTAGCGATGCTATGAAAACACAAGCGGAGGCATAGCTCGTTTTTGCAAATACTGCAGATAAAATTGCCGGAGCCCTAATTAAAATAGGAGAAAAAATGTGATTGTTGTTGTGATGTGATTGTGTGTGTGTGATTTATTAATTATTACAGTTTACAATTTTATTTAATTAAACAATCATTGATTTTTAAAAATGAATTTTATTTGTAAAATTAAATTAATTAAGTAAAACAAGTATTGATGAGATGCCTTTGGATTGTTTCTGCAACTGCTCACTGGGAGAGCAGTTGCAGAAACAATCCAAAGGCATATAAATCCATAGGCTAGTTACAAAAAAAAAGACAAGATAAGAAAACATTGGATTTTATGATTATTCTGATATTACCTAAACAACTACGTATAGTTTGTACTAAGTAGTGGTATGTTATGTTTGTGTTATTTATTTCTTTATTAAGAATACCAACAGCATTTAATATGCTTGGCACACTTACAATAAATAGTAGGTATGTAGGTAAAGTATTATTGATAATGCATAAAAAATATCATTCAAAGTAAATAAAATTCAAAGAGATAAGAAATCAGACAGAAGCTGCCTTTCTAGATGCAAAATATTAATAAACAGCAATAATAGAAAATAAAATTGGAATCAGTGAAGGCCATGAATGATCCTTTCGTGGTGCAAACTTAGTACTTGTAAAAGTGTAGTCTATATCATATGTTAATACATAATATTACTACAACAGAAATGAGGTCACTGAATGTTATAACCTAAATACTAAATTTATTTAAACTAGCTAGCTGACATCATTTAATCATCATCATTGGTTGATGTGGTGGAGTCTGGTTCTTCCATCAACCTGTATTTTATTCTAATGTTGTGGAGAATTGCACATGCGTTTATAATTAGGCCGGCACTATAGGGCTCGTACATCAATTGGCGTTGATGTGAGAGACACCGAAACACCGACTTTAGCACACCAAAGCATCGCTCTACGATGTTCCTTGCAGAGCAATGAGCATCTGTATAGCGACGCTCCGGTGTGCCAATGCGCCTATGTTTCACTGGAGTCATCAGCCATGGCTCCAACGGATATCCATCATCACCTAAAAGATTAAACATTGATATTATATTTGGCGGCCTTATTCGCACCCCCTCTTGCAGACAACTTTGGCCTGTTACCTACCAAGCAACCATGTACGGTGGTCTCCTCCATCATCCATAAGTCTCTGCAGAGATGGCTGAAGTTCAATTACGAGCTCATTGAACATTTCTTTATTAATTCTGTATAAAGACAGAAATTCAGAATCCTCCAAATCCATTACATTTTCACAGTCGCGCCGATTTTTTCCGATTTGTCGTCATTCAATAATGTCGCGTCTGTGTTGAAGCACGACTAAATCCCACGCCAAATATGCTTCCGCCATAATTAAACTGTGATTTACTCGATATATTACTTTCCTCTATGCTGTGATTTCTTCCTCTTAAAACTTCTAACAACATCAATAGCAATCCTAACGAATCACTTTGCGGGCTGTCAAAATTGATCGCAAAATATATTCGTAAACAGCGATAATTTGCGACAACGTTCGATAACATACCGATGACAATCGAAATACTCTGAAGTATCGAAACTACCAAATAACGTTACATCCGGATCGTTATGACTTTGCGAACGAATTCGGTCGTAAAGTGATAGCTATCTATTTAACCATTGGTTGAAAAGCAATGTTGACCGTCTAGGGACATCTGTAGATCTTTGCGACCGAATTCGGTCGTAAAGCAATCGCTATCTATGTCGAGACTGCCGCCCCTGGGTCGTGGACGTTACGACTGATTGCCATTCAAAATAATCGAGTGGGTAATCGATATTGCGCTGTAATGTCGGTGGCAAAAAAATGGGCTGTCAGAATAGTAGGTACTGGGATCATTGAATATTTTAATAAAAGCTTTCGAAACGGTTAAGACCAGGCACTCTTAACACAATTTCCACGCAAGCTCCGCCCACATGCACCCTACCACTCCGATAGGTGCTAAACGCTAATACATCAGTAATAAAGTTAAATATCGCGTGCGCTCTTTGATCGTGTCCGAGCACGAAACTAACTGTCGTAAGTCTAATTCATAATACGTTTAAAATTAAATAACTAAAGTAATAATTGATCTAGAGAAAAAATATCTTGTGGCTGGATAATAAACTATATTTCCTTACTGTGAATACTTATTTAGGACATAATAGCCGAGCAATCTTAATTTTATTTAAATAATCTAAAAAAAAAAAGATTTTTTTTAATATATTTTTTTCGAATAAAAAATTAATCGAGCGAAAATACAATTACGTAACTGTCTTTTACATGCAAAGAAAAAGATCTAATATAGGGTATCATATTCTAAAGTTCCGTTTTGATTGTTTGTGTGACTGTTTCAGAATATTAATGCAAATTAACATCCAATTTAGGGGATAGTCTGAATTAACCCAAACCCACTCCTGAAAATGTTCCCCATAAAGCAGTAATCAGTATAGTAACTTTGTAATCCTATACAAATAGATATGCGATTGCAAAGTTACTTTTGCTGCTCATACAATTTTTTGTTACTTACACTTAGGGTTGCCAACCCTATTACTTATATAATATAGTATCCTACTTACTATATTAGAGGCCTAAGTACTATATTTGTAAAGAAAAAATATGTTAGGCGAAACTACGATATTTTTATTTCAATACAAAATGGCGAGATGATCACAATGGGACCAGTATCACCCACGAATACTGAAACGTCACTCAAAATTTAAGGGCTGCTTAACATTTGAGCAGCTCCTAAACTTTAGATTTCGTATTGTCAAACGTCACTTTTGAGTATCTGTTAAATATAAGTGCTACTTAAATTTTGAGTGAAGTTTCAGTATTCGGGGGTTAATCTCATAAAAGCTGAAATAATGTTATTATGTTACCTTAATTTAGAGAGTAAAAATAGATATGAGATATTTAAAAAAAAACCTGTTTATAAAGGTTCATAGTAGCAAAAATATGCATTTAAAGACTAAAAATGTTTTTGAAACATACCTACTAGGTACTTATATATATTTTTTCACTATTCTACTATACTTACCAATATTTACAGGGAATGGTTTCTGAAATACTATATTTGTTATCAAAATAGTTGGCAACCTTTCTTACACTTTCCAAATAGATCCTATACTATAGGTAAGTAAATACTAAATAGTCTAATTGTGAGTTCAGAAGCATCAAGACTGTCAAAATCCTATATTGCTTCTTCGTTCGTAGTCACCTCGAATAGCCTCTCAAGTCTGGAACCCTAATTATAAATTTATATCGATCGTTTGGAGAGGGCATACAGAGTAAATTCCAAAGATAACATTCAATTTCGTTCGAAAACATATTTACCTAATTATCGATGTAAAAAGTTTCATATTCTAATACTTTGTGAAAGAAGAAAAATTGCTGTTTTAGCATTTTTATCCAAAATTGCAAACGGATCCAGCGGCATCCTTGAGTTGGTGAGCAAAATTGGGCTGCGAGTATGTTCTTCGTTTCTGCGTAAACCTTGTTTGTTGCACATACCATCGACACGAACTACTTACAGACAAAACTCTTACATGATTAGGGCGAGCCGTATATACAATGAAGTTTGCCAGGAAGTTGATACTATATCTTTCTAGAGTGTCTAAATTTAATAAGACTCTGCAACCACTTTTTCGATAGCATAACTTAGCACTTGCACTGTATAATAAAATGGAAAACGCGAATGTAACACTATCTACTACCTACCTTAATTCTAATTTGTTTCCATGCTATCTGTGAAAACTTATAATTGGCCATCATCATGTTTTAACCATAACGCTAAATATTGTTTCTGCCTAGCTGTAAGTTTTCCGAAAATCGAGGAGCTCGTGACTAAGTAATAACTGCCGCACGGGTCGATCCGTCAGGTTAAGCTACGCTTGCCGGGGTTGATCTGTGGATGGGTGACCATCTTTACGTACCGAGACTCCTCCGTGCCTCGGAAAGCACGTTAAGCCGTTGGTCTCGGCTGTCATTCGTGGATCTTTGACAGTCGTTACGGGTCGTCAGAAGCCCGAAAGTCTGACAACCAGTCTTACCAAAGGGTATCGTATCACCCAATTACTGGGTTGTGGAGGCCAGATAGGCAGTCGCTCCATAAAATACTGGTATTCAGCTGCATCCGGTTAGACTGGAAGCTGACCCCAACGTAGTTGGGAAAAGGCTAGGCAGATGATGATGTAAGTTTTCCGAAAAAAATAAAATAGGTACAACAAAGTCTACTCTGAGTGCTTTATGTTTGTGAATGCATAAATTTGGCCCGCTAACGTAATGTTCAATTAGGACTATTTGAAATAGTAGATTATTCATAAGTTATTATGTTGCCGTGCGATACCCAAGTCATTCTATTTATTATAGAAATAAAGATGTCTAATAATGTTACGGTCACTATAAAATGTTAGCTAACTAAATAGGTAACAATTTCGGACAAAGTTGTTGGATAGATACTCCCATACATTAACCGACTTGATTTTTCATTAGACAACTTTTTGCGGTAGAGGAACTGCGTTGCGTAACTTGATGGATACATATTGTGGACAAAAATAACACCAACGAAAGAACTGATTCTAGTTTTGTTGTTAATAAGAAGAGCACGACTATACTTGATAACTAAAAATACACAACGCAATAACTTCTTAATGTTGTTGCTATAATTATACAGACTGACATCATCCTTTTACTAAAAACACGGACTCAGAACAGATAAAATACGTAGACGAACGTACGAGATAAAGAAAGTAATTAATAATAATCTGAATATGTGATAAACCCAAGAAGACAGAAAGCAAAAGATTTAAAACGTGCACGAAATCGACTGATTTTGATAAATTTTGTTCATTAAATATTTTAATGTTAAAACTAATATATTATTATACAAACTAAAATATAGTGTCGAAAAATTCATCCGCATCGCTGTCGACTGGTAGTGTACCCACAAGAGACTGGCCGCATTGCCACGTTGTATGGCAATGCTTAGCCTCTGGCCAAGGTAAAAATCAGCCCTTGGGTCACGGGAAGTGTCAACCAGTCTTTTAGAGATTTCAGTTAACAGACTGAGCACCCCGGACCCCACGGCATACACATTTTGTTGTGTAGAAAGGAAAAAAAGAATTTAAACAAAACTATTTGTGATTTGAAAAGTCGATCGTTCTTTGTTTTGCATGTGGCTGAAAGAGATTTTTCAAATAAGTTAAGTAATCATGGAAAATCACAAATATTCGCAACAAGTTTTCCGAAAAATTACGCGAGACTAAAGTTAGATCCCTTTTTTACAAGAAACTACTTTTGATTTTGAACATTTTAAAATATCATCAACATCATCAAGAATCAAGAAATTTTAAAATCGCTTTCAGCTATCCTTGAAATAAAATCAGAATTTTATTATATGATTAATTGACTATACAATATCTTCATTAAAGAAATCAAAGGCGAAATAAACCATATTTTCGAGAGCGCAAAAGTGATGCAAATATTAACAGGTTAACAGGTGCTGTGACTGACATGAATGGTTTAGCACAACGAAAACTGTACTTTTATACTTACACAGACTTAATGTTTCAATTATTTCAAGTTATTGACCAAAAAGGGTTTTTGTTTGTGCACGGAGCCTTAAGAATAAATAATTAATTATGCAATATATAACTTGATTTTGTTCCGTTCTTATGATAAAGAGGAAACGAAAAGATATTCAGCGAATGTTACTGTTAGGGCGCCTTGCTAAGCCCTGCGACTTCCATGAAGCACGACCTAAGATGGCTGTTAGGCGTCCCCTTTTTTGGTTTTGTTGAAGCTCGTATGTTTATGCGACGAGTGTGTGTGTGGTGGAGGAAAATAAATAACGGCTAAAAAGACTGCAATTATAAGTAGACTGTATTTAACTTTTACAAATCTTGAGAAAATAATAAGTAATTAAAAGCTAAGTTCACCGTTCCGTCCACCATGACGGTTCAAAAGTTGTTCTGCACGCACTTCACTTTACTACGCTAATTTGCCAGCGGTACCGTTCGCCGAGGAGAGCGCCACCATCAGCGCTGCATTCCGGCCGTTCAAACTATCACGCCGCTTCGCTAGACGGCGTTAGCAGATCGGTAAACATGCCGGCCGCCTTGAAATCTTCAGGTTTCAATAAGTTTATATGGCTGATTCATCAGAGACTCTGCAGTCTTCATTGGTGTCATCACTCGTCGTTGATGGCACCGGTAGGGCGCAGATTTTGGTGAAGACTCGTTGTACAGGCCCCGTAGCTGTTTGAATTGTAGCTACACGGCTCACACCATCCTTTCCTGTAAACACTTTCATAATCCTGCCCATGCGCCATCGCAGAGGTGGTAGATTGTCCTCTTTGATGACGACAAGAGTGTTTAAAGCTATGTCCTGATTATGTGACTTCCACTTGGTTCTTATCTGAAGTTCCGAAATGTAGTCTGTAGACCAACGCTTCCAAAACTGCTGTCTCATCTGTTCCACCCTATTGAAACGTGTCAGATGATTGGTCGGCGTTTCTGTCAGGTCCTTGCAGGCTGGTGAGAGGAGTGGCCGGCCGATTAGGAAGTGTGCCGGGCTGAGTGGAAGAAGATCATGTGGGTCTGAGGACATAGGACACATTGGACGGGAGTTCAGGACGGCTTCGATCTGTGTCAACACCGTACTGAACTCCTCGTATGTTAAGTTAGCGGTACCCACAACACGACGTAGGTGGTGTTTACAGGATTTTACTCCTGCTTCCCATAATCCCCCAAAATGAGGAGCGTAAGGCGGTATAAATCTAAACTCAATGTTATCATTCGATAAATGATCAACAATTTGATGTGAATGTTCTTTGAACATCAGCTGAATCTCTTTCATAGCTCCGATAAAGTTTGTCCCATTATCAGAGAAAATTTGGGCAGGTTTACCACGGCGGGATATAAACCTTTTAAGGGCCAATATATATTCTTGAGCAGAAAGGGTACTGACTAGTTCAAGATGTATAGCTCGTGTGATAAAACAAACAAATAGGCAAATATAACCTTTTTCAAGTTTAGCCCCCCTACCTTTGCGGTTTAATACATATATGGGTCCAGCGTAGTCCACTCCACATCGGATGAAAGGGAATCCCGGCTCCAACCGTTCAGAAGGTAGATTACCCATGATTGGTGCAACGGTTTTACCTTTCATTCGTGTGCAGCGGACGCACTGATGGACAACCTTTCTGGCCAGGTGTCTGCCTCCTAACGGCCACCAACTCTCACGCATGGTAGCCAGTAACAATTGGGGACCAGCGTGAAGAAGCTGCTTATGCAAATGCTGAAACAATAACAGCGTAAAGTAATGTTTACTACTTAGTAGTGTCGGATGCTTTTTATCGTAGTCGAAATCAGGTGAGTTATTTAACCGTCCGCCTACTCTTATTATATCATTTTTATCAAGAAATATATTAAGATTCGAAATTGCACATGTAGTTTTTAATGGTAAGTTACCTTTCAATTTAATGTATTCATCAGGAAAAGATTCCCGTTGTACGAGGCGCGTCAACATCTGTGTTGACGCACACACCTCGCTTACTGATAACGGCCCTACAATACGATCCTGTCGCTGTGTGCGTGAGTTACGTATGAATCGCAGCACATAAGCACCGGTACGTCTAATACGATTGTAAGAAGAAAACCTATCAAAATTAATAGCAATATTATTATTTTGTGTTACGTCACAAACCATCACTGTAGTTTGTGATTTTAGTTCTGGTAGGTCAGCAGCGGCATAGTCACAATGAGAAGTTGCGCCTTGTTGAGACCACATCGACTCAGGATGTTGTAAGTACGGTGGACCGTTCCACCATATACTGCTGTCACTGAGTACGTCAAGACTGAGGCCACGTGAGACTAAGTCCGCTGGGTTGTTTTTAGTACCTACATGAGACCATATACTATTACTGGTAATTTCATTTATTTCAACTATTCTATTTTGAACGAATGTCTTTAATGAGGCAGGCGACATTCGAAGCCACCCAAGAACAATAGTTGAATCTGTCCAAAAGTAAGTTTTATGAAAAGTCAAACGTAATGAATCAATAATTTTTCTGTATAAACGTGCGCCAATTAAAGCTCCGCATAATTCGAGTCGCGGTATACTCACTGGTTTTAATGGCGCGACCTTACTTTTGGCACAGAGTAACTTACCAGTAACAGGTGAATTATCTGAGTAGGTACGCACATAAGCGCATGCACCATAAGCACGTTGCGACGCGTCTGTAAAGATATGTAATTCTATATATTCTGTGTGAACACCTAGTACTTGACGCGGGATACGTAATTTGTGTAAACTTTGTAGGGTATTAAGAAATGTTTCCCAAGTTAATATTATGTCATCAGGAACCGGATCGTCCCAGTTTATCTTACACAACCATAACTTTTGCATTAAAATTTTTGCTATTATTATTGCCGGTGCTAAAATACCTAAAGGGTCATACACCTGCGCTATAACAGATAACATTGTTCGCTTAGTTAAAGCTTTATTATTATGAATTACCCGTGTTGTGAAATGCAATTCATCAGTTTTATTTAACCAGCCCATTCCTAACGTTTTATTTTGACAGTGGTCTCCCAATGAAAGTCTTTTAGATATGTCATGGGCGGTGATGTCTAAATTAAATATCCATTTACGTAAAGGAAGACACGCCGATTTTAAGGTATTAGTTACCTTTTCACACATCTGTAATAAACTATCTAAATCATCATTTCCTATCAACACATCATCTACGTAGAAGTCATCCCTGATCACAGCAGACACTTGTTCATCCTGACATTCACGCGCGAGTTGATTCAGACACCTCATACTCAAATAAGGTGCTGACGCCGTGCCGTACGTCACGGTATTGAGACGATATACACTCACTGGGTCCAACGGATTTTTACGCCATAGAATTAATTGTAAATCGCGTTGATCTGGCTGTATTAAAATTTGACGATACATTTTTTCCACATCGGCACATGCTACATGTTTATACTGCCTAAAGCGTAATAATATGGAAAAAATCTCGTTTTGAAGCGGTGGCCCAATAAACTGAATATCGTTCAAAGATTTGCCTGATGATGTCGCTGCGCTCGCGTCGAACACTGTGCGCAGTTTAGTCGTACTACTATTCTCATTCATAACACCATGATGCGGCAAAAAATAGTGAGGGGAACCGTATGTATCTACGCGACTCATGTGACCGAGACTTTCGTATTGATTCATAAAGTCAATATATTTTTCCTTAAATTCCGGCAAACGAGAAAACTTTCGCTCGAGAGACAACAAACGTTTTTCCGCTGAATTATAGCTTTCTCCAAGAATCACAGGCGATTCTTTTAAAGGAATACGCACAGAAAACTTACCTTCCTGAGTACGCGTCGTCGTTTCAACGAAAATGTTCTCGCACATTTGTTCATCGGCACTAAGGGCATTTCCTACGTTAGGAATCTCTTCGAGTTCCCAGAATCGTTTTAGTTGTGCATCTAGTATTTGCGAATAATTACATTGAACCTGATTAATGCGCAGGCCATTATTATTATTGTACAAAGGTCCAGACATTATCCACCCTAGATTTGTATTTTGTAAGTAAGGTCCGTTTTTTAATTTAATTTTACCATCACATAATAGATCCCAAAACTTATCCGCACCGATCAATATATCAATATCCGATGGCGAATGAAAGCTCGGGTCAGCAAGTTGGATATTGTCTGGAATAATAATATTATTTACGTTTATATTAGAAGCCGGTAACTTATTCGTGATACACGGCAACACTAAACATTCAATGTTAGTGTGATAATGCTTAACTTTTGAACATAATTTTATTTTACATGTGTGGGTAGACTTTGATATCGAATGACCCACACCGGTAACTTGACAAGTGGACTGTAATAAAGGTATATTTAATAAATCGCATAAATTCTTTGTTATAAAACACTGTTGACTACCATTATCTAGGAGTACGCGTACAGTGTGATACTCGTTTTTACTATCTGCAATATCCACTAATGCTGTGGATAGCAGAACCGTGGGTAACACGGAATATGTTTCTTTATTAAGTGAGTTAGAACTATCACTTGAAGTATGTAACGAGGTTGAGACATTGGAGACGTTATTGGTGATCGGTTGCGACTGTGAACTCGCCCCGTCAACATTTAATGCGCCGTCTTTGTCTACACTATCGACATGAATCAAGCTGTTATGTTTCTCACGATGACACAGCCTACACGGACCGAATTTACAATCCTTGACCGCGTGGCCTGTGCGTAAACAATTTTTACAAATATTACTTGTGTTAACAAAGTTAATCCTGTCTTGAACAGGTAAATTTATAAACCTAGAACACGTATAAAGTGAATGGTTACTTTTACACATTTCACATACGCGCGGACCGCGCTTGCCAGTTTTCGTATTATTATTACTATTATCACCAGCGTTCGTAGCGAAATAACTATGAGTTGGTTGTTTCTTATTATGCGTGTGTTCATTACCTTTGCTGTCGGGTGAATGTTTGCTATGGTTCATCTTAATCATTTCTAACATATCCGCCCTGTCCTTAAGAAACTTAAGCAAATCGTCTAACTTCAAGAATGGCTTCGTATCAGCATGATAAAGTGTACCTTTATACTGCTCCCATTCACGTTCGGTACTTGGATCTAGTTTAGAAACGACCAAATATATTATCAACGTATCCCACGTATGCGTTTGTTCCCCTAGCGAGGTTAGTGCACGTAAGTTTCTCAGTACAGTGTCTATTAGTTTCCTAATTTGTGAAGCCGATTCCTTATTTATGGAAGGTATCGTATAGAGGGATTTAACGTGGTTGTGTTGCAATAATCGTGGATTACTAAACCGATTTTGTAGCAGCTCCCACGCGTGAGTGTAATTGGTGGCCGTGAATTCCAATGCACTGATTACCTGCGACGCACTATTCGTTAATGACGATCGCAGGTAATGGAATTTCTGTATACTGTCTAAATCCTCACGATCATGGATCATACTACAGTAGGAATTCTTAAACTCCAACCAGTGATCGTACGAGCCGTCAAAGGTAGGTATTTTAATGTCTGGTAACTTTACACTTATTTTATTTTTATTGATTAAACTATTACTATTTTCAGGTACCCCTTGATGCAGCAAGAGTTTGGCGGAAGCTACAGCCCTATAATACTGATCTTCAAAACGCTCTCTCTCTTCCAGTCGTTTTGGAAGATCGAGCTCGTCCGTACCTTCCTCAATTTTATCTTGTAACTCACTATAGTTTTCTAACAAACTCGAACTGTTTTCAACCCGTAACTTTAACTCTAGTAATTGTTGATCATTTAACGGACAAGTAACTTTTTTAATATAATTTTCCAATATAGTTAACCGACCTTTAATCCCTGCTCTTTTCTTTATAAAATCCGACATCTTAGGCTCACTCATTTTAGGGAAAAATAAGAACAAGAGTACTCACTGCAAACCTTCTGTATTGCACGGATGCCACCAGTGTGCCACGTGCCGCGGCCCGCGAGTTTACGGCTTACGGCTGTCGGCCTTCCACTTACCGGCTAGGTACCGCCACTCAACAACTGGAATTACAGCACGAAATTAACACAAACCGATTAATAGGATGGGGAATTGGGTAGGATGTTCAGACCTGCTACTCCTCTATTCCTCGTGATCAATAAGTTTTCAACGCCGAGTGAATCTTCTTCATGAACTCGTATATTTATGCGACGAATGTTTGAAGATTCTTGAATCCACTACAGACAGAACTGGAACTATTCTTGATTTGGCTCGGATGGACCAATATGTTAGGGCGCCTTGCTAAGCCCTGCGACTTCCATGAAGCACGACCTAAGATGGCTGTTAGGCGTCCCCTTTTTTGGTTTTGTTGAAGCTCGTATGTTTATGCGACGAGTGTGTGTGTGGTGGAGGAAAATAAATAACGGCTAAAAAGACTGCAATTATAAGTAGACTGTATTTAACTTTTACAAATCTTGAGAAAATAATAAGTAATTAAAAGCTAAGTTCACCGTTCCGTCCACCATGACGGTTCAAAAGTTGTTCTGCACGCACTTCACTTTACTACGCTAATTTGCCAGCGGTACCGTTCGCCGAGGAGAGCGCCACCATCAGCGCTGCATTCCGGCCGTTCAAACTATCACGCCGCTTCGCTAGACGGCGTTAGCAGATCGGTAAACAGTTACCTTATTGCAACTGTTTTGGATGACAATTCTTGAGTAACGAGAAGTATTGTTGGCAACCGTCACAAGTGTTAGTAAAATAATAGTTTCGTATCTTCATTCAAGATTTCTGGTGGCTGAATGTCATTAAATGCTTGAATGAAATGAAAGAATTCGCATGAGATGATCTCGTATACAAAAAAATCACTTCAAAATATTTTCCTTCATCCATCTTGACGTTAGTTGTGGCACGATATGTCTGTGTTTAGGAAATGCAGTAGCTACAATGACAAATTACATGAATGTCTGTAACGTTATTAAATACTTTTAATTATATTCTGTTAACTTTATACAATCTGGTTCATGATATTTTAGTGTTTTTGGAAGCATGCCAGAAAGCATTTTCAAAAAGATCTCCTGCAAATAATTCTTCCATGATAGTGACAGCAGGTGTATTGAATGTCAAGCTAAAGAATATCATACTAGTAGTTGGCAAAACCTGCGATTGTTTATTCATAAAAGATGATGACAGTTCGTACGAGACGCTAGAAAAACAACGCCCGCACAAATTGATACTAAATTGCTGACGTTATGCTGTGCAAATTACTTGTTAGGACTTTGATCCCGAGAACGCTACCTAATATAACCAGTGAAGTCTGAAGAACTTAGAAACGACGCTTTATTAAATTCTTTCACGCTTTATTAAAATACTTCAAACACATCTCCTCGCTTGTCGGTATTGTATTGTAGTAATTTCTCTCATTATTATGTTTTCAATTTTATACTGCTTTAACGTCTTGAACGTTAAACCAGTATAAAATTGAAAACATAATAATGCTGCTCCCTCGTTCAAGAAGCATCGTTGTTGGAATAGATTTGAAAGTTTTAAATTCGCATCACTTTTTACGATGGATGGACTGTGTGAAAGATGATATGGCTAGAAAGGGACTGACCACCGAGATGACGACTAAAGAGAAGTAAGTATGGAAGGAAAAGATGTTGCGCCGACCACGAATAAATTAGAAAAAGGGCAAGAGAAACATTTTCAACTTGATCAAAACTACCGATGAGTTGTATAAGCATATAAATTTGGCCTAACTTAAAATGAATTACACTGAAAAATAATTAGCTTTAATATCGAATAAGTAGTACAAAATCTAATTATCATAAAAGCGAAATAAAAATAGATCATGAATACAGTAATACATGTTACTTTTGGCGTTTGGGTCTGTGTCGCCTGAAATAAATGGGTTGGTGTTATTACGTACCTAAGGTATTATTTACTCGTAATAGCGAACTTCTCTTGTGGCATCTAGTAGTCGCTCAAATCGTCGATTTGCCTTTAGAAGTCGTCGTTGAGTCTCGTTAGTGACAGTTAATAAAATTTGTTCGTCCTTCTACTTACATTTTATATTAATTTAAACTATTTATAGAACGATCTATAACGCTCCTATAGATTCATCACCTAGCAAAGATTTTTGGAGACTGTTATTTTTTCATTGGTTTTTGGTACATTTACTAGGTAATCATTAATATGTTTAGTCTATTCTCTGTGAAGCTTTTTGTAAATGGTAGAAAACGTGGAATCTATTTTCCGTTTGCACGTAGGTGGCAGATCTGTGCAGTCAGTTTCATCTATTATTAGACATCATGTTCAATTTAGAGTTGTCTCAGCTAACTGCATGCATAGGCGTTGTCACGTTTTCAGCGTAATTTCAACGTTGTGTTTGCCAATCCTTGGATCTTTATCTGTTTTCCAGTACTGTTGTTCTTTATTCAATATAACCCATCAATATGTGTTTCATTTGAATTTTTCTTTGCGCTTTCTTCCAGATACATACTTTGTGTTTTCATTATTCTACAGTATCTCTAGTGACACCAACTTTATCCTGTACTTTATTTCATCAATTTAATATACCTGTCTAGTGTCTAGCCCTCTCGTCATATTTTAATACCGCAATTTAAAATTTTCCACACAATCTTGGCACGTTTCAATTCAACTTTGACCTTTACCGCCCTGGAACACGATCCTATTTTATCTCCCGTGACATTTAATGAAATTCTTTACAATTAAGTGGCATTTGCTTCGTTGCTTTCAGCGTTTGCATGTAATCCTGCGCTCGGACAAGTTTTAATGAGCATCTGCTTTTTATGCTTGCTTTAGTGGCCTTTGAAAGGTTTTGTTCAATTAAAAAGACAATAAAATTATCTTCTTATAGCTTGCTAATTATCTTTAGTTAGTAAAGTAAAAAGTTTTTATTATGGAACAACAACAAATTGACATAAATTACAATGGAAACGATGATAGCTACAAAAGTTAAAAACTGTGTCGCAGCCATCAAGGCCCGTCTAAAACTAAGATACCAAACTTAACTGTGACATGGGTACAGTTTAGCTAACTTTGGTAAGTTTTTTTTTTTTAAATGCTTGCATAAATCAATAGTAAAAGACATAACAGACATGCAAACTTTGTATGTTGGTTGGGTAGGTGTGGTACAATTTGGTGTATTATGAGTGCGGCTGTGCGTTGTGTGGGTGTGTGTGTAAGCGAGTGTATGTGTGTGTGAGTGCTTGAACTAGTTTTAAGTTTCCAAAATTTTTTCAGTTGCGACATGTTATCTTTCCATTTCGTTGGTTGATTTGGCGTTTCTACGAAAAAGAATACATCCCACACAAGTAACGCTGATTTTCAAAGTGCCTTTTGAACTTTCATCCATTGCCCCAAGGTTCAGCTTTTGGATTTCGTTAACCCTTTTCTTTATCAACGTCCTTCAACACTCCCAAATTTTAGGCAACATTTTTCAATGCTGTTTACTTTTCCTTTCTCATGCGATTACGCTTATTATACAATATTTTCTCATATTGATTATTATAGAACAGGTTCAATCTGGGTCAGCTGTCGGTCGTTCACGCTTCTTGGACTGCGATAACCTGTACACGATGTTGTATCGATTTCATTGACTCTCATGAACTCCAGTTGCGTTACTGAAAGTCACTCTGTAGTTGTTATCTTTGCTTAACAGGTGGAGTTGGAGCTTTTATCAATAGTAGTGTCCCTTAAAAGAAAGATGGATGCACTGTCTATTCTGTGTAAGATGAGAACGGAAATGAAATTAAAGACAATTTAGAGTTGCATACCTTTTTTTATAACGGTTCAAATGTAATCGTTAATCATTACTACAAACAACAATGCAATATAATCATCAACGTTGTTTATGGTTTTTTCTTCGCTTTTAATCACTGAAGTTTTTACTACTATCCGTTATAATATTTTGAAACAATCTGCTTTGATGGTTATGGCTGCAAACCTGCAAACAATGTTCATTACGTATTATTTCTGTCTTGCAGTTGTTCAAATAAAACATCTTCTACGATTGTTGTTGTTCCCCCTACTCTATTCGTACAGTCTATAAATGTTACTGAATTGATTGGACTTTTTAATATCGAGCAACCGTCATCCATGCTTCTCATAAATTCACGAAGGAATTATGGGACCAGAAAGGCGCGACGCGATTCTGGTAGAACAATGTCCATGAAGTTTTCTTAGAAATTCTTTTATTAGAGTCGCGTCGCGCCTGTTGGCGAGAGCCTTAACGTTATTGTTATTTCTGTTGATCTTCTATTACATAAATAATACAAGATCGCTCCATAAAAAGACAAAGAACAATAATGATGATAACAGATTAAATTTTGTTTTCGCAATCATTTACTCGTAGGTAACCGCAAATCAAAAAACCGCTTAGAAAATAACATTTTGTGGCCATGCTTATTGTTTTCTCAAGGAGTCTCATACATGTATATTTCCATAAGGAAATAGTGGTATAGTCGCTTTTTTTACGTAACGAAAACTTTTAACGTTTGAAAAACCGGAGTTGCTTGATTACACAATCACCATGTCTAACTGGCGAATTTTGGCGATTAATCACACAATCACTGCACTGATTAAGTCCAGCGTCCGCGGCGACACTATTGTAAATATCCCGATTTGGCCGCCATCTTGGCAGTTTTCCAACCGTTCCTGCGGCGTCTCCTATGGCGGACATCGATCACGCCATGTGCGCAGTCACGTGGTTGGATTCCGTACATCATGATGTTGATTAAAGCCAACTTTACAACTGCCCACTTATTTCCATTCTTCTTTACAGAATGCGCCATTTTCCATAAGCTATTCCTCAGATAGAACCGAGAAAGCATTGTTCCGCTCTTATCATGTCGTGTCTTCTACCCTCATTCACGCGTGCATTATTATCAAACGGATGTTGGCGATCGTCACCGAATCGTACGCATGATAACATCACCTTGGTTATCTAGCTGCATATAGTACATGATACATAGTGACATTTACATTGTTACAAAGTCGATATTGTCGAAACTTAGAAACGATGTGGATGTCTACTTAGATAGATACAAAAAAGTAGTACATACATACTTTATCTTAGATAGATATATATATAGATCTTAGAGATCTAAACATTTCAGCAACTGACAGACACTGCCCAGACTACTGGAGGTTCCTTGTATGCCTGAAATTCTGAAGTAAAAGGTGTAGTACCTACTCAGGCCAAATAAAAAACCAAGACATAGCGCTGAGAACAATACAGTGAAGCATGCCAAAACTACACCTCCGCTCTGTGCATACACGCTCACACGCACACATTTACAATGAAACTACACCACACTAAGTGCACACATGTTTACGAAATCGGCCTAAAGTCACTGTTGACAGCGCTGTCTTGGTTTTTTATTTGGTCTGAGGTGTACTAGAGGTGTACCAGAAATAGTTTTTTTTTTTTAAACCCAAGCAGTAGTCTAAAGGCTCGTGCAGACTGGCGCGACTTGTCGCGTGACTCTACACCGGTAATTGTCCTACCGTGAAGTTTTCTTAGCGCCGCGTTGCGCCGTTCTGCACGACGCTTTATTGAAGCATATAATTTATTTATGCAAATAAAATCGCGGCCAAAAGTTATATTACCTTCGTCTAGTTTTTTTTCTAGCTTTCTCAAAATGCTTCTACATCAGGCTTTGCAATTTGAGCGTCCATTTAGATAAGCGTTGGGGCAGACGGGCGTATGTCCTTAGGGCACTTAAGGGAGTGTGCTTGAAAAGCTATCAGAGATAATGTTCTGTAACAATGTTTTCTTATTCTACTCACGCTATTCCTATTGGCAATTCTATCCGGCATTATATTACATAGCTAGGTACTAGGCATGCTAGAATGTATAGCTAAATGTGTCTATAGATAATGTTATAAAAACAATCATGGAACAATTTAACATAGACAAGAGGTATTAGTGTGCAATAGCTGATAGACTGGTTCAACGGAATCTTTATAAATAAAATGTAATAAGTAGTGGGCAGTCTCGTTTTCATTTTATTGTAGCGTAGGTACCTATTTGTTTTTTTTTTTTATTCATTATCTTTTTGTCATTTTTTTTATTTTATTTCAATTTTCTTTTCATTAAGTATATAAATTATTATTACTATTTTTAATTTACGTGGTATAGTAATCTTATTCTAGGTGCATCGTCTTCACATATTATTATATTATATAATTAATTTATACAAGATATTATGAAAACATTTTAAAAGAGTAACGGTGGAGTTTCTTGCCCATTCTTTTCCATACGAAAAGTACCTTATGGAAACTACTAGAATCAATTCTTTTTTTTTTTTTGTAAATTTTGACGTTCAATATTGCCTTTTATGTGCTTAATGGAAATAAATTATTTGACTTTGACTTTTACTAATAATCTTTTCTTGCATCATATTGATGCACTCCTCTTTATTCGATTAGGTACACTTATTTTTATTCTTGTAACTGAGAGAGTGCAGCTAGTTTATAAAATTGTTACTGCATTTTTCCTGTATAGGTTACTAAAGATCAAATTAGATACATTCGTATTTTAATGTCTTTCGAACACTGAAATCTACACTTTCTTTTTCATCCGATTATGTGTCAAGAAAAGTATGATATGTATGGGTCGATACTTAGTGGAGTCAGAATGCTCTATATTCCGGTCGTGTACAAGACAAATAACTTGCCACGCCTATGTACGTAATCACGCTTCCTGTCGCCATACAGCAGCCCCCGAAAGAATTCAACGAACTCCGGCCTGAATTCCTGGCTAGCCGTAAATACTACAGACTACTCAGTGTTCAGCCGGCGAACTGTGTCGCGAAATACGCATAACATACTTGAGAATTCCAAAACGTTGTGGAAAATATTAAAACTCCTGCCACATGCCCGATGTGATTTCCCATCAGCGAAAATTACTAACTTCCATGCATACTTTCATCGCCTGTTAAGGGGCCTGCGGAGCATGCGTTGTTCATACAAACGTAAGACACTGATTTAAATTCGAGTTATGAGAAAAATAAGTTTTCTATAGAAATTTGAAATTCCTCATAATCTCGTCTTTATATCAGTGTCCATTAAAAATATATATTTGGGAGCCTAGATATTCTGTAATCCAATCAGAATAAATACACACTACCTTAAGAATATGTTTGATTTACAAATTATTTTGGTATTACGTTTGTACGAACTACGCATGCTCCGCCGGCCCGTTAAGGGATCCCCTCATCCCCTAAAGGGGGATTTATTTTCAAAGAACCTTACTCAGTGCTAAATTTTGCACTAGTTACTTATTTTAACGAAGGTGTAAAATAAGTGCAAAATTTAAAGCTTCTAGAACCAGCTGCTTAGGCTGTATTTTTCTGTCAGTGTATTAATGAATGAATTTAAGATTAAGAAGATCTAACTTCGAAGAAGATTTATCAAGAACTTCAGGCAATTATGCTTTGGAAGCTTAGCATACTTAAATTTCTTGTTACGGCATGTAGAATGGTTAGATGGATAGATCAGCCCTGCTGGCTGTCTAGACTGATAAGTGATGAATTGACAAAGACGGAGCGGAGTGGATAATTTAGAGAGTGCCATGACGGGACGATAAAATAATCCAATACTTTATGGGAACGAAATCTGTTTACCACTTTGTCGGCGTGAATAATATGTATACTCATGCCAAATTACAGCTCTCTAGTAACTCCAGTCTCTGAGCTAAGCCGCGGACAGACAGACAAACGGACACGGCGACTACTAACTATAAGGGTTTCTTGTTTATTACGGAACCCTAAAAACCTCGAAATCCGTGCAAAGTTAGTGCATTTTACGGTACGAAATCTCTCAAACTTTTTCGGTTTCGACGTTTCCGAATCTTGATACAGTAAGATTGAACCGTCGTCGTTGGATATAAGACCCAGACTAATATCGTATCCAGTTTACGAGCAGCTGCACTATTTCTTCAACCGTCCATCCACACTAAGCTTAGCGTCCAAGGATTCTAACAAGTAATCGAAAATCGCATTTTGATACCTTCGCGCTTGTGGTTTATTTGCCATCAGCTATTTTTATTATGCACTTAAGTACATTGACTTGGCTTGTTATAAAGCACTGTTTACCTGTAATGGTATACGTGTTAAGGCTCGTGCAGACCAGCGCGACGCGACTCGAACAATACAATTTCTAAGAAAACTTCACGGTATAACAATAGCCGGTGTCGCGTCGCGCTAGTCTGCACGAAGCTTTATCGTTATACTCTAGATTCGCCGAATGTCACGCTTATTCTTGGAACATTCTGGACTTGGGCTTGAGGACTTTCCGATACAATTACTAAGGAAGGAATTTTGTTATATGTAGATATTGCGTCTTTACACAAAAACGGCCTTAGATCTGAAAGTTTTTTTAATAAATTATTACTGCTAATAGTACTGCGCGTCACATAAATTCGTCTGCTCCAATCAACAAATAGTTTTATAAAGTGAATGAATGATTGGCCCTGTGTATGCTCCTTGAAATCAATTAAATCTGCGACGCAGATTCTTTCATTTTAATTACTGAATCAATAGACGCACTTGATTCAGTAATTAAATTCATTGATTAATTTCTCAGATTCTCAGAGTTCATAAAATGACTGCATGTTATCACTATAAAATATTCCTAACGAGAATAACTTACTCCGACCAGTACAAATGAAGTGTTAAAAATACTGAATCAGCTAAAAACAAACACTAGCTCTGGTTTAGATGGAATTAACACGAAAACTATAAAATGCGTTAAAGATTTAATAGCAAAAAACCTAGCAAATTGCATCAATAAATGCTTAAACGAAGGAAATTTTCCTAATTCTCTTAAACGTGCTAAAGTAAGTCCCATATTTAAATCGGGAAGTAAAATGGATCCAAGTAATTATAGACCTATTAGCGTGCTACCAGCTACCAGTACTATCTAAAATCTATGAAAAAGTTCTATATAACCGTCTTAACCAATTTCTAACTAACACTGACTTCCTATTTAAGAAACAATACGGCTTCAGACCAAAGTCCAATACTATATCTGCGACTGTTGACTTAGTGACTAATATTAGGATCAATATTGATAATCGAAAAATAGGCCTAGGAATATTCATTGATCTAAAAAAGGCATTCGATACCGTCAGCCATGAAATACTTTTACAAAAACTGAAAGATTTGGGTGTTACAGATATAGCATACGATAGTTTCAAATCATATCTTACAAATAGGACCCAAATTGTTAAAATCGGTAAACATCAAAGCACGCCTAGACTTATTACCTGTGGCGTGGCCTACTTCTTGACAGTGGACTTACATGGAAGCCGCATATTGAAAAAAATCAAAACAAACTGTTATCCCTATCAGGTGCCCTACGGCCCATATCTCGATGCTTACCCAGGCATGTGCGTTACACAATCTATAATTCTTTGGTCAAGCCACATCTAGATTACCTAATTGAAGTATGGGGATCAGCAGCTAAGAGCAACTTAAATAAACTACAGCGATCACAAAATAAACTAATTAAAACGCTATTTCGATATGATTATCTAACACCGACCGTAAACATTTATAAGGAAACAGGACTAATGAATCTATCGCAAAGCTACAAATACAACACCTGCATCCTGATTAGAAAAATCATAACAAAGGACATTCACTCACAAATGACTTTTACCAAAAATATAGACCACCACAAACGTAATACGAGACAGGCAAATAATATCCGTTTGAAACCACCTAGAAGTAACTACGGGAAAAAGAGCATTCTGTACGAAGGAGCCCAGATTTATAACAAATTACCTAAAGACACAAAAGAGGCTAAAATCTTATCAACCTTAAAGGTTGATAAGATTTTAGCCTCTTTTGTGTCTTTAGGTAATTTGTTATAGCCAGCCTATTATAGCTAGCCTCTTTTGTGTCTGTTGAAGCGCCACATTTTGAAGGATCTTTCATTAATGGAACGTTATGGTTAAATTTGTAAATTCTACTAACACTACGATAACTAAACCTAAACTAAATAACCTACACCCGCTTACTTACCCTACGAAAAGCACCATTTTTATTTGTGAAATCCTAAAACAATGTATTTGTTCAATTATCGCTAATTCAAACGCACTGTGCCACAAACAAGCTTTGTTCGCTGCAGCGTATGCGCATAATCTCCACTAACATTTTTAAAACATCTACCCTACTAAAAACGCTAATCGGTTATTTTTGTGTACTTATTATTGTATTTTTTCTGTAAGTGATTAATGTAATGTTTTGAGAAATAAATGTCTTAAACCGTAAATGAAGGCCTCTAGTCAGGGCTTAAAACTTATAAACTAAGCGACTACACGCTAAGGGCGCCTATTGTGGGTTACGGACCTCGGTTTAGGGCGTCGCTGGGGGACGGAAGCAAGGGACAGACTGGACTGGTTCGGAACATTTCTTTTATTACCACAACTATATACCTACCTATAGGTCTTTGCACTCCTAGCTGTTATTATTTTCTTTACAAACATATAATTTTCATTTTGAAATAGTTTTATAAAAACATTTAAAAAATATTATTGGTAATAATGTCGATCAAATGATATAAATTACAATCAATGACTTTAGATCATCGAACTGATTGATGGACTGTGAAAGAGAAAGTTTATCGCATTGATTAAAATACACGCAATGATAAGCTTTTGATGCTACCTTACAAACAAGCTCTTGATTTAATGATATAAAGAAAACCGTTCTTAATGTATTTCATCATCTGCCTAGCCTTTTCCCAACTACGTTGGGGTCAGCTTCCAGTCTAACCGGATGCAGCTGAATACCAGTATTTTATATGGAGCGACTGCCTATCTGACCTCCACAACCCAGTAATTGGGTAATACGATACCCCTTGGTAAGACTGGTTGTCAGACTTTCGGGCTTCTGACGACCCGTAACGACTGTCAATGATCCACGAATGACAGCCGGGACCAACGGCTTAACGTGCTTTCCGAGGCACGGAGGAGTCTCGGTACGTAAAGATAGTCACCCATCCACAGACCAACCCCGGCAAGCGTAGCTTAACCTGACGGATCGACACGTGCGGCAGTTATTACTTAGCCACGAGCTCCTCTAATGTATTTATTTGCCAATGAACAATTTGGATTCAGAAAAGGTAGATCTACATGTGACGCACTATTTAATTTCTTAAAGACAATAATGACAGGGCTGGATGTCAAACAACACTTAACCGCGATTTTTATGGACATGTCCAAAGCCTTTGACCATGTGGATCATCAGATACTAATGACTAAGCTAGGAAAATATGGAGTAAGGGGAAATGCACTAAAACTTATAAAATCATACCTAACAAATAGATTACAAATAACACAAATAACACGAATAAATGATAAAAAGTTTGAACAGATTTATATGTCAGATCCAAAAACAGTCCAGTATGGAGTGCCCCAAGGAAGCATCGTTGGACCTCTTTTGTTCATAATTTATATAAATGATCTCCCAAAAGTCTTAAACCAGCAAATGATACTATTTTCGGATGATAGCACAGCCATTTTTACTGACCACGACGAAGTTGAATATGAGACAAATATAAATAGATCACTGGAAGCGATTATTAATTGGCTAACTAGTAATAACCTTAAAATCAATCTTGACAAAACAAATTACATGACATTTACAAATATAAACACAAAACCAAAAAAGCTAAAAATAAGCTATAATGGCGAAATAATAAAAAAAGTCGATAACACAAAATTCTTAGGTATATATATTGACCATGGACTGAATTGGAAGAAACATGTTAATCAGGTTTGTAAAAAATTAAACCAACAGTCCTATGCCCTTTACATGCTAAGGAAAGCTGTAAACGACAGTGCATTATTAAACGCTTACCATGCATATGTGGGCTCCACGCTAAAATATGGCATTCTGTTTTGGGGTAATTCTCCTGATAGAGAAAATGCTCTTAAAGCCCAAAAAAGATGTGTGAGAAGTATAACCGGACTCAAACAGACTGACTCATGCAAAGAAATGTTTAGAAGGTTAAAAATTTTAACTCTGCCTTCATTATATATTTATGAAGCGGCAAGAATGATAAAAAGCGATATAAGAAAATATGAAACATTTCGAAGTGCACGACATAAAAATGAGCTATGCGGAATTAGGTGTAGAACAGTTAAATTTAAATCTAGTATATTTGGAATGGGAGTAAAAATTTATAACAAACTACCAAATTGTATTAAAGATATTTCAGCTATGAATATCTTTGAAATTAAGCTCAAGGAATTCTTGATAGGTAAAGCGTACTACACAATAAATGATTTTTTTAATGACAAAAACTTGGTTTAGTGTTTTCGTTTCATTGATAATGTATGACTATGGAATGTATGTTTTAATTTTAATGTGTAATTTGACTAATGTATAAATATTTTTAATGTATAATTTGACTAAAGCATAATAATTTTATAATATTTTTAAGATATAATTTGATTAATGCAAAGAGTGACTAGACCAAAATTAAGAATGTTTACAAAATAATAACGTAATAGAATATTGTACACCTTATAGGTATGTTACAGTGCTACTATTATAATTACTATAAGATCTTTTTCTACATGTAACAAACAATAAACATATTTGAATTTGAATTTGAATTTGAATTTATTTTATTTATTTTACAGTTTATGTACACACATATAAAAAGACAAGAAAAAAAAGTACAAAGGTGACGGTGATGTAAAAAGGTTAGCTTGATTATCAAAACGATTGGTAAAGTAAATAATTGGTAATTTAGAGCATGTTATTGAACGCGTAATGATCATATCATGATGATAATAATAAGATGACTCACGGATCATCATCTCGAAATTAGTCTGAATGCAATTACTTAGGTACTGTACCATTTTCTATTTTATGACGTAAGTGCCTCCTTTTCAACTGATGGAAATTCCAGTCTATTCAATGACAGTTCTTCTTGGAAATCATAAATATATATATAATTCACCAGCATTATATAATAATTAAACATACTTACCTCCAGTGGACATAACAAGGTCTGATTTATTATTTCTATTGTTGCTTAGGTACAACATTGAAAGGGCATTGGAATGCATGAGAATGTGTTTTAAAAAGTGACCGGGTGTTCAAAACAGAATTTATTAAAAAAAAAAATTGAAACCAAGGAATCAATTCTTGCGAAGGATTAGATCGAATCGATTAGACATATGTCCGCCCAAGATGATGCTGCTTGCTCCATCATTACTAGCAATACTCTACTGCTACATAACAAACGCAACAGAGGTAGGGGGCTACATATACCTACCTACTTCGCAACACACGACGGCGTATGTACGAAATCAGTCGACTTTAACCTCAAATCTGCGCCGAAATATAAAAGTTAATCAATGAAACTACGCTAGCAATGAATACTCAGCTGCAATGACACCCCAAAACTATCTATAAACAATTAGTGCAATAATATGACGCAGATGTCTAGATGTAATTTCTCTATCATACCGCGCAGCCGGCTTGTTGGTCAATATTGCGGTTTGAACGTGACGTAGATGCGCGCGCAGTCGTCCCTGTGACCTTTACGTGATAAAGGATGTTACTGCATGTGGTAGCAGATTCCATGGTGGTCTAATCATGGGTAATTATGGGCTTATCAAGGAGATAGTTGTTAGGCGATATTACAGTGCTGAAATTCTGATGAAGTACCTAGTTTGTTTTTTGTGGTTATTGAAAATGTAGACCGTGTTGTTGTTTTGTCTAATTTCATCGACTATGTTGTTGTCTGACATAGTCTGGAGCAGTATTGTAGAAGAACTTAATTAATTGTAACAGGAAGCCTTAGTTTCTGGAAGCTGTGTTCGTTCAATAGATCTATACCTACCTGTAGGAGGTAGATACACAATTTACCTTTAACAATTTACCGATTCTGATCTGATAGCAAGATTAGAGCATAACATACTACTACTAAAACAAATTGCTTCATGAAACTCGTAACAAAATTCAATATCACAGTACCTAGTTCAGAATAATATGCGCACTTACTATCGACGTCACCGCCCGATAATTAAGGACGCATTTTGACATAGAAATATCATGCATAAATATTATGGTTTTATGATAAATTTAACCACACCATAAGTTATCGGAATGTTAAAGAAATATACCTTTAGAAACAAATCTTGCACCATACTGGATAACTGTTTGCTTGCGTTGATCTTGTACAGATAGTGCCATCCACTGAGACTCGCCCCACTCCGCGATTACTGTACTCGTACTGTAAGGCTTATAGTACAGTACAGCTTACGTAAGCTGTACTTTATTACGGAGCAGAGCGGAATGGGGCTCGTCTTCGTGGATGGCTCTAGTCGGGAAGACGAATTTTGTTGAACATCCAGCCGTTGCCATCACGAGTACAGTCAAAACCGTTTATAACGACTTCGAAGGGTCCGTCAGATAACGGTTGTTATAGCCGATAGTCGTTATAACCAAACACTATGTTCAGTAAACTGACCTCAAAATTTCGTCGTTATAACCGGTACGTCATTATAAACGGTTTTCACTGTAGGATGTTCTTTTGAAGAACTTAATACTAGCGAGCTGCTCCTGCTTCTCACGGATTAAACGACTTGACAAAACTAATGCGGTCACACAAACAGACATGAAAAGCCACTCTCATTTAGTATGTGAATAGATTGGTATATACCGGAAGACGTACCTAGCGTTGGAAGGTCTCCCACTAGGTGGACCGATGATCTGGTGAAGGCCGCAGGAATCCGCTGAATGCGAGAAGCAAAGAACCGGTCGTAGTGGCAATAATTGGGGGAGGCCTATGTCCAGCAGTGGACGATATAGTGGATGTAGATATAGGCTACCTATAGGAGTATGCCGCTGTAGACACCTGCAATAACGATCCTTTTCTGTTATCCCCAGAGATTCGCACCAGATCGACTTGCCTCCGTTCGGCAGATATGCCACCGGCATCTTCTTCCTCGACAAGCTTCACCACCAGGAAATCGAGAAGAAGTTCGGAGAACTTGCTGTGAGCCTCGGACTGACTGTCCTGTGCTGGCGCACCGTACCTACCAATAATACCACCATCGGTAAGACACCAGAAAGCTACATGTATAATTTGGTAGGGCTCATATTATTTTTATAACTTGTAGGATTTTGTCACGATGCGATGTTAGGATTTTTTTAATAAAAGCATTTGAAATTAGGCAGTTCATTGTCAGTTGTATTTTCTTTGTTTTAACATTCATAGAAACCATTTTTCATAATCAAAAGGGGAATTTATGCATGGGTTTTGAAAGGGTCAAATCATTGGTTGAGGGATTATGTGACTGAGCTAATTGATGTAATGTTTTTTTTTAACAACAGTAGATTGGTTCATGACGATCTTCTACCATAATTGTCAAGTATCATAATTCAAGAACGAACCAAAAAGTTGTAAAAAAATCCCCTATAGTTTATTTGAGTAAGGTCCACATTTAACCAATGTTAACGCTTAAAACAAATAATGCCTTTACATGCACTGAAGTTTTATATGAAGTTTTGATTAATCAAATCTGTAAATTAGTAGCTTCCAGCTCAACTTTTAATATTGTCTTGACTTGTTATAAGGCAAGCAAGCAGTAACTTTGTAACTGTTTCGATTCTATAATTAATTTAACTAACGTGTTCTAAAAAATAATGACTTTTAGTATCCAAGATGACCAGATCTAAAGAAATTAACAGACCTCCTTCAATTCAGTTGACATCATTATTGAACATTTGCTAAATGGGACTTTAATAAATCAATAATACACTGTGTATTCTGCATAATAAAATTATTTCAAAATGTATCTTAGAACAGGGAACCATAACATTTTGAAAGAAGAACTGAGAGCCTTTTTTGATTAACCAACATGAGATCAAAACGTTTTTCTAATAGAACACAGAGTCAGGACAGAACCCTGTCTAGTAAACAAATATGGCGCCGGAGTAATCACAGCCAATAAGAGTGGTTGACTAGTTGAGTTAAATCAGTGTTTTAATTTAAAACATATTGGACCGATTGGCTCGCCGACGACGCAGCGGCTCGTATTGATTTTGTTATGACCTGATTTTTACTAGATGGGATATTAATATTCTGAAATTATAGCACATTTATTTTGTGTGTAACGGCAGAGGGTTCGAAGGGTAAGGGCAGAGTTATAGAGAGATCTATTATAGTAGGTACACACACATTTCGCCATGTTAATCAAATTTTGCATATTATCATAATTATATGAACATTCAATTTATTTTACACTTGCTCCATGCCATTATTGGTAAATGATAAAAAGGCTCTCAGATCCTCAGTAAAGCTGTCATAGGATCAAAAGACATTATCATTTATATTGTCCTGTGTGTCACTCACTGACGACTTGTCCACCGACGTTTGTCGCTCGATATAAGGCCAGTTTCGACGTTGCGATTTTTGTTTGCGACTATCATTGCAGGTCGTAGTAATGTCGGGTCGTTAAAACGCGGCTGAATGCGGTCATGCGATGCTTGACCAAACGGTTTGTGCGATTTGACATCAGATTCGGTACTATGCGTTTTAGAATCAATAAAAGCAGTAGTGCAAATTGCTTTCCTAAACAGGCACACACAATTTGCGTTACAGCATTGTATTACTACTTTTTTATGTTTTGAATGATTCTATTACGCATAGTAGGTTCTTATACAGTTTTCCATAACGCATCCACTACGTTCGCTTTTAGAATGTTTTCATTAATTACAAAGGCTATGATTTTGCATGGATTCAATATTATGATTTGCATTGCAAATATTGTGGATACGCTTGGAAAATTATTGCAAATAATTATTTATGGTACGTACTGTCACAAGCATCGAAACGTATAAAGTAATCAATCTATAAAATTTGTTATGAAAAGTTAAAAATAATAATATGATTTTGATGCTTTGACCGTACACACATTTGGTATAACCAAAAAGATTTTGATTTAAAAAAAACGGATAGAATTATTTGTACCTTTAACTTAAGATTCATTAGACAAATATTATTCTTAGATATGTGTTATTTGTTTAAATTATAGCTTGCATCATTCACTTTTTGTTGAATCTTGAGTTAAATATCTCAATAAGTCTAAACAAATGCAGCCACCATCATTAAATAACGCTTAAATGGTAATTTCATGTCTAGGAACATTATTCAAGTTTGTCATAAATGTAGCCATCTGTTCAGTTAAAATTACATACACTACCAATTGCATTAAACATTTATGACATTTCTAGATACCATTCAATTTCTCTGCCATTAAAGTGTTCTAAAAACTTAGCTTAAAATAGGATAAATATCTGCTACCTACTTAGTATAAAGTTGACACATTCCCTTGGTGAAGTTAGTAATGGGCTCTTTTGGCTCGCTTTCAGGTCAGGTGGCTCGTAATTCGGAGCCATTTATGCGTCAAGTGTTTGTTACCGGAGATACCGACGACGAACAACTAGCCAGACAGGTAAGAACGAGACGGAGCGACACACAAGAGTGAGAGAGGGTATGGGGAGTATGAACTTGCAACATTATCCGTTGCGAATTCATCCTCTTGAAATGAGTGGTAGTAAGCGAGGTATTAGGACGTAAGGAACTCTTATAGGTGTTTTTTCAGATCGTTGCGTGCACACTGGCCGGCCGGACGCGACCACTTCGTGCCAAACGTAAATTTTACATACCCTTTCATAATCCCTACGGGATGCTTGTATTTAAAACATGTTGGTCGTACACGTAGGTGTAAAATTCACTGAAAATAAACTAGCATAATATCCTACGTATATAATAATGTCATACGTATCAATTTGTATGCTAATTATCACATCACGACATGTTTGTCTTTGAAACTTATTCACACGTCAACATCAATATGTTTATTTAATAAAAATAACACCAGTTGCTAGTGTACAGATCTGAACCATCTTTTCCATACAAGCATCCCACCGTGTGCTGTATTTTCCGCATCTGGAGTGTGTACGCGTATTTTCAGATATTCGTGCTGCGCAAGCGCTCGTCGCACGAGCTGGTGGTGCCTGGCGCTAGGTTCTACATCTGCAGTCTTGCGTTGAAAACTGTCGTCTACAAGGGATTGTTCACTTCTCAGCAGCTATGGGTGAGTGGAAATCGGCTAGCTAGCCAGTTAAAACAGATGTTCAACAGTAATAGGAGGAGGGCACCGAGTTAAAACTCTAAGAAAAACCTGCTCTAGAAGAGGGTACGGCATGTATGTTTCCCTTGTGGCAGTAGCGAAAATGGGGAGACTACAAAAAGCCTGACTATATAGGGGTGACTGGTAATTAGTGACCGATACTTAAACATGTGACTTTACTCATAATTATGAACAACTTTTACTATGGGACCGAACCTGAAATCTCGAACAAAAATCAGCTGTTCCATACATTTGGACGAGTAATATAATGATGTTTTTTTCGATGATAATGAGCTCATAAGCTAATATTATGTTTTATGCAGGAGTACTTCAAGGATCTGCACAACCCAGCTTTCACCACGTATTTGGCGCTGGTACACACCAGATTCTCTACCAACACTTTCCCCAGCTGGGAAAGGGCACATCCTCTGAGGTTTGTATATTGATGATCTGCTATCGTATCAGTCGAAAACGCTGGAAACCTTTCTATGTAGTACTTTGACTAGAATCACCCCTTTTTCCTATTTGGACCAGGATCTTATAACGGAACTGAAGGATAAACTTATTAATCTGCTGTTTGGTATTCTTTCCAGGGTCCTTGCTCACAATGGCGAGATCAATACGCTGCGAGGTAATGTGAACTTAATGAAGGCTCGTGAAGGTGTCATGAAGAGTGAACTTTTCGGAGACGGTAAGCCATTATTCTCTTGGTCCTTGGACGTAGCTGCAGCAGCCCTTTGGCAATAAATATGGCTTCAAAAAGTTCGAGTCAATGGTCAATCATAAATATCCGACTTTGATCTATCCATACTTCATTTGATGTTGTGACAAATCTTCTATAACCAAACACTTGTCTCCAGATCTAAAGAAACTCTACCCAGTCGTGGAACCGAACCTCTCCGACTCAGGTTCAGCCGATTGCGTACTAGAGTTCCTAGTACACGCAGGCCAGCGTTCCTTGCCCGAAGCCGTAATGACTATGGTGCCCGAAGCGTGGCAGAATGATGTCACCATGCCTAAAGAGAAGAGAGATTACTACCAGTGGGCTTCTTCATGCATGGAGCCTTGGGACGGACCAGCCTTGATCTCCTTTACTGATGGACGGTACATTGGTAAGTGACATAATATAGAACTTTCTAGAAGATTTCACACAGAAAGTGCACTTTAAGATCTCCAAGCCACCGTCCTTGGCATATAACTTACGAGTACTCTTAACTCGGACATATCGCAATGGTTTCTTTCTCACATTCCAAAATTAATGTTTTCAGGTGCCATTTTGGACAGGAACGGACTGCGACCCTCTCGTTTCTACGTGACGAGTGAGAATATACTTGTAATGGCTTCTGAGGTCGGTGTCTATGATGTGGAACCCGACAAGGTCATACTCAAGGTGAGATAAAATACTTTCTGCAGCGCTGCGGTAATATTTTTTTTAAATATCGCAGTATTGTGCTGAGATTTTTGAGCCTTTCTGGCCTCGCACAGGTTTTTTTTTAGTTTTTTTTTCATGTTTATTTTGTTAGTTACAAATGCTCTTTTTTATTTCCTGTGCGAGTCCCAAACAATAGTAGATTGTATCATAAGGGAGCAAAATAATGTTTTTACTGCGAGGGCGGTTTTTTGAATCCAGAGCGAAGTGAGGGATTCTACTCTAGAATCGCTGCGTTCTTCAGGATTCTACTTTAGAATACTTCGCTCCGATCTGGATTCAAAGAAACACTCTCGCCTTAAAAATAGTTATTTGCTCCCTAGGCAAACAATATACTATTCTTTCCCAGCTGATAGCTGATTTTCTTTGATAGCTGTAGAACACTTGATTCTATGATCTATATGAGACTGAGTTGTGTTAACAAGATATACTAATACGTTTATCCATGTTCCAGAGTCGTCTAAAACCCGGCCGTATGTTGTTGGTCGATACTCTGGAAAAGAAAATGGTTCAGGATGCTGAACTCAAGATTAATATCGCTCGCAGCCGACCCCACTCTGAGTGGCTGCAAGATAAGGTAAAACTAGCTTTAAAAGTTTTTTTTTTAATGGAAATCTATTCAATTCTTTCATAGACCCAAATGGGTTACTAAAGTTTACTTCATATTATGTATGTTTCATATGTTTATTTATGTACCTACCATATAATATAATACATTCAACACCATAGCCACATTCTTAACATTTGTTTCTCTTTTCTATGCATTTCCGTACGTGGGGAATACATTTATACATTTAATCAGATGGTGAGTTTGGTTAGCCGCATGGGGAGTGATGAATTTCTAAATTGCTGTTGAGAACTGTACAGGAAGAGGGGTGGCGCGCTCTGTCTTTAATTTCGCCGCACGAATCGTGCAGGATGGATAGACGTTGATTTGTTCGCACGATTTTCAGTCTAATGTGCGTAGTATGTTCTTCAACAGCGTTTTCGACGTGCTAAATGTTGTATAAATAATTGAAAACTAGCATAATTAGGTATTATTTAAGTTCCGTGTATTAATAAGAACTTTGTGAAAAAACGGGGGTCAGCGTTGACGAATGAGCGGCGGGACACCGTGAGTGTTGACGAATGAGCGGCCTGCACTGCCCCCGGTTTCGCCGCGCGCATACCTAAAGCGCGGTACAGTGATTTCAGTCAAGCTATAGTGAGCTACAGCTCGTGACGCATTCATATATCATAGAAAAGAGGATAACCAATATTTGTCTTTATCTTCGAGTGTGCGAGCAAATCACGTCCATATTCCATTCGAGATAAGTGTGACATTGCATGTACTTAACTCCTCAAAGGGCCGCTTCTTCTAACATTCCGAGTTACTGTTTTTCGTATTTTTGTAAAGCAATATAATAGCGTTAATCTCCACGACTCGGAGGACCATTTACAGGCGTCGTGTTTACAGCTTTAGACGTTTTCAGAAAAAAAAAGCTTTTTAGGTATTTTTAGTTGTTGTAGTAAATTTCCAATGCAGACTATGAAAACTGTAGACAACTTGTACATAGTGTAAACTGCATTCGAATAACTCATCTAGGCATTTCTTGGGCACCAATACCTATTACCACAGATGAGTACGTATGAGATGGTTTACTCCGCATTTTAGGTATGAAGCTACAAGTACGAGGCGTACGTCTTGTCGGGCCAATTCAGTGAGTGCAACGTAGTCTGAAGATATTAAAGTTACGCTATAAAAAGAGAGGCAACTTCTAGGTGAATATAACGTAGGTAATCAGCGCTGTGGGACCTGAATTACACTTTATTGTGTCGTGCAAGTCGCTTTTTATATATAAATGATTTACGAGTAGCGGAGTGAATCATCTGTGTTATTACGCACATAATGGCAATGGCTAATAATTAATTATTTGACGTCAACTTTTGTACTTATTTTTTTCAATTATAAAAATACGCAATAAATAAAATAAAACATTTTGTAATTATTTTTTCAAATAAAAAAGGTTTCATAGTCTGCCGTTGGTATTATAAATTGGTTAGCTTTCACCCTGTCTAACTCAATATTTTAACTAACAAATCTAGATAACAATGGAAGACATCCACAAGTCGGTGGCGACAGACAACGGCACGCCTGCCGTAGTGTCGAACGGCACGAGCGGCACCAACGGCAGCATCATCACGGGACTCGCGGACCGCAGGTTGCCGTTGTTCGGATATACCATCGAGTCTATCCATATGCTTCTGCTGCCTATGATTCAAACTAAGTAAGTTAAATGTACTGTTTAGGTATATATATGTTACCAGAATACAACAAACAAACTTATATGTCAAACTTTTATTTATTGGTTGAATACGAGGCTTTTGGCTACTTTTGCATGTGTATTTTGCCTTTTTTTTTTCTTTGAAATATTCGTTTTGTTTATGCAGAATAAAAATAAAAAAATCTTTCTAAAACCCGCAAAATTTCGCGGTTTTTATTTTTATTGTATTCATATTCTCTCTGGCACCTCTTTAGGCATGACCTAAAGAGGTGCCAGAGAGAATATGAATACAATAAAAATAAAAACCGCGAAATTTAGCTATCCGAATATCTAAAAATATTTGGTCTAGGTCTTAAGGGGGAGTCGTGAAAATTGATTCGCTGTTACAATGTATAAAAGATAGGTTTAAGATGATAATTAAATGGGAATTCCAACTGTCCCAGTTCTTTATCTCACCGAACATCAAAGTATTATTAAATCCAATATACAGAGAAAAAATATCATATCTTATCTTTCTTTCATCTCAGTGATTCGATTTGCGGTTGTTATTGCTGCCAATCAATGTCAACAACTAACCTTGTATTGACATCTAAGATATGATTTAGAGATTTGACTTTTCAGAAACTGGAAATCAATTTTTAATTAGTAAAAAAAAAAAAAAACATTTAAATATCTTAAACTTTTTCAAACAAATCTAAGCACAGTCAGGAAAAACATTTAACTGCGCCAAGTGGGCAATTAGTATTTCCTAGTCGCTAGTCGATTGCAACCATATGAAGCTAAAGGTTCTCTACTCTGAATTTATTATTGTATATTTATTTTATTTTATATCTTATTTATATCTCATTGTGTGCTGGACCAGTTGACATCATCACGTCAACTCCGGCTATCGCTGAAAACTAGCGCTGGAGCTCTGTCTCGCATAGGGTCGCAGCATTATTCTGAGTGATGGCCGTTTTGCGTGGATGTGACGCATATTTTCCCTGAATTTGTTCTTTTTTGTTTTGTGTTTGTTCTTTGCGTCATGTGAATAAACGTATTATCTTTCTAAATGACACGCTCCACTACCGCATTTTACGCACACGGTAATGCGGTAGTGGGGCTCGTCATTTCAGAGTAGACAAGCTATACTGTAACTAACATCATGTAATCGTTATTATGTCAGTTGTCAAAAGCTATCAAACACTTACTAAATGTTTAAAAAATTTGATTACAGAAAAGAAGCTCTGGGCAGCATGGGTAACGATGCGCCATTGGCTTGCCTCTCGCAGTTCCAGCCGATGCCTTACGAATACTTCAAACAACTGTTCGCTCAAGTCACCAACCCACCTATTGATCCATTCAGGTAAAATCTGAATCAGATCGTTGTTTTTTTACGCTTTTTTCGCTAGCTATATTATAATACTCAGACTATAATTTTGCCACTGCTGGGACACAGGCCACAGGTGAGAGGGGGTGAGCCGTAATCCACCACGCGAGCCCAGTGCGGGTTGGTAGATGTCACATGTGCTATATCAGCAACGGATGTATATCATCAAAATTGGTTTAAATAAAAACGTACCAAAACCGACAGACTCTTTTTGCATTGCCAATAAACTCGAGAAGATTAAAACAATTTTCTCAGTTACTATAGAATTTGTTTACAGGGAGAAAGATTTGGAAGTCTTTGGGGAGAACTTTGCACAGTATAGGTTGATAATAACTATTGAATATAGTATTCAAGTCACCTAGCAAGATGGCCTCTAAATAATAAATTCGTTAAATGTTTCCGATATTCGAAATAAATCTAATAAATTATGACATAATTCTTTACAGGGAGAAGATCGTGATGTCGCTGCTCTGCCCGATCGGTCCCGCACCCAACATCCTGCAGCCGAGCGCGGAGTTCGTTCACCGGCTGTTCCTGCCGCAGCCCATTCTGTCTCTGCCTGACCTACATGCTCTGAAGCACACCACTCATCGGGGATGGAAGGTAAACTAAAGTAAACTTATAAATTATAATAAACATTTTTTTAGCTGCCCTTCGTAGTGTTCAATTAATTTTTTGCTATTTTTTTTTGCTTCCCTAGTGTTCAATTTATTTTTTGTTATTTTTTTTCTGGTGTACAGACGCCAGCACATCAATCTACTACAATCTGTCACATTTCTTTAATAGATTTTCAACTTTATCGCTACAGTATAAGGTTCAAAGTTGATTGGGAAAATTTGACAGTTTCGGGTAGTTTGACCTGCTGGCGTCTGTGCAATAAGTATAAATAAATAAACTTTACGAATATCTTTAAAATAAAAAATCTGAAAAAATTGCCGTACTTTACTACTACTGCGCTATTTTGAGGCACGCTAGTTTAGTAGCTTTTAGGTATTACGTTTAGTCAGTTACTGGACAGCTTTCTCGACACTTAATTTTTTTTGTTTTCCTTTATTTAACTACCTAAACCTATGGAGTATTTATTTTAGAAAAAGAATTAGGGTCAACACGGGCAAAGCCGCAACAGCTAGTGACTAACAAGCTTACCCATATGCTCCTTTTCTCCCCAGACAAAAGTGATCGACTGCTCATTCGACTACCTCGAAGGACCCTCGGGCATGGAGCCAGCCCTAGGCCGCATCTCGGCAGAAGCCCTCGCGGCCGCCTCCAGCGGGTACCAGCTCATCGTCCTCAGTGACAGAGAGTCCGGACCTAACAGGGTGCCCGTTAGCACACTGCTTGCACTGGGTAATCCAGTTTTTTTAAACTTAAACTTTATAAATACCTATATTGATAATTACTTGAAGAAGTATGGTATTCAACTGAGAAGCAAAATGTTCATATTGATGGATACACTACTTCAATGCACTATTCGGATTTAAAAAACTATTTTCCACCAAGCACTGGAGACCGTCAACGAGAAACGAGATTATGCGGCCATAGTAAATGTACTGTCGCTACTTCTCGTTGTTCGCTTCTAAAAATGGTCACGGTAAAGCCGTCCTAGCTTGCCATTATAATTTTGTAGATGAGACAGAGAGACATGGTATACGCACATGTGACCACGGCTTTACCTTGACCATTTTTGTACCTACACATGTCTTGATTTTGGTCTAAAATGTTTTCTTGTCTCGTAATTTTTAGATCACTTTAATTTTTTGTAGTCAGGTTACAGTTTTTTAAGCTTAATATTTCCATCTGCGAACTACTAACTTCATAATACATTAAAAATAAATAAAATTAATTAACCCTCATAGAGAGGAGGCGTATTCCAGCAGTGGAACCGTCCCAGGCTGATTAGGTTATGTGATACTAATGAACATTATATGACTTACAGGAGCCGTCCACCATCACTTGATCGAGACTCGTCAGCGCATGAAGGTCGGCC
Organism: Xanthia togata; assembly: GCA_963853775.1. Lineage (NCBI taxonomy): Eukaryota > Metazoa > Arthropoda > Insecta > Lepidoptera > Noctuidae > Xanthia > Xanthia togata. The sequence continues at coordinate 4,827,518 of OY970797.1, read as the reverse complement.
TTATTCTAGAGACCGCTGAGGCAAGAGAAGTTCACCACATGTGCGTTCTGTTAGGTAAGAAAAAAAACAGTTTTCCAGATGTTTTGTTTGTTCGATTATATGTTTAGTTCCATTATAAGATATAGATGGAGCATATCTAGCGGGAATATTATAATAATTTTCAGGACAGACTGCCTCGTTGGTCTAGTGGTCGCAAGCGCTACTGCTGAGCATGAGGTCCTGGGTTCGATTCCCGGGTCGGGCAAAATATTTATTGGGTTTTTCCAAATGGAATATCTCAGTAGTAGCTCGGAGTCTGGAATTGTGCCTGGTCAATTTTTTTTTTTTTTTTCTTTAATCGTTCCCCACTAGGAATTTCTCCTGTATCGTGGGTGCATTTACAAACATTTAAACTCACATACACAAACAGCCAGACCCGGAAAAACTACTTGTAGGTCATACAAATATTTGTTCCGTGCGGGAATTGAACCCGCAACACGCAGTGCAGCAGCCAATTGCTTAAACCACTGTGCCAACCGTGCCGTCAAATTAGTTTAATGGCAATAGGCTCGCCCCCTACTACATGGGACTTAAAAACATAACAGGCGAAATGTGGGTGTACTATAGGTACACCTCTGCCCAACGCTTTGGGGAAACAAGGCGTGATGTTATGTTATATCTAGTGGTCGCAAGCGCTACTGCTGAGCATAAGGTCCTGGGTAAGATTCTCAGGATGGACTAAGTGTTATTGGATTTTTCTATCTGGAATTTCTCAGTCAGCAGCACAGAATCTCCTGGATTTGTGCCCGGTTAATGGCAATATGCTTGCCCCCTGTTACAGGGGACTTAAACATAGCTGGCGAAATGTGAGTGTTCTATAGCTAGAACCCCTGCCCAACCCTTCGGGGAAATAACACGTGATGTTGTGTCACACTAATATTATAAAGGCGAAAGTTTGTGAGTGTATGTTTGTCTCTTCTTCACGCTAAAACTACTGAACGGATTTGGATAAAATTTGGCACACAGATAGTTTATAGCTTGGAATAACACATAGGATACTTTTTATCCCGATATTCTTACGGGATCGAAACTTATGCGGGTGAAACCGCGGTGCGCAGCTAGTTAGATATAAATCGTATACTTCTTTCGCAGGTTACGGCGCCGACGCAATCTGTCCCTACCTGGCCTTCGAGCTAGCATTCTCCCTTCGCACAGACAACATTCTGGACCCGAGCTTAACAGACGAAGACATCTACCAAGCGTACCAGGGAGCTATCGAAACTGGTCTGGCTAAGGTCATGGCTAAGATGGGCATCAGTACCCTACAGTCTTACAAGAGCGCGCAGATCTTTGAGGCAGTTGGCTTAAGTGAAGAAGTTATCGACAAGTGCTTTAGAGGCACACAGTCTAGGATTGGTAAGTATTCGGGAATTTATTATTACAAAGCTTGGTCCACACTAGCTCAAGATAGAGAGTATTGGAAAGGAGAAACACTGGGGGTCACACTGGTGTTTTGCTAGCGAGTTACCAGCGCGCCGATTGTCCAACGCGCTCGTGCGCTGCGTGTGCGTAACGAGCACGCCACGTGTTTGCAACGTGTTCGCCGCGTTTGCGTAACGAAAGCGTCGTCGCGGTTAGCTCGCATCACTCCCGCGGAAAGCACGTTCACAAATCGCCTCGCTGGAAACACGCTGGCAAATCGTCAGTGTAATAGGGATGATCACAAAAAAAAAAGTTAGTCCGTCGGGTAGATTATTAAAAAATATAAAACACTTATTTTTTCTTTTTTTACGTTATCAAAAGATTACGGCGATACATTGAGTTAAAATGTGCCATGACGTCACGAGTATGAAGATTTTATACATACTTGTGACGTAGCGATCCCCCCACTCCCAGACTTTAATGCGGTTTAAGTATCTAAGTCATTTTTTATTAATATGATAAAGCAAAAAATACGTGTCTAATATTTTTCTATTATCTGACAGACGGACTAAATAGAATTTCTTTTTTTTTACCCAGGCATCATCCCAATGACGCTCTTAGGCCGCATTCACACGGGATCCCGTGTGAATGCGGCCTAAGAGCGTCATTGATGATTCGCGTCCTTCATTTTTCACGATTCGCGATGCGTGTGAACACGGGCATTTAAAAAGCCTTGCCGCCTTCAAAAAGAGAAATCGTCAAAAAATACGATTTGTCAAAAAACACGAATCGTCCTCGTGTGAATGGGTCTTTACCCTGCCGTGGGACAACACAGACTAAAAATAAAATAAAATAATAGCTACAGCGGTGCTGTACTGTCCCATAGTGTGAAATATATTGTACTTCTTTTGCAGGGCAGACCACACAGGCAATTTATTTATTAATTTTATTGGTTCAGCAACAATAGGGTGTTTTACTCTTTATGAGAAAAAATCAATAAAAATAAAAAATAAAAATAAAATAAATAAAAATAGTAAATATATTATCAAGATAGCTTAGGCGAAATGGAGTCGGAAAATGTTAGTTTTAGTTCATAAAAAAGCAAAAGAAAATTTTAAATTCCAGCTAAGATTACAGCTTTTTTAATCTGTTTCATAACACCATTAGATAGTAATCGCCATGTTATTACGTCATACGGCTATGTAAACTTAGAAAGAGTGTTAATTGTCAACTATCGGCGTACCTTTAATCTATAAAGGTTTTTTATTATTTTCGTAACCAAAGTATATTTTATCGAAATAATACCATGGAGGACGGTTTTGTAAAAGGAGACAGCACAAATTTTTAACTTAAAAAATATCAATGCATTTGTTTACACAGCCAACTGACTTCATGACCACAGAGCAATATGGCGTCCACTGCGTCCGGCGTTTTCGTCAAATTACGCGCGAAAGAAAATGCAAAATTTAAATGCATTTTTATGGCAATAACAATTGAATAAAAAATTTGTGAAATTTTTAGTGGTTCATTAGCACTATAAAATCTAACTAAGATACTTTTTAAAAATGGGTGTAATACCCTATTGTTTACAGTGGTTTTATGCCAATGGTAACACGCAAAAATGTCTCTTATCTTCAAAGAAATAAGGTTAAATTTGCTATTAACTGTGGGTAAATCTTTAATTAATTCATTTAAGTATAGACCAGAAAAATATGAAGTTTTTTTTTTACCAATTTAAACATTTGTTTTTTTTTAAATGTCTTATTGATATTTGTTATCTTATTGTAGTTGTTTTTCTTTTCAGGCGGTGTAAACTTCGAGATTCTCTCAAAGGAAATATTTGACAGACATGCGTTAACTTATGGTGACGTCAAGGACGCATTGGTTTTGAGGTAAATTGGTTGACCACTTTCTATTTTTTGAAAAAACTTGGTGACAGGCCTACACTTTCCTCCCATACCTATTAACAGTGTCATTTGAAAACATTGTAAAAGCCAATTATTTTTGAAAGAGTAGTTTTAGAAACAGGAAAGAACCTGGCGTTTCATAAGTTATCATGTAGGTTTATGTGACATAAAATATTTTGAATTTGAATTAATATAAGCAAACAGACAGATATTAGTTGGACCCATTTTACAATCATAATCATCATTTCAGCCGAAGGACGTCCACTGCTGGACATAGGGTATTCTACAATGATTGGTAATCCTAACTTAAGGTTGAACTAGTCGCGGGCTCGAACACACTGTATCGCCTGGCATCGTGTCCGACAGAGATAGTTTCAGTAATGAGCAGTAAGATGCCAGTCTACACGCACCACGTCTAGTTCGCACGCACAGAAACACCGTTCCGAACTATTTTATTTACTAAAATAATTCAAGCGCGTAAAAAAAATACGAAATGTCCTTTGGAAAGTCGAGTTTCATGAAAAAACCACTGCATAAATCAATTACAAATAAAGTTTATTGAACTCTTCTATAATTGACCTGTGTCGGTGCTGACTTTGTTTTAGAGATTTTACACATGTTTTATTACTTATTTACGACCAAAGTTGCGTTAAAATTAGCAAGAAAAACGAATCTTTGTTGGCTCGTAACATAACTTTTTTATTATTTTACTATTCTGTTTCTACACAGACAAAATTAATAATGAGACAACGATATCATGTTTAACGTTAGATGTACAATATCAAACAGTGGAGTAAAACCCCCCCGAAACGTGTAAGGAAAAAATGTCAACTAGTTCCACCTTAATAGTATAAATGCGAAAGTGAGTTTGTTTATTTGTTTGTTACGCGTTCACGCTAAATCGGCTGAACTGATTTGGATGAAATTTGGCACATTGCTTGGGTTAGGACATGAAATATACTTTTTATCCCGATATTCCCAAGGGATCGATACTTATGCGGGTGAAACCACAGGGCGCAGCTGGCAAATAATAAAAATAATTTTGATTAGTGGTAGCAAGCCCTACTGCTAAGCATGAAGTCCTGGGTTCGATTCTCAGGTCGGGCAAAGTTTTATTGGGTTTCTCCATCAGGAATTTCTCAGTAGCAGCCCGGAGGCTGGATTTGTGCCCGGTCAATGGCAATAGGGTCGCCCCCTATTACATTGGACATTAACTGGCAAAATGTGGGTGTAGGTACACCTCTGCATAGCCCTTCGGGTAATACAGGCGTGATGTTATGTTATGTGTTAATAAATTAATACTATACTTATTTATGACCCATATTATTTCTCTAGGAATCCCGGTAACTACCATTGGCGCGCGGGCGGTGAGAAGCACATCAACGATCCGATGTCCATCGCCAACTTGCAAGAAGCTACGCTCAATAAGAACTTATCTGCTTACGATAAATACAAGTAATTATCTCCTTTTAGGGTTCCGTACGTTCGAATAAAAAAACGGAACACTTATAGGATCACTCGTGTTTCTGTCTGTCTGGCTGGCTGGCTGGCTGGCTGTCTGTCTATCTGTCTGTCTGTCTGTCTCTGTCCGTCTGTCACAGCCAATTTGCTCCGAATCTAATGGACCGATTAAGTTGAAATTTCATACACATATGAATTTCTGTTATCCAAACACGGACGTGTAACGTAAATAAATGAATTTTGAATCACTTTTGGGAAGCAAATAAGAGAAAAAAAAAAGTTTTGCAAACTGTACCGTGTGACATATCAAATGAAAAGGCTTACTGAGAGTGTCTCAAACGTATTTTTTATAATTTTAAAATAAATAGTTTTATAGTTATTTAAGAAAATAGATGAAAATTTACCATTCCCCCACCTTATCTCCGAAATTACTGAGCCTAGTTTTTTTTTTTTTAATACTGCTAACAATTCTATACTTATAGATTACAGGAAAACCTATAAGAAGTCTATGGTTTTAAAATAATTTGACAAATCTCTCAATATTGTGCGTACAAACTTACATATGCATTTGGAAAGTATGGGAGACCATGTTTTTCAACAACAATGTTAAGTTGATTCTTGAGATAATTTCATCCCAACTACGGAACCCTTCATTGTGAGTGGCCCGACACGCACTTGGCTGGTTTTTCAATATTCGTTTTCAATAGAGTTTGTCCTGTATACATAACTCAGCTCACTAACATTTAAATACAGTCCATGGAGTTTCATGTCTATTTTTTTGCATAGAGACTGAAAAGAGAGAAATGGGCAACAAGCTTCAATTTACAAAGATATATGGTGTATTATCTATGTTTCTGACAAACTGACCGAGTCCTTGACAATTCAAAATCATAAATTCTTGAATTTGTCGAGTATTGTATAGTATTGAGATCTCAGACCGTATACCTAACCTACACTGTTAATAAATATGCATTTATTGAATAGGGAGAGTGCTTTGGAGTCAGTCAGGGCGTGCACCCTGCGTGGTCAGTTGGAGCTCGTCAGACTGGACGAACCTATCCCTCTGACTGAAGTCGAGTCTGCTGCTGAAATCGTCAAGCGATTCGCTACAGGTTTGTGTTTAATTAATCAACTAATCCAGTCTGACGCACAAGTGCTAGTACATGCCATAGTACATGCTGATTATCTATACAAATAAGTAAAATTGAAGTGTCTGTTTCTAATGTTTTTACTAATTGTGCAAGTACTTATAACAAAAAAACATTTTTAATATTTTTGGCAATCTTTCTGTCTGTTCCGACTAATCTCCAAAACCGCCGCACCGATTTTGACGAAACTTTCACTGGCAGATAGCTAAGCATTATAAGGAGTAACTAAGGCTACATTTATTTTAGTAAAAGAATGAGTGTCCATGCGGGCGAAGCTGGCCCGCAGCCAGTAATATTTATTTGGAGAAAAAAAACTGAAAATTATGACACTATATACTTTTATGAATTCTTATATTATTTTTCTCACGGTCCTTTATTGTATACTGTGTATTTTGTTTCAGGTGCAATGTCGTTCGGTTCTATATCTCTGGAAGCTCACACAACACTTGCTATCGCAATGAACCGCATCGGCGGCAAGTCCAACACTGGAGAGGGCGGAGAAAATGCTGACAGATATCTAAACCAGGTGACTGATTATGTCCTTTATACAGCTACTAGCTTCCGTCAGCGATTTCGCCCGCGTGATTTTTCAACCGACTTCAAAAAGGAGGAGGTTCTCAATTCGGTAGTGTTTTTTTTTTTTTGTATGTTTGTTACGCGATTACTCCGCCAATTATGAATTGATTTTGATGATTCTTTTTTTGTTTGGTAGGGCATACTTCAGAATTGGTCCCATATAAATTTGGTCAAGATCTGATGAGGGGTTTTTGAGTTAGCTTCAATAATACATATTTTTCCCACCTAGTATATGTGGATGATATTCTAATAGTTTCTGTCACTGTAATTTACTTGGTATTCAAATTTTTGTGGGGGTTTTGTGTAGGTACCACAACTAAAAAGTGAAAAATAAAAACTTTTTCACAAAAAATAAAGCCGACTTCCAAAAAAAAACACTACAAAGTGAAAAATAACTTTGATTTCGGAAGTCGGTGGCAAAAAAACGAAAATAAAAAACCCAAGACCGACTTCCGAAATCAAAGTTATTTTTCACTTTGTAGTGTTTTTTTTTTGGAAGTCGGTTTTATTTTTTGTGAAAAAGTTTTTTAGTAAAACATAGCTTAGGTTACTCAGTGATAATATAGCATTAACACAAGTGAAAGAATTTATAAAAATCGGTCGAGTAGTTTTTGAGTTTATTAATTACAAACAAAAACACAAATCTTTTCTCTTTATAATATTAGTATCGATAAAGAACTCAAATAACTATGTTTGTGAAGATACAAGCTAAAAAAACATAAACATCATAACTGTTTTTTAGGTTAAAAAAATTTCTGCTTTTTTTGGGAAAAAGATTATTCAAATGACTGCCTCGTTGGTCTGGTGGTTGCAAGCGCTACTGCTGAAAATGAAGTCCTGGGTTCGATTTCCAGGTCGGGCAGTGTCATTGGGTTTTTCTTTCTGGAATTTCTCAGTAACAGAGCGGAGTCTGGATTTGTGCCCGTTTGATGGCAATAGGCTCGCCCCCTATTATATGGGACTTAAACATAACAGGCGAAATGTGGGTGTACTATAGGTACACCTCTGCCCAACCCTTCGGGGAAACCAGACGTGATGTTATGTTATTATTCAAATGAAAAAAGGGAGACAGTCCTTCGTTACTGTTAAACATCCCCTCAACTATGTTTGACTTTGTTATATTCTTCTAGGACCCCGAGTTCAACCGTCGCTCAGCTATCAAGCAGGTGGCGTCGGGTCGGTTCGGAGTCACCGCGTCGTACCTCGCGCACGCAGATGATCTGCAGATCAAGATGGCGCAGGGGGCCAAGCCGGGGGAGGGCGGAGAGTTGCCTGGTATGTTAATATCGTAATAATTGGCTGATTCCTTTTATCTCCGTTTGGAAAGTTTAATACTCATTTGTTTTTTTTTTTGATATGTGTAAAAACATCAAGAATTATTTTAATAAATTCTTACAATGTGTCACGACTCATTCTTGGATAGCTTATATCGTGATAAAAATATTCACCAGCCAGGAATAGATAGTGGGGCTAACTGCACTCCGTCAATTCAGTACCGTAATTGAGGCTAGCTTCTAACTTAACCAGGAAATATTAAAATTATCGCTCCTGAGGCCGTTTGTCCACCGGGCCGTGAACGGGACGTCAACGAGAACCAGATGACGACGCCGAACTAACGACAGTAAATTTAATATGGCCGCGTAATCTCGTTTCTCGTTGACGTCCTGTTCACGATACTGTGGACAAACAGCCAAATGATTCTGTAATGCTTAGGCGTGATTTTATTTTCAGGTTTGTTCGCGACATTATTTCACATAACCACCTTTCTTATGTGTCAGTTAAAGAAAGGCTTAGGTTTACATTTCTACATAAAGCCCCAAACAGAAAACCTTTTAGAAACATACGGAAAAGTTACAAGCAACTTCAATTCCAATACTTGTTTCTATTACAGGTTACAAAGTAACAGAAGACATAGCCAAGACACGTTGTTCCGTGGCTGGCGTGGGCTTGATCTCGCCACCTCCTCATCACGACATCTACTCCATTGAAGACTTGGCTGAACTCATCTATGACTTGAAGGCAGCCAATCCGAAAGCCAGGATATCTGTCAAACTTGTGTCGGAAGTTGGAGTAGGAGTTGTCGCTTCTGGTGTAGCTAAGGTACGTTTATAAAAATGTTACGAGATGTGTATGGAATGGTACGCCGTTTTAGGACTACTCCCGTATGTTTAAAACGACGTGAAACCTGGTATGTGCATTGCGCAACATAAATGAGTTATTATATAACTTAAAAGTATTTATTTTAATTAAACCATTTACAGGTGCTTTTGAACTGGCAAAGAGTCAGAGTGGCAGTTAGTCAGAAAGTTGAAGATAGTTGCCCATTCCAAAACGTAGATCTCTATGGAGAAGCCCGGGCAAGAAACTCCAAGGACACTTTTAAATAATTAGAAATATTACAAAATCCTGGGTACATTACTCGTGTTGCTTCTATATGTGAGAACAATGTAAAAAAAAAAAACATTGGTGCCAATTCTCTTGTACACCGAACTAAACTAACTAAACTATCACTAAAATTCCTTAGTTTTGGCTATGAGAATTTTAAAGCTATTCAGCAATAAAAGGTCACTGTTTGCCCTACCCCGTGAATTTTTTTAGAGCCGGAGGCGCGCAGTGGCTGGTGTTCGTGTGAATTTTAGTTCATGACAACTAATAAAAAATGGTCAGATTTAAGTTAGACAATTAAAATTTTAGGTGAAAAACGTGAAATTCAGAATAGCAAAATTGTAATTTTCACTCAATTAAAATCTCAGTACCATCTTAATGCTCTCAAGTCTATTTCAGAATGGTAAATCATCGTTTGACAGGAGTAAACTAAATTTTGGTGATTTTTAGTAGTTTAGAGGCATTTGTGACAAGAGAATTGGCACCATTTTCTGACTACTGATACTTTCTCATAAGGCCCCTGTAGGACGTACAATTTGTTTTATACCGGGATCTTATTGCGTTTATCAAGTCGTTAAGCTCAATCTTGGGAATTCGTTGGAATTTAGAAAACAGGAATTCATTGTACTGGCAAGCATATTGCCGTAACAAACTACTATAAAAAAAACTTCATTTTTCTTTCTTTTATAGCTGCGTGAGTTTCTGAAATATTTTCTATTTTGTGGAAACAAAAGTTTAATTGTATTCCTCGTCGACAGGGCAAAGCCGAGCACATCGTGATCTCGGGCCACGACGGCGGCACGGGCGCCAGCTCGTGGACCGGCATCAAGAGCGCCGGCCTGCCGTGGGAGCTGGGCGTGGCCGAGACGCACCAGGTGCTCGTGCTCAACGACCTGCGCTCCAGGTACGCAACGAATACTTTTACAGTTATTGATTAAAAACCAAATAAAATTCTAAATTGTGTTCGCACTTCGCGGCAGCCGTTCTATATCTACTCGTAAGATTGTTTCGGTCTTTCCTTTCAGAGTAGTCAGTTAGGAAACATCTAGGTATTATTTTTTAAACTTAATTACATTTTGACGTGCAAACGGGTTTTTTTTTTTAACCAATTTATAGAAACAAATATCATTTATCATTACTGGTTGGTAGTTGCATCGTAACACCTGCCTTTGAAACGGCGTATGAGAAAGTGTCCGCACGGTGTAAAGCTACGGTTTCCTAGAAACCTTAATGCGTCAAAAGATAGTCACGTTTCTGTTTCGTTTTGATACCTCTGACACACAATAACGCAGTGACTACACTTGTTTGTCATGGAAACGCTATTTAATAATGTGTGAGCTCACTCTTCTCATTATGAACACTTTTTCTTGTTACTAAGTACGGTGAGGGCAAATCTAGAGATTTAAATCCTTGGGGGCTGGGTTTGCTTTACGGTGTCAACAATGCTCTTTAGGAAACCACACCAACTTACTTTCGTAATCAACATTTCAGTGACGTCATTCGCCGTAAATTGCGGACGCTACGTAAGCGGTCACCGCTCTTCTAGGAAATAGCTCTCAAGCTAAACTTTGTTGAACACAGATCATTATACTGATGTACAAAGAACGCACATACACAAATATTTTTCTGCAGCTGTAATACTATGTAAGAAGTTTGGGTCAATCTTAATGTCTGTTATTAACTTTTTAGAGTGGTAGTACAAGCTGACGGTCAGATCAGGACTGGTTTCGACGTGATGGTAGCTGCCCTACTGGGTGCTGACGAGTTTGGATTCAGTACAGCACCACTTATTGCTCTTGGTAAGTTTATTAACACGAAGTTATCACTAAACGATGCAATTTTGTGTATATATAATCGCATCCTCTTCTACTTTTCCAAATAAAGTTTAGGTAATGGTAATAATTTATTTCTAAACGTATGGTATCACCAACTACATCACAGGCTTATTTCTTCCTCAGGTTGCACGATGATGAGGAAATGTCACTTGAACACATGCCCGGTTGGCATTGCTACTCAGGACCCCGTACTACGCAAGAAGTTCGCCGGCAAACCAGAACATGTCATCAACTATCTGTTCATGTTGGCTGAAGAGGTGAGTGTTCTATACTTTCAGTTGTTAAGAAAAGAATAAGAATAATATTTATATGGACACAGTTCGTGAAACACTAATAACAAAATAAAAAGTGAAAATAATCTTATAGTAATAATAGTGTGTGCCTCACGGCTGCGCCAAAAAGGTACATTTCAGCATTAATGCCCGACAAATACTGTCTGACGCTGGTTTTCTAATGAACCCCTATGGACAAGTGACGGGGAGTACCAACAGTTTATACTAATACACATATTTTTATATCTCTAAATAAATAAATAAATAACCTAGTAATCAATTAAAAACAAAAACAATCCGAAATCAACAGGAACTGTCCAAGCAAAAACCTGTTCTTAGCGATGAGCTAAATAGTGCACTCACAAAGCGCAACAGGCCGCCGACCGCGACCATTGTTGTTAGCTATTCACTGGTGTTTACCTTAGTAAGTAGCGGTGTCACCAAGGTAACAGTACAGGGGTCGTATTATGACGTATTAATGCCACCATTATTTCAGTGTGAGTGAGAGACGGAGCTATATGAGGCCGCTAGCACCATCCTTTTTTCGCAGTGGAATAATGATGGCATTAATACTTCATAATAAGGCCCCAGAACTGTAATTATCGCCAACACATTGGCCTAAAGTAATAATATAATAATAATAAAAAAATTGTCGTAACGGCCAATGGCCGAAAGCCTCTATCAACATCTCTCGAGGCTCTCGTTAGGCTGTTTGATCAAAGGCCTGATTCACAAGGCAGTACTCCTCGATACGGCTCGCATTGTGAGGAGGTTCCTGTCTCTGCAACCCTAACCACCGGTAGCATGGACCCTACTCCCGACACCGGCGGTCTTTTTATTTCAAGAAATATTAAAACTTTCAATAAATAAGCATGAAGATTAATAAACGACTTAAAAGTTTTATTTTATACAAAATGTACAGTGCATTAGTACAATTTAAGAATAATACTATAATGTAAAACATTACAAAAAAGTATTGACGTTCTTATGATACGTTTATTGTTGTTTTTTATTTATGTAGTTTATTGTAATCATACAATAAACTACAGATAAAAAAATTAGTTAGAGGGTTCTCAGTAGCACTTGATAACTGCTGCTTCAGCTCTGTTAGCGACAAAAGAGCTTGTGCCGTCAAAACAATGCACCTAGGATGCATTCTACCTCTCAAACATTGACGTGCATATTACAAAACAAGGTTTATCTTTAGACCCAGGTTTAAACTATCGAACTTCTTTTGAATTTTGAACTTTATTCCACCCTAGTTAAAATTCTAATTACAAAAACTGGCGTTAAACCCGAGTCTAAGTTGGCAATTTTGCTTTAAGAACTTTACCTAGTTGGGAATAAAGTTCAAAATACAATAACTGGCTCGAAGGTTCGGGCTTGGACTACAGTAGTTAGAACTTGATAAGTAATAACACGGTAAAAGTTGAGAAATGTTCCTTGTACTATACTTTCATTTAGCTCAGTCCTTTATAACATCAAGAAGCATTAAGTCCTTATGTTGGTATGACTGAAAAATAAAAGCACACGTCTGTCCCTCCTCCATTTATTTACACGACACTTCTCCTTCCTAGGTCCGTACACACATGGCTGAAGTCGGTGTCCGTCGCTTCCAAGACCTGATCGGTCGCACAGACTTACTCAAAGTACGAGAGAACAACGACAACCCCAAGGCGAGGATGTTGAACCTCAGCCTCATACTCAAGAACGCGCTGCATATGAGACCCGGCGTCAATATCATTGGAGGATCCAAGTCACAGGTAAGATATGCTGCAGAACTACACATTACGCCTGTAATGTAATACCCGAAGGGTTAGGCAGTGGTGTACCTATATTACACCTATATTTCTCCAGTTATGTTTATGTCCCATGTAATAAAGGATGGTTCTATAGATGTATGAGGAACAGGGTGTAAAGTTCACTCATCCTCCATAGAAAAGGGAGGATCCTCCGACCAGACAGGTGGGCAACTGCCCGACTATTAATGTCGGCACGTTGTATATAGTATATCGTCGCATGGTAAACCCTTGCGCGATGCAGGGTTTAGCGTGAAGTCAGTGTGATGCGTAGTTCGAATGTGGCGATTTAGATACCGCCACCAGTCTATTGCCATCCACCGGGTACAAACTCCGGGTAGCTACTGAGACATTCCTGATGGCAAAACCCAATAGCATCATACAGTGCATCGATAATAATATGGTGTCATATTTAATGCTTCTCGCTAATGTTATGCTGACAGGTCAACTACGATGTCACAAGATTCTTGGTCAGTACTCAACCAACACCACATAAACCACTATAGTTATGTAAAAACACAAATAAAAATGTTTTCAGGACTTCCAACTAGAGAAACGTCTGGACAACCAGTTGATCGCTCAATGCAGCAGCATCTGGGACGGATCTGAACAACATGTGGATATCAATATGAGGATCACCAATGAGGACAGAGCCTTCACATCCACGCTATCTTATCATATCGCTATGTAAGTAAAATATATGGGCTACTATTTGAGGAAAGTAATAAACTTATCTTTAACATCATCTCAGCAAAAACACGGCCACTGCTGCATGTACCTCCCCAAGAGTGCACCATCGAAGAAGTTCATATCTATACACCGTAAGGACTATTTCTGCTTGCAGAGCTCGGCTGCTATAGAACCGGGGCGATAACAGATGTGGTCATTGTGTTCACGGGATTTTGTTTTCAAACTGCTTAGATATGAAGTTCTTCGATAGTACCTACCTAATGTTTTTTTTTAAGATGCTTAAGATACAGGTTGTGCCTAGTTTGGGACCAACGCTTTCTCCATATTGTAATTTTAATGTTGAAATAAATTATTGTAACTTTTACGCTTTAAGAATTTTTAAACTACATCATCCAATTTTACTAAATTCAAAAAATTTAAATCAAATGACAACTGTCCTGGCCGCGCAGCAGCTAAAACCCAAAAAAAATAAGGAAGGAAATGTCGAATCCATCCAGCTTATTTTTTATGTGACGTTTAAAAAAAGTGAATCCGATATCCTATTTACAGAATAAACAATTTCATTTCATTTACTTGATTGAATACAAACAGGAAATACGGCGACGACGGCCTCCCAGACGGCAAGACCGTGAACATTTCACTACACGGATCAGCCGGACAGAGCTTCTGTGCGTTCCTGTCTAAGGGCATCACTGTCACGTTGGAGGGAGATGCTAACGATTATGTTGGTTAGTAAACTAAAAATATATGTAACAATACCTGAATTCTCCGAAAGGAAGAAGTGTTTGTATAGTGGTCAGGCACAAATTTTGTCTCTGGGCTCCTTCTGTTGAGATTCCCGAGGTTTTGCCTAAGGATAATAATAATAACAATGCTCGTCTCAGAGATCGAACTGAGGGATTTTATAGTAGCCATTAGTGGGACATAAACTCTTCCACGCTACTCCATCATACTCAGGTAAAATGTCTTCTAAATTCTTTTCGAGCGGGAGTGGGCTGTAATCCAGCACGCGGGCCCAGTGCGGGTTGGTAGATGTCACATATGTCTTCGAATTTTTGTTTTTCATCGATTTGAGAGCAGTGGTGATTAAATTATTTACACAAAGTGCTTGACTGGGTTTGACCTCACGAAATACAACTCGTAAGTTGGACCACTGGGCGACCACTGCTACTCCATAGCTGCAAATTTCTGCAAGTAACTACTTAGACAGTAATCTTATGAAATATGAAGATTAGTTCTTCATATGTCGTAATGTCACTTAAAAATTATAAATTATCGGTTTAGTTACTAAGATGATATGTTTATTTTCTTTCAGGTAAGGGCTTATCAGGTGGCAAGATCATCATCTACCCACCAAAGGCGTCAACATTCGAGTCGCACCTCAACGTCATTGTAGGAAATGTGTGCTTATACGGAGCCACATCTGGACGCGCTTATTTCAGGTACGAATTAAGTTTGTATAAGTCTTGAAGTTTGAAATCCTACACAATTAATTCTAATTTCTGTTCAGACAGGAACGGAAAATTCAAAAACAAAAAATACATTTAGCACGCCTTTCTTGTACAATGTGTAATAGTTACGATTTCCCCACAGAGGCATAGCGTCCGAGCGCTTCTGCGTGCGCAACAGCGGCTGCGTGGCGTGCGTGGAGGGCGTGGGCGACCACGCCTGCGAGTACATGACGGCCGGCGTCGCGCTCGTGCTCGGGCTCACGGGACGGAACTTCGCGGCCGGCATGAGCGGTAGGCGCGCACGGGACCAGCAACCTTATTGTGACGAGAATAAAGACCACTCTCGGAAGTCGACAAAAAGGCTCATATTTCTGTTTGAATGGTCAAAAAAAAAAAACTAACCTAACTGCTGTGGGACGCTAGATATTTTTTTATAACTCACTTCACTCGTTCATGCATACATATACTCTTACGATGGTAGCATACCTCCTCCGCGAAGCCAATAGCAGCGAAACCGCAATAGTTCAATTCATTAGACTTGCGTCATGTTCCGCTACTCGAATTTCGAGTAGCAGAACATGACGCGAGCCAGTTGAATTGAACTACTACGGTTTCGCGGCGGAGGTGTGGTACTGGGGTTAATTCTATAAGCTTTTATATTTCTCGGTCCCAGTCAGACGAGACTGTCACGAGTGTCAGATGTAAGTGTCCCAATTTATTTGTTGTTCCCTATTAACAATAAAAACCATTCCTTTTCGCAGGTGGTATCGCATACGTGTACGATATCGACGGCTCGTTCTCCAGCAAATGCAACCATGAGATGGTGGAACTGTTGCCCCTGGAGCTACAAGAAGACCTGGACTATGTGCAGCAGCTGCTGGAAGAGTTCTACCAGTACACTGGGTTAGTTGAGCTAATTTTGTTTATATTGGTTCTTTTAGATTAGTTGCCGAGAAAATTCACAATCGTGATAAGTATCAATACTTATTATCAAACATCGGCTTTTTGCGATTATCTAGGTGTCTAAAGCTCCAATGATGTTGACATCTATTATAAAAATTGTAGATCATAAAATTTGCAATAAATTTTATTCCAAAAATTTTTTCATGCGCTCAACCGTTTTTGAGGTAGCGGGCTGAGAGCGCCCGGCGCTCAGCCTTTATAGTCAAAATGTGATCTATACTATTAATCAATTCAGACAAGTTTGTCTAATTTACATGCCTTTTTTGTCGTATCTTGTATTATATAGTACAAGATCCATATTTCACCATCAGTCCTTTTCCATTATAAAATATTTGTTTCCTTCCAGCTCAATAATCGCCGAAGAATTCCTCAAGACCTGGCCTGAGCCCGCTAAGAAGTTCATCAAAGTATTCCCGTTCGAATACCAACGGGCTCTCAAAGCCATGGCAGTGAAACAGCCAAGCCAGCCAAAGCTGGAAACTAATGGAAAGGCTGATAACGGAGTACTGGATATTGAGGAGACTGTACGAGATGTGGAGTTGGAAACTAAGAATTTGGAGAAGATTCTGGATAAGACTAGGTAAGTGGTTGTGTATACTGCTGGTTGATTTTTTGAAGTCAAACTCAAATAATTTATTTCAATGAGGCACAAAAAAGGCACTTATGAACGTCAAAACTTTACTAAAAAAAATTATTCTAGTCGCCCCTTCCAAAAGGTAGTTTTCGTATGGAGAAGAATGGGCAAGAAAACATTTTTAAAGAGTAACGGTGGATCATTTTACATTAGAATTTGGAATCTGTCATTTTTATACGATTGTTCATTGAGTTTTCTAATTTTGGCGCCAATACATTGTACAATATTTTGCGATATTAAAATGGAGTGGGGTGATAAAGAGTACCCAATCGCTGTGATTGCATTACACAAAGTTGGTATGGAGCCAAATACAATTTTTAAAATTCCATACGCTTGGTATGAGTCAAATGTTTGTGTACCGGGCTATTAATAGGTACAATGAGACCTCCTCTGTTTGTGACAGAAAAAGATCTGGCCGTCCACGTAGTGTTCGTACGAAAAAGGTGGTCAAAGCAGTAAGGGAAAGAATTCGAAGAAATCCTGTCCGAAAGCAAAAGATTTTATCTCGGGAGATGAAGATAGCACCCAGAACCATGTCACGTATTTTAAAAGATGACTTAGGACTTGCAGCCTGTAAGAGACGCACTGGTCATTATTTAACTGATAATTTAAAAAAGAATAGGGTGGTAAAATCTGGGCACGCCACTATTGCGGCGATAAGTCCCCTCTTTGAGGAGTGGCTGGAGAGGCGCCACGGCGTCCTCACCTTCCGCCTGACGCAGGTCCTCACCGGACACGGCTGTTTCGGGAGGTACCTGTTTCGTATAAGGCGGGAGGAAACGCCCGGGTGTCATCACTGCGTGGATCGCCCGGAGGACACGGTGGAGCATACGGTGGAGGTATGCCCGGCTTGGGCAGAGCACCGCCGTGTCCTCGTGAAGGCGATCGGTGGCGGGGATCTCTCGCGTCCGGCCCTGGTCCAGGCCATGGTACGGAGCGAGAGGGCATGGGAGGCCGTCACCTCCTTCTGCGAAGCAGTAATGCTCGCGAAGGAGGAGGCGGAGCGCGTGAGGGAGAGGCAAATTTCGCGCCCTCACGCCCCTAGCCGCCGCAGGAGGAGACGCGCCGGGCGTCGGGAATCGATCGCGGATTCCCGGCCACCGTAGGCGCGGGCTTGCGGACGGTGAGCAATGGGTAGCTCGCCGTCCGGTAAGGACCAGGCCCGGGTCGACGGCGCGTTGTGTTCCACGCGCGCCTCAAAGAGTGTCAGCGAGTGAAGGGGTCCGATGAGACCATTGCCTGCCGGGGTTGCGGGAAAGTCCGAAAGGGATACCGTGGCCCCCTGGCATTGCACAGGCAAGAGAAGGAACACGGGTGGGTTTTAGTCAGTAAGAGTCTGACACGCCCTCCCGCTCCACCCAGAGCGGGAGACGTCATTTGATGATTTCCCACCCAAAAAAAAAAAAAAGAAAATAAAAAAGGGTGGTAAAATCGAAACAACTACTGAAGCGGTACGCAAAGGGAGGACACAGATTTTTTTTGTTTACGGATGAGAAAATCTTTACAATTGAGCAACATTTTAACAAACACACATGACCGTATTTATGCTCAAAGCTCTAAGGCTAAGCTCATTATCCGATTTCAGTGATGGTTTGGTGGGGTGTTAGCTATGAAGGAGTGACAGAGCCATATATTTGTGAAAAAGGTATCAAAACATCGGCACAAGTGTATCAAGATACCATTTTTGAGAAGGTAGTTAAGCCCCTTAACAACACCATATTCAATAACCAACTATGGTCCTTCCAACAAGACTCGGCGCCGGGTCATAAAGCTCGGTCCACGCAGTCTTAGTTGGAAGTTAACGTTTCGGACTTCATCAGAGCTGAAGACTGGCCGTCGTCTAGTCCCGATCTTAATCCGCTGGATTATGATTTATGGTCAGTTAGAGAGTACCGCTTGCTCTAAACGCCATGATAATTTGGAGTCCCTAAAACAACCCATACGATTGGCAGTGAACAATTTACCCAAGGAAAGTGTGCGTGCTTCTATTGATAACTGGCCTCAACGTTTAAAGGACTGTATTGCAGCCAATGGAGACCACTTCGAATAAGCTTTTTATATTTTAAATTGTTTTATATTTATGCATTAAACCTAACACACTGTAAAAGTAATAATATTATATGCAATAAAAAAAAAATCTTCGTGACAGTATTTATGGCAAGACTAGGTACTTAGTGAAACCTTATAACCATGACATATTATGTACTCGTCGTGGTTCTTCTCGATTAATTGAATTTCCTACACCGAATCACATTACGGATTTAATGAAAGCCATCGCGGAAAAATATGTGTCATAAAATGTGTATTATACGCATGCATCACTTGTTAAAATTAAATATAAAACAGTCAAAACGACAATTATTAAACAAATATGTTTTATTTCAAGGACACTTAATATTTTTAATTTACTACATAACGTTTCATTTAACCATTTTACCTTTTATACTAATCGGACTGGTCCATTACATAAGATAAAAGATTTGAATTATTACATTTACAAACATCGACATTAAATTATCTATACCTTGTCCGCATCCCTAGCTGAGTAGAAAAATAGGTAACAGGTGCATTCGAATATGACATCTATTTCAATGATGTTAGCGTGCTAAAATATTAAATTGGCTACAGCGCCCTCTAGCGTTGGGTAGCTAAACTCGTTGTTAATTGCTCGAATTTGATTGTTAGGTGGAAAAATGGTCTTCATTGATTTAGACATGTAAAATAAAAACAACGTTCTACAGTTGTAATAAGACTTAATTTTGAACAACAATAAATAAACTTGTTGCCAAAGTTGCATTTATAATTTGTAGCCAATGATATCATCGTTTTCTGTGTATTGCAATGTACATTTTAATTTGCAAATGTGTGAGTTTGGCGACACTGGTTCCCGTATTAAGGAAGTCTAAGGGCACTTCCACTGTTTTTCTATTCCGCGGTGAAGACGATGCACCTAGAATAAGATTATTTTATTATACCACACGATAGATAAAAACAACGAAAAATTAAGGAATGACAGATGAATTAATTATGTGATAGATGCACGATTGAAGCACCTGAACGTAACGAAAAGAAAACTGAGTTCACTATCAACTTTAGCACCCTCGGAAACCATGAAAACGACATCCATCATGAAAAATTTGAAAATGTTTGCTACCTTGAATTTTCATTTTGACCAAATTCTCATGTTCCTGCATGGGGAGGGCATAAGGCTTCTTCGTTACTTGACTGTTCCTACCTGTTTACTGTAACCGCAAGCCGGGTTAAAGAACTTCGTTCCAAAAATAGCACTAATAGATTGAAGATGATTCAAATCATCACAATAAACCCGTGGAAGGTACAAATGAGCTCCCATGAAGGACTACCTATTGGCTAAGTGCTGCAGTAACTCATCTAACGATCATATTCTCCAAAACTCTGTTTTTTTTATAATTATGAGGCAGTCAGTGTGGATAATTTACTGAGGCGTTAAATGAACAATGGCAAGCTTGGTAATTAAAACTTACATTACATAAACCTCCTTTTCCAGGGGCTTCATAAAATACCCTCGCGAAACTAGTCTGTACCGGCCCGCGGAGAAGCGCCTGCGCGACTGGGACGAGATCTACAACGCGGGCCACGTGCGGCGCGGCCTGCGCGTGCAGGCGGCGCGCTGCATGGAGTGCGGCGTGCCCTTCTGCCAGTCGGCGCACGGCTGCCCGCTCGGGAACATCATTCCCAAGTGGAACGACCTCATCTTCAAGGGCGACTGGCGGCAGGCGCTCAACCAGCTGCTGCAGACTAATAATTTCCCAGGTATTATAACGACTCGGTAGTTTTTCATAAACAGTGGTTATCAATATAACCGTACCGTAATGAGATCAATAGGGTACGGTTTACGGTCGTCTTTTTGGTTCAAAAAGTCATTGTACTTACACAACTAGTGACGCACACCTCCGCGTTATCGATAAATGTTCACATAAATATATTAAACACCAGCTCTAGTTGTTTTTTTTTTGGAAGTTGTGAACCTTAGGGTCAGTTCACACCGAGACGTGACGCGACACGACGATGCTTGAAGAGGAAGAGGCCAGTGGTATCGCGCTGCGCAGCGCGGCGCCGCGAGGCGCATCGTGAAGTCGTCGGCAGCCCCACGCCGCGCCGCCTCGTGATGCGTCGCGATACGCCGCGAGGCATCTCGAAGCGCAGAACGGCGCAGCGCGACGCCACGAAGTTTTCGAATTATCCCAATTAAATATGTATATATTTGTATAGTAAATAGAGTTATATTTTGTATCACTATCTTAAAAAATGCACGCAGCGTCGGCGTCGCTTCGCGTCACGTCTCGGTGTGAACTGACCCTTACTGTTTCTTTTATAGTATTATGCCTACAGCCCACCTTTCAACCGTTATTCTTTGTATATGACAGAGTTCACTGGGCGCGTGTGTCCCGCTCCGTGCGAGGGCGCGTGCGTGTTGGGTATCTCGGAGCCCCCTGTGACTATCAAGAACATCGAGTGCGCCATCATCGACCACGCGTTTGAGAGCGGATGGATTACACCTGACGTACGTGTACAATCATATTATAACATCTGAACTCCACGCCTGGTTTCCCCGAAGGGTTAGGCAAAGTACCTGTAGTACGCACACATTTGGCCAGTTCGCCAATGATATTATAATCACTAGTTAGACTGATCTCACTCTTAATTTTATTCTGTTTAGTTTTTATTTATTTTGTATTTTCGTTTTACGTACTTTGCATGCCCGAAAGGTAAAATATGGTGATACTAAGACTGTGATACAATTATTACATGAATGTAAAACATCTGTACATTATTTACCCATATTAGCAAATAATAAAATTTAATTTGAATTTTCTAAAGCGACGCGTTTTCAATAAGTTTGCGTCCGTTCCACAAAAAAAATGCAACATAAAATAATGAATTATAAAATTAAGTAATGCATTAAAATATTTAAAAAAAAATAGGAATTTGTTTCTATAAGCAATGTATATTTAAGTAATGAATAAGTTTTGAATTACGTGCATATTTACAGACAAACATTAGTACTTTTCTAAAACTTTTAT
This sequence comes from Xanthia togata, assembly GCA_963853775.1. Taxonomy (NCBI): domain Eukaryota; kingdom Metazoa; phylum Arthropoda; class Insecta; order Lepidoptera; family Noctuidae; genus Xanthia; species Xanthia togata. Next base: position 4,805,933 of record OY970797.1, on the reverse strand, counting down.
ACTGTCATATGGAATCTATCAAAATACTGCTGAAGTGGAAAAATAGGCGACGGTTGGGCTATAATTTAACGTTATTTATTTGTTTGTTTATAGATTCCTTCACACAGGAACGGAAAGACAGTGGCTATTGTCGGATCCGGACCAGCAGGCTTAGCGTGCGCACATCAATTGAATAAGGTAGACAACATGATAACAACATTTAGTTTGATTTATAAGGAAGCGATAGTTGTAGCACACATTAATTTTAAAAAAATTGAAATTTGGTTCACAAAGCAAAATCATTTAAATAAAAAGCGACTCCTGCAACGACATAATAAAGTGCAATTCAGGTCGCACAGCGCTAATTACCCACATTTATCCTAGAAGTTGCCTCTCTTTCTATAGAGTAACTCTTAGATCTTCTGACTACGTTACATTCACTGAATTGTATTCTTCTGACTTCAATATTCGACTGTACTCATCTGTGGTTGCAGCAACTTATTGATTGCCAAGAGACTTTAAAAACAGTAATTTAAAAAAAAACTTGTATATTTCAGGCCGGCTACACAATAACAGTATTTGAGCGCAACGACCGTCCAGGCGGTCTCCTACAGTACGGCATTCCCACAATGAAGCTCAGCAAAGAAGTGGTCGCGCGACGCGTCAAGCTGATGACTGCCGAGGGCATCTCCTTCAAGTGCAACGTGGACGTCGGCCGGGACATATCTGCCAGTGATCTGGCTAATGAGTAAGTTTCTTTACGGACTAGCTTCCGCCAGAGGCTTCGCCTGCGTGATATCTATAAAAAATATAATCTATGTTACTCAGTGATAATATAGCATCCTACTGGTAAAAAATTTTAGTTTTTGAGTTTATTCATTACAAACAAAGATACAAAAATTAAATCTTTTAATGAATGAATAATCAACAAAAGAGATAAGCAAGCATATCCTACCTTATCATCTATCGTTCCCCTCAGCTAGTGAGTAAACATGCTGCGTGAAATAAATGCAAAGCCTAGAAGATACTGAAACTAGCCAAAAATATTTTAGCTGGCGAAGTAGCAAGTTTAGGGTTCCACCCGCCATTTATGTGTTCCTTTCTTCCTCGTTGGTTTTTAATGTCTGAGGGGTATTCTAAATAAATAGCATAAATCTACGCCATTGCGTCGCTTAGCGTTTAGTCTTCGTAACTTTTTATTGTACACGTAATACATACAATATGGCCGATATAACTTGGCAGCTTTGAACGTAGGCACTACGAACTTTCGCGAATGTTCTCTCACCCACACTTACCTCAAATGAAATTTCGAAAATGCCACGTTAGTCTAAAGATAAGATTTAGACTAACGTGGCATTTTCGAATTTTTGGTTCTGGCTACCGTTCGCCACCTAACCAAAGAAGAAGAAGAAGAAATGTGTGGTATATACACAAATAAATATGACATGCAAGTTTTGACGTTGAGCGAGTACCGTGAGCGCGATCACGAGCGTTCCGAATTGTTGACAGCCCTCAGCAGATAATCGTGATATCTTAATCGGAACGCCAATTATCAATGTCAGCGCTGTGAGCGATCACGTTCTAATTCGGAAAGCGGCATAATTATTACTAACAGAATTGTGAACAAATAAAAGTCCAGTACAAGAATGTGTGTAAAGTGCGAGCGCGTGAGGGTGTGTCTGTGTGCGTGTGTGTGTGGGTGTTAGAGTGTGTGTCTGTGTTATGAGTTACTTCACTGTTGTAAGAAGGGATTCGGTATCATCATAATTTTTGGTAGAAATAAATTCGGTAATCCGCTGTTTGCATGTTAGCGTACAACAAGTTTGCAATGGAATTATTGCGTTTAATCTATTATATAGAAATGGTCCTTGATAAAAAAAAGAATCTTAAGAAGAATTCTAAATAAACTAATACAAGAATAATGTACTTCTCTGATTATCTGCTAATTCTCATATTCATCTTTCATCTTCAGATACAACGCACTAGTCCTCTGCATGGGCGCAACCTGGCCTCGCGACCTACCCCTTAAGGGTCGTCAGCTGAACGGCATCCACTACGCCATGGAGTTCCTAGAGAACTGGCAGAAGAAGCAGATGGGAGACTCGAGAGCCACGCATCATCACCAGACTAAAGATAATCCTGAGCTCATGGCTAAGGACAAGAATGTGCTGGTTATTGGTGGAGGTGATACTGGGTATGTATCAATTAATTAAATTAATCCATTGAAGAAGGTACTTAGCTAAAGGACTTCTAAAATATGTAATTTAACCTCCAGCTTAATTCTGAATGTAAAGCCTTAAATTCGTGGCAATCAAAAGTTCCGCAACATCGATGCAGCCAGTGGCGGCTGGTGCTTCAGAGAACCGGTGGTGCACTGCATGGGTTTAGTGAATATTTTCAAATAAAATATCTAATTTTTACCTTATAAAAAGGACACCCTATAGATGTCTATAGGGTGTCCTTTTTATAAGGTAAAAATTAGATATTTTATTTGAAAATATTATTATTTTACATGTTTACTTACTCACAAAATGTTCACTATTTTCTTAGATAATACGTAATTAATTACGCAGGTACAAAATTACTGCAATCTCGCGCGAAAAGTAACAATAACAAGTGCGTACTGCGTAAGTCAAGGCCTCGGGTCATGCATGCGAAAGCGAGGTGTCCCCGCTACCCTCACCGCCCGAGAATCTTTCGTATTCTTTCGGCAATTTCCGGTCGCGTGCGGCGCACGTAGCTATCCTAAAAATGCATACATTTTGTTCTAAACATCTTCCGTCTCACGCGCCCGGCGGTTTACATCTTGTTTCATAGAAGTTGTTAGAGCTCGCTGCGTGCGCTATAGCGAGCGCACGGGGCCGTTTTTATTCAAGCAAAAATAAAATTTAATTCTTTTGCAGTAGAAATCAAAACAGATCAGCTTGATTTACTCAACTACAATAACAAAACCATGTTATCATAAACTCAATTTCTGTGTGGGGTAGGTAGTATTATGGATAGTTATATGTATAGATCATTGTTTTGAAAATTTATACCTTAGGTTTATACTGTATACATAGATGGTATGGTATGGGTAGAAGGTAGCTGTATATTAGAAGGTTTAAAATGGTAGTGCGGCGCACGAGCGCACCTACGGCACAGCCGCCACTGGATGCAGCACCATGTTTTTCTGCTGCTGGCAACATTAATGCAATTTATTCAACTACTAGGCTATAGGCCCCCATATCCCATTTCGTACCTTTCTCATGATTCCAAACATGTAAATAAACAACCGTTTTGTCTCCAGTTGTGACTGCATAGCCACATCGCTGCGTCAAGGCGCTAAGAGTATCACGACATTCGAGATCCTGCCCGAACCCAAGCCAACCAGGGGACAGGACAACCCTTGGCCGCAGTGGCCTAGAGTATTCAGGTTAGTAACAAATACTATTACTATAATATGTACAGATAGTGCAATCCACGACGACGTGCCCCACTCCGCGACGACTGTACTGTAAGTTGTACTTTAGTGCGGAGCGGTGCGGAGCGGAGCGGAGTGGGGCGCGTCACATTGGATTGCACTATCTATATATCAACTGGTGTAAAGATACTACATCTTTACAAACCTTCGAAGAATAGAAAAGTAACCACAGAATTGTATAGTATAAGTTGCAAAATATTAAATATTGTTATACTTTTCGCAGAGTGGATTATGGACACGAGGAGGTGAAAGTTAAATTCGGAAGCGACCCGAGGAAGTTCTCCACACTTACCAAGGAATTCTTGGATGACGGTAAGTCAATTTCGAATCATATCTATGACAGATCAATACAGATAGTTCGCTCCGCATTTTATGTATGAAGCTACAAGTACGCTCCGGTCCCATCTTGTCGGGACAATAGAGATTTTACTGGGTAAAAAAAAACTATAACATATTAATAAAAATAAAAAATAGATAAAACGCATTAATTTTGGGGATTTTGGGGCTCGCTACGACTACGTCACATTTCAGTATAAAATCCACTGGAGAGTGACGTCATGCCACATTTTAACTCCAATGTGTTGCCGTAATCTTTTGATTAAGTAAAAAAAGAAAAAATACGTGCCAATTTTTTTTAATAATCTATATGACCGACAAAAAAAAACTTTCAATGAGTTACGCGATAGAAAGAGAGGTAACTTCGTGGTGAATATAACTGTAGGTAATTAGCGCTGTCCGACCTGAATTGCGCTTTATTTTGCCGTTGCAAGAGTCTATGATTCGATATAATTCAGCTCTTGATTCCATATCGGAAATACAAATTCAAACTAACCTTTATTCCGATTCGTATATTCCACCGCCACCATTACAGGGCTAACCCTGTAATGGTGGCGGTGGAATAAAATCAACGTTGGATGACAGATAGGGAGTTTATTCTCTTTAAGGTGATACTAGCCAACATTTTTCCCATACAAATTTCGGGAGTGAATTACTCAACTGTTTGACATTGTACATCCAAAGTTAAACATGATTTATCGTTTTGTCTCATTATTAATTTTGTCTGTACGGAAGCGGAATAGTAAAATTAAAAGCCAATAAAAAGTTATGAGCCAACAAAGTTTCATTTTTCTTGCTAATTTTAACGCAACTTTGGGCGTAAATAAGTAATAAAAGAAATGTAAAATCTCCAAAACAAAATCCGTACAGACAAAGCTCAATTATCGAAGATTTTAATAAACTTTATTTGTAAATGATTTACGCAGCGGTTTTTTCATAAAACACGATTTCCCGAAGGACTTTTCGTAATTTTATTCGCGCTCGTTTTACTATGAATTGTCGTGCATTTCACTAGATAATGTTCCCCCGCGCGGTGCGGAGGGAAGACGCTCACGCAGTCATGCACATTACTATGTGATACGTACTTTGGTTCGAATTTCGATTCAGGCACGCGCATATCACGCACGTTTCGTACTTTTGAGTGTTTTTCGGCTGCGGCCTACGCGTTTGTAAGTTTGTAGACTTACACTCCCTGCGCTAGTTATTATCATTCGTACGTAAACACTAGGACATTGACCCCTGGCTTGAACTTTGGATTTTGATACTACCTACTTTATCTGTTTGACGTCGCGCTGAAATTTTGACTACGTATTTTTGTTTGAAATTGGAATTGTTGGTTTGAGTGGACGCTGTGTTGGAATCAAAACTTTTTTGTAATGCAATAAAAATGGCGCGCCCCGCTCGTTCAATTAGAGAAAAAAAGAAAAATGGAAACTTCTTTGTGATGTTCACTTTTTGGATTTTAACTGTATCGTAATGGTAAAAAATATTTTTCATCCATTCAAAAAGAGGTAGTTTGTTCTTTGTAAACAGGGACCAAAATAGCACTTTGATCCCTAGGGAGCAAAGTAGATTTGAATTTGGAATGTGGATATTGTTAGAAAAAGTTCCAATCACCAAGGAGATCAATCACGAACATTGAATGAACAAGTTGGAGAAAGGCTGGCAAGAAAGAGAGAGAAAGTGTGAATTATTATTCACACTGACAAGCCTGGTCAAAATGAAAATCCAAGATGGCGGCAATGACACATGACGAAAATTTTCCAATTTTTCGTCATTGGTGTCGTTTTCATAGTTTTCGAGGGCGCCAAAGCCGATAGTGAGGTCAAAATGAAAATCCAAGATGGCGGCTGTGAAAATTTTAATTTTTTTTGTTATGGGTGTCGTTTTCATACTTTTCAAGGGTTCTAAAGCTAATAGTGAGGTCAACACGTAAATCCAAGATGGCGGCTACATAATTTTCAAATTTTTCGTCATGGGTGTCGTTTTCATAGTTTCCGAGGGTTCTAAAGCCGATAGTGAGGTCAAAATGTAAATCCAAGATGGCGGCTGTGAAATTTTTAAAATTTTTCGTCATGGGTGTCATTTTCATAGTTTTCGTGGGTTTTAAAGCCGATAGTGAGGTCAAAACGTAAATCCAAGATGGCTGCTACGATAACTTTAAATTTTTCCGTCATGGTTGTCGTTTTCATAGTTTTTGAGGGTGCAGACGTGAAGGCAGGAGTTTTTAAAGCTCCTAAAGTCGATAAAGAGTTCAAAATGTAAATCCTAGATGGCGGCTGCGATAATTTTGTTTTGGTTTTAAATCATACGTGAAAGATGAGGGTAGAACCGTACACTTTTTTTTTTCTCATAGAGGGTGATGAAAAGTAGAGTGTTCACCTCGGGAGCAACACTATTTTAAGCTCGAGTGACGTACTTTGAATCCCTCGCTGCGAACAGGATTCTACTTTAGAATCCTTCGCTCCACTCTGGATTCAAAAAAACACTCTCGCCTTAAAAATAGTTGTTTGCTCCTTTGGCAAACAATCTACTATTTCATCACATCTATTCAAAAATAGCTAGTTTGTTCTTCGTCAACAGGGACCAAAATAGCTCTTTGATCCCTAGGGCCCCAATATGATTTGAATTTGGAATGTGGATATTGTTAGAAAAAGTTCAAAATGATAATCCAAGATGGCGGCAACGACACATGACGAAAACGACACCACTATGAAAACGACACCCATGACGAAAAATTTCGTCATGGGTGTCGTTTTCATAGTTTTCGAGGGTTCTAAAGCCGATAGTGAGGTCAAAATGTAAATCCAATGGTGTCATTTCGTAATAGTTTTTAAAGCTGCTAAAGTCGATAAAGATATTCGTGAATCCAAGATGGCGGCTGCGATTTTTTTTTTTTGGTTGTAGTACACACGTGAGAGATGAGGGTAGGACCGCACACGTTTTTTTTCTCATAGAGGGTGATGAAAAGTAGAGAGTTCACTTCGGGAGCAACACTATTTTAAGCTCGAGTGACGTACTTTGAATCCCTCGCTACGTTCAGGTTTCTACTTTAGAATCCCTCGCTACGCTCGGAATTCTACTCTAGAATCCTTCGCTCCACTCTGGATTCAAAGAAACACTCTCGCCTTAAAAATAGTTGTTTGCTCCCTAGGCAAACAGTCTACTATTATAACATTATTTTGTCAGAGAAAAAGTTTTACAATATGATTCTATTTTTAAATTTCGATAGTGTGTATAAAAAGTATGCCAATAATAACTCATTTTGAAGTTTATAATTCGAATTTTACGATAAGAGAGCTCAGACCAAATAAATAAGGTAGACGGAGCGTACACCAACAATGGCATTCAAATAAGTGAAGCGTCGTGTACAGAGTTGTGTGCGTGACCTCGTGTCGCAACACTTGCCATGCGTCTGTGTGCTAAGAAAAAAATGTTGCCCTAAAAACTTTTTATCCCAATTCTGATTGAATAATTATGATTATTCATGAAAAATAAATTCTTATAAATATAACACTTTTTTACTGTTAGGTACGTTTAATTAAAAATAAAATAGACAAATTTTAAACACCTTTGTGTTGCGTTAGTTTCCGGTAGTACTGTCTTTTTGTATCCCGACTTCTGGATACAGTATCTAGTTTTGAAATGTGATGGAATTTTATATTTAGATACTTTTAATCTACAGTACGTATTCTTGATTTCTGCTTAACCTAATAACCTCAATCCACTTTTGTTTCCAATTAAGGTCTCTTGGGATTCTAAAATTAAAACAGTTTGTTTTCAGTCGAAGTTGAGAAATAAATGAATCCAAAAATGTATTTTACATAAAACTGTAATGTTGTAAGTACTTGTTTATAGAAATAATAATAATAATCACGCGCTATTTAATGCTATCGTCTCATATTGTATTCACGTGTATAACGTGAATATAACATATTTAAACACGAGTTATTTATTTTGTATTTATATATCAAATTAAATCAAATGAAACACTTACTAGTGAAATGTAATCCCAGATGTTTTTTTTTTAATTACGGAATAGTTTTTACAACCTTTTACGACACAGGAAGGCATTTTACAACAATTTGCGATTTCAATGTTATGACGTCTAGTGCGTTCGATGTCGCGCGTCGCTCTGGAACACGGTCGGCTTCCTATTTCAAATTTGGCTTCCTTTACCCTGCTTCACTCTGAGAGCGCCGCGCTCCGTCTACCTTTTTTTATTTGGTCTGAGTAAGAGAGTAGATAAAACTATTTTCGGCAATGATATTAGAAGTAAAAAGACGTAGATAGGTTACCTACCTAACATTCTATCTTCAAAAACGGCACTATGTCACACTATTATATGACACGTGGAAGTAGGATGGCATGTCGTAATTATCGGGAGCGAAAAAGAGACAAAACGAAGAAAATGTGGCTAATTAGCCAACTTTTGACGTGCCACTTGCGGAACGTTATTAACCTATCTACCTCTTTTTACATATAATATCATTGATTTTCAGTATGATTTTCTGCCGTTATAAAATTACTTTTTGAGCTGTAGTGGCGGTAGTTACAAACCGCAGACGACACGTTATGTCAATAATCATGTTATTTTATCAATAAAGATTTATAAAATAACTTAATAAATGATGGCTATGTACCATCGAAGAAGTTCATATCTATACACCGTAAGGACTATAAAACTAGCTTGATAGGTAGCCGTGTGTACCCTTATAATAAATTGAGTAAGTAACTGACAACCTTTGTAGCAATCTATCGTTGAGACATTTGAGTGAGCATGACATACCTACTCACAGCCGCCAGGGCACATTCAAGTCAATAAAATACTACATATTACCCGGTAAATGGTAGCTCTTTAGTACATAGTACTCACACCTATGCTACGCAATTATATAATACAAACTGCAGTTTACTAGGGATCAGCTGATTTTATTTTCACGGTTTCAGGGTTGGCCTCATAGTAAAAGTTGTTTGTGCTGAGTAGGTACTTTCATCACGTAAAGCACAAAGTACGTAATCAGGCGGCGACGGGTATTTCGTGCGTAAAGTAGATATGACAATATGACTAAAAATCATGCTGTACTTGGTTTATTCTAATTTGCTTGCGAAATAATTTATTTCAATTGACAACGCAAATTTTGCATACCTACACTAACACCTACAATATGATGCACGGAGTCGAAGACTTTTGCGGTAAGTAGGTAGGTTATCATACGCCAACAGAATATTATCTGCATTCTGCCTGGTACCTACTTACTGTTATAATTACCTGCGTTACATGTTAATTATGTGTTGTTAGGTAAGTAGGTACTTCCAACCAAAAATATCGCAAACCTCCGTAGTGGACATTAGAATCTTTATTATTCTGTGCTTTATGTAGGTAAGTAGGTAGTACATACCTACCTACTTTATGCGTAGTCGTACGACCGTGGACCGTGACTCGTGGTTGTGAGAAACTACCTATGTAAACCTACCTATACGCAATAATCTACATAGGTACATACTTGTATGAAAACAATCTTGATGTGCCTCTTAGTAGGTACCTAATAATATGCGCGGTCGGGCGAGTGATGATTGTTCAAGTAAGCATGCGTCGTAATCTCGAGCGGTCGCTGCATGTATGACACTCGGGGAAACTAAACAATAAAATAAGCAATCTGCAGGTACCTATAAGTGTAAGGGTTTATAACGATAACAGCGGCGACGGCGCCTACTATTATATTACGAGTTTGTAGGTACTTGCTGACTTCTCGGCGAGCGGCACAGAGCGGCGCGGCGGTGCATGTGTGCATCGTCTAACATCGTTTCAGTTGGGAACAGTGTTTGTGTGCGTGCGAACAGACGTTGTGTGTGTAGACTAGCGTCTAACTGCTCATCACTGACACTGTCTCTGTCGGGCACGATGCTAGGTGAGACAGCGTGCTTTTTGGTCACGCCCACCAGTGATTTCGAGCCCGTGCAAAGTTTAACCTTAATTCAAACACTTGACAGAATTTAGCAAACAAAGTTAGACTGAGGGTAAACCTATGCGTGGTTCTAGGGATGGACTGCGGGGCTATCCTATCCCTTCACCTCCTAGCTAGGCTGTTCCTGAGGGCGACGGGGCCTCCGCTCAGGTCACGCTTATGACAACAGTGGTGACTGCGGGGCTATCGACCACTGTGCCTTCTAAGTAGCGAGTGATCTTTCCTCCATGGTTGACCGTTTATACCTATAGTCGGTTTGACAGATTAGTGTGTGTCTTCACCATCTCATGCTTGTATGTGGTTGTGACCTTCGTTGACGTCACGGACACTTCACACGTCGAATGTTAGATGTCGTTAGTAGTCTGTAGGTACTGTTGCTATTATCTTCTTATCGATCTTGTTTGTGTTGCGATCTACTCAGGTGTCGTAGTGTTGTGCACATAATCGTGTAGATGGGGTAAGGCCTCGTGTTATAGCCCTCATTTTGGACACCACTTCTTAGCCGAAAAACCAAGATTTTATCTCATATTAAATGGTTTTACTCCCGTATTTATTCCCCTTTTATCTTTGGCCGACTAGTTTCGTATATAATAATACTCTAGCTAACTAATTTCATTGTTTATCTCACAGGTGAAGGCAACGTATGCGGCGTATCAGCCGTGGAGGTGGAGTGGACGCGCGGCGCGGGCGGGCGCTGGGAGATGAAGGAGCTGCCGGGCAGCGACAAGGTGTTCAAGGCCGAGCTGGTGCTGCTGGCTATGGGCTTCTTAGGGCCCGAGAGATACGTAGCTAACCAGCTGGGTAAGTGACACACATACGAGTACAAAAAAAACATTCGCCAAAAAAAAAAGAGATTTTTAAATATAAAAACTAGTCAACTGAGGTAATTGCGTCATATTTTGCGATCACTTCAAGTTATTTACATAATGGGAGCGCATTTATGGCATTTTCCCACTTTTTGAAACTCAAGCCTAATATATGACTATTTCTGAACAAAGTTCTAGCAGCGATTGAATTTGAATTTGAGTTTTAATTGAGTGTTTAAAAAAAAATGAATTTTAGACCCATTTGCCCCGTTTGAGGCAAATGCGTCTTTATTAAATCAATATTGAATGGACAAGCTTTTCGGGAAAAAATCAAGGTATTATTTTTCGGTTCAAATTTCAGTGCCATAGTATATGCCATAGATGCATTTCCCCCATGCTAAATCCAGATGTTGTCAACTCTACGTAAAAAAGAGCTCCCGCGGGAACTCAAGTACCTACTTCTGTAAATTCGTTTTTTCATACTTGACATTGATCGCTGTTGGCCTGCCTCTGGTTTCCTTAACGACCCCTCTTCTAAATTTAACTCTTGTCTACTATAGTTGTCTGCGGAATATTATACTTTTTTGACGCCTGATAAGAATTTAAAATGCCATCCGTCACTTCCTTGGCAGCTTTTTTTAACGAATCTAAAGTGTAAGTAGGTTGGGTTTTTTTTTTGTAGTGACGTACCATTTTCGGTAATTTCTTACATCTGAAATGAATGAAATGACCTATGTTAATATCAAGTTTTATGTTTTATAGAAGTAAATTAGTCGTTACGCCATAAAACTACTTACCTACCATATTAATCTAAATATTTACATGGCAATACCCGCACTCCTCTTCAGAATAGTGTTCATAAATAGTAAAAATGGAGCAAAATGGTCACACAAAAAATGAGTTTTCCACCAAAAATTGTGCATTTTAAATAAATAATAAATAAAATTAATTTATTTTAGGTACTACATACATAACCCATATAAGAAATCTTTAAATCTACAAAAACACAAATTTATTTTGGATTATTATATTATCCATAATAAAATGATAAGGGATATTGGGTATTACGTTTGTTGGCTCTCTACACCCTAAACACTTAATGACAAATTGAAATGAGTATTTTGCCATGGCCATACAAGTCTTTGTTGTATGAAGTTTTCAAAATCATATTTGGTTAAGTATTTGTCAATGTTCATCGAAATAAAATTTCATATTCGTATTAAAATGTGAGGACATAAAAAGGTTGACGAATTATGTTTTGGGGCAAATGCATCACACACTCGCAATTGCCCCGTAACGGCAGACGTATTTAGCCCAAGACATTAATCATAACCTAAAAAATGGCAATTTAACTAACTCCTTAAATAAAGTCCCTTAATCTCCTTTAATTAAGTCTCCTTAATTCATTAAAAATAACTGTCTGTGTATACGCAACCCATTAACTATTTCTTACAATCTTTGATGAATAAAATCAGTTAATTAAAGAAAACTTGAGATTAACATGGATTTTTCACTCACCTCTCGCAGTAACAAGTTATCCGACACAAGTGCCATTTTTCAAAATGGCTGAATACTTGGAAAATTTTACTACAACGCTATCTGTACGCACTACTTGTGAAGTATTTAGTTTAAGCAAATGTAACTAGATGGCAGAAGCCAAAGTAGACCAAACAGTTTTCGAATAATTTCATGAAGATGCATTAGCCCCGTAGACGCAATTGGCCTAGCTGACCTAGACAAAAAACTTGTCTATAAAAAAAAATTGCCTAAGGATCATAAGCTCCCTCCGAATTTATTCTAATTTCGAAGTTATCCGTAACTAGTTTAACTACCAGACACGATGTTATAACTTTTGTTTTGTTGTTATCAGACCTCCCCTTGGACGCTCGAAGCAACGTGGAAACCGAGAAGAAGGACATTTACAAAACTCCCGTCAGCAATGTCTTCGCTGCTGGAGGTATGTACAAATTAAATAAAAGTAACTTATCTAACCAACATGAAATAATTTATAACCTGACAAAAATGTATGTGACTTGTTTAATCTTAATTCGATATAAGGTCCATTCAAGTATGTGTGGTTCTTTCCTCAAATAGCCGTGTCAGACACTGCATGATACTCATATGATTTGACCAAGATCATGTCGGGACTTTAAAGACCTCATCTAGTTCCATAACATAATTTACTTTTGACGTCAGATTGTGTTTTTATAAGCTATTTATTTAAATAAATAATTTATAAGCAAACGCATTGCATTTTATAGTTGTTGCATTTCGCGAGGTCTTTCAGAAAAGTCCACGGAGTGCGCTCTGCGCGTCTGTCCAAAAAAAGATACGAACAATTAAGGTAGAAGAATGAACAATTATTTTTCATCCACAGATTGTCGCCGCGGCCAATCCCTAGTAGTGTGGGCGATATCAGAAGGCCGGCAGGCAGCCAGAGCAGTCGACATGTACCTGTCGGGCGGCTCCTCCCTGCCGGGAGCCGGCGGCGTCATCTACGACCACTGAACACCACGCCGCACACTGTGGCGCCCACGTATTACTGCTACTTTTCACAATGGCCCATAGACAATGAACGAAAAAAACTGTTGAAAAATGTGTGTTTTGTTTGTGGTTCTGTGGGTCATTGTGTAGAGCAGTTATTTAGATTAGCACAACTATTTGTGATAGTGATATGTCACTATGTATTCGCGTCCGATTTTGTGATGATTCGGCGGCTGTAGGGAAATATGAAAATAACTTTGTTTTCATAGACAAATAAAAAAAATGACTTTATTTTATCTTTGAACAGAATTCTTCTAGATTATTTTTAGGACGTCGACTTAAAATCTCGATTCTGCAGTCGCCAAAGAATCGAAACAAAATAATAGCGTTTCTAGAACATTAGGGCGAGACTAGAGCCGCTCGCTTTATAGACGGTTCGTTACCAGCGTTAACAAAAATAGATCTTATTTATAACGTAGTAAAGTTTTATTTACAATATCAAATCAATATTATTATCATCAAGTTCCATCAAAATTCAAATTAAATTATTTATTTCTGATAACAAGAGGAGCGACAATAATATTTAAGCTGCATTGTAGTGGGCTATTAACAAATTGTTTTAAAAATCATATAAAAATGTTGAGAGTTCTTTTTATTAACATTTTAATTTATAAATAACTACATAATATATGCAGCAAAGCCGAGTGAACAATAGATTTGTTACTCGTGTAAAACCTACGTATATACGACATACATTAGAATGGCGAATACTATTTTAGATCTTAATTTTAATTTGAGATAACCTTTAAATATACTGTTTGATATAATCGTTTTATGTGTAATCACATTCCGTTTTTTAGACTTTTTGGTCGTTATTACGTTTTTAGAGGAGATTTTCATTAATAAATGCCAAAAATATTATTTGGTAACGCATAGATTTTCATTAAATGTATCATTAACTTGCAATATGACATTCGAACATAAGTTTGAGGTCTTCAATGACGCTTGATAACGCACATCGATTAACAAAACTTCAATTATTACTATCTTTACAATACGCGTCACGAAAGATGACAGTTGCCCGCGCCTCCCGCGCTCTTCCCGCCGCCCCGACGACGCGCGCGCAGACCTCGTACCGCTAAAGAGACCTATAAATCGTCGACTGCGCAAGTCAATCCACGTGACGTGTCAAGTTTCTTATTGTACCTGATATCTAAAATAAGGAAGACACAAAAAAGGCAGCATATTTTATTCTGTCTAAAATTGATTAAAACCTAGTTTGATTGCTATAATGTTCTTTAATCTCTTTTTTTTGTAGTAGGATGAGCAAAATACGGCCGCTCCCTTACTAAAAGTGACCGTCGTGCGAGTATGCGATCATCGCGCCGTTTTATATAAATATGACATAATAGAAAAAAATCGGGCGCCACTATCTCACTTATGTCACTTCGAATGGGAAATGATTAAAAAATTTAAACAAATTGTTAAAAAATTTGCTTGTGGATGACTAAAATCAAAACCTACTAGCACTTGTCGCCAAAGTAGTGCATCAGCATAAAATATTTAGTTCCAAATATCACAACGTCAGACTCTTTTATGTCTGACTTTTATGTAGATCGCTTTTGGATACGACGCGGGGTTATGTTCGGCGTCATATTGTGATGTCGTTATAAAATTATTTAATTAATATAATCAATGTGAACGGATAGTGATCTCTCGTGTCATATGAGCTATACATTGTTCGTTAAATTATATCTGTTTTTAATGTTATTGTTTTAGATTGTATGCGATGTGTAGTCAGTATTCTATGTCAAATATTATTATTGTTAGACGAAGTTTGTAAGAGTAACTAACGGTCAAATAACAGATATAAAAGATTTATTATTATCTTTATCAATAGTTCCGGTTGCTCATGAATGGATAATATTGTAATCTATCTAAACATTAATAAAATTGAAATGCTGTTCGTTGGTATGACATAGTGCTAGCCAATCCACTCCGCTCCGTACTAAAGTACAGCTTACAGAACAGTAATCGCGGAGTGGGGTGCGTCGTCGTGGATTGCACTATCTATAAGCGCATCACTTGAGAACGGCTGAACCGATTTGGCTATATTTGGTTTTAAAATGTTCTTAACAGTTCGAATTACGTTTTTATGGAAAGACAAATTATAAATATCGGGAAAAACAGGACAATGAACAATGAACAGGAAAATGGACTATTGAAAATTGGACAACGTCTGTCGGATCTGCTAGTCGATAATAAAACACCATCCTAATCTTTGAAACTATGATTAAAAAAATAATCTGCACTGGTTAAAATCTAGGGCATTTATTGCATTAATTACATGCTTCCTACAAATTCTTTACTGTTACCACAGATGAATACAGATAGATGGTTCACTCCGCATTTTAGGTATGAAGCTACAAGTACTATCGAAGAAGTTCATATCTATACACCGTAAGGACTATTTCTGCTTGCAACGCTCGGCTGCTATAGAACCAAAGCGGTAACGGATGTGGTCATCGTGTTCACGGGATTTTGTTTTCAAACTGCTTGGATATGAACTTCTTCGATAGTACACGGCGGGCTCAGCGGGAATTCAGTGAGTGTAACGTAGTCAGAAAATAGAGTTACGCGATAGAAAGAGAGGCAAGTTCTAGGAGAATATAACTGTCGGTAATTAGCACTATGCGACCCGAATTGCACTTTATTGTGCAAGAGTCACTTTTATTAAAATTATTTTGGCGCGTGAATTATCTGTATTCATCTGTGCTTTTATGCAATTCATATGGTATTCAGCTAAGTGTATAGATGTCTATACGAAAAATACGTGTGTTATTGTAAAAAATATACTTTAGTTCGAACTGTGATGTATGTGATGAGATTAATTTTATAAACGAAATTACAAACGAGATGTTTCTTGCTCTGTGTAGAAGTTCCTACGTAATGATATAAGTTTAAAGTCTCTTCAGAGTAACGAATTTAGTTCCTAGTTCACTAAAAACATATACATATTAATGTAGTTAGTAAATACATAAATAGTTTAGTAAGTACATCATCGTCATAATGTTCCCGGTACTGGACACAGGCCTCCTCACGCGGCCCAGTGCGGGTCGGTAGATGTCACGTCTTCGAATTTTTGGTTCTAGGACATGCCAGTTTCCTCACGATGTTTTCCTTTACCGTTTTGAGAGCAGTGATGATAAAATTGTTTAGTTCATGCAAATTATTAATGATCAATTTATTTGTCGGAACAATTTATTGTCACCTTTCTGATAGATTTTTTGTTTATGCTCACAAAATAAGCACTTATTATAATGAACTTGCGTCTTTTGCACTTAACTTGTACCTAAATATGACAATTCTGTCCGCCTGAAGAGACATTCAATTATATTTTATGATTCACATTGTAAAGACCGTGTTGTTAGCAATAACCTTGTGTCATGTATGCGTTTAACCAGTCTAATGTAAAAATAGTGTAGTCAAAAATTCTCATCAACTCATTTAAGTTTCACAAAATTATTTATAAATATTATTATTTAATGTTCCTTTGTTAATTTGATTTTATTTGGAATAAACATTTTATTTTAACTTTTTTATTTTATTTTATCGCCCACACTGTTGTTTACGCATAGTATAAATTCGTTATCCTTGTTTGTGATACCTACCAATCTAGTCAGGTTTAATACTTTTCTCACGCTTTTGGACACCTTTTGTCTGCCATCGCCATAATTAAAAGTTAAAACATTAATTTTGAAGAACAAAGTTTCCGCACTTAGCACAAGTCCGGACATATCCTCTACGTGTACCTAACGATTATATAAGTGCTGTTAATTGGTTAGCGCATTTTGAGACGTAAGATTGACGTCAATCAAAAGGAACTTTCCTCGAATATACATTTTAAAGTAGTTTTTTTCCAAACAACGCTTAGGTATTGTACTCGCGTCAATTATAGCTTGTCCACTTGTCCACTACTAAATGACGCGCCTCACTTCCGCATTAACGTCTGACAACCGAAAAGTATATGTCCCTATTTAGATAATTGTTGACGAAAAATTAGTTCTAGAACTTAGTTGTTTGATGAAAATTATGGACGATATGTAATGAAATGAATATTATGATTGACAATAATAAATGTCTATAAGGAACCGAAGCCTGTAACGAATATTGTAATGGAGAAATAAATATTTCAGCAAATTGGTAGTTGTTTTATTTGACACTAATATAAAGAATTCCTCAAATGGACTGAGCTTGGTATCAGTAAGTCGCTGAAAGGATGGCCGATGATGCTGGACCTCAACTCTTGGATATGAGCACCGGACTGAAAGTCAACTTTTGCTGCCCGCAAGTTGTTTTACTAGGTACCTACTATGGATTTTGTACGTTCATGCGATGGCATTATACCTACATAGTGCGGATTTCACTAATGAAATTGAACGTGTTCAGCACATCCAAACGCATTCAAGAGCTGTCAGTGTACAATATTCCATAACAATTTTGACACTGACAGCTCTTGAACGCGTTTTAGAAATGCTGATCGCGTTCAGTTTCATTGGTGAAATCAGCCCTTCATCGTTTATTTACCTAGTTCTAATCTATTATTTATTATGGCAAGCAAAGTCGATATCGACTATTCTGCCAATATCTAAAGTGAGTTGGAAAAGCAGTTTAACATTTTATTTTAAATTTATCTCGATACATTCTGTATTGAGATAAATTTAAAAAAATGAAAAGCTCAAACTCAAAGCATTTATTTCATTTCATTTACAGGCACTTTTGAATTTTTAAATAGTCGGTCAGTTAGTCAAAAAGTTGAAGCTAAATAGTTAACCATTCCAAAACGTAGATCTCTATGGAGAAGAACGGGCAAGAAACTCCAAGGACCCATATAGATCCATAGAGATCTACGTTTATTTAAAAGAGTGGTTTTAAATATAAATATTACAAAATCCTGGATGCATTATCCTTGTTGCTTCTATATCTGAGAACAATCTACAAAAAAAAAAATCAAAATATAAGTTTAAAAATAAGCCCTGGCAGATAAGAGATGACCAGCCACAAATGACGGCGCCCGTTCACGAACATGACGCGTGGATCAGCACCATCCAGCTCAACCATTTTGTAGGGAACCCAATGATCCAACACATTCGCCGCCATCAGCGAGACATTTAAGCGAGCATGACATACTCTCAACTGCCATGCTCTTTCAAGTCTACATACAAGACTTACATCAACATAATAAACGGCCCCATGGTATTCACATTAACAAAAAAAAAAAAAAAATATACAAAACTATAGTTTGCAATGTGTTTGAGAGATTAATTGAATTTTATTACCAAAAAGAAAATCATCATTATCTATTGGAGTATTCAACAATTAAAACTTGGTTAACTACAAAAATAAACATAGGTACTTATGTTCTTAGTAAAAAAAAAACGAAAAAAATATAAAAGGGGAAGCAGCTAAATATTAAAATAGTGACCCCAAGTGGCTGTGGAGCAGGACCAGCCAAAAAAACCTAAAGACTATTCCATTAAAAAACTAATTTCTACCGGCAAATCAAAAACTTTTGCGAGGTCGTCACGGTTTTTAATTCAATAATTTATTTATTTATTTATAATAATAACCAACTTGAATTTACAGTTTAACCACAACCACACATACAAGTTCTGAGATAAATGGGTGCAAATCCTAGAGGAGTACCGACAATGCTTTCAAGTACGAATAATATGTCGGAAGTACGCTGTACCTACTTGAAATGTTTTAGCAAAGTTAGCAAACACCACAACTTGGGCTTTGCTTGACACTCCATCTATCTATACATATAATAAAACAGTAGAATCCAGTGTGTCTGTACATTGGAGAAAACTAATTAAATAAAATAGAAAGGGAAGAAGAGTAATAGAAATAAACCAGCGATTTTTAATCGACGAAAAAAAAGGAGGAGGTTCTATTTGTTGTTCGTATACATACAAATATTTTTTATGTATGTCCACGCATAACTTTTTACTGAGTAGTTCGATTTGAACGATTTTGTTTTATTGGGGAAAGTATACCTCGAAGTTGGTCCCATGTAAAATTGAAGACTAAAATTTATTTTTCACCTACAGAATTTTCAACTGCGAACCGGTTCTGTCGTAATTTCTTCACATAATGTAGTTCTGATGACACAACCACATAGGTAATATAGACCTGGCGAGTTAATGTGATGATGGAGACGGAAGCCAGTCGCGAGAGCTCCTCAGCAGTTTACAGCAGCTACATCGTGTTTGGGCTTATTTCGTTCACCTTTATGAGAACTTAGGTCTATCTGGGTATGACTGTCATCGAAGAAAAATAAAAACCGACGCAAAAAAATAATTTAAAACGAAACAGAAAAAAGTAACCCTTTAGTGTCACTACTCGTAAGCTCCTAAGCTACTCGTAATAGGAACTGAGGCGTCGCCGTCGCCAAACAAACAAATTGACACCACGGAACTATTGAACGGATTTTCATGCAGTTTTCACAGGTAGACAGAGATTAATTTGGAAGAGAATATAGGCTTTCTTTAGATTTAATTAAAATCGGATGTAGCCAAAAAAAATAAGCTCTATAAATCTTTCTCTAACATATATCACGCGGGCGAAGCCGCTGGAGGAATCTAGTATAAATAAAATAATAGAAATCACTCGAATCGCTGCCACCTCCTCAGCATCCTGTTTTACCTGGTTAGTTTTTCTAAACAAAATTAACATAATCGAACCTACACACGTTCACACATCATTTAACTTATTTCTATTCAAGTACCTATTCATAATTAATTTGACATAATTCATTAGATAACTGGAGCATGTGTTCAGAATATTGTTCAGTAAACTACTTATTATGCGGATCCACTGTTTGTCTTCAGTCGGGATTTTGATTTCGTTGAGAAAGCTTTCTCCGCGGTGGTTGAAATTATTTCAAGTAAGTAAGTGTCTTTATTCATCAGCGCAACGCAGCATAGGTTCTTCTTCCATAAATATCTAGCAGCCTTCTTCTCAGTAAAACGTTGGTCCTAGTTGTCATTGTAAATCTGCTTCATCTCAGTTCCTATTGGCAGTCGGGTAGTGAAAAGCCCAAAAGAGAAGTCTAGACAACCAGTTTTCAAGGGTGAGCTACCAACAGGTTTAGTGACCGACGTGTATAACTGTCCATAAAACTTCTCGATCTCCCTTAAAACTTCGGCTTTTGACGACGTTATATTGCCGTCCTCCGTTTTCAGCTTCGTCAGCTGGCTTTGCCCAATAGATATGTCTCTTGCGAACACTTTGGAGCCTTGTTTCCGCTCTATCGCCTCTTTAATACGGTTCGTATCGTTGTACCCAGTGAACGGCTTGTGGAGGTCAAACGTAGTCGCTCTATGTAAAAACAGTATTTTACACAACTACCAGCACGCATGGCCAGGTGGCGAAGGTGGTGGTATTGTGCCAGTCTATTCAGCTGTATCTAGTTAGTCTGGAAGCCGACCCCAACTGACAACAAATTACTATTTGGGAAAGGTTCAAAATGGATATTGAAAAGAAATTAGACAACATTATAATTCATTATTAATCTATTCAACAGTTTAATAATATTTAAATACAAAACTAAACATAGCTGGCGGTTGCGATGTACCTACGCAGGTTGGTTCTGCTTAACTTAAAATTCCGTATGGTTTGGTACGGATATAAATAAAACAGTATTTGTATCTATAACATTACTATTCATTCAATCCAACAGTTTAGCATTTATGACAGTCCTATTACCTAGTTTTTTTTATGCAAATTCATGATTTTTGACGTTGTAATTTTCAGCAGCAGTAAGATATTTTATTTATTTGATTCTGAATAACGATAGTGGCATTCTCTTTCTTGTAAGTTGGACACAGAGTTACATATTTAAAAAAAAATATTTTCGTGTATTTTACTATAAATGTTTTACGAACTCAGTTTACAAGAAAAACCGTCGGCGATGGAACTTTGTCGGTCAAATTCAGATTGTTTCATTCAATTCTAATATAATTCTATAAAATTACTAAAAAGATATGTTGAATGTTTTACTTGTTTGTTGGAGTTCTAGAATTTCTTTAAATTTCTCGAGTTCTCATGGAAAAAATCATAAAGCAATTTCTGGATTCAGTGGCCATTATAATCCAAATAAACACATTTTTTTCAAATAAACTATTATGATATAAAACTGATATTTGCAATAAGTACGTTTCATGCGTTTTCGTTTCTCAATGTAATAAGACAACAAATTACAATAAACAAAATTAAAGTAGATATTATCTACACGAAAATAATGTGTAACTCCAACTTACAAGAAAGAGGATGGCACTATCGTTATTATAATCAAATAATTAAAATATCTTACGCTGCTGCTTCAAAAATCATGAATTTCCGTAAAAAAATGTAATAGGACGGATAGGAAGTACAAAATTAAACATACAGTACCTAAGTAACTTTAACGATGATGCGTCATTCATAGTGAAGTGCACAAAACCCTGTAGGTAGATACTAATGTTGATTGACAATAAGAAATCTTGGTCATGAACTTATGATGCAGATCAGCAGATAACTTGAGTTCTGCTATTTAATTACGCAACGCATCTTCGTAAACGCCAGCCAAATCAGTTCAGCCGTTCTTGAGTTATACCTAAATAGTGTAACTAACACGACTTTCTTTTATATACTACATAGATTAGGTACCTACGCAAAAAGCCTAACCATACCGGATTTAAGTTAAGCTTAAATTCGGTATGGTTAGGTATGTATACATATGAATTATCAAGTTAGGGAAGAGTTTAAAATCAGTGAACCAAGCCAACGGTTAAAAGCACGACCTAGCGAGTGAAAATTCTGTAATAATCTCACGATGAAAACTTAAGTGAAGTGAGGTGTCATTCCACCTATTGCTAGGGACTGACAGCTCACTCCGAGCTCTTTTCACCTAAGTTTTCACGGTGAGATGGTTACAGAATAGCAATGCTGTCATTGCTCCATGACGTGAACACGAGCATGATTTTTAAGTTTCATTTAGTTAGAGATTCTTAATTTTTATTGTTGATGACTGCAAGTAACACTGTTCCGGTTAACTTAGTTTTGGTTAATATCCGAGACTCCGAGTACATTTATTACTAGCTCCTGCTAGCCGCTTCACCCGCGAGGAAAAAATATTTTTCTAAAATAAAAAGTAGCCTGTTAAGCTTCGTTCAGACTAGCGCGACGCGACAGCGGGATGCGACACCGGTTATTGTCATACCGTGAATTTTTCTTAAAAATTGTATTGTTCGAGTCGCGTCGAGCCGTCGCTTTGCGCTGGTCTGCACGAGCCTTTACTCTTTATATCATCAGTTATCTACCAGTGAAAGTCCCGTCACAATCAGTCCAGCCGTTTCGGAGATTAGCCGGAACAAACAGACTGAAAGACAGTAAAAATGTTTTATGTACTGTATAATATACTTTCATAGAAATGCATTTTGTAAAAAGCTGTTATTTTGACATTACAAACAGAAAATTTATTTTAAATTGTATTTATTTATACAATATACCTACAGTTTTAGTTTCTTATACATATATAGATTTATTTGGGGGATCAACCTGGCTGAATTAAAGTTTTAATTAGAAGATACCTACGTTACAGATGCAGTCAAATATGAAAGCAAAGGAGACAATCCAAGCGGTGTATCAAAAGGTGGACGATAAGTTTTTTGAGCAGTTTGGGTTCAAAATCAAAGAAGCAACTTTCAATAAGGTAGTCAACTACATGTACGCTCCGAAGGATTCCTCCAGTTTGGCAGTCACGAGGATTTTGTTCGGTAAGTCATTTTGGACAATATGATATGGGCAAATGTTCATGTTGGTCATTTCTTGCAGAGCTACATTGTTTCATCGGATGTCCTCAGTTTCTAATTCATTTTTTCTAACAAAATAATATTTTGCTGAACTTTCTATTTCTTTAACCTTTCTGTAACTGTTCAACCACACAAAGGCGTTCTTCCAACTTTCTTACTAGTTTTTTCTCCGCGATCCCCCAGGTTTAGCTATGCTGTTCGACATCCCGGACGAGCGCGGCGGTGCCTTCATGGTAAAGCGCTGGGGAGACCCCAAGACCTGCCACTTCCCGCTGATCCCGGAACTGTCGTCTGTCGGCATGCCCTACATGGCGCTCGTTTATGCTGCACTGTGGGTTGGTAAGTGTGAACCCAATTGAATACAACAATAACTTTAGGAAAAATTTAAAACCAGCTTCGGGCATAGTTTCCTGTTATTTCAGTTGAACTAGGCATATTAGGTACTATTATTGCCCCATTTATTAAAAAACCAACCACAAATGGTATTATTTGCCGACGATACTTCCCTAATTTTTAAGATAAATAGACGTGTGTAGCGGTTACACCGCCACATAACGCACGCGCGCGCGAACGACATATATAAGACTATCCGACATCAACAGTCGGGCAGTCATCCCACCAGACACAATACCCGTCTGGTCGGAGGATCCTCCCTTTTCTATGGTGGATGTGTGAACTTTACACCCTGTTCCTCATGCCCCTAAACGTGCATCAAATCTTGACGACCTAAATAACGCCCTATTGCAGTACCGACATTGGTTTAGATACTGCTAATAATTTAGTAGATTATTAGTATGTCATGCTCACTCAATGTCTCGCCGGTGGTGGCGTGTGTCGTGTTGGATCGAAAAGTTCCCTTCAAAATGGTTGAGCTAAACGGTGCTGATCCATGCGTCATGTTCATGAACAGACGCCGTCAGTAGGGACTGGTCATCTCTTAGCTGCCACGGCTTATTTTTTTTTTTTTTATTACGGACGCTTTTTACGTGCACGTCATGTTCTCACATGTATAATTTCAACATGAATGATGTAACCAACATTTGTAACAATATCATGATTTAAAAGAGTCCGTGGAGTTTCTTGCCCGTTCTTCTCCATAGGAACCTACTACGCTTTGGAATGGGCAACTAGCTTCATCTTTCTGGCTGACTGACCCCTTGACAATTCAAAAGTGCCTGTAAATTTAATTGATATGAGTTTCGAGTTGTTTTGTTTGCAGAATATTTTGTGCGCCTTTTAGTCTGTGCTAAATAAATGTACATATTTTCTTTCTTTCAACTAGATCTTACTTACCTACCCTTGAACTGTAGTACCTCTTATAGGTAGGTACTGCACTGAACCTCGTTGATCCGTTGTTCTTATTTAACGTGACCATATGCGTCGGCGAACGAGCTGTGTTTCGGGCCTTTTCTGGTCCTCTTTCACCTTAAAGGGCTTTTCATTAATTATCAGTCCACTAAAAGTAAGTTTGACAAAAATCAAGGTCAAAAAAGATTCGAAATTGATAAAGCTGCCACAAGTCTAAAATTCGTTCTACCTCGGTAAAATCATAGAATAAAACAGGCAGGTATTATCAAAAGTTAAAACACAGCATTGGAATTGGCACAGGAGCGCTCTGCATAATGCTGGGCTACAAGTTCCGCGTAGCAGCACCCGTGTTCACCGCCTGCTACTGGTACCTATTCCTGATTGAGAAGAGCTTCTGGAACAACCACAGCTATCTGTTCGGACTCGTCGCTTTGCTGCTCAGCTGTACGCAAGCTAATTGTTATTGGTGAGAACGTTTAACTTCCAGACGTCAAATAAATCCTAAACATTATAACTGCAGTGCTATTCTATAACCAACAAAAGTGAGCTGTCATTCCACCTGCTGCTAGGGAGACAGACAGCTCACTCCGAGCTCACTTCACCTAAGTTTTCACGGTGAGATGGTTACAGAATAGCACTGCAGGTGTTGTAATTGGCTGGTCATGATTTTTTTAGATAGCACCTAAATACTGAAACGCAGAGGGAATTCATGTGTATTTTACACTCATATTGTTATGTTGCAACTGCTGTGACCGTGAGAATCAGAGAAAACTAAATGCTGATCTATCATCAGCTTATTTTATATAAATGACCACGATCACTAATAACTAGTGAACAAAATGGTTTCTAAAAGAGCGTTTACGTAAAAGGAAACAGAATTTTACCGTCTAATGTGACGGTAAATTTCTGTATTTTTTAATCTAAGACGATATTTTAAGAAGATTCTTAATCTCCCTCTATCCACAGGTCACTGGACACTTACCTCGACGCTAGCAAGAAAAAGTCAACAGTGCCGTACTGGAACTACTTCCTACTGAAGTACCAGTTCTTTATACTGTACTTCATGGCTGGCATGAAGAAAGGCACTGCGGAGTGGCTGACCGGGTATTCAGTGCAGAATCTTAGCGAGCATTGGGTGTTTGACCCTTTTAAGTAAGTGTATGAGAGACTCTTTTCAAGAAATCTTTTCAACACTACTTACATGAACTACACTGGATCGCAAAAATTCCGGGTCGCTAATAAAAACCGTGATATCTCCATAAATTAGATACCTAGATCATTAGAATAAATAATATGTAGTAAGCAGGTTACTAATGTTTGTTCTAAATCTCGAAAGAGGTTTCATTTGTACAAGTAACAGATTTAAAAAAAAACTGCTCTTTGAAAATTTTTAAAATTTGAAATTAGGAAAATAATATTTTTTCTGCTTTTGATTCAAAGCGAGCTAGCTGTCATTATAAATGATTCCTTGGATTCACCAGAGTATTCAGTGCAATATTATGCCGTTAACACCTGAAGAATGTATACGGATTATTACCATGGAACACGAAGGAATAAGTCAGCGTAGCACTGCTAGAACAGTAGGAGTATCTTTATCAACGGTCCAAAGAGTACTCCAGCGATTTCAAGAGACCGGCATCCGTTCAAGAGATGGCATCAGGAGACCAGGAAATGGCAGGCCAAGGTGCACAACTACACGAGAAGACCGATTCATCGTGAGCACTATGTTAAGAAATCGACATCTCACGGCTGTTCAGGTCCGAAACAGTCTTCAAGAAATTCACCACAAAAGTGAGCTCTGATATGATTCTGTGACGTCTTGGTGAAGCTGATTTAAAGCCTTATACCAGCAAACGGCCCCAAACTGCCCCGAGAACATCGAGTTGCCAGGTAACGGTTTGCTCGAGAATACATTCGATGGACAGATGAAGATTGGTCCAAGGTTATTTTTTCCGATGAGTCCAGATTTTGTTTATTTTCGTACGACGGGAGACGAAGAGTATTAAGAAGACCAGGAGAACGGTATCATCAAGCGTGTTTTGAATAAAATGTGCCATTCGGTGGAGGATCAATAATGGTTTGGGCTGGGATATCTTAAGAGGATCGCACGGAGTTAGTGATCATAGAAAACGGTTCTCTGACTGCTGTCAGATACGTATAAGAGGTTTGTAATGAGCATGCTGGTTCTTTCTTAGTGATCATAAATAAAAATAAAAATACATGGGTGCAAATTCCATTTTTATGCACGATAATGCGCGACCACATACTGCTCGTTTGGTCAATATGTACAGACGTCGGTATTACCTGCATGGAGTGGCCAGCTCGCAGCCCAGACTTAAATCCCATAGAACATGCATGGGACGAGCTCGGGAGATGCGTGAGACAACGCTCTTCTGCTCCCGTTACCTTAAACGAGTTAAGGAATGCGCTAGTGGAAGAATGGGCAAACATAGACCATAATTGTATTAAAAATTTGGTTTACAGCTTGCCACATCGTCTAAATGAAGTGATACGGGCTCGTGGAGGAAATACAAAATATTAAATTGACAAACAATCTTTTACTTTTTAAGATTTACTGCGTTGTGTATTTTTGTTGTCATAAGTTATAAGCGAAATTTTCTTATTTTTTAGTATTTAATTAAAGTTATTTATTGTACAAAACGTGTTACACATTTTTTTATACATATTATTCAGTCAACTACAATAAACTATAGTTTCACAAATT
Organism: Xanthia togata; assembly: GCA_963853775.1. NCBI lineage: Eukaryota > Metazoa > Arthropoda > Insecta > Lepidoptera > Noctuidae > Xanthia > Xanthia togata. The sequence continues at coordinate 4,779,006 of OY970797.1, read as the reverse complement.
AGTCTTATGTATTTAAGAAACTATCACGGCATTTATAAGCGACCCGGAATTTTTGCGATCCAGTGTATTATCGTAGTTTAAGCTTATTTATACTGAAACGAGAGGCTAAGTGCTGGCACGTCAAACGTTTTCCTAATTTCCTGTGCTTTTTAAACACCCTAGTGGTGGCTAAGTAGTCCTAATGCTACGCCGGCTGGAGTAATCGTCCCATCAACATGTTTATACCGAACGGGCAGCAGACTCAATAGTGAAAGTTTTAATAATCAAGTTTCCATCCACAGGTACTTTCTGACGGTTCCTCAGACAGACTACCTGGTGGTGCACTGGTTCGTGTTCCTCTTCGACCTGACGGTGGCCATGTGGATGATGTGGTCCACCACCAGACTTGTGGCTATGCTGTTCTGCGCCATGTTCCATCTCATGAACAGCAGGCTGTTCCGGATAGGTGAGTTACCTGAAATACTTAGTGAATATATGTTCGGAAACATCATTTTGATTGCCAACTAGCAATTTTACACTATTCTTTCAGCATACCGTGTGGTATGTTGCTGAAAGATTAGTATAAAATTTGGAATAACGGACGTCGTTTTACATACTAACATATCTTTGGAATGTGGTCACAAACTGATTAATCTAGGATTATCAACAAATTAAACAAAAATACTTAGTCTAATGAGAAGACCAATTAGAGCACGTAGTAAGATTAGAATTTCGACGACAATCTCTGCACCTAATATACAATAAACTGTGGTTTTCCTTTCAGGTATGTTTCCTTGGGTGTGTTTGGCAACAATGCCTTTGTTCAACCCCTTTGACTGGCCAAAAACACTCGCATTGTACTCTAAAGAAAACTTTGCCAAATTTAAGCAAAGTTTCTGTAATAAAATTAAAGAACATAAAAAAAAATCTCTTTGCGAATGCCAAACAAAAAATGATTCCAAAGATAATGTCATAACTGAAAATGAACAAACAGATATTAACAAAGAAACGATTGAAGAGTCCGAAGAAAATACTAAACTTGAAGACAAGGCAGAAGTTTGCCACAAAATAGCCAAAACAGACGATGAAGTTGATCAAGATAAGGACAAAATTGTTGAAATAAATGAACAAAGTGTTATGAATGAATATGAAACTCCTGAAACTATTGACAATAATTTAATTGAAGATGACAATAGAAAGAAAATAACAATGTATCTGATCATGTTATACGTTTTCATTCAAGCGTTTCTGCCATATTCACATTTTATAACAAAGGTAAATTGAATCAATATTTAAATAGATCTAGATAGATAGATACTCTAATTAGTTTTTTATTAGATAACTAATTATTATTAGAAAACGGTGTGGTAAAAAGCCGCAATTGCACATTATCTAAACATTAAAAACTTATTACATACTACATTTAAAACAATAATTGATTTCGATTAATTGGAAATACTCAATTACATTAGATTAGAAGCGTTTCAAACATAAATAAGTAGGGAAGGGAATTTTCGTAGTACCAATGGAAACGTCAAGCCAGAATTTTAAATTGAATTCGTACTAACTTTAAAGTTATAACAACTAAAAGGAACAGTAAATGGGGCTTTCAGTTGCATAGAGTTATAATCCGTAGGCGGAGAACGTGGGCGTCCTCTTGAAAATTGAAAAAGCCTTTCATTTTTGACCTAGAATCGGCAGGCGCCCGTTTATTTATAAACTTCGTTCTGCAATCTGGAAATTCTCGCTGAGTTTTGGTTTTATATTTAAAAGTGAATGGAATATTTAGTGAGGGATTATGATAAATTTCCAATATGCTTTCTATGATTAGTTTTAATGCATAGTTTGAAAATCGGGCCGTAAATTCTTTGTCAATGAGTTCGATCAATGCCTTGGCTAGATATAGGTGCTATGCAAATAATTTCTGTGCTAAAACATGTGGTTAAATCCACCAATCAACCCGCCAATTAAAAATAATCTCAGGTCGATCAAGTAATCCTAATGCGAAAAAATCCGTTCCAGGGTTACAACAACTGGACAAACGGCCTCTATGGCTACTCATGGGACATGATGGTCCATACATGGGACATCAGCTCCATAGTCGTCAAAGTCGTGGACAACGATAGAAACGAAGAGATGTACATCGACCCAGAAATTTACACGCTTAACGATAGATGGTCCAGGCATGGAGACATGGTACTGCAATACGCGCAGTGTCTAAAAAATAATCTGGACAAATCGATGGAAGCAATATGGAATAATCCATCGAAGGTTATATCCAGTAATATCTCTGTTTATGTCGATATCTGGTGTTCGATGAATGGAAGGTTCGTCCAAAGAATGTTTGATCCCAAAGTGGACATGCTCAAGGCATCGTGGTCGCCATTTTGTAAGGTTCCCTACCTGATGCCACTCTTAGATGAGGCTGTTCATTGGAGGAAGGATTTGGATGAAATAAGGAATGAAGTATATTCTTGGAGTGAGCACAGCGATGTTGTGTTCTTTGCTGATTTTCCAGGTTGGTATATTTTTTTGGGTTATTAAGCTGTTAGCGACCATACCTACCTACTTTGTACCTTCGATTTTTTAATCTCACACTCAAAATCGCTGACAAGAGAGAAAGAAGGCTTATTATACTATCTTATCTAGCAGTGACCCGATAGTAACCAGCCGAAGTCCATGGTAAATACTTCGTACCTTATAACTCCGACGGATTCAGCTGTGCATTGCCATCGAAATCTTTCGGCATTGTACTATTTACTTATTACCTACCAACTACTACCGACATGGCCACAACACTTTCTTTCATACCTAATCGTAATCTAATGTTTTCCATCAGAATTTGTGGCCGTTAATGAGTTTTATTTCACACGAGTTAGTTACATAAGGTTTGGCTACCGAGTGCCCAAGCCATCATACCCCTCGTTTTGGTTTTACCTATCGATGGTCTAGAAGACAAATGTTTTAAGTACAGGGGCACTACCACCCGGTCACCAGGGAGAGTGGAACCGGCGAGAGATGTCGTGCGGTGTCCCACAGGGATCGGTCCTGGGGCCGCATCTGTGGGACATCGGATACGACTGGGTGCTGCGCGCCGACCTCCCCAATGGCGTCAGCGTCGTTTGTTACGCTGACGACACGTTGGTCCTGGCGCAGGGGAGGTCGCACCAGGCGGCGGCCGAACTAGCGACACACGGGGTTGCGACAATCGTGGCCAGAATCCGGCAGTTGGGACTCGAGGTGGCCTTGCACAAGTCTGAGGCCATGTGTTTTCATGGTCCTCGGAACGCGCCACCGTCGGGTTCCCAAATAACGGTAGGAGGGGTTCACATCGGCGTCGAGTCGACGATGAAGTACCTGGGACTCGTCCTCGACAGTCGGTGGAACTTCGTGGAGCATTTCCGACGTTTGGCTCCCAGACTGGACCGGGCCAGGGCTGCCTTGAAGCGGCTCCTGCCCAATCTAGGGGGTCCAAACGCCTCCTGCCGGAGGCTATACGCGGGGATCGTGCGGTCCATGGCCCTGTACGGGGCACCGGTGTGGGCGCATTCGTTGAGGCGGCGGCCTGCCCGCCGGTTGAACGCGTCCCATAGGGTCATGGCCACCCGGCTGGTCCGGGGATATCGCACGGTCTCCGGTGAGGCGGCGAGCCTCCTTGCCGGATTGCCGCCATGGGATCTGGAGGCAAAAGTCCTCGCGCATATTTGGGAGTGGCGCGGGGAGGCGAAACGCCGGGGCTTGACTCCGATGCCGCGAGAAATCGCGGCACAGCGGACAGAGCTCCGACGGGATCTCATGGCGTCATGGAGAGTGCGATTGTCGCAACCCAGTGCTGGACACGCCACTATTGCGGCGATAAGTCCCTTCTTTGAGGAGTGGCTGGAGAGGTGCCATGGCGTCCTCACCTTCCGCCTGACGCAGGTCCTCACCGGACACGGCTGTTTCGGGAGGTACCTGTTTCGGATAAGGCGGGAGGAAACGCCCGGGTGTCATCACTGCGTGGATCGCCCGGAGGACACGGTGGAGCATACGGTGGAGGTATGCCCGGCTTGGGCAGAGCACCGCCGTGTCCTCGTGGAGGCGATCGGTGGCGGGGATCTCTCGCGTCCGGCCCTGGTCCAGGCCATGGTACGGAGCGAGAGGGCATGGGAGGCCGTCACCTCCTTCTGCGAAGCAGTAATGCTCGCGAAGGAGGAGGCGGAGCGCGTGAGGGAGAGGCAAATTTCGCGCCCTCACGCCCCTAGCCGCCGCAGGAGGAGACGCCCCGGGCGTCGGGAATCGATCGCGGATTCCCGGCCACCGTAGGCGCGGGCTTGCGGACGGTGAGCAATGGGTAGCTCGCCGTCCGGTAAGGACCAAGCCCGGGTCGACGGCGCGTTGTGTTCCACGCGCGCCTCAAAGAGTGTCAGCGAGTGAAGGGGTCCGATGAGACCATTGCCTGCCGGGGTTGCGGGAAAGTCCGAAAGGGATACCGTGGCCCCCTGGCATTGCACAGGCAAGAGAAGGAACACGGGTGGGTTTTAGTTAGTAAGAGTCTGACACGCCCTCCCGCTCCACCCAGAGCGGGAGACGTCATTTGATGATTTCCCACCCAAAAAAAAAAAAAAAAAAAAAAAAAGGGGCACTACCACCACCTCTTTTAGCAGTATTATTTTAATCTTGCTTGAGCGTGGGAAAGAGATGGAGCTAGACGTCCTGTTAAGTCCTTTATAGCTCCACTTCTTTATCGCACTGAAGTAACATTAAAATAATACTGCTTAAAGAGGTGGTGGTTGGCCCCCAGTTTTGATAATTTTTAGAGACCAATAGGGATGTTGTACGCAGAAAAAAAAACTATTTAGTCCGTCAGTCAGATAGTAAAAATATTAGACACGTATTTTTTGCTTTATCATATTAATAAAAAAATGTTTAGATAAAACGCATTAAAGTTGGGGCTCGCTACGTCACAAGTCAGTATAAGATCTACCGGGGATTGACTACATGCCACATTTTAACTCAATGTATTGCCATACCTACTCTTTTTAGTTAGATAGAATTAGCGAAAAAATCTTGAAAAGTCCATGAAATTCCTATTGGAACGGTTTTTTTTTTTGTGAATATTCAAGTATCAGGAATTTATTACCATAAAAATTATAGGTGAATAGAGGAAGGGTGCCAAAAAAAATGGTAAAAATAGTAAAAACCAGTTTTTCGCTTCTAGAGCAAAAACTACAGCTCGGACAAAAAAAAACCTGGAAACCACTAACACACTTTATCATTTATTAGGTAAAGTACAAACGTACTTTACCTAATAAATGATAAAGTGTTCTATAGGTAACACTGTATGGCTGTACTTAAGTAGGTATAACAAATGCATTGTGCGTGAAGGTCTAGGGTAGAACTTGATATAGGTAATTCAGTGGCGGATCCAGGATTGTCATTTGGAAGGGGCTTGACCCCGCAGCCCGTACCTAAACACTATAAAAGGACACAACATTTTATTTTGCCTAAGACGCAGATATATGCCAGTGACTTTGAGTGGTTAGCTTGCGTGCTCTGTACTGAGCTCACGCAATACGCGTCGTACGTCCAGCCAGTAATAGGACTCGCCCATCAAGGAGCGCTGTCACAAATTAGACGCATTACTAATTTATTATCCTACATAAAACAAAAGGTATTTTAATAAAAACGCATACAAAAAGATCAAAACTCTATCTTTAAAATGGTGAAGTTTTCAGAAAAATATGCTTGATAGTTATTTCGTGATTCTCAGTTTTTTGTCCACGTTAGACATACTTTTATAAATAAATTTCACTATGTAATATAAACATAATCTAAAATATTCATGTAATAAGTTATTCAAAAAATTATATAATTTAACATTATATATTTTCCAAATCATTAAAACAACTCGTTTAGACGTGATCGTCAGTATTAAATCATTAACAGACGATCGTCGCCTCGGTATTATATTACTTTTCCGAAATTCCAACAGAGTCCACACTCCACAGTCGCGCTGTCGCGTCGCGACGGTCTGCACGATACTTCCTATGTTAAGGATAATTGATGATAATTGTAGCTAGTGTAATGCTTGCTAAAAAGTTTAATTAGAATATTTAGTATCAAGTTCACTTTAACTCAGATGAATATTTACTCAGATGCTTTTGGCCCCGGGCTAAGGGTCTCAAGCCCCCCCCAAAAGCATCTGCATCCGCTACTGATATTATTACTTCATATAATATTTCACACATAAAACTTAAAGTCCGTTATTAATTTTTCTGTCTACTAAACTCTAAACCTTGATGTTACTTAATATAATGAGTCAACTGAAAAATTGTCGAAGGAGATGGAAAATTAGTACAGTAAATTTCTTGACGATTTTTTTTTCCCAAATCTGCACTTCTATCTTCTAGCTACCTATATGATTTTTATTGAAATCCCCTAAGTCTATTCATTGATTCAAACTTCTCGCATACAATATGGGAATGTGTACGTTTACGACACGAACGTCCGAATGCAAAAACGGAAACCTTACAGGATCACTCGTGTGTCTGTCTGTCCGTCTGTCACAGCCAATTTGCTCCGAATCTACTGGACTAATTTAGTTAAAATTTGGTTCAAAAATGAATTTCTGTGACCCAAACACGGACATGTGACGTAAATAAATGGATTTTGAATATCATTCATGGATTTGTCACCTTTCGGGGCAAAAAAAGCTTTGCAGACTGTACCGTGTGACATATCATATGAAAGAGCTTGTTGTGAGGATCTCAAATATTTTAATTTTAATTTTACAATTTAAATACTTACTTTTAAAGATATTTAAGAAAATAAATGAAAACTGACCATTCCGCCCTTAGGTATCACCGAAAATAGGTACTGGGGATAAAATTTTGAAAAAAAATACTGAGAATGGATCTTTACGTGATTATCTACAGAAAAAACCTCTATTATGGTCCATTATGACGGCATGGTTAAGCGATTGACTGCTGAACTGCGTGTCGCGGGCTCGATTCCCGCACGGAACAAATATTTGTATGACCTACAAGTAGTTGTTCCGGGTCTGGCTGTTTGTGTATGTGAGTTTAAATGTTTGTAAAAGCACCCACAATACAGGAGAAATTACTAGTATGGGGCAACGTTTAAAAAATAAAAATAAATACATTATAAATGGTAAAAAAATAACATCTAAATACATTATTGCAGTTGGAATGTATGGGAGGACATGTACAATTTGAAGTTTGTTCTTGAGACAAAAAAACATGGTAGATAGCATATTTATCGTACCGAACCCTCACCACGCCAGTTCAACTCGCACTTGTCCGGTTTTTACAATTCATGTCATTAGTACCTAATTACATGACAAATGACAAATTAATTCATGAATATTGCATCTTATGCCTGGAAACCGCATAAACGAAACAAGTAGGTATCTAAATTATGCAGTTATATAACCATTGTATTATTGCCATTAGATTGTAGGTTCCATATAGGTAATAAAGTTTTAAAGAGTAGGTAGATCTGTATGATTGTACCTAAATAATTATAACTAGTAGTTCTGCGAACAGTAGACCTCGCGAGCACAGACTTTTTGGCAACAATTAACCTTTAGCTAGTCGCGCCAAAATAATCACACTGTTAGTCACGTAGTCACGTGGGGTCTGTGCGGACCCCAGACGTCTGTCTCATCCCAGCCTATAAATATCAATTGAACCCATTCTACATTGATTTCAACTAACGACTTCTATGTTCGCAGGTTACGACCACGAAAAATATATCCCAGTTGAACTGCAAAATGTCACGCTAACTATCCTAGAGGGAATAGTCGTCTTCGAACCAGGGGTAAGCAAGCAGCGAATAGGACAGTCCTTCAAATTGATGAAAGGAAACCAGATCCAGGTCATCTCAGGAATGTTTCACAAAGTACTAAACATCGGAGAAGACCCCGCCTTCTATATGTACACCTTTTTTAATAGGACTGTCGTGAATTTGGAAAAAGATAACTTGTCTAGCACTAAATTGCCTGTCTTTAGAGAACTGTTCAAAAGGTTTACGAATATGATAATGTTTGGCAATCTAGTGGTCAGCAACATATTTCATATGTTTAAATTTTCACAATGTTGCTCGTAAAACATAATTATTAAGAAGGTACACATTGGTAATATGATATTTTAAATTTGTTAACTATATAAGTATTTTGGTGGCTATTGTTATCCTAAACTTTTGAACAAACGCGGGATAAACTATGTTGCCCGCTTTAGCTTATTATTTATTTCCTTTCCTTGGAACTTTATCATGTAAATGCTTTATTCGGTACCAGAAGACCTCAGATAAACTAGTAGTTCTGCAATCAGTAGACGACGCGAGCACAAACTTTTAGGCAACAATTTAACTTTAGCTAGTCGCGCCCAGTGAACGAAAAATCACACTGTTAGTCACGTGGGGTCTGTGTGGACCCCAGAATTTATTTGTGAAAAACAAAAATATAAAATAAGAGTGCAAATATTTATTTTAAATAGCAACTTTTAAGTTGTTGTACTCATAGCATAACAAAAATATAAGACTTCTAGAAAACAAAATAATATAAACTCGTAAAACAGTATTTAAATATTTTTATCAATTGTCCACTTTTTATGGGAATTTGGCTCGGTATGAACAGGTGATTTAAGTATAAATATAATATAATTATGTTTAGGTAATAGCAGTAGGAAAGAGAATATTGTAAGTAATAATATTGTTTCGTGATGCTTCTAAGACTTGTTTTGCGTACTAGTTTTTTTGAAATAAAATACATTTTTATTTATATATTTTGTTAATTAATCCATACATGAGCGCATTAACCCACTGTTCTTCGGCCTACTATTGGCGCAATATCTACTGCTTGATTGACTCCCTGACTGTAGTTTCATTTTCATGTCATTGTAATATGTTGACACGTACAGTATGCGCAAAACTTTTTGAGCTCTCGGAAGTTGCACGCGAGTGGCTGCGCAGTATGTAAAAAATGTTTCACAGCTTACATTAAATGATTTTGCACTCATCTGTGCCCTGCGCGGTTTAGTACTCGGGCCTACGTTCAGAGGGCTCATAAAGTTTTGCGAGAGCTGTACCACTTGTGGCGCGAGTGCAACCCACTGCCTTATAACAGATTCCACTTCTACAAGCTCGAGGGTATATGCCTTCTCCTTTGCTTGATATCAGTACAACCATTCGCACATAGGACCTGTAACACGGTTTCCACCACAGGCAGGATTTGAAGCGAAATTGCCTCGTTCGTATTCGTACAAAAACTGCCAAAATTTTGTAAAAAATTGTAAAAGTTGATTCCCATAACCATGACAAAGTTATGGTTAAAAAGTTAGGGTTAACTGTGTCAAATTTAAGGTTTTGGGAATCAACTTTTTTACAAATTCTATAATTAATATACCTATCAAACTTTAAAAAAAATCCTACAGAGGCTTTAGATTAGCTCAGGTAAGTATAGTACGAGTACTAACTAAGAAAGTTAAAAGCTGGCGGGCGGGACGGAGTCGGTTGGCAGGGTAACAGCAGTACCACTGCTGTTACAACCGATCCCATTCCTATTTTATGAATAGGGATGTTGACTGGGGAAAAAAAAATCTTTAGTCCGTCAGTCGGTCCGTTTTTTGCTTTATCGTATTAATCAAAAATGGTTTAAAAAATACGTGCCCAATGTTTTTTAATAATCTACCTGACGGACAAAAAAAAGTCCGGGGTTACATTTACTGGAATTCTGATCTGAGATTTCGCGGGAAAGGACCTCCAACCTCCAAGACTTTTCCTGAAACGGCCGTGATAGTTCGACAGCAGAATTAACAGTCTAAAATAGTAGCTCTATTGTGTGAATATAAGTAAGTAAAATAATATTTTTTAAACAAGCTTTTATGAAATAAATTAATTAATAAAATATTTTCTTAAAAGCTTGAGGCGTGAACGTCGTTCTTTCACCTAAAGATATGCCTCAAGCTTTTAAGAAAATATTAAAGTTTACTTAAGTTTTATTTAGTACTTATTAGTTCAATAAATGCTTGTTTAAAAAAATATTTTACTTATATTTTATTCTAGCATTATATTTGAGAAAATATGTTTTCTAAACCTTCACTTGTAAGGTACCTACTTGTCAAGACAAATCCAACGAGTCCAACACAACAGGGCTACCGTGTAATGTTGAGGTGTTCCTGTGACCACCTTCCGGCATTATCATCAGACCCTAGACTACACCTTGGGCTGACGTACCTACCTACTTGTTAAAACAAATCGAAATGGCCTAAACACAACGGAGTTGTCTTGTCTAGATAAAAGTATTATACTAACACGACCAAATGTAAGGAGCACGATAAAAATCGTAATGATCTTTTTCGAATAGCGGAGCTAATTAGCAACACAGGATTTTTTTTATAAATCCGTGATTTTAACGTAGGTATTGGCTATGTGTGAACAACTTTCTGTTTTTTAATACAAAAAGTCACTGTCACTAGCGCTGTTCTAAAATGTTTAAGGAGCTCCTTTAGTGACCTTCCAGATCCGTCATGAAGCCCTGAACTACGACTTGGACGACAAAAGTACTCGGCAAGACAAAACTAACGACCGAAAAAACAACAGGGCTATCTTGTTTAGTTGAGGAGTTCTTATGGACCTGGACAGCACCTAGTGTAAAAGCACTTGTCAATACATAGTCCAGTGGGGCTAAAAACGATGGTTCTAATTTGTTTGGTTAAGGAGTTCCTATGGCCACCTTCTGGCTCCATCATCAGACCCTGAACACTACCATTCATTCTTAGATCGGGTCCCAAACTAATCTTATCTCCGTAGGTGATAATGATCCCGCCCGTAACTTCGGCCGTATCTTCGGATTATGGTCAAACTGTCAACGATACATCAACTTCATCTTGTAGTTTTTCCGTTCGAATATATTTTATGCTTCCAACGCTCTTCTACACAGTCTACTTATGGATATTACGTATCTCTTCTATAATTTACAGACACCAACCCGCATTCCGACCTCGCCGCCGAGGTCCTCCGCGATTGCGACCCGCCCGAGTAAATTAATACTCCCCCCCGACCCTTGCTCGTTGATGCGCCAGCCCGCGTCGATGCTGAGCCAGTAGCTTTTAATTCCCCGATTAATAATAATTAATTATCCTTGATCCAGCCTGTCCCAACTTGCTGTCCTCTCCCCAGCGACGCCCTAAGCCGAGGTCCGTACCCCACAGGGGGTGCCCTTAGCGAGTGCTCGTCTAGTTTTAATTAGAATAGTTTTGCCCCTGGCTGGAGGCTTTGAGTTTAGTAGCCCGCAGGATTGTCCAGTTAAGTAGTCATCACCTCAGAGGTGAGCTAAGAGATGAACTAGTCAAAAAAAAAAAAAAACTATGATTTGACGGCGATGACCTGCCGATGACCTACTTTTTTTCCTACCAAAAAAACATGTTATCGTTCAATACGTCAAATTCAATTTTTTTTAACGGACGAGTGGATCACGCACTTTGAAGGGTTCCGTAATTGGGATGAATTTATCCCAAGAACAAACTTATCATCGTAGTTGAAAAACATGTTCTCCCATACATAGCCCCGTAAGTTGGTTGAACATTACTCGTTAACTCGTAAAGCCTATTTTGATGTGATTATTTTTTATACTTTGCTATAGGTATACTTTGCTGTTTAGATTTCTACAGCCGTGATTTATTTCAAATGTCCAAAAAAAACCATTTAGCTGGCACACTTGACTCTAACAAAAATTTGCACTTTAAAGCGTATTTCGTAAACGGATCCCTGAATCTAAACATAGTTTTCACACAGCCACACGACACCCCAAAACATAGGACAGACGAGAAAAAAAACATCCACTTTGGGGAGGTACAGACGCCAGCACGTCAACCTACCCGAAACTGTAAAATTTTCCCAATCAACTTTGAACCCTAAGCTTTAGAAATAAAATTGAAAATTTGGCAGATTGTAATAGGTTGATGTGCTGGCGTCTGTACCTACCCTAAAACTTAAATTTAGGTATGATTTTATTTTACCACTGTCGGCGTGATTAATACCTATAGGAAAATGCCAAATTACAGCTTTCTAGTACTAAGATTCTCTGAGCTAAGCCACGGATAGATAGATAGACAGACGGACATGGCGAAACTATATCGGTTCCTTGTTGACCTTGGGTAGGTTAGGTTTTAAACCTCAAAACCAGAAAAATTATGAGTAAAAATTTGTAGGGCAGCTAAAAAAAATACTAATTTGTTTTTATTTACTGAGCAATTTACCTACTGCATTTTGAGGAGCGGGCAAACCCCACTGCGACCAATTGGTTGCGATACGCCCCCCTAGTTACTACTTTTCAAATAAAAAAGAACCATCGAAATCGTATCTCATAAGCCAGATATATCGATAGCCCCCTTTTTGTCCCATTTTTGAGGAAGTACCCCTCCAATAAAAATCCCCGACAGCAAAAATATCAAAAAAATTGTAAGACCTTTCGTCCAAGTCGGCCAAGTTTCGTTGATCGGTTGTAAAATATGACCAGTAGAGGAGTACGTAGAAGCTGACACACAAAAGCAAATTTGGCTAGACTTGATGCCTAGACGCTTCGCCCGCTTGATCAATAATTTCCAGGGTATCTAAAAATATTTCCCAAATTGTAAAATAAACAAATCTTGTGACAAAGTAGTTTCTGTTTTATTTTGTGAACGCGTCTAGTTGCTGCTTTATTTTGTGAACGCATCGCAACACAGTGTTACCATGTCTTCAAAAAATAAAATGGAAATTGTATGAAAATTAAATTATAAAATAAAATGCGTTTGAAAAAAATGTGTACTTATTATTTTGCCCCTAAATATTCTATTATAATAATAGTTATAGTATAGGCTAGTTAAACTAATAAGACATCCTGATTTTTTCAAGTGTTTTATAAGGAATTTGTCACGTTTTGTATGAAAATTATGAAAAATGATTACCTACATGTTGAGTTAAAGGGGTTTATAGGCTTCTTATAGGGATATCGTGGAAGGGAAGCCATCACTTCCTTCTGCCAAGCAGTAATGCTCGCGAAGTAGGAAGCGGAACGCGTGAGGGAGAGGCAAATTTCGCCGCAGGAGAAGCCCTGGGTGTCGGGAATCCCAGGCCGATTCCCGGCCACCGCGCGGGTCTGCGGACCGTGGGCAATGGGCCGATGCCTGCCGAGGTCGCGGGAAAGTCCGAAAGGGATACCGTGACCTCTGGCAACATACAGGCAACTGAAGGAACACGGGTGGGTTTTAGTCAGTAAGAGTCTGACACACCCAGAGTGGGAGAAGTTATTTGATAATTTTCCACGCAAAAAAAAGGAGGGACTATGTTTGTGTTGAGCTGTTCGGTTACTGACAAATGCGTACACCGACTGCACAGGTCCACTGTGTGGTTCTTTCCTCAAAATACCATTTTAGACCAGTTGTAGTAGTTTTTTAAATATGATTGACGTGTTATTTCTACAAGTAGGTTTGTATAAATGTACAAACCTACTTACAGAAATAAAATCATTTATCATTTATCACCTTTTCGTGAAACTAAAAAACTTTTTAGACGAATATTTCTGTTTCCACGAACAGACGGAATGCAAAAAAAATGAGATTGTTCGAAAATCATATTGCAAAAAAAAAAAACCTACACATCACCTACTACAATCTGTCAAATTTCTTTAATAGATTTTCAAATTTTATTTTTAAGGTATAAGGTTCAAAGTTGATTGGGAAAATTTGACAGTTTCAGGTAGGTTGACCTGCTGGCGTCTGTACCTATCGGACAAATTTATAATATCGTTGGTACGTTATTTTTATTATTACCTGGTAACACTGCGTCGTGCGGCGGGTCGACTGTCAAACAGAAAATAAATGAAGGCGACAGCATACGGCGTGGCGTGAAACGAGTTCATTCATCTTTTCCTCTTGCCGCTGTGACGAGTCAAAGAAGTTCGGGCTCGAGCCGACGCCTCGTCACTGCGAATAAATAGTGAAACCGAGGACATTCCGTGACCATTATCCAAATTTGTGTCATATAGGCAGCACGCCTTGCCGCCCCTTCGAAATATTGACATTTTTAGTCATCTGTGTTATAACGATACAGCGGTATCCTGTTATTCAATTTTAGGTTAAAAGTCGTGTGATGATCAGTGAAACATTATAAAGTTTAAGGGACTGTGGGCGCCCGTATCTCGTGACCGGTATTCGGACAGAACTTAAGAAAAATGGAGTCCCCGGTGATGGCATACGCGTTCGATGTAACGCCGAATTACTCGTACATTTTCGAATTCGAAAACGAATTTATTCATTCCGACTATCGGAAATGGATGACAGAAAATTGGACTGTGGCTTTTTACTACGTTGGGGTGTACATGGCGTTCATTTTCGGCGGTCAATACTACATGCAGAACCGGCCCAGGTATGTAATGATGTGCTTCCTCTATCCCAAGTTCACTGTTCTAGTGGCCCACTAATATAAATTAATTGATGTAATACAGGAACTAACATAATCTGTTACAAGAGAACATGCAGTCTTGTGTAGTTGTTCTAGAGCCTGCTGTTTTAAATTACATTTCATAGTTTCTTAACAGGGCTTAGTCATTTTCGTAATTAGAATGTTTTGAATGCTATGAAATAGCTCAATAACATACTGTATGTCAAATGACTAACAAACTTTTGATTGGACCATAAATTCCTTTGAAATAAGCCCAATTTAATTTATTATTTCTTTCAGGAACTTTATATCAAACCAATTTATTCTTTGTTTGAAATATTTTAATTCATATGGACTACACAATGATCAATAAATATGTTATTTATGATTCATGCTGCTGTCATACTGTTGAAATTATTATTTAGAATAACTTAACATCAACAGTGAATCTTAAAAACCTTTTTGAGAGTGAGTGCTCACAGGTTTATTCCAAAGTTGTTATAATTAACTCTCATTTACTTGTTAATGACCTATCCAATACTTCCTAGAGATTGATTTATCATAGTACTACTAGATAATAACTTGTTATTTATTTATGTAGGTTAGCCAATAACTGTTTACACAATTCATTAAAAATAATTTCCATAATAGTATGTTTATTAACAAATATTACAAAGCAAAAAAAAACTTTTACTTTTCCTCCAAATTCATACTGCTTTAATGTACACCATGCAATATCATTTTTTAAATACTTCAAATTTAAATGCATGATTTCTCTAACAACATATCCAACTTTAATCAATTTATTTATTACTAACTTTTGCCTGTGGCTTCATCTGTGAGTTGAGAAAAATCACACGCGAACATACTACAGGAATGAAAAGTATTCCAACCTAACCCAGGTCATGGTCAA
The DNA here is from genome assembly GCA_963853775.1 of Xanthia togata. Taxonomy (NCBI): domain Eukaryota; kingdom Metazoa; phylum Arthropoda; class Insecta; order Lepidoptera; family Noctuidae; genus Xanthia; species Xanthia togata. The sequence continues at coordinate 4,763,690 of OY970797.1, read as the reverse complement.
TCCGTGTGTCAAGTTTCATTAAAATTTGTTCAGCCATTAATGTGTGAAAGGTAACAGACTGAGAGAGTTACTTTTGCATCTATACAAATAAATAAAGTTGAAGTCTGCATCTGCAATGTCAAAATAACAGCTTTTTACTAAATGCATGCAAATTATCTTAAAAATATAAAAATAATTTATATGCTACTTGATTCTTTGACATGGTCTCATTTATTAATGAGATTTTTATATTCAAATGAACATGTTAATAGTACTTATAAAAAAGAAACAATTTTTAAAGTTTTTGTCTGCCTGTTTGTTCCGGCTAATCTCCGAAACGGCTGTAACGATTTTGACGGAACCTTTACGGTCAGGTAGCTGACGATAAAGGAGTAACTTGGGCTACTTTTATTTTAGAAAAAGAAGTAGAGAAGAAGGGTCCATGCGGGTGAAGTCGCGTGCATCACCTGTTTTATTTCGGTTGGTGGGTCGTCTTAGGATTTATAAGCACCTGGTCGACCGAGTTCTAATCTCGTGAAAATAGAGAAAACAATTTTCCCAGGGGACAACAACCTCAACAGGATCAACCTAGCTAGATCGATCTGTCGTCCCCGTAAACCCCTACATTGCTCCTTTCATCAAAATCGTTAGAACCGTTTTCGAGAATGTGATTACAAATAATATGTAATCACATTCTCTGAAACGGTTAATATATTATGTATAATAATTATACAAATATTGCTCATTTAATAATATAGGATAATATAATAATAATATTAGTACCTATGGATAATACCTATTAAATATCACTTATGAAGTCACATGTTTAGGAGTGAACTTTTGTGGACATTACATTGTATTAAACTTTTATTACATTTGCAAAGTATTAAACAGCAAGTTAATCTAAGCCCTGAAATTATTCGCATTGTTCAGAATAGTAAATAGATTTAAATTAGTTTTTTTTACCACTCTGGTACAAAAGTCTATAAATTGTAAATAAATTCATGTAGATAATATATTTTAATGCAAAACTTTATCATTCTTTAGTTTTCATGCATAAATCATGGAGCTATTATAATGTCACCCAGTCAACAGTTTCATAAATAAACTATTTGCTATTTTGGCAGTTTTTTTTAAATTACCATTTTTTTATATTGCCGGTGGTTCGCCTGCATTTGTAAAACTTACTTACAAGATGAAAGTATCCTATGTCTTAGCCCAGGTCATGGTCTGTGTGCCAAATTTTAATAACAGACCTTGCTTCTTTTCATGTGGTTAGTGACTAACCTGGTGTCAGACTTAAAGCCGCCCATGGGCAGAGGCCCAGAGACTTGGGCTTCACATGCCGTCGAGAAATATCTCTCAGGCATGCCGGTTTCCTCACGATGTTTTCCTTCACCATTTTCGAAGCAAGTGATACAATACGCACTTGAATCTGAAAAGTCAGAGGTGCGTGCCTTGGGTTCGAACTCGAAACCTATGACTCGGCAGTCCGACGGTCTCACCACTAGGCTATCACTGCTCATACATAACAGACCTATAAAGCTACTTTCGCAGCAAAAATCTTAATATTTGTATTTGAAACTTAAATAAAATAAATAAATTAAAAAGCAGTCTATTTTCACATTGTCAATACAAATTTCCCTGGCTACTCAAATGTATAAAGTTTTTTTTTCCTTTTGAGTGTACCAATAACAATACAACGTTAATCTTTTAATTATTATCCAACAAACAAGTGGGAGTACCTTCTTTCTTTAATCATAAACTGAGAACTATAGAAACCATTCAACAAAAGCGTTGTCTATTTTAATACTAGAAACTAGAATACACAATGAATACAATGCAATGTACTAGTCTCGTAGTAAACATTAAATTAATTGATGTTCATAACGATTAGTGGGTATGACTAATAAACAAACACCAGCTGCCCTGTTGTAAACATGCAACAAGAAATCAGAGATTATTACAATAAACGTCACGATTATGCACCTGGCTTCTTCAGATTTACAGATTTTAATCTGACGTGTACAAAATTGATGATGATGCTAATTACCCTGTACAGATTATAAAGAAATGATTTGTCTCAATTTAGACAGCTGACTACCATACGATAAATCGTCGCAATCGCAGAATAAGCTTTTATCGGTCGGTAGTCACGTTTCTCGTGATACTAGGAGGTAAAGTACAGGGATAGATAAACATTTCTGAAAGCGTGATCGGTTTTGGCTGTCAAAGTCATGATAATAATAAGCCTAGCTGACCAAAATAACAACAACCAGTCTTATTAGATGACAGGCAGTTTAATGTTATTTATATAATAGACTTTTAAACGATGGCAGTATCAACTGAAAATGTCCACTATCTCCTAGTTTCTATATAAATATCAATTTCTAAACCAGAAATATTCGAGAACAGTACAGCTGTAAACCAATATTTTTCCATCACATAACTCACTCTGGTAAATGTACTGGCTTGACAACTAGTAGATATTTTATAATTTCCGATATAAAAATTTAACCTTTGTCTCTCATCCATTTGTTAATTACCTCACATGGATAATGTGTGGCAAATTATCGTATATATATTAACAATAGCAGAACCATTGACATTATGGCGAGATAGTAAATAAAAAAGTCAGGAAGGGTATAATGTTAATTGTAATGTCAATTATTGTCAATAACCTTTCTCTGAGAAAACTTTCGTGCTCAAGTATGATTGGTAGATAGGAATACGTCTGCGTAGTTGGAGCTGTGTCTTTCGTAGTTTCATTGTATTCAAATAATTTTTAATTCAGGAATACACCCATAATGAAAATTAACAACAGCTTACAAATTATATTATAGTATTAAGAGAATAATGCCATAAAGGGCAATCTTGGCAATTTCTCTCTTGCAAAAGGTTATATTATTATTATAACTGTAGGTTAAAAATTACAGGGGACCAAGGATGCTGCCTAGCGGTAGCCCATTCGCAATAGGAATATAGCCTAGTTTATTCATCTACCGTGCCCCCGCAAACTGTTGGGAAGTATTCAGTGTATAAGTTTAAGCTGAGCATTTTTCACTACGATATGTAGTTTTTATTACAGTAATGGGATGGAGACTGTGTTACTTAGCCAAGGTCATAAACTCACATTCAATACATTATTTTTTGTTTACGTCACGAATACATGAGAATCTCAACTGTTTGAACAACAATAGATGTTCTACAAGACTTGCGTCAGAAGATTGAAATAAGGGACCTGACTTTCAGGTCTCTGAAACTTAACAGTCAGCATCAACAAGATAATTGGCACCTGTGCTAACCTTCATTTCATAATAAGTCAAAATCAATGGATTTTCTAGTAATGTATGTAAACAATTATGTGTAACTACAAATATTACACAATTTGGTATTAAAAATGCAAATATAATTTTATTTGCACAGTGGCACACAATGGTACCTACATGACATACTTAATACTGTATGCATATTCAATACGTCAATACAAGTTTAGTAAAACTGAACGCAGGATGGTTTGAAACAAACATTAACTTGCTAAACTACTTTTATCTACGTCATTAGTAATTGATGAATCGATTGACGTACAACTCCGATTCCATTCGTAGGTACTTATATTTTTATAACTTTTTTTACATGATCATTGTCAAAAGGCTTCGATGGGTAGCGACCACGACGCTTACGAAGAATTCATAGAAATTTATAGAAATAAACCTAAATATTCATAGAAATTTAGTTGTTGTCCCCTGCAAAACGTAAGTCTAAACGTTCATGTACGTACTAATGGATCCGGTTAATGAGGATACCTGTATCCTCATAATAGAGCGATCAACAACCGGTCCACCAAGCCTTGTAATTATTGGAAACCCCATATTGAGCGAGTGGAAATCTACTGCTGCTGGCTGTTACGTATCACGCACCATAGGAAGTCGTAGTAGATCATGTTGTTTTTAAATGAGAAATATAAATACAAACTCTCATTTACTTTTGACGTTACATTTCATAGACCAGAATGACTAAACTCTTAAAAAATATACCAAAACGTTCTCTTTGAATAAACTTTCTTAACGTCTAGATTGGCATCGCCTTTCGGGGATTACGTAAAACAAAATATTCGTTTTCGTATTAAGTAAATTTGATTATCTAATTCGTTATAAATGTTTACTAACGCGATATTATGTTGAGCGTGGGTGACCGAGACGTGCGGCTTCGACGGCTCCGCCCGGTGGGACGGGTGGGCAGACCCGAGGGGGTGAATCTCATGAATGAAACTCCGCATCTGATCTGCAACGTTACGTAACTCAGTTTGGCACGCTTTCATGAATAATACCCGTTTTCACAGTCATACTGCATTTTACACTCATTCATATTGCCCATTTTCATGATTTTATACAACGTTGTATTCATTTTTGGTCCATTCTTTTAAAAGTATCGCTTTCGTTTGTATTTCTTCGTCAGCAATTAAGTGAAAGTTTACCACAGTGAATACTGGTCTCACTTACACTGTATGTATGACATCATCACATGTGGTCCGAGGCTGTCACTATGACGGCGAGAATATTGAATAACATTCTATTCACGAAAGTATTCCAGAGATACTTTATTTTTATAGATTTCACACACTATATACGTTTGACAATATCTCGTTATGTCAGTTATTAGACGTTTATTTTGCATAAAACAAGGTAACATGTAGGTCAAGGTTTATGTCGTCTATTTCAGTGTAATCCTGAGGCTTCGGTGGCATAACTCGGTGCGTTCAATGTTCAATTACGGAGATTACGCTAACTTTACGAGATACTCCAGTTTAATGGTGACGTAATCTGATGAAAAGCCTCATTGAGCTTTAATTGGATGATTTGGTTGAGTCAGGGTAATTGCTTTTGTAAACCCACTTTGTAATTGCATACATCTATCTGATGTTGGAAAACTGATAGATTTCCTTTGGACAAGATCGGGAGCAATTGTCCCGGCTGTCTGCCCGTTATTACCAGTTCAATGTAAACAACGACTATTATTGCTTCGACGCCGGTACACATTTACTCCTATTTAGATAATGTTTCGAATACTTTAGAGTACTTTTCAGTAATCACGATTTTTTGTGTATAAAATGTGTTTGGATATAAACAATGCCACCAACGGATTCTTATGCACGAAACTGAAGTTAAGTCAAGAGAGAAATACGTCTGTCTATCTATATGTTAAATGTTTTAACTTTTTTAAAATAAAGATTATACTCTTAATGGTCGTTTATTAGACAGCCTCTATTTTTCGTAATAGTGAATACAATCCCGAGCATGTTATCACAAGTAAAGTGCGCGCAGCTTCGTGAGATAAAAATGTTGTATCATTAATTGTTCGTGTCTTACTATTTAATTACGTGTTCATTGTGGTTTGGCGAAGATTGTTTACTCTCTCTGTGGTCGTTATTGAAATTAGTCCAAATATAAGATTAGGGTTATTTTTGGTCGCTTTTCTTTCATGCAATTCTTGATTCCGTTGGTGACCTTGAAGGAAGATGGGGTTTTTTTTCCCCAAAGATCTATTTTTTTACGTTCTAAAATGGTAGTTTATGTGTGTATGGGTTCAACAAACATAAACTCACGCATTCTTCCAGATTGTAGTTCTTCCTATCCTTGGGGATAGGCAGAACTACAGAACGCTACCTGCTACGATCCTTACATACTCCTTTTCCCTCGTTTACGTCCATACATCTGGACATACACGCACGCTGCCGCCCGGTGGTAATAATGGTAAAGATATATTATACATAATTATATAAAAAAAATATTTTGAATTTTCATTTTTTTTTTTCTAGATATTTAATTTGATACGTCCAAATAAAATTATGGAAGTGACATTAACTGATACATTTTTAACAACCTAAAATGTTTTATTCATGTCGTTAACTGGGTAGTGTTTTTTGGAGAACTGCCCATTATTGTAATAGGCAAAGAATTTTAGCCGAATCATTTGCGTCTTATGTAAATTGTTTACATAGTTCACGGGCCTTGAATAGTTATTCCACTTTTTAGGAAATTGAAAATAGGTACTTAATTTGTACAATAATTGAAATAAATGTGACCATACTATTCGTGCTGAAAATTAAGAAATATTTTATGTTCATTTATGAACTAGCAAATCGTCGTCGCTATGTTTAGTAATTTCTGTGGATAAGATAGTGGTCTTAAGGCTGGTGCAGACCAGCGCGCCTCGAAAAATACAATTTCTAAGAAAACTTCACGGTATAACAATAGCCGGTGTCGCGTCGCGCTAGTCTGCACGAAGCTTAATAAAGGCTCGTGCAGTGCAGACCAGCGCGACGCGACGGGCGTGACGCGACTCGAACAAAACAATTTCTAAGAAAACTTCACGTTATAACAATAGCCGGTGTCGCGTCGCGCTAGTCTGCACGAAGCTTTATTCGAGCAGTACAAATAATTTACACGTGCTATTTTTTTTAAATTACTATAACTTAAATATGGAATCTTAAATAGTGCGGAAATTATACAACCGTTTGAGGGATAGGAATCAAAATATATTTTTCATCCCACCATCTCGGAAAGAGTATTTTTAATCTTCAGTATCTGAGTGGAAAAGCCGTTTTTATTCTCTAGAGGATAAAGTAAATTGAATTTAGAACATCGTGTGCACTAAGTTTGTGAATTAAAAAAAACATTAAACCTATTTACTGCTACCTCTATGGTGCCGAATATATCATACAACTTTTTTTTAATTTGTTAAAAACTCAGACTCGGAACCTTCTTGGTGTAAAGAAGCTTTCTTATTTTTTCAAACAAAAATATTACACTCAATTTAAATAACTGTAGCAACGTTACTTTAAAATTTTCTTAATATACCTTAGTATTATTTTGTTATAATTTAAAGATTATTCTGTAATACTTACCTGTCATAATGTAGTAATTAATACCTAAACTGAAATAAAAGTGTACCTATCTTGTGATTGTAAACGTTTTTTTTTTTGCATTTAGTCATTTCCTCGCTGAGGTGGAATGAAAAGTTACGTGTTGCACTCGAGTGCAAAGATTTTTCACCTCGTGCTCTTTTGATTCCCTCGCTAACGCTCAGGATTCTAATTTTGAATCACTCGCTGCGCTCGTGATTCAATTTTAGAATCCTTCGCTTGCTCGGTCATCAAAATTGAACACGCGGTTAAAAAGCAACTTTGCACTCTTGTATAACAAATAACTATATTATGTGTAGATTTGACATACAGTATTAGGAAATATATTTTGTTACAGTTTGTCGAGATCCGACCTAGAGACGACATTCACTCATCCCATTCGCCACATATGATATATAATATAACATACTTTTCATCCATTAAACAGATGGGTGAAGGTCGTTCTTAGGTAGGATCCTCTACTAAGTCGAGAGGTGTCGTGGGACACCCGGTTGGAACGCAGTTCCTTTGTCAACATGTTACACTTTTTAGCTCTCATAAGCCATTTGTGCAGATACAGAGTATAACGTGCGCTTAGGAACTTCGTTCCAAAAGATACGTCACTAACACTGCTTTCTGATCTATGAACTAGATAAGCCAGTAAATCAAATACAGTCAAGTCTCAAATTGACTTTTACCTAGTCGCTAAACACAAACACTTGATATTAATCGGCTTAGAACCTCCAACGCGGATTACCGTGTCAATAAGGTTACTAACCCCAACCCAGGGCCAGTTTGTGCAACGATATTGACATTCAAACTTTTCCGCTAACGACTATTCCATCAATTAACTATATTGAAGCTATTAAAAGCTTTCGTCGTAGATGCTGATGTTGAATCTTGAATCTTGATTTCTTGACCCATATTTGTTTTTCATTCAGGGACATAAATAAACATCGTCATGTGGTAATGAGCATTGTAAATATTAGATTTATGTTTATTACATGCGGTTGCGTACTAGTTCTAGAAATTACCAAGTTTTCCAGTTATTACGTGCATAAATATAAAGGAAAATTTGACGATGTCACGTCTATTCGTTACGTGAGAGAATAATTTGAATAATGAATGTTCATATCTTTATTTTATTGACAAAGTATTTTATCTCGCTCGACTTAGTTACATAAGCCTTGTGAATACTTTTTGCTAAAAACCTTACGTAATATTTCTTGCATTTCAGATTTCGTATGAAGTGGAAGTGAATCATATAATTGATCCTCTTTGCCAGTTTTTGGGGCGTTTTTATTCTGAAATCTCAAACCCCTCTTCCTATAAAGATGCTCATTGTATTGAAATAAACTCCAGATGCTATCAAGGTCGAGGGAGGGAAACCGCAACCATTTTCTGGCTACCCGCTTTTGTGTTTATTTCAAATAGAGGATCGTTCAACAGTATCCAAAAGTTTATTACTTATGATGCTGAGTATGCTGACTTTCTAAAGTGTTTAGCGTTATGGTGTTGTTATTGATTGTTAGAGTTTATAATGCTTGTTTTTGTACTGTATACTGGTGGTTTGGGATCCTTGGTTGAGAACCCTATAAGGCGTTTGTTTATTTGAGAATTACTGAGTAATATAGGTCAGTCGGGCAGCAGCAGCACCCCTTGAGGTTTTCGACTTTTCGTTATGGGATCCTCCTTTTACCCTTTTGTTCATTAAATTTGTTTGTTGAAGCTGTGTAAAAGCTTTTATAGCAGTGAATATGTGCATCTTGTTATAGTATAGGCTTATAAAGACAATGGTCTCGCCAAAAGAATTTTCGTGTAAAAGTGCGTTGCTACCAAAGTCACGATCAGCCATAGCTTGTTAGATTAGATAAAATATTCCTTTATTTAGGGTTTTTCGTTCGAAACCTTGAACATAGCGTTAAATACTACTCTAGGTGTTGTTGGTGTTTTTCCGCTACACTTAATTTTCGTCCATCGACCCCGAAGGCGAGAACCGTTAAATCAAGGCGAGTAACTTTGTAATTTGCTTACCTAGGTATTATAAGTGAAATGCCACCGCCGTATTTCATAGCATTTTCACTTTAAAGCAATTTGCAGACCTTTGCTGGAACGGATCGCATTTGCGGACGTATGCGAAATTTTTGTAGAGAAAATTTCGTATTTTTAAACTTCTTTCGCTCATTTTTTTTCGGTAATCGTACCTGTAGGATAGGGATGAAATATTTGAGTCTAGGTACATGAATCCTGAGTAGTAGGTACTCGTTGCGTCGTAGAATGTTCATATTCATCCAATTGATGATCAATCAAGTTAAATAAATCCATTTTTACTAAAAATAATCGTCAGTGTGTTATCTGATTAGTACCTACACAAAAGGACGACAAAACACGCTAATTGGCAGATGTTGTGGCTACTAAGTGACGGGTAAGTTAATCTTATGATTAATGCTACTCGAACAGACCGATACTGCTTCTTGAATTTCGCACATGAAGTTACGGGTGACTTTAACTGGCAGTTAGCCTACTCGACACTTCACTTGAGCGTGGTGAAAGAGGCCCTTATAATTATTTGTATCGATACTTTAGATCCATGCACGGATATCTATGCTTTGGATCGATCGGGATCGCAACTATGTGAAACGATTCTAGGATCATATCGAATGATTTCGATCCGATCCTCCAAATATCGAATTGTATCATACTTAGGGCCGTATTACAGAACCTCACTCAACACTCAAGCATTACTTAAAACTAGTTTCAACCAATCAAAAGGCTTTAAACGAGTTTTAAGTAATGCTTGAGTTTTGAATGACATTCTGTAATACGGGCCTTAATCCCTCGAGTCTAGGTTAAATTCCATTCATTCTTTTGTCATGCACCTGTGGGTGGAAAACGCCTTAGACCTACATTTAAACGACACTCCTGTGACTCATAACATATGATAATACTCATAATAATTATTTATGTTTAAAAAATTAAAAGTTTATCCACCTTAGGTATATAGGTACTCGTAATAATAAATATTTGCCGCATTTGTCAACGCGCGCCGACAAAATCTAAGTCAAATAATTTATTTTAATTAGGCAAATAAAGCATTTTAAACGCCAAAATAAAAAAGGTATTTACTCGCCCCTCCCAAATTCTTGATACGATCCATTCATTCCGATACTGGTACTTTTGTATCGATCTAAGCATGTATCGTATACTGTTGTATCGATACGATAAGGTATCGGGATCGTGCATCACTGTCCTAAAGTTTCCTGTGGAGTTACTTACTTCATATTATTGTATAAATATTATATTATTTGAACAGCTACTTTCCAAAAACACATAATGCACACAACATGGTGATCTGTAACTCAGGACCCTCCTACCTCAGACACCTTTCTCTATATTCTATTAACCAGTGCCTTTAATATGATGTTGAGATAAACAAAGATTTATGATTATGCCAACGGTTCGGAATTTATATAAAGTATCATAATGTTTAATAAAAAAAAACATAATCCAGGATGTCATAAAATGTAGATAATATGTGTAATGTGTGTGCCGTTAGTTCAATTCCGTTAAAATAATAATACCTACTGGAGATAACAGTTTGCACATACAGACGCCAGCACATCAACCTACTACAATCTGTCAAATTTCTTTAATAGATTTTAAACTTTATTTCTAAAGTATAAGGTTCAAAGTTGATTGGGAAAATTTGACAGTTTCAGGTAGTTTGACGTGCTGGCGTCTGTACCTACAAAAAAATATGACAAAGTAGGTAGGTAGTTTATATTTTGTATGAATATTTTTTGCTCTCCAAATACGAGAACATCTTGAGCTGATTAGAAGATAATTCACAGGAAATCACGGTTAGTTTTCAACGGCAATGAAATCGCAATTTATTTTTCCTTTAATTCAGTTTATATAAAACAAGAACAAGAGTGGGGAATACCCATATACTGCTAATAATAAAGAGAGGCTATATAAGGTATAAGTGTACATAGAATAAATTATTTATGTTATGTCATCGGAAATAAATAGAACTACCTATTTATTTCCGACGCTAATTTGTTGGCTAAGTGGCCAGTTAGCTGCATAAAATTATATGACAGTGTATGTAGGTCCTTACAGTATTTTTCTGTCAATGCACCTGTTTTAATAATACGTAATAATTATAGCTTTATGTACCTATTTCTGTCTAAAAAGAATATTCTTTCATTCGCAACAGTAGGTACCTTGCTATCAGTAGAAAATGTGAAACGAATTGATTTGTAGAATTTAATAATTCCACGACCAAAGTCGAACAATCATTGACTTTTCGCGGATCAAAGTCCAACTCAGTGCACTGTGATCCCCAAGTCAGTGATACCGACTTGGCATTACGTGATGCACATCACGTGGCCATAGTTCACGATTTGGTTGATAATTAATTATAAAAGTTAAAAAAAAAAAACTAGATATTCAACAATGTTTACAGTTTGGACTATGTTTACAGACTGTCTAATGGGTTGCCTGTAACTTAAATATCTATAGGGAAGTAAAAAGTCATGAGCTAGCTGATGAAATTGTTTATTCTGTAAATAGGATATTGGAATCACTTTTACACGTCATCTTAAAAAAAAAAAAATTAGCTAGATGAGTTCGGCGTTTCCTATCTGACTACTCTGAGAAGAAAGGCCGAAACAAACTCAGAGGTCACAGTCTCTTTTAAAGTCCAGACGTAATCTTGGTCAGGCCATATTTTATGAGGACCATGTAGATTTGTCTGAAATGATCTTTTGAGAAAAGAACCACACAGATTTGAGTGGACCTGTCCTGTCAGTGCAAGCATTTGTCAGTAATCGTGGAGCTCAACTCAGAACTTAAGGAGCTCAACTCGACGAACAATACCAAAGAAAGGACATTTGGGTAGGCCGCATAAACTACTCAAACTGCCAGACCATCATTAAAACCAACCGACAGTGAAAAAATTAATGAGATTAAAAAAAAAAACCACATAGTCCTCACATTCACAATAATTAAAACAATATAATACTTTACAAAGTAATCATGTCATTTTGTATATAATTTTCAACAATAAAAAGCAGGACACTGAAAACGTGACCCAAAAATAAACTCTTAATTCGGTTTTAAGCATTGCTTATAGCTCCACTTCAGTTTTGTATGCCACTTTAAACCTCTCGTCTCGAAACATAAGTGATTCAAGTTTATCTAAAAAATAATGACGTCCTCAGTTATCTAAAGTAACTGTTTACACATATGCCTCAAACTTGATGACTGATGCGGGTGAACACGCCACATCATACGAGGCTCTTGTTTGTAAACAAATGTGAACCCTAACATAATAGCGATAAACTTCATATTTCATCACAATGTTGACAGACACCAGGAAGTGAAAGGAAAGAGTTTCTAGTAATCTAGACTTTTTAATACTTACCCGCCTTTTTGTAAATGTGAGGATAGTTCGAATTGAATATTTCAATAGTGCAGAAGTATTGTTGGCAAGCTTTCGAGAAATAGAATGACCTATATCTGAACAATTTAATCTTATATCATGTAACATTCACGAAGATAGAGGCTGTTACATTTTTAGTTTTTACACTATACCGGATTATTGGTTTTTCCATCTGGAATTTCTCACTAGCTGCCCGGAGTCTGGATTTGTGCCCGGTTTTAATGGCATTAGGCTCGCCCCCTATTATGACTTAGATTGGGTACACCTCTCCCTTACCCTTCGTGGAATACAGGCGTGATGTTATAATACTTATGATTGTTTTTTATTATGTTCTTCCCCTGTTCGTTGATTCAATATATTTGCGACTGGTACATGGCTTGGATAAACAGTTGGTTTTTTCTCGGTGTTATATTTGCTGTCGAGTTCAACGGTATCGCTAATAGTGCCGAAGTTCAATAATATTTGTACAGCCTTTTTATAGATTTACCAAGAGCAAAACACTCGTGTAAAAATAATAATATCATTATAATTTATTTTTTGTTTAACAGCACTTTTTTCCTGTCAGTTTCCTTTTTAAAACAATCTATCCATGTTTATTTATCAAAAGTGAAAAGATAAGATAGCAACAAAATATATGGCAATCTTTGAGACAGTTTTAAAGACTTTTCTGCAAATGTCCTAAAAAGGTTTCCTTGCGCGTTAAATTGTGGGTAGAGTTTTGTTTTATTAAGTAGAAAGTATACATACTAAACTTTCACAGGGAAACCCAGGGGAAAATGAAACGCGCCGCGACTCCTATCCTAGAAAAGTAGCGATTTTTTTTCGTTTAGTTTTAATAAGCTCTTGCTTTTGGCGTTAGTAAGAATATAGCGACGGGAAAAAAGTTTTTCAAGAACGTCATTGCCGCCAAAAGCAAGAGCTTATAAAAACTGAACGAAAAAATATCGCTCATTTTTTTTCTTATTTTTTGGGAAAAAAAAGTTTTAGTTTTTTTATAGATCCCTTAGGGGCTTATGGATGTCTCAAAATAAATAGGTAAGAAAAACGTGCAAAAATATTGATATCTATTGGAAAAATTATAATCATATTCTAAAGAAAAACGTTTTATTTGTCATTTTCACAAAAATATAAACACACACGCAAGCTTTGACGGAAACATGATTTTACAATAAAAACCCAATAAAAACGATTCGCTATCGAGCCAATACCGGAACAGCCAGCTAAGCCAGCATTAAATAGTTTTAATATGTAAAATCGATAAAATAATATTTATCGATTTTATATATTAAAACGAGATAAACATTTATTGCATCCACGTCCCGCGGTATGTAATGGCACATTGCCACTATCAGTATCGTACCACTTGGCATCATGCGTTGATAATGCCTATCTTTGAGATAACGGAGGTCGGCGTTTTTCACGTGAGTGATGTAACTGCTACGCTGATTCACGGCAGAACTTAATTTTGCAAAAAATATAAATCCACATATAGGTACGTCACAAGTCAGTATAAAATTTACGGGGGAGTGACGTCATGCCAATTTTAACTCAATGTATTGCCGTAATCTTTTGACCAAGTAAAAAAATAAAAAATACGTGTCTAGTATTTTTTAATAATCTATCTGTCGGACAAAAACATTTTAATCAACATCCTTAGTACGCAATGATTGTTAAACTGTCAAAATGTTGATCAACTGCATTGCCATTCTTCGTTTTAGCGTGTCGATGACAATCTAAATGGAGTCGGCCCTGAAATCGGCTCCGCGTTTGGCGCCATCACTAGCGTCCATCAGTTCCAGTGCAGACCACAGGCCACGCAAAACACGATATTAATATGCATTGCCATTGTAATTATGTTATGCAGTTACCTCGATAAAAACACAGAACTCTCATTGAACGTCATCGACTTTGATCTTCAGACATTTTCATCCATCCATTTCTAGCTTTGGTCTGCGTAGCTTACTCCTTTTACCGATTGGCGGTCTCCACTCAAGAACACGTTTGCTCCAACGGCTAAGTATCGGTTCTACCTGTCACCCGATCGGTATACGTAACCTACTAGATTGTGGCCATGGACTTTTTTGCAATCTTCCCTATTCTTCTTCTTATCGTTTCTTTGAACGATCTTGACTCAAGAAATATCTACGAAGGCCTCATTGAAATTAATCATGAATGACTTTGACCTTCGGTTAATAATACTAGGTCCCCACCTATGAAATTGGCGTTTTGTATGAGAATTTTAAAGAAGTTGCATTTTTTATACTATCATTTTCTTAATTTATTTAAAAGAGGAGTCATTTGTAAGGTATTTTTTATATAAATAATAAGGTTTTTTTACTATTGGTAGTTGTCTATGATGGCCATTATTCGATTTATTATTAAGCAATTGATGAATATTTTAAATCATAGAAGTGACGAGGTTCTCTATTTGTGAGAAAAAAACGCCAATTTCATAGGTTACCAATATTATGATTTCATGATGTGGCTGGTGGTGACACTGCTGCTACTGTTTGTCTGCTATTCATTTGCATATCAGTTATGATCATGAATCATGATTCATGTCTGACAATGACAATATGCGGCCAAAATGTTGTATGCGGCAAATAGGATCGACTAGGTCCGTGACTAATATAGTTTTAGGGATTAAATACTCTCGAACTAAATATTAAGAAGCTAGCAAAAGATTAAAGGATTTCCAGTATTTCAGTCATTTTATTATTTTACCGTCTCTTGACATTTCTCGGGACCGGGCCCGGACCATTGGAAGCCAATTCGCAGAGGCCCGTTAGACGTTTTTAATTAAATGAGGCAACAACATTTTTATTTTATCTATTATTACAGTAACGGATTATTATTATATTATATATATATATATTATTATTTTCCCGGATTCTTATACTTATATTCCATAGTAAATACACACACACACACACAACTTAGATAATACGAGCTAGAATGAAATTTCCTTTATTTTATCCTCGCAAATGTGTTGAAAAACGTCGTTTGCCGCCTGAGCATTATTTTGTCATTTCAGTCTCGGCTCCACCTGCTCATAATGCCCCACTGATATTTAGAACCTTTCCTACAATTTCTTCATCCTCATGAAAATAGAATGTTTTAATATCCAAGTAAAAGTTCCTGAAACCTGAAAATATTTTAAAAGAGGACCGTTGAATCAGCCTATTATGTAAATATATAATTATATTCCATTTGAAATAAGATTAGACATTTAAACAAACCTTTTTTACAGTCTGTTCAACCGATTCTGACTTCTATACCGTAGGCAGATAGCATTAAAAGCAAGTGGTTACAATACCAACTGTTTACTGCAGCTGACATTTGTCATGCCACCAACGCAATAGAAGTCAAAATCGGTTGAACGGACTGTAAAAAAGTTTTGGTTAAATGTCTAATCTTATTTCAAATGGAATATAGGTATTAATTAATTTTAGAATGTACTTTATTTAAAAATATTATAAACATACGTGACTTGATAAATGAAGTTCAAGAATCGCAAATAGCAGTCTGATAAATAAATATTACGTATAGAATTTTCCTTAAAATGATTATGTAGGTACTATGAGCAATTATGAAGTTTTCCTACTACAAGAAAACCTTGTCACAAGGAGATCAGGAAGTAGGGTAGAGACACCTGTTATGAGCGTTTTAAAAACTTGATCTTTGAAAGTTTGCTGTGTCGAAGTGAATACCTGTTTCATGTCGACCCTTCTGATGATCATGAACCTCAAAATGAAATGGATTTTTTTGTAAAAAAATTTGGCGCGACCGGTTTTTGATGCGTTTTTTTTGTGTGATTGTCAATGACGTCTCACACATTTTCGTTGTTTTTCGTGTGAATAAATTAAATTGTAATGTCGTTCAGACCAATTCACTATTCTAAAAGAAAAACAATTTTAAATTAGTCATGCTGGTTAAATCTAAAATAAATTGCTTCATGTTAACTTAACAGCGTACAATATCAATCTAAAAACTAAAATTAGGTACTAACGTTCTTTTAATAAATAAATACACAAAAAAAAATGTTCTGAAAAAGAAAAATTAGTCCTTGTTTTATCATAACTACTATAGATTTTTTGATCGTAGATAACAATATTTGCATCAAACTCAAACCATTTATTTCAAAAGCCATTTACAGGCACTTTTGAAGTGTTAAAGAGTCAGTCAGTTAGTCAGAAAGTTGAAGCTAGTTGCCCATTCCAAAACGTAGATCTCTATGGAGAAGAACGGGCAAGAAACTCCAAGGACACTTTTAAATATAGAAATTACATAATCCTGGGTACATTACTCTCGTTGCTTCTATATGTGAGAACAAGGTTAAACAAATTAAATAAAAAACGATTAAAAATAAGCCCTGGCAGATAAGAGATCACCAGTCTCTACTGAAGGCGCCCCGCTTACGAACATGACGCGTGGATCAGCACCATCCATCTCAACCATTTTGTAGGGAACCGAATGATCCAACACAATCGCCACTATCGGCGAGACATTCAAGCCTCGTTCAGACCAGCGCGACGCGACTCGAACAATACAAATTCAAAGAAAACTTCACGGTATTACAATAGCCGGTGTCGCGTCGCGCTGTCGCGTCGCGCTAGTCTGCACGAAGCTTTAAGTGAGCATGCTGTGGACATGTTGCATACATAAACAACATTGATTCATCATACTAGCTGTCGTATTATTTTATGTGTCATCACTCAACTGTTATCAATAGGGAACTGTTATTATCTTAAACGTTCTTGACATGTTTTGTAACAGATTACAATTTTATAATACTAGCAAGTTCAAGTACAATATTCGCATAGCTTCGCTGACCTTTTACTTCACGTCTACTTAGTACCTACTTAACTTACCTACTTAACAAGTGATTATTATAGTCTGATTAATAAATGTGTTACTAAATAATTTGCCAGTCTTAACAACAACTCCTAGTCAGATTAATTTGTATTATGACCAAGCTGAAATACTTTCTTACATATTTTGTATAAATATTGTATAATAGATATTTTGTATAAGTTTGTATGAATGTTTTGAGTAGGTACCTTGGTACCTAAAACATAAAATGCACATTTAAAGAACTTGAGGTGTCGTGGGAATATTAATATACAATATTTATGATTAAATAATAGGCACAATGAAATAAATTAACAACGTTGGAGAGTAACAAAATTAAAAAATATGTAAGTGTCGTGACGGTCAAAATGTTAGGTACACTTTAAGGCTCGTGCAGACCAGCGCGACGCGACGTCGCGACGTGACTCGAACAATACAATTTCTAAGAAAACTTCACGGTATAACAATAACCGGTGTCGCGTCGCGCTAGTCTGCACGAAGCTTATTCGGTCTAGCTTTCATTCGCCAAGAAACCTTCCAAGGACGCAGTCCCTAGTGCACTTGTGCGGGTCAGTCATGACATCAATTATCGTTTGCAAACACGACTTGACTACACTTTCTTTAAATTCCTCAATTAGTTTATTTTTAACTTTTCTTGCTACCGGTAGGTATGCAAAAATCATTAATATAAGAATTTTGCTGTGGCTTTCGGCGACGACGCTTGAAGGTAAAGAGCATGGACATAATGAAATGGTTTTCCTTAATTTGACAGTACATAATTTCAGGCCATATTCACACCTACGTGTCCAATAACTAAAGTAATATTTACGTTATTAGGTACATATAAAAGTAAGGACAAATATTAGATATGTACGTACGAGTACATAACTAATATTTTTATACATATAGTTATGTAGTTTAGTTTACAAGGTCGCTGCGATACGAAGTCAAATCTACGCCGTGATCAATTACTTAGGTACAACTAGATTAATAAGTACGATCATCCAGGCTATTCTCGTCACTACGACTCATTGCACCGCTACAGTACATTTTCTCAAGTTGTAAACTGACATTGCACGATTTTGCATGCAAATGTGAAAGTAAGTCGCACAACTCTCATTTGTTTTACACTGTTGCGCTTTTTTTCGCCAATGCGAATGATCGTGCGAATTTGACGAAGCCCAAAAAGTTAAACGCATTCGATAGTCGAACTTTTTCAATTTTCTTTCTTTATTTTTGTGAATGGCCGACAATTGTATAGTTGACCTCGTTTGAGATCGAAATGTACGGTACAGAAGTTTATTCTCTCTTTTATTGCCTAGTTTTTAGAAACTACAATTAATCGTAAAATTTAAATTATTACATTATCTAAAATTAGGCACACAATCCAGGTCCGCGTTTAAAATAAACTAATGCATCCATTATATTTTATGCGCAATCAAAATAATTGTTTCCATATCAAGAAAAATACTGCAATTAAACTCATTATCAATATAACTTGGAAAATTGGTTATTATTCTTAGAGGATATAAGTTCAAGCAATTAACATTCATGCAGTAAGGACTAGATAATTTTACAAAACTATTTTAATACATGAAATGAAGCTTCGTGCAGACTAGCGCGACGCGACACCGGCTATTGTTATACCGTGAAGTTTTCTTGGAATTTGTATTGTTCGAGTCGCGTCGCGCTGGTCTGAACGAGGCTTAAATCAGGCAAAGATTTGAAGATTTGCCAAATCTCTGAAAGGGCGGACAACATCAATCAATATCACTTTCGTTGAAACAACAAAGACGACCTAGAGTTGAGTTTGTTTACGTTAAAAATGTATAATACAAAATACATACCAATAGTCCTATACATTTTGTACAATATAGTATAATTCTGGAATAGTAAATAATTAACGTACCTACCGGAAGATGTATCTTCCGGTAGGTACGTTAATTATTAATTATTTATCTTGTGGCCGGACTTCCAACGCTACAGCGCAGCGTTGGAAGGCCGGCCACAAGATGGACCGGTGACCTGGTGAAGGCCGCAGGAATCCGCTGGATGCGGGCAGCACAGAACCGGTCGAAGTGGCGGTGCTTGGGGGAGGCCAATATCCGGCAGTGGACGTCTTTCAGCTGAAATGATGATGGTTAAATAATTAAAAATTTGTACTGTAGATCCAAAACAAGTTGTTTGTCACTTGAAAGCAATAATTGAATTCCGCATTCCGGATTTCTGATTTATTGTTAATTTTAATAATATATGTAATAAAAACAACATTCACCACTACCGTGATCCGAATTTGGCAGTCCTAATTCTGTACATTACCCCCGGAATTCAGAAACGACAATCGATTCTCTGAAACCAGATAAAACCATAATACATACAGACGTGAAGCTTGTCAATGATTACAGAGTGGGGCTTCCGGAAACATTGCCATGTCCTGTCATCAGTATCTTTCTAATCTCGTATCAGCAGAAAATATTTGAGAATATTAGCCAATAAAGCAAGATAGTGGCAAAGGTGACTGCCCAGGACGCACCACACGCACAATATTGCCACTCGTAAAGACAATTTTACTGTACAGACGCTGTTTACTGCACGTCAACCTACCCGAAACTGACAAATTTTCCCAATCAACTTTGAACCTTATGCTTTAGATATAAAGTTGAAAATTTATTAAAGAAATTTGACAGATTGTAGTAGGTTGTGTGCTGGCGTCTGTACTGGACCTTTTATTATATTAAAATTATCATAGTCATGATTTTGGACGAAAGACGTCTACTGCTGGACATAGACCTTCCCCATTTCTATTAAAATACTATCAGCTTATTAACCCCAGTAACACACCTCCGCTGCTAAACCTTAACAGCGAAACCGCTGTAGTTAAATTCAATAGACTCGCGTCATTTTCTGCTACTCTCATCCGATTCGAGTAGCGGAACATGACGCGAGTCTATTGAATTGAACTACAGCGGTTTCGCTGCAGTGGCTGCTACGGTTTCGCGGCGGAGGTATGCTACCGGCGTAATGTGTGCTGTCCCAAAACGATGGCACCAACATTTGAACTGTCATCGGTCAAGCTAACGATCAAGTCAGTTCAGTACCCAATACTAATCGCTTTTGCAATTAATGACTGTAATTATAGTACTACTTGATAAGCATAGAAGGGCATTAGGTGCTATCGAACTTGATACGTCAATATGTCAAATACAATCTGACATATTGACTTTAGATTTTATTAATTAGATAGCTCTAATGACTTTTACTGTCGTAGTGTGGCTTATTATGATTTATTGGTTTGAACTAATTGATTTGTTATCGGGAAAGTTGTGTTTATAATTAAATTGTCAGTTTTAAGCACGACCGGGCTGCGTCTGCGTCTCATTCTCTTCATCTTCGACGCAATATATAGGTCTGTAGATCTATTCTGTAAAAACTTAGGTGATTTTTCAAATGAGCTGAAATTCCACCGGATTTTAGGGATTGACGCTATTGACAGCACACTTCAAGCGGAGTGAGCTTGTATATACAAGGTGTTCCTTTTGATATCCCATAACTCTAGGGTATTAATGAGACCATGTCAATGAATCAACTGCATGTTTTGTTGTTTTTTTTTTCATTTTTCTTTCTAAATAATTCGACAAACTAACTATTATTTATGTACCTAATACAACGCGAAATATAATTATATAACATTTGGTTCAGACTATTTTTTTATTAAAAAAAATATGGTAACGTCGCATTTTCTTAGCTTTAACTATGACTGATTGGTTTGAATGAAAATTATTTACTCGTACTTATCAATGAAACTATGTTGTATTCGTAACTATTTATTTTTGGAACACTTGTTCTAGGACATTTTGCACATTTTGTAGGTATTATTTTTACGTATAGCATATTATAACCTTAAAGTTTAGGTAAATTGCATGATTGCTTCCACTAGGTACTTCATTTATTCGCATACAGTTGTAGACACAAAGCTCGCAACAAGGGTTTCTACAATGCTGTTTCCAAGTTCCAACTGACATACATAGTTGGTTGAGGAAGCAGCGAACTTGTTAGTGAATTGATTAATTTAATGGACTTCGTCCTTGAGAAGTTTCTGAAGCTGTTGAACACAAAAAAATTATCTATTATTAGAAGTTTATTTTCGGCACCTTCAAAACAATCTAATCATCATTAACGTCATCGCGATCATCGGAAGTCATTGCTTCTTCATCACAAAAATCGTGCGTACCGGGATTTTCCAGACGAACCGGTATCATTATAATATTTTCGGCCCAAATGTTGTTTTTATGTTGTAAGTTGATAATGTTTCCAGTGGAAAATATCCTTGATACTTACACCGTTAATATAAAATACATTAGTAGGTTCAGTATTCACGAAGCACTGTTTAAACATACACCGTGGTAAATTATGCAGATCAACATATTTTTTAGAATTTCTATTTTTTTTTTTTGTGTAACCTCTTTTTTGCGTCATGATTACCGCAAATAAACGTATTTTCTTTCTTTTCTTTCTTTCTTTCTTAATTTTCAGTGCTATCAAACAGTGAGAAAAAGAAAAACAAAATCGACTCCCCAAAAATGTTATCCTTAAATAGTATTGTTTCTTTTACTGGATGGCGCCGAGCCGACTTAGTCTGTGCCAAGTTTTGATTTTTCTTTGATTAAATTTTCAATTCTTTCATAGTATTTTTTTTTTGTTGTATTTTGCAAAAAAAAAAATACTCTTAACTATTGTATAGTGTATTAAAAATGGTAAGCACTAAATCTGTACTTATAATAAAAAAACATTTATGTCACTGAACATTAACGAGCCTACCATTTTCTTAAAGCTGCATCTACGTTGAAACACAAATGTGTTGTCTCATTAAAGTCCGTCGTTATCCAGAGCCATGTGTTGTGTCATTAGCCACTACCATACCAATGTATATTCTATACATAACAATATAAGATATTAAATTAAAGAAACTTAGTGAAATATTCTATCCATTTTGCATGAAAAAGTTCTGCGTGAATGACGCTTGATTTCGCTTTTTCATATCTAGCGACTGGTTTTGTAAGTACTAACTAAGATATATTTTACACTAATATCACAAAATAATACTATATAAAAAGTCTTATCGATTACCAGAAACACAATATGAAATCCATTGTTAGGTTTTAACATATTTTACACGGTCGAGGCAGACTGGGGATACAATAGCAAGCCACATTGAAACAGTAACGATAACGACAAATATATATATACAATATATACCTATTGGAGTCGGTTTTGTGAATAAATGTTACGGGTCTGTGGCCCTGGCCTGTCAATCGGATCGGGAGAAAAAAAAACAGTTTGATTAATAGGTACCTAACTATAATTTTTCAGGAACGGACTATTAAACTGAAATATCTTGTCAGTGCCAAGGTTAAATATTGAGATCGACTGATAAATTACTATTTCATTTTTGTGACGATAAAGTAAAAACTTGTATGTACCTATACTATTACGTTTGCTTCGACCAATAAAGGATCATAGTATGCACCAAATTACAAAATAAAAAAAAGCAATCAAAACCAAAAATCAAAAACAAGAAAGAATCATATTACAATCTTCGATTCCTAAAAGTACAAAAAAATAAAACGAATAATGTATCCCATAAAAAGGTTAAAACTATTTCTCTGGGAAAGAAGGCTAGTGGCCACTTAACGCTTTTTAACATGGCCAATTGTTTAGAACTCATAAAATAATCTAGACTAGACACAAAATTAAAAAAAAACATACAAATAAAAAAAAGCAATCAAAAACAAGAAAGAATCATAATATTACAATCTTCGATTCCTAAAATTACAAAAAAATAAAACGAATATTAATAATGTATCCCATACAAAGGTTAAAACTATTACTCAGGGAAAGAAGGCAAGTGTCCACTTATCGCTTTTTAAAACGGCTACTGTTTAGAACTCATAAAATAATCTAGACTAGACTGGTTCAAGTAAACAAAAATAGAAACTGACTTCAGTGGCCATAGTTTATTCATGGACGTTTTCCCTGAAAGCGATCGATGCATTCGGAATGAACTTTTTGCAGCTGCAATTAAAAATAAACAAGCTATTAACGAACCTTATCGAATCCAACCAGTTGTGTGCAGTAGCGTGTTTCATTTAAATAATTTGTTTGCTGAGATATTGTATTAATTAATAAAGACGCCGTTTCTGTTTACAACTTTAACTAATTTAATTTTCTCTTGTCCCCAGATTCGAGTTACGGCGAACGTTAATGATATGGAATTGTTCACTAGCAGCGTTTAGTATCATGGGGGCCTGTCGGACGCTCCCGGAGTTCATTCATGTGTTACGGAACTACGGGATCTATCACTCTATTTGTGTGCCAAGGTAAGATTTTCCATAGTTAACATCATCTATCTATACAAATAAATACAATTGCAGTATCTGTTTGCAATGTCAAAATAACAGCCTTTTAACTAAATGTATAATTATGAAAGTATATTAAAAAAAACAATTTAAAAAATGGTTTGTCTGTCTTTCTGGGTTCTGGAAAATCTCCGAATCGGCTGGACCTATATTGAGGGGACACGAACTGGCAGGTAGCTGGTGTTATAAGGAGTAACTTACTTTAATTTTAGAAAAATAAGTAGAGTCCACGCGGGCGAAAGCGCGGACATCAAGTTAGTTGATTATAAATGACTATTTGATTATTATTAATGGTTTTAGAACGGGCAGTAAGTAAAACATTATGATTATGACCACGATGGCCTTGAAGATAATGCATTACCGATTTAGATTCGACCATTAATTTAATGGGCCAAAACAAATATGCTGTCATGGAAAAAAATCAAATATAATATGTGTATTTTTGGTCCCCTTTAGTTAAGTACAATTGAGTTCTCTTCTCTGTACAGTTTTAGTCAAGGTCTACTAGGGTTGTGAAGACATTTGGATTAATCATGACTTTATGATTGTCATCTAGCAATCAGTCATGTTCAGTTCAGTTCTATTTATGTTAGTATTTTTTTTGTAATTTATTTATTTTCACTTCAAAGACCAACATCTGTGTAGCCCTGGCTCTTGTACTAGGAGTTCCTGTATCACAAGAGCCGTTGTATGAGAGTTGTATCGTCAGTTTTTCGCTATATTTCATATTTTGTCTAACCTTCATGGGCTATATCCACACCAAAGTCACTGACTTCAGGATTTTTGTCATTAAAATAATCAAGTCAACTAAAATTACAAACTTTAAGCGTTTCAGTGCTTAAAACTTCTGAGGGTAAAGTTGTTAGCGACAACATTCCGTAACAGTAGTTTCATTTCAAAGGTAAATTATCAGGTCAGTCAGTCTCCGGAATATGTCGACAATGTATAAGTTTAAACATAGACGTGATTATTATCGGAATACAGAGAGACTGTAACGTTATAAGATAATGTCGAATTTACGTAATATATGTTATGTATTACGTATAAAACATGAGTCTCACAATCTAATCGAAATTATAACCCGGAAATAGTAGATTGTTGTAGTTTCTGCCCGAACAAAACTAATTCGCAAACACTTCATAATTCGTCGAAAACCAAAAATATTCTTAGTGAGATAACCAGTCTTGACTGGGATCAGAAGTGTCACTGTGAAGATGTGTTACTTCTTCTTCCTAGCTTTCGAGGTACAATTCCGTAGCCGAGTGCAAGCAGCAGCAGCAGGTGATTTGTCGCCGCGACACTACTGGTCTCTATTTATTACTGATATAACTTCCGCAGCTAGCGACACGGTATTTCATAGAAATACTAGAAACTAGTAGTGTCGCGGCGACACGTCGCCAGCTGCTGCTGCCTGCAGTCGGCTACGGAATTGTACCTTTACACTAGGAAATGATGAGGGGTATGTTGTTGTGGGACTTTTGACCTTACAAAAGTAATGATTACAGCTTCATTTGATTTCTTTTGTATCTTTTGTAATTACCAAGGATAACAACAATGAATCTTATTGGAAAGAGAAAAAAGGGTCATGAGGACGGAACGCCGACTGTCGGGTAGTAATAAAGGAGGCCGGGAATAGACAAGTCATAAACTTTTTACGTCATCCAAACAACATTACGGATAAGGTGACTTGTCTAGACTGCCTGTCTGTCTAGCCGACTATTTGGGTCAAACTAGTGCCTATAACCAGAATTACGGGTATCTGGTAGAGGTTTGTGTTTTATGCTTGTGGCTCTAACCTTGTATTTTTTGTTATGGTATCATCTGGTTTTTGTTGTTTTGGTAATTTATATTACTTTTTTTTTTAAGACGGGCATAATTAGCAATATACCACTGGCCTAGAGTATTTTTTATTGTTGAATATTAATTCTTTCGCAGAAATATTAAAAAGTAATCAGTAAGTAATTCATTATAAAGTACAGAATGCTTATTTTGCAAAGAAAAAAGCGTGAACCAGGGAAATAATATTTTTCTTATTTTTTCTGTCTATGCCTAATGTTGAAGTGTATGCAATACGATAACAATAACATACAACAGTTATAACATACATGAGGTAGTAACAATCGGTTATACAATCTTGGAGGTTGTATATAAGCTTGCCGAATTTTTTTTTTAAAGAAAATTGTATTTTTCACAAAATCTTGCAAAAAAATTGTACTTTTAAAATTTAAGGAAAATAAATAGAAGGCCTTTTTTTAATCATTATTTATTTTTCCATTTGTATTTGTTATTACTCTGCGCTTTGGCCAACAAGAATTTATTATTTTTTAAATAATTATAGGACGCGTAAGCAATTTAGATCCATATTAAAATACATTAACAATTCATTTTTAATGAGATTAATAAATGCTTTAATTCCGTTCTGATTTCTTTCTTCTCTCCATTTTAAATTCATGACGAAAAATATTCTTTCCGTAAAAGCGGAAGTTGCAGGAATGGAAATAATATTTTTCGTATTTACTGACAATGACAGCCAGAAAGTTGAAGTTTAGTTGTCGTGATGTGAGTAGACCATGAGAGCATTTCGTTCGGAAATTCTCCATGCTGCGCTACGGGTGCGTTCCATTCCAGTCACGTTTAATTAATATAGAAAATTGAATGAGCGATGAACATATTGTATTTTTCGTAGTGTATTATTTTTCTAAGTATAATATTTAGTACTGTTGATTGAAATATAGTAATATGCATAATAATGTGGTAGACTGGTAGAGCAGCGTTTCCGATCTTGCATACAAGACAGAACTAGACGAGAACTGATGTAACAGGGTCATCATCATTACTGGCTGCCTTGTTCCACTCGCTGCTGAGTATAGGTCTCTGCCCTTTTGTGTCATGCTTCCCTGGTCTCATCAAGGTCTGCCCCGCGATATCAGCGTATACTTTGTAATAGGGTTCGTAGGGTGAAAGGGATTCTTTGAGTAATATTTTCTTCGAAAAATTGATAATTTCGCCTTCGAAAGCCTTTTAGTGTGACTTTTTTTATGTGTGGGTAATCGTCAATCGCTCTGGGCGGAGCGGGCGGGAGGGCGTGTCAGACTTTTACTGACTAAAACCCACCCGAGTTCCTTCAGTTGCCTGTGCATTGCCAGGGGCCACGGTATCCCTTTCGGACTTTCCCGCAACCCCGGCAGTTATCGGTCCCATCGGACCCCTTCAATTGCTGGCATATCTAGTGTGACCGGGCCTTAGATGAATTCATTACAATTATCGTATGTGAACGGCATAACTAACTTTTACATAACCCAAAAATAAGCTATGTTAATAATACCCATCATAATGAATTTGAGATTCTCTTTTTAATTACGGATATAACTGTGAATACATTTTACGCTCGCTGGCTTATAACGGTGGTCGTTAAAAATATGAAAGGAACCTACGTCCCTTTTTCTGATTTTTGAAAACCGACGAAATCGGCAAAAAAATATAAGGGTAGACTTTCGTCGGTTTTCCAGAGAATGTATAAAAAATTTAACCATCTATCCAAACAAATTAGGTACCTTCATTCATACAAAAAATATAGAAATTAATGGCTCCTAGTTCTTGTAGAAGTTATAAATGCGTAGGGACTTAGTTTAAGTAACGCTAAGTAAAATATCGGCATTGAATAACATTGTAATGTCCCAAGTTTGGTAGCGACTTGCAACTTCAGTACTTACCTATTGGTTACGGAAAGTTACTAAGGGTTTATGAAACTTAGGCTACGACGGCCTACGCGGCTACGAATGTGCTACGGGGTAGTCTACACAGGATTCCTACGTTCCATTTTTATTCGAAATTTAATAGTGAGTGACCGTGATCATTCGCTTACGTCATACTGTATTTTTCATAAATACTTTTCCTATAGTAACAAAGTGCTTATCAATCATTTAATAGTTCATAGAAAAATATCACCGTCCCTATGACATTGTTGTCATAACTTTTACTAGCATACGTAAGCGTCTTATCGTCGCGATCGACTATCGCTATCGATACGCTACGTCGGCGAAAACCGTCACGTTCGGAAAGCAGTACGTTTTAATGTAAGAATCTCACGTTTGTATTCTAATCGCGTCTCTTACGCATGTGTTATGTTATTCTGACGATGTCCGAAGCGAAAGTTCACGTGGTAGTTTCGTCAATAGTTGTATGCAATTGTGTCAATGATGAATGGGTGGCAAGAATGTGTTAATTCAAATTTAGTTATGTATGAAAGAAAGGGAGAAAAAATAAGTTTCTTACAAAACACTTAATAGTATTCTTAGACCCTTTAATATACTTAATACTATTCAATTAATATTTTTAGCCCAGCATAAAGCTTTAGTTTCCTAGGAAAGCGGTTCCGCCATTTATCGGCCGTCATGAAAATCTGCTGTCAAAAAACGCTCTGTAGGTATTTGAACAGCCGTTATTGTGTGACCATTCTCCACTTTCTTAGGAAACCATGTAACGGCATAACAAAAATTAAACAATTACTGGTAAAGCACAACACAGATTATACATTAACTTATTTCTGTCACGGTTAGAAAAAAACCCGTTTATCTATTACAGATTATAATGTTTCTGTTAAACAAAGTCAATTTCAAGCCTACAGTTGAAATTAATATACAATGTGATCTTGACCTTCATGTTAGATAACAAGAAGAGTCGTTCAAGGTCGACTAGGGTCGATTTAAATAATCCTTCGATTGTATTTTCTGGGTCAGAAATACCTACTTCATTCAAACGTGCTTGGGTTAATTTACTCATTAATCTATTGCTAGAAAGATTTATCTAAATTACTAGATTTTGTCCGCGGCTTTTTCAGGAAATCTCCCACAAACATACTACCGGGATTAAAGTATCCTATGCAGGTTATAAACTGCCTAAGTATCTGTGTGCCACATTTCTTCTAAATCCGTTCAGCAGCTATTGCGTGATTGAGTAACAAACATTCATAAAAACTTTCACATATAAAATATTAGTAGGATTGAGACTATTTTTGGGCTGTTTGATTTCTATTCTACTTAATTCTACCATATACATAATAATATGTACGTTGGTAGAGAATGTTTGTTTGCAAATCGTATCAGTAAACTGACGTATTAGTTCCAGAATAATAAACATGCTATTAATAAATTACACTGCAGCTCAGTTACTATTTTCCATTGACTAGGTACAGTAGGCATCACGTCAGTGGTAACTGATCCAGTATAAGTTCAAATAAGTTGGTCTCTTATTCTTTTAAAACTCCGTACTTCGTCCAGCTCAAGGTCAACGTGCTACAACGACACTGCGGCCCCCTGTACTAAACAAATACACTGACCAGCTTCTAATCTTTATAACTTGAAATGATGTAAGAGGCAATAACGTAAACATTAATGTTACCGATCAAACTGAATGATGCAAGTGCATTTGCACTTTAACCAAAACATTTCTAAATGCAATAATAATCAATAATGACACTGAGTGATGATTCATAATGATACTGTAATCAAACCTTTGAGAATAACTTCACACTTATAACTTATAATATGTAAGTAATAAACATTAAATGCGGGAAAAAACTTAAATGGAAAATTTCTTTTTTTTTCGTAGAATTGGATAAAGGCGCCTGGGAGCCTTTATCCAGATGCCAGCTACGCGACTCTAGTAGAACAATTTCTATGAGAACTTCATGGAAATTGTTCTACCAGAATCGTGTCGAGCCTGTTTGCGGGAGTCTTCCGAAGCACTCGTTTTCCGAAATATAAACCGCTACAATAAAGTGAATACAATAATCGTTGTTAATTGCAATTAAGCAAAACAACAGTGAATTTAATGCGCCAGAACTAATGAGGGTAGATAATCTTTTTCTTATTATGTAGGCACAATTAAGTTAAAGAACTTACTTTTTAATGCCTTGTGAATAGTATGGTATATAACCCAGGATTTTCATAATTCCCACAGACGTTAATGATTTAACTCTATAACTCAGTTCTATCTAATGTACAGGAGCGTCAAGAGCATTTTTAACCGACTTCAAATACTTTTATTTATTCTGTGCTTCAACAAAGGAGGAGGTTCTATGTTTGTCTGTATTTTCGATTCGATCGACTTCTTCGTGATTACTGGTCCGATATACGTGATTCTTTTTTCATTTGGTAGAGGAAGCTTGCGCGGTGGTCCCGCATAAAAATTTTTGCTTGTCAAATATTGAATTACCTTTCGGTTTTGGTTCTCCTAGGAGTGAATTAAGTCCTCAATGCCCTTAAGTGCATCAGTCAAATTGACGTCAACATTTCAAGAATTAACAATGTCTGTGAAAATGTTCGCCGCTTTTCTGTTATGTCGTGGCATATACTATGCTTCTCAACGGACACGACAAACTCAAAGGTGTCTTCCACCGGCTCAAGGGTACTTGAGTGCGCTTTGCAGAAAGCGAACACGGAATCAGATTCTTTTGTTGTATCAAGTCTGTTCTTAAGCTGCTCCGGGTCTGTTGCCAGATTCTGTTATCCAACAATTTTCATTTCGCCCGCTATATTGCATGCTCAGCGTTCATGTTTTTGGCATTCTTCCAAATGTTCAGGCCTTCAATGAGATCTTATTTCCGATTCAGTCAAAGGCAACTGCGGATATAACTAGGTCGACCTTGACTATAAAGGGCGGAGAAAAATTACCCAAAAAGGTTCAAAAGCTGATGACACCATCAAACTCTCCAGACTGTCTGCCGGCTAAGCTATCTTCATTCGAAGGTATTGGCAGTCGATAACCCTGACAGAGATTAAACAAGTTTGTGTTATAGTTGTATCAATTATCATTTACATACACAATACCTGCTGCGTTGATAACGTAACTACTTACAAAATGAGCTCTCTCCACCAGGGGTGTCTCGGTCGATAGGTGAATAATTATAAAGGTGTATTTAATTCTTATCTTATACATGTATTGTTACATTTGTTTCTATGCTTGTGTGTGCAAATTTTAAATATCTTTGTAAAATTCAAACCTATTCTAATACTCTGGTGTTATATTATATTGAGATCAAAGCATTTCTTGTACATATTATGGCTATACGACTCGACGGATCCTATAATTCCGTTGTGGGTTTAACGACACCCAAATACCGAGTCCAAATCGACACAAACATCGGACCAAATATTGGCTCCACGGATGTTGACCTTACAAATATTTGCGACGATAAGGGATTTGGACCTACAGAGGGCGAGCCCGGTCATTTTACGCGTAACCGGTATCATTGTTATATTACGTAAACATGATCTGATTTCCACAGTAAACTTGCTACTTTATTTCGTGTGTGGAGTAGCTGGCTTTTCTTATTTTCCTCTAGTTTTGTTTGCTACAGAAAGTTTCCTATATTCATTGTGTTTTGAAGTATGTAGTTGGGTTCTGATTCCGAATAGGTAATACGGGCTGGTGACCGCAACTCCGCGTCAAAGCGCGTATTTTAGTTTTAACGGGCCGGCGGAGCATGCGTAGTTCATACAAACGTAATACCAAAATAATTTGTAAATCAAACATGATTAAGGTAGTGTGTATTTATTCCGATTGGATTACAGAATATCTAGGCTCCCAAATATATATTTTTAATAGACACTGATTTAAATTCAAGTTATGAGAAAAATAAGTTTTCTATAGAAATTTTAAATTCCTCTTAACTCGTCTTTATATCAGTTTCCATTCAAAATATATATTTGGAAGCCAAGATATTCTGTAATCCAATCGGAATAAATACACAATACCTTAAGAATATGTTTGATTTACAAATTATTTTGGTATTACGTTTGCATGAACAACGCATGCTCCGCAGGCCCCTTAAGTCAATAGATACGTTCAATGGCGAAGTTTTGTCAACGATCACTGATCATTCTTGAAAGTCGTGTTGCAAATTATTAAATAATAATATTGGTTGGTAAACACTCGCATCGAATGATCCATGAATCATCACTATATTTTTTAATCCATCTACATTTGTTGCTACAAAACTTATTACAGCAATTGAAATAGACAGACATAACATCAACCCGTAATAACATCGATTGATCTAAATTGCAATGTAATAACTTCGAACAAGTGGACTTGTTATTTGAAACCGATCTCACTGCGTTTCTGTCAATAGCAATGTAAGTAGGTACTTATTTTTATTTGCACCAATAACATCTTCCTCGGGCATCGTGGGTCTAGTTGTTGCACTGCTGAACATGAGGCCTTGGGTTCGATTCCCGGGTCGGGCAAAGTGTTATTGGGTTTTTCTATCTGGAATCCCTTGGTAACAGCCCGGGATCTGGATTTGTGTACGGTTGATGGTAATAGGCTCGCCCCCTATTACATGGGACTTAACTAGCGAAATGTGAGTGTACTATAGGTACACCTCTGCCTAACCCTTCGGGGAATACCGGCGTGATATTATGCTACGCAATAACATGTGTAATGTCTCGCCCGATTGTTAATTTCGCTTGACGTTGTAAATGCGTCCTTAGATCAGTGACTTTATTGTCCATTATCGTTTGTACGCGAACTGTTTGCGAAATTAACTCTCGAACAAATTCTAATTGATTGGAATCCTGCACAATTGAACTATCAGAAACCTTATGTGATCTTTCAATTAGATGGTTGAACATTGCTCTTTGTTCTTGAAGAGAAAATTGTTGATTTAGTAGATGTCTATGAAGACTGATATCGCTTGGCTTGCTGTCTTCAAGCTCTTGATCTCACTCTCCATTTTAAGCGTCGTGCAGACGGGAGCGACGTGACTCTAACAAAACAATTTCTAAGAAAACTTCACGGTAGAACAATTACCGGTGTCGCATCGCGCCAGCGACTTATCGCTTGCTACGAGCCTTAGCCGTAACAATAGATTAAGCATTGATTTGTTCTTTTTTTACAATTACTTTCGGTTTGGACGGAATGACCCATGAAATAAAAACAGCTGTCGCGAAATATTTAATAGAAAGCTATTATATTAGTATGTATAAAAAACCCATACGAAATACTGCTTACTAAATCATTATTATTTCGTGAATTATTAATAGAAAAATATGATGGTTTAAAAAACGAAATAACTGGTTATTTTAATAAAACCATAGATCCAAACTAGATTATATGAGATTTTGTTTATTTTGACGTATATTCCTGGAAATAGAGAAACGTTCATCGTCAGCTAATGGAACTTTACGTAAGTTAGCGTCGTGTTAAGCACTTTGGCAAACAACTTACTTTCCTTGAACCTTTGACGCAAACATGGCACAAATCTTAGGCCCGTATTACAGAACCTCACTCAAGACTCAAGCATTACTTAAAACTAGTTTTAACCAATTAAAAGGTTTTAAACGAGTTTTAAGTAATGCTTGAGTTTTGAGTGAGGTTCTGTAATACGGGCCTTAGTCTTCATCCGTAACCATAACCATATTTGCAGCATGGATCTGAATAAAATGTATACTAGGTACTAGATATAAAAAATCCAAGAGTCAATGTAAATTTTCATTGACGACTTTTTTGGAGTTGCCGTATAAAGCTTCGTGTAGACTAGCGCGACGCGACACCGGTTATTGTTATACCGTGAAGTTTTCTTAAAAATTGTTTTGTTCGAGTCGCGCCGGCCGTCGCCTCGCGCTGGTCTGCAGGAGCCTTTAAGGCTCGGTAATTATTCTACCGTGAAGCTTTCTTAGAAATTGTTTTATTAGAGTCGCGTCGCACCTGATTGCGAGAGCCTTTATGGAGAGCCTGTACGGTAATCCGAACGTCAATGGTAACAAAAATCCGTACTACGCTAGGCC
Organism: Xanthia togata; assembly: GCA_963853775.1. Classification (NCBI taxonomy): domain Eukaryota; kingdom Metazoa; phylum Arthropoda; class Insecta; order Lepidoptera; family Noctuidae; genus Xanthia; species Xanthia togata. Next base: position 4,730,303 of record OY970797.1, on the reverse strand, counting down.
AGCTCAAGGTCAAAGTGTTACCCCCGATATGCGGTCAACTGCACCTATTTATTTACTTGTCTTTTATATTATTCAGTCGCGTTTTTGCCCAGATAAAGCAAATGTTTCCTGTTTAACTTTTTCTGAAAAGAATTACTGAAATAAAAACAAAAGTCAAGGTCTCTCTAAGTCCAGACATTTTATATTTAATACAAAAATTATATTATGTTAATTATATAAACATAACATCACGCCTTGTTTCCCCGAAGGGTTGGGCAGAGGTGTAGTACACCCACATTTCGCCAGTTATGTTTAAGTCCCATGTAGTAGGGGGCGAGCCTATTGCCATCAACCGGGCACAATTCTAGACTCCGGACTACTACTGAGAAATCCCTGTTGGAAAAACCCAATAATATTTTGCCCGACTTGGGAATCGAACCCAGGACCTCATGCTCAGCAGTAGCGCTTGCGACCACTAGACCAACGAGGCAGGCAAAATATAAAGCATGTAAATAAATATAAAGAAAATACATTTATTTGACGTAGTAATATTCATAGTTTATAGAGCATGTCCTTTGCTTTGCTACAAAATATTACCTCGGCTGCTTTGGAGTTTTCTGCTACGGATTTAATCTATCTAAAGAAAAAAAGCAAGAAAATTGCGTCCATCGGCATTAAAGTTAAAAAAAATATATGTATTATATTATAATAAAAATAAAAGTTTCAAAACTGTAACCCAACTACATAAAAATAAAAGTACGAAACGAGAAAATTTATCAGACGGAAATAAAGACAGGTACAGTACAGTAGGTCAAGGTAAAGCCGTGGGCAGAAATTTACGTGTAAAGTCCACCATCTACATTTTGGGGAGAATTTATATAGCCTATAAGACAAAGGTAGCGAAAAATATATATTTGGAATAATAATGATTTGCACCCGTGACTCACCTGGCCCAATATTACGAACCTATTGATACCTCTAACCCAGTGAACAATTTTCGTTCACTGCTCTAACCTGAAACCTCATTCATCAACATCGGGTTAGTTTAGGCTGACGCTACGGTGGAACACAAACATAAATTATATTATGTAGGCTTCTAAAATCATAACCTTTCCTTTTGGCTTTGCCGTGAATAAATTGATTAAATGAATGACTGAAATGCACCGAACCCAGCGTGGTTTAACCAGACTCGATAAATCGAATGAACCCCAAGATTTGCACTAGCCCTTGGAGCCTCATGGTGCATGATGCTACAGAGGCCATAACATATTTGCCGGCTTTGCCGTTAATAAATTAATCATTAATTCGTTAATTATTTAATGATGCCACTAACTTCCTGTAGGTATATCATTCATTATTTTTTTATGGTGGAGAAAATATACGGATTTACGAGTTTTTTGCGAACCGTGTAATTATTAAAGATGCCTACAGATTTGCTGGATTTGTATAACGATTGCTTTTGTCGCACTATATGCTGTGTTTTGACGATCTACAATATGTTAAAAAAAACTTGTCCGATCCGAAAGGGGCACATTAGCACATAGGTGCCTTTGTGCTAATGTGCCCCTTTCGGATATTTGGTAATTTTATTGCAGTACCTATTAGGTACCTACTGCAATAAAATTACCAAAAAGTAATCAACAAATCTTATTATTATTGAAAATAAAAAAGTTACTGCTGTTTAAAATTCTCATTTTTTGTACCAAAACTACCACAAATCCTGTAAAAATTCCAAATTTCATTCAACAGGGGTCAAACTGTCATAAGTTATGACTTGTCTACAAGTTATAAGTCATGACCGTTATGACCTGCTAAACGACGACGACGGTCTCTCACGCCCCATGTAATAAATACCACCACGGTCAAAATAAATATCCCATTGAAAAAAAATGTGTCATTTTTTTTTTCTTTTTTCCTGAAAATTACACATCGATAGACTCAGTACGATAATTAATAAAACCCTCACGGATCGGTCACAGGGTTTTTTTACATGTTGTATGACCTGTTAGCGTCTTGAATATTTTCTCGATTTTAAAGATTCGTTACTGTTACTTGTTAACGATCGATAAATATCAACGATCCACAGTGGCGATCGACAAAAAATACAATGTCGATCGTCTCTTGCTTACACATTTCACACTCGGTTTTGTTATGTCGATCGTCAAAAATCGAGCGAATCTAAAAATACGTTAATTAATTTTTGTAGGCGTTAGTTCAGTGTGCAAATATATCTGGCGTTATAGTAGAGCGGCCTAGACGAGCCAAAAACAAAAAAAAAATCTTTGATTTTAAACGAAACTTGTTTGATTTATACTTTCAGTGTTATGATTTTTGGGCAACTATATGTATAGAAAAACCCATGGACAAGGATGATCAAATAAAATAACAGCTGGTTTACCTAAAATGGAGTTGACTACACAAGTACTACACTAGATTACCTCGACAAAGGTCCTTGGTAGAGTAGCCACATATTTGCAATCGCTAGAGGTTTATCGCGCTTGACCGCGACTACGTAAAAGGTCCATTGACCATATTCTGTGGTCATCCATCGCAATCCACGGTCAATTTACGACATAATATTTGACCATTTTAAAGGTTAATCATGTGACTAAAATTTTATGTACAGTGCGTAACTTTATCAACCCGTACTCTCTTTACTTGTCCCGTGACGCGATTGGTAGCTCTTTTCTGTTACTGTTGCAGTATTGAAACTGAGCTTGAAAAGCAATGGTGCCAACATGATGGCAAGAGACAAGTTAGGTTCGTGCAGAATTACCCAATTAAGTTTTATAGTGAACGGTCCGTAGAGTCTATTACTTCGTTTACGTACAAACTTCAAGACCCCGTCAACACAGGGGTTGAGATTAGAAGTATTTTTTCTTAGCCCATTTCTACGCTGCTGTTTATAAAAAGGCACAGTATGTACATTTCCTGATATCTTTATCACGTTGCAAATCCCTTCAGGCATTTCTGCTGTATTTTAGCCGCCAGTCAATCACGGGACAACTGTATTAGACATCGATTAATAAACAACACCCTAATATACGCAATTAGGGTGTTGTTTATTACACACGATCAATCACTCTATACGCAATTAGGGTGTTGTTTATTACACACAATCAATCACTCTGTTTCATTTTGCCAGTTCAACAACATTCATTGCATGCATTTGCATTATTGAGTAGACAAGTTTTTCGAACCTAAAAGGGATGAAGCCGGGGTCAAAAAAAAATTAAATTCTATTTAGTCTGTCGGGCAGATACTAAAAAAAAAAATGACTCGTTTTTTTTTGCTCTAAAATATAAAATAAAACGCATTAAAGTTGGGGAGTGGGGGTTGTACGTCACAACTTATTATAAAATCTAAATACATACTCGTGACGTCATGGCACATTGTATCGCCGTAATCTTTTGATAACGTAAAAAAAGAAAAAATACATGTACGTTATTTTTTCATAATCTACATGACGGACAAAAACATTTTTCTAGTCATCATCCCTATTATGAAGCAATGGTTAGCAATATCCTTCAAAATTATTCAGATTGTGATTGATCGTGTGTTACGCAAGTAGGGTGCAGGTTGGTCACAAAATTATTGACCGGAACTCCTAAAACCAAACAACAAAATGACTTGTTTATGCTTAAATAAGCGTTAATTTAATCAGTACTGTGATAATTTGATCAATTGAAGTTTTTAGCGATGTTATTCTGTTACAAAAAAAACTGTTTATTTTTAACGCAAACCCGGAACTAGGCCCGATATAATAACGAATGTAATGGCGATGAGATTGACGCAATTGTATTAGGACAAAAACACTTTGATAATAATTAACTTAGCACTTTTTTCTTATGGTTTTGATGTACCTAAACAACACACTATCGATAGGTAATGTTTTGTTAAGTTTTACATAGTTACACTAACCATTAAGTATGCGAAATATTAACCATGGTTGAATGTCAAAGTCAAAGTCAAATAATTTATTTCAATTAGGCACAAATAAGGCACTTTTGAACGTCAAACTTTACAAAAAAATAATAAAACTGATTCTAGTCGTAGTAATGAGTGATTCTAGATCTTTGACAGTCGTTACGGGTACTCAGAAGCCCGAAAGTCTGACCCAGTCTTACCAAGGGTGGGTTATGGAGGTCAGATAGGCAGTCGTTCCATGTAAAATACTGGTATTCAACTGCATCCGGTTAGACTGAATCCCGACAGCGGTTAATTTGGAAAATATAATTATATATGTGATTTATTTTTTATTTTATTTTATTTTATTTTATTTATTTGGCTCACCAACAATTGAATACACTGATACAATGACATGATACATCCAAAGACTTATAAACTAGTGTACCAATTTCTTATAGGTAAGCACATCATGCATAATTATTGATGTTGAGCGGTTACTCACACAAATTAAAAAATTAAAGCATTAAAATCATTATAAAAGTCATTATATAAATTAAAATGCAAACAAAATCAAAATTAAATTAAAAACCAAAACCAAATTGAATTAAAACATAATTGAAACTAAAATCAAAATTATTACTTTTATGATCAACATTTATAACAAAACTAAAATATTTTTACAAGTGTTTGTGCATAATACTTCGTGATTGTGATGAATCAGTGAATCTTATATTTATTTCATTCCACCTTCTACGAGTATAATCTTGGACGATAAATATTTACAAGAAAACAAAAAAAACAACACAAGATAATATATAAAAAATCTTTGTATCATTTAAAAACTAATTTTTGAACGTCATCCAGTTGAAGGTTTCCAAAACTGGCCAAACTTGACTACCAGAATTAACCTTAAGATTAAAGACCCATTCCGTACACCGGTCTTAAGTATTCCTGACGTCAATGAGGTTCGATTGACGTCATCGGGACATTGAATTGCAGTTCCTAATAATACACTGAGATACTGAAATAGAATTGATCAGACGTTGTAAATAAAAGGTTCTGTGTGACTGACCAAGAGATGCGCAGACGCTGCTGTTAAAACGATGTCTTTGTATTGTTGACGTCAATGCACAAATGCAATGGTCATTAATAAAGGAACCATGTTTTGTTTATCCATTTCTAAAAAGGGTCTCTTAGAGACCTTTCAAGAGAACCCTGAACCAACTTGAAAGGTCTGATGATGATTTATTAAATTATTTTCGTTTTGATTATTTTTCTTCTAAAATTTTGCATGTCATTGCCAATTTAAAGGATTGATCTCGATGATTGATTTATTAAAAAAAATACAATTACTATCGATAATTGCAGGGCTGCCACGGTTATTTATATTTTTTACATTTTTTTGTTAATAAAAAATACGTCAGTCAGGACGTTTCAAAACAAAAAATGAAAAGTTTACTCATAATAATGGTTTGTTTGTTTTGGGAATTCCGTTGATTGTTTTTCTTCTCGGGTCAGATTGGTTTCCAAATAAGTACAAAGGGTAAAGAAATTCTATGAATAAGAAGAATTTTAAAGAGACAGTAAAATGTCAAAGTTAGCTGCAACTTTTTTTAGAACACAGAATTCAATCATTAAATAGTTGATGAAAAACGAGTTCGTACACTATTGTACGAACTCGTTTTTCATCAACTACACTCGAGAGCAATGAATCCGGGTCACTTAAAGAATCCTAAAAATCTCGGAAACTAAAAATGCTAGGTTAATGCAATAAATTGTATTTATAGACAATGTAATACTCCTTAAATGAAGGTATTAAAACTTCTTAGTTATTGTAAAGTTATATCATAAAAAAATCAAATTTGAAAAAGGGCCACTTTCGAAGATGGAACTACGAAATTACAGCATTTGGTTTTGCTTTTGTTTGTAATCTGTCATTTATGTGGGTACATAAACCATGTTGATAGTGCTCTATATTCATTATTCAAGCTGAAATTATGTCGCTTACGCCTGAAGAATGCACCAGAATACTTACAATGCTGGAAACCGGCCGGAGTCAGCGCGATACAGCCAGGACTGTCGGTGTGTCGCTGTCAACAGTACAAAGAGTTCTCCGACGTTACGAAGAAACTGGTTCTAACCTACGCAGACCAGGAACGGGCAGAACCAGGTGTACCACAGCACGAGAAGACCGATACTTGGTGAACACCATGCTTCGAAATCGCTTTCTTACAGGAACTGAACTCACAAATCAGTTTCGACGCCTCGGAGGAAGTAACCCAAGTGCATGGACAGTAAGACGTCGGCTTGCTGAATCTAACTTAAAACCCCTTAGACCTGCAAACGGCCCTAAACTGGAGCGTGGGCATCGTATTTCAAGACTAAGATATGCCCAGAGCCACGTAAATTGGAGTATTGAAGATTGGTCAAAAGTTATGTTCTCCGACGAATCAAAATGTATGCTCTACAAGCACGATGGAAGACACAGAGTGTATCGAAGACCAGGGGAAAGATTCAAGCAAGCATGCATCGAAGAAAAAGTAGCCTACGGTGGTGGGTCTGTACTTGTGTGGGCCGGAATTTCTTCTGAAAGTCGCACAGAGCTGGTGATCATAGAAAACGGCTCTTTAACTAGCGAAAGATATGTGGAAGAAATCCTCAATGATCACGTTGGTCCATTTATGGTCAATTTAGGTGAGGATGCTATATTTATGCATGACAATGCCCGACCTCATACAGGTAGGATTGTGAATGACTACCTTCAAGAGATGAACATTACTCGTATGGAGTGGCCAGCGCGCAGCCCGGATATCAACCCGATCGAGCATGCTTGGGACGAGCTAGGCAGATGCGTAAAACAACGAAACCCTCCCCCAATCACGCTTCGTGAGCTCAAAATTGCTCTCACAGAGGAATGGGAGAATATTCCCCAAAATCGTATAAGTAACTTGGTGTACAGCATGCCAAACCGCGTAAACGCAGTAATGGAAGCACGAGGAGGCAATACGAAGTATTAAAATTCAAGAAAATCGTAATAAAGTTCAAAAATTTCATGTTTCCTATTTTTGTTTTAAGGAGAGATCAGCAGTTTTTTTCTTTATGTAATTTTGTGTTAATAAAATGTATGGTGACTCATATTTTTTTAACTTTCATTTAAGGAGTATTACATTGTCTATTAAATACAATTTATTGCATTAACCTATCATTTTTAGTTTCCGAGATTTTTAACATTCTTTAAGTGACCCGGATTCATTGCTCTCGAGTGTATTTGTTATAATTTTTTGGGTATTCTGTGAATTTTAATTTCTTTGTTTTATTGAACTCCCTATTTAACATTTCCTACTTTTAATATTCACAAAACTTTCCTATTGTATTCAATTTGATCAGCACATAATACATGGATTAGGTATTTTTCCACATAATTGAATCAGGCAAGGTCCAAATGTTGGATTTTTCCGTGCACAAACATCTTGTGTTTTTTATCACCGATGTAAATATCCAGTTGCGGATCCGAGTTAAATAAAATTATACGTTTAGTAGAATAATATCCGACTAAATATACTGGAAGATGAAATAAATAAAGGGATAGATTCGGTGAGCGTGGAATAAGAAAAGGTTTTTGAAACTCAGCCGCGAACTAACATCAGAGAATTGTACTTAGCTTTCAAAACCTAAGCGAACAAAGTCGCGGGTGAACACTACTCATATATCACTATCACAGTTTCTTATAAATATTCTGCATTAAAATAACAACCACGACCCATTGTAACCGCTGAGAACTTAGTGCTTTCTATATTGTATCTAGGTGAGACATTGATATAGCATTCACTTTTGACATTATGAGATCTGTGTCAGATAGCAACGCAGATCAAAATTTATTTTCTTTACAATAAGAAACAGGTTTGCGCGGAGATTCAGTTTAAAATATAGTGACTGTTTCGTGTTGAAAAGTTAGCGAAAGAAGTTCAAAACTTCGACTCGCTGTCGTCTCTTCAGAAATTATAAGTTTGTAGCTGGTTTGTGCTGAAATAAATATCGTTAAATTTTTACGAATAAGTTTCGAATTCCGGGTTTACTATCATTATCAGCCCCGTATTTTCCATTTCTCTTCAAACCATTCTAGACCCATCTAGACTCACAGTTGTCCTAATGTTTCTCAATTTGAATGTGTGTGAATAACCAATGTCCAAGTTACGGCTGCAGCAAAACGAAATACGCCCAGGGGATGTGGTCACTACACTCCATAGTACAAAGATTTATACTTATACGATTTCCATCCTAAACGTAAACTTGGTAAAAGGATCCAAAATTCAAACTCTTTTGGTCGCTTTTCGTGAATAACTGCACAAACCATAACATGTTCCATTCATTAAGCCTCAGTTAACCAAAACATTAAGCCTCTTGTCCCTAAGTAGTAGTAGTTTTAATTTCAAGGTAACGAGTTTAAAAGGCCGGGGTGTTTTAAGTGGAGGCAGTAAAACTAGAGCTTCATCATGCATGACACACATTTAAACTGGAAAGCTTGCTGTAAGCAAACTTGTATTATATCATAGGTAACTTTCGTGTTTTTGTAGAGAACATTTGTCTTTTAAACCTTTTCGTAGAAGTTGCTACTTCTAGAACAAGATTAAAGGCTTTAGGGCTTATACGAGCCTCCCTAATCGCCGTAACACACTTTAAGCTATGAAGTGAAGTGAAGTGTAACCTATGAACCAATAGCTAATCCATTGTTTGACGCCAGTAGCACACCTTCGCCTCGAAACCGTAGCAGCGAAACCACAGCAGTTCAATTCAACAGGCTCGCGTCATGTTCCGCTACTCGAATTTCGTGGTGTAGTTGTGCTACTGGCGTCATAGGTTTGAAAAATGTATCTGCTCGGCAACGTAAATAACGCAATGAACGTGGGTGAACTGTCGAAATGAAACCCATTGCGATCAATTGTCAGTTTATGTGTGTTGTTACGCAATTACCCCGCTGATACCAGAATATAAAGAAGAAGTTATATAAAATGTTTGCTATTTATTTCAAGAGAACGTGTTCCCTTTAGGCGCCTAAAACATAAATTCTGTCATATTATTTTACAATTTTGAAACTGATTTTAAATTCGCTTGAGTAATGGAATGCAACCAGAATATTTTTTCTGCCAGCTTGCATGATGCAGATTTACAGTACATTCTGGAATATTCCACAGAAATAAAAGGTGAATGTTTTTGTCCAGTAAAGTGGAGGAAGAGGCAATTTCGACCAGTTGGACACATGTCTATAGATCAAAAGTTAACCTGTAATGCAATTCTGTAATAATCTCACCGTGATAACTTAGGTGAAGTGAGCTCGGAGGGAGCTGTCAGTCCCAAGCAGCGTGGAATGACAACTCACTTCACCTAAGTTTTCACCGTGAGATTACTACAGAATAGACCGGCTGTTCTCGACCGACTGATTGATGATCAGATCAATAAATGTAGTACCTAACTCATGAACATGTGATTGAAAGTCCTTCACGAGAAACTTAATATACTTTATGTTAATCTGTCGCGCGCGCAATTAGCAGACACAATAGAATTTTATTGTTATCTGTCTCCAATATGAGACACCAGTATTATAAAGGTTAAAAAAGTATCTGACGAGTGTTCACAAACCCTGTTCAGGTTAAATTATAACGTAATCACTTACAAAAGGGGATTAATAACACATTCATCTATATTTAGAAGGTTTCAACTTTATGTCTCACTATTTTTCCCAACAATAATTGTTTGATTAACATTATTAAATTTTAATTGAACAATCGTCGTTGACAATTGAGGTTATAAAATCAACCTATAACCTCAAACTTAAAGGTGATTTAAAATTAGAATTTCGTGTTTAGGTATTCAAATAATCAAATCATAGCACTCAATTGGTAAGTGGAACTACAGAATTGGCATTTATAGGTACGTTTTCTAATACAATCCAGTTAACGTTTTATAATATATATATTTTTGAAATTTGCTAATTAAGCCTTATCATTATTTGATTAACATGAAAAAAAAAATTGTCCATGACGTTATGCCCGCTATGGCGCCTTAATCATTTAATGTGACGTCACACAAGTACAACCTATAACCACCGGACGATCGCGACGGAGTTTCGCTCGCTAATTTAAATTGTATATCCATTGAGAATAAAACATACTTATCTTTCCAACCAAATCATCTGACGATATGATATGGTCTGCTGTAAATAGTAATAAATACTTATTGGTAATGGGCAAATTCATGTTATTCATGTTCATGGGTAATGGGCAAACTGCGAACCTTTTCTATCTAATGTGGTGTTATCGTAATAAAACCAAATACGATATTGGTATCGACTTGGTCTGGGGACTTTCCAAGTTTCAACTATGTTCAGCTACTTCTGATCAATATTGGTGCAGATTCTCTTGTCACAAATGCCTCTAACCTAGATTAAACATCACCAAAATTTCCCATTCTCAAATAGACTAAAGTGGCACAATTTAACTATATTTTAGTTTGACTGCACTAAGATGGTACTGAGATTTTAATTTAGTCAAATTGTGAATTTGACGTTTTTTACCTAAAATTTTAATTGTCTAACTAAATCTGACCATTTTTAATCGCGATTAAAAATAGTGTGGTATACTATTAGTTGTCATGAACTAAAATTTACACGAACACCTCGACTTCAGTGAACGAAAACATTCACTGCTCGATTTCAGGTGCAAAAACAGTACTGTACTGGATATTTTTCTTTTCTTTTGCTTATAACTCGAAAATAGTGTGTCCTATCGCAAAAATAATGAAAATTTCGACCCCCTTTATAAAACTTTTATACCCCTAATACTCAACACGTAGGTAATTTTTTTTTATATTTTCTTTACATAAAGTGAAAAGTTCCATATATAAAACACGTCGAGGCTGCCCCCCAAGTGCGTCTCCGGCTATAAAAAATTCACGGTAGGGTAAACAAGTATGTACCACGTGGAGTTCAATTTTCAAATTCGATTTTAGTTGTGTCAAAATATTTTTTAAATTTAGAGACTTTGTATTGCAGAATATAGCATTTAGATTCTCATAGCCAAAAGAAAGGATTTTTTTATTGATAGTTTAGTTAGTTTAGTTCGGTGTACAAGAGAATTTATTGGCACCATTGTCTAAAGTTAAGACAATATTGATCAGAAGTCTCTAAACTAAAGAAAAGATTTGATGTTTTGTATGTTTGTTTGTTATGGTTTCTCTCTAAAACGGCCGAACTGATTTGGATGAATGGTACATGGGTAGACCATGACCTAGGTTAGGACATAGGATATTTTTTATCCGGATATTCCCACGGGAACAAGACTTATGCGGGTGAAACCGCAGGGTGCAGCTTGTACAGACACCAGCACGTCTACCACCACCCACCACCACCCGAAACCACCTATTACCCGAAACTGTCAAATTTTTCTTAAACCTTATATTTTAGTGACAAAGTTGAAAATCTATTAAAGAAATTTGACAGTTTGTATTACGTTGACGTGCTGGCCTCTGTTCATATTTTTGTTCAGCATTTTACCTTCTTAGGTTCAAAGGTAAAATGCAGATTATTTTATTCTGTAGATAAAAAGAAAAACACATCACGTCTGCTAAAGTAATTGAGATATGTACAATGTACATATCGATATTACTGTAAACTGTAATGCATATGTGAAGCGATTTTATTGTTAGACATATTCCAATATTGAAAATGACTATACTTTCAGTACTATAGATTGATAGGCAAACTTAATTATAAAACCACGAATTTTATATAATTGAAGAATTAGGCCACAGGGTTAAAGGACTCCCATGTTGTTGTTTGTTTGTTACTAAAGTATGCACAAGTAGTTATTTTTCCACTCTGCTATCGGCTTTTTGTTTTTGTTACGATTGTTTGTTTGTTGTCATTTGCCAGTGTCGCAACCACGGAACATTTATACTCTACGAGGTCGTAACACAGATTTCGCAATGGAAATTGACATCAAGCCATTTAAGAAATTGTCAAACTTCTACTGCTTGAATACGAGGCTTTTGGCTATTTTGTATGTGTGTATTTTATGTAATTTTGTTGAATGTGCGTTTTGTTTGTGCAGAATAAACGATTTTTCTTTCTTTCCATATTTTTTATATACCAATTTCTTGATGCGTTCTTGATCTATTTATTTTACATTTTTTCAGAAATTGATTTTAATACCATGAATCAATTTGTAGAGAAGCGTTCAAATCTTTTCGCCGGGTGTCTCTGCCTATTTATACAAATAAATAAAATTTGAAGTGTCTGTTTGTAATGCCTAATGTTTGTTTGTCAAAATAACAGCTTTTTTACTAAATTCCGGAAAGTATATACTTATAACAAAAACACAATAAAATAAACTCTCTGTGTGTTTGTTCCGGCTAATCTTCGAAACGGCTGGACCGATTTTGACGGGACTTTCACTGGCAGATATTTAATGTTATAAGGAGGACTTTTATTTTCGAAAAATAATTAGGGTGTAAGCTATATTGATTAAAACTTTTCTCAGACCTACATTATGTAGACTTTTCCTTGCCTTTGCTTTCCAGGAGCTTTGACGAGTTATGCGAACATACGAGGGCGACACTGAAAATTTCGGGAATCAAGGAAGTGACACAACATTACTATTTAAAAATGTATTTATTTCTTTTCGAAGTATTCTCCGCGAAATTTGACACATTTTTCCATACCATGGAACCAATCATTGAAGCAAATTAATAATGTAAAATAAATAATAAATCATAATAATATTAATCATGGGCCACCAACGAGTTCGACCCGTCGACTAGTGCACCCTTAATTGACGTGCAAATCGTACAATTGTGATTACATTAAGTGCGTTTACATGATAAAATAATAAATAATAATGCCTTTACATTCTACTAGTAGCCATAAAAATGTTAATGCCGTGGCATTGATTTTAAATTATTTCCCTCCCACTATTTTATCGCTTTGCCTTTTATGTGATAACTTCTTGAATGCAATCGAATTCAGCACTAGTTAATGATGTAACATGGCAGAAAAAAATGTTAGATTTGCTTGTAAAAAAGACAGTTGTTAAATCAAATCTAAATTCGTCGCTACTCACTGGGTATAACACTGGCTAGTTTGATTAATACAATGTTGCACTTATAAAATATTAACGTGGCCTTTTTCTACTGTACCATAAGGGTTTCCCACCCTAATCGATATTAAGTATTGCAACTGTTAACATAACATGCCATTCGTCACTGGACTTGTCTAGCTTGGCGTAAATTTGGCTCAACGCCATTGAAATCTGGCCTTTATAAGTTCATAGTTGGCTGTAAAATGACGAATCAGCATATTTGTAGCAGTTAACACTATCAAAAAGGCACTTTTGTCTTAACTGCGTCATCGGAATAAACAAGATCATTATTATAACATTGACTTTGCGCATACGCCATCACCATAAACGTGTTGGAAATCAAAACGTCGCACAACTCAGTCCTCGTGTACATAAGAAATATATTACGTATGTAAGTACATAAGAGGATGTGTAAATAAAGTTAGTTAGACTTCTAGTTAAGTGTAGTGATGAGCAAATATTTGGGTAGAATAAGTGATGTGATGGTCACGTGTTGCTTGGTTATCCTGTTTGGTTTGAGGCGGATACTTTTGTTTAAACTTTAAAGGATAGAAACAGAAAACTATTAGCATTTTGCAATGCCTGTGAACATTCACGTGTTTTGCTTTTCTCTTCCCTCAGAGCTCACGAAAATGTCTAGAGCTCACGAAAACTTTTTTTTTTTAAAGACGTTTAATAATTTTTACTAGTGAATAAAAGTTAGATTCTAGTGAGCTGTCCGAAAAACTAAACCAATCCAATCTAAACTCAGAAGGGATTTTGATTTCGATCTCAACTCTGAGATAACAAGCAGTTTTTATCACTGTACAGCTGTAGCCAGAAGTTTTAGACTTTTAGAACTTTCCAAATTGAATCCAGAACGACAATACCTACTTGTAGTAGAGCGTTTGCGTTTCGTTCTGTACTTACTAAATTACGATGCCTAGCAAAAAATTGATTTTGTGGATTGCTCGACCCTGTCAAATGCAAAGATATGGCTGTTTTTCGTGATTCCGGCTATATTGTTTTGAAGGAATTCGAATTGGCTCCAGATTACTTAAACACATAAAATGACAATTGTTTTTTTAAACTTATGAAACAATGGATTAGCAATATCCTTTAAACCCCTCGGATCGGCGTTATTCCTTTTTTTAACAGATAACTTGGGTAAAAAAATAATGTCGTGTAAGTTTTCTTCTCGTGTTGAGACGTGTCCAATTGCGTAAAATTGCTTGGACAAATCGAATAATTGTTCTTGAACGTGTGAGGACTGTTCTTAATACCTACTAACTTCTGTTAGATTTAAAGCTAGGCCAAGTTCATCGACTATGGCACGAATAGATTCAGCAGAGTTTGTTTGATAAATAATAATTACTAATGTGTGTAATTAATGTAATAAGGAAAAACAATATTACTTTATTTTTAATATAAGTGCTGTCAAAGATGCATGAAGACTGAGTTTGGATTTGCATAAGACGCTAGTTCTTGAATTTTATTAATTAAGTAATTTAGTATTTTTTGTTCTTTGAATGACGACCAAAGAACATTAGAGAAAAATATATCATGTCGGAATGTCTTTAAAATGTTGTAAAAGCAATAACATCTTTAAATAATCATCTTTTAATTAATTTAATATTGTTATTGTCTAACATTATTATATTCACACGTTTTTGGCCGAACTTTTATTTTTATTTTTAAAAACATTCAGTAAATTTTATACTTATCATTAACATCATATAATATTCAAGTTTAATTAATTTAATCTTCATAATATTCAAGTTTCTTGTGCAACCATACAATTTTATTTATTTCCTTACATACCACTTTAAATGATCTATAATTGTTTTTAAACAAATATCTAATCGAATTTAATATTATATTTTCTTACACATAATTATCTACAGACCACTGGTTATCTTCCCAGAGCAAATGTTCACGAGCCCACTCTAGTCGTTGTCCACGATTTCCTTGGCGTAGTGCTGGAGTACGAAGCGGTCTGCGAGCATGAAGGTTAGCTTCATGCAGTCTTCGCCTCACAGTTTGGTCACTCACAAGCAACTGGTGTTCTGACTGGAGCCTCTGAATCAACTGCATGGCCGTAACATTTGGTTGTCTTTTGTTTTTAATTTATTTTTTCAAATTCAAATTTAGAATCGTTCAAAAAGTTTTACAAAAATAACTTCCTTCAAAAGAATTTAATACGCCACTATTTTTTGAGTTTATGAACTTTATACAAAATATCCCTAGACGGTGTTGATTTGTATTCTAAGTTTTTTATTGTTTTTGTGTGAATATTTTGTGCCTTGACCAGAGTCAAAAAAATATATTTTCTTTCTTTAACTAACGACTTTATCAGCACGTGCGTCTTTTGCTTTTTTTGCATAAATTAATTCACCTACGAGTATATTATAGGAGAATGAATTTGCGTAAAAAAGACTAGATGTCTAAGTCTGTACTTACACTAGTTGCAATTACGTAAATTTCTGCAATAGATAATTGGAACCTCCCGTTTTTGACAGCTTCTGAGGCTAGTAAGTAGTATTGCCCTTTTTTTAGAGGAATTTGAGCTGTACTTACATTACTAGATTTTGAACTTTATGGTAGAGGTTGGTCGAATATCGTGACAAGAAAGCGTGTCGCCCTATATATAAAAAACTTCGGGCCCCGTGCTGCGTAAAGCACTTTTATCTATGCCATATTATTATGTCGTGGAGTTTTACAGTATCTCCCCCATTTTTAATAGAGTCGAAATATAGGGCTGTCGCGCAAACCAAAAACTACTAAATAGGTAGGTACCTTGAATTTAATCTGTCGCGCGCGCAATTAGCAGACACAATAGAATTTTATTGTTATCTGTCTCCAATATGAGACACCAGTATTATAAAGGTTAATACATCTTTTTCATATCTATCAAAACGTTTCCTTACACAAAATTTCTCCTAATGTATGTTTACTTGTATTATGTACCTACAAATTATTATCATCATTTTAAAATGATTACCTATATGTATAATTTTTGTTGTAAGTATGTAATTAACTTTTTTGTAAACTAGATAAACCCTAGATTTTCGTTCTGTGGCTAAAACTAAAATTTATTATAAGTTTTGTGTTATGTTTTAGAAAAACAAAAAAAAAAGTTGCGCAATGTTACAAGTTGTAACCTTGCGCAATTTTATTTTTGTTTATGTCAAAAAAAAAAAAAAACACCACGTTACATAGGAGTGGTTAAATATTCTAATTCGAGAAAACTAAAATACATTTGTTCTAAGTTCCTTACTATCGTAGGCGATATGTTGGCATAGTTCTAATCATAGACTTATACTATGTAGCTGCACGTCGGTTAGCGCATCTGGCATTGACGCGAGTTTACGCATTTCGGGAAACGTGAGCAATCGGATGTTAGCAATGTAAACCAATTGGCACAATTTTGTCTCGTCTTCATTTTACCCTAAACTAAGTTTCCCCAGCAGGTTTCACCTAGGGCCATCATCAGTATTTAACACGGACTGCCTTTGTCTGGAATTCAACTAAAATTTGTCATAGAGATATTGGGATGCTTTGGCTTTTGACAAGTCATATTTTCATTCATCGAGCTCACTACGTAAGAGGGAACAGGGGCTGCGAGGAATTTTAAAAACAGGTATTTGAAGAAACTATTGCCGTCGCGCTGCGCCCGAAAAACCGAGTTAAACCCCGTAAAGTGCGATAGGGACAACTGCAGCTCAGACCGATTATATCACAAAATTTTTGACGAAAACGACGTTTGGCATTCTCCTTTTTTCTCCTCGAAAACTAAGCCGATTTAATAATTTTTTACATTAAAATTTTAAGAAAGAGTACCTATGTCTAGGTTCTTTTATGCTATAAACTTTTCCGAATTAGTCTGGTAGTCCTCTAATCACGGCGGTAAAAATGGGGCATTTTTGTAATTTTTGGAGGGTCATAGTTTCCTTACTTATTAATTTCTGAAAAAAAAGAAAATGACAGGGACATGACTATAGAGACCCCGATTTTATACAAAAAAAAAAAAATGACAGCTCTAGAGGCATTATTCAGGAAGAAAAAAGGGGAATACGTTTGTATGGAGATTGGAGAATCGCGGGCCCTGTTCCCTCTTAGGGCGGCTTGCGCAACATTTGGGTCTAAACAGAATTTAGTTAAATGCGTTTATCTTGCTAAATATGTTTAGCCTAAATACAATTAAAAAGGTCTTGCTCAAGTCCGTTTGGATGGTAATTTAACTAATCGTAGTTAGGGAGTCGGTAAAGCAGTTTCTTGCGTTCCTTTTTACGTTTTCGTGCGTTTTACACTTGACTTAGAGCAAAATGGTTGCATTTCTTTAAAAAAAATGCGTGATATGGATTGACGAGCTACACATTGGGTGTTTATTGAAAAAAAAATCCTTTCCTATTTCTATTTATTTCAACGTTATCACCAGCTGGATATAATATTCTCGCATGAGTGCAATCTAACGCACCAATTACTCTAGGGAACTTTGCAATTCTATAAAAATCATACGCTGTTTTATTTTGCTCTTCTGTTGTGTTTGGAAATTTTATATACATCTTATACAATAATGCAATGGCATGAGTAACACGATGCACTATTCTACAAGCTGTGCTTTCATGTACACCAATCATGTCACCACAAGTTATTAGCTGACTTCCTGTCGCATAAAATCTCAGCGTACATAAAAGTTGGTTCATAGGAGTGACTGATTTGATCCTGCTAAACAAACAAAAATAACTAATTAGCTACCTATCTATTTATTGAATATTTATTAATAATTAGTATATTTCTTTACCTGTTGCTGGTTTTTAAATGTGGGGCTATTTGCTGTAACAAAATTATAGTGGTTTCTTTCGTTAGACGAAACCTTCTGAAGGATTTGTCGTCCGAATACATTTTAGATAAGTCTGCTCTCTCAAACAATTCCCTCGGTCTGTTTATATATTCTATAATCTTCTCATCGTCGTCAGAATACAATTCCCACAAATCCATCTTACAAACTTCCTACCGAACTCTTTACAATCTTTTATAAAATAATAGTAAAATTCCTATAACCTCAAAATGATGACGCGCGATTGCTACTAAACGTATTTAGCGACGCTAAATAGCCATCTTTGGGTATTTAACTTTGACAGTTCGTTAAACGTGATTAGTGCCTAAATTTTTGTTGTGCAAGACGCTAATTATAATTAGCATCCTAAATGCGTTTACGTCGCTCTTAAACTGTATTTAACAACGATGCGCAAGCCGCCCTTAATCTTCACTTTTACGCAGTAACTTGTCCGGGGTAACCTTTACTCAAGTTCGTTGTTCAGTTGATTTACGAACTAGCCATTCAGCATCAAAACACAATGTTTGACAACCCTATACAAATATCGATTTCGGCCGTTTGAGTCACGGCCAATGTCGAACCCCGGCTGTGCCCGGTCGTAGCACAAGGGCGGACGACCATTATCGAGAATTATAATTACTTCATATTTGCTTAACAGTATTGTAAATAGCACATCCTCACGTAAGCTCCAAGGGCGTCTAACTGTGAGAAATAATAATATTTACGCCTATTTATACATTTTTCCTATCCGTTTGTAGGTCGCAGTTATGAATCATTTTATATCTATTCATAAACTCTGCATCGTCAAATTACCTGCTTGGAAAAACTAATTAATCAATAGAATCGGCAGCTTATTTTCCACATCAAGCGTTTGCCCATTATCAAGAACTTCATCTATTTTTTTTTTTTGTATAAATCCTTTGCAACATTACATGTAGGTACTGTGGTAACAGGTGTCAACCATAGTTTCTGTTTGTTTGATTTTACTTTTCAGTATGGATTTTTAATGTCTACGCCCTTGCATAGCTCCTTCATATTCATTATTGCTTTAATGTACGATAACGAAAAATTCATTCCTAAAAATGGTTTCGGCACACGCACTGAATTTTGAGTCGAATTTTACCTATGTTCGAATATTACTCTCGACGTACATTTGACTAAGATTTGGTGTTTTTGTTTTTCTTCTCTTCGACATAATACTTTTTCTCACAAAATGATGATCTTTTGCGCGATTATTTCTTGAATATCATGGCTTTGTACTTAATTTCATTACCATAATTATAAAAATCTTC
Organism: Xanthia togata; assembly: GCA_963853775.1. Classification (NCBI taxonomy): domain Eukaryota; kingdom Metazoa; phylum Arthropoda; class Insecta; order Lepidoptera; family Noctuidae; genus Xanthia; species Xanthia togata. Next base: position 4,711,173 of record OY970797.1, on the reverse strand, counting down.
TAAAAGTTTTTGTACCGCACACATTATACTTAGTTTTATTTTCATCATTAAATTTGAACTAGACAAAAATTATGAAAAAGTTCTATATAATTATAATAAATATTATCATTTTCTCAAGACTGTAAAGTACACAATTAGGTAATTGTAATTTCAGGTCAAATATTCCTGAAATTATAATTAGGTAAGTACTTACCTAATTATAATTTCAGTAATTAAACTAATAATTAAACCTAGGTAATACCAGGAACAGTGTGTAAAGTTCACTTATCCTCTATAGAAAAGGGAGGATCTACCGACCAGACGGGTGTCGTGTCTGGTGGGCAACTGCCCAACGATTGATGTTGGGGAAGTTAGGTATATAATATGTTGTTCGCGCGGTAAACTCTAATTGCGCTATGCAGGATTTGTGTGTCGTTAGGATTTTGTGTGACGTCAGGTCTTTGATGCGTAGTTCGCATGTGGCAAAGTAGATGCCGCCACAGTTGTGTTCATTCAAAAACTGGTATTTTCCCAACACCAGCTGAAATTCGTTCGATTTGGTTGACGTTTGAAATTGATTGATGGATTCCAACCTATTTCGGCTGTCCAATCTGATGGATGCCATTCCTTCAATAAGCTCTATTGTAAAAGGTTTTTGGTAGTTTTTATATTTGTTTTTTAACATTGATATAATGAGTAGAACGCAACGCTTTAGTTTTGTGAGGGAATTTGTTAAGCAAAATCTTTTACAAAGCGACATGAAGGCCAAAAAATAGTTAGAAACCTAGTGTAGCAGTAAAATAACAATTTGATATTTATTTTAAACACTATTACTTTTATTTTGGGGGCCATTTGGATAGCACATCTGTTTTACATCCCAGTCTAGCCGGTAGAGGAAACGTGAGCTTGCAGCCAGCACTACGCGGCCACGTGAGACTACGAAACGCAATAATTATACAATTTGATATTTACCTGAGAAACACAGGCTGCCGCGTACAGGCGCGACGCGACACCGGTAGAACAATTTCCGTGAAGTTTTTATAGATATTGTTCCATTAGTCGCGTCGCGCTTGTCTGCGGGAGCCTTTATGTTTCTCAGGTAAATATCAAATTGTTTAATTAACTTGCGTTTACTTTATAATTTTTCCTTGTTCACGGAAGCTAGTCTAACTGCGTTGTTGTCTCCTTTGTGTCGAGGAGGTCATTGAAGGAATGACGATCAAAGTTGTGGATAGAGAGACTTTGGATGTCAGGTGGTTTATGTATGCCGTATGAATTACGATTAAGATTAAAAGTAAGTAAGTAAGTATTTATTTGCATAAAACATGGTATACACGGTGTTACAATAATTTACAATAAGATCTTACATGTTAATTAACATTAATACTAGAATATTTTTTAAATTTAGTTTTCTTTGAACCACGTTATAAGATTCTAAACTCCCGTAGCAAAGTCCTTTGACTTTGCTACGGGAGTTTAGAATCTTATATCGTGGAAAGGAATTCCCGTTTTTAGGCTGGATAGATTTTAATCTTTCATAACAAAGCCCTGGCAGGAATTTCAGCTTTTAGGCTGAACACATTCCGACCTTAAATACAATCCTCAGGAGTCCGGTACACTGTTATTTAACGATCTTGAAAGGATACTATACTGTCGACTTGATAATGCTCCGTCTTCGTGATTCTCGCTTTCGTGAACAAAAATCTTCCCACGGGGAGTCACACACCCGTCTCGGATCTTAATTTCTCTGCGGACTAGACAGTGTTTCTTTTCCTCTTTTATTGCCAGATGTTCATTTTAGATAGGTCTACCTCAGTGATAATGAGAAGCGATATTTCCTTTATCTTTTCGGTTTTCTATTTTTGCTTGTGCCTTCGAGTTTTTTTTTTGTTGCAAATATTACTAGTTCAAGCGGCGACACTTGGGAGAGCCATAATAATGTCTAGCAGTCGACGTCTATCGACTGGAATGATGATGATTCAATTGATAAATTGGATATTTTACAGTCGCTTTTTGCAACCCGCAATTTGATATTATTCTTCTCTAAGATTCAAGCCCCCTTTACACGATGCAAGTTTCTTGCCTGTGGCATACAATGCAGTTCAAGCAACAAATGACTTGCGTCGTCTAAACACTATTTATACTGTGCAATTTTTGTTGTTTCAACTTATGGTATGTCACAGGCATTTAAATATCACCGTGAAAATCTAAAAATAAAAAGGCTTAAGCCTGCCCAAAAGCTCGAAGAGACAGGCACGCCGCGACACCGGTCGAACAATTTCCGTGATATTTTTATAGAAATTGTTCCACAAGAGCCGCGTTGGGCCTCTCTGCGGGAGCCTTTTAGTTAGTATATTTTCATCTCTGCCTAGACAACCCTTGGGGGAAATATCTACTTTACCGCGCTTATGTAAACTAAAACAGGCTAGTGTAGATATGCAGAGGGCAATTTAGTAACTCGTGTAATTACACTTAATTAACACCGCTTAAATAGTAGATGACTGTATGTGTATAATCATAACTATGCTGTAATTAGGTACTATTTATCTCCGGAGACCTGCGCGAGGATAATTGTATGTTTTACTATTCTTGGTAGATCATTATTGTTGGTTGTTGTGATATGACGCAAAGAAATGGAGCATTTTTTGGTGTTTGGCTGTCAAGATTTCCGTGCGTGTGATAAGGTCGGGTCGTATGGTATGATGTATACCTATTGGCCAATCCGTTCGAAGCTTTCAGTTGCAATGAAATCAAATAATTTTGTAATTCAAGTTTCTATGTTTTAATTGGACTTTCATCATTGCCTACTAATTTTAAGCATAGGTACTAAAATTGCGATTTGAATATTGATGGTAGATACGAGAGTGAATCAAAAAATTCTTGGAATCAATATGAAAAAATGCAAAGATTTAAACTAAATATTTTATTTTTCTACATAATCTTCCTCCAATGCAATGCATTTAGAATAACGCGTTTCTAACTTCCTTATTCCTTGTGAAAAAAAAATTGATTTTCTTGACTCTCGAAAAACTCCTTTAAGGCAGTCATAACCGCGTCATTATCGTAAAATTTTGTTCCACGAATGTCTTCTTTTATTTTTGGGAATAAGTGAAAATCACTTGGGCTAAGTCCGGAGAATATGGTACCCGTGGTCAAGGAAATTGAAGCCAGCACAGCGGATTGCGTTGAGCGCAACTTCCGATCGATGAGCAGGAGCGTTATCTTGAAGAAACAACACGCCCAACGATAGTTTTCCACGACGTTTTTCTTTAATCTTTTCTATAATAATATTTGCATAATAGAGTCCAGTAATCGTCTGGCCTTTTAACATGTAATCAATAAAAAAGATTCCTTCACTATCCCAGAACACTGAGGCCATAACTTTGCCAGCGGTAGGAGTAACTCGAAATTTCTTAATGGATGGAGAGGATGGTCGTTTCCAAGACATGCTTTGTCTCTTAGTTTCAGGATCGAAATGGTGGACCCACGTTTCATCCATGGTGACAAGGCGACGGCAAAAATTATCCGAATCACGCTGGAACATTTCGAGATTACGCTTAGAAATTTCCAAACGTCGCTTTTTGTTTTTGTCGGTTAACATTCGTGGCACCCATCTTGCCGACACTTTTTTGAACCCCAGTGAAACAATTAAAATTGATTGAACGCTACCAAATGATATCTTTAGGATCTCAGCTATATGTTTTATAGTTATTCTTCTGTCTTCCAAAACCAGATTCTCAACCTTTTTGACATTTTCTTCCGTAACGGAGGTTAAAGGCCGCCCAGAACGCGAGTCATCTTTACAGCTTGATCTACCTCTTTTAAATTCAGCCACGCAGTACGCAACCGTAGAATAGGGTACAGCATCATCCCCTAATGTCTGCTGAATGTCCGAAAAAAATTCCTTCGTAGACATTTTTTTCAAACTGACATATTTTATCACCGCACGTAACTCACTTTTATCCATAATTTTGGGGTTTTAGCTAGTCGTTGCACAAAACAATTTATTACTTGCGAACGAACTGACAAAAACAAGTGACAGTTTGCATAAATATTGTGTGATTGACACTCTTTAATTTGAATATCAAATCTTCCAAAAAGGTTTTATACATCGAGATATAAGTATACTTATATCTCGATGGTTTTATATTAAATACAATTCTAAGAACTTTTTGATTCACCCTCGTATTATTAATTTGTAAATTTTCCTTCCACAAGCCAAGCACCCTAGGTATTTACTTAACTCAAGTAATAATGAGTTATTTGATGAAAACATATTTCTCTTTTTTTATTTTGATCTCTTTCAGGCTAAGCAAACATTGTTTGCCAAATATTATCGTATTGTACCATAAATAAAAATTATGATTATCAAATCTTGTAACAAAAACGTGTTATCTCTAAAAGCTGCCCACGTTCTGTTTTATAGCTATTTTGAACATCATTCACAATAATTCGACATTAATGGTAACACAGCATTAGTGTCTGCTGAAAATATTCCTAAGCTCTTAAAATTATTTAGGCGCACAAAATATTACACAGAGATCTAAAGACGGGTGGATCAAAGAAAAGGCGTGCCTTATCCAATCGGGGAGCACCGAAGAGTGTTTATAATCTTATAAGACGGTGGGATAAGCGCCTTTTCAGGGTTCTTTATCCAAGGTGCGAAGAAAACAGAATAATAAATACTGGTTTGCATAACAGAAAACGGCTTAGATAGAGGTGCACCTGTAGCACATCCACATTTCTCTAGTTATGTTCAAGTCCCACGGAATAGGGGGCGAGCCTATTGCCATCAACCGGGCACAAATCCAGACTGGACTGCTACTGAGAAATTCAAGATGGAAAAACATCTGCGTATATAACCCTTCGCGGAATACAGGTGTGATGTTATGTTACTTTGCGCTACCCGGAATCGAACCCAGACTTCATGCTCAGCAGTAGCGACCACTAGACCAACGAGGCATTAAAATACAATAATACATACTAGTTTATGAAACTAAATAGGTCAATCTCTCTGCTGCCAAATCACACGATTGCTGCCGCTTTTGTTGTGATTAGTTGGGCGAAATGACAATAGCTTATCAATTGACTTGACATAAGTTGCTTGCATGCTTTCAGAAACCTGTGTATGATGAGCCTGCGATACATGTCCGTCCAATTGTCACTAAACTCTTACTCAATCATACAGATTTACACAGATTTTTGTTTGTGCTATAAATTTAGCCTTACAATAAAACACAATACGGATCCCACAACGGAAGCAAGGCTCACACGTCTAAGCCATTGTTGTTCGCTTTTTGTCTCGCTGTCGCTATAAATAAATGTCAAGAATCGATTCGCTAAAATCAAATCAATTTGAACCGATCTTGTCTCGATTACGTAAAGACAAGCTTCCTCTCAGACCTTCCTTACCCAGTTATTAAATACAGGTTGTTTTTAAAACTGTGTCAGAAATCGGTGTAAACAACATTTTGTCGGAAAAAATTACATCAGAGGCTAAGTCTAAAGCTCAAATGGAAATAGAAAGTGGTGTGTCAGTGAGTTACGTCAGTTAGAAAATTATGCGCTCGCGACGAATGCCAAGACTACGCGTAGAATACCAGTTTGATTAACCTAGTGGTCTTCTTTCGTTGGGTCGTGTCGGTATTCTGTTATCGATGGTTATTTAAGGTGTTGATTAAAGTTTGTGGGATAATCGTGATGCAAAACGTTATTGGAAATAAGTGGATGCTATTATGGCGTTATTGTACTCAGGTATTAGGGAAGAGGATTAATATCCGGATTCCTCAATAGTTAATTTTATCTGTATATCATGCTTCAAATTGTAAGTGGCTCATTAGTGTTGCTAAAACTCTAAAAAGCCTATCTTGGCATTCGACCGGACTTTAGCAAAAAAGTAATTGGGTGGCCCTAATGATATTTCGCAGCCTTGAATTCGCCTGGTCCGATGTCGCCCAACAAAAGGACAGGCTGGTCTTGTAAATAAATTGTCGAACAAGAATTTAGACTTCAATTTGATCAGATAGTAAGTATGGCCAGATTGATCGAAACAGAATTTGAAAGTTTTTTTTTTTCGTCTACGTGATTGTGTGTACTTACTTTAGGTACACATCTACCTAACCCTTTGGGGGAAACGGAGTCATGTTATGTTACATGTGTTTGATTGTGTAACATCTGTCTAAGAAGGTACAATTTCAGTCTAGATATCTAATCCGTCTAGTCACGTAATTCCGCTTGATTTGGGGAATTCACAAGACCGGTCGTTTTGGCGATGTTCTTCGGGAGAGGCAGTGAACGTTTTTCGGAATCATTATTGATGATGGATTTTATTCGTCTTCATAAAACAAAAGGGAGTTACGAGTACGTTCATCTTCAAACGTAGGTACATAAAATACGTATGCTCACAAGGCACATTATGTAACGCCTACTCATGTAATTGTGTAACAAATTTTGAATAAGGAGACTTTAATATGTACCCACTTCGAAACAATTTAAATGGAATTCAATTTGAAAGCAATTGCTTTGCTAACAATTATGAATAACACAATAGAATATTGTTGTCGTCTACATAAAAACTTGTTTATTTCATTGCAGGTCTTCTTGTTGTTGTTATAATTGGTAGTAGTATAATCATTTTGTTTGATATTAATAGGTTTTTTATATCCGGAGAAAATTGTAACTATGTGGAGCAGTTTTTATAAATTAATGCTACTTAAGTTCAACTCCCAAGTAATGGGGAATGACAGGCGGGATAATTGCGTAACATTATAATCAAAATAAAAAATGGAATTCATTTTGACAGTTCAATCACAGCCTGGCCAGGAATTTTTTAGCCACTCGCGATACATTTTCTAACATACAAAATTTGATTAAAAATACTTTTCATCCATTAAACAGATGGGTGAAGGTCGTTCCTCTGTGGATCCTATGCTATTCGGATTGTGATTGAAAGTGTGTTACGAAATGAAGGGCACTGCTGTGCTGTATAAATTGGCAAGGTCGTGCCAATGGCTCAACTTGTAACAACCCAATTGCAGGAAAACTTCTCATACAAATCAGGAATGGTCATTGCTTATCAGGAACAAGGGATATAATGTTCTAAGTCGAATAATATCAGGGTCTTTCATAAATTATTTAGTTCCCACTAAATGATACTCGTTATCGTGTAATGTAACGCGAGTTCTGCGTGTGGACAGCACTATGAGCATTACGTTCGGGCTGGCGCACGCGCTGATCCATATTTTATTCTGAGATTTTGATTTAACATTGAACATGAGGTAGTAAAGGAAATCTGTGGTGATCCACATGTTTATATTTACGATGTCATCGTAAAAACACATCCTGTTTTCTAATGGGATTTTAAAAAAGATTCATAAACATTATTCAATACGTCAAGGTTAACAGCAAAATTATTAGAAAAATTGAAGAAGAGATATTCGAAGTCAAAATCCACCACAAATAAACAAATAATTTAATTTATTATTTTCCTGTGAGGTTAAAAATAGTATATATATGGCATTCATATGATCGGATTAAGTAGTTACTTTATTCTTATTTGCCTAATTATTTCCTTCAAAACCTCTGTTTCTAGCCACAAATGTTTATAAAATACATTATTATATTAATAATTCAACTTGAAAGCTGAGTCATAATGCCAGCCACCTGTCTGTACTTAATTAGTATCGTATGACAGTTCGAACCCCTTTCTATTGTGATGTCATTCTCATTATGTAAACAGTATCTGGCCTCAATTAATAACGGGACATTGTCGTTATCCATACTAATATCCTAGTATATATATATTAATTAATTAATTAATATTATAAATGTGAAAGTTTGTTTATGTTTGTTACTCAGTCACGCAAAAACGGCTGAACGGATGTAGATGAAATTTGGCACATAGATAGTTTATAAACTGGGTTAACATATAGGATACCGGTAGTACGTTCCCGTCGGATAGTTTTCGACCTTCACGCGAGTGGAGCCGCGGGCGAAAGCTAGTAATATTATAAATGCGAAAGTGAGTTTGTTTGTTACGATTTCACGCTAAAATGGCTGAACGGAATTTGATGAAATTCACATGGATAGACCATGACCTGGGTTAGGTTTGGACATAGTATGATACTTATTATTACGAGTAGTATGTTCCTGTGCGATAACTTCGGAACTCCGTGCGGGCGAAGCTGCGAGCAAAAGCTAGTTCATTAATTATGTTGAACTGTCTGTGTTTACATTTAATTGGTTATTCTTCTTCATCTGCATTTGTTATGATGTCCTTCATTGCTTTTATGTCTACGCCGGACTTATTATTTAAAAGTAATGGTCCTAATTTCGGTTTATTTCTATCATAGTTCACATGTGGTACTATATAACATCACGCCTTGTTTCCCCGAAGGGCTGGGCAGAGGTTTACCTACAGTACACCCACATTTCGCCAGTTATGTTTTAGTCGTAATAGGGGGCGAGCCTATTGCCATCAACCGGGCACACATTCAGACTCCGGGCTGCTACTGAGAAGTTCCTGCTCAAAAACCTAATTTCTCGACCCGGGAATCGAACCGATGACTTCATGCTCAGCAGTAGCGCTTGCGACCACTAGAGCAACGAGCCAGTCATGTGGAGCTAGTGCATTGTATCGCATCGCATATCGTACTATTGCGAAATGTTTTTGATTTATTTTATTGTATCCGATTTACTTTAATCGCAGCGAGTATATCGCGATCTCGACTTATGCGTGGGTCCAGCATAACTGAATATGGACTGACCTTTATTTGAGACGCGGCCATGCTTCTAACATATATAACTGAAGTGATCACCGCTAATTCTAACACATTCTCACACAACTGACACAAATTAGCGTCCTACCTAATAGACAAGACGGCTCCATTCCCATTGCTCGCGTGTCAAATTCTATTCTATGCGCACGCGATGTTTTGTTATCAGCCATGTAAAAACATTCACCATTTATACGCCACATTACACCAGCTAATGCTTGTAATGAACGTGTGTACATCAATCACACAGTATTTCACCAATTATCGAAACATGACTGATTTGTTTGAATCAGTCATAGTTTTTCATGTTCTAATTCTTCGACACGCTTAGGCAACTTGTCGGTTTTCTGAAGACTGAATCCGATTCTCATTTTTCTTTAGTCTGGTGGGCGACAAATGATCGAGTATTTTTTAGTTCAGTTCAGTTATTCCTATTTTATTCGTGGTTCTATGATTCTATAGACTAGACCTCCCACAGCTCAAATTCTCCGCCTATCTTGAATAGTTTAAATGCCAGATTCTGAGATAGTCTTTTGGCCTTTAAAACTTTTTAGCATATTTCTCTTCGCGTCGTTGTTTCAATACAAATTGACATTCATTTAAAGTAAATTATAAAATCCATGTTAAGGCGCTCACAACAGGCTAACGGTAAAAGTAGGCTTGACTTAGGTAGCGGAAAAAATATATGTTAATCTTGAACATATTTCTCAGAACTTGTTTGTTAACAAAACACGTTTTGAAAAAAAAAAATACTCGTTTCAAATTAACGGTGAACTAACCTTTTACCTTGAGTTTAAATCCAAAATATCTTTACTAAATATCAAACTACGTTGTATTTTAATTAATAACAAGAACGTCTTATTTGAATGTAGAACTTGGTTGTTTTTTTATTTTCGATTACTTAACTCATATTTGAATAAATCGATAATTGCTTCATGTTTGATAATAAATTACAAACGTTGTGTCATACATAGCGCTTCTCTTTCTTTTCTAAACAGTTCGACAGTGACCGCAGTTTAGCTGTTGTCAGCGTCTTAACAAGAAATATCTACTAATTAATATTTTCTCTAATTTCCAGTTTCATCGAACAAGACAAAGTGTCCGGCTTCTGGACATGGATGTTCGTGTTATCGAAGCTGCCAGAGTTAGGCGACACCGTGTTCATAGTTCTACGTAAGAAGCCCCTCATCTTCCTGCACTGGTACCACCACATCACCGTCCTACTATACACTTGGTATTCCTTCACGGAGTACACGTCCTCGGCGCGCTGGTTCGTCGTCATGAACTATTGTGTCCATAGGTAAGAATCCTTTATTTTTTAATAAGTTTTAAATATTAGAATAATATAAAAACATTAAAATAAATAAAAAATAATAGCCCACCGGTATCGGGAACAGGGAACAAGGTACCAAGTCAGGGCTCCAGAGAGGAACTTCCTAACAATACGAGCAGTGTCCAGAAGTGCCGCTTTCTGAATCAAGCCCTTGATCGAGCTGTCTAACGAGAGCCTCTTGGTCGAGGCTATTGGCTATCAAGCCATTGGCGGTTACGACTATCAGCACACTGATCGATCGAATTATTGACTTAATTATTAAGACTATTTGTCCCTTGAGGCGGAGACTCAGGTTTTGGATCAGTAAAGTCATTTGTTTTGTACGCCTCTTAGGTTAGTTGCCAATCAATTTAATGTGTCCGACATGCTGTCAATCTATACCAGTGGATGATTAACTTCTTTGATGGATCTTTTGTTTACCCAATTGACTAATGAACATGAGGGCGTGTCCGACCATCGAGGCTCATTGTATAGAGTACTATGACAGCCTTCAAACAGCCCTAGATGGCTTTGTTTGTACTTAAATTATGTCATGCAGCTAATATAAAGTGATTGGATACTTTATTGAAAGATAATGGAAGTACTCTTAGGATAGTTTCTGTTTGAAAGTCAGTCTTAGGGGTATACATCAATGAATGAATGAATGAATGTATGAATGAAAAGAAGTTTGTAATACCACGCAAATTATAAATAGAATTTCATGGTTAGAATATCATAGCATCGGATGCAGAGCTCAGAATAAATGTATAAACACGATAAATTAAAACTAGTTTACATTCGCTGTTCCGGTCTTCATAAGAAAGTTTCGCTTGCAAATGCAAATCAAAAACAGAAACAAGACACTGTCAGTTACCCAACTGACAGTGTCTTGTTTTTGATTTTTGTTTCGGTTGTAGTTTTAGTTTTTTTTTCTAGAAAAAATCTATACAGTTGGCAGGCACTGCCAGTCGCCATTTGCAATTTAGGATCCTCCCACACCGGCTTCGGCGTTAAACGAAGAGATATGGATGTCCCGTTTAGTTTCTATAGTGTCGATAAGATCTAAATTGAACGAATTATTCTTAAAGGAAGTTGATTCATTGGCCTAATGGTAGCCTTTGGACCTTGAGACGTTGGGCTAGTTTCGCAGGTTGGCATTGTATCATTGAGTTTTTGCACTAGCAAAATGTTTTGTATAGTTTAGGATTCCTACTGTGTCCAATGCAAGTACAAGTCCTGGGAAGGCTTGATAAAGGGGGAAGTAAATGATGATATTTGGCGCTTATTAATCCAGAGAAATCATATTGCCCGTTGAATGCGAAAAATAGAAGCAAATGGTTTAACCTTAGATCTTGCTTGCAGTGACATCACCTCAATTAGGGATCTAGGTTGACTATTGAAGAATGTTGTGGATGTTATGAATGTCATGATGAAGAGAGCTATGAACTGGGATCTATCTTAATCTAGGTTTATAATGGAGCCATTGGAGGAATGGGTTATGTAAGATACAGTAAGGGATCTCGCGCACTAGACGGCCATGACTCCGGCCAGTCGTGGCCGTCTAGTGGTATTGTATGGTGTGCGGCTAGTTGGCCGTTGCGACCGTGTGCGCGATTTGTATCGTTTTCTATAGTTTACCTGGTCGTGAAAGTGGTCGTGGCCGTCTAGTGCGCGAGATCCCTAACGATGTCATATATGCGAACTATGAGTAGACCACAAATTGCTCTCCTCTGCAGAATCCATCGGGTATTTCAGGCTCGAGGGCTCCTACTAATTTCAGAGGACAATAAAACCTAATGACTATGCCTTTTCAGTGGCTTCATCTTTCCCTCAAGACGTAATACGATAGTATTCGTTAAAGAGGTTTAATGAATTGTGAATGATTGGTTACTGGATCTAGATTTGGTTGAAACAACATCTGGATTTAAAAAAAAAACAAGCCTTACAGTAGTCGCTTATGATGTGTAACATCTGACATCTCACCTTGGTATTAGGTTACATCCTGAAAAAAATGATTCAGTTAAATTTGAAATGATTTTTCGTAATAAAGAATAATTATTTTGAATGAACATTGGATTTTATTTAATTAACACTAGGAGAGGAGTAATGTAATTTTTTATTGTTTTTTTTTTATTTTTGTTATATTTGGGGGAGGGCGGAGACAATAGCCTTATGATAACGAAAATATGAGACATTATACTTGTGATGTGTTCAAAGTATTTAAAAACCGTTGAATAAATGGGTGAAAATATTTAAACTTGTTTTTAGTGTAAAAATGCTCGTTTTATTGTAAACCAAATTCTTTTATGTCTTAATAAGAACCAATAGGAAATATTATACCTACAGATTACGAAACAGTTACAGTTATCAGTTTTATATGGGGTTCATAGTAAAATAGCGAGAAATTGGGGTTTAAACGTAAGAGATCCAGAAAGGGGCGGGGCCTAGGTCAAGGGCGTCAAGGTCGTTACTGATGGCCAACTCTAGCACCGCGCGCGCTCATTGGTCTAATCAAATAGCGTGCGCTTCCCCGTCTTCCTGTTACACACAGTTTCCGTCCCTTTTCACGAAATCACTCCCACAGATTACAGGAATGCGAGAGGTATAAGATGCTAGGGAGTTTGTTGCGCCACTTCTTCTTCCCAGCTAAAGCACTAGGAAGTGGTGAAGGGTGGGCGTTTTGTGGGACTGTCTTATGTAACTTTGACGTTCGAAAAGTGCTGATTCTCAGCCTAGTTTGAATAAATGACTTTTGAATTTTGAAAGATCTGCAGGAGAGTGTGAAGAAAGATGTTACAATGTTACATAAGTACAATAAAATGAAATGTTTGCAATTAATCGGTCAGTAGGTGATAATGATAAGAACATTAAAGTCAGAGGTAGGGATTAACAATTATGTTATCAGAATAAACATTATGTTAGACATGCGATCGTCATGCGTGAAAGTATAGCCAGACCAAAAGAAGATCTGTGTGTAGTGAGCATTTTTTTCAAGAATAACAAGATGTATGAACGTAAACGAATCAAAAGGAGTATGTAAGGATCGTAGCAGGTGGCGGTCTGAAGCTTGGCGTGATAACTTCCGAAAACGCACCTAACGAGGTATAATAATGTCTCATTTCACAGTTCCCAAGTAAATGTTTTCTTAGGACCGCTTATAGTAGCGTGCTTCGCAGAAGGCGTGCTATTTGATCTCAAGAAATTGATCTATTCATAACCCGGCCTGCAATTGTAGTCGACTTCCTAAGTATTACTAACGTCGCAGGTCAACGTCTGTACATAAAATGATACCATTATTTTATGTACAAACGTTGACCTGCATATTCCGTTTATCAAAAGACGTATGGGAACTAAATAAATTAGTGAAGATTATTTTGAATGGTTTTGAGTTAACAATTGAACAATGCATTTGATCAATCGTGGGATTAATAGTATTTTTTGCGGACGTTAATGAGAATGTGTTTTAATGTTAAATAATTTTAATAAGTAGAAATAAACTACTAAGAGCATTGAAAATATTTATTTAACTAAAATATTTAATAACTTTAGTTTTAATTTTTTATGTCCGTTAGAGACATTCAATCCAAAAAAAAAACTATAAGACGTTTAGTTCTGGCAAAAAAAAAACAAATATTGTGTAATGCTTTTTTTATTTAGAAGCTTGATAATAATTCGGTATCGGTAATAAAATTAAAACTAGATTAATATCTTAAATTGTACAACTTCTTTATGCATTAAGTACCTGTAAATTGTTGCACTTACATTTTGCATGTTACTTTTAGCGTACAACCTGTGTAAACAATCGTTGGTGAACCAATAAATAAATAAATTAAAATAATTTTAGACTGACTCTGCGACCTATTTAAAAGCGATTGTCGCATTCTATGACACTTTTTGTTCGGAAAACCGGTAAGCGCGCTCTGTCGGCGCGACCACGCGTTCAGGTTCACCGAGCAAAAAGTGACATACGGAAACGACGATCGCTTTTGAATAGGACGCGGGCGCAGACATGTCGTTGACAAGTCAGCTAATAAAATATAAACGATTTTGGGAATCCAGATATGAAACAAGAGTAAGGGATCTCGCGCACTAGACGGCCACGACTCCGGCCAGTCGTGGCCGTCTAGTGGTATTGTATGGTGTGCGGCTGGTTGGCCGTTGGGACAAAGTGCGCGATTCGTATCAGTTTCTATAGTTTACCAGGTCGCTGCGACCACTGGTCGTGGTCGTGGCCGTCTAGTGCTCGAGATCCCTTACACCATGTAATTTATTTCAATTTCAGTGTTTATCAAAGTTCAAAACGAGTCGTTTATTGTTACAGCTTTCTATACGACAATATTAACAGTAAAAAAAACAATTGGCTACGATTTGTGTAATTAACCATAAATACAATAATTAAACCATTAACCCTATGCGTAGGTTCATGCGAGACACAATGGCCTTTTAAGTAATTGTTTCTGTAATTACGGCATACCGAAAGGTTAAGATAAGAAGTTATGGTAAAACTATTATAAACCAGTTTATAAACTGATTTAATAATCGCTTCCACGTTTACTACTTTTCACGCAGCAAAACTATTAAGTTGTCAAGTGACAAAAGATTTGATATATTTTTTATTATTTGATAATTTTTAAATGATTATTTATTACCAATTTGTGAATATTAAAAACATCTAAAAATTACGACGAATTGTCTAAACTTCAGATCAGAGAAAAACCTTATCACAGAATCTAAATGGTTTAACATAAACGTAATCTATCCAGTTTAGCAACATCAGCTCTAATGATAAATTTTTCCTGTTTCCAGTGTAATGTACTCGTACTACGCGTTAGTGAGCATGGGCAAGTACCCGCCGAAGATGCTCGCGATGACCATCACGGTGCTGCAGCTGTCGCAGATGATCGTCGGCTGCGCCATCAACATCTGGGCGCACAACTACATGGCCACCTCGACCCCCACCAGCTGTCACATCAGCCAAATCAACATCAAACTCTCCATGGCCATGTACTTCTCGTACTTCGTCCTCTTCGCACAGTTCTTCTACAAAGCATACTTATCCCCCAAAACTGGCAAAAAAGCCAAATCCGAACCTGAACCCATCCCAGACGTTCCCAGCAAGCAAGTGAATTACAATGGTTACCCGCGGCAAAGGAATGGCGTTGTCGCGCACTAGTCGACGTCACATTGTGATATGTGCTAGATATATTGTACAGGTTATGGCTGTTATTTATTTGGTCACGATTGGGCTCGATTGCCGGTTCTATATGGTCCTTCATTCAGTTACAGAATGGGGACGAGACCGTTGCCAATATCAACCAGTGTTTTACTGATATGACTTCAATAGTTTTACCCTCACTCAATTTTTAAATGTCCTACGAATTTATGAGTATTGCATAATATGATGTTTGTTATTATGTGTCGGCGGTGGAGTCCAATCGTGGCCAGTCGACGCTGGAGACGTCGCCTGCGTTACATTCCACGCTAGATCGACTGTTTGCTTGCGGCAATGCGATGCATGCCTCTTGTTAACACTGACGAAAACTGCCAAATGTCCGAATTATACGAAACTTAAACGTTGCTTTAAATTTTAATAAAACAGTTTTATTTGAAAATCTGTTAGGACTTGAAATTTCAAATAAAACTGCTGATTTATCTTCAGAGCATACGTTGGTATTGTGCTTGAACAAAGATTTTGTTAGTGGACAAATGAGACTGTCAACTTGACAAAGCCCATTATTAAGCTATTTGCCATGAACTGGCTATGTACAAAATAGATATAAATACTCTTTTCTATTAAAAATATCTGAACTAACCTAATTGGCTCTTTGAAGTAAGTTTAAATACATATACATACATACAACTCTTGTTTGGTGTAATTCCAACACTCGAGCAACTTCGTCAGTGTCCCTTGATAGTGGCGGCGCTCTCATGGTGTCAAATACATGCTTTTATATAGGATCTGTGTACCGATGATTTAGGATACGTGCTATTGAGGTTAAAGGCTGCATCGAATTGACAGAATGTCCATATTTATACAGTAAGACTCCATTTTAGAGTTGTGTACAGTCGTTTTACAAATGTTCTACAATGTTGTAAATAATGTAATGTCTAATGTTATAGTAAATGACACACATCTTGCCATTTTTATGTTGTATTTTTTTTTCTTAAAATTTGAAATCTGTCTTTTTTTTCTGATTGTTTACATAACCTTTTTTTGTGAAGGTTTATTTGAGTAGGTACAGACGCCAGCAGGTCAACCTACCCAAAACTGTCAAATTTTCCCAATCAACTTTGAAACTTATACGCTAGCGATAAAGTTGAAAATCTATTAAAGAAATTTGACAGATTGTAGTAGGCTGATGTGCTGGCGTCTGTACATAAAATTTAAATTCATGTTAATGTTTGATTACTTTTTCTTAATATACATGAAACAATTTCGATGCAGTTAGGTCGTGACTATGTTTAATTGCAGTTTGCAAAATATATTTTTAGTAAATACTAGTTAGTAATGATGAAAAGGAAATGAGCCATTACGTAAATATAAATTGTTACAAATAGTAGATATAATATTTGACAAATTACTTTACGACAGGGTCTCCTATTAAGTTAATTAAGAATTTAAGTTTGACGTAGTTTGAAATCTTCGGAATTCAATTGATTGATTAATTGAAGATTGATTCTAAGGGACCCTGAATAATTTATAAGAATTTTTAAATTGTTCAAATCATTATTATGGTTATGGAAGATACATTCCCTGTATAGAGATGTGTGAGAATGATTGTTTGAGGGATCCGTACAAATATTTTGTTAACTAATGGAATTTTGTACACTTTCCTAAATTATTGTTTCATCAAGACCTGTATAAAAGCTCTACTTTGTTGTTATTGTGTCGTATTTATTACTTAAAGAAAAAAACTTTGTGATTTTTTTAAATAATTTATTTTTAAAGGGATAGTTTTACCTATA
This sequence comes from Xanthia togata, assembly GCA_963853775.1. NCBI lineage: Eukaryota > Metazoa > Arthropoda > Insecta > Lepidoptera > Noctuidae > Xanthia > Xanthia togata. The sequence goes on along the minus strand of OY970797.1, from coordinate 4,694,142 downwards.
CACTTTGTAAATGTTACGATGTTTTGCGCTTCATGTAAACCGTTGGGTGCGGTGCGTAGGTGTAATACTTTGATATGCTTGTCAAACAAGTGCACAAAGTGTAATTATGTAATTCCTGATAGTGGAAATAAGCAATAAAAATGCAAAGTTTCGGTTAAATTTACAGTTTGGGCGCGTTTAGTGTACATTTGCAGGAAACTAATTTTAATATCGGTACACATTCTTTAATAAATCTAGTAGTTTAGATTTAAAAAGAATGTGTGCTTTTAACGTCATGCGCCTCGGATATATACGGGCGAGAGAAAGTTCAAATCAACACTTCCACGCACTTACGTTAACGTGTGTGTTAACGTTATCGCGTGAAAGCTTAACAACCAACAGCATTTATGTAACGTAAACGCGGTCGTTGTGAATACATAGACTTAATTAGAATTAGTCGGCGCTGACATTGGACTCATACAAATTATTACATAAGGCGTCTATTCAGTGTCCAATCGCGTTCACGATTATTTAATCGATCACGGTCGTGAGGAATTAACATTAGACTCGATTTATCCGTTAAATTAAAACTACACGAAAGCTTTGGATAAACGAAGGAACGCTAAATAGCGATATTCTAACTTCACTATTACTAAATTAGTGTAGAATTCCCTGTAACTGTCCGCTAATTGACCATTTTGTGGTGAAATGGCTCGCGTTTATAGCAAGGGCCATATTTTATACTAAATTTAGGAGATTAGTTTTTAGTCATAAATCACGACTTAAGGGGCTATCACCGGGAGCATTCGCCTGTAATGTAAATATTCAGATTTGAGCATTACATCAGTGAGTGAGGAGAATCGAGCATTGCAGTGCGCAACCTGTAATAATACAATGTATAACATTACATTCACTTTTGTGAGTTTGTGGTGGCATCTACATCGGCCACATGCGAACTACGCATCACACACGAAATCCTGCATCACGCAAGCAGAGTTTACCGCGCGATCAGAATATATATAACTTCCCGACATCAATCGTTGGGCAGTTGCCCACCAGTCACGACACCTGAATGCGAATCTTAGATTGTTAAATTACAGGCGAATGCTCGTCAGTAAGTAAGGCAGTATTGTAACGTAATGCCAAAATCGAATCTTGAATGTTCCGGTGAGGGAGCGTCTTAATGCTAAAAAACTAAGCTCATATTTAAAGTATCAAATAGGGTTAGTCGCGGTATCTCCTAAAGCTGGGCCTTACAAGAGTCAGTGTGCAAATTAGTATAGTTTATAACAAAGGTCAATTTCGTCTAGTACCGTTTATAGAAGTCACAATTTTAATATACCTAGGCTATTTCAAATAGGCTGTTACTTTTGTCCAGTTCATTGCTTTTTCATTTACGATGGTGAGCTCTAGGAATACTTGTAGTATTAACAATCGACTCATAAGGTGGGGAATGACTTTAGATATAATCGGGATCGGGAACTAGGTACTTAGTCCGAACTAAAACAATGCAGTTGAGCTATGTAGCCTTTAATTTCGCCACCTCGAAGAAAGTACATTGGGAAGAGTTTATTTTGTATCATTTTTATCAGTCTTTTTTGTTTGCGAGATCATGTCAACTTGTACAGAAATTCAATGAAGGAGATTAATAATTATATCGTGCGGACATTCAACCCAGTTGAGAAATGTTGTAAACGAAAAGCTAGTTCGCTTGGGAATCCTTTGATCTACGATTTGTGTGCAGCTCGTCTTTGACGTTTATTTTGACGTCAATGCGACGAGTTGAATTATCATCACAAACTTTAGTACAATTAATTCAACACCATGTTTCTATAATGTTATCTACGTAATCTACGTCAACGAATTTATAAAAGCAAACGTAGTCAATGGGTTAATATTGCAAAAAAATGCATACTTTTTTACTATTATTTGTCTTTGAAGCACTTTGTGTTCTGAATTGATTCAGAATGTTATTATTATTATTATATTTCATAAAATTCTTGTTTCGTCGTGTACACTACAAAAATGATTATGTTGTAACCTTGTCCAACCCCCTGACTTTCATTTCTGAGAAATGATTCAGGGTAAAAAATTGTTGATAAAAATATAATCACAAACGCATTTATTATTTATTATGTAATATATTTTCGCATTTACAAAGAAAACTGTTGTTGTAAATGTTCTCAGTAGGACTAATTAGCGGTTACAGTTCCATATTCAATAAAATATTTTAATAAATATATTTTTGTGATGGAAGTTTTGTGGTTACAACGTGCAGAACAAAAGATAATATAGTGACAGCATTGTAATCTACAATCTAAAGTGGAAATATTCTTGCAATCATTAATTTGTATTTTCTGGGCAAATAAAGAGTTATGCGTAATCATTACTTTTGTATATTATTATTTTTCCATACTCGCATGTCTTGTAATATAATGCGTAACAAACCAGCGCGTTAGAGATTAACCTAAGTATTCTACTGGGCACTGACCCAGAGTCCGGGCTATGCTACTGAGAAATTCAGTATGGAAAAAACCCAATTACACTTCAACCTGGGAATCGAACCCAGGGGCGGCAGTCTCGAGCTCGACTTTGATAGCGATCGCTATACGACCGAATTCGGTCGCTAAGTCGAATAGTGATCGCTATGTCGAAACTGCCCTGCCTGCCTGAAAAATAAACATGTTTAATAAATTTAATAAACATGTTTATTTTCGTTCACTGGTATGCTCATTGGTTTCATTTCTCCAACCTGAAGATAAAACGTTTAGAAGAACGGAGAGGAAAGGGAAGGTGCAGTTACTGGGTCTCAGATTAACCAAATAAACAGAATTGTGTTACAGAATCTTCCAAATAGTGTTTTTATGGGGTTCTAAATAAATTTGCTTATTAGTATTGAGTTACGTTAGTGCTTCTTGGAGACAGACACGCGTGGGCCGAGTTCAGCGCATAAGGAGCTTTGTGATCTTCGGTAGCACGCCATGTTTGTTACTTACGTTTCCATGATATTATTATGTTAGAAATTATAAAAGCGCACAATAGCGTCAAGCGTGGCTATGCGCGAGCAAATGTGAGCGAGGTTCTTGCGCTGCAGTAGAAAAAAATGCTTATATCTACCAACACAAAAACGTAGTTTCTGAAGTTTCTGAACGATAATCCAGCAGCTGACACCTTTGACAATTATTGTCATGAATGACATAAAAATTTTGTCGCAACTGTCAAAAATGCCAAATATCAATGACCATTAATTCTGTTCACGTCAATATTTTCACATTTTGTTTATAAAATCATCATGGATTTAATTGATAATGAGCTCAGGCAGTGGGACGCTGCTGATGTGAAGGAGCAATTTGGTGATAACCTGACTCTGCTGCCCCTCAACGACAATATTAAGGAGCTTCAGACCATTCTGAGGGACAAGTGAGTGAGGTTACTTACCAGCCAGGCCTTGTAGGCTTACTACCTTTAGCATAAATTGGATGATTCCTCAATGTTTTGAATTCCAAATTATATTGGATCCATTGACCAAGACAATTGTCCAAATTCCTAATGTCCATCAATTTGCCCTACTGACTGTCCATTTTATAGAAGATTTTCAGCTTTTTGTGTGTTTTGTGCTATTTTTAGTAACACACAACTAATGTCTTAGTGGCTCACGCTTTGTGAAATTGGCCTGAAAACATGATATTAAAATATAATATTCATGGATAAGTGCTATATTTTAAAGAATCACAATCCTAACCTGTAACTAAATCAACAATAACAATGCCAATCTATTTACTATCAATCATGATCGATAGCAGCTGATTAATTTATGACAAAAAAAAAGAAAATATGATTTTAAGGAACATGTTTTATCAGATTTGGGGAATAGGGTTTTAATTAAAGTTAAATATTTATTGTTTATGATTTTATTGTCTTGTATTTTATACTTTCTAGAATTATACTCAATAATCAAGATTTTCCTTGTCTACCATCAAAAATTCTTGACTACTTATCTATAATTTTTTAAATGTGTGTTTTGAAGTGCTGTATCTAAACTGATATTATAAAGAGAAAATATTTGTTTTTTTTTGATGAATAACCTCAAAAACAAATGGACCGATTTAAAAAATTCTGTCACCAGTAGAATGCTATACTACTATCACTGAGTAACATAGATATCACACGGGCAAAGCTGCTGGCGGAAGCTAGTTGTATATAAAGATGATGTAATCTATGCAATGTCTGAATTATAGATAGATAGATAGAATACTCTTTATTGTACACCATAAAAATTACAGACATAAATTTAGAAATTTTACATAGGGTGACACAATGGGCGGTCTTATGGCTTAAAGCGATCTTTTACAGACAACCTTTGGATGGATTAAAGGTAACAGGAGAGACAATACTGCAGGTAGTCATCGGTGTACCATCTACATATACAATAAATATCTACATACATACATAAAGCATAAACTTATTCATATAAATATATATACATAGATATACTTATAATATAAATCTATAAACATGAAACAAGAGCAAGGAACTAAATTTAATGTACACATTGACACTACAAAATATATAAATTAAAACAAATCCCCATATATTTCCAGAAACACATCCCGCAGTGACTTCAAGTTCTATGCGGACCGTCTCATACGTCTTGTGATTGAGGAGAGTTTGAACAAGTTGCCTTTCACCGACTGTGAGGTGGTGACTCCTACTGGGGCGTTGTATAAGGGACTTAAGTATGGGGCCGGGAACTGCGGGGTATCTATTGTCAGGTCTGGCGAGGCTATGGAACAGGTAGGGTTACTATGAGACATGGCTCATGCATGATACTGGACTGGATAGACTTTTACTTTTTGACTTTGAATATGCGCTTAAGGCAAAATTTTAGCAAGATAGTCAGATAAAATAATTAAAGCATGTTGGCAGCAGCACGTTTCTTAGGAAGTTAAAAAAAAAACACACTTACATGTCAATAATATATTTTTCACTTCTCATGCTCTGAAAGTGCTTATTTTTGCAGGATAAAGGCTGCACAAAATCGAATTTTGTGCACAAATGCATTAACATATCAACTCTTAAATGTATTTATATTAAGGCAAAGAAAATGAGCCATACAGCCAAACACAATAAGAAGTTCATAGATAGAATTTGTTATTTGATAATATTTACTTTAATTTATTTGCCTTAAGTATTTTTTAAGACATAAAACAATTTTCTTCAGTATTCAAAACTGAACTAATTTTACTTTGAATTTTAATTAAATAAATGTGATGTTATACTACTGTTTTATTTCCTCGCAATCGAAGTGAAAAGCAGAGTTTATAACTCATCCACAAAACCATTTTATCCTCGACATTACTATCAGCATTATAAAAATGGTTCGTTTTGCGCACTTGTTGTAAAATCTACTATTAATCTCCATATATGACGTCGGTGTTACCTATCCAACTACTCTGAGAAACAAATTCGGAGGACTGTGACCCATGAGTTTGTTTCGGTGTTTTGACTCTTTTTTAAAGTCCAGACCATTCAGATTGATGTCTGAGTAGGTCAGAACCATACAGACTTGAGCAATCCTGTCCAGTCAGAGCAGGCATGTGTCAGTAATTGTGAAGCTTAGCTCAGTCAAGTTAAAGGAGCACTACATCAACATCAAACCCAATTTGCTTGAAAATATAAATCAAGAACCCTATTACTAGATTTGCTACTCACACAAAATATGTTGATTACTACCAGAATAATCCTTACAAATAAAACTCTTTATTAATTTACAAAAACATTTCCAGGGTCTCCGAGACTGCTGCCGCTCTATCCGTATTGGCAAGATCCTAGTAGAAAGTGATACAGACACGCATGAGGCACACGTGGTTTATGCGAAATTCCCTGAAGACATTGCACGGAGACAAGTACTGCTCATGTACCCCATCATGTCTACAGGCAATACTGTGAAACAGGTAAGGAAATGTGAATTCCTTAGAGTGCTTTACCAAAGATCCTGAGAGACCCTGTCCAAATTCCTGCAGCATTGCTTTTAATCTACCCAAGAAGGAGATAACTTTTTTGTGACGATAAAAACTGAGCTAGTGTGTTGCGTGCGACTCTTAAAGGTAGACGCACATTTGGGCGAGCTGCACCGCAACTCAAAAATCTGCCAACATCACTTTCTTAAGAGGTCCCGGTCAAACTAGTGTGCGATGGACACTATAGTTTGACCGGGACCGATGCTCCGCGTCTTAGAAATGCGCGGCGAGGCGGGGGGCACCGTTGACGAATGAGCGGCGGGACGCCGTGAGCGTTGACACGAATGAGCGGCCGCACTGCCCCCCGTCTCGCCGCGCACATACTAAGGCGCGGAACAGCGGTCCCGGTCAAACTATAATAGGCGGGTTATCTCGCTTTTTCGTACAGAAATACGGCTGAAAAATACGCTTGCCTTACTATTGGTAGCCTCGAATTTCAATATTTAACAGTACCGATATACCTACATTACTTGACCAACCCTCAACATTTGTTTCGTATATTTTCTAGGCAGTAAACGTGCTAACTCAACACGGCGTAAAAGAAGACCGGATCATCCTATCCAACTTATTCTGCACCCCGGCGGCCGCCCAAGCAGTCGTCGATTATGTACCTAAGATGAAGATGTTAACTTCGGAACTACACCCCGTAGCCCCGAACCATTTCGGACAAAAATACTTCGGGACAGACTGATTTGAGTGATTTGAGTTTTAGCAAGTACTTATTTAGTTTTAGTTAGCTTTTTATTTGATTGTTGTTTTTTGTGATGGCATATTCGTAGCCAGGCATATCTAATGGCGACAAATGGTATTGTTTGGGTTTATGATAGCCACACGCTTTACGGATTCTTATTAGATCTTATGCCTGTTTTCACTATCACTAAGGGACACCTAAATGAATACTATGAGGTTAGATTGTCTCATTGAAACCACCTTTTCGGTAGAAGAGTATATTTGGAAGGTAAAACAGGTTGTAAAAACAAAAGTAGGAACGAAATCCCTAAAAAACTAATTCGCGTAACAATGGCGGCACGAGGTAGGCACGTGGCGGCTTGCGCGGTACTTTAAAATACGCGTCGATGCAGTAAGCGTGCGGGCAGCGGACTGGACTCGCGGACGGTGGCGCGCGCGTCGCCAAGCAAGTGCCTTCCTTCGCACCTTCCCTCGCTGCGGTCCGGTGGCGAGGGAAAGAGACAGATATATTTTACACATTATATCGAGACGGCATGCGACCACGGGACGCTCTGACTGGCCGAGATTGTATTCGGGTTGCTACATACTCCCCCTCCAGCCCTGGAGAACGCCCTCGTTCCAGGACTGGTATAACAGCAGCATTAGCTGGGCGTCCGCGATTTCGTTTTGGAATAACGGGTTTTGGTAAGGAGTCGTCGCTACCTCTGTAACGTGTAAGGTCTTCGGAATGATATTTGCCTATATCTGCATTTGGTTGTTCCGTGCTCGCGATGGTGTACGTTGTTGGACTTACCTTTTTAGTGATCTGGTAAGGGCCATCTCGGCGAGGGTAGAACTTAGAAGTGAGGTCTTTTGACCCTTTGCTTAATAAGTGAGATTTAAGCATGACTAAATCACCTACCTCGAAGGCGTCAGATGGTCGGCGCGAAGCGTCGGCGTACTGCTTAGTCTTGTCCTGCTGGATCTCGACGCGTTCCCGAACAGCTGACAATGAATGCAGGAAGTTTTCGAGGTAAGGGGTCACTTGTGGGACAAAGTTTTCTTTGACCCTGATGGCACGAAGGTCGTGAACGACCTCTGTGGGTGACCGCATCTCTCTGCCAAAGGTTAAATAAGCCGGTGACTTGCCTGTTGTGCGACATTTTGAGCTATTCAGCCATGCATATTCTTCGGCCATGAGGTGTGGTCGTCTGCCACGAAATGGGCCAACATAGCTTTAAGGTCGCGGTTTTTTCGCTCTGCAGGATTAGCTTGTGGATGATACAGCGGGACAAAATTTTGTTTTATGTCGAGGACTGACATACATTGTCGCATCACTGCGGAAACGAACTGGACACCGTTGTCCGAAATAATCCTGCGAGGCAGACCAAACCGCATAAAATATTCCTCGATGAGGACATGAGCGCATGCTTCTGCTGTTGCTTCTTTTAGAGCAAATAGCTCCGTCCATCGGGTAGCAGTGTCTTCAATGAGGAAGATCCACCGCTCCCCCTGGTCACCCTCCGGAAGTGGGCCGAACAGGTCCATGGCCAACACCTCGTTCCGCTGGCTCATGACCGGTGTCTGGAGTAGGCCTGGAGGTTTGGCGTTATTGGCCTTATATCGCTGACAGTGGATGCAGGCTAAGACATAATCAGTGATTATTCTCCGCATCCCTGTGAAATAATACAGCTGTGCTACCTTCTGGTAGGTTCTATCGATACCTGGGTGGCCAGCTGTTTGAGAGTCATGTAACTCCTTCAAAATAGCTGCAATTTGACCAGCAGGTATTACTAACTGAGGGGATTCACTCTCAGAGTCTGGATTGAATCGGTACAAGACTCCTTGATCTATGAGGTAACCCCTTTCTAACCATCTTTTAGATGCAACATCATCAGGTCCTTCTAGCTCTTTAACAATCTTTTCCACTTCAGGGTCCGAAGTCTGTTCCAGGCGTAACTGACTAGGTGTCTTCGCAGGTAGATCGCAGATGATTGTACAAATACCGCACGTGTCGCTTGTGTCGCTGGAACAAATCGGTCTACTCAGCGTGTCTGCCACAACATTCGCCTTCCCTGGTGTATATTCGAAGTGGATATCAAAAGATTGGAGCTTCAGAGCCCAACGGACTAATCTGCCTGCTGGTGATTTAAGTGATAGCAACCAGCGTAGAGGCTGATGATCACTGCCAATAACGACTGGTTGACCGTCTAGGTAAGGCCGAAAACGCTCTACCGCCCACACTAAAGCGAGTGCTTCACGTTCCGTGGTGGAATAGTTGCGTTCAGCTGCGTTGAGGAGTCGGCTGGCATATTCTATTGGCCTTTCCTGATTGCCGTCGCCCTGCAATAAAACTGCACCCAAGGCGTAGTTACTTGCGTCGGTACGCAGAATGAAGGGACGACTGAAATCGGCTTGCACCAAAATTGGAGCTGTGGTCAGTAGACTCTTCAGCTCATTAAATGCTTGGGTCTGTTCTGAGCCCCAAGACCATACTTGACTTTTCCTAGTCAAGCGTGTCAATGGTTCGGCAACTTTTGAGAAGTTGGGTATGAATTTTCTGAACCATGAACAAGTTTGTAAAAAGGTTCTCAGGTGCTTTAGGTTTCCTGGTACCTTCATCTCGATTACAGCACTCACCTTCCCTGGGTCGGTGGAAACACCTTTTTGTGTAATAACGTGACCGAGATATTTAACGCTTTCTCGAGCAAAAGCGCACTTCTCCCTATTCACGTGGAGATTGAACTCGGCCAGACGTTTAAAAACTGCCTCGAGGTCTTGCAGATGCTGTTGGTATCCCTGCGAAATTACCAACAGATCGTCTAAATAAGCTAATAAAGTAACATCTTGTAAAGCAGAGCAGGATCGGAGACGATCAATGAGACGCTGAAAGGTAGCTGGCGCGTTGCGAAGACCAAACGGCATTCTTTTAAAACGGTAAGTACCTAGAGGACAGACAAAAGCCGTTTTGTCTCTATCAGCTTCCCTTACCCTAACCTGCCAATATGAAGATCGAAGGTCTAGCGTACTCATGTAGCAGTCCCGTTTTGTGCTCTGAAGTAGCTCGTCGATGCGTGGCATCGGGTATGTGTCAGCTTTGGTGACTGCATTCAAACGCCTGTAGTCGACGCAGAAGCGGATACCACCGTTGGACTTCGGCACCATCAGTGCCGGTGAACACCAAGCCGATTCACACTCTTCTATTATGTCATCCTGTAACATCTTACCTATTTCAGCTTTCATCTGCTCTTTCTTCGAAGGGTTTAGACGGTAAGGAGGAACAGCAATTGGAGAATGCTCACCTGTATCAATGCGGTGTTCCGCATACGGTGTTGGACCTCCCCCTGCTCTAAAGACGCGAGCGTGTCTGGTGAGGACGTCAGCGAGCGCTTGACGTTCAGCTGGTTTGAGGTGAGTACCTTCATCATCCCTAAGTATATCTGTAGAGGCGCAGGACACGTCACGCGAGGTAGGTTCGAAGCACAAGGTATGTTTTATTGTATTATATTTACTAAAATACCAAATTCCTTTGCAAAAATCAATAACTACTCCTGCGGCGGTAATAAAATCGATACCTAATAACGTCTCGTTATTTGTCGAGTCGGGAAAAATTAAAAATGGAATCGTAATAACTGCCGTTTCTAAGCACACCTCTAACGTGGTGGTAAGTACATCCATCGTACGGATTACACCGTCGGCAAGCTTAACTTCGCGTGTCGAAGTGCTGAGAGGATGACCCTGACGTAGAAGGAGAGTATATAGCGTATGACCCGCAATGCAATGTTTGGCGGCCGTATCAATCAATGCTGTGCCGGAAAAACCCAAAATTTTTATATTAAAAATAGGTCGTAACTCTCGACCAATAGAGGGTCCCGTACGGTCGTTACACAAACATATCTCGGTTAAACATAAATAGGTATTATCCTTTTCATCATAAAAATCACTACATAAAATATCTTTATGACATGGATGGGCAATGTCCTTTTTACTTTTAACATTACTACACAAAATATCATTATGGCAAGAATGGACATTGTCCTTTTGATTTTTAAAATTGCCACACAAAATATCGTTTCGATTTAGATGCCCATTGCCCTTTATATTAATAACATTGTTAGACACGTTTCCTAAAATTTGTGAGTTACTAACATTATCATTATTAGAATTACACATAGTATTAATTATATTTTGTGGGATAACATCCCTTTGTTTACTAAAATAGCTACACACATTTTCTTGCGGAATATAATCGGTTTTAACATAATTAAAGTCTGACGATAAGTTTTTAGTAACTAACTGAGATTGCACGGAATAAAAACTTTGATCACTTTGACTATTACTTTGTTCACTCTCACCTTGGTTCTGCAACTTACGGCAATGTTCTTTGGTGTGGCCAAACCGTCTGCAGTACGTGCAGGACGGCCGTGGCCTCTTTGTCGTGTCCTGCTTCGGTGGGACCGGCGCCGGCGCGGGCGACGCGGCTGGAACAGGCACGGAGGGCGCGGGCGGAGCGGGCGGGCTCCGCGCCACGACGGCGGGCGTGCCGTGGGCCTGCGCCCGTGCGGGAACGAGACAGCGCGCGGGGGCGCGGGCACTGTCGTGAGCAGCGGATTGTGTTGACGCCGGTAATGTTGCCGGCGTTTGTGTTCGACGCTCACTCGCCGTCGTCGGCGTCATGTTATTTACCTCGTCGAACGAGTCTTCGATATTCCGCGCGAGGCGTAGTAATTCATAGAAATTACGGCACTCCTCTCTTCGTAGTCTTTTTCTTATTCTGCTGTGAAGGAGGCCGTAGGTCATGTCTATTTGAGCCGACTCTGTTATATCGTCTTTCGGTAAGCGTGCCAAAAGGGCGCGAATGCGCGCTACGAAAATATCTGTGTTTTCATTACCCTGCGGTGTCGCAAATATTTCCAAGTAGATCCGGTGAGGCGGCCGGCGGTCACCATAGGCACTTATTAAATTTTCTTTGGTTTCGCGCCATGACGACACAGAATTTTTGATTCCTTGCCACCAAGTGGCCGCTTCATCCTTGAATAGGTAGGCTAAACCACGCAGAATGTTTAAGTCCGCCACCTGTGGGCAGTCACTATAGGCATCTATAGCGTCGATAAACGCTTCCACCGACTCCTTTGGTCGGCCGGAGAACGTGGCTTTGCAGCGGGCTAGGGTGTTGTTCCCTAGTAGCGCGAGTGATTCCGGAGTCGATGCACTCGCCCGCGACATCGAGTTGAGCAACTCCCTAAATGCTTCTGTTTGAGAGCGTTGGAGAGAGGCGATAATCGTCGCCACGTTCTCGTTAGAGAACGTAGCGTTAGCATCGATGCGCGGCGAGGAAGAAAACTCGGCGTCGGCGTCGCCATCTTGGTAGGCGGACGCCGCGGTTGGCGTGTTTGGTCGCGAGGGGACGGGTAATGCGTCGTTTGCATCTTCCCTCCGAGTCAAACTAGCCGTTCTATTCCGTGTCACTACCATTTTAAGTATATAGTTATTACTTCGTCACTGCAAAACTGTCACACTATGCACTATAGCTATAGGTATTGTACTATTGTCACACGAAAAAAAAACGTTGGAGCGCCACATATGAGGTTAGATTGTCTCATTGAAACCACCTTTTCGGTAGAAGAGTATATTTGGAAGGTAAAACAGGTTGTAAAAACAAAAGTAGGAACGAAATCCCTAAAAAACTAATTCGCGTAACAATGGCGGCACGAGGTAGGCACGTGGCGGCTTGCGCGGTACTTTAAAATACGCGTCGATGCAGTAAGCGTGCGGGCAGCGGACTGGACTCGCGGACGGTGGCGCGCGCGTCGCCAAGCAAGTGCCTTCCTTCGCACCTTCCCTCGCTGCGGTCCGGTGGCGAGGGAAAGAGACAGATATATTTTACACATTATATCGAGACGGCATGCGACCACGGGACGCTCTGACTGGCCGAGATTGTATTCGGGTTGCTACAATACCTAAATAAAATGTCTGTTGAATTTTCAACTTTTGGTGTTGAGCCGAGCGTTGCAAATCTAACAGCACGCTTTTCTTTAGGTGTCGTCTAGTGTAAGTGAAAGCAGGCAATAGTACACTTTAACTTTACGACTTGCACGCAACGCAACTACGTACTTGTAGTATGTAAGGGGTGATTTTACGCACTATGGCACTACGCAACGCAAACTTGTTTATGTAAAAATAACAAAAGAAATTGTAAGGTGTGTTTCAAAGATTAGCAGCCCTGTTTCAAAGATCTCTTGCCAAAGGTTGCAGTCTTATTTATTTTGAAGTATTTTGGATAAACTATTGAAAAGTTTTTATTTATTTTGTGTAGATTCAAAATGCATTTGTGTAAATTTATGTTTTGTTGTTTTGATACTGAAAGTTATTTTTTAATACAATATCGTACGAGCTGAGACAAATCCAATTCGAATAGATTAATTTATGACACCGGAAATTAAAGGGAGAGACACTGAAATATAGAAGAGAAATTCGCAATAACTAAAAAAGGCAATATGCACAACATTCAGACGATTAAATGATTTAATTTACTATAAAATGTATATTATTATTTAAGGAGAGTTCTCAATAAATGGCTAGATATTTTAAATATTTTTGCAAAATCGATACTTATTATGAATGATATTGACTTAATGATAGCTACTTAAAGCTTTATAGTAATCCTAATATAGGTCTAGTATTAAGTTAAATTGAACTATTTATTAGGATAAATGTTATACATTTGTGATACTGCCGGGAGTTACTAGTTAATAATGTAAATAAAAAAGAGAACACCAGAAATGTTTTTGTTTTCATTTCAAGTCGACATAACATCACGACTATTCGTTTCTTAGAAGGGGTACCACCTACCATTTGGTTAAAATAAGAAATAGGAGCCTAGATCTTATTGCCATTTACCAGGCACATGCCCAATCCCCGGGCAGCTGTTAACTTCGCAAACCCTTTTTTTTTTCTTTTTTTTTTTCGGTGGGAAATCATCAAATGACGTCTCCCGCTCTGGGTGGAGCGGGAGGGCGTGTCAGACTCTTACTGACTAAAACCCACCCGTGTTCCTTCTGTTGCCTGTGCAATGCCAGGGGGGCACGGTATCCCTTTCGGACTTTTCCGCAAACTTCGCAAGACCCGGAGATCGAACCGAGGAACCAATTGAAACGAGTTACAATACGTCGAATCGTGTAAATCGAATATTTTACCGCTGTACTAAAGAGCGGCGAGGAGCTGGCTTGGGCCGCTGGTTTTGTGCGCGACAGCTGGTTTTACATCTACCGTTTAATTTTTATAAGGTTTTGCCAGTATTTTAATTTAACATTAGCCTTTTGAACGCCAGAGCAAAAACGCATGAACTTGCCCTCAACGCCAGGCCACAAATTCACCGCAAATACCTACGAAAAAAATAGGGATTCCAAAACTTCATCGATAATCAATTTTATTTTCATTTTCGTCTTTAATTTCGAAATATAATGTCCTTATAACATTGAAATTTAATTCAACATTACATTTCTTCCTATTAAAGTAATAGTTATACACTATTTACAGACTTGTATAATACCGTAATAACAGATATGAGACTACAATATATTTAAATATAATAACTGTAGGTACAACACTATTCTTGATCTGCTGTCTTCATATTGTGACCATGGCGTGGACGGCCCGCCATTTTAATAACTACTTCGCTTCCGAAATAAGGATGTGGCAACGTAATATCTCGTTTATCGATGTTCTAGTACAATATTATTTTATAATAAATGAAACACGTTTTTTAAATCAGATTTATAATTCCGAATGTAACAGGTACTTAAAAATATATGATTGAAATAGGTTAAGAAGGTAAATAAAAACTATGAAAAAATAGAAAATTTTAATAAGTTCTATAAACCTGGCATAAAAAGTAACAAATTAAAACAATTAACGATTATATATAATTATCACAGTTACCAATCAGTCTTATACTAATAAATCTTTAGAATAATAGAACAACATTATACAAAATCTGCATTGTATTATCTTATCATCTAATAGTAAGCCATATGTAAATAAAATCTAATAGAAAACTTCAAGTTACAATAGAAAAATCAGTATCACAGAGACATTAAAATCAATATAAATCTAAATATATTACACAGAGTGGTACTTTTGGAAACACGGCGCAGCACATAAATATACGTTACAAACGTTACATTTAAAACGTGTATTTTTTCTTTGTTTTAAAAGTGCGCATTGCTTGCATCTTTGATATTTTCCCATACGACTCGGCATATGATCAAAAGTAACTTATTTCTGTAAAAAATATGTTTCTTTCGGTCTACAAACACCAATACCAGGCCACACTTACAGATTTCATCGTGATTTTTAATAAGATTAATATTTGCTCAAAATTTTTAAAATAAAAGCAGATAAAAATAACTTACCTCTAAATCAGATTCGTCCAAATATTCTGTTTCCAAAAATTCTTCGTCATCTGAGACTCCTTCTAATATGCGAAGAAGTTCTTCCGTAGTCATTAAATTCCCACTCATTATAATAGTCACTTAATATAAATCTTGAACTCGATATCACAAGTAAATTAATCATAAATATTATTCATTCACTTCACAAATTTCTGGTCGCCGCGCTTGTGACGTCACGATATTGTCGTCTAGTCGTGACCATGGCGTACAGGGTACTGATAATTCGGGTTGCGTTAGGGATGCGCTTGAGTTGGGATTAGTGAATATCGAAATTCGACCCAACCAAATTTTATTTTTGACTATGTAGCTTATTGAATGATTTTTAAGACTGGTTTTATAAAATTAATGCTGCTTTATCCTAGTACCAAATTATACCTAAAATAATATATTCCAGAGGAAAGTTTCGAATCGATCTTTGATTTGAAATAATGATATTATCCAACATGCGCTACATCACTAGCGGTCACGCAGTTATGACTCTGGCGTGTGAGGACATTCTTTTTTCAGAGTTTATTTCTTTCTTTTTAACGTAAAATTTCTCAATATTTATAATGCAATTTAATTAGTTTTATGGAAATAAATAAATTTTGGACCTTCTATTTTACAGGTATATAAATAAATAGGCATTAAAGTAATGTTTAAATAGTTTATTTCGTGTTTTAATGTACCGCTGTTTTTGTCACATATTTGTGTCGTTGGCGCTCAGGGACAGTTTTCGCTTGTCACGTATTTGTGACCCTGGCGCTCAAAAGGTTAGTTTTTCTGACTAATTATAGGTATAAAAAAAATAGTCGACTTCAAAAGTCAGTTGTACTTACTATCAAAAGAAGTCTATTATTCCGTCAAATATGTACCTACCCATTATGTTCCTTTAGTATACAGGTTGGCACATTTAAATCGGTCACTATGGGAAAGTCTGAAACTATAAGACATACGAAGATACCTTCTTAGGAACTTAAAAAAAATGTACTCAGCTCGGGAATCGAACACGGTCGTTTTGAAAAATAAAACGAACACTATTTCTATTTACATATCGATTGTATAGATAGGTCATAAGCAGTAAATGTTACTAGGAAACATGATGTCTCAAATGAATAAAATGCTTAGTTTTCATAACCTTTAATTTATTTTAGTAAGTTTTTAAATGTATGAATGTCGTTTTTCTTGTTGTCAAAATCGATGACATGGTTCCTAAGAAGAGATCTTCGTATGTCTTATAGTTTCAGACTCCCATACTTACCGATTTAAATGTGCCACCCTGTAAAATTAACGCCCGCGCACACACGGGCGGGCCGCAATGCGGTGCGCTGGGGCCCGCCGCGGCTATAATGTGCTTTGAGCTTTATAGGTACGTAAGAGTCGTACGTAGCACTCGTCTCCTTACAATGGGGTTCGTTTGATTGGCTGTTTGTATGGTTGGATCAGGAATGGTAAAATAAAGGACATAACGCAAATAAACAACGAACAATAAAATTACTTTTAAATCGTTTATTTCAGTTTCATAGTTTACATTCTATAGATAGATAGAAATATTTAATTAGATCAGATCACACAGCTAAGCGGTTGTTTTTAAGTGTACACATAATTCAACATTCGAATAATTTAATCCTTAACAAGTAACGTTTATAAAGTGTTCCCCAATCATTTTATGGTCGGCTCGCGCATGCGATCTAAACACAGGTGTTACTCACTTATTTACCACTAAACGCTAAAATATTTACCATCATGTAAAAATATCGATAACATTCAATTAACGCGATTGATTCTTATTCGAGAACAAAAATATTTTTATATTATTATTTTTTATTAGTAAAACTAGATGTCACTTAACATTAGTGTTAGGTAGCGACCTACCGATGGCGTATATGGCAACACTACATCTAAAATCTCATTCTTTTTTTTAATGTGACACGGCAACACCATCGGCGTCTCCACAGATAATAAGTGCGTACTCCCGTAAAAATAAATACTTAAAATATAACACGTACATTACTCTTTCAATAAATTTCTTATATACTATGTTACATGACAAGCACTTATTACCACCCATTAGGATGTCTATTAATAAAAGAAATTATATATCTGGCAACACCAGACTAGCGTTGTAGGACCTCTTTAGTTATAAACCTTGAACACAGTAGATTGTCCTTTTAGAAGTACAAAGAAAGGCAAGACTTAGATCACAAAATTTATAAATAAGGTGGTTATACAACAAGAAATAATATACCCTCGAAATTGACTTAGATATGTTATTAAGGCATCGTGTGAATCGCACTAGGTAAATTGACAATTATAAATCTAAAGACTAATACAACAGCCAAAGCGAAATTATATGGCAATTAGCACGTATATTTACCTACATAACAATAGATACAGGGCTTGAATTAGTCAGAACTAAACAGTCAATATATATAAATAAAAGATTTCAAAAAGCGAAATTAAATACTAATTGATAACACAATTTGTGCATTCACATTTTTTTGTGATTTTCGTTATTTTTTTTGTATAAAAATATCGTTAACAAGTTTTTCTAAGTAACGTTCTAAGGGTTGACATTGACCTTGTGAAAGTTTATGTTGTCAATGAGGTCGAAAAGCACATCGCTGGATGTATCCTGCTTTTTTGACGCGACCCAGTCTCTGGCGTTAGCGACAACCGGTAGTATGGTTTTTTCGCTACAAAGCACACAAATAAAATACATTAGTCACATTTGTTTTCAATCGATTCTCGTTGATTCACTCGATGTTAAGCTTCAGTTGTTATGTGATGCCAGGAGAGAGAAGCGTTAGGTAGCTGTGCGGTGAGGTCGTATTTACATGAGCTTCTGTTTGGCGCACTCCGGGCAGATGATGTCGGGGCCGTCGGTGATGAAGCCCTTGCCGACCAGGGAGGTCTGGCACTGCGCGCAGATGAAGCAGTCGTTGTGCCAGTGGCGGTCCTCGAACGAGATGAAGCGGGTGCCGCCGATGCCTGGAAAGTTACAAAAATACATTTAGTTAATTTTGTCCAGTTGATTATAGTTTCCAGATTCCGACAAGAGGAACTATTAGTTCGTAAAAAAAATGGTAATAATAATAAGCTGTTGGTTTTCGCGATTAGAATTATTGTGTACTGTGTTTATCATGGCAATATTTCTTGAAAATATATCACGAGATCTTCAAGTTCTATTTTTCTCAAACTGTTTTTTGGTAGTGTGGATGGATGAAATTGTGTTTAGGCCTTGCAATTTTATTGGCCTCGAAAAGTATTTATTTGACCTGAGCCTTAGTCAGTTGACAAACAAAATACTAACCAGTGATAGGCTTGGTGCAAGAAGTGCACCGCTTAGCGAAGAGCTCTCCGAAGCACTCGGCACAGTAGGGCTTCTCGTCGCGCGACGTGAAGCGCTGTCCCGCCAGCGACGTGTTACAGTTGGTGCACGTGAAGCACTCGCGATGCCACGGCTCATTCTTGTAGGTCACGCCGCCTTGCGTGATGATCTGGAAAGGGGAAGTGGAGATTAAGAACCATTGAACAGGCCTGGCAGTAGGGGTCTGCATGTGTGGTTCCGTTGCAGAATCGGTATAGTATAGTCTATTTTTATTTGCATTAATGAATGGGTCAGCTTTTAGAGAATGGAAGAACAAAACCAACCCCAAGGCACATGGACCAGGGGCAGGAAGATGAAGATGATGAATGGGTCCCGGTTTTGTGGAAAACAATTTATGATCTCTAGATACGAGTTAAAGAAAGTACCCAAAAGATGCTAGTAGTGGCCTTGGTTTGGTCCTAAGCTAATCAATAAACATACTAAATAAAATGTGAATTTCAAGATCTGAAGATGCTGTTCGCAGAAGTGTAATTTCCTATCTTCGGATAAGACAAACACTAAAAAGTGTCAATGACCTATAGTCGTTTCTTATTATCTCAGATCTAACCTTAAACAGGTGACTGCGATTCCGAAAGGCTATAAAATCGCTATATACCACATCTGTGCCACAGATGCTATAAACAATTGATTGAACGAATCTTGTGGGTGTAATTACAGAATTATATCAGATTTATGGCTATCATAAACGTCATATAGGAATAACCTAGTACCCTAATTCTATGAAGGTTATATCATCATTTGAAGAATTAGTTCAATGAGTTAAGTGGACTAATACCAAGTAATAGATGGAACATCCGGAAATAATTAGAAAACTCCGCTGGAGGATGCAGCGTTTGCTGTTCAATAAAATCAATAAATTAAAGTTACTGTAAGACTGAGCAATGAAAAGGAGACGTTAAAAAAGGAGTTCGGATAACCATTCAAGTAAGTCCAGTGCACCCTAAACAGTCAGTCTCATCTTGATGATTGGCTAATCTTTTCAACCAGCATGAATTACTCTGGTATAGAAGAAGAATTAAAGTCCATCAACAAAATATATCATGGTCAGGTCCTGTATCGTCCGGAACAAAGATTTTTTGCAGTATTTCGTAGCTTGGCACACACTGAGGTGGGAAGACTCTGGCCTGTAAGAAAAAGCTTTATGGAGTTTGTCAAAATATGTCCTACCTTGTTGCACTTAACGCAGCGGGTGGCGAACTTGTCCTCGTAGCAGCCGGCGCAGTAGATCTCCTGCTCGCGCGGGATGAAGCTCCTGGTGCCGATGGGGTTCTTGCACACCACACAGCAGAAGCACTTCTCGTGCCACTGCCTGGTCTTGTACTCCATCTTCTTGGTTCCTGGAGGAGAGATGAGGATTTAGATTATAAAGTTCAAATGTAGAAGCAGAAATATTATTTCGATTAGATGATGATCGTATATGTTGGTCCAAAGGTACGAGTAGGTACAACGTCATTGAAGAAAATAATATTCTTGCTGTTGTTATGTGTTTGTGTTCAGAGAATATTTGCCGGAAACCAGGCGCAATAGTCGTGGTCATTGTTAGAGTACTTACTCGATACTACACTTCCAATGAAGTTAAACGTGCAACTGGACTTTCGAGTGAGTTTATGGAAAAGGTCAATAATTATCTAGTTGAAATGTGACTACTAAGTATTTAGAACGAATACTTCTGTAATCACATTGATGTATAGCTCATTTGATTGTGTAATTAAAAGGTCAGATTTTGGGTGACAAGATGTCTATCACTCAATCAATAATAATTACGGCATTCTTATTTTTGGTAGAGAGCCAAAAAGTATTCTGTTTTGGTTTTTTTTTACTCCAAGTACGTAACGTTCTATACTTAGCTCAAAATATAATAAGACATCGTCTCTAGCTAAGTAATTAGGTATCTTCTATTTGCTCCACTACATAAGTGACTACTTGCATGTGTTCTTAGACTAAGTGTATTGTTTGATAACTTCAATGGATTTGGATTACATGTATAACCTCCATCCACACTACCTATTCCTATCTTACTCAGGTAATATATTCACATGGAACATTATCATGCGATCACACGATCACATTGTCATTTCAGGAACCAAAACCATTCGATTTCAATAAGCTGATGGGTTCATGGGTCTGTCCTTGCATTAAGGTTGACGTGTCACGTCACGGATATGACAGTTCGGAATGTCAACATCGTTTTTTAATTTTTTATGGAAGGAAAATTTTAAAAGTGGAAAGGTTAACCTTTTTGTTTTTCATTTAGCATATTTTGTTTTCTTTCTTCGAAGAAATTGAATGTCACTATAACTGCAATTTGTATTCGAAAAACTAGGTATGTATCAGATGTGCTGGCTAAAAGATGGCCCAAATAAAAGCGTCTCAACGAAGACAGAGCTAAAAGGCTAAACCTAATAATAAGCTTGATGAAAATATCAACAGATATTTGTAAGTCACGCAGTTTTAACATCATCATCTTTAATAATTATATAAGTTTGCAACAAACAACCCATAACTTCAAATTAATGGATAACCATTTTTTCAAACAAGGAATTAGTAACGCCTTAAACTTATATGGGAAATATTTATTATTATAGAGGAAAGTACATAATGTTAACAGTCTATAATTATGTTATCAATGGTCGAAAATTAGCATATTGATGGCTATATATTTTGCCGGTCAAAGTCGGGTCAAGGATTCGTAGCGAGAATATTTTAAAACTTTCTATTAACTGTAATTATTAGGTATACCTACTGCGACTATTCTTATAATAATAAAACCAATGGATTGTTTTTAATATATTTAGAGTTCAGATCTTTCTAACTTATTTGGCTAATACAATCTTATGGGATTAATATGTAGACTAATTTGTGGAGCTTTAGTTTGCGTGCAGAAACGCTATCCGAATAGGTACCTAGGTATTATATTTCAATTAAAAATGTGTAGTTTAGGTATAAACAAAAGCGCCTAAATATATTTGAAAATATTCTATTTATTCGTAGTACTCACTGATGTATCAATGGTATCTATATAGAATACTGTAAAATATACTAGCCTTGATTAGATAAAATGGTGATAATGAATAACAAAAACAAGAAAGAAATTTTAAGACAATCAATTCGTCTTTCCAAAATTATTTTTATCCAATTTTATCTCCATTATTATAATCGCGGCAATCTCTACTCTAGCTTTATAACTTTTATAATGGGAGGATCCTTTCAAAGGGCAAAGGCAGTTCAATATGAAAACTTTGCAGAGATAACTTTCAGTTAAATTCCTCAATTTGAATTCAGATCTGACGTATTGTCCCTTTACATTTCAATTTGAACTTCGAATGATTTCCAAAAACTTTTTAATGCTACATGTTCATTGCCAGATGTGATAGATCTTTGTTCGCTTGAGTTTATGTGATTTTTCTACTTTTTTTTTCATAGTCGATATTAGTTTTGGCACCTCGGTAATTTCGTTTGCTTACCCCCGTTAGGAACATAAATTTTATTATGTCGTAAACGTGCAATGATCGCGTGTTTTGACGTGAAATGATGTCCTTGACGTTTGCATTTGACATTGAAACCATGGGATATTTGACTGATACACGCTACATGCACCTAGCCTAGCAATCACCTAACGGTTTTGCACCGTTCAATCTTTGAATATTTGATTTATGGTTCAATAACATGATTGCTGTTATAGCCGAGTTGTAGAAACAGAAATAGAGAAGGTTCTATAAAACCAAGTGAAGCTATTTCTTCCCTAAAAGATGTATTTCTAGTAGGAGCAATGTAAAGGTAGTGGCCTGAACAAGACAATTGGAATATTACCAGTGCATTGTGATTGCTCATAATTAATTATTGATTTTGTTCAAATTGTCTTACTTTAATAATAACAACAACGGTTAACTTTAATTTTATACGCCAAACATTCGTATCACAAAAACTCGATCTTACCTAATTAATCAACCACCAAATAAATTGAAACCATTAGCGAAAAATGTTAAGATGCGTATAAACTGTCCAAAACGTTATCCACGGCCATCAGCGAACAAAATTCACGTTAGTCTTAATGACGCGGTTGTAATGGGAAAACTTTCCTATCATTGACTTGTCTTGTCTATGGCTATCGAAACGCAAGTTTGTTTGTCACAGTTGATTGCAAAAAATGTTTATTGTAAAAGAATGCAAGAAAAATATTTTGAATTTAGAATCAAATCAAATTGGGTTTGATTCTAAATTCATTTTGAATAAACAGTAACACAAGAAAGAGGAAAACAGAAAATATGTTAAGTATTAGTTTGTGGCGCAGTCTGAATTGGATTTACCATGGCCGCAGGACAAATGGCGCGTTGGTCCTATATTCATTTTGTATAATGTCACATGAATTCATGAAGAATTTTCTTTTAAGAAACTGTGGCCACGCTTAGAATCAAAGTTCTTGAAAACTGCCTCACTCTACTTTGAGAATTTCTCCTACTTAATAGCAACCAAATACGGCTTTTAAATTCGCAAACAAAGTCTGAGAAAATAACAAGTGTAGACAAAAACATCTTTAAATATCGCGTGTCAGAACAGTGAACAGTTGGAAACTAAAGCATTGTGGTTCGTGACTAGTCTTCGGTTACATCTGCAGTTCTGGGGTCTCTGAACCCTTGTGTTATCGTATTTCATATTGATTTCGGGAATCGTTGCAATAAGCGGTTCTATTCTCGATGGTTTCTCGTGATTTTGTTTGTGTAGGGTTTCATGTACCTACTACTTATATGATGTGTGTTAGGGTCGTTTGTTATATGTTTAACTAATAAGTAAGTTGTTCAAAGGTATAATTTGCACTTTTCATTCAACCTTTATGACAATTTAGAAGCCACCGATAAAAGAAGACTTTTGTTTTGAAATCTGACAGCACATATTTAGCCATAGGTATTGTTATTAGATTAACACAAAAATAAGGAGATCATGATTCAGAAACATCTTAGAATGTAGTGTACTCATTCACTAATAGTTCATCGTGTCCATAGATAAAGGTGCATCAAACACAACTATAAATAATAAAGCTGTGAACACACAATACAGTTAAACCGTTCTACTTTTCCATTGTTCTCAGTGAAAGGGCCCTTACGCCCACTAGAGCTATCGGGCAGTAATAACTAGGCTATTTCATTTGCAAATTATTACAGTTAACCACAGGATACAACAGAGTATTCAACGTTTATTAAAATTACTAATGTTTTATAGGAATAGGCGACCTTTATTCGTCATTGAAGTTAGGACTGTAGTGTTTCTGGAAAGGTACGAAAAAATAGTACTAAATTGAGATAGAAAACGTTTAGGTAGTTTCGGTCCTCCATCTCATGCAAATCTTTTAATTAATATATAAAAATCACGTAATCGTCGAAACCACACAACCGATTTCGATGAAATGTTGTGAATGTGTATGATTGTATACAGGGTATTGGTAGAGCATGAAAGAAATGATAATTTTGGACCCGATAGGTCGCTGTTGTTGTCGACATTTGCGCGGACTAAGTCGCGGGTTCAGTTCGATTATAGGCCGGGTGACTATAAGTTTTATAACAAAATTAATAAAATGCAGAACAATAAAATCTTTTACCCAATAAAAACAGTGAACAGTTTTTACAATGCGATGATTCTATTTATCATATCCCCGGTGGGAGCGACAGTGCATTGGTACTTAATTAATGAAACACGTTAGTCGCTAGCTTTAAGTGGCACTGAGAAAGTTGTTTGCTCCGTTTCTGTGGCGTGGGATGAGGATACGCTAAATATTAATGTTATTTTAATCTGCATTGCTTAAGCGGATACTTGGCAGATACTGGCCGCAAATGATAGACTGTGACCGTTAGGATTTGCAGCATCTGACCTCATTTTGATAACTGGAAATTCACACTCAAAACTCATTTGATTCAAAATGGACGAACATTTTGTGCTTGTAGAATGTCACTCATAAAAAACGAAAACTATTATGCTTTTAGAATGTTATATAAAAAATTCCACCCTATGTCACTTCCAAGTGTACTTTTTTGTGTTTTAGCTTAGGAAGCAATTCACTTTCGCAATTAACTTTTTAGTAACAAATCTCCACCAATTATGATGTTGTAAATTATATAGTAATAAAAACATTGTGTGTAGTATTTACCTACTTACTTTAAACAAAAACACATACCCGCATCATTTTGTTTACATTCTTTTACATATAACAAAGTAGTGATTTCACATAATATCTACTATCACAACAAAACGGGTATTGTCGTATGCATTTATTATTACAGCAATGAATGATTACGTTATGATGCATTGTCGGGGCATCGCTTGTTCAAGTTATTAGCGAAGTTAAGATCAAACACGAATGAGTTATGAAGGCCGCGATGATGTCAGCCGGTCAGCGTGGGACGGGCAAATATGAACAAAAAGAGGTTTATTACGGCATGTAGTAAAAGTATTATTTATAACGCCATAATATCGGCTGGAGACTGATCATTATTGGATATAAAAGTCCAATTAATTTCCTAACGTGTCGGGTAGGAAATTCGTAGGACTTTTTTTTTTATTTCGCTGGTGAACACGCGGCCTTAAATTTCGTGGGCATTTTTTTACGCGGAAATTTTATTGCTCGCGAAAAAGCAAAAAAGCTAGTTTCATTCATTAATTTTGTAGTGCTATTAACTTCCACTGTGAAGCTTGTTACAGTACTTATTCATAAACTGTATAAAAATGTTTGAAAGGTTTTTCTGTAATGCTTGAAACTTTTATATAGCACTAAATTAAGTAAATTAGGCTATTAAGTTATCGTATTTATCATAACCAACATCACGTTAACTAGGGAAACTTTAACTTCCTTCTTTAGAATTTATTTCTCTTGAAAAAAACACGTGACATTTATATTTTCTCAGAAAACTTTAACCAAACACACGTGATATTTTTTCTATAACAATTCTTAATTCAACCTCTATAATGACGTAATTCCCATGAAAATTGCCGTTCGATTTTAAACCTTATGCCTTCGCGAAACGATATTTAATTTCAACCGCAAAATCGATTATTTTTACAGCGTCTCCAGATTTGTTTTGCTATGGTAATGTGACATAACTAATGATAATTTACACACCATTGTGTGCTGAGATCTCAATTAATGTGTAATGAAGACTCCTTTGTAATTTTCCTGGCCGCAATGTCAATGTTATTTTGTTACAAGGCACACAAAGATGCCTTTATTTATAACTAGGTTCTACCTAGTTATAAATAAAGCTGTGTAACTATCCTTGAGTAATATTATTATACCATGTCCTTGAGTAAGTAGGTATGTCACCTGCTTCGTTAAAGCGGAATGAAGATCAAATTATGAAAATCGTTTTACAAATTCATCGTTTTTCCTTTTCGATTTTCGTGATTCCTAGAAATTGAACTCATTCTGAAACTTTCCCTTTGGTCCGCAATTCAATACAATAACGTCGAATTCCGTTGTTATAGCAGAAAAATAAATGACTTTTTGTCTTTGTATACCTACATTTTTTATGTAAAACGAAATTGGAACCGTTCGTTTAGAGAAACATCTACCTACTAATAATCGAAATGATAATACAAATTGATAATAGTAAAATTGAAATAATACCTCGTTTGTCATTTTATAGTCATCGTAAAGCACGGAATGAAATTCCTAGCATGCGAAACGGAACAAACAAATTTTCCGAGGAAAATGGTGACGGGCGGCCATTTGCAATTCCCTAAATTGATTATGCACGTGTCTGAGCGTATGTTGCGTGCACATGTGATGCACGTGACGCTAAATCTGATAAGAAGATTTCGTGCCATTGTTTTGGTTGGTATTTAGTTATTTAAGTACTTTGATGGAAATTGTGACCGTTATAATTTGATTTGGTATTTTGTAATATTGACGTAAACTTAGTTCTGGCAAACGCATCTTTTGCTTAGTGAGAAGGGTTAACTTCTACATAAGCACATAAAAAGATTCGAGTTCGGTCTTTGAAATCGTCTTCTCCAATGTAGATGAGTTGACAAATTGATTTCTTTTTTGCAATCTATGGTCTAGAAAGTTCTTATTTTGAATTATGACAGTCAGTCTAAAAATCCTCGATTGCCTACCCTTGAACTCGACGTCGTAAACCGAACGGTTGGACTGGTTGTAAACAAGGTTCGCCCCACGTAGCTCACAGTATAAAACTAAAGGGTACCTTGTTTTACGTACACGCTCACTTATTTCCGCATACGGTTTAGTCTCGATGGAAACTATCGTGATTTATTGCAAGAAGGTTTGTCATATTGTTCGAATGTAGTTTAAAACTGTGTTCTTTATGAATAATATGAACTGCGAGATATCAAACAGAACTTTTTACAAATAAGTCTTTAGTTGTGTCGTGCCAGTTGTAATACAAAATGAAGCAATTAAAATGCATTGATTATGAATTCTACAAATGCAGTCTGATGCATTAATTTAATTAACGACACTTTCTCCTACTTTAAAGAGACAGCGCAGCTTCTAGTCTCGATTTCCTTTGCAATTTATTCTAATTTTATCCAACTGTATCAACTACTAAGCATAATGCACTCTGCACGTGTACTTCAATAAATAGAAGTTTGTCTAATAGACATCGGCTGTTTATTACATGACTTATGAGGTTAAAATCAACGAGATAAGGGGCCCGAAGGTCATGGTGATCCACCATCTGTTCCTACATCCATATACAGATGTAATACATCACTGTCAGTATCAAGAACTTATTTACGACCTTATACCGTTACTATAAGGTGTACTTTTGTGTTTAATGTTGTATTATGACGTCATTTGTCAGTTTAATTGGCATCGAGAAATTCTAGACCTTGAACTTAAGGTTGAATGAAAGTGGGCTAATGTAAGTTGAAGGATAGTTATATTTTGAAAAGGAAAAGATTACAATCATTTACTTCAGTACTTATTGCTTATTGATAAATAAGCAAAACCCAGATAGAAGGAAAATAGAGCACTCAAATCGAAATTAAATCCATAGGTAGGGTAGGATGTTTGATATATAAAAAAACCAACCCAAAAAAGAAAAACTAAGTTATCCAAGTCTGTGTCCAAGATTGACAGCTACTACTATGCGCAAATTGACGAGCCGGAAAAGTGTCAGTAAATTCCCTTAATGAAAGAAAATGTCAAGTTACATTTTCCCATTAAATAAGGAAAATAATACGAACCTACCTATTTCCTTTCTTCGTGTAATTTGTAGATAGGTATGTTTGTGTGTGTGGCTGAGTCTGCGTGTGTACCTATAGTCGTAATTTGTAATGTCGTTTTGTAATTAGATACAAAGGCGAGGGCAGTTCAGGTGTTCCTAACCTAAATAAACAGCCGTATGGAACCGGGAAACAGGTTGTATAAATTAACTAGCGTAGGTAGGTAAGGTACCTGCCTAACCTACTCATTGTGGGATAGAGTTGCGTTTCCACCATAATTCAAGGACTTTCATTATCCATGAAAAACTTTTGATTCAAAAAACAATGGAAATAGTAAGTAAGTAGGTACAACTTGGTAGGTAGAGACTGCGCGGCCACTCAAGTCCGATAGTGCCTATGTCGTTGCATCAAATTGCATTTAAAAAATGTAGTGCCTCAATTTTCCGCCGGACTCTAGTAAGTACTTCATATAAAAACGAAAACGAATTTTAATTTGTTTTATGGTTATTGTTATTTAATTACTCACTTATAGTAGGTAACAATAAATAACATTCGAGAAAAAATATTAAGTTCAATTAAATTATCATAAATCACATCGAAGTGTCCAAACAACATACAAAATTACGTAAACACTATAAAATCCAATCAAAACCCTTGACCTATGCGAATTTATATTACTCATACATTTTCGGTCAATAAAATAAAAATAAACGTGTATAATATGGAAATTATCGTTCAGACAAAATATTACGAGTGTTAAGCATTTAGGTCACTTATTGTTATTGCCGTGAATGGCTCTGTAATAAACAGAGTTTATTATGTAGAAAGCTGGAAACCATAAAAAGTAAATATTTATTGTTTATGATCATTTTCTACGTTTTTCTTTAAAGTCTTTTCACAACCGATTGAAGGTCTGTGGCAAATCTGTCAGCCTAAAATGTCAATAATACCAGGGGAATACGCAAATTGACTTGCAAATTTTTGGTTCCCAAAGTCCGTTATTTCTATAAAGACATTAAATGTTTATTTGGAAAACCAAACGATGTTATATTATTCCTAAAATGGCGTGTTTTAGTATTCTAAGTTTAACTTGACAATCAAAATCCCACGCTTAATGGCTGTCAATAAAATAGAATTTATGATATCTATCTGTGGATTACCTTTTATTTTGATTTAATATTTATTCTGTATGAATAAATATTAAATCAAAAATATTTATCACGTCTCATGGCTAGATTGAAATTGAATATAATAATTTATAATTGCACAAGTGGGTGTGGGTTTGTAACCAATCACTAATGACGCAAGTCCTTTATAACTACGACACAATTTACATTATAAAAGAAAAAACATACAACCATCCATCCAATTTTGTGATTTAACTTTAATTAGTTACTAGCAATTTGTTACACCTTATTACACTTGATTATAAAATTAAATGTTTTGATAAGATTTATGAACTGCAAGAAAATATCGCATGCCGTAGACAATGCAAGGAGTTTCCTCAACCTATTGGTAAGTCCTACACTAACCTTCGTTATTCGATCGATTTTAGGTAGGACACAGTAAGAACGTTACTGTTGCTTCTTTTTTCTTTTGATATAAGGGGTTTAGGTACTTCAAATCGAAGTAAACCCCTTAAATCAAAAGCTAAAAGTTAAGAGACGTTTAAACGTCAAAAAAATTATGGTTAAGCAGATGCTAATCATTGCTTAACTTTAAGCAACGTTTATAAACAAGGGGGATTATGTAGAATTGTCTAATTTAGCTTTAAAAGCAATGCAAGAAATTAAAAGTCTCCATTATGGCACTAATTGTAATTACAACCTACCATAGAGAACGTGTGAAGAGACCTAATAATGTACCTACGCGTAAGACAAAAAAAAAAAAAAAAACAGGTGCATTTCACGTTTCCCTGCCTTTTGAAAAGCGAACGTAAAACTACGTCGCATTAAAAAAAAAACACCGGTAAAGTTACGTAGGTAGGTATGTTTTGCGTAATGCAGTATGTTCACCGTCTGAGTGCCGTATTCTGTAAAGATGGTTATGAATCTCGATTTGTGATTTTTAATCGAGGTTTATGCTTGAGCATTGTTCCAAAATACGGGCCCGAGTGTTTGAATATAGAATACAATTTCTCGCAGACAGACATTACGGAATTACACGGGAGTTTCAGTTTCCGACCTGTTAAACTCGAATAAGTTGAGCTGTTTTTCATGTAAATGCTGGTAGGTACTTTGTATTTTTCCGAGTTGTTTACGTAAAAGCTTTGTATGTGCGTTGTAAATAAATGTTCAATGGGTTCTATACATATTATAAAACAAAGTCGCTTTTCACGTGTATGTCTGTATGTCCGCATTGTTCTTCTAAACCACGCAACAAATTTGGATGATGTTTTCACAATGTAATGTTTAGAGAATTTATTCCTGAATGTTTATGTGTATAATACGTTAATATTAAAGTCATGTTTACCTAAGAAATCTCGATTTTTTTCCAAGTCAAAGTCAATTAAGTAATTTATTTCAATTAGGCACATAAAAGGCACTTTTGAACGCCAAAAAAACCGTCGTGAAAACCGTGCGAAACAAGAGCAGGCCGCTAGTTTAGAATATAAATAATGACCTACATTAGTGTCACTTTTGATATGAGTTAAGAATTTTCCAAACACTTTCCTTTGGGTATAAAACTTTTCTTAATAACTGTTAACTATTTTCGTCCGTCATAATATTCTTATAATGCTTTATAAAACTGTAATTTATTACTGGCCAATAAAACGTTACTCCTTATGAATTGGGTCGATATCGATCGATATCACATTTGGATGTCTATGAATAAACTTTTATTTCTCCACGCTACTTTGAAGTCTGTATTAAAATAACCTGTACAGATAAAAAAATCTGTACAGTAAGTTCGATAACTTTTCAAATATGTATCCGCAGGTGAATTTCCTGTGCCGATCACGACAGTGTGGTTTTTAAAAAGTTGTGTCTATTCGCTTTAATAGTTTGTGTTGACGAGACGTTCATATGCTTAAATAATTCCAGAATGATATATTAAGTAGGTACCTACTCTGTTTTAACGGAGGAGGAAAATACCTAGTAAGAGGTGGTGAGGTACCTCGGGGGATACCTTCAAAAGGCGCCCGGGCTTTGGGGATAAGACCGGGGGATTGTGGGATTTTTACCTCACTAATACCACCCGGGCGGTCACCTTCTGCACATGGAAGCGGCACCACCTCTCAAAACACCGATTGCATTAGCACATCCTAGAAGTACCTAGTTGGTACTTCTAGGATGTGCTAAGCTGCTAACTCGTATGACAGACAACCTAAAAAACCGTGATTTTATTTACTTGAGAAACTAACTAAGTTAACATAATTCTGTTTACATAAAATAGCAGTACCCGAACCTACTTAATACAAATAAAGGTTCGTGCAGACTAGCGCGACGCGACACCGGCTATTGTTACAAATCGTGAAGTTTTATTAGAAATTGTATTGTTCGAGTCGCGTCGCGCCGTCGCGTCGCGCTGGTCTGCACGAGCCTTAAAGCATTACATTTATTTTGTGCTGCCGTAAAGGTAAGTGTCATGCGGCATGCCGTAATACCTCTTTAAAAGGATTATCATCATTGAACAACCCATTAGGGTGAAGGTTGAAATCTGACCGAAAGTTGACATTTACCGAGCAAACAAGCATTAAAAAAACTTAAAAGATTTCCCGCCAATGAGAATTATGGCGGTTGGAGAAGCAAGATCTACGTTTGGCATACTCAAATATTATAAAGTCACAGTGTCACACCTTCCATAGTTTGTTTTCCTTGATGAGATTTAAAGTAGGTATGTTTAGTGTGCCAGTGCGAAAAAATGCACGAAAATTTTGAAAAAAAGTGTTCTTTTTTAAATTTTCCCGCTATTTATGAAACGTAATTAGCAATAAAGATGTTTGTTGGTATGTTATGTTCCTACCAATTAAAATTACGTCGAAATACACACCATGTAAGTACTTGCTAATTATTTAAGTACACACGTCTGTTTTACAAATTAAACATGACCAAAAACGTTTACCATTATCATTTACTTAACAAACATACGAACGTGTGTTTAAATGAATTAAGACCTGACCTCCATATAATGGGAAGATTAATTTAATGAAAAGTTAAGAGTCGGTCATTGTTCATTCAATTAATGAATGAAGTAACGGTTATGGTGTCTCGAATTAGGGATTTTTTATGAAGTAAATTAATCTGTTTTTTATTAAAATATTTGGGTGAAAATAAAGGGACTTTTTCTTGCGTGGGCGATTAATAAGAGTTACTTAGGTATCTCTAGCTAAACAGCTAGAGAGAAAAAAGGCCCAAAGGGTCAAAGGTACGTCAACCATTTTCAGAAGATATATTTACGGATATCTATTTGAGCAATTAAATACAGCGATTTTCATATTCGGTATAGAGAAATAAAAACGTGTAACGTATGTATTTTTGACGAAAACAAGAAAATGGCTAAACTTCTGTAATAATAGGAGTTATTACTGTCACGAATCGTTTGTGGGATTGAACAAAAAATACATATTTTTTGTCTAGACAAAAATCATTTATGTATACCTAGTTACAGTTAGTTCGTAATCAAAACATACGTATTTATGCTTCGTTAGAAACTTTATTTCACAGAAGAATTTTTGCGTTCTCATTTTAGTACAAGCTTTTATATTTAAATTTTTACTATCAAACAGGTTGACGACACACTTAGCTGCGATACGATCTTTTCAAGTTTTAAAATTCGAGTCACGGATTTTAAAAGCGTCATCGTAAAGTTTTGCTAGTTTTAAGAACAGGCATAGGAACAGGTTTCTTATTAATATTTGAAAACAAATGCCTATTTTCTGATATGACAACAAGAGAACTAACTTTATTATTTTCCTGACGATTTATTTTTTATTTACTAGCTGACCCGACGAACGTTGTCCTGTACAAAATTAAATAATTCATACAAAATTCCCATAGAAAATGCATTTTCAGTTTTACCGAATTTTCCAATGCTCCCGGAAACTTTTTGCTTTTTTTTTCCGTAACAACCTGATTCGGATTATTACAAACATTTAAATCCGTCTAGCCATTTTAATGCCGATGAAAATGCACTGTAACGAGTGGTTCAGCTCATGGTGTCATTGTCTCTGCCCCAGTTTACCAATGAATAGTGTAAAGAATTAATTACAAAACAAAAATTATTA
Organism: Xanthia togata; assembly: GCA_963853775.1. Classification (NCBI taxonomy): domain Eukaryota; kingdom Metazoa; phylum Arthropoda; class Insecta; order Lepidoptera; family Noctuidae; genus Xanthia; species Xanthia togata. The sequence continues at coordinate 4,661,250 of OY970797.1, read as the reverse complement.
GATGTTAGGCTTAGTGGGACGTCAGTCTAGACCGACATAGCGCCTTTAAACCTGTTATAGTTGAGAAAACCAGTGGAATAGAAAGTGTGGCTTTCGTAATTACTTATTCATGGATATTTCCTATTTATATTCTATTAGATCAATAAGTTTAATTTAAAAATAACTTATCTTTGAACTACTGGTTCTTCGGAAAAAATTAACAATCGCTGTGTGAACTTGAAGCGTTCTTCCTTGAAGATTATACTAACCGCTTAGATTAAAGTTAATAACAAATAATCACGTCATGTCAACGATATGAAGACATCAAGATTAATCTTAAAAGTCTGAGGCATTATAAAATAATCCGCTGTTCTCCGAAGAGTGTTAAAAACAAATGAAAAATACATAATAAACACCTGCAATTGTTTTCCTCGAATCACCAAGCAGGCACTGATCCCTTAACGCACAACAAAACTTCTTATTTTCTCTTTCAGCGCTTGCATTCGGGAGGAACATTGACAGAATCGCGACATCTTCATTATTTTCCCGCGCCCGTCGTATTCTGTCTTGTCCAACTGTTTTTGTTGTTAAATGTAGTCGAGTTTTAAGGTCTTCACTCAACACGTCCGCTGACATTTTTGGCTGTATGCGTAGCAACTTTGTTTTTTAAAAAAATAAATAAAAAAGCGCGCCAAGTTTGACGTTTGCCTTGGTCGGGTACGCGCGTGTGTAGGCTTCGCGGCTCGCGGTGCTGTACTGAGCGGTTTGACGGACTACGCCGAGGGAGCAAGGCGAGTAGACACGATGATGTAGGCTGTCGATTAACTTAATTGATCGGATGCGATAAGGAATGTTTCGGATTCCCTTCAGAGATGTATCTCGTTGATGCTATGAGGAAGTACATCGTTGTATTAATTGGAATAGGCATGTATCACCGTGTAAATACTGTGCATGTATGAAAATGCCGCTACGATACGATTAACTATTTAGTTTTTGTTGCTAGGCTTAGCAACTTATATGGTTTCTCTATATCATAAGCTTGTTTTTGTGAATCAACGCCTCAACGAATCTTTAAATACAACTCAAAGAATATTCTTTGACAAAGTGAAGTAAGTTAGCTTCAAAACGAACCATTTCTTTTAAAATGTCAGTAATATACATAACAAAAGTGTTGCATTTTAAAACAAAGGTTATGAATGGTGCACGTAACTGATAATGTTAACGCACGTGTTTACAGTTAACCGATGTCACGTTTACCACGCAGATCCATTAAGTAACTAAGTAATGAGCGTTGTTCATTAAGAAAGAAATTAATGTCGAGTGCAGGTAAATGAAGATAATTTTACTCGTAAAGTGAATCATTGTAACATATGGTTTAAGAGTGCATGACAGACAACGAACAACCTAAATTAACGAAGATAGAATCATGACATTCGGAAATTAAGTTTATCATAGGGAGGGGTGGGAGGAGGGGAACAAAGACGTCGAACAACAACAACAACAACACAACAAACGTCGTTTGCCCAGTAGTCAGTTGTGGGGCATTATATGTTTAATAAAAATAAAAAGAAGGTGTAGAGGTGCACTAAGTATCTACCTGAGGATTTTGCTAAGCTCCTGAGCGTAAAGGCATCCGTAAAGTTTCTGTGTTTTACAAAGTCGCGGTAAAAATCTAACAAAAGGCAAAAAGTTTTCAGAACAGAAAAATGTTGACGTCTCGAAATATGTTCTACTCATAATAGTCGCGGAAAGCTCCAAATAATGGACAAAAACTACCTAAGTTTTCAGAAAAAATACTGTTGGCCTTTTGTTTGATGTTTCTTCTCATAACATTTAAGATGGTTCACTCCGCAAAATGATTTAAACAAAAAAGCGACTCTTGCAACGACACAATAAAGTGCAATTCAGGTCATATAGCGCTAATCATCTACAGTTATATTCACCTAGAAGTTGCCTCTCTTTCTATCGCGTGAGTCTTAGATTTTCTGACTACGTCGTTGCACTCACTGATTGGCCCAGCAAGACGGGCCCGCCATATACTTGCTTCGTACTTGCTTGCGTACTTACTTCATACCTAAACTACGTTGTGTCCCATCTGTATTAGGTAATCTGTGGTAGAATAGACACATCTTACATCTAAATCTTTAACACAAACCGCCATTATCTTGTTACCTAGAACCAGTTTTACTTCCATTTCCACAAAGCGAACCATATGTTTCACATCACTGCCTAGTTAGTAGTATGCCATCTTGTATTTGAGATCTGTTCTTGAGTTCTTCAATGTTAATTTAAGTAGGATTTTATTGTTCCTGAGACCTAGTAACGTGGCATTGCGGCCTACGATCAATTTGTTGCGTCTTATTTGCTTCACATAAATGGAGACTAAGTATAAGGTTGCAGGGTATTGTGTTCAAAGATAGTACTTATGTAGAAATATTTGTTGTACAAAATCTTTAATAGAGTTTTAAGTATGGTATTGACTCCTCGTTGGTCTACCTTTCCGACCCCGATGACCCCACTACACTCCTCCAGGAGAGCAGTAGGGCCACCAGTACAGTGCACAAAAACACCCGACACCCATCGTATCGACCTCGCCGCCGAGGTCTTCCACGATCGCGACCCTCACGAGTAAATACTCCTCCCCGACCCTTGCCCGATGAAGCGCCAGCCCGCGGCACAGCTGAGCGCGTAGCTTTAAATTCCCCTATTAATAATAATAACGATAATATAATCTTGATCCAGCCTGTCCCATCTTGCTGTCCTCCCCTCAGCGACGTCCTAAGCCGTGGTTCGTACCCCAGAGGGGGTGCCCTTAGCGAGCGTTCGCTTAATTTTAACTTAGAATAGATTATGCCCCTGGCTGGAGGCTTTGAGTGTAGTAGCTTAAGGCAGCCGCAGGACAGTCCGGTTAAGCAGTCATTACCTTAGTGGTAAATCTGCGAGATGCAATAATTAAAAAAAAAAAAAAAAACGTTGGTCTAGTTCTCTACTCATGCTGAGGTCCTGGGTTCTTCCCAGGTCGGGCAACGTGTTATTGGGTTTTTCCATCCGGAATTACTCAATAGCAGACCGGAGTCTGGTTTCATAGCCTGTTGGCAATAGGGTCGCCCCTTATTACATATGAGACTAAAATATAACTGGCGAAATGTGGGTGTACTATAGGTACCTACTCTGTCTAAGCCTTCGGGAATTACAGGCGTAATACTATGAATCCTAACTATAATATTATAAATGCGAAAGTGAGTTTGCTTGTTTTTTGTTACGCTTTTACGCTAAAACGGCTGAATGGATTTGGATGAAATTTGGCACACGGGTAGACCATGACCTGGAGAAGGACATAAGATACCTTTAATCCCGATATACCCTCGGAATCGAGACTTGTGCGGGTAAAACCGCGGGGCGCAGTTATTTTCTATAAATTCAAATGACTGCTTAATATTCCTAGCAAGTCTTTAATTAGTGAAAATATTAATTAGAATGGCGCACACTGACATTTAACAACTTCGTCATGTTATCATCCTCGTAAAAATAAATCAAATCAACTCAATTAATAATGATTTGACGCCATAAATCTTCTGAATGGCCGATGTAATCTGTGGACGAACATTTATGACTAATATTAAACAGTTTTATTGGGATGATTTTGTTTACAAGGTTTGACTTTACAGTTATGAAATAAAAGGATATGGTAATTTTGTCTTTGCTTTGTTAGCAATAAAGGTGAGGACAATATTTTTGGATTGATAAATCAATGGCGTTTGAATGTTTATTCTATTGTATTTCTTACTACCTGCTGCACGAGCTTCGCCCGCGTGACCCTAATTATTTTTGTGAAATAAAAGTAGCTTAAAGTAGTTATTACTTATAACATCAGCTATCGGACAGAGAACCTACCGTCAAAATCGATCCAGCCGTTTCGGATATTTGCCGGAACAAACAGACAGACAAAAACGTAGGTCTGTACCATAATAATGTACTTTCATGCATTTAGTAAAAAGCTGCTATTTTGCCATTACAAACAAACACTTCAATTTTATTTATTTGTAATAGATTATGGCAAGCAAAGCCGATTCGACCATTCTGCCAATATCTAAAGTGAATTGGAAACCAAGAAAATCAAGTTAAAAATAAATAAATAGAACGATAAAAATATTCGATGATACAGTTGAACTTAATGTGTGGATTGAATGTCACAAGATTTACTGTAAGTTCATCGTTTTGAAAAAAGAATGAATGACAGAATGACAACCAATATTTTGTATTCGGATAACACCCGTGCCTCACATGTGTTCAAACCAGTGTTCAAATATTGTTGCTATGTCTGTATGCTTTAATGTGCGCTCAAAAAACCGACCCCGAATGGCAAAGTTGAAATAAGTGATCAAACTTTGATCAAATACCCAAACACCCGTGCCTCACATGTGTTCAAACAAAATACCATTTCAGACTAATCTACATGGTCCTCATATGGCATGACCAAGATTATGTCTGGACTTAAAAAGAGACTGTGACCTCTGAGTTTGTTTCGGCCTTTCTTCTCAGAGTAGTCAGATAGGAAACGCCGAACTCATCTAGCTAATTTTATTTTTTTATATTTAAAAGATGACGTGTAAAAGTGATTCCAATATCCTATTTACAGAATAAACAATTTCATTTCATTTCACAAGTGTTTAAATATTGTTGCTATGTCTGGCGCCGGCTTAGCAATCAATGTTTGAGTTTGAATTCATTGGAAAAGTTAGAATGTGTAAGGATGGAAACGAGACGGTGTAGTGTCAAAGGAGGGAAAACTGATTGGTCCTCAGTCCTTATTTATTGGTCCTCATAAAATTTATTGATTGACTCACATAGCTTTATTACATGCTATCGATTGTGCATTTTATCTTGATTGCTTCGCTGTTATATTGTATTAGTCGATAAGGTTGTATTGCAATAAGGCTTTATAACGGTTGTGTGTAATAATTTTATTGTGTCTCTAGAAATAAATTACTACAGGAACTATGGATATAATACCTCCATTGACTTCAATGAATACTTCCCTATCATGTTCTAAGGTCTTTCTTTTTCGTGTTGTTGGTGACTAACACACACAGTTGGGCCTCAAGTCTGCTGTTACAATAGTGTCAGAATGGTGTATCATTGATTTCATAATTGTTGATTTTGACAAGTTTGGTAATCTACTAACGTATTGGCGTCATTATGACTTTCCAATGGTCAGCCACTGACACTCCATTGAAAGAAATGGCATCTATTGGTAATATCGTACATAATGACAAATGAATGACTGACTTAGGCGGTAATCTGCTAAAATTTTGACAGTTCCTTTGATCAGTGACCTACTATTGGATCGTCATTGTGCAGTCATTGCTTTTAATTCGTTACGAGTTTTGTTTTTTTTTTTAATACAATGATCAACCAATGATCGACCATTATGAATTTAGCAGATTACGAACTTTTAGCAAAACGACAATGGGATTGTGTTGGAATGACGAATTTATAAAAATAGCAGACTTGGGCCCCTGGTGTCAAAGTTTTTATGCCACCCATGAGCCTCTGACTTGCTTGACTCTCAGGCATGCTGGTTTCCTCACGATGTTTTCCTTCACCGTTTTTGAAGCATGTGATAATTATACAATACGATACAATTATATTAAATTATTTTGCATAAGTACTTATTGTATAGAATCATTTTATTTTTCCTAATTGAACAGACAGCTGTGCTGCTGGGGAGTTGGTTGCGCCACTTCTTCTTCCCAGCGAAAGCACTAGGAAGTGGTGAAGGGTGGGCGTTTTGTGGGACTGTCTTATGTAACTTTGACGTTCGAAAAGTGCTGATTCTCAGCCTAATTTGAATAAATGTCTTTTGAATTTTGAATACGCACATGAGTCCGAAAAGTCCCAGGTGCCTTGTGTTCGAACTCGAAACCTATGACTTCGCAGTCCGACGGTCACACCCCTAGGCTATCACTGCTGTTTAACTAAGTATGTGCAGTGTTATGCCTTGGGAACTAGGATAGTCAGCTAGCAATCCGATAAAATCAGATAGCCTTGTAAACTAGGGGATCTATGGTCAATGTGTACCGTATGTGAATATAAGCATTGAAAAGGTTACAAAATTAGTAGGTAATGAGTTTCCGATTAAGTATGTAATTCTGATAACGATAATGTTTCTTTTGTAATGTCGTAATTTGTTTCAGAAATTATTGTCAAGTTGTAAATTACGTTGCATAAATTAAACATGATGTATCGTAGCGTCCTGTGTCATTAAATGTAATTTGTTTTTACTTAAGTCATCACATCACCATCAGTTCCGTGTTTAAAGTATCAGAAGCCGTAGTGTGTTTCTTTTAACCATCTCGACTTTACGGATCCACCGCGTTCGGTGCTCCGATTGGCAGCCGGCCGGCCTTCACCAGTGAAGGGCCAATAGGAGCGCCGAACGCGGTCCATGCGTCAAGTCGAGATGGTTAAAAGAAACTCACACTAGGGCCTCTGTACTAATAATATACTAAAGCTGAAGTTACTTAGTTTGAACGCGCTAATCTCTGGTACTACCAGTCGGATTTGAGAAATTATTTTTGCATTTGATAGCAATTCTTGAGGAAGGTTAAATGCTATTTACCATCACGTTACGATCCTAACGAGCTGAGCAAAAAAATATCTAAAAGAACGCTAAGAGAAACGAAGTAGGTAATAGCGCGAGCGAATGACGCGATGCGACGCGGTGGGTCGGGGGCCGAGTTTTATAAAATTGTGGCTATTGTTTTAGTATATTGTGTACCTATCTTACGACTTCCACGCGAACAAAGTTGCGGATAGAAGCTAGTCACTTATAAAAACAGTGGTTATTATTATAAGCCCCACTGCAGGGCAAAGGCCTGCCTTGAATGAGGCCTTAGCCGGCCCGAAGTGGTTATGGTTATTATATTATGTAACATCCTTCTTATTCAAATGACTTGCTTAGGTAAACGATAATTACGTCATATTTGACAGTGTAATTTGTCTGCCATCTAATTGAGACGACAATAGATTAAGTACCTATGGAGCAAAATTTTCAGATGACATTGTAATATCTTTAAATATACGTAGACGTACATGTGTATGTAACGTGTGTTAACGTGTTTTATTTATAAATCATTTAAGATACTATCTTTGGATAGAAATGTCATCAAGAGCAGCAATAAATCTTTATAATGTGATAAGTGTCAGTTCTGATAAAATGACATTAATGTCTGACTGTAATGTTACAGTGTAACCTTTGTCATTACCGTTTAAAACCAAGCTTGAAATGAAAGCCCACATTCGCACGGGCACATTTTTACGCGAAGTTTTTGACTATGTTCTCAACTCTCGGAGTCGAAACTAGCGTTGAGAATCCAATAGAGTTCATCCCTAGCGTGTTGAAAAAGTGCACAGTTGGATTTTTAACTCACGCCGCTAAGCCGAGCGTTGAAAATGGAGTGCGAAGAAAAACTGCCCGTGCGTACCTAGGCTTACACCCATTTTCGATGATTCACGTTATTTAATCGTGAAAAGCCTCGTATAAGGGCACACGAGCGAAGCAAGGACGTTTAGTTTCCCGTAGTAAAGCACAAATAATATGTCCGGGCTTCGGCTTATTGATGTTACATTGCCATTAAGAAATCGCGTGTTTTTTCACCCACGCAGTGTGACTCAGGCTTTACTTAGTGTCACGGCGATAAATAGATGATCATACTTAATCCGAGGCGTGGTATAGACAATCGTATTTTTTTCTTCTAAACCTACAAGACAAGAAGTCAATGTGGGTTGTGTCAAACTGTTTCTATTTGCAATGTTCCGAATCAATTAACGGGTCTTTGAATAGTTTTATTTATATGTGTTTATACATAGAAATGTAACTAAGCTGCAGACAGACATTAATATTTAATAATGAATAATTTATTAAGTAATTTGTTTAGATTTGTTAAACCGGATCTTAAAATAAAGATATAAAAGTAACATTAGAATGTTTACGATGTAGTCTGATCTTTATTGATGATTAAATCGAATTAAAAATAAATCAAAACTTTTAGTTGGACACGCCACGCCGTCATAACGCACATTAATCGCGTCTATCCAATTACCGAAAAGCATAAAATCATTTCTCTGGCTGTTGATTGGCTTATGTTTGCTTCGGTGTGCATTAAGCTGGCGTGTCCACCGCAACAAGGATTAATTAGAATTAAACCAAAAACTAGTACAGTTACATTATTTACGGTTACAATTTATTTTCAAACACCGTTATTTAACGGATATAAATCCTTGAGAGATTTAGAAAAGAGTTTTTGAACACAAATTCGTTTTAAAATTACTGCAATTATTTGAAAATAAGTAGCCAAAGAAATTTGATTCATTTATTGAAATAGCTATGGAATCGGAAGCCAAAGCTAACTTGCGGTTACCTACCAACGTTACAAGTAAGTAATTTAATCTGTTCGTACTTTGTAGAACTATTCGACCGGCCCCACTGCCATAAGAAGTTGTATATCAAGGTTTGCCAGAGGGCATGCATACTTGATTACTCTGACATAACGAATTATGACATCATGTTGTTATACTACATCATATTTTGGTGGCACGTCTTTATGTTTTTGTTTATTAAGCAGGTACCTAGATAGGTCGTCATTAGTAAATAAAATCAAAAGATTTTTTACTTAAAGACCATAAAACAAATGCCGAATATGACCAAAAAGACCCAATCTTTTTCTTTGAATTTTACCAATAACAGAAGCAGAAGGACCAATTTTGAAAGCAGTGCTAAATTTCAAAGACCAATAAAAAAAAATAGGTTTTTATAGGATACTGGTTTTAAAGGTATATTACTTATAGTTTTTTTTACTATTATATAATTATCTTTTGAAGGTTTACTTGAAAAGCGTAAGAAAAAGAAAGTTCCAAAACTGATTACCTACCGTAATCAAAATCATCTATGACTATCATCGAATATTTCTGGCTCGACCGTCATCGTTACATTTGGATCTGCGTGGGAGTCATTGTACATTAATTTTGCGCAAAAACCACACTTGTACCTTATGACTGTCCCGTTAGAGTAGAGGATGTTATAAATTTTCACTTCCATTTTATTTTAAGAAGCGCAGTGCGCAATTTCTTAGAAAATAAGAGATGATTGTAAGTACTTTATTACAATGATATAAGAGCTACATTGCAATGCCTTACTAATGATTTGATGTCGATCGCAAATGTCCTACCTTACTGTCCTCAAATATTTGAGATGAGATTGTTGTTTTGAACAGTAGCTCATTGTTGCCGGTGACTGAACTAGTTTTAAAAAAGATCATCTAGAAAATGAAAAATATCAAAGACAGATTTAAACCTCTTATCGAGTTTCGGATACAGATGAATCTATATTTGTAGGCCATACATGAAAGAATTCATGAAATACGGAATGATTGATGACTAGTGACTCTATAACATAAGTAGGTAATGATCACAGTTAAAATCGGCAATGGGCTGTGTCATCCAAATAAATGTTACCAAGAATCTGTAATACAAAATGTTGTATTAGAAACTTCTGTTATTTTCTTGGAAGGTGTGAAATCACTGTTATTTATATAGAAGACTATTCTACTACTTAAATTAATCACAATAGTTTGATTCGCTCTCTGCCCAATTATAGGAAACCATACAACTGGCTTGTAAGGTATCATTACATATGTAATGTGCGGCTTCGGTAGTAATTGGTCGTAGTCTTTCAATTTAAAAGTGGTTTCTGATAATACACGGTGATTAAGGCCGATTTATACGTCTTTGTAGTTTATTGTAGGTAGGTTAAGGAGTAAATTATTACTTTCCTAAGGTTACTGGGTATTACGTAGTATTATTTTCTAATCACTTTTGAGGACTAAGAACATGACTATCTTTGTTTTTCTTTGATTTTATTTCAGCAATATTTTATTCCTTTTAACGTGTTGTTGGTTCTTTGATCACGAAATTTTCAATAAAATTTCAGCTCACTTGCAAAAAACTTCGCCTTTTAAGCCCAACAAGGTTAGCCCAAAGTAAAGCATAAAGCCAGATGTTCAAAAAAATCTGCTTTAAAAATAGCGAGAAGGCGTCACCATATCGAAATTCGAAAATTTAATTTCCACTTATGAGCATGGAAGCGTATCCGAGGTTGTGGCAATGACAGTGGCCGTTTTTTCTTGGTCCTTACCTTACACTACCATAACGAGGGTAGGTAATGACGCGCCTTGTACGGAGATGGCGGCGCAGGCGCAACCAGATCTTTAGATACACTGTTGCTAAGATTAGATGGTTAAATATTGATTTATTGATTGGGTGTATTAGGTTTTTAATGTGGATGTGATGTGATAAGTGGTGTGGTGTGTTCTTGTTGCATTTCACACTTGCTTTTTTTAAGGGAATTTTGGCAATGAAGTGTTACTATTGTTACTAGTGTTGCTCTTTATTGGGCAGAAATATCTACGAATCTATCTTTCATGTGTCCATGGTAGCTATTCGACAGTGCCGAACGAGAAAAGCGGATAAACTGACCGAGTTCAACTCCTACATAAAATACACCAAGGTCATTATTCGCAAAATTGGAAACGTGGAAGAAGAGAAGGGACAAAAAGCGAGCGAACAGCTGGTCAGTGGGCTCACTTAAAAAAGAGATATTACTAACATTTTTTTTCCTTTTATTTCAGATTGTCTGTCACACACTGCACCGGTGTGTATCACAAACAAGTGTCGGTCGGCATGTGGATAATGTACATTTAGCTATAAAATAGGATATGTGCACCACGCGATATGTTACACCTTATTAACCGATTGATCTTTATAGGTACCATCGAAGAAGTTCATATCATGTATGCACCGTAAGGACTATTTCTGCTTGCAGCGCTCGGCCGCTATAGAACCGGGGCGGTAACAGATGTGGTCATCGTGTTCACGGGATTTTGTTTTCAAACTGCTTAGATATGAAGTTCTTTGATAGTACCTACGTAGAACGCGTAAATTATGTTATTATAACCTCCCGTATAAAAGGACCACGACTGTATAATATCAAGTATTTTATTTATTAGCAAGTTTTTCTAATCAGTGGGATAGGTAGGTATCATGTGGAATTCCCTAATGAAGATTTATGTATTTTGACAGCGTCGTTATTAAATAAAACATCTTCAGAACAGGAAAAATTTTAAGTTCACGTTATCATTTGGTATTTCCAATCGCTCAGTTTATTTTGAAAAATCAACCAACTCGGTACCTAAGGACCAAAAATCCTGCACCCCAATTGCGTAACACACTTTCAATCACAATCCGAAGGTTTTTAGATGAAATTGCTAATACAAAGCTTCATGTTTGAGAAATTCATTTGCCAGCAACGTAAATAACGCAATGAATTTTGCAGAACTGTCAAAATGTAGGGCATTGATATTATAACCCCCGAATACTGAAACGTCACTCAAAATTTAAGTAGCACTTATATTTAACTGATACTCAAAAGTGACGTTTGACAATACGAAATCTAAAGTTTAGGAGCTGCTCAAATGTTAAGCAGCACTTAAATTTTGAGTGACGTTTCAGTATTCGGTGGTAAGTGTGTTATATAATCACCCCGCTGTTCCTTTATCCCCAAAAGTAAAGCTAAGTACTCACCAGCGCGGAACACCTCGCCACAGCCATCGCAGCGGCTGGCGAACTGGGCGTCGTAGCAGTTGCCGCAGTAGATCTTGTCGAGCTTGGAGCCGAACTGCTTGTCTACCAGCGAGACGCGGCACTTGGCGCACAGGAAGCAGGCCTCGTGCCAGTGCTTGTCTTTGTACGACAGGTCCTGCGGGAGAAGAAGGGTTTGATTCTTAAGAATTGCAAAAAGAAGTAACGAAAAAAAAAAGCGAAACGATATTCGGTGAAAATTTCAAAATCCATTTACTAATCATATTTTTGGGGTCTTCCATTAATCACGGGATGGTTTTTAGCGAGTTTTTAATCCTCCCCTCCCCCCCAACCCAGTCACATGTATTTTTTTGCTGCAAAGTATTAAAAAAAAAAACAGAATATTTTATCTATAGAAACAAAGATAGAAAAACATTTCTTAGCTTTTCGGTTTAGAAAAGCGCATTCAACAAAAAAATAAATACACGTGATATCACACGCCCCTTGCGATATTACATGATTTTTTCCATCGAGCCTCACGTGATTTATGGACGACGGAACCTGAAGAATTGCAAAGATTTAAAAATCGTTATGATGAATTTGAAGGCAAACGGCAAGCTTTAAATACTAATAAAATTACTGATCTACCCATCAAAAATGAATACGTTCCCCTTAATCATTTTTATATTGCTAAGGTCTACCTTAGTTCTCAAAAACATAACAACAGAAACCAAATTTTAACTTCACAAATACTTTAATCCGTTGTAGAAACGCGCTATTGTTTTTATGGCAACGTGACTTGAATGTTAACTACATTATTATTTAATTTCGATAAAACACCGGACTAACAAAAATACTGCTGAGACGAGCGCACATATTTATTGGAAAACGCTATGAATAGACATGACAAAAACTTATTTAAATGAACGCGTGATTTACAAAAAATATATCGCTTCGAACCACGATAACAATAATTAATACGTTTAAATCCGACGTGAGGAACATTAATCAGGGGTCCTCCCATCAGATCTTCTTCAATTAGATGGAAAAACCAGGCATTATACGCAAAAAACGTATTATTCCAACGACATATTATGTTGACTACGAAGCGTAGGCGGTAATTATTACCTTCAACCAGCTGGTAGGATATCGAGACTAATCAATTGTTATAGAGTTCTTACTTATATGGACAACATTAACTTCAGTTGTCATTCCTAAGATTTGCTCCTAAATTGCATAACAACCTACATCTCAATTGCTGGAAATACCAGCAGTACACAAACCTATTTTGGTTCATGATTCATAAACATACATTTTCGATTTCATATATTACACTCGACTGCAAATCCTATTTGTTACATTCATATCAAGTTCACTGACCAAATAACGAGCATAACCCAAAACCTGAGTGCATACTACACAAGTATTTCCATCTTTCGGGTCAACGCTAACACTGGAGTTAAATTAAAAACTCAAATACATTCTCTCACGTTGCATTTGACGTGTTTAGTTCAAGTTTTAAAATAAATCTCCCCTCATTCTGGATTCTATTCCTGGCGGCGGTGCGAGGACCGACAGAACGTACATTTAAAACTGAATGTCGTAATGTCAATAAAATATGAATGTTTATTTTGGCCGATTACGAAACTCTTAGAGCTTCTTGGATCGCGTAAATCTAAAAAGAATCGTCTGACAGATCCACCCAAGCTTTTCAAGGTTGGCTCTAAACGAAAACATCAGAATACTGTATCCGACCCAGAAATAGTTTAGTTTGTGCTAGCACGCGATATGTTTTTGTGTAGATACGCGATCGTCAATTTGTTAAAGTCCAGGCTGCAGCGGCAAACAGTTGGATGTAATGCTAACAATATAGCCGGTGAGCGCTCGTAGGTAAACACGCCGCTAATGTGTTCTTGACTGCCGCGATAAATAGCATCAAGGGGTTATTATTTAAGAGGAATATCATCCATTACATGACAGAGCCAAACTGACATTTATCTATTAGAGAGCCATGATTTGTCAGCGCGGGATCATTTAGTTAGATGTTTATAATGAATCAAAATCAAATTGGTGCGTCAGAATAACGCAATTTAATTACGATTTCCTGGATCGACACTTTGGGGATTATATTTCAGTAAATGAACAATGTAATTTATCTTAAGTGTATTTGAACAATTGGTTCAAACAAACACCAGTAGCGTTTGCAGCTGCGTGTGCACGGGAAAAGTAATTGGGTGTTCGTCGAGATAAATGTATAATGTTTGGCGTAACGTTAACGTTATGTTGGCTTGGCAGCGTTCTGCCTGGGGCCGTGTGCAGAGGTGCGCCCGAAGAATCTGGGCCGGCTGGAGTGACATTACTAAATTTGATCGGTGAAACAAAGCTGACGAATGCCGTGGATTCTAATCCTATTCATACCACACATACAACTCGCTGAGAATTCTGTGTCAATGATATTTTCAATGAAACACAGGCCTCGTATGCAATTTTGGGCGTGGATTTAAGATGGCAAGAAAACAAAAGTGATTTAGGAGTCATTATAGACAGTGCAGATGTTTACAATGGGCTCTCAATCAAGCTGTCACAAACCAAGCATTTTGCCAATTCTCGTTTGTTGTTCAGTTTATCCGTAAGATTATCTTTCCCGAAGCAATTATTTATCTACTCAAAATAGCATTCGCCTCAGCATTTTACGGCACTTTGAACTATTTTAGATTCTGAATCGTATCCTATATCAAAACAAACTATTTTGCCATTCAACTTCTCACAACAATATCAAGAGGTCCAAGTTATAAGAGGGATACGATAAAACAAAATTACTTAGGTAAACAACAAAAACTCGGATCAAAAGAAAAATCAAACAAATATTCGATTCCTTTGCTGTTGAATAACATTACATAATATACAGTACCGGACAGGACTGATCCAGCCAGTCAAAACTGATCCTAAAGGTTCTAAGTATGTCAATAAAATCTGAACTTTAAGAAGCTAACCTTAGAGTCGATGCCGATGGTTTTGTTGCATTCTTCGCAGCCGTTGGCGAAGACGCTCTCGTAGCACTTGATGCAGTAGGGGTGCTCATCCCTCAGGACGTATCGCTGACCGGTCAGCGACTCGTCGCACTGCCAGCAACAGAAGTGACCGCTGTGCCAGTCCTTGTTCATCGCCTTGGTGTATTCGCCACTGAAAATAAGCTGGAACAAGGAGGAGTTGGTTAGAGATGATGGAAAATGTTTGGAGTCTCTGGAGACACGAAAAATTTGGTTTCTGATAAACAGTTTACTTTCTGACACATAGTTTAATTTTCGGGAAGAATGCTCTAAAAGTTTTTCATACAGACTTTCTGGAATAATATAAACAAAAATGAAATTCAAACGGTTTTTGATTATCCTAGATGTTGATCAAATAGTGTTCATCATTCATGGGTTCCTATTATTTATTTTCATCATTAATCTTTTCTCCATTGCATATTATATTTATTGTTTAGAAAGTGTTAAAAATAGATGTGCCTATTCATGATTTCTTTGATAAAGTTTTCAGTTTTCCCTAAGTTTATGTTCTATGTTTAAGATTTTTATGGTAATCTTAATTAAAGGTTAGTAAATAATGTTTCTGTCAAAAGATCATTCCAAATCATCCGATAGGTACCTTAAATTAGGTCGGGTATGTGAGGGTGGCCAAAACACGCCTAACAAAGTATATATAAACAATGTTATGCATGTCACTGACAGGGAGAAACGCGCGGTAATCGACACTTGACTGACACGAACACACTGGCGTCACTACACGGGTCAAGGGAGGCTGGCCACCACAACACATACCCATCGTCGGCGTTGGCGGTGGTGTTGGTCTGTTCCACTTCCGTGACGGTGACTTCCCCATCCTTAGACTCCCTGCGCTTGGAGGTCTTTTTGACCTTCCTGGTCTTGCGCTCCGTGGTGGTATACTGGACTTGTACGTCAACGTCGGCCATGGCACTAGTCGGGGTAGTTCGTTAAGAAGATACAATATCACCGGACGCGGTCGCGACCCGAATTCGAATGGCGAGCAACGGTGGCCGAATCGCAGGAATTATTCCAGAATGCTTAGCGCTCGGGACGGTGGGGGGAGTTTGGGATTTAAATTTGGAAGAGTGACGGAGAGGGCAGGTGCGCAGGCGGCGCCGGCGTTTCCGAACTATGGCGACTTGAAACCGCGCGTTTTCTTATCCGAGATCCGCTGCTCAACCAGCGTATCCCTTGTAAGCGATACGCTGATTGAGCGCGAAATATGAATATTAGGAGCAGCTTACAGGGTTATCGGTTGGCCGAGATTCCGAATAGGTTAAAATAGGAGAACAATCACAGATTTACGCATGCTCCGACCTATAAATGCACAATTAAGCTTTAATGTTTGTGCAGCGCAAACTGGTTGGCGTGATAATTGATGCGTTTGACATAGATTAACTTTATTGATGCTCGTCGTTAGCTTTGACATATTGTTTAGATTGGAGAGGATTAATAACACCACGTGCTGAGTACAAAGTGTAGAAATGATAAATTATGTGATAAAGATCTATCAATTAAGCTTGCATGAATGTATTTATGGACCATTCATTAGTATTTCAATACGAAAGGACCAGATCTCACCGAACTAAATAGCAATAAAACAAAAATATCAAATTGTTGTCCAGCCCAAACATATAAAACAAACATTTTAACACTAGGGCGGAAAAGCCTTCTCACAGAACAAATTGCAAACGTACAATGGCACATAGCTTACTTAACGAAGTAACCTCGTATGGACAGCACTAGCATCAATACTTCTGCATATTTTATGGCAATCGACGCAACATAGAACAAAACCTTCCAATGTAACATGAATACTGAAGTAGACACAAGACAGATACTGTGTTCTAGGAGCTTTTCATTTGAGAATATCAAGAGGATAATCATCGCAAAGATGCATATACGGAAATCCCATCTTTTATGGCTTAGAAACGTAGTTTACTGTTACAGGTCAGTTTAGAAAAAATATGAAAATCGTTCAATACACGACTGTACATAGGGAATATCAGGAACTTTTGAACATACTCGTAAGTTAAAACAGTACGAAGAAAAACTGGTCTGTAAGATATTACATTATTGCTATAAGGGTGTAGAGGTGCACTAAGGCGCCATCTAGTTATAAAATATTGTCCAAAGAACATTGCGTGTAAGTGTCTTAAAAGATCTAGTTACAGAAAAATATACATCCTTTCATATAATTTCGCCTACTCATATGGCAACATGTTGTCAGAACATCGATGTTTCTGTGCTTTATCTAAGTTAAATATTAAAAAACAAAATTATACACATAAACCTTCCGGAATAAATGGTCTAAATAGCGGTGGAAACCGCATCAAAATCCGCTGCGTAGTTAAGGGGAACAACGTGGACAGACAGACAGACACGAAAAGTGACTTATTTTATAATAGGTATGTATAGATAAGGAAATACATATTGTAAATTGAACCCTAAGCGGATATAAGGGGAACTGAATATTGTTTTTGATATGCATCAACGACATGGAAGAACTTTTCCAAGATCGGTTCAGAATTGTAGATTCCGAAAAGTTTTGCAACATTATACAGCCTTAGAATGCGAATATAGAAAATGCCAACTTTTGTAACAATGTCAGAATACTATTAGTTAGAACAACAATTCCACGTAACAGCTTCAAAGACAATATTTGTTTACAATTCTTAGTAGTTTTTGTAATAAAAGCTCGCTTTTTGACGGTAATATTGATGGATGGGTTTTATGTATCTTTTTACTGATGTATATTTTAGTTTGAAGTTCTATTATATTTTCAAATAACATAGCATTAGGAGGTACCAAAGTAACCAGAGCACTATAATTTAACTTGAATCGCAGACCGTAGATCATCCCTTGTTAAACAACATTATTATGGTAATTCCACATTCGATTTAAATCCCAGCTTTCTGGATGAGAGCAACTTTTAGAAAATAATTCTTATCATGAAGAAACTTTTAAAAGGAAACGTCAAATTAACTTGGAGATTTGAAAAGTCATAGTAATTGAACGCGGAATGAACACAGCTGTTTAAATGAAAGAAGAAAGACCGGCTATAGAGATATAAAACAAAATGAAAAATTACAAACAATTTATTTTTATTGCCTCTAAAATTTATTTCCGAATCGCACAGATCACTGAAAAACAAATGGGGTATTCGTACTACTGCAATGATAAAAGTTCTAGGAAAATTAGAGCGAAAATATAAAACAAGACAACAACATCTCACGAAGAAAATGTAAAATCTCGAAGGACAACAATTTTCTTTTGTAAACTGATTCATCGGAAGCTGTCGTACCATAAATTCT
This sequence comes from Xanthia togata, assembly GCA_963853775.1. Classification (NCBI taxonomy): domain Eukaryota; kingdom Metazoa; phylum Arthropoda; class Insecta; order Lepidoptera; family Noctuidae; genus Xanthia; species Xanthia togata. The sequence goes on along the minus strand of OY970797.1, from coordinate 4,643,273 downwards.
TTGCGTGGTTGTTTACAGAGATCTTGCAACTAAAATTATGAATGATTCAGTTTTCTCTGTAGATAATATACATTCACGCATACTTTTCTAGCTTCCGCATTAGTTACCTTCGCTCGTCTAGACATACGGTCGATGTCTTCATTGAACCTTCAAACCGAGGTCTTGGTCAAAGCTACTTCATTCATTGGGCTATTTTTGTAATGTTTTTGCTTACGTTTCCAATATTTTACACCTGGGCGAACGCCCTTTGAATTGATTCTGTTGAAAACGTCGGATGATATGATTGATAGAGCAAAAGTGAAGAATGACGTGAAATTAAGCTTTTTAGATATTTTCAATTTTAAATTGGTTTTATTAAAGGACTTTAATCAATCGGACGAAGAATAATATTTGATATTAAAAACTAAATAAAGAAGCTTACACATTATGAATAAGAGAAATATAAATCTTGCTGCCGTGATGCCGTATTTTGTCGGAGGAAATAACAGTTTCGAGAAAAACTTTAAGTTAACGTTTACCCAGACCTAAACTCAAAGTCAAAATTTTATCGAAGAAAATAAAGTCGATTTTTAAACTTGTTTGTATGAGAAGAATCCTATGAGATGAGACGATTCTTACCAACACGCCTTGAATGACAATGACAATATTATGAATTTGCATCCACCAACTATAAGATATCACAATGGTGCATAATTGCATGTGAGAAGTCGTGACCTATATCCATGAGTTAAATTTTGCATAACACAAGACGACGTCAGTTTGTCCCAGATCAGTATTGAAAAACAAAAGATGTTTTTCTTAGAAGACGAAAAATAGTATCACTCATAGATTTTTTGCACAAATAAACTGTCCAATTTTTACCCAATCGTGCCTGCCATCACAAACAGGAACATCGTGATAAAAAACAACGTGAGTTGGCCATACATATCACGTAACAATCTTCATCTGCCTAGACTTTTCCCAACCGTAGTGGGGTTGGCTTCTAGTCTCACTAGATGCAGCTGATTACCAGTATTTAACATGGAGCGACTGCCTATCCTTGTGAAGGCCATAGGAATCCGCTGGATGCGGGAAGCACAGAACCGATCGAAGTGGCGGTGCTTGGGGGAGGCATATGTCCAACAGTGGACGTCTTTTGACTGAAATGATGATGATGATGTCTGCTTATCTGACGTCCACAACCCAGTTACTGGGTAACAAGATACCTCTTAGCCTACCAAGAGGTATCTTGTTACCCAGTAACTGGGCAGAAGCCCCAAAGTCAGACAAACAGTCCTAGACTGTTTGTCTGACTTTGGGGCTTCTGACTCCACTTACATAGCCACAAGCCCCTTCCTCCTCTATTAGGGGCCCATGGGCAGCTTTGAAACTCTGACACCAGGCTACTCACTAACCACACGAAAAAAAAAGAAGAACAAGAAGAGGGCATACAATATACATGGTAAATTATATACCTATAGGTTTTGTCCAACTTTTTCTATCAATGCCCAGTTCCTTTACTTCTTCACAAACAACCGCTTGCTAAAGCTGTATACTGTAATAAATTCTTCCAAGACTCAACTGATTTATTTTACGAACATAAATCAATAATTAATCAAATCGTTCACAATAGTGTTATCAATTGATAAATTTTATCGAATATGAATCTTGCCAGCGCGCCATTTGGCACACTGTGGGGTCGAAGATAATTTAATTATGATTATGAATGGTCCTAACGGTAATATTTTAAAATTATTTGGTCCAATTGGTTTAATTATAGCAGTCGTGATCTGTTAGCAGATTCGCACGTTCAATACCCGATTTTCTGAGTTATCTTAGGTAACTTCAACTATTTTTCCACACGATATGGCCGAACAAAGTGCATGTAATGTGATTTGAATTATTTTCAAAATTGAGATTCGGAAGCTTTTTATATTTATAACCTGATAACAGTAAAGGAATTACAATGAAAGGGAAAATACTCCCTTCTAACCTTAATTTACACAGCTGCGATATAAAATTACAAAAAACCATGTGTATTTTTTCTTATTGATAGATCAGATTGACGTTACTGACTTCCTGAATTTGAAAATAGACGAATGCTTCGCAAACTTGCAGAAGACTAAATAATAGTGACGTGTGCGGATTCAAACATGCGTTTGCGCGTGTTAAGAGATGGATGTATTTTCTTTCGTTCCTAAATGCAAGCTGTGATTAAAATTTTTCCACTAGTGATATAATGTGATGTAGAGAAAAAGAAAAGCGTATTACAGTAAAGTAAAACATAACAATATGACATAACTATTATATGGTGACATAATTATTTAGTCACCTACGCATAATATCTCTTATTAGAATAAGAAAAAAAAGAGTATTCGAATTTTGTGTAATTCTTCGTTGACATCATCATCTCTAAATAGGTATGTGTAAGGAAAAAAGTAATCAAAGGCGAACCTATTCGGAGTAACAATATACCTAAATTATATAGATTAATACGAAAATGACATAGGTCGTATCTTTTTCATTTTTAATAATTTTAAGATCAATATTTATATAACAAGACGTAAACCATCAAAAACAGTCCAGAACCACAACTGAAACTAATCGATCAAGACTTTGAATTAAAAAATAAATATCCCACTATAAACGAAGCTCCAATAAAACTTTTTTCTATATGCCTGAAGTATGGGTTGGCAACGGTAGCCATCTAATTTTAAAACACCGAATCGCGATGCAGCAAAATAGAAAGGAGATGGATAATTTCATTATGATAGATGAAGATATTTCTTAGTCGGGATGAAAAGTGGGAAGATGTTTTGGCTCAGTTTAGTAATGTATACCATGTCGTGGCAAATGACGTAATTTTGTACGATGATACAAAGGGGGTGGACAGTGCTGACAATTAGGGACGTCCTAAAATAATGTCCCTGCCTACGCTAGGGAGAGTTGTTTATTAATAAATGTGTTTGAGTGTACGACTATAGGCTATGTAATAGACATCTAAGATGATAGAGACTTCCATATATATTCAGAAGAAGACATATACAGGTTTATTAATATGTTTATTAGTATGTGTAAATAATTGCGTTTATTATGGTTACAAATACATTTAAAACGAAACAAAATCCAGATCTTGATATTTTTGGAGAAACTGTTATTGTTAAACATAAAACATTTTGCAATAACCACTGCTTATTTTTGATTGTTTATATTACAATGTTTGCTCAGCTAAATCGTAAAGTTACTGACTTGAAAATGATTTCACCAATAGCTTTGAATTCCAACACTGAAGTAAGCTATGTGCGTTTTTTGGCTCTATAACAGAGTTCGTCTATATTCCATAAATCAAATTTTAAAATAGAAGATACAGTCACCTCTGTAGTCACACGACATTCAAAATTCGAAATAATAAAAACAAATGACATTGATTACGAACGAGAAACCAATAAAACTATTCTAGATGAAAAGAAAACAAAAGAAAAGACAAAAGAACGTCATGTGGACATAAATTGTGTTTTTATCAAAGAAAAGAGTTGGATCGCGGGGGAACACATCCTGTCGTAAAAGAATATTCGTGAGTGTCACTCTATAGAGCTTGTGGTTCAATGACGCGCGAGTCGGAAGTTGTGACCACAGTAATAGTAGACTTGAATTGTGGGTAGAAAATTGAAATGCATGTATTTTTGGAAAGTTTAGTCTGGTTATTAATGCAGCACCCTAATTACGTAACACACTTTCAATCAAAATCGGTATTATTTTGATTGATATCGCTAATCAATTGCTTCATATGTTCGAAAAATGTATCTTCTAAACAACGTAAATAACGCAATGACTATTGTTGACCTGTCAAAAGAAACCCATTGTTATTGTAAATGTGTTGCGCAATTACCCCGCTGGCCTGTAGATAATTTTTATAACAACAAGAGATTACTATTTGAAAGTAATGGAAGTATTTTGAACCCAGAGCATCCTTGAATATTATTATTTTTTTTTACTTGTCTGTGGTTTTCATACTATGACTTTATTGATGAATCAAATCGAATGACCTTTAACCATGCAAAAACTTGACACCTTTTCAATATCGAAAACAATTTAATCAACCCATCACCATTAGTCTTCTTGTACAGTAATAATTCCTACCATCTTGTCCTACTAACCTACAATCATTGGCAGACGAATAACAAAAGAAAGCACTTCAATGAATAATACCTCATCAGCTTCCATTATCATACATTTGAATTCAAAAATATATATATGACATAAAAGCGTATCTTCCGTGTGGAATGAATAAGGCTTTAATTAAAGAGCTTTCTTTACATACTCGTCTATGGGCTTCAGTTATACGCCCACAGTTATTTGTAATTCTTTGAATTTCGGCCGTTTTTGGCATTCGTTACGACTCTTGTTTGTGATCGTTTGTAGATGCAATAGCTATTTTGTCGGCTTCATTTGCGTTGCCAAAATCACGTAATGAATAGGGAAGTTCGTCATTTTGATGACGTATATTTTTCTTAAAAAACATACGTAATCTATTTGGTAACTTCAATCTAATCTTTGACACTCTTTCGAAGGCCTAGACAAATGGCAATCACTTTCAAAGCGTTTCGTATTTCTACAATGACTTTCAACAGAATTGACGCAATTTATATTTTTAAGACAAGTTTTGGGTAGCAATCCGATACTTACATTTTTGACTTTTGCATCAGCCTTATCGCTGATAGAATGTCACTTTGTATAGACCTTCTGGTGTACGACAAAGCTTTGTAACCTATCCGTACTTTATTCTATCTCTTTTTTAATTTTCATTGTATATTTATGAGAGTGCTTACATTGAAAAGCGTCTCTGTCAACTGTGGATAGATTGTTGGAGGAGAATTCTGAGCTCGACAAAGATGAATCTTTTATGTATCTAGTTGTAAGTGTACCTCGATTATTTGGAAACGTGCTGTAGCATTGACTACAGTTTCTAGCGCTGTCATCATTCCTATTTCCATGTGCTCCGTGACTTTTTCATAAAGCCTAGGCTTTAACAAAATTACGACATATACCAACCCGATATATTAAATCATTGCCAAATGTAACCCTCAACCATTAATCTTTCCCTAATTTCTACAAACAGTTTTTTTTTCTTTTTTTTAGAGCGTTGCCCCACACTAGGAATTTCTCCTGTATAATGGGTGCCTTTACAAATATTTAAACTCACATATACAAACAACAAAACTACTTGTAGGTCATACAAATATTTGTTCCGTGCGGGAATCGAACCCGCAACACGCAGTGCAGCAGTCAATTGCTTTAACCACCGCGCCAACCGTGTCGTCCAATTACCAAGTTCCTGTCAAAATAATCCCAAGGGTGATAGAAAAATACTTTACAGCAGCTGCTTATAATCCGCGTTACCCGATAGATGGCGTTAATTCAAAGGTTGTAGGTACTTTATGCCCTGGATTTAATAAGACACAACTGTGTCGAGGTTGGACGTGTATTTTCGGACTATTGTGCAACAGATTTGATTAACGGCTCATAATTTAATATTAATTGGAAATATGGCAGTTCAATTGCAGTAACTTTTTAAGAATTTCACTTGACCGTATCTTGGTAAGAAAATAAAGGTTTTTAGCAGCAACCTGTTGACCTGGGTGATGTTATTAATTATTGCAGCCCTAAACATTCAAAAAAGGTTAAATTGTATGTTCTAAAATAGCCTGTCGTGTTTCAGTATATAATATCGGAAACATAATAAAACTGAAACCCTACTGACTGTATATTATTATTGTAACACACGACTTTTGTGAAATCTAAACCAATAGTTTAGCCATTTCTTTACCAGACCATTATTTGCTTTATGTAAGTTTGTTTTCGGTTCAATTACAATAACCAACATGAATACGAACGAAAGAAATTGGGCCATTACGAAGCTCGCAGCCAATAAACTTTTCAACATTAACTATTCTAATAAAATGTGTAGTTCACTAATAGTAGATCACATATTACATAGTCAATAAGAGAATTACGTGATTATTACATGAATTTAATTGTGTCATCGAAAGTGTATCGTGATTGTGTTTATTCATTATTGCATTGCGTCAAATGTATTAACTCTAAGAGTATGTATAGTGTTCACTTTTACCTAATAATCAAGGAAGCGAGCCAATTAAAAATCTAATAATAAAATCAATCCCATATCGTCTCAAATATGTGTCTTTAAGCCAATCATTGTATCAATTTCGAAACAGAATTGTGTGTCCCATAATTTCGGTTTCTCTACACAAGCCATACAGATTAGAGCCTACCTTTTCAAATTCCTGTCACTGAGGATATCAAAGAGTTCGGTTATTTCTAAGGGTTCTCAAAGAAAACAAAACACAAACGGGGCATCATATTTTAATGTTCAGTCATGCTTACAGAGGCTCACAATCAGCGGTGTGTTCGTGCTGCGTTAGGTTCCAAGCTAGTCCCCTGAGTTGGCCCAGAAATCTACTTCTTCTTCCTCCTCTTCAATTACCTCTTTAGTCTCAGTCGTTTCTTCCTCGAAGGAGTTGAGTTTGGGAACGTCTTTCATCAACGGCATTAGCTCCGCTTTGCCTTCGGAAGCCACGCTGTCTACTGACGCTTCCACGCTCCAGTGGTCACTCCTTCTGTCCCTCGAGTTTTCCCTCGATCGACTTCTGGAATGAGAACGCGCTGATAGATTAGGAGTACTTCCGAACCCTGCCAGTTTTCCCTCTTTATTCATACGCTCGAACTCTGCTTCCTCGAGTGAGGTGAACATCTTCAGTTCTTCCTCGCGGGACGCTCGCGAGTCTTTGGAAGAATTCGACGACGAAGAGTGACGCTTTCTGAAACTCCGTCGCCTGCCACTCGGGTCGCTTCGTTGTAACGGTCGGAACTTAATCCCATCAAGAGATCTTAAACAAATTCATAACATATGAGTAGATATAGTACAGGTGAAATGAATGGTATGTACCATGAATTAGCTTTCTACTCGTGCATATGGTGGTGTCCAGATGAGCAGTGATCACCCGTGGCAATGGGACGCAGCTAAGTCACTACCGAACTGTAAGCATGAGTGTCTACACGAAAGATGTTCCTGCCGGTAATAATGAATATTAACCTGAGGAATTCTTCGCTGTAATCGCCTTTTTTGTCGTCGTCGAATGATTGGAAATGTATTTCGGGCATTGGTTGCGAGGTGCGGGTGGGACTCAGTGGTCTGTAATGCCATATCAGTTTGTCGTCTGCCCCACCTTCCTCCTTGTTGTCAGGCTCGACAGAATTTGAAGTAAAGCTGTTGTGATTTGAATCTGAAATAGTTTCACGAGGCGTAGGTGACCTGGTTCTTTGACGGACACTGATCGACCCTGAGGAGTTCGTTAGAATAGTTTTCGTTTTCGACGGAATGTACCTGTCACTCCTGTAGTCTCCGTTTGATTGGCTCTCCTCGAGTGACTCCTGTCCGAAGCTGGAGATTTTCGTAGAGAACAGTATGGCGGTCGAGTTTGTGTTGTCACCGTAGTACTCGACGGCAGCCGATTTTAGTTTTCCATTTTTATCCTCTGTTAAACATAGGTAACCCTGACCGCATTCTTTGCCCCAGTCCGCCGCGGAGGATGCGTTGTTGGCTGTTCTGAGTTGACTGTTGTAGTACTCAACGAGTTCTTGTATGTCAGGGTGGTCGCGGGGTATGACGCCACTGAGTAAGTGATTCAAGCACTTGATCGCTTCGTGCGCGCCGGCGTACGAGATAACGACAGACAGCAGGAGTCCCATTTCAATGTACTCGAACAAACACGGCCTATCAAAAGGAATGGAAAAGGGGTACTTTTGAAAAGGGTCTCCGGGGAGCGGGTCGGATGCAGCGCTATTACGCCGAGACAAGATTTGAACAACTGAAATTAAAGTGTAATAGTTGCCAAACTTTTGTGTCCCGATTTAGAATTCATTTGGCGTTGTGGCCAGACATTAGCTTTATGTCTCGTTCGATCGTTCGGGCGAAGGTCGCGGGTTTACGAGACTATAAAAATGTTTTAGCCAGTGATTGATTTGTTAGCCCGTGTGATTGTAGCCGTAGTGAGTTATTGGAAATGTAATATCGGCTCACTTTGTTGGTGATTTAAGATGAATGCGTTTCATTGCAGTTCCTGTGATGTTTCAATCAATAAATCAACGTAGGCTTAGGTAGATCATTCCGATGCCGGATAGAAATTTCTCTCTATGATGTTAACCAAGTTTATGCTTGTTTCATTTTTGTTTTTTGTTATCTATAAAGAGGTTTCTTATTTAGACACACGATTTACATGATTTAAAAACTAACAGACTTAAAATAATATAAAATATTTAAGTATATAGGGGGGGGGGGGGGGAATCATAGGGCATCAAAAAGGTCGTCCGCATCGCTGTCAACAGGAAAAGTGCTCAAACAAAAGGCTGGCAGTATTGCCACGTTGTATGGCAATGCTGATTCTTTAGCCAAAGAATAGGCCAGACCTCTGGTCACGTGAAGAGTCGACCAGCCGCATGTTTTGTTTCATTTGTTTTAGACATGTCAATGATTTCTATCGATGCGGTAAGTGCATTAGCTATTGAGATAAAACACAGTTTTTTTAACTCTAAGCTACGTAGTTTAAGAATTAAGAGAGCCGGAGGAGACAGGATGTATTAAGCTATCTTATATTATCCCTATGAAAGGACGTGGTCACATTTTGGTCGCCAGTTCGTGAAATTACAAAAGGATAAAATAATTTTAAGTTTACGCCTACGATCGTCCGCCCTTAATATATTTTACTGGCATCTCTACATTCTACACTCCTTGACTGGAAACGTTACCTAAGTAAAGTAATTAGTAGTTCTTTAGGTCAAACAGCGATGTCTTTGTTTTATTAATCATCCCAGTTTAGCTAATGACTAATTGCTACTGTTGCCAAATCTTTAAGCGACCGTCAAAGGCGCTAAAAATACGTAATTTTACGTCATCCGTGAGTTTACTAGAATTATTTTATGTCTCTTAAAGGACATTATTAAATTTACGTACCAACTAAACCGTTTCTTGTGCATTTATTGGTTGTAGTCGTTGCTCTTGTAACATACAATCTACGTTTACATTGGTAAACGTGGATTTGATGTGTCGCAAGAGCAAAGCTTTGGATAAATAAGGTCTGATTAAAATGAAAAGTTTCGTGAAGTCACTTATTATAATTTGCATTAATTGTGTATTAAATCGGTTGACAGTTTTGAAGCTACAATAGGTACCGCAGGTAAAAAAGATTATGGCATTGATGTAGCCAGAATCTCTTCGTTCTTCTTTTCGTGTGGTTAGTAAACTAACCTGGTGTCAGAGTTTTTTAAAGCCGCCCACGGGCCTCTGACTTGGCTTCACATGCCGTCGAGAAATATCTCTCAGGCATGCCGGTTTCCTCACGATGTTTTTTTTTTTTTTTGTTTTGTTTTTTTGATCTCTTCGTTGAGAGTGGGCGTGTGGAGTGGGGTAACATAATAAAATATTAATGTTATTATTATTAGACTGCCTCGTTGGTCTAGTGGTCGCAAGCGCTACTGCTGAGCATCCTGGGTTCGATTAAACTGACTGTTCAGATAAACTGTTATTGGGTTTTTCTATCTAGAATTTCTCAGGAGCAGTCCGGAGTCTGGATTTGTGCCCGGTCAATGGCAATAGGCTCGCCCCCTATTACATGGGGCTTAAACCTAACTGGCGAAATGTAGGTGTACTATAGGTACACCTCTGCCTAACCTTTCGGGGAAACAAGGCGTAATGTTATGTTAAGCAAAACCACCACTGTAAAATTATAAACATCCTCCCGACCGTATTAAGTTCGACAGTATTTAGAAGACATGATAACTTTCGCGCGCAAAATATGACGCTGCTCGGAAAATCCGAGAAAAATCACTTGCGTAAGTAAATAGCCATGAACTATAAATAATGTTGTTCCAATAAGTTGTTACGTAACTTTCTTTTTCGCAACAATGCATCGGATTCGGATCTCTCGTATATAAACGAGACCAGCTGTATCATCATATAAAGTGCGTGGGTTCCATTCTTGACATTGAAACACTGGAGAGCTGAAAATAATGTTCCAGTTTCATAATTATGTTACAGAACAAGTTTGCGGACTCTTAATACGTAGTTACGACCTTTTTTGGTAATAAAGTAACTAATAATTAAATTGCAAAACAATTTTTTTTTAAATTAATAAATTATAAAGAGTGAAACTGCTACCTATCCAATTTAGTACAAGTAAGTAAAACATTATTCATGTAATAATTACTTAAGTTAAGAAAAAGTTACAAAAAAAAAAACTCATTTACAGTTTATTGTATTGTGTCCGGTTGACTATTACATGGGACTTTAAACATTACACTAGAAATGTGGGTAAACCTCTGCCTGTAAGTTGTAGTATGTCATGTAAGTTAAGTTTGTAAGTAAAATCTTTTCTGAAAAAACCTAGATATTCTATTTAATTTTAGGTCTATTCACTGAGAGCTTCTTTTGTAACACTCTTGTGCTCAGCTCCGGACAACATCTGTTCTTAATCAGCGAATTTTAAATCTTCACTATTTACTGGTATATGTACTATTTTTATAGCTGTTTAGTCACGTAAATATTTTGGGATAGTCTGATGTTATTTCAATTTGTTAGAAAAAACAATAAAATAGTTTTTTTTTAAATAAAATTAAACAGTGAATTGTTATCGATTTCAATCTATTAATATTGTTAATCGACTTTTTTTGTTTTTAAATCTACATAAATAAATAGTGAATTGATGATTAATATAATTATACCATATTAAACACTTCAAAAAAGAAAATCTAAAGGTTGAAAGAGTCCTAAAGTCCTAAGCCTATTATTTTATTCTCAATTGATTTTAACATGAATTTTCCTTCAATGTTATCTCTTGTTCGCTATTCCTTCAATTCTATCACAATGTATTGCTAGCCGAGCTTTTGACATATTTTACAGTACAACTAATCCAAGAAATCTGCAAATTCTAGGTCCTTTGCCAAGAAAATTAGCTGTAAAATAGTCCCTAACAAGAAAATACGTCCAAGCATGTGTCAACGACCTTTGGGAAATTAAAAAAAAACCGTTGCACACGTAACTAATGTTTTTAAATCTTCAAACTTCGAACACTTCAGAACGGAATGTTTTCTTTTAATCACACGTTTACGTTGCTTTGTCAAAATGCCAGAATTATTTTATAGCTATTTGTATTATTAATCTCTAAATATTTAGTTCTTTATATTGTCATGGAGTAAGATTAATAACAAAAAGTGTGCTTTACGATTTTATTTGATATTTGATTTACTTCGTACATTTATTTGCCTCGTAATTATGAGATCTTTTTATATAGGCACAGCTGGGAAACATCAAGTGCAAATAATATTAATATATTGACTTTGAGACCAGTAGTCATTCACCCAATTTTTTTACTGAAAAAACAAAAAACTAAGAGTATTACCTAAATTGCTGGTATTGATATTATCTTGCTTCCGCGAATTATTGGGTTGAAGTTGAAGAATTACTTGCGCACTTTGCGCTGGAAGACTGTCTTTTATTTTCACCACATTATGAGCTACAATCATTATACTATAACATATCTTGACCCACCACGAGAGAAGCAGAAGGATCACCCAATCGCACTAGAGCGTTATTTAGTGCTATTGGGTGATTCTTCTGCTTCTGATGGCTACCGATTTTGTGTGGAAGATGATACCTATAATTAGAAAAGTAAGGAACACTGCGATAACAGCTGCTGGATTAAAGTATGGAAGAAGAAGTCAAGCTGTGTCGGCTAGGCGGCATCACCACGGGCGAGAGAATCGCGGCAATAATCTCGCCGTGCCACTAAATTCACCAAATATAAACTCTATGAACCACTCACACGGGCGATATCATCGCGGCGATAATTTGATGGTACAGCGACTATCGCCGCGATTCTCTCACCCGTAGTGATGGCGCTTATAGGTAAATAAATAAATCTCAAACAATTAATTTTTATTTAGGTACTCTAAAGGTAAAATGTAATAAGAACAGGTACATAGTGAGGATGATTATTTTGATAGTGTGGATCATAAAGATTATTCTTCTGTTTAAGCTCAGAGGGGCCACGTCACTTAGCATGTCAGCAATGACAAGTTGGCAGCTCATTGATTTAGATACTCACACCAACACATCACATGTCCTGACGATATGCGGTAACTGCAAATTCCCGTCATTTGATGTGATGGCGACGAGAAACTTGTCATGCACGCGATGGTTTTAGCTTTGATGTCAACCACTCCCAATTAGGATGACCGACTTTTATATAGACTAATTATTTATATGGAGGAAAGTTTCAATATCACTTGCAATACCTTAGATTATGACAGTCTTGCAATTTTTTAAAAATTAAGTTTCCACTGATAAAAACTAAAAAAAAATAGAAAAATATAGTAAGTACACAGTCGACTAAAATAAACTAGTAATCGTTTGTTCATTCGTATGGATCAAAATGTTGAGGGTAAAAGGGAAAATCAATTACATGCAGCTAAGATTAGAATTCTAAGAGAGATGTGTGGTGTTACGCAAATGGATAGAATAAGAAATGAGTACATAAGTGGAAGTCTGAAAGTGGCACCGGTGACTGAAAAGGTGTGCGGAAATCGGCTGTCATGGTATGGGCATGTGATGCGGAGGAATGAGGAAAATGTGGTGAGGAAAGATTTGAGTGTGAATGTTGATGGCTATAAGATTAGGGGAAGACCAAAGAAACGATGGATGGACTGTGTGAAAGAAAGGTGATATGGCTAGAAAGTGGATGACTACCGAGATGACGACTGATAGGGAAGAAAAAGACAAGCTACGCCGACCACGAATAAATTGAGACAGGGCAAGAGAATTATGATGAAACCTTAGGTCAGGGTGCACCGATTGTGGAGGTCTGCCCGGCTTGGGCAGAGCACCGCCGTGTCCTCATGGAGGCGATCGGTGGCGGGGATCTCTCGCGTCCGGCCCTGGTCCAGGCCATGGTACGGAGCGAGAGGGCATGGGAGGCCGTCACCTCCTTCTGCGAATCAGTAATGCTCGCGAAGGAGGAGGCGGAACGCGTGAGGGAGAGGCAAATTTCGCGCCCTCACGCCCCTAGACACCGCAGGAGACGCCGGGAATCGATCGCGGATTCCCGGCCACCGTAGGTGCGGGTTTGCGGACGGTGAGCAATGGGTAGCTCGCCATCCGGTAAGGACCAAGCCCGGGTCGACGGCGCGTTATGTTGCACACGCGCCTCAAAGAGATGTCAGCAAATGAAGGGGTCCGATGGAACCATTGCCTGCCGGGGTTGCGGGAAAGTCAGAAAGGGATACCGTGGCCCCCTGGCATTGCACAGGCAACGGAAGGAACACGGGTGGGTTTTAGTCAGTAAGAGTCTGACACGCCCTCCCGCTCCACCCAGAGCGGGAAAAGTCATTTGACGATTTCCCTTTCCAAAAAAAAAAAAAAAAAAGGTCAGGGTGCACCGATTGTTTCATTTTGGGTCCGTTTTTAAAAACAATATGACTGTCGCGGTCCGTTTGGTAGGCGATTGCCTACTAGCAACCATGCAAAAGTAAAAATATCAATTAAGAAATAAAACGTAAAGTACCTCAATAAAATAACCTGTGTACCTATTTTTTTTTAGTTTGTTCTATCTTTCTGGAGTAAAGTCTGTGCAAGTTACTCTACCATTAAATCCTGGAGATGTTCATCGGTAAGTCAAGATCGAAAGTTATTTTTAATGATGCTCATCTTGGAAAATGCTGCTTGACAAATATGTTTTTGTTACTGTTTACTAAAGATCCACAGAAAATAGATAGGCGGTCCGGATCCGGACTGCGGTCCGCCATTTGGTGACTCCTGCCTTAGATCATTGGTAACGGTAAGAAATTGCTCATGGAAAATATTAGCTCTATGAACAGGGCAAATTTTATCCTTACATATTTGTATAAAGCCCAATGTCTCTCTCTTCGTCTGTTTGTCCGTTAGTGTGTGCATATGTCTCGACAATCACGATTACTTATCGGTTTTAGTTTTTTTTATTACTAAAATCTATGGATGTATGTTTTAACATATATTTTGAACAAAAGCACAACTATTTACACATTGTAAAGTCGTTGCCCAAATTCTAACAACACCCAAACCCATATTCGACATAGAAACACAATTTTCTAACTCCAGCAGCCATTCCAAAGCCATTATTCTTAACACAAGTACGTAAGATACTCTCATTTAGGTACAACATACATCTAATTACGGATCGGTGACGTCGACGTGACGTCAGACGAGCCGTGTGGAAAGTGTCTGCGGGCCTTTAGGTACAAGACGTTTGCGCTGGATCGCTGGATGCGCTGGATAGCGCGGTCGCTGTTTTCATCGTTTTTTTGTTTAAATAGTTCGGTTACGTAAGTCTAGGCTGTGGGTGGGGCTCGATTCATGAAAACTGGAGTTGTTGAGCAAAAAATAGTATATTCTATAGTTGCGTTTTTGCGAACTATTTAATTTTATGGAGTTATAGTAACAGCCTTCATAATTTTATATAGAAGTTTCCTACCTGGGCATTTATTGTGTTGCCGTAGAATCTCAAGTTACGTAAAAAAAAGCGAAAACAAAAGGAAATCCTGGGTTTAATTTGGCGTTCAATTAATACCGTTTGAAAGTGGCAGTTTTCACTTATCTAATTGTGGAATTGTTCTTTATCGGAACCATATAAAAATATTGTTTGTTTGTTCCCCAAGTCGAAAGAATATCAAGCAATCTTTCCAAATTCTTACTGATACCTAAAATATCACAACTGGCAATGATATTTTCGATGACAGTTAGAAATAGGTCGCTACACACTCGTAGTAAATGATGCTGTCTTCTTGCAGCTAAACTTGTACTGATGAATGATGATGACCTACTAACGTCATCTGGAATTTCAGAAAAAAAAACTTCTACCTCACAAGATAACCGTATGTAACGAAATGGAAACACAACCAGCCAGCATTTTCGACCCTTTGTTTTAACTACGAATAATAAAATTAAACAAAACAATATACGAGGATGTGGCAAACGATAGAATATTGCGGGATAATAATTGTAGTACCTACTTAAGTATAGTTATTTACCTACCTATCCATTCAACTGTCAGGCCAAGTCCTGAAGACACAGGGAATCGTCGGCGGGTCACAAGTCACAAGAGGCTTGGTTTATCCGCCTCCAGCTCCAGTGCTTTGCCCCAGTAGGAAAAACTTTATTTATTTATATTTACTCTCTATTTCAATGATCGCTCTACCCTTTCTTCTGTTGGTCATCATGGATACCCTCCGTCGATGAGAAAGGTGGGTTATGTGAGTCTCACTCCTATTGACTAAAGCGGTTCCTCCCGCTACCATGAGTCGGGGGCCCGGGAAATACGCGTATCTACATAGCCGTAACTAAACTTGGAGCATGTCAACTCCTTGCAGCTAGACTGCAATTGTTCAGCAGAGGTATATGACTGGCTGATTTTAATAGAACGTGGACTACGGAAAATCTTTCCAATTCAAAAATGTACAAGCATTTTGTAAACAAATCAGAAGACATTACTATGCCTAACGCCTACAGTTTGTCAAACACATTACTACGCGCTACGCGGCAACGATCAGTAAATATACTTAAAAACATAAACATTGCATAAATGCTTGTTTTACTTCTATTATTATAATTATCTTTGGATTTTTGTTTGTCTATGAAAATACTGGCTGGTTTGAAAACAGCATGACCTTAGAAACTCTTTGTTTTGCACTTTTTTTTATTTATATCGATGTCCACAAAATTCAAAACATAAAACCATAGAAATATCTTAAAAGAAAAGGAAAT
Source organism: Xanthia togata (assembly GCA_963853775.1). Classification (NCBI taxonomy): domain Eukaryota; kingdom Metazoa; phylum Arthropoda; class Insecta; order Lepidoptera; family Noctuidae; genus Xanthia; species Xanthia togata. The sequence continues at coordinate 4,627,426 of OY970797.1, read as the reverse complement.
CAATGTTTTAAAGTACCTATAACTTTGAACTTGATTTAAAATAAAAATATATACTTATTTAAAAAAAAGGATAAAATGTTTCTAGTAATATTTCACTTTAAAATTGTATCTTCGGAATATGTTTGATCATGAAAATGTTCGCTATCAATTTCAAAGAAAACTTTGAATTGTTTTAAATATAGCGACAAATTAACATTTCACAAACTTAGGTATAAAAATAGCAATTTTATTACAATCGCCTTATGAAACTCGGAAGCCTCATTTTATTTAATTTAATTTTTTCGAACTATAAATCAACTCATTCAAAAACCATCAAGTGGTAATTTCACACATTTTTTCTACATAATCCTGAAAACCAAACTGAAAATTAACTACCACACGAAATATTTCGAAATGAAATCCAACAAAAATTTCTTCCACTAAACTCCCTTACAAATCCAGCCAATATTCCCGTTTACCTAAATATTATCTTGAAACATCGGTGTCAAAGGCAAGGTCGCAGTGAAAGTAACGGCCGAGTACGGCTCTGGGTGATGGCGTGCGCCGTAACCCGACACCGGCGTGACGTCACGCGCGGGCCGTGCGCAAGAGACGCGCGATATCCGAGAGGGAACCAGGGGTAAGGAAAATGGAGGGAAATTTTTGAAGTAGAATTTTGAACAGTTGGGGTGATTTTTAAGGGATTTGTGGGGAACTAAAATTGATGCCATATTTTCCATAGTCTGATTAATGAAAAGGCGTTTTTCTCTATCCAAATATTATGCAAACATTCTGTGATGTAATCAGCTAATTTGCCTAGATAAAAATAAAATTGTGATTCAAATTTTAAAAAAATCAGAAAGTTGATGTAACGACGAAAGGTGAAAAGCCTCATAATTTGTAAATGTGTGTAATCTAAAAAATCGCAAGCGAGGCTTACTGCTAGTTTCATTGATGTTACGCCCACTTGAACTTGAACTAGCTTATTGGCAGCCGAGGGGCGTTCCCCACACATTATCGTGAAAGTTTTTACGTATTTTAAGTAGGCGTACGCGAAAAATAGTAGGTGTGAGGAAAACATAATATTATGTAAGATTTGAGTTTTATATGTTGACTTGTTCGGCTTCTATTGTATAGGAAACAAATTGTTTTGCTTATGAATGTTAGGTCCTTACTAACGTTAAAATAATATTTCATTTCTGAGAGATGAATGAAATGTAATCAACTGTAAAATAAAATGTTCTGACCAATTCAATATTTAATATGTACATGTTTACTCCTGGGTTCAATAACAATTTTAGAGCTTATCCCTACTTATCCCATTTGAATTATAAGTTTCGAGCTTTATTAGTGTTGTTGTCTGAAAGTTTAACGCATGAAATCGTTTCACGTTTTTACGTGTTGGCAGCGCATGCGCAAACATTAGAGATCTTAGGATTTAACAATGTATTCCGTTAATTTATGAATTTAACATTTAATAGAAATATCCGCTTGATTGATCGTTTATTAATTATTATAATGTATTAATCGTTTTTAATAGGAGTTATGTATGAAAGTAATATTATGTCTTGATGCAGGAAAATTGCTAGGGAGGGCAGTTAAAAACGCACGCAATTTTTAAAATAAAATTAAACTTTTACACAAATAGGTGAATGAGTTAAACGTTTGATAAATAAACCTTCTATATTGCAGTAACTTTCTATATACATTAAAGTTCGCTTCATTGTATTTTGAAAAAGGCGAAGCAGAAGCTCTGATGGTATGCTCTAGTACTCTAGTGTATGCAGCATGCAGTACAGTTGTTAACATAGGTACATTAATTCCATTCCATTAATTTAAGTAAATTATAATTATGATGACTTAGGCAGTCGTTTTTATTGTAAATCCGTGGCATTTTTTTTTATCAGACAGAAGTTTTCTCTTAAATATTTCCTTTTTGTACATTCTGTTTTATTTTTCATCTTGATAATAAAATAAAGACTAGCATTTGCAAGACGAGAATTTTAGCGTTTTCTAAATGACTATGGGTAATATACCTTTCCTATTTTCATAGTTTCCATACATTTAGCTATAATATGTTTTTCAGTTGTCTCCCACTTCTTGAAAATATTATAGCAAATGCGCTATTTTTTTTGAAAATAACTCCCATGAAAGCTATAGTTTGACGGAAGGTGAGCAAAGTCCGGTAAACAACAAATTGGCAGCTCAAACAGGTGGGTCGATGACACGAGCAGAGACCAAAGAGTTTTAGATCGTACACCACTTTTTTTAAGTTAGATGTCCCGTGACCAAGGAGTTTGAGGTTGTCTACCGAGACAGGACAGGTGACATTAGAGATTTAAGTGGGAAGAGAGATGTTTGTTACAATGACGACAATGCAGTTATTTTTTTTAGATCTTTACATAAAGTTGATTTTGAGATAGTGTGAAGAAATGTAGGGAAGCGGTCTCTTAGCCCTAGTGAAAGTTTACTTGATATCTCCTATTTACTTAGTAGAATTTATTATTCAATTGATTTAATACCAATGGCAATGTAGATATGTAACTTCCATGTATACGACAAGAAATGACGACTCTATTTACTCAACTATCTTTAGATAGGAGAGGAAAAAAGTGATTTAAGGAATTCCAGGGGTATGTAGGACTTATGAAAGCTTTCACGCGTACGGGCACAATTTACTCCGCTAACCCGTACAATTCGCCACACACATCTAGGTATTTCTAGCAGCCACAGCGAGACCTGATAAAAGAGGTCTAAAAGCGGTAGAACTGTCTATCCTAAGAAGAGCTGTCAATATTGTAATACGTATTCGTAAGGGGTTGTCTCCATAGAAATAACGTTTTACAGTTCAATGTGTCCATCAGTACCTATACATTCTTGTGGGACTTAGTAAATAGACAGGTCTGCTGACGTCTACATGAGACGAAGATAAATTAAAACATTTAGACATGAACGAAATTCATACTTCTGCCACCAAACCCAATCTCTTCAGCAAAATTAAGCTGTCAGTCTAAGTTTAAAAATACCATATGTTCATTACAGTTGCAAAACCAAAATTAATCCGATTTTCAACCTTACTGCTTTTCGTTATGGGTGGATATCGGTAGGATGGATAGTAATGTGTAAAATGGTTTTCGTCAGAAAGGCTAATTACCGATTAGTATGAAAAACATTGTTGACTTGATAATCTTGTGATTTGTTACCCAGGGCGTTGAGAACGATGCCAATTTTTTTAAAGCCATGTTCATACGATTGACATTTACTGATAGGCAAAGGTGTTCTTGAAGCTCGTATGTGTCAACAGTTTAATGTCCTATGTGCAACCGTCCTAAATACCCGGGAAGTTTTGTAGTTGGTTCTAAGAGAACTGGCGACTTTTCCTTCCACATCCTAAGTTCGTTTTTCCTATGAGTTTTGATTTTGAGTCTTTCGCTTACTCAGGATTAAAATTTATAATCACAGGAATTTTCTTTTATAATAACCTACAGTTCCCAGGCGTTCAGAATTCTCTAAAAAGGATTCAAGCTAAAATTTATTTTAGGTGGTTGAATAAAATAACACTGAAAAAGTAACACACTGTGAACGAAAGAAACTTTTTTTTCCCGATCGTCAACAGTGTTGACGACAAGGTGTTACTGATCGGGAATATTCGCAGTTAGATGATATTACGCAAGATGATTTATTTGAACGTTCCAGAAGCTCGGTAATTGTGTACTAAGAGGCTATAAATGACATAACACCAAATACAATACATTATTTTTTTGAAATTTTTAAGTCGTTAGTGGATTTTCACTACACAGACACTCAAAAGAAAATTGCCACCATGTGAACAGGTAAATAAGAATAATTAAAATAAAAAATCTTTCATAATTTACCTACAGTGTAAAAAGATTTATTTCAAATTCATGTAACTAAAAAGTTTTCCTTGCTATAAATAGGAACGCTTTACTAGCGCCATCTCTGGTCGAGTAGCTGAACTGTGAAGAGCTTTTTTGTCACAGATGAAAGATCGAAAGCTTTCTGGGTACTGTATTGTTCATGATCTTAAATATTGAGAACCTTATACTTATGTTCTTCACAATTTATGACTTAATCACTATTATTTATGTTAACACAAAAAAAAGTAATTGACTGTATTTTCAACTTAGTAGATTTATCAGGGATTCACGAATCACTATTGTTTAAAATAAAACGTTGAAATAATATTAGTTAATCACAATTATAAAATTCATGCTTATTTTCAAACCACTCACAAAAACTGTCTTCTTAATCGGCTTGTATCCGAACACACCAAAAATCGCGGGAAAAAATCGCGCGAAAATTCGAATTTCGTATTCGGCCGAATGTGTCACGACCGTTGCGTACCGATATAACTTAAAAAAAATATTTTTTAATTACACTGGAGACCAAGGTATAAATTAAATTCCCTGGAGGCGATACGTCCTCGGTAGCTGTCGAAAGAGTATTGAGTTCACAGTTGGCGAACGCTGTCCGGTTAAGAGATGGTCCTTGTCGTGTGTGCGCGTCGATTATATTTATTACATCAGCTTGTGACTATAAACAAGCTTGGACGACAGACACTTCAAAGAGATCGATCGGTATTCAGAAGATCGATAGACGGGAACCAACATCACCTGCTCCAACGAGACGCCATTCACGTCAGTATCTTTTAGGGATAATGTCAAAATTACAGTTTCACAGACAGCGAAACATCAAAAGCCCTTTTTATTTCGAGGGGTTTAAAAGACCACTTTCAGAATGCGGAATAAAACGATTCGTTGAAATTAAACAGGATCGTTTTTCGGTGTTATTAGAACACAAGTTCAATTTTGTAATTCCCACTGCAAAATAGAGACGTAAGTAACTGATATGATGTAGAAACATTTGCAATAATTCGTTCGTTGCAGAATATAGGCCACCACTTCAGATGCTTCCATTACGATACATTGGAAACTTTATATACTCACAACAGTAATATAGTTTGATGGTTCAAGTGAATTCGTTATTTAGGGTATCGAAAATATTTAATACTCATGTTTAAAATTGAAATGAACGCGCCCGTAAAAATAAGAATAAAGAAACAATAGAACCTCACCTTTAAAACTTTTTAAATAAAGTACCGGATTCAAATATCGAAAGAAATCACTGACAGAACCAAAACTTTATCAACCAAAAAGGTCGGACTAGAAAAAGGCGCGCAAACCCGCAGCGAGTGTAAGAACTGACTAAAGTGGTAAGGTGTGAACCAATGTTCCGCAGTACCTAACTAGTTAACAGTTTATTTTTGTTCTGTAACCACATACCAAACATATTTCATTCGACTGGTTTATTGACCGATTGAAGATCCGTTGGTGCGAATTAACCTGGGCTAAATAAGGTGTAAACGAGAATTGCTAATATTGAACAGTGCGTGTTGGGAGGAAAGATGGCTACTTTCGCTGTTTTAGGATTTTAGTTATAATATTAGAAGGATCAGTTTAAATATTCCAAGCAGGCAGGAGTCATCATGACGCATAACTCCAGAAATATGTTTGGCACAAGGGTAACGATATTTGTTTTCAGTAACAGCCTTGGTTATAAATCACCCATGTCCAAATGTGCGAAATACAGAGCCAGATTTAACCGTGCACAATCCCAAAAAGAAAGTATTAACAAAATCGACAGTCGACACATATTATCGACAATCTGTTTCTACATCTACTAGTAACCCTTTAGTTGTAAAGCTCACAATAATTTCGCTCCAAGATATGCGCTTAGTTGAATGAATGTGAACAGTTGGACGCATCAATATTGTCATTACTGCGAAACGCAATGAGTGGCCCGGTTATGCATTATAATGTAACGAGCCAAAATTACACAGAGTTGGTACTGCTTTCAATAGGTTTCATTTCAAGAGGAAACATTAAGATTATCCATCGATTTCTAAATTAAAATTTATTGATTGGCAAGAAGAGATGGAATTGTTCTTATGTTTGAGTTTAAACGTTTTGGATGCAGTTGAAAGACTACATGAAACATTTTCTCCTTGTGTCTTAGCATTATAACTCGTGGCTCAGTAATAAGTGTCGCACGGGTCGACCCGTCAGGTTAAGCTAGGCTTGCCGGGGTTGGTCCGACTGAGACTCCTCCGTGCCTCGGAAAGCACTTTAAGCCTTTGATCCCGGGTGTCATTCGTGGATCTTTGACGTGGTCGTTACGTGTCGTCAGAAGCCCGAAAGTCTGACAACCAGTCTTACCAAGGGGTATCGTATTAACCAATTACTGGGTTGTGGAGGTCAGATAGGCAGTCGCTCCATGTAAAATACTGATATTCAGCTGCATCCGGTTAGACTGGAATCTGACCCCAATATAGTTGGGAAAAGGCTAGCTTTTCTTAGTATTACGAGTATAACAAAGCCCTCTTGGTAGGTATGACGCGTGTCCCTCAATAACTAAAGGATTTTCACGGATTCAAGGATTCATTCAAGGATTTTTTTTTCTATTTGCCAACTTATTTCGTTCCTCCTCATCGGCGTTCCCATGCTCCATGTTACTTAGGGTCTACGCATGTTTTTCTTTTCTATCAACAATAACGATATTATTTATTTCATTTTCTTACACAAATCATTCATCGTTTTTAGGGTTCCGTGGTAAGCAAGGCACCCTTATAGTTTCGCTATGTCCGGCTGTCCGTCCGCGGCGTAGATCAGAGACTTTTAGCACTAGAAAGCTGTAATTTGGCATGGTATTCATATTAATCGAGCCGACAAAGTGGTAAAATAAAATCATGAAAAATATAATTTTTTAGGCTACCTCTCCTCCCCACACGTAAAGTGGGGATGTTTTATTTCTCGTCTGCCCCATTTTGTGTTGTGTCGTGTGGGTATGTGAAAACTATTTTTCGATTCAGGAAGCCGTTTGCGAAATATTAAGCTTTAAAGTGCTAATTTTTGTTAGTCAAGTGGTTGTTTTTGGAAATGTGAAACAAATCACGGCTGTAGTATATGTATAACGAATTTAAAAGGAAAACTATCAGAGCTAAGTATGTTTTACAAGTTAACGAGTAATAATCGACCAACAAACTATTTGCAGTTGGAATGTATGGGGAGAACATGTTTTTCAACTACAAAGTTAAGTTTGTTCTTACGATAAATTCATCCCAACTACGGAACCCTTCTTTGGTTTTTTTATGGTCTCCCTCTCTCCTGCCATCCATCAATTGGTATGATACACTGCTCAAGCTAGTAACACATTTGAAGCGCTTATAACTGTCACTTGTTTATTATTGGTGTGGACAGCTCAGTGCATCGCATTTCGTCGTAAAACTTAATTGTTAAAATTACCCTAATAGATATAAAGGAACGCGTTGCTGTCAAGACTCATTAAAATAGTTTGAGTACAAGTTACGCTACTTGAATTTTGTTACATTGAATTAACTTTATGAGGTTTTATTTATATCATGGAACGGTTTAATTATTCTGGTGTGCTGAAACTGTTTGCAAATCAGCAAGGGTGATAGCTAGACTTCACACCTTAGGTGTGCCGAAGGTAGGTACAGTTCGGCTCCAATTATTGGGTACTCCTCATACATTGAGAATCCATAGAAAAGAGGAAAGGGGAAGAATTATTGATGCAGCCCTCGGTACCTCAGAATCTTCAAGATCATCCTGTGTATCAATCACTTTAGCAAAATCCTTCTGCAAAACACATACGAACATTAATCAGTAAGTTTTTTTAATTGTAGCAATTTTCGTGAGTTCTTATTTAACCGACTTCTAAAATATTCTAAAAGATTTGCAAAATTCATATTTTGTTTGAAAGGGTATACGTCCGACATGGTCCCATTATCATCAGGTCAGGATCTGATGATGGGATCCTGGAGATATCGAGGGAACTCTTCAAATATTATAGGCACACAATTGGTTGCCAAGCAATGTATGCTCGTCACAATGCTTATGGAGAAATGAAGTTGATGGTGTAGTACCAGGAGAACTCCCTGCATCGGGAAAAGCAATATTTTGTAAAAGGTGATGAGCAGTTGACATTAGGCTATTGTAACTTAGATAAATTACAAACTGACCCACTAAAACGCGAGAAATAAAAACTTTTTACAAAAAAAAACTCCCGACTTCCAAAAAAACACTACTAAGTGAAAAATTATTTCGAAGTCGATGGGAAATAACAAAAATACAAAACCAAAGACACCGTTTAAGTATTTTTTTTACTTTGTAGTGTTATTTTGGAATTTATTGTTTTTTTTTTTGTAAAATGTTTTTACTACCCGAAATTTTCAATTTCAAAGTGGCCCCTCACACAAAGCTCCTCAGAGAGAAAGAAAAATGGGTTATCTTTAACAAAGGACCATAGTTCAGGCCATAATACACACACACGTTACATAATGCCCTGGCAAATGTCAAGTCGTCAGATAGCCGGTCTCGGACAGGAATAGACCACGTGATGTGTTTTGTTGTCTATTTGGAATACGTCGCGACTAATCGTTAGTGCTACTAAGTATTAATACCACCTGTATTAATAATATTTAGGGCGGCGATCTTTGTATTTAAATGTGGGCGCTGCTATGAAAAAGTTTCTAAAGTAAGATTATATTTTGATGGTAAGTAGTCACGAGCACCAGTATGCATACACTTAGTAACTATTAAAAGTGATTTACTCCTCCTGTGTTGATTGTAATTTTGTGATATTACGAAAATAGTATATTGGAACCCATACTATTATGGAATAGGTCGTATTTCAAAGTTACAATAGTAATTCCCCGAATAAATCGCTTTTGTATTTGGCCAAGTGTTTACATATTATTCCTCGTGACTGTCGACGAAGATCAGTCCCAGATTTGATTGTAAAGCTAAGCTTAGTATTTGGTTTGTGTAATGAATGTTAAGTATTTCATAGCAAACCGCTAAGGGACCTCAGCATAATAACGCTTTTATAAACCTTTTGCTAACGGAATTATGATTTTGTGTACCTATGTTCAGACGCCAAATCGGACGCCAATTCAGATCGTCAAGCTACCTGAAATTGTAAAATTTTCCCAATCAACTTTGAACCGTATAACTTTGAAATAAAGTTGAAAATCTATTAAAGAAATTTGACAGATTTTAGTAGGTTGATGACAAAATAACTTTTACTTTAAGCTTTCCTGTACATTAAAAAGTAAACGTCCAAAGTTATGCTTTTATTTTACGTCATTGTTCCTGATAGTAAATGTTCTAATAAAAAAATACTACAACATCGCACGGACAGAAACACAAATTTTGAACGTCTACGTTATTTGTAACATCGATACTAATTGTGTTTTTGGAACGACACCAAATTGATTTGTAACAAACACGGTAATTTCTTGATCAGGTATTTATTTACGTAACGTTACAAATATCATTATAGTTTGTCAACGTCTAGTTGTCACTTTGATTTAAAACAGCTGTTCGTCACATAGTTTATACAGAATTCAATGTTGAATGTTAAAATGTAAAAAAAATGTTGTAGCTAAAAAAACGTAACTATTCCAAGTATTTAAAAAGGAAATTTCCCTAATACGATTAACGATTAACGCCTAACGAAAATACGATGAATGTTTTATATTAAAATGGTTTAATAAGAATTCCAGAAAGTCTACAAACCTTGGACAATCTACAGTTGCATCGACTTGCACATTTCAAGTCATGGCAATAACTAATTATGAAGATCATTATCGACCAAGCCTAGTTAGTTGTCCACAGATATGGGGAAAGGTACGAATCAGCCCCTAAAATATTCAACTGAATGGTTTGAAATACCTTTGCAATGCTTTTTATACTTAAGTTATCACTTACCTCATCACAAGCATGACACCTAGGCTTCAATCGTTCAGCATAATGTCGGACGCAGTACAATCGCCCATCTAACGCACAGTACGCTAGTTCGACAAGTAGCTCGTCGCAGTCCGCACAGGAGAAGCATGTTGGGTGGAAATATGCCTACAACAAAATATTAATTAAAGAAAAAAATATTAATTTTAAAACTACCTACTAGCAGTGACATCTGTTGTCGAGTAGTCGAACTAAGTGAGTTCAAAGCTCCTTTTTGGTGCATGAAATTGAACATAGATGGCGCTGTTATGAAAATACTCACTTCTTCACCTATCCGCGGCGCCTGGACAGTAATACTTCCACTTCGAATAGCTTTGTTACATCCCGCACAATCAACTGATGCACCGTGATATTGACTAGCGACGCCTGAAACAAATGTTCCTACATAAAGCAAATATAAATACATTCAACTACTTGCCAGTAGATGGCGCTGTACTCAGTTTGTTTTAAGTTGGTTACCAATGTCAAGTGCAATTTCATTCCTAGCCGCGACGAAGTCTTCATATTGTTTGCGGTGGTTTTCGTCGATATGTCGGCAGTGTGCTAAGGAGAGGTCTTGTTTCGGTAACTGAGAAGCTAAAGCTCTAGTTCGCCATGCCCTCCACGCTGCCGCGCCGGTGGCGCCCCCCAGCCCGGTCGGCGCGCGTTTTGCTAACGACGTCCAATACAGTTCAGTCTGGAAAGAAAATTTATTTTATATTAATACCTAATGTTTTTTAATTTATTTTGTAATTATTATTTTCCAGCATTTTCCTAGTGACTTATGGGATAAGTTTTCATTACTCGTACCTATATTATCCTCTTATAATATAATGACATCGGCAATCAACATGGCTAACTGTACAAAGGGGGAAAAATTAGAACACCTACCACTACCTATAACATGACAGGTGAACCCAGATTCCAGTCATTACAATAAAAAAAGGGTCTTGACAGATTGACGGACAGACAACGAAGTGATCCTTTATGGGTTCCGTTTTTTTCTTATGAAATACGGAACCCTAAAAACTCCCTAGCCATTCACACTTTTTTTCAAGAGACACAGTAGGTAACAGTGACGTATAGGTACTTCAATATACTTACTTTTATACTAATTAATTGAACTGAAATACAATATAATTGTTTATTCCGTAAATAGGATATCGGAATCACTTTGAATCAAACGATTTAAAACAAAAAATCTAGATGGAGTCGACTATCTGTGTACCCTTGAGAAGAAATGGCATAACAGACTCAGCTCCACCTGAATAATTTCCGAGTATTTTATAATTCGAATCTTCGCGTCACGTATTTGCGACGAATGTATTTGAGGAGGACGATATTTATTGCTAATCCATTGCTTCATATTATGTTTGAAAAATGTATTTGTGTCTGCTCAACAAAGTAAATAACGCAATGAATGTTGTTGAACTGTCAAAATGAAACAGTTTGTGATTGATCGAGTGTTACCTAATTAGGGTCCAGGAGTCAAGGTATATTTTAAAGTCCAGAACTCCAGATATTAAATATCAAAAATATGTAACAAAATGCACTACAATACTGATGGTCTCACCTGCTTAGCAGTAAGTCCTGGCGGGCTGTCGTAGGAGTGGTGGTTGATCTTGGACTCCCTCAGGCCGAGCCGGTCGCGCACGGAGCCCAGCTCCTCGTGGTATACAGAATGCTTCAGACGGTCGCAGCCGCATGACTTGCATGTTTTTCTGCAAAGAATAGGTGGGTTAGTGTGTAAAGCTGATATTCTTTAGTGAGGAGAAGAGTTTATGCTAAAAATGCATACAGATGCATACCTACAACAAACAATAACTTTTCGCCAATACTGTTCAGAGCAATTCACTAACGTTTCTGAAATATTTGTTTTATAAACAATTTGCAATACCTACTACGGTAAGGTATCTGAAAGTGAAATTGACTTTCGATTAAATGTGTTCCCAATCAGACGAGGTCACAATAATTTTAAGATTCGTGTTCATACTTCATGAATAATGCTTGCGTTCCAAAAATGAGACCGAACGCTACTCATTACATTCATGATCAAAACCGCAAAAAAAAAAAATTGGCAGGCTGCAAGACTGCCGACAGAAGTGAAGACTTAAAACTGGTATTAGCGCCATCTATATTCTATAGTACTGCACAATGGCGCGAGCATGTCGGTGACGTAAATCCTTCCTTAAGTTTATTATCAAAAATCGCTCAACGCGCCTAAAGAATTTTTCATTACAAAACATTTGAAAAATTATGGCATTTTTAACCTGTGAGTTGAAAAAAAAAGATTCCAAGATCACTAACAAAACATGTAAGTACTTCTCACTCACTGCACTCAACTATGGCTAGGGTACGTATACACGACAACTCATTTGCAAACGTAAACAAGGTTCTAAAAATAGCTGAGCTGAGCACATTGGCGTGACAAAGGAGGATCGCTTATCCCTAATAAGACAATCGTCTCCACAGCGAGCGTGAGATGAGGACCAATAAGAATGTAGTAAGCTTTAACAAGGTACGACGTAAAGTATTGGATATGTGGGTAGTTATGGACTTGCTTGGTAGACAGGTGGAAGATATGTTTTTCTTTTTCTTTTAGAAAGCATGAAACAAAATACAGTTTCTTCCAATCTATGCCATTGGTTAATAAAACATTTCACTTTAATTTTAATCTGAGCTATGCTTCGATCAAGAATTCTTGATCGAAGATGCAAAGTCTAACATTCATTTTATTCCCGTCGCCTGTCGTACTAAAAATTATATTTGCTACAGTAAAACTAAAAACTTAGTCTACGAAAGTTTGAAGTTAAATGTCTAGACTGAACTGCGTCTCATGGATATAATTTATTATAGTATCATGAGTAAAAGATTAATTCAAGCTTTGATTTAGGTAGCGTAACTATCACTACTGTGACAGATTATCTTTGGAATAAGAAATATTCCTCATAAAAATATGAGCGTTCATCCAAAAAGTTGGCAACGTCGCAAATGGCTGTCAAATATTTACCTGTTTTGATTAATTTGGCAATATTACTTTATGGAAATAAGACTAGCTGGACTGACTAACTGTTGAACTAGAATATTAATACTGTATAAACGGAATTTGATGTTGTAACCGTTTTAGGTGTAAAAAGGCATTTGGAAAGTGTCAAAAATACTTTTTTTTACATCTAAAACTAAATATTCGGTGTTACGATATTAATTACTTATTGCATTTCATAATGAAAATGACAGCTATTTGCTATAGACTATAGACGCTCTTAATTATAGAGAAAACAATAATAAGACTAGGCCTAGAAGCATGAAAGGGTCATAGCAGGTGGCGTTCTGTAGCTTCTGCCTACCCCCATAGGAAGAATGCGTGAGTTTATGTATGTAATGTAATACAATACCTTTTTCACTTTTGTCTATTTTTATTTTATTTCTAATCGACCTAGGCTCAAAATTTATATTTTACCTTCAACCATATTCTAAATTAAAAACATGACTCACAATATACATAACAACACTATATCCATTTACGTATCTATATCAACATGCATGTATTCATTAGGTACACTATTTTATATGGATGCAAAAGCAATAATATCGGACTTCGCCATAAATGGCGGTTGATAACATCGACTTAAGTAAGGTCCTTCTAAATGTGTTACATCTGCGACTTACATACTAAAATAGATATAAAACCTTCTGACATCCTTGCTTGAAGTTAAATTCAGAAGATGCAATTGTTAATACATGTAAGAGCGCTTATCCTAAAAGTTGCCACGTCGCAAATAGCTGTCAAATATTTAGCTGTTTTAATTAATTTGGCATTATTACTGTATGGAATTAAGAACTTATAACACTGAATTAAAACAAAAAACAAAATTCAATTTGAATTCAATTCAAGTCATTTATTCATTCATTCAATTCAAGTTATTTATTCAAACTAGGCTGAGAATCAACACTTTTCGAACGTCAAAATTACATATAAGACAGTCCCGCAAAACGCCCACCCTTCACCACTTCCTAGTGCTTTTGCTAGGAAGAAGAATTGGCGCAACAAACTGTCCAGCAGCACAGCTGTCTGTTCTCGCTCTCCTCTCCGCAAGTCAAATCGCGGCGACTCATGGAGTCATGGCACGCTCTAAAGAACTTCTAACATTTTGTTCTCGCCGCGGTCGCAGACGCAAGGCGCAAGTCGCGCGAGCGGTGATGTCGTGGTAATAGAGATGTATACAATAAATTGAGCTCATATTACATTTAAAACCTCGTTAAACTGAAACTAAAAACTGTTTCAGTCCCAATTAAGGTTGCCAACCCTACTATATTGTATAATATTGTAGGTATCTTGCTATATTAGAGGCCTAAATAAGTACAATATTGCAAAAAAAATTGGTGAAACTACAATATTTTCATTTCAATACAAAACGGCGAGATGACCGCAATATTTAAGGCCAGTATGTATACCATTCGAGATCTTGTAAACCTAATTTAAAGTGTAATAATTATTAGTAACTAGCTGTTGTACACGATCAAAAATAGCTTATGTCCTTCTCGAGGTCATGGTCCACCTATTGTTAAATTTCATCCGAATCCGTTCAGCCGCTTTAGCGTGAAAGCGTAACAAATATACAAATTTACTTTCGCATTTATAATATGTATTAGTTAGGATGACTTTATGAGATATTTATAAAAAAATACAAGTACTGAACTGTTAATAAAGGCTCAAAGAATCAAACAAATAAAATATTTTGATAACGTACCTACTATTTTTTTTTTCGTTGTCTACTATGTTTTTCAGGCAACGACTTCGAATTACATATTTTTTCTATATTGTTACAGTGGTGACGTAAAAATGGCTTTTAGGTACGAATTAATTCAAATCCTAACCCCAATGACGTAACCACGTGAGATCAGCCTGTATAATCTGAGCATGTAATGATCAAACATCAGGTGCCATAATTGTTTAGTATGTATCATGACAGATATAAATATAAATAGCACCAGACAACCATTAGTTAGCGAGATGGAAAATGTGAAATATAATTTCCATTTAAACTTGATGAAGAGGTCAGAAAAAAAATATAGACCAAGACTGCGCGAGATTCGTCTCCAATGTGTTCGAATTTTAAAAATAAAGCGGTCGATACTTTTAAATCGGATCAAATATAGATCAGCAACTGACAAGGCAACTCCGAAATAAACATCTCAAAAATGACAACTCAAATCTCCAGACAATACTCCCAAGACGGAGCGATTTACGACATTGCATACCAAATACACGTACATGCATAATTGCATAAATTCATCGAATTATAAAAAGGGCTATAACGAAAGCAAGGTCCCACAACAATGATCCGCCATGTTATTGAAATGCTAAGTGAAGACGATGCCGTGATATGATTGACTGACTACAAGACTGATTTAATAGGATAAGTGGTATGAATAAGGACAGAGTCAGTTGGGCTCGTGGTAAGGTTCAGTCTGGGATCGGTGATTGTCTGAATGAATCTTTTCGGGAGGTTGGTGACCTAAATCTTCGTGAACATCATAATATTCTTTCAGAAAAATTTACATCAAGAAGAATATGTAACTGTCAGCAGCTGATTCCTACGAATTCTCTACAGTCTTACAACATTTACAATAAAATTGGGCCAGGCAAGATTTGAATGGCTAAACATCAAGTGAATCGGGACCCATCCTAGCAAAAGAGGAACTTACTGTTTTAGTTAAATAACGAATGATGCCCCTGAGAAATAATATTTTCAAATATGCTTTACAATACTACTACTGCAATTGATTTGTGTAAGAGAAAAGTTCAAGAAAATCCGACGAACAAATCTTTCTAAAGATGACAGGAACAATAAATTATGTTCAAGATAAAAATAAATACTTAGATGTCTTTACGATTCTATTTACTTTTTAATTTTCATATAAATTCGGTTCAAATCAGACGACTATTAAGTGCGCTTATCCTAACAGTTGGCAACGTCGCAAATAGCTGTCAAATATTTAACTGTTTTGATTAATTTGGCAATATTAATATATGGAAACTTGAAATGTGGCTAACTAGTGAACTAAAATATTGATAATGAAATGCAAAAAATTAATATCGTAACACCGAGAAAATTTAGTTTTACATGTAAAAAAAAAGGGTTTCGAAACTTTTCAAATACCTTTTTTACACCTAAAGCGGTTACAACATCTGTGTGTGTCTTCTAATTGCAATGGAGAATTCATTATTAATATTCTAGTTCGCTAGTTTAGCCACATTTCTTATTGCTATACAGTAATATTGCCAAATTAATCAAAACAGCGAAATATTTGACCGCTATTTGCGACGTTGCCAACTTTCCGAATAAAGGCTCTCTTAACTTCGAAAGTTTCTTTATCAAAACAAAAAAAAACTATTACAAACAATGAATAAACAATTGTTTAAATACATTTCTGAAATTTAGGTCGAACTGAAAATTAGATTGTTTCAGTGATGTCTGACTAATTGCTGTGTAAACTGTATTACACACGGTTACACGGAAAATGACAAAGAAGTTCTTGTGTTTACGTGAACTGCGTCTACGCAGTGACGTCACAAATGATTAGTAGCTATACGCATGAGTCAGTGACCTTATTGAGGATTACTAGATTATTTATTTCCTAATATAATAATAATATTTTTAACTAAAGGTGGGACTTAGTCATCAAAGTGCTTAAGCCAAACGGCAATCAAAATTCAGCTATGAAAGATAACAAGACTGTGTCTTTAGAAGTTTTTTACGACTAAGCTTTTGGTTCTAAGACTAAACTACAGAACCCTGTGATGGACGCAAGTTGTTTCTGCTGTATATGCCTGTAAAGACACTGGCAAGGCACTGCTAAGCCTTAAACGTATTCTATTAAGACCTTTTTTACATTACGAAATCAAACGGGAATAATACTTAAAAACGTATATTTCAATAACCGTTCCATCTCCTAAACTTTTATACTCCTTCAATACCAGATGAGAATACAGAGGACCTTCAAAACACTTTACTAAATTACACTTTCATTTACAGATGGCAGCACCGTCTCACATAAAACTGGCCAGTGTAACCTCACCTTGAGTTTAACGTCCACTAAAGTGCAGTGTTATCTATACGATGGGCCATGGTGGTATCATAGTATTCATGGTGGACTTATCTTTGATCTTAGCCATGAACGGAGGCTATTATGGGATTAAGAAGGCAAAAGAGTGGCTCATTTTGTTGGTAGATAAAGGTATTGGAAGTATGGGTCGAAAAATGGAATAAAAGAAAAAAAAAATACTTCACAGAAACACGTGCATACAAAAAGGTTAACGATAAGGAATATCAAAGGATTATAGAGGCAGACCGCAAAATGTAAAGAAAAGGCATGGTTTATGATGAATTGAAGAGTCAGCCTATAAGTTAATTTTGACTCATAATAGAAGATTATTGCCACGATTATCTTGAAAATAGTTACCTAATATAAGAATCGATTCAGAGAAGAAAGACGTGACGGGAACCAAGGTTAAGCTGGTATGGAAAAGTATAGCTTAGAAATGGGTTAATGAACTCTATTACCTACAGGAAAATTCACAATATCATAGCAGGAAAAAAATAGTCTTTCAACACGCATAGCGTGACAACCAAAGAAACGGGTTTTTTCGACGGAAGAATAGACAAAATGACAGATTGTGATTGTTTATCTGTCATTTTGTCTATTCTTCCGTCGACAAAACCCGTTTCTATTGTGGTCATACTAAGAGTGCTGAACAAACATATTCTAATCACAAGCAGGAAGTGCGAAAAGAAGAAGAAGACCAACAACCTTAACCATGAACGTATGGTTTATTTTAGATACAGATTGATGTCGAAAGTTTCCGATTTAGATGTGGTCCAGATGCGGTGGAAATGTGTGTTAACCGCGATCTTGACGGGGCTGGGGATATTGTTAGAACAATTAATATTTATAGGAGACAGAAGGAAGCGATGGCTTTTACGTCATACCAATAAGATTATGGTTTTTATGTCAAAGGTTTTGTAATGAAATAAATATGGGACGCTGTTGTTAAACACACAATTACTTTCATGTTGTAAACAAAGAGTGTCCTGTGGTCCGAAATCACTTGGGACAGAATTGATCAAAAGTGAAAAAAAATATTTAAAACTTAGGTATATCGCGTATTCTATTACTGGATTATGGAGGTCAGATAGGCAGTCGCTCCATGTAAAATACTGGTATTCAGCTGTCCGGTTAGACTGGAAGCCGACACAAACATAGTTGGGAAAAGGCAAGGTAGGCAGGTTGACTTCTATCGTGAATTCGTGATGTAATTTTTATTGGTAATAGGAATTTCGTGTTAGAATCTAATCATGTATGATAACAAAAAATATTTGCAGATAAGATCCTGTAACAAGAAATCGAACAAATATTTTGTCTAGCTTTGTGCGATATTCCAAAGGCAAATAATGTTCTAGGAATAATTTTAATCAAAATATGATAGAGCCAAAAGGGGTAATTACCGAGAGGAGGACAAATAGAGAAGTATGGAAGAAAAAAAACACGTTGTGCCGACCACAAATGAATTGGGATAAGGGCAGGAGAATTATGATGATCTTATAGCCAAAGAAAGGGATTGGTCTAGGAAGTCATAAGACAGGTGCAGGCCTCTTTTGTGCTTAGAAGAGATCCCTATAAGGGATTTCGCGCCCTAGACGGCCACGACGATTTCGTAGATATTACACGAAGTTATTGTGATTTTAATATTAACATTTTGTATGAGTTTAATCATTTAAATGTTTCCGAGAAATGTGTGATAAACCTCCAGTACATGATGTGCAGTTGGTTTTTGGGGTTTTTACTCCTTTTTCTTTTACTTACGTAGGGTAAGAGGTATTGTCCTTGGTTCTTATAGTTTACCGAGTCGGTAAACTTACACCGATACGAATCGCGCACTTGGTCGCAACGGCCAACTAGCCGCACACCATACAATACACTAGACGGCCACGACTGGCCGGAGCCTTGGCCGTCTAGTGCACGAGATCCCTAACAATCAGGGTAGGTATATAAAATATATTAGGAGAAAATATAATGTTTTTATTCGAAGAAGACATGCAAGGGCATAGGTACATATTGGTATTGAACCACACTGTAGATGAACACAAGGAAAACCTGTATCTACGAATCCAGAGACAACTAGAATAACTCTAACCCCGTCTTATCATTTTATATCAACAAGATAAAACGATTACTAAGAATTAAAATGCGTCCAGCTGTCCTATAAATAGGTCCTATCGTCCCCTCATTCTCAGTAGTTATGAGTAATTCACAAGATTCCCATGGTAATAGCAATGCACTTAATTGGTATGCGCGCGGACAGACTTGCGCGTACGCAGGGTTCAATGACGTTGTTGTGTTTACTATTGCACTGATGATTGTGTGTGTAGATTAGGATTTTATGATAAATTCCGATTGTTATTTCTTGACGGAAAGGGTACCTGCAGGATAAGCTTTCAGGAAACTACTCTCTGAAAGTCTGAACTCTTTGAACACCTTTGACTAGAGAACAAACAGGATATTGTACATTATTTATGCCTGTACCTTATAAATACCTCGATTTTTGCGGGTTGCTAGAGATTCAGCTCTATTTTGTTGATAAGCAATGTCAGTGCCTTCAAAATGACTCGGTCTCTGAGGGGTTCCTATAGGTTCAGCTTCAGCTGAAGCTCTTGTTCGGCGAAATAGAACCGAATTAGAGGTTTTTTGGCTCATTAAAAACGTAAAACAGAACCAACGCGCAGGCTTTTAAGACAACATTTCCGGCTACATGGAATGTCAATTCCGAATCTACGGAATGATTCTCATTTAGACATCTTCCAACAAGTTCATCCTCACAACATTGTTTGACTGCTCTTATGAGCCAGTTCAATTATTGAAAATATCTCCAAACCTATGAAAACAAACTGATAATAAACTTGACCGTCAAATATTAACGGTTTCCCAAAAGCGTTTAGATTTTAGAAACACTTTGGTAACATTTGTTATGTACTCGTAAATACAAGACAAATGTTCAAAGGATAAGTAGCCATTACTGTGCCACCGTGAAAATTATTAACATTAAAATTATGTCTGTTCACATTATGTCTACTTCGTTAAGCAGCTACATGTTTACGACGCATCCACCACTTAAAAATTATGAATGTTTCCGTCAACATTTTGGTTGATAAAGTGTTTCCAATGGCCTTGTTTTAGACACTCTTTGTTTATTATTTAGGCTCTATGGGCATGGGAAACAATATTTTGACAGTTGCATTTTTGTCTATGAATACCTATTTTTAAACGAATTCAGAACCCAGCTTGCAAGTTGCTGAAATAACACTGAAGTTTTCAAAAATAAATTATGTTGGTAATCTGTCATTTCTCATCGCTTTGTCAATGATTATTTTGTTTTTTTAATAACAACTCTTTGGGTCTCAAACTTTTTCAGTTCTGATGCAAAAATACCCCTTGTCTGATTCAATTCGAATTTCGAACCAAGACGAAACAATTGCGAATTTGCGATGCACACCAGTCTGCATAATTCATTCAACCATCGCGTGCAAGTCCACAAGCCAATAACTTGCACGCATTATATACGGCAGTAACTCGAGCGACGTTGTCATAAAATATATTTCGGCTAGTTTTATTACTGGTAATTAGGTCATGCGGATTGGTGCAAGGGCACCACTGTTTAGTGTTTTGCAAAGGCACGAAATACAGTTAGTACAAAGGTAGTAACTGTATTTCGTGGACTGTGGACCGTTTTGTCGTAAGGTTGTGTTTTCTGTTTGGGCTTTGCGTGTTGTTCACGCGGTGCAACAGTGAACCGGCTGCAAAAGTCATGAATTCATGATTTTGAAGTGAAAACTTCTATAGGCGCACTTTCCGGTTCTTTCTGAACAGTGAACGAAACTGGACCGTCACGCTCGAGTCGGTGACGCTGAATCAGGTATACTCGGCTCTAGTCGGTCGGTGACGTTGAATCGCGTATACTCGGCTCATATAAATTTTCACTTCTGTCATCTGGTCATAAGCACACACGTTTAGAACGGTGATAGCCGTTAGGTATTACCAACAATACAAAATTGATTGAAATACTTTTATTATTTTATAAAATTGGATTACAACTTTTTTTTAAACTTTTCAGATTGCTTATTGATATTTGTTGCGTTTTGAGCAGACATACCGTAAACACATTTTTATTATAATACTAGCTGCCCACCCCGGCTTCACACGGGTAGCACTAAGTACTTATCTACGTTGCCTCTACCTATACTACCCTACCTACCTACCTTCCCTACCTACATACCTACCTATCCCTACCTATTTACCTACCTACCTACCAACCCTACCTACATACTTACATAACTACCTACCTATCCTACGAACCTTATCCTGAGAATAACGAACACAGCAAAAAAATAATTATCCAATTTGGTGCACCAAAGAAATAGGGTTTTATTTTTTAATATAATAATTATGTAGGTATATAGGTACACTGACCTGCAAAACTATAATAAAAATTTGTAAACGGTAATTGAGTTTTATGACACTAAGCTAAAAATGACTATTTTTTTCGTTTTATCTTTTTTTAGATTTAAAAATGTTACTAATGTATAATTTACTATAGTTTCAAAGAAAGCTGTTAAAAATTGCTACAAAACTTTTTTTATTTTAATGCTAACTTCTATAGCTCAGAAAAAATGAAATTTTAAAAGTGTAGTACTTAGTTTTGCAGGCCAGTGTAGATTTTGTAAGTAATAAAAAATCATAGTTCTTAAGTGATACATAAATATGAAACCTAACTTTTTACTATAATCGATTTTCGTGACAGTTGGTAATATTGCCGCACAAGAATCAGAGTAGCCCGCGAAATTCTAATTTTCATACGTTTTATGCAATTTGTAGATTAGTATCAGATTGTATGTTGATCTTAATATGATTCGCGGCCGTATTACATGTTTATTTATAGAATTATAATCATAAAAATCATCAATACAACTGTCAAAGTTCATGTAATCCTATTGAATGACTATTTCATGAAATCATGACATTTGAGGATTATGCTAACATAAGGAGTTGTATTGCTGATTCTAATGATTATAATTCTGTAAAGCCATATTTTTGACGGTCGCGAATTATATGTTAATCAACATACAACCAGACACTGAACTGAAAATTGCAATAAACGAAAGAAAAAAAAAAATCCCGGGTTTCCATAGCGCATCCCCCTTTATAAATAAATAAGAAATGTATAGTTTGTTCCAAAAAACACTCATGAAAATGTATACAAACTGATCAGAAAAAATACCTGTGCATGCCAATTTTTTGTGCCACTTACAAATTGAGTGTTTTAATATTTAAATACCTAAAACCTGGATTAAAGATTTATTTAATTTGACAATTGAGGTTAATTTTATAACCTCTATAATGGGCTATGATTTTTCAATTAGGTAATTAGGCTATTGAATAATGTAAATCAAACAATTTTGTTTAAGAAAGTGGTGATATAAAAAATTAAAAACTTCTAAGTATAGATGAATGTGTTACTAATTCCCTTTAGTGAGTGATTGCGGTAAGAATTTAACCTGAACAGGATTTGTTTACACTTCCATCAGATAGTTTTGGAACAGATCATAAGAACGTTTGTGCCTAAATAATCACATTAAATACAGTAGTAATGTGTTAACATAGTCATACATAAACCTAAATATCCCAGCCAACCCACGCAAGTGTTGTTTTCATTCGGCCGCAGTCTGTTTGATCTAACAACTGACCGACTCAAATGATGTATCATTTAAACAATTCGCACCTTACCTTAGCATTGAATATATTGTTGATTTACGGTGGTGGACACCGAGTTGTTAAATACAGAAGGTCCAAGTTACACACAGAAAAATTTGACACACTATAAGATCGAAAACTGAATTAAAATATCAATAGCACCAACAGTATGGCCAGAAGTGCTAAAATATCTGCAAAATGTCGCGTGCATTTCAGATGGCAAAATGGTAGACTATTAGCTAATGCCTACATGCACAGATAGGAGTGGAAAAAAAGAAAGCGAGGTCAGAATATTTCCAACAACATATCTTTCGTCTAAGAACAATAAATTGTAAGCGTCAGAAATAACAGAAATGTTTTCCGAACCCCATCCTCTTCTTAAATCTTAGACATTTTCACCATATCAACAATAATACAGCGGTATCATAAAAACGTACAGACAGGCAGCGATACTCTTTTTAAAAGCCCTATGAAATCTTTTGTTAGTTAATTTCCAGCCAGGGACAGGAGATAATGGAAGTAATTTTCACATAGGAATTTTCTGCGTCGTTTGATCTCATTTCGAAGTTCACCTTCTGTACTTTAATCATCTGTGTTTACTTAACAAGTTGGCCACAAACGTTAAGACATAAATGACTATTATAAATTAGGAACAGATTTATTATGTTTGTATTGGACGCGGCAACAGAATTACCTATTGCTCGTCCGTGGCGGCTTTTTTATGTAAAATAATTATTGTTTAATTATAATTTCAGGAGAAAAGTAAAAAATTTAGGCGCTTAGCCAGCTAAAGCCATAGGTTTCAAATACTTACATCAGGAATAATTCCAATATTATTGGGGGTCATTTGTTCGAGACGAACTTTTTGATACCCTATGATTCTTTCCCCACCTTTTTATATACCATGTATATATTATTATTGTTATTTTAAGTCCGTTAGCGTATATTTATGAAAATAATACCATATGTAAATATACGGTGGTAGGATAGATCATTAGGTTCTTTTTTACTATTGAAGGTTGAGTGCTGAATAAAAATATGTTTTTCTGGAATTCTTAGGTCGGGAAATCGGGACGGTTGTCAACAACGCATGAAAAAGATGAAGGCACAGGAACATAGGTCTACTAGGTAAATTATATTTTATCCGAGTTGGTAATCTTTGCATTACCTTTTTGATTTTGAATAAAAGGGTTGAGGGCAGACTAATGCTATTTGAAATACCATAATCTATGGGATAACCGTTTATCTGTAGTTAATATTTACTTACGATTACTAAATAGTAAATCGCGCTATTTAATAAGTGATCAAACGAACTTACCTGTTGTGAAGTTCGATCATTATTATACGAAGGGCTTCGTTCGAAGATATAACATTTACAATGCAGCTTCGTCACGTAGTCGACAACCATACGCATATTTAGAGCTGAAAGCAAAAACTAAACGCACAAGTATAGCTACTACACTCTATATATGTCATCTGTCATTATTTTAGAGTAAGAAGAGAATCTCAATTTTTCTGGGGTAGGGTAGGGAGGGTTCCTTATATCTTCGAACGAAGCCCTTCGTATAATAATGATCGAACTTCACAACAGGTAAGTTCGTTTGATCACTTATTATACTTCAGGCTTCGTTCTCGATATAACATTTACAATGCAGATGTTAAGAGATTATGAGGAAAATTGAGATTTCCAATATGAAATTATAAATAAATCGTATTTCAATAACATATTAAATCTTTTAGTTTTTTGGATACAAATGACATAATAAAAAATAATAGATAAAGTCTCATTCATCTTAATAACGGACTTATTATCCAACTTATAAACAAGTTTTAATCAAATATCTATAGATAAATGATATAGGTACCATTATAGATAAATAATCAAATTATTCATCCTATTATTGAACTTGTCAAATTTTGTTTTATACTTTTTTAATAAGATACCAATATAAGTAGATAAACAATCAAATTATTCATCTTAATATTGAACTTCTGGTCTAATTTAGATTTATACTTTTTAAGGTACGTTATAATGATTATTCGCATTCATAATACTCAAGTATTTTGTTCAGTATTAAGCACAGTATGAGTAAATTCGTTTGAATTATTGACAATTGCTCTATTAAAGTCTACCGAAAGGTGAAAGAGCTATTTGTCTAGGCTGACGTTTGCCATTATTACATCGAATGACGCTCCCTTAGCGTTAGTACCTACTCGTAGTGGATGTCGAGGTATGTCTAGTACTATGTCCTGAAAAAACACTAATATCTATGATGCAAACAGAGAGTTGGTATATTACCTATATTATAGAAACCAAATGATAGAGGTGGTGGTGAGAGAATGGTAGAGGCAGAAACTGGTTTGTGGGGGCTTATACAATGAAGGTATTAAGTGAGTATTATTTCCTTCTAATGCCCTGAGTACCTACCTATAGTTAATGTAATCACATAATATACTAGCTAGACTTTCGGACTTTTCAAAGAAAGGTAATAAAAAAGGTTCAGTTGGCTGTGACCAGGACCCAGGACCAGACCTGCATGATTTACTGTGCAGTTAGGTATTTTTATAATTATTTTTAAAAAGTCAAAGTTTATTTTTATAACATTTAAGACTTAACTTGGGGTCCCAGCTAGTTTCATACTTGGCCCCATAGAAACCTTCAAGTAGGTAGCCTCTTGATGCGGTCATAACCCCCATGTTTGAGTCTACTGCGATAGCAAGAGCTGACTTAAGTTCATTTAAAGACCCCATACAAGGCCCTTATCTTGAATTGCTTGGTTAAAATATAATTTTGATTTAGATTGGTACCTATAGATGTTGTAAATGGTAAGTACTTTGTTTTTGACAAATGGCCCACCATAATTTATAGGTAAAATTGTATTGTTCCATGGTATTATTTGAAAGAGAACTTAAATTAACTACAAAAAAATTAACTAAGATAGCTAGTCTTAGCCCTGCCTTCCGGATAATATCCCGGTGGAGATGTAGAGGGTGATTCTGTCAGGCTTATGACGGCTAGTATGCCATAACCATAATGCCTGTCAATTTTCCATTCTTAATTTTTTGTTAATATCTTAATAATAGGCAAAATGGGCACAAAAACGCGTAGTAAAAATGTAGTTTGACCAAGACATGGTAATAGCATAGACTACAGTCGATGCATCAGGGCCGGTTTTCAGGATATGTAAGATTGACGTTTTTGCATTAATTCTTGAAGTAAAAGTCAATACCTATCAGGTTGACCAAACTGATTAAATGAGTCACAAATTGTACTGGAATGTGGAGGTATTTATTTTCTACTTTATGTCAGTATTGGCTGTATTTAAGAAGCAAATAGCCAAGTTGCTTCATGTAAGAAGCAAATAGCCAAAGTTTGTCTTCACACCATTGCTAAATAGGCTTCTGGCAAAGTTATTTAAATGTAGGTACTGAATACCTCCCATTTGGTTAATATGGCACTTATTATCAACATGTAACAATTTATGTGAATATTGTATATTTTTAACACTCATTTTTAAGGTAAAAATATGACAAGTTGTTCTAGATGATTTATGTGATAAGTACTTATAATTTTTTAGTCTCTTTCCAGAATCCATGAACCATATTATCATTACAAATGGCCCCCCACCCACTTCTTGACCTGTAAATATTTCCGAATCATATATTGAGTATGCAATACTTTTAATGTGTAAACTATTGATATTATCAGCCCACTGCTGTAGATCTAGTTTAATATCTGGGTGAATGATAATCTTTTTATCAGCCTTTACTTTAAAGTAAACCATGATATTTATGATTATTATGGTGTAATAGTTTTGTGGTCTAACAGTTTTGTGTTAAGCCAAACATATGTACTTGCCAGGTATCAGGCATGTGGCAGTCAATGTTCCTATTAACTGAGTACCTATGGTCTAATTAACTTTTTTTTTTTTTTTTTTTTTTTAATTTATGTCAAATCTGGAATTTTGGAAATTGCAATTGTTTCATTAACATTTTTCCAAACATGTTTTATAATCAGAATCAATGCACAAGAGGTCTTGTACTGATTTTTAAATTGTTTAACCACAGTTCTCATAATCTTAGAGAACACATAAGGTGCAGAACACAAGACATATGGGGATGCATTAAATCTGTATAATTTATCATGCTCAAAGCATCAATACTTCCGGTGAACTGGATTACTATTTACCATTAGATAGCATTCTTTTAAATCAATAGTCTCCTGTAGAAATTACACAGCATTATTATTACTGCAGTTACAAATTTGTTAGCAGGCTTAAGGTTTATAAACTTTTGCTACCCTTCAGTTTTTGGAAACAAAACACATAAGGTGCAAGGAGAAATTGCACCTAATGCCAGCAGATTATTAATGGCGGTATGCATATCAGGATCATTTATAATATCATTTTATAATGACTGTTGTGATTGTGACTTATAAGGTGTGTCAATAAAAGGTATTGAGTATCCATTGACATGTTTCAATATTGAAACATCAGCTTTGCCAACAAGGTAAAAAATATTTAATCTTCCAGCATGACTAACTCTAGTATCGAGCATGAGTCTTGTCCTGTGGGGCTTTGGGCTTTGTCACAGCATGCGGTGGCTGGTACTGGTTGTATTGTTCTTTGATATTTCCTTGCTTGATATGAGAACTGTGGTTTCTTGTGTCCCAGCCTCAAATTTGTCCTCTGTTGGTTGTATGTGTGTAACCAAGTGAACCACTTAAGTTTCCCTGACAGGTTGTGGTAAAAGTAGTTGGCTTGTTTATAGATTGGCCTGTTCTTTGGTAAGCTTGTAGGACTTTTTATCTTTTGAAATAGGCTGTTACCATGAAGGTAAGATTACAATAAAGGTGATTATCTGTTTCTAATTATTTGACAATATCTAAGCATTTTTGGCCAGGACGGGGAAAATAAGGTTTTTTTTTTTTCACGGTTTTGATTGAGTGAAGTGTAATTCTGTTAACATCCTTCTAGCGTCACTGAGCTGGTTGATCTCTATCATTATTATTGTTGTTGATTAACATAGATAATGCAACACCTAAAATGGTGAGTCCCTTCTTCAAATATGTATTTCAAATACAGGTTAAGTCGTTGTTTAATGCTCATTTGTATGCATATTAATGCATCAAATCCCATAATGCTTGCAGCACATCCAGGGATAAAACATTAGTAGGTGCAGTGTCTAGCACAGGTGCTCGGTCAGACTCCGGTAGAGCGTCAATTACAGTCATAGCTGTATTAGAGTTATCCGGATTTGTGTCAAATAAAACTGGTGGTTCGACACAGTCATCAAGTACCTAGATATCTGCAAAAAGATAGATTTGACCCCGACAATGTACCATAATATACATACCTAAGCGTAGCCTCTCGGACTACACTATTAAAATAGGTAAATGATAAAACTCGTGCGTTTATCTCGTAAATGCCCCGAATTATTTGTTCTCGTCAATGCATCTCGTACATTACCCGCGAGGTACAATAAATATCGTATACAAACCATGTAAGATACTTAGGTTTTACTGTATAAAACTTTTAAGACAATGATAAAACTCGTGCGTTTATCTCGTAAACGCCCCGAATTATTTGTTCGCGTCAATGCATCTCGTACATTACCCGCGAGGTACAATAAATATCGTATACAAGCCATCTAAGATACTTACGTTTTACTGTATAAAACTTTTAAGACAATGATAAAACTCGTGCGTTTATCTCGTAAACGCCCCGAATTATTTGTTCGCGTCAATGCATCTCGTACATTACCCGCGAGGTACAATAAATGTCGTTTATAAGCCATGTAAGATACTTACGTTTTTACTGTATAAAACTTTTATGACAATGATATAATTTGTCCGTTTATCTCGTAAACGACCCGAATTATTTGTTCGCGTCAATGCATCTCGTACATTACCCGCGTGTTACATTGTTTTATCTTGTGAAGAAAAACTGATGAATCGGTGTTGTACCGGTGTCGTTTCATGTAGTCTTCGGATTTTTTGAAGATAATATTCTTTTCTTTTTGTTTTCGTTTCGGCATGATAACTTATGCCAACTTTAAACACACTTTAAACTAGTTTTAAACACTATAATTAATATTCTTTGGGAATTACAACGTATTGGTTGCCGCGCAAACGTAAAGAATGACAGATGACATATATAGAGTGTAGTAGCTATACTTGTGCGTTTAGTTTTTGCTTTCAGCTCTAAATATGCGTATGGTTGTCGACTACGTGACGAAGCTGCATTGTAAATGTTATATCGAGAACGAAGCCTGAAGTATAATTAACTGCAACCATTTATTGGCATGATTCTATGTAGAAGTAAATAATTGGTGCTGAAAGGGAGCTGAAGAATTGGCTCTTGTTGATTAGGATTTAGCTCAAGTACTAGATTTTGCCGACGGTTACGCCCGCGTGGGTGTCAGAAATCGTGCTATGTCCATAACCAGGTTATGGTCTACGTGTGACAAATTTCATCCAAATCCGTTGAAAATGTTAGACAGATAGACAGAGTTACTTTCGCGTTTGTCTTTATCACAATTACATTAAGCTCAAATTCGGGTGGTTATGACGTGATCTATTAATGATAGATTAAACACCTAAGTTTTATGACAGGAACTTGAAATCAAGAATGTTAGGACTTGGTACCAAGAATGTTAGGACTTGTATTGGATTTAGACAACTGCTGACACCAGCTCTGAAATGGAGGTGGGCAGGACTCTTGGCTAGACGTGGTGACAGCAGGTGGAGCAGAGCCATAACGGACGCCGAGAGACTATAGGAGTACGTATTGGCAGACCAACAGCCACATGGGTGGATGATATTTAGAAGACCGCGGGTACGCTCTGGGTGAGACTTGCATAGACCAGGGAAGCATGGCACCAAAGCGAGGAGGCCTATAAAAAGTCATGACCTCAAAGGTCAGCTACGAGATGCCCTAGACAAAAAAAAACAAGGCGGCCATTGATGATGATGATTGCATGAGTAGGTATAACGCCATAGACATCACAGAAACACAGCTCACTCAGACGAGTTCTAAAATCCTCACGCAAAAATCTACTTCTACGTCTTCAACAAACGTATGAAAAACTAAACGTAATACAAAAATAAATATTCCCGCTAAAATATTCCCATTCAATGGCGGAACTGGATTTTTCCCGCCGTTAATAATTGTATGCCACATGGCGTATATTGTTTATTTTTTACGACGGAAGCCGAAATGAGCAGTGCTGTCGTTATTAATAAATTATAGTTCCTTTTATATTATTAATGGTTGTGATAGGTGTATAGATTAATGAAATACTGAGATAAAAAATATCGCATTGTTTTTGAGTCACAGTAAAAAAATTCTATCGAAAAAGTAGTCTGGGAGACAGTCATTCATATTTTCTTGTGAAATTCATATTCTTGTTGAGTTTGAGTTTTAAAGCCGCCCATAGGCCTCTGACTTGGCTTCATATGCCATCGAGAAATATCTCTCAAGCATGCTGGTTTCCTCACGATGTTTTCCTTCATCGTTTTGGAAACAAGTGATAATTATACAATACGCACATTAATCCGAAAAGTCAGAGGTGCGTGCCTTGGGTACTCTAGACCTATGACTTTGCAGTCGGACGGTCAATATTTTAATAAAGTGATGTTTATTTCTGTAAATACATCTTTTAAGACACTAGTACACGTATATTTTTTTTGTAAATATTTTAAAACTAGATGGCATTTCCTAGCTGACTTTCATACTTGCCTAGAAACTCAGTGGTCATGACCTCTTTTAAAGTCCAAACATTAAATTTTTAATATGTGAGTCTAACAATGCAGGCGATTATGTGAGGAAAGTATCATTTGTACCGTAACTGAGTGTTGGTGAAATTACAGGCACATGACACATTTCAATTTGCCTCTATGGTTGGCTAGGCGTTGCAATTCGCTTGGTGTTAGTGTCTGTGGCAATGGATGCAATCGATTTCCATCAGGTGAGCCGTTTCGGCTTTTTTCTAACATGAAAAGAAACATTTGACATTGAACTTAGACAGTAATCTTTATGCAGAACGAATCATCACTATAAAATGTTTTACAATGCATAAAATAATTCGTAAAAGAAATTATCTTTCAAAGAATTTCTCTAAAATTCGCAGAAGCACAAACCAATAAATTCCACATTTTATGTCTAACATACCGCCACTCTTCCTTTATGATTTAGCAGTATAAAGTATAAACTAATGAATTTATTTTTTCAGTTTCAGTTTTCAATCAATCGATAGTCCTTCACACAGAACCACTTACCAACATCCATAAATAATAACAAGATAAGCCAATTTCACCTGATGTTGTACATGAAGGAACAACAAACAGACATCGTTTATTTTTATATATTAGTGTAGTTTATACAAAATGTTTGCCAAAACACTTGGCTGTCAGCCAATCGCTGCTTCCCATCTATGTCTTGTTTCTTAACGCTAAGAGATATTTGGGATTCAATAATGTAAATACAGGGTATCATTGACATTCTCAAGAAATATCTAGGATTAGACACCAGAATATTGGCTTTACACTTCGAGTTATTTCCAAAGGCGAGTTGTGCGGATTTGCAAATGTAATAAATAGGCAGTTTCTGTCATGTTGTGTCTACCACAAAATATTACGACGACATAGAAATATTTATTTGTGGGACACACTAATGGTAGGCAAAACCCGTTTTGGATCGCTGACCCATCACTATTTCTACTGAGAATATTATCCTTTTACAGTTAGTGTAAAAGGAATAAACGTACTCCGTTTAAAATCCGCCAGGATAATGTACCTAATTCTTGGATATTAAATGGATTGCCCATCATTATCCAGCCCTTTTCCCAATTTAATTGGTAAGCGCAACATGTCTTCCATACTTCTCTATTAGACGTAATTTCGGTAGTCAGTAGTCACCCCTTTCTAGCCATATCAACTTCCACACAGTACATCTATCGTTTCTTTGGTCTTCTACTACTCCTCTAGCAATCCACATTAATTCTCAAAACTTTCTTAACCACAGTATTCTTATTCCTCCAAGATGGATTGCTATTAGGCTTTAAATAATCTTCGATTCGATATTCTACTTATTTGTAGCTTCTATCACACATCGTAAGTTCACAAAGCTTCCGCAGAATATGTTCAATATTTACGCAAACATTCTTCGTAGTAATAAAACCCAAAAGTTCGTGTTTATTTTCGTATCTTCGATACGTATGAGGCCCTTTGCGATCATGGTCACGGGCAAGCGCAGTCATTCCTATACCACTTGAATAAATAATGAAAAACTGAGTGTTTTAGCCTTTTTATTGAAATTTAAAAATATATTACTAACTAAACTTTGATTAAACAAAAACTAAAAGTCTTCTCATGCTTCGAGTTCCTTAACTAGTTCACTGTCCACAAAGTAGACACAATAGTTAAACAATCAACCTGAAACATGTGGTTCATGGGACAGGGAATGGGTTAAAGATTTGATATTTTTACATTACATAAAATCACGCCTGTAATCCCCGAAGAGTTAGATAGCGGTGTCTCTTGTACTTATAGTAAATACACACTCACATTTCGCCAGTTATGTTTAAGGCCCATGTAATCGTAATAGGGGGCGAGACTATTGCCATCAACCGGGCACAAATCCAGACTCCAGGCTGTTACTGAAAGATTCTATTATATTCAATACAAAATAGTGTCATAGGGAACATACCAAGACTGACGTGAAACTGTTGATGAGATCACAGTTAAATTTAGTATTATGTAGGTACCTATTATGTAAAATATACAAAAGGAAATGATTACAGGAAAAAAAACATCAGTATGTTTCCTTATACTCAAGCCGGTAATAAACGCTAAGTTCCCGAAGCTGAAACATTTGTTATACATAAATGTGTACGGTATTCACGCGAATCTAATTAAAATGTTAGACAAATGAAAGTTGGATAATGCAACATTTCTACGCATAACTTTTTCGTTTCATATATTTTTCTGTCCATTTCAGACAATAAGGGAAAGTTTTCTTAAATATAAAAATAAATATGTAAGTTTTAGGTGTAGAAAGAAAATATGAAATTTGGTGTTGTAGCACAATATTGAAAGGGCCTGTCTTGAAGTAAACTATATACTTACAATAAATCATTTTAATTAAACATCTTCAATTATTCAGGGATCAAATCAATAATAGGCAATATAGGCTCGCCCCCTATTACATGGGACTTAAACATAACTGGCGAAATGTGGGTGTCTAGCTTACACTTCTGCTTAACCCTTCGGGGATTATAAGCGTGATGTTATGTCATGGAAATTCAATAATCTTTTAGGAATCGTGTAAATTGGAAATACTACAGTAATTGTGTTAGTTTCGTAATCGTCACATGATAGTTAATATAATATACGTTCTTCTCCCAGGCTATAATGTGCAATGGTTAACCACATCAGGCCTTAAGATAGAAATCTATGTATGAATAAAACATACAATGACGAATGCATTGGGTTGTCCTATGTTCATAAGAAAATAGAATCACTTGTCACATCTAGATGATTTAATGGAAGCGCGCGACTAGCTCCTAGATTCGAATTTTATAATTTCAATACAATTTTTTTTTTGGAATGCATCTGGTCTCTGGTGTTTATTCGATTCTAATATAGACGGTTAGTATGAAACCTTATTATATTTTATTTCAATGGACCAATCATAAACGATATTTAGAACAATTAATTGTAAAAACGAAGAACTTCCTCTTATAACACACAGATCCCATAATTTACAAAGTACAATTGAACAAAAAACTGTCAAAACAATAGTATATCTGTGACACAATGCCTGGGTCAAAAAAAAGAAATTATATTTAGTCCGCCAGTCAGATAATAAAAAAATAGACACGTATTTTTTGCATTATGAAAAATGACTTGGATACAACGCATTAAAGTTGAGGAGTGGGGGTTGATACGTCACAAGTAGGTATGTATAAAATCTACACACAAGTGACGTCATGGCACATTATAACTCAATGTATCGCCGTAAGGTTTTAGTAACGTAAAAAAAGAAAAATACGAGTACTTTATTTTTTCATAATCTACATGACGGACAAAAAACATTTTTTTAGTCATCAACCCTATTCATGTTTTTATAATCATGTCGCCTGGCATCAAGTGTTGTGATAAGGTTTCCATTTCTAAGACAGTAAATCCCACGTTTTCATTTGTCATATTTTTACATCTTGATTAGTTTCTGAACTTATACATAATCCAATTTAATATCAGGTAATGCTTATAACACAACATCACGCCTGTATTCCCCGAAAGATTAGGCAGAAGTGTTCCTATATGTATGTTGTGCCACCCACATTTCGCCAGTTATGTGTCCTTAGATAAGTTATATTTATTGAAGTTATATGTATAGATAAGTTCTATATGTATTTTCTAGGTTTGAATTAGAGAAATACGTGACGTTACTCATCCGTTCTTGGTCTGTTAGAATGTTTTTAACAAAAAAAAATTATTTTACGATTTTTCTGCTAGTATGAACTTTAGCCAGTGCCTAACATAAGAATTTCTAATAACATCACAGACGAGGTCACTAGATTGTAGTTACAAATAATTTATTGGTCGTAAAATACCACGTTTGTATGACACTCTAGCATTAAAACATTGTAGTTTGAACTAATTTAGAAAATCAATCATATTAAAATGACATTGTATTTTGCAATATAAGTATCATTTCTTAGTGCGGACATTCACGTCCAAAAAAAACCTCATTTCTTCAGGAAAATAAAATAATTGTGTGTTTATCGATTTATTACCAACCTACATAAATAAATGATATTATGTTATATTACTCGTTTATTACATTTACACAAATAATAAATGTGTTAATCCAGGTTATAAACTATCTGTGTGCCAATTCCATCCAAATTGGCTCAACCGTTTTTACGTGATTGAATAACAAAAATACAAACTTTCACATTTATCATTATTTAGTACGATTTTTAAGCCTGGCATCCGAAGTAATTTTTACTTTTAAGTATTTTCATTGATAAATGACAAGCTTAGGAGAAGACTGCGGACAGTAAATGCCCTCAAACGCATTATTTTCAGCTAAAGTAAGCACCACCACCAAGAAATAAATTAATTTTAAAAGGTAGTTTATGGTAGTTTTTAGTAGCTTTAGAAGCATGAAGTACAACGACATTACAACTACCTAACCTACTAGATATGTACATATACTAGTGGTAAAGCTTGTAACCCGCTCCACAAATTACGAATAGCATATATTAGCAGGTGGTAAATTACGTCGTACCATAAATGTATTATTTATTATCTATGCATCGCACATTCCCGGATCAGCATGAAAATAACACAGATAAAAATAGCTCATTTTAATAAGCACGGGAAAGGAAGACCGTTCAGCCTAAACAGCTGATTATAACTGGGCCCTATTTTAAATACAAATTTTAATTTTACAGGTGTCAGTTACATATTTGTAGGGAAAACTACTTTATTGAACACATAATTGTAATTACAAGTTTACATATTTTGTAAATTGTAGTATAATTCTGACAGGTGGTGTCACGATGTGTTGAAAAACTATACAATTTTGTGCCCCACCCTAATATAATGACTAAAAACTAAAATATTAAATAAAAAATGGTTCTAATAATAATAATTCATTTATTATCAGGTAAATAACACCCATAGCCAAATTAACAAAATTAACAATATTAATTAAATACAATAAATCAAAAGCAAAATAAATCAAATAATTAAAAATAAATAAATAATTAAAAACTAAAATTAATACCCTCTCTCCGACACTGGTACAGCAACATGTCTGCTGGAACAATGCCGAATGAAGGGGCAGTCCAGTCTTCCCGCAATCATCGCCAGTACGATGTTGGGGCTAACCCGTACCCTGCGCAACAAGGACGCGGCACGCTTGCGCATGGTCGCGTGAAAACAATCGGTGTGTGCCTCTGCGAACATACCCGAGGCGCTGCAGTGTCGGGGTAGCCCCATCACCGCTCTGAACGCGTTATTATACTGGACGCGGATGGCGCTGTAATTTCTGTTAGAGTAGTTAGCCCACAGACTGCATGAGTACAAGGAAGTACAGTACGCTCTAAAGAGCGTAGCCTTAACCTCATTAGAGCACCGCGCAAATCTGCGGGCGATCATGTTAGCTCTAACAGACAACGCCCTCCGCTCCCGTTCCATGTCTGCGTGATCTTTGAGGTCGACAGTCAAAACATGCCCCAAGTATGTAAACTGGTCAACCTTTTTCAAAGGAACCCCATTTAGTCTGACCGGAGGTATGCTTCCCGGACATTTTGCACTGGCGGTCTCGAAGATCATACACTGGCTCTTCTTTACATTATACAGTAAACCGTGGCCACAAGCATATTCCTCGCATATCTGTAACAGCTTCCTCAAGCCGCATACCGAAGCACTCATCAGCACCATGTCGTCAGCATAACTTAAATTATTGACACATAACATTGACATTGTTCTAACAACGAGTAGTGAAGTGATGTTAGTGATTATGAAATTATGTGATTTAGCGGCAACGGTGAGTTTTTCGTAAAAAAGATACATTTTACTTTTAATGTGACAGATTTTACGTTCATAGAAAAATCGTCATTTTATTAAACTCCCATGACTTTAGTGGTGCACCAAACCAAGAACAAAGTAGGTAGGTACTCCGTGAAACACTACAATTCTAAACGAAAGAGTAAGAAATCTACCCTCGTTTAAAAACCGAAACCAAAAACTTACATTTTATGTAAATTGTAACTTACAACTACATATTTGTAAATACAATATTACAGGCGTTTTCTACGTAAATATTTATTGAACAGCATAAACAATTGTGATAATTGTAAGTTATTTACATATTAGGTTTATTAAACAGCTCATGTAAATATTTGTGACTTTTTTTTACAAAATTGTAGGATTACAGGGCCCTGGCTGGCGAGAAAAAATATAACAGCTTTCAAAGTTCCGGTCAGTGTTGCAATAAAAAAAAAATCGCAGTAGATGTTTAGTTTTGCGCTGCGTAGGTGTTGTGTAGTCTACTAATGAAAATAAAGCTTTACTCATAATAATAACACAACAAGGATGTATGATAAAAATACCTTTGCTTGGCGTTTTGTTTAGATTATGTCGTCATTTGTTTGAATGCTTTAAGCTACGTATATTGTTCTCTCGAGTTTAAAAAATAATGGTGATGAGACGTCATTATTATTCTCACGGATGTTTGAAAAAATGGATAATGTTAGCGTTTTATTAAAAATTCTACTGGAATTTTCATTCAAGCCATAATGTAGGCTACAAAATGCTAATGTGCGAAAATCGATTATTTTCATCTGTTATTCTAATAGATAAAAGAAGGAAATTGAAATTGAAAATTATGATTTTTTATATTTCTATGTACTCTTCAAAATGTTGGTAAATTCTTGAGCTACAAAATAAACATCACACAATCCAGATTGATAACACTTGACAAGTTCACAGAACCGCTGGGTACAGACGTCAGAACATCAACCTACTAAATCGGTAAAATTTATTTAATAGATTTTCACCTTTATCACTAAAGTATAAGGTTCAAAGTTGATTGGGAAAATTTGACAGTTTCAGGTAAGTTGATGTGCTGGCGTCTGTACATAAACCTTGTCGTTATCTAGAACGGGCTTAGGGCGACTTCGCGATGACATCATCGCCAAATATGCTGCAGTTTGTAAGTTAACCTTGTCAGGCAGCGGATAAGGCCTAGGAGCAAGTGAGTTAGCATTAATTTTATAGCAAAAATAGACTTTTTTTCAAGTTTGTGTTTGAAAAGGCGCGGATAAATGGTTAGTGGCCATATGGTCCTCATTTTGCGAAAAGCCTATTTAAGGAATATCACAAATCATAATATTACAACATAGAGCAGTTATCAATACTCAGTCAATAGGTTTTTTCTTTCTCGGAATCTGGGTCCCCATGAAGATAAAAAAAATATAGATGACTAGCTGCGTCTCGCGCGGTCTCACACGCATAAGTCTCTATCCCGTGGGAAAGTATCCTATGTCCTAACCCATGTCGTGGTTTACCCATGTGTCAAATTTCATCCAAATCCGTTCAGCCGTTTTAGCGTCAAAGCGTAACAAACACTCACTTTCGCATTTATACTATTATAGTTAGGGTGAATAATAATATCATGATACCCGGAAGTAAGTGATGAAGATAAAACATCCAATAATAGACGTTGCTCTAACGTGAAATCTTAATTTATTATTTTTTGTGATAACAACAAAATCCGTATATAAACTCTCAAAATATTTTCGCTTTAACAAAATCAAAGTTACTCTTGGCAGAACCAGCAAAGGCTAACGATGGCCTTCGGCACAATTATCACAAGATCCACAATATTGATAGCCAAAACGGCCAGTTTTGCAAAGTTCAATGAAACTGAGTAAAAATAGCCGCGAGATCAAAGGACCGTGCCTTCTTTTGATGATAGATACGTGAATTATAATGATGTGGCTTCTATACGCGTAATTGAATAAATATTGTCTGTTATGTTTCCGTGATTATTTCTGAAGGTTGTCAAGGTTGGTAGTGTCTGATCTTCATCCGCTAACATCGTAGGTACCAAAGGTTCGCAGGTATCATTTTGAAGAGGCTAAGGATCTACTATAACTATACTTTGTAACAGTGAATTTTCACGCTTAAGACCTAAGCTAATTTATTTGGATATTCGGATAGCTCATGACATGAGGTAAGTACCATATAAAATAAGAATTAAAATAAAAAAACCCGCGAATGCTAGTGTTGTAGGTAAAGAGCCAGGTTCCTGATTTAAAAGAAAATCTTTATTGTATCTGCGGGTATAATACACATGACACTTCAGTCGATATCTTCTTGACATTTTATAGAATAGTGCACTAAATAATAGTAATACTTTGTGTTCCTCAATTTTTTGGACTGGAAGGAGCAGAAAGGAGATGGGAAACGGTGGGCCTAAATGTAATAAGTTAAGATATGATCTAAAAAATTAGTCATATTTTTCTATCTTAGAATATGAAAAATCACCTCAATTCGCAATCTGGAAGCGGAGAAATATGGAAAATATAGTTTTCGTGAGATTACCGGTTGAGTAATCGATTACACAGTTACGAAAATAAAACCTTTGCACTAAATAATTAACTCAAAGTAATTAAATGCATTTTATACACTTATGTGCAATATAGTGCTTAGAATT
Organism: Xanthia togata; assembly: GCA_963853775.1. Lineage (NCBI taxonomy): Eukaryota > Metazoa > Arthropoda > Insecta > Lepidoptera > Noctuidae > Xanthia > Xanthia togata. Next base: position 4,588,578 of record OY970797.1, on the reverse strand, counting down.
ACAGTCATATTAATAAATAAAATATCAAATAATTACTGAAATAACTATATTAATGATTATCGATTTCATATCGATTAAAATTAGTTTTCTATTTTTAGTCTATGTCACTGGCATGACAGCTGACTGACACGGACACTAGACAGTTGCCAACGTACTATCCATATGTAGTCTGTGGTTGCCAACTGCTCTAATGATCTCGTTTGCTTACTCGTTTCGTGTTTTCCGATGCGTTTTGAGTGCTTTCCCGATTGTTCTTAATTTTTCACGACCTTTGCTTTGTATTTTACGGATTCCGACCCTGTCTACCTCGTACGACCCTCGCTTTCACACTGGACACCGAAGATCGGTCACACGTTTGACTTGGAATTGTTATTTTGGATTTTACCGCCGGATTGTGTATTGGGTATTGTTGAAACCACGGAATAGAAAAAACAGTGAAACTATGGATCGCTGTGTGAATTGTGGGACAACAACTGATCACTGCAATACACTGGGTCGACGACCCTTACCCGATGAAACAATTCTGTCAGTGATTCGGCAATGGCTCTCGTACAGGAAGGGAGGCTATAGTAATGCATTACTGTAAATTGTATTGTAGGGAGACGAACTGTAGGCTACTGCGCTTAGGTATATGGTACCTTAGCTGGGCTAGGTACCAAGATCATATAGCACCACCTGCACAATTCCTAGACGACATTTTAATTATAATTGAAGACGAATAAAACACTATAATACTTAAATGATTTTTTATGTTATTTTAGACATCCTTTCCGTAACTCCATACCTGTTACCTACATAGGTAGGTAGGACTGAAGTCATTGACGTTCATTCATTTGATTTATCAAATATGTCCTACTAAATATAATAACTATTAGTGCAAAAGCACATATTTTGCACTTCAGGAATCAGAAGTTAGTTAAAGATTGTAACATAACCTCACTTTTACATAATCTCTTTTATCTCTGTTCTCAGATTGACAAAATCCGCAGAATTTTCAGTAAAAGGCTGATAATATATAAGCTATTAATTGACACCACTGTCATCTTTTTACAACCAGGCCCAAGATTGTATGTATTCGTTTCAGTCTCCTTTTAGCGTGTTTTAGGTCGACACCGATATTATTGATTCACTTACGACATATTCTTTTAAAAACTGATATCAATCTTTGTAACAAGCATTTAACGATTACAATTGTAATCAATCAATAACGATTTAATACAAAACCCACATCTAGTCATCTACATAATAATGTGCACTACATCGAACGAAAAAACAACATCAAATTGTTTTGACAAGAAGCTGTCAAAGCAGCTGTCAGTTTGCGAAACATTAAACCAATTGTTTTGAATTCCCTGATCGCTTTTTGAATTTTTCTTTTCAATTTCAACTCATAGATCATTTAATAAGATTTCTCATTTCTGTAAAGCAGAAAATAATTTAAATAGACTTTAAATATTTCGCGTCAATCGTGAAATACAATAGCTGTTTTAATCGGCATTGCTCTTATACTAATTATACACGTTTTATACGTTTTTTAGTCAATATTGAGTTTGGATTATAAATTACGAATTTCTTAGTAACAGCCCGGAGTTTGGAAGATGGCGGTGTGTTACACGCGAGCCTCTTGGTCTCAGATAGTGGTACGAGTAGTAATTGTACATACCATGCAGTTTCTATAACTTCAGCAGGTGCCGCAAACAATAAAACAATCAATGCTATCGACTACATTAACGCCTACTTTATTATATCAATCTGCCTAGCCTTTATCCCAAGTATTGGGGTCAGCTTCCAGTCTAAACGGATGTAGCCATCGGGACCAAAGGCTTAACATGCTTTCCGAGGAGGGGTCTCGGTTTGTTAAGATGAATACCCATCCACGGACTGACCGCAGCAACCATACCTTTACCTGATTGATCGACCCGCGCGACTGTTATTACTTAGCCACGAGCCACACTAACGCTGATAAACAGCTATGTACTTACCTACGTAACATATTTTCGTAAACGATTAAGACTACTTAATCTGTTTCATTTTGACAGTTCAACAACATTCATTGCGTTATTTATGTTGTTGAGCAGTTTTTTTTTCGAACTTATGAAGCAATGTATTAACAATCTATTTCAAAACGATTCAGATTCTGGTTGATCGTGTATTAGGGTACAGACTATAATAATACGATGAAAGCTCTGGAATAGTTCCCGTGACGTGGATAATACAACAGGTAGGTAGTAAAATTGTAATAAAGATATTTGAGCTACAGTTAACTTTGATCTTAGTGCCAATGAATTATAAAGACTATAATTTCCTCTTGAAAGAGCTTAGAGATCAATTTTAAAGGTAGCAAACTTCCATCCCTTTTTCTTTCCCACAGATCTGCTATATAAATCCTGCAACGTGCTGACTGTTCGCCAACTTTTCATTATGCACTTAGTATTAAAACAGCACACCATGCTTACCTACACCGCTGACAATACTAACAAGAGACGGAATGATATAGTATGCACATCAAATGCAACCTCAAAACATGTCTTTGTAGAAAGATTTTTTACATTCTTAGGCCCATTTCTGTACAATAGATTAAATAGAAAATTCGGTATTTATAATTTAAATTACTTTAGCTGTAAAAAAATTATACTTGAATATTTACTAACCATAGATTATCACAGACAGAAGATCTACTTGTTGTCTGCAAATAGAATCGCTACTTAACATGCCACTTTACTTTGATTGACCTAGTTTTATTTTAGTTTATATACTTTAAACTCCATGTTCATTTATTACATAAAGTATTTATGCACTTCCTAGCCTGAAGCACAGGTTCAACCTAGTTCAGGCAATTAAGCAAATGTGCTCTATTTTAATTATTAAGATACTTATTGTAAATGTGCCCCTTTTGATAAATAAACGATTTATTATATTATTATTATATCATAATTGTTTAGCATGTTAATTAAAAGGCTATACCACTGTTAAACCCGCGTTATGTTTAATTAAAAGTTAAACATATTATTATTATGTAAACGGTTTTTGAAAACTTTATAAAAAATAAATAAACATACGAGTACAGGGTAACCTGGTGCTTAAAATTCAAAAGTCATTTATTCAAACTAGGCTGAGAATCAGCACTTTTCGAAGTCAAAATTACATAAGACAGTCCCACAAAACGCCCACCCTTCACCAGTTCCTAGTGCTTTAGCTGGGAAGAAGAAGTGGCGCGACAAACACACCAGCAGCGCAGCTGTCTCTTCAGTTAGATAAAGTTGATTCTATGCAAGATAATTTACATTATCTACGCAACACAAAACATAATTTAAATCAAAGTCAAAGTCAAATAATTTATTTCAATTAGGCACAAAAAAGGCACTTATGAACGTCAACATTTACAAAAAAAAAAAAAAAAAAAAATTCTAGGCGCCATTCCAAAAAGTCATTTTCGTATGGAGAAAAATGGGCAAGAAACTCCACCGTTACTCTTTTAAAATATTTTCACAATATCCTGTATACATTAATTATGTGAAGACCTTATATATGTGAAGACGATGCACCTAGAATAAGATTACTATACCACGATAGGTAAAAAGAATGAAAAATGAAGGAATGACATAAATTAATTATGTGATAGATGCATGGTGCTCACACATTTACAAACATTGTAAAATTATACGATATTCTTAACATTTTAACAAGTACTACTAATAATAAGTCAGTGTGTGAGTTCAAGTAATCACAGAATATAAAATTAATGTTAAAAAAATAATATTATACAATTAAATTGGCAACCAGTTAGATTTTGTCTAGATTCTAAATTGTCCTATGGAGCAGGACCAGCATGTTTCCAAGCATTTTTATCTTGGATATAATCCTCTAATTTGTAATATGCTTGTTTACAAAGTGTACTTTTTATATGAGTTTTAAATTTTCTTTCATCTAATTCTAATATATCACAAGGTATTCAGTTGTAACACAGTACCCCTTAAAAGATGTATTTACTAAAATTATAAATTAATAGCCATAATTATGACAGCTAGCAATATACCAACCAGCTTAGTTCTAGGGTTCTTCAACGTTTACAAACCCTATTTTCCGGATTGAAAATACTCTATGGTCTATACTCTACAAATCCAGGATATATTTTTACCTCTTTATTCTCCTGCCTTTAACTTTATCTATTGGGTGTTTTTTCTTCCTTGCTCTATTAGTCGTCATCTCGGAGTCATTCCCTTTCTAGTCATCATTCACACAGTCTATTTTTCGTTTCTTTGGTCTACTCCTACTCTTATACTCCTTCACATTTGTCCTTAAAACTTTCCTCACAAAATTTTCCTCTGATATATTTTTTTCCCTGAAACAAATTTTATCCAAATTCGTTTAGCAATAAAGACATAAAAGAATTTAGACATTATGCAAATGTAGAAATAATTGTGTCAGGGGCCGTCTTTCGCTTTTATTATTGCATGTAAGTATTATAATGGGCATTTATAATAATAGTGCGGATTAAAGGTTTGGAAATGACGAAGGACCAAATAATATGGCGCCTCGAAGCATTTTAATCTTGACTCATAAAACAAGAGTGTGTCTGAGAATGTTATGAGGATATTTTAGGAGTCCCGCTTATTTGATTTAGCCATGTACCTAATATATTATTATGAAGATGAACTGTTAGGGGAACTCTGCCATCTAATAAGATAAAAAGCAAAAACGTAATTATTCAGAAATGGAGTAAGAAATGAACCAGACTTCAGCTTCACAGATTGATGACCACAAAGACAGCCCTCTCCTAGATGTGCCACCACTGACTTTTACCAAAGATTAGAAATTCGGGATTGGTTTTAACCTGGATAGACAACCTCTAATTACCTCTGAAAGGCTAACTATACAGAGTAAATAAGGTTGATTATTTACTCTGTATACCTAGTTAGCGCTTTACCCCTTCCTACCTACCGTGTTATCTTCATTACCTAAAGGTCAAAGAAAAGGTGCAGCAACACAAACATTATAAGAAAAGCTTTTAGCCACATCTAGAGGCTGTACGTCCTTGAGTTCAACCTTAGCACTACCTAATGGAACGCCGAGCCCATACCCATTTACTTAGCGATGCAAAGTACTAGGGCGGTGTTTAAATTTTAAAAGGTCTTAGAAAACTGCCTTTATTTTTCAGTAAGTAAACCTGTAAATTACGGAGCACATATAAAATGGCAATCGATCCTAATGCCTTCAATTTTGAATGTTCATTAACGTTCATTGCGTTATTTACGTTGTTGAGCAGACGATTCAAATCGATGAAGCAATGGATAACAAAAATGAAAGGCATTGCAATGGATTACCATTTTATGTACTATTAAACAAAGATAAGCATGCTCACTTAAGAAAATATTCCTGCGAGAGCGCAGCTAGTGACAAACCACACCCCTTCCTAGTTTCCCCCAATTAGAGACAATATGCATTTGTGTGAGTAACGAACGAGTAACATAAAATTATAAGTATTAAACCAAATACAAGGAACAACTGCAAAACATTTGAGATCATCCTAAGGTAATAAAAAAACGTATGGGCCGTCCTCTCATTCCCACTAAATAACAATGGGACTTAGATAATGAACTTATTTTTATTGCAGTTGCAAGAGTTGTGCGGCTTGCGGCCTTGCGGCAGCTATAAACAAAAAGCTCTGATAGCATTGTATGAACTGCGCAGAGTATTGGTTCAAATATTACTGTAATTTCCAAGTATTCCCAAATTGCCCAAGTATAAACAAACACATAGAAATTTAGATAGTTATTTACTTTTAATAAAGTCGATTATACACAAAAAATTTCAATATAAACATTTGATACCTTCATGCAGTGCCGGTCAACGCACCTATTATACCTACCGTATTCAGGGAGCCGTGAGATAAAAAGTAAACAAACCATAAAATTAAATGTCCGTTCAATCGATTTTGAATGCTATTGCCTTGGTGGCATGACAAATGGCAGCTGCAGTAAACAGTTGGTATTGTAACCACTTTTTTGCCTTTAATGCCATGCTACGGAATAGAAGTCAAAGTCGGTGGAACGGACTGTAGTAAAACGGTTCGTTTCAATGTCTCATCTTATTGTGAATGGAATATGGTGCGGTCGCTGCGGCATGTGGCATCACATAGGATATGGTGAAAATTGGAGAGGCAGTGAAAGTGTTCATAAATAACCTATATCTATAGACCCGATAGAGAGAGGAAAATATTAAAGTGGATTAATACATATAAATTGTAGTTTGACATATTTGTTATTAGTTATTACAAATTATTTTTGTAAATACTGCAATACCAATAATACATTTTCTAAACCAAACAAACAGAAGATATGAGTACTAAAATTAATTCTTGTCAATAATAAAATAATATTCAATTCAATAACAAAGAGCTTACGCCGCGCTGGCCGTGCCCATTAAAAACTCGTCTCTTATCAGAAACAAGTGAACATAGTACGCTCCTAGTGTGAGTGTCACACATTCTATACACGATTATACTAATACGAACACCACTAAAATACGCTTTGTGCATCCTATTGGTTAAAACTCGTTCATTGTGCGATCGAGTCGTGAGTCGTGCTTTGCGATTATCGCCTTTAAGGTGAGTATGCGGAAGTTAGGCCGATAGTACCTATGTTACGCAAATATCTCGCAACTTTTTTAGGTAACAGGGCCCAACAGGGAACATGTTCCTGTAATTTCCTTTTTTTCAGCAACGTATTGGTAAAGAAAATATGAAAATGACCCATTTTTACCGCCGTGAATCCGTGATTAGAGGACTATTAGGCAAATTTGAACAGTTTATAACATATGAGAAAATGATAGGATTTTGATATACTTACTCTTTCTTAAAATTTGAATGTAAAAAATAATTGAATCGGCTCAGTTTTCGAGGAGAAAAAAGCGGAATACGAAACGTCGATCTCTTCAATTTGTTTGTGATATACTTAATCGGTCTGAGCTGCCAGCTGTCCCTATCGCACTCTACGGAGGCAGACTTGAGGTAAGACAACGGCAATAGTTTTTTCAAAAACCTATGTTTCTAATTCCTTGCAGGCCCTGTTCCCTAACAACGGTAATTGTTCTACCGTGAAATTTCTGCGAAATTGTTTTATTTGAAGTATCATCGCGTTGCGCTGTTGCGTCACGCACGCCTGTTTGTGGGAGCCTTTAATTGAATACAAAATGGATCCATAGACTGATCTAGTCTTTAGTCTAGAATCATAATGTGAATGCTAAAAGAAAAAAATACAGAATTTTTTGGAAAATGATATTATTATGGTAAGGATAAGAAAGGATATGAAAACTGGTAGGTAGTCAAGTCCCGACACTTGGCATAACATACGACGGCATATACGACGGCTTCATAGAGATGTAGAAAATGAGGTAGGTGGGTACTGCGTTTACCCAAAATAAATTGATAATATATTTCAAGCCCGAATTCCTCAATCTGTTTCCATAAAATTTTATGATTCTTAAAAGATCTAAAGAATCTAAACATCGTAATTAAAATATCTGCAAGAATGTTTATTTTAATTGCAGCTCACTATGAATGGCTGCTACTTTTATGGATCATGAAAATTATTATTAATTCGTTAAATATCTTCGCTGGTACTGATGGCATTTTTAATGATCTAGAATCTAATGAGGACTCTATCAGATGTAACTTATTTGACATCTACATCTAACAATCCTTTTATTCCAAGCATTCTAGTTTTTATTTACAATTTGCCAAAGACATTAGAAATGCGTTCACGTGTGTCTTTGTGTACAGAACCCATTACATTTATTCCATGTGATATTTCCGTTCTATTTCCAGCCATTCCCTCATTTATATAGCAACCCTGAGGCATAGACAACTGTAGACCTTTCTGTGACCTCTTTGCAACCCCATTTGGCTAATGAAATAAACATGCAGTGCGAGAAATAGATTTTCGCAGCTTGTAACATTTTGCTTTTAGAATCCTCTTTTTCTTGACGATAAGTAATTCAATAATATAAATATTTCTCGGATCAGATCTGTAATGAGTTCAAGGTGTTCCAAACATTATTTCTTCCGATTCATTTGAATTCTCGACGAATTGAATTAATCGCTTTTACTTTTAATATACAAATTAGATTACATAGCAGTATTTTTATAATTATATAGGCTACCTGCTTCCTGCACACCTATTACTTACTGTGTAAGCAATGTTTATACGCCTTGCAAGGCAGCACATAATAGTGACACAATATTTTTATTTTATAACCGTTTCACCCGTATAAGTCTCGATCCCGTCGGAATATCGGGATGAAAAGTATCCTATGCCCCTGGCCATGGTCTACCGATGTGCCGAATTTCATCCAAATCCGTTCAGCCGTTTTAGCGTGACAGCATAACAAATGAACAAACTTACTTTCACATTTATAACATTAGTTAGGATGTACAGCTCGATTCAAACTTAATGCCGGCTCGGAACATGAGGCGAGTAGCTGCGCAGTAATGAATTCATGTGTCGGCGGGGGTGAGGGGTGGGGTACTGCGCAGCAAGTGGCTAACTTCCGAGCCGCCATTAAGTTTGAATCGAACTATACCAACCAACAAACCTATGTGTAAAGAGTGTGTGACACTTCACTAGGGAAACTGAGACCAATAGGCTGTCTTCTAACCTGTTTGTATTTATATTTTGACTGTTCCCTGTAGCCCTCATTGGAAAGTCCCAAGAACAGCAGTGGTCTTTTTCGAGCTGATGTTATCAGTAACATTCCTTTTTCAAAAGCATTTATATTTCTTTAATTTTAATAGCATCCTTTTTTGTCCAAATCGAATTATGATGAGCCTTAAATGAAATTTGACATAACATTTGCATATTGCCGGTATCATTTGATATCTTGAGATCCACTGAGTAATACCCTGATTGAATTCGGCTTCTAGCGAAAGAAGATACGGCAAACATGAAATGTCAAGAGTCGATGCGCCATTTCTAAGGGTTGCTAGATAGAAATAAGTCTCTGCTTCTAGGTCAAATGTCAGAACTGAAGGTAAGCCACTAGTCACACAGACTAAATCACAGCCTGTTCGATTTATGTCCACTACTCTTAGTAGGTTAATCTGTGCGCCTTGATATTCAACCTCCAATGCAATAAACTAACAGAATAATTAGGCCTTTTAGGCTTATAGTTAGAAAGAACGATGGATGGACTCTGTGACAGATATGATAGAAAAGGGGTGACTACCGAGATGACGACTAATAGAAAAAAAAGAAAAAAAAAGAAAAGAAGAAAAAGAAAAAAAGAGAAAAAATAATAATAAGAAGAGAGAATGGAAGAAAAAGTCATGTTGCGAAGACCACTAATGAATTGGGATAAGTCGGATAAGGGCAGGAGAATGATGAGTTAGAAAGAACGACGTTGAGGCGTAGTTTTAAAAATCGAATCGAACCAGATCTTGCTGATGTTGTTTTTTTTTTGAAAATTAAATAATCATTGCAGACGTCCGAAGTGGTCTTTGGGTAGCTAATCTTTTGTGATAATCACTGTTAATTTTTCTATGTAAGATGCGGCTTTTTGCCATGCAGTGACAATTCATAAAATATATGTAGGTATATCTATGTAAAATAGTTTCGAAGTAAAAGCTCTAAATAAAATCCTCAATCAAAATTACGGCTATTGTTTCTCTCCTCAGAAAAAATCAAAGAAGATACAAATTGATTAATGAACCGTTCAAAAGGAAGATTACCGTACGTAAATGTCTAGTAAACAGAAAATCGGACGTTGTTAGACGAATAAGGGTCATCGATCATAGTGTGTTATGCTTGAATCTTGTAATAAACCTGTCAGCACCCAATCACTCGTGCTTCCGAAGTTTGACGGATTTTCACGAAGTGTTTTGTATGGAGTCTAGTTATTCGGACTTTGGTTCTACGTTTTCATACTTTATATTGACTTCAGCGTTATCGACTGGTTGAGTTGGGTAGGATCATGATTTAAATATATAATCTTGCAGATATAGGTATTTTCCAAGTTTGTACCTGCCTATTTTCCTATGTCTACTAAAAATAACACGGGCCAAAAACATGTTTTTGAAACTAATGAAATATTTCCAGATCTTTCTCCACATTGATGCATTAATTGTCACGGGAGGGAATTCAATCCTGGTTTTGTTGTCAATCTGCTACAACATTTTGTAGCTTAAAGCCACCAATAGCAAGCCACCTGTTTCAGCTCTTAATGCCACGGCGCTCATTAGGTCCCCCATAACGCGTTACGCTTACGACCGACTCATCCCGACACGCGCCTTTATAGCCCGCAAAACCGTTTTACTGGCCCGTTTGATACCGATAAAATTAGCAAAACACATAAAAATAGGGTAATTAAACATAAACGGGTTTACGATTTGATAAACATGTCTGATCGTTTATTGTATTAGTTCAAAGTAAATGCCAGAGATCGAAATTCTTTGTATGATGATTGTGATGGTGGAGGTGATGTAACAACAGGAAAGGTTGATTGTTAATCGTATTTAGATGATTAATGTAAAAAACCTATTTACTTTTGAAAAATTCACGTGTTGGTGACATTTGAAAAACTTCCGAAAAAAAACTGATTTTTTATTTTTATTTTACGATGGGTTTGCTCTTGACTCTAGTCTAGTCAGAGGTGACAGAGACAAAGTCGACGGTGGAGTGAGCTTACCCAGAAGAAGCCTGTTCACTCTTACTTTGAATAATACTAATAATACTTTGATAACCAGCTTTTTCTAAATGGTATAGAAGATATACATAGATACCATCTGACTGACAACAACATATCTAGTCGGTTAATATATGTGGATAATGGAACTGATGGAACTAATTTTGTAGATAAGTATTTGTCGTAAAACTATGTTCTACGAAATTATGATACTTAAGTTAAAATTAGAAGCGACAATGAAAAATTCTATTGTAGAACTTGCTATCTATTACGCAACACATTTTCGTAAACGATTACGACAAATTTGTTTCATTTTGACAGTTCAACAACATTTATTGCGTTATTTACATTGTTGAGCAGATTTTTTTTTTGAACTTATGAAGTTATGGATTAGCAATTTATTTCAAAACGATTCAAATTCCGATTGATCGTGTATTACGTAATTAGGGTACGGATTACTAAGTTGGCAACTTCGCTTCATCAAAACATCTTTCTTTTACGAGTCGACACGATCACCTACAAGCGTTGTAGTTAGAGCAAAATGTTCAATGTCATTACTTTAGTTTTACAGCACAAATGATTTATTTCCCTATTAAATCTGTTTCGGAACAGTGATATCGAAAGTGCCAATAAAATTAAATCTAATTCTCTTGAATGGCGGCCATAAACACTTTGCTATTTATTGTAAAGAGACAGGTAAAGGTCATTCCTAAAAATAGATTGGAAGTATTTTGAGGTAGGTACTTCTTAGGCATAAAGACGAATCTTCCACATTGTGATTTTGATATTGATGGAAGTATGTTTTACAGACGAAGACAAATCAAAATAAAAACGAAGAGGCCAAAAGAAGAGAGAGGGAGGAAGAATGGTTATGGTAACAGAAGAGTGAGGGAGGAAGAATGGTTATGGTAACAGAAGAGGCAAATTGGTAGACCAAAACTGAAGGATAAATAGCTCTCTTTCTTAATCCCCTTACTACTTTTTATGATGTTCTTTATATCTGCATCATGGTGGTCTACCAATTTTCCTCTTCTGTTACCATAACCAAAAAAAATTAAGATTGTGACGTGTAGGAAAACCAGAAAGGTGAAATATGCTGCAAGAAGCACGAATCAGAGCGTAACTTTCGTTTCTATCCCATACAAGCCATCTGGAAAATCTCAGATTCCAACTACAAGAAAGGGTTAAATGATGTCATTCAATTTGTTGGAAAGGTTTTGTAACCCTGGAATAAGAACAACTCAAACTTAATCGTGCGCAAAATAATTTGGATAATAGTGTGTGAGATTCTTGAGGATTGGCGAACAAAGCTTATTTTTTTGGCTTTTAGGAAACAAAACATTTTTCATTACAATGCTCTTTGAAATCTGGATTTAAAACAGACGAGTATAATGCTAGACTTGTTTGATTAAATATTCGCATAAAAATATACGTCTCATAAACATGAATTTTAATAAGATTTTAGCAGGTGTTTTAAAGTTTAAGAATATTTTAGTTTATATACAAGTTTTCGCCTGCGGCCTCGCCCGCGTGGATGTCGACTAATATCCCACGGGAACGTACTACTGTGATTAAAAGTACCCTAAGTGTTAATTCAGGTTATAAACTATCTGTGTACCAAATTTCATCCAAATCCGTTCAATCCGTTCAACACTGCGGTTTCATATAAAAAAGCGTTACTTTACTAAGATGAACCAAGGGGTCTTATGGTATATCCAATTATCCACACATTATTAGGGCCGTGCCCGGGACGTGATAGGACCGTGGCCCACACAGGGCAGGCACTGAAGCTCCGTCGCGGGCTTCAGTGCGTGCCTGGGCTTTGAATGTGTGGATAGAAGATTCCATGCGTCATGTTCGTGAACGGGCGCCGTCAGTTGGGATGGGACTGGTCATCTCTTAGCTGCCATGGCTTATTTTAATTTATTTTAAGTTTTTGAATGATTCTTTTTTTATTTTTTATTACGGACGCTTTTACGAACGTGCACGTCTTTCAACATTGTTCTCACATGCATATATTCAAAATGAATGATGTAACCAATATTTTGTATACATTTTTTTTTATTTAAAAGAGTGTCCGTGGAGTTTCTTGCCCGTTCTTCTCCATAGGTACCTACTACGCTTTGGAATAGGCAACTAGCTTCATATTTTTGACTGACCGACCCCTTGACAATTCAAAAGTGCCTGTAAATGGTTTAATTGAAATAAATTCTTTCAGTTTGAGTTTGAATTTGAGGGAGATTGGCTCTTAATTAGAAGCAGTAATCACGGAGGTTTTTTCATTTTGTTTATTTATCTAGCCCTGGCGGATTGAAGATACTTGAGGACAGTAATTGTTAAATGTACCAACCAACTAACTGTAAAATGGATCTACAATACAATATAAGGTACTGTTATAAGTAGAACGGAGCAGGATAGCCTTTACCAGAAGTGGTCATCGTATTAGTGGTTCAGCAGCTTGAATATAATCAGGATTATGCCGGAATGTGTGCACACAAACGTGGCACGACAGCGGCTCCCCTGACATCCACTATAAAAAAACTACAAACAGTTTCTGGGAACGATCACTGTTTTGAATGTGCTGTTTACTGATTGTGATTATTTTTCCTTCCTCCTAAATTGAATACCTAGATGTACTTATCGTTTTTAACAAGCTAAAATAATGCGTATGGACAAACCCTCATTAATTTCATTATTTGTATTTAAATATATTTTGGTCACATATTCACTGCGAATAGTTCCATAGTAAATGACCCAACTGCCAAGAAATGTTGTAGGGGCTATTGATATAAATTAAATAATGATAAAGGAAACCCGACCACCCGACCTGGTCACTTGACCTGATGTGACTATTAGGACTACGATAGATATTCGATTCTTCTAGTTTCTAGGAGCCTGATGAATAACTTTCAGTTAACCTTGATCTCATGTCACCAAACTCACAATGTGCCTATTTAGTTACATCCTAAAGTTAGCATTACATTTGATCGTTACTTGTCTCAAGTAAGTACTGCTTTACACCAAGTAATTCACCAAAAAAGACAAAGTCCACCAGAAAAAGGATTTCCTCATAAGATCTTGTAATTTTGGACACATTCGTCAGTTCCACCTTCCATAACTCAGATGAACGGCTTGGGAATGTGCCACCGATCCTACTCATAACGACCACAAGGTCCATCAACATGTGAATACCATTATCGGACTACCTACAAGCAGTAAATCTTCCCAGTAATATACGCACGTTGTTTTGGCTACGAAGAGCACGTTCATCACTTTGAATGGTCGCTGTCAGTGACTAAGGGCCTTATATTGGGATGACTTGCTAATTCTATGAGACTATGAATATTCTGCGTGAAAAGGTTTCTGAGTAGTCAGTTAATTATGGCTGTAATTGTTAGTAATGACGAAGGCATCTTGTTTTAGTCTGAACCAGCGGGGTAATTGCGTCACACACAAAATGACAAATGATCGCATTTTCGTCTCTTTGACAGTTCAGCCACGTTCATTGCGTTATTTATGTTGTTGAGCAGACGAATTTATTAAACCTATGCAGCAATGGATTAGAAATACAGGGTGTCCAGTAAATAGCACGACATACTGCAGGGGGTGATAGCTAGGGTCACTAGGTACCTATCAATACAACACAATATACCTATGTTCAGCAAAATCTTACGGATTTACAGTTTTACAAAATTGAAAGAAAGAAAATTGTTTTGTGAAAATTTTAACAAAAAAAAAATATTTCTTCAAAACATTCTTGTGTTTGATCAAAAAAAAACTTATAATGAGTAGAGTAACTATTCACGAATAATTTGATGTAAAAAAAAAACTTCTAGAAAAAGATTTTTTCATTACGAGATGCTTAAAATCTGTTACATGGTAGAGATTTTTCGATATTTCGGAAAATTTTGTAAAACTGTAAATCCGTAAGATTTTGCTGAACATATATTGTGTTGTATTGATAGGTAGTGACCCAAGCTATCACCCCCTGCAGTATGTCGTGCTATTTACTGGACACCCTGTATAATTAAAATCTCTCGGATTGTGATTGAAACTGTGTCACAAAATTAGTATGCTGGGTGCTTTGGGACAATTAAGAACCCCTCAGGGACATTAATGGGTTATGTGCTTGTAAGATCTAGTACATCCATATAGGTTTTATTTGAATGTGTTTTATAACAGGGGCCCAAGTCTGCTATTTTTATAAATTCGTCATTCCAACACGATCCCATTGTCATTTTGCTAAAAGTTCGTAATCTGCTAAATTCATAATGATCGATCATTGGATGATTATTGTATTCCACAAACACGATACACGTAACGAATTAAAAGAAATGACTGCACAATGACGTTCTCATGGTAGGTCACTGATCAAAAGAACTGTCAAAATTTTAGCAGATTACCGCCTAAGTCATTCATTTTTCATTATGTACGAGATTACCAATAGATGCCATTTCATTCAATGTAGTGTCAGTGGCTGACCATTGGAAAGTCATAATGACGCCAATATATTAGTAGATTACCAAACTTGTCAAAATCAACAATTATGAAATCAATGATAGACCATTCTGACACTATTGTAATAGCAGACTTGAGGTCCAGATGAAAGGTTTGGTCACTAGTGCTAAAGATGATGATCAAAAACGATCTTGTGGCAAAAATCTCTACACATTTCGCAGCAGTACTTATGCATTTTGTAAATTACATCCCAAAGAGGACTTCACTGGAAACTAGTCTGATCTAACTTTATATTTGCTATCATAACAGCACAAAATAAACATTCAATGTTCTAAAATCGTTTATCTACAGACGACAGGAACTACCGATTATAGCTTCGTATCCTGACCGTACCGTGTGGGTGTTTTGCCCAATTTGATGAATCTGTTACAGGATAAAATTATCATTCTAATTAAATATTCACCGGGGAATTGGTCTTTTGAGATTATTGGCGCGTTTTGTTTAGACGTTGACGATTATTGCGAGATGAGTCAAGATTTAAAAGATTACAATGTATCAAATAGCTCCTGTTTCCGTTCAATAATTTATTGTAAAAGTTCGGGAATTTATGAGACGTTAGAGTTGGTAGATGTTAAGAAAGCGATTCCCGAAAACTTCCTGAAAGCTTTGACACAAATTAAACAGGTACTTTCTTCTAGGCAATATTTTTGGGTTAGGGGGAAACTGGCCTCTGGTCCGCGGCCCACATTACACGGAGTAGGAACAGTAGTGGAAAACTCGGCCGAATGCGTGGGCCAGAATACCATGGGAAAATGTCTCGTAGTTGAATCGACCCATTGTGATTTAATGTCATTAAAATAAAAAAGGTGCGAAATAAAACATAAGTATTAGTTGTTTTCGAGAGTTTTGATGCCGAAAACGAGGTCTAAATCACAATCCAAGATGGCGGCAATGAACACAAACATAAAAATTTACTTCTTAATTCAAAACACAAAACTCACCTAATAACCATATCCAGCACATCTTCCTTTTCGAACACCTTGCAGTACAGGTGCAGGATCTTCAAGCAGGTGTACTGAAGACCTGTCCAATTGACATCAGCTGACTTCAGGGCTTCGTTCCAGGGGCAGTTCTCGTGTCGCGACAGGCACAGCATGCCGTCTACCGCAGTCTCCGTAGGAGGCATTTAACTTAGGATCTTTGGCTCACTTTGGCTTTTGCTTTCACAGTTTTTGGGCTTTTGGTTTATCATCGGCTGTTGGAAGTTATGTACTTATGAAGAATGACGGCAGTTTAGACATTTTGTTGGGTACTTTATTGATGGTATTGGTAGGTCTTAAACAGATTTAGGTGCCAAGTTTCGAAAGCCACCACTACGTAGTTAATGTCAGTCCTAATGACAATATGTTGCTATTGTATAATTGAGTTGTTTAATTTATATGAGAGCCACGATAGTAGCATAGCTTATCATTAAAATTATTTTCTGAATCAGAAATATTACGGAAAATCAACGGTTTATAAAATTTATGTAGTCATCCTTTCTAACATTAGAATGATTGTTCACTGTCGGATGATGCTATCCATTATGTTTATCGCCATAAAACTATTTACCTAATAGGACTTCGGCCAGGCACACACTCCTAACTCTTTATTGTGTAAGGAGTGGACGTTCGTTCTGCGAGGAAATGTTTAACTCAAACGCCTATTATAGCTAGTCGTAATATCCTGAGAATTCGTCATGGGTATAGTTTTAATGTTGACAAGAAATAACTACCATAGTTGTGCATAATAAAACCTCAACCATAGACTAATAAATAGGGGTCTAAAACATTGCCACTAACAAAACAAAAGCATTATATATTCAATTTAAATAATACGCTAAGCTAAGAGTACCGTCCTATTCTATTCCATATCGTTTTTCAATCTCAAATCCCTTCTCATTCCATTTTCAAATCCAATCACTTAACCTTTCGCTCGAACACCTACACAGGCAAAGAAAGTATCAGTTTCGATCTGTCAAAACAAGTGACAAAAAAAACTAGTGGTCGTGATTTTATTATGTCGCAAAAAAGGACATTGACTTTGAGATCCGTTAATCTGAGAACTATAGAAAAGAAACAATACATGAGCGGAAGTTTACACGTAGCTCGGTAATTTATTTTAAGAGATATAAGCGTGGGAGATACTATTACGTATGTTACATTAGGTACGAGGTAAAAGACGAATAGGAGATGAGCTCACCTCTATTTGCCACGTATCTAGTAGGGTTCTACGTCATTCGTCGACTACTCCTTTTGACTATGTATTTCCCGTGGGGGCGTGGGCATCATCTTCTCAGAGACCTATAAATACGCTTCTACTGAAAAGGGATGTAATGTAATAGCCTCTATCACTTTACTGGGTAAACTGGTAAAGATCTACGTTAAAGGAAGCCCTAGGGGACTATGCTGGCCATATGACATTCTTTAGGATAGTTGCAAGTTAGCAACTTGAAACATTTGACAAGCTTTGATGATTCGACGGGGATCGAAATTTCCTTAAAAAGGAAGCGCCATGTACAGTTGAATTGAATGATAATTGTTGTGTTATTAACTTATTACAGTCTAAAGCGGCAAGCCAAAACCCTGTTGATCACGGATCGTTATGCAAAAACACAGGATTGAGACATTTGTGTAGCAAGATTCAAGATGCGTAGTCCTAGCAGTAGGAATTGATAGTTGCATCTGATTGTTGACACCCAGGTTATTGTAATACACTTGTATAAGACATTCATCCTTCTACCGTGTTGTGCTTACGTCACTGAATCTTTAAGACCTCATTGTGTTCGTCTAGTGAATGTTTACCGGCTGTTATGTGGCTGGTAACAACACATTTAATATGACGTGTTTCATAATAGCTTGTATCGCAATTTGTGCGAAGAGATAAGCCGTTGAAGCATGCGCTGCATTTCTGTGCTAATCTCTGATGGATGGATTTTATCCGAAAACGAAATTAAACAGACATGATTTGCACTAACGTAGTAGGTACGTGATTCTTAATGGGATAGAGTTGGTGCACATGGAGCAACATAAGTTAATTTTGATTTTAATTCGATTTTTTTATCGATTTAAAAGTTTTGACAGCGACATCGCTATCGTACAGACGCCAGCACGTCAACCTACTACAATCTGTCAAATTTCTTTAATAGATTTTCAACTTTATTACTAAAGCATAAGGTTCAAAGTTGATTGGGAAAATTTGGCAGTTTCGGGTAGGTTGATTTGCTGGCGTCTGTACAATGCGCCCGAATAGTGCGTACTATTCGAATAATACTATTTTCAAAATAAGCGGATGTTTAGTGTAATGTAACAGTTTATTTTTAAAGGCTCCTTAACTATGGAACAATTTCTAAGAAAACTTCACGGAAATTGTTCTACCGGTGTCGCGTCGCGCCTGTCTGCTGGAGCCTTTAGAAATAAAACGTTTTTTCCGTGTTTAAAAAAAGAAGGCTGCATATATTAGCATTTATGACAATGTCACAGGCGACCGTAACTCGCGGCACAGTGGGCCATTTAGCGCGATTAGTTGAACAAAATCTGTTCCACGGAAATATTATTCTGTACGCTTTAATATGTCGACTCTTTTGTTTTAGTGTACGATAACTAGGCAATAAAAACTATCATGGCTTATGATGAGTTATGAATGTATTTATTTGTCTGGCAGTTCATTTAGTTGCGGTAAACGCAACAATAAAGAAGTATTGACAAAGAAAAATAATAGTTAAGTCATTTAAATTATTACAGTCACATGTGTGTCCTACATTGTCCAGTTACACAATAATTAATAAAACAAATAAAGGAAGCGGTTGCAACAAGGACCGGACCACTGCCCGCGACCTCTGTCGTCGGAAGTTCTAATTTAAACAATTCTCCGTTGATGTCCATTGTCTCCGCACTCTCGAACAATGTGTTGTACGCTTAACTTTGATGCAGTTTCATTAGATGGGCATATGGATCGTACACACTCTAATTACGAAGGATGTAAGGATGGAACTTTCTTTAAGAAGTTTAGAAAAAAAAAAAAAAAACTAAACCCAAACAATAGCGATGTAGCCTGGGTAAAAAGAAAACTGTTCAGTCCTACAGTCAGATAATAAAAAAAATATTAGACATGATATCTTTTGCTTTAGCATATATAAATAAAATAAAAATAGATAAAACGCATTCAAGTTGGGGAGTGGGGGCTCGCTACGTCACAATTTAGTATAAAATCTACCGAAGAGTGACGTCATGCCACATTTTAACTCAATATATTGCCGTAATCTTTTGATTACGTAAAAAAAGAAAAAAAAACAATGTTTTTTAATACATAAATAATCTACCTGAAGAACAAAAATTTTTTTTTTGAGTTCGTCATTTTCTAGGTTAAAAAATACAATACGGGGTCAAATTAAATTAGTCTGTTAGTGTAACTTCGCAGACGTGATGATATATATATAAAAAATACAAAACGAATTTTCTCTATTCATAGACCTTCAAGAAACTAAACCCCCTAAGCCCCCATGGTGGTGGGGTCAGCCTTCCTCGATATCGTCTTCGGATACCTGACACTCTTTCATGACCTTTGGCACTGCAGCTTTCCACCTTGTTTTGGGTCTGCCTCTGGGTCTTGGACTGGCAATGGAAAATTGTAGCGCCAAGACCCATAAAAAAAACATTTAATCCCACCCACCACTTCTGTGGGGTTTTGCCCTCTAGTTTTATTTGACCTGTTATTAAACTAACTGGGACTTAAAACAGTTCTCACGTTGTTCATTATAGTCTAGCAACTTTAGAATACATAGAAATTAATAAGGTATCAAAGCCTAGACTAAGCACAAAAACTAAGACATGGACTAGACAGTAATTTGTTGACATGTCAACGAATAAATAACTTTTTGTTCTTAATTTAAAATCGGTTGACAAGCACATGCGCTTGCGATTCGAGAATTAACGAGGTCCATATAAGGCGCCTAATTAGACATTATGAAACAGTTTATGTTTTGTTAAACGTAGTTACGAACGTGCCTTGTGTTGGAAATAAATAAACTAAGCACTTTTAAAGTCAGGCAAATACGGAGATTTTCATGGAGCCTGGGAGTTCAAATTATCAGCTGTTGTAAATTTTATATGGCATTGAACTATATCCAGCTTCCTGATTTGTAAATCTTATCTGGTTAGCTCCATTCTGTCATTGACGACACATCACAATCTCTCTTTTTGTCTACTGCTAGTCATATTTTCTCTAGTTCACTGCAATTATTGTTTTTTTAACTCTCGAAACCATTTCAAGATCTGCACACGCATTCACGTGAACGTACTTGAATGAATCATTCACTAGTGTGCGCAAACGCGGCGTTCTATTTCTCCAAAGTTAATTGCATTATGCAATCATTGACCGCAACCAGCCAATTTATTCACTACGAAAATAAAATATCCTAATACAGATAGATATTTACGCAAAAACATTAAACCTAATGGCTGAAAATGGCGTTATTAGGAAAAGCCGCTTGGCTTTTTATGGTATGATTACATTTTAATTTAGTTTAAATATCTAATAAACTTCGACCTAGTACTGTTTAGTCCATGTTTTCTTTAATTTATGTCAAACGTTTATATTTTAATAGCGTTAACGCGATTTTAACTGCTGCTGTAGTGCTATATTCTCTGCCATTCTTGCTTGAGTAAGTTTAAATGGTGGATACAATCATTAGAAAAGGCGTACCTTATACATTTTGTCGTAGATGTAGTAAGAAGTAATTTAAAGTTATTCGCTGAGAATATGAAAACATACAATTTATGTTTCGCAACGAGAGATTTCATTAATTAATGTACAAATATTCTGATTATAACTCAATGTGAGTGAGACACTAAAGCGTAGGTCTATATGACGCGGAGAGAAATGTCGGAGCGAGAAAATTCTTGACTGGACACAAAAATTAATATTAATTTGTGTCATGAAAATGTATAGCAGTAATATTTTTAGACGACTTAATTAATTGTGAAAGGTGGTTTATCTTTATTTCGGGTTAAATTAAGATAGGTACTTATATAGTAAGTACCTAAGTAAGTAGATATTTCCAAGAATTTTATAAAACTTATAATTATCTCATTTAATAAAATTAAAAAAACTTTTAGTGAATATAATCACATTATCAAAATATCAGGTACTTTATTACCTGATATTTTGATAATGTGATTATATTCACTGTGGAAGTTTATTGTTATGCACTAATATGAAATACAATTACTTAATACAATTAAAAATTCAGCATACTAGCAGTTTTTTTTTTCTAGAGTGCGCGCTTAAAGCTATTTTTGTCACACAGTGCGAAAAAAATTGAGAAGACGTATCGTAACCAACATTGAGTGACTTATCAATGGGTAATTAATAGCTACTTATATGATTTCATCTAACAATCATCAAAATTATCATCATCACCTAAACCTCATCCTCATGATCTTTCATCTAAATCTTTTTTTAAGATTTTTTCTTAGTAACAGCTCGGAGTTTGGAAGTTGGCGGTGTGATACCCGCCCCGTGCCTCGGAAAGCACGTTGAGCTGTTGGACCTGCGCCTGGTCTCTGTCCGGTCGTGTCGGATTGCCGTCCCATCGGACTATGAGAGTGAGGGAAGTGAGTGCACCTGTGTCTGCGCACACACTTGTGCACTATAATATCTCCCGTGCCGAAGACTAGTCTCCGTTGAGATTGGCCGCCGTGGCCGAAATACGGTCTGGTGGACTATTGTATATTTAAATGATTTCATAAGTCGAAATCCTTAACAGTCATATTATGATTTAAACGATTACTCTTTACAGCAACTCATATTTTTTTAAATTTTTTAGTTCTCGTAGTTAAGTACAAATGACGTCTTCATCGATTTGTATACCGACCGAGACTGAAGTTCCTCATTAATCCTCCCTCTAAACCAAAATGACAG
This sequence comes from Xanthia togata, assembly GCA_963853775.1. Classification (NCBI taxonomy): domain Eukaryota; kingdom Metazoa; phylum Arthropoda; class Insecta; order Lepidoptera; family Noctuidae; genus Xanthia; species Xanthia togata. The sequence continues at coordinate 4,566,483 of OY970797.1, read as the reverse complement.
CCGCTGTCAGATGATGCTAACATGAAAAATGTACATGTTTAGCGTTGAAGCCGTAATCTAATTAGACACAAGTTGCGACTTTCGAGTGTCATTCAAGTTATTAATAGTCACGTTGTCAGTGTGGTTTGTTGCATCATTTTTATTACTTTTGATAAAGTAGTTCTGGCATATTTTTTCTTTAAGTTGATAGTTACATAAACGTTTTAAGGAAGTATCGTGCAAAACAAAGATATAAACATATTGTCTAGATAGACAGTCAAAGCTGTGTCAACTCATCGAATAAAATAGCGTCCAACTGTTAGCCGCTAAATCCACGCACAAAAAAAGTCACAATGACAGCACAATGACGTGGCATGAGTGTAAGACGTAGCTGGCACGCACACCAGTATAACAAAGTTGGCTTGTTTGTTTTAGTTCTTTTGTAGCGCGATTCTGAGCGATAGTATCTCTATCTAGACATATAAATAATCAAAGATGCAAAATTATTATTTTTGTTTCAAGATCGGTCTATTATAAAGATGCCAGAACAGTTTAAGAACAAAAGGCACATGTTTGTAGGCCTATAATATCTCAAATGTTCTGGCTCGGGAAAATTCACGTGAAAATTTTATTTTACGCATATTTATGTCAGCACAGTGGGCCGTTTAGCGTTTAGTTGTAGAAAAAAATATCCCAAGATTTTTGTCAACTTACTCACTGAACTATTAATTTTTTATCGACATCGTAAGTTATTTAAACGAGAGGTTTTACTGAATTCAGACCATCAACACGTTTATTGCAAATTAATGGCCGATGCATAACGGAGACACTCTTAAAATGTGTCAATATGTCTAAAAGTGTTTTTAAAAATAAAATCCTATTTATTCGTAGTAAAATATCGTTGATATAAAACTTCTTGACATCGTTCTGGACTTTTTACTGTCATAAAATTTAATTATGTGCGAAAATATGAGTTCGGGAGCAAAACAATATATTTTAGATGACATTTTTATTTAACACGAAATAATTGTCGCGTTTTTAAAGTAGAATATGAAATATGTAGGTGTTAATATTTGGGAATGAATGAAAATATCAACAGTTGTCGTTCGCGTCCTGTTATTTCTATTGAAAATAGTTTACGTCTTACGTCCCACGCACTCAAAGCTTAACTCAGTTATTTAATTTATTTGGAACTTTACCCTCTTTGATCGGCGACTTAGAAAATTTTAATCATTCATCAGTATTAACTAATAAAGAAAATTGTAGGTGTCAGTCGAAAAGCTCTTAACATTTTTGGCAAGCTTGAAAATTAAAATCGATTTCACACTTATTGGACTTAACTATCGAATAACAAACATCTATAAACTCCGCAAAACAAACATTATTACTATGTCGAATTTTATTGCAATTATAAAACGCTGTGTAAGTTGTGTGACCCAGAACGTTAAGCATGACCACAATAGTAAAGGGTATAGTTGACGGAAGAATAGACAAAATGACAGATTCTTCCGTCCAAAAACCCGTAGAAAACCCGTTTCTATGGTTGTCATGTAACGCGTGCTGGCGTTGGGAGGTAGATAGGTACATAACTACCTAATACTAGATATATTTAACTTCACCAGGAAACCAGGTCGTCCAGGAACTGTTTACTTACTCCATGAGGCCTTTATGGGCGATACAAATTCACTATACAGTTATGATCTTTAACCCTGCACGTCTTTATTCAAATGGCCGACTGACGCCTCAAAGTTGACACAAGGTGGATATATCTCGTCTCCACTCATTCACTAAATAATATCCTATATTATTAAACGAACAATATTTGTGTTTATATATTTTTGTAATCATGTTCTCGAAAACGGGGACGAAAAATTGATCTAGCGAGGTCTCATATTTGGGAAAATTCGTTCTCTCTGTTTTCAGTCTCGGGAATGAGATACAATGTTGGTATACCTGGACGACATGTTTATCTATATTTACCCGAGCAGAGTTCGGCCGACCAGGTATCTACTAATGATTAAATTAGGTATAATTCCTCCTCACTACGAAGCCAGTTTCTTTGTCACTCAATCACGAAGCAAAGTACCGTGAGATGGCGAGACATTTGATAATAAAACATGGCCGTAAACAAATGTTTGCACCAGGAGATATCGAACATTTTTCTCTGTAATTTTAATCTATCTATATAAATTCTGACAGCATTTTTGCCAAAGATGTGAAGACTGTAAACTGCCGACGTCCCAAAGATTCTTTGCGAGGTCGATCGTTAGTTTTACCTTCTGGATTGACCAAGAGTCGACCCTTTCACAGTAGGGTCAAGCCTGAAGTTATCCCTTCAAGGATTTTCCGAGTGTCTACAATAATAGCACACTATTCACAACCGATCGATACGCTTCCGTGCCGAATTGAACATTAATCAATGTTGTCAAAAGAGTCATCTAAAGGCCGTTCTCAAATCGAAAACCCGAAAGTTTTGTCACTTTAAATTTAAAAGACGACAGCCAATCTTCCGACAGCTATTTGCTGTCGGGGGCAAGGAAAATTAGTAATTGAAAATGTGTCATTTTCGATTCGACAACCTGTCGAATCGTGCTGATCCGATTTCGAAAATTCTTTCACTAATGGGGAGCTACACCATTGCTGAGTGCCATTGGATATGTTTTATGTTAAAACAAGAAATTTCACGCGAACGAAGTCGTGGACAGAAGCTAGTCTAAAATAATAGCCATCACACAGCTAACGTTTGAATAATAACTTCATCATTATTGTAGATTGTGGACAGACATGTTGACATTTGCCGTCTATGTGATGTGAAGTAATCTATAGGTAATCGCGGTTCGAGTGAGAAAATACTCACACGTTTTTGTACTTCTCAATGTGGATAGTAATATTGGTAATAGCTTACCTACGGAGACATGTAGGGTAAGGTGTTCACACGTAAGATTGCTACCAATGCTTTTAATAGGTGGCACGCGGCAGCATCTTAAGTTTTTTTAAATATTGGTTTTTCGGAACTGGCCTTAGGTGTGCGGCGAGACTGCGTGGCAAGTACAGGTCTCTCATTCGTCAACGCTCATAGCGTCCTACCGCTCATTTGTCAACGCTGCCCCCCGCCTCACCGCCAATTCTTCAGGCGATGTAGGCAGCGGTCTAGGTCAAACTATAGCAGGCTGGCTATAAAAATATTGTTATTTATTTGTCCTGAAAAGTTATTTAGTAACCGGGCGGCGTCGTCCTGAATACCTAAATGATAGGAAAGTGCGGAACGCGAAGGCGATGTAGGTAATACACTCGAGAGCAATGAATCCGGGTCACTTAAAGAATGTTAAAAATCTCGGAAACTAAAAATGATAGGTTAATGCAACAAATTGTATTTAATAGACAATGTAATACTCCTTAAATGAAAGTAAAAAATATATGAGTCACCATACATTTTATTAACACAAAATTACATAAAGAAAAAAACTGCTGATCTCTCCTTAAAACAAAAATAGGAAACATGAAATTTTTGAACTTTATTACGATTTTCTTGAATTTTAATACTTCGTATTGCCTCCTCGTGCTTCCATTACTGCGTTTACGCGGTTTGGCATGCTGTACACCAAGTTCCTTATACGATTTTGGGGAATATTCTCCCATTCCTCTGTGAGAGCAATTTTGAGCTCACGAAGCGTGATTGGGGGAGGGTTTCGTTGTTTTACGCATCTGCCTAGCTCGTCCCAAGCATGCTCGATCGGGTTGATATCCGGGCTGCGCGCTGGCCACTCCATACGAGTAATGTTCATCTCTTGAAGGTAGTCATTCACAATCCTACCTGTATGAGGTCGGGCATTGTCATGCATAAATATAGCATCCTCACCTAAATTGACCATAAATGGACCAACGTGATCATTGAGGATTTCTTCCACATATCTTTCGCTAGTTAAAGAGCCGTTTTCTATGATCACCAGCTCTGTGCGACTTTCAGAAGAAATTCCGGCCCACACAAGTACAGACCCACCACCGTAGGCTACTTTTTCTTCGATGCATGCTTGCTTGAATCTTTCCCCTGGTCTTCGATACACTCTGTGTCTTCCATCGTGCTTGTAGAGCATAAATTTTGATTCGTCGGAGAACATAACTTTTGACCAATCTTCAATACTCCAATTTACGTGGCTCTGGGCATATCTTAGTCTTGAAATACGATGCCCACGCTCCAGTTTAGGGCCGTTTGCAGGTCTAAGGGGTTTTAAGTTAGATTCAGCAAGCTGACGTCTTACTGTCCATGCACTTGGGTTACTTCCTCCGAGGCGTCGAAACTGAATTGTGAGTTCAGTTCCTGTAAGAAAGCGATTTCGAAGCATGGTGTTCACCAAGTATCGGTCTTCTCGTGCTGTGGTACACCTGGTTCTGCCCGTTCCTGGTCTGCGTAGGTTAGAACCAGTTTCTTCGTAACGTCGGAGAACTCTTTGTACTGTTGACAGCGACACACCGACAGTCCTGGCTGTATCGCGCTGACTCCGGCCGGTTTCCAGCATTGTAAGTATTCTGGTGCATTCTTCAGGCGTAAGCGACATAATTTCAGCTTGAATAATGAATATAGAGCACTATCAACATGGTTTATGTACCCACATAAATGACAGATTACAAACAAAAGCAAAACCAAATGCTGTAATTTCGTAGTTCCATCTTCGAAAGTGGCCCTTTTTCAAATTTGATTTTTTTTTATATAACTTTACAATAACTAAGAAGTTTTAATACCTTCATTTAAGGAGTATTACATTGTCTATTAAATACAATTTATTGCATCAACCTAGCATTTTTAGTTTCCGAGATTTTTAGGATTCTTTAAGTGACCCGGATTCATTGCTCTCGAGTGTATTTCAAAGACTTTTGAAATGATATTAATACTACTGATGTAGGTTAAGTCATAAGTATCTAAAGCAGATCTATTATGTAAGGTTTCAGCGCTGAACTAGGTCGTAACATGGATTTCATTTATAACTAACTAGGCTTAAAAATGTCAGCAAGATAGAAGAAACCTAGCCTTTGGTATGATTTTTGATTTTACATTGACTTGTTAGTAAACGGCTACTTGTTATGATGATGCATAGGTACCCAGAATCCAGATAAAAATCGTGTTTGCAAATTATATGTAAAGTATATTCAACTGGATATTTGACATCTTTGGCTAGGACAAAAAAGGTCAAAAACCGCATTAGCATCAAGTATACAAGCAACGTGTGAATAAACTTTTTATAGGCTCACGCTGTGGCCGCATCTACGTCTATCGTGACGAAGCTTCGGACAGTGTTACGATACACACAGATGTGACCAACCATCGGCTAACGTCGCGATAGTTCGGGCTGCGTAGCAGTTAATTGCCCGGGTGACGGTACATAATCAACGTGGCGAAGCTATGTGACCACCGCATTAGCGCGATAACTTTTTAGCGAGCGAAACATGCGAAGTTTCAGCACGCATTGCTTTGACAAGATAGACGGAGATGCGGCCGCAGAATTATAAATAAAATAAAAAACATGCAGGGCAGTCTTCGGGGACTACCGATAGAAGTGAAAACAACGTGCGGTGACGATGACGCGAGTTTCACGCTTTTTGTTCACCCAAAAAGTACACATATAATACACTGTATACATATAGCTCATGGAAAGCGTTCGGTGACGATGACGCGAATTCCATGATTTTTGTTCATTCAAAAAGTGCTCAACGCGCCTAAAGAAACTTCACTTAAAAAAATAAAATTAATTTCACATAAAATTATGCAGCGAGTGAAATAAATTCAATGTCAAGAAAGAGGGAAGATCATTCGTAATAAAATGTATATATCAATAGCTTAGTCACTGCACAGTGTGCAAAATTTCACAGCTACTTAGATAAAAGTATAAGGCTAAATTATATTTTGTTACATAATTCGGAACCCTGGAGGCCTTTATCAAGAAATGGAATGCAATTAATTATAAATCCACAATTTATTATTATTATTTCGGTACGTAGGTCGTCCGAACAGTCTGATAACCTTTTGGCCATCTTGTTGAACACAATTTACACTTCAGACATTACGGCACTGCCAATTATGTTTACACAATTAAGCAAATAGGAAATGCCAGGGTCTTGCTCAGATAAAAAAAAAAAAACGCACTGATACGTTGATTTTAATAGCAAAATCACACTTTTGACGTCATTCTTCACCTTATAACCTCATTATTATTTTGACAACAAGATTTATTTCTTACTAACCTTGGTTACTGCGCAACGTCTAGTAATTTAATCAAATAAGTATACCTACCTAGTAATTCTGAGGTATTGAACACAGTATTCAAGGAATTCACAAACAAAAGAATAAACAAAACACTGAGTCATCTGTTCTGTTAGAACAGATGACGTTATCTTGTAGGTAACTGAATTTTTAATTTAATTACTTTGAGATAAAATCTATAATTAGCTGTCGTATTAAGCATTCGTTTCGATGAGTCGTGATTTTAATTTGGAATATAATCTTCATAACTAAACTGCGGCGAAATTTGTGAAAAAAAATGTTCTACGCGCACATGACTGAAGTTTAAGTGTCTATTTATCTGTCAAAATAGATGTGAACTGTCAATCAGAGAAGTAAGGATTTACTGCTGTTCCTGTGTACTTCGCAGCTGACGTGTGAAATATGATTTGGTATATTAAAAGAAAAACTGAGTGAGTATGTAATAATATTATACCTATGCTTAGTTGATTTTACGCATCCATCGGTCAGTAGTTTCGTAATAATCGTAATGTTCAACGAATATAAGTTACGAATTGGCCACATTTTATTCCACCTTTCGCACACTATCTACTACTACAGTAATTAGATAAAAATCACTTAACAACTTACACTCATTATCAGTAATCACTACGTGTCTATATTTACGATGTTTTTAGCCTTTATCGTGCTGTTAAGTAGCCATTAAGTTAATCATGAATGAATTAATGTTTCGTGTTCCACAGCTCCACATTTTTTTGCACAGTGGGCGTTGGTTATTTGAAAGAAAGTCACAGCGATGTTTTTTGAAGTGAAAACTCCTTTTTGCTCTTTCTGAACAGTGAACGAAACTGAACCGTCACGCTCGGGCTGGTGACGGTGAATCGGATATACTCGGCTCCAGTCGGTCGGTGACGCTGAATCGCATATAGGTACTTACTCGGCGCTGAATCGTGTGTAGTCTGCTCCAGTCGTAAGTTTTCACTTCTATCGTGTGTTCATAACAAATCCTTATTTTTTTTCTAGAAAAACATTTTCTAAGCAATATGTCGGTAATCAGTGCCGTGACTGCTCTTGTTAGTCTGGTATGTTTAATGAGACGATACAAATTTAAATAATAATTTATATCACGATCAAAGACGTAAAGTATAATGATCGTTTAAAATACCTACTCGAGAAGCTAAACAAGCATTTTTATCCAGCCAGCTGATTTTTATTAGCGCCGTCAGACCGTGGCATTGATTCCGTTTATTTAAATTATTCGAAAATCGTACTCGTATGAAAACTGTGAGACTTTCCCGGCAACGCGCTTAGCGCAGAATTTTTTGTTATTTTTATTAATTATGCCTAAAATAAGGCAAATAAAATTTCTTACACACTTAAAGCTTCGTGCAGACTAGCGCGACGCGACACCGTCTATTGTTATACCTACCGTGAAGTTTTCTTGGAATTTGTATTTTTCGAGTCGCGTCGCACTGGTCTGAACGAGGCTTAACACGGATTTTTGAGATGGAGCAGTAAGGGCAAAGTTACCTTAACCGTTGTAGATACAAGAAAACGGTCTTAGGAGACTGTCCTTAACTTTTTGAGACATTTTGAAAATGTACAGTCTGCTGACTGTAGAACAGTTGGCATAAAAAAGTTTGGCAAGTTAGGCATCAAAAACTTTTTTGTGACAATCGATCCTGTTTCTTGTAAGGATTAAAAACTACTAGGACAACTGAGGTTTGAGTACTAGAATAGTCAGAAATCGTAATAACTTTTCCCTTACATTTCTTAAGAAATGTTGGGGAACCTACTTTTTCTGGAAAAAAAAATCAAAAAAAAAAATGGAAGTTCAAATTTCGAAAAAACGCATTTTATTTGAGCATAGGTCAGAAAGGGCTGCCCTTACTGCCCCATCTCAAAAATCCACCTGTATAATCTCACGAATATACAGTTTCAAATGAATGAGTAATTAATACTAGTGTAATATTAGTGACACACATTTATTATTAGTGACCTTACAATTCACCGGCACCTGTCAATTCCTAATTTATTAACTAAATTCTTAAAAGAATGTTACAATGTACAATACAAGGCACTGAACTGATTCATTCAAGTAAGTTTTTTTTTTAAACCATTTGCATGAGGTTATAAACAAACATTCTCTTTTAATATAAGAAAAACACACTCCATTGCGTTTAGTACAATTTCATTTCACCGCATGCGCTTAATAGCTTCCATGTGTTATTTTTCGTAATTATTCTTACTATTCGCAACATATTTTTGCTCAAGATAATAAACAGTAAGTATACCAATCCAGCTGTAATTCTTAGGAGAAAACCTAGAACAGTAAAATCTAGGTCACCCTTCGTCTCTGTGCGTTTTATTTATTAGATAGTCCAATATTTTCCTTGAAATGGCGCCGGTATGATTTATTATTGAAATGTATACCTCTTACTCTTCCTCATCAATGTTTAGTAACAGAATCTGTAAGGTATGTTCAAGGTGGTGTGTAAAAAACAGAGATAAACGGCGCCAGAGTGCCAGCGATATAGGTTATCTATGACAGCTTGCGAGCATAGACTAGTCGACCCAAATGCAGCAATTAGTGACCTTTGCCTTTAGAAAAAAATACTTTGAAAATGTTGTAAGTACACAACTTTTCATTCTAGTTTTTCAAAATAAACAATACACAGTGCTAGCACAGACTAGAGGTTAAAAAGTAGTTTCAGTTATATTTAAGTAATTAACCATGTGTTTTAACGAATAGAATACCTACCATCGAAAATCTGGCAACTATGTTAATGTCGGGGATATTGATATCTTGTAATGGGGTTACACCGTGATTGACAGCTTGACAAAATGGCTTTGTTATTTTTAGAATAAAAATAAACAAAACATCATAGAATAATTTATGAATTGTACCTATACTTATCTCTATTCTCAAAAATTTTGAACGACTTTCTTAGCCACTCTCAACGCGCTACAGCTTTCAGGAAAAGGAAGAGAAACCCAAGTACCTAACGAAAATGTAAGTAGCCAGTATACCTACATACTTCAAAACAGTGTCAACACTGGCCATCAATAATTAAGAAGATAGATTTTGGATGTTGCAATAAAAGCAATAAGTAGGACTTTATGAAGAAATGATGTCATCAATGTTCCTATCATAGAATAATTTGAATTAACGTCAACATAAAATTACAGTTACGTTAATGGTGGGGAGTTAATAAAATGGCGCGTAAAAATAAACATTAATGTTGTAAGGGAGCGGCCAACCTTGGGTCATCCCGTGTGATGACAGTCGTGATATTTCATTAGAATTAATTAATTCATATGAATATTTATCTTCTACGCTTTTTATTTTAATTAACTGAGTATTTTTTGATGTACAACTTTACTGTATGTGACATCATGTGTAATTTAGTCTATGATTTTTGTGACATCAGCCAGAACCACTATGAAACACAATTTGCTAAAAAAAGGAAAGTCTACTTCCTACTTTTATTTATTATTCTATTACCATACCTACTAGATTCAGTATGGATTCGATGCGTATTTAATAATGCCTGCTCTACCTATTTATAGAACACGTCTGTTTCAGGAAGGTAGGTACCTACTTACTTAGTATTTTTTTAACCCTTTCAAGAATGCATACAATTCATCCATTCCAAATAAATTGGGATAAGGAAGGGCAAGAGAATTATGATTATTCGAGAATTCATACTTAGCCAACCATAGTTTCATCAGTAATAATAATAGCTATTAAAGGCAAATTCTCTAGGGCTAAGTTTACGTCGTAACGTAAACGCTGTAATAACGTCAGCTACATACGTTACAGATTCCAGTGACGTCATGCTATCCGAAGAGTGGGCCAATATGTAAAGAAACATTTGCTCATCAAACAGAATCCAATTTTCCGGCATAACAATGTTTGACGATGATAGACATAGTGAATACCATGTAATTGGCGCTGTCAATCTGTGGTCGAGATCTAAAACAGATCGTTCGATTGAGTTGTTGTGTAAACTATAAAATACATTCCTTTGCATGTTCAAAAATTGATTTTCTGTTTTCAAATTCCGATCATCCTTGGTTTTATTGGTACCAAGGAGTTTCGTCTTTGTTTTTTTTTCAAAGTTCCATTCCATCATCCATGAATTGACTACTTATCTCAGTTGAATGTCGGGACTTGGCATAATGGGAAGCCATATAAAATAACATACCGAGTATGAACTGTCATCGGCAGGTATTGTTATTTGTTATATTGTGTAAATATGTAAATAATATTACAGTTGTTTCCTGATGATATTCTTGTATTTTACCTTATTCACACTTTTCGAGGTATCCTTAATTGCATCAATCGTTTTGATAATGTTCTTATAATTGTGAGTAATTATCTGACGTGACAAATATTCACATAGGAGCAATTATTTGAATAACTTCCTTATTACCCAAAATCATCAAGCTGATGTGGTATTGAGTTGGTTATGTCTGTCGATACACAGGTGGCTGTTGGATAAGACGAGTATATCATTAGTTAAGAAAACGAATCAGATAACACTCCTGAAAGATATACAGACCAGAATAAGGCTCAGTTCAGAGTCGCAAGGAAGTATCTAATAGGTATGATTGTTGAAGGGACACTTAAAAGAGTCCTCCTATGTCCAGCAACACATAATGATGAGAAGCTTCATAGAAAATTAAATCATAAATACCACCAATACGTAAACGAAACACATGGTAATTAATTAAAAACTAAAGATTTAAGTATTTATCATATATATAGGAACAATAACGATCATAAAATTCTCTAATATTGTTGGAACTGATGAAAACATTTTTGTTAACTCGAGTATCAATCAAAAATGCGTGTTTTGTTCAACGCCGAGCGGTAAAAGATTGAAAGTTACAAAGCAGTCATGTGAAAAGACGAGATTAAACCACATGGGTTATGGTAACACTGTTAGCTTTAATAGGCTATGACTTTAGCCTGCATGGTTACGTGGATGAGTTACTTTTTGTGATGCGTTGCACACGGGCACTTTTTATGAAGACATTTTTTTTACTGTAGGTACTCCGGATTTTCTACGCTCAGCTTACCGCCGAGAGAGTTGAAATTGTTGAAAATCCAACAACGCGCTAGAATGTGTTCTGTTAGATTTTAAACGTTCGGTTAGCCGCGGAGAGTTAATAATTCAGAGTAAGGAAAAAAAAACAACGCGTTAAAAAAGCGCCCTTGCGAACGTGGGGTGGATGATTTTCTTTTCTTTTAGTGTTTATTTTCTTTTACAGCGTAAGTTAAATCCTTTACCCCGGAATTATAAACGCAGAGTAAAGTTACTACCAGTATAATTCTGAGAATTAAAAAAATAATCGAGATTTAAGATTGTCACAATTTTACAACGCGCTTATTCTAAAGGGGGTTAGTGAACAGAAAGGGTTTAGAGCACCTCAACGCTGAAGGCAAAGCCTCGGAGAAGACAATCTCATGAAAGTGAAAAGCTTTTAATAAAACGCAAAACTAGATGAAACGTATCGACGTGGCTATGAATACCTTCATATCCTAGATTCAAAACTGCATTGCCATGTGCCTGAAACTGCCAACAGCATCAATCTTGTTAAAATAACTGATTACATGAGAATGAAAGTTGTATAAGATCTAATTAAGGTAAAAGAAGCTAACTAGATATAGATAACTTTAGTATCTTGTCGCTTCCCTTGCTTTATGGCCTTGACCTAAAGACGTCCGTTCAGCTAATGATTAATAAACAAACAAGACGAAGGGTAAATATAATGAGGGTACGAAGGGTATATATAAGTGAAGAAAATGTGACATCGAAATAGTGGCTAACAGGGTAGTATTTACAAAAAATACTGCCAGTGCTTTTGCATAAGTACGTAACGATTCTAATGATTCAATGGATGATGTTAATCTGCGTGTTGATATTATGATTTGTTTGACAAACAAAACAAAGCAACTTATATTTATGGTGAGACATTCCACTCAGAGCACTGATTTAACCGATCGAACCGATCCCCGATCAAACGGGGTTCTCAATTATTAAAATAAGTTACTGCAACCTATCTACAAATTATGGTCAGGTAGAATATATGAAAAAAAGACTCCCATTTATTAAGGTATGTTATTTATTTTCTAGAATCAAAATAGCGCAAAAGCGGTTATGTTAATAGTCTCACAAACGCTTGAAACGGTTACCAACAACTATTGTGCTGTCAATAAACATGAGAGAAAGTTCGCTGTTCTAAAACAAAGACATGTTAAGAACATGGTGGTAGTTACCAATATTGAAAATGCTTGTAGGAAATATGACAAAACTGCAAATACGAGCCAGTTCCTTTTCAGTCATCCTGTAGCAACAACTATGTTGGGATCGGCTTCCAGTCTAACCGGATGCAGCTGAATACCAGTATTTTACATGGAGCAACAACGTAACGACTGTCAAATATCTACAAATGACAGCCGGGACAACGGCTTGTGCTTTCCGAGGCACAGAGGAGTTTCATATATTTAACATATTATGGATATATTATGGATGGTCACCCATCCACGACATCCACGAACCGACCACAACAAGCGTAGCTTTACCTACGATCAACCCGTGCGGCTATTGTTATTTAACCACGAGCTCCTCCGTAGCAACAATAGGCAATAATTATTAGTTAATATAAATGTTGTTGTAATATTCAACAATATAGAAACATATATTAGGGATGCGAGAACTGCAGTACCGGCCGTTGCACGCGCTTATGACGGTGCTTGGAGAAGGCTTATGTCCAGCAGGACAGCAGTACGTCTTTTAGCTGAATGTCGATATGGAATGGAACAGAGATTTACATTCTGAGCAGTTTTCTATTGTTCTTGAATATAACCAAAAACTTTCACAAAGGATTTACTAAACAGCTGTCTTGACACTGAAATGCATTGTTTGCATTCTAAATCGTAAAACACGCCGCAAATTCGTCACTGACCTTCTGAAACCAGGACAAAAAATAGTTACAAGTTTACACCTAACCAACATATTGTTATTAAATAAAGAATTCCCTTATTTCTATCACGTTGGGTTATAAATATTGTTCTTTTACGTTTGTTCCGTAGACAATTTCATCATTCTTGCGCCCGTTGTTACGATATTCGACATCATAATGCGCTTGCGCCGGTATTTTGTTTTAAAACATTTGCTAGTTGTTTCCATACATGATTGTTAACAAACAATAGATTATGTCATGAAGTTCTAGATTGCTAGATGGATTTCTAGATACGTACTTACACAGTATAAAAAAGGCGTGTTTTTCTGTGGCTTGTGTTGTCATTGTCATGTAATTCTGATGTCATTCGCTGGATATCATAAAATATTTTATCGCTTATATACTTGATGTCATGAAATCTAGGTATGCAGGAGATAACATTATTTGCGCAACAGATTACAGCTTCAGTTTCTTACGTTCTTTTACTAATTGCTACTTAAACAAAAGAAAGTAGTTACATGGAATTGTGTGTATATGTGGTATCATTATTTACACACACATGATTGGTACCCAAAATAGGAATGTAGCTTATAATATCAGTTGAGTGAGGAAAAGACGTCATAGCTATTCCATAATTTTTTACCACAGAACATACTGTTTGACTGATATGGCAGAAAACCATGATGGATGGAAAATCGAGATAAACGAAGAGTTAACAATCTGGATACTTTTACTCCTCAATGCACTAACACAGCATTTCTGCATAAACCATGATCGTCATAATCGCATCGACATGCGATCATATTGATCACAAAGAGTGCATTGTGGCTTTTGGCTCGTCATTCCGTATTTGTTTAACAAATGAATTAGTTCACAACAACATTTGCTTTGGCGCCAATTAGCTTAAGAACTGCTGTTTACTTTTAAAATGAAAGGACTTCAGCGTATGGTGTTTAATAGGGACTTTGTTCGTGGTCACGTTTGAGGAAAATACCGTAAATACTTGGTATTACTGTAGTGTTATTGTTACTGAAACGTTGAATGTTCCTGTAGTTTCAAAGGAGTTTTATTTCATACCAACACTTCATTTGATTCATCATGATAGCCACGGAGAAGAATCTGAAGATGACCTCGTCATTGGAAAAGATGATCTCTCTTCTGTTAACTTTCTCTTTTCATTTGGGAACTCGGAAAGTGACGAAAGCAATGAGGCCTCAAGAAAGGGATAACTTCCCCAATTTTTTGAACTGAAAATTTCCATTAGCGCTGAGTGCATTTAGCGATTTTTGGTAGGGGGATAAACTTATAGATTCACGTCATGACGGTGACGTGACTCATGCCGCTCACGCCGTAGTGCTGTACTATAGAAAATAGATGGCGCTAATACAAGTTTTTTTTACTTGCCTTTTGTTCCTGACCATTCTGACTTAATAATGACGGTTTGAGATTCCACAGCACCATAAGCGCCAGTGACTGTTTAAAAATCATGGTTAATTATCATATTTTTAAAATATACCATCTTTAACGTCTACTGGTTCCATAATGGATGGTGCCGCTTTGTATAAAATCGTATTCGTCTTTAATAATTATTCAGAGTACCCGAAGACCAAGATTAAGGTAACCAAGGTTCGTAATTAAATTCCGTCCCATGACTTCAATCCTGTTAATCCAGTTACACATATACACGTATTTTCTTTCTTTATTTTTTTTATATTTTTTTTACATATTCTTAAGATAAGAATTCCAATAATTTCTAACCGCTAACCAGTCATAAAATGACTTTGATTCGTTTTTTACCAAAGTCCAGCGGTTGACTCAGAGTCGTGAAAGCATGACTCACGTGGTTAGCGTACGTGCGGTGTTATTGAAGAAACGGTATGGAATGAAATTAGATTAATTGGGTAATGTTTGAGAAGAAATCTTTGGGTTTAAAGATGATTATGAGGACTGCAATTAGGGATGGAAATATTGGTGACTTTGCGGAAACCCTAGTAACCTTAGTAAACTTATCCGCTTAACTACGAGTTAAGATTAGGGGGATTAGGATACTAAATATTCATCGTCTTTTTTTTTTTTTTTTGGTGATGAATTCTACTGGCCGAAGTAGATTTCATCCGAAATTGCATTCTATAAAAAAAACCCGTGAAAACTTAGGTGAGGTGAGCTGTTAACAGTGTAAACCCTAGCATCAGGTGGAATGCCGCCTCACTTCAAGCTCACTTTACTTGTGTTAGCACTGTTAGTTCACTGGTTCTGGGGGTCTACTCCCTAAGCACGAAGTCCGTAGTTTCCTTCGAAGTTACGAGCATATCATTCACCGTATCACTTAGTTACGGAAATAAGATTAGTTCGGGGCCCAAACTAGAATGAATGACGACGCGATTTGACAGTTGTCCTTACTCCCGAGGTGTTATTGCCCATCCGAAATATTTAATGTGCCACTTGCCTTGACGGACCAACTTCTTTCGGTCGGGCTCGTATATTCGTTGACAGTCTTAGAGAGTAGACCGTGGGTGTGAGTGACGAACAATACCTACCTAGTCTAAGGGGTCTTTGGGCTTGTAAAAAGTGAAATATACATCATCAGCCGTCCATCATTTACATAGGCCGTGAGGTTGAAAACGGCAATATCCAATTTGGAAAGCGATTTTAGTGCTTGTGCATTTGTCTCTCGCGGCTGGAATGAGGTAGAGTTTTCAGACCGACGTATCGTATGCTGACTAGTCACAATATTTTAAAGTGCAATCTAAGGCTGTTCATCTTCTTTGGTCAAACAATCGCAAAATCGAGGAAGGCAGATTTCACGGGAAGCGGAAACATTCACAATTTAATAAACCACAAGAAAAGCAATTTCCTTATTCTATTAATATTTTACGACGTTTATTATATGCCCACGATGTTAATAAAGCTAAACGTTGGTGGTGCCCCGAAAACCGAGATAAATAGCGTTATGTATCTCGGCGGGAGTGAACTATCGACGTGAATTCACTGCCAAGTGTCAACGATAACTACTAATTTCGTTTGAAATAATATGTAGTGGCTTACATAGAAGACAAATTATTGGGAGAATATTTTAGTGTCTGTTTAAATCTATTCTCACTAGATATGTGATTGTTTCCAAACCACAGATTTATATCGAATTAATTGTAGATGTTGATGGAGAAAAAAGGGAAAAGACATAACGTGGTCTTTCAACCAGAGACAATAAAACCGAAATTAGTTAACTGAATTGGAACTTTTTGAGTCCAATGACAGATTAAGTAGATTCGCGGAAAGCTGTACAAAGAATTGAAATATGCATCCGTATTAAAAAAACGCCTAAATCATCCAGTTTTTCATTAAAATCCATGACTGTATTGTCAAACAATGTGAATGGCTGAGTAAAACTGACGTCAAGTTTGTCAAACTTGTTTGACATCGTGCATGTATGTTTTTTAAACACACGAAAATGCGAAAATGGTATTTGACGAATGTTTGACAGTTTACAAACATTGTAGGCACATGGACTGGAAGAATTAATATCCACGCGATGGACTGGGAACCGTTTACTTATGCTGCGTGAAAATGATTCAACTTTGAACCTCGTCGTACTGTGGCCAGAAAAAGGGGCTTTGTAATAGGCAAAGGTTCTAGTAAGTTTGGTAGATAATAAGTTTATACTTGAGGCTATAATTAGCAAAGGTTCTAGTAACTTTGGTGGATGATAAGTTTATACTTGAGGCTCTAATTAGCAAAGGTTCTAGTAAGTTTGGTAGATAGTAAGTTTATACTTGAGGCTATAATTAGCAAAGGTTCTAGTAAGTTTGGTAGATGATAAGTTTATACTTGAGGCTCTAATTAGCAAAGGTTCTAGTAAGTTTGGTAGATAGTAAGTTTATACTTGAGCCTATAATTAGCAAAGGTTCTAGTAACTTTGGTAGATGATAAGTTTATACTTGAGGCTCTAATTAGCAAAGGTTCTAGTAAGTTTGGTAAACAATAAGTTTATACTTGAGGCTCTAATTAGCAAAGGTTCTAGTAAGTTTGGTAGATGATAAGTTTATACTTGAGGCTCTAATTAGCAAAGGTTCTAGTAAATTTTGTAGATATTAAGTATTTTTTATTAAGTCCTAAATCTATAAACTTTATTTAGCACGTGCTTTGGCTTAGACATGTTCCCGTCTCTTACTTAAATGTGTGTGTTTGACAGTTTGGCAATAGTGACAGGAATAATGGTTAGCCAAGGTAGGTACGGCTAAGTAAGAACTTCGACCGCTTCCACGAGGCTAAATCTAGAGATTGACAAGGAATTTTACCTCAGGTGAGTGATGCTTATGAATCATTACGCTTGGTATGCAATACATGGGAACAGTTGATTGTGGGATGGCGAGACGAGATGAAACCCAGCTGGGTGCGAGCCTGCTTGGGGCTACAACTGTGGTACAAGAAGGCCATTTCTCGTACTAAAAAAAACGCTCGCGGTCAAATCGGGATCTCATCTTAGAGACACAAAAACTTGTAAAAAAATACTGTAATTTGATTGGCTTTTGGACAGTAATATTCGTTTTTCAGTGACACTTTATAATATCTTGCAAAGTAACATTGTATCGTTAAAAACATTAAACCTTTACTGTATCTGACCCAATATTCTGATAGTCGGTTATCTTTGAACATTGATCGCACACAATGAGTATGATGATTGTTGGTCTTTCTGTACTTTTGTAGAGAAGACTACACGCAAACCTGTACAGGTGAAATTCCCACGAGGTTATGAAAATAACCAGAATTCTCAAATGAAAAACATCAAAGGTGATTTAAGATTAGGATTAAGGTTTATGTATTGAAATAAACAAATTTAATTTCTAAATTTTGGCAGTTTCGCGTTTGTTACACTTTCGTCAAATTGTTTTGGAATAGAGTACAGGCCCTAGCAAGTTAGGTGATCAACTTGAATAATTAGACGTGTGATTGACGTTAACCGCTGATAAATTAACGGGTACCTAGGAATACGATATTATAACGTACCTAGGTAAAGTAGGTAGGTAGGTATGTGACAGGACCTAAAACGGTAATCGGCTTAGGCCACATTCAATTCAGTTGTTTTAATGTCGGCTTAAGCATAGTAGGTAATCAGGTACCTACCTAAAATACGCCTAATTATTATTCGAGCTATTAAACGTTACTCGCAAGAAGTCACTGAATATGAGAATGCAAGGAATGCGTGACTCAGGCTGTCAACGAAAAATCTAGTAAAAATTGGATTTTTGGCATTCCATGCATGCATGGATGGTAGTCATACGATCTTATAATAGTGCAGAGCGATCGACAGTCGATAGGTACAGACGCCAGCACATCAACCTACCCGAAACTGTCAAATTTCCCCAATCTACTTTGAACCTTATACAATAGTGATAAAGTTGAAAATCTATTAAAGAAATTTGACAGATTGTTGACGTGTACCTGATCTGTACCTGCTGCCAGGTAATTTGACCAGATGCCAGTAGGGATTGACCGATTGACACTATTGTTCACTAGACCTAAGTTTTCACGGTGAAATTTTACCGACGAATAGACCGGTTGGTGTGGTACGTAGGTAGGTCATACCTAAAGTCATATTTTACGCAGCGAGGAGAGCTGCAGCTGTAATGGCTATCGTGCGCATCGATATATTGACTACATACGTATGGTAAATAATATGGGTACCTACGTATCGGCCTATCGTCATCTTGAAACCAGCCGGTCTATTCTATAATAATCTCACGGTGAAAACTTGGGTGAAGTGAGCTGTCATTTCACCTGCTGCTAGGGACTGACAGCTCACTCCGAGCTCACTTCACCTAAGTTTTCACGGTGACATGGCTACAGAATAGCACTGCTGCGGTGCTATTCTGTAAAAATCTCACCGTGCAAACTTCGGTGAAGTGAGCGTGGAGTGAGCTGTCAATAGTGTCAATTCCAAGCAAAAACAAACTCACTTCACCTAAGTTGTCACGGTGAGATTTTTACAGAATCGACCGGCTGTACCCTAATTAGGTACGTAATACACGAACAATCGGAATTTGAATCGTTTTTAAACAAATTGTTAATTCGTATGCTCGAAAAAAAAATCTGCTCAACAATGTAAATAACGCAATGAATGTTGTTGAACTGTCAAAATAAAACAAATTTGTCGTAATCGTTTATGAAAATGTGGTGCGTAATTAGGTAGCTGGTTGGTACAACCTTAGTTTTAAAAGTTTATTTGACAATTTTAATCTGTAGTAAAGGTTTTTCATACGAAAATAAATTGAATGAAAGTTTTGAGTAAAAAATACATTTGGTAAAATTATTTTTTTTGGATGCGGGAGCTAAGTAGGTAAATCTCATTCTTGAATAGGTATTCTTTCGAGAAAATTGTGCTCATATTTTTACAGATACAGATCATATCGGTAGGTACCTACCTATCCTGTACCTACACTATCTACCTACTTTTACATGTACAGTTAGGTTAGGTGTGTAGTGACCCTGGGTAAGTAAGTAGGTACTTACTAAGAATAGGTATAGTTCGTGTTTTAATCCCAGATATTACCTACTTAATTTGATATTTGAAATTAATTGTTTCTACAATTTAGAGTTTTATTCATATTCATATCTTTATTTGCATTCCATAATGTAGGTATTAAGGTGTTACAATGGCTTAATGCTAAGGTACAATTACGGACCCTGTAGTGTAGGGCACAGCAAAAAGTATAAAATTAATGCATTATATAAAAATATAAATAAATTAAAAAACAAATTAAAATAAAAAACAAATTCAATTAAAAAACAAATTAAATAAAAATAAAAAAAGTTTCACATAGCGCTGTCAAATTACTATCTGGGATTAAAAAACCGGCCAACTGACTCGCGCACGAAGAGTTCCGTACCATTATCTATAAAAACGGCAAAAAAATCATGTACCTATTTATTTTATCTATTCTGTTTTTAGTAGGAATCTAAAAAAGAGCATTTACAATTTGAAAATTATATGAAATGAACGTTATACTAAATGAAATTAGAGTAAATGAAAATTATATCAAAATATAACATTAGATCATATGAAATTAGGTTAAATGTTTTTATAGCATATGAATATCATTTCATATGATAGTTATGTCAAATGAAATTAGACTATCTGAAATACCAAACATTACACACCCTAAAATACCGGCCAAATTCGAGTTGGACTCGCGCACGAAGGATTCCGTACCAATATCTATAAAATCGGCAAAAAAATTATGTCTTTTGTATGGGAGCCCCACTTAATTTTTTTTTTAAATATATTTTTAGTATTTGGTATTATAGCGGCAACAGAAATACATCATCCGTGAAAATTTCAACTGTCTAACTATCACGGTTCATGAGATACAGCCTGGTGACAGACCCCAGAATAGGGTCCCGTTTCACCCTATGGGTACGGAACCCTAAAAACGAACTTAAGTAGGTACCTACCACAGATTACGACTCAATGTCGCTGCCTTCAAAGTGTATGGTTGACTGGCAAATCAAAATCGATCGTAATTCATTGAACTGCAGCACTGTAGGCATGCACCTAGTAGGTATGTTAGGTAGGTAACTAGCTGAGAATAGGCACCTATGTGATGGAAATCGACATTACGACTACGAGACCTCAGAACAATAGCAATACGTGTAGGTTAAGTAATACCGGCGATTGAAGCCTCGTGCAGACTGGCGCGACGCGACTCTAAGAAAACTTCACGGTAGAAAAATTATAGGTGTCGCGTCGCGACAGTCTGGACGAGGCTTTAAATCGAATTTAAAATTGCTTTTCGTTGTGTTGCCTTCGATTTAAAATACAATTTGTTCTATTATTTTAATTTTACACCAGGTTTGGAATTTATTAGGAGACAGAGACACGTAGGTAATACGATTTAGGTATATCTTCGACTTACTAAGTAGGAAGTAGGCCCGTATTTAATCTGGATTCTAGAATGAGGCTCAAGAATCCCGAAATGTCGTAGGTATCAATCTTTAGTATCAATAGATAGATACCTACTGTCACATCAATTCATTTTCATTCTTATTTTTACTAAAGTCTAAAAGTTAGGTATTCGAGATACGTGCTTGATCATAATCATTTAAGATCACAGCTCAGCGTAGCCTTGAACTGTACCTACAGAGTTCTTAATACCGACCAAAGCCTAAAGCCATCCAGGTAAATAGGTAGATATCTAGGTACCTAAATAGAACAACGACAATTAGATAGGTACCTAGCGATTACACGTGAGGACCGTTAGCTCAAACAATTCGTTGCTTAGGAACGATAACAATAACGGTATTTAGTAACATCCTCAGTTTTAAAAACAAGAGTATAGATTCGCGGAAACAAAATTAAATTCGAGGATGTGTCGATGGCCGGCAGAAAATAAGAAAAGGTGTTTGTCATCGCACGTCATAAAATATAAAATAAAACAAAGTTACCAACGAAATCTCTAAATTGCTTATTCAACCAGCATGTAAACTCGATGTATCAGCCGCTTATCGGTCATACTGCCGTCATTTCCTTCATGAACCACAACAATGACTTCAATTAAACAACAAAAAATCACAATCACTTATTTAACCGAAACACTATAAATAATATATTCTTCACTGGCCGAATGCACTGATATATAATATTTGAATTTCGAAAGAAAACTGAAGGGTTTGTTGTTGTTTTCTTTTTTTTAAGTTGCGAATCTTAGGTCGCGTTCGTATTATTCGCGGAGCGCGCGCGTACGACACTGGCGCTAGCGAGTCGCGTGCGTTCCAAATGACAAATGCGCGTCAACGGGTTGCCCGACGTTTGTTTACCTCCTCGGTCGGTTCCGCCTGCTCAAGTTCAAGGGATTAGGCTTTACGAAACGTGTGAGCGGCCAATCAAGCGTGACCTCTCATTGTTTGTATTTTTTTTAGGATGTTTCATGTCTAAACTGGTAGGTAGTTTCGTTTCTTTTTTGCATGCAGTGACGAATGTACAAATTACTATATTTTAATGGCTGAGGGCAGACAAGATCGGTGATGTCATGTTGACTGTTGATAGTATAGTAGCAGCTGATAGCGAGGCGATGTCATCTGATCTGAACAATGGATTGTTTGAGTTATAACATTCTTTGTCTCGTCTAGGATTTGATATGATTAGTGATCGAAGCATTGATTATTACCCGATAACAGCATTTATTACGTAGGTATTAATTATTGAAATACCTAATAAATTCAAGTGTGAGACAATTGAATTTAACTTTATGATTGTTGACATTTACGTCATTGGGGTAGGAAAGTGGATTGTGGATTGCATAGTCAAATCTGTCAAAATAACCTGGGCACACTGTACCTATCGATTAGTTCAAAATTTTAAATTATTATTACGAACTTGTTTTGTCACCCGTTCGTCCAATATAAAATCCGATCGATTTATAATAATACAATTAGGTGTGGAAATTAGGACATTACTATCTTATCTAAGCATTATCGCGACATTAACACTTGCCGTTTGCTTGGAAAATAAATATTTTTATCAGTTTGGTTACATAGGTACCTATATTCAGGGTTAGTCACCTATTAAGGCGAAGAAAATCGCATTTGAGGTGAATATATTGTGAATTTGTGATGAATCAAGTGCCGATGAATTATTAATTAACTGGCTGACTGGGCATTTCCTGATATATCTACCTACTTACATTACCTGATAAACACTAGCTAGATTCTGACTAAGATGGTTTTCTCACTAATGAATTCATAATAAATAAAGGAGTTGAACTTGCACCAATAGTAAATTATGCAGTGTAATAGGGGGAATAAAATAAATCTGTTGCTTATCAGTCTAATGATTGTTTTTTAAATTAATGTTGTTTAATAAATATAACACGCCGAAAGCTTTAACCACCACAACCTTTGAAATCAGAAAAATAATTTTATTTTCGTTCAAATTCCTTGTGACAGCGCCATCTATTAGGAATTGTTGTATACTAGAATACAACATTGAAACAAAAAACCAGGATAGATGTCGCTACTTATCACATCAAACTTCCGCTACTGAACAACAGATGGCTCTGGTCGCCAGCAGTGTTTCTTGTATTTTTCTTTTGTACGATAAAAATGATGAGTAACAAGGTTCAACGAAAATCCGCGCCAAAAACAATGCATGTCCTTTGTCCTACGTTGTCTTTATGATTCATCGCTTTTCGTAATAATATCATTATTGTTCGTATAACTTTGAATCGTAAAAGTTGATTTTCTTTTAGGTACCTACTTTGATAAGATTTCATTCAAGTCCGGTTGGTATCAATTCCGAAGATCAACCCATAAAAGACACGTAATGTACTTAAGCCTATTTTTATCTGCATTATTGTTACCAAGAAGTTTATCTGAGTTGCAAAAAGGTAAATGTACCTATACCGATTTACACTTGTTACTATTTACAACAGCGGAATTGTATCGGAGACACCTGTGTCTTCAAAATTACAAAGAGGGGTAAGAGGCGGTTATGGTAATCCCGAGCCAGGCCAGTCTCGTTTTTTTCTTAAGACTATTCTCCAAGCGCGACTGTTGAGCGTTGGGTTTTTAGGGTTCCGTAGCCAAATGGCAAAAAACGGAACCCTTATGGATTCGTCATGTCTGTCTGTCTATCCGTATGTCACAGCCACTTTTTTCCGAAACTATAAGAACTACTTATACTGTTGAAACTCGGTAAGTAGATGTATTCAGAACCGCATGAAGATTTTCACACAAAAATAGAAAAAAAAACAATAAATTTTGGGGGTCCCCATACTTAGAAATGAAAATCAAAAAAAAAAAAAACAAAAATAATATTGAGGTTTCTAATACTTATATATTTTTTCTAATCTGAATAGTTTGCGCGACAGACACTTCCAAAGTGGTAAAATGTGACCCCCTGTAACTTCTAAAATAAGGGAATGATAAAACTAAAAAAAATATATGATGTACATTACCAGGTAAACTTCCACCGAAAATTGGTTTGAACGAGATCTAGTAGGTAGTTTTTTTTTTAATACGTCATAAATCGTAAACTATTATTAAAACATCGATCAAAGTTACAACGAACTATAATAACTTTTATATTATGTTACTTGCTGCTACGGAACCCTTCATAGGCGAGTCCGACTCGCACTTGGTCGGTTTTTTTAATTCCTAGGTTGTGAAATATTATGTAAATGAATTTTTTCTTTGAAAATATCTCGGTTTGCATTTAGAAGCAAAAAAAAGAAAAACTTATTAACATGTCAACATACCATACCATCTCGCCTGTATGCCCCGAAGGGTTAAGCAGGGGTGCACCCACATTTCACCGGTATGTTTCATTCTTGTTTAGTTGTGTTTAATTGTTTATTATGCACAAATAATGAATTTGTGTTCTTGTATGGTCATTTAGTAATAATTAAATAATTTAGTAAATAAAGGGGCGAGCCTTTATTTTGGTATCTAAATTGGACTAGACAAAATCAAACTGGTTGTTAATTTAATTTTTTAGGTACTTAATACTATTTTTTATAACATAGATTTTACAATCTGTGATTACTTAAACTCAAGCTGACTTATTAGTATTACTTGTTAAAATGTTAGGTATTAGGTATAATTTTACAATGTTTGTAAATATGTGAGCACCATGCATCAATCACATAATTAATTAATTTATCTGTCATTCCTTAATTTTTCATTTTTTTTTACCTTACGTGGTATAGTAATCTTATTCTAGGTGCATCGTCTTCACATATAATTATATAATTAATGATACAAGATATTGTGAAAACATTTTAAAAGAATTTCTACCTAACGATGGAGTTTATTACCATACGAAAACTACCTTTTGGAAGGGACCACTAGAATCAATTCGGTTTTTTGTACATTTTGACGTTCAAAAGTGCCTCTTACGTGCCTAATTGAAATAAATTGAAAAAAAAAATAAAAAAAAAAATAAAGATTTATTTGAAATGAAATTTAATAATTAAATAGCTGATGTTTATTAAAATGTAATGAATTGTAATAATTAGAATCTTTAAATTCGTGTAATTTAATCATAATATAAGAAACATTTGCAGTGCCCTTACAGGGTGCATGTTATGTACTGTGTCATGAAATTTTAATGCATGCCTACTAACCAGTATTTAACATGTTAGCAAATAAATAAATAAATTAAATTAAATTAAATAAATTAAATTATTTGACTTTAACTTTGGACTTAACACATCAGATGACCTACTAATATTTAGGGCGTATTCAACAACATTGTTGATATCGAATGTGTTCCAAATTTCCGACGCCAATCACTTACATTAGGTTAATTATACTGATATACCTACGAAAACTGATTTGATTATTTATTTTTATATCTTTGTATAGTGATGACGACAGCTAAGCTAAAATAATACGTTTGTTTTTTTTAGATTTACAGATAATTATTCGGTTGAGTGTGTTATGAAGATAACACACCCATAAATTATTACTACGTCATCTGAAATGACGTACGTTCAATAAAAACATGCCTTTTAATAACGCAAATTCTTTTATGTAAGTTAAAATCGTCATTATGCAATGCATTATGAAAAAAGGCGTTTACCGTGCAGTGGAACAATGACAGATAGGTATAATTATCTGAAATATGTCTATTGTATGAAATATTTGTTTCCTTATTAATAGAATTTATGCGAAACGCCTCAGACCAAATAACTACACCTCCGCTCTGTGCATACACGCTCACACGCACACATTTAGAATCAAACTACACCTCACTAAGTGCACGCATGCTTACGAAACCGGCCTCACGTCAGTGTTGACAGCACTATGTCTTATTTTTTTATTTGGTCTGAGCGAAACGCCTTGAAAGCGATCTTGGTGGGGTACTCAGGTAGCCTACCTGAGTATTAAGACAAGTGGCAATCACTTTCATAGCATTTCGTGTCTCTACAGCGCTTTTACGGCGCAATGGGACGGGCATAAGGTTTTCGGTAGATAATGTCAATCCAATACCTTTTTGACTTTTCCATCACCGTTATCTCTAATAGAATGTCACTCTTTTTTGTCTAGAAACACACAGACCTAGTGTGTTATTCTGGAGAGAGAACAAGGATCGTAAGTGTCACGAATGATAAGCAGTTGCAGTACCTAATATAACCAGGACCTTCGTCACATGACGGATGGCATGGAGGGGCTCGTGACTTAGTAATAACAGCCTCACGGGTTGATCGATCAGGTTAAGCTACGCTTGCCGGGGTTGGTCCATGGATTAGTGACCATTTTTACATACCGAGAGTCCTCCGTGCCTCGGAACGGACTTCACCAAAGCGGAGATGTGTACTGGCTAGACTGGAGCGGAGATGTGTGCTGGCTAGAGCAGAACTGAGCTGCGTGCGGCGAGCGTTTAGCGCGATCTGACACGAAAGGCAGAAGTGTCAGTCATGTATCTATTACAAAAACTGTATCTTATTCACTTGAAGAAGAAGAACTAGAGTCTGAAAAAGCAGATTCACGCCGTTCACAAATCTCACTTCTCCGCTTTAAACTGCCGCCGCCGCCCAGCTCAATTCCGGCGAGGCACAGCTCACATCTCCACTTCGACCGCCTCATACAAATATGATACATCTAGCGGAGACGAGATGTGTGAATAACGAAATTCTACAGGTTGTTTAAAATACATCTCCTCATCTCTCATCTCGTCTCCGCTGTGGTGGAGTTCGGGAATAAGCCGTTGGTCCCGGCTGTCATTCGTGGATCTTTGACAGTCGTTACGGGTCGTCAGAAGCCCGAAAGTCTGACAACCAGTCTTACCAAGGGGAACGTATTACCCAGTTACTGGGTTGTGGAAGTCAGATAGGCAGTCGCTCTATGTAAAATACTGGTATTCAGCTTCATCAGGTTAGACTGGAAGCTGACCCCAACTTAGTTGGGAAAAGGTTAGGTAGATGAGGACCTTAGTTCCATGATATCGTTCGTGATGCCTTGTCCCTTAATAGGTATGAGCATTAAATGGTATGGTACGGACTTATGTTATGAAGATGTACATTTCTGGCACTTGGCTCTGTACATTTTGTAGAATAAATACCTATTTGAAGACTACATAGTAGGTATAGTCATTAATATTATCCCTTCACATGTTCATCAATGTTATACTATTGCCGTAACGCTATAAAACCTTTGTAGTCTTAGCTCAACAGCTAGCTATTTAACACTATCAACAATACTTCGTTAAATTCTCTCATTATTTCTCTACGCAAATGGCGTATTGCGTAGCGCGTAGTATATAGGTACATGCGATCAGATCCAATATCCGAAAACGAACCGTAGCTCTTACCAATAGTACAAGTACTATTTTAATTAAATGTTCGTAAAATGCTACGCCACCGCCGTTTATATTAATTAACAGTAAAAATGAGCTAAGCATAGATTTTTATTGAATAATTTGACGACTGGGTATTTAATTAACTATAATTTGGTTAACACATTCATGAATCGTATTTTTGAATTGTAGCTAAAAATAGATGGTAGTTACAGGGAACTACTCAAAATAAGTTATTAAATCTGTGGTGTGGCACCAAAACATCTACGTCATACGGAATTACCTACCTATGCAAGTATGTAGGTATACTTTATTCACAGTTCAAGTTTCCCTAATTATGTGTAACCATTACCTACTTACATTCATTTAAGGAATAAACAAGTACAAAGTCGTTTTGTACTTGTTTATTTCTTAAATGAAATACATTTCCCTGTTTGCAAAATAGGAATTAGAAATAAGGATAATATTCATGGAGTCATCATGCTAATATTTTCCATAAAATAAGTAAGTAACTATCTATTTCTTATGTGTTTTCCCTCCCTGGTCGTCAGGCGCTCTCCCTGGGCCTGACACCAGCGATACCGACAAAATTGGTTGACAAACACGAAAAAATCGCGTCCGAATTCGGTAGTAAAGAGATCGGAATCTAAGTCTGACTACAGGCCCTGGGCTGTCAGTGTGTCAGCCCCGCTACCACCCAGCTGACTTGCTAACCATGGGATAATAACTCTGTCTGTATGTCTGTTGCCTTTCTAAACGTAAACCGCTGAACCGAACGTTATGAAAAAAAGATACGTAGCCTACGACCTAGAGAAGGACATAGCTGCTTTTCATTATGGATGTTTGTAAATCAAATACATACAGTACAATTATTTTCTAAATATCCCTCGGGTATCATCGTATTTCCGAATACTTAGCAGCTTTCCTCCCATTTTTAAAATAAATTATTTTAAGTCAAAAGAGTATAAGCAACTCTATATACTTGTTGTCAATTGAGAGCGCCCGGTCTGCACCAAGTGCAACTGATAAAAATTCGACGACTGCCAAAACACAAAGTTTGCCGAGGGACATTAAGAAAATAGCTACACCTAGACGGAGTCCGGGCGACAGGTATGAATGAACGAATGAATGAAATGCACCGATCCCGGGGTGGTTTAAACAGACTCGATAAATCGAATGAACCCCAAGATTTGCACTAGCCTATGAAGCCTCATGTTTCATGGGACTACAAAGGCCATTGCATATCAAGGCGTAGACTGGGTGGCTCGGTAATTGTAAGGAAGACGTGCCCTTAGGATAAGGAAGGATTTGCGAGTCGTACCAGATATGCATCCTAAAGTAGGCATTGGAATAGTGGAGAGACGGGTGTTATTTATCTATTGATGATTCGCGGGCGACAGGTAGAACCTAATATTTTAATCACGGCGTGGCATCTTCCTCATCACCTCCCCGTCCTTGTCCCATATTACGTGGGGTTGGCGCAACACGTTTTTTCCACTCTGCCCTGTCACGTCACGCTATTATTCAATTCATCCATCTTTTCTTCGGCCTTCCTCTCCCGCTCCATCCATCAACATTTATATTCATCACTCTTTTAGTCACATGCGTTTCCTCTCTCCTCATCACATGCCCATACCAGGCCAAACCATTTCTTTATAATTTTTTTTTCTTATTGTATTGCTTCAAAATAAAGAATGATCTTCTTATGAAATTCGCGACGATATGACAGAAGAATTAGGATCAAGTATCTTCTACTTCTACACTAATATTATATAGAGAAAAGACTTGTATTTTTGTTTGTAAATGAATATTGCATTCAAAAATTTCACGACCGATTTAAAAAATTCTTTCACTATATTATCAGTATCACTGAGTAACATAGGCTATAATTTATAAAGTTATTATGCGAGCGAAGCCGCTGGCGGAAGTTAGTACGTAATAAAAATCTTAAATTCATTCACTGACAGACAACCGCGCACAGCCTGCAAGTTAGAGAAGCATGAAATTTTGCGCAAGAGTCAGCCCAGGTTCGCACGGGCGTATTTATATCGGGGCGTTTTTTTTTCGCGTATTGGATTTTCGACGCTCTGCTTAGCGCTGAGAGTTGGATTCTCAATGCTCGGTTTAATACCGAGAGTTGAAAGTCCAGTGTGCGAATATAAATCGCCGCGATAAGAATACGTTGTTCCCGGCTTCAGTAACTACCTACGTATATCAAATGAAAGTGTGGAATAGGTAGAACAAATACTGTGAAGTTTTCATAGACATGGTTCCACCAGAGTCGCGTCGCGCTGTCGCGTCGCGCCTGTCTTTGCGAACCCATACAAACTTCGATGGAACATTTCTAATCGATATTCAGTCGTGTACTATTTCATGTGCTATGTCATCAATTAGAAGATTGAACGAAAGGCCGAAATGATTAGTCATTGACCAAATGACCAACAATTGACTTCATTTATAGGAAATGGCTCATTTAGCATAATAGCTGCCTTCATAAAAAGGAGGTGATATTTTGGGATGCGGATCCAGCCGGGATTAAGAAAAAAATATTAATAACAAAAAAAAAACATAGCAACTAAAATTGATTTTCAGTTCTATCAGCTCTATGGTCGGGATTCCTCCGGATTCTTAGTTACCTCATTCGTTTAATGAATTTGTGATTGTCTTGAAGTGAATAACTTTTTTTATAGCAGAGGTCCCCCTAATTATTTTTTCCACGTGCCCATTTTATCTTTTTGGGGAGACGAGTTCAAGGCTACAGGATGTATCATTAATTAATTATTTTTTTAAGAAACCCTAGCTTTGCATAGTATCGTTGGCCCATGGACCAATTTTACCGAGATTTTGATTTTTGAGTAGAAGCAACACTCCTGACTCCTGTTGTCAAACCCTGACTGTTTTCATTAACAGCTTCGTTGGAAAATTACCTAAAGCTAGTAACCCTAACCTTTTTCTGCATACGCAGTCAAAGAATTTCCCATTGAGGCCCTAACTCAAGCAACGATCTTTCCACCAGCGCTATTCATTGACAGTATGACACCATCATTAACAGCAACGGATGCTTAATCAGCCTAGCCTATTTCACTGCGGTTAGGTACTATTTTAACACTAGTTCTTTGAATATTAAAATAAATTATAAACGGTTAGGTATTTAATAATTTTAGAAGGCAACTAATACATTTTCCACATTGAGAGGAAAATGCACACATGTATTTAAATAATCAATTAATTTGAAACCTTTTATATGTTAGTTGAGGGGTTTCGCAGTATTTCTATATGCCTATTTATTATATCTTTGTATTTATTTATTGTTTCCAACTTCAAGGTTTTATATAAAATTATATAGGCAGGTAAGGGTTTTACCAATTTTCGTCTTCATCGACAACACTTCCGGGATTTTTTGCTTTGTCGCAGTCGTGTAGATTTTGGTACACAAATTGTCATAATAAAGAACTCGTGAAATTATACTTTATTTGACTTTTCAAAGACGTTCTCACCCAGTGACTAATGAGTTAGCTCTACCAATAATGTAACTTCAAGTTTATTTCGGCTTTGTGCAATATTTATCAGAATTTGGAAGTCAAGCTATGTCATGTTGTTATGTAAGTAAAGGCAATACCGGCATTATCGGCAGAAATACATAACATCACGGTTTGCAGAAGAGGCAGGGAAAGGTGGACTATAGAGTACACCTATAATTTACCAGTTTTGCAATAAGTCTCACGTGTTGTTGATCCCTTTAAAAATTAACGAATTGCCTAATTTATACTCCCACAAAGTTACATTACATAGTTCGCAGTGAGCAGTGGTGGCTCAGAGTTAACATCCGAACTAACGAGTTGTAGATTCGTTGGTTAGAACCCAAGCAGACGCTTTACTTTGTGTAAATAATGTCATCACCACTATTAGGTATCAAAACGGTGAAGGAAAACTTCGTGAGGAAACCAGCCTGTCCTAGAACCAAAAATTCAAAGACATGTGACATCTACCAATCAGTACTCGGCCCGCGTGGTGGATCAGACAGCGGGCTCTCGAAGATAGGAGGCCTGTGGGTGTCCCAGCAGTGGGACCATTATGGCTGCATTAGGTGAATTATGCTGTGCTTTGCTAAAGTAATGATGTGTAGTAGTGTAAATGAGTTCCTTGCCAGTGGCATACAATCAAATTTAAGGAATAAATGATTTGCATCGTCTAACCACTGTTATTTTTGGAACTTTTTGTATGCCACAGGCAATTAAGTCGCATCGTGTAAACCAGGCTTTATTCTCTTGTGTAATTTATGTTACTAAAATAGCTTCAAGCGTGAGACAGGTTCTACTCCATGAGGTAATAGTCGTTAGCATATTTGTGCAATCAAACTAGTTTTTTTTTTAAACATTTGCATTCCGTACAGTCCTACGCAAGATGCAGATTATTGAAAGATTGTGACTAAGACTTTAGTAATTAGATCAAACTTAGTAATTATTATTTCTAAATGAAACTTAGTAGTTTATTCTTACCTACGTCATAATAGCGTGAGGGCTTTCCCAAAAATATTTTTTTTGTGTCATATCGTATGTATAGGTAGTCCTCCAGGCCGCAATTCGGCCATGGCCGCCAAACTCAACGTAGACTAGCCTTCGGCTTGGGAGATAACGTACTTAATGCAAAGAAAAAATAAAGAAAGAAAATACGTTTATTTGAGGTACAATATGACGCAAGCAAAGAGAAAAAAACAAATAAACACGAAAATAACAATTAATGCACAACTGTCTGCGCAGACACAGGCGCACTCTTTCTTCCATCTGTCTCATAGTCCGATGGGACAGAAAACCGGAGTGAGGTCAGGCGCAGGACCAACGCTTAAGAGGGAACAGGTTCTCCATACAGATTTATTCCCCTTTTTTCTTCATGAATAATGCCTCTAAAACCATATTTTTTTTAAATAAAGTCAATGTCTGCTGTAGACACGTCCCTGTTATTTGCTTTTTTTCAGCAACTTATTGGTAAAGAAAATATGTCCCTCCAAAAATTACAAAATGCCTAATTTTTTGCGCCGTGATTAGAGGACTACCAGACACATTCGAAAAGTTTTTAACATAAGAGAAAATGATAGAAACTTAGACATAATCTTTCTTAAAATTTTTATGTAAAAATAATTTAATCGGCTCAGTTTTCGAGGAGAAAAAAGGTGAATACGAAACGTCCAACTCGTTTTTTTTTTTTTTTGATATAATCAGTCTGAGCTGCAGCTGTTCCTGTCGCACTCTACGGGGCCAGACTTGAGGTAAGACGACGGCAATAGTTTCTGCAAATACCTATTTTTCAAATTCCTCGCAGCCCCTGGGGCCCTATTATGACTTATTAATAATGTCACCATTTTTCTAGTGTGAGTGAGAGACGGAGCTATACAAGGCCAAAGTCAAAGTCAAAGATTTATTTGCAGATAAATATGGTTACAAAAGTTCTTGCAATGGAGTATAATATAGTAGCTTAACATATTTAATCATAACATAATGACATGCAAATTTTTGGTACAGGTACAAATATATCATTTAGATTTAAACTGAAGAAATTCTTTTACAGTATAGAAGGGATTTTCAATAAGCCACTTGTGTAAAGCCCTTCTGAAGCGGACCATTGGAAGTTCTTTAATTTGGTTAGGAATCTTGTTATATATTTGGATACACATAGGATAGCAACTTCGCTTATATAGCTCTGTTTTCGTTTGAGGAATAATTAATCTATTAGGATATCTAGTTTTGAACTTGCATTTATCACCCAGTTTTTCAAACATATCAGGGTGAGATTTGGTAAATTTACATATTTCCTCGATATAAATACCTGTTAATGTAAGTATTCTAAGTTCTTTAAACAGTGGTTTACAGGATGTAAGTGGGTCTACATTACAAATCGCACGTATACACCTCTTTTGTGCGACGAAAGCTCTTCCGAGATGCACCGAGTTTCCCCATACCAGTATACCGTAACGTAGTATTGAACCAACATATGCATGGTAAGCCTGTAATGTGGCTTGTCTACTTATTAGGTTAGATATACGCCATAGAACATAAGCAAACTTACGGAGTTTTCCACATATCATATCAATATGACCCATCCAGGAACACTTCTCATCTAGTACTATCCCAAGAAAAGTCATACTATCTGATTGTTGTATTTTTGTATCTTTAAAAGTGATGTTTAAATCCATTTTATTCCAATTTTTGTTACGAAATTGTACATATTTGGTTTTATTTATGTTTGGTTTAAGGTTATTCTTTTCCATCCAAGTTATTACTTTGCTTACGGTACTATTTATTTCCTCATTATAGTTTTCTGTAGTTTTAGGGATAATTACGGACACATCGTCTGCAAAGAGTATGCAGGGATGATCAGTTAATTCTGTCAGGTCATTTATATAGAGCAGAAAAAGTGGGGGGCCTAAAATACTGCCCTGTGGAACGCCTGTGTGATTGTAACCTAATTTGGATTTAAATTTCAGTTCACCTTTTTGATTTGGTTTATCCACAGTAATTTCTACAAATTGCGATCTGTTTGTAAGGTAACTTTTTAACCATGCATTTGCCTTACCGCGTATTCCATATTTATCACATTTTTTTAGTAGCAGCTCGTGCGATACAAAATCGAATGCCGATATCACCATCCTATATTCGCAGTGGAATAATGATGGAATTAATACTTCATAATACGGCCCCTGTTCCCTCTTAACGTGCTTTCCGAGGCACAGGGGTATCACACCGCCAACTTCCAGTCTCTGAGGTGAGAATTTTATATTATTATTGTAGGTAGGTAAAGAAATGATGGATAGACTGTGAAAAATGATATGGCTAGAAAAATAGTGACTACCGAGATGACAAAGACGAGACAATGTAATATTAGTATGGAAGGCAAAGACATGTTGCGCCAACCCCAAATAAATTTGGTTATGGGCAGAAGAAACATGATGGTGGTGATCATGGTGGTGGTAATTAGGTAGGTAACTATTATGTGATCAGCCGTAGGTTATAGTAAAAGAACAATAGCGTAGTAAGTCTGTAGCTCTTTACGGCGCTACACACATTAGGTACAGCTTGGTCCAACATTTCAATGAAATATGTATATATTTTCCCATTTTCCATTCCATAAAATTCAAACAATTAGAAATTGTCTTACAACATCCAGTCAGCACCTTTTGAGTGGCGATGAAGTATTGCATCAAAATCCAGGTCAAGGCAATTCCTATCAACATAAGTTTGCGCTTGCGCATGGCATGGCCAAATTAACTGAAATTGTACAACTACCTACATTCAGTAGGTACGCGGCCGTAACGTGGCACATCGACGACTTTGTAGTGTCGTCTTTGTTACTCTATCTTTGTGACAGACTCTTCCTTAAAGCCTATGCACGCGTCGTTTTTTATACGCTCGTACGACGTCACGCATCGACGGCGCGTTATCTGCCTTGAAAATGCGGTGCTCGTTGCGTTTGCGGCTCGCAATAAAAACCGTGTGCTGAGGCCCTAGAACTCAAAGTACCTCATTAAGACTCTGGTATTACGTTCCTTGTAAAATGACTTGGTACGAATTTAGTATGTCATCGTGGTTATTGGTATTTGAACTTCATATTGTGCTAAATAGCTAAAGTAGGACAGATGTTTGTAACCACGAACACGTGTATTATTGAATGATCAATATTATGATGTACGTACTACCTACTTATAAACTGTTCTACGTAGAACGCTAATAGGTACCTACTCTCCTATAATTTACCCATGAAGAAATATGACTCTGTGTAAGTGAACAAGTAGGTACATAATCATCATATACTTTCCGAGGTTTCAGCGTCGATATTCTATTGAAAATAATGAATAAGTAAAGTCATAAACATATCAAAACAAGTACTTGCTTCAAAATATTTCTAGTTAAATATAAAGATATATTAAATGAGAGATAGTTTGAATTTGAATGAACGAATGATGCAGCTCGGTTAACATTAAATCTAATATGTTTCTTATGTTGGCTTAAGAGGTAATAGTTATAAAACCTGCAGTGTAGTTCGAACACACAACAAAATAGTGTATGTAATATTATACACTATTTTGTTTATTATTCGCACGCTACGCCATTCTGCGGTGCGGTGGCGGTGAAAATGATGTCATTTTGGCAATATTATGACAGCTGAGAAGTCTGCAACCGTCACAAAAGACAAGAAAACAATGACTTTAGTACCGTCACTTTAAAAGTATATACAAAGACACAACAGCATTGAGATGTGAATGAAAGAATAAGAATAATGAATATTCAAAATGGTAGTGCAGGGTGAATAGTAGTTAGTAGTAGTCTTAATAATATTATCTCAAAAAGATATCACCCTCTATGAGACGTTGCGTTGGTATCTATAATCTATATACTTGGGTATAAGGCTGCTGTTAAATCTCATGTCGACTGGGTAACATTATATAAGAGATTAACTGTTAACTGATAGAACTGATAGGCTTGGCTGAGGGATTTAAGCATGAACCGGTAGATATGTTATATCGCCCATATCGAGCATTGATAAGCCA
Organism: Xanthia togata; assembly: GCA_963853775.1. Lineage (NCBI taxonomy): Eukaryota > Metazoa > Arthropoda > Insecta > Lepidoptera > Noctuidae > Xanthia > Xanthia togata. The sequence goes on along the minus strand of OY970797.1, from coordinate 4,530,465 downwards.
TGTGTTTTTGAGAATTACTTATTTTTGGCAAACGATGGCTGTCATTTGAATGAACATAAAATTCATATTATCGATTTTATAATCGTCCCCGATGATGCATAACATATCGCGATTCTGCAGTTTGTAGTACAAACTATACAATACAATAGTAGGTAAGTACTGCATTCTTATTTTCATATATGTATTTACGAATTTCTTGCAATAGGATTACGTGACATCCGGTCGGTATTGTTTTATCCTCTTCCGAATTTCCTCGTCTTACTAATCAAGGAAGAAATATCGGAACGGGAAAATCGTAGTACAGCCGCAGCCGGTCTTTCCAAATCCATATGGGGGACAATGTCTTGTAATGTGCATATGTATGTCATACAATGAGTAATGATTCAAATTAAAAAGTAATAAAAGATATTTGACACATAGTAACTGTATGCTTGTATGGCTTTGGATATCATTATAATTGTGGTTCGAAGAAAATCGTAATTGTTTTTTTGCTACAGGGACTAAACCCAATTTTATTTTGGCAACCTTGAAAGTAATGGCCCCGGGGCGGTTTGAGTTAGTGGAACTGGTAGTGTAGTTTACCCATAGACTGAAGGTCTACATGAGTATTTTCACATGAACGAGGCCAAAGCTAAGGGAGCAAAGTTATGGATTGTAACACATTTGTAATTTCTTCCTAATTTTTACTCACTTCTTTTGGGGGTTTTTTTCCATGAACGTCGTATCTAAAATTTCATTACAAGCCTGCACCCTAATTACGTAACACACGATCACACACAATCTGTTTCATTTTGACAGTTCAACAACATTCACTGCGTTATGTACGTTCAAACTCAAAGCATTTATTTCAATTAAACTATTTACAGGCACTTTTGAATTGTCAAACAGTCGGTCAGTTAGTCAGAAAGTTGAAGCTAGTTGCTCATTCTAACACGTAGATCTCTACGGAGAAGAACGGTCAAGAAACTCCAAGGACACTCTTTTAAATATTGAATTTACAAAATCCTGGGTACATTACTCTTGTTGCATCTATATGTGAGAACCGTGTAAAAAAAAAGGATTAAAAATATAAGATTAAAAATAATCCCTGGCAGATAAGAGATGACCAGTCTCAACTGACGGCGCCCGTTCACGAACATGACGCGTGGATCAGCACCATCCAGCTAAACCGTTGTTGTGCATACAAAGTTTTCGAACATATGAAGCAATGGATTAACAATATCCTTCAAAATTAATTAGATTATGATTGACTGTGTGTTACGCAATTCGGGTACTGTATATAATAGAATTATAAAGCAAAGACACGAATTAAGAAACCTCTTCAAAATATTACGTGCAGACATATTATATTGTTCCATGCTTCTACTAGTATCTACATACAAAGGTCATAGAAAACTTCTACAACATAACAAAACACTCCCATGACACAATACATTACGAAGTGCACTCAAATGATTAGTAATGAGTTGGTCAATAACCTCAGATAGGGTAACCTATTTATATTTAAATAAATATTTTTTCCCTCAATTCTCGCTATTGCACTGTTTGTCTCTGCATCACCCAAAGGTTGACTGGTAGAAAATGCCTATGGCATTAAGTCCGCCTGTACATTTATGTGCTTGAAGTATTAAATAAATAAATTACCTACATGGTCTGTTGCGTATCTGCTCTCAAATATTGTAATGCTAGTAACCATGATAATACAACAGTTCCTGTCGCTAAATGAGTTAAATTGTGACGCCCCCTTTTTTTATAGAATCGTTGCCGTACGTTAACTCGTAGTGTGGACGGGGTTCGGTTAAAACCAATCACTTAGCTACTATGGCAATCTATCCAATATGAACTTACTAATTCATCCATCCGAATGATCTTAACTGCAATTATTCTGCTTCTAGCCGTATTAGAACACATCTATATACAATGTCACCCGTGGACTTGTGACCGAATGTTTCTGAATATTCATGAAAAAAAAAAAAAAAAATTTGTTGGGAACGTAACTCCGTCGACGTCTGTGTGTCAGGTTTTTAATTTTAAAGAAGGTAAAAGTTTCCTTAATTTTAATTTGGTATACAGGCAGACAGACAATCTGAAGACATTTTTATTTTATTTAGAGGCTGCTAATTTGCTACTACTTTTTTTAAACATATGTGTATTCAATTATTTTATATCACTCTTTGAATTCTATCAGTTTAAAAAGTTATTACGGACGCAATAATTATAAAATTTATACTGTCCCTTCTCAGTGTAACGATAGCGCCTCTACCTCTGCTACCTCCTCAATGCCTTTACAAGCTTCTTCTTCAAAAATATGATAATATTATCAAACTGTGATACATAAATGAAAAAGATGGACCCACTTTAAGTATAGTAGGAAAAGACCTTCCAAATGCGTTACTAAGACAAGGATAATACGAGTATGTTCAAAAAGGATATTCTAATGATGTATCCGTTAATGCAGTGTTCAAATGAACAAAGGTATCTGTTTGTTAGTATAGCAGCGTTAATTGTAAGTTTAAAGGTCAAAGATTTATCAAGTAGCTAGAGTCTAATGGCCATTCCGATGTAATAAACATAAATAAAGATATATTTATTTGATTCTAGGAAATTATTATATATAATTATAGACACTTCTAAAGCATTTGTCGCTTCAGATTTCAAGCTGTGATGTAGGAATATAGAAGATTTGTGTGATAAAAAAACATCCAGAGTTAAGAGATGTCTATTATCATTTATCATTCTCCTGCTCGTACCTTACAAACATATACATATTCTGCCAACAATGTTCCCACTGCTGGACACAGGCCTCCTCTTTTCGAGAGGGAGTGGGCTGTAATCCACCACCCGGACCCATCGCGGGCTTATAAATGTCACATGTCTACGGATTTTTGGATCTAGGACCTCACGATGTTTTCCTTCACTATTTTGAGAGCAGTGTTGATGAAATTATTTATACAAAGTAAAGCGCTTGTCTGTCCTATACCTAACGATCTCAATTAATTAAGGTCACTTTAGCATGGCAGCATCGTTTCCCAATTATCTCTATCGTATCAGCTGTCATCTCAGAATTCACTCCTAGCCACATCATCGTTTCTTTGGTCTTCCTCTATTCTTATGCCCGATTTATTTAAACTCTTATGTGCAGTAGTAGTGATAGTAAGATTGGTCTCCAAAGGATACATAAATCAGAAACGTGTGAGGTTATTGATGAAAAAACTCGCACATGCAATTTGGTTATATGACTACTACCAGTTTTTAACAAGCACAGCGGAACCTACCAATCAGCTTACAAAAAGAGAGGTAAGCGGCGATACGGCTTCACCTTTGATCTCTCTAGTTCAACAAACCTTTATATAATAACTGTGTTATTGTATATTCTCGTAATGGATGTTTGCAAACCTAAGATTAGATAAGAATAAAATAATGGACTGAACTCATGAACTCGTTTATTTATAGTCACATGCATTGTCATAGTATTTGTAAAGTAATATAACCTTCATCTCAATTGAATCTACTTAAGATGTAACATATACATCGGTGGATTCAACGAAGAAATATTTATAAATGATTTGTTTATTTTTTGCAACACAAAACATTGTCGTTTTAACCTGTTTATAGGATAATATTTATACAATTCTGAACCATATAGAGCATCAATAAGTCTGAAAATTGAATGCATTGGCGACATCCGGGATCGACAGACCAACAGTATTGTTGATAACACACATTGTATGGAAACTAACGAGACACATTATTAATCATGAAACATTAGCAAAGTATTCACGTAAACAATTGCTAAGTTTAACAAAGTTAATGAGTGCTAATTTCATTAATCATTTGTTACCAGAAATAAATAATTAGTAGTTAAGCACGTTTGATAACCAGGTTCCTTTTGTTTTAAAGACTCTTCCGTATAAATTAGGACCTTGTAACTTTAAATACAATACCTATCAACATTGTTAAAATTTCACTTCCTTGTTAACATCCTGTTTATTATATTCATTAACAATAAAACTTTGCAAACGGGCCCTGCAAAGTTACTTTAGAAATACATTTTGAGCAAAAACAAAATAAATGGAATGACGTTGAGCAAAAAGGATTTAGCACCAACTTTAGAACGTCCGAAGCCAACAAAGTCAGTTCATTGCAATTTGCACCGACTTATTTATAGCCTTTATAAATAATAATATCACTTAGTTTTTTTGAGAGATTTATCGTCACTATAGTTCGGTTACACATTGTATTCACGTACAATATTGATCCACAGATCCACTGAATCCTGAAACTTCACAGTCACACACACTTCATTGATCATCTGTTTTCTTTCTCAGCGACTCTGGCACAACTTTCGCAGTTAGCGTGGGACCTCATGTTGTTGTTAAACTTCCTCTTCACAGCAAAGTTTCGTTCTCTAGATGGGAACTTCTGTATCTTCTTATCTTTGACCGGTTTTTTATCATTTCCAGTTATGCGTCTGTATACATCCGCCCACTCCAATTGTTTTAACGAGAGACACATTGTTTGGCTTGTTTTATTTTTGAGCGCGACACGTCTGTTCGGTATGACCGCGGGAGCAAGAGTGGACATTTGTCTCGATGCGCGGCGCAGGCGCTGGCCTCACTGCAAGGCTGATTATCCGCTCGTTAGTTGATTTCGATCACGTTCGTTGGCGTGGTGTGAACTATCGTTGATAAGGTATCTGTGACCCGGTCACAACAGTTTGATAACGTAATGGTTATTAGCGATTTTTTAAGCATTGTCTGTTTTATTTATTGCTGCGATAACATTTGCAGTAATCTCAATATTATTATTGACTGTTATATTTTTAGTGAGTTTTTGAATATGATTATTTTTAGAGTATAACCTAACACCCTAACACCAATACAATGAATGGTTGAAAACGTCAGACAACGAGTAACAATAAAGTAGATTTGGTGCCAAATTCTTTGATACCGTGCTACAAAGACACTCCTTACGAAACAGGACATGATGTAGATGGGAGTCCCAATCATTGTGATCCAAATATGAAGGAAAACTGTCTACGTGACACCATACACGAGAAACAAAGACAACAACGGAGGTATACCTACTTGAGTCAACCAAAGTGACGAAGTGACAACGGAAGACTCTGATAGTTCTCAATGCAAATGATGCAGATAGACAGACAAGAAAACATTTTCTCTATTTGTATGCACAAGGTATACGCCATAACCGCTTCGCGGTCGTGGAACCAAGGTCCGATGATAAAGTTATAGTTTCCTTGTACCAAGTAATAGACTTACCTCCATGCGTGTGGGATGAAGCCGGGGCACAGTTCTGGACAGTTGTCACAGGGTCGGCCTTCCGATACTTCTTTTATCCGAACGCCCTGAAATGAAAGAAGGAAATTGTTAAAACGGAGAAGGAAAGACGAAGACAATAGAACTGTTAAGTTGGGTAAACATAAACATGATATTACACAGTAACGAAATCATTTTCAAAAGAAATTCATAAGACAACACGCGAACGGGTAAACGATAAAATTTGCATGCACAAATTCTTATTAATTTGTTTAAATGAAACAATACTTTTCATGGATTGTCGTCATCATTTATTTATTCAGTGGTTCAGTAAGTGTCTAAATCAAGTCAACAATAATTCTGTATGGCAACATGATTGTAAAACTTTTAATGTTATGTTCACACGAACCTCAGAAAGTTTGTCGTCAGAGCCATGTGTGGAAAATTCATTGAGATATCCAATCATATCTTCTAAATCATCCTCGTTAGTGGATCGCAGTCTCTCAGAAACCTTATCTTCATTAGAATCGCATTCGCTGTAACTATCCGACGTTGAGTATTCACTATCACGTCGATACGCAAACAGTTTGAATATCCCAGTCTTCTCCCGCCAAGAATCGTCTCTCATATCTCCATTCTTCCTTCTTTTCCTATGAATTTTGAATGGCACTTGCTTTAGTCTGGGTTGTATGACATAAGATACTTTTGAGACTATTGTTTTCTTATAATTTTTATCGTAATCCTCTTCGGTGATACCGCAATGATAGACGAGATAGTCTTTCCTTATCTGTTCCTTCCCTACCGGGTCCCGCCAGTAGCTCTCTCTCTTTCTAACTCCTAGATAAAAGTCAAGGTCTCTTTCACCTATGTCGTCATCATCTGTTTTTGTGTCATCGAAATTGTTTACATTTTCTTCGGCGTTGTCTTCGCAATCTTCCACAGCTTCCATCAGAATTTGGGATTTCTTATTGTGCGGTTTTTTCTTAAGAAAATTAGCAGTGTTTGATGTTAGGAATTTGGTAGTTTTTCTGTAAACAGAAGCCACTGATTCTCTTCGTCTCCTCATATTGTTCATCTTCATGCTCCTTCTACACAAACGTGACGCGAAAAACTTTTTTATGTTCCTCAATATTTTCCCGGTCTTCCAGTTCATTTCCAAGTCACCATCAAATCATTTTGTATATTCCAAATGAGGCTTTTAGTTAAATGGACTGACAAGGGAGTGAATGAGGGTAGTTTCCCGTGACGGTGCCCGCGGAAAACTAGTCAAGTTTTACGATTACGATTCCATTGTGAAGGTGACGTGATGGTGGTCACCTGCCAATGGGTGGACGGTGTTCTTCCTAACCAGTTTACAAAGACCCATCAGGTTGTGAGCGAGAAGTCCGTTGTCGTTGTTTAATTGAACAGACAGAGGGGGAGAGAGGGTCCTAAGTAAATTGGTGTAGTGGGTGGGTGGTTATGGCAAGGGCGTGGACTCTTTACGGCCATGCAAACAGATCTAAATGTGTCCACAGTAAATGACTCGACAAATTGCAACACCCTTGGGAAGTATTGCCTGTTAAATTTCTACCCTTATTAGCGCTGTACCTCTTATTTGAACGGGGTCAGTGACATGATGTTTGATATATAAACAGTTTTATCGCAGCTGTAAACAAGAGATTGTTGTGAGTTACGAGAATGCGTTGTTGTTGTCAAGATAGTATAACTGAAGCAAATGAAATGTAAACGACAATTATTGTTCTTGATGCAATTAAGTTGTTATTATTCAAGAATGTTTTCGAAACTTATCACGGTACTCACAGCGCCATCTGACAAGCGTTTCGAACATTTCTCATAGTTTCATCCCTCGACAAAGTTTCAACTTCAACGCACGCGGAGCTAGCGCCATCTGTTATCGAGTAGCGTAACGAAAATGTACATGCATGGTTTCTCTTGTTATTTATAACGAACAATAACAACGGAAGAAATAAGCGTTAATTTGCAGTATTATTATGAACTGAATAGTGCAGTTAGATATATATTTTCCTCATGAAGTTCCTAGTAAACAAGATAGGAGATACAAGGACAATGGCGCCATAATTCGGTTGCAGAAACTTCTGAATTAATGTTTTAATGCTTGGTGCTGCAATATCGATTTTATTATGTATTCTAGTCGCGAAATGAACGACATTATTAGGTTTATGAAGCTGCATTCATACAGCCGTGTTGAAGCCCATTACACATTCGAAAAACAAGAGCCTTAGCTGCATAATAAATAGTACCGCAGAACTTATTGAAAGGCTTCGAGAAAATTACAATTTAAATTGCAATAACATTTTATAAATCTCTCTTCTCTATTGATCCGTGCTGCTAATATTCATATGATTATTATGGGAAAATAACAATTATTAGCTCCTGCTATATTAACTTGTGACTAAATGTAACATTTTACATTAGATTAGACAAGCTTTGACTTTTTTACCACTTTCAAAAGGGTAGGGAAACGAATCAAATGTTAATTTAACTTAATTTACGGTCCAGTTACATACAATGTTAAAGAACCTTGTTACTCACTTATGTTAAAGTTCTAGACCTGCCTCGTTGGTCTAGTGGTCGCAGGCGTTACTGCTGTGCAAGACTCTCGAGGTCCTGGTTTCGATTTACAGGTCGGGCAAAGAGTTATTGGGTTTACTATCAGGAATTTCTCAGTAGCAGCCCGGAGTCTAAATTTTTGCCCAGCTGCTTGCCCCTTATTACATGGGACTTAAAAATAACTGGCGAAATGTGGGTGTAGATACTATAGGTACACTTCTGCTTAACTCTTCGGGGAATACAAGCCTGACGTTATGTTGTTTTTTAAGTTTTATGTACAGAATGCAGCTACATACCATGCTATCAGACTATGTAGATTGATAGTCTGATACGGAACATACACAATGTATTTCACTTTTACAGCACCCGAGGGGCTGGTAACTTTCGATGTTTTATATATTCCATACCGAATAAACATTGTGTATCGCTTTGGTGTCGTTAGCAAATAAACTGCTGTCAAGGCATCCTTTACTTTGGTGGAAAAGAGTGGTTATAGGCAGTTGATTATGATAAATACCAACTATTAAGAAAGAAAAGAAAAAGAAAGAAAATATGTTTATTTTGCACAAACAAAACACACAAAAATAAAAAGTAGCCAAAAGCCTCGTATTCAACCAACAAAAAAACGTCTGGAAATGTTGTTCATTGGTTGATGTCAAAGCCTCGGACCATAGAAAATAATGCGTTTACTCAGTGTTGCGACATTACCATAGACTAATTTATATAATATGAGACATTACGTAATCTGTGTCTGTGGTTGCGACATTGTCAAATGACAACAAAAACAACAAAACAAAATGCCGATTTCAGAGTTAAATTCTACTACTAATTCTATTGGCAGAGATGTGGCTCAGCAAACGTTTGGAGCCACAGCTTTCAAGTGAACTTGGACTTACATTTGCTATTGAAGCTTTGAAGTGTAGAGGAACATAACATAACATCACGCCTGTTTTCCCTGTAGGGTTAGGCAGAGGATTACCTATAGTACTACCATATTTCGCCAGTTATGTTAAAGTCCCATGTAATAATCGGTGAGCCTATTGACATCAACCGGGCACAAATTCAAACTATGCTGAGAAATTTCTGATAGCAAAACCCAATAACCCTTTGCCTGACCTGTGAACCGAAACCAGGATCATGTGCTCAGCGAAAACGATTGCGACCACTAAACCAACGAGGCACTTTAGAAGAAGAACCTCTTATTATAAATAGTCATTTTATTTTATTTATGGTCTTCACGGATGACGATTCTAAATCGCTTCGCTACCGATTTTGTAATCTGGTTAATCGTTTAATCACAAGACGAGGTTTTCTTTTAGAGGTCTTGCCATTGCAAGATTGAATTTTATTGATACTCCAAACAACCGCCAGATGGCGGGACTACTGTCAGTGACTAAAGCCTAAATGCATGCGTCTGCGGTAACAATTTTTTTTAAAATAGATATTATATTGAACAGGTTCGCGATTCTCCACCTTAAGTAAATTATGTGGTTCTAGAATCAGGGGGGTGGGAAACATAGGACGTTTTTCACTTTAGGGATATCCCTAAAATAGAGTCGTTTTTAGGGTTAGGGCTAAAAGGAAACATAGAACCTTTATGTGATATTGTCACTTTCTTCTTTCTAACGTAATGTTGCTTATTTTGTGTGAGACGGAAAAACCTCGATTTTGTTTTAGGTATCTTGAAATAAATTGCTACGCACTTCGCTGGCGGAATTTGAATGCAATTTGGGTCGACAGATTTTATTCACTGTTTTCCATTTTTCAAAATTGCTAACTCGATTAAGAAAGCATATATCAGAATAGTTTTAAATTTGCAGGTTTGCCTACATAATGTAAAGTGTTTATCGCTAACTATACACAAATAAATAAAATTGAAGTGTCTGTTTGTAATGTCAAAATAACAGCTTTTTACTAAATGCGTATGAAGGACGGTAGGTACTTATAAAAAAAAAAAGATATCAAAAATTTGTCTGTAGTTTGATCCGGCTAATCTTCGAAACGGCTGGACCGATTTTGACGGGACGTTTACTGACAGATAGCTGATAATATATTTATAAGGAGTAATTTAGAGTAACTTACTTCTATTTTAGAAAATAATTAGGACCCACGCAGTTACGTACGGGCAGCAGCTAGTATGTTATATTATCTATACATATATTACAAAGTAGCTTTTCACGTTTGTCTGTATGTCCGCGTTGTTCTTCTAAACCACGCAACATATTTTGATGAGGTTTTCACCATCGCTTAGAGAATTTATTCCGGAAGGTTTACGTGTATAATACGTTTTACGTTTACCTAATAAATCTCGATGTTTTGTCAAGTCGAAAACCGTGCGAAGCAGGAGCAGTTCGGACGTCTCTCTGTCTTTCTAATCTTGAGTTTAAAAATCAAGAACCTATTACCTACGTGGTGTTATTTGAAGACATAGATAACAGTTCTCCGGCTACTTTTAAATATAAGCTCTTGCGAGTTGAAACGTGGCCATCGCTAGTAGTAACCCCGCGTCCTAATCAAAGTGGTCAGTTGCGCGAATACGTTATTGGCGCGTTCAAATGTTCGAGAAACTGGAAGGTGCCACTGTCGACGCCACCACGCGTTCAGGGGCCCTACCACCACCTCTTTTAGCAGTATTATTTTAATCTTACTTGAGAGTGGCAAAGAGATGGAGCTAGACGTCCTGTATAGCTCCACTTCTTTCTCGCACTGAACTAACATCAAAACAACTAAAAGAGGCGGTGGTTGGGAAATCATCATATGACGTCTCCCGCTCTGGGTGGAGCGGGAGGGCGTGTCAGACTCTTACTGACTAAAACCCACCCGTGTTCCTTCTGTTGCCTGTGCAATGCCAGGGGGCCACGGTAACCCTTTCGGACTTTCCCGCAACCCCGGCAGGCATTGGTCTCATCGGACCCCTTCACTCGCTGACACTCTTTGAGGCGCGCGTGGAACACAACGCGCCGTCGACCCGGGCTTGGTCCTTACCGGACGGCGAGCTACCCATTGCTCACCGTCCGCAAGCCCGCGCCTACGGTGGCCGGGAATCGGCAATAGATTCCCGAATCCCAGGGCGTCTCCTCCTGCGGCGGCTAGGGGCGTGAGGGCGCGAAATTTGCCTCTGTGGTTGGCCCCCTGGTCCGCCGATTAAAATGAAAGTGACGGTCTCGCGTGTTCGTGCGATGATTGCTTTGGTTAGCACACGGAGTTATGTCTCAGCAATTTTTTTTACACTACGTCAGCGTTTCTTTTGACGAGATGATGAGAGATGAGAAGTATATTAAATAATTATTAATGAACATCAAAGAAGAAGTTTAAACCAGTTGCTAGCTTGCACAAGGCATCCTGTAGCGACCTACATATTTCCTTTGACTTGTGCAAGAAAACTTTTAACAGAACCTCCGATTCCACTACAGTAAGAACTTTGTATTTGTTTGTTTTGTATTTCTTATTTACTTGAAATAACATTTATATTGAATTCTGTATATTAAACGTTTTTATGATTGAAGCAAGTTTATTGCGTTTGTTAGAACGTGCGATTTTACGATTGATTGGCAGTAAGCAAGTAATAAGATTTTGTTAAGAAAAATAACATAAATCGTAGTTCCTTTTTCGGTTTTGATTAATGATTCCTTTTTTAAAAATGGCATAGCTATATTTTATTTTTATTTTTTTTGGCTTATAAAGTGGATTATTCCGCTTATTTGTCGCCATAATATTTTATAAATCCAAAAGTCTCCAGTAGTGGGACAAAGTAAACTCAGAGTTTATGCTAGTGTGATTTGCCTAAACAAAATCTAGTGGGACACAGTGGACGACAAAATTGTGAATATTCCACTTTGTCCCACTGGTGGGACAGAATAATCCTCTATAGTAGCAGGGAAAATGTGAACCAAACCTGCTGTAGGAGTAGTTTTTAACAAGAATAACTTGCTATACGTGTTTTCCTGAATCAAGGTCTGATTTTCAAATCTAAGTGCCTTTTAATTAGTTTTGTAATGAGTTCATTTGTATTCTTAGTTATAATTGCACCCGCTAGATGGCGGTCCTATTGCCAACTGTCATTTGGGACTTGGTCATAGTCTCTACATAGAAGATCGCCAATTATCTTTTGGAATTTTGTCATAGTATCTACGAGGACGGTAAAAGTTTTTCTTCGGAGACTGCAAGGGAGGATATTCCAAGTGCTTGTTAACAAAATTCTTCAGGATAAAGCCTTCTCTTTCAATAGAAGGATTTGCTTAAAGTTAAGAGATATTTAGTGCTGATTTTTCAATAGGTACTAACATAACTTTTATCCACAGTATAATTATGGCGGTCTTCAATACAAAAACTATCGGGTGGACTTCTAACTACCCGTAACGACTGTAAAAAGTCGCTGAATGACAGCCGGGACCAAAGTGGAACAAAAGGGGTCTCGATATGGTATGGATGGTCACCTATCCATGGACCCGTGCGGCTGTTATAGAGCCCCTAGATATGTACTGATAAGGATAAATATTAGTGCAGCCTATTGACCTAATATTCGGCTCATGATTGGCCTAGTTTAGATCTAATAATACGTAATTTCATCCTTCATATAACTAAGCATGTATAAGTATGTGAAATTCATTCCAAAACTATAAATGATTCATCAATCAAGTGAGCAAGAGCATTACTTATGCACAATGTGTGATTACAGTGATTAAACAGAATACGTTAATACTAAGTAATTAGCAACCTCATTATATGCAATCTTGACATAATGTTTATTATTTAGCACATCTTGTCCTTAGAGAAAGAAAAACGTCGATAAGATACCAATTTAAACTAGGTATCCTAAACTATTATTAATGCGAAAGTGAGTTTGCATATTTGTTTGTTTACGCTAAAGCAGCTGAACGGATTTGGATGAAATTTGGCACCTGGGTAGAATATGACCTGTAGAAGGACATAGTCTACTTTTCATCCTGGGTCGCAGACAAAGTCGCAGGCAACAGCTAGTTATAGAGTGAGAGAGCGAATTTTGTGAGATTGTGAGGGTGATCTCCGGAACCACAGCTCCTATTTGAAAAATGATTTCACCATTTGAAAGGTACCTACATTATTCCAGATGGACATAGGCTTGTTTATTTTATGTAAATATATACAAGAAGAATTACTTAATAATATTAATGATATACTATCTTGAATTCATGCAAGCCTAGTACTTTTTGTCAGGTTACTGCTCAGAACTGAATACCGTCTTCGTCACGTGTAAATTGCATCCGTGCGAAGCCGGGGCGGTCGCTACTCGCTAGTATAAAACAAAAAAATCACGCCTGTATTTAGCAAAAGAGTAGGCAGAGATGCATAGTTTAGGTAGGTACCCAAATGTCACCAGACCTGTGCCTGGTCCATACAGGACGGCGAGCTACCTTTTGCTCACCGTCCGCAAGTCCACGCCTACGGTGGCCGGGAATCAGCTTGTGATTCCCGACGTCCAGAGCGTCTCCATCTGCGGCGGCTAGGGGCGTGAGGGCGCGAGTTTTGCCTCTCCCTCACGAATCCCGCCTCCTCCTTCGCGAGCATTACTGCTTCTCAGAAGGAGGTGACGGCCTCCCGTACCATGGCCGTACCATGGTCTGGACCAGGGCCGGACGCGAGAGATCCCCGCCACCGATCGCCTCCACGAGGACACGGCGGTGCTCTGCCCAAGCCGGGCAGACCTCCACCGTATGCTCTACCGTGTCCCCCGGGCGTTTCCCCCCGCCTTATCCGAAACAGGAACCTCCCGAAACAGCCGTGTCCGGGTGAGAACCTGCGTCAGGCGGAAGGTGGGGACACCGTGGCGACTCTCTAGCCACTCCTCAAAGTGGGGACTTATCGCCGCAATAGTGGCGTTCCCAACGTCGCATTCCCTTAGATTTAAATATGAATGTCTGGTTTGAATGAAAATGAGTTACTCGTACTTATCAATGAAACTTACTCGTAGCTACACACATCGAGAGTCTAGTGTTATGTTATCTTCGAAACTATGTATTTTTGGAACACGTGTTCTAAGAGTTTTTGTATGTATGTTTATGTAGTATTATTTTTACTTAAAGCATATAACCTTATATAGAGTTATGGGACGTCAAAAGGTACACGTAGTGGAGGTATCATGAATAGAGTGGAAAGTTCACGGATCCTCCAACCAGACGTATTGTGACTGGTGGGCTACTGCCCGATATTCCAAATTCAAAGTGCGGCTAAGCTATAAATGAAATGGGTAGATATTTAGCAAAATAACAAAACATACCGCAATGCTAACATGTCATTGAAATTCCACCTTCACGTTATGTGAGCAAACAAAATTATTTGGTGAGCAGATTAACACTGGCTCGGACAAATAATTGAATAAACACCAATTCTCGCTATTGACCAATGGATTTATTGTTAATGCTAACATAAGATGCGACTAACATGCGGGATTAATAGTTCCAGGACTTTAGAAATATTATCGGAAACATATTTTAACAATTGAAGAAATACAAGGAATACAAGGAATTGTTCCGATTAAAGACTTTACAACAAATGTGTTGGTATCAAAACATGGCATAAAACAAAGTCAAATTCGTGACGGTCTGTGTGACCGCTTAGTTAGAAAGTTGTGGACCATTTAGAGAATGTGTATGTGTGTGTGTTCTGGAGTTTATGGGTATAATATATCTATTATAATTAAAACTAACGCATAATACTGAAATCGTCGGTCATCGTCGTCAGAGTCGGTAGTAAAGTATAAAGGTCTCAAAAGATGTCAACGGAAAAACTTTAAAATTAGTATCATTACATATGGTGTTGTGTGTGAAGGACCCATTTCTAGGTAGTGGTTAGAGGAACCAAATATTATTAATCTCAATGAAACGGACAAAAGGGTTTATAAAAAATATCATTACTTCACTTGAAGCAATGTTTAAGTATAAATAAACACCATGTTAAGATCTGGGTAAGTATTCATAATATTTAAGCGAAGCCACTGTAAATAAATCATCAAAATATTAATAAGTTAAATATGAATTCATTAAAATAAATGGCCTGTCGCTCAGAACATTAGTCGTGACTTCGTGAGTGGCTTGCATTAATTAGCACTGGCCAATTTAGCGTAAAGCTCAGTCCAAATGGATCGCTTTTTTCTTTGTGTTTTGTATAAGTGTATAATTTTAAAATTAGAAAAGTATTGTTTTATTTACAATTTATTTTTAGTTACCTTCGGTTATAACCACGAACACATTTCAGCACAGAAGTTAAGTCCGTTCGAATGCGGGAACTGCTTTTTACCGTGGAAACTTTAGGTTGCGATTCTATAAGGATTTATACAACATGTAAAAAAACCCTGTCCGATCCGTGCGGGTGTCTTTAAGTATCGTACTGAGAATCAGTTTATGTGGAAATTTTCAGGAAAAAAAAAACACCCCATTTTTTTCAACGGGGCATTTTACCGGGTTGTTATATAGGGCGCGGGCGGCCGTCGCGTCGTTTAGCTGGTTGCTACAAGT
Source organism: Xanthia togata (assembly GCA_963853775.1). Taxonomy (NCBI): domain Eukaryota; kingdom Metazoa; phylum Arthropoda; class Insecta; order Lepidoptera; family Noctuidae; genus Xanthia; species Xanthia togata. The sequence goes on along the minus strand of OY970797.1, from coordinate 4,515,122 downwards.
CATAATTATAACTTATGACTCCTGTTGATTTATTTTTTATTTTTAATGGATTTGGGGTAATTTTGGTACTAAAAATTAGAATTTTAAATAACAATAACTTTTTTTTTCTATATTAAGATTTTTTAGGTAATGTTATTGCAGTTCGTACTTATGTGCCCCTTTTGGATCGGACAGGGCTTTTTTTACATATTGTATAAAAACGTTGCACGTCTAAAAAAAGATGGCTAAACAGACTCATTGCGACGTTTATAAATAAACCTACTGTATCTTCCAAAAAAACGAGGATCCCACCTAAACCTTACCTTTAGCAGCTTGGCAATGAGAAAAAAAAAAAAAAAAAAACTTAATTAATCACATTTTTTTCTCTGAACTAATATCTCACAGCTCAATGCGTAGGCGCCATCTTATAAATCACTTTTACGATATTATTCCTTATTCGAACTCGATCGTCACGTGAACGATGCATGCTGTCATCGTTATTAACTGCCGGATCACTACTCGAAATATTCGATTACGCAACTGTAGCGGCCTTGTGGACCGAATAGGGAAGAGGGAGGTGGTGCGAGGGTTAAGAGAATAGCGATTTTTTGTAGCTACATATTGTTTATGCTTTGATGGTAAGAAATTAAGAACCGGTATGAATCGACCAATTGATTGCTTCTGATGATCACTTCTGTCGGCAGTCCATACTGCCTATTTTTTTTTGGTGGTGAGAAATTCCATTGGGTGGGCGCTCAGCTTGCAGCGAAATGAAATTGTATATTAAATGAGTTTTTCACAAAGAAAACATTATCTTTATGATAATGTTTTCTTTGTGAAAAACTATGACACTTTTCCAGAATGAGAAGTAGCGACAACAGTTTTGTAGCTTCTCGCTTTCAATTGGTTATAAGAGTCAGTATGCTAATCGATACTGTAGCAGGGTGCACCGAGGGCTAAACAGGTTCATAATACAATAATCAATCAACTTAGTCTAATTAGTAATCTTTTTAGTACTTTCTCCAGCATTTATTATTTATTTAATACTTGAAGTACAAAAATGATCAGAGGCGTATTTAATGCCATAGGCATTTTCTATCAGTCAATCTTTGTGTGATGCAGAGACAAACAGTGGGAACGTGATAGTAGACACACAATATTTTTGCAATTGACGAGAAATGCGCGTAAAAGCCTCTAAAACAGATTTTTTGTATTATAGTTATATTTATAGTGTTCAATGAATGGGCTATATTTTCTAATCGCCACCCGCTTATACTTTGCGCATCACGCCACACCGCGAATCACACGCGCAATGAATCAGTGGACATTTTGTTTATAAAACGATGCCCAAATAAAGGAAACATGTGTTTTCAGTTTGCTGAAGAAATGTGACTCTGCTTATGAAGACGAGTGGGTAATGTAATGACTCACTAGTATATTATTGGTGACGGTTGTTTAAAGGGGGAGGTTGATGTGAGGTATTAATTTAAGTTTTAAGTTAGTTAATAAATAAGTGGCTGCCTCGTTGGTCTAGTGGTCGCAAGCGCTACTGCTGAGCATGAGGTCCTGGGTTCGATTCGACCCAGGTCGGGCAGTGTTATTGGGTTTTTCTACCTGGAATTTCTCAGTAGCAGCCTGGAGTCTGGATTTGTGCCCGGTTGATGGCAATAGGCTCGCCTCCTATTACATGGGACTTAAACATAACTGGCGAAATGTGGGTGTACCTACTAGGTACACCTCTGCCCAACCCTCCGGGGAAACAAGGCGTGATGTTATGTTATGTTAATAAATAAGTCGTGATGACCTTGTAAGTTTAAGTGCGAAGGTCAAAGGTTGTCACTGTATATGACGTTGATTGATATAGATAGCCAAGTGTGTATTAAGAGTGGGCCTAATGCCAGGATAAATTCTGATTTCACCCGCGCGTCTCGCAACCCCCGCATTAGTGCAGAAAACAATCACAGGCGGCGCGACAACGCGCGCAACCAAACTCGCGTACTAGTATATGCAATATAGTCAGATAAAACCACAGACATTTAAAAAAAAACTATTATTAATTTTCTTTGGATAAAACAGGACTGTACAAATAGATATGCGCATATGCTATCGGTTTCACAGAATTCGCAAAATATAATTCTAATAAGAGTGTAATCATTGTGCTGTATTATGTGTAATAATACTATGTTGTATACAAATTTCATAAATTGTAATATTATGTAGTATGGACACACTGATAATTTACTTGTTCACTAAGAATTTAAGTATTCCTTGACTTGTTTTACTATACAATTCAATTATTTTGCTATAAATAAAACACGATGGTAAGAAATATCTTATAATCATCACAATAATATTTTTTTTTATTAAAAAACACCGATTCTAATGAGTCATCAGTAATCAGCAATTGATTATTTTTTTTTTTTTTTTGTGGCTTCGCACGGTTTGTGCATTTAGCCAATGTCAAGTTAAATTTCGGAGCAACAAAGGTAGGGAAACGAAAATAATATTAAATTAAAACGGGATTTAGGATAGGACGATTATATAGGATCAGTATATTTATAATGAATAATGAGCAAATTACAATGACTAAAATTTACAACTTAATATTATTTAATGTAATGAATGAGACTATACATTTATATACAGGAAAGCTATTTGTACAAAGTAAAGAAAGTATTGAGGTAGGAAAAGGAGTACGGAGGGACAAGAGATTACTGAGAAGCAATTGATTATATATGTTCTTCATTTGATGGTTCAGGAGTAAACAACTCTCTAGAATTAATTGTTTCAGGACAGAATTGCTTGCATTTTGAGGGTCCAGCGGCATTTGGTTCTTTGAGCTGACGTTTTTTGGGAATTGTTGGTTGCCTCAAAGGCATGTTTCTTGTTTGGCGTGGGTCAACTAATTCAGGCAATATGTGTTCCATATAAAATTCGGTAAGCTTACCAATCATTTTCTTTTCCCAAAAGTCGTCATCGCGAAATATTGTTTCAACAGTCAGTCTTTGATTTTCACCAGACCACACTGCAAAAAGACACTTGTTTCTTTTACTTATATGTAACTGTCCTTGGACTTGGTAAAACCAAGGGTGGTTCTTGTTAATAATTTTTTTTGTACCTTTTATGGCCCAATTTTTTTTTTTTATTGTTTATAGCCTCTTCAATTGGTATTTTGAATGCAGAAAGTGGGCATTTTATCTACAATTGTGTCGTTACCGACTAAGCCATCTGGGGTAGCTGCCAAAAATGGTATCTTATCGTCTATGAATAGTCTACATGGGTTTATTTCCACACTTTCTTGTCTTGCAAGCTGGTTGAGAGCAATGGATTCATTATCTATACCATGTTTTATTGAAGCTACGCTTGAAATATTTCGTTTGTATAACAAAGCTTTAACGATACTTGCGCTGGTAGTCTGACGACGATTGATAATCTTCCCAAAGTTTGATGCAGTTAATAAATTTCTACGAAGCTCTAACCACTCACTGCTATCTCTTTGCAAGATTGTAGCTCGTTCAACCTGTGACTTTTCAAGTTCAGTTTTTTCTAAATTTTTCAAGAAACTTCGTTTTGCCAGGTCGTAAACGTCTTCGTCCATATCAGGCTTTTGACAACTGTCTGTTCCATAATTTTTGTCTGCGGTTGCAACCGATGCCAGTGTTTTGGTAAAAGGAAGTTTAAAAAATCGGTGTGGCCTGGGTCTTGTTATTGGGTCTAAACACGTAGCAGACGGGCCCACGGATCCGCTATTTTCGTATGTTCAACAGTCTGCCTAACACCCTGTATAGACACTTTCGAACGGAAACAATACACGATTGCAACGGTAAAATAAATCGTGTGTTTATTTTGCGTATACAATAATACATAGACCTTCGACTTCATTCCAATCCATAGGTCTCGCTTCTTCAGTTTTTTCATTGTATTTTTTTTGTTTCCCATATTACTCAACAAAAATGTAGATATATTTTATGATAATAATTAATAATATTGGCGGCTACGCGCGGAGCAAACTGACATAGACTACCCGTCTCAACAGAGCGAGGGCAACTGATCGCCGATCAGTTCGGTGAGACAAACAGATGTCTCAAGCTCATGTTACGCGAGACGGAAGACAGCGTTTATCGCGGATTAAAAATGTAGTAAGCACCAAAAGCTTTTTATTCTGTTATCTTTTAGAATAGACAATATTTTAAAAAATCGCTAGGGTCAGCTCTAGGTTTTATATTCGTGATAATATTTATCTAATTTATGGTTCACTAATATGCACCAAAATAAAATGAAAAGCAAAAAATTTAAAATTAGAGGTAACTTTGTGATGGTTTTCTATCGAGAAAATTTTATCCTACTATGTTTTTCGTCAGGGCCGACCTTTACATTTATAATGAAGTTTCCTGACATATTTTTTTTTTCCAATTTAAACATGTTTTACTACTGTGAAAATCTAATCAAAGATTGAAGATTTTGCTTTAGGCCCAATCTTAAGAAGAATCTTCTTTTTCGTATGGTTCCGCATAGGTCACTTTTTGTTCCGAATACAGGAAAGCGCCCTCTGTCGGCGAGACCACGCGTTAAGGTTCACCGAACGAAAAGCTCGAACTCGAAGAATCGTGTATTCGCGCTACGATCACTTTTATGGGATGCGGGGTAAGATAGCGCACATCCTCAACCGCTGGGTCTAGAAGCATGAAATTTGATTTCCTGAAATTCATCCCCTTGTGGCGGCATCATTCTCCACCGCCACATGCGAACTACGCATCAAAGACCTGACGTCACATAAAATCCTGCATCGCGCAAACAGAGTTTACCACGCGATCAGCATATATATATAACATTCCGACTTCAATCGTCGGACAGTTTCCCACCAGACACGGCACCCATCTGGTCGGGGATCCTCCCTTTTCTATGGAGTATGTGTGAACTTTACACCGTTCCTCATACCTCTATACATATAAAGGGGTTAATTAAGGGATGAAAATTTGCGTGGAAGTTCGTCCAATATAAGGTGATGTGAGAAATCCTATCCTGCTACGGTCGATCCATCAGGTTAAGCTACGCTTGCCGGGGTTGGTCCGTGGATGGGTGTTCTTCTTTATATACCGAGTCTCCTCCGTGTCTCGGAAAGCTTATTAAACCGTTGGTCCCGGCTGTCATTCGTGGATCTTTGACAGTCGTTACGGGTCGTCAGAAGCCCGAAAGTCTGACAATCAGTCTTACCAAGGGGTATCGTATTACCCAATTACTGGGTTGTGGAGGTCAGATAGTCGCTCCATGTATTATACTGGTATTCAGTTGCATCCGATTAGGCTGGAAGCAGACGTCAACAAAGTTGAAAAAATGCTAGGAAATAAAGAAAGAAAGAAAATATAAATACAAACACAAAATAAAAAAAAAATAAAAAAAAATTGAACAAAATTATATAAAAATAAAATAAAAAAGGAGCATATGTAAATAAATAAACTAACAAAAATAATAACGACCTGTGCGAGGCCCCTATTTCAGCCAGCCTAATAACGCCCCTATCTCAGCATATATCTACGGCAATATAAAAAAAAAAAAAAACACCGCGCTGGTATTCTGATAGGGCCCACTGTGATACCACGGACACTCCTACGGACACTAAATCCCATTAAGGGATTACAAAAAAAAAAAAAAAAAAACAATAAGATAGATTACCGCGTCTCTGGGAACCCCAGCTTACTTTCCAGTACCTAGGATATACAGGATGAGTTCTAGGAATATTCCTCAGGCCAGATTAGCATGTTACAAAGTAGGTGCTCATTAGTACTCGACCTGATCGTCACTAAGAGACATACACACATAGAAAGCGAGTTAAAACCCGGCTATAACTAAAGAATTAACCGCACCCCTATAATTTAACTAAGAGTTCTTGTCACGCTATACTATGCCGTGACAGCGTGGTGGCGAACTATTATTCATGTTTGTATTATTTATACATATTATAAACCAGGGCTCGGAAACGTTATTTAAAATAACGTTTTTAAAATGTTTCTAACAGTTCTTTGTGCAATATTTTGTTCGGAACGAAAACGAAATGAGAACGTTTTCAAAAATCGCATTAATATCGAATGCTGAATGAAATTCGTAATATTCGTAGTTTCCTATCGATCAACCCAAAAATTAAAAAAAATACGGTTAAACCGTTTTATTAATCGAGAACGTTTTAAATGTTGTTTATTTATTTATATATAATACTTTATTGTACACCACAAAAATACATAACAAAAAATATATTAAACACTAAAAAATATACAATGGGCGGCCTTATCGCTTCCCGCGATCTCTTCCAGGCAACTTTGTTGTTCTTCAAAAACGTTTTTATAACGTTCCGTTCGGACGTAACCGAAACATATCGTTTCTTAGGTTTTTAAGACGAAACCGTTTAACCGTTTTAACCGTTTCGAAAAATATACCGTTATCCGAGCCCTGTAGCTTCTGCCCGCGGCTTCGTCCCGTGAAATTTCGGTCCCCGACCCACCGCGTCGCATCGCATCGCCCGCCCACGCTATTACTTCGTATTCGCATAGCGTTCTTTCAGAGTTTTTTCTTCAGCTCGGCTCCTAAGAGTCAAAGCGTCATGTTAGTCTATAGCCTTCCTTATTAATTGGGCTATCAAAAGCATTTTTTTTATCCTTCTGATAGTTTCAGAGACTAGCGCGTTCAAACAAAAAAAACAAGAAAACGAAAAACATACCCTTCAGCTTTATTATTAGTATCTATAGATTAAAGTGGTTTTTGTGTCTGTCTGTCTGTCTGAAAGCGTTGTTCTTCTAAACTACGCAATGGATGATGCGATTTGATGCGGTTTACACCATCATTTAGAGAATTTATTCCGGAAGAAGGTTTATGTGTACAATACATTAATATTAGACTTATATTAAGGTGCTACCCCGAGCTAAGTGGCGCCCTCATTGAATAAAAAATCGTAGCATAGCATAGAAAAGTGTCAAAAATGGCCGCTTTTGGTGCTTATGCTATCTACTTTGGATACGAAACAATTTGAGTCCTGTTTTAACAACGTAAAACACACAGTTGAAGGCACGTGAACATATTCGTGAAAAGTTGGCAGAATCTTTGCAGCGCTGATTTGCTGGATTTGTTTTCTCCTCTACCAATCGTTATTTCTCCTGACAAAGTTTATTCGGTTTATATGTATGTATCTATGTATTAATAGGCATTAATTTTCAAATTTGCTATCACTTATTTTGCACCTGCCATGTTTTGTCTCTGCACCACCCTAAGGTTGACTGGTAGAAAATGCCTCAGGCATTAAGTCCGCCTTTGTACAGTATTTTTTTTACCTGTGCATAAAGTTTTAATAAATAAAAATACTTTATCCTCTTTGTAACAAACTCCAAGTTTCAATTATTTTTTTATTTTCTATGCTATGCTACGATTTGTATTCAATGAGGGCGCCACTTAGCTCGTGGTAGCGCCTTAATGTATTGTCCCTAGCTGCACCCCATGGTTTCACATTCGGATTTCGGATTTCGGTTGTAATATCGGGATAAAAAGTATCCTAAGTAACCTAATCCAGGTCATGGTCTACCCATGTGCCAAATTTCATTCAAATCTGCTCAGCCGTTTTAGAGTGAAAGCGTAACAAACAAACAAACTCACTTTCGCATTTATAATATTAGTTAGGATAAAGAATTCTCGGAGCAGCCGGGTTGTTAGTGTATTTATATATTAAATACCTAGTTTGTTTTTATGTGGAATTAATTTTACGGTATATTTTACCTATCACGGGTTTTTTGGGAATCGGTATGTTAATGCGTCGGTTGCGTGTTGGTTCGCTCACAGCTCCTAAGGTCACATCACTAATTTTACTAGCTCTTTTCCCGCGATTTCGTCCTCGTGGATTTGGGATTTTCCCATACAAACTTCAACCTTTTAAGTCACTAAGGTCATCATCATCATTCCAGCCGAAAGACGTCCACTGCTGAACATAGGCCTCCCCCAAGCACCGTCACTTGGACCGGTTCTTTGCTTCCCGCATCCAGCGGATTCCTGCGGCCTTCACCAGGTCACCGGTCCACCTTGTGCGCGGTCTTCCAACGCTAAGTCTTCTGGTACGCGGTCGCCACTCCAGAAACTTTAGGCTCCATCGGCAATTCGCGATTGCCTATATCCTCCAGATTTCATCGTAACATTTCAGCGATTTAGCCGTAAATACCATAGATACAGATAGACAAATACATAACATAACATCACGCCTGTAATCCCCGAAGGGCTAGGCAGATGTATACCTATGGTACACCCACATTTCGCCAGTTATGTTTAAGTCCCATGTAATAGGGGGCGAGCCTATTGCCATCAACCGGGCACAAATCCAGACTCCAGGCTTCTACTGAGAAATTCCAGATGGAAAAATTCAATAACATTGCCGAACCCAGGATCTCATGCTCAGTAGTAGCGCTTGCGACCACTAGACCAACGAGGCAGATACATTTTCGCACAATTTGTATGGGTCGTTCGCAGAATTCAGACGAGATGATATTACAGGAACATGTATATTGAAGATAATCGAGAAAGAGTTTCGCAAGAACTGGGTTGTACCTACTTAATTAAAGCGTAGAACTTCACATTTTACGTCTTTTTTCTGGAAATCTTTACTCTCTGAGGACTTTATTATTTAGTTTTGAGAATCTGCTTATGAACGAGACCTGAGTCCGTGAAATTGAATTGGTAAACATGAATTTTATAGTTCGGGTATAAAACTCCGGCCACGTAGCTGCAACACTGGATCAAAAAACCGTTACTCCGCAAGCTTATTAATTAATGTGTGCAACTCTATAAAGATTATGGTGCTTCTCTATTTACATCTATGGTTCATCTATTTTTTTAATTTTGTGTTCTATGGTGCGGTTCGGATAAGTGCTGTTAAAATCAGTGCTCTAAGTGGAATACCTCGTTTTTCGGCGGCATTCTTCGTTTTTAAGAACCTTGATTACATCATTACGGTAGTCGATAAGATTTTTATTGAAATTACTAGTACTTAACTACTACCTCATTGGTCTAGTGGTCGCAAGCGCTAGTGCTGAGCATGAGTTCCTAGGCTCGATTCCCGGGTCAAGCAAAGTGTTATTCGTTTTTTCTATCAGGAATTTCTCAGTAGCAGCCCGGAGTATAGATTTGTGTCCGGTTGATGACAATAGGCTCGCCCTTTTATTATATGAGACTTAAACATTACTGGCGAAGAACTTCATATCTTAGCAGTTTGAAAACAAAACCCAGTGAACACGATGACCACATCTGTTACCGCCCGGTTCTATAGCGGCCGAGCGCTGCAAGCAGAAATAGTCCTTACGGTGTATAGATATGAACTTCTTCGATGGTACCTACTACAGGTACACCTCAGCCCAACCTTTCGGGGAAACAAGGCGTGATGTTATGTTATGTAAAAACTGCGCAGGAGTATTATTCTTATAAAAGCTTTCTATAGCTTCGTATTTATGGTGTAGCTACTAAAGTTGCGCTCCATCGTTGCAACAACGCGCAACACCAAATCATGTTGCTGCAACAATGTTTAACCACTTTTATTTGCCAACTTTAGGCACCAGCTTGTGGTGAAGTAAATAATTCTTATAATAAATAATGGAGCCTTAAATCACCATACCTACTTTCTTTTCCTTATTTGTTCGAAAAGAGGTATTTTCGATACCAATATATTTAATCATTGAGACTAACTGGTATCTGCTGGCTCGTGGCTAAGTAGTAACTGCCGCACGGGTCGATCCGTCAGGTTAAGCTACGCTTGCCGGGGTTGGTCTGTGGATGGGTGACCATCTTTACATACCGAGACTCCTCCGTGCCTCGGAAAGCACGTTAAGCCGTTGGTTCCGGTTGTCATTCGTGGATCTTTGACAGTCGTTACGGGTCGTCAGAAGCCCGAAAGTCTGACAACCAGTCTTACCAAGGGGTATCGTATTACCCAGTTACTGGGTTGTGGAGGTCAGATAGGCAGTCGCTCCATGTAAAATACTGGTATTCAGCTGCATCCGGTTAGACTGGAAGCCGACCCCAATATAGTTGGGAAAAGGCTAGGCAGATTGATTAATAATGAGTAGGTGCCTAAAGGAAATTATTCACCAATTCCACTTTTGTTCCTTTTCCTAGAACCGGATGAATGAAGTAACAAACACTAGATAATGTAATAAGTATCTGTCATTAACTAATGATGACTAACATCCGATTGACAAGTTCTCAAAAACACTGCATTTCTAGTTAAAATATTTATCTAGTGTATTGGCAATACATAATTATATGAATGAATATAATTTTATAGTTTGTGATTTATGCGATAGGTGGCGTTGCTTATCATTTATTATGCTGTTAACGTCTATAAGATTTACTTTTAAGATTTCTTGCAGTTACTGCCTCATTGATCTGTGGTGGGAAGGGCGACTAAAAGCTTGTTCCACAGGTCGGGAAAACAGTTATTAAGTATGTTTTTCTATTAGGAGTTTTCAGTAGCAACCTAGAGCAGTGGTTCCTAAACTGTGAAGGATAGGTATGGAACACTCAACAAACCCCTTTCATTTTATGGAACCCTACATTCAACAATAACAAATAATAAACGTGTCGTGGAATAAACTCGAAGTGCCATAAATTGACGTAAAACTAATACTTTACGAGATGTTTCACAGCAATTTATTTTGGTTTTGTTATAGCAAGGGACTTTTTACACAGTATTTCTAATAACCAAATATAGATAAGTACCTACTTACCTAATCCTGGTGAGAATTTTTCAAAAGATTTTATTTCGTAGAAAATATATTTTTTCCTAAAGAATTAAACTTTTTCACTGTTTTATTAATAAGCTTCTGCTGTTATCAATCAATCGGTTTTTTTTCAAATCTGATTGCGCGTTCAAACAATCAAATCAATCAAATAAACAAACTCTTCAGCATTATTATATTAGTATTTATTATTTTTTTCGGTTTCGCGGAACCCTTGTGACTTTTATACGGAACCCCTGGGTTCCACGGAACCCACTTTAAGAATCGCTGACCTAGAGTACGGATTTGTACCCGGTAAATGTCAACAGATGGCAATGGGCAGGGCACATTGGTCGCAGAACAGACGGCCGATGCGACCGTAAGGTTCTGGAGTGGCGACCACGTACCGAAAGCCAGCGATGACCTTGTGAAGGCCGCAGGAATCCGCTGGATACGGGAAGCACAGAATCGGTCAAAGTGGCGATGCTTGGTGTGGACGTCTTTCGGCTGAAATGACGATGATGAAATGTCAAAAGATCCGTCGCATCACAGGAAAAATGAGGGGTGTACATAGATAGGTACATTAGCAGATATGCACCCACATATCTACCTATTGCTTCGGGGCACATTGACGTGATAACGATAAAAAATAATTTAGACAATCTGTCAGTAGCAAAAAAATACAAGTAATGCTTATTTCAGAAATGGTCAACTTTAAATTCTCAATTCAGAAACCGAGTGTTACTATCGTATTCCACTAAGGGCACTGATTTCAACAGCACTTGCCCGAACCGCACCTGAGCACTTCCACTAAACGCACTGAAACAAAACTTTGATAAGTGCGGTTCGGTGGAACAGCAATTCAAAAGGTGTGACTGTTACTCAGATACTCAGCGGGCATGATAATGTGCTCAGTGAATGTCAATAAATAAATTGATGATTTCATTTCATTATCTGTTCAGTTTTACACGTTATTCCCGACAAAAAAACATCGCTCTGTTTCTGTCTGTCGTTTGAATTTGACAGAGAACAGTATGATGTTTTATAAGCGCGGTAAACATTGCTTTGCTTGCGCGATGCAGGATTTTGCATGACGTCAGTGTGATGAATAGTTCGAATGTGGCGATGTAGATAAGAAACCACAAGGCAAAAGGCATTTTGATTTGTGGTGCAAACGGGTCTTAACCAGTGTTTGAAATTAAACTGAATTCTCTTTTTTTGTATGAGAGAAACAGTCCATTGATGTGACATCAATAGACTGTTTCACATTGACAACTTATTAACTAGGTTATCACGGGCTTCGCAAGTCTGTGTAGGTACTAATTACGCCTCGTGTAATAGATTCCAATTTTATGTATTTAATGGAAGAAAAATTGTCTACATTACGCATGCTAAATTAATATGACATTGCGTGGGTGATAAAACTTTTGAACATAAAACGCACTCAGACGAACTTATACCAAAGATTTGACTACTGAACCCACGCACAGCATTACTTTAAAGGAGTGATACTAAGCTGCCTGCATACTTATCTATGTATTAAACTGTACGTGATGTAACACTCCCATACATTTGATTGATTTATGATAACGATTGTAGACACAGACGTCGTCTGGGCTTTCTGATCGGTACGCAAGTCACGATTAAGTGCGTGGCGAATTGTCGTTTGCCGCTGTGCTGGTAAATCGCATTGGAAGGGTAAGGCTCATGTCCCCTTGCCAGCGATTAACGAGAAGCGAGTTGAGCAGGGGTGGCGCCGTGGTAATGACCCGACTTACAAATTGTAGGTCGTGCTTTACTTTGTGTAAATTATTTCATCACCACTGCTCTCAAAACGGTGAAGGAAAACATCGAGAGGAAACCGGTCCTTGAACCAAAAATTCGAAGACACGTGACGTCTAGCAACCCACACTGGGCCCGCGTGGTAGGTTACAGCCCACTCCCTCTCAAAGAGAGGAGGGCTGCGTCCCAGCAGTGGGAACATTATAGAGAGATATATTCTGAGTAGAGCTAGACGATGAGCAACGAGTATCGAGTGCGCGACGGTCACGAGCGATTACTGGTTGGTATGAGTACGCGAGCTCAGCGAGTGTTCTGCCCGCCAAGCTAGCGTCGCTGAGCAAGTTTTCTCTTTGCTAGCTCTTGTCGCTGCGACAAACGAGTACCTACTCGCCAGCGGTGTGCAATAGTCAGCGATCAATTATGTATTATGTATCTCTTTTACTTACATGGGACCTACGATCTTTTGTACGTTTCATCAGCGAAAAAATCGCTTCCTCGTCGGCGGTGGGACAGGTGCCTTAGGTACCTACTTACACCATATTAATGCCGGTCAACACGACCTTATCAAATACACATTACAATGGCTTCAATACCATGATTAACACCCCCGTTGGGTCTTGCTTCTAATACACCTAGTACACACAATAGGCTCAATGCTCATGACTGTGGGGGCGGTGTAGCCTGCCCCAGACCACTGTCATACTGTATAGACATTGACTCTCAAAGATAAACTTCGCTTGAACGATGAATAAAGAATACATTGATACTACTGTTAAAATATTAAAAACTTTAAAAACGTAATTTTCAAACTGTTTCTTTAAGGGTACGCTAGTCGGTCATTCTTCCATAAAAACGTAGTATGGTGATTACTCGTCTGTTTGACGGTGTAAGTTCAAAACTAAAAATTATATCAATTTGTCTTGTCATTATCTAGCCTTGTATGGAAGCAGAATTGGAATAAAAATGGCTTTGGAAGTTATGAGCGTGGAAACTTCCATATTTTAACACAAATTTTAATTCATCTTTGAGCGTAAATAAATAACTTACGTAGTATATTCAAATAATTTTATTTTTAACTAAATACATCCAGCGGTTTTTTCATAATATAATATACGCCCAAAGGTCTGTTCAGGAAATTTTTAGAATATATTTCACTAAATAAATAGATAAAAAAATACAAAATAAATAAAACTGAATAAATAAATAATTAGACTTATTAACATGAATATTCGTCACGCCAACCATCGAGTTCGAGCCGTCGACTAGTGTGCCCTTAAGGAAGAAAGAAAAACAGAGTGATCAGCTCTGACTACTGCACCTATAATAGTTATCGAGCTCACTCAATATTTTCACAAGTCTACCTCGCGAGGTAAAATGTTCAAGCAATCACATGGAAGTAATCAATGTGTAACCAGCTTTACATGTCCATACTACGGTTCATAGTATGGGCATGTAAGGGTCCTTTGTCAAGAATAATAGGAAGCCTGCATCATCACATCGGCAGAACCTATTATATTCACGTATGACATGAGCACTATGTGCTAATACTAGTACGCAGGTCGACAAAGCAATAGGTGTAAAGTCAGGTATTAATAAATTACAATGGGGAATTGAATTGAATATAGGTATGGATTTTTCTTGTTAATAGGTTTAGTTATCCAGAATCCCATTGGACGAAAATACAATCACAGAAATCCGACATCCTAGTAATGAATTTTTGAAGATAGGATAGGTATGAGCATTGTCAACAAAATTGAAGAATAGCTTTCAATTTTGTTGACAATGCTCATACTAAATTCATTTTTTTCTTCAACCCTAACTGATATAATATAATTAGTAATAAGATTTAATATTCTCATGTAAGTGACGATTTAGAGGAGCTCGTGGCTAAGTAGTAACTGCCGTACGGGTCGATCCGTCAGGTTAAGCTACGCTTGCCGGGGTTGGTCTGTGGATGGGTGACCATCTTTACATACCGAGACTCCTCCGTGCCTCGGAAAGCACGTTAAGCCGTTGGTCCCGGTTGTCATTCGTGGATCTTTGACAGTCGTTACGGGTCGTCAGAAGCCCGAAAGTCTGACAACCAGTCTTACCAAGGGGTATCGTATTACCCAGTTACTGGGTTGTGGAGGTCAGATAGGCAGTCGCTCCATGTAAAAATACTGGTATTCAGCTGCATCCGGTTAGACTGGAAGCCGACCCCAATATAGTTGGGAAAAGGCTAGGCAGATTGATTGATGTAAGTGACGATTGTCAAGTTCATTAAACTGATTCTTAAGACCACCAACGTGAACTTTTGATGGTGCACATTTTTATTCGAAAATCCATGCCCAAGAAGATGCAACTATACTCCATTTGAAATAAGATTTAACAAACATTTTTTACAGTCCGTTCAACCGATTCTGACTTCTTTGCCGTAGGTATAATGGCATTAAAATCAAAAAGTGGTTACAATTCCAACTGTTTTCTGCAGCTGCCATTTGTCACCCCAACAACGCAATAGAAGTCAAAATCGGTTGAACGGACTGTAAAAAAGGTTTATTTCAAATGGAGTATAGGTGCTTTCAAAATCCACGTGGACGAAATCGCGGGCAAATGCTAGTCTATAAATAAACAAATGTCTAGACGTAATAATAAAACGTCATTCAATTAGATATTCACGCAACGATACACATTGCACGATCATTTCTAATGTCACTGCAAGATATTATGTCCCATCACTCCATTGAAAACCTAATGGCTCGCAGACGGGTGGGATGCACGATTTACATACACATTTAAATCTTGTTCGGAATTGTATACTAGTTACAATTCCGAACAAGATTTAAATGTGTATGTAAATCGTGCATCCCACCCGTCTTAGTATTGTTCTCGAAATTGAGGATGCACCGAGCTTTATTTATGAATTCACTTTTGCCCGAGGCTTCGCCCGCGTGGAGTTCAGAAATGATCCCACGAGAACGTACTACCGGGAGAACCCAGGTCATGGTCTACTTATGTATCAGCAGTATTGCTTGCACACATCAGTAATCCATCTATCTATAACTATATATATTATTAATTAAAGTCCATTTTCATCCAGATGACCGCGTTATTCTTCTTAAATAGGCAACGGATTTTGATGTGGTTTTCACCATCATTTAGAGAATTTATTCCGGAAGGTTAACGTGTACTCGTATCACATTATTATTGAACTTACATATCAATAAAATCTCAAACCGTGCGTCGTAAAGCAGGGGCGGTTCGCTAGTGACAAATAAAAGCAATCATTTACACGCCACTGTGTTCTTGCATTTAAATTGTTTTTCAAGTAAGGGTGGGTCTGGTAGGTTGGTGGGGAGGTGTCTTGTTTATACATGGTGTACCAGAAAGGTGCAGTGGGGCGGTGGGGCAGTGATAACCTAGTGGTGTGACCGTCAGACTGCCAAGTTGTAGGTCTTGAGTTGAACCCACGGCACGCACCTCTGACTTTTCGGATTCATGTGCGTATTGTATAATTATCACTTGCTTCATAAACGGTAAAGGAAAACATCATGAGGAAACCGGTATGCCTGAGAGATATTTCTCGACGGCATGTGAAGCCAAGTCAGAGGCCCATGGGCGGCTTTAAAAGTCTGATACCAGGTTAGTCACTAACCGCACGAAATGAAGAAGAAGACCAGAAAGGTGTGATCAAATTGAAGGGTGTGGTACAGACCATGAAACTGAACAAGTTTCTCGATGGGACCAACATCGGCATCGCGAAAAAATAATCAGTAGTCCCATACATTTGGGTCGAGTAGTTATTGAAGTTTTGTACTAGGAGCTCGTGGCTAAGTAATAACTGCCGCACGGGTCGATCCATCAGGTTAAGCTACGCTTGCCAGGGTTGGTCTATGGATGGGTGACCATCTTTACATACCGAGACTTCTCCGTGCCTCGGAAAGCACGTTAAGCCGTGGGTCTCGGCTGTCATTCGTGGATCTTTGACAGTCGTTACGGGTCGTCAGAAGCCCGACAACCAGTCTTACCAAGGGGTATCGTATTACCCAGTTACTGGTTAGACTGGAAGCTGACCCCAATATAATTGGGAAAAGGCTAGGCAGATTGAGTTATTGAAGTTTTGTATGGGACAGCTATTATTTTTTTCGCGATCCGGTCAATCGGTTAGGAATCAGTTTAAATCGTCATGCCAACGTCTCTTAGGCCTGCCTCTGTGACGACGCCCGTCTTCGGGCATTAATATCAATTAACTTTATTATTATTTATTCTGGAAACTTGTCAAAGGAACGCAATTCTTAGGTTCTTACTAGTGTAAAGCAAAGATCCAAGGTTGCAACTTGGTCCCTTTTAACAAAACTTAACCGAAGACTGAAGCCCTTTGTGCGCTAATTGCAACAAATATCTTGTTACATCATTAAAACTTCTGAGTTTTGCATTTGATAATGTTTTTGTTTTACCAAACTTTCAACGGAGTTTAGTTCGATCGGTTTCCAATATTAATTTTGTGGTTGAATTGTTTTTAGTTTTTTCTGTTGCCAAGGCTGAAAAGGCACAGGGCTATCGTTGGTTTTCTGAGAAATATGTAATTAATTTAATACTTGGCTATAGATAAGATGATGTAAGGGGCTTGTAACAACAGCCGCACGAGTCGATCGATCAGGTTAAGCTACGCTTTCCGCGGTTATCCGTGGATGGGTCTCTCGGAAAAAAAGTTCAGCCGTTACGGGTTGTCAGAAGACTGAAAGTCTGACAACCAGTCTTATCATAGGTGTATCATATTACTCAGTAACTGGGTTATGGAGGTCAGATAGGAAGTCGCTCCATGTAGGTAAATGGAAAAGGCTATGATGTTGACGTAAGATGTACGTAAGAAAATGACTGTTACACGGCTAACGTACACCTTTCGTTTTGTGTTTTTTATTGAGTTGGTAGTTTATTGCTACCAACTGAGCTTTCAAAGAATTTATTAAATTCCGACATATTTCATTGTTTTTAGTTCATCGAGAAATAACAGGACACTGTTGATTTGATCTTATTTTTTACAGCGCGTGGACGAAGCTTTTAATTGATATCGAATTCCAACATCGTATTTTTTTTACTGATGTGTTTTAAACTTTATTGTGCTTTATTTTCTAGGATACAATTCAGCTTTATCTATAATTAGAATTACTTTCTTAGATTAGTTTAAATCTAAACGTTGTCCATAAAATACCTAACCAAATAACTATAATTTAATAATAGAGAACCAGTACAAAAAACAGCATTAAAAGTAGTTTTATTATAAAATTATACAGATCAAGACTTTATTTTTGAAGCTATAAGTCACCTTTTTCCATGGGAAAACATCGTAATCGCGAAAAAATTGTCAACTTAAACTAACCAAACTTCAACCCCTACCTACTTGACCCAAATATATGGGACGGCTGATACTTTCTTCACAACACACATTTCGGATACATGCAAATTTTTAGTATTGCAAGTTTCTTTCTATTGTCCTTTACTGCATGTATTACATTACAGGGCTTAGACCAGCCCCAAGGCCAGCGCAGCATTCTATTCCTGGACTGCATCTGTCACAGTTTGACTGATCACCCAAACGTGACGTACTGGTCGGCGCGGCGGATTTATGAGCATGTCTAAAATATTCATAGCACGTTCCGATCCCAGTTAGTGTTTGGAGGGTAAGCAGATATTTGAGGCTTGAGGGGAACATATGTTACTGTGTTGGTTCTAGCATTAATATCGGTGACCACTTTTATGATTATTGATATATTTATGACGGTGAAGGTAGGTCTCGTTATTATCAGCCATATTTGAACTACTGTGGGCGTGTTGGATATTGCGCAATAGAAAAAACGTTTGCAGTTCAAATCAAATTATAATTTTACGATCAAATTAATCACACTTGTAATTCACACACTATACGGAACGTTTCTAACGCCGTTAGCACACCTCCGCCGCGAAACCATAGCAGCGAAACCGCAGTAGTTCAATTCAACTGGCTCGTGTCATGTTCCGCTACTCGAAATTCGACTAGCGGAACTCGAGTAGCGGAACATGACGCGAGCCGAGCTGTGCTACTGGCGTAAACGTATTCACTGCTTCACCGCAAACGACAAACTGTGCGTAACTCCAGTCCAGCGTTATGTTGAAGACTCAGTCGCCCCGTTTAGTCAAATCAGTGACGTATTTCCAACATGTACCATCGAAGATTTTCATATCTATACACCGTAAGGACTATTTCTGCTTGCAGCGCTCGGCCGCTATAAAACCGGGGTGGTAACAGATGTAGTCATCGTGTTCACGGGATTTTGTTTTCAAACTGCTTCGATATGAAGTTCTTCGATAGTAATTAAGTGGTTATTTACCGTTTACTCAGCCTCAATATGCCTGTGTTACAGTAGGTAGTCAGAAGTTTAAAAAACGGCAGTCATTGATCTGCATTACCAGATATAACTCAGCGCTTCCCCTCCGCATTTAAATGCAAACGGCCAAAGTGTGGAACTCTCTGCCAGCGTCTCTGTTTTGTTCCTCGTGTAACCCGTAAGCCTTTAAAGCAAGAGTGATCAGGCATCTTCTGGGCTTGCTCGTTCCATCATAGACCTCATCTATCGCTTTCCATCAGGCGACATCTAAGTCAAGAGCTGGCCCATATCGCAATAAAAATAAAAAAACCAGATCAGAATCAGTCAATATTTGTAAACATAGGTAGAGTTACACAGTGTGTGAGATCTTATAATATTTACATAGGCTCTCTATGTTTTGCCATTAGGCGTACCTAAAAATAATTTACAAATAGTTATTATTAAAATTAAAATTTATTAAGTACTAGAACAATATATGATCATTATAAATTATACAAAGAACTAGAGTAAATGAATCGATAATTTCCAGAATGTCCACAATAATTTAAATGTTAAGAAAGCACATAGATCCGATGTTAAATGTCAAAAAGTACAAGAATGTCAACAGATCCGGTGACTTAATGTTCAGGAGGAGGAATTATAGAATTGTCATCCAAATAGTCCTTTAACGTGTAGTAACATTTACTGATTAAATTTTTTCTTAAATACACTTGAATTTGTCCAGATTTAACAATTTTAATGTGTCAGGCAGCTTATTAAATATTTTTGTCGCCATACAGAAAGTACTTTTGTTCATTAAGGCTGTTCTACCATGTAAAGTTTCAAGATGTATTGTTGATTTGTTGGCCTCCTAGAGAATAAGTTAAATGTCTGATTTTCCTGTAATACACCTTTCAAACAGGAACATAGCAACATTAGCAACGTTACTTGTTTTCAATAGGTATGGTGGTAGTCTGTCCTGCCAGGATTATCGATAGAATTCAGAAGAGCGAAATGTTTTCAACCGAGTAAATTGATTACTCGGTTGTCTCAGTGGCTAACGCTACGGGTCGTGAGTTCAATTTCCGCACGAAATAAATATTTGTGTGCTTTGAAATAATTTTCCCACGATACAGAAGATAATTACTATATCCCGATCCCAACAAAATTACATTTTCGGAAATTACAAAATAATATGACATCACGCCTTGTTTCCGCAAATACCTATAGGTAGTACACCCACATTTCGCCAGTGTAATACCTAGGGGGCGAGCATATTACCATCAACGGGGCACAAATCCAGACTCTGGGATGCTACTGAGCAATACCAGATTGAAAACCCAATAACACTGCCCGACGCGGGAATCGACCCCGGGACCTCATGCTCAGCAGTAGCACTTACGACCACTAGACCAACGAGGCAAATCGGAAATTAATTCAAACAAAATAAAATATAGCCTTTCTTCTCTACCCACGCCACTGTGCAAAAATATATGAACTTTAAAATGTCAGCAGATCGGTGGGCTGGTTTGAACAACGCTGCGTGTGTTATAATGTTACGATCAAAGGCGGTAATGGCTGCTGTAAAGGGATCATTAACTGCGGATGAGTCAACACAGGAGAGCGAAAAAAACATAGATTTGAGTTCCATTTTTTGGGTAGAACTGGTGAAAACTATTGAGATATGGTGATAAAAGCAACCCGAGTAAAGGATAACAAGTAGGTATGCAACGAAACGGCTAATACTATACCAATACGAATGACGAATACATCAAAATGGTCAAATACGTTACGATTTTGGTTTAATAGCATTTTATTGAATTTATTTGTAGCTTTGTTTGTATTACTTTGTATGTTATTATATAAATATTAAGACGTACTAACATAAGTTACGTAGGTATGTTTAATTAATTAGTTAAACATGCCGTAAGTGTGAGGGTGTATCTTGATCGAAATATGATTTACAACTATAACAAATATCATGTTTCTTTACAGAATTATAATCATTAGAATCATTAACACATCTCTCGAAGTTAGATTTGTTCTCAAATGTCATGATTTCATGAAAAAGTCATTCAATGGAACAAATCTAACTTAGATTTTTTTTGAATTTCGTGGGCTACCACTGCAGATCAACCTCAAGTTTACGCGTTAAGCCTCGTGCAGACTAGCGCGACGCGAACAATACAATTTCTAAGAAAACTTCACGGCGTTACAATAACCGGTGTCGCGTCGCGCTGTCGCGTCGCGCTGTCGCGTTGCGCTAGTCTGCGTAGTATGTAAGAGCTTGCAAAATGTAAGAGAGAAATCCCGAATCGAATGAACCCCACATGCGGAAATTCATCAATAGTTAGAAAGATAACAACATTAACAACAGAATATGCAGAAGCTGTTGCAGAAAATATTATCACAGTTTCATTACAAGCTTTAATGTTGTCAAACCTATATCTAATACGTATCTGTAAAGGGTCGCAATATATTAGCATAACGTGAGCAGTTGTAGCAGAAGTTCAGGTGAGTCAACATTTTGTTAATGGGCACATGTCGTGAGCTTGTGTAGTTTTGTGGACAGGGATGTATTTGGGGAGGATAACTGGCAACACTGCCCGAGTGACATGTCAAATTTTTGTTCCGTATTTTAATTTATTTTAAATTAGTAGGTAATTAAGTAAAATTAAGGTGTAATATTATGTGTTAACGTAATATAATTGCATAAATACTCAGGATTGTTGTTTTCCTGTAAATATATGAAGTAAAACTCGGTGTTTGGTTACACACCGGTAACCTAAAATCAACAGCTGACGATCGAACTACGGATTTAAACGGGGAGTATTGCTTTACTTTTTACTTTATAATAGCACACAATCGTCACTTTATCTATGTTACACGTCCTCGTTAAGTCTTGACATAAATAGTTCGCTAATTTAGCACTGCATTCGGTCTGAATCGCATTGTTAATATAGTAGAAAACGTAACTTAGCGTAGATTCTATTAATCTCAATCTGATCTTTAATATAATATACGACATTGAAATCGTTCATGATCGTTATTTTTGCATTGTCGTTATACTTTAATATCAAATATTAACTTTAAATTTAGGCAACCTACCCACTTATGGAAAAGTAAATTCACAAAAGGCAATAAAAGTATCATAACTTTATACTCAATTTGATAATATAGCTTTGATAAATATATATATAGAATAGCTCTTTAAGCCAATCCAGTAGCCTACCTCATTTCTCCTCTCCACCACATTTCCACCTTTATTAAATTATCTGTCTGTCATATTTGTTCTCACCGTTTCTTTGTTCTAATTCCAGTAACAAATCCTGAAACCATGCCTGTGATGACCCGTAAGGCTACCGCTCAGGATATGGAACTCAAATTGAGAACGGCCCTCCAAAACCTTGAAGCATCTAAACTACAATGTAAACAATTATTACAAGAGAATGACGAAAGTGAGGAGGAAGTCAAAAAGATAGTCAACAAAAACTCAAGCCTTAAACGTGAGCTAGTAGATCTACATCACCAATACCTGAATGTTGTTGATGAACGCGATCAACTAAAAGTGGTCACGGATGGTTTCAGCAACTGTTGTAACTTGTATGAGGAGGCTTTAAGCAAAGTTAGGGACCTAGAAGATGAATTAATTCATGCTAATAGTCATATTATCCGGTTAGAGAAAGAAAAAGAATGTACTCAGGTTCAAGAAACTAACCAATTATACAATGAATTATTAAATACTAATTGTAACCATCATTCCATATTAAATATTGACCTTACTGAAGATTCCATGCTGAAACAGAATCATAGTTATAAAGTTAGTCATAAAAAAATGAAAAAATATGTAAAACTGAATAGAATCAAATCAAATTAGGAAGCAACAAAAACACTTTTCCAAAAATATTCCACGGAGGAAAGAACGTGTTGATCTACTCAATAAATTAAACAATTATCAAATAAAATTGGAAGACAGCAAAAAAATATATGAAATTGATACACAGCGCTTGCAGTCTGACATTCAGTTACTTGAGGGAAGACTTGGTTCCCTTTACATTAAATATGTGGGCTCTCAGAACCAAATTAAAGAACATATTCTTGCAGCTAATGAGTTAGTTATGTGTCAGTGTACTTGTCAGAAGGTTTCAAACCCTGATGCTGTCCAGCCTGAGGCAACGGAGGACCCGTCCCAGGCTGAGAGTTTGACTCAAGGCTGTATCCTCAACCAAGATATATCTGGTATTGTGCAAGATCTATCTCAAGAGGTACAGCCTGAGATTGGTAGTTGTCCATCTTTCAGTAGTCATGATTGTTATAATTCAGTTATTTTCTCAGATAGTATAGGAAGAGGTATAGGTAAATTAATTAGTAACAACCTGTGTTACTCTACGCAAAATTATTGTATGCCAGGGTCTACCTACAAACGAATAATGGCATCAGTAGTGGCAAATGCATACAATCCTAAAACCAATATTACTGTATTTGTAGGTAATAGTTCTAAGGTCAAAAAAGATGAAATCACTGACGGTGTAACTGAATTGTTAAAGTTAAATTGTAGTAAAATAATATTGTGTGCTTTCCCATATTTTGAAAAATTGACAAAAAGACAAAACAATTATATTCATATGCTTAACAAGCATATGCACTCTTTAGTTAGTCATTATAGTGATAAGCTTGTATTTCTTGACACCAACAGTTTTGTGGAAACTTTAAAATCGACTAGGGATACTGTGTATCTGCCTGTTAGTTTTAGACACATAATAGCAAGGCTATTAGCTTTTTATATAAACTCAGACATAGGTAGTATGTCGAAGTCTTGTATTATTAACACCACAATGATTAGTAATAATACTAATAATAAGGTGGTGTACCAGAATAAATGTAGCTCAAATGCTATTAATATTTATACAAATTGTACGAAGGAGGTTCCATGTCCCTCGCTCACTATGAGCTCACTGCCTAGTGATGCCATTGAAATCTTGGGGTTAACTCCGGATAGTCATTTAAACTAGTGTGTAAGACAACAGAAGGTACCAGTAAGAATATTCTTATTGCTAACAACAACAAGGTGTCTTCTTGCTCTAAAATAAATAATTATCAAAAAGGAAATCAGCAGAATGCCTTGAAATTATTTCATCAAAATATTCAAGGTATTTCATCAAAATTATTAGAAATAGAAATGTTTTTAGAAAAAACAAAGTTTGACATTTGTTGTTTTACTGAACATTGGTTAAAGGATTACCAAATGCTGATTAATTATGAGAACTATAGTGTGGGCAGTTGTTTTAACCGGAAAACTATGCTGCGTGGAGGTTCTCTAATCTTGATAAAAAAATGTTTAAAATCTAAGCAACGTAATGACATAGTTGGTTTATCAGTTGAACGTTGCATCGAACTGTCCTGTGTTGAGCTGGATAAGCATGTTGTAGTGTGCGTGTACAGACCCCCTAATTATCTGAACTTTTCTTTATTTGAGTCAGTAATGGATGATGTCCTAGCGAAACTTGCATCAAGTAACAAAGCCACAATTATTTGTGGTGATTTTAATATAAATATTCTAGAAAATAATTCAAATAGCAGTAGAATATTAAGCCTTTTTAAATAATCGTTCAATTTGTCTAATGTTTTTACAGAACCAACTAGAGTAACCCCAACTTCTGCTACTTGTATCGATAATGTCTTCTGCGATTGCGATTATTTAGATAAATCCATCGTAAATTATTTGCCGTCTGATCATAGTGGACAAACGGTAACTTTTAAGTTTAAAACAGTTAAGCAAAAAGTGCAAATACAATTTAGACCAATAACAACTGGCAAATTAAATAGATTCAATAGTACCCTACATAATAAGTTAAATGCTCTGGGCCATAATATGGACGATGCAAATAAATTGTATGAGGATTTCTTTTCAAATAGTGCACACTGAATTCAATCAAACTTTTGAAAAGAAAACAAAAAATATTTGCCCTAATTTTATTTTTAGTGACTGGGCAACTAGAGGTATTAGGATAAGTAGGGAAAGACTGTTCGAGCTGTATGGCCTTAAGCCTTACATTAACACAGAAACTTTCAACAAGTATGTTGCTACATATTCGAAAATATTTAGAAATACCTGCAAGACAGCTAAAGCTCTGTATATTAGCAACAAGATCAAATCAGCAGAAAATAAAATAAAAACGGTTTGGAAAGTAATAAATAATGAAACTAACAGGGAAAAAATACGAAACACTGAGTACACATTGGAGACTGAACGTGGTCCCATAAGCTCTAACTTAGAAGTAGCTCAAGAATTTGTAAATTTCTTTACTAATATACCATCAAAAACGACGGAAGCTTTAAATTCCTCACCCGATGTCTCAATTGATTTATTAAAAGCGAACGTTACAGGCTGCCCGGTTGAATTTCAATTTAAACATATAAACCCTATGATAGTTGTAAAAGCTTTTCGGCAAATCAAAATCAAATTGACTGAAGATCTATGGGGATTATCTATCAAAGTTTGTACATCCATAATCGAGACTATAGCACCATATTTAGCTTTAATATTTAATTTGTGCGTGGATCAAGGAGTTTTCCCGGATTTAATGAAATACAGTAAGGTTATACCACTTTTTAAATCTGGGGACAGTAAAGACACCAACAATTTTAGACCAGTATCCGTGCTGCCGGTATTCAGCAAGGTGTTCGAAAAGGTAATGCTCAATCAAATGCTTAATCATTTTAACACCAACCAAATCTTACACGAACAACAATATGGGTTCACCAAGGGACGTTGTACGACTGACGCCGGTGTCGCCTTATTAAAACATATATTTACAGCATGGGAGGCGGCCCAAGATGCCATAGGAATCTTTTGTGACCTTTCCAAGGCATTTGACTGCGTAAATCACGAAACCTTGCTCTTGAAACTTGAGCATTACGGACTAGGTAAGCTTGCGCTCAGTTTGGTAAACTCTTATTTAAATGATAGACAACAGCAAGTTCAAATTAACGGTGTCAATTCACTCGGTCTAAAAGTAAAAATGGGTGTTCCACAAGGCTCAATATTGGGTCCTTTCCTCTTTTTAGTATATATTAATGATCTACCCCATTTATTAAAAAACAAACCACAAATGGTGTTATTTGCTGACGATACTTCTCTAATTTTTAAGATAAATAGACGTGAATCAAATCTTGACGACGTAAATAACGCCCTACTGCTGGTCCAAAATTGGTTCACTGCTAACAATTTAGTATTAAATGGGAAAAAAACTAAATGCATAAGATTTGCTTTGCCGAATGTTAAAAGTAGTGTTTGTGAAATAGTATTGAATAAGGAGAAACTAGAATTCGTCGATAAAACTGTTTTCTTGGGGATCACGCTCGACTCAAGGCTGCAATGGGGTCCTCATTTAACATCTCTTGCAGGACGGCTAAGTTCAGCAGCATATGCTGTGAGAAAAATCCGTCAATTTACTGATGTAGATACCGCGAGGCTAGTCTATTTCAGTTACTTTCATAGTATCATGTCTTACGGTATTTTACTATGGGGACGGGCTGCAGATATCGAATCGATTTTTATTCTGCAGAAAAGAGCCATCAGAGCAATATATGGCCTCCGCAGACGCGATTCCCTAAGGGAACTATTTAAAGATATTAACATTATGACGGTACCTTGTCAATATATATACGAGAACATCATGTACGTAAGGAAAAATTTAAGTATTTTCAGTAAAATAGGTGATAGACACAATTATGGGACTAGAAATAGGGACCAATTAGTTCAACCGGGTTTCAGACTGGCTAAAGTAGACTCATCTTTCATGGGGTACTGTGTAAAATGTTACAATAAAATACCTCCCCACATACTCCAATTGAATGAAACGAAATTTAAATCTTGCATAAAACGCACACTATGCTGCCAAGCATATTATAAGTTGGGGGATTACATCGCTGACAAAAATGCTTGGCTCAACGCTGGTCCAGCTCCACAAGGGCGCATAAACTAATTGATTAGCATTGGAAAATATTGTTGGAGCTGCTGAAGATTGAAAAACTATATTTACATTGTATAAATTCAATCTCTTAGTTTTATATAATTGCATTGCACATAATTATGTGAGCACTGTTTACCTACTTTAACATTTACTGAGTACGTCTTTCATTGACTTGAATGTACCCTGGCGGCTGAGAGTATGTCATGCTCACTCAAATGTCTCGCTGGTGGTGGCGTGTGTGTTGGATCATTAAGTTCCCTTCAAAATGGTTGAGCTAAATGATGCTGATCCATGCGTCATGTTCGTGAACAGGCGCCGTCAGTGGGGACTGGTCATCTCTTAGCTGCCATGGTTTATTTTAATTATTTTTGTTTTTATATTTTTATTATGGTCGCTTTTAACGTGCACGATTTACTACATTGTTCTCACATATATAATTTCAACATGAATGATGTAACCAATGTTTTGTAACAATATTCTAATTTAAAAGAGTGTCCATGGAGTTTCTTGCCCGTTCTTCTCCATAGGAACCTACTACGCTTTGGAATGGGCAACTAGCTTCATCTTTCTGACTGACCGACCCCTTGACAATTCAAAAGTACCTGTAATTGGTTTATTTGGAATAAATGATTTGAGTTTGAGTTTGAGGGTGCAAAACTTTTGTCTATATTTTTGTAAATTTCGCCATACTGTCAAGTTCTAAGTTCGAAGGAATCAATAGCAGGCTATTGGCGACCTGCGTATTTAGATAGATTACGAAACATGCTTTATTAAAATTGGGACAGGACAACATACCTTCAGTAAGTACTATCGAAGAATTTCATATCTAAGTAGTTTGAAAACAAAATCCCGTGAACACGATGACCACATCAGTTAGCGCCCCAGTTCTATAGCCGCCGAGCGCTGCAAGCAGAAATAGTCCTTACGATGTATAGATATGAAGTTCTTCGATGGTACCTACGTGAGCTAAGCAGTCTCAAGTAGCGAGAAGGAAAGTGGAACTCCTAGTATGATGGCCATTGTGGCAAATTGATGAGTATAGGCATGTAAATATTTAGGAGTGTGTCATGAATAAAATAAGATGAGTAGAATATATGTTTTAGTTTCTTTTTCAAATATCGCACCAGAGATAAAATTTACGGCGGCCTCCTTAGTTTCTTAAGTCCGGTCCTGCTCCACATTGCAGGTAACAATAACAGCAAAATTAACAATTACCTACAATTACCGTTCACAATATTATGCTGATCTTTTACGACACTTTCGGCGCCCGCGCCACAGATTAGCATATTTGTTTGAACATTATGGAGCTACTGGTTTGCTCAGGTAATAATGCGATGTTTGCTGTACTGTGAATGGAAATATGGTTGTTGTAAAATGGAGAATTGCTGTTCTTTCGTATTCAGTTGAACCAATTCTTAGGATACACCGAATTTCATTGAATCGACACTTTTCTGTTTGCTCTTCTTGATTTTGGCTTGCAGGACTTGAATTAGGAATCAATATGCAATGTCAGCAGCACTGAAAGGTACCTAAGGGAATTTTTGTACCTACAACTTATTCCCAGTTATTGTTTTCGTAATTAAATTAGCTTTTTGGAGATATGAAAAACAGGGTGTAAAGTTCACTCATCCTCTACAGAAAACGGAGGTTCCTCTGACCAGACGGGTATTGTGTTTGGTGGGCAACTGTCCGACGATTGATGTTGGGAAGTTTTATATATGCTGATCGTGCGGTAAACCCTGCTTGCGCGATGCAGGATTTTGCGTGACGTCAGTGTGATGCGTAGTTCGCATGTAGAATAGTAGATGCCGCCTCAACTCATAGAGAAGTTAAAAGATTTCAAAACACTTATAAACACTAGAGTTCTACTATACCTATGAACATGTTTTATGTTGTGTTGTTTGTTGCCTCATGTCTGTAAGTTTCCGCCATGTGCTTTAATTTGAACACTGCATTTTTTTAACTCGTCCTACGTTGTTTTTATTGCACGCCTTTTAGTAGTGAATTATGAAGTTATATAATACCGTCACCACGCCTGGACTCCTCAGGGTAAGGGTAGGCAGAGGCGTTTAGTATCCCTTCATTTCGCAATGTTTAAATACCATGTAAGTAATCGAGGCCGATTGCAAATAACAATGCAAAAATCCAGACTCCGGGCTACTGAGAAATTCGTCTTGGAAAAACCCAATAACACTTCGACCTGGGAACCAGAGAACCAGGTCTTCACGCTTTGCGACCACTCTACTTACTAAGATTGTTTAAATATCACATACATATACACTCCACTAAGATTACAAACATCCTCAAATTATTTACAACTACTCGTAGTTGCTGCTCACGGCACCGCTAGCGAGGATCCAATTTTTATTCCATAATTAGGTATTATTCTAGCTCAGGTATATCTTTACTTAAAAGGAGGTCCCTATGTAAGATTTACTGTATAAGTTGTACATGTTACTGCAATAAACATTTTGTATTTTATACTGCAATAAACTTTTTGTATTGTTCTAAAATAAAAGCCTAAGTTACTCTTTACAACATCAGCTGTCTGGCAGTGAAAGTCCCGTCATAATCGGTCCAGGCTTTTCGGAGATTAGCCGGAAAAACAGACAGACAGACAAAACTTAAAAAAAAAAGTTATAAATACCGTTTATTATACAACTTTTATTAACTTTTATTTCTGCAATTTTATTAGATATACAGATAAAAAAAGTGCAAAAAAGTGTCAAAAGTGCATAATATATCATAATGGATGATGACAAAAAAATGTTGTTTGTCCGTCATGTAGATTATGAAAAAATAACGTACACGTATTTTTTCTTTTTTTACGGTATCAAAAGATTACGGCGATACATTGAGTTATAATGTGCCATGACGTCACTTGTATGTAGATTTTATACATACTTGTGACGTATTAACCCCCACTCCCCAACTTAAATGCGTTGTATCTAAGTCATTTTTTATTAATATGATAAAGCAAAAAATACGTATCTAATATTTTTTTATTATCTGACTGACGGACTAATTACAATTTCTTTTTTTTTACCCAGGCATCATCCCTATTACCGTAAGTACTTATGACTAAGTGTAAAGTTACGTAGGACTACTGCAACTCATGCTAATGTTATGACATCATCAGACAATCTGTGATGCAAATGTTTAGACGATCGTGTGCTTAGTATTGATAAATTATAAAGATAAAATGATTTTATTTCTGTAAGTAGGTTTGCGAGCAGTGGTAGCCCAGTGGCAGCGGCCGCGAGTTACCAGTTGTAGGTCGTAGATTCGAACCCAGGCAGTCACTTTATATTTCATGACCACTGCTCTCAAAACGGTGTAGGAAACCATCGTGAGGAAACCGGCATGTCCTAGAACCAAAAAATCGAAGACACGTGACATCTACCAACCCGCACTGGGCCCGCGTGGTGGATTACGGCCCACTCTCTCTCACCGAGAGATCTGTGTCGAGAGGAGGCCTGTGTCCCAGCCAGCAGTGGGAACATTATATCCTGAATATGATGAAGTAGGTTTGTACAGACGCCAGCACATCAATCTACTACAATCTGTAAAATTTATTTATCCGTTCTGAGTAGGCTGTAAGTCTAACAACACAATACCGCCGACCTTATCTAGTTTTGAAATAATTGACGTGTAAAAGTGTTTGTACAGACGCCAGCAGGTCAAACCTACCCGAAACTGTCAAATTTTCCCAATCAACTTTGAACCTTATGTTTTAATGATTAGTTTGAAAATCTTCGTTTCTTCGTCTGTGGCGACCTTCCCTGTGGCGCTGTCATTAAAAACCGTTGTCTGTGGCGAGCGCACCTCGCCTCGAATTCCCGCGTTCATTTTTGGCAGTTATTTGTATACGAAAACTGTATCTATCTTGTTCTAACTTGCACAGAGTCTTTATGACGAAACAAGAAAGGTATATTGTCCTTGTCAAGATAGTTTACAGTTTATCGAGTAAAGTCTAGGAAGAAGAGTGACCTGAAAATTATTTACAGTATGGACTTTAAGTAAAAGGTTTTGAACGTCGAAAGGGTGCTATATATATTTTATGTTCAGGTTAGCATGATTCAGCACCGCCAGGCGGCAAAATCAAGTAATGTTCCCGAAAAAGCCGATCGGCACAGCTGGAATTGTGCACAGCCGACCCGAACATAAATTCGCGAAGATCGACGCCGAGGTTTGCCAAGCGGCACGATCCGAATACGTGTACCTAATAATTGCCTCAGATCGGCTCTGTTGTTAAAAAAATACTCCCGAATCGAATAAACCACAAACTTTTGTACGATCATGATATTTTACATGACTTGGTGATTTCTTTACTTACCGTTCTTTTATGTCTGTTTTGCGAAACGATTTAATTTATAAAACTTCTGTCTAACTTCACAGAAAATACCTCACCCACAACAACATCTTCATTTTCAAGGGTGCAAACGCAAACCGCACCCATCGATCCAATATTTACCTGAAACAATGAAACAACAATTATAAGTCTAATGATTGATAAGCCGTATCATTATGACAGTGCAAGGGTCGTTCCAGTGCACTCACGAGATATAATTATCAGGCCACCCACTTGAAATCAAGTCTCATAAGACAACATATTTAGCATAATTAAATATAAAGAGCTCGTAGATAGATAGATAGATAAATCGTTTATTTAGTGCACACAAAAGCAGCACAACATACAAAAGCACGATTAAATAATGACTAGCCTAGCTTAGTTATAAAAGCCACACAGGTCCATTGATCAGCTGAAGCTACGCTTGTCGGGGTCGGTCCATTAATGGGTGACCATCTTTACATACCGAGACGTCTCCATGCCTCGGAAAGCACGTTAAGCCGTTGTTCCCGTCTGTCATTCGTGGATCTTTGACAGTCGGTACGGGTCGTCAGAAGCCCGGAAGACTGACAACCAGTCTTACCAAGGGATATCGTGTTACCCAGAAACTGGGTTGTGGAGGTCAAATAGGCAGTCGCTCTATGTCAATTACTGTGTTTAGTTGAATTCGGTTAGACTGGATGCTGACCCTAAAAATAGTTGAGGAAAATGGTAGGTATTGCATTTTAGTTGGCCAAGCTATTGTTATTTGGTCAAAATCTAATGAAGATCATTTAGTTTGATACAGTAGTTAGTTAAGGCGACGATAACTGACTTTTAATGATTTTAAACATCATCTACCATTACAGCTAACCAATGCGGTAAATGCGCCTTAATGAATACTTAACTTAAATGTTACTTTTAACTAATATCTATAACTAATTACAAACAAAGCATTCCTTGTGAATTCACCCAGAGAACAATAGAATAGGTCCGTCTCAATCGCTATGAGGTTGAGCGTGCGGAGTGCACGCGTCAGTGGCGCCTCTTTTAAAAGGTTGGTCCGATCACGCGGTTCCACTAGCAGTCGAGGCTGCCGTCGCCATATTAATCTATGGGTATTATGTAAATAAACCTTCTAGAATAAATTATCTAAATGCTGGTGAAAACCGTATCATTATCCATTGCGTAGTTTAGAAGAACAAAGCGGTCACATAGACAGACACGACACACCTACATTTAAATTGAGGCCATTTTAAATTTTTTGTTACTTTAGAAATGCATAGGTATTATTTCTATTTATTCAATTAAATTGAAGAAAAAAAAAACAACGGCAAACGTCCTTTGCTCGTACACCCATGGCCAGTTACTGTATATGGTGCAAGCAAGTCGCTAAGCAGTTAACTTGTGAGGAATGTGCCAACAATGGACTTCCGCGTGCCTACCACTATTACTTTAGCACTAAAGTGTACCCTTTTACTGTGTGTTATACACATATGTATGGATACGTGGTTATGTTATGGGAAATATGAAAATTAATGTGACGCTTTCGCCAAGCACAGTATAAACCATTAAATATATATATATATATAATAAAAAATAAAACTTGGTATATACCGCATAAGACTTAGCACCGAAATTTGAAAAAAATGCCTCATTTTAATAAAAATATTACTTACTTCAACTGCTACCCAATTTGTGAGAGCAAGGCAGGTTTTGGCAATACGCCAAGCAAAGCATACTCTATGTCGAAGTTTTTGAGTTCATATTTAAGTTAACTTTTACTATAAATTTCTACACCTTATTGCTATCTTTATGGTCTATAATATATTAATGACTTTAATTAAATAATGTTCTCGGTGGTGCACCCAACATTATTAATTTTATAGACCCCAACTGAAATTTAAATTCAGTTGGGAATTTAATCACCATCCGCATCCGTCAAATATGTCATATACGGAAGGAAATACTGAGAAAGTCAATAGCCATAATATTTTCATTAATAATATTGACATTTTATAAAGTTTTAAACGAAAATTCTCAGGCTCATCCTAACTACTCGTATAATCCTAACTTATAATATTATAAATGCGAAAGTGAGTTTGTTTGATAAGCTTTCACGCTAAAACAGCTGAACGGATTTGGATGAAATTTTTAACATGGTTAGACCATGACCTGGAGAAGGACAAAGGATACCTACCTTTTATCCCGATATTCTCACGGAACGATCCGAAAAACGGCAGAACAGATTTGAATGAAAAAAATTTGGCACACATATTGTTTATAACCTGGATTAACATATAGGATACTTCTTATCCCGATAGTACGTTCCCGTCGTATAACTTTCGACCACCACGCGGGCGAAGCCGCGGGCGAAAGCTAGTAATATTTTAATGCGAAAGTGAGTTTGTTTGTTTATATGTTTTTGTTACGCTGTTACGCTAAGACGACTGAACGGATTTGGATGAAATTTGGGATTTGGGTAGACCATGACCTGGAGAAGGACGTACAATTTGTACTTTTATCCCGACATTCTTACGGGATCGAGAAGTTTTCGGGTAAAACCGCGGGGCGCAGCAAATTTCTTATAATATCAATACAGCTTAGGGTAAGTCCAGGATAGCTGCCCCACTTTTTGATAGGAAGCCATAACTTATTAATTAATAATCTATTGGCAATACGACTTTTGCATATGGTAACTTTGATCTTTAATCTATGATGGGACCCCTTTTGTTTGTACATAAGTTTCATAGATTTTGAGAAAATTATGTCTTTTTGACCCTCTCAAAAGTAGGATAGACGCCTACCGTGAGGGATAGAAGACTCGTACTAAAAATGCGTCAAGGGATAGAAGCCTACCGTGAGGGATAGAAGACTCGCTGTATTAATGCTTCAATATTAGATGCTAATTGAAATAAAATAGACTAGTTTAAATGTAATCAGTTTGTATTCAATGTCTTAACATTATTTTGTGACATCTTTTATAATTATATAATCTATATAGAATTCTCCAACAAAAGATTTTTTATTGATATTCTTGTGAAATAATAATCATCTTCTACATCTACTTAACGCAATCAATATACTTTTCAGAACTAACATAGATAATTGTATCAGTCTTATTCTTCGTCTTCTTATTCATCTTAATTCTTCTTTTTCTTATTATTCTTCTTAATTATTCTTCTTCTTAATTATTCTACTTCTTATTATTTCTTAATCATGCCTAACACATAGTATTAAGTTATAACTTAAGCTCAATCTGTGATGTACCTATCTAAGAGCGGCGGATTTAGTCAAAAACTAACTAAGGTTAACTGTAACTTGTTATTTTTTGCAAATTGTCTTCTTGATGTCCGAGAGGGTATTCTGTAAGTTCTGGCTATTCAATTTACACATTTATCATTTCTGGTAATTTCTTGAAAAGCCACGACTGGTTTTCTTTTATATTTCCGAGGCATTTATTCCATCTGCGATTTAAAAACATTAATAGAAATAGTTAGGGATAGATGCCCCTAAGGGCATCTATGGCTACAGCAGATGGGGCAACTATACTTTTGGCACAGGATAGATGCCTTTTTAAATTAAAAATAAGATAAAAATAAATCTATAATTTAAAGCATTATTCCGTGTACTTTAAACTGTAATATCATCAGATAAATTTAAAAAAAATAGAATTTATAACTGTGTAAAAAGATATTCAGTAGGTAAGTACTTAAGATTATAATTTCAACGCATGCTGAGGTCTCGCCGCGGAAGATTTTTACAAACACAGACGAAACGCGTGCGCGTGTCCCCTACGGTTGTCGTGACACTGGGGTCTGCGGGGGGGTGCTTCCTATTGTATAGTACGATTTTAGCCTGCGATATTTCTAACATTGAGTATTCAAAGTCGCGGCACCTATCCCATTGGGGCACCTATCCTGGAATTACCCTACATCGTGAGCCAAATATTTTGGTAATCTGCACTAATATTATAAAGAGAAAAGATTTGTATTTTTGTTTGTAATTAATGAACTCAAAAACTATTAAAAATTATTTCACCACTACAATGCTATATTATCAATTTATCACTGAGTAACATAATTATGCTATAATTTATAAAGTTATCACGCGGCTGAAGCCACTGGCGGGAGCTAGTTCTGATTAAAAATTATGAACTTACTTAACACGAATATCATTCAACTTAAAACTTAGTTTGGCGGCCGTAAGTTGAGTATTTCACTGCATTTCTCAATTTCTGATCAGGATACCAGCATTAAATACAACCATATAACAGTGACAGGAAGTTAAGAAAACATAACATCATCAACATAGGGATGTTACGGAGCTTTGGTTTCGAGTGTTCCGACTCCGAAAGGTTGGGATTTCCGATTAATTTTGCACCTCTGAGTCCGACTTCGGTTCTGATAATTTTGAATCGGAGTTGTACCTAAGGTCGAAAGTACAATTTGCCACTTTTAAAGTCACTGGATTTGATTTAAACTTAGTTTATTCAGTTGCCGCATGGTTAAATTATCACCTCCGTAGGTAGGTATTATGGTATTAAGTATATTTTGATTATATTACTATCTAAAAGCTTTGACTTAAAGATACTCAATTATATTTCTATTGTTTCACTAAGCCTTTCTTTAACACATCTTTCTTCTACTTCCGCCTCCAACTCCGGTTCCAGTTCCGACTCCAATGAATCAAAAATGCCCCCGACTCCGGCTACGGTTCCGGTAAAACGACTTCTGTAACATCCCTGACTTACAATATGTTAACATAGATATAGCACAGAAATCTTGATGTTTTGACATCAGTACATTGCACCCACGCGAAGTAAGAAGAGGACGCTGTGAACGACGCATTCAAATTTCTTACAACATCATCGTCAGTTTATATTAACCCACTAGTAGTTATACTGAAGCTTCTCTCATTAAAAATCTTCTGATCAGTACCTATTGCACCTCTTTCCTGTACCTACTCACTTATTTATCTTCACTCCATGTGTCGACTCGCCTACCAACAAATCGTATTACCTCTCTCTGCAAACCCTATTACAAGTTAATACGATAGTAACACCTTTGTTTCTTTCATTACTCGCCCTATCTGCATGGAGGAGCATTGTCCGAAATTTCATGAATACGATATTCAGCAGTGTTACAAGGGAGAATGGTAGGTTGGTTTCGCCGTGGTATATGTTTTATTAAAGTGTATTATGTTAGACGGTCGGAAATAGCCCTGTTGTATCAGATTGGTTGTAAAGGTCATACGAAAATAGACTAGACCGCTGCAATTAATGTAGGTGGTAGATGCATAAGAGATAATCAGAAAGATTACCATACTCTGAAGTGCTACATAAGCAGCAACAATATGGCTTTGAGGCGGCATGCAAAATTCTGCATCGTGCAAGCAGAGTTTACCACGCGACTCGTATATATACAACGTCCCGACATCCAGTTGCCCACCAGACACGACACCCGTCTGGTCGGAGGATCCTCCCTTTTCTAATTAGGATGAGTGAACTTTACACCTTTTCCTCTTACCTCTATAGCTTCACACATGAAAACTTGTAGTTTAATTTTTGGAGTCGCGTTCAATGACTGCCACAAATGTGTGGGCATCACTGTAACAATAAGGGATCTTTAACTTGTAGTTTTTTATACAGAGTATACTTGTCTATACAGGGTGTAATCTACGCGCAAACTTTTACCATGAATTCAGCTCATGATTAGACCTCCAGCATATATTTTTGACGTCGGGTTTAAATAAAACTCTCGTCGATGTCCCTTGCACCGTATGCCATCCTCCGCGTCGAAAACTAGATAATGCGGTTAAGGCCAATTAAGGCTTAGTCGAGATGGTGATGTCGCGATAACAAGAGCTTATTACAGCCTATATTGTGCATAGACTGGCACTGAACACGTCACTTGTCGTAGGTGCGAGCGATCAATTTGGATTTTGCGCAGTCACACGATACGCATCAATGTTGATATAAGTAGGTATACAATGCTTTAACGAGGATAATAGAGTTTAAGTTTCGAACGATATTGGTCTAAAACGTCACAAGCTTTTGAACACATGAATAATGAAAATAGTTACATTCAAAATTCATTTATTTTATTCAAAGTAGGCACAGAATGAGCACTTTTAGAACAAACCCTTAAAAACGCCCACGCCTCACCACTTCTTAGTGTGTAAGCTAAGACCATTGTTAAGAGGTACCGCACCAGTCTCTTCCTATGACACACGTGTGGGTTCGTCCTTTACCGGTGGAAGCGACGGACCACCCAAACGCCTCATGTCAGGTGACTAGCAGGTGTGTAAAAGAAACTAAGGGTGAAATGGTTAAATAATTTGCACAAACCGTTTGTTTGTTAGAAAATTAATTATACTATTGTTACACATAAGTATGGAAAAAAAAGACTTGAGTTGGGCCGTCCAAATAAATTGGTATAAAGGGAAGAAAAGGATGGTGATGTTAATAAGAGTAATATATTTTGTTTAAAAGACGATACTATTGTCTCTATTGATTGAATATACATAGTACTTAAACTGCAAAGTATAGTTGCTGGTTTTACGCCCCCAGTATTAAGTTTATCAACACAAAAACGTTAAAAAAACGTTCATTTGTTCCTATAAGAGCGTTAATAAGTGGGCAATGTCGCAAATAGATGTCAAATAATTCGCAGTTTCGAATAATTTGGCAATATTGCTGTATGGAAATCGTGAACTAAAATATTGATTACCTACTTACAAAAGAAAAAACAGACTACATTTGAAACCTCAGCAGCTACCTTCCTTAGCAAGCTAAAGTTCAGAGCAAATAATACAAAAGCGAGTCAAAACGAAGAAGGTTGGAAAAACCATTTGCCAACGTTTCTAATTAAGTTTCATGAAGCTACTTCGCGCGGTGATGCAGAAAAACCGCGGAGTTACGTCACAAATTCACAATTTATTTTTATACAGAATAGCGCTGTTTCTGAGCCAGGCATTATGCATTACTAAAAAAAATATTTTATTTTGTAACTTTACAGATTTTTGTTTGTTTTTGCTCTTTTATTACAAAATCATAGTAATCATCATCATTTCAGCCGAAGGACGTCCACTGCTGGACATAGGCCTCCCCCAAGCACCGCCACTTCGACCGGCTCTGTACTTCCCGCATCCAGCGGATTCCTGCGGCCTTCACAAGGTCATCGGTCCATCTTGTGGGAGGCCTGTTTTTAGAACGCATGTAACTAAAAGAGTGTTGAATATAAATGTTGATGGATGGAGAGGGAGAGGAAGACTGAAGGAAAAATAGATAGATTATGTAAGTGAGAGTGAGAGACTCACTGAGTATGCTGCCAAATTTAATGTCACCTTCGTCACAGAGGAATAATGGAAAAGAATACTCAACAGAGGCCCTAGTGTGAGTTTATTTTAACCATCTCGGCTTAACGCGTCGACCGCGTTCGGCGCGCTGATTGGTAGCCTCCCGGCCTTCACCATTGAAGGGCCAATCGGAGCGCTGAACGCGGTCGATGCGTAAAGTCGAGATGGTTAAAAGAAACTCACACTAGGGCCTCTGGACACAAGACAAAAAAAAAACAGCAACCGCAAAGGCGTAACCAGGCGCAACCACTAGCAAAGCTAGTCCACAACAAATCACAAAGGTGAAAATAAATTATGCAATTTCCCGCAACACTTTATTTCCGACGAATAATTTTATCCATCACTTTCATAAAAAAACGGAAGTTATTTTTAGACATAAAAGCGTTGCCGTTTTAATATAACATTGATTGTTTTTTTTTTCAGGTCCTTTGATTTAATTGGATGCAGTTTGAATTTCGAACTTAGATCCAGTTTGTATTTTTAAGTCTTTCTCGTGTAAATTGAACATACAGGGTGGTCTATTGTGAGTTTAAACGCTGCGGTTGTACGGACGTTCAATTACTGTAATTATTATTCCAGGTACTGGTGATAATTTAGGTGCTGCTGTGGCTGCTGTTTAATGTACCTAGTAATAATATGCGATGATCTTGTGGGGATTGAAGATAAATATAGGTACAGGTTGCTGCTGCATGCTGGTCCTGCTCCATAGGGTAATCTAGAATCTAGACAAAATCAAACTGGTTGCTAATTTAATTGTATAATTTATGTATATTATTCTTTACCTATGAAATTGGAGATTTGTATGATAATTTTAAAATATAAAATTTTTGTTTTTTTTATTTTATTTCAGCTAATCAAAGTACTGGCCCAAATTATCTATACAATTTTGCCATTTCGATGGCAGTTTGTTTATCCCTTTACTGTAGAAGTCTGCCGGACGGGAGGCGATGAAGTCAGCGAAAGCGTTTTGTACTGCCTGTCGGGTGTAGAATTTTTTCCCACTTAAAAAATTGTCTAAATTTTGATAAAAGTAGAGTAGATAGAATAGATAATAGTAGTTGAAAAAATCTGTTGGGGCAATGTCCGGTGAGTATGGTGGGTGACGGAGAGCTTCCAGCTGTTACTCTTGTAGCTTTGCGATGGTCTGTCGTGAAGAATAAAAATGAACAAAAAAAAGTGTGCGCTCGCGCGTTGTCGTGGAGAAGAGCGATTGACTAGTCTTGGTTGTTAAATTACGAGCTTCTCTATAATTGTTTTCAATTCTTGGCAATAGACATCTGCCTTCACTGTTGTGCCATTCGGTAAGAAGCTGTGATGTACAAGTCACATGATGACTGTGCTGTGATGTACTGGTCCACCAGCCAGTCACCATCATCTTCCTATGAGTAATCTTTTTTTTTTGCGCGCTGATTAGGTGCTGTACCCGGTTCCACCCACTGAGACGAACGCTTACGGTTGTCGTACAGGATCCACTTTTCATCGCAGGTAACAATTTGATTAAGAATTCCCTCGTTTCTATGCCGATTCAGTAGTGCTATGCATGCTTCGACGCGTAAATCTCGCTGTTGGTCGCTTAGTTCGTGTGGCACCCACTTATCTATATTTTTTATCTTTCCGATTTGACGCAAGTGCTTTAATGTTGTTTTGACACTAACTCCAAGGCCAGCAGCAAGCTCAGCCGCAGATTGAGTTGGATCCGCTTCCACTATCGCCTTCAATTCGTCGTTGTCGACAATGGTTACCAGCCGACCGCGAGGCTCGTTCTTCGACTCAAAATTTCCAGATTTAAAACGATTGAACCAATAATGGACCGTGTTATGCAAGCAGTTTTAGGCCCGTACACGTCGTTAATGTTGGCGTGGCGTTGGCCATGGCGACAAAAACTACCACAATGTCACAAAAACAAAAAAACTATCTAAAAATAAATGACTGAATTTGAAATTAAATTAACACGTCTTTCGAATGAAATTCATTTGAATTTCGAATTGCGCGCCAATCCACAGATAATTTAATCTGAAAATGCTGGTTATAGAATCTTCAATATAATAAAAATAATAAACCTATTATACCTATATCTTTTATAATATATTACTCGTACATTGATTTTACATTATGTGATTACTTCCTCACACACTGACTTATGAATTGTTAAATTTTAGGAAAATCGTCTACTTTTACAATGTTTGTAAATATGTGAGTACCATCTAACTGATCTATCACATTTTTATCTTAATTTATTATATTATTTTCCTTTATTGACCAACCAACAATTGTTTACACTGTAAATATTTGAAGTAATATCTAATATAATTAATTTATATATCGTTGCTTCATTTTTAATTATTTTCACCTATTGTGGTCTAGTAATTGTATTCTAGATGCATCGTCTTCCCATATATATAATTATATAACTAATATACCTATACAAAATATTGTAAAGTTTTTGGTGGAGTTTCTTGCCCATTCTTCTCCATACGAACTACCTTTTGGAAGGTGCGACTAGAATCAATTCATTTTTTTTTTGTAAATTTTGACGTTCAAAAGTGCCTTACAAGTTGCCTATTTGAAATACAGGATTTGGCTTTAACTTTGACTTTGGTTGTTGGGAACTAATTGGAGCAATCATTGATAGGCTATTTGGGTAGCGGTGGCCAAGTGTTAACGGTCCTGACTTACGAATTGTACGTAGTAGACAAGCGCTTTAGTTTGTATAAATTATAAAATTGTGAGGAAGCTGTCTTAGAATCAAACATTCGAAGACATATGATATCTACCAACGCGTCCGGGCTCGCGTTGTTATGGATCGGCTCATAGATAGGAGAGGAGGCTGATTATGCTAATGCTATTTGAATGTCGCTAGCTATAACCTAAGAGTTGGAGAAGTTACCTAAGACTGATGCGTTGATGGTTGTTTTCTCTTGCCTGTACTACATGTACATTTATGCAATTAATACGGCCAACACTACAAACAGTAAGTAGCTATTATGTTTTCTTTATCAGCTTTATTTTATTTTCATAAAATTTGTTTTTGCACGTGTCGGATCCCTTCAATAGCTAGGTACAACTTTAATTAATTTTGAATGCACGTATATTTATCAAACGGAAACTTTTATTTGAAAGCCATTGGAAGTTTCTTTCATTATTTCTTCAAAGGTAGGTATTTTTCTTATTATTTTAAAAGCAAATTAAAAGAACAAATATCTTGAGTCATATTTCTGATTATATAAGGAATCACGTGTTTAATATACGATTTCAGGCCGTGTCATAATCATTCGATATAAGTATCGATTCCATACTGTATATTAACTGTTATGCTGAGTGTTTGCAAAAGCCTCGGCTACGAAGGCTGCGTTGACGTTCTTACTCGGGGTCACAAATTTAGGTGCATGAGGAACAGGGTGTAAAGATCACTCATCCACCATAGAAAAGGGAGGATCCTCCAACCAGACGGGTGTTGTGTCTGGCGGGCCGACTGCCCGACTGTTGATGTCGGATAGTCTTATATATGTCTTTCGCACGGTAAACTCTATACTCGGAATTTTAATTCGATTCCAGATTAATTGCAACACTGAAATTGTCAAATTTTGATAATTTCAGTGTTGCAACGTTATGACAAGTACTAAATAGTGACGTTGCGAAATTATTCGATATGGAAATGGAATATTTCCAGATAGATTCTTCTCGTTTATAATTTTACTCTCGTAAACTAAGTAGGTATATCAGGAAATTAAATATTTCTGAACCGATAATTTAGTTTTGACGATTAATTAACGATCTGAGACTTTTCTTTTATAATTGTGTGTAAAATAAATAAAAAAATGTGATCATGAAGGAACATGACAAATAAAACAGATAGATGTATTATGGTAATAATTTATTTTATAAATTGTCGCCGGCATCGCTATCACTATCGCTGTCACTTTATGTAACATTTATTATAAATGTGTCTGTGATATTGTCAATTAACATATCTAGCCTACTAATTTTTTCCTCTTCTTTGACAACATGGGATACGCATTTAGACCGTTCGGTAGCCGTAATTTTTTTAATACCTTCCTGAAATAAATTTAACTTACCTTAATAATTAATTATTATACTATACTTAATAATTTAATTTAACTAACTTTTTTAACTTTTTATAAAATAGAGCAGCGATTACTAATTAATAAATAATTATTATGAATAATTATGTATTTATTTAAATAAAAATCAATAATTTAGTCTTTAATTGGCACACTGATGGCACACACACTGATTGTTTATCGATTTTTGTGTTCATCACTACACTATTTGTGGTATCATTATTTCACAAAATGACAGTAGCTAATGTCAAATCTGGAATCGAATTAAAATTCCGAGTATAATTGCGCGATTCAGGATTTGTGTGACGTCATGTCTTTGATGCGTAGTTCGTATGTGGCGGTGTAAC
Organism: Xanthia togata; assembly: GCA_963853775.1. NCBI lineage: Eukaryota > Metazoa > Arthropoda > Insecta > Lepidoptera > Noctuidae > Xanthia > Xanthia togata. The sequence continues at coordinate 4,472,202 of OY970797.1, read as the reverse complement.
CGCTACAGCGGCACCCAGTGGCCAGCGAGCGCTACATCTAGGTTGATCGCAGTTACTAAGGCATAGAGAGCACATCACAAAAATATGTAAAGTACCTATTAGATATCAGCGCATCGATTAGTATTTTTAGGAAATCAAAATGGAAAATATTTGGGGATTCTTAATGTTTTTACTCGATTTTCGATATTATCAATAGATTACAAAGTAATTTGATAAACAATTTATTTCTAAAAGCGATGCATATCTGAGTGCTATTGATTACATTATAATGACCCCTCTATACCTATGACCAGTAATATTGATAACATAATAATGATAATGTGTGGCCGTATTGAAAAATAGTGATTCAAACAACTACATTTATTCTATAAAATGTAGGTAAACACGGCAACACATCAAGCTATACATTTCCAGTTCAAGCTGACCTCGCATTGTACGGAAATCTTATACAATACGAGATCAGCATAAACTGGAAATGTATAGCTTGATGTCTAGCCATGTGTACGTACATATAGTTTTCTCATATTACGAGAATAGCCTATGCCAAGATGAGAAGATTTAGTAGTTAACGAAGTTAACAGCGGGTCCACCGCTTTTTGATTTGATTAAAACCACATAGTGTTTTTGAGCTACCTTTGGCCGGGGCGCTGAAAGACTTATAATAGTCCTCCAGACCGAGTTTCGGCCACGGCGACCAATCTCAGCGGAGACCGGCCTTCGGCGCGGGAGATATTATAGTGCACAAGTTTAGTGTGTCCGCAGACACAGGTGCACTCACTTCCCTCACCCTCATAGTCCGATGGGACGGCAATCCGACACGACCGGAGAGAGATCAGGCGCTGGGCCAACGGTTTAACGTGCTTTCCGAGGCACGGGGGTATCACACCGCCTACTTCCAAACTTTAGGCTATTACTAAGAAATTCCTAATGGAAAACCCAATAACACTTTGTTCGACCCGGGAATCGATCTCGAGAGATTGTCCCTGTCCTGTTCTGTCCTGTGAAAGTGACCACTCAGCAGTCACGCGACCACGACACCAAAGGGGCAGTCGAATAGAATAGTTACGTTACGCTGTTTGTCTCAAGTATTGGCCCGCATGACTTCCATGTGGATTCCGTCACCCTCTGCAGCCATATACGGCTACAGTTCCTGAGAGGCACGCCGACGTCTCGGGCCTGTGTCTGTTAAGGTGACAGATTACTCAAGACTGTAAGACTCCCAACAGGACCACCAAACGAACTATGACAGAGCCACCTCAGACTCTTTAGGGACGACCAAGATAACACCTCAGACTCAAACTCAAACTCAAAGCATTTATTTCAATTAAACCCTTTACAGGCACTTTTGAATTGTCAAAGAGTCAGTTAGTCAGAAAGTTGAAGCTATTTGCCCATTCCAAAACGTAGATCTCTATGGAGAAGAACGGGCAAGAAACTTCAAGGAAACTCTTTTAAATATAGAAATTACAAAATCCTGGGTACATTACTCTTGTTGATTATATATGTGAGAACAATGTAAAAAAAAAATATAAAAATTAAAAACGATTAAAAATAAGCGATGACCAGTCTCAACTGACGGCGCCCGTTCACGAACATGACGCATGGATCAGCACCATTCAGCTCAACCATTTTGTAGGGAACAGAATGATCCAACACACTCGCAACCATCAGCGAGACATTAAGTGAGCATGACATACTCTCAACTACCCTGCTCTTTCAAGTCAAAATACAACACAGTAAACGACTCCATGGTACTCACATTTACAAAAATTGAAAATAAAAATGCGTCTAAGTTACTAGACTAAGACTCCTTAGGGACCTCAAATTGAACTAAATAGACATAGTATTAAATAAAAACGAAGAAGTATTTTAAAAAGATGCCAAAGCTCCTGAAAATACACTTCACCACCATAATGTCCATGTCGAGGCAAACCATCGGTGTTAAAAGTGGCATCAGACAGACCACCACCACCACCACCACCACCTTTTCTTTACCAGAATCTACATATTTTGTGTACAGTAAGGGAAATTAATTATTTATCAAATTGACACACTACATTTCATAGAACAGTTAAAAAATGACAGCTGATTTGAAACGAACGATTTAAGTTGGTGAGGTCGATCCGTGGTTGGGATGGCCATCTATTACAAACGAGATCCTAGGCCCGTTAAGCCGTTGGTCCCGGCTGTCATACGTAGATCTTTGACAGCCGTTACGGGTTTTCGGAAGCCCGAAAGACTGACAACCAGTCTTACCAAGAAGGGTACCGTATTACCCAGTAACTGGGTTGCGGAGGTCAGATAATCAGTCGCTCCATGTAAACTACTGGTATTCAGCTGCATCCGATTAGACTGGAAAACGAGCCCAACACTTTAGGGAAAAGGCTAGACAGGTGAGTCAATTCGGGTAATAATTAATTTCCCTGACACTGTACATTGAACAAAATCATGTACACACTAAGATGTAGCAATAGTCTTCCCACTATGATAAGGTCAGCGAGTCCTTTGGCACTAAGTGTTATGTCGTATAATGTTATGCGTCTATTGTGTAGCACAAAGACTAATTTGCAAACAAGTGGAGCTGCTAATGAATTGGCGTGGAGTCTACAGACTGATTCATTGTGGTTGGTAAAAGGGAGGAGAGGAAGCGAGATATACGATATTTTTGAGATGGGGCCATGGGCGTACTCAGCTTTTGGCCCATGGGGGGCAAATCAGAAATTTCTTAAGGTGGACCCACAAAGGAAGCCCGCGAAATTGTTTTTTTTTTCATTTTTTGCAATTTGAGCCAACTTAGAGAGATGTATTAATGATTCTAATGATTACAATTCTGTATATACATATTTGTTATGATCGAGAATCATATTTTGATCAAGATACAACATAACATCGACCAAAGGCTGACAGAGCCTATTTAACCTGTCTTTGACCATTGTTGATCTCAGCCATGTTGCAGCTGCCCCCCTGGGTTCGCCCATGGACGGGGCAGTAAGGGCGAGTACCGTAACCGTTTAGGAGACTGACTTTAACTTTTTGAGATATTTTGATCTGAATTCACAGATTTTGAAAAAATAAATACACAGGTAAATGCGCTCGGTTCCAATTATGACATTTTATGCATTCAATTCACAAAAGTGTAATTCGTGGATTGAGACATTTTTTTAAGCATTCAATAAACTTTCATGGAAAACCCAGTGCTTTGATCGTTTTAAATTCTCCCAAATGGATATCCCATTTTTTTGTTTTAATTAATTAAGTAATTTGCCTGTGACAAGACAAACATCAAAGCTATTCCAATAATAGGAATTTAATTTTAGTTATGGTGTCGAGCGAATGGGTGGTAATGAGTCATTACTATCTGGTAAATTTCCCTGCTGGAACCAGTCAATCCTCTTTCATAGAGACTGTCATTTAAAGAATAAAAGAAAAAAAAATGGCACAGGAAATACAATCAGTATCTAATAAAACTTTCATTTAAAAATAATAAACATATCACATGTTTTTTCGAACAAACGAAATTAAAAAAAAAAAAACGACCTGTGTGAGGCCATAAAGGCTTATCTCAGCATAATGCTTCTAAGTCTATTCTAATAAGAGAACGCTGATTACATTACACCGTATTTGCCATCAGCGTATAGCTTGCACCAAACACCTCAAGTGACTAAACCGGTGCGATTCTGGCTGCACAGTGGGCCCACGAGAATAGTGAGCGTAAGCGTAATAGGTACCAAAAGTGCTTGCACAGTGATCTCATCGTGGACTGCACTAATCTAAACTGTGCTGTTTACTTCTATGTAGTAAGTATAGTAACTGTTGTTTGGTCAAGTACCGACTGGAATGTCGTAGATGTCCTAACAAAGTTGGATGCCAGACGTGGCACGTGTTGTATTGTCTACTATTCTTAAGATTACAATACACACTTTAAAAAAATCCATCACAATCCTTACAAAATAATAATTTGGAAAATTCACATACTTAACTTACACGCTTGTTAGCCATGACACTTGTAATCCCCGAAGGGGTATGTCAGAGGGGTACCTGTAGTACCCCCACATTTCGCCAGTTATGTTTTAAAATTAAATAATGGGTAATGTCCAGTTTTTTGCAAATTCAAACTATTATGACCTCTGGAGTCCTCTAGACTACAGAGATTGCATACAAGACTAGCTAGTAGGGGCCGAAATGGACCACTTTTACTGTTTAAGGTTTTTTTTTTCTCAAAAAAATACAATTCACTTATCATGAGAAATAAAAGTTAATGTAAATACATGAACTTACGAAAAACGGCAGGTACTCGTAAATAATTGCACAAACAGCATTTTTTGTGGGTCTTGTCACCCAAAAGTGAGTGTGCTATTACATATCGTTTCTCGATGGCAAGTCAATAGCAATTATACATTGTTAACAGTAGCAAACTGTCAATATTTTGTGTACGTAATACAATTCATGTATGTGTGTTGCATCTACCTATTGCACCTATCTGCGTGTGTATCCAAGTCCAAAAGTATTTGAACAGTGATCTCACCGCCTACGACTATTTACAATGTTGTCGTTAATTAGTGTACCTACTCATTACATACACAGACGAGCAGGAAAGTAAATAAGATCGGGAGCAATGCTCGGACGTGTGACAATAATGTCATTAAAATACGTTGGTTTAAGAGCAAACGCACACAATGCAGTGATTTTCTATTATTATCTGATGATCTGTTGGATAAATAGTGGGTTGGATGAGTTAGTCTGTGATCTTAATTAGTTATAATTTAACGGTGGGATTTTGCTCAATTCTCGGATTATTTTGAAATACTAGACGGGACGAGAAGGTTAGTGTCTAAACTAGGTGTGATTGTGGACGGCCTATGAAAGTAGCATAAGCATTATCAGTCTATGTTCCCACTGCCACTACTGGGACGGAGACCTCCTCTCAGTGAGAGGGAGTGGGCCGTAAACCACCACGAGGGCCCAGTGCAGGTTGGTAGATGTCACATCAAAGTGCTGAAACTTTATACGTATATGAAAATACGATGAGACTACACTAACCGTAGGTATAATGGTTGCATAAAGCTTCGTGCAGACTAGCGCGAAGCCGCTATTGTTATACCGTGAAGTTTTCATAGAAATTGTATTGTTCGAGTCGCGTCGCACCCTCACGTAGCGCCGTCGTGACGCGCAGGTCTGCACGAGCCTTAAGACTATAAAGAATTTAACGATATCCGTCAGAATTTGGCCTTGGAGGATCGTTGTCATGTTTTGCATCAAATAGAACAATAATTTTAGCTAAATAGCCATAACTTTTAAAACCTAGTACTTGCACTTGACCTCTGTATAACATAAAAAATCTTGCAGATAACCAAGTTAATGACCGAGTTAAAAATACTAAAGACAGATCGCAGCAGAACGACCTAACTTACCCGTGTACATACATTTAGTTTGGAATGCAGCCAACTTCTCGCTGAACTGTCAACTTATCACAATTTATATTTTTCCTTTAACCTAGAAACTTGTAGGAGGTGCAGGAAGTCATGGCGGGATGTTGAGATACCAGGCGTGTGAGCCAAAATGTCGGATGTTGAGATGCACCAAGAAATAAAAACGTATATTAAGTCTTAAAAATACATCGACAAGAATTCATTTAACTTAACATAATCACGCCTGTATTTCCCAAAGGTTTAGGCTGAGTTGTACCTATAGTACACCCAGATTTTGCCAGTTAAGTAATAGAGAGCAAGAATATTGCCATCAACCGGGCACACATCCAGACTCCACGCTAGGTACTACTGAGATATTCCGTATGGAAAAACTCAATAACACTGCCCGACCCGGGAATCGAACCCAGGACCTCATGCTCAGCAGTAGCGCTTGCGACCACTAGACCAATGAGGCAGTCAATAGAATTCATTTAATTGTCTACAATCTTTGTTTCGTAATGTTGTATAAACTACAAAACATTGATACAGTATTATTGACTAATTGTGGACAATTCATTTCTTTTCGATGATTTGATTGGCTCAACAGAAGCATCGACAAGAAATTAAAGACAACCTAAAAAGAACGAACAAGAACCCTCTTGTTCGTTCTTTTTTAGGCTGACTCTACACTAAAGCCATGATGCCCGATGTTAAGATGGATTTGAATGGTCAAGTACTAATGCTTATCCAACTCTTGTTAGTCTGAGGTAATGTGTACGGTATATAATAATAACGGTACTTTTAGTGTCCCGATCCCGTGCCAAAATTGCCAAAGTAGAACGCGTAGAGTAAAGCTATGGTATATAAATTACTAAAACAAATTTTAAGTATAGTGCATTTAAAAATCTTGTAAAATATGAACAAAAGCTTAGTAAAAGAAAAGAAAATCAAAAGTTACTTTAAACTTGGCACTCAATCGGTATTGTGAATTTATTATTTGCACAAAACCAAAACTCCGCATCGACGCTCACGAGACATCCGGATCTCCAAAAGTGAATTTAATCTTGCAAGAAAAACGTAAAGTAAAAATAGTAATAGGAGCAGAATGAATAATGCTGTTTTTACAAATAAAAAAATTACTAAATAAATGTTATTAGAGCATAAATGAATATTTAATTGACAAATCTATAGAACTGACATGATAATGTAAATAAATAAAAAATAAAAAAAACAACGGGTTGCACTCCGGGAGTGAAAACTTGAATATTAAAAATACTTATACAATAACAGTCCGTCCGTCTTACGAATTTTCGATCATGTCACGTGTCCTGACGCGAGTTTAACATTTTTACCCATCGCAAAAAAAGTGCACAACGCCGCTAAAGAAGTTTCACTTCAAAAATAGATTAAATTAATAATTAATAAAATGTTACCTTAGATTATACTCAAAATAAAGTTGCATTGCATGTATACCTAATAACTAATAAGTCCTGCAATGCGATTCACTAACAGACTCATCATGGATGTTAACAACGACGAGTTCAATGATGTTGCATCGTAAATATCGCTTTTAAAAACAACGTTGATAAAAACCGTATTCGCTAAGCTACATAGGCTCGTCGACGATCTGCCGAACAACGATGAAGAGTAAGATGTTTACAGTGTTGCTATGTTTAATCTAGAGTATAATCGAGAAAATCTCGACTAACCTATTTTTAAGTTATTTCGTCATTTTAAATTAATACAAATGCACAACACGTATGTATAAAACACGTTTTATTTATTATGCAACAAATATTTAATTAATTATATCATTTTCGACTTGGAAAATAATTATTTTTGATTATAGCAATAAAACGATTCCAAATCTTTGACATTTGTAATTGTAGATTCTGTGTTTCAAAACAAACAACTTCATCTGGTTCATCTTATCTTGATTCGTTTTTTCTATCAAAATACGAAATTCCAAAGTTCCAAGTGGTTTTAAGTGGCTAAGTGGACTTTAAAAAAATGCTGCACCCCAACCCAATGGCGTTCTACTCGTTCTGTGTTTTAGTTTGGTTCCAAACCGGATAAAATTTCCTTTATGGGCCGTCGAGTTGGAAGTTCATTTTTTTTTTGTAGATAGCACTCATTAACAGAAGGCTTTTCACAATTTTTTAAGTAGCAGATACTCACGGTTTACGAGATATAATTTTTTAAATTTTCCATAGAAAGTTAAAATAACACGCAATTTAGATAGTTATCAATGTCATGGTAGATGTCAAACTTGACGTTTTACGTTCCGTTGACGGTGGAGGTGTGTAACATTCAATTTTATCATATTCTAACTTTAAATATATTTATATTTTTACATAGAAAATTCAAATTAAATTTAAAAAAAAAAATGTAAATTTGATACGTAATTAATGTGAACAAAAACGCGCTGTACTATGCAATTAAATTGACTTTTTTACATAAAAAAATAACGTTTTTTTTTTTACACTGGAACGGAACGTGAATCTTTGCTCGGATGAGTTAAGATAAGTTTTATTTTTTTATTGTATATATGCTAGTGTGAGTTGTTAATCTGCAGATTTTCTCACGTTAGTAAATATAGTGCAGGTTAAGATTTTATTTTACTTACTACATAGACAGAACTTAGCCTCAGAACCGACACGGGGCACCCCGACCCCACGTAGTCTTTTGGTCCCTACCCCTAGAGTGTATTTATAAAGGCGGGAGCCAGAAGCTGGAGGGAGCTCCTTAGTGGAGCAAGCCACACGAGGCCGAGCAGAGCGAAGGGGGGAGGTGGCGAGCGTAGCGAGCCGGCGACCTCCATAGCGATGCGAAGGTCGAGTGTGTTGTAGCGACACTCAGGGGTGACCGAGAGCTTTTGGCGGGAGCACACCCGGAGTCCGACTCAGTACACAGTACAACATCGACAAAAAAAATATACAAATAACTACCGAGAAGTAATTACTAATTTAAATCATTTTTTTTATTTTTTTCAGATCTATGTGGAACTGGAGAAAGATTTTCTCCAAACGATTCGATATTCTTATATGATTAATATAAGAATAATAATATTCCTTGTGTTTTATTCTAACTATCCACCCTAACCTAACCTCAAAATTTAAACCACGGATATCTCCGTAACCATGAGGTTCCGCGGGGTGGGATTGGTACAGGTGGGTAGGCACCTCCCATCCTCGCCCTACCCGCCCCATAAATCTTTGGAAATTAGAGTTCAAATTGATGGAAATTAGTGTTTTAACCTAACCTAACCTCAAAACTTTGACCATGGATATCTCCATAACCATGGGGTTCTGCAGGGTGGGAATGGGACAGGGGGTAGCCCTCCCCCCCCCCTCCCCCCCTTCCCCTCCCCGACCCTTAAATCGACGGCCCATAATGGAAATTTTAACCATTTATTTAATACTTGCATCAAATCATATAATTCTTACTGGTGTTGCAGTACTGGAAGGACAAAAAAGGAGCAGTTAAGAGGAAGTCCAGCTTAATTGCAGCTGCGAGGCGGCGCACTGGTGGTGGCATAGAGGATTTGCCAGAACTCAGTGAAATAGAAATTAAAATCCAAACCATTATGGGAGGAGAAAGTTTTGGTTGCGGAGATCGGAGCTTAGAAATAAATCCTTTTGAGGTTTGTAATTTTCAAGGCTATACACCTTTACAAATTTATTGATTTGATTTAAATTAATAAGTAATACAATACTTTTACATTTTTAGGAACAGCCATTGGATAGAACTGTGGAAAGTGAAGAGTCTCCCAGCATTTTACTTGTAAGTTTTTTTTTGTCAGTTTAATGACAGTTAACCTATTTATAAATATAATATTATGTAATCATTCTATTTTCAGAATATTGTTCCTTCAAATGAGCAGCAGGCTGACCAAAGTGAGGTTCTTATACATGAGCCAGGCCATGAAATGCAATGGGTATAAGATTTGTTTATTCTTTTATTTTCCACTAAGCGTTAGGTACTACCTATGCTTATATCTCTCATAATAAGTAACCTCTACACTAAGGTGCATAACACCCATGTTATGTCTGTTATGTTTGATCAATACAAGTACCTATATATAATAAATAAAATAGCATCAAACCTATATTGCTAAATACTGGACATGGTATTGCTGTGAGTGTAATTTTAAATGTTATCTCGAATAATTAAAAGAACCTAACAAAACATTCTATTCCAGTCTAATCTTGCTACTTTTGATGGGGATAGTGTGCAAGACAATGTGGCACAGATACCTACAATTTCTGTATCACAGCAAGCAATTGAAGCCGCACCTGATGCTCAAAGTCCTGAAGCTGAAGAAAACAGGGTATGGTTTTGGAAAATTATGATTTAAACTATTCTATAGTTTTTTTTTTTTTTTTAACAACTGTCATATATTTTCAGGTTTCGTTTACTGAGCCAACAAGACCTGCGTCACAGCCAAATGATGTTTTGGAAAGGGCCAGTCAAAGTAAGTTGCATTCTCTAACCAAATATTTATAACTACATATAGAAAGAGGGAAAGGAGGCCTTTGCCCTGCAGTGGGACACTATGGGCTAATACAATAAGATAAGAATAACTATAATAAGTACAAAATGTTAATTGCAGCTCCTACTCAGCGTGTGCATAGAGAGACATTACACGGTCGTCGACGCATTCACCAGCTATCTCCGCGTCAATCTGCAGCGCGCCGGCGACTATTGAGAAGGTCACCTCCGTCACAACGCCGCTCTGAAATGGTTAGCATCACAGAGCGCTTCATAGCCATCGAAGAACGCCGAGCACAAGCAGAACTTTTGATTGCCCAAGCAATTAGTCGACAAGTAGAGGGCCATCAGGCTATGGCTCAGGCTCTAGATAGAATAAGTAGTGCAATTCGAGATTTAATAAATAAATAAAATGTGTGCTACAATATTGTTTTATTTATTAATTCATTATATTAAAATGACTTTTATTAGGTACATACTATTTTGTTAGACTATATTAATGTTATCTAAGTAAAACATTATAAAAAACAACATTTAAAAAACATCCACTTAACTATATTTTATGATGAACAATATACATTACTATTTTAACATACTTACAATTTATTTTTTAATTAACAATCTGTCTTATAACCTGAATTAGTAATATCTTAAGTCTATTGTTAGTATTTACTTCTATTATTAACTATTTTGTCCACGCCACAGTCTATTAATTAGACGACTTCTAGCAAGACGTCCACTGTCCAAATCATTGATAGAGTTCTGGCTTCCTTGTTGTAGTGACTGGATCACCCTCGCTTCTTGTCTCTGTAAATGAGCTGGTAATTCTACTGGAGGAACTCCGGCTTGATTGCAAATGTTATGTAACACACAACAAGCTTTAATAATTTTTCCCACCATCTCTGGATCATAGTGAAGAACACGATGAACCAAAAGGCACCTAAAACGGCCTTTAAGTATGCCAATGGTTCGTTCTGCAGTATTTCTTGTAGTGGCATGCAGATCATTATAGTATTCTTCCCTTGATCCAGGCTCAGGGTTGTTACATGGAACCATCATGTATGGCCTAAGAGCGAAACCGGAGTCCCCTGAAATAAATAAATTAAGAATTTCATTTAATTTTAAAATAACAAAAATAACTGAATTATTTTATTATTAATATTTAAATACCCCCGAAAACAGGTACAATTTCTGATGGTAAAAGTAAAGAAACATTTTAAAATACATACCAAGCAGATACACTGTTTCTCCTGTATTATTTAGCTGCTCCAAATGCGTTTTTATGACTGAATTATTAAATATAAAGCTGTCATGTGTTGCACCTCCAAAAGTTACATCTACATGCATTATATTTAAGTCTGGATCATTCATCTTAAAAAGGCAAGAATAAAAGATTAAAATATGGTTTGAAACAGATAGGTTCTACAATACGGTTAATGAAATAATAATAAAACTTACAATAACAGCATTTCGAGCATGATACCCTTTTCTACAATAATATCTTTCTTCATGTTCTTTGGGCCGAACCATTGATACTAAGGTACCATCAACACAACCAATGGTTCCAGGCATTTAGAAGTTTTCATAAAATCTAAATAAAAGATAGACAATTTAAAAATATTATTTAAGTATGTAACATAAAAATTAATAGCTAGGATATGGTTTGATTCATGAAAGTATCTACTTAGTAAAAATAAAACATAAGTGTGAAACTTAAGAAATACTTACTTTTCTTTGAGAATTTGCCTTTCGTTTGTATTTTGAGGAAATCGTATGTACTTATTAATAATAACTGGGTGGTTGATGGCATCTACTACGGTTCTTATAGCCCTCGAGGCAGATGCTTGCGAGATAAAGGTTCTTGCATTCTCACATAATATTTTTTGGTAACTCCCACTAGCTAAAAATGCGAGAGTGCATAAAACCTGGAATGAGAGTAAGTTTTAGACATTTTTGCACATAAGTTGATTTATATTAGGTATATTGATTTAATAGTAATACCTTGGTTCGGTTGCTAATTCCTCCTCGACGTTTCGCCTTTGCTAAGAACGGGGAAATATCTTCTTCCAATTGTTTAATTAGCTCTTCAGTCAACCTGAATACCTTAATATAGTTTATATCAGTAGTAAGAAGATCCATATTACGTATCACATGTGCCTGACGTCTTTTTTCTAAATTATCTTGACGCTTAGCTTCTTCCAACAAAAAAATCATACAGGAAACACGAACTGCCATCTAAAACATTAAAAATACGCACACAGGTTTCAGGAATTAAAGTACGATAAACAAAACAATACTAAGAATTTAAATTTTAATAAAAACTTTTTTTACTTACATTTTAATGGTCTACAACCAAGGAAACATCTACAATTTACAAGCTTTACGGTTTGACAGTTAAAATCGAAGGCGTAGGCGCAGTTGTCGTCGAAGGCGAGGATGTTTTGTGTCTCTGAATACCGTTTTTCATACATTATGAACCATATTTTAGTTCTATGTCGCGCCATCGACATCGTTGAGGCGCTACGATCGCGCAGTTTTAACTAAAGAATACCGAAATGTTTTCATCAGATGTTACAACGATGATTTCTTGGTTGTAAAGATGTTTTGCCTTAGAGAATCGCACTCCTGTTCCTTAAAAAAAATATGTTGTTGTGCCCGACAGTGTCCACGATTGTTACAACAAATGTTTACTTACCACCTAAGCCACCTTACCACCTTACATTGTGGAATGCAATAAATTATTGAGTATTGAATTGCGTAAAGACGTTGATATTATTATTTCACACAAATGTAAATACTAATATAGGTAATAAATAAGGCTGAAGAGTGTGCTTTTTGTTTTCTTGTTTGAACGCACTAATATCTAGAACTATCTGTCGGATTCGAAAAACTATTGTTGTGTTGGGTTATTTAACATTACGCTTAGAATCTACTTAATTTTTTATTGTAAAAAAAAAAAAAGGCAAAAGGACGCGACACGAAAGGTTCCGTACCACCGTAAAATATTGAACACGTTTTTTTAATTTAGTAAAAAACAAAATAGTTTATTTTATGTACCCCCTTTAATTTTAAGCTTTAGTTAATTTTTATTAGTTCTTGTTATAGCGGCAATCAATAACAAAAATATGATTACAGTCTGTGAAAATTTGAACTGTCTACCTATTACGGTTTATGAGATACAGCCCGCTGAGACAAACAGACGAACTGCGGAGGCTTAGCTATAGGGTTCCGTTTGGTACCCCTCGGGTACGGAAAAAGTCAGAAAGAACGCTAAGCGAACACGAAGTCATAATAACGCGAGCGGGTGATAGTTTCACGCGGACGAACTCACTTGGCTTGTAAAATATAAATACAAAAAAACTATCATTACAAGACATGACTTTATCACTAAATGCGCAGCAAAAGAATTACCTCAGTAATTACGCAACACATTTTTGTAAACGATTACGACGAATTTGTTTCCTTTTGATAGTTCAACAACATTCATTGCGTTATTCACGTTGTTGAGCAGATTTTTTTTCGAACTTATGAAGCAATGCTTTGAGTTTGAGCTTGAGTTTGAATGGATTAGCAATTTGTTTCAAAACGATTCAAATTCCGATTGATAATGTATTACGTAATTAGGGTACTGATGTATCATGCAAATGAAAATTAGGTGGCTGGGAAATCCATTGATCATCCATTAGGTTAAATAAACAGCAAGTAGACAGGACGGTACTGCACATTTCGCTGATGAAGTCATCCATCTTATTGTGTCCCACTGCTTGTGTGCCGAATTTTATACCTAACAGGGAGGAAGTGCCTATAAAATGACAGATTTGACGCATCCGTCTTCTCTGACGTTGGCAAACAGTCGCCATCAAACTCCGGTCAATACGGATATTTGTATGAGTAGCTATACATGTTTAGAAATATACATAAATACATATGTATGAGTGACCGGCTGAAACTTGAATGAATGTCATACGGGAATGTTGAACTTGACCGCTTCGCTTAGTAGGTAGGTGGCGATTCTGAATAAGATCTATCTGGGTGTCATGTCGGTTCTGCGAAAAAACAAGTGACTATCGAATAAATTACTGTTTGTTTTTGGAATGTATTCGTGTTTGTTTTAAAGGAATTCTGCAATGAATTCATGAATTACACCGATATTGATGCTAGAACTTTCAGGGTAAGCAAGCTGGGGTAGCAGAGAGGTGGTCATGTCTGCCGCAGGACCTATGGTCATTGAAGCCGACGAGCCTTTGAGTGAAGATCGGAAATCTGTAAACATTGTGGGAAGTCATATATACTGCTAGATATACACACGACAGAAGATAGGAAGACAGAATGGAAGGTTGAGAAGTAGGTATTCAAAATTCAAAAGTCATTTATTCAAACTAGGCTGTGAATCAGCACTTTTCGAACGTCAAAGTTACATAAGAATGTCCCCCAAAACGCCCACCCTTCACCACTTCCTAGTGCTTTAGCTGGGAAGAAGAAGTGGTGCTACAACCTCCCCAGCAGCACAGCTGTCTGTTCAATTTAAAAAAAAATGGAAATGAAATTATAAATTTAAAGCCATATGTCAGCTAGCACACGCCAATATACCAACCAAAACTATCGAGAACTGTACTCAAGCAGAAATAAGAAAAATAAAGACTAAACGTAAAACAATATCTAAATAAAAGCCTCCAGGCCAGCCAAAATACAAATATTTTCTCTTTATAATATTGTTATTAGTGTAGACTAGATGAACCGGTGAATCTCGTACGACGTGAGACAAAATTTAGTTTTTTTCGATATTTTGCCATTTTTTTTGGGTTTTTTCCTATTTTTTCTTCTCCCCATTTTCTGGCTGACTGAAGAATTGTAAAAGCAGATCAAAATGTCTCAAAAAGTTAAAGACAGTCTCCTAAGACCTTTTTCTGTAGCTAAAACGGTTAGAGTACCTACCTATACTTACGCTCCGTCTCAAAAATCCAACCTGTATGTAGAAAGAAGTTAGTTAGTATTATAAGTTTTTATTAAATATGTATATATATTAAACATTTACTTCATTCATTATATCTTTTTCATTATCATTTATAGTCAGTTTTATGAGTTAGTACATATTGATTCAAGTACTTACACGTGGCTATATAGCATATAATGCACCGGTTGTATGTTTAGAGGCATGAGGAACAGGGTGTAAAGTTCACTCATTCACCATAGAAAAGGGAGGATCCTCCAACCAGACGGGTGTTGTGTCTGGCGGGCCGACTGCCCGACTGTTAATGTCGGATAGTCTTATCTATGTCGTTCGCGCGGTAAACTCTAATTGCGCGATGCAGGATTTGTGTGATGTCATGTCTTTGATGCGTAGTTAGTATGTGGCGGTGTAACCGCTACATATGTATTGCAATCACGGATATGTAAATACAAGTTTATCGATCTGGATTGCAATAAAATAACTTCACTTCAAAGAAACTATTTATAGTTTCTTGTAGATTTTCATCATCATCATATTCAAAATTTCAGCCGAAAGACGTCCACTGTTGGACATGTGAATGGCACATAATCAGTCGAAGTGGCGGTGCTTGGGGGAAGCCTATGTTTTATAGATATATTCAAATATTACTCGATTAATATTACTAGATAGTTACTTAGGTTTGAAATACTACCCGTGACGACTGTTATTGGTACCTATTTATTCATATGACAGTTAGATTTTTTTTTTTAAAGTACATTTGTAGGGCAGTAGCATAGAACCACTTGGCTATGTGCAATAATCAAATGCTTCACTTATTTTTTCTTTTATTTCAGAGTTTTCTTGGCTTCCAGCCAGTTTTCATTAGTTTCTAAGTGCACGTATATTCTTTATTATTCTTTCTGATATTAAGCATATTATAGCGACTGCTTACTGACCTTTTCTCTTGGGGAATTAAGATTTTACTGAATGACGTCAGTTTGTGTTATAATATCGTTGTACTGGGATTCAGCCAGATTAGAACATAAACCCTCGGGTAATTCAGATCTTTTGCAGATGTTTTCAACAAACCAGGATACATAATCAACTTCTGAAGGGCCATGGCTCACACACAATGGTCCACCCGAAGGACTAAGTGCTGAAACAAACGTCATATAGTTCAGTCGTACTGGAAAATCTTTGTGCATTACTATAATTAAGCATATTTATCAAATCTCAGTACTTTGTACCTAGTAGTAATGTAACCCAAAATCTAGTATTCATTCCTTTCATGTTTATTTAAATTTTCGCAGATAATTACTAACATAATGTAATAGACAGTCTTAATATAATAATAATAGTATGTTCAAGTATATAAAAAAGGGAGCGGGAAGAATCATATCATTTGCCACACATAATAATAATAGTATGTTCAAGTATATAAAAAAGGGAGCGGGAAGAATCATATCATTTGCCACGTTGCATGGCAATGCTGATTCTTTAACCTAAAAATTCATTAATTCCTATTATTTTCTCTAATATATTTAGTAGAATTAATATCTATCGTTCTAAATTACTGATACTTACCTATTTTTATAAAACTTCATTTTTTTTAAATTGGTGATAAGTACTCCTTTAAATATACTTTTCAAATTACTCAATAATTTTCAACAAACTTTGATAGTACCTACAGCAGAAATTTTAAAATTTGAATTTTAAATTACATTAGTCTTCAATATTTTTTGCCACAATTGTTATGTTAATTGTTTTTTTTTTACTTTTCTTTTTGGAAAACGCGCCATAATTATAATATTCAAGGTCTTTTATACATACACCCTTGCCAATCAATCCGTAAAAAAACTACCATTGTTTACAACCGCCTCACTGTCTAGCACCAATCTTAAAATGGCGGCCACCAGGAACAGTGAGGCAACATCAGTCATGACTTCATGAGTCAATTAGCGTTAGTTTTCGCACCCACTGATCAGCCGTGTTTGGACTCATCATCATTATTTTCGATTGTGTGAATCAGTCTTAATTATAATGTTTTGTATTGAGTGTTTGTTTGGTACTCAAGTCTGTGAGGACTGGGGAGGTTAGGTGGTTTTGCTGTTATTGCCTTGTTTATGGTAAGCAGGGGTTTCAGCTATGTTTGCTAGACAAAGGAAATTTGCTACACGGAGTAAGTGGTCGCATACAGTGCATAAGAGACTTTTTTGCAACACCGCGCTCCGTAGTGCGATGAGACCCCAGTTGATATGATAAAATGTTTTGCACCAGTGTCCAGTCAGTGAAGATTCTTTATTAACAAAAAAAGTCCCGGAGTTCATAATATTGTTGGCGTTTAAAAATGTTTTAGTCAGAAATAATATTATACTAACCAAGTATTTGCTGTAACCGACACTATAACTCTACAGGATTAATTGATCATCAGCTTGTAATACATAATAATAGTATAATGCTGAACATGTGCCTCAAAATGACTGGCATACTGTGCACGATTTCAAACTATGAACAGCCTGCAATTGAGAATTGTCCAAGAGTAAAACTCAATTACTAACTGCCTCGGTAGCCATGTTTTCGACTACAGTATTCATCCCGCATACAATGTGAATAATGTTGAATACATTTGGAATAGGTACGTTGGGTTTTGTTCAAAAAGGACAGATGATATAAAAAAACTCTTGCAGTACCTACCACCTACCTACATTCAAAATTAAGAGCAGTTTTCGCAGCACGACTATGATATAGGTACTCATCTATGGTTATACTTTCCAGTCAGTACATTCTAATTTCATGCAATTGACACAAAAGCACAGACAATAGGGATGATGACTAAAAAAATGTTTTTTGTCCGTAATGTAGATTATGAAAAAATAACATACACGTATTTTTTCTTTTTTTACTGTATCAAAAGATTACGGCGATACATTGAGTTATAATGTGCCATTACGTCACTTGTATGTAGATTTTATCCATACTTGTGACGTATCAACCCCCACTCCCCAACTTTAATGCGTTGTATCTAAGTCATTTTTTATTAATATGATAAAGCATAAAATACGTGTCTAATATTTTTTTATTATCTGACTGACGGACTAAATAGAATTTCTTTTTTTTGACCTAGGCATCATCCCTATTTTTGAGTCGTCAAAAGCACAGATATCATGAATTATAGCTTAATCACGACACGCACAAAAAAGATTGTCCCATATTCAAGAATCTGTTTTTTTCACATCGATGGTTCCATTTTTAAAAAAAAATTAAAATAAATGCCTGGTTACACGAATCGAATTATGTGACCAATAATAAATCGAGCACAAAATATATTATGTACGTTGTGATTTCACTATTAATTTTCTGTAGCGCTTGTCATGCTATGCAGAGCACGTACGATGTCCAGTGGTAACGAGACACATGCCAGTTTGGCGTTCCTCAATGGAATCGGAAAGCCATTTGTTTATGATTGGCTTTACCAAGTTGGTTGTCGTTGTTTGAGAAAAAAGAGCCTAGTTCTTGGTAGCGTGATCAACACTAGGTCATAAACATCGTCGTAGACGCTATTGGACATAGGCACTCGTACCTTTTTTTTTTTTTTTTTTTTTGGGTGGGAAATCATCAAATGACGTCTCCCGCTCTGGGTGGAGCGGGAGGGCGTGTCAGACTCTTACTGACTAAAACCCACCCGTGTTCCTTCTGTTGCCTGTACAATGCCAGGGGGCCACGGTATCCCTTTCGGACTAATCCCGCAACCCCGGCAGGCAATGGTCTCATCAGACCCCTTCACTTGCTGACATCTCTTTGAGGCGCGCGTGGAACACAACGCGCCGTCGACCCGGGCCTGGTCCTTACCGGACGGCGAGCTACCCATTGCTCACCGTCCGCAAGCCCGCGCCTACGGTGGCCGGGAATCGGCAATCGATTCCCGACGCCCAGGGCGTCTCCTCCTGCGGCGGCTAGGGGCGTGAGGGCGCGAAATTTGCCTCTCCCTCACGCGTTCCGCCTCCTCCTTTGCGAGCATTACTGCTTCGCAGAAGGAGGTGACGGCCTCCCATGCCCTCTCGCTCCGTACCATGGCCTGGACCAGGGCCGGACGCGAGAGATCCCCGCCACCGATCGCCTCCAC
The DNA here is from genome assembly GCA_963853775.1 of Xanthia togata. Lineage (NCBI taxonomy): Eukaryota > Metazoa > Arthropoda > Insecta > Lepidoptera > Noctuidae > Xanthia > Xanthia togata. The sequence continues at coordinate 4,453,250 of OY970797.1, read as the reverse complement.
GAGGACACGGCGGTGCTCTGCCCAAGCCGGGCATACCTCCACCGTATGCTCCACCGTGTCCTCCGGGCGATCCACGCAGTGATGACACCCGGGCGTTTCCTCCCGCCTTATCCGAAACAGGTACCTCCCGAAACAGCCGTGTCCGGTGAGGACCTGCGTCAGGCGGAAGGTGAGGACGCCGTGGCGCCTCTCCTGCCACTCCTCAAAGAGGGGACTTATCGCCGCAATAGTGGCGTGCCCAGCACTGGGTTGCGACAATCGTACTCTCCATGCCGCCATGAGATCCCGTCGGAGCTCTGTCCGCTGTGCCGCGATTTCTCGCGGCATCGGAGTCAAGCCCCGGCGTTTCGCCTCCCCGCGCCACTCCCAAATATGCGCGAGGACTTTTGCCTCCAGATCCCATGGCGGCAATCCGGCAAGGAGGCTCGCCGCCTCACCGGAGACCGTGCGGTATCCCCGGACCAGCCGGGTGGCCATGACCCTCTGGGACGCGTTCAACCGGCGGGCAGGCCGCCGCCTCAACGAATGCGCCCACACCGAGGCACTCGTACCTAAGCTGATTTTTCTTTGAAAATAGAAATACATATAACTTCGGTCGATCAAAGGCGATTGTGGGAGACTAGTATCCAATTTATTTCATTATTAGCGACCCGCCCCTGCTTCAAACAAACATTGCGTTTTATTGTGTTATTACCTATGTATATGTATATTAGTTTAATATAGTATATTGTACACATAAACTTCCCGTAACATTAAATTCTCTAAATGTTAATGGAAACTTCATCAAAATCCGTTGCCGACTTTAGAAGGACAACGCGGTCACAATAAGCGACTCTAATTAAAAATAATATAAATTTATAAAATAGATTCTTAGTATTGTTTTGGTTTATTTTTCTGCCAAAAACACTCGACCTTTAAATGCACGATGAAGTCGAAACTTTGTTTTTTTTTGTAAATAGTTGTAATACGAAAATATTTTAATGAAAAATACAAACAATAGCCATGAGCTTAGTCACCTCGAAAGAGTCATCTTTTACAAGGAAAATCGTGTTTATCATTTTGGGAGCTGATGTTAAGTCCTTTTATGCAAGATACCTAACCTAAACACACACTTTTCCTTAAAACAAATAAGCAGTGTGGGCTGTTTTTTAGAAAACTGCACACACATACAGTTGCATTTGTGTGGGTACATTTGACGCAAATTTCTAGTAACTCCACCTTACCATAAATGTAGATGAAAAAATAATAGTTGCGAATAATTTAGCACGTAGTGTGTAGTAAGGTATGTTGAGGTTAAGTTCGGCACTGGGATAAGCCATCCAAATGAAATTCCCGGTTAACTTTGGCAATATTTTTAAATGCTGACCAAATTGTGTTCTGTGCTATTAGAATCAAATGGAGCTAGACCTTGATTCGTATGGTCTTATCCCAGCGCCGAATTGACCCCAACATACTCGACGTTCTACCTATGGCGAAGTTAAGGCATGAGTTCATATAATGTCATGATATCTTTGGTACCTACTTATCGTCAACCGACAACTCTGGTTCATCCCACAATCATCAGCAGGTTACATCATTCATTGGTTGGTTTTTACACTATGTACATGTGTGGGAGTACAAGTCGGTTATACCTAGGTACTTGAATGCCGTGTTATAAATTGATTAATATTTTGCTATAAATTAGTGACACATTACATGACTGCAGTGTAGATAAGGAACAGAGAATCGAGCGAAGAATAGGTATAGGTACTTCATCTTCGCAGTGATGTTTTAAAAGATCACTAATAAAAGTAATATGATATCCTTCGTGGTCGATACATTAACCGAAAAACGCCAAATACGGAGTCCACTGGTTTAAAAAACAGCAACAAACCAGAAGAAATCATAGACAACTAAATTTTTGCAAAGTATGGACACATACTTTGCAAAAATATGGTTTCGAATTGTATTAATAAAAAAATAAAAGTTGATGCACCACTCCGTATGCAATAAAAAAGTAAAAACCCAATCAATCACATAAAAAAAACAATTAGAGGTAATAAATTAAAAGTATTTTATGTCAAATAAAATACTCTTCATCCATTAAAGATATGGATGAAGGTTGTTCCTCGGCGGATCTTAGACCATATTTATTTTAAAATTTCACGAGTGCTCTTTCAAGGTTGACTCCATTTTTCCTATTTGTCAAACACCAAATAAAATCCACTCACAAACTGCCAAACTACTCCAAATCGGTTAACAAAAAAGGAAGTACCATTCACCAAATAAGGTCCGGCCCACACGTGTCCGCTTTTTGTAGTTTTTAAACATTCTTAACGCGACCATTATTTGTATAGTTGTGGTAACGAGCCTTCGCGACCAATTGGTCGCTTATTGGAAAATTGTCCGGAATGCGTCTGTGCACCTAAGCTGGCTATTAATGCTTATCTTTGAATGTCATATTCATTTTAAACACCTACAGATAATTTAAGATTGTTTGTGGCAACTCAAGTGATGCAGTCTGTTGATCAGGATTTTTCCTTCTGATAGTCTGCTTTCAAATGTGTGAAGACTGAAGTTTTTGTGATAAGGCTGGTTTCCCAACAGAGACGGAGAACGGAAGAACTGAGACACACGTGAGGCGCTAGAATATTTTTCACAGCGAGGCGGATTGATCCGTACGCGACCCGCTCCGGGTAGAGGCCGTACAACGCTAGCAACCGTATCGTACTAACTCCCTCGTTTCAGAGCACTGCGATCGCTACCCGTACGGGTCTCCCGTGTACGGACGGCCCGTACGGGTCTCCCGGACAGCTGTGAAACCAGCCTTATAAAGTCGGGACTGTATAAGGCTGATGTAGATGGCGCGTGACTTTTATGAATCTCCGTTTATTTTGACTACTAAATGTGAAGAAACAGATGCCATTCCACATTGTTGTACGGGACGCAATAATGATGTATCGCTGGAGCCATAATTTATCGAAGCAATATGCTATATAATACTTTTTAAGCTGTCACAGGTGCATTAAGGTCTATCCATCGTATGCACAATACGCGCTCTGACATGGAGTTGCGGACACCGCCGTATGACCTTTTTTTTTTTTTGGTTGGGAAATCATCAAATGATTTCTCCCGCTCTGGGTGGAGTGGACTAAAACCCACCCGTGTTCCTTCTGTTGCCTGTGCAATGCCAGGGGACCACGGTATCCCTTTCGGACTTTCCCGCAAGGCCCGTATGACCTAAGGTCGATCCACACATATCAGGGACGTGGAAGGACCGTGATTCGTCAGGGGATCAAAAAATATATCGGTGTGTACATTTTAAATGAACTCGTTCACACACATCCGTGTTCGTGCACTTCAGTGCCTGCTTTGTGTGTGCCACGGGCCTGTCACGTCCCTGAAATGTGTGGATACACTTTTATACAATCCCACTGCTTTAGTAAGTAATATTCGGTAGGTATACTTATCCCGAAATACTTTGGTTCTTCTGAATAACTACGTAATATACCTATCAGCCCCATTACATAATCATGAAAGCTATTCAAAATGGTTTCCACTAGAACATTTTCGGCGCCCACTGCAGTATTCGAACAGAAGCGGTCGGCCAAAGTTGTCAGAAATTCAACAATGGCCGACCAAGTTGGACAACTTTGCCCGTTATGTAAACCCAACCATGACAAATAGAAGAGAGGTACATTTTTTAAAGTTTGCAGTGTAAATTGTGATGACTATTTACAATTGTGTTATTGGGTTTTTCCATCTGGAATTTCTCATTAGCAGCCCAGAATCTAAATATGTGCCCGGTTGATGGCAATGGGCTCGCACCCTTTGTGGGTTTACTATAGGTACACCTCTGCCTAACCCTTAGGGGAATACAGGCGTGATGTTATGTTATTTACAATTGAAAAAGGAAGCAGTTACCCATTGTTTTTGTTTTCGATTAAAACAATAAGCAATCCGTAAAAACAATAAAACCCACTATGATTGATGAAATTGCCTGCACTTTATTTTCTTTGCCCTTCAGCGCGCTTAGTTGGAAATATACCTACCGGGTTGTGAATTTGATAATTTATGACGATTTCTGGTATTTATTTTACTAGTTTTTATATATATATATAGATTAGTGTAGATAGGGCCCCGAATCCGTTGAAGGCTAACGATGAATCTAAATCCATCCATCTCAAATATTCCATATTTGCTCTCAAAGACAGACCTTTTTAAAATCCTCTCTATCAAAGCAAAATCCCTGACATTTTAGTCCGTTTCACTTCGATGCTGGCAAGCTCCATTTACAACTTACTGCCTTATGCACTTTAGAGAGGGAAAAAATATGAAGTGGATATACCGGTAGTATTTTTTTCCTCATCTGTTTGTATGATACTTATTATGGAAAGTGTAGTTCGTGGCTAAGTAATGACATCCACACGGGTCGATCCATCAGGTTAAGCTACGCGTGCTAGGGTCAGTCAGTGGATGGGTGTCCATCTTTACATATCGAGACTCCTCCGTGCCTGGAAAAGCACGTTAAGCAGATGGTTCCGTCTGTCATTCGTGGATCTTTGACAGTCGTTACGGGTCGTCCGAAGACTGAATGTCTGACAATTAGTCTTACCATAGAGGTATCATATTGCCCGGTACTGGGTTGTGGTTTGTGGAAGTCAGATAGGCAGTCGCTCCATGTACACAGTTATTCAGCTGCATCCGGTTAGACTGGAAGCCGACCGCAACATTGTTGGGAAAAGACTAGGCAGATTGATGTTTGATATGGAAATTAGAGGGTACACCGTGCATCAAAAAAATTTAAATGAAAATTGCACCAGACATTGTAGGCAACAGGAATGTTTACGAGGCGCTTTTCGTGGATAAGATACTTCAAAGACAATTTAATGTCCATTTTGTAACCCTAATGGAGCAAGAGACTCGCGACTGTGTTTCTACGGGAGATGAAACAGTATTTCTATGTATATTTGCCTTTTGCTAACTACAGGACCGTATTTCAAGCAAAACCTGGGTCTCTGCGTTGTGTATTTTGGCAACACACAGTTTTTCTTAAGGTACACACACATTACGCCTTGGGAGTAATGTCTGTACCACGAAGGTCTACACACTGGGTGAGATTGTATTGCTTTTGTTATAAAATGGATACAAAATCAAAGATAAAGTCAATGAAATAAATTGTTAATTAATTGTGTTGTTTGTTGTTGTATAGCAGTGATAGCCCAGTGGTGTAACTGTACGACTGCCAACTCATAGGTCTCGAGTTCGAACCACTGTTTTTTTGTGAAAACCAATAAAATAAATAAATAAATAAATGTATTTATTTCCAAGTATATGGTATTTTGAGATCTTACACTAATAATGTTCCACATATACTACCATTGCTGGCGCAGAAATATAAAAAAAAAGTTAAGCACATTAAAATCATCACTAAGTTAATTAAAAAGTAAAATAAAAATAAAAATTAATTTGATAAGTCCAAAATACAAATTCTAAAGTCAAAGTAATACAGTGATATTAAGATTAATTGCAATGTCAGAAAATATAATTAAAATGTCAAAATATACAATGCTATGTCCAAAATATAAGCTCTATAGTAAAGTAATAATTATAGATATTATGCCAAAATACTAAAAACATATATTCATTACAATGTCAAAAAGTATGATTTAAAAATTCATTAACTGAATAAAAGCACATCTCTAATAGCCAAGCAAACATTTTACATTTAAATTTATCTATTGGTAACATTCTGAACGCAGTTGGTAATTTATTATAAATTTTGATCGTCATACAACTGGCATTTCTACTATAGAGATGCAGTCTCTGAGGAGGAACTAACAGTTTGCCAGCATTTTTTTTATTCAATCTTTCCGAGACTTGTTCATTCAATGAAAATAAATGAGGGTATTTTTTAACAAATAAACAAACCTCAAAAATATACAGACACGGGAGTGGGAGAATTTTTAATTCTTTAAATAATGGTCTGCAATGGTCTAAATATTCTGCTCCACTCATGGCTCGGATACACTTTTTTTGTACTTTAAACGCTCTGTCCACGTCCACTGAATTACCCCATATAACTAGACCGTAACGTAATACTGATGAAACATAACCATGATACGCATTTAGGACTGTTTTTTTACTGGACACTAGTCTCAACTTGCGAAGAGCATATACAAACTTATCAAGCTTACTGCATACTCTTTCTAAATGTTCCTTCCAATTCAGTTTGTTGTCAATTATTATACCCAAAAATAAGGCCGATGGTTCTGGTTGTAAAATTGTAGTGTCATGTCGAATTATTGTTGGTGTAGCTGACAAGTTGCTTGTTTGAAATTGTACTACTTTGGTTTTATTAATATTAACATGAAGATTATTGTCCGCTAACCAGTTTATTACATTAATTAATTCAATATTAGTGTCAATTTCTATGTCAGTTTTGTTGGAACATTTTATCGTCAATGTTGTATCGACAGCAAATTGAATACATTCACATTTTAGGCATTTTATGAGGTCATTTATATATAATAAAAATAGTGGCGGACCTAGTATGCTTCCCTGTGGAACGCCAGAAGGATTAATTTTTAATTCTGAGCAATATGTTTTACTAGCATTGTTTTCTACTCTATAAATAACAGTTCTCTGTTGGCGATCAGACAAATAGCTTTTAAGCCAATCGTGCGCCTTGCCTCTTATTCCATACTTCTCCAGTTTGTGAAGCAGTCGTTTATGTGAGACAAAATCAAATGCCTTGCTCATGTCTAGGAATACCGACAATGCAGACATTTTTTTATTAAAAGCCTCAGTGATTAATCTCACTAAGGAGAAACAGGCTAGAGTTGTTGAACAGTTTTTTCTGAAGCCAAACTGAGTCTCGACAATCAAGTTATATTTAGTTACAAAGCTATTTATTTTGTCATGCATTGCTTTTTCAAAAATCTTAGCAAAGATTGGAATCAGTGTGATGGGCCTATAATTACCCATATCAGAACAGTTACCCTTTTTGTATAATGGTTTAATTATAGACTCTTTAAGTTTTGTTGGGAAAATACCTTCTTCAAATGAGAGATTTATTAGGTAAGCAAGTGGGGATGCTATAATTTTTGCACTTAATTTAATTATTGTAGTGGTTACTTCGTCATGTCCAGTAGAATTGGTGTTATTTAATGAATTAATTAATTTAATAATGTCAATTTCATTTACAGGAGTCAAAAATAAAGTATTTGGATTATTGTCAATGTCAATGTTATTTACGTTATAATTATTATTGTTAGATTTTTGTGTCAGTTCGATAAAATAATCATTAAAATGGTTACATATGGCATAAGGATTAGTAATTTTTTTTTCACAGATTATTAATTCATGTAAGTAGTTGTTGTTATTTGGTTTGTTTGAGTTATTTTTTATGATTGACCATGTCGCTTTACATTTATTTTTAGCATTATTAAAAAAAATGTTGTTGTTTATCTGCTGTGATTTTGATATGCATTTTTTTAAGATCTTAGTGTAATTTCGGTATTTTTTCTTGTGGTAGCCTTTACTTATAGCATCGTATTGATATGCGTAATATAAAGCTCTCTTCTTTATACATGATATTTTTAAACCTCTACTAATCATCATCAATTATTTTCAAAAGATTAACTGTTGAGTTTCTTGCCGGTTATTCCCTATAGGAAACGACAAATTGGAACCTAGCACATAGTTTCTGACGTTTCATAAGTGTCCATGTAGGTTTACGTAAAATAAAATATTTTGAATTGATATGATTTGGAACCCAAGGCACGCACCTCTGATTTTTCGGATTCAAGTGCGTATTGAATAATTATCACTTGCTTTAAAAACGGTGAGGGAAAATAAATCATGCCTGAGAGATATTTCTCGGCAGCATGTGAAGCCAAGTCAGAGTCCCATGGTGGGTGGCATAATGACTCTGTCACCAGGTGTCACTAACCATACCAAAATAAAGAAAGAAAATATAGATACCCAATGTTTTTTCGTGTCATATCCATAGTGAATAAATTACAGTAAGTTATACGTAAAATTTAAGTTGGCAGTCAATTGGCTTCACAATCATTTTCACTGACTTTTCATACAGTAACTGAAAATTTAACTACGAACGCCGTTCACGGTGTTTTGAGCTCCTAATATTCAGGACTACTACGCAAGCTTGCATTTTTAATGAGATGGAGGACCCTGATTGTTGCATTAATTGCTTTCAAACCCTTTGCCGTCGAGATTTGGAATTGTGCCCGGGACTATAAATAACTAACTCAATCACTTAACTCCAACATCGATAAACTTGTCTTCTACATTAAATTTTTTACGCAAATTCATGATTTTCGACGTTGTAATTTTCAGCAGCAGTAAGATAAATTATTTATTTGATTATGAATAGCGATAGGTGCCATTCTCTTTTTTGTAAGTTGGAGTTACACATTTTAAATTTTTTTTCATGTAATTTACTATAAATATTTTACGAACTCAGTTTACAAGAAAAACCGTCGGCGATGGAACTTTGAAGCTTTGTTCAATTCTAATAAAAGCTAAAATTACTAAAAGAAAAGTTGAGTGTTTTATTTATTTATTGGAGTTCTAGAATGTCTAAATTTCACGGAAAAAAATCGTAAAGAACAGTAATAAATCTTGATTCAGCGTCCATATTATTCCAAACACAATTATTTCTATCAAATAAACTAATATGCTATAAAACTTCTATCCACAATCGCTTCATTAGTTTTCGTTTCTAAACATAATAAGACAAAATTACAATAAATAAAATAAAAGTACTTATTCCGCGTCAATTCAGCAAATTACACGAAAAGAATATGTAACTTCAACTTACAAGAAATAGAATGGCACTATCGTTATTATAATCGATTACTTAAAATATATTACTGCTGCTGAAAAATACAGCGTCAAAAATCATGGAATTCCCGTAAAATATAATAATATGACTTATATATATTAAGGAAACTCCGATTTTATAGGAAATCAATTTCAATAATGAATAAAACCTAGAAAGCATTAACTACATGGTCACGTTTTCACAATAATACATATTTCATTACACTAAATTAAAAACCAGAAGTCATATTTACTAGAATAAGATACATATGATTTTATTCTACCCACATAGTGAAACAGATGAAACATTAATTAGGTTTTCAATTGAAGCCAGAAAGCCGTAACTACAAAGTGGTTGCGCGTTCAAAATTGTTCAAAATACTACACATACGACCTTATTCCTCCAGAATGTACAGTTCAGATGAAATATGAAAATGAGGTTTTAAGAGCAAATATTTGCACGTCATTGGCCTTCATAAACGTAGTTTATAATGTATAATTATGTACCTACACCTACGTAAAGCTTTTTGTTGATTCGAGAGCATGAAGTCATCGCCCATATGGATTAAGTATGTTTAGATACGCCAACACATCATTGTTACTTCAGTTATTTAATCAGATGCTCAACGAGCCTATTTATTGAAGAGTTATGTGGATCCATTCAATATTTTATTTCTTTTTTATGTCAAACATTGAGTCATCACAGAAATGTCCTTCGTGCGATATGGTTGTATGTGTAAGCGGTTAATATTGGTAACCATTAGTAAATGTTGTTATTAAGTAAATAAAATTGGCTAATTAATTAAGAAATTATTATTTTCTATAAACATCTTTAATACCCGGGCCCTATCAGTATACCAGAGCTGAAATTTAAAAATGTCGCAGCATCGTGCTGAGATAGGAAGGAGCCTTTTGAGCCCCGTACAGGATTTCCTGCTTTTATTTTAATTTTACTTTGTTTTTTATTTTTTTGAATTATGTTTAGTGTTTTTTAGATTGTGATTTCCTGTGCGAGTGTCAATAAGTACTTTTTTTTTTTTGTTTATTAATATTTTTTTACTTCTGGTGGCATTATTTCGTTTAAGTATATTTTTCACTTTCTAAAATTCACATACTTTATAGGTTCTTCAAGTAACATTTGCGTATATTGCAAAAATATTTTTACTATTTCTTTATGTGCTATGTTTACTTAAGAACATCACAACCCTTCCTTTCCCTCCTGCAGTCGGGTAGAGGATATATTCTTTTTTCCCGGCTAGCAATCTCATTTGCTGTCCTTTCCAATCTTGTAGTCCTTTCACCGACTTTCGCGCCGGAAATATTGCATGTCGTCATATCCTCTTGCCTTCGTTTATGCATCAGGTCAAATTTCCCTCATGACCGTAAATGAGAATCGAAAAATATGATCGTCCTTTCATTTGGGAGACGAGATGTAGGTTCTAGAAATGAGTTTGGTAATCGTGTAACTGGAAATAAGTAGGCTTTGTGCAGTAGACTTAGTTCTGTTTGTGATTTTATGACGTAAGTATATTATTATGAGCAATTAGCATACGAACAAAAGTTGAATACTGAGCTCTTATGAAAGCTCAAGAATAACTTGCACGGTCTCAAGAAGAGAGTGCAGGAAATTGATCTTACGAAGAAATGTTTGCTGGAACACCATGGTTTTCCAGGAACAAAATAAGCAACAGTTTAAATATCACTATTCATTGCACTTTACCTCATCATCAGTATAAACATACTAACAAAATATTGTAATAATATTTTTTATTGTTATTACTACTTCTTTTATTTGTATTAAGCATTTTTAACTCTTACGTTGTTTGTATTTTTCTTATGCATATTCTTTAACTTCAACTCTTGCACGGTATTTCTGTAAAAGATGATTCTAGCCGTGGAGGGGGCCTGGTGACCTGTAACACAGGTTTTTCCCAAAAACCTATACCAGGCACCAGTCTCTCACAAAGGTGGAATGCAACTGAGACTTTTTTGTACACACTAGCTATAAGTCACCTTGTGAAGAGAGAATAAATAAAAAATTATACTTATTACTTATATTACAACGTGTTCCTTTTAATATCCCATAACTCTTGGCTGTTAATGAGAGTCAAAGAATCAACTGACACTCTTTTTTTTCAATTTCACGTTTCGTACAAAAAATTCTACAAAGTCACAATTTAATTATCTATGTAAAACACCCTTACGTGAAATAATTATGGCAACGTCGCATTTTAGCTTTAAATATGAATGATTGGTTTGAATGAAAATTTACTCGTACTTATCAATGAAACTTAGATACACATCGAGAGTCTAGTGTTATGTTATCTTTGAAACTATGTATCTTTGGAACACTTATTCTAAGACTGTTCATATTATTTTTACTTATAGCTTAGAGTTATGGGACATCAAAAGGAGCACGTTGTGTTTAAAATATGATTTTAATTTTGTAATTTTAAATTTGTGTTACTTTTTATGAATCATGTGGTCTGTAATAAAGATTTTTATTTATTTTATAAAGTTATTTATTATACTCAATATGTTCTACTACCCAAAACTTAGTCTTTCATACAGTGTACCGTTAAATGTAAAACGGAAGACGAACTTAATTAACAACAGCAGGATTATCTAAACTACGGTAAAGGGTATCGATAACATCGTTTTGAGCGACACGATTATTCGATTAAGTTATAATCGATATCGCTCGGATAGTGCATATTGGGTATTCCAGGAGGAGACAGTTACTGTTTGGAGCAGATATTTACAGGATGTTATGACACAATTGTTTAAATAACGAGGTGTTTATTTTGCAGGTGCTGATAATGAGCTAGGTTCAGGTTGACAAACAGGCAAAGCCCCACCTGGTGAAGACAATTACTTACAGCACTAAGAAATTTGCAGACGCGGTGTCAAACAACAGGCGGATCAGTCGTGGCCCAATGGTAACGGCCGCGATTTACTGGTAGCAGGTCGTAGGCTCGAACCAGACAGGTGCTTTAGTTTGTGTACATTATTTCATCACCACTGCTCTTAAAACGGTGAAGGAAAACATCGTGAGGAAACCGGCATGTCCTAGAACCAAACATTCGAAGACATGTGACATCTATCAACCCGCACTGGGCCCGCGTGGTGGATTACGGCCCACTCCCTCTCACCGAGATGAGGCCTGTGTCCCAGCAGTGGGACCTTATAGGCTGATTGTGTTATCAAACGATGATGCTTTATCATCATCCACAACCCGACTTCATCCCGTGCTAGGCATATGATTCTCTTTATCATCATCCACAACCCGACTTCATCCCGTGCTAGGCATATGCTTTTCTTTATCATCATCCACAACCCGACTTCATCCCATGCTAGGTATATGCTTCTCTTTATCATCATCCACAACCCGACTTCATCTCATGCTAGGCATATGCTTCTCTTTATCATCATCCACAACCCGACTTCATCCCATGCTAGACATATGCTTCTCTTTATCATCATCCACAACCCGACTTCATCCCATGCTAGACATATGCTTCTCTTTATCATCATCCACAACCCGACTTCATCTCATGCTAGGCATATGCTTCTCTTTAACATCATCCACAACCCGACTTCATCCCATGCTAGGCATATGCTTCTCTTTATCATCATCCACAACCCGACTTCATCCCGTGCTAGGCATATGCTTCTCTTTATCATCATCCACAACCCGACTTCATCCCATGCTAGGCATATGCTTCTCTTTATCATCATCCACAACCCGACTTCATCCCATGCTAGGCATATGCTTCTCTTTATCATCATCCACAACCCGACTTCATCCCATGCTAGACATATGCTTCTCTTTATCATCATCCACAACCCGACTTCATCCCGTGCTAGGCATATGCTTCTCTTTATCATCATCCACAACCCGACTTCATCCCATGCTAGGCATATGCTTCTCTTTATCATCATCCACAACCCGACTTCATCCCAGGTTAGGCATATGCTTCTCTTTATCATCATCCACAACCCGACTTCATCCCGTGCTAGGCATATGCTTCTCTTTATCATCATCCACAACCCAACTTCATCCCGTGCTAGGCATATGCTTCTCTTTATCATCATCCACAACCCGACTTCATCCCATGCTAGGCATATGCTTCTCTTTATCATCATCCACAACCCGACTTCATCCCGTGCTAGGCATATGCTTCTCTTTATCATCATCCATAACCCGACTTCATCCCATGCTAGGCATATGCTTCTCTTTTCTCGTGCCAACCCCTATGCTCCTGTGCTAGACGATGACGCTGGCCACATTGGAATTCAGTGATGCCGCTTGATTGCAGAAATAGGCATTCCATTAATGGTTGTCCAGATGAGCTCATTTTTAGGCAGCTCAGTAGAGCCATTAAAATGTTTTTTTTTATATTGTCGTAGCTTTTTTCTAACCCTCTAGTCGGCCTTTGGCCAAGTTCTATGGGAATGCCATTATTTTGCACCAGCTGTGCCCGCAGCTTCGTAGCGTAACTCATCATACTCAGTCTATAATGTTCCCACTTCTATACTGGGAGACAGTACAGGCCTCCTCCCTATGAGGAGTGGGCCGTAATCCACCACGCGGGCCCAGTTTGGGTTGGTAGATGTCACATGTCTTCAAATTGTTGGTTCTAGGACATGCCGGTTTCACGTAACTTAATGCGTTACTAATGCTTATAATGCCTAATGCTGATACGTATATAGAATACACAGGTCTATTCTATTAGCATTAGGTATAAGTAAATGGGAACGTGAAGTCATAGTATACAAATTTGTAATATCCCCTGCAACATCAGTTAATTTTGTTAATGTAAGCTAAAATTTGTTGGTAGTCTTTACCTTGGTATGTTTAGGAACGAAAGAAAATTGTATTGCATATGAAATCACCATTGTTACCTAACCTACGCTAGACACGATGTTATCTAAGTTATTATGTAAAGCAAAGAATAAACACTGAACTTTCGACCTTGACTGTACTAATATCAAGGTTAGCGTATTTTCAGGTGTTACTACTACAGGAAAGGGTCGTATGAGTGAGTAGCCCGACTACGGCTCTTCCATAGCCAATAGGCTATTAAGGTGACGACGCCGTGACGGATATATTCAATTAGATAGTCGGTCAAGGTTCCGGGAGGTATCTTTTTAACCTTGTTTGACCTAGGTAATGTGTCATTCGTTTTCGCAACACGTCTACTTAATTTTCTCTTCCTTATATGAAACTGGCCACCCACCCCTGCTTCGCATGGTTTTTATGACTTGATAAAACTACGAGATTTCTTAGTTATTAGTTTAGTACTAAGTTTTATACTAATGTATCATTCACATAAACCACCCGGAATAAATTCTGTAAAGATGGTGAAAAACGTCATGGTCAAAATCCGTTGACAATCTTATTGGTTTGTTTGAACATGGAACTGCTGTAAATCAACGGACAATATGGTGTATTTTGGAATGATTTGATTCGAACGATGATTTTATTTATCAAGAACAAATTTATGTTTTGTTTGATACATTACATATTATAATTACATTAACATAAATTTAAATTTTAAAAGTGAATGTGCAAAATTACTTATATAAGTAAGTATCTTTACACGAACCAATGGCTACACGCATCGGTGGCCGCATGTCGAATCGAAACATGACAATATCGAGTTGCAATCTGAAGGAAAGGTGAGTACCACACAATAGTGTGACGTATTGTGGCTAATTGTGAGATCTGATGTGTTTAACCGCTGAGTAATCTTCTTCTTCTTGATGCTCTAGTGATCGCTGAAATTAGTGTTGAATCAGTAGCAATGCCTGGCTAAAATATTGGTGTTGCTGTGGCCAATCTATTTGAAATAAGTTGGTCTAAAAATAGATCGGTTTGAAAACTTTTCTTTAACTGCCTAACTGAATCTTTTTATAATGTTTCCTATTCTTACTACTGAAAACTACGTTTAATATGATGGCGAAGATACGAGGTTTTTAATTTAGCCGTTAGTGTTAGATGACACTTAAAGAATCGTGGTAACTATCACGATCCATTCATTGCCAGGGTTCCTAAAAATAAAGGTAGATACATAAGCAAACATCTCAGCAACGGAATTGCCAAACATTAGAGTAATAAGGATCGTTTTATCAATCACCCCAATTTTATATCACCCGGTAACAAAGTGTTGATCAAGTTGACAACACTGCTCGTCCAAAAATAAAGACAGATTGGTGTGGGAACGTAGCGCGACCGTTAGGGTGATGCCTTGAATATACACGCTTCAATTAACATCGAATTTTGTACTAAACACTGGTTTTTAGAAACAAGATATTAAAAAAATGAAATTGGTAGGAAGAAAGCTCGTTGTTGTTGAGTTTGTCTTGGAAAGAAACTATCAGCACATCTAATTTTGCTGCAAGCAGCATTATGTTTTTTTTTTGTTCGTCAGTTGGTAAGCATCTAAATGCTTCGCGATACATGTACGGTCAAGGAGTGAGTGATAAAGGCCGCAAACAAGCGCCATGCCATGGCGCAACGTGACTCTGGTGGAACAATTTCTGTGAAAACTTCACGGAAATTTTTCTACCGATGTCTCGCGCCTGTCTGCGGGGAGCCTTGCATAAGCGACAATTGTCAAAGAAATGCGCCCGCTATGTGAGAAAAGCTCACATAGCGGGCGCATGTCACCTTTCCCAGCTGTGTCATTTTCATACAAGATATTGCCAAGGTAGTCGAAGAAATAATAGGGTGTAAAGATAAGGTGATTAAGTTCTTATGTATTCTTAAAAATAAGATCACTGCGCAAGCTTTCTCTACCATTGACGAAAAAATCGATGAAATTCATTAAAAAAAACATACAGACGAACATTATATAACCTTCTTTTTGAAGTCGGTTAAAAAACATGGCTCTTTGTACGACTTCTCTACAGCCAAAACCTCTACATAACATTCATACGATAGCATCTTCAATTCCACAGTAAAGATATGATCAAGCTAATATGCCTTTGCGAAATTACATCAGCCTCTACGAAGGGAATCCGTTTTAAACAGAGCGTTACGATAAACTGTTATTCATAAACGAGTTTATTATGAGGTATTTTTATAGCCTTTTTAAAGGACATGCATTGTTGGCCATGTCCTCTAAAAAGGCTATTAAGAACTCAATAGGTTTGTGCGAGAGTTGATGTCTTTTGTACAAAGGGTTGAGTAGGATTATGTTGTTCTGGTTATGGTTAAACGACCACTAAACATTTGATACCTCAATGCAACCTTATATTTTAAGTAGGTGTTTATTGAGTACATCTCATTAAATTACATTCATTCATCGTCATCAAAATAATTTAATCAGCCAAAAGACATCTTTTTTTTAAATGTCTGCTTGCCTGCCGAGCCTTTTCCCAACTACATATATTGGGGTCAGCTTCCAGTCTAACCGGATGCAGCTGAATTCCAGTATTTTATATGAAACGACTGCAACATTTGAGTATAATCAAAAGTTGCAGAATGGTTCTGAATTTTTCAGAACATAGGCCATCTAATTACGTATCCCAAAGAATTTAAGAAAGTCATATAATTTATTAAATAGAATTTATTAATTATTATTTATAACTAGCTTCCGCCAACCGCTTCGCGCGCGTGATATCTTTATAAATTATAGCCTATGTTACTCAGTGATAAAGTGATAATTATAGCATTGTAGTGTTATAATAATTTTTAAAATCGTTCCAGTAGTTTTTGAGTTAATTCATTAAAAACATTTTTTTTTTCTCTTTATAATATTACATAATATTGTTTGAGAGATGGGGAGATGAGGGGCTTGTGGCTAAGTAATAACAGCCGCACGGGTCTATCAATCAGGTTAAGCTATGCTTGCCGCGGTTGGTCCGTGGATGGGTGAATATCTTTACATACCAAGACCCCTCCGTGCTTCGGAAAGCACGTACGCCGTTGGTCCTGGCTGTCATTTGTAGATCTTTGACAGTTGTTACGGGTCGTCAGAAGCCCGAAAGTCTGACAACCAGTAACTGTCAGATAGGGGAAGTCGTTCAATGTAAAAAAATAGTATTCAGCTGCATCGGTTAGACTGGAAACCGACCCCAACATAGTTCTCGATGTTTTTGGTTGGTTATATTGGCGTGTGAATGGCTATTAGTGTCTTATTTAGTGTCATATGGCTATTAATTTATAATTTTAATTATGTTTTGTGTTTCGTAATGTAAATTATTGTGCATAGAATCATTTTTTTCTTACTGAACAGACAGCTGTGCTGCTGGAGAGTTTGTTGCGCCACTTCTTCTTCCCAGCTAAAACACTAGGAAGAAAGGTGAAGGGTGGGCGTTTTGGGGGACTGTCTTATGTAATTTTGTCGTTCGAAAAGTGCTGATTTTCAGCCTAGTTTGAATAAATGACTTGAATTTTGTTTTTTTTTTCAAATTGTATTTAGTGTTGGGAAAAGGCTCGAAGATGATGATGATGATGATGAGTTTAAGAGATGTTCAATTCCGAAAAACCCAGATAACCCATCAGCTAGACTCAAATACTAAAACTCAAGAAATGTACCAATGCCTTATTTCGAAAAAAAAATCTTCAAGTTTATCAAACTGCATAGTATAGATAGTGCCATCCACGACGACGCGCCCCACTCCGCTCCACTCCGTACTAAAGTACAGCTTACAGTACAGTAATAGCGGAATGGGGCGCGTCGTCGTGGATTGCGCTATCTGTACCTACATTCATTATTATAAAGTCGGTTTTACCTACACACCCGCAACTCGCGCGTCGTATATTTACGACCGTTAAGCGCCGGTGGTTAGCCATAAGAACCACCACATGAGAAGGCGTATACTTATCACACTAAAATGTTATAAAATGCAGCTAAGAACTTTCTGCCGGAGTTTTCATGTGACATTTATATCTAATAGCCGAAATATGACCTGGAAATTCACGTTATTGTTATGGATTACGCTAGTTTGATATTTATTTATTTATTAACACTTCAAGCACATAAATGTACAGAGGCGGACTTAATGCCACAGGCATTTTCTACCAGTCAACCTTTGGGTGATGCAGAGAAACAGACAGACAGTGGTAGGTGCAATAGCGAGAATTGAGGAAAAAAAATGTTTATTAAATATAAAGATATACATACGAGTATATACCTATTAAAAACTATAAATATAATAAATACACCTAATTATATATAAATATAAGCACAAATAAGAGAAACAATGGGAAAACATTACCGTTGTGATGATACTGCCAGCTTCTTGCGAATGTGCTCGCGAACTTTAATTTTAAAAGATAATCGGTTGGTTGCCATTCTGATTTCCTGGGGGAGCGCATTCCATAGAGAGATAGACTGAATGAAGAAGGAAGAGTGAATGAAGTCTGTGCGGTGAGTGGGACATTGAAAAAGACGATTGTGAGATGAACGTAGACTTCTATTGTGGTTGGCGCAAATGTACTGAAAGTGGGGGGCCAAATAACTAGGGGAAGAGGGAGAGTCAAGAAATAAAAAAGGTGATCAGCGCCATTTGCTCTCTGCGCTGGCGTATGGGCAACCACCTTAGAAGCGACCGATGCGCAGAGACATGATCATATTTACGCAGATTGAAAACGAATAGAATGCAGTTATTGAGAAGACGGTCAAGTTTATCGAGGAGATCTGCATTCAGGTCATAGTAGCACACATCACCATAGTCGATGATAGGGAAGATTAAGGACTACACAAGCATTATTGTCTTCGTACTCGATGGTAATAAATTGTTCAATCGGTACAGAGCCCGCAGCGTTCAACCTTCTGGCGTCCCTAGCGACTTGAGTAGGTACGCCAGTTCAGGGTACTATCAATGTGCAAGCCTAAGTCCTTCACGTCAGTGCTAAAAGGAACGATCGTACCATTGAAAAGAACTGGCGGCAAGGTTGTACCGTCCACCTTGCTTATAACGCGAGAACTGCCAATGATGATCACTTGACACTTTGTAGGGTTTACGGCTACACCAAATCTATCAGCCCAGGTTTTTTTGGCTATCAAGTCCTTGTTTAATCTGTCGATAGCATCAGGTAGTTCATCAACCCTTCCCTGACAGTACAACTGCAAGTCATCTGCATACAGATGATAAGCACACTGAAGCTCGGAAGTTATAAAATTAATAAAAATAGAAAACAGAAGAGGAGAAAGTATACCACCTTGAGGAACGCCAGTTTCTAAATCACACCAGCATGAAGAAGAATCCCCAACATGAATAGATTGCTGACGTTCCTGAAGGTAAGAGGAGAACCATTCCAGAGCTTCGGGAGAGACCATAAGATGTGACAAAATGGCTAACAGGATGTCGTGACTGACGGTATTAAAGGCATTCGAGAAATCAACCAACACTAGAGCAGTAACTTTGGTGTCTTCCAGTCCTTCCTGCCCTTATATCGCCAGTCACTTTAAGGAGGGCGGAAATAGTGCTGTGCCCAGGCCTGAACCCAGATTGAAGAGGGCTAATGAGTGAGTGGCGATGAACAAAGTTGGAGAATTGTTTGTGGACACAGGCCTCAAGCACTTTGGGTAGGAAGGGAAGGATAGAAATTGGACGAAAGTCGGCAAGAAGAGAGATTGGAAACCTTAGGTAGTGGACGAACATAGGCTTTGCGCCACAGGAAAGGGAATACTCCGGTGTATAGGGAAAAAATTATAATATGGGTAATTGCGGGCAGGAGATGATCCAAAATAGTAATAATCATACCACGGGTGATATTGTCACATCCCACCGCTTTTGGTTTGATGGAGAGAATTATCTTTCTGATCTCTCCCGGTTCGACTGGAATAAAACTGAAAAGATTAATATGAGGACGCGTTAGACCAGAAATAAGAGACAGAGTTTGTTGCTTGGTTAGACGATCCATGGTGGAAACAGTGGAGAAATGTCGGTTAAGATCATCTAAGTCAATATTGATATTGAAGCTTCGGAAAAGCTATGTAATGGTATTTAAATCTACGGTGATTGGTCAATTGTTAAAATTAAAGGTGATAGTCAATTGACATAAGTGAGTTAAAATCTAGTTAAAGTTAAAAAAAAAAAAATTGGACCGTTCTCCGCTAGTGAAAAATAATTAACGAAAAATTGTAATGCTAGAATTAGATTAAACTAATACTTTTCTTAACTTTAAAAAAAAACGAAACGTTTTGCTTATCAATGGTAACTTTTATTGCCAAACTGGGCATACGTATAAATAGATTAGTAAGTTAATTTTACCTGATACCTACTTCTATACGGGAGTCTACTATGCCTTAGCTATGAGGTCTTTGCTTCATTATTGGTAATTGGTAGTGGTCCGTTAATTATAGGAATCGGCAATAAGACATGTATGGCTCAAATTGCTCTAAATGATGTCAGCTATCACACCCTTAAAGCTTTGCACCCAGCTTCCAAACATCCTGTATAACTAACTACATATTTACACTTAAATAACTTACTACACACATATACAAAAACAAAAAGGGCACTTAGATATCATTAGGCAGATAATTCCCAATTACTTATCGCCATCTATTTCTCAGGTCGTCCTTCGTCGGTCAGTAATTAAATCCAGCAGGCCTTGAAGCTCGATCTACCCCACTTTCGACATCCGCTTGACCTTTCACTATAAAACTAGAAACGCTTCATTTATTATTAGATTTCGGGCTATTTTTGGTAAGTAGTAGGTATGCTAAATTCGGAATAGTAATAAAACAAAGTCGCTTTTCGAGTCTGTCTGTGTGTGGTCTGTCAGTTTTTAGTTCTTACACAATGGATTTTGTTGCAGTTTTCACCATCATTTAGAGAATTAATTCCGCAAGCAGAACTTTTGATGTGTCGCGACATCGGCACGCTTAGTATGACCACGATATAAACGGGTTTTGTCGACGGAAGAATAGACAATATGACAGATAAACGGTCACAATCTGTCATTTTTTCTGTTCTTCCGTCGACAAAACCCGTTTCTACGGTTGTCATGCTTCGCGTCCCTGCGACGCAGGGGTGATTCACTATTAGGTGTATTGTAGTAGTATATTTATCGTAAACAAAACGTAGAGACGCCAGCACATCAACCTATTACAATCTGTCAAATTTCTTTAATAGATTTTCAACTTTATCACTAAAGCATAAGGTTTAAAGTTGATTGGGAAAATTTTACAGTTTCGGGTAGGTTGACGTGCTGGCGTCTGTATCAATGATAATTTGCAGCCGGATTATTACCATTAGTGCTCAAAATATTACATTAAAAACAAAAGCTGGCCAAGTACAAGTCGGACTCGCACACGAAGGGTTCCGTGCTGTTTTAAGCTCAAACAGAAAAACGCCGAAAAAACGCGTTTGTATGGGGACTCCCTTTCTTACCATTTTTTTTTTATTCTGTTTTTTTATAGCGGCAAGACACAATCTGTTAAAAATTTCAACTGTCTATTACGGTTCATGAGATACAGCCCGCTGACAGACAGACAACAATAACAAGGTGTCAACTGTGGAACTCACACTGGGTAGTTAATTGATTGTTTCAATATAATTATAGTGATGATGCTATGCTTAGCAAAATCACAGCACAGGTCACTTGATAATATTAAGTCCGACATAATTTACACATATTATTGGTTGATATCACCACAGAGGTTAAACAATGATGTCAACCTTAATAAATTGGAATGGCAATAATATTGTGAAGTATAAGGCTAAAGGCGGAGACTGACTTGTAACACTCGTTTGTAATGTATCGAGTGTTTGTAACCCACGTTCGCTTTGACGTAAAAATATCGCGGCAGGATTTTATCGCGCACTGGATTTTCAACTCTCGGTGTTGAGCCGACGGTTGAGAATCCAACGCACTGGAACGCACTCTCGTCCCAGCGCGTTGATAAAACACACTGTTGGATTTTCAACTCTCGGTGCTGAGCAGACCCTTGAAAATCCAGTGCACGAAAAAAATTGCTGCGGGAAAAAATCGCCCGTGCGAACCTGGGCTTACAGTAGTCTGTGCAGCGAGCGCTGGATCCTCCACTCGCCCATTAGCTGTTTCGTGAATTCCTTTGAAACGGAAATATGAGAAACGAAAAGTTCATGGTGCTCGAAGCGAGCGTTCGCCACGTCTTGTGTATCACAGTAAAAAAAGAAGAAAATAAAGCAAAATACATACAGACGAACATAGGACCCCTCCTTTTTTTAAGTGGGTTAAACATAATCACAAAACTAAATTATAACATTTTTTTTTTTATTCAGGGCAAATCTGAAGTTAACGTGTTAAGTTAATTTTAAACCATACTGTTCACGCCTCACAAACTACAACGGAACTTACATATTGCTAATGCTTCAACCTCGTCAAGTAACACTTAACACTAATTAAATGCAATTAAAAATATTTTAATTATTGCATGGCCTCTATGTAGTCATGTGTGATAGTTATTTTAATGTTAAAAAGTTAGAACCTTGTAGAGTAGTAAATTATTTGGATGAACCATTCCAAGCCGGATGGGTGAAAGATGTGAGCCTTCTGATAAGACACCCTTGTAGATTGTTTGTTTCATAGGACGACTTACTACAGCCGAGGTTATAAAATTAACCTCAAATGTCAAATAAAAAATACCTGGTGATTTAGATTTAGAATTTCGGGTTTAAGAATTCAAATAATCAAATCAACGCATTCAATTTGTAATTGCAAACTTTTATACCCTATTTAACTCCTATCGTGGTATAGTAATCCTATTCTAGGTGCATCGTCTTCACATATAATTATATAATTAATGTATACAGGATATTGTGAAAATATTTTAAAAGAGTAACGGTGGAGTTTCTTGCCCATTCTTCTCCATACGAAAATGACTTTTTGGAATGGGCGACTAGAATCAATTTTTTTTTTTTTTTTTTTTTGTAAATGTTGACGTTCATAAGTGCCTTTTATGTGCCTAATTGAAATAAATTATTTGACTTTGACTTTGACCTTTATGGGATCAATTTTCAAAAAGAGTCTGTTACGCGATAGAAAGAGAGGCAACTTCTAGGTGAATATAACTGTAGGTAATTAGCGCTGTGCGACCTGAATTGCACTTTATTGTGTCGTAGCAAGAGTCGCTTATAATTTAAATGATTTTGTGGAGGGAACCATCTGTATTAAACCTCGTGCAGACTAGCGCGACGCGACGGCGCGACGCTACTCGAACAATACAATTTCTAAGAAAACTTCACGGTATAACAATAACCGGTGTCGCGTCGCGCTAGTCTGAACGAAGCTTTAATCAGTGCCCAAAGCAATCCTATTATCTTTTTTATTTATTTCTGGCCAACCAAAAATTGTTTATACTATTACATGTTCAAATAAAGATTCCTATAATAATTAGTATAACAATTTATTATAGGTTAGCACCGCATGCCCCATAAAGTAATAAGTCGTAACCAGTTATATTAAAGCTTAAGGCAAAATTTAAATCAAAGAATCTTGGGCACCACATAGAAGATATTTAAAACATACAAAATCGTGCCTTTTGTAATTGCATTTGACATAAGTTAGAGAACATTTCAAGACCTACTAGTAGTGGTCGTAAGTTGTAAGAAAGCCTACATAAAGTACGTACCTACCTAACCTGAACACCTCACACAACACCTCTAATCAGGGTTCCTATTCAAAGAACAAGCAAGTGTGGGACAAGCATAGTTTTTCCACTAATTGTGGGCCAACTTAACTGTCTATTGCACTAGAAGGCTATTCCGTCAGTAACGAGGTTGCAGATCGATATAAATACTGGCTAGCCCAGTAAAATGGTCACCAATGTGATCAAATAATAGTGAATTTATGTACTATCGAAGGAAGAACTTCATATCTAAGCAGTTTGAAAACAAAACCCAGTGAACACGATGACAACATCTGTTACCGCCCCGGTTCTATAGCGGCCGAGCGCTGCAAGCAGAAATTGTCCTTACAGTGTATAGATATGAACTTCTTCGATGGTACATACTTAACACCACGCCTGTATACCCCGAAGGGTTAGGCAGAGGTGTTCCAATAATACACCCACATTTCGCCAGTTTTGTTTAAGTCCCATGTAATAGAAGGCCAGCCTATTGCCATCAACCGGGCACAAATCCAGAATAAGGGCTGCTACTGAGAAAATCTAGATGGAAAAACCCAATTCCAGATGAAAATTATGTATCATTCGGAACAATGACTTGTTTGACAAAATATGAAAAACTATACAAAAAACTGTTAAAAAGCCAAAAGTCTAGATTTAGTTTCAGTTTTCTGCTTGAACGTAGCTTCAATCGAATGCCCGGTGAAGCAACCAAAACTTTTAAAAGAGGTTCACAATTTTATCCTTTGAATAAAATCACTTACACGTATTTCCTAATTTTATTTCTCACTGCATTTTTAAACTCCAGCGGCTAATAATTTGACCATGAACAAAATAGCTTTTTCCAAAAAACTTTACAGGCATTGTCTGTCCGTTTTCCAGCGATGTTACAAAACTATGCAACTGGGGCACACT
This sequence comes from Xanthia togata, assembly GCA_963853775.1. Taxonomy (NCBI): domain Eukaryota; kingdom Metazoa; phylum Arthropoda; class Insecta; order Lepidoptera; family Noctuidae; genus Xanthia; species Xanthia togata. The sequence goes on along the minus strand of OY970797.1, from coordinate 4,428,939 downwards.
AACTTTATCTACAAAAGAGGTGTTAAAAGTGCTTGTAATTTGATCAAATACTTTTAATCTGGATGCATGATGCGGTGCAGTTTTCATGATAGGAGAAAGAACGCTGTAGAGCTGTTTGGAAACATTGTTAAAACAGTTGATACAATTTTTGGCTCGGCCAAGGGAGTTCGTGATGCGTTAAAAACAAATTACAGAATTAACAAATATTAGGAAAGTATTTGACCATTTGTGTACTATGTTTCTGAACTGATGTTCTTTTTTTTAATGCTTTTTTTTGTCTACTTTTTACTCTAGTCGCTTTTATAGTTCACTTCTTTCTACTTCCTCACGTAGGAACCTATCTACGTATTATTTCAACATGGATACGTTAAAAAGCAATAACTATCTTCTCTTTTGAAAAACCAAAAGCTCGGAAACAAAGTACAAAATTGAAAATATTGTTATAATTTTTTTTATAAGTGTCCATGGAGTTTCTTACCCGTTCTTCTTCATATTTATGTACCTACTATGCTTTGGAATAGGTAACTAGCTTCCTCTTTATGACTGACCCACTTCTTAACAATTCAAAAGTGCCTGTAAATGGTTTAATGGAAATAAATGCTTTGAATTTGAGTTTGAATCAAATAATACAGTTGCTGAAAGTTGTTCTTGCAAATATTGAAATAGGCAATCATAATAAAGTGCACTTGACCATGCCAAATACTTACCTACATAACACAGACTCTTTAATCCCATACATTAGTGATATGACTTCACTGATTTGGATAACGTCCGCGTCGTGTCGATTGTGTTAATCCCTCGGATAGTGGCGACAGGCAAAGCTACTGATAGGGTTGGCCAGATAATATCAGACAATCTGGATAAGCTTTTAATTTAGATGGTCTTTTTGGCTTTGTAAAAGAAAGTTAATCGTTGTTATCGTCGTGTTGCCACGCCAAGCGACGTTTTACACTGCGTTCGACACTTGACGTGGCAACAAGTCGTGTCCGGGTTCGCAACAACTCAATCGTCATCCTGAGGATGCCTCATTGAGAGTTGAAACACGTGTCAATTTTTATGACTCTTTATGAACAGTTAAACGGATTAGGTTACTAAATATACGTCGTCAATTGTATTTTGTAAAAGAATTCAAGTTCAGAATCGAAGGCTGGTTTTATTTAACGAGAACTGATACCTGCTATTTTTCTGAGACTGTAAGCAAGCATAATAAGCCAACAACGTTCTCACTGCCGGAACACAAACCTCCATTCTGCGGGAATTAATGTGGCGAATTTTCGTTTTATTTAACAAAAAACTGAAACTGTCTTTCATACATTATCACACCTACCATAATACGGAGCTTGAAATCCATATCTATAAATGGAGGTTTCAGGAACGTTATCCATATCAATACGTACCCACTTACATATTTTACCTGTTTTGTGGTCACATACTGCGTCGTTGTATACCACAATTGGGCCTTCCACAGCTAACCACGATCGACCATAATGCAACCTCGTCCTGAATTATTTTCGTATTTCAATCGACTGCCGTTTGTTGCTAATAATGGGTATAAATTGTATATTGTTGGTGTAAAATGATGTTTTAAAGATGTAAAGTTTTTAGAGTTGCAAATTATAGGTGTAACTCAAAAGCTGTAAGATTGGAAGACAAATTGGTAACTGCATTGTGTCTGCTGAGCATGAAATGCTTTCCGTTACAATATTCATAAAAAGTTGTAATAAATTATATTCTACTCGTCCTGCCCACATGTTTCATCTTCAAGGAAATACAACACCATTCTAGTCCTTATCTCACGATAATTCCAGACAACCTTTATAATCTAGAATATCTAGATCACTAGCACACACTGACATTCTGAAAACAGATCGTCGCCATATTGAATGAAACTCATTCCCATATACAGCACATGTAAACTGTATGCCGCTGAGTAGCGTAGCAAATCAGTAAACAATGCACCGACCACCTTAACTTGAAACAACGGGGTGGCGCTGTTTGTCAAGGCGGAACGCGTCGACCTCGTCAAATCCAGTACATTTTTAAGATTTAGTTCCGTAAGTAGCCGCATTTCCAGTTATGCTGGTGATGCAAATAGGCTCGTTGATTGATGCGTTCCTTACGCAGATAGCCGTGGCCGATGTAATCCACACGACAAACATGGATTAAATCATGCTTGAGATTTTATGTACGGTAATTTGTTGATGAGAGAATGCTTTGATGTGATTGAGGGAGAAATAAGCTTGTCAGTCAAAGAGGTGGTTAGTTTTATCCAATGAATGATTGGTTACCTGCTGCACGGGTTTGTTCCAAGTTTGAACAAACATTTGCCTAAAGATATTTGTTCCGGGCCTGGTTGTTATTAGTGATATGTGTCGTTCGAGGTTTTTTTTTTTGTTAGCCTACTCGTACATATTGTCTTACTGCAGGGGGATAGGCCCCCTTTTCCTTCCAAACTTTTCCATTTTGTGCGATGTCTGGTCATATCGTTCACGATATGAAAGAAATGTTCTTCTTTCCCGGTCCGTCAATCGTCAACATGTTCGAAAAGCTTGTTGTTTCATCAGGCGCAAGTGAGAACTGCTAACAAGCAAGTGAGTGTATGAAGATGTTTTCTTTACTTTTACTATTGAACTATTATGATTTTATATGAGTACATTATGACCGGTCAAAGTTCAGGTAATATTGGTGCAAAAAAGCAGATTTTTGGAGGCTTCAACTGATTTTTTTTCTCAAATTTACAATTTTTTGCTTTGATAGAAATCTAGATAGTGCACAAGATACATATTAGTTTACAAAAATCAATGACAGATTTGTTACAACGCCTTAATCACGTACGAGCGTTTGTATAAAAAGTATGACGGGTTAAGGAAGGAAAAAAAGACTTGTAGTAAATTGCACTGTCGATAACCCCATTCCTATCTCCCTATGTCGGTTAGTTGAAGTTTATAGAGGCAGTCTATGCCAAAACCATAATCACCCAGAAGGCAACTAGATGACTAGTTTGATGTTATCAATTTACAAATTGATACTGCCCATCCGCTTAATTCCTTAGTCACCTTTAATGGTACCAAAGCCCTATTCATAATCGAGAGAACCATGTTTGGCTCGTATCTGTAGGAGCCCTAATTGAAAGGGATACCTATAGTGCCTATATACTGGCTATCAGTAGGATTACTGAGAAACTAATCCGATTTCGAAACACGCCTTGAGATGCCATAAATGGTTGGAGACGGGATAAAGGTCGCTTGATTTAGATCAGGGTTAGCCCTGATGAAGTATTGTGCATCCTGACAGTATCTATAACTTCAAAAGTTATTGTAGCTGGTTCGTTGTAGTAGTCGCAAGCGCTACTGCTGAGCATGAGGTCTTGGGTTCGATTCCTGGGTCGGTAAAGTGTTATTGGGTTTTTCCATCTGGAATTTATCAGTGGCAAGCCGGAGTATGGACTTGTGCCCGGTTGATGGCAATAGGCTCGCCCCCTATTACATGGGACTTAAACATAACTGGGGAAATGTGGGTGAACTATAGGTACACCTCTGCCTAACCCTTCGGGGAATTCCTATTTATAATTATTGCAAAGTTACCGTAATTTTTGGTATAAATACCCCGGGCTATTGCAGTTGCAAAAGTAACACTGAGAAATGAAGAAAAACTGGTTCAAGCCATCATGATTTTTTTGGAGCTTTATTGTTATCCAGTTTTTTTGAATTAGGAATTTCAATTCTAAATAATACTAATCATACGGTGACTTCTCCTATTTCTCCTATTTGATAACCTAGTTGTACATGAAAAATATTAGTATGTTTTCGCCAACGTTAAATTCATGACTTTCTGGACCAATTATTTCCATAATCATGTCAAAGTTAATCTTGTATTCCCTGACCTATGGATGTCCTAATATTCTCGTTGGATTGAAAACGGTTTCGAGAAACTGCTTTGATATCATTCACACTGCGCAATTGAATCAGTTTTTCTGATGGTCAGTCCACTAGAGAGAGTAATATTAGGTGTGATATGGAAATAGCCGGGTAAGGCATAAGCTGAGGTTAGATATTCATTGGTCGGAATAGTTTTGGTTACTGGCTTTGAAGATGTTTACTAAGGCTGCTTACTAAGGCTGGTTGGTTTTATTTAGCTTAGCATTTAAACTAGAAAAAAACCAGCCAAGTGCTTGTCGGACCACACGCAATGAAGGGTTCCGTAGTTGGGATGATTTTATCCCAAAAACAAACTTAACTTTGTAGTTGAAAAACATGTTCTTCAATAAATCGATATACGTCTCGGTCAATTCTCTAACTGCAAATGTAAGATGGTAACGGCAAAAAAAAAGTGGTAATACTACAAATTTACGATTTTTGGACTTTTTTCTTTTTGTTGTGCTGTGAGACCTTGCTTCTTGCCAAATTTCATGATTCTAGGCTAACGGGAAGTACCCTGTATGTTTTGATTTATTTGCGAGTGTCAAAATTTGTCGCGTAGAAGACCGTATTTTTTTATTCCATTGACTTAGAAGCATCATTGTTTTAGAGCTCAATTTCAATTTGATACCTTAGGGCGCGTTCCCACTATGTCGTGACGACAGATTATCGTGTCGTTTAAAGAGACGTGGCTTGTGTATTTAAATGGACTTGTTCACAACAGGACGACACGATTAACTGTCGTCCACGACTTTCGTCTACAATTTTCCAACGATAAATTAATCGTCACGACATAGTGGGAACGCGCCCTTACGCGTTCCTGAGAAAAAGAGTCTTGACAAACTGACGATCGGACAACGAAGTGATCCTATATGGGTTCCATTTTTTCCACTTGAGGTACGGAACCCCAAAAATGATTTTTTTTTGTGATAAATGATATTTCATTTCTGTAAATTGGTTGTAAGAAACACAGCAAAAGAAATAATAAATAAATTCGATGAGGTCGGTGTTTTCTAACGGACTACTCTGAGAAGAAACACCGAAACAAACTTATAGGTTGTGATTACTATTTGACACGATGAATATATTATGTTCATTTATAAAACTTTTCCATCGGCAACAGTTTTGTGACATACATGCGTTTAAAAGATCGATTCGGAAACATGAGATTTATTTCGTTTCTTTTTCAAACTGTTTAGGATTTAGTCACAAAAAAGTCTGCACCAAAATGGTATTTTCACAAAAAGTTAAGAGTAAAAGTAAGAGCACAACCAGTTCTCTATTCGGTCGGCTGGGCCGTGACGTCCGTAGCGCACGCGGTGTCAATCCGGTTTTCCGTCAAAGTGCTCCAGTTACAGATTGGCCGGATCACCGACGTCCGTCCGGTTCGTCGGACGGCTTTCGAATGAGTCCGCATACTGTCGCGAAATGCGACTGTTTGCAGTACAATTTTGCGTTTTGCTAGGGCTGTGCCGATGCTTGAGTGTTTTGTTTATTATTATACAAGCATTGAACATCTTTACCTTCCTGGATTTAAACGAAGCCAATGTTATAAATGTCCAGGTATCTACATACTGTACTGGTAGGACTATTTTTTTTGTAATTTTTCAATTAACACAAAAAAAGAAGTCAATCATTAGAATAGGTAAACATACAAATAAAGAACTATAGGTATCAGTAGTTCACTACTGATACCTATAGTTCGACTAATATAATATATACAACATGTTTTATAGTTGATAAAAGACTAAAAGCTATGGTGAAGTTGAGTCCATGGTATCAACGATCCAATAGAATACTCTTTATTGTGCACCATAAAAATTGCAGATATATGAGTCGAAATTTTACTTAGGCTAACACAATGGGTGAATTTATCGCATAGTCGAGCATCTACATACTAAACATTATTCAGTTTCTGACTGTAATCATTCCGCGGTGTTTAAGGTTAATGGATTAGGCTGTGACTTCTTCCGATCCCGTCGTAGGGTTAACCACAACCTAAATTAATCAAATTACACTCATTACTATCCATCTTCACTCATCACCATACACTCACTCACACACTTACAAACCCTCACACACACACCCACACATCCCCACTAACCTTACGCTACTCTTCACTTAAGCGCGCCTCTTTTTCCTTTTTGTTTTTCTTTCAATCCACTTGGATGTTCTTTACTAAAAACATGTTTCTCAATTCTACATATTTTGGATGATGATGTGGAAGAGCGGATTCTCCTAACACAAGCATTTCCTTGCTTAAAAGGAGTCTCCAAATTATATAATTTAAACCAAGTATGTTAATTGAAATAAACTTTTTTTATTTTTTATTGATAGCATTGATTGTTTTATCACAATAATGAAACCTCAATACAATTTGTTTATCTGTTTGTCCGAATACAAACGTAAATAGCGCGAAATATCAACACATGTCAGGCAGTGTAAAACCCAATCGAAAATAAAATCAACCAGATAAGCCCAAAAAAAAGTCCGTATTTAATTTAAATGCATATTTTAGTGATAAAATCTCGTTTCGGTGAAACGGTGTTGTAGTATAAAAAAACGGTTTTCTTTTACTGCACAAGGTACCTACATTTTTACATTCATATGGTGAAATCAAAAGCACATTTACGAACATTTGTTTTATTCAAATAAATGATCTTTCATTAATTTTGTGATCGATACGCTAAAGAGTCTACTTACCTAATTAAAAAGGCAAAAGCAAGTTCTCTAATAGATCTTAACTTGGATAGGCAGGTTTGCAAGTGTGTAATGTTTGTCACAATCATATTACATCGAAACAGCTAATCCTAATAAAATGACATTCGACGCAGAGGAAAAATGTTTCATTGTGGATAACGAAACACTTTTCCCTGCAAAGAACTACACAGAAATACCTACTATTCCAATAAAAACAGTTCACAGTTCATACCTACAATACCGTGTTTAGGGTTCTGTACCCAAAGGGTAACAAACGGAACCCTATTACTAAGCCTCCGATGTCAGTCCATCCGTCTGACTTGTCTGTCAGCGGGCTGTATCTATGTAGACAGTTGATATTTTCACGAACAAAAATAATAAAATGGTCCCCCAAGAAACGTGTTTTTTTCGGCATTTTTCTCGATCTTAATACGGTACGGAACACTTCGTGTGCGAGTCCTATTCGCACTTGGCTGGTTTTATAATAAAATAAAAAGAGTATAAGTAATAGTGCAATCCACGACGACGCGCCCCACTCCGCGACTACTGTACTGTAAGCTGTACTTTAGTACGGAGCGGAGCGGAGTGGGGCGCGTCGTCGTGGATTGCACTATCTATAATCCGATCTGGTTAAAGAACTGGAAATAGAACGTTCGTTCGAATGATCCCAAACTTATTTCGACAACTTAGTGCTAGTACCTTAGTTTGCTCCGGCAATCGCTAGTGACAGTAACCACTATGTAACTCCGAACTTGTATAAATTATCTGATCTGGTAAATGTTTATAGAGAGAGCCCTGTCACCCATAACACAAGTTTAATCTTAGCTTGGGTGCCAGAGGTTTAAACTCAGTGGTATTTTTACAATTGTTTAGGTTTTAAATTCTGTTCTACATAGTGCTATTCTGCTAAATTGTAAACCTGGAAATAAAGCATAATATATTATTTCCTTTATTTTACATTATTACATAAAAATTATATTTTTAAATATTAGAATAAAAGAAAATATAAAAACATTTAAAAATATAAAAAATAGTAGCCCACCGGTATCGGGAGCAGGGTCCAATCTACCGGCGGTCAGGGCTCCAGAGAGAGGAACCTCCTAACAATGCGAGCCGTGTCTAGGAGTACCGCTTTCTGGATCAAGCCCTTAATCCAGCTGCCCAACGAGAGCCTCCTTAGGTGTTGGTCGAGGCTCTTAGCAATTAAGCCATTGGCTGATATGACTATCGGCACAATGATCGCTGAGTCCACATCCCACATGTCGACAACCTCGCGAGCCAAGTCAAGATACTTAATTTGTTTATCTTTCTCGGCTTTCACGAGGTTCCCGTCATGCGGGACCGTTATGTCAATGATCATTGCGCGCCGCTCTCCTCGATCCACCACCACTATATCAGGTCTATTAGCAACAATGGTCCTGTCAGTGATGATGGATCGATCCCAGTACAATGTGATATTTCCATTTTCGAGAACTGGGTCGGGCACATACCTGTAGTACGGTACTTCCGATTCCACAAGGCTGTATTTCAGAGCAAGTTGCTGATGGATAATCCTGGCTACAAGGTTGTGTCTATGCAAGTACTCTTCGTTAGCTAGACGAGAACACCCGGAGATAATGTGTCGGATTGATTCTCCCGGACGGTGGCATGCCCGACAGATGTCAACCGTGCCGTCCTTCACAATGAATCTCCGGTAATTGTTCGTCATCATAACTTCGTCCATAATTGCACAGACAAAACCTTCGGTTTCCCCAAAGAGGTCACCAAAACGCAGCCAGGCTACGGACGCTAATAAATCTACATCGGGTCCATGTAGGGCCCGGAAGTAGCGTCCGTGAAGCTCCTTACTCTGCCATACCTCCTTGCGATCGTTAGTGTCAAGTACTACAGGCCTGCGCCAGTTCTCTTTAGCCAACGAGAGCGGGGTAAGGCCCTTGTCCACCGCGACCACATCTCGAAGCATCCTATATTATTATTATTATAGTTATCAATCCATGATATTCAATTTATCCAACACATCCCTCACTAGAATTGGCGAATGCAAACGTGTAGGTCCCATCGGAACTGTATCTTTATTCCAGTTCCAGCATTACCGGCTACTATATATTATAAGCTCATGTGTACAGTAAGCCTATAGCAGCGTGTGTCAGTTATATTGACACTGTGCCTTTGAAGCCAGTATTGTGGCTAATTCTAGGTTGTACAGACGCCAGCAGGTCAACCTACCCGAAACTGTAAAATTTTCCCAATCAACTTTGAACCTTACACTTCAGTAATAAAGTTGAAAATCAATTAAAGAAATTTGACAGATTGTAATAGCTTGATGTGCTGGTGCCTGTACTTAAAAGAATCAAATTCACAAAACACATAAAGGTTAGTATGAAAATGAGCCTGTCAAGAACGCATTCTCTCGCTGCGACTATAGTTTGAGATATGAACGAACTTATGTTTTTGAGGAGTTCGCGCATCGCCAAGTCGAGCAAATTAAACAAACAGAGGCACAGACGTACCATCTATCTCGTTATCTTTGCTTGTGCCACGTTAGGTTTTTAAAATATAAATTGACATAGACACCATTCTTGAAAGACTAGACACAAAGAAGTCACTGCCAATTTTTTGGACAATCCATGTTATTAAATCAATATTTGGCAAATACGACATCGTGATATAGGTACGAGTATACGTAGAACATTAAGCATCCCATTATTTTCATACGGCAATCAAAAAGATTTATGGGCAGATTGGGAAGCAATTAATACTTTGATGTGCGATGTTACCATTTACAAAAACGTTTTGGTTGGAAGGAACCTGCTGTTCTATACCTACCTGATATTGAATATTCTGTATAGCTCACACACAGGCTTCGCATACGTTGCTAGTGCCTTCGTGCGTAGTGTAGATTGTGTACAGAAACAATGTTACAATATTTAGACACTTGTAAGTACTACTCGCACCTATTGTGTGTTTGTCATTTTTCACGTCAACATAGGGGCACATGTTCAGCCATACCAACATGATTTTCACAAATCAGAAATCTACTGCCTGACATAATAATAATAATAAACATTTATTTCAGATTAAAATCCATAATTACATACTACTAATCCATACCCACAAATTTAAAAACCAATTCACATCAAAATAAAATAAAAACATCACATAAAATAAAAACAGTTAAGGACACAGTTAGGTACACACATTAGGGCCGGGAGGAACTATTGCTCACAGTGCAGTATGCAAACGTATCCAGTGGCGCAGCAGTGGTGAGTCCCACCGGTCGGCGAACACGCTTAACAAACTGTTGCTACTGGACCTAACACGCCTCAGCAGCGACGCACACTGCTTCCTTATAAGAGCATGGAACCAATCAGTGTGCGCCTCAGAGCTGCGAAGATAGTCGAAGCACTGCAGAAATGTGGTAACCCCAGCAACACCCTAAACGCGTTGTTGACATACACCTCTCCAGGAATCACTACAACCACCGTATACGCTCCACCTGTATTCAAGGAAATCCTGCGTCCTTCGTCACTAGATCGCTGGTCCACCTTGAGAGAGGCCTTAGCCAAAACAATTGAAACATTATTTTATAGTATGAATATTTGACAGTCCATCTTGGATTGCGTGTTAGTTGATTATTCGATAGTTACAGTCGACCTCACCCCTCTAAGGTCGAATGACACTTACACTTCATAAAACAACAAAGTATATTTGTATATGGGATATAGATACAAAGTTTCAACCTTAGTGAAGTTTTAATTTACTGGGAATTGTTGCCAAAAGTGGTAACAATTAAGAGTTCATTTATTTTTAGTACTAATGTAGGTGAAGAATTCTCTGTCGCCTTCAACTTTATCCTGTGAGACCTTACGATTGACATTATGGAACATAAATATCACACACGCTGAGTCACCAAGGCGTTCAAGTCTGTACTCAACCATGCGGTGAACTATTTCTCGAATGCGAGACGCATTTTCTCTCTTTTCGAAACGCATGCCGTATGAAGTTAAATGGCCGAAGGATTAGTGTTAAGAAGTCTATTTTAATGCCCGTCGATTCGTCACAACAACCGCTTAACGGTAGTGAGCTACTGATTTACGACTATTATTTGTAAGTGGTGACTTCCCGGTAACTTGCCAGATGGTGTAAGAAAAAACTGTTTTTTTTTCTCATATATTATGGCAAATTTTGTCACTGTGCTTAAGCTACTATTCATTTTTTTTCTGGAGTTATATTATTTAAAAGAAGAGTATCTCGGGACAACGGGAGTGCCCATCTATAGACTCATCTTTTCTTCCTTATTTAAACATAAGTACCGGTAGTCCTAATTGATTCCTTTGAACATTCAGCCTCCTACTCCTCCCATTTCTCGACACTTTGTGTCTCAAAAATGCATGTCTGCACCATCCGGTCGCACCACAAGCCACAACCTTGGCTCCTACGCAACCGCCGAACGTCCCCGTATTAAATTAAACATTAAACTACAGACAGGTAAAATCAGAAGATTCACAAAATAAAGGTAAAAACGTGTGCGACATTTAAATAATCTGGAGCATAGTCGTAGCATTGTCGTGGAATTGTCGTAGCACTGTCGTAGCGTTTTCGTAGCATAGACGTAGAGCTTTCGTAGCGTTTTCATAGTATAATCATAGCTTTTTCTTTCGCAGCATAGCCTTAGCGCTTTCGTAGCGTAGTCGTAGCGTTTTCGTAGCATAGTCGTATCGTTTTCGTTGTATATTTTCGACTACTAGGCTCAAACAATATGAAAACAACAAAGAAGAGTACCATCGACACGAAAAGGAGAAGTAGAAATATACTCGTAGCGTTTTCGAAGCACGGTCGTAGCGTTTCAGCACAAAAAAAAAATGTTGTATTTTCGTAAAGAAGTCGTATCTCAGTCGTAGCGTTTTCGTAGTATAGTCGTAGCGTTTTCGTAGTGTAGTGGTAGACATGGCAAAGTCTCTGTATCTATTTAGAAAATGAAAAATTATCCAAGTGGGTCTTCTGTGCATTCCTACTCTGTGATCAAACTTCAAACCGGTGACGTAATTCTATACAACAAGAATTAGTTGTTTTCGCAAAATGTTGCTATAAATATAAATATAGTGGAATCTGCTTGTTTGAATCGCAGGACTTGTTTTGTCGTTAACGCCAAATAAAATGTTGTTTTAAGACTATGTTGGTATTTTGTAATGATATCGCATTTAGTATCATGTGTGAGACGAGTATTGGGTTTGCATGATTACGCGACTCTGTTCTCGCAAAATGTTTTTAGTTAAATTCAGAATGTATACACAATTTGAAAGGGACACGTGTCCTGCCGTAGACTGAAAATTATTATTGTTTCATGAGTTTTGCTTTTGGTTAGTCTCAGCTAATTCGTTTATCAATCCACTGAAAGGATTTACCAGATGTTGAAGGATACATTAAAATATTTATCCTTAAATTTATCCTTCCTTAATTAAAAACAAAATGATTTCCTATATTTGTTACTATGTGTAATGAAATATATATATTTTTGTTCATGATAGTCATTGGGAGTTAGTCATTCATATTTCTTATGTAGGTATTGTGAAACATTAGATAAAATAAATATCTTATCTTATTTGTAAAACTTACAAACAAATCCATACTAAGTAATTCTGTTTGTGAGTCTGCTTGTCTATGTCTGTTTGTTAACATTTCACACCTTTACGGCTGAGCAGATTTGGACGAGGCAGACGGATCTATGGCCCGGATGAAGACATAGGACACTTCTTTATCCCGGTAATGCGTTTCCGTGGGATAATTTCCGACCTACACGTGGGCGACGCCTCAGTCAAAAGCTATAGTCCAGAAAATATGTTTCACTCCCGATACTGCTGAAATTACAAATTCAATCAGTAAGAATTCCTTGTACCTCTATCTATATCACGAAGCACACAGGTTGCAATACATTAAAGCCCCTTCCGTGGACTGTATTCCCAGTATAAGGTAAAAGACGTTTACTGTTCGTATTTCTGATGCTATGCCAACATCGAGAATAATATTTCTTCTTCGATAAATGTAGTATCTTACTGTAAGCTGGGGAAACACGGCAAAGAAAAATGATAAGGAATAGTTTGTTTGAAAATCATGAAAATAAAGGCTTTCAGAACTGGTTTTGTTACGACTAACGTGCGACTTACTGTACTGTAATACCAGGGCCTCAAGTCTGCTATTACAATAGTGTCAGAATGGTCTATCATTGATTTCATAATTGTTGATTTTAACAAGTTTGGTAGGTAATCTACTAACATTTTGGCGTCATTATGACTTTCCAATAGTCAGCCACTGACACTCCATTGAAAGAAATGGCATCTATTGGTAATCTCGTAAATAATGAAAAATGAATGACTGACTTAGGCGGTAATCTGCTAAAATTTTGACAGTTCCTTTGATCAGTGACCTACCATGAGAATGTCATTGTGCAGTCATTCCTTTTAATTCGTTACGAGTATCGTGTTTGTGGAATACAATGATCAACCAATGATCGACCATTATGAATTAGCAGATTACGAAATTTTAGCAAAATGACAATGGGATTGTGTTGGAATGACGAATTTATAAAAATAGCAGACTTAGGCCCCAGTTCATAAGCTGGCCTCTATTCTATTGTCAGACTATTCTCAGATGTCTCGCTGATGGTGACGCGTGTGGTGGATCATTTAGCTTGCTTCAAAATGGTTGAGCTGAATGGTGCTGATCCATGCGTCATGTTTGTGAACGGGCGCCGTCAGTTGTGGCGGCTACTTCCCATTTGGTAAACTTCCCATTTCGTAAACCTCAGGCTGTTGTGGCTGGTCTTCTCTTAGCTGCCATGGCTTATTTCAATTTATTTTAATTTTTGAATTGTTCTTTGTTTTTATCTTTTTATTACGGACGCTTCTAACGTGCATGTCTTTCTACATTGTTCTCAGATGTATAATTTCAACATGAATGATGTAACTATTATTTTGTAACACATTTTTCATTTTAAAGAGTGTCCGTGGAGTTTCTTGCCCGTTCTTCTCCGTAAGAACCTACTACGCTTTAGAATGGGCAACTAGCTTCATATTTCTGACTGACCGACTCCTTGACAATTCAAAAGTGTCTGTAATTGGTTTCATTGAAATAAATGCTATGAATTTGAGTTTGAGATTGAAACTCCTTAGGTACTTTAGGCTAGCTCAAGGTCAAAGTGTTACCACAGACTTGCCGACGGTCGACTATACCTAGTATAAAAGCATTTGCAGCTGCCTCTGAGGAATTCTTAAAGGAAAATTTAAAAAAAAACAGCGCTCCTTACAGTAGTCGCATAAGATTTGTAACATCTGACATCTCACCTTGGTAATAAGCAAGATTAAATAAAAACATTAAAGGCCAACTCGCACCGCAAGCACCGCATGCGCTTCCCCGGCTTCCTTGTTACACACTTCCGTTTCTTTTCATGAAAACACTCCCAGAGATTGCAACAGATCTCATAAGAGAGTAGTAGGTATATTCTTTGGGTTGCAGGAAAGCAAGAGGAAAGATATTACACATCTTAAATTCCGTGTGCAGCACCCTACACGTGATTGAAGTGAAACTTCTTAAAAAACAAATAATGAGAGTGATTTAGTGCGAGAGACAGAGAGATATATTCTTCTCATGTAATGAAATTTGCCTAAACGTAACGCGGCCTTGAAATTTCACTTTATTCTGTCACCGAGGCGGTATCCTACTGATCCCATACCGACCGCACCGCAGATCTGTCAGGCGATATTTGCGTACTGATTCGGTGCCGCGTACCGAGACGGTATCGCGTACCGAGACGGTATCGCGTACCGAGGCGGTATCGCGTACTGAGGCGGTATCGCGTACCGAGGCGGTATCGCGTACCGATTTGGTATCGCGTACCGATTCGGTATCGCTACCGAGCCTTACAGAAATAGGAGATATTTTGTTGAATGGATAATTGAATGGCTAAAATACAGCCTAATTTAAAACATACGTGGCGGTATGCTAAAATCGAGCTCGCATTGCTAGCTCTTGCATCCTGCTTCTCAAACTTAGCAGAATTACAAATTGTGGCTGGTGTTAGCTATGATATAATCTTGAAAAACATTCAGAGACTAAAAAGTCGTCTAATCTAACGTTTTCCTTTCGTTTGGGAAATGCCAGAGGCCTCGCAAAGCTGATGTCGCCGACGACGTCCACGTTTGGTCTAGCGTCGCCACTGCTACTTCCATATGGGAGAATTTACTCTGCAAAGTTATGAGGTCTTTGCTTCATTATTGGTAAAGATATAGAGACTTCATTTTAACCTTTAAACAGTCCGTAGGAATCGGCCATTAGTCACGATGGACCAGTATAGACCAGTATAGATTGGACCGCCTTAAGATTGGTAGACCGCTCAGTGCGTCAACAGTCACGCATACGACCTCAAACTCAAACTCAAAGCATTTATTTCAATTAAACCCTTTACAGGCACTTTTGAATTGTCAAAGAGTCAGTTAGTCAGAAAGTTGAAGCTAGTTGCCCATTCCAAAACGTAGATCTCTATGGAGAAGAACGGGCAAGAAACTCCAAGGACACTCTTTTAAATATAGAAATTACAAAATCCTGGGTACATTACTCTTGTTGATTCTATAAGTGAGAACAATGTAAAAAAAAATATTTAAATCAAAAACGATTAAAAATAAGCCCTGGCAGATAAGAGATGACCAGTCTCAACTGACGGCGCCCGTTCACGAACATGACGCGTGGATCAGCACCATCCAGCTCAACCATTTTGTAGGGAACCGAATGATCCAACACACCAACGATATATACCACCGACGCACTAAAAAGAAGTCGGCATACTTCATGCGGCCGACACATACTTTTCATGATGCATCATCTCATCCCGTTAGCAACAGCCGAGATGGTTCTAAGTTGGCATTAAGTGTTAATATACTCGTATTGCTTGAGCAACTCTGTTAAGTAAGTACACAGCTCATTAACCGCACCGTTAGCGTCAGTTACTTGATTTATGTTGTATTAACTGCTGTTTTACTATATTATTTATAGGTAATTGTGACTTATGAGGATAGGTAATTAGGATGCTTGAAATATAATCTGTCAAACAAGGAATTGGAAGGTTCCTATACATTACTACTCGGTAGACTGGTCAGTAAAAATTGCACTGAAAAAGAATGCGTTTATTTTTTATAGACCGTCGCGTTAGAGCATAATTTTAAAGTTTTTCATACAAATCTACTTGAGGAGTATTAAAAGACAAATTAAGTTAGTAAAAAAAACAAACTACTTATCGTTTACAAATTAGTTTGTGATATAGGATCTAGATGAGGTATACGAAAGCTGAGCAGGTGTAAAAGAATACGGAAATGCGTGAAGTCATACAGATGCACCTTTTCTATTGACAAATGCAACTTTAAAGTAACCGGATACACAACAGGAAGCGACGAAGCTAGTTAAGCGCATTTTTCTGTTATATCGTGGGCGTACAGGTATGCAGCAGAATTGAATGCGTAAATCGATCTGTGTGTCGACTTCATGCCGATGGCATTCATCGCTGACAACCTATATTACAGTCCACTGGTTGATAAAGTATCTTTCTAAAGTGCAGAGAGGCACTCTCACCTCCCAAAATTGTATCTTGTAATTGTGTAATGGTGATTCCCAATATACTTAAATATAGTCCTGCCGTTGAGAGAATACGTTCTTCACACCTGTCAGTTTCATGAATTTGATCCTTATTACTACTCTCTCGCATTCTCTGAACGGCCGAACTGTAACATACCCAGATCTAAAGCCTAAACTAATAGGAAACGCCGATCTCATCCAGTTATTAAAATATGATTGACGTGTAAAAGTGTTTGTACAAACCTACTTACAGAAATAAAATCATTTATCATTTAAACAATCTTTTACTAGATAGTAGATTTTGTTATTGTAGAATAAAGTGGAGTAAGAACGCAGTTAAAAAAATACGCACTTTTTAGCAAATATGATTCGCCAAAGCGTGCCACAAACAGCGCCACACCGTGACATTTTTACAAAAGCAGCCCACTTCATATAACCAATGATTACTAAACATTCATAAAAAAAAATATATATTTTGTAACAATTTTATAATTGCTCCTAAAGGTATTTTTTGTCGGGTACATTGAGTGGCCCTTTGTAAGACGACTAAAATGTCACGGTGTATATTAACTATTTTTTGTATAGCAATGCAACATAGAGCTGAAACATGGAACCACTATTCATTTGGATGTACCGATCTGGGATTTAACTTCTAAGGGCTCATGTTCTAGTTACTTACAAGCTTATGTTAGTGTAATAGGCATAATCAGCCTGTAATGATAAGAGGGAGTGGGCCGTAATCCACCACGCGGGCCTAGTACGGGTGTGGAAGATAAGAATAAGAATAAGAATAAATAAGAATAAATTTATTTCTCAAAGTTTACATTCAAGTGTTGAATTCCTAGACCTCACACTAGGATTCCCTGTGTTGTGAAATCCAGGCTCCATCGTTCCGATCACAATTTTATCCATAAAAAAAAAATGGAGGTACATTTTTTTTTTTATTTTTTTTTTATTTAACTTAAAACAGATTTAAAAACAGTGCATGTATAGTGGTGTGATTTGAGTCAGTTGTGTTGGTGTTGTAAGGGAGTGTATGTATGAAATACGTATGTTAGTGAGTGAAGATGTCATTGTCACATGTCTTCGAATTTTGGATCATGCCGGGTTCCTCACGATGTTTTCCTTCACCGTTATGATTGAGTATTCAACTTTAATTCATCTTCCAATATTGTCATACAATAATCTCTACAGTAATAACTTGGAAAACAAACCACTAGCTTTGAGCTTAAACTTAGCGAACAATCACAAAGTTTTGAATGCGCTCTTGTTTAAAATATTTAACTTAGAAAACTATACACACCTCTTGATAGTTGTCTTACGATATACTACTATTATTAAAGTTGT
The DNA here is from genome assembly GCA_963853775.1 of Xanthia togata. Lineage (NCBI taxonomy): Eukaryota > Metazoa > Arthropoda > Insecta > Lepidoptera > Noctuidae > Xanthia > Xanthia togata. The sequence goes on along the minus strand of OY970797.1, from coordinate 4,411,354 downwards.
CTATATGTGATCTGTTGATTCGAGGGTTCATTGAACGTTTGGCATTTCGGCCTGAAGGTCATACGATCATTTATCGTCGATATCGAACGTAAACCATAGAATATTCAACAGGTTTGGTAGAACTGAGGTAGGTGTTAGGTTTTAGGCCTATATCAACGTAGGCTGAAATTCACTGCTTAGTATCTTCAATATTTACAAAAGCTTATAGCATTTATCTTTATCTTTAGTTACATAGTATACAGCAAAGTCGCTTTACGTGTCTGTCTGTGTGAACGCTTGAATCTTTCTAACTACTCAGTGGATTTAGATGCGGTTATCATTCAGAGCAATTATGTGTGTGTTTAACATTTCGATGTTTTGACATGTCGCTCTTGTACTCGCGCGAAGCAGGGGTGGTCCACGTAATAAACAGACGAAGTTGAATAACAACATCTAACAAAAACGAACTATAAATAACATACACAAAAAAAAAACACTCCCAAACCAACTTCCCTCCGCATGATTCATAAATTAATCTTGATTTAATTACCATACCTGCGCACACGCATACGTCTCGTTCAATGGCTCCACTGGGCCGTGACTCCCTTGCATCAGTTGTATGGCAGGTGGGCGGGCCCTGATCTGCGATATGCACCGCAATGCAGGCTCCCCTTCTTTATTGCACATGTGCCTATGTTATTATTTTTCAAGGCTACTTGAGTAGGAATATAATTCTATTATACAGGGTGTAAGAGACGTGTAGACCATGAATTCAGTACAAAAAATTAAACCTAATCTAATTTAATTTAATCTATATAATTTATTGTAATCAAGCCTTTCATAATTTATTTTTTACTTTTATCTGAACTATGTCTTGTTTTAATTGTGTTAATATCTGTACATAATGTAGTGCTTGCTGTGCTTTTCTCTAATGATTGAGCCACTTAGACTTAAGTTTGCAACGTAAAAATTGCAAAGTAATTATTGTTAAAGAGCCTAATAATAAATAAATTAATATATGTTTTTTATTGGATGAAAGAGAAAGGAGTGAATGATAGCATGACGGTTGACAAGGGAGAGTGGAAAGAGAAAACGTGATGCGCCAACCCCATGTAACATGGGACAAGGACGGGGAGGTGATGAAGACATGATTCTGGACCTACAAGCAATTTTTGTTGGTTATTAAGGGGATATGTTGAAAAAAATGTGGTTTTTCTATTTCGTGTAAATTGTTGAGTATGTGGAATAGGGATTTAACATTTTGGTATATGTTTTTTGACTCTTTGTTCTAGTATCGTGCAAAAGGAATACACGACTACATGAATTTTTTTCGATACAAAAAAATTGCAAAGTTACATCTATTTTTTTACTTTTTTCAACATCACGGCGTAACGTTTAAAAGTACTTCAATGGAATTTACTTTAAAACATAGAAAATTATCATATCAAAGTTTACTCAAAGTAATTTTAAATTGTATTTATTTATTTTGTTAAAAATGGAGTATATTCGTTTTGGCACATACGTCGTTTTATTCTGAGCGCACGCATATTATAGCCATCTCTTCTTTTGCGTTTCAAAAGTAATTGCATCACTTTCGCTCGCGTCATAGATCAGTCATAAAAAAAGTACTCTGTGGTCGCCCGGTGCGCTTCATCGACGACGAACCTATGACGTTTGTCTGCAGATCGGTGCTATCGGATTTTCGTGATTATAATAATTGTTTATATATTAAAAGTTAGTAGATTGTTAGTTAATTTGTGTTGAATAGGTATATAAAGACTATTCTTGCGATTGAACAGTACCTATAACGTATCGTTTTCTATTTGTGACGAGTTTTTATTTAATTATAAATAAAAATGGGAAGAAATACGAAATCAAAACTAAATAAAATACAACGTTTGAAGTACCTGAGCATGAGGGCTCAGAAAATGAGAGAGAGTAAAAAGTAAGTATATAGTTATGTACAATAATTAGTTCCTATTGTATCAGTTATGAGCACGTTCTTGACTGCAATCATGCCCGATGGAAGACAAAGATGACATCGAAAATAAATAATGAGTTGCGCTCGAGAGCTTACTTCTTTTGTAATTTTTTTCTGTTGTTAGATCCCGTGACCGGTTTTTATCAATGGACTCATTTTACAGGAAAACAGTATCAATAGCTAATAAAAAAGAATCCAAGTCGCCACCTCGCTCATAAATTTAGATAATCAGCTACCACCTGTCCTTGCCTCGCAAAGTAATAATGGGTAAGCATTATATTTGCTAGAACAAAATATTTATGAAATAAATATAAAAAAGGCTAAAATGTAGTATCTTCTTTTTACTTTTTTAGGTTAGAAATATGTCAACAGTACATCAATAATACTTAAAATACTATTACCGCGTGTGACAGACTAAGAGCACAAAAACGAATGGAGTCGCATTTGAATTGCAAAAAAAGGTGAGTTTAGACGAAATTATTTTTTGATTTTTATTGAGGTATGAATTATTGTGTGTGATTTAATATAATAAGTTAATTTCAGTTGTTTAATAATTTTAGTATTCTTGCCAAGCAGAGTAGTTTTTTTTGCGGTTTTCAAAAGTCGTAGATTTTTTTTAATCAAAAATAAAAACAATCAGAATGAATTTGATTATGCTCCACTTGAATTTAGATGAACGTTTTTATTCCAGAAATAAAAGAAAGCAACAACATGATGTCGATAACGAAGATGAGGAAGAAGAACCACTGCCATTCGGAATCGAACTTGAAGAAAATGTGAGTTCTCTCATTTTATTTACTATGTATTTTCCATTATAGAGCTTGGTATAAATAGCATTTTACAAATTTGACTTATACTTTTCTTGCAGGACTGCTAACTGCCGACATCAGCGGGCACAGAGTTGTTGATGTAAATTACTTTTTTAATGAATTATTTAAAATATCAAGTCACAAATCAATGTTTCAATGCGGCCTTACAACCATCAAATTAGAATTCGAGAAAGTTTCTGGCCTTACATCTGAGTTCACATTTTCTTGTACATTGTGTAACACAAAGTTTAAAGTACAAAACTTAACACAAAGGTTAAATATAATGGCAGTGGCCGGGATGATAGCAGCTGGTTGTAGTAACGCTCAACTTAAACAGTTTTCGGCAGCTGTCAATTTACCATCTATGTCGGAATACAGGTACAAGATGAAGTATGTGACGAATGGGAAGTGACGGCATGGGAAGAGATGAGAAAAGCGGGGGAAAGGGAGAAAGAAGCAGCGGTCAAAGAAGGAAAGGTTACTAAAGATGGCATACCAATAATAGATGTAATCTTAGATGGTTGTTGGGCTACCTGGCGCTGCGACAATTATAGGTAGACGATTTCGTCAAGTTCTTTTTATGGCAGTTAAAACAAATACTGTTGTATTTGTGCTAGAGCGGAAAAAGGAAATGAAGTAGTAAAACAACATGAGTGTTTTAAAAATTATAGCGGATCTTCAACAGCTATGGAATCTATTATTATCGCCGAAGGATTTAAACAGTCCATAGAAATGCATGGCATTATGTATGGAAGACACAAAGCTGATGGAGACAGTAGCACTTATGCAAAAATACTTGACTCTCGACCATATCCCTCAATCACGGTCGAAAAGATTGGTTGCAAAAATCACATATTAAGAAATTTTTGTAATAAATTCCAAAATTTAAAAACATATTAAAATATCCTAAAACAGAAAGGAATATACTAACTACAAATAAGATTTTAAAGATACGAAAGTATATATGTAGTGCCATCAAATACTATGGCTTAAAAAATCTGCAGCAATCAGACATCATAAAAAATCTGCACTAAGATATTACGAATGCCATTTATCATGCATTTGAGCACCATGATTCTTGTAATAAAAATATTTGTGGTGAAAATTCAAATGAAGAAAGAACTTACAAAATGCACTTATGGGGTTGTGATAAAAAAACAAGAGAAAAGCTGAAATCGCGAAAAAAAAATCGTCTGTTCCCTACATTTTGACGAGTTATCAATCAATCTGCCTAGACTTTTCCCAACTATATTGGGGTCGGCTTCCAGTCTAATCGGATGCAGCTGAATACCAGTATTTTACATGGAGCGACTGCCTATCTGACCTCCACAACCCAGCAACTGGGTAATACGATACCCCTTGGTACATTTTGACGAGTTATGCGAACATAAATGACCAAGCTGATTTTTTTTCGCGATTTCAGGTTTGGTCCCATAGTAAAAGTTGTTCATAATGATGAGTACAATGACCCCTCAAGAGGTTGGCAAATATTTTTATAGCACCTTAAACATTAATTATTTAAATAAAAAATATTCTTAGTACATGCACCACGTTTTTACTATAAGAACACATTAGAAAAGAAATAAACATTTGTAATATACCTTAATTACCTAATTAATTTTTATTACATGGTACGTACTAAATAAAAAAATGGTTGAAAATTCAATATTTGTATTATTTGTCTACTCCATACCTCCTGTGTGCTAATATTTCAGGAATTTCAAGAAATGCGAACTCGGCTCTCCCGATGTCGACCGCGTAAACTGCATTCGCCGCTCCCCGCGTGGGGGGCTAAGCCACGCCCATCGAGCTACGATTTATTTTCAACATAGCCGTTCCATAATTTTTTTGTACAATTTGTTGTTGTCAATTGCACTTTTGTATGAATCAATTGACCCCGACGAAAAAATTCTAGGCTAGGTCTAAAATCTGTATGTGCTAGGTCTATGTTTGTGCTGAATTCATGGTAACAGTTTGCGCGTCGATCACCCTGTATATTGTGTATGCCGCTGATGACAATATCGATATTTTCCCCATGAATTTCGATACTACTATTAGTAATCGGTCGAATTATGGCTCTTAATATAGTTGATACAATCAGCTTACGGTATTGACATTTTATTCAGAAGCTAATGGAACAGTAATGCTCAATTTCAATTGTCATATCGAAAGTTAGAATAAAGACCCGCCACAGACAGACGCGACGCGACACCGGTAGAATAATTTCCATGACGTCGCGTCGCGTCGCCCCTGTCTGCGAGAGCTTTAATTGTCGTTTCTCCATACCATACCGAAAGTCTTTTCAAAGGTCTAGTTTGACATAGTGAACTAGTAAGATTATTTAAATGTCCGGAAGACATTATATGTATGTACTATCGAAGAACTTCATATCTAAGCAGTTTTAAAACAAAATCCCGTGAACACGATGTCCACATCTGCTTACCGCCTCGGTTCTATAGCGGCCGAGCGCTGCAAGCAGAATAGTCCTTAGGTGTATAGATATGAAGTTCTTCGATGGTATGTTCACTGTATTGCTTGTAGAGTCAAGAGTTAACATTTTCTGCCAAAGGTTGACTGAAAGAAAATACCTAAGGCATTAAGTCCGCCTATGTGCATGTGTGTGCCAAAATTATTAAATAAATAAATAATATTTTAAATACTGGTAGCAATTCCAATTCCCTTTCGTCCTTAATGAACGAAGACACAATTTGCTTTGCAGGTTACCATCTAGTGGAGTTTGGAGTTTTAATATGTGACTACGAAAAACAAAAGAACGGTGCTTTAAAATTAGCCCTTGGATTATTTCACTTTGTAGCCTGTCAATCTGTACCTGGCAATAAGGACAAATAATGCGATTGATTTGGCTATTTATTCGGCGAATAAATAGGTATGAGTCAGTCGCTAGTAGTTTTCCTTCACAACATCTTTTTGCAGTCATCAAATTAGAGTTAGAAGAACTCGTTCCTGTACTTAGAATATTTGAAAATACTTTTTAGAAACTTGTAATCGATCGAATAATTTCTTGAGAGAAATAGGATTAAATCTTTTGCTCTTTCTGTATAGATGCTAAATTATACGGACAAAAATGAAAGCCAATGGGGTAAAATAAAGAACTTTAACGGCGCAGGATAGCGTTTACAGAGGTGGTATCGTATTAGTTGTTATATAGCATGTCGTAATATAGCAGTTCGTAGTGGACGTGGTCCGACAGCGGCTGCTCTCACATATCACTAGGAAGCAAAATCTATCAGCAAAAGCACTAGGAAGTGGTGAAGGGTGGGCGTTTTGGGGGACTGTCTTATGTAATTTTGACGTTCGAAAAGTGCTGATTCTCAGCCTAGTTTGAATAAATGACTTTTGAATTTTGATTTTTTATCGATGTGACGCTCTGCTAAAGTCTCTGTCACCAGCTTTCTCTTATGTATGGTCACCAGCCAGTGTCACTCTTATCCGTCCTTTTTGGTTATTCTAGAAACTTCGTAACAAAAACAGACGGCGGCGCCACTTATTGCACCATCAACTTAATTATCGGCGTCAATTTGACGGCACGGTTGGCGCAGTGGTTAAGCAATTGACTGCTGCACTGCGTGTCGCAGGTTCGATTCCCGCACGGAACAAATATTTGTATGACCTACAAGTAGTTGTTCCGGGTCTGGCTGTTTGTGTATGTGAGTTTAAATGTTTGTAAACGCACCCACGATACAGGAGAAATTCCTAGTGTGGGGCAACGTATTAAAAAATATATATATATTATATAATATTAGTGTTTTGAATTCGATAAATGTGCAAAGATCCCATAGTTAAAATAGTGCATTGAATTTCGCGAATGAATAATTCACGCAATGAACGATATTAATTACTCAATTAACCTTAAAGCAATTATGAGATGTTGTAATGTTTAAAACAATAAAATAAACTGCGAGAATTAATTCTTTAAACGCAAGAGTGGAACTCTCATAATTATAGTAAAAAATAAATTCCTGTTATAATGAAGTGAATCGAAACGCCTACGATTTTATTGGACAGAGAACTGAATTCCGTTTTCCAATTCAAATTCCGAACACGACGCCATATTATTGTTTTGATTTCAATTAATTATGAAATGTTACGATATTATCATACATGTTCTGCTACTTGTAAGTAAGAAAAAAGTAAGAAGAGTAAAAGAAGATTAAATATCTCTTTTCTCCTACTTCACACACTTTTACACTTCGTTCTTTCAATTCATATGTACTTTCTGAGTTTATCTTGATCATTACTGACATCAGTGAAGGAAAATATCGTGAGAAAACCTGGATTTGTGTAGTTAAAACTCGTATAAGACTGAAATTGCCTACCCGTCTTGAGCAAGCGTGGTAAATGCAATGCTTGTGCTTTCTCTGTACAACAAGAAGCCTTTGACTTGCAGTGGGACAGTAAATGGCTGGTATTATAACTAAACCTTTGGATTCTGATGTTTAAGGTCTCGAAATTACAGTCTGACTAATAATCGTCAATCTTAAATCGGAGCCTTACACTAAAATGTATTATTCCTTATTATTATACCGTGTCCTTGTTTCTAAATGGAATCGTTTACATATTTCCTTTATTATCGTGAGTGGCTACTACAGCTACATTTGGACTAACAACATGCTATTGGGGGCACCTCACCTGCCAAGAGCCAAGAGTAGTGGATGTAGTGATTATGGTAATGCCCTGGTCCGTTACCGGATAATAGGAGCAGTTTATTCTAATGAGTGCTAAACAGAATAGGGTATTAAGGACGCTCTTTAGATGTCCAGTAATAGCAAAATAGTTAATGGTTAGGCCCGATTGTTTGAAAACTAATTTGTCAGTTTGGTGTCTACAATATTTGTATCCGTTTATAATGACCCGTAGTCAAACGAGGAATATGATTCAGCAGTCTATGTTCCATGAATGTTCGGTCGTTCTCCTAAATGAATCATCTTGTAATTGATAAAATTCAAAATATTTAAGACCCCAGCGGTGGACTAAGCTGAATAGATTAATTGAAAAAATCTAAGCCTTAAAAAATAATAAAAATGAAGATCAAAAGCTTATTAATACAAAACACTGTTTTTCGTCCGTTCTAAAATCTATTGTGGCTATACAGCCTGTAAGTCCATGATACAAGTTTGTATGAAAAAATATTTCTGGCTTCTATATGAAAGGGCTTCGTTTTTGTTTAGCACCACGTGTAATATAAATGAAAGCTGCAGTTTTATTCAGAAAACCATTCGAGGAAATAGTCATTCAGTCTAGTTCTAGGTAAAATTGGGAACTGAATATGAGTACTTAGGTAAGTACCTACTATGCTGTGGTAAAAACTGAAACATTTCTGAATCTAGGATAGACGGATAAGTCATAGTTATTTTTGTGCCAATGATCTCAATAAATATGCACAGACCGATTTACCTTAACATTACAAAGTATATTAACCAAAGTTATTAATAATTAATGTCATTTTATAATATTTTTTTCCTTATTTTGAGGAGATGTGTGAACAGACGAGCAAAGTTTGAGCCATTGCTATTAACATAAAAATGGTACCTAAGCAGGTACAAAATTATTATTTTTATTTGATTAATTTTTATATTGTATAAATTGTTGAAAACAGCAACAATACTCAAGAGTTTATAAAATAAAATACAGCAAAATAAGCCTTTAATAACATCACAGTAGTAAGGTGGATTATAGTCGTCCGCGAAACCCTTTCCCTGTAAAGCTGCGGGCGGATCATAATAAGAAAAGTAGGTTATGAGGTAAACTAGATAGGGGATCACTAACTAATGCATAAGGTATTGAAGTAACATGTTCCCTAATTATGATATCATAGCCCTTAATAATAGACCAAATGGAATCCGATGTGGACTCATCGAGGCTTATGTTAGGACTCAACAAGGCGAATGATGTATTATTTGAAGGCATAACATTATTAGGAATGTTCTAAGCTATTATAATATTTTGATTTCTGTTTTCTGATATGAAATTCCCATATTTTACGAGGCGTTGTGTGTTTTTTTGATCATATTAAAAAAGGGAATTCCTTGGCTAATTGTAATTTAAAATTCACAGATTTTGGAATGTCAACAACTGTGCATTTGACCTGAAACTGAAACTGTCAATTATAAGAGACTGCATTTCAGGAAAATTTAAGTTAATGATGTCTTGTGATCTTCAAAGTGGTGTTTTTTTTTTATATTCGATTTTTTTTTTTCTAAGAATTAAATTTTACAGTTAAACTTTTTTGTACTTTTTTATTTCTTAGTTGTAAAACATCGTAAATTATATTCATAATTATTAAATACCCGCTACCTAAGCAGAGGTCTCGGCCACTTATAAATAACAAGCAAGGTCTCCGTAAATTAACCCTTTTGCCTTGTTAGGTGGCTTTTACAGGTTTGTAGAGTGCAGGGCTACTTATTGTAAAGAAAACATGAAGCTCTTTACCTTAGCTATATATTATATAGTATTATTCAATTTGGCTTACGTAGGTCTTAGTTTGCCTTAGATATTACATATCTATATCAATATTATAAAACTAGGTTTCGCCAGCGGCTTCGCTGGTGAAAGAATTTACAAAATCGGTTCCGTAGTTTTTAAGTTTAGTCATAACAAACAAAAATATAATTCTTTCTCTGTATAATATTAGTGTAGATGAATTAATAGTAATTCTGTCTGTCTCGTTTTTAGCTGGCTGAACGGATTTCGATGAAATTTGGCACATGGTTAGACCATGACTTGAGTTAAAATAAAGGATACATTTTCTCCCGGCAAAAGGTAGTTTTGAATAAATTATAGTTTTTAAAGAAAGAAAATAAATAAAGAAAAATTGTTTATTCTGGTCACCAACAAAACGCACATTACAACAAAAAAAAAACATAAAATACACACATGCAAATTAGCTAAAAGCCTCGCATTCAAACAGTAAAGTTTTGGCAATTTCATCAAAAAATTATCAAGTCTACCGAATTTTAAAAATACATTGGTCGGTAAGTTGTCAGTAAAGTTTCTTCTAACGTAACGTTTTCAACAAAGCCGTATAAATTAGCCATAAACCGTAGATATTAATGTTTGAATGCTATAGAAGGAAGGTAAACTTATTAGCATATACTTTTAGGCTTGTAGTTGTGTTATAAAATGTTGTTATCTAAACGATGGATCTACCTATACTTGATTGATCATAAAAGATTATTTACAACTCTATGGTGACACCTTAATGTCAAATCGACGAATATACTACAAGTATACTTAAATGTAGAAGTAGGTATCCAATTTTGTTAATTTTAGTTATGATTTGTGGTATTTATAGGGTCACATTTGAACAGACACTTTCATATTCCTTAGGCAAGCTACCATTCAATTTAAAAAAAAGAACATTAGCCATGTCTGTGGTCGTTTCTAAAATTGACACTCTTAACCAAATGTTACACTTTTATCAATGTTAACCTAACCTAACCTTTTTTTTTTTTTCTAACATTGCATCTTAGTGACAACCAATTTTTTTTTCTTTTTAACTTTGTCCCCCACTAGTAATTTCTCCTGTATTGTGGGTGCATTTACAAACATTTAAACTCACACACACAAGCAGCCTAAGTTATAATAATAATAAGTTACCAGAAAGTTAACCCTCCATTTAAGAGATAATAGTTACATACATTCTTCTTCTTAGCTGTCGGTCGATGGAAATTTACCTATACATATAGAGTAAGGCCAGAATTTGGCTACGAGTTTGAGATATATTAATTTAATCTGTAGTTAACACCCAGTGTCTGAAAGTCTCATCAACACAAAATGATTACGAACACGCTGTCAAACACATGTCAACTATTGTAAGATGAAATAAAAACAGAATAAAAACAACCAGTCAAATCAGTCGACAATCATGAGATTTGAGAATAATTAAAAAAAAAAAAAAAACACATGAACTTGAGCCGAAGTAAATCACAATAATTCTCACATCAATACTGATATTGTTGTTATTGTAGTCAAGTTTACTACTACTAACATAATATTTATTCATCAGAGACTAGATAAGGCTTTAAATATTCTACTCCTTCAAAGCGAAAAGGTTATTCTAAGGAAAGTAAAACAGTTCTAGCTAACAAGTAATTGGTTCCTGGCTATTAAATTCCCTCCTATGTTCATGTAATCTACTCTTAATGGTCTCTTACCAGGTGCAAGACCATTATGTTCGTATAGTACTTGGAATTTTAAGTCGCATTCTCTTATATGTCTGTCTGTATGGTTCATGGCCATCTACTAAACTTGTAGAACATTTTGTAGTAGACAAAAAAAAGTTGTCAAAAAAATCTCGGAGCAGGTAGGCTATGTGCCTATAATTTGCATGTTGCTATACAAGTTTTTAAAAGCAATTCGTTTATAGTATTGGAATTTATATTTACTCGCATAATCGTAAAAAATAATGTCGTCAAACATTGTTGTTACAAAAATAAACTCAGCTTTTCATTTATCAGTAAATTGATTGATAAATTAATAAAGCAAGCAGCTGCACCGAGCTATATTAATTGTCAATAATTGATAATTAATACACCCAGCCTAGACCTAATTGATACACGACCGTGGGTACAGGGTACAGGCATAAAGATTATCATTAACGATAACAGGGTATTGCCAGCTAAACTGATAAAACCGAGGAAAGTTAATTAATGAAACAACGAAAAACATATGTTGGACCACGCTTAATATTAATTATGTAAAAGTTAAACAGAGCATTAGTCATCAGTAAGTCAAACTGTAAACAAAACAATAAATCAAACTTGAATTTTATTGATCAATTAATTTGCTACGCAAACGTTAGTGTAACTTATCATTTGTTTGTAACCCTTTCAAATCAGCAGGGGGACTGTATCCGGGGGAAATGTCCGGCCTTCAATGGGTTCGGTTCACTCAATAAACCTTGCGACGAGATAGGGTTAGCACCATTTTTTTTTACCCAACTTGGCAAAAATGACAACAAAAAATGCAGCTTATTGAATATTTATTAAGTACACTATTAAATCTCTCAAGATGAACTCACCATTTCAGAGAAAGCACTCTTAGGCCTTCTAGCCGGCGTCCCATTCATCCTGCTACCGGACACAACTTAACAAAACAAAACAAACCGACCAATCCGATCGCACACAACTTTTTCACGGACACTTGTAGAGTTCACCACTGTCAAACTTTAGCATTGAACCTTCGCAAACTTTTCTCAAGAAACTTGTTGAAATAACAACTGAGTTATAAATTATAAACGTTAGAATGCACTTAATTTTATCGATGACTTCATGTAATTATTTGCTGATAAGTTATCGAGAAGTTGTGACTTGAAACCGGTCGTGCCGAACGAGTCGTCGGCCCCGAAGTTCGAGAGAGACTGCCGTTGACTGCCGCTTGCCAGGCGACCCACTCGCCAACCGAGGTGCGTACAAAACCACACCGGGCCTGCATTTTTTACGCGCCGGACAATGGGTTAACTATTTTGGAGGTTAAGTTTCAAATGCACGCGGTAAACTAGGGTTGGATATTTAACACTCCATTATAAAAAAAACAAAACTGCGTTATAGTTAAACAATCAAGACATTCAATGCCACGAGTGTTTACTTACTACAGCTGAAGCGAGCACACATGATTCACTTAAGGCATGTTTACACTCTATATTTAGTTGGTCGCCGGTTTATCTTGGTTGCGCCTGCGACGGTGACGTCACCGGCCACATTTTTATCGACAGATAAAGGACGGCAATTATTGCGATCTCAAGTGGCGTGACTTCTGATCTTTAGTATCGTGCCGGTCACTAAACATAATTCGAGGAATTGTTATCATTATCACTTACTTTGTTTGCGAATTCTTCAATTAAAATATTATTTTTATGAGCGTGTTATCTCGTATCTGTAGACGTGAATCAGTGGAATAGTTAGTTTGGGAAAGTTTATTATTTTTCTTCCGTTTTTTTTTTGTTTTCATATAACTTAATAAAAAAGAGATGTCTGAAAAAGTCAGCCTTTTATACCTAAGAGAACAATAATTAAAGAGTTTATGATCATGTCATCTACTAAAATAATATTCAAAATTATTTAATTTAAAATTCTATAGAAAAAAAATCACTAGTTTGCATTTATGTGCCTATTTTATTAATATTCTGGTGCCTATTTTCTTGTTTAACCTTGAATAATAAAAATACATATAACAGGTTTTAGATTTAGAAGATTTCGGTAACAACATTTTGGCTCTATTCAAAAAGAAACACAAAGCTTCTAAACAGCTAATTTAGAATGAAAATAATAGTGCTCAATTAGCTGTTAAATAGTTACGTAGGTATAAGTTTTAATAAACGATTTTATTTCCGATTAAATTACTGTATTAAATAAATTGGGTCCAGTTTGTATAACATACATAAAAGGATAATTATGTAAAGGATTATGAAATGTATGGGAATAAAAATGAAATATCTTCCATTTCTGATTCATGACTACCTCGTGGGTGTCGCAAGCGCTACGGCAGAGCATGAGGTTCTGCGTCGAATTCCCGCATCGTACACAGTGTTATTGGGTTTTTCCATCTGCGATTTCTCAGTAGCAGCCCGGTGTCTGGACTTGTGCCCGGTTGATGGCGATAGGCTCGCCCCCAATGACACTAGACTTAAACATAACTGGCGATATGTGGGTGTACTATAGGTACACCTCTGCCTAACCCTTCGGGTAATACGGGCGTGATGTTAATTTATGTGTTCATATCCATATTCTACACAAAAACACTATAAATAAATCACCTTCCGACTGATTGTAGACAAAACAAGTTATGTTATATGATATAGTTAATAGTAACTCGTGATTATATTGTCTATTATGTCTAGACGTTGAATATATTATAAAGGACATTATGTGATTTGTTGTTTACATGTATTTGTTCCTTTTATGTCGTGTGGAGGACATCAATCGTTGCAGTAGCGCCACTTTATTATAATTTTCTATTTAAGACTAATTTACTGGAAGGACCAAAAGCCTGACACACATTTAGAAATATATATACACAATTCAACGTTAGGTTATTAAGTTAAACAATAGGAATTAGTTTACATTGATGCTTCCTTAACTGATTTAATCCATGCTAAGCTGGAGGTGTTAACTTTAATTTATACATCGTGTAGCAATGCGTCAAGTGACACTGTCCGCCTTTTCTTATGCACAAAAGTATCGATTATATATTTAATATAGGTTGCAATGGTCCTCATTAAGCTTCGTGCAGACTAGCGCGACGCGACATCGGCTATTGTTATACCGTGAAGTTTTCTTAGAAATTGTATTGTTCAAGTCGCGTCGCGCTGATCTGCACAAGCCTTTAGAAGGCTGAAAGTGACTCAAAGCACAGCTTAATACAGATGTGAAACTCCGCAAAATCATTTAAATAAAAAGCGACTCTTACACAATAAAGTGCAATTCAGTTCGCACAGAGCTAATCCCCTACAGTTATATTCACCTAGAAGTTGCCTCTCTTTCTATAGCGTGACTTGACATCTTCTTACCTAAACTGCGGAGTGCCCCATCTGTTCTAATCTATGCCCAAAGGGCAATGGAGAGGGCTATGCTCGGAGTTTAACTACGTGATCGAAATGAAACGTGAAACAGAAATGAAGAGATCCGTAGGAGAACCAAGGTAACCGACATAGCCCGAAGAATTGCCAAACACATTGCTCGCAGAACAGATCGCCGATGGGGCCGAAAGGTTATGGAGTTGCGACCGCGTACCAGAAGACGTAGAGCTGGAATCCGCTGAATGCGAGAAGCACAGAACCGGTCGATGAGGCGGTGCTTGGGGGTGGCCTATGTCCAGCAGTGGACGGCTTTCGGCTGAAATATGATAAGTTGCACTTTACCAGAGACTCATAAACACACACTCAACTTACCTCGGATAAACCCAGATATTTTCAGCGAAATTATTATTTCGTCAAACAAGCAACTCCGTAATTTAACAATACAAACAGTTAATAGTTTAGCTAGTAAGGTTGGCACCAAATGCTGCCACAAATACTGTTCCCCTGACGTGAGAGGTAGAGCTAACGATTGTTGTTCCGAGAAAGCTAAGTGCCTGGAATCTGACGCGCTAGGAATGCATAAGTGCTTACACAAAACAGCTGATTTATACAAGGACGAAATAATAGCGTTCGTGATATGTAATGAATATATTATGGGGTTTTATTGCTCATTCATTGAATATTTAGACTGAAATAGTATGGGACATTAATATACTTGTGATCGGTCATCTTTTTTTTTTTTGAATAAATAATGAAGAGGCAAAGCATGCAGGAATGCATCATCATGTTGTAAGTCAAAAAGCTGAATATCTTGAAAAGGTGACAAATTATTAAGAACATTACCTGTGAGTTCTGGCTTGTCTGCATTTTCCCATTTTAGAAAAGCAGTTGTTGAATGGTTTATTTTTCGGAAAATAAGACGACTGAACTGTGGATAAAATGCACATAGTGTAGGGAAATTGTTACTCTGCCTGCCAATAACATGTTCCCTCACAATAAGACAGCCAACAATTCGACATCTGATTGAAAAACACACGATATCAATCGAAATACAACTTGGAAGTCTGCCCACACTGCCTCCGGGCCACCTTGAGCATAAGTAACAAAATGTCGCCAGTTCGCAGGTACGGCGTCCGCAAACCAGTTGACGATATTCTAATAAGCCGGGCGAGGTAAAAGTAGCGGTACTCGGCACAAGGGTGACGGGCCCTGGAATGTGTAGGTCTTGTGGAGCCGTGGACCAGCTTTATGTTAGAGCAAGGCTGCGAAGGCGAAATAAAAATTTGGAGATATATGCTGAAAAGCCGTCAATTGAGTACCTAAAGAGGATTTGTAGTAAACGTGTTTGAATAAACATTAATACACGTTGTTTGAAGTTAAGTAATGATTACGCAACGTATGCTTTACCACAATTTTTTTGACGTTTCAACGTCCTTTATTAACTTTAAGTAACGTATAAATAAATCCTTTAAGGAATTTTTGTTTACTGCAGTGTGCTGGTTTTAAAGGTATGCAGAGGCAGAAATAGTGGGCACAATTTAACTTCATCTTTTCACTGAGTGATCGACGTGAAGCACGGGACAGACGAAGCAATCAGAAGAACTGAGTACCTATGATTTTTTATGTACCTTGAAAATACATGTAGCTGTTTTTCAAGTGGTAGGTACTACGAGGCACTTCTAACGACAACGAGACGATAAGAACTACATCAAAGTTTAGACTGACATCTGAATTGAAAATATATTTTAAAATAAAGAAAAAGTTTATCCAAAAATACCTGACCATTCCAGGCATTACTTAGAAACAGGCAGAGCAAGTTGCATAGTTCATAAAGCTAGCAAATATCGCATTACAGTTAATAAGTGCATGGTAAAAGCTCTGTAGAAAGCGCACAACTTTCTCCCAACGAACTTGTTTCTCCACTATATACTTGTTGCTTGTTGTATTTCAATCTAGACTTAGGATCGGTGTGAGTTAGGGCAATCTGTCATGTGTCTTGTGAATAATAGATAGATAAATCATTTATTTAGTGAAACAAAAAAATACAGCACGCAGAAGGAACAACCAACGTAACGTAATAATATAATGTTATTAACCTCTATCAAGTAAAGTGAGCATAAAAAAGTTTAAAGACGAAAAAAAAATACTGGCCAGTATGCTATGTCGCATGTGTAATTGTGTATCCATATCCTTAGGATAAAGAGCACAGGTTCTTTTTTCAAACTTTTTTTCTATAGTGCAATGCATATATTCTATAGTGCAATGTATCATACCTATGTAGGTACACACGGCTACACATCAAGCTATACATTTCCAGTTTAAGCTGATCTCGCATTGTATAGAATTTCCGTACAATGCGAGGTCGGCTTATGCTGGAAATGTATAGTTTGATGTGTAGCCGTGTGTACATACTTGTAAAATTACTTTTACTTAAGAATATTTACATTACGTGCAATTACTCGATTCATTTTACTACGTCCAATTTAATTAACAATGTACATTGTTAGTTAATTTTTCATTTTAAGTGTTTTTTTTTCTACACCATAAAAGCTTTAAGATTTTTATTTTTTAAATGTAACAGCTCTTTCACCAGCAAATTATTAAATCTAATGGTCCTTCAGAAAACCTTCGCACTTTAGAAATCTAATTAATCTGGTCTCAACCCCTAACAAAACAATCTATAACTTACGAGTCCCCATGTCCATGGGGACTCGTAAGTTATAGATTGTAGGGTAGTTGTGTGTTTGTAGGGTAGGTATCTACTCTAAGGACAAGCTACATGCTACTAACTCTGTTGGCGCGACCTTAACCCCCTCGTGGCTAATTGTAACTATTTTTAGATCGTTAACGTGAACCCTGTGAGTGATGTACGAAATGCGGCAAGATAGGGTTGAAATATTTATGTTAGGGTTGTTTGTTCTGTTTTATGTTACTGGGAAATAATAAACAGGGTGTTTTACTGGTTTCTTAAGAGTGATTAATATAGGGGTACCTTTGTTTATTGTAACACTGTATTAAATACTGTTTGTTGCATTTTGTGTAAGTTGTTTATTGAATTTAATATTTATTCATCTAAACTACCTGAATACTGAATTTGTAAATAATTAATTTAATCATTTGTTATGATTCTGAGTTTAATTTGAATATTATTGAACCTACTGTAACAATAAAATTTGAACGCCGCCGCTGGAAAATGTAGAGAGTCAACGGAATTGTTACGGAAGACCAAATGTATGTACCTAAATATTCATTCATTCTTTGCTGTATTGCTATCTAGTCTAACAAAATTTTCGTAAAAGAGCTTTTTGTAATAGACACGTTAAGGAGAAGGCATTTGGTCATATATTTTTTACTTATTATTACTTAAAAGACTATGAAAGTTATGTCATGTCAAAACAACTTTAAAACAAATCTGTAGCAGACCTACAAACTACTAAAAGATAACCAAAGACAACCTAAAGTTTTTATTTGTTTTTTTATTATCTATAAGAGTTATGTGACGATGTTAATGCCGTCGTGCTTTTTACAAAAAACAACTTACTCCTCAAATAAATGAATTTATATTGGTCACACAAAACTTAACGTATGCTGTAACTTTATTGTTGATATTAAAATGTTTTACAATATGTAACACAATCAACTATTTACACTAGGTACTAAAACAATAAATAACTAATTATACAAATAAATACAAAAACAAACGGACACCTAGGCGTCGAAGTATTCGTAAAACTGAACTAAATTTCTTACCTAAAAGAGAATATAATATTTTTGGCGCTTCAGTCAAAGTCAAAGTCAAATAATTTATTTTAATTATTAAGCATATAAAAGGATGTGCCTTTTATGTGCCTAATTGAAATAAATTATTTTTTCTCGAACATCAAAATAAAAAAACAGAATTGATTCTAGAATCAATTCTGTTAAACTAAGCTTCTGTTCTGTTCTGTTCAGTTTAACTAAGCTTCTGAAGTCTTCTTCTAAAAGAAGACTTCAGAAGTTCTTAGTTAACTACTATGGAACATTCCAATATCCATTACCGATTTCCGACAATTTCATCGAGTTCAGAAGTGCGTTTCCTTTTTTGTGTATCGGACACTTTCCACCAACTCATGCTGTGCACCCTCTTTTTTACCCCACACCTCACACATTTTCGCATGAGTTATGCAAAGTTGTTTAGTGAAATATGTCCTGACCTCAAACAACAATTTCAGCAGCAACAATTTGACGGCGACTCAGTTTCGACCCGGAGAACCGGGGTATAAGGGTAGGGTAGGCTCACTCTGTATACTTTTATGCAATATTCCTTTCGCTTTGGATCTCTCGTTAAAATGTACCTTCTAAGATAAATTATTTCTTCTTATTTGTTATCTAGCTTTACCCCGCCCGGCTTCGCACGGTTAGCACTAAGTACTTATCTACGGCGCACCTACCTACCTACCTGCCTATATATCTACATACCTACCTTACTACCCTATCTACTCTACCTACCTATATGCCTACCTATCTACCTACCTACCGACCTAAGTACCTACCCTACCTACCTATCTATCTACCAACCTACCTACAGGGAAGGTAGGTTACTTTTTATTTATACAGGGTGTTTGGCGCATGGACCGACACAATTTTTTCAGGGATTTGGGAGGTCATTAGCTAGGTTCTAGCTAAGTTCAAAATAGCTTTTAGTTTTTTTTATAATTAATTTAGAAGTTGTAAAATTTCATTCATTAAATACAAAAATTAACTTTCGAAGCTTGTAAGGAATTTTCTTGAAACCAGTTGTATAAAACAAAGATGTTTTTAGATTTAAAGGACTTTGGAGAATGCAACAAAATTTGTTTTGTGCCACTACACCCACAAACAAAAAAGTTATTTCAAATTAAAGGACACATTTTGGGAATTTTTTTCATTTTAAAAAAATAATCATATGTAACCAACCGTGACATTTGGGACAAAGGGTGTATGGGTAGAACCTAGCTAATGACCTCCCAAATCCCTGAAAAAATTGCGTCGGTCCATGCGCCAAACACCCTGTATAGATGTGAGTGCCAAATTTTATTCAAATAAATCCTAATAATATCGCAAATTCATGCAAGCCTAGTACTTTATGTTAGGTTACTGCTCAGAAATCAAGTGCACAGTGCAGTGTCGTGAACAGAAGGGTCTTGCTACCTACCTACTCTTAAAGTGGATTTTCAAAAAAAAAAACTGTCGTAAATTCATGCAAACAAAAATAAAAAGAACTAGCTTTTTGTTAGGATTTATGGCATTGATACCGGAATAATGCAAAATTTATAAAAACATGATTTTTCTTCATATCTTTTTTTTTCGTGAATTTTTCCAAATAAAAAATCATAAAAATCGGTCGAGCTGTTCATAAGTTATAAATGGTGTAACTAACCCTGCTTTCTTTTATATACATATAAGTATAGTTAGGTGTAAAATGGGTCTTGTAAATGAAATATGTATAAATACACTCGAGAGCAATGAATCCGGGTCACTTAAAGAATGTTAAAAATCTCGGAAACTAAAAATGATAGGTTAATGCAATAAATTGTATTTAATAGACAATGTAATACTCCTTAAATGAAAGTAAAAAAAATATGAGTCACCATACATTTTATTAACACAAAATTACATAAAGAAAAAAACTGCTGATCTCTCCTTAAAACAAAAATAGGAAACATGAAATTTTTGAACTTTATTACGATTTTCTTGAATTTTAATACTTCGTATTGCCTCCTCGTGCTTCCATTACTGCGTTTACGCGGTTTGGCATGCTGTACACCAAGTTCCTTATACGATTTTGGGGAATATTCTCCCATTCCTCTGTGAGAGCAATTTTGAGCTCACGAAGCGTGATTGGGGGAGGGTTTCGTTGTTTTACGCATCTGCCTAGCTCGTCCCAAGCATGCTCGATCGGGTTGATATCCGGGCTGCGCGCTGGCCACTCCATACGAGTAATGTTCATCTCTTGAAGGTAGTCATTCACAATCCTACCTGTATGAGGTCGGGCATTGTCATGCATAAATATAGCATCCTCACCTAAATTGACCATAAATGGACCAACGTGATCATTGAGGATTTCTTCCACATATCTTTCGCTAGTTAAAGAGCCGTTTTCTATGATCACCAGCTCTGTGCGACTTTCAGAAGAAATTCCGGCCCACACAAGTACAGACCCACCACCGTAGGCTACTTTTTCTTCGATGCATGCTTGCTTGAATCTTTCCCCTGGTCTTCGATACACTCTGTGTCTTCCATCGTGCTTGTAGAGCATAAATTTTGATTCGTCGGAGAACATAACTTTTGACCAATCTTCAATACTCCAATTTACGTGGCTCTGGGCATATCTTAGTCTTGAAATACGATGCCCACGCTCCAGTTTAGGGCCGTTTGCAGGTCTAAGGGGTTTTAAGTTAGATTCAGCAAGCCGACGTCTTACTGTCCATGCACTTGGGTTACTTCCTCCGAGGCGTCGAAACTGATTTGTGAGTTCAGTTCCTGTAAGAAAGCGATTTCGAAGCATGGTGTTCACCAAGTATCGGTCTTCTCGTGCTGTGGTACACCTGGTTCTGCCCGTTCCTGGTCTGCGTAGGTTAGAACCAGTTTCTTCGTAACGTCGGAGAACTCTTTGTACTGTTGACAGCGACACACCGACAGTCCTGGCTGTATCGCGCTGACTCCGGCCGGTTTCCAGCATTGTAAGTATTCTGGTGCATTCTTCAGGCGTAAGCGACATAATTTCAGCTTGAATAATGAATATAGAGCACTATCAACATGGTTTATGTACCCACATAAATGACAGATTACAAACAAAAGCAAAACCAAATGCTGTAATTTCGTAGTTCCATCTTCGAAAGTGGCCCTTTTTCAAATTTGATTTTTTTATGATATAACTTTACAATAACTAAGAAGTTTCAATACCTTCATTTAAGGAGTATTACATTGTCTATTAAATACAATTTATTGCATTAACCTAGCATTTTTAGTTTCCGAGATTTTTAGGATTCTTTAAGTGACCCGGATTCATTGCTCTCGAGTGTATTACCATGTTATTACCCATTCCATATTTAAAGTGTAACGATATAAACTAGATTGCAACTTTACCTTCCATACATTAATTTGCCACTTCCGATATTTCGCTAGAGGACCTTAGGGGCTCGCAAATGACCTCAAGGTCAAGGTAAAATACTCCGACCTTGTCTCAAGGTCCCTATTAACTTGTCCAACGCAATAAGGTATATATTGCCTACCCTGCATTCCTAGTTAATTTATGACGAAAATCCGACATTCTGCACGACATGGACGTTATTTTCATCATTTAAGCTCCAGTTAAAATGTGGTTTTGGGAATTGTGGTGTTCACTGCAATGCAGTTTTAAATAAAATGCCATAAACCACTGCTGAACATGAGGGACTCATACAAATGATGCCATTGCCGCATTTTCAGACGCATTGGTAGGTAATTGCTGCTGCTGCAAACGAGTGAGTGATATTATGATCTATACTAATCTCTCTGTCTTTGGCAGTGCACTAGTTGTGCTATAAAACTGAATGCCTTCTATCTATTTCAGCTATCTTGGACTAAAATTTCGTTTTTTACTCTCCCTTTGGTTCACGTATCACCTTGCTCATACACGGTCGTTTTTCCGGCTGACCCACAATATATCTCTGATTCGTAGTCTCTCCTTCGCTTCTCTCTGCCTCGGAAACGACATTAATCCGTTGGTCCCATTTGTCTCAAAGGTCTGACAACCAGTCTTCCCAAGGTTCTCGTTACCCAGTAATTGGGTTGTGGGGGTCAGATAGGCGGTCGCTCCATGTAAACTGCTGGTATTCAGCTGCATCCAGTTAGACTAGAAGTCATCCGCACCATAGTTGAAATCCGGCTAAGCGGATTGATTGAGTCTCTCCTTTCAAGAACTGGTCATCAGGTTTTAAACTTCACCTGCTTGCCAAGCCTTTCAAGGTACTGCCAAAAACTGCAGACATTGCTTAGTTTAATGAAATGAAATGAAATGAAATTGTTTATTCTGTAAATAGGATATTGGAATCACTTTTACACGTCATCTTTAAAAAATAATAAAATAAAAGTAGCTAGTTTATTTTTATTTTATTATCTTTATTTATTTAGAGGCTTTTACCTTACAAAGGTACGTCAGCCTCATCATACCCTAATCTAATTAATTATTACACGTAATTATAATATTATTAGTACTATTATTGCGTAAGCGAGGGAGATTGTGATGCGGCAACCATTTCATAGTTTCGCTTCTCCCGAATTAGGTGTAGATAATATTCTAATGAATCCCCCAACATCAAACATATTAACTTTTAACTCCCGCGTCACTATCTCCCTCTCTCTTCTGTTCTTTTCACATTCCACCAGCAAATGTTGGACATCTTCGACTTTACTTCACACTTGGCCATTAGGGGACTCGACTTTTTTTATTAGGTGTCCAAATTTCCTGGATGGAAAATGACCAGAACGCAATCTATGTGCCATAACAACATACGACCTCTTTGCATGACTTTCAGCGAACCAAGGAATTCGAGGAGGCTCATTTTATCCCGTACTTTTATACCTGACTGGCAATGGTGTATTGCAGCCAATGGAGACCACTTCGAATAAGCTTATTATATTTTAAATTGTTTTATATTTATGTATTAAACTAACACACTGTAAAAGTAATAAACATTATTTGCAATAGAAAAAAAAAATTCTTCGTGTCAATATTTATGGCAAGACTAGGTAGGTATATATTACCTACACCCACACTTAGCCAGTTATGTTTAAGTCCCATGTAATAGGGGGTGAACTTATTGCCACCAACCGGGCACAAATCCAGACTCCTGACTGCTACTGAGAAAATCCAGATGGAGAAACTTTGTCTGACCTGGAAATCGAACCCAAGAACACATGCTCAGCAGTACCGCTTGCGACCACTAAACCAACGAGGCAATAGGTATGCATTACCTATGTATTTTTTGGGGTATAATATAAAGACGCGGTAACTCCTTTGGTGTTCATTTACTCCAAATGTGTCTAAAACGAGTTTCTTTTAATACTTAATAGAGACTTACTTAACTTAATTAAAATAATTTCAGTGGCATAACACTTCAAATGGTATTTATACCAAAAAAAAAGTGCCACCTGAAATCTCAACATATCTTCAGCTGTGTTTTTTTCTATGAAACATCCCTTTTATGATTAAAACCGTCAGAAAAGTAGTCTAATAACGAAGACGAGGTTTAAATAAAAACTGACTTTAACATTGGAGATTAAATAACAACGCGAACTAACTTAGACAACAACATGATGGCTGTTTTCTTATAAAAAATTACAAATCTAGGCCAACCTAAGTAGGTTGGTAGTCGTTTTATATAAAACCGGAAGCACCTGTAAACAAGGTTAGTTAATGTTGTATTCAAATGGTGTCAAGCAGATGCAATGGGTCGGAGACAGAAAAACAACAAAATCATTTAAGCTCACATATAAAAACGTTTGTAACAAAATAAACATCCGACTTCCAAGCAGTTTTTTTTTTGTAAAATGTATTTTATTTTTCCACGTTTTAATTGTGCTACGTAATTCGTATACTGTATGCTGTTATAAAAACCGAATGCATAATCTTCTCCTATTTTTGAAATCGGTTAAAATTAACCTTATAGAAGTAGAAACTTAGAACTCTCGAAGTCTTGTGTCTTTTTCTTTAATTCAGTGTTTAGAGCATATGTTTTTTGGCTTAGGTGATGTATACCTACCTCACTACGTAAATTGCTCATCCAGACTCATAGCACCAGAAAATAATAATAAAAGCAAATAAACTGAGTTATATGAATACGTAAGGATCCCTGAGGTAACGTCCCCAACTTACGGGTAGGTCGTGGATTCGAACCCAGGCAGGCGGAATCTAGTATAATAATATTATAATGAGGTAAAATGGTACATGTTTGTAAGTTTGTATGTAGGGGGTTTTCTCCGGGACTACTGATCCGATTCCGAAAATTCTTTCAGTAACGGGAAGCTAAAGTTGGTGGCTGTTTGTGTATGTGAGCATAAATGTTTGTAAACGCACCCACGATACAGGAGAAATCCTAGTGTCCCAACGTCTTTATAAAAAAATAAAAAAAGTATTGCCAAGTGTCACAGGATATAATTTACATTTTTATGTGTATTAAAACAAGGAATTTCACGCGGTTATAAAGTTCAAATACAATGTTGAACCTAAAACAAGAGTTATTGTACTCGTTGTTTAATGTTTTGCTACATAACGCAGTAAGATCTAAGTTTGCATGAAAACCTTCAAATAACCAGCCTGAATAAGTTCTGATAGAACAAATATTTTATTAAAATGCATAAAACAATGATCAAACGGAGCATATTCAAAAAAAAAAAAAACAAAAAAAAAAAACAAAAAAAAAAACCTAAAGTTTATAACTAAGAATAATAAAGTGAGAGTGATTCATTCTTCCCTTCACAGGACAACACATACAGCACCTCAACTTAGAGCTGGCATCAATCGAGAGAGGCACAATGTGGGGTTACTTGCTGTTGATTATGCTTTTATGCTGATTAACAATAGCTTATTATCCCTTAATAACCTAACCTTATAAGGCTAATCGGGGAAATAAAATTACCTATTCAATAAACCAGAATATTTATAATTAGATAATTCACTAACTAGCCGAATTATTGCAGACAACTCTAAACATCTACTCTGTTAATAATTATATTTCATAAAATTAGAATCAAGACTTCGCTTAACAGGTAAGCTCGTTTGATTCACAATTTTATTTCATGGCGATCTGAAATATAATAACCCACCCGCCACTAGCTAACAGCCCCAAAGCTGCAATAATTAGTCTACCTAATTCACTTATCCTTTCAGGAAAACCTAGTGAATGTAAGTATGCGGAACTACTCTGTACAAAAAACAGAGCCTGTTCCTTATCTTAAAAGGATCTCTAAAATAAGTGACATTTCATGTGTTGCCATCGACGGGGATAACTATATTAAAAAAAAAAAAAACTGCAATATTTTATCTCTAAAAAACGCGATGTTAGACGGTGTGTATTAGGAATACTATGTTATGTTATGTAATGAAAGATATGTCTGGATGACAACTGGTTTAATCATAATTAAAAATAGACAATCCACAACACCTTCCCCTTAAATAAGATAAAATAATAATAAAAAACTAACTTAAATACATTCATTCCAGTTAAATAAGATACAATAATAAACTAAACTTAAAATAAATCATTTGTTCTACATCACAAAAATAAGTAAGTATACAAATTGTTAAATGTTACTTCGGGTATGAGGTGGCGAGTAAGATGACGATACATTTATTTTAGTGCTTGGCACATAGTCATCATCCCTATCATCCCCCGAAAAATACTCATCATCGATATCAGACAACATATTATTATTATCTGCAGGATCCTTTACAGATCTTATCAAATGTCGACGATTACGACGATAAATACCTTTTTTGTTTCTAACAATATAAGAACGTGGAGTCGACGCTTTTCCTATAATTTTGCCACGACTTCTTTTATTGGTTTTGCCTAACATTAAAACTTCGTCGCCCACATTCAACTCAGGTAGCAGTTTGCAATGCTGATCATAGAAATTTTTAATTTTTATTTGTTTTTCCAATATTTTTTATGCTGTAAGTTCACAGTACCACAATTTGTTTGTTTTAATAAATCTGAATGGACTGGTAGTCTACAATTTAAACGCCGGCCCATCATTAACTGTGCAGGAGAATTCAAATCTTCCCGCGGTGTATTCCTGTAACTTAGCAAATTTAAATAAAAATCGGTATTACTGTCTACAGATTTTTTCAATATATTTTTAATGGTTTGAACTGCCCTTTCGCTCTTACCATTTGATTGAGCATAATACGGAGATGAAGTGACGTGCTGAAAACCCCATTCTAAAGCAAATTTTTTTAAATTACGTGAAGAATATTGTGGTCCATTATCGCTGATGACCGTATCCGATATACCATACCGTGCAAAGTTTTCTTTCATTATACCTATTACTGAGTTTGACGAAGTGTCTCTCAAATATGCGATCTCAATAAAACCAGAATAATAATCAATTAATATTAAATGACTTTGCTTTCCATACTCAAATATATCTGTTCCAATTTTATTCCATGGCAATTCTGGTATAGCTACCGGAATCATAGGTTCCCTACACGGTTTGTGTGCTGTTTCCTGACATATTTTACATCTTCTCACATAATCCTCAATATCTCTTGTTATACCTGCCCAAAATAATACTTCACGAGCACGTCGCTTACAACGATCAATCCCTAAATGCCCTTCATGAATAAGCTTTAACATGTCCCTTTGCATAGAATGTGGTATCAAAACCTGTTTGTCTTTAAATATGACACCATCTACACAGTACAGTTCATCTCTTATAGACCAGTAGTATCTTAAATCATTGTGTATATTAAACTTATCAGGCCACCCTTGATTAATATATTTTAGCAACAATTTTAAACACTCATCCTTACTAGTTTCCCGCTTGACGAGAGTAAACTTATTCTGCGACATGGGTATGTTATCGACTACCATTTTAATTTGGCATAGTATAGCCCTGCTAATTTTATCATCATACAAATCCGAAAGGGGTGCTCGCGACAATGTATCGGGTATGTACATATACTTCCCAGGCTTATAAGTGACCACCAACTCATAAGCTTGAACCTTCAACATCATTCGCTGCAAGCGAGCTGGAACTGAGTCTAGCGATTTTCTAAAAATGCTTTCCAGTGGTTTATGGTCCGATTCGATGACCACACCACTTTTTCCATAAATGTACTGATGAAACTTTTCACAAGCGAATACTATTGCCAACATTTCCTTTTCTATTTGTGCGTATCTTTGTTGTGTGTCAGTGAGCGTGCGTGACGCATACTCTACTGGACGCCCCTCCTGCATGAGCACGGCACCCAGTGCCACACTGCTCGCGTCCACTGACAACACAACCGGACTACTAACATTGTACAATGATAAAACTGGTGCATTACAAATCAATTCTTTAAGTTGATTGAATGCGTTTCTATGACCAACTTCCCAACACCAAGTCACATCTTTTTTCAATAATCTTGTCAACGGAAAAATATGCTCTGAGTAATTAGGTATAAATTTAGAAAGATAATTTACAGCCCCTAAAAACCTTTCTAAACTTTTTCTATCCATCGGTTCCAGCATATTATATATCGCTCTTACTTTCTCAGAATCCACTTTCATCCCATCTTTGTTAAAAATATGACCCAAATAAGTTACTTCCTCAACACATATACGACATTTATCTTTGTTGAATTTTAAATTAATTTTTTTCCCCAACAAATAATATCATCGATAAAAGAATCAACCCCCTCTAGGCCTTCAAGTAATTGCTTGATTTTCGCATGAAACACTTCAGGTGCACAATTAAGACCAAATGGTAATCGCAAATATTGATATCGCCCAAACGGTGTACTGAATGTACATAGGTCTGCACTTGCATTATCCAGTTTTACTGACCAAAACCCTGAAAATGCATCTAAAACTGAGAAATACTTAGCACCGTGAAGCTTAGTAGCCAATTCATTTATTGTTGGCAATTGAAAATGTGCACGCTGAATCGCCTTATTAAGCGGCCTCGGATCTAAACATATACGCAACTGTCCGTTTTTCTTAGCAACAATTACTAATGAATTCACCCATGGAGTTGGATGACTCACTTTCCTAATAACACCTAACGCAATCATTCTATTTAACTCATCTTGTAACTTATCGCGAACTCCTAATGGTACCTTACGGGTTGCACAAATCACCGGCATCACAGTTTTGTCTACAACAATATGATATTCACCTGGCAAACAGCCTAACCCATTAAACAATTCTTGATAATCTGTAAGATTTATGTTATGAATTCTTTGAATTAATCCTAATGTTAGACAAGATTGCAAGCCCAGCACACTCTGACAATCATTAACCGCAATTGCAAATTTTAATTCATACGATACACCCTTATACCACCATTTTAATTTGCAAATACCTTTAATAGGAATAAAATTACCACAATAAGATTGCAACCTAACACTTTGCTTGGCACTAATTAGCTTACTGTCATAGCCTAATAATAAAAATCGCTTATACGATAAAACATTAATATCTGCTCCCGTATCTAATTTAAATTTTTCTGAACCGCACTCTCCTTGGAGTGATTCATACCAATCCTCCGACGAAGAGTTAATCTCTGAGACAGTATACAAAACTGATACAAAAAATGACTCACAATCATCTTCTTCATTGCTTTTTGCTTCAGTTAGACCTATATCGTACATTTTCTTATTACCTTTTTTCAATTTGCACATTCTAGCAAAATGTCCATGATTTTCGCACAAATAACATTGCACAGAAATAGCCGGACATAGACTGGGTTCATTGCATTGGCCTCCGCACCTAAGACAATGTCCGGCCTCGCTTGAATGATCAAATCTTCGCGCTGTGTTGGAACCCGCAGCAACACGGGCCACACCGCGCCCTTGTCGACGTCCACTGCCACGCCAGCCACCGCGCCTACCGCGGCCACCAACACCGCGCAGACCAACAGCATCGACCTGCACCAATCCTGATGTCCCAGCACCACTAGTCTCCAATAAACGTCGGTTATCTGAAGACATTTGGTCAACCTGTACAATTTTAATAGCTTTTTCCAACGTCAGGTCCTCTGCTCTCAATAAACGATCTCTTGCTCCAGTACTCTGTATACCACAAACAATACGGTCGCGAATCAACTCCTCTTCTAAATTTTTGAAGTTACAATTTTTGCTCAATAATCGCAATGTCGTAACATACTGATCAATTGATTCTCCTGCTTCCTGACCCCTTGTAAAAAAATTGTATCTTGCTAATGTTATATTCTGTTTGACTCCAAAATATTCATCAAATTTCTTAAGCAATAGATTGACATCATCCCTATCGCTCTCCTTGTCAAATGAAAATGTCTCAAACACTTCAAACCCCTCAGGTCCGATTAAATTTATCATTAAGCTGGCTTGAACATCAGTTTCCTCTTTTTGCACCCCCGATGCTTTTAAAAATAACATAAATTGCGACCTCCAACGCCGCCATGCGTCAGCCCGGCTGACGGAGCTGCCCTCCAAACACAATTCAGTTGGTGGTCGCGCGTGTTCCATAGCGCTCTATAACCGTCCCTGACGATTTTAAAGTCTAAAACGTACCTTTATTACCGACTTAATCCATTTCAATCGAATAAATAAATACCGCTGTCACCATGTTATGTAATGAAAGATATGTCAGGATGACAACTGGTTTAATCATAATTAAACATAGACAATCCACAACAGTTTTTGAAGTAAAATGAATGTTCTCGTGTTAAACTATTAAAGAAAATATTGTTCTTGTTAGCGTTAGATAAGTTTCACTGAACGAAGTCTTACTTTATAGTCTCCGACTATTTGCAATGCAAATGATGACAAAAGAATCAAGATAAACAAGTTGATTAAAAGATTTTATTTCTCTACCAAATTGGACTTAAAAACTTCTTTAGCTGTGATTTGAAAAAAAACGCAGACTATATCTCATTTTACATATACATTATACAGACTGAATTTTTAGTTACCGTCCAAATTTTGATATATTAATCTTTGGCGAAAATTATTGAATACGTGTTTTTTTTTCTTTTAATATCACTCAATACAAAAATATTGAGATATCACATCACAAAGTTATTATATACCACGCAGAGCGGATAATTCTTTCGAGAAAATGATTTAATTTGAAAATTGTACGTATCGATTTTTTTTTAATGGAATTAGTGAATACTACCTAATGCCTAGAAAAAATTTGGACGGTGACTAAAAATTCAGCCTGTATAAATAATTTTTATTAAATTGGACCAGTAGTTTTTGAGTTTATTCATTACAAACAAACAAACATACAAATACAAAAATCTAATCTTTTCTCTTTATAAATATTAGTTTAGATTATAAATTCAAATTCCAAAGTCATTTATTCAAACTAGGCTGAGAATCAGCACTTTTCAAACGTAGACTTAAAATCACATAATACAGTCCTCCCCTAAAACGCCCACCCTTCACCACATAAAAAGAACACAGTTGTCTATTAACTTAAAAAAAATATTGTGTACAACAGTAGAATGCAAAATAATTTACACTACGCAACACAAAACATAATTTAAATTATTAGCCATTATGTCAGCTAGCTCACGCCAATATACCAACCAAAAACATCGAAAACTATATAATTATATTAATATAGAGGTTATATTAATATTTGTATAATTATAACTATATTATAATTATAGTATTATTTAGTATAGTAAGTAGTGGTGTATTGTAGTGTAGTATAGTGTTGTGTATTTGTGCGAGTCGCAATAAATACTTTATCTTTCTTTTAGTATAGAAGTATCTAAGCGACCCGCCCCTGCTTCGCACGGTGTTTATTAGGACTTGACAAAACATAAAGATGGCTTTATTATATCTTATTTCAATGTTGGCTAGGTTTGGTTGGCTTTTACCTTGGTCAGAGGTAAAGCATTGCCATACAACGTGGCAATGCGGCCAGTCTCTTGCGTATATTACCAGTCGACAGGGATGCGGATGAATTTTTCGACGCCATATTTTAGTTTATGAATAGTTTTTGTTAAGTTAGTATTTTAATGTTCATGTTTATACACATAAGCCTTTCGGAATAAATTCCCTAATTGATGGTGAAAACCGCATCTAAATCTAATGCGGAGTTTAGTAGAATAACGCGGTCACACATTAAGACACAAAAAAACAACTTTAGTTTATAATATGTATTGATAGTACTTAGTTATCAATCTTTCAAAGATTAAAACTGTCAAAGTGCTGTAGACTAGACAATATCGAAAGTCTTACGAAGTTCTTACGAGACCTTTTTTGTTGTGCAACGCCTCCTCAGTATGTACTAACCTACATTAACCCTTAAATGACCCAAAATAAAGGTCAAGTTCGGAAAATTTACCCTTTTCATCATCGACCACGTCTTGAATTTAGAAGGGTATACATAGTGTAATTGCTTACCTCTCTTAAATTAATTAAAAGTTATAATGCTGTGCCCTAATATAAACGTGGCAAAGAAAAGAGGTCTGGAGAATATTGACGATAAACTGTGAAGAATGACGTATTGCAGATTCAAACCCTTGTTTCCAACTGAAAATACATAAATAAATATCAGGTTTATGTGAGTATAAATTTACTGTAATTCATTTGGTGTATTACAGCATGACTGGTTCCATTAAAATGACATAAAAGTGTTTAAAGTTGTAGTGCAAATTGAACTTTATGTGACGGTAATTAAGTTATTTTACCAATACATATTTAACATTGCTGGAAACGAAATTGCGAACGCAGGATAAAAGGTAAAGCGAGTGGATTGGATTAATTAGTGAACAGTAAAGATGAATTGATAGAAACACGTATATTAGCAATATTATAAATTTATTAGAATATATAATATTTTTTTACAAGACATTATTACCTCTGCCAAAGTACAAAGCAGTTTGGAGTTTGGCACTAGTAACATACATGTTATTCCATACTCTCAGTATCAACTAGAAACAAATTGAGTAGCTCCGTACGCCGTGCATACTACACTATAATTATCTAACTATTATTAGGTTTAAGCACGTCGACCTCAACTTCAGGCTAATTTACTCTGCCTAAGTAATTAAGCTAACACCTGTGTAGTGCACTATACCTACCGTTTATTATAGATATAATTGAGTTAAGTTTTTAGCATAGTCATTTGGTAAATGGACTGTATAATCTAGGATGGTTTAAGTTTTATCAAATTATTTAATACATTATACTATGGTTTATGCTGTGGAGAAAGAAAGAAAGAAAATAAAGAAAATAAATTTATCGGAACAAGCACAGGAGATATCAATTAAGCTAAACACACACTCATTAAAAATAAAAAAACAATACAAAAAAATAAAAATATTTAAGCTCAAAGGAGATTGCCACGGAGCAGGTCCCTTTTGTGGTATCGGGTGCCTGATTTTAATAATAACCAAAAAATATAACTATTTTTTTTGTGTACAGGGTATTTTTTATACAATTAATTTCATCCTGGGAATAAAGTTAATTAATAGTTAAACATTACGTCGACATCCGTTTGATTCAATGTAGACAAAAAAAGTTGCCAGGTATCAAAGAATTTAATAACTAATGCTATCTTTTAATCAATTGAGTAATCGATATTAATTAAAACGATATTAAATAACAATAAAAAAACTATTATTTTTTATTTTATTATATATAACCTATAGGCAGTTTACATCTCAATTAGATCTCAACATTTGACAACTTCAACGCTACTGTGTTAGTATTTTGTTTTAGGACGATGAGATAGAATGATGTTATCCCTGTCCTTTTATACGTATTATTGTACCATATATATCTGAAATGAACAACAATACGTGTACGCCAAATATGAGTTTATGTAAAGTATTCTTGATGACGAACACTATTGGATAAATAAACAATGCTCATAGTCGATGCGAGTAAAACCGATGGAACGATGATAATAATAGGTTGCTTAAACTCATAATACTCATTGATAAATAATAAATGTTCAGAAAAGTAATAGACACAAAAATAACAGCCATGTTTATTTAGATAACTCCTTAGTAGAAAAGTAGTTTTTATCGATTGATCTATAACGATTTATTAATATATTATAAAAAAAAAACTGGCAACATTTACTTGTGCATGTCACAGAACTCGCAGACTTCGTTCTGTGCACAGACTACATAGAGATACTTACGTATGTTCTGTGGTTCGTTACGTGCGTCATTGCTTTGTTTAGATACTTTGAGTTTTGAATTCCGTAATCTTTTACTTAGTTATTATTTACGATACGTGCTTTTTCTGCTACTACCGAGTTGAGTTATTAAGTTCCTGGAGTGCATTACGTTTTGTGAGATAAATTGACTCTTAATAGTGCTGTTCTTTGTGAGATATTTGACTCTTAGTGCTACAACAGAAAAACAATGATATCTCTTAAACCAGGGTGAATAAATGAAAAATGGTTTCTGATTATGAAAATACTATGTTTTTACTATTATTTAAAATAAAAATCTTCAGGGCACAACAATTTTCCAGTGGGACCCAACTTTCCTTACAAATCGGGCAATCTCCTTTGTAAGAAGACTTCGGATTCACATGGTTTGATGAAATATGAAACGCAATAAGAGAATGCGTTCTTGACCTGTCAGTTTAAACTAACGAATTTGTGTTTTGCGAATTTGATCCTTATAGTTACTAGAAACTGTCCAATTGACAGGTCGCCGGTCGGACCGTAGAGGTGATACTTTCCAATAATCTAATGAAAGGCGAAATGCAAAAACTTGCCTTCGCCTAATAGAATTTTAGGCAGTTGAAAATCAACGTCTACCTTGGAGCCTGATTACTTGAAGGTAGGTCAGGCTACTAGTAGGTAGGTCTAGTCATAAGTTTCACAATCCAAATCAAAAGTCATTTATTCAAACTAGGCTGAGAATCAACAAGACAATCCCCCAAAACGCCCGCCATTATCTACTTCCTAGTGCTTTAGCTGGGAAGAAGAAGTGGTGCAACAAACTGAATTCATAGAGGGTTCTTATTTAGAGCAACCAAAACCAGCCATAAGATCCATGATGACCAATTCCTCCAACTTAAAACCCACTTAACTCTTTCAATCAGACAGACGGTGGAAAAAAACAAATCTCCGTACCCGCTATCCGCTGAGCAAAAACTAGGTAATGTTCTTTAGATGTTTACGCTCGGCAGCGCTGTGCGCACGCGCCGATCGGTCAACGTAACGGGACTGTATGTAGCATGCTTTATTGGGCTGATACTATGTAAAGTTGTATCTAGCTGAGGCTAGGGTGATAATAAAGTAAAGAGAGACAAATACATACTATAATAATAACTAGTTAGGTACTCGCACATGCTTATCATTTAAATAAACAGCGACTCTTGCATCGACACAATAAAGTGCAATTCAGGTCGCACAGCGCTAGTCACCTACAGTTATATTCACCTAGAAGTCGCCTCTCTTTCTATCGCGTAACTCTTAGATCTTTTGACTACGTGACACTCACTGAATTGGCCCGACAAGACGGGCCTACGACGTACTTGTAGCTTCATACCTAAAGTGCAGTCTGTCCCCTCTGTATCCATCTGTGGTGCCATTTTGTGTAGTTTAGAAGAAAAAACACGAAAAGCGACTTTGTTTTATACTTTTAGATAAGATTATAGATAAGATACAACAGTAGAAAAAAACTGAAATCATAATAGAATTAAGGGTTGTACGTTGCTTTTTAGCTAATAGTTTCATAGAATTTCGTTTCACATATCAAAAATCTCATATTTTCGTTTCATAGAATAATCAATATCTACGCAGAAAACTTTTTTTTTTTTTTGTTATGTTAGAATAATCATATCATAGAATAACAAATCAAATATGTTTTATCCTTATATTGTTTATTTTATATAAAACTTATTACCAATAATAACATTTTATCAAGTGCAAGCAAGCATGCAGCATGCAAGCAAACATGCAGCGTGCAAGCAAGCATACAGCAGGCATGGTTTCTGATATGGCTCCGGCCGCTGCGGGGCTCCGGCGGTCCCACGCGAGCTTATCGTCGCAGATGGTATTCACGCTCACCGGGCCGCCTCGGCCCTACGCGCCTACGCGGATGTCAATTACACTCTAGGGCAGACAAAACTACGTGGGGTTGGTTTTGCAGCGATTCGTTTCTGTCACTAACTTTTGTAGCACAACATATTGACTTTTTAAGACAATATTTTAATTTTAATTTAAGACTATATGACTAATAATTTGAGTTTATTTTATTTTACAGAAGAATTGAAGCAAACAATAAAACAATATTCGTTAAAAAAATATTCTACTGTTTGATAAAATTGTTAAATAAAAAAATGTGATTAAAAATTCATTGAATTGTGTTTCTGTAAAATATGTTTCATTCAAGTAAATAGTCTTTCAAGTGAATATTCGAAATAAAAATACTCGGGAAACGAAATTCTATGAAATTTCTGTCTGCGAAACAAGGGGACACCAGACTTAAGCCATCAAGGAGTAAGCAAAATTTTCTTTTCATTTGTACAATTACGAGGGTGCACTTCCCCAATGAAACTGAACGCGATCAGCATATTCTTACCGCGTTCAAGAGCAATATTCCACAACAATGATGAAAATGTGAAATTGTCTCTGAGTAACTCACTTCTGAACACTGTTTTAAGATACAAAATGGATTTTCAGATTCCGTTGGCCATCATGAGGCTGTCATTAACCGATAGTTCCTCAGAAGTCAAAAGAGTTCTATCCGAGGGTATATTCGAAACTCCGTGGAGAAGTAGTTTGAGTCACGTGATTTCACATCTTTGTCTCAAGGAACTTAGCAGTTTTACTCTATAAGAAAGAATTCATGCCTATATGTTAAAGAATATGCTTAGATGGTTTGGTCATGTTGAGAGAGGACGCCCCCTAGAAACACATATACTGACCTTATTGGTGATGTTCTTCAGAAATATCAGGTGCGTAGTACTCGCAACCAGCGTCTGGTCTGTATATGACAAGCTATCTAATTGCGTAACACATTTTCGTAAATAATTAAGACTAATCTATTTTACTTTGAGAGTTAAACAACATTCATTGCGTTATTTACAATGTTGAACAGTTGTTTTTTCGAACTTATGAAGCAATCGATTAGCAATCTCTTTCAATATTATTCAGATTATGATAGATCGTGTGTAACGCTATTAGGGGGCAGATGTATGAACGTTAAAGCAAAAGGAGTATCTTATGTAAAGATCGCAGTAAGTGGTCTTCTGTAGTTTCTGTTTACCCCCTTAGGAAGAAAGTGTGAATTTATATTTGTATGTATGTGTATATTGTAGTAGTAGTTCGTTTTAAGTAGATCAATTCAGAAAATAAATGTTTTTCGCATCCTTCAAACTCAATGAATAGGGAAATTCAAGTTGGCACTGTGGCGGCATCAACATCGCCAGATGCGAACTACGCATCAAAAAGACCTGACGTCACACAACATCCGACGTCGCACAAATCCTACATCGCGGAATTAGAGTTTACCGCGAGATCGACATATTATATACAAGCTCCCGACTTCAACCATTGGGCAGTTGCCCGCCAGACACGACACCCGTCTGGTCGGAGGATCCTCACTTTTTATGGTGGATGAGTCAACTTTACAACCTTTTCCTCATATTAGCACCTAGCAAAACAAAGCAAGCCAATAAACTTTATGATTTTAGTCATGTGTCGATTTTAACAATTAAATAAAAATATGCCTTGGTCACAATAAAATGGCCAAGTCGATCGTCTCCACATGACCTCATGGTCAGTTGAGAGGAACGCCATATTGGAGTGTTTGCAAGGAATGGGGATAACCCTTCTCTATTTTTATAGCCCGTTGTGATTTTAAACCTTTTATTTTATTGTATGTTTGAAGGTCTGAAGGCTTATGCACTTAACATTGAAACCACAGAAAATGGTATTAAAATATAATTATGTTATGTCAGAATAAAAAACTACACGAAAACACTAATTCGTTGATTCAAGAAATTACCTAATGCTTAACAAGACTACGTAGGTACCGACGTCGAATTCCGAGATTTCTGTAGATTTTCCAGAGAACACGGATTTCGCGCATCTGCATAAATAAGGAAAAAACATTATATCGTACGAAATTACTGTCTTTTCACCAGAATTACGAAATAAGCTTACAGTTTATCAAGATCCTGCTAAAACAATCATTCACATGTGTTTACACAACTTCACGCCCGTATTCCCCAAAGGGTTAGGCAGAGGTGTACCTTTAGTGCCCCCACATTTCGCCAGTTATGTTTAAGTCCCATGTAATAGGAGGCGAGCCTATTGCCAGGCACAAATCCAGACTCCGGGCTGCTACTGAGGAATTCCAGATGGTAAAACCCAATAACACTAACATACACGTGTTATAACCTCTTATACACCTCAAAATACCAAGCAATTATCTTCCCAAACCAAGAGCCCACAAAATAACCTCAAGATACAAATACACGTAAAGACACAGACCCTAATAAAGATGCAGGGTACACCTGCATTAAAAAATCGCACCTGCCTTATAATTATGGCAGAATTATACTATACTTCGTTAAAATATATGGCTCGTACGACCGTTTGAGGCCCTTTTTGGGCCACGGATTACGAAGCGTTTTTGCTCGACCCCGGACAGTAACGAAGGGTAATGGTTTGAGGTACGTGCTGTTTAGCTTTTTGGTGTACTGCTTAGTTGTGTATATCTTATTTTTTAGTGTTTGCATTATCCGACCCATTACCTACATAATTATGGAACATAGAATTTTACTAGGTACATATGGAAAAGAAAACGGTGTGGCTTGAAGGGCTTCTAGAACAGCTTGGTGCAGTCTGTGTTAGTTTAACCTTAACTACAAACCTTCAAATGCTATATCAAGATTTAGCAGCAATGATAATGTCATATGATTACAAAAAAAAATACAGAAGGTGAGCGGGCGGGTTCTAAAAAATGTTGTATTGTGGTTTATATTTCTAAGCACAATAAATATTTCTGAATTATTATTTATTCATCTATAATTATTGCCAAAAAAATCGTCGATAACGTACATACTTTTTTTATTTGTAGCGGTTACACCGCCACATACGAACTACGCATCAAAGACATGACGTTACATAATTCTTGCATCGCGTAATTAGAATTTACCGCGCGAACGACATAATTATATAAGACTATCCAACATCAACAGTCGGGCAGTTGCCCTCCAGACACAACACCCGTCTGGTCGGAGGATCCTTCTTTTTCTATGGTGGATGAGTGAACTTTACACCCTGTTACTCATAATCCTAAACAAGCCCAAACGAGGCCTATTTATAAAAAAGTCGAAATTAATACTTACCATGTATCCTTACTATGTATTAACAGGGTTGAAGTAAGTATTAACTTTATCATCTTTAGAAAAGAGATGGCATGACCTATGTATTCTCTGTTTTTTCCTCGATAAATGTCCTTCGACTAGGTATTGTTAGCCAGGCTAGCAACACAATCACTAATAAGCCAAATATTTCAATTTAAATATTCATAGGTTAATCAAAATTAATGGTCTTGACCTATTCAGGTGATGAATAAATGCTAACTATTAGATTTATAGCGGTAGATTCTGATTCGTGGCACACTTTTGGTATCAAAACAGATTCATGGTGTTAATTTAAACGTCCCTAATGATTGTGTCATGTTTTCGAGCAT
Source organism: Xanthia togata (assembly GCA_963853775.1). Classification (NCBI taxonomy): domain Eukaryota; kingdom Metazoa; phylum Arthropoda; class Insecta; order Lepidoptera; family Noctuidae; genus Xanthia; species Xanthia togata. The sequence goes on along the minus strand of OY970797.1, from coordinate 4,372,674 downwards.
CTGCTCCCATTTGCATACCTACACATAAAGAAAATACGTTTATTTGAGGTACAACGTGACGCAAAAAAAACCACAAATACATAAAAGTTGAGGGAAAAATTAGGTGTCACATCCACGCAAAACGGCCATCGCTAACCATAATGCTGCGACCCTATACGAGACAGAGCCACAGCGCTGCTGGTTTTAGCGACAGTTTTTATTTGACGTGATGACGTCAACCGGTGCAGCATAAAATGAGAAACAAAAAGTAAAACATTTTTTTTATAAATTCACATTATACAAGTTCTATGTATCAATATGCAGTATCTTAGTCAAACATATTCCTCTACATATTCTTGATATTCTTATAGAAATGATATTGTCTTATACAATTATGCGACAAACCTGAGCAATAGTCAATTGATTTTTTTTTCGATCTCATCGATTCTAACAGTATTTTTCATACCTAACGAACTATTCAACCAATACAAATCATATTAAAAACATCGATTTATAAAATAAAAAATATAAATATTTTATTATCTATACTAATATGATATAGAGGTAAAATTTATTTGTTTGTTTGTTTGTCAGTAAGTTTGTATGTAGGGGGTAATATCCGGAACTACCAGTCGGATTTGAAAAAATAATTTTGTTAGCCCAATTCTTGAGGACGGTTATAAGCAGACGAAGTCACGAGCAGAAGCTAGTCAATTATATTATTAAAACGAAAAGAAGAATACTTTCCAATGTTAACTAAATACATACAACCTTAAGACCACAGGATATCAAACCAGACCCACTAAAAAGAAAGTTAAAACTAAAACACAACTACGACAAAAATGACAATGGGTTATGATGTTTAACAGGCATGTTCATCTAGAACATAAGTACATAGATACCCTGTTAAACTCATAACCCACCTTTGGCTTTGCCGTAGTCGGATAAAACGATATATTCATATAGATTCTTAATTCTTATATTTGCATCAAGAATCGCAAGTCCTGCCATACGTGTAGGTAACTTCCATTACGACCATAAGTTATCAGATGTTAGTTGGCAAGTAAGCAAGTATCAAAACTCTACAATTAACTTAGCCAAGTTAAACTTAACTTAATAAGCTTCGGTGACGTCCAAGCAAACTTAGAGCTGCGATCCATCTTTGTTATTTTTGTTGTTGAATTTATTTATTCTGTTTTAAATGTGTCATGTTGGGTGAAGTAGGGAGAGGGAGGATTATTTATTGATGAAAAGTGGACGGGGTTTTGTGCTGCGAGTCGCGGTTGGTCCTCCGCACGGATATCGGTCCTCCGCATACATTGACATGTTTCAGCCCCGGTAGCACACCTCACCGCAGTAGTTAAATTCAATAGACTCGCGTCATTTCCGCTACTCGCATCCGATTCAAGTAGCGAAACATGTCGCGAGTCTATTGAATTGAACTACTGCTGTTTCGCTGCCATGGTTTCGCGGCGGAGGTATGCTACCGGCGTGAATTTATTTACTGCGGTTTCGCGGCGGTGCGGTGTTGTGCTACCGGCGTCAAGTTATTTGTGCTTTTCTTCAAAAACTTCTTGGACAGCCGTTACTGTGTGACCGTTCACCGCTTTTTGGAAACCAAAGCTTTAGATTGCCACGTTTCAAGTTATTTGTGCAATAAAAATAAAACATCAGTAGGTAAGTGCTCTCTACGGCCTACGATTATATGGAACTTGGTTTGTGCACTTTTTAAGGAACTTCATTGGGGGCTTTATTTAGTACTAGACGGAGAAGGAAAAAGAAATGAGTTTTCCAATTATTATTTTAAAAGTTTTTAATTACCTGTTCCAGACCACTAAGTCCGTCAACGGGGTACGGGGCAATCCGAAAGTAGTTGATCCGTCAAAACGAATGACAAATTTTTTTTTTTCGGACGGACAAAAACACATTGTATTATGGACACTTCTGTCAAATTGTGTTGTTATTCATTCTTAGTTTGGGCTCCAAACTTATGTCCGTAAGTGATACGGAGTATGAACCGCCCGTTACTTCAACCGAAACTACGGATTGTAGAAAAGATCAAGTCGTATATCAAATTTTAAATGTTGTCAAGGTCTAAACCAGCCAGGGTCTTTGTAGGCTCATGGGAAACTAAGTTCAGCACGATTTTAATCAATGTTCAATTTGGTTTGATAATTAGATACGATTGCATTTACACATAAAATCAATTCATAGTCACATTCCTTTGAATAAAGATCCGTCGAATGTTTGTTGAATAAATATCGCGGGCGTTGGTATACCATATTTTAGAATACAGAAATTCGAAAATTATTCTACAAGATCCTACTACCAGGATAAAAAGTATATCCTGTCCTAAGGTCTATCCGTGTTCAAGGTCATCGAAATCCCTTCGGCCGATAAGGCGGGAAAACGCACAGATAGACAGGGCAACTTTCAGATTAAATCAAGCGCGGATCCACCGTTGTGGGCACGATGGGCATGCCCACAACCCTAATAGACTTGTGACATCACCCTTTCACGGTCTATTGAGGACAACAGGCTGATGATATATCCACTGCCTTAATAAAATAAAATAAAACAATGAATTGTGCGTGATTCGGAGCGCAGCGAAGTACTTAGTCAAGTGCATATAATGTCGTGGCCAGACTCAAAATTCAAAAGTCATTTATTCAAACTAGGCTGAGAATCAGCACTTTTCGAACGTCAAAATTACAAGACAGTCCCACAAAAACACCCGCCCTTCACCACTTCCTAGTGCTTTTGCTGAGAAGAAGAAGTGGCGCCAGCAGCACAGCTGTCAGTTCAGTTAAAAAAAAAAGATTCTATACAATAGTACATATTAAATTATTTTTTATATGTCACCTAGCATACGCCAATATACCAACAAATAATTAACTATGACCCACGCTCCTGAACTGGAATGACCAATATTTGGTTCAGAATTGTCGTCATTAGTTATCCCATGTTTATACTGCTAAGTGATAAGATTTATTTACTACCTGTTTATATATTTATTTAAGAACTGTCAGAAGCAGTGGCAGTGTCCCTGAATTAAGTGAGATAACTTTACTCGTTGGTTATCGAAATGAATTCCACGTAATAATTACTTGTTGGCTATCGAAATTACATGAAATTGTTTATTATGTAAATATGTTATTGGAATCACTTTTACACGTCATATTAAAAAAAAATTAAAAATTTGCTAGATTAGTTCGGCGTTTCCTATCTGACTACTCTGAGAAAAAAGGCCGAAACAAACTCAGAGGTCACAGTCTCTTTTAAAGTCCAGACATGATCTTGGTCAGGCCATATGAGGACCATGTAGATTATTGTCAGAAAAGATATTTTGAGAAAAGACACAGACACAGATTTGAGTGGACCTGTCCGTCAGTGCAAGCATTTGCCAGTAATTATGGAGCTCAACTCAGAACTTAAGGAGCTCAACTCAACGAACAACTACTCAAACTGACAGACATTCATTAAAACTAACTGACAAAGAAAAAAACAATGAAAGAAAAGAAAAAAAAAAAAAAATATTATAAAAATGTCGACATAGTCCTCAGTGTCCTCACATTAACAAAAATTAAAATACATACTTTACAAAGTAATCATGTCATTCTGTATGTTATATTCAACAATTTCAATGTTTATATAATATTGTGTATATTGTTAAAAAATAGTTTATCAAAATATACGGGGTGTGAGCCTGTATATTTTCTTCCCCTACCAATAATATATAGTTCATATATAGTTTTCATCTAGTTTCTAACACTATCTCTAAGATAGCACGGATCTCTTCAAATCAAATAAATAAAAATGAAACACCACTTTTGCTAAAATATCAAAGCACACTAGAATAGAGAGAGAATCACAACATAAAAAAGGTAAAAATAAAAATAAAAACAAAACACAATTCAATACTTTGTATCAGCAGGCACGATCCCTGTGTTTTTTCATCTGCTCACTTTGATGCAGCAAAAAATTAAAATGGTGGTCCCAAGTTGCGTTTTTTGCTAGTCCACTGGGACATGATGGCCATGACGGTGACGTGGCCACAAGTCAGCTTCGAAATTAAACACATTGCTATGTTCGTTTGGGGTTTGGCAAATTAAAACACTGTGCGAAATACCGCTGTTATTTTTTGTGACGATATAATTAATTTTTGGCGCAGTGTGGCGTGTGATGTGTTCATTTTATTTGTTGGTGTGTGATATATTGAAAGTTATTTATTTATAGGATTTCAGACTTCTATTAATTAAATGTCCAGGTCCCTTACGATGGTTTTCCTTCCCGATGTCAGTAATGTCCTAGACAAACTCAGAAAGTATCATATGAATTGCAAAAGTCTGGTACTGGTTGGCCTGGATTGGAACCGAAGTGAACCGAGTGAAATATATCTTATGACTATTAAATTAATTTCAGTAGTAATAAGTGCCGACAGCAAAAGGTCGAGGAATTAACCCGGAACTGTAAAAAATATCAGTGCAAATTAAAATTGTAATCACTAGATTACAATTTCAATTTGCACGGTAATTTTTTCCTTAATTACATTTTCTTGTTAGCGGCAGAGACTTTTCGAAATTAATGTAGGATTTACCGACCATGTATTTTGTTTGTTCAGTATTAGCTGTTTCATTCGTCACATCTTGTTTTTTTTTTGGTGGGAAATCATCAAATGACTTGGAGGGCGTGTCAGACTCTTACTGACTAAAACCCACCCGTGTTCCTTCAATTGCCTGTGCAATGCCAGGGGCCACGGTATCCCTTTTGGACTTTCTCGCAACCCCGGCAGGCATCGGTCCCCTTCAGTCGCTGATATCTCTTTGAGGCGCGCGTGGAATACAACGCGCCGTCGACCCGGGCCTGGTCTTTACCGGACGGCGAGCTACCCATTGCTCACCGTCCGCTAGCCCGCGCCTACGGTGGCCGGGAATCGGCCTGTGATTCCCGACGCCCAGGGCGTCTCCTCCTGCGGCGGCTAGGGGCGTGAGGGCGCGAAATTTGCCTCTCCCTCACGCGTTCCGCCTCCTCCTTCGCGAGCATTACTGCTTCGTAGAAGGAGGTGATGGCATCCCATGCCCTCTCGCTCCGTACCATGGCCTGGACCAGGGCCGGACGCGAGAGATCCCCGCCACCGATCGCCTCCATAAGGACACGGTGGTGCTCTGCTCAAGCTGGGCAGACCTCCACCGTATGCTCCACCGTGTCCTCCGAGTGATCCACGCAGTGATGACACCCGGGCGTTTCCTCCCGCCTGATACCGAACAGGAACCTCCCGAAACAGCTGTGTCCGGTGAGGCCCTGCGTCAGGCGGAAGGTGAGGACGCCGTGGCACCTCTCCAGCCACTCCTTAAAGAGGGGACTTATCACCGCAATAGTGGCGTGCCTAATTCGTATTTCAACGCACCTCTAAACCGCGTACAAAAGCTAAGCTGTCAGTGTCAATTTCCACAACAATTTTCACACTGACAGCTGTTGAACGCTGTTTAGGTGTGCTGAACGCGTTCAGTTTCTTTAGTGAAATCCGTACTAAGGCAGTTATTGCTGCTACCAACATTGGTGACTAGCTCTTATTTTAATTTCAGCAGCTGTCATGCCAGAAGAGTAATCTTTTAGTAATATAAACTATAAGTAAATAAAAGTATCTCCCGGGCCCCCGACTCATGGTAGTAGAAGGAACAGTGGGGTTTTAGTCAGCAGGAGTCCGATATAACCCCCAGTTTTCCCCAGACGGAGGGTGAGGATGAGGTTTCACCAAGAAAAAAAAGTATAAACTAGACCGCACAGTCTAGTTTATACTTTTTTTCTTAGCCATATCTCAATTATTATAGTTCTGTTTATATTTTTTTTATATTTTTCAATTGTTTGATATCTTTTATCTGAGGAATAAATAATATGGTATGCGGGTTGGCAGCTTTTGTATATAAAATATGTCAAACTGCCGTAATTATTCTTCAGATAAAATATACATTTTATCAACAAAAAATCGCACCGATACCTACCTACCAAACAGAATTGACAGAAGTACGTTTTTGAATGACAAAATAAGGCATGAAGCTATTCACGAGCATTCCTAACATACTTTAATATTAGGACATAAGGATTCTGTTGCATCAGAGTCGAATGCTCCGTGACAGTCACAAGGCCTCCCTTCGCTCTCGCGGTTCACTTAGTCATCATAGCAAGCTATGCAATTCTAAGGTAATTGTTCCTTATGATGTTATCAGCTGTTTAGTAAGTTAGCACCAACTTAATGCACAAGTTTGAACACATATGCACTTATAGGTTTATGAGTATTTTATGTTATTCTATAAATACCTACCTAATTTAATATTCACAATATAATTTACTGATAAAAAAAATATAATAACATAACATTACATAACGCCTGTATTTGTATTTCCCGAAGGGTTAGACGCAAAAAAAAAAACAAAATAGGGGTTAAAAGATAATGTAGGTAATCATTTTATGTAGATAAAGACAATCGAATAATACAAATCGATTATATGTATATTATATTTTATATTCCGACCTAAACCATAATGGCCGTAATAGGCTGATTCTGTCACTCGCTTATTAATGTATTAAAAAATAATATAAATAATATATTCGCGGCACAGCTGGGTGGCAAAATCGACAATAATTTTAGATGATAAAGTCGCTCGGGTTCCGTCAAATTGTGCAGAGCTGACCCGAACATGATTAAGCGAGGGTAGTTGCCGAATGAAGATTGCCGATCGGCACGAGCCGAATAAAGGCTCGTGCAGACCAGCGCGACGCGACTTAAACATTACAATTTCTAAGAAAACTTCGCGTCGCGCTAGTCTGCACGAAGCTTTGGTGTAGTAATATAGTTTGGGGTCGGCGAGCAGCGTCAAACTTTTTCGAAGATAGCCTTTGACCGTAATCGAACTATAATAATTTTAATCACGCTCTCTTAAAATATTATTATTACCTAGAAGCGGAACATTGGACTTATACTGTATACCTACCATAGTAAGGCCATAATAATAGGTAACATTTGACACAAAATTCAACAACGTAACCTTGTAACGCCGGGCATAAAATAATATATGTTTTCGTTTTGTTATAGAACTGCACAATTGCTTAATTTTTTTGAATTACGATTACATATTTATTGTAATAATGACCGATACGGATTTCACTGAACTGACAGACGTCAAATGTTACATATTAAAATGGCCTTAGGTACTTTACATAGCTAACCCATGAATGATATTACCGAGCAATTCACTGAATTCCTAATATTAATTACCTAGTTATTTCACAGGCGTATACTATTCAATACAAATATTTGTCGAGGTCTTTTCCCTTCGCTGTGGCAGTTGGACATAATGGTGGTGTTACACGGGCATGTAAATTACAGAATTCATATCGCTCTTGCTAAAATTGGCAACCCGGCAATTTTGATGATGGGTGCTTCTGGGAAGCACCCGTCTTCAAAATTGCCGGGTTGGTTGGGGTTGCCGGGTTGGTTGGGGTTGCCGGGTTGGTTGGGGTTGCCGGGATGGTTGTTTGGTTTTACCCAACCACTACGAGATGACTGCATGAGATTCTTTATAAAAAATTACATAAATAACGTTGGCAATGCATCCGTAATTCTCTTGGACTTTCAGGTGCGGGTTTATGATGTTTTGACGATGTTTTGATGACGTTAATGTCATCATGATTCGAGCTATAGAGAGGGAGCTTTACCATGAGTTCATGGCCAACGGCGCCATTGAATTTTTCTGGCATTAATACGGCACCTTGTAAGGGACTAATAGAGACCTACCGAGATGACGACCGATAGAAGAAAAAGACGTTGCACCGAACCCAAATAAAATGGTATAGGACAGGAGAATGATGATGATCATGGCACCTGGCGTCCATGGACGGTAGGAACCTCTTTTCAACGTTTCGCTGGTCAGCCTGTTTCCAAAAATAAGTTTCCTCTTAAAGCAAAACAGTTTGCCTCATTCCCAAAATCTGCCTGCTGTGAAAAAATCCGGGCACAGTCGACAATGCAACAAGCTTAGAAGTTGTAACAACGGGCAACAAAAAATTGCCCGTGTGGATACTGCAACAATGTTTCGCGAGAAAGATGACTAAATTATACAGATCAGGGTATGAACTCATCGCCTTTTTTGTGTACAGCTTGTTCTGTGGCTGCAAATTGTTGTAAATTGGCTATTACATCAAAATACCAGCCGATTCAGATGAATTACTGTGTTTATGTTGTTCGTTTTTTTCATACAGTTATCATCTTGATGACTTTAGTTTTATTTTGTTATTTCTGATGTCTGTTTTAGAAGAATTCATTTTATTTTGGTGTCAGTTTTATATTCCTTTAAGTGCAAGCATTGTGGGCCCTGTCGGGCATAACAACATAAAAATTAGGAGGAGGGCTATTATAGCTATTTGTTAACAATTTTAATATTAATCTACTCTTTAGTTTTGTTTAGGGAGATAACGAATTGTGTACCTACATATAATTTTTACCACTCATATATTGGATTTAAACATTATTATTTATTTAAATTATAGATACATCTATTATTAGTAAGTATCATTGGTAATTATAAATTAATTATTATTGTTTATTTATTAAATTTATCATTTAAATATTCATGTACAGACGGCAGCAGGTCAACCTACCCGAAACTGTAAAATTTTCCCAATCAACTTTGAACCTTATGCTGTATTAGTGATAAAGTTTAAAATCTATTAAATAAATTTGACAGATTGTAGTAGGTTGATGTGCTGGTCTGTACTTGTTAATTACAGGTAATTGTTTTAATTTATTTATAAAGATATTAAATTTTTGTTCATTTTTAATTTCATCAGGTAGTTTATTATATATTTAAACTGACATTACTAAAGTGCTTGTGGAGTGAATTTTTTGCTTTGAACCTGGTTGGTTTAGTCTGTTTTTGTGTCGTAGTGTGTAGCGAGTCTGCAGTTTATCTTAGCTAATAAAATTATAAATGCAAAAATGAGTTTTTTTGCTTCGATTTCACGCTAACACGGCTGAACGGAATTGGATGAAATTTAGCACATGGGTAGACCATAACCTGGATTAGGACAAATGGTACGTTTAATCCCGGTAGTACCGTTCCCGTGGGATAATTTCCGACCTCCACGCGAGGGAAGCTAATAAACAATAAATATCAAGATTTGAAGTTATAGAATTGCAAGATGCATTACAGATTAATTACAACTACCTAATCGTATCAGTACTTAAAAAATATTTAAAAAAACTGGAAACAATAATAATGACCTAACTCGCTTCGCTTAGCTCATCACAATAGTAAGATCACTTAACATTTTGCATAATTAACCCTTAGGTAAAATAATTGCCACTATGACGTGATTCTACGCGACAAGCCTACCTAAGGCTAGTCATACATGCGTGAGGACGTGAGGGCCACAAGAGGGACGCGGGAGTGGCGCGGGAGGGGGACAGGAGGTCGTTCGACGACCCGCGTAGGTGGCGCGGTTCAGCAATGTGCAGCCTTTGAATGCGGCACGCTATGCCTTGCGGCGACTGTGCGTGGAATCACTAAACATACGTTAGTGGGTGACGTGGTTTGTATGTCTGACATACGTTCCCGCGTCGTACGTAACCAAAGAGATCATCGTCGACCGACCGAGCATTTTAGTTCTTCTGCATCGTATACGTTCAACGGTTATGATGACTGCGAAGCGGAATCGTGAGTTTTAACTTCACCCGTTAGCCTATAGATCAGGGCTGAATTAGACACCTGCATCCGTCAAGGGAGTGTTTCTACCCGTCACGCTAAACAACTTTCACCATTCAGAAACTCATATCCGATTCGTAAAGAAAAAATCTAATTCGTATTCAACAGTAGGCAGACTCCGATTCATGTACGTTTTTTTTTTTTTAGTAATCGTATTATAATTATGTGTTTCATAGAGAAAGTTACAGATAGTGCAATCCACGACGACGCGCCCCACTCCGCGATTACTGTACTGTAAGCTGTACTTTAGTACGAAGCGGAGCGGAGTGGGGCGCGTCGTCGTGGATTGCATTATCTATATAAAGTATGACATTGACAGGTAGAATCACCCTTGACGGATGCAGGTCACTAAATTGCCACCCTGTATTGTAGCATAAGAGGCGTCGACAGGTAATTTGTTTTTTTATTTTTTTATTTTATTATAGTCCTAGATTGACATTTAAGGATTTTGGATAGGATAATTTCTGTGCTTAATTGACCACAAAGATTCTTGATGGATGGCAGGAAAGCAGCATAGAAAAGCAACTAGATAGAAGGCTCTTTCAACTTTACAAAACATTTTTTTACAGGCGTATTAAAAGATACCTCCTGCCAGCGGCTTCGCCCGCGTGATATCTTTATAAATTATAGCGTATGTTACTCAGTGATAATATAGCATTCTACTGGTGAAGGAATTTTTAAAATCGGTTTAGTAGTTTTTGACGTTATACATTACAAACAATTTATTTTTTCTCTGTATAATATTAGTGTAGTTTTTGTTGTTAGCTTAGCTCCACATCTACGTCCTACCATCGACGGGTTTTTAGGTAAAATGTTCATGGATTAGGTACCCAGACAGTCTAATATTTTCTGGAGATTCGAGGTCAGACAGCATATTCGTGAGATTTCGTCCAGACTGTATTGTGGCGCAAATTAAGTTTGTCTGTAGGGACCTAGGTACTTAATGTACATTCGAATAAACTATTTGGTTTTTATGCAATAATATTCATGATTCCACTACACCTCGGGAAGCACGTTAAGCCGTTGGTTCCGGCCGTCATTTGTCGATCTTTGACAGTCGTTACGGGTAGTCCATAAGCCGAAAGTTTGAGGTCTTACTTTGATAACTGGAGAGGTATCCTATTGCCCAGTAACTGGGTTTTAGAGGTCAGATAGGCAGTCGCTCTGGTATTTAAAATAATGGTATTCAGCTGCATCTGTATAGAGACTGGTAACCTACCCTAAAATAGTTGGGAAAACCCCAGGCAGATGATGATGACTTCACTGCCAATGTTCATTTTTATTGTGTGAGTAATAATTTATTAAAAGCTTAAGTAAAATAATTGATTATGTACTCAGAACACTGCCAACATTGTTTAAAAGTATGTCCATGTTAGCTGCCTGTATACCAAATAGCTTGTTTCACTGTACCTTCGTTGTGTATAGTGTTTTGGGCAAGTTCCCTACAATGTAAGTACCTATCTAACACTTGCTGAGACCTTTAATATGAGATTCCCTTCTGATATTGTTAACTTTGTCTGGATTAGATAAATATTATTACTGATAATTTAATCATAAATAGGTACTAAGGCCGCGTCCAATGTAAAAGCGATCGTCGCGTGCTAAGTCACTTTTTGTTCGGAAATCCGGGAAGCGCCCTCTGTCGGCGTGACCACGCGTGCAACCGAACAAAAAGAACGAACGATCTCGTGTATTCGGGCGACGATCGCTTTTAAATAGAACACGAGGTAATGCTTCTGGTTTTAAATGCATCGCCAAGATGTTTGGTAATAACCAGGGTAGATGTCTCGGATTTTATATGTGAGATGGTAGATTTAGGTAGGTAGGTAATTTTATGAAATATCTAACAAGTACGTAGGTAACTAGATGCCTACGGACCTACCCGGAAATAATGATGTAGGTAAGGTAGGCGGTGAAAAGTTTAGCTAAAATGAATCCATGCAGTAGGTCAAAAGACAAATAAATAAATAAAATACCTACTTAAGTTCATACCTACACGTTTGAAATAAGATCACCTTTAAACAGCATAGTAGATAACATGCTGAAATTGAAAGGTGGAAAAGGCCTTAGAATACCTACATTATAAACTCTTATTCAACTTCAATAAGACAAGTATTTTCATGTCACTTGCTTTGACGTGTTTCAAACAACGGAACTGACGTTTTTGTCCTTCATCTCGTGCTGCCCGTTTAATTAAAAGCTTATGTTTAATCGAAACTATTAAAAACTAGCTGAACTGAAAGACATTGTCCTGTCTTAATGTCAATATTGTATACAGAATTACCACAGAAAACGCACTTTCAGTTTTCCTGAATTTTCTAATTTTCCCGCAAACTTTTAAATGTTTCATTGAAAGTTTCCGTAAGAACCTGATTCGGACTAACGAACATTTTAAAACAAAAAATAGCCAAATCGGACTAACGCAGCGGTTCTCAAGCTAAGCGCTTACCAACGAACAGCATTAAAAAAAAAAATATAATGATAGATTAAAAAAATAAAGCTTGTCACTAAATCATACTTGTGGTTGTTATTAACGCCATCTGTTGGCTAGTAGGAGAAATAGAATTTAGTGCCATCTATGAGTAAATAGTCTAATCTGAAATTAATAATATTCTAACTAGATGGCGCTACCGTACCAAACGAACCGAAATAACAGTTTAATTTATCACAACATATAGAATAAAGTTAATTCGGTTTTCATGAACGAATTGTAATAATTCCTTTAATTCGTTAAAATATAAAATTAACGTGGTGTAAAGCTGACGTCTTTCATTCATAGATGGCGCTGTACCGATGAACTTTTTTCTAAATCGCGCTATGTTTCGTTTGGTTATTAGAAAAAACTAGGTTAGGTGTGAACGAGACTGTTGTTATATTTCTAACAAAATTCAATTAAACTCGATTTCTCAAATTTCGAATACCTAAAATTTTTGAACATCTCAGATGAGCCTTGAGGTTTTCATACTTTGATATGGTTGCGGAATCTATGCCCGTTGCGCCTGCGTGGTTGTGCAAAACGTAGATACCCATGATACAAAAAAACACGCCAAGTGCGTGTCGGACCACGCACAATGAAGGGTTCCGTAGTTGGGATGAATTTATCACAAGAACAACATTGTAGCTGTTGAAAAACATGTTCTGCCATACATTCCAACTGCGTCTCAATGTTTTGCGTGCAAACGTAAGTTTTGTACGCACAATATTGAGATATTTGTCATGTTATTTCACCTAGATTTGAACAATGACCCTAATCAAATCTCTGCGTACCTGTAAGTCCTACGCTGTAATCGTTGGGCATACTTTGTACATTAGGTACTTTGGAAAAATTAAATTAGGTATAATTATTGAAGCTAACTCAAAAACGACCCAAGCAAAGTTAATAACAATCTGCCTAACCTTTTCTCAACTACGTTGAGGTCGGCTTCCATTCTAACCGGATGCAGCTGAATACCAGTATTGTAGGTACATGGAGTGACTGCCACTCGGACCTCCACAACCCAGTTACTGGGTAACACGATACCCCTTGGTGTGACAGTTGTCAGATTTATTGGACTACACATTACGACCGTCAAAGATCTACGAATGTCAGCCGGGACCAACGGCTTAACGTGCTCGAAGAGGTCTCGATATGTAATAGTTGGTCACCCATCCACGAACCGATCGCGGAAAGCGTAGCTTAACCTTCGATCGATCCTTTGAGGCTTTTATCATTTAGCTACGACTCCCTCGACGACTGGACACGCTGATTTGTTTACCCGTTTTCTAGGTTGGCCCCATATTAAATGTTGTTCATATCAAGTGCAATTATTACTCCTTTTCAGGTTTGTTACCTACTTCCATCTCATAGGTAGGTCATAGGTAAGTTCAAGTCACATAGCGATTTTTTTTTTTGCTCTGCCTTTAATGTGTCTAATATGTTCTCACGACTAAAATACGGAACAGTTTTTCAAAGAAGCCAGTAAGTACATATTTGACGGAAAGAAGAGAAAATCCTAATGGCCACACCCGCCCTGAATGCGGTTTAAAATTAGTAGATTCTACATTTTTGGTTGTTTTTGTTCAATATGAGAATATTCATATGTTATGCTATGTTTCTTGACACTCATCAATTTGGCCAACAACGTCATTCTTATCAAAATGCAAATATTAGTTTTTCATTTAACCCAGTGACTGATATAGCATACATAAGCGCACAAAAATGCAAGGTCTTCGCTACCTACATGTACAACCACAACCCTTATTTTCAGAAGGTTAAGGTTGAAATTACTTTGTAGAGGCCCTAGTGGTAAGTTTGTAAGAAAATCTGCCTTATCTTCTTTGAATAAAGTGGGTTATTTTCTTACAATGTTATATAAAATAATATAACGAAGAACAGAAGACTCAGAAGATTCGGTATCATCATTCTCTCGTCCTTGTCTCAATTTGTTTGGGGTCGGTCATCTCAGTAGTCACCTCCTTTCTAACCATATTATCTTTCACCCAGTCCATCCTTCGTTTCTTTGATTCCTTACTCTCTTATAGCCTTCCACAGTCATACTCAAAACTTTCCTCATGCCATTTGCCTCATTCCTCAGAAGATTCAGTACTGCAAAAAAAATATTCGAGCTTATTTTTTTTGTGATTTGCATCTTTCAGGTCAATCTAGGAGACTATAATATGTCGGCTGTTTAACCAGGCTATACTGTGGTTGCATGAATAAATTAAAGCTTCCATTCAGGGCAAAATTCGAGCTTAGTGCCCATAGACCAGTGTCGACAGCTGCCATTGGCAACGTGCCGCTAGTGTATGTGAGCACTTATACAGTCATTAAATATTTATTTATATACTTAACTACCTTGTTGGTCTAGCCAGGTTTATGGTTAGAAGCGCGACTATAGCTGAGCGTGCGATTCACGCGAAGTTTTTCATCCGGAAAATATCGGTAGTAGACTAGACTCAGGATTTGTGTTAATCGCAATAAGCTTGCCTCACATTACAATTAGGCATTCACAACATACTGGAAAATTGCGGTATTTGAGGTACCGTAGGGTCCGTAGGACGTAAGTGGTAACAGAACCAGTCGGTATATATAACCAGCCTGTAATGTTCCCACTGCCGGGACACAGACCTCCTCTTTTCGAGAGGGAGTGGGCTGTAATCCACCGCGCGGGCCCAGTGCGGACCGGCAGATGCACGTGTCTTTGATTTGTTGGTTCTAGGACATCCCGGTTTCCTCACGATGTTTACCTTCACCATTTTGAGCGCAGTGATGATGAAATAAGGCCTTCAACGCACTACAGCCAGCCGCAAAGCGCCGGCGCATCGTTTTTCTATTTTATATGAAATCGTATAATTCCAACGCACTGACTTGCGGTTAGCCGTCAAACGCTCCGGTTTACTCGAGACTACACTACGGTGCACCGTGCCGGTTGAATATTGCGGTGTTCCGCATCCCTTCAACGCACTGTGCGGCTGGCCGCGCGGGGCGCCTCAGTTGCCAGCAGGGTGATCAACTGTCGCGGCCAACTTAGGGCACCCCGACTCTAATTTTTTTACGAAGACGTTTTCCAATATCCAAAACGGCCGGTTGGAAGCGACCTGCATCCAGCGGCTTCCTGCGACCTTTATTAGGTCGTCTGTCCACTGGGTGGACGTCCTACTGCGCTTGCCGGTACGTGGCCTCCATTCCAGAACCTTTCTGCCCCAACCCGGGTATGCTGGCTTCATATTTTATTGACATTTTGAACTACGCTAGGCCAGCTAAAGTCTTACCGCTGTCTTGCAGCCTGTACATTTCTGACGCTTCATGCATTTGCTCAATCTTCATTTTAAAAAAATGCATACTAGTACAGAATGTCTTTACAGTTTCTTGCCCGTTCTTCTTAATAGGAACCTACAACGCTTTGGAATGGGCAATTAGTTTCATCTTTGTGAATGACCGACCCCTTGTAAATTCCAAAGTAATTGACTCTCTCTCTTTTTATCTGTAATTTTACTCACTTTTTATGTCCCTACCGTTTGTAATATGTCTGTACTAACATAGTTTGTAAGATATTTTTTGTAACTAACAATTATGGACTTTGTCTGAATAAATAAATAAATAATAATAATAAAAAATATTAGTTTCATTGAAATCAATTACAGACAATTGAAATCACCTTGTATGGAGTCGGACTTCTGTAATTTCTCCTTTTATGTGGTCACACCGGTATCACTGTGCATGTCGTTTTTATAGTCTAGCTTTATGCAAATGTAGGACTCATATTGCACAGGAGTCACGTCTAGTTAATATCACTGTCGTTAATCTAACGATGTTAATCGTAAAAGTTAAACTCAGTGGCTTGAATTATACTGGACTTATGAGGTCTGTGACGCTCTATTTCTTGCCTAAGATACAGCAAACCAGTCCAGAACAGTTTCGTCTTTTATAGACAGAACAGTTTTATCATGGTTGCTCTAGTTAAGATTTTTGACCACTTTGACTATAGGTAGTACATCATCAATTCAACATCTGCCTAGCCTTTTCTAAACTATGTTGGAGTCGGCTTCCAGTCTAACCGGATGCAGCTGAATACCAGTATTTTACATGGAGCCACTGCCAATCTGACCTCCACAGCCCAGTTACTGGAAAATACGATACCCCGTGGTAAGATTGGTTGTCAGACTTTTGGGCTTCTGACGACCCGTAACGCCTGTCAAAGGACCAACCACTTAACCAGACCGATCGACCCGTGTGGCTTTATTACTTAGCCAAAGTAATTACCTACTTTATTTCATAAAGGCTATCTAAAATCAGAGGAGTTGAAAAATGGTGTCTCCGAAAGGGGTAAACATCTATATTCTTAATTATAAACATATCAAAACCCGAATGGTATCATTTTAAAGCCCAATAATTGTGTGTTTCGTTTTTGAGAAGTTTAAGATTCTTTGAAAAAAGTCCCAAATGTGACGGTCAAAAATTGGCGTTTTTGAGGTAAAGAAATAAAGAAAGAATAATATTTATTTGGACACAGTTCGTGAAACACATAACAACAAAATAAAAAGTTAAAATAATCATAAAGCAGTAATAGTGTGTGCCTCACGGCTGCGCCAAAAAGGTTCATTTCAGCATTAATGCCAATATTGAACAATAGTCGATTGTTATACAAGGGATGAAAGGGACCTATTTAGGCACGAGATGGTGTGGCGCACGAGCGCAGCGAGGGCGCCAATAGTTTAAGTGCCTAAATAGGTCTTTCACCCAAGGTAAACACTGCTTTTCATTTCGAATAAGAGAAAAGTAAATAAAAACCTAATTATTTAAACAAATCCATATCTGAATCTGATGAGTTCATTTTATACAAATATCTGTAAGTACATATACGTAAATAATTAGCACTCGACAAAATAACTGAAGATCGAATTGCCGCTTTCCTGCTTTTTTATTATATTTTGTTTTCTGTGGCATTCTACCAGCTAGTATTTATTATTATCATTGATGATGGTAAACATTTCGCTCAAATCTATGTAAATTAAATAATAATTTAAGGAAAAGTAAATCATAAGTAGATACTTAGTAATGATACAAAAGTGTTGATAATATTTTTTTATTAGATAACATTACTTATTTTTTGTATAACAGATTGGCTGTATAAAAAATTGGCATGGACACGGCTTGCAAAGATTTTAATTTTTTTCACAGCAGGGAAAATCATTTCCCTGGGACGAAAAGTACTATTTTCATTCCTCTGATGCGCGATGAACTTCAAGCGTACTTTCTATTTTTTTAATAAATGCTTGCCTCCTTATCAAGTCAGTAAAGTGGGAAAACAAAGACAATGGCCTAGAACGTTTAAATACGTTTAGGTCTAAGTTTTAAGTGGAGTAAGCTTTCCATTTTTATTGGATATTTCTGAAAGAGTCGTCCCCCTTTTTTTTGGGTGGGAAATTATCAAATAACTTCTCCCGCTCTGGTGTCAGACTCTTACTGACTAAAACCCACCCGTGTTCCTTCAGTTGCCTCCTGTACGTTGCCAGGGGCCCCTCGGACTTCTATCCCTTTCGGACTTTCCCGCAACCCTGGCAGGCATCACTCCTATCGGACCCCTTCAGTTGTGCTGACATCTCTTTGAGGCCCGCGTGGAACACAACGCGCCGTCGACCCGGGCCTGGGTCTTTATCGGACGGCGAGCTACCCATTGCTCACCGTCCGCAAGCCCGCGCCTACGGTGGCCGGGAATCGGACTGTGATTCCCGACGCAAAGAGTCGCCCCCTAATGGTATTGTTTACTAAGTAAGCAAAATAAAATGTGTTTGGACCTTATCTTGAATGGCATTGGATTCAGCCATGACAGCCATGGAATAAATTAATACACTCCAAGAGCATTACAACCAGTACCATAACCAGAGGATGGGTTATGGTACTGGTTGTAATGCTCTTGGAGTGTATTAATTGCTAGATTAGCAAAACGTTTTCGATCGAATTTTATCCACTAAACTTGATCCACTCCTACTTCCTGCCCATATATAAGCGCGTATCCTCAACCAGCCAATTATTTTTGACCTATTCAAAATATTCATAGTCTAAACCAATAGGTACAAATACTCTAAATCAAGCGCCATCTCAACTAACATAAATATTTCAACAAATATATTTTTTTAAATATATATATGGTGACAAGTGTCGGGTGTCCAGAGATTGATTGTCAAATGTTTTATTTACGTCCGTGGTGACATCGAACTGTCGCGAGTCGCCGCCGATGTGGATGTTAGAGTTGCATCTGACAT
This sequence comes from Xanthia togata, assembly GCA_963853775.1. Classification (NCBI taxonomy): domain Eukaryota; kingdom Metazoa; phylum Arthropoda; class Insecta; order Lepidoptera; family Noctuidae; genus Xanthia; species Xanthia togata. Next base: position 4,354,189 of record OY970797.1, on the reverse strand, counting down.
GGGGTTTCACTGATAGCGTACCTAGTAAGTGTATGAATAAACCAATAGTAGAAAGATGTACCTAAGAACGATGTTTTTTATAGTAAAGTTATTTACAAAAAGCTAGTCACACGCAGGCGTTAAGCTCGCCACTAAATAATACGCTTATTCTGGAAATTAAATAAGATGATTATAGAATATGAATCCATTATTACAACTATAAGACCGACGGAAGTACTACTTTGGAACCACAGTTTTAACAACTGTTAGACTTTGTTTATTTCCACAGTCAAAATTTCTAGGTTAAACCATTCTTTAGAATTTGCCTTTTTATGATGGAGTGATTTTCAGGACTGTTTGAAGCGAGACAATGTGTGAAAAAATTCGCGGTTAGTGACACCTTACCATTTCAGCGACAATTGCGGCAACATCAAAGAGTCATCGTTACATATAACAGTTTTATTTTAATTCTGACGTAAGTTATCGTGGCGCGTAAATAGGGTGACCATTGTGTCTTTAATATGTACGGGACAGTGGGCCAATGAAAGTATCCTTAAAAACTGCAAGTCAGCATTATCATCTGCCCCGCCTTTTCCCTATTATGTAGGGTCGGCTTCCAGTCTAAGCGGGTTAAGCAGTCAAATTCAAACATTTATTTCAATTAAACCATTAATTTAACAGGCACTTTTGGAACCGGTCAGTCAGAAAGATGAAGCTAGTAGCCCATTCCAAAGCGTAGTAGGTTTCTATGGGGAAGAACGAGCAAGAAATTCCAAGGAAATACTTTAAATTTACTAGTATTTTGCATATAAAAAGCAAGTAGCTAATGATTAAAATAGAAGAAGCTAATTGTAAAGAAGCCAATTTTTTTGTAAAACTTAGTGTCCTATATAATTATAACCACCGCCTATAGTATGTAGTATAATATATTATTGTATGAAATGAGTATTGCATTGAACACATTAATTTAGAAAGTCAAAGAAATATTTAATATGTGCGTAATTTAAATAATAGTCGTCAATTATTTGTTTTGCCAATTTCAGAATAATTTATTTAACGTCTATCTATTGAAGAAAAAATATGCGCACTTTTTATTATTCCTTTTGTTAAGCTGTAAAAAATCATGAAATTTTGGCTTTATTTACTTGCAAAATATTGGCAAATCTTTCGTAAAATTCTAACTAATGTATACCTATTTATTCTTTCAAGTTAAGTAAATATGCATAGGTCAGATATATTTTTCAGTACTAACCTTTGCCCGTGCCTTCTTTCGCGTGAAATTTCTTGTTTAAACAAAAATAATTATACTCTATGACACTCGGCAATAATTTAGCTTCCCATTAGTGGAAGAATTTTCGGAATCAAACTTAAACTCAAAGCATTCATTTCAATTAAACCATTTACCTGATGGCACTTTTAAATTGTCAAGGAGTCGGTCAGTCAGAAATATGAAGCTAGTTACCAATTCCAAAGCGTAGTAGCCGTAGTAACCTATGGAGAAGAATGGGTATAAAGATACAACAGACACTCTTTTAAATAAAATAATTGTTACAAAAAATTGGTTACATCATTCATGTTGAAATTATAGATGTGAGAACAAAGTAGAAAGACGTGCACGTTAAAAGTGTCCGTAGTAAAAAAATAAAAACAAAAAACAATTCAAAGACTAAAATAAATTTGAATAAGCCATGGCAGCGATGACCAGTCCGAACTGACGGCGCCCGTTCACGAACATGACGGATCAGTAGTTTCGAAGATTACACCCTACATACAGATTCACAATTTTTACCTATTTATAATATTATAGTACATATATAGATTAGTATCTATATAGATAGTAGTCTCTATATAGATTAGTTGATAAGTGATTTTTTTATCCAACCGTGAGATAAATGTCCACCCAAATTCATTGCCACCTTCAGGCGCCTGCACTCACACGGGTAGTAAATGAAAACGTTTCGTTGCATCACACACCATTGTTATTGGAACCAAAATAAACCTACTCGTGGTCCATAAATATTGCGCTCAGTTACATTTCTTAGTCAGCGACCTTGCATACAATGTAGTTGATAGTAACCTTATTCTGGAGCTGATCAGCTATTTGAAGTGATGAAGTCAAGCAGTGATGCATTGTGGTTACATTGATGTCAATTATGTAGAATTAAATGTCGTGGTTATTCTGATTAATTGATAATTGACACGTATGATGACGGAAAACAATAGGCATGTTAGGTTATTCAATAGGAACTTTAAGAGTAATAGTAAAGTGATCATCATTAGAAATAGACGGTGGTCTATGCAGCAGGTCGAGCAGTGGTGGGCTGGTGGCCCACTGCTAAAGGCCGTGGCTAACGAGTTGTAAGGTCGTGGGTTAGAATCCTGACAGGCGCTTTAATTTTTGTAAATAATTTCATCACCACTGCTCTCAATACTGTGAAAGAAAACATCGTGGGGAAACCAGCATGTCTTAGAACAAAAAAAACAAAGACATGTGACTTCGTGGTGGATTACGGCCCACTTCCTCTCACAGAAAGAGAAGCCCTGTGTCCCAGCAGTGAGAAGAAAGAAAGAAAGAAAAATAGGTTTATTTGTCACAGAAATACATGCATACAAAAAAAAACAACAATATAAACATAACAAATATTCGGCAGCTGCACGTCATGACTGACAAGAAGGCTTCCACTCAGCATAATGCTGTCACAGCGGTGATTTTCAGTGGTCACCCGCAAAACACGTACGAAAATCAAGCGGAAATCAAGTAAATAAACATTAATAAATCCAGTGTATAAATGTTAATAAATACAGTGTGTAATTTAGGCTGAGAACATTATAGGCTGATTATGCTATGCAGCAGACGGTGACAGCTACTTCGCTGCGAATAGCGTGTTCGATTCCCCCACGTTAGTATTTGTATGGCCTACGGTTTAAGTTCGTAGTTCGGAGGGGCGATGTCCTTTTTTTTAATAACGTTCGTAATTCTAATCTCAGTCTTCTTATGTCAAAAATAACTCAAACTTTCATTTTTTTTTTAATTGATCGTCGCTGAGATGAAATTGCGGCTAGATTTTGAACGTTTGACGGGAATTGTCCTTGTGATGTTTGTAAGTACATATTAGTTTTGTGTCTGTAAACACACCCATTCTGCGGGAAAACTGTGAAGTCTCAATTTTCGCCCTTCGTTATTACTAGGTAGGTAAACCCAAAACAGTTTCAAGTTGGTGCTAGTGAAACTTGAATAAGTTCAAAATAAATTCTCATTCTGTTTTTGAATACGTTTTACCCGTTATCTTTGAAATTCTGTATACAAACAATAGAGGGGGGAAACCCAAGCTCCACATACCTTATGTATTGTGTTATAACAGGGTCGTGTTCAAACGTTTTCAGTGTTAAGTTACTTCCAAACACTTATGAGGTGCGATAATACGCATGCAACGCAAACCATGTGATAAGCCAGTGTGCAATGACAAATTGTAGCGGATAATACATTATTGGTACATTAGGTACCTGAGCCCCATTTAATAGAACTGACAATGCGACAATAAAATTATCGGATTTTCGAAACCTTTCAGTTTTATTAAACAGGCGTCTGATGAACCTATTATTAAATTGAATAAAAGGTTTTAAAATTAACAATTTCCTTGAAAAACCGCTCATTAGGTAAATGGGAGAAGAAATCAAGAGAGAAACTGTGAAAAATCGTTCACTGAAATCACGTAGGTAGGTTGTCTGAAAGAAAAGCAGAAATAAATATATATTTTTTTTAAGAGGTTGTTCAGTTAATTTGCAACGTTGCAAATAGCCTGTCAAATTTTGCGCTGTTTTGGTTAATTTGTCAATATTACTAAATCAAATTAATAAACATCGCTATGTACAGTCACGAGCTTTAATTTGGGACCCACCTAAGGTTGAATATCGTGTAGCAAACTTTCGCCATTTAGAGCTATTATGTTAACGCTGTCACTGCACAAACAATAAACGTCATAATGTTTACCATCGACAACTTTACGTTTCTAGGGGCTAACGTCAACTGGAGCGAGGGCAAACGATCATTACCGATTTCCGAGTAATAATTACTTTTTGGTCCTTTTTTTTTTTTTTTTTTTTTTGGGTGGGAAATCATCAAATGACGTCTCCCGCTCTGGGTGGAGCGGGAGGGCGTGTCAGACTCTTACTGACTAAAACCCACCCGTGTTCGTTCTGTTGCCTGTGCAATGCCAGGGGGCCACGGTATCCCTTTCGGACTTTCCCGCAACCCCGGCAGGCAATGGTCTCATCGGACCCCTTCACTCGCTGACACTCTTTGAGGCGCGCGTGGAACACAACGCGCCGTCGACCCGGGCCTGGTCCTTACCGGACGGCGAGCTACCCATTGCTCACCGTCCGCAAGCCGCGCCTACGGTTGCCGGGAATCAGCGATTGATTCCCGACGCCATTCGCCATTTAGAGCTATTATGTTAACGCTGTCACTGCACAAACAATAAACGTCATAATGTTTACCATCGACAACTTTACGTTTCTAGGGGCTAACGTCAACTGGAGCGAGGGCAAACGATCATTACCGATTTCCGAGTAATAATTACTTTTTGGTCCTGTGGTCCCATAAGAAAAAAGAAACAAATAAAAAAGAACAAAATTATATTGTCAATATATTTATTTATTTATTTATTTATTTGTTTGGGGATAAAAAACAGGAGTACAATTAAATATTATACAATTACTGATTAAACAAAGTACTTATCATACTACCAACAACATTATCCACCTATTACTAATATGTTGATGCTACGTGAGAAAAAAAAAATACAAACAGAGTACATGAGTGCAAGATAAATTACTGAATGAATGCTAATTAATAACGATGTTTATGGGATAGAGAGAAGAAGAGAAGAAAAAATATATATATATACCTATATAAAAATAAATAATAAATTAATACACCACTTAACAATAATTATAAAGTTAAGATAGAATCAACTACAGTTTTTCTAAATTGATGTGATGTTAGATTAAAAATATCTATGCTTTCGAATCTAGTGTTGTAGGAATCCAGAATATATGATAGCTAGTCAACTAACCCGCTTATTCTTCAAACCTATATTAGTTAAAAAGTTTTGTCTCTTTCTCAAACATAAATATCAAAGTGACGGACCAAAACAACATATTTAAAATAAAATAGGTTTAAAGGCCGTTTATGATTATGGGGGCTTAGAAGATTTCAGCTAAAATATTGATTAATAAAATCTTTAGAAAAACAAAGTTATTTATTCTTTATATTTATTAAGACATTTATGACACAAACCTCAATCTTAACACAATTATATAGAAAGCATGGTTAGCGGTGCACAAAATAAACACTTATCACCGAAGGCTACGACTAAATTAATTTAAATCTCTCCAGTAATTTTTTTATCATAAATATTCAAATCGCGTATATCCACCTTCATTGTCAATCACAGCCTGGAGCCGGTTACGCATGGATCCAATCAATTTGTCACATATGTCAGTACCCCTTAAACTTTCCCAGACTGTGAGGCAGTGATCCATAAGTGCTTCTCTAGTTCTTTCGTTTCTATTTGACCATTTTTGAACCATTAAGCCCCATAAATTTTCTATAGGATTTAAATCGGAAATTTGCTCTATTATTGTCGAACCAAGTTCTAACGATTCTTGCCGTATGAATTGTTGCGTTATCTTGAACAAAGTTTATTGGAGCAACATCTTCTTGTGGATAATAGTTGCAATGTTGGAAGGACACTCTCGTCTAATAAATCGACATAATCTTGAGCAGTGGCCCTGGGTGGTAAATTTATTAGTTCTCCAATGCCGGCTGAACTAATCCAGCCAGACATGTTAACTGTAATGCGACCAGACGCGTTGTTAGCTATGACGTGGTCTTCCGTGTATCGCGTCCTGTCAATTCGCCACAAATGTAGTCTGCCCGTTTGGGAAGATTGAAAAGTCTTTTCATCGATGAAAGCCGTCGTCGTCCAATCAAAATTTAGATACTGACGTGCGAAAATAAGTCGAGCAGCTTTATGGGCATCCGTCAACGCAATTTTTTTTGCAGGCCGCCTGTGATGCAGTCCCATAGCTTTAAGATGCCTTCTAACTGTTGAAGGGTGGACTTCAAACGCTTCCGCAAAATGCCTCGTTGGCGTAAATCCATTCATCAGGTATTGCCTTTGCATCAAGCGGCTCTGCTCTTGTGTTATAACTTGCGGGTGATGGTTGTTTCGTCGTAAGTCAATAATATTTTCCTCGTTCCCGTGGCGTCGAACCCAGCGGCGAACTGTGTTTCTTGTCACATTTATTCGTCGCGATATCTCGTGAATGCCTACTCCTTGTTCGTGCAAATCAATAATTTGGAGCCTTATTTGGTCACGATTAGCCGCAAGCATTTTATTAATTGGTAAATTATATTTTGTGAAAATATCACATTAAACTATTTTCTTAAATGACACTGACACGACACATGTTCGTAATTAGAAAATCGTAATGATAGCTTTTTGCAACGAGGTTATCATTTCATAGGTCGATTAGATAAGACATATTTATGTCTTAACTTGACATTCAACATTTCAACCTTAAAGCAAAGTTTCAAAGTTTCGACCTTATTGCATTATGATTGTTCTAACAACATTTAACGGAAATGGGTCCCAAATTAAAGCTCGTGCTCGTGCTCGTGTACCTAGTGCACTCAAATTTTGATTATGAATTGTCGTTTACACAACGCGACAACATTCAAAATCCAAACTGCCCCGATGTACTTTTACGTAGGTACTATTGTTCAGTAATATTGTTTTATATTATTCGCTATAAATAAATATTTATTAAGAATTAAAATGGACTGTACATAAATAACAACTTATGTTTAGATAATTAATAAAAAATAAAATTGTAAATCGCTTTAAATTGTTTACATTATTTTCAAAAATAATTCAAGAATAATAATCATTGGTGGTTTATTTCAGTTCTTTGCACAATATATCCAGAATAGGTTTAAACGATTCTAATTTTGGACTTTTTTTTTTTTTTTTTTTTTTGGGTGGGAAATCATCAAATGACGTCTCCCGCTCTGGGTGGAGCGGGAGGGCGTGTCAGACTCTTACTGACTAAAACCCACCCGTGTTCCTTCTGTTGCCTGTGCAATGGGGGCCACGGTATCCCTTTCGGACTAATCCCGCAACCCCGGCAGGCAATGGTCTCATCGGACCCCTTCACTTGCTGACATCTCTTTGAGGCGCGCGTGGAACACAACGCGCCGTCGACCCGGGCCTGGTCCTTACCGGACGGCGAGCTACCCATTGCTCACCGTCCGCAAGCCCGCGCCTACGGTGGCCGGGAATCGGCAATCGATTCCCGACGCCCAGGGCGTCTCCTCCTGCGGCGGCTAGGGGCGTGAGGGCGCGAAATTTGCCTCTCCCTCACGCGTTCCGCCTCCTCCTTTGCGAGCATTACTGCTTCGCAGAAGGAGGTGACGGCCTCCCATGCCCTCTCGCTCCGTACCATGGCCTGGACCAGGGCCGGACGCGAGAGATCCCTGCCACCGATCGCCTCCACGAGGACACGGCGGTGCTCTGCCCAAGCCGGGCATACCTCCACCGTATGCTCCACCGTGTCCTCCGGGCGATCCACGCAGTGATGACACCCGGGCGTTTCCTCCCGCCTTATCCGAAACAGGTACCTCCCGAAACAGCCGTGTCCGGTGAGGACCTGCGTCAGGCGGAAGGTGAGGACGCCGTGGCGCCTCTCCAGCCACTCCTCAAAGAGGGGACTTATCGCCGCAATAGTGGCGTGCCCAGCACTGGGTTGCGACAATCGCACTCTCCATGCCGCCATGAGATCCCGTCGGAGCTCTGTCCGCTGTGCCGCGATTTCTCGCGGCATCGGAGTCAAGCCCCGGCGTTTCGCCTCCTCGCGCCACTCCCAAATATGCGCGAGGACTTTTGCCTCCAGATCCCATGGCGGCAATCCAGCAAGGAGGCTTGCCGCCTCACCGGAGACCGTGCGGTATCCCCGAACCAGCCGGGTGGCCATGACCCTCTGGGACGCGTTCAACCTGCGGGCAGGCCGCCGCCTCAACGAACGCGCCCACACCGGTGCCCCGTACAGGGCCATGGACCGCACGATCCCCGCGTATAGCCTCCGGCAGGAGGCGTTTGGACCCCCTAGATTGGGCAGGAGCCGCTTCAATGCAGCCCCGGCCCGCTCCAGTCTGGGAGCCAAACGTCGGAAATGCTCCACGAAGTTCCACCGACTGTCGAGGACGAGTCCCAGGTACTTCATCGTCGACACGACGCCGATGTGAACCCCTCCTACCGTTATTTGGGAACCCGACGGTGGCGCGTTCCGAGGACCATGAAAACACATGGCCTCGGACTTGTGCAAGGCCACCTCGAGTCCCAACTGCCGGATTCTGGCCACGATTGTCGCAACCCCGTGTGTCGCTAGTTCGGCCGCCGCCTGGTGCGACCTCCCCTCTAATTTTGGACTGGTTTTTCAGATTACGTTTTTCTGTTGATTAAGAAATAAACACTTCTGAGTTCATTCATATTATTATATTTGAGCTGACATACATAGCTAAACATCTAAAATATGTAGAAGTTTACAGCAATAATTCCCATAGTAAAATCCTAACTAATATACATATAGGTAGTAGTATAAATGCGAAAGTGAGTTTGTGTGTTTGTTAAGCTTTTACGCAAACGGCGGATTTGGATGAAATTTGGCATATGGGTTGACCGTGACCTAGGCTAGGACATAGGATACTTTTATCTCGGTAGTACGTTCCCGTGGGATAATTTCGTGGGTGAAGCCGCGGGTAAAAGCTAGTAATTAATAAACACGTCTTTTCCTCATGATTTCCTTTACCGTTTTGAGAGCTGTGGTAATGAAGTTATGCCTGTTTTCACTAACACTCGGCAACACCTAAATATTAAGCGCGCTGTTGGATTTTCAACCTTCAGAGCTGAGCACAGCTTTGATAATCCAACAGCGCCATCTAGTTAGTGGGAACGGACATGAATTATACAAAGTTAAGTGCTTGCCTGTCTAGCATTGAACCCAAGACTGTTGGTCCACTGCTTCGGCAAGCAGCTAGTTATGTGGTCCAAACAATATATTTCAACAGATTACAAGAAGAGCTGGCGTTGCAAGACTGCTAAAAACAAAATACATAGTGTAAGTATAAATCGTAACATCGTGAATTCGTGAGTGTTGAGAGGTATTCATGGTCTTGTAGACGGTCTAATACGTGGAGTGATTTCTTCTTGCAGTTTTGATAATCTGTTTGAAAAAGAGAGAGATCCGGGTTTATTTAGAAAAAGTCTGTTGGTACACAAATAGATTTTGTAACTAACACAAAATCGGAAAGAAGATAGACACAATCTTATTGTACTTCGTGTTTTTTGAGAGGGGTATCCGTTGTAATTGTAAGAAACTTTTACTCTGGGGAAGATTAATGATTGAGATACTCCTGGTAAAATGGTAGAATAACATAACATCTCGCTTTGTTTCCCCGAAGGGGTGGGCAGAGGTGTACCTATAGTACACCCACACTTCGCCAGTTATGTTTAAGTCCCATGTAATAGGGGGCGAGCCTATTGCCATCAACCGGGCAGAGATCCAGACTCCGGGCGGCTACTGAGAAATTCCAGAAAGATAAACCCAATGACACTTTGCCCGACTTGGGAATCGAACCCAGGACCAAAATGGTAGAATCTACACCGTTTAAAAAATGTAAATAAAGGCAATATGCAACCGGAAACTTTACCAATTTTATTAATATGATTCGTCATAATGTTTACATATTCCGGGACCATACCTGACCGTGGTATCCCGGTCCTTTGAAAGGAGTACATACAAGAGGCCGAAGACAACTCGCAGATGAAAATTTTAAAATAATGGAATGAGGCACCAACCGACGATTATCCCTGTGCATTATGCAAAGAAACCCAAGGACAACCCCCATGGAAACAAAACATATTAGACTATGGGTTTGGGTGGCTACAGTGGATTGGTACCTTGAAATATGGAAGAACTATGTCCCTGCCTGACCTCCTCATCATTCGTCATAATTATTATTACAAGCCTCTTCTACATAGATTGCATAATACCACAGAAAAATTCACGTTCCGCCTGCTTTAACAAATTTAGCGCTTTTACACGCGTTTATTAATAAAAGTATGATTAGGAAATCATACTGAAATTAAAAATTACTCATTCATGAGTTGGCAAAGTGTTGGCCCAATTTTCGTGAAAGTATTCAGGTCGAATGGAGACCATCCATCGTTCGAGACGCTTGTGAGATGACACACTGAGTATCATAGAGATTGTGCCTGACGGATTTATTATATTTGTTTACTTTGGTGACTGGCTTTGGGCGTATCAAAGACGTGACTAGAACTATGGCTCTAATAATTTTGGACAGCACAGTTGAGTCAACAGCTGATAGAAACGTAGACTATAAGGGCAAAAGAAGGAGCAAAATAAGGTAAGTCCTTTTGGCTTCTTGGTTGTTTCTACCACTTTCTCTTTAAGAGATAAAGATTCCATTGCTGGACATAGGCTCCTATTGCACGCCATTAAACTCGTGGAACACAACGCGCCTCAAAGTATATTTAATAAGGTAATCCACTTTTTAACTGTTCTTAAAGAGTCATAAAGAGAAGAAAAGAAAAAAGAAATTTCTTAAGAAATAAGCAGTACCTTTGTACTCATAATTATGATTATGTCTTATCTGTATCTATTTTTATGTGTGTACATAAATAATAAAATAAATAAATAAAGAGTCAAAAGCCAGGTCAAGCGTTCGGCGCTTGATGTGGCAACACGTCATCCTTTTTTTTTTTTTGGTTGGGTAATCATTAAATGACTCCTCCCGCTCTGGGTGGAGCGGGAGGGCACCCTATTGCACGCCATTAAACTCAATTTTCGGCAACTCTCATCCAGCCGCTACCAGCTACCCTGCGAACATCGTTGCGCCTCCTAGCCAGGGGCGGCAGTCCCGACATGGATAGTGATCGCTATACGACCGAATTCGGTCGCAAAGTTGTAATGGCGTCCCTAAGCGCGCGCAACGTGCTTCAAAAGCACGGGATTTTTTCGTGCTCGTCTAATAATTTTGACCGTCTAGGGAAGCTATGACTTTTCGACCGATTTCGGTTTAATATTTTGATTTAATATGACATCACGTAGCGTAAAATGCTAATTGAAATAAAGGGAGTTACGAGTAGATCAGATAAGGGCAACCTTGTATAGGGCCGTATGTAACATCAAATATAGCATGTGCCCGCTAATAATTAACCTTATCTGATTATTAATAAATACCATTGTCAAGGCTTAGATACGACGTGTGTGGAGAGGGATTTTATTATATTTTGGTTTGGTAATTGACTCAGGCGTGACTTTACGGAAATCCATGATAAAATACAATAGACGACGTATATGTAGTAACCTAATGCGCTAACTGTTCTTAAATAGTCATAAAGATCCCTGTAATAAATCGACTCGTGTTTCACGTCTCAACGAGGCATCCTCAGGATGACAATTGACTTGTCGCGAACCCGGACACGTCACATGACGTGTTGCCACGCCAAGTGCCGAACGCCTGCGTTCGGCGCTTGGCCTGACTTTTGACTCTTTATGACTCTTTTAGAACAGTTAAGCTGATTAGTTTATTCAATATACGTCGCCTATTGTATTTTATAGTTATGTATTTTTATTGCAAAACGCAGAAACTCCTGTTATGCAGAATCAGAAATAAAAATCGATTGACCTTGTAATAATTTGTTGCGCCAGCATTTGGGGAGTCTGTTGCGCCACTTCTTCTTCTTCTTCAAATTCAAAATCATTTATTTGCTAATATGGGTAAAGCACCCAGCTAAAGCACTAGGAAGTGGTGAAGGGCGACCGTTTTTGAGGGACTGTCTTATGTAATTTTGAAGTTCGAAAATTGCTGATTTCTCAGCCTAGTTTGAATAAATGACTTTTGAATTTGAATAATATGCTTGACGTACTTATATGTGAAATAATAAAACGACTTTATTTTAATATGCTTACCAAATGAATAAAAAAAAAAAACGAATTAATAATAATGATTAATTTGAAATAAAATGTAATAATTAAATAACTAATGTTTATTAACATGTAATGAATTGTAATAATTAGAATCAATATTATGTTATGTAATTTAATTATTGGATAAGAATCATTTGCAGTGCCCTTATAGTGCATGTCTTAAAATTATGTCATGAATTAATTTTAATGCATGCATACCAGTGTTTTACATGTTAGTAAATAAATAACAACAAATTAAAATTATCGAAACTAACCCTGTAAATAAAATCATAAAAGTAGATGCAAGGTATGAAAACAGAGTGACACAATTTGGTAAAGGTATTCCCAGCTGTGACTGAACGGTGACATTGAGCGGTGATATTTGAGCGTCGTTAGGTGAAAATGGATTCCAAAGATATCCTGTCCCTGCTGAGGTGATAGCAATCTAATTAATGAAAAGTCAAATAGGGTCACCGAATTCATTCAAAAGTCTGTTCATGACAGATATTGAATGCGCCATTTTGTTCCTAAGAGGATCTTACTGCTACGTCGCGCTACTGGGCTCGTTTGATCATCTTTGACTAACGGGACGAACTTGACGCTTATAGAAGGGACTGTTGAATATTGACTCAAGATCGAGTTGAGTGGAAAAAGGAAAGGTAGGCCTTTGGCCAGCAGTGGAACAGTGCAGATTGTTTTTTTTTTAACGAACGTCGCGGTGGATTGAAATGACTTACCGTCAAAATATAAAATACAATAGACGACGTATATTTAAGGCCGAACGCAGGCGTTCGGCGCTTGGAGTGGCAACACGTCATCCTGAGGATGCCTCGTTGTGATGTGAAACACGAGTCGATTTCTTACAGGGTTCTTTATGGTGTCCCCCGTATAAGTCTCCATCCCGTGGGAATATCGGAATAAAAAGTATTCTTTGACCTTTTGACCATAATATCATGGTCTACCCATGTATAAATTTCATCCAAATTCGTTCAGTCGCTTTAGCGTGAAAGCGTAACAAACAAACAAACTCACTTTCGCATTTGTAAAATAATGTTAATTTACGAGTACGTTCAGTATTTTCAGAAGTTTTTAAATAATATTTTAATGCCCGCTTAATGTTGTGAGAAAATGTGTTTAGAAAAATATTTCTGAAGCCAAAGTTTAACATATTTTAGGAGAGCTTTGAGACCTGGGAAACGCCTGATCCTTGCTATCTGACTAAACCTAATAACCTGATAATGTATGCTACCTTATCATTTATTGATTACAGTGTTTCAATTTTATTTTTTTATTTTTTGTATAAGTTTTTCAACATAGTTATAAGTTATTATTTATTACCAATGTATGGGATGTAAATTTATTTTGAAATCAAATGATTAATAATAATTACCCCTCTTACGGTTCGGTCATTACAACTGCCCAAAATGCTAATCACACCTGTCAACAACCTTGTTTATGAAGAAACCGGTGAGCAACATCACACTATAAATCGATACATCAATACGATTTCAGCGATAAAAACGCAACAGCTGATATGGGCAGCTGGCTCAGCCCACTGGGACAGCGATGGCCTGAAGTGCAACGCGATTTCATGGGTTTGCTCGCGGCCGCGCGGCGGTCGGTGCGAACTGACAGTCGACAGCACCCAACCGCGGCGCGAACACGTCCCTACACGCTTCGTCATACACTCTCCGACACAAACACCATCCAACAAATTCGCGAACGATTTTTCGACACAGTTCCCTAGTTTTCCAACTGATTGTGCTACATTAGTGTTACCGTGCTGTGCTTTCGGCAGGTTCGGCGTTGCTAAGGTAAATAAACCGGCACTAATCCGCAAGTTATCGGACGTTTAGTGTGTTAAGTTATCGCTTATGACGGAATTTACTATTGTTTTTAATGTATGCTCGAAACTATTGAAAATTCAGTTTCAGTTGACCGATTTTTGATGTAGGAAATTGGAGTTTTCATTCATCATACCCAGAAATCTGAAACCTGAATATTATTTTAATTTTTTTCAGTTAAATGTGTATATTTAATTAGGTATTGAAAACTTGACAGAACACCACATATTCCTCTGATAAATCTCAGAACAATTAGAACAATAAACAATACTACTTTTGTATCCTAAAATAGACGAACTCATTAAAACACGCGAAAACGATGAAAATAACGATGTTTATTGAACAAATCGGGCACTATTAGCAAAACCAAGAGCTGCTAACAACAAGTTAGCGGCGAGACCACCTGTTACAGACAAGTCGGTGAAAGATGGTACAATACTTGAAGGAGTAATGGAGATTGTGTAAGCAAATATGACAAGCATTATCTTTGATTCTTTCCTTAGTGTTGTGGCGATGGAGATGTTCGGCATGGTAGACTCTCATTATCTATAAGTGGCAGCTGTTAGGGAAGGGAAGTATACCTTCAAAAGATGAAGGAATGCGTTTACGGTTGTGATAAAAGGGATCTGTTTTTAGAAAAGGCTTTTAACAGACAGAGGACTGTAAAAGGCTGCGATGAGGCGATTGCTTTCAAAAATTTAGTTTTTTGTGAATTTGCTCTGAATCTTGCGAGATTCAAATTGTAACTCTAGACTGTAGAGTATTATGATACTTCTTGTATTTTTACAAGGAACAAGTCATTTGTGACTTTATTTGCGTAAGACACGTGGTTTCTATATTTCTGTCCGTAAAAAATTAATTAAATTTTACATGCTAAGTTCTTGTATTTCCGACTCCTTGATATTTTCGGCACATGACGCTGATTACATCACAGTCTTGTTATCATATCAAGGTCTTTCTTCAGCAAAATAATTCAGAAGATATATTATAAATGATTATTTATTTATTTATTATGCAAGCAAATATGATAATCAGAAGTCATAAAGATATGCTGGAATTTTAATAAAAATGGTTCACAAGGTGCTTCCACCTTTAATTGTGCATTGGCTTGTCAAAAACTGAATTTATATCATTGTGATGCAAAAATATTTGCATGTTTAGTGTATATGTCCGTCGTGTTATATTATAAATTATTCTAAACTTCTATTACCAACAAAATACACGTTGTTATTTAAAAACATTAATTAAAAATAAGGTAGTCTGTAATTGAAGAAGTAATAATAAATATATCGCGGAGAGGTTGAGCAGTAAAATGCCCGCATGAATGAGACGAATCGATCGATTCAATACTTGATTCGCAAGAACCGGTAGGTACAGGAATTTTAGCGGTATGATGCCAAATTAATACACACGGCTACTCTAATGTATAGCTTGATGTGTAGCCGCGTGTACAATTGAATACGTCTGGGGGTTCTTAGCAAATGTTTTATTTGAAAAACGAAATAAATTCATGACGCAGTGCATTCTAGATAAATTTCTTTGAAGAAACATTACTGCTATTACTAAAAACTGTAAAAATTTTAATAAAAATTAACTGGTCACAAAAATTTTCGGCAGACTTAAAAATGCAAAATATAGTTGTTATAACAGTAAAATATTTCTGTACGTTCCTCACCGGTTTCTGGCTTGCATCGACATTTTTATTTTCAAGTCGTATTTCTTGAGTGTTCTCAATTTTGTGATATTTGGCCGTGACTTTGACTAGACTAGACTTTGCAGAATTTCATGGAAGAGTAACTTTTATGTGGCAGCTAGATTTTAGGACATGAGTGTTGATAAGTCTGATGTCACTCAAATTAACCATGACCTAGAAGTCATGGTCAATCTTCATATAAAGTTTAATCAAAACTGTTAAGGAATTTCTGCTTAATTGGTTGATTTATTAACTTAGAGACATAGAGACGAGATCCCATAGACCGTTGTTACTGACGATCTTTAGGTTAATGCTAAAACACTAATAATAAAAGAAGCTGTAGACGTACACTATCTTAAAACATAGCTGCTATCCACCCACCCGAAAAGCTCTAAAATAACATTTTAAGACGCTCTTGGGAGGAAAAGCTTTTACCACTTTTCTTTGCCACAGACATTTTATATTCTACGAAGATTTCAAAGTTGAATTTCTTAACGTTAAGGTAAAATAGTTCGCTCAGACGGTGATGTCATGTGTTATGTATTGTCAGTTGTGTGGATATGTAAATATGTATCATTGTGTAAACACGACGTTATCTTCATGCGAGGACTTGTTACAATACTCTAGTTACAGTTTAGTTCCGAGGCCTTATTAATGAAGGATGTGTCTAGTTTCTTGGTATAGTTACTACTTATACTATATATACTTATAAATTGTTCGTCGCTTTTGGCACTAATAATTTAATTATTATGGGTTTATCCCATCTACTGTTACACGTATATCTTTAGGATCCTACTGTTATGAAAAAAATCATGAAATTATTTTTTGCCTTATAGTAAAATTAAGTGAAAACTTAGATCATTTACCATTGACGTTATTAGTGGACCGTTTGTAATTTTAATCTTAAAAGATCACAACAAGCGAAGAGAATAATTAATTTTAAGTTGGTATACAGCATACATACGTAAGCATAATCAGCCTATAATGTTTCCACCTCCTTTATATGTTCTGTGGTTTCCACCACCACGCGGGCCCAGCTGATATGCCTACATGATATTACTTGAACACTAGAAACAATAAAACTAGTGTTGTAAAGTGTATTTCTAAAATCGTATTCAGGTAAAAATAAACGAATTCCAATCTGATTCAATTCCGCACTTTTTACACTATTTGCACAATTTTTCAATGCCAAATGATTCAATGCCAGAATGCTAGTGCAAACTGAGTGTGCAAAACGAAACTTGGCACGAATTTAACGAGAGCATTATTAATTGTGATAACACTTTGAGAAACTCTGGAGCAACTAAATGGAAAAGTTTTGTTTTACCAATCTAATAATGAAACCATCCGTGTGGAAATAATTGCGAACGCAAGTGAAAATATTAATAATGGATGTGGAATACCGAAGTAAGAGTATACTTACTTACAGTATGGGTAAAGTAGAGCAGAAAAGTGCAGTGAAACTAAAAGGCCGGAAGTATGAACTAAAAGGGAAACTCGCTAGAGACACTACAATAAAGAATACAGTGTTTGTAGCATTTATCATTACGATAGATAATGACACGACTATATCTATTAAATACGAATCTTAGCTATTTTCATAACACAAACTTTTATAGCCTTTTAAATTCCCATTCCAATAACTCACTTAGAAAAACTATTGTTTGGCTTCCAAGACGATTCACAGAATTAAATCAGAGGGTTTCTTTTATAAGGCATCTTATTTAGATTTTTAAAGCTATCTTCGGTTACAATTGGCTTTTTCATGTTTTATCGCGTTGGTACTTATGTTATCTTCATATTGATGATCGGCAGAACAGATGGCCATTATAACTCGTCTTGTTTTAACTTTATTGGTTTATAATTTAAACAAGTTTGTTGTTCAACTGTAACGCTGAAGGGTTAAATATGATTGGAGTTTATAAGCACGATACTATGTCTTGAGAGGCAAAAGCATGTTTATGATCCACGACTAAATAGTTTGTTCATCGCGGATGCTAGGAAGAAATATTTGTGTGATTTGTGTCCAGAGTTCAATCTTAAATTGCAACTCTAGAGTCATCCATCACTAGTGGGTGGATCTAAGATATAAATCGCTACAATATCGAATCATTGTTAATATTTTCACTAATGTTAATGTTAAGTTCAACAACGACAGGCTTAGCATTGCCAAATTTTCCTCGTAAACCTAGCCTATTCAGTATAAAGGTATGCAGCCATCTAAAATTACAAAATTAGGTCATGCTACTAAAATTGATTGATCGTGTTCCCGAGGTGCTTTGTTTCAGAGTTTAGAGCCTCCATTCTGCGTCATGTCGAGTTTTCCCTCCCCTGACCATGTTATGTTTCGTCCAACATTTTGCGCTACAGTTAAAATGAGGGAGTCCACAATATTGTGACATTCGCATACATTCATCTTTGTGTTGGCAATGACACAAGAATCCATTGCATCATATCGCGTAACTCATAGTAGTTTATATTGGCGTGACTACTATTAATGAGTAACGTCTAAAAAGTGTATTGACTTGGTTTTCTAGTTTTCGTGCATGCATTGCGTGTTGCTCTCTTTTTGATTGAAAGTGTTAGGTGCAAAGATTTTGAAGTGCCATGAAAGAGCTGATTTTCTCATTAAACCACTGTGCAAATGATGAGTCGTTATTATACCAGAGGTTGTCCAAAAAGCAATGGCAGAGATTCACACAGACCACCGGGGTAATTGCGTAACACACTTACAGTAGATTGGCTTGAATTTTGACAGTTCAAGAACATTCATTGCGTTATTTACGTTGATTTTTTTTGAACATATGAAGCAATGGATTTGCAATATCCTTCAAAAATCATTCATATTGTGATTCAGAGTAGGGAAGCATGGTACAGGACGGAGAAGGGCTATAGTTTCAATTCAATGGAAAACATAATACAAATACACAAAGTTCTAGACTATTTGCAAAATATTTGTTCTATATTTAACAAATTCACTAAGAAAAATGAGAATCATATAAAATAATGTTCACAGTTGGCACTAATGTCATTTACATACTGTAATGAGTAATTATTTTAGCCTGAATGTCGCAAAACGACGGATAATTAACCAATTTTCACAGTATCGTATGAAGTTTAAAGAATTAATTATTTGTGAGGTTTTATAGGTGCAAAATATTAACGTCCACTCAGATCACAGAGCAGCATTTTTTCGATTAATGAAGATATATTCGTGCATACGTCAAAAGTGCGAGAAATCGTTAATAAACGATTTTGTTTGTTGAAACGGTCACGGAATGGTACCGTTCAAGGGTGCAGTAAGTAATTTAAACAAGAAAATATGTACCGTATACACTTACCTACCCGGTAAAGAATATTTTCGTGCCTTGATTATGCACTAAGTCTCCCGTAATATTAGTTTTGTACTGAATGACGTTCATAATATTAAACGGTAGTCAATATTGAGTCAAATTAAGCATAAATTTAATAGAACCAAAACCTTTTCTAGCTCCAATAAATTAATATCTGTCGCAAGCTATAAATAATTAATTTTGATTGATTTTATTTTAAATCCCTTTTGAGCCGGCTGGGGCGAACTTGACGCGGATTGGTTAATATCGTCTCAGGACCAAGTTGGGTGGAAAATAAGGAAGGACTTTTATATAAGGGTACATATTTATGTGTGTATATTTGAGGGGGGAAGGGGCTCCCCCCGCATGCGGAAAGTTTAGGAAATGCAGTTTTGTTTTCTATAATTTAAAAAAACATCTGATTTTGAGGTTACGAGTATGTTTTGATATTTTTTGTGAGAATTATGACTTTTTTCATAGTATTTTATAATTTTACAGGGTAAATATATTTTTTTTTCGTCGGGGCTCCTACTTCTGTGTGGTTTAAATAAAATCACCACGAAGGGGATGGCTAAAGACCCCCCATCCTCTTCTAACCTAACCTGTCCAAGTCAGGGTGCCCCAAGTCCCGAGCTCGCTTCGCTCGCTCTTGCAACCTTTCACCCAATCATAACCAACCCTGGCAAGCGTAGCTTAACCTTATGTATCGAACCGTGCGGCTGTTATTACTTAGCCATGCCTTACCAGCCTCACTGAACTCTCTGAACTCCTCTCTAAACTAACAATGCATAGAAACCAAATAACCAAAACAATGAAATCAGTAACCACGTAGCCTTTGAGGACTATTAAATTTTAACCCTTGAATATTCTATTAATCACAAGAAACAAGGCTTGATCCTTTGAAAGCTAAATTAATAATTAACTGAGAAATAACCCACAATATTTGATACATTTTAACGAAGGGCGTAGACAATTTGTGTCGTCAATATTATGTGTTTTACTATGTAACTGACTAAATAAAACTACCATGTAATGTAAGAGAATAAATATTGTGAAGGTTGCTTATGTAATTTATGTAAATCTTTGGGTCATATTTAAAAAGAAGATTTTGTTACAAACAGAGAAAATAACAGAACGTTTTGATCTGTTACACTCTCTTGGCCTATAATACCTAACTGATCTACTAGACCGTCCTTTCTTTGTATTACCTTTCTCGCGGTCAGGTCATGAACACCTGGTAGACAATTATCGCTAGTGCCTCCTAAACATAACCAAAAGAAGCTATTTGTTTTAATCCATTGTATGATTCAGGCCTAATTGTTGTGATACATACTGGAAATACATCCCGCCCAATCCAATAAAGCTACTAAGTCATGTAGGCAATTAGTAAAAACTCATTGGTCAGACCAAACACAACCGCAATTTGGAGTCGAATTCCAAATCGGGCAAATTTTATGTGAATTTGTCTGAGTTTTAGTCTGAGGTAGGACACTTAGGTCAGTCTAATGTATCTCACTAAGACCTTAGCGGACTTGACAATATGGTAACTCCAAACACTTCAAACATCGCCTTCGTTAGTGATAAAAATGCAGGCACTAACGTAACATTACGCCTGTATACCTCAAAGGGTTAGGCAGTAGTTCTCCTAATAGTACACCCACATTTTTCGCCAGTTAGGACGGTATGTTTAAGTCCCATTTAATGGTGGTCGAGTCTATTGTCATCAACCGGGCAACAATCCAGACTCCGGGTTGCTACTGAGATATTTCAGATAGAAGAACCTAATAACACTTCGTCCGAATCGAGAATCGAACCCAGGACCTCATGCGCATACTTCTACTAATAAAAGAAAGGAACTATAACATGAAGAAAATGCAAACAATATTATCAAAACTAACACTTAGTAACACTCAAGCTTATCACATCGGAATTTGTCAAGAGATCATCTGATAATATTTTCATAGAAATCTGATTATTTAGCACTTACAGTAGGACCATCCTTTCATTTTGTTATGTTTGTATATCGAGAGTGATATGAAGATTCGAATGACGTTGTTTCGATGCACACTATTTGGAAAAAAATTGCGAGTGGTACGCCAGTTCGAAAACACATTTAATCGAAAACCGCTATAACGAATGACGTTATCGCGAACACGTTGATACGAAAAACTTTGAATGGATCCGAAATCCACTGTTGCGTTAATTATCTAGGAATCGAACTCACAACTCTGATAAGACACAGCGAAAAAAAATCAGAGAGAAGTATTATTTTGAGTTAACAATTTTAATCAACAAATCTAAATCGTAAGTGGTGAGTACCACCAAAAGTAAAAAAAAAAAATGTCATAATTATTATTGTTAAGAAAAAAATGGTAGATGCATTAATATGTGAATTACTATACATATACGATACTATACTAGAGTATACGATACTAGAGTCAGAAACATTGGAAGAAGTCAATATGGATGAGTATTAAATGCTACAGCTCTTATAAATTTCACTGTGCTCATTGGGCTCAAACTGCCGACCGCGCGGAAGCAGACGTGCGCCCTAGCCAGCGTATTTTGATGAACCCGCTCCAGGATTACCTACTTACTTCTCGCTCTGACCGCTGCTTGAGTTTATCAAAAACATCAATGATTTTCTGAAGTATCTTTCACATCAACGTGTTCGCGATAACGTCATTCGATATAGCGGTTTTCGATTCAATGTGTTTTCCAACTGGCGTACCACTAGCAATTTTTTTCGAAATAGTGTTCATCGAAACAACGTCATTCGAATCTTCATATCACTCCCTTGTAAGTACATCAGCGTTATTTTTATATCAAGGTTGTCTGATAAAAGGATGAAAGTACCTAAATTCTGTGTACTGATAACAAATGTTATCGATTGATAGGTCCTTGTATTGAAATAGAATGTGCTATCTCATCCCGGGAGTGGAGGAGTACGTGTCAAGGGGATTACCTACAATATGCAGTATATATATCTACATATAAACCATTGAGTTGACATTAGAGAACGCTTTCACAAAATTATTTTGTTTCCGCTTTCGTTTGCAACATAACAATGCAGCAGACTTTTTGAGTGATCATCATTGAGATCAATTGGTATGGTGGACTTCATTGCTAGTTTTTTCTCGTCGTAGTTATAGCCTATTTTCAACACTAGTGTTAAAGAAACGTATAGGTACATATTTTCAAACAACCTTGAAAGTTACATTATTTCCTACACAAACTTCTACTGCATAATACCTACATTATTATTAATTGCGACTGTTGTCAACAGTTTTGTGCAATCCGTTCCAAGCGTAGGTGAGCGACCGTCCACGCGATCGACCCTGAACTATACTTATTAGACGTCGCATTGAGAATTCTTTAAGTTTTATGCATTTTAGAATTTAATGTTTAAAATATACAAAGATTCATATTCCTAATTTCATATTCATTTATTTGCATTCTGTTTGGTATGATGAACCAAAGAACTAGGCAGAAACAATGTCTGAAGATTCTATACCTAAATGGGCTAGTGTATAGAATCCATGTAATCGGCCCTACTCAGTGTGGCCTTGAAAGAAAAATAATAATTGGAGAAGAGTTTTCTTAAATACCTACCTAATTGTAAAAATAAGAATAGACTGGAATTCTTAATAGAAATTTTAACATTTAGAACGAAAACTCGTTTTATAATCATATATTAGCGTGGTTTGGTAGTTTGTTTTTTTATTACCATTTTGTATTATTTCTGGTTTTTATTTTAAACAAGTAACTCCGTAAGTAGACAATATTGTAAATAGCTTAGATAGACAACCGAAAATTGACATTTGTCATAGACAAAACCGTTAAAAGTGCCAGGCTGTCATAAAATCTAAAGGGGCAATCCCATCACTAATCCACAAACTACAATAGTCATGATGAATCGTCACATCCTTAACAATCCTCTATACAGTTACTGACACCGAAATCAGCCCATTCGCAAGCAAGGTACTCTCAATGACGTAATCATTAGTGACGTCATGACTCCAAAAATCATTCCACCAGCACCGTTAGCTGTCAAAATAGAAAATTGATTTAGGACTGTTTGCGACATTGACTTGAATCAACTCATTGTTGACTATTTAGTGAAGGTTGGCTTCGTAGTACTGTCGTATGTCCGAGGATAATGATTGAGATGACACATATTAAAATAAACATAATATATTTTTTCTACTGTAAGTAATAGATTTTTCAGTGAATTTAGAAGGCCAGATCTCTTAAGTAAAAAACGTTCAAATTGAAGTTGTAATCTCATCTCACCAACACTCAATGTCAAAATTTTGTCAAAAACGTTGGATATCTTGAGATTTTTTTTTTTTGACAGATAGAGATTGAGGATTAGAATACGATCGTTTTTAGAATACGTGAATTTCCCCTCGTATTGATTGGGAATCCGTGTACCAAGTCGTTTACCTACCGAATTTCGCGAGAATCGTTCGAGTTTGTAACAAACGAACAGTCATAGAAATTAAAGTTTTCATCATAATCTTCTTAGATCACAGATTTATTTACTGCCAACATTCTATTAGACAAAGCCTTGAATATTATCATTGTTTCTTCAATACAATTTAGGTATTATGTGTTTTAGTACTTATATCAATAATTATATCCCATTCAGAAGCTATTAATAATGCCGTATTTTATCCGTAATAATCTTCGATCTCTATTGTACAGACGCCAGCACATCAACCTACCCGAAACTGTCAAATATTCCCAATCAACTTTGAACCTTATACACGAATGATAAAGTTGAAATACTATTAAAGAAATTTGACAGATTGTAGTAGGTTCACGTGCAGGCTGGCGTCTGTACCTGTACCATCGAAGAACTTCATATCTAAGCAGTTTGAACACAAAATCCCGTGAACACGATTACCACTTCTGTTACCGCCCCGGTTCTATAGCTGCCGAGCGCTGCAAGCAGAAATAGTCCTTACATTGTATAGATATGAACTTCTTCGATGTATGTCATACTTAGCTGCTTATTTTATTGTTTGTTGCTACAATTATTGATCTTTTGGCGCCTGAATGACATTGAGTGGGGTTGTTGGTATACATTTGTGAAAATTGACACTGTCATCGAAATAACAAGATGGCGGTGTTACTTGCATTTTTGGTCACATGCGCCAAAATAACCTTATAGCCTTATACCTTATATAGGTTCTACGCCACCTGTGAAGTTCTTTTGACGCGGCGCGGCGTTAGTGTCTATGTCATTGCATGACTTTGTATAAAAAAAATGTAGATCCATAATTTTCCACTAGCCTTCTTTCGTGGCGCGCACTCTACCATAAAACTATACCATAGTGTCAGTTTTCACAGACAGTGAAGGCGATCGTACTGCTCTTGACGATTTCAATTGAATTTCAGAGTAACATCAATTGATTGGTTGACCTCCTCAATTGATGACACGACGCCATTGTCGAGAAGAGACTGTAATTATTATATATGATACTTGTGTTGACTGATATTGAGATGGAATTTGGAGTGATGGTCCTGAAAAGAGAGTAGGTATATTTAAAAGTTACTTTTTTAAAAGATTTTATTCAGTTTCGCACTCGCCTAGCGGTTGAAACTTGTGAAGGAATAAGGAAAAGAGGAATTTAAAAAAAACAAATCAAACTTTTTCACATACTAATTCCATGCAGCGAAGTAAGAAATGACAGATGACACAGCACAATAACAAAACTGTTCCAAGCGCAAGTCGCAATAAACAGCCACATACGCACAATAAAACCCACATACAAATAAAATCTAACAGCTCCCATTAATTTCATACAATCCCTTCTCGTGTTTCAATACCAACAATATTGCAATACAACACCCTAGAGAGTGGGCCATTCAGCAGTGGGCCATTAGTCGCCAATGTCCCGTTTATATTGACATCCGGACCTCTAGCACCAACAGATGGTGCTGTCCCTACAAACGGTGCAATTGTTCTAGTAATTTGTGCGTCGTGTGCGATTAAGTTTATCGCGTGACTTTGATAATTTCCCCCTTTTACTGGATGTTTGTTTATTTTTTAGAATATATCAGGAACCGTAAGATAGGTATTTTAATTGTAGATATGTTTTGTTTGTGTTAAACGGTTTCATGGATTCATCATTTAGCAAAATTATCTACCGTAATCAAATTGTTAAATGAATTGAAATTGTTATAATGCTGTTGTTTATAATAATGCTCTAAAACGGACGGTCACGAATAAAAACAAACGAAGAACCTAAACTGTTATGGGGGATAAAAGAATTAATAATGGTGATGACAATTTTCAGTTATAGCACGTGCTATGCGACTCGTTACTCTAGTAAAGTGAATTTCTATTGTTAATTTCACCAAACAGTCGCCCCTCTAAAGCCATTAGCTGCAAACTTAATCCGCATCAGCGAAACCGCTGCAACTATTTGTCGCCAAACATTAGTCGTATTGCCATTAGCGCCCTCTGAAACAGATGTCCCTTTCACTAATGAAATCATCAAGAATTAAATAGAAATGTACTTACTTACATGATGCAGTGACCATTGTTTTCAATGCTTTATTATTTACCCAAATGCAGACTTTAGCATCGTTTGTATGACAACTGCGTCTTAATGAAAATGCAATCGTGCTTGATGTTCTACCGACACTCATTGGTTAAAACTAACACACTCGGTCGTTGCTTTATCTACCAATACATTTATTTCTACAGTAATAGAGTGGTACTCATCGTCTTGAATTAATTTTAGCTGTAGTATTTGATAATGGGCCTTAATTGGTCCTTCCAAATTCAAAGGCCCTTTACCGAATCCGTTTTGTTACTTTAGCCACAGAGCATTAGTATCTAAATGCTGTCAATTTTGTCAATGAGTCACCGTACAAATCATTATCCTCTGCTTCCGAATAGAACGCGATCAGTTCTGTCGAGACAATTTGCCGCCAACTGTCACCAACATGGCATTGCACCCCTCTAGTGGTAGGACATCTGTCTTTCTGTCTATTGTACATAAATCACGCAGTTCCGATCAGCTGCCAGTGTAAACTTGACACGCAAACCTTTTTTTTTTGTGTAGAGTTGCATTTGTTTTTCTATCTATCGGTTCCATACTGTCGGATCTATGTCGATTATCGATGTGGCCTTCCACCAAATAGATCGACCTAGGATACCTGCGTACTCTAATTATAATCTATTTCGCATAGGCGTTCTCCATCATCTATAAAAGCAGTAAGAGGATGCTAAAATATGTAGGTATTTGAAATTATTTATTCTAAATAAGTTGGCAAACCAACCCTGCTACTGCCCTGATTAAAAATATTAATTTTATTGTGAACGGCATTCAGTTTTTTTCTTATTTGGTTGTTTTCTTGGATTTGACAAGGCCAATATTCAAAATTAAATTTGGGGAATTTACTGACCTGTAGGTATAGTGAAATCAATAATTTAGGACCACTTGTATCAATTCACCATTCATACAAAGATGCAATTCATATAATATAAGTTATTGCACATGTTGACTATTGTTGACTAAGCAACGCCATGAATCACTACACTTAACACTTGTAACATGATCTTCCAGCTTAGGATTACAAAGCGATAATTTCATCTCACTGAAACACAAATAGCATAATGCTTATATTGTGAAACTTAGTACTTAATAAGCAACAAACAGGAATCCTTGTATTTTATGTATTCAATTACAAACTTCAAGAAGTGTAGTCCCTAAATAATTTGCCATGTTAAGTACCTACCCACTGAATTTACTTACAAGATATTTGGTAAGTAAGTTTAAGCTAAACTTTCTAATTAACTAAGTGCTGTGAATTAATTCAAGAGGAGCCAGTAGCCTAAATGAATAACCAATTTGTAGATAAGAATAATCAATTTCATTATAACAACTCTGCGATGATATCATGCATAATCATAATCATCCTTTAATGTTCCTACTGCTGGGACTCAGGCTTCCTCTTCTCCTCTCCTCCTTCGAGAGGCAATGGACTGTACTGTAATCCACCACGCGGGCTCAGTGAGTTTCTTTTTTCTTCTTTATTTAAAGAGCTTTTTCGCTAAATGCGAATATGACACTCTATAGGTATACAAAAGGTTAACATTAATTTACATTAGTGTATTTTACAACTAGGTTTTGGGTCTGTTCTTCAAGGCGAACTTAACCATATTTATTATAGGAATTATACTGTCCGATAGCGGGTTTGATAGGTTTATGTTATGCGCGCCAATCTGTGTTCTGAGCGATTGATTCCGGGCACATCTCATCAAAATATGATACGTGTCCTCATCTTCGTTACACGTACTGCAAACAGGTGATGTTAACTTTTTCATCATAAACCCAAATTTATTGAGAGGCATATGTCCTGAACGAAGCCTTAATAATATGGTTAAGTCCTCCCTGGTAACAAAACATTTGTCAATCCAAGGGGTAGATGTCTTTGATTTTTTGGGTCTCGGACGTGCCTGTTTGTTTCCTCACGATGTTTTCCTTCACCGTTTTGAGAGTAGTGGTGATGAAAATATTTACACAAAGTAATGCGCCTGTCAGGGTTCGAACTCGTAACTCGGAGTCGTTACCACTCGGCCACCACTGCTCTTGATAATATCATGGACATTCGACAATAGGCATACTGTCAAAAACGCAAATCAAACATGAAAAAATACGAGTAATTTACGCAATTGGGACGCCGCCCGGGCAGAACTCAGATGCAAGCACAATGCAAGGTAGGTATACTCGTAACAGGTGCACCACGGTTCACCGCTGTGGCTGCAACAAGAAAAACAAAGTCCCGCCTAAAGAAGAAAACGTAACAAAAGAAATGGCAGTGTTTGGTTTCTACCTATTCATGAATGAATTTAGGTATCAATAGCACATTGAGTTATGGAAAACAAAACATTTACGCTATAAAACTCGATTTTTACAACTGTGCGTGCTGTCAAAATCGTAGGTTGTTAGAATTGAACTCACCCGCTCGGTTACCTCCTCTCCTCTTATGTCGTTTCCACAGTTCGTTGTTATTATTTAAACCACATACACTGTAATATTTTGACGTTGATAGGCGTAGGTGCACAGTTATAAAAATCGTGTTATACCTGATCATAATTTTACGTTGGTAAAAATGGTAATATATTCAGAAGAGACAAATCAATGACAGTCTTGCGCGTTTGCAAGTCAATGATGACTTTTTTCATTGAGAATATAAAACTGAATTGGGTAACGCTGAAGTTGTCAATGAAACTGGTTTATGCTTTCATATTTTTTTTACAGGTACGTCAGATTTTGAGGTATGTTATCCCAAGTTTTGATTTTAATAACTCTACTAGCTGCATCCCGGGGTTTCACCCGAATAAGTCTAGATTCAGTGAGAATATCGAGATAAAAAGTACCCTATGTCCTAATACAGATCTTGGTCTAAATATGAATAAATATTTCTGTAAGTTAAAGTTAAGGTAAATGAACGAGTACGAGGTTACTCAACATTTTATGTCAAGGCAAATATTGTTTTATTATTGAACGGTTTATATAAGAAATTATGTGATTAGTATCATTCATACTTTACATATTTAATAAACTCAAACTCAAACCATTTATTTCAATTAAACCATTTTCAGGCACTTTTGAATTGTCAAGGGGTCGGTCAGTCAAAAAAAATATGAAGCTAGTTGCCCATTCCAAAGCGTAGTAGGTACCTATGGAGAAGAACGGGCAAGAAACTCCACGGACACTCTTTTAAATAAAATAATTGATACAAAATATTGGTTACATCATTCATTTTGAAATTATGCATGTGAGAACAATGTAGAAAGACGTGCACGTTCGTAAAAGCTTCCGTAATTAAAAGAAAAAATAAAGAATCATTCAAAAACTTAAAATAAATTAAAATAAGCCATGGCAGCTAAGAGATGACCAGTCCCAACTGACGGCGCCCGTTCACGAACCTGACGCATGGATCAGCACCATTCAGCTCAACCATTTTGAAGGGAGCTAAATGATCCAACACACACGCCACCACCAGCGAGACATTTGAGTGAGCATGACATACTCACAGCCGCCAGGGCACATTCAAGTCAATGAAATACTACATATTACCCGGTAAATGGTAGCTCTTTAGTACATAGTACTCACACCTGTGCTATGCAATTATATAATACAAAGGAAATTGACTTTATATAAATAATAATAAAAATATCACGCCTGTATTCCTTTAGGGGTTAGGCAGAGGCGCACGTATAGTACACCCTATTTCACCAGTTATGTTTAAGTCCCATTTAATAGGGGGTGAGACTATTGCCATCAACCGGGCACAAATCGACTCCGACGTGCTACTGAGTAATTCCAATACTCCATTCATTATTGCATTCTATATATTTGTACATAGATGGTACAACAAAGTAAAACATCAATATGGACCCTGTCGAGCACAGCTAAATTAGGGGAGAGGAAGAGGGCTGAGTAGCAATTCAAGCAATTCAATATTATTACAAATTATTAGATGTGTTTAATTGGGTGTATAATTATGTACATATGTATATATATATTATTAGGTTTGTGTATATAGGTATACTATATCAGTAATTTTTATTTTATGTCTTGCATAAGAATAATGTAGGTAATTATTATTTATTGTATTCATATTTTCATACTTATATTTAATTTTCTATATTCGTGACGGAAAAA
Organism: Xanthia togata; assembly: GCA_963853775.1. NCBI lineage: Eukaryota > Metazoa > Arthropoda > Insecta > Lepidoptera > Noctuidae > Xanthia > Xanthia togata. The sequence continues at coordinate 4,324,593 of OY970797.1, read as the reverse complement.
ACCCAATACACTGCCCGACCCGGAAATCGAACTCAGGATCACATGCTCAGCAGTAGTGCTTGCGACCACTAAACCAACGAGGCATACATATGTAAAACTTATTGCTTCAGCAAGGAGCTATAAAATACGCGATATCCTTTTACTAAAGTTCAAAAGGTTTACTAAATTGTACACCAGTTAACATTTGACCAATTATGTCGTATATCTTTACGGTGCTAAACTTGGGAAATTATGCAAAACGCCTGTCGGATTAAACCTACTCAATACCTAAACACTAGCACCACAATATTTTGAGATATTCTTTACTTGAATAGTACCTACGAATAAATTCAAATTTAAAATATGTTTTTGACACATAAACCTACATGGGCACTTATGAAACCACAGAAGCTAGGTGCACGGTTCCAATTGGTCGTTGCCTATGGAGAGGAGCCGGAAGAAGCTACACATAATTGACTAAACTCAATAAAATAATACTATATAATGAAAAATAAATATAATATATGGCAAAAGGATACATGTTTAACCGACTTCCAAAAAGAAGCGAGGTTCTATGTTCGTTTGTAATTCTTTGTTTTTGTGTTTTCATCAATAATTTCGTGAATAGTAGACAGTTTAAAAAAAAATATCGTTTGGTAGAGGAAGCTTGCACGGTGGTCCAAAATATATGTACATAATTTTTACAAACTTTCCTTGGGTAGTTTTTGAGTTAGCTTCAATACTACGTATTTTTGTCCACTTAGCTTATGTGGATGATATTAGAATAACTTCCTGTCACTGTTAATTATTTATATAGCAGGTAGTGGTATTCGACTTTGTGTGGGGTAGGTACCACATTTAAAAAGTGAAAAATAATAACTTAAAAAAAAAAACTGAAAAGAGATAAATAACTTTAATTTCGGAAGTTGGTGGCCAAAAACTTAAATTCAAAACCAAAAGACACCGACTTCCGAAATTATTATTTTTTTCACTTTGTAGCGTTTTTTTTTTAATTATAAAGATATTTCATAATTAAGACCAGCGGGTATAACTTCTTCATTACATAACATCACGCCAGTAATTCCCGTAGGGTTAGGCAAAGGTGTATCTACTACAGAGTAATTCCTGATGGAAAAACCCAACCCATTAACACTTTGCCCGACCTGGGAATGGAACCCCGGACCTCATTCTCAGAAGTAGCGCTTGCGGCCACTAGACCAACGAGGCAGTCGAATTTTTTAAATTGATCAATAAATACATACTTAGCTAAATTGAGTTTCACACTAGAGTCTATGAATATGTTTTGGTGGCACTTCACATCGGGATTCGGGACTAACTTTAAGAGGGAACAGGGCCTGCTAGGAATTTGAAAAATCTGTATTTGAAGAAACTATTGCCGTCGTCTTACCTCAAGTCTGGCCCTGTAGAGTGCGATAGGGCAGCTGCAGCTCACACCGATTATATCACAAAAAAAAAATTACGAGATCGACGTTACGTTTTCCTCTTTTTTCTCCTCGAAAACTGAGCCGATTCAATTATTCTTTACATTAAAATTTTAAGAAAGAGTATGTCTAGGTTCGTATCATTTTCTTTTATGTTAAAAACTTTTTGAATTTGTCTGGTAGACTAGAAAATCACGTTGGAAAAAATTAGGCATTTTTGTAATTTTTTGAGGGTCATATTCTCTTTACCAATATGTTGCTGAAAAAAAAACTAAATAAAAGGAACGTGTCTACAGCAGACCTTGATTTTATGAAAAAAAAGTGTTCTAGAGGCATTATTCAGGAAGAAAAAAGGCGAATACATTTGTATGGGGAATCGCAGGCCCTGTTCCCTCTTAATGACGGGTAGATACAACTAATTGTAATAAGTTAATTTAGCATTAATATCTAATTTTTAGTATTTATTAAGAAATATTCATTAGATTTCATTTTAAACGCAGCTATGAAAACTGGAAACTAATTAAAGATGGGTATGTAAGTATCGAGATAATTATACATTTAAATAGCTTAATCGTTATTATGATAATCTGCAAAGCGAAAATGGAGTCTTTCTCATACTTACGTAAACCTGCCTGCAAAATACAATTAATGTGAAAAACGAGAGTTTACTCAAAAAAAATGCAAAAGTTACGCCACTAGCCAAGACAAAACAAACAATAGACAATAACTTCCTAAAGAAAGTTTTCTCCACAAACAGGATGTGGTAATAGATACACCTTCTACAAAAAACATACAAAAGGAAACTACATCTCTCCGTATTTTTTCACTAACCACAATCTTATAGAAGATTCATTCAAAGTTTCTGGACCACAACCACAACGTCCACCAACAATATACCAACACAATAAAAAAAATCCTTTCAATGCCGAAAGCCGCGAAAGATGCAAGAAAAAACTGAATGTTACCAAAAACAGTCGATGCAAGGGACACCACAAGGCTGTATAATGCCTTGCCTTTGCCTTACGATGGTCACGAATCCCATTGTTTCCTTGGCCAATAAAACATCAAAGGGTCTCTGGTGTGTACCACTTCGGACTTTTTCATTGCTTCCTGTGTTGTTCGATTTTTGAACAGGAGTAGTGTTTTTATTAGTTGTTTTTTGTTTTAATTTTTTGGTTTGCATGTTTTGGCTAAGAAACGGGAAGGAAAAGTTAAAGTTAAATTATGATTTGTAAACCTAAAGGCTCAGGCAAGTGCTACGCCACGGCGCTATGCGACACTGGTAAAATTTCCGTGAAGTTTTCATAGAAATGGTTCCAACAGAGTTACGTCGCGTGCCGTTTCCTGGCGCCTGTCTGCAGGAGCCTTAATACGTTCAGTTCGTTCAATAAAATTATTAAACTAACTAATTCCCTTATATTAGGTAATCTGCAACATTCACAAGAATTGTATGCAAATTGTATTTTATCGCTATGATCTTTGGAACCGAGAGCAGAGTGCTAAAATTCATGTTTATCAATTCCTGTGGAGTTTCTTGCCGGCTCTTCTCCATAGGAAACGACCAATTGGAACCGTGCACCTAGCTTCTGACGTTTCATAAGTGCCCATGTAGGTTTATGTGAAATAAAATATTTTGAATTTTGAATTTCCTAACCTTTTACAACAACATTTATGGCTCAATAAAAGAGACAATATAATTTGATCCCCGTAGAAATGTTCGCAACAATTTTACTATATTTATGAAATACCTAATTAATGCAAATCCTATTATGATCCGGATCACGTGTATATAGCGCTGTGTCGGGTCACTGGCACATCCGTTAGCGTCATCTTACTGTCTCACCTACTAACATTAATGTAAAAACTGTCAAAAATCGTAAAATGGTTTTGCTTTTGTTTATGAAATGTCTGAAATTGATTTAGTATTTAGCACAAATTTTAGAAACACTATTCATTTCTGAAAACGAAATGATGAGCTCTAGCTGCTTTCAGTGTTCCGTGTGCGTGTATGCCAAAATATTCTTCTTTGAGTTTTTTTTTTTTTGTACTAGCACTCCCATTACTACAGGCACATGAAATATTTCAGGATTGTACTGAGTGACAAGTCTTCCCTAAATGTAATTTTACGTATTAAATCTAAATTTAGATAAAATGTAAGCCATCAGTTTACAATACAGAAGACTTGTAAGGAGTCTACATTTAATTCTCGTGGTGTTTACGCTAAGATAGTAATAATCGCTTCCGTGAGGAAAGGCATGTCCAAGCTCCTTGTACAAATATTTGGCTTAGGGACAAGCTTTTGTTTAGCTTGTAGGCGGGTAAAATTATAGTGGAAGTGATAATCTTAATCCCTAATGTAGTCGGAGGTCGTAGCTCCGGACATGGAGTAAATATATAGGAACCTATGCGGGAGATTTTGCAAACAGATTCGGCGTTTTTAGAAACAGATAACGGAACGAATTACTATTTTTAAAGCGTGAATTTTTTCTAACCTATAGACATTAGTGATCTATAGGTTTCTACCTACTTACGCAAAGTAAACAATAAGATTCAAAATTATTTACAAGTAGGTAGGTACCTACCTAATATTTGTATGAAATACAAATCTGTAGAAAATCTTGATGGCAGCTCATTGTGCGCTTTAATTTACATATCCTTTACATTTTTATGTCTATAAAAAAACAAAAGATAAATAAGTACACAAATCAAAGTTACAAAAGGAACACACTCAAACCTTGATGAGATCGCTCATTTATTTTAAAAATAAAATTGCATGTTCCAATTATTTAAAAAAATATTTCGAACAGTGAATGAGAATGAATCATGCGGTGACTCGGTCGAACTTCATTCATTCTTTCGAGTTTGCTTTCCAGTTATTTGTGTTCTTAAAATGTGTTAATGGGCCATCTTTGATGTTTGATAGCTGACATTTATTCCGAAGAATTTTCATTGACAACAAAACAATATTTTTTTCCTCAGAACATTTTTCTGACATGATTAATGAAGGGCTTGTGCAGAATGCTAAATCAATAAAGAAATTATTCGGGAAACAACTATATTTTGTGGCTTTTTGCCAATTTTCTGCGTGCGAATTACAGTAGGAAAAGACACACGTGACTACAAAAATAGGCTAGCCTCCATTTTCTTGTAACTACCATGCGAAAGAACAAACTTGTTTCGGTACCTACATCAAAGAGATAATGGATACAAATAAAGAAAACGTGTAAATTGTCAGCCATATTGATAAAACTGCATGTTTTTTGATCGATGAATGACTATAATATTGAGGTTATCCGCGATAGCCTTTAAAATATATAAGTTTATTTTTACCTACTTAGATTAATACCACTTCAAAAATGATGTAAATGCGAGTATCTTTAGACCCTATATGATAGGCAATTTATTAACAAGATTTTTTTAACTTTTTACAGGTAAACTCAAACCACCAGTTGGCGAGAAATTCTCAAGTCAAGTAAGGTCAATGAATTTTCGTGAAAGGGATATTCTTGTACACAGTGCAGTAAAATTGGTCTGAATTCATAAGTACCCCAAAGAGTGCAATATGAACAATACCGTACCTCCCCTGGGCCTACCCATGGCCCATCTGACAAACCCTGTCACGCCGGCCCTAATCGTGCACGTCGCACGTCGTCGCTGATATGGCTTTAGACGTATAGTCTGCTCCAAAAGTAAATAGTACAGATAAATTCTACAGGTTAAATTCTTACACAATCACTCACTAAAGAGAATTAGTAAAACATTGACAAGGTTTTATAAGTCACCACTTTTTCCAACCATTATTGTTTGAATAACAGTGTTAAAATAATAGTCATTATTTTGAAAAATAAGCGACGAAAATTAAAATTAGGTTCATTTGTCAAATGAAAAGCATGTTATGTGATTTAAAATTATAATTTCGGGAAAGTGACACTACAATTTTGCATCCACGGGTGCGTTTTCTGATCCATTTGTTAACATTTTCTCCAGATACTATTGAAACAGACCTTTGAATTTTTTTTTATAGTCGTAGTAGGCTCTTTTTGATCCCTATGATACAACATGAACAGCCGATAACACTTCACTGATGATAAATACTCCAGCAGACAAGCGCGACGCAACACAGGTAGAACAACTTCTGTGAAGTTTTCATAGAAGTTGTTATATTTGCGTCGCACCGTGCGTCGCGCCTGTTTGCGGGAGCCTTAATGGTTTTGTCACTAAACAAATAAAATTAGACGACCATCATAAAAAACATAATTCATAGCCGGCGGTCGCTATGATCACCATTACATGCTGCACTTACTGACCAAGGTCTAACTCATCGTGCGTAGGTACACAAAAATGGCTGGTTTTATGGCTGCAATAAATGCAACCCCAAGGTTGGGTGAGATCATTCGGCGAAAATGTATTGTGTGAAAGTTGAGTGCGATGGTAGAGGCGGTCGCGGAGGACGTAGGAGCGATTGGAATCGCTGTTGGTTGGCAGTGATTTAGGTCTGCAACAATTTTTTCATGGCGTCCCGACGTCTCTTACTTTGCTAGGTGCATTGTCTTCACATATAATTATATAATAAGTGTATACAAGATATAATGATTTTTTTTTAAAGAGTAATGGTGGAGTTTCTTGCCCATTCTTCTCCATACGAAAACTACCTTTTGGAATGGGCGACTAGAATCAGTTTTATTATTTTTTGTAAAGTTTGACGTTCAAAAGTGCCTTTTTTGTGCCTAATTGAAATAAATTATTTGACTTTGACTTTGACTTTGCTAATTTGTCTTTAAAGTAACTCGAGCTAAATTAAAAATAGCAATTATATGTGGCGACAGTATTTTACGTGGGTAATACTAAAATGTATCACTTATTCATTTCTTTGATCATGTTCAAATTTCTATATACGTGTATAGTATGTACTATGTCTATAAGGTATAACAATCTTGAACAATAATAATAAAATGTACATGTATATAAAAAACCGGCCGAGTGCGAGTCGGATTCGCGCACGAAGGGTTCCGTACCATTATCTATAAAAATGGCAAAAAACATATCTGTTGTATGGGATTAAATACTTATTTTATTCTGTTTTTAGTATTTGTTGTTATAGCGGCAACAGAAATACATCATCGGTGAAAATTTCAACTGTCTAACTACCACGGTTCATGAGATACAGCCTGGTGACAGACGGACGAACGGACGGACGGACGGACAGCGAAGTCTTAGTAATAGCGTCCCGTTTCACCCTTTGGGTACGGAACCCTATAAAGAAAGGGAAAGAATCATAGGGCATCAAAACATTCTTCCGCATCGTTGTCATATTTTGTTAAATATTATTTATTATGAAATAATTCTCACTGTTAAATCACCACATCAGTATTGTAAAGGTTATAAGCAAACTATAGATTAAACTCTCAGAGTCTATTTATGTGGAAATCTGGAAAAAAAGAATTTGCCGCATTTTTTTATGGTGAATTTTACCGGGTTATTTAAATGGGGCTTGGGCTAACCGAATTTTAATGGAATTGAGATAATTTTGGTACCTATTAAATACGTGAATTTTAAATAGCAATAACTTTTTATTTTTAGTAATAATATTTTTTTATTACTTTTTTAGAATGTTTTTGCAGTACCTACCTGTTGCAGTGTTTTTGTAACACATCGTATAAATTCATTACCTATTATCCTGCGACCCACATAATATAGTATTACGTCAGGCATTAAGACCGCCTTTGTACCGTATTTTTTTACTTGTGCATAAAGTTTTATTATATAAATAAATAAATAATGCGCTACAGCTGGCGCTCTTCTAGTATCATTCATCACAACAGTGAACAAAACATCACAGCATTCCAACACTTCCCTCTTCTAACTTACACCACACACTAATGTACCTACAGTATGTCACTACCGGTAGATTTACGAGCGAACCCCACATGTTCTCATTTAATAGTCGCTGGTGACATATTCGCACTAACATCATCTATTCTAACACTTTACCTACCAACGTTATTATTATTATGGCAGGTTTTAATTGAAATAGCTCCGTTTATTGGACATAACGGATCACGGACGGTCTGCTAGGGACATGAAAAAGGAGTGGTTGATAATTTCTGTTAGTCTTGTAATCTTGTTAATTTAGTACGTTTTGGTTTTCCATGGTCTTTTATGAGTGGTGAGCTAAATTGTTATCTGTGCATTAGGGCTCGCTCTTTGAAGAAAAACACTTTTTTGAGTTAAACATAGTGGTGTGTCACAATTAACAGCCTCGTCATCAACAAATGAGGAGGTTCTTTTCAAAACTTGACTATTCCACTTTCGACAGACCACAGTTATTATTTTTTGGTACGTAACGTTGAAATGGCTGCATTCCTAAAAAAATAATTTCTTAATTTCTGAACAAAATAAAAAAGTGGAATAGTCAAGTTTTGAAAAGAATATCCTCAAATATTATGTAAGTACTAAGATTCCGAGACTACTTTACCGCGTCTTCCAATACCTACTTCAAGTTTGTCAACTTTTTACCCATTTTTCTGTATACCTCTCAAACATAATTTTCGTTGGTGCTGCTAAAACGTAGTCTCTCATTACAGTCCTCATTTCAGGCTTTTAGTTCAGTGTCATTAAATATGTAATGTCCTTGTTGCTCCACAAATCCATAGAAAAGAAGTCAATGTGTCTTCCATACTTCATTCATGTTTTTTTTTTTTTTAAATCTTTATTTGAGGAGTTTGGTCAACAAGACAAAATCGTTTCGTAAGAGATCTAGGGCCCAAATCTGCTATTTTTATACATACGTCATTCCAACACGATACCATTGTCATTTTGCTAAAAGTTCGTAATCTGCTAAATTCTTATTGGTTGATCATTGTATTCCACAAACACGATACTCATAACGAATTAAAAGCAATGGCTGCACAATTAATTGTCAATCAAAGGAACTGCCAAAATTTTAGCAGATTACCGCCGAAGTCAGTCATTCATTTATCATTATGTACGAGATTACCAATAGATGCCATTTCTTTCAATGGAGTGTCAGTGGCTGACCATTGGAAAGTCATAATGACGCCAATATATTAGTAGATTATCAAACTTGTCAAAATCAACAATTATGAAATCAATGATCGACCATTCTGACACTATTGTAATAGCAGACTTGAGGCCCTGGTACAAGAGAGTAGGCCGAGTAGACTTCAGTACTAATAATATAGTATTTTTTATTTAAGTGCTTCCACCGTGGTCCACCGTCCGTCTTCACAGTGACTAGTGTCCTGTTGATTTTCCATCCTCCAATCCAGCGCAAATACGTGTTGTTGTGCGACCTATCGCACATATACATAATCATGCTGAGATAGGAGACTTTTGGCTTCGTACAGGAGTTTCTGCTTTTATTTTCATTTTACTTTGTTTTTTATTTATGTTTAGTTAAGTACCTACCTAGCTGTTTATTAATTAAATTTTCTTTCTTACTTTAAACCATTTTATAAATTTAATACAGTTCTTTTGCAAAAGTAACTATCTTCTACGAATAATAATCCGCACAAGTTTATACAATAGCCTCGCTGATTCTGGGAAGGGAAATGCTTTAATATCATTGCATCTTCCCACTTCTTTAACATCAACACCAAATTGTATGAACAACTCAGATTCTTTGATTTCAAGGGACATTTTCTAGTTGGAATAATGCTCATAATCATCCATTGCCCTGACCTTCTTTTTTCTTTGTAAACATTCTTCGCGTCAACTCATCCTACCAGTTTTTCTCTTTCTTTTCTTACTAAATATTAATCTCCCGCTATCGTCACCAGGACGGACAACACACCAAAACAGTTAAACACCCGAAATACCAAATTCTAAACGGTACCAAAAGAATAAGCCTAATGAATATTAAAACCAACTTAGAAGGTAAAGCGTGACATTTTTATTTAACTGGTAACCCTTACAATGCTAAATGCATCTGTGTCAATACGCATTCTTATAGGACAAAAGATTGGACTAACATTGTACGTGCGAAGCTATGCACATTATATTGTATTATATTCTAATGTTCTGTTTTGGGAAATTTTCGGTTCCAGTAAGTACAACGTTTTTAACCGACTTCAAAAAAATTGGAGGTTCTATCTCTCTGTATGTATTTTTTTTATCTATGTTCATCGACATTGTCATCAACATTGGACGAACTTTTTGTAAAAAAGTTTTTTTTTTCTGCTCGGTTTCTAATCAATTGTGATCTATTGTAAAGTTTTTATAAAGACACCATTATTTGTATGATTAATAGACAGAGCTACCTAAATCGTCTGTGGAGAATTTAATAAAGACGTTTCTAGATTTAATACCCAAAATACAAACTGTTAACGGATTAGAAAAACAATAAAACGTTAATTTATTGCCAAAAATCTTCGAAACATAGACATATGCGGTATCTCACAGGACATGGTGAGAATCAACCGCTTAAATTAATTTATAACCAAAACTTAAGGCGCAGGGTTCCGATTTGCCTTTGTCTCTGTCTTTTTCTTTACGTGTAAAGAGTAAAGAAAATAACCACACTTTTGTACTTTTTCAATGTTTTTCGTTGTTTTTTTCATCATAAATATTGCTCATATTACTCATCATAATCCATCACTGAATGCAGGTTGACATTAGACATTTTATGGTATATGTTTAATTATAATTATAATTGTTAGTGAAGGTATAAACTGCTTTTAAAGACAATTAAGAGGTGTGTTTGAAGAATTTTTTGAAGCATTAATGTATGTTTAATTATGATTTGAGTTCCATCACTGTATTAAAATAAGTCTTGAAAATATCATTCTTATTTTTTTGGTCAAAATTATTTACGGTTTAAGAGATACACTGCTTTAAAAAACCCCGTTTTCGGAACCCTGCGCCTTAATTATCAATTCACGCCAGTACCATAAAAGTAGCAAAAATAATTAATCTTTCAACTACTTGATGATGTCAATATAAAATTCCAAGGTTAACAATAAAATATTTACTGAAACATAAACGCATTGTCTTCTCAACCCACGTTTCATCATTCTAGTAAATAATAATTGTCTACACGCACCTTTTGAAGGCAAACCAAAATACGCAAAAAGATACGAAACAAAAACACCCATTGACACCTCTGAAGGACTTGTAAAATTTTGAAAACCACATTAATTCGATGGTTGAAGAATTGATAAACATGCGAATATGATCCTTGTTACTTTATTTTAAGGTGTTATTCAAAATTGATAGACTGTCAACAAAAAAGTGCAAAGGTCAACCAGTTGACTGGCACCGTCATATCAAGTTCACTCAATTTCGTAATCGATGAGTCAGCTGTCATTCATTTATGTCATATTCGCGTTATGTCACTTTATAATATCATTCAATTTATAAAATATACACGCCATCGTGGATTTTATAGTTGGTCCGTGATGATTTAATTTGCATAACGTTTCCATTTTCGTTTTAAATTGTTCGTCATGAATATTGATGAAGGTTTAACTCATGCGTTTAGCTGAACGGTTTCCAGATGGAAATAAATTAAAATGAGAATTTGTAATAAATGTTTTACATCCATGGAGGACCTTATTTTTCATCGGGTTTTGATGTCGTTGAACAGTCTGTTATTTAAAATAATAAAAGCTAATTTTAAGCTTGTATGGGGTAAATGTTCGATTATCGTTTCTAAAGCTCAAAAATTGCGTAGAATTTTTACAGTTTCGTTTCCAACAGTTAAAATTATTTAATACTTATAAAATAAAAGGCAAAATATTCTGGTGTACTCCTACTCATTAAAATTCACTCAGAAAAAATGTAACGCTTTAGTTAATTAACGGCTTAAACTTAATTACTACCATCCAAGCTGTTAAACCGGTATAATTTACAGCAATTACTGCTAATTTTTACATCATTATCACACCTGTCACTCGCCGACAACATGTATAACAAAAATGTATACCGAAAAGATGTCCCCTGTCACCATGAAAGGCAAATATTTTCTCCTGCTTATTAACAAAAGATGTGTGTCAGGGGATTGTACTAGTGTCAACATGTCACTAGTGTACTAATTAGTCTCGAGGTGACGAACCGACTGACAGATTGTCAGTATTGTAGTGAAAGTGACGACATATTGCATCACTGTCAAAACTTATTAGGCCTTTGTGAAAGATAACTTTTATGAACGTCATTAATTTTAGAACGAATTTTACGACGCCGGCGTTCTAGGGTTATTATGGGTAATTTATTGATGGATAAATTTAGTGTGCGCTGATTTATGTTGGATATTTTGAGTTTTTGAATTGATTTTAATGGCAGCGTGACACTAAACAAGTCAGCGTAAAATAATTTTAATAAAATGAGAATAATTAATTTACTTCACTCGTTATTCTTTAGTATTTAAAATCCTAAATCTAAAGCTAAAAAACATCATGCTTCAATTCATTTCTACAATATAATTTTTCATAAAAACCTTACCTTTAAATTCCAAAGTTATTATTCAACAAAAAGTGAGCGTTTTCAATAATAAAACGATTGATTTATTAATTGTAATTGCATCCGATGGTACTACCTACATGAAGCCGTGACCCACAATCGATGACGTCACGGAGGCCTGATGGACCACATGACTTATGTTACACACGGACGAATAAATCAGCAAGCCTTGCACACCTGCACCTGTTTCGAAGATGATTGATGCTCAAATTACAAGCAAAATTAAGTTTTTACGAGCTTTTGTAAAGGAGACAGGTGGTTGCCGTAAATTTTAAATTTATGTAAGGGGAAGATTTTGCATTTTTGTTTTTTTCATCTACTATGTAATTATTAATACGACATTATGATAGATACCTATTGTTATTATTTGTTCTAATTCTTAATCGTAGTTTTATGGCTACTTCTATGATTTTAATCATAATAAAATTTTATTCATCTTAACCATTTCCCCTAGACAAATATTTATTACAAAAATAAAACCATAAACAATATTTCAACATTAAAAACTTCCTCGATGACATTATCTACGCCACCCAAGACGAATTTTCATCTTGAAAACGTTTTACACAAATCAATGACACAAATACTCTGTTTCCGGGAACGATAATGCTAAATAAATAAAACATTTCAATCGTCATCGTCTGTATCTACATAAAAAAAATAGTAACGTAGAATTTTTGTCTGTTTATCTGGATTTAGGTATATGATTGGCGCAAAAAACGCTGAACGGATTTGGATTAAATTTTGAACAAAGATAGTTTATAACCTAGATTAACACATCCTATGTGTTAATCTAGGTTATAAACGATCTGTGTTAAAACTTTGAATCTCGGTAGTACGTTCTCGTGGGATAATTTCCGCCCTTCAAGCGAGCGAGCAAAAGCTAGTGCTAAATAAATAAAACATTTGAATCGGTCGGGTCTGGAATAAATAACTTTTTGCCGACGGTTGAAGACACCTGTCCCATACTCATTTATCTTTGCAGTTTCACCGTCGGAACATACCGGTGTAATGTTGTGTTTTTTTTACTTTATTCTGTCATGTGTATCGCGGTTTTCTTTTAATTAAAATAACTGGTGATAAGGAAGTGAATTGTTTTTTTTTGCGGATTTTATTATCTACTTAGCGGTCAGATTCGGCGGTGTGCTAATGGGTGGTTTGTTTATTAACGCGAGTATTTTAACATATCCTGAATAATTGGCAAAAATATTACTTTATTATGAATCTCAAAACCGCATTCCTCCCTCAACTTATTTGCGTGGAAAACTAGGTGCGTCATAATAATGTTACATTGTTATTAATTTATTGAAATACCTGGGTGACTTATTATCATAATAAACTATTCTTAGCGCGTATTAAAATTTAATTACTTGGTGTCATTATCATTATATTCTCTTCCTTCTTCAAACTTCAAATTGATTTATTTAAAATACTTATAAATCATGTTCAACTGGAATGTATTCCGAGTCAGGTTTCACACCCATTTAATACAGATTATACAGACACTAGGAAACAAACACTAAAACCATGCATCTTAAAGTCAATGAATAATTTATTTTATTTAAATAAAATTATGGTCCAATATTTAAAATTTGTATGTTAAACTTATTTATAGCTATCATTCGATAAATTAAATACCTAATAAGATAATTAACAGAACACGTTTAATAGAAAAATCATTATAAGTATTAGTTAGATTAAAAAAAAGAATTCTACGCAGGCAGGACCCGATAGTGTACATGTTACTGGGTATTAAATGGCTGTTTCTTTTATTTATTCTGCAACCAAAAAAGAGACAAAATTAGATCATTACAACAAAACCATTCAGAAAAATAAATGCCAAACTAATGACTTCATTACGCTCAACAAAGGTCGCTCGCCACACCACCCTTCCGTATGTCACGCACTAACTCATTGTTAATCTATTCTAAGCTGATGGATATCTACAACGTTTTATTTATCGTATAATTTGTGTTACAAACAAGCGTATAATTCACAATGGGCCGCCTGGATACGTCATGTTGTGGCGAGAATAGATGAACGAGTGAAGCACTAGTACGAGTATTTATAATAAGATATTATAATAATGGAATAGAGATTTTTGAAGCTGATGTCAGTAGCGAAGAAGCAAGAGAGAGAAAACCGGCAAATAAGAGAGAGAGAGAGTCAGATGAAAATACCATGTTGTTTTTTTTTCATTGAAATTTTACAGCTACAGTTCTGAATCGGAAAATGTTCTAGTTTGATAAGTATAGGTAGTCAGATATTTGGCAACACACTGATGAATTATGGAACACATCATGGTCCAGATTTTTAAGGATCCTTAAAATATCACAGGTGATACGTTAACCCTACACCTGCGAACGTAAATTGTTGTCTGTAGTTATGCCAGCGTCAGCACCCACTATTCAGATATAATTTAGATATAAATATTGCACTTATTACAATACATTTACTACTTTACTCACATATTGATGATGCTCACCTTTCTATTCTATTTTTATTAAATGGCAAGCAAAGCCGATTTCGACTATTCTGCCAATGTCTCAAGTGCATTGGAAAAACAAGTGTGCATGAGAACAATGCTCACCTTTGATAAGCAAAGAAGTCTTATATAATATGTCAACTAATCAGCTTATTAAATGTTTAATTTGCAATCTTACTAACTAGTTTTCAATTTTATTTAGGTACATTAAAGGTTTAGACATCAGAAATCTCCAGATTGCTTCGAGCCTACTTGACGCATAAAATGGAACATATTAAGCCCTGGATGACGTTTAAGATGACAAATGCTACAAAAGTAATTTAAACGAAAGTCCATCTTTCCTAATTTATAAGCTGTTAACTAACAAACCACGTAAAGTTTTTATAACGTGAAACTCTTATTTCAGCAAAACTGTTTTTAGATCGCTTTTTCTACAAACGTGTGCTTATTTTTTGTTTTATCCTAATTTCGATAGGTGCTGTGAGCACCCTAAAAATAAAACGTTTGATTAATGTCTTTTTTTTGCAAATGTCAAATTGCCATTGCAGAAATCTCTTCTTTTTTTAAAAAAAAAACTGTTCTGTGTCACGTCCGTCTACATTGGCACGTGTTTGTAAAAAAAAATATGGTTGTCATTTTTTGTGATCAGTATTATGTCAAATAGGCTATTTTGTAACCCAATCGTGTAACAGAGATGCTTGTTAACTGACAAAAGATTGTTTTTATTGGCAGGCTGCGTGTTTCTCAGAATCTATTTAATTTCACACAAACGATTTGCTCTTGACTATTTCAATTTATAAAATGTTTGTAGCTAAAAATGTTTTTTTTGTTGCGTTTTATTTTTGGTGTGTAGAATTAAACTTAATATTGAAAGCGTTTCATTAAGGAAATACCGCGTTATTTTTGTTTCTGCCGAATCTATGACGTGTTTGTACGATACAAGTGAAAAATTACGAATCGAGCCGAGTATATGCGATTCAGCGTCACCGACCTAGCGTGACGGTTCAGTCTCGTTCACTTTTTAGAAGACGCGTGAAGCTTTAAAGAATTTTGCGCTTCAAAAACCATTTAAAACTATTTAAACTATTCTCTATTTCCATCACTCAATACCGTAGCACTGAAATAAACCTGAGACATAACCAAAACCCGAAACACCTGTATTTTCGCTAAACATGCACAATATTATTACCATATTTTAAAACTTAAACATAACAAAGCTACATGTTACTACATCTCTATTTGTCTGAGTCCTAATTTACATAGCGTCAAACGTGGTTGAGCTGTAAACCATTACTCATGTGGCCGCAGCCTTATTTACAAGTGGTTTGGTGACATCGTAAAATGGTGACTAAGTACTGATGCACGGTGATTAAGATAAGATGCATGCAATTTGTTACAACGTCCTTTCATTGTTATGAATCTGAGAAGATGGTATTTAAGTAGGTGATTTTGTTGCTGTAGGAAAGTTAATGATTTTCTGTCAATTCTGCGAGATTATGATTTACAATAAATTGTCGCTGCATGGCATGAATAAATGATGAACTGATGAACGAACCAAAGAATAAAGCATCCAGCTGCGTATGCAGTTATTTTAGTTTATCTGATTTGATGCCAATTGCCACCAACTGCATCAGACTGCTGGAATAGTAAGCTTGTTTTGAACGTTTTACTTGCAGTCGGGTTTTTTGATTTTTGTTTTATTTGAAACCATTTCAATCCCTTTATTTTGATAACCTACATGGTAATGGTACTATTTTTTTTTACAAGACATTATCTTATGACGTCTAGGATCCGTCATTTAGATTTTTAATAATACATATAACCATCGCACGGCTTAGACGAATCGATAGACATGATGCTTCGAGGGTATAAAGAATACAACACACAATACATAAACATACCCAGATACACGTGAAAAACATAACCTTATATTTGCTGTCGCGCAGTCTGTTATAAAGCGATATACGAGTATGCTATGCAATTCTTTCGACAGGCTTATAGGGTTTTCAACCCTAAGGCTTTACTTAACCTACCTAACTTCTTAATTCTTACTTACGTAACCCTGAGGCTTTATTGTTGTTTTTGCTTATAACCTGTATATCAATTGGGTACCTATATTAGGAAAATATTGGTAGAATAAAAAAATTGCATTGGAAGTTTTTTTCACTGATTCACGTCCTGTATCTTCGACATTAAGAATAGGTTAAAAACCTATTCTTAATGTCGAAGATGCTAACCAAGTCTTACCTAATATTGATCAGAAAACTAAGAAGTTAATGCTGTCATTGTGTTACTGAAAATTACTAATGTCCCATATTACAATGCAAAGTACTTAGCGTCGTGTAATTTAAAGTGCAGGAACATTTCACGGGTTGGCGAAACAGCTGCAATGTTGTAACCGTTATCGTATCTTCCAGGACATCTCGCAACCTTGCAGGTTCCCAATAAGTCGTACTGCACTCTTTCGTGCATAAATGTCACCTGATTTAAAACATAGATATGGATAGGTCGCAAGTTACCAAGTCAATGATAAGACTAGGGTTTTATGATTATTCCTGTACAAATAAATATCGTTGAGTTGAACTTTTGGCAAATAAATAAATATGAAAAGATAAGAGAAAGAATTCCCTATTACATGGGACTGGTGGGACTTAAACATAACTGGCGAAATATGGGTGTACTATAGGTACACCTCTGCCCAACCCTTCGGAGAAACAATAGACGTGATGTTATGTTAAGAAGACTTTTTCAGTCCCAATTTTAGTGTTATCAAAGGTATATTGTAGATTTTAAGTCAAAC
Source organism: Xanthia togata (assembly GCA_963853775.1). Lineage (NCBI taxonomy): Eukaryota > Metazoa > Arthropoda > Insecta > Lepidoptera > Noctuidae > Xanthia > Xanthia togata. The sequence continues at coordinate 4,307,411 of OY970797.1, read as the reverse complement.
TATATTCATTAAACGAAACTTTATATATCTTTGATACTTTTATTCGATTATTTCACTCATTTTGTTATGATTATGATGCACTGAAAAGAATCTTAAAAAATCTTTAACATAAATTTTCAGATATTAAAGACTGAAACGTTATTTTCACACAACATTGTCACACTTCAGCGCTCTATTCACCGTTTCGCTTTCTTCTAGACTCTAGACTGACACCAGAACAAATGACGGAAATCCATAAATCAGATGCAAAATCTTCTGACACAATTTTTCTAAGAATCGTTAAAACAAAACAAAAACTAGACCAAGAAAAAAACTATAAGTCATACACTTACGTCACAGTGCAGACAATCGTGACAAACAACCAGTATATCCATTGAATATAAACCAAGATTTGTCACGAAATATTACGTGATGTGAGTTTTATTTCCAGACAAACGAATATAAGTCAAAGTCAAATAATGTATTTCAATCAGGCACAAAAAAGGCACTTTTGAACGTCAAAATTTACAAAAATAATAATAATAATTGATTCTAGTCGCCCCTTCCAAAACGTAGTTTTCGTATGGAGAAGAATGGGTAAGAAACTCCACCTTACTCTTTTAAAATGTTTTCACAATATCTTGTATACATTAATTATATATATGTGAAGACGATGCATGAATAATAATTTGTCGCCCAAAATTAGTATCTGTCTAAAAGTTTAAATGACAGTTTTTTTTTAGTTGTATTATCGTATGACAGTTATCAATCTTTTTAGGCTGTGTCTGTCAGGGTATAGTATTTTAGCTTGGTTGTTTTATATAAGGTGAAAAGGAGGTTCCTAAATTTTATGGGGCTTATTCGTTGAGACCATTGAGCTATTGATATTTTTTCAGTACGATAAGTGTTTTTTTTTAATCATTGAAATCTGTTTAATGATACGAATTTATCTGTGTTAGGTAATTCAGAATCACGAATGAATAAAGTACAAGTTAATAATATAACATGATGAATCCACCATTTTAGTTTTCTTATAGTTTAAAACGTTCACACAAGAATCCACAAAATAATTTGTGGAAATGTTGACATCATTCAGCATTGTATTGTAATTAGTTTTACAAGTAAATCCAACATAATCGATAAATTTTCGCCATTCTTAGAATCGAACCTTAAAACCAATACCTACTTCTATTTGAAAACGGATTCTCAGAAACGGTGACTACACGATTAGGTTTACTTACAGAAACATTACCTTACTGTTAGCCAAGATCAGAAACACGTACTTATATAAAGCTGGGTATCCATCTGTCCTCTATTTTAGCGTATCAACTGTACTCGTTAAGTTCCCTTCAAAATGGTTGAGCTGGATGGTCCTGATCCACGCGTCATGTTCGTGAACGGGCGCCGTCAGTAGGGACTGGTCATCTCTTATCTGCCACGGCTTATTTTATTTTTTGAATTGTTTTAATATTTTTATTACGGACGCTTTTTACGTGCACGTCTTTCTACATTGTTCTCACATGTATAATTTCAACATGAATGATGTCAATATTTTGTAACAATATTATGATATAAAAGTGTCCGTGGAGTTTCTTGCCCGTTCTTCTCCATAGGAACCTACGCTTTGGAATGGGCAACATATTTCTGACTGACTGACAATTCAAAAGTGCCTGTAAATGGTTTAATTGAAATAAATGCTTTGAGTTTGAGTTTGACTCCGCGAAACTTCTTTGTCGTTGTGGCCGTTTTTACGCAAACACGGTCTACTATTTCCAAAAATTGGTCATTATGACAACGCCATTTCCAGCGCGCCGAAAGTTAGTAGGTAATCTCCGAAATTAATGATGGTTGCTTGAAAGAGTTGTGTTAGAATTGTGTAGAAAGTAATCTTCGAAAACTAATATTAAAAAAATATTGGCCGTTAAAAATCTTAGAGAGATTTGAAGGCATGATTATTTAAAAAGTTTTTCTTCAAAATTGTATAGACTATGCCTACGCCAGACGTTACATACGAGATTACTAAATACGACTCTTTTTTTTCGATGTATTTTCCGAAGGCGTACCGCTGATGATACGCCCTCGGAAAATCATAATGACACCTAATTAGGAAGTTACCAAAACTGTCAAACTCATCACTTAGGGTCAATGATCGGCCATCCTGACACAATTGCGTTTGCAGTCTTGGCTCCCTGATGAGCGGAAATCAGTTGATGCGCTAACTCCGTGTATACCCAGCTTAAGAATTGATCGCTAATCCGCACTTTGAAGGGAAATCTTAGGAAATCCGCCTTTGTAATATATTCTAGACATGTATGGAGCCTTGGTAACGTACTGGTATCAATGAATATCATGATGATGACGTTATGTAGTGATGATGTCATCAGTATGACATAGCTGCATGATATAGCAATGACATGACATCAACGCTTTATATTCTCACGAAGTTTCCCTAACGAGTTGGGTAGTAGTCAGTATAGCAGTGATATTAATGAACTACTTGAGTAACTTGTGTTTATCGTTGATATAATTGTAAGATATGTTATAAATAAATATACGTAATAAAAATCCGAAGTATCGTTGGAGGCAAACTAAATAAAAGAAGAACGGAAACCAAAATGAAATGAAATGAAATGTAATGAAATGTATGCGATCGTGGAAAGTTTAAACTTTTGTAAACACATTCGATTTATCACATGCATAAATGGCTAGCCAACAGAATATTAGATATATCCGGAAACCTGTACCCTAATTACGTAATACACGATCAATCGGAATTTGAATCGTTTTAAAACAATTTGCAAATACATTGCTTCATAAGTTCGAAAAAAAGTTCTGCTCTACAACGTAAATAACGCAATGAATTTTGTTGAACTGTTAAAATTAAACAAATTTGTTGTAATCGTTTACGAAAATGTGTTGCGTAATTAGATAGCTGACCACTAAATAGAGCTCTGAATCCTTTTCAAGGGAAATAGCCCCCAATCAGGGTTTGTCACATTTATTCATAACCTGTTGTCTCATTTTTCTGTGCCTGTTTATATGGGTTCCTCTTCTTTTGAGATCCGCTTCCTATTACTCCAGGGTTAATGGTGGGGTGACCTTTAACCACGGAAGCACGGAATCCAACTATCCACTAGCAGTACCATTAGAACTTCTAGATTCACGTACCTAAGAACATGTCGTAAAGTTCCGTTTATGCTTACGGATACTCCATACCGATATATACTAAGCATTAGCCTTTCAACAAATGGCTTGACATCTCCAGTCACTCCTTACAACAGTTCGCAACAACTTATCATTCTGCACGCAGATCTGTATCAGCACAGCTTGTGTATGACTTGAATTTTACTTGGGATACGTGATCCGTGCCAGTTCGAAGTTCGTTGTGAAATTCGTGAGTCATATTTTTAAGTTTGGGTATGAAGTTCTCAACTAAATCAAGGCTTTGTTGTGGTTTCTCCCCATCGCGCATCGTGGACGTTGAAAGGTTAAACTATCGTTTCATCTTTGTATCTACAAAAGGCATTTTTGCACAAATGAAAACGTACTACTGGGAATGTGTGATTAAAAAATCGTTTGTCAAATGTTTTTCCTTCACTACAGTCACTGTAGTGGTTTTTATGTATAATATCATCTATCTCATAAGCTGTTTTATAAGTTTATTGTAAAAGGAAAACCAGACGGCAAAGGGTTCCGTACCACTACAATGTTTAGCAAAAACATTGATTCTTGTATGGGGTCCCCATATATCTTGCCTTTAATTTTTTCTTTATTTTATTTTTATTTTTGTTGATAAAGGAACAATAGCAATACACAATCTGTGAAAATTTTAACTGTCTCCCTATTACGGTTCATGAGATAGGTACATCCCGCTGACAGACAGACAGACGAACGGAGGGACAGCGGAGGTAGTAATAGGGGTCCGATTGTCGCCCTTCCGGTACGAAACTCTAAAAAGGAACTAAAAAAATCTAAATTGTCCATGTCTTATGTACATGTTTTTAAATGTGTTTACTGAATTTATCAAGATGTACCAGTTAGGTTAAAGATTTTCCTCGTACCAAAGGAAATATAAAACGTAACATTTGTGAATTGCATTAGAATGTCAAATAAGGTAAAGTAGCATTTTATCTCATTGGCACTATTGCGAATGACGCGATCGACGCGACGCACCCATGACGAAAGGGCCTAATCATGAAGTCTCATAGCTGTTCTTTCGACAATTTTCATAGGAAACTCGAAGCCGACTCTTTATTTTTTCCATATCGATAATCTTTTTAGCTGACACAGGTAGATAAGGAGAGAGTCCTTTTCCACCTGTGTTATCGTCTTCCCCCAGTGTATTTAGGGCCGGCGTAACATGTCAACTTCTCATAGGGGCTTCTCTTAGCCGTCATCTCAGAAGTCATATCCTTTCTACCCATATCATCTTTCAAACCATATTTAGCAGTAGATAAAAACAATCTTCCTAGAAATATGTGTAACTGTGACTCAGTTAAAACAAAACTCAAAGGAACAATGAAAATGTGATACGTCTTAAATATTTAACTAAACAACCTACTAATGAAATCGATTGATGTCAAATCCGAATGTTAGTAGAATACGATTTTAATATATTACTGATGAAAGAATACAAGAATAAAGTAGATCAATACCTGACACGATTGTTATTTTTCGTTTTAAAATAGTTTTCTGTTTAGATATGAAAAGTTCCGTATCGATGATTAATAGGTAACCTACATATTTCTTCAGGTTTATCATCATCTCAAAAAGTTCATAGTAAAAAAATAAAAATTGTGGCTTCGACTCAGCAATTTAGCACTTACGTGGTGAAGGAAAACATCGCGAGGTAACCGGCATGCCTGAGAGATATTTCTCGATCGCATCTGAAGCAAAGCGGCTTTAAAACTCTGACTTATTCACTAACCACACAAAAAGAAGAAGTGTTTGAAAATTCATAAGAAGCTCTACTGCTTCTGGAATCACGTCTTCTTTTAAGTAATTAAATAAGCATGCAGGTAACGTTTTTATTCAAAGGAAACAGCCAAACAATGGAAACTGTCGAGTTGACGCAACTGTCTTATCCGCAAAACTGTGCAATCAGTGAAACTGACTAATTAACGAATCTGGTGAATTAAATACACTGAATACTGCAGGAAACTGACCTGATACGCGGACTCCCCAAAATACATCACCCTTAAAACAATATAATCACCATTTATGTACATAGCCAATCACAACATTAAACATTTCAATTTCCGGGCGTATGAAGAGATTTATAAATAATTACCGTTTGACCTAGTTGCGGTGTATGGTGCATTATTACACCATGTGATGCAACATGCGCAGGAGTCGCTTCCTAGTAACTCGATACGTGAACACCTTGTGTTTGGCTCTTTGATCTGAGTGATGGACCTGGATGCGGATAGGAATGTTGGTATTTTTGGGTGACTTGTGTAGAAATAATTTCTTGAAAAGAATGTCAAAATCTTTAAAATTGTAGAGAATTGTCCGCACGACTAATCTAACGCAAACACAAAGCATTAATTTAATATGCAAAATTTAAATAAACAAATGCCCAAGCACTTGATTTATACCGTGCTTTGCGAGGCACAGTGGGGTATCGATATGTAAAGATGGTCACCCATCTATGGAACGATCGCGGCAAGCGTAGATTTACCTGATCGATCGACCAGTGCGGCTGTTATTACTTAGCCATGAGCCCCTCGAGTAATTCCTCATACTATATTTTAATTTCACCGTTGGGAAAAGCTGTATACAAACAAATCGTATAAAAACATAACTGATTAAATATAATTTTGAATCGATACTTTTTTATTGGACCAATTATTTTTCTTAGTAAATAAATTATATAAACCATGGTAAATAAACATATCCGATAACCCATACTTAATTCAATAAGTGTTCGACCACTTTAAATTATATACTATAAGACTACGCGTTAAGTTTAACCACGATCAATCATAACTACGGTTAAACTGACGTGATGATGTGACACCGTATCATGAACGAGTGAACATGTTCATTCATTGGGCTGATCCGTCACCGTTCATTCAACAAGTCATCATCAACTTGATGGGTGTCAATCGGTTTATCAATTAAATTATATTTGAGGTCAAGTTTGATGTGGTTTGGGTTAACTTATTCACATGGTAGTCAGTTGATGGATTAATATCGAGTTAAGATGTTCGTCAACTTAATTGAAGTGACGATCATCAAGCAAACCATTTTATTTTCGAATGAAGCCGCTTCTTAAATCAAAAGTAAACTTAAAGGGCTGTCATAGTTTTTCACAGACGTTTATAAAACCTTACTAATATTATTTCCGTAAAATATGCTAGCTAAGTTTCTGACAAAAAAATGATCTTTGACATTTTCTGTAGGTATCCTGGCAAAACCCGTGTCAAAAAAAATTAAGCCAAACCAAGACACTTTAATATCCCATTATTTGCAGATGTGCCTGGTAATACAACTAATATGATCAACACAGTCTTCGATGTAGAAATAACACAAAGACGAACGTATGAAAAAAAAACTCTAGGTAATCTTATCCTACATCTCACACTCAATAAAGCTTTTATTCCAATATTTGATCCTAAAGAAAAGCGCTGCCAACACTGGATCGATATTGCCCGGAGCTAAACCTATGAAAGGAGTACCTTCCTTACTTTATATCCTTGCGTAATATTTCCCTTTTAACCTTGTTGAATATATATTCTCCTAACCCAGGAACTGGAGGCTTATACATATTATTGTATAAACATCGTAAGGTGAAAAATGCTAAAAAGGTTTTGACCCTTTCTATTATTTTTTTTTTCATATATGCTAATTTGAAGATGAAAGCATTTCCTTCTGAAGATGACATGACACACGGCCGGCACATATATATATAATACGATATTAATATAATTATGTCAGACGATGGAAGCGATGCAAGCGATGAATCTTATGCGGCCATAATCCCGTGACTAACGAGTTATTGCACTGAAATGGACCATCTGCCAGATCCGGTAAAATAGAAATCATTCTCATACATTGGAATCTCAACCAACATAGGACCACCCAGGAGAAAATACAGTGACTACAGTTATTTGCATAAAAAAATAATTAACGATATCAGCAGTGACAAGATCAACACCTTTTACCGTTCTCAAAATCGATATATTTATAAATTTAACAATCCCTTTCTCTCAAGCAAAGGTGAGCACCTTCGAGTATTTTAAGCAGCTTTACGTTGGGAAAGCCAATTAAATTTACCCTTTCGGCTTATCGTGTTAACCCGAATAAATTATGAAAGTACCATTGACGTGTTCGCACATTTATGCGATTAATATGTGCTGGCGCGGATATCTTTCGAGTTACGACATGCCTTCAGCGATCTGATTATAGAATTCGATTATTTTACAGTTTCTGTTGAAGATAATAAGGCTTAATCTGTGGCACTGAAGGCTGGTTATCTAGTACCTGTTATAGTTTGTCTTTTATCGTCTCCGTGTATGGATTCTGATTCAGTATCTGTAATAGCATTTATTTTATCTTGGTTAGGAATATTATTAGAATCTTAATTAATACTGTCTCACTACTGGTTAAGTGTTTCCACAATGTGCCATTCTTCTGTTAGATTTGCCTTTTCTGGCTAATTTGTCATAAACACATCGAACATCAGTGTTAAATTCTTAGATAACACAAAAATATCTCATTTCTCACGATTGTGATTATAAAATAGACGTCTCGGTTACCCAATGAAATAGGATTTCCGTTACCTTGTATCCTTAAGTGCTTTGGTAAGATGTGGTCGTTAACTATTCTATTCTTTTCCACTTTTGTAATGTTTTTGCAAAGTATCACGTCATAAAGTTGGCTTACCTCCAAAAACCACACCTATGCTACCTCACCTAGTCTTACTAAAACTAAGGAAAATAAATTGAATAATTGAGTTTGCTCGAAATATATTTGCGAAATCACGTCAGAATTAAGTTCTCTATTTCTGAATTAATCTGACTGACATAAACATTCACTGGTGTGAATTTAGATTAGACATAACTGTTCCAAGAACTATAAAGTTACTAGGAGTAAACAAACAAGTGGGTACAGACAAATATATTAGATCAGAATAAACTAGTTTATTGGTTTTTTCTCAAGCGTATGAGCACCTAGTCCAGGCAAATATAGTCATTATACTCCATTAAAATCTTCAAGCGTAACTTGTTAGCCAAAACGTCAAATATACGAATCGCATTAACATCAATCAATAAATTACTTATTACGTTTTTACAGCATTTTTTTTTTTAAATGATTGAGAAAAAGTTCAAGGTTACGCTAATATGCTCGTGGATCGAGTAGTAAATTGCTTATAGATTACTCACAAAAAGGAAATTAGGTTTTATATGTTTGGAGTGTTTGATCCTTCTCGGCCTTAAAGCTTCCGAAAGGAGGTAAATATTTCGGTTCCTTTGATATTTTTATACTCGTATATAATACGTTACAACGTTGATATTGATTATATTACAGAGTTTTTTATCAAAATAAATAGAGTAGAGTCATCTCAACACCTCTCCCTTGAATTTGTATAATGTATATATATATAATATAGGTATATATTTTATTAAATATGTATGTATGTGTGTGTAATATAATTATTTATAATGATATATTTTAATAAAAAATGATTTTTCTTTGTTCCTCTCAAACAGAGCACCTGCCATCTAATCTCTTCACTACCCTTGGTTGACTGGTAGAGAATGCCTAAGGCATTAAGTCCGCCTTTGTACTTTTATAAGTGTGAAAAGTTTAAATAAATAAATAAATAAATATTGGAAGGGACACGGTAACATTGAAGAACCTTAAAGAATATGTGAAGAAATCTGAAAACTATGAAATTTAATATGAGAAGATGACCTTTGAATAATTGGAGACAGGACCTTTGATTCGGCTGACAGATAAAATAAACTACCAAAACTTTCGGTAGTCATAAATGACTGAAATAATGTAAGAAACAGACATTGCCCCAGACATAGTAAGTGTACAGCTGGACATAAAATTAATTTGATTGATAACACGGTACCTGTTTCATCTGGGAACGGTTGCTTTGGAGTTCAGCGTACACTTATTTAAATGCACTACAGAATATTGTAGGTTGGAAGGTACCTATATAAGTATCAATACGATGATTTGGATACACGTGCTTAATATCTGAGCGTATCTTAATATTTCCATCAATCAATCAATACGCCGAACGCAATTGTCTGCACTAGTTTAAACTACTTGACTTTATGAGTGTATCAAATAATATAGATAATTATGCAAATATGACAAACATTTAGATTGCACATTCCATTGGTACGATAAGTCTAATTAATACGAAATTAAATAGTTGAATGATATATTTTATATGAGGTAACGTAGTGCTTACGATGAGAATATAATTATAAGACTGGTAGTGAATCTATTTTAAAACTTCTTGAAGGTCAATTAGCAAAAATGATTACTAATAAGACAGTCATAGATAACGTAGAAAACGGTAAGGTTCATGATAATTTAGACACTGGTGATGATGTTAGAAAATCTAGATTTTAATTTATTCTGCGACTACCATTTTTGATTCGTGGTAGTGTTTTTCCAACATCTTTAGTTTTAAACACACTTTTTATAAGAATGATTGTCTAAAAGATTTGAATTTGGCACACTAACAATATTTTAATTGAAAAACTTTGACGTATGAGTTTTATGATTTTAAAGTTAAAGCTGTTGCTCCTTATCCATATTAATGATAGTAAGAGAAAATAATTCCAAATTTGTAATTTTTAATCTAATCGAAAGACTTTACAATAGACATGACCGTAAAAATAAAGCACTTAACATTAAACATAGGAACATTGGCAATGCAGTACACGTTTAAAGTATGTAAAAAGTGTTTTAAAAAACATCCTGGTTGGCAATTAGATGGCCGGCGCCACGGAGGTCGATGGACCAATAACTGTAATAGAAACCAATGTATTATCCTTTGAAATAAAAAATAGGGACACTGCTCCATTGAATGTAATGTATGTTTTTAAATTAAGCAAATACTCCCGGGACTATGCAGCTAAACGTGCTTGATGTAGCAAAAAAAATATATTTGAACTTGTTGCCACGTGCCATAGTCTTACACTAGCAAGTTTGATACTTGTAGATGTTTGAATAATGCGAAGATCATTTATTATTTATTAAAGTATTAGGTACCCAATGGAATTGCAATACTACCATTCAATTTGAGAGTGAGAAAAGTGATATTAAGTAAAGAATTTTGGGAAAGGACAATTTTCATGGAAGTATGGAATCCCATGCTGCATCAAAATCAAACTTTGTTTTTTATAGTCTACACTTATCATACTTACTAACAAAAGTTCTTTTTGTAAACAAAACCCGTATTTCAGAGTAATTTTATAAAATCTAAAATAACCTCAAAACCAGGCAATTTATCGACACATCAATACGAACATTATTGCTCTAAAAACAGAGTAATCCCATTAGTAATCCGGGGTGTCAGCGGCTGATTTATATTTTCAAAAATTAACTATTTGACACATAGTTTAATGAAAAGTAACGGTAGATAGTGTAAAAATGCGGATTAAATATTTAAGGTAGCCTCTAGGTCTCTCTTTGAGGTAGCCCCATCAAAAGAAATCCATTGGGGTCAAGTCGGGTGATCTCGGTGACCACGGATTGTCTCCAAAGCGACTAATCAGTTTGTGTGGGAAAGCTTCTCGAAGCAAATACATCGAAGCTCTGGCCGTGTGTGCGGTCGCACCATCCTGTTGGAACCACGTGTGTGATGAGAACGATGGATGAGCTCGCAAGTTCGGCAAAAAGAAATCCGTAATCATGCGTCCATAATTTTCACTTCTTTAAAAAAACAAAAGGTCCGATTATCCCATTCGTGGATAAAGCGCACCAAACAGTTACCCTGGGACAGTGCAATGTTTTTTGGTGTTTCAGTCGAGGGTTACGGGTTCTTTGAGACCAGTAACGGCAATTTTGCTTGTTAATGTGCCCGTTTAAACGGAAATGAGCCCCGTCACCGCGTCGCTCCAAAAAATGGAATTCACCGTGCGAAAACGCTCCAACATAGTTTCACAAAAAATTGTACTACAAAAAAAGTCACTTTCTTTCAGTTCTTGTACAATCTGAATTTTAAAAGGACGGAATTTCAGATCCTTTTTCAAAATTTCGTGAATGATGGCTCTTGATCCCAAGTCCAAGTCCCAATGAGGCCACCCTTTTCTGTATTGAAAGTCGTGGATTTTCATGTAAACTCCGTTCCACCAGTTCAATGTTATCGGGGGTCCTTGAAGATCGGCTAGGCCCGGGCCGCGGGCGGTTCAAAGCCGAAGCAGTTGCAAGGAACCTCTGCACCGAGGAACGAATTAAATTCACACTCGGTCCGTCACTTATCCGCCGAATAACGAAGCGTGAACAAAATTGTCGACGAGCAATCACGTAAGAATCGTTACTCTTGAAAAATGCCTCGATGGTGAACGCGCCATGCTCACCCGACCACTGCAGCATCGTGACTGAGAAATCCGCATGACCTGTGATTGTAATGACGCCACCCTCCCCCCGCACCGTTTATTACTTTTTTAAATAATCATATAAGAAATTCAAACTTAATCAATTTCTTCACAATTAATTAATACACAATACAATAATTAATTAATCTCAACTCTTAAAACACAAACAGACGTAGATATTCGCTAATGCAAATATAATACGGATTAACATGATCAAATGTCAGAAATGTGCCTGCCGGGATTTAGGGATGTGATCGATAAATTTAAAAAAATCAGCAATATCAAATCCAAATTCAAAAGTCATTTATTCAAAATAGGCTGAGAAATCAGCACTTTTCGAACATCAAAATTACATAAGACAGTCCCCCAAAAATGCCCGCCCTTCACCACTTCCTAGTGCTTTAGCTGGGAAGAAGAAGTGGCGCAACAAACTCCACAGCTGCACAGCCGGCTGAATTGTTAGAAAAAATTGATTCTATACAAAAGTACTTATGCAAAATAATTTACATTACGTAACATAGAACATTAAATTAAATTAAATTATTTTCTATACGTCACCTAGCACACGCCAATATACCAACAAAAAAAGTGAAAAGTAAATACCCGAATGAATGCCAGGCATAAAGGGCGTGCTCTTTTACGTATAGCTATTAAAGCTGTAACTCGGAAATCACAAATCATAGGACCATCGAAGTAAAAATAAATAAACAGTTAATTACTAATAACAGCAACAAAAACCGATTTGGTGTTTTGGTTTTACTTAATTGTTACTGATCAACAAAAACAAAGCAAAAGTAAATACATTTAATTCGTATAATGTTTTTGAAGCAAACGTTATAGTTTTCATTTGTACAAAAGAAACGATTGGAATTACTGGTTAGTCGATTCATCAAAATACTCTGTTGCATTCTACATATCTATGACCGGTTGTGTGAACGTCATGTAAAGGGAGTAAAACAATATTCGTACCTTTTATTTTAAATTAAATTCCCTATTCAAAAATCAAATCCATGACGCGTAATGTCGTAAAAATTATGATAATAATTACTATACAATTTTGATCTTGATGCATGAGACTTTTTGGTACCACTTTAATCATTTTCCTTTCAAATTACAAGTCACCCTGTATATTGATTTATAATAAAAACAGGGCAAATAACTTAAAGTTAGAAAACATCTCATTTCTTTTCGATGAATAATATTTTTTAAGGAAGACAAAGATCTACTTCTACTGTATGCCGTAAAAGTTCCACCATAATTTCGCCAACATTTACTATCGAAAGTAAATCGCTAATTGGCCGTGAAGCACCAATAATTATTAGCAATATGCTTATATTACTCAAAGATTATCCTGACCCCGGAACCAGGTAGAAGATTATACGGCGAGTGCCAAAGAACAGTGTTTAGGCGTGATGCGAAAACGTGTTGCATTATGTTACTTTGATTACGGGATGGAAATTGTAGGGACGATCGGATGATACATCCAGACGTTGCAAGATTGAATTACGTAAACGACGGTCTGGGAGTTGATGCAAATGCATGTTTACTTGATAAAATGCCTTCGTTATATCAAATCTATAAAATCAATAAATATATTAATTCTATTATTTTAAAATCTTGTACACACATGAGATAAGCAATGAATATTTTAATTGAATTGAATTCAAATAGAGATTGTCTTAACTAAAGGTTAGATTTTAATCAAAATACATAAAAACAATAATTTTAAGATAGTGTTGCAAAAAATATGAACATGATCTTTTAATATACGATAATATCTACATTTTTATGTAAAACTAGATCTATTTTATTAGTTTTGATGCAAAAAAGCAATAAAACACAATGCTACAATGTGGCGAACCAAAAAATCCTTTGAAATGACAAAGAGACGAACAACGACGCAAATTCCACTCCAGCTTTAATATTATGCAGAGATATATCTCTGAACACAAACAAAACAATTCCATTGTATGGAATTTCACATTCAGAATTCATAATGTCATCTAGATAAACCAAATCTAGTTTTGGTCTAATCTTAAAATGTAAGAAGGAGCGATCCAGCAAAAAATGTCGTTGTTGCAAAATGTTTATACATAATGTAAGTTCATTAAACCGGTTATATTTGCGGAATTAGCCGTAACAAAAACAATGATAATGCTACATTCTTAATTGTTGTAAGTACACTTGACCGTAACTGTTGAGTTCATGGCCGAATGTTCCAAGCTTTTTTAGGTTTTTATCAAGAGTTGTGTCTGAGGTAATCTCATGAATGAATTAAATGATACTTTGACATTTTTATTTGATTGAAAGAACTCGTTTAATAATCCTTTATCTTTAAAAGTGGAACAAAGTCCAGTGTTATCTTCATCTACACTACGTTCAACCATAATGTAATGAATAATCAAGAGTTTACTCGTCCGTTGGCTTGTCATGACATAATTAAACCGATCCTTTCTCTTAACTAGTATACTTATCCACACTTATCACACTAATCAACACTACAAAGTGAACGCTAATAAGCTTTCCTCAGCCGTCTCGATCGCGTGACGATCATAATGAAACAACTAGTACATGGGGGATCCACAATTTATCCTAACGGCTGCTTGTTTAACTGATGTTATCTTCCCCGTTCCTTAATTTTAATTATGGCTACTTAATGGGATTTTTAACACCACAAATTATATGATAGGCTCTGCCATGGTGGGTGAACCTTCTAAGTCTTGTTCGGTTTTATGGTCAATTATCGTGTAAATTGATGTGTATCGCTGTTTTCCTACAGTGGGTGTTCAACAATTATGTGTGTAGGTGTCCGAGTAATTAATAGTGGAATATATTGTTTGGTAAATTATTATTTGTTAAGTTGGCAATGGTAAATTGTAGCAATTTGTTAGTAGTTATGCACTTTGCAATCTTTCGTTAATGCTGTATGAATAATGGCGTTTATTGTAATCATTGGCATTTTGATTACCGCGAATAGGATAAGTGGGATTAAACTTAATTACTGTTTTATGATTAACGTTCTGAGTCAAATTTCGGTTATTATTGCTTTTAATCATAAGTCACGTCTTCCTTACCATTACCGCGCCCCCCGGTCTACTCCTTGATATGCAATGGCCTTTGTAGTCCCATGAAACATGAGGTTTAATGGGCTTGTGCAAATCTTGTGGTTCATTCGATTTATCAAGTCTGGTTAAACCACACTGGGATCGGTGAATTTCATTCATTCATTCATTTAACATCCTTCTGGGGCAGTCGGGTAAAAAGAATCTAAACAGTTTTCCTAATTCAGAATACGTAGTATTAGTAGTACAGTACAGTTGCATACATTATTGATATTAAAGGTAAACTACGTGTCTAAAGGCTATTTACGCACCAACACAACAAATTACTGTTGATTTCTGGTAATATGCGTGATTAAACTTAATGTTGGAGTTTTTTACTAAATCAGAAAGCACACGCGCATAATAATATGTTTAAATGTCAAAAACGTATTTTGTTCATGTTAGTGAAGTCATGTGGATTGATGGCTTGATGAGTTTTGTCAGTCTCTTGGTGTCTGTGTATATTGTTTTGCATAACTTAAACATAATTTGTATTTAAATTTAAATTATGCGTGTCTTCTTTCCTTGTGAATGAGTTTTCGTTATAAGTGAATTCATCTGGTTTATGCCTCGGGCCCATTTATTATGTATTCAAATTTTGTTTACGTTCTTCAACTGTTGAAATGAAAGTGGTTGTAGTTGATACAGAGAATATATTACACTGTTACTATGTAATCTGGATCTGGAATAAGCCCTCCGATGCTTTCTTGCGATCTTCTATAATGTGATTTGAATATGTAGTAAGTGTAATATTTTGGTATATTTCTCCAATTTTATCTGCCAATTCATCTTTCTTCAAGATTTGCCATTATTATCATTGACCCATTTCCAATTTCCAAAAACTATATCTGTTACAACATAAATAATCTTAGTGCATTTCTCGCTAGTGTCAATGACATGTGAAATTAATTGGACATCAGGAGAGTTTAATACCCTGTACAATTAATATCACATGTTAATAAAAACTTCGGTTATATTCGTGAATACTCGGAATCTCAGATTTCTCGCGTTAATCCTTGCGTGTTGATCCATCGTTACCGCATATAAATGTGTATTCAATGTTTTTCTTTTCGTTTCAGGTAAATGTTCGACTAGTTACATTGTGGACACGATATAGACTTAACAGGTATTTATGAGAAACTTATCCGCAATTTGTACGTTGCTCTCAACAGCTAATAATTGGTTTACATCGTTCAGCAATATTCATCAAGTACTTATTATTGATAAGTATTTTCTAGATAACAATCCTCAGCAAGGAAATTGTTACCAAGTCTTTTCTCAAAGACCCTCACTGTCCTCTCATCATATCATCATCATCATCTCATCTATAAACACTGTAATATGAAAAAACCGGCCAAGTGCGAGTCCGTCTCGCACACGAAGGGTTCCGTATCATTATCTATAAAAACGACAAAAAAAATCATGTCTGTTGTATGGGAGCATTTTATTCTGTTTTTAGTATTTGTTGTTATAGCGGCAACAGAAATACATCATCTGTGAAAATTTCAACTGTCTAACTATCACGGTTCATGAGATACAGCCTGGTGACAGACGGACGGACGGACAGCGAAGTCTTAGTAATAGGGTTCCGTTTTTACCCTTTCGGTACGGAACCCTAAAAAGAGTACCGTAGTAATCGTGGAGTTTCTTACCAGCTCTTCTCCATAGGAAACGACCAACTGGAACCTTGCACCTAGCTTCTGACGTTAAATAAGTGAATCGTTAAAGAGTTCAAAAGGAGATGTTTCAAAATCTATGGAGCCACGTCTTTGTACACCATACAAAAAAAAGGGGTAACAAAATTAAAACAGTTTTCAATCATCCAATTACTTTAAGTTGGCTTTGTTTGGTAGTAAAACACAAGAATGTACACTTGAAATTGCAACACACAATAAAAACCCGTCACGGCGGTAAGCTGTCATATTGATTTATTAATGACGTTTGACATCTTTATTTGTCTTTATTGTCAAATCACTACGTTTCGTTCATTCTTTTGTAGACTCGAGAAATTAAAACAAAACGAACATCAAACCGCGAACGACAAAGAAAGCAACTGAAGTGACAATAGACAGTTCACGATCTATGATCAATGGCCGATCTATGGTTTAATTGTTTTTAACCACAGAGTACCTAAATTGGCGAGACGCCATGTTGAAAATCGATAAAAATGATTGATAAATATTAAATTATTACAAGAAAAATATGCATTTAAGCAATTTATCTGTATTTTTCCCGAATTTCATAGAATTTTCCCGATTTTTCGAGGTACTGTACTAATACTGGGCTGGATTTGGAACATCTCCCTTCAACGTTCAACTGGCAATCTTTGTCACAGGAAATCCTTACATTATAACAGTGTCTGTAGGCTTAGACAAGCGGCTTGTTTTGTGTCCCATTACAAACGATAACTTATATACATAATTACACGTGCCTTACTTTATTAGGAAGTTGTCGGAAGAAGTAGCCCGTAAAACAACAACATCAGCTTATGAAACATATATCGTAATAATCTTGACTGCCGCGTTGGTCTACTGGTCGCAAGCGCTACTGCTGAGCTTATGGACCTGGGTTCGATTCCCGGGTCGGGCAAAGTGATATTGGGTTCAATTTATTGTGCCTTCAAGTTATCGCCGTGATGATATCGCCGCCTGGAGATTGATTCATAGAGTTTCTATTGAATTTGATGGCACGGCGAGACTATTGACGCGTTTTTCTCACCCGTGGAGATGGCGCCTTAAGTACATTGTGCACTAATCATTGAACCATTCTGAATTTTCGTGACATCGATGAAACATAAGCAGTAGGTAGCTGAAGATAAGTTATTGCTTTTTGTTCAGATAAGTAAATTATCGACAGTCACGCTTTGTTAATCATAATTAAGTCGTTTGATTATTATTATTGTGACTGTCACTAGTTTCAAGTAAATATCATTGTTTTACAGTGTCCAGCTAAGTTCAACTGGAAATCTATACTATACAAAGCCGCCCTTGGGCATGTGATCGAACGTATTTTTCTGAATTTTAATGAAATTTATCGAAAATTAACCTTAACTTGAACGTGTCGATTTCTTACAGGATTCTTTATGACTCTTTGAGAACAGTTATGCGGATTAGGTTACTAAATATACGTCATTTATTGTATTTTATTATGGATTTCCGCAAAGTCACACCTGAGTCAATGAACTATATTATTGTATATAAACTGGTTATAACAACTCTCCCTTAATATTTCTTATAAAACCAGAATTTTTAGGAACAAAATACACCTTGACACTATCTGTAAACAGGTCTAAAATAACACGGAGTAACTAATATTACCTCGTAACGATGTCGTGTCGTAAGCCTGCCTGTAAGTTTATCTTACAGTATGTGAGCCGCGCGGGCGCACCGCGGCTACTGTTAATTATGATAATTGTACTTTAGTTAGGACAGGCTTTGGATGTAGGTTGGTAAATTTTGTGTCTAGTTTCTACCCTTAATTAATAGAATTTAATATAGCTTAAGGCTTTTACAGTATGATCAACAACAAACAACAACAACAACAACAACAACAACATTTTCTGTACAACATTTTCTGTACTTGTTCCTGCAGCTTTAGGTATACTTAAAATAACGAATTTCTGTTCAAATAAACTTGTAGGTAAACTTGTTTAATTATATTCATATTTTAGCATCTTTAAGTCAAACTGATTGATTGACTTATCAATTTCACAATCATTTGACTTAATTGTAACTAGCACTGAAACTGAACACATAACATCACGCCTGTATTCCCTGAAGGGTTGGGCAGAGGTGTACCTATAGTACCTACAACCACATTTCACCAGTTATGTTTAAATCCGATTTAACAGGGGGCAGCCTATTGCCATCAACCAGGCACAAATCCAGACTGCTACTGGATTTGAGAGATTTAATAAATTAGTAATTTGTGGTTTATCGAAACTTGTTACTTCAAACTCAAAACTCAAACTTAAAGCATTTATTTCAATTAAACCATTTTCAGGCCCTTTTGAATTGCCAAGGGGTCAGTCAGTCACAAATATGAAGCTAGTTGCCCATTCGTAAACGTAGGTTCCTATGGAGAAGAACGAGCAAGAAACTCCACGGACACGCATTTAAATCATAATATTGTTACAAAATATTGGTTACATCATTCATGTTTAAATTATACATGTGAGAACAATGTAGAAAGACGTGCACGTAAAAAGCGTCCGTAATAAAAATATTAAAACAATTCAAAAATTAAAATAAGCCGTGGCAGATAAGAGATGACCAGTCCCTACTGACAGCGCCCGTTTACGAACATGACGCATGGATCAGCACCGTTTAGCTCAACCATTTTTAAGGGAACTTAACGATCCAACACACTATAAAGCCTTGCAGATGGAATTCACTCCAGATTACGGTATTTGGAAGATAAGTTCATTGTTCATAAAACAAATGAACAATGCCTTTAGTTTCTAGCTCATCTTTAAAGCTGAGGGTCTCCTAAGTATGACGCCATAATGCATAAATCTGATAATTAACACCATCAAGCTTTTGATCGGCGCCGACGCATAGTAGTTGACACACTTTGGTAGACAAGGAATATATCACTAAGGTTTACCTAGATTCAATAAAATGTTATCAATACGAAGATTCACACTTAAGTACAAGTATCACTTATAAAAATAAACAGCAATTAGTAGATAATTATATTATCAGCCATTTTATTTTGGTATCCCACTATCTCTTGGCATAATTCAGCATAATACTTGATAAAATGTAATCGGTCGTTTCATTTCTTATCTACATAAATAACAACATAAACAAAAACTAACCATAACTTAAAGGGATATAGTTCATTCTTGGTTTCAAACTTTTCGGAATGCGGAAAAGTGAAAAAAGTTGCGCCATATTGTTTTTCATGTCAGTTAGTTGTAAGACATAAAGACAGTACTTAAAATAAAAAGGTTATTTTTAACTTCATATTCAGATATGTTTCAGTAGGTTAATAGTGCAAAGTTTCTATAATAAATAACTCGTGAATCTAATTCAATTATTTGTATGAACGAAACAGACATGTAGGTACTCTACATGAGTTTATTTTATTCGTCTACGGAAGCAATAAGCTTTGAGAAGTAACATACCAATTAAAAATGATGTAGAGATGTAGATACTTTAGTACATAAATAAATGTATGAATATAAAAATGTGGAGGGCTTTTGAATGGGATAATATTTTCAAACACATGGGAAAGAAAAACATCATTCCATTTCGATGTTACATGTTAACCCAGTGGCTTTTCAATTGTTTAGTCAATTTATATTGGCAAATATGTGTAATATTATTTATTATAGTACACGGGGCGTTTTGTCCTAGATTTAAGCTTGTTTTCAAGAACAAAACACATTCTCCCCTCGCCATATTGAAATCAAGATTTCGAAGTGAATCTTGATTTCAATCTGTCAGATTTCAGAGAAATCTGATTGTAGGTAATAGATTTAGGTCTAGATAAAATGTCTAGATCAGATTATCCTTTCAATTGAAGACAATAACAGTTTTGTAATCCGTACTATACTAGGCAGTCCATAATGGACTTATTAGTTGATTTGAATTTAGAAACTTTTAAATAATATAATTTTATCTTGAGACGTAATTAATTATTTGTAGGCGTATCAACTTCATGCGGGACATCAAAATACAGTATAGCTCGTACTTTAGCTCGAAGTTTTTTAGTTTAAGGCGCGGACTGACTACGATTTCAAACGCTACAACTCTACTCACACAACCGCGTCTGCGCGTTATACGGTAACATACACACGCAAACAGCCGTTTGTGTGCTCATGGAAAGTTGCTTAGTATATGTAAGGAAATCAGATGTTTTTTTTCTTTTCAATATAATGTTTAACGTGTGTACCGATACTTGATGTGCAGTGTAGGTGCATAATATGATACAATATTAAAATATAAAAAAAAACAATAATAACTTTATCCGTTTATTTTTATTACAGTACATGAAAAACTGTTATAAACAAAAGTTCTGTATTTACCTAACTACGCTGAAGCTAAAAATAGGAGGGTTATGTGTTTGACCTGTGTGTATGTATGTATGTCCAAGTCCATCCCTATGTTCCTTCGTAACTACTATGTAAACAGCTGAACTGATTTTGAATGATATGTCGTTAGATCCGTCTTTATTGCGCGAGTGTCACTGGCTATATTCAAATTAAAAAAATCAAAATGATAGCGCATATATTATTTTGCGTT
Source organism: Xanthia togata (assembly GCA_963853775.1). Lineage (NCBI taxonomy): Eukaryota > Metazoa > Arthropoda > Insecta > Lepidoptera > Noctuidae > Xanthia > Xanthia togata. The sequence continues at coordinate 4,286,513 of OY970797.1, read as the reverse complement.
GCTGATATTATAATACCACCAAACATTGAATACCACAGTTAAATAATGCATTATGATTTTTAGAGATTTCTTTGAGTTTGTTAAAAAAGTACGTTATATCTACAATTCTTCTGCCGGTAATCGCAGCGTGGGTTTGTTCGTTTTCCGGTTATAGAATATATTTCTCCAGTTGGATTTCTGAAACCAAAAGAGTCAGGTGTAAATATTTATTAAAAAAGTCATACTCGCTGAGTCGTTTTTCTTTTATCAAATTGCTAAATGTAATATTTTTACTACATAATTCTTAAGAATCATGTCATGCCAACTCTAAACATTCTGATGACCTGACAGATAGGGGAATATTCTAACATTTCATGAATTCTAACTAACTGCTGCCAGTGGTTTCACTCGCATCCTAAGGAAAATACTTCATGTACCCGGATACAGGGTACCCTATGAGTCAATCCAGGATATTGTCTATGTGTGCAAAGTTTCATCCAAATCCGTTCAGCCATTTATGCGTGATTCAGTAACAAACATCTTCACAAACTTTCACATTTCTAAAGTAAGATTTATAGGAAATAAACAAAACAAAACAAAAAACTTACTCTGTAGGCATAGATTCAACTGAAGTACTGGGTAGACCAACATCACAAACTTTTCGTTTCATTGATCTAAAAAAGAAAATATTATTATAGTAACTAAGTAACTAAAAAGTGGTTTATATTGTCATTATAAATGCACTCTGTTTTATCTGCAAGTGTGTTTTTGTTACTTATACTATGGTAATACGGCTGTGGGCGGGGCGAAGGACGCGATGATTGCTTCGACCAAGGACGCTTGCACCTGGCACATTCAAATATGTATTCTATTACTATCATAATAGAGTGCATATATTTTTTTTTTGGGTTTAGAAAACTTTTGTAGAAATTGGCAAATTTTTACCGTCAATAAAAATTTCAAAGACTAAGACACAATACCGTAAAATTATCCCTGTACTTACCCAAACATTCCATCATTTTTTCGAGTTGTTCGTTTATTGCCCATTATTTACACTGAGAATAATAACCTATAAATCGTAATCACTCTTCACACAATATTTTCAGTCTTTTATCAATAAATTACTCGTAAATTACGAATATCAAATTACGACACAGAGCGTCCGGTAGCGTCCGTGCAAGTCGAGCGCTGCTCGACGACTAAAGTATGACTGCGTAATCTATTTTCACAATTACGGAGCATCAAATAAGATTGAAAATTGAATAAATATTTGGGTTGACAATGTGACTAAGCTGCGAAAGGGCATTTATTTTACGGGTTTTATTTAGATTATTCGGAATATACACATTAAATTAAATAATTGTCTGGTTAAAGTTTTAAAATAATGTGTATTCTATTGATTTCTTTAAAAAAAAATATTGTTATCGCTGAAAATACAGAGATATTCGACGCCGAAGTTTATTTTATGAAGCAATTTTTATTGGGAATATCCAACTATTTATCACAATTCTATTCGGTAAAATTTTTTATTTAAACCCTTCTCTGTCCACTGTATTTTTTGCGTCGCATATTTTCATTGCGTTACGTCATACTCGACTATCCAAGAAAACAGTTTTTGGTGAATATTGAGCTAACACCGCGCCTTAAGTATATGGATGGAGGTTGATTTTTCAATTATTTATATAGAAAAAGTTTACAGTAATCTTTTACTTGAAAACTATGCCCCACAAAACCTCACGGACTCAACAAAAACTCACGGTTCGTCTGTGGAATCGGATCATACAAATTCTTAAAACTTAGTTACTAAGTACTTAATTTATGTCACTAATTTATATTATATGGTTTGTATCATGGCTAATTTATATTATATGGGGAGGAGCTCATGGCTAAGTAATAACAGCCGTACGGATCGATCCAACAGGTTAAGCTACGCTTGCCGGGGTTAGTCCGTGGATGGGTGGCCATCATTACATACCGAGACCCTCCGTGCCTCGGAAAGCACGTTAACCGTTGGTCCCGGCTGTCATTCGTGGATCTTTGACAGTCGTTACGGGTCGTCAGAAGCCCGAAAGTCTGACAACCAGTCTTACCAAGGGGTATCGTATTACCCAGTTGCTGGGTTGTGGAGGTCAGATAGGCAGTCGCTCCATGTAAAGGACTGGTAGTCAGCTGCATGGCATGACTGGAAGCCGACCCCAACATAGTTGAGAAAAGGCTAGGCAGATTGATTGGGTTGTGTCATGGGTGGTGGTGTTGGTTTTGGGTGAACTAAAGGTACCTACACCTCTGCCCAACTCGTCGGGAAATATAAGCGTGATATTATGTTAAGTTTGTTATATTCCCATTAATTTAAATCCTCATTATCTAACTAAATTGCCTCCATCTTGACACGATTACAAGCAATCTGCAGCACAATGTAGGTGACTAGTTACACGGTTATGTGTCCGCAAACAAGATAAGAGCTTATCGGTCGCCTACTAGATACACGATAGGATTGCGTTCACTAGCTGTTACGACACTACGAGGAATTTTGTGTAAGTGCGGTAGATCTGCGACTGGTTTCCGTATTCAGATTTGAATAGTTTTAAGGTTTATAACATTACATAACATCACGCCTGTATTTCCCGAAGGGAACCTGGTACTTGTTGATAGGCCTGCAGTGTCCTCTCATACCTATAAACACTGTAACTTGAAAAGATTGTAAATACCATTTACTTTTAAAAGAGTAACCGTGGAGTTTCTTGCCGGCTCTTCTCCATAGGAAACGACCAATTGGAACCGTGCACCTAGCTTCTGACGTTTCTTAAGTGCCCTTGTAGGTTTATGTGAAATAAAAATATTTTGAATTGAATTGAACAACTACCAGACCAACAACGAGGCAGTCCAGTAAGATTTTTAATGAGGTTTATAATCAGAAGTAAACTATTTACAGTTTTACACTATTCTAACTCCATGTAGAAAATAATCAGGAATTTCCCAATAATATGGTTAGGGGACGCGAACTGGCAAGTGATAGGTCGTAAGTTAATAAGCACCCCTTACGCTATTCACGAAAGCCTAATCCTTACAGGAGAACGTTGAGCTTACAGCATTGAGGTTAACAGAAATGCTATCAATCTAGTCATATACTTTTTAAAGACATTGGGATAATGCATTGTTTTAAATAATATGCTCTGGTTCGTCTTATCAGGTGGGATTTGTAATTTTGTATACTCGTACTTAACACTCTAATGTGCCCCGTGCATACAATTGTATTCTTGACGAATCCTGAACGCCATTGTATGCAAGTATGTGACGCATCATCTGTCTAGACTCTGTAGACCTTGTGCGTAGCTTAATGTAAGCTAGCTAATCCTAGGTACAGCTTAGCCACGAGCTAAGCTGGTATAAATAATTGTGACGTCAAGATGGTATAAAACGATTATTCAGTATAATGAATGAAATTCGTTTAAACGTTGTAATGGATTCTACTGTGTGGAAACCGCCAAGATTTAAGTTAGAGATACACAATAATTAATTAGCATCCTGTTTCCTAACTGTCCCACAGCAGAGCTATAGCCTCTTTTCATAGGAAAAGAGAACGAGTTTTAACAATTGGTGTAACAATACATAGTCAGTAGGGGAAGACCAAAGAAACGATGGATAGACTGTGTGAAAGATGACATGGCTATGGGGTGACTACCAAGATGACGACTTATAGAGAAGTATGGAAGAGAAAGACATGTTGCGCTGACCAGAAACAAATTGCGATAAGGGTAGGAGAATGATGATAACATAACATCATGTCTGTTTTCCCTGAAGACTTGGGCAGAGATGCACCTAGTGTACACCCATATTTCGCCAGTTATGTGGATAAACGCAATAACACGGTAGGCGGTGTCCAAATACATGTTATGATTAAAATAACGCAGTAATAAGATGAGCCAGTCAGCGATGTTAGTAGGTACAGGGACTGACTGCCCAAGAAATGTTAACATTGTCAAACGGTAATATTTCGATTCTCGGTAACATTTACAGTACGGTCAGGTCAACACACAAGATATTAAATCTGCGAAAGGCTGCTAGCAACCGCCGTACCGCCTGAATATGTAATAAAGATAAACGATAATTATGATCATGCTATCTTAAGCACACGGCTAGTAATTATAATATGCAAATTGTTCTCACACACACACACACCCTGACACATAAGTGAGGAAGATTAGTCATTCAGACTAAATAGACAAGGGAAGTGGTATGCATGTGTTTGGGAATTAATGGAAATGCACTTTAGGTTAAAGCTTGAATTGGATTAGAATACTCGGGTTTTGTACTCATATAGCTGGCATTACTGACAACATTGCTTAGGGAAATAAAAAAGTTATTTATTTCTGGTTCAACTTACTTTCTGTACAAATATTTTTCGTTATATATACAGAACTGATATAAAAAGTACACTTTGTAAACAAGCATATTACAAATTAGGGGATTACATCCAAAATAAAAATGCTTCGATACATGCTGGTCCTGCTCCATAGGACAATTTAGAGTCTAGACAAAATCAAACTGGTTGCTAATTTAATTGGTATAATATTATTTTTTATAACATTGATTTTACATTCTGTGATTACTTGAATTCACACTCTGACTTATTATTAGTATTACTTGTTAAAATGTTAGGAATATCATATATTTTAAAATGTTTGTAAATATATGAGCACCATGCATCTATCACATAATTAATTTATTTGTCATTGCTTCATTTTTCATTCTTTTTACCTATCGTGGTATAGTAATCTTATTCTAGGTGCATTGTCTTCACATACTCGTATAAGTATATAATTAAAGTATACAAGATATTGTTAAAAAACCGGTAACCCACGCTCACCTCCTAGAGGTCGACGCCGAGGTCGAACGTAGATCCTCTCTCCCTCCCGTTGAAGATCCTGATAGTCCTCTGCCTCCCGTCACTCCTGACGAAGTGCATGACATCATCAAAGGTCTGAAAACCCGCAAAGCCCCCGGCTCTGATGGAATCACCAATAGGGTGATCCAGCTGTTCCCTGCCCACCTGATAATGCTATTGGCTACCATCTTCAATGGTGCCCTAAGCAATAACATCTTTCCCCAAGCATGGAAAGAAGCCACGGTCATCGGCATACCGAAGCCCGGCAAGCCCAAGACTGAGCCGTCGAGTTACCGCCCCATCAGTTTGCTCAAGGTACTCGGCAAAGTCTATGAGAGGCTTATTTATAAGCGCCTCAGAGATTATGCCGAAACCAAGGGCCTCATCCCCAACGAACAGTTTGGGTTCCGAACCCAGCACTCTAGCGTGCATCAGGCCCACCGGATTATTGAAAGCAGATGCGCGGGCTTCCAGCGCGGCTTGATAACCGGTGCAATATTCTTCGATATAGCGAAAGCGTTCGACAAAGTCTGGCACAACGGCTTATTATATAAGCTCTACAAACTCGGTGTGCCGGATCGTCTCGTGCTCATCTTACGGGACTTTTTGTCAAACCGCACCTTCCGCTACCGTATCGAAGGAGCGATATCCTCTCCTCGTCCTATCCGCGCAGGAGTCCCTCAAGGCTCTGTGCTCTCCCCCCTAATCTTCACGCTTTTCACCAGCGATATCCCAAAGAGTAAAAGGGCGCAGTTGGCTCTGTTCGCAGACGATACGGCCATTTACTACAAGGGTACCAGCACTGACTCGATAGCCCACACTCTCCAGACCTCAGTCGACATGCTCGGCACCTGGTTTAGAAAGTGGAGGATCGAAGTCAACCCGGATAAAAGCCAAGCGGTTCTCTTTAGGAAACCGCGCAAAAGGTTCAAACCTCCCCGACCCATCACCATGTTCGGCAAGCCTATCCCTTGGGAGAAGCGAGCCAAATACCTAGGTGTCGTCCTAGATCAGCATCTCACCTTCAGTGAGCACATAAAGCAGGTCCGCTCGCGAGCCGCTTTCGTTCTCGGTAGACTCCACTCCGTCCTGAATGCACGTAGCAAAATGTCACTTAAGTGCAAATTGCGTACGTACACGGCGTGCGTTCGTCCCATCATGACCTATGCGGGAGCCGTATTTGCACACGCAAAACCCCGCCATATTCATAGGATGCAAACGCTCCAAAATAGATTTCTCCGGAAAATCACCGGTGCCCCCTGGTACGTTAGGAACGAGATCCTCCATCTCGACCTAAAGATCCCCACAATCCACCAATTTCTCAAACTCAATTCCAAGCGTTTCTTTGAGTCCGCCGCCAAACACCGCAACCCTCTGGTTGTCGAGGCCGCCAATTATGTCACGAGTAGAATCAGTCAGACCCGCCGCCCAAGGCAAATCCTTACCGACCCAGACGACCCCATAACCCTCCTCCAGGAGAGCAATAGGGCCACAAGTACAGTGCACAAGAAACACAGACACCGACCCGCATTCCGACCTCGCCGCCGAGGTCCTCCGCGATCGCGACCCGCCCGAGTAAATAATACTCCCCACCGACCCTTGCTCGCAGAAGCGCCAGCCCGCGTTTTGCTGAGAAATGTAGTCTTAAATTCCCCGATTAATAATAATGAATCATCTTTGATCCAGCCTGTCCCAACTTGCTGTCCTCCCCCCAGCGACGCCCTAAGCCGAGGTCCGTACCCCACAGGGGGTGCCCTTAGCGAGCGTTCGCCTAGTTTTAATTTAGAATAGTTTGGCCCCTGGCTGGAGGCTTTAAGTTAGTAGCTTAAGGCAGCCGCAGGATTGACCGGTTAATTAGTCATCACCTCAGAGGTGAGCTACGAGATGCCCTACCAAAAAAAAAAAAAAAAAAAAAAATATTGTTAAAACCTTTTAAAAGAGTAACGGTGGAGTTTCTTGCCCATTCTTCTCCATACGAAAACTACCTTTTGGAAGGGGCGACTAGAATCAATTCCTTTTTTTTTTGTAAATGTTGACATTCAAAAGTGCCTTTTATGTGCCTAATTGTTTTTTTTTTTTTTACTTTGACTTTGATGGACCGATGACCTGGTGAAGGCTGCAATAATCCGCTGGATGCGGGAAGCACAGAACTGTACCCTAATTACGTAATGCAAAATCAATCCGAATCTGAATCGTTTTGAAACAGATTGCTAATCTTCGGAAAAAAAAATTGCAGAGCAACGTAAATAACGCAATGAATGTTGTTGAACTGTCAAAATGAAACATATTTGTAGTAATCGTTTACGAAAATATGTTGCGTAATTAGAAAGCTGGTCGATACTTGGCTTGCCTATGTCCAGCTGCGGATGATGATGATAGATGCACAAGAATTTATTGTTTATTATATGGTAATACATACCTGTAATATTTGCTAAGATAGGTACCTAATAATAGCTTAAGCTATAGGTAGTACATACTCGTACCTCCTATATTATTTTGGCTCTATTTTAGTCTACACTAATATTATAAAGAGAAAAGATTTGTTTGTAATTAATCAACTCAAAAAGTACTGGTCGATTTAAAAAATTATTGCACCATTAGAATGCTATATTGTCACTGAGTAAAATAGAATACATTTTTTAAGCATATCACGCGGGCGAAGTAGCTGGCGGAAGCTAGTATTCAATAAACTGTCTTTTTGCAATTTTCCATTAGATATCGGCCACATAGACTCTAAAAAAGTTTACGCTCAAAATTCGTTTTAAGAAACTGCATTCTATAGTTCTGCAAGACTTAGACATTGCTCTTGACTTTGACCTATATTTCAAACACTGCACAATATAACTGAAAGTACATAGATAGTATTTGATATTCATGTAACTGATAATAGATTCTCCAATCTACATATTCATGGTCGCACCTACTGACTAGAACTACAAACAATCAACAATATGTCAATGTTTCTATAGTAAGTGCAACTGCGTACATCGTGTATCAGAAATGGGTGGTTATAATTAAGGGTCTGGTACAGACCATCAGATTGAACAGCTTTCTCCATGGGACCAACATCGTAATCGCGGAGAAATTATCAACTGTCCCATATAACACTTAAATACCTATTCAACCCAAATTTATGTAACCAAACCCTTAAATATGGCCACACATTTCTGATACACGCTGTACAGTTCTACGAGTAAAGGATGATCTACTACTGTTAAAGGCTAGTAACTACTTACTTAGTGCTAACATTTGGACAAAGCAGGTTCGATGTCTAGCATGAATGGGATGAGGTAATGCCTCATATAATTATATGGAAGAATCAATTAAAAGGATTCAAGGACTCTGCATTATTGCAGTGTCTATATCTGTATGTGCATCATCGACATGACTAACCAGTAAACAGTTATTACAGAACACTCCCTCGGATGTAATAGATACCTTAACAGTTTAATGATTGCCCTGAGGGAAATTGTCCTAATCATAGAGCTTGATAGACAATTGGTTGATTACGGCATAGTTGGATGATACTACACTACATATAGATCAAATAGTAACTTAAACCCACCACTAGATACAGTTATTTGAGAGAACAATTTTGTAGCCAAGACCACACACACACACGGCAAAAGTAATAAATGTCACTTATAAAGCAACATTTGTGAAGCATCAAAATACATATAAGACCAAAGAATGTCTTAATAGCCCTCAAAACCACACAAACATACAATTAATATTTTCTAACATAACAAATTTAGAAATGAAACTAATTATTTCCATGTATGGCTACACTATAATTCAGCAAATAATGATTTTGTAAGAGACAGTAATTATGCTAATGTTATTGAGATGACAAAAAAATGCTCTTAGTCACAGTTTCCGCCCACTTTGACTACTAAATATGGATCTTTAAAACGACCGGCGGCGACCTCTTTGAACCGTTTCGCAAAACGATTTAAAATTCTGGTTGTTTATGTAAATGTTGAATCTTGGTCTATTGGTTCCAGATTTGTAATACCTCATATTACAACAAGTGCAATAGGGAAGTCCTGATACAAATTAATATAGAATGTGTCAATAGTGTCAACAAAAGATTCATATAAATTGCTCCCAATGATTAGTACAGGTACTTACTAAATAGAGTTACTACAGACAGGTTTTCGTTTAGTTCACATGATGAGTTGATGAAAGAGAACATTATTCATTTGACTTATTACAAAAAGTCCTTACACGCAACCTTGAATCAGAATAAATAAAGAAATTGACAGATTGATCACATGATCCAGTTCTTGCAAATCATCAATTGAAAGAATCTATCATTGTTCAAATTTAATGGACACTTGTCCAAGTTTCACTTCGCAGGTCAGATACCAATTGGTGCTCATAAAAACCAATACCAATTGCTGCTCATAATAGATAGTATTTAATCGGTACAGTATTTAAGCGTAACAGTATGTAAAGGTCTAGGTATACGTAATATAAAGTAATTAATGATTGGCCCACCAACACGGTAATAACTCTTCATACAAAATCAATTAAGTTTGACAACTACGTAATATTTGTCATTTCGCATAATCTTATCTCTCAATCATCAGCATTATCATACAAACGACCACTTACGTAGGTACATCTGATAGCACACTCCACTATAACGGTCAAGGAAATTCAGCCAAATACGGTAAGACCACTGAATTTAAAAGTTCCGCAAAGTTGGTACTTTACCTATAAAATCCGTGGTCTACTTAAATTGATCAGGTGAGATGCCGAAGGCATTTATAGACCGCTATTGACTGACTTACAATAGGAAGGTATCAAGAACTTGAATCAAATTCCGCGATATTGTCTCAGAAAAGACAAACTTCGACTGGAACTCGGCAAACTTCGGATCTATTGAGACCGCGCTTCGTAACTTCTGAATAAAGCGCAAGAGAACAAATACTATTGAAAATACTAGCAAGAATATTATTGTTGGTTTACAAAGAGCTATTAAGTGATACGTACCTGACAGGAATTTTGCATAGACTTGAGGCTTTTTATAGTGAATAGGTACATTTAAGTTGGAATAACAGGTAGAATAATAACGAAGTAAATGCTAATACTGCATACAATATAACGGCTCTACACCATGCTCTTAGACTAGCACGTAGAGTCTAGAGCAGACAAACGATGTTTTACTTCTTGGAACCGTAATGGATCTTCTAAATAAATCAATAAATAAAATGTTTTGTCGTACAGAATTTCGAATTTCAAGAGAAGTGTGAGCGTGTTGGAGAGGAATTGCATGCTTTTCTCTATGGTTGCCTGTTAGTGCAGAAACTGCAATTAAACAGCTGTTATCATTAGACCCATATTCCTGAGACAATTCTTTCTATTTTCGGCACATCAGCTAACGTTCACACGTCCTTCCTTCACCACTTTACAGATATTTGTCTAAAACATTTAGACAACCTATTTGGATTACTGCAAACGGCGCAATGAGTACAACGAAATGCTCTACTCTTGACCCACATTATCAATGAGTTCTGAACTATAAGACAAACAGCATGTATTCTAAACACGACAGACTGAGTTAATATCACCGATGTAGGTACATACACGTTCTGTGTATTTTAGAGGCGTTGTTCCGAACAGACTATGTGCACAAATGTGTTGCTCACTATGTAGTTTGTATTTTCTGGTGCCATAACGTGTACCAGATAATTTGAGGCTAAAAATGACACATGAGTGCTAGGGGTATGACATCAGCGGCGTCCTACTGACGTTGTTGATTATAAAGTAATGACCGAAATGATGAACACATCAGAAACAGAATTCGAAATAATTGTGATAATTGGAATAATCATGCTTAACAGCTAGGTTTGGTGAATCGTTGGTTACAGATAGGAAGAAGTAGGTTTCCACCAAATTGTTAGATATAAAAAATTGCCACCTTTTACGACACAAATTTTAGTCCCGTGAGCACCACCTTCGGCTTCACAATAGCGCTACGGTTAAAAATAAATTGCGTATTCAAACAAGCTTTTGTCCAGATAAAGACGAAAGAAATTTGTCATAATTATAATCCTTCTAGTGCTTATTCTGTATTCAAATAGCGTATTTCGACGTCAGCCAAATGGTTCGATGTGTGTAGCGAAAAATCGATTCCCTTATCAAAGTTTATCGGCGTTACGGCCATTGTATTTTGCTATAAACGACTTAATGTTCTTAGGAAATTGGCACACATTACTGGCATACCATTGATAAGTCTTCTGTTTCGTCCTAGACTGTTCCTAAGAACCGCTTTGTTTCTGTAGGTTCTGTGATCTTTGGTACAGCATCGTCCTATCAAGTCAAGATCAATTTACATTATCAGATTTTACAAAAACTAAATATATTCATGCTAATGGGACTTTCACATTTTTTGAAAAATATGATGTAATTGATTAAAAACTATTTATAAAAAAAAATATTGAAAATCGCTGATTTCCTAATATACTCACAATATTACATCTACGAAAAGAAACTTATTACATATTACCAAAAAGTACGTACCTATAGATTATCAATATTTCATTTTCATCTAACTCATCCGTTTTGCCAATTTCATCACTCGTTATCCCAATATTAATGACTAAAAAAATGTTTTCTGTCCGTAATTTAGACCGAAAAAATAACGCACACGTATTTTTTTCTTTTTTTACGTTATCAAAAGATTACGGCGATACATTGAGTTATAATGTGCCATGACGTCACTTGTATGTAGATTTTAAACATACTTGTGACGTATCAACACCCACTCCCCAACTTTAATACGTTGTATCTAAGTCTTTTCTTATTAATATGATAAAGCAAAAAATACGTGTTTAATATTTTTTTATTATCTGACTGACGGACTAAATAGAATTTCTTTTTTTTGACCCAGGCATCATCCCTAATATACTTCTATACATTTCCTATTTCACATCTGACACTAGTCAATCTAGAGCTACGTCAGTTCCATTCACTATCTCTTCATCATTCATTCACGTCGTCGCTGACGCATGCTCCGACACTGACATAATATTTCATTCATCAAAGACTTCGTCCGTCTCGTTAATATAGAGGTCAGTCGGTTATGTAAACATGCGTAAAGTAATGTTAATTGAGAACTTTACTAATTAATATGACTTATGTGGTAGTAATTAGTTGTACTTTGTTCATTGATGAATTGAGATAGAGTATCATTGTACATAGCTGGATTTAGATCGTTCTTATCTGAAGTACATACATCTTTTATGCGGTACTGTAATAAATGTTAAATGATAGAAAATTTAAAACTCATATAAAAAATAACACAACAAGCATATTAAAAATTAGAGGATTATATCCAAGATAAAAATGCTTGGAAACATGCTAGTCCTGCACCATAGGACAATTTAGAATCTATACAAAATCTAACTGGTTGCTAATTTAATTGTATGACATTATTTTTTATAACATTAATTTTACATTCTGTGATTACTTGAATTCACACTCTGACTTATTAGTATTGCATGTTGTAATATCGTATTATATAATTATTTAATACGAGCACCATGCATCTATCACATAATTAATTTATCTGTCATTCCTTTATTTTTCATTCTTTTTTCATTTATTTTTTATTTTTCATTCTTTTTATCGTGGTATAGTAATTTTATTCTAGGTGCATCGTCTTCACCTTCATATATAATTATATAATTAATGTATACAAGATATTGTGAAAACATTTTAAAAGTGGAGTTTCTTGTCCTTTCTTCTCCATACGAAAACTACCTTTTGGAAGGGGCGACTAGAATCTTTTTTTTTACGTTCAAAAGTGCCTTTTTTGTGCCTAATTTAAATAAATTATTTGACTTACTTACTTACTACTTAGGGGTTTCAATAACCTCTTTATCTTTTGCATCAGGCTATATCAGCTCCATCTTCTCCTTTTATAAGAACACTATGAATTGTATTACTTCTGCTATGCTTTGTGGCACGCAATCTCTTGTTTTTATTAAATTTTTGGCAAGAATAAATTTTATTTAGTTCGCAAACCCAAGCAATAGCTCCACAGTTCAATCAAAAACTTCCTTCATCAATACTCTAGAGTCCATCGAACCTAATACTTCAATATGTTACCTATACATATTAAGCAACGCTATGACATCCACGTGTGCATGAGTTTGGAATCGATAAATCATTCGAATCACAATCGATTGGTATCACACGTAACTACTTACATAATACTGACTAGTAGCTTTACTAGCTAAACCGAGCTTTATTCTAATAAAAGTAATAAAACTATGTCTTCTTGGAAAGTTGGAATAATTATTAGGAAGGCTTCAAATTACACGTGATAAAATATCACTTTGAATTGGGAAATTAAATTATTTATACAATATATAGCATAGAAGATTAATAATGATATTTTTTAAGAGAATGGTCACATTGATGAAGGCCCTAAGTCCATGAATTTCTTTAATAAAAAAAATTGACTAAGTCCTAGGCTCGTAGCTAAGTAATAGCAGCCGCACGGATCGTTCGATCAGGTTTAGCTACGCTCGCCGCGGTCGGTCTGTGGATAGGTGATCATCTTTATATGTACCTGTATGTACCTCGGAAAGCAAGTAAAGCCGTTGGTCTCGGCAGTCTTTCTTGGACTTAAGACAGTCGTTACGGACCGTCAGAAACCCAAAAGTCTGACAACCAGTCTTTCCAAGGGTTATCGTATTACCGAGTAACTGGGTTGTGGAAGATAGGCAGTCGCCTCATGTAAAATACTGGTATTTAGCTGCATTCGGTTAGACTGGAAGCCGACCCCAACATATTTGGGAAAAGGCTGAACAGATGATGACCCTGAAGTCCTAGAAAAGAATAAAATAAACAACGTTTGAATTTTCGGATAATGTAATGATATAGCTCAAAATGAGGCTGCTATCATTACAAAGAGTAACTTTTTTTTTCCCTCCTAAAAGTTAATAGTGTAATTTAAAAACAATACGAATGAAAATCCTAAACTGTAAATGCCAACTTACTGTATTTAACAGTTCTGAATCTAGACCTAACGTAACATTACATGCATATCTAAACACAAACAAGAACAATTAGCGTAGCGACTATTAAAACAGTAATTACACGAACAGATAACTCGATATACTATAATAAAGATATTGCAGTGTTTTGTTTACGGCTTAGAGTAAACTTACATGATAAGATACTGTGCATTCCGCATCGAGAATAGCGTCGTTCATCATGTTTTGACACTTTTCTTGACCCCTATTTCCACATCCGTAATTCTGTTGATAATAATACGAATGAAGGACTCATAAGAGGTAACGTGGTCACGTGGTCGTTGGCGATCATTCCATACAAACGTATTCCTGTTTTCTCCCTGGTTAATGATTCTAGAGCAAATATTATTTACGTTATACTGTATATCTACCACTGCCTTTTATCCCTATGATTTGTTTTTTGCGTGCTCTAATTAATTTTATATAAAAGATATGAAACAAGAAACTCGTAGTAATCTGCGTTCGCAATTTATTGGCCAAACATGTAAACAAACATGAGTTTTAGGAAGAACAACTGTAAAGCCTACAGGTAAAAGCTTCAATTTGTGCTACAACTTCATATTTTATATGACTTTTTCAACAGTACTAGTCAGTCTAAAATCAACTGTATTTACACTTACATAAATATGATGTTTGTTTAAGTGAAACCAACATCAGTTGGAAACATAGATTTAAATAGACCTTAGATCGTTTTTATGGAACAAAAAACGCCAAACACCACTTGATCGCGTTTTCTCTTATAGGAAGATACAAGAAACATAGCGAAGGAAGCAAGTGCATTGATATTCGTTTAATTCTCGGCAAAGAATGTATAAACCAACCATCTACAGATCTGTGCACCCATCCATTGTGGAAATCAAAGAAGGCTACTGCCCGTTTTCACTAAAACTAGCATAAGCATATAATCAGCGTACAATGTCCCCCCAGGCACATAACATAGGTCTCCCCTCGGTGAGAGGGATTTGGCCTTAATCCACCACGCGGGCCCAGTGCATGTCGGTAGATGTCACATGTCTAAGAATGTTTGGTTCTAGGACATGCTGGTTTCCTCACGATTTTTTCCATTTTGATGAAATAATCCACACAAAGTATAAGCCTGTCACCTGGCCCACAAGATAGACCGATGACCTTGTGAAGGCCGCAGGAATCCGCTGGATGTGGGGAGCACAGAATCAATCGAAGTGGCGGTGCTTGGGGCGGCCTATGTCCAGCAGTGGACGTCTTTCGGCTGAAATGATGAAAGCTCCTGTCAAGGTTCGGACCTACGAGCTACAACTCGTAAGTCCCTGCCGTTACCACTTGGCCACCACTGCTCTCTACCACTAGGAAACTTGTTGGAAGTGTAGAGAACATTAATGTTTTCCTCTAGAATTAGTATCCTTGACTTCAAAAGGTTTGGGCCCTATTATGACGTATTAATGCCACCATTTTTCCAGTGTGAGTGAGAGATGGAGCTTTACAAGGCCGATAGCACCATCCTTTTTTAGCAGTGGAATTAATACTTCATAATACGGCTCCAGATATGAATCGGCTGAAGTTCTTGAGAATCCAGTCGGCTTTAGAATCTCCCCGCACAATAGTACACGAATGAGGTGAACACGTATCGCCCGATACAAAATAATTAATCTGATTCTTCTCGCACGCAAATCACTATATACTGCAATTTTATAGGCAAATTGCCTATTCACCTGTCTCTGTCGAAGATCTATATCGGAATCTTTAATTTCCCGACATCGTCTTCTAATCGTTTGCTTGCTGCATACAAATAGTCCAAAATTTCGGAGACGCTGCGCATACACATGATGCGATTAACTGATCAATTCGAAAGTTTAAAGGGAGATTAGCAGGTAAATAGTAGGGTAAATACATCATCGACGGCTTCTACAAAGAGCTACAAAGCTTTAAGATTTATCTCGTATCAGGACGAGATATATGAGAACAGTTAAGTCCCATTTACACGATGCAAGTTTCTTACCTGAGACATATAAAAATAAACAAACAAATAACTTTGCGTTTATATGTCGCAGTAAGATGGTTGAAGCCGTGATATAGTTACATCGCTAGGGATATATAAGGATTGAGCTATATACTGTAATATACCTAGTTATATGAAAGCGTTTCATAACTGTCTTACTAGGAACATAACTATCATACGAGCACAGTCTAGTAATTTAACTATTAGGGCAATCCGACCAAATAGGTTAGGTTTGGTTAAAAATGTGACCAACTACGCGCGAGCCGAGCGAGCAAACCGAGCGGTGCCGCGGCCAGCGGCCGGCGAGCGCTACGTACAAAATGATGACACTCCGACAGTTATGAACCGCTTTCATAACAGACTATATTACGGTGTATTGATATATCCCTAGGGATATAACTGTATCACGGCGTCAACCATATTACTGCGACACACTGTTTAGGCGGTGTAACTTTTATTGTTGCTTCAGCTTATACTATGCCACAGGAAATTAATTTGCACCGTAAATCAAGCTCAATTTCTTCTCTATACACAACATATTTATACCACTATAAAAAAGTGGTGAAATTAGTCTCTCTTAGACGAGGCGCCTCATTCCAGAGCATTTTACTAGCTCCACAGTTAAGTGGAGTCCAATTAAGACTGTCTATAAACTGTCATTGTCCATTGCACATTATGGTCAGTCGTTTGAAAACCATAAAATGCAATGGCGTTAAAACATGTCTATTAAAATGCAATATAAACGTGATCAACATGAACATAAACTCCATAACATAATGTTATGGTTATACGGCGGATAATTGCGTTCGTTCCCGCTCCAAAACACTGAATTACATTTTGTAACGAAATTCAGTCATAAAATGGGAATGTGTAAATCATTTTGAGAAGATTATTGTGATTGACCTGGATCTACGATACGACACATCGCGACTCGTCTGGATCCTGTGATCTATGAAAGGCACAAAAAAATCTTTAAATCTAGCAACACTTAAGTTACTCACATTGAGTTAGGGCCTATGCACAACACGTTTTTTAAACGCGCCGTCGACGCGCGTTTTGGGAACGCGCGTCGCCGGCGCGTTTTTATCCTGCAGAGCAGTTTGTTGTCGTTTGTATATTTGTTGACTTGCGTGCGTATCGCGTCTGTATCGCTACAAACGCGCGTCGACGGCGCGTTTAAAAAACGTGGTGTGCATAGGCCCTTAAATGTAGCTACTAGTACATATTTTAACTCAATGGTTTTTAATTGGTTTTTTCACGTCGTGTCAATGAATTAATCCCCCGCCTTAATTTACTTTTACCTAGTAAAGGTATAAGTAAATTAAAGCGGGGGATTAATTCATCTGATTATTTTATAATTAATACCAAGGGAAGTGATTTAGGCATCAGTGTTTATTTTTTTATCATGACCTCGTTTTAAAAATCGCGATAGTCATTCTCAGAAGACGAAGGAGTGTTTCTTATCAATTTGCCTGCATTAATCACTATGCAACTGCTTGTTGATAAGGCAAAACTAATTTTCAAAAGGCATATTTATATACTTTAATGATTTTCGAGAAAAAAAAAAGTAATGACTAGCAAAGTATATTTATTAGCCTTTTTTCTTCGCCAAACATCTGTTTCATGTTTTAAATAGATCTGTATTTAGTGAAAATTTGTTCCTGAAATCAAACCACCTGTCAGTGGTCATTTAAGCGCATTTATTCTAGCGGTGGCCTTGCTCCAAATAACATCTCTTCCGAATGCGTCCAAATCCAAGAAAAAATAAACAACAGAATAATATGTTCTTTTAAAAATACTTGCAACACGGAACTAACTAATATGCATAATTACAATCACTCTGTACAGCTTTCGCTAACATTTTAATGCAACAATATTATCAACAGCTACTATCACGCACACAATTTTGCCCCGTATATTTTCGCTTTTGAAAACAAAGGACTGTTGCTATCGCTGCATCAGTGGCAGAGACACTGCCCTATATCCATGGACTTTCACCACCCGTACTGGTTTAACTCGGCTGCAGTATTTCACACTTATATCGCGAATCCAAACAGCCTTACGGTGGAAACGATTCTCAGTTTATTGTTTTAATTATTTCGCCAAGTGAGATTGCTGATTGAAATAATGAAAGTGAAAGACGGTTAATTACTCAGAAATTCTCATCAATTAAGGAGATAATTTAACTAGACAGTTTCATGCTAGTTTATAAGAGACTGCTTAATTTCAACGATAGTTTCCACACTTTCCACTAGAAAACTTGCCGCACAATATGTTTTTGGCGATAAACTTGGTCAATTTAATTGAAAACCATGACTGCGTTTTAGAACTAAGGTAAGCTTTTGACACCGGAAATGTACCAGCAAGTAAGCGAAGGCGATCTAGCCGCGCGTAGGCGGTCGGTCGGTAGGTCAAACGGTCTGCGCCCACGCTTTTCTTTGTAGACGGCCCGCCGCGCCGCGACTTCTCTCACGTATTTTTCATATTTCGGAAATGTTTTTCGGAGATTGGTGTTTGAGGAAATGTGATAAGGGGTTGTTTAGATAGGTGACCTAGCTTTAAGAATGTCATGATGGAATTTACAGGATTACCTGTTGTTATTGGTCGAAGAGTGGGGCCATTTTCTCTAGTAGACTACTAATAGAAAATTATAGATAACTACAAAGATAAGACCTAAACAACCAGCTCGAAAACGAACATGTGAAACTTATTTTTATCTACCTAATAAAAATATTTATCACCAGTTTCAGAAAGTGATGCCTAAAAACTTGGAACAGACGAGTCTCAAGAAAACGCGTTACGAATAGGAAAACAAAACTTGTTTACGTTTTCACTTTCGCCGTCAAACTGTGATGTGACAAGACAAGCGCTTAAATTTTTACCTTAAAAAAACATGGCGGAATGAATATAGAAAAAAAAATTAAGTCATTCCAAAAATAAATCGCAACGAACGTGGGCGCTCAAAATTGAAGTATTTATTTACAAGGAATGCTATAACGGAATTCCAAAATTACATTTCAAATAAAGTAGGTATCGGATATTATGTTGCCAGCGCTAATAGAATTTTCAAGTGAAACCGTTACGCAACGATTACATAAGTGCGTGTTTTGTTTAAAAATACTCTTGTTTATAGTTTTAATACTGTTGCAACATTGAAAATGAATTATCTTAAGCGGTTAGTAACACTATTGGCCTTGACTCGTGTAGCTTAGTAATAACCGATGTTATGATTGGCTTACAATAGAATCTCTGTATTTTTGTTATAACAAGTCATAAATATTTGTGAACAAAAACGGTTTGTTTCTCTGAGTCATATTTAACTGATTACTTATTTTAAAAAAAACTGATAGAAGCAGGTTTTTCCTTCCGATTGAGAATGACGAATACTTTTTATAATTGCTTCTTTTAGAAGCGTACGTTAAGTAGCTGACAACGATTTATCTTTTTGACAACATGTCATTATTTTTTTAGAAAACCACGTGCCAACATATTTTTTTACATAGGTACATATTATTTACTCCATTATATCTGTTAACGTCTACTGCAAGATATTGGCCTTTCCATAGTTGGGCCACACCTCTTAGTTTTCCACCTTCCGCATCCAGTCTACCATATCTTCCTTCTTCAAGCTGTACAGGCTTTCCAGTTTCCAATAACCCTACTCATCTTTCCTCCACATAGTTCATTTCACATCAAACACCTAAATGTATCTAATCTCTCCTTGAATGTATTTAGCACAGTATTGCAATATTTACTGCACAGTTAAGTGATTTCGACTCTATTTTGGGTATCAAAGGAAAACAGTGAATCACCTCTGTTGCATGCACGAATCACAAACAACAGAATGAGGTTGTCGCCAATAGAATTTTGAATTACGATGTGGTATTAATAGATTCTGGTAGTTAAAGCAAAAATAGGAATTATTGCAATCTGAATATTACCTGGCAACACTTCGGAAAGGTTAACTTGACGTAAGGTTTCAATTGTTTTCATATTTCAACATCTCTATTTATACCCAGAATCGTCACTGGACATTTAGTAAGAGATTTGCGTTGTCGTGGCAAAAACACTTCGATAATTAGGACCATTTGCTATGTCATCGTCTATTATGCAAAAATATTACATGCTCATAAATATCACCAGGTTCGTCATTACCTGACATTCATGTTCCATAGTTTATTCTCATCTACTGTAGGATACACCTCTCATTTTCATCAAGCATCGCCTCAATAACATCCCACTGCCATTTTCTTTCGTATTTCCATTCTCATTAAATTTCATCTCTCGTCATTCTTTCCTATCTTCTTTGATATTCCCATTAATCTTTCTAACGTGCCGGATATTCTGCCATTTCCTAGAAGTCCCGGTGTCTACCAGAGACACAATCTCACAATCTGTAATAAAGTAAGCTATTTGATAACTCTACTTAAGATTCTCTACCTGCCCTTTGTAACAGTTAGAATGTAACACGCGTTTACATAGATGTTAGGATAAGAATAATAATGTTTACGGTTTTCTCAGAACTTTTAAGTAGTTGTGTTAAATGTCAACTTTATGTCTAAATACCGCCTTACGTAAACACTGGACTTAGGTTTTTTAGATGGCAACATTACTAATTCATTCTGCACTTAATGTAAATAATGGATTCGCTTAGACATTCGATTGTTTTCTGTCTATAAATGGTCATAAAAGTCAAGTGCTAAGGGCAACGCAATCACGATATTGTTTATAATTTATGCAAAGATATTTATCACTTATGTAATAGTTTCTAAGAATTTTTACACTAATGAATGAGTAGTTTTAATCATAATAACATAAAAATTTGCATACAAATTACTCGGCTATTATTTACGGCACATTTTCCCGAATGCTTTAATCCCAGTGCGAACGCATCATTATCCAAAATGAACATGAAAAAACACTGATGAAATGGTGTATGTGCTACTTTCTGTTCATCCAGTAAAGTTATTATATGTTCGTATGTTGTATGTTATGGTTCGATTACTCCACAAAGGCTATTCAAACTCTGCGGAAAACTGATCAACTTTTCCCAATATCACCCAGCAATACACGTTGCCTTGTAATCCTTTTAGCTTCGCCATCAAATATCTAAAGTCAGCAATATGCCAAAACATTATGCAACAGCTCACGCAACACAAATAATGCATTTAGATCAATTTACACCATTGCAAAGTACTGGGCAATCGGCTAATCTAATTTTGGGCAATGCGGCTCGAATTACACTGGGCAAGGAATTTTACGGACATGCGTATTATAAAAGAAAACAATAGTATTGTTGAAATGTGTGACGAAATTATAAGGTACGTTTTTTTTAAATAATAATAATAGGCAACAATAATAGTTATTGGCTTAGTTTATGTATCGCGGCCTTCAATATCTTATCAACTTAGGCTTGCATTAATTAATAGGCAATAGAGCACCTTCAGCAATTTAATTAAGTAGTGAACACGATTACCAGAATCCTTTTCAACCGTATTGCTATTTTTCAGGGCAAACCCGTAGTACCTATACATTAAAAGGACCCCCGAGTGGTAACCGCATCCCCAGGGCACTCAGTAAGGTTTTAGGGTAAAACCAACCAGAATAAACCAACAGACAATTACCAATTTTCACGCAGCTTGATGGTGCTAATCAAGTATTTGATTATTAAAAGATTTTCTCTTGAAATATTATTCTTGAATTCCTGGCACTTTTAGATTTATTTATTTATTTTATTATTTATGTACACACAGAAAAATAGATACAAATAAGACATAATCCTAATTATGAGTACAAAGGTACATTTGTTTTAATTATGGGACTTTTCCACCAACCCGCACTGAGCTTGCGTGGTGCATTATGGCTCACTGCCTCTCAGAAGAGACCCAGCAGCCCCAGCAGTCCGAATGTTATAGGCTGTGCTATGTTATGTATGTTATTGAACACGTGATGACAGCTTTTCTTCGGAATTCCAAACGGCTTGTTTAGCATAGGTACTTAAGTTAGTTGGACGGTTAACCGCAAATCACAATACACTACAAATGTAGACACAGTCGTAGTGGTCTAGCACAGCAATGAGACCCTTATAAACAGTCATCTAATTCGTGCCAATGGCGCAACTTACAACTGTCATTTGTAGGCAATACAACAGCTCGGTGGAATCAATCGTGCGCAGCATTCCTTACTGCACCAAACTGTACTTTATCTTCGTAAGGACTGTAATACTGTTTATACGGTTCCTTGTGGCCTTTACTTATGAAAAGGTACCTCAGCTTTCAGTTCCTGGAATAAATTTTCATTTTCTCATATTTTTAACGATCCATGTCACTTCTAAATTATTTCATTTCTGAACTAATAAGTAACAATAGAAGACCCTGGAACTGAATGTGATGTACCTACCCAACCATTAAAGTTGCCAACCGACAAAAATAAAAACAAAAGTTAGTCGGCAGAACAATGTTTATAAGTGACATGATGTCGTTAATCTGTCGCTGAAGTTTGTCAATAAAACAATTGCAAATTCGACCGTGACCATCAGATAATTTTATTTGAACTTCGATTTAATCAAGCTGCCTGTCTGATGTTGGAAGATGGTTAATCAAGATCTGACCCAAGAAACAAAAAGAGTTGAAACAAATTAACGATACTAAAATGACCTCGGTTTTCGACTTTTTTTTATTTTTGGCGTTTTCCAGCCGCATTGATTATTCTATAAAAAAAAACTGTCAGTAACGTCTCTGTTTCCTTCTTTATTCCCAAATGGATTAACCATGATTGATACTTACTAGGTTACCAAACAACTCACCGATTCTAATAAAAGGCAAAAAATCATTCAGCAAAAACAACAACCCGTGTCCAAAAATAGAACCGCAGAGAATCATTCAGTCACGACACGCCCCAAAAATAACACAATTTCTCAAAACTATGATGAGCCTCCGACTTTTGTTGCCATAAATAAATATTTATTAAGAAAACTGCCCACTCAAGGCGGCCTTGAAAAGTCAAAACATGTTATTTGGAGCCACAGACTTATTTATAAGCTCATATAGATCCTCGCCGACGTTACATAAGCCACAGTGTGTCTGTTTTTGTCCACATTTATCAAGAACCGCTAATCTCCTCTCTTTTTCGTTTTATTTATTTTTGTTTTAGGGAAGAATTTCAGTTTCGTATTTTCTATTTTACGACGACCGTGATTTTAATGTATTTTTTATTATTTTACAAAACTCGAAGATAGTTGATCACTTAAATATTCACATGATTTTAGAACTAATCCAAGTATTCTCCTGAATCGCATAAAAAGAAAGACGAAGAAGAAAGATGTCCGCTGCTGGACATAGGTCTCCCCCAAGCACCGCCACTTCGACAGGTTCTGTGCTTCCCGCATTCAGCAGATTCGAATGTGATTCGAATTTTAATAAATAATCGTTGACAGCTAATTATAGACGTAGAATTTAATTGCTAATCAACACGAATTGCATTATTTATCCCGATTATCCTTACATTTATTTGTTGCTTTTATCTCAGTATGTTTTTATGTAAACATAACAACGCTCATGCAATTATTTATTCAGTCCATACGAGTGAAAACATCTCATGCATACCTAATACCAAAAAAATCGCGTTACACAACAAAAGTATAATCTCATAATTGCTTATTTAAGTCCTCGCAAATTGAAACAGCTTCCATTTAAGGTACGGTTTGATTCACACATTGTTGTCGCCTGTTTTGGGTAGTGAAACCAACCTTAATCCTTCTCCATGAAAGTGGTTCGGTGACGCAGTATTTACTTTAGATCTGTTTGGTTCTAATCTTAAGGATATTAAGGTGAATAACAGTTTATTTTGCGTCACTACAATTTAACTACGACAATATCTATAATAAAACGGTTTTCATATCCCCAAAAGTTACTAGATTCAGACTATTATCTGACCAAAGAAATCAATGATCAAGAAAGCTAGATTTAGGTGGTTTCCGCTTCTAACTTTTCATCCCATCCACTGAACTAACATTTGCCATTTGAGAATCCAAACACATCGGTCCGGATTTCATCAGTAAATGTTATTTACATGTATTTTTATTTTTAGTGGATATCGTGTTCCAAAAGGGGACAATATTTTGCGCGATGTGTGTGTATTTTACAGATTGCAAAACCCGTTTTTAAATTGCTGTCAAAAAGTTTGGATATAAAATACAGTGGTTGTAAAAACTAGAATATTTTGTTTTCATATTTTGTTTGTCATTTAGTCAGAACTTTTATTTGTGCAATCAATCACAGATTGATGCTCGGCTTTTATTATATTTCATAGTTTTTAACGAATAGAGATTTGCCATTCGACTACTGAATAAATCGATTACATCATTTCTGTTACTTCGTGTGTGCAACAACTAAATATATAATGGGACTCACAAAAGTGTCAAATATTTTGCCAAGAGTACTATTTCTATTGACAAAAATACGAATTGTACGAATTATATTACGAAAGAACAGTCTTGATACTTGTCTGTAATCGTTTTATGAGCCCTAAAACGTCGTAATTAAACATTTAGTATTACGTCAGAACTACTGACCGTGGCGTTGATTTGTGGAAAATAAAATGCCTACATGAGGTCATCATTTCCCTATCTCTATATATATATATATCTCGTAATAAATTATACTTTTGAACATAAAAGCTGAGGCATGTTTGCTT
Organism: Xanthia togata; assembly: GCA_963853775.1. Taxonomy (NCBI): domain Eukaryota; kingdom Metazoa; phylum Arthropoda; class Insecta; order Lepidoptera; family Noctuidae; genus Xanthia; species Xanthia togata. The sequence goes on along the minus strand of OY970797.1, from coordinate 4,261,930 downwards.
TATAAATATTTAATAAATTGCCTTAATTAAATAAGTATTACGTTAACTTGATGCCAAGTGTAAAAATATCTAAACTGTACTTGGGAAACATTTTATTATTGCGCTACAGTTTATGAATCCCGTCATCTTACTCGTCGATCCTTGAGTCACGATTAGCCGTCATCATACATAAATTAGGATCATTGGAGGCTCCATTCACAGGCTCTTCGTCCGGCTAATTAATTTTACGGCCCCCGTCCGCCATTCACATATACATCGTAAAATTCGCAAAACAACGTGAACATCAAACATATATATTTAGCAATGGCTTTGTACAAATTAATTTATGACCAACAACACTTTTTTTCTTCATTCATCAAAGCAAAATAATCTGTAAATCAAGACGTTATAATATCACCGGAAATCGACCGACATAATGACCTAAATTATACGGCGAATTAATAAAAATGATGGAAATCATTCATTCACTAATAAACCAATCAATTTGATTCGATAAACGATTAATTTGATGGTAATGTTGCTATCGGTTAACAATGAACGATCGTTATCGTTCAGTGAACGATCGACACGATTCGATTTATAAAAATATTTTAGGGTGGTTACGTCAGTTGGCCCAGAAAGTCGACCTTTACGCGGCTATTATTTATGCGAGCGTAAATTTAAATTGACATAATATACAAGCTGCAGCAACACTGTGTTGCTCATTTATTTACTGCTCGTCGCCAGTATGTAATAGCGTCCAACCTAGCCTTCTTCATGATCAGAAATTACACGGATTTTACATCTCTCGTGTCATTATTCATACGGGAAGTCTTGGTGGTGTAGAGTTTTACCTGCGTAGCACATTTTTGCAGGTGACAATAGCCATAAAAAGAATGTCAATGTTGAATGTTTTTGTATAAGAGCGTAAATTCTGAAAAGGGCAACGTCGCAAATTGTAGATGTCTAATATTTCGCTGATTTGATTAATTTGCAAATATAATTGTATGGAAATAAGAAATGTAGCTAACTAGCGCACTAGAATAATGATTATGAAATATAATAATTAATATCGTAACACTGAATATTTAGTTTTAGATGTAAAAAAAGTATTTGGAAACTTTCCAAATGCCTTTCCAAAAAGCTCGCTTAAGAGCATCGCACGTGTGCTCTATTGGGCTTAAGTCAGACGAGCCGGAGCGCAGTCTAACCTTGTGACGTCGTAATCTCGGAGAGCAGCATTGACTCGTTAAGCTCGATGTGCGGGTCTATTATCATCGACCAGTACGAATTGGTGCCAATGGTTTACTCAAAAAGTCTGACAATTCCATCAAAAGCAACTGTTTTTTACCTATCTGCCGTCATGGAGCCTCAATACGGGATCAAAGGCGTTCTAGATCCAATCATAACTCCACCCCAAAAGGACACTGATTTCCCGCCTTGCTGAACGGTTTCAGTGGCTTTTAGAGTCTCCAGGCCTTCTCCGGACACGTCGTCGGTTATCTGGATGACTACTGATTCGCGACTCGCCAACGAAGAGAGTGTTTTGCCAAATGTTTTCCTCCTCATGTTCTGCATTTTGCCGGAGCCTAGCCCACTGCAATCTCCGTCGCTGACGTTGCCGTGAATTCAGAGGTGCTCGCCAAGACCTTTGTGCTCGTAGTCCAGCCAGTTTTATGCAATTTCGAATGGCCTGAGTGCTAACTTCAAGTCTAGAGACGGCAAAAACATCTTTTCCATACATTTATTTATTTATATATACTTTATTGTACATCACAAAAATACATAACAAAAAAACAAACACATTACATTTTGACTGCGTAGGTATTGCACTTTTCTATGAAACAGCAGATTTCGCAGGGGGATTCAAAATCATGTACTGAATCCATGGTAAAAGTTTTCGCGTCGATGTCTGCCACCCTGTATATATTTTCATATGATAAACCCATAAATATAAAATAACTTATGAAAATATTATGCTGAGAAAACAAATCAGTTTAGTCGATTAAATTATCCGTCATTAAAAGTCGATTTCAAATCGATTATGGATTTAATCGGATCTACTTAAATAAATCACTACTAATTTCCCTTTGCTATTAAATAAGTGGAAGTTTATTTCATTAGTGGACTGACTTTCGCGGATTACAATTGTCATGACAAGCTGCTAACCGACTTATCGATTTCGATCGAATATTTAATTAATTGACATAAATCGATTTGTATTTATTTGTAAACCGGTGTGTCTGGTAGCCGGCCGCGTATTTGGAACGTGTGTTCGTTATTTTACTAGTGGAGATAAATAGATGGATTTTTTGTTGAAAGTAATCTTGTTTGAGGTGTTGCTAGTGTGAAATGTAGATGTAGTGTTGCCATATACCAACTTTATTAGTGTTAAAAATAACTTTTTAATGTACAGGATTGTGTCTTCGAGAACTTATCTCAGTTTGATTGAAGTGATTAAAATATCAATAAATTTTTGAACTGTTGTTTTTTTATTCATCAGACGATTGTTTTATTTTGTTAGAGATAATTAGCTAAACATGTGAGTTAAGCCACAGTTCAGTACAGATGGGTCACTCCGCAAAATCTTTTAAATAAAAAGCGACTCTTGCTACGACCCAATAAAGTGCAATTCAGCTATCTAATCACGCAACTCATTTTCGTAAACGATTTATTTATTTAAATTTTTCACACTTATAAAAAGTACAAAGGCGGACTTAATGCCTTAGGCATTCTCTACCAGTCAACCAAGGGTGGTGAAGAGATTAGATGGCAGGTGCTCTGTTTGAGAGGATCAAAGAAAAAAAATTTTGTAACAAAATATATCACTATAAATAATTATATTACACACACATACATACATATTTAATAAAATATATACCTACCTATATTATATATACAAAATATATACAAATTCAAGGGAGAGGTGTTGAGATGACTCTACTCTATTTATTTTGATAAAAAACTCTGCAGTTTCCGCTTGAATGAATGATGATTTCGTTTTTTTTTTAATTTTGACAGTTCATCAACATACAAATTTTCATCAACAACATCAAAAAATCTGCTCAACAACGTAAATAACGCAATGATATTTACGTTGTTGAGCAGATTTTTTTGAACTTATGAAGCAAAGTATTATTAATTTGTTTCAAAACGATTCAGATTCCGATCGATCGTATATTACGCAATTAGGGTACAGGTCGCCTCTCTTTCTATCGCGTAACTCTTTATCTTCAGACTATGTTGCGCACACAGAATTCGACAAGTCGAGCTCGCTGCTTACCTAATTGTAGCTACATATCTAATTGTAGCTACATATCTAATTGTAGCTACATACCTAAAATAAGAAATGACCTATTTGTATTCATCTGTGGTTTAACTAATTAATCCTTAGAAGTAGGTATTTTGTTGCCGAACGAAAGTTTTGAGCAGATTGCGCAATTAGTTCCCGATTATTTTCATCACAGCACCTGTAACCGATGCGTTAGATATAAATAATAGTTCTTATTTCAGACAAACTCAATGAAGGCCGCAATCATTTCCTCCATACGTGTTAAAAACCCGTAAATACAATAACAAACTGCATCAGAATCTGATCTGCAGTTTATTTAGCTTGCGTAGCAAAAAATATACTCTCAGTCAATTACGTTTAACATCGCTACCTGCATTACAATCAACGCTATTTCTATTTCAAATAAATAACCGCAAGCGAATAAGAAAAAAGAAAGAAATAGTTAATTGCGCGAAAATGAACGTCATTACTTCAGTAGGTAGGTACATTCCCTGGATGTGACCGCGCCAATGGCACGTCGCGCGTCCGTCCAAGTGGCCATGCTACACAACAATAGGGATGATGACTAAAAATATTTTTTGTCCGTCGTCGTGTAGATTATGAAAAAATAACGTACAAGTATTTTTTCTTTTTTTACGTTATCCAAAAATTACGACGATACATTGATTTAAAATGTGCCTTGACGTCACTAGTACGTATCTATATTTTATACTTACTTGTGACGTAGCGTCCCCCACTCCCCAACTTTAATGCTTTTAGGTCTAAGTCATTTTTTATTAATATGATAAAGCAAAAAATACGTGTCTAATATATTGTTTATCTGTCTGACAGACTAAATAGAATTTCTTTTTTTTGACCTAGGCATCATCCCTATTCCTAGATAATTCCCGCGAAGGTCGGAACATTGGGTACTATTTTCGTATTAATTGAAATAAAAATACAAGTGCTTGGTTGTAATGTGGCCAGCTGCTTAGATTTTTTTGAGACTTGTCTTTATTTCAATGTCATTAATGTGATGCATCACATTAATGATTTTTTATTTTTTTATTGACGTGGATTTTATAGAAATCAAGGCTCACTATTCAGAGTACACAGTTATTAATTGAACACAATAACAGGTCAAAAATCTGGTCATGGTTTAGTCTTTGCCAATGATGTAATGGCCATCATAATTGAAAATATGAATAACTATTAAATCAAATAAACAAACTCAAATGACCTTATGTCAAATGTCAAGCATAAACTGTCCTTTTAAAAGTTGCAGACATGGATAAACCAATGGTGCTTGATTACTAAGAAACAATCATACATTAACAGCTTCTTACTTAATATCACACTTAGATAATACAAACAACACTAGTAGACAATTACGCATTTAAACAGAAGTGAGTAATTTAGCAAACAATGAAGGCTGTCGCAAGAACAATGTTAAACAAATATGATTGTTTAAGGGCTTATATAAATACCTGTACAAGCCTTTTAATCCCTCCTTAGTTACAGGGTTTTTTTATAAATGGATCATAATAAACATATTTACGGATTTATATAGATTAATGGACAGTAAATGGATTTGTATGTATTATATAATATAATTTATATATCTGATGTTATGTGTGTTGAAACTTGTCCTGCTGTCTGTAAAATGTCTGGCCACACAATCGGTAGCAATCGACTCGGCGCCAGTAATTTGGCGCTATTTATTACTTGGCTTGCAAATGACGTGACGCCTTTTATTGGATCAACTACTATAATAAATCTAATAGCCCACCCATAATGGTGTACCAAAGTGTTACAGGGAATAGTTTTTTCAGCAATAATGTCTATCTGTACTCTCTTATTGCACGTGATTAGCAGTGTACTGATGTTACGTAGATTTGGAGCAAGCATCGTTATGAAAAAATCTGCAAAAAATCTTGGCTCTAATCGACCAACATGATTCAAAGAGCTCAGATGCAAGTACAGCAAAATAGTAACTCTAGAACACCGATGACCTATGTGGATAAATAGTGAGTAAAGAAAATTCGAAAGGAACATCCAAAACATTATATTTGGCATCGGCTTTAGTACCGGTACATGCTACTGCGAAATATAGTCTTGATACGCCAATGATGCGTGTATAAATAGGCGTGAAACTCAAGCCGTGTCCCGATTTCGGTAATAACACCAGTACTATGTCCACGTAAACGTAGTTTACATCTAAATTTTATGACTCAAACATCGAACCGAACTATGGCCGATCGGTAAGCCCTGGTTGGCTGGGTTTCATGAGCAAAAAATAATAAACTGTAACTACTAAAACTAACAAATTGCCGCAAATCATATTTTTATGTTTACACAGGTTTCCACTATCATTCAAAGCTCAGAATAAGTTATTTCAAGGGCTTTATTTCAGCTGATAGCCTATTGGACAGCTTAAACAAACATATTACTGTAATATCTTTCATATTTCTGTAAAACGTCTAATAATTTGTTAAATAAAAATTTATTTCAATAAATCAATGTAATAGTTTATTTTTTCGCGAATCCTAATAGATTTCAGACCAAACTTTTGATTTCGTAACGTGCCGTTGAAAACTCGTAGTTATAAATAATTGAGTGAAAATAAACTATGTGTAAATTAGTAAATGCCTTACTAATTTTGCGTGGGAAAACGATAGAGTTTGGAGACTTGCTAACAATGTTAGAACATTGAAATTGATAGCCATTCATTAGCGAAGGTCTAGACATTATAGCTTTTAAGAACCAACAAAGAACATTCTGTTCCGAAATGGCTAAGAGTTAAACTAAACAAAAGAATTTGTTTCTTAACTACATGGTCATGTAAATAAACCATTATGCCAGTTTTGTTCAGCAATTTGCATGCAAAGTATCAAGAAGTTTTGTGCATATCCTAAAAACAACATTCGAATGAGGAGCTATAGAATGATTAAAAATTCAAAGAATTTAAGTAATATGAAAAAAATATATCTTAAAACATATTCAGATTACGTTTTGTGATAGGTATACGCATAGACCATAAAAGTATTATAATCTTACATCACTTACGTTTACGCCCGCAGATCATAAATATGTTTTAGTGCTACATTTTAGTGAGCACCCACTTGTGCCGAAACTTTCTATAGATACTATGTATATTAACGATCAAGAACCAAATTATCTTCAAACAGTGATGCTTACGTCTTGAGCAAGAAGGGCGAGAATATACTACTAATGAGTTTGGCAACTGAAAAATAAGTTTGTGGGTTGTAGTAAAGTTACACCACGAAAGAAAATCTAGAATATGCACCTTGAACTAAAGCCGTTCTCATAACCGTTTAACTGTCTTCAATAAAGGAGCGGGTTTTAAACTTTTTAATTATGATTTAAACTCGTAGCCAAATTTTAGACTGACTCTATTTAGATTGCCATCGAAAAGCTAAGAAGAATAAATTTAGATTTAGAAAAAAAAACTAAAATATTGTTTTAAATTATTGTGTTTTTTAATCGGTTTATATCCGATATCCTAGTGACGTATCTGCCATATTGGATTTGACATTAATGACAAATTCTTATTTTTTTGTCTTAGTCCCAACAAGTCATAAAGTATACCCTGTGCCATGGTTGCAACAATCTTCATATTAGTAACGCATTAGAAAACAGTGTGGCCTGAGAAAGTGCGAGCTTGACACTGGAGAAAATCGTTCAGTAATGACCCAGGCATTACGTGATGCACCTAGTATTTGTAGGTACTCTGGAACTAATTTAATGATACAAGGTTAGTCGAGCTATATAATTTTCAAGCTGGAAATGTGTATAAGGTTTTATTTAGAAGTAAGAAAACGTGGAGATTGGAAGAAGAGAGGCCTAGTATGACAAGCAGTGGGTGAAGTCGGTTTGTGCTGATGAATGTGATGAAGAAAACGTAGTTCACGGTATTCAGAGAGGTACACGTTACAAATGGGAGAAAAAATATTTGTAAAAATCTTTAAATTTATGTAGGTTAATTGAAAAATAAACTAAAACTATGACAAGATTGACTGCACTGAAACATATCGGATAGTGGGTCCTTAGTGTCATAGATAAGAAATTAAAAGACCTGTCGCTCATTTAATCATAGGACAATATCATGCCCACAAAATCCACCTCTAAGTGGAAATCCGTCCTCTAAGTCCCACTTGCACCACAAATCACTAAATACTTTTAACGCTAAACGAATTCAAACAGCGTTCTGTCACTGACATTTTCAATCGATTGACCGAAACATAATTTTCAATACGTTTAGCACTAAATGCATTTTGTGATTTGTGGTGCAACTGTGCAAGTGGGCCTTAATCCCAACTACTCAATCGAGTGTCGACCCTATAATCTCCGCAGCGTAAACCCTAAAATGCTGCGGTAGTAAATAAAGTGACCACAAGCGGTGTCTCTCTAAATTCCCGCGTGCTAATGGTCCCGCTGAATTATGTGGTCAACTGAGTAATTTTATGCAAACATGTAAACAACATAAATTATACAAGCGAGAAGCAGGGCCGACGTTTTTATTATTGCCGGTTTACGGTGACTTTTATGTGGCGAAGTGTTGAAGTTTAAAGGGAATAGAGGTGAGCAAAGGTGGCTGGGACAGGCTGAATGCGAGAAGCGGAGAACGTGTTGTGGCGCAGCCTGCGAGTGGCCTATGTCCAACAGTGTACTGCGATAGGCCGAGTTGAGCAGTGAGTCCGAATGGCCCTAAAGGTGCTTTGCAATGCCTCAAACGCTGCAATAAAGAAATACAGAGTCCTCTTAGATCGCGCCTGCAAAAAATCTAACTCAATGAATAAGCATTACAAGAAACACTCTGAATATTAATAATTATTAATATTCACAAATATAATAAAAATAACCAAGGAAAGTTAACCTTTGTACCTTTAAAATGTATTAATCCTAAACTTAAAAAAAAAAACAATAACCTGCCGACTCACCCTCAAGCAGGAATTTCCCTCGATGATTCGTTTATACAGTTTTTGTCCTCGAACAAAGAACATAAAATTCACAGAAGGGACTATTTGAACAGCGAACAAGAAGGTCTAATGGTTTGTCATCATTCTCTGGAAATTCATATGGAAATCCCTACACAAAGGTTATGTATAATTATGTAATCGACTGAGATGTGTCTTGCTTTGAAAATGACTACTTTACGTATAGGAAACATTAAAGAATGGCTTTGGCATAGTAATTACTTGGCGACATAATGGGTTAGGTATAATATTTTTACATCAGTCCCTATGATGATTCCACGGTTCCCTATATTAAACATGCGTAGTTAGTGAACATTACAACTTGTTGTTATGTTCAAGACGGCCTTTTCGTTAGTAATTACGAAAGTTTAATTTACATAACACACCTTGTTTCTCCGAAGGGTTGGGCAGAGGTGTACCCACATTTCACCAGTTATGTTTTAAGACTCATGTAATAGGGGGCGAGCCTATTGCCAATAACCGAGCACAAATCCAGATTCCGGGCAGATATTGAGAAATTCCAAATACAAAAACCCAACAACACTTTACCCGACCTGGGAATCGAACCTAGGACTCCATGCTCAGCAGTAGCGCTTGCGACCACTGGACCAGCGAGGCAGCCAAAGTTTTTTTCTTCTTAACACATAATTCTCATCAAACCAACGAGCAATCTGTATCGATTAATATCACCGTAAAATGCCTGTAAAAGGGAATCAAGTTAAGAAATCGTAAGTAATTACTTCAATAAACATGGAATCAGGAATGCTGCTTATCTTTTCTTGTAGAGATAGTTTGTACGATTTCCCAATCAGAGCTCGCTCTTATCGGCAGTCGGACCGATACATTAGATGTGTCTTGAAGCTGGCCAATTAAGAGGGCACCGAGCATTTTTTGTATACAAACAAACATGTTTTTATTTAAGCTTGTTTGTTTGTAGGAAACAATTAAATTAAAATGCAGGGGGAAATATTGGTATTATTGGGGATAGACATTATGCGCGATGGAAACACGATTTGATTAAGTTGCATCGATAGAACAAATAGGCAAAGTTACCTCTTAACGACATTTTTTTTCCTCTGTTTTACTACTTTTTTAGTAATTTAATATTATGATTAATTTACTAAAATAAAGTTTATAGATGACTGGAGCTTTTATGCGTGATAGTTTTTTATTTAAGAGCAATATGATGCGAAAAACAACGAAAAGCATTGAAAAAGTACAAAAGTGTGGTTATTTTCTTTACTCTTTACACGTAAAGAAAAAGACAGAGACAAAGGCAAATGGTCGGTACACTCTTATGTAAAAGTTGTATTGAGCTAATAAAAACTGTGTAATGAACATACTATTGGGACTTATTTAGAACTAGCTGCGCCCTGCGGTTTCACCCACATAATACTCGATCCCGTGGGAATATCTGGATAAAAAGTATCCTATGTTCTAACCCAGGTCATGGTCTACCCATGGGCCATCATCCAAATGCGTTCAGCCGTTTTACCGGAAAAGCGAAACAAACAAAGAAATTCACTTTCGAATTTATAATATTAGTTATAGCTGCCATCGCTGAAACCTTAAACTTTGATATTTCGACGCTTCTTTACACACGTTTAGGCGTGATTTATTATCCAGAGTCAGGAAAAAGCTATGCTGTTGAGCTTCAGAAGTACGCAATGATCTAATTACAAAAGAAACTTAAGGAAAGCTCGCAAAAGTAACTCAAAAGATGTCTGATCTGAAGATATTCAAATTGCAATTACTTGGTTTCTCAGAAGGAGTCTTGTAAATTCTTAATGATACACGCAATGTCCTGTATTTGTTTATTTTACAGCCACCTCACAACACACGAGAAAGTTCTCTTTACATAAGTAAAACTTTCTTCATCAAATAATTTACGACGAATTTTATTTCAAAAGTTTATTGCTAAAATGACAGAAAGTGTTAAGAAAAGTGGGACGTGGAGACTCCAGATTAAAATTTCTTAAAAATGTAAAGCAGAAGTAGTGTCTTAGTTCACATGAGTAGGTACGTTTATTGTAATGAATGTAGGAAACTGGAGCCTTAAAAGTTTGTGCCATTTTTATTTATCTAGGCATAGGGGCGAATTCTCGAGTGAGGGTTCTGTATACCCTCGAGAATTCGCCCCTAAACCTAAATCATATCTATACTTTTTCATCGTAGTTTTCAAACACTTCCTGTAGAATTCCGCTCTCAATTTGGGCATCCATTTGTAATAAATAACTATCGTTTTATGAAACTGCGCGAGAGTGGCGATGATGGCAGAGAAACGTTACACGAGTTCAAATACTAGACCTTCGCAGAAGTCGTTATAGCGAATATTTTTTATGATGTCGATGGCATTCAGTGAGAAACTACTTTTTATTAGCGTTAAATCTTCGGATTTACATTGTAAGTAGGTATAACCTTTTAACGTTTTTATGATCCTGACGTACCTAACCGTCCCAGCACATTTCGAGGACATAATATACTGACTATTATTATTATATCCCTGATAATTACTTTACAAAGATATACTACAATAAACTACTGTAGTCCCCCAGACCAAATTTCAACACGCCATGACGACCACTCTCAGCGGAGACCAGCATTAGGCGCGGGGTCTTTTGTAGAGCACAAGAGTGTGCACTCTCTTCCCTGACTCTCTTATTCCGATGGGACAGCAATCCGACACGACTGGAGAGAGATCAGGCGGTCCTCCTCAAGTCCTTGGTCCTAACCAAGGACTTGATCCGCAGTGGTAGCCCGCGAAATTCAAATTTTCTTACGTTTTTTAGCAATTTGCAGGTCAGGTTTAATCTTGATCAAAATATGATACGCGACCGTAACAAATATAGTCAGTATATATAGTCTTAGTTAGATTTGTTCCATAAGAACTTTTACTTAAATAAAACTCTTAACTCTAACAACGCGGGCTACCACAGCGGTTCCACTTTAACGTGATTTCCGAGGCACGGGAGTACCACACCGCCATAAAGATTTAAAGTATGTATTCAATCACTTAAGGGTTTCTGATCATATCTTCAAATTATATTGTAAAAACTTAGCACTTAAGTACACCATATCATTCTACTATCCATTACCTGATTATCCTTGCCACCTACACTTGTATCAAAAACATACTCTTCAAACACGAAATTCGGACCAATACGCCAATTGCCCACGAAACGCCAATCAACATAAACAATTTCATCATCATTGATTAGCCGATCATTTAAGATGATCAAGACACACAGCTTACAGCAAATACCTACGTCATATAAAACCAATAAATCAATTTGACGTTATTTAAATTTTGACATTATGGAAGGTTGCTTGATTTAAACCATTTAAGGAGACGTCCATTTAATTCGGATAAATACTAATTAGGAAGGTCACTGGTATTTACTGAAGTGGAAAGGGTTAAAAACGTTAACTGAAATAATAAACATGCTGTGAATATATCCAAAACGGGCAATGTCAAGAACCCTGACAGACGTTTTACTTTGTGTAAATAATTTCATCACCACTGCTCTCAAAACGGTGAAGGAAAACATCGTGAGGAAATGGCATGTCCTAGAACAAAAATTCGAAGATAGATCTACCAACCCGCACTGGGCCCGCGTGGTAGATTCTAGCCCACTACCTTTCGAAGAGAGGAGGCGTGTTTCCCAGCAGTGAGTACATTATAGGCTGAATGTGTAATGTCTTGTCAACGATAGCAGATGAAATTGATAAAAAGCACAAAACTTGGCCGCCGACGTCATGCAGACGTGTTTGTCGCACTGTCTTTTTATTTGCTCATAAGAACACTAATGATTATTATTATAATATTGACAGAATTCACAAACCACTCTTTTATTTTAAGAAACTCAAAGTCTAAATGCCATAATTTTCCTACTTCAAAAATACTGCTCAGAAAACACAAATCACGTTGAAAAGATTCCTTGAATGTTGAAAGGAAATGTGAAAAGCATAAAATAATATGTAAATACCAAGTTTATTACAACAAAAATGAGCTTCAACATTATATTCTCTTTGAAAATAAAATGGTAGATCGTGTATAAAAGTAAAAGAAATGTAGGAAAAATATAAGGAGTTTTCTCTAAAGTGAGCGAAATGGATCACTTCGGATTTTTCCGTCAGTAGAACGTGGATAATAACGGGATATCAATATTAATGTTTTGAAATCCGATTTAAGGCAATTTGAAATATTTGAGTTAGAAGGTTTTATCTTAACCGATTTTTTTTTCTTACGTTAAAAGTCGTTTTCATAAGAAGGTCAATGCTTCAATGAAAATGAATGTCCACATCAATGGACAGGATAAGAGGTTTGTTTTGACTGCTGGTGCTCATGATAAAGATTTCATTTGGCCTTCTAAAGACCTCTGCTAAGTAAAGGTGTTACTTTTTACACACTGAAGTAACTTTTTGTAGAACAACGTCTTGTAAGTTTTAGTAAGTAACAACGGATAGCAAAAATTTTTTTTTTAAACTTACTTCAAGCGGTAGAAAAGCGACAGGTCACTGGAACAACTTGCGACCCACGGATGCCCCTCAAGTTAAAGGGGAAAATATACAAGTCCGTGATTAGACCTGTCGTATTGTATGGATCGGAATGCTGGGCTGTGAAGAAGATGGACGAAAAAAGATTGCATGTAGCGGAGATGAGAATGTTGAGGTGGATGTGTGGTGTGACAAGAATGGATAAAATAAGGAATGAGTATATTAGAGGAAGTCTGAAAGTTGCGCCACTTACAGAAAAGTTGAAAGGGAATCGACTGTCTTGGTATGGGCATGTGATGAGGAGGGAAGAATCGCATGTGACTAAAAGAGTGATGAATATAAATGTTGAGGGATGAAGAGAGAGAGAGGAAGACCAAAGAAACGATGGATGGATTGTGTGAGGAGTGATATGAAGGAAAAAGGTGTAGATGATTGCGTGACGGTTGACAGGGGAGAATGGAAGAAGAAAACGTGTTGCGCCGACCCCCCAGTAACATGGGATAAGGGCAGGAAGATGATGATGACTTCAAGCGGTAGAAAGTTACTTAATGTTATCATGTTTCAAAATGTTCTAAAAATTGTTTCAGATTCATCCTGTGACTATACAATTTTAAAGCACAACATATACATCCATTATGACGTTGGAGCTCATTGCGATCTCAGAGGCTTTGACTTATGTAATTAATCATTGTGGATATAAAAATGTTGTCATTTGTACAGACAGCAAAAGTTCATTATAACATATAGCTCGATGCGCCTCTGGCTACAGAATTGCATCGATAGCTTATGTTATTTTATCTAAAATTGATGGAATTACTTTAAAAGGCATTCAACTGAGGTTGCAGTGGGTTCCATCGCATATTCGAAGAGGCTGACACTTTGGCGAAATTAGCGGCTAGGAATGGAAAAGAAACAAATATTATATTAGATTATTCATAATTTTTACCAAAATTTAAAAATATTTGCTATGATTAATGTTTTAATAAACGGTCATTAGAAAAGGGTTTATGGTATAAAACCATACAGTGTGAACCTCTTCGCGTGCCCTGGTTCATGAATAGTGATGTTAGTAGAAAACTGATTGTTACTGCTTTTAGACTTACGAGTAAATCTGGACACATTCCATGCAAAAAAAAATACTTCATGATGAAAAAAATCGCTTTACCCAATTCTGAGGAATGTGGAGTTGTCGAAGACCTACAACATTTATTGATGGAATGTGTCCAATATGAGTCCAGTAGAAATAATTTATTGAGGTCCCTGAATTTGAACAGAACTGTGCATACAATTCTCTCCCAACCAAATGGCGACGATGCGAAGGGTTTGTTCAAATTCATGGCCCATGTCTTGTGAAAGTACAATTGTTTAGGATACGATGGGACTGATATACGCTATGCGTAAAAGCCCCTATAAACAAAAAAATAAAAAAATAATATAAAAAACTATTTTTCTAACACATAAGCCATTTGGTTTATAACAGTCTTGCTATTTGCTAGTTCGCAGAGTCCTATGAAGGACACACAATGCTCAATAATCAAATAAAACTTCAAATCAACGTCTTTCAAGAACTTAGCTCCAAAAACCCACAAATCTTTCATTGTAAAGACAAAGTCACAGCCAACCAGTCAATAATTCGTCAGTAAACTGACACCACACACCACGTGTTGACGACAGTGACGTCACGTCACAGACCAACATTTTATGACAGACCCTAAAATAAAAGTCATGTCATGCCCTTGAAGGTCGTGTCGTGTGTAATGAATGTCGGATGTATTGGTCAACTGATCATGCTCGTAAATACATCATGGTAGGTACAATATTGTGTATTTTATTCTGGGCGGATGTGTAATGGCAATTTGGTAAACAGTAACTAAATATTACAGAAGGAAATTGTATCAATAAAACATGAGACAGAAATAGCCAAGATTGGATAGGACCCTATTATTATACTCCAGTAGGTTCATATTAATGAAAACTGCTTTGGTATAGTTAGGATGAAGAGTTAGGTAATTGGTGTAATATGTATTGCATAATAGAGATGCTCTCATAAACATAGGTTTATGAAGCCGATAGATGCATACCTAATCGACAAAATAAAAGCATTTCTCGTACTCAAATTGAAATATGCAAAAGCAAGAGTGAATTTCCATGAAGTTTTCAAAGAAATTGTTCTACAAGAGTCGCGTCGCGCTGTCGTGTCGCGCCTGTCGGCATGAACCTTGAACAGGCATCTTCTGGGCACGCTCGTTCCATTGTAGACCTCATCACTTTCCATCACGAGACCGAGGTCAGGAGCAGGGCCAAAATTTTTTTTTATTAAAGTAGAGGTTTTTTCATGCAACATTACTCATAATATATTATATTATTGATAAAACAAACAAATAATTTTATAACGTAAATTAACGTAATCATTGCAGCAATAATGGCACTTTCTCCAGATAACAGAAGTGCTGTTGATAACTGGGTCAAGTATCACAAACGATACTTATCCAATCATGAAAGAATTATCTGTACAAAGTTAATATTATATGAAACGCGGACTTTTAATACCATAATTACGGTCTAAATTCCGTTCATAAATTTTATTTTAAAGAAAAAACTTTACTTATCGATGTAGTTATCTTAGAAATTTATTACCTACATGGTTGCATGCATTAGGTTTTAAAAATCGATACTTACATAAGAAAATATTAATTATACCTGTAAGTAACCATTAGCCATTAACCTAAGTTTTCGTATCAGAACCAAATGTGACAAAAAAATTACATAATTTAGTTGATACCTTTCGCAAACCGATGTAGAAGGAAAAACAGAACATTTAATCAACGTTACCACCGCAGTTGCTGAAGCTCTTTGTTCTTAAGCTTCCTCCAAACACTGTTCTCCCTAAAAAAATACCCAGATGGAACTTCATGGGACCTAGATGGGTTTCTGTAGTGTCTTTGAAGTCTGTTTTATTTTTTCATCCGCATATCATACCTACATAGATGTAACGTAACGCAGGCCGGCTGGAAGCGCCAGTTGCCGTTACAAGTGTGGACCGAGCGCACCTCTCCAGTTACGAGTGATTCAAGTGATATTTTAATCTCGAGTGATCTGGGGAACAGAAATAGGGGTTCTGAAGTGGCGCCTAAATATTTTCAGATGAATATTTTGTGATAAGTACAATAAAAATCTTAAAATTTTGGTGAGTTTGTTCGTTTTTTTTTCTTCTTTTTTAACTCTGGCAATATTTTTTACGGTGAAAATCAGTTTTTTTTTTTTTTCTTTTCCTCACATATTTTAAACGCTATAATTAATGTCGCATAGCAATAAAACTGTATTGTTAAATCAATGACCCCTCGATTGCCAGTTATCAACTTAGCTGTTAGGTTATCTTAGCTCTTACACAACTATCTTCTTTAAATTTGACTTGAATCAAATAACAATAATAGACTTTTAATCATAAATCGCACCTACAAATATAAGTCGTGATATAGGTCGGTCATTGCCGCAGACTAAAAAAGTTTACAATTATTTTTTGCCAACAGTTTTTGTGTGTTACGCCTCTTTAGTAATCGTAGGCATTAAACTGACATGACAGTCGGCTCATCTATCAGCGTAGGCGTCTTCTACCAGTCATTGATATCGACATCACAGAATAAATAAATACAGAAGATCCAATAGATCAGATCGATCGATCTGACACAGGTCGTTATTATTTTTTTAGTTTTTATAATTATGCTGCTTATTTTTTGTTTTTTAATTTTTTAATTATATATACCTACTGTTTGTGTTCTCTGTGCGTGTCCCAAATAAAATATTTTTCTTTCTTCTTTCTTTTATTTTCGATAAATTTAATTCAAGCACAGCTTTCTCTGCAGTAGGGGAAGACCAAAGAAACGATGGAAGGCAGTCCATCCATCGTTTCTTTGGTATGTTAACGATGATAAGGTTAGAAAGGGGGTGACTACCGAGATGACTAATTGAGAAGTATGGAAGAAAAAGACATGTTGCGCCGACCACTAATAAACTGGGAAAAGGCCAAGAGAATGATGATTTTCTCTGCAGTATTTTGAAATGACTACATTTTACATACAAACTACCTGTAAAAACATTTCTTTCTACTTTACCATTTTATTTTCTTATTCAATTCATTTTCCAAACTATCGAAAATCTGTCATTTCTAAGTTAGTGATAATGTTGGACCTTGGACTACTGGTCTGTAGTTTTATCTAAGCTTATGTAGGAGTATTATAATAAAGATAAAAAGGATTGGATTTTTTGTATGTTAGTTTGTTACGCTTTCACACTAAAACTGCTGAACAGATTTAGATGAAATTTTTCACATAGCTAGACCATGGCCTGAATTAGGAAACAGGATACTTTTTATCTCGATATTCCTAGGGGATCGTGACTTATGCGGGTGAAACCACTGGGCGCAGCTAGTTTATATATAAATTTGTACTATCGCATTGAGTATAAACAAAACATTTTGCTTATGTCATACAATACGATTTAACTATATTCAATGTCATAGTACAAAATGACGACCACTCCTGTACATTCTTACGGTCAAGATATTCGTCATAATCAAATACATTCAAAATTCGAATTAAACATCAATAAAAAACAATCATGTCCATAATGTTATTAATTAAATTAAACAATTAATATGTTAACGAATAACTAATTACTTGCGGATGTGCCAGTCCCACACATTTTTACTGACCTACATAAGCCAACCATTGCAATATACTAAAAAGGCCTAACTAATTGGCCAAAATAAATTATTTTACGATCTTAGGAACAAAACTTGTCGATCAGTTTGTCCGTGGGTTTCCTTTATTAGAATGAGCACTTAATTACGTCGAACATCGGTAAGAAAGTTAACGACATAATACACGTACATTTTACACAACGTACATTTTACACAACGTATATTGTATCTAAGTATATCTTGGCTGGCCAACAGATCATATTCAATCAATCCAAATGTTACTCCTGTTTTGCTTATCTCTTCATATAGGTATTTTAAGAATCGTCCTTTAATCACGTGAGGCTCGACAGGAGGGGATTCGGAAAAATCACGAAATATCACAAGGGGGTTGTAGTGAGATATCACGTGTAGGTATTAATTTTTCGTTGAACGCGCGATTTCTAAAGCGAAAACGGCTCGTAACCTTGATTCGCCGCGCACCGTTGCCAGGCAACGGTTATACCTGTGTTTAAAGACAAAATATTCAGATTTTTTCAAAGATACTTGTACAAAAAAGATTTTGAGTAGGGAAGGGGGGGTAGTCTAAAACCTTAACACGTATCAGAAGGGCGGGGGGGGGTTAAAAAGTAGCTAAAAATGATCACGTGATTAACGGACGTGGACGACCCCTAGTGTCAACACAAACACACAATTTTTACCCGACTACTACGACAAAGCCAAAGAAGGGTTTTCGTATTTGGGCAAACGAGCATCGCGATCAATAAAAGCTCCGGCAAGCTTATAAACAAACCACAACAGTTGAAGTTTATAAGTGAGAACGTATATCGTTAAGTCAGTGAATTTAATAGTTAACCAATTTGACTATCAACTTAAATAAATTGTCCGTCCTTCATACTAATCACAACTGTAATTTTTGTCAGTTACACGGCAAATTGACGTAGGTTGTCAACTTGCTTAGAAAATTATTGCCCTGAGAAGCACCTCCTTACACAACTTAAGCTAAATCCAAGAAGTTCAAAAACAAATGCAAAGCTCATTTCCACATCTCACGGTTCCACGTAAAACGATTATTTACAATATTGTTTTCAGATTACAAAATTTAAACAACTTGCGTTCGTGCTACAACATAACCAAAGTGTATCCAATATTAATATTATGCGTGAATAGAAATTGCGAAAACTTGAAAGTTGTATCCTTGTGCCTATCCTTAGAAGTAAATTACTTGTAAGTTACATAACCGGATCATAGGCGTGACGCTAATGATACCCAAAGGGCTCGGGGTATATCATATCTAAACATAATTATGATATGATGCGGGATGCGTGAACTAGGGACAAATTCCAGGAAAAGAGTATGGGTAGATGACACTGTTGAGGACATTTTTCGCAATTGCTTGTGGTCCCATCCAGTATAAATTCGCTCTAGTGTCTATGGCAATCTTAAAACATTAAGTTCTTTCTATTAGTGACTAAACTTAGTCCTAATAGGTCTAATCCTGAGTGATAATAACGAATAAAAAAAATTTCAACTATTTATGTACACACAAATAAATATACAAGAAGAAAAGAACATAAAAATACGTACAAATGTGATGCTTTCTCCAAACGAAATCTCTTCCATCATACCGTGCGTCGTCGAGTCGATAAGCTCCTTAAGTTATGAGTTGAGCTCCACAATTAGGTACTGACAAATGCTTGCACTGACTGGACAGGTCCACTCACACATCTGTGTGGTTCTTTCCCCAAAAGACAATTTCAGACACTAATATGTTATAATGTCCTCATATGGCCTGACCAAGATTATGTCTGGACTTTACAAGAGACAGTGACCTCTGAGTTTGTTTCGGCCTTTCTTCTCAGAGTAGTCAGATAGGAAACGCCGACCTCATCTAGCTTATTTTTTTTATTTTTTTTAATATGACGTGTAAAAGTGATTCAGATATCTTATTTACAGACTAAACAATTTCATTTAATTTCCTCCATTCCATAGGACAGAGGATAGAAAGAGATGTAGACGCGCGTAAGAGTAGAAGAGAAAATAAAATATATAAAACCAAAACCAAAAAAATAACTCGCTTAGTGAATAAAACATATGATAGAACATATGATATATGAATAGAATATATGATATTCATAACATATGATAGAAAAGAAAAAGTTTTGCACACCATGTGTAAATTAAGCATTAACAAAGTAAATACATACTAAAAGTACGATATTATTTTCCAAAATAAATACTTAACGACACGATACTCTGGCTTCTAGCCACCTGTGTAAATATTTCAAACTTCAAACAGAAAAATAAATACGACAGAAATAAACAATTCTCACCAAGATTGACTATAGACAAATAAGGCTATGAAAGTCGCCTACTTGTTCGCATATACGTAAACCCTCGCAGTGTCAGTATGAATCGCAGCTTAAATTCTAACTAAGCCCATTCATACGCTTAATCCAGGCTTACTTGAAATGAATTGCTATCAAGTGCTACATCTCGAAACATGTGGTATGAGCAAGTGCGCAATGAGTCTGATTGTTAATCTGGCTTTGAGTTTTCCTTTTTTGTGACCAGTATTTTGTAATATTTATGAAGTTTTGAGATAAATAACTTGGAACAGAATACTTAGAAATTTTAACTTACGTAGGTAATTAATGCATAAGTGAATTTGGTGGTCCCTGGTGGTCTGCTCTCACACCTCAAATATTTACCCTATCTTAGTAGTTTGTGTTTAATCTAGTTTTTGACACGAAGGCTTTCATGGTAATTAAACCTCTCGATTATTTGAGTGGTTGTCTGGACTTGGTGGGGCTGTTAATAGCAGAACTTTTAAATTAAAATAATTTAATCGCTAAAACCCCTAATATATTACAGATCAAAAGTGTCACACTAATAAAATATGTCCTCAAAGAAGCAGAACTAAGCTTCAAAGTGACAGAAAAAAATAATATTCAATCATATTAAGTAAAAACATTTATTTTAATATCCTTGATGCTCACCACAATATAGTGGTTGACTAGTACTGCATATTTCCATCCAAGAATGTGATATTAAAATAGACCTCATCTATTACTATGCAGCAATACGAGCCTTAAGAAAATATTTTTAGAAATATTTGATATTAAAATAAATGTGATATTAAAATAGACCTCATCTATTACTATGCAGCAATACGAGCCTAAAGAAAATATTTCTAAAAATATAAAAAATATCCTTACGCCATAAAATTACAAGCTCACCACACCTGCGGTTTTCAACACGTATAATGTTACATGAAGGACTCAAATCACTGCGTCAGCTAATCACCCACCTGTGAAATGTTGTAATGGATATTATACATACCAGTTTATTTTATCTATTATGTCCTGCAATTATCAATTATTACATTACTCTAGTTTATAATATTATATAATTGGTTAGGTGTGGGTATCGTAGCGTTTTAGCGTGTCGATTGCAATCTAAATGGACCCGGCCCAGAATTCGGCGACGTGTTCGGCGCCATCACTAGCATCCATCAGTTCCTGTGACGTGCAGCTGACAGGACAAGCAGTACATGATATTAAGTGTCTCATCGTTTGTGGAACAGCACCACATTTACATTCCAAGACGGAGTCGTCGATGTATGTCCACCTGAAATGGTTTTCCTTTAGCAAGGGCGAAGTGTTAACTATGGTCTTTAAGGTCTTTTGGTATGAAAACATAAGCAAATGGAAAATGGAAGAAAACAAACCTGCGGATGGCAATTTGTTAGTCTGCTTACAAATTGAGTGCTTTGATTTGATTGTTCGGATACTTCCTTAAACCCTTTTCAATCAGTAATTGTTAGAAAATCTGCTGAAATATAAAGTTGAAACGTTCGAAATATAGATGAATGTAGTCCCCTTAGTGAGGTATTGCGTAAGAATTTATCCTGAACAGGGTATGTTTATTACAATTTCATGAGATATTTTTGGAACGTGCTGCATTCACAGTCAAGATTGTATTCAAATCACATCAAATACTAAAATTTTCCTCGATTATTTACAGTCCTAAACAAATGATGACCCAATATTCTAAATCCTATGTGCAAGATATTTTAGTTTCACACAACGCACCTCGACGTTCGGTGGTCACGAACTATCTAACGAAATTGTAGGCGTTTAAGGGTTACCTCCCTTGGAAAACATGAAGTTATTACCACTTAACAAAATATTCAATTCGTTGCTATAAACAGATATCTAGCGAATAGTACGCTATTAAGGGACGGCGCCTTCCTTGGAAAACAAGAAGTTAGTACCAGTACTATTATAATAAATTTATATTTTAATTAAGTTATCTTTAGCAGAGAACGCTGCTGCACATGTCATAGGCTTGAAGTAGTCGCCTTAACGGTGTGAACAGTGAGATCCTCAAGTGATTGAAGTGTTGCTTTGACGCAAAAAAAACGTATTTGTACCATGAACCCATCGCATGAGCTACTGGATACATCTATGTCTTGCTCAAGTGGAGTTTCTTGCTACTATCTTTTCGTGGGAACAAAATTTTAGAAAAGCGGTTCTAAATTAATAGTAGGTATGTATTCCATAAAGGGTAATCCATAAAGGCTTTTACTTTGACATTCCTTTGGTTCAATAAGACTAAACTTTCATCCGTAAAGGTACGTTCGCTGGGCAGTCAGCCACACTACCTAAATGCTGACTGTCTAATCTTTTCATCACTGCAAAATCATATTCAAAATATTGTATTTCTTATAAACCTTCAAGGGCACTATGACGGTCAGAAGCTAGGTGCTCGGTTATAATTGGTTGTTTTTCTGCGTAAGCTTAGGTATATTCTTATTAACCATGTTCAAAAATAACGTTAAAAAATGTAGTAAATTAACAAAACTTTCTTCTACAATAAATGTCACCTCATTAAACGCACGTCGCCATTTGATCACACTATTACACTATTTTCACCTTACAACCCTATTCCAATGATTTATCGTGCACTTTGACAGTAAAATGAGACTATACATTACCCGATGCAAGGCTGCACAGACCTATAGGGGACTGTAATAGAGCATTTCTCTTAGAAAGTCTAGCTCATTTATATTCAGTATAGAATCGTTCGAACAAAGGGCTTCAAATTGTTAGAACTTGCTTATCTAAGTTGATTTATTGGATTTATTTGACAATATAGTTAAGAGTATTGTGTTTTCGTAAAGCAGCAAGATCTATGCTGCTTCTTTTTGCTAACAGAAGATCAAGATGCTTCCAAGCTTCGTAAGTAAAACCTGTAACCTGCTGGTTCCAATATGTAACCGACTGGTAAGTAAAATGAACTCTCGTATTATCGCGAATATGAAAACTGCAGCCATAGTCATTTATTCATTTACACAAAATAAATAACATTTAAATTAAATATGAAAATAACCAAAAAAAAAAAAAACAAACAACAATTATTATACAAAAATAATTCAATTACGTGAATCATATAATAATTCTAAATAATACAATAATCAGATACGAAAAACAAATCTTTATTTATTTATTTATTTGGTACACCAACAGCAGTACATATAAAAAATTAAAACAGAACAATAGCATAATATAAGTACTGTTGTGTATGCCTATTATAGGTAGGTATACACGGCATTCACCATAAAACAACATCGTAATTATCTAAAAGAAACATAGGAAAACATAAAATACAATTAAATAAATAACAAAACTCTAAATAAATGGATATAGCATTAAAGCTACCTACTGAATAAAATTATATAAAAGGTTGCCGCGAAAGGTGGAAGGTGAAAGAGCATTCAGAGTGTGATATCTAAGATTTGATATGAACTGTGAACATGAATAGGTATACAAAAATGTTTAGCCGCACAGAGAACTTATCTGAATCCACTGCGATCCTAATTTGTCAATGTTCAATATTTTTGTTTACTTACTCGTCACTAGATGGCGTTGTACGATTTCGATAATATAGGCTGTTAATATAAGGTCTTAGAATTTAAGAAAGCTTGTCCCTCTGGCTAGAGGCTTTAAGTCAGTACCTTAAGGTAGCCACAGGAAAGTCCGGTTAAGCAGCTACGTCCTCGGAGGTCAACTGCGAGATGCCATTTATAAAAAAAATCTTGCCAACCACTAAACCACTAAACTTGTATTCTACGGTGTAATCACTACATCTAGTTTAGTTTATGCCCTCCCTTACCTTCTTCAATGGCGTAGAGACAGTTTGTTCAATAGGATTTTTGTTTTACAAGAACTAGTGTGGACCGTTCTTTTCAGGTCTAAAGGCAATCTGTTAAATAATGTTACTGATTGGTATTGTAGACTGTGTTTCACAACATTGAAATTCGGATTAATCACTATTCTTTTCTATGGGTGCCTTGTGGGGTCTTTTCTACGGGTGTTTTCATCCTATGTATTATTTTTCTAGATTATTTCGACAAAAGAACAAACCACGTTATTAATCGCAATGAATTAATACGCAAAAAGGTTTGGCTCAAGCCTCCAATTCAAACCTTTTTCTCCCCTCCCACTAACCAATAAATTATGCAACATGCATTAACTGATAAACGATATGATTAATATCCATTCAAAAAAGACAAGAATTTATTACCTATATTATTTACCTTTACAGAAAAAAATATTCGTAATTAATACCGATGCCATGGCTACATGTCAACAAACATTTGTCTATCTAATAGATTAATGACTAACGAAGGCCTAAGCTCATTAACACATCATATTAGACTTAGATTCTTAGACTGATTCCCAGTTCGGACTATTTGAATATTCCGTCAGGAATTTCTCAGTGTAGCAGTTCGATCTGTGCCCGGTTGATGACAATAGGCTCGCCCCCTATTAAGCTTCGTTCAGACTAGCGCGACGCGACACCGGTTATTGTTATACCGTGACGGTTTCTTTGGAATTGTATTGTTCGAGTCGCGCTTTACGTGGGACTTAAACATAACTGGCGAACTGTGTTTGTACTGCCCTTCAAAACAAGGCATGATGTTATGTTATTATTATTCTTAGCTCAGCGTTATTGAACTTGAACTAAGCTAGCGGTGACTTCAAAGCTAAGGCATTACAATTTCATGCTAAACATCATGATAATTTTAGCCCCGGGACTAAACTCAGGTAATCTAACTATGATTATATGTACTGTTATTAATTGGTAGCGAATGCATGTAATATATGACGATGACGTGTCTATTTTTTCATTAAAATCAATTGTAGCATACAAGCAAAGCAAATATGTCATGGTGAACTGATAAATTGTATAACATAACATCACGCCTGTTTTCCCCGAAGAGTTAAGCCAGTTAAGTTTAAGTCCCATATAACAGGGAACAAACCTATTGCCATGACCAGGGCACAAATCCAGACTCCGGGCTGCTACTGACAAATTCCAGATGATAAAACCTAGTAATACTTTGCCCGACCCGGCAGACGAACCCAGGGCATTATGCTAAGCAGTAATGCTTCCGGCCACTATTAGACGAACGACTACAGCCAGAGGCAGCAAAATTAGGAACCATAAATAAAATCTGGAGTAGAGGAAAGTTGTTCTGACTAAGGCTACAGTTTGTCAACTGAACGACCGAAACTGTTCTTAAATTACCACCTAGATTGTCATCTAGGTGGTAATTTAAGAACAGTTTCCCGATAACACCTGTGCGGCTTTAAGTCTCGAATAAATAGGCCAGTTCTAGGTTAGTGTGTATGATCGTCGACCGAGTCATCGCTTACCATCAAGCGACATAGAGGCAAAATTAAAGCTTATGAGTTAAAAAAACTTCCTGAAGATATTATCTCATTCAATCGTTAGGCGTGAAAAAGTAACAGAGACGGATTACTTTTATACAATACTAGCACTTTGCCCGCGGCTTCGCTCCCGTGGTCTTTCCCGCGGGACCCGTTATTTTTCCCGGGATAAAAAGTAGCCTATGTTACTCCCTGAAAACTAAGCTTTCTATTGGTAAAGAATATTTCAAATCGGTCCAGTAGTTTCGGAGCCTATTCAATACAAACAAACAAACAAACTCAAATATTAGTATAATGTAAAAAAAAACCTGTCCGATCCGAAAGGGACACATGTGTACTGCAATTACATTATCAAACAGTATTTTATTTTATGCTATTTAAAATTCACATTTTTAATACCACAATTGCCGCGATTCCATTAAACATTAGCAAATTTTCAACAGGGGTCATAAACAAAACCCGGTAACTTTCCCCATTGAAAAAAGTGTCGATTTTTTAAAGTAATATGTGTTCATAGAAAACGACCGAAACGACGCGCTTCGAAATCTCAGTACGCAACAGTCATGTGCGCGGCAGTTACGCACGGACGCGGAAGGTTTCTACCGAGCGGCCGTAGGTAATTATTTCAAGGCCACTGCCGAGACAAAATACTGTTACTTTATTATACTATGTCTTAATCTTACGAATCCATACTTAATATTATAAAAGCAAAAGTAACTGTCTGACTGTCTGATACTTTTTCACACCTAAATGACAGAACGGATTTAGATGAAGGCACAGGTAGACCATGACTTGATGGTCTTTTTATCCCGGTAGTAAACTCCCGTGGGATAATTTCCGCCCTCCACGCGGGAGAAGCTGCGGGCGAAGGTTAGTAAAATGTCTGTGAACTGTCTTCAATAGTATTACGCAAAGGACGATTGTATGTAGGATGTCTATAATTATCTAGTTTTAGCCATTAAACGTCTAACAGTTATGAAATTAGCACACTGGGTCAGTTAGCTTCGTTAACGTGAACTAAACACAAGACAAAAACGAGTGGGTAGAGTTTGGCCAGCATACTCGTGGCACAAATAAATGGCGGCAAATTTTAATAATCTTCAGTGGCAACATGAAATTAATATAGTCTGAAAAAAAAAATTGATACCTACTTTTGTATTTTTATGTAACTTAGTTTGTTGATATGAATGCCTCGCAGGATTATGATAATATTTCAGACTCTATTTCATGTTGCTAGCTACATAACCACATAAATATCATGCCCCGGTTGAGAGTACCAACCACGACCACGCACTTGACCTTTTTACATCGAAATTAAGTCATCAATCAAGCTCTCTATAAAACAGATTTGATATCCTCACTATCCTACTTAAATGCTTAGCTTTATTCGTAAATTAACTACCTAAGTCTTCGTAATTAGGTTAACAGAGACGCTGCTCTCTAGTCATGAAATGAAACCTAGATCCGAGTCATAAAAGTCTGAAATGTTTCTTCTAATAAAACGGGTCAATAAACAGACCAGTTATTTGAGTAGGTAATAAACAAAATAAACTTATTTCATTTTGTCTTTTCAGGGTTCATAAAGGGTGCTAACGGGACCCTATATTAGGTACCTACTTCTAAACCTACGCCGTCTGTCTGACACGGCTATATCTTTATCTAAGTAGTCAGTTTAATTTTTCAGGGTATATCTGTGTATTTTTTTTACCACTATGGTGGTAAAAAAAACTAAAAAAACTCAAAATAAGTTTTTGTTTTCTTAAGCTGTAACGGGTAAGTTTGGCGCGTACCGACCGCAGTGCTCAAGTCCGACTCGCACTAGCTGGTAGACTGGTTTCAATTTGATCATCCTTCTCTCCTGGGTTTTATTAAAATGAAGATAGAATTTCTCCAGAGCTTCTCTGAACTAGTTTTTCTCTAAAATAATCTAGACTACATTGTTTGGTCTAGCAATGATAAACGAACCGTTCACAGCTAAGGATAGCTATTTTATTCAATCTTATTTTTTCTTTATTTTTGTTCTATAGTGTATTTGTACCGTGGAAACTTTTAATTGGCCTTGTTTTAATACTTCCTCTTGAACTGTGGTTTTTCTTGTGAGATACACCTGTATATTTTCCGCTGTAGAATAAGATAACAATAAAACTTCGCGTAACTAGACTAGAATTTTGTTGAATCATAAATAGGTAGGTACTGAGAAGATGTTCTATCTTGTCACATAATGGTGCCGATTCTCTTGTACACCGAACTAAACTAACTAAACTATCACTAAAATTCCTTACTTTTGGCTATGAGAATCTTAAAGCTATTCTGCAATAAAAGTTCTCTAAATTTAAAAAATAATTAGGCACAAGTAAAATAGAATTTAACAATCGCGACTCCACGTGGTGCATACTTGTTTGCCCTACTCCGTGAATTTTTTTAGAGCCGGTGGCGCGCAGCTTGGGCTTCGACGTGTTTTATATGGAATTTTTCACTTTTTGTATGGAAAATATGAAAAAAAATGTACGTACGTGTTGAGTATTAGGGGTAGAAGGGTATTTTAAAGGGGGACGAAATTTTCATTATTTTTTCGATAGGACACACCATTGCCGATATATGAGCAAAAGAAAAGAAAAAAATCCAGTACAGTACTTACTGTTTTTGCACCTGAAGTCGAGGTGTTCGTGTGGATTTTAGTTCATGACAACTAATTACGACGATTAAAAATGGCCAGATTTAGTTAGACAATTAAAATTTTTGGTGAAAAACGTCAAATTCAGAATAGCAAAATTGACATTTTCACTAAATTAAAATCTCAGTGCTATCTTAGTGCTGTCAAACTAAAATATAGTTAAGTTGTGTCACTTTAGTCTATTTCAGAATGGGAAATCATCGTTTGACAGGAATAAACTCAATTTTGGTGATTTTTTGTTTAGTTTAGAGGTATTTGTGACAAGAGAATCGCACCAACATTCGACAAAACCTTGCTTTTGTCGTCTAAACTATACAAAGAGAGCAATACACTGAAGTTTTCTCATCGCCTATCAAATGGAAACCAGACATCTAAGCATTGATTTGCAACCATTAATACAATAATAAAACGTATATTTCAAGGGTTATTGCTCGTAATACGCGCATACGCATAGTGCTTACATTTGCTTACTAAGCACATAAGTTATTTGTTCAGGTGCTTACGACGTACCTACATAACGTAGTCAAATTACTACAGTGAGCATTCATAGTTGTAATTTGAAACAGTGTTAATTGTAATAGGAGGTTATTAAAGTGTTATTTTTAATCAGTGGGATATTATGTCAGTGGTAAAGACTTCGATCAATAATAGCACTGCTATTATTGATAACAGTGCTATTATTGACCGAAGGGTAAAGATTACAATTTGATCTTCCATATATGGTAGCACTAATTAGGTACTTAGGCACATTAACTGTTAGGTTTAGTCCATGTTTTTACCACAATTTTTACCCCAGACTAAAACCCTTACAACCCTTATATTGTGTCCATGTCCATGGACTTTTATTTTTGAATATATTTAATCCACGTTCGTTACGTTACTTCGATGTAATTGTATGTTCCTAGTTTATCATTTATAACTTCCCGTAACAGCGACGAGTATATATAGCTATATATAGATAGTGCAATCCACGACGACGCGCCCCACTCCGCTCCGCTCCGTACTAAAGTACAGCTTACAGTACAGTAATCACGGAGTGGGGCGCATCGTCGTGGATTGCACTATCTGTAGCTATATGTAAGCGGGCACGCCCTTTATGCCTGGAGGCTTTTATTCGGGTATTAATTTCTGTTTACGTTTTTTATTTTCGCTAGATTATAGATTTTGTTTTTTTTTGGTATATTGGCGTGTAAATAGTGTGTAAATTTTAAATTTTATTTAATGTTTTGTGTTGCGCAATGTAAATTATTTTGCATGGAATCAAGTTTTTTTTCTCTAACTGAAAAGACAACAGTGCTGCTGGAGAGTTTGTTGCGCCACTTCTTGTTCCCAGCTAAAGCGAGGAAGCTAGGAAGTGGTGAAGGGCGGGCGTTTTTGGGGGGACTGTTTTATGTAATTTTGACGTTCAAAATGTACTGTTTTTTTTTCCTTTTGGTCCTTCTAGAACAGGCTAGGGTCAGAGACCATGCTGCCTAGTCATCAGTGTCAAAAAGTACTGATTCTCAGCCTAGTTTGAATAAATGACTTTTGAATTGCAGTGTTATCAGCTAAACAGGATAGATAGTAAATAAACTGATACGAGGGAAGCCCTTTCTTGAGGCTCTGTTTCTTGAAACTATTAGCCGATAAAAATGTGTTGTTCAAAGTTTTTGCACATTTTAGATAACATTATCAATGAAAACATAATTATACTCCCATTTCGCCAACTCATACGCAGAACGATAAATCATGAATTTAAGATACCTACGTCTGAATCCTAATACAAAGATAATAAAGATTGCGTGACATATTCTTATTCAAATCAACACAGAATTTGCATACAACAACACACGAATACGGTTCCAAATAATAATGTAATTTTTCTTTTGTTTCAGGTGCCATTTTCTACATTCAAGTCGAAAAAAAATCTCGAGAGTTTAATTCAGAAATGTCATAAGTCTTATCTGTCAAATATAGTATTTTTTTGTTTTGTGGTTTGAATATGGATTCGTGCAGAACTATCCTGTGAAAAGTGTTGGTTGTGTGTGTTTGTCAACTAGAGTGACGTTTATACAAAATGGAAGCCATGGAACGGAGAGGAAAACTAGCGGCGATCGGTGCGCTCGTCTTCATCATGTTTTGGTCGCAATGTGAGTAATACCTATCTATCTGCTTTAGTTATTACACATTCCTTCCTTCATCTTTTAAAAAAAAAAACGTTTCAGATTTCGTTTCATTTTCGTTTAGTCCATAATTCTATAAATTCCATCTACCCTTTATTTTGTATTTTTAATTTGACCACAATAAACTAAAATTAGTTACGCATAATTTAGGATTGCATAGTAAACCCAAACTCTAAAACTCTCTTATCCAAAAAAGACTTGAGAACGTGATAAATATGAAAGACCCCTACGCCAATAGTTTTGCATTACTAACGTTAATCAACAATACCCGGTGCAAGAAACTACTAAAACACAATTTAATAACTCGGGCAAGTTTCCCAGCAATATAATTCCCGCTTCCGTTGTGCATGTAAAAATGAGAATAATTCTAATCTAGATAACAGTGGAATCTGCGCTAGGTCACATGCTTCCGCAATAACTCACGGCTTCCGTGCTAACCAACGTCTGACCGGCTTTACAACAGTTAAGCTTAACGAGACATCTATTTTAGCAAGACGTTAGAGTTTTAGTGCCGTTCCAGTTTTAGCTGGGGTTAAAACTTGTACTAGTATTGTGACCTGTTTGTCTCACACAGTTTTAGGTACTCCTGTATTTTTGTTATCATTTTCGTGTAGCTCAGTTGGTCGGTCGGCAGTTTTATTGCGAAAAACTTGATACTGGTACGTGATAGTCACTTTGCGTAAAAGTCATCCCCGCTTCAAGAACTCATGAATAAAAGCCCCGGTGTAGACCGAAATTACTCGGAAAAACCCGAAATATACGCTAGTACCTAAAGCCATCCATAAAGATGAAACTCCTTGCAGGTACAAAGTATGATTAAACAAGAACTTTTAAAGCGCACATAAGAAATTCAACGGAGATAATGCGCAAAGAAATTTCAAAGATAAAGGTTCATATAACAAAACATATCATCACGCCGGTATTCCCCGAAAGGTTAGGCAGAGCTGCACCTATAGTACACCCACATTTCGCCAGTTATGTTTAAGTCCCATGTCATAGGGGGCGAGCCTTTTGCCATCGCTAAGAAATTCCAGATGGAAAAACCCAATTAAACTTTACTAAACTCGGTAATCGAAACCAGGACCTCGTGCTCAGCATTAGCGCTTGCGACCACTATACCAACGAAGTAGTAAAAAAACATATAGTTATATTATAATTACTGATTTCCAACTAATGTATTTGATACTACAGTTTATGACCCCAGTAGCACACCTCCGCTGCGAAACCTTAGCAGCGTGAAGATTAAACGTCTCGTTTCTCCCATTTGACGATGTTAATAGAGCTGCAATAAAAACGAGTATACACTAAAGAAACGATGTTTTACTAAAGAACGTTCATGAACGTCGTATCAATCTTAATAGATTTCTACGACGTTCATGAACGTTTCTTTTCTCTTCGAGGTCAAAAAGATTAATGGTGAAGATAAAAAATTATTACTTACCTGCCAATACTCGGCCAATTTTCCGTTTTTCCATAATATGTTTGCGTTGGTATAGAAACGTGTTGGATGTTATTAGTATGGTTTTATTTTCCATTACAACAGGTAAGTTTTCAAGGTGATGCAGCTTTGATGATCACTTTATGTATCATCATTTATCTTCTCATTTACTGTTCCTAACTACTGTTTTTTCTTAATACATACGTGTCACCACGGATCGGTCTCTAGTCTTCTCTATAATTATGCAAATATGTTGTTGTCATTTCAATTCTCTTCATCGATAAGGATTGCTATATTAGAGGTTATTTTTTAGTATTAAAAAAAAAGCAGCTTGGCACTATATTATCGATGAAAATTTAATTTACTTTAACAATTTGTGTTCTGAAATAAATCAGTTAAATAAAATTCAAGATATTGCTCTTTCTGACCGTCTGCTTGTTGCTGAATCTACTGCTATAAAATGGCGTGTTGCTCAGAGATTCTAACTTTGCTAATATTTCAAACAAAATCTATCATTTCTTTTTTCAAGTTTATATTTAAAAAGCTGAATTAATGGTATTTTGTAACTTCAATGTAGTGTAATAATAGTTATGAGACATTTTAAAATGACAAAAACCCGTAAATAAATGCTCAAAGTAGCCATAATGCATTTAAAAAAAAAACTTGAAACATACTTATGTATTTTTTTTGGCCTTCTACTATATTTTTACAAGCAAAGGCTTCGAAAATACAATATTAGATGGCAACCCTAATTGCAATATATACGAACAGCTTAGTGACATCTTCACACCTTGTTATTTTCGCCTCATTTACACGATGAACTTTCTTGCCTGAGGCGTACAATAAGTGATCAAACGAACTTACCTGTTGTGAAGTTCGATCATTATTATACGAAGGGCTTCGTTCGAAGATATAACATTTACAATGCAGCTTCGTCACGTAGTCGACAACCATACGCATATTTAGAGCTGAAAGCAAAAACTAAACGCACAAGTATAGCTACTACACACTATATGTCATCTGTCATTATTTTAGAGTAAGAAGAGAATCTCAATTTTTCTGGGGTAGGGTAGGGAGGGTTCCTTATATCTACGAACGAAGCCCTTCGTATAATAATGATCGAACTTCACAACAGGTAAGTTCGTTTGATCACTTATTATACTTCAGGCTTCGTTCTCGATATAACATTTACAATGCAGATGTTAAGAGATTATGAGGAAAATTGAGATTTCCAATAAGAAATAAATCGTATTTCAATAACATATTAAATCTTTTAGTTTTTTGGATACAAATGACATAATAAAAAATAATAGATAGTCTCATTCATCTTAATAACGGACTTATTATCCAACTTATAAACAAGTTTTAATCAAATATCTATAGATAAACAATATACCATTATAGATAAATAATCAAATTATTCATCCTATTATTGAACTTGTCAAATTTTGTTTTATACTTTTTTAATAAGATACCAATATAAGTAGATAAACAATCAAATTATTCATCTTAATATTGAACTTCTGGTCTAATTTAGATTTATACTTTTTAAGGTACGTTATAATGATTATTCGCATTCATAATACTCAAGTATTTTGTTCAGTATTAAGCACAGCATGAGTAAATTCGTTTGAATTATTGACAATTGCTCTATTAAAGTCTACCGAAAGGTGAAAGAGCTATTTGTCTAGCCTGACGTTTGCCATTATTACATCGAATGACGCTCCCTTAGCGTTAGTACCTACTCGTAGTGGATGTCGAGGTATGTCTAGTACTATGCCCTGAAAAAACACTAATATCTATGATGCAAACAGAGAGTTGGTATATTACCTATATTATAGAAACCAAATGATAGAGGTGGTGGTGAGAGAATGGTAGAGGCAGAAACTGGTTTGTGGGGGCTTATACAATGAAGGTATTAAGTGAGTATTATTTCCTTCTAATGCCCTGAGTACCTACCTATAGTTAATGTAATCACATAATGTACTAGCTAGACTTTCGGACTTTTCAAAGAAAGGTAATAAAAAAGGTTCAGTTGGCTGTGACCAGGACCCAGGACCAGACCTGCATGATTTACTGTGCAGTTAGGTATTTTTATAATTATTTTTAAAAAGTCAAAGTTTATTTTTAAAACATTTAAGACTTAACTTGGGGTCCCAGCTAGTTTCATACTTGGCCCCATAGAAACCTTTAAGTAGGTAGCCTCTTGATGCGGTCATAACCCCCATGTTTGAGTCTACTGCGATAGCAAGAGCTGACTTAAGTTAATTTAAAGACCCCATACAAGGACCTTATCTTGAATTGCTTGGTTAAAAAAAAAAAAATTATTTTGATTTAGATTGGTACCTATAGATGTTGTAAATGGTAAGTACTTTGTTTTTGACAAATGGCCCACCATAATTTATAGGTAAAATTGTATTGTTCCATGGTATTATTTGAAAGAGAACTTAAATTAACTACAAAAAAAATTACTTAGATAGCTAGTCTTAGCCCTGCCTTCCGGATAATATCCCGGTGGAGATGTAGAGGGTGATTCTGTCAGGCTTATGACGGCTAGTATGCCATAACCATAATGCTTGTCAATTTTCCATTCTTAATTTTTTGTTAATATCTTAATAACTGGCAAAATGGGCACAAAAACGCGTAGTAAAAATGTAGTTTGACCAAGACATGGTAATAGCATAGACTACAGTCGATGCATCAGGGCCGGTTTTCAGGATATGTAAGATTGACGTTTTTGCATTAATTCTTGAAGTAAAAGTCAATACCTATCAGGTTGACCAAACTGATTAAATGAGTCACAAATTGTACTGGAATGTGGAGGTATTTATTTTCTACTTTATGTCAGTATTGGCTGTATTTAAGAAGCAAATAGCCAAGTTGCTTCATGTAAGAAGCAAATAGCCAAAGTTTATCTTCACACCATCGCTAAATAGGCTTCTGGCAAAGTTATTTAAATGTAGGTACTGAATACCTCCCATTTGGTTAATATGGCACTTATTATCAACATGTAACAATATATGTGAAAATTGTATATTTTTAACACTCATTTTTAAGGTAAAAATATGACAAGTTGTTCTAGATGATTTATGTGATAAGTACTTATAATTTTTTAGTCTCTTTCCAGAATCCATGAACCATATTATCATTACAAATGGCCCCCCACCCACTTCTTGACCTGTAAATATTTCCGGATCATATATTGAGTATGCAATACTTTTTATGTGTAAACTATTGATATTATCAGCCCACTGCTGTAGATCTAGTTTAATATCTGGGTGAATGATAATCTTTTTATCAGCCTTTACTTTAAAGTAAACCATGATATTTATGATTATTATGGTGTAATAGTTTTGTGGTCTAACAGTTTTGTGTTAAGCCAAACATATGTACTTGCCAGGTATCAGGCATGTGGCAGTCAATGTTCCTATTAACTGAGTACCTATGGTCTAATTAACTTTTTTTTTTTTTTTTCATTTTTATCAAATCTGGAATTTTGGAAATTGCAATTGTTTCATTAACATTTTTCCAAACATGTTTTATAATCAGAATCAATGCACAAGAGGTCATCAAAGTCTTGTACTGATTTTTAAATTGTTTAACCACAGTTCTCATAATCTTAGAGAACACATAAGGTGCAGAACACAAGACATATGGGGATGCATTAAATCTGTATAATTTATCATGCTCAAAGCATCAATACTTCCGGTGAACTGGATTACTATTTACCATTAGATAGCATTCTTTTAAATCAATAGTCTCCTGTAGAAATTACACAGCATTATTATTACTGCAGTTACAAATTTGTTAGCAGGCTTAAGGTTTATAATAAATCTTTTGCTACCCTTCAGTTTTTGGAAACAAAACACATAAGGTGCAAGGAGAAATTGCACCTAATGCCAGCAGATTATTAATGGCGGTATGCTTATCAGGATCATTTATAATATCATTTTATAATGACTGTTGAGATTGTGACTTATAAGGTGTGTCAATAAAAGGTATTGAGTATCCATTGACATGTTTCAATATTGAAACATCATCAGATGCTTTGCCAACAAGGTAAAAAATATTTAATCTTCCAGCATGACTAACTCTAGTATCGAGCACGAGTCTTGTCCTGTGGGGCTTTGGGCTTTGTCACAGCATGCGGTGGCTGGTACTGGTAATATTGTTCTTTGATATTTCCTTGCTTGATATGAGAACTGTGGTTTCTTGAGTCCCAGCCTCAAATTTGTCCTCTGTTGGTTGTATGTGTGTAACCAAGTGAACCACTTAAGTTTCCCTGACGGGTTGTGGTAAAAGTAGTTGGCTTGTTTATAGATTGGCCTGTTCTTTGGTAAGCTTGTAGGACTTTTTATCTTTTGAAATAGGCTGTTACCATGAAGGTAAGATTACAATAAAGGTGATTATCTGTTTCTAATTATTTGACGATATCTAAGCATTTTTGGTCAGGACGGGGAAAATAAGGTTTTTTCCACGGTTTTGATTGAGTGAAGTGTAATTCTGTTAACATCCTTCTAGCGTCACTGAGCTGGTTGATCTCTATCATTATTATTGTTGTTGATTAACATAGATAATGCAACACCTAAAATGGTGAGTCCCTTCTTCAAAATTGTATTTCAAATATAGGTTAAGTCGTTGTTTAATGCTCATTTGTATGCATATTAATGCATCAAATCCCATAATGCTTGCAGCACGTCCAGGGATAAAACATTAGTAGGTGCAGTCTAGCACAGGTGCTCGGTCAGGCTCAGGTAGAGCGTCAATTACAGTCATAGCTGTATTAGAGTTATCCAGATTTGTGTCAAATAAAACTGGTGGTTCGACACAGTCATCAAGTACCTAGATATCTGCAAAAAGATAGATTTGACCCCGACAATGTACCATAATATACATACCTAAGCGTAGCCTCTCGAACTACACTATTAAAATAGGTAAATGATAAAACTCGTGCGTTTATCTCGTAAATGCCCCGAATTATTTGTTCTCGTCAATGCATCTCGTACATTACCCGCGAGGTACAATAAATATCGTATACAAACCATGTAAGATACTTAGGTTTTACTGTATAAAACTTCTACAATGAAAAAAACTCGTGCGTTTATCTCGTAAACGCCCCGAATTATTTGTTCGCGTCAATGCATCTCGTACATTACCCGCGAGGTACAATAAATATCGTATACAAGCCATGTAAGATACTTACGTTTTACTGTATAAAACTTTTAAGACAATGATAAAACTCGTGCGTTTATCTCGTAAACGCCCCGAGTTATTTGTTCGCGTCAATGCATCTCGTACATTACCCGCGAGGTACAATAAATATCGTTTATAAGCCATGTAAGATACTTACGTTTTTACTGTATAAAACTTTTAAGACAATGATATAACTCGTCCGTTTATCTCGTAAACGCCCCGAATTATTTGTTCGCGTCAATGCATCTCGTACATTACCCGCGTGTTACATTGTTTTATCTTGTGAAGAAAAACTGATGAATCGGTGTTGTACCGGTGTCGTTTCATGTAGTCTTCGGATTTTTTGAAGATAATATTCTTTTCCTTTTGTTTTCGTTTCGGCATGATAACTTATGCCAACTTTAAACACACTTTAAACTAGTTTAAAACACTATAATTAATATTCTTTGGGAATTACAACGTATTGGTTGCCGCGCAAACGTAAAGAATGACAGATGACATATAGTGTGTAGTAGCTATACTTGTGCGTTTAGTTTTTGCTTTCAGCTCTAAATATGCGTATGGTTGTCGACTACGTGACGAAGCTGCATTGTAAATGTTATATCGAGAACGAAGCCTGAAGTATAATAACATTGAAGCAACAAACGACTTACATCGTCTGAACACAGCTTAGAAGGTGCAACTTTTATTGGTGCTACAACTTATGTTAAGTATACACAGGCAATGAAATCAAACCGTGTATATCAGGCTTTATTTCAATTCCAAATTCCTTCCGACAAAACAAAAGCACATCGTCCAATGACGTTCCTACAAAAAGCTCAGTCATCTTGTTTTCGACCTTGGTCGAGAACTTGATTGCGAATATAATCCGCCCACTATCTTAAGACTAATGGAAGGTACCAGCTACCGTTCTGATGGTAGATAAGAGTAACAATGGGATATCTTTCAAGAGTTGTCGTAATGTTGTCAGTGGTTTGTGGGCCGAAAATGGTCAAACCACTTCGAAGTTTTTAGGTTACGTAATATAAGAGTTAATGTATTGAGTGTTGTTGTATTTCCTTGTATTTATACAGGTGACACAGGGTGTGAATGACATTGTGTAATATCGTCTTATTTTACTTATTTGTGAATACTCAAGGGAGCTAGAACATTATTTACTATCTAATACAATCATAAACTAAACATTTTTTAAACCCGCGATACAAACATTCATTCTTTCTCTTTCCTAATCCATCACCAGACTGTTCTTGTTCACCATCTATAACCTATTCATTTAGACCATTCCAATGAGCTCAAATACCTGTGCTGTAATTTGGTGAGGGAGTTCGGTTACTATGTTATTCTAATATCATTGAAGTAAACAGAATACTGCCTCGTTAATCTAGTGGTCGCATGCGCTACTGCTAACCACGAGGCCCTGGGTTCGATTCCCAGGTCGGGCAAAGTGTTATTGGATTCTATCTGGAATTTCTCAGTAGCAGCCCGGAGTCTGGAATTGTGCCCGGTGGATGGCAATAGGCTCGCCCCCTATTACATGGGACTTAAAACATACCTAACTGCGAAATGTGGGTGTACTTATAGGTAGGTACACCTCTGCCCAACCCTTCGGGGAAACAAGGCGTGATGTTAT
This sequence comes from Xanthia togata, assembly GCA_963853775.1. Lineage (NCBI taxonomy): Eukaryota > Metazoa > Arthropoda > Insecta > Lepidoptera > Noctuidae > Xanthia > Xanthia togata. The sequence continues at coordinate 4,223,654 of OY970797.1, read as the reverse complement.
GTTATGTAAACAGAATACCAAATGTCAAATCGATCAGACCTGTATAAGACGCTCACATCCATTCATCAACTAAGAGTAGAAAAGAGCTGATAATCTTCAAGCTGCTGAACTGATTTTCTTGAATCATAGCTAGGAAATCTCTCGATCAAACCACCTTTCAAACAAAAAACTAAAAACACAATAGGTTCAGCCGTTTGGGAGCTACGATGGCGCAGACAGATACACACGTTAAACTTATAACACCCCTCTTTTTCCGGGGGTTAAAAAATCGCCACAAAACCCCTATCCGAAAAAAACTCTATCCAACTATTTGTAGGAAGTAGGATAAAATTGGAATTCCTTGCCTTACATTATAGAAATTTAATAATATTTCTAATCGGTAGTCCTACCTCGATTACCTAATAGCAATATTACTACAGATGATAAGGCAGACTTCCTCAATATTAATTAATTCCCAGCGGAAATTCAGGAAACCATGAATCATTCTAAATAAAAAAACACGGTATATTTTTTACAAATGTTTCGCCTCTTCTAAACATTGGCCTTCTAATTGAATATTTTAGTCACCAGGGACGTTAGAAATATATGTATTTACTTACTCGGGGATGTTCTAGTTGTAAACGGCTGTGAAATTAAACCTTGTTTAAACAGAAGTTATCTCATCTCGGTAGTGGAAATAATCCATGCATGAAATAGTCTCTCGTTTACACTCGTTACCCGTGGTCCCGGTGGGTCGACCCATTACCGGGTCCATGGGTAATTTTAATTTCCCGTGGTCCCATGACATTAGGGATTGTTCCCGGACTTCTGACTATATCGATAGAAAGTTAACTACAACCAAAGAACCTACTTATAATTAAATACAAATCCATAATAACAACATTATTAGGTACGTCAAAATCAAATCTTTTTTTATTTCAGGCATTGTATAAGTACACACAAATACATATCAAAAGATATCACATGTTACAAATAGTGTAATCTTTTGGTGGTAAAATTCTTTAAAGGTTATAAATATATTGCAAACTATAGATAGTGCAATCCACGACGACGCGCCCCACTCCGCGATTACTGTACTGTAAGCTGTACTTTAGTACGAAACGCATTTTAATTTTAATTTTTTGTATATGTGAGTACCATGGAGTCGTTTACTATGATATTATGTTGTATTTTGACTTGAAAGAGCAGGGTAGTTGAGAGTGTGTCATGCTCACTTAATGTCTCGCTGATGGTGGCGAGTGTGTTAGATCATTAGGGTCCCTAGAAAATGGTTGAGCTGGATGGTGCTGATCTACGCGTCATGTTCGTGAACGGGCGCCGTCAGTTGAGACTGCTCATCTCTTATCTGCCAGGGCTTATTATTAATCTTATATTTTTAATCGTTTTTGATTTGTATATTTTTTTTTACATTGTTCTCACTCATAAAATCAACAAGAGTAATGTACCCAGGATTTTGTAATTTCTATAATTAAAAGAGTGTCCTTGGAGTTTCTTGCCCGTTCTTTTCCATAGAGATCTACGTTTTGGAATGGGCAACTAGCTTCAACTTTTGTGACTAACTGACTGACTCTTTGACAGTTCAAAAGTGCCTGTAAATGTTTTAATTGAATTAAAGGCTTTGAGTTTGAGTTTGAATTTTTTTCTGTATTAGTCATGTTGCAGTATAGGATCTTTATCACAGACTACATAGAGTTATTACGTATATCTTTATTCATTTATTCTCTTTTGTCACTTTGACATAATTATTTATAAGCAACTATGTACGCACCCAAATTGAATATTTTTTTGCGAAAACGAGAACGAGTCTGGGCATAGCAATTTTTTATTTTTATTGCACAATCATAAAGCGTCTCCTGAACTTTTTGGACAAATTATCAAAAAATAAAAAGAATAATCCAGTTAGAACCAGAACAAAAATGGCAATTGAAATTGATGAATTCATAGCCGATACACTAATGGAATTAATTAATGGCGAAATATCAGTTGGATACGCATTAGAAATGTTAAGATAGTTTGTCGTAAATCATTAGTGGTTATGAATTCATGATTTTCAATATCTTAGCTGTTATTAGGAGTATGTTTTTGTTCCCAAGGATGGAATTAGGTATTTTATTTGCTTTGAATGAGTAAACTTTCTTATATGACTGATGGTTTTCATTTTCTATCGATATAGTCAGAAGTCCGGGAGAAATCCCTAATGCCATGGGCATGGGACCACGGGTAATTAAAATTACCCATGGACCCGGTAATGGGTCGATCCACCGGGACCACGGGTAACGAGTGCTCGTTTATATGAATACGTAGTTCGAAAGTGATGGAACTGTTAATTTTATAGTGCTGTGACAGTTGCAGTGGACGCAGCAGCTTATTTCAAGCTCGTATAACTTCTGCAGCGGTTACATTTAAAACTAGAGTATTAATGAAGAGGTTATGAGATTATTTTAAGTTTGTAAGAGAAAACAGTTTTGATATAAGTACAGAAAGCAAACTTGAACTACAAGCTTTCTTTGAAGATATTCAAACGGTAAATTGCATATATTTAAGATGTAAAATTGTTATTAAATAAATAAAATCCATTTATTTCGGGTTCTCCCATATTAAAAAATCACAAATGACAACACACGAGATAAATACAAAACACAATATAAAAATAAATACAATGTCATCAAATTATAACAAACCAAATTAATAATTATTATCAAATTATTAATTTATTGATGGAAACTAATGTCAGTAACAGCCGTAGAGTATTTCAAAAGCGAACTGTTGTTCAGTTAACTGGACATTATAACTGGATTGAGCATTAGTACTGGAGATTGAGTTATCTTATCTTAGAGTAAACTGCGTTTTATCAATGAACGATCTTCTTGCAAAAAAAATCTTGGACAAACCTGACAAAATTACACTTTACCTAAGGAAACAAAGCATTGTTACTTGATGTAGCAAATCGACGGTTGGCACTTCCTGTTTGTGTGGCTTTTGTTAACCTTTTATCTCCATCTCCTCTTTGCCACTTCTTAATGCAGCTGCAGTCACCTATAACTGTTAATGTATTTCGTTACAGAAGGAACTCATTTAACCTCTGTTATCAACTTCCAGGCATGATTGTCGAGGGTCAGAGGAACAACACGAAGATGTCCTACGTGTGTCCGCCGAAGTTCATCCGGCTGGGTCACAGCTGCTACTTCTTCAGCGAAAACAAGGCAACGTGGCAGAACGCACTCTTCGCATGCACGGTAAGTTTTAATAATAAACTGACTAATAAACGTATTCAAATTGAGCACAAATTGGTAACATGGTATAAATAGAAAAAGATGATATTTTTAATAGAAAGTAGGAAACTAGGACGATTATAAATTCCATTGATCATAATATTTTGGGAATAAAGTACTATATAATTTATATTGTGTTGAACTTAAAGAAACTACTCAAACATAGCTCACGTGAACAAAACCGCAAATCTACAAAGACGAATTGAAAGCGAATATATCAAAACATAAGCACATGTGTGTGTCAACACATAAACATATAATTATATACAAAAACACACAAAAATAGTTTAGATCTCAATTTTCAACCGTTGTAACTACATCTAAATATTTTATCGATATTGACCACGAGAGCTCATTAAAATCTCAACGCAGGTATGCTAAAAAATACTCCGTATTCCACAAACGGAATGTGAACCCAAGACTTTCAAGTCATAACTTATATCAAGACCCATTACAGTTTAAACGTACAAAGTAAAGTAGATCACATAATAATTTTATTACAACCATCAAACTTTATAATGTGCCTGAATCTTAATAACTTGATAAATATGTTAATTACTTTCCAAATGAGACTGCTTAACATTAAATGGAACCAGTTCATTTAGTTCATTCAAACATCACTAACATACATTAGTTTAAAATATCGTTACCTTTTTTGGTAGATTGTGAAGGAATGGGGTCTTTTGGGGATAATTTAATAAACTACAAAAAACCTTCAGAAAAAGCTCTAGATTCTTTTTAAGAAGAGGTTAGTCGTAGTCTAGATTGATAATATTATGAATCAGAAAAAACCCAATCAAACAGGTCTGGTATATATGATCGTGTTGATTTAGATATTAGCTAGTTAGAATTGGAGTCGCGACATCTGATTTAGATGTGACCCCTGACCGCAAGATCTTGCTATTTTCTATGTAACTTAATCATGAAGGATATAAAAACTGATCATGATAACGTCAAGGTTGCTAATGTAGAAATCACCAAATAGTTTTAACCAGCCAGATTTCCAGATGATCCTTTCTTTGTATAAAAGAATTACATAGTATTACATCAATTCTTTAGAAAATAATCAGAATAAAAAATTAAGCTTCCTTGCATATAGTTTCTGGTACGCTGATGCAAGACAGCTGAATATTTTATTGAGCTTCTATTTAATAGCTAGTCTTTAATACAGTTACTATGCGTTTCAAATGATACACATGTTTCATTTCAAACTAGTAAATGTCCTCTCAAAAATACGGCCAGGCGAGTTTGAGGATCAATAATCATAGCACCTACAGTTGACTAAATCGACATAACATTCATTGTATCACCAATTAAAGACACATTAAAATCGACATTAAATAGTTTCAGAATAGGTGCGGCCGTTATAAACCAGATGAATCCAATATCAATTAAGTTTTTTACATTCCTGTGGCTATATTTGAACGATGATCTCTTTTGATGGGCTATATCTGTAGCAGTATTGGTATGCGTATGGATGTTGGTATGAATTGGATAAAGACGTATTGGTATAGTTTAATAATATAATAATACCAGCATATCACTGTCCTACTGCAAAGCAAAGGCCTCTTCTTATTCTGAGAAGGCGCAAACATAAATCACCACGCTTGCTCAAAATAGTTTAACGATTACAGACTTATATATATTAACGATATGTCCAGATTTCCTCACGATGTTTTTCTTTCACCGATGTCAAACTCCGAAAGAACGTATGATTTGATAAAGTCACATTGGTACTTGCCTGGATTTAGAACCCACAACCTCGTGCTTGAGAGGCAAAGCTTTAACAAATGGGCAAACACGAAATTTTGTTATTTAAAAAAAATTGTAAAAAAAATATTGTTGATGTTTTGATTTGTTTAAAATCTAATATGATATTCTGTTTCCTAGAGGAGCTTTTAGACGCGAGTGACAGTAGGTAACAAATTGTGTCAGTATGGATTGAGGAGCCATGTCATATTTAAACGCGGATACTACCAATATTTAGTAGTACAAGTAAATTTGCCGATTTTGTAGACGATCAACACTCCAAATATAACCAAAGCTTTTAATCCTGATATGCCTTCCAACTAAGCCTTCCAACTTAACTCAATACTATGCTTATGATAGAATAGGGTTTAATAGTGCAAAGGGTGGTGCTCCAACCATTGGATTATTGCCACTTTAAAAGCTTTACTACCCATAAGCCCCACGCTACCATTATCCTAAGGTGCTTTGACAAACATATGCCACATAAGAAACTGGAGCCAACATGAATAATCCCAGGCCAGACGACCATATAGTGGCAATAATATTAAGCTGCGCTAATAATAGTGGGACCATAAAGACGGCTAGTCCATTGTCTGGGATAATATTATCTAAGCCGTTTTCCTTGATCGGTTCATTAATTCCATCACCTACATAGGCGAGATCATAAACATTTGATAAACATACGAGAATAGCAATTTTTTTTTTTTTTTAAATAACGTTGCCCCACACTAGTAATTTTACCTGTATCGTGGGTGCGTTTACATACATAAATACACAAACAGCCAGACCCGGAACAACTAATTGTAGGTCATACAAATATTTGTTCCGTGCGGGGATCGAACCCGCGACATGCAGCGCAGCAGTCAATTACTTAACCACTGCGCCAACCGTGCCGTCAAATTAAATTATCTATGACCGTGTTTTTTTTACCCATTAGATCCACGTGTTATTGATTTATCGACCTTAGGCGTCATTGATTAAAGCACAATAGACTCTGCTAATGTTATTACATTCCCTGTTGTCGTCTTTTTTTTTCTTGATCTGCATGGTGCTACTTGATGTCTTGATAACCACAAGCCACAATTTCGAGTTTAATAACCTCTTCGTCATTTTTTTATCCATCACTATGCAAATGTCGTCAACTACTCGTATAACCAAATATTTGCTCATCATCACCATTGACGCCTCTATGAACGACAAACTAAACTAGTAAAACTGTCAATTTGGAAGAACAATTATACTAATGCTGTAGTGGCCACCTGTCAACAATTAAATTGGAATTTATAGCCAGCTCATTTGGATGGCGCTAGCTCGCGTAGATGTGACCGAGGCCTTTTTTTTTTATTGGTGGGAAATCGTCAAATGACTTCTGCCGCTCTGGGTGGAGCGGACTCTTACTGACTAAAACCCACCCGTGTTCCTTCGGTTGCCTTTACGTTGCCAGGGGCCACAGTATTCGGACTTTCCCGTAACCCCGGCAGTGGCCTTGACATTACATTTTATCGGTCGGTATTATGCGATAGCTTTATTTTTTAATTAACTGACCTCAAACGGAAGTTTGAGGTCAGTTAATTAAAATATTTTTTACGCGTTATTCAAACTCAAACTTACGTCATTTATTTCAATTAAACCATTTACAGGCACTTTTGAACTGTCAAGAAGTGGTTCAGTCAGAAATATGAAGCTAGTTGCCCATTCCAAAGAGTAGTAGGTACCTATGGAGAAGAACGGGCAAGAACTCCACGGAATCTCTTTTAAATAAAAAAATTGATACAAAATATTGGTTAAATCATTCATGTCGAAATTATTCACGTGAGAACAATGTAGAAAGATGTGCACGTTAAAATTGTCCGTATAAAAAATAAAAACAAAGAACCATTAAAAAAAAATATATAAAATAAAATAAGCCATGGCAGCTAAGAGATGACCAGTCCCAACTGACGGCGCCTGTTCACTAACATGACGCATGGATCAGCACCATTCAGCTCAACCATTTTGAAGGGAGCTAAAATATCCAACACACGCGCCACCACCAGCGAGACATCTGAGTGAGCATGACATACTCTCCGCCGCCAGGGCACGTTAAAGTCAATGAAAGACATATTACACGAATGGTACCTCTCTTTAGTACACAGTACTCACACCTGTGCTGTGCAATTATAATTATAATACAAAGGAGATTGAGTTTATACAATACAAAGATGGTCTTACAATCTTCAGCAGCTCCAACACTATTTTCAAAATGTTAATCAATTAGTTGTGGTTGTGGAGCAGGACCAGCAATGAGCCAAACATTTTTATCAGTGATGTAATCCCCCAACTTATAATATGCCTGCCTACATAGTGTGTTTTATACAATATTTAAATTTCGTCTCATTCAGTTGAAGTATATTGCTGGGTCCTTTTCTTTTGTGAAATAACCTGTCTCATAAAATCAGTTACGGAAGTGAATTTATTTAACAAAATTTATAGGCTAAGAATAATTATCAAAAATTTGTAATGAGTGCTATTTTCGTTGAACTCCTTGTTTTTGACCTGTCCGACGAATTTAAAGTGCTCGAAATAAAATTTCCCAATAATTCCTACCTCGTCGATGTACAACTACTCGTAAATATGTATATTTGAGAAATTGTAATTGATTAATTCATATAGAATATCCTTTTCCTTCCGAACATAATTATACTGATCTACAGATTTTGCATAGATAAGTCCTCGCATACATTTTCAAGTTAACTCTCCCGCAAACTGTAATGCACTTTAGTTAGATCTGGGTTAACCGCAATGGTCTTACGGGGTCGATGGATTTGAACCCGTTTGTGTTCATGCGGGTGGGTGTCTACTATTCACACACTGGTTTATCATGGGAATTAGTTAAATACATTGTTGTTATTGTTAGTGTTTGTCCACTAAGCGTTATTCTCTGTGGAGACTTAACTCTGTTTTATTGATAAATGAACAAACCTATTTTCATAAAATTGTCACCCTATAGTGAAATACAGAGTTGTCTGATTTTTTTATTTGCTGTATATTAATATATAATAATTCATGTATTTAAAGAAATAAGAGTCAACAATAGGGATTTGACTAAAGATATTTGTTTTTCCGTCAGATAGATTATTAAAAAATATTGGAAAAATATACATTTATTTTTTTCTTTTTTTAGTTAATTAAAAGATTACAGTAGTACATTGAGTTAAACTATGGCATGACGTCACTCCCCGGTAGATTTTATTCTGACTTGTGACGTAGTGAGCCCAACTTTAATGCGTTTTATCTAAACCATTATTATTTTTTGTAATATTTTGACTGCCTAACCCTTTGGGGAATTCAGGCGTAATGCTATGGTATGTTATGATATCAACAATGAATATTTTAACTCTTACATTCCTAATTTAATAAGGCATAAAATTGTTCAATTAGAATTTACAATTTTAAATGTAAGGCAAATAGTAAATAAAAAAATACTTCAAAGAACCGATTGATTAGGTATGTCAATTAACATAATGGTTTTAAATATTTACTATTCTCTTATTTAAATGAAACTCGAAAGCCATAAAAAACCTACTAACTTAAAATAGCAATCGTTTAGAAATAAAATTATTTTATTTGTTTAAATTCTTTAATTACTTACCTACTATCGAACGCGAATCGAACTAAGGCTACGACGCACGACGGTATGTAAGTTACAATTCGAATTTTCCCTTCGTACGGCGATGCGATAATAATGTTTTTTTTTTTCTGGCTTCTTTTATCGATACTGAACCTACCCCTAAGCTATGGCACGCAATTACTTCATCCTGTATACATGGTTAATCGACAAATTACAATTTTACGGCTTTATTAGTTTAGTAGCTGAGAGATTGGCTTCTGAGCCATGGACACTAGGTTCAATTTCTTTAATGGATTTTCAACTTTAACACTAGAAATAAGGATCAATGCTGATTGGGAAGGTTTGGGGGATTGGAGTGGCTTGATGTGCTGGCGTCTGTACTTTAATTGTTTATTTGCTGACTGTTCTGCTTTAAATAATCGATTTGTTATATATCGTTGGAGGCTTTTTATTAACAACCTGATAATGTTTTGTTGTTACCTATTATTTGTAATTAGTCTGTAAGCCTTCTTAAAAGTAATACAATAAAATAAATAAAATAATTCCCAAACGCATGAATAAAAAAACCGGTCAAGAGCGAGTTGGACTCGCGCACCGAGGGTTCCGTAAACATATGTTTGAGAATGCGCAAATTGCGCTCTTTCATATGATACCCCACATGCCCTAGTAGCCCCACTTCGAATTTTTAAGACCCTCATTTAGAACCGGTTGCAAAAAAAAAAACTTTTTGAAAAATAGTTGTGCAAACTTCATCTAAAACTATCCCTCAATCTATCCAGCTGTGACAGACAGGAGTCGCACCATAAGGGTTCCTTTTTACCATTTTGGTACGGTACCCTAAAAAACGATTTTCAAGCTTCTTTTAAATGAAAATGATGAACCTTACGTTCGAGGTGACAATATTGCGTATATCGAATGTACGAAAATGACTAGTGTTAAGCAAGCATCGAGAATTCGACACTCACTCATTAAAACATCGACTTATTAAACAAACAAAATGGTGGCATCTGGTTAGAACCTATTACGTCACGCTTGTTGGAACAGTACCAGAGAAAAGTTTGTCAACCCACTTGAAGTCTTACTTAGGTACTTTTTGCGTCATATGAAGAAAATCTCTTATAGCAGATGAGCCTCGGCTCCACACACAAAGTTTATATAATACTAGCCTCTGCTTCGCAAGGTTTTTACGACTTGACAAACCGACCGAGATTTCTTTATTATATTTAAGTTGTATGATATCAACAATGAATATTTTAACTCTTACATTCCTAATTTAATAAGGCATAAAATTGTTCAATTAGAATTTACAATTTTAAATAACACACACATAAACACATAAACCTTTTGGAATAAATGCTCTAAATTATAGAATTATAGAATTTGGATTGATTGAATCTATATTGTGTAAGTTTTAGAAAATCTAAGCGGTCACACAGACAGGCATGACAACCGACTTTCTTTTATAAAATGTTCTAAATAGATTCCGAAATTCGTAGGAGTTCACAAGAAAAAAGGGCACGTAGAGTTCGCCAGATTCTACGTTACTTTTCAGCCAATTTTCATCACATTTTGATATTTGTATTACTGTGAAAAAAAAACAAGTAACAAAAAACAAAACCAGAGAAAAGAAAAAATACAAAACAAATTATTAAAAATAGCGAGTTGTGTCTATCACAATCACAAAATACCACTTAAAAGACTTAAACATCAAACAAAAGCCGTGAACACTTCATCATTCTACGCTTAAAGTTGACTAGGTACAACCATTGTGCATAGTCTTAGAACCTTAGAATCCGCGGATAATGCATTATCGTGACGGCTCCACACAATAGCTCAGTGGTAGCACTATCTTGAGCAATATTGTGGCGATCTCCATTATTGTCTTCACGTCAGTCGCACGGAAAATAGCAAGGATTATTATGTTTATTATTATAATAAATAGCATTTGAACTCGTATAGAAATCTCGTGCTTAAGGTTGTGCGAATCAACATTGAGTCAATTTCATCCATAGTTATCCATAATTTTTTCCAATATATCGAGCGAGCTGTGGTAATCTTGTAATTCTTGATAATCCAATGAATACTCGTACTAACCTTCATGATACACTTTAAACTTTCATAAATAGTTTCGTTTTTTTTTTAAAGTTCAAAAAAAAAAAAAGTTATTATTTTTACGAACACCCGTTGTTAACTAGTTTTTGAAATTATCCACACAAATATCACGACATCAGGGGCCCAAGTCTGCTATTTTTATAAATTCATCATTCCAACACGATCCCATTGTCATTTTGCTAAAAATTCGTAATCTGCTAAATTCATAATGGTCGATCATTGGTTGATCATTGTATTCCACTAACAAGGTACTCAATCAAACGGTAAAAGCAATGACTGCACATCATCATGTACGAGATTACCAATAGATGCCATTTATTTCAATGGAGTGTCGGTGCCTGACCATTGGAAAGTCATAATGACGCCAATATATTAGTAGATTACCAAACTTGTCAATATCAACTATTATGAAATCAATGATAGAACATTCTGACACTATTGTAATAGCAGACTTGAGGCCCAGGACAAGGATAACGCCATAGTGACAGTTATTCCATAGAGTCCATACGTTTCCAAGTACCCATACCCTCTTCTGAACTTAGTTCGGAACAGTTGTTATTTCCATACGAATGTGTTAGAAATGGAGCGATCACCTCAGGTGCCGTCGTCAACTGCCAATATGATGCAAATTCGTCTCATTTCACGCCTCTTGGAACCAATCACAACAATATAGTGCGAATAAACGGAATGTCAAACAAACTTATTGTAGTTGAAGATTCTACTGTTGTATTGTGTTTAGAGGAAGCCTTTTGTTTGGTGACTTTCATTCTACTGTGGTGGAAGCAGGCTTCTGCAGCTAAGTTTTAAATATGTCATGTCTGTGACACACATGGCTACGACGTTTTCTTTTGTTTCATTGGAAAATATTCAAAATTAACAAGATGATGGTTACACGTCATAGGTAACAAAACCAGTTAATTATTTTAGCCTCTTATTTGACTAAAACTATACATATATGTATATACGTAGCTGGGCCAGCTCAAGGTCAAAGTGTTATCACTGAGATGCAGTCTACTAGTACAGGTACTGCACCATTGAATCGGTTTCACGATATAGCTTATCTAAAGAAATCGGTGATAATAATCTCATAATTGCATCAATTTAGGACCTCAGCGACAGAATATTATAATATTCTTGCATAGTTACTAATTAGTATTTCATCGCATGAAAATGAAGATGAGTCTGAGTAATCAATTCCACCACATCTTAATGTTTTCCACAATTCCTATTGTTCTGTAGCAGAATGTTAGGTATTTTGAAACACGGAAGTTAAATTATTTTCATTTCTATTCCATACATTCCACACACAATTAATCATTCAAGAATAATGAGCTGTATATTGTAAATTCAAAACACAACAGACTAATGGCTGAGGACTTTCGCGACAACTTTCGCCACCATTCGCAGAAAGCTGCAAAACTTAATCTTTGTTGCAGTTTTTTTGTAGGGTTGTCTCGCAACCAATTTTTGTAAAGATTTGGTTGATGATTTATTTGGTTGATGAGAAGAAACTTGATGTACCTATGCAAAATTAAATGAATAATTACTTAAGTATATATTTTGTATTAAATTATCGAGTCAAAATTGTGTATCAATAAATTAGTTTGGAAATTGTTTGAAAATAGAGAATATTGCATTTGTCCCAGACAAAATTTTGCGTCCAGTACAGATTTTCAGATCTTGAAAATTCAAAAAAATAATAGGTCACACCTTGTAGGTACTACTAGTTTCTAACCAAGAAACTCAGACGCTTTTACGAACGATTTTATGGTAACCTCTAAAGCATAAGATGCGAATTTATAAGCAATAGCTTCCATGCCTCGTTCACCTTTGTGCCACAAATAACTAGCGCGAGCGCCGGTCACGAGTACTGTCTAGTTATCAGTTAAGCCAATACGCACTCCATTAGGTGTGCCTACACCTAATGTAGTGCGTATTGGCTTAACTCTCTTGAATGACGTCAGGTTCAAGTGTTTTTAAATTAGGATAGTCAGCTTGTATTATTTGTTATTTTGTTACGGTGTTTGAGACTATGGAACTGTCACGCTTTTCATCACTCCGGGGCTTAGAAGGATAAAGGAATATGGCGACCATATTAGGTCCATGTTACTTTAGGTAATAAGAATGAGAGCATAAGCTGATCCCGCCTTATCTCGCCAAATGCTACAAAATTTGCATCATCCTTGGAATAGTGAACAACTCACGTTACTTATAGACACCGAAGTATGATCCTTGGTGCCACGAAGGTTGGCGACATAAATAATGACTGATTCATGGCCAATTCCACTGCTCAAGAGACACAGCATTGCGCACCATGCATGCATAATACAACTAGAAATATATCTTGTAAATGGCGCTAAGGAAAAAAACATCAATCAAACAGCCCATTGAACAAACAGCAATTAATTTAATTAAAAGCGATAATAAATAATACATACCACTGACTCTGTTTTCGCTCCGACAATGTAGCTTCAAGAATGCCCGCATACTTCAGTAATACTCGTAACTGTCCACATCGGGTCATGGAAAGTGACCTGTTTTATATGGTCGAGGGGGAACTGACGAAATGCAAACGAAGGATTCCGGTTCTACAATTTTTGTATTTCATTGTCGATTTTTTTTGGGTAGTAGGAAATTAATTTTGACGCTGAGGCCTTATAGTTGTCTGTTGATGGCCACGTCTTTTTTTTCTGAGTCTGAAACGGATCAGAATTATGAAAATGACAACAAAATAAACAGTGAAATAGCGAAGTTGTCTGATTATCTTGATTATTATTATGTTTCTTATGCAAGGAACTTTATTACATACTACCAAATGCTTTCAATCATCGATAGAAGACCAGTGCTTACCCTTCTGATAAAAACCTTCGTCCTTTCTAACAACTGCCTTAGCAAAATACACATTAGCCTGTTTATAGCATCCCATAAGTTACATAACAATAACTACCATAAATATATGCCTGAAAAAAATTATGAGTATCATTCTTCATTTAAATTCCTTGTTCTAAATTCCTCCAATATTTCCGTCAGATCCTATGATCGATTCTACCGCTAGGAACAGTGTGTAGATACGTGTGTTTTCAACAAGTCTATCTTCCGATATACACAGCTGTACCTTCGACGTTTGTTTGTTAGTTTTATACAGACATACTTGTATATTTCTATTAGCAGGATGAGTTATAGTGACTGGGTTATGAGTGTTACGGCCTTTTTATTATTTTTTTTATTTCGGGCTGTTACTAAGGTCTTTAACTCTTCAGCTGTTTTTATTTCTTTGTTCCTAAGAGAACTTCGGCTGTTTCATGTTGGGTTGGCGTTGTATTTATATTCAAAAAGTTTTTTTTTTTTTTTTTTCATACAGTGAAAAATAATTTTTTTTTGTATTTTTACTATGTAAAAAATACATCGAACGTATCAAACAATTTACGCCTTAGAACATTTAAAAATCATTTAAAACTCAAAAGCGAGCCAAGAATATTTAATTAACAGACATTCTGTAAAAAAACACTATCACGGAACGAAAAACAAGAGATTCCACGTATCGGGTTATTTAGAGCGGCAATAGCTGATTATATCACTGAATGTTTTCTTTTAAATAGATAGACCACCCGAATGCGCGTGGGCAAGATACAGTCTACACCAGGGATGGTCAAGTTGAAGTACCTATATTATGTGAGCGGTTACTGTACACATTTTTTCAGTTACTACGGGATAAACCTACGATCTTTTGAAATATTCCTATTTCAAGCGGTATTTAAAACAAATAGCATTTTGGAAATGGAAGCTTATAAATCCATTGCTTGATTGACCTAAGATTGGAAATTATATATTTTGGACGAAATGAAATGCTCGGGAATGTGTGTACTATTGTGTTTATATACCGAAACTATTGTCCAATTAGTGTCATCTTATTTACAGAAACTCAAATCCATCTGAACGTTAACTGTTGAGCGCCCCTGATCTACAGCGATCTTGTTTACGTTATCTCGAAGTAAATTATTTCAGGGTGATACACGTGCTTCGGTAGCTGTTACTAACATATGCTGCATTTATGTGCAAGTGTTTAGGTCTAGTACAGTATAAACTATAAAGTGGCCTTGTTTATATTATAAAGTGTTGCACAATTCAAGTTGTATCTAGTACAAAAAATACAGAACATTTTATTCTTGCATAAATATAGCACAGACAAGTTTTTCTAGGACCTAGACTAACTAGGTAGGTATATTAATTATTAGAAAAAATATAAATAGTTCTATAACCATCTACCGAGCACATCGTAGTCCACTGGCGATAACGTTCAAAGTTGGACCCACAAAATCCTGGTAATTTATAGTATTCCTCACATCAATTTGAGTTTTTAAAAGTTCATTTTGAGCCTAAATCTTGCCACCATCGATCAACGTCCCCAAGTAACGTATCCATATTATACTGAACGCAAAAGTTTAATGAGTTCAGGTATTTGGTAACTTATCTAATGCTTGCAATAATGTATCGCTCGAGTTTACCGCTTAAAAAGTAAATACGGTTTCTTAAGTCACCTAACAAAATTTATATAAAGGAATTGAGGCCATAGGCTAGATAAAGAGATGTAGACAACGTGTGTAAGAGAGAAAGAGAAAACAAAATAAAATTAAAATAAAACTATTCACTAATATAATAATAACAAAGTTTAATTGGAATAACTTAAGTCTACAATTTATAGCCACAAAAGTAAAATACTGTGGCGCAGCTATCAACGCCCCACCCAAAAATATATACAAAGACATTGTTCCAGACTGCGAAAAAATCTTTGTAAAGTTAATTAATAATTAAATGAAGAATTTTTTTTTTTTTAAAGGAATAAAAAAGAGAATACACTATATTATATTACTATGTAGTATAAGTGTAGAGTGGTTTGGGGTGGAGCGTGTGTGTGTTTATCGTGTTACTTACGATAGCATAAGTTGCTCAGTTTCTTCATAAGACAAGGATTTAAGCCATTCAGTCATACTTATTAAACCTTATATTTATGTCATTGTAAAGTTTAGAGCTGGTATGGTTGAAGTGGTGACTAACCAACACTAAACTTCAGCGCTCAGTCTTACAAACTCTGTCGGCACGCCACTTGTTTGTTGGGGGCTGAGGGTCGCAAGGCAGAAGCTGGTGTTTCTTAAAAACTGTTTGTAGGACGAACAACTGTCTCACTGTGAGGACCTCACAAAGTGAGTACAGTTCAGAGGTCGGAAATCTAATAGGTTTTTTTGCCAGTACTTTTAAAACTGCTCTCTGAACCCTCTAGCCGCAACATGGTTGTCTTGTGGGTATCCCACAAAGTAGTTATAAAGTAACTGAGAACTGATTGAGCGAGGGCAAAGTAAAGCATTTTTAGGGATTGGAAATCAGCAGCCGCTCGAAGCTTTTTAAATAAATAAATCAATCTCCTGACTCGAACCAGAACAGAGTTATCCTGTTTTTTTTAATAATATCTCATGTTTTTTTTTTTTAAATATGAGAATACATACTTACATTCTTTGTAAGGAGATGTCCATTACAGACCCATTCCAAGACCTAGAAACGATCTTCAGCAGCATGTTACTAGGCCAAGCTAAAATAAAATTTCAAACATATCACCGTGTAGGCGGGGTGCGTATACGCACAGTACCAACGTTCAATGTACTACGTCATCGCTGAATTCCATAATTTATTTCTGTCTTATAGTATACAGTATGCTGATACAAACATGCTATAGCAAAGAATTGTTTTTTAACGAAATCAAGGACGGACTTATGAAAGACTACGTACGAAGATAAGTTACAGAGGCTGTTGAATGAAATTAATGAATTATTTATTTCCTACTATTTTCATGAAAAATCTGTTAAATATGTAAAACAGGATTATTTAAATTGCCTGTACTGTCCTTGAATTTGAGTGTGAACGCAAGAGTTGTACTAGTCGACCTGATCTAAAATTATGTCCCGAACACTAAATAAATAGGCGTTTGGTAGCTACTATGATAACTTCTCAGAACACCTGCAGGTAGCTGTGGGTCCCAAACTACCCACAGCCTGTATCATGGTGGCACCTCAGCAAGGTGCTCAGTATTGTTCTCTCTATTTACGTATCTCTGACTAAGTATGTGTATTCAAACAATGTATCGCATAAATTTAGAATGCGAATAAAAAATATATTATAAGGTTTGTTTGATTTAGCCATTAACGTCTTAGACTCTGACAAACCTAACCTAATCCAATGTGAACGCCAAACCACCTCAGTGCCCAGACATTTAAACCCTCGTCAAATCAGTAATGTAGCTTAGACCACGAAGAATTATAATGAGTAACGAACTGCCAAAACAGCTGTTAAAGAACAGTTAAATATCATAGTGCAGAGAGAAAATGCTTGATGCTAATCTTTGAAATTAGGAGTGTGAAGACATAGAACTAAAGGTTTGATGTCATTCATCATTGTCACAAGCCTCAGCACTGCTCAAAAACACTACTTTCAAGGTGATATATTTTTCTGATGCATTTGATAAGAACCATAATAGTATCTCTCACATTACTAGCAAAGTACACGTTTATTAGTAAGTACAGACAGTAAGGCTGGTAGTCAGTAGTACATAACACGGTATCATCACTCACAAAGGCTCTTTTTGATTAACCCAAAACTTACAATGGGCAAACCATCATATAAATTCTATGCATAACTTTCATTTCAAAACCACCGCCCCAATTAGTGTGGACCGAATGATCTGGTTAGCTCTGCCCCACAAACAACAGGAAGAGTCGTAAAGTTTTATCGATATGTGGTACGTGCCAAAAGCATGGTGGTTCCAGGTACCAATATGGGAGCGAGCCAAGTCATGGTGGCGTCGGATTCCTTAAATGAGCGGTGGTAGGATTGTTTAGGTTTAATGTGGATCTAGTTACTTGTCGTCTTGGTTTCCTGGTTTCCTGGTACCCGAGAGGAAATGTGGACACCAATGTTGTTCAGCCGTTTGATTGAAAACAGTAAGCAATGGCAAAGTGAAAAAGTGAGCAACAGCATTCCCAGCAAATGAGAGCATCCCCGTCGCCAATTGTTTGCCAAGCTTCACATTATGGAATTTCTTGCCGGAGCTTCTTGCCGGCTCTTCTCCATAAGAAACGAACAATTGGAACCTTGCACCTAACTTCTGACGTTCCCTAAGTGCCCATGTAGGTTTATGTGATATAAAATATTTTAATTGTAATATGTTTCCCAAATTTTTACTACTCTCGATGAACATTAGAAAAGAAGTTCCAAAGTTCAATACTATCAACGTTTATGAGCAAATAAGATGAGGATTGTCTATTTAACAAATCATGTAAGAAGAGAATACAATGTTCAGCAAAACACATGAAAATTACAGTATTCAAAAATTGCAGGATGTCGAACCGTTTACAGTCCTAAACTGCTCGGAAAGCAAAATAAAACTGCAAATAGTACATTTACAACAGCCAAAACATTGGAGGACAAAATAACAAACGTGTTTTTACAAACAGTTGTATGCATAACGAATGTCAATATTGTAGTGATTATTTTTACATTAAATCGATGAATAGATTGCGATAAGGCAGCGATTAGTTCTTTATAAACAGCTTCTGGTAATAGATTTTTATTACGAGTATATTGTTACTGTGAGTGGCAAATGTCAACGTTAGACATACCTATAATAGTTTATAGCTTACTCACGATTCTGTTATGTTGAAGTGAACTAGCTTTTTGAGCGAGTTTTACTTACGTATATTCATCAATTTGGAATTTTGGAGCTTGATTGCAATTCTTCTGAAAAAAAATCACTTTTGCCGAGATTCTATCACCTAGCCTCATGGTATCACTTCAAAATAACACGAATTGGTGATATCTTTTTGCTTCTCTCACAAACCAATTGATTTATATTATATGTATAGATAAAACATAACATTCTAAGTACAACGTTCCCTTTTGCCATCATTAAATAAACCCATAAAAAAGCAATACATTAGTGTTATCCTTAAGTGACAGCTATTTCAAACGGTCATAATGATACCTAATGAAATATTGTCATAATTCACCTCGCTTGGCAGATGTTTCAGTTATTATTTAAGGACTCTGCTGTTCTTACTTCTCGTGGTAACTGGTCACAGATCTGTTTATAAATGGGTTCAAATTCAGGTTCCGGAATGCTGCCAAAATCACCCAATAATACTTTTTCTGACTCGGAGAATGACCTAGGACCTCCCCCTCAGGAGTTGCACTCTTGACCACGAGACCAATGAGGTTTACCAACGGGATGGTCATGAACTCAAGGCCATCAGTAATGAAAATGAATACGAACAAACTGACATTCATTTTCCTCACGACTACTCAGAATTACGTAATGTTTATATTATTTAACGCTCAATGGTAATCGGTGCACGAGAATTAACATTAAACTCAATAATGTCTTGCGACGTTTACTTGCCTAGAGTCAATTATATTGACCTAGTGACAATTTTTATTAGATCCACTTGTGATATTAGCTTCGAGAAATTTTCTAAAAATCTCCTACTTCCTTGTCTTTCCTTCAAAAAAAGCTCCTTGAGTTATTTTGAAGAATTCTGCTGGCGGAATTACAAAAACAATGATTTAAAAAAATTGACTCAAATCTCAGTAAAAGCTTTGCCAATTCTCTTGATCCTGAATGGCATAAGAAGCGGTAACCATGCTTTCTGCAGCGAGCAGCCAATTAACTGCCTGTGTTCTTCGGTACCTATAAAAATATGAGTACAATACAAGATGAAAGTTAAACAAAATAAAAAACTACTATAAGCCAAAAGATGCAGTCACAATTTTGTACCTACTATCGAAGAATTTCATATCTACGCAGTTTGATAACAAAATCCCGTGAACACGATGACCACCTCTGTTTCCACCCCAGACCTATAGCGGCCGAGCGCTGCAGGCAGAAATAGTCCTTACGATGTATAGTTATAAACTTCTTCGATGGTATATCTCTACTCAATTCGTCAAAGTTCCAATGATTTCACGCACATTTCGAAAAGCTTTCAAGCACGTTCTACAATGACGTCACAAAAAATGGCGCCTCGAATTGTCGAGAATCTCCCACATATGACACATCTCACATAACATCTTCCATCCGACACACGTCACACATGAGATAAACGATACATAAATGCAAACCGATGTTTTCTTTGAAAACCGTAGTCGCCCACGCAGAAAGCGCGTCACTTATACTATTTTCACGGACATTAGTCAGTGGTGACCTTCGCTATCTAATTGAAACACATAAAATTATACAGTGTAGAGTGACTTGGTGCAAGGCGTGAGATATAGCGGTAGAAATAGCCTGGTTTTTATCTCATCGATATTTCAAACAGATTTTGTCTTAATAATTTAATGTACGAAGCAATCTCTTATTTTTATATTTTTGTTATTTAATGTTACTCACTTATTTTTTATATTATTTTCAGGTAAACATCTCTATAGGCTCAACGCTGCGGCATGGTAACATAAAAACTGAATTAAAACCACTCATAATTATTATCCTCTCTTAAATAAAGAAAGAAATGGCTGAGCTTCTATATAAAGAAAGAAATAATAACATTTTTTTGGACACAGTTCGTGAAACACATAATAGCAAAATAAAATGTGAAAATAATCTTGTAGCAATAGTAGTGTTGTAGAATAATAGATTCGATTCTAAAAACATCAACTATGCATAATTTTCAAACACAACAATACTATATAAACGTTGGCTCCTTAATAATAGAAAAGTAAGACAACAAAGGATGGCAATTCGCCCATCTTAGCAAATATTTGTCACAGTCAGTGTATCGCCACTCGCTATCTGGATAGAACCCTAGCCAAATTAACTGTAGTAAACTTACTATAACCCAAAGAGAATGTCTTTGGAAATAATTACTATGTTAGTATTATTTTGCAAACCAATCACGACACCTGCATCTTTTGCCAAATTATATAAATTTTAGGACATACCCGTATTTAGCGAATATTATTGGATTGTACCTATACATAAAATTACAATTTACTTCTGGAATACGATATGCATGGGAATTCCGCGCTCAGTACAAGTAGACGCCAACTTTTCAGACATTTTGGCTAGTCTTTCGCACATCCATTTAAGGTGGAAGGTACGTAAAAAGTAATTTGGATGCTTCATGATAGAGAAAAACTAATTCGGAACACGCAATAAGCGTTACCTAGTACCCTAAAGATACGGTTTCAAACATCAAACACTCCACTTTCAGTAATCAAATGTAAATCGACAGTCAATTGTTTATCGCGACCAACTCCATCAAGTCTATCAATGAAACTATCCCATCAATGGCTGTCATCAGCAATTCATTTCCCGGCCACCAGTGTTGCCAACTCAGTGGATTTTCCACTAGATCTGGTGGTTTAGATTAGCATTTTAGCGGACAAATTTTGGTTTTAGTGGCTAGTGGATTTTTATAGTGGCTTAGATTGTTTCATTTAGTGGTACTGCTAGACATTTAACCACCAGCACAATTTACATATCTACAGGAAAGAACTTGAACGTTTACATTACATGATGGGTATATTTTTTGATATGTAGGCAACACTCCTAGGCTAGGTGGTGTTTGTCGGGTATTCCCCGAAAAGAGTTTGTCAATTTCTTAAATTATTTTGATTATAGTCTTTATTTGTATGACTACTAGGTCAAATCTGATTTGAAATAAGAAGGTTTGTATATGTTTGTTTCGTATGCATGCACAAAAATATAACTTTGTTAGTACAGTTTTGGTTTTGCATCGGCACGACAATGAATGTTTCATTTTATTAATTTTGTAAAACTAATATGCCTAAGCCACAGTATACTCAAAAGCTCCGTGATAATTGGTTACGTGACTCACAATTAAAGGACTGGTTACAAGTGGTGGAAAGTACTGGTGGTCTAGTTGCTAAGTGCAAATTATGTGGTTCAATTTTAAGGAATCATTATGGAGATTTAAAGAATCATGGATTATCCAAAAAGCACTTGCAAAATTCAAAGGTAACCAATTCTCACAATTCGTGCGGGTTTAAAACGCGAAGGAAAATGCTGCAATAACTACATGTTACCGAACAGCGTAGTGCAAAAAATTGGAACTAAAGAAGTGTATTCTTCAAAATCAGAAGTTGTAGAAGAAGCTGATTCTTCCGAAGATGATTTTTAATCTATATTTTGTTTGTCTTCTTGTAACTTTGTACCTAACAGAAATAAACTGATGTTGTGATACAATTTAGGATAATGTTTTTTTTTTTTTTTGCCAAAAAGTATTTTGATAATGTTAGTGGTTTTCTGGTGGTTTGAAGGATAGCAAAACTTAGTGGTTTTCTGGTGGGTTAACACGCTAGAATTTGTGGGTTTGTGAAAAATTTGTTGGCAACACTGCCGGCCACTACTCGTCCATCTCACACTTGTACCATGAACGTGTCACATTCTTGACTTGTCCCATTGAGATCAATTCAATGCTGACATCATCTGCCGGTGCTTGCTCAACACCTATTAGTGCGGACATTGCTTTTCCAATTGCCACAGTGAGGCCATATTCATACGCAATTTACTTGATAGTATTCGCCCATGCGATCGTTAATTCGATTTTTATAGGACTGGTAACTTCGTTGGCCTTAACTTCGAATTTGAGGAGCTTAATTATTTAAAGTTCCTCGAAATTATAATTCTGTTTGTTATGGGTTATCTTTTATGTGTAGTTACATTCTTCATATGCATGACGCATATAAATTAAAGATCAGCTATAGCATTTCGGTCTTCACTTTGTAGCCTTACCATAAGGAGTTTCAACTTTTAAAGACATAACGCGTCTTTCATTAACTTTATTTAACTTTTCAACATGTTCGGTAATTATAATACTATACCAATATTCAGAAACAGAATTACCATTATTTAGTTTTCAGTCATTCGTGCTATCGAGTGTTTCAACATTTTGAGCCCTTCGGATCGTGTTAAATGCAACTGTATAAATAATTTGAACTAATTTTATAATACTAACATCCACTTACACAATTACAATAATAAACGTTAAAAACATCTTCAGCAAATCAGCAGAAACAAATGTTTTCTAATATTCAAGACATTTGAGAGAATAGTGAAAAAGGTAACTTTTAAAAGCAGGTACGGATTCAAATTTGAATGCTTGTGTGCATTTTACTTAGATTCGGCAATTTAATGGATTGATTAGAAATCATAAAGATACGCGATAATAGTCGACCCATTGTTGATAAATATGGCATTGATAACGACGTCTGTTACCGATATCCCGCGATGTTATTGCTTGCAATATCGTAAGATATAGAGATACAATTATAAAGACAACCAGAGTTAATCTATTTGCTGACAAATTCTGATGACATTGAATCAATTAAATTGAGACAAATAAGTGATAAGGGAAATGGGAAATGTAAGTTGCTTACGAAAAGACAGGAATTCAATTACAAAAAAGAAAAAAAAATTAATATAGCCTTACATATACTTAAACATTTTTTATTTCCTGCTAGTATTTTAAACATAACATAACATTACATCACGCCTTGTTTCCCCGAAGGGTTGGGCAGAGGTGTACCTGTAGTAGGTACACCCACATTTCGCCAGTTATGTTTAAGTATGTAATAGGGGGCGAGGCTTTTGCCATCAACTGGGCAAATCCAGACTCCGGGCTGCTACTGAGAAATTCCAGATAGAAAAACCCAATAACACTTTGCCCGACCCGGGAATCGAACCCAAGATCTCATGCTCAACAGTAGCGCTAGCGACCACTAGACCAACGAGGCAGTCATTTAAAACATATTTATGGATATGTTTAATTAAGACAGTTAACAGATGTAGAAACCGCGCGTTTGGTCTATTTTAGCTACTTCCACAGTATTATGTCGTATGGCATTTTACTGTGGGGTCGGGCTGCTGACATTGAATCCATCTTTGTTTTACAAAAAAGAGCTGTCAGAGCCATTTATAATCTACGTCGTCGCGAATCTCTCAGGGAACTATTTAAAAAGATTAATATTATGACGGTACCTTGCCAATTCATTTATTCAAATATTATGTATGTGAGAAAAAATCTACATCTTTTTAATAAAATAAGTGATAGACATAATTTTAATACTAGAAATAAAGATAAAATAGATCAACCATTTTTCAGACTATCTAAAGTAAATACATCTTTTATGGGGTACTGTGTTAAATGTTACAACAGAATACCTTGTGATATATTAGAATTAAATGAAAGAAAATTTAAAAATCATATAAAAAGTACACTTTGTAAACAAGCATATTACAAATTAGAGGATTATATCCAAGACAAAAATGCTTGGAAACATGCTGGTCCTGCTCCATAGGACAATTCAGAATCTAGACAAAATCGAACTGGTTGCTAATTTAATTGTATAATTATTATTTTTTATTTTTTTAAACATTTATTTTATTTTATTTTTTGTGATTATTTGAACTCACACACTGACTTATTATTATTAGTATTACTTATTATAATGTTAGAAATATAATATAATTTTACAATGTTTGTAAGTATGTGAGCACCATGCATCTATCACATAATTATGTCATTCCTTCATTTTTCATTCTTTTTACCTATCGTGGTATAGTAATCTTATTCTAGGTGCATTGTCTTCACATATAATTATATAATAAGTGTATACAAGATATAATGATTTTTTTTAAAAAGAGTAACGGTGGAGTTTCTTGCCCATTCTTCTCCATACGAAAACTACCTTTTGGAATGGGCGACTAGAATCAGTTTTATTATTTTTTGTAAAGTTTGACGTTCAAAAGTGCCTTTTTTGTGCCTAATTGAAATAAATTATTTGACTTTGACTTTGACTTTGAATTAAGTAACTTAAATTAAAATACAAGCTATGTTACTAATCATGCAGTAATCAGTAATCACGAACATTCCCCCGTGTCCGATGACGTCACCTCCCACCTCACTGATTGCACAGATGTGCCGGCTGGCGCACAGCACCGACCCACATTCGCGACATTGGACCTTTCCGATGGACGATTGTATACAGTACCACCATTGTATAAAGCTTTTGTTGACATAACGCAGAGGTCATGCCTTATTTCATTTCTGTTGTGATACCATTTTAAGTTTATTTATTTCAATATATTATATATTTGTTTCTTCAGTTTAAGTATTGGAAAATACGCTGTAAGCTAAAGTTAGCAATGAAATCATTGTATCCGGGTTTCCTGCATGCACGACAAAAGCCTATTCTCTAAGAGAAGAGACATGCAGATCATTGGATCATGAACTAATCATTGTGGTGCCAAGTTAGGTTGATAATGTA
Organism: Xanthia togata; assembly: GCA_963853775.1. Lineage (NCBI taxonomy): Eukaryota > Metazoa > Arthropoda > Insecta > Lepidoptera > Noctuidae > Xanthia > Xanthia togata. Next base: position 4,198,583 of record OY970797.1, on the reverse strand, counting down.
ACAATTATATAAATACACATTCGGGGACTTAAGAAATAAAAAGCACGTGACTAAAATTATCTTTTCTTTCAATAATATTTTTGATCCCTACTCATAAAACATGCCGTAAGCGGTCATTAACCTTATCCTTAATATATTTATGATCGCTATTAAGTCTAGTAAGTTTATTAACCTGTTCGCTTCTAAAAAAGATATCAAATTATATCACAACACTCCTTATTGTTTTCTTTCTCTTTTTTCATCATAGAAATACATGTATTCATCTCTGATGCTTCTAGAATTAATGTGGCATTTAATTTCAATATTGGCTCTCGTCAGTTCTTAGTCGTTAAGTGGTTCATAAAATTGATCGGTAATTATTTTCCGATGATGTTATGTTAAAAGGTATTTATTGTCTGCTAGTGTTTGTTTTTCTCGTTTTTTGTTTCAATGTCTTAATCTATTTTCGTTGCTTGTATGAATCGGGTTTACGATCGATCGAAACAGTTTTGTCGCATTGTTTTTGTTCGGAACTGTCCAGATGCAACTGTTTTATCAACTCAGTGGTGGTCATCTTAGGGCTCCTGTGCTTTAAGCTCTACATTGGAAAATATATTAGATATCAACTTTCTCTTCTCTAATGAACTTTTACGTGGCCTTTATTAGTTTTAGTATTTAACAGATTTTTTAAATATCTAACTAGGAACCCATACCAGGGAACATTTTTAGTATCAAATAACTCACAGAGAAACAGAAAATACTGCAAGAGCCAGAGTGACCGCCGTTATGTCACTTCTCACATTTAAAAACTTGCATCTAGACTACCCACACAGTATATTCAGCTTAGTCTACCAAAATAATTAATTACAACAAATGGCAGTAATAAATAATATAAATTGGCTAAACGAATATTGACATTTTATTGCTTGTTCAGACGTCTCTAATGAATACGACCTCGTCGTCACAAAGCTTAAACTAAATAAAAATAATATCTGGGCCAGCTTACGGTTAAAGTCAATTGCACCCAATATCTAATTTTATTCATCCAAGGTTTGCTGATGAAGTGCGAAGGCCGCAGGATCTGACTCATGGACTTCTGAATGAAATATGGAATACCATTTGACTTTAATTTATAAGTTCATGAAGGGCCCATAAATCTTGTTCTTCTGTCCAGCTATAATAATGTTCGCAAATTGCCGCGGCCCTATGATACAACATATTGTGCTGGATAATAAACTGATGCTAAATTTAGTTTCGTAGTTACATTGATTTAAACAATACAATAGGTTGGTTGAATTGAAACTAAACAAAACTCAACTGGATTTCGGAATTACTTTGGCAAAATTATAAAATACATATATCATAAGATCGTCAGTCTATCAAAAGTTCCTTGGTAAAGTAACTAGACAGGTCAAACAGAGCTACGTATCAAGGGAACAATAAAGACACCAAATCCGTTCTTAATCGAGAAAACACTAAAATAGACCCGATAATGACTAACTCGTACTTTTGGAAACCTTATTCTAAATCACTTTACAGTTCAGTTGCTACTCTTTTTGCGACGCCCAGTGAACTGTGCACGCGCTTCTAATTAAAGCTACGACTTGTAAATGAAGACCAACTTAGAGGCGGTATAAAAACAAAAGCGATCTAGACCAGTATAACGCTCACAGAGTAAAAACTAGCATAGATACAGTATCTATTAAGCAGATGTCAATGCGTGTACCCCAGTTGCGTACCTCAGTTTCTTATCATAATTATGTTTGAAAATTTCGTCTGTCCGACAACGCTATTTTCGAATTTTCAAAATTAGAGGCATTGTAATTGTTAGTGTCTTACGAAATCATCCCGCAGCAGACAGTACTGAAACCATCTGAAGCTAATATATCAATTAGCTCCTATGTGTTAGGATTGAAAAAAGCAATCGAGGGAAAGTATGAGTTAGTCTTTTTAGCGTGTTCATAGATTCGTAAGGAAGATAGAGATGCATGCATTAGAGTGTTTATCTTTTTAATTGACTCCTATCTCCTACTATGTCATTTATTTCTGTGTCTGTGACCGCGTTAGTCAGCGAGCTGCTGAGGACTTGTTAACAGGTTTCCTTACATCTCAATCGGATGACGTGTGTTCCAAGTTCTATCAATAGACTGCATTCGCAATACTTAGAGGAATGCTTGTATAATACATCAGAATGTTCTATAATGAGAAAAATAGTTCACAGCTGACGTATGATCTGAAGATGACGTATTGCATTTCGTAATAAAAATATCACGCCCATGCGTGTGCTGCAAGACAGAAAAAAGTTTACTGTAGTTCAAAATACATTTATTGGAGCTGTCTAAACATTGTGCCACATCCAACTTGTAAAGGCTACTTTTCTGAACGTTTTTATCTTCTCAGTATACCTATTGCTTAATCAACAAACGCCTACGAAGATCACTTACTCACTTAGCTCTCAGACGATCGTTAAAGGATTAGCCTTTCATTTCCTTACGACTCATCTTTTGGTTAGCACCTACATAATTACGTATTAAAAGCTTGCTATTCATTTGTTCTCGACAATTTTAATAGAGGTAAGTACTAAAATACTAGATCATAATGAGCGGTCTCCGAACCTTGATAACATATTTTCTAAAGTTTATTGGGCTATTAAACTGAAATATATCGTACGTTGCTCAATGCGTCTACGACTACAAGATGCAAATACTAGTTACAAATTAGAAACAGACAAACCGACTAGACAGTGTTGGGTGCAAGTTATAAGAGAATTAATTTAGGATTTAATGTGTAGAACTTGTGGGATTAGTACTAGACTGAAACAAACAAAAAATAAAATTTTATAAATATTATATATTTACTAGAACATTATACATATACCACATCCACATACAAATCTAGAGGTGGAATAGTGTTAGAGCTTTAGGACATTCACAAAATATGTGATTCATAGTGCCTTCCTCCAACCCGCACTCGCAGAGAGGAGTCACGAACATGGATTTTGTGTAAAAAGACGGGAGTGCAACAAAAACCTAAGTGGATTCTTCAAAGAACAGAAATAACAGATTTCGATAACTCTTTGTGGACGGAAAACCACGGCTATTCTATTCTATTCTATTTTTTGATATGGCAAGCAAAGCCGATGTCGACTATTCTGCCATTTTCATTATTCTGAATTGGAAAAACAAGTGAGTAATGCAAAAAAAAAAAAATATATATATATATATATATATATATATATATTGAAATCTTCAATGATCAGCTGAACTTAATTTAGGAGTTGACTATTTAAAAAATATCATAGTTGTCAAACACAAGCTTATCAATAATAAAAAAATATAAACAATAGCAGCATATTTTTGGAAAAGGTACATGCTGTGGTTAAAGCTGTAGATCTGTTAGTAATTTGCTTTATTAGAAACAAAACCAACGTCTTTATTTTATTCAAACCAATCATAGGGAATGACATAAGCACAAATTAAATAAACCTTCTGCCCCTCTCTTTTTGTCCTTTACCCAACTCGTCATTCGCATAATTATCTCTTGAACAGCCCACCTCAATACATATCTACGCAGTCACACGTCGCCACAAATCTTTTGCTTTATACTCATTCCAAGAACCGACTTGCGTTCACCAGTACACAATGACCGATGGCATTGGCACGCGAGCTTAAATGTCTGAATTGTTACACTGATAGTGAGTGCTGTGTGGCTATTCGTGCCACCCAAATATAATCATGTCAGGTGTTTCGAAGTAAAGGATGAGGATATTAATTCTGATGTTGATTTCAAAGTGGCTCATGCATCTATTGCTTAATTTAGCACGTGTTTCTAAGAAAGTGACGCATCTGTTAGAACAGAAACATGTATTCTGCAAGTGTTTACATGCAGTGACAAAATGATATGGTAGCCCTTTGTCTGTTACTTGGTCACGAGGTTTCGACAACGGACGGTTTCGCACAAAATTAAAGACTTATGCAATAGCTAGACAAAAATGTACAAAAAAAAAAACAAATGCGCTCTGTGGTATATATTCCTTGAAACATATATTCTGAAGTGTCACTACACGGTCATTAGATAATTACCTATATTATGTGGTTATCATTACCCTAATAATTGCAGGCACCTGCAGTTTATATGCCGTAACATCAAAACAAAACAACACCTTCCAATTACTCGGTCGAGACCGTTTCCTATAACAATACTAGAGATCCAAATACTTACAAACACCCGAAAGTTTAAAAATCCTCGATTGCATCCTGCCAGTTAAAAGTCAATAATAAATAACCCAACATAATTTCTATCATCCTCAATGAATAATATACACCCACAAGGAATTTGTACCGACAAAAACTAAAAAAATAAATATAGATTTAATAATCATAGACGAGTATACAACAATAAATTATAAACGTATCACACGGAAGCTTCTGAACCGTGTTGTTATTAATTGGGACTAAATATAACGTTTAGTTAGCCATTGATTTATTTTAACTTGGGTACATTAACCTATGTCTTTATTTGTACGTTATTTTATAGTTTGTTCTTTAAATAGAGCTGGTAGTTGATCGTAAATTTATTTCTTAGGTGGGATGTCGTTATGTAGAAGAAAATTTACTTTCATTATGGTTTGGACTTCTTCTGGATGGTAACTTTTCTTCAGGACTTCTTTATCATCATCATCAGCAACTTTGCTAATTTTCGATGTTTTCTAGGTCTAAAATCCTCCCTTATCTATTAAAAGTAGCGCAGCGCCGAGCCTCTCTACCTGTATTTTAATTTTCTTTGCCATGTTAAGGAATTCAAAAGATTTTCTACGAATCTATTTCTTTAAATAATTATAATATCTTCGTCTCTCTGGCAAATTGTAATTTCATCTTTTATTTTGATTGGTCATTTATCAGCTTGCATTGCATTTCTATCAGTGGCAATTAAAATTACACACCATCTTAATGTAATATGAATTAGTTCGTTTAACTTCGGTCAAGTCAAGTGATATTTCACTCTGGCTGCACTAAATCAATTAATCATTAACGCGTCAATTAACGCTTAGTTAATTTACTGTCAAGCGTTATAATGATGTACCATTTTACGGTACGTCATAATTAAGATTTGAAATTATAATGACGTTTTTCTGAGTTTGATTTGACTTTTGTTGATAGAGTGAAAGTTATTAATTATTGTTAGGTGTAATCTTAGAGTATGTGAATGCATTTCATGATCAAACAATAGTTTGTTAAAATCTCACGAAGTAACTTTAAGATTTTGATCTCTTCATTACAATCAAGGTTATTAAAAGCATCACCCTTGAAGTTGATGAGTTTCCTACATCGTATTCCATTTGGCTATATCACTTAGGTTACCGTAACTAAAAAAACCTTCTGTTCCATAGTTACAAACATAGAGAAAACGTTCTTCATAATCACAATAACCAACATAAATTATTGTACAGACGTAACCAATCCGATACTAAATGCAAATAAAGAAAATACTCATTGATAAAAATAAATAGTATCGGAGTTGCTAAGAGCATAAATATAGAAGTAAAAACCGGCGCAATGATCGCTGAGAAATTGATTTTGTTTCCATGCCAGTGATTATTGTGTTTAAGGCATGTGAGAACAGCGATTATATAAAAAGACATGGAGAAAGAAATAACAAATTGATAATCAAGAGAGAAAGGAAATGGTCATTAGTATCTACTTACAGGAGAAGAATATTGGCTAGAAGGAAACGATTTTGAAATAGATCGCATTGATATAGGAGAAAAACTATTATCGTAAAAGCTGGCATGGGTGCTTACATTATCAAGAGAACATCAACAAAATGTTCACTATGTTTTTCATTTTACAAAAAGGAAGCTCAGAAATATATTCATAAAAACATTGTTTTCCACCCACGCGCTCCGTCTGCAACATGCCCCAACAATCGTTATGCAATTACAGCCTATGGATTCGACCGTGATCTTGATCTCGTTCGATTCGATTACACTGTCAATGACGATCACATGTCCGATTCGATCAATCGATTCTTATTGCTTGTTTATCGGGGCATTGTTCGGTGTGTCATTATTCGATGATGGTTTATTGATGTTTTGAAATGTGGAGAACATTCCAAAACATCGAAGTGTGGTGAGCCGATATGTGTGGTATTTTACTATAGTACTTTTATTTGTAAGAACATTGACGAGGGCTGCGCGTGCTATGAAGGAAATTCTAGATTTTGCTTTCGATTTTATTTGATAACTTTTTATAAGAGAATCATTTATTTGTAAAATAGCTTTAGGATAAATCTGCTAAATTGATATAATATTCCCAGTTGAAACTGTAGAGTGTGTAGAGCTTTCTCGCTAAAACCATTTATATTTTGATTCTTCGCTACGAAAACACCATAAGGCATTCGCAAAAAAAAAAAAAAAATTGTAGTAGTACCTCTTTGCCTTGCATGACCTCTACAGTTCACCAAGTGTAAAAAAACCCACTCCTTTCCATCAACATCCACTTACAAAAACTGATCCATAATGTATGAAAATGAACATGCCAGCTGGCCGTGATCTTGCCTCATCTGATTTCGCATTGCCATTCACAACCGTATGTATGATGTACCTATTGTCTGTAGCGTATTATCATGTAAAATTCACTATTTAAATTCACCGTACTGATATGAGACGATGCTGATACAATTGTAAGCGGAAACGGGGTGCGTAAGTGCGTATGTATGTACCTATTGTACATACATATTCTAGATGTCAGTAAGATGGTTGAGGATTTCCCAAACGTTTCTAAATCAGCCCATTGAAATGAAATGAAATTGTTTATTATGTAAATAGGATATTGGAATCACATATGTACACGTCATCTTAAAAAAATTATTAAAATTAGGTAGATGAGTTCGGCGTTTCCTATCTGACTACTCTAAGAAGAAAGTCCGAAACAAACTCAGAGGTCACAGTCTCTTTTAAAGTCCAGACATAATCTTGGTCAGGCCATATGAGGACCATGTAGATTAGTCTGAAATCGGTCGGAAAGAAGTCGGTCTTTTGAGAAAAGAACCACACAGATTTGAGTGGACCTGTCCTGTCAGTACAAGCATTTGTCAGTAATCGTAGAGCTCAACTCAGAACTTAAGGAGCTCAATACCAAAGAAAGGACATTTGGGTAGGCCGCATAAACTACTCAAACTGCCAAACCATCATTTAAACCAACCAACAAAGAAAAAAATAATGAGAGAAAAGTAAACCACATTACCACATAGTCCTCACATTCACAATAATTAAAACAATATAATACTTTACAAATTAATCATGTCATTTTGTATATAATTTTCAACAATGTCATTATGTATATAAAACTGGTATATTTTAATGATTTTACATAATAATTTATTTATTTATTGTATTTATTTATGTAAAATACTGGTATTCAGCTGCATCCGGTTAGACTGGACGCCGACCCCAATATAGTTGGGAAAAGGCTAGGCAGATTGAATAAAATATGTCAAATTCTATGGTTTTATCACAAGGTTTAGCAGAGCGAGCACCTCATTTACATTTGTAGACTAAGCACATTTGTAAACTAAGCAATTTGAGCACATTTGTAGACTAAGGCGTAATTGTAATCTAAATCTGGAACATAGCTTATAAATACCCCTATCAATTACGGAGCATCGTAGTAACAACCTTACAAACAATAACGGTCTGTCCTTCAATGGGAACCGCATTTCTGAAGGTAACTACTATAATTCAAACTTTACTAAACGTATACCGCAACAAGATAGGTAATACAACAAACAGTTACTTCCGAACATTCACAAATCACACAGTACTATCAACTCAAATGATATATCAATAGAAAGAATGTCTTGCGCCACCAACAATTTTCCTCAATCAAACCCATACATTTTGATTGCACCACAACTTCTTCAGCTTATAAATATTCATAACGATCTAATACCAAAACTATTCCTATTTGCATGACAACCATGGCTGTCTGTCACTCTGCTATCACAATAGACTCTGCGCATGATAATACTCCAACGTATGTCACTTTAGACGTTGTGTTCATGTAATCCGAGATTACAAGCGGCTGAAACTTACCAACACCCATTCATCTACATAAATGAAAAACACAAGAATTTAAGCCTTATGATAAGAGAGATTAAGATGATGGTTAGTGGTGGTGATGGAAAAGTAAGTTGGTAAAAATCCACATTAAGTTGTAATTCGACGAACAGTCATTGAGTGAAGTGTCGGATATTTTATTGAGGAAATTTGAAGATAAGAAATATCTCAATATGCGGGCTACGGGGAGGTATTGAATAAGATCGCATAGCATTTCGGAATGTGAGCTTAAGACGACCAAACACCACATTCCGAATAGAAGTATATTTGCTGACTCCAAATATGAGGATATGATGATGAGCAATTCATTAAACATAATAGAAAGACATTAAACTAGGGCCAACACGGCCCAAGTGATATAATTTCCAATAAACACGGGGAAAACCGCAAATAAATCAATCAAGAAACGCAACGCATGTCCTGATTGTGGTCAATGATTTGTAGTGAACAAATCGTGGCAAGCAATCACAAAATTTGCCTAAGTCGCTGTGAAGATGCCCTAGATTGATTATGCAATGTCTGTGATCTGTCTGAGTGGAGATATGAAACCTATTCCATTCTATGTGACCCATTGAGATATAAAAAGATACTAGACTTTTGTGAATGCAGGCTTGACTAATTTTAATAGTGGGTGGTCAACAAAAATATAAATATAGTACCTACACAGTGGTTACTATGATATATGGAATAGAAGTTAACATTATTTTCTCACAAAGCAAGATCTGTCACTGCATTACTTACATAAATCATTATATAAAGTCTTGCACGACCTCAAAATCGGTTAATGTCAAGTAGATGTTAATGCCCTATTTGCAAACATAGATATTCATCTGCAAAGCTAACTGAACGCAAACTACAACCTTAAACGCTGAGTTTTAAGACGTAAATTATTTAGTTTACTGGTAAAAAAATACATGGAATTTTAATTTAGACTCCTGAATTAAACATTACAGTTCTAGATTTGCTCTGACATCAGCTGTCTCTAATAAAATTGTGGTTTGCTTGAAAGACAGATCTAAAGGATCTAGGAGTTAGATTCAGGCGGCCTACATTGCTAACGTAGTCATAAAATTATTATCGCACACTTAACGTGGTACTATTACTAGCAAAAGCCGGGTGTTTTAATATAAACACTAACTTTAGAACTATCAGCGAGCAGTGAAGTGGCGCATACTAATTTAGTCCTACTAAGTTTATACGAGAAACTACCTACTAAAGTTTACCAAAATAAGTATCGAGGCTCTGGACTCCGTGGTGTAACATAATAAAGTGGCACAAAAATATACAGAATACAACTAATGAATAATTCTGAAACAAAAACAATTGGTTCTTTTGTTTTGATGCTACTGAAATATCTCACTTTATGAGACGAAATAACCAAGCCATCTCCCATTCATCTTGAAGCAGTAATAGTACTAGTATTCTTATCAACATAGAAAATGCGACAAACCCAACCCTGTGACTCAATACATAATCAAATACCACTAATCCACCTTGATCTAAGATCAAAGGCAAGACGTAATTATCATCTGATTAGCATATCGCTGTTGTGTCTCGAAATCAATTGGACAATGAGGTCATCACAGTCAATGGACAGGACGAGCTCGCAAATTGTGTGTGTAATAGGGCAAGCTCATTGAAAATGGGACGCAATGTCAAGAATTGTATGGTGTGTTTCATAGCCGAGTAGCGGGATTGGCAGAAATGGTTAGGTAATTTTCCACATAATTATTTATGAAAAAGCAGTAAGCCAACTGTTATAGTGACTTTAAAAAAAGCGATTCGTATTCTCAGGAAATAGACTTACGACAGAAAATGATTTCCCACAAATAAGAAAAAGAAATAACAAGGCAATACCTACACAATAGAACCCTTACATTATATCGTTTTGTGGCACAAACGATACCTCGTTAGTAGTTTATCATCAATAAGAAATTATGTAAATGATACAAAATAATTTCTAGCACCGAATAAATCAAACAAAACAAATAAACAACAAACAATAATAAACAATTCAAAAGAAACGTTCAAGTCACGATTGCACCAAAAACTAATTAATCTTACACCACGCACTAACCTACATACACAGCCCTCCGACACCCACAAGAGGCGCCAAAGTTGACGCCATCATGGGTAAACAGCGATAATCATGATAAATAGGTCACATCACCATTGAACAAGGTGATACTATGGAAATTCACAGCCAATTGAACAAATTAAAAGATGACATCTGCGATCCTCTTAATTGTAATCGGCGTTAGGAGGAGCCTCTATTAAGACTTGATTTAGCAGTATATGAAGGGTCAGAACAAGATTGATCGTGTATGAAACTCAACTGTATAATTTATATCTTCAGTGAATTGGATGTGATGTGTGGTCCGTTATTTTAATAGGGCGTGTAATAATCTCCCCATAGTGTCGTAAGATTTGGGATGTGGACTCAATATTGATAATACCAAAGAGTACGAATGTCAGGGGTGAAGAAGTATACGCGACATTCTCTTTGAATAAAATCAAAAACCAGTTATGGAGACTATAAAAGAAAGAGACGTCAGCATAAACGAAAATGCAATATTGGTAATATAATTCTAAGGATCCTCAAACATTACATAACGCCATTTAAAATCTAATATCAAATCCGCCGATGCTATGTAAAACGAAATCGATTTAGCATATCCGATACCTATAAAAACGAATTGTTTTATCAACGGAATCGATGATAATGATCCTTAACGCGAGATATCGACATCGATTAATTATCGTGAATGGGAAACAGGGCATCACTGAATATATTTATGGTCCATATAAGTAGGCGGACTTCAAAGGAGTGGTATCAGAATCACGGTACATCAAAGAGATAAGTAGCTGTCTCGGTGGAACCATGTGAGGAATTAAGCAGACGCAAGACAGCGACAGATCTGTCTGCTGTATGAGTAACTGCACTCTTTTTGTACTTTGGCAGTGGAAAGCAGGATCGTGTTAAAGGACTTAATAGGATTAAATGTTATGTGATGTGCGAATTTATGATCTCTGAAATTGCAATTGAGGAATGTCGTCAGTCATCTAAAGTAAGCTTTTCTGTTTATTGCGTGTTCTTCATAGTTTAGCTATATATGTCAGTCTTATGAATTAGTCCACTGTCTTATGTTGCAGCCATTTAGTTCCTCATCATTCAAATATTTTCTAAAGGAACGTTTGTATAGAATTTGAAGACTTTTCAGAGCATAGAGTACTGATTTGTCTTTGAATTTCTTTAATGTAAAGTTATCGCAACATTTTTATCAAAGTCTACTTTCCGACTTTGTTTTCCGTTTCTCCGGTATTTTGTAATTTTCAAGATAATGTCTAAGAATTTCTCTTTCAAAACTTGTAAAAATATTTCAGTGAAATCATTGACATTAAAAATAAATATTACGATTTGTTTCGAAATTAAAACAACATTCATGAGTCTTTCTTGTTCAGAGATTACATGTAATCATACATTAAAATTAGAATTGGAATATTATCTAAGACAAACATGGTTGTTGGTATTAGTTGCTCTTTGAATATTTGGATCGGAATCCAATATAATGCTATTTGCGGCGGAAAATACGTTTCATCTTCAAAGCCTACTTAAAGATACCTCGTCTATTTTATTATCGACTTTGGAATCGTCAGGTTTTCTAGGTGAATTCAGAAAATCGCTTACAGTTAATGCCTAGACACTGTTCTTCTATTTTATATTTGAATGCTTTTCAATGGCAATTTTTTTCTTGTGTATCTACATATCTAGAGTGTAGACACCCCCAGCTCAGCCTTATTATGCTACCCTCTGTCGCTTATTAAGATTCTAACAACAAAAGCCCAAATTCAATCATTGCCCACAGAGCTACTTCTCCATTGAGAAATATTATTATAGTGTCATTTAATACGAGCTTTTATTCCATTATAATAATTCCTGAACATATACTCTACTAGCCCATAACAAGAACCCAGTGTTAGAAAGCACTTACATGCTCTTAGCCCAGTAATAAGAAACGTCCATTTCAGCTCTCCTTACTAAGGACAACCTAACTGCTTACAAAACATACCTATAGCCTTAAGTACCAAAAGCCATACACTTAAATACCAACCCAAAGCCATAACGATAAAGTTGCAAGTGCTTTAGAAGCATAAAGTAAGGATGTGAACCAATAAAACTGAAAAGGAAATAGGCGTCTATGTTAAGTCATAAAGTTAGGAGGAGTATTATGTAGTGAAGAGCTGCCTTAAATATTGGATTTTCTTCGAGATAAGGTTATAATTACGTTTCCTGCATCGCCTTATGTCGAACTTCATCATTAAACGAGAAACATTAGCTCGCCATATTACGTTATTTAAGGTTTATCGTTATTGAGTTGCCGACACGAGTCTTGTAATTACTTTGAGAGCAGTTAATATTTTTATGGATAAATTATATTCCTTACTGGTTATTTGTTTATGTTCATCTTATGGAAATCTACACTTCTATAATGAGTTACAAATATAAACAAGCTATCATAGGATTGCTTATTTCAATACGAGAAATCAAAATATAATAATATGCGCCGTAATATGCAATAAGAATACCTATGAGTTTATACAGTCTTAAAACAAAAAAGCTTTCTTGTAAACTTTAAAAGCTAAAGCAGATTCCAGCGGCCCCGCAACGCATCGGATTTTAAATATCCTCATTCATCACTTTCGTACATTTTCTATAATCCATCGCACACTACAGGTCGGCCGCACCGTACTTTTTTGTATGAAAATGCATTGCACTGCGGCCTGTTTCGTCTGTAATGTGCGCTTGGCTTGAAATAATTATTTTATCAATATAATTTTCTATGAACATATTGACGTAGGTATTTTATAAACAACTTCGTATTTTTACCTGAAATTATCCAAAAAATATTCCGAATTCATGGTCTCGGCTGCCTTCCAATATTTCACACAAGAATATTCAAAACACAAATGTCATAAAACAAATCAACATCTAAATTAAAATTTACCAAAACATTGTATTTAGCAGAATGATAGTATGGAAAGATTCGGGTGAATAAACATTAGTACGTGGTGTAAAAAAAGATTGCATTGCAGTACGTAACCTAGTTGGCAGAGGTTGCCTGTCACAATTTATATCATCGTAATATATTATTTCCCACGCGAGATCTCGGTAAACGGGTCCGTCACTAGTGAATGCAGTCGATTTTTGAGCTTTTAGATTTATATGAGTAATTCGTGGAGCTTTTAAAATTCATGAACACACACCTATTAATATACATGAACAGTTAATAAGAAAAATACAGAGCGAAAACCCCGTAAAAAAACGTCAAATATTATACTTTTTAATACAAAGATTTTGTTCATTCAGGTTTTTTCTCAACCATATTTCAGATAGCAACCATTTAGTATCAGAAACTGTTTCCTAAGTAACCTTAAAAATAACAAAATTATTATCTTCAGCTCCTACAGACAATCCAATCTTCATCAGTTTAGATCTAAGTTTAGCAACAAGGAAATCAAGTTGTCCTTCAGAGTCTAAATTAAGATCTCAATTAGTGACAAACCGTACTGATCACATTAGATATCGCCAGTTAATCTGAGGATCAGCAGAACTACATGAAAGCCGTTGGACAGCTGCCAGACTTCAGAACACTGAACTTGGCTACAGCTCTTAGGTTTCTATAAATTAATTGTAACTAGTACGTGAAGGAATTCGATGGTCAACTATTGAATTCGTTGGTATTTGGAAAAATATGACTGTTGGCTATAATCGAAGTCTGCAGTGCTGGGGAGGCTTATTCGGCTTCACGTGACATAATTAATAATGTAATGTTATTTTTGTTGTATTTTTATGTGGTGTTTTAATATCTATTTGAATTTTTATAATGTGAATTAATACTAGTATACTAACATAGTTTTTAAGACCTCTGTTACTAACACTTTATGGACAATTTTGTAATTATGTCTGTAATAAATGAATTTATTTATTTATTATAATTAGTAGTTTTTTTTCATAATTGTTTAGTTTTTTAAATAAGAAAAAATATTTAAACCATCTTCAATCGATGCCTTTATTTACAGACGATTTGAATAAGTATTTTTCTTATTTAGCCAACCCACAAATAGGGCTTCTTGAGTGCTTACTCATAATTCTATGTCAAAAGTTAGATCGGAATCGTTTCAACTTCTTATTGTTTCAATCAAGCTAAAATTCAACCAAAATCAAAAGTTTCACCTACCTATACCACAAGATAACCTATTTCCAGTAACGCATAACACGACCTATTCCAACACTAAGGGGTGCTACACATTTTTGCGATTTTCGCAATCTTTGCGGATTCGGCACAGCCGATAGCAAATGCGAATATACTTAATATTTTGTCACCCAGCCGTGGCGAATCATGACGAATCACTCGAACAGTTAAACCAATGACGATACGCTTAAACTCATTTCACCCACTTTATGGTGAACAAACACCATGCTCAATAACCTTCGGGCTAAATACAACCCACTCCGGCTGCAACGCATCAACCCAGACCCACGTCAGAGTGTCTAGACGGCTATGTAATCCCTCGGGAATAACCTCAGACTTGTGTTCAAATCCCTTTACACTGTAAAAGATATACCTACTCAACGGTAATTAAAGTTAGTACTGCCCATGCCTCATGTTATGTTTTGAATCTATATATCTTATATTGTATCAATGCCAATTATCAAAGTTTTTCTATTACCTTTTTGTTCTTAAATCTAAATTAACATTTTCAATTACGTCAAAGATATTTCTATTTTCTTTTCTTTGAATTTTCGTTTCATTTGTGGACAGAATAAAAAAAAACGCTAGTTAGTTAGAAGAATGTGTGCCAGTTATAAGAAGTCAGAAATTGGGTTTGAAAACTACATACGAATACGGAGATCTATCTGAAGCCAATCCTATTTCCCTAATCCCACTGCGTGCGGCACAGGAATTAAACTGTCAAAACAAGGAAATGTCTGAATTGATGGACATTCTCGATTTCTCACCGACGCATATAGCCACAAATCAATAATTCCGAACGCACACGAATGAATTCAGTAAACTTTCCTAAACGCCGTTTCCGACGTTTATGCGTACTTTATCTTAGTAATGGTATTCGCGCGTTTAATAAAATAAATATATTCATTTTTAATAGCCCTGTGCGTCTTTTGACGACAGATGTCGAAAATAAATATTGAAATGTGGAAAATATTTAACGTTTCGTGAATGTGTGTTTATAATGACATTGAAATTAAATCGACTAAACTATGAGCATTTTTTGTATGTCTCAGTCTGTTATTTTCAAGTAATATTTTCACAAATGGAACTGGAGTTTGACACAGCAGTACCTAAATGGTGACGCTAAAATGTAACACAATTTATAAAGGTTACATAGAAGTTGAAGAACTCCTGAAATTAATTTAGGTCAGAAAAGAAATCCACCAGGAATTACTGGTTACAAAACTTTTCTTGCTTTATGACAAAAAGTAATCCTTGGCTGAAAATTGAAACTACATAAATTGTTCAATTAGCTTAAAATAAAATAAAAAACGAACCTAGAACATGACGTATTGAAGATTATCGCTGCAACATTCTGGTCTATGTTGCTCAACTCATCTACCACTTTCACATGACTCATTGAAATACACTTCTCATCAGAAAAATCTAAACACCTTGCAAGTTTATGTTTTGTAAGGATTATCAGAAAAATGTGTATATATAGGAATATATGTCAAATGTCGGTTAATAGTGAATAATATGAGGTTATCAAATCCTAATGAAAATGTTCTAAATTTAAATTAAATTTTCATAGGTTTCTAATTTTGTTTAACAAATCATTTTTACCCTGTATGGAGTATGAAGGAAATTGATAAAACAACACACGTAAATGACAAAAAAAAAGAAACGTTTATTTAATAACTTGTATTCCCTCCCCGACCTCTTATTACTGCTTCCATACGGCTCTTCATCGATCGGATGAGAGTCACGATCAAATGTTGTGTGCATTCCATTCCATTCCTCTTGGATTGCATTTTGCAGCTGGCTAAGTGTTTCTGGGGCAGGATCTCTTGCACGAATTCATCTCATTAATTCATCCCATAGATGTTTAATCGGATTCATGTCCGGGCTTCTTGCTTGTCATTCCATAATGGAGATACCGACTTCGGTAACATAATCTCGTACGACGCTCGCGGTGTGAGCCTCCCCAAACCGTCCACGAACCGCCACCATAGCTGAACTTTTCTTCAATGCAACATTGTGCAAAGCGTTCTCCATCTCTTCTGTAAACCTTGTTCCTTCCGTCGTTACCATACAGCATAATTTTACACTCATCAGAAAAGAGGACTTTTTTCCACTGGAGGTATGACCAATTCAGGTGCTCACGTGCAAAGTTAAGGCGCGCTCTTCGATGGTTTGCAGTTAAGTTTCGGCCCATTTGCTGGCTTGTGCGGTACAAGTCCACGTTCCTTTAACCTTCTTCTAATTGTAGAATCACATATAGCCACCCTACGTACAACATGAAGCTGCTGCTGCAGTTGAAAAGCATTAAGGCGTCGATTTAGTAAAGAAGTAGTTAAAATAAATCGATCATCTCGCTCAGAAGTGACCCGATTCCTGCCAGATTCTGAACGGCGCGGGAACAAACCAGTCTCCCGATAGCGTTTGTAGACTCTATGAACAGACGACAGGCTTAGATGCAATCTTTCAGCCACAACACGCTGACTAATTCCAGAATCCAGCAATGCCACCACTTGGGTGGCTTCTGCGGGCGAAGTATCCATATGTTTTAGAAAAAAAACTTTTTCAGACGTCCTAAATTCACAGCAAACAAATAAAGAACAAAGAGTTTTAAGATAAGCGCTAATTTTTAGTTTTCAAATGTTAAATGTACTCCAACTTAAACACACATTTGTCTCAAAACAGTGTATGATTTCATTTAAAGGATAAACAAATGAAATTCTAATTTAGAATTTTCGCTTATCACTGTAATGGCCAAACTGCCAGCTATACAATCATGTGATATTTTTTTTCATTTTCATGGAATGAAAAATCTTTTGTGTTAAATTAGGACAGAAACCATAAAATCGGAAGTGTTTCGATTTTTCTGATGAGAAGTGTAATTCAGTCTGCTTACTTCAATTACATCGCGTTTATTTTAAATAGTTTTCTTTCGTAATGCCTAGAAGCACTTAGTGCGTGTAAAACTTCTGCAGTGAAAAATGGATGGTCTGCTCAATGTCTGAATGCCAGAGTATCCTTGAGAAAATCAGGCGAAAACTGCACGCGTGGGGCTTTATTTGTTGTTTCTTAATGTAGGTCAGATTCGATTTTAAATGAAGAACTAGGATGAACTTGCTTTTGTTTTTTACTTCAAAATAAACTGTTTAATATTTTTCTAATAAATCGAAATTTAAATAAAAACTTTAATGAGTTTTACCTTCTCGAATGGCATGCGTCGAAGTAAAAAGTTCCATTTTTAAATAACACCTGTCGTGATATTATATATATATATATCGAAGAAGGTTGTCAAAGTAATGCTCGAATTTCCATGCATATTTGAGAAAACTTACTACCTTCTTAAATTCAACTCGTTTTCTGTGCTTTATTTAGTACTTTAAAATAAAAATAAATCAGTTGTGATTAGATTGAGATAAGGTGTATAATAATTAAATCAACGTTATGTCAATAAGAAAAATATATATTGCGACGCACGTGCCAATAAATTGCATTGAAAAATTGCAATAATGTAGTAATAGCAAAAAGTAGTCACGACCGTTAAACACCTTCATATAAGTAAGTCGTTCAATCAAGTTTTAAGCTCGTAGGTGATACAAATAACTGGACCACATGCTTTTGCCATACAAGGATGAAATAGCAAAAAGTTTTATTGACGTGAATAAGTAGCGAAAAGAGAGGCCCCAAACTAGTTGCACGGCGTATAAAAATCTGCGTGAAATAAACTCTTTTTTGTTTCAAGTTTTGATTTATATGGGCCACGTCAAAATCCTTCCGAAATCAGATTAGTACCTATTGAGTTGTAGTTAATATAGGTATAACTTAAGCCCAATTTACACGGTGCAAGTTTCTGAAACGTTCAAGAGCAATAATCGCAAGCCATAAAGCACGATCAATTATTTCCATTCAGCAATTGCATGCAAGTGTTCAATAATTGAATGCAAGTTCTGCCATTCAATAATTGCATGCGACTTCTGTTTACATCAAGGCAATAGGATTTTGACTGGGAAAAAACTATTTAGTCCGTCAGTCAGATGATAAAAAAATATTAGACATGTAATTTTTGCTTTATTATATTAATAAAAAATGAATTATATAAAACGCATTAGAGTTGGGGGAATGGGGGCTTGCTACGTCACAAGTCAGTATATTTTATTTTTTATTTAACCATTTATGTACCTACACACATTTAAAAACACTACAGACAAGAAGAAAAGAACAGAAAAATACGTAGGTACAAAGGTGTTACTAATAGGTGTTATTTCTAAAGAGACTTTTTATTTCTCTTCCAGCATACTTGCGATAGGAAAGAGGGTAAAAAGAAATGTAGACACCGTGTGTAAGAGTAGAGAGAAAGTAAAATACATAAAATCAAAACAATTCACTCAATAAAATAAAACAAATTATATGACAATATACTTACTAACATACTCGTACTTAAATACAATCATACATACTTCTAAAATATTACACACATTAACAGGGTTTTAGTGAGGGCAGATGACTGTATGGGGGAGGCCTATGTTCAGCAGTGGACGTCTTTCGGCTGAAATGATGATGAAGATGACACGAATGAAAAATGAGTCTTATAAAATACTGAAAATCAAACCAAGTCTCTTTCCCCTAGGCTGAAAATATTCCTTCTTCTTATAATTCTTCTTCATCTCAGTTTCATACCAGGCTATTATCGTTTCGATTTTATAAAATATAGACTTCAAAAAATATTAAACCAACAATAATCACAATCAAACGATTTAAAAGGCTTGGCTCGAAATATTTTAGTGCTGTGTTAAAAAATACATGACTGTTGACTAACGTAAGACATATTGTCGATTGTGGGCGATTGTTGACATCATTATTCTGGCCTTTATTATTATTTGGTGAACTGTGAACATTTGTTATGGTTTCAAGATAAATTACGAGAGGAAAAATATAATGAAGATGTTGCGAAATTATTAAAGATTTCTCCGTCGTTAATATTTCAACATTCTTAGAAGTATTTCGTTTGTAACTAATTAACTCTGAAGGATTATGAGTTTTATTGTCAAAGTGTCGGTGGGCGAGTGATTGCAAGTAATTATTTGTAATCAGTACCTACCTCAAGAAATACAGTTAAAATATCGTTGGACTGCAACTTAATCCTAGTTTTTATCCCCTTCTTTCTCCAATCCTTACTAAAAACTCAGCAGTAAGACGACAAAGATGGCGCTGAACATTAGTCTCCCCGGGTGAAATATACGGACCATCCCGGACTTTTGTTATCCGACTGAAAGGATGCGAGATGTGATCCACTAAATTTTAGCGCTGGCAACGCGAAAGTGAGGTTTTTGAGTGTGGCCAGATGACGTAGTAAGATTTTATGGTTAGATACAGCGACCATATAACATATTATGTTGTATAGCTAGTCTTCTTTGAAATGACGCGCCCCGCTACCGCATTACCGCATTAACGTGTGCGTAAAATTTCGCTACTGGGGCGCGTCATTTCAGAGTGGACAAGCTTTAACTGACAAATTTAACAAGTTACCTACAGAATTTAGGTTTACAAAGTTATTCAAAATCCTGGTGGATTATGAATAACTTATCTCTGCGCAAAATGAAAAAAAGGGGCATTGGGAGGTTTACCCAATATTTTTTTCAGTTTATCATCCAACTTGCGGTTACACCATGACGTATGTTCGATAACATAGGTAATCATCCCCTATTCCCTACATCCAAAAATGTCTTCATATGTAAGGACAAGAAACACAGCTATATTTAGGTCAGACCACATCAAAGGCGTCATAATCATAAAAGTTATTATTACACACGCATAGTTCCATAAACTACAGCTATATTATATAGGTAAGGTATAAGTTTATAACTAATCCTGCTTCTAACCAGTTTTAGATGCAGGTGCGTTCAGACATTGATGGCTGTAGAATTTATAAGAAGGTAGGCATTGCATTAGATACCTGACTGTTACCTAGCTGAATCTCATTAATATTATAAACAGAAAAGATTTGTAGTTTGTAATGAATACACTCAAAAACTACTGGATCGATTTAAAACATTATCTATAAAGTAGTATAAGTAACATAGGCTTTAAATTATAAAGATATCATGCGGGCAAAACCGCTGGCAGAAGATAGAGATAAAGGCATTGTGGACTTTTTATGATAAAAAGCATAAGTTTTCCCACGAAATCTGTACACCTGGGCTATGAAGTGAGCTGTCAATAGTGTCAACCTCTAGCATCAGGTGGAATGGCAGCTCACTGCAAGATCACTTCACCTAAGTTTTCACGGTGAGTTATTACAGAATAGATAAGCAGTTTACCCGGCAACTCGCTGTGAGCATCTTAGCTTTTAATCGCTCAACGACAGACAATATACCTAATACTAGGCTAAACGAATAAAAAGAGTGAGCATGAAATAAAACGTGCACTTATCTTAAAACTGATTAACTACCGCAATAGCTAACGAATAGTCATAAAAGCTAGACAGTCTCATGATGCGGTAAAGCTGTTAATTCCTATTCGTGAACATTTGTAGTAACATCATAAAAATATAGGTAGGACTTACAGAGAGGATACATCGAACCTATAAAAAAAACTATAAAACTTTTTGGAAAGCTAAAATAATTAATAAATTAAAAGGACGCTGTTTTTGAATATCGAGATGTTTATTCAATAAAACATTCTAAATTCAAATTGCCAAGCAAGAAGCAATAAACTTTTCTAAAGACACATAACCTCTTCCACGGACTGCACTTCATTTGTTATTATTTCACTTTTCGAACAGTTACCACATGCAATTTTACTAAGAAAAACGTAATAAAACACTGTACTAACCTCCAAACACGTTAACTCACTTAAATTGTTTTGGAAACACAAATATCTTCAAAGCCAAGGTTGGTCGAACCGCAAACGGGCGTAGACGTTTTAAATTGCTTAGAAGCTTTAAGGTTCCTTTAGACGTGTCGAGTCTAGTGATTAGTACTTTCAATATGATTTAAATAAACATTAACCAAGTTATTAACTTATTAGTGTAAGTTGATACTTCACAAAAAAAACCATTTTAATTGAATTGTAGAAATAGAGTTCGGAATAGAAAGTATGGAAGCAATCGACTCTCCTATATACCCAAGGTTTCATAATCGCTTAAAGTGTAGCAATTTTACTTTACTGAAAACGTTTAAACGTTGACTTAATAATGACTCAAACTTTGCAACCACTATTTTTGAGGCCAAAAACTCGCACTCTCCCGAATTGAAACGTGCAAACGAGCCTTAAAACGATGCATCGCCTGGCAACAAGCTCGACTGGCCAAAAAAGAAGAAACAGCAATAATTTAGAGCATATGGTATTCTTATTTTAAATGCGCTTTAGAACACAAAGGAAAGAATTAGAATAGCGAGCTAATCCTTGACCTTTTTGGATGCGTTCCAATGATGATTAAGACCAGTTTCTTTAGATTGGTGATTTAGACGATGGTTTTATTTTTTTTTTGAAATTTTTGTGGTGTTATTGTGTGTCGTCAAACTGTCTAGTGTGCGTTCCATACTGTCATCACAGTATTTTACCGTATTGTGACTGTAATGTAAATAACGGTTAGCGTCGTTTAACATCTTGTAAATAGGAGCGTAATTGGAAAGGGATAGGTAATATGGTAAACTTCTAATGGTATACGGTATATTGGAAACGGATTATGGAAATATTATAGTTATTACAACTGTTTCCCTACAGAGTAGCTCGTGGCTAAGTAATAACAGCCGCACGGGTTGATCCATCAGGTTAAGCTACGCTTGCCGTGTTCTGTGGATGGGTGACCATCTTTAAATACCGAGACTCCTCTGTGCCTTGGAAAGCACGTTAAGCCGTTGGTCCCGGCTGTCATTCGTGCATCTTTGACAGTCGTCAGAAGCTCGAAAGTCTGACAACTATTCTTACCAAGGTGTATCGTATTACCCAGTTACCGGGTTGTGGAGGTCAGATAGGCAGTCGCTCCATGTAAAATACTGGTATTCAGCTGCATCCGGTTAGACTGGAAGCCGACCCCAATATAGTTGGGAAAAGGCTAGGCAGATTGATTGAACTGTTTACCTACAGTATAATAAATAATCAGCCATGAATGGCCGATTAATGAATTAAAAATATATCACATCGATTTGTCTCCAATAATTTTAACCTTCTTCGTATCTATGTAGTTACTAACTTCTTTTGATTTTATTTCGCATACCAAACGCCTCCCCTCTAAACATTGCCAGTGTCATGACTACATGAAGCACAGATAAAATAAGCTGCAATATTTATGGTAGTACCCTCGCGATCAAGATAGCGCTTCCATATTGTTGATGACGAATTCAAACAAGAACATGACGGACTGGCAGTTACAAAACGATAATGTAACTTTTGCCGATATTATTTAAAAAAAAAACTCTTTCTTGACAGAAACGTGAATTACCTACTCAGTACCTGCTTGGTTTGTTTTCCATTGATGATCAAATCATTGATTAGATATACATATGGATTTATCCGGTTAACGGGTTTGGATCAATCATCCTTTATGATCAAGAAAAACGTTTAAGGCTCCCGCAGATAGGCACGACGCGACACCGGTAGAACAATTTTCGTGATGTTTTCATAGAACGCGCGACGCGAATCTGGTGGAACAACCACCAGATTCGCGTCGCGCCGTCGCCTCGCGCCCTGTCTGTGGGAGACTTAATTTGGCACAATACCGTAACTCGTAAGCAAGGAACACATTTGAATAAATTAAAAACTAGCATAAATTGAAAGTATAGGATTGTCTGCCTCTAAGTTCTATGTTATCTGGATTGGTTTCCGCACTTAGTCCTTCAAATGCCAACCATTATACCTGGGCCATGGCGGACGCCGTTGGTTAATCCAACCAGCCCACCTTCCCTTAGAAGCAGATTAGGTCTCTTGGTCTGTTCAGAACAACGGCAAAAGATCTAGGTGACCCGACGGTATCACCGTGCCTCGCGGCAGCGCCAAATAACGCGATTATACCGATAATAGCACACCACACCCATACAAACAGTTATGGATAATATCCCTTTAATAGTTAATTTTAGGGGCCATTAAGCCTATGTCCAGAAGTAGGTAAACGTTTATGGACGGATAAAACAGGTACCCACATATTGATTTCAATAGCAGGCGCACGCAAGTAATTTCATATCGATTTTCAATAACACGTAAATCGTTATTGGCAATGTGCGAACGGCATTCCAAATACAAACTATTAAAAAAATGAGAGGTCGTTGAACTCTTCTCTAATATTCCTATTCTATATTCAAAGCACCTAATTTGATCGCCAATAAAATGGCCACCACTTTGATTGTAAAACGCGGTCAAATTCATAACATTAGTGTTTCATAGTCATGAATCGTTTAGCTGTTTTATCTACCCAATATGGCTATAATTTCTAGTCTACTATAACAAATTTTAATAATTTCTAATAGTGCTGTCACTATAACTTTCATATGCCCCAATTTTATATATTATATTGCAGTATAGTAAAAGATGGTAGAAAAACAATTTTAAAAATTATTATGGAGGCAATGAGAGGTCACATCCTAATTTTCAATTATTTTTTTTCAGTCTAGGTATACTTGGAAAATAATACTACTCATTTCTAGTATAAACTTAACCATAGAGAAAATTCTAGAGCTTTATTTTATCGTTATAAAAAATGCTCCGAGGCGCTAACAAGTTATTACAACCTTTTTACTGCAAACCTTGTGCTCTTTCCCGCGAGAACGTGTTAATTTAGCACGGAATGTAGGCAATAAATAGGGCTTGGTAATAACTTAGATTATAACTATTAGAGATCAATTATGAGCTAATCTTACGTCATGGTATTTATGACAGCTCGCAGCATCTTTATGAATTTATTGAGGTAGTGTGGTATGTGTCCTGTTCAATTGATTGTATTTGCAAGATTGACTGGGATGGAATACGAAAAACAATAGTCATCTGTCTGTGTAAATAAATAAATAAAAATAAAAAAGCCTTTTAATTTCTTTCACGCAATATTTACACTCTTCTCGTTTCTATGTTTCACTTCTTAATATAATTAGCACATAGATTTACAAAGTTATATAAAATCGTTTTTTCTGTTGTGTTGTTTCTGTTTGTTTTTCTTCTATTTTATATTCTTTCCATATATCTATAATCTTTGGGATAGGAACCCCTTCTCGGGTTTAGGCTTCCTCCAGCTTATTCCAGTATTCTCTGTTTGCAGCTTCCTTTGTCCATTGTCTGTTATTTTTATATAAAACTTGAGCGGATTGTTAGAGTCAAAATATTATCATTGGAACTTTGCAACTACTAACTTCCCTTACTTTTGGATTAGTAGGTTCACAGCAATCATCTATGCTCTTAACAATATTCCCCGCCAGCATAAATAATGTTAAGTTTATCAAAAGAATTCTGATGTTTCTGGTATTTAATAAACCGCAGTTGTAAAAATCACCCATGACCCAACGGTATACCACGAATAAACATGCAAACTGAATTTTGTTCTCAGAATAGTAAAGTGAACACAGTTAGTAAGAGCGGCTTCTTAGATATGTAACTATTTGCAAACTGGTACAATTGACAATAAACCACTGGACTGATGACTTCATTGTCAACAGCTTAAATGGTAATTGCGTACGGAAAATTCACAAATACATTGATACATTAAGAGTGACAACCCTAATATGGAATAGGTCAATTCTATAATTTTGGGAATGTCCGATGATCAAACAGTCATCAGAATTGGTGATCAAACGGACTTAACAATTGATAAATGGCCATAAGTCAAGTATTATTTGCATCGCGGACCGTGATTCTAAAATTTTACTTCAAAGAACTGTTAACAATAAAACACAATCGCTTCTGCGAAGCTACGCAGTTAAACAAGGTAGATTTACCGACGATATTTATACTCACAGGAAATATGAATGATTTAGAGAACAATCGGTCAACTAATCAAAATTGCATAATGCATAATAGCGCTAATCAAAAAGATCGTGTTTCTGTAAGTTTTTCTTCCAGTAGCGTAACATAGAAGAACAATCTGTGTGCGATCTTGTTATATAAATAAAAACTAAAAATGTAAATGTATGTACTAAAAGAACCGCAAGCTTATTTTAATCAGTAAAAAAAATTTATGAACTTGGCACTTATTATAGAATTCTACTTCTTCTTTTCGTGTGGTTAGTGATCGACTAACCTGGTGTCAGAGTTTCATAGCCGCACATGGTCCTCTGACTTGACTTCACAAGCCGTCGAATAATAAGTAAAAGAGAAATAAGTCCAAAGCAGCAAATCATTTTGACATGGTTTTGCTAAATAATTCACACGGTTTGAAGCTGTCTATTGCCTTTAATCATTTTACAAGAAAAAGTAAACAGATCGACCTGACAATCAAAACCAATTGAATACTCCTAAAACCCTTTGCCAACATTTCAACAACAATATTCCTTGTGTAAAACATGATTTATATTGTTTCCACTCGTGTAATACTAGAAGTAGCAACTGGAGTAGCAGTTGTAAAAGGTAAAGCTGTTGATACAATAGCAACTGTTTTTTCAACTAAACATATTGGATCACTTCTCAACGACTTCTCTGTTGTTGCTAGGGTAAGGAACCGCAGTGAGCTAGGTTGGATTTTTGTTTATTTAAAGATCCCAGCCATTATTTTGGATACCGGTGCTAGTAACTCGCCACAATCGCGGGTTAAATTACATCTTGTTTCCTCCTGAATGCCAATTTCCGTTATTCGAAAACGCTTAACATTTTTAACAGATTGAAACTGAGTGTAAGATGCGATGGCCCTCTGCGCTGTTTTCGTTTTAATGTTATGTGAGAAGTGGCCTTTGTCCTATGAAGAAGTGGCCTTTGTCCTATGAAGAAGTGGCCTTTGTCCTATGAAGAAGTGGCCTTCGTCCTATGATGGGTCATCCCTGTGGTTGTCGCATCATTAACAAATAATGATGCGACAACCACAGGGTTGTTTTATTACCTTATTTATTTATTTAAATTATCACTAGCGACCCGCTCCTGCTTCGCACGGTTTTTACGACTTGACAAAACATCGAGATTTCATAGTTATATGTAACTTTAATATTAACGTATTATTCCCTTTTGGAATAAATTTTCTAAACGATGGTGAAAACCTCTTCAAAATCTGTTACGCGGTTTACAAGCACAGCGCGGTCATACAGAGAAACACTAAAAGCGACTTTAGTTTATAATAAGTGTATAGATGATTCACTCTACTTTCCTAGAAGAATTCGAATCCTAGAAGATTCTAGTTACAATTTTAGGTTCATCGTTAATTGCTCTATTTCATGTTCAGTTGGCAAATACTCAAGTATTGCCGAAACAACAATAAACAATGCTGTTTGAAAACATTACAATAACATAATTATTTTAAGACCACATACTTGTTTCCAAAATTGATGAGATTTAGGTCAGACTCCATCAGTCACGTTTGATCAAACATGCTTGACGTTTCAAGGCACTTGCAGTGGTTTCTGAACATTCCGCAAACACTGAAATGAAAATATATTGCCTCGTATATGTGTATATACCTAGATTAAACAACAGCGTCAGATGTATGGATCGTAAAAAACTTTTACAGGTAACGTGCTATCCAAAAAACAGACGCTCTAATCCAAAAAAAACTATTTTCACTATCAGTTATTAGCCAGGGCCACTAAAATGCGACAATCTTTTGATGAGGTATCGTCCGCCAAACTTCCTTGCACGGTACCCCGTACCAAGGCTCTCTAAATGACCGCTAAGTACTTGGCACGTATCCAAATTACAGTCACCAATCGCCAAACCTCATTATTATTTCACAGAAGTGTCCCTAATTTAATTAATTCTTGCCCACAACCTTACAAGCAATTTTGCATAACCCTCCTTAATGAATACAAATCGAAATTACATAAAATTTTGGAAATCCCAACGGTACTAGGGATTATATATATGTATAGTTTTATATAGATCATAAAAATAGTTCCTAGACCTACACCCTTGATTAATTTGCTTAATACATGAGTTGTAGAATGTTTTGCCTGAATAACAATCAAAGTTTCCGTTATTAAGCATATAGATGACAACATTTCATCATTAGGTGACGTGTCAGTCAGACACCTAGGCTGTCACAGTGAGGTGACATCAGAATATTTCCTGCCACACCTTGCGAAAACTTCTAGAGCTTTAACAATGATGTAGGTGTTATAAGAAATGATACAATCGGAGTTTAAATTGTATGATAGATAATAATCAACACTGTCAAGACTGCGAATAGAACAATCAGTTACCTTCCATGGATTTCACAAGAGGGATCAGGAGATTAATTGGCAATAACTAGTGGGATAAACAACTACCTTTTAGTATTTCAATCGTTTTACTATGTCAATGACTGTACAACACTTGTAAATTCCTGCACTATATCAGGTCGCAGTTAGAACTTCGCCCCCAAATAATCAAATATTAATAGGTAATATTTTGTTTCAGGATCGAGATAGCAACCTGACAGTACCAGCGCGATGGGAGGATAGGAATCTTCGCAAATACCTAAACCAACCTGAGCTCGGTACGTACACTATATTTAAACCAAATAATGTTTCATTTACGTCAGAGTATCTGCACTACATCTCCACTTACACAAAATAATGGTAAGAGGGTAAAGTTTGGCAATAACAAAGTTCTTGATCCCCTCAATGACACACTTAAACTGCCGCAAGTTCTTTATGAAAGTCATAGGATATAAACTTTTGCTTACACATTATGAAATTATGGAGGACTAACTGCCTAGAATCGCCAAGTTTTCGTAATTTCAAGGTTGTTATTTGGACTTGCAATATGTATTTAACACACTTCCTACTAAGAATCTGCATTTACCGAAGAAGTCAATGCCATTCTAACATGTTTATTTTCAGGACATGTTTAGATCAGACCATTTCAACTGCTGCAACTGCTTCTGATATCGCTCTCTAAGTTAGCCCCGAGCTCGACCAAGATTTAGAGAATACATTTTGAAACCCTCATACGAATTCTGCCAACAGTCAAAGCAAGCCGATGGATCGGAGGCATCTTCGACTATGGGGCCAAGTCTTGGCGGTGGGGTGGAGACCTGCGCAAGATGCACTACCAGTCATTCTCCAAGATGAAGAAGATGAGTGCGGAGGATCTGCAGTGGCACTGCATCGCTATGATGCCAGAGCTACTATACAGGTAAATTTGAAAATAATTTTTAATCCAAAAAGACTAGAGTAAAAAGTTTTAATAGCGGGATTATATTGCGTGAACATCAAAATATCGGAATGGATTAAGACATAATAAAACAAAGAAAGAATACAATAATAAGTCATGTTGAAATCTTAGAAGACGTATTATTCTTGATCATGAATAAACAAGTTTCTGGCAAGTTCTTGATTCTGGTCATAAATATTATTATCTTCGTAAGTAGCAAAAATCCTGCAAAGTACAATAAGCAATAGAAAACTTATATAATATTTATAAGATTTCGAGAAGCAATATTGAATCGTGACAAACATAAGAGTGTGGCCATTCAAGGATACCGTCGGGATTTCGGTTACAGCTCTGGAATTCAGCTTAAATCACAATAGCCGTTTGGGACATATTCAAGTTATGTTCTGTGAGCGATTTATAGTATTCAAATTATACTTCTTTATTTAGGAATACCTAATTTTCCGTTTTTGGCCAGAGGTCTCTTAAATAACCTACACCTTTCTCTGTATTGCCTATTTTAGAAAATTCTTTACGTTATTTGAGTTGTTCCTTATCGTTATTTCTTCATTAGTCTGGAAAACTCAAAAAATGTTAAAGTTTCCTAAGTCGCATCATATATCAGTCAGACTTGGTACAGACATACCCATGGAAAGTTTATAGACTACTAAGCGTAGAGGCCATGTACCCTGCCTTTAGAAACACGAGGCAAATCACGTTCATATTAACACTTATTGCCAATCTGTCGACATCAATAATACATCGACATAAATTAATGTCACTATATTTATAGACCTAAATTGTTTCAATAAATCGTACTTCAACCTCATTTTAGAGTTAGTTTACAGCTACATTTTCCATTGATGTACTCTCTTATGCCTTGTACCACAAGTCACCGAAACCGAATAACCATGGAGCATTCCTGAGAAAAGCAATAAGTTTTACGATTCCGTTGCTTGTGTTGGTCTTTTGTCCCTGGTCTGTGACGTCATCACAAAATATACCGACTATTATTAGCAGTCAGTTTTATGGTCGTTTTAATGTCGAAGGCCATGGTGTTGGCGCCTTATGGAGTGATCATTGGTTTCACATGGGAACAAAAGTAGCTATTTATTAGTATTTAGGTCAGAATCATGAGGAATATAAATGGGACACTTAGGTACTGTCCTATAATCGTTATGTGTTTGTTACGATTTATAATCACGGTCGTAGCTAGTTTTTGCTCTAGATTGTTAGTAGTGTTTTCTAATAAGCTACTGTAACCCCTTTTTTATTCCCATTGTATACAGTCAAGTTGAATCAATATCAATATTTCCTCCAGCCAGTCGACGTATATAAATATCAATACCTATTGCAGTTTCTTCCACGACCCTTCACATTTTGACAATCCAAACATTCCTCACCAACTATCTACACATTGATTAATTTAATCACTGTCAACTCTAATTACTTCAGGTGGTCGCCGCGCAACTGCATCGAAGCTCGCCACTACATCTGCCAAACCAAACTACAGAAGGTGCCAAAGGCCAAAGTGAAGGACCTGCGTCGTCGCTGGCAGCGAATGGGCAAGATCAACGAAATCACTGCACCAAGCGTCAGCAGGGAGGTCAACGATCCCATGATGATAAATGACGTCACTTTCAACCCCGTACCTAACCCGAAGTCGTACGATCTGCGCCCGAACCCACAACATCCCCGAATAAGTCAGAAGAGACATGGCCCGAGGTCGAATGCCATTCCAAATTCGAAGTACGATCTGAGACCGAATGAGTTGAAGAAGAGATCGAGACCTTTAATACACAGACGGCTCAAGAGACCGTTCCCAGGGTAAGTTTATCATAAGAATCTCGTAGAGCTAGGATTTACTAAAGCAATTTATAATACAGGAACTTTTCAAACAGAAGTTTGTATTAAGCTCATACCAAACTTTCAACTTCAGTACAATCAACTATTTCCTCAATAGTTACATGAAGTAAAATATTCACCCATTACATAAAGAGGTTAACGGCCTATATCGCACGTGTACCGAAAAAGTAAAAACTTATCACGTAAAATAAATACATGACCCATTAATAATACTTAATGTTTGGCCAACTTTCTCCATTACCAGACCAATAGCAATCAATTTCTCAGACCACGTACTTTCGAACAAAAACACATTAAATGTACATTTATGGCAAACATAGATCAAATTAACTGCAATCGTTGCTCCCTTATCTACCAATGTTTGGAATGGACGAACAATTTGCTATTGCTATACCAATATTGGTGAGAGAGATGGTAAACAGAGCTTACTTCTTGTCGATAGTATTGTACTGCCAACTATGTCGATCGTTGAAAGCTTGGCACTCACAGTACATTGTACAGATGCGCTGCTAATCGGTTTTCAACAGGTGGACTGGTCTCGCCTGTTTTGACGTTCTCCCACGTTATACGCAAACCTTAAAAGCAAACCTAATGTCCAACAGTTACTATTTAGTTGGAAGACGAAAATGTAAACATTATCTAAGGAGTGCCATAGGGAATGAACTTGGGACCATTTAGTACTTGGCCGCGGCATGAGACCAAAAGTGATCAAATAGAAGGTAATGAATTGTTTTATCATTTCAGTTACACATGGAACCGCCGCGACCCCGAAGGCTCATTCCAACGCAACGCTCAGCTTCTCCGTTCCGGCCACACCGGGCTCACTCCACAACAGATCAACGCCCACCTCGCACGGCTGCGACATCTACGCGACAAACAAGTCGCACGACGCAAGCGACTGCGCGACGACGACTGGCTGGAGAACGAACCGAGACAAGCCCTCGCTCAAACACATGCCAGGACATACACTGTCAACAACAACATCAGCGCTCTTCATCCCAAAACCATCGTCGAAGAGTTCAACATGATAGCGTTCCCCAATCACCCCGTCGGTCCACCCAAAACGAACCACAACTAATCGATTCGATTCCAATGATCGTTTGTTTCGATCGTTCAAGAATCGATTATTCCTAGATGTTTAATGTTCCTCGCGAGTTTTCCGAACTATTTCCGACTTCGCTTTTATTAATATTGATTGCTGACGCTTTGCGATTGTTCTGACTCCTATCATTAGTGTGTTACTCATTTGCAAATTGACTATTAATATCAATTGAGTGAGGATTCGGCACCTTTTTATAGAGAAATGAATATTATACGATGGTCGGACGTAGTAGAACCTCTTACCG
This sequence comes from Xanthia togata, assembly GCA_963853775.1. NCBI lineage: Eukaryota > Metazoa > Arthropoda > Insecta > Lepidoptera > Noctuidae > Xanthia > Xanthia togata. The sequence continues at coordinate 4,166,772 of OY970797.1, read as the reverse complement.
TATAAGTAGTCTCAGTTACATATATGTCTGCTAATCGTTTCGTCATTTCGACATCGTTGAAAACCTAAATCGCAGTGTCATATCATTGTTCTTCTTCTCTTCTTTCTAGAGTAGCCAGAACTTACGACCTCGTCTACTCGAATTTTACAAATTCAGCTTCTTATCCATACTTTAAACAACTGCAATCCAGTGTGAGTCTTGTCAATGTAGTTGTAGTTACCACTCTTTTGCATCTGTTAACTAGTATTCATTATTAAATATTTCATTTTCAATATTGTATTAATCAATAATTGCATTTACGACTAGTCGTAAATGAGAAACACGTTTAAATTTTTTCCAGATTTTATTGAAATCTGCTGGCAAGGTGACCAATGCAACGTTGCTTTTTATAATCTGAGTCTGACTCTTCAATGGATACGAAGTATTAGGACCCTAATACACGAGACAACATAAAACATGTTACTGCGTACTGATCGTAGGTAGAGTTAAATGTTGATAGATCTAACTATGTAAGGGAGTAAGTTAAACGATTTTTATCTTAAAGTTTTTGGATGTCAGAACATCTATTTTATTTCGTTTGTTTATATTCCACCTGTTTTTAATATTATGGTTTCTAATGCTGTGCTTTTAAATGAAGTGCGTCGTGGTAATCTTGTTTTTTTTGTATTTATAGTGTACTAGTCAGTAAGTTTTATGAGAAAATATAATTCTAGATAACTAAAATGTTTAATCGTATCCATAGTTTCGAAAATATTGATAACATCAATAATACTTACAAAAATATTTTCGATGTAGACACTACCAACATAACTTGTTGGAACATTTCTTAAAATTGAATTAAATACTAAATTAATAATTAACATTTTCTCACAGATTTTTAAGTATATTTATTAAAGAATAAGAAATTAACAAGAAAAGTGTCGTACATCTTAATTGGCATTTCGTGTTTAATTAGCTAAGTAAGTTTACGTTCCAATATGTTTGTTATTTTAGTTAAAACCTAATAAATTAATATTTTTTTACTAAACTGCCAGTTATTGTAGTCCTCGCATTTATGAAGTAAAATCACATTTCGTGTAAGTTTTTGTAAGTTTTAAGCAGTCGTAAAAAAACTTATTTATCGATATATTCAACACTCTTTGATTGTTATTTAAAAGCAATATCGTCGGCTTAGTGCAGCACTTATGTTCAATCTCATTTAGGTACTAAACGTAAATGATATTGGAGTGTTGAAAATTATTCCCTTTTGTGATTACCGTAAAGATCCGAACTTTATTTTTCCTAATTCACACAATCTTTGAAAGTACAATTTGCCATTTGCCAAGATCTTTTAAATAAAAACCTCGGTTTCTTTGAAAAGTATCGTTTTTTGTTCCCAAAATACCTTAAAAATATATTTAGAACTAAGCCGGTGATATCTAAATTTTGTAGGATCGAATTCTGGATACTTAATGTAAGTCACATTTTAGATTTACCAACATACATCAAATCGACACAACATTGCACCCAACACATGCGTGTTGGATCGTGCATAGCTGTAGTAACTTATGTTCTTAGATTTCGAAAAACTAGTCTACTAGTTACTAGTGACGTGCTTATTATAGTATTACTCTCATACCTCAAAACATGTTTTCTTGAAATAAAAAATAAGTTATAAAAAATCTTTAATTAATATCTCTATCTAATATTTTTTTATTAAGTAGGTACTTACTAAAAATATCAAATTCTATATTTTGATCTGTAAATACTACTTTATTGTAAATTTAGTAGTAGCAACACCAAGGTACTGTGAATTCTTTTTAAGCAAGTGGAGAACTTAATTATAGGAACAAAATAACTTCTGTATCTTAAGTATTAATGTTTACTTATAACTATAAGGTAATAAAGAATCATCAGTATTTAATGGTTTTATTTTTATCATCGTTACCGCTGGACATTCTACACATCCGAGCTTATTACTCAATACTCAATACGTTTATTGCATTCCACAATGTGAACTTAGGTGGTAGGTACATAAAGACATACATTAGTTTTGGAGCATTGTGGGCCCTGTCGGGCATAACAACATAAAAATTAGGAGGAGGGCTATTATAGCTATTTGTTAACAATTTTAATATTAATCTACTCTTTCGTTTTGTGTAGGTAGGTAGGCTGATAACTAATTGTGTACATATAATTTTTACCACTCATATATTGGATTTTAACATTAATATTTATTTAAATTATACATATATTATTATTATCATTGGTGATTATATATAAATTATTATTGTTTATTTATTAAATTTATCATTTAAATATTCATGTACATTATAATAACATTTACAGATTAGGAATTGTTTTAATTTATTTATAAAGATATTAAATTTTTGTTCATTTTTAATTTCATCAGGTAGTTTATTATATATTTTAACTGACATTACTAAAGTGCTTGTGGAGTGAATTTTTAGCTTTGAACCTGGTTGGTTTAGTCTGTTTTTGTGTCGTAGTGTGTAGCGAGTCTGTATGTTTTCGGTTATTAGGTACTGGGAAGTGAAAAAAATGATACTAATCTCTGATAGATTAGTATTATTTTTTTCACTTCCTTACTTACTTCACCCCATTTATTATTAATAGCAAATGCTGTAAAATAATAAAGATGAGAAACACATTTTAGTCTCATTCTGCACAAAAATAAATATTTTCAGGAGAAAGCTCAGTTAAAACACCGTATATTGTCGGATCATGGAATTCTCAGTTTGAAATCGCAATAGTTAGTGCTAATTAAGCAACAGGCGACACTTAAATAAACTTATTCAGCTTTTATTCCTGTAACTATGCACATTTGATTACTACACTGCCATCTAGTGTCGAATAGCAGAACTAACTATTACAGTATTATGCCAATTCTTATAAAACTCTTGATCCGTCAACTACACGGAAGTCTTGCTAATAGTCAAGCCAACGTCAGTAAAAAATGCTGAAACTTAAATAGTGTGACTGAAAAAAGTACCGCCAATGTAGTTTTTGCTTTACTGTACAGATGGCGCTACCAGTACTGAAGGCTGGAAAAGTTTTTTGAAATAAGGGAAAGCCTGCCTTAACGTTTTTTCCCTTATTTCAAAAAACTTATTTAAAAAAACCCAGTAATAACTTGATAGAGTTGGTACTTCATATGTTTCATGTAAACACGTAGCGCCTATTCCAGCTTCTCAATCAGCCTTTAATGTTGGAACTGCTGAGCGCTGTCACACAGGCCTCCTCTCAGTCCAGCTTGTTTACATGTTACTAAAGCTAGTTTGGATAAGCTTTGCAGCATGTTGCTGTAATTAATGGCTTTATTATGCCTATGAAATTATATGGGAGTTATGTAAAATTTGTAATTTTGGAAACAGAGACCGACTTTAGATCTGTGCGGAACTTAAGAAGGCTAGTTAAAAGTTTATAATTATATAATGCGATTAGATTATCCCATAATCTACATACCCCTTTCCCAACTATGTTGGGGTCAGTTTCCAGTATAACCGGATGTAGCTGATTATCCCATAATATTTTAAACAAAAAATAAATACGTAATTAGATAAAGTTTTCTAAATCTCAAAATTCAGGTTCAATAACCAGATAAAATAAGTTAATTCCAATGACTTAAGCTACATTCAAACCGCGCTTTACTACGCCAGAAATAGGTTCTCAAACATAAACTTTACTGATAACATATCTTGCAATTATACGAGCTGTAATTTACAGGGTCTACATAGAAAATAGCCAAATAACCTAAAAAGTAGTCTAATAGCCAAAAACATCGTAAATCCGCGCGGATCAACGACCCATTGACCGAATCAGCGTTGTTTCCACCGTTGGCAAGATATTACGATACCGTTGTCATGGTTACCGTGGACAAACAATACAGCCGCCATTATACCCATAACGCCAAAGGTAACTTTAGTAACACTAATTTATATTTTTTCAAATCCATTGCTGTGTTTCTTTAGCAATGTTCACAGAATCACAGATAAAAAACGCAATGGATTTTAAAAATAAATTTCAATCCTTACATTTTCTTTTCACAGTACTGTAGAAGTGAATCTAGTTAAGCATCAAAACACGCGAAAATATATTTTCAGTCTTTGTATTAAGGGTTACGATATAATCAATATAAAATTCTAACGAGTATCGCTTTGAATAGGATATAGCACTGATGGTTAATTTGAATGTTTTTATTGTGTTTTCATATCAACTTATAGCCAGTGTCACCTTAAGTGTCATAAAAGATATTTAAGCTGTACCTAAATATACTTTTAGTTTTAATTCTTTTGACCTTGCATAGTCTACAGGTGTACCTACTGCTATATTATCACAATTTAAATCGGTCTTCCGTGATCGTAAGAGTCCGCACTCCTATTTATTTTACCATAATTGCGAATGGTTGTTAAAACTTATAGGAGATTGCCACTGTCAGTATTCTCATAATTCTCCCATATAATCCCATTTCTGGCTTTCGTGATAAACCTTGAAACTACTGAATCAAAATCAAAAGATTAGGTAGGTACTAATCTCGTCTAGGCTAAGTTTCAGGCAACTTTGGCATTAGCTCACAATACTAGGTACAGATGTTTTACCACAGACAATTTAAGTACAACCTGCGTTAAATTATCTGTACCTACTACACAACTTACATTACAAGGTTTTTCTTCAACTTAAGCTTACTTAGTAAATAAACGTGACAAAGTGTGTACTTGTCACCACAGTAACATTCACAAAAGTTACACTGGTGACAAGGTGTACAAGACTTGTTAAAAACAAGTGTAACAACTTGTATATACGGGTGTTAAGGCAGGGTGAAACTTCCCTACAAAAAAAAACGGTCAAGTGACTGTCGGACCATGCACAATAAAGGTTTCCGTATAGTTGGGATGAATTTATCCCAAAAACAACCTTAACATTACATGTTTTTGTAAATGCAAATGTGAGTTTGGTCTACATGCCTACTTAGCTGTCATAGTTTTACTTTTAATTTCGTTATATAACTACTACCGAGTATTTTTACACATAACCAACCATTTAGCTGGCAGGACTCACACATTTGCCTCTAACAAAAAGTTTTTGAACGACCTTTCCAACGACACCCCACACCATGGAATAGACGAGAAAAAAAAATCCTCAGTTTATCGTGTAGCGGAGGTACTCCAAAAAACCTCTTTGTCGGCGTGATTAATATGTATACCCATGCCAAATTACAGCTTTCTAGTACTAAGAGTCTCTGAGCTAAGCCGCGGATAGACGGACATGTCGAAATTATAAGGGTTCCTTGTTGACTACAGAACCTAAAAACTACAAACCAAAACAAAACACAATCAAATCCTTGTTACCATGCCATTCAAATGCAGAACTTACATAACATGACACTTGTAACCTCGACGTGACGTGGACAAGACTATTTCAGTCCATTCTGCATAATGCCGTCCACAAGCTAGTACGACGAACATGCTATCTTGGTCATTCATCGCATGACTCCTGCCGACTGCGATTACTGTGCTTTTACTTAACACCTTGTTTAGTCAAGTAGGTAAATAGAAATACATTAATAAAAATCAAATGTTGTCCCAGACGGTCGATTACATTACTGGCCTACCCAGTCCCATCATAGAACCATTTCACTTCTCTCCGGTCACCTCAGACGAAATTAAAACGATCATCTTGTCCATAAAATCCAAGGCCATGGGCCATGACGGCATCAGTCGTAGTATGGTCGTTTGGATCCTTGATATCCTTCTCCCTCCGATTACCCATATCATCAACTTTTCTCTTGATTCCGGACAATTCCCATCCCTGTGGCGTATGGCCTATGTACGACCACTCCCAAAAATTTCAAATCCCTCTCTACCCAGTCACTTTCGACCCATTTCCATTCTCCCATTCCTGTCTAAAGTGCTCGAGGCCTGCGTACACAAGCAGTTTACAAGGTTTGTTCACAGGAACAACCTTGTTAGCTCCTTTCAGTCTGGCTTCAGGCCCGGGCACAGTACAGCATCCGCTCTTCTTAAAGTGACTGGTGACGTTAGAGAAGCGATGGAGGATACTAAGGTTACCGTTTTGGTATGAATTGATTTCTCCAATGCCTTTAACGCTGTCAGTCACGATATTCTCCTTTCTATCCTTTTAGGTCCTTTAGGGTGACGCTTAGTTCTCTTCCTCCTCTTATTTTCAATGGTATCGTCATACCCTTTACCTCTACTGTGAAAGATCTCGGTTTGCATCTTGACTCAACGCTTAGCTGACAACGCCAGGTCTCTAGTGTTAGTCAAAGGGTCAACGGTACTCTGCGATCCCTGTATCGTCTGAGAAACTTTTTACCCGCTAAGACGAAAACTATGCTTGTGCAGACTTTGATTTTCCCTATCATCGACTATGGTGACGTGTGCTACTTTGACTTCGACAGACTGCTCAACAATTGTATCCGGTTCATATTCAACCTCAGGAAATATGATCATGTGTCGACCTATAGGTCTGAGCTCAAATGGATGTCCATTCGCCAAAGAAGAAGTATGCGCGCTTTGACTACGCTTTTCTCCCTTCTCAACTCTCCCACTCCTCCTTCTTATCTTACGTCTCACTTCCAATATCTATGTTCTTCACACACTAAGAATCTGCGTTCTTCTAACAATCTTCTCCTACTTTGTCCTTCTCATACTTCTGACTTTGTTCATTCTTCCTTTCATATTCAGTCCATTCTTCTATGGAATGCGCTTCCTCTTGATATCAGGAGGGCCACCAGCCGGTATGCATTTAAGCGGAAATTGCAGTTTTTTGTCAAATTAAATAGAGTAATCTCAACACCTCTCTCCCTTGAATTTGTTTATAGGTATATATATATATATAATATAGGTATATATTTTATTAGATATGTATGTATCTGTATTATAACTATTTCTAATGATATATGTTTTTAAAAATGTTTTTCTTTGTTCCTCTCAAACAGAGCACCTGCCATCTAATCTCTTCACCACCCTTGGTTGACTGGTAGAGAATGCCTATGGCATTAAGTCCGCCTTTGTATTTTTTTTTGAGTGTGAAAAGTTTAAATAAATAATAAATGAAAAACCAAAACTTGAACTTCGTTTTTTGTGATAAAAATCATGGGATACTTTTTTGTGACCGATAAAAACAAAAACAAAAAAGTTGTTGAGCTACCACTTAAGGGAAGAATGAAACAGCTTCGACACAAATACTTGAAGTACTATTGTAAATTACTGGGTCTGCCTCAATTTATGTACATGATATCTTTTACCCGCGGCTTCGCCCGCGTGGAGGCCGGAAATTATCCCATGGGATCGTAAGTACTACTAGGATAAAAATTATTCTGTGTCCTAACCCAGGTCAAGGTCTACCTATGAGCCAAATTTCCAATAAAAATATCAAATCCCTATCTTCTATTCTTTCACCTCACCCGTACTATCACCTTCGATCAACATCTATCTATTATTACCAACCTCTTACGTAAAGTTCCTCACACGCAAGACGTTCTTCTGTCTACGCCACTCACTAATTGCACCACAAACATGACCTTATAACGAAGCGATGCGAAGCAATGTAGGTTACGTCGCACAAAACGCCAGCGATTAGCCTTAACATACGTAGGGGCAGCTCTGACCTAAATACGCGTGTGAGAAATGTGCGTAGTATGTAGAACATTGATTCATGACCGATTTCTTGAATAAAAATGTTGGGAAATCTGATTTATGCATGGAATATAAGCTCAGCGAAACCTTTAAGTAGGTACTGAAGTAGAAACAAGCATAATCAGTCTATAATGTTCCCACTGCTAGGACAAACCTACGACCTACAACTCGTAAATCGAGGCCGATACCACTGAGCCATCACTACTCAATTAATTAATTATCCTCCATTCCTATAAATAGACTAAAAAGTCTATTTCAGAATGGGAAATTGTCGTTTGACAGGAATAAACTAGATTTTGGTGATTTTTTGTCTAGTTTAGAGGCATTTGTGACAAGATAATCCTGCCTTGCCTTTGCCTTTTTTCTGTGGTTTCATGATAGGTGCGTTTTTACAAGACTAGCGCGACAGCAAAGATAGGGTTATGTTTTTCACGCGTAACTACGTACCTATATTCTTGAAACATACTAACGGCTGGATGGATGGATGGCTAGGTTTTGTTTTTATAAAATCAAAATGGCGGATTATAAAAGACATTAAGAAATCGTACCTTCTAGTAGTACCTATATTGTGTGTTATAAGTATTTAAAAAATATATTGTACCATTCCCATGTGTGGTATCAAAATAAGGGCTTGAAGATACTATTTCAAAAATATGTACTCTGACGGACACATAAACTGCATCAAAGCTTAGGATTACTTTCGAATTAATAGATATTTTTGAAAAGTAGGTATGCAAACTTTTTAGATTAAACTGAATGAAAACGCCGAGACTGTCAAATCATAAAAAATAACAAAATTTAAAAATAGAACTGTAGCCGAGAAAATAAAATGTAGTGCATAGTCTCAAATTCTTGTGGTAGTAGAGTAAAGTTTGAAATGAATCCTTTTTGTTTTTTTTTTATTTGCGAAATTATTGTTACCAATGTATTGATTATTAGTCTTTATAACTCAACCAAAGTTTCGTAACCATAAATATGGATACTTCATCCGAACAAGCCGCTCAAATTGTGGCATTTATTTATTTTTCTCACCACAATATCCTTAAAAAAAATAGTAACAAAGAATCTTATTGTCCGGTCATATTCTCAAAGAAAAATATTGTGGGAGACTGGTGCCTAAGCTAAGCAGAAGCTTGTATTTCAGGCCACCAGGTCTCCGCCCCAAGTACAAAATTATGGTCTCCCATATACTAAAACTAGACAATATAGACATTAGTTTACGAACTCTACAAGTAAGTGTATCGACGTGTGGATGAAAGCCTAAACAAGGATCCAGTATCACTCCAAGGTATTTCACCGAATTTGTTCTCTCAAGGCGGGCGCACGTGCATTGGTGCGGGAAGGCTTGGGTCAACGAACGATTGCTATAAATTTAAATTTAAACCAGTCTACGGTTTCTAGAGTATACCGAAGGTTTGTAGAGACAGGTTACTGACAGATCTCGAACAACCACCCGCCGTGACGACTGATTTATTGTTTCAACTTCCCTACGAAATCTTTTACTCACGTCAGTAAACATCAAAACAGAGTTGAATGAAGTGCGTGGAATAAACGTGAGTGTACCAGTAAGAAGGAGGCTTAAGGAAGCGGCAATCACCCCTTTTTGACCAGCAAATGGTCCAAAGCTATCTGCAGCTCACAGACAATCTCGTTGAAGATTTGCGCGTGAGCATCTTAATTGGGCTGAAGAGCAATCAAATGGGCCTCCGTATTGTTCACCGATTAATGTAGGACATGTTTAAATGGTAGTAGTCTATCGTCGACGTGGGGAGAGATATACTCAAAGTTGCATTGAGGATCGTGTTCCTTTTGGAGGAGGTTCGTGTATGGTGTGGGGTGGCATTTCGATGATCAGGCGTACGGAACTTGTGTTCATCGACATGGTTCGTCAAAACGGTTTGAAGGCACAACGCTATATACCAGAGGTTTTAGAACCTCACGTGGTACCTTACATGGGATTAATAGGCGAAAATTTTACTCTAATGCAAGATAATGCCCAACCCCACGCCGCTGCACAAGTTCGACAATATTGCGAAGAGGTTGGGATACGTACCATGAATTGGCCAGCACGCAGCCCGGATCTTAATCCCATTGAGCATGTTTGGGACAGTTTAAAAAAAAGCTGTATATGCGAGAAATCCTGTGCCCACAACAGTGGCAGCACTAAGAACAACGATTTCACAAGATCTGATCTATGCGGAACCGATTAGAATCTGTAATAAGGGCACGTGGAGGCAATACACCTCATTAAAATAAAAATAAACCTATGCTTCAACTTGTTAAAACCAATTTTTCAATAAGACCGATTTTTGTCATTTATCGTTTTTGTTCAAAAAAAATTAATGGTCCTTTCCAGTATACAAACATACACTTAAGGATATGATACTACGCTGTTATGAAGTTAATGAACCAAAGTATAGGTTTCAATTTAAATTTGTATAAAAAGTTTTTACTTGATTAAAATGTTTATGTCAAAGACGTCTTGAACATTGATGCAGTTTATAAGTCCGTAAGTGTATATACAAAAGGTTGTAAAAAAGGAAACAAAAAAAATAACCGACTTCAACTAAGAAGTTCAAAACAATATCACTTTTCAAGCAATCTGATGCAGTTGGTCGCAAAAATTGAACTCAAATAACTGCCACAAACTGCACTTTCATGATGCACTTTCTGCACTTTCTAAAGTGATCTTGTTTTGAACTATTTCGTTACAAGTCGGGTTTTTGAAGTGTTGCTTAAAATTCGAATACAATAAAGTATATAGTGCTTCAAGACGTCCTAAATCTAAAGCACTAGTAATGAACTACCTACTATTAACACTAACAACAACCACAGAACGTGCCAGAATATTTGCATAAACAAGAACGGTACCATTTTATTCTATTATCGCCTCGTGACCGATACGGATCTCGCGTGATAAGCCTACAGGGTAGTAGTAGTCCTAGGACCTTATCATTATCCTATAAATCTATACACCTACCTACCTTATATACCCTTTACTTTACCACTGTATTCACTGCGCACAAAGAAATCCCACATCAGAATCTGATAGGATAATATTTTGGGAAATAATCAGCCGTCCCATACATCTGGGTCGAGTAAGTATTGAAGTTTTGTATGGAACAATTGTTTTTTTGTTCGCGATTAAGTACGATGTTGGTCCCATGGAGAAAGTTGTCTAATCCTATCCTGTTTCACCACCTCCGGATAAATTTCCATTAAATTATCTGGCACATCATTTTATGCAACTGTACAGTATGTTTTTATCTGTTCGATAGGACGCATCCGGACATTAGGATTTGAGCGTCCTCAAAGAGATTAAGGGCCTGTCCTTAATCTCTCTGAGGACGCTCAAAAAGAGAAGTGCTGGGATTCTCCGAATCTTGCGCAAGTCTTAATTAAACCCGTGGCATATGTACCTAGGTATTGCATGAACACCGTGTTTGGCAAAAGAGTAGGTGTTTGCTGTGTTTTTGTTAGACTTCAAGATAATGCTGCCTTTACTCTAAGGATAGGTCGAAAGGGGGTGAAATGTTTCACAACACAGTATTAAAAGCTTACTCATAACTGTTCTGGGAACTGGGTACTCAGTGTTAATCTGATAATATGTCATTGTTTAATTAAGGTCATAGGGTCTACCATAACTGCTTTCATCGCTGGTCTATGAGGTCATGATTCACGCCTTCTGGGAACTGTTCGTTTGTGGAAACTTTTGACAGCATAATTTCTTTAGGCTTGTCGGTTTTGGTCTCCCTGAATACCAGCTATGTTTCTGTTGTAAAATTCAATGGAATAGAACTTACTTTTTACCATAACTTAATCTTACGTATAATTATCGCTTGCTTCAAAAACGCTGAAGGAAAACATTGAGAGGAAACCGGTATGCCTGCCAGATATTTCCCGATGGCATGTGCAGCCAAGTCAGAGGCCCATGGGTGGCATAACAACACCGGGTTAGTCACTAACAGAAAGAAGTTCAAGATAACTTAATCAATGATTAATGTGTAAATAAGAGATGAATTAAGTTTCAGAGGAAGATCAATTTTTTAAAGAAATATACGAACTGATTTGATCGAAAAAATCTAAATAATGTTCCTTTGATCCGGAATACAAACATAAACCACCAAAGCCCATCGTGCAAACCGCCTATATTAGTTCAACAGACACGAATCCAGCCACAAAACTACCATGTACTTACATAAATCTAACAAAAGGAAATACAAGGAAAACAGAACAGACCAATTTTCCACTGAACTGACGCAAATTCAGTTCAATGGCATTAGAATGTTCCACGCAACTGATTAGTTATGCATAGGGGTTGTTGTGAGCTATCGTGAACGTCGCCACGAACACTTTCAAGAAACCTACAGGTCAATGGTACTCAAATCTTTTGTTTTAAATGCTGTAGAACCTACCATGTATTGGAGTGGCAATCACCGATCGAAGAAAGCCCTCAAGTAGTCACGTCAAAGTCGGTGAAAGCACCTCAAACTTTAACTTAAGGAATCTTTTTATTTTGATCTCATCTTATTACAATTCATGTTGTATGTGTTAGTTTGAAGTAATTGGGATAAATTGCAGAATGGTTTGTCTTCTCTCGTTTTGTTTCGTAATTTCATATTTCTTAGTGTGTTAATTTTGCCATAGTTTCATTCTACCACCACTAGTTTTATGTTTTTATTTTTCTGCGTAATCACTTATTTTTGAGAATGCTGGCTAACCTGTAATAACTGGCGACCGTGTAAGTCCAAGGTTAATATGCATAATATGATACAATTTATTGTTTACTGAAGCTCATTGGTTCTAGCCGTCGCGTGAATATGAGATATATCATGAATATCAGTGCTGATGAGTCGTATGGTTGGAAGGTTTGGCCATAGTGTTCATTGTGTTTATTTCAGATGTTAAATGGCAACCGTCAACTAACTGGAATTCAACCAGTGTGCAGTGGCCAAGTGTTATGTATGCGTGTAAAAAACATTAACGATTATTTCCGTCGTCTTGTAGATTCCTGTAGGTATTTTTGAACGCCATTTACTCATAGTGAATTTTGAAGATTTATACCGGAAGGCACTTATAATTTCTTTTAAAATCAAAGCTTGAGCACCACTGGTTAACCTCGTGGTAATGAACTTGTGATATTGAAGGTGCCTGAACTTAGATAAACGCCGCGATATGACGAAGGTCTTTGTGGCTGTTCCAAGCTGTATAATTAGCTTTACTTAACTTAAACTTGTAGTTAGTGCTGGAAGTCGATATGTTAATGTATACTGACGAGTAACTTAGCTATTTGGGATTCAATTTTTACATACAGAAAGTTCTTGACGGGGCTTAAGATTTTTATTATTGTGACAGGATATTATTCTTGTGAACAAAGCACCAGTATTAAAAGGTGTTTAATTGATATAAAAAAACGCATTATGAAACAATTATCTTTAAATGTAACTGGCGAAATGTGGTGTACTCACTATTGGTACACCTCTCCCTAACCCTTTCGGAAGTACTGGTGTGATGTTAAATTAAACCTTTCGTTTTGTAAGGTATTATGTCGTATGGCATTTTACTGTGGGGTCGGGCTGCTGACATTGAATCCATCTTTATTTTACAAAAGAGAGCTGTCAGAGCCATTTATAATTTACGTCGCGCGTCGTCGCGAATCTCTCATGGAACTATTTAAAAAGATTAATATTATGACGGTACCTTGCCAATTAATTTATGAAAATATTATGTATGTGAGAAAAAAATCTGCATCTTTTTAATTAAATAAGTGATAGACATAATTTTAATGCTAGAAATAAAGATTAATTAGATCATCCATTTTTCAGACTATCTTCTCGTAAATTAAATACATCTTTTATGGGATACTGTGTTAAATGTTACAACAGAATACCTTGTGATATAAGTATTAGAATGAAATGAAAGAAAATTTTAAAAAAAAACTCATATAAAAAGTACACTTTGTAAACAAGCATATTACAAATTAGAGGATTATCTATTTAATTTAAAAATGCTTTGAAACATGCTGGTCCAGCTCCATGGAACAATTTAGAATCTAGACAAAATCTATCTGGTTGCCAATTTAATTGTATAATATTATTTTTTATAACATTGATTTTATATTCTGTGATTACTTGAACTCACACACTGACTTATTATTAGTATTACTTGTTAAAAAGTTAGGAATATCGTATAATTTTACAATTTTTGTAAATGTGTGAGCACCATGCATCTATCACATAATTAATTTATCCGTCATTCCTTAATTTTTCATTATTTTTAACCGACTTCTAAAAAAGGAGGAGGTTCTCAATTTGGATGTTTGTATTTTTTTTTATGTTTGTTCGCGCCTATCTCCGTCGCTTGCCAACAAATTTGAATAATTCTTTTTTTTTTAAAGGGTATACTTCCCAAATGGTCCCATGAAAATTTTATCGAAATCGGACAAGAAGTTTTTGAAAAATCAACCATTGCGTTTTTTGTTCGCGCATAACTCCGTCATTTACAAACCGATTTGTTTTTTATTCCATAGCCTTTGCTTTCCAATTGGTCACATAGTCACCAAGTCGGGATCTGATGATGGAATCCTGGCAAAATCGAGGGAACTCTTCAAATTTTCTACAACAAGTGAAGCATTTGCGTGCAATAAAAACCATTCTACCATCAGATCTGATGATGAATCAAAGAGACAGGCACCGGAACTCATACGATGATCGTAATCTTCTTGACTCTCGTTAGCTAATCGATTAAGAATGAAAGATATACGATGATCGTAATCTTCTTGACTCTCGTTAGCTAATCGATTGCGAATTAAAGATATAAGATGATCGTAATCTTCTTGACTCTCGTTAGCTAATCGATTGCGAATTAAAGATATAAGATGATCGTAATCTTCTTGACTCTCGTTAGCTAATTGATTGCGAATTAAGGATATACGATGATCGTAATCTTCTTGACTCTCGTTAGCTAATCGATTGCGAATTAAAGATATAAGATGATCGTAATCTTCTTGACTCTCGTTAGCTAATTGATTGCGAATTAAGGATATACGATGATCGTAATCTTCTTGACTCTCGTTAGCTAATCGATTGCGAATTAAAGATATACGATGATCGTAATCTTCTTGACTCTCGTTAGCTAATCGATTGCGAATAAAAGATATACGATGATCGTAATCTTCTTGACTCTCGTTAGCTAATCGATTACGAATGAAAGATATACGGTGATCGTAATCTTCTTGACTCTCGTTAGCTAATTGATTGCGAATTAAGGATATACGATGATCGTAATCATCTTGACTCTCGTTAGCTAATCGATTGCGAATTAAGGATATACGATGATCGTAATCTTCTTGATCTCGTTAGCTAATCGATTGTGAATTAAGGATATACGATGATCGTAATCTTCTTAACTCGTTAGCTAATCGATTGCGAATTAAAGATATACGATGATCGTAATCTTCTTGGCTTTCAGTGGCCAATCGAGTACGAATCAAACTAAGACGACGATTATAGCCTTCTTGACTCTCCTTATTCAACCTACGTAACATGTAGGTCGTCTGCTTTGACAGTCTGTTTTCGCGGTGGCCAGGGTTCTCATTCGAATTGCGTGGAGCATTTCTTTCCCTAATTTCTTTTAATCGTTTTCCTTTTTCATTCTCAGTTTCAGTTCGACGCCATTTTCTCGTACGAGAAGCATCTTAATTATGCTTTATAAAATATGGGTAGGCCACTAGGCCTACATATTATAAAATATTAAAATACATCACTAAAAAATAAAAAATAAATACATTTTTTGCAAAAAATCAAACCGAGTTCAAAAACCCTAAAAGCACTAAAAAGTTATAAATAATACTATAACCTACCTATATTAATAAACCTAACTTAACCTACGATTAATCTATAGTAAAATACAACATTTTTTTGGAGTCGGGGCATCGATCCCATCGGACCCCTTCAGTTGCTGACATCTCTTTGAAGCCCGCGTGGAACACAACCGCCGCCGACCTGGTCCTGGGTCTGGTCCTTATCGGGCGGCGAGCTACCCATTGCTCCGTAAGCCCGCGCCTACGGTGGCCGGGAATCGATCGATATGGGTGAAGGTCCACTGTCTAATGATAATACTTACAACTGAATCGTACCACCACGCTGATTCGAACGATTGTAACTATATAATTTAGATCATTATGGACCCTGTAGGGCACAGCAAAAGGGTAGGAGAGAGGAAGTCCTGTTTTCTATACTAATATTATAAAGAGGAAAGTTTTGATTGTTTGTTTGTATGGAATAGGCTCCGAAACTACTGGACCGATTTGAAAAATTCTTTTACCATTAGAAAGCTTAGTATTCAGGGAGTTGCATAGGCTACTTTTTATCCCGGGACAAATAACGGGTCCCGCGGAAAAAACCACGGGAGCGAAGCCGCGGGCAAAGTACAAGATAATTAAGTTGTTATTGTGGGAACAAGTTTTAACTTACATATTATAATCAAAGTCAGGAGATCGCCAGTAAGATACATAAAATTATAGTATATAATATATATTCCGCTTATCTATTATTTATGTATTATTTTATCTGCAAAATGTACTTAAATGTTTTAGATTATTTTATATAAGTACCTGTACATACTCGTATGTATTATATATAATTCTGTTTATTCATTTGTATATTTTTTTTTGCTTTGAATAATTATTTTTGCTATTTAATATGATTATTATTTTTGTTATATTATTTATTACTATTATATATTATTTAAGTATTAATAATTATTGTATCATTAATATATTTTAAACATACTTATAAATTGCGTGATTTTCATTTATTTTTATTATTTATGATAATGATAATGATAATGATAATATATTTATTTGCTCAAAACATGGTATAACAGGTCTTACAGTTTAAAATAGTACAAACATGTTTTGCCGGGTTTAGACTCAGCATGCAAAATCGAGAATAAAAAGTAAGTACTTAACTAACATTTTGTGTCAAAAAACTGTTTCAGACTATAAAAGTTATTTTGGCTAAGCCATGCACTCAATTTCCGCTTAAAACAGTATCTCGTATTTAACAATTTAAAATCACCAGGTAATTTATTATAAATCCGTACACACATAGCTAAGCAGCTTTTGCTATATTTTGCAAGCCTAGGAACATTGCTTACTACGAGCCTGTATGGGTCTCGTCTGTTTCGAGGACTTAAATCGTTCGCTGTTTTAAATAACTTTTTATGTTTCCATACAAACATGCATATTTCGTAGATGTATAGATGTTTCGTATATGTTTAGCATTTAAATATTCATCTAAGGAGTAACAGCATTTGTTTATCAGTAATATTTTAAGTTTATTCATAAATATATTTAACTTTTATTATTTCAGGTAGCTTGTTATATATGTATTTTATAGACATTACGTAGGGACTTGTAGAATGCATTTTTAGCTTGGATGTTGGAATGTTTAGCCTAGATCGGTGCCTAAGTGTGTACTGTGATTGGATGTCTTCGCGTTTTGTGTAGAACTCTTGATGCTTACGGACAAAGGAGACGTTTCATTTTTGTATGGGACTCCGGCCATAACATTTACGCTTTAGAAAACCTGGGAAACGATCCCCTGAAAACAATAAAATAATACTGTTTAGTTTCATAATATCTAATATTTTTTAGGCACTAAATAAAAACTAAAAATGTTTGACGTTTGTCAGGAGAAATACGACCATTGACCATGCCATCGACATCCAGCCCGGACAGGTTGGAGAGATGACGTTTACATAACCTCGACTGTCAAAACTGTGATTGTTGTTCGCGAAAAACTTTTTCCGGCTGAACGCCAAGGCCGGTTTGGACTTGTTCCATAAAAAAACGTTTTTGTACAGACACCGAAAGCCACGAAGTCGAGATGAACGAGACTGACTATGTGGTGTCAAATAGCAATATAAACAATATGTTTGAATTGTTCGTCCAGAAGTACCGACAAATCCAAAAATATCATTGAAGTAACAGAATACCAAATTTCAAATCGATCAGACCTGTGGAAGACGCTCACATCCATTCATCAACTAGAAAAGAGCTGATAATCTTCAAATGGCGAAACCGAATTTGATAAAACATGTCTCAGAACCATCGCTAGAAAACCTGCTTTCAAATAAAAAAAACCGCATTCAAATCGGTTCACCCGTTTAGGAGCTACGTTGCCACAGACAGACGATGATGTCCTGATGACGAGAGATGTCCGTTAAAAACACTCACAGAGAGGCCTGTGTACCAGCAGTGAGAATATTACAGGTTGATTATGTGTGTATGTTATACAACATTGTGAGGTAGTTTGTAAATATAAATGACAAAAATATACCGACAAATCCAAAAATCCACAAAAGTAGTTTTTATTTACGATGATTAATATTTTCAAATTAATCAAAAAGACGTCTAAGATCTTATTATCTTATCACAGAAATACATGCCTTTCATGCCATGTAAATAACGTCTACGTGATATTATTATGTTTTAATGTAACATGATTTCTGAAAGACCTGACGAAAGCATTGTGCAAGTAAGACGACGCCAGGATCAAAAGAATATGGCAATAATTTGATAAACTATCATTTTTTTGTGACGAAGTAATCAGGGGAATATTCAGGAAAGAATATTTTTCCTCAATTCGTGGAATTATTTCCTCTTTTTTCACTACCGTACACTTTTTGGCCGAAAATGAAACATCTTCTTTACATATTTCTAGAATGTAAATACTGGGGAGATAGAATATTATGTTTTAGAACATAGGGTTTGCAGCTGTCAGTTTGATCAATGTTTACCAAGATTCTAACTCATTTACATATTTTGTAGGACAAAGAGTGTCAGTGCATCTGTATTATTTCCCAAGAGAGTTATGGCGTAGCTAAGCCATACATTGGCATACGCATAATAAATAGGTGGTGAGGGCAGTTTGTAGATAAAAAAAAAGATGGCGTATCCTTCGAAAACTAACCTCTGTCTAAGCAAATCAAAATATGTAATTTTTTAAAACCCCGGGCCTAATGAATAAAAACCATCAAGCGACAGGTGGACAGGTGACAGGCGAAAATCCGACAGTTGTACAAAATTCTTTCAAAGATTTCGTTTATTAAACGTGTGATTTTTTTGTTTTTTGGGCAAATTTTATCTTGCATTTCCTGTGGGCCCAGTGCAATAGCTGGTGTTCCAAAAGTGGCATCCTTAGACATGACATCACAGGCAATGGAAATAAAGATAGGTACATGTAACAATGAGCCCAAGGACAGAAAATCAATGGCTGAATTCTGCAAATCCACCAAGACTATCAAAACAACACTTTAAACGGAAACAAACAACTTAACTCGAGCCAAAATCCATGCGGAAGTTGACAAACCACAGTCACAAACTTTATTGGCAGAGGATCGAGGTGACCCTGAAAAAACTTTGTCTAACCTACATATTTGTGCGAATACTTCTTCTCCCATGTATTATCTGAATATTGAGCTTTCGAACTGAATTCACAGTCCACTGATATTTCGTCATTTATATTAGGGCGACTAAGGGGCGAGCCTATTTTGTCTTTTACCGGATCCAGACTAATACACTGCCCAACCGCGTAAATACAAAGACGGATACAACACAGACAGTAGCTGTTCTGTAACGCAGCCGCGTCCGTATGAATAAAGTATTACAAACATATGTATAATCGGCTCCGAAAGACATTGTTTTAACAAAAACGACTGCAATACAGCTTATAAGTACTAGCTCTGTCTACACTGCAGGTATCAAACGTGCTTGCGACGTTTATAATCTAACGGAAATAATACTATCGGTGTATTTGCTTTTGATTGTCTTATACAAACACACGGCTGCACTACAAACCGCTGCGTCGCAGCTGGGTTCGGACGGACTTTTTCTGCTTTAAGTCATTCGCAAGATAATGCAGCACAGACTATGGGTGTCTGTGTTGCCCGACCTAGGTGTGGCTAAACCCAGGACCTCACGCTCACCAGTTCAACTTTCGAACTAGACCATCGAAGCAGTCACTCGGGGTAGGTATATCTACTTCAACGATTTAATCAAAATATAATCAAGAAAAGCTTGTAGTTGTGTTGTATTTAGTCATACTATCTGAGAAATACTCTCAGATAGTATGACTAAATCAATACCAAAGTACGTTATGAGAGGCTCAAGGTTATTCTTCATATAAATTAGGTACAATCGCGAATAAAAGTATGATTACAGAGTATTGCTGATTGATTGATTGTGGCATTATTGATAATGACAGAGCATATTATCGGCGAGCATAATCAATTAAAGTGTAAATAGAACTATGTGAACCCTGCATGGCTCTGCAAGTTTAGTGAGTGATGACTCTGTTTGTGCGTCAAGTTCGGGCGTTTCGGTGGACTGTTTTATGTAATTTTGAAGTTCAAAAAGTGCTGATTCTAAGCCTAATTTGAATAAGTAACATTTGTTTTTTTTTTTGACATGTATTTATTAAGTTTTTTACTTCTTAATAATCAGAAATATTACACATCCCACAAAAACTTGTGAAAATACTGAATTCAGAAGTTTCAGAAGTTTTGGCGCGCGTGGTACACAGCGCACCGTCGACGCGAGCCCGGTCCTTATCGGACGGCGAGCTACCCATTGCTCACCGTCCGCAAGCCCGCGCCTAAGATGGCCCTGAATCGGCCTGTGATTCTCGACACCCAGGGCATCTCCTGCGGCGGCTAGGGGCATGAGGGCGCGAAATTTGCCTCTCCCTAACGCGTTCTGCCTACTCCTTTGCAAGCATTACTGCTTCGCAGAAGGAAGTGACGGCCTTCCATGCCCTCTCGCTCCGTACCATGGCCTAGACCAGGGCCTAGACCAAGGCCGGACGCGAGAGATCACCGCCACCGATTGCCTCCACGAGGACACCGCGATACTCCGCCCAAGCCAGGCAGACCTCCACCGTATCCTCCGGGTGATCCACACAATGATGACACCCGGGCGTTTCCTCAGCCTTATCCGGAACAGGAACCTTCCGGAACAGGAACCTTCCGAAACAACCGAGTCCGGTGAGGACCTGCGTCAGGTAGAAGGTGAGGACATTGTGGTGCCTCTCTAGCCACTGCTCAAAGAGAGGAGTTATCACCGCAATTATGGCCTGCCCATATTGTTCAGACTTCAGCGCGCGAAGTTCGATCTGTGCGTGGTGATGTGAACTCGCGATGATTTACTTTAAAAACTTGACTGAGGTTCGAACTTTGCACAATAGACCTACACTCTACAGGGCAGTTACTAGTAGCATGGTCTCTCGGGCTCATCCATCAGATTGATTATAAACCGATTCTCGTTCAGTGTTTTGACCCATCCTATGGGTCAAAACACTGAACGAGAATAACAAATGACTTAAGAAATGAAACGATAAACGAAACTTTTGTTCCTTGTTCTTGAAACTGAAATCGATCGTCTGCTGATCAATTCTCGACGAATATTTTATACAAAATTGTTTTAAGTGCTAAGTTTAATGAAGCACGTCGAATAACTTATAATGTGAAGTGGCTGTATCAGCACAATATGGTACTGTGAAGGCTTACGTAGTATTAATCAGTTAAGCATAATCAGTAATGACTATTTCAACGTGAGTATAATAGAGGCGCCGTACCTACGCGTCGTTTACGCGGCTTCTGTAGGTACAGCGTTAAAGCGGGACCTATGCAACCACCGACTCTACGTCGCCTACGCATAACAACTACCTCAACACAAAGATCTGTTCAGGAGCGGATTTGTTTTCCAGCGGAAAACTTCTGCTACATATTTGTATGACCATGGTATAATATGAGTGTAACACACCGACACAGATATGAAAATTGATCGTGTGTCCCGTATCATATTTATTTGTGTGTACGGTGAGAACAATAAATTGTTGAGAATAATGTGTTCCTGCAGCTACTGATACAATACATTATTGTTCTCTCTTTCAGCCGATAAGCAAACACATAGAAAGCTAATAGATTAAGCTTGAAAAATCAAAAACATGTAAAGCACCAACCACACAATTTTATTTACCGAACACTTTAAAGAATACCAAAACATAGGAGATGATATTTTAAGATTTATCGATATTTTAGCACCCCTGACGTGACCTTATAATATATTATAGGAAGTTGAAAGGAACCCACCTATTTACCACTTCACAAAGCCTTTATCAAACACAATTTATTTATGTCCACGTAACCAACAGTTCGATGCACACAGTATACAATTACTTTGTAAACAAACCAATAGGCGATATTTATTGCGACAGGAAAAAAACTATTTCAGTAAATTGATGACCAGTCTTACGAGACCCGTGGAAAATTACCACTGACCTCAAAATAGGGGAAGTTTAAACGGTTAGCGCGGGGCAGAGGGGGTTAAGTTGTTTTGGTTACCAGTGGTCTACACGACAATAACATTGGTCGAGGATTTAGTTTTCTATGGAATATAATTATTTTTTTCATGTTAATATTTCATTAATAGTTTCTAACTTTTGTTTTCATTGTAAAAACAAATGTAAATAGAAACCAGTCTTCTAAACTAATCATATCTACCTCGCCTTTTCCCAACTTAAGGGTTGGCTTACAAGCTAACCGGTTTTACATGGAGCGGCTATACCTATCTGACCCCTACAAACCAGTTACTGGATAATACGATACCTCTTGATAAGGCCTCTAAACCATGGTTTTAATTAAAGAAACACAGTAAAGCATGAGTGAGCATTATGAAATTTAAATTCAGAATGTGGTGTTCTTGCTAGTTGTTATAAAGGTAAAAGTAAAAACTTACCTAAAACTGTGTCTTCAGCAACCATTTCAACATCGTCAGCTTACAATCGAACCACATTATCACAATTTTCCCACACCCGCCAAGTCTTTTCCAGTTTTCCACGCTCCTCGTTCAATCGCGGTGGTTACCGAGGGTGGCACGTGGCCAGCGGTCAGTATTCGCCCCGCGGCCGAACGGTGCACGCCATGAGACACCACTGACCGCTACCATGACGGACGACATTCCAGGTGACTGTGTTCTTTTATTGAAATTTAGACCACGACGCCATCATTGTTTGGATGGCGGGAACTTGACGGTATGTGGAAATCCATGAATTTATTGTGATTTTATGTATTGGTTTGGTTCAGGGTTTGCTAATAAATCAAGTCGCAAAACTGGTTGGAATAGTGTTTACCTCTATTCTTTTTTATTCCTTATAATGGTAGATACGTATAGATAAGTGCGTCTCCAATGTTGTTCTTATAAGTATGCATGCAAACTGGAAAAGGTCTTCAAACCACACTGATGCCGTGTTAAAATTTGCAACACTTTAATTTAATTCCAGCTATTTCAATGCACTGTTTCTATGTAAATTAATGTCATCTAAACCCGCTTCTCCTTGTATAAAATGTTGTTTTTACCCGGAGGTACCTACATGTTTACATGCCAAATAGATTTGGCTCTTTCCTCTCCCAAAAAACTGATTGTATCTTTATCTAACCGTATGAGTTTCGCAAGTCTTAAATGCTGGCGTATCTTCAACATACTTAAATATTTCGTTGATGCTGATTCACAATATAGCAAAGAACAGAGGAACTCCGAATAGAATTTCATTAAACACTCGCATTTAATTGTACTCTGTACTGAATTGAACGGCGATGATGGATGGAGAAGCCATTTCACAGTGGGATTCATCTATTTCAATGACTAGGCAATCAATTCATATACACATCAGCCTGCTGAAGGAGCTAAAATAGTGTATTTAATCTGTTAATGCGAAAAACTGTTTTTGAATCAAACAGATTAACAAAACCAGTGATAACTGCTTTTTGAACAAGGTTCGAAAGAGCCAATCATAAAACAGTAAGTCATCAGCGTTAAAGCAATGACTTATTTTTTCCAGTTTACTGTCTTGTTTACATGTTTCCAAAAGTGCAGTTTACTAGGCCATTACTGTTCCCCAAGTATAGTATCCATAGAATCCTCATGGCATAGAACTAACAGTAACCCCTGGTAAGCAAGTCCATCCAAAATCCAGTCCTAATTGTTCATCTGCCAGGATTCATATTTCATAAAACCTGTAAAAGAGTTTGTCAAAGGTGTTAAGGAAACCACTAGAACATTGCAACGTGACATTATGTTATCACAATAATGTCATTTTTGCTATGCCTTAATGACAGTAAAAGTTTGCTACTCACAGTGACAAGTAGCTTTTATAGGACCCTTCAACTTTTACTTTGCCTTACTAAAATTACTACTAACCTACCCTTTATTTTCAAATGTTGTTGCCCTTTTACCCACTTCTACAACCCAAGCCTCTATTAAAACGTCGGCTAAGAATTCAGTAGTAGGTTCAAGGTTCACCCCAATTTTGGAATTGTATTTTAGTACCAGGTTGACGTGCCCTGGGAAATAATTATGGAATACTTCTCATTGGTCCTACGTGTTTTATTTAACTACATGTGTATGGCAATAAAAATTATATCGATTTAAAAGTTTTTCTGGGTCATAATAGGTTAAACTGTGGTAGGTGTACCTACTGTAGGTAAGTCGAGTTTTAATTGCTTATATCTACCTGAGTATTTATTATTTGTTTATGTATTGGAACTGCCACATGGGTGATTTTAGGGGTAGGTATTTCTACCAATGACAACTGGCTCTGCATTCCTACCTCTTCTCTCATGTCCGCCTAGTTTAAGAAAGAAAGAAAGAAAAGAAGAAAAAAAGTAAAGAAATAAAAATGCGTTTATTGGCATTACAAAAGAAAAATACATCTTAAAACTATAAAAACAGAAAACAATTATTATAATGCCAAAAGGGACCCAGCTCAGCATAATGTCAGATGACAACACAAAGTGTACAACCTGGCGCTGATCTTCTGTACCATAAAAAATCTGAAACGGCTATTTTCACTGTCACTCACCCTTCAAACCAGAACATTTCTACATAACTGTTTACCTACCTTTGTCCTCCTAACCAATCTAAGTTGTAGAAGGGGCGACATCTAAGTGAGACATCTCAGTGAGTCATTTGAGTGAGTCTGATTGACTCTAGTCAATTCTTTTATTTTATTTTTTAATCGTTGCCGATTTCTTCTGTATCGTGGGTGCGTTTACAAACATTTAAACTCACATACACAAACAGCCAGACCTGGATCAACTACTTCTAGGTCATACAAATATTTGTTCCCTGCGGGAATCGAACCCACGACAGCAGTGCAGCAGTCAATCGCTTAACCACTGCGCCAACCGTGACGTCGATCATCCTTCCTCAACTAAATGTTTTCCCGTATTTGCCAGTTTTAACATCTCCGTTACGTTCGTAACGGAGATGTTAGAGCTGGCAGATACACGTATAACAAGAGCGATTGCTCTTGTTATACGTGTAACCTTCTAAATCGAAATAAACTTTGCTATAACCAGCCACAATATATCACTAAAATCACCATACAAAAAGCTGTACAATTTTTCCGCTGCCATGTAAAGTAATGCAGCGATGTTGACGCGGCGTGCATTCTGTGTAATTACCATAAAATAATAAAATAAAAATACAGTGACGTCACGCTATGCCAGCCGGCCTTGCATGTGTAGGTACGCATAACTGGTGCACTGCACTCGGGTACGTCGGTACATGTAGCTGTCTATTTGTATGAGTATTTCCTAGATAATGTTGATAATGTACACATTTGCATGTCACTGAGTGCTTAGAGTGCTATATTTAGCCGTATGCGGTACGGGAATGACAAGTCTTTTGAGAATTACTGTTAGAATATTAACCAAAAATAGGAAAATTTACTATAAGAGAAAGATTGGTCGCGAGAGGAATTCAAGGGATGAATTTATGTGGCATGAACAGAAAAAAACATTTCAACTTGTATTGTAAAAGCATGCGCAAAGTTGCATCGAAACTTCAGCCTTTGATAGGTACCTAATAACCTACCAAAGGCTGAAGTTTCCTTGCAATTATCCAAATGAGACCTCAACGCGGCACGGTTATGTACCTACCTACTGAAATTAATTAATGTGTTGTTAAATCTCATATCAAGGTCATTTGGCTGGCTATTATTATTGAGATCAACAAGAATTTTCGAAACAGGGGTACATATTTAACATTTATGAAATTAAAGTTTAAAAAAATGCTTATTACTTGCTAATATTTCGTGTACCCACCAATGTGTACCACGCAATTTGCAAAGTGTTGGTGATTTTAGCTCTCTGAAGGTGGTAAATAGACGTCAAGGCATATCCAAGGCTCACGAAATTCTAGATCTGATAAGAGTAATTACTTAGCCTGGGCTGTCAGCTAAGTGTTTTATTCGAAGGCCGAAATTTACATAACTATTGCTTGTTGTAATGTCTCGTTGCGAAGTAAACTGATTGAGGTAGTCACGCTTTCCTAAAAGGTTTCTTTGATTACATGTCTAAAGGACATATTGTTATATATATATATATATAAATATATTTGATTAAATGCTTCGTTGGTCTAGTGGTGGCAAGCGCTAGTACTGAGCTTGAGGACCTGGGTTCGATTCTCGAGTCGGGCAGTGTTATTAGTCTTTAATTCCATGTGGAACTCCTCAGTAGCATCCTGTCTGGGATTTGTGCCCGATGGTGGCAATAAGCTCGCCCCCTACTCGACTATTTCGGATAGTCTTATCTATGTCGTTCGCGCGGTAAACTCTAATTGCGCGATGCAGGATTTGTGTGACGTCATGTCTTTGATGCGTAGTTAGTATGTGGCGGTGTAACCGCTACAGGTACGCCTTTGCCTAACCCTTCGGGGAAACAAGGCATTATATTATGTTATATCCAAAGGCTGGTAGGGCCTTTAAGTTACTATGTAATATGTATAGAGCTCAACAAGGTATTCCAGTTTTCACTTTATTTCGATGGTCAACCTCGTAATTTTCCATTAGCCAACGGCTTACCACATCCCAGTCGCGAATACGACAATTGAGTGAATAAAACTAGGCAAACGAGCACCATCTTCGACCGCATATTCACCGTCAGGAGAAAGATAGGTCAACACTTCTTCGACATTAAGTACAACGGTACAAGGATCTTTTGCGCGTGCCCAAAAACGGAACAGGCGTTAATTTCGTTTTCGTTCCGCCATCTTCTTTTTTCAATACAATTTCGGGGACCATTTCACAAATCTAAGAAAAATGTTTCAACAACGCACCCCTGTATAAAAGTCTTTCAGGCGCTAAAAGATCATTACAGCACAGCAGATCCTAGCACTATTAGTCAGGTTTTCGGTGTTCAACTTTTTTTTTCTTTTTCCAAATTCAAACGTTGATACCAAACTCCTTTTCATAACCTGCGTCATTGTGGTACAATGGAACTAATCTCCTCCAATCAAATCTAAGGACTGACCCAAGGGCATACGTCGGAAGTTACGTGCCCAGTGCTAATGGCTCCTACATTTCAAGGTTCTATAGTAGGACTATAAACCCAAACGTATCGTATTTTTTTTTAACAAAACTTATATCTTGCATATAGCATCATATGGACAAATTCAAGGGAAAGTTTTGAAGAAGATTAACGTTACTAAAATGTTACAGCTTCAGGTGAAAACACTAATGAACTTTACTATTTATCAAAATGAAATGCTCGCAAACTTAGTTTTGTTAGAAGTTTTAACTACAAGTTCTTGGTACGGAACCCGACACTATGCGTGGTTCAACACGCACTTGGGCGGTTTCACTTTCGATACCAGTAACGTACCAAGGTAGGTACTACATCATTTGGCTATGCGGTGACGTCATTCGTCATGATTAATGTACACGGCACTTTCTAGAAATAGCGAGCTGATTTTCAATGTAAAATATTAAATAAGCACTAGGTATGTGTTTTACAAGTGAATAAATTAACTTTTGAAAAGCTTGAACATTTTATGAGAGCGGTAACGCCTCAAAAGCTACACAGGGGTGGTTGAATCCCAATACCAATCTTTAAAACCAAGGAAATAAGAGAAAACAAACAGTAAAAAAATCTATAAAAGACCCTAGCAACTGCTATTTACTGCACATAAATCCAGACTCCGGGAAAATGCTGAGAATTTGCTAGTAACAAATCAATTAAACTTTCAGCATCAGCAGGGAAACTGCATCCATTAAATTAGTTTGCCATATATTCCAAATATGTTGTATGACATACTCATTTGCCTAATGGATTTAAAAATCGTATATTTCCGATATGTATCTGCAAATTATGTATTTTGCAGATACAGTCAGAAATAAACGACTTTTTAATATGATGATAATTATGTCCTGAGATAATTAAGTCTGGTCACTAAATAATTGATCTGTGCCTTATATATGAAACTTATAATGATTGATGACATCAAATACCATGATATTGTTCACTTTACCTGACATCAGCTGTAATAAGCCTTGATAATCAACCTGAACTTTGAACTATTTTCCATAGCCACTCGAGGTCAAAAGAGTAATTAAGGTAATCTTTTATTTCAGTAATCCGATATACTGTTGTACAATCTGATAAATTACGCCTAAAATACATATCCTTGAGTAGATATACTGTTAGTAAAGTACGCGCACCCAGCTTACTCAGGACCCCATGCACAAACATTGACATTGTTGAATATAACATACAAAATTACTTTTTTTTTCTTTGTCCTTGGGCTTTTCTGAATTTCTCAGTCCGTAGTCTGGATTTGTGCCCCGTTGATAGCAATAGGCTCACCCCCTTTTACTTGGGACTTAAACATAACTGGCGAAATGTGGGAGTACTATATAGGTACACCTCTGCCCAACCCTTCGGGGCAACAATGCGTGATGTTATGTTACTTTGTAAAGTATTAATATTATTTTTAACTTTGTGAATGTGAAGAGTATGTAGATATTTTTTTTCCTTTTTTTTTCTTTCTCAGTTAGTTTTAATGATGGTCTAGCAGTTTGAGTAGTTTATGCGGCCTACCCAAATATCCTTTCTTTGGTATTGTTCGTCGAGTTGAGCTCCTTAAGTTCTGAGTTGAGCTCCACGATTACTGACAAATGCTTGCACTGACTGCACAGGTCCACTCAAAACAGTGTGGTTCTTTTCTCAAAATACAATTTCAGACACTAATCTACACTAATCCTCATATGGCCTGACCAAGATTATGTCTAGACTTTAAAAGAGACTGTGACTTCTGAGTTTGTTTCGGCCTTCTTCTCAGAGTAGTCAAATAGGAAACGCCGAACTCATCTATCTATTTATTTTTATTTTTATCATGACGTGTAAAAGTGATTCCAATATCCTATTTACAGAATAAACAATTTCATTTCAATTGCTCAGCACCAATACATTAAGAGGATGTATTCAAAAAGTAGTTATCGACGCAAATAGCTAACAAATACTTAGATGTTTTGATTAATTTTTCAATATTATCAAATTAAATTATATAATATTGATTATGAATGGCAATCATTTCATCGTAACTCTGAATATTTAGTTTTAGGTGTTCAATAAGCATTTAGAAAGTTTCCAAATGCTTTTACGAGTTTTTTTTTTTCAATTGCTTCGATTCCATGGATAAAACGTCTGAATCACAGCTGTTGAATAACATGGTTACGATAAGATAGTAGCAGGTAGTTACTTATCATAAGTAGGTACATAATTATATCCTGTGTTCAAGATACTTAGCCTAACTAAGGTAAATACTGCACTTATGAGATTATCATAGACAGCGACTCAAGTGGCGATAATTGGTGAAGTGCCAGTATATTGAATATGGCTTTATTTGATGTCTTGATTAGCGTAAATATCTCTATTGCAACTGCCTTGTTGGTCTAGTGGTCGCAAGCGCTACTGCTGAGCATGAGGTCCTGGGTTTGATTCCCAAGTCTGGCAAGTATTGGGTTTTTCCAACAGGAATTTCTGATGCTTGTGCCCGGTTGATGGCAATAGGCTCCCCCCTATTACATGGGACTTAAAAACATAACTAGCGAAATGTGAGTATACTACAGGTACACCTCTGCCCTACCCTTCGGGGAAACAAGGCGTGATGTTATGTTATGTTATAACTATTGCGTTATACTGACAAATCGAGTACCAAACTTAAGTCATACTTTGGAAGGATATGAAGTCTGAAGTATGTAGATTCTTTCGTCGATGTTAAAACAAGACTTATTAGGTGGATTTATATAATATTTACATTTTACGATAGGATAAACAGCAACATACAACAACGTGAACTTTCTTAAAACATCGGGGTAATGTAATGTCATCAACAATGTCATAGCATTATGAAAATTTTAGCTCGTAGCAGAACGCTACGAACGCGCGTAGCGGTAACCGAATAGGAATAATGACCACGGGCAATGTAGATGTACCGTGTACTTTATTAAACTCGATTATTTGTAGGAAAGCGTAGTCCGTATGTTGATTTTCGGGCGAGAGAGATGCCGTGAGTTTGAGCCGACCCTTTTGCACTATAAACTAACTAGTACAAGCAATTTATTCGTCAGTTAACTTTTATCTGAAGAATACGAGTAACTATGGCGGTTGGACATATATTACAAAAACTACTAAACAGCAAAAAATCTAAGAAAAAAGCGGAAGATTGAATAACCGGCCCTTACTAAAGTAAAACTATTCCACAGAAACGGGCGCGGTGTTCACATTTGGCAAGTCTCACTTCGCCGAGAATGAGCCGAGCCACTTCTTCATCAAGAACGACCCTATTGTCGCCATCTCCTGCGGCGACGAACACAGCGCTGTCATATGCCGTAAGTTACATCAATATTCAATATTATATAACATTTTATAGAAATGCGCAGTTTGTGCAAACACAAAACAAAAGAGTTTTGGCGTTCCCATCATAACAAACTGCTTGCAGCCGTCTTCATGCAGTGACTTTCATTCGCAAACTGTGCATGCAAGCTGCTGCGTGTAGCCGGAGATTTAAACAGACCAATTAGGTAAATGTTAAGTTCTAAGTTTGAACATAGTCTAGAGAACTAGAGCGTAACTTTCTTAGACGAAAAGATAAAAATGCTTGGAAACATGCTGGTACACAAGAAATAAGAACAAATTAGATCAACCACGTTTCAGATTGTCTAAAGTACACACTTCTTTTATGGGGTACTGTGTAAAATGTTATAATAAAATACTACTCGATATTCTTCAACTAAATGAGAAGAAATTTAAAACATGCATTAAACGCACACTATGTAGACAAGCATACTATATAAGTTGGATGATTATATCGTAGATAAAAATACTTGGCTAAATGCTGGTCCTGCTCCACAGCCACATGGGCTCAATAGTTTAAAAAAAATGGTAGAGTTGCTTCCCCTTTTTTATTTTTTCTGACTACGAACATAACTTTTTTTATATTTTTATTTAACCAAGTTTTAATTATTGAATACTCCAATAGATAATATTAATTTTCTTTCTTTTGGTGGTAAAATTTCAAACTATAGTTTTATATAACTTAGACGCAATTTTATTTTCAATTTTTGTAAATGTGAGTACCATGGAGTCGTTTACTACGTTATTATGTTGTATTTTGACTTGAAAGAGCAGGGTAGTTGAGAGTATGTCATGCTCACTTAATGTCTCGCTGATGGTGGCGAGTGTGTTGGATCATTCGGTTCTCTACAAAATGGTTGAGCTGGATGGTGCCGATCCACGCGTCATGTTCGTGAACGGGCGCCGTCAGTTGAGACTGGTCATCTCCTATCTGCCAGGGCTTATTTTTAATGTTATATTTTTAATCGTTTTTCATTTTATTTTATTTTTTACATTGTTCTCACATTCTATATGTGACTCATCAACAAGAGTAATGTACCTAGGATTTTGTAATTTCTATATTTAAAAGAGTGTCCTTGGAGTTTCTTGCCCAGCTTCAACTTTCTGACTAACTGACTGACTCTTTGACAATTCAAAAGTGCCTGTAAATGGTTTAATTGAAATAAATGCTTTGAGTTTGAGTTTATTCCATAGGACAATTCAGAATCAAGACAAAAACAAACTGGTTGCCAATTTAATTGTATAGTATTATTTTTTTATAACATTGATTTTATATTCTGTGATTACTTGAACTCACACACTGACTTATTATTAGTATTACTTGTTAAAATGTTAGGAATATCGTATAATTTTACAATGTTTGTAAATATGTGAGCACCATGCATCTATCACATAATTAATTTATGTCATTCCTTCATTTTTAATTATTTTTACCTCTCGTGGTATAGTAATCTTATTCTAGGTGCATCGTCTTCATATATAATTATATAATTAGTGTAAAAAAGATATTGTGAAAACATTTTAAAAGAGTAACGGTGGAGTTTCTTGCCCATTTTTCTCCATACGAAAACTACCTTTTGGGAGGAGCGACTAGAATCAATTATTATTATTTTTTGTAAATTTTGAAGTTCAAAAGTGCCTTTTTTGTGCGGCTAATTGAAATAAATTATTTGACTTTGACTTAAAAAGATTCCATTGGCCATCATCCAATCTTATAGCAGGTCAATAATAGATGAAAAATTAAGTGTCTTGCAATTTTGTTACACAGTGCAGACCTGACCGGCCGGGGCCCTATACTTCACCTGCCCTGCAAATGAAGGCGGCAGAGCCCCTGAAAAACAATCGGCCACTATTGCGTCGGCTGCCTCTTGTGACATTGCGTGTTTTGGTTCAATTGTTAACACAGTCCCTGATCTTAATGCCCACTGTTTATTGAATTAAAGTAGTTATCAGTAACAATCATCAGGTCGTAAGTACGGCTAGCATGCCAATGTCAGACTTTCTAGCCGCCGCCGCCGTAAGAAACATAGGTCTAAACACCAATTTCTGTTAAAGATAGGTGTACTAGGTATTCAAGAGCACAACTCCTACCTTCAGAAATTAATGTGCTATTCGAAAAATATTAATAAAGTCAAAGTCAAATAATTTATTTCAATTAGGCATAAAAAAGGCACTTATGAACGTCAACATTTACAAATAAATATATGTAATAATTGATTCTAGTCGCCCATTCCAAAAGGTCGTTTTCGTATGGAGAAGAATGGGCAAGAAACTCCACCGTTACTCTTTTAAAATATTTTCACAATATCTTGTATACATTAATTATATGTGAAGACGATGCACCTAGAATAAGATTACTATACCACGATAGGTAAAAAGAACGAAAAATGAAGGAATGACATAAATTAATTATGTGATAGATGCAAGAATGAAAAATGATGGAATGAAATTAATTAATTATGTAATAAATACTTGAAAACCTAGAAAACTTCCTATTATCTATAAACACTACTAAAATATTGGTGATTGAAACAAGTCGCTTCGTTTTTTCTACTTTTTCGAGATAAAACTTTCCTTAAACCGAAAAATACTCAAGTAGCAAGACTGCAGTGGACCTTTGATTTTCGTGTCTCACCTCTGCTAATTTTGAAATGTATTTTTTCTAGAGAATGGTCGCGTTTTCGTGTTTGGGGGCAACGCCTGGGGCCAGCTAGGCCTAGGCCACAAGGATGAGGTCACGCGGCCCAGCTGCGTCAAGTGGCTAAAGCCGCACAGAGCGCTCTTCGTGGCCTGCGGGAGAGCACACACTGTGTTCGTCACAGGTAACCTGTCGAATCCAATAAGAGTACTTACTATACGCACGGTGTTAATTTTTGTGAAACGACGTCTGTCCTCCACCCCCGTCAAGCGTTATCGAATCAATTCTGAGAATCATACTACAGATTTACGTTGAAAAGTGTCTTAGGTATAAGATCTACTTACAGAAATAAACATCATTATTTCATTTCATTTCAGTACTCTCACATTATTTTACCTCTGATAGCAACCTTAGAGCAACGGTATAAAAATTGACCAAGTGCGAGTCGTACTCACACATGAAGCGTGCCACCGTACAATATTTAACAACCAAGAACATAGACATTTATATAGCACAATATTTTTTGTTTGTAGTTGTATAGTCAATAGATAGACCAAAGGTAAAATAAACTCTTTCCCTCTAGACTCGAACGCCATCTACACGGTCGGCTGCAACGACGAGGGTCAACTGGGCACCGGCGACCTGGAACACCACACAGTTCCGCAGTTCATAGAGTTGGAGGGAGACATTGGACCCATCAGACAGCTGTCAGCTGGCAGCAACCACACCGCTATACTTACTGGTAAACCACTCTAAATAAAAAAGGGAAACATTCAACGGAGACTAGCCAACTTAGTCAAAGCTTTTATATTAATTAAAGGCCAATTTCACCGAAAAAAACTGAACGCGATCAGTACATCTTAACCGCGTTCAAAA
This sequence comes from Xanthia togata, assembly GCA_963853775.1. Taxonomy (NCBI): domain Eukaryota; kingdom Metazoa; phylum Arthropoda; class Insecta; order Lepidoptera; family Noctuidae; genus Xanthia; species Xanthia togata. Next base: position 4,132,842 of record OY970797.1, on the reverse strand, counting down.
GCTGTCAGTGTCATCATTGTTGTGGAATATTGACACTGACAGCTCTTGAACGCGGTTTAGATGTGCTGATCGCGTTCAGTTTAATTTGTGTAATTGGCCCTAAACCATATACAAGTAATAGGGTATAAGGTTGAATTGTCAAGGAGACGGTCAGTTAGAAAGTTGAAACTAGTTGCCCGTTTGAAAAGAAACTACCTGGACGCTGTTTTAAATCAAGATATAACAAAATCCTGGGTACATTATTTTTGTTTTTTGTATACTCGTAATAATGTCAGAACAACTACGCAAGAGTGCATAAACACAGGGCATACCCTCTTCCCTTACTCTCATAGTCCGATACAATGGCAATCAGACATGACCGGATAAAGGTCAGGCACATGAGTCACAGGAGACTACCTACTTTCCGAGGCACTACAGTGTGACAACGCTAAATTCCTAAGTCGGGATGCTATTAAAAATTTCTTGACACAAAAACTCTTGAACAGTTGAACGTGTCTAGGCCCAACTCGGTCTTGGCACTTAACGTTGCTTTGAAGTTAAGTAAGTTAATAGAATAGAATTATCTTTATTCAAGTATCATTTGACTCAAAAATGATTAGTAAGACTTACAACTATATTAGTAAGAACTGACACTTCACAAAAACAAACAAATTGCAGTGGGTCACTGTTGTGGCCACCCATATGAGATGGCACAACACCGACCCACGAAAACACAGTCTAGGCGACTTTGAAATCATGCCTAGGATACTGTTGGAGCTGCTCCACCACTGCTTCACCTTATTAGGGCTTCTACCCTCACTCTCAAAGACTCCGACTTCTTGACGTTATATGCCAGGCCATGTAACCTAGCATACGCCTCACACTGGGCAACCAGTTTTCTCAACCCACAGCTTGATGCGCTCAGCAGCAAGCAAGCTCCATGTCGTCCGCGTAAATAATATCATTATTATTAACGCAGATACCGTCTACGTAATGAGTAACGTCTACTTTTTTGACGTTTAAACGTTCCAATAGGTACTCAACATGTATTGCATTCGCAGGTGGTAACTTTAAATTTAATGAAATTACTATAGACCCTGTATCCAGGCACTGCAAAATAGAGAGAAATAGCTTTAAAACTTAACTTATGAACTCATCTGTTTGTTTTTCCAATATGTATGAATCTTCAAATAAATATAATTTCTGTACGAATAATCCGAAACAAATTTCCATTTCAGTCTTTTTACTTTAAGCAACGTTTATGAATAAGGGATTAATTTGCTAGTTTACCTTCTTCTTCCTCTTTGTCAGATGACGGGCGGGTCTTCGTGTCTGGCTCCAACACTGAAGGTCAACTAGGACTGGGCGAGGACACCAGGTCGTGCGTCAAATTTACCGAACTCAAGTTTATGGAGAAGATCGCCTTCGTCGAGTGTGGATACTACCATACGGTGTTTATTACTGGTCAGTAGTGCAAGGAAATAAGGTCTACTAATAGAATAAGACGACGTAATCAATCTCCAACTATTACCACCGCAGATTATAGTGATGAGTGTACAACTTGTCATTATTTCACTGTCAGACAACGCACAGCTTAAACTGCGGGGTCTAGAAGCATGAAATTTTGCTCAAGAGTTTCTTTTATTCCGAAAGTGAGCACTAACTAGGATTTTTAAAAATTCATCCCTTAAATGAGTTAAATAGAAAATGAAAGTTTGATGATTAATGACATTATACCGATGGGAAATCCCTGTAAATAAATAAAGTAGTAGTCGCCTAGGTAAAATCGACCTCGTCTAGTTAAAAAAAACCATATAAACAAAAAGTGTAGAAGTGTTTTTAACCTATTTACAAAATAAATATAATTTATTATCTATCACCATTTAGAAAATAATTTGTAATACTTCTTCAGGTAAAAGCACTGAGACCTGTCATAATACAATGATGCAAAATGAACACTATCGAAGAGAGTTTTAATCTCTTTACCATAAATAAATAAAACAGCAGAATCATCTAAAGATTAAACGTCGTAGCTCGATCGGTCTACGCCGTAGCACTTTGCTACGAGCTCATTTACATTATTCATAGTGATAGCTACGCAAATCACAATTCAATTCAATTCAATTTATTCAGTAATAATCTAAATTGCGTTCGAAATAATCCAACATGAAACATAAGTTTACACAAATATTACAAAATGATCGTCATTTTGTAATATTTGATACAGATCTTATTATTATAAAACATGCAATTCAATTTAAATTACAAAATTCTGTATAGACAAAAACTAAAAAACTATCGATACAAATACCAAATAATTATGATCATAGGAATGTTAACAGAAACACCTATTTATGTATTGTACTGTTTCTTTAACAGCAAAGGGCGCAGTCTTCGTAACCGGAGACAATGAGAACCAGAAACTGGGTGTACCTGATAAACCCACCACAGTGTACGTCCCAACAGTCTTACCACTAAGCATCCCGATAAAAAGCGCATGCTGTGGCGCGGCCCACACCTTCCTCCTCTCCATGGACGAGTCCAAGATCCTGACCTTCGGGTCCAATGAGAAAGGACAGCTCGGACTTCCAAAGGAGGTCGAATATGTGACAGAACCTACCGAAATTGACATGGAGAAGATGTTCGATGGCTATCAACTCAAACTGGTCGCGTGTGGGGCGATGCATACTGCGTTTGTGACAGGTAATATTGATTTTGTTATAGAAAAGTTTTCGCAAGCCGTTCACTGTTAGTAGTCGTAAGACACGCTGTGAGCGGCAAGCCTTTCTTATGTGCTATTCAAACGTAGATCGAGAACGTCCCATTATGTGTTTGTAAATTAGTGATAAAAAATAAAATGCATTACTTTCACTTTTTACCATGTGTTGTGACAAAATACTCTAAACAGCGAGTGAACAGTAAACAAATACAAGTTCAACAGTTACAGTTTGACCTGAGACCTTTTCGTAAACACAACTACGTACGTACGTGACTAATATTTATTTAGTCATTTTGCTTTCAATGAATTAGGGAAATGACACACATTTCATTTCTTTAAAAGCCCTATTCCAGCTCATCAAAAGCGGACATCTATTACTGGCACACGTTAGATACCTAATGTAATTGGCTCATTTTCATTGTCACGTCAACATAAATAGTATCTAAATTGCCCTCGGCGGGGCGGTATGATCAGTATTCGATTACCATTTGTCGTCGCTGGTCGTATAAAACTTCGCTTTACGTTGCAGACAACGGATTGCTTTACGCCTGCGGCGAGTCCCGGCATAATAAACTTTGTTTGGAAGAAATCGACGATGCCGACAACGCGAACGAAGCAGTACTCAATCAATACACACCTAAGCGGGTCACAGCTATGAATGGGCACATCGTAGACAATGTGGCCTGCGGAGGGTGCCACACCTTACTCACCGCCACCAAGGGCTCCAACGCGGACTTCACTAACAACGACTTCAGCGTAGTCGACGAACAAACTAGACAGATCTCCCTAACCGAACTACCGCCGCTACAGAAAGTACCAACCATGAACAAATCCGAAGAACACTCGCATGTAATCGAGGACATCACGAACTCTAACGTTGACGTGCACAACACCGATAACGTGAATGGAAATGTGAACGAAGAGTCCGGATCGATAGATTCATTAGAGGCCAACGTCAGCGGCTCCCATATAGTAAACATAAACGACCTTGAGAACGAAAACGGAAGCACGCATGACTCGCCCGACATAAACACAGACGCGATTGATACGCTTGCCACTAATGGAGAAACAAAAGTTTCTGAGGTCACCGAGAGTATGGACACGATGGCCGATAAGGCTAAAAGTAAAGTGGAAGAAGTCGTTATGACTGTTACGGACAAAGTGAATGAGAAAGTAGAAATTGTTGAGGAGTTCGTGAAGAAAGCTGCTGTGATTCCTCCCATAGTGCATGATGAAGCGAAGAAAGTTCTTGACATACCGAATAAAATGATAGAAATAGCGAACTCACCTCCACCGAAAACACCGATATTACCAGAACTGCTTCACATTCCCGACTTAAGTCAGATAAGTCCAGTTCTCAGTAAACACAGTGATGATGGTCAAAAAAGTGAAGCAGGACAATCTGAGAATGACACTATACCCTGTGGATCAGACAAGTCTAGTCCGCAAGCCGGTAAAACTAAGACGCAAGCGGTGATGCCTATTGTCCGGAGTGAGGACCACATTGATGTTCCTGAAGACGCAGAGCATAACGAGGAAAGTGACGTTGTAGTTCACAAAACTCCAGAGAAAGGACGCTTCGCGAGAATGTTTCAAACGATCAGAGATAAAGAACATTCTTGTATGGGTAAAGGGAAAGTCATCGAAGAAAAAGTTGTTGGTAAGTTTTTTATCCGTGGCTTTTTACTTTACGTTGTTTACAGCTGTTACTGCATACTATTCTATTCATAAAAAGGAGGAATGGGTCGAAAGTGGTTTGAACCGAATACGAACTTTAGCCGATAATTCGGTTAAAGTAAAAAGTTCTGCAAAAGCTCGGCCGAAATTTGGCATATCCGTTCAGCCGTTTTAGCGTGAAAGTGAAACAAACAATCCCACTTTCGAACAACGAAACAAACTCATTTATTATATAAGTTAGGACTAGTTAGAATTCTTGTACACCTCGGCTATTTGTATCGGATTAACGAATTAATGTCTAGTTAGACTGTACGAGTAGTACTTGCTTACGGAAAAAAAAGCGTATTTTTTATGAGTGGCCATTAGTTTTTATACAAGCCATTTCAAGGTTATACATTTATTACCTGGCACTGTATGCGTCATATAATCTATCCCACCCTTCATAATTAAATTCACACCGTTTATTTATTTAGAAAGTAATAATATCACGATGAACCATTTTACAGAAAAAAATATCATTCATCATATTTTAACACTTAATAGTGACACCATTTCTTTCCAGAAAACGTCCACAAAGGTATCGACACAGCTGAGGACAGTATCCACAGGGTGGAAGAGACCGTGGAGACGGAGATCAGAAACCAGACTAGCTCCAGAACCTGCACGATATTATAAATGTTTTGTCTTCTCTTATGTTTAGCTTAACAATAAACGTTTTTATTATTGCTATTATTTCACTCTATTTATTATCCTGACTGACCATAGTGATCATAAATTACGTCACACACAAATTCTACAAATACCACTATTCACATCTCCAGGATGTGAATAGTGGAATTTTTGTGTTTTTTTTTATTATGGTGCCAGCACCATCATAAGATCCTTGTTACCAAGTCTAATAGAGTTAAGTTGAGTTTGGCTCGAGGGGTTTACTAGTAGCCACTGAGAGTTCCACTATCCACCTCCTGAGTCCATCATCAGATCAGCTCCAAGATTCCAAATTATAGTATTGTTATCCAAACTACATTATACATGCAGTTTCATTTCGATACGACCATTAGAAGTTTATGAAAATTACTTTGAAAGATTCCGATACATAGATGTGAATGTGAATCTAGGACCCCGAAATCTCTCTCTCTCTTGGGGATCGTTTTAGCAAAAACAAATAGCCTATTTGTGACATACTATGTTTGTTTGCCCACCGCGCATGAATATTTTAGTCGACTCTGCGTTTTTGTTCCATACAATTAGTAGCATTCAAGTCATTACAAGGTTTAATTTAAAATGGCAAAATATTACTCTATTATTGGTAATATTAGGTAATTAAGACTCGGTTATAGTTGGAGTTGGTTTTTAATAGGTACTTTAGATTTACACATGTGACGTCACGAAGCCTATGACTCCCCTTGTCACACGATGTCATACTTTGTTGCCCCCTCCCTCCCTCTTAACGTGTGTCATAATATTTATAGATGCCCCCCCCCCCCCTAATTGCGTAAAAGTCACTTTCAATCACAATCTGAATGATTTTGAAAGATATTGCTAATCCATTGCTTCATAAGTTCGAAAAAATATGTCTGCCCAACAAAGTAAATAACGCAATAAATGTTGTTGAACTGTCAAAATGGAAGCCATTGCTACTGTTAGTGTATCACTCAATTACCCCGCTGCACGCTGGTTTGGAATAACAAAAAAGGAAAACAACTTGATATAAAATAAATGTTTATTAACTAAACTTTGTACTTTATGGCACATAATGACATAACATACTCTCAAATATCACAGAAATACTGTAACTGCAACGTTAAACGTTATAAACTTAAAATATAATGCATTAAGCTGCTTCATGATTAACATAATGGATCGGTTAGCGAGAAAAGACGTCATCTTAATAGATACGAAATTATTCAATACATTGATTTCAGCATTTCATATAATATTTAAGAAATAATATTCTTTTAACTTTACTTGTTCCGATTTTGATTTAATATTTTCCTCAATAACTAAGATTTAATAAAACTAGTGTTAATCGGCTTTCGTTGCCAACTACCTACCAATACAAGTATCCATTTAAATACTTATACCTATATAGATAGTGCAATCCACGACGACGCGCCCCACTCCGCTCCGCTCCGTACTAAAGTACAGCTTACAGTACAGCAATCGCGGAGTGGGGCGCGGCGTCGTGATTTGCACAATCTGTATATTCGTAATAAAAAAAAACTAAAAAGAGTACATAGATGCAGACGAGTTGTGTTTATAGAAGTGAATCCTGCAAGGTATTCGGAACTGCATCCTCAACTTCTTGCCGATCTCGAAGATTGCTTTACGCCTGGTACTGCGCATCCAAATAGCTGAAAAAGTTAAGTTAATTAGATAGAATAAATGCTACCTTTTTCCCGCGGCTTCGCCCGCGTGGAGATCGGAGATTATCACACGGGAACGTACTACCTGGATAAAAAGAAAAAGTACCCAGGACAAGGACTACCTGTTCCTTCAGTAATTATGGCGTGAAAATGTAACAGGCAGACGTAGTATGGATCATGAAAAGTTCCACGTGGTTTTTGGTCTTGTACCGTATCGCCAGGAACTATGTAAGTATAGCTCATGCTTTAGTTAAAATATGTAGGTATACCCAGTAGCATAGTCGTAGCGAGGCTGACTACAGTGACTACCCTTGGTCACAGTATTATGTCTTCATAGAAAACCGCCTTAATGACGGGCTTCGAAATCTCAGTATACCTATACATATAAGTACGCAACAGTCTCGAGTGCGCGGCTTCCCCCCCGACCCTTGCTCGCAGAAGCGTCAGCCCGCGTAATGCTGAGAAATGTATTGGTTGGGAAATCATCAAATGACGTCTCCCGCTCTGGGTGGAGCGGGAGGGCGTGTCAGACTCTTACTGACTAAAACCCACCCGTGTTCCTTCTGTTGCCTGTGCAATGCCAGGGGGCCACGGTATCCCTTTCGGACTTTCCCGCAACCCCGGCAGGCAATGGTCTCATCGGACCCCTTCACTTGCTGACATCTCTTTGAGGCGCGCGTGGAACACTACGCGCCGTCGACCCGGGCCTGGTCCTTACCGGACGGCGAGCTACCCATTGCTCACCATCCGCAAGCCCGCGCCTACGGTGGCCGGGAATCGGCAATCGATTCCCGACGCCCAGGGCGTCTCCTCCTGCGGCGGCTAGGGGCGTGAGGGCGCGAAATTTGCCTCTCCCTCACGCCCTCCGCCTCCTCCTTCGCGAGCATTACTGCTTCGCAGAAGGAGGTGACGGCCTCCCATGCCCTCTCGCTCCGTACCATGGCCTGGACCAAGGCCGGACGCGAGAGATCCCCGCCACCGATCGCCTCCACGAGGACACGGCGGTGCTCTGCCCAAGCCGGGCATACCTCCACCGTATGCTCCACCGTGTCCTCCGGGCGATCCACGCAGTGATGACACCCGGGCGTTTCCTCCCGCCTTATCCGAAACAGGTACCTCCCGAAACAGCCGTGTCCGGTGAGGACCTGCGTCAGGCGGAAGGTGAGGACGCCGTGGCGCCTCTCCAGCCCAGCAGCAGCTCAGCATCTGTTGCTCCAGAGCATGGCGCAGTGGTCGATTAACATCGCCGTGGTCGCTGAGCCGTACTTTGTCCCGCCCAGGGATGACTGGGTGGAGGACCTGAGCGGCTCAGTGGCCCTAATTTCGTCGGCCGCCGGCGGTACCCCGTCCCTCGAGGCTGTTAAGAGAGGACGGGGTTGCGTTGCAGCACGGTTCGGGGAGATTGTCGTGGTAGGGGCATACTTCTCCCCGAACCGAACTCTCGCCGAGTTCCACAACTCCCTTGCGGAGTTGAGAGTCGTCGTCGTCGGGTTCTGTTCCCTCCCCGTGCTCGTCCTCGGGGACTTCAATGCCAAGAATGTGGCTTGGGGTTCCCGGTATACGGACACACGGGGCAGGATGGTGGAGGACTGGGCGCTGGAGACAGGCCTGGTCGTCCTTAACCGGGGTTCTGTCCCCACGTGTGTGCGGATGCGGGGTGAATCGGTGGTGGACATCTCGTTCGCCAGCCCCGCTCTGTCGCCGCGTGTCATTGACTGGCGCGTCATGGAGGGGGTGGAGACCTATTCCGATCACCGGTACATCCGGTTTGACGTCTCCGCCCAGACCTCGAGCGCGCCGGTCCGACAGGCCCCGAGTGGTCCGCGGTGGGCGCTGAAGCAGCTGGACCGGGAGCTCCTCCTGGTAGCCTCGATCGTGCAGGCCAGCGACGCCCTAAGCCGAGGTTCGTACCCCACAGGGGGTGCCCTTAGCGAGCGTTCGCTTAATTAACCTAGAATAGTTTATGCCCTTGGCTGGAGGCTTTAAGTTAGCAGCTCAAGGCATCCACAGCATAGTCCGGTTAAGCAGCTGCGACCTTAATCTGAGAAAAAAAAAAAAAAAAAAAACGAATGCGCGGCAGTTACACACGGACGCGGAAGGTTTATCTACCGAGCGGCCGTAGGTAAGTATTCTTACTTCAAGGCCTCTACCGAGACATTATACTGTTACTTTATTATACTATGCCATGGTGCTAGTGTAATGTAAAATCAAATTCAAACAATGTAGATGTAAATGTTGAAACTCACAGATTTTGTTTTTGTCTCTAACGTTGACGACAACTCCGGTTATCTCGTCCGAGTGTTCGAAGGTCTCTCCGATCAATAGCAATACCTGTAAATATATCTATAATTTGATCTTGTTTCTCTAATTCCAAAACGTTATCACAGAATTACGAAAAGTCAGATTCTAGTCGAGCAATCCCAGTTTATACTTCATAAAAGATAGCTTGATCTCTGCGACAGCTGTCAGTAAAATCACCGCCTATGAAGTCCTGAATTTCATAATAGTACAGACAGTAACTGTCAATGTCATACTTGATGGGCATGAATTCCTACCCTAGGTACGTCAGTTTGACATTATAATAATAATAATAAATCGTTTATTTATAAAAAGGGGCACATTTACAATAAGTAACTTAATAATTAAAATAGAGCACATTTGCTTAATTGCCTGAACTAGGTTGAACCTGTGCTTCAGTGTTTCAGCTTCAGCTTCAATTATGTCGCAGAGATCAAGCTATCTTTTATATAGTATAGGTAGAACAACGGTTTTTTGGAACGTGGCCAAAATCAGAACGAACGCCGCCATCTTGTTTAATTATCAATACAATTTCTGTGACAATTTCACAAATGTTTACCACAGATGTTTACCATAAACGCCCCCCCCCCCCCACGCCATTTTTTTTTTTTGTGGTAAATCATCAAATGACTTCTCCCGCTCTGGGCGGAGCGGGAGGGCGTGTCAGACTCTTACTGACTAAAACCCACCCGTGTTCCTTCAGTTGCCTGTGCAATGCCAGGGGCCACGGTATCCCTTTCGGACTTTCCCGCAACCCCGGCAGGCAATGGTCTCATCGGACCCCTTCATTCGCTGACATCTCTTTGAGGTGCGCGTGGAACACAACGCGCCGTCGACCCGGGCTGGTCCTTACCGGACGGCGAGCTAATCAACGCCCCTCTGTCAATGTCATTCAGGAGCCCAAAGATCCTTGTAACCGTCGAGATTATGCGCTCCTGACACCTGTCAGTTGGACAATTTCTAGTAGTAAGTAGGATCAAATTCGCAAAACACTTCGGTAGGCTGAAATGACAGGTGTCAAAAACGCATTATCTCTACGGCTGGACTGTAGGTCCGTATAGCGTGGCCACGTTCAGTGCCCGCAGCCCTCCAGGAGGTTTCACTCTAGTCGCGTATGGGATGCCGGGAATCCTCGTGGACGGCTCATTTTAAATGTAGGTTTTTCTTAGCGAATACGAGTACAGCATTAAACTGTGAAAATAAAATCTGTTGTACACTTTAACAAGATTTATTAGTTTAACCCGTTGGTTTTAAAATCCTAGCATATTTAGTCAGGGGTCCAGTATTTCAGGGGTAGAAAACGATTTTCGCGGTTACAAATATTCACTAAAAATTAAAAAGGTTGGACCATATTGTCTCGGGATCAGAGCGAGTTATTATACTTTTCTTAATTTTTATTATTTCAAGTCCCAACCCCACTAGAAAATAAAAATGCCCCCAGACTTACTACGTATAGCGACAAGACCCCCAGAAAACATAATTTTACTTTGTTTTATATCACGGTTTCATACGCAAGGGTTAACCTTAGCGCAAACGTAATGCCGGTAAGGGTAACCCTCTTCCCGGAGGGTTCACTTACAATATGTACTTATGAGCTCCATGAAAAGTGGGTGTAGTCGAAAGTGTTAAATAAAGAACAAGGCATTAACTCTACGCGGTAGTTATTCATACCGATACACTTATGATCTTCATGACTTTATCATAATAAAACTCTCTGTATGTGGTGACGTCAACTAAATGAAGTAGGTAGGTAGTTATGCATACCAGGCATTAGTTCCCACAGTAGAGAATCACTCGACACCCTAAGCTGTTTCTAACCACTTGTATTAATTATTTAGTTAATAGCCATGTCACCGATTGCAGTTATTTATTATACATCTCTTTCGACACGACACCTTTTTCTAACACTTAAGTTTTAACGTTGATCTGAAGTGGCCTGGTGGTCCCTTCCTCGAAATATTGTTTTTAGTTTAACCTTTTTTTATATAAAATATGTATCAATAGTTCATAAGCATTCCGTCTGCATCGCTCTAACCGAGCACACCTCCTAATTATTGTAAATATCGTAATTAAAGTTTATTTTAAACTAAATCACTGCCGTTCATATTTGACTGGCGCAGCCGGGGTAGGATAAAGTTCGCGAAAAGTCTCTTCGTTGTACGTGCTTTAAAAATTGGCCTAGCGGAGTGCTAATCGTCTGGCATTATCCGGGAACCTACACAAACAAATTGTCATCGAGCGGCAGCACGAAGGAGATCAACACCAGCAGACGAGAATCGGCATGGGATTGAGCAGTACTTTAATGTGAGTAGACCTTTTCGCATTGTATTGTTCCCTCCCTTGTCTATCCCTTTCCTACGTTATATTGGACAAAAATCGCCGATATTACGTTATTAGTTAGTTTAATCAACCTCTTGGACAAAAATCGCCATTTGTGTTGTGTATAAGTTTTTCAATTCTATTTTCTTCTATTAACGTTATATTGGACAAACATCGCCGGTATACGTTATTTGTTAGTTAATCAACCTCTTGGACAAAAATCGCCATTTGTGTTGTGTATAAGTTTTTCAATTCTATTTTCTTCTATTAACGTTATATTGGACAAACATCGCCGCTATACGTTATTTGTTAGTTAATCAACCTCTTGGACAAAAATCGCCATTTGCGTTGTGTATAAGTTTTTTTAAATTCTAATTTCTTTTATCAACATTATATTGGACAAAAATCGCCGATATTACGTTATTAGTTAGTTTAATCAACCCCTTGGACATAAATTGCCATTTGCGTTGTGTATAAGTTTTTGAAATTCGATTTTGTTTTATTAACATAACATCGGACAAACATCGCCGATATTAAGTTATTTGTTTGCTTTTTAAATGCAATTTATCATTATTTTAATATTAATTTAAACTTAGAATTGTATTGTATTAATCTCTATAAAGAAATGAATCAAATCCAGATAATACAAAGTTCCTTAATATCAAAAGTTAACCTTTTGCAAGACGAGGGAATGAAGGCAGCCAAAATTATACTATACAATAACACCAGCTTAAACGTATTTTTATATAATTTACCTGAACATATAATTAGATTGATCAGATTGAAACAGTGTACGAACTTAGAATCCACGCTTAGCGTTGTGATAAAAGATGTAAACTTCCAAAATCATTACAACGCCAGTAATAAAACTAAACCAACAAATACTCAAAATAACCAGTTACAAGTAAATAAAAATAACACACAGACACAACCATCCCATTTTAAATTCGGAGTACCACAACAAGGATACAATCCTCGTCCTCCAGATAGTGGCTCATAAAGCCCTGAGCCAGGGCCTTCATCTGCAGCGGATTCAAGATAATTCTGGGATTCTTCCTGTCAAGGAAGGCCAAGCAGGTCTTAGCTTAGGAACATAGTAAAAGTTCTTGATTTAGAATAACCATTTAGATTAAAATATTGCAAAATATTTAGAAATTAGGTCCTTTTTTGAAAGATAGGTTAGATATATTTATCTATTAGGTGGTAATATAGTTGATATGTAATTACAAACAGAATAGAATGTTACAGTTGAGCGATTTAATCAATTGATTCCTATACGAGGATGAAAAGAGGTCCCTTGCCTCTATCATTAACGTAATTACTGCTATGATAGTTAACATAGACGAACAGGAACAACGAAATAATATTTCGAAAGACGCAACTCCTAGTTCCATTGTTATTTCATCCGACGATGATGACGACAGACCGAGATCCCCATATTCGATTCAATCATTCGATAGTGGAAGTCTTACAGCCTCTGAAAAACCAGGCTCCTTAACGAATAATACAGTTAATTCTGAAGAAAACACTGACTCTGCTGACATACCTATACTAAACGAAGCTATTGATACCAAACCTACACAAATATTAATTTTCACATGGAATAGAAAGGAATTTGTAGTCAAAGATCTCTCTAGAGATAAACAAAAGGTACTCGAAGTGCACATGCCTACGGATAACCCCATACTAGTTAAAAATTTCCTTAAAGAGTACATACGACCTAAAATTAAATACTTCCTTTATTTCGAAGACAAAATACATAGAAAGTTATTTTCCAAGGTAATTACAAACCTTTATAAAAAGGATTCAGTTAGGTTTTATGAATGCACCCTAAGAGTAGTCTATGTTGAAGACGAAGAAGAGCAACGTGATATTGTCACAAAGTATCACATAGGTAAAACTTGCCATCGCGGCATTAAAGAAACAATAGCCCATTTAAAACGCACATACTTTTGGAATAACTTAGAACAAACAGTGGGCAGTATTATAAACTCGTGCGAAATTTGTAAGAGAATGAAATATGACCGAAAACCATTTAAGCCTGAATTACAGTTAACACAGACTCAGACTAGACCTTTTCAAGAGATTTTTATTGATTTATTTTCGATAGAAGGAAAATATTTCTTGACTATTGTAGACGCTTTTAGCAAACTTGGACAAGCATTTGAGGTATCCAATAGATCAACCCCAGAAATAGTGAGAGCGTTATTAAAGTTCTTCTCATTTTATGGCGTGCCTAGAAAAATTGGTTCAGATTCAGAATTCAATAATAAACTGTTGAAAGAAATGTTAACTTTCTACAAAATTATTCTTCACATAGGAACTCCACATAATCCTAATTCAATGGGTATAATAGAAAGGTTTCATTCGACAATAATCGAAATTTACCGACTTGCAAAATACGAAACCAAAATAACAGACGCCGTAACCGTTATGACATATGCTATAATGTCCTATAATCAATCAATCCACTCTACCACAGGTCTCACTCCCTTTGAAGTCGTATTCGAACATACGGATTCATCTAATAATTTTGCAGTAGATTTTGATAAAGTTTATACCCAACAATTAGTTACAGAACACGTAAAGAGATCAAAATACTTATATAATTATTTAACCATTTTATCGCGTAGCGGAGAAAATAAATTCGATATTAAAATTGAAGATAACATTTTAATTAAAGGCGTTAACACTCGACGAAGCAAAGATAAGCCACGTTATCAAAAAGCTATAGTAAGAAGTAATATTCACCGTAATACTGTCGCGGTACAGACCAATCAGAGACAAACTAAGGTTCCAATTAAAGACATAAGGCGTCCCCCACAGGTTCGTCCTCCTAATAGATGACTGTCACAACATAGTAAAAGTTCTAGATTTATAATTAAGTAACAATTTAGATTATAATATTCTAGAATACGTATAAATTAGTAATTGTAAGTTCTATGTCGTATAGAACATTGTTCAAATATAAAATCATATTTATAAGGCAAACGAATAATATTGAATAAATGTATCAATTCAAACCATCCAACGAAATATCGTTTATAATTATTAGCAATTACACCCATTCCCAATGTATAACCCCTGAACAAACCTTACATTCCTTATCATTCCCAAACATACAATATTCTTGCGAAAGGGTTGAAAATATTAGCGTTCTCCTAGCCATGCAGGGAAATGGACGACGAAAAGTTTATTTGTTACGAGACAGACGTCTCCCCAGCTGACGAAGACTCATGCATCGCGGACGTATTGAAGAATACCACTGAAATTTCAACGTGTATTCCCTTGCCAGTGAAATCCTCCAAGGTGAAAATCAAAGTTATACAGCCGGTCACTTGGAGCCTATTTTCCGGTGTTCACACATTTTTGATGGAATATTACGAGAAGACATAAACCAGCACAATATTTTCGCCACCTGTATTCTGACTCTAGACGATATTTGCGAAGGGGAAATGGGAAAAAACACTGACAAAACGACACATACAAGCAGCTCTGCTGGTAGCCCTTATCACGCCGAACGTGCATCTACCCAGCATAGAGATACCGACCAGCCTACAAGGAAAACCTCCAATCAACTTAGATGAAATAGACTTTAAAAACTTACAGTTAATAGCTCATTCCCTGAAAAGTGAAAGCGTAGTGAACAGTGTTATAAGCGAAACGCACTTGTGAATATTCATAATATCGGAACTCTAATCGTTTACATATTAATTTTAATCATCTTATTAATAAATTGAGTCTTCTTCGATTTAATTCTAAAATATTATCTATTTGTAATATAAATCAAAACCATCATTCTCAGAATGTAAATGATGATTTTGAACTTATGGATGGAGGAGTTATGCATACCAGGCATTAGTTCCCACAGTAGAGAATCACTCGACACCCTAAGCTGTTTCTAACCACTTGTATTAATTATTTAGTTAATAGCCATGTCACCGATTGCAGTTATTTATTATACATCTCTTTCGACACGACACCTTTTTCTAACACTTAAGTTTTAACGTTGATCTGAAGTGGCCTGGTGGTCCCTTCCTCGAAATATTGTTTTTAGTTTAACCTTTTTTTATATAAAATATGTATCAATAGTTCATAAGCATTCCGTCTGCATCGCTCTAACCGAGCACACCTCCTAATTATTGTAAATATCGTAATTAAAGTTTATTTTAAACTAAATCACTGCCGTTCATATTTGACTAGGTACCACAATGACTTCGTTATCAACCCACAGTGTTGAGTAGCACTCAGCTCAGTTCGCATTTGTACAAGTAGGCTGAAACAATCTCTGTTCCTATTTGTTTATGTTATAATAACGTAACTTACGGTTGTTAGTAATATACCTAGACATAACACAACACCACGCCTGTATTGGGACAAAGGGTTAGAGTTTAGACAAAGGTACACATGGCTACATATCAAGCTATAAATTTCCAGTATAAGCTGATCTCGTATTGTATAGGATTTCCGGACAATGAGAGGTCAGTTTATACTGGAAATTTATAGCTTGATATTATGTAGCCGTTTGGACACCTATTACTTAATAAATACGAGTAGACCCACATTTCACTGGATAAGTTTAAGTTTCATGTAACAGGGGGCGAGCCTATTGCCATCCAATCAATCCGCCGAGCCTTTTCCCAACTACCTATGTTAGGGTCGGTTTCCAGTCTAAACGGATGCAGATGAACCCTTTAGTCCCCCAGGCAAAGGAGAAATTCTGGTACTGGGATCTGATTGTACCTACTGTTTGTGGACATACTGTGTGTATCAACAACGAGTGCAGTTTATTTTATTTAAAAAATATATTGTTTAGATTGTGCTAATAAATTAATATGTAGAAACATTTCCTGTTGAAATAATAAATTAATTAATTCAAATAAAGAAAAAGTAAATACCAGTATTTTACATGGAGCGACTGCCTATCTGACCTCCACAACCCAGAAACTGGTTAATACGATACCCCTTGGTAAGACTGGTTGTCAGACTTTCGGGCTTCTGACACCTCGTAACGACTGTCAAAGATCCACAAATGACAGCCGGGACCAACGGCTTAAAGAGCTTTCCGAGGCACAACCCTATTAGCCTATTGCCATCCACCGGGTACAAATCCAGACTCCGGGCTGCTAATGAGAAATTTCAGATGGAAAAACCCAATAACAGTTTGCTCGACCCGGGAATCGAACCCAGGACCTCATGCTCAGCAGTAGCGCTTGCGACCGCTAGACCAACGACGCAGACTGTACCTACTTAATATGAACTGCACAAAAATGTGTACCTACCTACAAAACATTAGTATTAACAGGGGCGTAGCTACCGCCGTATCTGCCGTATCAATTATACGGGGCCCCCGGGCCACGGGGGCCCCCAACGTGCGTAATCAGACCTGTCACTATTGTCCATAGAAGCAGAAACTTTAGAAAAACTAGCCGTCATCTCAGTTTGCCGAAAAAAAAGCAAGGAGAGTGTATAAGTATTTGAATTATTTGGAAAAAAATTGGAAAAAGTACGGTAAGTATGTGTCTGTGTCGAATAAATGTTTTGTATTGTATTGTAAGATAATTATGATGAGTCTTACCTAAATATTTCTTTTAATTTTATGCAAACATTTTTTTTCTACCCCGTTTTTGACTGCCTCGTTTGGGGAAACAAGGCGTGATGTTGTTATCTTGTTTTTTTTTTTGTGAGAAATCTTTACCCTTCCTAAGGGCCCCCAAACAAATTTTTATACGGGGCCCCGCCAAGGTTTAATATGATAAAGGGTATCCCCCGTTTACTTACTGCGTCTGACCAGATCGAATCCATATGCACAGCCTTAACGCCATCTAGCATGAGTAACAACCGACCACCGTTCTTGTTCGCTTCGTCCTCCCACATCGGCCGGATTCCCTTCTTGAACACCAAGTAGTCTTGCCCTAGCTTTAGCTCCGAAGGTACCTTCATGTGGTGGTACAAACTGTTGGAAAAAATACCACAGCAAGTGTAAAAAACCGACCAAATTCGAGTCGGACTCGCGCACGAAGGATTCCGTACCAATATCTATAAAATCGGCAAAACAATCATGTCTGTTGTATGGGAGCCCCACTGAAATATTTATTTTATTATATTTTTAGTATTTGGTATTATAGCGGCATCAGAAATAGGTACATCATCTGTGAAAATTTAAACTGTCTATCTATCACGGTTCATGAGATACAGCCTGGTGACAGACGGACAGCGGAGTCTTAGTAATAGGGTCCCGTTTCACCCTTTGGGTACGGAACCCTAAAAATCTAAAACTGCATTGAAATCGGTTATCATTTTTGCGTCATGCAATGAAATTAAAGTTGCAAAAACTGTAGATTTGATGGATGAAAAAGACATGCTCCGCGTGCCTTATTCTATTGGGATAAGGGCAGGAGGATTACGATGCATTTTATCGGAGTCAATTCAGATACACATACCACCAATAGTCTTCAACTGTGTCAAACGAGGTCAGCTCAACTAAATTGGCCTCCCAATTCTTTTCGCGACTCGTGAACATCCAGAAACTCCACTCGTTCTGTAGAGGATGCTTTACGTTGTCGGCTGCGATCAACATTTTTGTCGGAAGTTGTTGTGGCTCTAAAATGATTAAATAATGTAGGTAAAGGTACCATTCCGTACCCGACCGCAGGCGGCAACAGCAGGCGACGTGTGCCGCGTCATGTCGCTGCAGTCATGATTCCGAACCTGACCGCAGGCGGCAGCAGCCCGTATTCCAGTCGGTAGATAGAAGGTAGAAAAACGTATTATCGCTCGAGCGTTGGCGGCACTACTGATCTACAGTCGGGATACACGTGTCGTCTATCGCTTGCTCGTAGCTGCAAGCGACGTGTCGCTAGCTTGCAAGCGACGTGTCGCTAGCTTGCAAGCGACGTGTCGCTAGCTACGGAAGGTATTTCATAGAAACCAATCATGTCGCGGCGACACGTCGCCTGCAGGAGCCGCCTGCGGTCGGGTTCGGAAAGGTACCTACCGTTAGAGAGCTCTGATCAAGGGGTCAAGTACAACTTGAACTCGCGTACTAAGGTCATCTATAAACGTTGCACATACTTTGTCTAAGCGTTATTCCTGTCACTGTCGCACAACTGTCAAACTACGAGTGCGTGATAGAGACGAGAACATGCCAAAGCACGAGCTAAGCTAAGCTAAGTAGCGTTTTTATATCTCGGTCCGTTCTAATAAACAGGACGCTGAAACACTAACACAGTGCGACAATGTAGGTATCTAATTAAATAGCCTACACGTGTGGCGAAGCTTAAAATTCGGCCAAATACTATATTATGGTAAGTATCACTACACGATAATTACACCAAGAAATCCATGTCTGAATCGAACCCACGACCCGTAGTCCCTACAGCAGTTTATCCACTCAGCCCTTGCGCTATTCCAGCATTCCTAAAATTATTTTGAATAAGTAACTTCTTTTGTTTATGAAAAGGTCTATTTATTTTTTCAAATAACTGACGAAAGCGAACCCATAAACCCTTGCACTAAATTATGGTCTACGTAAATAAAATCGTATCGGATCGATAAGAGTTTGACTATAATTATACTGCCCTGTTGCGTCTCTGTTTAAAAAACTTTTAAACTTTACACGTTTAATTTCTACAAACGCACAAAGGAAGTTATAGATAATAATTTACACATATTTTTTAAAGATCTACTAAATACGAAAAGTAGGTATTATAACATTGAATTTGGTTTATATACTTACCGATATAACTGTATCCGTGCGTGCTGCTTCACTCACAATAACGTGATATTCAAATGGACACAGTTTACATGTAGGTATGTAAGTATTAATTTTATTCTTCAAGTATTGTATGAATCACGATGCATTCGGAAGACCCGAATACACGTAGTCAGAGTTGCCAGCGAAGAAAAATAATTAATATGGTAGATAAAATTAATAGTTTAGTGGTATTTATTTCTTGGCAGTCAACCGCATGTCAGAGGTAGGTAACCCTTCGAACTACGATAACAGCGCCCATAAGGCAAGTAAGGCATATTAGTACCGCGCTTTATGTCGTAAGAGTGAAGTCGTAAATACGGGCGCACAGCGCAGTGGCCGCGCCGCGTGCTGGAATCGTACGTACTACGTCGTGCATCGTTGGAACAATCGGACAGCACACTACAGAGGCAGGTCGCACCCGCTTTTTAGGGTTCCGTAGTCAACAAGGAACCCTTATAGTTTCGCCATGTCCGTCTATCTGTCCGTCCGTCCGCGGCTTAGCTCAGAGACTGTTAGTAGGACTAGAAAGCTGCAATTTGGCATGGGTATACATATTAATCAGGCCGACAAAGTGGTAAAATAAAATCATGAAAAAGAAAATTGTTTAGGGTAAAGTGGGTATTTTCTTTTTTAAAGGTAATTCAAAGGTAGTTCAAAAATATTGATTGTCTGTTAAAACCATTTTTGGTTTCAGGGATACTTTTGCGAAATATTAAGCTTTAAAGTTTTAATTTTTGTTAGTCAAGTGTGTCGCCCCTTTTTTTTTTTTTTTTTTTTTGGGTGGGAAATCATCAAATGACGTCTCCCGCTCTGGGTGGAGCGGGAGGGCGTGTCAGACTCTTACTGACTAAAACCCACCCGTGTTCCTTCAGTTGCCTGTGCAATGCCAGGGGCCACGGTATCCCTTTCGGACTTTCCCGCAACCCCGGCAGGCAATGGTCTCATCGGACCCCTTCATTCGCTGACATCTCTTTGAGGTGCGCGTGGAACACAACGCGCCGTCGACCCGGGCCTGGTCCTTACCGGACGGCGAGCTACCCATTGCTCACCGTCCGCAAGCCCGCGCCTACGGTGGCCGGGAATCGGCAATCGATTCCCGACGCCCAGGGCGTCTCCTCCTGCGGCGGCTAGGGGCGTGAGGGCGCGAAATTTGCCTCTCCCTCACGCGTTCCGCCTCCTCCTTTGCGAGCATTACTGCTTCGCAGAAGGAGGTGACGGCCTCCCATGCCCTCTCGCTCCGTACCATGGCCTGGACCAGGGCCGGACGCGAGAGATCCCCGCCACCGATCACCTCCACGAGGACACGGCGGTGCTCTGCCCAAGCCGGGCATACCTCCACCGTATGCTCCACCGTGTCCTCCGGGCGATCCACGCAGTGATGACACCCGGGCGTTTCCTCCCGCCTTATCCGAAACAGGTACCTCCCGAAACAGCCGTGTCCGGTGAGGACCTGCGTCAGGCGGAAGGTGAGGACGCCGTGGCGCCTCTCCAGCCACTCCTCAAAGAGGGGACTTATCGCCGCAATAGTGGCGTGCCCAGCACTGGGTTGCGACAATCGTACTCTCCATGCCGCCATGAGATCCCGTCGGAGCTCTGTCCGCTGTGCCGCGATTTCTCGCGGCATCGGAGCCCCGGCGTTTCGCCTCCCCGCGCCACTCCCAAATATGCGCGAGGACTTTTGCCTCCAGATCCCATGGCGGCAATCCGGCAAGGAGGCTCGCCGCCTCACCGGAGACCGTGCGGTATCCCCGGACCAGCCGGGTGGCCATGACCCTCTGGGACGCGTTCAACCGGCGGGCAGGCCGCCGCCTCAACGAATGCGCCCACACCGTTGCCCCGTACAGGGCCATGGACCGCACGATCCCCGCGTATAGCCTCCGGCAGGAGGCGTTTGGACCCCCTAGATTGGGCAGGAGCCGCTTCAAGGCAGCCCCGGCCTGGTCCAGTCTGGGAGCCAAACGTCGGAAATGCTCCACGAAGTTCCACCGACTGTCGAGGACGAGTCCCAAGTACTTCATCGTCGACTCGACGCCGATGTGAACCCCTCCTACTGTTATTTGGGAACCCGACGGTGGCGCATTCCGAGGACCATGAAAACACATGGCCTCGGACTTGTGCAAGGCCACCTCGAGTCCCAACTGCCGGATTCTGGCTACGATTGTCGCAACCCCGTGTGTCGCTAGTTCGACCGCCGCCTGGTGCGACCTCCCCTGCGCCAGGACCAACGTGTCGTCAGCGTAACAAACGACGCTGACGCCATTGGGGAGGTCGGCGCGCAGCACCCAGTCGTATCCGATGTCCCACAGATGCGGCCCCAGGACCGATCCCTGTGGGACACCGCACGACATCTCTCGCCGGTTCCACTCTCCCTGGTGACCGGGGTAGATGATGGCCCTGTCCGTCAAATAGGCCTCGACCACACGACAGAGGTGGGTCGGCATCCGGTGATACCGGAGTGCCTCCCTGATGCAACTCCAGGGCAGGGTATTGAAGGCGTTGGCGATGTCTAGAGACACCGCCAAGACGACCCCACCCCGAGCCACAAGTGTGTCGCCCCTGCCGGCTAAATGGTTGGTTTTGGATGTGTGGAAAAATTCACGGCAGTACCTAATATATACAGGGTTACAGGGAAAGTCGTACTGAATATTAAAGGACGTTATTACTCAGGTCATTTCTGATGGATTTGATTCTGTAATAAGGTGTCTGAAAGTTAACCGTTATGAAGATATTGAACTTTAAAGATTTAAAAATGTATTCTTTATGTTTTGGCTTTTAGTCATTTATTTTTTTTGGGTTTAGTGTATCTAGTTAGAAGTCATGTTCATTAATAAAAATGATTAACAGAAACTGAACCTACTACTAACAGCTTAAAAAAACTGCTCGACAACGGTTAGAATTAAAGAATTTCCTAATAGTGTTCGTAACCTTGTACCTACGTTTGGTCTGCTTTTCATAATGACACTTTTTAAAATGCCAACTTTCAAGTAGCAAAATGTTTTAGTTTGCGTAATATTCATTAAGTTGTTTTTTTTTACTTATTCTTTATTGTAACCTAACCTAACTTAACTGTTTCCTTTTACGAAAGAGATTTGCTTCTGGCACATCGCCGGCCGCTGCCGCGGCACACTCGTTTCGCTCGCTCGGCTCGTGCGTTGTGTGTCATACTGTAACCTAACCTAACCTATCATTATATATCGTATCATTATCCTGTCATACTATAATTATATTAATGTATGAAAAGGGAACTGCTACACTGACAAAACGTCATTCGTCTAATAGTTATTTGGCCTAGTGAAATGTTTGACAAATGATAAATGTCCCAAACGTTTTGTGTCATTATATTAATCAGCTTAACAATAATTCTACCAAATGAAACGTTGTCATACAAAAATTTGCTAATCGTTAGTTGTCAAAGTGAAACATCGGCGAAACGTTGGTTGCCAAGTGATAATCTGCCAAACAATTTTCGGCGAAAAGGCAGGATACCAGCTAAAATACGTTAAAAAAAAACTATATTTTTATAATTCATGTTTGACGTGGCCGCCGCTATTTCTTACACAAATTGTCATTTTTTTCTTAAATTACTTTTTACGAGAGAAGTTCATAGGTTCCGCCGGATTTCCTCAGCCGCATCAATATTTTTTTGTCATAAAATATCGACATTTGAGATCGGTATCATTTGGTCGTATACTAGGCTTTTCATATGACCCCATGAAGAAGGGGATCCATTGCAAATGGTTGCTCATGCCGATATTGAAGATACGGATTTTTTAAAGAAAATCATGTGGACAGATGAGTCGAAGTTTTAAAAACACGGCATCATTAATTATCATAACGCCCATTATTGGGCTCCCAAAGCGCTAGGTATGGGACACAAGACCAAAAAGGTCACAAAGGAGATTCAGTCTTAAGAGTCCTATTACATTTTTTTACGGAAATTCATGATTTTTGACCATGTAATTTTCAGCAGCATGTAATTTTGAGATATTTTAATTATTTGATTATAATAACTATAGTGCCATTCTCTTTCTTGTAAGTTGGAGTTACACATTATTTTCGTATAATTTGCTGAATTGACGCGGAATATATAGTACTTTAATTTAATTTATTGTAATTTTGTCTTATTATATTGAGAAACAAAAACTAATGAACCGTATTCACTGTAGATCGAAGTTTTATATCATATTAGTTTATTTGATTTAATTGTGTTTATTTGGAATATAATGGACATGAAAATCAAGATATTTATTGGTTTTCTTTACGACTTTTCCCTGAAAACTCAAGGAATTTAAAGAAATTCTAGAACTCCAATAAACAAGTAAAACATTCAAGTTATCGTTTAGTAACTTTCGCTTTTATTAGAACTGAATGAAACAATGTGAATTTGAGCGTCAAAGTTCCATTGCCGACGTTTTTCCTTGTAAACTGAGTTCGTAAAATATTCATAGTAAATTACACGACAAGAAAAGTTAAAATGTGCAACTCCAACTTACAATAAAGAGAATGGCACTATCGTTATTCATAATCAAATAATTCAAATATCTTACTGCTGCTGAAAATTACAACGTCAAAAATCATGAATTTGCGTCAAAAATGTAATAGGACTCTTAATGTGTGGATGGGTTATAATATCAAATAATTTGATAGAGCCTCAATTCCTGCCAAAAAAACCGACCCTCCGACCCTAGGAGCTCTAATTCCAAAAAAAACGACTAAAAGCCATAACACAAAAATTTTTAAAGTTAAGAGTTTTCAATATCTCCATACGGTTGTTTCGGACACCATAATACAGAATCAAATCCATCAAAAATTACCTGAGTAATAATGTCCTTTAATATTCAGTACGACTTTCCCTGGAACCCCGTATAACGAAATTAAAAGGAAAACTATCACAGCTATGTAGGCTCTACAAGTTAACGCGTCGACCAAATTACATTAGCAATTTTATTATTTTACAATTTAAAATTTGTTCTTGGGATAAATTCATCTACGGAACCCTTCTTGTGCGCTTTATATTACAATGCGATGCGCTGCGGCCCAATAAGCCCAATGCGGCTGCAATAGTGTGAGTTGTCCTAGCAAAATGTTGTCGCTAATGAGAATTCGTTTATAAAGCGCGGTCAATTTCAAGTTGTTACCAGTGGTATGGTTGTGTGTGGTGGAAGTGTGGAGTGTAGGCACAGTGTACGTATGTTCTTTTAGAATTTTTTAGCCGTTGGGGGAATCTAGAACATATTTTTAATCCAGTGCTAATCATGTGTAACTTGAAAAGGAAAATAATATCACATATTAAGATTTTCATATAAAATGGTATTTAATGTTTTATGGTATACTTGCATCGTTGAAATGCTGTTACAATATGACCGACAATAGGCAGTGTTAAATCAAGCCAAGTGTGTAGAATAACATAGTTAAAAGTGCTAAATGTAAAAAATATGTTATTATAATACTAATAATTTATATCCTGCAACCAACAAGCTAGCTCATTTCGACACAATTACATCTATAGATTACAACTAATGCACACTTTAGTACAAAAGTCAGACTTAAAATTTAAAGTTTTCTAGCCACAGACGTAACATGCACGTTTTATTAAGATAAATTATGTGAGACAACTCCTTAACATCAAACCTAAATATCATACTCCTGGTAGCTAATCAATGGTTAGAAAACAACAACAACAACAACAATGCATGAGATAGCTCACTATATTGCCAAAACATCTCATATTACTTACAAATATTGTTTTATTCACTATTCCTTTTCTCGAATTCAGAAAATCGAATTAACTGAAAAGGAGGACAACTCAAAAGTGCTCATTGACGGATGACAAATCGACTAAATTAAATGCATTATGATGATTGTTTGAGTCGATTTGTCAGCCGTGGAGCACTGGCCTGTCATAAACAACATTCTAAAGACATTTTACCTAGCCACCCCATACCGCTGTTTATATCGAGTGCACAAACGTTAAGTAGCAACTAAACAGTGTATAGATTCTTAGTTGCAGAACTATGTTTGACCATGGTGTCGCGATGGACTTGGAAGCCTATTTTCCCGTGGATACCCAATTGCTCTTTGATTTTCCTGCCGATTTCGATGTTAGCGTGCTGTTTCGAAGTGTCAGCTGTCCAAACTCCTGAAAAGCAAAACAATATTCACGTTAGATGATTTTTTAAACTAGATTTAAACTAGTTATGCAGGCCGTTTTTTTAGAAAAAAACGGCCTGCATAACTGTAACAGCTCTGCAGACCGTTTTTTTTCTTCATTCT
The DNA here is from genome assembly GCA_963853775.1 of Xanthia togata. Classification (NCBI taxonomy): domain Eukaryota; kingdom Metazoa; phylum Arthropoda; class Insecta; order Lepidoptera; family Noctuidae; genus Xanthia; species Xanthia togata. The sequence continues at coordinate 4,107,455 of OY970797.1, read as the reverse complement.
TAACAAAAAAAAATACTCATAGAATCCCAACTATATTTACAAGACAGTAGAAAAATCACATTAACTTGCGTTTTTTACACATTAGGTTATTGTATGCAATTAATTTCCATGCAATATATTCAAGGTAAATATATGCAATACAAGGTACCATAACAAGTAGTACTCACCAATTTTATCGAGTTTCGCTCTAACGTTAACGACGGCGCCGCATATTTCTTCAGGGTGATCGAAGTTTTCGCCGATAAGGAGGAGAACCTGTGAGCAGTTGAATTGCAATTAATTCAAATTGAAATTTAATCATACAGATGACTAAAATAAAGCTGCAGACAAGTGACGAAATAAAAACGTAAGTATTTTATTTTAAATTAACAAAAGATTACCAGGTAATTCTAGAGTTTAAATGATGTCCAAAACCATTTTGTTTATAACAAATACTTTATTCTTGAATAACATTTCCTTGCTCCATAAAATAATTATTGATTCTGATACAACTTTTACTGCTGCGACTGGGTCAGGGTCAAATTAGCAAAAACAAACTTTCAGGTAAGTGAAAGCACTACTATTAGTTGTTCTAAAGCTAAAGTTTATTTAATAATTAGTATTCATTTTAATATTTGTTTGTAGATATGGTCACTTCAATATCCTTTTGATTTACCAATTCATTGAACACAGAACATCTGATTCTGTACTTGCAGTCCACTTAAAGCTCTGCACGCATCCAATGTTTTTTTACCTGCCTGAGCTTAAAGCAACTATTTGAAAAAGTTGACCATAAATCATATAAGTAAGAGTACATACCACATCTAACCAAAAGCGGTCCAAATCTGAGTTGCGCTGTTTCTTCTCGAGATTGATAAGCCACCTGCCTCCCATCTTGTTGGCATCATCCTCCCACATGGGCCGGATGCCTTGCTTGAAGACGGCATAGTCGTGGCCTTGGCGCAGCTCTGACGGTAGCTTGATGTGGTGATACAGTCTGGAAATTAAGTCATTGAATAAATTATTATCCTGGCACCAGTCATTGTGTGTGCTGCTTGAAGAGGCCTATGTTCAGCATTGGCTTTGTTTTGGCAAATTTATTATTTTATTACTTTTATTTCTCAGTGTTGCATCTAGACCAGTAACAGGCACAACGTGGCAATTGATGATGATGGATTAGTGGTTGATGCTGGGTTCAGCACAGTGTAAAGAGTAACAGTGGACCGACGCCTTTGATGTTTGCGTAAATGCCGACACCGCACAAAGCCACAGTACTTACCTAGGGTTGTCACAGACTTTACACAACTGCCCAGAAAAGGAGGGTAATGTTTTTGGGGTTTCATGTATGTACGCATGTATGTATGAATGTATGTACGTTTCTTTGTTCCGCCATAACTTCTAAATGCCTCAAACAGTTTGAACATATGGGGTATCGTTAAAATTTTTACATTGTCCCAAGTGACAATGGTTTTTTTTTTTTTTGCATGGTTGTCTTTTACTTTATTTGGGAATAAGGGCTTGTTAACAATATAAATAAAATACTATTTTATTATTCAGTGTTTAATACTTTACCTATTGAATCATTTTCCGTTTGCTCATTAATCATTCATTAATTCATATTATCTACAGATTGGGTACTATTACTAATATACACATTATGCATTCCCGCACAGTGCATGTTGTATGCACCATTTTAATTGTGTACAAATCAAAACATTTAAAACAAGACACGCATTAGCCCTGAAAGTCATGTCCCGAGCTACTAACAATGGCAACGTATGCAGCTCGGGCTCGCCCTACCCGCCCCTCACACCCCGCACGATTGCCCTGTCTAGACGGCTTTGTCGAATGACTGTATTGGTTTATAGACTGTGGTAATAGTATCCATTCGAGATATGAGATCTCTATTATTAGTATTATTAACTGTTCATCTTGTTTTGAACAGAAACTGGTTTTGGCAACCATACGGTAAGTGCAATGCCTATACATAAGTTACAAATACTTGAGTATTTGTAACTTATATAAAGGCATTGACAGTGTTTTTTTATTTGACTGCAACCTGTACAAAACATGTCATATCCGGTGGTGATTACAGTTACTATTTAATTTAAGTACTCATAAATTAATGTTTTGTTGTAATCATCAACTGTGATTTATAATGTAAAGAAAGTTAAGTTGTTGATTTTTCAAAATTGAATGTTGTAAACAATACCCCTTATTTAGCTTTAGAACTACAATGGTTTATAAAAATAACAAATCCTGATGTAAGTTTGTTGTTTAAATGTTGTTTGCAAATCCATTCAAAAACAGTCCTTATGGTAAATAACAGTATCATCATTAGTATCAGCAAATAATGTTATCAATACAAATATTAAACACATAGATAGGAAACTTCTGCACAGATTACTGTACCTCATTTTTAGCAACTTACCTCCAGAAATCTTCCACCGTATCGAATGTGGTTAATTCAATTAAGTTCTCCTCCCATGTCTTGTTCCTGTCGTTGTCGTAAAACCAAAGACTCCAAGTGTTCTGCAGAGGGTGCTTGATCAGGAACTCCGGCGGGACCTCAGCATTAGTGGTGCCTTTGGTCTCTGTCGTCGCAGACCCCTTGAACACACAAGTCATTATACTTTATACTCTAATCCTAACCTAAAAAAAAACTTATCAGTAAACCTGATAAATATGAAAAATATTTATTTTTGAGTATAGTTAAGCTTGTATATCCAATTTATGGTTATGTAAAACTAGTAAACTAGCTAGAAACACTGCAAACGCGAAACAAAAATGCAACAGTGAAAGTTAGTACAGCCACATCAGCATATTCCATATAAAGTAAAGGAAGTATGATATAAATAATGCCTAATACGGGTGGACGCTGCAATTTACACCACAATTAATTATAACTACCCACCTCTACTTCTTCAGTAGTATTTCCAGCCATGTCACAACTCACAAGAATCTCACGATGCAATTTTTTTTACAAAAAAGAAAGACAGACGGATAAAATGTTGCAAGCCTGCAGGCTTATGTTTTTTTTCTAGTTTACAGCGTTTTGACAAGCCCAACTATTATGGCCAGCATTGCTCACGTTTTTTTTTTTGTCGTTTTTATTAGGTTCTCTAAGATCATTAACATTTTTTTAATAAAAAAAAAAACATGAATAGAGTTAAAACAGGTGAGCATGTACCCTCAAGTCGAATAAATAAAAATCGTTTTCTATATTTACCTAGTGCAACCCGAAAATAAAAAAGTCAGTCAACCATGACTGACAAGGATGCCAGAGGAAAAAACTTTATCGTTTTTTAGTGATTCGAATGATCCGTACTTGGATAATATTCTTCAATCTCAATTTCTTCAATATATTAGACTTCCCAAATTCTCAACCCAACAAAATATAAAAATCGCAGAAATATAACTAAATTATAAAAAACGCCTGGGTACGACCGGTTACTGCATTTTTCATTTTAATCGATACAAATTGTATATATTGGCAACACTGCCCTAATATCAAAATAGATCCTTCAAATCAATTTGCCATTTCCTTCAATTTCAAGTGAGCGAGCGGCTTTGTTCTTATTCGACTTTTGGATTTACCGGTCCCGTCCAACTAGATATTCTCAATAAACAGTGTAATTAGCGTTGAATAGTTAAAAATGTCTGTCCAAACGCTTCTACTAGACTTCTCGGTCGACCCCGCCCGCCTGGGAGACGAAAACGGCCAAAAAACAGTATTCGGGCAATTGGAAACCGTGTTGAAAGAGTATATACCGAATCTTATTTTAGCCACCGAATTAAAACTGGAAGGTGGTTCGCTGAAGTTGTTGACTGGCAAGAAGGGCACTACGGTGTCCGTCAGACTGTTCGACCGTGGCCTTGTCACTGTAAACATTGAATATTACAAGGAAGAGAACGAGGAACCATTAATTAACCTCAAGGTAAGCGCGCCGTGTGTTTTTACATTATAGAAATATGTGATAGTATAGCACTTTATCGAACCAAGTATTCGTACAGGACTGGTCTATTTAAATTACGTTACTTATTGATTTTTTATTACTAATATTTCTGACTAAGTAGCTCCCATTGTAACTATAGTATCATTACTATGACCACCACCATAGTTTGTTAAAAATTAATGTAAGCAAAAATATTAAAAAAGAAATTTATTGATAATTTTCAATGATTGTATTATTTTATTCAAACTTAGGTTATACAAGAAGTAATTTGATTATTTATTTTAACAAATATTTCTCCCTATGAATGCTAATAGTATTTTTAAAGGTCTGACAAAATGCCATTTGTATTGTTAATGCAAACAACTTATTACTATGCTGCACTTACTGAATAGTATTATTATTTAAGAAATCATGTGATTCATAGCAGTAGTCTAAAAGTATACACAATTAAATGATAAATATATTTTTCAATAAAATAACCGAATAATAAAATGTAGAACATTGGTTCAGAAAAACGAATTTTGATTTATCATTGCTATGCATTGGCCCTTCTGAATATATTGCCAGAAACTTCACTTTTATTAGCCTTCAAAGGGTTGGTGACATAATCAGAATAATAAATATAAATAAAGATCATACATGTGAAGGTTGAGCGTATAAATTTATTTTCTAGTGCTCTAAACTACTGGAAAGTTCGGTAAGAATGTCATTGGACTGCGAAAGGGTAAAATTATTCCCTGCAATCAAACGGGGTTATAAATTTGATGTTTATCTCACTAGTTCAGGTTAGCAGCTGTACCTGTTCTACTTATTCATTGTTACCCCTTTATTTAAATGACATTACCCTTTCATACAATTTTATTTTTGATGTTAGCTATATACTTCTTTCTACTTTATGTTATTTTATTACAAGTTCAGCTTTAAAATTCTACACCCATATTATTATGTTTATTTAAATTTAGAATGATTATTAAAATAGGAGCACAAAGCACATTATATTATTAAGTGTCTATCTTATTTATTTACAAGCATTATCACTAATCACTCTTGTAGCTCCAATTCAATTTTCATTTCCAGGATTTAATTCTGATTTCTATTTTCATTCAAATACCTGTGTAAGGAGAATTATCAAGAAAAAAATTGTTTTACATCTATTTGATGAATGATAATGTTTGTTATTTAAATCTGTGTAAATTGCATTTGTTACACCCCTAATTCCGGGCTGTGAATGAACAAAAATTATTTTATTGGCTGCTTACTCCAAGACTTAATTGAAAGGAAACTAGCATTCAACACATTTGCAGATACTGCATAGCCAATCAAACAAAAGCTTCACACATTACATCAACTTATTAACTAAGTTCATCCAACTTATCCCTGGCACTTTGGCACTTTTCATAACAAATAATTTAAAAAAAAAGCACAAACGAATTCATTTTTTTACAATCATAGAATTAGACTATGCTTTGTACACACACCCAATTTCTATATCTAACAAATCAGTGCATGTTCTCCACATTTTCTTATTAGACCCAACTAGTAACAAACTAACGAATCTTCCAGTACCCTAGGAAACGCTCAACCTAACATTATTTAGCCTAAAATTTATAAAACTATGCATGTTAGACTACCTGCATTCATTTTTTGTTTTTCCTCTTTATGATTTATTTTTTCAATAGTCGGCGAGAGTATTGGAAAGTCAAGTGAAAAAATACATCAATATTATAAAATCTCAAGCTTACGCTCCTCTAAAGCGATGCCTCTTCGGCAGGTATTACCCAACCTCAGGTCAGTGGTATCATTATTTTATTCGCAGTTTTTAATAACATTTCAAGTGCACTTTATTTAGATCATTACATAAAGAAGTCATTTTAAAATAATGTAAATAAGTAATCCACATTATAATGGCAGACTGCTTTTAAAAGTTATATAAAATGTCCCATCTGCTTAGAAGCTCCATATTATGATGAAACCAGAACTCTGATTACAAAAGATGAAATTAGTATGTTGCCTCTATACCTGACAGAAATTGTCAAGTTATGTTTGAGCTAATAATAAACCTTTCTCCCTATCCAGTTCTATAACGTATTTTAAATACAAACATTTTACACACTATCTTTATCATTATTTACAGACAATTTGTTTAAATTGTCTGTTTTGTGTGTCAGCTTATAACATATTATATTAAAGGGTAACATTGTAATTCGCAGACGAACGCCTACTAGAGTACGACATCGATGCGGTCATATTCGACGAGCAATCGCCTTTCCAAAGAGTCCAAATAGTCCATTCCAAAACTCTTGGCAATATGTTGGTGCTAGATGATTTACAAAGTAAGTTTGCTGAACAAACATTTAAGTTGGCATTACACTTGGCATATTAATTGTTCAAATATTCATGTTTTTTTATCAATACAAAATAAACCCTATTTCAATAATTGTAAAGTTCATTTTGTAATAACAAAATAACGTGAATATTTGTTTGAAATACTTATACCAACAGATAAGATATAAAACCTATTTTGTTTGCTTTCAGATATCTCAGAGGCTGATCTCATTTATACTGAAACTTTGATGCAAAGAGGCAAGGAGAGCTATAAAGGGAAAGAAATCGTGATCTTAGGTAAACACATCTTTTGTAAAGCTTACCCATTCTCTGCCTAATGTTAACTACCTCATAAAATTTCACAGCTATATGGTCAAGTTCTTTCTGCACGCGAATTATTCACCTCTATTTATGCCAAATTACCTCATCACTTGGAGGGTAATTAAGACCCAGTTCCTATTCTGCTTCATTGGGATGGTTGCTAACCAAAACATTGGATAATGGGACATGGTTGCATTGGTAATGCTAATGAATGCGTAAATTGTCCTGTTAACCCTTTGACCGTATTGTTACTCACCAAAATTGTCACTCAGACGCCAATCAGGTATTTGAAACGGCAAGCATCAAGAGAGTTCTCTTTATTGACATATTTATAGTTATTTGATGACGGTGATGTAGCTTTTTCGTTTTAGGTTTTTATTCGTGCGACTGCCTCGTTGATCTAGTAGTCGCAAGAGCTACTGTTCAACTTAATGGTGGCACTTCACATCGCTATTCGTGTTCGCGTAGATATTCGTCTTATTTGCTCAAATGCGACGATGTGAAGTTACTCCATTCGCCAAAATTTGCCTATTTTTCACGAATAAGACGAATACTCAACATACACGAACACTCGTATCGGGTACCTACCAGGTTGTCGGTTTTTGGTCACATATCAAAGGATTGCGAATATACTGAATAGGTTCGTTTACCGTGCTCCACACATAATCCTGCTCAGTACTGCGGTGAACGCGTTCAGATTAGCATCTAGCAAAAATATTTATGAATGTTCGGCACATTCGCTGTTCATGACGATGTGTTCGAATTATTCGGACTTCAACACTATACACGGTAACATTTGAATCACAGTTTTGCTAGAAAAAACATTGTTCAAACTATAAATCATGGTAGCATCAAATATGTAATTAAAACAAACTAAACTAGGCGTTATCAAAAGTCCGAAACATCAAAGTAGTCATCGCGGTAGCAATGTGGCATTCAAAAGAGTTATGAGGAGTCCACGTGGACTACAAGGATGTTCGGCCAATGCGGGCCAAATGCAAATAAATCATAACCCAATGACTATACATATAGCCGAATAAAACACAGTAAAAAACGCAAATACCGAATAGCGATGTGAAGTGCCACCATGGTACTGGGTGCGAATCCCAAATCGGGCAGTGCTATTAGTAGTCTGAATTTGCGCCTGGTTGAAAGCAATAGGCTCACCCCCTTTTAAATGGGAGTTAAACATAATTTCCGAAATGTGGGTGTACCTAAAGGTGCACCTTTGCCTAACCCTTCGGAGAAAGAGGCATAATGGTCTGTTATATTTTTTATTCATTGTAAAATGGGGCAAAATGTGGGTGTAAGAAGAACTGTAGGTACCTACTATATACGTATACTTGAGCTAATCTCGCAACACACAACAACATAACAAGGTAACAAGGTTACCTACTTTGAATAATTCCATTTTATCCGTCGTTGATGCAATATTCAGTTACTCGGCGTTGTCGTAAATATATTTTTAATAAGAGTTACAATTATGTACTTACATGTTTCTTGATAACGGACACCTACCGTCTGCCTACGTTGTGTAATTGTAACAAAATAATCATACCTACTACTTATGATTCACTTTTCTCTGCGAAAACGTTTCAGATTCGTTATCCGTGCAGGGTCTCTTTCAAAATTGTATGAAGTTATATTAACAATTAGACCGCTTTTTCCTTTCTTCCCACTCTGACCCACCGACGAGGAAATCCGTTAACATGTCAATTTAAAGAGACCCGTTAGACGTGTTTTGTTTTATTAAGTTCTTTTATTATTGAACCTGTTTCTTTTCAAACCTTTTATTATTATCGTCGCATAATACAGATGATCATTGCGTCCAAGCGGACGCTATTGAAGTCGCACTTATACTTATTCCCCTCGTACTTATATTCAAAATGGGAAACTACCCAGGTTAAAAAATTCCAGATTAAAAATTCGACAAATTTTGAATTTGTCGCCGGTTTCACTCGCATTAACTTTGGCTATACAGATTCAGACATTGGTATAGTCAACCTCTAATTTGCTTTACCACTTTAAAACCAAAAATTTAGTAAATTGAAACTTCAAAGTTGAAAGTATCTAATTGTCACATTGTTCCGAAAGCAAAAATTAACCTTGACTTTTTATGTATTTATTTTACTTTTTCAAGCACACAAATGCACAGATTCGGATATAATGGCAAAGGCATCTGCCAGTCCACCTCTGGGTTATTCAGAGACAACCAGTCGTAGGTTTATCGTTTATATTATTATATGCCGCACACGCTTCCCCTATTTAATACCTTAAGGGGTGAAATTTCAAAAAAAATAAAAACTTATTGCTCACCTTCGTTATAAAAGGAACTCTTGTGCAAAATTTATATCTTGTAGACCATTGCATTGTCTATCAGTGAATAAATGAATGAATTTTAGATTATTATTCAGTAGATTAGCGTGCAAGTGACATTCAACCTTAGGAATAGGATGGTAACGCAATTACGAGGATGACTATACTTTAACCCCTTCCCCATGCATGCGGTCACCGCTTACAATCTAACAAGGGGACTAATTGTTTCAAGGTGGCGGCGACGGGGCTCTGTTATACGAGCTCTTAAAGGAGAAACCTAAGTACGTTTGGATGTTGGAGATTGACGAGGTCGTGATGTCTGCCTGTAATAAGTACCTGCGGCCCATATGCGGCGATGTGCTCGAGAGAAGAAAGGGGCCTAATTATGAAGTAAATCATTTTATGTAAAGTCGACATAGCTGTTTGGTATACAGGCAGACCATTCATCTTTCCACTACACTGCTAATAATTATTTGTGTTATAACTTTTTATTTATTTATATAAAATGTATGTACATTGTAGTGGTACTTACATAGTGCGGACTTAATGCCACAAGGTATTCTTTACCAATCAACCTTTGGTCCAACTTTTTATGCTTCTGACATACTTTAGTGAGTGATGTCAAAATAATTGACTACTCGGCAAACTCGCAACATTATTTAAAAGTAGTTGCAAGTTAGCTGCCTGTATACCAAATAGATGGTTCAACTGTACCTTCTCTGTGCTATTTGTAGTATTTCCAGAATGCAAGCTAACATAATCAGTAACTATTTTGTTGGGAATATGTCTACCTGGTAAATTCATCTCAAACTGTTAGTATCGTATATGAGGATTCAAACACGGGAAACCAAAATAAAATGCTTGTTTTACTGGAAGCAGTATCTAATTTTTTTTTTTTATTAGTCGGGAAGCTAAAATTTTGTATGACTGATAATGTCCTCACCCTACCTACCCTTATTTTAATTTATTTGGGGTAGTCGCAGTAAGTTTTTTCCTTCCATACATCTCTATCACTATCAGCCTTAATCTTAGTCTCAATTTCAATACTATAACTAGCTGTGAAACCATAAGAATATGTTGATTTATTGCTTAACTTTTATAACAGTTCCAAATAATATTTTCTTACATAAAATAGTCATGTACTAGAGTTACTAACGTTTTATCGTGAGGAAATATAAGTTCACCTAGTTGCTATATCAAGAACGTGAGTCATTTCAGTTTTGCATGCGATGGTCGGGATGGGCCAAATTACTGTCACTGGCTAGACAATTTTGTAAGTCCACTATTTATAGCGTGTAGTGTCAACTATATTATATTTAGGTAATATGAACTGCATTTGACGTAAAACTGATTTTGATTACTCGCGAGCACCTTCCAAGAGTTTTGCGATCACGAAAAAGTACGATGGATTATGTTATTAGAGTTTTAAGACTGGACCTCAAAGGACAGACGGACAATATCGGTTAATTTTGAGCGACACAAATTACACTTCAGTTACATCTCGTTTGGGGGACCCTTAAAACGTTCCGACTACAAAATATTCGATCAACATGCTCAAACAAATTCCTCTAACACTAACGCTCATAATGAACTATGTTCCAGGTAATCGTAGAAGACTGCATGTTGACGGTCAACAAGTTCATCACTGAAGGAAAGAAGGTGGACTATATCTTCGGAGATCTGACGGACATTCCCATCTCGGAGTCTGCGTGTGGGGAACTGTGGGAGTTCATGATCACCATACTGAACTCCTCCTTCAAGATTCTCAAGCCTAACGGGAAGTTTATGACTCACGTATGTACTTTTTTATATTTTCTAGTATTTTTTTAAGGAAAAAAGATTAGAAAGTTCCTAATCTACAGGGTGGAAGGGACATCGACGCGAAAACTGAAACCATGGATTCAGTACATGATTCTGACACCCCCTCCGTTGAAATTTTTCGTCGGTTATTTAAAATAAAATCTGCTGTTCCATACATTTTGACCGCGTAGGTATTGACTTTTCTATGAAATGCTGTTTTTTTTTTTAATAAGTGACGTAAAATTTCAACGGAGGTCAGTTCAAATTCAATTCAATTCAAAATATTTTATTTCTCATAAACCTACATGGGCACTTATGAAACGTCAGAAGCTAGGTGCACGGTTCCAATTGGTCGTTTCCTATGGAGAAGAGCCGGCAAGAAACTCCACGATTACTCTTTTAAAAATAATTGGTTTTTACAATATTTTATGTTAACTTGCTGCGCCCTAAACAGGGTCATGTACTTATTAATTTAGTCTAGTCACTATAACTGTGTACTTTATACTGTGCAATAAATGAATAAATAAGTATCCACCCACCAACTCACCTTTGGCCAGGTTGGCCTTTCATTGTGTGCTAAGCATAATAATCTACTCAACACGGGGAGCTAACTTCTTTACAATTTAAATTGTAGGCAAATAAGGAAATACATCGCGAATAACCATCTCACAAACTCAAACTCAAAGCATTTATTTCAATTAAACCATTTACAGGCACTTTTGAATTGTCAAGGAGTCAGTCGGTCAGAAATATGAAGCTAGTTGCCCATTCCAAAGCGTAGGTTCCTATGGAGAAGAACGGGCAAGAAACTCCACGGACACTCTTTTAAAAAAAATTATATTCTTACAAAATATTGTTTACATCATTCATGTTGAAATTATACATGTGAGAACAATGTAGAAAGACGTGTAAGTAAAAAGCGTCAGTAAAAAAAAAAAAAACGAAAAAAAAACAATTCAAAAATTAAAATAAGCCGTGGCAGATAAGAGATGACCAGTCCCTACTGATGGCGCCCGTTCACGAACATAACGCATGGATCAGCACCGTTTAGCTCAACCATTTTGAAGGGAACTCAACGATCCAACACACACGCCACCACCAGCGAGACATTTGAGTGAGCATGACATACTCTTAGCCGCCAGGGCATATCAAGTCAATGAAAGACGTACCCAGTAAATGGTAGCTTTATAGAAGGTACATGGTCACAGTGCTCACACATGTGCTATGCAATTATACAATAAAAAAAAGAGATTGAAGTTATACAATTCAAAGATAGTTTTTGCAATCTTCAGCAATTCCAACAATATTTTTGAATGCTAATCAATTAGTTTATGCGCCCTTGTGGAGCTGGACCAGCGTTAAGCCAAGCATTTTTGTCAGCGATATAATCCCCAAGCTTATAATATGCTTGGCAGCATAGTGTGCGTTTTATACAAGATTTAAATTTCGTTTCATTTAGTTGTAGTATATGGGAAGGTATTTTATTGTAACATTTTAAACAGTACCCCATGAAAGATGAGTCTACTTTAGCCAGTCTGAAACCCGGTTGAACTAATTGGTCCCTATTTCTAGTACAATAATTGTGTCTTTCACCTCTTTTACTGAAAAGACTAAGATTTTTCCTGACGTACATGATGTTTTCATAAATATATTGACAAGGTACCGTCATGATGTTAATATTTTTAAACAGTTCCCTTAGAGAATCGCGCCTACGGAGACAATATATTGTATAATAATATATTAACATTCCCCAATGGTCTGTTCCAGGGTAATGGAGCTACTTCCCCCGAATCTCTGGAGCTTTACGAACAAGAGCTCGCCAAGTTGAAGCCGCCGGTCAGGTACACGAAGAGCAAAGCCTTCGTGCCATCCTTCCTCGAAGACTGGTACTTCTACCATATATCCTTCGAAACCACCGACAACGGGGACGCTTAACACTACACCAAAGATAACACAGTATTCACATTTTTACTAAGTCATATTAATGCCATATTCCTAGGTTTAAGGTGATACTAGCCAACATTTTCCCCATACAAATTTCGGGAGTGAATTACTCCACTGTTTGACATTGTACATCCAAAGTTAAACATGATATCGTTTTGTCTCATTATTAATTGTGTCTGTACGGAAGCGGAATAGTAAAATTAAAAGCCAATAAAAAGTTATGAGCCAACAAAGTTTCATTTTTCTTGCTAATTTTAACGCAACTTTGGGCGTAAATAAGTAATAAAAGAAATGGAAAATCTCCAAAACAAAATCCGTACAGACATAGCTCAATTATCGAAGATTTTAATAAACTTTATTTGTAAATGATTTACGCAGCGGTTTTTTCATAAAACACGATTTCCCGAAGGACTTTTCGTAATTTTATTCGCGCTCGTTTTACTATGAATTGTCGTGCATTTCACTAGATAATGTTCCCCCGCGCGGTGCGGAGGGAAGACGCTCACGCATACATGCACATTACTATGTGATACGTACTTTCGTTCGAATTTCGATTCAGGCACGTGCATATCACGCACGTTTAACTTCGTACTTTTGAGTGTTTTTCGGCTGCGGCCTACGCGTTTGTAAGTTTGTCGATACTATGATGTCGCGTTGTTTCGATACTACCTACTTTATCTGTTTGACGTCGCGCTGAAATTTTGACTACGTATTTTTGTTTGAAATTGGAATTGTTGGTTTGAGTGGACGCTGTGTTGGAATCAAAACTTTTTTGTAATGCAATAAAAATGGCGCGCCCCGCTAGTTCCATTAGAGAAAAAAAGAAAAATGGAAACTCCTTTGTGATGTTAACTTTTTGGATTTTAACTGTATCATAATGGTAAAAAATATATTTTTCATCACATCTATTCAAAAAGAGCTAGTTTGTTCTTTGTAAACAGGGACCAAAATAGCACTTTGATCCCTAGGGAGCAAAGTAGATTTGAATTTGGAATGTGGATATTGTTAGAAAAAGTTCCAATCACCAAGGAGATCAATCACGAACATTGTATGAACAAGTTGGAGAAAGGCTGGCAAGAAAGAGAGAGAAAGTGTGAATTATTATTCACACTTTGACAAGACTGGTCAAAATGAAAATCCAAGATGGCGGCAATGACACATGACGAAAATTTTCCAATTTTTCGTCATTGGTGTCGTTTTCATAGTTTTAGAGGGTTCTAAAGCCGGTAGTGAAGGCAAAATGTAAATCCAAGATGGCGGTTACGAAAATTTACAATTTTTTCGTCATGGGTGTCGTTTTCATAGTTTTCGAGGGTTCTAAAGCCGATAGTGAGGTCAAAATGTAAATCCAAGATGGCGGCTGGGAAAATTTAAAAAAAAATCATCATTGGTGTCGTTTTCATAGTTTGTGAAGTCAAAATGTAAATCCAATGGTGTCATTTCGTAAAAGTTTTTAAAGCTGCTAAAGTCGATAAAGTGATTCGTAAATCCAAGATGGCGGCTGCGAAAATTTTGTTTTGGTTTTAATCCACACGTGAGAGATGAGGCTAGGACCGCACACGCTTTTTTTCTCATAGAGGGTGATGAAAAGTAGAGTGTTCACTTCGAGAGCAACACTATTTTAAGCTCGAGTGACGTACTTTGAATCCCTCGCTGCGTTCAGGTTTCTACTTTAGAATCTCTCGCTACGCTCGGAATTCTACTCTAGAATCCTTCGCTCCACTCTGGATTCAAAGAAACACTCTCGCCTTAAAAAAAGTTGTTTGCTCCCTAGGCAAACAATCTACTATTATAACATTATTTTGTCAGAGAAAAAGTTTTACAATATGATTCTATTTTTAAATTTCGATAGTGTGTATAAAAAGTATGCCAATATTAACTCATTTTGAAGTTTATAATTCGAATTTTACGTTATGAGAGTAGATAAAACTATTTTCGGTATGATTTTCTGCCGTTATAAAATTACTTTTTGAGCTGTAGTGGCGATAGTTACAAACCGCAGACGTTATGTCAATAATCATGTTAGGTATTCATTTTATCAATAAAGATTTATAAAATAACTTAATAAATGATGGCTATGTACCATCGAAGAAGTTCATATCTATACACCGTAAGGACTATTACTAGCTTGATATGTAGCCGTGTGTACCCTTATAATAAATTGAGTAAGCAACTGACAACCTTTGTAGCAATATATCGTTACCTACGTTACGTTATACTGTATACTATTACTGTAGTACTATTATTTATTCTGTGGTTGCGAGTTTCATACTTACATACCTATATCTATTACCTATGGTGTGTGCTCCCGACACCCCGCTGCACCATACGCTCATCATGTATCTACGCTCGGTGTATCATTGACTTACACCAGGTGTTTTTTTGGTCATGGTGGTTTAGAGTCTAAACCACCATGACCTACTCTCTAAACTTTAGAGAGTAGGTAAAGTAAGTACTCATGAATACAATCAAGTTTCATTATGGGACCAACCCTGAAATATGAAAAAAAAGTCAGCAGATCCCATGCATTTTGATCGTGTAGCTACTGCAGTTTACTAGGGATCAGCTGATTTTATTTTCACGGTTTCAGGGTTGGCCTCATAGTAAAAGTTGTTTGTGCTGAGTAGGTACTTTCATCACGTAAAGCACAAAGTACCTACGTAATCAGGCGGCGACGGGTATTTCGTGCGTAAAGTAGATATGACAATATGACTAAAAATCATGCTGTACTTGGTTTATTCTATTTGCTTGCGAAATAATTTATTTCAATTGACAACGCAAATTTTGCATACACTAACACCTACAATTTGATGCACGGAGTCGAAGACTTGCGGTAAGTAGGTAGGTTATCATACGCCAACAGAATATTATCTGCAATCTGCCTGGTACCTACTTACTGTTATAATTACCTGTCTTACATGTTTATTACGTGTTGTTAGGTAAGTACGTACTTACAACCAAAAATATCGCAAACCTCCGTAGTGGACATTAGAATCTTTATTATTCTGTGCTTTATGTAGGTAAGTAGGTAGTACCTACCTACTTTATGCGTAGTCGTACGTCCGTGGACCGTGACTCGTGGTTGTGAGAAACTACCTATGTAGGTACCTACTACTTCATCGGCTGTAAACCTACCTATACGCAATAATCTACATAGGTGCATACTTGTCTGAAAACAATCTTGATGTGCCTCTTAGTAGGTAGGTACCTAATAATATGCGCGGTCGGGCGAGTGATGATTGTTCAAGTAAGCATGCGTCGTAATCTCGAGCGATCGCTGCATGTATGACACTCGGGGAAAACTAAACAATAAAATAAGCAATCTGCAGGTACCTATAAGTGTAAGGGTTTATAACGATAACAGCGGCGCTTACTATTATATTACGAGTTTGTAGGTACTTGCTGACTTCTCGGCGAGCGGCACAGAGCGGCGCGGCGGTGCATGTGTGCATCGTCTAACATCGTTTCAGTTGGGAACAGTGTTTGTGTGCGTGCGAACAGACGTTGTGTGTGTAGACTAGCGTCTAACTGCTCATCACTGACACTGTCTCTGTCGGGCACGATGCTAGGTGAGACAGCGTGCTTTTTGGCCACGCCCACCAGTGAGTTCGAGCCCGTGCAAAGTTTGTCCTTAAACACCACACATAATAAGTATAAAACTATATCCGGGCTAGGCCACAATTATATCGGCACAAAGTCATGTCGAACATTCCCCGTGACAACTATCTCGAATAAAACAAAAATGTTTCAGAAACATCTCCCCGACGAAAGTTTCAAAATATGTGTCGCCATTTGTGCCCTAATGCGGATACAGCAGACAATTTCTATGAAAGAAATTGACGACCACGTTTTCCTGAGTGTTAGTTGTGCTATACGTTTTAGCAGCTCCGTAGCGGGTAAGTTGTGCGGAGTTGGCACACCATACGGTATTGAGGTAGCTTATACGGTAGTTTGTAAGAAATGTAGTCACACTACAGATTTTTCCGTATTATTAGTATTAGTTGAAAGTTTACTGTTATTTGTATTGATACATGCTTGTTCCTTTAGTTGTTTTATGGATAATAAAAGTATTTTGACAAAGTTTCGTGTTTATTATAACTTAAAAGTCCTTTGATTATTTACAAACTTAGCTTTTGTCCGCGACTTTGCCCGCGTGGATGTCGCAAAATATTCCACGGGAAAGTACTACCGGGGTTACATACCTAATAGCCAAGGAAAAGGTCATTGACTCCTACCGCTGCGCCCGCGTTGCCGTCAACCATAAATATTTTGTAACGCGTAATTTTGAATCTGTGATTTCTTTTAAACTATTCATTGAAATGATATGATGTCAAGGCATATTTTAATCTAAATTAAATGCCAAATTTGGCGAGGGACAATGACAGCGCGATCTACCCGGTGCACAGTATAATAAATATCCATCCAGCCATCTAGTGACCTTATTGTAAAACGTTTTAGAGAATTGTTTTCAGAATAGGGATGATGCCTGGGTCAAAAAAAAGAAATTCTATTTAGTCCGTCAGTCAGATAATAAAAAAATATTAGACACGTATTTTTTCTTTATCATAATAATAAAAAAATACTTAGATACAACGCATTAAGAGCGGGGCGACGCATGAATTGTCCATACAAACGTAATACCTAAATCATTTACAATTTGAGCATATTTCTACCATATTATATTGATATTCGGATTTAGACAGTATTTATCTAGGCTTGTACGTCTTTTTTTTTTCAAAAATCTTACCAAAAAAGAAGTTTAAGTGAATTGAATTTCGCAAATTTTTACTGCGTAAATGACATGTTTTCATATTGTTTTTTCTGTATTATAAACAACAATATTTGTAATATTGTTTCAGCATAGGCATAGCTTATATTGTCAAATTACAAATTATCGAAAAAAAAATGGAAAAACATTAAGTTTTCATTCATCATTTTGGGTATTACGGAACACATCCAAATTTATCATACATTTTCAATGGCTAGTAGTGCTATCGCGTCAAGCGATTGTCAATGTGTGCATGGGTGGTCGTTATGCTCACGGTTACACGGTAGCCGTGTGTGCTCACACTAACGCAACGTGCTTGTTTTGTTTACGGACCTGGAATATTATTTATTATAGGTTCGATTTTGATTTGGTTGAAGACATGGACTCTGAACGTTGGGATGTATCTCACAGTAAGTATTACTCAATGATATTATAACTTTATAAATTACGAGTACCTATCTACTATTTTTTAGCTACTAATTGTTAACATTATTTTAAACTCAGCCCAAGAAAACAAAGACGTTGTTTTCTTGGCCCGAGTTTTATACTAGTAGGTACCATCGAAGAAGTTCATATCTATATTCTTATATTATATACATATTTATATCTATGTTCTTTCTCCAGAATTAGTTTACCTACTGACAGGTTATATGAGTTTATATAAATTGTTTATAATTTTACTTTATAAGTCAATTTATTTTAATTTTATTTTAATTTAGTGCTGACATAATCTACTCATTACAATGTTTTTTTTTATGAGTTGTATTGCAATATGTGGGTTAGCTATCGACCTCGACAATTATTTATTTTACCTCGATGGTCCTAGTTTATCAATTGTAACTTCTAGTTACAGCTATATGTAAGCGGGCACGCCCTTTATGCCTGGAGGCTTTTTTTTTTTTTTTAGATATTGTTTACTTTTAGTTATTTTTATTTCTGCTTGAGTATAGTTCTCGATGCTTTTGGTTGGTATATTGGCGTGTGCTAGCTGTCATAAGGCTATTAATTATAGCTATTTAATTTAAATTATTTTTTGCATATTGTAAATTGTCTTGCATACTGTTATAAAGAATCATTTTTTTATTTTTTTTCTAACTGAACAGACAGCTGTGCTGCTGGGGAGTTTGTTGCGCCACTTCTTCTTCCCAGCAAAAGCACTAGGTAGTGGTGAAGGGTGGGCGTTTTGGGGGACTGTCTTATGTAATTTTGACGTTCGAAAAGTGCTGATTCTCAGCCTAGTTTGAATAAATGACTTTTGAATTTTATACACCATAAGGACTATTTTGGCTTGCAGCGCTCGGCCGCTATACAACCGGGGCGGGAACAGATGTAGTCGTTGTGTTCACGGGATTTTGTTTTCAAACTGCTTAGTTATGAAGTTTTTCGATAGTACCTAAGTACCTATATTTTGTATAAATGAGTATTTACCTACCTATATTTAGATAACATTTAGATCTAAATTGAAGTGTGTTTACATCTGTATACATACGGACAAACGAGTAGATATCCGTAATCCGTTTCATTACTAATATTATTCGAAAAGTACGTACCTACTTATGCGTCTAAAGAGTGTCAGCTGTGGCCTCAGCGAGTATTTGTACGTTATACAATTGAGATAAAGTTCATTATACTTTGACCCAATTTCGTGACAAAAACTCGCTTTTATTCCGTTCCGTGGCAATGTAAATTGAGCCTTAGCGTGAGTATTGGCCGAGCCGGTATAAGCTAGTTACTCTACGTAGGTACCTACGCGACGAAGCCGCCACGTCATGGTTGTAGTCATAGATATAATAAAGAAGGTTGTAGTAGTGTACCTCTACCTACCTATCATAGCGCACTTGTATGAAGCTTTGTCATGTCACTGTTCCGATTCTTTACTTTTGTGACAGAGCGGGCGTAATTATAATTATCTCAAGGACACTACTGAGAACATTGCTCGCTTTAGGGCCTTTGCTGATTTGTTGGCGCAGCAGCTGTGCGACATCAGCATGTTCGGATGCCGAAAACATACCGCGTCGCCTGCACTTACGCACATGTCGGTAAAAAATTATGCAGCGCCGCTTAGCCGTCGCGAAATAATGTCGTCTTCTAGTTCGAGTGATGAAGATACTTTAGCTTGTTACACTTGTGACTCGGCAGAATGCAACGGCACAAGTAGGTAGCTCTGGAGGACTAATTATAATTATTTATCTGGAGTATCCTGTATAATTGGTTTTGAAACTAAAAAGGTTTTATTTTTGGGCATCAGAAATGCATATTGTTGCATATTATGTGCTGTAGCCAACAATAAAAATACTGACCCGAAAGTTCACCGGTGTTTTAAAAATTGGTCGAAAAGCTCGACGGCTATGGAAGCAGATGGCATTGTAGAGGGCTTCAAATGTAGCATCGACATGCATCAATTAAGATATAAAACGCTGATCGGTGATGGTGATAGTAGCGTTACTAACGCTCTCAATGAATCTTTGCCGTACGGACACTATAAAACTATAAAAAAAAATTAATGTAGCAATCATTTGCTAAGAAATTATTGCTCAAAATTAAAAAATACAGTCAAAAAGACTGAAAACAAATTCGGTTTAGTCCCAATAAAATTAAGAAAAACGCTGGATGTAAATATTTTGAGATTACGAAAGGCCATAAAAGGGGCTGTCGATTATACGAATAAACTACCAAATATGACCATGGACCAAAAAATTAATAGTTTAAAACAGGATTTGCTAAATAGCCCATGTCATGTGTTCGGTGAACACGAAAAATGTAAACCTTATTTTTGTAAAGGAGTAAGTGGTGAAAATTTTGTCCCTGAAATGAAAAAATGTGGCTTGTGGTACGATATTTTTTCTATTTTGAGCTTGATTATAACAAATGTAGAAAGTCTTCTAATGGCTCAAACAAACAACATTGCAGAGCAATTTAACTCGATCATCGCAAAATTTATCGGCGGAAAACGGGTAAACTATTGTCTGCGCGGTAGTTACGAAACGCGGTGCTTTGCAGCAGCGGCTAAACAAAACACCGGTAATTTAGTGAAAACGCTAGCAAAAAAAACAGAAATAACAACAAAATATTTAAATAGCATTGAATCAAAAACTAAAAGGAAAGCAGACACAAATAGAAGGGCAAAACGAAAAAAAAGAAATGTAGCACTTGCTGATGAGCATTATGGGAATATGGAAAAGGAAGCTGACCTCGACAGTGAAGTTTTTAATAAAAAGAAACACGAACTATTGTTAGAACTAAACCAAAGTGTGAGTCTGAGGTACGAAATTCAATCTAAAACTGTAGGTCAAGGGGCCAATCAAGAATGGCTAAAGCAAAGAAAAATGAGGTTGACAGCTTCATTCTTTGGCCAAGTCTGCAAACTAAGAGAAACGACGTCTTGCAAAAACATAGTCAAACAAATATTATACCATACATTTAAAGGCAATGATGCTACAAAATATGGAAATGAAAATGAACCCATAGCACTAAAGGACGCTGAGAAACTTTTAGGGCTTCATATTGAACCATCTGGGTTCTTTATTGATGAAAAACGTCCTTTTCTCGAAACAAGCCCAGATGGTTTGATAGATGATGACGCTATCATTGAAATAAAGTGTCCTGCGAGCGCAACAAATTTTACACCAGCTGAAGCAATCGAAAACAAAAAAAATACATTTTGCACTAAAGATATGGAGGATGAAATAAATAAAATTAAATTAAAAAGAAATCATAACTATTTTTACCAGATACAAGGACAATTACAAATAACAAATCGCAAATACTGTAATTTATAGTATGGACGCCAAAAGGACTGGCATATGAAAAAATTGAAAAAGACATCGTATTCTGGAATTCTATAGTCATAAAATTAGAAGAATTTTATTTCAAATGTATATTGCCTGAATTAATAGATCCCCGTTTGCCTAGAATTCTGCCTATCAGAGACAGAATTTAGTGTGTTTATTTATTTCACAACGCAGTACCTACATTATGTTGTGAATGTGAGAACTATGTGGGTTTTTTTTATTTAGAGTCTGCAGATAACCTATGGTAACAAGCAAATCTTATAAATCAGCGTATTTAGTGTATATCGTGCACACTATGTATTCTGATTATCATAATTGTATTTTTTGTAGGTAATTGGAACGAGGTCGCTAATATTATGGTCACCCTACACGAATTTATTACGTTTAGACTCATACATATAACTAAATAAATGGTAATTCAAAATCCTTGTTTTTTATTATTCTGAGCTGGGAACGCTGTTATTTATCTGAATTTACGGACATTGCGTAAACCTAATTGGAATATTTGTGTTTTACTAATGTACTTTGCATAACACTTTTATTATTTGACTTGTATTCATTATTTAGTAATAACAATATTTGAAGTTCAGTAAAAAGGAATAGGTAGGTACTTACTGAAATAAGACAAAAAAGCCTTAGTTTTTTTAAATATAAGTTATCCCTGAAGTAAATAAATAAACATAAACAGATTAAAATAAATAAAGATAAATATCCCAATAATTTATATTTACGCGATGTGTGTGACAACTCTAGCACCGTTTGTCGGGATTTGCCCCCAAGGCCACGCTCGATACGTATAACGTGTAAAATATGACGTATCTACTAGATAGGTTTGCTCTACAAATCCTAGATCTCGAGATTAGTCGAGATATCGGCATGGTAAAGAAATTTCCAAAAAACCCATTACTAGTCTGTACATTCACTAACGATTCCCCAAAGAAGTCAACAAAAATAAAACAAATAATGAACATACCTACCTACTAATAATAAATATAAACGCTGTCGACTCGTTATGAATGAACGGCAAGTACTGCTAATAAAAGCTATAGTATCTATCCACTCACACAAACACACGGCTACGCAGCGTGTCCGCCCCGCCTTCTTTTGTCAAACAGAGATAGCAATATTCCTAACGAAGTTTGCGCACATCTCGAATTCCAGTTTCGAGCCGAGCTCCCCGTCCCCTTAAAGTTGGGGAGTGGGGGTTGATACGTCACAAGTATATAATAATATAATTATACATACAAGTGACGTCATGGCACATTATAACTTAATGTATCGCCGTAATCTTTTGTAAACGTAAAAAAAGAAAAAATACGTGTACGTTATTTTTTCATAATCTACATTACTGACAAAATATTTTTTTAGTCCTCATCCCTAGTCTAGTTTTATGATGAGAAGGTGGTCCTGGGTGCTCCATCAAAGAAAGAAAATAAATCAATCCCTACCTAGTAGTTAAAGGGCCGATTTCACTGGTAGAAATCGAAAAGTGAGCAATTAACTGCATTTTGAGGAGCTATTCTGCTCATCACGTCGAAGATCCTCATCAGCATGTCGATTCCCGTAACCACTTCACCGTGAAAACATGTGAAGTGAGCGTGGAGTGAGCTGTCAGTGTCATCTCACCATGTTGGAATGACAACTCACTTCACCTAAGTTTTCACGGTGAGATGGTTACAGAATAGCACTGCTGATCTTCACCAAATTTTTATGAGACCAACTTAAAGTTACTACCTTTCCAATTAAAAAAAGAACCATCGATATCGGATCTCAGAATGTTACTGCAACCTACATAAGGGCTCTTATACATGTGAGAACAATGTAGAAAGACGTGCACGTAAAAATACAAGTTTTGACAGAGCGTCTTCTACGCAGTCTGGAAACAACACTGCCCACCAGAGACTAAAGAGCAGTAACAGCCCTTTTGTGATTTTTCGTTTTATTAGTGATTCTGAAAGCGGGTTTCTTAAGCTTTCTATTGAATTAACTTACTTATTTCTAAGACTATTAGAATGGTTTTTATTTAACAGTTTTCACTTACTGCAAACGAAAAAAATTAACAATTTGGCGTGATTTCCCAACTAAAATACAGTATAAATTATACTGCAGATTAAATTTTAAGGTTTCATAACTAAAATGCAATATAATTTTACAGTTCTTTAGATAGTTTTATATTTCTGGAAAAAAATTAAAAAAAAAATTAATACGCAGTAAAATTTACCGCCATACAAGCTATTTTTACTGCAAATTAAGAAAATACAATTTATTGTCACGAACTCCCAACTAAAATGCAGTAAAATCAAAGCTTGTCGCATTTTAGTTGTGAATACTTAACATTCTTTTATCATTATAAACTGACTAACACGCAGTAAAATACAGCATTACTGCAGATTAGTTTGGATAGCATAATGACACAGATATGATTATTCCTAGCTAAAGTGCAGTTAATGTTTTAAATACTATTTATTATTTTTGATATGTAAATTTTACATAAGTGAGTTGAATTAGAATAGAATCACTAATAAAACGAAAAATCACAAAAGGGCTGTTACTGCTCTTTAGTCTCTGGTGGGCATGTGATTAAATAATAAGAAATAAACGGTCTTTAAAATGTGAACTAGCTATTTTTCTTACTGCACTAGTAAATTGAACACTTTTTTCTTAAAAAACTAACTAAAATGCAGTATTTTTTTGACCTTACTGCATGTTAGTTGGGTTTCTTGACAAAATAACTGATCCAAACGCAGTAATAGGGCTTTTTGCTGCATTTTACTAAGTTTAAAATGGTATTTTTTACAAAAAAGGCTATGCAGTAATAGGCACCAAAAAGAATAAATGGCCATAATAAATTCAGTTATTAAGATATATTTTTTTTTATTGCTTTAACGTGTGAACCTATGCCTTTACAACCTTTCTGCATTCAAATTTTTTTGCTTATACATTCTGTTGATTTTTTTAAATCAATTCTTAACTTTAAATGCGTTTTACTCGAAATCGTGATTTTGCTGTTACTGCACTTTAGTGTATGGTGGGCAGAACACGTCGAAATTGCCAACGCTAGTCCGACCACGCGCCACGCTAAGTAGCGCGCTAGATAGAACCTTTTGACATACCGCCACCCGGCGATATGTGATTCGCAACCCGAACTTTCGCGACGATTGCCCATAAAAGTTGGTCATATCTGCGTGTATCGTATCACTGTGCGAAGCTTCGACACGATAGACGCAGGTGCGGCCACAACATTAGGCTATTAATTTAGCCATTACTTTAATTTGTTTGAAAAAAATAATCAATGAATCCTTACCTCCGTAAGAAATAAAATCTTTGTGATTCTTATACCTATAATATGTTGTTTATATTTTATTTTTAAACCGATGGGGATTAGTGGAATAACCCAATTATTTCACTAACTTGCATATCAAGACTGAAAACTGTAAACATCCACTTGGGTACGATCGCTGAACTTTATCAGTCCTGGTAACTAAAAGACTTAAGGAAACCGGATAATACCTTTGATATGAGTCAAAAGCTATTGAAAAATCCGGTAAAAATGCCTATGAACGTTGAATACTTACGACATGCAGAGGAAACATTACATAACATCACGCCTGTAATCCCCAAAGGGTTAGGCAGAGGTCCCCAATATACCTAGAAGACTTAAGGAAACCCGGTATTACCTTAGATCAATAAGAGTCAAAGCTATTGAAAAATCCGGTGAAAATAGCTACAAATACTTACGACATGCAGAGGAAACATAACATCACGCCTGTAACCCTGGCCCTGGGTCTCTCGTCCGGGCCTGATCACCGCACTTCTGCATTATGCAGTAGTGAAATTATTTTTATAGAAACATTTCATAATATGTTAGGCGTGTATAAACACAAAACTTTAATTCATAGTTTTCTATTTGAACTAGATTTCAAAATAGCACCATCAAACGGTGCTCAATATGAGGTTCACATAATGTAAATCGATGAGAGTTTAAATATTAGTCAAACATCAAAGTCAATCAAACACAAAATGAAAATTTCATTATTCATAAATTCAACTTTATAAAGAACATTTACAAAAAATTACAAGACATTTATATTTTACCTTAGATACTTATTTATATGCCTGTTACTATATATTTTGTGATCACAGTACAATATTAGCATAAGTGGAAATGACGCGAAATAAAATAACTTGAAAATACATTTCTTATCTGTAATGATGTTCATTGGACCTAAATAAGCTGGCTGTAACTTGCAACAGAAGTAGTAACAAGTAGTTTATTGTCAAAGATAACTGGAAGCTGCATATTTCATTTACTGACGTATATTGCGCAGTTTATGCCCGAAACTATTGAAGTTACGCTGTTTCTGTAGACTAAGCTAAACTAAATAGTAGATTGTTTGCCTAGGGAGCAAACAACTATTTTTAAGGCGAGTGTTTTTTTTTTAATCCAGAGCGGAGCGAAGGATTCTAAAGTAGAATCCTGAAAGCAGCGAGGGATTCAAGGTACGGTGTGCGGTCCGACCCTCATCTCTCACGTAAGATTAAATTTTCGCAGCTACCATCTTGGATTTACATTTTGACTTTACTATCGGCTTTATCACCCTCGAAGACTATAAGAACGACACCCATGACGAAAAACTTGAAAATTTTCGCAGGCGCCATTTTGGATTTACATTCTGGCCTCACTATCGGCTTTAGCACCCCCGAAAACTATGAAATCGACACCCAAGACGAAAAATTTGAAATTTGTCGTAGCCGCCATCTTGGATTTTAATTTTGACCTCACTATCGGCTTTGGCGCCCTCGAAAACTATGAAAACGACACCAATGACGAAAAGATTGAAAATTTTCGCCATTTGTCGTTTCCGCCATCCTGGATTTTCATTTTGACCAAATAATTCACACTTTCTCTCTCTTTCTTGCCAGCCTGTTACTTGTTCATATAGCGTTCTTGTTAATGATTGATACTTTTGGTGAATGGAACTTTTATTACAAATTCAAATCTATTTCGGTCCCTTTTTACGAAGAACAAACTAGCTCTTTTCGAATAGATGTGATGAAAAAGTCTTTATTTCTCTGAAGACTGGAAGTTATTATTGTATTTCACCATGATAAAGGCGGTATAACATCATTTAGAGGTCTCGTAAAACCTGTTGGGTAGTTTTAGGTCCGTATTACAACAGAACTTCAGAACTACTAGATGTAGGAAGCACAGAACCGGCCAAAGCCATGTCCAGCAGTGAATGTGTTTCGGCTGAAATGATGATGATCACAGAACCTCGCTCAAGACTCGAGCATTAAATAAAACAAGTATTAAACTATTCGATTGGTTGCTACTAGTTTTAAGTAATGCCACAGTGAGATGAATACAGATAGTTTACTCCACATTTTAGGTATGAAGCTAGAAGTACGCGGCGGGCCCGTCTTGTCGGGCCAATTCAGTGAGCGGAACGTAGTCGGAAGATATAACAGTTACGCTATAGAAAGAGAGGCAACTTCTAGGTTTATATAACTGTAGGTAATTAGCGCTGTGCTACCTGAATTGCACTTTATTGTGTCGTAGTAAAAGTCGCGTTTTATTTAATTGATTTTGCGGAGTGAATCTGTATACAGCTGTGGTAATGTTTGAGTTTTGAGTAAGCTTCAGTAATACGGGCCTTAATTTTAATTTAATAAGTACAACAGCTCTTACTAACGTCATCCCTGGTATCATTTGCAAGTAAAAGATGAGAACATAATTACCTATTTAGTTGAGCCCGAAAAGAGAACATAAGAAGAGTATTTGAATATTGAGTTATGACCAATTGGGCCAAGATAATAACATCAAATTGTTGTCCTTATAACCTCACACAATTTCACGTCATAGGATGACATCATCAATCCTATGACGTGATAACCTGGGCATTCGACTGATGTCACTTGACCAGCAATTTTGTACTAAAAGGCTCGTGCAATCTAGCGCGACGCGACACCGGTAATTTTTCTTAGAAATTGTTTTATTAGTCGCTTCGCGCCTGTTTATGGGAGCCTTAACGTGATGCGTAATGTTAAGTTATTGTTAGAAAACGTAAAATAGGATATTCTGGAAAACTTATCTTGTACTTACACAAAAGCATGAACTGCGCAAAACGTCTTCAGTTTGTTTTTCCTTACGTGTATGTAAACGAATATGGTATGTTAATGAGGAGATTTTGCATCGTTTTCATAATGTATGTTAGGTGTAGACGTCTTAATTACATTGAAACCTGTACAGAACTAACAACTTTCACAACACCATATTTGTTTACCAAATAAGTCAAATAAAGAAAAATACACTTTAACAAATATGCCTCATTTAGATCTTACTTCAGAATCGTGCGCAAACGATAATAATACGTAACATATAATATATGTACAACGCTAGCTACTCTGCTTGTCGTAATCTCGCGAGCCTCTGCGTGAGTTCGTCTTGTTCCTGAGACACGACGGTCGCGGTGCCCACTGATGTGCTCGGTACGCCCGAAGGCAACTCCATGTTGAGTTCCAAACTGAAACAGAAAGGTGGAAAGTTAGGTATACAAGTAAGTACTTGGAACTTGTAATGCTAGTGACAACTTAGTTTTATTCACATTACTAGCAAATCGTCTATTTGAACTGTAGGCAAAATAAGACCTGTAATCTGGGTCGCATTTATTAGAAAATATCAAAATGCATGCAAATGTAAACTTGCATGTAGTGCCCTCCAACATCAATACATTCAAGCCATATTTTAATTAAATCAAAATGTGCTACTCTGATCCCCAAGATACAAACATCTAGTTTGGGGATCACCTTCCAGTCTACTTCTGTATACTGTACTTATTTTTATAAAAAAATAATTGTAGAGCAAGATACCCTTAGTTCACCTAGCAAATGGTACCGTACCGGTAATGTAATGGTACATGGTCAGTTAAGCAACAATAATCGAAAATAACAGTGATAATATAAGAACAATACATACCCAGCTTCATCCGCAACTTGTTGCAACAGGTTATCAACATCACCCTGAGGCACTGTGGTGGTGGTAGTCTGTGACATTGCATTCTCCATGTATGAAGACTGCACGTCCAGGTCTTCAAACTGACTCTCGAACTTGTCCATGAGTGTGGATATCTTTTCTAGGTTCATTGATTTCATTGCTGCGTCCATCGCCTGTACTACACCCGCCATGGAGTTTGTGACCTGGAACCAGTTTATAGGTGAATTAGCTTTGCCCATGTTGTTTAATGACGATGAGCTGCACTTCTTAAAAGATTGGCCCAAAATTGCAGAAGACCGGGAAAAGTGGAAGGAGGAACCCCGACTTTGTCCTGCAGTGGGTCAGTACAGGCTCATAATAATAATAGTGTTGTTAAAAGCCTGTTTCCAGCTGTACATTGCAAAAGATGGAGAAGCATTTGAAGAGTTGGAGATGATATTTATGTCTGTGTTAAATTACATAAAAGTTAATAAATCAGGTGTTTTTTTAAGATGAATATGTTAACTGATAAAAATAATGAATCATATCACTGAATACATATATAAAAGCGAAAGGTCACTCACTCACTCACTCACTCATTCATCACGAAATATCGAAAACCGCTTGACGTTTATAGATGAAATTTGGCAGGGAGGTAGTTTATAGTTAGTAGACATCCGCTAAGAACGGATTTTTGCAAATTCGACCTTTAAGGGGGTGAAAAGGGGGGATTTTATTTGTATGAAAAATATTATTCCTTGAGTTAATAAACTTGAAACTTGGCACGAATACTTATTTAAGGAAATTATAAACTTTGTCATTTTTTGTTTTTCTAAACTACCCCCTAAAGGATGATTGTGGGGGTTGTTAAAGTTTGTATGGAAGAATTTTAACGCGCGGTCTGATTAACTCGAAACTCAGTATTTATACTAAAAACTGAAAATAAATAAAAACGTATATCAGGGTTTTTTAAAAATTACCCCTAACGGGGTGAAAAGGGGTATTAATTTTTACAGCTGAGGATTTTACTGTGCGGCATGATTACCTTGAAAATTGGTATAAATAATCTATAAGTCAAATAATAGAAACGTTACAATAGACTTTTCAAAAAATATTATCACGCTATACGCTATGGGGGATGAGCAATATTGCATTATTTTTGTATTCTTCTATAGTTTATCGCAAAATGTAAAAAGGCTAGCCAAATTAGAAATTAGAATATTGCAGATAGTTATGGATTTAACCTTTTAAAAGATAATCATCACGCTATAGCTTTATGGATCTAAGCAGTCAATCATAACAATATGTCCAGGGTGGATTTTGACATAGGGCACGTACATTATCCGTTGTCGCTACAAGAAAACAGTCCTAGGAGACTGTCCTTAACTTTTTGAAACATTTTGACCTGCATTCACATATTTTGAAAAAAAAAAAATCAGCATCATCATCATCATCATTTCAGCCATAGGAAGTCCACTGCTGAACATAGGCCTCCCCCAATGATGTCCAAATTGGCCGGTTGGAAGCGACCTGCATGCAGCGGCTTCCTGCGACCTTTATTAGGTCGTCTGTCCACCTGGTGGGTGGACGTCCTATGCTGCGCTTGCCGGTACGTGGCCTCCATTCCAGAACCTTTCTGCCCCATCGGCCGTCAGTTCTGCACGCTATGTGCCCCGCCCACGGCCACATCAGCTTGCTAATCCGTAAAAAAATTAACGTTAACAATAAAATGGCCAATTTTCACAAAAGCTTTTTTGATGCCAGTCGATCCTATTTCTTATTACCTACTAGGGTCAAAAAACTATATCAGGCCAACTGAGGTTTGAGTACAAGAATGTATGTCTGTATGTTACCTTTTCACGCCTAAACTACTGAACGGATTTTGATCAAATTTGGCAAGGAGATAAATCGCATCCTAGGATAAGACATAGGTTACTTTTTGTCTCAAAAATAATCTCGGGACGCAGGTCCTCTCCGGAGGTCTTGTTTCGGAAGGTTCCTGTTTCGTATCAGGCGGGAGGAAACGCCCGGGTATCATTCAAATTCAAATTTATTTATTTGCAAATATGGGTAAATAATGTGCAGATGTTTTACATTCATGTAATAGGGTATATCACAGTCTTAGTAACACCATATTTTACCTTTCGGCATGCAAAGTACGTGAAAAGAAAACACAAAATAAATAAAAACTAAACAGAATAAAATTAAGAATGAGATCAGTATATCTGTCTACAGTTTATCCAGCAAATATTCAGATACACTGTAATATGCTTTATTTATTAAAAACCTTTTTAGTTGTTTTTTTAACTTATCAGGCGATGATGCCTCCATTAAATATTTAGGTAGATGATTATACACGGGGAGCCATGCAAAATATACTGTTATTTAAAAGAGTTGTTTTATTATTAGGACAACAAATTTTATTAATGTGTCGTTTACTTTTATATTTTTCAAAGGAAGTAATGTTTGATCTTACAAAAAGAATAATTTCATAAATGTATATGCATGGAAGTGTTAGTAGTTTGAGATTTTTAAAATATTCTTTGCAACTATCTGTTTGTCTAAGTTTACATATTGATCGGACACAATTACGTGGATCGCCCGGAGGACACGGTGGAGCATACTGTGGAGGTCTGCCCGGCTTGGGCTGAGCACCACCGTGTCCTCGTGGAGGCGATCGGTGGCGGGGATCTCTCGCGTCCGACCCTGGTTCAGGCCATGGTACGGAGCAAGAGGGCATGGGAGGCCGTCACCTCCTTCTGCGAAGCAGTAATGCTCGCGAAGGAGGAGGCGGAACGCGTGAGGTAGAGGCAAATTTCGCGCCCTCACGCCACTAGCCGCCGAAGTAGGAGACGCCCTGGGCGTCGGGAATCGCAGGCCGATTCCCAGCCACCGTAGGCGCGGGCTTGCGGACGGTGAGCGTTGTGTTCCACGCGCGCCTTAAAGAGATGTCAGCAAGTGAAGGGGTCCGATGGGACCAATGCCTGCCGGGGTTGCGGGAAAGTCCGAAAGGGATACCGTGGCCCCTGGCATTGCACAGGCAACTGAAGGAAAACGGGTGGGTTTTAGTCAGTAAGAGTCTGACACGCCCTCCCGCTCCGCTCAGAGCGGAAGAAGTCATTTGATGAATTCTCAAACAAAACAAAAAAAAAATATGATAGGATTTTGCGACAGGGCCAGATTAAGGAGGTTTATTGGCTCTCGCAAGTTTGTATGAAAGTCCTTAATTTTTTGTGCTACAAACTTTAAATTTGGCTGGGAGTTAATTAATAGTTAGTAGACGTTTGCTAAGAACGGATTTTGCGACAGGGCCGGATTAAAGAGGTCTAAGCAATTCGCAAGTTTCGTTAAACATCATTAAACTTGATATCTTCATAACCACGCGGACGAAGTCGCGGGCAACAGCTAGTAATTATATTTTTTTTTTTTATTATTATTAAAATGTTGTCCCACACAAGGAATTTCTCCTGTATTGTGGGTGCATTTACAAACATTAAATCTCATATAGACAAACAGCCAGACCCGGAATAACTATTGTAGGTCATACAAATATTTGTTCCATTCCAGGGAATTAAACCCACAACACGCAGCAGTCAATCGCTTAACTACTGTGCCAACTGTGCCGTCAACCGTGCTTTGTATGAAAGTCAGGAAATTAATTATGGATATAATATATATATATATATATATCCAGCTATATCTTCAAGTTTTAAGAGTATTTGAATAAATGTAGTAGCATACATTGCTTGGACACAACATAGGGTACGAATTTCCATTGACGTCCAACGAATTTAGGGTGGGAGGAGAGTGGGGGGGAGGGAGGGGTACTACCCCGAATTAAAAGGAAAAGTTGCGGAGCCCCCCCCTTTTTGAGTTTTTTTTAATTTTTAATTCTGAGGAAATTTCCCTCATTTTAGGGATTAAAATTAATAATAAGTGTTAAAAACCAGAGGGGACCCCTTGGGGGACGGGACGTTCCCCCCTACAGAAAGGGAGAACCCACTTCATCAAAAAAAAAAAGGAGGGACACTGATTCAGAGGGATTTCTGTATCTATTTTGAAACTGCAACTTCTCCGGCACTGCGGGAAGAGCAGCCTCTACGCCCTTGCGTAACAAACCGCAGGCACCCATCCTGCAGCAGGCGGAGGCTGCTCTCCCTACGTGCCTCCGGCTCTATAAAAACACTTTAGGGGTAGGACAGACTCGTACCAGGTGGAGTCGGGGTCAATCAATTCGGTTCTTTGACATAAGTTGAACCTAACCTATTTTTTTTGCGTCTGTCTTACGTTTCGTTCCACAAGCCGGTAAAAGACGGTAAACACTAAACATTATAATTTTAATAGCTCGTAATGAAGATAGCGCTGTAATTTAAATATAAACTGTTAAATATATGTGTGCATGAAAGCTATTGAAAATATAATTATTTACGTAAATAAATATGAAATAAAATGGTACCGAACGTATGACAACTTAACCGTAGGTAAAACGAAACTTTCAATGGCGAGAATTCTTTATGTTCTGTGGTAGGGATTGACATAAATATTGCAAAAATAATTGATTTTCAATATTTTTTTTCTCAAAAAGTCGACGACGTTTTCGTCTACTCGTGTTGAAACTTTGCGAGAGTGCTTATAATAAAGTAACCTTTCTGTAAAAAAAATATCAACCTCCAACTCGTTGGACGTCAATGGAAATGTATGCCAAATTCTTTCTTAAATTATCCCTGAAAATTACCAGATCATTGGAGAACTCACCTTCCTAGTTGTAAGTGCCGTCTGCACTCTGCTTGATACTGCATCAACTCGCGCCGACATTCTAAGATAAT
This sequence comes from Xanthia togata, assembly GCA_963853775.1. Taxonomy (NCBI): domain Eukaryota; kingdom Metazoa; phylum Arthropoda; class Insecta; order Lepidoptera; family Noctuidae; genus Xanthia; species Xanthia togata. The sequence goes on along the minus strand of OY970797.1, from coordinate 4,074,456 downwards.
TGAGGGCCTGATTCTTCTGTCTTATGGCATTTTCTGCGTGTATTCTTGCTCCTTCTAAGTTACCCTTCTGTATCGCCTTCTTAGCTTTTTCCTTCTCCATCTTTTCTTCCTTTTCACATTTTTTTGAATTTCGTTCTAACTCTTTTACAGCAAATTTTAAATTAAATAGGTGTTCTGGTAAAAGTGAGTTAAGGATTAATTTTTAGGTTGCATTATTAGTTATAAAGATCCTATTTTTATAAAAAAATATGCCACAAATAAAACCTAATAAACACAGGTACTGTAATCTTATAGAACCTAAATGTTTATTTTACAAATGTATTAATATAAAAAGAACTGTGGTACAAAAATTTACTTCACAATATTGTGACTTATTCTTACTAATGATTGTTTATGACTTATGGTTATTGATACTAGAAATAAGTCTCTTTACTATGTTTTAGGGTATCTTTCAAGTTGTGAGCTTTGTTATGCATGATTACGAACTACGCCAAAGAACAAGATGGGCCTATAAAACTACATTTAGATAATACAAGGCCAGTGACAAATGGGGAATACCTAAGAGATTATCCATGGATTGTAAATGACGATTTAGTTCCAGTTGTTTTGAAATAAACTTTATACGGAATATTTTACAATGAGATTTAATCCTGCAGAGCTGAAAATCCTGAATAGCGCAGTGAGAAAAAAATATTATTTAAAAAAGGATACTTTCCATAGCGGATGACGACATTTCGTTACCCAGTTTGACGGCTTATAAAAAACTTTTAACACAAAAACAATAGGCTCGTGGACCTATCAGATTAGCACTAGGCAAGGCACAGCCTTAATTAATTATAAAATGATTAAGGAGTTGCAAACTAAGCTTGCAAAATTAATTATTTAAACGATGACTCACAATAAGTCGTGAAAACAATTTTTGCTTATCTTTACCTGTCAAAGTCAAAGTAAAGTACGTTGTAGTGTTGTGACTGAGAAAATTATGATTTTAATCGATTACGGTTGTTGACCAATATTTGAACATTATAATCAAGGTGAAGTGAAGTTTACCTTTGCAATATATTTGTTTAAATCTTATTTTATCTACAAATACAAGCAAATAGTAGATTGTTTGCCTAGGGAGCAAACAACTATTTTTAAGGCGAGTGTGGTGTGGTGTAAGATTAAGGATTCAAAGTACGTTACTCGATCGTAAAATAGTGTTGCTCCCGAGGTGAACACTACTTTTTATCACTCTCTATGAGAAAAAAAAACGTGTGCGGTCCAACTCACGTCTCTCACGTATGATTTAAAACTAAAACTAAATTTTTCTCAGCTGCCATATTGGATTTTCATTTTGACCTTAATTGGCTTTCTAGAATAGCACCCTTGAAAATCATGAAAACGATACGCAAGATGACAGATTTTAAAATTTTCGCAGCCGCCATCTTGGATTGACATTTTTACCTCACTATCGCCCTTAGAACCCTCGAAAACTATGAAAACGTCACCAATGACGAAAAATTTTAAAATTTTCACAGCCGTCATCTTGGATTTTAATTTTGACCTCATTATCGGCTTTGGCGCCCTCGAAAACTATGAAAACGACACCAATGACGATAAGTTTGAATATTATATATATATATATATACAGGGTGTTTGGCAGAACGTTGAACATACGAAAATGGTGGATAGGTGGGCTCATCTGCTACTTACTCAACCCATTTTTTTTTTTTTTAATGCAAGTTGAAATTTAGTTTCAAGTATTTTTACATATTATTTCTGTAAGTTTGAGGACTTATAACTTTTTTTCTAGCTAACATCTGAATAAAGCAATAGTTTTATAAGAATCTACCAAAATTAACGATAAAAAAAAAATGCCTGTTTTATCCATTTGTGATAAAAATTACACTCTAAAGTTAAGAAAGTGGTGAAACTAGAAGAAAGCAAAAAAAAAATTTTTTTTATATCCTGGGGTCCAGGGCCAAATAAATTAGGGCTGAGTAAGTAGCAGATGACCCAACCTATCCACCATTTTCGTATGTTCAACGTTCTGCCAAACACCCTGTATATATATATATAATCTATTTATTTTTATTTATTCTAATAATATAATTATGTACGTTAACATACTAAAATAATGAAATGTCATACATGTTTATAAAAAAACCGACCAAGTGCGTGTCGGACTACGCATAACGAAGGGTTCCGTAGTTGGGATGAATTTTCCCAAGAGCAAACTTAACATTGCAGTTGAAAAACTTGTCCTCCCATACATTTGAACTGCAAATGTAAGTTTGGACGCACCATATTGACAGATTTACCGTGTAGAAAATAGGCTTTTAAAGGTTTTATTGTGATCTATATGTAAATAACAATTCTCTGTATTTTTTTCAGTTTTAGGTTCATTCGTTTCTGGCGTATGGCGATGCTGTTTCTTTGACCAAAAAATAAGTCGTGAAGAGTCGATCAACCGCTTGGCGATGTCTTGAAAAACCAAGTGGGCACTCAGACCCCATGGCCCTTGTGTTTCAACCCCAAACGGATTAATCAAATAACTCAATAAGATTGGAATATTTTCGCCATTTAGGGTTTTCCGCACCTGCAGCAGCCGCCCCAGCATAGCCCGCCCATGGCGCTATGTGATGGCTCAAGGGTGTCGCTACAATATTGCATCCCACACCAAAGGCCGACCTAACTTCCAAGGAAGATGGGTTTCCGAGCGTTCACCACATCGGTCAAGCACTGCACTTCAGAGACAACCAGAGAGAGGGCTAAAATTTTCTTGGTCAACTTTTCGGTGCTGTGGACAGAGGGCAGGAACGCCGATGCTAATACTGGTAATTTTGCGGACTCTGAGGCCACCAAAACGGATGGGTAGTGTTGCTCCTTCTCCGGTAAAGTGAGAAAGGTAAATAAAAATAAATGACTACTGAAGACTGATATTCTCATACAGTTCGTCAAGGAAATTCAAGAATTATCTATGATTTTTGATTTTTTTAATGTTGGTATACCTGATTTATAACAACAAAATGTCAAAATAAAATTGAATAGTGAAAAGTGTTCGCTGCTGGAATTTATTTGGTAGTGAGAGAATCGGACACCGTCAAATAATCTTTATTATTTATAGAAATCCTGCAAGAAAATAATTTAGAAATAACTGTTTAATAATTGTAGTACTTCCGCTGTTAAAGTTTTAATATTATTTTCGTTTTTTGCTTGATTCGTGACAAAAGCAGAAATTCCAAACTTAGTGTCGGATAGTTAGAGGACATTCGCTGGGCGTAAAAAGAAAATGGCGTGTGCTACTCTCAAAAGAAATTTGGACTGGGAGTCCATGGCGCAAATGCCTGCTAAAAGGCGAAGGTGTTCACCATTTGCAGCCAGTTCTAGCACAAGTCCTGGAATAAAAGTTTCTGAAAGTAAACCATCGTCATTTGGAGAATCCGTTAGTGCACCTGTGAAACTGACCCCAGGTTTGTTTATTTTTTTTATTATAGCTTCAGTAATGCTATGAAGCTTTGCTAGTTATACAGTTTCTGTATAAACGCAACAATAAATTTAATTATTTGTATTTTTAATCAGCTGTATTATCTAACGCCATTGTTTCCACTGCATCATGAATATTTTTATCGCGTTAGAGCGAGATGAGTGATCCATGAAGACCGTTGCGTGGATTTTTTCATGTCCTTTTGTTGGTTTTTGTGTTGAACTCCCAGCTCCAAAGTCTTTGTGGTGTTCAATTTTGGGTCGGTTTTTCTGAAACCCGATATTTTTTGCATGTTTCATGCAGTTTCTCTGACTCAGATTGTGCTTATTCAGCCGAAATATGGACTATACACGCAGCGCAGTCTGCTTATTCTACGTTTCAGCAAATTACTAATTAACTGGATGGATGACTGGACAGATTCAAACAAAGCAATTAAATGCATATGTGGGCTGTTTTATTTATAAGTTGATACTAATTATTGCATATTCATTTCAATACATAATGTAGGCTCTTAGTTAATGACTAGGTGAATGATAATAATCTTGAACACATACAATTCAATACAAAGGTTATAGAATGTAATTATTGACAGAATGTGCATAAAAAATAAACAGCTGGTTATTTATCATTTTGTATTCGACATTGTGGATAAAATATGATTTATATAAGTTTAATTCGTTAAAGTTGTCCATACATGTTTATAATCTAGTGTTAATAAAAACGAATTACTGCAATTCACATGTTATGAAAATTTAAACAAAAATAATCAGTGTGCAAGGTCCACCAATAATAGTGAACAGATTAACTAAATGATACTTTATGAATCTAAATTGTGATTAACCATTTCATATTATGGTAAAATTAATCACCTCAACTCAAAGGAAGCTTGCATTCATTTTTTAAGGTCATTCAATTTGTAAACAAAATATCATGCTCATTATTTATTCCACATTCAAGTTGTATCAAAATTTTATTAAAAAACTTGTTAATCATAAACAAACTTCAAGTTTTTTGTTCTCTATATTTTCTCTTAACCTTTTTTTTTTGTTGCAATGACAAGCTGTATTGGATATATTATTTTCTACCTGGTCTGGTCCTGAGCCTTCATAATTCACAGTTATTGGTCATGAATAAGCTACCATAAAGTGTAATTTATTAAATTTTCAGTAATATTTTGTTCATGAGTATTTTACTTAGTGCCCTAGCCATTATTTTATTGTATTGCCATGATTTGAGGTCCTAGAATTGATTGGGATAGTTTTTCAGTAAAATTGGAATAGGTTTTATATATTTTTTGTTGAGCCCAAAGTTGTTTTACTCTAATGAACACTAACAATTCCTTTCTGTTCTGAGCCAAAATAATTCTTTGTTAAAGGGTATTTCATAGTTTATAAAAAGTAATGACAGTTTGTGTCTGACAAATGTTTGTTTCTGTGAAATGTATAATTGAATTGATTGTAACTGTGTACTAATGTCTTTTTGCCTTTTCTTTGACGTGGGCCATTGTTTTTCAGTCTTCTTATTTTATTAAATTTCTAAAACTAGCATAGCTTTAATTTTTGTAATTATTTTTAAAGGAAGTTTATAGTTTTTGATTAAGAAAATCGACCTAGTGCAAGTCCGACTTACACACAAAGGGTTCTGTAAAATCAACCAAGTGCAAGTCTGATTCACATACAACGGTTTCTGTACCACCTTACAATATTTAGCAAAACACGCCGAAATAATAACGTTTCTTGTATGATCCCACCCTTTAATTTTTTATAAATATTTTTTGTTTTAGTGTGAATAGACATACACAATCTGTGAAAATTTTAAACTGCCTACCTAATACGCTTCATGCGATACAGCCCGCTGACAAACATAACAGAACGGCGGAGGCTTAGTAATAGGGTTCTGTCTGGTACCATTCGGGTACAGAACCCTAAAAAAGCCCCATTTATCCAAGTTTTATCATAACACACACAACATAGCTTTACACATGTAAAACTGTCTGTTACCTATTCTTAGCTATGTCACATTGTGGAGGTATGCCCGGCTTGGGCAGAGCACCGCCGTGTCCTCGTGGAGGCGATCGATGGCGGGTATCTCTCGCGTCCGGCCCTGGTCCAGGCCATGGTACGGAGCGAGAGGGCATGGGAGGCCGTCACCTCCTTCTGCGAAGCAGTAATGCTCGCGAAGGAGGAGGCGGAGCGCGTGAGGGAGAGGCAAATTTCGCGCCCTCACGCCCCTAGCCGCCGCAGGAGGAGACGCCCTGGGCGTCGGGAATCTATTGCCGATTCCCGGCCACCGTAGGCGCGGGCTTGCGGACGGTGAGCAATGGGTAGCTCGCCGTCCGGTAAGGACCAAGCCCGGGTCGACGGCGCGTTGTGTTCCACGCGCGCCTCAAAGAGTGTCAGCGAGTGAAGGGGTCTGATGAGACCATTGCCTGCCGGGGTTGCGGGAAAGTCCGAAAGGGATACCGTGGCCCCCTGGCATTGCACAGGCAACAGAAGGAACACGGGCGGGTTTTAGTCAGTAAGAGTCTGACACGCCCTCCCGCTCCACCCAGAGCGGGAGACGTCATTTGATGATTTCCCACCCAAAAAAAAAAAAAAAAGAAAAGCTATGTCACATTATTGTTTTTATTCTGAAAGAATAGCATTCAAACTATTTCTGAACACATGCAGTCATTCTTCAGGTACAAGAAAGAGGTCATTCATTTTGACACTGATTAGTTGACACCTCTGAGCTTTAGCTACATTCACATTCATTGCATAGTTCTTTTCATTAAAACAACTATCTTGGCATCAACTCACTATAATAATATACTGTTACTGCATATTATTTAGAGATATAGATTATAATAAAATTTATAAGACGACTTGCTTCCGCCAGCGGCTTCGCCCGCGTGGTATCAGTGTGTCCTCATATTGTGCACATATCATAATGAGGGAAACTATGCTTAATTTTATTGAAGAAAAAAAAAAAACTTAGAATTTTTTAAATTCTTGTTTGTTACTTCAAAATCAAAATATTTTATTTCACATAAACCTCCATGGGCACTTATGAAACTTCAGAAGCTAGGTGCATGGTTCCAATTGGTCGTTTCCTATGGAGAAGAGCCGGCAAGAAACTCCACGGTTACTCTTTTAAAAATAATTGGCTTTTACAATATTTTCAAATAACAGTGTTATTAGGTATGGGAGGACAGTGTAGGTCTTTCAACAAGTACCAGGTACTTAACAAAATAATTATGGTTAACAAATCTACAGTACACTAAACAAAAGGGTATAACTTAAAAAAAAATTGCCCTCTAATGAGAATTAAGGTGTTTTTTTTAACAAAAATCTGGTATTTTTTCATAATTGTAAAAAAATTCAATAAAAACCCGTTACTCTACCCTTTATTATTATTTGAAATTATTCTACATCCTATCAGCTTTCTAACATTTATATCTCAATCACAACATTTTCTATCAACTGTTAAAGGCCTTGCACACTACCACATACCATACTTTAGCAGGTAAAATATTTAACAATCAATAAAATTTTCGATATGTGCACATTATGAAGGTTCACACTGGTGAAAGAAGTTTTATAGCAGTCCAGTTGTGTTAGAGTTTATTTGTTACAAACAAAAATACAAATCTTTTTCTTGATAATATTACTGTAGATGAGTAGTTAATGTGTAGTTTTGTACATTTTCTAGATCTAACCCATCTTTTATTGAATCAAGATGAGACACAAATGTATTATTTGCCAGTAGGCCCCAAACTAGACGGTTAAGAACTACGGTATCTAGCAATTCCACACCTAACTTCTGAAACTGTCTACAATCTCCAGAGCGCATGGCCCAGGAGATATGTGACGAGATCAAGCGCCTGCACCGTCGTCGCCAACTCCGATTGACCAACGCTGCGGCGTCCTGTTCCTCATCAAGTGGCTCCGAAGGCGACTGCTCACCGCCACATCGCTCTTCACATAGCAGCAGCCAGAAGGTTCACAACCGTGCCCTCTTCACTTTCAAACAGGTTAGTTTATTTCGGAATGTATACAGCTTATAATTCTATAGCTTCACATTCATTATCAAATTTGAATGACGTAAAACCATTAGTAAGTCATTGCAATGTAACTTATTTATCTCATGTAACATAACATCACGCCTGTACTCCGCGAAGGGTTAGCCAGAGGTGCACCTATAGTGTAATAAAGGATAAGTTAGAATTATTACGGTGAGTTTGAAACTCTCGGCAACCATTCTAATGTATACCATACCTTCCGAGATAAGAGTAACGATGCAATTACTTAATAAACCGTAGTCTCCTGTAAACGAGCATCGCCGGCCGCATACATTGTCTTGCCGTATGCAGTACCGTATATAAACTCAAACTCAAACTCAAACCATTTATTTCAATTAAACCCTTTACAGGCACTTTTGAATTGTCAAAGAGTCAGTTAGTCAGAAAGTTGAAGCTAGTTGCCCATTCCAAAACGTAGATCTCTATGGAGAAGAACGGGCAAGAAACTCCAAGGACACTCTTTTAAATATAGAAATTACAAAATCCTGGGTACATTACTCTTGTTGATTCTATATGTGAGAACAATGTAAAAAAAAAATATATATATATAAATCAAAAACGATTAAAAACAAGCCCTGGCAGATAAGAGATGACCAGTCTCAACTGACGGCGCCCGTTCACGAACATGACGCGTGGATCAGCACCATCCAGCTCAACCATTTTGTAGGGAACCGAATGATCCAACACACTCGCCACCATCAGCGAGACATTTAAGTGAGCATGACATACTCTCAACTACCCTGCTCTTTCAAGTCAAAATCAACATAATAACATAGTAAAACGACTCCATGGTACTCACATTTACAAAAATTGAAAATAAAAATGCGTCTAAGTTATACAAAACTATAGTTTGCAAGAATTTTACCACCAAAAGAAAGAAAATCAATAGTATCTATTGGAGTATTCAATAATTAAAACTTAGTTAATAAAATAAAAAAAAACAAACAAAAAGTTCGTAGTCAGAAAAAATAAAAAAGGGGAAGCAACTCTACCAATTTTTTTCATTTTTAACTAGTGAGCCCAAGTGGCTGTGGAGCAGGACCAGCATAAAAATAATAAATAAAAGCAATTTTCAATTAGTATGCATTTATTTACGTATGCATTACATTTCATTGTGTATAAGTGTTGTTAATATTTTCTAGTATTTCTAGTACTTTGGCAACTTAACAGCCCATCAATGTGTGAGTAATAAATTTTCTTGTAGATTTCGTATTTAGTGCCTCGTCACATCTATCTACTCATAGTATACTTACATCCCGAAGCAGCCCAACGGTTTACTCGTTAATTTAATTTATTCAGGAACAATTCACATTGTGTTTGAAATCATAAATAAATAAAAACACGTTCATCAAATCTATAAAAAAAAAACATTCATAACATTATACAATAAATTATTGAAAATAACAAAATAAAAATAAATTAAATAACATTCTAAATTAAACATTCAATCCAATAAAAAATTCACTAACATTACAACCAGTCTCAAATAGTCAATATTTTTTTTTTAAATGTGGATAATTATGTCATAGTCTATTGAATACAGACATTTCTCCAATAGAAACGTTCCGAGTCTTGACTTAAATGAGCTCTTGTAAATTGGCAGCCTGTTAATAATCCGCAATGCTTGATATTGAGGACTATGTTGAACAATCCTAAATGGGGGTATTAATTTGCTTTTAAAATCTTTCCTGTGCGTACTTTTCCTCAACTGTCCTCATCTGTTTCATAGTTTTTCAGGTATTTTTTAAAATTCAGCAACACTAAAACAGAGGCTGGGCACAGTAAGAATTTTTAAATTTATAAAGTGTGGCAGACAACTCTCTATTTGTAATATCCGGGCCATGGTTCGTATGGCTCTCTTTTGGAGTACAAAAGCTCTCTGGCAGTTATATTTAAGACTATTCCCTCAAAACTGAACACTATATCTCAAATATCTCAACCTTGATTCTATTAGCTCATAATATACCGTTTTAAGGTGTTATAAGTCTATTTCATCCCTAAGACTGCGTAAGGCATAACACGCTGAGGAAATATACGAATCAATAGCTTGCAATCAATGTATACCCCTAGAAACTTTACCTCATTAACTACAACAACTGCATCCTGAAAACATTGTACGACAAGGTGGACAGCCGCTTTATTAGGCACTGGATGCGGAGACACGAGCCAACATATTATGTGTTGAGCCGCGTAGCTATAGTTGTTGTTAGGTTAGTTTGTAAGTTTTTACTAACATCGTTTTTAAGTCATTGTTACTAATACCATATGATTTTATGTATGATCCGAAAAAAGTGCGATCGTCATGTTGTCTTTATTACGAGCTGTTGTACTAAATAACATTATTTTGGTTTTTTCAGTGTTAATTATGAGCTTGTTACTTTCAAACCAAGAGTTAAAAACTGTCAACACTGCATTAACCTTAGCGGAAAGCTCCTGTATGTCGTTAGCTTCAACTATTGCGTTGGTGTCATCTGCAAAATCCGTCAGCTGTGTTTCGGGAAATATTGAAAAAATGTAATTAATTAAATCATTTGTAAATAATATAAACAAAATTGGCCCGTAAATCGATCCTTGGGGTACGACCGCTCCTATATCTTGCATAGAAGATTTATTGCAATTGCTATTACCAGTAGCTTTCATATTACTAATATCCACATACATTTTCCTGTTACTTAAATAAGATGAGAAAAGTTGTAAAGTTTTGTCTCTGACATCATAATGCTCCAATTTTGCAATGACTATCAAAGGCTTAAATCAAGGAAAATGATAGCTACCGTCTTTATCCTATTCAATTTACTAATAATATGCTCCACTAATGTGTATAGCGTCCCCTGTTCCGAATTTTTTTTGGTATCCAAATTGTCTCAAGTGCAAAACCTTGTTTAAATTTCGATGAACTACAAGTCTATTCTTAATAATATTTTCTCATAGTTTGAATGTTTACTCATGGTATACCTATGTCCCGAAGCAGCCCAACGGTTTTTATAGAAGATTTTTTGATAAATAAAATCGATATCTGTAAAACGTCGACCTGAACTTGACCTGAGCCCAAAACTTCTTGTCTCCCTAGTTTTACTAATAGTCATTTTGTTAATCTGTTTTTTGTTTGACTTTTGGGTCCTTGTAATATTGAAGGGTGTAGCAAATCATCATATTTCTGCCCTTCTCCGATGTTACGTGGGGTCGGCGCAACACGTTTGTTTCTTCCATTCTGTCAACCGTCACGCTGTCATAGACTTTTTTCTTTCATATCATCCCTCACACAATCCATATTTTCTTTGGCCAGGTTTTAAAAGAGCACAATAAATTAAATATAAAATTATGACTAGGTACATAATACAATACAACACAAACACACACATTTACATAATTATTTCTACAGTTATATTTGTTATTCATGTGGCGTACATAATAAAGACTATTCTATTGTATGACGTCCCCAGGTGCGCATGATCTGCGAGCGGATGCTGCGCGAGCAGGAGGTAGCTCTTCGCTCAGAGTACGAGTCTGCGCTCAGCACCAAGCTTGCCGAACAGTACGAGGCGTTTGTACGCTTCAATCTTGACCAGGTAATGTTTTTTTTAGTATGTATTACTAGCATTTGCCTGCGGCTTCGCCCGTGTGGAGGTCGGAAACCATCCCGTGGGAACGTAATACCGCGATAAAAAGTATCCCATGTCGTAACCCAGGTCATGGTCTACCTGTGCCCCAAATTTTATCGATATCCGTTCAGGCGTTAAAAGGTAACAGACAGAGTTGCTATCGCACATATATTATTGGTAATTTAGTATAGATTATCTTCTTCAAAGTCGCAAATGAGAATTGTATGCAAGGACAAAGCACAAATTATCAAACTGTCTGTGACGCATCCTGATTATGGCATGTCGCTCGCAAGTTCGTTGCAGCAGTCTACAAGGAAAGGCAGAAGTGATGTTTAGATGTGTTGAGCAGACACCAAAAAACTAATAATCACGTCATTAATTAATATCAACAACCATCTCCTAAAAGAAAAAACGCCAAGGTTTGTAAAAAAAGAAAACATAACACAAAAGCATCATCACTTATTTTATTAGCAACCTGCTCAACAAAAAAACAAGTATCGTATGGTTAACTAAAACTATACTAAAAAAGTTGTCTCAATAAAGTTTTATGTATTCATATAAGACCAAAACGATGACAAGACTATTTTATTATAAAATGGCGGTTGTTGTTGAGAACTAGATCCATGCGTGACTTTCGCTTCCTTTAATCAAGCAAAAATAAGTACAATACAATACAGCCGATATAACTTGGCAGGTCTGGACATGGGCATGGGCACTACGAACTTTCGCTCATGTTCTCAGTTTCCCCATTTGGTTACTAAAAATGTTGTATTTGAACAGCCTTCTGCGCGATGTTCGGAACTGACAAGTTGTATCGGCCGTATTGTAGGTACTGTTAATATGGCACGCAGTTTTAGAAAAAACTCCGCTATGTAGACTGCTGAAGACTGTGTCAAAAACTTACATGTGCCTTATCAATGGCCACATACTGTAGCTGATTGAACAAACACGAAACATTTTTTATCACAGTTTTAAATAACTTAGCTAAACTAGAAAACAAAATAAACTAATCACTAAAGATTATATTTTATCACATGCTTTTAACGTTGGTACGTTATTTGAACCGATATCGGCAACGGATGCTGATTGACGATAACATCGACCTACTTTCACACTCTCCTTATCAATTTAAATAGACGGTAGAGTTTCCAACTCTTGTTTGAAAACTTAGGAATAACTTTTGGAGGATTATTGAAATTCTTTGTTTTTGATATTAAAAATCGCAATTTAAAATAATCATAGATATAGATAGGGCTTTAGCCAACGGCCAGACAGAAAAGACGCAAGACGAGGGTGGGGCGCGGACCCGTCGCAGACAGGGCGCCGTCACGACTTTTTAACATATATAGAAAAGACACGGACCCGTCGCAGACAGGGCGCCGCGCCGTCACGACATTCAACGGCATTCAACCGTCCGATTTTGTTATGACAACATGTCTTGTCTTCTTCTGAAGATGAAGATGTATTGGCACTTGGTGGGCGAGCGCTGTGAGAACCTACACTCCGCGCCCTTTCCGCTCCCCCGCTTGCGCCCGTGCAGGCCCGCGCCCTGCCCGCGCCCTGTCCTTTCTATATGTTTTCCAATAGGGCGCCGACGAGTTAACGTCGTGACGGCGTCCCGTCTTTTCTGTATGTTTTACGTCGCGACGGCTGTATACATTTTATATGCAAGTAGATTAAACGGGCGCCGCGACTGCGACGGGTCCGTGCCTTGCGTCTGTTCTGTGTGGCCGGTGCCTAAGTGTTGACTCCGACACTCAATCTTGTTGTGTTTAAAGAAGAAGAGTGAAAGATTTCAATAATTATTTTACATTAAATTTATTTTGTGTACCTACTACAACTTATAATTCATGTAAATCAGAATACATTTGAACATGTAACATTTGTGTAACAGGTGCAGCGCCGACCCCCTCCCGCGACCTGCATGTCTCTCGGCATGGACGCCGAGCACCACATGCACCAGGACCTCGTCCCCAGCTGTGAGTACGCATATGCACACACAACTTTTTATACTATGACTGTCCAAAAAAAAAAAGAAAAAAAATTCAATTAAAAAAAGGAAAAGCGTTGTATTATTCACTCTAAAAAAGTGAACTCAACTTATACATACACTGTTTTATATGCAGCCAGCGTATAAAAAAGTGTGTGTATAAGTTGAGTCAAATAACAAAGAACAAAGTTGGACGAAGGAAATTCGTTACAATAATCGTCCTAAAAGTGAACTCAACTTCTTGGTTATTTACGTAGATTGTTGCATAATCATGTTGACACAGTTGGTAAAAGCATATGTGGCAATAATTTATTATATTCTAACAATATGTTTATCTATTTTCAGATCTGTCCTAATACAACGGAATCGGCAATGCGGTATAATACTGCAACTATATCAAGACAAACATATTTTGGTATATGTGAATATTATATGCGGGAGTAAAGTATCCTAATGAATCAAGACATTGTGATTGCTAGTGGAATTTTACGCTGGCTAATATTGCGAAACATTTTCACTCAACAGTACAATATTAATGTACATCTAATTGCAGTTGCGCCCACCACATCTGTTTAGTTTTCTGTTCAAAGTCCAATAACTTTAGACGTCGCAATATTTCCCGCGTGAGATTCCACAGTTTAGTTCATGCCACATACACATAATTAGCTTTTAATGCTTTAGGTAAGGTACGCTGGATAATTGTGTTCATAGACTGAGGATTGATGGCGCCGAGTCGAACCACTTAGGTACAGCCAGACACGACACTAAGTAGCTCTGGCCGAGTGCTCGTATTAATAAACGGGTTTATTAACAAAATTATGTCGATAAAACAGATACAGAAGGCAAGTAATTATACACTTGTATTTTGTATATTTTCTAAAGTAACATTACGAAACCTGTAAGTTATAATCTACAAGAATAATAAATTCACGCAGAGTGCCTCTTAATCATTGTCCTCGAAAGTGCGAATTAGTTAGCCATAATTATTTTTGATTGATGATAATTTTTACTGTACTTTTCTTTATAGTGTTGTCGAATTATAGTTATAGTTCGTAAATTATATTTCATATGATTGTATGTACAGGGCGCGGCGTAGGCCCGCCCCTAGCTCTTATGAGAGATGGCCTCTTGTATCAGACAGTTCGGGATACCTTTAGTACTCTTTATAAAATGTATTCTTATCTATAACGGCAATCTCTAGCCAATATTTAACTACTACTGAACTTATTTCCTCGAAATTAACTCACTGATACATGGCTTTTAGAGAATGATTAATTAGCTTTATTTAAATTTTTAAGTTATTTTTTTTCTCAATAATGTATTTGATGATACTGCGTCGCTGTTGACGAACACTGTAACCGAGACAAGCACTCGACGAAACATTATTGGGTTTGTTTTACAATAATTATTTAGTTAGTAACTTTTTATTGAATACAAAAAACGATATTTGTTACCAAGCATTATTCAATAAAAAATAGGATAGGACTTTTTTTAATTGTATTATCAGCTCTTTATTGTAGGTTATTGGCGATTAAGAACTGAAAATAAATTAGCTAAACACCCATTATCGGATTTTTAATTTTTGTTCTTTTACACACATACCTAATCTCGAAGTATGTTATTATACCATGCCTAACCTGATATAGATTTGAATTTCAGGTTAAATTATCAGGGTAAGCAGAACAGAAATGAAATGAAATTGTTTATTCTGTAAATAGGATATTGGATTCACTTATACACATCTAAAAAAAAAATTAAAAAACTAGCTAGATGAGTTTGGCGTTTCCTATCTGACTACTATGAGAAGAAAGGCCGAAACAAACTCAGGTCACAGTCTCTTAACGGGCCGGCGGAGCATGCGTAGTTCATACAAACGTAATACCAAAATCATTTATAAATCAAACCTATTCTTAAGGTAATGTGTATTTATTTTGATTGGATTACAGAATATCTAGGCTCCCAAATATATATTTTGAATGGACACTGATTTAAAGACGAGTTAAGAGGTAAATAAGTTTTCTATAGAAATTTTAAATTCCTCATATCTCGTCTATATATCAGTGTCCATTCAAAATATATATTTGGGAGCCTAGATATTCTGTAATCCAATCGGAATAAATACACACTCTCTCAAAAATATGTTTGATTTACAAATTATTTTGGTATTACGTTTGTATGAATTACGCATGCTCCGCAGGCCCCTTAAGTCCAGACATAATCTTGGTCAGGCCATATGAAGGCCATGTAGATTAGTCTGAAATGGTCTTTTGAGAAAACCACAGATTTGAGTGGACCTGTCCTGTCGGTGCAAGCATTTGTCAGTAATCGTGGATCTCAACTCTACGAACAATACCAAAGAAAGGACATTTGGGTAGGCCGCATAAAATACTCAAACTGCCAGACTAATGTGAGAAAAAAAAAACTAGTCCTCACATTCACAATAATTAAAACAATATAATACTTTACAAAGTAATCATGTCATTTTGTATTATAATTTTCAACAATAAAATAAACATATTGACTATGTTTATAAACTATATGTATCGGATCATCTGCCGATACATCTGGATTGCGACCTAGAAGTTGTGAGGCCTAAATTGATCACTGGGGGCGCTGGCCGCAATTCTGTTTTTTGGGGTGAAAGAACTAAGTCAGAAACGCAAAGCTATCATAATTTATGTACCAGTAAATTGCGGGACATTGATTTCCCCCATGAGTTTGAAAGGTGCAGCGTTGGATCATGTAGGTTGGCTGAGCATAGAGTTATTCTGGACAATATGTATGAACAGATTGTTGAAATCCTATGTGCGGCGGCTAGGCAATCTAGAAGGACATCTGGAAGGGGGGCGCGGAGAGGTAAGCGAGTGTGTGGGTGGAATGAGTATGTGAGAGACGCCCATCGCGAGGCCAGGTGTAGCTTTCAGACCTGAATACTGAAAAATCGTCCTTCGTGTGGCCCGGTATACGATGAAATGTATGAGAAGCGAAAAGTTTTTAAAAGTCGACTAAAATTTTGTCAAAACCACGCTGAGCAAATTGTAATGGATAGGCTAGCAGAACAACGAGCTAGTAAAGATTTTGGGAAATTTTGGAAGTCTACTGGTAAATTGAATGCGAAACCTGGCCTCTCTGCGTGTGTGGAAGGGATAAGTGCTAAGAAGGAAATTGCTAATGAGTTCAGGGACCATTTCAAGGTTCAGTCTCCTCTGGGTCCCTCAACCTTGGTGAATGATTCTGAGCCCATCAGTCCTGGCACGAAACCTTTGATACATTTCTCGAGCAAGCAGGTACTTGCAACCATTAACAACATGAAACGAGGCAAATCTCCAGGGCATGATGGGCTTAGCATTGAGCACCTGAGGCACGCAGGTGTACATTTGCCGCGAGTCTTGTCTATGTTTTTCACAATGTGTATTAGTCACGCGTACCTACCTGCTAATCTAATGAAGACCATCGTAGTTCCCATTGTGAAGAACAGGACAGGTGACATCTCGGACAGAGGTAATTATCGTCCTATTTCTCTTGCGACTATAATAGCCAAGGTGTTGGACGGTATGCTTGATTCGTGTTTAAGTAAGTATATATATCTTCATGATGCACAGTTCGGATTTCGCCCCGGACTATCAACTGAAAGTGCTATTTTAAGTCTCAAGCAACAACACACAACAAGACACACACAACAAGTCTTAAACATCATCATTACATTTAGTTCCTTGCTCTTGTTTCATGTTTATAGATTTATATATTTATATGAATAAGTTTATGCTTTATGTATGTATGTACATATTTATTGTATATGTAGATGGTACACCGCTGACTACCTGCAGTATTGTCTCTCCTATTGCCTTTAATCCATCCAAAGGTTGTCTGTAAAAGATCGCTTTAAGCGATAAGACCGCCCATTGTGTCACCCTATGTAAAATTTCTAAATTATGTCTGTGATTTTTATGGTGTACAATAAAGAGTATTCTATCTATCTATCTATCTATACCGCTCAATATTATAAAGATCGCAGTACGCCGGTGTACGCCTGTTTCCTTGATCTCTCCAAGGCCTTTGATCTCGTTTCTTACGATGTGCTCTGGAGAAAGATGGGAGACAGGGGTATACCCGCGGAAATATGTGGGCTGTTCCAGTATTGGTATGGTAACCAAGTCAATCAGGTGAAATGGGATGATACAGTCTCTGAGCACTATGGGTTGGAGTGCAGGGTGAGGCAGGGTGGTCTGACGTCTCCCAGGCTCTTCAACCTCTACGTGGATGACCTGGTAGTCGCACTCAGCAGCATGCGTGTCGGATGCAGTGTTGATGGGGTTAGAATTAACAACATCAGCTATGCAGATGACATGGTGCTGCTGGGTCCGTCAGCGGGAGCAATCAGAGAGATGCTTAGAACGTGTGAGACCTACGCTGTCGCACATGGATTAAAATATAACGAAAAAAAATGTGAATACATGGTCTTTGAGGTCAGCGGCAAACGCCGTGGAGAGGGACCCGAGTTGCTTATTAACGGGTCACCAATTAATAGGGTGTCAACTTTTAAATACCTAGGGCATTGGCTTGCCGCTGACCTCAGGGACGATGTAGACATTGAGAGGGAGCGCAGGGCTCTAGCGGTCCGGAGTAATATGTTGTCCCGTAGATTTGCGCGGTGTACAGACCAAGTTAAAGTAACACTTTTTAAGGCTTACTGCCAAAGTTTGTACACGGGCAATCTATGGGTCAATTATACTAAGAGATCGCTGGATGCCCTGCGCGTCCAATATAACAATGCTTTCAGGATGTTGTTGAGGCTGCCTCGATACTGTAGCGCGTCTAATATGTTTGCGCAAGCCCGCACCGACGGCTTCTATGCTATTGTACGCAAAAAAACAGCGTCGCTTCTGAGGAGAGTGAGAGGCAGTCAAAACAGCATCCTGAAAACTGTAGCCAAGAGCTTCGGCTCTCCGATTGTACAGCAGTTTGTGCGGAGGTTGATTGTTACTAACACTAGGCAATAAGTTATTTTTTGTATGTTACTAACACCATATGGATAATTGTGTCCGATATAAAGCAATTCTATTCTATTCTATAAAACTGGTATATTTTAATGATTTTACATAATAATAAAATATGTAACATTTTATGGTTTTATCACAAGGCTTAGCAGAGCGAGCACCTCAATCCCATGCTTTTCTATCTTCTAAATAATCTGAAATTTTATAGTAAGTACATTTTTTTTACAAAGTTTGGTTTTAATACAGCTTTTAAATCGTATAATGGGTAAGTTTCGAATGTCGACGGGAAGTTTTTTGTAAAAGCGTATACATTGACCCGTGAATGAGTTGCCTACTCTGTGGAGCCGAGTGCGATGTACAGCAAGGTTGTGTTTATTCCTGGTATTTATACTATGATACGGAAATCTTCTTAAATTTGATATATTTCTGCGTACATAAAATAGGTTTTCAAAAATATATTGTGAGGCTACAGTCAGAATATGTATTTCTTTGAATTTTTCTCGAAGGGAATCTCTCTGACTTAGGTTGTAAATGGCTCGAACAGCCCTTTTCTGTAGAACAAAGATAGTATTAATGTCCGAGCAGGTTCCCCAGAGAAGAATTCCATAAGACAAGACTGAAAATAACTAAAATAAACAATTCTGGCTGTGTCTACGTCAGTTATCTGTCTAATTTTTTTAACAGCAGCGGCCGAACTTAGCGTTCCTGACAATTTTCCTATGTGTGGGCCCCATTGCACCCCATTGTAATTTACCGTCAATAGTGATTCCAAGAAAAACTGTCGACTCAACAGGGTCCAGCTCTATTCCATTAACTTTAACATTAGTAGTTAGCTGCCTGACATTTGGCGTTGAAAATTTTATGAGTTTAGTTTTTTTTTCATTCAAGAGAAGATTATTTACATTAACCAATGCACAACTTTAGAGAGCATCGTTCACTTGTTCAAAGTTGACTCACTGACGTTTGATTTAAAAAATAAGGGAAGTGTCATCTGCGAATAATACGATCTTGATCTACGATCCCGTGGTGAGGTAAGTCATTAATATAAATTAAAAACAAGAAAGGACCTAGGATTGGACCCTGCGGAACGCCCATAGTGACCGCAGATCCTGCAGATCTCTTGCCATTAACATTGACCCTCTGAATTCTGTTGTTCAGTTATGAAGTCAGAAGGTCGAGAGCCCTGTCCCTCATACCATAGTGGTACAGTTTCCACGTGTGTCACTGTGTCATGATGTACCCAATCGAAGGTCTTGGACAAGTCGCAAAAAATGCCAAGAGCATCTTGCGACTCCTTCCAGGCCTCGAATATGCTCTTCAGTAATTCAACGCCCGCGTCTGTAGTTGAACGACCCTTTGAAAAACCAAACTGTTTCAGATGTAGAAAATGATGTGCATTGAAATTTCCTAACATTTGTTTCAAAATTAAGTTTTCAAAGACTTTGCTCAAAGTAGGTACCTAATATCCATGGATCGAAGTAGGCCAAAAATTCGTAGGATCAGTTGTGCTGCCAGACTTGAACAGTGGAATCACATTCCTAAGTTTCATAGATCAGGAAATACACCAGATGCAATACAAGAGTTAGGGAGTAGAGAAGCCGTAAATCTGCCTATAGATTTACGGCCGAACCTAATAATCAATTTTCAGAGTAAAAGACAAATCGTTATCTAGATGATTGTAGACGTCGATAAAGAGAGTATAATTCCATGTCATTGGATGTCGTCCCACAATTCCGTAAGGTCTGTTCTCTGACAGATTATTGGGACGTTAGAACAAAAGATAGATTGGTTTTTCTATCTTCAGTATGCAAAAATGGTGATAGATAGGTTATTGGGTGCGGCCGTTAGTTGATTACTCGTACTTCGGTTACACAATTTTGTTGAAGAATATTGCTCAACCACGCAATTCTAGAAATGGCCTAATTCTGGATTCGTGTGAATCCTTGCTTGACATGTATGTGGGTTTGGTTTGGCTTGGCTTGGCTTGTGATAGGCTTACAACTCACTAGCATTTGCTGCCGATCTGATGGTCTTATCGTTTTTATGCTCAAACCAAATTAACTTCACGATAAATTAGTTCGTGTCACACGTTTTGAGAGGTTTGTAGTTAGCGGCAACCGGCAAGTGCCAAGCATGTGGAGCCGGCTTTACAGATACCAGGCCCCAAACCCAGGCTCTGTGTTCTTGAAGAAATTGTACAGCCCAATATTCTTGCCTGTTTGAGCAAGGTTATTGGCATAGGGGCCTGCCTGAGAGTCCACAATAGTCTATGCTTTTATTAGCAACCATTAACTGCGTATTCTTTAACTACGATTAACTGGAACTATGGCAATTTTTTATAATTGCCCTTATAAAAATAATTAATCCATAAATTATTTATATT
Organism: Xanthia togata; assembly: GCA_963853775.1. Lineage (NCBI taxonomy): Eukaryota > Metazoa > Arthropoda > Insecta > Lepidoptera > Noctuidae > Xanthia > Xanthia togata. Next base: position 4,053,955 of record OY970797.1, on the reverse strand, counting down.
TACCATTCGTTCCAATTTCCATTCCATTCTCATTCATTCAATGAACGATTTATTTTGTCATTGTCATTTGTATTCCAAAGGTGTTATTATAAAATTAAATGTTTTTGTAATTTCTCTAATTTCTACTGTGTGCGTTCTTGTAAAGCAGATAAAATGAGTTTCGACTACGCTAACAGTGGCCAAGAAAAGGAGGATCGAAAATATTACGATCGCAATAAAGGGGACGACTTGCAGATTTCCAGAACTGATATGAATATGTTGATAATGAATTATTTGGTAACAGGTAACAAATATAAGCACAATATTTTATTGATTTACGTGTTGGTAACCGTTTCTTCAATAATCCTGGAACATAACGTGAAAGGTGTGTACATAATAATCAGAATCGTTTCCAAGGTGGATCTTTCTCAACAAAGAAAAAAACCACGACACATCCGTTTGGTAAATAAACTAGAAAAAAAGAATCGTGGTCTATACTTGATGTGGTTTTTATGTTTCTTTTCACACCACTTAGTAACTATGAGGAGAAATGCTATGCACACAATTCTATGAAATGATAATAAGGTCAACAAAATGTTCACTCTTCTATTTGATCTGCACTATTTGTAGCACCTACACCAAGTAGCTGCACCTTCTCTAAGGCCCGTATTACAGAACCTCACTCAAAACTCAAGCATTACTTAAAACTTGTGTAAAGCCTTTTGATTATTTGAAACTAGTAATGCTTGAGTCTTGAGTGAGGTTCTGTAATACGGGCCTAAATATGATTGTCAGGCCACAAAAGCAACATAACAAATTCGCTGTTTAAAAAAAAAATAACATCAATAGCATTTATCCCGATATACATCAGCAATTTTGATGAAAAAAAAAATGGGTGCACATTCTGGTAACAATAAATTAACTAGTTTATTGGGTGATACTGATACAACTGATAAAATTTGTTCTTCACAGATTGCATCCTTATCTAAAAAAAATTGTACCTACTACTTGGAACTGAGTGTCATATTAATTTATATTTGTGAATCTAATACATAATAGGCAGTGATTGGAATAGGTAGTGTAATTTAGGGTGAATGACCTTAAATTTTGTAATAGATAAGCCTTGTGGGAAGCGGAATTATGATTTGTTACAATCACTTGTTTTTCTTCTGAAAAAGAATATATATTTACTTCATAGTAAAAAAAAAAAAAATTGTTATACCTTGAAATTGTTAGAATCACTTTTTGTAAATTTTGATGTTCAAAAGTGCCTTTCATGTGCCTAATTGAAATAAATTATTTGATTGACTCCTTTTGCTTCTTTTACATTCATAATCCGGTCATACATGGACCCGGTTGCGAGTACTACACACCTGACCACAACATCAATAACATCCAAGCATGCTGGTTAGGTGACAATACTGCTAGAAAACTGAGTAATGCTTGAAAATGTATAACAAGAATACTAGCAGTATAATATACAACTAGGTACATTATTGCGTCCTTCCATAGGTGTACTAACCAATGACCTTAATGTTCACATCCCTATGTTTAGATAGGCAATCAAACCTGAACCTTACCAACATATTTCAGAGGGGTTCAAAGAAGCAGCAATTAAGTTCCAACAAGAGGCTGGATTACAGGAGCCAGCACTTTGTAGCTCACTAGACGAGAGGATCATGATTCGTGAGGCTGTGCAGACAGGACGCATCCCTGATGCCATAGCCATGGTCAATGCCTTGCATCCAGAACTGTTGGACAATGATAGATATTTGTATTTCCATTTACAGGTAATTTTATGAAACGAGGTGCATGACCTTTGAAAACTGTTTTTTTTTTTTATTAATCCAAGATTCTATCCATAATCACTCATAAAAGAAAAGCGTAAGGAAATTATTCCCATACAATTTGATTTTGATAAAACACCTGCTGTTTCAACTAAGTACCTACTACTGTTTCAACTCATCTACAAGCACAACTATTTTCTTAATGTCCCTCAAGAATTTCCGAATACAAATGAATGCTAATTTCCATGTCCATCAATTATTAGATTTATTGTGTAAAATAATTTGAATTCAAAACTAAGTAAGTACTATATTATTGTTGTTTTGTTTTGATTTCCGTGTGAACTATATAGAGCTGTAAAACAATTTTCCTTTTTAACCGACTTCACAAAAGGAGGTTCCGTATTTATAATAACATTTACTCCTTTTCAATATTATGTATAGTATACCACGGAAATTAATAAAAATATAAACAAATTAAAATACTTCTTCAACCGACTTCTTAGGTCATACAACTTTTTGTTCCACGCGCGCCTCAAAGAGTGTCAGCGAGTGAAGGGGTCCGATGAGACCATTGCCTGCCGGGGTTGCGGCAAAGTTCGAAAGGGATACCGTGGCCCCCTGGCATTGCACAGGAAACAGAAGGAACACGGGTGGGTTTTAGTCAGTAAGAGTCTGACACGCCCTCCCGCTCCACCCAGAGCGGGAGACGACGTTTGATGATTTCCCACCCACAAAAAAAAAAAAAAAAACTTTATACAACTAAAATAAATATTTATCCGGTTATTGATCTTTTCAATTTAGTCTGAAAATTTCTTCATCTGATGTAGCTGTGTCAGTATGTTCACTAGCGATGGAATGATCACTTTCTTCACTGCTCGAACAGGTATTTATTATAACATTTTCTATGTGTGAATCAAACATTGGTTCAAATTTTCTATATTACGTTGTCCTCACATTTGATTTAATGATCACATACTTTTTTCTATTCTTCTGGGCCAATCATATGGATTTGATATTGATATATATCTTAGATATTGATTTTCAATATAATTTGTTTGATTGTTGTCACATTTATTGCAACATTTTTAATAGCTGCCTATCGTATCTTTTAATTTGAGACCAAATGTTTTCGATTGAATTTAAATCCGGGTGATATGATGGCAATCGTAAAATGGTATGGCCATGTTCTTCCATAATGCGAGCTATAGCAAACTAAGTATCTTTATTTATGTTTTTTTACAATGTAATATAAATCGATCTTCTATGAGATAAGAGGAATGTTATGTTGCTGCAACCAAGCTATAGTTTGTGGTTTAGTAGAGCTTGATTTCGGGGGTTTAAATAATAATTTATTATGGTATGGTGCATTAGCTAATAGATTTGGTAATACTTAACTGATTACACATACAATTTTGATATCGATCGGCATTGATTTCTTTATGGTAATCGCGTTCACTTTCAATACATTTGTGCAACATAAGTGCACCTGGAACAAAACCTTTTTCATTGCCAGCGTGAACGATGATTAAATTATGTTCTTTCGAAATTGGCTTAAAAGCACCTTTTTGTATCTTTATCTGTCCAAGATTTCCCTTTTGAGTGCGACTTACGCACTATTTATTTATTTAAACTTTTCACACTTATAAAAAGTACAAAGGCGGACTTAATGCCTTAGGCATTCTCTACCCGTCAACCAAGGGTAGTGAAGAGATTAGATGGCAGGTGCTCTGTTTGAGAGGAACAAAGAAAAATCATTTTTTATTAAAATATATCATTATAAATAATTATATTACACACACATACATACATATTTAATAAAATATATACCTATATTATATATATACATTATACAAATTAGGGAGAGGTGTTGAGATGACTCTACTCTATTTATTTTGATAAAAAACTGCAGTTTCCGCTTAAATGCATACCGACTGGTCGCCGTCCTGGTATCAAGAGGAAGCGCATTCCATAGAAGAATGGACTGAATACGAAAGGAAGAATGAACAAAGTCAGAAGTATGAGAAGGACAAAGTAGGAGAAGATTGTTAGAAGAACGCAGATTCTTAGTGTGTGACGAACATAGATATTGGAAGTGAGACATGAGATAAGAAGGAGGAGTGGGAGAGTTCAGAAGGGAGAAAAGCGTGGTCAAAGCGCGCAAACTCCTTCTTTGGCGAATGGACATCCATTTGAGCTCAGACCTATAGCTCGACACATGATCATATTTCCTGAGGTTGAATATGAACCGGATACAATTGTTGAGCAGTCTGTCGAGCTTATCCAGCAAAACTGAATTCAAGTCAAAGTAGCATACGTCACCATAGTCGATTATAGGGAAAATCAAAGTCTGCACAAGCATAGTTTTCGTCTTAGCAGGTAAAAAGTTTCTCAGACGATACAGAGATCGCAGAGTACCGTTGACCCTTTGACTAACACTAGAGACCTGGCGTTGCCAGCCAAGCGTTAAGTCAAGATGCAAACCGAGATCTTTCACAGTAGAGGTAAAGGGTATGACGTTACCATTGAAAATAAGAGGAGGAAGAGAGCTAAGCGTCACCCTGCCTATCATGCGTGAGCTCCCAATTACAATGGCCTGACACTTTGAGGGGTTTACTGACACCCCAAAACTATCAGACCACGTTTTGATGGCATCTAAATCTCTGTTTACATCTGCTATAGCTTCCGACAAATCTTCAACCCGCCCAGCTGTATATAATTGAAGATCATCGGCATAAAGCACTATGATTCATCCATGATGACAATATTTTTGCCTTTGAATTTCTTGGTGATTTTTAAGGCGAATATGATGCTTTTCAACCAGTATTTCCCGATTGCTTTCTGTTTTTTTATATCGAAAACCAATATCTTTCAAAAAATGTCATAATGTCTCCAGACAGCCTCCAAATTGGATAGCCTCAACAAACTTCGATTTTAAAGTCCTGAAACAAGGTAATTCATTAAAGCATAAATGAAAATCGTAAATCATGTTACGTAGGATAGTCAAAATCGACCAAATTTAAACGAAATTGTGTTTTTTATTCTTTTTGATGATGGGAAGGGATAAATTGGATGCCAATTTACTTCTTTTAACATTTTCTTTTACAATATTGTTTACAGTTCCGACTGAAACACCACAAGCTTCAGAAACACGTTTTTGAACGTTTTGAAAATAACCATAGCTTTCTTTCTTGAAAAAAGTATAGGTAGGTACGCCTAAAATTATCTGTCGTGCCTGCGACTTTAGCAGCTTTCCTCCCATTTTTATATAATTATATAACGTTAAAAGAGTATTAACAACTCTATAGACTTCCAAGTCGATTGAGAGCGTCCGGTCTGCACCTAGTGCAAGGGGCAACTGATAGAAATCCGACGACTGACGAAACCTGAAGAATGCTGAAGGACATTAAGAAAATAGTTGGTACTTGAAAGCACCTAATGATGGCCTCCTTTGAGTATTTTTTTTGTGAAATCCGCTATTACCCGGTTAAAACTAATTACAAAAATTAAAAAGACAGATACACAAGAGAAAATACCTATATTTAGTATGAGATGAGCAATTAATAAAATAGGAATAGAAATCCGAAAAGTTAAGGGGTTATTTCATGACTTTTAATCTATGCAGCAGTCCCTACATCTAAATTACATTTTCCAACAGCAACTACAGCTCCTGGAGCTGATTCGCGGCGGTCGAGCGGAGGAAGCTCTGGCATTCGCCAGCGCGACGCTTGCCGAAGCTGGTGCTAACGATCCCAATGCCCTGACTGAGTTGGAGCGGTCGCTGGCCCTGTTGGCCTTCCCTGATCCCCATGCGTCGCCCTTCGCCGATTTATTATTGCCGTCGCATAGTCAAAAGGTGAGGGAATTTGGATTACTTTGCTGTTTATACTTTCGGTGGATAGTATTGTAAGGAAACCTGGAGTAGTAGGTAAACAGGAAAGATGAGCAGTGGGCAGCAATACTAAACTTGATCCTGTCAGCCTGTAAATTATCACACTGCACCGCGCTCCAGATATCAGTTTTTATAGAAAACACACGCGCGCGGGGGATATTGGGCAAACCCCGCCCACTATTTGTCGAATTACTTTTAAGGCCCTTTCCTCACTGGTCGGTACGTCTGCGGAGCGGTTTTTTTTTTTTTAATTTCAGAATATTTAATCTATCGGTTTTGTTCGTAAAACGATAAGGCAAAAAATTTGGGCATCTCGTACCAATAAAATTAATATAGGATAATAGGAATACTAAATGAAAGCAGGTACCAATGAGGAAACATAAGCAGTAGATACCGCACCGACCAATGAGGAAACGGCCTGAGACATAACTTCCAAAATCTATTTGATGGTTGAAACTAGTTTTAAGTAATACCTGTCGATCGAGAAACGCGGCTTTCGCTTCCAAAAAAAATACTTTCGACGTTATATCAACGTGGTTAACGTTGATTTTATGTTGCCAGTGAAAATCGCGTTTTGGCAGATGTGCGCTTGCATTAAATTGAAGGTTAATTTCCTCTATTGATACTTCTGTAATAATAACAAGAAGACTTACCGTAATCTGCTGTTACAATGCTTATCCCCCCCAAACAGATCGCTAGTGAACTCAACGCCGCGATACTAAAGATGGAGAACCAAGAGTACACAAACCCGAAGCTATGCAGCCTCCTCCGCATGATCCTGTGGTCACAGAGCGAGCTCGACAAACACAACATCAAGTATCCCAAGATGACAGACCTCGCCAACGCCACTATAGAAAAGCCAAAGTAATGTGTAGATCCAAATTGTTATTATATCACCTCCTTACGCTTATGGTGTCTTTCAATCCATTCGTAGGCAATCAGTGTTGTAATAAGTTTGTTTTTTATATGTTTAGTTATTATCAATAATATTTAAGACGTTTTTAATTTATCCGTCTGTTACTAGTAGTTGTATTCAATTTTGATCTAGATTAGTAAGGTGTAACTGAAACGTTTTGGAGAAAATCTCCCTCATTTTATATCTTCATAACATTTTTGAAGATTTAATATCATAATTAAATGAAATCGAATGTACTTAGTCACTAGATTCTGTGATGAATAATTTTAATCAGTCAACTTAAATATCCTGCTGTAGCTAGGCAATTAAACAAAAATGGATTTAACGACACAGAATAAGCACGAGTCCTTAGTCATTATGTACGAAGTTTGGAGAAATAATTAAGACTTGAATTTATTTAAATTAACAATTATCCAGAAAGAATTAATGTATTGTAGATATTGGACAATTTTAGGCATGGCCGGAGACTGTGATCTGCTGCTTCCACCGCCGGTGACTGCGACTGAATAAGACAGGACAATCAAACTGTAAGACATTACTACACAACTAGCAATTTATCAATGTAAGATTTGAATAGATATCTTGTTTTACGGGTCAGAAGAAAAATAAAACTAATATTTATGATGTTAGGATAAACGTAAAAATTGTATTTTAACTCATAATTATATAGGATGAGTATAGATATTTTAAGGATTTTTTTACGTATCACTTGCGTGTGTTTCCGAACTATCTACCACAGCACACCATACCACGCTCTTCATACAGTTGTCGGTTTTATTGTTTCATAGTTTCGCAGTTACCTCCACTTTCAACTTTGCTATTGTAAAAGTTTTAACATTGGACAAATATGAATTAACAGCAAAAAAATCTCTGTAATTGTAAGTATTTTATATTATGTAATATTTAGAAATAAAAATATTAATTATTAAGAAATATCAAAGTTATTTTATTTCGTTACATAAAACAACAACCTTAATTAAAATAATTTCTCACAATTTTATTATAGTTTAAATAAGAATTTCATTCTTTTTATATTATGTGCACAGTCAACGACAATACAATACAAAAATCTTACAAGTCTATTTTTAGAATTATAAAAGCTGTATTTCTTTTGATAGATGGGATATAGCAGCATAGTTTAAGTCCTACAAGGTTAGTGATGAAAACTTTCAATCCTGAAAGCGAATTTTCATCAAAATTGAAGAACGAAAAGTATCCATATCAGTTTGTATTTCTTGAATATCGTATGTAAATAGCGTAGCGTATGCCAAATTCGTTGTTTGCATACTGTAGGCCTTAGGCACCCATAGCATCCAGCGCAAACGGTACTTCGGCTCTTGAATTCACATCAGTATAAAGAAGAATAATTACTAAGTGGCATCACTCACAATGTCTATTGGATTAACCATATCACAAACATTATCTAAAAAAAAAAAAGTATCGGAAACTACTAAGTGTCGCTGACTGCACAATTATTAAAGAAGTAATATTCAGTCTACATTTCATTACAATGAAATAACTCAGAATGATTGTGTAAATACATTTGTGATTGATTCATCTCATCAAGCATTGTAAAAAAGTCTCTGTTTTTATTTCGTAAGCGTGCTACGTATGGGACGCGGGCGAGGGCGTCGGGTGCCTGCTTGAGTCTTCGGTAGATTGGCCTGATGCTGCGCACCAAAGCGTTGTGTGAATGTCACCAACCCAGTACGTAGTCCAACGCTTTGGAGATGAGGCCGGTCGACCGCTGTGGGACGGGTGCGTTCGCGATAGGCGTAGGGCAGAGTGAGCGAACTCCTGTTTGTCTGAAAAGAGAAAGGAACCAAATTAATGTTAATGTACTTTCAAAGAGACTGAGTTTCGGTGTTGTTGAGTAGTCTGATAGGATAGGAAACACAACTCATCAAGTTTAAATTTTAAAAAACATGTGGTTACACAAAATAGTTTTTTATTTTGCACAAATAATTATCATTGATGATCATCTGCTATATAATTATACTATAATATGGTTTATATTTCAAAAGATTCTTTTACAGGGTGAGTTTTCAAAAATATGACTAGTGGCTACATGACGAGTATATGGTTTGTTATGTCTCATTTAAACTCCTTATTTGACTTGTTTATGTTACAACTTGCCGTAATAGGCTCCAGATATTGCAAGAACCTAAGCTTGGCTTTAAAATCAACCCAAAGTAATATCTGTAATAAAATAGTATAATATAAACAAATATACCGACAGGGTATCGGGTTTAGACTCGCACAGCCCAAACCGCCCGAGAAATAAAAAAACATGAATGTGGGACAACGAAGAGGTGTACTTATTGTACTAAGATTAAAAACTTGAAACTGGGCAAACAATTATTTTTTACGTAAATAATAAAGATCGTAATGATTAATGTTCCGAAACTATCTAATAAACTGGGGGAGGGACGAAGTCGCGGTCGGATGTGTTAGTAAAATATATTTACCTCTCAGGTGACGTGATGCCTGGACTGGTGACACCAATCCTCGGTGGTTCCTTGCATTCAACGACGCCGACCATCACTCCGGGCAGTACTTGCCGACCGCTGAGTGACATTGCGCGCTCCTTCTCAGCCCGAGTCGCGTATCGTACGTGAGCCCAGTTGCCTTGAGTCGGATATTGTTTGTCTGGAAACAGGCATGAACAAATTTTAAATAAGTAAAATTCAAAGCCTTTTTATTCACTAAAAAGTAACCAAACAAGAGAAAAAAAAAGCAATTTAAATAATGCCATTAGTACATTAATTAAATTTTGATTTTTTCTCACAGCAGTTCTCTTTTTAGTCAGTCCTTGAGACACAATGAGCACCTCCTAAATTGTCTCCCTCTCTTCCTCTTGGTATTCAATTGGGGAGATCACTCTTCCTTTTTTTTTACAGCTTTATTATTTGCTCTCTCATTAGTCCCTAGTTATTTTAGTTGTGATGGGTAGTTAGAAGCCCAGACTGACAACCAGTCTTACCAAGGTGTATTGTGTTACCCAGATACTGGGTTGATGAGGTCAGATAGGTAGTCCATCCATGTAAAATACTGGTATTCAGCTGCTGCTAAAAATGTGTCTAGGCTTTTCCTATATAATATGTTGGATACATAGATAGGTAAAGCCTAGACAAATTTTTGATTCTTTGCTCTCTGAGCATGTGGCCTGTCCATCTCCATTTAAATGACATATTATGAAGTGGCAAAAGATAAGCCCTGCTAGGATGCAGGGCTTTCAGTGCAGGACAGTTACAAATTGAGCATAATGTTTGTGAATGTAAATGAAGACTTGTATAAAATAGCATTAAAAAAATGTTGTATCTTTGAAAACTGCCCTTTTCTCTGTACTTTTGGTGGAAACCATATAACACAAGCATAAGCTAAACATTAACAGAATTGACAGTTATTAATAAATCAACCAATTCGGGCAACAAAATATAAATCTTACCTAATATAGCACCACAGTTGCTGAACCTAGCCAAAACTGTATTAGCAGCATTTGGTGGAAATCCAAACACAGTCACCCAGTACTCATCATGTTCTTGGCAACCGTCTTGCCATGGTGTTGCCAATGAGTGATTACTAACTGAATTATTCATATTATTCCCATATCCGTTCTGGATCATTGAATTATTATTGCCATAAAAACTATCATGGAAAAGGGATTTATTCATAGATGGCTCATTGCTTTTTATAGTATCAAACAGGTCTTCTATGGGTGGTCCACTAGGTTTGCTAGTGTAGGACATGTTTGGGGTGGTTGGCATGTTAGGGTATATGTTTGGGGATGCCGGCATGTTCGGGTACATGTTCTGTTGGTTGTATAGCGCCTGCTGGTGCATGGATAAGTTCTGGCGGTAGGCTTTCTGATCCGGTGTTGATGTTTGACTGGGACTTGTTGGGGAACCTGTATGAAAGATATTATTTAGATAGATATTTAGTTTAAGTTACATAATGGGTAGATGTCTTGCACGTGATTGTAAAAACCTGAATAAATTGAGAATTTGGAAAGAATAAATGCCTGTTTGGATGACAGGCATGGTAATTATATCAAGGGCAGTGGCAAAAGCAGATTATGCAGAAGCTAATGTTTATTTGAGGCTGTTTTACTGGATAAGATGAACTTTACTTACATGGAAAAATGGGCCTATATGTTGTCCTTAGGGGCGGTAAAAATGTTTAAAGCTAAATTACCTCTAGGCAAAGAGCATAAAAAACCATTGGGATTTTCCAGGGTTGAAAAGGCGAAATTCTGGAGAAGATTTGACAAATTAGACAGTAGTGGACGGAGAAAACAAGGGTTCTTGGAACTAGCCCTAGTAAGTGATATATTTCTACTGGTTTGTAGATCCTATAATTATAACTTACCGAAAGCAAGACTTCTTCCCTTTGTAGGGGAGAGGCTGTTTGTACGAGGAGTCGTCGGAGGATTTATTTCACCCAGAAGGAAAGGCGGCAAATATCCCACGTTTGGGCTGTTAGACGGGGAGTGTGTCGGACTGCCCAAAGTCATTGGCTCCATTTTATGGTTATATTTGTGCACTATAATATAACTTATTTCAAACTATAAAGCCGTTGGTAGTTTTACTTATTTATCAAATTATCACTTTTTTTAATTAACGGCTGACACGCTTTCTTTCTGTTGGTTTGGTTGACACTTTGACAGCAGTGACAGTAAAAAAACAAAATCAAAGAGTGACGTTTACGGTAAATTCAAAAGACCATATTTTTTTTGGTATCGGACTATGTTGAAGGGTTAACACCACAATATACACCGAAGATATTCTCGGTTGACTTGACTACAATTCAGTTCCTCTGAACATTTTTATGCTATTCTTGAACGAAGCACTCAATAAATTCGCTTTAATTGGCAACATTGCTTGATATTTGTCTGTTGTCAAAATAAATTTCTCAGTCAAACAAACGAACATGGATTCTTTGGCTGCAAAGCCTGAGAAGTTTAATGCGTTTAGTGGATATGCATTCGATAAAGTAATATCAAATACTCCCAGAAACATGTCAGCTAATAGTAGTAATATTGTTCATAAGTTATTTAATAGAGAGGTAAGTTAAAACTTTAAAATAACACATAGTTCGGAAGCTTGATCCTGTGCTTATGCTTTATTTTTTTTCTCGACTATGTTTCTAGTCTATTTTATATATGGCTGATTGAACGGATACAATCATTTCACGGGAGATAACTTTTTATATTTGAAGTATGATCATAATTCGTAATTGATTTCTTCTAATTAAGATTTTAGGTACAAATTTGCATGAATGCTATAAATTACTCGCGACAAATTCAATAATATTGGGCAGAATCATTGGTAGAATGCTATCTTGATGACTTTTGTATATTTTTTTAGTGTGAACAGCATTTACATCCGACTATTTCATAATAAATCATCTGTAGTGTAGGCATTCTAGTTTCGGGTTAAAAATTAGATGACCTTAGAAAGGTTTTTGCCCCTAAAATTCATTAGAAGCCACTTATCATGAAAGTTGCCAGCTGTATGATTTTAATTTTCTTTGAAATCTTGTGGCTTGTTCTACGCAGCACAAACCCACCCAAAACCATTAGAAATAGGCATCAAGACTTGGCCACCAGGGGTGAATGAAGTGCTCAAAAAAATTAACAGTTTAAAATTACTTGTAACTATGGGGCATCCCGAGCGACTAAGTAGAAGGCTAATACTTCTATTCTTCTATAATACTATATGTTCTCGTGTATTTACATACTACTACACCATTCACCAACATACTGTTAAACCATGTTAGCACTCCAAAGATCAGAGGGCACTCAATCAGTAGTTTTGTTTTGATACAGATGACAAAAATTAATAACAAGTTTTGCTCTTTTCAATTTGAAGCATAATATAACATGTTATGAGTGCAAACCAGGCCACAGTGATAGGTCAAAGAATTAATTATAGTAATTAAAAGATTTATTTTTTCATCATGTAAGCCAATTAACTGTTACTAGATAATTAAAACCCCCGATTATCCTACCATTGTCTAAGAAAACTTGAAAATAGAAAGATATTGAAAGAATACCTTAGGGCCTTAAGTTTATACAGCAGGTTCAAAATCAAAACTCATTATAATCAAATTAGGCTGAGAATCAGCAATATTCAAAATGTAATTACATAAGACAGTCATCCAAAACCCACCCTTCACCACTTCCTAGTGCTTGAGCTTAAAACAAGAAATGACGCAAAAAACTCCCTAGCAGCTGTCTGTTCAGTAGGAAAAACTTGATTCTATACAATAGTAGTTAGGCAAAGTAATTAACATTATGATGAATTCTGTGGGCCTACATTTTTAAGCAATGTGCATCACTGTCACTTCTTCAATGGTACACCATTGAAGAAGTTCATATGTATACACCATAAGGACTATTTCTGCTTGCCGCGCTCAGCCTTTAGATGTGGTCTTTGTGTTAATGGGATTATGTTTTCAAACTGCTTAGATATGAAGTTCTTTGATATGAGTGTACATCCTGTTATCCCTTCCAGCAAAGCTAAATTTGCTTGTAATATAGTTGGCATGGATTTGATATTCCAAATATTTATAGTTAATAATGTCCCAGGAAGTATATATTATCATGATATTCAATCTCTCATTGCAGTATATTATTTGTATAATGACAGATGCACCTGCCAGCTATAAAAGTACTTACAACTTATATAAATTATTTGATACCAGTACTTATTTAATTATATTGAATAACATGGTAAAATAAACAAATAATTAATTTATAAATGGTTAAATAAATAAATGTTTACAAAAACTCATAAAAACCATTTTCATTCTAGACTTTTGGTGGCACATCCAGAAAATCGAATGACAGGAGCCGCAAAGTGTTTGAGCGGATCCCACCACGGCTCCGTTTCTGCCTCATGGACATTGTGCCAGTCCGCTACCTCACAGAGCATGTGTTCATGGGGTTCTCTCAGTGTGGGCAGTTCCTGCTCAGTTTTACGTACAGCTGTAACACGCAGCTGTACTTCAGGGACAGTTCTAAGTTCACGCAAGTATCTTTTGCAGTTGCTAATTCATATTTGTTTAAAGTAGGTATGCTTTACCCTTCATGCAATTTAATATTTAGAAGCCACTGCGAACTTTTAGTCGTCATAAAATTATACTTAATTAGGCAATTAAAATAAATTATTGTCAATTAAATGTAATTACTTGTGCCATCCAAAGTAGGTATCCATCAAAATACATCCATCAAAAGGCTACATGCACTTACGGAATACTGTATTTACTAATGAACCTTGAAATCAATACCAATGATTTGTTTAGATATGAAGCAATTAATAATCAGATTAGGACTAACAGGTGCCTACCGCATTCTGTTCAAGTGATAAAAGTGTAAGCAATTCGAACTCGCTGCTCGTTTGTTAGCTTGTAGTATGTAGATAGATAGAATACCGTTTTGCACCTAAATATAAATTAGAACAAAAATAAAAACAATATAAAGCAAGGGTATTGCAATCAGCGATTGCTGCCAGACAACCTGGGCTATAATACGAATTTAGTAGATACCTACCTACAGAAAAAACATTCATTAACTCACGCCTTCTTTTTCCCATGGGTAACAGAAACTACAGAACGCCACCTGCTACGATCCTTACATACCATACTCCTTTTACCAGAAACTTGTTTCCTTTGTCCTTTTCACCTTTTACAGGAAAAAATACAGGTCTATTAAGCTAGACGCACATTACAGCCGCATCGGGCCGCAGCGCATCGCGTTTTAATAAAAAAATGCCTTGTGCAACCCGCCTTTAGTGTGCGATGGCACATACAAAATGTACGAAATGGATGTAGGTGGATTTTTGCGTTGCGGTGTGGACTGCAATAAGTTACGTCAGCCTTTAGCCTATCTCCACTTTCCTTTGCCAGTCTTATCCAAATTCCACCTGAAGAGTTAAATTCTTTGCTCTCCTTATTGTTTGTAAACTGAAGGAGCCATTCCTTGCAGCTTGCACTTTCTGTCGTGGGTGCCTGGCCGCATCGTGCGTCCAGTGCACAGCGTGCCTCTATTTGGCGACGACTGCGTTGACAGCAAGGTCACAATATCTATGGCGCAGTGGAAACACAACCCCGCCGTCTTAGTCGTCTATGGTATTGCGTAAGTTCAATTACACTCACTTATTCAACCTCATGTTCTTTCGTGCTGGCGTGGAGTCAAGGTTTAAATTAATACATACATACATCACAGTCACATTGATTACTATGGGCTGTAATTTTGTGAAGTACAACTGAAGATGCTATTGCATCTAATGAGGTATAATTTAATGCAATAATTACGATACCTATATGTCAGGATGAAGTTAAATACATATTTTTGCTGTTTATGCTAACTTGGCAGTACTATGAATTGCAAATTGAAATACATCTACACTAAATTTCTAGAATAATAAAGGATTATTGTTCTTCATCCCAATATTTTCCAAACAAAACATCAAATCGAATCGAAAGGCTAATTGTAGCAAAACGGCACACTTCTTTATTTACAAACATTACCTACATAACTCCTACTGTACGCATTGTTCGCAGAGATTCCTGTTCAGAACGCTCCCACCTCAGTGTAATTGGAGTTCCTCGTTTAGGATGTAGAAAATGCGCAGCTTTCCCTCGGGATGAAGGTAAGAACATGCCAGTCAACCTCAACTCTTCATTAGTGGCTTTTGTGACAGAGACACCACAATTTTGCCAAATTTCTACAGTACCCCGGCGTAAATACACATCAAGGGTTAGAAAGAGACCATCACACAGGTATGAGTAACTGCAAAACCGTAATTTTTTCGTAAACTCGAATGTGCCATATTTACGGTCTATAAACCTTCCGAAACTTTACTCCCAAAAGTTACATTCAAAATTCCTTTTCCAGAAGAT
The DNA here is from genome assembly GCA_963853775.1 of Xanthia togata. Lineage (NCBI taxonomy): Eukaryota > Metazoa > Arthropoda > Insecta > Lepidoptera > Noctuidae > Xanthia > Xanthia togata. The sequence continues at coordinate 4,038,480 of OY970797.1, read as the reverse complement.
CTAAATTGGGGCAAAAGGTGTCTCGAACACAACTTCGCGATACACACAAAGTTCTTCTGCACATCCGACTCTAGCATGTACGAGCCAGTGGTCCAGCTCGCCTACTCAAACCAAATCATAATATACACAGACTTCATTCATATACTCGATATTGACTTCGTGAAACCAGACCAAGAGAAAACTGAGAGGGAGGCAGAAGATACCAAGAACTATTTAGATCGGGAGGAAGTTAATTCTATAGATACGAACCCTAGTACCCCAGCTTCAGACGTTTCGGCAGCTTTTCAATCACCTAAATATCAGAACAACGTCGTCCAGAACATTCTAGCAGATTTCTCAGACTTAGAAATGGAGCCGTATCAAATGTCTAAGCCCGTACGCGTGCCTGATGTTATGGGGCAAGAACTGTGTATTCAAGCATCTTCTATCTCCCATAATTTGGTAGAAGAATGGGAGGGACCATCGCCGTCCATCAGGACGTTAATCAGCCCGCCATTGCGGTCCCCAAGGCGACGCCCAGCAGAAAGCATGTCGCGTTTCAACGAAACACACAGGATCATAGCCGAAAAAGCGTACGAATTCGTCGAAGAAGCCGAGACAAAATGCGAGAAACTCAGCATGTTTAGGAAACGAAGGTTGGCTGACAAGAAGTACGAATTTTCTGAAGACAACAACGAGAATATCGTCCCGTTTAGGGTACTGAGGAGTAATAGGAAATACTTCATAGGTTCGACTAGTAAGAGTCAGGGGAAACGTGCCAAATCTCCTGGTGAGAGTGTGGTGCTAAGGGCTCACAATCAGATCAGCAGACCGCCGTCTCCGACCACTAGTTCGGATCTAAAGAACCCTGGGCTTGCGACTTTAGAGTCTGATCACAACAGCGAATCAGAATACAGGGTGACGGAAATGCTAGACGATGGCTCTCTAAAAACTATAGCTGTGCACGATAATACCTCAAAAACCCTTTCCGACTGCCCCGTGAACGCGCAAGACCCTTACCTGGTACACTCGGAGAACTCTAAATGTAGTAAATTCTTCACTCGCTACTTTGTGGAAAGTGATGATGAGATAACTTCGATCATCACGGATTCAGAAGGTGAGTAACTTTTCCGTAATTATATTTTTAGAGATAATTTTATCTATGTACATATTTGTCGAGTTGATGTATTTTGATAGTACGCTCAGTTATCGCGTGGCCTGTTTAAATTTTCTGTTGGTTTCATATTTAAGATTATGAAAATAAAGCTTCAAAACAAAGTAGATATTGAACAAAGAATAGGTGAAACATCGACCTCATTTTATTTTACCATTAATTCTTGCGCAATTCATAGACACACACAAACGTCTTCCTATTAAAAACCTATAATAATAGATTGACACAGAATTCATCTCACTGTTTATATCATATTACACAATTCACCGATGTTTTGACCAATAAACAGATTACCTACGTAAATAAAAATTCCAAGGGTGTCGCATTGACTCCAAACTAGACAAGCCTGTATCTTGGGCAACAATATGAAGGGTTTCCCATGTAAAGATTTATTTTAAAAACATGTTCGCGTATATAAAAAGTAAAATAGGTTTTCTTCACATTACAAATGTAACTAAAATATGTATTTCTCTCCTTAGACGACTGCATCTCGGGCTACCACGTAGCGCTCCCCCTGTCAGCACAGGGCGCCGGCTACGCAGGGCTCCAGGGCGTGGGCTCCGGCGCGTGGGAGCGCCTCTGTGGCGCAGCCCCGCCCCTCCCGCCCCTCACACTGCGCGCGCATCAACGGTCTCTAGACACAGAGCTACTCTGTAATGAAGTCTGTGAACGACTCTGCAATATAAATGGAAAGAAGTTTATTTATTGCTTCGATTGGGGTTGTCACGTTATTGATGTTTGTCAGTCAAGTGGGTGTTTGTCTGGGGTGAGTTACATACATTATTATCCCCTGTTATCTTAATACATTATTTTCCCCTGTTTGGAGGTAGTCTGTTTTTAGTGGAATCTTTCAAAGTTAAGAAAAGAAGACGGCACAAATATTGAAAAGATCCAACAAATATTTTGTTATGCGTTCTGACGAGATTGCTTCCATGCATATTTAAATACAGGAAATTCAAGAATATTTTTGATAAATAAATAATATTTTGGGCAGTATTTAGACTCTTTATTCTTTGCGCCTGCTAAAGCGATCTGGATTCATGTTTGAACGTCCTGACTAAATGTGCATATAACCACTTATCTTACAGCATATACATATATCACTACTTTATTTCCAGCTGTGTGCTATGTGGATGTGGGCGAGCGACAAGAACACCTCCACAGCAGAGTGCCAACCTTGTAAGGACATCAGCGCGGGCTGTCTCGTACACCGGCAGCAGTACGCCGCTGAGGTAATTACATAACTCTACTCCTTTACGTACTACCACATGAGTGAAAGATGCAATTATGCGTGTGGAAATATGGAGACGTGTCTTGACGCTGCGTGATCCATCGCCGCCCGTCAATGTCCACCGCGCAGATGATGGAAGGAAAACAACACATGAATTATTGCTGTATAGCGTTCCAGTGGGAGGATACATAAATAAATAAAGTAATAAATAAATTATGGACGGTATAATTATGTATGTTTAGGTTACTATAGTCTAATTTTAGTTTTCCTGTATTCTCTTTAACACAACCATTCATTGTGCGTGGTCCGACACGCACTTGGCCAGTTTTTTTTTAAAACCCTGTTAGTAATGTATTTTTTCCTATTATTTAGCAAAACCATATCAAGAAATTTAAATCTATGTATTTATGCTATCCTTGAAATAAAATCAAAATTTTATTTTATGATTATACAATATCTTCATAAAGTAAATCAAAGGTGAAATAAACCAGATTTTCGAGAGCGCAAAAGTGATGCAACTTAACAGGTGCTGTGACTGACACGAATGGTTTAGCACCACGAAAACTGTACTTTTATAGTTACACAGAGATAAGTCATTGGTGACAAAAGGTGTATTCGTGCACGGAGCCTCAAGGTTTTGTGTAAATTGGCTGTAATATGACGATTATTGTTGAACATGTCGGAAAAAATCATGCCGACTTTGCTGGCGTGCGCCGCGTAAACCGTGAGAGTTAAAAAATAAATATGTTCAACAAAAAAGTCCACGATGGCATATGTCTATCTTCTAAGGAGGACCCACAATAACCATTTTTATCTTTTAAAATTTGATAAAAATTTCATTGTTATTTCCGAAGCTATTTTGACCGGTATTATGATAATCCCTATTCCCTATCCAACAAAATTCAAAAGTCATTTATTCAAACTAGGCTGAGAATCAGCACTTTTCGAACGTCAAAATTACATAAGACAGTCCCCCAAAACGACCCACCCTTCACCACTTCCTAGTGCTGTAGCTGGGAAGTAGAAGTGGCGCAACAAACTGTCCAGCTGCACAGCTGTCTGTTGAGTTAGGAAAAAAAAAAAGATTATATACAATAATAAATTTAAATTGGGAATTTAAGTAATTTAGGTTAAAATATGCTTTGATTAGACTATAACATTAAAATGAATACTTTATAAGTTATTACAGATTCAAAATTACGCGTAACAAAATAATTATGGTTGACGGCAATGCGGGAATTTTCTCCGGCTATTAGGTATGTAATCCCGGTAATACGTTCGCGAGGGATATTTTCCGACATCCAATCGAGCGAAGCCTCCGGCAAAAGCTAGTATTAAATATATTTATTTGACTTGTAGTTACAACTTAGGGCCCTCTACATCTTGGTATTTTTTGACTAAGCTGTCCCAAATATCATTATGATTATCCCTGTGGTTAACTGTAAAGCGCTTCCCGTTAATATTTAAAATGTTAGTAAAGTTGGTCAATAATACAACTAACAAGCTTGTGTTTGTCCACAGTGCTTATTTGTGTGGGACCTCGTGAGCGGTGTTTACAGAACTGAGAGAGTTTCCATGACAGAAGACTCCAGTCAAGAAGGCAGCAGAGGTGATAAGCACTCGCATTTAATATTTCACTATGAATTTAGATTCGTCTTATTTATTTTGAGAGCACAACAAAATCTTCGCACCATTTTTCTCAATGAATGCTTAAAGTACAGATGTACAGTTCGCGTCGTATAACTTTGCCGCTCTGAAGTAGGCTACAAATGACTGCGCACTAGTCGAATCTTACTTATAAAACAGTAGTACGCATGCGCAACCTAACTTCAGAGCGGTAAAGTTACTAAACGTAAACTAACGCTAAGAATAGGTTTTACAGAAAAAAATATACAAGGTCTGCACCAGTATCAGTGTTATGTTACTTTATCAACAATTTGACCTTTCTGAATGCTTTTCCTTATGTCCTATTCAAAACCTTGAATAATAATCAACTTATAAAAGAATATAAATGTTACTGGCGAAATGTCGGTGTACTTTTAGGTCATCACAACTCTGCGTAGCCCTTCGGGGAAAATAGGCGTGATGTTATGTTACGTTAATTGAAATTGTAAGCGTGTCGATCTTCACATGATCTGACCAAAATTAAGTTTGGACTTTAAAAGAGACTGTGACCTCTGAGTTTGTTTCGGCCTTTCTTCTCAGAGTAGTCAGATAGGAAACGCCGACCTCATCTAGTTTTTTAAAATATGATTGACCTTTAAAGTGTTTGTAAAAACTTACTTACAGAAATAAAATCATTTATCATTATCATTTATCAAAGAATCATTTAGTTACATGTTTTTTTGATGTGTAGTTCCTGGTGCGGACAGAGCTCGGGAGTTAGCTAAGAAGCTGGGGCCGATCAACATGCCGGCAGGCAATGAAAATAGATTGCTTACTACATTGACAGGTAATATTCAAAAACTCACTACAGAAAAAAAATCGGCAAATGCATAACCTCCTCCTTTTTTGAAGTCGGTTAAAAATGTAGAATGCTTTTTCTCTGGGATGGCAATGCATCTTTTTATTATTTGTTGTTATAGCGGCAATAGAAATACACAGTAAAAATTTCAACTGTCTACCTATTCATGAGATACAGTTCGCTGACAGACAGACGGACGAATGGACAGCGGAGGCTTAGTGTACACTATAGGGTACGGAACCCCATAAACGAAAAGTTGCAATTTCTATCTTTTATTGTTCTCGAAACTAAGAAACTTAAATTGTAAATTCTAAATTCATGAGAAGCGCCTTATTTAGCGCCTCAGGAATATTATGCTATATTCCTGAGGCGACAATAACCGACTTATAATAATGTTATACTGAAGATCACGTCTAAACGAGTAGTGTTAAAAATATATGTTAAATTAGTGCATTTTTTAATAACTTAATCTGTGAATATTTTAGATTATGTTTATTATATTACATAGTGTAATTCATTTGTAAACTTATGTCAAACGCGGATGAACTAAGAATCACGTAAAAACTATCAAGCGTATTTTTCTGAAATCTTCACCATTTTCAAGATAATTTAGTTATTTATCTTATAATATAAATATTTTTTTTATGTGTAATAAATTAATAATGCGTTTAATTTGGGACAGCGCTCCTTGATAGGCGAGTCCTATTACTGGCTGGACGTACGACGCGTTGCGTGAGCTCAGTACAGAACTCGCAAGCTAACCACTCAAGGCCACTTGCATTTAGTGGCGTCTTAAGATGAAAGATCTGCTATGAAAGTTTCTCTATAAATTTACCAGTCGTATCAATAGCCCCTTCTCAATATCCCCGGATAATCATACGTACGTCTATTTCCCTCCCAGGTCGATCGCTTAAAAGACTGACAGATGTGGACAACTGCATCGAAATTACAAAGAATCACCCAGACAGCTCCGAATCAGAGTCTTCAGCGGAGGAAGACAGCGACTACGACTGATATTTATATTCTAGAAGCATCTATAATGCTTAATGTTTACCTCTTTGGTGAGAATTTACGAGGTTGAAGTATTATGGAAAAGTCAGTTATGTTATGAGACATGGAGAAGTATCTTCATGGAGTGCTAACGTGACGGACGTTTTTTTTTTCTCTTTTTTTCATAAATTTCTTTACAAACTTCGTTTTAATTTTAAAACGTTGAAGATCAGATGACGGTTTGTCTCTCCCAGTATGATGTGATTAAATCACACAAATTGAATGTGCGTATTTGAGCGCTTACAGCCCAGACTCGCTGGCAAACCGGCCTCTTTCTTTGCGCGCGCTTAGCACTCCATTGATTTCTTACTCCGTGTGTATTTGTCACAAAAAGAGAACAACGAAAGGAAGTGTATGAAGCACTTATTGTATAAATATTTGTCTCCTTAGGAGTGTATCAAGACAGGTTCTTAGAAATATATCGTTTTAGTGTGTTTCATAAACTTTTCTCAAATGTTTTTGTCTTCCTCTTTTATAGTCATCTATTAATACTAAACTTTCATTACTGCGGGATATTTGGTATTCAAAATTGTCTTTGATCATTAAAAAAAAGACCAAACTAATGTCAATCCCGTAGTAATGTGCAGTTAGCCTTATTCTTTGGATCTTTTTTTACAAATATTAAATACCCTCTCCATTTTAAACTAGCCGTATTTATGAATACAGTAAAGAAGTTACTCATACAGCAACTGGAATACTTTTGTAAATAAAATGTTCGCAATATTGACATAAGAAATATTTCAATCGAATGAAAAATAATAAAAAAAATAATCATTTTTGAATATTTTCGTATGGAATTTTACTTCAATCTTTACGTCTAAATACCGTAATCGAAAACTTCTTGTTAAGCTATTATCGTTGTTCAAATTCTAATAAGGGGTACCTAATGAAAATTTATGAGTAGTTGCATATAAATTCGTATTAATAGATCTATGTATAAATTAATAAAACATTATGGTCGCTTCAATTGTGATTGTTACGCGTTGTATTGCATACTTTACGACATACAATACGTATGCTCCAATAAAAATATTACTATGAAAAGCAAAGTGTTAGGGTGCGTACACATTGTGTTTATTTATTTCATCTTTAGCATAGCTTGAGACCGCTGAACTATTTGCGTGGTTTTAAAAATCTTCGCGTTTGGTATGCATGTGTACGCACCTTAGAGCTGAACCAGCACCCTAATTACGTAACACAATATCAATCAAAATCTGAATGACTTTGAAGGATATTGGTAACCCATTTTTTTTTTCTGTTCAACAACTTAAGAGGGCCCTTCCCGGCCCATCTGTCGACAACGCGAGCATGTTCGAAAAGCTTGTTGTTTCATCGGGCGCAAGTGAGAAACTACTAACAAGCAAGTGAGAACGCGATAATATTGTACGAAAAATAGTGTGTACAAATTTGTTTCAGGAAATACGTGTTTTTGAGTAAGCCTTACAAGCTATTGAAATACATTTTTGTTATTTAGAATCTCCATTACATGTGCAAGGTTTCTATGCAGATGTTTTCTTTACTTTTACTATTTATGAGTACATTATGACTGGCCAAAGTTCAGGTGAAATTTGTGCAAAAAAGCTGATTTTTGGAGGCTTATACTGAATTTGTTTCTCAAATTTTCTATATTTTGCTTTCATAGAATCCTAGATAAAGTGCACAAGATACATATTAGTTATAAAAAATCAAATAAAGATGTGTTACAAGTACAACGCCATAATCACGTATGAGCGTTTGTATGAAAAGTATGACGGGTTGGCCGCTCTTAAATAACCCAATTAATGTTGTTGAACTGTCAAAATGAAAGCCATTGTTACTGTTAGTGTGTTAAGCAATTACCCCGCAGATCTATCCGCTCTGATACCCATTTTCCTGTAACTTTAACGCAACATTCTCCACTAGAACGGGGACGAAGCAACATCATCATGCAAGCAATCTTTAGGTCTGGGCCAGCCGTTAGAACAGTAACGAAAATTGTCGGATATACTCAATTGGCCAATAACTGCCGCAAGATATTTCAATAAAACTGTATATAAAATTATAGACTTAAACTTGAATGTATGAATTAATTTATGAAATTGGTTGTAGTAGTATTTTGAGAGTATTTATGTCCATGTTTGGTGTCTTTATCGTGTTATCGAGCGAGTTTAGAGCTCATAGCATTATATTGATAACTATCTAGAGGGGTTCCTTGTTTGACTATGGGGCCCTAAAGGCTTGGGTTTTGATACATGTGACAGATCGAATGATCAAGTATTAAAGATCTCGCGCACTAGACGGCCACGACTCCGGCCAGTCGTGGCCGTCTAGTGGTATTGTATGGTCTGCAGCTAGTTGGCCGTTGCGACCAAGTGCGCGATTCGTATCGGTTTCTATGGTTTACCTGGGTCGATGCGACCACTGGCCGTTGTCGTGGTCGTTCAGTGCGCGAGATCTATCATATGACGAGATATGATCAGGAAGGTCATCAAGCTTTCCACCAAGTAAAGCATTGCTGTTTCAAAACTAGTCTTTATTTCACAATACCTCTACCAATATAAATCTGATGCATGTTGATGTCTATGTACTACTTTCTACTGCATTTATATACATATGTATAAAGTTAGTGATTATTATATTACGATAATCATCAATGATATTAATGTGTAAATGTGTTCAACAAAAGACCATTAAAAACGGAATCTAGCACATCTGAATTCGAATGAATTATTAATGATGGCAATAAGATAAATATGGACAACCATAATTATTTACTTCTAATTATTAGAAGTAATTTAGTAAGAGATATTCATATGTGCTGGAATTCAGTCCTAAAATATGAACCTCGGCTCATAATAAGGTTGTGATTGTTTGAACCTAGGTTTGTTAAGAGAAGTGCCTCTGAGACTTGATAATTACCCTCCAATTTATTACACTTCTTCCAATTTTGTTTTTACTCTATCTGGGAATCTTCAACATAGTCCACTGTTTCCTTTTCTTTGTGATCAAAGCAGGCATTTGATTATTTTCTATTTGGCTTCTTATTTTCACTAATGTATTTTTTTTTATAGTGAAGACATTTGATCTCACAATGCTAGACTATGAACTATGGAAGGGTGTACATACTACGTAATTTTGGAGCAAATATGAGGGCAATGTGTGCTAGTGTATAGAATCTTAAACATTTTGTAGAACTGTATTAAATTGACCAGTACAGTCTAAATGGTTGATTTCATTCTTTGCCAGTTATATTGATGGCGATAAATTTACTGATGTTTTTAATGTCTAAGTATGAATAGAATAAGATAGAGAATGTCCTATACAGTAATATCCCGAAGTTGCGGAAACCGAAGACCAAGCAAAAGGTTTTCGCATTTGTCATTCTGGCAAGTAATTTATCCAAGTATAGAAAATATGGTGCCAAAAGCGGGAAAAAAAGGTCCAAAAAACAAAACAAGTTGTTTAGAAAAATTATTGCATAGGCCATTCGAAACTGAATGTGTAATAGATTTATCTCACTAATTGGTGAGCAGTTGTGAGCTCTAGTCTTCAGAATCGAAAGATAAACACTAGTGTATAATCAAACGCTCCAAGCCAGAGGCATTCTTAAATAAAACTAAGCAATATAACAATGGTTGTTCCACATTATTTTTGATTGTCTTATGTCTAATATGTCTGAACTTTGAAGATTGGTTGTATTAATCAACTTACAGTAGTAAGTGAGATTATTGCATTTAATTTTATTTTGTACCTGTCTACAGAGGCACTGACAGTGTTACTTGCCATCAAATTGTATTATACTATAGATAGGTATAAAACAATGCATGATGTAATAATAACATTAAGAATTAAACTGTTGTTTTATTTGTGCCTTTTTGTACAATTTACAGGTTTGGGCCAGTCTGAGTACATGAGAAAAATAATTTTGATAAGTTTTTATCCACAAAAACACATGATGAGGTAAATTAATTAAAAAATTATATATTTACAACTTGCAATAAATATTTGAAGTGTGAAGTGATTGTATTATGTACAAAAATCCTCAATCCACTAAATCCTTATTTTGTCAAATGTATTCATCCCTTGCACATCAATCAAACCATCCAGCAATTTGTCAAATACAAACATGCAGTTTGGTCAAGTGTAATAGTTAATTCTACAGTATTGATTCAAGATCTACTGCTGAAGATAAAAAGCAACAGATAAGATTAGAAATGACGAAAAGAACTGCCGGTCTATTCTGTAATAATGTAATAATCTCACTGTGGAAACTTAGGTGAAGTGAGCTGTCATTCCACCTGCCAGTCTATTCTGTAATAATCTCATGGTGAAGTGAGCTGTCATTCCACTTGCTGCTAGGGACTGACAGCTCACTTCACCTAAGTTTTCACGGTGACATGGTTACAGAATAGCACTGCTGCAGCTAGAGCCTGACAGCTCACTTGACCAAATTTTTCACAGTTTGATGGTTACAGAATAGCACTGCTGAAGTGGAGAGAAGTGAGTGTGAAGTGATAATAGTTAACAAATCTTTAACTGTTGTATCCTCAATTAGTGATCACATAATATTATGCATATGATACATGAAACTATGAATGCGGCAACATTAGTGAGTAAACACGTCCATATTTTCACTAATTTACACAATATACATATAGCAACACTACCAATATGTGTTCTTACAAGTTATGTACTTAGCTGAAGCTACCTAGCTGTGTAACAACTTACATTACCCTTAATTAATTGTAAAATACAGATAAAACATTAAAAATATTTATTATTGTCCGGAATTATAAACTGTATACATCATCACACTCAGGCTCAATCTCCATTGGTGGGCTTCGGCTTTGACCATTTTCGTCCAACATGCAGTCTAATGATAGCCTATCAAGATCATCCCATGATAATTTACTGAATTTTTCTTGCACAATTTTGATAAGCCGGTTAGCAGCAGTTGTTGCTTCTGTTTCTGTCATGCCATACATCTTCTTGAAATACTTCACAGAAGCCTCCAGAAGGGTATCAGGCTTTTTAACAACTAGGTTTAATTTAGTACCATCCTTTATGGTGGGATATGCTTCAACTGTTTGTTCATCCACTAGTGTCCTGCCTAGTAACAGCAATTTCTGCTCCTCTACTGGAATCTTTAACTGTTCGGCAATTTGTCGTTTCATTTCGGATATTTGTGTGGTTGGAAGTACCTAAAACAATGCAAGAATATAATATTTATCAGGATAGAATGTACGATTTCAGTTCCAGATAATATACTTACTTCCAAGCAACATTCACCGCCTTGTAACTTTTTAACGATTACTTTCATTTTGGATAGTATCAGTATAGATCTAGTTTTCACGAAACACTGCTTGTAAATTACAAAAAAAAATATATTAATTCAGCAGCATGTTACCAATGACAGACAAAAACAACTAAAAAAAGCTGTCATGCATGCTGCGGCTGTGACGTACTCATATCATCCAAGATCTAAAACATAGGTGTCGTAACGGTATTTCTTTTACTCAAATGGAGTTTCAAATCATTTTCTCTTTCCAACAACAACGCTGCAACGCGCCCGATCTGACACGGACGACACGGTTAACATTTGACAATGACATTCACCTGACTAGTGATGGAGATCGAGAGATTATTCTCGGAACATGGAGAATCGAAATAAGTACAGACGCCAGCACGTCAACCTACTACAATTTGTCAAAATTTCGTTAATTGATTTTCAACTTTATTACTAGTGCATAAGGTTCAAAGGTAATTGGAAAAATTTGACTGTTTCGGGTAGGTTGATGTGCTGGCTTCTGTACAAGTAACAGCTTGGCAAAAAAGAGGGGAAGAAATGAGGGCGCCACTAAAGTAAAGTAAAATCATTTATTTGCCTGAAATATGGTGGGTACACAAGATGTTAAATTATATTATAGCGCAGGACATATTTCACCCTCATTACGGGCATGCAAAATTATAGTTACATAGGTATAGTTAATTTAATTTAATTTGCCACAATCGCACTTAGGTCACTTCGAATGTGAAATATAATGTTAAAATAAATGTGCAACAAAAAACGCTGCTTGGGTGACTCAAATCAAAACCTACTAGCTCTCGTCGACAAAGTAGTTTCATCATTATAGGTCTGCAAGTAACTTTAGTTCCATTAACATAAGTATTTTTAGTTTAATTTGTCACCACATCACTTTTATGTCGACCTGTAATTCGCCCAATTTTTACAACCCACATGATCATGGTACTAAAAAAATAGTTCTCAAGTCATTTATTACACAAAGATGTCTAAAATCCAAAATTTTGATTAACAATCGCACCACCTAGACGAGTTGATATACCCCTTATTTATTATATTAAGTCCATCTAGCCGTTAGGGTGCTTCGAGGCTATAAAGAATCCCACATACAAAGATACATAGTACCTTCTTTGCTGTCACGCAGTAGGGTAAAAAGAGATCGATACAATAAAGATATCCATTTTTTTATTCTCGTAGACATTAACAAAACAATATTCTCGAGAAACAGCAAAGTTCTCGCTAGGAAATATTCTCGAGAATTTACATCCCTACACCGGATGCTTTGATGATCTTGACACTGACATAGTGAGGGTGGGTTCCAAAAATCTCATAATTTGTGAGTTTTAATGGTTACCCTCGTAAACGTTACAGCTACGAGATGTTTAAACGTCAAAAGTGTATGGTTAAACAGGCGTTAGCTAATCTTATCATTACATAAATAACTTTATGCAGCGTTTACATAGACATATGAAATATCTCAATGAGCGTTTATGACGAATAAGGGGGTTAGTCTTTAAAGAAGAAAACTTTGTTTACAACAAAAACCGAATGGTCCCTTCATAATCATCTTAATCTACAACTCTATAAATTAAAAAAAAAACCTTTTGTGAGTTTTGTATTCCACTGAGGTTCCACTCGACTGAATGGTATAGCATAGGCCGGTATAGGCATGGTCTCTAAGCACAAGCGTAAAGCTACGGTTTCCTAGAAGAGTGGTGACCGCTCACGTAGCATCCGCAATTTACCGGCGAATGACGTCACTGAAAAATTAATTATGAAAGTAAAGCCACTTTCCGAATTAGAACACAATCGCTCACAGCGCTGACATCGATAATTGGCGTTCCGAGTAAGATATCACGATAATGACAGCTAAGGGCTGTCAACAATCACCATCGGGTTCCCAAATAACGGTAGGAGGGGTTCACATCAGCGTCGAGCCGACGATGAAGTACCTACGACTCGTCCTCGACAGTCGGTGGAACTTCGTGGATCACTTCCGACGTTTGGCTCCCAGACTGGAGTGGGCCGGGGCTGCCTTGAAGCGGCTCCTGCCCAATCTAGGTGGTCCAAACGCCTCCTGCCGGAGGCTATACGCGGGGGTTGTGCGGTCCATGGCCATTTACGGAGCACCGGTGTGGGCGCGTTCGTTGAGGCGGCAACCAGCCCGCTGGATGAACGCGTCCCAGAGGGTCATGGCCACCCGGCTGGTCCGGGAATACCGCATGGTCACCGGTGAGGCGGCGAGCCTCCTTGCTGGATTGCCACCATGGGATCTGGAGGCAAAAGTCCTTGCGCATATTTGGGAGTGGCGTGAGGAGGCCAAACGCCGGGGCTTGACTACGATGCCGCGAGAAATCGCGGCACAGCGGTCATGGGATCATGGAGAGTACAATTGTGGCAACCCAGTGCTGGGCATGCCACTATTGCGGCGATAAGTACCCTCTTTGAGGAGTGGCTAGAGAGGCGCCACGGCGTCCTCACCTTCCGCCTGACGCAGGTCCTTACCGGACACGGCTGTTTCGGGAGGTTCCTGTATGGTAGTAATGTCAATTATTGCGACTTCGCAATAATTTCATTAGCATGCTAATTGCTATTGCTATGCTATTTGCTAATATGATGATAATTGATAATAATGAAGTACCTATGCGAATTTTGTTAATACTTCTACTATTACCTCCTATTATTTATAGGTAGATATTAAGTTCACACTATTATCTATTTTAAGTACAATAATAAGCACAAGACGGAAGAATTTAATTACTGTATCGAAATTAACGAATACGTAAACTAAACTCTCACTATCACTTGCCAAAACGTACTGAACTTTGGCACAAAACGACGCGCGCCAAGCGCGTGTCACACCAAATATTATTAAATAATCACGAATTCATTCAATCAATACACGACCTTAAGTACGAACAAATCAAAGACAATAAGGTAATAATTGCTAAACAGCAATCTTCGCACCACCCTGCTAAATCTGCTAATGCTAATAATTTAAATATAATAATACAATCACAAGCATTCATTCAATATACAACCCTAAGCACGCGCAAATCAAAGTTATTAAGATAACAATTGCTTAACCCATTCTTCGCAAATTCGCAGAACCTGCTAATAAATTTCACTCGAGAATTCACGAGAAACGGTCAAGTGAAACCGATTGATTTAGTATTCCCGACTTCCCGTGGGTGCGACGGAGAGCGCACGCTACCACCTGCGTGCGTCGGCTCTCTGACGTATGATAGTTTCAAAAAATACGAAGAAGCGATTAATTCATTTCGCATTTCACAGAATTTCGCAACTACATTTCATTTGCTAAATGCTAAATGAGCAATCGCATGCTATCAATGAATGCGATTGCTAATTATTCCATCACTACTGTATGGTATCAGGCGGGAGGAAACGCCCGGGTGTCATCACTGCGTGGATCGCCCGGAGGACATGGTGGAGCATACGGTGGAGGTCTGCCCGGCTTGGGCAGAGCACCGCCGTGTCCTCGTGGAGGCGATCGGTGGCGGGGATCTCTCGCGTCCGGCCCTGGTCCAGGCCATGGTACGGAGCAAGAGGGCATGGGAGGCCGTCACCTCCTTCTGCGAAGTGGAAATGCTCGCGAAGGAGGAGGCGGAACGCGTGAGGGAGAGGCAAATTTCGCGCCCTCACGCCCCTAGCCGCCGCAGGAGGAGACGCCCTGGGCGTCGGTAATCAATTGCCGATTCCCGGCCACCGTAGGCGCGGGCTTGCGGACGGTGAGCAATGGGTAACTCGCCGTCCGGTAAGGACCAAGCCCGGGTCGACGGCGCGTTGTGTTGCACGCGCGCCTGAAAGAGATGTCAGTGAGTGAAGGGGTCCGATGGGACCATTGCCTGCCGGGGTTGCGGGAAAGTCCGAAAGGGATACCATGCCCCCCCCCCCCCCCCGCATTGCACAGGCAACAGAAGTCAGTAAGAGTCTGACACGCCCTCCCACTCCACCCAGAGCGGGAGAAGAATGATTTCCCACAAAAAAAACAGGGCTGTCAACAAATCGGAACGCTCGTAAATTCGCTCACAGTACTCGCTCAACGCCAAAACTTGCATATCATATTTCTTTGTGTTTATACCACAAATTTCTTCTTCTTCTTTGTTTAGGTAGCGAAGGGTAGCCAGAAGCACAATTTCGAAAATACCACGTTAGTTTATAGATATGATGCGAGTCAAAACAAAACAGCACAACTGTCAATTTTGACAGCACTCACGTTGATATTAGTAAAAGGCATTGTCGGCGTTATCACAATGTGGCGCAGGTCATGACGCCATCTATGACGATTCAAGACACAACGTTATTGTGCCCACAGGTAGGTATGGTTATTAGCACGCTCAAATCGATTACAGCGTAACTCGGAATGCACCCTAAGTTGGTATGTTTTCCTAGAGCCTGGAACCACCGCACCGCAAAGCAAACCCCCAAAGATTTAAATCACTAGATTTTCCCTTACCGTACTCATTCACAAGAAAAAGTGTATAAACTGAGAAGAGTGAGCTGACACAATATGATAAATAACGTTTCGAGCCAGAGCGTGTGTCAGAGGTGTCAAAACGAAACAAAAATGCGACCATCTTTTGACGCGTTATGGCTAATCTAGCGATTTAAATCTTTACCACTGTCATCATTTTCATGACAGCCATCACTGCGGACGTTTAGTGCGACCACCGCTCTTTTTAGAAATCGTAGCGAACGAACGCGATCCAGCTTGACGATAATTTTAGTGATACCAGTACTTCTTTGACATTTCTCGGGACTCTAGGGTCCCGGACCTTTGGAAGGCGTACGAGGGGCCAAAGCCAACTCGCAGAGGCCCGTTAGACGTGTCTAATGAAACGAGGTACTAACCGACGATTATATCCCTGTACGCACTAATCTAGTGCACCCAAGGACAACTATTGCAAGATATGGAAACAAAGATATTGGATTATGGGTTTAGGTGGTTAAGTGAACTGGTTATCTAGAACTATGGAAAGACTATGGCCCTTGCCTGACCAATATTTTATAAAATACACAGGTAAAATGGCAGGGGATGACTTGCACACTCATTAATGGGCCCCCGAAAACGGTCGCTAGCACAAAGTGTCGAAGCGACAAGGGATGCTGAACTGAGGGCATGAGGAACAGGGTGTAAAGTTCACTTATGCATCATAGAAAAGGGAGGATCCTCCGACCAGACGGGTGTTATGCCAGTACTTATTATTAATTGTATCAATGAGACCAACTATATCTCTTTCTTTCACGTACTGCTGTGCTGGGTATCCCAGTAGTGAAAACATGTACCATATCCTGGTACGTGCGGTCACATCAGTTCTGTAGCCCTTTGTAGTCTGCCAGCTGGATATAATATGACACATTTATCCAGCTGGCAGACTACCAATAAAAAGAAATGTAAAAAGGTTTTATGTATAAGAAACGAAATAGAGAATAGCCGTCTAGATTTGAAAATTCCTGTAATACCATTAGAGTTGGTAAAATAATATAACATGCAAATGTCAACTGGTTTTGATTTTCAAGCTTCAAGTTTCGTAAATAAATAATTACCAAGGTGATATCTTACTACTTTGGATGTGAAGTCGAGAAACACGAAGTTCCGATTCAAAAAATAATAATAATAAACAAATCCAAATCTTCGACATAAATATGAATACAAAAAAAGCGGTTGAAATAGTTGAGGATTATCGGAATAACGTGATATTAATTTTTCAAGCTGACTGTCTAGAAGGTAATTATGAAAACGAATTCAAAGTTTATAACTACAGTAAGTAAGTTTTTTGCCTCCTTGAAACCGTTTACGGCATAGGGCACGGACAGACTTGTTAACAGCACTGGATGTGCAGACACACAATACATTTAATTTATTATTAAAGTCTGGTATGCTCACTCAGGTAGCAAGTAACTCATCAACGAACAATGAAAAGGTTCGTTGAAATCTAACTACTTTGCATCATCATTCTCTTGGGATAGGGGATCCCAATTTATTTGGGGTCGGCGCAACATGTCGCATCCAAACATCCAACTACTTGTACGTTCTTTTAAAACTTTAGCCCATGGATGGACGTAATAAACAAACGGGTAGCCCTGTATGCTCAATACGTCGAGTTTTTTTTTTTTTGGTGGTAGTTTCCAACTGCAAAAAATGTGGGTGTAATGACATGTAGTTTTTGAACAGAATCTACTCTCATTGGAAAAAGCGGGAAACACTGTAAAAAAAATTGTGATTCTTGACGATCTATCATAAAATATACGGGCAAATTGTAATGAGTTGGTGACTTGTAGAAAAGCCACCAATCAAGAGTTGAAGTTGATTCAACTATGGATTCAACTGTATTTTTTTTGAAGCGTGCTCATTATCTACCACCCATTTTGTAATTTTATGTATTTAAGATATCATGGTTGAAATTAGAAGGATCTTTATCTTGTTCATATTAGAAAATGAAAGTACTTAAGTATTTATTTTACACCTTTTTCATAACAAAAAAGGAAAATCTTACTAAATACTAATAGGAAATTAGTAACTATTGAAATCACTAGCTTGAAATTTGGCCGGGGTGTCGTAGCCTAGGAAACGGGTGTAGCTACAAGACAACAACATTGATAAGTCATTTCTTATCGAGTTACATAAAAATTGGCAAAACTAGCTGTACATAGAGTAAATATTAGTAATATTAACTTATTCGTGATTAAAACAATTAAATAAATTAAGATGATTTTGACAGTTCGAGGTATGGATGGCAGGTGGGTTTAATATATTCTCGATAAATTAATTCGCTAATAACCTGAAAAATGGGTTTGATAACGTTAATATTGGTTGTCAAGCGCGTTAGAAATGATATGCGTGCTTCCCGGATCGAGGAGCGTCCTAAATGAGCTCCCCCTTGCTCCCAGGCGCGTATCAATTTTATCAAAGTTATCGGGCAGAAGGGATACGGTGGCGGTGCCTGGTACGGCGCACGACCCGCTACGACTATTCACCTGCGGAATTAACTTTCGGGACTTATGTACTACGCAATACATAGGGGGACCGACAATCTGCGCAGCTAACTAATATCCAAGCTCCTAGAAATGGTTTAATAATCATAGTAAACCCATATTGTGGAATTGATAACAAAATAAAAAACAACAGAATGTATACTTCTTTCTAATTAACTATGTTGCTTGGACATAAATTATGGTCACAGAAAAATACACATCAAGGAAACAAAGGAAAATCATAAACATTTATGAACTACCACTACTATTACTAAAACTACTTGACTTTAGATTAAATTAGTAAACATAATCTTATTAATTATTCAACAATAGACATCGACACACTATCAAAGCATTTGATGTGATTCTTATTAAAAAAATGTCTGTAATACCAACAATACATTAATTATAATAAAAACAAAACAAGCAAGCAAGCAAGCCAGTCAAGCGTTACCTATGGTGGTACATGGCAGGTGGTGTCACTGAACCGTGACAAGGCACCTGCAGCCACCCCACTATGTCCCTATCACTAAATTACACACACCACATATACCAAGCCCACACTACTAAACATTGAAAACAAAATTCTCACAGAGACAGTACCAAACATGACAGTGAACCAACCAAGCACATAGAGACCGTTGTTTGATCAATACTTGATGTCATACAAACCAGTGTAAAGTCACAATAATGTGTTACTGTTGTGTTCTAGTGATATTTTGTTGCAAATATTAATTTTCTATACAAAATGTCTGAGATGGGGTTTGAGAATGTGTTCTATTTAGAGAGTGAGTGTTTTTATATCGTTGTTTTGTTAAGAGTGACGGTGCGGAGGGACGGATGAGGTGTTGCCAGGTTACGCTCCACAGATACTCTCCGCCCTTGCTCCCAGCAGATCAATAACATCTCTATCACCTGGGATGGTGTTATGCAACAATCCAGATTCATTTTATTCGTTTTTTGTAAAACAATATGAAGCAATGATTTTAAGGTTTATGGCAGAATTTAAGATTATTTTTGACCATTAAGAGAATCTTTCTATAACATTTTATGTTGATATTTTTGTAGCTTTACAGTACAGGTGTGACTTGTAATGCATATTAACAAATGATAACTGATTACTTTGTCTAGTATTCTCAATATTTATGATGAGTATTTTACTAACATTTGAGTAAGGAGAAAAATTAGATAACAATCTGTTATGTTAACACTAAAATTGTTTTTTTTGGAAAAATGGAGAAAAGTTTTTATGTTTTTTAAAGTATACAATGATCTACCTGCTTGCAATTAATTGCAAACTGCCATCAAAGGGTTGAGTTACCCTACTTTGAAATGTTGCCAATTAGCAGCAGGTATGGCTTTCACTATAATTATGGGATTAAAGGTACTCTAAAGTTATGACTTGGTTAGGTATGTTAGTTTTGAACATTTAATAAATTACTTATCTGTTTTACAAGGAAAAAACTGGAAAGTCTAATTAATTTATTAGGGATAAGAAAATTAGGTATATCAATCCCTTTTTCTTTTCCTGTAATGTGGGTAGGTATACTATTTTTATCTGTAAACCCCTATAAAACCGATGATAAGGGAGATAATCAAAATCAAGTACAGACGCCAGCACGTCAACCTACCCGAAACTGTCAAATTTTCCCAATCAACTTTGAACCTTATACTTTAGTGATAAAGTTGAAAATCTATTAAAGAAATTTGACAGATTGTAGTAGGTTGATGTGCTGGCGTCTGTACATAGAAGAGAATGTAGTTTTTTCTAGACAAAATATAATAAAAAAAAAAAATTGAATATAATAAGTTAAATCGAGGTCGCCATGAAGACTAGTTTTGCTGTAGATAGGTACCTAGAATTTAAATGTAGTATATGTCTTGGGTATTAAATAATCGATTCTAATGCTACTTTCCTTTGATAAATTTTATTAAAACCAGTCCCGACGGTGTTTTCTTCAGACTTTGAGTGCGCCGGCGACGAGGTACTGGTGGAGTCGTCGCCGCCTGCATCACCGGACATGGCAGCGCGGCTCGCGGCTCCTGCACAGGTACTTAATATCCACATACTTCTGAATATTTAGGTAGGTCTATAAGTCTGAAAGTTTAGTATGTATCTGCTTACAGATGAAAATAACAGGATAGTCTGTTGATAGCGCCTAGTAGTAGCGGTAGTTGTGGATACTGTCGTCATATTCCTAGAGAACCTCTGTTGTGATCATTGTGATCTTTCGTATTTCCCTATTAGGCTTGGGATAGACTTTCAGGCTCAGATAAACTTGCAGCTGAATACCAGTAGTACCTATAATATTCAAGTACCTACAGCCGGCTTATTCTAAGCCTATAGAGACCTGCTACCAACCTTGTTGACTGGTTAATCTTTAAGCCTACTATCGTAATCATATCAATTTCTAAATGATCGCCTTGCATGGACACTACGGCAATTTCATTATAACTAGATACCTACAAGAAATAAATAATAATTCCCTAGAGTAGGTATAGAAACCTAGAATTTGAGAATACCTAGCATTTTGTGCTGAGTAATCATGAGTCGACGTAAGGTCACGGGTCTTAATAACACTCGTACGTACCGTAGTTTGTACCTATACATAATTTCATAACCTGCAATTGAAGTACCTACTACACAAAGTGATAATGAGTCGGTCACACTTATAAAGTGATTACTCGTACCTATTAGGTGGGGGTACGAATTATGATAAATAATTTATCGTTCATTTTATACTTTCTCTCTTTGTCTCTGTGCCTTTTCCTTACCATGTTGGGGTCAAATACCAGCCTGGGGTCTAAATATCAGTCTTTTTTCAAGTATCTAAAAAACTAGGTCCTCAACTCCTCAGTGCCTAAATTGCATACCTACTTACTGAAGACCTGTCTGTTGACTTCCAAAGTTAAGTTAGCAAGGTTAAGCTAGGTATACAGTGAGACCGATTATCACAATTTTCGGGTTTTTAACTACCTGTAGCAACAGCAGGATAAGCCTTATCATTTATTACAGTTTCCATTTCTTCACGATCGCAAAGTTGAACGACAGAATAGGGATGATGACAAAGAAAAAAAAAACTATTTAGTCCGTCAGTCAGATATTAAAAAAAAAAAATAGATCTAGACACGTATTTTTTGCTTTGGTTTAGTTACGTATTAAAGTTGGGGAGTGGGGGCTCCCTACGTCACACGTCAGTATAAAATCTACCTGGGAGTGACGTCATGCCACATTTTAACGCATTGCCTACCAAATGTATTGCCGTAATTTTGCATTACGTAAAAAAATAAAAAATACGTGTCTAATATTTTTTAATAATCTACCAAACGGACAAATTAAAAAAATTGTCAACATCCCTATTCAATGATTGCTGTTATTTCTATTAGATTCTGGTCCTCTATCGACTCTCAGAATGACACAGTTCCATCCATCCTGCATATTAATTATCTCCATGTATTTCTTCCCCTATATAATTGTTCTCGTACATAGGGTGGCGCGGGCGGCGGTGCCTCGCCGAGCGTTGTGCGTGAGCTCATCGTAATACCGGAAATACCCGACTCCATACATTTGCAGCACGCTATGCAACAGGTAAATATGGTACGCTCGTTCTGTCAGCGGAAAGGTTAAAAATAAATCTCCGAAATATCGAGGAAATCGAAATTACACATAGGTAGTTGATTATTTGTATTTAAACGTAAAGAAACGCTGTCGTTTCTTTCCAGAAAATGCTCTATGTGGCTGTTAGATACTTATATATTTTCTCAGTTGTAAATATATTGAGGGGGATTGCCATGTGTCAGTAGTCTAAATACGACAAAGTAAAAAAATAAGGGCAATGCGTGATGGAATGAAAAAAATTAACAGCGATTTTGACATAAATCCAAGGCTCGTGAAAAGTGCACGACTTTGTTACTAACTAAAGTATTCGGATGGCCTGAATCACGAAGCCTACAGCCTAGCCTGGCCTTACTTGGATGAGCAAACTTTCAACAGTTTCAACCATAGCAGTTGCAAACTTATCGCAACCCAATATCTCCACTTTGTTTGCAACCCTACCATCGCAAATCAATTCATCAAAAAACAATTCCGTTACGTTTGAATTTATGCGCGGTCGTCAGTCTGTGACTACCTAATGGAAATCGTTCGAAGATTTAAGCTTCGTCGTAGGATTTGTGTTTTGTCGAATCTACTAAATAACTGAAGCCTCTAGCGATGGCTGAAATGGTCTGATAACTTCTGAATGAAGGCCTCTCCAGGTATTAATATCTAGATTATCACTATCTCAGCAACATTGCCGCCTGTCCTCAGGTATCGAGTACGGTGGTGGAAGTGAACGGCGACAGTTCCGGTCACTCCAGCCCCACAGCGGAGGGCCAGCACACTTACATCACTGTAGCGAGTGAGTGTAAGTACCACTACATTTTGTTTGAATGACTTCAGTGTAGTTGTGACTTTGTGAAGTTTGCACCGTTTTGATTAGGTCATGAAAACAGGTTTAACATCAGGCAGTCGGACGACAGTAGTTAATGTTTTATTAGGTGGTCAATCAAATGTTTTGGGTATTCTTGTTTGCCACCCAATAATATTAAAAAAAAAAACGAGACCCAGCAGAATGCCCAGAACTTGGCTGCAATTTCTAGGAAGGTTACTTCGTCGGCGTGACTGCTACTGTATTACTTGCGTTCAATAGCTTTTCTTTTAAGAATTCTTATTTACTGAAATTCAATTTGTTTTGTAGTTTGTAGTTAGAAAAAAAAAGTAGATATATATTTATTGATTTGTCTTCTATGCACTTTGTTTTGTAGAACTTTTTACTTAAATATAGTAATGTCGAGCATGAAATATTTTATGTTGCACCATTTTGTTTTGAAGCACATTTTTATTTACGTATTTATGTCGTGTGGATCGTGCAGTGCAAGGCGCATGGGCTCAGCCAGGATCCCACGTGAAGATTGAGGAGCAAAGTGACCAAGAAAGCAAGTTTTTGTTTGATTTTTATTTTGTTTCTGCTTCTCAATTCATCTTAGGGCGACTCACCAATGAAATTGAACGCGATCAGCATATCTAAACCGCGTTCAAGAGCTGTCAGTGTCATCATTATTGTGGAATATTGACACTGACAGCTCTTGTTGTTTATGGTTTAACAGCATGGCTAATGACTATGGGGGCTTCATATTTGCTATTAACACTTTCCGGGACACTAAACGCCCATAGACGTCATAACAATAAAACTTTTATTGTGTCTCGTCCAGTTTCCCGGAAAGTGATCAGTATGAGATCGGTATGAGGTTTATTTTGCTTCAACTAAGTACTTTAGAATTGGGCCAAGGTTGCTTGTGCGTTTCATATACAGTTTATAGCCAATTATAAATTTCTAATTAGTAAGTTTGAGGTATTCTGATTTACAAAACTTACACACTATAATAAAACTTTACATATCACTGTACATATAACTATTCATAATGAATAAATAGCATAAAAATCATTTAGGCATTAAATAACATTTACTCATGGACCATTACAAAATCATTCTGCTAACTTAGTAGCCAATTTTCATTTAGAACATTAGTACATAATCTGGGCATGGGACTTTAGGAATTAACTTACAAATGAAGATGGCTAAGCTGCGTGCTAACCGGTAACCTTAGCCATTCCTTCCGATAACTGCAACCGATTCAGGAGGTCTACTCCTTAGGCACGAAATCCGTAGCTTAGACCGAAGTTGCGGGCGTTTCCTTTTCCGTATCATCTACGGTCATAGGATATGAATGACAACACGACTACTTCCGATGTGCTTTAGCCCGTCCAAAAAAGTTAATTAATCAGGAGTAGGGTTCACTCCAGAGTAACGAATTACTTTTGGACGGGCCTGTATCTTCGTTGACAGAGTTAGTGAGTAGGCCCTCAAAATGATTGAGTTCCGGACGGGCCTGAATCTTCGTTGACGGATTTAGTGAGTAGGCCCTCAAAATGATTGAGTTCCAAAGTTACGATACCTTTTTTTTTTTGGTAAATTATCTAATGACTTCGATCAAATTACTTCGAGGGCGTGTCAGACTCTTACTGACTAAAACCTACGGTATGCCTTTCGGACTTTCCCGCAACCCGGCAGGCATCGGTCCCTTCGGACCCCTTCAATTGCTGACATCTCTTTGAGGCGCGCGTGGAACGCAACGCGCCGTCGTCTCGGGCCTGGTCCTTACCGGACGGCGAGCTACCCATTCCTCACAAGAAGGAGGTGACGGCCTCCCATGTCCTCTCGCTCCGTACCATGGACTGGACCAGGGCCGGACGCGAGAGATCCCCGCCACAGATTGCCTCCACGAGGACACGGCGGTGCTCTGCCCAAGCCGGGCAGACCTCCACCGTGTCCTCCGGGCGATCCACGCTGTGATGACACCCGGGCGTTTCCTCCTGCCTTATCCGAAACAGGAACCTCCCGAAACAGCCGTGTCTGGTGAGGATCTGCGTCAGGTGGAAGGTGAGGACGCCGTGGCGCCTCTCTAGCCACTCCTCAAAGAGGGGACTTATCGCCGCAATTGTGGCGTGCCCAAAGTTTCGATACCTTACACCAGACTTAAATCATGTTTAGTTTTTTTTCCCAATTAAATGTTACCCATCAAGATTTTACAAGTACTGGGAAGATTTAGGTAAAATCGAGCTCATGCTTTATCACCATAAGATTAATGTCACTTCACGTCATAAAACAATAACGTCTATTTGTCTAAGTGGGGATTTCACATACGAAACTGAAAGCGATCAGCACTTTTAAACCACGTTCAAGAGCTGTCAGGGTCAGTTTTCTATAACAATTTTGCTGCTAAGCTACAGCTCTTGAACGGGGTTTAGATATGCTGAACGCATTCAGTTTCATTGGTGAAATTCACCCTAAGTGACAGAGAGTTTCAACCTTAGTGAAGATTCAATTTTCTGGGAATTGTTCTCAACCACTGTAAAAGTATTCCCAGTAAGAGGTTGACTAAACTATGACTGCTTGTGATGCTTGTCATTGTCTGATAATAAGTCCAAACACGGCACGGCGGGATGTGAAAAGGCTCTTCCCGTGTGCCTCGGAGATCGTTGCTAGGAGATCCTTATGAATCACCACTATCTCCAATAAATCCTCAATATTTGTCCCTTTGAGTTTCTACTTCACTTGTCAAAGTTGGTCACAACACGCTCTTTGTGAGAAGCCTTTGATGGACAACAAACAAACTACTTAGATTTCACCCTCTGACATCATAATGTCTGATTATCTCCCACCTGTCAGGATTGATGCCGGATTAAATGTACCCCATTTGATAATGAATTTTTTTATTGGAAATTGAACTTTATTTGTTTGACATAAGTGAGTACAAAATATAATAAACAGAAATTAGCGAAATACAGATTTCCGAATTAATTTGAAGAGTACGAACCGGTTGCAGGTGCGGGCAGACATGTTTAGATTATTTAAAGAAGCGATTATTTTTATAATCTCTGTTACGCACCGAAAATATTATTTTTAATAATGTCATGGTAATTACTTATCATCGTAGTGAGACAAAGTGAACATTATTATCTATTTCATAAACATGCAAGATACAAGAGTTTGTATACGATGCTGCAAACGCCGCAACAAATTGTATGAGAAAATATTTTTATCATGTGGCGCTTGCGCAGACATGGCAGCACGTAATAGCTTCACGTAAAATAGAAAAACTATAATATGATAAAATAAAATCCTAGAAACTAGTTTAAACAAATCTATAAAGTTGTTTATTTTGCTTACGTCGTACCTAGTACGATTTTACCTTTGAAATATTTTCCAATTAGTACAAGAGGCGCGTGCAATCAAATCAGATCAAGTTACATGCAGTTTTAATATTAAATTTTTCGTCCAATTTGCACATGATACCTTGCAGACTGCAAACAAAGCGTAATTGTGAGTGCCCCTACGGATTATCTACCTGACTGATCTCTATCAATGGGTGCATACATCAAGGGGATGATCTCGTTCATTGTCCACCTGTGCTGGTTACCTCTGACGTGACGCCGGCCACGCGCCGCCCCTCCCGTACATTGGGTGCTTCACTTTTATATAATTTTTATACTGATATATACATGTCTGCTTGGATGGCTCCAAGAGAGCTCATACACGATTTCATTGTGTTTTATTGCTTCTTATTGGAAAAGGGATTTATGGATGCTTTTCGGTCTATTTTGTGTTGAAGATGTCTGTGATTTTGGAATATCAATTTGGAAGGGAGGACATTTTATAAAGATGTTAACAATCGTTTTTTTGATGTTTAAAAATAGTAATTATAGTATCAGTTGCTATGTCAACATCATTAAAATAGAATACTTTTGTACGAAGGTTTCACTTTATGCGGGAAAACTGTTAAAATAACCCAGTTCTAGGAACTCATTACGGGATTGACTTGTGTTTGATAATGTACCAACTTGAAGTCCATATCAATAACCTATTTTAGGAACATCTTATTCCAAGGAGTTTTTACCATTTTTTTTCCGCGAATTCATTAGTCAATGTATGTCTTAGCATATTTATTTCTTCTCGTACATTTAGAACAAAATTATCTTTTGATACATTTTCTTCAATTGGACAATATAGTAATAATGAAGGCTTACATAATTCAGTTAAAATAATAGAGCTTTAAAAACAGTGTGTTTTTTTTAAATTCTACTCTATAACCCTCCATGCTTCGCCAACACCAAATAAATTGGAAGAACAGACAAGTAGATAGTTAATTATAACCAACAGCTTTGAACTCAACCTTCAACGCCCACAGTGTCCTGAACCTGCAAACTACTACAAGTACAAACACATAAGAAAAGGGAAATCACAATTATATCGCTTACGTCTATATTACAACGTTTATAACAGGTGGGGTGGGGTGGGAAAGAGATGAAACTATCTGTTAGAAAGAGATGGGAAACAACAGATTGGTAATCGGGATGTTTTGCTGGGAAGTGTAGGTCCAGCAGAGAGTTGCCTGGGAGATCTCTAAGAGCATGGAGGTGCCTCGGTATCGGTCGTATTACCCCTGTGAGTGAGACTTGGCCCTTCATCCTTTCCTCTAGTCTTTGTGTCGGTCCGAGTGAGGCGGTCCTTCAAGACGGAGGTTAAATACCTCTGGGAATTCAGTGTCGGGAAATTGTTACCAATTGGAAAAGCTTTCTTTGTTGTTCATGGATTAACTTTCTCTTTTCTTCTTTGTTTTTATTTTATAACTGGTCTATTTTGTGATTTTTCTGTCTAATTGCATAACAGTGCTATAAAAGGGGGAATAACAAAAATGTCTGAAAGCTTCTTTTAAAACTGAAGTTCAGGGGCTTCCTTGAAGTTTTCTTTGTTAATAAATATTGTTATTTCCTGCAGGCGAGGGTGGCAACGGTGTCAACTATCACGTGCAATATGTTACGGAGCCGCAGGAGATCTACACACAAGGTCACCCGACGCATATGTGAGCGAACCTGCATTTTATTATTAACTAACTGACTGAATTTTGCAATTTTCCGTGTATTTTTCCAATTTTTCTATCCATTTAAATCTAATTCAGAATTTCGCTTACCAAAGAACAGCATTTATTTTTATTTATTATAGATATATTATAAGATTTACTTATAATTTTTTTAAAGTGTTTTTCAAACATTTTGATGGCAGTATGCTCGCCCCCCTTTTACATGGGACTTACTCGTAAACATAACTGGCCAAATGTGGGTGTACTACAGGTACACCTCTGCCCAACCCTTCGGGGAAACAAGGCGTGATGTTATATATGTTATATTTGTGTGATTTTCAAAAAACAATCTAAGCTTATCTACTTACGAATAAATTTTGGTGCTCCACAAAAATAATTTCATAAACTAGCTCTATTAACTATTCCAGCTCCCATTTTTCTGACAAATATTAATTGAAACCACACTGATTCACCGCATGATAATTTGATAATTTCAAGTTGTGGCTGCTTTTTGCATGCCAAGCTTTCCGTGTTGCTAAGCGATCCTTTGTTGTGCAAACCCGGATATAGTTTACCTCTGCAAAATTTTATCTCAATGCCATCTGCTACCCCAACCTCAACCCTGTAAATTGTTACTCTCTATGATTTGCTGCCGGAAAACATGCAAAATTTTACGTTTTTCAAAAATTCTTTTTCCCTTTTTTTTCATTAAAACAACCTTGTAAAGAAGAATTTTCTAACCATTTCAGGGGTTTTCTTCTCACGATCCTGAGGGCTAAGTTTAGACTGAAATGATAAAATTCCATATTTGTTCTCAGGGATTCCTTGCGCTCCTACCCAGTGTACGGAGTGACGACCGTAGGCAATGGACCGAGCGCGGAAGGCACTTCTGCAGACAACGGCTGGGGCGGAGCCTCTTCCGCGGAATACACCGCTTATGGCGTCGTGGTGAGTAATATTTGCGACGATTTTTACGACTTGACAAAACATAAAGATTTCTTTATTATAAATATAAGTTATATTAATGAATATTATACACAAATTCAAATTCAAAATTCATTTATTCAAACGAGGCTGAGAAATCAGCACTTTTCGAACGTCAAAATACATAAGACTGTCCCCCAAAAACGCCCACCCTTCACCACTTCCTAGTGCTTTTGCTGGGAAGAAGAAGTGGCGCAACAATCTCCCCAGCTGCACAGCTGTCTGAATAGTTAGAAAAACTTGATTTTGGATTGATATACACATAAACCTTACGGAATAAATTCTCTAAATGTTGATGAAAACCTCAAAAAAACCCTTAGAAGAACAACACGGTCACACATACACATAAAAGCAACTTTAATTTATATTAAGCATAGAATCCCGCGGCTTCGCTTCCGTGGTCTATCCCGCAGAAATCGTGTATTTTTCAGGTAATAAGTCTTAACTATATAATTTACCGGCCCATATACTACCGGTATTATTTTATTTATTTTATTCATTTTAAGATAACTTACAGCTGAGTAGCCAGTAGTAATATGTAGAAGACAGCCAATTACAAGTTTCCGTATAAACTTATGTATAAAATTTACAAAACGGTACAAACAGCGTGAGAGTTAAACATAGAAATAAAGAGAATAAACAAAAACAAAATACATTACGCAACAATGTTACTCTTCAAAAGAAAAAGTTACTTACAAAAAAAAACCGCAAAAGGTCACGTCGAGAGAAGGACATACAGGGCGGTAGGGACATGACGCGCAAACTGTTACCATGCAGCACATGGTTCTAAACCAGCACATTAATATTGACCGGTGACCCTGTGAAGGCCGCAGGAATCCGCTGGCTGCGGGAAGCACAGAACCGGTCCAAGTGGCGGTGCGTGGGGGAGGCCTAGGTCCAGCAGTGGACGTCTTTCACCTGAAAATGAATCAGCACATGATTCAAATGCTATACATATATAAAAATATTTAGCCGGTTATTTAAAAAAGACTGCTGTTTCAAACATTTTGACCGTGTAGGTATTGCACTTTTGTAGGAAATTGTTTTTTTTTTGATCGTACGTAAAATCATGTGCTAATTTAAGGTAACGATGCCACCCTGCCACACTGTATAAACAATTTTGCATTTCTAACACTATACTAGTACAGATAGTGCAATCCATGACGACGCGCCCCACTCCGCGACGACTGTACTGTAAGCTGTACTTTAGTACGGAGCGGAGCGGAGTGGGGCGCGTCTCAGTGGATTGCACTATCTATAAGATAGTGAAAGAAGCATAAGGTTGTTTAACAGTATGCAGTAAGATGGCCCTTTGTGTCCTGTGATACATCCGTGTCGTGTCAGGGACGTCAGTCGACCGTGACCTTTCCTTCACTTTATCAGTAAAGCTCCTGCCGGTCTATTCTGTAATAATCTCACGGTGAAAACTTAGGTGAAGTGAGCTGTCATTCCTGCTGCTAGGGACTGACAGCTCACTCCGAGCTCACTTCACTTAAGTTTTCACGGTGAGATGGTTACAGAATAGCACTGCTGATGAAGCACCAACACGGCGTGGGTGACATGACCGAGTTCATATAGAATAGAGGCACCATCATTATTTATTTAATACTTCAAGCTCACAAATATACAGAGGCTGACTTAATGCCATTTACCAGTCAATCTTTGTGTGAAGCAGAGACAAACAGTGGTGGGTGCAATTACGAAAATTAAGGAATACATTATTGCTGGACCCGGACACGTCTCGGACACCTAAGTACCCACCCACACATTCACGGCCGGGTTCAAAACTAGTTTGCAAAGTATTTGAGACATTAATAGTATTTTACTACCAAAAGGAAAGAAAATCATTATTATCTATCAATTCAACAGTTAAAACTTGGTTAAATAAATTGAAAAATAAAACGAAGAAAAAATAAAAAAGGGGAAGTAACTTTTCCAAATATTAAAATTTTAACTAGTGAGCCCAAGTGGCTGTGGAGCAGGACCAGCATTAAGACAAGTATTTTTATCTACGATATAATCATCGAACTTATAATATGCTTGTCTTCATAGTGTGCCTTTAATGCATGTTTTAAATTTCTTTTCATTCAGTTGAAGAATATCGAGTGGTATTTTATTATAACATTTTACCACCCCATAAAAGAAGTTTAGACAATCTGAAACGTGGTTGATCTAATTTGTTCCTTTTTCTAGTGTTCAAATTATGCTTGTCACTAATCTTACTAAAAATATGTTTTCATATATATACTGACAAGGTACCGTCATGATGTTAATTTTTAAACAGTTCCCTTAGAGTTTCGCCTGTGCGGAGGTTGTAGATGGCTCTGACAGCTCTCTTTTGCAGAATACAGATAGAATCAATCCCGTCCCCACAGTAAAATACCGTAAGACATGATGCTATGAAAGTAACTAAAATATTATTTGGCGTGCGCTGAGAAAAATATTGATGATACATAAAAATTATGTACTACATGATTAAAGTACTCATTATTACAAGTAAGTCCACGACGAAATATTTATAACTATCATAGTTAAGTCACAATAGCAGCTTTTGTGTTCTAAAATGTAATTGGACCACCGGTAATAGCAAAAGTTAGTAGCATTCGTATCGTAGTATCAATTCTTATTAAAAAAAATACTTTTATCTACAAGGGTGTTTATGTAGCAGTATAATACTTTTTAATTCCTTCGAATCGGACATACAATTTTGAAGTTATCACGAATTTAAAAATGCAATACGCGTACCGCTCGACGCCGCCGCGACGTTCCCTAGTCTATAGTAATAGGTTGGGGAAAAAGTTGCTTCGCATTTTTTAAGAAAATTCAAAACATTTTTTGATATAGTTTATTTACATTTAACTAAAGTATGTAGGTTCTATTTCGTTCGATAACTTTTTGCCATCTTGTAGGTAGAGGGACATAATCCCATTGCTATAGAAATTTTGGGACTTTTGATCAAAATACCGCGACAAGTGGTTTTGGCAGTCCTCTCGTGATGTTAACCTAACACTGCCTAAGGAATTCTGAAGAGACCGAAACAGGTGGAAATCTGAAGGTGCAAGGTCAGGACTATACGGCGGATGCATTAACACCTCCCAGCCAAACTCTCTTAATTTTTGCTGAGTGGCTAAAGTTGTGTGAGGTCTAGCGTTATCATGATGAAAAACCACACCCCTTCTGTTGATTAATTCCGGCCGCTTTCTCTCAACTTCTTGCTTTAATCTCAACAGTTGTTCGCAGTAGAGTTCAGAATCGATGGTCCTGCCAGGTGGTAACAGCTCATAATGAATAATGCCCTTCCAATCCCACCACACACACAGCATCACCTTGTTGCGAGTTAACCTGGGTTTCGCCACAGTCTGTGAAGCCTGACCGGCCTTTTGACCACGACCTTTTTCGCACGTTCTTATCGTACGTGATCCACTTTTCATCACACACTTTCATCACACACTTCACTTTTCATCAGCTTCTTCAAAAATGGTTTGGTTTCATTACGTTGTAATAAAAAATCATCACAAATGAGTACACGGTTCATTAGGTTTCTTTCAGTGAGGTCGTGAGGTACCCAAATATCGAGCTTTTTTGTGTACCCAGTTTTTTTCAAATGCGACAAAACTGTTTTGTAGTCATATCCCAGTTCTTCAGCTACGTCGCAACTACAGATATACCGATCTTGCTCCACTTTTTAAAAAATGGTATCCATTTTATCCGTAATAGGGCGACCAGAGCGACGTGCATCTTTGACATCAAAATTTCCGGATTGAAAACGCTTAAACCAAATTTGTACTACTCTCACAGACACTGCACTAGGTCCATAAACATCGCAAACATTTTTCGCGGCTTGCGTTGCATTTTTACCTTTTTTGTAGTAAAATTTTAAAATGTATCGAATTTCTTCATTAGATTCACTCATCTTGACGGTACGAAAAACAAATGAAAATCACACATTTTCCTAATTTGAATTTGGAATTATGTTCTTTAAAATTTAAACTTTCAATGATACCAAAACCAGCCAGATACAAATAGTAGGTATAGCCAAAGAGATTTTATTACAAGTTCATACATACTATAATGCGAAAAGACTTTTTCCCCAACATAATACGTACGTACGAGTCTGATGCCGCAAATATAGTTTTTAATTTTTTTGTCTATTTGCCTGAATGTATTAGGTCCCTACCTATGAAATTGGCGTTTTGTATGGACAATTTTAAAGAAGTTGTATTTTTCATACTAACATTTTCTTAATTTATTTAACAACCATGAACACTAATGTTTTAAAACTTTTATGCACTAATGTTAAAAACTAAGATAACGTATGCCACTTAGATTAAGCGACAAAAATAAGTTTTGGCTAAGTTTTAAAAGTGGTAATTTCTGCTAACAAAAAGAGGAGTCATTTTTAAGGTATTTTTTATGTTTAGAAAACTATAAGTAGTAAGGTTTTTTTACTATTGGTAGTTGTCTATGATGGTCATTAATCGATATAATAATTATCAAGCAATTGATGAATATTTTAAATCATAGAAGTGACGAGGTTCTCCATTTATGAGAAAAAAAAGCCAATTTCATAGGTGGGGACCCAATATGTTCCGTAATGGCGCAAAAACGACTGAACGGATTTAGATGAAACTTGGCACACATATGGTTTATAACCTGGATTAACACATAGAGTACTTTTAATCCCAGTAGTACCTACGTTGCCTTCGGACATTTTCCGACATCCACGGGAGCGAACACGCGGGCAAAAGCTAGTTAATTATAATTCTGTAAATAGATATTTGTTACTATCGCGAATCATATTTTGATTAGAATATACAACTTCATACTGACCTGTAAATTCCAAAAAAGAGTAAGAAACTTAGAATTTCGCGGGCTATTTGATCGCTTGCGTTCGTTGAGCGTGTCGTGACTCCCGCGCAGGTGGCCGGCGACGAGGCCGAGGCGCCCGCCTCGCCCGCCACGCCGGCGCCGCCGCGCATGCCGCCCGCCACCGTGCAGTGGCTGCTCGAGCACTACGAGACCGCTGAGGGTGAGTCAAGTGAGGAACTATCTTATCTTTATTACTAGATAAGGGACGGGAAGGACTGACGACCGAGCAACTGTCCCACCGCCGGCGACGCAGCGACTAGCTATCGATTCATTTCTCGCTCAAGAAACGTATAAAATATATTAGACATCAGTAAAAGAAATACATAATTAATAGTTGATCATTGACTGCTCACCCTGCCAAATACTCGTATGTCGCAGCGACAAGAGCTTTCAAGGGTATATATAGTGCAATTCACGACGACGCGCCCCACTCCGCTCCGCTCCGTACTAAAGTACAGCTTACAGTACAGTCATCGCGGAGTGGGGCGCGTCGTCGTGGATTGCACTATCTGTACTCGTTCAGCGACGCTCTCTTGGCGGGCAGAACACTCGCTGAGAGACTCACACTTGGTACATACGCACACCAGCGAGTAACAGCGGGTCACCGTCGTGCACTCGTTGCTCGCTAACTCTTTTTTAGTTGGTAGCTCTACTCGCTTCTCATTTATCACCGGCGGTGGGACATGTGCCTAAGTCTCGTGGTCGCAAGAGCGATCGCTAAGCGTGGGGTCCTGGGTTCGATTTCCCAGTGCAGCGTTACTGTACGGTTTTCCATTCAGAATTTCTCAATAGCAGCCCAAAGTTTGGAAGTTGGTGGTGTGACACCCGTGTGCCTGTACGTGGTAATATAATATTAAAACTGTTTTTTTTATTGAAGGTTTTATAAAGCCGGATGTATGTGCCAAAAATGTAAGAAAACAATGTTTGGTACTCTCCCGCAAGCCGACGCGGCGATTGATTGATGTTTTCTAAAAATAAATAAAAAATGTGGCCTATTTCCGACAAAGAAATGACCGCAGCCAACCCGGCTTTTCTGTTTACTTTTAATTAAGAGAAGTTTTTATTCAAGTAAATAAATAAAATAAAATATTCAAATTAAACATGTAACTAATACTTTGTAACAATACAGGGTGTTTGGCGCATGGACCGACACAATTTTTTCAGGGATTTGGGAGGTCATTAGCTAGGTTCTACCCATACACCCTTTGTCCCAAATGTCACGGTTGGTTACATATGATTATTTTTTTAAAATGAAAAAAATTCCCAAAATGTGTCCTTTAATTTGAAATAACTTTTTTGTTTGTGGGTGTAGTGGCACAAAACAAATTTTGTTGCATTCTCCAAAGTCCTTTAAATCTAAAAACATCTTCGTTTTATACAACTGGTTTCAAGAAAATTCCTTACAAGCTTCCAAAGTTAATTTTTGTATTTAATGAATGAAATTTTACAACTTCTAAATTAATTATAAAAAAAACTAAAAGCTATTTTGAACTTAGCTAGAACCTAGCTAATGACCTCCCAAATCCCTGAAAAAATTGTGTCGGTCCATGCGCCAAACACCCTGTATAATTTAAAGAGTGTTCATATAGTTTCTGGGCCGTTTTTTCTAATCTACTAAGCATTGGAATGGGCAACTAGCTTCATCTTTCTGACTGAGTCCTTTGACAATTCAAAAGTGCCTGTAAATGGTTTTATTAAAATGAAATAAATGCTTTAAATCAAGTTCTCAGGTCGTCTATGTAACCTAACACATGTTCCCCAGGCGTTTCCCTTCCTCGTTCAACACTGTACGCGCACTACCTCCGTCATTGTGCGACCCATCGTCTGGAACCAGTCAACGCGGCTTCCTTCGGCAAGCTCATTCGCTCCGTCTTCATAGGCCTTCGCACTCGAAGACTGGGGACTAGGGGGAACTCCAAGTATCATTACTACGGGATTAGGGCGAAGCCCGGCGTGGAACACGATCATAGTGAGAGTGATTTGAATGATCAGCAGGATAATGGGGATGATAAGACCGATGTGCTGGATCATCAGGTGAGTTAATGTTGAAAATATTATACATTTATATGAACCGTACGCCTCTAGAAACTAGGAAGACAACTTGTTAAGCTAGTTTCAGCAATCTCGTTATGTTTTTTTAAATTTGAAAATAGGTACTACAATGAGCTTTTTATATGGTTCAAAATATTTTATTTGGGAGTATTATTTAACTCAGACGTGTTTAAATATAGGTAAAAATGTATTACGTGGCAGAAAATTGGTGTACCTATCATGCAAATTACGCGACGTAATTTCAACCTGATATGTGTTTATAGGTAATTAAAAAACATTGCAGGCGTTAGCACACTATACCTACATAATTATAAACTGTTCGTCACGTATTTTCCATAGGTGTGTCAACTTCATACTCTATGCATCATCGTTGATTACCACGCAAAAGTTCTGAATTTCTTTACTTCTTGCGTAAAATTTTGGTTTCCAACCTATTTCGTTCCACATTTTTTCGCTATATCTGACAATGGTATGTCTAGAAAGATGGGTAAATCTGATCCAGACTGTCCCTTGCTGTCCTCGCCCAGGGATGCTCTAAGCCGACGCACGTACCCCACAGAGGGGGTTAGCGTATAGTCGCTTAATTTGTAAGTTTTATGCGCTGCACTGGTTGGAGGCCTTAAAAAAAGTTGAAAAATGGCTAGAAAGATCTGACACATGATATGGCTAGAAAGCGGGTGACTAATGAGATGACCACTAATAGATATGGAAGAAGAAAACATGCAGCACCGACGCCAAGTAATTTGGGATAAGGCACGAGGATGAAGATGATATTTGTCTCCAGGAGGGTAGATCCCGCGAGCGTTCCCGCGACTCCGCGAGCAGTCCGAACCACGCGCACCGCCAGTACCTGGGCTCCGTGTCGCCGCCCGAGCCGCCGCCCCTCGCCATACACCCGCTACCCGACGACGTGTCGCTCGAAGCACTCAATGCGTTGAGGAGACATCACAGGTGTGTATACGCTTATTCGGCATAACCATAATTAAAGAGCAATCATTAGATATCATAAATTTATTTTAAAAGCAGGGGAAATAATAGATAATCATCTTTAAAATTGTCCTTATTAGAACACATTCTTAATTTTACGTTCTAAATTGAAATCAAATAGCAGATTTTTTCAACAATATAAACTCATGTATTTATTTATTATTAATTAAGTCATTAGCAGAATTAGATGTTACTGATCAGTAAAGATAATTTATTAGTAAAATGATGATATTACTTTAAACCGGTTCTGACTTCTGACATATGTAAATAGAATAAAAGGCAAAAGTTAACAAAATATTGTCATTTTTCTTTTGTAATTTCGGCGTTGACTATGCGGTATCTTGTGTTATTTCATATTTTTTTATTATATTGTTTTTATCCGTACTCTAATTTAAAGTGATTAACACCTTAATCTAAAATGTCAACCCCCAAAAAAACATTTTGCGTAATTACTTTATTCTGCGTTTAAAAAAATATGTATAGAATGCCGTTATACTAAGTTATATCATCAAGTTCATTGGCCATTGTTCTTTGAAGTGTAAGTGTTTTTTGTAACCAATTTACGAAAATAAATATAATTTAATTTTAATAAAACTAGTCCATTTTGTTTCGTTAATCGTAGATGCGCGTAGGTTCTCGTAGCTCCGCGTAGGCTCTCGTAGCTCCCGTAGGCTCTCGTAGGTCCGCGTAGACTCATAGATCCGCGATATAGCTCTCGTAGGTCCGCGTAGGCTGTCGTAGGTTCGCGTAGGCTCTCGTAGGTTCGCGTAGACACGTAGGTCCGCGTAAGCTCTCGTAGGTTCGCGTAGACTCAGGTAGGTCCGCGTAGACTCTCTTAGGTCCGCGTAGACTCGTAGGTTCGTGTAGACTCTCGTAGGTCCGCGTAGACTCGTAGGTTCGCGTAGGCTCTCGTAGGTCCGCGTAAACTCTCGTAGGTCCGCGTAGGCTCTCGTAGGTCTGCGTAGGCTCTCGTAGTGTTGCGTAGCTCCGCACGGGTAGTTGATTTGTGTCGTGCGTAGGGAGCACGGCGCGGAGTTCCTGTCGGCCGTGGCGGCGCTGGACACGGGCGCGGTGGAGCGCGCGCGCCGCGCCTTCTGGCGCCGGCCGCCGCCCGCGCTGTGCCGCCGCGCGCTGGCCCGCCTGGGCGCGCGCCGCGACGTGGCCGCCTGGCTGCGCGCCGCCGAGATGCAGCTGCACCAGCGCGCCGTGGAGCTGCTGCTGCCCGACGTGCTGCGGCCCATCCCGCCGCAGCTCACGCAGGTGCCGGAATAAGATACACAAATAAATAAACTGAGAAGATACAACACTTTTAAAATAAACCTTGTCAGGAGGCAATAAGCCACCTATTCTGACTGAGCGAGCAAGATAGTAACAATCAGTTCAAATTACTGCCTAATTTAACCATCTCGACTTTAGGCGTCGACCGCGGTCGGCGCTTCGATTGGCAGCCGGCCGGCCGTCACCTTTGAAGGGCCAATCAGAGTGCCGAACGCGGTCGATGCGTCAAGATGTTTAAAAGAAACTCACACTAGGGCCTCTGCCCTTATTTATTTAGTACATGGAGGACATACAGTTACTAAAAACAAAAAAGGAGACATTATAGCACTAGACTCGCAGTTTTGTTTACAGCAATTAATTGATGTGTTGATACTTTTTTTTGTTTGTTTTGTTTTCTGCTGAGCAAAAGCGTCGCCCAAATCCTTTCAATCATCCTTGTCCAGGGCCACCTCGGCGCTTTTACTATTGATTTTTTATAAAAAGAGCAGTAGATTACACCAAAACTAAGTCCTTAACTTTATGGTGCAGGTTTAAGATAAGTCCCTTGTTAACGATTTCAAAACTTTTGAATGACAGCTGGTTCACTGTGCTAAAAGGATAACGATTACAGATCTTTGAATCAAATCACTGTTTTTAATTATTTTATCACGGAATTTAGTGAGTTGCATATTTACTCAGGTAGATCTTTTTTCTTTTAAAAGCTTCATGTTTACTGCATAGGTTGTTTTATAATTTGTGTTTTATCATTAAAAAAAAAACATTCCGTCAGCAAACTTCCATAGTGATCCATATAACACTGATGACCGTGTCTACACATGGCGAACTAACTAGTTTTTTACGGGAAGAAAAACGTGCGTGTACAAAGGGCTGTTCACACCAAGACGTGACGTGAAGTGACTTTGCGCGCATTTTTTTAAAGAGCGTGCCAGTTTACATATAGCTATTAAAGCTGTAACTCGAAGTCACAAATAACAAACTAGGATCATCCGGAAGGCGGAGCATAGCCATCGAAGTAAAAATAAATAAACAGTTAATTACTAATAACAATAACAAAACCATGGTCAGCAAGACGACCAGTCACCACAAGCAGCACCCGATCACGAGCATAACGCAATGATCAGCCATTACCCCGTCGCCATATTTAAGGGAAGGAGGCAACCCGACCCCTTACGCTACCGCAAGCAGTGACATCTAAGGGAGTATGACAAACTTGCTGTATGTTGCTCAGGTAAGAATGATATGATAAATTTTTAAAGGTCGCTTGCTAACCACATATTGAACTAAAACTCATTAAAAAACATTGTAATGAGTAGATTATGTCAATAATAAAAGAAAATAAAATAAATTTACTTATTTACTTATACAGTCAAATAAAATAAACTAAACACTATACGAACTCATATAGAACACATAGTGGCATGCAGTCGTTGAAGTGTAAAATACTTGTTTGTTATTTTTGGGGGGGGGGGGGGGGGGTACAGTCACGAGCTTTAATTTGGGACCCATTTCCGTTAAATGTTGTTAGAACAATCATAATGCAATAAGGTCGAAACTTTGAAACTTTGCTTTAACCTTTTAAATTAACTTGACATTCAACGGATTGAAATGTTGAATGTCAAGTTAAGACATAAAATGTCTTATCTAATCGACCTATGAAATGATAACCTCGTTGCAAAAAGCTATCATTACGATTTTCTAATTACGAACATGTGTCGTGTCAGTGTCATTTAAGAAAATAGTTTAATGTGATATTTTCACAAAATATAATTTACCAATTAATAAAATGCTTGCGGCTAATCGTGACCAAATAAGGCTCCAAATTATTGATTTGCACGAACAAGGAGTAGGCATTCACGAGATATCGCGACGAATAAATGTGACAAGAAACACAGTTCGCCGCTGGGTTCGACGCCACGGGAACGAGGAAAATATTATTGACTTACGACGAAACAACCATCACCCGCAAGTTATAACACAAGAGCAGAGCCGCTTGATGCAAAGGCCTGATGAATGGATTTACGCCAACGAGGCATTTTGCGGAAGCGTTTGAAGTCCACCCTTCAACAGTTAGAAGGCATCTTAAAGCTATGGGACTGCATCACAGGCGGCCTGCAAAAAAAATTGCGTTGACGGATGCCCATAAAGCTGCTCGACTTATTTTCGCACGTCAGTATCTAAATTTTGATTGGACGACGACGGCTTTCATCGATGAAAAGACTTTTCAATCTTCCCAAACGGGCAGACTACATTTGTGGCGAATTGACAGGACGCGATACACGGAAGACCACGTCATAGCTAACAACGCGTCTGGTCGCATTACAGTTAACATGTCTGGCTGGATTAGTTCAGCCGGCATTGGAGAACTAATAAATTTACCACCCAGGGCCACTGCTCAAGATTATGTCGATTTATTAGACGAGAGTGTCCTTCCAACATTGCAACTATATTATCCACAAGAAGATGTTGCTCCAATAAACTTTGTTCAAGATAACGCAACAATTCATACGGCAAGAATCGTTAGAACTTGGTTCGACAATAATAGAGCAAATTTAAATCGTATTCCGTGGCCTGCAAAGTGTGCCGATTTAAATCCTATAGAAAATTTATGGGGCTTAATGGTTCAAAAATGGTCAAATAGAAACGAAAGAACTAGAGAAGCACTTATGGATCACTGCTTCACAGTCTGGGAAAGTTTAAGGGGTACTGACATATGTGACAAATTGATTGGATCCATGCGTAACCGGCTCCAGGCTGTGATTGACAATAATAATAAATACTTTTTATTCATAAGTTCACATATAAATTACATAGAAGTGACATCAGTACAGAGTTACATATTAAAATTATTAAGCAAATATTAAACTATGCCTAAAATAAATCTAGTGTAGGTATAACTTATATAACATATTGGATAAAGGCCTAATGAAAAACAATAGCGACCTGCCTGATGTAGGTTTATTCAAACCTGTGTTTCAGGCCTTCACGTAACAACGCTGAGTGTTTTATTGGACTATTAAATTAATGTACATAGAGCTAGCATTGATACATAATAATTATATTATTAAATAAAAATTGCCTTAACATTAATAAACTTATTGCATGATTTCTAGCAATTTTTCAGTGTCTGAGTAATTTAATGTCGCTAAGTATTCACTTAACATTTCACTACATTTTTTACAATTTACACTATATATACTTAGAGACTTATTGATTTTATTATATAAGAACGGACCTAAAAAACCATAAAATTTATTTATAAAAGTATGTCTAGTTTGAGGCTTTATGCAAACTAAGTCTTTTCTTCTCTTATGTATAGGTATGGGGGTATAAGGGAGATTGCTATGCTGGTGTAATACTATCTTTAATATAAATAGTTGACGCACAGTTAAAACCTTACATGCCGTATAAAGCTCGTATGTGGGAAATCTAAATGGGCGAAAGGTGGCTACCTTAAGGATAGCTCTCTGCGCACGTTCTAATGGTAGTAGGATTGTTTTTGCAGCCCCTCCCCATGAAGTTATGCAATATGTAAGAATGGATTGACACAAAGCTAAATAGACCTGTTTAATTAATTTGTAGTCCGTTATATATCGTAAATTCTTAAAAATGTATATTAATTTACGCATTCGAGTGCATAATAAATCAATGTGTTTACGGAAGTTCAGATTTGTGTCAATCGTCACACCAAGATATTTCATATGATCGGCTTTTGCTAAAGTAGGACAATTACATGCATTGTCAGCGTACTTGCCGCACTTATGCGCATAAATGTTTATGTTAGTAGTTGGCAGGTTAGTATTTCTCATAGTGAATAAAATGTGTTTAGTTTTTTCTGCATTTAGTGTTAGGAGATTTTCATGTAGCCAATTAGACACTATATTAAAACCGTTCTGGGCTTGTTTATACACCTCCTCTCGAGACTTGTCTGAAAACAATAGAGCTGTGTCATCTGCATAAGACATTATGACACCATTTTGGAGTGTTAAGCTGCACAGGTCATTAATATATACTAGGAATAAAGTAGGACCCAATATACTACCTTGTGGTATTCCGTAATTACTATTTCGAAGCTCAGAACTGACGTACTGACCAATTTTTACACATTGTTCGCGGTCTCTTAAATAATCAGAAAGCAGTGTAAGCGTTGTTCCTCTTATTCCGAGTCTTTCAAGCTTGCCCAATAATAAAGGACAGAGAATTGTGTCAAAGGCCTTGGCGAGGTCTAGGAAGATCCCAATGGAGTGCATGCCCTGATCCAAATTAGTTGTTATATAATCCGTCATTTGATGTACTGCTTGATTAGTTGATTTTTTGGGCCTAAAGCCAAATTGTCTATCCGAAAGCAATTTGTTATCCTCTAGATATTTCATTAATCTAATATTAATTATTTTCTCTAAGATCTTGGAGAGCCCTGTTAAAACTGAAATGGGTCTGTAGTTGTTAACACATTTTTTGTCACCAGATTTATATACAGGAGTAACCACTGCTTTTTTAAGCGACTTAGGGAAATAGACCATTAGTTAAGCATAACTGAAAAATATGAGTTAGCGGTGGAGCAAGGAGGTATTTGAAATGTTTAAGTATGTTGTTTGATATGTCGTCCCACCCAACCGCGCAAACGTCCTTTAATCCAGAAATGATTGTTAATACTTCATCGACATCCGTATCTAGTAAGACAAAAGATTTGAGTCTGGGGAAAGATTTAGGTTGGTTTTGAGAGAAAGAACCTCTAGATTGTATGGTCTTTTCTGCTAAGGTTTTGCCTACGTTAGAAAAATTGTAATTAACTATATTTGTTGATTCTATTGGGTTGTTCTCTATAGTCAATAAGTCAAGTGGAGGTTCAAGTTGTTTTGATCTAAATGTATTTGTTTTTATAAATTTCCAAATAAGTTTACTATTTTTGCCTGCTTTCTGCAGTTCTTTTCTGTCATATTCATTTTTTATTTTTTTCAGAAGGTTGTTGCAGAAGTTTCTATATCTTTTATAAGTAATGGAAAGAATTTCATTTTCAGGCTCAAGTTTGAACTTTATGTGAAGTTTGTCTCTATGCCTAATACATCGAACAAGTCCGGGTGTAATCCAAGGTTTAATGCACTTGTACTTCCTTGGCGTTATTTTGGCGACTGTATGCTTTATTATTGCAGAGTGAAGTGAATTTATAAAATAATTAATAGCAAAGTTTGCATCGGTGGAATTATAAACTGGGTCAAAATTAATATTACGTATGTCTTTTTCGAGGTGAACAATGAAGGTGGATATACGCGGTTTTGAATATTTATGATAAAAAAATTACTGGAGAGATTTAAATTAATTTAGTCGTAGTCTTCGGTGATAAGTGTTTATTTTGTGCACCGCTAACCATGCTTTCTATATAATTGTGTTAAGATTGAGGTTTGTGTCATAAATGTCTTAATAAATATAAAGAATAAATAACTTTGTTTTTCTAAAGATTTTATTAATCAATATTTTAGCTGAAATCTTCTAAGCCCCCATAATCATAAACGGCCTTTAAACCTATTTTATTTTAAATATGTTGTTTTGGTCCGTCACTTTGATACTTATTTATGTTTGAGAAAGAGACAAAACTTTTTAACTAATATAAGTTTGAAGAATAAGCGGGTTAGTTGACTAGCTATCATATATTGACAATATAATTTTGTTCTTTTTTATTTGTTTCTTTTTTCTTATGGGACCACAGGACCAAAAAGTAATTATTACTCGGAAATCGGTAATGATCGTTTGCCCTCGCTCCAGTTGACGTTAGCGCCTAGAAACGTAAAGTTGTCGATGGTAAACATTATGACGTTTATTGTTTGTGCAGTGACAGCGTTAACATAATAGCTCTAAATGGCGAAAGTTTGCTATACGATATTCAACCTTAGGTGGGTCCCAAATTAAAGCTCGTGACTGTACATTGGAGTAGCTGAATTTCCCCACAAAAAAACCCCCTACGACATTACACTATGGAAATAACTAAAATATACTAATCGAGCTGTTTCTACATCAGTCAAATGACGGATTTTATAGACCTCGTAGGCTGCAGAGCTTAGCCGCTTCGATAATTTGGTTATATGTGGGCCCCACTGAAGCTTCGAATCCAAAGTACCTAATACCTAAGAACACAGTTGTGTCCACAAAATCCAAATCATTAATGTAAAATTAAACTAAATTTTGTTTTGTGTTGCGTAATGTAAATTATTTTGCATTAATTTTTGTATTAATTTTTAAAATCATTATTATCATCATCATTTCAGCTATAGGACGTCCACTGCTGAACATAGGCCTCCCCCTATTTTTTGAATATATTCGAGAAATTAAAATGGGCCAAGAATTGAGCCCTGCGGAACTCCCATAGTGACATAGAACCCGGCGATCGCTTGCCGTTAACGTCCACTCTTTGGATCCTACTATCCAAATAACAAATAAGAAAATGCAAAGGCAGAGATTTTAACAATATAGTGATGCAATTTCCTGATGTATTTATTTCAATATGT
The DNA here is from genome assembly GCA_963853775.1 of Xanthia togata. Lineage (NCBI taxonomy): Eukaryota > Metazoa > Arthropoda > Insecta > Lepidoptera > Noctuidae > Xanthia > Xanthia togata. The sequence continues at coordinate 3,994,176 of OY970797.1, read as the reverse complement.
ATCATGAGAAACACAATCGAAAGCCTTAGATAAGTCACAAAAAATACCTAGGGCATCATGTGATTTCTCCCAGGCCTCAAAAATATGTGTAAGAAGCTCAACACCAGCGTCGGAAGTCCGACCCCTTGTGAAACCGTATTGTTTACTGTTTAATAATTTATTAAAAAAATATTTATTATTCAAAAAGATTGAGATAATTCGAAAATGTTTTGTGGCGTTGTGCTGCGCCTCGAGATGCCGACGCATCATGAGGCAGCGAGGCGAGGGGCTGCTAGCGACTTCACTGTGCACCCCGCGACGTCGCGCTGGCTTCTTCAAGCATCGTCGCGTCACGTCTCGGTGTGAAGTGACCCTTAGAGCTGTCGAGTGTCTAAATCCAATATCGTCGGGCTGGTTTACTAATGAATTCATTTTACACTTCGATTCATTTTGAGTTCTGACGTTTCACTTCCAAGTGAAAGATGCCGAATGGAATGTCAGAATGAACAAAAAGTGAAGAGTCTGTTATCGGTTTAACCGAACACCCCCTCCCGTGGCAGGCGATCCGCAACTTCGCAAAGAGCCTGGAGGCCGCACTGGCGGCGGGCGCGGGCGGCGCGCCGGCGGCGGCCGCGCGCGCGCAGGCCTCCGCCGCCGCCGCGCTGGCGGCCGCGCTCAGGCGCTACACGTCGCTCAACCACCTCGCGCAGGCCGCGCGCGCCGTGCTCAACAACCACCTGCAGATACACCAGGTAACACACACACTAGCGGGGCGCGGGCGGCGCGCCGGCGGCGGCCGCGCGCGCGCAGGCCTCCGCCGCCGCCGCGCTGGCGGCCGCGCTCAGGCGCTACACGTCGCTCAACCACCTCGCGCAGGCCGCGCGCGCCGTGCTCAACAACCACCTGCAGATACACCAGGTAACACACACACTAGCGGGGCGCGGGCGGCGCGCCGGCGGCGGCCGCGCGCGCGCAGGCCTCCGCCGCCGCCGCGCTGGCGGCCGCGCTCAGGCGCTACACGTCGCTCAACCACCTCGCGCAGGCCGCGCGCGCCGTGCTCAACAACCACCTGCAGATACACCAGGTAACACACACACTAGCGGGGCGCGGGCGGCGCGCCGGCGGCGGCCGCGCGCGCGCAGGCCTCCGCCGCCGCCGCGCTGGCGGCCGCGCTCAGGCGCTACACGTCGCTCAACCACCTCGCGCAGGCCGCGCGCGCCGTGCTCAACAACCACCTGCAGATACACCAGGTAACACACACACTAGCGGGGCGCGGGCGGCGCGCCGGCGGCGGCCGCGCGCGCGCAGGCCTCCGCCGCCGCCGCGCTGGCGGCCGCGCTCAGGCGCTACACGTCGCTCAACCACCTCGCGCAGGCCGCGCGCGCCGTGCTCAACAACCACCTGCAGATACACCAGGTAACACACACACTAGCGGGGCGCGGGCGGCGCGCCGGCGGCGGCCGCGCGCGCGCAGGCCTCCGCCGCCGCCGCGCTGGCGGCCGCGCTCAGGCGCTACACGTCGCTCAACCACCTCGCGCAGGCCGCGCGCGCCGTGCTCAACAACCACCTGCAGATACACCAGGTAACACACACACTAGCGGGGCGCGGGCGGCGCGCCGGCGGCGGCCGCGCGCGCGCAGGCCTCCGCCGCCGCCGCGCTGGCGGCCGCGCTCAGGCGCTACACGTCGCTCAACCACCTCGCGCAGGCCGCGCGCGCCGTGCTCAACAACCACCTGCAGATACACCAGGTAACACACACACTAGCGGGGCGCGGGCGGCGCGCCGGCGGCGGCCGCGCGCGCGCAGGCCTCCGCCGCCGCCGCGCTGGCGGCCGCGCTCAGGCGCTACACGTCGCTCAACCACCTCGCGCAGGCCGCGCGCGCCGTGCTCAACAACCACCTGCAGATACACCAGGTAACACACACACTAGCGGGGCGCGGGCGGCGCGCCGGCGGCGGCCGCGCGCGCGCAGGCCTCCGCCGCCGCCGCGCTGGCGGCCGCGCTCAGGCGCTACACGTCGCTCAACCACCTCGCGCAGGCCGCGCGCGCCGTGCTCAACAACCACCTGCAGATACACCAGGTAACACACACACTAGCGGGGCGCGGGCGGCGCGCCGGCGGCGGCCGCGCGCGCGCAGGCCTCCGCCGCCGCCGCGCTGGCGGCCGCGCTCAGGCGCTACACGTCGCTCAACCACCTCGCGCAGGCCGCGCGCGCCGTGCTCAACAACCACCTGCAGATACACCAGGTAACACACACACTAGCGGGGCGCGGGCGGCGCGCCGGCGGCGGCCGCGCGCGCGCAGGCCTCCGCCGCCGCCGCGCTGGCGGCCGCGCTCAGGCGCTACACGTCGCTCAACCACCTCGCGCAGGCCGCGCGCGCCGTGCTCAACAACCACCTGCAGATACACCAGGTAACACACACACTAGCGGGGCGCGGGCGGCGCGCCGGCGGCGGCCGCGCGCGCGCAGGCCTCCGCCGCCGCCGCGCTGGCGGCCGCGCTCAGGCGCTACACGTCGCTCAACCACCTCGCGCAGGCCGCGCGCGCCGTGCTCAACAACCACCTGCAGATACACCAGGTAACACACACACTAGCGGGGCGCGGGCGGCGCGCCGGCGGCGGCCGCGCGCGCGCAGGCCTCCGCCGCCGCCGCGCTGGCGGCCGCGCTCAGGCGCTACACGTCGCTCAACCACCTCGCGCAGGCCGCGCGCGCCGTGCTCAACAACCACCTGCAGATACACCAGGTAACACACACACTAGCGGGGCGCGGGCGGCGCGCCGGCGGCGGCCGCGCGCGCGCAGGCCTCCGCCGCCGCCGCGCTGGCGGCCGCGCTCAGGCGCTACACGTCGCTCAACCACCTCGCGCAGGCCGCGCGCGCCGTGCTCAACAACCACCTGCAGATACACCAGGTAACACACACACTAGCGGGGCGCGGGCGGCGCGCCGGCGGCGGCCGCGCGCGCGCAGGCCTCCGCCGCCGCCGCGCTGGCGGCCGCGCTCAGGCGCTACACGTCGCTCAACCACCTCGCGCAGGCCGCGCGCGCCGTGCTCAACAACCACCTGCAGATACACCAGGTAACACACACACTAGCGGGGCGCGGGCGGCGCGCCGGCGGCGGCCGCGCGCGCGCAGGCCTCCGCCGCCGCCGCGCTGGCGGCCGCGCTCAGGCGCTACACGTCGCTCAACCACCTCGCGCAGGCCGCGCGCGCCGTGCTCAACAACCACCTGCAGATACACCAGGTAACACACACACTAGCGGGGCGCGGGCGGCGCGCCGGCGGCGGCCGCGCGCGCGCAGGCCTCCGCCGCCGCCGCGCTGGCGGCCGCGCTCAGGCGCTACACGTCGCTCAACCACCTCGCGCAGGCCGCGCGCGCCGTGCTCAACAACCACCTGCAGATACACCAGGTAACAACCTATATTGTCTTTGTATCGACCAAAGATTTCAGGTAGAAAATGTCTAGGGCATTACAATACAACTATTTTATTAATGTAATTTTCTTAACTTCATATTCTGTCATTCGTTGGATTTCTATCATTTCCCTTTGCACCGGAAGCTCTCAATCGACTTGGCGAAGTCGAAACACTGTTATTAATTTATTTATTTATTTTACTTTAACATAAAATGGCAATCCCAATTATATTAACTAAAAATAATAAATATTGTGTTGAATCTATTTGAAAATATTCATATACTCATCTCACAGAACTCCAGACATACTGATATGTTTAAGTCCACCTGTGATGTACTCCATATTTTTTATAACAACTGTGAGCTCAAGAAAAAAAAGAACTACGTCATAAAGTCACTCTCTCAATCTCGTCCAGATGCTAGCGGACCTAAACCGCGTGGACTTTCGCGTGGTGCGCGAGCAAGCGGCGTGGGCGTGTTCCTGCGCCAGTGCGGCCACTGCGCATAAACTGGAAGCGGACTTCAAGGTACACCTATTTTATTTTCACACAACCTGCTCGATAATGTCGGCCCAAATTGCATTGCTAAAATAAACACCATCACTTGTTTCTGCAGGCCACCCTAGGCCGAGGCGCGTCCCTGGAGCAGTGGGCCGGCTGGCTGGAGGGCTGCGTGCGCGGCGCGCTGGCCCCGCACGAGCGCCGCCCCGACTACACGGCGCGCGCGCGCCGCCTGCTGCTGGACTGGTCCTTCTACTCGTCGCTCGTCATCAGGGAACTTACTCTCAGGTATAATACCGTATTTGGACGTAAAAAATTCAATGACGGTTCCTAAGAATAATGAAATGACAAGCTATTCGACCAATTTCGAGATTTGCGGGCTTACTTTGTGTATCAATAAAAATATCCTTCAATTATGTAAATAAAAATTGTTATATTTTTATATCTAGTAGGCATTTTGCGACGGCTAGGATGCTCACAATAGGGATGATGCCTGGGTCAAAAAAAAGAAATTCTAATTATTCCGTCAATCAGATAAAAAAAAAAAATTAGACACTTATTTTTTTGCTTCATTTATTTATTTATATATACTTTATTGTACATCACAAAAATACATAACAAAAAAAAATTCTCAAAAAATATACAATGGCAACCTTGCTTTATCATATTAATAAAAAAATGACTTAGATTGATTAAAACGCTTTAAAGTTGGGGAGTGGGGGTCGCTACGTCACAAGTATGTATAAAATCTACATACTCGTGACGTCATGGCACATTTTAACGCAATGTATCGCCGTAATCTTTTGATAACGTAAAAAAAGTAAAAATACGTGTACATTATTTTTTCATAATCTACATGACGGACAAAAAACATTTTTTTAGTCATCATCCCTATTGTATTAATTAGTAAACCTAAGCGCAGCCTAAGTGTCGAGTGCCCCGCCGCAGGTCGGCGGCGTCGTTCGGCTCGTTCCACCTGATCCGCCTGCTGTACGACGAGTACGTGTCGTACCTCATCGAGCGCCGTGTGGCCGCGCACCACGACGCGCCGCCCATCTCCGTCATGCAGAGGGCACTCGTACGTAAACCCCTCATTTCGTAATACTGCATACAAATATTTTTGTTTACTGGTATTCGTCACCTTATGAAGTACTTATGCCTGCAGCAAAAACGTTGCACCGGCGCCGTCTACTAGCGTAGCAAGTGGTCAGGTTTTTGGCAGACCTGGTCAGTTATACGACTAGAGGCGAGACTCTTTGAAGGGTGATAATGCCGAAAAATTGCTTGTTTTGTGCTACAACATCATGTTGTTTAATTTTGATGATTAAAACTATTACACTCTTAAATACAGGGTGTCCCGTAAATAATGGATCAAACGTAACGGGTAGGTAGCTTACCTAATTTCCAACAACTAATTTGAACAGTAAAAAAAAACCGGTAAGGTAACCAAGATATTTTTTTTTTTTCGATTTTTACCTTTCTCTCTACCAGCATTCAGTGTTTGGAACGCTGTTGCTGCAAATGATAACATTTTTTGGTGTGTTTTGTCAAACATTTCTGAATAGTTTACTAATGTTATAAGATACCATTTTTTTAAATAACATTTCATTTGCCTTAGAAAAAAAATCTTGAATTGAAAAGTTTTGTATTTACGATGAAAATACCAGAATTGGAAAAATTCTCCTGTAAAAAAATTGTATGACACCGAAGTGTACCATTATTTTAAAAACTTGTACAATTACTAAGGTTTGCAAATTGGTATAAAACTTACGTGTAGTCTTTGTCGTTACAAAGATATTGCTATGAATCTGAGAGAGGTGCAAAATTATGAAATAAAATAAAATTGAAAAAGTGTGCACAATTCAACTATTTTCTTAAAAATGTTTAATTGTTGCATTTCAGAGGCAATGTTCATTGAATTAATGAGGTATCTCAGCGTATGAAAAGAATTAGGAGGTTGAATAAAAAAAATAAAAAACGTTTATTTTGTTTTTACAATAAATGTTCAAACTGACGTCCCCCTACGAGAATGCAAAGTCTGCATCTCCTAATAAAGGAAGCTCTTATCCGACGGACAAAATGGCTTTCGTTAATTTCTGTTACAGCAGATTGGATGCGCTGACGTAATTCTTCTTCCGACGTTATTCTTTGTTTGTAAACCCTGTCTTTTAGACATCCCCAATAAAAAAAATCTAAGGGATTTAAATCCGGAGATCGCGGAGGCCACAAAATTGGTCCTAATCGGCCGATCCATCTGTTAGGGTAAGTTTGATTGAGTTGCGCCCTTACTGCCGTCGCATAGTGAGTGGGGCACCCATCATTTTGTAACCACATTGCTTGCCGCATGTCTTCTGGAACGTTTTGCAATAAAGTTGGTAAATCATTTCTTAAAAAATGCAGATAGTATTCGGCGTTTAGAGTTGCTGGTAATTCAAAGGGCCCTATTATTTGCCCATTTATTATTCCCGCCCATAAATTTATTTTAAATTGATGTTGGCTCCTGTCCTCTCGCATCAAATGTGGGTTTACCATCTGCCAACTGTGCAAATTATGCAAATTGAGATATCCATCTCGCCGGCATGAAGACTCGGCACTCCATAAAATTTTATTAAAAAACTGTGGGTCCGCCCGAATCATTCTAAGCATCCTTTGGCAAAATGCTACTCTTTGCGGGTAATCACGTGACGTCAGCGTTTGAACACGTTGCACGTGATATGGGTGCAACCAGTGCCTTTTTAACACTCGATGCACCGTCGATCTTGGAATACCTGTACGTTGCGCTATGACGCGAATTGAGACCGACGAATCTTCCTCGATTTCTCGAATTATGATTTCGTCATTGACTTGTGGCGGTCGCCCTTCACTGGCACACCCAACTCCGGTGCCAAGAATTCTTCCCTCAAGAAGCGCGTTATGCACTCTAATAATACGCGATAGTCGGGATGTCGATCCCGGTTCAGGTATCTTTCACGATACAATCTTGCGGCCGCTCTGGCATTACCTCTTGCTTCTCCGTAGATAAAATGCATTTCGGCGTACTCCCGTGGCGTGTAGTCGTAACGAGGCATCGTACTACAGCACACACGTACAACCACACACAAACGAATGTTTTCAAAGTCCGTAGGATCGCCAAGTCATTCGTCCAAAACACAAAGAGTTCCAAATCGTTAGGCAAAGCAAAGTCCAAATACACAGTACAAGTCTAATTTTACAGAACACAACAGTTAGGCAAAGCGCGAGCGAAAGTTGTCTGACGTACGTATCAACTCGAAGAGATTCGTGTCAACTAAACAAATAAAATCATGCAACAATGAAGCCCTGTACGAGTGAAGGGTAAAGGAAAAAAAATACCTGCACAACGACATACCGATTTACCAAAAATACAAAAGCGGTGCTATCCTCTGCACCTTGTGCACCTTTCACACTGAGTGAGGTGCAACTCCGCAGGTAGCGGGTCCCAAATTCCGAACAGATGACGTCATCGGCTCGGAATTACGCTACACGCTTAACCACATGCTTAGATTACAAGCATAAGCCATTACGAGAAAGAACGAGAACCATTACGAGTTAGATTGTACCACTTTAATTTCTGTTCTGTCTTCTTCATCACGTTCATAGCAATATCTTTGTAACGACAAAGACTACACGTAAGTTTTATACCAATTTGCAAACCTTAGTAATTGTACAAGTTTTTAAAATAATGGTACACTTCGGTGTCATACAATTTTTTTACAGGAGAATTTTTCCAATTCTGGTATTTTCATCGTAAATACAAAACTTTTCCATTCAAGATTTTTTTTCTAAGGCAAATGAAATGTTATTTAAAAAAATGGTATCTTATAACATTAGTAAACTATTCAGAAATGTTATACAAAAATCACACCTAAATATGTTATCATTTGCAGCAACAGCATTAAAAACACTGAATGCTGGTAGAGAAAATGGTAAACATCGAAAAAAAAAATATCTTGGTTACCTTACCGGTTTTTTTTTTACTGTTCAAATTAGTTGTTGGAAATGAGGTAAGCTACCTACCCGTTACGTTTGATCCATTATTTACGGGACACCCTGTATATAATAGGGAAAATGAGAGCATTTTCTATTTTTTTTTTTTACGATTTATCTATTCTCGGTCTTGGCCGAGATTTTATTTTATTCTAGGTCTCGGTCTCGCCCGAAAACGAAAAACCAGCTTATGATATATTTATTTATTTATTTATAAGGTAGCTTCACAGCTGACAGCAAGTATAACATAATTATTATTCTAAACATTACGCCAATTACGAAGTACACAAAAAAATAAAGAAAAAAAAAAATACAGAGAGTGACATGGTTAATAATATTTATAGTGTGTGCGGGGTGTATCTGCGCGGTGTAGGTGCTGTAAATGTGTGTGATGTTGTGTGTATGTCTATGTACGTATGACTGAACTGGCATTACTTATTTAGCTGAGTGTCTGGCGTTTGCTGAAGGATTTGGATAATCTCCTTTATAAGTCTGTTTCGTGTGATATTAAAGGGGTCCAAAGATTGGAATTTATCATTATATAAAGCAGGTAGATGCAAGAAAGGTGACATCTTTAGATAATTAGTGGAGGCCGATGGTACTGATAGCAAAGTGGTATGTCTGGTACGTCTGAGTGGAACGTTAAAGTGTATTCTGCTGAGTAGCTGCGGACAGTCAAATTTATTGCTAAGTATGTCGTACAATAACATCATATCATTTAACTGTCGTCGCTCTTCCAGAGTATTACATTTGTGGTATCGACAGGAGTCCGGGTAATTTGGGATATCAGCTTTACTTTTATAATTTAGGTACTTAATAAATTTGCGCTGGATGGATTCAATTTTATCGATGTATTTCTTATAAAAAGGGCGCTATATAACACTTGCGGATTCCAGTATGCTCCTTACGTAACAGTAATACAAAGTTTTTAAGCAGAGTGTGTTATTGAACAGTTGGCTGTTACGTATTACGAATCCGAGGGATTTGTAAGCTTTACTAGTAATTTGATCAATGTGTGCCTCAAATGTGAATTTTTCGTCCAAATTGACACCCAAGTCCCTAACCTGTGACGCTCGCGATATAATATAATTACTGATACGGTAATTGTAAAATTTAGACGAGCTGCGCCAAAGAATTGCAGAAGCCGATGAATCCATCAACTCGAGAAGACACGCCCGTCTTATTACACGATCATTTTTAAAGAGATGTAGAGCTTGCATTGCAGCTGAAGGCGAACAGTTCGAACATTTATAAACATGGAAAATCTGATTTAATAAAAATTATAACTAAAGAAATCCAACAACTGAATTTTATTTCAAACGCACCTGAAACTAACAAATAATTTTGTTTTCCTCAATTAAGAAGTAGCAATTAGTAAGTGGCTTACCATTTTGGAATCCAGACTAAACACGCCATCTTTTAAAGTTACTTGCTAAAATAGTGTAGTACATTTTTTTTACACTACACGCGGTTAAAGTTGAGTGATGTAATAATTTTGAATTAAATGTTTCGCAAAAATCTAACATTTTATTTAAAACTGAGGTTGGTGTGTGTTGTTTAACTTTTAACTGTCATTTACAGAAGGGTTATTCATGGTTACGTCACAGAAAAAAAACTGACGAAAAGTTAATATTTGTAGTAACAGGACTTGAAAGATCATCACAGGGTGTCACTTTTTGAGATTTATTTTTGAATCCATAAAATTTGAAAAGTACATGACCAAGATTTTTTTTAATATTTTTCTAAGAACTGTCACGGTTTGGCCTATTGACCGTTTTCGGCTTGACGTTGATTTCTGGGACACGTTGTATATCATTTTGTTATGCTATTTTAATAATTATCTCGTTGACATTAAAGTTGAAAAGCTTTTGAGTCACACTACATAATTACAACCCAATCTTTTATTTCGCGCATTTCTAATAAGTTCTTGTGGCTTAGCGGTTTGATGCTGGATTGGCGACGAACAACATGTGGGTTCGAAAACACAGTCCACCTATTATCAGTTCCTTTTTTAATAAATAAAAACACACATAATAAAAAAAACTACCTATAGAACAGAAAATAAAAATTGTAAAGAGACGTTGTTTTTGCAATTTAGTAAGGCAAGGTAATATATGTTTGCGCGTAGTCACTGCATACCCTTAGGTTTTATAATGAATACGAATATTTATTTTTCAAGTACCCACTTATTACAAATTTTGCGAAAATATTACCATTTTAGAAAGTTTATATTTGAAGGTTATCCGTCTATAGTTCTTTACAATATACAAGAAATGGTTTTGGAATAAATTCTAAAATGAAAGCAAAACAACTATTTTGTCGCAGGATTTGATCTCGCAACTTGTTTTTCTCAGTCTTATATTCAGACCACGAGACCAGAATTACTTAAAGATAGTTATTAAAATAAGTTAATACACTAATTATATTATAACAAGTAGTTATAACATATAACCTAACGCTAACGTTTTAAAGATCAAATTTGCGTGTCTGTATTATTATTGTATTTGTTCATCAAGCCGTCGAGCTTGTCTGATAGGCTCATTTAAATTGAATAAACCTTATTGTTCATGTTAGAGGGTCCAAATTCGTTTGTTTTTAGGGTGGGTCAGATAATGTTGACAACAGACTGTACCAGGGGGCACCGGTGATTTTACGGAGGAATCTATTTTGGAGTGTTTGCATCCTATGGGTATGGCGGGGGTTTGCTTGTGCAAATACGGCTCTCGCATAGGTCATAATGGGACGAACGCACGCCGTGTATAGTGACCGGCACGAGTCGTGAGCACAGATGGGCAGTAGTGGGGGCAAGCTCGCGCATATATACTTTCGGCCAAATATATTTAGTATCGCTTTTGCTCAAATTATTGATTATAGGGCTTACGCAAACTATAATTAAAATATTAGTGGTACTTCAAATTTTACTTTGATACAGTAATGTTGCAGGCCATTGTGACTTACGGCCAGTTTCTTCATCAACAAAATCAGTCAAAGTATTAACTTTTACTTGACCTTTACTGATACTACGGCAAATGTTTTCTTTATTAACAGCTAAAATAGTAAAGAAACAAATTTAACCGTTACTTTGACTTATGTGATGTTACTTTTGATGAAGAAACTGCCAGGAAAATATAATTATCTCAATAAAACAATTATAATCTGGTTAGAAGCGTTTTTCCTTTGTTTATTTTGGTTTATAAAAAATTATAACAAATACGAATTAACAAAAATAAACTATTTCAAAATCAAAAACGTAAGTCACTAAAATTGCACGAAAGTGTACAGTAGCCGAATGCCACGTGAGAGTCCAATAGACGACGAGCATCGACTGACGAACCAATCGCGTGCAGCCTCGGCGCCCCCCGCCTTCTTCATTCCGCGTTCAAAAATGAACTACTGCGCAGGTGTCAGTTTGTGCTCACGACTCATGCCGGTTATTGTACGTACGCAATTTGCACCTTAGTGACATTTTGCTACGTGCATTCAGGACAGAGTGAAGTCTACCGAGAACGAAAGTGGCTCGCGAGCGGGCCTGCTTTATGTGATCGCTAAAGGAAAGATGCTGGTCGAGGACAACACCTAGGTATTTGGCTCGCTTCTGCCAGGGGATAGGCTTGCCGAACATAGTGATTGGTCGGGGGAGCGGGGGTTTGAACCTTTTACGCGGTTTCGAAAAGAGAGCCGCTTGGTTTTTATCTGGGTTGACGTCGATCCTCCATTTTCTAAACCAGGCGCCGAGCTTGTCGAGTGAGGTCTGGAGCGTGCGGGCTATCGAGTCAGAGCTGGAACCCTTGTAGTAGATTGCCGTATCGTCTGCGAACAGAGCCAACTGCGCCCTTTTACTCTTTGGGATATCACTGGTGAATAGCGTGAAGATTAGGGGGGAGAGCACAGAGCCTTGAGGGACTCCTGCGTGGATAGGACGGGGGAAGATATCGCTCCTTCGATACGGTAGCGGAAGGTGCGGTTTGACAAAAAGTCCCGCAAGATGAGCACGAGACGATCTGGCACACCGAGGTTGTAGAGCTTATATAATAAGCCGTTGTGCCAGACTTTGTCGAACGCTTTCGCTTTGAATAATACTGCACCGGTTATCAAACCGCGTTGGAAGCCAGCGCTTATGTGTTCGATAATCCGGTGGGCCTGATGCACGCTAGAGTGCTGGGTTCGGAACCCAAACTGTTCGTTGGGGATGAGGCCCTTGGTTTCGGCATAGTCTCTGAGATGCTTATAAATAAGCCTCTCATAGACTTTGCCGAGTACCTTGAGCAGACTGATGGGGCGGTAACTCAACGGCTCGCCGACGCAGCGCCGCCGCCGAGAGTACGATACCTAACAACACCCTCACGGATCGGACATGTTTTTTTTACATGTTGTATGTTCTCGCTGCTGAGGTGAAAAGTTGTATGTGTTACACGAGATGTTTGCATTTCGTGTCTTTGAATCCCTCGCCGCGCTCAGGATTCTAACCTAGAATCACTCGCTACGCTCGTGATTCAATTATAGAATCCTTCGCTTACTCGGGATTCAAAATCATCACTCGCAGCAAAAAAACAACTTTGCGCTCTTGTTGCACAAATAACTATTCCTTGACTTTACCCACCCTAAACACAGCTTAGCCAGTTTTTGGTTCTTAAATGAAACAGGATCGATTGTAATCATATTAATAAACGTAATTACTGTCAATTATCGTGCTGATGGTACTTTTTTAGTTGTTATTTGAGATGAGGCAGTAAGAACTCTGTGTACACCTCATTAGTATTTTTAATAGATAAAAACTCCCAAAAATAACGCAAAGCATTTATTTCAACTAAACTATTTACAGACATTTATGAATTGTCAAAGAGTCGGTCCGTCAGTCAGAACGTTGAAGCTAGTTGCCCATTCCAAAACGTATATATGGAACAGATCGGGCAATAAAACTCCAAGGATACTCTTTTAAATCAAGATATTACAAAATCCTCGGTACATATTATTCTTGTTACTTCTCGCTCCGCTCCGTACTAAAGTACAGCTTACAGTACAGTCATCGCAGAGTGGGGCGCATCGTCGTGGATTGCACTATCTGTAGTTATATGAAAAAAATAATATAAATTAAGTTTACATATCCCTAAGAAACTTCATGAACTACTTCCAACGTAAAATCAATTCCCATTGGCTCTTTCTTCAAAAGGCCCTTTTAGACCTGGACCTGCATTTTCACATATCTTATGCTTGGACTTAAAAAGAGACTGAGTTTGTTTTGGCATTTCTTCTCAGAGATTATTCAGCAATGAAATGTTTATCTAGTATTAAAATATCGACCAACATTAACTAGTAAAAGTGTCTTAGAAGATCTACTTACAGAAATAAACATCAGTACATTTCATAAAAATGGCCAAGAATAACGCGGCAAAGTATTTGTTTTCAATAAATATTATTAGTTTAGTAAAGACGTGAGTTTAAAATAATTAAACTCACGCCTTTTGCTCATGGGGGTAGGCAGAAACTACAGAACGCTACGTTCCTTACATACTCCTTTTCCTCGCCTCGCTTACGTTCATACATCTGGTCATACACGCACGCCGGGTACTCCGCACCTGACCTTTCTGAAACCATTTCCAACGTAAAATTCGATCCCATGAATGATGCTCATGATTCTTCACAGGAACAAGATGAAGAAGAGATCCCAGAGGAGCCACCTCGCGAGCTGGACGACGACGAGCAGGAGTGGGAGTGGGACGACGACGACGAAGAGGATGACGAGCCGGAGTGTAAGAAGCAGAAGGTAGCCGCCGAGTAGGAGCACACTGATGTATAGACGACGGATACTATGAACCACCGCCCTAGCATACAATGAGTAGCCACGCATAAAGATGAAAAAGCTTGATGAAAATCAACAAATTGAGTTGTTTCATATTTGAACAGTTGCATCGACACTACGAGAAAATTGTTTTTGAATTTCGCTAAATCCGCCAGATTTACACATGCTATATAAGTCATTATTTTGTAATCAATTGCATTGAAACACCCAACACAGGCAAAAAAGTTGCATCGTGAAAATTGGGCCAAAGCAAAGCTGCATTCAAAAAGAATACACGTTAGCCCAATTTACTACTGTCAACAAAAGAAGCAAGAAACCAGGCATGCACTCCACGGTTACACCAGTTTGTGCGTTTTATTAATCTATGGCCGGTTACTTATCTTTTTTGTTGATTGTACTTTATGGGTAATGAGGTAACGTTATTATAACTTGTTCGTCACTAGTTTTTCCCATATTCAAGATAATCGTTGCGTATTTTAAACTCAAATACGGTCGTGTGGTGTTGTTACGATTTTTAAATATTAGTTTTTATAGTACTGCAATGTACAGACGCCAGCACATCAACCTACTACAATCTGTCCAATTTCTTTAATAGATTTTCAACTTTACCACCAAAGTATAAAGTTCAAAGTCGATTGGGAAAATTTGACACCATCGGGTAGGTTAATCTGCTGGCTTCTGTACTTGAATATTATTCTTCAAACAAAAACCATCCTTATAAGTCAGAGCGTCACTTGTGATGCTGATATTCGATTGCATCTAGATAAGCCTGGAAAGTGTTTGTTCCCCGAATTCTCTTCGAAGCTATTTCGCGTAGTCAATAAACATTCTTTAAATAGGGTTAGTTTGAAAATTGCTTAGAGTCAATGTTATTATTATTGACGGCGGTAAAATCGAATCTCATCACATCATCATCATCTCGAATCGAATTTTGGCGTACGATAGTGCAATCATGCATCCAAACATGGGTTACACCCCATGTACATGTTATGGGATAAATGAATTTCACTATTGGTACACCTCTGCTTAACCATTCGGGGATTATAGGCGTGCATAACATAACCAGCCTGCAATGTCCCCACAGCCGGCATACCGGCCCCCTCTGCGAGAGGCACTGCGCATTGGTGGATTACAGGTGTGTCCATACAGTAGTTAGTGCAATATTCGGGCGTTGTGAATATTTCTATGGACGATGACATTAAAAATGCTAAAAGCATTTGCCATATTAGGCATAGCTAAGTAACTATCAAATAAATCAAATGAAAACATGTAACACGGTTGCATTTACCATATAAAAATATGAGTGAATTTATCTAAATGGCTGAGAATTGAATAGAAAGTTTTGCACAACAAATAATATTCAAACGTGATCATTTTAAAAGTGCTCTAATAGACGTCCCAAAGTCAGAATAATCTATCTAGTAGAGAGAAGGAAAAATAACCTGCTACCAACTTAGTTGTGTAATAGGATGTCGGTTGATGCTTAAAATTATCATCGGAAATGAAAAAGAGACTCAAAAAATTACCACTATTGCCTTTTCAGTGCAATTACATTATATTTATAAGTATCGAGTAACAATAAATAAGAAATAGCAAAAAATAGTTCTTGTAGTATAATGATAACAATATTTCAAAATACACAACACAAGATATGTTATGTTATAAAACTGACCCACAGTTTTTGACAGCCCAGTTCATAATTTGGCTTGTAGAGCTAAGCGCACATTAAGGGCGCGTCGGGCCGCAGTGCAACGCATTTCAATGCAAAAAAGTGCGGTGCGGACCCCCTACATCTTCGTCAGTGATTATATCTTTCTCATGACAACCAATCAGTGTTATTCTTATTTTTATGAGATTTGACAGCTACTTGTCAAGAGTTGATCATGTGTTCCAGAAACTGTATTATTAAATTTAAAAGAATAACACGACTCTGTTAGGAAAAAAACTAGATTGGAAATATGGTAAATAGCAAAGATTAACATCGTGAAAGTGTCCATACAGAGAAGAGTGAGCCCACGTTACAGCCCGCATGGAACGACCGATACGATTTCCAGTATGACTGAGTGAGACAAAAATGTCAATGATACAGAAACGAGACTATCTTTTGAAGTGGTCAGGCGAATCGAACGATTTAAATCTTTGATAAACAGGACTCACTAGATGTTTTGTTTTGGACCTGTGTTCAGTATGTAGTGATAGGTTTATGACATGAACGGTATGGCATTTGTAAATAATGGCAAATGAGGTTTCTTCTCTGCCATTGGATTTCAAGGATGTGACAGTTATATTATGATGTTTTATAACATAACATCAAAAAGATTTTCGGGTCATAATGTGTAATATAGACGTTGGAAGTATTTATCGTTGTAAATATGAGAGAAATTGTTTCCCATTGTATGATAATGTCGAAGCACAAACTTAGTCTTCTAATGCACCTCTCATGTACTGTGTGAAGTGTATTCAGAACTTATTATAAGGTATCATTTTATCGACATAGCATGTTTTTTTCTGCAATTTGGTGTTGATAAAACCTCCACAGAGTAAAAAATTGCCTATTTGGACTCCTGCATTGGCCGCCTTGGGCATATACATAAAAACATTACATAAATATATTTTGTAACATAAAACAAATCAATGATGTGAACGTTTTTATGCTGGTAATAATATTCAGTGTCGATAAAGTGTCAATATAAATAATTATATTTAAAAAAAAGTAAATAAAAATAAAGGGAATGTAACTTTCAAACTTGTGGTGTACTATAGCGTAGTGGGCGCCTATTTATGGCAGTATTATATCAAGAGTAATTTAAAATCGTTATTACAATATAGATATTGTGAAGATTTACCCTCTTTATCTTGATATTTAATTTTTTCATGTTTTAAAATCATTTTAGCATTATTTCTCAGTTCAGAATCAATATTTCTATATTTTTTTTGTCAGCCGCTCTCATTACGATTCGCGGCTAACTCTTGATATTTGAAGTACATAATTTCAATGATTGTTACATGTATTTTCTCTTACTTAGTTCCTTTTAAGGAGACTTGTAATATATGTAATTACTATTTAAAACTTACTATTAAGATGTTTGGTCAAAATACAGAACCAAAGCTTTTACATTGCCAGAGTAAATAAACAACTACTATATCAAAGGATACTGTATATAATGAATATTTAGAAGCGATTTAAGTTGAAAAATAAAATACTATGTTTAATTAAGTATACCAAAGAATGTTTTTCTTAACTTTGCTTATACATTGTTTATGATAGCTATTTATGCTAAACAGATTTTTTTTGGAATTGGTCAAAATTACTTGCATTTATCTGCACATTTATATTGAAAAATCTTGATCAAATGATTTGTATTTGTACCACTTGACAACTTAATAATATTTCTACCTCTATTGTTAATTTAGGTGTGAATATCTGTCGAATTCCACCACCATATTGGGTCCCTTTGCAAGAGTTATCTATCTTTTAAATATTTATGAAATACCTTAATCATCCAATTAGTAAATTATTCATATATAAAGCAAAATTTTAGTTAAATTGTATAAATGTTACCTTTCTATGGCCTAAGTCACTACGTTTATGTTAGATAATGTTGTTTAAATATAAGAATAGTTAAGTAATATATGAATTCTTGTCACTATGTTTCGGTATTACCAAAGTACGTTGCAATTTTAAATTAGCTAGCAAAATGCGCAGCCTGTTGGGAATTGATATCTCTAAACATGATAAAACCATCATCACAGTTGAATACAGATTTCACTCCACATTTTAGGTATGAAGCTACATGTACGTGGTGGGCCCGTCTTGTCGGGCCAATTCAGTGAGTGTAACGTAGTCAAAAGATAATATAAGAGTTTCGCGATAGAAAGAGGCTACTTCTAGGTGAATTGCACTTTATTGTGTTGTACCAAGTGTCGCTTTTTATTTAAATCTACAGATATAATGGGTATCGTTATCTCAACACGATTTTATCAACTCGCACTTCATGTAACCACACTACCTGCGGTCATTGACACAAAAAAGTCGTCTAAGTCTGCCTAGCTTTTTCCCAACTATATTGGGGTCGGCTTCCAGTCTAACCGGATGCAGCTGAATACCAGTATTTTACATGGAGCGACTGCCTATCTGACCTCCACAACCCAGTAACTGGGTAATACGATACCCCTTGGTAAGACTGGTTGTCAGACTTTCGGGATTCTGACGACCCGTAACGACTGTCAAAGATCCACGAATGACAACCGGGACCAACGGCTTAACGTGCGTTCCGAGGCACGGAGGAGTCTCGGTATGTAAAGATGGTCACCCATCCACAGACCAACCCCGGCAAGCGTAGCTTAACCTGACGGATCGACCCGTGCGGCAGTTACTACTTGGCCACGAGCTCCTCTCAAAAAAAAAAAAAAAAAAGTCGTCTAAGTAATATTTTTTATTTTGTCGTGTTTAGTTATCAATACCATGATGACTGCGGAGTTTCGCAAGCTTTTTGACTCTATATATTTAAATAGATCTTTTCAATCTGAGTTGTAGACTTATCGCAATAGTACGTGTTTATGGAAGATATAAGCGACGTGATAGTACTCACTAAGGAGGTTACAAGCATTGCACTGGTGTCATCGTGTGTAACGCTTGCACGTTGCAAGTTTCTAATAAAATAAATAAATATATTCACAAAAAATATTGCGACTTTTTCGTTGGTTCACGCAGGCTACGGGAGACGGACACGTGCTGGCGTGCGTGGACGCACAGCTTTTGCTGCTTGGCCCGCGTGGACCGAAAGTCCCGTCAAAATCGGTCCAGCCGTTTCGTAGATTTGCCGGAACAACCAGACAGACAGACGCACAAACATTTTTTTAAACATGTTTTTTTTTGTTACAAGTACAGTATTTGTATCCGTACCTTCATATTATTATACATTTACTGCCTTACTAATAAACGTATTATATCAGGTGAATAGTTACACACCGTTTTCTCTCTTTCAGTCGTCAGTAATTTGACTTTCGAAAGAAGAAGACAAAGCGTTGTGTAACTATACAGACGCTATACAACGTTTATTAGTAAGGAGGTTAGTAAAAAGCTGTTATTTTGACATTACAGACGGACACTTCAATTTTATTTATTTGTATGTATAGATTGTAACGATTTATACTTACATCGGCACATATCGTTTTGTATAGGTAACATTTTTGAAATGCTAATAAAGACAATACTTATATTTCAAATCGTTTTACGATTCAGCGGAAGTAAATCACGAAATATTACAGAGAGAAATCTGCAGACTCGTCTTTGACAACACCATAGCTTGAGCGGTTAAGTGCGCGTCCTCCTTCACCCCATGTAGTGCAACCAACGAAAAAGTCGGCCTATATGCTTGGTTTATACCATGGCAGTGACTGGACCCAGGGACCCTATAAGCCCAGTTGCAAGTCAGAGCTGGACTGAGTTACAGTACTGTCTAAACCTGCGTATAGTCCCTTCCGTTAGCGGATAAGCTCATTATAATGGCGGGCCAGTGTTTAGTCTTGTCGTAATGGATTATTCCGTTTATCCACCTCCAAAAATCCACCCTAGGCCTAGTTGCATAAACGGAATTTATAGTCCACCTAAGGGCGGATTTTTTGGAGTGGATTAACGAAATAACCCGTCTTAATATCAATAGAAGACAATATAAATGTATTTTTATTAAGCATTTCCGGCTTTACTTACATTAAGTTGGTACCTACATTCTATTTTTTTTTTTTTTTTTTTCTAAGAATCAATGATGTTCAATGCAGATGACTGCCTTCAACGTTGCCTTACGAGACATACCTCAGATTGCTACGTGTTTTGGTATACGCGCTAATAGGTTGTGTTGCACAGCAAATAAATATAACGTGATGTTGTGATTCGTTTCGGTTTAGTGAGTAACTTTGTGAAACTGTCCATTCGAAATGTATCGTAGCCGAGAGGAGTATTTATAACGATTGAGTGACAATAGTACTGCGCCGTCCGGGTACGATTATCTGTAGTAAATCCCGGGCGGTATTCCAGTGCCTGAATATCATAAAATTAAAAAAAGAAATAGTTTATTTAAAAAAATATAAAGTAGACTTACAATCATCAAATTGCCTTTGTCGGTTAGTTAAGTATTCACACACAAATCTTAAAGTTATTTTAGTCTTTTATTATCGAAAATGTTTATTCATATTTTTGCATTATGTATATCGCGGAATTGCACTTTAATATAAGTCAATGTAAAATGACACTGTGAAGATTACTCGAGCCTGTCGCCGGATTGGCACGCACAGCTCGAGTAATCTTCTCAAATAAATGTTTGTACTTAATGAAGACCATTGTAATCGATTAGATGTTAAGATATCTGTAATGAGTGTCTTGATTATACAGGCGGACTGTAGCTAAAATACTTCTTAAATAACTCCATTGAATAGCATTCCCATACAAATACCCACATATCTATTGTTAGTTAACTTATACGTGGACGTTCAAATGGAGATTTAAGGGATGGTAACGTTCGCATTCTGAATTGATTCACTATGAATGTAAGATGAGATACATTTTCGTCAGAGCGAATCTGCAAAGACTATAACATGACAATATAAAATTGTATTCTTTTTCAAAATTGTCAATTGAAAGTTAAAATGTTTAGCTACAGTAGTTAGTCTGATGACACATGAGCTTAACATTTTATACCGAGTTAGATGAGGGTCTAACGATTTGTTCTATTATCAGATGTTTAAAATTGAGCAACGAATACTATGGGCTGCATTCCTGTTACACAGATAAATGATAAAAGTAAATTATATCTAAAATTGTTTAATGAAAACTTATTTGTCCCTCCTGTAGACATTTTTTAAAACTTTCTAATAGTTTGATGTCTTCATTAATTAGTCTAGTGATCGTTGCGCAGGAGTGCACCCCACTACCCAAGGAGCGATGTGTTAGGTAAGAACAGGAATATTTAATTGTTGTAATAATATTATGACTGTAGCGAGGGACTCTGACGTTTGTATGAACCGGGGGACGATTGTGTCTGAGAATAAAGCTAGTCATGTGTTTATATTACTGTTTTATTTACTATTCTAATTTATACACAGAATAATAAAATAAGGGCTAAATTAACTCTATTGAATGAGAGAAGATAAATCAATGAGTTTGTTTGATTTAATTCCCACAATAAACAGGTAATAGTCGTCCAGCGCGAAGACAGAGTAAATATGTTCCTTGGCGAAGACTAAGAGAGTTTAAGGCACCGGAGCAGGCCGGGTTTTGAAGGGTATATCACCATATACCACATCCACACTGCGCGACAAATTATACAGATTTCCGAAGCCCGGTTTTCCTAGGCATGAACCGTGCTTCAAAAGCGTGTTTTCACGCAACCGGGAACACGGAAGGGAAATATGCACTGGGAATATGAACGCCAGAGCACGCGCGTGCCCTCCACGCCAAGCCACAATTTCACCACAAACACCTACAAAAAGAATAGGGATTCCAAAAATGTATCAATAAACAATATTATTGTAACATTTTTGTCTGTGTTTTTCGAATAAAAATACTCATGACATTGAAATTTTATTTAACCTCGCACTAATTTCAACTATAGTAGCCATTTCACGGCATTTACAGAGTTTATCAATGTAAAAGCTGAAAATAGGACAAAAAAAATAGGGTACAGCACTATTCTCGATCTGTTGTCTTGATATTGTGACAATGGCGTGGGCCGTTCAGGCTCAGAATGTCCCTTTCCCGAAATGTGCCTTGAAACACGCCTGCCTAGAGGTAGGTAACCTATTCATGATTCATTTCCACGATATTTTACGAACATGAATCTTATTATTTAAATTTCATGTCGTAAAAGTTATCGCTACAAACCTGACTTACCTTATGCGGCCTGAACAACAGAGTCATTCAGTTTCGCAATCATGTTTTCACAACTTGATAACACCGTAAAATGGCTTACAACAACTTACAGCTGATCATAGAGCTTTGCACAGTAGACCCTCCCATATGGGAGTAGCTATCACAGGTAAAATTTGCTAAAATTCAGCTGTGTATTCATCCGTAAGTTGTCCGTAAGGCGTCGGGAATCAATTACCGATTCCCGGCCACCGTAGGCGCGGGCTTGCGGACGGTGAGCAATGGGTAGCTCGCCGTCCGGTAAGGACCAAGCCCGGGTCGACGGCGCGTTGTGTTCCACGCGCGCCTCAAAGAGATGTCAGCGGGTGAAGGGGTCCTATGGGACAATTGCCTGCCGGGGTTGCGGGAAAGTCCGAACGGGGGGGCCCCTGGCATTGCACAGGCAACAGAAGGAACACGGGTGGGTTTTAGTCAGTAAGAAAGAGTCTGACACGCCCTCCCGAGCTGCCCATCACCCACGGCCCGCGAGCTGCCCATCGCCCACGGCCCGCGAGCTGCCCATGGCCCACGGCCCGCGAGCTGCACATCGCCCACGGCCCGCGAGCTGCCCATCGCCCACGGCCCGCGAGCTGCCCATCGCCCACGGCTCGCGAGCTGCCCATCGCCCACGGCCCGCGAGCTGCCCATCGCCCACGGCCCGCGAGCTGCCCATCGCCCACGGCCCGCGAGCTGCCCATCGCCCACGGCCCGCGAGCTGCCCATCGCCCACGGCCCGCGAGCTGCCCATCGCCCACGGCCCGCGAGCTGCCCATCGCCCACGGCCCGCGAGCTGCCCATCGCCCACGGCCCGCGAGCTGCCCATCGCCCACGGCCCGCGAGCTGCCCATCGCCCACGGCCCGCGAGCTGCCCATCGCCCACGGCCCGCGAGCTGCCCATCGCCCACGGCCCGCGAGCTGCCCATCGCCCACGGCCCGCGAGCTGCCCATCGCCCACGGCCCGCGAGCTGCCCATCGCCCACGGCCCGCGAGCTGCCCATCGCCCACGGCCCGCGAGCTGCCCATCGCCCACGGCCCGCGAGCTGCCCATCGCCCACGGCCCGCGAGCTGCCCATCGCCCACGGCCCGCGAGCTGCCCATCGCCCACGGCCCGCGAGCTGCCCATCGCCCACGGCCCGCGAGCTGCCCATCGCCCACGGCCCGCGAGCTGCCCATCGCCCACGGCCCGCGAGCTGCCCATCGCCCACGGCCCACGACCCGCGAGCGATGCCCGTCGAGGGCGTCTCCTGCGGCGGCTGGTGCGTGAGGGCGCGAAGTTTGCCTCTCCCTCACGCGTTCCGCCTCCTCCTTCGCGTTTTGTGGGAGCCTAGTAAGTGTTATTAAAATAGATAAGTGTCCAGAAGGTCTTCAACAAGACCTTACGTGGTTTTATGAGGAGGAAATGTGGAATGGAATGGTGTTATAAAAAATGAAAGAAAATGTTTGTTCTCGTAATAAATATTATTTCAACACTCCGTCTATCCTAATAATTTACAAGTCTTGGTGACCGCAGCAACGAATCCTAATTAAAATAATATTTACAGAGAAGCTTTATATTATAAACGTATGAATTGCACTGTGATGCACTCATCCTCACTAGGACACACATACGAATCACATATACATAAGATATATGAACAGTACAAGTCATAGAGAATATTCATTTTATCAACCTTTAACTAAACGCCCTTACTTCACAACTTGACTTTACCGTAAACCAAGGAAAGTAAAATACACATTGCAATGGCAAAGTAAATCTAACAAATAATGTAATCTATTAACACACAAAACTGTCAATTTAAG
Source organism: Xanthia togata (assembly GCA_963853775.1). Classification (NCBI taxonomy): domain Eukaryota; kingdom Metazoa; phylum Arthropoda; class Insecta; order Lepidoptera; family Noctuidae; genus Xanthia; species Xanthia togata. Next base: position 3,970,777 of record OY970797.1, on the reverse strand, counting down.
TATAAAAAATATCAATTATATAACATATAATATAATTATAGTAAAATATTTTTACTAAAAATAGCAACAGTTAAGTTCTAAGTGCCGGCAGTAACAGTACATTCGGAATGAATAAGCGTGAGCCGAAATCACCAAGAAATGGAGTAAGAATAATATTCTATAATACAAAATGATATGAAAACATCGATCGCAATAATATCAATTTAAAATACATCAACATGGCAGAAGGAATGACCGAACGAGCCCCAGATCTGAAACATGTTGCGAGAAATAATCAGAGCGTCCACAATCAGCGCGACGCCTCATACAATAGACGGTTCCAACGTTTTTATTTATCCAAAATATGACGAATTTCTTTGGTTTGAACAACTAGCCTATTGTAACCTAACACTATCCTCTACCTCTCCGGCGGCATACTGTAACTAGTTGGTACTGTTGTACTGTGAAGTAAGGCGTCGAATTGACGTTGCTAGCGTTAAACTAAGCTCTAGAACTAAACCGAGAGAGATTTGTGTGGGACCGTGCGGTGCGGCGCGGCGCGGGGCGGCTCAGATGGCGAGCGCCGCGGAGCGCTTGTCTCTGTTCTTGTTGCGGGCCACGGTGCGGGCCTTGCACGCGGCGTTGTTTTGTAGATGCTGGAACAGACAAACATACAATAATTATTTACTTATTTCTTTCTTTACCATCATAAAACTAAAAGGAAAAGAATCGAAGAGAATTAAATGGAAACAGTTGCACAATAGTAGATTGTTTGCCTAGGGAGCAAACAACTATTTTTAAGGCGAGAGTGTTTCTTTGAATCCAGAGCGGAGCGAAGGATTCTAGAGTAGAATCCTGAACGCAGCGAGGGATTCAAAATACGTCACTCGAGCTTAAAATAGTGTTGCCCCAAGGTGAACACTCTACTTTTCATCACCCTCTATGAGAAAAAAAACGGGTAGGACCGCCCTACCCTCATCTTTCACGTGTGGTTTAAAACCAAAACAAAATTATCGCAGCCGCCATCTTGGATTTACGAATTGACCTCTTTATCGACTTTAGCAGCTTTAAAAACTATAACAAGGACACTCATGACAAAAATTTTCGTAGCCGCCATCTTAGATTTACATTTTGTCCTCACTATCGGCTTTAGAACCCTCCTAAACTATGAAACGATGATGAAACGTGGTGTTAAACCCATGATGAAAAATTCAATCAACTTCTTAATTTTTTTTAAAGTTACACTAGTATTTCAGTAAAACAATATCAGTGTTTTGTCATTTGGTATTTGATAGCCGACTACAGTTGACCGCACAGACCGTATACAAAGTCAAGGCGGCGTCAGGTCGGTCAGGATCAGGTTTACTGACACTTCGTATTGATGTGCAATTAAAATACATTGCATTTATCATGAAATATGAATACACGAGGATGTGATTCAGCATGTTATTCGGGTAGATTTAAGCTTTTTCGTCGCTAAACAAAAGATGGCTGTTTGCCATCACAATTAGTTACGCTATTGCGTTTGACCTTGGCCGTTTTTAGTGTTCTGTCGGTCTTTAGCTTACTGGTGTGTGAAGTGGGAGAAATAATAAATGGTGATGTTTAAAAAGGTGAAATTAATACTACATTTTATCTATAATATTTCGGAAAAAGAGCCTGAGAATTGGCCGGTGAAGGAAGAGCACGGACGCTCCCAATTGGGCTCCGACAGTTTTATTATAAGTTTAGTGAAATGTGCACTCCAGATGTTGCGTTACAAGCCGGGCATCGAAATCGAAGTGTTTTTTTTTAAATGTGTTTTGCTGTGGTTGTAACTTTATATCAAATAGTACAAAAGTGGGTGGGATAAGAGTTTATGATCTCAGGCGAGCGGTCTAGTGCCTACGAGGGAATAACTGCCGTAGGATCCAGTTGCAAGCTTCCTGGTGAGACCTTTCTATATATTTCAGGAATCCGTTTAAAAGGTCCGCCTGAAGTCTAGAGTGGGTCTCATTATAAATTCATAGATCTTTTATGCTGTATTTACAATTTATTCGACTAACTTTAAACTATAATACGCGTGTGATATTTGTGTAGTGCCCAAAATGAAATGTTTTTTACAAGTGCGCATTTTTTTGTTAGACATTTGGTGTGAGTTGAGGGTCGCATGTAGCTAGCTGTTGACCAACAAAGAAATCCTTTTTTGATTTGAGTGCTCTTGACTCTGACATTGGATTTTGAAACCTACAACTTCGGAGGCAAGTATTGTTTGGTGAGTAGAGGTAAAGTTATTTTTGTGATGAAGTGTTTAAGTTTACGGTAAGTTCCGGTATGGCTCGAATCCTTCCATATCCTTTTGGCACGTTCTTCCTTACCATTACCGCACCCCCCGGTCTACTCCTCGATATGTATGGGTTTCTGTCTGACGACCCGTAACGACTGTCAAAGATTCACGAATGACAGCCGGGACTAATTGTTTAACGTGCTTTTCGAGGCAAAGAGGGGTCTCGGTATGTAATAGATGGTCATCCATTTCCGAGCCCACCTCGGCAAGCGTCGTTTAACTTTGAAGATCGATCCGTGGCGCTGTTATTATATAGCTACGAGCCGTTCCGTCGGTAATTTTAATTATTTAGAGGTACCATGTAACGTGTTTCGAATTGGCTAGTATAATGACAAAACTGTCTGACTCTTCAGAGATCATAAAGTCAGGTAGCGCTACGGCTACATACCCGCTGCAGCTTGTTGAGCCTCTTCTGCGGCGCGCCCCCGGCGGGCGGCACGTCGGCCAGCGCCAGCGCCGCTCGCAGGCGCGCACAGCGCGGCGCCAACACTTGCAGCGCTCCGCCGAGTGCGCCCGCCAGCGCCGCGTACGCCGCGCCGCCCGCCCAGTGGGACCACGCCAGGCGAGCCGAGCCGATGTGGGCTGATATGATATATTGTGTACATACCCGCTGCAGCTTGTTGAGCCTCTTCTGCGGCGCGCCCCCGGCGGGCGGCACGTCGGCCAGCGCCAGCGCCGCTCGCAGGCGCGCACAGCGCGGCGCCAACACTTGCAGCGCTCCGCCGAGTGCGCCCGCCAGCGCCGCGTACGCCGCGCCGCCCGCCCAGTGGGACCACGCCAGGCGAGCCGAGCCGATGTGGGCTGATATGATATATTGTGTACATACCCGCTGCAGCTTGTTGAGCCTCTTCTGCGGCGCGCCCCCGGCGGGCGGCACGTCGGCCAGCGCCAGCGCCGCTCGCAGGCGCGCACAGCGCGGCGCCAACACTTGCAGCGCTCCGCCGAGTGCGCCCGCCAGCGCCGCGTACGCCGCGCCGCCCGCCCAGTGGGACCACGCCAGGCGAGCCGAGCCGATGTGGGCTGATATGATATATTGTGTACATACCCGCTGCAGCTTGTTGAGCCTCTTCTGCGGCGCGCCCCCGGCGGGCGGCACGTCGGCCAGCGCCAGCGCCGCTCGCAGGCGCGCACAGCGCGGCGCCAACACTTGCAGCGCTCCGCCGAGTGCGCCCGCCAGCGCCGCGTACGCCGCGCCGCCCGCCCAGTGGGACCACGTCGCGCTCTCCGCGCCGACGCGCACCGACATGGACGACACCTCGCCTTCCTGGAACAGTAACGATGCTAGCGTTAGATCTACGTCATGGAATAATTGATGAATCTGCCACCGTTCTGTACACGATAGCTAGTGTACATACACATTTACTACCGCGCTTTGTAGTATTGCACTTATTGTAGTTGTGCCCCTCTTATAAATAAACGAATATAAATACCTATCATTGAGTGTTCGTATGAAGTTTTCTCTGTCGTATTACCTAGGTACTCCGGACCCAAATCAATATTTATCCCTTCTACTGTGGCAGCCATTTTGCAAAATTTTGGCATCTGTGACGCGTCGTGGGTGGTCCCGGGCCCGACGGGACCCGGGTGATTAAAACGACGATATCTCTAAAATTACGATAGGTAGCTCTCTTCAAGTTATGTTGTAGGTATCTTTATTAAATTAGCTAACAGATTATGTATAGATTAGGTCCACTTTTGTTTTCTAATAAGATTCCAATTCTAGTTAGAATCTAGTTCGTTTTTTTTTTTTTTTTTTTTAACTAAAGTCGTTTTAATTACAAAATAGAACCATTATTTCAAAAAGTATTTGTTTTATCTTCATAAATATACATCATTTCACATTAATAAATAAAACGAACACACCTCCTTGAACATTTTTTTCTTATCACACATGTTTACATTATCGTGACTCATTTGTTTGCCCGTGCGCGCCGAGCGATAACAAAGGGTCTATTCATTGTTCAATTCCTTTGTAACTGAACGCCTAGTGGCTTGGGTTACTATTTTAATCTATTGTTTGGTTTTAACATGCATATCACTGACGGAGTTTCGGCTGCTACAAATATTTATTTAGAATGTATCGTATACCCAACCCAACCACTTGAAAAATGCCTTAATTTGGCCGTAAAAAAACTACCTCTTGAACTTAGGGTCTCAAATTACATTCGGATCCTTTTTTTTAAATACAAATTAGCATTCTATATTTTGAAGATATTTATAAATCGATAAGTACAATAAAAATGCATGCTGCCTTACAAAAACATTATGGGAATCAACGACAAAAACGCCCTACGAGGAGCCCTAACAGCAACCGAATTTGGCGGCCCGAGTAGGTATTTTTCATTTCAATTTTATGCAAGTATAATACGATAATATTTAAATTAAATGCCTAATATCAATAATAAGATACATATAAATATATGTAATAGCGATAGTTTCTATCATTCACATATTTACTAATAGTATTACCTCGAAATAAGTTCCGGCCGGCGCGGGATGTCACTTTGCCGCCGCAACGGGTCACTATTTTCACAAAAATCACTATTTTCTGTTGAAATCTTTATAAATTACACTTTATAGGTATTAAAACTGTTTATTAACTACCCAGGCATGATATTATACACGGTTACACCCACTTTCACTGCACTTTCACTTTATTTATGTAATTTTCGGCGGACTTATTTGATGTTCGCGTGGTGCGCGCGCATCGTCGACTAATCGGCCGAACGAATAGCCACTATTACGCGTCGTCATTCATTCAATGTACTTGACAACCACAGTGTAGCGTTCTTGTTTTGTCTTGTACACTGTGTGCGAGTTTGGTCAAGATAGAAACGCTTTTTGTAAACAAAATCACCGCCGAAATTATGGCGGGAATTTATGTCGCGAGGAGACGGCTCAACATGGGGACGTTTTTTTGACATGTCTCCTCGCGACGGCTCAACATCAGGAGGGTCACCCAATAAACAAAATATACTTTTTTATAATTATTTAAACATGATAATAAAAAATAAGTAAGTACAAGTATAAATACTTCCATGGCTGTAACAGCTCTTTATTAGATCTCATCTGTCCCGAAGCACATACTTTTCTTTGAAAAGCTGTATCTATGGTTAATACAAATTAAAATCGCTTTTCATGTTGTAACGAGTTTAAAACATCGTAACATGCTTCTCGCCAGTTATACGATTTCAGAACGTGGTTTTTGCTGTCATGGGTTGTCTGTGATGTTTCGTCGGAGCTGTCAATTTTGACGTCTAACACTTTGCGACTTAAATTCTTCATGGAGAGATTAACTCCAAACTATTTTTTTCCAATCGGAATAAATCCCGGCTATTGGCGGCCTATTGATGCCGTAAACACCAAAAAGGACTCCTTCAGGACGAGGTGACGAAGGGATAATCCTTAATTTCTTTGGTAAGATTTAATTCTTCCGGATTGATAATTGATTAGCGTGTAGCGTGTTGGATACGATTCTAAATTATTGTTTCAGGCTTTCATCTGTCTTAAGTGATTTATCGCCCGCCTTGATTTTGTGGTGCACTTAAAATTTGCCATTAATTGGAAAAGACGGTAAGTTATTATTACCACGCTTCCCCTAGTGTGGGAATACCAAACTACTCTTATATTTATCCTCTGTAAATTTTGTTGCAGCCGGACTACCGAGCGGCGTCTTTCCCGTATACGTCTTTCCAGAATACCTTTTTATGGATTCATTCTTTTTCCTACCTTAACGCCACGATCCTGGAGGTTTAATTTTATCCATTTCTTTATTACCTACTTTAAGAAAACGATGATGCAATAATAATAATAACTAATAATAATACTAGAATCAACTTAAGCTACTGGCGAATAAACAAGATATTAGCAAAGGAAATTGCATTGTTTTATTATCTTAGTTTACAGCTACCTCCGGCAGATTAAAAGTCTGACTCTCTGAAGTGTTAGAGGTAGTGTTGTCCAGGTAGAAAAAAAAAATATCGGGCGCCTTGGAGATGCACACAGTATTGTGTGCATCTCCAAGGCGCCCGATTTTTTTTTATTTGTATTTTTTTTATAGGAGAACACACCATCTTTAAACATTTTCATTACATGGGGCAAGCTCCCAACACATTGTGACACTTATGCTACATTTCATATATTACAATGTCTGTCTGTGTGCCCGCTTAGATCTTCTGAACCACGTAATCGATTTTGATTCGGATTTCATCATCATTTAGATAATTTATTTGAGAAGGTTTTTGTGTTTGTTATACTACATGAATATTTTACTTATACATAGCACAAAAATCTCGATATTTCACACACATATTATTATATCGCCCAGTGGCGGAGCGTGGCAAACCGAGAAAGGAAAGCCGGATACTAACAATAAAAAAATCGTCTGTTCAACTTATCCTGTCATCAACTAACAAAAGAGAGATTGTCTTGGATATAAAAGTACGTATAGTCCCACTATACGTATGTATAGTCCCACTATACGTATGTATAGTCCCACTATACGTATGTATAGTCCCACTATACGTATGTATAGTCCTACGTGATCCTTCCAATCCTATTACGACGACCCGTAGATGCACCTCAACCTCATGGCTAGTTGTGATTATAGCACTCATTAGGGTCTGAAATGGTAATGGGCGTTCCTCAAGGTTCAATATTGGGTCCATTCCTCTTTTTAGTTTATATTAATGATTTACCCCAAATATTTCTAAATCAACCAAAGATGGTGTTATTTGCAGATGACACATCATTGATCTTTAAAATAAACCGACGGTCACCAAATCTTGACGACGTGAATAGCTCTATTGTTCAGGTCCAAGATTGGTTTACGGTAAATAATTTGGTACTAAATAATAAAAAAACCAAATGCATTAGATTTAAATTACCAAATGTTAGAAGTAGCGAATGTGACATCATATTGAATGGAGAAAAACTGGAATTTATTAATCAAACAGTTTTCCTTGGAATCACGCTAGACGAGAAATTACAATGGGGACCCCATATAACATCTCTCGCGGGGCGGCTAAGCTCGGCCGCTTATGCTGTTAGAAAGATAAGACAGTTAACAGATGTAGAAACCGCGCGTTTGGTCTATTTTAGCTACTTCCACAGTATTATGTCGTATGGCATTTTACTGTGGGGTCGGGCTGCTGACATTGAATCCATCTTTGTTTTACAAAAAAGAGCTGTCAGAGCCATTTATAATCTACGTCGTCGCGAATCTCTAAGGGAACTATTTAAAAAGATTAATATTATGACGGTACCTTGCCAATTCATTTATTCAAATATTATGTATGTGAGAAAAAATCTACATCTTTTTAATAAAATAAGTGATAGACATAATTTTAATACTAGAAATAAAGATAAAATAGATCAACCATTTTTCAGACTATCTAAAGTAAATACATCTTTTATGGGGTACTGTGTTAAATGTTACAACAGAATACCTTGTGATATATTAGAATTAAATGAAAGAAAATTTAAAAATCATATAAAAAGTACACTTTGTAAACAAGCATATTACAAATTAGAGGATTATATCCAAGATAAAAATGCTTGGAAACATGCTGGTCCTGCTCCATAGGACAATTCAGAATCTAGACAAAAACGAACTGGTTGCTAATTTAATTGTATAATTATTTTTTTTTATTTTTTTAAACATTTATTTTATTTTTTGTGATTACTTGAACTCACGCACTGACTTATTATTATTAGTATTACTTATTATAATGTTAGAAATGTAGTATAATTTTACAATGTTTGTAAGTATGTGAGCACCATGCATCTATCACATAATTATGTCATTCCTTCATTTTATTTTTCATTCTTTTTACCTATCGTGGTATAGTAATTTTATTCTAGGTGCATTGTCTTCACATATAATTATATAATAAGTGTATACAAGATATAATGATTTTTTTAAAAGAGTAACGGTGGAGTTTCTTGCCCATTCTTCTCCATCCGAAAACTACCTTTTGGAATGGGCGACTAGAATCAGTTTTATTATTTTTTGTAAAGTTTGACGTTCAAAAGTGCCTTTTTTGTGCCTAATTGAAATAAATTATTTGACTTTGACATTAAAAAAATAAGTTAATTGATCCAGCGAGGGTCATTAAGTGCCTGCGAATCTTAACATCGCGATTCAGAAATGCGCGTCATAGGCACAGCGCCATCTAATAGTGAGCGGTGGAACTTTGCGGACCACATAATTAATGAACTTATGTTACTTACATGACAGGATGTGTAAATATTGAATATTAAAACTAAATGTGTGTTACACAGTGTCAATAAACCGTTTTATTAAATTCCTATGCATTTCGATCTACTTTTCTATTTATTTAATTTACAACTGCCAGTCAACCATTTCATATTTATCGTAAAGGGAAACATTAAAATGTTTAAAAAACCATCGCGTCGTTTGTAATTTATAGTATTTGGGCGAGGACGGCCTGTTTTATTTTTCAATAACCTTGAAAATCATGTTTGCTCACAATCACACAATAATCTACATGCCGCCATCCTAATCCTACTGATCCCACCTAATTACCTTTGAAATCTACTCTAAATAAGTAATTTCAACTTATTAAACTATCTACTTACCCAAAATACCTAATACAACGTACTTTTCTTTCACTAAACTCAACACACATAAACACTATCCTATTCACTGTTCTGTTCTAAACATACAATAATAAAATAATGAATTCAATGTAATACGGAGCGAACAAAATGCAAATTAACTTCTTAATTTGTACAAATTAAATGGTTCTAAAGCGATTACGTCAAAAAACAACTACAAGCTCAACTTATACAAGCGAGAAAAATTGCGGTGTCACGTGACTAAAGTGACGTCAAGACGGACTTACTTTTTCTATAGAAATTTGATTCACAATAAGCTGGACGCGCCTAGGAGTTTTGTTGTTGGAATATAAAGACAAAAAATTTAATGTAGGCGTTTTGTAATGTTTTAATTTTAGGGTGTATTTATTCAATGACGAAAGAGTGGGTGTGTTCCGAATTTTCTAAGGGAAGCCGGTAGGAATCGGCTTGTAGGAAGCAACCGCCCCTGATCGCCATAAGCCATGCGAAGCAGGAGCAGGTTGCTAGTATATCATATGCAACTCACCTCGAAGTACTTGAGAATATCCCTAAAGGTGGCTCGCTGTATCTTGCGGTCTCTCTTGGCTCGGAACTTGTGTGAGTCTCGCGCTAACTCGGTGAGTCGCGGCAGTAGCACGTCCACTTGCGCCGAGAGCGGGTTGTCCGAGTTGTCGTCGTCTGTCACCGTCTCGTACGCGATGGCGAGCGCGCTGCCTGCTGCCATGCGGACCTGGGGGTACGGACAAATGTGTTTATAAAACAATTCATTTATATTATCGTCGTCTGCTGTTATATAAAAACTTGGTAAGTTACCTCAAGTGACACAGCCTCCAACAACTCCCCGAGCCTGGCAAAGCTGGGCGCCTGGTTGCTGAGCAGCGACAGCGCGTGGTTGGGCGCCAGCAGCGGCAGCAGCAGCGCCCAGCCGTCCAGCGCGGCGGCGTGCCACGCGCCCTCCTCCACGGCTGCACCCGACACCTTCACGCTGCCGTCACCCTGGGGAGAGATCAATATGAATTATTGGAATCCGCTAAAAGCATAGATTTCTTCAGCTCGAGTTTCGGATGAAACCAAAGTGAAGAGTACTCGTTTTGGGAGCAGAAATTCACTCCGGATCGCTAAACCGAGGTAATGATTTAGATAACTTACGATTACTCGGTTTTGGGCCATATCTAAACCCAAGCAGAAAAGTTTAAGGTCCATCTAAATATTATTTTAAATCAAGTCAAAATTGGCAATAGCAATGTTTTGTTGATTAGTACGAATCTGACATTTAAGAAAATAATAGACATTTATTGACCTTCAGATAGCTGCCGCTGAAGATGGTCTCGTACATGCGCATGACCTCTAAGATCTCAGAGACGTCATCCTCCATCAAGTAGCACAACGCGGCCAGCGAGGAGCAGCACTGAAACATACAGAACACATTAATAGGTATAGAAATACAATATTACTGTTAGGTGAGTATGGTCCTTTTGATTGGACCAATGATAAGTGTTCAAAGGTGAACCTATCGTTGATAAGAATTTTGATACAAAATATACATGCATATATATATTATTATGTAGCTCATTTAAAGATATGCTACCATTGACATTATTGACGGAAGGGGTAAATATACCAAACATTGTGGCCTATTTTACTTTATCAAAGACGTACACGTAAGTTGTATTCTTGGTAAAGACATACGTAGAACATTTTGTTTGATGGAAAGTGCCCTAAGACATTGGTATTTTGTGTCTGCATAGCGATGATTACCTCGGTGCGTGTGTCGAGTGAGGCAGACTTGTCAGTGGCGGTAGCGGTGAGCGCGGGCCGCACCTCGCGGACGAACTCCTCCTCTCCTTCATCGCCGATCTATGGGTATATAAGCTGATGATTAAATGGTCTTCTTTCTTTTGCAGTCACATCAAATTAATTAGTCAGACATAATCTGAATATTGCGGTAGACTAAGAAGAAGAGTGTTCAGCTCGCTGCATTTTCTAGAAGTATTGGAAAGTTTTTGATCAGCTGCAAGGCAGATCTAAAATAATATTTTCCAGCAAAATAATTCATTTTTTAGACCGAAAGCCCTCATAGAAGATCATCCCTCATATTAGACTTAGCAGTAGTGATGGCACAGAATGACATTTATGTTAATCACCTGTAAAGCCAACAACGGCGCAATACCAGCAGCTGCCTTCCGCTCTCCATCCTTGCCCCGCCGCAGTGCGCGCGACACGTGGTCGGCCAGCGTGGCGCGGTGTGCGGTCAACAAGCCGTCGAGCGCTCGTCGCTGTAGAGCCGCGCGGAGTGAAACAAATGCGCCCGCGCGTGCTGCGTTCGCACGTGCGTTTAACGACTCGATTAGTTCTAGGACCTTCTCTTCGAATTTCTCCTGGATCTCGTTTTCTGTGGAAAGGGAATTTAATTAGATTATTATAGATTCGCATTTTAACGTGGTGACTAATGCTCGTGCCTTCTCAGCTACAGGCTGGTATTGTTTCTATTATATATCCTTTATTTTATTTACACGCATAATTTACATTTTTAAATATTTTTATAAAAAACAGAAACAAAACATATAAAAATGTAAAAAATCGGCATCAGGAACAAGGTCCAAGCTGCCGGTGGTCAGGGCTCTAGAGAGGAACCTCCTCACTATGCGTGCCGTGTCTAGGAGTATAAAAAATATTTTTTTCCCTAGGTAGAAGGTACAGTGTGCACTATGAAGAAAAAAAAATTGTATAAAGTTAATTTCGCACTCGTGAAATATTTATTATTTTATCTATTATAGCATGTCATCTTCAGTTTTAAAAGATAATGTTTTAGATTTAAATAAAAGGTTGATAAGGTTAATATAGCAGTTGATTCTGATTATTTGCAATATCGCATTACAATCACAAATAGTGCTCATCAACAGTCATCCTAACAAGGTGTACGAAGGCCTTCCTTTGACTTCTACGGATATTGTATGTTACACAATGTCTGTTATGTATTGGAAAATGTCAGCAATTTATATAATTTCTATGTTATCTATTACATAATGCCAGTGCGTTGGCTACTACAGCACTATGTAATAGATAACATAGAAATTGCTAGTAAGATAGTGTAGATACGAATGTAGTTATCTACGTATTATACTGGGAAATTTATATCGTCAATCTACACTACTATTATTTTAAAGAGAAAAGATTTGTATTTTTTTTTGTTTTAATGAATAAAATCTAAAAGTACTGGACCCATTTAAAAAATAATTTCACCTATAGTATGCTATATTATCACAGAGTAATGTAATTAATACTAATAAATTTACTTTTAATTAATTTATTGGCTATAATTTACTTATGATGTACAATATTATTAAGAGGCTGTTTCTGTGTCCAGATATAAACTATCTAACAGATGAACATTTTATGCCAATTATTTTTACAGGAACCTTTTCATATGTTATGAGATATGACTACTACCATAGATGTATACAGATGGTTCACTCCACAAAAACATTTCAATAAAAAGTGACTCTTGCTACGACACAATAAAGTGCAATTCAGCTATCTAATTACGCAACCCATATTCGTAAACGATTACGAAAAATTTGTTTCGTTTTGACAGTTTAAAACATTCATTGCGTTATTAATGTTGTTCAGCAGATTTTTTTTTTTTAATTTATGAAGCAATGGATTAGCAATTTGTTTCAAAACGATTAAAATTTCGATTGATCGTGTATTACGTAATTAGGGTACAGGTCGCACAGCGCTAATTACCCACAGTTATATTCACCTAGAAGTTGCCTCTTTCTATCGCGTAAAGGCTCGTGCAGACCAACGCGTCGCGACTCGAACAATATAATTTCTAAGAAAACTTCACGGTATAACAATAGCCGGTGTCGCGTCGCGCTAACCACGAAGCTTAACTCTTTTATCTTCTGACTACGGTACACTCACTGAATTGGCCCGAAAAGACGGGCCCGCCACGTATGTATTTGTAGCTTCATACCTAAAGTCCGGAGTCAAATCTGTATTTATCTGTGCTACTACTCATAAAGGTTTTTTTTTTTTCAATGTAGTAGTTCTATGTAAAGCGAGTGTCTGTTTCATTCCATCATAATTATATGCAAGTTTATCGGTTTTTATGTCACTCTGAAATTGTTTTTATTTATCAATCTTTATCAGCGCTATTACAAATACAATACAACTTCTACTTCTTTTTGTATGGTTAATTAATGACTAACCTGGTGTCACAGTCTAGAGGCCTCAGAAGAAGTAGTTTGTCTAAGAGGCTTGTCGTTTCCATAAAAGTCATACACTAACCGCTTCTTACGAATCAAGACAGACTTGATAAACATTGTAAAACAAAAACAGTACTGAGAAATATTCCACAGAACATTTTATACGCCAAATCATTCATTATTCAAAATAGGTATCCGCTAGCCCCAAGGTTAGTCGTAACCGCGGTCTGCGGCCAGACCTAACATTAGTTGATAACCTTGAAAACACCCAATCTCGATACTTGGTAAAGATCAAACTTGGCACGTGAGTTTATAATTAACATAATAATAATTTGTGTGTGAAGATAAAATCATTTGAATTGTGAATGTTATGACTAGAATAAGTCGCTTTCCGTGTCTGGCTGTGTGACCGAGATGTTCTTCTAAACTACTGTTTTCAGCATCATTTAGAGTAATTATTCCGAAAGGTTCAGGTGTCATTAATACTAGGTCATCGTGTTATTATTATTATTATATAGGTTCGTGTGTACATTAATAATTAACTTACACGATCCTACTAATATTATAAATGTGAAAGTTTGTGTGTTTGTTACTCAATCACGTAAAAACTGCTTAACAGATTTGGATAAAGTTTAGGCACACAGATAGTTTATAACCTGGATTAACACAATCATAGTATATTACATATTTCCGACCTCCACGCGCCGTAAGCTAGAATAACATAAAAGTATGTCGGTGTTGTGTCAGGTCATAAAAACCATGCGAAGCAGGGGCAGGTCGCTAGTACTATAAAATACCTAGCACGTGGTATATTATTATTAGGTCTTGTCACGTGTTTCTTACGCATCACGCTCACGGTAAAAAAAAAAAATATTCGCAGCTATAATTTGAGTTGAATTTTAGCCAATAGTTTAATGTTGTCACACGAGCGTGACATACCTGCTTGAATGCGTTGCTCGTGTATCACCGTCATAAACTAGCAAATTATAAAGGTGTTTCGAGCTGTATATTTATTTAAACGAAAGCCAAAGACTGGAACTCAACTCATTAATGGTGATTAAGCTTATTATCTTCCCAGATGTGTCAGCTAAATTCCACCTGCCTTGTCGTTTAACCCCTAAACTGGCGACAATTAAGACGGAAGGATTAGACTTGGTATAAAAGAAAATTGCATTATGTCGGTCTCCTCACCGCATGGTGATATAAGCTTGGCCTCATCGAATGCTACGAGTGTGACGAAACGCTTTAAATATAATGCACGTGTCACAAATACACTGAAAGCAGTGTGAAAATGCCAGTTCCTCACATTAAAACTTGCCAAACCATAGGTACACGTTTGTAATAAAGATAAAATGATGTGAAATTTAACGAAATAGGTGGGTACTGGGTACGGCGCGGCGGCGGGGAAATTGCGTAACACACAGTAGCAAAGGCTTTAATTTATGACAGTTCAACAACGTTCATCGCGCGTTCAGCGTTATTTACGTTGTTAAAGTACACACATTTTGAACATTAGCACATCATTCAGATTGTGATTAAAAATGTGTTAGGTACTCAATTAGGTTGCAGATCTTATCAGCTTCTGTAAAAATAGCACATATTCCATAGATACTGTTAAGGAAGCACACTAAATACCTACCTAATAAACTGATTATTGTTAGTAAGTACATCTGCACATGTTAAAATAGTATCAAGTCGAATCATGTGTGGATATTAATCAAGTCGGGACATGAAGTCCAGTAGGTAGCATCAAATCTGGAAAGTTTTGGCCCAGTTCTAACATGTCAACTAATATAGAATGTTTCGAATAAATGATCCGACAAGTTAGAACAAGAAAGGCTAGTAAAATCAAAGATTCCTGACACAAAATCAGGTCTCTAGCAATAACCAATGTACCTATAGACACCGACTTAACTAAAAGATGTGTTAGACATTCGTCCGTGTCTACAGGTAACTAAAAATACCTTATTTTCTCTTGTTAACCTGTCCTTATGTAATAAAAGGTATATAACTCCGTTGTCAGTCATAATACAATGTTTTAATTATGACTACAACACTGACTAGACTATTTCCCACCTGAATACCTATTTAAAACAATGAGAATACCTATCTGTGTTTATAATTACGTAATCCATTGTTCTAGAAGTAATTATCATGTCATAACTTGCACCTGCGCAACCCTGCCTCCCTCATTCGTGTAAACACCCTCGTCATAGCAAAATGGGAAATACCCAGCTGTACCCCGACCCTCTGTCGCGTCCCTGAATAGCGAACTGCCCTAATGTATAGGAGCAAATTATTGTGTTTGCACAAATGGTACCCGCTACTTGCCCTATAGTAAAAATCTACTTAAGGTATCGGGTCTGATTTTACAATTGTAGTTGCCTAGTACTCTCTTAGAAAGTCTCAGATTCTTAGTCAGTTGAGCTTTAACTTCGTTCCTACAAACATCTCGCTACTTGAGGTATAAATTCGTGCTGAATAAATTCTATTAAATTCGGATTACATCTAGCTCTAACCTTTGTCTGTATTACTGTTGTGTATTTTAAATATATTGTGTGTGTGTTTTATGTGCAATATACGTGGATCTATTACATTAGCTGCTTGTGGTTTTTCTACTGTGCCAAACCTTACAACAAACCGCCCCCTTCAAACGACATAAGCTGGTCGTTTACATTTTGGTCCTTCGAAAGCCGGATAAGGTTTCAAGTAACCATGAGTCAGCAGGGCTCCATCACAACACGCAGCAAGCTAAGGAAGCTAGCCGAAGAGCAAAACGCACGTAAGGATGACATCACAACGGACACCGGGTTGCAGTCCGATAGGGGACCAGGTTCGCCGTCTGTGGCGCCGACCATGGCATCAACGTCTGCACTCAACATTCCTCTGACGGGTGGCCGAGTAATCGACTACAGCGATTTAAGCACGTCAGAGGGACACCTAGGAGCACAGACACCAAGGGATCGCCGGAAATCGCACCGAAGCAGAGCTTCATCCTCACATAGCCGCAAGAGTGTCGATTTCTTAAGAAAGAGAATCGAGTACGAGGCCGAAAAGGAACTAGTCCAGTTAAAATCGAAGATCAATGAAGACCTCCTTAAGGATAGGGAAAACCTCCTCAAGAAAAGAGTGGAGGCCGACATTGCCGAGATAGAGGCAGCTACCGAGAGCGACGACGACGCCTCCAAGTCAGACGTGGGTACAGCACAGCGAGTGGAGCAGTGGATCGACACGACGCCGCAAGTTGGCCAACAGGAAACAGTGTTGCGTAATCCAGTTAGTGTTTTACGGCAATCGAGTACAGTGTTGTGTCAACCGGATGCAGTGTTGTGTACCCCGTCTGCGGAGCGCAGGCCCATGGATGTGGCCGCGCCCCGGATCCCTACCGTGAGTTATTCACAAACCGTAAGTACGCTTGATCCGACTACATACCGTAATAATGTGTCGCACATACTAGGTACAACCGTGCCGGTACCGTATTCGAGTACGATACCTAAAGCACGGACGTATACACCGATGCCTACCGAGAGAGTTACGTCCCGATTACCGACCAATAACCCCGTCTTTACCACTCCGGCCGCAAGTGGACCTCGCGTTTCGATACCCGAGTCGGATTCACAGCGGCAGTTGAAGCACGGAGATGATGTTAAAGAAAGACGGCGGGAGTCTTCGGTTGAAAAGGAACACGCGTTAGATAGGCTGGCAGAGGCAATAACCAGTATGGGGAGACCGCGACCGGTACCGCGACAGGCGTACGAATTACCACATTTTAGTGGTGATCCATCCGAGTGGATATGTTACAAAAATATGTACTGGGATACCACTCGGCAGTACAGTTATCAAGTTCACGAGAACTTAGCCCGGCTTAGAACGTCTTTACACGGCGAAGCTAGAACCTCAGTGGAGGATTTATTAAGTTCAGGTACGGATCCCAACGACATAATGAACGCGCTCGATCGAGAATATGGTCACCCGACTCTAATATTACAAAGCGCGTTACAAAAGATTAGGGACCTACCTAGAATAACGGAGAGCGGCCGCGAGCTCAGAAAGTTCTCGTCAACCGTGCGAAATGTAGTAGCCCTACTTAAAAATATTAAAGCTGACGGCTATCTTAACAATCCACAACTAGTTAGCGAGCTATTAAACAAGCTAACTCCTATACAACGCGCGCGGTACGGGGACTTTGCCATGGGGTTAGATAACGTGCAGGGGGTGGACCTAAGAGTCTCACCTAACCTAGAATACTTATCTCACTTTTTAATACAATTAACGCATACAACGTCGTATTATTTACAGCCATCTATAATAGAACCTAGTGCTTCTAGGCCCCCAATTAGGCAACAGGAACAAGTCTTCGGTCAACGACCCATGAATACCGCGCGTCAACTATTCAGTAGGCCACAGCTGACTCATAAGATAAATACACAAAGTGATGAGTCTAGCCCCGTACCTAAGAAATGTATCATATGTCAAGGTGAACATACTATAGAAAAATGCGACACCTTTAATAAAATGACAGTTCAACAGCGATGGAACATCGTAAAAGAATTAAACACGTGTTTCAAATGTATAGTAAACAAACACAACAAAAGGTTTTGCCGCGCCGATAAATGCAAAAAATGCGGTTATTCCCACCACCTATTATTGCACGCCGATAAGCAAAACAATGCGAGCGCTAAGCAGGTAGATAAGCCCGAAACCGTAACGAACATCGGTGAATGGAATGCCTCTGCGCTTTTAAAAATAATCCCAATAGAATTGTGTCATGACAAAGACAACAATAGTCATTGTTACGCATTACTGGATGGCGGTGCAACCGTCTCCTTGATAGATAAGACCATTGCTACTGGTTTGAAGGGCCCAAGTATACCCCTTTCATTGAAGACAGCGGGCGGTCACGAGATTACTGACCCAACGTCGCGAGCGGTTGAAGTAAAGGTCAAAGGGCCAAACGGACAGTGCCACAACATTAAATGTCGCACTATACGTGATTTAAACTTGCCTTCTCAAACCGTCACCACCGCAATGCTTAACGACAATGCCCACCTCCGCGACCTGGGATGCGTGGAAATGAGGGGCGCCAAACCGCTGGTATTAATTGGGCAGGACAATTGGCAGCTAGTTGTAGGCCGGGACGTCCGTCAAGGAAAACCCGGTAAACCAGTTGCCTCCCTTACCGAGTTAGGTTGGGTCATACATGGTCCGTTCGACCATAAAGATTTAAAAAGCGAACAAATTAACTGTATGGCAGTTTCCCTGCCTGACCTGCATGACCCAGTTAAATCGCAATTCGAGCTAGAAGCGATAGGTATTTCTGAGAACGTACGTAAAATCGAATCAGATGAAAGGGCCTTAGAAATACCGGATAAAACTAACCACCGTGTACCAGATGAATCACAGTGGGCAGTAGGTTTGTTACGAAAACATAATAACATAATACCTACCAATTATAACGGTAACCTTTTGACCGGACCCGACCCATTATTATTATTACCTTTTCAAGAAAAGGAAGCCGAGACTTGTTTCGCTCGGCTTAATAACCTGCATCGCCTGGAACGAATAAAAATACCAGGGTTGTATGGGCTAGATCTAGACAAGGATCTAGATCTAGATTTACAAATGTTTAGCGACGCAAGCAAACAAACATGCGCAGCGGTCGCGTACCCAGTGGGCTACCGGGATAGTAACCTAGCATCAGTGACGATGTTAGGTAGGGCTCGCGTAGCCCCACAAAAGATAGTCTCAATTACAAGGCATGATTTACAACCAGCCTTATTAGCTAGACTATCGGACCGAGGCAACTGGCACTGGGTTCCTTCCGCGGACGACCCCGCGGGCAAAGCAACCAGGTCGTCTTGGCCCGAGAACCATACGGCGTGGCTGTGCGGCCCCCCGTTTTTATGTGTTCCACAGGAGCGGAGGCCGGTGTGTCGAGAGGCTGAGTCAGCAGAAGTGGACTTGGAGCGCATTCAGCGGGTCCACTCTACAGCAGCGACGCCGGCGCACGCCTACCGTGCGGCGCCACTTCTCAGCTACGAGCGCTACACGTCGTGGGCGCGTAGGAAACGCGTCACGGCTCAAGTACTCATCGTGGTCGGCCGATGTCGTAAGCGTCGGCCAACATAAGAACTACAGCAGCGCGATCAAGAAGAAGCTCACAACCATTTCACAAGGTTGTGCCAGGATGATAGCTTCAGTGAAGAAACGCACTACGAAGTACGCTCAGGGAGCGTGCCCCACGTGAGGAGGTCCTTTACACCCTCCTCACAGAGGCCGAGCTCATCATAAACAGCCGGCCTCTCAGCTACGTCTACGATGACCACAACCAGCCCGTGGTCCTGACGCCGAACCACCTACTCCTTGGCACTGCCTCCGGGAGCACTCCGTTCGCGCCGGGAGACATCGAGGACGTCGACTCCCGCTGTCAGTGGCGGCGTGTGAACGCGCTCGCCGACATGTTCTGGCGTCGGTGGCTACGGGAGTACCTACCTACTCTACAACGTCGAGAAAAGTGGACAAATAACGTACCAAATGTGAGTGTCAACGACGTAGTGGTTATCGTAGATGACACCAATAGTCAAAAATATATATCACGGAAGTGACGGGATAATCCGTGTAGCTGACGTAAGAACAATAAATGGGGTCCTGCGTCGGCCCATTGTTAAATTAATTGTGCTTCCCACCGTCCAGGTGTAATGCGGCGGAACCCTTTTACAGGGGGTGGAATGTTAAGGAAGCACACTAAATACCTACCTAATAAACTGATTATTGTTAGTAAGTACATCTGCACATGTTAAAATAGTATCAAGTCGAATCATGTGTGGATATTAATCAAGTCGGGACATGAAGTCCAGTAGGTAGCATCAAATCTGGAAAGTTTTGGCCCAGTTCTAACATGTCAACTAATATAGAATGTTTCGAATAAATGATCCGACAAGTTAGAACAAGAAAGGCTAGTAAAATCAAAGATTCCTGACACAAAATCAGGTCTCTAGCAATAACCAATGTACCTATAGACACCGACTTAACTAAAAGATGTGTTAGACATTCGTCCGTGTCTACAGGTAACTAAAAATACCTTATTTTCTCTTGTTAACCTGTCCTTATGTAATAAAAGGTATATAACTCCGTTGTCAGTCATAATACAATGTTTTAATTATGACTACAACACTGACTAGACTATTTCCCACCTGAATACCTATTTAAAACAATGAGAATACCTATCTGTGTTTATAATTACGTAATCCATTGTTCTAGAAGTAATTATCATGTCATAACTTGCACCTGCGCAACCCTGCCTCCCTCATTCGTGTAAACACCCTCGTCATAGCAAAATGGGAAATACCCAGCTATACCCCGACCCTCTGTCGCGTCCCTGAATAGCGAACTGCCCTAATGTATAGGAGCAAATTATTGTGTTTGCACAAATGGTACCCGCTACTTGCCCTATAGTAAAAATCTACTTAAGGTATCGGGTCTGATTTTACAATTGTAGTTGCCTAGTACTCTCTTAGAAAGTCTCAGATTCTTAGTCAGTTGAGCTTTAACTTCGTTCCTACAAACATCTCGCTACTTGAGGTATAAATTCGTGCTGAATAAATTCTATTAAATTCGGATTACATCTAGCTCTAACCTTTGTCTGTATTACTGTTGTGTATTTTAAATATATTGTGTGTGTGTTTTATGTGCAATATACGTGGATCTATTACATTAGCTGCTTGTGGTTTTTCTACTGTGCCAAACCTTACAACAAACCGCCCCCTTCAAACGACATAAGCTGGTCGTTTACATTTTGGTCCTTCGAAAGCCGGATAAGGTTTCAAGTAACCATGAGTCAGCAGGGCTCCATCACAACACGCAGCAAGCTAAGGAAGCTAGCCGAAGAGCAAAACGCACGTAAGGATGACATCACAACGGACACCGGGTTGCAGTCCGATAGGGGACCAGGTTCGCCGTCTGTGGCGCCGACCATGGCATCAACGTCTGCACTCAACATTCCTCTGACGGGTGGCCGAGTAATCGACTACAGCGATTTAAGCACGTCAGAGGGACACCTAGGAGCACAGACACCAAGGGATCGCCGGAAATCGCACCGAAGCAGAGCTTCATCCTCACATAGCCGCAAGAGTGTCGATTTCTTAAGAAAGAGAATCGAGTACGAGGCCGAAAAGGAACTAGTCCAGTTAAAATCGAAGATCAATGAAGACCTCCTTAAGGATAGGGAAAACCTCCTCAAGAAAAGAGTGGAGGCCGACATTGCCGAGATAGAGGCAGCTACCGAGAGCGACGACGACGCCTCCAAGTCAGACGTGGGTACAGCACAGCGAGTGGAGCAGTGGATCGACACGACGCCGCAAGTTGGCCAACAGGAAACAGTGTTGCGTAATCCAGTTAGTGTTTTACGGCAATCGAGTACAGTGTTGTGTCAACCGGATGCAGTGTTGTGTACCCCGTCTGCGGAGCGCAGGCCCATGGATGTGGCCGCGCCCCGGATCCCTACCGTGAGTTATTCACAAACCGTAAGTACGCTTGATCCGACTACATACCGTAATAATGTGTCGCACATACTAGGTACAACCGTGCCGGTACCGTATTCGAGTACGATACCTAAAGCACGGACGTATACACCGATGCCTACCGAGAGAGTTACGTCCCGATTACCGACCAATAACCCCGTCTTTACCACTCCGGCCGCAAGTGGACCTCGCGTTTCGATACCCGAGTCGGATTCACAGCGGCAGTTGAAGCACGGAGATGATGTTAAAGAAAGACGGCGGGAGTCTTCGGTTGAAAAGGAACACGCGTTAGATAGGCTGGCAGAGGCAATAACCAGTATGGGGAGACCGCGACCGGTACCGCGACAGGCGTACGAATTACCACATTTTAGTGGTGATCCATCCGAGTGGATATGTTACAAAAATATGTACTGGGATACCACTCGGCAGTACAGTTATCAAGTTCACGAGAACTTAGCCCGGCTTAGAACGTCTTTACACGGCGAAGCTAGAACCTCAGTGGAGGATTTATTAAGTTCAGGTACGGATCCCAACGACATAATGAACGCGCTCGATCGAGAATATGGTCACCCGACTCTAATATTACAAAGCGCGTTACAAAAGATTAGGGACCTACCTAGAATAACGGAGAGCGGCCGCGAGCTCAGAAAGTTCTCGTCAACCGTGCGAAATGTAGTAGCCCTACTTAAAAATATTAAAGCTGACGGCTATCTTAACAATCCACAACTAGTTAGCGAGCTATTAAACAAGCTAACTCCTATACAACGCGCGCGGTACGGGGACTTTGCCATGGGGTTAGATAACGTGCAGGGGGTGGACCTAAGAGTCTCACCTAACCTAGAATACTTATCTCACTTTTTAATACAATTAACGCATACAACGTCGTATTATTTACAGCCATCTATAATAGAACCTAGTGCTTCTAGGCCCCCAATTAGGCAACAGGAACAAGTCTTCGGTCAACGACCCATGAATACCGCGCGTCAACTATTCAGTAGGCCACAGCTGACTCATAAGATAAATACACAAAGTGATGAGTCTAGCCCCGTACCTAAGAAATGTATCATATGTCAAGGTGAACATACTATAGAAAAATGCGACACCTTTAATAAAATGACAGTTCAACAGCGATGGAACATCGTAAAAGAATTAAACACGTGTTTCAAATGTATAGTAAACAAACACAACAAAAGGTTTTGCCGCGCCGATAAATGCAAAAAATGCGGTTATTCCCACCACCTATTATTGCACGCCGATAAGCAAAACAATGCGAGCGCTAAGCAGGTAGATAAGCCCGAAACCGTAACGAACATCGGTGAATGGAATGCCTCTGCGCTTTTAAAAATAATCCCAATAGAATTGTGTCATGACAAAGACAACAATAGTCATTGTTACGCATTACTGGATGGCGGTGCAACCGTCTCCTTGATAGATAAGACCATTGCTACTGGTTTGAAGGGCCCAAGTATACCCCTTTCATTGAAGACAGCGGGCGGTCACGAGATTACTGACCCAACGTCGCGAGCGGTTGAAGTAAAGGTCAAAGGGCCAAACGGACAGTGCCACAACATTAAATGTCGCACTATACGTGATTTAAACTTGCCTTCTCAAACCGTCACCACCGCAATGCTTAACGACAATGCCCACCTCCGCGACCTGGGATGCGTGGAAATGAGGGGCGCCAAACCGCTGGTATTAATTGGGCAGGACAATTGGCAGCTAGTTGTAGGCCGGGACGTCCGTCAAGGAAAACCCGGTAAACCAGTTGCCTCCCTTACCGAGTTAGGTTGGGTCATACATGGTCCGTTCGACCATAAAGATTTAAAAAGCGAACAAATTAACTGTATGGCAGTTTCCCTGCCTGACCTGCATGACCCAGTTAAATCGCAATTCGAGCTAGAAGCGATAGGTATTTCTGAGAACGTACGTAAAATCGAATCAGATGAAAGGGCCTTAGAAATACCGGATAAAACTAACCACCGTGTACCAGATGAATCACAGTGGGCAGTAGGTTTGTTACGAAAACATAATAACATAATACCTACCAATTATAACGGTAACCTTTTGACCGGACCCGACCCATTATTATTATTACCTTTTCAAGAAAAGGAAGCCGAGACTTGTTTCGCTCGGCTTAATAACCTGCATCGCCTGGAACGAATAAAAATACCAGGGTTGTATGGGCTAGATCTAGACAAGGATCTAGATCTAGATTTACAAATGTTTAGCGACGCAAGCAAACAAACATGCGCAGCGGTCGCGTACCCAGTGGGCTACCGGGATAGTAACCTAGCATCAGTGACGATGTTAGGTAGGGCTCGCGTAGCCCCACAAAAGATAGTCTCAATTACAAGGCATGATTTACAACCAGCCTTATTAGCTAGACTATCGGACCGAGGCAACTGGCACTGGGTTCCTTCCGCGGACGACCCCGCGGGCAAAGCAACCAGGTCGTCTTGGCCCGAGAACCATACGGCGTGGCTGTGCGGCCCCCCGTTTTTATGTGTTCCACAGGAGCGGAGGCCGGTGTGTCGAGAGGCTGAGTCAGCAGAAGTGGACTTGGAGCGCATTCAGCGGGTCCACTCTACAGCAGCGACGCCGGCGCACGCCTACCGTGCGGCGCCACTTCTCAGCTACGAGCGCTACACGTCGTGGGCGCGTAGGAAACGCGTCACGGCTCAAGTACTCATCGTGGTCGGCCGATGTCGTAAGCGTCGGCCAACATAAGAACTACAGCAGCGCGATCAAGAAGAAGCTCACAACCATTTCACAAGGTTGTGCCAGGATGATAGCTTCAGTGAAGAAACGCACTACGAAGTACGCTCAGGGAGCGTGCCCCACGTGAGGAGGTCCTTTACACCCTCCTCACAGAGGCCGAGCTCATCATAAACAGCCGGCCTCTCAGCTACGTCTACGATGACCACAACCAGCCCGTGGTCCTGACGCCGAACCACCTACTCCTTGGCACTGCCTCCGGGAGCACTCCGTTCGCGCCGGGAGACATCGAGGACGTCGACTCCCGCTGTCAGTGGCGGCGTGTGAACGCGCTCGCCGACATGTTCTGGCGTCGGTGGCTACGGGAGTACCTACCTACTCTACAACGTCGAGAAAAGTGGACAAATAACGTACCAAATGTGAGTGTCAACGACGTAGTGGTTATCGTAGATGACACCAATAGTCAAAAATATATATCACGGAAGTGACGGGATAATCCGTGTAGCTGACGTAAGAACAATAAATGGGGTCCTGCGTCGGCCCATTGTTAAATTAATTGTGCTTCCCACCGTCCAGGTGTAATGCGGCGGAACCCTTTTACAGGGGGTGGAATGTTAAGGAAGCACACTAAATACCTACCTAATAAACTGATTATTGTTAGTAAGTACATCTGCACATGTTAAAATAGTATCAAGTCGAATCATGTGTGGATATTAATCAAGTCGGGACATGAAGTCCAGTAGGTAGCATCAAATCTGGAAAGTTTTGGCCCAGTTCTAACATGTCAACTAATATAGAATGTTTCGAATAAATGATCCGACAAGTTAGAACAAGAAAGGCTAGTAAAATCAAAGATTCCTGACACAAAATCAGGTCTCTAGCAATAACCAATGTACCTATAGACACCGACTTAACTAAAAGATGTGTTAGACATTCGTCCGTGTCTACAGGTAACTAAAAATACCTTATTTTCTCTTGTTAACCTGTCCTTATGTAATAAAAGGTATATAACTCCGTTGTCAGTCATAATACAATGTTTTAATTATGACTACAACACTGACTAGACTATTTCCCACCTGAATACCTATTTAAAACAATGAGAATACCTATCTGTGTTTATAATTACGTAATCCATTGTTCTAGAAGTAATTATCATGTCATAACTTGCACCTGCGCAACCCTGCCTCCCTCATTCGTGTAAACACCCTCGTCATAGCAAAATGGGAAATACCCAGCTATACCCCGACCCTCTGTCGCGTCCCTGAATAGCGAACTGCCCTAATGTATAGGAGCAAATTATTGTGTTTGCACAAATGGTACCCGCTACTTGCCCTATAGTAAAAATCTACTTAAGGTATCGGGTCTGATTTTACAATTGTAGTTGCCTAGTACTCTCTTAGAAAGTCTCAGATTCTTAGTCAGTTGAGCTTTAACTTCGTTCCTACAAACATCTCGCTACTTGAGGTATAAATTCGTGCTGAATAAATTCTATTAAATTCGGATTACATCTAGCTCTAACCTTTGTCTGTATTACTGTTGTGTATTTTAAATATATTGTGTGTGTGTTTTATGTGCAATATACGTGGATCTATTACATTAGCTGCTTGTGGTTTTTCTACTGTGCCAAACCTTACAACAAACCGCCCCCTTCAAACGACATAAGCTGGTCGTTTACAGATACTGTTTTAATTCGCAATTTGTTTGGTGAATTAATTACATGCAGTTGTATTGTGTAGTTTCATTAATTAATTTAATAATAACTAGCTTCTGCTTGTTTCTTGTTTTAACATAATGTTTTCCATGGCAATCGTCAATATAGATCGTATAGATTCCTATCAGTAAAAGAATTGTTTTAACCAGCAAGCTATATGCATAACACACGATCAATCCCAAAGTGTTTCATGTTGACAGTTCAACAACTTTCATTGCGTTATTTACGTTATTGAGCAGACAAATTTTTCGAACATATGAAGCAATGGATTAGCAATTATTCTAAAAATTATTCATAATATATTATGATTGATCGGGTGCAGTACTTCTATAGATGCCTTTTACAATCAATTAAACATTTAAAAAAATATCAGGTGCAAAGCAACATTACAGTGCACCATAGCAACTAAATGTACCTACCTACTTTACTACTATTTATTTTGCAGTAAGTAACACAATGTCATCTAAGATTTTTCCTACAACAGCTTTATTTAGCAGAACTTCCTCGTGAATTGACGATAACTTTTAATTAACGTTGTATTGTCAATTTCGACATCTCTATGTTCCAATAAAATATTTTACCAGGAAAAATATTGAAAGAATATGCTTCACAAAAAAAAAATTGTGCTGTTTTTGTACCCCAATTGCGCAGTACACGATCAATCACAGTCTGAATCATTTTGAAAGTGATTTTCAATCCATTGCTTCATAAGTTCGAAAAAAAAATCTGCTCGACAATTACGTAAATAACGCAATGTATGTTGTTCAACTGTCATTAGTCTTAATCATTTACGAAAATGTGTTACGCAATTTGATAGCTGGTCATACACAGACGCCGGTTGCGAGTACGTACTTACGC
Source organism: Xanthia togata (assembly GCA_963853775.1). Taxonomy (NCBI): domain Eukaryota; kingdom Metazoa; phylum Arthropoda; class Insecta; order Lepidoptera; family Noctuidae; genus Xanthia; species Xanthia togata. The sequence goes on along the minus strand of OY970797.1, from coordinate 3,943,858 downwards.
ACCTGACACTTCTGAAGAACATCACCAGTAAGGTCACAAAATGTCCTTCTAGGGCGTCTCCCTCCCGACGTTCGACCTTTTGTTAGTCGCCTTTCATTGATCCTCTCAACATATCCAAACCATGTAAGCATACATAACATCACGCCTGTATCCCCGAAGTGTTGAGCAGAGGTGTATAGGTGCAATCCACGACGACGCGCCCCACTCCGCTCCGCTCCGTACTAAAGTACAGCTTACAGTACAGTAATCGCGGATTGGGGCGCGTCGTCGTGGATTGCACTATCTGTACCTATAGTATACATACACCCATATTTAGTGTATGTCCCATGTAATAGGGGGCGAGCCTATTGCCATCAAGCCGGCACAAATCCAGACTCCGGGCTGCTATTGAGCAATTTCATATGGAAAAACCCAATAACAGTATGCCCGACTCGGGAATCGAACCCAAGACTCATGCTCAGCAATACATACAAGCATACTCATGCATGTATGTAAGCACACTCTTTCCAATTATGGTCACTACATCTTTTAAACCTCACCGTTGCCCTATCATTAACACATTCTTGACTGATTGAAGGATCTCTCAAACAAAACTAACTAAACGCGTACTATCGATAAATCTACTAACGGGATACGTCATTGCATTGAAGCAAACCACAGATCGTAGACGTCACAGACCATTTATCTATTGCGTACAATTTTTTCTCTCTGTAACGGCGCGGTCATGAAAGCTGTGTGACGTCACTAGTAAGTAAACGACATCGATATCTTATGTCACCTACTCGACCTATTTTCTCTTAAAAGGATGTTGTGTGACGTGAACGCAAACTTATTGGGATCGCGATAACACTGGACTTGTAAAAGATTACATTGATTTGACAGCCTACTGAATATTCACACAATTTGGTTGTCATACTCATAACATAGAAATTTTCATTTAAAAACTCCTCATAAATTATACCTATGTGTTATCTAATTGTTACATACGTTCAGGTATTTTTTTATCATTTACCTCAAGTAAAAAGGTAGCAGGTAGCACGTCAAAACTTGGCTAATTGGTAAGTCAAGTTACATATCGTCTTCTCTTTTTCGCTCCCGATAATTACGACTTGCCGTCCTATTTCCGTGTCATAATTTAATAGTGTGACATTGTGCCGTTTTTAAAGATCGAATGTTGGGCCCGTAACATACCTACTTCTTTTTAACCGATATTTATTTATATGTAATATCATTGATTTACCTCCATATAGGTACTAGGGTTTTTATATATCACTGTTTACCTCGTACTTTTCTAACATGGTGACAACAAAAAGAGTTGCAATGTTTAGTTGTATTTATTTAGCTGTTTTCTTTCTGGTCTTCGCTTATACGTGTTGGAAGGGAAACCAGCCGTCTATTCTGTAATAATCTCACGGTGAAAACTTAGGTGAAGAGAACGTGAAGTGAGCTGTCATTCCACCTGCTGCTAGGGACTGACAGCTCACCTCACCTAAGTTTTCACGGTGAGATGGTTACAGAATAGCACTGTAGTTTCAGTCCGACATCGTACGTCATACTGCCGTAGTTAAAAACTAAACGAGTTTTGCTAACCCGTTCCACGTTCAGTTCATTTCTTATTACGGTGATTTGCTACATTCGCTTTCATGGTGCATTTTTGGATAGAACTTGGTACCTATTACTATTATGTATCGATTTTCTAATTTCCCTATCGAGCTACATTGGTATTGATTAATAATATATAGTATTATACTTTTAAAGTATAGGCTGATACATATGTAGATCTTCATTAGCAATCATATAATTACTATTAAAAAAGCAATATCATAAACGTTCCATTAAAATAAGCCATTAGTGGCGACAACATCAATATATGTAGAAGACAACAACGTATGTAAACGATGTGTTTGTGCGTGTGTGTGACGTATGTTTGTCTACGTATGTGATTAGATTTCGAACAATGTCATATCTACATAGCATTAGGTACTAGGTAGGTACAGCCACGAGCATAAATAGGTACGTTACACTTACGCAAAATTCAAAAGCGGTGTTCTCGTGAAATAACGACTGCAACTTTGATAAATGACCTATTTCATACTCTTCATGTTGCCAAGATACTATGTTCATATCACCATACAATTTCTAAGAATACTTTAGGAGAACATCGATTTGAATCTTGCGTAAGTGAAACGTACTTATGCTCGTTACTGTCCTTGAGTCATACGTGCCATGTTCTTCCTAGGTCATGTCAGGTCTGGCCTTCTCATTTGTGCAAATAGGTTCAAACAAAAACCTAATTCGCCAAAATGTTGTAGGGTATGGAACAAGAATATAATAAAGCTCTGCTTTAGAAATTAATTTACAAAAACCATTGATTTAATAGAATTATAAAAGATAGTTGTAAATATTAGTTACATTTCGTAAATATTAGAAATCGGGCAACAAAATCTTCTGTAAAGAAATGTTCGATGCAAGACTGTGAGCCGACTGAGAAAATACGTGCCAATGTATATTTTTGTTATTTATTTGCTATTATTTACATCCGCCGCGCGTCGCTCAAACTATCGCAGACCAAGATCTTCCTCCTCACTCTCGATAAAAAAATATCGATTGGGTATTAAGTAATTAAGCTATCAATGTGGAAGAATAGTTATTAGCACCTTATAAATGGTTTCGCAATATTGCTTCCCAGCTTATTTGACGAAAAAATATTGAGTATCATTGCTTCTGCTAATGAAATCTTTAAGACCAAACGTTTTGTACCCCTGCCAAAACGTCTGAGTTGATGTGATTCGAGCAATTCTATTTCATAAATATAGAGAGCAAACTCACTCAAATTACGACCAATCGAAAGTTGATAGTCGGCCAATTAAAAAGTTAAAATGCTAGCACATTGTTGACGTTAGCACAAACCGCTGTTAGATGGCCCTTTTTTTTTGGGGTGGGAAATCATCAAATGACTTCTCCCGCTCTGGGTGGAGCGGAAGGGCGTGTCAGACTCTTACTGACTAAAACCCACCCGTGTTCCTTCTGTTGCCTGTGCAATGCCAAGGGGCCACGGTATCTGTTAGATGGCCCTGGTGTTACGATAAGATTGTGCAATAACCACCAAAACGATATTAAATACCAGAATAGATGATAGATAAATACTAACCCATAACAAGTACCTACATGACATTGCACAAATTATTGTTCGTTAAAATCCACCTCATGAAGTCATGACCATTATATATTATAGCATGTTTTTTTGACACATTGCAATCCGTGAAATATTAAATATGTACAATATTTTCGCGGATTTTCCGCGTGTGCCTACAGATTTGCTCCATTTTTGTATGACGAATGACATATTTTTGTGTGTATATCAAACAAAATCGAGGAAATGTGCAAGCTTCAGACGATCGACATAACAAATATCGACGAGCAAATCTGTAAGAAGTTGACTGATCTTATTGATTTTCAAAACACAGCATATCGAGCGACACTATCGATTTCGATGACGAACTATCACTATGTGTATTACGATTCATCTCAATTTATAAAAGGCTTTTTTATACCTACGAGCTTTGAAAATAATATTTACGTTTATCAGGCTTCACTTCCTCTTCAATCGGCTTTTGATATGAATAATAACTGTAATTATAATTAGGTTCTTTAACAGGCTCCAGAATTTTCTCCTTTTTATTAACTGGATGTGGTCCACTCCATTTAATATCCCGTTGACTCCCTGAAGAATATAAAATTGACGGTATTTTTCAAATGTTACTGCTGCTATTTTACTAGTAGAAAAATAAAATGTCATATAATCCCCACATATTACCAGAATTCGACCCAAGTTTTGACTATTCGAGGTTTAAATATAATTGGATAGGCAACTCTTATCCCCAGTTTGCTATTGAATTTACTTGACCCTTGAATGTAATAAATCTTTGAAATTATTAAAAATCAAGGCAAATGTGTGAAATGCCACTTCATAAACAGTGTTTCAATTTCAGAAGTGACGTCATGGGTCTGTTGTGTAGGAAAAGTCGTTGAACTAATGTTCAACGACTTTTCCTTGACCATTTGTTCAAATACAAGTTCAATGAATCAACCTTCCGAGTCAGGAATGTATTAACAAATTGTGCTGCTTTGTTCTAACCCCCAAGTTCCATAGCAAAGTAACTAAAACTGAATGCACTGAGTTTGAAAGGCTGTAAGTCAATATTATTATTGTCATATCAATAATTTATTACTCTACTAGTAACGGGTATGATGCATTACATTTGATCTCCCGATGCTGCAGTCCAATATCTATAGACTCTGTCCTGATGATCCGGTTTTCTCCCGTTTTCCTGCCCCATTGTGTGCCACTTAGCTTGCCTGCAGAACAATATGAATGTTGTCAGTTTAAGCCGAGGTGTAATTGCCTACAGCAGCCAGCTCCTGCATTTGGATTCAAGCACCAAATAATAAATGTCAGGAATTTCAGCTGAGCAATGATAGAGCAAAATAGGCCATTGAAAGCACACCATCGCAGTGACAGCTAAGCAACTCCAATTAACAGATCACTTTGCGTTCAATTCCTGTACTAATTGGGTCTTGTATGAAAATCATTGAAATATGAATGTAAACTTGCTGTACATTGTCCTTACTTGCTTCTGACTTCTCCTGCTCTTTTGCTCTACTTTCATGGTCCCTCACCCATCGCTTGATTCTACTTGTATTCGGACACTTGTCCCCCCGTTCGCCCAGTTGCGTGGCTTCCTCTTGCATCTTCTTGAAGTACAAGGCCTGAACAGCAAGGGTCGAACCATGATTTATGTAATATTGCGAAACACAAAACTCGCGTTGTTCCTTCGACCACCCACGATTGTCCCATTCCAGTCGTTCCTTGGCGACTGTACTTGGTGATTTAGGTCTATCCATGGCGACTGGACTTTGTCAACTTCCGACCGAGACTGAGTGAGAAACAAGCTAAATTAATTATCTACGTTTGTATCTTATTCAGTCAGCCTTTGATATGGAAAATAAAGATTTTTTTTATCCCTTCTTGCATTGTTTCTCGAATGCTGTCGTGACCACGTCATGGATTTCAAACTTTCTCCTGAATAATGTTCCTCCACCAGCTCCTACTATCAGCAATATGCAAGTCTTCAGAGGCGAGGCGTTGGTTCAGCGGATTTGGTCTGACCAGCGAGCGTATGAGAGTCGATTTTTCCAGCGACAATTAATTCGCGTACGGTACGTTGTCTCCTGCTTTACTGGGCTTTAAGTGAAAAGTCGAGGAAGTATTATTATTACATAAATAGAAGTCTTATTGAGATGAGTCGTAATCCACACACATTTAAAAACCACACCTGTAATTAATTAAATCCATTACTTGGACTGCAATAACCAATTATCAAGAACTACAAATGCTTTCAGTGAAATGTCTAAGACCTCGTTCGCACGAACGTAAAAATATCGCGGTGGGATTTAATCGCGCACTGGATTTTCAACGCGTTGGGACGCACTCTCGTCCCAGCGTGTTGAAAAAACACACTGTTGGATTTTCAACTTTCAGCGCTAAGCAGAGCGTTGAAAATTCAGTGCACGAAAAAAAATCGCCGCGATTTTATTACGTCCGTGCGTACGTAGGATTATAGTAAATTAAGGAATTCACGTGTCGACGTGCCTGCTATTTCTATTTTTAATGTTTTCTATGTTAATTTTAATCGGTATCGGTCGGCAGAAGCCGAATACCATAAGACACGTCAACCTACCCGAAACTGTCAAATTTTCCCAATCAACTTTGAACCTTTTACTTTAGTAATTAAGTTGAAAATCAATTAAAGAAATTTGACAGATTGTAGTAGGTTGATGTGCTGGCGTCTGTACATGGTATGGCACGATTCTTAAACAACTTACTATAAAAAACACATTTATCTAGGCCTAAAACAGAACTAAAGGTTAAATTCTGTAGCCGATTGCAGAACAGAAGCAGGCGACGTGTCGCCGCGACACTGTTGGTTTCTATGTATTTCCATGAAATAGGTACCTTCCGTAGCTTTCCGACACGGATTTATTTGCTTATAAATTATAATGTAAGGTAAGATAAGATGGAATTTTTGTAAATAGTCTCGATACGATACTAGACGAAGAATATGAGTTTTACATCAGCACAAGACACGATTCATAGGTATATTATATTCACACAACAATGAAGGTGTTATTTGAAGATGATTCGATGATTGGATATTTTATTGTTGACAGACGTGAGCATTTGTTATACTTTTCTAGAATATTGATGCCTAGGTCAAAAAAAAAAGAAATTCTATTTAGTCGTCAATAAAAAAATGACTTAGATAAAACGCATTAAAGTTGGGAGGCGTATGTAGGTTTTATACTTACTTGTGTGACCCCCACACAAGTAAGTATAAAACCTACATACTCGTCATGGCACATTTTAACGCAATGTATCGCCGTAATCTTTTGATAACGTAAAATAATAAAAAATACGTGTACGTTATTTTTTCATGACAGACAAAAAACATTTTTTTTTATCATCCCTCCTATTGGCGCTTTGGCCTTGCGGTATAGCTGAAGTTTTTCAAGACAGAATGATTACATTTTACAAGAGATATCTTCTCTTGGAACACTAAACAATCGTGATGAAATAAACACTGTTCGTAAGCTGTTAAAGCTTTGCAATATGTTATTGTGGTACAAATCTAACTGGTTTTCTTTTTAACATACATAAGTTAGCTTTTCTGACATTCGTGGATATAGACTGTTCTATTACCTTTTGTGAGCCACCATTTTAAAACGGGTAAATGTTATAGAACTAACCTTACCTGTTCGAATAACATTGATTAGTGTTAGTGTGTTTGGAATGGCTGTACCTTCATATTTTTTAGATTAATCCTAATGTAAGTAGAGCATAGGCTCTCTCAAGCTGCACCACAAAAAAATCTCCTCAAATAATACTCCAGTAAATATCGTAGGGTATGATGCCCTACGATAAAAGCTAAGGCGGTCGGTGTCACAAGATGGTTGCACGTTGACAAATTGCTGTACTCTAACCTAACATACAAAAGCAGCATAAAGCTCTATCCACGCTGTCCCTGGTCAGGGCCTTTTAGAAACCAGCACATTAATGTATGAAAGAAATCAATATTTTCTCGACCCTGACGGGATGCTAATTCCGTAAACCTTGAAACGAGTGGATGGATCTCATCCACTCGTTTCAAGGTTTACCGGAATACATGCAGTAAATACCTGCGTCATCATGGTTGCTCTTGAGGTCTGACTGGGCCGAAGTCTCCGAACAGTTGTCGATGGTCATATCGATGCCGGCATCCTCGTCCGAGGAATAAGCCTGCTCTGTTCTTCTGTGCTCTGAAAACGTCAAGTGTATCGTTAATTTGATGATGCTATTAAGTAGATGCGCCGAATGTTCGGCCGAATACTCGTATTCGGTACATTCGGCATATTTTTTCATGTTTGTATTCGGCCGAATACTCGGTTGATTTGCCGAATAATTACCGAATATTTAAATTATTGTTAATATTTAAAAAAAGAACATTTTATTAGACAGTAAGGTTAACTAATTACTAAATAAGTGTAGTTTATTCCGAACGTTGTACATAGTTTTTTGTAAATGAAAGAAACTGTGAAAGAATATTGACAAAATAAAAGATTAACTTTGACAATCAATTTAAATAAAATTTTAATCAAATAACCTTCTGCTTTTTTTTTACAAATGATAAATTAAACAAAATTAAATTTCTATGAAATTAACAATTTTAAGAACGCTGCTTTGAGCAACGACTTTTATCAGAAAATATTTTTTTTTAGAATATAATATATTAACTACTATCTTTAGGAATCAACACAAGTATTATAATATGTATATACAAATTAAGTTTTTTTTTTTTTTTAATTAATGTAAATTAAAAATCAACAAAAAAAAAACCTTAAGTAACAAATATTAATTTGCAACATAAAAACTAGGCATTGTCATAACTATTATTAGCCCTTTATGCCTGGAGGCTTTATTTTCTTTTTTAGATATTGTTTACGTTTAGTTATTTTTATTTCTGCTTGAGTATAGTTCTCGATGTTTTTGGTTGGTTTATTGGCATGTGCTAGCTGTCATATGGCTATTAATTTATAATTTAAATTATGTTTTGCGTAATGTAAATTATCTTGTATACTATTGTATAGAATCTTTTTTTTTCTAACTATTCAGACAGCTGTGCTGCTGGTGAGTTTGTTGCGCCACTTCTTCTTCCCAGCTAAAGCATTAGGAAGTGGTGAAGGGTGGGCGTTTTGGGGGACTGTCTTATGTAATTTTGACGTTCGAAAAGTGCTGATTCTCAGCCTAGTTTGAATAAATGACTTTTGAATTTTGATTTGTAATTTTAATCTAATTATGATTTTTTAAAGTCAATTTCAATATAAGTCAAACAAAATTCTATGAAATCAACAATGAACAAATATATTTTCCGTAACAAATACTAGTTAACAAATGAAAAAAAAAATACATGTTGAGGAAACTAAGAATAACCATTAGTAGGTACAATTGAAGTTTTTATCAAATTAAGTTTTTTTGACGAATGACAATGTTAGCACAATAAAATTGTACCGAATGATTCGACCTAATATTCGGTTCGTTACATTTTGGACCGAATATTCGAATTCGGTTGAACCTACATTCGGCGCATCTCTACTATTAAGCCCAGGTACGCACGGACGTGTTTTTAGCGCGGCGATTTTTTTGCGTACACTGGATTTTCAACTCTCGTTGTTGAGCCGAGCGTTGAGAATCCAACGCGTTGGGACGTAAAGTGCAAATCGTTGAAAATCCAGTGCACAAAAAAAAAAATATTACGTCCGCGCGAACGTGGTCAATTGTCATTATGGTAAATAGATAGTTCTTTAATAGATTGAAAAGAGATTAGAGATTAACAAAATTTGTTCAGGTATTCCGTCAGAATTTCCCTGGAGTTTGGAATGTGGGTAATAAATGTCGAAAGGTTCTCAAAAAAATTCAAAATTCAAAAGTCATTTATTCAAACTAGGCTGAGAATCAGCACTTTTCGAACGTCAAAATTACATAAGACAGTCCCCCAAAACGCCCACCCTTCACCACTTCCTAGTGCTTTTGCTGGGAAGAAGAAGTGGCGCAACAAACTCCCCAGCAGCACAGCTGTCTGTTCAGTTAGAAAGAAAATAAAAAATGATTCTATACAACAGTATGCAAGACAATTTACAATATGCAAAAAATAATTTAAATTAAATAGCTATAATTAATAGCCATATGACAGCTAGCACACGCCAATATACCAACCAAAAGCATCGAGAACTATACTCAAGCAGAAATAAAAATAACTAAAAGTAAACAATATCTAAAAAAAAAAAAAAAAAAAAAACCTCCAGGCATAAAGGGCGTGCCCGCTTACATATAGCTGTAACTAGAAGTTACAATTGATAAACTAGGACCATCGAGGTAAAATAAATAATTGTCGAGGTCGCTAGCTAACCACATATTGCAATACAACTCATAAAAAAAACATTGTAATGAGTAGATTATGTCAGCACTAAATTAAAATAAAATTAAAATAAATTGACTTATAAAGTAAAATTATAAACAATTACTTATATAAACTCATATAACCTGTCAGTAGGTAAACTAATTCTGGAGAAAGAACATTTAAACATTGTCTTGAGTTAATCACAGCGACCATCTATTCTTATCATTTAAGTAGTCGTTGACAGAATAGTATGCCTTTGAACAAAGGTTGGACTTTAATTTAGTTTTAAACGCATTAAAAGGCAAATCTAGCAAAGAAGAGGGTAGCTTGTTATAAAAGGTTATACCAAGCCCAACAAATGAGTTATGAACCTTATGAAGCCGGTGAAAGGGAGCACGTAGTTTATCCTTACTTCTTGTGTTAACATTGTGAATATCACTGTTTTTAGTGTATAAGTGTATATTTTGCCTAATATATAAGATGTTGGCGAAGATGAATTGTGATGCCACTGTGAGAATACCGATATCTTTGAAAAAATCTCTTAGAGAAACTCTGGCACCTAGCTGGTAAATTGCTCGAATAGCTCGTTTTTGGAGGACAAATATATTTTGAATATCTGCAGCTTTGCCCCACAGCAGAATACCATAGGACACAACGCTATGAAAATAACTAAAATAGACTAACCGAGCTGTATCAACGTCAGTGTATTGTCTTACTTTTCTGACGGCGTAGGCGGCCGAACTGAGCCTTCCCGCTAGGCTCGATATATGTTGGCCCCACTGAAGTTTGGCATCTACTGTTATGCCCAGAAAAACTGCCGAGTTTACAGTTTCAAGCACCTCTTTATCTAAGACGATGTTGGGTCCTAGATTTCTAACATTTGGAAGGGCAAACTTTACTTACACATTTCGTTTTTTTGGCATTGAGAACTACGTTATTTGTCGTAAACCAATCCGTAACCATTGATAGTGCACTGTTTACATCGTCAAAATCTTGTCTATTCCTGTCTACTTTAAAAATAAGAGAGGTATCATCTGCAAACAGTACAACTTCACAGATACCCTTTAAATAGAATGGTAAGTCATTGATATATACTAAGAACAAGAATGGACCCAGTATTGAGCCTTGAGGTACACCTAACTGAACTGGTAGCCCGGAAGATTTTACACCATATCCCCCATTCTCTTCATTTAATAAGGTTTTATGACAGTCATCGGGGTAGTGTAGGAGTAAAACAGTATTCCCACCCCCACCCCGGGAATACTGGCGTGACGTCACGTTTTGCACCCACTCAAGGTTGCTGAGTTTATAGTGACGTCATTCGTCAGTGCGACGGCATTACTGGGAAATAGAGGCAGCACGTACTGGGAAACATGAGTTGCACATGGTATTTTATGAATGGTGCAATAGGGTGAAGATCATAACTACAAAAAAGCATCGCAGACCTGTTGACAGTTCAACAACATTCATTGTGTTATTTACGTTGTTGAGCAATTTTTTTTTTGAACTTATAATGCAATGGACTAGAAATCTGTTTCAAAACGATTCAGATTCTGATTGATCGTGTATTACGCAATTAGGGTACTGATTTTGCTAAGGGGCCAGGGGGGATGTAGCCAGATCGGTGGTGTCGATGATCAATATTATGCGTCAGTGAAAACCAAATGCAATGTCGGTCTTATCGGCGACTCACTTTGAATTACGTCAAAACTATTTCACTGTTAATCAATGTGACATAAATAAGACCCCAAATCTTTCCACAAGTATTCATAACAGCATTGTTATGAATACTTGTGGAAAGATTTGGGGTCACACGCATGTGTGTTCGATCGGACTGATGATTGCCGCATTACAAGGTCCAATTCGCGTTCTCTCTCTGTTACAAAGTTATAGCTGTATGTCACTGATTTGAAACTGAGTTACAAGGCCTTATTCTGACCTTGAGTTTATAAAGCTGCAGCAAAATGGTGGCACTTTCCTGACAATTAAACCATTGCATAGAAGTGCGTTATTTATATCTTGGAGACAATGTCTACTGCTGGAGATGTGTATGCTAAAGACCATGACGGAATAGTCGGAGGTATTTCCAAATAGTTGGGGATTTTAACTGATGTTAGCAAACAAATTTAGTTTACAAACACATACAATATGGAAAGGAATGAACATAATAAAAAAGATGATCGCTGATTAATTTCATATTAAGTGAGTAATGCCTATTAATATTGAATGTAGTACCTACTACCTGCCTAGGTTACAATCAATGGCAAGTATGGAAATTTTCTTATTCATAAAGCTATTTTCCTTGTATCTCAGGACTGCTTGAAAATCTAAATAATATATTACTGAATTAATTTTAATTTTACACAGTTAGTGTTAAACATCCACACATCATATTAATAACATTCCTAGCTGCAACAGAGAACTGTGTCAGTGGGTCACCATTCACTTTTCTCTATCTGTCATTACTTACATAACGTTCAACCTTACTTCTAAAATAGAATGTGTGAATAAAGTGAATAGCAACTTCTTGGTTAGGTGATTGGGATTGAGAACAATGCATGATTATTTATTATTAAGCATTTTAGCACCATAAAAGTCGTAATGGCCCAGGGGTTAAGGCCTCACCTCTCATGCACAAGGTTGTGGGTTCAAAACCGGGGGAAGTACCAATGTGATGTTTTCAATTGATATGTACTCTCAGAGTTTCTCTTGGACATTAGTAAAATTGGTAAAGGAAAATGTCGTGAGGAAAGCTGGTTGTATAGTTAATATAAGTCTGAAATCGCCAACGTGTCTTTAGCAAGCGTGGTGATCAATGTCCATGCCTTGTCTGTCTGTGAATAGGCCTTTGCCTTGCAGGGGACAATAATAGCCTGGTATTATGCATATTAGCCCACCATACTGTCCCAGTACTCCTGGGCAAAGAGGAGGCCTTTGCCCAGGAGTAGTATTCTACTTCTAATAAATGGTTTGAATAATATATTAGTTAGTAAGCAAATTAAATGAAATTGTTAATTCTGTGAATAGGATACTGGAATCACTTTTACACGTCATATTAAAAAATATTTAAAATAAGCTGAGTTCGGCATTACATTCAAGTAATGTCATTACTACTGACAGTGTGGTGGTTGGAATGATGATGTGACCTAAATATATTAAAAGTTTTATGTCAATAATGGAAGGAATGACAGTAACATTATTGTCATTATTACTGATAGTGTCTGGTCCACTTATCATTACTCATTAGAAGATATCGGATATTCATTCAGTAGGAGTGCATTCCATAATAATAGTGTTGGCTATTATTATGGAATGCACTTTTCCATCGAATTAATCCTAGTTTTCCAAGATCGACAAATTTAGAGTTCTGATTATAAAATTGATAAATTTTGTGCTGTTTGACTTAGAAATGCTAGCTAATATTTAGATATTAGACAAACAACTCGGTGCCTTGAGTTTCGTTAAAACATGTCTAAAGTAGGTGTATAATTTTTGATGTTGACACTGCAAAAGTAACCTTCATAAGAGGCTTATAACTCATTTCCATACCATGTATCTTATAAGTTGTGCATTCCCGGTTTTATGGAATTCTGGGATATAAAGAAAAAAAAATATTATACACTTCCATAATTTCTTAGCCAAAAATCGACTTTAGGTAAATATGCATCCGAATGCGGAATTAGTCATTCCGTATCTTTGGTAGTTCACATTCTTTGATTTGAAAGAGTTAGATTTTAATAAGCAAATACTCATTTTTGCGGCATTTTTATGAATGCAAAACAACTATATTATGGTATTTTTGTATCCATAGGTATTCAATACGCAGATAGGTATTACATAAAACATGTAAAATTATACACAAATAGTTTCAGGCTGCTATGACATAATATTGAGTTTGACATTGAAAAGTATCACATGAGGCCAAACTATGTTTACATAATACTAGCCGATAAAGATGATAAATTGTTGGCAGTCAATTTGCTGATGAGTTTTTTTTACATAATTATAGTGCTTGTTAATTTTGTAATATAAATATTTTTTCTGTTACCAAGCATAAGTTATTTGAATATTTTTCATTTAATTAATAGAACCAAGCCAGATAGCCATTTTAAATATTATTATCTTGTTGTCCTTGAGATAGTTCCAGTTGAATATTATTATGTAAATTACATAAAAATTTGGTAACTTGATTTAAAATAATATTAAGTAGTTTATATTCAGATACTTGTTTAAATATACATTATGATAATTATCATGCATCCCACACAGTAATCCTGTAATGTCTTAACATTACATGATTATTGTGTGCAAAATATTGATAAAACAGATGGACATTGATGATAGAAATTGAGACAAACCAAGCATACATTGAATGATAAACTCATGATTATTGTGAGCCAACATTGCAACAATACTCCCATTTACTATAATTTAATGACAACGCCAACAAACATGTTGGTTTTTCATTCCAGGAACTGAAACGTTTTGTGAAATTATATTATGTACCAAGCAAGTAATGCAAGCAAGCATCATTTAGATTGGCCTTGCCCACTCAGTATTCAGTGAGTAAGACAGTACAAAAAGTCAGGACAAGTCACGTTTGTCTGTAAAATATACAGACAAAGCATGACCACATTGAAATGTGACATGTGGGAACGGTAATGTCATGAAACGTGAAAGTAAAGGTTGCGCTGATAAACGAGACGGGGCTTGCGAAACCCGTGATTATTACACATAACAGTCTATCACATGGATTTGCCAAACATATGGTGTCAGGCATCCCTCAGGTTGTTGGCATCTAACGACTGCGAGCAAATATACGTAAACGTCACACGTCCCGCGGAAAGTCCGCTGTCACAAGGTCGCCGCGTGATCTCATTCTTGGCGGAATCCGAGCTCCACACACCACATAACCAAACTAAATACTTTTACACAATATAGTGCATTAAAACTCACCGTATTTTCCTTTCTTCTTTCCTTTAGGCATTGTGGATGATGTCTTTTTCCAACGAATGTAACTTGCGATATCCGTTAATTTATATTCACTATTTATTTAAACTAAGTATCTCACTTAATCAAGACGGAGAAAAGTTCAATATATCAGTTCTTGTGGAACGATTTGGGCACTGAATGTAACATAAAACTAAAATTTCAGAAAAACTTTTTAACATGTTTAACCGTGTAACATGCACACTCTATAGCACTCCGTGGGTTTGCGCAGTGCGCTGTCACTGTTTGTGAGGTGGAAGAAAATTACGCCATCTTTAATTTTAGTGTTGCCATTGCGTAAAAACAGCATTAACCTATTATTTAAAATGTGAACATTTATTTTATCAAAAAGAGTGAAAAATTTATTTCTTTCCAAATTATTAAAATAAAATTTACTTATGATGGTTTTATGCCTATATACAAAGAATTATTATTTTTAATAATTTAAAGTGCACCTAAAATATACCCGTAATTAGTCATAATTAAATATAGTGGCAATCTTTTTAGCGCGCGCGCGTCATTTCAAAGCACTTTTCCAGGAAAAAAATGAATGCGTCAGCGTCAATAAAATCCAGTTGCTAGATCTTTGTGGAAATGTTGTGAAACTTATTGCTAGATGTATTTGATTAAGTTGTGTAAATTATAATCACTATTATCGTTTTATAGAATGTGTAAATGAAAAAGTTGCTGCCACACATGAAAAGTCTGTCTGCTAACTGTGCGTTTGCACTGGCGAACATTCACAACAAAACATGGGAGGAGGTTCTCAATTCGGATGTTTGTATTTTTTAACCGACTTCTAAAAAAGGAGGAGGTTCTCAATTCGGATGTTTGTATTTTTTTTATGTTTGTTCGCGCATACTCCGTCGCTTGACAACCGATTTGAAAAATTATTTTTTTGTTGGAAAGGGTATACCTACCTACTTTCCAAATGAAAATTTTATCGAAATCGGACAAGAAGTTTTTGAAAAATCAACCATTGCGTTTTTTGTTCGCGCATAACTCCGTCATTTACAAACCGATTTGGTTTTTTTTAAATTCCATAGCCTATGCTTTCCAATTGGTCCCATAGTCACCAAGTCGGGATCTGATGATGGAATCCTGGCAAAATCGAGGGAACTCTTCAAATTTTATAGGAAAACATACAGCGATTTTGGTATTTTCTACAACAAGTGAAGCATTTGCGTGCAATAAAAACCATTCTACCATCAGATCTGATGATTGGATTCATCATCACAGAGACAGGCACCGGAACTCATACCTACGATGATCGTAATCTTCTTGACTCTCGTTAGCTAATCGATTGCGAATTAAGGATATACGATGATCGTAATCTTCTTGACTCTCGTTAGCTAATCGATTGCGAATGAAAGATATAGGTACAATGATCGTAATCTTCTTGACTCTCGTTATCTAATCGATTGCGAATTAAGGATATACGATGATCGTAATCTTCTTGACTCTCGTTAGCTAATCGATTGCGAATGAAAGATATACGATGATCGTAATCTTCTTGACTCTCGTTAGCTAATCGATTGCGAATGAAAGTTATACGATGATCGTAATCTTCTTGACTCTCGTTAGCTAATCGATTGCGAATGAAAGTTATACGATGATCGTAATCTTCTTGACTCTTGTAACCTTATTGACTTTCCATTCAACCTAAAGTAACATGTAGGTCGTCTGCTTTGACAGTCTGTTTTCGCGGTGGCCAGGGTTCTCATTCGAAATGCGTTGAGCATTTCTTTCCCTAATTTATTTTAATCGTTTTCCTTTTTCATTCTCAGTTTCAGTTCGACACCATTTTCTCGTACGAGAAGCATCTTAATGAAGCTTTATAAAATATGGGTAGGCCACTAGGCCTACATATTATAAAAGATTAAAATATGTCACTAAAAATTAACAAATAAAAATATTTTTTGCAAAAAAACAAACCGACTTCAAAAACCCTAAAAGCACTAAAAAGTTATAAATCATACTATAACCTACCTATATTAATAAACCTAACTTAACTTACGATTAACCTATATTAATAAATTTTAACATTTTTTTGGAGTCAGTGTAAGCCCAGAAAAAAACAAAACATAAATCTTACACCTTATAAATATTAATTCAAATCGGAAAACAACAATATTCCCTAATACCTAATATTTAAACACAAAGAAAAAAGATACCTACTAACGTTACTACTTAATAATAATAATATATTTTTACATACAAATCAATAAAATCAGAGCAAACACAGTTTACACAATGCAACAACGCAAGAAAAGCAACGTGTTCGACGATTAACTTCAAGATCTTGAGTCACGTGAACATAATGAGTAATTGTGTAGCAACCTCACTTGTAGAAATGTCGGTAACGAAACCATAGCGCGATTCAGAAATGAGGCCTCAATTTTATTAACAACGCCAGAAATTTCCTGAAATCTATCGAGCTTTGTTGTACTATAACGGAAAAATACTCTGGAATTACCAGTCGTTTCATTACCTACTTAGCTTGGCACCGACTCCAAAAAATTGTTAAATTTTATTATAGGTTAATCGTAGGTTAAGTTAGGTTTATATAGTATTATTTATAACTTTTTTGTGCTTTTAGGGTTTTTGAAGTCGGTTTGTATTTTTGGAAAAAATGTTTTATAAATAGCAAGCAAAGCCGATGTCAACTATTCTGCCGATGTCTAAAGTGCATTGGAAAAACAAGTGTTCAAGGAGTTTTTTTTATTTTTTAAAGAACAAAATGAAAAGAGAAACAGTAACTAAAGACACGTAAAATTCTTCGATTGATACAGTTGGTCACAATGTAGATCTTGTTGGGTTAGTACGGGACTGAAACAAACAAAAAATTAAATAAATAAATATTGTAATTGTTGTGACATAAAATATACACATACCACACCAGACCACCACATCCAGAGTGCCCTCCTTCAACCCGCACTCGCAGAGAGAACCAGGGTTTTGACTTTATGGTTGGTTGTACCTACTGCATAATAAAACCTGCCCTTTTTTTCTTCCAGAGTTATTCCACTGTCCCTGTCATGAAGATTGGAGCTTAGCTTGTGGAAGGTTTAGCAAGTCATACCCCTGATGAGTATTGTGGGTGAGATTAGCTACTGCCACAGAAATATTAAAAACTATATCTATGGCTACTGCTGATGAGCATGCATCTTTGGCCAGAGCATCAGCGCACTCATTGCCCCTAATGCCACGTTTTTTTAAACTAACTAGTTTCGATACCTAGTCAGGTATCGAAACTAGTTAGTTTAAAAAAACGTCAGTTACAGTTGTAACTGAACCTCTTTTTGATTGTTAGTAGGTACAAGATAATAAAGACTTTTTAATTTATAAAAACGGGAGCGGTGCAATTTACTTTTGAAGGGGTTTTGTACTAAAGCTTATAACAGCTAAGAGAGTCTGTGAAAATTACGGCTTTGTCAATATTGTGGTGAGACTATAAAAAGACAAGCTTCCTATAAGTGAAGTGATAGTGTGCAGCCTACCGCGTTAAATTCGTCGGCGCGGTTTATTTCGCAAGCGCATATTTCGGGCAATAAGGACAATAAACAGGATGAGAATGAATGGACCATTGTACAGGGAAAGAAGAAAAAGTATCGTTTTTCTGGTAGCAGAGGGAAAGCTGCGTTGGAGCCTAATTCCAAATTCCGAGCAACGGATATTCAGATTCCACTGTTTATTACGTATGTCGATAAACAGGTATCTGAAAGTGATATCACTGAGTACATTCTATCTAAGACACAGACAATAGTGACACTTAAGAAAATAAACATGAGCAAGCAGAAAAGTTACAACGCTTTCAAAATATTTGTACCGCAACACAAGTTAGCGTTGTTTTTAGATGACAGCCTGTGGCCCGAAGGTGAGAAAGGTGTGTCGTTTCGTCGTTTTATTTATTATAGTAAAGCAAATAATTTTATGAATAGTGTGAATGGTGGAACAACAAAACAATTATCATGAATGTACAACTACAGAGCAACACCAAAGCTACGTTTTTAAGTTTTAACTGTAAATCTATCAAAAGATCAATTGATTGTGTGAGAAGTCTGTGTGCGTCGGCGGATGTCGTAGCATTGCAGGAGACATGGTTGCTCCCACATGACATCCCACTGTTGGGCACGATTGACCAGGAGTTTGCGTACACCGGCACGTCGGCTGTCGATACCTCTGCAGGCATACTAAGGGGAAGGCCGTTTGGCGGCGTGGCGCTATTGTGGCGCAAAGATAGGTTCAGCGAAGTGTCTGTCATTGAGTGCAACAATCCACGTATTTGTGCGATAAAAGCTACGGCAAATAACCGCGTGAGTGTTGTTATAAGTGTTTACATGCCGACGGACGGGATGGATAATTTACCCGAGTTTACGGATTGCTTCAGTGAGGTATGTGCCATTGTTGAAAATATTTCTGCAGAGGCTATATATGTGCTAGGAGACTTTAATGCACACCCGGGTGAACTTTTCGGAAATGAGTTAAACAGTTTATGTGAGGACCAACAGTGGATATGTGCTGACATTAAAAAGTTAGGATGTGTATCTGATAACTATACATTTGTTAGTGACGTGCATGGTTGTACACGGTGGCTCGATCATTGCGTTGTTAGTCGGTCCGCTTGGCAAACCATTACAAATGTGTTTATTAAATACGACAGTTTTTGGTCGGATCACCTACCACTTTTTATTGAGTGTGACTTAAATTTAATTATAAGTAAAACTAGTTTTCATGAGGTTAGGTGTAATAAGGTTAATTGGGGTAATAAAACTAATGAGCAAATTGTTAAATACAGAGATTATTGTAATAGTAAATTTAAGTTACTGGATTTTCCAGACGAATTTAGGCAATGTAGTTTTGATCTTTGTAATATTTTGGAGCACAAAAAAAGGCTGAATATAGTGTATGAGAATATCGTTACGATATTATCCGAGGCATGCTTATGCAGTCATAAGGATGAAAATAGATCACGCAGAAATCGTACAGTAATTGGTTGGAATAAACATGTAAGCGAGGCACACAGGGATGCCAGACTAAAATTTTTGAATTGGGTTGGGCTTAATAGACCAAAAGAGGGCATAACACAACAGACAGACAGTAAGGGCATTGCTGAGCTGTTTAGAGAACACTTTAGGGTGAGTTCCCCGCTTGGTCCTTCAAAGGTGATGCCTGATGCTGAATCAGTCGTGACCGGTGACTTATTTAATGTTACAGCCAAACAAGTGTCGGATGTAATTATGAAGATGTCCAGAGGTAAGTCTCCCGGTCACGACGGGCTCAGCATTGAGCATCTAAAGTATGCAGGCGTTCATTTGCCGCGCGTTCTGGCAATGTTCTACACACTATGCATGAGTCATTCATACCTGCCCCCCGACCTCTTGCGAACTATTATTGTTCCCAGTGTCAAAAATAAAACGGGTGTGTTATCCGACAAAGAAAATTACAGGCCAATTTCTTTGGCGACAGTTGTAGCTAAGGTGCTGGACGCTGTGCTTGACTCAGAACTGGAGAAGCATCTCAGCATTCATGACGCGCAGTTTGGGTTCCGCCCCGGACTTTCTACTGAAAGCGCCATTCTGAGTCTCAAGCACACCGCGCAATACTACACGGAGCGGCGTACACCTGTGTATGCATGTTTCCTCGACCTTTCAAAGGCATTTGACCTAGTGTCATATGACTTGCTGTGGTCGAAGCTTAGAAAAACCGGCGTGCATGCACAGGTGCAACGGATTTTCCATTACTGGTACGCCAATCAGACCAATAATGTCAGATGGGCAGACAGCCTCTCCGAAGTGTACGGAGTGGAGTGCGGGACGAGGCAAGGTGGGTTGACCTCCCCTAAGCTCTTTAACCTGTACTTTAACGACCTGCTAGCTGAGCTCAGCAGCACGCATGTCGGTTGCTCTATTGATAATGTTTGCATGAATAATATTAGCTACGCGGATGACATGGTCCTGCTGAGCCCAGCTGTCAGTGCAATAAGGCAGCTCTTACAGGTCTGTGAAAAGTATGCCCATGAACATGGTCTTTTGTACAACTCAAAGAAAAGTGAGTTGTTGGTCTTCAGGGCCTCTGGCAAGTGTCCGCCTAGTGTCCCCGCCATAAAACTGAATGGTGTTGAGCTAAAACGGATCTACCAGTTTAAATACCTAGGGCACTATGTTACTGAGGATCTTGATGACCAAGTTGACATTGAAAGGGAGCGCAGGGCATTGGCGGTTAAAAGTAATATGCTGGCACGCAGGTTCGCTCGCTGCAGTAAACAGGTAAAGGTTACACTTTTTAAAGCTTACTGCCAAACTTTTTACACGAGTAGCCTGTGGGTCAGCTGTACTCAAAGGTCGATCAATGCCTTGCGTGTCCAGTATAATAATGGATTCAGGATGCTGCTAGGGCTGCCCCGCTTTTGTAGCGCTTCGGGTATGTTTGCGGGGCAGCACTAACAGTATCCTTCAAGTAATTGCTGAGAAGTATGACTCGGCAGTCATGAAGGCTTTCGTTCGGATTCTGGTCAGATAGCGTAGCCATCTATCCCGAACCCGAGCGAGAGGTTTCATGACTACTCACTTTTTATGTACCTACCGTTTGTAATATGTCTGTACTAACATAGTTTGTAAGATATTTTTTGTAACTAACAATTATGGACTTTGTCTGAATAAATAAATAAATAATAAAAAAAAATAAAAAAAAATAAAGCCACACACTCGCCCGTGAACACAGAAGACTCTTTAGCACATTTGAATAGTAAAATAATACTGGAGTTTTGGTAATAAACCGAAGCACCAGTGTTACCGAGGTCATTAAATTTTGAAGCATCTGGAAAAAAACCTTTGAAAGTCAATCCATCGTTCTCCCACCACCGCATTGAAAGCCGAATTCGATGAAGGGGACTTTTTGGAAATACCAAAATCAAAGAAATTTTTGGAGTGAAACATAATAATAGGTCTTTACCTATGTAATTGGAGATTCTATAACTAGCATTTTCAGATTTAATTATCTGTGGATTGGCGCGCAATTCGAAATTAAAATGAATTTTATTCGAAAGACGTGCTAATTTAATTTCAAATTCAGTCATTTATTTTTAGATAGTTTTTGTTTTTGTGACATTGTGGTAGTTTTTGGCGCCATGAATAAACTGAAAATTCGTACAATTTTCGAATATGAGTTCCTACGTGGAAATACCGCTGCGCACACAACACCAAACATTAACGACGTGTACGGCCCTAACACTGCTTGCATAAACACGGTCCATTATTGGTTCAATCGTTTTAAATCTGGAAATTTTGAGTTGAAGATCGAGCCTCGCGGTCGGCTGGTAACCATTGTCGACAACGACGAATTGAAGGTGATAGTGGAAGTTGATCCAATTCAATCTACGGCTGAGCTTGCTGCGAGCCTTGGAGTTAGTGTCAAAACAACATTAAAGCACTTGCGTCAAATCTGAAAGATAAAAAAGCTAGATAAGTGGGTGCCACACGAACTAAGCGACCAACAGCGAGATTTACGCGTCGAAGCATGCATATGCACAGTAGTGCTATGCATGCTATGTATGCTAGTGCGATTCAGTAGAATCGGCATAGAAACGAGGGAATTCTTAATCGAATTGTTACCTGCGATGAAAAGTGAATCCTGTACGACAACCGTAAGCGTTCGTCTTAGTGGGTGGACCCGGGTACAGCACCTAATCAGTGCGCTAAAAAAAGATTACTCATAGGAATGGATAGATGGTGACTGTCTGGTGGACCAGTACATCACGGACTTGTACATCACAGCTTCTTACCGAATGGCACAACAGTGACGGCAGATGTCTATTGCCAAGAATATTGCAAACAATGATGGAGAAGCTCGTAATACGACAGACCATCGCAAAGCTACAAGAGTTACACCTGGAAGCTCTCCATCACCCACCGTACTCACCGGACCATGCCCCAACATTATGTCTACTTTTTTCAAAATTTAGACAATTTTTTAAGTGGGAAAAAAATCTACTCCCGAGAGGCAGTACAAAACGCTTTCGCTGACTTCATCGCCTCCCGTCCGGCAGACACAGTTCTACATTAAAGGGATAACTACCATCAAAATGGCAAAATTGTATACTTAGATAATTTGGGCCAGTACTTTGATTAGCTGAAATAAAATAAAAAAAACCAAAACTTTAAATTATCATATAAATCTCCAATTTCATAGGTAAAGACCTACTACTTCATAGGAAAAGTTAAAAAGAGGTAATCTGGGAAACTTCTATTGGACAAACTAAATTTTGAATTAGGCGAAATGCTTTTAAAATTAAGGATAAGTATTTCTTTGTTTCTCCAGAAATCTGAGCTTCTACAGATGGCATCTAGCTCGATCAATCTTGCTACAAGGGGATGAGAAGATCTAGATATTAACCTAGCCACAAAACGTGAGGCCAGATACTGCTGTCTTAGGGGAGGTTCAGCACACTCAACCTGCAACGCGTTCACGGGAGAAGACTTTATTCATCCAGAGATGATCCGAAGGCATTTTGACTGAATTCTATCAAGGACAGTCAAAGCACCCTTGTTGCATGGAACTAGATGGAACGTATCATAGTTTAAAACCCTACGAATTAAAGCGTTATATACTAATTTCATAGTATACGGGTGGGCACCCCAACAAACACCCGCGTGTGCTTTTAAAATTGGTATTTTTTTTTACCCATCTTTTTATTAATAAATTTATAATGTTGAGTCCAGAAAACGCCTAATTTTTTTACCATATTGACTAACGGGATATTATGACCTAAAATGTCCAATGAGATGAAGGGAGTCATTTGCGAGAGAAAATTACTGCCGAGCTTTTTGGTGCTTAGTTTCTGTCAAAGTTCCATACAATATTTGACAGGAAATAGAGATTTCAACATGTTTTGTTGTGATGTTTCGCCAGTGCAAACGCACAGTAAAGCTACGGTTTCCTAGAAGAGCGGTGACCGCTCACGTAGCGTCAGCAATTTACGGGCGAATGACGTCACTGAAATGTTAAATAATAAAGTAAGTTGGTGTGGTTTCCTAGAGAGCTTTGTTGACACCGTAAAGCAAACCCTACTCCCCAAAGATTTAAATCGCTTGATTTGCCCTCACCGAAGAAAAAGTGTACATACAGAGTGAGCTCATACATTATTAAAGCGTTTCCATGATAAACAGCAGACTATAGTCAGTACAAACGAAACGCGACTGTCTTTTGACGCGATACGGCGAATCTAACCATTTAAATCTTCGCCGCTGGCATCTGCATAAATGATTCT
Organism: Xanthia togata; assembly: GCA_963853775.1. NCBI lineage: Eukaryota > Metazoa > Arthropoda > Insecta > Lepidoptera > Noctuidae > Xanthia > Xanthia togata. The sequence continues at coordinate 3,920,107 of OY970797.1, read as the reverse complement.
TATTCTTATCATTTTCATGACAGCCGTCATTGCGGCCGCCGTCAAGTGCGGCCACCGCTTTTCTAGGAAACCGTAAGAAAGTCTTGATTTATTTTTGTTGCTTTGGTTAAAAAATAATAGGAATTAAAAAATATATGTTTTGGCGCCTGAATGACATTGACAGGAAACAGCTCAACAGCTGTTTCCTGTCAATGTCATTCAGGCGCCAAAACACACACATACTCGTACATACATATATGAATTTCACAAAACAAATCTATACCAACGTATAGATTTGTTTTGTGAAATTCATGGTATAATAATATGTTATTAAACCATGGTGAAATTGTCTTGTCACAGAAATTGTAGGTATTGCCAAAAAATATGGCGGCGTTCTGGAGTTCCGATTTTGACCACACACAAAAATAACCTTTTTTTAATTCTCCCGCTCTGGGCGGAGCGGGAGCGGGATTCAGACTGACTAAAACCCACCCATGTTCCTTCAGTTGCCTGTATTTGCCACTTTGCCAGGGGCCACGGTATCACTTTCGGACTTTACCGCGACCCCGGCAGGACCCCAAAATAACCTTAGCGTTGTAGATCCAAGGAGCTCTAAAAAAGTTGGGAGGTATTATCTGGCAAATAAAAATGATGCCTGCTCATGCTGCTATACATTTTTGGTCGCAATTTCTTTGCCCTAATAATAGAATACACAATACAATGCCGATAATACGATGAACGAACTTTTAACTACCTCCCAGCCTGGGAATCGAACCAAGAAGTTTAAAACTGTAAAATTATTGAGCTGGCAATCCGAGGAAAAGTTGATTAAGATTTATATCTTATACAATTTTTTGCACAGCCCATGGATTCGTACCTATATTCGGGTTTTTTTGTGTAAGTAGGAAAATAACTTTTTGCGTGGGACGATTTTCGGGACCTCATTCAGCGACGAAATTCTCTACGTAAGTAGCTACATTGGAGTAACCAAACATCTGACTTATAAGCTTACCTACCTTGTTGGGACGTTCAGAACAAATTAATTCGATTAGAATAGTAGGATGGAATGGATGCCTTTGCGAACACTTTTTGATCCATCTGTCACAGAGGTGTTTTCGGAGCTCAATAGTGTTCCCAGCTCAGACCAAATAAAAAACCAAGACGGCGCTGTCAACAGTGAATTGAGGCCGGTTTCGTAAACAATTGTGCACTTAGTGAGGTGTAGTTTGATTGTAGTTTCATTGTAAATGGTTGTATCTAAATATGTGCGTGTAAGCGTGTATACCTACAGAGCGGAGGTGTACTTTTGGCATGCCTCACTGTATTGTTCACAGAGCTTTGTCTTTGTTTGTTTATTTGGTCTGAGGTTCCCAGAATACACACACAGGTCACAAAATAGGTACTTACTTACGTTTCGATAGTGCTAACGTTCATACAAAAAAACCGGCCAAGTGCGTGTCGGACTACACACAATGAAGGGTTCCGTAGTTGAGATGAATTTATTCCAAGAACAAACTTAACACTAACTAGCTTCATATTTTTGACTGACCGACCCCTTGACAATTCAAAAGTGCCTGAAAATGGTTTAATTGAAATAAATGCTTTGAGTTTGAGTTTGAGTTTAAACATTCTAGTTGAAAAACATGTTCTCCCTCTTCTTATAGGTTTCCTGTAATCTATGAGTAAAAAGAGAAATAATACCTACTCTGTTTTATTTTTAATTTTATGCTCAGTAGTTTCGGAGATCAGGGGGAAATAGGCAATTTTCATCAATTTTCAATATCTTGAGTGTTCATTTTAAATTATGAAAAATATTTGAGATCCTCGCAATAAACCCTTTCATTTGATATTTTACACGGTACAGATAAGAAAACAAACGAAAACACGGACGTTTACAAAAAAAAAATGCCCCTCAAAAGTGACGTGTAGGTACCTACCTAACGTAGAAATCAACAATGTCTTATAAAATAAGTCAATGTAAATAAATAAATGTTGAATATCCCCAATTATTAAAATTGATTTACTTATTTACGTTACGCGTCACTTTCGAGGGGCATTTTTTTTTGTACACGTCCTTTTTTGGGTCACAGAAATACATATATTATGTGTACTTGCCAATTCATTTATGAAAATATTATGTATGTGAGAAATCATCTACATCTTTTTAATAAAATAAGTGAAAGACTTAATACTAGAAATAAAGATAAAATAGATCAACCATTTTTCAGACTATCTAAAGTAAATACATCTTTTATGGGGTACTGTGTTAAATGTTACAACAGAATACCTTGTGATATATTAGAATTAAATGAAAGAAAATTTAAAACTCATATAAAAAGTACACTTTGTAAACAAGCATATTACAAATTAGAGGATTATATCCAAGATAAAAATGCTTGGAAACATGCTGGTCCTGCTCCATAGGACAATTTAGAATCTAGACAAAATCAAACTGGTTGCCAATTTAATTGTATAATATTTTTTTTTTAAACATTAATTTTATATTCTGTGATTACTTGAACTCACACACTGACTTATTATTAGTAGTACTTGTTAAAATGTTAAGAATATCGTATAATTTTACAATGTTTGTAAATATGTGAGCACCATGCATCTATCACATAATTAATTTATGTCATTCCTTCATTTTTCATTCTTTTTACCTATCGTGGTATAGTAATCCTATTCTAGGTGCATCGTCTTCACATATAATTATATAATTAATGTATACAGAATATTGTGAAAATATTTTAAAAGAGTAACGGTGGAGTTTCTTGCCCATTCTTCTCCATACGAAAACGACCTTTTGGAATGGGCGACTAGAATCAATTATTATATCTTTTTTTTGTAAATGTTGACGTTCATAAGTGCCTTTTTTGTGTCTAAATGAAATAAATTATTTGACTTTGACTTTGACTTTGTACCAAATTTCAACATAATCCGTTCATTAGATTCGGAGCAACTTGGTTGTGACAGACGGACAGACAGACACACAAGTGATCCTATAAGGGTTCCGTTTATTCCTTTTGAGGTAGGTACGGAAGCCTATAAATAGGCCATCGTATTTCTTTCTATTGGTTCTGTTCTGGGTGATACAAAATTCTATTTCGGGATTTTGTCAAGATAGGCTCTTACGCAATGGCATCGCTTAGGTATCAATCAATTCCGATTTTTATAAGGCCTGGGCAAAGAAATTACAAAAAAATCTTTCACCAGGTGAATGAAAACATATTATCACTGAGTAACATAGGCTATAATTTATAACGATATCACGCGGGCGAACCCGCTGGCAGAAGTTAGTAGGTAATAAAGGAGAAAGCGAAATTAAATAACATTATTTTTATTATCTACACCTAAGTTGCACGTTATTACGTAGGCGAATACTCATGCATGGACAAAAAAATATAATATTTGCACTGGAATTAACTATAAACATAGAAGGAACATAATTGGAAACATTAAACATAAAATACTTTATCTAACAAACACAAAATGCTGAGCAAACCCAAGCGTCCTGTAATGGCAATCGATCCATTTTTCACTTCATCCTCTTTTTTTTTTCGCAATTGTCCTACATCGTTCCACTTCGCCTTCTGCTCTCTCGAACCATATATCTTCCCGTAACGAAACTCTGCACACTGCACTAACATTGTGAGTGGTACACCCATGTAAAGGTATCGACTGTTTTTCTTCTTCAAATTAGTTGAACCTCTAAATTCTTCCAACTCTGCACCGTTGATGTACCAGCGGAGTTCTGAGTCCGGAGCACCTCGACAGTACGCTTGAATCATGTCTCCTTCTTTATATTCTTCAGCTAATCCTTCGAGCAACGGCCTCCGGTGCTGGTGGCCGTGGACTTCCATGTGTGCTGTCATGGTTGCAAACTTGTATGGCGGCACATCCCTTTCGATGTCGCACCGGTACAGTCCGGTGGCTTCCTCAGTCAGAGCTCCTAGCTTCAGCTGGCAGGCTACAGGTCCGCACGTTAGCATCTCCACTGTCCCAACTCCAAGGATGGGAAAGGAGCGAGTGCTGGGTGCCGCACCAGGTCGATATCTGAAGAACTCGTTGGCGCCTTTGAACCAGCTGAGTAGCGTGAAGTTGGCGTCATATCGGCACTCGATCTCGACTTCCTGCTGGCCGGGTGCTACGATGTGGGGTACGTAGAGGTACGTGATGTTGAATGTCCTGGCTCGGGCGCCGACGCACGCGGCGAGGAGCATCGCTAACACCAGCATGATGCCAGGACGCGCGCGCAACTCGCACTGCGTCTGCGCCCTAACCTAACCCAGCTCCGCTAACGCGCTCTTAATTAAACAGTTTATTAAACTCCGACACTTAACCGTTGGACAGATAAACGGATCCCTCATTGACAAGAGTATTTTTTTCACAAAATTTAATTGATAGACAAATTGGTTTCGCTGGGGGTGGCTGAATTAACGCCCTAAGCAATTATTTTAATGGGGGCCTTCTACTTTTTTTCTATTAATTTAGATGGGGTAGGTTTTTTTAAGCAGTTAAGTTTTTTTAAACAATTTCAATTTACTTATGAACGTGCCGAATCTATCTTTCACATGTATAAGTAAAACAAAACATAAGGTAAGCAACTACATAATAGGATGCAAGTTCAATGATATCCATAACTTGTTATTCATCTATTTTGTTCTGGAATATTTGATCTAGATTTCCTTTGTAAGTAAAACAGACGATATCGATGACCAAGATAACCTTGCTGCAAGTAGGTAGGTTTTAAACAATAATAAAATGAACACATATTTTGCAATTATTGTAATGACATGAAAAGGTATTCCCAGCATTTCCCAGCTGTTTTCCTAATAATAAGTACACAATGTAATAAAATTATATAGAAATTAATAATCCTGCCAATATTTGGTAAGTAACAATATTACGAAACCAAAATGTAGCTAGGTCTATTGGGCCACTGGAAGAAAAAAGTTTAGCCCGTGGCACTGACGGGTTAGAGGAACCTCCCAACTCTTAGCGAATTACGCACAGAGTGTGTCATCCAATTTTGCCAAACGAGACAATTATGAACAAATAAAACTGGTGATATCCGTCGCACTGAGATTTTCTTGGAATAGAACTGGCAGAATTGTTAATGTTGGCTTTGGTGGTGCTCTTTAATTGGGATTCAAGAAATATTTTAATTTTAATAAGGTCTTTTGAAAAAACACAGGTACTGTTTTTTTTTTCTCTAGATTTTCAATAATGACCTATGATTCAAGTAAAGCTTATAGTTTCATCTGTATTGCAAAGAACAATGACTCATCTTTCCATTTGCTTTGGTTTCAGTCACAGTTCCTCTATTCAGTTTACCCCATACCGTACCTTTTAGCCTGAGTCAATAGACCGTCTTGATAGAATGACAGGGCTGTATTGACTATTGATCCCAGATGACCGCTGACATCGTCGGTGTTCCGCGGTCACAGCATAATGACACCAAGGGCCCTAGAAAAAGCATCGTATTTCAGACGCATAGATGTTCAAGGAGCTTTTCGATTTGTACCTACCAGATTTATTTTTCCGTCAGTGCACAAGCCAATGCCTAATAAGAGTCAAAAAACTTTCCCCTGTGGGGTCACACCGAGCCGCGTCCGTATACCCACGCGCGCATCTCGGAAACAAGACATTACAATTTTATTACCAGTAATCATCTTAAGTGTTATCTACCTAATTGAATAATGCATCGGCATAGTGACCGCTGCCGGCTCTGTTTTGCTAAACAACGCTATCTGGATTGTTTTGGTAGGAATTTTATTGAGCTAAAGCGTTAACGGTATTGACCAGGCATGGTGTAAAGAACGGTAGAAAAAAAACAGTAGGTAACCGATTATTTTTGACAGCTGAATCTTCAAAGTTGCAATTAAGAACAACTTGTCCTACATACAATGTTCAACATGTAATTAGTAACTAATCCAATCAGCATCGCAAGAGTTATCGAAGCGGGCAACAAGAGCGATCAATTAAAATGAGCCTCAGATTTAAGTGGCTGGACTAATTTTGGAAACAGTTACCTAATATATATCTCAGTAAGTATATATATTGATGGAGCTTTCATGTAATTTTGCACAAGGTCTGCTGTAATTCAGACAGATGGGTTGTACACAGCAGATAGTGATCTTTTGATATCTGTCATCTGCAGTACTCGTAGAACCAATTTGTGTGTCTGTCTGTTAGCCCTTAGTTGAAACATTTCTTAAGAAACACTTGTGCATTTAGGCGACCAAATGATATAGGTAATAAAAAATCAATCTGCCTAGCCTTTTCCCAACTATATTGGGGTCGGCTTCCAGTCTAACCGGATGCAGCTGAATACCAGTATTTTATATGGAGCGACTGCCTATCTGACCTCCACAACCCAGTAACTGGGTAATACGATTACGATACCCCTTCGTAAGACTGGTTGTCAGATATTCGGGCTTTTGACGACCCGTAACGACTGTCAAAGATCCACGAATGACAACCGGGACCAACGGCTTAACGTGCTTTCCGAGGCACGGAGGAGTCTCGGTATGTAAAGATGGTCACCCATCCACAGACCAACCCCGGCAAGCGTAGCTTAACCTAATGGATCGACCCGTGCGGCAGTTATTCCTTAGCCACGAGCTCCTCTGATTTGAAATGATATAGGTAATAATATTATGATAGATAACATTAAGTATGTTGGCTACCAAATACATAAATGAGAGTTCTATCTCTACGACCTAAAATTAACATAACCTTCGGTTTTCACATTGAACTTGCCACAGGTTTGATCATTAAAAGTGGTCAGATTTTCACGTCTTTTCAGTGATAGAGCGCCGCGCGCGCCCGCTAATGTATTACCTACTGACCTTTTAAGCATAATTATGTAAATACATTTTTCTGCTTTTTATTATTCGGTAAGAATGGTAAGTAGAACTTCGGTCAAGAATAGTGACTGACTAAGATTGGGTTATTGCGGAAAAATTGAAAAAAATACTTATAATTCAAAATATGTACCAAAAATAGATCTGAAACTGGTTCCTGAACTGCAATGAGCTATGAAGTTAGAATTAAATAAGCAGCAAAACAAATTATGATTCCTCGTAAGACTATAGGTAATTAACTTTTTAAAGCTTTCGAGCTTTCCCTAAATAGTTAGTTGCTAGGTCACGTTTTATAAGAAAAACAAAAGTATAGTAGGTATTAATATTTAGGTACCTATCATACAGACAAACTAACCAGTATTAAACGTATCATCTTGATCAAATTGCCGGATGTAATAACTAAGAGTGTGCACGACGAGAGCTCCTCCAAGCAAATTGTTTTTAACGATACATTTTAATACGAAACCCCTTGAGGATTGGTTTGATATTGTTATTGTGTTACGTAAGGGGTAATTCTTACTGCTGTTACGATCCTAGTAACAAATTACAGGACAAGACTTCAATTTAATTGCGGCCACTGAGAATTCTCTCGGCGGCCGGAGTTGCGCGTTCCTGACAACTCTCAGTTGAACACGGTTAGGAACAAATAAAGTATAAATTCGCAAATCCACAAACACAGAGGAACTGTACCCTAATTACGTAATACACGATCAATCGGAATTTGAATCATTTTGAAACAAATTGCATTTGAACGGTCAAAATGAAACAAATTTGTCGTAATCGTTTACGAATATGTGTTGCGTAATTAGATAGCTGGCTATCTTACCTCTATCTGCCGAAACACCAATGCTGTTAACATTGTTGTTATGGCGACAGATTTAGATAAGATGGTGGTAGCTAGCCAGGCGGGCTTAGAACAAGCCATACCACTAGCCAAACCGCAAACCGAGCAGAAATTTTGCCCCCACTGGGAAACGAACCCGGGACCTCAGGGTTTCAGACAGGTGGTCTCACCACTAAACCAGAGAGGCGGTTAAATAATATAATAGTATCATAATTGTCTCAATTCTGTAACACATTCAGATAGAGCAATGTTCGTGACTAAATAACAGACACACGGGTCGATCCATCAGGTTAAGCTACGTTTGCGGCGGCCGCTCCATGGATTGGTGACCATCTTTACATACCGAGACCCCTCCGTGCCTCGGAAAGCCCCGTTGGACCCGGCTGTCATACGTGGATCTTTGACAGCGTTACGCGTCGTCAGAAGCCCGAAAGTCTAACCAGCAGCGACCCTAGCACTAGATCTGCCCCCCTAGCCAAGTTGCAAACGATAAACGTGAACGCTTAGTAATCTCCAATAGATTTTCAACTTTATACCTAAGAGCATAAAGTTGAAAATCTATTAAAGACTACTGAGCGTTAGCGACCGGAACGAACGAAAACACTATGTAATCTTCAATAGATTTTCAACTTTATATCCAATAATATAAAGTTGAAAATCTATTATCGACTACTGAGCGTTTACGTTTATCGTTTGTGACTTGGCTAGGGGGGCTGCCCCCCTAGCCAAGTCACAGTTGAAAATCTATTGAAGATTACATAGTGTTTTCGTTCGTTCCGGTCGCTAACGCTCAGTAGTCTTTAATAGATTTTCAACTTTATGCTCTTAGGTATAAAGTTGAAAATCTATTGGAGATTACTAAGCGTTCACGTTTATCGTTTGCAACTTGGCTAGGGGGGCAGGGTAGATTGAGGTTGTCTTTCGGCGTCCTTTGATCGACGCTTTAACGTCACGTAAATTCTACTTCGGTTTCATGTCAATTATTAATAATTCCCAAATTTTCAAAAACAACTTTTATTGCATACCTATATCCAGTGGCGGACTAAGCCTGTTGGGGGCCCGAGTCGGAAAAAAATATATTTCGACGGTTAGGTTTTGTTTTGACTATTGATACAAATATAGCAGATACTTTGTCGGATGGCTTCGTAGGAGGTAGAACCAGCGAAGCTAAAAAATAAATTTAATATTGGAAGGCGGTTTTGAATTTTCGTTTTTGCCACCGACTTCCGAAATTAAAGTTATTTTTCACTTGGTAATGTATTTTTGGAAGTCGGTAGTATTTTGTTAGAGATCTCTGTAAATATTTTATTTATATATGTTTAACTATGTTTAACAAATTACATAATAATGGTACGTGTCGAAAGTTTAGAAGTAAACAGCCTGCCTTGAAACTTAAATCTATTAATCCTATAAACGTTTCTTAGATGCCAATTGCAGGCATGATGACGTAGGTTTATAATATACAACCAGTTTACAAATTCTAGACTAGTTACTATGTCAAACATAATGTAGAATAAAACTATTATTTTATTAAAAACGCGTGACAAATGCAACGGTTGTAGAGGTAGACACACACTTGGCACTTGGCTCATCTTCACCTTGATAGACTCATCCTGTCTGTCATTAAGAAATAGTACGTTCATCATAATAATCATCTACAATGCAGGGGACCAGGGGACAGATTACAAATGGCTATATTTAATTAACTCGTCATTAATTTTTTCTCGGATATTATGCGGGTTGCTTTATTAATTATTGTAATTATCGGTCACTATATTATTTGATCTGATTTGACACGCTACTTCGGTACCTATCATTTTACCCCACTGCCCTTCAAAGCAATATGGGAGGGTGATATTTTTAAGGCCGTTCTAATATTAACATCGAGTTTCAATATTTACTCTCAGTTAGATTTAGATCTATTCAGAACCATCCCAAGCATAAAGCTTCGTGCAGACTAGCGGGACGCGACAGCGCGACGCGACACCGACTATTGTTATACCGTGAAGTTTTCTTAGAAATTGTATTGTCCGAGTCGCGTCGCGTCGCGCCGTAGCGTCGCGCTGGTCTGCACGAGCCTTAAGACGAACTATCAATTAGGTATTAAAATTAGGACGAACAATAAAAATATAAAACTTTGTTTTTTTTTACTTTAGATAGGTACCTACATAGTTTGCTTGCTTTCACAAAAAAATTAATGGCAACTGTAAGCGCTAACTTTACTTACATTATTTATCCAGATAAAATATTACCTATACGATTTCTGAAGAATATAAATATTTTATTAATATTATGATTAAGTGTGTGCATTTTGTGTAGGTGGTCGTCACCAAGGCAGACCTAAGAATTGTGGTAGCTATACGAATAAAAGTACAGTTACGAGAGCTAAAATGTATCCAGTTAGCAAAATTTAAAAGCGATTTTCTCATGGAATAACGATTGCAACTTTGATATTTGACCTTTTTCATATTAGTGTGGGTTCCAAAATACTATGATCGTCACAACATAAAATTCCAGTCAACACAGTAGGAGTAATTCACTTTTAAAATTTGCTATGGCCGAAGTACCGCCTGCTAAAGGCATAATACAATAATATGAATTGGGAATAATGGGTATTATAACTTTACTGTACTAACTTACCTAACAAAAGAGCTATTTTGTGATATGTTAGGAGAAGAATCATGGCTTACAACTTGTAATAAACAACTATGCGATCTAGTTTTCAATCTTCTCAATAGATGGCGTTGAATATTTTCGTCACGTTTCTGAATCGCGGTGTTAAGAGTCTCCGCCGTTGAACGACCGTCGCTGTATTCTGTGAAATATTCATACTTACCTGGCATAGGGGATACCGTGATCAATAAGGCGGTTCTCCCAGGGCGAGGCCTTCCCATTGCACTGCGGTTGGGTTGACCCCTGCGATTATCCCTAATGTGGATAACTCGGATGCGTAATTTTTGATAGTGGGGACTGCGTACGCGCCGTCCCCTCAGAATTCTACGTAAGTTAAAGTATACGTCTTTACTTACTTCGGCATCGACATGGCGTATGAAAGGCATTCTATTGCATGATTTAAACGCAGTTAGTGAGTGTTAACGGAATGTAACGAGACGGTTACGTGGATATAAAATACCATCAAAACAACATGTAAAATTGTAAACATGCAAATTGCAAGTCTCGCAAGTCGCAGTGCAGTTCTACCGCAAAACGAGAGATCTAATGTAAAACCAATTCGGTTAATTTATTCAGTACCTATCTATGGGGGCATCTATCCAACATGGTTACCTTATTAGTTAACTAATAACATTAATAATGACCGTATCAATATTAGACATCTTTACTTCTTTAATAAATATAATAACAGCTATTTCCTGGCTTTATAGGCTAAACACTGGTTGTGTACAACATTTTAAGCTTGTGTCTGCTAGAAGTACCTTAGAAATTTATGATCGGTATGTCAGTGACAAAATTAAGCAAGTTTGACCTGCAATAATTCTTATTATTAATTTGAACCTGTAGTAGGTTCAAATTAATATGAGAATATACTGAATATACCTAGTTATATTAAGCCCTCTTGATCACTGAAAATTCAGGCTTCTAGAAATCTAGACAATTACAATAATATTATATAAATAATAATACAATACAATATTATTACAATTTGGACCACCTGTAACTTCGATGTGGATAAAGATCCACATCGAAGTTACAGGTGGTCCAAATTGTTCCTGAATGGCTTCGAGAAATGACGGTAGGTACGGCTGTGCCTTTGTTTGTTTTGTTTCGACTTGGCGGGGGTACTGCTGTGCCCCGCGATGTTATAGGACTTCTATGTTGCATTCAAGCTTCATTTCATACATGCAGTAACTACAGAATACGCCAAGCCGTTGCTAAGTGAAGTGTCACTCATAAAATCAGTATACCTAACACTAGTGACCCGCCCCAGTATCACCCGTGTGCATTGTAGGTAGGTACTAATATAGCGACATGCCAAAACATCGAGATTTCTGTGCTATAAAATGTAAAACAAGAATCTTTAATAGGTACGTACCTACACATAAATCCTTCCGGAAACAATCTCTAAAATGATGGTGAAAACGCATCAGCGGTCACACAGACAGACACTAAAAGCGACTTTGTTTTGTATTATGTACTTCGATATCCGTGTTGTAGGTATTTAGTGTAAAGCTTTCGGATGAAAATAGTAACTCGCATGATCGCAACGTCTGTACAGACCATTTCTTGGTCACTTATATACTTAATGCCAACGCCATCTATTGGCAACTTTGTAAACTAGACTTAGAGCAAAATAGGGATCCCTTCTTTTCGCATAATGTTCTTTGTCCTAATATACTTCGGCATAACGATTTTGGCACAATTTGTTTTGGCATAATAATACTTCGGCATAATTTTTTTAGGCATACATTTTATGTTGGCATAATAATTTTAAAGACGAATTTGTTTTGGCATAAATTTGATTCGCATAACGTTAGTAGGCCTAATGACTATTAGCATAATAATAATAATATATATTTTCCTTTTCTAGTAGATACGTACTCCAGACTTTGGGTGGAAATGGTGGTGGTGAACTTGTAGTGCCCCATACATAATTCTGATCAAACCAATTTGCTATAGTTTCTGTAACAATTAAATAATATTGCTGGTTAAAAATTTAATATGCTGTGCAACAAAAGTTAGTGACAGAACCGAATTGCTGCAAAACCGACTCCACGTAGTCTTGTTTGTCCTACCCCTAGAGTGTAATTTAAAATCGCGTAGGAGCGTAGGTGCAAGGCGGCCCGCGGGCTGAGGAGCAGGCGGCTGTGAGCGAGCCGCCGCGTCTGAGGCTGGCCGGCGAAGCCGGCCAACAAGCCGAAGCTGCGGTGGTGAGCGAAAGCCGTCTGTGACGATTAGGACGCGTGGGGCCGCCGGAGGCCCGCAGCGCCGGAGCCGTGACAGAAACCCTGCCTGCTGCATGTTGCATGCTCGCTTGAATGCAGCATGCTGCATGCTTGCTTGCATGCTGCATGCTTGCTTGTTTGCTGCATGCTTGCTTGCATGATTGCTTGCATGCTGTATGCTTGCTTGCATGCTGTATGCTTGCTTGCTTCATGCTTCCTACAGCGTAAAAAAAACCCACAAAATTGTTCAATAAAAATATGTTTTATTGAACATCATTATGCGTAAATAAATTTATGCTTTAGGATATTATGCTTAAAAAAGTTATGCTTTAGAACTTTATGCTTAGTAAATTTATGCTTTACAATATAATATATAAAAATATATATATATATACAGGGTGTTTGGCGCATGGACCGACACAATTTTTTCAGGGATTTGGGAGGTCATTAGCTAGGTTCTACCCATACACCCTTTGTCCCAAATGTCACGGTTGGTTACATATGATTATTTTTTTAAAATGAAAAAAATTCCCAAAATGTGTCCTTTAATTTGAAATAACTTTTTTGTTTGTGGGTGTAGTGGCACAAAACAAATTTTGTTGCATTCTCCAAAGTCTTTTAAATCTAAAAACATCTTTGTTTTATACAACTGGTTTCAAGAAAATTCCTTACAGGCTTCCAAAGTTAATTTTTTTATTTAATGAATGAAATTTTACAACTTCTAAATTAATTATAAAAAAAACTAAAAGCCATTTTGAACTTAGCTTTATTTTAAAAAGTTCTTTAGTTGATACCCTTTCAACGGTATGCTACATGTCATAGAAATTATTCATTATGTAGTCAAAATACTAGTTAGGAGAGTCAGGGTTAAGAAAAAGACTTTTTAAGGTTATTTGGTTTTTATTAAACTAAAGTTATAAAAAAGGAGGCAAAACACCGGGAAAGGTGGAAAGTAATGGGGGAGGCCTTTGCCCAGCAGTGGGACAGAATAGGCTAGTTAAAAAAAAGTTATAAATCTTGTTCAAATTGACCTCCTCCATTTCGTATGCATGCACGACATCTGTTTCTTATTTCAACTGTCGTTGTACGTAGTCGCATTTCTTCTTTCATAGTTTGGAACGCGCCGGTTATTCGTTCAATCAGAACTTCCCTAGTGGGCACTTCTGTCTGGTAAACCAATTCTTTTGCACGTCCCCAGACGTAAAAATCCAAAGGTATCAGGTCTGGGGACCGTGCGGGCCACGGAATAGGGCCGCCTCTACCAATCCATGCGTTTGGAAAGGCATTATCTAAATGCTCTCGCACGTTCAGTTGGTAGTGTGCTGGACAGCCGTCATTTTGGAAAACTATCGGCACACCTTCTTCCAAAACTGGCACAACAAGTTCGGGTAGATCATTGATTAAAAAATTTAAATAAATGTCTCCATTCAACCTTTCTGGCAAAAAATATGGGCCGATGAGATTGCGTCCAATAACACCAGCCCAAACGTTGACACTGAACTTTCTTTGAAAAGAACTCTGCCTTTTAACGCGAGGATTTTGGTCTTTGTGACTCCAGTGGTGAAGATTGTGGAGATTCACTATTCCCTCACGGCTAAAATTTGATTCATCGGTCCACAAAATTCTTTTCAAGAAGTTGCCATCTTCAACGTCTGTATGCAGTATAAATCTGCAGAAATCCAGCCGTCTAGCATTATCACCATCTTCGAGCCCTAAAACAAAAAAAAATCCTTGAGGTACTGCCACAAAAGATTTTCGTTTTTCTGGAAATAACTTAAAAAATATTCAAACATGAATAAATAACTTGTGAAACAAAGAAAATCAAACGTCTAATTTATTAAGTATCTTTACTTGGTCGCGGGACTTATTACCGTGACCCCGGAACGTAAAGGGCTATTGAAGGAACACTGTGGATTTTAGTCAGTACAAGTCTGACAGTCCCTCCCGCCCTGCCCGGGGTGGGAGGACTCATTTGATGATTTTACCACGAAAAAAAAAAGTATCTTTACTTGACGAAATAACTAGTCATTGAAAATTGAAATAGGTTAAAACGGGTTTTTTGTTACAATAAAAAAGGGCTGGTGTGTTATTTACCTTGAAAAGGGGTGTAATGAAATGCATGCCTCCCATCTGCCCGAAGAACCGCCCAGACTTTCCATACTGTTAAGTTAAGTCTTGCAGCAACAGTTCGTATGCTTGTTGTAGGTTCCTCATCAAAAGCTTGAAGAATCATTTCATCTACGGCTACATTATGTTGCACGGCACTCACTCGAGGTTCTTGATGATTTAGGTTTCCTGTCTCTCTCAAACGTCGATAGGTTGTAGAGAAGGTTTCGTGGTGTGGTATACGTCGATCAGGATATCGCTCCTGATAAATTCTTCGCGCTTTGCGCGCATTGCAGTTAGCCCTGCCATACGCGAGTAGCATGTCGGCATACTCTTCGTTACTGAAGGTAGGCATTTTACTATCAACACCGAAGATAAACACAACAATAAAACAGTTTAAATGCGGAAAAAACAATAACAATAACAAGATTTAACAAACAAAACTCAATGAAAAAAAAGAGAAGAATGTGAAACACACGGGCACTTCCAACAGCAGAGATAGTCAGACCTCAACTGACTGCACCGTACCTGTCACATCCCGAACGTCCAACTCAATGTTAGACAAAGACAAAAATCATTTTACATGTGCAAGAAAGAGACGAACTTTTTACCTGCGCTTACATTGACGCGACGGTATCGTTCAAACTGGTTCCATTGTTTTGTGCGGTTCGGCCGTGGCATAGTAGTATCCCTTATTTTTACAACATAAATGAATAATTTCTATGACATGTAGCATACCGTTAGAAAGGGTATCAACTAAAGAACTTTTTAAAATAAAGCTAAGTTCAAAATAGCTTTTAGTTTTTTTTATAATTAATTTAGAAGTTGTAAAATTTCATTCATTAAATACAAAAATTAACTTTGGAAGCTTGTAAGGAATTTTCTTGAAACCAGTTGTATAAAACAAAGATGTTTTTAGATTTAAAGGACTTTGGAGAATGCAACAAAATTTGTTTTGTGCCACTACACCCACAAACAAAAAAGTTATTTCAAATTAAAGGACACATTTTGGGAATTTTTTTCATTTAAAAAAAATAATCATATGTAACCAACCGTGACATTTGGGACAAAGGGTGTATGGGTAGAACCTAGCTAATGACCTCCCAAATTCCTGAAAAAATTGTGTCTGTCCATGCGCCAAACACCCTGTATATATACATTTTCTTAATAAACGTGTAAAATTACTTTAAGAATTTGGTGTTAATAATACGTTTCGTGACAAAGAGAATAAATTAATGATTTTTTTTCTACTTGCTCGCTCGCGACTTCATTTAACTACGCGCGACTCAGTTAGCCTACGCGCGACTAATTTAGCTTTCGCGCGACTAAGAGAACCTTTAGGGGTATGAGGAACAGGGTCTAAAGTTCACTCATCCACCATAGAAAAGGGAGGATCCTCCAACCAGACGGGTGTTGTGTCTGGCGGGCCGACTGCCCTGGTGTTGATTTCGGATAGTCTTATCTATGTCGTTCGCGCGGTAAACTCTAATTGCGCGATGCAGGATTTGTGTGACGTCATGTCTTTGATGCGTAGTTCGTATGTGGCGGTGTAACCGCTACATCACTCCCCTCCGGAGACCGGAGGTCGATAGTGGGCTGAGTCTTGTATCTTGCGATGCTTCACAGTGCCAGGGGAGGTTCCAGTGAGTCGGAACCGGGTGCCGCATAGTTCGCGGTGAGTCGGAACTGTCTGCGGTGATTCCCCAGTGAGTCGGATGTGGTATAGCACCGGGTTGTGGCTGACTGCTAGCGTCGACCAGGAGAGGGTAGAATGGGCTCTGCTTGTGAGACCGGCCGAAGATGCAGGTGCTGTGCCAAGGTTGCTGATGAGGCTGAGGGTGATGACCAGGAATGCGCGTTCGCTGCATGCTGGTGGTCAGGATACCCGTTGAAGCCGTGGGTGCTGGCTGTCTGTGTGACTCGCCTCACGAAAGCTTGCGGGAGTGATGATGATGATGACGTCACGCTGAAGTAGTTGCACGATGGCTGCGTTGACGTTCATACTCGGGGTCACCAATTTAGGGGTATGAGGAACAGGGTCTAAAGTTCACTCATCCACCATAGAAAAGGGAGGATCCTCCAACCAGACGGGTGTTGTGTCTGGCGGGCCGACTGCCCTGGTGTTGATTTCGGATAGTCTTATCTATGTCGTTCGCGCGGTAAACTCTAATTGCGCGATGCAGGAATTGTGTGACGTCATGATGCGTAGTTCGTATGTGGCGGTGTAACCGCTACAAACCTACGCGCGACTACGAGAGCCTACGCGAGATTACGACAGCCTACGCGTGACTACGAGAACCTACGCGCGACTACGAGAACCTACGCGCGACTACGAGAACCTACCCGTGAATACGAGAGCCTATGCGTGACTACGCGAGTCTACGCGCTACTAAGAGAGACTACACGCGACTACGAGAGACTACACGCGACTACGATAGTCTACGCACGACTATGAGTGCCTACGCGCGACTACGACAGCCTACGCGTGACTACGAGAGCCTACGCGCGACTACGTTAGTCTACGCGCGACTACGAGAGCCTACGTGTGACTACGTTAGCCTACGCGCGACTAAGAGAGCCTAGCTACGACGCGCGACTACGAGAGCCTAAGCGCGACTAGTCTTCGCACGTTTACGTTAGCTTACGCACGACTACGAGTGCCTACGCGCGACTACGAGAGTCTACGCGCGACTACGAGAACCTACGCACGACTACGTTAGCCTACGCGCGGCTACGAGAGCCTACGCGCAACTACGTTAGCCTACGCGCGACTACGTTAGCCTACACGCGACTACGTAAGCCTACGCGCGACTACGAGAGCCTACGCGCCACTTCGAGACCTTATATATAATGTAGGTTAGGTATACAGACAAGATAACATTTAATGGTCAGGAAGGCTGCTATAGGTAATTAATCTTACAGACCTACAAAGGAGCATGATAATTATTGTAAAATTTCAAATCATATTCCAAAAGATGAAATTCGATTAGGTACTGATTCATTTACTCAATAAATTCACTGTTTGGAATCCTCATTGGTATAGACTATAGACCAATGAGGATTCCAAACAGTGAATTTATTGATCGCAAGCGGTACTGCTGAGCATTAGGTCCTGGGTTTGATTGCTAGGTCGGGCAAACTGTTAACGGGTTTTTTCTATCAGGACTTTCTCAGTAGCAGCCCAGATCTGTGCCCGGTTGATGGCAATAGGCTCGCTCCCTTTAACATGTGACCTAATCATAACTGGCAGAATGTGCTTGTATTGTACGTACACCTCTGCCTTACCCTTCGCGAAATACAGGCGTGATGTAATGTTATCAATCTGCCTAGCCTTTTCCCAACTATATTGGGGTCGGCTTCCAGTCTAACCGGATGCAGCTGAATACCAGTATTTTACATGGAGCGACTGCCTATCTGACCTCCACAACCCAGTAACTGGGTAATACGATACCCCTTGGTAAGACTGGTTGTCAGATTTTCGGGCTTCTGACGACCCGTAACGACTGTCAAAGATCCACGAATGACAGCCGGGAACAACGGCTTAACGTACTTTCCGAGGCACGGAGGACTCTCGGTATGTAAAGATGGTCACCCATCCACAGACCAACCCCGGCAAGCATAGCTTTACCTGATGGATCGACCCGTGCGGCAGTTATTACATAGCCACGAGCTCCTGGCGGTGATGTAATGTTATATTGATATGTAATTTGAATCTTAATATTATGCAATACTTGAACTACAACTTTGTGATTATTTCACATTATTATTATCGTATCTTCCAAGTTCCTGCGAAAAGTCATGCGTCAGCCTCAGGAGAGATACGCGGGGTTTGCTAGGCATGAATAGCCGCTAGCTTGTTTGTGTTTCTCACTCAGTCTCGTTCGGTAGTTCAGCTAGTTCAGTACCAACTAGTTACAGCATGCCGCCGGTGAGGTAGAGGATAGTATTAGGTTACAATAGGCTAGTTGTTCAAACCAAAGCACCGCACCACATCGTACTATCTATTTTTAGTGAAATAAAACAAGACATAACATCACACTTTGTCTCTCCGAAGGGTTGGGCAAAGGTGTACCTATAGCAGGTACATCCACATTTCGCCAGTTATGTTTAATTTCCATTTAATAGGGGGCGAGCCTATTGCCATCTACCGGGCAAAAATCCAGACTCCCGGCTGCTACTGAGAAATTCCAGATACAATAACCCAATAACAGTTGGCCCGACCTGGGAATCGAACCCAGGACCTCATCCTCAGCAATAGCGCTTACGACCACTAGACCAACGAGGCAGTCAGTTTTAGTGAAATATTTACTATAATAATTATTCTTGTGATACCTAAATAATATTTATTATGAGAAACAAGTTTTTGTAATTTTTGTTTATCATCTTCCATCTTTCCTCTCCATTAGTAATACAATCGAGAACCCACATTTAGGTTTTGGCACTTCCATAGCACACACACACATTCCTTAACCTCACTGGTCCGCTCAACAGTTGGACTAACTGGCGGTATTTTTTATTTCTCACATTTTATAAACTGTAGAACTGGGCTAGGCTGTCATAAACTCGAGAGGTAAGGTAACTATTCTAGGTTAGAAAAATCATCTACTTTTAAAATGTTTGTAAATATGTGAGCACCTTGTATCTATCACATAATTAATTTATCTGCAATTGCTTCATTTTTCATTATTTTTACCTATTGTGATTTAGTAATTAACGTACCTATACAAAATATTGTTAAACATTTTGAAAGAGTAACGGTAAAGATGAGGCTGACATACCACTGGATAAAAGCAAATAAGAGTATCGACGACGAAAGACGAAGAAGAGTGACGGAGACTTTTGACCATTCTTCTCTATACGAAACTATCTTTTGGAAGGATCATCTGGAATTTATTTTATTTTCTTGTAAATTTTGACGTGCAAGAGTGCCTTAAATGCCTATTTGAAATAAATGATTTGATTTTGACTTTGTACACTAATATTCTAAAAAGAAATCGTCGTCGCGTGCCAAGCCATTGAGTTCCAAAACAGCTGGTATCCTGGCAGTTAATGAATGGGTAAAGTAATAATTTATTTACCTGCTCTATAAAACAGATTTCACTGCTATACAGGGTTATTGGCAGAACGTTGAACATACGAAAATGGTGGATAGGTGGGGTCATCTGCTACTTACTCAACCCATTTTTTTTATTTTTAAATGCAAGTTGAAATTTAGTTTCAAGTATTTTTTTACATATTTCTGTAAGTTTGAGGACTTATAACTTTTTTTCTAGCTAACATCTGAATAAAGCAATAGTTTTATAAGAATCTACCAACATTAACGATAAAAAAAAAATGCCTGTTTTATCCATTTGTGATAAAAAAATACACTCTAAAGTTAAGAAAGTGGTGAAACTAGAAGAAAGCAAAAAAAAATTTTTTTTAATATCCTGGGGTCCAGGGCCAATTAAATTAGGGCTGAGTAAGTAGCAGATGACCCAATCTATCCACCATTTTCGTATGTTCAACGTTCTGCCAAACACCCTGTATAACAGTGAATTCTATTTTCCTACTAACACAACAATCATTTATCTAATCCTCCAAGCTCCCGCGCGTCAGCGTCGGTATCAGGAGGGATGCGCGGAGGAGGGGAGGGGGAGAGCATTGCTAGGTAAGTTTAGCCGCTAACTTGTTTCTCGTTCAGTCAACTTCAGTCTTCTTCCAAAGTTCACTAAGTACAGTCACCATGTATCGATCGAAATCGATAACTAGACGCGGGTGGTCGAAGGAAGAACGCGAGTTTTGTGTAGAGCAATATTATTTAAATCGTGGGAGTCTCGCTGCTGTTAAGCGCTGCTACTGGGAAAAGTTCCGTGATCGAAATGGCCTCAAGAGGGACAAGTGTCCGACTTCAGGTCAACTTAGGGCATGGGTGATACATGAAGAGAAGAAAAGAGCAAGTAGTTTGACGCAACCGCATCCCCAAGAGCCGCAGAAGTCAGTCAGGTAAGGAGAAAGTACAGCAAGCTTCCATTTCGGCTCAAAGTCAGCCAGCTTTATCAATGCGTAGACGTTCGGCTAATGTCGTATTTTACATTGCGCAACCCAGTGCCATATTTTGAAAACAGCATTGCTCAATTCAAAAACATGGGAGTGTTCGAATACAAATGCAGGAGCTGGTTGCTGTAGTTAATCGCACCTCGGCTTAAACTGACAACATTCATATTGTTCTGCAGGCAAGCTAAGTGGCACACAATGGGGCAGGAAGACTGGAGAAAACCGGATCATCAGGACAGAGTCTATAGATATTGGACTGCAGCATCGGGAGATCAAATGTAATGCAGCATACCTATACATTACTAATTAATTAACAAAGTATCAATATGACAATTATAAACAATTATATTCTACAGGGAAGCAACGGGACATTAAATGGAGTGGACCACGTCCAGTTAATGAAAAAGAGAAAATTGTGGAGCATATTGTAGAAGAACCTAAATTTAATTACTATTATTATAAAGAGCCGGTCAAAGAGGAAGTGAACCCTGATAAAAGTAAATAAATTTTAACTTTGTAGGAAGTCAGTAAAAAAAAACCTTTCATGGTTTCTGTACATCTGTCTTTTTGTGGAATGCTTTCCAAACTGTCTCGCACATTGCATTTTTATGCCAGCACTATATTTTATTAAAATCATTGTCAATACATTCTGAACGTTACTAAATATATTATTGTGATGATTATTCATCCATCGATCCAATAAAAAACAAAAGATATCGCGCGACGTCATGTCAACAAGGAAAAGCCGCGTAAATAATGCACCTCGCGTGTACAATATCAAGGTCAATAATATGTTGCATTAACAAGGTCAATAATATTGTGCAATAGCACGTATCGCTTAATGTTGTTGTTCGTTACGGATTAGTATTGAATATGGGTTTGGTGCTTATTCTATTGCGCAATAGGTATTATTGTGACTTTAGTGATCAACGATTTATTTTCCTAAAACAACGTTATTTTATATAATCACGGTTTCATTATTTTAACTTATAGCGTTGATATTATTATGTTTCATTAAATGCTCCATAATTATTGTACGTTTGAGCTTTTTTAGTCCGATATCGTTGACCTAGGAATAAAGAATTCGCGCGTCTGACTCATAACTATATCGCATGCTGTTCGTGTTTGTTTAACTTTTTTATATTATGTGGAAAATGCTGTTGGTTATACATTTATACTCCCATTTTTGTTTTAAGTTATATACCATAATTTTGTGATGTGTAACCGTTTATTTTACCAAATAAAATAAAATAAAATAACTGTTACGTGTGGTGATTTCACGAAATGTAATCGAATACATTCACATGCGGAATGACGACACAGGAATAACGTGGACATCAATGATGTCATCTCGAAAAGAAAAATTGAACCTACCGTTCTTTAGTTTGTTTCAATAAAATGACCAATGATATTTTAAGTAAAAGGAGGTAGATAGGTTATAAACGTTCCGCAAGTGGCACGTCAAAAGTTGGCTAATTAGCCACATTTTCTTCGTTTTGTCTCTTTTTCGCTCCCGATAATTACGACATGCCATCCTACTTCCACGTGTCATATAATAGTGTGACATAGTGCCGTTTTTGAAGATAGAATGTTAGGTAGGTAACCTATCTACGTCTTTTTACTTCTAATATCATTGAAAATGACGATAATTTTGTCATCGGACTTATTGACTGTGTGTGCGCCGTTAATTTTGTGTCTTTGGAGTGATCGAATTGTATTGGCTATCGCATGAGTGTTTCATTATGTAATGCTAATAATATTTCATCTTTTCATAGAACAAGTGCTCCAAGAAAAATTCGAAGAGAAGGTCTTAGAACTAATAGTCTCTGAACGCTCACGGACACGCAGCGCGCGCGGGCGCATTTGTTTCACTCCGCGCGGCTCTACAGCGACGAGCGCTCGACGGCTTGTTGACCGCACACCGCGCCACGCTGGCCGACCACGTGTCGCGCGCACTGCGGCGGGGCAAGGATGGAGAGCGGAAGGCAGCTGCTGCTGTTGCGCCGCTCCTGGCTGTACTTTATACCGAGTTATAAGGGTGTATCGATTTCTTCTACTCGTATTATCAGATCAGCAATGAATAATATGTATGGGCTGCTTTCCTGTTATACACATACATAGAAAATGTGATTCAATTATGACGGGAGACGATTTACGCGTCGTAGAATAAAGCTGCGCGTAGGCTCTCAAGCCAGTCATGTTTTTATATTACTATTTAATTTACACACATAATTAAAACAAGCAAGTAGATTTTAGGGGTCCGTAGTAAACAAGGAACCCTTATAAGAAAGGAACATTGACGTCCAAAAAGAAAATTTAGTTCCCTCGTATCGTGGGGTATACAAATCACCCCCATGTATGTTCAGCGACTTTTCATAGTTTTCGAGTTATGTTTTTTTTTCTGGATTTTTGAGAATTTTCGAATTTACCAATATATAAAAAAAAGTAGAAGACACTTATGAGATATTTTTTTTCGCAACTGAATCTTCATGAGTATTACTTTTATGTTTAAAATAATCAGCTTCGTAACTGTGATGAAGGTTATGAAAATGATGGTCTAAAGTGAAAAATTTACTTTCGGTAAATTATGACTTAAACTTTCAACTTTAAATTAAAAATATAAATATGACTTCATGGTACTTAACTAAGCTTCAAAAATGCGCCAGATTCTCAGTTTTTATAATCATTAAAAAAAAGTAGTACTTAATGGGGCTACTTTGGCTAACATCGGCCTTCAAACACAGCGAGGTGGATTTTTTATAAATTGGCCATCTGATTAATACATTTTTTTTGCCCATTTTCTCGTTCCTAAGATTATTTAGTTTGATAACTAACCAAAAATGACTGCAGAAAAGCTAAGATTTAAATACTCTAGGAGTTTTTTTTTAGTTTAATTTAAGTTTAATAGTTTTACGCGATCCGTTCTCGTGGACCATGGGTTGTAATCGAGTGCACAATTCTTTAACCTGCAATAACAATGTGCCGAGAGGATAAGAGAACGAATTATTGATATATCTCTCACTCTCGGTGGCAAGAGTAAAATTAGCCATCGAGCTAAGGCATAAAAGTTTTAAAACATTAGTGTTCATGGTTGTTAAATAAATTAAGAAAATGTTAGTATGAAAAATGCAACTTCTTTTAAATTCTCCATACAAAACGTGGTCATAGGTGGGGACTTAGTATAACGAAATTAAAAGAAAAACTATCACATCTAAGTCGGCTTTACATGTTAACGAGTAATAATCGACCAACTTACATTTGCGGTTGCAAAAACATGTTCACCCATGCATTCCGTAAGAGAGAACATGTTTTTCAACTACAAAGTTAAGTATTTTCTTGCGATAACTTCATCCCAACTACGGAACCCTTCATTTTGCGTGGTCCGACACACACTTGGCCGGTTTTTTTATTAACGTTTATGATTTAATAAGAAATTGCTAAAGTCAGTTACAGAACTTAACTATGGTAGTTCAAAACCCACATCAAAACGTGTCCTTAAGAAAAAAAATCATATTATTACAAAATTAAGTACGATGATGATACTACGATGAAAACATCCTTGTCGGATGTTTGGCAATAATTTCGTCCACACATGTGGTTTATCTGGTACCTCATTAACGGCATTATTGCAAAATGTCTATTAAACGGCGAACCCAAATTACAAAGTTTATTTTTACGTACTTTGTAACGTTACGATTACGCCATTACGCCATACGGAGGGCTAATTGTAAGTCACAAATAAAAGAAAATAATAGATACAGTAAGGATAAAAAAATACAAAGAATAAAAAAGGTTTGAGAAAGGTTTGGGTAGGAGATTCAGGTCAGCTTCAGTTTCTGCGGCCGTTTTTGCGGATTTTTTGGGTCTGCGGCTCTTAGTCAGGAACGTGAAGCAGGATCACCAGTCGGTAGCAGAGCAGCGGCTCGGGACGCTCGGAGTCAGGAACATGAAGCAGGATCAGCAGGCAGAAGCAGAACAGGAAAGAGGACGGGGTGTTAGCGTCTTACGCCGCACAGGCGCCATACCTAGCTGCTGACGTTTCATAAGTGCCCACCTACATGGGCACCTTATGTACAGTAATATATTTTTCATCACATCTATTCAAAAAGAGCTAGTTTGTTCTTCGTAAACAGGGACCAAAATAGCTCTTTGATCCCTAGGGAGCAAAATAGATTTGAATTTGGAATGTGGATATTGTTAGCAAAAGTTCCAATCACCAAAGAGATCAATCATGAACATTGTATGAACAAGTAACAGGCTGGCAAGAAAAAGAGACAAAGTGTGAATTATTATCTCAGATTACTATTCACACTTTCTCTCTCTTTTTTGCCAGCCTGTCAAAATGAAAATCCAAGATGGCGGCAACGACACATGACGAAAAATTTAAAAAATTTCGTCATGGGTGTCGTTTTCATAGTTTTCGAGGGTTCTAAAGCCGATAGTGAGGTCAAAATATAAATCCAAGATGGCAGCTGCAGAAATTTTCAATTTTTACATCATGGGTATCGTTTTTATAGTTTTTAAAGCTGCTAAAGTCGATAAAGAGGTCAAAGCGTAAATCCAAGATGGCGGCTGCGATAATTTTGTTTTGGTTTTAAATCATACGTTAGAGATGAGGGCAAGACCGCTCACGTTTTTTTTTCTCATAGAGTGTGATGAAAAGTAGAGTGTTCACCTCGGGAGCAACACTATTTTAAGCTCGAGTGACGTACTTTGAATCCTTTGCTTCGATCTGGATTCAAAAGAACACTCGCCTTAAAAATAGTGGTTTGCTCCCTAGGCAAACAATCTACTATTTATTGGAATTTGATTACGTTGGATTGATTTGTTGCGCATTTATAAAAATAAATGTTAAAGTAAATGAAAATAGTAAATGAAAATGGCAGAAAGGTAGGTCAGGTTAAGTTAGAACTGTGACCACACAACGCACGAGGGTCCGTATAGACACAAGACAATGGAAAACACCACATTCCCAAAACATTACATTCTTATTGTATATAACTGGCCGCTGCCGCGGCACCGCTCGCTTCGCTCGCTCCTACCTACCTTTCAACCATTTTAATATATGATTTTTTTATTTTTTCTTAAAAAAATAAATGTTTATGCAGTGTAACCTTTTGTCTCAAATTTTCGACCACCTCTTGAACACGCAAATGTTACACTATAGTATTGTAATTCTGCATTACTGTGTTGTTTCTGTAATTGATGATTATGATGATTGATTGATTATGTGAACATAATTTTTTCATTGTTACGTGTATCACGCTTCCACAACTGTATGAAATGTTGATTTTCATACTCTGCAATAAATGACACTAAATTCTTTAATGACGTGAATTCAGCCATTTTAGTGACTTCAGTCATTGTAGTGACTTTTGTTCTGGCACCAAACTAACCTCAACAATCAAACAAAATAGGATGTGTATAGAGTGCCGCTGGCGGCACTTTATCTGTATCGGTTAAAGTGCCGCAATTTGCGGCATACTAGCACTGCCTCGGCCCGGCTAAAGTGCCGTAAGCATTGCATTGTCGTTATCACTGTCACTTGTTATTTTGTTTGATTGTTGAGGTTAGCTCGCCGCCCTTTGTATTGACTGTTTTAGATAATTAATAATATTGATAATAAGAAAAAAGAATTTATATATATATATATATAGTCAATGTAGTGACTTCTGATATATTTATATATATATCAGAATGAAGAAGGAGGAGAATATATCAGAAGTCACTACATTGACTGAATTTACGAAAAATTAAGTAGCAAATTAAAATGGCTGAAAGTATAGATAGGTTAAGTTAGGTTAGAACTATGACCACACAACGCCAGTGTGCCAGGGTCAGTTTAGGCACAAGAGAATGTAATTTTTTTGGAAATGTGGTGTTTTACAGCGACCTAACTTCAACAATCAAACAAAATAACAAGTGACAATGACAATGGAAATCTGGCAACACATTAGCCGGGCCCAGTCAGTGCCACTAGTATGCCGTTAATGGCACTTTATCCGATAGGGATAGAGTGCCGCTAACGGCACTCTATACACTGCCAACAAAGTAACAAGTGATAATGACATTGATAATGCAATGTTTACGGCACTTTAGCCTGGCCGAGGCAGCGCCACTAGTATGCCGCAAATAGCGGCACTTTATCCAATAGGGATAATGTGCCGCTAACGGCACTCTGTACACTTCCTTATAATATTAATAACAGAGAGGAAATATGGAAGATGTTATGAACCACAAATAAACAAAAAGTTGGTTCTCATAATAAATTATTATTTCACTATCAGTTTAACTAAAACCAAAATTAACCATTATTTAATAAATATCTTACAGTAAAATATTTCACTTAAAATAGCAACTGTTAGTTCTCAGTCCAAATCACAAAGAAGAAAAAAATCGCCAATCAGCATCGATCGCCTTAGTACATTTAACATCGCAAAGAAATAACTGAACGAGAAATAAATCAGAGCGTCGACAATCAGCGAGTTGCCTCATATAATAGAAGCTTCCTACGTTTTTATTTTATACAAAATATGACGGATGTCTGGTTTTAACAACTAGCCTGTTGTAATCCAACACTATCTTCACACGACCTGTCCGACAGCATGCTGTAACTAGTCGTTACTGTTGTCCGCTCGAAAGGTGACACATTAAGAAATAAGGCATCGAATGGACGTTGCTAGCGAAGCTCTAGAAATGAACCGAGATACGTGGAACAGTGCGATGAAGTGCGGCGGGTTCAGATGGCCAGGACCGCGGAGCGCTTGTCTCTGTTGCGGGTGAAGTTGCGGGCCTTGCACGCCGCTCTGTTTTGTAGATGCTGGAATAGACATATTAATATTACAATCTAATTTCTGTAGTATTTTAAGTCCTAATGATTGCGTTCGTGTAATATGGAGACAGAATAATGATAAGTTGCAATTGATATATTTTGTACATACCCGTTGTAGCTTCTTAGGCTTCTTCTGTGGCGCCACCTCAGCAGGCGGCACGTCGGCCAGCGCCAGCGCAGCTCGCAGGCGCGGACAGCGCGGCGCCAACACTTGCAGCGCTCCGCCGAGTGCGCCCGCCAGCGCCGCGTACGCCGCGCCGCCCGCCCAGTGAGACCACGCCAAGCGAGCCGAGCCGATGTGGGCTGATATGCAGGGCTCTTCACCCTCCTGGAAGATGAATCACGTTGGCAATAAATCCAGTTAAATCAGATTGTTTCAGACACACATCTGTCACGTATAAGTACCCAGACAAGTCTAAATTATTTATGCCAGCGTGTTTCTGAGTGGTTGTCCCTGTCTCATACGCGATACTTAGTAATCATACAGGGTGGGCCGTAAAAGGAGCTCCAAAGTAAATTTTTTGATGCCTCTCTCCAAGTGCTTCCCGAAACCATATCTGATCAACATTACTTATAGTTTCGAAGAACGGTTTTAAATATTTTTAGGTAATATGTAACGTACCTCGAAGTACTTGAGGAGGTCCCTGAAGGTGGCTCGCTGTATCTTGAGGTCTTTTTTGGCGCGGAACTTGTTCGAGTCTCGCGCTAACTCGGTGAGTCGCGGCAGTAGCACGTCCACGTGCGCCGAGAGCGGGTTGTCCGAGTTGTCGTCGTCTGTCACCGTCTCGTACGCGATGGCGAGCGCGCTGCCTGCTGCTATTCGGACCTGAGGGTACAGATAAATACGTTTAACAATAGAAACAATTCACTTAGTTTATCGTTATCTGGTGAACAATAAAAACTTAGGAAAGTTACCTCATGTGACTCCGCCTCCAACAACTCCCCAAGCTTGACAAAGCTGGGCGCCTGGTTGTTGAGCAGCGACAGCGCATGGTTGGGTGACAGCAGCGGCAACAGTAGCGCCCAGCCGTCCAGTGCGGCGGCGTGCCACGCGCCCTCCTCCGCGACCGTGGTTGATACTTTCACGCTGCCGTCATCCTGGGAGAAATAACAAGATACTCCATTACATTGGGAACTCGTCATCGTTATCAATGTTTTTATTGCGACATGTGCCGAAAATCAGCTAAATCGGATGCAAGGAAGTACTGTCGTGGCAGAAAACACCGCTTACTGGTTATTCCAACTTGCCGTACTGTCGCACACTCCAAGTCACCTATTCCTCGGACATTAGCAGACAGATCTTGATATATTTGCGAATAATGGAAGATGGTACTGCAAGAATGTCTGAATTTTTGTGAGAAGAATGCATGTGTTAAATAAAAAGACTAAAGTCAAGTGAGAATTTCTCAAAAAATATAAAGAACCGTCTAGCTCTAAAACTATAAATAATCGTTAAATGGGGGTGTTTCGGTAAGCCCATGGAGGGAGGCTAATAATTTTTTTCTTTTGACGTCGTTTCACGGGCCACTTTACCTTTAGATAGCTGCCGCTGAAGATGGTCTCATACATGCGCATGATCTCTGAGATCTCAGAGAGGTCATCTTCCATCAAGTAGCATAACACGGCAAGCGATGAGCAGCACTGAAACAGAAAATACAGAACACATTATTATAGAAACATATTATAATCATTCAAATTCAAAATATTTTATTTCACATAAATCTACATGGGCACTTATGAAACTTCAGAAGCTAGGTGCACGGTTCCAATTGGTCGTTTCCTATGGAGAAGAGCCGGCAAGAAACTCCACTGTTACTCTTTTAAAAATAATTGGCTTTTACAATATTTTCAAATAACAGTGTTATTAGGTATAGGAGGACAGTGTAGGTCTTTCAACAAGTACCAGGTACTTAACAAAATAATGATGGTCAACAACTCTACAGTCCACTAAGCCTACAGCGTTCTTACATTCACAAAATAGAATATAATCTATATAAATAGACTCTAAATAATTGACTAATTGACTCTATATCATTAATTCATTGACTCCTGGACAGATCGATTTCTTTGATGAAACGTGCTCTAAGACCGGCCGTGTCTCATCTGAAAAAGCTTGGGGACAAGGAGGGGATACAAGGCGAAGTTACAGTTGGGAATTGTATTGCGATGTTTACCTCAGTGCGTGTGTCGAGTGAGGCAGAATTGTCAGTGGCGGTGGCGGTGAGTGCGGGCCGCACCTCGCGGACGAACTCCTCCGAGCCTTCCTCCCCGATCTGTAGGTAACAAATTACGTATAAGCCGGTGGTTCACTACGTAATTAAGAATCGAGAAAACAAAGAAAACTGGCTCGAAAGTTGAGGCTAAGTTAGACCCTACCCCTATTGCCAGGATGACCGTTAATTAATTTAGTCAGATTATGAAAATCACCTGTACAGCCAGGAGCGGCGCAACAGCAGCAGCTGCCTTCCGCTCTCCATCCTTGCCTCGCCGCAGTGCACGCGACACGTGGTCGGCCAGCGTGGCGCGGTGTGCGGTCAACAAACCATTAAGCGCTCGTCGCTGTAATTCCGCGCGGAGTGAAACGAATGCGCTCGCGCGTGCTGCGTGCCCGCGAGCGTTCAGCGACTCTACTAATTCTAGAACCTTCTCCTCGAATTTGTCTTGAAGGACTTGTTCTATTGAAAAGAGAAATATATATATATTATTAGCATTATATAAAAAATATTCACGAGATTGACGTTACGCGTGCCCGCGAGCGTTCAGCGACTGTACTAATTCTAGAACCTTCTCCTCGAATTTGTCTTGAAGGACTTGTTCTATTGAAAAGAGAAATATATATATATTATTAGCATTATATAAAAAATATTCACGAGATTGACGTTACGATCACTCCAAAGATATTCTTATGTTAAACCAAACGAACAGCGGCGTTCACACAGTCAATAAATCTGATGACATTTTTTTTTTTTTTTAAATTATCCTGTTATTTAATTGATACTGTAAACTAAAGAATCATAAGCTCAAGTTTTTCTTCTCAAGATGACGTCACTGATGCGCGCGCACGTTAATCGTGTCGTCAATCCGCGGGTGAATGTATTCAATTAGATGTCGGTAAATATACCTACACTTATCATATATGAGTCAGACGCGCGATGTTCTTCCTAGGTCAACGACATGTCTTTCACAGTTTGTGTAAGTAAACAAGTTCAAAGAAAAATACCTAATGTGTACAAGCCTTATCTAGCATTTAGTAAATAAACGTTTTATTATCGACGTTTTCGATTAAAATGAAGTAAATCGTGATCATATAAAACGGCGTGATTTTAGGAACCTAGCTTACTGATCAGTAGACCTACAGTAAGATAATCACCACTAAAACGATCACCAATACTCGTATGAACAATAAAATAGACCAGTATGTGATATTGCACAATATTATTGACCTTGATATTGCACCATATTTGACACACGCGGACTTTCCTGGGCAACATGACGTAGCGCGATATCTTTTGTTGTGTGTTGGAACGTGGGATGACTAATCATCACAGTCTGTTAACTAACGTTCTGACTAAAAATAATTTAATAGTGATTTTAATTTTTAGTGTTCGATAGTTTGGATAGCAACACACACTATGAAACGTTATTTTTTAAACCTATGGGCCTACTCACTTAAATAAAATATATTTACTTTTGTCTGGTTTCACTTCCTCTTTGACCGGCTCTTGATAATAATAGTAATTATATTTAGGTTCTTCTACAATAGGCTCCACAATTTTCACTTTTTCATTAACTGGACGTGGTCCACTCCATTTAATCTCCCGTTGCTTCCCTGTAGAATATAATTGTTCATTATTGTCTTATCGATAGTCGACTACCTGACTAGTAATGTGTATGATGCATTACATTTGATCTCCCGATGCTGCAGTCCAATATCTATAGACTCTGTCCTGATGATCCGGTTTTCTCCCGTCTTCCTGCCCCATTGTGTGCCACTTAGCTTGCCTGCAGAACAATATGAATGGTGTCGGTTTAAGCAGAGGTGGGATTGCCTACAGAAACCAGCTCCTGCATTTGCATGCGTATTGGAACACCAAATAATAAATGGGATGTCTGTGAACTGAGCAACATTACAGTACAAAATACCAAGGCAATTGATAGCTTATCAAAGTGTTAATTTAGAAATACCTACTTTGTGAGATAAATGGTATCAAGGTTATTGAAGCAACTTAACATTATCTAGGCAAACGATTTTAGTAGGTTTCAATTCCTGTACTTATTGGAGCTTGTATGAATGTAACTGAAAGTTATGAAATTTCAAATTACGGCACTAGATTGCGCAATTTAAAATACGACACTATAAATAAAAATAAATAAAAAAATCTTTATTGAAATAATTTAAGAGTTACAAAACCTATGAAGCCTCTGAAACCCAAACTAGGTAAAGACCTGTATGTCCGATTTCAGCGCCTTCTCCCAATTAATTACATTATATTTTTATACCAATTAAGATTTTTAATGAACATGATTATTTTTGCATGCGGAAATTACAATAGTACTTTAGGGTATTGAAAATGCTGTGTGGCAGTAGTGTGTGGATGTGGAGTGTGGGTGTATGTGTGGGTGTGTGAGGGTGTGTTCACTTTACCGAATAAAATATTTTTCCATTTCTTCGTAGTTAAGAGTAAGAAGCCAGTTCTTAACCTTAGACTTGCATTCATGAAAAGAGAGCAGGTCATTTATTAATTTGATTGTAAATATGCACAGAAAGAAAACGCCTTTGACGTCTGGCTAATGCAGTACGTGTTTTTACGAAGTCGAATACATGAGCCGAACGTCTGCGCATTGATAAATATGTCTGACGTTAAGCCGAACAGAAGTTTGCTGTAACCTTTCCTTACCTGACTCTGACTTCTGCGGCTCTTCGGGTTGCGGTTGCATCAAGCTTGCTCGTTTCTTCTCTTCCTGCATTACCCAATCCCTAAGTTGATCTGAAGTCGGACACTTGTCCCGCCTGTTCTCATTTCGATCACCGAACTTTTCAAAATAACAGCGCTTAGCAGCAGCGATACTCTCACGATGCAAATAATATTGCTCTACACAAAACTCGCGTTCTTCCTTCGACCAGTCGCGTCTAGCTATGGATTTGGATTTCGGTCGATCCATCGTGACTGTGCTTAGTGAACTTCCAAACGAGACTGAGCGAGAAACAAGCTAGCGGCTAAACATACCAAGTACCCCCCCCTCCCACTTATACCTCCCGTCGCTCACGCATGCGTCATGATTTTGCGCGGGGACTTTGAAGATTAGATAATGATTAATGTTGTGAAATTGTAGTAGAATATTGTATTGCATAATTCATGTTTATAACAGTGAAATCTTTTTCATTGAGAAGGTCAAAGATTTCTATGTAATCGAATTTCATATTTTTGCACATTATTGTATAGGGTTATTGGTAAAACACTAACAACCTCTTAAGGGGTCATTGTACTCATCATTCAGATTCCCTTCGAGAAAAAATCTGAGAAATAAATATTCTGACTGTAGCCTCATAATATATTTTTGAAAACTGAACTTTCCATTCAAAACTTACCCATTAAACGATTCAAAAGATGTATTAAAACCAAAGTTTGTAAAAAAGGGTACTATATAATTTCAGATTATTTAGAAGATAAAAAGCGTGGGATTGAGCTGCTCGCTCTGCTAAGCCTTGTGATAAAACCATACAATTTGACATTTTAATTATTATATAAAATCATTAAAATATATCAGTTTATATACACAATGACATTGTTGACAATTATAAACAAAATGACATGATTACTTTGTAAAGTATTATATTATATGAATTATTGTGAATGTGAGGACCACGTGGATATTTGAAGTGAAAACTTCTTTGGGCGCTTTGAGCACTTTTTGGGTGAACAAAAATCATAGAACTCGCGGCATCGTCACCGAACGCTTTCCATGAGCTATATGTATATACTGTTTTCACTTCTATCGGCAGTCCCCAAAGACTGCCCCGCATGTTTTTTTTTCCTCTTTCATAGATAAGGAATATCTTAGTTAGTTAAGTTTTACGTAAACGTTTAAAGGAGAGTTTAGAGATATATAGAGATATGTTTAGAGATATGTTTGCATAGAGTTTAGAAATATGTTTGCATTCGACGCATTGGACGATTAACAGTCAATAGAACAGGCATGCTTACGTAAAGACTACTCAGTACTAGACCATATTCGCATCGTAAGGCAAATTCTGTATAAGTAGTATTGTTTACTCTATTGCATTTATTGATTACAGCAAAACATTTTACTCATTAATTCATATTAAGGTCTGGGAAGCACTAAAAGAACAAGGAATTGAACACAAATATATAAGGCTGATTAGAAATGTTAAAAACACAGCTCAGCATGTATTCAGCTAGAAAGTAAAGGCAAACTATTCAACATACAAAAAGGAGTAAGAATAGACCGGCCCCTTTCACCGAAACTGTTCCTAGCTGTGTTGGAAATGATCTTCAGGAATCTTGAATTGGAAAAGCTGGGACTGAGTATTGACGGCCGCACACTGACACACTTGCAACATTGTGCTGTTTGCAAGAACACCAGAAGACCTAAACAGGATGACAAATGAAATATCGACAGAGAGTGATAAGGCAGGACTAAAACGAAATCCTGAAAAAACAAAAATAAGATTACTACATTTGTACAAGGTTTTATATCGCATACTCGATCTGGACGGCCACTATTTTTACATCTGGCTGGTTCATAGGGAAGCTGGATACGAGTATTTTTACGTAACAATACCTGAGAAACAAATAGCAGCCTCACTGTTAGGACCTGGCAGAGAGAATACAGGGAGATTGTAGAAAAAGCTTATGGTTTCCTCGCAAGGACTTTCAGAACTGCTCTTTGAGCTCTCTCAATGCGTAACATAGAAGTTTTATGAGCGCTACCCCACACTGTCAACTTGTCAAGCCATATCCCATCACTGACTGAGCTAGTTCTTCTTTTCGTGTGGTTAGAAAACCACCTTGGTGTCAGAGTTTTAAAGCCGCCCACGGGCCTCTGACTTGGCTTCACATGCCGTGGAGAAATATCTCTCAGGCATGCCGGTTTCCTCACGATGTTTTCCTTCACCGTTTTTTGAGCAAGTGATAATTATATAATACGCACATGAATCCGAAAAGTCAGAGGTGCGTGCCTTGGGTTCGAACTCGAGACCTACGACTTGTCAGTCTGACGGTCACACCATTAGGCTATCACTGCTTCGAATGCTAGTGCTTTCACTGAGCTAGTGCAAAATATACATTAATTAAGGTCTTATAGTCTACCGCAGATCTATGTTTCTTATAGATATATAAAAGCCTCCTCAGGCGTGTCACGACTGAGTCAATTTGTTGATGCCATATAAGGTGACTATCAAGTACAATATCAAGATATTTAATAGTTGCAGTACCTACTATTTAGGGGCAGTCACAGGTAGTGTCAAAACTAGGGTTCGTACACGTATATTCTTGGAGAGCAAAAGGAGTCTGAGGTTGACCTGACTTATTTAATGAAAAATTAATGAAATTAGTTTTTACTTGTTCTTTAAATAAGTGATGTCAATGTGTAGATGTTAATGGTGTGAAATCTTCCGGGCTACCAGTTCAGTTAGGTGTACATGATGGCACAATACTGGGTCCATTCTTGTTCTTAGTGTATATCAACTGTATATCAATTGACTTACCATTCTATTTAAAGGGCATCTGTGAAGTTGTACTGTTTGCAGAAGATATATTTTCTCTTATTTTTAAAGTAGACAAGGATGGACAAGATTTTGATGATGTAAACAGTGCACTCTCAATGATTACGGAATGGTTTTCGACAAGATAACCCAGTTCTCAATGCCAAGAAAACGAAAAGTGTAAAGTTCACCCTTCTAAATGTTAAAAACCTAGAACCCAACATCGTCTTAGATAAATAGTTGGTTGAAACTGTAAACTCGGCAGTTTTTCTGGGCACAACATTAGATGCCAAACTTCAGTGGGGCCACACAACCCCTATACAGTTAGGCTAGTTTTTAGTGGGGCTAACAGATATCGAGCCTAGCGGGAAGGCTCAGTTCGGCCGCCTACGCCGACAGGAATGTAAGACAATACACTGACGTTGATACGATCGGTTAGTCTATTTTAGTTATTTTCATAGCGATACGTCCTACGGTATCCCGCTGTGGGGCAAAGCTGCAGATATTCAAAATATATTTGAATGACGAGCCAAAAACGAGCTATTCGAGAAATTTACCAGCTAGGTGCCAGAGTTTCTCTGAGAGATTTTTTCAAAGATATCGGTATCCTCACAGTGGCGTCACAATTCATCTTCGTCAACATCTTATATATTAGGCAAAATATACACTTATAAAAACACAAAAAATAAAACCGACTTCCAAAAAAAACACTACAAAGTGAAAAATAACTTTGATTTCGGAAGTCGGTGTCTTTGGGGTTTTATTTTCGTTTTTTTGCCACCGACTTCCGAAATCAAAGTTATTTTTCACTTTGTAGTGTTTTTTTTTGGAAGTCGGTTTTATTTTTTGTGAAAAAGTTTTTATTTTTCACTTTTTAGTTGTGGTACCTACACAAAACCCCCACAAAAATTTGAATACCCATTACCTGCTATGTAAATTACAGTGACAGGAACTATTAGAATATCATCCACATATACTAGATGGGAAAAAGACGTATTATTGAAGCTAACTCGAAAACCCCTCATCAGATCTTGACCAAATTTATATGGGACCACTTCTGGAGTATGCCCTACCAAACAAAACAAGAATCATCAAAATCAATTCAAATTTCAAAAAATTCAAAATTCAAAAGTCATTTATTCAAACTAGGCTGAGAATCAGCACTTTTCGAACGTCAAAATTACATAAGACAGTCCTCCAAAACGCCCACCCTTCACCACTTCCTAGTGCTTTTGCTGGGAAGAAGAAGTGGCGCAACAAACTCCCCAGCAGCACAGCTGTCTGTTCATATATATTCATAATTGGCGGAGTAATCGCGTAAAAAACATTTAAAAAAAAGAAAAAAAAAATCATACAACCGAATTGAGAACCTCCTCCTTTTTGGAGTCAGTTGAAAACAGTGATTGACAATGTTAACACTAGAAATAAGGACAAACTACGTGCTCCCTTCCACCGGCTTCGTAATGTTCATAACTCATTTGTTGGGCTTGGTAAAACCTTTTATAACAAGCTACCCTCTTTTTTGCTAGATTTGCCTTTTAACGCGTTTAAAACTAAAGTTTAATCTAATCTTTGTTCAAAGGCATACGCTGCGATTAACTTAAGACAATGTTTAAATGTTCTTTCTCCAGAATTAGCTTACCTTCTGACAGGTCATATGAGTTTATATAATTGTTTATAATTTTACATAATAGGTCAATTTATTTAAATTTTAATTCATTGTTGATATTATATAATCTACTCATTACAATGTTTTTTTATGAGTTGTATTGCAATATGTGGTTAGCTAGCGACCTCATCAATTATTTCATATAGCTATTAATTTATAAGTTAAATTATGTTTTGTGTTGCGTAATGTAAATTATTTTGCATAATATTTAATATTTTTTATTTTATTTTTATTCAAGAGGAACAACAAACAGCTACAATATAAAACATAGAAACAAGAAATACACAAAACATATAGACAATATTGCAGCCCACAACTCTGTTCACAGATTAACGATAGGATACAATAGGTACATTGAAAATAATCGCTAGGGTTATAAATACAAAATTAACATTCATGCTTAAGATGTATATAATACACTATGTAATGAAAATAAAATATGTTTGTATATAATACTCAAGAAACAGCACAAAAAAGAAAAAAGAAAAA
Source organism: Xanthia togata (assembly GCA_963853775.1). NCBI lineage: Eukaryota > Metazoa > Arthropoda > Insecta > Lepidoptera > Noctuidae > Xanthia > Xanthia togata. The sequence goes on along the minus strand of OY970797.1, from coordinate 3,882,656 downwards.
TACAGAATAACATTCAAGAAAGCTCCTTAAGTATAAGACTTTTGAACCTATATATTATAAAATATAGATATTTTTGCATGTACTCCACATGCAAAAATATCTATATTTTCAAAAGTCTTATTTTAGGAATCGACCATTCTGCGAAAAGGCGAACGCAGGTCAGAGTTGGACTTGCAAGTACCCACTGAAAATAATCTGCCAGCGCGCACCTTTCGCTTGTGGACTGTCCTAGGAACTGCATAGCAGATCATGTTAGAGAGTTCAATGCTGTCAAATTTATCTCTGACAATACTATATAAATTCATAGCTTCTAAGTACTTACGTCTATTTTCGAGTGTAGCGAGCTTATACTTTGCAAGCAAATCTTGGTATGGCAAATAATATCCGTAACATCTATAATGCATGGTACGCAGAAATTTATATTGAACACACTCTATCATTTCAACGTATTTTTTGTAGTATGGACTCCAGACGGATACAGCATACTCCAGTTGAGAGCGTACTATTGACTTATACAAGCAAATATAAGAAGAAGGCTTTCTAAAATCGACTGTTGATCGCATTACAAATCCATATAATTGATACGCTTTATTAACAATCTTTCCTATGTGTAGGTCTAAGCAAAGCTTAGAATCAAGGATATCGCCGAGATCACGAATGAACTCCACTTTCAGTAGGGGGGGCTTTGCACAAAGTGTATGAATAGGTAATTATTGTTTTATTTTTTGTAAAATTTAAAAGGTTACATTTGGGTAAACTTAGTTGTAACTTATTTTTTTGGCAATAATAAGATAGTCGGTCCAAATCTTGTTGCAGCAGAAGGCAGTCATTTGTTTATCGTATGGCTCTGAATACCTTGAGGTCGTCGGCATATAGTAAAAACTTGGTATTGCGAAAGCATTGGCTGATGTCATTGATATATAAAATAAACAAAAGAGGACCCAGTATAGAGCCTTGAGGCACACCAGAGGTCACCTGTGCGATGTTAGATTGGTGACCATTGATTACAACCCTCTGACTGCGATTGGTTATATAAGAGGTAAACCACCTTAGAAGATTACCACGGATTCCGTTGAACGCTATTTTATTTAGTAGTATTTCATGGTCTACCTTGTCGAAAGCCTTACAGAAGTCCGTATACACTGCATCCACTTGTACTCGGCTGTCAACACAATCAAACAAAAAGCTATAAAATAATAATACATTTGTATTTGTCGACCGCCGTTTGACAAAACCGTGCTGTTGTTGAATTATGATGTTGTGGAGTACAGGATAAATTCCGTTATGGACTAATCTTTCAAAGAGTTTTGACAGGGCAGACAGGATGGAAATGGGACGATTGTGTTCAACGCTACGTTTGGATCCACTTTTGTGAACGGGCACAATATACGCATGCTTCCACAGTTTAGGTACAACTCCCTCTGATATACATTTATTATAAATAATAAATAGAGGCTTGCAAATGGAAGTCGCAGTATTCCTAAGGAAGTAATACGAAAGTCCGTCAGGTCCAGGGCCTTTCGCTGGATCTAGGGTTTTAAGCTCCTTCAATATGTTCTCTTCACTAAAAGAAAGTTCGCAAATAGAGACATCGTGCAGTGCGTTGTTGTCCTGCGGAGGCTTCCATTGAGGTAACGAAGGAGATGTCGGTTCATATACTGAGTAAAAAAAGTCACAGAACATATTACACACCATATCTGGATCATTTGTTTCAGCATTTTTGTATTGAAGCTTAGATGGGATTCCAGGTTTATCTTTTCGATTAGAAACATAGGTCCAGAAGTGTTTTATGTTTTTACTTAGATTGTCCTCCACAGAACTGATATACGAACTGAAACACTTAAGACATGTATCCTTAAATTGTTTTCTATAGTTAGAAAATGATTCAAAATCTGAAATGTTATTATATTTCTTCCACTTAATCCATGCCTTTTGCTTCTTTTTAGAAATAGTTATGAGAGTACGAGAGAACCATATGGGATAGCTAACTGATTTAAGTCGAGCCAGCGGAGTGTCTTGTTTAATAATATTATCTATGTCAGTGTCTTAGCCAGAGCTTCTTCAGAGTTTATAGGGCATAGCAGTTCAGACCAGTTCAGTTGCTGTATGTTACGATTAATATTGTCAAAGTTGGCCTTATCAAAACAATATTTGTGAAGAGGAATTTTATTCATTGGGGTGATTTTGACGTTTAAACAGGTCTCACACGTCAACACAGGATGGTAGGTGTCAATCGGAAGTAATGTAGTTGAGATATGAGAAACATTACAGGGGTTGTTGGAAATGACTAGGTCAAGAATTTTACCTTTGTCATTTACTATGTTGTTAAATTGAGAAGCACACAGAAGTAAAATCAAGATATTTAAATTTACGCAAGCCGAGGGGCCTCCAGAATATGATATATCAATGCTCGAAATATCAGTTACAGAGGATACTAGCCAATTAGCTTCAGGGAGATTATAGTCTCCTAAAACAAAGAAACTATCAACACTAGGATGGCCCAACACTTCTTGTAGTAATTCAAAGTGCTTATCATACACTAAAGAAGAAGTCTTAGGTGGTATGTAGGCAGCACTCACAATGTGTCTTTTATTGTTGATAGTGCTGGGCAACTCAACCGTAATGTGTTCAATGTGAGTGCGTGAGAGATCGCTATACTGTGTAAATGAGATACCCAATTCAGAAGGTTTTAAAGCGCGTAAAATAGCAATCAGTACACCTCCACCGTCCCGTTTATTAGTAGCAGTACGATCACGATCACAACGGTACACACTATATCTCTGGTCTATGAACTCATTATCATGAATTTCAGGTGTTAGCCAGGTTTCCGTTAAGATAGTTATATCGTATGAATTCATAAAGATATTCGTGAATAGTTGGTGTAATTTTGTGAGAATACCCCTGCAATTTTGGTAGTAAATGGTGATATTTTTATTCAACATTGTTAATATTTTAATATAAATGTGTATTCATGATAAGAGTGTGTTCAAGCAGCAAGTATGTATAAGATCTTATCAACAGTTGAAGCAGGAGGCAGTATAGATTACAACACCTTATAAAAACGACAGCAACATATTTCTCAACAATAGTACTCTTAATTTTAACTGCTATAAACAAATAGTTTGAATTTATTAGGTAAGAGATCAGAGTTGAAATATCATTTATAACATGGTGAAAAACGGTACACAATTTACGAACACAATAAAACATACACAGCACAGACAATAATTTAAACAGCAGACTAGGGGCAGTCAACACAATACAGTAGTGATTACAATTACCAAGTGAACAAGTGCAACGATCAGTGAATATTGATATCTTTAACGACATTATTACCATCACATTTAACATCACTATTGATTTTAGCGATATCTGCTTCTGATCTAATGGCAAAAGCAGATTCGCCGTCTTTCTTACGGACAAGAATAGTGCAATTTTTAATCCAAACGTAATCAAACTGGTGAAGCTTTGCCGCCTCCTTACATTTACGAAATAACATCTTGTTTTTAAGGTTAAATGTTCATTAATGTAAATATTTGTTGAAGACCCAGTTATACCTATTTGATCCGTTTTCAGTGATTTAGCCTGCCATAATGCGCTAAGAACATTATCGCGCATTATGCGCGTGGAGAATTTTACAATAATGTTCTTTGTCCTGTTTGTTTGTTGGTGGGCGTGTGGTACTCTGTGGATGGATATTATGTCCTTTTGAGGTATGGGAAAGCCAATGACATCTCCAACCACCCCCAACATCTGCAAAAGGTTTTCACCACGCTTTTCTGGTACATTGCAGATTTCCAGATTGCATTGCCTCGCTTGCTGTTCAAGCGCTTCAATTTTGGATTCCAAATAGGTTGTAGAAGTGGCTGATTGTTCTGCCTGCAAACGTGCAATGTGTTCAACTCGTCTTTTGAGGTCAATCTGTTCGCTTGCGTGGAACTGGAGCGAATATTTGAGACTGGACATGTCATCGTTCATTTCCTTCACATCCTTTTTGAGGTCGGCTTGGGCAGCGCAAACAGAGCCCAGCTCCTGCTTCATATCGGCCAAACTGGTTTTAACACTTTCGTGGTAACTGAGCATGCTAACTTCCATCTCATCTCGCCAGTCCTTCAAAGTGTTTTTAATGTCTTCTTTAAACAATGCCATAGTACGATCGATGTCAGATCGCCATCCTTGTAAAATTATGTAATTATTTTCCTAAATTTAATGTATTTCTTTAATTTATTATGACTCACAACAATAGGACACAATGGTATGGTATCGTCATTTGTTTTTATTTGTATTGTGTGTCCGTGTTGTGATGTTTACCTCAATGCGTGTGTCGAGTGAGGCAGACTTGTCAATTGAAGTGGTGGTGAGCGCGGGCCACACTTCGTTCACGAACTCCTCTGAGCCTTCCTCGCCGATCTGTGGGTAACATATTAAGTATGACCGGAAATGGTTCATTACGTATTTTTGAATCGCTGCCCGTAGCCAGTCGGTGACCGAACAGAAAACTGGCTCGAGGTTGAGGTTTGAATTAGAACGAAGTCTGGAAGTCATATGTGTAAACTTAGCAGTAGGGTCATCATCTTGTTGGCAGGATGACCATTAATGCATCTAGTCAGATTATCATATTAAGCTCATGTTTCAGAGTAACTACTATAGCTAATGTTCAATTGACAATTTGAAAAATAATACTATTTTACTACGGCTACGAGAGCCTACGCGCGGCATCGCGCGGGTACGAGAGCTTACGAGGGCCTACGCGCGACTATGAGAGTCTACACGCGGCTGTGAGTTTCCGCGCTACTACGAGGGCCTACGCGCAACTATGAGAGCCTACGCGCGGCTGTGAGTTTCCGCGCTGCTACGAGGGCCTACGCGCAACTATGAGAGCCTACGCGCGGCTGTGAGTTTCCGCGCTGCTACGAGGGCCTACGCGCGACTATGAGAGCCTACGCGCGGCTGTGAGTTTCCGCGCTGCTACGAGGGCGTACGCGCGGTTACGAAAGCTTACGTGCGGCTCCAAGAGCCAACGCGCGAATACGAGAGCCTACGAAAGACTACGAGAAGCTACCCGCGTCTATGATCACCTGTGGCGAAATTATCTTTCTTCTTCATTAACTTTATTAACATTAACGATCGAAAGGACTGGCCCACAATGGAAGTGGACAGACGAGTGTGGAAAAGGGAAGCCTTTGCCTAGCAGTGGGACATTACGCGGTTAATAGATAGGTAGGTAGATAGAACTTGTTAGTGCTGGCAACTTCATGCTTCTATGTATATTTCAATTCGAATTTAGAACTATGCTCACACTTTTTTCAGTAGCCACCAAAAACTTTAATTTTATTACTTAAATAAAAATAGTTGATTTCTTAATGTAATTATTGTTTTCACACAACCTGCTAAAAAGCACCGCTAACATAAAGCCTCTGCCCATGAAAACTTTTATCGCGTAGCTCAGGAAATTAAGACGTTTCTTTATTATTGATAGACTCACATTTGACCACTATCTCACCTGATGGTAAGCGATGGCGTGGTCGACGATACTCGAACACGACTGAAAGAATTTTGCAGAACAATATCTCTCATTTGAGCTAAGTTTTCTCCTATACTATAAATTACGGCTGAATATACATGGGGTATTTCTGAAAGCTCTTGGAGCTTCCTCTTGCGACAAACTTCTTAAACCACCCTGTATAAATTTTCACTTTTAATTTTAATTGGTAAATATTCCCACTACTTATAACTCGAGATCTGAGACGAACCCTGGACGATCAATTTGATTGCGAAATATATTATCACGAATTGCGCACTGTTGGGTTGGTATTTTAGATTTTTTGGGTGATAATAACATTTTCTCAAAAATGCATGGAAATTATAACATTTATATTATTTATAATTTATTGACAACCTTCTTCGAGATATAAATGGAAATTGCGGTACTGGTCGAATAGGACGCTTGCGTGAAGCGTCCGGCTGGCAATGTTTGTTATGAAAATCCATATCTGTCGTGTTAGCGGCGAAATAAACTAGGTAATAAACTATGAAAACTCATAACTTTTGACTTCAACACAATAATGGCAAACAAAGGAGGTAACTTATCAAAGTTTTTATTTAAATTTAGATTTGGCTTGCAAATAGAGCTGTTTAAAATAACAAAGAAATAAAATGAACATGAAAAATTATCGCTGATCGTCATTGATTCTGAAATTTATAATTAATTTACTCAGTTTGAATTTCCGCACATTATTTGAGAAAAGTACTATACAAGCCTTGGCCGCAACCAGGCATTGATGTGCGTATGTGACGATCGTCCATCAATACCCTCGTTGCAGGCTGGGATAGTACTAATTCACAATAAAAATATTGCACAATCTGTGCACAATATTATTGTAGGTCTGGGGCTCGCCAAAGACTCGCCTGATAAATACTTTTTCATAGCCACAGAAACAAGACAGAGGCTCATAGCTCTAAAGAAATTCTCTTATTTATTTTTAATGTCTCGAAGAAGATGTGAAAAGTACAATATTATCCCGTGGCCTCGACGAACAAGGCAAATGAAGTCACGTTTCCGGCAAGCTTGAATTCCTCGTTGCACTCTGATGCCCGTGACGTACAGCAGTGTTTTATTCACTGGGTGAATAATGTACTATTGTGCAATACACTGTAATTTCACTATATACAAAAACAGTACAATCTAATCTTCTGATTGGGCGCTTGAACTCATGCGTCACCGTCTGGTCATGACGTTGGAAGGGGGGAGGAGTCTCGCCTTTTGGTTTATGTATAGCCGCTAGCTTGTTTCTCGCTCAGTCTAGTTTCAAAGTTCATTAAGTTCAGTCACCATGGATCGATGGAAGAACGCTCGCCATGGCTGGTCGAAAGAACAGCGCGAGTTTTGTGTAGAGCAATATTATTTAAACCGTGGTGTGGTTACTGCTGTTAGGCGCTTGTACTGTGAAAAGTTCCGTGTGCGACATGTAGACATGCAGGATAGGTGTCCGAGTTCAGATATAATTAAGCAATGGGTGAGGATTCATGAAAAGAAAAGCGGACCCGAAGAGGAGCAAAATGCAGAGTCAAGTGAGTGGAACATACAGCATGTTTTGACGAATTTAGATTTTGTTATTTTTTTTTTTTACATTCGGCTCAATGTCATAATCTAGGGCTATAATTTCCAATTAGTACAGGAATAAATACTTCTCGGAGTCATTTCAGTACTATGGATAACAATTTCTCAAATATTCTGTAAATTAAAATCGCTTCATGGTTACTTTGATGGTGTGCTTTCAATGGTCTGGATAATTTATCATATCTCAGCTAAATGATAATCTATTTATTAAGTATTTGATGTTCGAATACAGACAACATTCATATTGTTCTGCAGGCAAGCTAAGTGGCACATACTGGGGCAGGAAGACGGGAGAAAACCGGATCATCAGGACAGAGTCTATAGATACTGGATTGCAGCATCAGGCGATCAAATGTAATGCAGCATACACATTCCTAGTGAGGTAACATAATATCGATGTGACAATAATAAACAATTATGTTCTTCAGGGAAGCAACGGGAGATTAAATGGAGTGGACCACGTCCAGTTAATGAAAAAGTGAAAATTGTGGAGCCTATTGCAGAAGAACCTCATTATAATTGCTATTATTATCAAGAGCCGGTTGAGGAGGATGTGAAACCTGATAAAAGTAAATATATTTTACCTAAGTAAGCCTAGGTTTAACAAAAAAAACCCTTGCATAGTGTTTTACAACTGTCTTATTGAGTTTATTAAAATAATTGTTAAAAATAAAGTCAGAACGACAGACTGATGGTTCGTCATCCGACGATCCAACACACAACAAAACATATCGCGCTACGTCATGTCGCCAAGGTAAATCCGCGTAAATATTGCACCTCGCGTGTGTCAAATGGTGCAATCAAGGTTAATAATATTGTGCAATATCACGTATTGATCAATATTATTGTTCGTTATGGTTTAGTATTGATGATGTTTTGGTGGGGATTGTATTGCGCAATCTTACTATAGTTCTAGTGATCAGTGACCTAGATTAATTTTTTTAAAACCACGTCGTTTTATATCATCACGAGTTCCATTATTTTTTATCTAAAAGGTTGATAGTAATTACAAAAACGTATGTTTATGTATTAAATGCTCCATTATGCTTATACCCATTATATATTTTTGTTTGTGTAAATTGTCCGACATCTAATCGATTACATTCAAACACACGAATAGCGTGGACATCAGTGACGTCATCTTAAAAAGAAAAAACTTGAGCTGGTACATGGTTCTTAGGTTTGTATCAATGAAATGACGCTTACAGGATAATTATGTCATCGGATTTATTGACTGTGTGAGCGCCGTTCGTTTTGTAATGTCATTTTAGTTATCGTATTATATCGACTATCGCGTGAGTGTTTATTTATGTAATGCTAATAATATTTCTCCTTTTTATAGAACAAGTGGTCCAAGAGAAATTCGAAGAGAAAGTCTTAGAATTAATAGAGTCTCTGAACGCTCACGGACACGCAGCGCGCGCGGGCGCATTTGTTTCACTCCGCGCGGCTCTACAGCGACGAGCGCTCGACGGCTTGTTGACCGCACACCGCGCCACGCTGGCCGACCACGTGTCGCGCGCACTGCGGCGGGGCAAGGATGGAGAGCGGAAGGCAGCTGCTGCTGTTGCGCCGCTCCTGGCTGTACAGGTTATTATAATTATCTGACTAGATTCATTAACGTTACAAAAATGATCTCCCGACTTTGGTACATCTTCAACTTTGGAGCCAGTTCTCTCTTCGGGCTACCGTCTGGCAATGGCAGCGATCCATAAATATGCCGTTAACCACGCTTATACGTAATATGTTACCTACAGATCGGCGAGGAAGGCTCGGAGGAGTTCGTCCGCGAGGTGCGGCCCGCGCTCGCCAGCACTGCAACTGACAAGTCTGCTTCACTCGACACACGCACTGAGGTAAACATCGCAATACAATTCCCAACTGTATATTCGCCTTGTATCCCCTCCTTGTCCTCAAGCTTTTTCAGATGGGACACGGCCGCACTGAGGTAAACATCGCTATACATACACAAAATAAAAAAAATCTTATAGCACTTTTCACCAAATAATATTCATGTCTTTCTTCAGGAACCAAAGAAATAACGCATTTTTATGATGACATGTTCTGTACATTTCAGTGCTGCTCATCGCTGGCCGTATTGTGCTACTTGATGGAGGATGACCTCTCTGAGATCTTAGAGGTCATGCGCATGTGCGAGACGATCTTCAGCGGCAGCTATCCCAAGGTAAACTATGAGTATACACATGCAATCTTCTCTGCACGAAGAATATAGGTATAAGAGAATTGCTCGTTAGGAGGATAACGATTATGAGTTCCCAAAGTAATAAACATTATTGTAGGATGACGGCAGCGTGAAGGTGTCGGGTGCAGCCGTGGAGGAGGGCGCGTGGCACGCCGCCGCGCTGGACGGCTGGGCGCTGCTGCTGCCGCTGCTGGCGCCCAACCACGCGCTGTCGCTGCTCAGCAACCAGGCGCCCAGCTTTGCCAGGCTCGGGGAGTTGTTGGAGGCTGTGTCACTTGAGGTAACTTACCAAGTTTTTATATAACAGCAGACGACGATAATATAAAAGAATTGTTTTATAAACACATTTGTCTGTACCCCCAGGTCCGCATGGCAGCAGGCAGCGCGCTCGCCATCGCGTACGAGACGGTGACAGACGACGACAACTCGGACAACCCGCTCTCGGCGCACGTGGACGTGCTACTGCCGCGACTCACCGAGTTAGCGCGAGACTCGCACAAGTTCCGCGCTAAGAGAGACCGCAAGATACAGCGAGCCACCTTTAGGGATATTCTCAAGTACTTCGAGGTGAGTTGACAAGCCAATCCATCGCCTACATGACAGTGATAGATGACAACCGCTGGTATAAATAATGTAGACTTGTTTGAGTGCTTACACATGATTTGTATTTGTAACAATCTGATTTAACGCCTACGTGATATATCTTCCAGGAGGGTGAAGAGCCCTGCAAATCAGCCCACATCGGATCGACTCGCCTGGAATGGTCCCACTGGGCGGGCGGCGCGGCATACGCGGCGCTGGCGGGCGCACTCGGCGGAGCGCTGCAAGTGTTGGCGCCGCGCTGTGCGCGCCTGCGAGCTGCGCTGGCGCTGGCCGACGTGCCGCCCGCTGAGATGGCGTCAGAGGAGAAGCCTAATAAACTGCAGCGGGTGTGTACCTACCTACCTACACAATATATCAATACAACTTTTCATTATTCTGCCTCTATGTGAAACAAACGCAGAATCGTAAGATCGTCACCAATAAAAAGAATGAGACGGAGATTTTTACCCATCAGTTTTATTAGAGACAAATAATAATGGGTTTTTGGTTAAATAGGACTTAAAATACCACAGAAATTAGATGGTACTTAATATTATGGTTGTCAATTCCAGCATCTTCAAAACAGAGCGGCGTGCAAGGCCCGCAACTTCACCCGCAACAAGAACAGAGACAAGCGCTCCGCGGTCCTCGCCATCTGAACTGCCGCACTTCCGCATCCGCACTGCACCACATCGCACGGTCCCACTAAATATCTCTCTCGGTTTAGTTCTAGTGTGTCAACTAGCGCCGGCCCTAGCACTAGATCAGGGTAAAGCGAGATTGTCTTTCGGCGCCCTTTGATCGACGCTTTAACGTCACGTAAATTCTACTTAGGTTTTATGTTAAATAAATATTAATTCCCCAGTTTCAATTCTTATATTGTAAATATCAACACTTATTGAATTTAAATTAAGTAACTCTAATTAGTACCTTTTCCCGTGCTTGTTTAACCTTAAGAAAGCTCTTACTCCAATAAAAAAATATAATGATAACTAAATTAGTAAGTATTTGGTGTTTATTTCAATAAGGCTATAAATAATTACTGGAAAAGATGACATATCTGATTTGATCTGGCAACACTGCTCCAGCGCCTCTCAAAAGGCGCCAAAGCGGACAACAGTTACAAGTAGTTACAGCATGCCATCGGACAGGTCGTGTGAGGTTAATGTTAGGTTACAATAGGCTAGTGGTTAAAACCAAAGAATTCCGTCATATTTTGGATAAAATATAAAACGTAGGAACCGTCTTTGTATGAGGCATCTCTCTGACTGTCGATGCTCTGATTATTTATCGCAACACCTTGGACTCGTTCGGTCATTCCTTTTGTGATGTTGATGTATTTTAAGTTGTGTATCATTTTGTATTAAAGAACATTATATTCTTATGGCATTTTTTGGTGATTTATGCTCAAGCTGATTAATTCAGAACACAAATACTCTGCACTTAGAACTTAACTGTAGTTGTGTTTTTTAGACAAATATGTTACCATAAAATTAATCAATCTACCTAGCATTTTCCCTACTAACCGGATGCAGCTGGATACTTTATACATGGAGCGACTGCCTTTGTGGCATCCACAACCCAGCTACTCAGTAACACGACAACCCTTGGCAAGACTGAAAATATGTCACCACAATGTTACTTAAAAGTTATGAATCGAGACTGCAAACATGTTACCATAATGTTACTTAAAACAGGGACCAGGGCTTGCGAGGAATTTGAAAAAAAGGTATTTGAAGAAACTATTGCCGTCGTCTTACCTCAAGTCTGCCTCCGTATTGTGCGATAGGGACAGCAGCAATTCAAATCGATTATATCACAAAAAAAAAATTGACGAGATCGACGTTTAGTATTTTTTTTCTGCTCGAAAAAAATGTCTAGGTTCCTATCGTTTTCTTTTATGTTAAAAACTTTTGGAAGTTGTCTGGTAGCCCTCTAATCACGGTGGTTAAAATTGAGATTTCTTGTAATTTTTAGGAGGCCATATTTTCATTACTAATAAGTTGCTGAAAAAAAGGAAATAACAGTGACGTGTCTTCAGCAGACCTGTATAAAAATATTGCTCTAGAGGCATTATTCAGGAAGAAAAAAGGGGAATATATTTGTATGGAGTATCGCAGGCCCTGTTCCCTCTTAAATATTATCAATCAAGACTGCGAATATGTAACCATAATGTTACTTAAAGAGAACATTTATTTGTTATTTTACATAATAATAATAAAAGTTATAAAACTAAAACTGACTAAAACTATTGAAAAATTAAAATATAGCGTCGAAAAATTCATCCGCATCGCTGTCGACTGGTAATGTACCCAAGAGACTGGCCGCATTGCCACGTTGTATGGCAATGCTTAGCCTCTGCCCAAGGTAAAAACCAGCCCTTGGGTCACGGGAAGTGTAAAATAGCCGTTTTGAAATATCATTGAAGAGGCCGTGAGCACTCGGACCCCACGGCCCGAGGGTTTCAACCCCAAACGGCTCGAAAATATAATTACCTGTAAGGTTATTATACTTACGCCGCTTGAGGTTTTCTGCAGCCGCAGCAGCAGCACCAGCACAGCACGCCGAGCCAGGAAGATGGGATGGCGCAAGAGTGTCGACACAGGTTGCATCCCACACTAAAGGCCTACCCATCCCCTTCCATGGAGATAAAGACATGCCGTCCGGTCTCTTGCCATCGTCGCGTGCCAAGCCATTGGGTTCGAATAAAGCTGGAATGCCGGCGGTGACAAGAGCTCGTCGGATGATGTCGTTAATGTTCGCGTGCCGTGCTAAGCGACCCGCACTTCGGCTGCAAGACAGGCCATGATGTCCGAGACTGTTGACAACTTCGCCACAGTGACAGCGATGAGGAGAACAACAAGGAGCTCCTAATCGTAGGGAAGCAGCGAGGCGGAAGGTAGTGTCGTCGAGCAAAGTGCCTATGTTCGAAGACGGTAGTGCATGAAGCCACAGACCCGATTCCCACTTGTTACTTAAATGTTATCAATCAATCTGCCTCGCAAATCCCAAGTAAGCTTGGGCCCGGCCGCTCGGCTACTTAAATGTTATATCAACAGACTGTTTGTCTTTCTTTATATTGCCAGTATTGCATGTCCGTTAATAGATTAAATTATTGTTAGATTTACTTCGCCATTGCAATGTTTATCTTTCTATGGATTACGTACGGTAATATTAAGTTGATGAATAAGAACGTGTACTTTAAAGGTTGATTTAAAATGAATATTCTCTATGACTTGTATTGTTAAGTAGATATGTGATTCGTTCGTGTGAGTGCATCACAGTGCAATTCATACGTTTACGAGAATAATATAAAGCTTCTCTGTAAATATTATTTTAATTAGGATTCGTTGCTGCGGTCACCAAGACTTGTAAATTATTCGTGTTGAAATAATATTTAGGTATTGTGAGAACTAACTTTTTTATATTTATGTGAGAATTTTTAATGCATGTTGTCTGAATACAGCTTTATCTGTGATATTATCTGTATGATCTGTAAATTCGAATGGATTTGTTGTCTATCATTTGCTAGATGGACCATCCAAACCACATCAATAGCAGCGAAGCTGAGATTCTTAGCCAGTCCACACTGCATGTGTGAACTCAGTATTAGAGTATTAGACGATCCGGATAGAGTAAAACATATGAAGTTTATTTATTATTTATATTTTAACTAGCTAATCCGATGTCGGAAATTATCCAACTTGAAAGTACACATGGCTGCACATCAAGCTATACATTTTCAGCACCTACAAGCGGACCTCACATTGTACGGAAATCCTATACAATGCGAGATCAGCATAAACTGGAAATGTATAGCTTGTTGCTTGATGTGTAGCCGTGTGTACTACCGGGATTAAAAGCATCCTTTTTCTAGATAAAAAAAAAGCGTTCGACACAGTCATGCTCACTTAAATGTCTCGCTGATGGTGGCGAGTGTGTTGGATCATTCGGTTCCCTACAAAATGGTTGAGCTGGATGGTGCTGATCCACGCGTCATGTTCGTGAACGGGCGCCGTCAGTTGAGACTGGTCATCTCTTATCTGCCAGGGCTTATTTTTAATCGTTTTTGATTTATATATTATTTTTTACATTGTTAAGGGTAAAGGGTTTAATTGAGTAAACTGTACGGTACTGTGTAAAGGGTTTAATTGAAATAAATGCTTTGAGTTTGAGTCTCTGTTCCCACCCTTCTGTACAAACTGGATTGTATAGGTATTCGTGGTAAACCTCTCGAACTCTTCACTTCTTTATATTTTATTTGCGGTTTAGAAGGTAATCCTTACCTTCTAAACCGCAAATTGACTGTTAAATTCAATTCATGCATAAGTGACGAAGAAACAGTCACGTACGGAGTCTCGCAAGGTAGCGTGCTTAGACCCACACTTTCAAATCTACATAAAGGACCTATGCACGCTTCCTTTACATAAAGCACAAATCTTTACTTACGCTGATATTTGAATATTGCGGAGCAGGCCTTGAAAAATCCCCACATACATACCATCATTCTCAATATATTTTTTAATGACACGCCTATAGATTCCGTAACTACATTTAACTTACTCGGTATAAACATAGACACACACCTCAATTGGAAAAAGCACATAGAAACAGTTAAATCTAAATTATCTCAATTTACCTACGCCTTGTTTCAAATTAAGTACAGCACAAATACAAAAACAGCACTATCGGCATACTACGCCTACGCAAACTCGTGGCTAAGGTATGGAGTGATGATATGGGGAAACAGCGTCAACGCAAGTGAAGTATTTATAATCCAGAAAAAAAATGTGTTAGAATACTGGCCCATATTGACAATACCCAAAGCTGTAAGCCATATTTTGTCAAAATAAAACTTCTAACTTTACCTTCTTTATATATACATGACCTTTGCACATTTGTATTTAAAAATAGCAACATTTTTCCAAAAACAAATGATATCCATAACATAAACACACGCCATAAAAATAAATTACATCTCCCACCCTCTCGGATCAAAATGCTTTATCATAGCCCATATTACATGGCAATAAAAATTTTCAACAAATTACCGGAACAAATAAAAGAAGAAACCAAACTCAATAAATTTAACAGGAAAGTAAAAGAATATCTAACACAAAAATGCTTTTACTCGGTCGCAGAATACCTAGAACAAAATAGTTAGTATGATAGCTAGATAAATAATTACATACATATAAAACGCACACTACTCTAAAATAAAATAATTATTAAGATGTAAAAATTATTATTATTATTTTAAATGTATTATTATTATGTTAAAATTATTATTATGTAAAAATTATTATCATTATGTTAAAATTATTATTATTATAATGTTGCCGTGCGCTAACCGGGTTTCATGTTGGAACTTACTTAAATTGTAACAACTACATGTACACATGAATGCAATAAAAATTGAATTGAATTGAATTCTAATAACTATAAGGACACACCCTCAATCTAACATACACACACGTATACACCTTAAAAGTCGTTTCCAATACCACTTAATATTCCTTCGTTGTTAATTTTAATAAATATACTCTGTAACCTGCAATATCTATGACTGTTTTGTAACGTCAGAACACAACTTATAAAGTTTTTGTAGCACAGTGACAGCAGAACACTGACTCCTAAGTCACATGATTACCTAGTTTAGGAGTCAGGGTTTACCTTATCCGTATGGCCTTTACTTAAATAAGTTATGTATCCTAGTCTTAAGCAATGTCAAAGGTTTTTGTATGAATAAAGGCTCGTGCAGACCAGCGCGACGCGACGCGACTCGAACAATACAATTTCTAAGAAAACTTCACGGTATAACAATAACCGGTGTCGCGTAGCACTGTCGCGTCGCGCCAGTCTGCACGAAGCTTAAAGATTATTATTATTTATTATCCTATGTGTTAATCCAGGTTATAAGCTGTGTGCCAAATTTCATCCAAATCCGTTCAGCCGTTATTGCGTGATATATATATATATATATGTATATATAGGATTAAACGTAGTTAAAGTTATTTCCAAGTTTCATTTTAGTCTGCACCCCTACATTTATGATAACACAATCCCATGCATCGTCACCATAAATTTTCAACACTTTAAGGCATTAAAACCGTAATATCGAGGTTTTTAAAAAATATGAAAAAAAAAATGTACCTACCTACCTAATTTATTTATTTATCCATGGCTTGTTTTTTCATAAAAAAACAGTTCTAAAAATATTATGAGTTACATTTAATGGTATATTTATTTGTTATTATTAATAATGAATTTAATTTGTCTTTCACAGAACAGCAACTTAGGGATAACCCATCAATGCAACACTATATTTTAGTTTCAAAGGTAAAAGTACTTGGACCGCGCCGCCTTCGAAAGAGTATCTATATAATTTGTATTAATTATACAACCAATGCACGTAAATAACGAGCCATTTTGTAAAACACAAATGGAAGAATCACGGTGTAGTACAGTAGTGAAATGACGAACAAAGCCATGGGATCGAGTTTTGAACTCACTAGATGGCGTTTAACATTTCCTTTACGTTTCTGAATCACAGTGTTAAGATTCTCCGCCGTTGAAGGACCCTCGCCAAATTCGTTAAAGTATTTCATCCTAGTGTCAGTTGCGGACACGACGATCGCGATCAACTCGTTTACAGAACACGTAAAAATCCGTATTTAGATGGATTGTCCTCAGGAAGATCCAGCGATGGACAACCGTCCGAGTCGCATGAATTTACCGGATGACGTTCGTAAACTGATGACCGAGAAGAACGCGGCTGTTCGTGCCTACAACGCATTTCCCTGTAAAGAGAACAAAGCCTTCATGAACCATTTACGGCGTTGTGTAAAGAGACGCATAGTGGAGCTACGTTCCGCTTCCGAGGGGTCATCCCCTGCTGGGGCTGCTGGTATCCCTAATGTGGATAACTCGGATGCTTAATTTTTTATACCGGGGACTGCGTACGCGCAGTCCCCCCAGAATTCTAAATGCACGCGTAAGTAGGGATGTGACATTATACATGACAAATCGATTATTAATTAATCGATTGTTTTCCCTAGTAAAAAAATCGATTAAAAATAAGTGTCCGCGTAAGCCAATTGGCTTATCACAATTTGGCTAATAACGTTAATTTGAGTAAATAGTATTCATTATTCATTATTATTAATCTTTCATTATTAATCTATGTAGATTATAGGTATACAAGCCAGCGGGGCGTCTCGCGACTTTGATTAAGGGTACGCTAGTCGGTCATTCTTCCATACAAACCTAGTATGGCGATTACACGTCTGTTTGGCGGTGTACGTCCAAAACAAAAAATGATATCAATTTATCTTGTCATTATCTAGCCCTGTATGGAAGCAGAATTGGAAAAAAATAAATTGGTTTTGAAGATATGAGCGTCGAAACTTCCATATTTCAACACTATTTTAATTCAACTTTGGGCGTTAATAAATATCTTATGTAGTAAGAAAATGACAAAATTGAAACCGTACAGGGATAGACAATTTATAAATTAAATAAGTACACATAGTTTTAGTTGTTATACATCACACATCTAGTTTGTCACATATTATTTCACAAGACACGATACTTAATCTATGATAGACAATAATTGTTTTCTGTGTTTGCTTGGATCTTGCTCTAACTATTTTTTTACAGTTGGATTAATTTTTGGATAACGATGCTGGTTGCGTGATTACTTAAGTGTTTTATAAAATATCTGTACCTAAATATTAAGCATTATTGCGCAATTGTTTGTATCCTGAAGAAATAAAAATTAAATACAATAGTTCAAATAATTTTATTTTGAGTAAATATATATATATTAAGTCGTTTTTTAATCATATTTACACGACCAAAAGTCTGTTCATTACATTTTACGCACTCGTTTTCGATATAAATCATCGTCTAATTCACTAAATAAATAAATAATTAGACCAAATTAGCATACATATTAGATAGACCCCCACCAACGAGTTCGAGTCGTCGACTAGCGTAGCCTTAAGCATTGATAACATGACGAGCTAGGATCGTAACACGGAGGTAATAATCAGTATGCAAAAAGCTTGTGATGATTATAATAATGCATTGTGTTAGCTACTCCTATCGATTTTTACTTTACTCATATTTACATGCTAAGTATGCATTATATGTATATTAAAAAATAGTATTTCATGGGCACCAGTAGTATTTTACGAAGTTTATTAGTAGTATTATACGTATTATACGAACTTCTAGTTATTACTAAGAAGTTCCGATGTAAAAAGTAACACGAATCGCCCTACAAAATACCATTTCTCTGTCATAAACGCTACTACCCCCGCCATCTAGTGGTAAACTTCTAAACTAAAATAGAGAAAATACAGCATTGTGTTACTCATGCATTATAGGGTTAAGACTCACAATCCTCGAGTGTACTTAATGGAAGTTTAGCTGATTCTAGCTAGATGGCGCTTTCATAAGACAATCTTTGGAATTAGTTCTCGTCCGCATAACTTACGACTGCGTAAGATGTTTGAAGGAATTACGATAGGCTACTCAGAAGAGAGTTTACATTTGAAATCGTAAGTTAATTACGTAAGCGACTTACGTCAGGAAAACTTACTAGTGTAATGGCGGCCTTAGCTAGCTACGCCCCGGTTAAACCCGCATAAGTTTCGATCCCGCGGGAATATCGGGACAAAAACTATCCTATGTCCATGTGTCAAATTTTATCCAAATCTGTTCAGCCATTTTTCCGTGAAAGCGTAAAAAACAAACAAACAACTCACTTTCGCATTTATAATATTATATAAACAGGCTGAATTTTTAGTCACCGTCCAAATTTTTTCTAGGCATTAGGTATGATTCACTAACTCAATTTTTGAAAAAAAATTGATACGTATTCATATTAAATATTTTTTTTCGAAAGAATTATCCGCTCTGCGTGGTATATAATAACTTTGTATATTATAATAACTATGTGATATCTCAATATTTTTGTATTGAGTGATACTAAAAGAAAACACACGTATTCAATGATTTTCGCCAAAGATTAATATATCAAAATTTGCACGGTGACTAAAAATTCAGCCCGTATATATACAGGGTGTCTCAATCGTAGTGGTCGTGCCTACGCAACCGCAAAGGTAAAAAAAAAGAATCAAAATAATAAAACACATGTACCGAAGGTCCACCTAAAAATGTGTTGAATTTAAATACTCAACGCTTTTCAGTGATGTTTTGGTAAAAATTGAGCAAAAAGTTTTTCGGATTTTCCGACCTTGATATATGAGACCCATTTTTTTTAAAGGTTCTGATAAGCTATCTTTATGAAATATTCCCACTCTAACTATCAATAATTAAGGTACCTTTAAAAGCTTTTTTGCACGTACTCGTCAGTACGTTTTTTTTTTTATTTGGGCTTAAAAAGTTTCGCTAAAGCTTTAATAAAAAGATAACACAAGTGAAAGTAAAACCTGAAGCGATGCAGAGCCATACTGAACTTAAATAGGAACATAATCTTGTACCTACACTATCAAGGCATCTTCCAGCTATATTTGAACTCGCTACGTCGAAAAGGGGTTCGCAGTTCTGAACAGTTGAGAATATCCCTTTTTTTTAATGATGGGTAGCCACCTCCGCTTTACCCCATTTGTCTTTGGACCACTACGATCATATATATAGTTGGTAAATTAGAATTCTATCATAACAAAATCTAGAAAAATTCCATTTATAATAGGAACTCATTGTATAAGGAAGGATAACATGAGACTTTTTTTACTACCATTCCTATCCTAAGATACATATGAAAGCTTCTTTGAAAATTGCAGTACGTAGTTATAGTTCAAAGAAGTCAGTTCAAAACATGGATGAATTCTACATAACACGGTCGTTTGAACGTCAGACAGTAGACTTGTCAATTTGCGTCGATTTATGCAGTGAGCTGCACCCAACCGCGCCCTCTGCAGTGAAATTGTTATTGCTGCACAATGTTGGTTGATAGGGCTAGTAGTGGTACTTTAAGTTGTATTTGTATTTTAATTTTGTTGATGCTTAAGTGCCCTCAATTTTCATTTGGTTTGGTTGTGACCACGGATTTATGGTTGTGACCATCATCAACGATTGAAGTTACTTAAGGCTGCAGTCTTGCAAAATTCACTCGCGGTGAATTATTTGCGCAGCTTTGTATTTTTATTTTTAACAAAATAATGAAAAAACATTAAATATTTTTAGCTAGTTATTTTTTTAAAGTTTATATAGTTGGATTATGTTAGGTAAATCAAGTGATAAATACAGCTCTTTCGCGCCCAACATCATTTCGAGTTCTGTTTGTGCGCTTAGTTTATGGCAATGAAGAATTAATTTACAAATCTGTTCAGCGCATAATTAACGCAACATTCTTGTCTTCAAAATGCGTTGATTAGTTTCTTCTAATTATGTTTCATTTTCTTAATTCAGAGGTCACAATTTCATCAACATTCTCTGTTTAATCAACGCATTTTTTTTTTCTTCTCCTAATAAACGGTTTGTTCCATAACTATGCATCGTATGTATGTAATGATTAGTATAATAATAATCTCAAAAGACCTCCAAAAAACGAGTTTATAAACAAGAATTGAGAGAGAAATTCCTTGTTTTTTGGAGGTCTTTTGAGATTATTGTTATTGTTAGTGTATTTAGGTGCTATTTTTTTTAGTATTTGCTTAATGAACTCTGGGCATTAAAATAATCTTATCATTGTTTGCTGTTTGTGGTTTACTTCTCAACAGTTGTCAACTTTCACATGTTATCGCTGTGATGAACGCCCGCGCCGCGGCCGCGCCGCACTACTGGTCTACCGCGGCAGGGTGACACTGCTGCGCAGCAATGTCGCGTAGCATTGCTGCTGTGCTCGCAATGTAATCTCATGTAAACCATGTATGGGACCAGTTGCCCAGTTGTAACGCGGCAGCACATAAGCGTGCAGCGTTGTTCGGAATCATACCTTGTCATTAGGTTTTCTTTGATTTAAGTTATTCATTCAAACGTTTTTAAAATTACCAATGATGTAAGCAAGGCTTTCCAAGAGAATTAAAACTTTAATATTATTCTACCAAGTAAAACGGGATTCTTATATTGCAACTTACTTATTACAGTTGTACAAAATTTAACCGCAGCTCCGTGAGATGTTACCGGGAGCGAAATAAATCAGATGGGCTCAAAGCGTTATCTTTGAGGGTTACTTTCAAACCGGCCGAGTCTGTGTGTGTCATTTTGTGCACTTGTAGGAACTATGGTTTTGTTGTTGTCGAAGATGAAGATAAAAACACGGTTGGCAGTGCCCACAATGCCGTCCACTTTTAATTCTGATCATCACAATTAAATAGGAAATTATTTGAAAGCTAAGGAATTCTGGAGGGACGGCGCGTAGTCGCGTACGCCATCCCTAATTACGTATCAGTTATCCATTAGGGTAATCTACTATCCGGCTGACTGTGTGGCTATGTGCACAGGTTGGATTTATCCCACTATCCCTTTCTTATCTATCCCACACAGTAAACGTAAACGCCGACTTTGTGCGCCAGCGTAAGTGGTGATGAGGTGGGTAGGTCTAGCTATCACTTGATTCACTTGGTCTAAACTTTAGACAGTTCACACACAGTATTAATTTCAAGGAATTCTAAGGAGACAGCGAGTGCACAGTCCCCTTTACCAAAAATTTTATTATTATTATTATTATTGCCGCAGTTATAGAATTGAGAGAGTGTGATTCAATGGCCGTAATATCTTAACACCGCGATTCAGAGACGTGACGTAAATGTTCAACGCCATCTAGCGAGAAGATTGACAACTCGAAAACGTGCTTTTATTGAACTGTAATCATAATAAAAATCACTTACCTATGGTGGCGTTGACACCTATACTGGCAGTATACATTACTGAGTTGTCAGTTATCTCTTACTAGCAATAATATGGCCCGGCAGGCAATATCTTCGTTAGCGGAGAGATTGAGCTGGAAACTGTAAGAATATTGAAGCAAAACTTGTAATATTTGGCTATAGCGGCCGGACCATGCTGAAAATGTTGCTGACATCCAATTATTGCAGTAAATAATGGCTCCTCTAGAAGCGGCGAAAGCCTTTGTAGCAGTATTTACTAAAAGTAATGTTGGTTATTCAACGACCGCTATTGCCATGCAAAAATGCACCCTACTACATAAGAGAATAGGGGTGATGACAATTTTGATCTCTAAAAAGTGTAAAAGCTAACACAGTTGCCAAGTTATAATGTTTTAAAATAGCTGCTAGATAAAGACCGCACTATCACAGAAGTGACGTCACTACTAAGTCACTTCATACTCGCGCCATACATTGATCGCCAGTACTGCGCGACAAAGGCGGGAATCCCTACCAAAATCTTTTAAAGCCTTCTCCATATTTCCATCAATTTGACAGAACTATTCGATTACCTTTACCATTTTACTATTCCTTCATTGCAATTTACTTAATTATTTGTTAGAAAACGAATATTAGTGGTAATTGTGTTAGGTAGTGGTAGGTAGTAGTCACCATCCCTATTCTGGGGGGACGGCACGCAGTCCCCACTACGAAAAATCACGCATCCGAGTTATCCAATATAGTAATTTACTAAAATCGGTCGAAACAGTGCTGCTATGTGCACACGTGGGATTTACTAACACGACTTTAGTGTGTTGACTAGCTATTCAAATAGGTGGTTTTTGCTAAAACTTGGAACTTTTTGGTGCTTTAACGATGCATTTTCGTTAAGGTGTGGTATGTTTTCTGAAGCGCGTACGGATGGCTTTCAAGCCATCATGTGCAAGAAACTCTTTGCTGCACCGTCTACGAAGCTGCGGCAATAGCATCTTAAGTGATATTGTTGCCCGTTTTGACTGCCCTTTCCAAAATCTGTGGATAATGACAGCCATAGGAATCAGTTAGGTATAGGTAGGTACATAATTTAGGTACCTACAATTTGTTACAGAAACACACTAACATTTTAAGATGTTATGTTTTTCTGATATTTTGACGACAGAACCACTGAATTTCTCTGAAATGAACAGGCTAAGCCTGTGAAAGCTAAAATACCATATCTGACACCAACTACGCAAGTCGTTGTTTAGGGTTCCGTAACTAAAAAGGAAAAAATGGAACCCTTATAGGATCACTCCTGTCTGTCCGTCCGTCTGTCACCGCCCATTTGTGACCGATTAAGTTGAAATTTGGTATTGCTGTGACCTAAACACGGACGTGTAACGTAAAGTACCTAAATGAATTTTGAATATAGGTTTCACTTCTGGGGAACAAATTAAAAGAAAAAGTTTTCTAACTGTGTGATAATATTGGATATCAAATTAAAGGGGTTGTTGCGAGGTTATCAAATATTTAGATATTTTAATACTTTGATAATTGATGAAATTTAACATTCCCCCCTTATCTACGAAACTACTGAGCATTATGTGGTACCTATTTACTGCAGTACATTATAGCAAACTTAGGACCGCATCACATTGTTTAAGTATTTTTAGGGAATTCTAAGGGGACGGCGCGTACGCAGTCCCCTTTACAAAAAAAATATCGAATTATCCAGATTAGGGATAATAGTAGGAAAAGTGGCTCTAGACCGCTGCGACATGCTCGGTGTCGTCAGTAGCGGGTGCACTGAGGGAAGGGAGGGGGAGGGAGGGGGAGGGAGGGAGGGTGTTTGACTGCCGGCAGTGTGTATCGACAACTACTCAGTGTCTTCAAAGGAAGCTACTATATGCGTCTCCCAGGTCTTGGAGTCGCGGTAGGCCTGTAGCTGGACCTTAATCTTTTCGCCGAGACGGTTGACTTCGGCCTTCATGGTAGGGCATCGAGTCTCTTGCCACTTTTTACGTAAGCGTCTCTTCTTGGCTATCATTTCTTTTAGGTGGGCTGGAATGGGATAAAGAACTGGTTTCTCATCCGACAGCGTCACTGGTATAGTGTCCATGATTATCCAAGGCGATAAGCTTACTGCCGTATAACATTATCGCGGGAGGGTCACTCAATAGCGGACTATCTCAACACCGCGATTCAGAAACTAGACGTAGATTTTCAACGCCATCTAACGAGAAGATTGACAAGCTGTAAGTATAAAACGATCATTGACCGATGGTGACGCTAACACCTTTAAATACTGACGTACTAAGCTGTCCCAGCAATATTTTCGATAGCGGAGAGATTGAGCTGGAACCTGTCAGAATATTGAAGCAATATTTGCACAATCTGCAATTATTATGCCGTCCATAAATAAATAACCCTTTAAAGCATTCACAAAATAATCCTTCCACGATTTCCCCTTATTATATCACAAAATAGAATTATTAAGGCATTGTGCATCACCGTATAACTTTCGATTCTTCCTCGTTCTCTAACTCTGACACACAGAACTTACCGTGTTGTCTGTGCAAGTTCCCATTGGATAAAACTGTGCAGTGTGTGACGACTGTTCTCCAGCTGGAAAACATAGGTCGTAAGATACGACACGCTATGTATCGTGCGACACGCGAAGATGGTCGTAATAAAGACAGTGTTCGCATTTCCATTGGTCGTGATAAACGGAGTACTTGCAAGGAATGATCGCGTTTCGCACCACCCATTGATATGGCGTTAAAACTGTATAAATTAGGTGTTGAAAGCAATTTGTAACCCTTTAATGATTGTGAGTAATTCATCAAGTTTGTTACTATGTTGGAGTATTTTTGGGTGGGGGTTTGCGAAGTTAATGTCGTTGTTTTTTTTAGTATTGTCATGACCCTTCTTTACCCACAGGATGAAATAAAGGGTAACTATGAGGTACTCAATGTCAAGAGGATGGAGAACAGCGTTGTTCTGTCTGCTAATGTTAACCGATCCGTCTGTCGCACGTGATGATTAAACACTGTTGAGTTCTGTGATTAGGTACTTATAGATTATGTATAAAACCTTATTACCTGACTGCACGACAACAAAGACAGGGTCTGATACAGTTGGTGGCATCCACGGAGTATCAAATTGAATTAAAATAACTGCGACCAACTGCATCAGCCTGTTTGAAAAGTGATCTTGTTTTCAACTTTTCAGTTGCATTTGTTTCAATTTTCAACCGACTTCAAAAAGGAGGGGGTTCTCAATTCGGATGTATGTTTTTTTTGTATATTTGTTACGCGATTACTCCGCCAATTATGAATTGATTTTGATGATTCTTTTTTTGTTTGGTAGGGCATACTTCAGAAATGGTCCCATATAAATTTGGTCAAGATCTGATGAGGGGTTTTTGAGTTAGCTTCAATAATACATATTTTTCCCACCTAGTATATGTGGAAGATATTCTAATAGTTCCTGTCACTGTAATTTACTTGGTATTAATTTTTTTGTGGGGCTTTTGTGTAGGTACCACAACTAAAAAGTGAAAAATAAAAACTTTTTCACAAAAAATAAAACCGACTCAAAAAAAAAACACTACAAAGTGAAAAATAACTTTGATTTCGGAAGTCGGTGGCAAAAAAACGAAAATAAAAAAACCCAAGATACCGACTTCCGAAATCAAAGTTATTTTTCACTTTGTAGTGTTTTTTTTTTTAAGTCGGCTTTATTTTTTGTGAAAAAGTTTTTTATTGTATTTAATTAAGTACTGTTATAACCGCAAAGCTTATGAAAGTCCCACCATACCCTAAATACATTGTGCTTCCGATTATATTTGGGCAGGATCTTTGGATCATCAGCGTTTCAATTAATTTATTGTTCAACAGTTAAAATGTGCAATGGGATATAGACGAAGAATATGCAACGTGAACAAAAAAAAATATAAAAATACTACTTTCCGTAAGGGCTCAACTTCACGCAAAAGCCATAATTCAATAATTATCCATTTCGCAGGTTACCCTGGCAGCTCCTGTCCTGTCCCCTGGCTGCGAAATGGCTAATTATTTTCCAGACGACTAACAACTTAAAGAGCGATTAATTATTTGCTACAAAAAAAATAACATGGCAGCGATTAAATATTTAAGCAATAATTATATTAGATGAGCTTCAAAATGCAAGGAATTATAAAAAATAATAATGTCTGCCATATTAAACAGGGCCAATTGAAATCATAGGCAAGGTACTACAAATAATGACATGGCGACTAATATTAACAGTTGGATAACAAACATTGTATTATAGTACAGGCAACTATAGGCTTCCTTATAAAAAAAACTGTTTTGAAAACGTTTATTTTTGAGGACAGGCTAATGTTAGTTTCTTTCATCTTTAGTTGGCTAAACTTAAGTGTAGCCGTAACACATTGGCTAAAAATGAAGAAGTAAATTAAAATGACTGAAAGGTAGGTCCAGGTTAGGTTAGAACTGTGACCACGCAACGTTCCAGCCAGCCAGTGTCAAGTGTTCGCATAACAATAAATTCAGTTACCAAAACAAAAACTAGATGCTAGTTGAAATTAAAACAAAGCTAACAACTGATTGTTAAGCTGCTACTTTCTACTTAAAATTATCCTTCACTGTAGCTGCCCCTGCCAACCTACTATTTTTCCTACCAGCTTTAATTATTTTTTAATCCCAAATTCAGATTAGTTGTTCACCGCGTTAAATACATGCCCTGCGAAATTATTTTTTTCTTAAGTTTTTTTGCAATTTAATGGCCAGTATCCAGGTTGTACGAGTATGTTGATCAAAATATATTACGCGATCGTACAGAATTACAATAAGAAGAATCATCAATACAACTCTCTCTGAATGCGACGAGGTACTTTAGCGCATCCACAACATGACTAAAGATCCTCGATCTACCGGTAAACACATTCCAGCAGGCATTATGTAAATCTTACAGTTCTGTGCTTATAATCTATGTATTAACAAGTTTCCCTATAAGTTAGCAAGTCGCACAAGTTCTCCTATATAAATGGTAATGAAGTCGGCTCGGGTAGGAATCCAGTTTTTTATGTGGTGTTTTCAATTTATCCCATACTTTTATACTGCAGTATAAAAGTTTTCCTGTTTAAATAACTGCGATCTAACGATTTGTTTGAGTACTGTGTCCGTGGTGGTTTTATTGTGGCTGCTTGAGATTTTATAGAAAACCGTTTGAATAAGGATTTTTTGGTGTGTTTTGTGATTATGTAAATATTTTGTGAAGTCAAGTAGGTACCTAAATATTATGTTGAGTAGGTATAGATACTGGTAGGTGATATTAATTCCCCTGAATTCGATGATAATCTATCACCATCAGGCTATAGGAGCTCCACTGCTGGACATAGGCCTCTGCAATTGCACGCCATTCAGCTCGATTGTCGGCAACTCTCATTCAGCTGCCACCCCCCACCCTGCGTAGATCGTCGTTCCATCTAGCCTTGAATTATTTGAATTCAAAATTCAAAAGTCATTTATCATGAATCAGCACTTTTCGAACGTCAAAATTACATAAGATAGTCCCCCAAAACGACCACCCTTCACCACTTCCCAGTGCTTTAGCTGGGAAGAAGAAGTGGCGCAACAAACTCCCCAGCAGCACAGCTGTCTGTTCAGTTAGAAGAAATGATTCTATATATAGTATGCAAGATACTTTACATAACGCAAAACATGATTTAAATTATAAATTAATAGGCATATGACATCAAGCACACGCCAATATATCAACCAAAAACATCGAGAACTATAACTCATATGCTTAAATAAACTGTAACAATTCAACAATTCGTTTTTTGATGTGTGTGTGTGGGATTTCGTGAAAAGGGACGGAAGTGGGTAACGGGAAGCCGGGGAAGCGCGCGCTATTTGATTTAACCAATGAAGGCGCGCGGTGTTGGAAATTGCCATCAGATGGTACCCACCCATTTTCCGAGAGGTTGGTACTTGTAAACGATATCCGGCTGTCGAAGGACCAAAATGTAAACGACCAGCTTATGTCGTTTGAAGGAGGCGGTTTGTTGTAAGGTTTAGCACAGTAGAAAAACCACAAGCAGCTAATGTAATAGATCCACGTATATTGCACATAAAACACACACACAATATATTTAAAATACACAACAGTAATACAGACAAAGGTTAGAGCTAGATGTAATCCGAATTTAATACTATATTTAGCACGAATTTATACCTCAAGTAGCGAGATGTTTGTAGGAACGAAGTTAAAGCTCAACTGACTAAGAATCTGAGACTTTCTAAGAGAGTACTAGGCAACTAGTACTAGGCAACTACAATTGTAAAATCAGACCCGATTTTACTATAGGGCAAGTAGCGGGTACCATTTGTGCAAACACAATAATTTGCTCCTATACATCAGGGCAGTTCGCTATTCAGGGACGCGACAGAGGGTCGGGGTATAGCTGGGTATTTCCCATTTTGCTATGACGAGGGTGTTTACACGAACGAGGGAGGCAGGGTTGCGCTGGTGCAAGTTATGACATGATAATTACTTCTAGAACAATGGATTACGTAATTATAAACACAGATAGGTATTCTCATTGTTTTAAATAGGTATTCAGGTGGGAAATGGTCTAGTCAGTGTTGTAGTCATAATCAAAACATTGTATTATGACTGACAACGGGGTTATATACCTTTTATTACATAAGGACAGGTTAACAAGAGAAAATAAGGTATTTTTAGTTACCTGTAGACACGGACAAATGTCTAACACATCTTTTAGTTAAGTCGGTGTCTCTATGTACATTGGTTATTGCTAGAGACCTGATTTTGTGTCAGGAATCTTTGATTTTACTAGACTTTCTTGTTCTAACTTGTTGGATTATTTATTCGAAACATTCTATATTAGTTGACATGTTAGAACTGGACCAAAAGTTTCCAGATTTGATGCTACCTACTGGACTTCATGTCCCGACTTGATTAATATCCACACATGATTCGACTTGATACTATTTTAACATGTGCAGATGTACTTACTAATAATAATCAGTTTATTGAATGAATGAATGAATGAATGAATGAATGAATGAATGATATATTTATTTGCAAGAATATAGGTAGCTAACATAAGTTCTTAATATATATGGGTTTCACTATATTCAGCGTTTCAGCCGTGCAAATATTTTGATTTTACATTTTGGTTAAGATATAACATGCAGTACACATTTAGTAGTTAGCAATAATATAAAAATAGTTTCATAATTTAAATGTAAGTAGATTACAGTACAATTAATAAAATTAAAATTAAATACAATTCTATTCACTAATAATAATTTACATTAAAAATAGCAATCAATAATAATGATGTCATTTCAATAAAAAATAGCCGGAATAATAAACATGTTTCAAAATTATTTAAGTAATGTCAATATGTAGATGTCATAATAATTATAATGTTAAATAAATGAAATGATAATCAATTTTACATTTTACACTCAAAATATTCATTGATGGAATAAAAACATCTCTCACACAACCAGTTATATAGCTTTCTATTAAATTCTAAATCTGTAGCACTTCTAAATTCTTTGGCTAAGTGGTTATATATTTTCACCGCCATGGTATAACAATTTTTGCTGCAAACTTTGAGTCTATTACGCGGGACTACTAGTGGCTTTTGTACTATTTTCCTCTTTGACATAGCCTTTTCATCTTTTTCAAAAAGTGACCAATTGTTTCTTACAAATTTGCAGGTTTCAAACACATATAAAGACGGGAGGGTAAGTAGTTTTTGCTTAATAAATACAGGTTTACAAGAGTCTGTCCACTTAAGATTGTAAATTAACCTTACACACTTTTTTTGGGCTATGAATGCCCTCTGGGCATGTGTCGAATTTCCCCATACAGTTATTCCATACCTTAAAAATTTTATTAGGTAGGTATTTAGTGTGCTTCCTTAACATTCCACCCCCTGTAAAAGGGTTCCGCCGCATTACACATGGACGGTGGGAAGCACAATTAATTTAACAATGGGCCGACGCAGGACCCCATTTATTGTTCTTACGTCAGCTGCACGGATTATCCCGTCACTTCCGTGATATACATTTTTGACTATTCCTTTAGTCCACTCACTTCGGTTTTTCGTGTTATCTACGATAACCACTACGTCGTTGACACTCACATTTGGTACGTTATTTGTCCACTTTTCTCGACGTTGTAGAGTAGGTAGGTACTCCCGTAGCCACCGACGCCAGAACATGTCGGCGAGCGCGTTCACACGCCGCCACTGACAGCGGGAGTCGACGTCCTCGATGTCTCCCGGCGCGAACGGAGTGCTCCCGGACGCAGTGCCAAGGAGTAGGTGGTTCGGCGTCAGGACCACGGGCTGGTTGTGGTCATCGTAGACGTAGCTGAGAGGCCGGCTATTTATAATGAGCTCGGCCTCTGTGAGGAGGGTGTAAAGGAACTCCTCACGTGGGGCACGCTCCCTGAGCGTGCTTCGTAGTGCGTTCTTCACTGAAGCTATTATCCTGGCACAACCTTGTGAGATGGTTGTGAGCTTCTTCTTGATCGCGCTGCTGTAGTTCTTATGTTGGCCGACGCTTACGACATCGGCCGACCACGATGAGTACTTGAGCCGTGACGCGTTTCCTACGCGCCCACGACGTGTAGCGCTCGTAGCTGAGAAGTGGCGCCGCACGGTAGGCGTGCGCCGGCGTCGCTGCTGTAGACTGGACCCGCTGAATGCGCTCCAAGTCCACTTCTGCTGACTCAGCCTCTCGACACACCGGCCTCCGCTCCTGTGGAACACATAAAAACGGGGGGCCGCACAGCCACGCCGTATGGTTCTCGGGCCAAGACGACCTGGTTGCTTTGCCCGCGGGGTCGTCCGCGGAAGGAACCCAGTGCCAGTTGCCTCGGTCCGATAGTCTAGCTAATAAGGCTGGTTGTAAGTCATGCCTTGTAATTGAGACTACTTTTTGTGGGGCTACGCGAGCCCTACCTAACATCGTCACTGACGCTTGGTTACTATCTCGGTAGCCCACTGGGTACGCGACCGCTGCGCATGTTTGTTCGCTTGCGTCGCTAAACATTTGTAAATCTAGATCTAGATCTAGATCCTTGTCTAGATCTAGCCCATACAACCCTGGTATTTTTGTCTGTTCCAGGCGATGCAGGTTATTAAGCCGAGCGAAACAAGTCTCGGCTTCCTTTTCTTGAAAAGGTAATAATAATAATGGGTCGGGTCCGGTCAAAAGATTACCGTTATAATTGGTAGGTATTAAGTTGTTATGTTTCCGTAACAAACCTACTGCCCACTGTGATTCATCTGGTACACGGTGGTTAGTTTTATCCGGTATTTCTAAGGCCCTTTCATCTGATTGGATTTTACGTACGTTCTCAGAAATACCTATCGCTTCTAGCTCGAATTCAGATTTAACTGGGTCATGCAGGTCAGGCAGGGAAACTGCCGTACAGTTAATTTGTTCGCCTTTTAAATTGTTATGGCCGAACGGACCATGTATGACCCAACCTAACTCGGTAAGGGAGGCAACTGGTTTACCGGGTTTTCCTTGACGGACGTCCCGGCCTACAACTAGCTGCCAATTGTCCTGCCCGATCAATACTAGCGGTTTGGCGCCCCTCATTTCCACGCATCCCAGGTCGCGGAGGTGGGCATTGTCGTTAAGCATTGCGGTGGTCACGGTTTGAGAAGGCAAATTTAAATTATGTATAGTGCGACATTTAATGTTGTGGCACTGTCCATTTGGCCCTTTGACCTTTACTTCAACCGCTCGCGACGTCAGGTCAGTGATCTCGTGACCGCCCGCGGTCTTCAATGAAAGGGGTATACTTGGGCCCTTCAAACCAGTAGCAATGGTCTTATCTATCAAGGAGACGGTTGCACCGCCGTCCAGTAATGCGTAACAATGACTATTGTTGTCTTTGTCATGACACAATTCTATTGGGATTATTTTTAACAATGCAGAAGCATGCCATTCACCGATGTTCGTTATGGTTTCGGGCTTATCTACCTGCTTATCGCTCGCATTGTTTTGCTTATCGGCGTGCAATAATAGGTGGTGGGAATAACCGCATTTTTTGCATTTATCGGCGCGGCAAAACCTTTTGTTGTGTTTGTTTACTATACATTTGAAACACGTGTTTAATTCTTTTACGATGTTCCATCGCTGTTGAACTGTCATTTTATTAAAGGTGTCGCATTTTTCTATAGTATGTTCACCTTGACATATTATGATACATTTCTTAGGTACGGAGCTAGACTCATCACTTTGTGTATTTATCTTATGAGTCAGCTGTGGCCTACTGAATAGTTGACGCGCGGTATTCATGGGTCGTTGACCGAAGACTTGTTTCTGTTGCCTAATTGGGGTTTTAGAAGCACTGTGTTCTATTATGGATGGCTGTAAATAATACGACGTTGTACGCGTTAGTTGTATCAAAAAGTGCGACAAGTATTCTAGGTTGGGTGAGACTCTTAGGTCGACGCCCTGGACATCGTCTAACCCCATGGCAAAGTCCCCGTACTGCGCGCGTTGTATAGGAGTTAGCTTGTTTAATAGCTCGCTAACTAGTTGTGGGTTGTTAAGATAGCCGTCAGCTTTAATATTTTTAAGTAGGGCTACTACATTTCGCACGGTTGACGAGAACTTTCTGAGCTCGCGGCAGCTCTCCGTTATTCTAGGTAGGTCCCTAATCTTTTGTAACGCGCTTTGTAATATTAAAGTCGGGTGACCATATTCTCGATCGAGCGCGTTCATTATGTCGTTGGGATCCGTACCTGAACTTAATAAATCCTCCACTGAGGTTCTAGCTTCGCCGTGTAAAGACGTTCTAAGCCGGGCTAAGTTCTCGTGAACTTGATAACTGTACTGCCGAGTGGTATCCCAGTACATATTTTTGTAACATATCCACTCGGATGGGTCACCACTAAAATGTGGTAATTCGTACGCCTGTCGCGGTACCGGTCGCGGTCTCCCCATACTGGTTATTGCCTCTGCCAGCCTATCTAACGCGTGTTCCTTTTCAACCGAAGACTCCCGCCGTCTTTCTTTATTATCATCTCCGTACTTCAACTGCCGCTGTGAATCCGACTCGGGTATCGAAACGCGAGGTCCACTTGCGGCCGGAGTGGTAAAGACGGGGTTATTGGTCGGTAATCGGGACGTAACTCTCTCGGTAGGCATCGGTGTATACGTCCGTGCTTTAGGTATCGTACTCGAATACGGTACCGGCACGGGTGTACCTAGTATGTGCGACACGTTATTACGGTATGTAGTCGGATCAAGCGTACTTACGGTTTGTGAATAACTCACGGTAGGGATCCGGGGCGCGGCCACATCCATGGGCCTGCGCTCCGCAGACGGAGTACACAACACTGCATCCGGTTGACACAACACTGTACTCGATTGCCGTAAAACACTAACTGAATTACGCAACACTGTTTCCTGTTGGCCAACTTGCGGCGTCGTATCTATCCACTGGTCGACCCGCTGTGCTGTACTCGCGTCTGAATTGGAGGCGTCGTCTTCGCTCTCGGTAGTTGCCTCTATTTCGGCAATGTCGGCCTCCACTCTTTTCTTGAGGAGGTTTTCCCTATCCTTAAGGAGGTCTTCATTGATCTTCGATTTTAACTGGACTAGTTCCTTTTCAGCCTGCATTCTTTCCTTCATTAGGCTTTCATTTAGGACGATTCTTTCCTTTTCGGCCTCGTACTCGATTCTTTTTCGTAAGAAATCGACACTCTTGCGGCTACTTCTGGATGACGCTCTGCTGGTCGATTTCCGGCGATCCATTGATGCCATGGTCGGCGCCACAGACGGTGAACCTGGTCCCCTTTCGGACTGCAACCTGGTGTCCGTTGTGCTGTCATCCTTACGTGCTTCTTGCTGTTCGGCTAGCTTCCTTAGCTTGCTGCGTGTTGTGATGGACCATTGCTGACTCATGATTACTTGAAACCTTATCCGGCTTTCGAAGGACCAAAATGTAAACGATATCCGGCGCTCGAAGGACCAAAATGTAAACGATATCCGGCTGTGGAAGGACCAAAATGTAGACGACCAGCTTATATCGTTTGAAGGGGGCGGTTTGTTGTAAGGTTTGGCACAGTAGAAAAACCACAAGCAGCTAATGTAATAGATCCACGTATATTGCACATAAAACACACACACAATATATTTAAAATACACAACAGTAATACAGACAAAGGTTAGAGCTAGATGTAATCCGAATTTAATACTATATTTAGCACGAATTTATACCTCAAGTAGCGAGATGTTTGTAGGAACGAAGTTAAAGCTCAACTGACTAAGAATCTGAGACTTTCTAAGAGAGTACTAGGCAACTAGTACTAGGCAACTACAATTGTAAAATCAGACCCGATACCTTAAGTAGATTTTTACTATAGGGCAAGTAGCGGGTACCATTTGTGCAAACACAATAATTTGCTCCTATACATCAAGGCAGTTCGCTATTCAGGGACGCGACAGAGGGTCGGGGTATAGCTGGGTATTTCCCATTTTGCTATGACGAGGGTGTTTACACGAACGAGGGAGGCAGGGTTGCGCAGGTGCAAGTTATGACATGATAATTACTTCTAGAACAATGGATTACGTAATTATAAACACAGATAGGTATTCTCATTGTTTTAAATAGGTATTCAGGTGGGAAATGGTCTAGTCAGTGTTGTAGTCATAATCAAAACATTGTATTATGACTGACAACGGGGTTATATACCTTTTATTACATAAGGACAGGTTAACAAGAGAAAATAAGGTATTTTTAGTTACCTGTAGACACGGACAAATGTCTAACACATCTTTTAGTTAAGTCGGTGTCTATAGGTACATTGGTTATTGCTAGAGACCTGATTTTGTGTCAGGAATCTTTGATTTTACTAGACTTTCTTGTTCTAACTTGTTG
Source organism: Xanthia togata (assembly GCA_963853775.1). NCBI lineage: Eukaryota > Metazoa > Arthropoda > Insecta > Lepidoptera > Noctuidae > Xanthia > Xanthia togata. The sequence goes on along the minus strand of OY970797.1, from coordinate 3,847,960 downwards.
GATTATTTATTCGAAACATTCTATATTAGTTGACATGTTAGAACTGGACCAAAAGTTTCCAGATTTGATGCTACCTACTGGACTTCATGTCCCGACTTGATTAATATCCACACATGATTCGACTTGATACTATTTTAACATGTGCAGATGTACTTACTAATAATAATCAGTTTATTAGGTAGGTATTTAGTGTGCTTCCTCAACAGTACTGTCAGCCAACACATCATATTATTATGCGAATATTGTAAGGCTCACTCCATTTTTTTAAACCCCAACAGCTCTTGGCCTTTATCTCACCTGATGGTAAGTGATGATCAGGCCGAAGGTGGAAGCTAGCTTCACCCGAAATCCTCAACCACAGAGAAACTGGCTATCTTACTTCTAACCGTCGAAACACAACAATGCTGTTAACATTGTTGCTATGGCGACAGAATTAGATAAGATCGTGGTAGCTAGTCAGACGGACTTAGAACAAGCACTACCACCAACCAATGAAAGATAAGAAAGAGGTATAATTATGGAATGAGCTATCAGGTCAGGTCAGGTCTATGAGGTATCAGGTGAGGTGCGAACACTCAACCTCTCAAATGACTTTCGGTACTCGTGGGGATTGATACTTGTCTACCTTGATTAAGTCTATTTTACATCCTTATAATATGAATTAATAAGATATGAATCTAGTATTTAATGCCCATGCAGTAAACAGTAATAATGGTGTTATAATATAAATGCAATTTTAATAACACCAGTCAAAAGATCACGAGGAAACTGTAGGGCCGTAACATCTATAGTTTAACTGCCGTTAACCCGTTTAATAGTAATCAATGCAAGTTACTACCGTGTTATGTTAGTGGTCGTATACATGCTTATAACTAGAATTTTATGATTACTGATATTTCAATTGGAGATCCTGTATTACTTGTACCAAGGAAAAAAAAAAGTAAAAGTAAAAATTCATTTATTGTCCACACTAAACAAAACACACAGTACAGTCATTATTAAAATGGAGTGGACTGGAGCCTAAACTAGCCCTGTATTTCAGGACTCCAGCAGTGCTATTCTGTAACCATCTCACCGTGAAAACTTAGGTGAAGTGAACTCGGAGTGAGCTGTCAGTCCCAAGCAGCAGGTGGAATGACAGCTCACTTCACCTAAGTTATCACCGTGAGATTATTACAAAATAGACCGGCAGGTCTTCCTCCCGCGGCGAGTGAGTTGGTACAATTTATTAATGAATGAGTGTGTTTGTGAGTACGTGTGTGTGATGTGTGTATGTTTGTGTGTGTGCGTGCGAGAGTGTGTTGTGTGACTTGTGTGTGTGATGAGTGAGAGTGTGGTTGCGCATATCTGTTTATGGGAGTATGTATATATGTATGCGTGGTTCTGTATGAGTGCGCTTACTGCTACTTATTCACTACAGACATAACGTTACAGAAAAGTTATTTAATCAATCAATCAATCATTTATTTGCAATAAATGTGGGTTACATAAAATACAGGTGGTGTAGATATGAGTGACCCATGTACATTCTGCCTGGAAATAGGCACGCAAAAATTATAGACATGGTTAAGAAACAATTTAAAAATTAAATTACGAATAAAAATGTCACAGTTAGAATTATTATAATTATACATACATTAATTAATATTGAGTGTCAAATTGAAATTTTATTAGTTATTATAGAATACAATTAAAAATAGATGTATATTGTGTCCATATGTTCAAGATAATATTAATTATTATTTATTATACAATGTGGAGCAGGACGATTGACATTCCTTAAAACCACCTATAGAGTGTCATGTTCTTTACCCGTATACAAAAAATCAATCAAATCCAATGAATACTTTAGCCACAGGAAATTATTTTTCGTTTTCTTATTTTTCAACATGATGTAGATCTGAGTCCGTAATAATAGGTAAACATTGTAAGGTCAAGAACCTGTGCAAAACGTGCGATTCTATCCTCTACGTCTCAATATGCTTGAGAGACAGAGAAAGGTGTCATACGATTCCACTCTGACGCGCCCCGCCCAGTCCCACAAAATAATAGTAAATGATAAATGATTTATTTCTGCAAGTAGGTTTGTACAAACACTTTAACACGTCAATCATATTTTAAAAACTAGATGAGGTCGGCGTTTCCTATCTGACTACTCTGAGAAGAAAGGCCGAAACAAACTCAGAGGTCACAGTCTCTTTTAAAGTCCAGACATAATCTTGGTCAGATCATGTGAAGACGATGTAGATTGATGTCTGAAATGGTCTTTTGAGGAAATAACCATTCAGATTGAGAAGACCTGTCCAGTCAGTGCACGCATTTGTCAGTTATCGTGCAGCTCAACTCAGAATTTAAGGAGCTCAACGATTCGACGAACAATACCAAAGAAAGGACGTTTGGGTAGGCCACATAAATTACTCAAACTGCCAGACCATGATAAAAAATAAAAAATAAAAACAAAAGGGAATAACCTGCATAGTCTTCACATTCACAATAATTAAAATAATTTAATACTTTAAAGTAAATATTCATGTCAATGAATATATAACATTCATTAATGTCAATGTGTATATAATAACCCGGAAATAATCTTGGTCAGAGCATTTCAATTTGAGGACCATGTAGATTTGTGTCTGAAATGGTCTTTTGAGGAAAGAACCATACAGATTTGAGTGGACCTGGCCAGTCAGTGCACACATTGGTCAGTAATCGTGTAGCTCAACTCAGAACTTAAAAAGAGCTCAACGAATCGACGAACAATACCAAAGAAAGGATATTTGGGTAGGCCGCATAAAGTACTCAAACTGCCAGATTAACATAACAAAAAGTAAAATATAGCTAAATATATGACCCACATAGTCCTCACATCATAATAATAATATTATACTTCACAAAGTAAATATTCATGTCATTTTGTATATAATTTAAAGTTAGCAGAAAAACAAACAAAATTCAAAATTCAAAAAAAAAAAAAAAAAAATTGGAGCAGCTCAATCCCAAGCCTTTTTGTCCTCAATGAAATCTTTAACGGTATAAAACGCTTTCTGGCACAACTTACGTTTAATGAATGATTTGAATTTATTAAGGCTTAGGTCTTGTACGCGGCTTGGAAGTTTATTATAAAAGCGTATACATTGACATCTGAACGAGCCACCTATTTTCTTGAGCCTTGTTGTAGGTACAACAAATTTGTGTTTGTTCCTGGTATTTATGTTATGGATATCACTGTATTTTTTAAACAAGTTTAAATTTTTATGGACATATAAGAGATTTTCAAAAATATACTGAGAAGGCACAGTCATTACATTAATCTCCTTAAATTTCTCTCTGAGAGAGTGTCTCGGACTTAATTTATAAATTGATCGAACAGCTCTTTTCTGCAAAACAAAGATAGTCTGAATGTCGGCGGCATTTCCCCACAATAGAATACCATACGACATTACACTATGAAAATAGCTAAAGTACACTAAACGGGCTGTCTCTATGTCTGTTAAATTACGAATTTTTCTAACTGCATACGCTGCGGAGCTTAGCTTTTTTGACAATTTATCTATATGTGGGCCCCACTGAAGCTTAGCATCCAAAGTTAAGCCCAAGAATACTGTGCTATCATCAGGATTCAATTCTTCGCCCTTTATCAACACATTAGTTTTTACCTGCCTAACGTGAGGCAGTGTAAATTTAATGCATTTGGTTTTTTTTTCATTGAGAAGTAAATTGTTAACATTGAACCAGTGAACTACTTTCGCGATCGCGCTATTTATATCGTCAGTAACCAGCTGCTGACGTTTAATTTTAAACAAAAGTGAAGTGTCATCCGCAAACAACACTATATCATGGTTATCCTTTACGAGGTAAGGCAAGTCATTAATATAAATAAGAAACAAGAAAGGACCAAGAATTGAGCCCTGTGGGACTCCCATTGTTACTATAGATCCGGGAGATCTTTTTCCATTAACGTCAACGCTCTGAATCCTATTACTCAAGTATGAAGTTAGAAGATCCAGAGCACTGTTTCGGATCCCATAGTGGCGGAGCTTCCTGATTAGCGTTTCATGAACAACGCAATCAAATGCCTTGGACAAATCACAAAAGATGCCCAAGGCATCGCATTTATCTTCCCATGCATTATAAATATGTCCCAAAAGTTCAACACCGGCATTAGTAGTTGAACGACCCCTTGTAAAACCGAACTGCTTTTTATGTAATAATTTATGTCTATTAAAAAACCTTTGCAATTGCTCTAAAACTAATTTCTCAAAAAATTTACTAAAGGTACTGAAATATGTCTATAATTTGTGGGGTCTGATGTACTACCTGATTTAAACAAAGGTATTATTTTACTATTTTTCATAAGATCAGGAAACTTCCCACAGTCGATACAATTATTAAAGATAAGAGCTAAAGTAGGTGCTACAATGTCAATAATAGACTTGGCTACTTCTACAGAATTACCCCACAGATCTGCAGTCTTTTTTACATTTATAGTGTGAAAGGTTTTAATTATGTCTCTACAGGTAATATGTTCAAAAAGAAATTCCGAATCGTTCATTAACATTTTCCTTTAGCAAAGACTCAGCAACAGAAGGTGATGAGTTGAGGGATTTAGTAGTTGAAACGGGAATATCTGAAAAGAAATTTTCAAAAGCCGTGGCGACTTGTGAGTCTGATTTCACTATGTTGTCATTAATAGAGAGGCTGTAGTCAGTATTTCGGTTATCAGACCTTCCCGTTTCACTATTAATAATATTCCAAGTCGTCTTAATTACATTACTACTGTTTTTAATCTTCGAACTCAAATAACGCGACTTGGCCATATAACAAACTTTTTTAAATAATTTTGAATAATTCCTAACATATAAATTAAATTTTGCCGTGTTTACACAAGTTCTTTCATTGTATTGTATTCTACTTTTATGAATACCAGTGGTAGCCCAATCACTGAAAGATGCGTTACTATTAACCGAGATAGTCTTGGGAACAAACGTGGAATTAAATTGCTTACAGTATATATTAAAAAAATTATCATATAGATGATTAGGATCAGCATGAATAGACAAAACTGGTAATTTATTTATGAGTTTAACTTTTAAAGTTTCCAAGCGACTTGAAGTTTTGGGATTAACAGTAATATCCTTTTTAGCCACTTTGTTGTATTGGATTGGGATAGAAATCCTCTGCCCGCAATGATCAGAATCTAGTAAATTTATGATTTCTTTGTGGCTTGGTATAACATTTGTATACATATTATCTAGGCATGTGGCACTAGTAGGGGTTATTCTTGTGGGCTCCAAAAATAGGTTTACAAGATTGTAGGACTGAAACAGACTTATTATTTTACTACAAGAACCTGAGTTTTCTAATAAATTAACATTAAAATCACCACAAGTGATAATGGACTTATTCGAGTTACAAGTCTTGTGTAACACTTCATCCATTACCTTTTCAAAGCAGTCATACAATCCTGAAGGAGGTCTGTACACACTTAATACAATAAACTGCTCCAATTCTATACAAGCTATTTCAACTGTCCGCTCAACAGATAGGCTCACAATATCTTTACGGTCTTTAAATTAAAGCTGGTTACTTACTAAAATTAATGAGCCACCATGTATAGCATTAACTCTGCTGAATGAACTACCAACCTGGTGATTATTAAAATTGAACAAGAACTGGTGGCTTTTAAGCCAATGTTCTGTTATACAAAGAATATCAATACTGTTAAAATTCATAAATAATTCTACTTCTAAATCTTTGTTCATAAATCCTTGAATATTTTGATGCACCAGGTTCATACTATTAACAGTTTTTAAACTTTTATTTGATTTTACTTTGCAATTCTGTACACTATTGCTAGAGGTTGCCTCTATTGTCATAATTTCTAATTTAAATTATTAGCAACGTGAATTTTGGATACCAAATTATTGTCTGAATTATTTAACATGCATTGTTCAACAGAAGCAAGTTGTTTAGCCAAATTCTTGGCTGTAATAGAAAAATAATATGATAGCGACACAGCTATCTGTCTTTTACAATACTTTGAAAGATAGTACTTATCCACATAAAAACTATCTTTTGTCAAATATAAATGGTTACCAACATAATTGTTAGTGTCAATTAAATGGAATAAATTATTATTACATGTTAGATTATGTAATGTCATATTCATTTGAGATCTAAAATAGTTTTCTTCCTGTGGCAAACTTTGGCTGTATGGGAATGTGAACATCACAATTTGTCTTAGACTCAGGTTGCACAATGATCTATAATATTGGAGTAATTCTCCTTTGTTCACATTACCCCTATTACCAACAAATATTAATAATATAGTATTCTGGTTAAAATTACATGTTATAACTTTTTTCATAATGTCAAGTAACGAACAACCAGGCATACAGTAGTTCATTATTGAGTGTCCTGGATATTTATTTGTCAACAAGTGGCCTAGATCCTTTCCAATTTCATCACAAAACAATACAATTTCTTTATTTACACTTTGTATAGGCAAACAGTTAGTAATTGATGATGGCAAACTGGCACTAGACTGCGGTATGGTGTGATTACATATTGTCAATGAATGCTCCGGTGTTGGTTCAATAGATGGTGGTTGACAATGCTCACATTTGTTAGTTTGTGATCTTACCAGCTCATTCATTGCCAATACATATTCCCTCATTTGGTTTTCAGAGGCTGTATATTTGATGGTCATAGAAGTTAGTTTCTCCTGTAGTTGGTCAAGTTCATACTGCAAGTCTTCTGTGTCAATTTGGTATTTCCTAGTACTTTTATCTAAGTTAAAAGAATACATGTCTAATTGTTTCAGTAAATGCAACCTTTCTCTATTTAGCTTCACATTTTTGATGAAGAACTTTTGTTTTTTGACCATTTTCTTAGTTTTAACTATGTATTTGTTAATTTTTATGTATTTTTTAATTTTATTTTTACTAGTAACTACCCTCACTGATTTACTTGATTTTGAAACATCATGACCTGTTAAATCTATTGTGTAAGAGGGGTTTATTGCAGAAACCATTGATGGGGCTATAGGCACCAATTCATTGAATAGACTCTGATTCAACGAGGCAGTGATGTTTAGATTTGTAGTCTCGAGTTGTTCAATCTGACTTTGAGCCTCATGTAGCTGCTGTTGTAATAAATGTAAAAGTACAATTAGAAAGAAAAAGAAATATTACTTACGCAAATTATGCATTAGTGGTGCATAGACAATTGCGAGTGTGTGTATGAGCGGAATTTTTTCGGCAAAAGGTCTCGGGACTCGGTCACTATGTCAGTCAGTGCGGCGCCCTTTGAGGAGCGCACACGGCTACTTTTTTTATCACGAGAAGATCCGCGCGCGCATTGTCGTGATTTTGTGAAAAAAAAATAAGTTGTTATTTGTGATTAAAGACGATTTAGTGTGACTTATTGTTCAGTGTTAGTTTAATATTAGTTAGTTAATTAGGTATCAATGTCGCTTGTGCATAATGAATAACGGTGGAAACCTTGAAAATTTAAAAATTTGACTATTGATGTAAATTCTGATTGTGATGTGATATTATGTGATTAATTATTCAATCAGTGATCTTTTAATTAACAACGCGCAACTTAGTGAGTTTATGCCGCTAATTTGTTGTTCTCCGACTAAACTACCTACCCACGTCCACCTACGCCACGCACCGCAGCGCAGGCGCCGCTTCCCGCCGCGACCCGCATCGGGCCGCGGAACAGGTTAGTGACTTTTCGTAGATAAAGCGTGTTTACTTTTTATGCAGTTGATTCTGCTATTTATTTTGTTTGAAAATTGCAATTTTTCAATTTACCATTAACTACTAATCTTCGTCTTTTAAAATGTTTCTATGGACTAGTACTGTGCTGGTTTTAATTTAATGTCGTAAGTCCAGATCCACATTGTATACATTGCTGATTAACAAGTTTTGTCCATTCAAAAATCATTAATCGAATAATAACATTTTTCTATTAGGGAGGCCACTAATTTACTTTTTAAAGTTCATAATTGTATCATTTTTCATTATATCTGGCAATTTATTGTATATAGTAGACCCATACAAATAACACTTTTTCTCAATAGCGCTGAGTTACAGGAGTCGATTTGTAATACATTTTCGTATTGATTTCTGATAGGTTGTTTTCTAGTTTCTGACATCGTGGGAAATAGGTTTTTATTGGTCTTTACAAACATGGCCACTTCCAGAATATATAATGACGGAAATGTAAGCACTTTTAGGGACTTAAACTTTGGTTCACAACTGTCTGTGGTCTTCATACCACACATCGCTCTAATGCAACGTTTTTGCGCCTAGAATATAAATTCCCTCGAACTGCAACTGCCCCAGAAAATAATACCAAATCTTAGAACTGATGCAACCAGACCATAATAGCTACCAATGTTGTTTGAATGTCAACTTTTTTGGACAACTTTGAAAGGACTTATGCCGATGTATTCATCCTTTTGCAAATTTCCTCTGCTTGTGGTTGCCAATTTAGTTGTCTATCAATGTAGAGAACATGATTAATTTTTTGCTTATTGTAGTCTACAGATATTTCTTTTAAATTGTACGTTGATGGAAGTGCATTATATTAGTTTTTTGTAAGTTTACCACTAAGTTGTTTTTGTCGAGCCAATGTACGACATCTTCCAGGGTCTTATTTATGTCCTCTTCATAGCTATCCGGATGTTTACATTTTACTAACGCGGTGCTGTCATTGGCAAATAATACCATTGGGTTATCAACATGAGGTGGCAAATCGTTGATATAAATTAAGAAAAGGGGTGGGCCTAGGACGCTGCCCTGTGGTACACCATATTTTATTGTTCGTCCTTTGGATCGGTATTTTCCTTCAGTCTTCGTCTTAGGGCAAATTCTGATTATTTCCGTGTACTGTTTACGATCGCTAAGATATGATTTAATTAGTTTTAGTACGTTTCCCCTTATTCCATAAACGCTTAATTTGTTTAGTAGAATGTTGTGATCGACGCAATCAAAAGCTTTCGTCATATCTGTGAAGATTGCGCAAATAGGTACTTTGCTTATGTTTTTTATTATAATATTGAATAACTCGAAATCAGCTGTAATAATGCTTTTGTTTTTCCTGAAACCTTTTTGTTCATTACACAAAATGTCATATTTAGATAAGAAATTGTTAAGTAATTCGTAGATTAACTTCTCTACTACTTTGGACAATACCGGAATTAAGGCTACTGGCCTGTAATTAACTATTTCTTCCTTTTTATTCTTCTTGTGAAGAGGTTTATCTATAACAGTTTTTAAGCTATTAGGGAACACAAGCCGTTGCTTTTTGCTGCAAACACGTATACCTCGAGAGATCTATTTAACTTTTTTATACGGTTGTATAGTAACATATTTATAGGGAAAGCAAAGGTCATACAATAAACGGAAATCTTCCAAGAAAATATCATATGCTACATTTACATTCTCTGTATTGTATATTATATTTCGGAGAATGAAATGCAGCTAAGATGATTGTTAAATTTAACAAGATTTTCTAACGACAAATCTCGTTTCTTGATTCGCCAAGATGATAAGGCGAAATTTAGAAATTATAAGTTAGGATTCTGTGTCATTATAATTTAAACTCAGGAGATATTTTTGGATAATAGATTTGCACTCATGCGTGATTTTAACACAGATAAAGACGCAATATTTTCTATGGTCCGAGGCCTTGACATAAACCAATGAATAACATTTCCAGAACGTTTTTTGTTGGTTGAATACGAGGCTTTTGGCTACTTTTGTATTTTTGTGTGTTTTGTTTGTGCAAAATAAACATATTTTCTTTATTTTTTTATTTTTGGGAATATATTTAAAAGAGAATTAAGTTTATTATATAAATAAGATGCGAAAAATGATGAGTGTCTTCTGAAGAAAGCAGTGTTGTGTTTAGTTGCCTTGCATATTCTGTTATTTTTTCTTGCAGGATATGACAACTTATCATCGTAGGTTAGTTTTTTATGCTTGCGAAGTGTAGTGTGAGGATTGAATATATGCCTCACTGTCAAAACATTGCAGTCCTTGATTAGGCTCACTGTAGGATAACGAAAGGGGTTTCTGAGCATTACTTTGAGTACCTTTGTGCGCGTTCAACTTTATAATTTTAGTCTTACAGGTCCCACCCCATACCGGAATACAATAACCCAAGATTGATTGAACCAGAGCAAAGTAAACCGTATTTAACATTTTGAATTTGAGTACCTACGTTTCTGAACTTTTTAAAAATCCATATCATTTTTCGCGTGTAGACAGAATATCTAATTGTGCTTGCCATGAAAGGAAATCATCTATTTGAGTGCCGAGATATCTAATATTGGTGGATTCTAAGTTTGTACTAGTAGTGCGCAAAAGCATGATAATGATTGAATATTTTCACATTTGTGTGATTTTAAAGTGAAGTTTTTTGGTTGTATTTTTTTATTAATCGAAAATGTTATATATTGATTGATTCTAACGTGTTTGGATAGAGTAGTAAACATGTTTCTAAATAATCTACTCACGAGCGATGTATATTTAGTTTTAAGATAGCAATGTTTTGGCCACATTGTATTCACTGCCCCGTTGTATTTTACTGAATATGCCGAACGTATATGCATCACGAACATTTTATTTGTTAATTCACGCTACACTTCTTATTTCCTCTGTTAGTGCCATCATCTCATCATTCCACCACCAAACCGAATTATCTATGTAGTGGTTACACAGCCACATACGAACTACGCATCAAAAACATGACGTCACACAAATCCTGCATCGCGCAATTAGAGTTTACCGCGCGAACGACATATATAAGACTATCCGACATCAACAGTTGGGCAGGCGGCCCGCCAGACACAACACCCGTCTGGTCGGAGGATCCTCCCTTTTCTATGGTGGATGAGTGAAATTTACACCCTGTTCCTCATGCCCCTAAATTGGTGACCCCGACGTGATGCACAATGAGCAACAACATCATACATAATGAGTCACTAACGTAACAAATGTGTAACATGTCTATTAAACATAACATTTAAACAGAATTTAACCTTACTAAACCAAATGAACAAACTCTTGCACCAAAATTGTTTAAATTCATACTTGTATGCAGTGTTTGACGCGTGAAGCTAGCAAGGATGTGCTCAATTATTATGAATACAACTATTTTGAACAGTTTATGAATAAAATTCACATACACGCCATTATTTGCTCATCTTCCGTTTCAGTCTACGACAAACTTTAGTTTTGAACGCGAAGAGCTACAAATGCTAGTTACAAAGATTTAGCGGACGCTAGAAATGGTAATGCGTACCGAAATTATGTAAGGTAATCTAAAATCGCTGATTTAAAAAAAATAAAAATGAGCTAAGTGCGTGCACAATGAAGGGTTCCGTAGTTGGGAAGAATTTATCCAAAAATAAACTTAACATTGTAGTTGAAAAATATGTTCTCGTTCTCCAATACATTCCAACTGCAAATGTAAGTTTGTATGCACAATATTGAGAGATTCACCATCTTATTTTAAGACCATAGACGTTTTATAGGTTTACCTGTAAAGAACCATTTTCTGTATGTTTTTCGGAGATAAGGGGGGGGGGGGGTCCATTTTCATTTATGCGATCGAGCTTGCAAAAGTAACTTTTGTTAAATGAAATAAAATTAATAACGCAATAAAGACAACGTCACATTCATAAAAAATAAAATAAAGTTACATTCCATTCCCGTAACATTCCATTTAATTACTGACCGAAGGCCTAGACGAGTGGCCATCGCTTTCAAAGCGTTTCGTGTTTCTACAACGACTTTCAAAAGGAATGAAATAAGATTTTCTGTCGCTCATGTCAGTCCCATGCAGTTTTGACTTTTCATCATCGATATTGCTGATAGAATGTCACTTTCAATTCTACGTCACTTATCTCATCAAACTGCACCCACCACATCCAGTAACTACACGTCCTTTTCCCGACAAGGATGAGTTTTCTAAAACTTGCCCAACTGTTTGTAATTTTAAAGTAGAGAGTTACACGTACACCGGCTTTTATGAGTTTTGTTGCTGGTGAGTCTGAATGCCGGATCATTACGAGCGAGCGCGGTCGTTCGACACGATTGATGGCACTTCCAGACTTTGTGATCGTTGTGGAATAAATGGTTACGGTATTGTTTTGATCTTGGGTGGTTTAAGAGGTTGTGAATTAATATGGCCGGATAAAGGATATACCATAAACTACATACATAAAAAAGCGCAGCTAGTCTAGTAAGAGATAACAAGAGATACTGCGATAGTGATAAATGATACTGCGAATTCTAATACATTCACAAACCTTAGGTCAGCAGCCTCGAAGGACACCCATTTAAAACGCGTTAACTATTGTTTTTGTAATTTAAACAGGAATATGTTGTACTTTGTATAGCAGAAAAAAAAGCAGCATTATAGCATTACTAGCTGCGCCTCGCGGTTTCACCCGCATAAGTCTCGATCCCGTGGGATTATCGGGATAAAAAGTATCCTATGTCCTAACCCAGCTTATGGTCTATCTAAGTGCCAAATTTCATTCAAATCTGTTTAGCCGTTTTAGCGTGAAAGCGTAACAAACAAACACAATTTGGCATTATATACATGTCAGAAATACGTTACTGAGTTGACTAATCAGAACATCAGTGCGGTCAAGCAGTGAACACGTGTAGAAACGGTCACGCATTCCAAATATTTATGTCGTGTATCTACAGTGGGTGAACTGCTAGTGTGATGAATTTGATAATAAATTGTAATTTTATCTGAACTGTACACTGTTTTTCTATTACGCAATAACCAACACTACCCATAGTACGCCCACTGTAGTTAAAATATGGCTGATAATCACGAAAGAGACAAATACCCTTCTCCGTTATACACATCATATAATACTAGTTAGGATTTTGACACTAATTTATTAGCATACAAAACCTTGGATCTCGGACCTAAGAAAAGCCAGTACAACATAAATAAAAAACTTTGGAACCTGTTAGTTTCAAGTGACAAGATAGCATAAACAAAAATGTAATACGCGTAAAGTTTGAAACTGCCATCTTGATTTACGATGTAGCCAATTAGCTACGCCGCGCTACGATGCGCTACGAGACGCTACGAACACGCTACACAATGCTACGCAGTAACTGCTGCTTCAGAATGCGTAGCATAGTTTGTAGGTATGTAGCTACAGACTAGGAGTCTGCGGTTTAAATAACTGAGTTGAGTTCATAATGCAAATTTTTAATGGGGAACAATGTTTAACGAGAATTAAATAATGAAATCATCTATGTATAAAGAATTTTTGAAATGCGTGTAGGTTTAGCTCTTTTTCTTCTATGTTTGGTAGATAAAAATCTTTTGCATGCGTGGACTCTTGCGGTCTTATAAAACAAGGTTTTTCTTTTGACATGGTTTAAACCATCGAACCAGTTTTTATCATTCGAACGTAACTATGATTGAAATACAGTTCTTTTTACAAAACTAACAACTTAGTCCGGTGTCAAGTTGACATTTTTGTATTAAGAACTTTACCGTAGTCGGAATAAAGTTCGAAATTAAAATTTGACTCCATGGTTTAAACCTGGGGCTGAAGATAGTCTTTGTTCTGCAATAAGGTTTTCTTTCTCAGGCGAAACATTGCTCAGAACTATTCAAATTACACATTTGCCTCTAAAATTATAATCCGTAGTCTAACCAAATATCTGTGCTATTCAAACACACATTCTTACCATCGTAGGAGCGGCGGCAAACAGCCCGCCGCGTCAGCCGGACATCCGGTCTGCGTCCCCCCCTCGCTTCCTGCACCCCCTTCCCCAGCCGCCCCCTTCCGCCGCTGACGTCACAATTAATCTTGGGCCCATCTTCCGGTGCGGACTGTTTTTCTATTTTATGCGTGCCTGGTACCGTTTGTGCAGAGATTGAAGGTTTCACGTGGAGTAAGCCTTTAGTTTAATTGGTAAGTAGTGTTACTGTGTAAGTAAGTGTTATGGGATTTGTTTGATTCTTTATAATTTTAATTCTTCGATAGTAAGGAACAATCTCAATTTTTTTTAATAATTAATTTTTGTATTGTATTTTAATAATCAATTATTTTTAATTTTATATTTCTGAGTAATGTTAATCTAGTGGCACTTTTTACGTTATCTTAAGTTAGTTAACATGCGGATAATGTACCACTACATGTACCGCTGCCGCTGCAATATTGTTAACACTTGAGCCTATATTATTGTTATTTGTAAACATTTTATATTGTAGCTGTTTATTGTCCCGTATTTTTTCATCTGTTATGGTTATTTATTATATAATAAGTATAGACATAAAATTAGCAAAATTATATTATAATTATAACTTAACTAAAACTATTGAAAAATTAAAATATAGCGTCGAAAAATTCATCCGCATCGCTGTCGACTGGTAATGTACCCAAGAGACTGGGCGCATTGCCACGTTGTATGGCAATGCTTAGCCTCTGGCCAAGGTAAAAACCCAGCCATTGGGTCACGGGAAGTGTCAAATAGTCGTTTTGAGATATCATTGAAGAGGCCGTGAGCACTCGGACCCCACAGCCCGAGGGTTTCAACTCCAAACGGCTCGAAAATATCATTACCTGTAAGGTTATTATACTTACGCCACTTGAGGTTCTCTGCAGCCGCAGCAGCAGCACCAGCACAGCACGCCGAGCCAGGAAGATGGAATGGCGCAAGGGTGTCGAGTGTGTTGTCCCGTATTAAATAAAGTAAAATAAAAACAAAATAAGATTCTATTTTGCGAGGTTTGTTTGGTATACGGGGGGTCTAAAGTACAAGTTGTAGTTACAACTACAGCTTACTTATAGTTGATCTGTGCCTCGGTGTTTATGCATGTGAGTGTTGTGTCTTTTAAAACGATGCATACAAAATAACAATGCGGTTTTCGTACTTAGCAAAATAAAGTAATATAGCAAATAACATTACATCACGTCTCTTTTCCCCGAAAGGTTAGGCATAGGTGAGGACCCACACCTATTTTTCGCCAGTATAAAGTATAATAAAAATATATAATAAAAATCACCAGGACACCTACTGTTAAGTATTTAAGTGTACACATTGATCAACATCTGAATTGGCATAAACACCTGTACTCACTGGCGAGTAGAACTCGCAAACTCATATACGTCTTTAAAAAATTACGCAATTCAGCCGATATGGACACCCTTAAAGTCGTATATTACGCATTGTGCCAATCCATTTTAGTGTACCTACTGTATTCCAGCCTGGGGTGGAGCCCGTGAAAACCATTTTGTACGACTGGAACGAGCTCAAAGAGCCGTGCTGAAGGTCTTACTCTCTCGGCCTTTGAGATACTCTACAGTACAGTTATATGCAGAATCTAAAGTGTTAACAGTCAGGCAACTGTATATCCTCCAGTCCATGCTCCGTAAGCACTCAAGTCATCCGTTATTAGAACCAAAGGGTAGGGTCAAACATACGGTCTTCCCGTTAGAGACGTATAAAACTTCCTTCGCTAAAAGGCATTATTATATCAACAGTACGAAACTTTACAACCAGTTAAATAAATTATTAATTTTTTTCCCTAAAAATAAATTCCAGTGTAAATCTGAGTTACGACAATATCTGCAAAAGCTTACTTACCGTATGACCGAGGATCTTCTGATTGGAAACTATTCCAACCTCAAAAAGGCTTGCCTTTATTAGCTGGCCGGAGTGAACACTGGCGAGGAATAGAGCTCTTTCTTGCCTTTATTGGCCGGCTTGAGTGGAGATTCGCAAGAGCAAATGTGCTCGGAGGAAGGAAGTATTCCAGTAAGATGCTGGTAGGTATCTTGACCGTACTTCCGGGATTGTCCTGATAGCCGTGGAATACCGCTCCAATTCTTATAAGCACCTCAGGACATGTTGCTCCCTTGTCGTTTCGACACTTAGTGCTAGCGACCGTTTGCGGGGGCCCATTATTGAGTGTGCAAGTCACCCCCTGCCATTTTACCTGTGTATTTTATATAGTCAGGCAGGGGCCATAGTATTTCCATAGTTCTAGATAACTAGTTCACTTAGCCACCCAAACCCATAATCCAATATCATTGTTTCCATATCTTGCAATAGTCCTGTACTAACCGGGGGTTGTCCTTGGGTGCACTAGATTAGTGCTTACAGGGATAATCGTCGTTTAGTGCCTCATTTCATTAGACACGTCTAACGGGCCTCTGCGAGTTGGCTTCGGCCCCTCGTACGCCTTCCAAAGGTCCCGAGAAATGTCAAAATTTTAATAACAAATAATAATAATAAAAGTTATGCTAAGTCCCAATGTAATAGGTAGGGGGCGAGCATGTTGCCATCATTCGAGCAAATATCTAGATTCTGGGCTGCTACTGAGCAATTTTTGACAGAACGTAATGATGAATAAACGTTTTTTATTATTTTATTTATTTATTAATGATGATGTTAATTAATTAACTATAACGGTTTAGCATATTTTCATCAGTTGATACGATCTACTCTTAGAAATTAAAAATAACTTTGAGACCATTTGCTAAAAAGCCAAGGAGAAAAGTTTCGCTGAATACTGCAAGCAGTACTTTAGGAATTTTGGCTCCGAGCCCGTAACACCAAATGTTAGCTACGGTTAAAACGATTTTCCTTTTTAGCGTTTTTAGTTTATTTATTCTTGACCCGATATTGCTTGGCTGAGGTAACCTAGCTCAACTCGTTGTGAGGTGAGATCTTTGAGTGGTTGGGCTTTTTTTCCAAAGTTTAGTTTAGGTAATGGTGATCCTTTTATTTTTTTTATTTATATATAAAAATATTAAACACTACAAAAAATACAATGGCTGGCAGTCGGTTTCTGCATAATTATCATGTTTTGAAATATAGCAATCTTTCATTAACAACTTTACTGTTAATGAGATAGAAGGAAGAATCTCAGCTTGCTTTTAAGCGGTATTTTCTGAGGTGGTTTCTTTTGAAGTTTTAATTAAACTTAATTTGCAAGCTCTATTTTTTTCCATTCCTATTTTATCTGCCCGTATTTCTTGCCTCCGATTCGGGGGACAAAGCAAAATCGGGCCGCTCTCATTAAACAAAAAGTTACATTAAGCCTACTAACTTCAAAGGTCCCCCTTTTCCTGTGTCTTATCCGCTGAATTTAGTATCAATATTACCCGTACCTCCCCTGCGGAGACTGATCACTTTTCCTTATCTCCCCCGATTTCCCATCATTAATTTTTTGCCGTGCCTCCTCTCAAACGTTTCCTCTCGGCGATTGATTGTGGCCAATCAGGTCGATGACACTCATTTATTTCGCGTTGCCAGCAATTTATTGTTATTATCGTGATAATTTTTTTATGAGATAAGATTTCTGGTGTAACGAATAAAAGGAAGTAAGAATTTGGGTGAAACTTCATGGAAACCAATAGTTTCTGAGAAAGTGGATGCCAAGTTTCTTAGCATACTTATTATACCAGGTATAATTGAATACCAGGTATATTGAAGGAGCTCGTGGCTAAGTAATAACTGCCGCACGGGTCGATCCATCAGGTTAAGCTACGCTTGCCGGGGTTGGTCTGTGGATGGGTGACCATCTTTACATACCGAGACTCCTCCGTGCCTCGGAAAGCACGTTAAGCTGTTGGTCCCGGCTGTCATTCGTGGATCTTTGACAGTCGTTACGGGTCGTCAGAAGCCCGAAAGTCTGACAACCAGTCTTACCAAGGGGTATCGTATTACCCAGTTACTGGGTTGTGTCAGATAGGCAGTCGCTTCATGTAAAATACTGGTATTTAGCTGCATCCGGTTAGACTGGAAGCCGACCCCAATATAGTTGGGAAAAGGCTAGGCAGATTGCTTGAATTGAATTGACTGAAAAGTTCTTACTCCCTGTCGCTCTGGACGGCCATAACCACGATCAGGGTAACTATAGAAATGGATACGAATCGCGCACTTAGTCGGCTAGTTGGCCCTTGCGGTATTTATAGTTTACCGGGTCGGTGCGCCCACTGGTCGTGATCTAGTGCGCGAGATCCTTAAGGGTCATAATTTTCATTCATCATTACGAACAACTTTCACTATGGGACCAAACATGAAATCGCGAAAAAGAATCAGCTGTTCCCTACATTTTGTTGAGTTTGGCGAACATAAATGTATTTAACAGCTAATAGTTTTCGCGATTTACTACAGAAGATATTAATTAAGAAAAAAAAACGGTATTCAAAATTATTTATTTCACATAAACCTACATGGGCACAAGTTATGAAACGTCAGAAGCTAGGTGCACGGTTCCAATGGGTCGTTTCCTATGGAGAAGAGCCGGCAAGAAACTCCACGGTTACTCTGTTTGAATGACCCTTTAAGAAGTTTTCATTTGTTTCAATTCAAACTCAAACACAAAGCATTTATTTCAAATAATCCATTTACAGGCACTTTTGAACTGTCAAGGGGTCGGTCAGTCAAAAATGTGAAGCTAGTTGCTCATTCCAAAGCGTAGTAGGTACCCATGGAGAAGAATTACTCCTTTTATACTCCCTATGTCGGAATGCAGAGAGAAACTGGTCAAGTGAAAACTAAAGTGTTGACTATGGAGCTATATTTTGTTATACAATGCAGCATTTCAGATTCATTGCTAAAATCTAACCCTGCGTTGTGCATTGGGAATTCCATCCTCATCCTTGGTAAACTAGGTAACTGCTTATTAAATACATACTATAAAAGTCGCCGCGTTAAGAACAGTCGTCGGGCCATAAGTCATTGTTATGAGTATGTTTGCTCGCACTTATGCAGCTTATAAGGAGCAGGTAGCAAACTATCGATAAGGCGCAAGGCGTTGCACATTCTTATTGCTACTGACATTTGTGGCCCGACGACTCAGTTCATAGCGCGAGTACTATAGCAACCCGCACTGCATCGCATAGGTCTCACGGTCGCACCTGTGACGACATGTCAAAACATAAATATTTCTGTACTATAGGATACTTTCAAGGATTAATTCTTTAAGTGACACACAAATGGACACGAAAAGCGATTTTATTTTATGCATAAAATTTGTATGTACTATTATAAGCTCCTTGGTTTTATGCTATTTAGCACTAATTAGGAATGGAGTGGAGCTGAGACAATTTAGTTATTAATTTTGATTTGATCATAAGTGGCAATATTTAATTTTGTAATAGTAATGTCAAGTTCAGCAGCGGACAGAGAGACATAAACCTTCGGTAAGAAAAATCTTTGATCGACGATGAAAACTGCATAAAAATCCATCGTGCAGTTTAGAAGAAAGCGAATATAAAGACAGACATGAAAAGCGACTTTTATCACCATTAGGTTGAATGTCACTTGCACGTCATAAAACGACAAGATCTGTATGTCTTAAGACAGATAAATAGTTTCAACCTTAGTGACGTTTCAATTTAGTGGGAATTGTTGTCAAATGTGATATAGGTACCTTATCACATTTGACAACAATTCCCACTAAATTATAAAGTTAACTATACACACTTTTATCTATTCTCAAAGTGCAAGTAACTCTTCATGTTTGTAACTAAAGGAGCAAACTGGTATAGTGCAAGCCAATGCCGTGCGTTGTAATGTATTTTTATTGGTTCCGTACCCAAAGGGTGAAACGGGACCCTAATACTAAGACTCCGCTGTCCGTATGTCACAAGGCTGTATATCATGAACCGTGATAGTTAAACTGTTGAAATTTTCACAGATTATGTATTTATGTTGCCGCTATAACAAAATAAATAAAGCAAAATAAAATAAATATTTAAGGGGGGCTCCCATACAACAGACATGATTGTTTTGCCGTTATATATAATGGTACGGAACCCTTCGTGCGAGATTCCGACTCGCACTGAGCCGGTTTTTTTTATAGAATCCTTCTCCAGCGCGCACACAACAGTTTATCAAAGTTTCATCACAATCGGTCGAGCTATTTTCGAGTTTTTGCGATATTAAAGCATGGCAATAGATTTTTTTATGTATAGATACGTCTTTATATATTTATGTCGGAAATACTGAGTTGTTGTTACTGTGTTACTGAGTTGACTAATCGGGACGCCAGCGCCACCTAGCGGCGTTCGACAGTCGTATAACGCTCGGACCGGCCGCCGGTCGGGGCTCAGCAGAGCAGACTTCATCGATGCGGCTCAAGCAGTTGTGTCGTGCACCTACTACTGCAGTGTGTGAATTGCTAGTGTCATAAATGTGATCGTAAATTATAATTTGATCAAACCGCAAACGGTTTTACTATTGCGCAATAACCAACACACCCACAGTTCGCCCACAGTAATATGCCTGATAATAACGAGAGAGACACATACCTTCTCCGTCATATAGATAAACAGGCGAGCTCGGGGGTGCTCGGCGTAAGTTCGTGCATAATGAGAGTCTGTAGCTACCTCGTTCTGCCAAACGAGATGGTGTTGTAGTGTGTGCATAACAGGCTTTGGTATGTTCAGTTGAAGACGAGTAACAGTGAGACAATTTGGTAATCAGGAGCAGAAACAGTTGAGTGTTGGTCATAAAATGGTAACATTTACGTTTATGTTTATGGAACATCTTATGTGGCTAAAACAAACGAAACCTCCTCTCTTGGACATGTGAAGTAAGCAGTAGACAGACAGCACAGACATACATTTAGGCGAACGTTAGTAGGTAATAACTATTATTTTTAAACCCGGCGCCAAAAGAGGGGTGTTATAAGTTTGACCGCTATATATGTGTGTGACTGTCTGTGTGTGTCTGTAGCACCGTTGCTCTTAAACGGGTGAACCGATTTGAATGTTTTTTTTTCATTTGAAAGCAGGTTTTCTAGCAATGTTTCTTAGACATGTTTTATCAGAATCGGTTCAGCCGTTTGAAGATTATCACCTCTTTTCTAGTTGATGAATGGATGTGAGCGTATTCCACAGGTCTGATCGATTAGAAATTTGGTATTCTGTTACTTCAATGATATTAGAAGAACATAGTACCGTTGTACTGATGCTGCATCATCTGGAATTTGCAGGATACCCAATTTACTTACCAACTTAGAACACAGGTATCGTGTTTGGGTTCATTAGAATGGTCTCAATGAATAAGTTATGACGAACAGAGTCTGGTGATGGAGTAGCAATGAGAAATGAGCAAAGGTTTAGGTTATGGTTTTTAAATTTTAATATAATTTCACTTGTTTATATTATTAATCGTTTATAATACAGTTTTATTGTTATTACGTCTGGGGGTGTTTAGTGTCCCTCAAAGTGTTAATTTTACTTGTTAAATTCACAAATCTGTTAGAACCCTTAAACAAGTTACGAGCACTTCACAATAAGTTAACATTTCCCACAAAAAGCAAGTACCAACGGTTTACAACGCTTGACCCCGCAGTTCTCCCAGGAAATCGGCATTAAAATAAATATAAAACCCATATACGACACTGACTGCCCATTGACAGTTTGCCAATCTTATACAGCTTTTATACCACTAACTTATACCCGTACGCCGTCCAGACGTATAAATAGCCAGCATTGGAGAGCCAGTATTTTGTTAGGAATTAATAAATTCTCCCTAACTGAATGGTCGACGTGGCAACTCCTAAAGCGAAGTCGTTAGAGCAAAAGCGATCGCATAAAGTACTCGAATAAAAGCATCGAGAGGTTGGAATGTTTCGACTTCGGAAATACCGAGAAATAACTATCGTCTCCACAGACGATTGTAGAAAAGTTAGGTTCATCAAGGATTTTTAAATGGTGGTGCAGAATTTTATAGCTTTCTCTCTGTTTGATAGTAGTCGGAAATGGTCGCTGGAACAGAAAATAAGACGTCATTTCTTCGTTTCACTTTTTACTGGTTTCCTTCTAGTAGAATTATGCCTTATAATCAGTGCGTAATAAATGTATTTTCTTTATTTTATTTCTTAAGATGTTATTGAAAAGATATGAAGTCGATGAAAAGCAGCATATTTCCAGACATGGTCACAAATGAGAGCCTACGTCAACCTTGCGGTAATGGCCGGTTTTTGTCGTCCAAGTGTTATTATGACGTGCGTTTCACCTTACTTTTTATCTCAAGATAATCGCCAATAGAAAAGCATTTTAGGACTATTGTACCAGTGAGTAGTGGCCGCAACTTAAATCTTAATAATATAATGTTTGTCATTTAAAAGAGACCATGAGCTCTGAGTTTGTTTCTGGATTTCTTCTCAGGGATCAGTCAGCTAGGAAATACCGGCGCCATCGAGTTTAAAAATATTGCCAATAAAAAAAACGTTTAAACTAAACATTATTTCACTACATCATTTCATTTCTATATAAGCAGTGATCACTTAAAAACTCATATCAAACTTGACTGAGTATCTAAGCGAAAAAAGACTGACCTCTGAGTTTGTTTTGGTGTTTCTTCTCAGAGTAGTCGGTTAAGAAACACCGAACTCATGTTGTTATTTAAATATTATTGACATGTAAAAGTGTTTGTATAAACCTACTTAACAAAAATAAACGGATTTAAAACTTGAACAACATCAACAGCTCATTATTTTAAGAGCTTAGGTTTGTCTTTCCATTTTATCCCAGCATTTCTGACAAAAACGCAGACATTACAAACAGTGATTAATGGTTGGAACTGTAAACTGCATCATTTTGACAAACGACAGCCGAGGTATCTGATTTGAAGCCAGACACGAACTAATCACGTCCCGCGGCCACCAGGTGGCGTAGTGTGTGTTTTAGGAGGTGGACATACAAGGATTCAAACATGCGTGAAGCGTGATGGCAATTCACGGGAATTGCTTTGAATATTGTGCATTTGTGTTGCAACGGATACTTATGTCTATGTGGATAGGTGTCGTCAAAGAGTATTTAGGCAATATTTACAATCGCGAATCTTTAACTGCGGGTAATTGCTTAAAATACATAAAATGACAATCAATCACAATGTCTTTCCTTTTGACAGTTCAGAAAAGTTCATTGCGTTATTTACGCTGTTGAGCAGACGAAATTTTTATGAAGCAATGGATTATGAATATTCTTCAAAACCCTCGGATTGTAATTGAAAGTATGTTACGCTATTTTAGGGTGCTGGTCTGCAAAGCGTGGGCATGACAGCATAAGTACTACTACAGTTTGCCATTAAAATAACTTTGTAAGCTAAGTTAGAAATAAAATAATTAAATTAATTTATGTTTCGAATGTTGTATCCGAAAAAGACAAGATTAGGTGGGGAAAGAATACAAGAGAAGCTGCAAAACCAAATGTAGGTAAAGCAGAACTGTTTGGAGCAGAGAGATGTTGGGTCGAAATTGACACATAACGAGAATCTATTTACTCTTTATTGGATTTATCAGCCCTTTAACGTAAACGCATTCAACCCACTAAACAGATAACGAAAGCAGATGACACTTTTCAATCTCAAATCGCGCTGAAAATTTAAAAAGAATTGCGATCCATTAAAGGCCCTTCAGAAACCCATTTGCAATCGTTTGGCACAATGTTGTTAGATGCAGATGCGTTGTAATTGCATTCCCCAGTGTGTTATCTCCCTAAGCGCTGCCGGTGGAGTGAAAAACACGCTTGTCAAACTGTCTGCCGGACCGATGTCGGAAACGCCGGTCTGCGCCGGACATACGGGCCGTGGAACATGACAGCACGATGTAAGATATTGTTTTGATTGTGTATAATATTCTGTGCTGGGTGAAATATTTGCTGTGTGAAATGACAGATATAGTATTAAAAGAAATAGGTGCATGCACTTTAGATTGATTAGACACCGATTTTTAGTAATTAAAAAATAAATAAAAATCTGTATTGCAGACAACCAGGCAGATAAAAATAAAAATGCCACAATACACATATCGTCACCCTCCCCGCTAACTGTCCTATGTAGCAATTGATATTTTTCCAGGGCAACAGTTTTTCAGTCGGGCGCTACAGTTATGTAATATGTTACTGTAGTTGCGTTAGCTGTGGCTATATTAATGAATGAATAACTTTTATTATATTTTGCCCTAAAGCCCTAGGTCATAAAACGTTAGGGCAAAATATAATAAAAGTTATTCATTATATAGCCACAGCTAACGCAACGACAGTAACATAATTGTAGCGCCCGACTGAAAAACGATTGCCCTAGAAAAATATCAATTGCTAGATAGGACAGTTAGCGGGGAGGGTGACGATATGCCCTTTCTCTCTTGCACTATAAAATCATAAATAGCATCTTCTTCGGGTATTCATTTGTTTTTGGAATTTTGGCTAACTGAGAATAATACAATAATTGTGACTGTTCACTGGTGTGAATGATCATGTGGTAATTTTTCTTAACTGTGGAGACATGAGCGATTTCTATCAAATATCGCTCCGTGTTTGAGAATCAATTTTCAGAGTGCAATTATTTCATCATACCTTCAAAATACTAAGAAATGCTAAAAACAAACACGTTTACCTTTCTTCTGGCGTTCATAAATGTCTATGTATCAACGAAGACACTGGCGGTGAACCACTTTTCAAATTAAGGATATAAGGGTGAAAAGTGGTTCACCGCTAATGTCCGCAGCTGTATCTATATCTGTAAAAGGTTCTTTTGCCGTGTGGTTTAAATTGGAACTAACATCGCCATCTTGTATTTTTCTCCCTACATTTAATAAAAAATTGCTCCCCCTTGTCAACGCCATTCGAGCGCCAAAAGATCTATTATAGCAGTGTAGGTTTATGTGACGTAAAATATTTTAAGCTATTTACTTTTCAAACCCAGCGGCTCGCTACCTTTCCCAGCAGTGTCCCCCTCTAGCTGGCGGCTGCAGTAGCACGTACCATGCACGTGACAGCTCAGCTTGACGCGGTGCGATATTTTTCTCAAACTACCCGCCGCCTCTACACCTGCCAAACTGACGTCCAATTCAGATACACTTCTACTAAGAGCTTGCAGGTTTAAAAGGGATTTTTTGGTCATAGACTGGCTAGTTTAAAGAGTTAACAAGGGAATTTGAGTGGCCAGTTTCAAATTTTCAGTGACAGCCCTAAATCTGAATTTTTGCCTGGGTAACAACGATAGACTGGCCTTCTATTACCATCTACATATTAAATTAATCAATAATACTATTGAGTATATGGCGAATGTCGAAAATTATGCTCTACGATGTAATGGAATTAATCTTGCAATTATAACTCTAAATTTATGTTATTTGATTTAGGCTGTTTTATTGTACCCTAATTTACTCGGTGTATCCCAATAATAACACAAGTTTGTTCTTGTGGCACGTTCGCAAACAAAGTAAAAAAGTAAAAATTAAGTACGTTCTCGGAATCAAATCCATGATTTCGTAACCAGCCAGTTCACAGCAGGGTCGGAACGTTAAAAATAAATAATAGTCGCTATAAAAATATTGCGTTGCCAAAATGTACGTACCTAGCAAAAAATTGCGTTGCAAAATTGAAGTGTCACAGATTTAATTGAGTCCGGTTTAAAAAGTATTTTACTGTGCAATAAAATGATGGTGTGTAGTTTCTGACAGGGTGTTTTTAAAAAGTCTCACTCATTCAGCAGTTTTTTTTAAACTATAT
Source organism: Xanthia togata (assembly GCA_963853775.1). Taxonomy (NCBI): domain Eukaryota; kingdom Metazoa; phylum Arthropoda; class Insecta; order Lepidoptera; family Noctuidae; genus Xanthia; species Xanthia togata. The sequence goes on along the minus strand of OY970797.1, from coordinate 3,822,420 downwards.
TTATGTTCGATGCTGCTGTAGTTATAGCTATATTATAGCTGTCCTACTGTAACTGACATTATTTGATTAAGAATTATTTTTACCTATTGTGGTATATAATTTTATTCTTGCTGCATCGTCTTCACTTATAATTATATAATTAATGTATACAAAATATTGTAAAACATTTTAAAAGAGTTACAGTGGAGTTTCTTGCCAATTCTTTTCCATACGAAAACTACCTTTTGGAAGGGGCGACTAGAATGTATTTTTTTTGTAAATTTTGACTTTGCTAAGAGCCTTTTAAGTGCTTATTTAAAATAAATTATTTGACTGTTTTTATTCAGAGAAGCCTGAAGTCAAATATGTCAAGACTCTAAATTTTACTTGCAAAAAAATTTTTGCTTGCTTATGTATTGCTTGTATTACATTTAATTTGTGTTCTCCTGTCTGAGTTCCAACAAATTAATTTTCTTTCTTTCTTTGTTTAGTAAAGCTGAAAACATTTTCTTAAACATTATATCGGCTTGTAACTGTCCCACTGTTATGCAAAGGCTTCTTTTCAAACAGAAATCAGCAGTGTTTACTGAGTGGTCAGTTGAATTAGTTTGTAAAATAGAAAACAAACGAGGGTGCAAAAATAAATTAAGTACCATTTACACCCGACTGGAAAGTTCGTTCGAAGAGCGAGCAATATTCTTCAATGTCAAAACGTTAGAGTAGAATTGGTTCTACCGTTAAAGTGTGGTTCCGAAACATAAGGCAAGTGCCATGCACTTTTTCTGAATTTTTAAAGTATATCTGCATTTTGGGTATTTTTTTATTTCGTATGGTCTAGAGTTTATGCCATGTAGAAGATATGGTAAGGTCCAGCAGTGGTGGCTTACAGGGAACGGCCCCGACTTACTTACTACTACTTAGTTACTGTTGTAGGGCGTGGCTTCGAACACAGGCAGGCGCTTTCATCATCATCATCATTTCAGCCATAGGACGTCCACTGCTGAACATAGGCCTCCCCCAATGATTTCCAATTTGGCCGATTGGAAGTGACCTGCATCCAGCAGCTTTCTGCGACCTTTATTAGGTCGTCTGTCCACCTTGTGGGTGGACGTCCTACGCTGCGCTTGCCGGTACGTGGCCTCCATTCCAGAACCTTTCTGCCCCATCGACCGTCAGTTCTGCGCGCTATGTGCCCCGCCCACTGCCACTTCAGCTTGCTAATCCGTTGGGCTATGTCAGCGACTTTAGTTCGTTTGCGGATCTCCTCATTTCTGATTCGATCTCGCAAAGAAACACCGAGCATAGCCCTTTCCATAGCGCGCTGAGTGACCTTGAGCTTTCTTATGAGGCCCATGATGGTGAGAGGCCACGTTTCAGTACCGTATGTTATCACTGGTAACACACACTGGTTGTAGACTTTCGTCTTTAGGCACTGAGGTATGTTGGACGAGAAGATGTTGTGTAGTTTCCCGAACGCTGCCCAGCCGAGTCGGATTCGACGATTGACCTCCATCTCGAAACTGGACCTACCCAACTGGATCACTTGTCCCAGGTAGACATATTTGTCAACAGTTTCGAGAGTAGAGCACCCAACCGATATTGGGTAGGGCGCAACATGGACTTTCGTTTTGTCCATGTTCTTCCGGAGCCCTACTTGTTGGGAGACACTATTGAGGCCTTCGAGCATTGTGCCAAGGTGTTCCAGTGATTCTGGCAGGCGCTTTACTTTTTGTAAATAATTTCATCACCACTGCTCTCAAAACGGTGTCGGAAAACATCGTGAGGAAACCTGCATGTCTTAGAACCAAAAATTCGAAGACATGTTTCATCTACCAACCCGCACTGGGCCCGCGTGGTGGATTATAGCCCACTGCAAAGACAAAGGTCGAAGAGAGGAGACCTTTGTCCTTGCAGTGGGAACATTATAGGCTGATTATGCTCGAAGTTAAGCTGGCCAGTAAGGATGGTACCTATCAGGCGGCTTATACGGACGTACCGAATTCACTTAGTGCGTGATTAAGCCATTTTAAATACGCCTCATTGTAATTTTATGCATGAAGAAATACAGGCAATGCAGCTGCGGCGGTATAAATGCCAAAATAACTTGAAAAGTAACTCAATTCCGACGCGACAACGCCGGGCAAATACACTTATAAACTACCTTTTGTTTCACTTCCTAGAGTTATATTTTCACGTATCAGCAGGACCACACCTTAACCCAGCTGGCTGTGCTGCAGAAACAAGTGAGGACCACGTAGTGTCCATCCACGTTATGCGGTCACGTCGCTACATATCGCACAGAATTTATTGCCACTACTATCCCGTTGCCGATTCTGGACGGAATTGTTGGAAGTGTTCGATAACTTATACATTGAAGTCTAGAAGAATGTATGACCTAATTTATTTAGTGTGGGGCTATACTTAGGTTTGGTTCAAGGATTATTTTTAAGCTTGGTAGGTCTGTTTTTTCCGCACGGATTTTGACATACCTGAAGACAATATTAAACTGTGTGTTCCAACAATTAAGCTAAGTTTATATGTAAGTAACAAGCTGCGCCCCGCTTTCACCAGCATAAGTCTCAATCACGTGGACCTATCGGGATTAAAATTATCCTTTGTACTAACCGTGGTCATGGTCTACACACGAGCCGAATTTCATCCAATTCCGTTCAACTGTTTTACCGTGAAAGCGTAACAAAGAAACAAACTCACTTTCGCATTTATAATATTAGTATAGTTAGGATAATAATAATTATATCAGCCTTTTATCATCCCACTGCAGACAAAGGCCTTTTCCCATATAAAGAAGGTATGAGCATTGATCACCATCAGCGCTTGCTCAAGGCGCTGCCCAATGGTTGGTGTCGGATAGTCTTATATATGGCGTTCGCGCGGTAAACTCTAATTGCGCGATGCAGGATTTGTGTAACGTCGGAATTTTTGTGTGACGTCAGGTCTTTGATGCGTAGTTCACATGTGGTGATGTAGATGCCGCCACAGGTACTTGCCCGGATTTGAACCCACGACTTCGTGCATGAGTGGCGAGGCCTTATCAACTGCGCTATCACGACATAATATTCTCAATTCAATTCTCAATTCTTTATATTGCTTACCATAATGTATAGTTGGTAGGGAAATAATTATATAATAGTCACAGTTATGGACCCTGTCGGGCACAGCATAGATCAAGTATGAGAGAGGAGGAAGAGCACTGGGTGTTTAGGGTATATATAAATTTTATTATTAGTTCATAAGTTATACTGTTTTATTAATAAATAATGGAATTTAAGAATTATAATTATTGTTTTATAAATTATTCTACATTTATTTATTTAGTAACATTGTAAAAACCAAGTATTTTTTTTGAATTATTCATTATTATTTTGTATACTTCAAAAAAAAGATAAAAACAACACACAACTTAAATTATATTAAGCGATATACGAAGTAATATTATAGCTATTAACTTAGCTCCCAATTCACTGCGGACTGACTGATCGTCCATATGAGTTTATTTATTTATTTATTAGTTTTAATGTCTTAAAACTACCATTACAGGTCTTAGCCTAATGCGATAGCCAAATCACACACACCAAATCAAAATTAAAGCACCAAATACAATATAAGATAATTAAGATCATTGTTCATAACACAGTTGTTGTTGACCGTCGTTACAGGTAATCAAAAAGAACAGGTATCGTGTGAACGAGCTCCAACTAAACACACGTATCAAATTGCGAGCCGACTGCGAACGGTATGTAAGTGTCAGGTAAATATGTCTCCTGTCGCCCGCGGCTCGCGTGTCCGCAGACCTAGCTAGCTACCTGATGACAGCCGCTATAGGAATTATGTGTGTGTTGCTTTTAAAGGAGATGTGTGTGTGAGTTACGAGAAAAAGTCGAAGGGGTAAGTGCTACTTACTTCGTATAAAAATTGACTCTGTAGACCTGGGCGCGAGCTCTGCTCTGGTAAAAATAGCGAATGCTCGTTTAGTAGTATAGGATAGTTATAAAGTTACACCAACAGCTTCTGTATACAAAATATAAAATAACAGTAGTTAACAGTTATGTGCTTATACAGTTGCCAATAACAGGTGAACCAACATTCTCAAATACAGTGTTATCCTAAGGTAAAAACGAAAATAATATTTTTTTATAAAAATTAAGTGGTAACAAACTGTAAACAGAAATATAAAATGGTATAGGTAAGTTAAACGTTACAAGGGTTGCAGGAAATACTTACATACTAATACAACGCATCTTTAGATTGTGCGTCCTTAAGATTTGGGTTTTAAAGTTTTTTGGAGTAATGATATATGTCAACATGTGGAGTGGATTTTTTAGAAGAATTAATATCTCGGCTGAGCCTATTGAGAGGTCAGTTTACTCCTGATATTTGTGTTGGATGCCGCTGTGCAGCATAAATGGGTAATGGGGTATCTGGGTAAATTATACACTTTAAGTCCAATTTGTTCAGTTAAATTATAGCAGTCTAATCTATTGGTAAACAATTTGAAAAAGAACATGAGATCTTGTACTAGTCGGCGGTCGCGCATTTTGTAACATTGAGTACGCTGTTCGTATGGACACCGGGGAGATGTATCACTGAAGACATATGCTAGGCGTTTTGTGACGGCCCATTGGATGCTTTCTACTCTTTGTGAGTGTACTGCATAGTGCGGGCTCCACACCACGCTGGCAAATTCAAGGTGGCTCCGAACTAAGGCGTTATATAGCACAATTTTTGTTCTTGCCAGTTTAAACCCTTTAGTACTTCTCTTAAGAAATCCTAGTAGCCGTGCCGATTTCATAACAATATTATCAATATGGCTTCTGAAGTTGACTTTACTGTCCACTAATTCCATTTATAGTACATAATAATTCCATGCTGCCGTGTCATTACTTTAAGGTCTATCTTGTACTAAACTTTGGGTGACTAAGCTCTGCTCGGGTAAAAATACGGAGAAAACGAATTTTCCCAGAGATGAGACCTAGCTAGATCGATTTTCACCCCCGTAAACCCCTATATTGCAACTTTCATCGAAATCGTTAGAGCCGTTTTCGAGAACGTGATTACAAATATTGTTAATTTAATAGTATATATAGGATGTCAGTCCTACTACTTCAAGAATGCATTGTAGTAATATTTTGTAGTTTTTAGGGTTCCGTACATCCGAATGAAAAAACGGAACCCTTATAGGATCACTCGTCAAACACGAGTCACTGTCTGTCACAGCCATTTTGCTCCGAATCTAATGGACCGATTATGTTCAAATTTGGTACACCGAAAAACAATTTCTGTGAATCAAACTATCTATCTGCCTAGCGTTTTCCCAACTATATTGGGGTCGGTTTCCAGTCTAACCGGATGCAGCTGAATAGGTACCAGTATTTTACATGGAGCGACTGCCTATCTGACCTCCACAACCCAGTAACTGGGTAATACGATATCCCTTGGTAAGACTGGTTGTCAGACTTTCAGGCTTCTGACGACCCGTAACTACTGTCAAAGATCCACGAATGACAACCGGGACCAACGGCTTAACGTGCTTTCCGAGGCACGCAGGAGTCTCGGTATGTAAAGATGGTCAACCATCAACAGACCAACCCCGGCAAGCGTAGCTTAACCTGACGGATAGACCCGTGAGGCAGATACTACTTAGCCACGAGCTCCTATTTATGTGAATCAAACACAGATAAAAAAAAAAGAATTTAGAATATGACTCACTTTTGGATTTCCGAAACTACTGAGACTAAAATTATGAAAAAAATAAAGAAAATACTTCTATTTTATAGATTACAGGAAAACCTAGAAGAAGTCTATGGTATTAAAATAACATGGAATGAACAAATCTTTCAATATTGCGCGATAAAACTTTGCAGTTGGAATGTATATGAGGGAATAATTATAAAATGTTTTTCAACTACAATCTTAAGTTTGGGATAAATTCATCCCAACGACGGAACCCTTTATTGTGCGTGGTCCGACACGCACTTGGCTACTTTTCGTGTTACTTTCCAGAGGAGGACAGAGGAGGCCTGTGTGCTAGAAGTGGGATTCAGGCCTCCTCTCTGTGAGAGGGAATGGGCCATAATCCACCTCGGATGCCCAGTGCGGGTTGGTGGATGTCACATAACATCTTAAAATTTTCAGTTTTAGGACATGTCGGTTTCCTCACGATGTTTTTCTTCAACATTTTGAGAGCAGTGGTGATGAAATAATTTAGGTTCAAGGTCTAAGGTCTAAGGTTAGGGTCTAAGACCAACTATTCGCGGCCGTTACCACTGGGAAATCACTGTTCTCCAATTGTATGCATATTCTATCCTAATGTAATGCATTTTATGCAAATTCATGAGTTTGATTTTGTAATAATAACGAGCTCTAAAGGTCGATTTAGACCAAACGAGCGAATGCACATTCTATCCCCACTCTACCAAATTCATTTTGTGTAAACAGGGACAGAATATTCGTTCGTTGGTCTCACCCTACTAAAATGTCAAGAATATCAACAAAAGAATGCTCTAGCTCGTGTTCTAGTTCTATGTTCGTTTGGTCTAAACCCACCTTAAGAGTACCTACCTAAGCTTAAAATTACTTAATGGTCAATCCAGTCAGTCACTGTTACTCTTGTTGAAATTCTGTTTCTTTAAAAGCAAACACTGTGCCTTGTATAAAGTTACTTTATTTTACTCACAGAATCCTGATTACAATGTCAACCGACTTGCTTCATAGCTTTGCACAGCCTTTTACAATTTAAAATGACTTTTGCCCCACCCAAAAACAACGAGAATATCATAACCCTCATTTCTAAGTATTGCCAAAGTAAAAATAATACATTCAACTGCCATAATGAAAATACATCCAAATCTTTGTTATTTTATCAATAATTTTGTTCTTTGACAGTGTTGCCATAGTGGATATTATACTTCGGTATTAAAATAATACATTTAAACAATTATATCCGAACTTCCGTAATAATCGATAAGTTTTAGTAGAATTCACAACTTATTTTCAATTAATAAGGCAAATGTATCTAGGAAATGTGCAAGACATGAATTTGAAACAAGCTAACACTCCGCGCCTGCAACTGCTAGATTCTAATAGCCAGCCAGCGTATAAACTATGTTTGTGTAACTAAAGTAAATAACTATCATAAACTTTACATTATTTACTTGAAAATAAGAGAAGGAAAACCTTAAAGACTCGCCTTAGGACTGTTATAAAACTTGTGAGTCATATTTTTAGTTCAAAGTTGTTGCAAAACTTTGTGTCTGTGCCTTCAAAGTAAAGGAAATACGTCATAGAGAACGCTTGGGGCTCGCGTGACGACAATGGCTGGTAGCTAGTTAGCTACTTATTGCGTGAAAATAGCACAATAGGATTCTATGATGCGTAGGTTTTACCGTCGAGGACCACAACAATAGACAACATAGGGCAATAATGAAAGGTGGAACTAGACTTTTTGTCAAAACACAGGCCTGAGATTTTTGTGATTTGTGATAGACTGAATGTTAAGTACCTTATGATACCGTAGATCACTTTCAGATTTTGTCACTTGCAACTTGTCAATGGGCCTTACCGTGTCATTAATGACATCTTATAATATGACAAGGTCCTAAGTATTGTCAGGATCAGTCGTAATACATAGTGGGGTAAACCAATGCACATAGGTACTGCTTTATTAAAGTGTCAAACGATGTCAGTAATATTTGAATGTTACGGCGATCAGTCTAGTTTCTTTATGGTATTTTCTACATTGAAACATAATGTTATGGCTGCCAACTTCGCAGGTAAGCAATCAACCACCCATGGTAAGAAACTGTCAACTAAATACGTCACAAGGAAGCCGGAGGCTTTCGTGACGTCACCAGCTAGTTAGCTACCGAGTCGCAACCAGCCCCCACAATATTTATAGAGATCGGGTAATTCGCGCCGGGGGCTATGTCCAGGCTATTGTCGCAGGCAGAGAAATATTGCCTGGAAAGTGTGGTTAACATGCTAAGTGCTGATTGCACTTAGCATGCAGATTAGGTGGGCAGGCGACAGTTAGACGATTAGTTCTCGTGACACATAACACTGGTTTAGTTTGTAATTTTCGCGTGATGTGTGAGTTTGACTTCATTTGGTAGTGAATAAGTAGTAGTTGAAGGTTTCTTGATAGTGTTTTTTTGTGTTATTTATTTTCTAGAATGTATCACAATTTCAGAATTAATAGGAACTTTAGGGAGCAGTGGCGGCCCACTGGTAACGGACTTACGAGTTGAAGGTCGTGGGTTTAGAACCCAAGCAGGTGCTTTAAATTGTGTAAATAATTGAATCACCAGTACTCGCGAAACAGTGAAGGAAAACATCGTGAGGAAACCGGCATGATAATGAAGATTCAAATTCAAATTCAAATCATTTAATGTCAGATAATCAAAATCCAATTTGTTAATTCTACATTTACATCTTAAACACTAGTGTTAGTAACATACATTTGGCATACTTTGATAATAATTATTAATAATAATGTCAAAACAATCAATAATAATGTCAAAATCATTCATCATAATGTCAAAATCATCACTAACAGCGTCAACATCATTAACAATAGTCAAATCAAATTGTAAAAAATAAAAAATAAAATTATCAAAAAGCAATAGGTACAAGCAACAACATTATTTCAGGGCACGATTTGAAGGAAATACTTGTGTCCTGGTCCAGTGCCCAAGCATTAGACCATCCGCCCTATCGGCCACGGTGACCAAGAGGCTGTTAGCGCTGCCCCGCACCCGCCGCATCAGGGAGGCGACACGCTTTCGCATGATTGCATAAAAATCGTCTATACGTGCCTCTGCGAACATCCCTGATGCGCTACAATGTCGTGGCAACCCCAACAGCGCCCTGTATGCGTTGTTGTACTGGACACGTAAGGCGCTGTAAGCCTTTTGCGTGTAGTCGACCCATAGGCTGCAGGTGTGGTGCAAAGACATGTGACATCTACCAACCCGCACTGGGCCCGCTTGGTAGATTAAAGCCAATAGCCAGCAGTGGAAACATTTTAGTCTGATTATGCTAGGGACTTCAGGTGATTCTATGTCATACTCATGATCCTATCGATGAAATATGGCTTGTATTTACGTTCAAAATTTCCTTCGCTGAACTTTTTTAAATATTTGTTTTTCTTAATTGTAGTGTCGAGAATATCCAGAATATCTCGACAATAGTCTCAAAATCCCACCGTCTCGTTTGCTAAATTCCCTGATCTTAAAACCAACGATGCTTAAACGAATCACAACCGCTTATAGTTCAACAAAAAACCCGATCCCCAAAAAAAAGTCAAACAACTTTCAAGTGAAACTCCAAGAGTTGAAAAATACGGGCGAAATATAAATAAGCCGTAAAAAGCCCAGTTCCTGAGGTAAATAAACACGCCATCGAAGAAGACTGAGCCTCGGTTCGTAAGGTGCACCTGTGTACAAATACCCGAACTTGTCAACGAGGACTGAAGTTGGAGGGTGTGTAAACGAATCGGAAGTGATCGGGGATCTTCGGTTGTGGGAAACGATTTTCAGGTTACGTAGGTTTACTTTGGGGTTATAGGGAAAATTGTTGTTATATTTTTCTAAAGGGTAAGAACATAACATGACGTCTCTATTCCTCGAAGGTTTAAAACATCCACTTGTTTCGCCAGATATGCTGCAAATTATACGTGAAGTCAATTCTATACCCCAAAATCGATCTAAGAAAAGCGACGATCAGTCTTGCTATTGTCTACTCACACCTTATAAGATGGAAAACACAACAGCACACTTGTTTCATACAACATTTTAAAACACCTGCGGCTAACTTCCCTTTAAATATCACCCACAAACATGCAAAATCTACAAAGTAAAAAAAGTTATCGCTTGAAGTTCAATCCACTTTGCAAGGGGCGCCAGTGTGACGAAACACAGAACCACCTATAATTTATTGCCACATATAGATACTTATAAGAAATACCAAATCCGTTTACGTAAACAGGCTCGGAACTGGAAACTTTGGAAACTCAAACACGCGTCGAATATGCGAAGAAGCGCCAAAGTTTTCACAGACAAGCGAACTCTTTGAGTTGTTTCAGATATATTGCCTACGTACGCTTGTGAAGTTCACCCATACTGCGATTATCCGAGCGACGTGTTAATGTACAGGGTGTTTTGTGAGTACCTACTTATGTTTTAAAGAACTAATTTAGAATTTTCTTAATAAAACATCATTGTAGTCTGAGATACGTGAATACATCTGTGGTCTAGTGGTTAGATCACCTCTCTCGTCCCAGAGACCCAGAGGTCCCGGGTTCGAATCCCGATGGGGCCCAAATTTTTTGCTCAATTTAGTTGGTGGTAGGGCTTGTTGTAAGTCCGCCTGGCTAGCTACCACCAAGATGGTGGTAGCTAGCCAGGCGGACTGGGATCAAAGTCTGTCGCCAGAACAACAATGTTAACAGCATGGTTATGTTTCGACAGTTAGAGGTAAGATAGCAAGTTCCTCTGTGGTTGCAGATTCCAGGTGAAACCCGCTCCAACCTTCGGCTTGTATTATCACTTACCAGGTGAGATGCCGGGTAAAAACAAACCCGTTGAGGTTAAAAAAAAAACGGGTTGCACTCCGGGAGTGCCGGCAGAAGAGAAAACTTGAATATTAACGTTGTGCATTTTTGATATTTTGGAATGGTTAGGGAATAATTTCGCACTGGTCTACTCTCCCTCCGTCTTACGAATTTTCGATCAGGTAGCGTGTCCTGATACAAGTTTAACATTTTTTACCCATCACAAAAAACTGCACAACGCCGCCGCCGCTAAAGAAGTTTTCACTTGTAAAAAAGGAAAAAAAAAAAACATCTAATTTTAGGTCACTTGCAGAGTTCCCTTTCACGATCGAATGGATTACAATTTTAGATTTACTTACGTATATTTTGTGCCTTTGAAACTTTTTCTCGGTAATATCTTTTTTCAACTTCCTCAAGATGGAACATCGAATTCAGTGTTCTGGAATCTTTTAATAAGGGTTTGCTCTCGTCTTTATACGTCCACTAATTCGGACTATTAAAATATCTAGCCCATTGGCCTTTAACTATTCAATGGAGTGAGTCAATACTGAATGATTAATTTGTATGTTGAAGTCAAATAGCATACAAATTAATTATGCAGTGCTTTAGTTCAGATGCGATAAACACGATGCATCGGATTTGCAATATTAATTACTAATGTCTAATTCGTAATGACTAACCTATGGTCATTAGACAAAATGAACTTTCTTCTCTGATTTATTAGTGAGGGCGTAATTTTCATTAGATTTATTTATTTATTTTATTAACACGGCTTAGGAAACCAATTACATAGATCAACGTATATATAATACGTACAAACATAACACATAACGAATAAAAACAATTAAATACTATTATTCCCACAAAAATGTTGGCACATAACCATTAAATTGGCGAATTTATTATAAAACAGATCGCAGTCCGGATTGGCTACCACGAACTTATTTAGTGCGGTCAACACGCGCCGGGAGACGCAGCAAGGGCTGCATATTTCTTTCAAGACCCTACTTATTTAGCTTGTTCAGAATTTAACATTTCATTTGAGAAATTTTATGGTTAGTTTTCAACTGGTTGTAATCCGAAGTGTGTAATAAACTTAAGTACAGTGGCAATGCAATTCATTTGAGCAATTCAACAATATTAGTTGCGCTATTTACGTTGTCGAGCAGAGAAATTTTTCAAACATATGAAGCAATGGACTAGAATATTCCTTCAAAACCCTTATGATTGCGATTCAAAATCAAAATAGAAAGTCATTTATTCAAATTAGGTTGAGAATCAGCACTTTTCGAACGTCAAAATGACATAAGACTGTCCCCCAAAACGCCCACCCTTCACCACTTCCTAGTGCCTTAGCTGGGAAGAAGAATTGGCGTAATAAACTCCCTAGCAGCACTGCTGTCTGATCAGTTACATTACGGAATACAACACATAGATAAAATTATTATGTCAGCTAGCACACGCCAATATACCAACCAAAAACATCAAGAACTATACCCAAGCAGACATAAAAACTAAACGTAAACTGAACTCTATATAAAAGTCTCCAGGCATAAAGGGCGTGCCCGCTTACATATAGCTATATGTAGCTGTAACAAGAAGTCATAAATGATAAACTAGGACCATCGAGGTAAAATAAATAAACAGTTAATTACTAATAACAATAACAAAACCATGATCAGCAAGATGACCAGTCACCACAAGCGGCACAGATTCAAAGTGTTGTACGCAATTGGGGTGCTGGAAAAATATAATTGGTTCCTTTAGGCCTACGAAAAGGTTCCCTGAGGATCCTAAAAACGCGGTAATCAAAACCTACTCCATTAATAAAAGTCACTATCTTCGATACACTGATACACGAGGCAGTATCCTCTAACAATTAATTCGCGGATATTTTTGTGGCTGTCTGTATCTACGTGATTGATAACAAGCACTTTTCCTCTATCATGATTAATGGGTTTTCTTCGAAATTGATACTCTTCCGACCGATATGATTCGGAAATAAACTTATCTCTTGTGTATTGTGTGAGTGTAGTGTACTGAGCCTTCGTGATACTCGGGTAACAAATTGTGACGACGTAAAAAGGTTCAGGTACTGTGAAGGGACGAGGTGTTAGATTCATGTTGACTGGAAGCTTAGTTTCATATCATACATAATATACAATGCCACCCATGGGCATGTGACCGCCCGTACTTTTCTGAATGTTTATGAAAAATTATCGAAAATTAACGTTAAAAGGGGGGGGGGGGGGGTTTCTTTAATATGTATCAGGTTTTTCAATTTTAATTTTTGAGAAGCGTTTGTGACCATTGGATTCTGTTTATTATTTCTGAAAGCTTAATGACGTAAGCTTTTAGTATAATAAACAGAATTCAAATCGAGCCAATAACAACGGAGATATGGCAAACAATTTAAACCAAGACCACAAACGCTACAACCTGCTTAAAATTGAATAACATGAAAAATATTAAAGTTAGACCCTTTAAAAGTTAATTTTCGATAATTTTTCATAAATATTCAGCAAAATACGGGCCCATGGGCAACATTGTATATTAATCTGAGTTCTTTATAATATATTCAATTTACTACATACTTTGCAGTGAGCAAATTAGAACTATTATTAATTAGATTTTAATTTTTAGAGATTATTTTAGATTTCTAAAAACTCACGACAACCAATATAGTCAGGTAAGTATATTTTCTGGACTCCTTTATTTCTTTAGTTTTTGTATAATACCTTGTTTTTTTTGTCTATTTATATTCATGTAATTTGTTATGATTTAATTGTATTTTTGTGTGTGCTATTTATTTGTATGCACTAAATAAATAATGGCTTAAGCATCAATTTTGTTTTAAAGAATTGTTCTGACAATTCTATCTCCCACTTTGCACATTTCTACATTTATAGTTTAATAGTTTACAGTGTTTACAGTTTAGCAGTGATAGCCTAGTGGTATGACCGTCGGACCGCCAAGTCATAGGTCTAGAGTTCGAATCTCTGACTTTTCGGATTCATGTGCAATCACTAGCTTCAAAAACGGTGAAGGAAAACATCGTGAGGAAAACCATGCCTGAGAGATATTTGTCGACGGCATGTGAAGCCAAGTCAGAGGCCCATGGGTGGCATAACACCTCTGACAATAGGTTAGTCACTAAAACAAGAAAAAAACAACGTCAAAATACATGGTTATTAAGTAAGTAAGTTAAGTTAGTAGGGTTAGTATCAAAAGTAAAACACGGATATACCTACGATACGTGACTTAACAACAGCCTGTAGCTCAAGAAATGTCATTACTTTGAGCAAAACATACCGACTTTAATCTGATCCCTTCGCTAAATAAGTGTTTAAGCTGTTATTATGCTGAAGTTAAGAAGTATATTTGTTAATTTTATGTCTCTTACCAACACGCTTTTAATGAGTTTTATGGTTCTTATTCGACTCAAGACATTGATTTCTTGTAAAGTGTGTACATATATGACTTCATTGCTTGGTAATTAACTTGTAAGGAGCCCAAGGCTGAGGTTAAGTTTTCGAGAATATCGTAGATTTTTTGTTTGTATGAAAATATTACTATTGTCGCCACGTTTGGAGGACTGCATTTACAATCGCATGATTGGAGTATTTTAGACATCCGGGAACTTGTTTGGTATTCTCTCAGAGGCCTGAAAGTGTCTCCATGTACAGTACATACACTCACCTCTTCACCTTAATATAACCCCTTAAAATTATAAAAAGGAAAATAAAATTATATATTTCACATTCACAACAAATGTACCACAATAAATCAAATTGTAACAATATCCACGAACACTGTGTCCCAAGATACAAACGATAGCTTAGTTTGGGAACTAAGTTTTATCACCAACTCCTGCGATGAATGTACCTTTATAATTAGAAGTATTGTTATTGTGAATGATTTTCTTGTTGCAAAAATAACTTTTTTTTAAATTTATTTTTTATCATACCTAATAAACGATGCAAATGGTGACGTCAGAAAAGTGTCGTCGTCGTCGTCCTTTTTCAATAGGATTTGTGTTTGAATTATTGTTTGGACAGGACAACGCCTGTCGGGTAAGCTAGTTTTCCCATAAATATGAACATATCAGAATCAAACGTATACTACTTATATTCTAAACAATAAAAAACACAACAACATTAGACTTAAAGTTACCTACATATAGGTAGGTACTCTAATAAACAATATACATTAAAAACATAGACAACATTAACATTATAAAATTAACTAAATCTAATATACATTTGCTACCCCTATTTATACTTCTATACTGTTACTATAATTACTATAATATAATAATCCCATTGTTGTCTCCACAACGGGTGTTACACCCAATCACCTCAACCACAGCCTCAAACGATTATTACCTATATGATGTGCTGGCGTCTGAATCCGCGGACAAAAGTAAATTCTTATATGAATATGACGTACTCGCGCGATCAATCAAGTCACGTGTACGTCATTATGTAAACGATCGTATAATCTCGTATTCGCGCGACAGTCGATTTTGGTTAGGACACAGGGTTAGGGTTTGTCGAGAAAATACGTTTGACAGAGCGAGGCGAGTATTTCTATGGCAGCGCCGCTGTCGGAAAAAGAGAAAAGTGACAGAAGTAGACGAATATTTTCGGTGCGAGAGTGAGTAATTACCGCGTGGGTCATGTTAGCCCTGCTGGACATAATGTACCTAGTTCAAATAATGTCCATGTATGTAATATTATAGCTTCATATTCATGTTTCAGCAGTAGACAGACACATTTTAATCTCCGCTGTCCCGTCTGTAAACACTCGAGCTTCACATAAAGGGAGGTTCACACAAAAAGCCCCCTGTTTACTTTGCTAATTGAATTCATTGTAGCACAAATGATGTTTAAAGTGCCACGTTTGTGCTCGTTTCAAAGAATTATCTTTTTAAGCTCAAGATTAGACAAAGGATTGTTTGATTGGATTAGAATATTGCGGGGGTTTTAATAAATGAGTCTATGGGGTTTGTAAGGGAGAAATGGGTTGTTCTTCAGTTGGATTTAAGCTAAACTCTAACAAATAAAACTATAGTTACCGAAAATAATTCCTGTCTATTTTCGGCACATCAACACGTCATACGGTAGGTAAATGGTCTGGTGAGAAAAACAAGATACAAGATTTGTCAAAGCAAGTCGAAGGTAAGAACAGCGTCAAGGTGATGACAGTAAACCTGTCAGTAAGTAGTGACGTCATTACTTTAGTAGGAAGAGTTTTCCGCATTCATGTGACACCCTCTATGTGCATTCACAATTGATTCTATTATGGCACCAATTACGTATGATCAAAGAAATGCTTCACACAGAAAGACGGTGAATTAGCGAACAATTTTGTGTGTTTTGCCTGAATGAAATTTTTCTTTACTTTACTTCATAGTCTGAAATGAAGTACTTATGCTGTACACACTATACTGTACATTTCAGCTGAAAGAAGCTCCATTGCTGTACATAGGCCTCCCTTTAGCAACACCACTTCGACAGGTTCTGTGCTTCTCGAATCCACTGGATTCCTGCGGCCTTCACAAGGTCGTCGGTCCACCTTGTGGGATAAGTACTTACTTTCAACTGCAATCTGAAGCTTAAAATTATCTGACACACTGAATCAATGATAAACTATGTACCAAAATTTGTTTCACTATACTAACTTAAAGACATACTTAGTTACTAAGATATCATCTCATATAATTACGAGGTCCTTTTGAACCCAATCTATCCCTACGAGTATATCTAGCTTTTATCTGTACGGTCGTCGTGAAAATTAGACGGGAAGCGACTCATTCCCTCAGCGTAACTTCACTTCTTCGATTTAACCAATAATATCCGTGCCCCAGAAATCACAAATCGTCCTTCCAATTCAAACACAAACAGGACATAAAAACTCCGCTGTCCAATACTAAAAGTAAACAAAACCAGTCTGTTCAGTAAGTTTGCTAAGAAACACAATAACGCTGGAGTTTGGGCCGATCGCCTTCACCCGTATTGACCCAAATGGCGCGGCTTACAGCGCTGCAGCCGCTTGAACAACAAAATGCAAACTTTTTATGTTAGGCTGCGCTGTCCTATATAAAATGTCATTTATGAAGGATTCTTTTGTAAGATTTGGTGCGGGTTAGAAACTTTTCCCAAACATGCTGGGAACTTCAAACATTATTTTGACAGTCTTCTTCGAGATAAATCGAAATTGCGGTACTGGTCGAATATATGCGTGCGCCTGGCCGGCAATGTTAGTATATCTGTCGCATAGACTACTATATATTATATACTAGAGAGTCTGTCGTGTTTAGCGGCCAAATAAATGACTATAAAAACTCATAACTGTCGTGTTATTTAAAAATGGAACAAAATGTTTACTTCAACACATGGCAACCAAGGAGGTCGATTCGTTTTGGCTTGCAAATAGAGCTGTTTAAAGTAAAGAAGAAACAAATGAACATATTGGCGAGTGAACAATTATCGTTGTTCGTCATTGATTCTGGAATTTTACTTAATTTGAATTTCCGCGCATTGTTTGAAAAAAGTACTACAAGTCTTGACTGCAACCAGGCATTGATGGACTTAAGTATATGTGCCTCGGCTCCGCCCCAGTTGCAGGCTGTACTTTAGTACGGAGCGGAGTGGAGTGGGGCGCGTCGTCGTGGATTGCACTATCTATACAGTAATTTACTATTTTCATGGAGATATTGCGAATGGTCAGGATGGGCCCTAAGATCGGGTCCTAACCAAAAGCGATCGTCGCCGCGCGAATACACGATCATCGCGTTCATTTATGTCACTTTTTGTTCGGTGACTTCGTCTTCCGGTTTTCCTGACAATAAGTGACATATTTATTTATTTATACTTTATTTCAGACTTAGTTGTCCATAGAGTGTTAGGAATACAATTAAACTTATGAACTATATGTTAGTAATACATACTTAGAAAAACAAACTTTAACAATTATCCTATGTAGGCTAACCCAGTGCTTCCAGATAGTACTCTCGATGTGTTTAGCAATGACCTTCAGGTAGCCGTTAGGACTGTCTCTCACTCTGCGCATCAACGATGCTGCTCTTTTTCTAAGTATGGCATAATATCCATCTACATGTGATTCTGCAAACATCGCTGATGCACGGCAATAGCGACGCAGTATTAAATGGAAAAAAAACTAAGTGCATAAAATTTTCTTTACCAAATGTCAAAAGTTAAGTTTTCCTGGGGATCACGCTCGACTCTAGGCTACAATGGGGTCCTCATTTAACATCTCTTGCAGACGGCTAAGTTCAGCAGCATATGCTGTCAGAAAAATCCGTCAATTTACTGATGTAGATACCGCGAGGCTAGTCTATTTCAGTTATTTTCATAGTATCATGTCTTACGGTATTTTACTTTGGGGACGGGCTGCAGACATCGAGTCTATTTTTATTCTGCAGAAAAGAGCGATCAGAGCCATTTATTATCTCCGCAGGCGCGACTCTCTTAGGGAACTGTCTAAGGATATTAACATCATGACGGTACCTTGTCAATATATCTATGAAAACATCATGTACGTAAGAAAAAAATTACATCTTTTTAGTAAAAGAGGTGATAGACATAATTATAGTACAAGAAATAGGGACCTATTAGTACAACCAGGTTTCAGACTGGATAAGGTAGACTCTTCTTTCATGGGGTACTGTTTAAAATGTTACAATAAAATTCCTCCCCACATACTTCAACTTAATGAGACGAAATTCAAATCTTGTATAAAACGCACACTATGTAGGCAGGCATATTATAAGTTGGGGGATTACATCACTGATAAAAATGCTTGGCTCATTGCTGGTCCTGCTCCACAACTAATTGACATACACACTGATTAACATTTTGAAAATACTGTTGGAGCTGCTGAAGATTGTAAGACCATCTTTGTATTGTATAAACTCAATTTCCTTTGTATTATATATTTGCATAGCACAGGGTGAGTACTATGTACTAAAGAGCTACCATTTACCGGGTAATATGTAGTATTTCATTGACTTGAATGTGCCCTGGCGGCTGTGAGTATGTATGCTCACTCAAATGTCTCGCTGATGGTGGCGCGTGTGTTGGATCATTTAGCCCTCTTCAAAATGGTTGAGCTGAATGGTGCTAATCCATGCATCATGTTCGTGAACGGGCGCCGTCAGTTGGGACTGGTTTATTGGAATGGAATTTATTTTAAGTTTTTGAATGATTCTTTATTTTTATCTTTTTATTTCGGACGCTTTTACGAACGTGCACGTCTTTCTACATTGTTCTCACATGCATAATTTCAAAATGAATGATGTAACCAATATTTTGTATATTTTTTTTAATTTAAAAGATTGTCCGTGAAGTTTCTTTCCCGTTCTTCTCCATAGGTACCTACTACGCTTTGAAATGGGCAACTAGCTTCATATTTTTGACTCACCGACCCCTTGACAATTCAAAAGTGCCTGTAAATGGTTTAATTGAAATAAATGCTTTGAGTTTGAGTTTGAGCAGCCCCATCAACACCCTGAAGACATTGTTATACTGAACTCTCGCGACCCGCTGCGTGCAGTTGGCCCACAGGCTGCAGGTATAAAAAGACTGGAAAAAGGCACTAAACAGCATACATACACATGCGTGCGTACATATGAACGTGAAAATCGCTTTTGATCAGGATGCGGGGTAAGGCAACTCCGTAACGTCATGATCAGCTTGCAACATCGGGCTGTTTAATAATATTCAAGTCCCAACGTAACAAAAATATAAATTTGAAGGTTTTGTCTGTGACAACTTAGGTCCAAAACGCATGGACCGATTTCATTGGCCTTAGGGATTAGATGGATTGGTCTAGATGAGTACGTGCCGAGCAGTTGGTATTAGTCTGATGGTGGTAAGGATCTTATGATGTAATAGGAAGAGAATTTCATGGCATAAGCTATAATTGCTGGTCAATCCATCAGGTTAAGCTACGTTTGCCGGGGTTGGTCGGTAGATGGGTGACCGTCTTTACATACCGAGACTTCCGTGCTTCGAAAAGCACGTTAAGCCGTTGGTCCCGGCTATCATTCGTGGTTCTTTGACAGTCGTTACGAGTCGTCAGAAGCCCGAAAGTCTGACACCAGTCTTAACAGAGGTATCGTATTACCCAGTTACCGATTTTTTTTTTTTTACCCGAATAACCGATTTTTTCCCACCTGTACGCAAAATACGCGCTTTGACGTGGAGTTGCGGAAACCAGCCCGTATTACCTATTACCTATTACCTACCCAGTTACCGGGTTCTAGAGGTCAGATAGTCAGTCGCTCCATATAAAATACTGGTATTCAGCTTCATTCGGTTAGGTTAGCGATCCCAAGATAGTTGGGAAAAGGCTAGGCTGATTGATTTTGAAGCTATAATTGTGGAGAAAAGTTAGAAACTGGAAAATAAAGTTCGATACAGGGTGGCCTTCCCTCTCTCCAAGGGCTTTCCGAAGTATAAATAATAGCTAACCATATTATGGTATACCCAAGTATGTATAACCAATAAAAAAAAAAAGTGAAAAATATTTTTCACAATAGTTTTTAAAACAAAATTCAAAAAAATTCAAAAGTCATTTATTCAAACTAGGCTGAGAATCAGCACTTTTCGAACGTCAAAATTACGTAAGACAGTCCCCCAAAACGCCCACCCTTCACCAATTCCTAGTGCTTTTGCTGGGAAGAAGAAGTGGCGCAACAAACTCCCTAGCAGCACAGCTGTCTGTTCAGTTAGAAAAAAAAAGATTCTATACAATAGTATGCAAGACAATTTACTATACGCAAAAAATCATTTAAATTATATATTAAATAGCTATAATTAATAGCCATATGACAGCTAGCACACGCCAATATACCAACCAAAAGCATCTAGAACTATACTCAAGCAGAAATAAAAATAACTAAACGTAAACAATATCTAAAAAAAGAAAATAAAGCCTCCAGGCATAAAGGGCGTGCCCGCTTACATATAGCTGTAACTAGAAGTTATAATTGATAAACTAGGACCATCGAGGTAAAATAAATAATTGTCGAGGTCGCTAGCTAACCACATATTGCAAACTATACTCATAAAACAACATTGTAATGAGTAGATTATGTCAACAATAAATTAAAATAAAATTAAAATAAATTGACATAAAAAGTAAAATTATAAACAATTATATAAACTCATATAACCTGTCAGTAGGTAAACTAATTTTGGAGAAAGAACATTTAAACATTGTCTTGAGTTAATCACAGCGACCAACTATTCTTATAATTATAATTTAAGTAGTCGTTGATAGAATAGTATGCCTTTGAACAAAGGTTGGACTTTAATTTAGTTTTAAACGCATTAAAAGGCAAATCTAGCAAAGAAGAGGGTAGCTTGTTATAAAAAGTTATACCAAGCCCAAAAAATGAGTTATGAACCTTATGAAGCCGGTGAAAGGGAGCACGTAGTTTATCCTTACTTCTAGTGTTAACATTGTGAATATCACTGTTTTTAGTGTATAAGTGTATATTTTGCCTAATATATAAGATGTTGGCGAAGATGAATTGTGACTACTGGGAAGTCTTTGACACGCT
The DNA here is from genome assembly GCA_963853775.1 of Xanthia togata. Taxonomy (NCBI): domain Eukaryota; kingdom Metazoa; phylum Arthropoda; class Insecta; order Lepidoptera; family Noctuidae; genus Xanthia; species Xanthia togata. The sequence goes on along the minus strand of OY970797.1, from coordinate 3,801,283 downwards.
CCCTTTATTTAATTTTTTGGACTATATATTATAGTTTTAAAAATTGCTAATTACACTCTATGCCACACTATAAATAAGTAACAGTACGAGTATTATATCTTCACAGAAAACGGCCGAAATGACGTACTTCGAAATCTCAGTGTATATCAGTACGCAACAGCATCTACCGATCGACCGTAGGTAATTACTTCAAGGTCACTGCTGAGATAACAGTATTATACTGTTACTTGTTCATACTGTGCCGTTACCAACGACTTAAAAGGACCGTGCTGCGCGCTCGTAATTCGAAACGACTATAGTAATAACTAAGTAATCACTTCTTCCAGAAAATTTTCAAGACTTGGAAACCATGTTGTAACAGCTCGTCCCTCCGTCATACATATTCATATTCAAGGACAAGACGGACATCGGAATGTGCGTTTGTGGACCCGCCATTATACCCCTAAATGTATATTTGATGATGTGCTCAACAACTTTCAGAATAGGGGTGGCAAACATTTTTAATTTGCTAGATTTTCTCATTTAGTACGATCACCTTACGAAACCGTTGATCACTATTGAACTTGTAACATACTAAATTGATTGGTTGACGCGTCAAATTTTTGACGTCACTATTGGCTTCGTATAATATGTCAATGTTTTAAGTCTTTCATTTCGTAAGTCGAACAATCTGTAGAATTTCATTTAATTTCGAAGTTCGATCCAAAGTTCATTATATTTAGAAAAAAACTGGTTTCTGCCAGCAGCTTCGCTCGCTTGATATCTGTACAAATTATAGCCATGTTACTCAGTGATAATATAGAATTCTACTGGTGAAATAATGTTTAAATAGGTCCAGTAGTTTTTGAGTTTATTCATTACAAACAGAAATTAAAATATTTTATTTTTATAATAATATGTAGTGTAGTTAAGGACCTACACGACGTACAACGTACACAGCTTAAACGTGTCCCAATTATTTTTGATGGTTTCATTGATTTGTGTGCTATTGAATACAGATTGTTGACCTATTAATTAACCAAACAAAATTGAAGTTTTTTTCCACAATTTTTCGATCAACAACCTCGTTATACAAAACGGAACAGCGGTATAGTTTAAATTGAGGTTCGGAATTAAAATATTCATGTCAAATTTAATTAAAACGATATTTAATTATAAGACTCCAATTCCCGTTTTTTAATGAAAACGCATAATTAGAGTCTGAAAGTTAAATATCGTTTCAGTTTAAAGGCTAGAGGTGTCGACTACACCTCTAGTAAATTAATTCTAAAGAAAGAAATAAAGAAAAGTATTTATTGCGACTCTTACAGGAGACGCGAAAAAAAAGCGCGCTGTTAGATTTTCAACCTTCAGAGCTAAGCCGAGCGTTGAATATCCAGTGTACTTTAATTTAGGTATTAATTTACGTGTCACCTTGTGTTTGTAAAAACTGGCATAGGTAAGTTGTTTTGTACCAACAATACACGTAAAAGTGTAGTCAGCATGAGACTTAATCTGTCGCGCGCGCAATTAGCAGACACAATAGAATTTTATTGTTATCTGTCTCCAATATGAGACACCAGTATTATAAAGGTTAAAGGCTACTTTAAAACGAGTTGCATTTGAGTACCTAAATATTTGGGGATGAATATCGCGATCCTTACAGTCACGAAGTAAATTACTTCGTGGAGCCAGGGTTTGTCAACCCTGTTCCAAAAGATTCCGCAGTCGTTGGACCGTTTATATTCACGACTTGTTTATATCGGAGGGTGCAATGGTTTTATATTCGGGTTACTTCTATGTATAATATGTATGTAAATTTGTTAAAATTAACATGTTTAGCTAGACTATTGGGCGGTTTATGGCTGGTCTGAATGGTTTGCGAAGATGGTGGTCGAAAGTTTTATTTAAGGCGATAAGGGAAAAAAAATCTTCAGAAACAATTCAGTTGCGATTATTATTTTTATAGGTATATAAGGAGAAGGGTTTTACAGCCGGCTGTCTCAAATGTAAATGTTCACTTCTACATGATAAATGCAACGGGTATCATAAATTGTTTATATAGCTAAAGTAAAATTAACTTCTCATTTTTACTATCCGATTTTGACTATTTGGATTGAAAGTGGCGATAGATGGCAATGATTTTTAGTTTCACTTTTTAATACATATTTTTATTACGTTCACTTTTACGTTCACTTGGAAGAGCATATTCTGCATAGCCCCGCAAGTTTTTAACAAAATCCCAAACAAAATCAAACAGCTAAATTTAAATGGGTTTAAAAAGGAACTTAAAGAGTTGCTATGTAAAAAGTGTTATTATAATTTAAACGACTTTTTGAATGATACTGACATCCGAATGTAATTGTAATCTTTTAAACTTTGAAATCTCTCTTTGATAGTTTGACATTGAATAATACTTTGACATTAACCTAGATCATATTTTTAACCCCATAATGTAATATTAATCCGTACCTAATTATTAATTGAATTTATCAATATTAACTTATTTTTATTTTATTTTGTATTGCAATAATTTTATTTGTGTACATAACTGATATTTGAAAGTGGCAGAATGTGAAGAAACCATTTATTAATTTAAGACATGCAATGTACCATATTCGGACAAATAAATGAATTTGAATTTTATATTTATTTATTTTTTATTTATTTATTAAAACTTTATGCACAGGTAAAAAAATACTGTACAAAGGCGGACTTAATGCCTGAGGCAAAAATATTAAAAACATAAATTATAAACTTAAGTAGGTACCTAAATTACTAAGAAGTCCTCATTATTGCCTCGCTTCAACAAACCTTCAGTTTCGCAACAATGAGAGCGTATACACATTCCTTTGGGACTGGCATTCTCACGTCACCGGTTCACGCCGGCCTGATGGCGGTAAGCGTCAGGCGTCAGTCGTCAGGCGGCAGGCGTCAGGCCCATTTAGTGTTGACGAGGGAACAATGAGACGACTTGATGGACGCAGCTTCCGAATGCTTCCGAACTTGACTTTGGGTTTGAAGAAAGGTAAAGGAAAATGTTTGGTTCATTTGGTTTTAAAGATCACTTATTTCTAGGCTATTGTTGTGAGCTAATTATATATAGTGTACATTAAACGATTATAATATCTAATGCTACATTTGGCTCCAATTTACATACCATAAAAAGTTATCGAACATCTAAAAACTTGATAGAGTCCTATTTTCAACGAGAGTAGACCTCTGAGTTTGTTTCAACATTTCTTCTCTGGGATCAGTTGGATTAAGTTGTAAGTGAAAGTAAGTGCCTTAAAAGATATACTTGTAGAAATAAACATTCAACAAATCATTTAATTTATTAACATAATCATTTCATCATTTCATTTCTACAAAAAACGACAAGTAACTAAATTACTAAATTGAGTATCTTATTTTTTTTAACAAGCTCTGGTAACCTCTTGGGCTGCATCTCACCTGATGGTAGTGATGATCAGGCCGAAGGTGGAAGCTAGCTTCACCCGGAGTCCTCAACCACGGAGGAACTGGCTATCTTACCTCTAACTGCCAAAACAAACGATAGATAAGATCGTTGTAGCTAGTCAGACGGACTTAGAACAAGCACTATCACTAACCAAAACCAGCAGTAAATTTTGTCCCCTCTGGGAATCGAACCCTGGACCTCTAGGTCCGAGACAGGCAGACCATACAGGCGGTTAATATCTATTATTTTTATACGTACCGCACGAATGTCTATTTTTGTTTGAAAGACTCATAGACAGATTAACAGTGAAATTTCATTATATACACTTTAGTGCTATTATGAAAGTGTCGTGGGCCATTGTGTACACGTGAAAGACCTTTTACGCGGTCCAACGCGTGGGTCTCTGTCGCGTCCGACAGCGAGACGAGGAAACAATGACAATATTTGATACAGTCGAGCTTTTTCACTTGACTCTAGACACGTTAGAACGTACCTTTTTTAGCCGGCTGCGTCGAAGCCAAAAAAGGAGGGTTATGTGTTTGACCCGTCTAACTATAAAGTGTAAAATAAAAAAAGCGTAAAAAGTTTTGTCGTGTTCACTTATTACGCTTTTTTATCCTACCTAAAAGCAATCTCATGCAGTCGGAGGTATCCTCTAAATTTAACAATAAAGACCTATTGCCTCCCACTGAATTGACTATTTTTAACACGCTCTTATTAGGTCGACCCATGTATGTAACTATGTAATGGAATCTAAGTAACTAATTTAACCATCTTCCAAGGGTCGTAGTGTAATGAAAATTGGCAGCTGTATGTAGTTCTGATGACAATACAATAATATGGTACTGTCGAACTGATCTGATGATGGAGCCGGAAGATATGAACTGGAACTTCATGATGGAAAATCGTATCATAGCTTTTTTGGATTTCTTAGAAAAGTTGTAATGAACTTTGACCACGATTAGGTTTCAAGGTCTGATGATGAAGCCGGAAGATAGGCACTGGCACTCCATGATGGAATATATATAAAAAAAAAACTTTATTTCTCCATAAATGAATACATTATTTTGATCAATGGCTTGTACTGGCTTGATTTAGTGCTCCAGAGTGAAAAACCCTGACTTCTAAACTAGGTTTATGTACCTGTATCTTAGAAGCCAGTATCCCTTCAAAATGATGCGGATATAAAAAGAATAGGACACACATAATACACAATAATCCATTAGGGCAAGTCCAAGAGAAACAAAAAAAAAACAAGAAAAAGAAAATAACAAAAAAAAAAAAAACATTAAATAAATGTGTTGTGTATGTTTCTAGTGTGTTTGTCTGGAGATAAGTGTGTATGGATGTTTGAAGGTGTGTGAATGTGTGAGTGTGACTGTGAGCGAGGTATGAATGAGTGTGCGAGCGAATCAATCATAATTTTTCTTTTATAAAAAAAACCCTAAACTATTTATAAATATTTCACAATTTCCCCAACAGAAGATCCTCCGTATTGCGATAAGTTAGTTTTAGAAGAAATTCCTGTAGCTTAGATTTGAGCTGATATTTAGTATCGGGATAAATTTTTAGTACTTTATTAAGTTGGTTATAAAGTTTCGTGCTGGTGACATAATAGTGTCTCATGGCAAACGAGGTTCTATGCGACACTTGAGGAAAAACCGTATGTTTAATTCTGCCTGTTGGCTCAGAGGACGGACGAAAAGAGTGCTTACGGAGCATTGACTTAAGGACATACAACTGCCTGACAGTCAGCACTTTAGATTCCGCATATAGCTGTACTGTGGAATATCTTAGCGGCCTAGAAAGCAGAACCTTCAGAACAGCTCTTTGTGCTCGTTCTAGTCGGATGAAATGGTTCTCAGTAGCACCACCCCAGACTGGAATACAATAAGCTAAGATCGATTGGCACAGAGCAAAATAAACCATCCTCAATGTATCCCTATCTGCAGACTTGCGTAATTTTTTTAAGACGCAAATCAGCTTGCGTGTTCTACCAGAAAGTGTGTCTACGAGTATGTGTTTGTGCCAATTGAGATGTTGGTCGATATGAACGCCTAAGTATTTAACACTAGTGGACTTAGAGATTTCAAGGCAGTCATATCGTATCATAGTCGTGTTTGCACTTATAAAAAAGCATGTTTTTCTAGTGTTTTTTAAACTATTAATTTATTTTTAATTATATTACTGACACATCATCTTACAGGTAGGTGCCAAAATGTAAAAAAAAAGGTTTTTGAATAACATTTCTGGGGGTAACGTTGGGTAGGTATCCGCAATAGAAACTTCCCCCTTGGAAGCAATCGACAGTCCCTGCTCGGGACTGTCGATTGCTTCATTCGTTGATTCAAATGCTGAAAATGTGGGTGCACCTGGAGTCCCGCTGATATAGAAGTCTATAATAAGATTTGTGAAAACATGAGCATAATCAGTCTATAATGACGGCTAGGACACAGACCACTCCGTGGGAGGGAGTGGCCGCCCTGTTTCAGAAAAACCTGTTTTGTTTTAAAACGGTGAAGGAAAACATCGTGAGGAAACCGGCATGTCCTAGAACAAAAATTTCAAAGGCATGTGACATCCACCAACGCGCACTGGGCCCGCGTGGCAGATGACCGTCCCTCCCTCTAACAGGGAAGAGGCCTGTGTCCCAGTGGGAACATTATGAGCTGATTAAGCTTTTATTTAATTGCAGTTTACGCTGTAATGCAAGCAGAGAGCAATGAGTTGAGTTGCTTTGGGCTTCTTAAACGTTACCATCACGTTAATACATCTTTTATGGGGTACTGTGTTAAATGTCACAACAGAATACCTTGTGCTATATTAGAATTAAATGAAAGAAAATTTAAAACTCATATAAAAAGAACACTTTGTAAACAAGCATATTACAAATTAGAGGATTATATCCAAGATAAAAATGCTTGGAAACATGCTGGTCCTGCTCCATAGGACAATTTAGAATCTTGACAAAATCAAACTGGTTGCCAATTTAATAGTATAATATTATTTTTTTAAACATTAATTTTATATTCTGTGATTACTTGAACTCACACACTGACTTATTATTGGTAGTACTTGTTAAAATGTTAAGAATATCGTATAATTTCACAATGTTTGTAAATATGTGAGCACCATGCATCTATCACATAATTAATTTATGTCATTCCTTCATTTTTCATTCTTTTTACCTATCGTGGTATAGTAATCTTATTCGAGGTGCATCGTCTACACATATAATTATATAATTAATGTATACATTAAAGTTTTATTGTGAAAATATTTTAAAAGAGTAACGGTGGAGTTTCTTGCCCATTCTTCTCCATACGACAACGACCTTTTGGAATGGGCGACTAGAATCAATTTTTTTTGTAAATGTTGACGTTCATAAGTGCCTTTTTTGTGCCTAATTGAAATAAATTATTTGACTTTGACTTTGACCATCAAACAAACGATTATTACTCGTAACTATACTGTCAATATAATTAATTTACATCATATTGTAATTAATTAACTCCTTGATGTTAGTCGACAAATAGTCGTAAATTAACCGATAGTAATCACCTGATGGATTGTTTAGATCGTTAATTAATGGCCTATTGTTATTGAGACTGATTGGCTTTCGATTATGTGCAACTGTTGACATTGGAAGCAGGGATATGAAAGGATATTTGTGCTTTTCGTAATATTATTACATTAAATACCTTACACATAGTGCCATCCATGAAGACGCGCCCCACTCTTCTTCCTAAACGCTTACAGTACAAGAGTGCAACATTCCGCTAGTGTTTTCGTATGGTCAATACGCACTAATAACTATGAATGGGTAATTAGTAAACACGATAAAACTAAAACAGTAGCGGTATGTTGCACACTAGTACTGTAAGCGAATAGGAAGACGAGTGAGGCGCGTCTTCGTGGATTGCACTATCTGTACCTACCTTTACTAATGTATGTAAGTAGTTTTAGTTAAGTAATAAAGTGTGACTTCGTATATTTAAATGGAACTGAAAAACGGTGAAATAATTCGAGGTTTTGTTATTTACGGTACGAGATTTTATTTTAATGCTGAAAAATAATAAAAACGCAATCATTTTTAAGGATAACAGGTACCAATTTTTACATTGCCAATTTATCAGAATGAAAATTTCTGTTGACATTTTTTAAATTGAAAATATAAAAAAACCAGTGTTCAGAAAATACATTAAAAAAAAAAACGTCGTCTCTGATAAAATTTTCAACCGTATTATCTCTAGTAATCATAGAAATAGGTACCGTATTTACACAAAGGTTTTCGCCACTAGACGCAGAATCTTTGCAACACCGCTCCAACTTTCGGCATTACCACCATTATCTCGAATTGAATCATCTCGATGGCATCAAATTTATAACACCGCTGATCTTCGAAAAGTAGTCTAACTTAAAACACCTTTAATCTTAAGATTGGGATCTGTTCCCAAAGCTGAGAATGAAAGAAAAGGTGGAGTGCATTTGCTTTGTTATCCCGAGGAAATAAATTCGCCAGAAACTCTAGGGCCCGTATTTTAGAATTATGCTCAAGTATGGCTCTCAATTCATGGCTAGCTTTCAACATAGGACTGATGCAGCAGGAAATTAGGGTAAGGTTAAGTTTTTTTTTCTCGTTATGTAATGTTTATTTATATCCACAAATTACATTCTTACACTAGTTATACATAATAAGTTGACAGAATGTTTTTATTTATATATTTTAAACGAATTTGTACAACAGTGCTTCCAATATTTATAAATCGAAAACCAAAACAAAGGGAGACAATAAACATCAAAAACAAAAGAATATTTATTTACGAACACCACGAAATAGCCGCGATTATTTAAAAAGCAAGCTCTATTCGGGATAAAAGCGACGTGTTCCATTTATAAAAAATCACTGTCTCCAAAGGTCCCCTGTGAAAAATTATAACACGAAGCTTACATTTTGTTGCCAGAGGAAAAAAATATGTTTTTCCTTTGTGTTTGAGATGTAATATTTCAGGAGAATACGCCTGCCCGTCACGCCCGGCGACTGCGAAATATTCGTTGGTTTAACCTAAAATACATTATTATTAAACTGTTAGAAATTGCATCGTATAATTTGACAGTGATGGCCGTACTATGAATTCTGTTGGGAGCGGGTATAATAATGGAGCGAATTTCCTGGAAAGAATTTTGAACGTTGTGACTTTAAACAGTTTTTATTTTGCAGAATCGTTGAATAATGTGGTAAGGGAGTGTATGGGATTTTACTGATGAGATATTTAGTGAAAAAGCTAGTCGCCGTAGATTTTCGTAAAAAACTTTGTGTAGCCCATCAATAAAAAAATAAGTTTAGAAAACTGTAACAAAAGTGATCTTAAAAGTAGGAAACAAGAAAATATTAAGAAAATAATAAGTCATGGTACAAAAATAGTTTTGGGATAGCCATCGTTGCATGCAATTATAATTTTGTAGGTGTTCCTGGCACTTACAAATTGGCACCAATACCGTAGAAAAATTAAAATTGAAGTTTAAAAAACTGTAACCCGACACAGTTTTATTTTATACTTTTTACAACGTTAATGAGAGTAATACAATAGGCCAGTAATTAATCGAATGAGGAAAATTAATGTAGCCGAGTATTATATATCTTATATCTAAATAATTATATTCAGAGAAAAATTCTTTCCTAGCAAGAACACCCGACCACTGTTTTTATTACCAACTTTTAAACAACGAAACTAAAGCAAATGGAACCAATACTACCAAACGACTTTGTGAGACAGAACTCGAATGAGCAAAAATATGTAGCCGAGTACCTATATAAGTATCTTATAACCATAGACGTATAAAAAAGTACGTCATAAGTTGATAACGATATAATTATATTTAACTAGCTGCCTGCCCCGGCTTCACACGGGTAGCACTAAGTACTTATCTACGGCGTACCTACCCTACCCTACTTACCTACCTACCTACCCTACCCCACCCTACCTACCTATCTACCCTACCTACATACCTACCCACCTACCAAAACTACCTCCCCTCCAATTTTCAGCCAAATTGGTTCAGCCGTTCTTGAGTTATAAATAGTGTAACTAACACGGCTTTATTTTATATAAATAGATATTATTTTCAATAGATTTTATAATAATGACAGTGACAAACAGTATGACATGCCATAGTGAAAAAAGAAATAAATGTAAGTCGAAACAAAGAGGCCACATATAGAGCACCTCCGTCCCGAATCGTCTGTTGTCAAGTTCCGAAGGGTGTTTCGGTTTTACTGTTCCGAGAGGAACTTGAGGAGGGAGGAGGAGGAGAGGAGGTTTATCTTAATAAATAGTAACGATTTGTAATGACAAATCGATTTGATTAACTGCGCGTTAGTATAATTTTATTTAATTTAATCATGCTTTTTATTATTGTTTAATAGGTATTAATTTTACAGCCAGTACTTACGTAGCGCAGTCTCACTTTTGCTTGTTGAGAATTTAACAATTTAAACATATTTTGTATACTTAGACAATATGATATAATTATATATTGTAATGTGCTAGTTAAGATCTTTCTTTTGTTATCAATTATGGCATAATTATCTCAATTTTTTTTTTCGATGACAGATATTTACGCGTAAAAAAGTCCTTGCGAAGCTATTGATACATCACTCATCGAAATCGATTCAGTAGTTTAGGCGCTACGGTGGGATACACTAAAAGCAAACATACATACATACCATCGAGGAAGTTCATATCTATACACAGTAAGGATTAATTCTGCTTGCAGCGCTCGGCCGCTATAGAACCGGGGCGGTAACAAATGTGGGCATGGTGTTCACGGGATTTTGTTTTTAAATTGCTTTAATATGAAGTTAAAAATCAAAATCATAACCCTTCCTTTTGGTTTTGCCGCTGTCGAATAAAACAGTTAGAGTAACTTTTTTTGTACTCTATGCACTTTACTTTGTAAATAATATTTTATCACCACTACTCTCAAAACGGTGAAGGAAAACGTTGTGAGGAGTCCTAGAAGCGAACATTCGAAGTCAAGTGACATTCACCAACCCGCACTGGACCCGCATGGTGGATAACGGCCCACTCCCTCTCACACAGAGGAGGCCTGTGCGACAGCAGTACAAACATTAAAGGCTGATAATGCTATGCTAATTGACGCCATACATTCAAACGAAACTCAAATCATCCCACAAATAACCTAATCATCCCTAATTGCGCAACAATATTACATTCACGCCACAATCTCCAAACATTTTACAAAATGGCCGCGGTAAATCTTTAAAAATCACCGTATTTTTTTCATTACGTTGACTTTTAAAAATAATTGAATTCGTAACAAATCAAATAAGGCGTCGGGAGCTCTCACAATGGGCTGGCTCATTAATGAAATTAACCGACCTAATTATTCTTTTGACAAGAATAAAAGGAAAAACTGTGAGTCGTGACATTCGTCAGGCGTTTCGCTTAATAGCTGATGTCTTTGCTTTGTTCTGTAGAGATTGGGAGTAAATGGAACGTCTCTATTAGTAGAGATGTTACAACACGTGTATCTGATGGAGTTATTATAGAAAAATATAAAGGGTGGTTTGTTAAGCGATTATTTATAGTTAGAGTTAGTTTTTTTTACACCCAACTTTTCTAATTTTTTTAACCACGACGTGGAAGCCCTTGGCATCTTACCTGCTGGTAAGTTTTGATAGTAGGTCTTCGCCACATCTGATACGGTTAAATAATAAAATACTGTCAGTCTTGAAAATCTATTTCTATGGACCACTAGATGCGCAACGGTGGCCCGTTGCTCATCAAAAATATTTGTATGGTACCATAAAATGTAAAAGCGGGGTGATTTCGTACTTTCAAAGGAAATAAAAAAATTCAATTTTTTTGTGGGGTTGTTGTTGTTGTTCTTTGATTTACTGTTCAGATATGAGGTGAATTTTGTAATAAACCTTCCACCAAAAAGCAATAATTTAAAACATTATGATTTCAATTCACATATTTCACAATTATGAAACCGAAAATAGTTCCAACAAACCAATGAATGATCCCAAATTTGTGCAACAAGAGAGCAAAGTTGTTTTTTGCTGCACGTGTTGATTTTAAATCCCGAGTAAGTGATGGACTCTAGGTTAGAATCCTGAGCGCGGTGAGAGATTCAAAGAGACGAGATGCAGATAACTTTGCTCTCGTGTAACACATACAACTTTTCACCTCAGCAGCGAGAACATACAACATGTAAAAAAAAATGTCCAATCCGTTGTTAGGTATCGTACTGTGAGCATATTTATGTGGAAATTTCCAGGAAAAAAGAAATCCGAATCCCCAGTTTTTTTTCAATGGTAAATACCAATTTAAAAAAAAAAAAAAAGTGTGATCAGGGACCCCTGTCTGGCACGAAGTTCCTTCTCACGTATGATTTAAAAAATAAACAAAATTGTTACAGCCACCATCTTGGATTTATATTTTGACCACACTAGCGACTTAAGCACCCTCAAAAACTATGAAAACGATACCCATAAGGAAAAAAATGAAAATTTTCGCAGCCGCCATCTTGGATTTACATTTTGACCTCTCAATATGCTTTAGCACCCTCGAAAAACTATGAAAACGACACCCAAGGCCAAAAATGTGAAAATTTTCGCAGCCACCATCTTGGATTTTTATTTTGACTTCACCATCGGCTTTAGCAACCTTGAAAACGCGACTAGAATCAGTTTTTATAATTTTTTGTAAAGTTTGACGTTCAAAAGTGCCTTTTTTGTGCCTAATTGAAATAAATTATTTGACTTTGACTTTGACTTTGACTTTGAAAACCATAGAAACGATACCCATGATAAAAAATTTGAAAATTTTCGCAACCACCATCTTGGATTTTCATTTTGACCAAATTCACACTTTCCATCTCTGTACATCTTTCTTTCTCTTTGAATTAGAAGAAGACAGTCGCAGCACCTTTTCGCGTGACGATTTCTGCCAGTGCACTCTTCCCGCAAGCTGCTTTAAGAACTTCGTTCCAACAAATGATTTGCAATTTAAAGGTTTTATATGTATCCGAACGTTTTATTGTTTGTTTCTTTTTTGGGCCTACTAGATAAGGAATTTTGAAATCGAACTTCGAATCGACTTGTTTCTATCTCTTGCTTTTTTCGTATCGAAGTGAAAGTGACAAAACTAAGTGAAATTCAAATCTTTAGAATTTTGTGAGTAGACCCAGCACTGATATCGCATTTAACAAAATAAAATAAAAAGATAATTGTCTCACGCTCGCAGCAAAATTGAATTTTGTTGTTTTACTGTTTTTAGACAGCAAAACCTGCTTGTTTGAGGTGCTGAGGTGAAAATAATATTACATAAATGTAGGTTTGTTTCCTACAGGAAGTAGAAAATAAAAAGATGTCGTCTAAAAACGGAGCCAGCGGCGGATTATGTGGTATCTATCTAGGATAAAAATGGTCAAAATGGTCATAACGTGAGCAAAGCATCCCACTGTCCGATTAGCCACCAAACGATTGCAATAATAGTCAGTAATATCAGCTATTGAGTTTTTTATATTTTTAGACCTAGATATTGAAAGAATTCCTGTATTTTAATTGAATGAGCAGTTTTTTGTATATTTCATAACAAATAAATAATCTGTCCAACCTTTTCTATTCGTCCATGATCCTGGCAAACAGCTCAATCCTAACTTAAAACAACAAAAAAAAAAAAACTTTTGATTGCTAATAATTTTCTGTCAGGCGTTTTTATACACAATTAGTTGGGTATTTAATTTCGATTTAAATAACAATTGGCGTATAAACATATTTAGCTACGTAAATAACTACATGATGTGGCACAACTCGCCACTAGGTCCGACAGCTGCAGCGGCTGGAAACAGCTTAAAGGCTCGTGCAGACCAGCGCGACGCGACTCGAGCAATACAATTTTTAAGAAAAATTCACGGTATAACAATAGCCGGTGTCGTGTCGCACTGTCGCGTCGCGCTAGTCTGCACGAAGCTTCAAATGTACCAAGACTGTGGTGAGAATTATGTATGTCTATATTTCTTTTCTTTTCTTAAGGAATGTGTGAGGTCTATTGGAAGAGGTCGCATATAATATGTATGCACTGGCCTATTGCAAATGAATAAAGTAACGGCTTATGTTTTTGTTCATTGTCACAGTACTACTTAGTCTGTGATTGTCACTTGTGTAAAATAATTGACCACGAAATGTAGTAATTATCAGACCACTGCTGCACTGCTACTGCTCATTATTGCCTCCTATTTTCCATTAAGGTCGCTAAGCGGCGAAGTTAAGCGACGAGACTACATATGTGTAGGTACTTCGTTATATAATAAAACCATTTTCGAGCAGAATTAAACCAAACTATGCTATGAAAATCAAACGATCCTATTGGATACACATCCATCGCTAAGCAGCTTAGTACATCTCTGATGGAAAGGCTGACAGGATTGTTAAAAACATCTGGCCACTACCTACCAGATGCTTATTACTTATGGGAGAATTCCACATACTAGTAAGGCGATCAATGTAAAGGAAAATAAAACAAATCTCTCACAAACAACGTAGTTTTTTATTCAATCTTTAAGCATTTACATGCTCATACACCACTGTGAGTACGGCCGCCGGCTACCCGGCACCGGCTAGCCGGCAACCGGGACGGCACTTACACTTTTGACAGTTCACCTTTGACAGTGTTACCAACATTTAATCAAAATCACCCTGACCATAAGTGATTTGTTTGTCAACTAAAGAAAGATATTTAATTTGCAAAGTAATATTATTTTAATTCAAAATAAAAATATGAATAACGAGAAAAATTTCATAGTTGAAATTATTTTTAAAACTCAGGTCTTAACGGGGATGGTCCAAGGGCAGACCTTGAACTATCCGTTAAGACCGACTATGGGAAGCCGCGGGCAAAGTGCTAGTCTTATAAATAATTCGTATAACTCATAAACTCATCAATCCATAAACAACGAAAATGACGTCACTGTGTCCGCCGTAGATGTCCATTCCGGCCAGTTTGGCGTATAATGGTTTTGATATATCGAGGAGAGGCGTCCACGTCCGTAGCTCACAAAGGGCCTCAATTCATTGTCCCGGCGCCTGCCTGTGACAAACCCACGGAGTGTGGCCGCGTCGATGTGTGGACCTACGAGGGTGTATAAGTAGCACTATCTAGTGTCCATGCTGTGTGATTTTGGAGACAGAATTGTGAGATTGGAAGAGATGATTTGAATTTGGAGTGCATTTATTTTAGAGCCGATTACGTTTTTGATATCAAGAGAAGACGTTTTTTCACGAACGCGAATTATCATAACTACGTTGCTAGTTACATTGCGTTGTCTGCAGCGTACGCGTATCATGGTATGTCTGCTTTCGGATTGTCTCTTCTAGAAATGTGGGTAATTTTCTTCGTCTCTACGTTGAATAAGGTTGCATTTTCTCTTCACACGGTGAGATAGCAATATTTTCGTCGCAAACAAATTATTTAAGTACCTACATATTTATATGTTTCCTACGTCACGACAATCAGTTATGGTGGTGATGGATGAAAACAGGACAATCCTGCAAGCTTATTTTCACAATGTTTATACAGATTTATCCCTAAAATATCTTGAACATAGTATCCCTATCACAAACAGTATCTGTACATAGTAAGCGGTCTAATCTGGCAGTTTACTCACATCGAAATAGTTCGTGAATTACCGCGTTCTCGTCCCGTTCCCGGGATTATCCACACGTGAATCCCGGGATGTTAATTATTAACTTATATACTACGTTTTGTTATGGTCATCATTTATGAGGAAGATTAGGTTATTAGGTAGGAAGACCGCATTGAGATCTTCTGGGACCTGATAGTTTGGTAATGTAGTATAGTAATATTCAGAACGGTTTATATAATGTGAATACGACTTAAAACATGTGGGAAGGTAGGGGTTATTACATTCTGTCTCTCTGAACAGATGTGTGCTTATATTTGCCCAACTTAACAGACATTTTCGGTTTGACATAAGATTGTAATTAAAAAATATTTATAATTAAGTATCTGTACTTTATCGACAAAATAATATCTGGCTTTCAATTTAACCAAATGCGTCTGATTTAAATAAATGTGCAGTTAATTAAAGGAACAATGATAATGTATTTAATTTAAATTGAATACATGACCGTTTAGTATTATTATCCTGTAAATAATTCCATTTACAATAAAACACCGGAAACGATTAAAAACGACCGAGAAATAAATCAATTAAATAACAATACAATTTACAAAGTAAAACTCCCGTGACGTTAATGTTAAACAGAGACAATCCACAAAAGAGTGCTGGGACACGCCCGTGCAATCCCGGAATTTTCCCCTTGACAATACCAGTCGTATATCGTGTCATATTATTTCAACCCGGGACGTTTTATTCGTAAATGATTTGCGAGTAATGTCCCGGTCTCACGGGATCGAACGGAATGGAACGGCACTAATAAAATTTAATTTTAATCATTGCTGTAAATTTATGCATTCATGTTTTTTTAATTATTTATTTATTTGTTTTGTAACTCGTATGGTGAGTGATTAAATTTTTAATTTCATAATTTTCGAGTCCTGTTTTTTACATTTCATTTCATGTAGTTCCTCTATTCTAAACTAATATCATAATGAGAAAATATTTGATTTTTTGTTTGTTTTTTGATGTTTGTTTCTTTGTTTGTAATGAATATACTCAACTAGACCGATTTAAAAAAAATCTTTCACCAGTAGAATGCTATATTCATATAATAGATGTTTTTCCAACTGAGACTGGCTGTAGAGAGCAGGTGGTGGCCCACTGGTAACGACCCCGAGTTGTAGGTCGTGGGTTCGAATCCAGACAGGCGATTTACTTTGTGTAAATCATTTCATCAACGCTGCTCTCAAAAACGTTGAATGAAAACATCGTGAGGAAACCGGCATGTCCTAGAACTAAAAATTCAAAGACATGTGACATCTACCAACCCGCACTCTCATTGAGAGGAGGCACCTGACCCAGAAGTGGGATCATTACAGGCTTATTATGCTGTAGTTATACTATAACATGGCGGCAATTAGTGCCAAATATTAAAGAGCACTTATTCTGAAAGTTGGCAACGTCGCAAATAGATGTCAAATATTTCGCTGTTTTGATTAATGTGGCAATATTACTGTATGGAAATACGAAATGTGGCTAACTAACGAACCAGAATATTAATAGTGCAATTATAACAATGAATTTGATGTTGTAACCGTTTTAGGTGTAAAAAAAGGCATAAATACTCGGTGTTACGATATTAATTATTGCATTTCATAATCAATAGTTTAGTTCGCTATTTAACCACATTGCTTAATTCCATACAGTAATATTGCCAAATTAATTAAAACAGGTAAATATTTGACTGCTATTTGCGATGTTGCCAACTTTTAGGTTAAGCCCTCTTAAGGGGTCCATATTGGCTCAACTAAAGTTCTTTACCCGAAATTGTTCTTCCTAACGATTTGTAATCCGAATGATCACTCTTCCTAAAATTTTTCATCCTAAAGTTTTCATTCATACTATTTGTAGTGCTACCGGCGATGTTCATAACACTCATGTTTCCGAAAATTGTAATTAATAATATCATTAATGTAAATATATTTAAACTCCTACTGTTTTTTATCATAACGCTTTTATCCCTAAACATAATTACCATAATATTTTCACTCATACTCAGAAAGAAACATTTACTATAGGACTGATTCGGTTCTGGCACTTTGCCGGCCGCTGCCGCGGCACGCTCACTTCGCTCGCTCGGCTCGTGCGTTGTGGTCACAGTTCTAACCTAACCTAAATCAATAATTATGAATAAAACCGATTCGTTTCTGGAACTTGACTGAATGACTGGAGCGTGACTCTGGCTTCCAAAAATACACCAATAAAAGTGATTATTTGAAAGCTATAGCCGCTAATATTAAACTAATTTAATTGAAAAGTGTATATGAAAACATGTATTTAACTACTTGTACCATGGTACTATTATTCTTATTGTATGTTATGTGACAATAAAGTTACGCAAAATTAATGTATATAATACTGATTATTATGAATAAAAAGAAATCTAAACAAAAATATATGACTTTGAATAATAGTGTAAAAGATGGTTATGTTGAGAAAATATAGGAAAACAAATAAAAGTATAATAGATGTTTATTGCTACTGACATTATGAAGTTGAATGCTTCGGAATTATAAACATTAGAGACAGAGTAGTTAGGAATTGTGATTGTTAGAATGAAAAATGTTAGGAAGAACATTTTCGGATTTCCAATTATCGGAGTTGAAAATTTAGGTGAACTTTGGCGCACCCCCTCTTAAGATGAGAAGAAAACGCTGAACAATAATCGTTACTTTCAGAACAAACAAACAAAGCTATTCACTTTCGCATATAAGTATGGATTTAAAAACCGATCGTAAAAATAATATTCGTACAAAACGCATTTTCTATTTGAGTGTCACTTCCATTTGAAACTGCAAAACTATTTTGTTAGTAACTAGACCGGGAGTAGAGACTCACACACAGTTCGTAACACAGAACTTCACAAAAACTACTAGAGTGAGCACAATATTATACTTTTATCTCTTCCCAACTTGCCAGTATCGGCAGCAATGAAACAATAATAAACATAAACAAACGGATATTTCCACGACGCCAGTAATCGTTGCATTTTATTGCGTCTACCGCGAAAAGATCCAAATCGTTCTTTGTTTAGCAACTTGGCCCATCAAATGCCGCTAATCCGAATAGTTGCCAGCTCCCGGACTATTTGTTACTGCTACACTTTGACAGGGATGGTGAACATTTCTGCATGTGAGAAATCGTTTTGTTGTTGCAAGAAAAAATTGGACACATGTCTTTTGAATAACGAAAAATAGACTCTTACTACAAGGATCTTTTGGTGCTTGAATGACATTACTTTTGTCTTGGGGGCTTTGTTGGTAAACATTTACGACATTAGACAAATTGTTACATGAAATTGTATTGAAAAAACAAGATGACGGCGTTGTTTCTATTTTGCCCATACGCCAAGAGATCCTTGTACAACTATAGGTGCATACTACTGCCAGTCTTAACTAATCGTCCACTATTGTCCAGCCTCCAGTCTGTCCCAGCCGTGTTTTAGTGGAACGAGTGCCTAAGGTTCACTATCCCTGTACTATGATAAAGTTTTGATTAAGTTTCACACAAATGAACATAGTTTTTCCGCCTGTATATCGCCGTATGGATGGGGAGGAGAAAAATTACCGTTGCGAGTTCGGCAGTTCATTTAGATATAATCAGTTGTTCTGCGAAGTTGTGAATGTGGACGATTTATCTATTTTTGTCATTGTCTTGGAGATTGTGGATCTTCTTCTGTCTATCAGTGCGAAATACTTATTGAATCGCTCATGATTCACAGCCACTTTTTTTTTGGTTTAGTCCTCATGGATACCCTCCGTCTGGGAACAAGGGAGGGTTATGTCTCCTCTTGTTTAGGAGTTCTTGTCCTACCGACTAAAACCTCACTGTTCCTTCTAGATCACCGGTATCAGCCCGCCATCCCTAGCAGGCCACATCACCAGGTGCGGCCGCATCCACGGCCGCACGCCCTCCCAATAAGGCGCGCATCTATAACTGCGTGCCACCTCCTTGAGCTTGACTTTATCACCTTTGTTAGGTCGGCTTCCAGTCTAACCAGACGCAGCTGAATACCAATATTCTATATGGAGCGATGGCTTATCTGACCTCCACAACCCAGATACTTGGTAACACGATACTGCTTGGTAAGACTTATTGTCAGACCTCGGGGCTTCTGACTACCCGTAACCACTGTCAAAGATCTACAAATGACAGCCGGACCATGTAAAATTATTAGCCAACCAGCAAAGCAAGGTAACAAGGCCCAGGAAACCCCGGACTTACATTTAAGTATTTCCACTCGAAGAAGCTATTTGAATACACTCCATTTTGTGGTTAATATTTACCAACGCTTTTCAAAAGATATTTCATGCATTTTTTATATTTTTTGACAAAATTGAGAAGGGTATGCTGAGGTGGTTTGGTCATGTTGAGAGAATGAATGAAAGGCGACTAACAAAATGAGTACAAGGCAGATGTGAATGGAACGCCGCCGCGCCGGGAGAGGACGCTCCATATATACTGACCTTATTGGTGATGTTTTTGAAAAATTACACGTGCGTAGTACTCGCAACCGGCGCGGCGGCGGCGTGTGTGTATGTCCAGATGTATGAACGTAAACGAGGCAAAAGGAGTATGTAAGGATCGTAGCAGGTGGCGTTCTGTAGTTTCTGCCTACCCCCATGGGAAGAAGGCGTGAGTTTATGTATGTATGTATTTCACGCTTTTGTAATGCTCTGTACCTTTTTAAACCTTCTTCTGTCATGTCGATAGCACGTATTCAATAGTACCTATCAGCCCACCATATAAACATATGGTGACATATTCTATGGTGACATATGTATGTCACCATAGAAACAGCGCTTTCGTTAGTAGGTATTTATCAGCTTCTCTCGAGCAGATATCTGTGCACCCACAACAAGTGTTGAGCGTCTCTGATTCGTACCACATTCACATCTTGTGCAAATTGTCTTTTTGACTGTCTTAAGTTCGGAGTTGGTGTAGAGTTTTCAAGGTATTAATAGATAAACCTCGAAAGCATGGGATTTCCTCAGGGAACAAAATAAACTACCAATAAGTTAGATCTTTAAAATTTCCGATACTCTACCAAAATTTTGTCGACACGATCAGTTTACATATGTTTTACGGTCAGAATCCGTGCGAAGCGTTCGGTAGCCCGCGCCCCCGGCTATGGTTCGCCACAAATTGTACCCACGCTAGGGATGTCCCTTGTACCAATCATGTAGCTTTTGTCATAAGAATATTGTACCAGAGATTTGGTCGACAATTTGTGTAAGAGACTTGTGGGGTCGAATTGTATGGTTGCCGCAGGCTGCTGGTTGTCATTAAGGTTTGGGTTGCGGGTGGTTGTTTGTGAATTTTCTCGAGGGACGTGAAAATTGTTGTGACTTAGCAGTTGTAGTTACATGGCAAAATAAATCGTTTAAACAAAAACCAATAAACTAACTTATGACAAATGTGCAAGCAATCACAGAGTCAAATTATTGGTTAGCAACAACATACATTGGTACCTTAATTCATGAAATGCTTCTACTTTTGGTGATTCCCATAAAAAGATTTGCAACTGGTGTAATTTCATAAATAACTTCAATCTCTTAGTATTGTATTATTGCATAGCACATGTGTGAGCACTGTGGCCATGTACCTTCTATAAAGCTACCATTTACTGGGCACGTCTTTCATTGACTTGATGTGCCCTGGCGGCTGAGAGTATGTCATGCTCACTCAAATGTCTCGCCGGTGGGTGGTGGCGTGTGTGATGGATCGTTAAGTTCCCTTCAAAATGGTTGAGCTAAACGGTGCTGATCCATGCGTCATGTTCGTGAACGGGCGCCGTCAGCAGGGATTGGTCATCTCTTATCTGCCACGGCTTATTTTAAATAATTTAAAATTTTGTTTTTTTTAAATCTTTTTATTACGGACGCTTTTTACGTGCACGTCTTTCTACATTGTTCTCACATGTATAATTTCAACATGAATGATGTAACCAATATTTTGTAACAATATTATGATTTAAAATAGTGTCCGTGGAGTTTCTTGCCCGTTCTTCTCCATAGGAACCTACGCTTTGGAATGGGAAACTAGCTTCATATTTCTGGCTGACTGACCTCTTGACAATTCAAAAGTGCCTGTAAATGGTTTAATTGAAATAAATGCTTTGAGTTTGAGTTTGATTTATAGATTTATGGAAACTTTGAAGATTTAAAGTTCGCTGATCCTCTATAGAAAAGGGAGGATCTGACGGCCCATCGATTGACGTCGGGGAAGTTATATATACGCTGTTCGCGCGGTAAACTCTAATTGTGCGATGCAGGATTTGTGTGACGTCAGGATTTTTGTGTGACGTCAGGTCTTTGATGCCTAGTTTGCATGTGGTGATGTAAATGCCGCCTAGATATTAATGCTTTGAGTTTGAGTAAAAAAAATATTGTTTAATATTCCTATAAACCGCCCCTTAAAATATCAAATAGCTATCTATAGCAATGTTAACCCTACCGCTATCTACAGTCAAAACTGTTAGAAACTTAAGCAATTACAGTCTAACAGATGTTTTGATATCAATCCTCGATTTGATATTAAACTTGCTTCTAACGCAGTGTTGTTTTTACATGAAACAGTTATTGTTATTGGTTAAGTTTGATTGGTTTTACAATTTGTGGGGAGTTGGTTTATACTGAAATTGTTCCACTTGTTTAAGTTGTTAATGCTATGATAATTTTAATTTTGGTAGATGAAAATTAACTTCTAAACTTGTGCTTGACTTTCAACTGCCATTAGTCGAGCTTCAAGCACCTTTTTACTAAATTAAGTAGCACACAACTAACATTGGGTGATGATTTAAGATATTCTGAGATTTGTCGTTGAACTTACTCATATTCGCCAATAATTAAAGATTAAACAATGACAGATATTTTTTTACACAACATAAACATAATATTACGCCTGACAGAAATGTACCTACCTATATAGTACACCCACATTTAGCCAGTTATGTTTAAGTCCCATGTAATTGGGGGCGAGCCTATTGCCATCAACCAGGCACAAATCCAGACTCCGGGCTGCTACTGAGAAACTCTAGATAGAAATACGCAATAACACTTTGCTTGTCCTGGGAATCGAACCCAGGACCGGCAGTTCAGGATCATACTCAGCAGTAGCGCTAAGATAACATTTTTTCTATCTCATATCTTGATCTTTTTTATTTCCCATAACTTTGATAGACTAGTCAGGCTTCATTTCTCAGCCTTTCATCTGAAAGTACTCCTCAAACCCTCAGTGAGCTATTCCAAGCTTCGTAAAGTTATAAACTATATTCCTCCCACACAGACCACCGACGCTGGCGCTCGCGTGATGATCATCATTGCTGATAAACGACGGCCCATCTCCTTTAATTGGACGCCAGCCATTGTCACTCTTTTGTTTCCAAACGATTTCTATCTAGACTTAATTTATTGCTCGGTAACTATGGCGGTAGTTGACGCTTGTTAGTAGAGGGTTAAGTCTTTTAAGCTTTGGTGGGTGATTGTACTGATTGTATTAAGATGTTTGATATTCGGAAGGTGTTCGCGGTATCTGTTTGAGTTATCAGATTTGAAGTGATAACGGAGCTTGTGAGTACAAGTCTCGGTTCGAATAAATGTTGTTTGAATTCTAAATCATGTATGGGTCAACTATTGTAGGATTGAGGTGGAAGTAAGCGAATGTATTTTACAATATCTTGCGTCGAAATATTTTTTGGCTCATTATAAAAAATCACACTTCGCCAGTTATCAATCACATTTCACATAAAATCCGAGACCTGTTAAAACCTCCACGTTTGAGGTCACATTTGAAATATCGGGAGAACGGTGACGCGTCGCCGATCAATGACGATGCGTCGCCTTCCTGTGACGTTATCGTGAAATAACGATATTACAAGTGACATTTTTTTTTTTGAAATATTATTTTCGCGTGCTATGCCATGTACCTAAGTATATCAATTATTACACACGCATTATTAATTATGCACGGAACAAATATTTGTATGACCTACAATTAGTTGTTCCGGGTCTGGCTGTTTGTGTATGTGAGTTTATATGTATGTAAACGCACCCACGATACAGGAGAAATTCCTAGTGTGGGGCAACGTTTAAAAAAAAAAAAAAACTTAGTAGTTCTTCATAAAATTCAATTCACACTAAACTGAAACTTTTTCAAGCACCTGATTCTCAATTTTAAAAGTTTATCTGCAGAAACACTGTAACACTTACCGTAACCGTAACTTGACGGGAGATGGTGGAACAAGTCATAAAATACTTAGACTGTTAGATTACAGCCCGGTTGATGGCAATAGGCTCGCCTCTGTTGGGACTTGGGACTTGGGACTTAAACATAACTGGCGAAATGTGGGTGTAGTAAATAGGTACACCAGTGCCTAACCTTCTGGGGAATCAAGCGCGTCGAAACATTATAAAACAGTCTATGAGGAGCTCTACGATTACTGACAAATGCTTGCACTGATAGGACAGGTTCCACTCAAATCTGTGTGGTTCTTTTCTCAAGACCATTTCAGACACTAATCTACATGGTCGTCATATGGCCTGACCAAGAATATGTCTTTAAAAGAGACCTCTGAGTTTGTTTCGGCCTTTCTTCTCAGAGTAGTCAGAGAGGACACGCCGAAGTGGTCTAGCTATTTTTTTTTTAAGATGACTTGTAAAAGTGATTCCAACATTCTATTTACAAAAAACTTTTTCACAAAAAATAAAACCGACTTCCAAAAAAAACACTACAAAGTGAAAAATAACTTTGATTTCGGAAGTCGGTGTCTTGGGTTTTTTATTTTAGTTTTTTTGCCACCGACTTCCGAAATCAAAGTAATTTTTTCGCTTTAAAAAACACTACGTTTTTTTTTGGAAGTCGGTTTTATATTTTGTGAAAAAGTTTTTATTTTTCACTTTTTAGTTGTGGTACCTACACGAAATACACACAAACCTACCCCTACAAAAATTTGAATACCAAGTAAAGGAGATTGCTCTAGACCGCCCTATAACCAACAAACATTTGACGTGTACGTTAATTTTAATTATATTTTAATATACTTTTTAAAAATAATAAATTCCAGCGGACACTGTTCAATTCATAAAGGTTTTTAAAAGTGACCTCATTGATTTTATTACCAACCAAACCCGCCATCTTTCATGGAATTGTCATTGTGAATGTCACAAAAGATTTGATAGTGTCGCTCTCGCTCATATTACATAAATATCGATATCGACGACGATGTCCATAATATCTAGTATTTAAAAATAATGGATGTTCGATATTTATCACTTCCAAAACATTGAAAATGTGCAACATAAAAGTTATTCATGCATATTTTTTTCATGGAATTAGTTCCGTGAACATTTTAATGGGACTTATGATGAATATGGCCTAGCACGATTATGATGAAAATATCATGAATAAAACAAACTCACAAAATGTACTTACTAGTCGAATGAGGGATTTTCTGACAAGTGAGAAAATATTAGTTCAAAAGAGGCGTTGGTAAAAAATACGTCACTCTCTCTGGTTTTTGACATCAATAAGCTTTCTTACGGATCTTATTTTTGTTATCAGTAGCCAGTAAAACAAAGACGTATTTTTTAGCCAAGCCATCTGTTGAACTATGTTTTTTCAATTGTCAGAAAATCTCTCATATAACGATTGAAATGTCATTTACGACGCAACTCTAGTGAATTGTTCTCATAACGATTTCACGACTTCAATAGCCATATTTTTACTTTTTAAGTACAAAATATTTTATTTTAGCATTAATTTAATGTGAAGTTGAATCAAAGCAACAACGTGTTTATGCTTGAAACGATACAAATTAATTTACATTTGACATATTGATCTGTCATTTTGGTCTCCTAAATTAAAACCACAGATTAAAATAGGTGGTCATTGATAATCGATATACAATGATCGATCTTCGAGAGAGCATCTCTACGTCACTACGTCAGTCGGTTTGTCTCACGCGCTGGCTGTCGTTGTATTGTGTTGTGACTACCTACCTATTTGGCGATTTCTTTTGGCGTTTTTTATTTTGTTTCTGTTTAACGGACTACGATTTGGATTGCTTTCAACGTGACCTGGCTTCGAATAACTGATTCTGTGATCTGCTTAAACGACACCTTAGCATTTTGACAACGGATAACGGACTTTGCTTACGAAATGTTTACTTTTTTTCAACTGATGGTTTGCATAGACTGGGAAATAGGTATGTAAGAACCTACACCTAAACAATGCTTTTTGTGCGGCTGACTTGGTGCAATGAAGTAAGTAAGTATTAATTAATCACCCTAGCATAATATGTAAACTTCAACCAATAAATAATATCTGTACCTAAAAGGCATAATAAAACTGTAATTACAGTAATATTTCACTGTATTTGAAGTTTAATGCTTTTTAGAAACCAAAAATAGCGATTTTAGAAGGATATACTTAAGTTTTCTTTTATTAAAAATAACCTCAAAATCTGTTCCTTTTTTTAAAATAAACCTGTTCTCTAAAGTGTCCGTCAAGAAACCTTGTTCTTATGGGCTACTAAGGGCAATTTACAATTAGAAAATGATTTTTTCTATGCTGTTGGCTCCAGGGCGAACAATGTATGGGCGTAGAACAATCTCCTTACAGTGACAGGAACTATTAGAATATCGTCCACATATACTAGGTGGGAAAAATATGTATTATTGAAGCTAACTCAAAACCCCTCATCAGATCTTGACCAAATTTATATTGGACCACTGCTAAAGTATGCCCTACCAAAAAAAGAAAAGAATCATCAAAATCGGTTCATAAACGATTTAGTTATCCGCGAACACAATAAAAAAAATAGAAATACGGTCGAATTGAGAAACCTCCTCCTTTTTGTGAAGTCGGTTAAAAATAAACAATTTCATTTCATTTCTTGATTATGTTCTTTAAACCACAAGCAAATGACAATGTGGATAAAACAACTAACCTTTACGTTTGAAAAGTAATTAACCCTGGAATACGGTATGGTTTTCGTCCCACGTTGGATTGTGCGTGCCTGTGCAGCAGGGAAGCGGTGTCCCGTTGAGTAATGACGTCAAAACATCCGCGGTGACGTGGACACAAAAATGAGTGAATGTTATGACGTGCTAGCAATAATCATAAAACATAACAATGGCCAGGTTTTCAAACAAATTATTTTATGCAACCAAGTTTATTTTCTTTAACCCCAAACGGTGGGTTGACGTGACTGGATCTAATAGCAGTCGTGGCCCAGTAATATCGGCCCCAACCTACGAGTTGTAGGTCATGAGTTCGAACTCAGGCTTTCAATTTTACTTGGTTTCATTTCATCACCACTGCTCTCAAAACGGTGAAGGAAAACATCGTGAGGAAACCGATGTCTGTCTGACTGCCCTAGAACCAAAAATTCGAAGACATGTAACATCTTCCGCACTGGGCCCGCGAGGTGGATTAAATGGCCCACTCCCTCTCACAGAGTGAGGAGGCCTGCATCCCAGCAGTGTGGGAACATTGTAGGCTGATTATGATGACGGTGTGGCCTGCTGCTATTGCATTTGGGTACTTTTCTCATTGACAGCAATGTGGGCGAGTTTTTTGATGCCTAATGATTTTTCCTCTTTTTTATACACTTGTACATAGGATTCGATATTTAAGTGCTAGTTTGTATATTGTATCCTTACATATTATATAAAACATAGTCCCCCGCCGTCTGTCTGTCTGTCTGAACGCGGTAAACTCAAAAACTACCGAACGGATTTTCAAACGGTTTTCACCAATGGACGGAGTGATTCATGAGAAAGGTTTTGGTGCATAGTTCATTAAGTTTTTGTGTAAATTGGCTGAAATATGACGATTATTGTTGAAGATTTCGGAAAAATCATGCCAAACCGTTATTTAAATTGGGCATTTAATTTAAATAACGAATGCCTTGATATTATATAATTTAAATGATAGTGTGAGTGATATCTTTTAAACTCATTTGAGTTTAAAAGATATCACAGATTCAAAATTACGCGTGACAAAATAAAAATGTTATAACATTTTTTAATTATGTAATGTATTGTGAAATTAAATATTTGCAATTAATTTATTTAATCAGACACTTTGTAATGTTTATAGTGATAACTGATGGAATATTATGACATTTTTAATCATATAATGTATTTTGTAATTAAATATTTGCACACCATAAGTAATGGTAGAATATTTATGTATATGGGCCACATTTATAATAGGATCATACTACTTTGTACACCTACATTTTGATAAATAAAGTATTATTCATAAATAGTAGATTTTACAACTAGTGCACAAAACGAACCATTTTTATCCGAGGCTTTTAGCAGCCCTAGAGACTGATAGTAATGTTGAGGATAAAATGGTTTTGTGGACGAGTTATACACTCTGCTTTTCACTTCGATTGCGAGAAAATAAAACAGTAATAAAACATAACATTTCTTTTCACTTCTCATGCTCTGAAAGTGCTTATTTGTGCAGGTTCATTAATTAAAATTCAAAGTAAAATTAGCACAGTTTTGAATACTGAAGGAAATTGTTTTTATGTCTTAAAAAACACATAAGGCAAATAAATTAAAGTAAATATTATAAAATAACAAATTCGATCTATGAACTTCTTATTGTGTTTGGCTGTATGGCTCATTTTCTTTGCCACATTTATGAGTAGATACGTTAATGCACTTGTGCACAAAATTCTATTTTGTGCAGCCTATATCCTGCACAAATAAGCACTTTCGGAGCATGAAAAGTGAAAAAGTAATTATGTTTGACGGCAACGCGGGCGCAGCGGTAGGAGTCAATGATTTTTTCCTCGGCTATTAGGTATGTAATACCGGTAGTTCGTTCCCGTGGGATATTTTCCGACATAAAACTCAAACTGAAAGCAAAGCAAACTAGCGTTTTCTCGTAGCTTCGCCCGCGTGGATGTCGCAAAATATCCCACGGGAACGTGATTTGCTCGTAATACCAATATTGCTTACATCATTCATGTTGAAATTATACATGTGAGAACAATGTAAAAAGACGTGCACGTAAAAAGCGTCCGTAATAAAAAGGTAAAAACAATTCAAAAATCCGTGAACGCCGTGGCAGCTACGAGATATTCAGTCCCTACTGACGCCGCCCGTTCACGAACTTGACGCATGGATCAGACTTCAGCTCAACCGTTTTGGAGACACACACGACACCACCAGCGAGACATTTGACTACACGAGCGAAGCCGCGGGAAAAAGCTAGTTTAAGTATATTTCACTGTAAATAATTAAAAGCACCCTTGGTTTTATGTAAAAATATGTATATAGATACATTTATTATTTCCCATTATTAAGTGAAGATACTAAGAGCAGGTAGAGTTTAGTAGTATTTCTACGTAACGTAAGCTGTCACTGCACTGCATAAGAAACTTAAGACAGAAGCTTGCAACGTTTGGTGCATTTTAAGTATCATAGTTTGAAGTGAGACGTTTCTCAAGACGACTTAGTTTAATACCGGATGAAGGAGTTAACAGTTTACTTACATTGTTTGGAGTGTTTAAACTACTACAGACTATTTAACATATAATTTTATTCTGTAGCTGAAGCTGCACAGCCATCATTAATATGAATTAAATTACCTAGGTACATAATAATGAATTAAAAAGACTTCCATAGTTTTTGAATTTGTGTTGTCAGTCTTGAAGTCTCGTGAAGAATTCACATTGGGTACGTCAATGTTGCCACACATTGATTCAGTATTATGGAACAGAAATGGCTCGCCCTCTATTCCATGGGACTTAAAACATAAGTGGCGAAATGTGGTGTACACCAGTCTGTCCAACCCTTCAGGGAAACGAGGAGTGATGTTATGTTATGTAAATTGTAAACAATCAAATGAATTTTTGTCCATTCCTACATCTTTTTGAGGTTGACTGTTTAAGGCCAAGTTTAACGGTTTCACTCCCATCCCTACGGCCAGTCGATTATGACACTATGCAGTACACTACGCCTTACACTCTGCGCTGTTTGACAATTTATTACGTGTAATGACGTCACTTCTTACGTCGCGGACGGTAATAATTAGTGTCAAGTGTGCTTAGTGCAGTTTGCCAATAGACTTCTGTGGCTAGGGAGAAAAAGTATAAAACGGCTTATGAGGTTTGTATCAGATGGATGAGTTTATGAGTTATTGCAGTATTGTGTAGTATTTTTGTGCTCATTACCGTATGTTATGAGCACAAAAAAGTCAAAGTCAAATTCGAATCGTATATTTCAATAAGACTATTAGGTGCGAGGTACTTTGGAACGTCACAAATAACTTCAAAATTAATTGCTGCATTAAAAGCTATGTAGCTTTAAACAGATTCTGACATTCAAAGAAACCTCGAATCGGGTCAGAATGTAACATCACATTTGTTTTGTGCATGTAGTTCAATATTTAGAATACTAAGAACCTTCTTCTTATTGGAGTGGGCTAACAAACAGCAAAATTGCCCATACTATGGGTGAAATAATTATTTTGGGGCCTTTTCAATTAGCTTACTTCGCAAGCCCGTCAAAAATAACCAAGCAACGGCTACCCAGGAAGAAAATTTACTACAAATAAATAACAATAAACTTTAATAAACTGCTCACTGCTAATGAGAATCCACCAAACTACACTCGTAGCATGCAAAAACTCATTCCAACCCATATGCTGCTAATACCATAAATTTTCATGGTCCGACTCCCACATTTGAATCTTAACTCTATTTTAAAAGCGGTACGGTTGAAATTAGCTTGGGGTTTGGTGAAGGAAGAGGTATTGATAGGAAAATATGGGTGTTTTGCGTGTAGAAGGGCAGGTGGCAGGAGAGATAGGCTCAGGAAATGAGCGGAGGTGTGATGACGGTACGGAAGGACTACCGGGTCGGTACGTATGTCGGTAGGTGTGCTGAAGGCTGTGTGATTTGTTCCATGTTTGATATGATGAACATTTATGTTTGGTATGTATTGGTATACAGGGTGGCAGACATCGACGCGAATACTGATACCATGGATTCAGTACATGATTCTGAACCCCCCTTCGTTGAAATTTTTCGTCGGTTATTAAAAAAAAAACAGCTGTTTCATAGAAAAGTTGCAATACCTACGCGGTCAAAATGTATGGAATAGCTGTTTTTGTTTTTTCCAGGTTCCGAATCATGTACTGAATCCATGGTATCAGTTTTCGCGTCGATGTCCTTTCCACCCTATATAGGTCAAAGGCTTTAAAGGTTACAAAAAGCGGCTTTAGTGTGAATGACAGGGAGGCGCTATTGCATTGAAAAAATAAGATGGCAGCGTTACTTTCGATTTTGGCCGCAAACCAAAACATCCCTGTAAAGCTATAGTGTAGATGGATGGAGATATTTTATAACCCTCAAAGGTTATAGAAAGAGCAATGAATTGAAACAAGCTAGAAAGATCGGAAATATGGATGGATGGCAACCCTCGCCATCCATCCATATTTCCAAACTTACATCAAATGAATAATCGTCCGGACAGCTGTGCTGCTGGGGAGTTTGTTGCGCCACTTTCTCTTCCCAGCTAAAGCACTAGGAAGTGGTGAAGGGTGGGCGATTCAGGGGACTGTCTTAAGTCACTTTGACGTTCGAAAAGTGCTGATTCTCAGTCTAAATTTGGATAAATGGCTTTAATTCCTAATGTATAATTTAACTAGGTTCGTTTTTATGGAGAACTTTTAGGGGAAAAAAATTAAAACTAATATACTATTATACAAAATAAAATATAGCGTCGAAAAAATCATCCGCAACGCTGTCGACTGGTAGTGTTCCCAAGAGACTGGCATTGCCACGTTGTATGGCAATGCTTAGCCTCTGGCGAAGGTAAAAACCAGCCCTTGGGTCACGGGAACCAGTCGTTTAGAGATTTCAGTGAACAATGGCTTTTGATTTTGATTTTGTCAGATAGTTTTTGTAGATGTGTTAAGAAGGTACAGAATAAAATGAAGCAAAGTAAGCATCTATTACCCGGTTGCTGTCAATAACTTCTCTTAATACCTACAAGTCCAGAATAGCCACCTCTAAAAGGCGTACCTTTATGTTCCTTTTATTACCCAAAACTTGGTAGACGCTGACGAGACAATGGCCGCCCCGCAGCGGATCCGCTTAAGCGATCAAATCAGCTTTAAATATCGCTGAGTAATCAGGGCCAGGACTTACCGGATATATTCCGTATTTCAACGCGGGCCGGACGGCGAAATAAAACGCTCTGCACCCTAATATGAATTATTTTTACCTTTATACATATGGAGTTTTATGGTGGTATTTTTTGTACAGGTGTACCGAATAATAAAAGTCAAGATGAGTTTTTTCTTGATGGTTTTAAGGTTCGGTTTTGTTATGTAAGGTTTATTATGTGCTATATACGTTTTATGGTGATATATGTCATCAAAAGCGTATAAAGTCAAAGAATTTGTTGACTTGTATCTTACTATAGTTCACGCAGTGTAGCATGGTGCCGGTGACAGGTGACAGAAAGGGTAAATTTATTTAATTTACTACAGTTATCACTGAGTCCGTATTATGTACACAATCTGTATGTAGGTACGGATCAGTCGTAAAATAAAGAATCAGTAAAACAAGTAAATTATAATATATATTACCCTTTCTGTTACCTGTCACCCGCACCATGCTACACCGCGTGAACTATAGGTCACCAGTATTCAGTATCAGGATGAGAATGAGACGAAATCTTAACCATTTTGCAGGGCACCATTCACGTCTCTGCTAGTACTTGTTAAGGCTTTCGCAACACAAAAAAATTAAGAAGGCTGATTGATATCTAAATAACTTTGTAATTTTAGTAAGCTTTGTTTTTTTTTTTGTTTCGTTTTATTTAAATGATTTTTGTACACATATGAGACGATGTCAATCTAATCGTGCTTTTATAAATAACGACTAACTCCTCAACTAAATTAACTAATCTAATGCCCGTTTTCACCGACCACTAAGTGACACCTAAATTAATCCCTAAATAAAAGTCTACTGTTGGATTTTCAACTCTCGGCGCTCAGCCGCATTTAAGTGCCACTTAGTGTTGGTGAAAGTGGATTAGTCACACATAAAAAGTATATTTGCTGCTTCAGACGTAGACTTAGCTAAAATACCATGGAACATTCCAACATCCATTACCGACAATGTCATCGAGTTGAGAAGTCCGTTTCTTTTGTTTGTATATCGAACACATTCCACCAACACATGCTGTGCATCCTCTATTTTATCAGACTTTATTCGCTTTGATCTAATCAGTATAAAAGTAGTGCTAATGATCCAAAAGCGACGGAAGACTGGATGAATGAAAAATTAGGTAATACTTTCGAGAGATAAAAAATGAGTTGCAATTTTCCTGGGAGATGAAAAATTCCTAGCTTTTTACAGTAACTCTGTGTTGGAACTGAAGGTTTATCAATTTGGACTTAAAAAAAATAAAAATATGCTATTCTTTACTTTCTTGGTTATAATTCTTGTTACTAACAACCTTGCCTTGCCTTTGACGTTTTTGTCTGAAATAAACTTTTTTTATTTTTTATTATTTATTTATAATCCTATCCAGATGCCTACGAGTAAAGACAACTCTTGTCGTTTTTTAGCGTAAATTTTGTGTCTTTAAATTAAAAACAATATTCCTTGTAACTTCTTTGTCCTCTTTAATTATGCATATCATCGATTTGATCATCTTTTATCCGTACCTACATTCATAGCAAAAAAAAACTGATTCTGATTCTGATGTTCATTACTGTATCATCATCTCCTTAGCCTTTTCCCTGTTTCCTTTACTGGGGTCAACTTCCAGTCTAACTGGATGCAGTTGAATATCAGTATTTTACATGGAGCGACTGCTTATCTGGCCTCCACGACCCAGTTATTGGATAGTACAATACCCCTTGGTAAGCCCCTTGTCAGACTTTCTGGCTTCTGACGACCCGTAACAACTGTCAATGATCCACGAATGACAGCCATTACTGTATGTAATGTACTTATTTTGTATTTTAAATAAATAAATAATATGTCAAAAAGTTTTTATGGCATATGGAAATGAAATTGAAATTAAATGAATGTCATGTCTTCCTTTTGTCAATTAGGTAAGTACAGTCAAAAACTTTTATCATAACTTTTAAATCCCTAAAATAAACACTTTATACATTTCCCCAGATCAGAGGAAAATCTCTTCAAGTTTCCAAGTTAAACAATATTTTTCTCACAAGACGGGGGAAGTCATCACGGCACGTCATGTCCCGTTTAGCTTAGTAAGCGGCTATTTATGCTAATAAGTTGCGAAGCCCCGGCCGCAGGGAACAATTGTGTCAATTTATGACCTCCTGAATTTGGCGGGGTTGCCCTGATTTAACTGAGACGTAACGAGTTTGGTCCCGACGGGGGTGAAATATGTGCAGGTGGTGCTTTGTATGCGTTTTGTGTCTTCAGTGTTTTGTAGTGCTTGCTTTGATTTTGAGAGGTGAAAATTTAGGGTTGAAGGAAAGGGGTGAGAGAGGGCTAAGAAAACAATTAAAATAATACCTATTTATAGTTTTTCGTATCAGAAATCTATGATAATTATCATTATAATCTGATACCTTGCAGTGGCTAAAAGATAAAGATAAAGATTCATTTATTTGCAAAAACATGTGTAGATAATATACATGGTATGATGTTTATTAAAGGTGTTACAGGATATTCTTTGGCACAACATGTTAGACCATGGCTGGTGTACAAATTAGGTTGCTAACTTGCATAGTTGTTCTAACTCAACAGACAGCTGTGCTGCTGGGGAGTTTGTTGCGCCACTTCTTCTTCCCAGCTAAAGCACTAGGAAGGTGAAGGTGGTGAAGGGTGGGCGTTTTGGGGGACTGTCTTATGTAACTTTGACGTTTGAAAAGTGCTGACTCTCAGCCTAGTTTGAATAAATGACTTTTGAATTTGAATAAATACGACGTTGGCTATTTTCTAATAGGACAAAAATGTTGGCGTAACGTTGCATGGTAATTCGTTGATTACGAATGTGAGTAAGAGTTTCATTCGAATATGAATATTAAATTCATTAGAATAAAATTCACATTCGTATAAGTAAAGTAAGCGATTACTTCGCTCAGTTAGCTTTTCACACGAATACGAACTGTTTTAATTTTAAGTAAACTTTTCATTTTTTAAATTTATCGAAACTTAAAAGCACCACTTAAAAACCTTACATTTTTAATTTTACAGTCCCACCATTCTTTCCGGCAGCCCTGCAGTCTAGTTCCGAACACACCCACCTAACTTTTTGTTCAAAAGCGAGATGAAAATGGAAATTGGTTGAAATTGTTTCCCGTTTCGTCGTGCTGTTCGGAACACTCCATCGTTTATTGGCCATCAATTCTTCCCCTAATTGGTTCGCGTGAAAAGTAACTCGGAGCACGAGTGCAGATGTAGAGAGAATGGAACCGGCAACAACTAGAATGATGTTGGGCCTGAAAAGGGGTACTCCTCGTTGTGGATCAATCCAGAAATCGTGAAAACTTAATCAGTTGTGAACTGAAAAAACGTATATACTTAATTGCACTTGCATTCATTGCAGTTTTTTCGTCAAGGCTTGTAATAATAATATAGTTTTCACCTCAGCACCTCAAACAAGCAGGTTTTGCTGTCAAAAAACAGTGTGCAAAATTCAATTTTGCTGCGAGCGTGAGACAATAGTTATTTGTGCAACAAGAGAGCAAAGTTGTTTTTTGCTGCGAGTGTTGATTTTGAATCCCGAGTAAGCGAAGGATTCTATAATTGAATCACGAGCGTAGCGAGTGATTCTAGGTTAGAATCCTGAGCGCGGCGAGGGATTCAAAGACACGAGATGCAAATAAATTTGCTCTCGTGTAACACATACAACTTTTCACCTCAGCAGCGAGAACATACAACATGTAAAAATAACATTTCCGATCCGTGAGGGTGTTGTTAGGTATCGTACTGTGAGCATATTTATGTGGAAATTTACAGGAAAAAAGAAATCCGAATCCCCAGTTTTTTTTCAATGGCAAATACCAATTTTTTTTTATTTTTTAAAGTCTGATCGGGGTACCCCTGTCAGGCACGAAGTTCCTTCTCACGTATGATTTAATTTTAAACATAAACAAAATTGTTACAGCCACTATCTTGGATTTACATTTTGACCTCACTATCGACTTAAGCACCCTCAAAAACTATGAAAACGATACCCATGAAGAAAAGTTTGAATATTTTCGCAGCCACCATCTTGAATTTATATTTTGATCTGACTATAGGCTTTAGCTCCCTCGAAAACTATGAAAACGACACCCATGACGAAACATGAAAAAAATTTCGCAGCCACCATCTTGGATTTTTATTTTGACTTCACTATCGGCATTAGCAACCTTGAAAACCATAGAAACGACACCCATGAAGAAAAATTATTAAATTTTCACAGCTGCCATCTTGGATTATTATTTAGACTTCACCGTCGGCTTTAGCAACCTTGAAAACCATAGAAACGATACCCATGACGAAAAATGTGAAATTTTCACAGCCGCCATCTTGGATTTTAATTTTGACTTCACCATCGGCTTTAGCAACCTTGAAAACCATAGAAACGATACCCATGACGAAAAATGTGAAAATTTTCGCAACCGCCATCTTGGATTTTCATTTTGACCAAATTCACACTTTCTATCTCTCTCCGTCTTTCTTTCTCTTTGAATTAGAAGAAGACAGTCGCAGCACCTTTTCGCGTGACGATCTCTGCCACTCTTACCGCAAGCCGCTTTAAGAACTTCGTTCAAAAAAAATTAATAAAACAGATTTTAAATAAAACCATACCAGATGATTTGCAATTTAAAGGTTTTATATGTATCCGAACATTTTATTGTTTGTTTCTTTTTTGGACCTACTAGATATGGAATTTTGAAATCGAACTTCGAATCGACTTGATTCTATCTCTCGCTTTTTTCGTATCGAAGTGAAAGTGACAAAACTAAGTGAAATTCAAATCTTTAGAATTTTGTGAGTGACCACCACTGACATAAAAAAAAAAAAAAAAAAATACTTTTCATCCCACCATCTCGGAAAGAGTATTTTTAATCTTCAGTATCTGAGTGGAAAAGCCGTTTTTATTCTCTAGAGGATAAAGTAAATTGAATTTAGAACATCGTGTGCACTAAGTTTGTGAATTAAAAAAAACATTAAACCTATTTACTGCTACCTCTATGGTGCCGAATATATCATACAACTTTTTTTTAATTTGTTAAAAACTCAGACTCGGAACCTTCTTGGTGTTCTTTTTTCAATTTGCTTTGTACGCGGTTCTTTACGCGGCATTTTTTCACGTCATTGTTAAACCTTAGGTATATTAAAAACAAGAAACTTGAAAACAAGTGAAAAAACTAAAATGAGTGATTCTAGCGACGAGGAAGTTTGCTTGACGCCAACAGAATTGACTGAAACTGTTAATAATGCGCAAATGAGCTTTCTCCCTCAACAATCACGCGAGAAGTATTTAAAACAGTACGATATGTTCAACACGTGGCGACTAGCAAAAGGAGCCAAAACTTTCTCAGATAACGTTTTGCTGGCATATTTTATAGAATTATCCGAGAACAAGAAAGCAAGCACTCTATGGAGTACGTATTCGATGCTAAAAGCAACAATAAAGATGAAAAAAGACAAACATATCGATACCTATCCTAAATTAGTGGCATTTTTAAAAAGAGCCTCATCTGGTCATCAACCAAAAAAATCGAAGGTTTTCACAGTATCTGATATTGAAAAGTTTCTTAACGAAGCACCCGATTCCGTATATTTGGCGGCAAAAGTAAGTCAGTTGCACATTCAGTATCTACTTAAGTATATTAATCTCAATTAAATAGTATACTTAGTAGATGTTGATAGGCATAATTATGCGTTCATATCAATTTTATTCATTTATCTACTACAATACTCTTTACGTTACAGGTTGTTCTTATTATTGGAATAAACGGAGCATGTCGAACTAATGAACTAACACAACTTAATGTCAAAAACATTGAGAAACATTCAGATGACTTACTATTAATTAATTTACCTAATACAAAGACAAAAAGAGACCGCAACTTCGTCATTCGCAAGGAATACGTAACGATTGTTGAGAAATATCAAGCCTTACGCCCGCCTAACACTCCAATCAATCGATTTTTTCTACAGTATCGCAATGGAAAGTGTGTTAGACAGCCTATGGGTACTAATAAAATTGGCAGTATCCCACGAGAAATAGCAACATTTCTTGAACTTCCAGAACCCCTGTTGTACACGGGTCATTGTTTCCGACGAACTTCAGCCACACTTTTGGCTGATTCCGGAGCTGATCTGCTGTCCCTTAAGCGCCACGGAGGCTGGAAGTCCAATGCAGTTGTAGAGGGATACATAGAGGATTCCATCCAAAATAAGTCTAAAATATGTGAAGGCATCGTAGGAGCCATTACACTGAAAGAGCCTCAATCGGATCCTTGTACTGGCCCTTCTACATCAAAAATAAGCCGTTATGAAACACCTAACCATCTCCCTCTCTCTCCAACATTCACGCCAAGGGAATCCGATGAATCGGTACAACTATTAAGTATGACAGATAGTTTACCGAAAAACAGTACACAAGTGACTAACACCAATATTACAGTACCAAACAAAAATATTACACTCAATTTAAATAACTGTAGCAACGTTACTTTAAAATTTTCTTAATTATACCTTAGTATTATTTTGTTATAATTTAAAGATTATTCTGTAATACTTACCTGTCATAATGTAGTAATTAATACCTAAACTGAAATAAAAGTGTACCTATCTTGTGATTGTAAACGTTTTTTTTTTTGCATTTAGTCATTTCCTCGCTGAGGTGGAATGAAAAGTTACGTGTTGCACTCGAGTGCAAAGATTTTTCACCTCGTGCTCTTTTGATTCCCTCGCTAACGCTCAGGATTCTAATTTTGAATCACTCGCTGCGCTCGTGATTCAATTTTAGAATCCTTCGCTTGCTCGGTCATCAAAATTGAACACGCGGTTAAAAAGCAACTTTGCACTCTTGTATAACAAATAACTATTTCACCTCAGCACCTCAAACAAACAGGTTTTGCTGTCAAAAAACAGTGAGCAAAATTCGATTTTGCTGCGAGCGTGAGACAAAGTAACTTTTTAATTATTTTTTTTAAATGCAGTAATGGGTCTACTCACAAAATTCTAAAGATTTGAACTTCAATTAGTTTTGTCACTTTCACTTCGATACGAAAAAAGCGAAAGATAGAAACAAATCGATTCGAAGTTCGATTTAAAGTGTGAATTTGGTCGAAATGAAAACTCCAAGATGGCGGTAGCGAAAATTTTCCATTTTTTCTTTCTGGGTGTCGTTTTCATGGTTTTTAAGGGTGCCAAAGCCGACCGTGAGGTCAAAATGTAAATCCAAGATGGCTGCTGCGAAAATTTTCAAATTTTTCTTCATGGGTATCGTTTCTATGGTTTTCAAGGTTGCTTAAGCCGATAGTGAAGTCAAAATAAAAATCCAAGATGGCGGCTGCGAAAATTTTCACATTTTTCGTCATGGGTGTCGTTTTCATAGTTTTCGAGGGTGCTAAAGTCGATAGTGAGGTCAAAATATAAATCCAAGATGGCGGCTGCAAAATACGAAATGATGAAGATTATGTAAAAAAAAACCTTGTCCGATCCGAAAATCTGGGGAAAATGTGCATATGGTACTGCAGTAACATTACAAAACAGTATTTTGTTATTATTATTGATAGTAAAAAAGTTATTGGTATTTAAAATTCACATTTTTAGTTCCAAAAATACCCCAAATCCATAAAAAAATTGCAAAACTCATAACTTATGACTTTTAGACACCCGCTAAACGACAGCCGCCGCCCGCACCAAATGTAAAATTCGGTCAAATTCACCATTGAAAAAAAATGTAGGGATTATTTTTTCTTTTTTCCTGATAATTTCCACATAAATATGCTAACAGTACGATACCTAACAACAACAACCCTCGCAGCGCTCAGGATTCTAACCTAGAATCACTCGCTACGCTCGTGATTCAATTATAGAATCCTTCGCTTACTCGGGATTCAAAATCAACTCAACTCGCAGCAAAAAAGTCTTTGTTCTCTTGTTGCACAAATAACTATTTCGAGAGTTCTTTTTGAAATCATAATGCTTAGCATTGTGCGACACATCAATGACAGTTATGTGAAATCATTGTCTTTTAAGTCTAGTTCAATGACCATAAAAATGTCGCTTCCAGCAACACGATACCCATCTAACTCAAAGTTAAATTTCTGATTTTGAGCTTTATTTCTTCAAAAGTAAAGTGTAAATTCATTTGTATTGACATTGCAATTGTATCGATTACAGCTTAATTGGAAAATTGTCACTGCACCTAATTCTGAGGATGCACTTCAAGTAGATTAGGAAAGCTTTTTAAGTACGCACTTACTGAAGTACCATTAAGTATTTAGTGATAGGGTTTTAGGGCTAAGGAATTGGTGGATTTCTAAGGGGACGTACAAAACTTAAGTAGTGCGTTTTGATGAGAGGAGCATGCAGTCCGAACGACAAGCAATAGGCACGGAACATAAAAGAGTATGAACAGTAAAACTTTTTTTTATCATGTCATTATTTCAGCCGTAAGACGTCCACTGCTGGACATAGGCCTCCCCCAAGCACCACCACTTCAACCGGTTCTGTGTCCCCCGCATCTAGCGGTCATCGGTCCACCTTGTGGGAGGCCATCCAACGCTACGTCTTACGTACGCGGTCGCCACTAGAGAACCTTTCAGCCCCATCGACCATCAGTTCTGCGAGAAATGTGCCTGCCACTTTAGTTTGGCAATTCTTCGGTCTATGTCGGTTACTTTGATTCTCCTGCTGGTTCATTTTTGATTCGATTACTTAGGGATATTCCAAACATAGCCCTCTCCATTACCCTTTGGGTGACTTTTAGCCTTCTAATAAGGCCCCTTGTGAGCGACAACGATTTAGTTCCATAGGTCATCACAGGAAACACGCACTGGTCAAAGACCTTGGTCTTGAAACACTGTGGTATGTGGGACGAGAAGATATTGCGTATCTTAAATCATGTAATTAGTATTCATTAACGAATTTAAATCCCTCAGGCAAAGAGCCATTATATTCAACAGATTTATTTGCAGAGTTACGCCTCTTCGGAAAAAATGCGCTAACAACACAATTCAAGCAATTTCTTTTCATCAGATCTTCCCCTCGTTATCATTAAAAGCTTTTAGGACAACAATAGAATCTTCAGCGACAAGAGAGTACAACACCTGTCCAAGCAATACTTCCCAAAATAAATTACGTAAACACCCGACACAGGCCACTTCAATGCATTTAAGAAATTGCGAACATGAAAAATCTTAGCACAAAACATAATGCTACAACCACCAGTATAACTTGACTCTTGAAACCTAAGATGGTACTAAAATTTTGAGGTCTTCGTAAACTGGGTGTAACACGCCCTTGAGGTTCATTATTGTAATTGCTTTTTCGTTCAGAACTCGAAATCTCTTCACTTTCGAGTAGCTCTCGAGTTGGCGTTTGCAAACGTGGTAATTAAATTATTTTTCCCTCGTTAGGGATGATGGGATTAGTAAGGGATAATGGGTACTTTCGTTTCTTTTGTTTGATAATTTATGGTTTTTTCTGGGTTACTGGTTATGATGGTTGTTGATCTACATAATTATCGTTTGATAAAGACGTTGTTAACTAGTCTATGTCAACCCTTAAAAAAAACGAATTGGATTTTTTATTAAAGCTAGGTTCGGATGGTCAATTTGCGTGAGACATAGTTAGGCTTTCAAAAAAATTAAGCTAATTGATATCTTTGATAAGTACCTATTGAATCGTGTTTGAAACAGTCTACACCGAGCCTAAATAAGTGAGATTAATTCGTACTTAATCAGTGTAATCCTGCGGGTGTCGTTACAGATAGTGAAGATTTTCTTTCAAACAATCTAATTGACGAATGTGTGAAACTGTGGACTCCCTTGTGCTTATCCTTCGTAGCTGTAATATAATGAACACAGATATAAATGCCTATAAATAATACGGTGGTTTTTGTTTTAAATTAGCAAGATTTTCAAAATATGCTTCTGTTTTCCAATAGTGATACCGTTATTATTTTTTTTGAATACTAAAATTCTGCCTAGCCTTTATCCAAATATATTGGTCGGCTTCCAGTCTAATATGGAGCGACTACCTATCTGACCTTCTCAACCCAGTTACTGGGTAACACGATACCCCTTGGTAAGACTGGTTGTCAGACTTTCGGGCTTCTGACGACCCGTAACGGTTGTCAAAGATTCAAGAATGACAGCCGGGACCAACGGCTTAACGTACTTTCCGAGGCACGGAGGGGTCTCGGTATGTTAAGATGGTCACCCATCCAAGGACTGACCGTGGCAAGCGCGGCTTAACCTGATCGATCGACACGTGCGGCTGTTATAACAATAATGCACAAACCACTTTACATCAGTAGTTTCTTAGCGGCTTATGTTGATATGACTCATTGAGCTTCAATTTCAGGAAGTGGGTGTGCAACAAGGAGGAATCACAAGTAGGTGTGACAACCGGGCTCAACGGTAAAACGCGTTTTCCGAGAGTCACGTAACCACATCAGAACGAAAAACAAACAGTAAACTGCAAACGTAACATTAAACGTTACGTTATTATTTATCGTGTGAGCATAATCGTAACATAAACGACTCGTCATAAATAAGGCGTAGCACACACGTTACAGCAATCCGCTAATGCTGAACATAACCGTGGAATTATGGGCCCCGAGACTGGGGGCGATTTAGTGGTCTGTGTGTGAACGCCCTATGGCGTGTCTGTGCGGCACCTGGTTTTTTGGTCATAGTAATTAAACAACTTTCAGTGTGTTTGAAATGTTATCCCAATCTTAAGAAGAACATTTTACACAGGAGCTTTTTGACACTTCGTCAATTATACTAAGTACTTAGATGGTAACCACTAAAAACGCGTATTAAAGTTATGAAATGAAATGAAATGAAATGAAATTGCTTATTCTGTAAATAGGATATTGGAATCACTATTACACGTCATCTTCTAAAAATAAAAAAATAAAATTAACTAGATGTTCGGCGTTTCCTATCTGACTACTCTGAGAAGAAAGGCCGAAACAAACTCAGAGGTCACAGTCTCTTTTAAAGTCCAGGCATAATCTTGGTCAGGCCAAATGAGGACCATGTAGATTAGTCTGAAATGGTCTTTTGAGAAAAGAACCACACAGATTTGAGTGGACCTGTCCTGTCAGTGCAAGCATTTGTCAGTAATCGTGGATACTTGGCTGTCGGCTCAATGTGAAGAGTTGCTCATTCACAGATGTCTGCAGTCTGACAGTCTGTTGAAATCTGGCTTACTGCATCCAAGTCGCTGATAAAAAACCAGTATGAGGATTCAGTATCACAGTGGATATTAATAATTTCCTCCAAATTATGTATTAAGCCATGTGCCCGATGGGATTTTCCATCGGAAAATGACGAACTTCGGTACAAAATTTTGTCCCCTACTTTAACCCCTTTAGGGGTGAATTTTCACAAATCCTTTTTTCGTGCTCTCCTTCGTCATATTAGGAACCCGATACATAATTTTATGCTTCCAGACCCAGCAGCTTAGCCTGTGCGTTGGCAGTCAGTGAATATATGATTTTTATGAATAAGACCATACCTTGGATGTTGGCTTAACGTACACAAATGACTGCAATCTGAAAGACAGCTGATTGCTCCAACCAGTTCACTGAAAAAAAAAAAAAACAACATGAGGATTCAATCTCACAGTCGGTATTAATTGATTATAATACCAACTTTCATCCCCTATTTCACCCCTCTAGAAGATTAATTTTCAAAATTCTTAGTGTCCACTTTCGTCATTTTATTATAAGGAACTCTTGTACTCATGTTTCTAGAGCCAGTGGTTTAGTCTGTGCATGATTGTCTGTTTGTGAATTTAAGATTGTTGTTAAATCAAAATGCCTAACTTATTATGCTGACTCAACTGGAGCTTAACCTACAAACATAAACCAGCATCGCACCATAAACTAGAGATTCGCATAATGACGTCACCGTCTCCAATAATGTTCTTTGTAAAGCTATTAAATTATTTGTGTCGCCCCACGCGGTGTACAATTTAAGTCGAGCTAGTACCGATACATCAGCGGCACGGTACCGTCTTGTACAGCGTTTGCTTAAGGGCTTGTGCACATT
This sequence comes from Xanthia togata, assembly GCA_963853775.1. Lineage (NCBI taxonomy): Eukaryota > Metazoa > Arthropoda > Insecta > Lepidoptera > Noctuidae > Xanthia > Xanthia togata. The sequence goes on along the minus strand of OY970797.1, from coordinate 3,757,848 downwards.
TACGAAGGGGAAAAAATTGTAAATCATATGCCAAAATATACATGAAAAAAAAAACGAAAAATCTATCTATTTTAAAATATTTTTGGAGACGATCATTGTTAAAAAAAAAATTGTGCATTTAAGCGTATGGGGTATGGGCGCTGGATTATTTAACTCAATAGTTGGGAAGATAAAGTCGCCTCTAGCTTTTACAACAATACGGTGACAAATTCTGAAAAAACCGAAATGAAAATAGTTTTAAAGATTCTCGTGTAGTTTTTGAGATATGGAATATTTTAGGCACAGAAGTTACTTTGCTTTTCTCAGTTCATTTGAGAAATACTTTAGGGGCATGAGGAACAGGGTGTAAAGTTCACTCATCCACCATAGAAAAGGGAGGATCCTCTGACCGGACGGGTGTTATGTCTGGCGGGCAACTGCCCGACTGTTGATGTCGGATAGTCTTATATATGTCATTCGCGCGGTAAACTCTAATTGCGCGATGCAGGCTTTGTGTGACGTCATGTCTTTAATGCGTAGTTAGGATGTGGCGGTGTAACCGCTACAATACTATGAAATGCCAACTTATTTTGCTGTCTAAAAATCAATAATGTGCATACGTAAATATTCATCCTGATTACGAAAAACGGTCCCGGTTACGGTCTGAAAAGCACATGGCAGGTTTAATTTTTATTTTGGTTGTGATATAACTCATTTCTCTCGATTTGCTCGACTTGTGTACTGAAGTCAGAGTGCTTATTTATACGCAAACTTAGACCACACTTGGACTTCTGTACACAAGTTGGCAGAGTACTGATACTATAGCAAAGCGATATAGTCTTCTGTAGCGCTTGAGAGTTAGTGCTAACTAGTTTGTACTGTGTGATAATCAAATTATTATTCGAGACACAGACGCGAGCTGCAATATGTCAACATTACCAAGCTATATTATAGTCCTATGTATAATTTATATAAGGAGTTGTGCACAGATCTCTGTAGATTCATTCTCGACTATATATTCTAGTCTGATAATAAAAAAAAAGTTTATTGGTCAGTTTCTATTAAAGTCTGTCTTAATGTAGCCAGGTTTTCAGCTCCGTAGTTTTCACAACACTTATATTAGTTGATTTTCCAAACTATTGACTTAAAACTCACGCTGAAACTTCCCTAAATCTACTTCAAAAGAGTAGCTTCGCACTCCGTTTATTAAAACCTCTTTCAACACTTCATTTTATGAGTATATTCTCCACAATGTGTCCGCGCCTTAAGTTACAACTTGATGATTTGTTATGATCGCCTCGACTGCGCTCAGCGGGCGGCCAAAAACTGCATTACCGTCCAACTAAACCCCTCCAAACCAAAGTCAACTGTAACAACTAAAGTTTAAGTCACATTTTCGCATACACATAATCATACACTAAATCGCAAAACAAACGAAACTAAACGCTGTTGCTGTTACAATTAAGGAGACGATAATGAAATGTTCTGAAAGTGACGTTTTAAACTTTAAAGCTTACATCATAAAGTTGAAGTTTCTTTGTGTGGTGTTATTCTGTATTAAATGCAGCCGAGTAACATCTCTGTTCCGTATAATAATTTTTCGATGTTAAGACAAGGGTTAATAATTTATTCTATTTTAATCTGTGGTTGTTTGTGTTTTGTTGAATGGTTGACGGAGTGAAGTCTCAGAGATAGGAACGTTACGAGAACTTGATTTATTGAGTTCTGCTTTGTCTGTACGTTTTGGTACCCTATCATTCATTGTGACACTCTATTTTCTTCATTTTTGTGGTTGAAAGATCTGTCAAATGCGTATAATAAATATATATGCGATGAGTACATAACACCGCGCCTTGTTTCCCCGAAGGGTTGGGCAGCTGTGTACTTATAGCAGGACCACATTTCGCCAGTTATGTTTGAGTCCCATGTAATAGGCCATTGCCATCAACCAGGCACAAATCCAGACTCCGGACTGCTACTGAGAAATTCTAGATAGAAAAACACAATAACACTTTGCCTGACCTGGGAATCGAACCCAGGACCCGCAGCCCAGGATCATACTCAGCAGTAGCGCTAAGATATGATAAGTACAGTTACTGTCTTCTGTGTATATATTAAAAAACAAATGCTGGTAAGCGCATTACTTCAGAACGGCTGGATCGCTTTCGCAATTTGTTTTGTTTCATAATGTTCATGATTATAGTCCGAAGCAGGTTCTTACGGAAAGAAAAAATTGAAAAGTTGCCGGAAAAATTGGAAAAATCTGAAAAAAAGAAAGTGCATTTTCTATGGAAATTGTGTATTAATTATTGAAATTTGGACCGGAGAACGTCTGTCGGGTCTCCAAGTTATTGACAAAGATTTTTATTCATAGTTTAAAAACAAAAGCAGTGAAAAACGTGTCCACATGTAATCGTAAAACTGAAAGAACTTGAAACTAACCGACTGTCGTCCTCCTACGACATTGGTACTTGGCACACATAGGTAGCTATTAGGAAAATCCTTGTCCTATCTATCTAATAGTGCAATCCACGACGACGCGCCCCACTCCGCGATTACTGTGAGCGGAGTGGGGCGCGTCGTCGTGGATTGCGCTATGTATAGCTGGTGTTGTGCTTTTCTAAGCTACCCCTGGCGGAAGGCTTTGAGTTTAGTAGCTTAAGGCAGCCGCAGGATTGTCCGGTTAAGTAGTCATCACCACAGAGCAGAGGTGAGCTACGATATACCATAGTCAAAAAAAAAAAAAAAAAACTAAGTTACCCTGCTTTCTGCTGACCATGTGCTACTACTGGCTTCTCATTTTGCATGTGTATTTGTGTTAGTGAACACTATAAAATAAAGTCGCTTTGCGTGTCTGCTGTCTCCGTCGTGTCTAAACTGAAAAATGGATTTTGATGAGGTCTTCACCATCATTTTTATAATTTAGAGTAAGTCTAAAAGGTGACACCGGTGACTTCTTCTTTAGTGACTAACCTGGTGTCAAAGTTTTAAAGCCTACATGAGCCTCTGACTTGGCTTCACATGCCGTCGAGAAATATCTCTCAGGCATGCCGGTTTGAGGGGAGTGATGCGGGGTCGGAGTCCGACGCTGCATCTGGCGCAAAGAGCTCGGGTCAGAGTTCGGAGCGCGAAGTGGTGGTGGGAGCGACCGTGAGGAACCGAAAGTTCCTCTGGAAGCGCTCCAAACCGGGGGATGGCCAGGGGTCGTCCGACAAGGTGGTCTCGGGCAGGAGGAAGATCCACTCCAGTCGGCGGGGTGCGGCCCGGGGAAAAGGTGTGGGTAGAGGGCTCACCACCAAGGAGGCAGGCGAGCCGAGTCCGGCCAGCCCAGCCGAGGTGGAGAGGCCCTCTACAGATGAGGAACACCACCCTGTAGGGACGAACACTGTGGCGGCCCATACAGAGTCGGCAGGTGGTGAGCCGGACGCCGCTCGCGGCTCCAATTCGGAGCGAGCGGCCAGGTTTGCTGAGGCCGTGGCTGCCGCAATCAAGGCATTGGTTTTGAAGAGGACTCAGTCCTCTAAAGACAAGGCCATGCCTGCGGCCATAGCCTCTATTTTGGCGGCAGCGGAGGCGTATCACCTCAGGCCTCCGTCGGACGGCATGTCCGAGATGCGGGCGGAGGTCGCCCGCTTAACAGCCGCCATGGAGCTTCTCCGAAAGGAGAATGAGGAGCTCCGAGCGGACCTGGCCGGGCTCCGGGGAGCCGGCCCCCGCGAGGTGCCACAGGGGAGGGAGCAGCATGGGCAGGGACGGCCCGTGCCTGCGGAGGACCGGGTTTTGACCCTGGTGAGGCAGGAGATGGCTTCATTGCGGTCTCGTTTCTCCGCACTAGAAGCCATCGTCCTGCACCCTCCTCTGGCGGCGAGCGCGCCACCGGTCTCTGGCCAGCGAAAGGCGGCATCATATGCTGTCACAGCAGCTGCCTCGGCCAACCCAGGTTCGTTGGGGCAGACCAAGAGCGGGGCGGCTACTCAGGCGGCGAGAGCCCCAGCCCTGACGGCGAAGGCCCCAGCCCTAGCGGCGAGGGCCTCGGCCCTAGCGGCGAAGGCCCCGGCCCTAGCGGCAAAGGCCACGGCCCTAGCGGCGAAAGAGCCGCCCCCGCCTCCTCATAAAGCTACACCGGCTGACGCCGAATGGCAAGTAGCCGGGGAGAAGAGGAAGGCGGGGAAGAAGAACCGGACGGCCCAAAGAAAGGCGAGGCGGCAGCGGCGCAAGGAGCAAAGCGTCGCGGCTAGGCTCCGCGCCCCGAAGTCCGCAGCTGTAGTGATTACGCTACAGCCAGAGGCGGAGAAGAAGGGCGTGTCCTACCGTGACGTGCTCGCCAAGGTGGGGGCGGCGGTGGACCTCAACGAGATCGGTGCCACTGAGGGCATCCGGGTGAGGGTCACTGCGACTGGGGCCCGGATGCTGGAGGTCCCCGGTGCGGCAAGCGGCCCGGCCGCTGACGCTCTGGCCGAACGGCTTAGGGCGTCTCTAAATGCGGACGAGGCACGAGTGTCCAGGCCCACCAAATGCGCTGGTGACGGAGGGACAGGTGGTGGCCGCTGTCGTTAGGACTGGGGGGTGCTCTGCCGAGCAGGTTAGGGCAGGCGCCATCCGTCCTGACTTCACGGGGATGCGAGCCGTTACGGTGAGCTGCCCCGTGTCGGCGGCCAAAAAAATTGCCGGTGAGGGCCAAAGGCTATTGGTGGGCTGGGTTTCGGCGCAGGTAAAACTGCTGGAACCCAGACCTCTGAGGTGTTTCCGCTGCCATGTGGGTAACCACGTGGGAGCTAAATGCACCTCGGAGGTGGACCGCAGCAGTCATTGTTACCGCTGTGGTCAGCCCGGTCACAAGGCCGGCTCGTGCGAAGCCACGCCGCATTGTGTCGTATGTGCGGCGGCTGGCAAACCAGCCGGCCACCGGATTGGGAGCAAGGCCTGCGCTCCACCCACCAAGGCTAGAGGCAAACCATCTGCCACCGCCGTCACAGCCGCAACCGCCGCCACCGTCGCCGTTGCCGCCTCAACAGCCGTCGTCGTCGCCGCCGCAGCCGCCGCGGCAGGGCCCTCACAGGGGGCTAAGGAGGGGGCTGACATGGAGTGCCAATAATGGCCCCATTTCGCCTCCTCCAGGCGAACATCAATCACTGCGCCGCAGCTCAGCATCTGTTGCTCCAGAGCATGGCGCAGTGGTCGATTAACGTCGCCGTGGTCGCTGAGCCGTACTTTGTCCCACCCAGGGATGACTGGGTGGAGGACCTGAGCGGCTCAGTGGCCCTAATTTCGTCGGCCGCCGCCGGTACCCCGTCCCTCGAGGCTGTTAAGAGAGGACGGGGTTGCGTTGCAGCACGGTTCGGGGAGATTGTCGTGGTAGGCGCATACTTCTCCCCGAACCGAACTCTCGCCGAGTTCCACAACTCCCTTGCGGAGTTGAGAGTCGTCGTCGTCGGATTCTGTTCCCTCCCCGTGCTCGTCCTCGGGGACTTCAATGCCAAGAATGTGGCTTGGGGTTCCCGGTATACGGACACACGGGGCAGGATGGTGGAAGACTGGGCGCTGGAGACAGGCCTGGTCGTCCTCAATCGGAGTTCTGTCCCCACGTGTGTGCGGATGCGGGGTGAATCAGTGGTGGACATCTCGTTCGCTAGCCCCGCTCTGTCGCCGCGTGTCATTGACTGGCGCGTCATGGAGGGGGTGGAGACGTATTCCGATCACCGGTACATCCGGTTTGACGTCTCCGCCCAGACCTCGAGCGCGCCGGTCCGACAGGCCCCGAGTGGTCCGCGGTGGGCGCTGAAGCAGCTGGACCGGGAGCTCCTCCTGGAAGCCTCGATCGTGCAGGCCTGGGTTTCATCACCGGACAGGCCTGCCGACATCAATGACGAGGCGGAGTGGTTCCGGGAGGCCATGTCCGAGATATGCGACGTGGCAATGCCCCGGGTCCAGCCCGGACGTGCTTCGCGCCAGGTGTACTGGTGGTCGCGTCAGCTGACGACACTGCGCAATGCGTGCGTTACTGCGCGACGCCGGTACACTAGGCACCGCAGGCTCCGTATTCGACCTCCGGATACGGAGGCCATTCAGGCGGAGCTGTACGAGGGGTACAGAGCGGCGAAGACCGCCCTCCAAGCGGAGATCCTGCGGGCCAGGGCACTGGCCCGCGAGGAGTCGCTGGAGACTCTGAACAGAGACCCGTGGGGACGCCCATACAAGATGGTGCGGGAGAAACTCCGCCCATGGGCTCCCCCGCTGACGCAGAGTCTCCGGCCACAGCTTGTGGGGGACGTGGTGAGCGCACTGTTCCCTTCGAGAGGGGAACACGCCTCCCCGCCCATGGCTTCGCCTACTCCGGTGCCTGATGCGGACCACACCGCCGACGACGACGACGATGTTCCGGAGGTGACCGAGGTAGAGATGAGGGTGGCGGTACGTAGGCTGAATGCCAGAAATACCGCCCCAGGACCCGACGGCTTACCTGGGAAAGCCTGGGTCCTGGCCTCAAAGGCTCTCGGGCCTCGACTAAGGGGGCTCTTAAGCGCATGTATGGAGAGGGGCCAGTTTCCACTTCGTTGGAAGACGGGGAAACTGGTCCTAATCAAGAAGCCGGGGCGCCCTGCGGACTCTCCGTCCGCTTACCGGCCCATCGTGCTGCTCGACGAGGTGGGCAAGCTCTTTGAAAGAGTAATTGCAGACCGCCTTGTCGGGCGGCTGGTGCGGGTGGGGCCGGATTTGGCGGAGAGCCAGTTTGGTTTCCGCAGGGGGCGCTCCACGGTGGGCGCCATCATGCGCGTGCGAGCCCTCACGACGGGGGATGCGGTGGCTCGGGGTGGGGTCGTCTTGGCGGTGTCTCTAGACATTGCCAACGCCTTCAATACCCTGCCCTGGAGTTGCATCAGGGAGGCACTCCGGTATCACCGGATGCCGACCTACCTCTGTCGTGTGGTCGAGGCCTATCTGGCAGACAGGGCCATCATCTACCCCGGTCACCAGGGAGAGTGGAACCGGCGAGAGATGTCGTGCGGTGTCCCACAGGGATCGGTCCTGGGGCCGCATCTGTGGGACATCGGATACGACTGGGTGCTGCGCGCAGACCTCCCCAATGGCGTCAGCGTCGTTTGTTACGCTGACGATACGTTGGTCCTGGCGCAGGGGAGGTCGCACCAGGCGGCGGCCGAACTAGCGACACACGGGGTTGCGACAATCGTGGCCAGAATCCGGCAGTTGGGACTCGAGGTGGCCTTGCACAAGTCCGAGGCCATGTGTTTTCATGGTCCTCGGAACGCGCCACCGTCGGGTTCCCAAATAACGGTAGGAGGGGTTCACATCGGCGTCGAGTCGACGATGAAGTACCTGGGACTCGTCCTCGACAGTCGGTGGAACTTCGTGGAGCATTTCCGACGTTTGGCTCCCAGACTGGAGCGGGCCGGGGCTGCATTGAAGCGGCTCCTGCCCAATCTAGGGGGTCCAAACGACTCCTGCCGGAGGCTATACGCGGGGATCGTGCGGTCCATGGCCCTGTACTGGGCACCGGTGTGGGCGCGTTCGTTGAGGCGGCGGCCTGCCCGCAGGTTGAACGCGTCCCAGAGGGTCATGGCCACCCAGCTGGTCCGGGGATACCGCACGGTCTCCGGTGAGGCGGCAAGCCTCCTTGCTGGATTGCCGCCATGGGATCTGGAGGCAAAAGTCCTCGCGCATATTTGGGAGTGGCGCGAGGAGGCGAAACGCCGGGGCTTGACTCCGATGCCGCGAGAAATCGCGGCACAGCGGACAGAGCTCCGACGGGATCTCATGGCGGCATGGAGAGTGCGATTGTCGCAACCCAGTGCTGGGCACGCCACTATTGCGGCGATAAGTCCCCTCTTTGAGGAGTGGCTGGAGAGGCGCCACGGCGTCCTCACCTTCCGCCTGACGCAGGTCCTCACCGGACACGGCTGTTTCGGGAGGTACCTGTTTCGGATAAGGCGGGAGGAAACGCCCGGGTGTCATCACTGCGTGGATCGCCCGGAGGACACGGTGGAGCATACGGTGGAGGTATGCCCGGCTTGGGCAGAGCACCGCCGTGTCCTCGTGGAGGCGATCGGTGGCGGGGATCTCTCGCGTCCGGCCCTGGTCCAGGCCATGGTACGGAGCGAGAGGGCATGGGAGGCCGTCACCTCCTTCTGCGAAGCAGTAATGCTCGCGAAGGAGGAGGCGGAGCGCGTGAGGGAGAGGCAAATTTCGCGCCCTCACGCCCCTAGCCGCCGCAGGAGGAGACGCCCCGGGCGTCGGGAATCGATCGCGGATTCCCGGCCACCGTAGGCGCAGGCTTGCGGACGGTGAGCAATGGGTAGCTCGCCGTCCGGTAAGGACCAGGCCCGGGTCGACGGCGCGTTGTGTTCCACGCGCGCCTCAAAGAGTGTCAGCGAGTGAAGGGGTCCGATGAGACCATTGCCTGCCGGGGTTGCGGGAAAGTCCGAAAGGGATACCGTGGCCCCCTGGCATTGCACAGGCAAGAGAAGGAACACGGGTGGGTTTTAGTCAGTAAAAGTCTGACACGCCCTCCCGCTCCACCCAGAGCGGGAGACGTCATTTGATGATTTCCCACCCAAAAAAAAAAAAAAAAAAGGCATGCCGGTTTCCTCGCGATGCATCGGTGTATGAAAAGTGGAAATCGGTTGTCATGGTGAACATGCCAAAATGAGAATGAATGTGGATGGCTATAAGAGTAGAGGAAGACCAAAGAAACGAAGGATGGACTGGGTGCAAGATGATATGGCTGGAAAGGAAGTGACTACTGAGATGATGACTAATAGAGAAGTATTGAAGAGAAAGACATGTTGCGCCGACCGCGAATAAATTGAGAAAAGGGCTGGAGAATGATGATGACTGCGGAAGGTGTTATGTGTTATCATTAAAATTCAACTTCAGTAATGGGTAGAAATCTCGTTATTTTGATCTGTCGCCATTGCACCCACGCGAAAAAGGTTTGAGTTTGAGTGCTATTAACCATCCGTGAGATTGTTAAAAGCACTAATCAAACCTTTGTCTGCAGCTAAACTAATCTACACTATTATTATAAAAAGAAAAGATTTGTATTTTTGTATTTAATAAACTCAAAAACTACTGGATACCGATTTTAAAGAATCTGTCATTTACATAATGGTATATTATCAGTAATCACTGAACAACATAGGCTATATTTTATCACACATCTCATCACACATATAGATATCACGCGGGCGAAGCTGCTGTGGGAAGCTAGTAATATATAAAGCAATGATTAAGCCTATATAGCTATCCCGTTGGTGCACTATAACATTAATTTGTAAAGCATACAGCAATGAAGTCGTATTGACAAATGTTAATGAGCCTTAAGCACCATTTACACGATGCAAGTTTCTTGCCTGTAACATGTCATAAAATTGGAACAACAAAAGATTTTTGTATCTTGTAATTTTTTTATTATTTCCTCAACTTATGGTATGCCACAGGCAATTAAATCGCACTGTGTAAATCAGGTTTTATTAAGTGCGAGTTGTAAGATGCAAATACGAGAAATTGGTTGCTGTAATGTTCATACATAATGAATTGATTAGTCAGAGATAGAGTTTCATGTTGAAAATAATTGATTCTGCAAAACCAATTGTCCAATAAGTTACGTTGACTTTGAAAAATAGCTGCATCTGATGAAAACATCATAATGCAATATTAGTATATCAAGTACAGCATCAGTACTTAGTAGAAAAGGTGGCTGGGACAGACTGGATGCGGTGGGCCGAAGGCTGGATGTCATGAATCAGCTTGCGATAAATCTATGTCGAGCAATGGACTGCGATTGGCTGAGTTGATTGATTGATATATCAAGTTGAAAGACATTGTCTGCTAAATATATATTTTTCGATATAAAAGTACCAAATTCCAGATCCATTGAAATGAGACCCTGCTTCGTTTTTGACAGTCAAACATACAAATTATTTGCATAGAAATTCCCTTGAAAAGACATCACGACAATAACAGAATCAACTTTAAGCTGTCCAAAACGACTCCTTAAGTAATCCTGTAGCAAATATTATGCAAACTTGACATTGTCATCATACATTGAAAAGATTTATATTCTCGGTGCTCCGAACTACGTCTGTACTCTTTCAAGTTGCCCGCAAAGTGTCACTAGTTTTGTCCAACTATTTTTATATGATTTAGAAGTTGCCCGGGCAAGTTAGAACCATCGCGTTCTGGATTTATCCGGGTATGTTAAACTTTGACTGCGATGTTCGATTTTTGGTCCGGCTTTGTGTGCATGGGTTTCTTTTGAGTTTTGTTGTGAGTTGGCTTTCGTTTTGGTCCCTTTTGGTATTTATTGAACTGTTAGGTGGTGATTTTCATATTTATGTTGATTTATTTACTCTAGGTATGACAATGTGATAATGTTTTGGGTTCTAGACTTTATTGTACGGAAGGGCTTCAAGATAAGAGTTACAGATCTAGTGATTGCTGACCTTTGTTTGTTGATTGTCAATTGTTTTAACTGTGTATATACATAAACTCACGCGTTTTTCCTATAGAGGTAGGCAGAAACTGCAGAACGCCACTTGCTTCAATCCTTACGTGCTCCTTTTGCTTCGTTTACATCTGCAGGGCTAACATGACAAGCACGAGAAAGCTCTTTATCTCGTTTTGTCGAAATTTGTCTACAATTCTGACGTCATTCTAATCCCTAACATGACCGTCAACGACGAGATATCTCGAAAAAGGCACTTTGACACTTCTATATCTCGCGACGAGAAACCGATGTTGCAAGTTATTACAAACAAATTATTTTTATGATAGCAACATCGGCTTGAGATTCCGTTTCATTCATTCAATGGTGCCGATTTTCTTTTCACAAATGCCTCTAAAGTAGACTAAAAATCACCAAAATTTAGATTATTCCTGTCAACCGACGATTTTCCATTCTGAAATAGACTAAAGTGACATAACTTAACTATATTTTAGTTTGACTGCACTGAGGTATTAATTTAGTGAAAATGGCAATTTTGCTATTCAGAATTTTACGTTCTTCACCTAAAATGTTGATTGTCTAAGTATTTAATCGCGATTAAAAAATGAACTAAAATTCACACCAACACCTCGAAGGTGCAAAAAAAGTACTGTCTTTTTTTCTTTTCTCTTGCTTATATCTCGAAAACGGTGTCCTATCGCAAAAATAATGAAAATTTCGACCCCCTTTATGAAACCCATAAACCCCTAACACTCAACATGTTTTTCATATTTTCCATACAAAATACGAAAAATTCCATATAAAACACGTCGTTCCAGTATAAATAGTAGTTTAAAACTAAGTATTTTCATTATTAATATATTTTAAAATAAAATGATGGCTAAAATAAGTACAATTAAGAAACTGCCATGTTATTTTGGAGTTTTTTTTTGTATCATAATTTTGTCTACTCTTCTCGTCGTCAAAATCGACGACGAGTAAATACGACTAAATGATAGAAAAATCGGAGATTATCTCGTGTTGAACTGTCAAAAATCGAGATAACTAAGGTGCCATGTTAGGGTTTGTCGAGAAAACATCAATTTTGACAGGAGGAGTCGACTATTTTGTATGGAAGTGCTGTCAGAAAACGAGAAAGTGACCGAAATAGACAAAAATTACTCACGCGAGAGCGAGTAATTGTCGCGTGTGTCATGTTAGGCCTGCTGGTCATACACGCACGCCGGTTGCAAGTACTGCGAGTACTACGACTAGTACGAAGCAGTACCCTAATTGCGTGAATCGTTTCGAAACAGTTTGCTAATCCATTGCTTCGTATGTTCGAAAAAGAAAATCTACTCAACAACGTAAATAACGCAATCAATGTTGTTGAACTGTCAAAATGGAACAGATTCGTCGTAATCGTTAACGAAAATGTGTAGCGTAATTAGATAGCTGAGTTAGACGCATGAACGAACAAAACATGATGAACACGAACATCGAACACGGAACATTTGGGTCGTACGTGTGGACGTAAATTAGCAAAGCGAACACGAACTCCATCCGAACACAGTTTGCGATCAAGTGCCCGCTCTCTTAAGTAGTCATGGATTCAAAATTGGATCGCCACGAACACAGTGTATGATGTTCGTTGGCGGTACGCACATGCGAACAAAGTGTTCGATGCTCGTTCGGCCGTAGGTACACGCCTTAACCAATAAAGTCAGTATATTATGAACATCTAAGCTTGTTTTAACTATTTCCGCTTTTATCGATACACAATTTGCAATCATCAACTCGTGTGACATTATGACGTGAAATTACTTTACAGCAGTGTGCTTAAAAAGGTTAGTACTATCTTAAACTGTGAGGCACAACACTTACGCCATCTTTTATTTTCATATTACACCAAACTCCCATTTCTTAGTAGGCACTTGGCAAGCACTAAGCTAAATATAATACGTAGTGGAATTCGCTTAAAACGCTACATGTGTAGGGAAGATTAATGTTCCCAGGATTGTCTAATATTTTGCAGGGACGCTGGATTTATTGCCGGCCGGTATTCGGTCCAGGTCGCCACATTTCAAATCCTATTTGCGGCTAATTGCTTTACTGCGTTGTCTGTTTATATGATTATAGGGACTTAGGGAGAGTTATGATCGGGAAGTCCTGGAGATGTACTCGTGTGTGAGTTGGAAGTGGGTTAGGAGTGTTCTTGGTAGAGTATGAGTGTACAAAGTGATTTTAGGTGTAATTCTATGGTAGTAGAGATGTTTATGACAGAAGTCTTGTGAGCGAATATTATTGAAAGACTTTGCAGAAGCACCTACCTACTGGCCTATGGTTGATAAGTGTCTCTGAGTGAAGCAAAAAAAAAAGAAAAATAAAAAAAAGATGGTGTAAATGTATTTTCTTTCTTTCTTTCTTTTATGCAAATAACAACAGGCGGGGTAAAACCTTCGGTCTATAATTCAAAATTCATTTATTCAAACTAGGCTGAGAATCAGCACTTTTCGAACGTCAAAATTACATAAGACAGTCCCCAAAAACGCCCACCCTTCACCACTTCTTAGTGCTTTTGCTGGAAAGAAGAAGTGGCGCAACAAACTCCCCAGCAGCACAGCTGTCTGTTCAGTTAGAAAAAAAATAAAAAATGATTCTATACAACAGTATGCAAGACAATTTACAATATGCAAAAAATAATTTAATTATAAATTAAATAGCTATAATTATTAGCCATATGACAGCTAGCACACGCCAATATACCAACCAAAAGCATCGAGAACTATACTCAAGCAGAAATAAAAATAACTAAAAGTAAACAATATCTAAAAAAAAAAAGAAAAAGCCTCCAGGCATAAAGGGCGTGCCCGCTTACATAACTAGAAGTTACAATATTGATAAACTAGGACCATCGAGGTAAAATAAATAATTGTCGAGGTCGCTAGCTAACCACATATTGCAATACAACTCATAAAAAAAAAAACATTGTAATGAGTAGATTATGTCAGCACTAAATTAAAATAAAATTAAAATAAATTGACTTTTTAAGTAAAATTATAAACAATTATATAAACTCATATAACCTGTCAGTAGGTAAACTAATTCTGGAGAAAGAACATTTAAACATTTTCTTGAGTTAATCACAGCGACCATCTATTCTTATCATTTAAGTAGTCGTTGATAGAATAGTATGCCTTTGAACAAAGGTTGGACTTTAATTTAGTTTTAAACGCATTAAAAGGCAAATCTAGCAAAGAAGAGGGTAGCTTGTTATAAAAGGTTATACCAAGCCCAACAAATGAGTTATGAACCTTATGAAGCCGGTGAAAGGGAGCACGTAGTTTATCCTTACTTCTTGTGTTAACATTGTGAATATCACTGTTTTTAGTGTATAAGTGTATATTTTGCCTAATATATAAGATATTGGCGAAGATGAATTGTGATGCCACTGTGAGAATACCGATATCTTTGAAAAAATCTCTCAGAGAAACTCTGGCACCTAGCTGGTAAATTGCTCGAATAGCTCGTTTTTGGAGGGCAAATATATTTTGAATATCTGCAGCTTTGCCCCACAGCAGAATACCATAGGACATAACGCTATGAAAATAACTAAAATAGACTAACCGAGCTGTATCAACGTCAGTGTATTGTCTTACTTTTCTGACGGCGTAGGCGGCCGAACTGAGCCTTCCCGCTAGGCTCGATATATGTTGGCCCCACTGAAGTTTGGCATCTACTGTTATGCCCAGAAAAACTGCCGAGTTTACAGTTTCAAGCACCTCTTTATCTAAGACGATGTTGGGTCCTAGATTTCTAACATTTGGAAGGGCAAACTTTACACATTTCGTTTTTTTGGCATTGAGAACTAGGTTATTTGTCGTAAACCAATCCGTAACCATTGACAGTGCACTGTTTACATCGTCAAAATCTTGTCTGTCTACTTTAAAAATAAGAGAGGTATCATCTGCAAACAGTACAACTTCACAGATACCCTTTAAATAGAATGGTAAGTCATTGATATACATATACTAAGAACAATAATGAACCCAGTATTGAGCCTTGAGGTACACCTAACTGAACTGGTAGCCCGGAAGATTTTACACCATCAACATCTACACATTGCGACCTATTATTTAATAATGAATTTTCAAGGATGGCAACATAAGTAATACTGAAAAAGTGCATAAATGTTTAAAAGCTACCATAAGGTAGTTTTTTCGAAAATTTTGTTTAAATTATTAATCAAAAAAATTACTGATATAATATTTCGTCAAATTTAACATAACATAATATCACGCCTGTAATCCCCGAAGGGTTAGGCAGAGGTGTACCTATAGTAAACCCACATTTCACCAGCTATGCTTAAGGTCCATGTAATAGGGGGCGAGCCTATTGCCATCAACCGGGCACATACCCAGACTCCGGGCTGCTACTGAGGAATTTTTGAATTTTCGTCTAATTTATTTATGTTAATATTATTAAAATTTAATAAATGGAATTAATGCAGAAAATAATAGATATACGCTCGTATACCGTAGGTTGTAACTATAAATAACCAAAAGGGTTACTAATCAAGCCAATAAATAAACAATTAATTTTATTTACTAACCTGAACCTGCTTATTTTCTAAATTTGTACCTGGCAGCCTGTGGGGCAATATTCCCTATTTCACAAAAAAAAATGTCTGACAGCGAGTTCGCATGTTGATGCTATTTTTATGAATTAAGTATCTTGTTGTCATCTATTCGCCTTTAGTAGACCACCAAAGCGGAGCTGGAAAATTGTAATCAATGAAATTGCACTACAATTTAACATCGGTTATAGTTCCGTTTTCGTAGACAGACCTTGAAATAAATATCTCAAAGAAATCCGATTTAGATAGATAGATAGATAGAATACTCTTTATTATACACCATAAAAATTACAGACATACATTTAGAATTTCCCGCTTTCGTGAGTTTTCGTTGGCGTCCACCAGGAGGCGCCAAAAACCGTACCATTTTATTTGTTAGTACTTGTCATTCTTCTCCCTAGAGTAAATATATTCCTAGAAATAACACACACATGAGTTACGAGGCATTGCATTATTGTAGATGTAGACAGACACATCACATAATTTACTGCTTAATACCAAACGGGCTAGCTGCCAAAGCTCTCATTACTCAGAACAGAAAGTCTATCACTGACAATGTATTAGATATTGTCAAAGTGTTTAAATGGGGTTGCATTAAAATAGCTATGCACTTAAATTGCTTAACACAGTCCGAAGGGTTTTGAAGGAAATTGCTAACCCATGGCAACATAATTATGTTTGAAAAAATGTCTAAATGTCTTAAATTTATTACAATCTTACTTAACTGACCGAGAACAGATAACAGAAATAACTAAATTGAATCTTAAAACAAAAAATCAAGAAACATACACGTCAAAGAAGCGATATGTATCATATGGTGTTCCCCAGGGTAGTGTACTGGGGCCACTCTTATTTATCATATATATAAATGACCTGCCAAATGCTACGACTCAGCCTATGACACTATTTGCTGACGACAGTACTGTTACAATAGAATGTAAGGATAAAGAACAATATAATTTTGACATAAGTAATTCACTGACATCTGTAATTTCATGGTTAGATAATAATAATTTGAAAATGAACTTGACTAAAACAAATATAATGCATTTTGGACAACGATCGCAAAATTCTCTAAACGTCAAATTAACTTATAAAAAAATTATAATTGAAGAAGTTACTTCTGCTCGTTTCCTTGGCTTAATTATCGATAATAAATTAAATTGGAAAGATCATATTGACGCTCTTTGTAAAAAAAATTGTATTTTATCATATTCCTTATATAAACTTTCTTCAACCATAAGCACAGATGCGCTACTCACGGCATATTATGGCCAAGTGGATTCAGTCTTGAGATAAGGCATTATTTTTTGGGGCAACTCAACAAATAAGGACATGGCATTTAAAATGCAAAAACGATGAATACGTGGTATGTTTAGTATTCGAAGTGATGAAAGCTGTAAGCCACTATTTATTAAGCATAAAATTCTGACACTACCATCTCTTTACATACTCGAATTGGCTCTATTTGTAAGAAGCAACTCTCATCTGTTTCCCCTGCTATCCGATATTGTACAACGAAATCGCCGTGATAATAGCAAGCTTTGTGTTCGTCCTGCCAAGACAGCTTTGATGTATAAAAGTGTAGTATGTAGAGCCTCCATAGTTTATAATAAAGTCCCTAAACATATCAAACGGCTGAGTTCAAACCAATTTAAGAGAGCACTAATAAAACTACTGGCTGAAAAAGCCTATTATAATGTTAATGATTTTCTGACCGACTTATCTTTGTGAATGTTTGATTATTATTTTGTTTGATTATTATTATTTTAATTTTATTATTTGTTTTGAATTTATATTTTATTTTATAATTTTTAATAATTTTTTCATCACATTTTTATATTATTAATTATTTCATTTTATTTCACTGATTTATACACCAATTATGGTAAAACACGTTGAAACTGATTAAACTTTATCACCTTTAGTAAATATCTCTGCAAGGTAATTACTAATGTACACATGTTTATGCAAATAAATTATCTTTATCTTTAAAAAAAAATTCGTTAGCTCCATAACGTCAATGACACAACAAATATGGTTGAATTTTCATAATGAAAATTATTGCTAATATAAGCCCCGCTGGGGCAGCCCTGTTACCACCTTTCTGACGGGCTAATATGTTACCACGGCATGATCTATTCCGATATACTTAGTTCGCTTCGATTAATTTTTGGAACGAAGTTCTTTAACTCAGCTTGCAGTAGGAGTGAACTGGTAGAAATCGTCACGTTACGAAACGCGTTATGTGCCCTCCATGCGACTTTCTACCTTTATAATATACAAGCTGCGCCCCGCAGTTTCACCCGTATAAGATTCGATCCCGTGGGAATATCGGGATGAAAAGTATCCTATGTGTTAATCCAGGTTATAAATTATCTGTGTGCCACATTTTATCTGAATCCGTTCAGTACTTTTAGCGTAAAGAAGAGACAAACATACACACTCACAAACTTGCGCCTTTATAATATTAGTCTGATAATAGAAAGAGAGAAAGTGTGAATTTGGTCAAAATGAAAATCCGAGATGGCGGCGTTTATAATGGGTGTCGTTTTCATGGTTTTCGTCGGTGTTTTTAAAGCAGATAGTGACGTTAAAATGTGAACCCAAGATGGCGACTGAGGACTTTTTGTTTTGGTGTAGGTGCCGTTTTCATACCTTTTTCGAGCGTGCTAAAGTATAGTGAGCTCAAAATGCCAAGACCGGCTGCGATAATTTTGATTTTGTTTGAAATCATACGTAGGAAGGAACTATGATCCTGACGGGGGACCGCATACTTTCCTATACGAGAGAAAATTAAGATTAACTAAAACCTTAATCCTCAATCCTAACACAATACAAATATATTCAATGTTCTACATTTTCGATCCACATTACACAATACAAATACCATCTGGATTCCCTGTTTATTTACCACTCCTCCGATATTTTGCCAAGAACGATCTTTGTTTAATTCAAAGATGTGATGCATGCGGGAAAATAAGAATTGAAATGTAACATGAATGAGATACAGGTGCGAGTGCAGTAGTGGAACATATGAATGACTAGCTCTTGCCCGCGGCTTCGCCCGCGTTGGTGTCGGAGAATATCCCACGGGAACGTACTACCATTTTACATTCTTAATATTATTATTTGATTTCATATTACGTAAAAAAAAAAAAAAAAATTAAATTTAAATCATGTTTATTGTGTGTGTGTGGTGTGACCTTTTGGTATGTGTCTACGGAGAGAATTGTAAATGTTGCGGAATCCGAATATCACTTAATTTATTAAACTCGTTACAAATATTACATGGGGTAGTTAATTATGTTGGGAGCGCGTTTATAGCTTACGGTGGTTACAGGTGAACTGTAGTCGCCGAGCGCTGCACGTAAGACGAATACAAGCTGATGTGTCAGCGCTCCTACACATGCATTAAAATAAATAAATTGATTAATTTTGATTAAAATAAAATAATTATGATGAAAATAAACTAATTATGATTAAAATATATTAACATTACTGTGTGGCCCCCTTCGGGTACAAGCCTCCTCCAAAAAATTCCACTTTTCTCTATCTGACGCGGTGACTAGCCAACGTCGCCCTGCGTTCGCAATAATCTCGTCCTGCCATCGGGCGCACGGCCGGCCTCTGATTCTGGTACCTCGTAGACCTTTCATATTTAGTTGTCCTAACCGTCCAACGATTATCAGAATACCTTGCAACGATTCCTGTCCACCTCCATTTCTGGCTTTGCGAAACAATGAGAGCATCTGTGGCTTTAGTTCTGTTGCGAATGTCTGTGTTCCTACTCTGTCACTTAGTTTGATGCTTAAGCAGCTTCTCTCCATCGATCTCTGTGGTTTGAATCTTGTTTCTTGCCTTGTTATCATATATCAAGTCTGACAAACATAAGTGAGACATGGCAAAATAGCAGAGTCTAGAACTATCTTTTTAATTTAAATCGAAAGTTGTGATTTAAATATCTCTTTATGAGCCCAGTATTTTTTCCAGGTAATAGCTATCCTTCGGGCTATATCTTCAAAATTTCGGTTCTTCCTAAAGGAGATTTGCTTGCCCAGGTATATTTACTCATGTTGTTAACCAAGATAGGCATCATCTCGTTGTTGGTCATGACTTTTGTTTTGTCAAGGTTCATCTCTAAACTTCGTTTACTGCTTGTAATTCGTTGACCATAATATGGAGTTCCAAAGGATTTTCCGATAGTACGACAATGTCATCTGCGAAACTTAAATGGCTTAGGATCTAAGCCATTAATAAATGTAAATGGAAAACATCTAAGACTTAGATGTTTTCCATTTACATTAATGCCCCTCTTTGACCATGGAAGATTTGCCATTATATTCTGTAGGACCGCTATGAACAGTTTAGGTGAAAAAGGATCCTTGTCTAACTCCTCTGCTAATATTTAATAAAGCCCCGATTCTATCTAGCCTGACTCGACTTGTGCTGTTTGAGTAGATAGTTTTAATAATATTTATAGTTCACATATTTCTTATTTAGTGCCTCCAATATACACTCGAGAGCAATGAATCCGGGTCACTTAAAGAATGTTAAAAATCTCGGAAACTAAAAATGATAGGTTAATGCAATAAATTGTATTTAATAGACAATGTAATACTCCTTAAATGAAAGTAAAAAAAATATGAGGCACCATACATTTTATTAACACAAAATTACATAAAGAAAAAAACTGCTGATCTCTCCTTAAAACAAAAATAGGAAACATGAAATTTTTGAACTTTATTACGATTTTCTTGAATTTTAATACTTCGTATTGCCTCCTCGTGCTTCCATTACTGCGTTTACGCGGTTTGGCATGCTGTACACCAAGTTCCTTATACGATTTTGGGGAATATTCTCCCATTCCTCTGTGAGAGCAATTTTGAGCTCACGAAGCGTGATTGGGGGAGGGTTTCGTTGTTTTACGCATCTGCCTAGCTCGTCCCAAGCATGCTCGATCGGGTTGATATCCGGGCTGCGCGCTGGCCACTCCATACGAGTAATGTTCATCTCTTGAAGGTAGTCATTCACAATCCTACCTGTATGAGGTCGGGCATTGTCATGCACAAATATAGCATCCTCACCTAAATTGACCATAAATGGACCAACGTGATCATTGAGGATTTCTTCCACATATCTTTCGCTAGTTAAAGAGCCGTTTTCTATGATCACCAGCTCTGTGCGACTTTCAGAAGAAATTCCGGCCCACACAAGTACAGACCCACCACCGTAGGCTACTTTTTCTTCGATGCATGCTTGCTTGAATCTTTCCCCTGGTCTTCGATACACTCTGTGTCTTCCATCGTGCTTGTAGAGCATAAATTTTGATTCGTCGGAGAACATAACTTTTGACCAATCTTCAATACTCCAATTTACGTGGCTCTGGGCATATCTTAGTCTTGAAATACGATGCCCACGCTCCAGTTTAGGGCCGTTTGCAGGTCTAAGGGGTTTTAAGTTAGATTCAGCAAGCCGACGTCTTACTGTCCATGCACTTGGGTTACTTCCTCCGAGGCGTCGAAACTGATTTGTGAGTTCAGTTCCTGTAAGAAAGCGATTTCGAAGCATGGTGTTCACCAAGTATCGGTCTTCTCGTGCTGTGGTACACCTGGTTCTGCCCGTTCCTGGTCTGCGTAGGTTAGAACCAGTTTCTTCGTAACGTCGGAGAACTCTTTGTACTGTTGACAGCGACACACCGACAGTCCTGGCTGTATCGCGCTGACTCCGGCCGGTTTCCAGCATTGTAAGTATTCTGGTGCATTCTTCAGGCGTAAGCGACATAATTTCAGCTTGAATAATGAATATAGAGCACTATCAACATGGTTTATGTACCCACATAAATGACAGATTACAAACAAAAGCAAAACCAAATGCTGTAATTTCGTAGTTCCATCTTCGAAAGTGGCCCTTTTTCAAATTTGATTTTTTTATGATATAACTTTACAATAACTAAGAAGTTTTAATACCTTCATTTAAGGAGTATTACATTGTCTATTAAATACAATTTATTGCATTAACCTAGCATTTTTAGTTTCCGAGATTTTTAGGATTCTTTAAGTGACCCGGATTCATTGCTCTCGAGTGTATTATTATGCGAGATACAGTCAAAAGTTTTTTTATAGTCGATAAAAGCTATGTAGAGCAGTTTTCGTTATTCCAGATATAGCCTATTACTTAGTGGTAATATAGCATTTTATTGGTGAAAGAATTTTTAAAATCGGTTCAGTCGTTTTTGAGTTTATTCATTGCTAACAAACAAACATACAAAAAATCAAATCTTTTCTCTTTATAATATTAGTTTAGAATTGTTCGGTAATTTTTGCGTATCTTAAGTATTTCACGATATCACGTAATTAACACGAAATAGGATAGCATAAACAAAAATGGTAAAATGTAATACTTATTCTTAACTATAACAGCCTTATTTACAAAAATCTCGCTAATGACTGATTAGCCACTGTTTAGCTAAGCAATTAGTTATCTGTAAATAATGGGTTTATTTATAAACGTTGCTTAAAGTTAAATTACGTTCAAACGTCAAAAATGTATGGTTAAACAGTCGTTAATCATTACTTAAATTTAATAAACGTTTATAAATAAACCCGTGATTAAAGAAAAGTTAATCATTTATTTAGAGCTTACTATCATCAGTATGTAATAGTAGTTGTGTAGTAGTAGTATGAATAAGAATAAGAATAAGAATAGAATAAGAATAAGAATAAGAATAAATTTATTTCTCAAAGTTTACATTCAAGTGTTGAATTCCTAGACCTCACACTAGGATTCCCTGTGTTGTGAGATCCAGGCTCCTTCGTTCCGATCACAATTTTATCCATAAAAATTAAAATTAAGGTACATTTTTTTTTTTTAAACTTAAAACAGATATAAAAAGAGTGCATGTATAGTGGTGTGATTTGAGTCAGTTGTGTTGGTGTTGTAATGGAGTGTATTTATGTTATACGTATGTTAGTGAGTGCACGTGTATTGGTGAAATGTCAATGTGTGTACTGTTAGTTTTTACTTAACCTAAGAGACTTTCTGTCATATCGTAGTCCAGTGTAAGTAGCCAGTTTGTTACCGTCTCTCTGCATTTTTTTTGTGTATCTTTTAGTATATTATGTATATCGTTAAGTTTTGCGTATAAGTGTGGTCCCATAAAACCGTAACACCTTCTGCCGATTGTTTTACGACATCGAACTTTATCCCAACTTACCCTACGACTTGAAATGACACAAGTGCTCACGGCTGTTTTATGAAAACGTTGGGTGACAGACAGTATGTAAAGCTGTCTCACCCTAAGAACTCCCACTTCAGTGTAGAGTTTATTCGTAGGGTACCGGTAAGGTCTTCTATAGGCAACTTTTAGTAGAGCACGCTGAGCTCGTTCTACTTTAATTAGTGAGGTCTTTCCCGCACCGCCCCATGCCACTATGCAGTAATTAAGAACGGACTGACATAGCGAAAAGTAAATCATCTTTAGGACAGAATCATCAGCAATCTTGCCTAATTGCTTAAATATACGTAGCATTGTTCTAATCCTGCCCTTTAGAGCCCTCAGGTGTGCGGACCACGTCAATCTGTTATCTACAACTACTCCTAGGTATTTAATAGAGTCAGTTTGTTTGATGTAAGGGCAAAAACACTGGTCGGATTTAACACAAGAGTGCAACCGTAAGCAAGAGACACTGTTAGGGGAAGAACGTTCAGAAATAGCAAAGTTGATTGCCTTGGTTTTTTCTATATTCAGCGTCAAAAGATTATGTTGTAGCCAGTTCGAAACAGCCTTTACCCCGCCTTCCACCACGCAGTGCACTTCATCCCATGTTTTCCCATGAAAAACTATCGCAGTGTCATCAGCATATGTGAAAATTTTAGCCTGTGGGAGGTTCATGCTGCATAATCCATTTATATAAATAATAAAAAGTGTGGGACCCAGCACGCTTCCTTGAGGAACACCAAAATGTACAGTCGATGGGTCGCTGCAATATTCCCCTAGCACAACTCTTTGCGTTCTTACACAGAGATATGAAACAAACCATTCCAAAGCAACGCCACGGACACCCAGAAGTGACATTTTCTTGATCAGAATTTTCCTGGAGATCGTATCGAAGGCTTTAGCAAGGTCCAAGAAGATGCCAGTACATGCCTGTCCCTGACCTAGATTCAAAGTTATAAAGTCGGCTAAGTCAGTAACTGCATCCTCAGTGGACCTGCCACCCCGAAAGCCATATTGATTGTCCGATAATAACTTATTTTTTCCAAGTATGCCAGAAGTCTCTTGTTGACAACTTTCTCAAGGATTTTTGAGAGAGCTGTCAGTAGAGAAATTGGGCGATAATTTGCGGGAATTTTTGGATCTCCACTTTTGAAGATCGGGCAAATATTTGCAATCTTCAAGCAGTCGGGTACTACCCCCGTACTTATGCTCAAGTTGCATAGGAAGGCAATCGGCCCCACTAATACATTTGAGCACTGCTTAAGGAATGCGTTATTAATCCCATCATAACCCGTTGCTGACGTCGCTTTAAGATGGGTAATAATTGAATTTATTTCTTTTTCGTCAGTCGGAGCAAGAAAGAAAGAGTTTGGACTAGTGTGTAACGTACTATATTTGTCATTGTTATAAGCAAGTTCAGTTTCAGTCATGTCAAGTTGACTAAGAGATTTTGATGCAAGGTTTTCGCCTACGGTTGAGAAGTAGTCGTTAACTTTATTTAGTGTGGGGACTGGGTTGTCACTGTCAGCGAGCTCAGACTTTCCTGTTTTTTTATTTTTGATATTACAGATTTTCTTAATTTCATACCATAATTTTTTACAGTCACCGTTTGTTCCCATTAGTAGTTTGCGGTCATGATCTTGTTTGAGATTGGATAGTATATTGTTGCAATAGTTTCGATATTTCCTATACTGTAGTTGAATGACAGGATTACCACGATTTTCCTCTTTCTTTGCATTGGTGTGCATTAAGTCACGTCGTCTTATGCACTTCAGAAGGTTTTTAGTAATCCATGGCTTGATAATGACATCTGAGTTACGGCATTCACGAATAGTGGTGTGCTGATTAATCTTACAAGAAAGTGTTTCGACAAATTTTTGAAATGCATTAGTAACATTTGTATAATCAAGGAGCCAATCCCAATTTTCGTTTTCAATATCTTTTTTTAAACTTTTATAGTCAATTCGCGTATGTCTTTTCTCAACTGTGGTCCTAGCTAATTCTCGACGAATGCCAAAGATAACAGTCTCGTGGTCTGTGATGCCAGTGTCACAGACAATAACAGTAGCAGGCTTCTGAGTTTTGAGCATAACATGATCCAAACAGTTGCCTCCTCGCGTAGGGAAATTATGTCCTGGAAAATACCCATAGTGGCCAGTTAAGTCTAAGTAGTCGGAAGCGCGTCTGTCAGTGCAACCAGATTTTATATCTATGTTCAAATCACCTACAATAGCACAGGTGTTTGCCGTACATGTTTCCATTATTTCTGTTAAGGATTCACAGAAGTTACTTATATTATAAAATGATGGTGACCTATAAATGGCTATCAGAGATAGTTCATCACTGACATTGACAACCAAACAGTTCGAGTCTTTGCAGGGTGGTTCTACGACAGAAACCTGGAGAGAAGACCTTGTATAAACAACTATTCCATCGTTTTGGTTAAGGTAAGTTTTGGAACAGTGATAATCGTAGTTATTAATTTCGAAACGTGCGTGCCCGTCGTCAAGCCAACACTCTGTTAAAATAATTATATCAGGTGGAAAAAGCAGCCGGCTCAAGAGAACAGTGAAATCATCAAAATTCTTTTTGATACTGCGAATATTTTGGACTACAACCGAGTACTGACTTCCTGTGTCGCCAAGGTGCAGCCTACATTCGTCTATAGAATATAGTTTAAGGCTAGTTGTAAAGGCCGATTTGTCGATTTCATCAATAACTTGTGCTAAATTAGCCATTAGAATACATAAATTGGTGCATCAATATATGTCTCGATGAGTTATGTAGGCCGCAACACGAAGAAGCTAATTGTATTCGGTGGCGGTACTGATGTGGTGTAGTAATCATGGTATCGGCTGAGTGCGAAGTGTGTAAACAAGTTGTCATAATAATAATATGTATAATATGTATTAGGTACTGAGGTGTATAAAGTGTGTACAAATGCGAGTATAGTGTACGGAGCACAAAAATAATAATTGTAGGGTGGATCATAGGTACAAAAATATGAGTGTTATGCACTTTGCATGAAAAAGTTACATAGAAGTAATTAATTTGACAAAATATAAAGAAGTTTGAGAACTTACGTTTTGATTTTTGAGTATTGGTTACATTCACATTTTTATGAGACAAATGTACAGCAGATAAGCAAAAAAATACAATAAAAAGTCATTGGTTCGCATCTGATTGTAGATTGCGTAGAGTTTGTTCCGATTTGACAAGAATTTGTTTTTCACCTTCAATTTTCCGTAAGAATATGTTTCCGTTCGCCGTCCAGCAGAACTTGTACTCTTTTTGTTTTGCAAATTCTCTTGCTACATAGAAGAGTTTTCTGGAGCTAGCGGGGAGGTATTCTGCAACATAAACTGGACGACGATCACCGGGTAAACCAATGCATTGTGTATTCAACCGGCCGTCATTGGGGTGGATTTTATTGAAGTCACGTACGCTTGTGATGAGTTTGTTCTTAATCGGAACATTAGTGAATTCCGCAATAATTGGTCTGACAGAGCCTGGTTTTCCGGGTAAACGATACACGTCGCGTAGTTGAGTGCTATTGAGAGTCACATCAACTGCTGCACCTATCTTAGTGATTATCGTAGATAAGTGTGACGCTGACTCGTTCTCCGTTAAGGGGACATTGCGAATCTCGACGCACGACGTCCGGGAAAGCTGTTGAAGATCTTGTATCTTCATTTCCAAAGTATTTATGTTGTCTCTGTAGGCTTGGTTTTCTTTTTTCAGAACATCAACTTGCTTTGCCATGTCATCATACTGCTCACTGATGAAAGTCATAGATTTAACGATCTCACTGTTGGACTCCTGTGTCGCAATATTTTGTCGTTTGATTTCAGCTATTTCGGTGACCAACTTAGAGAGACAAGTGCTTTGGTCGGCTGAAAATTTAGTAAGACGTTCCTCTTGCTCTTTTTTCCAGGTTGACAGCATTTCAAGTATTTCTCGTTTTACGCCCTGAAGTTCATTACCAGGTGAGAATTCCGGGCGAGGACGCTTATGCCGTGACGTAGTGTTGACACTATCGAATGGGCTGTTCAATACCGCTTGGGGAATATCCGAGTCTGACTTTACTTGCAATACACTGGAGCTCAGCGATGGCGAAGCCGGAGGCGATCGTTGAATGCGAGGCATTGTTTAGATAATAACGTATTTATTAGATAAAAAATAGTGAATATTGTTGAAAAGTGCTTTCGTTTTGAACTCGGAGCTTCACGTATGGCACGCACAGGAATTTTGAAAATACAAAAAGAATATCGCTTGGTGAGATTTGAACCTTGCACCACTGGACAGGCGGTCGTTGTAGCCACACTACCAAATGTACGTCAAACAAATGCACGAAATTTATAATCGCTTTCTAGTGGCTTGCTTGGAACGAATTGCCGATGTAATTGTGGGTTGGGTTGGTACCGTTATACAAACAGTCCAAAGTTCACTTTTATGTTCACTTTTTAAACTTAATACGAGTTCGTTATATTATTAAATTGTTGTTTTGAGACAGTTCCACTACATATATCACTATAATTTTTTCACAGATTGTCGTTTATATAGTGCACTTTATGTTTATGAATGCTTTTTAGTAGTTAAGTTAATTTAAACCACTTTATGAAATTAAAATTGTGAGGAGAACTGACAGTAGGTCTATACGCGGTAAACACGATACGGTGATCCAAATGAATAGTTATATGTTTTTATTTTATGTATTTTATTTTCTCTTCTACTCCTACACACGTTGTCTACATCTCTTTTTATCCACTTTCCTATCGCAGGTATGCTGGAAGAGATTTCTTTAGAAATAAGCACTTTTGTACGTATTTTTCTGTTACTTATTTTTTCTGGTTTTTTATTATGTGTGTGTACATAAACTGTTAAATAAAATAAATAAATAAACAAACATAGTCGACTATCACATTTTAAGAATAAAGTTGTCAAAACCACGATTTCTGTATCTGTCGTGACTTTGACAGACAAAAGTCAAAAATTTCATCGGATTTTTTTATGATTATTACAATTAACGTTTTCTCCTAACACATCTGACATAGGCAGAATTGTCGACATCAGCACCATTGCCATAAAGAAAAATAGAATAGAATAAAATTATTTAATAAGTTTATTTCATTTTATTTTATTTTTTGCTATGGTAGCAATGACAATAATAAGCTCCAATAAATGGAGTAAACAGGAAAAGGTATTTATCTCTCGATTAATATCAACTTACTAATGTAAACCATTATATACTGACCAAGTGAATGAAAAAGCAGTAGCCGATAATAACTATGTATTTTCATGTCCTTTATGCTTCATGAATATAGGTACTAATTTAGACATTTATGATTTGTATGTTGTATGTTTTATTACTTCCTATTACTTTTGCACCAGGGTTTCAGTAGGTGTCTTTTTTTAATAACAATTACTATACTTATTTACAGCAAGTTTGACTGCTGCTATGATCCACTAGCACCTAGCATAAATATTATCAACCTCGCAAAGATGAGGGAGGAGACTATGCTACATGAAAACGATGAGGAATGCGACTGCCATGAGAGAATGTCTTGTCTTGCACCCATGTCTTTGGAGGAGGAATATGTAAAATCAATAATAATGAATTTATATAGAGAGCAGTGTTAGCCTAGTGGTGTGACCGTCGGACTGACAAGTCATAGGTCTCGAGTTCAAACCCAAGGCACGCACCTCTGAATTTTCGGATTCATGTGCGTATTGTATAATTATCACTTGTTTAAATAACGGTGAAGGAAAACATCGTGAGGAAACCGGCATGATATTACTCGACGGCATGTGAAGCCAAGTCTGAGGCCTATGGGCTGCTTTAAAACTCTGACACCAGGTTAGTCACTAACCACACGAAAAAGAAGATGAATTTATAACAATATTATAGCCTTATTATTTATAAAAATAAATTATTTTCTATAAAATTTCTCTGGTTATTTGTGTGTGACTGCTACAACGTAGCTTTTCTTTCGTTCTAGGCCTTAGAGCTGGCACAATAAGATGACGGGCGGGCTATGAGATAACACACAAGATAATCATAATTTCCGATAGCTTCCTCATGAAATCGATTCCCTTCAAATTTCCTGAACACATTACTGAGCCCCCTCCTAATTGAACTTTCCTTAATAATCCTTTCATCATGACTGTGTACTTCGAATGAAGAATATTATGTAATAGGTAATCATCCTGGTAGTGAATTTAAATGAGCTTTGTAGGTCTTCCTCTCCTTCGTTTAGTTCCCGCTGGCGTTTCAAAATTATTGAATTCTTCTACGTCATTCTCAAATCCCGTAAAAGATTGTCGAAATCCATATTTATTAAGGCACAACTCGTTAATAGAGTACAAAATTCCATCGAGCACACAATAATCCTAATTGACTTAATCTTGATTGATTGATTGAAATTGTTTTGATTTTATGTATTTTACTTTCTCTCTACTCTTACACACGGTGTCTACATCTCTTTTTACCCTCTGTCCTATCGCAGGTATGCTGGAAGAGATTTCTTTAGAAATAAGCAGCACCTTTGTACGAATTTTTCTGTTCTTTTCATCTTGTCTATTTATTTATGTGTGTACATAAATGGTTAAATAAATAAATAATCTTGTATCGATCAGCTGATTCAAATAAAATCCGCCATCTTGCCTCTTAGCATCCTCTTAGCAAGCTTTAAACAGTGCACCGGTGGTGTTTAATTTTGACAGCTACTAATCATTTGCTTAGCGACCTGTTAGCACTAAATAGCGTTTATGAATGAGAATTTTGCTAATCAATTGCTTAGCAATTGATTAAATTTAACTAGCGTTTATAAATAAGACCGAACATGTTTTGCATTTTTTATGAATATTTTGATTAATAGTTTCATGCGCGTTCTGTTTTTAATATTCCTGTCTGATAAACACCACAGGTTTTGATCACATATTTTTTCTTGTCCAGTTCATCAAAATCGGTAAGCTAAATTCGAGGTAAAAAAAAATCACAAACAATTTGTTTTCTTATGAATAGGTATCTATTAATTCTATTATATTCAATCTTTTCTATTTATTCCAAACAAGACTTCACTCTGTCTCAATAAAGATTAACTTTTTAATTCCCCCAGTAAGTTGGGGGCCTCGATCGATGGGCACCTGTCCCCCAAGCCCGATAGGCTGACCTTTCAGCGCTGTCGTGATAAATTGATTCTTTTGTTGATGGGGACCACTCATCGTGCTTCAATGATGGTGGAGAGGAGGATTGGCTGTTGGGTTATAAAAGTGAAAAGACTGACTATTGCAGAAATTTGGCAATTAATATACTCGTAGGTATTCGTTTTCGACCAAGTCTGAAAGTGTTTTGTAAAATGTTCAGGAACATTCGGCTAGAAATATTTCTCAATGTTTAAAACATTTTCAGTGATTGCTGTAGAGTAGGTATTTGTATTTTCATTACATCAAATTTTTTTTTGTTCGAACCCAGGCCACTTGACATTCTTTGTGTAAATTATTTCATCACCTCTGCTCTCAAAATGGTGAAGGAAAACATCGTAAGGAAACGGGCATGTCCTAAAACCAAAAATTCGAAGACATGTGACATCTACCAACCCGCACTGGGCCCGCGTGGTGGATTACGGCCCACTCCCTCTCACCGACTGGCTGGAGGTCTGAGTCCTAGCAGAGGGAACATTATTGGCTGACTGAGAAATATTTTAATGCTGGTCTATAGCATTTACCTAAGTACTTTTTATCACTGATGACCTACAATGTTTGCTAAAAGAACGACTATTCATGATATTATGTACCTAAATTGAATACTTACTGTAGTTTTCTCTGCGACGCCAATCCCCAATAGCCACACTATAAATCGAATGGCACAATTCTTTAGCTCAGAGGAATGATTATTTTTATACAGCCACAACAAAGGCCGGTCCACACAAAAGTCAATCCTAAGAGCTAGTTCAGATAAGAGCTATTCGAAAATCGTTGGATTTTTACTCTGTAGGAGAAAATGTACCCCAACAAAAAGCTACATTTTCTTCTACACGGTTTTAGTCGCATTGAGAAAACTAAGATTAATTAATAAAATAAATATGCACAGTGGCAGTATCTATACTTAATACCTATTTGGTTGGTTTTGGTTATATTTACGTGCTATAAATTCTTTACAGCTGCTTGTGTATCTTAGCTGCATGTCGGAAAACAGGCTGATCGAATTAGAATTCAAAATATTTTATTTCACATAAACCTACATGGGCACTTATGAAACGTCAGAAGCTAGGTGCATGGTTCCAATTGGTCGTTTCCTATGGAGAAGAGTCGGCAAGAAACTTCAAGATGATTTGTAGAGCTCATGCAGCGTACCATCCTTTTGGCTTTTACAAACTTCTTCTTCTTTTCGTGTGGTAACCTGGTGTCAAAGTTTTAGAGCCGTCCATGGGCCTCTGACTTGGCTTCCCATGCCCTCGAGAAATATCTCTCAGGCATGCCGGTTTTTCCTCACGATGTTTTCCTTCACCGCTTTTGAAGCAAGTGATAATTATACAATACGCACATGAATCCGAAAAGTCAGGGGTGCCTTGGGTTCGAACTTGAGACCTGTGACTTGGCAGTCCTACAGTCACACCACTAGGCTATCATCACTGCTTTTTTACAAACCAAATAAATACAATTCTCAGGTAACCAGAAATAAAAATAAAAAAAACTCTTGAAGACGTGAGTGAAATATTCCATTACAAATTAACAGTCATCCCATCCGCACATTATCTCAATTATATGGAAGCCCACTACTGTTTATTGGAGTTATAGAATGTAACGGGTTTCAATAAAAATCCGACTGAATGTCAATAGCTATAGCAATAAACTAAATACGTGTCTAATAGCCAATTATGTCATAAACATCGCCATAAGAAACCAACAGTGTAGAGATTATTTTATTACTCGCTTTCTGTACCATGGAGTAGGTTAAAATGAAGAGCTAATGTTTAGAGGCATACACACGGAAAATGGATCAAGTGAAATCAAAAGTCTGCTTGCTAATTTAATGAAGCAGCATTCATTCATCATTCAAACTCTAAGCATTTATTTCAAATAAACTATATAAAAACACTGTTGGATTCACAAAGAAGTCGTTCAGTCAGAAAGATAAAGCTAGTTCATTCGGTCATTCTGTCCTTAGGTGCGTGCAAGATCGTGGATCGCCCGGAGGACACGGTGGAGGTATGCCCGGCTTGGGCAGAGCACCGCCGTGTCCTCGTGGAGGCGATCGGTGGCGGGGATGTCTCGCGTCCGGCCCTGGTCCAGGCCATGGTACGGAGCGAGAGGGCATGGGAGGCCGTCACCTCCTTCTGCGAAGCAGTAATGCTCGCGAAGGAGGAGGCGGAGCGCGTGAGGGAGAGGCAAATTTCGCGCCCTCACGCCCCTAGCCGCCGCAGGAGGAGACGCCCCGGGCGTCGGGAATCGATCGCGGATTCCCGGCCACCGTAGGCGCGGGCTTGCGGACGGTAAGCAATGGGTAGCTTGCCGTCCGGTAAGGACCAAGCCCGGGTCGACGGCGCGTTGTGTTCCACGCGCGCCTCAAAGAGATGTCAGCGAATGAAGGGGTCCGATGAGACCATTGCCTGCCGGGGTTGCAGGAAAGTCCGAAAGGGATACCGTGGCCCCCTGGCATTGCACAGGCAAGAGAAGGAACACGGGTGGGTTTTAGTCAGTAAGAGTCTGACACGCCCTCCCGCTCCACCCAGAGCGGGAGGAGTCATTTGATGATTTCCCACCCAAAAAAAAAAAAAAAAAAAGGTGCGTGCAAGAGCTTTTGACCATTCATTGAAGAAGGTGACAGTTCTTTAGATTGTATGATGCACTGCTAAAAGTGTATTAACGATAACTGTGCTATAAAACTTACAAGCCATCCGGTAATGCAATACAATTTATTTTTCATCCCACCATCTCGGAAAGAGTATTTTTAATCTTCAGTATCTGAGTGGAAAAGCCGTTTTTATTCTCTAGAGGATAAAGTAAATTGAATTTAGAACATCGTGTGCACTAAGTTTGTGAATTAAAAAAAACATTAAACCTATTTACTGCTACCTCTATGGTGCCGAATATATCATACAACTTTTTTTTAATTTGTTAAAAACTCAGACTCGGAACCTTCTTGGTGTTCTTTTTTCAATTTGCTTTGTACGCGGTTCTTTACGCGGCATTTTTTCACGTCATTGTTAAACCTTAGGTATATTAAAAACAAGAAACTTGAAAACAAGTGAAAAAACTAAAATGAGTGATTCTAGCGACGAGGAAGTTTGCTTGACGCCAACAGAATTGACTGAAACTGTTAATAATGCGCAAACGTTTTTTTTTTTGCATTTAGTCATTTCCTCGCTGAGGTGGAATGAAAAGTTACGTGTTGCACTCGAGTGCAAAGATTTTTCACCTCGTGCTCTTTTGATTCCCTCGCTAACGCTCAGGATTCTAATTTTGAATCACTCGCTGCGCTCGTGATTCAATTTTAGAATCCTTCGCTTGCTCGGTCATCAAAATTGAACACGCGGTTAAAAAGCAACTTTGCACTCTTGTATAACAAATAACTATTGTGGCCACAACTGAGCTGTGAAACTTTTCATCAGGTTTAATGTCTCTGCTTTATGTGTTAAGAAACTTAAATGTGCCTTCAACTCAGCCTATCGCAGTCCGCTGCTGGATAGGCTTCTCCCAGGCTGCGCTACAATTCCCTGTGCTCCAACTTCCGGATCCAGTCTGTCCCACCCACCTTTTTAAGGCCCTCGGTCCATCTACCTGGCGGTCATTCGACAAATATTTATTTATTTATTTAAACAATCTTACACTATCATTACAGCCCAAATATGTCTCAGCACTCCATATTCTCACTACTCTGTGGTCAAAACGAAACCTTTTAGCGACTGAATAGATTTAATAGCATGTATTGAGTGAAGTCGAATAAATTATGAGCCAAGTGTATGTTTTATGGCGAGATATAAGGCTTTTGTGATTGAAAGCTTGGGCCTTGCCTAATTGGTATTAACGAAACTAGTATGCCTTTGAGTCGGGAGTTCGACATGTCCAATTATTTTTTATATCTTTAGATACTCTTGTGCATGGCGTCTTTAAGCTCCTTTTTTCATTGAAAAAACCTGACTGTAGCACCTCTAATGATCTATATTATTCTGTATTATTAAAATTCTGGTACAAAGGTATTTATGGAGGCTTTTTGATTTTGAAACCTATTGATGGTTTGTATACCTAACCAATATGATCCTTACAAATTAATATAATAATATTATGAATATGTTAAGTAAATTTACGGTAGGCAAGGGGTAGTTAATGTTGATTAACTTGTTTTATAAGGTTCCGTACCCAAAGGGCAAAACGGGACCCTATTACTAAAACTCCGCTGTTCCTCTGTCTGTCCGTCTGTCACCAGGCTGTATCTCAGTTAGACAGTTGAAATTTTCACAAATGATGTATTTCTGTTGCCGCTATTACAACAAATACTAAAAACAGAATAGAATAAAATATATTTAAGTGGGGCTCCCTTACAACAGACATGACTTTTTTGCCGTTATTATAGATAATGGTACGGAACCCTTCGTGCGCGAGTCCGAGTCGCAATTGGCCGTTTTTTTTTATTCTGTTTGAAAAGGCAATAATGAATAAAAAATCTTTAGAAAATATTTCCAGGAAAATTATGTTTCATAAACAACACCAGTATCTGAATGCAACTAAAAACTTTTCTCCATTCTCATAAATGAAAACCAGCTTCGTTAGAACCGTTTCAGTAAATTGTACCGACATATGCGGGCCAAAATGGAAGAAAAACAGTCTGACAATTTGCACTAAACTTTGTTAACTGTAGGCGTATCTTTGTAAACTGTGGTGCAACTTTTAATTGTCCATTTTGAAACGCTTCCATGTTCACTATTCAAACAGAGAACAAACCAAACATGTTTTGAGTAACGGACTCTTTGTAAGAAACTGATACATACTTCAATATTTGCTCAAAACACACAAAAATGTCACGCAACTATAGCTTTTAAAGACGAGCAATAAAGATGAAAGTGGCTTGGTATTATGGTGTCTATTTAAGGGTAGTTAGATTTTGATGTAATGAAGGGCTGTTATCGTTCTCGTGGGTACTATCATTTCAATTTAAATTAAGTTTTGGAAGAAAGGGGTTATTACTGTTCGTTATGTTAGTCGTTCAAGGTTAATGTTTTAGTAAAAGGGTTGGTTAACTGAGTCATAGAATACTAAGCGTTTCCGAGTTTTGTTGTGATTAAATTCATTATTTTATTTTAAATATAATTTAATCCACAATCAGTAAGTAATGAAAAAAAATTATTTACGTAATTAAGGGCATATACAAAATAATCTTAATTACGTAAATAAAATTGTGAGAGGAAAATATTTATGACAAGAAAAGTCGACATCGTGTGTATGTACGAGATTAGTAATGCATATTAACAAAAATCCTGAAATCCTGAAAAAGAATTTAATATTGAAAACATCTGCTAAAGCATCAACCTTGACCTTCACGCATCACCAACAACGACTTACAAAAAGACTCTTATGACTTCAAATATTAAAGCCGAACACGTACGTAGCCACAATAAGGTTTAATACCACCCTTTATAAACGTTCAAAACGCTAGCGGTTTTATAGGATGAACCGTAAAACCGGTACACTTAGAGGTCCCTGTTATCTACCCATCTAGCATATTGTGCGTTTCGGCGGCTTGTTACGATCTTGAAAGTAGTCGTGGAATGTACGGGCCGATATTGTGTGCGGGTACGGTGAGGTAAGGCAATTTGGAATCTGTTACATGTACCTTGTACCTACATTGTATATATACACACCAAGATAATGAAAAAACTAAATATCAGGTATTTTCTTTGTCATTGTGTACAGTCGAATGCACGTCTGTGGTAATTTTGACCTTGAGCTGACCTAGGATAGTAAGAACTTTCATAACCTTTTTAGGGTTCTATAGTCAACAAGGAACCCTTATAGTTTCGCCATGTCCGTCTGTCTGTCTGTCTGTCCGCGGCTTAGCTCAGAGACTCTTAGTACTAACAAAAATATTGAAAACCACCACCAAAAGTGTGTGAAAACCATTTTTGGATTCAAGGATCCGTTTGCGAAATATTAAGCTTAAAAGTGCAATTTTTTGTTAGTCAAGTGCCAGTTGGTTGGTCTAAATGATTGGTTCTGGGCTGGGTATGTGAAAAAATTCACGGCAATAGTATATAACGAAATTAAAGGAAAACTCACAGCAAATAATAATTATTATTCCGTAAGGGAGCACATGTTTTTCAACTACAATGTTAAGTTTCTTCTTGGGATAAATTCATCCCAACTACGGGACCCTTCATTGTGCGTGGTCCGATACGCACTTGGCCAGTTTTTTCAGCATCAAACACGCTATGCAAAGTGATCACTAAAACTGGACCAAAATCCTAACACTGAACATAATTATGTATGTATAGCCTACTTACCTTGATACTTTGTGTATCCTTTAGTCAACTGCACGGTTGGTTGATGTTTTTATTCTTAAAGTATTTTAAAATCTATCCCATCTATGTAAGTAATTTATCGAGAGAACTTTGAAATAAATATAATAGAAAAAATAATGCAATCAGTATTTTTAATGCCAGCACTGTGTAAATACACAAAGAGAAATTTCACAATAGAGAGAAGTCAAAAGTATTATACCAACAAGAGCAGAGCTTTAATGGATGACAAAGAAAACATTTTAACAGATATCTTCATGCAGTACAACTGCAAATAAATAGGACAGCTGACGTCACACAAAATCCTTGTAACCGCAACTGGAAAAGCCACTACATCGTCCCGTACATTCCACCTGATGCTTTTCCTGCAATAAAATTTGCATAACTACGCTCCTTGGCACGGGAGCGGCGTCTTATTAAATTTCCAACCCCTCCAAAGTCATTAATGGTTTGTATTTAACCACCTACCAGTGTTATCTAGCCATAAATCATAAGGTATCAAGTGTAATGGCCGTGCGTGGCTGGCGATGACTTTTATTGCTCCTTCAAGATGGCAGTAATCCCCGGATCTCGGGTTTCTCGACGCGGCAGGATTACCCCTAATCTTTTGTTTATACGTATTCTTTTTCAAGGAAATATTATGATATTAACGTGGCTAATTCGTCGCGGTTTTGTATTCGCGGTAGGCAATATATTACTGTTTGCTGGTACGGTTATTTAAATGAGATTCTTTTGCTCAGTGATGGATTGTTTTCGCTTCTGTTATAAGAATTCTTTGGAGCAAGAAATGTAATAAAAGCGTCTGAAATCATACTTTTCAGCATTTTTTGTCGGTATTAAATGTTTTTTTTGCTATCCTCGTATTATTTTCTTTTCAATTCAATTATTTTTTGCAATGTTCCCCAGATAATTAATTATCTTTAATATACCTTCACTACCGAATCTTTCTACAAACCTCAGTCTCTCTCTCAAATCTGTGTGGTTCTTTCCTAAGAAAGAAAGAAAATACATTTATTTGGCACAAAAAGCAAAGGCACACAAGTAGAAAGAGAAAAAAAATAAGATAAAAGGAAATAATACAAAATAAAAAGTGTAAAAACTGCGTTACATGATACCAGCAGGAATGTGTGCCTCGCGGCTACGCCTACCTCAAAAAACCATTTCAGACACTAATCAACATGGTCCTCATATGGCCTGACCAAGATTATGTCTGGACTTTAAAAAGAAATTGTGACCTCTTAGTCTGTTTCGGCCTTTCTTCTCAGAGTACTCAGATAGGAAACGCCGAACTCATCTAGCAAACTTTTTTATATTTTTTTATATGACGTGATCCAGAATAAACAATTTAATTTAATTTCATAACCAATAGAAACATTATTGCAGGCAGCAGATTCTTTCATAGATTTAGGAAAATGTGAACACGCGTCACTAATCACTTCAGTAATTAACCCCGCAATGCATTCAACTGATTAACATGATTCAAAGTGTAAATCTACACTCAAATAACGTTGATTTGTGATTGCATGTGTCACGCACATCAAACAGAGCAGTGATAATAAACGACCAGACATCATTTAGTGTCACATTACACTCCGACTGAACCAGATTGGCATTCATTAACATACGTCGCGTCGGTCCTAACATGTCACCAATAATTGTGGTCCTACAGTGTCTCGCTATATTTGGCACAACTTTAATATCAGCGGCAACTGTCAAGTGGCTTCCAAACTCAAGCTTCAAGTTACCAGAGAACTTCAAAGACAAAAAACTTCCGTGTTCTAAACAAACAGTCGTGTTTCCACAATCGATTGCCGGTTCAGTCAAAATTGCATCTGGAACTGAAGTAAGCGAGTTCATTTTACCAGAAAATGGTGATTTGATTTTAGAAGGCTTGTTAACTTTTGGCGACAATCCCGCAGATACCAATTGCACAGAAGGAAACGCTTATTACTTGGATAAAACAGAATCGTCTTGGAACCAAGCCGATGTTTGGAGCTCACCGAAGTTCAACAAAGCTACTCCTGACTCAGACAGAGTACCGTGTTTCAACGATGTAGTGGAGTTCCCAGCAAATACCAGATTTACGGTGACCCTGCCAAAAAGATTGCAATTTG
Organism: Xanthia togata; assembly: GCA_963853775.1. Taxonomy (NCBI): domain Eukaryota; kingdom Metazoa; phylum Arthropoda; class Insecta; order Lepidoptera; family Noctuidae; genus Xanthia; species Xanthia togata. Next base: position 3,719,945 of record OY970797.1, on the reverse strand, counting down.
TACAAGGTCTTATAATTGGAAACGAAAGTTTTACCAATAGAGATTTCATGCAACTTACAGTGGCACAATCACGTGATAATACACAACAATTTGTTATGAATGAATTTATGACCACCGGCATTAGTATCGATAGTACTATGCCCTGTTCGATATTGTTAGGCTGTGCATGTCAATTATTTCCGTTGAGAATTGATTGTGCTTCAAAGTTTTGTCCGAAGGCTCCGTGTGTGCATCCTATCAAGCCTCTTGGGTTTTGTTGTGAAATATGTGGCGGGTACATATTGTTTGATGCGGATGAAGGATTCGATATGAAAACTTTCGGTGACCTTGTTGAAGACACTGTCAATGAGTACGGGAAAAGCCGTATTGAATACCACGTTGGTCAAACTCCGGAAATTCCGTTAAGAAGAATTCAACTCGTGGTGGTCGATAAAGGTGAATACGAAGGTTTAAGCGCAGAAATGATCAATTCTATTAGCTATGCTCTCCACGATCGTTGGGTCAAAGGGCATAAGGTTGCCCAGATAAGCGGGAGTCCTTTGTCGAAGTCGGGTTTGGGCGGAAAAATCTTTGTATCCATGTTTTTCGCAGTAATTTTAACATTGGGGGCGTTGTACGTATACTATTATCAGATTCCAAATCTAAGGTTCCCGATTGTATCTAGAAACATGACTGGCAGTTTATTTTCGAGGTTCGAGAGGAGGTCGGACAGTGTCGTGAGTTTGACGAGAAGAGATTCAGTGATCAGTTCTAGAAGCAACACCGGGTTTAGGAATCCGTTGTATAATTCTAAAAGGGAGCGTGTACAAGTGGCGGAGTCTGTAGTGGAGGAATGATAAACGTAACCTCATATTATATTGTTAGTTTTTAAATTGCACCATAAACCTCACGTCCATGGTCGTTGTTTAACATGGATATAACGTTTTCCTTTCGTAGCAGTGACGGAGTTGTAAATAAAGTGTTATTTCTAATGTGCTACAGAAGTAGTCGTATTCAAATATTTGTTGGCAAGGTCTGTTTGTAGATCTCAATTACTTCTTGGACAAGCAATGTAAATAAAACTGTATTACCTATTTAATTGTTTTTTATTTCATGAACTGCCTCGTTCGTCTAGTGGTCGCAAGCGCTACTGCTGAGCATGAGGTCTTGGGTTCGATTCCCGGGTCGGGCAAAGTGTTATTGGGTTTTTCTATCTGGAATTTCTCAGTAACAGCCCGGAGTCTCGATTTGTGCCCGGTTGATGGCAATAGGCTCGCCCCCTATTACATGGGACTTAAACATAACTGGCGAAATGTGGGTGTACCTACTACAGGTACACCTCTGCCCAACCCTTCCGGGAAACAAGGCGTGATGTTATGTTATGTTGTTTATTTCATGACCTTTTTTAAACAAATAACCTTGATTTGTAAATTGAACCCAAACCATACGCTTCGGAGCCGCCTGTACGACTACTAAGCTTAAGAGCCACTTTATACATTTATAGACTATAAGATACTAGACATTATATGGACAGCCTATAAAACATTAATATCCGTCGACAATATTTTATGGTCTCTATTGACTTTGCAATAACTTTCAGATAATCGCCTCTTAGCATTTTTTATGACTTCCGCGCTAACATTAAAATGTGCTGAGTGCCGTTATTTGCAGTTAACATCTTAGGGAAACTTTCATGAACTTATAATATTTAAATCTCCTACACGCAATGAGCAACCGCGGTGATTTATGCTCCCCCACCTACCTTCTCCATTTTAGAAGAGGTTTTTGTTAGGCAGTCAGATAAAAAAGGTGATACGAACAATAACGTTAGTAAACCAGTGATTACTGTCATAGAAATTGAAATGGTGCTTCGAATAGCAAAAGTCATACGACAGTGAAGTATCATACGCCTCGAAACTGTACAATACGATTTTGCAGCGTAAGTTTTGCTTCTATACAAGCGTCTCGACCTCGAGTTTTAATTCTATCATCATAAACCTATAGCAGACCACTGTTGCACGCCATTGCAATGCGCTCGATTCTCGGCAACTCTCATCCAGCCACTACCAGCCATCCTATGAAGATCGTCGCTCCACCTAGCCTGAGGGCGTCCTACCTTACGTTTGCCGATTCACGGTTTCCACTCAAAACGTCTACCCCAACGGTCATCGGTTCTACGGCTAATATGGCCGGCCCATTGCCACTTCAGCTTGCTTATTCTATGTGCTATGTCGACAACTTTGCCCTCAGAGATACTCCAAGCATAGCTTGTTCCAGAGCTCGCTGAGCGACCTAAAATTTATGGACCAGCCGTAACGTGAGTGTCCACGTTTCAACTCCGTAAGTCACATAGAGTCTGGCTAACGAAAGTTGGCCCCAGAATATTGGCGGCAAATTAAAAAATACATGCATGACAACACTAAAATTATACTATGAAAATTGGAATAACCTACTTTGATACTTGGTAATTCATTATTAAAAATATCATATATATAGTTTTTCAATAAGGACGCTCGAACTTTAGCAGCGCATAGCGGCCATTTCGGTAATGCGATTGCTACCAAATTTGGCATGAATATATATTTTGTCGTGACATTTCACCATGGAACGCTACACGCTTCAACAACGCGTAGAAATTGTGTAAAATTTATTATCAAAACCAGTTGTCTATTCGCCTACGTTCTGTGCGTTGTGTTCAATTTATGGCGTTCATCGTGTGAGTTAACACCGCTCGATTACTTTCTGTGGGGTTACATGAAATCTTTAGTGTACGCAGATAAACCACAGTCAATTGTTGCCCTAAAGGCCAACATAACTCGCGTTCTTCGTGAAATTGACCATTTATGCGAAGACGTCCTCCAAGATTAGTCCACCAGAATACGCCATCTACAGCGGAGTCGCAGTGGCCATTTGGCTGATATTATTTTCCACACATAATGTCATTGAATATTCTTTAAAATGTTATAAAAATTGTAGTAATATCACTTAAACAGGTTGTTTTATTTCATTTCAAAGTTCGAGCGCTCTTAATGAAAAACCCTATATATAGACAGTAGGTATAAGAACATTATGTTAGGGAAATAAAGAAACAGAATTTATCTACACATGTATTAATTTTTGATATGTATCAGGTTTGTAACGGGATTTTAAGGATTTATTGATCTGGTATAGGTGTTAGTATATGAGGTAAATATGAGCGGAATCCGAAAATAAATAGACAAATAAAATACGATAATATTCCATACATAATAACTTAGTTTTATTCATCGTAATCAAAATCAGATTCTAACACTTCAATGCCAAAAGATTCATCACTGTCACTAGTATCGCTGTCTCCAACATTTATAATAAAACTTTCTAAATTTTCTTCTGTTATTTTATCACGTTCTTTATATTTATTTTCAACATGTATTACATGATCAGTAATTTTCTTCCAATCCTGTGAACTTACGTTTTCAAATGAATCTTTAATTATTTCTTCTAATGCAGCTGTAGTAACTGCAATATTTTTGCTAGCCACTTTACGTTTTGCCAAACTCCACACAAGCTCGATCGCATTTAAATCACAATGGTAGGGTGGAAGTCTCAACACCTCATGACCACATTGATTTAAAATTTCATCAGCTTCATATATTGGATTAGGCGTATTTCGTTTTACAATACACAACAGCTCTGCTTTCGTGTGGTAGTCCTCATATTGAATTCCATTATCACGAAGCCACTCTCTTATATTACTTTTACGTGTTTGTGTGTTTGGAACCTTATTTATAATTACCGAATGGTAACTAGCATTATCCATTATGATTACACTTGGTTCTTCCAAATTTGGTATAAGTTTTTCTTTAAGCCATTTATTAAAATTTTCAGCATTCATGTCATGGTGATAATCAGCATTTTTTGATTTAGTACTAAACACTAACAACGAGTTTGGTACGGGGCCTTTCTCTGATCCAGCATGAACTACATATAATGTACCTTTTCCCGGTCGAAACATTTTCAATTGCACCACTAGTTGAAGGACCTTGCCATGACTTCTTAGGCTTGTAGTTTCTATGGACATAAGTCTCATCTAAATAAATGATTGGCTTGCCTTCTGCACGTTTTCCTGCTATAGTTCTTAAAAATCTATGTCTCCAAGCAGATATGTCATAGCGTTCTATTAATACAGAACGCTCATTTTTATTATTTTTAAATTCATAGCCATTGGCTAATAACAAGCGGCGCAGAGTTTCTCTGCATCCGTTAAAATCAATACTTTCTTTTAACTCCACCAACAGTGTCCTCAGTGTAGGAACTTGTTTTTTAACAATATAAAATTCGTTTATCTTGTTACGCATAGCATCTATGTCAAAGTTATCTAGGTTAGACACAGTAGGTTTCCGTGGGCGTTTCTTCCCCGGGGTACTCCAGACACCTTCATTTACTGCACCTTCCCTTTTTACTCTCTTTAGTGTTCTGACACTCACTTCTGCAAAGAAGATATACAAAATTTGTAATTAATTCTTGTTTTACGTAAATGCAAAGGTTTTTTTCGGCATAATTTCAAAACACCAGTGTATAGTAAAAACTTACCAGTCATTGAAGTTATTTCTTCTAAGTACTGATTCTGGGTTATTATCCTATCTTTCTGCTCTAATTCAGTGAGATTTTCAATAGTTCTTACTATTTCATCAACTCCTTCGACATCTTGCAGATTCTCTGTGAAAGAAAGTTAATCGTTTTAAAATTACCATTGTATGTATTTTAATTCTTTTTTTTTCCTCTGTTATATATCGTTTTGTATGTACAATAAAGCATATAATAAATAATAAATTACCAACAAAAATACAGCAAAAAATCATTATGAGTATATACGTAAAACATAGGTGATGTTATTAAAATGAATACGTTGACTGATGCGATGTACGAATGAATATAATTAGTTTTATTCAATACGAAAAAGCGAAAGTAACTTATTTGTAAGGATACGTAAATTATAAATCAAAATTTTACTAAGACGACTGGATAGGTAGGTGTTCAAAGTATCAAAATAATATTGTCTACTAACCTATGAAATTCAACACCACACGTAGACAATCTTGTTTTTGTTTAAACGCGGCATCACGCTGTTGTTGTTTTTCGTTGAACTTGCCAATCATGCAAAACAACATCTTTCGTACACCACTTTTGATAGATTTGTTCATTTTAAACCGTAATTAGAATCACAATTTACACAAACGCATACAATTTGACACCAGAGATACCGAACGACAACCTTGTCAAATTGACGTTGACGTTCATACAGAGTTGCTATATAAAAAGTTCGCAAATAATTCCAAGGCCTACTTTCGTTAGCCAGACTCTAACAGGCAGGACACACTTATTGAAGACCATCGTCTTTAGAATTTTGGAATACGCGACGAAAAGACCATTTACGAAGTATATCTTTTTGCCAATGCTACTGGCCACTATCAAATAAAGAGGTCAAATAATAAAATAGTTCTAATTACATGTAATGATACGCCAGTGAATCACAGGGCACCGCCCGCGTGGCGCGGCGGGGCGTCTCTACGCCATGCCATATATAACATCGCCACGCCGCCGGTATTATGTTGCGTGCATGATTTATGGTACATAGTGATGTGCTGAGTATACTTAGCTATTAGGTATGGATTTGGATAGTAGTCTGAGCTCACAGTAGTTAGTTACTGGCCTCAGGAAGCACAGTCTTAGGCCGGTCTATTCTGTAAAAATCTTGAAAACTTAGGTGAAGTGAACTGACACTTCACCTGATGCTATTGACCCTATTGACAGCTCAGTACAAGTCTCCACGGCGAGATTTCAACAGAATTGATCGGCAGATATAAACTTGTTTAGCTAACTATTAGTACATTACTGTTGCGATCTGCAACAAGGTCAATGATGTACGATCGTGAAAATGTGGGCCGGGATGAAGCCGAGGCACACATACGTGCCATCAATGCCTGGTTGCGGTCAAGGAGTGTATAGTACTTTTTTCAAATAATGCGCGGAAATGTGAAATTCAAACTAAGTAAATTAATTTCAAAAATTTCAGAATCAATGACGAACAATAATTTTTCACGCACCCAGATGTTCACTTTTTTCCTCTTTACTTTAAACAGCTCTATTTGCAAGCCAAATCGAAATTTACATAAAATCTTTTACATTTTCCCTCCTTGGTTACAATGTGATAAACGAAAAGTTCGTTCCATTTTTAAATAACACGACAGATATTAGTTTTCATAGTAATTTATTCGGCTGCTAAACATGACAGTTAAGATTTTCATAGAAACATTGCCGGCCGGGCTAAGTGCAACGGGACGAAGGTTTTCAAAATAATGCTCTAATTTCCAAGCATGTTTGAGAAAAAACAATTGAACATCACTTCCACGGTATGAATGAAAGTGACAATCCAAGATATTGACCACTGCAATTAGATGCACTTAAAGACGATGTCTAAAGAGAGGCCTTCGCCCAACAGTGGGACTGTTTAGTTAGACCATTTAGAAAAGGTCAAGGGTCAAGGTAGAAAAGGTCAGGTCTGGGTGAGTTTGAAGAATGTTTATAGCTTTAAAACATTTAAAAAAAATCAAAGCAAAAAATTGGTGCTTGCGAGGCACATCATACAATCCATATTCACAATATATTAGAATTAGAATTTTATTTATTTGTAAGAATATATTATGGTGTTCAAATATTTTTGTTAGTTCTATACATTCTACTACAAAGTATATGGTGTACAAATATTCAATTGTCATTCTTAACTAAGTACAATATAAATTTTAAGATTTGTGATATACAATAAGTCCAATATGAATTAGTGTTATTATAATTAGGTAATCGTTCCTATAATATGTCAAAATTAAGTCCATGTCATCTTGGATTTTTACAATAAGTATTCCATTTATTCGCCAATGTTATAAAAGTGGAAGTCCATAATTATCATCTTAGATTTTTTCAATATTCCATATATTCACCAATGTCATAAAACGTACGTACGTATTGTATGTACAGATGAGCATAGAAGGAATGGGTAAAGAAAGAAGCTTGGAAATAGGTCAAAATGATAAGGTTTAGAGCATTTATAAATACAACAAGTGGGCAACGTCGCAAATAGCTGTCAAATATTTCGCTGTTTTGATTGATTTGGCAATATTACTGTATGGAAATAATAAATATGGCGAACTAGTGCACTAAAATATTGATTATGAAATGCAATAATGAATATCGCAAAAGTTTTAGTCTTAGAAGTAAAAAAATATTTGAAAACTTTACAAATGTCTTTTTTACACCTAAAACGGTTACAACATCAAATTCAGGGCTATATTTGCAATTATTAATATTGTAGTACACTAGTTAGCCATATTTCTTATTTCCATACAGTAATATTGCCAAATTAATCAAAACAGGTAAATATTTGTCAGCTAATTGCGACGTTGCCAATTTTTTGGAGGAACGCTCTTAATGGTCTAGTTGAGACTTCAAATGGGTGATGCTGACAGCATGAAAAATACCATCTCCATCCCCATTTATGACTCATATGACTACTGATATTTTCCAACTTGGTTATTTAAGCTGTCAGTAACGAATCCTACCAAAACTTCGCTATACCCAACATTTTGAAAGCTCACCATTATCAGTGCGTCGTCAAAGGGTTATGAAACCGAGTCTTACTTTGTTCGTCTTTTGTCCCCAATCAATAGTATCAAGTTGCATCAAACGACTCAAAGACGCAACTGTCATGGCGGGTCGTTAATCATTTCCTTTTGGTGTGCGACGAAGTGGAGAAAGGGCTTGCTTACTGTGATGTCAGTAAGTCTATTCAGTATACGTCTTACTACTGTTTTCGGGTCGACCACTGGTTGAGTAGTCATTAACAAAGGATCACAAGATTTGGTCAATTTAATAGTAAATGATGTCGTTAGAAATTTCGGAACCCGTAAACCTCATCAGATTTAAGATGTAACAGTTCTGTAGATTGCGCTGTGCATCTTTAATCTTGACGTAAAATTTAACTACCTGAAGAGTAGTTTTAGGTGCTATGGTCTATCTATGTGATGGGGTTTGGTTTCCGCACTCAGTCCGTCAGGTGGACCATTGTGCGTGGGCCATAGCGGCCGTTTGGGGGGTTATTCCAACCAGCCCACCTCCCTCCAGAAGGCAATTAGGTCTCCTGGTTTGTCTAGAACATCTGTGTATAATCTGGGTTACCCGAGGATTTCTATTCTGATCTGGGTAACGCCCGTGCATTCAAAAAGCACGTGCGCAACGGACTCCTCAGCCTCCATACACGCCCTGCACAGAGGACTGTCCGTTATGCCTATTGTGTGGAAGTGTTTGCTTAGCGAGCAGTGTCCCGTGATGGTCCCTGTCACCAGGCGCAGGCAGTTCCTGTCCAGGCGTAAAAGGCGCCTGGTCAGCCTGCTATCCAAGGATGGCATAGCTTCCTTTGACTGCCGGCAGCCCGGTGTCGAGGACCACCATTGTCCTGCTTGTGTGGGTGATTTCCTGTAACCACCTACGTATTTGGTTGAACCGGATGGGTACGACAGGCTCGGGTCCACAGACTGCCGTGCTGGATCCTCGCCTAGCAAGTTCGTCAGCTGCGTCATTACCTAGCGACCCGCTGTGTCCTTTTATCCATTGCAGTGACCATGTTGCGGCTAGAGACCGTTATTCGCTCTAATGCCTTGTGACATTCTAGTGTTAGCTTTGAGGTAATAATTTTTTTCCTTAATGATTGGAGAACTGAGGCGCTATCGGAGCGTATACGTATGTGTGTATCCGTAACTCTCCTGGCTTCTAGAGCGTGGACCGCATGTATGATTCCCACACACTCCGCCTGATAGACGGTGTTGAACCTTCCCAGCGGTCTGGATATATTTATGTTGAGCTCATGTGAGAAGACTCCGACTCCGATGCCGGAGTCGGTCTTCGAACCGTCGGTGTATACTCTCATTCTCTGGGGCCTGAGTAGTCACACTGTTCTTCGGTGAGTATTATGTTGTAGTGCCTTTTTGAAAGTGGATTGTTTTCGGGGCTTTGTCGCAGGGTGATGCCATCATTGGCTTTCGTTTGATCGCATCCTCCTTTATGCGTGTGTGGTTAATTCTGGAGTCATTACTTAGGGTTCCCGATGAGTGGAGCCTGAAGGCGGCCAGGGCCGCTTCCTCCCGTACGATTAGGTGTAGAGGCGGCAGTCCTAGCAATGCTTGTAGGGCAGCGGTCGGTGTAGTTCTCATACAGCTAGTGATTCCGAAACAAGCAAACCACTGTAGTTTCTCAAGATCTCTCTGGGTTGTGGTCAGGTCTGTCCTGGCCACCAGACCAGTGAGCCGTATGTGATCATTGGTCGAATGACTGTGGTGTATAGCCAGAAGGTGACTTTGGGGTTGATCCCCCAATTCCTGCCAAGCAATCGCTTGCATTGCCACAGGGATATGCTGGCTTTCGTAATAGTATGGTTTGTGTGTTTTGCCCAGTTCAGTTGTTTGTCCAAATAGATGCCCAGGTATTTGGTTTCAGTTGAGAGGCTTAGTTGTTCCAAAGAATCGTGGTAATTGTAGGGTCATCAGTTTTCTCTTTTTTGTGAAGAAAATCAGTTCGGTTTTTGTTGGGTTCACTGAGAGTTGGTTGTTGTTGCACCATTACTACTATTTTCAGGGCTTGACGCATAAGATTGCATAGTGTGTTTTCGTGGGTCCCGTTGATTATTATGGTTGCTATGGTCTTAGAAAAAAAAAACTTTTTTTTATTGATTCAATGCATCCGGTATTTTTTCTAGTTTTTTTTGCTATGGTCTTAGAAAACTAGAAAAATACCGGATGCATTGAATCAATAAAAATTAGTCTGACGCGGTTTAATGGTGGGCAAAAGCCTTTCTCAAGTTATTCTTCAGAAGAAGGTAGTTGGTAGTCACTCGTAGTTAAGATAAACTGGGTGCGAAGGAACAAGTAACGAAATCTTTAAGCCCCCTATGTGACGTTCATCCAAAAAAGTGGCGACGTCGCAAATAGATGTCAAATATTTCGATGTTTTGATTAATTTGGCAATATTACTGTATGGAAATAAGAAATATGGCTAACTAGTGAACTAGAATATTAATAATGAATTGCAGTTTTAACACTGAATTTCATGTTGTAACTATTTTAGGTGTAAAAAAGGCACTTTCAAAGTTTCCAAATACCTTTTTACTTTTAAAACTAAATTTTCGGTGTTATGATATTAATTATTGCATTTCATATTCAATATTTTTTGTTTACTAGTTAGCCATATTTTTATTTCTATACAGTAATATAGCCAAATTAAATCAAAACAGCGAAATATTTGTCAGCTATTTGCGACATTGCCCACTGCTTGTACAAAAATGCTCTTAATGATATACTCGATGCAAGTTTCTTGCCTGTGGCATACAATCAAATTTAAGCAACATGACTTGTACCTATCGTCAAAATACTGTTTAGACGGTGCAACTATTATTATTACTCAACTTAAGGTATGCCACAGGAAATTAAATCACGCATGTAAATCAGACTTTATTTGGTATAGCCGAAAAAGTAGCATCTACCCAATATCATCACCACGAATTCTCGTTTACAAATCGCCTGTTCACGACATCTCCTATACCATTGTTAGAGCTACTATTGTTTTTACCGATCGCCTGAGTTATAGGTTTTCTGTAACGTGTCATCAGCACGATTTGTGTGACAAAGGAATGAGTTTTGTGCGTTTGATACGATGAATAGGCATGTTTATTTTTTATTTATTATACGACAACTGTAATTGGGGCAGTATGATGAATTATGAATTGAAAGGCGAGAATCGAATATCGAATAACAAACATAGAACTACAAATATGGAATTGAAAGGCACGACACGTTACACAAACATGACATAGGAGGTTGGTCGAATAAATATTTTTCCTCAAAATGTATTTGAACTTGTTCAATTAGTATTGAAAGGTATTATTAAAGGCGTTCATATACCTATTATTATATGGCAGGACTTGGAGTTCTTTTTTGGGGCTTGGGTTGAGTAACTAGTCTTAGAAACCAGAAGTGAGGACAGTTTTTTTTAAAATAACGAACAAGTATCACCTAAAATTATTTAATTAACAATCAAAACTTAATAACTAAACTTACAACAAATGATAATTTAGAACTATGACAACCGAAACTCTAATTACTGCAAATGATTTAAACTAATTACGAAAATAACAATGTATCGACCGAATATAAAAATACAAACGAGGGTAGCGATGCTCAACCGTTGCCGACCGATAACCGAGTGAACCCGTTGCTAGGCGCGCGCCGTCTTTTATAGCGTACCGCTTGAGCCAGGTTTTGGAGAAGGAGGTTTCGCTAAGACGGCCGTTCCTGACAGCGAGGCGTCCTCGACCGCATCTTGCCTTGTGTCACCACTAGGTCCACCATCACCAGTCTGGCCGTCATCTTCAGACTGGCCATAATCATCTGCAAAGGAACACATTCTGTACATTTGTTTTCTTGCGACATTTATGTGTCTGAAGCCAAAAAATAGAAAGCACTTGAACTAATGTTGTTGAGTACGCGATAGTGAGCGTGCACTCTCACCATCAGGTACCCAACTAAACAGGAAAGTTTCTTAGGTAATTGAAATGTAAATTTAAATGCTTCAGACTAAAAAGAAAAATGTTACAGAGCAAAATCAGTGATTTTAAGCATTAAAACGTAAATGAAACTAAATAGCATTCTAAACAATGGAATTCCGGACCTCCATTGGGTAGGATACTAGCCAAGATAGATTAATAGTAGTGAAGTCAGTATACTTAACCAGAACAGAAGCCATGAACCATAGGTTCGGGCCAAACAGAAGTCATAAGCCAGGGGCTCAGACCTATCGGAAGCCATGAACCAGAGGTCCAGGCCAAACAGAAGTCATAAGCCAGAGGCTCGGACTTTACGGAAGTCATAAGCCAGGGGCTCAGACCTAACGGAAGCCATGAACCAGGGGTTCAGACCAAACAGAAGTCATAAGCCAGGGGCTCAGACCAAACAGAAGCCATAAACCAGGGGTTCAGGCCAGACAGAAGTCACAAGCCAGAGGCTCCGACCAAACAGAAGCCATAAACCAGGGGTTCAGGCCAGACAGAGGCCTTCCGGTTGCTTACCAGCCTCGAAGAAAACAGAGCATGCGTCAGGCGTCCACTCGCCGCGCCAGAGCACCATATGCTCGGCAGCTGCCTGGGTTTTTTTGCCATAAGAACCAGCCACTAGTTCCAACTCGTAGCGATGATGTGGCAGTACACGCAGGACCTTATAAGGCCCCCGCATGCCAGAGTCGAGCTTCCCTGTGCTCTGCGATGCCTTATTGACAAAGACATAGTCCCCAACAGCGTAGGCTCGTGGTTGTCGCCGGTTCTGGTTGGTGTATTCATCTTGACGCCGCTGATTAGCTGTAAGCAAGTCTGAGGCACGCTGTCTCCTGAGCGTCATAAGTGCTTCCCGATTAGGGTTCCGGTTCTCAAGTGCGACGTCACGCACTAGAGATCTTATTACTGGGGTAGCTGCATCAATCCCAACGAGGAGTTGTAACGGCGAGGCTTGTGTAGTAGCCTGTCTGGTGACATTTAAATTGAGCTGCACCTTCCATAAAGCGTCAGCCCACTGAGAACCTTTATGTCCAACTTCTACCCGTAACATGTTTAAGACAGTTCTGCAGTACCTCTCTGCTTGTCCGTTTTCTCGATGCATTCCAGGTGTGATGAAATGAACGGAGCAACCCAAGCTACTAACCCACTCTCGGAAGGCTACGCTTTCGAACATTCTCCCTCTGTCACATATTATGGTACTTGGAGACCCGAACAAAGATATCACGTTAGTAAACACCCGTTTTAACTCGCCTGAGTCTTGACGATACATACAGTACAGCAGACAAAATTTTGAAAAGCTGTCAACCACTATCAGAACGTACTTAAACCCGTTAGATTCTGGAAGCGGGCCCAATATATCGGCATGTATAACACAGAATGGGTTTTCAGGCTTCGACCAAGACTGAATAGGTTGTGGGGGTGCTTTAGGTACTTTCTTATGAGCTAAACATACAAGACAGTGGCTAACATATTTTCTAACAAATTGCCTAACACTCGGAAACCAAAAGTGACGTAATATGAGATCCGTCGTTCTGTCAGCACCAACATGATCATGCTCATCATGGAAAGCTCTTAAAAGGCTAAGCCGGTAACCTTTGGGGATATAACATAACAAGCGTGGCTCTTCCCCGGTTGGTGTATATTTATAAAATAAGAGTTCGTTTTTAATTAAATACCTCGAAGAATCTAATTGGCCCTCTCTTAACTTAACAATTAAATTTTGGGTTTCCTCGTCCGCAGTCTGAGCGACCTTTGCCCAATTATTAGTATTGCGAATGTGTGATACATTTACAGTTTCAGGAGGATGCCGGCTTAGAAAATCAGCGTGCTGCATCATGGAACCTTTTCTATATTCCAAGGTAAAGGTAAAGTCTTGTAGGTAAACCCACCAACGCGCGACACGAGGCAACAAATCTTTTTTTGTTTCAGTTAATTTCAATGAATTACAATCCGTCACTATTTTGAAGTTGATACCAATCAAATAATGACGGAAGTTCTGAAGTGCGCGTACAATGGCTAGGGTTTCCAGCTCGTAGCTGTGATAGCGACTCTCTGCGCCCTGGGTGGACCTACTATAGTAGCTGACTACTCTTTTTCGTTTACCGGCATGCTCCTGCAACAACACCGCACCGACACCGATAGAGCTGGCATCAGTATGAAGCTCTGTAGGCAAACTTGGGTCAAAGATCGCTAAAACTGGTTCGTGGGTCAAACAATGAATAATGTAGTCACGAGCCACATCCTGTTCTGAACCCCATTTAAAAGGTTCTCCCTTTTTTAACAATCGGGCAATGCAGGCTGTTTTGGAAGCGTAACTCGCGACATAACGCCTAAAATACCCGGCCAGACCCAAAAATTGGCGAACCCCCTTAACATTAGTCGGTTTTGGGGAATTTACTAGCGCCTCTATTTTTCTTGGGCTCGGTCGCACCTGACCATTACCAACTACCCGTCCTAAGTACTCTATTTCGGTATCTAGGAAGGTACATTTTTTTAAATTAACCGAAAAACCGGCATTCGTGAGAGTACTCAAAACTTGACGCAGCAAGTCGAGTCCTTCAGGAATTCCGTTTGACATCAAAAGTACGTCGTCGATGTAAGTCAACACTCGCCCACTATCGATATAGGGTTTTAAAGTTTTTGTTATTATTCTTTGATAGACTATGGGAGCGTTGGCTAACCCATAGGGCATTTTCTGGTATTCGAAATGCCCTTCGGGCGTTACGAAGGCAGTTTTAGAAATCGAATCGTCATCTTTTAATGGCACCTGGTGAAATCCAGTTGCCATGTCTAAACTGGTGAAAAACTTAAAGCAACCAAGCCTATCGATATGGTCGTCGATCAAGGGTAAAGGAAATCGTTCTTTGACCGTTACAGCATTAAGTGCCCGATAATCGACGCACATCCTATCACTCCCGTCCTTCTTCTTGACGAGGATGATAGGACTGGCGTAGTCGGATTGTGACTCACGAATGATTCCCTTTGAAAGTAGGTCATTAATAATATCCCGAACCCTATTCTTTTCGTCACAAGAAAGCTTATAAGGCCTATGAACTACCGGGGCACTCGACGTTAATCTTATTTCCATACTACCCGTATTCACCGTTGATGTAGCAGTCCCCGTAATGAAAAAACTTGAAAACTCGCGGATGATATCAAGCAAAAGATTCCTGTCATTGCCAGCTAACGGCGTTTTAATGTTTTCATACTCAACGGTAGATACGTGCAGTACGGAAGGTACACTGTCTAATCTCGTGAGCCGGTGTGAGTTATTACTACGCGTGTAAGTAATCCCCTCTCTATCTAATACGTCCGTACCAATCAAAATGGGTGCCGTGATACACCCAACTTGGACCACATACAAATCAACTTCCAAAGAAACTTCAGGAAATTCAATCATAGTCGTAACATATGACGTTGATTCAATCTCCTGGCTGCCTATACCTCTCAACAAACGATACGTTGGGATTCGATTGAAATTAAAATATTTAAGAACCGACTCTAAAATCAACGAGATATCGGACCCACTATCAATCAAAGTATCTATAGGCACCTTTTGAATAACAGCAGACATTATGTTGTCACGTTTTGATTGACACTTGAGCAAAAATTTATCTTAGCCGATTTCTTTTGATTACGTTCGGTTTCAGATTTTTGTTTCGAAAAGCATGTATCAACCACGTGACCGTTACGTTTACAATATGTGCAAAACTTGACTGCTTTATCACCCGATGTTGAGGGCGTTGACGTCACGGTATCTGCTGATGGTGGCGTATTAGTATCAACTTTAGGTCTTTTCCTGCAGTCATATTTCGTATGGCCAACTTTACGACAGTAATGACACACTATTTTACTATCTCCCGATTTGGTTGCTTCGCGTTTACGCGATGATGACGGTCCTACATTGTTTGAGCGGGAAGTATTGTTTGAACTGTGCGTGTCGGTTTTTGGTTTGATATATACCGACAAAAATTCGACTAAATCTCTTATTTTAAGTTTAGCATTCGTTGCCGCAGCCTTTATTTGAGCATCAGTAATACCTCGCACAATTATTGCGACTTTCAGCTCGTCAGACAAGCCCTTTACAATATTAAGACGCAAAAGGGACTTGCGAGCATATTCGGCGTATGTCGGGAATTTATTTGAATTGTTACACATAACCTCGAATAAAATTGTAGCAACATCAACATTACGTGGGCACAGTGAACGAAACTCTAACTTAAAATTGCTCCATGAACGATCATTTGTTATCCACTCGTTAAGCCATGACTTCGCATCACCACGCAAACAACTTCCTATGCGCCCTAGACAGTCGCGATCGTCCCATTTATTTAAATTACGAGCGCGGTCTACCTCTGAACACCAAACGTCAAAGTCGTGCAGGTTAGGATCGAAGGGAGAAATATAAAAATTATGCGATCTCTCTTGAACTAGGCAAGACAATGCGCCAACGAGCTTATCTGTTACGTCATTATCCCGGTCGAGCGTCCGCGACTTCTGCCTCGTAGAAGTCGCCTGCCCCCGTGGGCTATGCTCCTCAACAGGCGTAGACACGCGACAGGTTATCGAAGTCGGCAAACGGCTCTCAATTGAGTTCAAGCGAGCTAATATTTTACCTAAGGCCTGATCACGCGGAGAATCCCGGCGGCTATATGAGGTATCGCGACGTCTGTGACTATTACGTGGACTACGGGACACATTACGATATCTCGAAGAGGTACGTTCGCGATCATGAGAACGCTCACGGTATCTACGCGGTGAAGGAGTGTGATTGCTCCTTTTGGAACCGTGGCTACGATTACGCGATCTACTTCTCAACGTTTGAGAACGATTACGATGCGATCGACGCGAATCGTCTAATTTTTCAACACTTATCGAACGTCCTGGCATAGCTCAGAAAGTAAATGATCAGGAATAAGATTTAATACTCACCGATACACACGAAACCACGATCAACAAAATTTGCAGTAATTAGGTCAAATTCAAACACTAACGGACATTTAGTTTTAACCTAAAACAGATGGCACAAACAGCACTAAGCACGTGGCTATCCCACTTCTGATCTTAGAAACCAGAAGTGAGGACAGTTTTTTTTAAAATAACGAACAAGTATCACCTAAAATTATTTAATTAACAATCAAAACTTAATAACTAAACTTACAACAAATGATAATTTAGAACTATGACAACCGAAACTCTAATTACTGCAAATGATTTAAACTAATTACGAAAATAACAATATAACGACCGAATATAAAAATACAAACGAGGGTAGCGATGCTCAACCGTTGCCGACCGATAACCGAGTGAACCCGTTGCTAGGCGCGCGCCGTCTTTTATAGCGTACCGCTTGAGCCAGGTTTTGGAGAAGGAGGTTTCGCTAAGACTAGTGTTTCAAATTTCTTGAAAAATTAAGCGATTTTATGTTGTTGTTCGTGCTCGGTTTATGATGGCAATAGGCTCGCCCCCAATTACATGGGACCTGAACACAACTGGCGAAATGTTAGGGGAGTAGAGGGCACATGTTATGTTAGGTTAAAAGATTGAAAATACTTTTACAATGTTTTAAACTTACCATTTCTAGATTTCTCTAAAAATACCTCTTTACATGCCTCTTTTTGCAGATGATAGGACAACTATAGCATGTAAGAAAACTGACACCAATGAACTTGACATTAGTAATGCTTTAGCTTCTATAATTTACTGGTTAGACAATAATAATCTAAAAAATAATTTAACACTTTATACACAAATTTTGCATTTTAGTCAAAGAATGCCATGAATAAATAGTGTGTATGTTTGGTCTTAAAATTACAGACAGTTGCAAACCATATTTTATTAAACATCAAATTATCTTCCTTCCTCCCTTGTATTATATTAGAAAAAGTATAATTTGTTAAAAATAATCCCGAACTGTTTCCGAAGTCTTCAGATGGTTCAGCAAGAAGTCAACGTGATAATCCGAGACTTCGTTTACCTAGGGCTAAAACAGCTCTCATGCGTAACAGTGTATTCTGCACGGCCCCAAAATTATACAACAAGGTACCAAAAGCATACAAAGATTTGAATATTAATAGTTTTATTAAAAACACGAAAAACTTTTAATAAATAAATGCTACTACTGGTATAATGTTGACAACTATTTAAATCATGTTATTTAACTGTAACTAGGATTTTTTTGTACTTTAAATTATATTATTATTGTGTTTGTACGCCTTTCTAGGCAAAACAAGTTATTTTTTTTTAATCGTTCCAACTGACACATACGTACACGTGTTTTTGACAAATAAATATATCTTATCTTATCTTGCCCCGAAGCTAAACTAACTAAAATCATCTTCATACATGAAGCAATATTCAACTCAGTACAAAATTACACGGACTCTTATTTCTAGTATCAATACTTCTTGGTGCATTGTCCAACGACAGTAAACGTCACTTAAAAGCTATTAAATAAATAAACGTTGTACTAAAACTATTTCTGAGTAGCAACCCTAAAAACACATATATCAAAAGTGTGCTAGCAGCGCAGGGTTGTGCCTGAGCTCTATAAATCAGGGCTGGCGATAACTCATGAGAATCAATTGGTATTTCCGTGTCGTCGCCGAAAAGTTTCGCTAAGAATTGTTCGGAAGCTAGATTCAGTAATTTGATAAGCAATTGTTTATGACCTTAGCAGCTGATGATTCGTGGGCAAGTTTACTTGCTTTTTAAATTTGTTAAGGATGGTAATTGGGTGCTTAGTTGGCTGTAGCTCTGATCATCATAAACACTTTTTTATTTTTATTATTAGGCTGTTGGGTCGATTGGATATCCTTCAGGCAAGTTGAAATTCTTAGATGGACTCTTTAATTCTTAACTCTTCTACAAATAACTAGTAACCAATAGCCAACTTACTAGTTAGTGACTTAGTTTAGTGAATATTGTATAGTTTATTTTTACAAAACTTCTCTAGCTACCACAGGGAACTTATAATACAAACATAACATTATAAAAACAGCTGCATTTTACGACTTGGTACCTATTACCAGTCCATTAAAATTACAAGCACTCAATTCACTTCAGAACCTTATTCGTATGCATTAAAAACGTAATGGCTACCTGGTAAATGCCTTTAAAACAATAAAACTGTGAATTTTAAAATTTTCCTCGTCTTTTTAACGTACTCGTGTGCTCGCGACAGCCCTGTCATAAATCTCATGGCATGTTTGTCAAGTATGGCGCTGGAACGCGCCCGGTCGCACATTTACGACGCACTATAAAGCACAGGAACGCGATGCACTGACATTTCTGATTTTTTGGCGCGCTTTTGTGCAGAGGTAAGTGAAGGGAAAATGAGCTGTTTCGTTTAAAATATGTAAGATGATAAAGGGTTTTGCATTTTCTGCGTTGTTTCGTGGCTGTTTTGCTTGCGTTTAATTATAACAGGTATAAGCTATGGGGCTTAGTATTTTGGGAAAATGTCGAAGGCTACGCTGTGATGTGGCCAGTATTTATAATAAGTTAGTCAGCTGCATAAATAAAGTACTCATTGGAATAATAATGTTTTTTTTGTTAGTGTTCAATAAAATAAGGGTTTAGTATCTAAATAAAGGTATTAGATACTGAAAAATATTTGAAATTGCATTTATTTTCAATTTATCCAATTAAATTGTAATTCAGCAGTAAATAAATTAATCACCACCTCAATCTCCAAAACTAAACCCAATACCCAACAAATAAAGTAAAAACATCGCTTGTCACAAAAAAGTTTTCAAAGAAAATACATCACTTTTCAATTTAGCCTGTGTGCTGTGGCAACACGAAACTATTTCATTCACTAAGGGGTCTGTAATTCGATTACTGTTCGTCTCATTTCTCCCGAGATGTCGTGATTCGCCATAATTCGGGAATGCATGCGATTCAATGGGAATTTAAGTGGATTAAGACGTATGGTGGAGGCGCCTTTGTTTATTTTGGTAGTGATGTGGGAGACATTGGTGTTTCAATTTGGGGAGCTGTTGTAATGTTTAGTATGTGGTTGGCGTGGTGTTTGCGTAACGCGCGGTTTCTATTAGTACCGATCGTTACATTTACGAACAACGACTCATAAATAATAACAAAATAGTTATGTATGAAGTGTAAACTACTTTTGTGTATGTGTAAAGAAGTGCTCTTCTTGTAATTAAAAGCACATTAGCAATCCCATTATTTAGAACTCCGCTAATACATATATTCAGAAAACAGTTTACTGCAAGCCAAGTACCTAAGCGAGATACCATACCATTTCCAAACTTTTTTGAGGAATTTGTCACGATTGTGGATAAGCAGGTATAGTTTTTCACAAAAGTAAAGGCTAAATGGTCTATGATTAGCTGTGTATGGGATGAAGCGCATAGCCAGCCCTGAAGGTAAGATCAAAACTAAATGCTAAATACAAACTACCGTCTTTAATGCAACCCTAGCATAAAACAAGAGAATGACGAAGAATCCTTTATCAAATATCAGGCATCCAACTAGGATGCCTGGCACTTTTGAATTGATGTCAGCAATTAATACTCTGCGCGTTAGGTGGCGCTAGTGAGCTGGTCTCTCAGGGCTCTCGCTAGATCCGCTAGACTTAGCGCGTCTGTACCTAGACTCGGTTTTGATTTATCATTTTGGTATTACTGACGGACCTTCATCTGGTATAGATGCCTTTTCAAAGAGATCTTGTTTTTTTGTAACATGTCCTAACTCAGATAAATATTCTTATGTTGGGAGTGGGTTAATTAATGACAACAGTATTTGGGGATTGAAATCACAACCTCTTGCTCACCATTCCGCATACTAAGCAATCGGCTATCGCCACAAGGGATGATTCAGTAGGGATTGTCAAAGAATCTATTTCAGTCTATTTAACGACATATTCATTTTGAAAGAGAACAGTGTTGGCCGGCGCGGTAACGGCCCCAAATTACGAGTTGTAGGTCGTAGGGCCCTGACAGACGCTTAACTTTGTGTAAATAATTTCACCACCACTGCTCTCAAAACGGTGAAGGAAAACATCGTGAGGAAACCGGCATGTCCTAGAACTAAAAATTCGAAGTCATGTGACATCTACGAACCCGCACTGGGGCCGCGTGGTAGATTACTTCAAATCAACCGAAGATGGTGTTATTTGCAGATGACACATCATTGATTTTTAAAATCAACCGACGGTCACAAAATCTTGACGATGTGAATAGCTCTATTCTTCAGGTCCAAGATTGGTTTACGGTAAATAATTTGGTAAATTACCTAATGTCAGAAGTAGTGAATGTGACATCATATGAATGGAGAAAAGCTGGAATTTAATCATCAAACGGCTTCCCTAGGAATCACGTTACACGAGAAATTACAATGGGGACCTCATAGAACATCTCTGGCGGTGCGGCTAAGCTCGGCCGCTTATGCTGTTAGAAAGATAAGACAGTTAACAGACGTAGAAACCTGGCGTTTGGTCAATTTTAGCTACTTCCACAGCATTATGTCATATGACATTTTACTGTGGGGTCGGGCTGCTGACATTGAATCCATCTTTATTTTGCAAAAGAGAGCTATCCATTTATAATCTACGTCGCCGCGAATCTCTCAGGGAACTATTTAAAATGATTAATATTATGACGGTACCTTGCCAATTCATTTATGAAAATATTATGTATGTGAGAAAAAAATTACATCTTTTTAATAAAATAAGCGATAGACATAATTTTAATACTAGAAAGATAAAATAGTTCAAACATTTTTCAGATTATCTAAAGTACATAAATCTTTTATGGGGTACTGTGTTAAGAGCGGCCAACCCGTCATAGATTTCATACAAACGCTCGTACGTGATTATGGCGTTGTAACACATCTTTATTTGATTTTTTGTAACTAATATGTATCTTGTGCACTATACCTAGGATTCTAGGAAAGTAAAACATAGAAAATTTGAGAAACAAATTCAGTATAAGCCTCCAAAAATCAGCTTTTTTGCACAAATTACACCTGAACTTTGGCCGGTCATAATGTACTCATAAATAGTAAAAGTAAAGAAAAAATCTGCATAGAAACCTTGCACTTGTAATGGAGATTCTAAATGACAAAAAATTATTTCAAAAGCTTGTAAGGCTTACTCAAAAACACGTATTTCCTGAAACAATATTTTACACACTATTTTGCGTACAATGTTATCGCGTTCTCACTTGCTTGTTAGTAGTTCTCACTTGCGCTCGATGAAACAACAAGCTTTTCGAACATGCTCGCGTTGTCGATAGACGGGCCGGGAAGGGCCCTCTTAAATGTTACAAGACAATACCTTATGATACACTTTGTAAACAAGCATATTACAAATTAGAGGATTATATCCAAGATAAGAATGCTTGGAAACATGCTGGTCCTGCTCCATAGAATAATCTAAAATCTAGACGAAATCAAACTGGTTGCTGAATTGTATAATTAATTTTTTAAATATACACTCGAGAGCAATGAATCCGGGTCACTTAAAGAATCCTAAAAATCTCGGAAACTAAAAATGCTAGGTTAATGCAATAAATTGTATTTAATAGACAATGTAATACTCCTTAAATGAAGGTATTAAAACTTCTTAGTTATTGTAAAGTTATATCATAAAAAAATCAAATTTGAAAAAGGGCCACTTTCGAAGATGGAACTACGAAATTACAGCATTTGGTTTTGCTTTTGTTTGTAATCTGTCATTTATGTTGGTACATAAACCATGTTGATAGTGCTCTATATTCATTATTCAAGCTGAAATTATGTCGCTTACGCCTGAAGAATGCACCAGAATACTTACAATGCTGGAAACCGGCCGGAGTCAGCGCGATACAGCCAGGACTGTCGGTGTGTCGCTGTCAACAGTACAAAGAGTTCTCCGACGTTACGAAGAAACTGGTTCTAACCTACGCAGACCAGGAACGGGCAGAACCAGGTGTACCACAGCAAAAGAAGACCGATACTTGGTGAACACCATGCTTCGAAATCGCTTTCTTACAGGAACTGAACTCACAAATCAGTTTCGACGCCTCGTAGGAAGTAACCCAAGTGCATGGACAGTAAGACGTCGGCTTGCTGAATCTAACTTAAAACCCCTTAGACCCGCAAACGGCCCTAAACTGGAGCGTGGGCATCGTATTTCAAGACTAAGATATGCCCAGAGCCACGTAAATTGGAGTATTGAAGATTGGTCAAAAGTTATGTTCTCCGACGAATCAAAATTTATGCTCTACAAGCACGATGGAAGACACAGAGTGTATCGAAGACCAGGGGAAAGATTCAAGCAAGCATGCATCGAAGAAAAAGTAGCCTACGTTGGTGGGTCTGTACTTGTGTGGGCCGGAATTTCTTCTGAAAGTCGCACAGAGCTGGTGATCATAGAAAACGGCTCTTTAACTAGCGAAAGATATGTGGAAGAAATCCTCAATGATCACGTTGGTCCATTTATGGTCAATTTAGGTGAGGATGCTATATTTATGCATGACAATGCCCGACCTCATACAGGTAGGATTGTGAATGACTACCTTCAAGAGATGAACATTACTCGTATGGAGTGGCCAGCGCGCAGCCCGGATATCAACCCGATCGAGCATGCTTGGGACGAGCTAGGCAGATGCGTAAAACAACGAAACCCTCCCCCAATCACGCTTCGTGAGCTCAAAATTGCTCTCAAAGAGGAATGGGAGAATATTCCCCAAAATCGTATAAGGAACTTGGTGTACAGCATGCCAAACCGCGTAAACGCAGTAATGGAAGCACGAGGAGGCAATACGAAGTATTAAAATTCAAGAAAATCGTAATAAAGTTCAAAAATTTCATGTTTCCTATTTTTGTTTTAAGGAGAGATCAGCAGTTTTTTTCTTTATGTAATTTTGTGTTAATAAAATGTATGGTGACTCATATTTTTTTTACTTTAATTTAAGGAGTATTACATTGTCTATTAAATACAATTTATTGCATTAACCTATCATTTTTAGTTTCCGAGATTTTTAACATTCTTTAAGTGACCCGGATTCATTGCTCTCGAGTGTATTACTTAGATTTTACATTCTGTGATTACTTCCTCACACACTTTTCTACTTACCTATGTTAAATATGTTATTAGTATTTTCGTACTTTTGTTAAGGAAGAGCGGAGTCTTCTAATACAGGCATTGTTTGCTTAGAGGAAGGCTCCAATCACAAACTAATTTTTGTAATCTTGTGGAAGAAATAAACAAGATTGAATTTTTGAATTTGAACACTGACTTATTAATTGTAAAATTTCAGGAAAATCGTCTACTTTTACAATGTTTGTAAATATGTGAGCACCATGTATCTATCACATGATTAATTTATCTGTTGTTGCTTCATATTTTTTTTTATCTAATTGTGGGATAGTAATTTTATTTCAGGTGCATCATCTTCACATATAATCATATAATGTACCTATACAAAATATTGTAAAACATTTTAAAAGAGTAACGGTGGAGTTTCTTGCCCATTCTTCTCTATGTGAAAACTACATTTTGGAAGGGGCGACAATAATCAATTTTTTTTTTTTGTACATTTTGACGTTCAAAGGTGCCTTACAAGGGACTATTTGAAATAAATGATTTGACTTTGACTTTGATTACAGCCCACTCCCTCTCGAAGAGAGGAGACCTGTGTCCCAGCAGTGGGAATATTATAAGCTGATTATGACATTTTAAAAGATTAATGAATTTGATAGTTAACAGCCGGTCTATTCTGTAATAATCTCACGGTGAAAACTTAGGTAAAGTGAACGTGAAGTGAGCTGTCATTCCACCTGCTGCTAGGGACTGACAGCTCACTCCGAGCTCACTTCACCTTAGTTTTCACGGTGACATGGTTACAGAATAGCACTGCAGATCCAGTGATTCACACCATGTTTTTGCAGGAGGCAAATGAGTAGCATTTCGCTGGTTAAAAAAAAACTATTTTGACTCATATAATTAAGTGTCTGACGAGCACTTATGTCTCGCATATCTAATTTGTCTGTCCTCAAATTAGGCCATGAAAGCCTTTTGTGTATTTTTGTACATAGCCCGTACATTAGAGGGCCATTGTGCTTCGTTTAATAAGGCGAGTGCGCTTTCCACTTGCCTTATAAGGTGCCGTCGCACAAACGAGGTTAATTCACACGATCTGAGCAAGAATGGACGTTAGAAATAATGGACGTGGTATTTAGCTGGTTTAATGTTATGTAGATTGGTATCTACAAGATGGATTGTTGTTTGCTAGTAGCTATGTGTTTTCACGAGATATTTATGTCATTTTGGCACAAAGTTATTTCAGAGTAAGGTCCATAGAAACTTCATTGAGTTGAGACTCCATTCAATTAAGTAGAATAGTGTCTTTATTTCCATTCAGGCCACCAGCTTTATTTGCATTGTTTACAGCAAATATCTTATAAATGAAAAAATAACACACATGCTTTAAATATTTCTAACAGTCTAGTAGTCTTTGTATTCATTATGTCTGTACATGATTATTATCAGCTACAATATCTAATGAAAATATTCACAATAAACTCTAAGTTTATTTGATCAATAACTCTTCTCAACATTTTTCTTCTCATCACAGTGAAATGTTTAATATTACCGACTCCATAACTTCGTACCACAACAATAGTAAATTATCTCAACTCGACACACCCGTACGTGTTACTTTTTTGTTTGTCCAAATGACCGCGCCATGTTACTTCCGTTCACTCGCCCGATTAGTGGAGCCAGTACTACGCTGATTGTATTCGCCCAAAGCGGGCAGTGTAAACATAGCATGTACGATAATTTAAATGAATGAGTTGGTTATTATGGGATTTTAATGGATGCTGCAGCTTGCGGCTTTAGTTGTGATGTTCGTTAATATACAACAGAGTAAAATGTATTAACATTTTCTGGCTACTACGTACATTTATATTTAAGGTAAAGTTTCGTAGCTGTATCATGGCTTTTAATCAGATATTTATCACACTCTAAATTGAAGTTATTTTTGTTACAGTAAGTTACAGATTACTTAAAAACCAGTTCAAGACAGAAACAATACGATTCTTGCGATATCTGGCAAAATCTTATTAAACTTTTGAATCTGGGATAATATAACTATACCTAGTCTTATGCTGTAGGCTTGAGGATTTTGCCAGAAGAGGTGTTTGATTAAATGAAAGAAAATTTAAAACTCATAAAAAGTACACTTTGTAAGCAGTCCGGCTTCATAGGACAATTTAGAATCTAGACAAAATCTAAATGGTAGCCAATTTAATTGTATAATATTATTTTTAATAACATTGTTTTTATATTCTGTGATCACTTGATCTCACACACTGGCTTATTAATAGTATTAATTGTTAAAACGTTAGGAATATCGTATAATTTTACAATGTTTGTAAATAGCTGAGCACCATGCATCTATCATATTATAATAATTTAACTGTCATTCCTTCATTTTTCATTATTTTTACCTATCGTGGTATAGTAATCTTATTCTAGGTGCATCGTCTTCACATACAATTATATAATTAATGTGTGAATTTCTTTTAAAAGAGTAACGTTGGAGTTTCTTGCCCATTCTTCTCCATACGAAAACTACATTTTGGAAGGGCTGAAGAGATCAATTATATTTTTTTTTTGTGTAAATTTTGACGTTCAAAAGTTTTTTGTGCCTAATTGAAATAAATTATTTGACTGACTTTGTGGTAGATTTGGTGATTTTTGGTGGCAATCTATCAAATAATCCCGTAGACCTCCTTTTGCAATCCCCGAAGACATACCCTGCCCTGTCCTCGAGAAGAACCACACATCAAAAATATAACATAAGTATTAATATTCCATAAAAAATCGCTTAAAGCCCACCTCCACACACTCAACACGTAATACAAAAATCCTCTCCGTTTAAACCAAGCCCCTCGCGACACCGCGCGACAGATGTTCGAGTGTCCTCGTCTGAAGAGTCCTTAACAACTGCGGTCGACTCTCCACAATGCGTGCGCTGATTACCGCTGCGTGCGTGTGAATGCGCCTTTACGAATCTAAAGAGGTTTTAACTTTTTTGCTACTGTATAAGTATCAATGGGGAGGTTTTATTTGTGGAAAATTGTACGTGGAATTTAGAGGTTCAGGGTGTAAAATTAAATACGGAGGAATGTCTCTATATTCTGGTGATAATATCTCTGATTTTGTAGATTTCTTTGAGTGTAGTTGTATTCTAAGTGTGATAGAGATAAGCAGTTGGTATCCTAAATCTACGATCTCCAAAGCTTACTACATAAGATGAGGTGGCAAACGCTAAGGTGTCTGAGAGGCTGGCAAATGAGTTGTTGTGAATTTGAACTTCGGAAACCTTCTATTATAAATGTCTCAACATTTTATCACAAGTACCTAAATCTGTTTAAATGTAGGAGTTAGCAGGAATAGTGGTAAAGTAACATTTGTGCAATGACGATGACAATAAAATAATTGAAAAAATAATGACCTACCGCGAGTCGCCGTAGGAAAGGAGGAGATCACCATTCTTCACAGGAAATAGACACACATAGAAAAAATGCCCACATTAAGGCCTTTTGCTCACTGGTCGGTACGTTTTCGGTACGGGATCGGCATTCTAGGTAGCGAAAGCTTACTGAGTGCCTATATTTCAATGAGCGTTTCCCGATTTCCTGGCTCGGTATACGCGGGAGCGGGGCGGGATCGTATCGGTACCTTGTGACGTCACGCGTTTTACAGCATGCCCGAAACCTTATCGGATACTTTCTTTTTATCCCGGTATTACGTCCACGCGGGCGAAGCTGCTGACAAAAGCTAGTAAATTATAGAATTAATTTGAATTTGGAATTCTAAATGAAAGCAGTGCGGAACCGTTTCGGTACAGATCATATACTATACCGCACTGCTGCTTACCGACCAAAGCGGAAACAAAATCAGTGCGGTATCGTTTCGGTATATCGAGCAGACTATACTAAAACGATGCCGCACTGATGGGCTTAGAGAAAAGACGACTACCCATGTGCAAGTCCATAGATTTACACTACCAGCCCATACCATTATATCCCTTCCCCCACCAAAAAGTACTTACCTATTCCCATTTTTCGGCCATTTCATTAGTGCAAGCACTTACGAAGGCTAATTTATTTTTATTGTTCGTAGTCTTGACTACAGTAAAACTTACCTTAGCTGGATTTATGCGCGGAGCCACAACCTCGGGTATAAATAAAGGGGGATGTATTGTGCTTGTGCTATTGATTCTGGATGTAAGGCTGTTCCTTAGTGCTTTACAATGTTAAGGGAGATAGATGGGATCGGGGTGTTTTGGTGCTTCCTTTTTTTTGGCAACTGCCCGTGTGCGCTACATATTAAAGGTTTTCTTTTGTTCTAGCATTACTAAGTATATAAATATACGTTAAGTAGATAATAAATGTCGTATTACCTATTCTAATAATCCGGTTGACGGGGCGGTGCTTGTGGGAGGCATAAGTCTAACAGTAGACGTCTTTCGGCTGAAATGATGATGATGACCTAAAACATGTTGTTTGTCACTTGAAAACAATTGAATGAATTCCGCATACCATACTTCTGATTTTGTTTTCATTTAAATTTGTAACAATAACAACATTCACCACTACCGTGATCCGAATTCTGTACATTACCCTGGAATTCAGAAACGACAGTCCAATCTTTTACTTGGAAATGGAGAGAAAAAGTGTGAATAAGCTCGGTTTTGACGCGAATCTTGTAGTCACAGGGCTCTGCCAGGAAAGAGCTTCTCCAGAATAAAAAGTAATACTTGCAATCAACACGCTGTGACCAAAAGACGCATTTCTAATGTATGCGTGCACTTGTTCTACAGTTGCTCTACAGGTACCATAGACTAGGTAAGAATGACAGCAAGCTCAGTGGAGATGTCACTTATCTCCGACTATAAATTACTGTGTAATTTTTACGCGAAAATACTGATCATACACTTCCTCTCTCCTTAAACATCATCATTACATTTAGTTCCTTGCTCTTGTTTCATGTTTATAGATTTATATTATAAGTATAACTATGTATATATTATATTTATATGAATAAGTTTATGCTTTATGTATGTATGTACATATTTATTGTATATGTAGATGGTACACCGCTGACTACCTGCAGTATTGTCTCTCCTATTACCTTTAATCCATCCAAAGGTTGTCTGTAAAAGATCGCTTTAAGCGATAAGACCGCCCATTGTGTCACCCTATGTAAAATTTCAAAATTTATGTCTGTAATTTTTATGGTGTACAATAAAGAGTATTCTATCTATCTATCTATCATAACTTCTAATTCTCTCGCTTCAACAATAGTTTTCCCCTATGAATCTCGCTGACAATTTCCTTAGTACCCAATAATTCACACTCAACTCAAAACAATAATAAACTATGTACAAATGATAGATGATAATTTGTGTAAATCACACAGCGGATAGCCGTTACTGAGTGTAATTGGCTACTGTAGTAAATTATGTAAATCTCTATTACTTATGTTCAATTTACATAAGTATGATTTGTTGAACAACCACTAATGTGGCCGGTGGGCTAGAGGTCATACATCAGTGGGAATTCGTAGGTAAAAACTTTTTTGAATAACTCGTTTTTAACTCTGCTCGGGTGAAAATAGAGAATGCTTATTTAATAGATTATGATAGTTCATACTGTTTCCACGAATAGTAAGAACATACTAATTCCATGCTGCCATGATAGTAGGTACTTACTAATTCCATGCTGCCATGTAATGACATTCTAAGGTAGGTAGCTATTTTGTTCTAAACTTTATTTATTTATAGTTAATTAAAACGGCACAGGTCCAATTACATTAATTAACATAGAATTGAGAAAAATAAAATAACAATAAAAAACAATAATAACATAAACATGTACTAATTAATTTTATCCACGTATTGAATGGAATTGTATTGTACAATACAATTCCATTCAATACGTGGATAAAATTATTAATAATTATTTGATTAAATAGTTTAAAAAACTTTGGGCGACCGAGCTCTGCTCGAGTGGAAAAACGGAGGAAACGAATTTTACGGATACAGACAAAAAGATATGAGACCTAGCTAGATCGATTTTTCGCCCCCGTAAACCCCTATAATACAACTTTCATCAAAATCGTTAGAGCTTTTTTCGAGAACGTGATTACAAATATATATACAAATATTTCTCGTTTAACAGTATAGGATATTGAGGATACACGATAAGAGCTTTCAC
This sequence comes from Xanthia togata, assembly GCA_963853775.1. Classification (NCBI taxonomy): domain Eukaryota; kingdom Metazoa; phylum Arthropoda; class Insecta; order Lepidoptera; family Noctuidae; genus Xanthia; species Xanthia togata. Next base: position 3,690,100 of record OY970797.1, on the reverse strand, counting down.
GAGTTATAATATACTACGATTATGTCCAGTGCAACAAATTATAAACCTTTCAAACTTGCCAGGACTCGATCTACTGTCGGAGCTTATCCTAACGCGAGAAGAGGAATAGAGCATACCAATGATAATAAAGGCCCAGAAACAGTAGAAGTCTATAAATGGCCAGTGTCATTTTGTTCTTAATTTTCACTCTTGTCACAGTGATAACAAATGTTGGGAATCCGAAAATAATCAATTTTGAATCGATTGTTTTTTACCCGACCGCTAAGGAAGGGTTATGTTTTTCGCGGCAGGATGGATTACGACAGTTAAGGAATGGCTATATTCGTCTTAAAAACCCAAGTGTCCTCAGATAGGTGTTTGAAAATATAAACGAACTAGCGGATTTTTGGCGTGAAATAGTAATTATGTTAATAAAAAATGAGTTGTCGCAGAATAAAAAGGAATACCCGACTGCAAAATCTCAGCTAATTACCTACAGTTATGTTCACTAGTCGCCTCTCGTTCTATCACGTAACTCTTATATCTTCTGACGACAAGTTGAACTCACCGTGTACCTAATTGTAGCTTCATACCTAAAATGCGGAGTAACCCATGTATATTCATCTGTGCTAAGTACTTTTAATTCCACCGAAGACTTCTATAACACATTACCAATCCGAAACTTTTTAACAGCCTCACCACCTAATGCAATCTTTTTCCAATCACGAAAAGGCAAAAACCCATTACGTCCTCATAACACGAAAAGCCACATCGTGCGCAACGAAAACACCAAGAAAATCTATTAGCAACTCAAAAACCAATCTTCGAACATTATTATCGTGCGAGAGTTCTCTAAGAATGTTCGAGTTCGTCGAAAACCGCTCGAGATCTAAATGCCTACAACAGCGAACCCACCTTATTACATCAGAAGAATTTTAACAAGATGCTAACTTGTATACAAATTGAATTTTCCGAACGCAACAGCTTGCTCCCTGTATACATTAAGTTTATTCAAAAGTTCGATGATTTTGTTCAAAATTTGTTGGAACGAAGTAATTTTATTAAGAGGGACGTTTTAAGTTGTTATCCAATTTGTGGGTATTTTGTTTTTGTTAATAGGTCCCGGTCCAATACCTCGTGAGGGAATTCGAGAAATGTTAACTTGTTACTCTCAATTATGTTATGGAAGTTTGCGACGGAATTAATAGGCATTTAAATGTATTGGAGTAGTCTTGTTATTTAGGTTTCAGTTGTAAGATCTATCGCTGAAAACTTTACTATGAAATATTCAACACATTTCAGTAAACAATACAGTGTTGGTGCCTTGATTTCAGCGCTTGTAAAGTAACTTACTTTCTGGTACAGACTCGCACAGACCAGGGAAGCATGGCAGAAATGGAATGAGGTCTATATACTCAGCAGTGAGTGAAGCATGGTTTCCAGTAATGATGATGACAAAGTAACTTTTGCATGAATTTACGATAGTTTTGGAACTAATCGTAGTCTTAATCTTCAGAACTGAGCAGTGTACTCGGTTTAGCTGTATTAAGAGACCGCATATTCGTTCGTTAAACCAATCTACCATATCCATTGTTGATCTAACTGCAAAATTCAGTAAAAACCACGAAATATACTGATAAACAACTACTAAGCCACTATGTACCCACGAAATCATTTCACAACCAGACACATTTTCAACTACATACTCCGTACCTACAAAAACACCCAAATTAAGTCCATAATGGGCATCATAACATGATATTACATGCGTACGGAGTATAAAATCATTATTAGGAACCAAATTACAATGGTGTTCATCAGGTGGCTATAATTGTATCCTCTTGTACCATTATGGAGCAAAATTGCTCCCGAGAAAGTATGGCCGTAAAAGGTAGGGACTTTCTCGGAGTTATGTTGCTGTGGATGTTAGAATATGTAGTGTTGGCATTGTTTCTAATGGCTTTGTAGTCTAGTGGTAGTAGGGCTAGTGCTGCTGCGGATTTTGATGTAACAAACTAATGGCTTTATATTAATTACGTTAGTTGCGAAGGATGAAGTTAAGGAAGTAGTTTATAATTGTAGTAGAGCAGTGTTACGCCGAATATCTGGGATTTATGTTCAACAATCTTTGGGTTTCAGAAGATAGTGATAATTAGTAATTTATTATTTTTCAAAGTTTTGGCTTTCCGAATCTGTGTTCCTAAATGAGTCAAATGTGACATTTAACCGCAGATGAAATGGAATAACCTTGGCGTAGCTGCTAATTCAGATTCGGAGACAGTCTAATCTTGTAATATTCTTAAAAGACGTATACAAAACTTCACCCACAACACCCGGACATATCGGGTAATCCTAATTTGGTATCCAATCTACCCATTGATTCATGGTCACTTACCCATACTCCCGTCGCTAACGAATACTTATGGTCAAACATTTGACATTGAACCAAATACCTCGTACTTTCTCTTTATAGGAAAAAATATAGTATGTTGTAAGATGTTTTTTGGTGTTCCTGATTTAAATAACATTATGTAGATATAATAAATTAGGGACATGTGTGAATAATTTGACAGGTAAACAAAACAACGATAAATAAATTGACACTCAGTAAATGTCTGATGGCAGTGACTGTGGCTCTATGAGTTTATGATAAATGCGGATATACTCTTAAATGAACTGGCGCTTAAAAAATGCTATACTCTGAATAATCTAGCAGAAAATAATAATTACAAAAAAATACACACATAGAAAACTACTGTTGATTATGATTTTGAGAACTATGAAACGTAAGTAACTGCTCAAAAGCACCATGTATGTGTCGCAAGTAATTTATATATGTAGGTATTTTGCAAAACCACCAGCGTTTGTAAAATGGCAAATCATACAATCTGCCTGCGACATATGCAAACATAATAATAATATGTATGCTCCTTACTTGACACTAATATTTGATTCCTCACAACCATAGTGAGAGAAGGTAAAAATTAAATATTCCATTTGTAACCCGATCTCAAACACCTTCTATTTAAACTACACGGCACTTAAACTTACTGTAACTAGCCGTGTAAAACCATAAAGCCCTCACTCGTCACTCACGTCAGCCCCATAACAATTTGAAACAAATATGAGCGACAATTGGGGGCTCTATTTAAAACAATACGACAGCCTCACCCCACAATTACTGTAATCGCACAATTAACACGCGATTACGTGTTACATGGCCAGTGTTACTTGAACTGTGACGAATTGTCAAACTATACTCAGTTCATTTTATGATTACCGATTTGACACAATGACATGCCAAATTTATATTTTAGAGCTGTGCTAGATATATTTGACAATGATTATTTATTGCAAATACAAAACAACACATAACAGAAAATTACATTCAATTATTGAACTAAAACTTACCCTTTACGATTTACTCAATGCTATTAACACCGAATTAATTTCTCATTTAAAGTAAGCGATTGGCATTTGTTTCAACATGATGGGTTGGTATTGGTTATGATTGGTCATTGGGCATTGTCATTTTGGTTTTACTACCTTTTTCTATTAAGTTTCATGCAGACTAGCGCGACGCGACACTGGTTATTGTTATACCGTGAAGATTTCTTAGAAGTTGTATTGTTCGAGTCGAGTCGCGCTGTCGCGTCGCGCTAGTCTGTACGTGGCTTTATTGATAGGCGTGCGTTTCACCACTAACTCAACTGATAGTAATTGGTGATGCGGACTTTTATTTATTGACTATTACCACTTACACTTTTTTTCAGATGGGAACCAATACAACATGTAAGTACAACAACACAACAAACAACATAACATATTACAACAACACGTAACATCTCCAAATTAGTCAATGTCATCTTATCTAGCAGATACTTTAAAGCAAATTCTGTTCTATTTTGAATTTATCCTATCCGGACACTGGTTAACTGGCTTTCAATATACCAAAAACTGATACAATATTTGACAGCTGTCTTTGAATGCAGCGAGCGTCATCACAAAGGATCAAGATACCCTGGTTGCCGAGTAACACAAATGTAACCATTAGGGTCTAGTTGTCAAGTAATAACCCTTTGTACGGTGGTTGGTTAAAATAGCGAACCACGTGAACCTATGTTACGTGATACGCATTATGAAGCTTTCAGCAATTATTTCACGTAGTTCTGAAAGTCGGAATGGTTACTGTCTGAAAGTGGGACTAATATGAGGTTTTAAACGGTGTTAAATATGTTATTTGTGTAATGTTAATTATGAAGGCTTATTCATGGGAAAGGCGACAAATGAATAGATAGGTATTAAATTTTTTATGGGGTAATGCAGATGTGAGAAATTGAAACGAATGTTTATGTATTTTTTGCTGAACAGTACCTCAATTGCGTAATACACGATCAATCAGAATCTGAATCGTTTTGAAACAGATTGCTAATCCAACGCTTCATAACTTTGAAAAAAATCTCTTCCCAACAACGTAAGTAACGTAATGAATGTTGTTGAACTGTCAAAATTTATCAGATAAGTCGTAATCGTTTACGAAAATATGTTACGTAATTAGATAATTTGGCCTTTTTGGCGCAGCCATGAGGCACACTCCCCTACAAATTTCTTACATCACACTTTACACATTTCATTTGATTTTTTATTTATTATCTGCTATAATATATTTAAATTGTGTAATTTTTAGTCTGTGCTAAATTAATGTATTTTCTTTCTTTATTTCTTTTCTTTAATGCATGTTTTTCGTTATGTAATCGGTATTCTAGGCATCCTTGTGTGTTTGTATGCAATGAATATCATCTGTTCTATTTACATAGATTTCTGATTTCATATATTCGCAAGGAGTTTGGCCATGAAATATCCTCTAAGTTTAATTAAAGGAGCAGGAGCAAGAACTAAAGGAGTAGTCCGTGTTATGTGATTCGAATGAAAAGAAGTTCAGCTACTTTACAAGGAAGACACCATTTCAATTTAGTGCTAAAGTTTATCGGTATTCAGTTACAAAATTAAAAAGAAAAACATTTCATTCCCATTTCATTACTCAACAAATTGCTAATGCACCAACAGACAATCTGACAGAAATCACACAGATTTGACTTCAAAAGCTTTTTATTCTCGAAGCAACGCTAAAACGCCAATCCATCAAAAAGTTTTCTTCAATAAAAAGAAATAGGGGGTGAAAAAGCTGGAAAGGGGGTGAATTTGCATGCGTCATCTAAGGGTAAGTTTCAGGGGGTGGGTTATAATCAGAATCGTGGTGAGTAAGCTGATTGATAGACCACACCCCTATGTTTTGGGGGTGTATTTTTCAACCCTTGATTATCGAGGCAGTTCACTTGGCTTCAAGGAAATGGTTCATGAATCATTAGAGTTCAATGGTTAGATTAATAGGTTTTATAGAGATCCGTTCTTCATTTACAATAATGCACCATTTTATAAAGTTTTGCTAAGGTTCATTTGCTATGAAATCATATCAAAAGGAGGTACTCGATCAATCTATTATTATTGTTTTTTATGACTAGTTCTTACTGCAATACAGGATCACTAATACAGTGATCCTTCGACTGGAAACTGTAATAATTGTATACAATCTTATGTACTTACTCTTTTTTATTCTATTACAATTCCGTTTATTTATTAATATTAAATGGTAAAAGACGTTCATAATATTAAGTGTAAAACTATGCTGAGTGATCATGTGCTATGAATAATTACCTATGTTGAACGATTAAACGAAGAAATATAAAAGTGACGTATTATTACAAGTGAAATGTTATTCGTTTTACGCAATGATAACAAGCTCACCCGCGAAGAGAGATCTTTTATTGTCACGGTCAGCAGTAATACAATGATGAATGTGTGTCTCGTCCTCTTTACTCTAAATAAATGCACATTATGTTATAGCTAAGGACCAATTTCATAGTACCTATACAGATAGGCATTATTCACCAGATAATTGAAAAATAAAATACTAGCTTTGCTCATGGCTTCGCCCGCGTAAAGGTCGGAAATTATCCCACGGGAACTTTCTAGGTAGATAAAAAGTATCCTATCATCATGGCCTACCTGTGAACCAAATTTAATCGAAATCTGTTCAGCCGTTAAGGTATGAAAAGGTAACCAACAAACTTACTTTCGCATTTTTTTAATTAAGTTAGGAAGTTAGGATTTTCTATGTTCCAAATGTAATTGTTTATTTATTTATTACAAGGCAACTACAACAGGTAACAATCACAGTATATCACTAGATTCACATTATAGGTTTCGACCTGATTATCATGCAAAGCGTAGGTAATCGCACAACATGACTAGCAACAACAATAATAAAGATGACAGTTACAGTAAAAAGCTTAGTTCACAAAATTACAGCTACAAGGTCTGTGCGTCTGCCCTCCACACTTCTACTTAGGCAGAGGATGTCTAGGAAACCAAATAAGCCAGGGAAAGTACATACATAATTGACACAAAGTTAAATTATTTAAAGGAAACAATATTTAAAGAGTTACAAGATTAAAAAAGAGTACATACATATCTTATGAAAGCAGCGGCACGAGACTCGAAGATGTCAATAGATAGTGCAATCCACGACGACGCGCCCCACTCCGCTCCGCTCCGTACTAAAGTATAGCTTACAGTACAGTCATCGCGGAGTGGGGCGCGTTGTCGTGGATTGCACTATATGTATTGCCTTTTGAAATTTCATTGTAAAATCACATTCTCACGATAGGGTTGTAATATATGAGGTGTTATTTGTAAAGACCAGGGGCGGCAATCTCGACATACATAGCGATATCTATACGACCGAATTCGGTCGCAAAGTCTTAATGGTCCAATGGAAACATTTTCGGTGTACGAGCGTTATACATAATAGTTTGCAACTATCTGCTTGAAAATTTATCCGGAGGTGGTGAAACATTTCCGATACATAACAAAACAGCTAAAACAAAACGCTCACGAACATGTTCATTACTGTATATTACCATCGGTTGCATCTTTATCTGACAGATTCGCCCCATTAACCCCTGCCGCCGCGACGGCGATAAATCAAAACGTCATCAATCTACGTTCAAAAGTGCAGTGGTGATTAAGACGGCACTTGAGGGTTATCATCGGGATAATTTATCGTTTGGTATCCAAGGAGTTGGTGGGTTAAGGTTTTTGTAAAGAAAGAACTGTATTAATGGTTGTGGAAAGAGTTGACCGTCTTTTGTTTTCTTTAGTAATTGGCTTGGTAGTTATGGTACAAGTAGTGATAGTTCATCGGTCTTTGGGTTAATGATTGCGATGCCACATTTTCTTATGCAATGTGTGTTTTGAAGTGTGTCGGAAAAAGGTGTATGTTTATGAACCTCTAAAACATGTTTGTGTTTGATTCATGCGTGTTCTCTTTAATTATATTTTAACGAGTTCTAATAAACAGGTACCTTGCCTATTTGTTGCTACCATGTCTGTATAGGTTTATACTTTTCTTTTTATCCGTCATTTGTTTTCAAGTATGTACTTCTACTGAAATATGTAGAAAGGAATATTATAGCCCCATTTTCGCGTAAGTAAAATAATTTACGAAAACATTTGCAAAGACTGTCTACCTATTTATTATTACGAGTAAAAGTATAAGAAGTAAACAGAATAATATTCTGACAAATGCTGTACATGTGTTCACGAAATTCACAAGTTTTACGCACAAAAACCTAGCGAAGACCATGAAATATGTGTCACCATAAACTAAGATACACACGAATATTCAGCTGGTTTAATAATTTTCTGGAATACAGTCGTTATAGAAGAGTCTAATTAAAGTACGTAAAAACATACTAAACTTTCCTTTAAGTTCGCGTACACACCAAACGTATTATTAGCCACCGACTTTGAGCGAGCGTAACGCAGTTTACTGCTCCATACATTATACCTTTTCGTCCACATCGGACCGACATTATACGCTATTACGTGCTAATACTAATAGCCAGCTGACGATACGTTCGGTGTGAACGCGTCCTAACTCTTATTTCGAAAAGGTACTCTGCAAATAAATCATGTCGATGTTGATTTAAAACGAATGCCTCTAGATACAGCAAAAGTGCGTATATTTTCAAATATCGAGCATCGGATTGGTTTTAGATTCGTACCAACATTGATAGAGTCTCTCTCTTTTTTCTGTTTGTGGATACATCGAGGTGGTATATTTAAACTACTGGCTGGTATTTCAAGGTATTTCCAAAATACCATGACATACCAGCCAGTAGTTTCGAGTGAAAGAGTGTTCGCAAAAGTCCTCTAACTTTTATATTTAGGTACTTCTGTATTGTGGCAATGCTCTATAACTATGGTTTTGTTTTTTTGACATCGGAATTTCGAATGCCATTTATAGCGTTCGATATTTGAAAATATGCTGTGAATGTATTTGCAATTCAGTCTATGTTTTGTTTGTGTACGAGTACTGTAGGTACCAGGTAAATCATAATGTTTTTTTTATGTATTTATTTAATGAAATTATAAAACAGAGGTGTTATTTAATTCTAAACTCGCCAAACTTTTACGTTTGATGGCAATATAAAACAGAGGTAAGTTTGAAATATCTAGCTTTGGCTTTCAAAGCACTAATGTCTTCATGAACTCCATTCTACTCATTTGCCAATACCTTAAAACAGGCCGATATAAAAGGAAATGCAAAAATAATTTGTCTAACAACACTGCCACCAAAGATAATTCAAAAATAAACGTCCATAGACATCCCGAACCGTCATTAACCGACCAACCCAACAAAATTAAAAACCATAATTTATCTTTATTGCAGCAGTGCAGGGAAAAGAAAGGCAGAAAAGAAAAATAAAACACGGAGCTTCCCTGATCTTGTTTTAATTGCCGAAAAGGGAAGCGGTCTGGACGAAAGTACCGAGTGGTACCGAGGTGGTACTTACATTTAATTTCGCAAATCGGTTATATTATAGCGGTGCAACCCTCTCGGTTGAATTTTTGACGAGATGGGATGCACAGATGAAGTGTCTTTTAATGGATGGTAAATGAGGCTGGGCTGCACGTGGTCTTTGTTTGAAATTATAGTTGATTATACTTTTGTTACAGACCGGTTTTAAATCCATCGCCTTTGTTCCAGTCTGATAGTGCCTGAATAAGTTATTAAAATATATATATTCGATCCAGTCTGTTTACTTACTGTGGATGAATATCACAGCGATCTTAAAGACTATTAGAACAGATGACTCACCCCACTTGGTTTCTTAATAATGTTCTGTAACAAGAAGAATCTTCATATCATATTGATACAAGCAACTAATGTAAACAACTTTAAATATGCAGAAAAACAAACGAAGCTTAGTGTTTCCTCAATCATTTTCGAAATACATAAATCTAGGTTCTACTAAACTAAGTGCTTATAACCTCGTGTGAAATCTAGCCAGATTTATCAAGGAAACATAAACCAAGCTAGTTGTCCACAGCAGTAATTATCCTAAGCTGATGTTAATTTCGCCCGTGTGAGCTTAAGTGACCTTTCATTATAGATGTCCCACGTGTGAGTCCTTACTTAGGGCTAACTTAGTTCAAGTCTTAAGAGCTTACGAGTTGGGAATCTAAGTTGTGTGTTATGTGCTGTCTTGTTAATAAACATGTCTGTATTGAGTTAATTTAAGATTCTGAAGTGTCTATTATTTAAAAGTATAGTGTTGTCTTGATACGAATTAACTGGTAACTTATACACCCTTGGCTAAAATTGAACTATTAAGCAGTAAGGGGCCCAACAGCTCCAGCGTTGTACTAGCAAGTGATTCGTACCTGTTATATTATCGATGTAGACAAAAATAGCAATATTATTTACAGATTTTTTAATGACACAAAATAATCGGTTAAAATTAATAAAATGAAAAAAGTCACTCAACTGACCAGACAGACGCTTCGTGTAAATCTAGGAAGAAGATTTTTATATAACATTCAAAGATGAAGGAAAATAAGCTGTACTAGACTAGCTATTCCCAAGGAAATATTGAGTCCTTAAACTCAAGACGTTGTACAAAAATTCCAATCTCAAATAGTAATTTAAAAAATCTCACTAAATATTCTCCTCATTTTGAATGTGACAGGTGTTGGTGTGACGTCACGTCCGGTTTTTATTCCCAATGAGGTTGGTGTGCGCTGCATCTAAATATGAGCTGAAATACTTCTGAAATATGAACTGCAGAATACAAATGTGGGTTTAAACTTCGGAGATGATTGAACTTTTCTGGGAATATGTTTTTCCTGGGACGAGTTTAAGAAAAATCTTGATAGTGTCTCACAGCATGTTGTATGTCATGATAAATTTATAGGTAAATGCACTGTCATTGCCATTTTTTGTTAAGTACTCCTCTGGTATCGCGTCCCCCATTCATTGTTTACTCTTGTTAACAGTCTGCTTAACTTTATATAATTAATTTATACATATTTACAGGTACATAGTAGCTACCTGATGGTGTATTGGCAAGGCCACAATTTGGTCGGCCCCCTGTCCATTGTCTATTTATATTAGAACCTTAAAATATATCATAGAAACATTCCTTTTTAGTATACTCTTGTTATCTAGCTAAATACTACGCATTTAATGTGAAATACCTGTACCATGTTAGCCTGTATGTGGCAGTCTATCGGCGAGGCCACTCTTTTGTCGCGGCTCACTATTCATTGTCTACTTGTATACAGATGCTCTTACGAAATATATGACATCTTTCGTTGCTAAATACTGATATTTAATGTAAAATACCTGTACTATGTAGCTTGTATGTGGCAGTGTATTGGCGAGGCCACTCTTTTGTCGCGGCCCCCTATCCATTGTCGGTGTCGAGCGACAAGTGCTTTTACCTTTGAAAGGAAGACCCGTTCATATGTAGAGACTTGGTCATGTCTGGAGTATATTAACTTGAGTTGTGAGGTGAAATGGTTGGGAATATAATAACTTTTTATTAGCGTTCATTCTTTTAATTCGGGGAAATTTTGTGACATATCTGCTTAGTTCATTTCATGCCCTTTTCATGCTTGCACTTTTTTTGAACACTCTGGAAAGCAGAGCAATTATTATTTAGTAATTTTATCATGTTTTGTAAGGCTTTTAGATCATACAAAGCATTTATGTTTCGTGTTATCGCCCAAATCTTCAAATCAATCAGGTCTTGTTTAACTTTTATTTCTTTTATAGCCTCAATATCCAGTTGCGAGTAGCTTTTACAGACTTAAAAAAATATTCTTTTTAAATTCATTGGTTTTGTAGATATTTGACAATACAATATCCACAAAATAAATTTATTCAATATTAGGTTTAGATTGGTACTGTTTTCCTTATTGTTTTTCCTTCATAGAAAAGAAAACTCATTTCCCCTCACCTTGAATGCACGCAAACCGTACACTCACATAAGGGAAACGACTCGGGTTGTCTCACGGCGAAATGGCCTGTCATCTCAGACAGCCATTGTGCGCACTGTGTAATATCACTCAAGGCTGTGTTTAAAAAATATATCTGCACGTGAAGAGTTCTTGTTTTGTGTGTTGATGGTAAGGGGTTTTGTTTTTAAGGAATATAGTTGTAGAAAATATTTTTTTTTACCATAAAAATTATTTACTAGTATTATTACTCCCGAGGTTTTAACTGTCTGCAAACTAAAACTCTAAAACATAACATCACGCCTTGTTTCCCCGAAGGGTTGGGCAGAGGTGTACCTGTAGTACATCCACATTTTGCCAGTTATGTTTTGTTAAGGCCCATGTAATAGGGAGCGAGCCTATTGCAATCCACCGGGCACAATTCCGGACTCCGGGCTACTACTGAGAAATTCCAGATGGAAAAACCCAATAATACATTTCCCGACTTTGTAATCGAAACCAGGACCTCATGCTCACCAGTAACGCTTGCGGCCACTAGACCAACGAGGCAGTCTCGAACTCTAAGACATTAGACCTTTATTCCCAAAAGGTGTAGGCAGTGGCGAAAGTATAGCTCATCCACATTTCTTTAGGAATCCTAATCAATCGCACTCATGGGCACAAATCAGACTGCGGGCTGCTACTGAGAATCTTCCAATAGAAAAATCAGCTTATTGGTGATTCACCCGAATTTACTCACCCGAAATCTTCACTCGACACTTTTAAATAATATAATTATTTCTTGAGGCGATTCGTACGAAGTTATTTTTTTTTGTACTTGAATTGACAACTCCAGAAATTGATTCGCCTACAAATAATTTAACTGAGCTGACGAATCCCATAACTCTTTGCCAACCTGGAAATTGAACTCTGGACCAGAATATATGAGTCATGGACTATCGAAGTAACTTTTTCAGTGAACATGGACGAATGAAAATGAGTTTGTCAGTATTACAGCTTAAAGAGTTCTGTCTACCAATAAACAGAGGCAAGTTATTACTAAATATTCTGGAACAAGCAAAAAGGGTTAATATTTCGTAACTCCATCGAAACACAATCACAACATAAAATTAACATTTCCAGTGCTTTGCTTAATCCATTACAAGTAAACCAAAACCGATACGCCACATAAAAATACAACAATAACCATTAAAATCGCAATAATATGTAATTTATATCTATTATTTGAACATTTTGTTCCATAAAAAAATAATTAACGGATTATACAACATTACCCTAATCCCCACCTTAAAAGCTAAAACATAAGGTTCTTTTTTGGTTGGGTGGATAGAGGTGAGCTTAGAGCCACGATTAGCGGGCTATATCTGTATTTGCGCTATCCTTCGCGGAGGATGAGCAGCGCGGGATGTCGGGGCACGTCGGGAGATGAAGGGGGATGTAGCACACCCCTTATGTTTCATTAACGACTCTGTCACATAGAGTGGAGAACGTTTAGATGCTTTAGAAAAGACATATATGCTGAACGTTTTATTCAATAATAATGTTACAAAGCGTACGGAACACACCAGCCAGTAACTGATAATGGTTAGGTATATATGCGTGATCAGCCTATAATTCTCCCATTGGGGGTTGGTGGATGTCGCATGTCTTCGAATTTTTAGTTCTAGGACATGCCGTGTTCCTCACGATGTTTTCATTCACCGTTTTGAGAGCAGTGGTGATGCAATGATTTACACAAAGTAAAGCGTCTGTCAGAGTTCGAACCTACGACCTACAACACGTAATTCTGCTATCTTTGAAAATTAATATAATATCTTAAATTAGACATGGTATTATTTTGAAAATCCCTAAAGATTGATACCTTGTGGCAATAGCAAAAAGTCACGGTCATTACCACTGGGCCACCACTGCTTACTAATGATAATGATTCATTTTGGTAAGATTGGTAAGATGGGCTGGTGTCCGCTACTACACGTCAAGCGCGGAAACTCGATTATTCGATCCAACCCAGCGCGCAGCGGGTCAAGATTGATTAATTTGCTTTATTCTTCTTTAATAGTAAAAATATTTAAAGCAATGTTAACCAATTAATTAATTTAGGTTTCGTTAGCCAACTCATTAAAATTATTATTAAAACTTTGTTGTTTTTTATTGTGATTGTGTTGTGCTCTATGCTTGATTGCATATCCAACAGGAGTTTAATCGAATTCAATTTAATTATTTACTTCCAGTATTACAACTCTTCCACTATTTTATTTAAACTTGAAAATAATAAGTTTGAATAATAATGATTATAAAAAATTCTACTGTTGAATGATTTTAAAATCGGTGCATTCTTTTTGGAGTTTATTCATTGCAAAAATAAATACTAACCTTTTCTCTTTATAATATTAGTGGTGGATAAGAAGTCCAAGTTTCCTCACGATATTTTTCCTTCACCGATGTGATGAATAAATAAAATAATAATATCTCTCAAAATAATACAGTCTACACTTTCGGCCATAGAAATTAACCACCCTTCTCTATCTATCTTTTTCTAAGCGATGCGTATCGTATCCGTCGACACAATGACCCCGCGTAAATCTCCTAGCCCGGACACCGGAATTCATAAATTATGATTCACTTGCTCACTGAAAACCTTTTTTATGGTAACGCTTATTCGGTAAAAAAGGGCGTTTTTATTTTACCCGTTTGTCGCTTTACGTTCCTATTGAAGGGGATTGTACGTATTTGAATGTATAGAGTGTGTCCATCCTGGTTTGGGTATTATTTGTTGGATAAATTATCGAAAAAGGTTTTCTCGATCTGAAAATTACATGTGGGAAATGGAGTTTATTGGTTGTTTTCTATTTTGTCGGTTTCGGTTACGAATGACTTTGTCAAAACATGCTATAAATGTCGAAAAAGATTAAAAAAAGTTCGTTTGCATATATAATCCCAAAATAAACTACGAATAACATACTTTATAAACTATTGTGACTTTTTTCTATCTTCAAACAGTAAATTTATAATTGTTGCAAATCTACGATATTTTTATATCTAGAGGTGGTTATAGAATAGGTAGGTAAAAACAATTACCAACCAAGTTTCACGCGCGAAGCCGCAGGATCTTGTTCTTCATATTTATGCAGCCCGAGCAAAAAAATAAAAAATACGAAGACAAGTCTTATAAAATAAATTTTATAATTTCTGTTCTTAACGTTGTTGTTTTTATATTCCTCGGTGAAGTTATTAACCGCGGTTGTTTTAATTTACGCCGTGGAAAGGATAATTACTGGGTGCCTTTTGTCCAGCTGACGTGTAATATCGCGGCCATGATGAATTGAGTTTGTATAAGGTATAAAGTTTAAGATCGAGGTGCCAATCAAGCTTTAATTATGTGATGAAAACTTGTATTACAAGGTATAAATACTCGTAAAACGTGTTTCTAAGGAAGAATATGCAATTAGTTAGCTTATTCTTAGGACGTAGTTTTTATGGCTTGCTAGAGGCGGTGACTGAGCCATTGGCTTCTGCGGCACATGGTGGATTTGATTCCTGCAAGGAAGAAATATTTGTATTTTCTGAGGAACCGGACCTGGGACCGGCTCGTTTGTGAGTTGCCTTACACTCAGAATGGTATTGTAAGGCTTACGGTACACGACAAACAAAATCCTACTAAAATGATTCACCATTTTCCCGGTACATACCTAACCTACCGAGGAATGATTCTGTAACACCTAGGTACTAAATATACCGTTTACATTTTTCTTTAGTAAATCTAATAACCTGAAGACCTACCTACCCTACCCTTACCGGTATGTTTGTATAAATTTTGCATATTTGTATAGTGAATTAGTTTATAATTTTGTACCTGTTGCATGCCTATTGGTAAAAAATGACTGAACCTATTCCCTATAACACCATGTATAAATTTTACACATATTTGCAAAAAAACTGACTACATCGTTGGTCTAGTGGTCGCAAGCGCTACTGCTGAGCATGAGGTCCTGGTTTCGATTCCCAGGTCGGGCAAAGTATTATTGGGTTTTTCCAACAGGAATTTCTAAGTAGTAGCCCGGAGTCTGGAATTGTGCCCGGTTGATGGCAATAGGATCGCTCCCTATGACATGGGTCTTAAAAACATAACTGGCGAAATGTGGGTGTACTACAGGTACACCTCTGCCCAACCCTTCGGGGAAACAAGGCGTGTTATTTTGTGGTATATTAATTTACAAAAAAAAATACTTTATCTTTAATCTGACATCCTGCTATCTGAAAAAAAATAAAAATCCCTAAAAAACAAGATCCTTGATATGTCCCAACAGCAAGACCAGACACATAAAAACCACAAAAATATTTTACGACCCCCAAGAAATAATGAAAATGTATTAGGCAGTACACTACTTCGTCACCATTTTATTACTATGCAGACGTTAACACCCATTTATAACCCCATGCTCATATCTTACGGTGTAAATGTCAACAGATGCAATAAAACACATGACTGACTACGGACGGATAACGTCTTGACATGAATTTTAGATCTACAGTATATGTAAAAATCTATATCTATAAATTGTGTAAAGCAAAGTCGGTTTCCGTGTGTGTCTGTATGTGAGCTTAGTTCTTTTGAACTTCATACTGGATGTTGATTCGGTTTTCACCAACATTTAGAAGAAAAAAACTGAAACGTTTTTGTGTATAGGTATTAATATTTAACTTAGATAAAGCACAGACATCTCTATGTGTTGATGTCGTAGATGGATTGTCGATCCCGCTGTTTTACAAAACCGTTAGTTGTTTTACAAAACAGCTCCGTTATGTGCCATTGCACTGCGTTTAACAAAACCGTTATCCACGTTTAGACATAATGGCTTATCTGCAGTCATAATAAGCGTTTGGTATGGCTTCTAATGCCAAATTGATCAAAGAAACTAAGATAGGGGGCACCCTGATAAATTGAGTTAGTCTAAGTTAGAACCAACCGCTACTTCCAAGTTGGTTGCAGTTATTTGGCTATAGTATTTTTAGGACTGACTTTCATAAAACTGTGATGTTTTCACTTAATTTAGGGACATTTTTACTCATATTACTTGTTTTATTTATTTCTATTTCGGACGCCATTATTATTGTTATGGCCCACAGAGCCACGAGCTAAAATAATTAGAATTAAAGTCCACAATCTGACGTTTCATTCCACGCTGTTTTACATTACCTCTAATCATTGAACCACTGCATTGAAAAACGTCGTTCAGCTATTTTACAAAATGGAGCTGTTTTGTAAAACAGCGGATTCGGCAGCATGCGAAGCAGGGGCGGGTCGCTTGTACCTACAGTAAGTATATGTAAAAATATTATGTCGGTGTAT
The DNA here is from genome assembly GCA_963853775.1 of Xanthia togata. Classification (NCBI taxonomy): domain Eukaryota; kingdom Metazoa; phylum Arthropoda; class Insecta; order Lepidoptera; family Noctuidae; genus Xanthia; species Xanthia togata. Next base: position 3,673,407 of record OY970797.1, on the reverse strand, counting down.
ACTTTCAATGCGCATAGTATAATATGTTCGTTCATGAAATGAGAGTGTTTGCGCCGTCAAACGTCATAAAATTTACGAACTGTAAGGTTATTTGCGAGGAGTTTTGCGACATGGGTTTATAGGTTTCATGTTTAGGTAGACCCAGGTCCTTACTTTTTATGTTTGGTACTAATTTCATCCCAACTTACTTTTAAATCCAGAAGAGTTGGCAGAAAATATTAATGGTTCGGTACACTTGCAGGATATAGATCTTCTGTACCTACTGTATTATATATTTTCATTTTGTAAAATTACTCTTGGTTGTTTATAATTAATATAATTGTAAGTCTAATCTTTGTAAGATATTATAACTGTAACTACACTATTGTATTAGGTAAGCCTGTGATGATAGTTGTATGTGTTTATAAAATAAACAAATAAAAATATTTATTGGAAAAACATAGGTAGGTAGGTAGTCCTCATAATTATTTCAATTTGATCGTGATTAAGTGGAGTTTTGAGTTTTCCTGAATTACTGCAGTAATTATCAAACCGCTCTTACCTCTTTCACGATCATCGTCCCCAGAAACTAAAGGCTCCCGCCGAAAGGCGTAACGCGACGCCGTGACGCGACTCTAGTAGAATAATTTCTATGAAAACTTCATGGAAATTGTTCTACCAGTCGCGTCGCACCATCGCATCGCACTTGTCTGCGGGAGCCTTAATGGTGAATGACGAATTATACAGAAGAGATCTTGACTTTGTACGTGTCGTACTCGTAAACAAAATGACGTTTAAAACGATCATAAACGCGTTGCTGTGTAAAGATATGCACGGTTTAGGACACTGACGCGCAAGCCTTGTCTTCAGCACATGATTCTAAATCACTCAGGGTATAAAAAAAAACAGCTGCTTCATAAAAAAGAAGTAAAATGAAGTGCAGCTATGTAGATCAAATAAAACACATAACATCACGCCCGGTAATCCCCGAATGGTTAAGCAGAGGCTTAGCTTTTTAGTAGGTAAACATTTCCCCAGTTATGTTTAAGCCCCATGTAATAGCGGGCGGGCCAATTACCATTTACTGGGCACACATCCTGACTGCGGGCTGCTACTGATATATTCTTAGTGGAACAACTCAATAACACTTTATCCGACCTGGGAATCCAACCTATGACCTCACGCTCAGCAGTAGCGCTTGTGACTACGAGACCAACGAGTATTAAGTTGCTACAAAAAACAATCTTCGTCAATCTTCTTCATTCTTTTTTGTATGCTGGAAGAGATTTCTTTAGAAATAAGCATCACCTTTGTACGTTTTTTTTTCTTGTCTGTTTATATGTGTGTACTTATACTGTTAAATAAATAAATCTTGACTGACACGTGTCATATAAATATGTAACGGAGGAAGGGTATTTGTCTCTTTCGTCATCATCAGCCATATTTTAACTACTGTGGGCGTATAGAAAAACCGTTTGCAGTTCAGATCAAATTATAATTTACGATCAAATTAATCACACTAGCAATGTTGACACTGTAGGTACTCGACATAAATATTTGGAATGCGCGACCGTTTCTAAACGTGTTCACTGCTTGACCGCCACTGGTGAACTCCTGCTTAGCTCCAGCTGGTCCGAGCGTTATGTTGTAGACTCTGTCTATGTGTTGTAGATTAAACAACTCGGAGCGTATTTCCAACTTATGTATAAAACTATGTTAGCCTATGTTACTCAGATATACTCGTAATATAGCAATCTACAGGTGAAATAAATTTTAAAATCGATCCAGTAGTGATTGAGTTTATTCATTACAAACAAAAATAAACAACCTCTGTGGTTTAGTGGTTACACTAACTGTCTAGAACTCGACCTCTAAGTCTGCCAAAAATTATTTGCATTCGATAGCCCTATTCTTGGGAATGTTAGATGCTATTTAACATCACGCCCGACCCTTATGAGCCACGGAAACAATCAGAAAGAACGCTACGCGAGAACGAAGTAATGGCGCGATTTTACTATATAATATAATATAATACTCTTTATTATATACCTACACCATAAAAACTACCGATATGAATGTAGAAATTTTTCATAGGGTAACACAATGGCTGGTCTTAAATTGTGTATCTTACGACTTCGACGGGAACGAAGTCAAGGGCAGAAGCTAGTTACTTGTAATAAATGTTATATTCTAACCACGAGGTTGCCTGAGACATAGTAAACTAGTAGTTCTGCGAACAGGGAAACCTCGCGAGCACAAACTTTTTTGTAACAATTAATGTACTACTAAAGTTACTTAAAACGGGATATTTACCACGTTTTTTGTTTTAAAAACATGGTCAATACATCGATTTCATTGTTTGTGTTTTTGTTTGAAAGGTAGGGCCTTTCAAACAAAAACACAAACAATGAAATCGGATCTCAAAAAGTGGAGATATCCACTAACCCCCTCCTTTTCCCTTTTTGGAGGAAGTGCCCCTCCAATCAAAAATCCCCAACGACAAAAAAAAACTATAAAGTCGTAAAACCTGCATACGAAGTTTCATCAAGATCGTTCGTAAAATACGACCTGTAGAGGAGTAATAACAAACTAAAGCAAATTTTGCCGGACATAATAGCAAGAGGAAAATCAGTAGGATCAATCATCAATCAAGGATTGAAAAACCTCAAAATAACCATGTCAATTGTACTTAATTCCCTTTAATCATTTCGTAAGTAACTGCATTAATACTGAAATACCTGCGTGATTAAAACTTAAGCATACCTATATTATATTAATCCAGACGCAAACCATCGTCAATTTCAATAAACTCCATAATAACAGTTGCACCAGTATTACTACAATTTCTAATCCTGAGGAGTATTGGGAAAGTTTCCACCAGTCAGTATTATAACAGTTTAGAGCTAGGATTTGATATTAGCGGAGTTAGGCGAAGTTTAATACTGCCGCTCAGTCCATTGGCAGAGCCTGATCCGAATGATCGTGTAAAATAAAGGAGGTCTTATTGAAAAAAAATCTTTAAGGAGATGTAATGTATTGTATTTTTTAATGGTCTGTTAAAATAGAAGAATCAAAATTTGCCTAGCCTTTTCCAAACTATGTTGGGGTCGGCTTCCAGTCTAACCGCATGCAGCTGAATACCAGAATTTTACATGGAGCGACTGCCTATCTGACAATGAAGACAAGAATGCAATGTAATAATGCAAGATGAGTTTTTGAAATCAGGCTGAAGTCCAAAATACTTAAAAATGTCACCATCTTTTCTTTATTTCCCTCAGTTTTGGCTATCGACATAAAGTTTTATCTCCTAAAAAACAACTATGTTTGAGTTGTATCAGAAAATTGTGGTCTTTAAAGGACATCAAACTGACCACCATAATGTACCGTTTTTCAATTTAAGTGTATTTGTTTAAAATAATTAATTAGGTCTCAAAAATCACAAAGAATGTGCTCAATATGGATGGAGTTATGGAACTACGGATAAATATCTTGACGCTGCGTGAGCGTGCGTGATCCATCGCCGCCCTTCGATGTCCACCGCGCGCAGAATAGATGGAAAGCAGCACATGTAATTTTTTACTCTATTTGTATAATTACTGTATGGCTTTCCAATGGGAGGTTAAATAAATAAATTGTCTCATGGAGAAAATTGTTCAGTTTGACCCTTAAATTTGGCCACACTTTTCTCATACACATGTTGAATAGATAAATTATTACCTATACTTAGAATTATAATTTCAGGTTAGCTTACCTCATGTTATCGTTCTAACAGGTGAGTTTCGTAGTTGTTCACCACACCAGATGGAGAAAGGTACATTGCCGAGTGACACACCTCGACGATGCAACAATTTAACCCTACCCAATTATACTCTTGCCAAAATTTTAATTTCGTTAAAACAAATTCACAAATGACAGTTCCATACAATGTGTTCGTAATCAGCGTTCCAAAATGACTATTTAGCCCCCACCCCTTCCTTTTCCGAGTAATGATATATCTCTGTGTTTTTATCGCACATGTGTAACTGTGAATCATGTTAAAAAGTCCTTTTAATTACGCTACGAACATTTGCGAGGGATCCAGTTTGAATTATATGAATTTGAATGTTTTTTATGAAAATACTTTAGCTTTAATTTTGGGTTAAATTATTTGGTAAAACCTATGTTTTGGTTTGTAGCCTCTTGTTATTTTGGTAACATAAAACCTATAGATTATTGTAGGCTTGGATATTTTGAATATTCATTATCTTTCTTAGTGCATAAAAATAAGTTTGACAATAATTAGCGGTCTTAAAAAAACCGGCCAACTGCTTGTCGGACCACGCATAATGAAGGGTTCCGTAGTTGGGATGAATTTATCCCAAGAACAAATTTCATTTTGTAGTTGAAAAAATGTCCTTTGATACATGGATATACGTCACGGTCAATTCTCCAACTGGAAATGTAAGTTTGTAATCGTAAAAATATTGTTTTAATGAGATAAAACTACATATTAACGATTTTCGGACCTTTTTCTTTGCTTATGCTGCGAGACCTTGCTTCTTGCCAAACATGATTCTAGGTCAACGGGAAGTAACCTATATGATTTATTTGCGAGTACCAAAAGACTCGTATGTAGGGATATCGCATAAATCGCCTTTTAGTCTGTGCCAAATAAATGTATTTTCTTTCTTTCTTTCTAAATGGCCGTATTTTTTATGCGTTGATTTTGAAGCTTGATTTGAGTTCCAAGGACCTATATATTTGATTTTGTTTTAAACTTGATAAAACTTCCACGCGTTCCAGAGTAAAAGTGTCGTGACAGACAGACGGACAATGAAGCAGTCCTATAAGGGTACCGTTTTTTCTTTTTGAGGTACGCAACCCTAAAAGTGAATACTTAGCGAAAAATTTACTAGTTGAAAATACCTCACGGAGAAACTGTAAAAGCCACGTGACTTTTACAGTACATAAAAGATAAAATAAATATGAAATAGCAGTAAACTGGAAGCTACTGTAAAAAGAGCTAACTACAGTAAGTATCCAGTACTACAGTAAGGTCCAGCTTACGATGAGCGGAAAGCGCCGCAGGGCAGATGGGCGAATGTAATTCGAGCGCACCTTTATTTTCTTTTTGTTGTACATCAACATCGTCCGCATCGACTAGCTATCTTATTAGCCGGCACTCCGCAAAGTCAAAGCAAGTGTTTGTTTATAGTTTTAACTTAGAATAAATAAATGCAATAAAGTTGTGTTGTTATATTAGCATAGTTTCATTACATTTGCGTTTCTACCTTATGTATGACATAGAGCATCAATAGAGCAATCTAAACCTAACTTCAACCCAATGTTTTTTTTAAAGTGGTAGTTAGCATTTTGCCATCTAACTCTTTACTTTACTGAGACTTAAATCCAAAAGACTGTAGTACCTACTGACTAAAAATCAACAGGGACCTCCTCTAAGACCTTTACTATGAGTTAAACCTATCCACATCAGTGATTACAATTTGAAAATGTATACTGACATCAGTACAGTACAACTATTTTCTTTATGTCCCTCGGTAAACTTCGTGTTTTATCATTCGTCGGATTTCTATCAGTTGCCCTTTGCCGCACCGTCCTTATTAACAACTCTATATACTTCCAGTGAAGGGTGTAAAAACTGAATTTCCAGTGCAAAAAGTAACTGAAAGAAATCCGACGACTGACAAAACACGAAGTTTGCCGAGGGACATTAAGAAAATAGTTGTACTGTACATACCAAGCAAAAGTAAAAGGAGTATGAAAGAATCATAGCAGGTGGTGTTCTGTTGTGTTGTTTCAGCCTACCCCTTTGAATGGCGTGAATTTATGATGTTTGCGTGTATAACAATATACTTACCTACCTACATACTACATAGTATAAATAGTATTAGTAATGAATCGTTCCGTTTACCCAAGCAGATGGATATTATGTTTACTAACACGGCTTTGTTCGAAATCATGAGGAATCCTTACCCTTAATTTCCTTCAGGATTCCAAGTCTATTTTCCTTGAGAAGGAGCGGTAAACTTCGTTAGTGGCAATAATAGTGTTCAAAGAAGAGTGCTAGAATGCCATTCTTGACCGAAAGTGCCGTGAATATTTGGGGATTTTGCGGTGGAAATATATGGGAGATTAATTGGAGCGGTACCGCTTTTTCATCGTTATCATTCTCCTGCCGTTATATTAATTTATTTGGGGTTCGTGCAACATGTCTTTTTCTTCCATACTTCTCTATTAGGCGTCATCTAGCTAGTCACTCCCTTTCTAGCCATATAAATTTTCACACAGTTCATCCATCGTTTCTTTGGTCTTCGCCTACTCGTATAGCCATCCACATTCATAATCAAAACTTTCCTGACGACCTTTCCCTCATTCCTCCGCATCATATGCCCAATGGCCCACACCATGACAACCGATTTCCACACATCTTGTCACCGTGCCCTGGTACCGCTTTCTATGCCAACGAATAAACTTTTAGGAGCATGAGGAACAGGGTGTAAAGTTCACTCATCCACCATAGAAAAGGGAGGATCCTCCAACCAGACGGGTGTTCTGTCTGGCGGGCCTACTGCCCGACTGTTGATGTCGGATAGTCTTATATATGTCGTTCGCGCGGTAAACTCTAATAGCGCGATGCAGAATTTGTGTGACGTCATGTCTTCGATGCGTAGTTTGTATGTGGCGGTGTAACCGCTACAAACTTACGAATTGACTTTTTGCTTATTTTCATGTTCTTGTGAATTCTTTCCGATTGACATTTCTTCAACTCCAATAGTTGAAAACAATAAATGTTTGTGATTATTTAAAAAAGAGTACAGTACTCTTGTATCGGTGTATAATTATATTATTTTCGTCAACGTCTTCTTTCACTGAAGTCTCGTTATGTTTACTTAGTTGTGTAGTTGTTTGTCTACGGTCACTTTGTACTCTTATTCTCAAACTCAAAGCATTTATTTCAAATAAACCAATTACAGGCACTTTTCAACTGTCAAGGGGTCAGTCAGTCAGAAAGATGAATCTAGTTGCCCATTCCACAGCGCAGTAGGTACCTATGGAGAAGAACGGGAAAGAAACTCCACTTTATTATTCACTGCTTTCATTAATTCAACATCTGCATTATTTACTTCATGCCCTTACATGGATACTCTTTTAAATAACAGATCGATATCATTCATAACTTTTCAGTTAGCGTATCCGCCCCATATGTTCCCTCCATATGTTTTCGCATGGCCACAACCGCGCCCCAGGCAGGAATCCGTTTGTCACCGGCCCTTTGACGAAACGTATTTAGGACAAAAAACCCTTTGCTAAGGAATGGAGTCCTATCTTCATCTCGTTTGTTGTTTACCCTTGTGGGGCTGGCAAATAGACTCAGTACAGAGAATCCTTTATAGTTGGAGCTTATCGTCATATTTTTTCTGAAATATATAGGGCCTGGTTTCGTATAAAAGTTTTTAGTATTCATAAATTAGGCATATCTTTGTTGGATATATTTTCTTAAGTTAAGAAAATATACTTGGAGCATACTGATTTTCTTTTTATCCTAACAAAAGGAATGATACATGAGAGATAAATACATACGAGAAAAGTTCTCAAGATCAGTCAAGGGCACGAGTATATAGAAAATAAATAAAATTTAGTTTGGATAAGACATTGATAAGATTGATTGTTTTTATAAGTTTGTAACGGTCTCTTTTTAGAGTAGGTTTGCGTTTTTTTTAGCTATTTCTTTACTTTATGCACATAAAGGCTACTGTAAACAGGCGCGATGCGATGGTGCGACGTGATTATGTTAGAACAATTTCAATTCCATGAAGTTATCATAGAAATTGTTCTACTATAGTCGCGTCGCGCCTATCTTTGAGAGCCTTTACAGCTTATGAGGAAGTTTAGTAACACCAGTATTATTGTATTGCTAATTATAAGAGACTAGTTATTCTAATTTCTTTGTAATGACTAGGTATATTGAAAGTAAGACCATCTTAATGAAGTAGATTTCCAAAACCTCACCACATGTAACCCAACTGAGCTGCCTTTTATCTTAATTTGCTCCAGAAGTTGGCATCTAGTACTGCAACTTGTACTAGAGATACAAGTTGTAACAAGTTAGCCCGCTTTAGTGGCTAACTTGCCGAGTTTAGCAGGTACGCGCAGCTTGGTGGTTAAGCTGAGTACATACGGCCTGAGAGGATTTTCAGTGACGTCTAAAAAAGGCCTATTAGGTCGAAAGTCAGTAGTAATTGGGTCACTAAATCACTGGAGGTCCCAGTAGTTAAATGGTTGAATCTGTGATTTTCAACAGTTTTACATCCTTCATGTAAAATTGTCTGCTTCGATATTGTAGTCACTTGTAATCGAGGCAGATTTATTCATGTTGCCCAAAACGCAAAAAAAAGTTTTGCTCGAAATATGAATTGTGATGAATTCAAGACGGGGTTCGATCGACTTCTAAATTGTTCCAAAAAGAAATACACACTTTGTATTCCATATTCTTTCGTCCTTCTTCCTACAAAAGGCATGGCCTATGTTGTACCTACGCCAGTGAGTCCCACGACTCAGGTACTTAACTCTAGTAACTTTGATTGCAACTAAGTGTTCAAGTTTGTTGTAGTTACTTACTCTTAGTGGCCGAGTTTTACTTGTTAACTATTAACATTCTAAGGGATGTTTTGTTCTGAGTAGTGCGTGTTTATTGTAGTGTAAAATAGATATAAGTAATTCTGGTACACAGACACACACATTGAAGGAATATAATTTACAAAAATTTAACATTTGAAAATAATTGAGCTGATGGCCAACTAAAGCTTCGTGCAGACTAGCGTGACGCGACACCGGCTATTGTTATACCGTGAAGTTTTCTTAGAAATTGTATTGTTCGAGTTGCGTCGCGTTGGTCTGCACGAGCCTTTAGGAATTGTAGTGATTAAAGCTTCGTGCAGACAAGCGCGACACGACAGCGCGATGCGACACCGCGACGCGACACCGGTTATTGTTATACCGTGAAATTTTCTTGGAAATTGTATTGTTCTAGTCGCGTAGCGATTTCGCGTCGCGCTGTTTTGAACGAGCCTAAGGTAAATAAATTAGCAAACTTGTAAAGTGATATCTGAGAAAAATAAATAAAATCGTAGATTTCGGAAAAATTGTGTAGGGAAGTGTTGTTATTCCGGTTAACACAGTTATCATGTCATTCAAGCACTGCTGGGGTTCAAAAGCACACCCCACGTTTAACAAAGTTATCTTTATGGTCCATAGTAGAAGTTTCGGCAGTAATAGCCACTTCTCATTAAGTGTTCGTCTGCATGCGTGACATAAAACTGTGGCAAGTGCTTCAAATATAATGACGTCATAAAGTGCACGCGCAACTGGAGGGATGCTTAGTTCTGGTTACTACTCGTACATTAAACGTGACGTTGAGACGCATTTCTTGCAGATTTTACAAAAGTGGTCCAAGCCCCTAGGATCCCTATGGCTACTTAAACTACTTTTGACAACAACACCTGGCAACCACATTAACTTTTTCGAATTTCCTTCGTTGGAGCGAAAGACTGAAACTGACTGAAAGTCTGACAACCAGTCTTACCAAGGGGTACCGAATTACCCAGTCACTGTTTTTTGGAGGTCAGATACCAGATAGGCAGTCGCTCCATGTAAAATACTGGTATTCAGCAGCATCCGGTTAGACTGGAAGTCGACCCCAACATAGTAGGGAATAGCCTAGGCAGATTAATTGGAGCGAAAGAACTTCAAACTCATCCACTTAGTTAGCTTATAATATCAATTCATAAATACATACTAATTTCATAAAAGGAATCGGGAGTAAGATTCAATAGGTATATATATATTTTTTGTTAAATTAGATTTGTTACAGCTTTAGTGGCAGTCATGTCATTTGGTTTAAATAGGTTTTCAATTTGTTTATTTATTATTTTTTATATAGATTCTCTTCTTTTATATTTTGTGAATGTGAGAACGTTGTAGGCATAACCGACTTGTAGATCTGTCGATCATTTTCTATCTTGCTAAGTACCTGGTACTTGTTGATAGGCCTACAGTGTCCTCTCATACCTATAAACACTGTAACTTGAAAAGATTGTAAATACCATTTACTTTTAAAAGAGTAACCGTGGAGTTTCTTGCCGGCTCTTCTCCATAGGAAACGACCAATTGGAACCGTGAACCTAGCTTCTGACGTTTCATAAGTGCCCTTGTAGGTTTATGTGAAATAAAAATATTTTGAATTTGAATAATATTGTTATTGCACAGTCGTACTAAGAAAACGCATATTTAAAATTTGAATAATGCAGAAATTGTTGCTATCACCATCAAACAATTTCTAATATTAATGCCGTTTAAGAAATTCTGCACCATAAACAATATAATCAATGGCGCTCGTATAGTTCGTAGTCACATAATATTGAAAGATATGAATCGACTGACAATTACCTACCGGTTCTTGCACAAAGTTATTGTTATTGGGTAGCCACTGTTACGATTATTTGTTCCTAAATTCAAACTCATAGTCAACTAGCATATAAATATTAAGACCAGGAACAAAACCAAACAGGTGTGGTCGTACAATATAAATGATTTTATACGCTTTTGATTGTAAAATATGGTTTCTTGATCAACAAAACCGACAGTTTGTATTTCTGTACTAGCTGCTGCCCCCGACTTGCTAGGAAGTTTGCATAAACTTTAACTCGTTTTCCTCAGTATTGAGTTTCGAAAGATCATATTTTCTTAGTACATTTTTATCCTAACTGAAAATTTGTATGTTCGTCATACATAATATTCAATAGATTCTGTTATTCAGACAGTCAGTCACGCATCTGCCTTATTTCTTAAAGCATTGTCGCCCTTTGTTGTCAAAAGGGGTGGGGAACTTTAAAATTCCTTTTTCTCAGTACTTCATTATCATAATTCTACAATTTTGAGAAAGTAGCTTGGTTAAAGGGCTGTCTATTTCGAAAGGGAGGTTGCTGAAATATTTTTAAGACTTTAGCAGTCAACACTTACTATATTTTTTTAAATTTAAAAGCTATTGCCTGTTTTCAATATTCCTCTGTTTCCTTATTTTCTTCATACACAAGACCGTTGATGAGGCGAATAGTACGGTAAAGAAACATCTGCTTTTTGTATTCAGTGCTTGTTGGAATCCTGTATTTGCATTAGGTATCCTCCGCCCTACAATTCTGTGAACTATATAAGCCAAAAAAATACCCTTTTCTAAGTCTAAGTCACGCTTCACAACCTCACACTCAACTTACTCAAACATATCCATAAAAAAAAAAAAATACCATCTCACAAACACAATGGCCCATAAATGTACCAATATAAAAAGGAGTGGCCACTGAAAATCATCGAACAACTCCAATACAATTGGAAAGAACTTCGCAGCGAACAATTTTAAACTAGAAATCGATGTGCATTGAACGTCTTAACTTGTTTCGACTCGAACAAAGAAGTCTTGGAAAATGTTGGATTTTAAGCCACTTCTGCGATCTACAGGTTCTTTCGAAGATTAGGTCTCGGTATTTCGTTGAATGGTCTTTTTTCTACTTCTTCTGGTTTTTCAATGTTCGTGGTAGCTGGAGTTGTATTAGTTTTCTTTTTTCACTTGTTTTGTTAGCTCAGAGTTATTTTGAGTAGTCTACATCTTCGAATTTCTTTTCTAGTTATAGTTGTTGTTTAATGTTCTCAGCTTACTTTATTTGACCATTTTGTTCAGCGACCATTTTTGTTTGACTTGTGTCTGTGTATTTTCTTTATCGCTTTAAGCGATAAGACATTGTGTCATCCTATGTAAAATTTCTAAAGGGGATTGTCCAATTTCTATGGGACTTTGGCCACTTTTAAACAAACAGTTCAGCTAATAGTATGCGATTGATATAATAGGTCATATCAGTAAGAATGACGATATAAAGCTAGTTTTGTATCAAGATGTATATGTTACATATTTTTTAACATTTAATTGAAACAGGTTTTGTTTGAAATAAAACTTGTTTTTTTATATAAAATTATATTTATTAATCAGATTCATGTGTTATGAGAACATGGTCAAGGAACTGGGCACGTGGATTAATATGTTCCTGATACCTTGCCCAACTTAAAAACCAAATAATGGTCATAATATGTGCACAGCAACCAACTATTCTACGGCCCACCATACAGTTGCAGCAATATTGTTTTATTGCTGCCCTCCCTTCAGTGTTATTTTCATATAATATATACACAAAATATGTTTTTCTACCAATGTGTCTGCTCTGTATATAATTAACCGCACATCCATTAAAATGAGACTGTGTCTCCTCCTTTGAAATAAATCGCTTCCACAATTCACACATCGCTGCGTTGTCATTTCATTCGTCAGATCACTGTGAGGTAGCACGGGATCCATGTCCATATTCAAGCCGGGGTTATCGCTAGGGCCAGGTTCGGTGTCCGTAGGTGTGCCAAGTTCAACGTAAATACAAGGTTCGGGGTCCATAGAAGTGCCGGGGTCGTCAAGAAGAGAAGAATCGCAATCCATTATAAAAAAACCAAAATGTTCGATATAAAACTCACAAAAACAACACTCACGATGCAAAGAAACAAAGCGAATGACAACTGTCATTTTGACTGAAGGACACAACATTTTTTAAGCATCGTGTTGCCACATAAAAAAACATTTAGGTATATATCGATCCATTTGAAATCGATCAAAATGATACAATTACTCCAGAAATAATGTATAAAACCTCAGTTTTATAACTTTTGAAGTCTTAAACCAATTATATAGTTTATTAGCATTTTTAGTTATGATATGTAACGAAAACTATATTAAATACATTGGAGAGATTGCACTGTATTTTAAATCGATTTGAATTTGTTGGTTTATAAAGATTTGAGTTGGCAACACTGGAACCAAATCCGAAGCCGGTGCGTGTCTAGCATCAAATCAGATACTAAAAAAAAGGGTTTTTTTACAATACCAATTGATACAAAGTTATTTGCATCAGATGTTTACTAAAATAGAATTTAAAATATTGGTAAATTATTTTTTTGTATAGCATCGTGTTTAAAAATGGCCAAGTTTAGACAATGCCCTTTATGTCTGTACTTTTTATGGTGTACAATAAAGAGTATTCTATCTATCTATCGTGATTTTGAGAAGCTTTCAATAGCTTCGTTGTTTTTTGCATCGGTAAGTATATTAGGCATTGCCAAAAGCTGTAGGTAGATTACTTTGTAGTCAACGGTAATCAACATTTTCAATAAGGTACTAATTTATAAGTCTACATCTTCGAATTTCTTTTCTAGTTATAGTTGTTGTTTAATGTTCTCAGCTTACTTTATTTGACCATTTTGTTCAGCGACCGTTTTTGTTTGACTTGTGTCTGTGTATTTTATTTATCGCTTTAAGCGATAAAACATTGTGTCATCCTATGTAAAATTTCTAAATTTATGTCTGTACTTTTTATGGTGTACAATAAAGAGTATTCTATCTATCTATCATGATTTTGAGAAGCTTTCAATAGCTTCATTGTTTTTTGCATCGGTAAGTATATTAGGCATTGCCAAAAGCTATAGGTGGATTACTTAGTAGTCAACGGTAATCAACATTTTCAATAAGGTACTAATAATAAGGTACTAAATTACGCAAATTAATTTTACTTGCAAACACCATGATTCTACTCAAATGAACAGAACTCAAAACCTACGATTCTGCTAGCAACTGCCATACTAACAAATTTTTCTCTCGACCCACTTCCTAAACCTGTACTTCCTCACCGTCCCAATTTGACATGAAATCCTTCATCATGTACACACGAGTAATTAGAATCAAAGGTGCGTTAATTAATGTTAACGAACTCATTACCGAAGTTCTCGTTCATTGTTTGTTTCTAACTCGCACGTTGGGTGTAATGGGCGCGGATAAATATTGATGTATAATTAATGTTACCGATATGTGGAACTGATGCTCTGTTCGTGTTTTGATAGTTGAGACAACTTCTCGAAGATATGTTTGCCTGGTACTTGGTAAATTGATAGAGGTGGATATTTGTGGGATGGGTTTGTGTTTATTTTGTTACTGACTTGAGGTACATTGTAGCAATGTATGTAGTTACATTATTATTGTTACCGATATTGAAATTGGTTGCTGTTAAATGTTTACATATGAAATACAAACTATACATTTCACGTATTGTTTTACAGGTTATTACTTATGTCTGAACTAATCTACAATAGGCTTTTATCACACGATTCGTGACCAAAAAAATTCTTTGAACAATTATAATTTGGCGATTAGATTTTAATCATGCTTTACTCAGTGAAGTTAGATAAAGTAACCAAACCTTGTTTTCGATAAGTTCTATTAATAAAGATTTATCAAACCCAGTTTTATTTAGACCCGTACAGAATATCGCAAAAATACCAATCATCCTATAATACCGTTGAAAACAACAGCAACATAGAATCAAAAACCAAGCTTGCATCGCCCTCCGAATAGCTGAGAAAAGTTGTGCGCATACCGTGATGTCGGGGGCTCGCCTCACTGCGCTAATAGTCCGTGACGGTATAAATTGCAGCGGGATGGGTAGGGGATGACGTAGTAGGTATAAACAAGCTTCGGTGGATGGGAGCTGTGATGTAGATGTTATTCTTGTTTTTGGGAGGTTAAAGATAGTTTTGGTGTCTATTTTGAATAGTCTTGACAATATTGTTTTGAGTTGGTTTGGTTTCCCGACAGATACAAGTGATTTTTTTTATAAAGTAGGTGAAAGACCGCTGGTATCAGTCAGTAGGAGCCCTAGCCCCGACGGGATAGGCAGAGGTGTCCTATAAGGACACCCACATTTAGAATTTTTATCTATTATGCCTGTTTGTAATATAAAAAAACAGCTTTTTACTAAATGCGAATTATTATGAAAGTTTAAACGGTACTTCATCATCATCATCATCATGATTGAGAACTAAGTGTACAATCTTAAAGGTGTTATAAATAGGTAGGTTCTTAGAACTTAGTTGCCTGTTAAGGCATTGCAATTTATTTAAATGGTATACAGAATATACACACTCATTAATACAATTATACAGTTTACATTATGTCATATTAAGTTATCATTACTCGTACATTTTATATTATATCATACTATTCTTATCATTTATATCTCATTAAAGTGTATTATGTATCACAATCATTTCAGTTCCACATATTTATTTTTCTTCAAGAAATTCTTATATAGAGTAGTATGCCTTTAATCAGGTAGTAATTTAGCTTCCTTTTAAAAATACCAATTAAATGAATGCTTTTAATGTCTATGGGTAACTTATTATAATTTTGTATGCCCATACAAAAAATACTATTACTATGTACTGCAGTGTGGGATGTTTTATTGCTTAATGTATTTTTAAGTCTACTACTTTTTAATGTGTCATAGCTACTAATGTCTGATTTAACTAAAATTGAGGCCTCGTAGATATATGTAAAGAGAAGGGTGTGTTAATATCCTGAGGTTTATGAAATGAGGTTTACATGAATCTGTTTGGTGTATCCCACATATTGATCTAATACACTTTTTTTGGGCCTTGAACGCATATTCTTTATCAGTGGAGTATCCCCAGTATACCATAAGATAGAGTGGACCCCACATAGGCATGATAAGAACTAAGTAGTGTGGTTTGGTTAGATACTTTTTTGAGCATGTAAAGGGCATACGAGAATTGATGCAATATGCTACATACACCATTTACATGTGTTTTCCATGACATATTCAAATTTACATATATATACCCAGAAATTTTGTACTTGTAACCTCAGATACAGTTTCATTATTGTATACAACAGATAATGGAATTGATTTTGCGTTTTTATTCTTGAAATTCATGTAAGTAATGGTTTTTTGTAACATTTATTTATAGATTATTTGTTAACCAATGTATTAATTTAGAAAGTGCATCATTTATTTCTAGTTAAATATTTTTCACCACTCCCGCACGAAAGAAGTGTCTTTCCTCTACGAAAACAGTGAGGAAAATTGGTTTTTCCTCACTGCTTGAACAGTGAGGAAAGTTGGTTTTTCCTCACTGTTTGAACAGTGAGGAAAGTAATGCTCCCGTTCAGGAACTAACCTTGCCTGATTTTTTTAAGTTAAGTTTTAAAGATATTTTAAAATATAAAGAATTATTTTGATTTGCTTTGTGTCTATTTAATTTATTTACCTATGATGACTGAATACTTTCTTGCTGGGAGTGGTGAAAAGTTTTGTATGCAACTTGTGAGCAAGTTCATTTGCTATTCGTTTTGTTGAGTCTTTCGCTTACTCAGGATTGAAATTTATAATCACTCGCTGCGCTCGTGATTCTATTTTTCAATCCTTCGTTCGCTCAAGACTCAAAATCAAAACTCATAGGAAAAACGAACTTTCCTCACACGTTGGATAAATAACTATTTATTTTTTGTGAAAATCGCCGTACTGTCATCTGCAAATAAAACCATTGGTTATTGGTTGTATAGCGTTAGGTTAATCATTTATATAAATGAGAAAAAGTGAAAGTCCTATCGATCCTTGAGGTACACCATATTTTACACATCTGGGGCTCGATGTATATTTAATTATTCTGTTTTTATGCATGGGCATAATTGTGTTATTTCAGTGTACTGTATTCTGTTACTGAGATAGGATTTAAGTATTTCTAGTGCTTTACCGAGAACTCCGTATATTTCTAGTTTATTTAGTATTAGTCCATGGTCGACATAACCAAAAGCCTTTGTCATCTCCATGTAACTTGATTTTTATATCTAGTTCCGTTATAATTTTTTGTAAAAACTGATGCATTGCTGTATTAACTGATTTCCTTTTTCTGAACCCAACTTGATTATCTATTATTATCTTATTTTTTTCAAAATAATCAATAAGATTATTATATAGTACTCTTTCAAATATCTTAGCCATTATTGGAATGAGAGCGATAGGTCTGTAGCATCTTCCGTGTTTTCTTTTTTAAATATTGGTGTCACATAGTAGTTTTCAAATATGTCGGGAAAATTCCTTCTTCAAGACACTGACTTATTATGTAGGTGATAATTGGAGCAATTTTGTACACTACACGTTTTATTATTTTTGTGGAAATTCCGTCCCAACCTGTACTGTTGGTGTTTTTTAGAGTCATGATAATTTTGACAACATCGTATCATCGTAACAGTTGGATAATATATATTTTTTTTCTATTATTTTTTTCAGGAGGGTTACTGTATTTGTAACACACATACAATCACGCCTTGTTTACCCGAAGGGTTGGGCAGAGGTGTACCTGTAGTAGGTAGGTACACCCACATTTCGCCAGTTATGTTTAAGTCCCATATAATAGGGGGCGAGCCTATTGCCATCAACCGGGCACAAATCCAGACCCCGGGCTGCTACCGAGAAATTCCAGATAGAAAAACCCAATAACACTTTGCCCGACCCGGGAATCGAACCCAAGACCTCATGCTCAGCAGTAGCGCTTGCAACCACTAGACCAACGAGGCAGGTATTTGTATTTATTGATTATTTGCCACACTGCTTTAGATTTATTTGTGGCTATGATAGTTGTTTTGTGACCTTTGAGTGAGCTTTATGATTAATTTAAACTTTTTTGCATACTTCTTAAAATCACATTTATCTCTATTATTACCTGATAGTCGATATGTTTTCAGCGGCATTCTTTTACGGAGTGAACATATTTTTAGTCCTTTCCTAAGCCATTTACTATTTCGTATGATTGGAAACTTAACTTTTATGTTTGGAAAGCAGAGGTCATAAAAAAGTTTAAATAGTTTATGGAATTCTTCAAAAGCAATATTTGCGTCACTTTTCCCATTTAATAAAAATCACTAAAAGTCCACGCTATAGTCTCTATTGAATTTATTTATCAGTGGGTTATTGAGTACGTTTTCCTAACAGGACATGACAGTATTTGTGCCGTGTGATCAGACAGTGCTAGTTCTAAAACACGTTGTTTACAGCCTCTTATATTATGAGCAATGTTATCAATGCACGTTTTGCTTTGCAAACGAGTTGGTTCATTTATTGCATGTATAAGTCTTTAAACTCTCTCAAAACAGCAGTATCTTTTAGTCGATCAATGTTATAATCACCACAAACAACAAGCCTCTTACTTTTGGTACATAATTTTGCAAGCATAGCCGTTAAATGGTCAAAAATATTTCTATACACTCCCTTTTAGTCTTTGGAGGTCTATATATACATTCGATAAATAACTTATGCTCTAACAGTTCAATAGCCGAACATTCTATGAGGTTTGAAACGCTCACCAGCTTTGCTTCGTGTAGTATCTTAAATTTATGATTTTTACGTACTAGTATACATGAACCACCTTTTCTATTTACTCTTGAGAAATTTGCCGCCATAGTATAAATGGGAATTTGGAGAAATTTAGTATCGTCTGCTATCATATTATGCTCGGTAACACACACCACATCGATTATGTTATTGTCAATGTTAATATTATTTAAATTTATCGTAAATAAGGCTTATTATTATTTTAGAAAAATATTTAGAGTCCAGGCGGGCGAATTCGCGGAAAGCACCTAGTATGACATAAACAGTAGAAGATAGTAAAAAGTTCAATACAATCATTGTTTTTAGCTGTAGATGTCTGCTCTAGCTTTTTAAGAAAAAATCTAAATGACAAACATAAAAATCCAAAACACCAGAATCGTGGGCGGTCTAAACAGTGACGTCACGTGCATGGCATCACAATTTATGACGTCACGGCCTATTAGCGTCGCAGAGACACCCCACTGTGCGGCGACTAACTTGGGAATAGTGCAGTTGCATCGTAATCACATTTGTTACTGTGATTCCCGTACTGAAGTGGAAAGTTGAGAAAATGGGGGACATTTTCACTGGAATTTGTAAGTGATTTATTGTGTGTAACGATTCATATTGAATAGATATTTAAAGCGCTTGTGTATAAATAAGACAACGATACATCGTGAAATATTTGCAAGACTTAGAGATTGTTAAGATGGTCTATGCAAACGGAGAAAACAGATAAAATAGCCTGTAGGCTTTGCCTAAGCACTTTGTCGAGCCGTTGGCCGTCTAAACATGACGTGTCGGAAGCTAATGTTTTGATTTTCAAGGATATGAAACACCGTGCATACATTATTCACTAAGAGAGTCAGTAAACATGATACAATGATAAGTATTAAAAAAATACTAGGTTATGTAGCTCAAAGGCTGTATGTTCTCTAAATACCCATAATTACCTATCGTTACAACGAGTCTCAAACCCACACCTCTTCGTATCTTTGACAAGCAACAAGCTACATATTGACAGCCAGTCAAAGATTGCCCCAGCTCTAAGCGGAACCCCACTGCGGGCCCATTTCCCCTGCGAAAGAATGCAGCACTCAACGAGGATATTAAACTCAAATCATGCAGGAGGGGAGAGAGTAGCCGATGCATTGTAGGATAGGAGATAGCAAATTTATATGTTATCATTTTATAGCATTTTTAGTGGTGCCCAGTTGATGGCAATAGGCTCGCCCCCTATTACATGGGACTTGAACATAACTGGAAAAATGTGGGTGTACTATAGGTACACCTCTGCCTAACCCTTCGAGGAATACAGGCAAGATATTATGTGAATGTGTGTGTTTTAGTGGTACGTTTTATTCATGGCTTAATTACCGTTAAAATTACACATGCGTGGAATGTGCTTTACTTATATTGCTTCTAGTAACATAAAGATAACATCGCACCTGTTCTACCCTGAGGGTTAGGCAGAAGTAAATAGTTTAGGGGCATGAGGAACAGGGTGTAAAGTTCACTCATCCACCATAGAAAAGGGAGGATCCTCCAACCAGACGGGTGTTGTGTCTGGCGGGCCGACTGCCCTACTGTTGATTTCGGATAGTCTTATCTATGTCGTTCGCGCGGTAAACTCTGATTGCGCGATGCAGGATTTGTGTGACGTCATGCCTTTGATGCGTAGTTCGTATGTGGCGGTGTAACCGCTACATCAGTCCCCTCCGGAGACCGGAGGTCGATAGTGGGCTGAGTCTTGTATCTTGCGATGCTTCACAGTGCCAGTGGAGGTTCCAGTGAGTCGGAACCGGGTGCCGCATAGTTCGCGGTGAGTCGGAACTGTCTGCGGTGATTCCCCAGTGAGTCGGGGTGGCGCTGCGTCACGATCCAGTGAGTCGGATGTGGTATAGCACCGGGTTGTGGCTGACTGCTAGCGTCGACCAGGAGAGGGTAGAATGGGCTCTGCTTGTGAGACCGGCCGAAGATGCAGGTGCTGTGCCAAGGTTGCTGATGAGGCTGAGGGTGATGACCAGGAATGCGCGTTCGCTGCATGCTGGTGGTCAGGATACCCGTTGAAGCCGTGGGTGCTAGCTGTCTGTGTGACTCGCCTCACGAAAGCTTGCGGGAGTGATGATGATGATGACGTCACGCTGAAGTAGTTGCACGAAAGCTGCGTTGACGTTCATACTCGGGGTCACCAATTTAGAGGCATGAGGAACAGGGTGTTAAGTTCACTCATCCACCATAGAAAAGGGAGGATCCTCCAACCAGACGGGTGTTGTGTCTGGTGGGCCGACTGCCCTACTGTTGATTTCGGATAGTCTTATCTATGTCGTTCGCGCGGTAAACTCTAATTGCGCGATGCAGGATTTGTGTGACGTCGTCGTTGCGTCATGTCTTTGATGCGTAGTTCGTATGTGGCGGTGTAATCGCTACAATAGAAGCAGTTGCATTACTGCTACTTCCGTACATACTTGTTGAAACCCCATGCTTGATTCTTAATGCTTGAAAACGTCCCCCATGTTTAACATTATGTTTTTAATTTAAATGGACCATTAGGATCTAAACTGAAAAAAGCTACCTAGTACTCAGTATAACTAAACCATGTTTTAACCATTGTATTGCACCCATAATGCGAAGCATTAGAGAGTGCGCTGCGATCGAAAAATTGGTTTTGTCTCCTTTCTGCAACTGTTTTTATTGTTACACTCCTGCTAGTACAGAGAACCTACTTAGTTTATATACCATTTTATAGATAATTTAATGAAGATTAATTCTGTACTTTTTTTTTTTTTTTTAATGCAGTAGAAACGTAAAAAAGTTAAAAATAGTTTTAAAAAAAACCCGTCGATCAAGAGTGAAACCTGAAAACATTGTAGCTTGCGAAAAAATCTATTAATTGAGTCAACTTTTTTTATACGATAAAATGAGCATTATGAGTCATGCAGTTTGATTTTCCATTTTTTTTTTTTGTATAGCATAGGCATAAGTAGTGTCCACTGCTGGGACACACGCCTCTTCTCTGTGAGAGGGACTGGGCCGTAATCCTCCACGCGAGCCCACTGGGGATTGGTGACTGTCACATGTCTTCGATTTTTTTGTTCTAGGACATGCCGGTTTTGTCACGATGTTTTCCAACACCGTTTTGAGAGAAGTGGTGAAGAAATAATTTTCACAAAGAAAGTGTCTGCCTGTTGAACTTACGACCTCCTATGTTCGTTTCTACTAGGCCGCCACTGCTCCTTCTCTTAGCCTACCTTATTATGATAGGTGCACACGTTTTACAGCCTATCACACAGTGATATCTTTTTTTTAAACATCACACACAATGTTTGATAACACAAGAGTTCTCTATCTCCCTGCCTACATCTTGCAACAAACTTACCATGTCCGGCACTACTGAATGCAGCTAATGACCGAGGGTCAGACCCTTCTGTCATCGCCATTTAGGGGATGAGCGATATTGAAAACTGTAACCTATTTCTATTCCATAGAGTAATAATGAGTAGATACGAAACTCTTGCGCCGAGCGTATTCTTAATGTCAGCAGTTTCGGGGCGCATGATATTCATTATTCAATTACACATTTCTGCATGATGTCGGTTCATATGGTGGAGTAATCGCCTTGAGGCATTATCTACCTTTGAGTGAAAAGGAATTGCCAATAGAATAGGTTCAAAAAGGGATGATGATTAAAAAAATGTTTTTTGTCCGTCATGTAGATTATGAAAATATAATTTAGACGTATTTTTTCTTTTTTTACGTTATCAATAGATTATGGCGATACATTGAGTTAAAATGTGCCATGACGTCACGAGTATGTAGATTTTATACATACTTGTGACGTAGCGACCCCTATTCCCCAACTTTAATGCGTTTTATCTAAGTCATATTTTATTAATATGATAAAGCAAAAAATACGAGTGTGTTTTTGCAAATTCAAATTCAAATTTATTTAATCACATTTAAATAGAGTAAATACAATCGGTGGTTCCCTTGTTACATTATTTGGTCTTATAATCTATTTAGCCTTAGTATGGCATGTGAATTTTAATCATGCAAGATATTATATTAATGTCATTCTTAATAAATAAACATTAAATAAAAACAAAAAAAAAATGTATGAGAACTTAGTCTAAATCAAAATCTGTCTGCGATTCATAGGGCCTAATGTCACATATCCTTTGCTAACCACAGTGTCTAGTACCAGTAAAAAGTTTTTTTTTTTTTTGAGAGTAGTTTTTTTATTATCTGACTGACGGACTAAATATAATTTCTTTTTTTTGACCCAGGCATCATCCCTATTGTATATATAGGAATACCGCCATGTATACGAATTCAGCACAGTCAGATGTTACGTGCTCCTCTCGCACAGGAAGAACACAAAAAAAAATGACAACCTCATGTTTTGACTTGGGCGAGTAAGGGTCGGTTGATAAATCATTTCAGCGACATCAGCGCGAGTGTTAAGTAAGTTGCACTTCTATGCATATTTCCTATTCTATGCCTAGCTCCATTCCCACTTGCTAATGGCACGTAGCTCTTTTGTTTGAGCCCGTTTGAGTCATTTGTTTTTATTTGACGACTGGTGACTGAAGATGGTGGCCATTGTGCGGTGTTTTTGAGTGACTTTCAAGCAAATGCAGGGTATTTTAATTTGATTTATAGTTGTTATATTGTGGGAGATGGAACATAAATTCTTTAGTGTTTTTTTTTTGCTGTTTTGGAAGTTAACTTCAAAAACAAAGGATTCATATTAATAAAGTCGAACATAATATTAATAATATCTATAATTCTAGAGTAGATAGCGATCTAACCTAAAAAGATACCAAAGATTAACTGCATTTTAGAATGGGTTAATAAAGCTCCATTTCTTGATTATCATGAATCTCAACTCGCAACTGACTACTGTTATTGGCTATACATATAACCAAACCAGTTTCTTTTTTTTACGGCTGGTTTAGTACTTTATGTGACAGGTCATTACGTAAGTCTGTACTTTAATAACTTACAACACCATTTCACGTTCCTGCAACATGAATTAAACATTACCCGAAACACCTTTTAATCTCAGAACGCACTTGGAACACGAAACAGTTTACTTGCAACGCAGTTTCATATTTCAGCAGTACCCACATAAATCTTATTGGAATTTAATATAAAGACTATAACGGGCCGTAAATCCGGCCGTAACTTATTTATAAGTCGAAACCCCGCGGTTCAATGAAAGCTGTACATCATGGCTGAACAGCCTTAGAATGGGAAGGTATTGTGGTGAAGGGGGGAGGGGGGTAATTCGGGGAAATATGCGGTTAAGAGGTTAGTTGTTGATGACGTAAATAGTTAATGGGTTTTAATGTGTGGTGGTTGGGGTGCATTGTAAGAGCCACCTCGAGTTAGATAAGATAAGATAAGATATTCATTTGTTGTAAAACATGTGTACCTACATAAACAATAGATTTGCATGGTCTTAAAACAATAGGGTATAGGGTCTACATGTTTTGCAATATAAGGCATAGAAAAAAAAATTGTGTGAATGAATTGGTAAATACTTCTTAAGCAACGAAACAATAATTGTTATTTGCTAAAATTATGAAATTCAGACTATGAAGAAATGAAAAAGTAGCTCTGTTTGTCTGTTACCTTTGCACACCTTAACGGGTGCCGGTACTAAATTAATTACATTAAGGGGGATGCGCTAAGCTAGCGAGAAATTCCAATTTTCTTACGCGTTTGTCAATTCGCGGATCAGTCTCAGGTTTTATGTTGATTAAAATAAGATTCGCGACCGTAACAAATATGGCTTTCAAGAATTCGGTATGTAAAGTATTTTTCAGGTATTTTTTTATATTTATATTTTATAGATATGAGTATTTGAAATATATAATTTCAACTTGGTTTTTAAAAGCTGTAGTTATTTTTTATATTTTTTTAAAGTTTTGTTCGTGCTGACGTCATAAAGTAGGCTGAATAGCTTATGATATTTGCCACGTTTAATACATATAATTAAAACTAAACTTGAAAATTCAGTAAAGTCAAACTGTCAAATTTGACAGTTAATATTAATTTGTCATAACAGAGCGATTTTTATTTTTACAGTATCCATACCTTATTGTAAAGTTAAAGGCTTATTAAATATGAATTGATCAAAGACTATTTGTGCTAAATGGTTCATACCGTCATGTAAAAACACCACAACAAATAGCCAAAACAAATTGTTTGTGTACTGAGGTCCATATTTAAAACAAATCCAAAGGGTAGGCAAGCAGTTCCTTATAACAAGCAAATAGTCAATGTAAGTATCGAAGTCCGAAGGGAAAGCAAGGGTTGTAGTGAAAAGAATTAGGTAACTTATGGTGCACCTAGCTTCTGACGTTTCATAAGTGCCCTTGTAGGTTTATGTGAAATAAAAATATTTTGAATTTGAATTGTATTTGAATTTATCAAAAAATCAAGGCACGGTACGCTCAACGAAATTAAACAGCTTCATGTAAACTTGACGTTGACATTGACGCTTGACACGTACCAAATTTTATTACAAGAGGCACTGAAAGTTTCCTAGACTACTTTATGACGTCATTTAGAGGTCAAGTAAAAGTCAACAGATTTTAAGAATTTTTGTGAAAATAAATACGATCTTAAAATTTTAAGACCTAAAAATAGAAAAATAAGGCTTACAAACCTAAAATCTCGAAATGGTTTTGGAATCAGCATAGGTTAATTTTTACTTTACATACCCAATTATAGTCATTAGAGTCAGCAACTCATACAACTCCTTAGGCTAGAATGGGCCTCAAATGTCATGATTTCATGTTATAGTCATTCACAAGTGTAATATGAATTGTATTGATGATTTTTATTATTACATAACATAACAATCATAACATTACGCCTTGTTTCCCCGAAAGGTTGGGCAGAGGTGTACCTATAGTACACCCACATTTCGCCAATTATGTTTAAGTCCCATGTAATAGGGGGTGAGCCTATTGCCATCAACCGGGCACAGATCCAGACTCCGGGCTGCTACTGAGAAATTCCAGAAAAAAAAACCCAATGACACTGCCCGACCTGGGAATCGAACCCAGGAACTCATGTTTAGCAAGTAGCGCTTGCGACCACTAGACCAACGAGGCAGTCCAGTCTTTTATGATTATAATTAGGTAAATACATATTCGATACAGCCGCGAATCATAATTATTTAGATTAACTTACTGACCTGACCTGATACTGACCTAGAAATTGCAAAAGCGTTAAAAAAAATGTATTTCACGGGCTACCCTGACGATTTCGCCTTAAGGACCTGTTCCACCTGCACTATCGTCCAGATAAATAAAAAAAATACACAGAACTTACATATTATTATCTGCTAGATATAATCAACCAAATATTATAAGGGTTATTAAACGAGCCATAAGTTTCTCAGCTGTTATACGATACTCTTTTAACATTTCTTTTTGCTTTTTTAATCTCGGAAGCTCCTTAGCTCGTCCGTTGGTTTATGCAGCTAAGAGAAAAGTGCTGAACAAAGTAAGTTACAACAAGATGTAGATTTCCGAGGCAGTGCGCCACCGTGACGGTGCATCAGAATGCGTCGCCCTCTGCCCACTTATATTCCATAGCACGAGGATCTTTGGTTTACTGAATGTGACAGAACTGGGAAAGATCTTTTAGAGCTTTGCTTGGCTTTTAGAGCTTAGCATTTCCTTTACGGTCTATGTCAGTAGGTAAAGGAAATGCCTTTACCTATGTCAGTAGATTTTAATGTGTGAAAATTATCCTAACTTAATAAAATATTATAAATGCGTAAGTGAGTTTGTTAGTTTGTTTTAGTTACGCTTTCAAATTACAACGGCAAAACGGATTTAGATGAAATTTGCCACATGGATAGAAGTTGACTCGGAAAATGACATGAAGTACGTTTAATCTCGATATTGCCAAGAGATCGAGACTTATGCGGTTGTGACCGCGGGCCGCAGTTAGTCTTTAAATAAATCAACGGTGAAGTCAAAATTTGACAATTTCAAAGGTCCCGCTACAGTATTTTGATAGCCAATGGAACCGGTCAAACAAAAAAAGAAGAGTTGTAATGAGGGTCCGAATCCAATTCTGTGATTACAATTTGGCAGAAGTTTAACAGTTTTCAAAAATCAGCCCTTTATGTGGTCACCCTTCGCCAGTTCTGTGTCTGAGATGAGAAGACGAAGTGGTGCCGAAAACGCCCAGCTACGAGCTCTGAAAACCAAATTCATGATATGTATATTACTACATAGTAATGATGCTGTATAGCGTTGTGACAGTTCCATACCATATTATTTATTTTTTATTTACATACCAGCTAGTTTCAGGATAATCAATTGTCGATGTAAGGATCAAACTACTGAATGTGACGGAATTAATTGAAAGACGTGGGTTCAAACGTGCTCTGTCGAGTCAGCTGTGTAAGTAGAACGTAGATGTAGAGACCGTGATATTACTGGATCGCTTAGTAAACAGGGCGAGGTTATGAGGGTGTTTCTGTAGTAGGTACCTACAAGATTTTTTGGCATCGATCCATTCCTGCTTTTTTATAACTTTTAAAATGTTATAATCACAACCGCAATGCCTGGTTTTCTTCATTATTTTTCTGGACATCCTGGAATAAGCTTTCCTGTGGAAAAAAAAATAGAATAAAAGAAAAGTGCTGCATGTCAATCAAAGACACTGCGGCTTACGAATGAACTGACATTTCCTATTGATAACACTATCTTGACGGAAACTGCTTATTAATTAGCTTAGACAATCAACAGCAGCATCAAATTAGATATGAATACATAGCCCTTAACTAATTATAGAAAATGGTAGGACACTTATTAACGGGAAAATAGATGATAATTATTGCAATTATTGCGATATAATTTATTTGCATATTTTTAGTAATTATTCCTAAAGGCCCATTTCGCCAAAATTGCACATTTTTTTTGTACTTAGTGGACGTCAGTATTAAAGCTGACACATCTAGTTTCCCTATTTTTCCCCCCACACGGTACACTAACCTGTACTAGCAACCCTCCTGCGCGACCCAGATTTTTATTTCACTACAGAGAGAATGAAATTGCTCGTAGTGGGTACTCGGGCTTTTTTATTTATACATGGCAACACTTTGTTTTGCGTATTATGCTTGTTGAATAGGCATTGTTGGTAATAATGGAAGAACACAAAGCCTCTGTTCTAGTGTTAGTAAAATGGAAAGTCGGTCGTTGTAATTTACAATTTGTTATTTTGTTCAGTTCGGATAAAAATCGTGGTAGTCATTTCGGGGTTGAAATTAATGCTGGGTGGTTGTATTAAAAATCGTCCTAATTATTTGAATGCAGATGTTTCACCGAAGTCGCTGGATGCAGGTCGCTTCCAACCGGCCGATTTGGAAATCATTGGGGGAGGCCTATGTTCAGCAGTGGACGTCCTATGGCTGAAATGATGATGATGATGAGATGTTTCTTCCATTCCGTCTTTGCTTTAATCTCCTTTCCACATCTTCATTAATCTTCCCATCCCTTGTAAACAGACTCCCCCAGTATACAAACTCACTTACTTGCTCCACATTCTTATCATTTATTTTCATATCACACACCGATACATCCTCTCCTCTTTCAAAGACCATGACCTTCGTCTTATTCACATTTATATTCATCCCTTTCCTCTTATATGCTTCATCCATCACAGTCACCATGTCTTGCAACTATTCTGCTGACGATGAAAGTAGAACTGGATCATCTGCGTAGAGAAGGCATTTGACAGGCATCTCATTCATCCACAATCCGCACTCATCCTCTTTCAAATCTGTCAGACAACTATCCATATACAAGTTGAAGAGCCACGGTGACGCTACACAACCCTGTCTAACACCCCTCGAGATGCAGAACCATTTCGTGTAAGCCCCATTTATCCTAACACAGGCGCTGGAATCCTTGTATAAAGATTTCAGTGCCCGTACCAAGTGCCAGTCCACCCCGTACATGGACAGTGTTGACCACATTTCTTCCCTCCACACACTGCCGTAGGTCTTCCCCAAATCAACGAAAGCACAATAGACTTTCTTGTGCTTTGCCAGATGTTTTTCGGCTATTCACCTTAAGGAGAAGATCTGATCCATACAGCCTATTCCCTCTCTAAATCCTGCCTGCACATCCTATATTTTCTCATCTGTCACTCTTATCACTCTATTTATTAATACCTTTGCATACAGTTTGCCGACAACACTCAAAAGACTAATGCCGCGGTAGTTTTTACACTCCTGTTTACACCGTTTTCCCTTATATAGTGGTACGATTACAGCCTTACACCAATCATCCGGCACACGGCCATACCTCCAACACATTTAAAGATCCGGCACAACAGGCTTGCTACCGCCCCGCCACTGCCCTTCAGCATTTCAGCAGACACTCTGTCGTACCCTGCAGCTTTCCCAAGTTTCATCCCTTACAACGCTCTTACAATCTCATCTATTTCTATTGCATTCTCTTCATCTACCTCTGAGTTTGGGTCTTCAAAACTGGCGTCTGCCCAGTTACCGACTCCTTGCACACTATCCTGACAACTAAATAAACTTTCAAAGTATCCCTTCCAGCGTTCCAAGACCTTACATTCTTCGCTAAGTAAATATCCATCTTCTGCTCTTATAACATTCATACTCGATGTTCCTGTCACTCCGCGAGCCAATCTTACCTGTTTCCTGAACAGCTTAACATTAGCCCTGAAGTTATCAGAGAACTTCCTATTATACTTTTCTTCCTTTTCATCCTTCTTAATTTTTAGTATCTCTTTCACTTTCATTTCGGAGTATTTCTTCTTCACTTTTTCCAAATCATCTGTCACATTCGTTGCCTCATTCATCCTATTTTGGGCCTTATAGGCTAACACATTAAACCAGGCCTCTTTCTTCTGCCTCACAACCTCTTTTACTTCACCATCTACCCAAGAGTCATTCGTTCAACTATTACACTTCCTCTTCGCCAGACCACATACTTTTGTGGCCACTTGCACCATACTATTTTTACCTATACGCCATACTTCTTCTAGACTATAATCAATCGCATCAAATATTTTATCCGTCTTCACTTTTACTTCTCTCTTATATTCCTCTTTTACTTTCAATTCTTGCAGTCTTTCTACTTTTATTCTTTCTAGAGCAGTCACAGGAACTCGAACTCGGTGACGCCAATGCCTGAACAGACCATCCACCCGACACATAACCAGATAATGATCAGTCCCTACATTAACACCCCGATATGCTCTAGTATCTGTAACTTTACTCTTTAATCTTCCATCCACAATCACAAAGTCGATCATACTTCTACTGTCTTGCCTTTCCCACGTATACCTGTGAACCCTTCTATGATTAAAAATAGTGTTCATAACAGACAAATTCTTCTCTACACATATCCCTAGAAAATTCATCCCATTCTCATTCACTCTATCATCCCCAAATACCCCTAATACTTTTTCGTACCCATTCCTCTTCACCCCAACCCAACCATTAAAGTCTCCAAGCATAACAATTTTCTCACTTGATCTACATCCATTCACTAAATTCCTATTGCCCCAAAATTCTTCCCTCTCCGAAGGTGAACTTCCCATATCGGGTGCATAAACGCACAAAATAAATATAGAGTTTAGGCCCACCTTGGTTCTTACCCATAGAATCCTGGGACTCACACAAACATAATCTTTCACACATTTCATCATCCGCTTGGAGAGGACAACCCCTACACCTTGACTAGCCCTATGTGTCTTTTGAACACCGGACCAAATAGCGGTCAGAGTACCATGTTTGGATATGTCCACTCCCTTTCTTTTCGTCTCATTTACACATAACAGATCTATCTTTTTATCCTTCACCATTTCACACACCTCATCCATCTTGTCTCTTATGCCACCTCTTATCCATCTTGTATCCCTGCACATTCAGCGTACCTAGCTAAGCGACATTCCGCCGCTCGATTTTCGCCCCGTGGAAACTACTGACGTGGTGTGTGGTGAGCATCACCGCCGCCTCCGAGTTGATTATTAATATTTAGACTCATTTAGTTCCCACGAAAAGCAGAGGAAAAAACCTGTCGACACTCTACAGAGCCCCGCATGTAGAGGTAAGGCTTGTTAGTGCCTGGGTGCGCCCAATCCCAGACAACAGGCACACTCGCGACTAGGCTCCGCCCTAGCCATGCAGCTCTCGGCACGGCAACCTTAGCTTGGGTGTATGTTGTTCGTACCACATAGAGGAAAACAATAGAATCCCCCAGCTGTTCCCTTAGTCGCTTCTTACGACACCCACGGGATGAGATGGGATGGTTCTATTCTACTACCCGGAGACCATACGGGGAAGTCTTTGCTTTATATCTTGGAAATTAGTATTTAGGTTTCTTAGTGAGAGGAGTTTGTGGCTAAGTAATGAGGGGCTTGCGGCTAAGTAATACGAGTAAGAGCAGCACGGTGCATCAGGTTAAGCTACGCTTGCCGGGGTTGGTCCATGGATGGGTGAGACCCTTCTGTCCCTCGGAAAAAACGTTAAGCCATTGGTCCCGGCTGTCATTCGTGGATCTTTGACAGTCGTTACGGGTGTCAGAAGCCCGAAAGTCTGACAACCAGTCTTACCAAGGGGTATCGTATTATCCAATAACTGGGTTGTGGAGGTCAGATAGGCAGTCGCTACCCTAATATAGTTGGGAAAAGGCTAGGCAGACGAGTACCTAATAAGTGTAATAAATACCATTGTGCTCTTGACGATTCATATATTCATATAATCTTTTACTGGCCGTAGTTTTCGTTAAATTAAATTTAAATTATTTTTCACAAAGAGCTCTAGATTAGTATTTACATCTGAATATTGATTTACTGTCTCAACTTGTTTAGTTTGGGTGGGTCCTACATTCTTCCAAACCTTATTTGTCTCACATCAAGATAAAGGCGTCTGTACCTACCCTATATACCACACCTATGTTTATATCTTATGTTATGTTTGTATCTTGGACTACAAAACTCTGAAACAATAAAAACGCCAACTAAAACGTATAAAGAAGACATCACAGACGTAATCTGTTTGATTTATAACACGACTTGTGACTCCGGATTTTTAATTTATCTGTTTGTGATGTCTTGTTTATACCTTTTTAGTTAGCGTTTTTATCGTAGTTGGGTTTTAGTTTTTATTTTTATTTAAATTATTTTGGCGTTATATTCGTATTTGAAATGTGCTAATTAAGCACTTTTCATTTGATACCCATGGCATCAACAAATAAAAATTGAAGTTTTTTTTTTAGTTCATGACTTTATGTCCTCTAGAGGGCGGCGCCGTATTCAATTAAATGTGACGTCACATAGCCTCCAGCCGGACGATCAAACGCTTCCAATGATATAATTTGTGTAATTATGATAAGTAGTTTAGAAGATAAGAGGGAACTGATGACATACCGGTCGAAATCATGACTGGCCTTTTTGTTTCGCCGTAGTCGCGTAAAAACTATAGCTTCACCACCTTCCTCCTTAAAAGGCATTAATTTAAATCTAACGCAGTACTGTGGTAGCAAAACTACGTCTATGATTGAAACACTATTCACCATAAGAGCCGAACATGCAAAATGGATTAATTTGGAAACCATTTGTAACCGCTTGCCGATCCCATTGAGCGAAAGCCTTTCAAGATGTCCCCCCCTACACTAAGAGAGAGATTCAAAACTCGCCCATAAATTTACATTGCTCGCATCATCAAAATTTAGTTGAAATGTATACACGGCAAAACAGTTAAGTTGCTACCAGTAAAGGACGAACATTAATAGCAGTACCTACGTAGAAACTGCCATTGAAATTGGATAACGATGCTCAAAAATCTTGCATAATATATCGTGCTATTTTAAACCGACGAAAAAAAAGCAGGAGGATCTCAAGTCGACGATGTTTTGTAAGAACCGGTATCTAAAAAATACTACAGGTTGATTTTGAAGATTCCATGTTTTTTTTTGTGGGAAATAAGTCTTCTACTGATTGAAACAGCTGTAATTAATTTGAAGTTCAAAAATCACGTAGCACAGTATAATAATAAATAAAAACGTTTATTTGTCACAAAAAAAAAGTAAAAGAAATACAAAATATGACTGACTGACTGACTAACTAAAACTGACTGACTAAAATTATAGAATAATCGTATTTATTAATGACAAATATATCTTCTGTCTCATTATGAGAAATAATAGGTACGAGTATACTCGTATCAAATGGAACATAATCTGAAGGCCATTTTAACAACAAACAAGGCTACACACTTAACAATTCCGCTCATAGTACCAGATTACAGGGATGAAATTAAGGGACAAACAGATCGATGTCCGGTATTAGGGGGTTAGGGTTTTGTCTGACCATCTATTCGGCCGTGTTTACGGTCTTGAGCGGTGACGGTATTGTGCACAGCCTGTTTCCTGAGCCGTGAAGGGACTTGCGACCGTGATGCAAGCTGTGTCTGTCTGCATCTGTGTGCGTTTGGTGACTCGATTTAGTTCAGTTTCTTGGAAATATTAACCCTAACTTTAGTCAAGATTCAGTATAATATTGGCTAAATAAAGTTAGGATAAACGATGCAGAGATTATTAATTATCATTGCGTTTTCATTAAAAAGCGCACGGTGAGGGTAGGAGCGAGACAGAACACTGGATTTATTCAATGTTTACACACGGTATTTATTAACATTTATACACTGGATTTATTAATATTTATTTACTGGCATTATTTCCGTACGTATTTTTCGGCTGACCACTGAAAATCAGCGCTGTGCTGTGGGTCCCCCATAGCACAGCATTATGCTGAGTGGAAGCCTTCTTGTCACAGTCATGACGTGCAGCTACCGAACATTTCTGTTATGTTTATAACTTTATATTGTTGTTTTTTTTTTGTGGGCACGTGTTTCTGTGACAAATAAACCTATTTTTCTTTCTTTCTTTTCTTTCATTTAGATCGTGGTGTCCCTGTTTTTTTCCCTCTCAAATATTTGGAAGCGGAGGAGAGTGGGTTTATTTACGATTTTATAAGTGCTATTTAATTATTTATCATGGTCAGTCTCACTGCCTGTTGATGATTGTCAAAAATCTAGCCAGTTATGTGTTTCATCGCGATCTGTATATGTGCTGAAACTACTCAAAAAGCTACGGTTTCCTAGAAGACCGTCGACCGCTACATAGTATCCGCTATTTACTGGCGAATGACGTCATTGAAACGTTGTTGGTGTGTTCCTAGGGAGCGTTTTTTGAAACCATAAAGTCATGCGAGTTTAATATTATTTGCTAAACATATATATTTATTTTTATTTAAATATAAAGTACTTACATACTAATAAAACTAATTTACATCCGTAAGACGTCCTCGTAACATAAGGTCCAGTTGAAAACCAGCGTCAGACACTAGTTGTCTGGCATTTAATGCTGAACTAGGCCTCTTTGGCACAGCTGTGAGGCACACAGTACTATTCTAAGTTTTTTTTTTTTTGTGTGAACATAGTGTGCCTTGTCAAATAAATTTATTGTCTTTCTTTCTTTCATGCCGCAGTCTGTTACATTGCACATAATGTGACTTTGAAAAACTTACATAATAGACCTTATTAAATGCCAGAAAACTAGCGAGCCATAACTGTTCCCTTTTCATAATCAACCTTCGTCGCATTATTATTACTACATTACTCATTCGACTACACTATATTATATTCACATACCGCATAACGAAATAAAATGCCTTTTAATCCAACCATGAAGTCTTTAAGCCATTCTCCTTAGCTCCAGACCAATTTCATACGATTCAGACATGAGATTACTCATGTGTGTGTAGGATATCCGTAGGGAGGCTGTACGGAGCACGATGCATCAAAATTGGTAGCGGATGAGTCGGTCCAGTGCGCGATATTATGTGAGGGTGGTCGGTACCCGGTGCCTTATAAGTGATACCTATGTAAGTGTGTGTGTGTGATACTCGGGTGGCTAAATTCACAGAGATTTTGGGCATTTGCCTACGTGTCTATCTATAGAATATAGATTTTGGTTTGGTTATGTGGTTTTCAGAATACGGTGAAGATGTACGAAAGTTGTTGAAACAAAGTAACTGGTTGGCATTCAAAATTTTTTCGAATGTGATACAGAAATACAGCTACTGAAACTTTTTTTGCAGCTTAATTGGGTTTCAGTTTGAAAGTTAAGCGTGCTAGTGAACTAACAGGATTTAAAATTTTGTCTCTATTTGTGTGTTTGGTGGGGTGACTGGTAGGTCATGAATCGATTTTTTACGCGCAAAATTGTTTGTAAAAACTAATTTACAGAATATACTCGTAAAACATAATTTATCAATCCATCGCAATAATTATTTCAATCTTATTTCCGTTTAATTATAATTTAAACCTACTTTGATGTCGTGGTGGGACTTGCACGCTTCTATAAATTCTAGGTCTGTGCCGGTAGAGTTAACTTTTCCGAAACAGGTCTGAAGTCAGGAATCAGACCAAAAATATACATAAACCCGTGAGGCAGCGTGTGCCGAGCTGTTGGGCAGTAGCGACCCCACGGACCCTATCTCCCGGGAGAAATCTTGTTCCTCATCTCTGGCTTGCCTTTATTGGCCGGCTGGAGTGAACACTGACGAGGAATAGAGCTCCCACCTCTTTCTTGCCTTTATTGGCCGGCTTTAGTGGAGAAACGTGCTGGGAAGAAGGAAGTATTGCAATAAGATGCTGGTAGGGATGTTGACCTTACTTCCGGGATTGTCCTGATAGCTGTGGAATACCTCTCCACTCCTCAAGCACTTCAGGAAGTGATGCCTCCTTGTCGCTACCTCACTATGTGCTAGCGACCGTTTTCCATAATTCTAGGTAACCAATCCACAATAGTCACCCAAACCCATAGCCCAATATGTTTTGTTTCCATGTTCTGCAATAGTCCTGCACCAACCACCGAGGTTTGTCCTTGGGCGCACTTGCATAGTGCATATCGGGATAATCGTCGGTTAGTGCCTCAACACTTTAAAATGTCTAAGGGTCCTCTGCGAGCCGGCTTCAGGCCCTCGTACGCCTTCCAAAGTTTCGGGACATAAGGGTCCCGAGATATGTCAAAGAAATTTAAATAATATTAATGTTATCCATGTCGTAATCCAATCACGGATAGACCATTATACAAAGTAGTTTTCTATGAAGATAAGTCGTATGTAATCTGATAATGTTAGCACATATATATTATCGTTGCATTGACTACGCTTCCAAGTAAGCGAAAACAACACAAACTTCGCAGAACATAGAAGTATTATTTACCTCACTATCTCGCAAACATCGAGCAATTTTCGCTGAAGTTAGGCCACTACTTATATTTCACCTCCCGCGTATTTTCCCGGAATAAGTTCCGTCGCCGGCGATCCCGGCGGGATTCCCTAAATTCCCGGGCTACGCCAACCCTTTAAATATATCCCGTAGTGTAGGGAAGCTCTGGAAATGCAGTATTTACGAGAAGTATTTACTTGTGAATGGTGAGAACGTACCGTTTCCTGCGGGATTTCTTGTTCATATTTGTATTGTGGGCCATTGGGAAATTGTTAGCGCGGGTTGCTGTGGACTCTGAATCGACGTTATCCGAAAGAGAGATGTCTATTTCAATCAGATTTAAATTGAAATCTCTGATAAATTATTTTTACAATATGTAAAACACCTAAATATTCATTTGAATATAAGATATAAGCAGTGATAGCCTAGTGGTGTGACCGTCAGACTGACAAGTCGTAGGTCTCGAGTTCGAACCCAAGGCGTATTATATAATTATCACTTGCTCAAAAAACGGTGAAGGAAAACATCGTGAGGAAACCGACATGCCTGAGAGATATTTCTCGACGGCATGTGAAGCCAAGTCAGAGGCCCGTGGGCGGCTTTAAAACTCTGACACCAGGTTAGTTTACTAACCACACGAAAAGAAGAAGAATTTGAAAATCCAACATTGCGCATTTGTTTAGCCATTCACTTATTGGTGTAACCTAGTGTAAATAAAAACGGGCATGAGATACAAGTGAGTAAACATCAACACTATTATCACCTACAAAATCTTTACAAAGGTTCAGTTTTCAGTTCCAAAACAACTAAGTACTCTGCTAATTGGAGTCGATGTTTCAGATAAATAAAAGCCGCTCTTGTGTTAAGTAAGAGTTCAGTGTATTGCAATTGAAAGACTGAAAGCTATACTGAAACAAAGCCTGCCAGAAGTCCTAAAGTGACGCAGTGGCTGGGTTGACTTCTAGTTAGATAATAATACATTTTTATTACAAAGTTATTCCGCATTATTTTATGTTCATAGGAATTACGTCATACTTTTACGGTGAGTACGACAGAGACGGCAAGTTGCCAAGGACGATAAAAGTCCGAGATAATTTTGTTTTGTTTGTCGTCTTTCAGATCAAAATAAGGACCACTGCAGTAGACCAGAGATTGTTATACTTAATTCTGCGGTATTTAAATGAAACTCTATTGTCCTGCAGATTTTTGGAGCACATTATTTGGCCATACTATGTAATATCCGTTTACAAACAGGATCTAAAAGTTTTTCACAAAATAATAAAAACAAAGTGAACAAATGTAAATTATAAAGAAAATGAAAATTTAATTTTGTTCCATAAAAAACAAATACACAAAAAGTAATGCAATCATAAACCTACTACAACTCAATCTTGTGCTAACCTACTTTGCAAAGAGAGGGAATAAGTCAAAATTAAAAACGCGTTTCTCGTCAATTAATTAAACAAGGAAAGGGCCGGCTCTAAATAATATAAAGGTCGTTAGGGTGCAGACGAAGCATCATTATCTACAGAATGGGGTGAGGTCTCACTGGGAGCGGAAGATGGAGAAAGAAAATGGCGTCTAGTAAGAGCAAGAGGTCAGACATTATCTTATACAATTAGCGTTATTCTTATGGATTTTCAAAAATCATGATGGTTCTGTGAAAATGAGCTGAATAAGGGGAATGAGACACGATGAGAATACTAAAGATTATTCTGATCGAGAAGACAACCTCATCAGAAGGTCGACCTTATAGTAAATAAATTCTTTATCAATATATCACTATGATTATGACTAAATAACAATTGCTCGTGACGATCAATCGGCGATAAATGTGGGTTTTTGTGTGTAACCACAACGTTAGAAAAAAAAAAATCGATAGTGTCCCGATTCTCATCCAAATATCTGTGACTGTTGTTACGAGTAGACAATGCTCGTAAGTCCCTCCTTCCTCTGCAATAAGAAAATTTAGTGACAAGCATTGGAAAAAGGGTTGGAAAAGCAGTCGGAAGCACTCAACACACACATTGTCGATACGTAACGTTCGAGCAATT
The DNA here is from genome assembly GCA_963853775.1 of Xanthia togata. Taxonomy (NCBI): domain Eukaryota; kingdom Metazoa; phylum Arthropoda; class Insecta; order Lepidoptera; family Noctuidae; genus Xanthia; species Xanthia togata. Next base: position 3,635,758 of record OY970797.1, on the reverse strand, counting down.
CACTATCCTGCTGTCGATACCCACGAAAACTGTCCAGAAAAACGCTTCGTCAAAGATTTCCGCTTATCGCTAACCGCTATCATTAGAACCGCACTTTTACATGATAGGATATTCCTTTTATTTTTTATACGAAGCAATTAAACCCGGGGACCTCTTCAAAGATCGAAAAGGGGTCTAAATAAAAATTTCAAGAGTGATTATTGATACAAGGAATTAATTATAAGAACTTCATAAGGACTAGATAATCCTCCATTATATAAGAGTTGTTTGAAAGAAGATTTTAAAAGAGGGAATTGATGTTATCGTTTCTCAAAGTACCTTAAGGCCGTTTGTCCACTGGCACCTTCAACGGGATGTCAACGAGAACGAAATGACGGCGCCGAAGTAGCATACAAATATTTACCATGGCATCGTGCCCACCGCACACCAACGGACGTCACGTTCGGTTCGGATAATCTCGTTCCTCGTTCACGTCCCGTTGACGGGGGGTGGACAAACAGTGTTAGGCCGATCCTAAAGGTATAATTCCATAGCCGACCGCAGGCGGCAGCAGCAGGCGACGTGTCGCCGCGACACGACTGGTCTCTATGTATTTCTATGAAATAACTTCCGTAGCTAGCGACACGTCGGTTTCATAGAACTCGGTTTGGTTCGGGTCGGCTACAGAATGGTACCTAAAGATGTCGGGACGAGCTCGACTCCTACCGAAATTATTATGTACGGTAAAGGGAGAGGGAGGTATTTTCCCTGCCGTGGGGCAATACAGGATAGTTAAATTAGATTAGTAGTACATAAACGTTACTAATCAATTGCAATCTATTACTAAACATGCGCCAATGATCAGTGCGGCGTGGGTGTGTGTGTGTGTGTAGTGTAGTGGGTGTGTGTTGTAGTTAACTCTACAATCGGCATTGTGTTTTGTCATGCCAAAATCGCAACAGTAAATACGCAATATTGTTTTTGGTCCTTGGCCTTGACAGCAACCAATGAACAACATTGTCAAACATTTATTTATTGTTTGAATACGAGGCTTTTGGCTATTTTTGTATTTGTGTATTTTATGTCTTTTTTTCTTTAAATGTGCGTTTTGTTTGTGCAGAATAAACAATTTTTCTTTCTTTTCTTTCAGTGTTGAACAAAATATCGGAAACGCCATTCTGTGCAGACATTCTGGTTACTTCAGTCTGTTGGAGACGTTGCTGACCATAATCTTGGAGAATTTTCAAATAACTTTTGTTATTCACGCATTTTATTTAGTTAGGGCAACTTTCAAGAATGATTGTTATGCAAAGTCATCCTTTTTTCAACATCTAAACCAACACAGTAGTAGATTTTAACGAGACCTATGGGATGAAATGAACTCGATTCCGTCCTCCTTTTCTCAAAAGACCATTTCAGACTAATCTACATGGTCCTCATATGGCCTGACCAAGATTATGTCTGGACTTTATAAGAGACGGTGATCTCTGAGTTTGTTTCGGCTTTTCTTCTCATAGTAGTCAGATAGGAAACGCTGAACTCATTTAGCTTTTTTTTTTTTTTAAGATTACGTGTAAAAGTGATTCCAATATCATATTTACAGAATAAACAATTTCATTTCATTTCTTTTCTCCACCATCAAGTAACAGATTACCTAAATATAAAACTCCTCAACAGGGTTTACATCATATACTTGACAAATTATAATCTTTTCATCTAAGTAAAGGATCTCATAAAAGCTCGAGTCTATTACAGCGTGTGACGTCACGTTCGAGCCGCACAGGCAATTTGTCAGGCCAGTGCGCGACTCGAGCACTCAATAAGCAGCCAGCCAGGTGCGATATTAAACTGAACGCAACAAGTAACACTACACGGGTGTATAGATTGGAAGAGTGCTTAGGTTTTTATAATAATTTCTGGAAAACTTGGAAAGCTTCAACAATGAGGTATGCTGGTGCAATGGCCGTTAAAAAAAGTATCACTCGTGCATGCAGTTTAATGCCATTGAATATGACGATGAAGAAATTACCGCCGATTAACGTTCTGTCCGATTCCGACTTGGTGTATAACATAATCAATGAATGAATAAATGAATGAATTCATTTATTTGTCAAAATATTGTACAAAGTTGTTATGTGCTTTATGTATTACGATCATAATATTCTGCCGTTTCATATGATTTTAAGATTATGGATCATCATTAAATTAAAATTAGAATTACAAATAATTCAATAAATTGAACATTATAAGAGATTAATTATATAATGCAAAATTCAATAAGGTCAAGGAGATAAAATATTTAGTCAATGTCAAATATTTTGGTAAATTATTCTTTCATAAAATCTTCAGTCGAGTAATAACAATTGCTTAAAAGAAAGTTAAATCATTTACATTGAAATGTTCTGAGGCTTAGAGTTTTGAAGCTATCAGGTAATTTTTTATACACCGTATTGGACATGCAGTACACTATTAGAAAACAATTTAATTCTACGCTTAGGAACATTAAGCATATGCACTCTGCGGTTGGATCTGGATACACCATCATTATACAAGTAAAATTCATGTCTGTTTTGGTGTACAAAGATACAAATGTCAAAAATGTATAGTGCTGGAAGTGGCAGTATTTTAAGTTTCTTAACCCCTCCCCCCCTAATGTTCCCATTGCTGGGACACAGCCTCCTCTTTGTGAGAGGGAGTAGGCCATAATCCACCACGCAGGGCCAGTGCGGGTTGGTGGATGTCCCATCTCTTCGAATGTTTGGTTCTAGGACATGTCGGTTTCCCTTCACCATTTTCAGAGCAGTGGTGATGAAATAAATTACAAAAAGTAAAGCGCCTACTACCGCTACCTACAACTCGTAAGTCGGGGCCAATATCACTGGGTCACCACTGCTCTCGACTTGATGTATTAAACCTTCTGGGAATACAGGCGTGATCGCGCCCCACCGTCAGTGACTGGTGACGCTTCCGAACGTCGCGCGCTGGCACCCGGAGGCCCACCCGATCCCTGAAGGTTTGCGTGGTAACCGACCCCACCGGGTGCCGCTTAAGAGGGAACAGGGGCTGCGAGGAATTTGAAAAATAGGTATTTGAAGAAACTATTGCCGTCGCGCTGCTCCCGAAAAACCGAGTTAAACCTCGTTTAGGGCCACGAGGAACAGGGTGTAAAGTTCACTCATCCACCATAGAAAAGGGAGGATCCTCCAAACAGACGGGTGTTGTGACTGGCGGGCCGAGTACCCGACTGTTGATGTCAGATAGTCTTATCTATGTCGTTCGCGCGGTAAACTCTAATTGCGCGATGCAGGATTTGTGTGACGTCATGTCTTTGATGCGTAGTTAGTATGTGGCGGTGTAACCGCTACATCACTCCCCTCCGGAGACTGGAGGTCGATAGTGGGCTGAGTCTTGTATCTTGCGATGCTTCACAGTGCCAGCTAAGGTTCCAGTGAGTCGGAACCGGGTGCCGCACAGTTCGCGGTGAGTCGGAACTGTCTGCGGTGATTGCGGCGGCTGTGGTGATTGAGGTGATTGCTGTGATTGAGGTGATTGAGGTGATAGCGGTGATTGCGCTGATTGAGATGATTGCTGTGATTCCCCAGTGAGTCGGGGTAATGAGGCTGAGGGCGATGACCAGGAATGCGCGTTCGCTGCATGCTGGTGGTCAGGATACCCGTTGAAGCCGAGGGTGCTGGCTGTCTGTGTGACTCGCCTCACGAAAGCTTACGGGAGTGATGATGATGACGTCACGCCGAAGTAGTTGCACGAAGGCTGCGTTGACGTTCATACTCGGGATCACCAATTTAGGGGTATGAGGAACAGGGTGTAAAGTCCACTCATCCACCATAGAAAAGAGAGGATCCTCCAACAAGACAGGTGTTGTATCTGGCGGGCCGACTGCCCGACTGTTGATGTCGGATAGTCTTATCTATGTCGTTCGCGCGGTAAACTCTAATTGCGCGATGCAGGATTTGTCTGACGTCATGTCTATGACGCGTAGTTAGTATGTGGTGGTGTAACCGCTACACGTAAAGTGCGATAGGGACAACTGCAGCTCAGACCGATTATATCACAATTTTTTTGACAAAAACGGCGTTTGGCATTCTCCTTTTTTCTCCTCGAAAACTAAGCCGATTTAATAATTTTTTACATTAAAATTTTAAGAAAGAGCATGTCTAGGTTCCTATTATTTTCTTTTATGCTAAAAACTTTTCCGAATTAGTCTGGTAGTCCTCTAATCACGGCGGTAAAAAATTATCATTTTTGTAATTTTTGGAGGGTCATAGTTTCCTTACTTATTAATTGCTGAAAAAAAGGAAATGACAGGGACATGCCTATAGAGACCCTGATTTTATTTAAAAAATGACAGCTCTAGAGGCATTATTCAGGAAGAAAAACGGGGAATACGTTTGTATGGAGAATCGCGGGCCCTGTTCCCTCTTAAGACTGTACCAATTCAGCCCAAAGGCGATATTTTTCATGGCATATTATTACATTCTAGGAAACTTCTATAATCAGAATGTCCATAATGATTTTTTCAGATTACGAAGAAGTGGTTATATGTATCACCAGGTTAAGTTCCAGTATGAAAGAGCCTTTGTGACTATGGGTGTGTAGGTCCGGCGCTCCTTAGACAGACAGCCCCGGTAAATATCAACCTTGTTGACTTATTAAGCAGCACGCATGGCTGTATAGTCACTACTATTCATTACAAATGTTACGATATAAACCATTTTCTTTATTTTTTAGCTTCCACAGTATCGATATGAGGTGACGAATAATTTGCATTCTATAAATACCCTTCCACATCATTCTCTTTTTCTCAAATCTACTTCGCCAGTTCCTCCAAAGCTTTCCAAAATACCTCTCAAACAGTATCTGAAAAGAAAATCATCTGTAAACAGTTAAAGTGGAAAGTTCTTCTACTTAAAGGCGAAGTTGGAACAAAATCCGATGATTCGGAAACGCTTAGCGAACTTCCGAACATTTTAAGTACTGTGTTCGTAAACCTATTAACATATTGGAGGCTCCAATTGTTAGGTGAAACTTCTTAGATGTGTTCAGGCTTTTCTTGGAGTTATAGAGCGTGGAAAAAGATAGATATGGGTAAAGTTGTTTTTGTATCGAAATCGATTGTAGTCACAATTTGTTTTTCCTATTCAAACTATATTAATAATACCAGCCTATTACTGTTCCACTGCAGGGCAAAAGCCTCTTCTCATACACAGAAGGCACGAGCACTGATCACCACGTTTGCTCAAGACGAGTTGGTGATTTCAGACTTATATTAACTATATGTCCGTGTTTCCTCACGATGTTTTCCTTCACCGATGTCAATAATGTCCAAAATGAACTCAGAAAATATATGAAAGTATATTACAGCATTAAATAGTATTATATTAAATTGCAATGGATGACATGGATAATAGTTTATTGAGAGACATTTTGTTTTCCAAGATCCTTTAAAACCCGAATATTTTGATTACCTACAGATTTTTGTTTATAGTCACATGGCATCTGTGTTTATTAAGGAGTAACAGGAACTGGCATAATTTCTACTTTAAGCTAAAAACATGATTAAAAGCACTATCTTTGTAAAATGGGGTAAATATAGAAACGAAAGCGTATCATGAATTCAAGACTCGGTTTTATTTATACTTCAGACAGCTTTAAGTACAGTTAAGACCCCTTTTTTTTTTTTACGGGGGGAAATCCTCATGGATGTCCTCCGCCCTGGGGAGGGCAGAGGGGTCTGTCAGACTCTTTCTGACTAAAACCACCCCGGTGTTCCGTCTCACACTTGCGCCGGGATCTAATGCGACTTCCGCGATCCCCGGCTAACAGTTCAGACCCCTTAGTCCAACCTGAAAAACGCCTTAGTGGTATGTGCGGTGAAATAAATTGTCAGTACAAACTATTTCATTATCACCTTCCATTCTACTCACTTATTCTCAGAAATTTCTATAGTCTCTGAGATCTCAATACAATCGATTATCCCTATTTTCTTTTTATACCCTGTTTCACAAAATCGCAGAAGAAAATAGACTATAACATAATGCTGTGAGGTTGGAATTGTTTTATTCCAGATTTGTGAGTTTCTGTTGGTTTGTGCATGTCAGTGACGTGTGACGTCAGCCGCGATTCTCTTTTGTTCGTCGATAATGTGTTGTGACGTCAGAAGGGGGCCCACAGGAATTTTCTTCTTAGGGTATATTTTTAATTTCCTATAATGGACCCCTTATTTTTCTTCCGGGAGGATTTTGATGTTAGCATCCCCATTAAAATGGAGAAAAAACAGTTTTCTTTTTCTATGTTGTTTTATATGAAAAATGTTTATACGGTAGTCATTGATTATGAAAAGGGAATGCTTTTGCTAGGTAACTTACACTAACATCAAAGACCCTATTAGGTAATTATACTACATTTATCTATAATGTCGCGAGTCGCATCGTAAAGTTGGACCTAATCTTTTATGGTTATTGTTGTTTCATATTCTGGAGGCTAAGTGTACTAATAAAAGTAAATTGGCCTCTGACGTCTTTGAATTTTGGACACGACTAGGAACAGGACCCTTTTTCTTTTTAAAGCAACCGACACTGTTCTTCCTGCCAAAAAAAAACTTTTAATATTTCTTTATTAAGTAAAATTTCGTTTATTACAAGTGGCTCGCCCGAAGTTTTCTCAAGAATGTAAGGCAGTTGATCATCGACTTTTATATTCATCCATTAATAACTTAACGCCGTGTACTGAGTGCTTTCTTGTGTCTTAAACGGGAGGAGGAGCATTTTTCTTCCGTACTGAAAGATGGGAGTGGTACAAGAACCGGGAGAATAGGCGAAAACGCTGTAAAAGGAAAATTGTTTGTTTTGTTCATTAAATCTTTTTCTTTTCGTGTGGTTAGTGACTAACCTGGTGTCAGAGTTTTAAAGCCGCCCCTGGGCCTCTGACTTGGTTTCAAATGCCGTCTAGAAATATCCTCCTCACGATTAAAAAAGCCATGCCATGCCATGCCATGTTTTGTCTCTGCACCACCAAGGTTGACTGGTAGAAATGCCTCAGGCATTAAGTCCGCCTTTGTACAGTATTTTTTTTACTTGTGCATAAAGTTTTAATAAATAAAGAAAATACTAGGGCGTTCTGTTGTCAAAAATTAAGTTTTTTGATATTTTAACAATGATTAACAACAAATAGAAAATTTATGTTTACATAATTTTCAATTAAAAGAAAATACATTTATTTAACACAGACTAAAACGCACACAAGTAAAAAGAAATAACATAAAAGCAAAGAATACAAAATAAAAAGTGTAAAAGTGCGTTTAATCCCTTCCCATGTTGAGCCGTCGCGAGGAGACATGTCAAAAAAACGTCCCCATGTTGAGCCGTTTATGTAAACATATTTTCTATTTGTTGTTAAACTATCAGAGTAAGAAGCTCTCCTCGGAAAAGTGAATTAGGAAAATCATTTTCAGCATGTTTTCATTAAAAATAGCTTAAATGTAAAAGCTGCTTTCTCTGCTGTATAAAATGAACAGAAGAACTAGGTATTGGATTATTTTTGGTGTTTCAGCTGATTCCTAGTTAATGCTGTAAAAAAATATAAAAAGGTTAATGTTGCATTTTTCAGATGTCAAGAAAGTTTCACTTTACTTAAGTAAACCCCTCAGTCCCTCACCCGCTGCCGTTTATCACATCAACCGTACGCCAAGTAGGGGAGACGAATGACGGCGAATCAATTAGTTTTTGCGAAACTTTTTGTCCGTCGCTTCATTATCATCGCTGAATAAGAAATATGAAAACGTCATGAATATATTATTTGGAATACGTAATTTTAATTTTCTTAGTGCTGCCCGACATTGTCCTTGAATGGAAAAAGAAATGGAAAAGAAATGAGAGAGTCTTGTGTCTGTGAGAAAACGAAAAAGAAGAATGTGTCGGTTGTTTTCACAGTGGAGGTATTCTCTTAAAATCAATACACAGAAAGAAAGGGACGAAAGAAAAGCAAAAAGTTTATATGGTTTTTTTTGGGATCAACGGAGGAGCTCGTGGCTACACAGACACACAGGTTGATCCATCAGGTTAAGCTACGCTTGCCGGGGTTGGTCCGTGGATGAGTGACCATCTTTACATACCAATATGCACGTTAAGCCATTTCCCGGTTGTCATTCGTGGACCTTTGACAGTCGTTACGGGTAGGCAGAAGCCTGAAAGTCTGACAACCAGTCTTATCAAGGGGTATCGTATTACACAGTTCCTGGGTTGTGGAGGTCAGATAGGCAGTCACTCCATGTAAAATACTGGTATTCAGCTGCATCCGGTTAGATTGAAAGCCGACCTCAACATAGTTGGAAAAACATGAAAAAAAAAGACTCATAGTTTATCAATTATAACTTCTAGTTACAGTTATATGTAAGCGGGCACGCCCTTTATGCCTGGAGGCTTTTATTTAGATATTGTTTACGTTTAGTCATTTATTTCTTTATTTAGTTTATTATTTTAGTTTATTTCTGCCTGAGTATAGTTCTTGATGTTTTTGGTTGGTATATTCGCGTGTGCTAGCTGTCATATGGCTATTAATTTATAATTTAAATTATGTTTTGTGTTGCGTAATGTAAATTATTTTGCATAATATTATATAGAATCATTTTTTTCTAACTGAACAGACAGCTGTGCTGCTGGGGAGTTTGTTGCGCCATTTCTTCTTCCCAGCTAAACCACTAGGAAGTGGTGAAGGGTGGGCGTTTCGGGGGACTGTCTAATGTAATTTTGACTTTCGAAAAGTACTGATTCTCAGCCTAGTTTGAATAAATAACTTTTGAGTTTTGTACAGTAATGATGGCCCAGTGGTAACGGCCGCGGTTTACGGGTTGTAGATCGTAGGTTGAAGCCCTGACAGGCGTTAACTCTGTGCTCTCAAAACGGTGAAGGAAAACATCGTGAGGAAACATGTCCGAGAACTTCAAAGACATGTCACATGTACCAACACGCACTAGGCCCGCGTGGTGGATTACGGTCCTCTCTCTCACGATGAGGAGCACTGTGTTCCAACAGTGCGAATATTATAGGCTGACTATTACATACAAACCTTCCGGAATCATCGAAAATGATATATAACTTCTAGTTACAGACTAGAAGTTATAATTGATAAACTAGGACCATCGAGGTAAAATATAAATTTTCGAGGTCACTAGCTAACCACATATTGCAATACAACTAAAAAAAAACATTGTAATGAGTAGATTATGTCAACAATAAGTTAAAATAAATTGACTTATAAAGTAAAATTATAAACATTTATATAAACTCATATAATCTGTCAGTAGGTAAGCTAATTCTGGAGAAAGAACATTTAAACATTGTCTTGAGTTAATCACAGCGACCAACCATTCTTATCATTTAAGTAGTCGTTGATAGAATAGTATGCCTTTGGACAAAGGTTGGATTTTACCTTTAGTTTGGTTTTTTTTTTTTTTTTTTTTTTTTTTTTAGGTTTGAAACGCATTAAAAGGCAAATCTAGCAAAGAAGAGGGTAGCTTGTTATAAAAGGTACAGGTTTTTAAGTATGAACCATTAAATACTTAACATAGATATAGCTCATAAATCTCTGTGTTTTGACATGTCGCCATCGCGCCAGTAAGAAACAGGGGTGGGTTGCTGGTATTAACATAAATTGTAAGGTATCTATGCCTCAACTTTTCCGTAACTCTGCGGCTGCATCATATTACATTTCTGCTTTCATTTAACTCAGTAAGCTGACTTATAAAGCCGAGACTCGGACGTCCGCACTCCGCGGGCATAATCTCCGCGTGGCTTATTATTGCGGCAGAATTAAAACAACGGACCTTAAGTCCACGTAATTTGGGGCTGCTAATCTAAAGCTCGTTAAACTCAACCAGAATTTCAGTGGAAAAAAAGGAAGAAAGTTGTACTGGATTTTGTATAGAACTTTTTTTTTTATTGTAAATGTTGTGTTGTTCTGTTTCTATTTACTTTTTATTATATGCATAGTTTGGTCACGGTCACGGATAGTTTACAATCATTTAAGTATCACGTGGTCATTGGCAAATCTTCATTTACTCTCGAGATCTTAGCTAAGATTAATTACTGGACGAATAAAAAAATAGCACACAATCATAAGCACTGTTTAACTCAATTTTAGCAGCACCATTAACATTTTTCAATATAATAAAAAATGAACTTAACATTGCAAATGAAGCACGACCTCTTTCAAATCGTAAAAATAAAAATTAATTCTTTTATTTCTTTCCATAAGTACTGGCGCACCCTTCGCGGTATGCGTTAAATGTCCTATGAAAGCGTTGTAAAATTAAATTCGAAATTTAATTTTGTAATTCGAATGCTCCGAGGTTTTTTGACGTCTATCTGTCTTATTAGATTTGCGAATTTTAATGTAAGAAATATTATTTTGTAATAAAATATAGGGAAAATGTTCTCCGTTTCGAGAATCTTTCGTTTTTCTTTTATTGAAAAATGCTTCTTCAATGTATTTGAATTCTATTATTGAAAGATGGAAATATTTAAAAAATAATTGTTTTAAAAAGTAATTGTTCCAACAGTCATAGTTTTATTACATATGCATATAGTGTAAACTAGTCTGTGAAAGGGCTTAAGATTTCAGCACCAATTTACATCGTATTCTTTTTCCAACAGCCAGATTGAACATACCAAACACCCACAGAACCTTAAATTGAACTTTAAAACCAGAAAATCGAACACCCAAAAATTCCAAAGTACCAATTTTAATCCCGTTGCGCTATTCGAACACGAAATCACTGGCCGCAGACAACGGCCGCTTAACAGTCGAAAAATGAAAAACAATTCCAATTTGGAACGTCAACCGTTTGAATTTGGAAGCGAGGCGACGAGCCGTGCGTCTGCATTGCGCGACGGAACGCACCCGGCATGCGGAGGTTAGTGGGATGTAGGAAAGCGTTTGGACTCGGTTTTGCGCGTCGTTTTAGCCACTATTAAGTGTTAGTGTTTTGAAGTTTTGTGCAATTCAAACTGTGGCCGAAATACTGGTTTTAGTTTAAGCACTCGGTATGTGTCTGCGTTTCCCAAAATTGGAATTTCACATGTATTGTGTTGGCACTGAACGACTTTAAAAATACAAATTTGACTTATACTCTGATAATTGGTATCTTTAGGTTACATGGTTATGCCACCATGGGATCTGGAGGCAAAAGTCCTTGCGCATATTTGGATGTGGCGCGAGGAGGCGAAACGCCGGGGCTTGACTCCAATGCCGCGAGAAATCTCATGGCGTCAGGGAGAGTGCGATTGTCGCAACCCAGTGCTGGGCACGCCACTATTGCGGCGATAAGTCCCCTCTTTGAGGAGTGGCTAGAGAGGCGCCACGGGGTCCTCACCTTCCGCCTGACGCAGGTCCTCAACGGACACGGCTCTTTCGGGAGGTTCCTGTTTGGTATCAGGCGGGAGGAACGCCCGGGTGTCATCACTGCGTTGTCGGCACGGTGGAGCATACGGTGGAGGTCAGCCCGGATTGGGCAGAGCACCGCCGTGTCCTCGTGGAGGCGATCGGTGTCGGGGATCTCTCGCGTCCGGCCCTGGTCCGGGCCATGGTGCGGAGCGGGAGGGCATGGGACGCCGTCACCTCCTTCTGCGAAGCAGTAATGCTCGCGAAGGAGGAGGAGGAACGCGTGAGAGAGAGGCAAAATTCGCGCCCTCACGCCCCTAGCCACCGCAGGAGGAGACACCCTGGGCGTTGGGAATCACGCCATTGCCTACCGGGGTTGCGGGAAAGTCTGAAAGAGATACCGTGGCCCCTGGCAACGTAAAAGTAACCGAAGGAACACGGGTGGGTTTTAGTCAGTAAGAGTCTGACACGCCCTCCCGCTCCGCCCAGAGCGGCAGAAGTCATTTGATGATTTCTCACACAAAAAAAAAAGAGGTTACTTGGATATTAAACATCCCTGAACTTCTTATACGAGTAAGTTTGTGACACGACACTTGGTCCTCCAATTCTCTGGTGCTGTACAACCTACCCTATCTGTTCTAAACTCTTCAGACCTGTATGAAAAGGTCTCTTGTCAATTTAAAATCATAATTTTTTTATCAGAATATACCATATTGGATATTATCAGCTCAACGTTAGTTTCAGACGAGACGCTTGACTGCTTGCGTCTATGTTATTATACGAGTTTCAAGACGTACGGCTGTTCCAGGTGTTCTGTTATAGCCTTTATAGCTACGACGTCTAAATGGAACGTTCTGGAAACCAGCGGTAAAGAGCTTTTCCAGGCAGTTGAGTTTCTAGTAACTAATGTTTCTAGGAACTAGCAATGTGTTCTTTATGTGCGGCAGTAAATAATTAAATTTGACTGGATGTTAAACGATGACGTTCAAAGGAATCGCGTAATTGAAATGTTGCTAAAAAAAGCGCTGAAATAACATTACAAGATTAAAAACACGTTCATAATCACATAATTTGAATCTAAACCTTCTTAACTGTAAATATTTACCAATTACAAATCTGAACAGTCTAAAGCAAACTCTAATTCCTTTCACATAAGTTTCGAAATAGCGCATCACCGACTTCAATTAAGTCCAAATCCAAAATATTGTTAACCACTTCATTATCACTCATTAAATTCCCAAAAAAATCGCAAACGCGATCCGATCACTGTTACACCACACTCCAACATCGCCCCTATCTACAAGAAAGAAGGTGTTATAAGAGCGTGTGGGATGTTTATCATCGGTGGCGATCTGTGTCGGCCAGTGTACGGACACATGTCGACTGTTCCCAGCAATCGGGCGGCTCATTTACTTTTATTGGCACTACGACGTCGCCTGGATTGACGGTGTTTCGTGCGTGTGCGTTGTGTTGCCATTCGCGGTATTTAGGATTTGGCTATAAACCTATTGGGTAAGGCAGGAGCCACAGATCGAAATGCATATCGTATATTCCATGCCCATATGAAGGAACAAGAAGAATTTCCATAAGTTTCCTACGTGTTGTTCTCGGCATAGAACAGCCTCTCTTCTGTATTAGTAGCTTTAATAAAAGTTAACTTTTAAGCTAAGTGGTCATTGAAACCTTGTAGTGGATGGTGTCGACTTTTTGAGCTGATAAGGTTGATTCGATTTGAAGTGCTGACTTTTGAATTTTTCGCACATAAAAGCCACATTACTTTGTACTAACTTTTCTTCCGTCTATTATTAAGAGCTTTACTGCTTTTGCTGTTAGAGCTTCAAGAGGATATGCCGTACCGTGTGACCCGTGCACACAGTACATTAGCACTCACTATCGAATTACGTGGTGCATGTTACGGTCAACGCATAACTTTTTATTGCCCCAGTGATAGCCGAATCAAATTCCACATGTCCTTGTTACTCCTTTATACGGCTTATTTACAACCTATGTACTTTATTGACGCCTCTTTATGGCTAAATTAGAAAATTGATGGCATTGGACTAATAAATTTTTATTGTAGTAAAGGGTTCGAGGTGAGGTGGGAATGTGGGATGTACTGTGGATGAGGGATGAATCAAAATGGCGGCATAAAACACGATGTATGTTTTGTGTAGAAAAAATATGTGCGTACTCGTATAAAAGTTGGTATCTTTTGTTTGGACTTCAGAAATGTCAATGAGATTATACAACGATAGTAGCTTACGTCTTATGGCATGGAACTTCACATTTTTTTCTATCGAGACTTTTTATTAGAAGAAGGTACCAACAGTACCATCAGTAGTAACTATTGTTGTAGCCCGCATTTGTAACTTTATTGTCCACAAAGTTTAATAAATCAATAGTTTTAATAGCAATGTTTCCTGATACGGCCGGTTTCTCCACTTTTGGAAAAGTACCGTTTAACTTTTTCTGAGACTGGTAATCTGATCTTGTTTTTACAGACAGGTTTATTGGTGTACTAAGCCTTCAGCTTTTACAAAATTCCTCTTCTTTATTTCAAAACTACGAGGTTACTACCTAGTTACTCACATACAAGGACGATAAAACGTGACACGACGCGGTTAGCACTAATTCTACTAGCATGGCCGCCTGCCCGCGGGACGCCTCGACACGAATTGTGTCATGTCTAATTAATTACTTAATTAAATCCCAACCGTCCGCGCTGCAGAGAAATATGGTTTCAAGGTTTTTGGGTGAATTTTCAGGAGTTGTATTCACCCTTACAGGCGATAGTGTCTTTGACGGGTAAATAGCTAATATACGTAACTCATAGATATAATATTTCTGCACAAGAAAATTCGTCGTTATTGACAGAAAATACCACCTTCCAAGGATCACATGAATTATTGTTAAGCTTTTTCTGTCCACTAGGTATGTATTAAGGCATGTTCTAGTACTTATTCTTCTTCTTCTTCCATTCCTTAATCCCAGTTGAAAGAAAGAAAATAAATTTATTTGACTCAGGTCAAGGCACACAACATTCACACAAAAACAAAAAAAAAAAACAGAAAAAAAAAATAGAATAGTACTGTGTGTCCCACGGCAAATAGGTCCAGTTCAGCATAAATGCAAGACAATTAGTGTCTGATGCTGGTTTTCAACTGGACCTTATGTTACGAAGACGTCTCATGGACCTCTCATTAATATTAAACTCAATAAAAGAAACAATTATAGGTAATTATATAGTGCTGCGTTAGGAAAGAAATAAAAATGGTATAATAGATAACTATATCATGGATTCATAGCAATGAAATATTTAAATTAATCATGTCTAGCTTCCGTTGTGTATCCATGAGGTACTGCCGGAGGCAGTTCTATTTGGGGTCGGGTCTTCTTGTACAGCGGCGCCGGTATGCTCTGTCCTGTTTTGTCATTGAAGTTTGGTTCTGCGTTTTCATCTCCCTCTCTATACTGACCACCACCATCACCATGTAGCGTGGGCTTCCAAAGCGTTTCGAATATTGTTTTTACTGAGAAACTGTCAACTCTTCTCATTAGCTGGCCGTACCATCTAAGGCTGTAGTCTTTTCTCCATCTAAGTTCTAGTCCTAACTATGCTGTTGCAAAATCCCTTAATAATAATAATAGGGGTTAAAGTATGAAATTGCCGTTTCATTGTAATAGGTACTTCGAATTGACATAGAACCTTCATGGTTTGAGATTTTTGGGGGATTTTTTTTCACATGGTACCTATGAAGTTCTTCTTTTAAAAAATGTGCAACATTCGATTATCGACTTTCAGTTGTTTTTTTTTATTCAGCTTAGCCAAGAAAGATAGATACTTCGAAAATTCAAGTTATTTTTGAATACGAGTTCCGACGCGGATCTAACGCGGCAGAAACAGCTCGCAATATTAATGTTGCGGTTGGAAAGGGGACTGCTAATGAATGCACCGTGCGATTTTGGTTTAAACGCTTTCGTGATGGAAACTTTGATTTGAAGAACGAACCACGTGGAAGACCGCCCACACAGGTGAATAACAATGAATTGAAAGAGATGGTGGAAGCCGATCCAAGCCAAACTACCCAGGAATTAGCGGCATGGTTTAACGTTACCTTACCAACAATATTGACTCATTTGCGTCAAATCAATAAAATAAAAAAATGTGAGAAATGGGTGCCTCATGATTTTACTGATCTGCAGAAAGAAACGCGGGTTGAAACTTGTGTTGCCTTGTCGAATCGATACAGAAATGAAGGAATGTTGGATTAATTGTGACATGTGATGAAAAGTGGATTCTGTACGATAACCGTAAGCGAAAAATGCAATGCCTGACCCCAGGTCAAACACCGCAACAGTGTCCTAAAGCAAAGCTAACCAATAAAAAGGTAACTGTTTGGTGGTCTCAGCATGGAGTTATTCACTATAGCTTTCTCCGATCTGGTCAAGCAATAACGGCAGATGTCTACTGTGCCGAACTCCGAAAAATGATAGCAAAACTAGCAGTGAAACAGCCATAACTCATGAATCGATCTTCCCCATTATTGCTCCATGATAACGCGAGACCTCATACAGCACGAGAAACCGTTTTAACTCTACAGGAACTGCAATTAGAAACCATTCGTCATCATCCGTATTCGCCAGACCTTGCTCCAACGGACTACCATTTTTTTCCTGATTTGGACAATTTTCTACGGGATAAAAAGTTTTCTTCTAAGGTGGCAGTAAAAAATGCTTTCACACAGTTTGCCGGATCTAGAGAGTTCTATCGCAAAGCCATAAATGACCTTCCTATTAGATGGCAGCAATGTATATATAATAATGGTAATTATGTTGATTAAATAAATATGTTAAATAAAAAATAAAAACTAATTTAAATCGGCAATTTCATACTTTGACCCCTAATACCAGCCTGTAACTATTCCTCTGCAGGACAAAGGTAGATAAAAGGCACGAGCATTAATCACCGACCTTGCTTAAGGCGGATTAATTTGTCTGTAATTTTTATGGTGTACAATAAAGAGTATTCCATCTATCTACTGGCGATTTCAGACTTACCTTTATATAATAACTAACTTTAAATATCTATGTAAAAAAAAACCGGCCAAGTGCGAGTCGGACTCGCACACGAAGTGTTCCTTACCATTATCTATAAAAACGGCAAAAAAATCATGTCTGTTGTATCGGATATCCCTTTAATATTTATTTTATTCTGTTTTTAGTATTTTTTGTTAAAGCGGCAACAGAAATATATCATCTGTGAAAATTTCAATTGTCTAACTATCATGGTTCATGAGATACACCCTGGTGACAGACGGACAGCGGAGTCTTAGTAATAGGGTCCCGTTTCACTCTTTGGGTACGGAACCCTAAAAAATTATCTTACTAGATTTTATCACAACTTTCCAGCAGTAGTAAAACACAGAACTAACTAAACTAAAATAAAGCATTATACCTTTTCACATCGTACATAAACCTTTAATTCTACCCGCCATTTTGTACTTTGTAACAGATTTTCCGTATAACGACTAATAAAAATAAAGGATGTTTATTCTGCGATGTTATTTCCTGGTGATTACACACATTGTTTCAATGTGTATGTAGGTAGTTATTCGAGTCGAGGTGGTGTACTTTGTGTAGGTACTGTTTGTATAAGAATATTGGATATTAACGTGATAGACTGGATTTTGTTTACTATGTTTTGGGTATTTGGGTTAAATGAAGTGTAGCTGAACTGGCTACCTTAGAGTGTAATTTATTTATCCATGGCGCTGCTGCTGCGGGTGCTGAGACCCTCAAATGGCGCAAATACTGTAGGGTTACTACAGTATTGAGCCGTTTGGGGTCGAAACGCTCGGTACGAGTGCGAGTGCGTGTCTCCTTTTTAAGTAAATGTCTCACGACTGGTCGACACTTCACGTGACCAGAGGGCTGGCTCGTTATTTTCCCAAAGAATTAACATTGCCATTCAACGTGGCAAATGCTGCCAGTCTTCTGGGCACCTTTCCAGATGACAGCAATGTGGACGAGTACTTCAACGCCCTTTTGTTTTTGTATCTATTTGTATAGTTACTCACTCTCTCGTCATTTAATTTTGTACATAGTGTAAGTTATACAGTATGGAAACCACATATATGCAATAATTGAAACCACAAGTAATACTAGTCCACAGAAGTATAGCAAAATTAAATATTAAATAAAAAAACCGTAAATAAAAATAAAAAAAATTCAAACAAAATAAATATCAAAATAAATTCTATAAAAGTAAACACTCTGTATAGATAAGTACCTTGAACCCAGGAAGAGCGGCAACTATGCACATGCGCGGCATTTTTGTTTGTGCTGGCGCTTTGATACCTAGTTTGACAATTTTCGACGAAATCAAAATTTCGAAGTCGTTTTTCAATGTTCAAGGATTCAAGCTCATTGAATCATTGACCTAGTGATCCAATTCTACAGAGTGTTCAAATATGATCAAAATTAGATCTCTACTTTTTGACCTAATTACTGGACCGATTTCGTCCATTTTTTGAGTATCGTCAGAAAAGGCGGTAACAAGTATGTGGTTTCATTTATTGCATATATGTGGTTTCCATACTGTATAAAACTTTGGTTTTTGATCCTTAATAAGGTTTAATACGTATTAAATGTATCCATCAATATTCTAAGATTCGCTTCTGCCTGTAATACCACTCATAAATGGGGGCTACTTAACTTTTGATAACACTGGATAGTGTCCGCTCCTCGATTTATGTATTCATAAAGCTGTTATGAGAACATTGCGGCATTTAAAAGAGTAACCGTGGAGTTTCTTGCCGGCTCTTCTCCATAGGAAACGACCAATTGGAACCGTGCACCTAGCTTCTGACGTTTCATAAGTGCCCTTGTAGGTTTATGTGAAATAAAATATTTTGGATTGAATTGAATGAATGAGACTGAATGAGACTGAATCATTAATATACGTACATCATCCGGTATAAGGCGTAAGAAACACGCTAAATGGGATCCTCGATATGCAAACGAATCTAAACAACCTGAGCCTCAAACATGGCTCCATATACTTTCGCTACGAACTTGGGACTCAAAGTCGGCCCGTTACAACTGGACTTAAAATTTCCCCACAACATCCTGACGTACAAAATCACCTCCAATCACGACGGAAATGACGTTAACAACTAAGAACATTAATAAACCGTCGGTTTGGTATAGGAACGCGTTAATAATGGAGCTCTAACTGAGGCAGCCGGCTCGCGATACATAATTGAAGAGGGAAGCTATGGATTATGTGGACGGTATTGATCAGTTTGTGTTGCCCGACGACTTTTTATGGGACGCTGAAGAACTTAGTACAATAAAGCGCTGGAATACTGCTGAAATAAACAATGTAGCTTGAGAACTGGAACATCTGCCGGGGTCGCGGGAAAGTCCGAAAGGGATACCGTGGCCCCTGGCAACGGAAAGGCAACTGAAGGAACACGGGTGGGTTTTAGTCAGTAAGAGTCAAATATGATATTATGGAAAGCGATCAATTTGGAAGTAGCGCTCGCCGGCCGCTGCCGCGGCGTGAAATGCAACATAGTACTTAAAATAAGATTTTCAAAAAAAAAAAAAAATTTTAACACCAACCAAGTCTTACACATTCAGCAATATGGTTTCACCATAAGGACATTGTACCACTGACACCGGTGTCACCTAATTAAAATACATATTTACAGCGTGGGAGGAGGTCCAAGATGCCATAGGAATCTTTTGTGATCACTCCAAGGCATTTGACTACGTAAATCATGAAACCTTACTCTTGAAACTTGAGCATTACGGACTAGGTAAACTTGCGCTCAGCTTAGCACACACACGCCCTCCCGCTCCGCCCAGAGCGGGAGAAGTCATGTGATGATACACACCAAAAAAAAAAGTGGGACATCAAACTCTTGTGGAAATCAAAAATAATTTATTTAAATTAGGCTGAGAATCAGCACTTTTTGAATGCCAGAATTACTATATACAGTCCCCCAAAACGCCCACTCTTCACTACTTCCTAGTGCTTTAGTTAGGGAGAAAAAGTGGCGCAACTAATTCCCTAGCAGACCGAATTTGATGATGGTTTTGGTAGATAAATGACCGCGATCGGTCGCCTTAAGGCGCCGATTTTTGCAAGGGGGTAACAAGTGGTAGGAGCTCTATAAGGTCTCATCCAGGTTCTACCAAGCCGAAGATTGAGCTAAACGGCATGTAATTATGGAAAGCCTTATAGGACATAGTTCTCCCTGCTGAACTGCAGTGGATTCTTTAGAATAGATTAATAATGATGATGATCTAGCAAGCAATGATTTCGAAGTTTGAAGAAAGATTCATTAAAAAGGTCAAAATAAGTAGCTCGTGGACAAGGCGCTAAAGTCAGTGATGAAGTTTGGAGGTCGTAAGCTGGTGAAAAGCCTCCTACATTCCAAGGTCATCGAATTCTTATTGATGAGCAGCAGGGTCAATCTTTTAGGACCGTCGGCGGGAAACAGTTGGTCGTAATGTATCGACTGCCAAGGGCTCATATAGCAGCTGTTGGTTTACAGGACATATTTATTAAACGTTAAGTGGACAAATCGATTGACTAGAATGCTGACAATGTTTGATACCTATTCCTGTCTATTCTAACGTATTAAAGATAGTTTACGTGTATTATTTTAAAGCACAAAGTATTAAAGCCTTATCAAAAGTTAAAAGAAGGAGTAATGAATAATTAGGTGAATACCGATTTCTAGAAGAGATACAGCCGAGATTTAAATGAAATCGCAAAATAACACACATCAAATCGTTTATTCGAAAATCAAATTAACCGTGATAAGATGACTGTATAAAATCCAAATTCCCATTGCATTCATGTCGCTATGGGGGTAATTACTTGTAGGATTAAAAAAAAACCGGCCAAGTGCGTGTCGGACCACGCACAATGAAGGGTTCCGTAGTTGGAATGAATTTATCGTAAGAACAAACTTAACTTTGTAATTGAACATGTTCTCCCATACGGAATATATGAGAACATGTTTTTGCAACCGCAAATTTAAGTTGGTTGATTATTACTCGTAAACTTGTAAAGCCCACTTAAGTGTGATAATTTTTCTTTAAACTTTGTTATATACAAATACTAATGCTGTGACATTTGAATTTCTAACTACAACCGTTTAATTGGTAAAGTACCAATTTTCGTTAGTCAAGTGTCCCCCACACTTGACTCTAACGAAAATTGGTACTTTAAAGCTTGATAAGTCACGAAGGGTTTACTTAATCAAAAACGGTCTTCGTAAACCCCTAATATTTTTGAAAGACCTATCCAACGATATCCCACGCTATGGGAAGGACGAAAAAAAAAATTATCATCCCCACTTTACATGTAGGGGAGGTACCCTAAATAATTGTTTTTTTCAAAATTTTATTTTACCACTTTTTCGGCGTCATTAACTTGTATACTCATGCCAAATTACAACTTTCTAGTACCAATAGTTTTTGAGCTAAACCGCGGACAGACAGACAGACAGACAGATGGACATGGTGAAACTATAAGGGTTTCTTGTTGACTACGGAACCCTAAAAAGATAAAAATGTTACAGTGTTTTTGGTTCTCGCTGTACCTATATCAGCTCTGGCAATGCCACCGAAAAAGCCTGTTCTTTTAAACTTCTATGTCTGATGTTTACATAAAGTTAATGTTACAATAGTTGGGTACGAAAAATAATTATTAAACTACGACTTAACAGCTGAATTGACCAAATCCAATGGAACAAAAACATTTTTTTTCAAACATGTACTCCCAAATCGACAATCTTATTCATAAAATAATTCCATTCGACCGAAAAAGAATGAACGAAAAAAGGGGCCTAAGTACATCAGACACCGATCACTTATTCACTAGAACAAGCCGTTTTCCCCAGCCTTTGCGTTATTATAAATGTATAGAAAGCCGTGTCGTGTTAAATATTTACGGGGACCTTAAAGGTGTTATCCATGGTCCTTTCGTGGTCCTTCCGGATTACGCCGCCAGCCACTATTATAAGGTGTGAGAAGGGTCTTGCTAGGTACGTACCTATTGCCATTAAGATGAGGAATTATTTTATCTTAGTGCGCAGGTAATAGGGAAGTGCCAGCCTTAAAATAGCCTTGCGTGAGATGTGTGCCAAGGGCACGTGCGAATTTTTTTTACGGGTAGGTCGTAAGCTGTTTTTATCGAACTGTCGTTTACGGAAAAGAAGGTAAAGGTTTTAGTGGCATATTTTATGTATTACCATGGTCAAATAAAAACCTGCTTTTTTATCAAATAAGAATTTATTTTGATCTTTGAAATCATATTAATATATTATACTTATAATGTAATTAGCCTTTGGCTGTGTAATGTTAAGTAAAACGAAATATATATATATTTTTTAATTTGGTCCTTTTGTATGTTTTTTTTTTCAATTTATACGTTAAGTATTCTCTTTTGCAGAATCAGCATAAAAATAAAATCATCACTAAATCACTCCTTTCAATCCCAAAGCCCCATTTTCATACACCGTGCTTAAAATATTTCTCTCATAACTAACTCGCTCTTTCATTACAAGAAATCACAGCGATACCTATGCGCATATTCAAGCAGCTTCCCATTCATTTGCAAGTATGAAGCCTTCACAATGGACTGCGAAAGTAACAGCATTTTCGTACAATAGCACGTAGACGAAGGATCTTGTTGAAAGCGAGAGGAAATCCGTGAAGATCTTCATGGCTATAATTCACATAGCTGTATGAATTATTGATGGCCGCAGACGGGATGGGATTAGATTATAAATAAATAGGGTTTCGGGCTTTTAAAAATATATGTTGGGAATGATGTTGCGGAAATAAAGGGCATTTAGGGTTATGAGGAGTTCTATATGTTTTTTTTCTATTGATCTTGAAAAGATTGGCAAGGTACTTACGTTACTGATAAGACTTGTTTTAGAAGTTTTTGCTTTTTCAAAGACATAATCAAACCGTACCTACCCTAGGGAAGGTCCGCGGGCCGCGTCTTGTAGTACAGAACAGGAAACGACGTTAATAAGGTAGATTTCGTTGTAATCAGAAAGTCACACATATTTTATAGAGAGACATTTGAAAGAAACAAATATTTGGGTCACGCACAGCTAATACAAACAGTAATTTAAAAAAACCGGCCATGTGCGTGACGGACCACGCACAATGAAGGGTTCCGTAGTTGGGATGACGTTATCCCAAGAACAAACTTAACATTATAGTTGAAAAACATGTTGTCCCATATGGAATGTACGGGAGAACATCCTATTCAACTTTTTTCTTGGTTTTATTTTACCACTTTTTCGGCGTGATTAATACTGTGATTAGTACTAACAGTCTCTGAGCTAAGCCGCAGACGGAAAGACAGACAGACGGACATGGCGAAACTACAAAGGTTCCTTGTTTACTACGGAACCAAGAGCATTTTTAAAACTATCAATATTAAAATATTTTTTCGAATAAACGAAAACAAAAAATATAATTACAATAAAGACCTGTGCGAGGCCAAAAAGGCTCCTATCTCAGCATAATGCTTTACTTAAAAAAACAAATGCCGCAGCGCTGGTATTCTGATAGGGCCCGCTGTAATGCCACGGACACACCTACGGACCAAGACCACCTATTTTGACCAAGATGCTTCACAAAGAGTTGTCAAAATTCCATACAAATTCGACTTTACTCTGGATCAAAGTGCGATATAGCATGTTAGGATATTGAACGCTTTCAAAAGGACAAAAAAAAACATTTTCCGACTCACAGCCTCACTATATCACTTCGGAAATATCTACTAAACGTACGAGAGCCGAACCGTATCTATAGTCGAACCCATTTGCTAATTATCTGTTCGTCTGTCAGTTCACATTGGCATATACGCGATTGAGTCCATTCAATAATTCATAGTGTGTCGGATTCACCATGTAAATCGTGTGGTTTCACGTGTCCTGCTGTTGGTTGCAACGGTTGATGGTATTGTTTATTGAATATTCTAGAGTGTATTGTTATTGATTGAAGTTTGAACGTCAATATTTTTGTATAAAGAACTTTTTGTATATTGTTGTGTAGAGAACTGCCTCGTTTGTCTAGTGGTCGTAAGCGCTTCTGCTGAGTACGAGGTCCTGGGTTCGATTCTCAGGTCGGGAAAAGTATTATTGGGTTTTCCCATCTGGAATTTCTCAGTAGCAGCCTGAAGTCTCGATTTGTGCTCGGTTGATGGCAATTTAGGGGCATGAGGAACAGGGTGTAAAGTTCACTCATCAGGATTTGTGTGACGTCATGTCTTTGATGCGTAGTTCGTATGTGGCGGTGTAGCCGCTACAGCAATAGGCTCGACCTCTATTACATGGGACATAGATACGTGTAGAACTGGCGAAATGTGGGTGTACTAATAGGTACACCTCTGCCTAACCCTTTGAGGAATACAGGCGTGATGTTCTGTTATGTTATGTGTAAAGCGATAGAGGAATACAAAATAGTTCATCAGCGTGACATTACGCATGTTTAAGATCAGCATTTAAAAACGGATTCGTTATGGAATTGTCGTTAGACGTTTCCTAATTTTTTTGGGTTTCAATAGCAAATCATTTGTACTACTAATAGCAGGTTTCAGGCAGCCTCATCGCATCACTAATCATGAAGTCTGGTATTCATTATCATTTTAAAAAACTACTGTAATTGCAACAAATTGGCCTCAAAACCACAAATCATCATTGAACTTCCTTGATTTTCAGAAGTCCTTAGTTTAGTCTTTAGATTTTGGACACCAATGATCAATGACAGTGCTCTTACGATTTCTGGCCATACGAATCTTTTAAACTATTTTACAACTTGCATAATACTTACGGACATACATGTGTCGTGAGTATTTCTTGGATTTACATGACAAAGCGCTGCCGGGTTACCGTTAGATTGGCAAATACGTGTGACATTAAGTCCTGGCCGTTGACAGTGGCTGTCACCAAAAAACAAACGAAGACGAATTCTTAATTCGAAAGTTTAATCTTCCATGTTGTTATTTCAAAACGTTAGTATATCACAACTTATACAGTTACGTTATAGTTATATAATCCCTGCCAGTCATGCTTACTGACGAAGACTACCTAAGTGGATTAGAGGGCATTAGCGTCGGATCAATAAGTTCTCCAGTTCGATTCCCGCTCGCTACCGGTTCTTTTCGGATTTCTCGTACGGGATTTTCTTAACTAGGCGTTTCTAGTTGGCCAGCAATGAAATTGACATGTTTATTTTAGTACGAGGCGGAAATTATTTGTGCTAGGGATTTGGGTGTCCTAAAATTGAAATGAATGCGAGCTTAACGTTTTGAGGATATTACAGTATTACAAGTATGTAATACGGTAATATTTTGTGTAATTTTGTGGTGGTTAAGCTGTATTTATTATGATAGGAGTTTATTAAATGTCAAGTTTATAAACTAAATCGGATCATTGGCTATCTCAATATCAGTAGCTATCTCTATGTCATGTTGACCCACCGCGCACGCAAAACTATTTAAAAAATAATGACCCTCATGCATTCACAAGTTACGTACCTACAATTATTTTGTAAGGAATATTATTACTTAGCAGTACTGGCCTTATTATCCTATGAACCTAGCGCCACACAGCAGCTCGGTGAACACCTGGATTTTCACAATACTTTCACCATATACATGTCTCTAAACACTTCATTATATTTCACATTATTAATAAGTAGTAATAATTGTCATACACCGAAACAACGCTAAAACTAGCTAATCTGCAACTATCATGATTGCAATAATAACCAATAAATAATTATCGAAAACTATATTACACGTAAGACAATCAATTTGCAAGATGGCGCTCACCCGCGTGCTTGACTTCGTATAACAAATGACGCGCGACAATTCCCTCGAAATTCAAAATATCAGAGGATGAATTTAGGCTCACTTGTAACACCAATCACCAGTACGAGTAATACCATCATTCTGTCTGTATCATCTTCCAAATGGAACGTATTTGAAATAGGTACACAAATGCATGGTGCAAGGGGGGCGGCTTAGTTTAGAGTAAAATAAAATTAAAACCTACGAGTACACCCAGTTTCTTATCTATTTCGAATAATTTTATTTCTCGTAAAACAAACATAATTAAACGAAAGACTTCATTAAACCGCGAGAAGCAAACAGAACGAAGGGAATAAAAATAAGCAAGCATTGCTAAAGAAATGCGTTCGGATATCTGAGGCAGATAAGCGGAATGGAAACTTGAGAGATGTTCCGACTACTAAGGAGTGGAGGTGGCGTATTAGCTGTAATTTGAATTGACTTGAGGGTTTGAGTCGAAGTCGAACGGATGAGACTTCCATTTGATTTTCCGTATTAACCGCGAACAGTCTCAAACAGTGCATTGTCATGTCTATTATCTTAGCACCCACCTTAATTTTATTTTGACGCTTGGAACAATTTGTTTATTCACTTCAAGAATTTAACGAAATAGGAATATTGTCTTTCAACAGGGCAGCACCTACAGTCCTAAAGTGTTTACGTAGGACTGTAAGTACGTATGTTTCAAAACAGTCGATGTTACTTTTTACAACAACAACAACAACGACATAACATCACGCCTGTTTTCCCTGAAGGGTTAGGCAGAGGATTACTACAGTTTACCAATATAACACCAGTTATGTTTTAAAGTCCCATGTAATAAGAACGAGCCTATTGCCATCAACCGGGCACAAACTCAGAATCCAAGCTGCTAATGAAAAATCTACTAACACTATAACTTACTTACGTATAGCAGACGCATGCATATGGTTGACAATTCTATAAATACTTATTTCAGTTATACGTATGTCTACAATATCTAAGACGAATGTTCCTGACACCATCTCAATTTCCACATCCAAGCCATTCGAAACACTTACACCAAATGTTCCTTCCAAAAATATTTGACGTTCCGCGTTCAAGCGCCGCAGGGGACCGAAACTGTAGACAGCGACCTATTTAAATTTTTTCCTTGCCAACAACTATACACCGTGTTTATATGCAACTCTCCGATTTCCAATACTATGTTTACGTTGCCGTGTTTCCCTACTTCAAAGTCGTTCTAGAATGATCGCTGAAGATGCTCGAAGTGCAAAAATGTATAAATGTTTGTAGATTTATTTTATTTTATGCTGGGATAGAGTGTACAATATTATGTGTGGTGTAGTTGTCGCTTTATCGAGGCTTCTCGCTTTATAAAGTAAATGTTATTGAATGGAACAATAGAGTCTATTTTCCTTATATTTTACGTGTACTAAATGGGCTGTTATCTAGATGAAAATATTGGCTAGTCAGAAAGGTTGAGGCTAGTAAGTAATTCATTGTCATCTGCCTTGCCTTTTCCCAACTTTGTTGGGGTTGGCTTTCAATCTAACCGGATGCAGCTGAATACCAGTATTTTACACGGAGCGACTGCCTATCTAACCATCACAACCCAGTAAAGGCTCGTGCAGACCAGCGCGACGCGACGACGCGATGCGTCTCGAACAATACAATTTCTAAGGAAACTTCACGGTATAACAATAGCCGGTGTCGCGACGCGCTGTCGCGTCGCGCTAGTCTGAACAAAGCTTTATTGACTAATACGATACCCCTTTGGTAAGACTGGTTATCACACTTTCAGGATTCTGACGACCCGTAACGACTGTCAAAGATCGACGAATGACAGCCGACGGCTTAACGTGCTTACCGAGGCACTCCGGGGGTCTTGGTATGTAAGGATGGTCACCCATCCACAGGCCAAGCGCGGCAAGCGTAGTTTAACCTGATCGATCGACCCCTGCGGCTGTTACGAGTATTACTTAGCCGCAAGCTAGTAAGTAATTCAAGGTTCATTTAAACTCAAATTTTAGTTTTATCACAAACTTTTTAGGTGAGACTACAGTTATAGTAAGGCCTGGAATGGACTATGTTAAACATTACAACTTAGCACACGAACAAATTCAATTAAGTATTTAATGATACATAACAGTATAGCATCTGCTTATCTGGATTCTGTAACTATTAAACAATGGAAGAACAAAGAAACATTATCACGAGAATTTCTCTAAATCGCCCTAAGAACCCCAATTATCTTTTTATCAACTAGATTACAATCTTAAAAGCAAACGGTGTGAGACAAAAAACCAATTCAGTCAGCAACCTCTATTTCCTGAATTTCAGTGTCGCAATGGCCTAATTTCTATTCAAAGTCTGGACTGGCTCGTCCGACGTGACACGAATCGCGCGCGCAATTGCCCTTTATTGTGTTACAGCTGGTTTGAACTGGTTCAGGCCGGATCGGGGTGGCGCGAACTGGATTGGCCCGGTTACACGGCTAAAATGCGGCTTATTGCGGATTTACTGTTTGTTAGTGCAGCAAAAATTGGGGGCTAGTTTTATAGAGGTGAGTGTTTTTTTGTGGTTAGCTGAAAGGTAGTGGTAAAGGGTGGATGAATTCAGAGTATTTGCGAAAACTAAACGAATTCGAATAGGCGTCAGAAAATTCAGCCTGGATATTTGAAAAAAAAAACACCTATTGGATATTTCATCGCTCTTTTATTTTATTTTTCATCAAAACCTAAAGCTATGCAATTTGAAATTGCTTTCCCACATCATATAGTGGTAGCTTCAATATCACCAACAGACCACATGGTTTTACACAGAACCTGTCACTATCCTTTCGCATCTCTCATAAGCATCAGTCAGAATCAATCACCCACTTCGGCCCTTTCACCAAAGAATCCAGTAACTCGTGTAACAATATAGAACACAATAAATTAAAGTTTCCTCTCAGAAACCTGAAGACCTCGCGAACATCTTATAAAGCAGTCTTTATATCTCAAAGGAACGTCTGCTACTCGGTAATTAATCTTTCAACTCTCACGTCTTTAGTTTTAGAATGGTGGTTTGGGGGTGGCGGAAGCGGAGAGCGGTTGGATGTAGTTGTAGAACATTGTCTGGATTTTAGAACCTTGAAATAATAAATATTGAAGGTACACATGGACAGTCACGCCAAAATGAATCTGAATTTTCATTCCAGGAATTAATTTACATAAATACTTTTCTGTTCCTGACAAAGATGAAGACATTCATGAATGTGCGGGAAATTGTTCAATCGGCCTTAAACTATTTGAAAGAAAAAGAAAAGAAGAAAGAAAGAAAATACGTTTATTTGCGGTAAAATATGACGCAAGCAAGGAAAAAAAAAAAACGAAATGTATTGAGGAGACCATATTATGTCAAATAAGTATAAATAAGCCAGCAGTAAATGTATAAATAATAGTAGATGAGGGGACAAAGGCAGAAATACGTTATCTAAAAATAAAAGTTATAAAACTAACACTCAACAACGGCAAAAAAGTCATCTAAGAAGGTATAAACAACATATCACAGACAGACAAATTAAAAATCCGGAGTCACACGTGCTATGGGGGCATCAATCGAACAGATTACTTGTGAATCCGGACTTTCATTTTTATTCAAATTAATTTGGGATTATAATAATATATTTATTTTTGAAACGTGCTTATTCAGTCCTTTCATTTGATACCCAACATGGCACCATATATATTTTTTTAGTTCACCAGTTCAGTTCAGTCTTTAACCAGCGGACAATCAAGAACGCTTCCAACAATATCTCATTTGTCAAATTATGATGAGGAATTTAGAAGTTATGAGGGAACAGATGAACATACATACATACCGGTCAAAATCATAACCCTTCTTTTTGCTTTGCCGTAGTCGGGTAAATACAGACACTAACATGTTTCCGGTGCAAAACGCGATGCTTTCTTATGTAGACACAGCTTTCTTCTGTAGCTATACATTACAGTTAGACTCAAAGTTCGCGATACGAATATTATGAGTTTCATATTACGAATGAGGACTTGAGGAGTTGAAAGTACTTATGTTGGACTAGGTTAGGAATGGAATATTAATTTGCCACACGGATATACGTATTATAATTCTATATTATATTATTATTATTTATTAAATAATAATAATATAATTATTATTTCCTTTGTTTCATTTATAGACCTATCATTTACATTTTTAAATATTTTTATAAAAAACTGGGTGGGGACATACCTATAGTACGGTAGGTACTTCCGATTCCACAAGACTGTATTTCAGAGAAAGTTCCAATATTATTATGGAGGTGGAAATATTCATTTTGTAAGGAGCCCACGAGATTATGATATTGAAGGCTCGATCTTAGAAAGTTATCTTGTATCAAAAAAAACATGTAAATCTTACATTGCCTATTTTTTCTACAGTTACATTTTACAGCAAAAGCATCTAATTACAAATCATTATCTAATTAAGCATATAACGGACTCTAACAAGACACCGTAATCAAGATTCAGGAGATCATTGTTCAAGCAGCTTTAAGCGCTTTGTCTGGCTTTAAGCGCCTTGTCTCGTTTTTTGCACAACACATCTTTTTACAGCATTCCTTTTGTTTTTCTACGTTTAATTTAATCTCATTGTTAGGACAGCTGCTCTCTAGGGACAAAGAGAAATGTCACTTCTGAGCTTACTTAGTACGTCTGGGATGGCGTTAAAAAGTTTGGTTTAGTTGTACTTAACGGCTTTAATTTAATTTCTTTTTTTAAATTTATTCGTTTCTTTTGCTCTAAGAAAGGATGCTCTTTGGAAAATAGTGGCAGAGTACCTACATACTGGCAACAAAACAGTCTCATTGACAAAATTGACAGCCTCCACTGAAAGTTCTGTTTTGGCACAAACCAAAGTTATAACTATGAACTCTAGGGTATTAAAGTAATTGCGTGCCATAGCTTAGGGGTAGGTTCAGTATCAATAAAGGAAGCCAGAAAAAAAAAACTTGGAATTGTACGTACCTACCTAGTTACCTATCCATCACCCGGCGTTATCGAAGTGTTAGGGCGTAGGTATTTCATTGCGTTCGATAGTATGTAGGTAACTCTAGGAAATTATTAATTAGCATTTAAACATAATAAAAACATTATTATCGCATCGACGTACGAAGGGAAAATTCGAATTGTAATTTACATACCGTAGTTCGATTCGCGTTCGATAGTAGGTAAGTAATTAAAGCATTTAAACAAATTAAATAATTTTAATTCTAAACTATTGCTATTTTAAGTTAGTAGGTCTGTGCAAATTTTTTTTTTTCTGGCTTCCTTTATCGATACTGAACCAACCCCTAAGCTATGGCACGCAATTACTTTAACACCCTGTATAGTGTACACTGCATATAAGTTGAATTGGCTGAATTGAAAAAGTTCTACAAATTGGTTTTAAGAGATATAGCTACTACAGCTCTTTAAATAGATCACTTCTGCAAAGTCGATGTGTTGATATAAATACCTGTAACTTGCAGGTCACAAGGATAACTGCCCTAGATTCAATCCGCCGATATTCACGGGTCGGGCACCACTTGAGTGCTATTTTCAGCGGGAGTTCTTTGTTTCTTCGTTCAATTGAATGCAGGGATGGGTTTAATTTCATGCTTGCACCCAACAGATCTCTAGCTTACTACTACATAAGGTTTTGCATTCGCTTCAATAAATAGCTAAGAATAATAAGAATAAAAGACAGTAAACACCAATTATTTGCTATACTATCGCTCCGCCCCTGCTTCGTGGTATTTTTACGACTTGATAAAACTCGAGATTTATTTAAAATATTTATGTTTAATATTAATGTATTATACACTTTTAAAACCTTTCGGAATTTATTTATTTTATATAGGGTGGCAGGGACATCGATGCGAAAACTGTTACCATGGATTCAGTACGTTATTCTGAACCCCCCTTCGTTGAAATTTTTCGTCGGTTATTTTAAAAAAATCAGTTGGTCCATAAATTTGGATTGCACTTTTCTATGAAACAGCAGATTGTTTTTTAATAACCTACGTTAAATTTTAGCGCAGGTCCAGTTCAGTATCATGTACTGAATACATGGTAAAAGTTTTCACGTTGACCTTTTTTGCCACCCAGAATGAATTCTCTAAGTGATGATGAACCGTATCCAAATCCATTGCGTAGTTTAGAAGAACAACGTGATCATACAGGTGTCCCACAAGATGGACCGATGACTTTGTGAAGGCCGTAAGAAATCGCTGGATGCGGGAAGCACAGAATTGGTCGAAGTGGCGGTGCTTGGGGGAGGCCTATGTCCAACAGTGGACGTCTTTCGGCTGAAATGATGATAGATATAGATAAAGATGACCGCAAACACAAATTATTTGAATGTATGCTATCTTTGTCCAGACTATTTGTGTTATCCCTAATTTGTTTTAGCGATGGTATTTGTGCTCGAATGCAATGCATACGACATTGCCAGATTTCACTTACCGATCCAATTAACCCATAAATCACTGCTTTGCCTGATCGAGCAGCCACAACAAAGGTTTGAATATAAAATAAAAATTAATCAATATTTTAATTATTGTTCACACTATGTAGGTATGCAATTCATATTAGTATGATAATGCCTGGACCGCCCCTTATTGTGAATTATACCTGTTGGTACACTCTAGTGTTGTAATCCTGTCCCGGATTTGGGCAATCCCGCGTTCTCTGGGTCACCATTTTGGGCCGAGACACACATACTAAGTTCGTAACAAGGTTTTAAACTAGGTCACAGGACACGCTCACGTGATTCTAGCGAAGTTTATTTTCTTTAGTAAGTAAACAGCGCACGTTTCGTTGGATTAGGAATCGATTCTTTCTATTGAGAGTGTGGGTTACAATTAGATTCTGTTGTTTTTACCTTGTGAGAAAGATTTTTTGGGTTGTTTAATTAGCGTGTTTTCAGAGGTCTGTGCTATTTTCCGAAATAATATTATTGAAGACGAATTTCACAGTCTACGGTATTATTTGGTTAGTAACAAACATTGTTTGAAAAGTTACTTCTTACTACTAAAAGTTAAATGTCAAAGCGCTCAAAGGAAAAATACATCCAAAGTACTTTTTGTTTTGCGATTGTTCTCTTACATAATATTCCGCTTTAACAGAAATAAATAATTAAACGTTGTTTCTCTTTTCGGGTAAGATGGCATCCGGGTATTATCAATTTGCACCTTTCTTACTTCACTATTTTATGAATCACGACACTGGTGATTACTCCGTGGGTGTTATTTACACTCTGGTAGGACCAGACCACTTAAATGAAGTCGTAGCGCCAGATGTATGACAACTCACCATTGTGTGTACGAAAGCTCTGTTTCTTTGAGTCCTAATGAATGGGTGTAATTGAAATACTTAAGCTTAAGAGATATTTGCGGGTTATTAGTCTTGCTACCTGGTTTCGAGACTAAGAAATATATTTTACCAAGATGTTAAGCATTTTGTGTTGTGGATCAGTTAATTATTATTATCTACCCAACATCTAGTTTCACAAAGACAAACATTAATGCCCCATTGCGTAATGGATCATTAACGCTAATGATTTCATTAATATCATCAAAGAACCATTAAATCGAGTCTAATGTTGCTTTCTGCAACAAGTTAATAGAAGATTAGTATTTAATGACAGCTTTAAAAGTTAAAGTTCGTTTCTGCAACTGGCTATAAGATATGATGGCAGCATTAAGACATTCTAGACAAAATCGAACTGGTTGCTAATTTAATTTTATAATTATTATTTTTTATTTTTTTAAACATTTATTTTATTTTTTGTGATTATTTGAACTCACACACTGACTTATTATTATTAGTATTACTTATTATAATGTTAGAAATATAGTATAATTTTACAATGTTTGTAAGTATGTGAGCACCATGCATCTATCACATAATTATGTCATTCCTTCATTTTTCATTATTTTTACCTATCGTGGTATAGTAATCTTATTCTAGGTGCATTGTCTTCACATATAATTATATTATAAGTGTATACAAGATATAATGATTTTTTTTAAAAAAGTAACGGTGGAGTTTCTTGCCCATTCTTCTCCATACGAAAACTACCTTTTGGAATGGGCGACTAGAATCAGTTTTATTATTTTTTGTACAGTTTGACAGTCAAAAGTGCCTTTTTTGTGCCTAATTGAAATAAATTATTTGACTTTGACTTTGACTTTGATTAAAAAAACCTTTCTTTTTATGTGTAAGTACTGAAATTTAAAAGATTA
This sequence comes from Xanthia togata, assembly GCA_963853775.1. Taxonomy (NCBI): domain Eukaryota; kingdom Metazoa; phylum Arthropoda; class Insecta; order Lepidoptera; family Noctuidae; genus Xanthia; species Xanthia togata. The sequence continues at coordinate 3,602,225 of OY970797.1, read as the reverse complement.
GCAATTTGTTTTGCAAATAGAATTAAACTTTTATTTGCTTAAGGATACAGCTGATGATATTTAATATACTAAGATATGTTTGTATAATATATTTTTTATGCTAACAGTAGATTAGAAAAATGTTGAAATTGCACCTGAGATGAAAGCAATGCTTACTTACATAAGGTAAATGAAGTATTGAAAGGATACAAACACGAAAATAAACTACAAAATATTTGTTAGTAAACAGGAAACACGTAAAACACACGAAGCGCATCGCATAGATATCAACCGAATGAAAACGATACTGCCAACTAGAAACAAACTCAAAAAAAACAAGAGCTATGTACCCGCGTCATCGAACTGACGATTCGATCACCGACCGACATTGCAGTGTTTTATTTTTTAGTTCCGATCACAACTTTAAATTACTATTGCAAACTAGGATCGTCCTATGCAAGTTTAATAACTTCCAACAACATCGATACTTTTACTAGAAGACTAAACAAAAATCTAATACTGCGTTTATTTTCCTATCTCAACATACATTGCCAATTTCGTGCACAATCTTTATAAGACCACCAATACAGAATCAGCAATGGATACGTTATAAGCGAAGGTTTTGTAGTTAAATAAGCGTCATGGTACATCCTCGTGTATATTTGTTTTACGCAGTTCATTCAATCAGTCGCCCCACTGAACGCTGATTGGTAAATAAGGTGCCGGTTTCAATTTTTTTTTCCCAATCGTGTCCGTATAACAGAGCTTAACAATCTGTCAACAGCAATACCGATTTTTGTATAAAATATTGTATTATTCGCTATAATTATTATCGTTGCTGAATTGGCACAAAACAATTCGACGGAATTTACATTGAATAGAACTGTAATTGAAGTGTCGGTCTGTTTTGAGAGGTGATTTAGAATCTTTGTGTATTTTGTAATTGGTTTGTGAAGCTGTTTTACTTTAGACGTTTAATTGTTTCGACTTGGGAATAAAGGTTTCATTTGATGCTCAAGGTTAGCGAACGTACCACCAGGACATCCAGATGGAAAGTGGTTTTGGCTATCTAGCCACACCTAAAACACCTAGGATTGTCAAGCGTCGTGCAAGTTAGAAAAAAAAAGTTCAATGAATGCCTGTTATTCCACCAGACCCCATTCGGGAATGGAATTGCGAATCATAAGACTATCCTGGCCTTTTTTCTGATAGAAATAGGTAAGATGGAAGTCATTTAATTCATTTATATTTAAATACCCTGAAGCCTTTCACCCAAAAATGATACTCAATACTCAATTCTTTATTGCATTACATATTATGTAAAAATATGGACCCTGTCGGGCACAGCAAAATTAGGAGAGAGGAAGAGGGCTAAGTAGCAATTCAAGCAATTCAATATTATTATAAATTATTAGATGTGTTTAATTGGGTGTATAATTATGTATAGGTATATTATATATATATATATATATATATATATATATATATATATATATATAACCTACATAACCTAATATATATATATATATATATATATATTAACATTAGTTATTTTAATATTATATAGTGCATAAGAATAATGTAGGTGATAAATATGAAATTCTTAGAAGTATTTTCACTATTATTAAACCCACCACCACCACTGAACTACAACTTTACTAGCCCTTACTGCCATACGAGTATCATCAAAAATATGATATCAACTTGTGGTTATCCACCTGATTCTTGCCAGCTACGGCTAAACCCACTAAAACCTTAAATAAAATTAAAAACAAATCACAGCAGAAACCTTTGCCACATAATGTCTCAAATATTAAACCAGAATATTATTACATGGCATCGAAATGTACGCTCTTATGGAATATCCACAAAGAGCCTCGATCGTTTGATCTTCAAATAGAGAGATTTTCAATTTACATCGTATTCTGGAAGGTCTTGTGAACGGGCGACACTATTATGAGACTCGATGATGGAAACGATACGTTGTTGTGGTATTCGGAATCGATATTTCTATGAAAATCCAATACCGACTACGTGGTAAACTGGCATTACTGGTAAACATGTTTACATTAAAGCAATTGTTGCTAAAACCAAATACTGGGAACCAACAAGCTTCTTCTAAAATATGTATCAGTTCATAAAACGTATACTTTGGGTGTTCCTATAATATTTATCTCCGTTCCATGGCATTTCTCGACAGTATATATAATCATTATCTTCGTCAGAGTGATTGGAGATAGATTACAGTTTCTTGTTTGAACCTATAGGAAGAAACTGCCTCATTGGTACAGTGGTCAGAAGGGCTACCGCTGAGCATGAAGTCCTGGGTTCGATCCCCGGATCGGGCAAAGTGTTATTGGGATTATTCATCTGATATTTCTCAGTAGTAGCCCGAAGTCTGTATTTGTGCCCCGTAGATGTCAATAGGCTCGTTTCCTATTACATGGGACTTAAACATAAATGCCGAAATGTGGTTGTACTATAGGTACGCCTCTGCCTGACCGATGATTGTCAACGTAACCGTAAAACCATAGTCTCCCTCTCAACGTTTAAATTCGGATATACGAGTATATATATCGAATTTCCGTAGAAGGTGTCTTGGTGACGTGAAAAGGAATTCCCTCACGAATAAATAACTTGAATATTTTCAATAAAAGCCAAGCGACGAGACTTGTGATCGACGCCCACGATATTAATTCTTACTATGCATACATTTTTGTGTGTCTGACTGAAGTGCGGGATTCAATGGGTTAACAAAAGGACAATGTTAACAAAAGGAAAGTACAATTATTAAAACCGCAACCGATCAAAACATTTTTGATGAAAATGATATTTGATTTTTTGAGTCCCATCAAGCGACTGATGATAAACCGCTTATAAATACTGATGTAAGTGTTGCTGTATCTTGTTTACCTCTATATCTTTTTAATCTGAATATTTTTCGGGAAGGCTTCAAACCCGTTAGTAAATACGACAATTTGAAAAATTATTGATGCTTTATTTCATTAATAAGATTTTCATAAGCATGTTATAATTAAATGTATATAGTTATTGAATCGTATTTTATTGTCAACCCGCTTTCTTGCTATTTCGCAAGCAGCAAAACTCTACACATTCAGACTTACTATCTGCCAAACTATTTTGAATACTGTTTTCCCTTTCAACTTCTCAGTCCTCCTTCACGCTTGACTGCTGCAACTATGGCAGGCATATTCATTGTGTTGAATGGCATTTGTGGAGGTTCCTGTTACGTTCGCATAAAGTTTACGACAAGTAACTAACTATTGAAGATAGTTGCTGTTGTTACGGTATTATGTTTGCTTCAAGTGGTTGGACGTTGTTAGTGTTTCTATTTTCAATGTTGTTGGGATGTTTTCTGCTATTCTGTATATCTGTTTCTATGGGGCTTTTGGTTGATATGTTGATCGTATCGTTTGGATTATTTTCAAGTTAGCTTGATTGCGTTTTTAGTGGTATGGATTTGTTTCATTTTATTCTAAGTTGGTATCCTAAGCTTATAACAGATCTTGAGGACTGTTGAGGACAATAGAAATTTTAATGAGATAGTCGAGATTTACTTCAAGGTTTTTAGCAGGTCGAGTGACGAAACTTCGAATGTAACAGCCAGTGATGCTTCCACTATAATTTCCTTCCTTTTATTTGTTTTTTTGGTTAAACTGTTATGAAACATTAGACCCGAGCTTTATGCCATGTTAACGTTTGAAGCATTATGTGTTGTTGTGTTGCATAAGTTCCAGGTATAAGACGTAAACTTTGAATAGCACTGTTAGGAACAATGTTTATCCGAGAGCAATCTACACACATTTAGGTAATGTGACACACACACAAACACCTATATACACATAACCAACTTCCATAATACAGCTTCAGTATAATATCAAACGTAGTAACACCCTCACGGCATGTCTCTTAATCACCGCAAAGTTGCGATGCATTTGCATTCTCCAAACTTTGTCTTCCATTGCGAGCTTGGTAGGAGTTACTCAAGCTTCCATGATTTGTCACCCCGCAATGCGCCCGGTATTGAGTTTGCCGAACTAACGCTCAACTTAATATTATCGAGTTAATGTTGTTTTCGTTTCCAAATTACTGCTTTTGATCGTACTTAGTTGTGTTTTGATTGTAGTTGTAAGCTGAGATTAGTACGCGAGTGATGTTGTTTTCTTTGTAGTGGAAATAATAATTTCAATGCAAAAAGACCAGAAGAAAAGAAACCATACATCATGCTAGTTCTGCTTAATTCGACTTCTAATGTAGCAAATATCACACAGAACGTCAATAGAAGAGTTGTCCAGTTCTAAACAGGGACTTCAACACATTACGAGTTGTGGGGGGACTAGTAAAATTCCACATTTTTTTCTTCCCACATAAATAAAGAAATTAAGAATATTCGATTTTGTTAGTGTCACAAAAAACACCCAAAATGACTCAACAAATTCTTTTTAATGACTCTATTTGAATATTAAACTTTCAAAAATAAAATGTTCCACCGTCAACTTTATAAGCAGTCAAAAAGGGTAATAAAAAAATTCTACCACGGTTCACAAACTTGGTATTTCATGAATCTATTAAAATAAGTTTATGGGAGAAATGATGAGTTGTTCTAAAAACTCCATAAAAATGGAATCTCGCAGTAAAAATGTTTTGTACTCATATTTTTACGATCTCTTGATCACCATTTTGAGAAGCTTGTTTTATTATTAAGTAGCTCATATAAAACTATGGGTGCGGTGAATAATTTGATGGGTGAGACGATAAAATTGTTAGTTCCCATGCTTATTAGGAAATTCATTGTCAATAGTTGTTATAGCCGCTTCAATAAGAAGTTGTCGGCTGTTTTGCACTTTCTGTGATAATCACTCAACTGACTAGTGACTAGCCGATACTGAAATTGTAAGGATTGGTACCCTGAACCTAATAATTTGCAACACTATGAGCTACCGTGGTAATCAATGCTAGTTACTAATACTTTTCTTTATGAGACATGCTCAATTATTTATGCTCATATTACTCATCGTTCTATATCTCTTCAAATATTGTAATGCTACTTCGCACCGTGCAAATGGTCAAAAGTATATATCGTAGCAACGGCATAAATACGAGTTCACGAGTCTGCAAATCTATTCATCCTACTCTCCTACTATTACCAATTGCTGTGTAACTGGCCACAACAAAGCGATTAAAGCTAATCGTTCCTCCATCAATATATCAGAAAATCAATAATCATTGAACAGATTTCCACTGGCTTGTCATTAGCTGTACAATGGCGTTATAGGAGCCATGGAATGTCAATATCTGAGCCATTGTCATCGCCCCACGGTTCTAGGGAGAGACAATAACGGGGTGGTGTAAGGATATATAGTTATATATGGTTATCTGTTGTAGCATATATGTGGTGGGCGGATGAAGATGAAAGGAAATGATTTTCGGGATTTATGTTACCTATATTATTCAGTTGGTTTGCTGGCTTATATGTCCATAAATTCGCTTATTGACAAATACCTTATCAAAACAAAGTAGTTTTTCATGTCCGTCTGTGTGACCACACGGATCACGCGGAGTTCCTTTAAATTACAGAATGGATTTAAATCCGGCTTTTACCACTACTTAGAAAAATTATTCTGGTAGGTTTATGTGAATAAAAAAATCATATTCAACTTAGATATAACATCAAAATCTCGATGTTTTTATATATCAACATATCAGTACATTGCACCGGTGCGAAGCAGGAGCAGGTCGCTGACTTTGGCAATAAGTAAAAGCGGTATTTAAGAAATGACTGCCTGGTATATCAAGGGCGATTGCTGAGTGAAGGGTACTTGGTTAGATTCCCAGATCGGTCAGTGTAATGGGGATTAGTCTGTAAACATACCGTGCAAGCTTTTTAGTAAAAATTAATTTACAAAATATAATGTTACGCTGCCGCGGCCATTAGTAATTTGTTGACTTGTCGAGTTGTGGAAACCGATACTGCATTAAACTTCAAGACTACAACTCCAATTAGCATAGTTACTGAACCTTCAAGTCTAGCTACATAATCTGCTGCATACATAGATTTATCCGTTGGAGCTTATAATTAATCTGCTATGACGTCACTGATATGAGGATTCTCTACAGGATAATGTACTCAATTATCTTCACGCTTTACGCATTGTGGGATCGGAGACAAGACATTGTGTTGATGGTAAGGTATCTTGAAGCTTCGTTATCAGACAATATTGTTAACAAACAGTGCATAGTCAACGTGCACAAATGTCTTATCTTCTATAATTTAAAGAAACCAACTGACCAACCAACCAGTTTTTTTTTAATGATTTTAAGAAACTTTGTAGGTAAATAAAGGTCTTACAGTTTTGTAATATCAAAGTTAGTTATCAGAATGAGAATATTTATTTGTGAAACATAGGTATTTACGTAAAGGTCTTGGGTTAATAATATGGGCACTATATTTTGCCGTCAAGGCGTATAAATATTGAAGAAAATAAAAGCACACAACAAAACAAAAAACAATTAAAACTAACAGAAAAAAATACGAAATTAAATAGGTACATACAAGAGAAAAAATATACTAAAATCTACTAAAAAGAGAAACAGATTTCTTAAAAAAGTTTAAAAAATTACATCAAATGTTGAATTATGTAGGTACATCGAATATAATTTAAAAAAAAATATCAGTTACAAAATCGTCTACAGATAATAACATTTTTCAATTAATAGCGAGTAGAAACTTTTCTTAAACTTTAACAGGGGTACATTTTTTATGCTATCGGGTATTTTATTATAAATTTAATTTAAATATCATGGCTGAGCAGTACCATTGCTTCCCTTTTCTGTGTGGAGTTTAAAATTCGTAAGATCTTTTGCTGAGGCATTTAGCTCTTAATTTTAAGCGACGTCGCCGGCAGGCCCAGACAGAGATGGGGGATGAGCTGGACTTCTTCAATTATGTCCTTAGCAGCTTTAAATAATAGAGCGAAGTGAAAATAGAGTAGTGAGGCATTTGCACTGCAGTGGCAGTGGGACGTCACAGGATCTATTTTATTTACAGGTTATATTTACGGATAACGTTTCTTCTAGATTAGTTAGGCACCTCACTCAGGCTTTGCAATGTGTCGATTCATTTCCAATCAAGAAAAATAAGACGACAAAACCGACATAGATATCTAATAGGTAGATTAACAGTAGGTCAGTGAAGTTGATAAAACGAACACCAACATAAATTGTTATAATAGCTATTAAATTATTGTAATAATAGCTATTAAATTATCCAAACAATCCATCAACAAATAAAATGATGAAAAACTTGACACCATAACAGAATTAAAGGTCCCGACATGACGTCTATGATCATAAGTATATAACATTAGTCCCAATTACGTGTCACTAATGACGGATAATTTTTATCAATTCAACGGAAACTACTTTGATCAAAGGACATAGATTAATGATTTTTTTATTAGATTATCATTATCTGTTGTTAGCCACATGTAGATAGACGAAGTTTTTATTGGTATATGTAATTGAATCATGTTTGTATTGTTGTGTTAGGGTGGGTAAAAAATTATTCGTGTGATGTTTTGTCAGATTAGCTTTTTTTTGTAATCTTCAAGTCTTCTGCTAAATACGGGCTAGTTAGTGGCAGCATATCGTAATGAAAGAAACGGAACACGATAGGTCGATGGATTCATCGAAGAACAGAATACTAACTAGACTGCGCGCGGCTGAAATCGGAACTAATCGTAAACCACCGTCTTTTCGTTTATGTAAGGTCAAATTAAGTATATAACTATTTTAATTTAAGATTAATAATATTACGCCCGAAGGGGACGCCATAGGAGTACATATTGGTGATGTTCTTGAGAAAGGACAGGTGCGTAGTACTTGCAACGTGCGTGTATGGCAAAAGGAGTATGTAAGGATCGTGGCAGGTGGCGTTCTGTAGTTTCTGCCTACCCCCATGGGAAGAAGGCGTGAGTTTATGTATGTATGTAATATAATTAAATGAATAATATTAAGATTTAAAATATCAAGATTAATAATATTAAAATGAAATTATTATTATAGATTTAATATGTGAAATACACACCAGTGCCTCCAGTCGCAGACTTATCTGGCGATCACTCTTGGTTAAGGTGATTGTATATATTGTGTGTATTGTAAGTGTATAGATTTAGGTATACTTGTTACACTTAAAATTTTCCCGTGAAATTTAATTTTCTTACGTTTCATTACAATTTGCAAGTCAGTATATATACTATAGTAAGTGGTTGTATGTTGATCAAAATATGCTTCGCGACCGCTAAATATAATGTATTTAAAGAAGAATACTTACAAAAATCATCAATACAACTCTCTAAGGCGATTAACACACGGCACCGCTCGACCGCGCGGTAGGAGCAGTTTGCGGTAGAAACGAGCACCGCTCGACCGCGCGGTCGGCGGTGTACGTGTGTTAGGCATCTACGGATTTATTAGAGGCCAATGCGACATGAGATCCGCTTCACCGCCTACCGCGGCGGTGCGCGGTGCCGTGTGTTAATCGCCTAAGTTCAAATTAAGCTATTCAAAATATTTTTTATGAAATCATGACATTTGAGACCAATTCTAACTTAGATAGATGTATTGATGATTCTTATGGCTATAACTATGTAAAGATAGATGTATTGATGATTCTTATGGCTATAACTATGTAAAGACATGTTTGTTATTAAATAGTCAAGCATCCACCTAAAGATGGATTTTTGGAAGCAATTTCTTAGCAGTCTTGATATCGGTACGTACTGCCCATTGGACGGCTTTATGAACACTTTCCTATAGCCAGTAAATTTATTTTTTATGCAGTATCCACACAAATGTTATATTCATGAACTTTTCCTCTGTATCCACTTGACGTTTTGCGGCCGCGGCCCGTAATTACGTCAGAGCGCTCGAGCTTCGACAAAAAACGGCGCCCCGTCGCGCGCGGGTCGGACGGGTTCACAGATTATTTTTTTGTTGGCGTGTTGTAATCAATAGACACTTCAAGTAATTTTTTTGTTCAAGCTTATGAAAGACCCTTTCAAGTGGTGTCAAGTGTTTGTCTGTATTTCGTTTGTAATTTATTATACTTAGCGTTAAACATTGACTATAGTTGAAAAAAACAATATGTGAACTTTAAAAATTATTATTTCAAAAAGTAATTCGATACCATGTATATTTTATGTGTTTTATTGGTGGAAGGGTTCAATTTACGTACGAAAAAAAATTAAAAAACATACTTGATAGTATTAAATATTGATTTACAGGCATTAGCAGGTCAGGTTTTGTTGCCGACGGTGAATAAATAATCACTTAAATTAAATAATTTATAACTACTATAATTTTTCACTTAAATTAAAAATATTGGTACTATCTGAAAGAGAATGTAATAATGTAATTTACATGTAAGTATTATGCTGCTAGGTTTATACAATACAGTAAAATATGGAATTGAATGAAGGAAGAAGAAGGAAGAACCGCCATCAAAATTTGGTTTTTTTGGGGTTAACTTGAACAAAACATGTAATTTTGACTTCAATCTACTATTTTTTGTATATATTTTTGCTGAAAACTATTGTCGAGTAAATATTCAATGCGATAACTATTACTTTAGATACGGAACAGGTCTTAAAATTTTATAAATAATTAAGTATTCCGACAAAATTCTAAAACCGGTACAAGCACACGTAAAACCACTCATAATTTGAAATATACTTACCTTCAGGTTAAAACCCGGTTGCACACATATAGTCTGTATTATAATTACCCATTTTATACCATTTTATCAGTAGTTTATTCAAAAATACTCACCAATTCGTAATTAAATTCGCAGCGGTCGCAACGGCACGGTCACTCACAGACACAGATTCAACAACTGACATTCAACTTTTTTTTTAAAATCGAATTGAAGATAAAAGTAAAGTTTTGTCGTATTTTTAGCATGTAGAATTTAATAAAGTATCGAGTAAAAATGAGAAAATGGATTGAAACTTCATGGGATAGAATGAAATAGACATATTCCGACGTCACGCCGACGAAAACTCAAAAAGGGACTTGAGTCACTTGAGAACGCCCGGGCCGCAAAAACGCATCAGGGACATTAGTCACTTGAAAACGCTTCAGTGGGTATTCTTCTCCAATATTCTAATTAAGTCCTCTTTTTCAGTAACTTAACAAAGAGATCTCTCCCCCAACTGCATAACACAACACCATTTTCTTAGGAGTCTTCCTATCTATTATTAAAACGGAAGAGAATCGTCCATTCCTACATGCTTCTTTATACGCGAGTAAAACTCTTGGGGTGCATAAAATAACAATGTTGCACTGTTAGAAAGCTGTATTTACATTGTTCCAGTTTTTTATAGGCAGGTAGGTAGTTTTGATAATCTACTAAGAAAATCTTATGTCTCTTTAAAAAGTGACGAACTCAACTCATTAATAAATAATTATGTAAGATAGGAAAAGCTGTATAGTATTTACAGACGCATGTAGGAATGAGTTTGATTTTGTACGTATCTTGGCATCAGGTAATTGACGTGTGCAAGTGTCTTTATATATCTACTTACAGAAATGAACCTCATTTCATTTCAGTGAAGTGGGAAATGAAAAACAAAACCGTCTTGAGGCCACTATTAGGACTTAAAATTAAAAAAAAAAATGGAATCAGTTTTATTTTTCAAGAAAAGATGTAAAAGCTTCCTGATAAAACGAAACATGAGACTTTATTTTATAGAAAAACATTTATTTGCAAAGATTTATTAAAATCTATGTAGCCCTTGGAACCCTGCTTATAAGACATATCGCAGTCCCCGACACACCCTTCTATTACAACACATATAAGCCACATGGCCCATAGAGACACTGTATCACAAGTTCAGTAATGTTTCTCATTATTTCTGCTCCCCTGGTACATAATTTAAGCGATACAGTTTCATGTGTGTATAAACAATCTCATTAAGTATTTGTGAAATTGATAACTTGTTGTCATTGAGAATGTGAAGAAGAAATTGGTAGGTTGTGATTGTCTTAAAACAATTACTTTTACAGCCTACTCGAAACAAAGTATGTCTATAGGTATAGGTCTACTGTACCTTGTACAGTTAAAATAAGTGCAGATTTGCATAGCAATCAGCAGAAATTCATATTTAGAACATATTTAATTTTTGCATTCTGCCAAAAGTATGTAAAAATTATATCATCGATTTATGACTATGATGTATGATGAAAATATAACCAATTATATTTTTGCAGTCTCAAAATACGGGAATAATACTTCATGAAGGCTCGACAGTTTTCCAAATAATATTAACGAAAAACAGACAAACTTCTTTTATTTATTTATTTATTTATTTATACTTCAAGCACAAAAATGTACAGAGGCGGACTTAATGCCACAGGCATTTTCTACCAGTCAACCTTTGGGTGATGCAGAGACAAACAGTGGTAGGTGCAATAGCGAGAGTTGAGGAAAAAACATTTATTTAAATATAAAGATATACATATATACCTATTATGAACTATAAATATAATAAATACACCTAATTATATATAAATATAAGCACAAGTATGACAAACAATGGGAAAACATTACCGCTGTGATGATACTGCCAGCTTCTTGCGAATGTGCTCGCGAACTTTAATTTTAAATGATAATCGGTTGGTCGCCATTCTGATTTCCTGGGGGAGCGCATTCCACAGAGAGATAGACTGAATGAAGAAAGAAAAGTGAATGAAGTCTGTGCGGTGAGTGGGACATTGAAGAAGACGATTGTGAGATGAACGTAGATTTCTATTGTGGTTGGCACAAATGTACTGAAAGTGGGGGGCCAAATAACTAGGAGAAGAGGGAGAGTCAAGAAATGAAAACAAGGTGGTCAGTGCCCTTTGCTCTCTGCGCTGGCGTATGGGCAACCACCTTAGAACCGACCGATGCGCTGAGACATGATCATATTTACGCAGATTAAAAACGAATCGAATGCAATTATTGAGAAGACGGTCAAGGTTGTCGAGGAGATCTGCATTCAGGTCATAATAGCACACATCACCATAATCGATGATAGGGAAGATTAAGGACTGCACAAGCATTGTCTTCGTACTCGTTGGCAATAAATTTTTCAGTCGGTACAGAGTCCGCAGCGTCTTTTCGCTTTTGTTACTAATATGGATTCAAACCTTTGTGGTTTACGCGAGTTAATTAATAAAATACAAAACCAAAGGCTGTTATTTTGAAAATAGAAGGTTTGTCTATGATGTGGTTTCGTTTTATGTTGTGGCAACATTGCGGCTTTCTTGTTTTACTGGGAAGGAATTTATTTACTGTTCATATTGTACTTAAAGCGGGTCCTAGGAATTCTTTGAAGGTTTACTGGCTAGATGGCTATTACAGCTTGCGGTTCCTTTAGTTACATTTTATTACTATACCTGAGTCATTTTATGCAGTACACCAAGTTGTTTTTTTTGTTAACAAACATAATTTTTCAAGAAAATTGATATCCTAACCCTGCATGATGCCGCCTGTGACAGCTTACAAACTACAAAAATAATGCTTATCGATTCAATAAGTTACAGTTCCAGCGGTACGTCATATAATTGCAGCCCGTACAACACTGTAGTAATTACATCTGTTTCCTCACATTCGGCAGATTATTAAAGAAAGTTAATACAAACGTAGAAACGTCACAAGCAATCATACAGTACCGCCATTGTAGTATAATCAGAACTATTCACAGAGAGGCATAATCACACAATAAGGATGATGACTAAAAAAATGTTTTTTGTCCGTCATGTAGACATTGCAAAAATAACGTAGACGTATTTTTTCTTTTTTAACGTTATCAAAAGATTACGGCGATACATTGAGTTATAATGTGCCATGACGTCACTCGTATGTAGATTTTATACATACTTGTGACGAATCAACCCCCACTCCCCAACTGTAATGCGTTGTATCTAATTAATTTTTTATTAATGTGATAAAGCAAAAAATACGTGTCTAATATTTTTTTATTATCTGATGACGGACTAAATAGAATTTCTTTTTTTGACCCAGGCATCATGCCTATTGTTGAGACGCAGATTGGCAAGAGAGGTAGTGAGTTCCCAAATCCAAGGGGGATTTGTGATATACGAAAGTATGCAATATGTACCCAATCCTAGTACAATTATAATAAAAGAAGTAATACTGGGTGATGTGCAATCCACATAGCTGGAAATTATTAAGAACATTCCGAGGGGCCTAGGACTAGGCCTAGAAATTCTATCAGCGATATCGATGTTAGAAATGTCACAAAAGTATTGGATTGACATAAGCTACCGAAAGTCTTATGTAAATCCTGTCAAGTATTTGTAGAAATATGAAACGCTTTGAAAGCCACTTGGCAAGCTTGAGATCTACGTTTTGGAATGGGCAACTAGCTTCAACTTTCTGACTAACTGACTGACTCTTTGACAATTCAAAAGTTTGAGTTTTGCAATTAGGGCCCTCTGATCAATTTTGCCCTACCATCGTGCAAACCCTCCCACAGAGAGGCCTGAGTCCCAGCAGTGGGAATACTGTAGGCTGATTATGCTTATCGTGCAAACAGATATAAACCTAGCATCTATTTCCAATTATTATGTATGGTGGTGGGTACCTTGGTATAGTTAACATTGAGATGTTTCTAAAATGTCTTCGTATTTTCCCATCGCTTTCGCTTCTTTGCTGTGGTATTTTTAAAAAGTTTCAATTTGTTAAATAGGATTGTAATAACCTTTCAGTATGTTTTCAGATCGTCGAATAAAAGAAACTCATCTTGTCTTTGAAGTATGGCCAAAATATGCATGAAGATATTTTCATTGCGTTCCTAATTGAATTTAATTTGTTTAAGTTGTAAGTAGTTAATTGGAAGGCTTACTTGCTTGGTTTTTCACCAATGTCGTCCCATTCGTGAAAAACAGAGAGACAGATTTTACCAGCAAGTTTTCCTTAATGTCATGTTCCAACCTAAATAAAAGAATCGGGGGTGTCCCAGAGTCCCAGTAGGTAAGCATCTGATAATCCCATGTTTTCAGAATTCGTCTTTGCTTGTGATTACTTTTACAAAAGGTGTACGAATGTAAAAGTCTCCTGCGCCATATATGTTCGCATTACTCGATACAATGTAGGATACATCTGATTTTAAGTCATTTCAATTACAACTTGTATGCACATATCGATATAAATTATTTGATATCACATCTCATTAGCTTCAAAGCTCATGGAAGAGTTGCATTCGCCAGTAAGTGGCTGTCTGCCGCGGTCGAGTCAAGTTGAGCCATGTAATACGGTAATGGATTGGCTTACCGTATTACGTGAAAAGAAAACTCTTTAATAAGTATGGTTTTGTGGTTCAATGAAGTTCAATGTCTGGTGATCAACTCAGAAAAAAAAAAATGTTGGACTAATCCGAGCACTCAGGTCAACAACGAAGAGGTTATATTCAAGTTTAAAATGTCCTCTGCTGGGATTGAAGTTATTTAAACTAAACCAAACTGCGTCGTCTAACATTATGAAAATAATGTAATTATAAGTCCGTAATCATTTTTGAATTATTAATACATTGATTTGTTGTTATTTTATTTTTTTAAGACTCACAGATACTTATTTTAAATTTGTCCATCTTGAGCAAACTCCAGTTCTCCCAAAACTTTTCCATATTATAACGATAAAGCCTAACCCTACATTCATATCTATACTTAAACCAATACGATACTATACCAATACACTCACATACAGACAGACAGTTGCAATCTCTCTTCAAAGCGATATCGGTTTAATATAAGATCCAGATTCGATGCCCGTTCTAATCTTGTTTCACGCTACTCCGTACCATTCCTTTTGCAACTGTTATTGAATATTTGTAAGTGTTTATGTGGTTAGATTGTACTGATATAAGGGGCTTTAAGAGGCTTTGAGGGACTTAATGGCTTGAGCAGTGCCACATGAATTTATCAGTTGATAGCTGTGGTTGTGTTTTGGTACGGAGTGACAGCTTAAACGTCTCTTCTCCTTACAAATGGGCAATCGGTTGCAAATATTTGGGCTTTAAGACCGTCATTAAAATTCAAAATATTTTATTTCACATTAACCTACATTGGGCACTTCTGAAACGTCAGAACTTAGGTGCACGGTTCCAATTGGTCGTTACCTTTGGAGAAGACCCATCAAGAATCTTCACATTGTAATTGTGGTAAGGTGGAACAAGATTACTTGACAATCCAGTTTCTTCGATGGTTCTAGTATAACGGTGAACAGACTGTAGATCTGTTGACTATTTTCTATCTTGCTAAGTACCTGGTATTATAATTATATTGTATTTTGAAAACATTGTAAAAACCATTTAATTTTAAAAGAGTAACCGTGGACCCGTGCATCTTGCTTCTGACGATTCACAAGTGCCCTTGTAAACCTACAAAGGCACTTATGAATCGTCAGAAGTGAAATAAAATATTTTGAATTTAATCAATTATAACTTCCAGTTACAGGTATATATAGCTATATGTAAGCGGGCACGCCCTTTATGTCTGTAGGCTTTTATTTAGATATTGTTTACGTTTAGTCTTTATATTTTATTTCTGCCTGAGCATAGTTTTCGATTTTTTTGGTTGGTTTAGTGGCGTGTGCTAGCTGTCTTATGGCTATTAATTTATAATTTAAATTATATTTTGTGTTGCGTAATATACATTATTTTGCATACAATTATATAGAATCATTTTTTTCTAACTGAACAGACAGCTGTGCTGCTGGGGAGTTTTGCGCCAATTCTTCTTCCCAGCTAAAGCACTAAAAGAAGTGGTGAAGGGTGAGCGTTTTGGGGGACTGTCTTATGTAATTTTGACGCTCGAAAAGTTCTGAATCTCAGCCTATTTTGAATAAATGACTTTTGAATTTTGCCATGATAAGAAGTTAGAAATCGCAGACCTAACAAAATCAGGAGAATGTTTTTATTTTTGATAGTTATCACTTGTCTTATAACTCTACAAAACCTCTTGTAGTTAGTACAAAACTTTACAATTACGAATTAGAAATTTGTAGATATAATTCCGTGTACCGCAAAACTAAGCCACACACTATTGTAACGGAAAACCTTACAAATGTCAAAGTCAAAGTCAAATAATTTATTTCAATTAGGCACAAAAAAGGCACTTTTGAACGTCAAACTTTACAAAAAATAATAAAACTGATTCTAGTCGCCCATTCCAAAAGGTAGTTTTCGGATGGAGAAGAATGGGTAAGAAACTCCACCGTTACTCTTTTAAAAAAATCATTATATCTTGTATACACTTATTATATAATTATATGTGAAGACAATGCACCTAGAATAAAATTACTATACCACGATAGGTAAAAAGAATGAAAATTGAAGGAATGACATAATTATGTGATAGATGCATGGTGCTCACATACTTACAAACATTGTAAAATTATACTATATTTCTAACATTATAATAAGTAATACTAATAATAATAAGTCAGTGCGTGAGTTCAAGTAATCACAAAAAATAAAATAAATGTTTAAAAAAAAAAAAAATTATACAATTAAATTAGCAACCAGTTCGATTTTGTCTAGATTCTGAATTGTCCTATGGAGCAGGACCAGCATGTTTCCAAGCATTTTTATCTTGGATATAATCCTCTAATTTGTAATATGCTTGTTTACAAAGTGTACTTTTTATATGATTTTTAAATTTTCTTTCATTTAATTCTAATATATCACAAGGTATTCTGTTGTAACATTTAACACAGTACCCCATAAAAGATGTATTTACTCTATATAGTCTGAAAAATGGTTGATCTATTTTATCTTTATTTCTAGTATTAAAATTATGTCTATCACTTATTTTATTAAAAAGATGTAGATTTTTTGCTCACATACATAATATTTGAATAAATGAATTGGCAAGGTACCGTCATAATATTAATCTTTTTAAATAGTTCCCTGAGAGATTCGCGACGACGTAGATTATAAATGGCTCTGACAGCTCTTTTTTGTAAAACAAAGATGGATTCAATGTCAGCAGCCCGACCCCACGGTAAAATGCCATACGACATAATACTGTGGAAGTAGCTAAAATAGACCAAACGCGCGGTTTCTACATCTGTTAACTGTCTTATCTTTCTAACAGCATAAGCGGCCGAGCTTAGCCGCCCCGCGAGAGATGTTACGAGTATATGGGGTCCCCATTGTAATTTCTCGTCTAGCGTGATTCCAAGGAAAACTGTTTGATTAATAAATTCCAGTTTTTCTCCATTCAATATGATGTCACATTCGCTACTTCTAACATTTGGTAATTTAAATCTAATGCATTTGGTTTTTTTATTATTTAGTACCAAATTATTTACCGTAAACCAATCTTGGACCTGAAAAATAGAGCTATTCACGTCGTCAAGATTTGGTGACCGTCGGTTTATTTTAAAGATCAATGATGTGTCAACTGCAAATAACACCATCTTTGGTTGATTTAGAAATATTTGGGGTAAATCATTAATATAAACTAAAAAGAGGAATGGACCCAATATTGATCCTTGAGGAACGCCCATTACCATTTCAGACCCTAATGAGTTTGTGCCGTTGACTTGAACTCAAACTCAAACTCAAAGCATTTATTTCAATTAAACCATTTACAGGCACTTTTGAATTGTCAAGGAGTCAGTCAGTCAGAAATATGAAGCTAGTTGCCCATTCCAAAGCGTAGGTTCCTATGGAGAAGAACGGGCAAGAAACTCCACGGACACTCTTTAAAAAAATTATATTCTTACAAAATATTGTTTACATCATTCATGTTGAAATTATACATGTGAGAACAATGTAGAAAAACGTGTACGTAAAAAGCGTCCGTAATAAAAAATAAAACAATTCAAAAAATAAAATAAGCCATGGCAGATAAGAGATGACCAGTCCCTACTGATGGCGCCCGTTCACGAACATGACGCATGGATCAGCACCGTTTAGCTCAACCATTTTGAAGGAAACTCAACGATCCAACACACACGCCACCACCAGCGAGACATTTGAGTGAGCATGACATACTCTTAGCCGCCAGGGCATATCAAGTCAATGAAAGACGTACCCAGTAAATGGTAGCTTTATAGAAGGTACATGGTCACAGTGCTCACACATGTGCTATGCAATTATACAATAAAAAAAGAGATTGAAATTATACAATTCAAAGATAGTTTTTGCAATCTTCAGCAATTCCAACAATATTTTTGAATTCTAATCAATTCGTTTATGCGCCCTTGTGGAGCTGGACCAGCGTTAAGCCAAGCATTTTTGTCAGCGATATAATCCCCAAGCTTATAATATGCCTGGCAGCATAGTGTGCGTTTTATACAAGATTTAAATTTCGTTTCATTTAGTTGTAGTATATGGGAAAGTATTTTATTGTAACATTTTAAACAGTACCCCATGAAAGATGAGTCTACTTTAGCCAGTCTGAAACCCGGTTGAACTAATTGGTCCCTATTTTTAGTACTATAATTGTGTCTTTCACCTCTTTTACTGAAAAGATTAAGATTTTTCCTGACGTACTCATGTACGTCAGGAAAAATCTTAATCTTTTCAGTAAGAGAGTTTTTTGTTTTCATAAATATATTGACAAGGTACCGTCATGATGTTAATATTTTTAAACAGTTCCCTTAGAGAATCGCGCCTACGGAGGCAATATATTGCTCTAATGGCTCTTTTCTGCAGAATAAAAATAGAGTCGATATCTGCAGCCCGTCCCCATAGTAAAATACCGTGGGACATGATACTATGAAAGTAACTGAAATAGACTAGCCTTGCGGTATCTATATCAGTAAATTGACGGATTTTTCTTACAGCATATGCTGCTGAACTTAGCCGTCCTGCGAGAGATGTTAAATGAGGACCCCATTGCAGCCTTGAATCGAGCGTGATCCCCAGGAAAACAGTTTTATCTACAAATTCTAGCTTCTCCTTATTCAATACTATATCACAATCACTACTTTTAACATTCGGTAAAGCAAATCTTATGCATTTAGTTTTTTTCCCATTTAATACTAAATTATTAGCAGTAAACCAATTTTGGACCTGCAGTAGGGCGTTATTTACATCGTCAAGATTTGATGCACGTCTATTTATCTTAAAAATTAGGGAAGTATCGTCAGCAAATAACACCATTTGTGGTCGGTTTTTTAATAATAATAACTTTAACCTTTCTATCTTTCAGGTATGATCTTAACAAATCATGAGCTGTATTCCTAATCCCATAGTGGTCCAGTTTCAGCAGAAGTGTCTCATGGTGTACGCAATTGAACGCCTTCGAGAGGTCGCAGAAGATTTCAATGGCATCTTGTGCTTCTTCCCAAGCGTTAAAAATGTTCTTTATTAGGGTGACACCGGCGTCAGTGGTACAGCGCCCTTTGGTGAAACCGTACTGTTGGTCATGAAAGATGGAATTTTTATTAAAGTGACGTAACATTTGATTGAGTATCAACTTTTCAAACACCTTACTGAGAACTGGCAGAATTGACACAGGCCTATAATTGTTGGGTTCCTTACTATCACTGGATTTGAACAAAGGAACTACTTTGCTGTGTTTCATGAGATCCGGAAAGACGCCTTGGTCTACTCTTGGTCTATTCTAATGTATAAATTGTATTGACAAGTCTACAATATATACATAGCCCTTATGTTTTGTGTTACACTTTTTTAAAATGCGAATGAATTGAAGATTGTAAACTTGAACTCTTACAAATATGTATGAGTTCAAGTTTACAATCCCTGCGATACGCAATTTTTTATATATGGCCCAGAAATAAAATTACAGAAATAAACAGTTTCTGCACTAGTGTGTGAATGAAGGAGCTTGAATATAGACCTCCAACCCATTCAGAAATCCCATAATTTAGGTGCCGGAAGGTGGACAGTGAGTCAACATCAATCAACATTATGCATGGCCATCAGTAAACATGTTACACTATTGTTATGAGGTCGTTAATGTCTACAGAATGGGTGCTATGACGGACTGTCTGATGTCTGCTGAAGATCTAGGTGACCAGGCCTAGGTAGGCCTACATAACAAGGTAATGTGATGATTATCATTTTAATCTATCCTACAACAAAACCTTTGGAACATCGCCACTCATTTGCAGTAGGAGAGGACTATAACTCTTGGTAAAATAAATACCGACGCAAAGGTCTTTGAAAATAACTGGTTTTGTTTTGCGAGTGGCCTGTTTCACAGTATCCCGATAGGCACTATCTATCAGTTAAATAAATAATGGATCTTTTTATGATGTTACATTTTACAAGATAAATATGACAAAATTACATCACACCTGGTTTCCCCAAAGGGATGGGAAGAGGTGTACCTGTAGTACACTCACATTTCGCCGGTTAAGTCCCATGTAATAGGGGGCGAGCCTATTGCCATCAACCGGGCACAATCCCAGACTCCGGGCTGCTACTGAGAAATTCCAGACAGAAAAATCCAATAACACTCCACAATCCAAGATAAATATGTTAACTGGAAATACGAGTAGTTTCCAGTTAACATATTTATTTATTAACATATTTTGTTTCTGAGCAAAACAGTTTATTAGGGATTATTATAAGCAGAGTTTTGTTAAGGCCACCAATTTGAAGATCAAGACTGCAAGCAAAGACAAATTATTGTACAATTCTAAAATTTACCCCTAATTTAAGAATTTTTCATTCGCTAGATTGCCAAGTAATTTTTTCCCTTAAATAAAAAAGTAGAACCCATACAACATTACTCGTCATACTTCCACACGACACACAGTGCAAGCAATTCATTGATTCAAGCAGTGTATGCTCGCGACCCGTGTCCATTAGGCAGATGGATCGAGCCGTATGCGCCACTCCGATTTACATTGCAAATGCCCCGTCAAAGGTCCTCGTTGTTAGAATTTTTCATTACACACAAGTTTTTCAAAAATTAAAAGCGGGTTGCGTGTGGATGGGAGAAAGAAGGTGCTGTTTATAAAGAGAGTTATAAATTGGAAAAATAAAAACATCACGGCTGTAATCCCCATAGGGTTAGGCAGAAGTATACCTACAGTACACCCACATTCCGCCAGTTATATTCAAGTACCATGTAATAGGGGGTGAGCCTACTGCAATCAACCGGGCACATATCCAGACTCCGGACTGCTACCGAGAATTTCCTATTGGAAAAACCCTATCAAACCCAGGACCTTATGCTCAGCAGTAGCGCCTCCGACCACTAGACCAACGAGGCAGTCTAAATAAAAAAATACTGGATGTTTTCAGAACGCATTTTCAGAAGGCTATTCTAAGTCATTTTGTTATTTTAATTTTGCCTGTTATCTTACCGGTTGTGTTTCTCTATTACATAATTGGAAAGCAATCATTCTACCTTGCCTTTTCCCAACTTTGTTGGGGTCGGCTTCCAGTCTAACCGGATGCAGCTGAATACCAGTATTAAACATGGAGCGACTGCCTATCTGACCTCCACAACCTAGTGAGTGATGATAATTTTACTGTACAAAGTGCGTTTGTAAGAAAAAGCGCCATTCGCGGTGGATCTTTGGTTCTTGTTTCTAACAAGTTGAAATGTAAACAACGTTTAGATTTAGTTAATCTTTCCATCGAGCGCACTATTGAGTTGTCTTGTGTTGAACTCGAGCGATACATTATAATTTGCGTTTATCGACCCCCCTCTGGTGATTTTATTAGTTTTGAATCGGTAATGGAGGATTCGCTCAATAGGTTAAAATCAAGTAATAAAAGTATCATTTTATGTGGAGATTTTAATATTAATATTTTAGATGTTACTCCATTAAGTATTAGACTTCTTAATCTGTTTAGGTCTTATAATTTAATTAACTTGTTTTTTGAAGCTACTAGGATCACGGCATCTTCGTCAACTTGTCTTGATAATATATTTAGTGATTGTGATGCCAAAAATAAATTAGTGTTAAGTGACTTAACGTCTGACCACTGTGGTTTATTAGCTAGTTTCCCCATGCCATTACATAAAAAGCCGCATAAAATAGAATGTAGGCCATATACAGCTAGTCGTTGCAATAAATTTAAAAATAATATAGCTCATAGAATAACACCATCTATAATAGAACACGAGAATCCTAATGAAATGTATGCAGCCCTTTTTGATGTTGTGAAAAAAGAGTACCAATCTACTTTCAAGACTAAAACTATTGACATTAATGGCACCTCCGTTGGCTTTAATCAATGGGCCACTCCGGGTATTTATAAAAGTAGAGCGAGACTATACGAGTTATATGGTTTGAAAAAATATAGATTTGATACTCCTTTCCTAGAGTACGTCAAAAATTATTCAAAATTATTTAAAAAGGTTAGTGTTTTTGCTAAATCTAAATTTTTAAGCGATACAATTAAAAATTCCAATAATAAAGTAAAAACCACTTGGAAAATTATTAACAATGAAACGGGTAAATCGGTTAAGCAAGATAAACAACTTGAGATTATGGTCGATAATAAATTAGTTACTAAAGCAGCTGACGTAGCTGAGGCGTTTAATGAGTTTTTTGCCAACATACCTATAACTACGACTCGCTCCTTAAATTCGTCCCCATCTAAAGCTGAAAACCTTTTGTTTAGTAGTGTGTCTAAAAGTAGTCGCTTATTTAGCTTCGAACATGTAACGCCTCGTGATGTAGTTAATGTTTTCAACACACTCAAGTCTAAAAACACTGGTGATTACTGGGGAATCTCCATTAAACTTTTGAGTAATATAATAGACATCGTAGCCCCCTATCTAGCTGTTACTTTTAATAAATGTGTTGATTTAGGAACTTTTCCTGACCTCATGAAGAGTAGTAAAGTTATTCCATTATTTAAATCAGGTAATAAAAATGACGTTGGCAATTTCAGGCCTATTTCTATTTTACCAGCATTCAGCAAAATATTTGAAAAGTTAATACTCAAGCAGTTGCTAAGACATTTTAATTTAAATAGCCTCCTTCATAATGAACAATATGGCTTTACAAAGGGTCGTTCGACTACAGATGCGGGTGTTGCTCTCCTGAAACACATATTTAACGCATGGGAGGGCTCTCAAAATGCTATTGGAGTTTTCTGTGATCTCTCCAAAGCCTTTGATTGCGTGCACCATGACACGCTTTTGCGTAAACTGCGTCATTATGGTGTGCTAAACGAAGCTCTCAACGTTTTAAATTCATATTTAAATAATAGGTCGCAATGTGTAGATGTTGATGGTGTAAAATCTTCCGGGCTACCAGTTCAGTTAGGTGTACCTCAAGGCTCAATACTGGGTCCATTCTTGTTCTTAGTATATATCAATGACTTACCATTCTATTTAAAGGGTATCTGTGAAGTTGTACTGTTTGCAGATGATACCTCTCTTATTTTTAAAGTAGACAGGAATAGACAAGATTTTGACGATGTAAACAGTGCACTATCAATGGTTACGGATTGGTTTACGACAAATAACCTAGTTCTCAATGCCAAAAAAACGAAATGTGTAAAGTTTGCCCTTCCAAATGTTAGAAATCTAGGACCCAACATCGTCTTAGATAAAGAGGTGCTTGAAACTGTAAATTCGGCAGTTTTTCTGGGCATAACAGTAGATGCCAAACTTCAGTGGGGCCAACATATATCGAGCCTAGCGGGAAGGCTCAGTTCGGCCGCCTACGCCGTCAGAAAAGTAAGACAATACACTGACGTTGATACAGCTCGGTTAGTCTATTTTAGTTATTTTCATAGCGTTATGTCCTATGGTATTCTGCTGTGGGGCAAAGCTGCAGATATTCAAAATATATTTGTCCTCCAAAAACGAGCTATTCGAGCAATTTACCAGCTAGGTGCCAGAGTTTCTCTAAGAGATTTTTTCAAAGATATCGGTATTCTCACAGTGGCATCACAATTCATCTTCGCCAACATCTTATATATTAGGCAAAATATACACTTATACACTAAAAACAGTGATATTCACAATGTTAACACAAGAAGTAAGGATAAACTACGTGCTCCCTTTCACCGGCTTCATAAGGTTCATAACTCATTTGTTGGGCTTGGTATAACCTTTTATAACAAGCTACCCTCTTCTTTGCTAGATTTGCCTTTTAATGCGTTTAAAACTAAATTAAAGTCCAACCTTTGTTCAAAGGCATACTATTCTATCAACGACTACTTAAATGATAAGAATAAATGGTCGCTGTGATTAACTCAAGACAATGTTTAAATGTTCTTTCTCCAGAATTAGTTTACCTACTGACAGGTTATATGAGTTTATATAATTGTTTATAATTTTACTTTATAAGTCAATTTATTTTAATTTTATTTTAATTTAGTGCTGACATAATCTACTCATTACAATGTTTTTTTTATGAGTTGTATTGCAATATGTGGTTAGCTAGCGACCTCGACAATTATTTATTTTACCTCGATGGTCCTAGTTTATTGTAACTTATAGTTACAGCTATATGTAAGCGGGCACGCCCTTTATGCCTGGAGGCTTTTTCTTTTTTTTTAGATATTGTTTACTTTTAGTTATTTTTATTTCTGCTTGAGTATAGTTCTCGATGCTTTTGGTTGGTATATTGGCGTGTGCTAGCTGTCATATGGCTATTAATTATAGCTATTTAATTTAAATTATTTTTTGCATATTGTAAATTGTCTTGCATACTGTTGTATAGAATCCTTTTTTATTTTTTTTCTAACTGAACAGACAGCTGTGCTGCTGGGGAGTTTGTTGCGCCACTTCTTCTTCCCAGCAAAAGCACTAGGAAGTGGTGAAGGGTGGGCGTTTTGGGGGACTGTCTTATGTAATTTTGACGTTCGAAAAGTGCTGATTCTCAGCCTAGTTTGAATAAATGACTTTTGAATTTTGAATTTAGTAACTGGGTAATACGATACCCCTTGGTAAGACAGGTTGTCAGACTTTCGGGCTTCTGACGACCCGTAACGACTGTCAAAGATCCACGAATGACAACCGGGACCAACGGCTTAACGAGCTTTCCGAGGCACGGAGGAGTCTCGGTATGTAAAGATGGACACCCATCCACAGACCAACCCCGGCAAGCGTAGCTTAACCTGACGGATCGACCCGTGCGGCAGTTACTACTTAGCCACGAGCTTCTCTGGAAAGCAAAATATATATATAAATATATATTTTTTCCAACTTACATCTATCATTACAGGGTAACCTATTATAACCGATAGCGTACTTTCTTAAACTAACTTATAATTATAATTAAATTTTGTAACTTATTACAAATAATGCATTCTTTGTGAACTCACTCACAGAACAACAGAATAGGTCCGAGTCATTAGCTACGAGGTTGAGAGTGCGGAGCGCACGCGTCAGTGGCGCCTCACTTAACAGATTAGTCCGAGCAAGCGGCTCCGCCAGCAGCCGTGGCTGTCGTCGTCGCCACACGTACCTGTCCGGAACACAAACCTATGTGCCCTAAAATGCCCGCATTGTGTGCATTGTGTCCCTCTTAAGTACTTTGAATATGTACGAGATGAGTGCGAGATCCCTCCTGACCCTCAGTTCGTTACATCCGACCTTACCCAAAATAAATAAAATTGAGTTGTTAATAATAAAAGCAGTAGGTTCGAACCTAATAGGCGTTTTACTTTGTGTAAATTATTTCATCACCACTGCTCTCAAAACGGTGAAGAAAAACATCGTGAGCAAACCGGCATGTCCTAGAGTAAAAAAATCTAAGACCTGACATCTACCAACCCGTACTGGGCCCGCGTGGTGGATTACGGCCCACTGTGACTCACAGACAGGAGGCCTGTGTTCCAGAAGTGGGAAAATTATAGACTGATTATGCTAATCTAAGTAACTGCTAAACTACTTGTGGATAAGAAATTAAACTTCTTTCCTGCACAATTTTCATTTCATCAAAACTTCACTATAAACGGACTTTTAATACACCTTGATTTTCTTTTTCTCCTTGTCAGAATTTTATGAACGCAAAAGCTGGTTACTACATCCTATAATAAAAATATGGTAACCAATATTAAGATTAGGTTTCCGACTCGTCTTAGATCAGATCCATCTTTGTCGATTTGCCTTCGTTTCGAGCCCTTCGGGAAATTCGATGCATTATCGATTTTCTTAGGGCTGGAAAGGGTGTTGTATCGATGTTTTTTTTTCAAAATGTTGTGTAGTTAAGGAAAAGAAAGGTAAATGTCAAACACTTAAAAAATATTGACGTAAGTATTTCTTGTTGGCCTGATTTTGAACATTAAGTCTATAAAAGTGTAGTATGGTGATTACTCGTCTGTTTGACGGTGTACGTTCAAAACAAAAAAAGTGGCCAAGTGTGATTCGGACTCGCCCATGAAGGGTTCCGTAGCAGCAAGTAATTTATGATGTCTTAAAAAAAAACATGGTATACATCATATATTTTTTTAGTTTTATCATTCTCTTATTTTAGATGTTACAGGGGAGGGGGGACACATTTTACCACTTTGGAAGTGTCTCTCGCGCAAATTATTCAGTTTAGAAAAAAATGATATTAGAAACCTCAATATCATTTTTGAAGACCTATCCACAGATACACCACAGGTATGGGTTTGATGAGAAAAAAAAATGAGTTTCAGTTCTAAGTATGAGGAACCCCCAAAATTTATTGTTTTTTTTTTCCATTTTTATATGAAAATCTTAATGCGGTTCACAGAATACATCTACTTACCAAGTTTCAACAGTATAGTTCTTATAGTTACGGAAAAAAGTGGCTGTGACAGACGGACCGACAGACAGACCGGTTCCGTTTTTTCCCTTTTGGCTACGGAACCCTAAAAATATATCAATTTATATTGTCATTACGGAAGCAGAATTGGAAAAAAATATATTGGTTTGGAAGATAATAGCGTTGCAACTTCCGTATTTCAATACAAATTTAAACTCGGATATGGGCGTAAATAAATAACTTAAGTAGTAAAAACAAGTACTAAAAACTAAAAAATAAATACTAAATAAATCAATAATTAGACTAATTAGCATGTATATTAGTCACGCCCACCAACGAGTTCGAGCCGTCGACTAGTGTACCCTTAAGTATAGTCATGAGGCATTTGTTTGCAATCTTTATATTCGATAACCTTATTTCGATAATTAGCGTAAGACCGATTTTATTAATATATTCTTCATCTTCACTGTAAATAACTTTAGTAGTGTTTATTATAGCCAGTTTTACAATCCATACTATAGCATAATATGTACTTAATCGTTTCTCAAATAATTTTGTTTCGAAACATATTTTTAATCAACGTTGAGCTTCTAACGGAATTTATCGACAAACATAGCACAGCATTAAACCGCGCATCTAGGATTACTGTTCACCGGAATACCTGAGTATATTGTGATGGATTTCAGATTACCCCGCATGTGAGTCTGGTCCGTAAATAAATTCCGAAGTTAGGTATTTAATACGATAGAGTATCGGTCTGACCTTCCTCAGGGAAATCATGCATCTTCAGTTTTGTTCCACTAGAAGATGCATTTACTGGTAGATCTTTCTTACAACTGTTTCCGTTTTCAGTTAGATAAAGTTTTGTCTGCATGAGATGATTGATGGTGGCTGTCTACAGAATGTGAAAAGATAATAATTTTTATGAAACTGTATGCACAGTTTATTTAACTGTTTATGGTTACCGAAGTGAAAGACAGATTGCCGTGCCTCGGAAAGCATGCTGAGCCGTTTTTCCCGGCTGTCATTCGTCCAAAAGCCCAGAAGCCCAAAAATCTGACAAGCAGTTTTATCAAGGGGTAACGTGTTTCGACAGTAAATGGGTTGTGGAAGTCGGATAAGCAGTCGTTCCTTGTAAAATACTAGTATTCAGCTGCATCTGGTTAGACCGGAGGCCGACCCCAACATAGTTGGTAAAAGGCTAGGCAGATTGAATTGAATGACAGATAGAGGGGCAATGTGAAATGCACTTCAATATTTTGTATTGCGGTATTAGGTACATTATCGTCATTGCAACACTAAATAGATATGACGCCGTTATTGCACGTATATTTCAATACATTTCGGGGAATCGTTCAATCAGTATTTCCCTAGATATCGACAATGAGGTTCACATCACTATACCGTACTATATTACAGTAGATTAAGTATAGCTGTACAAATTGTGGGGGATTCCGCAGCACTCGGTTTGTACGCAATGCTCGGATTACCAAACGCCGATTACGGGGAACAGGAAAAATATAACATGAAGTATGAGTTGTCTTTTTTTCTTATTCTTCTTTTTTATTTTTTTTGGCGCTGTACGAATGAAGGATAATTTCATGAAATCCATTTTGCGTACATTATTTTGAGTACACAAAGTATACCTTCAAAACAAAAAGGACTCGAAAAAGAGTTTAATTTTGTACATAAAAATTTCATAGTCGGAAACCTTATTTTAAGAAATGGCTGAAAAAAACTTTAAAATGAAAAATAATCCTTTTCAAATTACAATTTTACTATTATTTTTGTTTCTATTTTTGTTTTTAATTTATTTCTTGATCGATGAGTCTTGCTACAAAAGCTAATTTGGACAACAGCACATAAACTTATTTATCATGCCTCTTTCACCTGAAGAACGTTCTAGGATCATGACTTTTCTGGAACTAGGCATCAGTATGCGTCGTACTGCAAGAATGCTAGGTGTGACGTTACAAATGGTCCAAAAGGTGAAGCAAAGGTACGAAGAGACTGGAAACCATTTGAGAAGACCTGGTAATGGCAGACCCAGGTGTACTAGTGCCCAAGAAGATCGTTATATTGTTTCCACTGTGTTGAGAAATTGCCACCTAAATGCAGTTGAAGTCCAGCAACAGCTTCTTCAAACCCGAAGGGACTACATTAGTGACAATACAGTGAGAAGAAGACTGGCTGAAGCAAACCTGAAGCCCCGATGACCAGCGAGTGGCTCCAAACTAGAGAGAGAGAGCATCGAGTAGTGAGACTGCGATACGCCCGTGAACACATACAGTGGGATTTAGAAGAATGGTCAAGAATTTTGTTTACAGATGAGTATCGATTCTCACTTTACACTTCTGATGGAAGGCGAAGTTCTACAGGCAACCTGGTGAGCGATACCTTCAAGCCTGCTTCTCAGAAAGAGTCCAGTACGGTGGAGGCAGCTTACATGTATGGGCTGTCTTCAGAAGGTCGCACAGAGTTCAAGGCCATTCAAAATGGCACTATGACTGGGGAATGATATGCCCAGGAGATTCTCCAGGAGTGTGTAAGGCCGTATTTAGTAAATATGGGTGATGGATCGATGCTGATGCATGATAATGCCCGGCCACATACGGCTCGGGTCGTGCAAGAGTATATTCAGGAGGTTGGTATCTGCGTGATGGCTTGGCCATAAAGAAGTCCTGTTCTCAACTCGATTGAGCACGCCTGGGATGAGGTAGGGAGGCTAGTCAAAAGCCGCAGACCACCACCACCTACCACCCTTAGGGCACTAAAACAGGCCCTGATAGAAGAATGGGAGATTATTCCCCAACATCGGCTCTGAAACCTCGTGTTTAGTATGCCAAATCTACTCGAAGCTGTAAGGAGAGCCCGAGGAGGCAATACCAGTTATTAACAAATAAATAAATAATAATAATAAGAAGTCGACGTGGGGATGCACCGAGATGTGGTATCAGTGGACAAGGGCCTTACCCCGCTATCCTTGGCTCTCGAACTGGCGCAAACCTATAGTATTAGATACTAATGACCGCAAGGAGGTATGGCAGAGCAAAGAGCTTCACGGACGCTTTTACCGGGCCTTACATGGGCCCGATGTAGACCTGTTAGCGTCTGTATCCTGGTTGTGATTCGGTGATCTCTTTGGGGAAACCGAAGGTTTTGTCCTTGCGATTATGGACGAAGTTATGATGACGAACAACTACCGGAAATATATTGTGAAGGACGGCACGGTTGACATCTGTCGGGCATGCCACCGTCCGGGGGAATCAATCTGACACATTATTTCTGGCTGTTCTCGTCTGGCTAACGGAGACTACTTGCATAGGCATAACCTTGTAGCCAGGATTACCAGCAACTTGCTCTGAAATACAGTCTTGTGGGATCGGAAGTACCGTACTATAGGTATGTGCCCGACCCAGTTCTCGAAAATGGCAATATCACGTTGTATTGGGATCGATCTACCATCACTGACAGGACTATTGTTGCCAATAAGCCAGACATAGTGGTGATAGATCGATTAGAGCGTCGCACAATGATTATTGATATAGCGATCCCGCATGACGAGAACCTCGTGAAAGCTGAAAAAGATAAGCAGATTAAGTATCTTGACTTGGCTCGCGAGGTTGTCGACATGTGGGATATGGATACAGCTGTCATTGTGCCGATAGTCGTGACAGCCAATGGCATAATAGCCAAGAGCCTCGACCAACACCTGAGGAGGCTCTCGTTAGGCAGCTGGATCAAGGGCTTGATCCAGAAAGCGGTACTCCTGGACACGGCGCGTATAGTTAGGAGATTCCTCTCTCAGGAGCCCTGACCACCGGTAGCTTGGACCCTGGGCCACCTTGGGCTACTATTTTTTATATTTTTAAGTGTTTTGTTTTTTTTTTTTGTTTTTATAAAAATATTTAAAAATGTAAATTATATGTATATATATTAAATAAAGGAAATAATAATAACACGTAAAACATACTTGTACTCGTAAATGTTAATTGAGTTTTATAACACTAAGCTAAAAATGGCAATTTTTATTGTGTAATCTTTTTTTTTATTTGAAAATGTTACTAATGTATAATTTACGATAGTTTCACAAAAAACTGATAAAAATTGCTTTTTATCTTTATTTTATTTTAAATCTCTAAGTTCTAGTTTAGAAAAAAAAAAAAATTACAAAAGTGTGATACTTATTTTTGCAGGCCAGTGTATTTGACAGCGTAACATGAACGAACGACAAAATGTGAAATGTGATGTGTGTGTGTGTGTACTTAATGTGTGTGGGTGCGTGATGTGTGGGTATACATATTATTGGTGACGTACTTCAGAAAAGTCAGGTGAGTAGTGCTTGCAACCGGTAACCGTGTATGACCAGATGTATGAATACAAAAGGCGTATGTAAGGATCGTAGCAGGTGGCGCTCTGTAGCTTCTGCCTACCCCCACGGGAAGAAAGCGTGAGTTTAGATATTTATGTAGGCATGTGTACAAATTAATAAAATGGAATGAATGCAAAGAATTACAAGTTAACCCTGTGTTCTCGATAAGAATATCAAAAAATATAAAAACCCCCGACACACATATTTCCTCATTTCTCTTTCCTACTCCATCACCAAATCCTGTTCATTGAGATCATTCCAATGAGCCTAAACACGATACCTGTGCTGTTAGTTGCTAAAGGAGTTGGGTATCCTGCAAGTTCCAAGTGATGCTGCAGCATCAGTTCAACGTTACTATGTTCTTATAATATCATTGAAGTAACAGAATACCAAATTTCAAATCAATCAGACCTGTGGAAGATGCTCACATCCATTCATCAACTAGAAAAGAGCTGATAATCTTCCAATGACTGAATCGATTTTCATGAATCATAGCTAAGAACATTCTCGATCAAGTCACCTTTCAAACAAAAAACAAAAACACTTTCGGTTCAGCCGTTTGGGAGCTACGATGGCGCAAACAGATATACAGATACACACGTTAAACTTATAACACCCCTCTTTTTCCGTCGGGGGTTAAATAATCACCACGAGCAACAGTTGCGTGAGTTTTTGTTACACAACGAACAATCATTCGCAAAACGAACAGTTTGGTGAGTACGCAAATTCTAGTATATAATAATAGTTACTTTCACAGTTTTTTTAACTCTAATAGGAACCTTATAGCAATGAGAATAAAGATCACTGTGTGGTGCGAATCAGCGGTAAATAACACTGTGAAAGGACAGTAGCTGTGCTCGCGAACGAATTTCTTGCAAATCTACGATGTTTTACAGTATAATTTACCTGTATGGTATTCCCTAACTGCCTTACTAATAAACGTATTACGAGTATATCAGGTGAATAGTTACACACCGTTTTCTCTCTTTCAGTCGTCAGTAATTTGACATTCTAAAGAAGAAGACAAAGCGTTGTGTAACTACACAGACGCTATACAACGTTTATTAGTAAGGAGGTTAATGTATATCTTGACCTGTTTGAACATGATTTTTTCACATTATTTCTTGATGAAATTTCCATTGCGTAATTTACGTAACACTGTCAAGATCAGTTATTAATTAATTAATGTCTAAAAGTCTCTTAGGACTGATGTGCGTAAGTACATATCATTACGTATGCGTGCATATTCTTTTTGTTTCTGTGCTTGTTTACTAAGTGTAGTTTTTAAGAACAATGTTACTAACGATTGGGCCTAGTTGCCACGAATAACGCCGGCTGGCGCTGAAAATTAGTGCTGTGACTCTGTTTAGTAATATTTTTTTATTTTTTTGGCTGTTTAACCGATGTCAACTATTCTACCAGCGTCATGCTAGCACAGCTAGATGAGCCGTCGAACTTTGCACTTTGTGACTGAAAGGACAAGACAATATTTTTTTCGATAACATGGAAGTATATCATATTTTTTTACATGAGTCGCAGTCCTGCAATTACGCGGAGCATGGCAGGTTTGCGCGGTTGCGACCCATAAATTCCCTGTTATTTTTTGTTGCTTTATTTTTTGAAATACTTATTTTCTTTTTCCTTACTTTCTCGCCTGCTTAATCAAATCATTTATTGAATTGACATAGATAGTACACAAATATATCAATCAATTGTCAATTGTTACTCAAGTCATGTTTTCTAACTGAACAGACAGCTGTGCTGCTGGGGAGTTTGTTGCGCCACTTCTTCTTCCCAGCTAAAGCACTAGGAAGTGGTGAAGGGTGGGCGCTTTGGGGGACTGTTTTATGTAACTTTGATGATTGACGTTCGAAAAGTGCTGACTCTCAGCCTAGTTTAAATAAATGACTTTTGACTATCTCTTCCTGCGTCATTATTATTAGGTAAGATATACTGCCAGTTAATTAGTAAATCATGTTACAACCTAAAATTCACTTCAATACATGGAAGCTAAAAACCGTGCATCTCTGGTTTACAACAGCCCCTTTTCTGATAAGCAGCCATTACTGAAATTAAATCATCAATCTCTTCACCGCGACAATGGTTTCCGCGCTCCTGTAAGATTTTGGGCAAAGAGTAAAAAACACGCGTGTTACAGAGCTGGCATTATGTTGACTCAATTTATTGGTCATATTTACTACCTCATTGGTCTAGACTTGCGCGTGAGACATTTCCCCGAAAATCCATCCAAATGTCCTTTAGCGCAAAAGTGCATTCGCGGATATATCCTTTTGCGCAAGTGTTTTTCGTGGGACATGTCTTTCGCGCAAGTATCCTGCTACCTTAGTCAAGAGTTCGCTAGTGGGGATGCAGAGCAAGATTTGAATAAGTTGCAAGTGCTAACTTTTTATTATGACTGTCAGTGACAGCCCATAACTATTATTATAAAATAAAACCTTACGTAACACCGGCGAGGTAAAGGTAAAGTTAAACAACCAGGTACACATTTGTCTCCAGTTCGGTATTGTTATAAAACTTAACATTTTTTATCACAAGTTTCTAAGTAGTTCACAGGTTTTGTAACATATAACTTCAAAACATTTTTTTTTTTTACTCTCTAACATGTCCGTTCTGTATTAATTTCGCGATCTACGTCACAGGTGAAAGTTGGTGGTGGTCGCGACATAAATTCCCGTTTAAGGCAATAAACGCTTGTTACGCTTACAGCTGTGGATTAGGATTGCGTGCCCATTGCGGTGGGGCTCCGTAGCCCTAGGGAAAATGTTTGTGAAAATATTAGGCAAAACTCAGAAGCTCGGTATTTGGGGATGTGCCCGGTATATGGTATTAGTCGTCTGTTGATAGGTTTGTTATCAGTCTAAACCATCTATATAATATAAAACAAAGTCCGGTTAGTTACACCATTTATAATTCAAGAACGAATTTGTCTCCGTCCCGAATAGCAGAATAACTATTAAAACATCGGAAAAAATCGCGAAAAAAATATTTATGACGCAAATTCATTTTCTCATACATTTTATATAAAGCGGCTTTTTTGATCATATCTCCGTAGATAGGGAGGTAGGTAGGGTAGGTAGAAAGGTAGGTAGGGTAGGTAGCTACCGGGCCGGGTAAAGCTAGTATTATAATAAAGTTTGTTTATAATAATGAGTACTGGAAGTACTGATTTGATTACAACAACTTTTCACGGATAGAAAGTTTTATTATATTGTCGAGTGCGATAGGATATTATATTTTATGGTACAGTTAGCAAATAACTAGCTACTTTATTTAAAAAAAAACAAACAATTAATGTTGAAACTGAAAATAGATTCTTCGTCATGTTCTTGGCCGCTGTTGCGTTTAAGGTCTAACAATAAATGCTGATTGACAAGATTTTTCTGACGATTAGCAACGAATAACAAACAAAATTAATCCGTCTTACTACAAAACTAGTTTTAACTTTGGTACAAACTTAAACCTTTTAGCCAATGAAGGGTGGGCGTTTTGGGGGACTGTCTTATGTAATTTTGACGTTCAAAAAGTGCTGATTCTCAGCCTAGTTTGAATTTGAATTTGTAGCCTAGGTAACTTATTTTCTTATTTTTTGTTTTACCCTTTTCGTGGTTAGCTTCAACGGTGTCCAAAATTGTTTTTTTCCGATAATTGTCAAAATCAACATTGCGACGAACAATAAAATTAGTAGTGTGAAACTTGTCTCTTAATGTAGGGACAAAAATATTTGTTTAAATACGAGTAGGTAATTTATCTGCACGTGCCTGGCTCTTCGAATCTCAGTAACCGTTAGCTGAGCCTCGTTTTCCTTGAATGACGTGATACGATATATTTTTAATTACACGTGCTTCTTAAAAACATGTTGCTTTGAAACGATGACGTAATTTTGATGACGTATTTTTTTGTAACAATAGGTATTATGATTTAAAAGAGTGCCCGTGGAGTTTCTTGCCCGATCTTATCCATAGGAACCTACGGTTTGGAATGGGCAACTAGCTTCATATTTGACTGACTGACGATTCAAAAACGTCTGTAAATTGTTTAATTGAAATAAATGATGACCAGACCAAACCCTTGACAATTCAAAAGTGTCTGTAAATTGTTTAATTGAAATAAATGCACTAGTCTTTCGAGGTAGTCACCAAACATATGCGGTGAAAAATATTGGATAAATATCCTAGGTACACACACAGCGTTGTTCAAAGAAAATATGTTTGGAAATCTATCAAATTTTAATAACATTTATTCCCTTGCAGCAAACAAAAGGTTTTTAATCTTCCCATCGGAGTCGCGGAAGCGGGAAAATTTACAAAACGTCTACCCGCTTTTGTTTACCCCTGCATATTGTGAGTGACGTTATCGACTTGCTTTGTGTCCATCGCTTGTCAAGTAGTGACGTCACAACAATGCAGTGGTGTAGATTACGAAGTGTAAGTGAAATTAACTTCTATTATCGTTCTGTTTTTTAGTAGGACGGAAATGGATGAGTATGTTTTTAGGTTATTAGGGCTGGTTATTTTTAAGGTTTGTTTCTTTGAAGGGGTATATGATACGTATGGCAACAGGTGGGTTTGATCCGGCAAAATATAATACAGGATAATGTCGGGATTTAATATAAAATAAAACTGTTTCCTTTCTTAGGAAGATTTTGAACAACTGAAGGATTGCGAGATGTAATTGGCCCTATTTTTTTTTTCTGCACCAAGTAATGTTAGCTTATAGCCTTCGGAAAGCAGCAGTTCAGAAAACTGTTAGTGTGGTAAGATGCTTAAAAGATTCGCTGCTGTCAGTGAAAATATCAAAGGTGGCTCCCATAATAAAAACCAGCCAAGTGCGTGTCGGACCACGCACAATAGGGTATAAGGTAGGGTAGGGTTGTATAGGGTTCCGTTAGTTGGGGTGAATTTATCCCAAGAACAAACTTAACATTGTAGTTGAAAAACATGTTCACCCATACATTCTAACTGCAAATGTATGTTTGTACGCACAATATTGAGAGATTTATTATTAATGTAATCAAACTTTTGGGTTCAATAGTTTCGGAGGTATGAGGGGGAAAGTCAATTTTCATAAATTTTCTTATATATCTTTAAAAGTATTTATTTTAAAATTATAAATATAATATATTAGAGATCCTCATATTAAGCCCTTACATTTGATATGTTACACGGTACAATTTGCAAAACTTTTTTTTAAATTATCCATGGCCACGAAAAGTGCCCGCATATTCAAAATTCATTTATTTACATTACACGCCCGTGTCATACGTCACATATCACATATCACAGAAATTCGTATGTCTACCAAATTTTAACAAAATTGTTTCAGTAGATTCGGAGCAAATTCGCTGTGACAGACGGACCGCCAGCTAGACACAGGAGTGATATTTTGGGTTCCGTTTTTTTCTTTTGAGGTACGGAACCCTAATAAACCCGAAACCTAATAAAGTCAAACATGAAAGATATCTACACCACAATGTGTGAGCTAAAATTCATAGATCTAAACTAAAAAACAAAATATGACAAACCCTTTGAAAATATTAATTTGGAATTTATTTGCCATATAAGGGGTGTACTCAATAACTGAATGGCAGATGAGACAATTGATGTTCGAAACCTTTGTTCAGGGTTGTATTGTTTTAATACAAATAAATCTGAATGGTCTGCTCTCGGCCCGTGACGGACCAGTGAATTCCAATACAATAATACATAATAAATTCTACTGATATCATTGTCATGTAAATTCAGGAAATGTGAGGAATTTAATATGAACAAATGTTTGTTTATTATATATGATGTTTGAGTTTCGTTATTTTGCGTTCATTCAGTATTCAGGTTAGGTGGATTTGTGTTGGCGTGGAAATTGTTTAGTAATGGTTATTTAAATTAAAATGCTTTGGTAAATGTTACTTTTAGTGTTTGAAAAGTTTTGTATCGGTAAAGCGCTATTCACTTTTTAGCACTGTACGTCATGGTAATTTAAATTCACAATTGAACATAACTTAATCTGCCTTAGCAGAAACATAATCAGCCTATTGTGGACCACCAATGCTAATCTGCCTTGCCAATGCTTAATCTTAGCTTCCTTATATTTTGCTTACATCATTTAACACCAATAACAGAAAATATGCTAATTACGTACTTAAACACAGAAGCTAAAGTCACATAAATAAACGTACAACTGTCAAAAAAATGAACGAACGCCAACTGAAATATTCAAAAAATGTGTTCGAAACGAAATTCGAACTCGGAATAACAGTGCGTCCAACCGTTAGACCGACTCGTGAAATTTTAACTAGCCGCCCGCACTGTGCACTTTTATTTGCACTGACGTGTACGCTGCAATACGTCGCTTGTTTCGGTAAACTGTAGTTGCGGGTGCCCGTACAGTCAACAAATTGTTTTTGCTTATATAACACTGCGTGCACGAATAATTGGGCACTGTGCACTTGTTAATTAATTACGGTTGATAGACAGGTGGTAATGAGCGGAAAATATTTATTGTGCATTTTTAAGTTTAATTACATTGTGAGGTTGCGTTGCGGAGTACGAATCAGATGATGGTATTTTCAGACGTGAAATATGAAGGTACTGTAATGAAAAATATGTAATTAACTGCTTATTTTAACATGAAAAACGATTGTGTTCATGAAAATTTAAACGTCGGATTATTTATGGTACAGCTCTTTAAACATATTAAACAATTCATGCAACCAAGTACCCTAATTTGTAAATTTTCTAAGTGGAAATTTCAATCATCACTGTAATAAGCAGACACCATACCAGACAGATTTATCAACTCCTCATCATGTACCAAGTACAAACAGCAAATCCTTTACCAACTTTGAATTCATAAGAAAACTCAAACAAAAGTAAATCATCAAGGTAAAATAATGAAATTCATTACCTAGTATAAAAATAACAAAATAAGCACTCTGTATAATGGCTTCAAGTTTAATAATGCAGTTTGTGCGATATCGCAGCTGCATTCATCGACTAAGAAAATTTAATCCAACGGGACGCCGAGTGTCTCCAGCTGAACCTGAATATACGAATCTGATGAAAGCTCTTCATTAAATCTATTGAATATTTTTGATGCTTAGAAGCATAAAAAATAATCAGCTGATATGTGAAGAGCTTTTCAATTATAATAACGTTTGGCTAACAACGTTAGACGTCTACCTCAAGTCACAGTTGTAGGTCTTAAAGATGAAATTCTCACTTTTTTCTTTCTGTTATACTGTTGGCGACTGTAGTCTTTGAAATAGAAAGTGAACCCAGAAATCTAATACCTAAACCAGGAGTACAGTTACACCAAGTTAAATCTCGAAAAAATATGTTTAAACTGAAGTTGATACTGGTCACTTTACTCCGCTTTTATCTATTTGAATTGTACTCGTAGCGATCAGACTTTCTACGAGTATGAGTAGATGCTATGAAAACCTTGTATAAAAATAGTTTATGCAATACTTTACTGACCTTCTAATTTGCACTCATTGTGTCCCTTATAAAGGCTCCAGAGAATGTGAAAGACAATAACACATTTTTCTCATAGGTAACACAAAAATACGTCTCTGCTACAATTAAACTAATTGAAATACCTCCTCCACATATTTTCCACGCTCCAAACCCCGAGGAAAGGCTAAATCTAGTAAATTAGTTTCATTATCACTATGTCCCAGGTGCTTCTCAAAGCGCTTGTTTTTGGCGCGACCTCTCCCCTACCCCCACTACTTGCACCTCCCTATCCGTCTTAACCAGCTTTATTAAGTTGAACTCTTTAGCTGGAGTAGTTTTAAGTTAGTCTACTGGGAGCGATTAGTTACCTTTCTTTGTTAAGGAATTGAATAGTTTTCAAAGTTTTTTGCTCTTTGTATTGTGTTAAATAGGAGATTAAGTAAAAGATAGTGGAAATCGCTTGGTATTGTGCTATTTTCGTTTAGATAAATAGTTCAGTTCGACTTTGGTTCTATTCATCCTCAGACTCGATGCTCGGGCAGAGGGCTCGCTTTGTTAAAACTGTTTGCTCAATTTCAAGTTTTAATTTCTTTCATTTGGAATTCCACTATCATTAGGCTTTTAAACTTTGCCTTTAAAGTCGGAACTATTGGAAGAACTTTAAACGCAGAAGGCGTTTAAACTTTTAGCCATATACGTAGGTATTGGACCTGTTCCCCAGCTTAGATAGGTATGCCATGAAACAAAAGTTCTAGACTTGTGAACTAAAGAAGAAGGACCTTGTGTTACTTGAGAAAACACACCAGAATTCAAACAACTTACTTATTCACTTGAGTCTAAAAGATTCAGCTGTGAAAAAACTGTCAGACTTCTCGAAAGTTAACTAATTCTAAAGGTAGGCAATTAAATCGAAAAATAAACAGACAAACACAACAATACTCTTAAAACCGTCACCCGAATCCTTAACCGAAAACACATTACCGCGATAAAAACCTGATTAAAGCTTTAATTATTTCGTCAACATAATTAATCTTGAGCTCTTGTGCGATGTCCATGTTTTAATTAAATGACAATAACAGGGTATATTTAAAATTAATTTGGTCGCCAACCCGACATTATCGCAAGGCGAGGTGAGAGGACGCATTTATCAGCGCACACTCCAATGCTCTCGTGTAAAATTAAATGACATTTGACGTGTGGTGTAAGTTGTGGGAGGTTGTAATGTAAACTGTAGAAAAATACGCACGAAATCGTGGAAAATTACAGACTTTTGTTCATGCCATGGCTTTGACAGAATACTTATGCTGTAATTCTACTTCTGAGTTAAATACTCGTATATTATAGCTTCTTGCGTCTTGATTAAATTAGCACCTATGGCTATGAAGTAATCTTACTCTGACTTCGAAACTTGGTTCGGAAATGGCGCATTTTTGGCGACCAAGGTACTGGGAACGATTCAAGTCTGTCATTTCGCTAACTGAGTACCACCAAGTTTTATACTAAGTATAGCTTACTCCCTCTATCGCTTCGCTTGTACTTTGTAACATCCCCAAATAGCTGGAACAAACAAAATTAAATGCAGCGTTGAAATTCGACAATGCTTTCGTAATTAGATGTCATAATTTACTGGAAGTGACTTGACTCCCCTTATGATTTTTACCTGGACTCAAAGGGGCTTGTTATGGACAACTGACCACTGGTTTTTGATGTACCATCGTCGTTTATGTGATATTTAGATGGTAAACTAAATTATTTGACAGAAGCTGGATTCTTTATTTATTTTTATTAAAACTTTATGCACAGGTAAAAAAATACTGTACAAAGACGAACTTAATGCCTGCCTTTATTCTTATTATCTAGGAAGTTTTGCAAGAACAAACGAAAATTCGGTGAAAATATTTTCCATTTTTTTATTAGTTCTCGATTCTCTTGTCATTGCTTTGTTCCATTCCGTAATAATGATGGAATGACATTATGGCCACTGGCATAGGGTTGTGCTAGTGAACATCTTTTTTTTAAAATAATAAATTGTAATTATTTACAATTTATTATTTAAAAAAAAAGATAAAGAAAATT
Organism: Xanthia togata; assembly: GCA_963853775.1. Lineage (NCBI taxonomy): Eukaryota > Metazoa > Arthropoda > Insecta > Lepidoptera > Noctuidae > Xanthia > Xanthia togata. Next base: position 3,561,610 of record OY970797.1, on the reverse strand, counting down.
TTTAACTTTTGCTTTAGCAAAGGTTAAAAATTTTACGAAACCTAGAAAAATATATTATAAACGAATAGAAAAAATAACTGAAATAAAAAAAAAATGATCTCAAACGATAATCTCTGGTGTTAATCCACATGACCCTCACAAAGGATCTAAGACAATATCTGGACTTTAAAAGAGACTGTAAGCGCTGTGTTTGTTTCGGTGTTCGTTCTCAGAGTATTCAGAAAGGCAACACCGACCATATTTAAAATTAAATCCTAACTAATATTATAAACGCGAAAGTGAGTTTGTTTGTTTTTACGCTTTCACGCTAAAACGGCTGAACAAATTTCGATGAAATTTGGCACATGGGTAGACTATGACCTGGAATAGGACATAGGCTTTTTTTCCAATTATATAAAGTATAAAAATTTACGCGTGAAAGTGTTTATACAAACCTACTTACAGAAACGAATAATGTTTATCATCGTTTTGTATTTTATATAAAAAATAGATAAAGTCTCTTCAACCATCTTGTTTTTTCTGCCCTGTAAATTATAAACAAGCAGCTTATTTTTCATCCTTCCTTGGAAAGACTAGACACACAAACCAGACACGTAAACAAAAAGAAAAAATCCAGCAGACCGACCAATAGCACTGAATATTTCAGTCTAGTATCGGGACGTGTTTTTTTCAGTTCGACGGAGCTTTGTTTCAATGTAGACTAATACCCGGGAAACATGAGCTTTCTGTAGTAATAATTTATTTTTCATAACTGTATAGTGGAATGTTTCAATTTTCATTAAAATAACGCTGTTTGGTGTTTTTGTTTATTCTCGCGTTTTTGTTTTTTTTTGTGTTGTTATTGAATTGAGTTTTAGTGGGTATTGTTGGTTAGTTAGATTTTTTTTGTGTTCATTTTGCATGCAATTAGTTTTTCAATTTATTTTAATTTTATTTTAATTTATTGTTGACTTAATCTACTCATTACAATGTTTTTATATGAGTTGTATTGCAATATGTGGTTAGCTAGCGACCTCGACAATTTATTTTACCTCGATGGTCCTAGTTTATCAATTATAACTTCTAGTTACAGCTATATGTAAGCGGGTATGCCATTTATGCCTCGAGGCTTTATTTACTTTTTTAGATATTGTTTACGTTTAGTTATTTTTATTTCTGCTTGAGTATAGTTCTCGATTGTTTTTGGTTTGTCATATGACTATTAATTTATAATTTAAATTATGTTTTGCGTAATGTAAATTATCTAGCATACTATTGTATAGTTTTTTTTTTTTTCTAACTAAACAGACAGCTGTGCTGCTGGGGAGTTTGTTGCGCCACTTCTTCTTCCCAGCAAAAACACTAGGAAGTGGTGAAGGGTGGGCGTTTTGGGGGACTGTCTTATGTAATTTTGACGTTCGAAAAGTGCTGATTCTCAGCCTAGTTTCAATAAATGACTTTCGAATTTTGAATTTTGATATTTTATTTTAGTTTGAAATATAGTATACTCTTGTCCTTGTATTATACGTAACCCTGTATTTGGGAGATTTAATTGCCTGGAGATGATGAAACAAATGAACCAAGCAGTACCTTACTAGACTAAGGGCGAATTTCATTTCAGTTCTGTCAGTGTCAAAATCGTTGTGGAATATTGACAGCTCTTGAACGCGGTTTAGAAGTGATGATCGCGTTTAGCTTCATTGGTGAAATCCGCACTTAGAAACTAATTTGAAGGTTAAATCTTAACTTAGCTGAGGAATTATGTGATAAAACTACGTTGCTAGATGCTTAGATGGTTTGATCATATTGAGAAGATGAAATAAATGAAAGGTATTTACAAAGCAGACGTGAGTGGAAACCCCGGGAGGGGGACGCCCTAGGAGGACGTAATAATATAGTGATTCTTGACGGTTTCATTGAGGAGCTCGTGGCTAAGTAATAACTGCCGCACGGGTCGATCCATCAGGTTAAGCTACGCTTGCCGGGGTTGGTCAGTGGATGGGTGACCATCTTTACATACCTAGACTCCTCCGTGCCTCGGAAAGCACGTTAAGCCGTTGGTCCCGGCTGCCATTCGTGGATCTTTGACAGTCGCTACGGGTCGTCAGAAGTCCGAAAGTCTGACAACCAGTCTTACCAAGGGGTATCGTATTACCCAGTTACTGGGTTGTGGAGGACCATATAAAATACTGGTATTCAGCTGCATCCGATTAGACTGGAAGCCGACCCCGACATAGTTGGGAAAAGGCTAACCAGATGATGATTGGTGATGTTCTTCAGAGAGGTCAGGTGCGTAGTACTCGCAACCTGTGTGCGTGTTTGACCGGATGTATGAACGTAAACGAGACAAAAAGAGTATTTGTAAGGATCGTAGCAGGTTGTGTTCTGTAGTTTCTGCCTACCCCCATGGGAAGAAGGCGTGAGTTTAAGTATGTATTACTTTGGATAGACCCTAATAAAACACAAGAGCTTATAAATTTTTAACATTTTGACGTAACAAAAGAGCTCTATCTCTATTCAAACAATTAAAGTAAAATGGAGTCTAAGCTGCAGTTCTTTGCATTCAGCAGACGTATTCCATCGAGTCTCTACGGTAGAGTACCCTTTACAAAGACTCTACTTTGTCAGTGTCGTTTGCTCTACATCTCATTTACTGTGTCTCTACAATTATAGAGCAAGGAAGCTCGCTGTTTAATATGCAAATTAAAATTGTAGAGCTTATGATGTTGGAAATTTTCTTGGTTTAATTTATTTTTATTTTCGTGAGAACGTTTAATATTATAGTGGGGAAAGGGACATAGTTCTCTGTGTGAATTTTAAAGCGGGTTTCTGTAAGCTGGGTTTCTACCGCGATAAACTAAAATAATAAACATATGTATCTCTCTACGGCTATTATATTAGTTTTTTATTTTATTATATAAACTTACCAATTTTTTTAAAATGTATTTTACCTTATTTTTGAACGAAGTTCTTTAACGTGGCTTGCGGTAGAAATAAACTGGCAGAAATCGTCACGCGAAAAAGCCAATTTATTGGTCAAAATGAAAATCCAAGATGGCGGCTGCGAAAATTTTCTAATTTTTCGTTAAAGGTGTCGTTTTCATAGTTTTCGAGGGTGCTAAAGCCGATAATGACGTCAACATGTGAATCCAAGATGGCGGCTGCGGAAATTTTCACACGTTTCGTCATGGGTGTCCTTTTCATAGTTTGCGTGGGTGCTAAAGCCGATAGTGAGTGAGGTCAGAATATAAATCCAAGATGGCGGCTGCGAACATTTTGTTTTTCTTTTAAATCATACGTAAAAAGGAACTTCGTTCCTGACGAGGTCTCCCAACCGAACACGTTTTTATGTCACTGTGCCTACCTATATTCTTCGATCTTATATTTACAAGAACACCTGATCAAACCCTGTATTTCAATGACGCTATTAATTTAACCCGAGATGTTGCGTTTTCGGTTTGCCTTGTGTTAGCATGTAAGGAAAATGTTGTAATTGTAGACTGAGTTCCTTAATAAATATTAGGATTGCTAAGGAAAAAGAAAAACGTAGACGTGTGTGATGGTTGCTGTATTTAACGTTCAAAAGTACAAAAAAAAAATATTTTTATTGACATTAGAAAATATTCATAAAACCTAACAAATAGTAAGTTGAATAAGTAGGTTTTACAACATCCGCCCTTAATGGCAATAAAAAGATAAAGTAGTAATGCTGAACACAATAGAATAAAATAAAACATTACTACCAGACTAAACAAAAATATAAAACATAAACCGACGAAAAATAAATAAATAGAAAAAATATTCTACTCATTTATCATTAAACCCATATTAACAACGCACCTAAGATGATTTATGCGCCTTAAGGGCTTGGTTAAAACATCGGCTGTCATTTTATCCGTAGGTATGAACTTTATATCTATAAGACCCTCAGTAACCTTTTCACGAATAAAATGATATCTCGTATCAATATGTTTAGTTCTATTGTGGTGAATAGGATTGAGCACAATTTTCTGTGCACTTTGACTATCGTTGTATAGCAACACCCTATGAGCAAAACCAGTAATGTCATACACTAACCGTCTGAGGAAAATAGCCTCCTTTGCAGCACTGCTCAAGGACATATACTCAGCTTCTGTAGACGATAAGGCTACCGTCGGCTGCTTCTTACACTCCCAACTAATAGGTCCACCTGCTAGCGTGTAGTAATAACCAGTGTACGACCGACGGTCATGTACACAGTTCGCCCAGTCAGCATCCGTGTATCCACACAGACGTCCACCGACTTTTCTGTAAGTAATACAGTAATCCATAGTACCTTTCAAATACTGTAACACCCTTTTAGCGGCCAACCAATGTCTCTTATCATGACAGTTATTAAACTGACTTAAATAGCTTGTGGCATAAGCTATATCGGGTCTCGTATTAACAGCTAGGTACATGAGACATCCTACCAAGTTTTGGTAAGGATATTCACCAAGAGATGTTGGATTACCTTTCTCCAATTTGTTATTCTCCAAAGGTGTAGACATTTCCTTGCAATCTCGCATATTAAACCGCTCCAACACTGACTGGATATAGGTCTTCTGACTGACCACAATTTTATCGTCAACACGGTTAACATTTAAGCCTAAACAATACGACAATGCACCCAAATCTTTTAGCGAGAAAAATTTCTCCAAGTCATTTTTGACAGCGTCAAACGAACTTTTTTCTTTATAAAAGACAATTAGATCGTCAACATAGACTGCAAGTATTAAGGTTTCATTACCAAACTTTTTTATGTAAACACATGATTCCGCAGATGTTCGTGCAAAGTCAATTTTCGATAGAATTTGATGCAATTTGATATTCCAGGCTCGAGCTGCCTGCTTCAAACCATAAATGGATTTTCTGAGCAAACAGACTTTACCTTCTGCCCCGTGCTCAGCAAATCCCTCAGGCTGTTGCATGTACACTTCCTCCTCTAAGTCCCCATTGAGGAATGCTGTATCGACATCCATGTGTTGGATCTTTAAATCCATTTCTGCAGCCAACGCTATAAGGGTACGCAAAGATGAATTTCGAACTACAGGTGCAAAAGTCTCGTTATAATCAGTCCCCCAAACTTGACTAAAACCTTTCGCAACTAGTCGCGCCTTATACTTGACTATTGCACCGTTCGGGTCCCTCTTTATCTTGAACACCCATTTACATGGAATAACCTTTTTATTTGGTTTATCCACTAATGTCCAAGTCTGCTTATTCAATAAGGCGTTGTACTCATCCTTCATTGCGGAGATCCAGTTATATTTATCATCGCTATTAACAGCTTCACGATAACTTTTTTGATCATCACACAACAAATCAACACCGTGAGTGCCGTATGAATAATAATCAGGAGGTTTACGTACTCTTTCAGGATACCTTCTCTCAGGACATGCATCGTTGAGTTCAACTGAAGGAACCAGGGACAGAACACGTTGTTCACCTGAATGTAGAGACTCCGTGTCACAAACCCCACCAGCTTCTTCAATCGCGTCCACAAAATCGTCAACTTGCTCTACCTCCATGTCCACACTTTCTGAAGTAGGTGAAGAAGTAGAAGCAGATGAGATAGAAATCGCCCGTGGCGATGTGGTATCTGAAGAAGTTTGTAATAAAAGATTAATGACATTAGGGCTCACAGCAGCTTCAGGCTGAACAGATTTGTCCTTCAATCCTGAAAAAATATTTTCAAAAAACGTAATATCCCGTGACTTAATCAACCTTCGAGGGTTTTCCGCGCTACGGAAATAATAACTCCTTGGATCGTCTGAATATCCAACGAAGATATGTTCAGAAGTTTTCATGTCTAGCTTAGTTCTCTGACATGAAGGTACATGAACTAAAGCTCGGCAACCAAACACTCTTAAATTAGACAGGTCGGGTTTACTACCACACCACATTTCATATGGCTTCATACCATTAAGTGCACGATGAGGTGACCTATTCTTTAAATAAACACTAGTCTCAACAGCATCCTGCCAAAAAGCTTTCGACAAAGAGCTCTGTGCCAGCAAGGAACGGGCCTTCTCCACAATGCTACGATTGCTGCGTTCACTTACCCCATTTTGTTGAGGGCTGTATGGTACAGACGTTTCATGTCGTATCCCTTGAGCCTGCAAATAGTCTGTCAGGTCCTTGTTGACATACTCAGTACCATTGTCTGACCGAAGGGTTCGAATCTTAGTACCAGTCTGTCTCTCAACAAGTGCTTGGAAAGCACAAAAAAACTTCTGAACTTCTGTCTTAGATGACATACAATAAAGGTATATAAAACGTGTATAATCATCAACAAAAATAATGAAATATTTATTACCTTTAAAAGATTCAGTGGTCATGGGACCACAAACGTCCGTATGGACCAATTCTAATGGTGACGAAGCCTTTTTATACTTAATCCCTTTGAAATGCTTCCGCGCCTGTTTAGCCTCTACACAAGGTACGCATGGTTCTTTGTCAACATCAGTATACTCTACACCAACAGCTAGACCTTTTTTGAGTAGATCCATACCAATACGGCAGAGATGTCCTAGACGCTTATGCCAAAGCTGAAACTGGGACAAATTAGTGTAAACATTATAAGCTGAAATACCTTGCGGTTTTACTGTACAATCTAAAGTGTACAATCCACCACAATTAGAACCATGTAAAACAGGATCCTTTTTAAAAGAAACATCATTAGAATTATAAAAATTACAGCCATTCGTATCAAAAACAATCGAGAAACCTTTCTCTACTGCCTTTTTGACTGAGAGTAAATTACAATCTAGGCCAGGAACATGTACAACATTAATAATCTTCTTAAAATTGGTTTTTGTGTCAATATCAACATCTCCTAAACCCACAGCCGGCAAACATTTACCATTTGCTACAGTTATCTTCCCATCACAGGATTTGTAACTATTAAACCATTCAGCATGTGGAGTCATGTGAGTAGACGCACCAGAGTCGATTATCCACTTCTCAGACATCTGAACACTTGGTGCAGACAAAGCCAGTCCCGTGACACCATCCAAAAAAAATTCCGTGACACATGCATCCATATTCCCTGAACTAAAAACAGTCAGTCCCTTATCTTTAGAACAACTTTCTGTTGAGCAACTCGCCTTTGCCTTTTTCTCCTTCTTTTTGAGAGGACAATTAGGACTCTTGTGCCCTGGCTTCTTACATCGAAAACAAATAACTTGCTTGTTAGTATGCAACGCAGCCACATCATCTTTAGTCTCTTTCGTCATTTCGCTCAATAACTTACTTCTTACCAAATCTGTTGTGACTTCAACGCTCCCATTCTCAAGCGCCATTATCAAGGGCTCGTAGCGAGACGTTAGACCTCCCAAAATAATAGCTGCTAAAGAACTATCTTCAATGGTTTTGCCAATGTCGGCCAGGTCTAGTGCAGTTGTAGTTATTGCCGTTAAGTAAGCTTCTAAATCAGAAAAGTCAGATAAGGTGTACCTGTACAACTTACGTTCCAACGACAGTTTACGACCCAAACTTCGATCCTCGTAGGATTTCATAAGAGCATCCCACGCTTCTTTTGCGGTCTTAGCTGGTCGAACAATCGAAATAGCAGCACCATCCACAGTAAGGCATATTTTAGAAAGAGCTTTTTCATCCTTCCGTACATCGTCGGGCGTCTTACTCCCTACGACAACTACTCCGCTTACAGTTTCCCACAACCCTTCATGGATTAACAACATGCGCATTTTAAATTTCCACAGAGTGTAACCTTCTCTATTACAAAGTATCGGAATACCATTTATTAGAGACATACCATGAACTGCAGACGACATGATGACCAATATGTTAACTAGGTATCAATTATTTCACCACCAATCTTCTTTTAAGTTCGATCGTAGATCAAATATAGATACAGAGCCGTTCGTGCTGATAACGTGTTGTAATTGTAGACTGAGTTCCTTAATAAATATTAGGATTGCTAAGGAAAAAGAAAAACGTAGACGTGTGTGATGGTTGCTGTATTTAACGTTCAAAAGTACAAAAAAAAAATATTTTTATTGACATTAGAAAATATTCATAAAACCTAACAAATAGTAAGTTGAATAAGTAGGTTTTACAACAGAAAACCGGTAACGTACCCTATCGTTGTCATCGCGGAGACAGATACATTCTGTTTTAATTGTTGTGATTAAATTGTGTTACATCGTGGCTGTCGGGAAGTATCAGGCTCACTATTTAGAGACGTGTTGATTTAAGTATTAGTGTTAGTGTGTTTTTAGCGTCATAAAATTCGCGGGTACTTATTTCTGGTACGCCTAGTTTAGGTCTGGTCGTGACTAAATTTAAAAAAACCGTCAATCAAAGTCAAAGTCAAATAATTTATTTCAATTTGGCACAAAGAAGGCACTTTTGAACGTCAAACAAACAAAAAATAATAATAAGTGATCTCTTCACCCCTTCCAAAAGGTAGTTTTCGTATGGAGAAGAATGGGCAAGAAACTCCACCTTTACTCTTTTAAAATGTTTTCATAATATCTTGTATACACTAATTATATAATTATATGTGAAGACAATGCACCTAGAATAAGATTACTATACCACGATAGGTAAAAATAATGAAAAATGAAGGAATGACATACATTAATTATGTGATAGATGCATGGTGATCACATATTTACAAACATTGTAAAATTATACGATATTCCTAACATTTTAACAAGAAGTCAGTGTGTGAGTTTCAGTAATCACAGAATATAAAATTAATGTCATAAAAATAATATTAAACAATTAAATTGGCAACCAGTTCGATTTGGTCTACATTCTGAATTGTCCTATGGAGCAGGACCAGCATGTTTCCAAGCATTTTTATCTTGGATATAATCCTCTAATTTGTAATATGCCTGTTTACAAAGTGTACTTTTTATGAGTTTTAAATAACAAACAACTACTTAATTTAGAAGTGCTATAACAACCGTAACTTGCTTGTCGCGTGTAGTAATACTAGCTGTGCCCCACGATTTCACCCGTGTAAGTCTCGATTCCGTAAGAATATAGGGATAAAATGTATCCTATGTCCTTATCCAGGTCATGGTCTACCTTTGTGCCAAATTTCATTCAAATCTGTTCAGCCGTTTTAGCGTGAAAGCGTTACAAACAAACAAACTCACTTTCGCATTACTAGCTTTTGCTCGCGGCTTCGCCCGCGTGGAAGTCAGAAAATATCCCACAGAAATGTGCTACCGGGATTCAGAGTATCCTATCTCCTAACCTAGGTCATGGCCTATCCGAACACCTTTCATCTAAAACCGCTCAGCCGTTACGGCATGAAAAGGTAACAGGCAGATAATAAATCTGTTTTAGAGTTCCGTACCTCAAAAAGAAAAATTAAAACCCTCAAAAGATGACTTCGTTGTCTGTCTGGCCCCTTTTTCTCAGGAAAGCGTGGATCATCAAGTTGTAATAGATATCAAAGAATTAGATCTACGGTCTCTTGGAGCTGTAACGAAAATAACACTTCCAATTCAACGCAATACAAAAATACGGCCATTAATGCCGCATATTTTGACACTCGCAAATAAACCAGTCTATTTGGTACTTTCCGTTGGCCCAGCAGCATGAAGTTTGGCGAGAAGTGAGTATAGACGAGAAACGAGAAATCACGGCACAGCGGACAGAGCTCCGGCGGGATCTCATGGCGTCATAGAGAGTGCGATTGCCGCAACCCAGTGCTGAGCACGCCACAATTGCGGTGATAAGTCCCCTCTTTGAGAAGTGGCTAGAGAAGCGCCACGGCTCACCTTCCGCCTGACGCAGGCCCTCACCGGACACGGTTGTTTCGAGAGGTTCCTGTTCTGGATTAGGCGGGAGGAAACGCCCGGGTGTCATTATTGCGTGGATTGCCCGGAGGACACGGTGGAGCATACGGTGGAGGTCTGCCCGGCTTGGGCAAAGCATCGTCGTGTCCTCGTGGAGGCGATTGGTGGCGGTGATCTCTCGCGTCCGGCCCTGGTCCAGGCCATGGTACGGAGCGAAAGGGCATGGGAGGCCGTCACCTCCTTCTGCGAAGCAGTAATGCTCGCGAAGGAGGAGGCGGAACGCATGAGGGAGAGGGAAATTTCGCGCCCTCACGCCCCTAGCCGCCGCAGGAGACGCCCTGGGCGTCGGGAATCGCAGGCTGATTCCCGGCCACCGTAGGCGCGGGCTAGCAGACTGTGAGCACTGGGTAGCTCGCCGTCCGATAAGAACCAGGCCCGGGTCGACAGCGCGTTGTATTCCACGCGCGCCTCAAAGAGACGTTAGCAGAACTGGCGGGGTCCGCTAGGACCGGATAAAACTATTGCTTAAAATATTTTTTGTAATACCTACTCCAGTGCCGCCATTGAAAACATAATATCTACATGTTAGAAAAGGTTCCCTATCCATTTGCATAAAATTTTAAGACCTAATATAACTTAGCATAATTTGGTTTGGCATAATTTTATTTTCGCATAATATAATTACGCATAACAGCTTACGCATAATTTTTTTAAGCATAATATCCTAAAGCATAAATTTATTTACGCATAATGATATTAAAACATATTTTTATTGAAAAATTTTGTGGGTTTTTTTTTCGCTGTAGGAAGCGTGAAGCAAGCAAGCATACAGCATGCAAGCAAGCATACAGCATGCAAGCAAGCATACAGCATGCAAGCAAGCATGCAGCAAACATGCAAGCATGCAGCATGCAAGCAAGCATGCAGCATGCTGCATTCAAGCGAGCATGCAACATGCAGCAGGCAGGGTTTCTGTCACGGCTCCGGCCTGATGAAGTCTGGAACTGAATGTTTCAGACTTCATCAGAGCTGAAGACTGGCCGTCGTCTAGTCCCGATCTTAATGCGCTGGGTTAGATTTATGGTCAGTTTTAGAGAGTACGGCTTGCTCTAAACGCCATGATAATTTGGAGTCCCTAAAACAATCCATACGATTGGCAGTGAAGAATTTTCCCATGGAAAGAGTGCGTGCTTCTATTGCTAACTGGCCTCAACGTTTAAAGGACTGTATTGCAGCCAATGGAGACCACTTCGAATAAGCTTTTTATATTTTAAATTGTTTTATATTTATGTATTAAACTAACACACTGTAAAACTAATAAATATTATTTGCAATAAAAAAAAATAAAAAAATCGTGACAATATTTATGGCAAGACTAAGATAAATTCATTAAAAAACTGGGGAAAAACTAAAAAGTGGAAACACTGTTACGAAGGATTCTGTTGTTGTAAGCTTTCCTTTACTGTATATTAACAATAGTTATTTGGGCAACAAGAGAGCAAAGTCGTTTTTTGCTGCGAGTGTTGATTTTGAATCCCGAGTAAGCGAAGGATTCTAGGTTAGAATCCTGAGCGCTGCGAGGGATTCAAAGACACGAGATGCAAATAACTTTGCTCTCGTGTAAAACATACAACTTTTCACCTCAGCAGCGAGAACATACAACATGAAAAATCGCCTACGCGATTTTAAATTACACTCTAGGGGTAGGACAAACAAGACTACGTGGAGTCGGTTTTGCAGCAATTCGGTTCCGTCACTAACTTTTGTTGCACAACATATTAAATTTTTAACCAACAATATTATTTAATTGTTACAGAAACTATAGCAAATTGGTTTGATCAGAATTATGTATAGTGTAGTAGTGCTCCCTACAAGTTCACCACCACCATTTCCACCCAAAGTCTGGAGTTCGTATCTACTATAAAAGGAAAATATATATATTATTATTATGCTAATAGTCATTAGGCCTACTAACGTTATGCGAATCAAATTTATGCCAAAACAAATTAGTCTTTAAGATGATTATACCAACATAAAATGTATGCCTAAAAAAATTATGCCGAAGTATTATTATGCCAAAACAAATTGTGCCAAAATCGTTATGCTGAAGTATATTAGGACAAAGAACATTATGCGAAAAGAAGGGATCCCGTTAGAAAGGTTAGTTTATGATTTGAAATTGTAATAACTTTTGACAGATTTTAATGATAAACTCTAAATGTTAATTCAAGATACGGACTATGACCATATTTCCAATCCCTTAAATCTCTTGAAACGAAGACCCAAATAATAAATCAATATTACATGTGATTTTTAAAACACACTTTAAAATCATCCCCTATTTTACCACATGGGGGGACGATTTTACAAAAACGCCGTAATGTGTCATTTTTATTTCTTATCAAAAGCATAAATTTGTATTTTCATATCCCTAGAAAGAAATGCTGGATTTCCCATATAAACTTTCATCCCTTATATCACCCCTTTAAGGATTATTTTTGAGACAAAAAATAGCCTGTGTCCATTTCCAGTATGCCATCTATTTCCTTCCCAAATTTTATTGAAATCCGTTCAGTGGTTTAGCCGTGAAAAGGTAACATACGGACAGAGCTACTTTCTAATTTATAATATTAGTATGAACTTGCTGCGCCCCGCGGTTTCACCCGCATAAGTGACGATCTTGTAGGAATATCAGAATAAAAGGTATCCAATGTCATGGTAGACCCATGTGCCAAATTTCAACCAAAATCTGTTCAGCCGTTTTAGTGTGAAAGCGTAACAAATAAAGAAAGAAACACAACCAAATTGGTATTGTTTGGGTATTTTAACCAAATACCCAAACAGATCACAGAGCTGCCACTAAACAACTTTAAGAAGAAACTTAAGAAATGGCTCTTTATTAATACGTTCTATACAATAACTGAGTTCTTAAATTTTAAGCAAAGTTCGAAATACGATCTCACTAGTAAGTAGTAATTAAATAACGTAATTTTAAGGATTTTTATTTTTACTTTTTACCTCATGATCTTAGTAGTAACAATATATGTAAGTGGTTTTGTACTATAATTTTATTATAAGGTATTTTTTTTTGTTTTTTGCATGCTGAAATAGTAAGTAAGCAAAATATGTGGAACTTTTTATATTTAAGACATTTTATGTACCATATTTTATGCAAAATAAAGAAATTCAATTCCTCAATTCCACACTTTCGCATTTATAATATGTATTAGGTATGATAGTTAGGATTATGTTATTGCTCTAATTAATGAACCTTATCTTCACTAGCGCTCCGCAGTGTTTACATAGTTTCAGTCATCTCACTTTATTTAGTGTGGACTTTTCTTGAATCATATATTATATGCCTTGAACTGCGGTTTTCACAACATCAAACTCAAAAATCTCAAACTCTTTTGCATGCAACAATGCATTTATTTCAAATATGTTTTTTTTTTTAATAAATGCTCTAAGTTTGAGTTTTCTGATATTTACAGGCATTTTTGAATTTTCTGACTGACCGACTCCTTGAGGTCAGGCAGTTAAGAGATGACCAGTCCCTAATGACGGCGCCCGTTCACGAACATGACGCATTGATCAGCACCATTCAGCTCAACCATTTTGAAGACAACTCAATGATTCAACACACGCCACCACCAGCGAGACATTTGAGTAAGCATGATATACTCTCAGTCACTAGGTCTTATTTAAGTCAATGATCATCATAACAGATCAGTCATCAAAACCCCAACTTCACCTAATCTAATTTGAAAGCAAACATTTTCTCTAGACAAAAACTAACACAAAAATACAGTGGTCGCCGTATATCCGTGTTGGTGGCAGCATCTCGTAAACTGTAACGTATGTATATTGCGAGGAAGGTTAGTTTGCTCATACATTACTAGGAGGCTTGCCTTAAGCCGCACTCATAAAGCCAAATTAGGCGTGTCTTGAGGAGTTGTACGGGTTGGTAGGGTGGAGAGCATGTTGGCTGACTTTTTTTGGGTTACATTTTCCTTTTGAATACTACTTTACTTCCCTATAGTGATTAATTATGAATCATCATGCTGAACGAGGGCATACGACCGGGTACCACGTGAGGTTTTTTGGTGGGCCCTGAAAGAGAAAGGTATGCCTGGGAAGTACGTACAGCTGATTCGAGCGATGTACAGTCGATGAAGTACCCAAGTCCGGTCTACAGCGGGCACTACCGGCAGCTTCAATGTGGCTGTTGGCTTGCACCAAGGGTCGGCTCTAAGCCCGTACCTCTTCCTGGTGATAATGGACGCATTTACGTCGGACATCCTGGAAGAGGCTCCCTGGTGTATGCTGTTTGCCGACGAGATTGTATTGGTTGCCGAGAGTGGCCTAGAGGTCTAGAGCAGATCCACCTATAATACCAACATCCTTGGAGGCCACTACCAGTCAGACTCTTCAGTTGTAGTTGTGGAGGATAACTCTTTAAACTAGTTAGTAAGACAACAAAAGTTACCCCTTCACATGACCAATTATTATTAGAGAATAATAAAAAGGTATCTTCTGGCAATATTACATATAATAATAATATAATAAACCAAAGGCAGTGCAGTTTACTTTAAAATTATTCAATCAAAATATCCAAGGGTGCGCATCCAAATTACTGGAAATAGAATTGTTTTTAGAAAATACCAAGTGTTATGTCATCCGTCTATTTTATTTGTGTGACATTGGTTAAAAGATCATCAAGCAATTAACTATGAAAATTATTGTGTAGTTAGCCATTTCAGCCGAAAACGTATGATACATGGCGGGTTAATATTTATAATAAATTACATTAAATCGAAAGAAAGAAATTATCGGACTGTCTGTTAAACACATCATGCATTGAATTGTCCTGAGTTTAGCTTGATAAACATGTTAAATGATGCGTATACAGACCTCCAAATTACCAAAATCTATCTGTGTTTGATTCTGTAATGGAAGAGGTGCTAAAGAAACTTAGTTCCAGTAGTAAGTCAATAATCAGTGATTTTAATAACTTATTAGAAAATAACTCGAACACTGTCAGATTATTAAGTCTTTTTAGGTCATTTGATTTGTCAAATGTTTTTTATTGAACCAACCCGAGTGACAGCTTCTTCTGTCACTTGTATAGATATACTTATACAAACACATTGTAAATAAGTTACCATCTGATCACACTGTGGACAAACAATAACATTTTTCTCCTACATGCCTTTACAAAAAATTCAAATAAGGTTTATGCCAATTACATTTCTAAAAAAACCTGCCAAGTCCGAGTCGAACTCGCGCACCGAGGGTTCCGTACAAACCTGTAGGTTTATAAGTAAAAGTTCACCGATCACGACGAATATATGACGAATCGAGTCATATTTATGGTATTTTTATTGCAAAATGAAATCCATAACATTACAATATGGAAAGCTGGAGGAGCATAAATTAAATACAAAGGTCTCTTTATCGTTTCAGTAATCCTTTATTTTATATAAACACAGTCATATAATTTATTTTATAATATAACTGAAATATCTATACTAGCCTTGCAGCAGCCTTGCAAAAGTCTGCTGATGAATGACGGCAAGTTATTTTTATCAAAGTTATTTATTTACAATTAGAAATCTGGTACAAAAATAGTAAATAAGTATTAAAGGAGATGGAAAACGGTGGGCCCAAATGTAATAAGTTAAGATATGATCTAAAAAATTTGTCATATTTTTTTATCTTAGAATATGAAAAATCACCTCAATTCTCAATCTGGAAGCGGAGAAATATGGAAAAGATAGTTTTCGTGAGATTATCGATTGAGTAATCGATTATACAGTAACGAAAATAAAACCTTTGCACTAAATAATTAACTCAAAGTAATTAAATGCACTATATATACTTATGTGCAATATAGTGCATATAATTACAGTCATATTAATAAATAAACTATCAATTAATTACTGAAAAAACAATATTAATGATTATCGATTTCATATCGATTAAAATTAGTTTTCTATTTTTAGTCTATGTCACTGGCATGACAGCTGACTGACACGGACACTAGACAGTTGCCAATAGTTATAGTGATCTTGTTTGCTCGCTCGTTTCGTGTTTTCTGATGCGTTTTGAGTGCTTTCCCGATTGTTCTTCATTTTTCACGACCTTTGCTTTGTATTTTACGGATTCCGACCCTGCCTACCTCGTACGACCCTTGCTTTCACACTGGACACCGAAGATCGCTCACACGTTTGACTTGGAATTGTTATTTTGGATTTTACCGCCGGCTTGTGGATTGGATATTGTTGAAACTATGGATTGCTGTGTGAATTGTGGGATAACAACTGATCACTGCAATACACTGGGTCGACGACCCTTACACGATGAAACAATTCTGTCAGTGATTCGGCAATGGCTCTCGTACAGGAAGGGAGGCTATAGTAATGCATTACTGTAATTGTATTGTAGGGAGACGAACTGTAGGCTGCTGCGCTTATATAATGTGCATTATATAGTACCTTAGCTGGGCTAGGTACCAAGGTCATATAGCACCACCTGCACAGTTCCTAGACGACATTTTAATTATAATTGAAGACGAATAAAACACTATATTACTTCAATGATTTTTTATTTTATTTTAGAAATCCTTTCCGTAACTCCATACCTGTTACCTACTTATGTAGGTAGGACTGAAGTCATTGACGTTCATTCATATGATTTATCAAACATTTCCTACTAAATATAATAACTATTAGTGCAAAAGCACATATTTTGCACTTCAGGAATCAGCTGTTGGTTAAAGATTGTATTATAACCTCACTTTTACATAATCTTTTTTATCTCTGTTCTCAGATTGACAAAATCCGCAAAATTTTCAGTGAAAGGTCGATAATATATAAGCTATTAATTGACACCACTTTCATCTTTTTACACCCAGGCCCAAGATTGTATGTAATCGTTTCAGTCTCCTTTGAACCAGATTTGTAAATGGTGACTGAAAAAGGTATGAATACACTGAACATTGAAGTTCGAAAAAAAATCGTGTACTACTTCGTGTAGTGCTAGTGTTTATTAACGGAAACATGTTTATGGATGAAAAATATGTGGAAATTCCATTTTGGGGATTCTTTCTAAAATCGATATTGAAGATAGAGATAAGTCGCGGTCAATATGTTATAGTATATAAATATAATTGAAATAATAATATAATATATAAATACGAGTATAATCACAATTTAAATTTAGGTTTTCATTCCCTTGCGAGTAAGTTGCGAGTTTCAAAAGATGAGATAAAAATGGTTGTACCTTTGTGTTTTTGCGTTGACTTAGAAATTTGTTTTTTCACAGCAAAAAGACCAGCTACCCATTGCTCCCCGTCCGCAAACCCGCGCCTACGGTGGCCGGGAATCGGCAATCGATTCCCGACGCCCAGGGAGTCTCCTCCTGCGGCGGCTAGGGGCGTGAGGGCGCGAAATTTGCCTCTCCCTCACGCGCATTACTGCTTCGCAGAAGGAGGTGACGGCCTCCCATGCCCTCTCGCTCCGTACCTGGAGCAGGGCCGGACGCGAGAGATCCCCACCACCGATCGCCTCCACGACACGGCGGTGCTCTGCCTAAGCCGGGCAGACCTCCACCGTATGCTCCACCGTGTCCTCCGGGCGATCCACGTAGTGATGACACCCGGGCGTTTCCTCCCGCCTTATCCAAAACAGGTACCTCCCGAAACAGTGTCCGGTGATGACCTGCGTCAGGCGGAAGGTGAGGACGCCGTGGCGCCTCTCCAGCCACTCCTCAAAGAGGGGACTTATCGCCGCAATAGTGGCGTGCCCCCTCTGGGCACGCCACTCTTTGGCCAGTAAATTATGTTTTCAGAGTTTTAATAATACATGTGACCTAAATGAGTTCTACGCCGAGTTCTTTTCATAAGCAATTTAATATTAAATAAGCAATTTAATTACATTTTTCCACTAAAGACTCATATTAAAATTAACACAAACTCATATTAAAATTTCACTTTGTAAACAAGCATAATTATTACATATTAGAGAATTATAATATATCCAAGATAAGAATGCTTGGAAACATGCTAGTCCCGCTTCATAGGACTATCTAGAGTCTAGACAAAATCAAACTGGTTGCTAATTTGAAAGTTTTTTATTTCTGTAAATTAATTTTAACAAAAGACGTATTTACATGATTTAAAAACTAACAGACTTAAAATAATAATAATAATATGTACAAGTATATATAAAAATAGGGGGGGGGGGGGGGGTCATAAATTAAAGGCATCAAAAAACTCCAAAAGGCTGGCAGCATTGCCACGTTGAATGGCGATGCTGATTCTTTGGCCAAAGAATAGGCCATCCCTCTGGTCACGTGAAGAGTCGACCAGCCACTTGGCGATGTCTTGAAAAACTAAATGGGTACTCGGACCCCATGGCCCTAGTGTTTCAACCCCAAACAGCTCAAACATATAAGTCCGAATAAGATTGGAGTATTTGCGGCGCCGTTTGAGGTTTTCCGCACCTGCAGCAGCAGCCCCAGCACAGCCCAACGTGCTTGGAAGATGGGATGGCGCAAGGGTGTCGACGCACGTTGCATCCCACACCAAAGGCGTACCTATCTTCCAAGGCATTATGGTAATTCCTTCTGGTCTCTTCCCATCGTCGCGCGCCAAGCCATTGGGTTCTAAAACAGCTGGCACCCCGGCGGTGACAAGAGCACGACGGATGATGTCATTGATGCTGGCGTGCCGTGCTATCCGGCCTGCGCTCTTACTGCAGGATAGGCCACGGTGTCCGAGACAGTCGACACCTTCACCGCATTGGCAGCGATGCGGAGCCACACAAGGAGCGCCCACACGCAGACAGGTAAGGAGCCAATTAGCGTTGCTAATTAAATTGTATAATTTATTATTGTTTATGACATTGATTTTACATTCTGTGATTACTTTAGCTCACACACTGACTTATTAGTATTACTTGTTAACATTTTAGGAATATCATATTTTTTACAATGTTTGTAAATATGGGAGCATCATGTATTTGAAGGCACAGGATCAGATATATTGTAAAATAAAAGAGGTTCTTTAAATAATAAGAATTTAGATTTTCTTATAAATTATTTAATCAATTAATTTTACACGAAACTACACTTAATCAGTTTCAAGACACAAATAGCCATGACACCCAGTCATAGCTTAGTTTACACAAAATAGTAACAATGTACAGAGAGGCAGAGTAACAATAATTGAAAGCAATACAACCTGTGCACCGGGCAACGCCTGAAGGTAGAATGCCATTTCGCCGCCGTGCGGACTCTTTTATACGGTAGTATTGTAGGTGGGGCAAAGACGTAGCGCGCTACGACGTAGCGATCACTAACTCCGCCCAGCAGCGAGGAGGTGGGAGAATGTCGTAGCGCGCTACAGCGCCATAGTGCTACAGCGTAGCCCGATGCACGTGTTGTTTACAATGTGACGCCGACACGGCCATGCTGACGTGCGGACGTCCTCGCACGCTTAGCCCACAATGCCACATCTAGAACATGAAAAAACTGATTAAGTACCGTTTGGTCATCCTGCTATTGTTTCTGGTCCGGTCTACTTATACCCTTCAGATATTTAACCACTTGGTCCAGTCAGCTATGACTCTACAAGGCTTGGTCCGGTCAACTTCTGACCCTCCAGATATTTGACCACTTGGTCCAGTCAGTTATGACTCTACAAGGCTTGGTCCGGTCAACTTCTGACCCTACAAGATCAGTCCCCTGGTCCGGCAATAGTTTTGCCCTTCAGGTGTATCCCTTCAGTTAAACTGGACCGGATCTAGCTAGGCCGAACAAGTATTGTTCCTTTAGCTTAATTAACAAATAGCTCAATACTTTGGTTGATGTACAAGTGCTTCTGTTACAATGTTAATTGATTCAGGTCCAATAGATTCAACTGAAACAGCACGTAAACCAGGGTTTCTACAATATGCATTACTATGAGAACTGGTAGATATAGTGTCACTTTTAGCAAACATGGTACTATTATCGGCAGAGATAGTATCACTATTAGTAGACTGAATATCATCAAAGTTAATATGTTGCCTAGTCTCGTGAACAAGAACCTTTGTTATTATCCGCCGACACGTCATCCTCATCAAAATTTTCTGTGATTTCCAAAAACAATGACTGACCACGGGGTACTTCTCGCAAGTTTTCGTGAGAGTATTTGTAGACTCTATTGTTTCCATTAGTGTGTTTTAATTCGTACCGATCATTTTCCAAAATAGCGGTTATTTTAAAGGGGCCTTTGTATTTACGGTCTAGTTTCGTTGGTGTCTTTCTTCGCATTTAACAAAGACAGAGTCACCTACTGAAAAAGGTTGAACTATAGCTTTACCCTTGTTAAATCGACCTGTGTCATATTGAGCCAGCTTTTTTTACTAGCAGAAGCATCGGATCGAATGGTTTCGAGGTTTAACCTATCTTCATCAGGATTATTAGTCTTGATACTCTTGATATCCTTAATGAACTGCCCTTAATACCAAACATTAATTCCAAGGGCGTGAACCCTGTTACTCTACAACGAGTACTATTGAGAGTTAATTGGATGTCGCCTACATGATCTTGCCATAAGCTGTCCGAATATGTTTCAACTATAGTGAGCATACGCTCGACCTGACCATTTGCCCTACTGGAACCAGTGGCTATAATATGATATGATTATCTTTACAAAAATTCTTAAATTCAGCATTGTAGTATGACCTACCACGATATGCAGCTATTCTTTTAGGAGCGCCAAACAAGTTCACTGCATTTTTAAGTGATTTAATAGCATCAGATGCATTTGGGTTAAGGTATGCTCTAACAAGACGAATTTTATAAAACCATCAATAATCACGGAACAATACTCCTTACGCTCGCTTTTTCGGCTGAGTTTGCCAGTTAAATCCAAATGAATTGTATGCCATGGAATGGGCAATTTAGGGATTGGATACAGATGGTCCTGCTGGGCACCCGACGGACCTTTGGAAACCTTACAAACGACGCACGAATCTATTTTTTTAATTATTTTTTTTTAATTTTGAACATTTTTTTGGAGCCAATAAGGATCGTATAATTTATAGAGCGCTTTTTTTATTACCATGGTGTTTTATTTCGCTGTGTCCATGATTAATCATTGATCAGGTTAAAGAGTGTGGCAATATTGGTAACCATTTAGTGGTTTTATTACGTTAGATTTTACGATAAAGTATGCCCTGTCTAATAATCGTATGTGTGTGATATTTCAGACGGCAAGTAATTTGAACGGAATTTGGAAATAATGTCTGATATTTCAGAATCACGTTGTTCTACAGATAACCAACACCTCTCTAGTTCAACCAAATTTACAATTTTAGCTGGTTTATGAGTAAAAGATGTGTCAGCATGATTACGTGAAAGAAAGACTGCATGTGCTATATTTTTTCCCTCTTTATAAATGATATCAGTCATACGACTGCAAAATTGCCCACTACCTGTGTACTCTAGGTGTAATGTCCTTTTTGGAATGAGAGGCCTTGAAGGCGTTACAGTCAGTAAAACCGTAAATTTACGCCTATACAGGTAATGTCGAAAATGTTCCACAGATTTAACTACGGCCAATGTTTCCAATTCATACGAATGATAACGACTTTCAGCACTTGTGGTTTTTTGACTAAAATAAGCGACAACATGAGGTAGACTATTTTTTTTTTTCTAGTGTAGCCCCATATCCTTCACATTTTGCATCAGTGTGGAGTTCGATGGGTAAAGGGTCAATTTTTTTTTCTTAACTTGCTGAGAAATGACATATTTTACTATTTTATGATGTAAGTCATTATGTTCACAGGTCCAATTAATAGTAACCTTTTTGACCGCGGTTAGAAGATACAAAGATTTAATCAATTTTGAGAAATTTGGAATAAATTATCGAAAATATGTGTCCAGGCCTGTAAATTGATGAACCTGAGTAGCAGTGCTTGGAGGAGGGATATTTTTTAGGGCTTGAACCTTATGAAGACTTGGTCCAACCTCTCCAGAGGATATTAAGATACATAAATGAACATTTTTTGAAAGTTAATCAATTTAAACGAACCAACTCTTCTTAAACGGTCTCTGATTCAGGAGGTTTAAGTGCAGTATTTATAACCCTTTGAAAAACCTGTGGAGCGTTTCGTAAAACAAACGGCATGGTTAGGTACTCAAATTGACCCGAAGGTATCACAAAAGCAGTTTTCTATAGACTCCTTATGGACGCAAATTAGGGAAATCCAGTGGCCATATCCAAATTAGAGAAGAAACAGGCCCCATGTAACTTATCGATTTGATCACTAATTAGTGGTAAAGGATAGCTTATAGTCTGGTCGAGTATTGCTATTAAGTTCCCGGTAATTAACACACATACGATCGCTACCGTCCCTTTTTTTTTAATTTATAATATGGGACTCGCGAAAGGCGAAGAACTTTCTCGAATTATGTAAACATCTAGAAGACAGTTTTGTACCATGGTTGGGAATTTTATTTGGAGTGAGCAATTAACGTTATTAGAACCAATCGAATTGCAATTTCTCCGAAATGGTGTTGACGGACGGGGCATTTTCGTGTACGATTCAGACGTACCTGGTTCCGCAGTATACGGAAGAGTTGATTCTTATCGTTTATAACGACAGAATTGAGTTTAGGCCAAATTTTGTCATTGCACTGTGACAGGATAGATATGCCAAAACCGGTTAGTACATTTCCCGGTAAATTCGCATTCCTGCCTCGACTATATTATCAATTTGAAATTTGATAATTAAATCAAAATGATCCTTCATTGTCATGGATTTGGAAAATTTAAAGACCAGTATTTCCTTAACAGCAACCCATGAAATATTATCTGGCTTGATTTTAACGCACACGATCGAAAGGAACCAGCATTGACTGCGTACTGGGTGTCATGTAGCTAGGTGTCATATTATCTGCTATTTTTTTTTAAATAATTGATTCCATACTAGCCGAAAAAAAATTACATTTGTTCCTGTTTCTAAATTACTGGCAATCCCAGATAAAGGTGGGAGTGGGTCTGATCCCGCTTCTGATGAAGGCACAGGATCAGATATATTGTAAAATAAAAGAGGTTCTTTAAATAATAAGAATTTAGATTTTCTTATAAATTATTTAATCAATTAATTTTACACGAAACTACACTTAATCAGTTTCAAGACACAAATAGCCATGACACCCAGTCATAGCTTAGTTTACACAAAATAGTAACAATGTACAGAGAGGCAGAGTAACAATAATTGAAAGCAATACAACCTGTGCACCGGGCAACGCCTGAAGGTAGAATGCCATTTCGCCGCCGTGCGGACTCTTTTATACGGTAGTATTGTAGGTGGGGCAAAGACGTAGCGCGCTACGACGTAGCGATCACTAACTCCGCCCAGCAGCGAGGAGGTGGGAGAATGTCGTAGCGCGCTACAGCGCCATAGTGCTACAGCGTAGCCCGATGCACGTGTTGTTTACAATGTGACGCCGACATATCTATCACATCATAAGTTTAGTTTAGTTTGTTTTTGTCATTGCCTCCTTTTTACCTATTGTGATAAAGTTATTTTATTCTAGGTGCATCGTGTTCACATATAATTATATAATTAATGTACATACAAAATATTGTAAAACATTTTAAAAGAGTAATGGTGGAGTTTCTTGCCCATTCTTCTCCATACGAAAACTACCTTTGGGAAAGGGCGACTAGTTTTTTTTTTTGTGCCTTTCATAAGACTAATTTAAAAAAAAAGACTTTGACTTGACTCTGTTGCATATCAAAGCATAAGGAAGTATTGGTACCAACTAATGGGCTAATGGGAATCGCAACAATATACAGGATTTTCAACAAGTAAAATAAAACACTGTTGTTATTTTACTATTGGAACTGGTATTTTTATCGACTTTTTCTACATTTATAAATCTAAGGACTACAACTGTTCAGTTTTTTGGTACGTTTGGTTAGTACTACTCCATAATTTTGAACCACTAAACCTCTTTAGCACCTCAGATTTGATTCAGGGCACAAGTACTGGAATGCTCTAAACTCCCTTAAAACAATTACAGTGTAAATTACTCAAAGCATTTCCATTTCACCATTCTTCAGGATCGTGTGTCACGTTCCCGAGACTTGCCTGAAACCCATAACAAAGCCGTTGCGTTTTCCAACACAACCCTTCACTCAAATCTCACCCTTACTTCCTCCACGTAAGGTTGAACAAATATTTTTTCAATATACCTAATTATATTTGTCCAACGTACCTGTACACGTGTTTTGCTTAAGTTTTAATGTTGTTGGGCTTATTTCTTTGCGACGTGATCGCCAAGCAAGGGTTCTCATTACATATTACTCCTATTTTATGGGAGAACTAACTATTGTGAGACAGTAAGTAGAGTTAATAAGTTTCCGGGAGTTTGACAATTTGTATTCTTGTCTGAAGTTATATAGGGCAAGATTAAAAACAAAAGAGATTTACCTTGTTTTTGGGTTTTTGGCCAGAGCAACGATAGTGCCTAACAGACGAGACGAGTTTTTTCTATACCTCGAACAGGATGCTACCGGCTCTCATACCTAGGTCGGAATGACTTCTGCCATAGGTTTGGCAGAAATAACAGGTGGTCTGAAAGACGAAAGTCTGACTACCGGACTTTAATGAATTAAAAAACATTGTTCCCAATTAATTTGGCATGCAGAGATTAATAGTTTTTTTTGAGTAACATACAGATATTCAGCAGCCTTTGGTTGGTTTAGAAGCCAACATCAAGCAAGATACTTGTGAAAAGGCTAGGCCTATTCCTTTGAAACGAAAAGCATCATTTTATGAATACGTTACTCTGTATATTATTTGAATATTCATCAAAATCATATTCCTAACATCTTTTATCGATGGTTCTAAAAAGGGCAAATTCAACAAACATTTCGCATTGATCGTGCGTTTTATGGATTCAAACATATTGTATTGCTTAGAATTCTAACGGCGCGGCGGCAAGCGAAAATCTAGAGGCCTCATCAAACGTATATTAAGCCGAATTAAAGGATTAGGGGTTGTTCACAACGAGTTCAAAGGTATTCTTGTGGGGCTTTTTGATATTTTGACATTTACGACAAGAGGTTTACCTATACCTACGAGTGCCTACTTATTATTTTGTAATATGAGATTTGAAATTGTCGTTTCTTATAGGTATTTTGAATAAACCACATTGGCTACATACATAAAACATCACGCCTTGTTTCCCCGAAGATTTGGGCAGAGGTGTACCTCTAGTACATCCACATTTCGCCAGTTATGGTTAAGCAGTCCCATGTAATAGGGGGCGAGCCTATTGCCATCAAGCGGGCACAAATCCCGACTCCGGGCTACTGAGAAATTCCAGAAAGAAAAACCCAATGACACTGCCCGACCTGGGAATCGAACCCAGGACCTCATGTTCAGCAGGAGCGCTTGCGACAACTAGACCAAAAAGACAGTCCGTCAGTCAGATATTTAGTTATTAAAACACTTTAAGTTTTGGTAAGGCACCAAAGTTTAAAAAAGACATTACTAGGCCGGCAAAATAAAACCTTTAAAAAAAAAACATTTACTTCTAACAACCCAGCCAAACAAAAAAAAAAAAAAACATTAACTCCTCACGAGTTAAAAGAAATACCAGCTAGCTTGTTACACACAAAAAAAAATGACCATTCTTCCAGAATGCAAATAAAGAACACAAACTGCTGTGTACAAACCCTAATCCAAATTAAAGGCGGAGGGCATCCGCCCTTTCCGATTCCTCCGTCGCTGGGCGGAACTCGTTTACCTAAAATTGCTCCCAATTTATTAGGATTCCCAGAATAATTCCATCTCGGTCGTGGACAAATTCGTAAACGCTATTTTGTTTGGCCAGACAAGAAATATTTCAACGGTCTTTCTTCGGACAGTGAGCTGAATTTCAATTGGTTGATGAAGTGTTTGTTGTTTGAGCAGAGTTAAGTGGCAGTAGAAATTTCTGAAAAAAAAAATTAAATCGAAGTTCTTTAACGCGGCTTGTGGTTGGAGTTGACTGGTAGAAATTGTCATGTTATGCTGCGGCCGCACTTGCGTCTATCGTGACGAAGCTTCGCACAGTGATACGATACACGCAGATGTGACCAACCATTATCGGCTATCGTCACTGTTGGCTATTCTCAGAGGTGTTATAAATAAAATAGCGGACTATATTAAAAGGTATGGTTCGTGTAATGAACGTAAGGACGCGCGCCTCTCGGACCGTTGTATTTTTGAGTGAAGGCAGTGCACTGCCTGGCCATCAATGGCCTGCATCAATGGCCTGCAGGACATCGGCAATCGGCACCTCGTCCCCCGCTCACGCTGCTGCCCCGCTCCCGTAGTCGCAGTGACGAGCAGCAGCTACGTTTTGTCTCCAACAGTCACGATAGTTCGGGCTGCGTAGCACTTAACACCCGGGTGGCGGTACATAATAAACGTGGCGAAGCCGCTAATGTGACCACCGCATTAGCGCGATACATTTTTAGCGAACAAAACATACGAAGCTTCGGCACGCATTGCTTTGTCACGTTAGACGCAGATGCGGCCGCAGCCTAACGATAAAGCGTTATGCCCGAAAAAGTCAATTTCAAGTTCTCAAGTTTCAAGTGTCAAAATTTTTTGTTTTTGTTTGTTAATACAGCCATTTCGTATAAGTTTTTGCTTCTAAAAACTAATACTAGATGGCTCTGTATTAATACATATTATATAGCGAAAGGCACTTCGTTCCAGCCCGTTGTCACCAACCATTTTTTTTTTCGTAGGTCTCAACTGTGCTTGGCGAAGTTTATCTCATTCTTGTCTACATTAATTGTGTAAGATAAAGCTGTACGTTAGGTTGAGGGTGTTTATTAGGTTTCAAAGAGATCAATTACCTCGTTAAAACCTAACAGGTATTATCATAATCCATAATCATAATATACCCACTGCTGGGACAAAGGCCTCCTCACTTCGAGAGGGAGTGGGCTGTAATCTACCACGCGGGCCCAGTGCGGGTTTGTTTGATGTCACATGTCTTCGAAAGCTTTGGTTCTAGGACATGCGGGTTTCCTCACGATGTTTACTGTTTTGAGAGCAGTGGTGATGAAATGACTTCATAAAGTAAAGCCTGCCTGGGTACGAACCCACGACCTACGACGCGTAAGTCGAGGCTGTTATCACTGGGCCACGACTGCAGGCTTTCATTACAACAAAATATACACTTGTCTGTGGTGGTGACAGAAAGTTCTAACAACAGAGCTAAATCAGTATGAAGGATGTATACGACCTTCATAAAAATGCTGTCTATGTAAAAGGGAATGTGAAAGTAGGTACATTGATGATATTTTTTACCATTTAGAGTAGGTACTAATTTGTTTCTTTGATCCTTCAGTTGTTGGTTGTGTAATATTTTTCTGTGCTACGTACTAGCGACTCGCTCCTGCTTCGCACGGTTTTTACCTGGGCCTGGGCCCAGTCCTTACCGGATGGCGAGCTACCCATTGCTCACCGTCCGCAAGCCTACGATGGCCGGGAATTGGCCTGCGATTCCCGACGCCCAGGGGCAATAGGGTGCGAAGATTGCCTCTCCTTCACGTGTTCTGCCTTCTCCTTTGCGAGCATTACTGCTTCGCAGAAGGAGGTAACGGCCTCCCATGCCCTCTCACTCCGTACCTTGGCCTGGACCAGGGCCGGACGCGAGAGATCCTCGCCACCGATAACCTCCACGAGGACACGGCGGTGCTCTGCCCAAGCCGGACAGATCTCCACTGTATGCTCCACCGTGTCCTCCGGGCGATCCACGCAGTGATGTTAACGTATCATACACATTGACCTTCAGGAATAAATTCTCTAAGTGATGGTGAAATCCTCATCTAAATGTGTTGCGTGGTTTAGAAGAACAACGCGAACATACGACAAACACGAAAAGCGACTCTAATTGAAGATAAGTTGATGCTAACTGTATTTGGTCTTTCTATTAAATATTTCCCTAAGTTTAAATCTGCTTTAGTTTAGCCACATAACGTAACATCACGCCTTGTTTCCCCGAAGGGTTGGGCAGAGCTGTACCTACTATAATACACCCACATTTCGCCAATTATGTTTAAGTCCCATGTAATAGGGGGCGAGCCTATAGCCATCAGCCAGGCAGAAATCCAGACTCTGGGCTACTACTGAGAAATTCCGAATAGAAAACACAAAAACAGTTTGTCCGAAGTGGGTATCGAACCCAAGACCACATGCTCAACAGTAGCGCTTGCGACCACTAGACGAACGAGGCAGTTAGTTTAGTCACGTCTATGTTAATCACTACTACACGGTGTTCGCCTCAAGTTGGAATTAAGTATAAACTTAGGTACAAGTTTATAATGCTACACGTAGTACTCAAAGTAACTAAACTAGTTGCTGTTTATTTTATCGCGTGTAAGTCTTAGATATACTTGTATAAACGGCTGTTCTTGTGTTTAGGGATTAACTACCCAAATGATAGTTTCGAGTCTAGCTTCTTCCATTCATGGAAGAAGATATTAAATTTACTGGCAGTGATGTTTATCGATGTCTAATGACGAAAAACAAAACTTACAATTTTATTTCAAGTGACTACGGCAGCTGATTACAGGTTCCTGGAAGTTATGTAGCCAGAATGTCTTACCACTCTATTTCAAATTACTAAAGCGTAATTGGTTACTATTGAGTAGCGTCGGGGACGAAAGGGCTTGGATTTTTTACCCGACTACCCCAGAAGTATGTATATGTTGGTCTATTTCTTTGGCACGCTCTGCTTTTATTTATATATTGCATCTGCAAATACAAAAAACGGAGGGGAAGGTTTGAAAAAAACATCAATATTGATATCAAATAAAAGCTAGTAATGAGTCAATTCTAAATATATGGCCGGGTGGAACAAAAGTTCATCATATTTCAGGTTATTTTTTTGTCTTCGCCTGCGATACAAAAATTCTGCAGGCTATAAATGTTTGCTTCTTCTTTTCAGTTAAGTATGTGTTTTTGCAGTCGAGTTTTTGTTTTTTTAAAGAATTTTCTTTATTTCAAGCTTTTTAGTTTTAATAAATGTATATTTGGAATTCAAACGCTTCGTCTTCAATTATTTTAATGATGCTGCTTATTAAGTAATGAAGTAATGTCAACCTTGTGTAAGGAACAATTACCCTTGCTCTAAAATAACTAATTTAATACCGAATATAATTATTTAACCTCTAAATAGTTAATAATCCCCAAATGTATCTTAAAGTCGCTACATTAATACAAAACTATCTAATACATAAAACTACTTTATAACAACATACTTTGAAACACATGAAATTTAATATTCTACACCATACTATCACATCTTCTAATTCCCCACATAATATAACTATTTCATTAATATTTGAATATTTCCAATAAAACTAATAGGTTACCTTAATTTACAGTAGATCTCCAACCATCCTATGCCAATTTATATATTTTTAAACCAACCTAGCACGTCGTACCCTCGTGAGCGCCCGACCCAAAATGCGGGTGACAAAATGCGTTCCGCCATTTTGACATATCAAAACACTTGGTGTTGCCAGTACAATATCCAATAATTATGTATTAATAAATTGTAACCTAACAGTTTCAATGAATGATATTTTTATTTATTTATTATACCCCTTACAACGACTTTTACAGGTTTTCGGCAGAATTCGATAGTGTGGCTATCAATTATTATTACCTACCTAATATTATTTTCAACACATTTGCTCAAAAAATGCATTTACGAAGCCTTACATTGTTCGAAAGTTAAAAATTACGCACCATACAACGGAACGGGCGGTGTTGGGGATAACTCGAGGCTTTTGAAGAAAATAATAACACGAAGTAGGATATTTTTCTGGAGGCAAACGGCGGCGAGGAATGGCGAGCTTCTTATTGTTTCTTCTGACTTGTTCACTTGTCGAACGCTGGGATCGGAGTGTATCGACGAATTTTTTTTTTTTTTTTAACTAGGGCATCTCGTAGCTCACCTCTGAGGTGATGACTACTTAACCGGTCAATCCTGCGGCTGCCTTAAGCTACTAACTTAAAGCCTCCAGCCAGGGGCAAAACTATTCTAAATTAAAAACTAGGCGAACGCTCGCTAAGGGCACCCCCTGTGGGGTACGGACCTCGGCTTAGGGCGTCGCTGGGGGGAGGACAGCAAGTTGGGACAGGCTGGATCAAAGATGATTCATTATTATTAATCGGGGAATTTAAGACTACATTTCTCAGCAAAACGCGGGCTGGCGCTTCTGCGAGCAAGGGTCGGTGGGGAGTATTATTTACTCGGGCGGGTCGCGATCGCGGAGGACCTCGGCGGCGAGGTCGGAATGCGGGTCGGTGTCTGTGTTTCTTGTGCACTGTACTTGTAGCCCTATTGCTCTCCTGGAGGAGGGTTATGGGGTCGTCTGGGTCGGTAAGGATTTGCCTTGGGCGGCGGGTCTGACTGATTATACTCGTGACATAATTGGCGGCCTTGACAACCAGAGGGTTGCGATGTTTGGCGGCGGACTCAAAGAAACGCTTGGAATTGCGTTTGAGAAATTGGTGGATTGTGGGGATCTTTAGGTCGAGATGGAGGATCTCGTTCCTAACGTACCAGGGGGCACCGGTGATTTTCCGGAGAAATCTATTTTGGAGCGTTTGCATCCTATGAATATGACGGGGTTTTGCGTGTGCAAATACGGCTCCCGCATAGGTCATGATGGGACGAACGCACGCCGTGTACGTACGCAATTTGCACTTAAGTGACATTTTGCTACGTGCATTCAGGACAGAGTGGAGTCTACCGACGACGAAAGCGGCTCGCGAGCGGACCTGCTTTATGTGCTCACTGAAGGTGAGATGCTGATCTAGGACGACACCTAGGTATTTGGCTCGCTTCTCCCAAGGGATAGGCTTGCCGAACATGGTGATGGGTCGGGGGGGTTTGAACCTTTTGCGCGGTTTCCTAAAGAGAATCGCTTGACTTTTATCCGGGTTAACTTCGATCCTCCACTTTCTAAACCAGGTGCCGAGCATGTCGACTGAGGTCTGGAGAGTGTGGGCTATCGAGTCAGTGCTGGTTCCCTTGTAGTAAATGGCCGTATCGTCTGCGAACAGAGCCAACTGCGCCCTTTTACTCTTTGGGATATCGCTGGTGAAAAGCGTGAAGATTAGGGGGGAGAGCACAGAGCCTTGAGGGACTCCTGCGCGGATGGGACGAGGGGAGGATATCGCTCCTTCGATACGGTAGCGGAAGGTGCGGTTTGACAAAAAGTCCCGTAAGATGAGCACGAGACGGTCCGGCACACCGAGTTTGTAGAGCTTATATAATAAGCCGTTGTGCCAGACTTTGTCGAACGCTTTCGCTATATCGAAGAATATTGCACCGGTTATCAAGCCGCGCTGGAAGCCAGCGCATATGCTTTCAATAATCCGGTGGGCCTGATGCACGCTAGAGTGCTGGGTTCGGAATCCAAACTGTTCGTTGGGGATGAGGCCCTTGGTTTCAGCAAAATCTCTGAGGCGCTTATAAATAAGCCTCTCATAGACTTTGCCGAGTACCTTGAGCAAACTGATGGGGCGGTAACTCGACGGCTCGGTCTTGGGCTTGCCGGGCTTCGGTATGCCGATGACCGTGGCTTCTTTCCATGCTTGGGGAAAGATGTTATTGCTTAGGGCACCATTGAAGATGGTGGCCAATAGCATTATCAGGTGGGCAGGGAATAGCTGGATCACCCTATTGGTGATTCCATCTGAGCCGGGGGCTTTGCGGGTTTTCAGACCTTTGATGATGTCATGCACTTCGTCTGGAGTGACGGGAGGCAGAGGACTATCAGGGTCTTCAACGGGACGGAGAGAGGATCTACGTTCGACCTCGGCGTCGACCTCTAGGAGGTGAGCTTGGTCTACCGGTTGGGAGCTAGGGGAGCATTGAGCTTCTAGACTGTCTGCTAGGCATTCAGCCTTTTCTAAGTCCTCGAACGCGATGGTCTTGTCGGGACGGGTCAGGGGGGGCATGGAGGCCACTTGCTGGGACTTGAGTTTCCTCTGAAGTTCCCAGAATGCCAGGTGGGTGGGCACTAGTTCGCTGAGCATCTTGTCCCAGCCCGTGTCACGCAGCTCCTGTATGCGTGTCTTTACAGTTCTCTGTAAATAGCGCATATGGGCTTTGTTAGCGGAGCAGGGAAAATTGCTGTAGGCACGAACGGCCGCGTTCTTCTCAGTCAGCAGCGCGCGTACATCGTCCGGCAGGCTCCAGCGAGGGTCGCCCGACGCTGAAATCTCCCTAGAGCAGTCGCTCAGGACTGATTGTACGTGCTCCGTGAGTGAGTCGATCGCGGCCGTCGTGTCCGCGATAGAGTCGAATTTGTCGGGAATGGCGTCCAATTGGGGGGACGTGTTGGATTTCAGCTGGGTGCTTACTTTCTTCCAGTCCGTTACCCTTTTGGTGAGAGCGGGTTGAGAGGGGTCGGGGAGACCTATGGGGGGGGCCATTTTTATGACTACTGGGCGGTGGTCAGAGTTAAGCTCTTGCACCGTTTCTATGGATTCTAACCTTAGAGCGACGTTCTTAAGGAGCGCCACGTCTATGACGTCGGGGTTATGATGGGTAACGTGGGGAAAGTGAGTTGGGGTCATCGGGGCGATGACGTCAAAATTGAGAGAATTTGAGAGGTCGAACAGGTGTCGCCCTCTGGTACAGGTTCTGGAACTATTCCAGGCGGGATGCTTGGCATTGAAGTCGCCCGCTAAGATAGCAGAGTCATTCATGCCGAGTAGGATAGAGAGGTCGTCTGAGAGGAGTTGGAAGTTCTCCGAAGTATTGAGGGGTGGGATGTAGACCGATACTAGTGAGATCGGCTGATGGCCGGTCATGCCTAAGCGGCAGATTGAGACTTCTAATCGTGAGAGGGGAGGAGGGTCTATTGGGATGCAATATAGATCCTTTTTATAGTAAATAAGGGTGCCGCCCAAGTGACATCGCGTCCTGTCATTGCGAACTATGCGATAGTTGGCAATTGACGGGTCGCGGTTGCATGGCTTGAGAAAAGACTCTTGGATAAGGAGGATGTCAATTTGATGGTCGCGAAGGAAAGTCGCGATCTCATCCCGTTGGCCTCTAATGCCATTGGCGTTGAAAAAACCTAACTTGAGGGATCGGGGTTTGTGTATCGACGAACAAAATGGCCCGTCTTTTATACCATTTCTCGCTTCCTCACCCCCGCCACTTTCCTTAGTCTTTATTTTAATAAATATACATTTTACAGGGTTTTTACTTATTTTATATTTAACCTAGTGACTTATATTAACTAATAATATATAGCTTGGCTCTCTACGACGTCCCGTTTGGCCGTGGCGTGAGGATACGTGAAGCGTTTCCTCTCCCCCCGCCTCAGTACTATAAAAGAGCGCGGCACCGCGCCTCACCACTTTATTTCTATTGCGGACGGCGTAGAGGCAAGACAAATGAAAAACAAGGAGTTTTAATGCTTTAATACGCTTCAACATTATCTTACTTTACAGTTTTCTATTATATATGTAACATGGGTTAATATTTATTTACCTTAGAAATGGTTAACAACATAATTTCTATTTTTTCACATTTTTATTCAGTTTTGTTTAGTAAAACGCTCTAAATTATTATTAGAACATTATATGTACCTATTAGAATCTATTTACTCTTATTCACGTCTAATTAGGTTGACAAACTTACAAGATAATTACACTGTTAATTCACATATTTTCATTCGCTTATATCTTTCTAATGCATGGACCAATTTTCGTAATTCCAACGCTTAAAATAAAATATACCTAATCATTACAACAAACAGAATTAAAATATCTTCAAAGATAAAAAAGTACTTTTTCAAGTTACGTAATATTTTCTTACACAAAAATTCTCTAAATTTCTCTTTAAAATGACTTTAACGTTACATGACAAGGCTAATCTTTATAATCTAATAGGACTCTTATGAGATCTTTATAATATCACATAAATCACACTATAATCTTACATAATTAAGTAAATACTCACAGTTTTATGTATTTTCCTAACGTTTAGCACTATGAACACTGATTTCACTACACTACGTACTGGGCGGCGCCGCTACTTGCGCCTACGTACGAGTTGACCTTAGGGCATCGTGCACATTCTCCCGCCGTCGCTAGGCAGCGACTCCGTTGGTAGCACGATGATCTTCTTTGTAGGTCTTCGCAGGACATGGCCGCTGCTGATGGTGACGTCCACAACTCGAACTTCCCCGTCGGCGCCTGGATACAGCTGGCTGATGCGACCTCGTGGCCAGGTGTTGCGAGGTAGGTTGCCGTCGCAGATGATGACGAGGTCACCGACCTTGGGCTGGACTCCGGTGCTGGTAGGCTCCCGCCGGTGTTGCAGTAGGGGCATGTACTCTCTGACCCACCTTCTCCAGAAGATGTCCGCCAGAGCTTGCGCTCTCTTCCATTGCTGGCGGGCTGTTACATCGCTGTCTTCGAAGTGGCCTGGTACTGGTACATGCGAGTTGGGTCCAATGAGTATATGGTTCGGTGTCAGCGCCTCTGGTTCGTGCGGGTCCACCGAGACATGGGTGAGAGGTCGCGAGTTTACGGTGTTCTCGACCTCTGTTAGCAGTGTCACCAACGTCTCGTCGCTAGGGTATCTTTCGCTTAGCGTGACCTTTAGTGCTTCTTTTACGGAACGTACCATACGTTCCCACGTTCCTCCCATGAATGGGCTTGCTGGAGGGATATATCTCCAGGTGATGTGACGACATGTGGTTTCATGTTCCAGGGCTTCGAGTGCCGCCGCGCCGAGCTCCTTATCAGCTGCTTTGAAGCACGTAGCGTTGTCGCTCCACAGCTCCTTCGGGCAGCCTCTTCTGGCCATGAATCTTCTCAGGGCCGATACTGCTGAGTCAGCACTTAATGAGTGCGCGACTTCGATGTGTATTGCTCTCGAAGTCATACACGTAAAGAGGGCTCCGTACCTCTTTTCATGGTGGCGTCCGACTGTCACTTCTATGGGGCCGAAGTAGTCGAAGCCCGTAAAGGTGAATGGACGCGCGTGGTGTGCAAGGCGTGCCGGCGGTAAGTCTCCTGTGAGAGGGTTCGCTGGCTTCATTTTTCTTATGCGGCATGGCAAACAGCTTTTCACTATTTTTCTTACTGCGGGGCGTATTTTCGAGATCCACAGTCGCTGTCTTAGCTCGTTTACGACCATTTCCACGCCGCCATGATGTAGACTCTCATGTACATGTAATATGTACAGCTGTGTGTAGCTCTGTTTTCCGTCCAATATCGGAGGGTTGGACGTGTCTTCTGCTATTTCTTGTGCTGCGGTGACTCTTCCTCGTAGGCGCACTATGTCTGCAGTGTCGATGTACGTACTGAGATGACTCAGGCGGTCGCTGTTGCCGGGTTCGCCGTTTTTCTTCATGCATTCTATCTCAGTCTTGTAACTTTCTCGCTGACTGGCGCGGACCCACAGCTGTTCAGCTTTTAGTAGGTATTCAGTAGGTATTTCTAGGTAGTTACGGGTTTCACTGGGCACTACCCTTTTCACTGACTTAGGCGTCGCCTTTTTTGAATTACGCCAACATGGATCACTTGTTTCTATTTTCTTGTTTCTTTTCCTTGTGGCTGCGACTGTATTTTTTCTTATTCTGCACAGGTCTATGAATTGTCAAACTCAAACTCAAACTCAAACCATTTATTTCAATTAAACCCTTTACAGGCACTTTTGAATTGTCAAAGAGTCAGTTAGTCAGAAAGTTGAAGCTAGTTGCCCATTCCAAAACGTAGATCTCTATGGAGAAGAACGGGCAAGAAACTCCAAGGACACTCTTTTAAATATAGAAATTACAAAATCCTGGGTACATTACTCTTGTTGATTCTATATGTGAGAACAATGTCAAAAAAATATATATATATAAATCAAAAACGATTAAAAACAAGCCCTGGCAGATAAGAGATGACCAGTCTCAACTGACGGCGCCCGTTCACGAACATGACGCGTGGATCAGCACCATCCAGCTCAACCATTTTGTAGGGAACCGAATGATCCAACACACTCGCCACCATCAGCGAGACATTTAAGTGAGCATGACATACTCTCAACTACCCTGCTCTTTCAAGTCAAAATCAACATAATAACATAGTAAAACGACTCCATGGTACTCACATTTACAAAAATTGAAAATAAAAATGCGTCTAAGTTATACAAAACTATAGTTTGCAAGAATTTTACCACCAAAAGAAAGAAAATCAATAGTATCTATTGGAGTATTCAATAATTAAAACTTAGTTAATAAAATAAAAAAACAAAATAAACAAAAAGTTCGTAGTCAGAAAAAATAAAAAAGGGGAAGCAACTCTACCAATTTTTTTCATTTTTAACTAGTGAGCCCAAGTGGCTGTGGAGCAGGACCAGCATTTAGCCAAGCATTTTTATCTACGATATAATCATCCAGCTTATAGTATGCTTGTCTACATAGTGTGCGTTTAATGCAAGTTTTAAATTTCTTCTCATTTAGTTGAAGAATATCGAGTGGTATTTTATTATAACATTTTACACAGTACCCCATAAAAGAAGTGTGTACTTTAGACAATCTGAAACGTGGTTGATCTAATTTGTTCCTATTTCTTGTGTTAAAATTATGCCTGTCACTTATCTTACTATAGAGATGTAGATTTTTTCGAACATACATAATGTTTTCATATGTCGCATCCGGCCATTGACGTTTTCAACAAAACAAGGCACGCCACCTAGCGGCAACTATCAGGACTAAAGTTGGCGCGCCTAGACAGAGTCGGGGCGTTTCCGGTCGGTTACGAGGTTGCAGAGAACGCTCCAAGTCGGAGCATTCCTTATCCTGGTGATCGAGCAGTGAAGACGCTTCGGAACTGTCCTACGTTTTTGTTGAACATTATACCAGCCTGTGATTATTTAAATTGTAACCAGTGATTAAAGTAACGTGATTATTTGCTTGAGTTATTCTTGTTTATTTGCACGATACCCACATAAACCCGCCAACCCGCCTGATGGCAGATCGTAGCTCAAACCATCCTGACGATCCGTCATCAGAAGTGGGATACAGTCGTGCAAATGAATCAGCAAGCAGTGTGAGCAACAGTGATACACAATGGCGGTTACTTTTTGAGTTACAAAACCAGCAAATGCAAGCACTGATACACGCCTTGAAGAGCCCAAGTGTGAACAACCAAGTGGTTTTACCGGAGTTCAATCCTGATAAAAAAGAATCTGACGCGGCATCATGGTGTTCTACTGCAGATTTGTGCTTTGGAGAGTGTGCGATGGAAGGGAGTCAGCTTATTATGACCATCAGTAAAGCGTTAAAAGGCTCAGCATCTACATGGCTATCACAAGTAAGTTATTCAGGCATAACATGGGCACAATTTAAGGAGTTATTTAAATCAAGATTTGTGTGCGTCGAGACATCTGCAGCTACCCTCATTAAAATTAATAATGAAAAACCTAAAGATGACGAAACTTACGCTGCCTATTCGAGTCGCTTAATTACGTCTCTGTTAAATCAGTGGAAGGATTTGAGCGTTGAACAAATAGCAGTGTCAACAATTATCGCTCATTTGGCACAAATAGACACGCGCTTGCAACGGCTTGCATTCACTACAGAAATCAAGACGCGTCATCAATTGCAGCAAGAACTACAGGCGTTCTCCTACCTAAAGCGGAAAAACCCTTCAGATGGACGAGCAATGGCTGATGCAGGAAATGAAAAACGACCAAGATTTTCGTCACCGCTTCCAATAAAATGCCATGCATGTGGGAAGTTGGGTCACAAGCAAGCAGAATGCCGTATGAAGATGATCAACGCGAAGAAACCATCTCCAGCACCAGTGACTACTTCGAGCCTCGGACAACGGCAGACCGGCACGCTCACGTGCTACAAGTGCGGCGCGCCGGGCCACATCGCGAGCCGCTGCACAGCCCCCGCGTCTGGAGCCGCAGTCCCCGCGGAGAAGCGAGTCGACCTATGCGTGGTCGAGCCCCCGTCGGGTATATTGGAACATTTTGGTGAGCATTTTAAATTTGATTACGATTCCGGTGCAGAGTGTTCTTTAGTAAAAGAAAGTATTGCGGGTAAATTTAAAGGAAAGCGATTTGATAATGTGATTTCTCTCATTGGTATCAGTAATGACAAAGTTAAGAGTACCCTACAATTGTTGTCTCGAGTTCAAATTAATGATTTCACGATGGAGATATTATTTCACGTTTTGCCTGATGAGTACCTACGCAGTGATATTTTATTAGGTCGAGAGATTTTGTGTAACGGATTTCGAGTCAGTATGACCGCGACTGAGTTTACTTTGTCAAAGGAAAAGATTGTAAATGTTTGCAAATCGAATAATGGTTACCTCGTAAATAGAAATGATTTAACTTGCATTGACACTGACATTTCTTTAGACGGAAAACCCGACCTTGAAAAAATTTTACAAAAATATTCGGACTTTTTCATAACCGGTTTTCCTACTAGTCGCGTGACTACTGGCGAGTTAGAAATTAGGCTTATTGATCAGAATCTTACAGTTCAGAGGCGACCATATAGGTGTTCTCCGACGGAACGTCAAATAATACGCGATAGGGTTGAAGAATTATTACAGGCGAACATCATACGACCAAGCTGTTCTCCTTTTGCTAGTCCTGCGCTTTTAGTAAATAAACAAGACGGGTCACATCGTTTGTGCATAGACTATAGGGAGTTGAATACCAATACAGTTCCGGATCGTTTCCCACTGCCGTTGATTTCTGATCAAATTTCGCGACTTCATGGTGCTAATTATTTTACAAAATTAGACTGCGCGAGCGGTTTTCATTTATTACCAGTCCAAGAAAAATCGATTGAGCGAACGGCCTTCATAACACCTGACGGGCAATATGAATTTTTAGCGATGCCGTTCGGTCTTCGAAATGCCATCTCGGTTTTTCAGCGAGCTATTGTAAATGCTTTAGGTGAACTAGCGCATAAGTATGTGATCGTATACGTAGATGATGTTCTTATTATCTCTGACTCTATAGGTCAGGGTTTAGACAGGTTGCGCATAGTTTTGGAGGTACTAACAAAAGCTGGGTTTTCAATGAACTTGAAAAAATGCTCATTCTTAAAGTCACGTGTCGAGTTCTTAGGATACGAGGTAGAGGCGGGTGAGATCAAACCCAACAAGCGTAAGATAGAGGCTCTATCAGCCCTGCCTCCACCTAAGTCGATAACGCATGTGAGACAATTTGTAGGCTTGGCATCATACTTCCGCCAGTTTGTACAAGGCTTTTCCCGTCTCTTGGCACCGATATACAAACTGACTTCAGGTAAATGTCCATTCCAATGGAACTCTACTTGTGAAGAGTCACGACAAAAGGTAGTACATATTTTAACTAATGAACCTGTGCTCATGATTTTTAACCCAAAGTATCACGTTGAGCTTCACACCGATGCCAGCGCAGTCGGTTATGGTGCGATCCTACTGCAAATCGTAGATGGTAAGAAACGACCTATCGCTTATTATAGCAGGCGCACAACCTCAGCTGAGTCACGCTATCACTCCTATGAATTGGAAACGCTCGCTGTCGTCAACGCGGTAAGACATTTTAGGCAGTATCTTCACGGCAGAAAATTTACAGTCGTCACCGATTGTAACTCGCTGAAGTCGTCGCTCAACAAAAAGGACTTAACGCCAAGGGTACATAGGTGGTGGATGTTTTTGCAGCTATTTGATTTCGACGTTAAATATAATGTTGGTAAGCAAATGGCACATGCTGATTTCTTTTCACGCAACTTGGTACCTGCCATACATAAACGACATCCACATGGTAGAGTCGAGCAAAAGCAGGTAAATATAACCGAACTAGGAGACAACTGGCTTCTGGCGGAGCAGCTGCGAGATGAAGAGATCAAGAAGATGATGGCTGACCTTAGCCAAGGTCAACTCAATGAAGATGTGGCCAAAACATACGAGGTAAGGTCAGGGGTACTACATCGTAAGGTGCAGCGGCACGGCAGGACGAGATGTTTACCGATTGTTCCTCGTGCTATGCGGTGGTCGGTTACTAATAACGTCCACGAGTCTCTCATACATCTCGGATGGGAGAAAACTTTGGAAAAGTTGTACAATCACTATTGGTTTGAATGTATGAGTCGATACGTTAGAAAGTTTGTGGATAGCTGTGTGGTCTGCAAGGTGGCAAAACCTCATTCAGGTAAGGTACAAGCTCAGTTACATCCTATTCCCAAGGTGGCGATACCGTGGCATACCGTGCATATAGACGCTACTGGTAAGCTTAGCGGGAAGAGTGACCGGAAGGAGTATGTGTTTGTGATGATCGATGCATTTACCAAGTATGTATTGCTTTTCCATACTAAGCACATAGACACCAAGAGCAGCATCAAGGCAGTGATGGACAGTGTAGCGTTGTTTGGTGCTCCTGTTCGTATAATCGCGGACCAAGGACGATGCTTCGCAAGCAAGGAGTTTCGGGACTTTTGTGAGAGTAAGAACGTCAAACTCCACCTGATCGCTACCGGGTCTAGTAGAGCTAACGGTCAGGTAGAACGTATAATGAGCACCTTAAAATCAATGCTGACTGCAGTAGAGTCTGACAAAGATAGGTCATGGCAAGATTCACTGGGCGAAGTACAGTTAGCTTTGAATTGTACAGTAAGTCGTGTAACAAAAGCTAGCCCGTTAGAGCTTTTTATAGGAAAAGTTGCGCGTCCCCTTGATTTAATGGCTAATGACTTAGACGAAACCATAAATCTTGACGAAGTTAGGCAATTAGCATCTGAAAATATTGAAAAATCCTCGCGTTATGACAAAGAACGTTTTGATCGTAATAAGGCTAACGTTTGTAAATTCTCCATCGGTGAGTTCGTTTTAATAGAAAATGAGGAGCGCAATCAAACAAAGTTAGACGCCAAGTATAGAGGACCATTTCAAATTGTAGAGATCTTAGACGGAGATCGTTACCTTTTAAAGTCGTTGATCAATAAGCGTACCTACAAGTATGCACATGATCGCGTTAGAAAAATGCCTGAGGGCCAAGTACCTATTGAGGTTGTTGAGGAAGACGAGATAGTGGAGATAGAGTCGAATTGAATTGTTTGCGTGAGATGCACGGGTTCTCGATTCGTTGGGTCGGAGACCGTACCAGAGTATCGTAGCCATAGCCCGTTAGAAATCGGCATCTACTTGGTAGACCGTGGGTACGTGGTACGCGGTAGCTCTGGGTAGTATGGTCGGGTCTAGCCTCGAAGCCAAGACCGTAGAGTCAAGGACGACTCGGCATTCCTCCGGGAAGTGCGTATGTGACAAATGTGAGGGAGCTATGTTATAGCTGTGATTGTTGACCGCGAATGAGATACCTGGTGCTTTGTTAATAACTTTGGCTCAATTCTTAAATTATCAGTGTACATAATCCTCAATAGTACTTGGACTCTGATTGATTGTTATGTTGCTTATTGAATTGTTATATCTGCCTACAATTAGACTTGTAACCTAATTATTTAGCTATTGTTTTAAATTGATTTTGCTTTTCTGGATGTTAATACAATGATGTTAGAAATGTGATGTAATTGTTAAATAAACAAACTTTACAGTCCAAATTTCTTTAATTTAAAACAAGCAGTAAGCAACATACACTTTGAATCGATGTCAGGCATAGCCGAACGTAAACTGCGCTGTTGAAATATTGTTTCAGATTAACACACGAGGACGTGTGTCCTTGCAGGATGGCCGTGTCGCATCCGGCCATTGACGTTTTCAACAAAACAAGGCACGCCACCTAGCGGCAACTATCAGGACTAAAGTTGGCGCGCCTAGACAGAGTCGGGGCGTTTCCGGTCGGTTACGAGGTTGCAGAGAACGCTCCAAGTCGGAGCATTCCTTATCCTGGTGATCGAGCAGTGAAGACGCTTCGGAACTGTCCTACGTTTTTGTTGAACATTATACCAGCCTGTGATTATTTAAATTGTAACCAGTGATTAAAGTAACGTGATTATTTGCTTGAGTTATTCTTGTTTATTTGCACGATACCCACATAAACCCGCCAACCCGCCTGATGGCAGATCGTAGCTCAAACCATCCTGACGATCCGTCACATATATATACTGACAAGGTACCGTCATGATATTAATTTTCTTAAACAGTTCCCTAAGAGATTCGCGTCTGCGGAGGTTGTAGATGGCTCTAACAGCCCTCTTTTGCAGAATAAATATAGAGTCAATATCTGCGGCCCGTCCCCATAGCAAAATACCGTAAGACATGATGCTATGAAAGTAACTAAAATAGACCAGTCTCGCGGTATCCACGTCTGTTAGTTGGCGGATTTTCCAAACAGCGTAAGCGGCTGAACTTAGCCGCCCTGCAAGTGATGTTAAGTGAGGACCCCACTGTAGTTTTGAGTCAAGCGTGATTCCCAGGAAAACCGTTTTTTCGACGAATTCTAGTGTCTCCTTATTCAGTACAACGTGACATTCACTACTTCTAACATTCGGTAACGCGAATCTTATACATTTAGTTTTCTTCTCATTTAATACTAAATTATTTACAGTAAACCAATTATGGACCTTTAGCATAGCGTTATTTACGTCGTCAAGCTCCTGTGCGTGTCTGTTTACCTTAAAAATAAGTGATGTGTCATCAGCAAATAACACCATTTGTGGTCGGTTTTTCAGTAAATGAGGTAAATCATTTATGTATACTAAAAATAGGAATGGGCCCAATATCGAGCCCTGTGGTACACCCATTTTGACTTTTAAACCCAATGAATTTACACCGTTTATTTGAACTTGCTGCAGTCTATCATTCAAATATGATTTTACTAAGTTAAGCGCAAGTTTTGCCAGCCCGTAATGCTGAAGTTTCAAGAGCAGTGTTTCGTGATTAACGCAATCAAATGCTTTGGATAGGTCGCAGAAGATACCTATTGCATCCTGTGCCTCTTCCCACGCGTTAAATATGTGTTTTAATAAAGTGACACCGGCGTCAGTTGTGCAACGTCCCTTGGTAAAACCATACTGTTGATCGTGTAAGATGTTATTACGATTAAAATGATTGAGCATTTGATTTAACATTACTTTTTCAAACACCTTGCTGAAAACCGGCAAAACCGATACGGGTCTATAATTATTAGTATCCTTGCTGTCCCCGGATTTGAAAAGTGGAATCCCCGGATTTGTAAGACTCGTGCTGTCGACCTTATTAGTCGAAGCCACTTCGAGAATCTCTCGATTCTAGGCAGGTGATCTTTGTTGTTTTCTGTTTGCTGACACGAATTACATTTTTCTCTTTCTTCTCCCGTGTCGTATTTTACCACGTTCTCATCCCGTGGCCAGTGAGATTCTGGTAGCTTCAGGAAGGAGGGTCCATGGTACCATCTATGGGTGGCGGTGAAGTTGTCTGGCGGATCTCTTGTGGCGTCGTCAGCCGCGTTATCTCTGGAGGGAAGCCACCTCCACTCATTTTTCTTCGT
Organism: Xanthia togata; assembly: GCA_963853775.1. NCBI lineage: Eukaryota > Metazoa > Arthropoda > Insecta > Lepidoptera > Noctuidae > Xanthia > Xanthia togata. The sequence goes on along the minus strand of OY970797.1, from coordinate 3,518,309 downwards.
GGTTTCTTCTATTTTTGCCAGACGATGGGCCACAAATGACTTGTAGACGCGTGGTTCTGACCTTATCCACACCAGTGCTGTGCGTGAATCACTCCAGTAGGTTTTGCTCTCTGGTTTGTAGTCGTGCTCTTCTAGCACCGTCTGTGCGAGTCGCGCGCCTAACAATGCTGCTTGTAGCTCAAGCCTGGGCATAGATATGGGCTTGAGGGGCGTGACACGACTTTTAGCGGCTGCTAGGGACCCGTGCACGCTGCCATCTTCGCGTATCGTTCGCCAGTATACTGCAGCGGCGTAAGCTTCTTTGCTCGCGTCGACAAAGGTGTGTAGCTGAGTCGATACGCTCTCCTTGTAGTCGTAGCATCGCGGTATCCTCAGCTGTTTGACGGTGATGAGCGACGTGATCCATTTCTGCCATCTCTCCTGTAGCTCAGCTGGTATAGGGTCATCCCAGTCGGTCTTGTAGCGCCAGGTGTCTTGGAATATTCTCTTCGCTGGCGTAGTGATTGGTGAAATTAATCCCAGTGGGTCGAAGAGTGCCATTATGATGCTTAATGCTTCTCTTTTTGATGGAGCTCGCTGTTTTTCTTCTAACTCTTTAGGTATTTTCATAGAGTTTGTGTTGAACCCTATGCAGTCTTCTTTCACGTGCCATAGCAGGCCCAGTGTCTTCTCTGTGTCTTTTCCTCCTAGGCTTACTGTAGCTGAGTTACTTTCTTCTGGTGGGTCAAACGCTTCTATTGTTCTCATGTCGTTTGATGTCCATCCACTCAGCACGAAGCCCGCTTTCTTATGTATAGAGTCGACTGCTTGCGTTGTTTCACGTGCCTCTTGAATAGTAGCGAAGCTCTGGACGTAATCGTCCATATAATGATTTCTGTGTATCGCTGCGGCCGCTTCTGGGTACTCGCTCGCGAACTCACTTGCGTTCTTATTCTTGATGAATAGCGCTGTACATGGAGACGAAGTTGCTCCAAAAATGACCGAAGTCATTCTGTATTCTTCCGGTTTGCCCTCCCGCCGTTTGCCTCTCCATAGAAATCGCAACGCATCTCTGTCTTCTTCTCTTATTTTCACCTGCATAAACATTTCTTTTATGTCTCCGTTGACCGCGTATGCATGTTGACGGAACCTCATGATGACCCCGGGCAGAGATTGCAGCAAGTCCGGTCCCGAATATAGCATGTCATTGAGGCAGGTGCCGGCTGCTTGAGCTGATGCGTCGTGAACCAGTCTTGGGGGTTTGTGTGGCTTCGCTGGGTTGATGACCGGAAAGTGTGGTAGGTACCACGTTTTCCCTTCTGGTGCTGGAGTAGGCGCTCGCTCTGCATATCCCGACTGGAATAGGTTTTCCATCCTCTCTTCGTATTTTTCTTTGAGGTCTACTTCTTTATCCAGTCTCTTTTCCAAGGAGTGCAGGCGCCGCTCAGCTGTTTTATAGTTGTTTGGTATCTGACGGTCCTTTTCTTTCCACAACAGGCCGGTTTCAAATCTCCCTTCAGGCAGTCTTCTGCTGGTTCTTTCTAGTATTTGGAGAGCCTTTTGTTCGGGATCTTCTCTAGGTCTTCGTGGTTCGATGCATAGTGACTCGAGTTTGAAGTGATTCTTGATCAGCTCTTCCATCGTTGGCTCTTCTTCTTTTTGTTGCAGCCTACCACAGAACGCTACCTTTGCTGTGAGCGAGCTGTGACAGCCGTGAAGAACCCAGCCTAGCTGTGTGAGTGAAGCTACTGACTGGTTACGACGACCGGTGCGGAGTTTTCTTGATACAATAAGATGCCAGTTGTCTTGACCAATTAACAACTTCGGTGATGCGTGTTGATAGCTGATCTTATCTTTGATGTCGATCAGATGCTCACATTCTTCTATGTGTTCGGCGTATACTGTCTCTGGCGTGAAGCTTAATCTGTCGACAGTACGCGCGGCTTCTATTGGGTATTCTTCCTCTGCATATTTTCCTTTTATGCTGAGGCTGACGATCTTGCTATTGTCGTGCCTCATCTCGTTGCCGATTCCTTGAATCCACATTGTATTTTCTGGCCCGTCTGCCCCAATGACCTCGGCTATCGATGCGTCAAGTAAGGTGACGGTACTCCCTTCATCTAATAGTGCGTATGTTTCAACGCTGGAATACGGCCCCTTCAGGATTACGGGCGCTATCTTCAAATAGGCACGTCGGTTGTTGCCTGGTTGCGCTGCGGCTGTGACTTCTACTGTGGGCGTTGCTGTTTCTTTCTTCTCTGGTTCACTCATGCTGCTCTGTTCTTTATCATGATGCAGCAGTCTGTGATGTTTCATGATGCACCCATGTTTCCCACACGATGGTGCTTTGCATAGAAGTCGACGATGCTTGCTTCGGAGACAGCGGTAGCAGATGTGGTTCTTCTTGGCGACCTCCCACCTTGCATTGACGTCGAGGGCGGAGTATCGTTTGCAGTCTGGTAGCTTGTGTTCTTGCTTGCAGAGAGGACATTGATCGTCTGAGAATGTCTTCCTCTCGGTGGTGAATGTGCGCTCTGCTCGTCTAAACTTGCGTTCTCTTCCCCCGACCTCGTCGCTCGCAGCTTCTGGTAGGGCATAGGCGCCACATTTGTCAGCTTCTTCGTTCAAGAAGGTAGATATCTTCTTTAGTTCAGGAGTATCTTCTTTCTTCATTGATGCGAAGTCGTACCACTTGTTCTTCAATATAGGCGTAAGTTTTTCTATGATAATTCGCGCCATCTCAGGATTGTGTAGGTATTGCGGCTTCTTCAATGCTTCAACGGTGCCCACTATGTTTGCGATGCGCCCAGCGAATATGCATAGATCGCGAGGGTTGTCGCTGACTCGATTGAGTGACTTGAGCTTCTCTAGTTCGACGTGAATGAGTGCTTCTGGTCTTCCGAATCTTCTTTCGAGTGCTTCAATGACGACTCTTGGATCTGGTTGGCTTACTAAGAGACAGCCAACAGCTTCCTTTGCAGTACCACGCAGGCTCCGACGTATTCGTGCTATGTTTTCATTTTGCGTGAAGTACTTGAGTGTTTCTTCGTACGCTGTTTTGAAAGCGAGCTAATCTGAATATACTTCGGTGGTTCCCTTGTGCTTCGTACCGCTTGTGAGAGCGCGGCGGCTAGGGTAGCCACGTCGATCAACGGCTGGCTAATTTTCGTGCTATCTTCTTGCGTCTTCTTGCCCTCTTCTTGAGATGATTTTTTATTCTCCGGCTGCGGTCGGTCTGCCCCGGTGTCTTCCAAGCAGGTGTTGATGCGGACTGAGGCCAGATCATCTTCAAGGTCTTCATCTTCTGAGGTTTCTGCTTCTGCTTGAAGACGTTGTACTTGTAGCTGCTGTTTTTCTGTTTCTGCCTGGATCTGTGCCTGTTTCAGCTTCAGGTCGGCTAGTCGCTCTTTGGCCTCCAACTCCGCGAGGAGCTTCTTGCGGGAGGTTACGGAGCGGTGTGACCGTGCATTGGCGGGCTTCAATGTTCGTTGAGAGGTCCGTTGCTCATGCGACGCGTCACTAGTTTCTTCTGTCTCTGTAGAGGTGCTTGCTTCTGTAGCAGTCGTAGTACTGGTACCGCTACTAGTACCCGTTTTCGTGGTAGCGGTTCCCGACGTGCCCTGCGCAGGCGGTTCTACCGGCGGAGACTCTTGACAGGGTCCGGTCGCTCTGAGCTCTTCCTGTGGACGTTTTGTTCGTTCTCCATCCTTGCTTCTTGTTAAAACCATCTTCTTTTTTTCTAGGCGCAAGTTTTCTTATCCGACGACGAAGGACCAATAATGTTGGGGATAACTCGAGGCTTTTGAAGAAAATAATAACACGAAGTAGGATATTTTTCTGGAGGCAAACGGCGGCGAGGAATGGCGAGCTTCTTATTGTTTCTTCTGACTTGTTCATTTGTCGAGCGCTGGGATCGGAGTGTGTCGACGAACAAAATGGCCCGTCTTTTATAACATTTCTCGCTTCCTCACCCCCGCCACTTTCCTTAGTCTTTATTTTAATAAATATACATTTTACAGGGTTTTTACTTGTTTTATATTTAACCTAGTGACTTATATTAACTAATAATATATAGCTTGGCTCTCTACGACGTCCCGTTTGGCCGTGGCGTGAGGATACGTGAAGCGTTTCCTCTCCTCCCGCCTCAGTACTATAAAAGAGCGCGGCACCGCGCCCCACCACTTTATTTCTATTGCGGACGGCGTAGAGGCAAGACAAATGAAAAACAAGGAGTTTTAATGCTTTAATACGCTTCAACATATCTTACTTTACAGTTTTCTATTATATATGTAACATGGGTTAATATTTATTTACCTTAGAAATGGTTAACAACTTAATTTCTATTTTTTCACATTTTTATACAGTTTTGTTTAGTAAAACGCTCTAAATTATTATTAGAACATTATATGTACCTATTAGAATCTATTTACTCTTATTCACGTCTAATTAGGTTGACAAACTTACAAGATAATTACACTGTTAATTCACATATTTTCATTCGCTTATATCTTTCTAATGCATGGACCAATTTTCGTAATTCCAACGCTTAAAATAAAATATACCTAATCATTACAACAAACAGAATTAAAATATCTTCAAAGATAAAAAAGTACTTTTTCAAGTTACGTAATATTTTCTTACACAAAAATTCTCTAAATTTCTCTTTAAAATGACTTTAACGTTACATGACAAGGCTAATCTTTATAATCTAATAGGACTCTTATGAGGTCTTTATAATATCACATAAATCACACTATAATCTTACATAATTAAGTAAATACTCACAGTTTTATGTATTTTCCTAACGTTTAGCACTATGAACACTGATTTCACTACACTACGTACTGGGCGGCGCCGCTACTTGCGCCTACGTACGAGTTGACCTTAGGGCATCGTGCACGCACCAGGCGGCGGTCGAACTAGCGACACACGGGGTTGCGACAATCGTAGCCAGAATCCGGCAGTTGGGACTCGAGGTGGCCTTGCACAAGTCCGAGGCCATGTGTTTTCATGGTCCTCGGAATGCGCCACCGTCGGGTTCCCAAATAACGGTAGGAGGGGTTCACATCGGCGTCGAGTCGACGATGAAGTACTTGGGACTCGTCCTTGACAGTCGGTGGAACTTCGTGGAGCATTTCCGACGTTTGGCTCCCAGACTGGACCGGGCCGGGGCTGCCTTGAAGCGGCTCCTGCCCAATCTAGGGGGTCCAAACGCCTCCTGCCGGAGGCTATACGCGGGGATCGTGCGGTCCATGGCCCTGTACGGGGCACCGGTGTGGGCGCATTCGTTGAGGCGGCGGCCTGCCCGCCGGTTGAACGCGTCCCAGAGGGTCATGGCCACCCGGCTGGTCCGGGGATACCGCACGGTCTCCGGTGAGGCGGCGAGCCTCCTTGCCGGATTGCCGCCATGGGATCTGGAGGCAAAAGTCCTCGCGCATATTTGGGAGTGGCGCGGGGAGGCGAAACGCCGGGGCTTGACTCCGATGCCGCGAGAAATCGCGGCACAGCGGACAGAGCTCCGACGGGATCTCATGGCGGCATGGAGAGTACGATTGTTGCAACCCAGTGCTGGGCACGCCACTATTGCGGCGATAAGTCCCCTCTTTGAGGAGTGGCTGGAGAGGCGCCACGGCGTCCTCACCTTCCGCCTGACGCAGGTCCTCACCGGACACGGCTGTTTCGGGAGGTACCTGTTTCGGATAAGGTGGGAGGAAACGCCCGGGTGTCATCACTGCGTGGATCGCCTGGAGGACACGGTGGAGCATACGGTGGAGGTATGCCCGGCTTGGGCAGAGCACCGCCGTGTCCTCGTGGAGGCGATCGGTGGCGGGGATCTCTCGCGTCCGGCCCTGGTCCAGGCCATGGTACGGAGCGAGAGGGCATGGGAGGCCGTCACCTCCTTCTGCGAAGCAGTAATGCTCGCAAAGGAGGAGGCGGAACGCGTGAGGGAGAGGCAAATTTCGCGCCCTCACGCCCCTAGCCGCCGCAGGAGGAGACGCCCTGGGCGTCGGGAATCGATTGCCGATTCCCGGCCACCGTAGGCGCGGGCTTGCGGACGGTGAGCAATGGGTAGCTCGCCGTCCGGTAAGGACCAGGCCCAGGTCGACGGCGCGTTGTGTTCCACGCGCGCCTCAAAGAGATGTCAGCAAGTGAAGGGGTCCGATGAGACCATTGCCTGCCGGGGTTGCGGGATTAGTCCGAAAGGGATACCGTGGCCCCCTGGCATTGCACAGGCAACAGAAGGAACACGGGTGGGTTTTAGTCAGTAAGAGTCTGACACGCCCTCCCGCTCCACCCAGAGCGGGAGACGTCATTTGATGATTTCCCACCCAAAAAAAAAAAAAAAAAAAAGGGCATCGTGCACAGGCGGTAAAATAGGTACTCTCACAGGTACGCACATGTTTTACCGCCCCCTTCGTTGTATAGCGCCGTGCGTATCCTTTACGGTTTTTTTTAATTACCATAAAAAATTATATAAGAATTCCACCAAGGAGTTTCAAATTACGAGAATTCATAAGCTGAATGATAAACCTCCTTGGAAGCGCTTTTGCTCAATACGTTTATCTCACTTTAGTATTAAAGAGAAAATGAGACGAAAGATGCTTTTTGACTCGACTATTGTGATTCGACTTTTTGGGATTCTAATTTTCACCGCGCGCACGTAGCGCCATTTGGGAATGGCGCTATTTTCATATTAGAAACGTCAAAGATTTTTATTGTTGCGATTTTCTGACTGATATTTTTATAAACAAAAATAGTTTAATGAAAAAGTTTGTTTCATTACCTATTGTACTGTTTTCTCGCAAAAGTGTTGAAAAACGTTGTATGAAACATGCGTGGAAATTGGTATTTACAAACTCGTGACTATGGTAAGCCCTCGACTTCGTCTCGGGCTTATATGTATTCGTCTACTCGTTTATAAAAACCAACTTACCGCACTAGTATCATAAATAACTATTATATCAGATAAATATTGCAACGAAGTCAAACTCAAATATTTTATTTCAATTATGCACATAAAAGGCACGTTTGAACTTTAACATTTACATAAAATCTAAATTGATTCTAGTCGCCCCTTCCAAAATCTAGTTTTCTTATGGAGAAGAATGGGCAAGAAACACTACGTTACTCTTTTAAAATGTTTTCACAATATCTTGTATACATTCATTAAATAATTATATCTGAGGTTTTTTAATTATACGAAATAATGTACAATATGAATCTACTATTTCAACAGCAAAAAAAAAAAAAAAACCGAAATAGGTACACAACTTCTATGTGATTAACTGAAGACTATCTTTATTAAAGCTTGAACATACAAACACATCCCACGTATGACTAAAAGTCCCTCGAGACCCATTACAAGTTACCAAACAGTCCTAATACACATTAGTTGGGCTTAACTTTGAAACTATTAGCTTAGGTATTTAGTATCAGAATAGTAAACAAGGTTAAGACAACTTTACAGGTCTAGAGGTTACAAAGTCGAGTACTAGGCCTAGTGTTCTGAGTTCGAACCTAGGATTGGGGAAAGTCTTTCTATTCGGTTTTTCCATAACGAAATTCTCAAAGGCAGCTTGAAGTCTGGATATTATGTAAGGCAATTGACTCGCCATCATAATAATAACATGGGACATACTCGTAAATAATGTGAAAATCAAGATGTACTATATTTTGGGTATGCACGGCTAAATATCAAGCTATAAATTTCCAGTATAAGCTGAACTCTCATTGTACGGAAATCCTATACAATGCAGCTTATACTGGGAATGTATATCTTGATATGTAGCCGGGTGTACCTCTGCCAGCTACTTTGGGGAGAACAAGCGTGATGTAATTCGTTTCAGGCGACCGTTTTTTTTACAAATTTGAATCTGATCACTAAATTCTGCGCGAAATGGTCAATGGAGCTTTACAATTACGATTAGCAGAAGGATTGCCCGTAATTCAGAGTTTAACAAACATTTCGCAAAGTAAATTCATGCTTTCAAAGAAAATAACTTACACATACCTCTAACAAAGGACATATTCATACAAGCATCCAACTAAACCCAAAATCAGTTCATACCCTTTGGGTCCCAAATAATAAACGAGCAAGAAATTGCCCCAAGTTCCGTACTGCGTCACATTATAGCTCTAACTCGGCTACTCGGGCTATACTTGGCTATACGGGGCTATATGGAGCGGCCTGTAAAGTTAGCTCGTAATTCGTCGACTACCGTCCCCTTTAGGTCACGTTCTGTGCCCTAAATTTAAAGGAAAACACTCCAATAAGTTGTGCGCCAACTGTGTGGACTAATATACGGAGGGGAATTAGGGAAGAGACTGCTGAAGGCTCCCATTTTTTAATTTCTATATATAGTTATCACGTTTTTTTTGTGGGTCTTTTGCTGTCATATTTCTCAGTTACTGAAAGTCTGAAACTCCTGTCAGCCTAAATCTACCTGAACTATAGCGCTAGATAACTGTGCTGAAAGGGGAGTTCGCTGCGCCGCGTCTTCTTCCCAGCTAAAGCACTAGAAAGTGGTAAAGGGCGGGCGTTTTGGGGGACTGTCTTATGTAATTTTGACGTTCGAAAAGTGATGATTCTCAGCCCAGTTTGAAGAAAATAAATTTTGAAAAAAAAAAAAAACAGAAAATTAGCTCGGTGAGTTTCGGCAAAATGTTTCAACTGCCTAAGTGTATCTGTAACGAAATTGTCAAACGGCTTGAGGTGTATTTAAAGAACCCACGTGTGACAAATACTTGAGTAACTCCGGCGTACTTTAGGTAGTCATCCTTGTTATCAAACATGTTGACTGGCTGATCTTATGTATCTCTGTGGTTTTGTTACCACTGACGTACTGCCTCCTGTAGAGATTCAGTCGTCAGATTACGTCGTCAGATGTGCTACTCACGGTCATTGGTTCAATTTTCCCCTACCCTCGTTGTAATTTTAATTCTTTTGTAATGTTAGATTCTCTAAATAATGAAGTCAATGATTATAGTGTATGGTAAAACTCCAATCAGTTTATATTTGCATCGTCTAAAATGTATAAATGTTTATGCACTTGAGAATATATAATTAAAATTCATGTAAATGACTCATTGCAGCTTGCCATTCTATTTAATCGTAGGTACATGGGCAGCACCACCTAAAGCATGCCTTGTAACGTCTCGGTCTCAATACATATGCCCGTGTGTTTTCAGGTTTTATTACGTCTTCGCTTTCAGGATGTACTCCTCATGTAACGCCGGCCGGTATAAAACTTCAGGAAAAATCGCTTAGCAACGTAAAATACGGTGTAGTAAAAGTTTAGAATTTTATAATAACATAGTTGGAGTGCACCAGTTTGCACATTTTAGTAATTTTAAGTCTTGCGAATTTAAAATAAACAGTGTTCCTATTAAAAGCGACTTTCTTTACATGAAACTTTAAAGGAGAAGCTACACTTATTTATAGCGATCAATAGACATCGTAAATCATCATTGAATATCAATGGATGGTAGCCGTAGGTACGTAAAGTTTGATTAAAACTTATAGGATGTCATACGAATCCTTCCGCATCGATCACTGTTGCATGAGCGATCAACACCAACGATGACAGCAATGTAAGACGCGGTTCTTTTAACTTCACATCGGAGATTTTTGAAAGGGCACCAATGAAAGTGTGAATACACTTTTATGTCCTTTTTTTAAATGAAAATAATTTTGTTTAACAATGATATTTTTAAGTATTTGGTAACGCATAATACAATGATACTGTGAGACTACAGAGCACAAATTTTATTTATTTTATTGTTGACCTAAGGCCCTCTGTACACACATGTTTTTTATGCCGTGAAAAACTACGGTTTATTTGGCGTGTGTCGGCACGGTCGCCGGTTGTATGAATCATTATGGAAGCTTGTTGATAGATACGTTTTTTCTATCGTAAAGAAACCATGCGTGTGGTCTTAAAAGTTCGACATTCGTCCTTGTGACCCCCAGTGCACGGAGATGCCTCAGATTCTGTGCTCTGTGTTGTAACCACTACAAAAAGGCAGGTACTTATTTAAGATTGCAAGTACACAAGTCTCTCCAAACCACAGAAGAAAAAAACAAACAAAACGAACACCCAGTTACAAATAAAATCAAAGGAAAAACCACAGATTAAAAGTACAAGAAAAACAAAGGCACTTATTATCAAAGCACTCGATACAGGAAGAAAGTAATAAATTGTGGATATGTTCTCTATTGTGGAAGATCCTTTGATTTAGAAGCAGGGTAAGTGTTTTAACAGCGTCTAGTTACTTTGTTTTACGTCTTTGTAATTGTTTTTATTATAACACCTTTGTAGTGTTCAGAAGTATATTATGGTGAAAATTCTATTGAAGTAGCCATAAGAATTGAATGAAAAATTAATTACTTTTTCTTTACCCGCGACTTTGGCTTTATTTTTACTACTAGCTCAAATCAAAAAATATAATCAAAAATATTTATTGGAACAAATAAACAATTTACAGAAAGTTTATGATCGCTATCAACCGCATTAGTATGGAATACTGTGTCGCGGCCATTATATTATTTAGCTGCTGGTCGTATTTAAAAATCTTTTATTACACATAAACCTGCATGGCAGGAGTCCTTGGAGAAGAGAGGGTTGAGAGTCAGTAGACAGAAGACCGAATATATGTATGTATTGCGACTTTACCGAAGCTAATGTGGGTGTCATACCATGTACATCCATCGAAATCAGACTTCTTATCAGAATTGAAGGGTTCAAGTATCTCGGTTCCATTGTAGCACCAAAAGCCTGCTTAGAGAGAGACATACAAAATAGAATTCAGGTAGTCTGGCTGAAATAGAAATCGTTGTCTGGCATCATGGATGGGAAACAACTGATCTACCGAAAACTCACTCCCGTATGCCGATTAAAGTCAAGAGCTACGTACCTACACAAAAGAGCAGTAAGACCAGCCCTACTATATGGACCTGAGTGATGGCCGATGACGAAGATGGATGAACAGAAAATTCCCACCACAGAGATGAAGATGCTACGCTGGTCTGGTGGAGATTCGAAAATAGATAAAATAAGAAACGAGTATATCCGTGATACTTTTAAAGTCGCCAAGAAACACGAGAAACTTAGTAAAAACCGTTTGCGTTGGTACGGACATGTGATGAGGCGAGATGATGACCATATGACTAAAAGAGTCATGAATATAGAAGATGGAAAGAGAGGCCGAGGAAGACCACCAATGACTTGGCTACGAACAATAAAAAACGATATGATGACGAGCAACACAACAAAAAAGGCAAACCACAACCGTACGGTGTGGCACAGAGGTACTAGGAGGGCTGATCCCAAAAAAATTGGGATAATAGCCAGGAGAAAGAAGAAGACACATAAACCTGCATGGGCACTTATGAAAAGTCAGAAGGTAGGTGCACGCCGCAATTACAATTGGTTGTTTCCTATGAAGAAGAGCCGGCAAGAAACTCCACGGTACCGGTATTAGTAGGTGCAGGTAGGCCGTAAGTATAATTGTTATATTATAATGGATTTATTGTTTCTGGCAAAATGTGGGTGTACTATAGGTACTATAGGTACACCTCTGCCTAACCCTCCATGTATGATTTAATTTATTGAATCAATCAATCTGCCTAGCCTTTTCCCAACTTTGTTGGAGTCGGCTTCCAGTCTAACCGGATGCAGCAACCTCCACAACCCAGTAACTGGGTAATACGATACCCCTTGGTAAGACTGGTTGTCAGACTTTCGGGCTTCTGACGACCCGTAACGACTGTCAAAGATCCTCGAATGACAACCGACACCAACAGCTTAACGTGCTTTCCGAGTCACGGAGGAGTCTCGGTATGTAAAGATGGTCACCCATCAACAGACCAACCCCGGCAAGCGTAGCTTAACCTGACGGATCGAACCGTTCGGCAGTTACTACTTAGCCAGGAGCTCCTCGATTTAAAGTATTGAATATAAAAAAAAAAAAAAAATGATAGAAGATCTGGGTTACACTTCAAAGTATTACAGATTGTTCTTCATTGGAAGAAGCCAGAGATTCGGTAGGTGAACGTGCAATAACAAAACGCCTAATGATTTTTTTTCATATTCAAACATTGCGATGCTAAAAGCGTGAGCAGCGTAGGTACTGCAATCATCAATGACTATGGGCGAAACCTATGATGGTCGTTATTTGTGTCACGCAATAAGAAATCAATCTTAGCACTGGTTAATGATAATATCATTACCACATGTTTTTGTCATTCCTGACAAACTTTCTCTTAACATTAACAAGGTACCATCAGCCCACAATCAATGTTTTACAGCCATCAAACAAAGCTCCGCACTCAAGCCCGCCTATAACATTACAAGTACAAACAAAAACTGTCAAATCACAACAAGAACTTTAATTTTCACTCCTAATCAATCTCGATGGCGGTTTCTTATTAATTTCTGCGCTAAATCACCTTTACGATGGAAGCAAAAAGATTCAACCCATCAAGCAACGTTGCAGTTTTTATGACATGCAACTAAGGGTGAAAGTCACTAGGTTGTCGAAACAAGTGAGTTTTTTAGAGGTGCCATCACTGGATGTATTAGTGATTAATACCTACGAAATAACAACGGCAAGCAATTTAGGACAAATACTGGAGAACTCGTTTAAGTACTTAGGTATGTCTCTGTTAATTCAAGCAATCACAATTTCTATAATTATTAATAACTAGCTTCTATCAGCGGCTTCGCCCGCGTGATATCTTTATATAGCGTATATTACTCAGTGATAATATAATATTATAATGGTGAAAGAATTTTTAAATCGGTTCAGTAGTTTTTGAGTTTATTCATTACAAACAAAAGTACAAATCTTTTATCTTTATAATAAATTAGTGTAGAAGTATCACTACGTATAATTTAAAAAAAAACAGCATAAATTTCGTATTCCAAATATGGATCATGTTGATGTCTAGACTGATCATTCAAGTCATAAATAGCTGCATCGTTTGATTCCAAAACTTGTTCAGTCTATCCAAAAAAATAAAAGAACCCGTGAGCTGAGGTTCTTCTCTTTAATTACAAACCTGCAGTAGAATGTCACGTGAAAGATCGCCCTTAACATTCCATTTCATCTTCACCAAACAAGACTGCAAGGCTATCCAAAATGAAACAAAACGCGTACCCAATCTCGTCCCAGACGACTTTTCTTCTTAAACCTCTAGTAGGGCCCCTTTAATCCCCCGTCAGCGAGGCGGGCTCCGGAACTCATTTACGAAGAAATAAAAAGGGTTTATTACATATTTTTATTTGATGTTGAAAACTCTAGGATGGCTTAAACGTTACTAACTACAGATTTAAGTGTTTCAAGCGACCACTGCTCCGTTTTCAGTTAATTATTCTGGTTCTTGTAATGCGGGTATTCGTGGAAAATTACTATTTGTGAGTCATTATTGTTGGTTGAAACTGGGAAGTTAGAATTATTATTTGTTGACAGAAATGACTATTATTCTGAGAGAGGAAATTATTGGAACTAATATTTTTATTGATACGAGTATTCGGAAAAGCTTTCCTGTAAACATATGAAAATAATAAGTTTAAATCCCAACTAATAATATATTTATTATATTTGCGCCGTTTGAAGTTTTTTGCACCTGCATCAGCTGCCTCGCAAATATAACAACCTTTTTGGTGGCTATATTTTTGAGCCATTTGGGGTTGAAACACTAGGGCCAAGTGCTCATCGAGTATTTCGGGACATCGCCAAGCGGTTGGTCGAATCTTCACAAGACCTGAGGGCTGGCCAATTTTTAGATAAAAAATCAGCATTTCCATCCAACGTGGCAATGCTGCCAGCCTTTTCGGCACTTTTCCCACTGACAGCGATGCGGACGAATTTTTTGATGCCCAATGAGCTCTATCTTTATTTATTTTTTTGCCTCTTTATAATAATGGAAGACATCCCAACGATTTACAACAAACATACATAGATAAAGAGGCTTCTAACAAATGGCTAGAGTTAAGTGAGCTGTTTCCTGAAACAGAAGGATTTATGTTAGCCATTCAAGATCAAGTCAAAAATACAAAAAAAAAATGTAGAAAATACATAATTAAAGATAGTACAGTAAGAAATGATTTATGCAGAAAATGTCACAGCAAACCTGAAACGATACAACATATCACAGGAGCTTGTATTACACTAACCCAAAACGACTATACGCATAGACATAATCAACTTGTTATTATCATACACCAAAAACTCGCAACTAAACTTAAACTCATGCAAGATCCCTACACACCATATTACAAGTACACACCTAGACCTGTTTTAGAAAACCTATTCTACAGAATATATTATGATCGCACTATAATTACAGACCACACCATATATAACAACATACCTGTTATAACACTAGTTGATAAAGTAGGCAAACACACATTTATAATAGATATAGCAGTCCCAAATACTAATAACATACAAAAAACTATCACAGAAAAAATCAGGAAGTATACAGAATTACAAGAGGAAATTACCAGAGTTTGGAAACCACTACCACTATAGTACCAATAGTAATATCAACAACAGGTGTTATCCTGAAAAAAATATTCAATAGTTTTAATGCACTCAATCTATCCAAATACACATACCTAACACTACAAAAAGCTGCCATATTAAACACTTGCCGCATAGTAAGAAATTGTTGACAACTAGACTTAGATTATAATTTTACTGCAGTACAGAGCAATTTACCTTCTCAGAATAATAACTAGAATCCCACCTTGGTTAACACCCGTGAGATTCTGAAAATACTAGGAACTTACCGGAGAAAATAAAATTTTAAAATCAAAAAAATATTGCGTAAAGGGTGTTTGTGGTACATACATATTAAAGTTAAATAATTAAGTAAGCATATAACTTAAACTAACAAATATTTGTACTGTTTGTGTTTGTTTTTTTTTTTTTTTTTTGTTTTTTTCTACTGTTCTTCTAGCTAGGTAGCTGAGCAACTTGTATTAAGGAGAAACAGTTTGCCTCCCTAGACAAGGATTATAAAAATAAATTGAGCATAGTGCTAAGTGTTGTCTCCGAAATCAAGTCGTTGATTAACTGTTACTTACATACATTATTATCAACGTTGTAAAATGGAATAAGTATATATGAAATGAATACTTTAGATGATTACTGATTCGGTGGGAAAAAATAAGAATTAAGTAATGGTAAAATGAGATCGTTTTGTGTGGGACGTGATTGAGTATGAGTGGGTGTTTGATTTTTGTGTAATGCGTGTGTGTGAGTGTTTGCTGTTCATGAGTGAGGGCGTTTATGTGCGTGTGCGTGTGTGTGCATGTGTGTTTGTGAAATTACTATTGGGTTATTAAACGGATATGTTGTGTCAAAAACGAGAAGTTATGAGAGTGTTTTCAGAAGATCCTCAGTCTCATCATAGATTTTTAAAAGAAGAAAAGAACGGACTGCAATTTTGAATTTAGAGTAAGGTAGGCTATAAATAGGTAAGTTAGCGTTAAGTTTGTTATACAGATATGGACCAAGGTAAAAAAAGAAGAAAATTTCTCAGTAGTAGCCCGGAGTCTAGAATTGTGCCCGGTTGATGGCAATAGGCTCGCCCCCTATTACATGGGACTTAAAAAAATAACTGGCGAAATGAGGGAGTACTACAGGTACACCTCTGTCCAACCCTTCGGGGAAACAAACCCTGATGTTATGTTTGTTATGTTGTAAAAAAATAATCGTTTGGTGAATTTATAGTACGGTGGAGGAATAGTTTAGACCATATCTTTCCGACGTTTAGAGACTGTGATAAAAGGCGTAAGACGGTGTTGTAGAAGAATCGTCTGCAAGGTAAAGTGTTGTCTAACGTTAAGGACCTTCCATTTTTGGTAGAGGATTGTTGTTGGGTACATAATTGGTTTAAACGTGGCTACCTTCAATATTGCTCTGTGGGCTGTTTCTAGGTGTTTCAATGTCATGTGAGTACATTTCTATGCCAATATTCCCACGGGATCGAGACTTATGCGGGTAAAACCGCGGAGCGCAGCAAGTAAAAAATAACAAGTTTATTGCTGAACATGAACCTCAACTGACTGCTATCATCAACGCTCATATCGAATATTTTCTAATAACCACGCCAAGCTAAGTGTTGAGTGATAGGACCATGTTGGTATTTTCATAAGATACCTGCAGCGAACACAGACGTGCATTCTCTATTTTGCCTACCTACCTTAAAAAGACTAATGAACATAACATCACGCCTGTCCGATGGGTTAAACTCAAACTCAAAGCATTTATTTAAATTAAACCATTTACAGGCACTTTTGAATTGTCAAGGGGTCGGTCAGTCAAAAATATGAAGCTAGTTGCCCATTTCAAAGCGTAGTAGGTACCTATGGAGAAGAACGGGCAAGAAACTCCACGGACACTCTTTTAAATAAAATAAAAAATAGATACAAAATATTGGTTACATCATTCATTTTGAAATTATGCATGTGAGAACAATGTAATAAGACGTGCACGTTCGTAAAAGCGTCCGTAATAAGAAAAAGAATCATTCAAACACTTAAAATAAATTAAAATAAGCCATGGCAGCTAAGAGATGACCAGTCCCAACTGACGGCGCCCGTTCACGAACATGACACATGGATCAGCACCATTCAGCTCAAACATTTTGAAGGGAGCTAAAAGATCCAACACACGCGCCATCATCAGCGAGACATTTGAGTGAGCATGACATACTCACAGCCGCCAGGGGTTATGCAGAGGTATACATAAATTACACCCACATTTCGGTTTCCAGTTATGTTTAAGTCCCATGCAATAGGGGGCGAGCTTAATGCCATCAACCGGGCACCAATCCAAACTCCAGACTGCTAATGAGAAATTCCTAATGGAAAAACCCAATAACACTTTGCCCGACCTGGGAATCGAACCTCATGCTCAGCAGCAGCGCTTCGGACCACTAGACCAACGAGGCATTGATTCTTCAGTCATGTGTACTATAAAATTAACAAATGGTTTCATTATTTCAAACTACAATAAAGAAAATGAAACCTCCTCGTTTACTCCTACCACACCAAGTCAAAACAAAGCTATTAAACTTAAGCTACACAAATCACACTTAAAAACCATGTACACCATCTAAATTGAACCACCCCACGTAGTCTACAAGTTGGCAAGGAAATAGAACATTAAGATAAACGTAGATGTTAATTTATTATTCGCAGTACATTGAATACGTCACGCATTGCTACGGACGCTGTAACTCATAGGAGTGCATAGTAATGTCGGCGGAGAACGGTGGGACTGAATATGTAGGTAGCTGAAGTTATACTATAGTACCTATGAATTTGCTTACCCTCTTCTTCCCTAAGGACTTATTCAGATTGCGTTATAATTTCATTTAAATTAAGGCTAAAAGTAAATATATACTTCAGGCTGTAGGTATGTAAAAGCGTTTATATTTTTGTACTTTTACGAAAAACAGAAGAAACCTGTAAAAGAAAGGCACTCAAAAAATAAATTTATTATTTATCATTCAGGCCTGTATTTTTACTACAAAATGATGTTTCTGTCTTGGTTTTTTTAAATTAGCTACTGTGAAAATATGGCCTAGATTCCGCCAGCTATCATTATAAGCAATCAGCTAAATTCTACTATACATTGTAACAGCGAATCAATTTTCACGCGTCCCCCTTTAGACCAAGGACAATTTTTTTTTCAGGTTGCTGCTGTTCTAAAGAGGACCTTATAGAATATGAATTATAAATTTCGACTCATTAAAAAGTTACGCAACAGTGCAAAATATCGCGGGTATTCTGGTAACATAAATTGTCATCAGAACTACTCGAGTGCGCAAGATTCGATATCAGCAATTTATCGAGTAATGTTGTGATAGACAACTATCACAATAATCAATAGTTGTAAAGAGAAGAAACTATAGTAAAACAGATCCTTAATTATAGATCTAAAAAAAGTGAACCAATTAAAAACAAGAAAATAATGCCTTTTCCAGATCGACATCCAATTACATCTCTTCCGAATCTCAAAAGTTGCTGCTCATCAATTAATGTATTAAATCCGTTGGACAATAAACGGGTTCCTTCTCTCAAAGTTTACAGTTGCCAATTCACATCGATCTGTAACTCGATGGAAACTGAGTTCCAAGTTTTGGGACTTCAATCCAAGATGATTGATAGCAGAAATGTTCTTGCTTCAAAACGTGGGTTTTCTCACAGTAATTTTAAAGGGAGAAAGTAATTTTAAAGTTGGGAATTAATGGGAATAATTTTGGGTTTGCGTTAAGTAGTTACTTCTTGGGACTTATTGATAGATGGAATTGATAGTTTAGGAGTAATATTAATAGGTAGGTACTTTTGGGTTTATTGACGGGCATTTTAATTCTTAAATTTTATTTATTCGACTAAATAAGAGGTCAGCTATGAGAAGAGATTCCGTAACTATTAGATAAAATCAGAAAGTGTGCATAAAACGCAAGTATAGTGACTCCAAAACATGAACTTAATTCACCATAGCACCGCATTATAAAAATAACAGGATATTGACAACAACTGAAACATTAATCAGTAAAATTAATGTTTTCAACAACACGTGTAACAACAGTACAACATCATCACTAATTCCCACCACAGTTCCACCAGCGCACAATAACAAAGAGCTCAAAACGCTCAACACTAGAGCTGCACCAGCTTAAACAGCTCCGCACAACATTTTGTGCGCAAAACTGCAAACTATGCACTAACAAAGTCAACGCCACATTCTTACCAACTAATCCGACGTGGTATGCTAACAAGCAGTTAGAACATCCACAGGTTATTAAGTAAGAGCAAAACAGTGTAGGTGCAGTCATGCATAAAACGGTAAGACGAATCGATTGAAAAGTTGCTGGAGCTTACGATCTTCGTGTCCTTTTTGTGCAGGGTTGAAGTTTTAGCAGATAATGTGTTATATGTGTAGAATTTGCAAGGACAGTTTTTTGGTATTTTTTTCGGTAAAGGCCATTTTTCTTATAACTTCATTGCCGTTCGTCCGTCCGTCCGTCTGTCTGTCTTTCAGACCCTTTTCCTTAGGAACGCGTGGAGGTATGAAGTTGAATTTAGTGTCAAATTGGAAAATCTTTATTTTATACAAACACATTTGCAGCTGGAGAATTGAGCGTGACAATGTAAAGTTTGGGATAAATTCATCCCAACTACTACAGAAACCTTCATTGTGCGTGGTCCGTCACGCACTTGGCCGGTTTTTACTTGTTAGGGAGAGGCAACTAAGAAATAACGGTATCCCAAATAGGAAAAAAAAACCAACAACGTAATTTGAGTGTCCTATTAAAATTACGCAAGTCGTAAAGGATATACGGAACCCCTAAGCAGTTTCGCGTTTGATTCAGAGAGTTGAAAATCCAATAACAGATTGGACACAAGTCTTTCATTATCAAGATGTTATTGAATCAGTCTTGTAGGCTAGGCTAGGTTACAAACTACTTAGCCGTGAAAATCTAAAGAATTCAACAGACCATGCATAAAAGTAAAGAAAGAAATAAAGGATAACATTTATGTAGACACAGCACGTGAAACACAAAATACAAACAACAAAATGAAAAAGTAACAACAATAGTGCGTGACTCACGGCTGCGCCAAAAAAGAAGCATAATATTATCTCTATAACATAAAAAGCCAAAAATCTCATACCATGAGTGAACGAAGACATTGCAATAGGAGGTACCTACGAGTATATCCTAATTAGGGCAAAAATAATAACGCAATTGAGAGTGAATCCTTATGCAACGAGTTTACCTGATTCAGAGAGTTGATAATCCAATTACAAATTGGACACAAGCCGTTTTTATTGTCAAGATTTTTATTGAAGCAGTGTAAGCTACAGAAATCAACAAATAAGTAGCGTAACTCTTCATCATAACACTCAAGAAACTCACCAATAACAAGAAGAAACCTCATTTTTTCTCAAACATTACATAAAGCGTTGGTACCTCGGTATTTATCATCTGAATGGCGTTCCGTACACATGGGGACAACAACTGTTCACATAATGGCCCTACTAGCCTCTGTAATGGCACGCAAGTGTAACACTGCTTAGAATTGGCTTTCATGAAAATATGGTTGGAATTTTACGAAGTACTTTTGAACGAAATATTTTTGGGTTTTTAAAGAAATCTTATGATCGTGGTGAAGGTTAAGTGCACTTTCTTTCAAAGCTTCAAGAACTCCCTAGATTTATTAGCTTGTAGTTATACTTAGATGCATGCTACTTCATTTGATACTGTAAGCTTTCTTTACAACAAAAATAAATAAATATAGGTACCCATACTGAAACAGGTATGTACTGACGATATGTTTAGTTTCTATTTAGTAAATAAATAGTTCCCCTGTCTGTATCTTTGTCATAAAACATCCTTACTCCAGCACCGATCAATGTGAATATCCGTCCATAATATCCAATAAGTCTAAAAGGTAATAATCCGTACCCTAAAATGTTTCCCAGCTTCAATATTTTCCCGATACATAAAACAGCGCACCATAGCGATAGGTATATAGGTGCTAATACTGCCAGGTGCGGTATGAATTCGCGATGAGTGCCAAAACTGTGAACTAGGACGCTAACAAGGCCATTTAATTAATTTTTAATTGATTTGGAAAGTTCGTGTCGATGCGAAGGGCTGTGCGGCTATTGAGGCCGAATATTTTTCCGAGATTTTTCACAAGTGGAGGACTAGTTAGAAGTTTTTTTTTCATTTTTTATTTGATGTCGAGTTAGAATTTGTGATTCGTTTGGGCTAAAGAAAAATAAATAACTAACTTTTGCCTACGGTTTCACCCGCGTGGAGGTCGGAAGTTATCCCACGGAAACTTACTACTGGGATAAAACGTATCCTATGTCCTAACCTAGGTCATGGTTCTATGTGTGCAAAACTTCATCGACATCGACAGACACATTTACTTTCGCATTTTTATCTAATGCTGCTTTTTTCTAAATTCCTTCCTGAAATTTGGAAAGAAAAGAAAGAAAATAAATTTATTTGACTCAGGTAAAAGGCACGCAATATTCACACACAAAAAAAAAAAAAAAAAAAACTGAAAAAAAAAATGAAAATAACTTAGAATAGTACTGTGTGCCTCACGGCTGTGCCAAATAGGCCCAATGAATTTAACCTATTACGAGTACCAAACAAATGACTGCTGTAAATTTAACAATTGAAGTGTCACTGGACGCAAATATAAACTCAGGGGTTTATAAAATGACTAGCTCTTCATCCGCGACTTTTTCCGCGTTGGTTTTCGTACTTTCCCCTTGGAACTTCAACGTCCCCTCCACCTTCTCTCAAGGGTAGTTTTGGGAAGTGAATGATTTCTGCCTTTATTATTTCTCTAGACAAGCATTTGTGCCAGGTTTCTAAACCCAAGGAATTAAAAAAAAACATACAAACGAAATACTCCCTTTCATCCCCTTAGGGGTAGAATTTCCAAACATCCTTTTTAGTAGATCCCTACGTCATATAAGTATCCTACTGTCCTTTTGAATTTCGACCCTGAGCGGATTGTCCAGGGCAATGATGTGTGAGTCCGGACTCTTGCCACAGTATAAATAAGTAAGTAAGTTATCTAAAGATAACTAGTAAGTTATTTATGTTGTGCTCCTACCTTCCATTTATTTATATACATACATAGATAGATGTTTGCTTTCGTTAACTGAATCCGGAATTCAACTAAGCGAGCAATCTAGTTTTAACATTAATTGATATCATTAACAATCACAAATAATTAGTATATTTAAACCAAGACATTTAATTTAACAGTGGCTTCTATTTATTTCATTATCGACTAATAAACCACATGCAATAAAACTATTTCGCAATTCCATACAATCAGGATGTTTTAATGCCAAGATTTATTAGGTACCAAGATATTAAAGTGTTGTACAGTCAACAAAATATATAAGTATGCAGGATGCGAACTACATCTACTTTATAAAGCTTCGTGCAGACTAGCGTGACGTGACACCGGCTATTGTTATACCGTGAAATTTTCTTAGAAATTGTATTGTTCGAGTCACGTCACGCTGGTCTGCACGAACCTTTATTCCTGTTGGCACGTGCTGAGTAGTCAAATCATTGAGATCACAACACTGATAGTATCTTATTTCTATAAAGCTCACAGCGCATATCTTCGATATCTCTAAAATGTGCGTCTATGTTATCACACGCAGATCTTCTATAGGTATCTTATTTAAAAGTATAATGCAATTCTACAAAAGCAAATTTCTCGAGTGTGAGATGTATGTGTGAAGAAACACAGAAAGAAAGAAAGAAAAAGTACTTATTGTGACTCACACAGGAAGATCACAAACTAAACTAAACACACAAGATAAAAGGATAAAAATCAAAATTACTGTTTTTTTTTTAAACATATCATAATAGTAAATGGATATAAAAGTATGTACGCTGATAAAGTGACAGACATTGACAACCAAAAGCTTTAT
Source organism: Xanthia togata (assembly GCA_963853775.1). NCBI lineage: Eukaryota > Metazoa > Arthropoda > Insecta > Lepidoptera > Noctuidae > Xanthia > Xanthia togata. The sequence goes on along the minus strand of OY970797.1, from coordinate 3,495,830 downwards.
TATGAGTTAATGAGTTTTTATTGCATGCCTGAATACGAAACTCTTTTGCTGTACGTACAAGACGTAAAATTGGACAAATACGACAGTTGCACCAAGATTATGATGTCCGGGAAACGTATATTGTGGGAAATTAACCGGACGAGGCCGTTTTAATATCGTTCTCGTGATTACCGCTACAGAGACCGTCTTTGGCTGTTTTCCAACTAGGGTACCTACCGTGCATTATTTTAACGACTTGTTCTTAGTGAAATATCGGCACTGTGCCGGTAGTGCGGATATTTTAAAGGATGCTGGGAGTCTTAATTTCCCCAATGATTTGGAGGAAGACAAAAATTTCCGCTACCGGTGCTTGTGATGCATTGCGAGTTGCAGCCGGAATCAGGTCACGGATTTGCATGGTTCTCATGGGTATAAGCATATCTAGGTAAATAGGTAAACGCAATGTAAATGAAATGTAATAAATAAAAAAATGGAGATTCAGGCGATACTGGTATACATAGAATAGGAACAGATACAAAATAATGATCGATGATAATAGGATGACACAATGGATGGTCTTATCGCTGAAAGCTATCTTTTAAAAATAAGACAACCTTTGGATGGATTTTAATTTTCATTATGTTTATGCCTAGTGAAAAAAGTAGATCATTTAATTACTTATTTTTCAGGGTACTCACAGAAAGTCAGATGTATGTAGGTCGAGTCATCTTCAATAATTACAAGACAAAGCGTTTCTTTAAATTGGATCATTTAGAAACAATTTTGAGCAATCAAGTACTAGTTTTTCAGTTAGGGTTTTTTAGTATAGTACATTACTGTCGCGGCCTGCAACAAGGGCATTGATGGACGATCGTGAGAATGTTGGCCGGGGTGAAGCTGAGGCACACATACGTGAGTCCACCAATGCCTGGTCGTGGCCAAGGTTTGTATAGTACTTTTCTCAAAATCAATTATAAATTCCAGAAAGAATGACGAACAACAATAATTTTTCACGCGTCAATATGTTTATTTGTTTCATCTTTACTTCAAAGAGCTCTATTTCCATGCCAAATCGAGATTTAAATAAAATCTTTGAAAAGTAACCACCATGATTGGCATATGATGAAGTAAAATGTTCGTTTTATTTTTAAATAACACGATAGTTATGGATTTTCATACAACATTGCCGGCCGGGCGCTCGCACGTATTTGATTCTAGTACAGCAATTTCGATTTATTTTGAGGAAGCTTGTCAAAATAATGCTCGATTTTCCAAGCATGTTTGAGAAAAATAATTAATACTTTTTCCTCAACAGCCAACCATATAGGTGAACATCATTGTTCACTATTGAGCTAAGAGCTCACCTATGAGAAACTCTACTGATTAAACTTATCCCGTACGAACTGTGTCTTAATTAAAAAGTTCTTAGCGATCCGAATAAAATCTCACAGATTTCATCTAATAGAAGTTTCTCAGTGAAAGTACTTTAATTAACGTGCGAACTCATTATTTCTTATTATTTAACTTCAGCAGCCTCTTTGGAGACCAAAAAGGTCTTTAAAGGTGCGAACGCTTTTTTAAAGTTTTGGGGTCGATTATTTTACGAATTACGAATGAAAGTATGTACATTATATGAAACAGTCACAGGGCTTTTCTTTTTATGCATTAACTTTTTGTTATTAAGCTGCACAAAGAAAAAACCACATTATTATCTATTGATGTCAGCTTCAAATTAGATTTTTCATATTTTAATGTCACTACTCAGCTTTCTTGTCATGTCGTTGTAAATAGTTGAGTGGATTAGTTTGTTTACCTAATAGTTTCATATGTTTTGTGAATTATAGAATACGAGGATTGTACACGTACGTAATCCAGGTGTGCAGAGATGATCGAGCAGTGATAGCCTAGTGGTGTGACCGTCAGACTGACAAGTCGTAGGTCTCGAGTTCGAACCCAAGGCATGCATCTCTGACTTTTCGGATTCATGTGCGTATTGTATAATTATCACTTGCTCAAAAAACGGTGAAGGAAAATATCGTGAGGAAACCGGCATGCCTGAGAGATATTTCTCGACGGCATGTGAAGCCAAGTCAGAGGCCCGTGGGCGGCTTTAAAACTCTGACACCAGGTTAGTTTACTAACCACACGAAAAGAAGAAGTGATGCCGACGACAAGCATGGCGACCGCGCCGTCTACTCAGTTATTAGAAGAAGTTCTTCTAAGATTAAAATGAAATAATATAATAAAAATGCTTTATTTAAGTATCAAATAAATGTTTTAGTTTTGCTTAATGCATAATAGGTATGAATAAGCCGACTAAGATAGTAAGACAACATGATGGGATGCGTGGCCTCCCCAGCCTGAATACCTACCTTCACAGGTCTTAAATTCTACATTCGCCTTTGAACCTTGCATAAATATAATAAGATATGATAAGATATACTTAATATTGAAAATATTTGTAAATGACATCACGACTGACAGTTGTCCCACTAAGCCCACTGACAAGTACACTATTATCACTATAACAATAATACGTGTGAATACTACACTGGACAAATGTGTCCGCGGCACCAGTCGCTTGAAACGTCGGGCGATGTTGACCAACCAACGTCTCTAGGTATCCAAGCCTGTCACGACCTTTTTCATCGTTTTCGATGTTGCCAGACATATCTAGGGATACGTGTCGTGGGAAGCTTTATGCGTCGGAGCCTGTTCTGTGCGCTCTGTTCCCTTCGAGAGGGGAACATGCCTCCCCCGCCCATGGCTCCGCCTACTGCGGTACCCGATGCGGACCGCGACGCTGACGACGACGACGATGCTCCGGAGGTGACCGAGGTTGAGATGAGAGTTGAAATAAGAAGGCTGAATACCAAAAATACCACCCCAGGACCCGACGGCTTACCTGGGAAAGCCTGGTTCAGTCGTGTGGTCTCGAGGCCTGTTGGACGGATAGGGCCGTCATCTACCCCGGTCACCAGGGAGAATGGAACAGGCGAGAGATGTCATGCGGTGTCCCACAGGGACCGGTCCTGGGGCCACATCTGTGGGACATCGGGTACGACTGGGTGCTGCGCGCCGACCTTGCTAGCGGCGTCAGCGTCGTTTGTTACGCTGACGACACGTTGGTCCTGGCGCAGGGGTGGTCGCACCATCGTCAACAGAATCTGGAAATTGGGACTCGAGGTGGCCCTGCATAACTCCGAGGCCATGTGTTTTCATGGTCCTCGGAACGCGCGGGTTCCCAAATAACAGTAGGAGGGGTTCACATCGGCGTCGAGTCGACGATGAAGTACTTAGGACTCGTCCTCGACAGCCGGTGGAACTTCGTGGAGCATTTCCAACGTCTGGCTCCCAGACTAGAGCGGGCCGGGGCTGCCTTGTAGCGGCTCCTGCCCAATCTAGCAATCTGCTCAATCCAAACGCCTCCTGCCGTAGAGCCTCCATGCAGGGGTCGTGTGGTCCATGGCCGTTTACGGGGCACCGGTGTGGGCGCGTTTATTAAAGCGGCGGCCTACCCGCCGGTTGAACTTGTCCCTGCAGAGGGTCTTGGCCACCCGGCCGGTCCGGGGATACCGCACGGTCTCCGATAAGGCGGCGAGCCTCCTTGCCGGATTGCCGCTATGGGATCTGGAGGCAAAAGTCCTCGGGCACAGGGCATGGGAGGCCGTCACCTCCTTCTGCGAAGTAGTAATGCTAGCGAAGGAGGAGGCGGAACGCGTGAGGGAGATGAGCGATGGGTAGCTCGCCGTCGGTAGAAGTTATTTAATAATTTACTACGCAAAAAAAAAAAAACCTGTTGCCCATTTATGGTGTATGATGCACGACACAAATCAAAAACGCGTTGGTTTGCTGTTGCAGGGCAACAAAACATCGTGCATAGTAATTTTAGAACGTATAGGGATACGTTCTAAAATAGGTCGTATGGTTTTCGTCATCTAAGTGTGTGCCATATTCGTTCAGCCGTTTTAGCGTGAAAGCGTTACAAACAAACAAACACAATTTCACATTTATACTATCAGTTAGAATGATGTTCACATTTATAGTAATAACAAAAGACATTTTGTCAATCATAACGTAATTATGTCCGCTTGCTTTGCATAGAAGTGCATGGAGTACAATAGGAAATGACGCTCTTCAGATGTTCAATGTGTACAAGGCTTAATATACAAAGTCAGCTACTAGTGCCACTTTTCCCTTCAGTAGTCATTATTGGAACTATTCATTTCCGCCATCTTTGAATATCATATACTGTTTACTCGTTGGTTTACTGTCATGGGGTATGTTTGTACAGGGCCACTTGCTTTTTAAACAACGTTTTTCTGTCGAAACCCAATAGTAGAAAAAATTTGGTATGATTATCTTTTATCTTAATTTGACCGAGATCTACCTATCTTTTGAGACTATTTGTACGAATGTACGCGAAGTCTAAGTGTGACACCCAGATTAAATGGAGTGCTGCCATTCATATTTTTGTATGTTGTTTTTTTCTTGGGCCTTAATGACAGCAGTGAATTGATAGGTAGCTTTGGCTGGGTTTGATTGATTTTCTTGGAATCCAGAGGTTGCCAATCCTATTTTTTTTATTTGCCGATATTGTTTCCCACTGCCTGGGCAGGACTAACCTTTTTCCTTCCAAATCTTTTTGTTTTATGCGATTTGAGGCCATGTTGGCCCCGCCATCATGATTAGATCTTCACACCACCTTTGCCGCGGTCTACCTCAATGGTGATATCCTCCCTCAGGCATCCAGTGAGTGACGATCTTTGCCCATCTCTCCAAGTGCATTTGATGGGAAATTTTATCTATTATTTTATTGACGACCGTCCATTGTTTCTTGTGCAACCATTTGATTTCTTTCCTTACACAGAGCTATATAATTATTTATAATTGCTTTTAAACAAATATCTAATCGAGTTTTTTTTTTTACACATAAATATCTATTTTTATTTAAATATAAAACACACTATAAAACTGATTTACATTCGTAAGACGTCCTCGTAACATAAGGTCCAGTTGAAAACCAGCGTCAGACACTAGTTGTCTGGCATTTATGCTGAACTGGGCCTATTTAGTGCAGCCGTGAGGCACACAGTACTACGAGTATTCTACTTTTTTTTTTCTGTTTTTTTTTTTGTTTCTGTGTGAATATTGTGTGCCTTGGACCTGAGTCAAATAAATTGATTTTCTTAATTTCTTCTTTCTTTGAAATAAATACTTAAAATTAAAGATTTTTAGGTAAGTTTAACTTACGAAAGACATTTTCATTACAAGATTTTAATTTCGCTTTCTAGACTGCAAATGTAGACTTTAGTTGCAGTCTTATAAAAGCGAAATTAAAATCTTGGTCTTTGTAGAAAAACTGAGTAAAAACTACATTAAGATTTGTATTCTAATAATCAAACCTATTCAAAACATTATTGACTATTTATTTTCAACTAGTAAATGATTAAACAATTTTTCTCAAACATCAGACAGTTTCTCTCGTCTCGGTAGTAAATATTATTGCCGGCACCATTCAATGGTAGTAGCGGTTAAATTATATGTTCGGACTTTACTCTGGACGTGATGCATTCCTTGCATTTTCTGACGCTGTTCCATGTTGTGGGCAGAGCGGTGAAGTTTGCGTTGAATACTTACTTTATTTTTATTTATTTTGGGATTATACAAGTACAACAAAGTGCATAAAACATAATAAAATTTAAAAAAAAATTGAAAACGAATTAATTCTGACATTGATTAATATCGATTAAAATTTAAACTAGATTTTGAAAGAATAGATTTGGCCGCCTGAACATGAACAGCTCATTAATGACGACTATTTTGTTTTGTTTTTCTTCGAATTCTGTGCTGCGTATGAAATGCCTGATTGATTGAATTCCTAAACTGTCTTTTGCTTCTTATATCTAATACTACACTACACTTTACCATTTATAGCATGGGTCGACGAAACTCTGATCTTAAGTTAATAAGCCTGACGTGGTTGTAAAAAGTGGTTTGCAAGGGTCCGCTGTAAAAAGACTGGTAATTAATATAACAGTCAGTTCGCTTATAACTTGGCACATCATTTTAAAGTGGAACTTTTCCAATAAATGTAACGTGAACGAGGGACGAATGTCTCTGCGGTCATGGCTTGCATTGTTACGCGCCCGACGTCATTGATTTAGACCCCGTTCTGACCGGTTCTAGCCAGTTTTAAGCGGTTTCAACTGCTTTTAACCGGTTTTAATCTTTTAACCCGCTGTCCGCTTTGTTATTCGTATTGGAGGGTCAGGTGTGTGGGGTTCTTCAGAAGTTTTCTTTTGTTATTGATTGGAAAAGTAACCGGTTCCCTGTTTGTGGTTAAAGGGTTAAGGTTCTGTTTGGTTGTTATTATGGGGTATTAATTTAGGGCGGTCTTGTGGAGGGTTGATGGGGTGGGTTGTTTTAATCATTATTATTGATGTTTTAGTTGTTGATTTAAATGGTGGAGCTAGTGATTATTTTTGATTTTCTTCACTGATAGGAACTGAAAAGGTTTTAAAATTATCTGAGCGTGTAACTGTAGAAGTTGCTTAACTATGCTGCAGCGCTTTGTGTTTCAGTAATCCAGCGTTAAAACAAAAAAGCTGCCATTGAAATTGTTACACAGAATTCTCTGATTTAATTTCCAGAACTTACTTTTATCCGAAAATTTAAAGTTGCAGCTCAAACTTAATCAATGAAAATTCGGTGAAATCCGTGAAATAACTTTTTTGCACCACCGTATTGACAGAAACTGTTCCAACCCTGTTTCTTTTTCTACAAAAAATAAATGAGACGCAACTATAATTCGGTGGAACCCATCAAACACCTGATACCGTGTCCAAACTGCTCTCAGAAAAAGTTTCTTGTGCAAGTGAAGAGACTACAGCGGAAATAATATTTAGGAAAGGCCAAGGTGTTATTTAGTTTACTTTACTGATAGAACAGGATAAAATTACATTATAGGAAAGATCAATTTAAAAAAATACTTCGAAAGCAAGGCGGCGTAGATTAAACTCGTAGATTTAACTCGCCCGAAACGGGTGAATCGACAGTTTTAAGTAATATTATTTTTTCTCTAGCCGATTCGCACGGGGTAATTTATTTGTGGGCGAACTCCAGAACTTCGTAATGCCATTGCCAAATTTTGAATTTTTTGCAATAAAGTTAAGAAAAAAGTACATTAACCGACCGCTTTAAATTTTATGAGTGAATTCTTGCGAATCAACCAAAATCCCAGCAAGAAAATGGCAGAAAAAAAATGTGATTCAATTAAACAATAATTATGCTTACTAGAAGGCTGCACTCAATAATCTGGTATGCAAAGTGGAGACCTCTCTCGACATTTGATAATGTTGTGTTGTTAAAAATGTGCGTAAGATACTCATTTCTCTTTCTCAGAACTCATTATTATCACACCGCCAATCGCCTCTCACTTACACCCAAACCCACAAAACAGTACACAACAAGTATACATTACAGATTATATTTTTTCTAATACCGGTCACGCGACACCGCCGGTCAGTGTCGAATATAATTTTCCTCGTTAACTGGTCGCAATTCGATACCTATAATCGAGACCGAGTATCGATAACGGAAACCTTAGAAAGTCTACAATAAATTGAAGGAGCAGAAGGTTCGCATTTGCTTGCGATAAGCACGCACAAGTCTTAAAGTTATAATTTTTTTCTGTCACTGTCATTACTCTCTCTTGGAAAGAAACATTTTCAGCATTTACAAAGACTGCTTTTGCAATACCTAATATGTAGGTCATTTAGAAATGACTAGTATGTTACAACTAGTAAAGGTAGCACACGACTTATTTCCCGACCGATTATGTCAGCCTCTATGTCACTGTCACTCTTGGGACATGACAGGACTTGATGTTTTGGAATAAAAACATCGAAGACACGTGTGACATCCACCAATCCGCACTGGGCCCGCGTAGCGTATTACACAGCCCACTCCCTTTCATAAAAAGGAGGCCTATTCCAGCAGTGGGCAAATTATAGTCTGATGATGCTGTCTCCGCCATCATGGCACTGTATGAAGTAGACCTTTTGTTTCTTTCTCCTCCTTAAAAAGAAGACATTAAAATTTTACGCGCGACGCCTGTCAGCTGTTTTATTTGCCGTTTATTACCACAGATTAGGGCTTGGCGTGTTTATTTTTTCTTATTAAAGCACTTTTGAATGTTTAGTGGCGATAAAATATGCGATTATCTAAATTATTCGAGAATCGAATCGTGCTGTAAATCTGTAAATTAAGAGGTTTGTGTATTCTGGAATTAAGTTGAGTCATAATATTTTCTCATTTTCATGTAATTTATTTCTCATATATTTGCAGTTTATGATGCTCGGGAGATGCAAGAAATAACGGCCATAATATTTTCCATAGGTGTTTAAAATTAAATACAAGCCAAAAAATATCGACTGCAGAGGGAATGATTAGTATCATCAGTACCTATGGCATACAAGTTTTTGTCATGATTTGGCAAAAGACAGTGAAAATGGCCCTCTAGTCTAATGTCTAGGTGGACAGACGAATTCACAATTCACTCATAGGGCAAGATAATTTACGCATAGATAATATCGTGAACCAGAGAACAATGATGAAACATAAGAAGGTCGCTAGAAATCCTGGTATTACCAGCAGCATTATAAATTAAAAGGAGAAATGTTTAAAGATACTGAAGTTACCAGCCCAGTGATACAGATTTGTTGTTATCTTTTCAAAAAGCATCGTGTGAACCAAATTAGATTACGTGTGAAGTATGAAGTGCCTCTTCCCAAATAGATTTCAAATTACTTAGGGGTTATCTTAATGTTTAGTTTCTTTTAAGGGCAGCGCTATTAACTGTCTTAAGTATATCGGTATGTAAAAGTGCCTCGAAGCTGCCCTGGTCTATTTTGGATGTCTAAAATAAGGAGAGTAAAACACTGAACCAAGATTGACCGAATGTAGAAAGGTGGAATTAAAAGGAAGATAAATTATACGTATAAGAATAAGGAAAAAATATTCATTATAAAATCTCAGTGACTAACTATGAATGAATATGAAATTAACAACTCAATCCATTGCAGTCCGCAATGGATTGAGTTGTTAATTTCATATTTTAGGTTATGAACTCAATAGATAAATTGATTAAGGGTAAATAATTAAGCTTACTTTCTACCATATATGGTGGCCTAACTAGTACAGCATGAAAGCCAATCGTGAGATCCAAGTTTAAATATTTTAGACTCAAAAAGTGTTTTCGGAATTATTTGTGATCCCTTTTTGTGTATCAATTTCTCATAGTAATCTGAAAGAAGAGGTAAATAATATCATGATACCTAGCAAAAATGATATGACAGATCATGTATTCAGTTTACTGCCACAGCACTCATGGCCATCATGTCTTCAAAGACTTTTACAACTTTCTATGTCATTAATCGAATGTTTTATGAAGACCTTCGTGCCCTCAGTAATATTGTGTTGACATTATGTTATTCGAATGGACCATAATATTGTGCCGTTACTCTTGGTTTCTATGGCGTGAATGTTGTAAGAGGTCAGTGAGGTTAAACAGGTAGCTTGGTAGCACTATCTACCGGAATACATGAGACGAATATGTTTTGCATAAGTATGTTGAGGTTCTAGATAAACGAGACGGGCCTGGATATTATTGTAGTGCAGGAGTCAGAGAATTCTAACTTTCGCTGTAAACATTGTTTTTTTTTTTGTTTTCTATTGCTTGACATGAAGTGAATGACATTATTAAAACTAAACTTGACAAGCGGCAATCGCTTTCAAAACCATTTTGTATTTCTCAAGGAGCTTAAACTAATTCCATGGTATTTCTGCAACGCCTTTCACCTGTATCGAGAGGTGCAGGCGTTTTCGATAGCTTATATCAGTCCCATACACTTATGACTTTTCCATCACCGTTATCGCAAATACAATCTCACTTTCTCTAGATCTCATTCTCCACTAGGTTTCGAACTTTAATAAATTTGTCGGTGCACGAATGTCAATTTCTGTGCCACTTAAAAAAAAAAATGTGGTCTCACATTCTCATTTTCGTAGGATAACCTGCGCTGGTTTGAACGGTATTGACAGGTAGAATGACGCAATGTTCTTTTCACTAAATTGCTTTATGATTATTTTACCTTTTTATTTTGTTATATATTGTGTTGTGTTTCACGAACTGTGTCCAAATAAATATTATTCTTTCTTTCTTTATTTTTTACTAGCTTTTGCCCATGTGTTAATCCATGCTAAAAACTACCTTTTTTTTGGGTGGGAAATCATCAAACTACCTGTGTACCATTTTATCCAAATCCGTTCAGCCATTTTTCCGGAATTGTCTCTTTGTCTGAATATAATTATATGTTCAGACAAACGGACAATTCTTGGTTACTATTTCATTATATGTATCAATAACATTCGTGTTGTATTTAGTGTAATGAGTTTTTCACAGAATTTCTCGATTATTGCCAATAGTACGATTATAATTATGTTAAGCAATGTAATGTATGTGTAGTTTACGTGTGTATTTGTTTGTGTTTAAGTATGTATTTATTTATGGCATCGTCATGTTAAATACTATTTCCGGAGACGTGCAGCCTTACATACATCGAACATGAATGTAAAAGCCGTTAGTTTTAGGAATAATTTTACAGCGTTTCTTGCATTGTTATTCATTATAATATTAATATTGGTAAAACCGCACAGTTTGCGGTTACGTGAGTTTAATAGTTCTGGGAACAATTGAGGAAGTGGTTAGAGTTAAGTTTTGTTTGTCACCGGCGTTAGTGGTGACTTGAGAGAAAATTAACAATGTTTCGACAAATTGCTGTTTAACTTGTCACATACATTTCAAAGACCATAATAATTCTGCTCTGTTTAACAATTATTAGAAGAACTTTACTAAACAAATTCAAGTTTTTTGGGAAGTCATGACCCCAAGATGTTATATAGACTGTTGGTCGCAGTCGTCAGTCTTTTCCATATCACCGAGACAGTTATTAATAAGGTGTTCTATACTTACTGCATTTTGTCTTTTTTGCAACGTCACGATTATAGAGGTTTATGTGTGAAATTCACTCATCGTCTATAGAAAATGGAGGATCCTCCGAACAGAAGGGTGTTGTGTCTGGTGAGCAACTACCCGGCGATTGATATCGGGACGTTGTATATATACTCGTTGCGCGGTAAACTCTGCTTGCGCGATGCAGGATTTTTGCGTGGCGATGTAGATGACGCCACACGATAAATGAAAACGTCCCGAGCGAGTGCGATGAATAATGCTCATTACATCTCAGTATTGGAAAGGAATACAGTATGATGGATAATCGTGAGTCGGATATATTTTTCCCCTGTTAGCTCATTTTATTACAAACCATTTCTGTTTTGTCCATCGTTTTTATAGTCTCACTAACATTACAGAATCTGTGACGAATTCCTCATTAGAATTGCACGACGTATGTACCAATGGCTGTTTCATGTTCTGTCCAAAGTCTTTGTTAGAATCAACACTTTTGTTTGGACGCTGTATTGTTTTCTTTGTAAGAGACGAGGAAGCTATAAATTTTAGTTGTAGGACCTTAGATGGTCAAGGTATAAGCTGAGCCAAGTAGAAACTGTCTTGAACTGCTCGGGGCTTAGAAAGCCTATTTGAATTAATCTGTCGTCCATTCTCATGTCAGCTGTAATAATTATGATTAGTTATTGTTATTTTAGTGAACCCATCACAATAGCTGTAATTAGTTATGTTGTTGTTCTTCTGTCGTGAAATTATTGCTGAAAGCGCACATTGTTCTGGAGCCTATTTTATAAAACCGACTCGCGACAGGAGATAGGCGACAATCCGTAAAGGTTCTTTCATAAATTTTCTGCTTTATTATTACTGTCAGGAAAATGTGACAATTTTATTCATTTATTTATTAAAAATTCAAAGTAAAATTCAATATATGAACACCAAATCGCTTATACAGGTTGAAATGGAATTCGTGAAACACCTCTTAACGGGTCATTGTAACCATGGGACCAATCCTGACATCGCGAAAAAAAACATCTGTTCTGTATATTTATGTTTGCATAGCTCGTCAAATTGTAGGTAACAGCTGTTTTTATTTCGAAAGTTGTTCATAATGATGAGTACAATGACCCCTCAGGAGGTGTCGCATGAATTCAATTTCACCTGTATGCTACAATAAAAAGAAAGAAAATTTACAATATAATTGTTTTTAACTTAAAGACATAAAATTCATACTCGCATTGTCAGATATGTTAAACCTCAAATGATACACATGTGTACCAAGAGTAACTTAACATAAGTCCTGGTCCATTTTGAGAAGACTATAACGTATTAAGGTCAACACAGACGAGAGATAATTCAAATACGTAACTGGGATTGAGAAAATACGACCGGAACTAAAGCTCTCGAGTAAATCGGAATCCCGGATATCCGGTATTAGCCGACCGTTATTCAGTTATTGCTGGGCCAATTGTTTTGTATTTAATGTCTGTGTTCCATTCTAAAATTACATGGGTGGGCAATTAAGTATTACATAATATATATAGTATAATTATCACATGCTTCAAAAACGGTGAAGGAAAACCTCGTGAGGAAACATGCCTGAGAGATATTACTCGATAGCATGTGACGCCAAGTCAGGGGCCTATGTGCGGCTTTAAAACTCTGACACCAGGTTAGTCACACGAAAACTATTAATTATTTATTTATTTTAATTAAATAGAACGAAGCCGATTACACTATTTAAACATAATATAATTTATTTAATACAGTCACGCATTCTTCTCACAAAAATTCAGACATTCTGACAGTATCATCTTCCATTCATTTGCAAACATATCAAGATCTGTGTTTGAGTTCAGGTAAACAAGAAGATGGGCGGTCTTATAGCTAAAAGCGATCTCTTACAGGCCACCTTTGCAGATATAGTATAATATTACATATTATAATAATTCTATACATAATTATTATAAAATTTAAATATAAACTAAAGTCGCTTTTCGTGTCGATCTATGTGACCGCTTATATCTTCTAAACTACACAATAGATTTTGATGCGGTTTTCACTATCATTTAGAGCATTTATTCCGGAAGGCTTTTATGAATAATACATTAATATTCAACTTGGATATAGCACTGAAATCTCGATGTTTTGGCTTGTCGCCATTGCTCTCGTGTGAATCAAGAGCGGGTCACTAGTTAAGACATGCGACTTAAACTTTGTAGCATTTTGAGGATTCCCAACTGTTAATAAATAAATAAATAATCGTTTATTTCGGAAATCAGGTTCCATTTTGTTAGTATTACAGTCTTAAAAATAATGTTAGTACGTAAAATATTAAACTAATCGGGCATGAAAGGAGAACCACTCATCTCCTGTTGCAAAGAGAGTGCCACCCCATCCACGCCTGCAGCATTGGTGATTCCCACCGTTCAGACAAGGTCTTCAGGAGAACGTTAGAGGTGATCCTCATCCGACGCATCACAGCGAATAAATCCTGTGTGCGTGCTTCTGCGAACATGATAATAGTCGAGTGATGCTAAAATATTACAATTAGTAAGTTCCTAATCACATCAATAGGATCGGGGTATACTCGTAACATTAACTTTCTTTCCGGAGACGCTCTGTCATTTCGTTTCCGCTTGCAGAGCTAGTGAAAGCTATTCCCTGATCCTCAGAATTCTAAAAACCTGCAGCCTACCGCCGCGCGCCTCTGCTGATAGGCCTCCGCGGCCTACCGCCACGTGCTACTACCGCGAGCCTGTGCTGACAGGCCTCCGTGGCCTACCGCCACGTGCTATCACCGCCAGCCTGTGCTGACAGGCCCCCACGTCTGCCACGTGTTACCAAGGACGGTACCCTACTTGTTTACTCGTGATAGTGCTCAGAACAGTGACTCGGTGACTTTACCCGCGACTTAGCCTATTACTTAAAATATAATTATGTATTAACTGCCTCGTTGGTCTAGTGGTCGCAAACACTACTGCTAAACATGAGGTCCTGGGTTCAATTCCCAGGTCGGGAAAAGTGTCATTGGGTTTTTCTTTCTGGAATTTCTCAGTAGCAGCCCGGAGTTTGGATTTGCGCCCGGTTGATGGCAATAGGCTCGCCCCCTATTACATGGGACTTAAACATAACTGGCGAAATATGGGTGTACACCTACTACAGTACACCTCTGCCAAACCCTTCAGGGAAACAAGGCGTGATGTTATGTTATGTTTATGTTACATGTATTAACTTTTCAAGCTGTTTTAATTCTACTACCTACCTATCAGTTAGTAGTACGGCCTATGCAGCCTACCCTGCTAAGCCCTAGCCGTTACATTTTAACTGGCGAAACGTGGGTGTTCTATAGGTACACTTCTACCTAACCCCGAAGGGAATAAAGGCGTGATGTTATGTTCCTGAAGCTTTCAATTTCTCTTATTATTAGGTTATTTCCAAATACCCGCGTGGAGCCAGTATTTAAACTAGAGCTTTTACAACGTTCTCCTTAAATACACCTGAAATTCGCAGTGCACTCCCACATCATTAAAATCTAACCACGTTTTAGTGTGAATTCATCGAAATTAATTTGCTGGACAGTCCAGAACATTATTAATTCAAAGCCAGTGGACAGACAAGACTGGTCCACAATTGCAGCGTTGGTAATACAGGAAATTTCAGGGCGGCATCTAGCCGGCGTTTCCGAATGCCGCGCCGGAAATAAGCGGAACAAATCCGGCCATCACTTTCACGGAAATGTACGGGGAGTGGCGAGCGTGTTGGGCACTAGTAGAGGCTAGTTGATTAGAGACACACACTATAAAACTGATTTACATCCGTAAGATGTCCTCGCTACACAAGGTCCAGTTGGAAACCAGGCACTAGATGTTTGACATTTTTGCTGATCAGGGTCTATTTGGCGCTGCTGTGAAGCACACATTACTGTTATAACTAATTTTTAGGGTTCCGTAGTCAACAAGGAACCCTTATAGTTTCGCCATGTCCGTCTGTCTGTCTGTCTGTCTGTCCGCGGTTTAGCTCAAAAAGTATTGGTACTAGAAAGTTGTAATTTAGTATGAGTATACACGTTAATGACGCCAAAAAAGTAGTAAAATAAAATTAAAAAAAAAACAATTATTTAGGGTACCTCCCCTACATGTAAAGTGGGGATGATATATTTTTTTCGTCCTTCCCATAGTGTGGGATATCGTTGGATAGGTCTTTCAAAAATATTAGGGGTTTGCGAAGACCGTTTTTTGATTAAGTAAACCGTTCGTGACTTATCAAGCTTTAAAGTACCAATTTTCGTTAGAGTCAAGTGTCTCCCCCTTCTACCAACTAAACGGTTGTAGTTAGAAATTCAAGTGTCACGGGAGTAGTACTTATATAATATAACGAAGTTTAAAGGAAAACTATCACACTTAAGTGGTCTTTACAAGTTTACGAGTAATAATTGACCAACTTAAATTTGCGGTTACAAAAACATGTTCTCACATATATTCCGTATGGGAGAACATGTTTTTCAATTACAAAGTTAAGTTTGTTCTTACGATTCATTCATTCCAACTACGGAACCCTTCATTGTGCGTGGTCCGACACGCACTTTGCCGGTTTTTTTCTGTTTGTATTGTTTGCCTTTTGTTTACTGAGATGATGATGAATGTAGAAGAAAAATACCAAATAAATTGGCATAGGGGCTAAAAGAAAGGTGATAATGTTGCCTTAATCTGGGTCAAAAAAATAATTTCTTTCTTTCTTTTCTTTTTAGGCTTCCGTACCCGAAGGGTGCCAAACGGAACCCTATTACTAAGCCTCTACTGTCCATTCCTCCGGCCGTCCGTCCGTCTGTCTTTCAGTGAGCTGTATTTTATGAACCGTAATAGGTAGGACAGTTGAAATGTTCACAGATTGTGTATTTCTATTGCCATTATAATAAAATAAAAAAAAGTAAAAAAAAAACAAATACCCCGCAACCCCATACAACAAACGCGTTTATTCGGCGTTTTTTTACTAACTATTATACTGTGTTACGGGAGCGTTCGTGTACGAGTCCGACTTGCACTTGGCCGGTTTTTTAGAGTTACGTTAAGATTGAATAAGGGAAATTAATTTAAGATTTTGGAGTTGTTGTTTCAATAAATATAGTTGCTGTTGACAGAAAGCTATGTGTTTATGACACTTACGTCAACCATTAATTTCTATAGTTGTCACTTTTTGTTGCAACAAATTCACGTACCTACTGGGTAGTGATAAAAGACCACGAACAAATATGTTTTCGACTTAGGTTCCTGGTAACCGTCATTGTAGAGCCCAGACATACATTTTAACGCTAGGCACTCTTTTATATATTATTTAACAGTTTATGTGTACAAGAAAAAAGGAACAGGAAAATACGTAAAAAGATGATGCTTATTTCTATAGAAACTCTTCCAGCATACCTGCGATAGGGAAGTGAATAAAAAGAGATGTAGACAACGTGTGTAAGAGTAGAACAGAAAATAAAATACATAATTATAATAAAAACATTTAACTAATTACTAATTTAAAAATAAATATGCAATATGAGAAAATAATTATAATGTAGTATATAATATTATAATAAATACAAAATATGCAACTGTGACGAAGTGGAAAGATCACCACACACAAATAATTCCATAATTTATCGATATCGAACAATTATAAGATCTTGGATACTCGTACAAACAGCTAGCTAGCTAGATTTTATTAAATCAAATCCTGCTAAGCAAAGAATCTGAAGGTGTTCCTGAAATGTCCTTTTTTAAACATTATCCTCACAAGTTGTCCAACAAGCTCGACCCTACTATGTCCCGTGTAGCCACTCTTGTCAACACTACCATTGCGAGCCACACCAGCTCAATAACACGGAAAATTATATCGCTTCCAGAGAAAACAGCTGTGTACCCGCCAGTACTGCTAGTTCCCGACTTGTAGTACATTACGTGCTGGGATTTTATTTAGTTGGCTTTTCAGTTTTCTAGATTTTCAGTGTGGGTTTCAGAATCTAGCTGCATCTGTCACATATCACATCCTTGGGCTCTTTCTTTTATACCAGGCCCTATTTAACATAACTGCAACGCTACATATTTTTTGAAAAATGATCAAGTTTTCACTAAGCAGAAAAATAAGAAAGAGACTTGTCGGATTGCCAGATTGTCGCCTGTCACCTGTCGCATTGTCAGATTATCGCCTGTAACCTATCGGTTTTTATTAAATAGGTCCCTGGTCGTCTGTCTAACTTCTTGTCGGTATGGGTCCTGGCTTCACTACTGTCGTTAGTGACTTTAATGGTTCTGAATGTGTAATCAAAAAAATAAGCATGATAGGTATCTACCTATTGAAAAAGTTATGTTAGAAGGATAACCTACGACAAGAGAATGGTAGGGATTTTTAAGCTGAGAAAATATTCTCGTATTTATAAATATTCGATTTCATCTACTGTCTATCAACGACAAATGGAATGCTTTCAAGGATTGAAAAAGTAAGGTTAGCGTCGAGTTTGAATCAGAAAGTCGCCTAACAGAGAGAGGTTTTCTGTTGCAACGAGTACCATTTCCTGGAAACCTTAAAAAACATAGTGTACAAGAAAAAAATACCGAAATAGTTCTGAGATTGATCCATCGATATTTCGCCTATAACCGATTCATTAATCCAGTAACGGTAACATGATTCGTCCATTTACAAACGATAGTCGCTTAATGGACGTCCAGCGCGAAACATAAATAAATGGCATTACTATTTTGTGTCAAAAAATAAATACCGCTCCTGTCAATAGTAGCATGACGGCTATAGAAACGGGTTATGTCGACGGAAAAATAGAAAAAATGACAGATTGTGTATTCTTCCGTCGACAAAACCCATTTCTAAAGTCAAAGTCAAATCATTTATTTCAAATAGGCCCTTGTAAGGCACTTTTAACGTCAAATTTACAAAAAAAAAAAAAAAAAGAATTTATTCTAGTTGCCCCATCCAAAATGTAGTTTTCGCAAGGAGAAGAATAGGCAAGAAAATCCACCGTTACTATTTGAAAATGTTTTACAATATTTTGTATAGATACATTAGATAAATGATTATAATTAATTATTATAAGACGATGCACCTAGAATAAAATCACTATACCAAAAAGTAAAAAGAGTTAAAAATTAAGCAACAACAGATAAATTAATTATATGATAGATACACGGTGCTCACTTAATTACAAAAATTGTAAAAGCAGACTATTTTCCAAAAAAAATACAATTAATAAGTCAGTGTGTGAGGAAGTAATCACAGAATGTAAAATCAATGTAATACCTATATTTTAAAAACTATTGTCGCAGGTTTTTCATAAAATTAGGTTTTTGATCAAAAACCTAGGTTTTTGATGAAAAACCGGAAGATGACACATTTTAAACTCAATTTCATCATAAACCTGTAACAATTCAGACTTTTGATAAAAAACCCGAACTAGTTTGGGTTTATGATTAAGTTCTTGTCAAAATCACAGGTTTGCTTTGTAGAAATGCTGAAAGAAATGCTCGTGCGAAAAACATAAAATGCGCTGCAAGACAAATCAATGTGCATGCTAAAAAAAAAAGGTTTTATGCAACACAAGAAACAAAAGATGTCACAAGTCAACAAACTATCATAATAAATAAAACATAATAGCAGATTTATAAAAAACCAAGTACGGGGTAAACGTTTCTTTATTATTTTTTTAGTTTTGACTCAGTTCTTCGTATTTAATAGTTAGGAAATTTCATTTGCGCGGTTTATCTAAATCAGAATAATATAGGTACATGAAATTGAAACATTTTATTTCATAATTGGATTGAAGGAGGAGAATATTGATTGGGTTATGATGGAATTTTGATAAATAAATAATTGTTTTCTTCCTACTAAGTTGCAAATGATGATGGATTGTTTTATTTATTTTATTTAAATTGATTTATTTGTCATGAAACAAAGCAAACCCGTGATTTTGACAAGATTTTTATCATAAACCCAAACTAGTTCAGGTTTTTGATAAAAAATCTGGATTGTTACAGATTTATGATGAAATTGAGTTTAAAATGTGTCATTTTCCGGTTTTTCATCAAAAACCTAGGTTTTTGATCAAAAACCTAATTTTATGAAAAACCTGCGACATATATAAATTATACAATTGAATATATAAGTAGATAAATATAGCAACCAGTTTGATTTTGTCTAGATTCCAGATTATCCTATGGAGCAGGACCAGCATGTTTCCAAGCATTCTTTTCTTGGATATATAATCCACTAATTTGTATTATGCTTGTTTACAAAGTGTACTTTTAATATGAGTTTTAAATTTAATTGTAATATATTACAAGGTATTTATTTGTAACATTTAACACAGTACCCCATAAAATATGTATGTACTTATTAATATTATAGTTCGAAATACATTTATACAATCTATTCCACAGTCAATTACAAATATTAACAATATAGACATATATAATTAAAAACTAACAGACTTAAAATAATACTATTAATAATATGTACAAGTATATATTACATAAAAAGTGGGGGGGGGGGGTAATTATAGGGCATCAAAAAATTCTTCCGCATCGCTGTCAACAGGAAAAGTGCCCAAAAGGCTGGCTGCATTGCCACGTTGAATGGCAATGCTGATTCTTTGGCCAAAGAATACGCCAGCCCTCTGGTCACGTGAAGAGTCGACCAACCGCTTGGCGATGTCTTGAAAAACTAAGTGGGCACTCGGACCCCATGGCCCTAGTGTTTCAACCCCAAACGGCTCAAACATATAAGTCCCAATAAGATTGGAGTATTTGCGCCGTTTGAGGTTTTCCGCACCTGCAGCAGCAGCCCCAGCACAGCCCGCCGTGCTAGGAAGATGGGATGGCGCACTCCGGCGGTGACAAGAGCACGACGGATGATGTCATTGATGCTGGCGTGCCGTGGTATCCGGCCTGCGCTCTTACTGCAGGATAGGCCATGGTGTCCGAGACAGTCGACACCTTCACCGCATCGGCAGCGATGCGGAGCCACACAAAGAGCGCCCAGACGCAGACAGGTATCGAGCCGGAAGGTGGTATCACCCAGCATAGTGCCTATGTTGGGTGATGGTAGCGCCTGGAGCCAGATGCCCGACTCCCACTCACCCACAGCCAGCAGGCGGGCACGCTCAGCAGTATTGGTGGACGTATTAATAAGATTATTCCGTACCAACCTGCAGAGCGGCTCATCCCACTGTCTCTGGGAAGATGGGTTCACGGGCCGATCTGTATTCGGGCAAGCCGCTTTCCAGGCGTTCTCCGCATCGATCAAGCAAGGCACTTCAGAGTAAACCAGGCAGGGGGCTAAAATTTTGCCGGACAGAGGACAGAGGACCAGATGACCTTGGACAGAGGACAGGAACGCGGGTAAGCTAATACTGGTAATTTTGCGGACGCCGAGGCCACCAAAACGGATGGGTAGTGTGGCTTGTAGCCACGCTCGGTCGTCCAAGGCCACATTTAAAATGAATGCGAATAATTTGGTCAATTTTGTCCAAGAGGTGTGACTGCTTCCATAAAGGGGAAGAGCGTAAAAAATATATAAAATTTGGACCAAAACAACAGTATCTGATCAGGGTGAATGCCGAATGTAAATTAATTTTGGAGAGTCTGTCCGAAATCTCGTTGAAGTTTTTGATTTTTTCGTCTATGAAAGAAGGACAGCTGTCTTCTAAAATTGGGGAACCTAGGAGCTGAAGTGAACTTTTTTCTAAAATTTTGAGTTGTGGGGCTATTGCATTAAATTTCTCCAGGGTCAATTGTCTGTCGGTAATGTCAGAAAGGAAAATTTCGCATTTTGATGGGTTAAGGTCCAAGCCAATGGATTTAAATTGTTGCTTTATGAGTTGTAGGTCTTTCAAAATGGTGTCTACATCACCTCCTAGCGTTCCATCATCCAAATACCACACGTTAAATTTTGAATTTAGTTTCTGTATAATTGGATGGATAGCCAAGCTGAAAATGACTGGCCCGAGAGGGTCACCTTGTTGGCATCCTACTGCAGATTCCAAAACATTGTCCTTGTATAGTAATTTAGAGGGGTACCTGTAACATTGCCACATAAAAACATAAATTTCGGGTAGTTCCTTTTTGGCTTCAGCCAACAAAGTGTCCTTATTGACAGAGTTAAAGGCATTCTTAACGTCAACCTTGAGGATAGCCTCACATTTGTTGGAGTTTAAAAAGGTGGAAAGGGCATGCACGGCAGCCTCACAGCCCCCTCTCGAGCCAAAACCAAGCTGTAGAGGCTGAAACTTAGCTGTAAGGGATTCGCTGTATAGCTTACAGCATATTTTGGCTGCCATACGCCTGTAGGTGCACCCAACGGCGATGGGACGAATGCCGCCGTCCTTCTTACGCAGGGCACATAGGTTGGCCCCGTATAAGACATCGACCACGGCCTCGTTCACACCGCCGGTGAGCATGAGTTTAATCAGAGCCGTGAGCTCCTTTAGAAGCGACTCACCAGCGTCCCCGGCACCTGAACTCAATAGGTCCTTTAGATGTTGTGGAGTCAGGCCGTCGAGGTCGCCGGCGGAACCACTCCGGAAGGAGCTCACGGCTGCAATCAACTGGGGCGCCGAAATGTTTAGAAAGGTTGAATTTAGGAGGGTCGGGTCGGGAGGATCGGGAAAGGTGAGACTATCCGCAGGCGCTGGGTGTTTACTCTCTTGAGCTGTTAGCGTTTCTGGAGAGTAAGGCGCCACTACATCGCTGCTGAACAGTATCCTGGCCGCTCCCCTGATGTCACCTTCACTTAATTTGGATTCCACATGTGAACATAAGCCTTTTTGTAATTGATTATTGAATGCAGGTAATTTTGGATCTAAATTTAGAGTCGAATTGTTACAATTTTCTTTAATTTGGTACGTTAAGGACTTTTTAGTTGCCAAATTTTTTTGGACATGCAGAATCCTATATGGGAATGAAAGTAATTGCTCCCAGGCACTTTGTGAGTTCTCCTGGGTCGCAAGACGGATACATTGCGCCAAATTCAGTGTGACAGACCGTCTCGCGCCCCGAGGAACTCTCTTTAATACTGGGGTAGAATTTTTGAATTTCGCAATCGTTTTCCACAAGGTTTTCTCTAAAGGTGTTGTTGTTGGGGATGTGGCTGGGGGGCATAATGGTACACTATGTGATTTGTGGATCTTGCCATAGTGTACCTTCAGACCCCGTTCGCCTTTAAAAAAACGTGCCTGTGAGCAATGTGGACATCTCACCAGCTGGACATCAAGCGATGTGGCAGGTTGACTGGCGCAGCTCCCGTCGCTACAGCCGGCATTGATCATAAATAATATAAAACACTTAAACTTACCTAAAATATAATAATAAACTGTACATAGCTAAAACACACTTCCTATATTTACAGAATGTCATTTCAAATTGTCATTATATTTTTTTGACTTCTGCGGCGCAGTCGCGTTCTAGGCCTGGGGCGCTGCGCATGCAGGGCGCAGCCTTGGCTGCAGGTGCCGCGTCTTCGTCGTTGTCAATGTTATGTTAAATGGGAGAATATATAACTTTCCGATTTAGTAGGTAAATCACTAGCGTAATAAATGGTTTTTGCACAGCACAACGATAGCGATCGATGTTTTCGTGTGAGTAAGTTGCACGGTGCATGGTACATGCACGCTGTGTTTGATGGGATAAGGTTTATAATTGATTGTATACTACGTTCTGATTTATGAATTGCCAGTGTAAGCGCAACTTTGAATCTTTTGGTTTTTTATATAGATATGGATTAACTGTGGCCACTACAGTAATCAGGACCTTACAATGAACAATGTTAATATTTTGTATAAATAATTCTTTTCCGTAGTCCAAAAATTCAAAATTCAAAAGTCATTTATTCAAATTAGGCTGAGAATCAGCACTTTTCGAACGTCAAAGTTACATAAGACAGTCCCACAAAACGCCCACCCTTCACCACTTCCTAGTGCTTTCGCTGGGAAGAAAAAGTGGCGCAACAAACTCCCCAGCAGCACAGCTGTCTGTTCAATTAGGAAAAAGAAAATGATTCTGTAGAATAAGTACTTATGCAAAATAATTTACATAACACAACACAAAACATTAAATTATTAGCCATATGACAGCTAGCACACGCCAATATACCAACCAAAAAACATCGAGATCTATACTCAAGCAGAAATAAAAATAACTAAATGTAAAGAATATCTAAAAAAGAAAATAAAGCCTCCAGACATAAAGGGCGTGCCCGCTTACATATAGCTGTAACTAGAGTTATAATTGATAAACTAGGACCATCGAGGTAAAATAAATAAACAGTTAATTACTAATAACAATAACAAAACCATGATCAGCAAGACGACCAGTCAATTCAATTCAATTCAAAATATTTTATTTCACATAAACCTACAAGGGCACTTATGAAACGTCAGAAGCTAGGTGCACGGTTCCAATTGGTCGTTTCCTATGGAGAAGAGCCGGCAAGAAACTCCACGGTTACTCTTTTAAAAATAAATGGTATTTACAATCTTTTCGAGTTACAGTGTTTATAGGTATGAGAGGACACTGTAGGCCTATCAACAAGTACCAGGTACTTAGCAAGATAGAAAACGATCGACAGATCTAAAAGTCGGTTATGCCTACAACGTTCTCACATTCACAAAATATAAAAGAGAATCTATATAAAAAAAACCAATTAAAAACCTATTTAAACTAAATGGCATGACTGCCACTAAAGCTGTAACAAATCTATAAAAAATATAGTATCGTGAAGTTATATAATATCAAATAATGAAAAGATTATGTCACCACAAGCAGCACCCGTTCACGAGCTTAACGCAAAGATCAGCCATTACCCATAATTATATTTGAGGCCATATTACCCATTCGCCATATTTGAGGGAAGGAAGCAACCCGACCCCCGACGCTACCGCAAGCAGTGACATCTAAGGGAGCATGACGAACTTGCTGCCAGTTTTTCAGGAAAAAAATAAAATATGATCAGTTTGTCGAGGTCGCTAGCTAACCACATATTGCAATACAACTCATGAAAATCATTCTAATGAGTAGATAATGTCAACAAAAAATTAATAAAATTAAAATAAATTGACATATAAAGTCAAATAAAATGAACAATTTACCTAAGCTTATATAACCTGTCTGTCTGTGTAGTAGGTAGGCTAATTCTGGAGAAAGAACATAAACATTGTCTTGAGCCAATCACAGCGACCAACTATTCTTATCATTTAAGTAGTCGTTGATAGAATAGTATGCCTTTGAACAAAGGTTGGACTTTAATTTAGTTTTAAACGCATTAAAAGGCAAATCTAGCAAAGAAGAGGGTAGCTTGTTATAAAAGGTTATACCAAGCCCAACAAATGAGTTATGAACCTTATGAAGCCGGTGAAAGGGAGCACGTAGTTTATCCTTACTTCTTGTGTTAACATTGTGAATATCACTGTTTTAGTGTATAAGTGTATATTTTGCCTAATATATAAGATGTTGGCGAAGATGAATTTGTGATGCCACTGTGAGAATACCGATATCTTTGAAAAAATCTCTCAGAGAAACTCTGGCACCTAGCTGGTAAATTGCTCGAATAGCTCGTTTTTGGAGGAAAAATATATTTTGAATATCTGCAGCTTTGCCCCACAGCAGAATACCATAGGACATAACGCCATGAAAATAACTAAAATAGACTAACCGAGCTGTATCAACGTCAGTGTATTGTCTTACTTTTCTGACGGCGTAGGCGGCCGAACTGAGCCTTCCCGCTAGGCTCGATATATGTTGGCCCCACTGAAGTTTGGCATCTACTGTTATGCCCAGAAAAACTGCCGAGTTTACAGTTTCAAGCACCTCTTTATCTAAGACGATGTTGGGTCCTAGATTTCTAACATTTGGAAGGGCAAACTTTACACATTTTGTTTTTTTGGCATTGAGAACTAGGTTATTTGTCGTAAACCAATCCGTAACCATTGACAGTGCACTGTTTACATCGTCAAAATCTTGTCTATTCCTGTCTACTTTAAAAATAAGAGAGGTATCATCTGCAAACAGTACAACTTCACAGATACCCTTTAAATAGAATGGTAAGTCATTGATATATACTAAGAACAAGAAAGGACCCAGTATTGAGCCTTGAGGTACACCTAACTGAACTGGTAGCCCGGAAGATTTTACACCATCAACATCTACACATTGCGACCTATTATTTAAATATGAATTTAAAACGTTGAGAGCTTCGTTTAGCACACCATAATGACGCAGTTTACGCAAAAGTGTGTCATGGTGCACGCAATCAAAGGCTTTGGAGAGATCACAGAAAACTCCAATAGCATTTTGAGAGTTCTCCCATGCGTTAAACATGTGTTTCAGGAGAGCAACACCCGCATCTGTAGTCGAACGACCCTTTGTAAAGCCATATTGTACATTATGAAGGAGGCTATTTAAATTAAAATGTCTTAGCAACTGCTTGAGTATTAACTTTTCAAATATTTTGCTAAATGCTGGTAATATAGAAATAGGCCTGAAATTGCCAACGTCATTTTTATTACCTGATTTAAATAATGGTATGACTTTACTACTCTTCATGAGGTCAGGAAAAGTTCCTAAATCAACACATTTACTACGATGTCTATTATATTACTTAAAAGTTTAATGGAGATGCCCCAGTAATCACCAGTGTTTTTAGACTTGAGTGTGTTAAAAACATTAACTACATCACGAGGCGTTACATGTTCGAAGCTAAATAAGATACTACTTTTAGAAACACTACTAAGCAAAAGGTTTTCAGCTTTAGACGGGGACGAATTTAAGGAGCGAGTCGTAGTTATAGGTATGTTGGCAAAAAACTCATTAAACGCCTCAGCTACGTCAGCTGCTTTAGTAACTAATTTATTGTCGACCATAATCTCAAGTTGTTTATCTTGCTTAACCGATTTACCCGTTTCATTGTTAATAATTTTCCAAGTAGTTTTTACTTTATTATTGGAATTTTTAATTAAATCGCTTAAAAATTTAGATTTAGCAAAAACACTAACCTTTTTAAATAATTTTGAATAATTTTTGACATACTCTAGAAAAGGTGTGTCAAGTCCAAACCGAGTTCGATAATTCTTTTAAGAAGAACACTAAGATTATCAGCCCTAAGTTTTTATTTAGTGACTGGGCAACTAAAGGACTCAGGAAAAGTAGGGATAGACTTTTCGAGCTGTATGGCCTTCAGCCTTATAATAACACGGAAACTTTTAATAAATATGTTGCTACTTACTCTAGAACTTTTAAGAACACTTGTAAGGCAGCTAAAGTCTTATACATTAGCAACAAGGTTAAATCAGCAGACAATAAAATACAGATGGTTTGGAAAATTATCAATAATGAAACGAACAGGAACAAAAAGCATAATTCGGAGTACATCCTGAAGACGTCATGTGGTGGTCACATTTGCGATAACAAAGAAGTTGCTCAAGAATTTGTAAGTTTCTTTACCAGTATCCCACTTAAAACTACTGAAACCTTAAATTCCTTTCCCTCGCTCTCTTTTGATTTATTAAAGGCGAACGTTTCAACATGCCCCATTGGATTTAACTTTGAGCATATTAACCCCATAACAGTAATAAAAGCTTTTAAACAAATCAAGATCAAAGGAGATGGGAAACGGTGGGCCTAAATGTAATAAGTTAAGATATGATCTAAAAAATCAGTCATATTTTTCTATCTTAGAATATGAAAAATCACCTCAATTCTCAATCTGGAAGCGGAGAAATATGGAAAAGATAGTTTTCGTGAGATTACCGATTGAGTAATCGATTACACAGTTACGAAAATAAAACCTTTGCACTAAATAATTAACTTAAAGTAATTAAATGCACTTTATACACTTATGTGCAATATAGTGCATATAATTACAGTCATATTAATAAATAAAATATCAATTAATTACTGAAAAAACAATATTAATGATTATCGATTTCATATCGATTAAAATTAGTTTTCTATTTTTAGTCTATGTCACTGGCATGACAGCTGACTGACTCGGACACTAGACAGTTGCCAACGTAGTATCCCTATGTAGTCTGTGGTTGCCAACTGCTCTAATAATCTCGTTTGCTTACTCGTTTCGTGTTTTCCGATGCGTTTTGAGTGCTTTCCCAATTGTTCTTCATTTTTCACGACCTTTGCTTTGTATTTTACGGATTCCGACCCTGTCTACCTCGTACGACCCTTGCTTTCACACTGGACACCGAAGATGGCTCACACGTTTGACTTGGAATTGTTATTTTGGTTTTTACCGCCGGATTGTGTATTGGGTATTGTTGAAACCACGGAATAGAAAAAACAGTGAAACTATGGATCGCTGTGTGAATTGTGGGACAACAACTGATCACTGCAATACACTGGGTCGACGACCCTTACCCGATGAAACAATTCTGTCAGTGATTCGGCAATGGCTCTCGTACAGGAAGGGAGGTTATAGTAATGCATTACTGTAAATTATTGTATTGTAGGGAGACGAACTGTAGGCTACTGCGCTCATATAATCTGCATTATATGGTATCTTAGCTGGGCTAGGTACCTACCACGATCATATAGCACCACCTGCACAATTCCTAGACGACATTTCAATTATGATTGAAGACGAATAAAACACTATACTTAATTTTATTTTTTTATTTTAGACATCCTTTCCGTAGCTCCGTACCTGTTACCTACATAGGTAGGTAGGACTGAAGTCATTGACGTTCATTCATATGATTTATCAAATATGTCCTATTAAATATAATAACTATTAGTGCAAAAGCACATATTTTGCACTTCAGGAATCAGCTGTTAGTTAAAGATTGTAACATAACCTCACTTTTACATAATCTCTTTTATCTCTGTTCTCAGATTGACAAAATCTGCAGAATTTTCAGTGAAAGGCTGATAATATATAAGCTATTAATTGACACCACTTTCATCTTTTTACAACCAGGCCCAAGATTGTATGTAATCGTTTCAGTCTCCTTTACTGAAGATCTTTGGGGAATGTCCATTAAAATCTGTACCTCCATAATTGAGACCATAGCGCCTTACCTAGCCTTAATATTTAATTTGTGTGTGGATCAAGGAGTCTTCCCGGATTTAATGAAATACAGCAAGGTAATACCACTTTTCAAATCCGGGGACAGTAAAGACACCAATAATTATAGACCCGTATCCGTGTTGCCGGTTTTTAGCAGTGTTTGAAAAGGTAATGCTTAATCAAATGCTCAATCATTTTAACAAAAATGAAATCTTTCACGATCAACAGTATGGTTTCACCAGAGGACGTTGTACCACTGACGCTGGTGTTACCTAATTAATACACATTTTTAACACGTGGGAAGAGGCCCAAGACGCAATAGGAAGTTTTTGTGACCTCTATAAGGCATTTGATTGCGTCGATCACGAAACCTTACTTTTGAAACTTGAGCATTACGGACTTGAAAAACTTGCCCTCAATTTAGTAAAATCTTATTTTAATGATAGACAACAGCAAGTTCAAATAAACGGTATGAATTCACTAGGTTTAAAAGTAAAAATGGGTGTGCCACAAGGCTCGATATTGGGTCCATTCCTCTTTTTAGTGTACATTAATGATCTACTCCATTTATTTAAAAATCAACCACAAATGGTGTTATTTACTGACGATACTTCCTTAATTTTTAAGGTAGATAGACGTGCTACAAATTTTGACGACGTAAATAACGCCCTACTGCAGGTCCAAAATTGGTTCACTGCTAATAATTTAGTATTAAATGGAAAAAAAACGAAGTGCATAAAATTTTCTTTGCCAAATGTCAAAAGTAGTAATTGTGAGATAGTATTGAATCAAGAGAAACTAGAATTTGTCGATAAAACTGTTTTCCTGGGGATCACGCTCGACTCAAGGCTACAATGGGGTCCTCAGTTAACATCTCTTGCAGGACGGCTAAGTTCAGCAGCATATGCTGTCAGAAAAATCCGTCAATTTACTGATGTAGATACCGCGAGGCTAGTCTATTTCAGTTATTTTCATAGTATCATGTCTTACGGTATTTTACTTTGGGGACGGGCTGCAGACATCGAGTCTATTTTTATTCTGCAGAAAAGAGCGATCAGAGCCATTTATTATCTCCGCAGGCGCGACTCTCTTAGGTAACTGTTTAAGGATATTAACATCATGACGGTACCTTGTCAATATATCTATGAAAACATCATGTACGTAAGAAAAAAATTACATATTTTTAGTAAAAGAGGTGATAGACATAATTATAGTACAAGAAATAGGGACCTATTAGTACAACCAGGTTTCAGACTGGCTAAGGTAGACTCATCTTTCATGGGGTACTGTTTAAAATGTTATAATAAAATTCCTCCCCACATACTTCAACTTAATGAGACGAAATTCAAATCTTGTATAAAGCGCACACTATGTAGGCAGGCATATTATAAGTTGGGGGATTACATCACTGATAAAAATGCTTGGCTCATTGCTGGTCCTGCTCCACAACTAATTGACATACACACTGATTAAAATTTTGAAAATACTGATGGAGCTGCTGAAGATTGTAAGACCATTTTTGTATTGTATAAACTCAATTTCCTTTGTATTATATAATTGCATAGCACAAGTGTAAGTACTATGTACTAAAGAGCTACCATTTACCGGGTAATATGTAGTATTTCATTGACTTGAATGTGCCCTGGCGGCTGTGAGTATGTCATGCTCACTCAAATGTCTCGCTGATGGTGGCGTGTGTGTTGGATCATTTAGCTCCCTTCAAAATGGTTGAGCTGAATGGTGCTGATCCATGCGTCATGTTCGTGAACGGGCGCCGTCAGTTGGGACTGGTCATCTCTTAGCTGCCATGGCTTATTTTAATTTATTTTAAGTTTTTGAATGATTCTTTTTTTCTTCTTTTTATTACGGACGCTTTTACGAACGTGCACGTCTTCACATGCATAATTTCAAAATGAATGATGTAACCAATATTATGTATCAATTTTTTTTTAATTTAAAAGAGTGTCCGTGAAGTTTCTTGCCCGTTCTTCTCCATAGGTACCTACTACGCTTTGGAATGGGCAACTAGCTTCATATTTTTGACTGACCGACCCCTTAAAAATTCAAAAGTGCCTGTAAATGGTTCAATTGAAATAAATGCTTTGAGTTTGAGTTTAATCATTTAAAAGATGTAAAGTTTTTCTTACATACATAATATTTTCATTAATGAATTGGTACCGTCATAATATTAATAATCCTTTTAAATAGTTCCCTGAGAGATTCGCAGTGACGTAGATTATAAATGACTCTCACTCTTTTTTTGCAAAATAAAGATGGATTCAATGTCAGCGGCCCGACCCCACAGTAAAATGACATACGAGATAATGCTGTGGAAGTAGCTAAAATAGACCAAACGCGCGGTTTCTACGTCTATTATCTGTCTGTTATCTTTCTAACAGCATAAGCGACCGAGCTTAGCCGCCCCGCCAGAGATGATATGTGAGGTCCCCATTGTAATTTCTCGTCTAACGTGATTCCTAGGAAAATCGTTTGATTAATAAATTCCAGTTTTTCTCCATTCAATATGATGTCAAATTCACTAATTCTAACATTAGTAATTTCAATCTAATGCATTTGTTTTTTTTTTATTTAGTACCAAATTATTTACCGTATACCAATCTTGAACCTGAAGAATAGCGCTATTCACGTCGACAAGATTTTGTGACCGTCGGTTGATTTTAAAGATCAATGATGTGTCATCTGAAAATAACACCATCTTCGGTTGATTTTGAAGTAATTGGGGTAAATCATTAATGTAAACTAAAAAGAGGAATGGACCCAATATCGAACCTTGAGGAACGCCCATTGGCATTTCAGACCCTAATGAGCTTATGCCGTTTACTTTCTATTGCGGTCATGTTACGCGTGCTGGTTTCCTTTAGAGCAGTTTTATGTTTGAATACATTATTTGGTTATTCATGATTGAATACATATACATTATTATAGCCTTTATCCCTATAAGTCTAGAACCCGTAGGAATATCGGGATAACAAGTATCCTATGTAGTAACCCTGGTCAATGCTCTACCCATGTGCCAAAAGCCGCTCAGCCGTTTTAGCGTCGAAACGTAACAAACAAACAAGCTCACTTTCACATTTGTAATACTCGTATTAGTTAGAATTACCGGAAGACGTAGCTTCGGAAGGCCTACCACAAGGTGGACTGATGAACTTGTGAAGGCCGCGAGAATCCGCTGGATACGGAAGCACAGAACCAGTCGAAGTGGCGGTGCTTGGGGGTGGAGGTCAATGTCCAGCGGTGGACTTCTTTCGGTTGAAATGATGGTGATTTCACAAAACAGGTGGAAGTGGCTATGCTTGGGGAGGACTTTGTACAGCAGTGGACGTATTTTGGCTAGAATGATGATGATGAAGATATTTTAACTATGTCTCTCGGATGTAAAAACGCATTTGATGACTATGGTACTGGTATGGTATGGTATGGTGCATGTCCATAGGCCGTGGTGGTGGTGTCGGTGGTGCAAAGGAGCTCGTGGCTAAGTAATAACAGCCGCATGGGTTGATTGATGGTTAAGCTACGCTTACCGAGGTCAGTCCGAGGATGGGTGACCATCTTTTACATATCGAGACTCCTCCTTACCTTGGAAAGCAGGTTAAGTTGTTGGTCCCGGCAGCCAGAAGCCTG
This sequence comes from Xanthia togata, assembly GCA_963853775.1. Taxonomy (NCBI): domain Eukaryota; kingdom Metazoa; phylum Arthropoda; class Insecta; order Lepidoptera; family Noctuidae; genus Xanthia; species Xanthia togata. The sequence continues at coordinate 3,464,119 of OY970797.1, read as the reverse complement.
AAAGTCTGACAACCAGTCTTATCAATGGGTATTATTTTTTATTTTACCTAGTAACTGGGTTGTGGAGGTCAGATAGGCAGTCGCTCCATGTAAAATACTGATATTCAGCTGCATTGGATTAGACTAACCAACGAACATTGTTTGAAAAAGGCTAGGCAGATAAGATGCTGGCTACAGGCGGTAGTGACCACGTGACATCAGGTGGCAGCTTGATTGTTTGCCACCCAAGCATAATAGCATAATCAGCCTATAACGGCCCCACTACTGGGTCACAGCCCTCCTCTCCTCGAGAGGGAGTGGACTGTATATACCACGCGGGCCCAGTGCTGGTTGGTAGATTTCACACGAATTTTAGATTCTAGAACATGCCAAAACGGTGAAGGAAAACAGTGGTGATGAAATTATTTACTCAAACAAAAGCTCCAGCTTGGGTTCGAACCCACGACTCTAGAACTCTAGAGTACCACTGGGCCAATCCTCTTTCCACATTCTCTTTAGCACTCAATTACGTTAAAAATAGACCAGATTGTACCTTAATACCTAGTTATAAGTCATCATACTCATTCTATAATGTAACATCACGCCTGTATTCCACGAAAGGTTAGGCAGAGATGAACCTTTAGTACACCCATTTTTCGCCATGAAAGTTTATCCTGTTATAATTACTAAAAATAACTTTTAAAGTGTATATCCTCATTTCCTTCGTCTCTGTTATATTAATTAATTCCAAATAACATTTTCTTTTTAAACGTTATCTTTAAAGCACCTAATCCAACCGAATTTTTGTAATTAAGTGAAGAACTCACTTTATTTTAATTATCTCTTAATTATCTATCTACCTACTTTATCGATTTCAGCGGTGGCCACTTTTTAATTAGTCTTGAAGAAAATTAAGTCCGCCTTTGTACCTTATTGTGTGTGAGAAGTTTATAAAAATTCAAATTTTCTTACGTTTTTTGGAATTTGCAGGTCAGAATCAGGTATGTTGATTTACATATGATTTGCGACCGTATCAAATGTTTATTTATATAATTATAATCATAGTAATCATCAATACAACTCTCTTAGTTCATGTAATCATATAATTGAATGACTATTTCATGAAATCATGATATTTGAGGATTATGCTAACTTATGGAGTTCTAATACTGATTCTTATGATTATAATTCTGTGAAGCCATATTTGCTACGGTCGCGAATTATATTTTAATCAACATACTTTCCTTGCACTGACCCGCAAATTGCAAAAAACTAAATACATTTTGAATTTCGGGCTATCTTAGCGCATCCCCCTTAAATAATTAAATGAATATTTAGGAATCCAGTATTTTATAGTCTGTAGTTTTATTTATTTATTTACTATTACCACTTACATTGTTTTTACAATCGAAACCCAACACAACAATGTAGTCACAATTTCCACAGTAATGGAAAAGAGATGTAGGTTTATAAATGCTAGTTTTTGCTTCGCCATCTCTGGTTTCGGGTCTGGGTCTGGTTTCTTCTTCTTTGGTATTTGCTTATTTTTGCTTCTGCCTTAGCTGTCAATATAGTAGGATCAAATTATATTTGGGACTATATTCTATTGCATGGGATGATCGGATGTGAACATAACAGCTGTAAAAAGTGAGTGTGCTGTAGACATTTGCCTACCCCTTTTGGAATACAGGCGTGATGACATTTGGCCACTACTGTATAATGACACATGTCACACACCCAATCTCCCCATTCATCAATTTGTTCATCAACCAACTGATTAGCCACCAGTAGCATTATCCCCTAAACTTCATTATCCCCTACCTCTGATAACGGTAACACCCTAACGGGTATAGCGTGAAGGTATTGCCGTATTTGCGATGACGGAGCCAGCCAGGCGTTAACCGATAGTAGCGATAAAAGTAATAGAGTTTGGGATTAACGTGGGCTAGATTGTTTGGCAAATATTATGGTGTGTGAGGTTTGATATATTGTTTAATTTCGCGTGGTTTACCCCACCACGTTCATCGTGTCAGAGTAAGTTGCAAGGATATCAAAATCAAAGACAAATCTTTTATTTCAAATAGACACATAAAAGGCACTTTTCAACGTCAAAAATGAACAAGAAAATAGAATTGATTCTACATACTTTGCTCCTTCCAAAAGGTAGTTTCTTTTGGCGAAGAATGAGCAGGAACCTCCTCCGTTAATCATATAAAATTTACAATATTTTTTATACTATATAATATTATGTAAATTATATCATCACCACTGCTCTCAAAAGGGTGCGAAAAAAAACATAGTAAAGGAACCGGCATGTCCTAGAACTAAACAAGTTCGAAGACACGTGACATCAACCAACTCGCACTGGTCCCACGTAGTGGATTACGGCCCACTCCCTCTCACAGAAAGTGGAGGCCTGTATCCCAGCAGTGGGGATATTATTAGCTGATTATGCAAATTATATTATGTAAAAATAATATTTTTTTTTGCGTCGATCCCAAATAAATTGTAATAAGTACAGGGTAATAATGATGATACTGTCGGCATCTCGCAGGTCAACCTATAAGGTTGCCAGCTGCTATCCTCATGATGCCTTAATAAATTTAGGTCTCCAGCTCTCACTATTTGAATCAAAGTCAATAGTGGGTGGAGCAAGGCTGTTACCCCGGTAGCACACCTCCGCTGCGGAACCATAGCATCAAAACCGCAGTAGTTAAATTCAACAGACTCGCGTAATTTTCCGGCTACTCGCATTCGATTCGAGTAGCGGAACATGACGCGAGTCTATTGAATTGAACTACTGCGGTTTCTCTACTATGGTTTCGCGGCGGAGGTGTGCTACCGGCGTTAATGGTTACACTAAGTTTGGTTTTTGAGAATGTAATTATCAATAGTTTTTTTTTTTTTTACTTAAATTCTTCGTAATGGCTACTGTGGAAGAGACACCATAATTATACCACTCTAATTTAAGTATTTTTAAATTTTGTTTAAAAACTAACATAGGTAAGGTTTGACACGTCAGCGGCGGTCAGTCCTTAAGTGACGTAGACGAATTTCCTAGTTACCTAGATTATTCTTTGCATTTTCTTACATTAAAAACGCAACGTTTGATACGCTGCTCGATAGACAATTTCAACAAGATTTAGTGATAAACTAAATCTCTTGTCGCCTTAACACCTACGATTCGCTCCATGTCGCCAACATCCCAATATAACTTATGAATATTACCTTAAGAAATATCTCGCCAAGCCAAGAAAATATCTCAAATACTGCCGTTCAGCGGGAATATGACAGTTCCACACAATAGCCGCAACATGCCTTGCTGCGGGCATTGTCGAAAACGTCCGGTTATAGCCAAGTGACGGGCATTGTTCGAATGCGGTATTTGTGCTAGCATACTGTTATGTGGGTAATGTAATAATAATATTATGTGTGTTGTGAATTTATGGTATTATAGAGGGTGACTTGAAGGCTGTTTACGGAAGTGTAATCCTATATAGTTAGTAGGTATATCGATGGACCACCTAGAGAGCACCTAGTCTTACTATACCTAGTGCTTCTAGGTGGTCCAAAGCAATTGAAATATTTTAGGTCTTTTACCGACATATAAATACGTTTTCTTGAGCCTCTTGGCACACATAAGCTTGATACCGGACCATGCCTAACAATTTTGCTTTGTGGCAGAAACAGTTGAAAGTGCGTTTAAAAGAGATACTCGTAGGTGAGGTACCAAAACCTTTTTTTTGCTAAAACGTGGGCTTTGCAGTACATTGGTATTGTTTAGGTTCCCTGGACTCAAAGGCGATCACGGACTTCACCTTCTTGTGCAAAATATTTTGTTAAATAAAAAGTTTTTATTTAACAAAATATATTTTTGCTAAAATTAACATTCACGTAACAGCATAATTTACATCTGGTGTAAGTGTCCTTGATAATATATTAGACGCTGAACACAAAAACTGTGAATAATGGGCCGTGTTAGCTGTAAAATGAAAGAAAAACATCCAGTCCTGTAAGTTGGGGCAAGTTGTAAGCGCTAGCGGGTGGAAATATGACAAAGAATACAATGTCTTAGGAACTTAGCGATGTCCATTGGCTGAACATTAAAGCATTCTTTCGACAAGAATTCTGTTGGTGCTGTTTAACATAGTCAGCTTGGACATTGGGTTTTCATAGTTTTACCATAAATAGATCCTGTTTTTAAAATTAAGGAGCCAAATGTCACGTTTTTTTTAAATTATGCTCTCTGTTTTATCTCTATAACACATATTGACAAAAGTCAATTTTATAAGAATGAAAAGACATATTCGAGACATGATACAAAGCCAGTATAGTTCGTAGAGAGACTTACTACCCAGGGTACGCCGACAGTTCGTAAATCCTAAGCTTCCTGTACATGACGCAGGAGCTGCACCGGCGCGGCGGCGGCGGACCGCAAGTTTGTATATACTAATCAATATCGCACATAAGTCGCACCGCCACCGCACCGAAACCACGTGTACCTATTGTAGTATTGATGCTGAGTTAAATAGTAAAGCAACGATCACGGTTCAGTAAATCATTGCTAACTAAACATGCGGTCCGGAAGCGCGCGAATGTCAAAGTCAAATAATTTATTTCAATGAGACACATAAAAGGCACTTTCGAACGTCAAAATTCGTATGGAGAAGAATAGGCAAGAAACTCCACGCGAATGCGGGCAGAAAGCCGGGTCTATCTTTAGACCACACTCTATAGGTTTACTCTATGCTGAAATCCAAATAAGTTATATGAAAAATCAACGGGTTGCACTCCGGGAGCGCCGGCAGAAGTGAAAACTTGAATATTTCCTCCGTCTTATGAATTTTCGATCAGGTCACGTGTCCTGACGCGAGTTTAACATTTATTACCCATCACAAAAAAAGTGCACAACACCGGTAAAAAAGTTTTACATTTAGTTTTCACTTAAAAATATTATTATTATCCCTTAATCACCCGCTATATCTATTCGCTTACACCACCCTAATAAATTTGATATGTGGTAGCAAACTATCTGGCAATGATAACAAAGTGCGAGCTTGCTATATTTACTGGCTGGCTGGCTGGCTGGCGGGCAATGTATGGCGACAGTCTACTGATACAGTAGCTGAGTCATAAGGCAAAGGTATGTGTGTACTGCCTATGTGACGCTGACCTTAGGTGACCTGTGGCATGAAAGTGAATTCCGGGTATAGGGACTTTAAGCTGAGTCAGTAAGTAAGTAGGAGATCTTTGCCTGGCAGTGTGAAGTACGAGTGATATAGAATACTTTGGTCTTCAAGATTACCTGTCCGTACGATAATGTTGAAGTACAAAAACACATTCAATGAAAACTGAAAGATGCGATAAGAAACCAAGGGTGATTTTTTTGATACGACAATATGAGATCGATATAAAGCACAAAGTATGTAAGTCATGAGAATAGTACATAGGGAGGCAGTTTACAAAAATGTAATAAAAACGGTTTCACAGTGTACCTACCTATACTTTTTATTGTTTTATGTTAGCCTACGCTGTCCCAGCGCTGAGCAAAGGCCTTCTGCAAATCCTTCCAAGCATCCTTTTCCAGAGCCACCTCGATCCAACCAGTGTACTAGGTATTGCTTATTGAAATTCAGTTTTCTTCTAGAAAATCCACATTGTACCGTGAAAAGACTCAATTTATTATTAAACTCAATAAAAAACAAAATTAATAAATAAGACACACGGCCATTTTCAAGAAGAGATAAAAAAGAATAAATTCCTGCTTTATTCTAATTTGTTCGCGAACAACAATTCAGCTGAACCTCCAAGGAACAGGTTCATTAATAAAACTTAATTAATTTCACATTAAGTCAGTCAGATTGGATTAAGTGAACGTAGCCTAAACGAATTATTGAGGATTTGGTGAAATTATAGGGAAAGATGGCGGGAATAATACGGTAGTGAACTTTGTGGGGGAACGCTGTAGATTTAAAATAATGCTTTACTATGCCCAAGCTGTTTCGTATATGAAAATCGTAATAGAGACAAATAGGAGCTTTAATAATACAATACTTCCTGAAATAATGTTTTTGAACTCTTGAAAGACCACAAAGCCTATCTCGTTGAAAACGACACCAACTCCTCGTCACGAGTTACATACGAACTACGCATCAAAGACATGACGTCACACAAATCCTGCATCGCGCAATTAGAGTTTACCGCGCGAACAACATATATAAGACTATCCGACATCAACAGTCGGGCAGTCGGCCCGCCAGACACAACACCCACGGTCGGAGGATCCTCCCTTTTCTATGGTGGATGAGTGAACTTTACACCCTGTTCCTCATGCCCCTAAAATGTAAATAGTCACATTACCTTCGGTACCTATGTAGTACGTTACACAATATGAAACACAGCCGTTTCCTTTAACAAATTACTAACACATTCGGTTTCTCTACACCTCATTTTCAAATAGGTACCTTTATTTACCATAAGAAACAATTACAAAATGCACTTATCCTAAGCTGCATTAACACTTTTTATAATTGAGGCACTTTATGAGGATCGCGATTCGCCTTTCAAAGCTTATATGTTATAAATTTCATTTATTGCGGATCGAATATAAAAGTACACACAATACATATTAGTATTAGTAACTACGGCTTAAAAATCTATGCTTGGCTCAACATGTTAGCACTTGCTTCCGCACCCAGGGCTTATTAAGAAGCTATCGACCTTGTCATGCAATGTTCTCAGGATGCTGTTGAAGCTTCCGCGCACAATTGACGCTGCCTTCTTTCTCATTATAGCATGAAAATCGTCGAACCAGGCTTCCGCGAACATCTGCGAAGCGGAAACGCGGAAGCCCTATTAACATCCCATTAATATACTGAACGTGCAGGACTTTGTAGGCTCACTGAGAATACTTCACCCACAAGCTGCACGTGTAGAAGATTTGGCAGTAAGCCTTAATGAGAGATATACTGATAACAACATACAACTCAGACCAGCGTCTAAGATAACAAAACACAACCGTATGTTTCCAAGCACGGACGGATTATTGTCGACATCCCCGACTCGCTGCGACCCGAATATTTTTATAGAGATGTCTCTATTGATTGGGATCTAGAGTTATGAAGAATTGAGTGACGTCATTTATGTCAGGCACAGAAGTTAGATTTCTACGATAAAACGGGATAATGTTATGTAACTTTCTTTTCTTTTTACGATGCCGTGCATTCTGAATTTCATCAATTTTGTTGGTGTTTTTCCAAATCTCACATGCATTACACCCAGACCACACTAATTCGAAAAACACTTTCAATTACAATCCGAGGGATTTAAAGAAAATTCCTGCTTCAAAGTTTTCAAAAATTCAAAAATATAAATATGTCTAGATAGACAGTCAAAGCTGTGAATGTGGAAAAAAATACCGTCCAACTGCTGGCCGCTAAATACGCATACTAGAAAAACAAAATGACTGCACAATAACAAGACGTAGCTATCACGCACAACACCTTATCAAAGTTGTCCTATTTGTTTTAGTTCTTTTGCAGCACGACATAAACAATTAAAGGTAGATTATATAGTATACTAGCTGACCCGCGCAACTTCGTCTGCGTCACAGAGTGGTTTAAGTAATGAATTTTCCCAGTTTTTTCGCAACATTTTTCATTGATGTGCCGCTCCTATATCATTATAATTCGATCTTCGTCAAAATCGGTTCAGTAGTTTAGCCGTGAAAACGTTACAGAGAGACAGACAGACAGTTACTTCAAAAACTGTTATGACATAGCTGTACCAGCGTTTTGATGAAAAACCTAAAAAAAATGGAACTATAGTAAAAAATGGCACGGGAACAGGAATAATAAAGGAACGTTGGGTAAAAAAAGTACTGGGGGTCTTATAAAAATGTGGGTAAATAAATTAACGATTATATAATTAGTAGTATTTTTTTAAGGTATTTTAAAGTACTTCAGAGTAAATGATATTTTTTAGTTTTATTTTCTTGTGGTAGAAGAACATACTGATTTTCTCCGCAACCTGATCTTGATAACGCGACATTTAGTTTGTCCATGTGAAAAGCAGTCTTAACGTAAATCGATTCCTACGTGTTTAAATGTTTGCCCCTGTGCTTTATTAATTGTTACGACAAAAGATACCTTAACGGGAAATTGAATTCTTTTAAAAATTAAAAGGTAAATCATTGGCAATCATTGGGATGCGAGGTATTAGCACTGTTTGACCAACTGCTGGACCAGTCAAAACTAATGCAACTCGCAGAACTACCGGGCGGCGGCAGGCCAGCGCCCCTTCCCCTCACCCGCCGGCCAGCGTCCCTCCCCCTCACCCGCCGCGTCTTGCGCGTCATGCGCACGTGAACCCGCACATATCTATTTATTTTGTTGCGGAGTTCTTTTAAAATTATTATATCTCCTAAGATGTTCATGGAAATCAAGTTATGTCAAGGACAATTTTGTTTACATTTAAATACTTGTGATTAATAACATATTTATTTGGCTATGGATTAATATTATGTTGATAAAACTCCTTCGCAAATAATGCATTAATTTCGAACAAATTTGATTACGATAAAAAAGGTTATAGTGAGTCAATCTTAAAAGATAGACATATACCGTCGCGGACTTTTTTTTAGAACTTTTAAAGAGGAACAATTCCGTCATACATGATATTTGCGTAACTTAAACCGTTTACGCAGCGCACGCAACGGAAGCTCTCAAAAAGGAATATTTTTTCCCGTTTTTGTAACATTTTTCATTTATGCTCCGCTCCTATTGGTCGTAGCGTGATGTTATATAGCCTATAACCTTCCTCGATAAATGGACTATCTAACACAAAAAGATTTTTTCAATTGCAACCAGTAGTTCCCGAGATTAGCGCGTTCAAACAAACAAACAAACAAACAAACAAACTCTTCAGCTTTATAATATTAGTATAGATTAGCTAGTCAGCAAGGTGGTACTTACTTACCGGAGCAGACTACAGGGTGCACCTTTGTGGGTGCGCCGAACGATCCATAATTTGTCTTCCCAACGAAATCTTTCAAAAGAAAAAGTTATTTCGGTACATTTATCTAAACAGCAATCTAATATTGTTTTCCAAAATGTCGTGACAGCTATATTTAACGATATTTTAAACACATTTAAATACAAAATAAACAGTGTCTCGTGTCACATCAAAAGGGAACCGAACAAAAATAGTATTTTGAACAAACAGAGCATTTTTGAATTTATTTTTAGAACTTACCAAACTTTATTTTACAGTTCCCGCAAGCAAAACTAAACTCTACTCCTTTGAAAGAAGAACAATATAGAACGTAAAAATAAACTGTCCTAGAAAAAGTCACTATCAAAATTGACACAACAGAAAATTAACTCTAACAGAAGTTCGTAGGGTTTGTTTGTAAGGCACCAGATAATTTGGTTGAATTTCGAAGGGATAGTTGCGCATATGCGTCGATTGTCAGCTGTTTGTGTTGACACGTCCAATCACAATGAGATATTTTAAAATTAATAGTTTCAAACAATTGATGGAATTCTAAATTCGAATATTTGGAACGTTTATGTTCTAAGTGGACTGTAATGAATTGCCATAAGTCACCTTAATTTATTTGTTCGTAAAGTAAGTAGAACCAAATTCCTTCTATCGATTTTTTAATTAATTCGTGTTCCTTTTTTGAATAACTTATCCTGATGCAGATTTTATTAACATAAAAAGTTTTCAAGCCTAATGAAGCCATTTTTTTAATTGGGTAACATCGCTTACTCTCAAAATTATTATTTCCACTGTCAAAACAAAGCTGTTTCTCTTATGAATTTAATCTCATTTAAATAAGGAATATAGCGTCATTAACACAGCGTCGTCGGTGCTGTTCAAACCGATATGTGTGGGTAATTATGGTCATTTGCATTAGTTGTCGGCCGCCTACTCACAAATCTATACCAATATCTTACAGCTGGATTGTGTATATGCATCAGACATTTTACTGTTATTTAGGTTTGTCTACATCTGACTGTTATGGCTGTTTTTTTGATGCACCGTTTGTTCGATGTGCTAGAAAAGTTCTGTAACGCTACACTGTGTGATTAGCTCAGCTTCTCTTTGAGCTCGAATCTAGTCGGGTAATCCCGATGTATAAGATAAATAAGTCATTCCGTTGCGCCGCCATGGGTGCCCACACAGAGGCACAGCAAAAAAAAGTGGCGTTCTCTGTGCACACAGCGATTTCTTTTGTTTTTTCTAGAAGGTACTCAAACTTCAGTTGGTCTGATTGAGTTTTTTGGTCCTCAATATGGAAAGGGTTTTTGTGGAAACTGCTCATTTTCTTGCTGACTGTAATATTTTTTTCCAAAATCTATGAATGCAAATTAAAATGTCTCAAACAGTTAAGGATAGTCTCCTAAAACCGTTTTCCTGTAGCAACAACGGTTAAGGTACCAGCCATACTGCCCCGTCCCAAAAATCCACCCTTTAAAGCACATTCTAATACAATGGCCGTCACAGAGAAGAGACTTGAGTTTGACGTTTTTATTTCCAACTAGCAGACCCGACACACGTTGTCCTATCCAAATTTCAATAATTGAAAAATACGTTCAGTTCTTACCGAATTTGAAAATTTTCCGGGAAAATTTCCAGTTTTTCTTTTTGCGCTTACTATCGAACAGCATTTCATTTTTTTATTATATAGATATATTATATGTGAAAGTTTGTATATTTGGATGTTTTTTAATCTTTGATGAAATTTGGCACACAGATAGTTTATAACCTGGATTAACGATTATGCTGCGGCCACATCGTCCATTAAGGCGAACTACACTTCGCACGCTCAGTCTCGCGCACCGCGTCGACGTATTGCTATAAACAGAGAACGCGCGAAGTGTAGTTCACTGTATCGCGACAATGTGGTCGTAGCAATAGGATACTTTCTTATCCCGGTATTAAGTTCTCGTGGAATAGTTGCCGAAATCCACGTGGGTGACGTCGCTGGCAAAAAGCTAGTCAGAAATAAAAATAATAATCTCGGGTCAGATTAAAATAAATAATCCTACTTTACCATATTGCTCAACGTTGCAATTCGGTCCACATCTAGTTTACCGCATCCGTTGTTAAATATCATATTATGTTTACATTGAGGTTTGTCGGTCTGATTTGTTTATGAAACGCGTATGAAGACCAGTTAAATTCATACATAAAATTATTCGTAACGCCTGACGCTTTAAACGGTGGAGACTATTTTTTCAGATGATAAATCAAATTGAATATTGAAAATCGAATTAGAAATTACAGATGGAATCTGATGCTTAGTTTTGAAGCTAGCTTATAACATATAACATAATATTATTTTGTTGATTAAAAACTTTGTGAGTTACGAGGTCCCGTGTTTGAGGTTTCGGACACAATTTCAGAGTCCGGGTTGCTACTGACCTGAGAATATTTAAGAAAAACACTTTACTCAACCTTATGTTACGGCTACATTGTCGCTATGAAGTAGTACAAAGTGAACTACACCTCGCGCGCTATCTGTTTAACAGCGATAAGTCGAGCGGTGTCCGAGAGAGACCGCGCGAAGTTAAGTTCGCCTTATTGCGACAGTGTAGCCGTAGCATAGGGTCACAGGCCCCCGATCTCCGCAAACGTGCTAGTGACTGCTAGACAAGCTGAACAAAGTATAGTTTCCAATCATCCAACAGCAATGCAAAAAAAAAACGATTATATTAAGGCTATCAGAAGATAAGGATATTTTAGTTAGTTTTCAAAATACAGCATAATACATAGTTAGCGCTTGGTATTTTCCTCAATACCATACGAACTTACAACAAGCCACAGTAGTGCCAATTTTTCAATATTTCAATAAAACTTATAAACGCAACTCATTCTCGAGACCAGAATAACTGCTCAGATAAGAATAGCGATATAAAAACTCAATCATACACAAGCCCTGACCATCCCCATACAGCCAGAGGAAAACTATTAAAAATAAATCCTCTTAAGGGCTCACATCTTCATACAATATAATCGATTCTGGAGTGCCCTTCAAACGATTCTCGATTACAACATCTGTTACTAAGAATACCTTTACACAGTCATCTTTGTAACTACGTCAAAGGGAACTCAACCTTATTGCTTACAGGTTAGGGAATATAGCAAATGTATTTTTTTAAATTTCATTTGCATTGGCCGCATTTATTGTCAGGCGATTTTAAACTTTATTTTACCGTCGTAAAGTGTTCTATGTAATAATATGTGTATGTTTGAGTACGTTTGCCACATGGCTGTATTTTATGGCAAATTATTAAGAAATAATTGGAAATCCCGCCTCCTTTTTAAAAAGGGCTCTGCAGAGATTTATTGTGGGCGGTAGTTTCAATTTGTGTTCCGAAAATTTAATATATTTTTATTTATAGGGAAACAAAACGGTGAATTTTTTTGCGGGGTAAACACAAAACGTATTCAAACTTTTAGTCTTTTTTTATTCATACTTTTAGTTATTTTCATACTTTTTATTTTGGTTACTTTTTTTGATCCACAATAATATTAATGTTATGTTGCTCATCCATTATTTTTGGAAAAAAACAACAAGTTTTTGCAAACTCGGCAAAAATAAAGGTACAAAGGCACATACGGAGCAAACAAATACACAAAACAACTAAGCAATAATGCAATAAGCCAGAAAATGATATAAGTCAGATAAGACCGCTAATCTTTCTCTAAGTAGCAATAAGACTTACCAGCTACAAACAGATAGGAGCTTTCAATGGCGAAGGGAATTCCTCTTTTGAAAAAAAAAAAATGTTTTATTGTGACTTATGCCCCTGTGCGTGTACAGACTACGACACTCTTGATGGAAGTAAAATTAATTTTCTATATCCCAGTAACAGTCTGGATCGGAGTTTGGATCTAGGCCGTGTGAGAGGCATAAGCTGATGCTTTGCAAAATATCAGTGTATTTTTCCCCCTAAAAAGATGCTAATGAGTTCAAAAACAATATTAGATTTTTTGGTAAAAGTATTTTTAAAACATTTTCATGATGCACAGGTAAAAATGTTGTCTAACTTAAGATTTTCTATGCTATCTGTGTTGGTACAATAATTCACTTGTTTTTTTAACTCTATTCTTATTCTTGCGTAAAATGAAGTCTGAGTGTTATTCGACAAATCAATAGAGTTTTTAATCTAATTTATTCATTATTTTAAAATGAACGCTGCAGTATCAACCCTAGGGAAATGAATTTAAATTCATTCAAATCGCGCAAGACCTCTCTATTTTTCTTCCATCCTCCGATTAACATGCCTAAATGGACACTTTGCCTTCGAAATCATATAAAAATAGTCTATGTTTAGTATCCAGTACAATATTCACTATCAAATGTTATGTCAGACTGTCATAATATGAGCGTGCAGAAGGGTGCAATGGGGAAAATGCAATTAATTTTATCACAAAAGACCCATTCGACTCCGCGACTTATCGGGGAGGTAGGGGCAAAGAATAGTTAGGAATGTCATGTCTTAATTCTCCTCTGAAAGTTCGCGAATATAGAATCTTATCCAGACTGTTTAAGGTTCGAATTGATTTTTCTGATGGTGACTGTACTATAGCTTACTATAATATACTGAAGTCTTTGTCGTAAACTTACGAGTATCAACAAATAGTTTTATGGACAATAAGACTCCTAATGATTTCACCTCGATAACAAATGATGACGGAGTAATCGTTCTTGTAGGGTTTCCCAGTGATACTAATATTTTTACAGAATTTGAAGAGGGCGTTTACCTAATAAAAAGTAAGTTTTCAAATGCAGGTAATAAAAATACAGACCAGAAATAACTATTTTTGTGTTTACAAAACAACGCGATGACATTCTAACAATAGACAAAGACTGAGTTGGGAAACAATGGAATGAATGAATTTATATATTCGACCGATTGACCCACTGAACTTTGTTTGCTTTCGTAGATAAAATTTACCTTTAACTAGCCACAGTAGGAAAACTTGTCAAATGAAAACTTAGATCGTCCGCCTTCATTGTAGATGCTTCGTGGACAAGTGATTCGTTGGCGTCTGACTCAGAAGTTAAACAAACCAGACTGTTTTTTTTCTTCTTTTAAGTTAGCAAATACTGTCCCACTGCTGAGCAAAGGGCCGCCTCTGACGTCTAGTAGTTTCAGACCCAGAGCTTGTTGAGTTTGATTCCCGATGGGCGCAACACTTCGTTGGAAGACGGGGAAACTGGTCCTCATCAAGAAGCCGGGGTGCCCTGCGGACTCTCCGTCCGCCTATCGGCCCATCGAGCTGCTCGACGAGGTGGGCAAGCTCTTTGAAAGAGTCATTGTAGACCGCCTCGTCGGGCAGATTTGGCGGAGAGCCAGTTTGGTTTCCGCAGGGGGCGCTCCACGGTGGACCCCATCATGCGCGTGCGAGCCCTCACGACGGGGATACGGTGGCTCGGGGTGGGGTCGTCGTGGCGGTGTCTCTAGACATCGCTAACGCCTTCAATACCCTGCCTTAAAGTTGCATCAGGGAGGCACTCCGGTATCACCGGATGCCTACCTCTGTCGTGTGGTCGAGGCCTATTTGACGGACAGGGCCGTCATCTACCCCGGTTGCCAGGGAGAATGGAACCGGCGAGAGATGTCGTGCGGTGTCCCACTGGGATCGGTCCTAGGGCCGCATCTGTGGGACATCGAATACGACTGGGTGCTGCGCTCCGACCTACCTAGCGGCGTCAGTGTCGTTTTTACGCTGACGACACGTTAGTCCTGGCGCAGTGGAGGTCGCACCAGGCGGCGGCTGATCTAGCGATATACGGGGTTGCGACAAACGTGGCCAGAATCCGGCAGTTGAGACTCGAGGTGGCCCTGTACAAGTCCGAGGTCATGTGTTTTCATGGTCCTCGGAACGCGCCACCGTCGGGTTCCGAGGGGTTCACATTGGCGTCGAGTCGACGATGAAGTACCTAGGACCCGTCCTCGACAGTCGGTGGAACTTCGTGGAGCATTTCCAACGTCTGGCTCCCAGACTAGAGCGGGCCGGGGCTGCCTTGTAGCGGCTCCTGCCTAATCTAGGGGGTCCAAACGCCTCCTGCCGGAGGCTATACGTGGGGGTCGTGCAGTCCATGGCCCTTTACGGGGCACCGGTGTGGGCGCGTTCGTTGAGGTGGCGGCCATCCCGCTGGTTGAACGCGTCCCAGAGGGTCATGGCCACCCGGCTTGTCCGGGGATACCGCACGGTCTCCAGTGAGGCGGCGAGCCTTCTTGCCGGATTGCCACCATGGGATCTGGAGGCAAAAGTCCTCGCGCATATTCGGGAGTGGCGCAAGGAGGCGAAACGCCGGGGCTTGACTCCGATGCCGCGAGAAATCGCGGCACAGCGGACAGAGCTCCGACGGGATCTCATGGCGTCATGGAGAGTGTGATTGTCTCAACCCAGTGCTGGGCACGTCACTATTGCGGCGATAAGTTCCCTCTTTGAGGAGTGGCTGGAGAGGCGCCACGGCGTCCTCACCTTCCGCCTGACGCAGGTCCTCATCGGACACGGCAGTTTCGGGAGGTTCCTGTTCGGTATCAGGCGGGAGGAAACGCCCGGGTGTCATCACTGCGTGGATCGATCGGAGGACACGGTGGAGCATACGGTGGAGGTCTGCCCGGCTTGGGCAGAGCACCGCCGTGTTCTCGTGGAGGCAATCAGTGGCGGGGATCTCTCGCGTCCGGCCCTGGTCCAGGCCATGGTACGGAGCGAAAGGGCACGGGAGGCCGTCACCTCCTTCTGCGAAGCAGTAATGCTCGCGAAGGAGGAGGCGGAACGCGTGAGCGAGAGGCAAATTTCGCGCCCTCACGCCCCTAGCCGCCGCAGGAAGAGACGCCCTGGGCGGCGGGAATCGCAGGCCGATTCCCAGCCACCGTAGGCACGGGCTTGCGGACGGTGAGCAATGGGTAGCTCGCCGTCCGGTAAGGACCAGGTCCGGGTCGACGGCGCGTTGTGTTCCACGCGCGCCTCAAAGAGATGTCAACTGAAGGAACACGGGTGGGTTTTAGTCAGTAAGAGTCTGACACGCGCTCCTGCTCCACCCAGAGCGGGAGAAGTCAGTAGACGACTACCCACCCCAACAAAAAAAAAAAAAAAAAAGGGGTATACACCGTCTTTTTTTTTTTGATTGAACCAGAATAAATTAGGTAATATTATGTATAATAAGGTGACATTGAATTTTACATGCTTCTCTAATCTTAACAAGATTGGCGGAAAGCGGCAGCAGACAGCAGACTATTGATTATACTGAGGTCTTTGATGCAAAAAAATGTAATCTATTCTCCAAACCGCTTTTTTCCATACCAATATTTAAAAAGAACATTTCAATAATTATATTTATTTTAAATCCAAATCCGTATAAGTACTGGAAGCTTTCACACATTACGTATGCAATTCCCATTGCCATTACTACGTTTATAAACCGAACGCTTCCATTTATGGGTGGCAGTCCCAAAATTGGTAGCACTAAAACCTTTTACAATTAAAACTGGCCATTATCGGCTGTTCCTAATCCGGTACATTTAAGTGAATGGCCCACCTCACCGGTCCGACCTTTGTGCCCGGTTTAAAATGCAAATTTTATACGTGGCAACATTTGTTTGAGGATCGACATTGAAACGATGTTATGGCGATATTGGTGATAAAAACGTTGTACCTATTGTTTTGTTTTTTATGTGATTCTTTTATTTAATTACTTGATGGCTATCTCTTATTTTATAAATAAAATAATAAAATAACCTAAAGACAAATTTTAATAGTCAATACATGACTATTGACTATTAAAATTTGTCTTGACTAGTATGACTAACAGCTATTACCTGTTACGTTGCTCCCGACACTAGTACATTATAGATACGTTTAATCTGTGTCAGTAAGGATAATGATATTTTCTTTCCATAAAATTAAGTTCCTCAAAAAACTTAACCTAATTTGTATAATTGTCATTTTATTTCTTCTCGCTATAATGACTTGTAAATATCGTTAATCCAGATAGTTCCAATCGACATCTAAGTCGTAGTTACCAGTTCTAATCTAAACTTGAATTTAATTCAGGCTAAGTTCAGTAGAGACAGCTTGTAATTCAATTAAAGAACAGTTTACTATTTCATACTGATTAGTAGCGACAACTTGATTGTACTAAACTATTTAATCAATTCATACAATTGTGTAATACTGTTTTTTGATAGACAGTACAAACTAACTGTCTAATTATTGTATCTTGCAACTAAAAATTCAATAACGAATGAATAAAATCTTAGGATAATATTAGCATCGTGTTTCAAAAGGTGGTATGATTCAGAGGCTTTAAAGGCAGACTTTTGGTACCTAGATAATATATGATAGCTCAGGAAACATCTGAATATATTAGCACCGACCGAGAAATTATTATTTTCTTAGTTTATTATATTCCTTTTTATCATTTATATATATATAATTTACATTTTCAAAATATTTTTTTAGAATTACTTATACTATCTCGGGTTTAATTTGATATGTTATTCAATAAACAAATTAAAACGTTTTGTTGATATTTTAGGAGCATGAGGAACAGGGTGTAAAGTTCACTCATCCACCATAGAAAAGGGAGGATCCTCCAACCAGACGGGTGTTCTGTCTGGCGGGCCGACTGCCCGACTGTTGGTTTCGGATAGTCTTATCTATGTCGTTCGCGCGGTAAACTCTAATTGCGCGATGCAGGATTTATGTGACATCATGTCTTTTGATGCGTAGTTCGTATGTGGCGGTGTAACCGCTACATCACTCCCCTCCGGAGACCGGAGGTCGATAGTGGGCTGAGTCTTGTATCTTGCAATGCTTCACAGTGCCAGCTAAGGTTCC
This sequence comes from Xanthia togata, assembly GCA_963853775.1. NCBI lineage: Eukaryota > Metazoa > Arthropoda > Insecta > Lepidoptera > Noctuidae > Xanthia > Xanthia togata. The sequence goes on along the minus strand of OY970797.1, from coordinate 3,446,272 downwards.
AGTGAGTCGGAACCGGGTGCCGCACAGTTCGCGGTGAGTCGGAACTGTCTGCGATGATTGCGGCGGTTGTGGTGATTGAGGTGATTGCGGTGATTGAGGTGATAGCGGTGATTGCGCTGATTGAGATGATTGCGGTGATTGAGGTGATAGCGGTGATCGCGCTGATTGAGATGATTGCGTTGATTCCCCAGTGAGTCGGGGTGATGAGGCTGAGGGTGATGACCAGGAATGCGCGTTCGCTGCATGCTGGTGGTCAGGATACCCGTTGAAGCCGAGGGTGCTGGCTGTCTGTGTGACTCGCCTCACGAAAGCTTGCGGGAGTGATGATGATGACGTCACGCTGAAGTAGTTGCACGAAGGCTACGTTGACGTTCATACTCGGGGTCACCATTTTAGGGGCATGAGGAACAGGGTGTAAAGTTCACTCATCCACCATAGAAAAGGGAGGATCCTCCAACCAGACGGGTGTTCTGTCTGTCGGGCCGACTGCCCGACTGTTGATTTCGGATAGTCTTATCTATGTCGTTCGCGCGGTAAACTCTAATTGCGCGATGCAGGATTTGTGTGACGTCATGTCTTTTGATGCGCAGCTAGTATGTGGCGGTGTAACCGCTACAATATGAATAATATGATAGGATCACTGACTGCAATATTAAAAAATACCGTAAATAAACACAACTTAATAACCAGCTTTACGTCACCAAGTTTGAATATTGAAAGACATTACGAACATAAAGCAGAAGGTACATAGCGATGAAGGTGTACCTCAGTTCAAATCTCCAGTGGTCATGAGAAATTTAATAAGAGGGTAACGTCAGGAGTACTTTATGCAAATGTAAGAGCCGAGCCCTTTAAGGGTAGTCGAGCCGGAAACGAGACGAGCACGAAACGAAATGTGAAGGAGGAATGATAGTAGACTAGCTTTTGCCAGCGGATTTACTTGTTAAGATTCCGGAAAGTATCCCACGAGAACGTTAAAATAATTCAATGTCCTAATCCAGGTCATGGTTTAGCCGTGTGCCAAACACCAAAGTACATTCAGCCGTTAAGGCGTGAAAAGGTAACAGACAGACAGACAAACAGAATTACTTTTGCAAATAATATAACTAAGCATAAGTATACCTAACCCGAAAAAAGTAAAGACAGATCGAGCAGTGTAAAGGAATTGATAAATAATGATATAGAAGCCCAAAAATAAAGGCTGATGCGCAAATCTTTGGCAAGATTTTGTTGGATAGACTTTGGCACGTAGCCAATATGCCAAAGCCGACTTTTTAATCTAGCTAGTGATATACTCGTAGCAGGAGTCAGGACAGATTGTAGAAAAATATGCCTCCAGCTAAAATATTTTCATCTGTAATTAAACGAATGAACATCCAATTAACAGAGAAAGTTTTAATAAAGCTACGGGAAAAACAGATCTATACTGTGAACTGAAGACTGAAAACAATCAAAAGATTACGTAGAATACTGAAGAACGAATGCAATTAAAAGTTGTAGAACTATCATAACAGGCATCGATCCCTTAATGGAAATCCAATCCAAAATTTAAAAAAAACTGGCTGAATTAGTTTTCCTTTTCCTATAAATAAATCTATAATATATTAAAACAGCCAGTGAAGTTTATAGGATTTTCAACAATACCATAATATATCCCTGTATCGTGAAATTCCTTGTCGCTCTTCCGCTCCATTCGATAGTGTTGGGAATATTGAAATTTTATGCGCCCAAAAGCCGTGAAGTATTAAAGTCGCATTGGAAGAGGGCGGGATGACTGAGGGGAAAGTTCCTCACATTCACTCTGCAATTTTTGGGTATGGCACAAGATATTTCCGGTACATTCTTTGACTGTACGCATTTGTAAAGATTTTGTGCTGGCAAAGACTATTTTGCTCCTAAGTAAGTTAAGGCTTTGTATAGTACAAGTAGACTGTTCTCTACATGGCTTTAAATCATTGCTTAAGGAAGTAATTATTTATAAAACCTTAAGTTTTTACAATGTAGTATATGAGTCTAGAGTAAAATATTTTGGTAGGCATGACACTTAACCAAATGAATCTTTCCAATCTGTTAAGTGAGAAAATTATTTGGCTCCACAAAACGCGTGACGAAAAAAAAAGAATCCATAATCATTACTAACAATAGAACCATCGAAACACGTCTTAATAAGTTAATAAATATCTTTATAACATGTCGAGTCACGTTATAAACAATACTTAATAATACTGGCCAGATTCAATACACATTATTAGATAAAATCTACAAGATGGAACGTTGTCCTATTGTTCATTTGGAAGGTCGAGAATGTCTACGTGTCCCGAAGTTAAGAATGGAATTAACATCTTAAATGCGAATCAATTTGCAGTTAAAACTATTGGTTCTCGATTGGAAATCGGAAGCATAGAGTGGAGCGTGAGAAGTGTATGTGACAGTCAGTTTGTGAATATAAATATTATGAAATACTTTAGTGACAAAGTATGTCTTGATACGAAAATTTCAGTTTTATCTCCTACCAGCTACATACTTAGTGGTCGCATCTATCATACTGGTTCAGTAAGTGTATATGTAAACTAATAAATGTATTTTATGCGTAAATATTAGGCACAAATAAACTTTCTTTCTTTATTTCTTTGTACTGCTATTACCAATGCTTTGGCCAATCGTGGCGGTTTAAAAAAAAACACCTATGCAAGCTTTCATGGCGTTAATCGAAAATTGTCTGAGGTTTATTAAAACACAAATTGTATTATATTGTAATTAAGAGCCACTAGTAGGGGATCAGTATTTATTCAGTCGATTATGCGTGCTAAGGTGGGTTTTAATTTACAGAATAACATGGTCGTGTTCGATCTCTAAAGTGATGTGCATAATGTATGAGCAATAATAAATTCATGTTTTAAGTTCCAAGGGGTTGTAGCTTGAGATGACTCTGAGCTGATAAAGGATATATGGAATTTATTGAATAATTTCCTCATACTAGATTTATGAAGAAGTTTGAAAGTAAACATGGTAATAGCAAAAGTATCGGGACATAATGTCGTGCAGAATAATGTAGAGCATGTATAAGAGCGTTCATCCAAAAAGTTGGCAACGTCGCAAATAGCTGTCAAATATTTACTTGTTTTGATTAATTTGGCAATATTACTGTATGGAAATTAGAAATATGGCTAACTAGTGAACTAGAATATTAATAATGAATTGCAATTATAACACTGAATTTGATGTTGTAACCATTTTAGGTGTAAAAAAAGGCATTTGGGAAATTTCCAAACATTTTTTTTACATCTTAAATTAAATATGTTACGATGTTAATTATTGCATTTCATATTCATATTGCCAAATAAATCAAAACAGCGAAATATTTGACTGCAATTTGCGACGTTGCCCACTTTCTGTATATATACTCGTAGTATATATATGTATATATTAGGCTCAAAGACCGAACATACACATTGAGTGCAGAAATAGACACAGCGCGTTGAGCCAATCCTTCAAAACAGCCACAATGCGAAATTCGCGTTGTGGCATCGTGGTGTAAGTACTAATTACCATCGCGGTGTAAGTACTACATACTATCGGGGTGTAAGATCTACTTACCAACGGAGTGTAATAGTGTCAGGTAAAGTTTTAGTGGGTATTCTAATTAAATTGAGATAACAACGCGAGTTTGGTGATAAAAATATTTTCCTACCTTGTGCAGAAAATCAGTTAAAAAGTTTGTGCTTGCTCCTCTTTTACTATACTACTCACACATAATGCAGTTAATTAAAAACCTGCTAATAAAACTAGTTGTTACAGCTGCTTGTCACTGTCAACAAACAAGCAATTTGACCATCCATAACCCTACCCGTTTCACTTCCGTTTACAAATAAAAATGCTCGCAACACCGACGAAAAATTACCATACCCACATAATAATTACATACAAAATAAAATGCATGAGTGTGAACACATCCGAATTCAAATTCGTTCCTCGGTTTGATCGAGTTATGCATTATTAATGAACGTTCAAGTAATTATAGTGCGGTGAGATTTATCACAGGTAACGTTTTGTTAAAGGGAATTGTTCCGAGAACTCCAGACACACTGAGGCGCCATGTGTGGCCTCTTGATTGAGTCGTCTTTTGTTAATTTGTAGTGTTAAATTAAGATCTTACGCTGTTTTCAGATTTTCATGCACGAGCACGTTTGCTTTGATGTGGAATCTTCGGTGAGGAATGTAATTGTGGGTATTCTGTGCTCTACTGCTATTATCACTGTCACGAACTCTGCCTTGTAGCCTGCTGATGTAATTGAAAGACCATCTTGATATGAAAAAAAAAAACCTATAAGAACTGGAAATAGTTATATATACGAGGGCGGGATGATAAGTAACTAGCCTAATAAGAAAACACTTAACTTTCCGTGATAAAATTAATTTTATTTTTCGACATAGTCTCCGTGAACCTGTACGCACTTATTCCATCTTCATTCTAAAGCAGTTATGCCTTCCATAAAATGATTTCTTTCGAGGCCTGCAAAATACTCCTCTACAGCGGCTATGACTTCATCATTTGTGGCAAATTTCTGTCCGCCCAAAAAAGTTTTGAGCTTAGGGAATAAGTGGAAGTCTGATGGCGCTAGATCAGGCGAATAAGGTGGGTGGGGCAGCAAATCATACTTCAATTCGTTGATTTTTGCCATAGCTTTAACACATGTGTGAACCCTAGCGTTGTCTTGGTGGAAGATGATTTTTTGACGAAATATATTTTCAAATGACAAAAAATTTTCACGCCACCAAATTCAAATTTAGAACACAGGTGGCTAGAGATACGAATTTAAAAATGACATATATATTTTTTTAATTTTAACTTTTTAAGTAGCAGAGGCTAGTTACTTATCATCCCGCCCTCGTAGTTTGAATAAGATACTTAAGTTTTCTTTTAGGGCAATAAGCATAGAAGAACTGTAAGAAGGTCCAACCTTCATGAAATAGTTTATAAGTTGATGGCAATAAATTTAATAGTAGAACATAATTAAAGGAGGTCAGCGGTAATATAAGGATGAGAAGTCCTTATAGTACTTAACTACTGCTATGCAGTCGTACTATGCCATTCGTATTCGTCGTGCTCAACAGTTGCACTTACAACAACCCTACAAATACCCTTTGAATACTTACAAGTAAGGCATTTGGATAGTATCACACCGATAAGAACGCGTACCTAGAAGACTTATCAACTCTTAAATAAAAGATTCCAAGGCTTATAACGGTGCCGACGCAGCTTATTCCGTTTCCCGTAAGTGTTTTAAGAGTCGATTAAAAGATTCCAGAGGGACAAACAGCAAAATCCATTTGTGTACTGATAAAATTTTATTGCCTTCACAAATATCCTTTTACAGCAGTACTTTGTAAGTATCTGAGCAACACGAGTTTAAAAGACTTTCATGAACTTTGTTGTGAGTAGGAATGTGTTGTCATTACCTCTTACCTCCAGCTCGACCCTTCTTTGCATGTTCTTACTTATAATGCCAACTATAAGCTCTGATCTTCTCCAATCGAATTCTGATCTGCAATGGCACCTCTTCTGCTAAGTCTGTATTAACTGTATGAAATAAAATCTCAAATAAATGTCGTACAACTCTTTTTATTTAAGCGTTCAAGAAATATTAACTTAAGTAAGTTTCTCAGAAAACTTCTTTGTTTTCGAATAATACCTTACCAGTTAAATAAAATACGTCGAGTACATAAGACCCATGTTTTCTATGAAATCTGGTTTTTAAGACCACAAGTATTTATAGTTAATTTTTATTGCCTGAATCCTGTCCAGCCAGCTCGTATAAACTCTAAGCCATCTAACGAAGCCATCAAACGGAATAAAGATAAACTTTAAACACTAAACGTAGAATCATACAAATTCCGCAAACACTTTACAACCTTGTAACAATGGAACAATATAACCGCATCTCTTTGAAACATAAAACGGAACGGAATTGATAAAATTGTTGACACTGTATGAAAGCTTATCGAACCACATGTAATTGTAAGTGGTTCTCGCCACCATTTTCGACTTATGTGGGGCAAATACGAAACGTTTTATAAATTCGGGCGTAAAATTTATAAATTCTGATAGCGATACTAATAATCTTGGAACACACACGGTTGATGATAAGGAAACACTTGAATGTACCTAAAAGTACAGAAAAGCAATAAAGAGAGAAGTGATAGCTGCCCGTATGACCTCCGGAAGTAACGTAACAATAGATAAATAATTGTCTCTTATTCAGTGAAGACTTGGAACCTTTTACCTAAAGAAATTGTTTTTTGTAGATAAACGATTGCCTCATAATTATTGTCGGTATTAAATTAACTACACTTAAAACCAATTCAATGTTGTATGTGTGAGAACTCACCTTTTTTAAACGCCCAGTCGCCAAACCCTTCCTATTGTTTTTGTTTGTCAACCCGAAATGGGACAAAAGCCAACAAACACTTCAGCAAAAATTAAATTGTACCCAGAAAAGTATACGAGAATTGGTTGACGTGAAATTAAAATATCATTTCGCAATTCTCAGCGACTCTAGTACGAGAGCTGCAAAAACTGTTTTTCATGTGTTCATAGAAACGGAATATAGGTACTTATTTATAATTTTCACACTGGAAACCTGTTTTCAAAACGTTCAAAATAAGAAGAAGCTTATACAGCGCTTAGCGTTAAACATTCTTCTGTAAAAATAAAAAGATAAATATGATTACAAGTTTAGTATTCTCGCCTGTTTCAAAGTCAAAAAGGTTAGCCAAATATTTGAATTAAGAGGCAGCTCAACCGCTATATATATAATAATAATGTAATCTAATCGAATTTAGGGAATTGGAAAAATTGGATTTTTCAATTTTTGGATAACAAAAATAAAAGCGAATGATAGTGTGTTTATAATAAAATGATAACAACACTGAAAGGAATTTACATTAAACAAATTGACGAGCTCCGAAACTATAGACTGCTATCGAAAAACTCGTTTAAAACACAAATTAATATTCCCGATGTCCACTTCGTTACGGGGATGCAGTCCATACTTTTATGAAAATTGAATTATGCTTTATTAAAGCCGTATCAGTATGAAACTTAACAGTATTATGTGCCACCGCTTGCGGTATCCGGAGTTTTAACGCGCGTTGCATGCGGTTTTTATGTGAAATATATGGTTATAGCAACCAGATGATTTTATTTTTTATGGCTCCAGTTCATTTAAAAGAGCCGTGCACTAAAAACATAGGACTTATTAAAATTTTATGCATAATCGGTAGCATTTACTTACACTTAAGAACTGGCTAAGTACAAGGTACCACGTTTTTTTTTCACGTATTCTGTGAAAAATTCTTCCTGTTACAGTTTTAGGGGACTGCAGGAGCTAAACGCGAGTTTTAGAATGCCTGGTATATGATCCACAGCAGTTAAAAAAAAAAAAAAAAAAAATTATATTCTTCAGCTTTTATGCTAGTTAAATAGTGTATTAAAACACACACATATATATGTATATGTATGTGTTTTTCACGTATCGTATCAAATTAGTAAATTAGTATTAGTTAGCCACATTTCTTATTTCCATACAGTAGTATTGCCAAATTAATCAAAACAGTGAAATATTTGACATCTACGTATTAGCTACGAGTAGGTTGCCCAGTTTCAGGTTAAGCGCCCTTAAGATCACGCGCTCATCGAATGAAGCTCATTAACTGTTACAGCACCATTTGTTCGCAATAAAAAGTCGAAACACACTCGTCCGATCGCTAAAGACTGCAATAAATACACATTGTTAACGTACACTTCATTTAATGCCGCCACCTACGTACAATTAAGTATTTAAATGGAAGTTTTGTGTTTATGTTCAAGTATGTTTTGATTTTTTTACATCTGAGATCGGAGATTGTGGTCTACCGCCGATAGTAAGACCTTAGTTACACGTTTTAGATTTTATCTTTATGAAGATTTTTTGTATTTTGTTGCTGCAACCCTTGTTACAGTCTGGCGGTTGGCTAAATCTGAATCGATTCGTGATTGTTGTCATCAAATATTCATTTTTCTCATTTTAATCTAATACGAAAAGGGAACGCCATAAATATTGCAATAAAAATTAATAATAGGGAAGATTTTAATATGAAAATCGGGTTTAAGTCCGTAAATTAAATAATGAATTTGTTTCCGGGAAAAAAAATCTATAAAACGGAAGCAAGAGACGACAGAGTAACACTAAGAGATTGTAGGATGATTATTTACTTATTTTCCAGTGCTCGGGGGAAGCATGAACAATAATAAATAATAAACCTTATCTTCTATACATACATATAATTATTATTGTAATAAAATAGTAATGAAGTTAAAACTGTTCAATGAATATTTTTGAAAAAAAAGTTAACCGATCGAATCTGATGCCAAAAATATAGTTTTTCCGTTTGTCTGTTTGTCCGGATGTATGTTCTGGATTAACTCAAAAACGGCTCAACGGGTTCGAATAAAATTTGGCACACACATAGTTTATCCCGGTAGTACGTTACTATGATACTTTCGGCAATCTCCGTAGGCCGCAGGCAGAAGCTAGTCTTTACTAAGCTCTAAATAAAAGACTGTAACCTAATTTCTCCTAGCTATAGATAAAACCAGCGTTATTTTTCCATTTTTCTACCGTCCTCGGCTATGAAAATATTTTTATTAAATTATTTAAATGCTGCCAGTCCTGAAGGATAAAGTTAAGTTTTTGCCAGCTCTAGCTATTTCTAATTAAAATTAGTTAGCTAGTGCTGTTATTTAGCTGTTACTGAACAACTATGCTGACAGCGTCGCATTGTTGGAGTTTCACTCGGTATTAATTAGTTAAGTATTCATGGATTAGGGAGGAATTATTTGGAATTAAGCTAGTATAGTTTATGTAACAGATATGATATAAGAATTTGGGTTGAAGAATATGATAACAAACAGCAACCTAACTGCGTAACACACGATCAACCATTCATCTGAATCATTTTGAAGGTTGCTATAGATGTTGCAATCCACGACGACGCGCCCCACTCCGCTCTTCTCCGTAATAAAGTACAGCTTACAGTACAGTAATCGCGGAGTGGGGCGTGTCGTCGTGGATCACTACCTGTAGTCCATTGCTTCATATTTTTGACAAAATTTGTCTGCTCACGTAAATAACGCAATGAATGTTGTTGAACTGTCAAAATGAAACAGATTGTTAATGATCGTGTTTTACTTACTCAATGTTGACTGGGGCAAAAAAAAACTATTTAGGCCGTCAGTCAGAAAATTAAAAAATATTAGACACGGGAACGATAAAACGCGTTAAAGTTAAAGTGGGGGATCGCTACGTCACAAGTCAGTATAAAATATACCGGAGAGTGAGGTCATGCCACATTTTAACTCAATGTATTGCCGTAATCTTTTGATTACGTAAAAAAATAAAAAAATACGTGTCTAATATTTTTTAATAATCTACCTGACGGCCAATTTTTTTTTTGGTCAACATTTCTATTATGGTGCAGATTATATGCTTGTATGTAAAATTCTGCTTTAGCAAAGATTACCAACCAAACTTGCAGAAGCAGATTTTGAAAACTTGAAGTGAGCTGACCGCGATTTTTTGTAAGAATTGCTTGCGGAATGTAACTTCTGCAAGTGTTGCTAATCTTGTTTTTGTGCACACACGTCACGTCAGACTTGTCGTCAACGTTAAATCCCCGATCAGGGACGTGTGTGAACAGATAGTCAGTCAGTCAGGCATAGCAACTCCTGTTTTGTTCATATCAACAAGTTTTGACTTACCGGTGACGCGCTAGTAGTGAGGTGACTGATGTGTGTAGCCAATGTCCTAGCACTTCTACGAACTATATTTTTTGTCGTGACTGATCGGCAATTTGACGTTGACGTGACAGACGTATGTATATGAAATTTAATAGCCAGAGGATCTAGACAAGTGGAACAGCAGTGAACTTCTTTCGACCGAGACGATGATTGATCATAATCAGCCTATAATTTTGCTGATATCCGAATTACAGGCTATGCCTAGTAGACGCTATTCTCTTTAACTTAATTGAAATTGTTGCCACATTGCCATTGTAAAGTAGTACTAAGTTTTTGGAAATAAATTATTATTACTATTAATGTTCCCATTTGATTAATGACCTCATCACCAAACTCAACGCCGCTCGGCATTAAGGATATGCAGACGACCTCGCAATCCTGGTCTCGGGGAAGGTGACGGGAACGATCTGCAACCTCACACAGCAAGCACTACGTATTGTAGAAAATTGGTGTAGGGAATTCGATCTATCGGTGAACCCCACTAAAACCGAACTAGTCATGTTTACCCACAAACGAGCTATGGGCCCTTTCCGCCTGCCCAAACTGTTCGAAACAGAGCTTCAGTTAGCCAGCGAAGTCAACTACCTCGGGGTCATATTAGACAGTAAGCTGAACTGGAGCAGTCATTTAGACAATAAGCTAAACAGGGCCTGCATCACCTTCTGGCAGTGCAGGAGAATGATAGGTAAGAAGTGGGGCCTATCCCCCAAAATAATACTATGCCTACGCGGCCGTGGTCTGGTGGCCCCGCACCCAGGGGGTTACAGCCTCCAACAAACTACAATGCATGCAAAGACTGGCCTGCATGGCGACCACAGGCTGTATGAGGACTACTCCGACTGCTGCAATGGAAGCCTTGCTGGGACTACCACCGCTGCACCTGTTTATACAGCAGGAAGCGTCGATGGCGGCAGTACGCCTAAATGCAGCAAATCTCTGAGGTAAGAGAGATACATAACACACCGCGCTGCTTGAGGAACTCTGCAAGGAGTTCCCCATTGTGAAAGCCATAAATGACTGGGTACCCAAACAATTTATCTTTGATAAAAAATACAGAATCTTACTTCACGAGGATCGCCGATGTGAGGGCTTGCGCCCAACAGAGCTGCGCATCTTCACGGATGGATCCGAAACAGGTAGTGGTACAGGTGCTGGAGTCTTCTCGGAGGACCTCAACATCCACAAAGCTACACCATTGGGAGTCCTTAACACAGATGGGTATTTCTCTTGCCGCTTCGGCTATTCTGGCTAAGGAAGTTAAGGACCACTCGATACGCATACTCTCAGACAGCATGGCTGTTCTGCAAGCGCTGAACGGTCACACTGTGGACTCTGGACTTTAATACGAGTGCCAGCAGCGCCTTAACCAGGTGGGTGACCTCAACAAAATAACCATTCAATGGATCAAAGGACACAGCGGTTCGCTGGGGAACGATGCTGCAGATGAACTTGCCAGAAGGGGATCGAGCCTGGCACCAGTGGGGCCCGAACCCATCGTGCCACTCCACTTCGGTTACCTACGCACTCTGATAAGGAAACGAACTAGGGATCAGCATCAGAAACTATGGTCGGACCAAAGCGAGTGAAGACAGGCTAAGGAGGCACTACCTTCAATCGATGGCCACCTCACGAAAAAGGTTCTTCGACTAACTAAACAACAGCTGCGTGTGGTTACAGCTGCTATAACTGGCCATGGGTTATTTAATAAACACCTCTTTGTCATAGGAGTCACAGACAGTCCGCTCTGCAGAGCCTGCATGGAGGACGACGAGACAGCAGCTCATGTGCTGTTAAACTGCCCGGTGGTCGCCACTTACAGGGCAAAGTACTTCTTTGAGGAGCTGGGGTGGATCGAATGACCGATTTTTCCCACCCGTACGCAAAATACGCGCTTTGACGTGAAGTTGCGGAAACCAGCTCGTATTACCTATTACCTAATGTTCCCATTACTTGGAAACAGGCCTCTCTGTGAGAGGGAGTGGATCGTCATCCACCACGCGGGCCCAGTGCGATTTGGTAGATGTCACATATCTTTGAATTTTTGGTTCTAGGTCATGCCGGTTTCCTCGTGATGTTTTCCTTCACCGTTTTGAGAGCAGTGGTAATAAAATAATTTACACAAAGTAAAGTGCCTGTCAGGGTTTGAATCCACGACCTACAACTTACGTTAGCACTGGGCCAGCATGAGACGATGATTATTTATAAAATTTCGGGATCTCCCATATTAAAATCACTAAATACGAAACACGAGATAAAATACAAAACACAATATAAAAATAAATACAATGTCAATAAAAATAAGCAAATCCTCCAGTTTTTTCCATAGAACATCATACGCGACCGTGAGTTTATTGACATCATATATAATCACAAAAAAACTTAGTGAAAAGTTTTCAAGAACGGTTAGCAACAAAAAACAATAAAAAAAACAACCATTTACTTACTTTTATACGTTAATGGCGATCATTAACTTCTTAAATTTCAGTATCTTGTCGGAACATTATCTTAATACTATTGAGTACAACTGTCACTTTATGTCGGCTCGTGTTTGTTCTTTACTGTTTTTACGAGTTTTTGCTGAATTTTAAAATGTATCAACATATTTATTACCAGTTTATTTCGCCTGGCTCTTCGCCCACGGTGGGTTATAACTTTTATTTCACACTAGCGGTTGCCCGCGGCTTAGCCTGCGTGTAGATCGGAAATTATCCCACGGACGAGTACTAGGGGGTTAGAAAGTCCTATATTCTAACCCAGGTCATGGTTTACCTCTATGTCCAATTTCATCTAAACACTAAGAGGTAATAGACAGACAGAGTTACTTGCGCATTATTAATATGGATAACGTGTTGAGCTTATTTTCTTTATGAGTGTCCTTTCTTACAGTTTTGTTTTTTTTTATCGTAAGCAGTCAAAGCAGTGTCAGTATTGAAGGATTGACGCTAGTTGCGAAATCTGAAACTTTTCTTGAGTTTTGAATATTTTCGAGTCTTCCATTTATGATTTTTTCTGTTTTTGTTTTATGCTACTAAGTTTATCTTTGGATAAAGGGGAAATAAACTAGTGATCATTAATTTTATTAGGTATACTTATACTATAGAACCCTGGCATGAAAAATTTAACACACGGGGAAGAGATTTTTTTTTAAACCAAGGTTTTGATTCACTGAAAATATTTTTTATTTATTTTTGAATTTAATTTAATACGAGTAATACATACTACATATTTTAGGTTTAAAAGGCACAATTTCATATAATTTCGTAAATATATTAAACAAACTAACCAAAAATACCGACAGGTATACTTTATCCATTTTGGGAAACTCATTAACAATTTAATTAATTAAAAAATATACGTACAAGCGAGATATAATTAAACACAGACATTAAGTATACTGTTTTACGTGCACATAAAATTTAAACTTGAAATAAACGTTCGGGTACGATAAAATATAGTTTGTCCTTAACAAGTAATTTGTATTTATTGCATTATTAAGATAAAGTTTATCTTGTTTTTAAACAAATTAAGGCCAAGTTAAAAGGGTTAATTTAGAAGATTATTCAAATAAATTATTACATTTCATGGTTTTTTTTTGGGTTATGTCCTAACTAATGCATTTGAAACACATTGAAACTAAACTACTTATCTTTGACAACCACAGCTTGTAATGTTAGTTAATTAAGCGTAAATTGCAATGAAAAGATGACGTTTTTTATCGTGTTTTCTCTGTACTTGAGAGAAAATACGATAAAAAACGTAATCCTTGCTTTAATAATATAAATGCAAAATTGAGTTTGATTGTTTGTTACGCTTTCACGCTAAAACGGCTGAACAGATTTAGATGAAATTTGGTACATGGGTAAAACATGATTTGAACTGGATTAGGACATCGGATATTTATTATTTTCATCCCGACATTCCCACGGGATCGAGATTTACGCGGGTGAAACCGCGGGGCGCAGCTGGTAACAAATATAACAATAAGTAGGTACGTAAGCATTGATTCGGCGACTGTATCATTCACGATTTCGGTCAAGACAGAGTCGTAAAACTTTTAGTTAATAATAAAAGCTTTGGGGAACTTCTAACTCGGGGAGATTGAGCATAACTCTTTTTTTACCTCCGAGCGTTAATGATACGCTAATGTTGACATCTCGTGTGACAGTTTTTCTTACATTCACTTGTTACCTTTATAATAGGTTTAGGTAGATAATTACAGGTTTTCGTAGTTCTAGTGCCTGCCTCTGAAGGTTGGTTGACCCGTAACTCATCACTGAGATGCAAACCTCATTATTTTATTTTATTGACAGACTCGAATAAAGTAATAAAAACCCAATTTAATTAAGAAATTAATCCTGACCATCATCAATAAATACTCGCCTTTACCGCCATTGTTTTTAAGCACAGATTAAAAACACATACAAAAATAATATATGAACGAAAACATGATGCCGACCGCAATAAAATAATAATTTATAGCGCATTTTTATACGCATTTACGCGAGTTATTATGGCCATTCAATTTTCACAACTCTATTATGCAGTGCAAGACGAAAATAATAATAAAAACTTACCTCCTTACTAATAAACGTTTTATAGCGTCTGTGTAGTTACACAACGCTTTGTCTTCTTCTTTCGAATGTCAAATTACTGACGACTGAAAGAGAGAAAACGGTGTGTAACTATTCACCTGATATTAATACGTTTATTATTAAGGCAGCAGTTTTGTGTTTGTTTTAGTGGACTTTTTTGTCGGTCTGGTTATTGTTTCTCTTAATCTGTGATTTTTCAATTTACTTAAGCTGGATCGAAGATTGAAGGAAACTTCTATAACATGTCTCAACAAAGTACTAAAATAGCGATCAAGGTGGAACAATAATTGACGAAAAGAAACTAGACATTAACATGAGGTTCATGCTTACTTGTAAAAGTTTATGGCCTGAAGAATTTGGAAAAGTATTAAAAAAATAACGCCCTACCCTTGGCTATTGAAATTAAATGATTAAGCAATAATTATTGTCAAGTCTTTCTGCACTAAAAAGATTTGTGAAGGGAGCATAGAAAATTAATCTTATTACTTTGGCTTTTGACGTTTTTAATTACGTTTCCATCTACCTACCCATTAACTTCAAAGAAAATTTATTAGAAGTAATTTTTATCTGATTTCAAGAAATTGGCTGGTTTACACTTTATATTCATTACCAAACAAAATTACGTCACAAGAAATTCTCAGAAGCATAAGAGATTGAGGCGAAAAAAAAAAAGCTTGATAACGATCTTTAATGTCTATGAATAAGTTCATTACAACTAATTAACATACAGAAATTAATACATTGAAAAATAGTTCGGCCCATCGTCCACGACTCTACTGAAAAGTAATATGTAAAGGCGCTGTCCCACCGCCAACGAGGAAGTGACTATCTATCTACAACGTGTAAGTAAAAGAGATACATATAGATATAAATAGTTGATCGCTGACTGTTCACCCCGCTGGCGAGTACTCGTTTATCGCAGCGACAAGAGAGATATCAAAGAGGGCACTCGCCCAGCGGCGCTCGCTTGACGGGATACTCGCTTAGAGACTCACGCTTGGTACATACTCATACCAGTGATTAATCGCTCTCGCACTCGCTGCTCGTTGCTCGCCAGCTCGGTTTTAGTTGCTAGCTCTACTCGCTTCTCGGTAATCGCCTGGACAGGGTCAGAATGTCACAGCACTAGTATTTCAATGGTGGTTCGTACACGATGCAGCCGATCACACTAGTTTTTATTGTATAAAATTGACATTGATGAATTAATTTGTAAAATTAAAATATAGCATCGAAAAATTCATCCGCATCGCTGTCGACTGGTAATGTACCCAAGAGACTGGCCGCATTGCTACGTTGTATGGCAATGCATAGCCTCTGCCCAAGGTAAAAACCAGCCCTTGGGTCACGGGAAGTGTCAAATAGCCGTTTTGAAATATCATTGAAGAGGCCGTGAGCACTTGGATCTCACGGCCCGAGGGTTTTAACCACAAACGGCTCGAAAATATAATTACCTGTAAGTTTTTATACTTACGCCGCTTGAGGTTTTCTGCAGCCGCAGCAGCAGCACCAGCACAGCACGCCGAGCCAGGAATACGGCAATGCGGCCAGTCTCTTGGGTACATTACCAGTCGACAGCGATGCGGATGAATTTTTCGATACTATATTTTAATTTTTCAATAGTTTTAGTTAAGTTAGTATATAATTTTGCTAATTTTATGTCTATATTTATATAATAAATGCCCTTTAATAATTTGTTCAATAAAAATCCTTATGCATGTGTTGTTGCTGTATTAAAAACAAAAAAAAAATAGCATTGTGCAGGATAAGATTAAAATTATTTGCACACCTCATGTAATGGTAGAATGTAAAGGGACCATTATAGTTTTAGATTTTAAACCTACATTACGGCAAATAAATGGATTTGATTTGTAACACGTTACTTTTGAGTACCGCCGTGGACGATGGGCCTTGTGTTTCATGTATTAATTGCTGGTAACTCCAAATGTTAAGCTAGTATTTTATTCAGAAAGTAATATTATTCTTTATCGTATAATTTGATCGCTTCCCGTTTTATTTATGATAGTAATAATGTCTTCGATTCACATAAATCGAAGTATAATTACACGTTAGGTAGTTTTAATTGTTCGTTTTGTAACTGATTTTGATTGTCTATTTTTTCGGTTTGGTTTTGGACGCCGTAAAAATATGATGGTACGTTTTATTGGAAATGGGAATTGTTAGTAATAACATCGGTCTGTATATTATAATTACACTGATCTGTACACTGCAAGGTAAATGCGTTTGTTTTCTGTATGTTGTCAATTTCAGTCTTTAAGTTCTGGTTTTCATTTACGATGAAGTTTTTCACAGTAAGTTATTGATTTTTATGATTTATTTAGAAAGTACCTATTACAATTCATTCAAACGATTTTAACTCATGTAAAAGATATATTTTGATTCTAAGTCCGGAATTGCTTTCGTAGTCCTTAATTGTTGAATAACTGTTACTCAATCCAGAAGACGTTATCAAACCAACAACATTGGTAGTGGAAGCGCTCGAAACAGTATAAATTAATCCTAAACATAAATTGTCAATTAAACCATAACATTGATATATGGTCTTGATAGACATAAATATTAATTACTATTATTTTATTATTATCTGTAACAGCTTAATAAAATAGTTATTATTTGTTGCTGACATTATTATAAGATGGCCGACGTTTTAATTACTTTTTTTTGCTTTTGTTTGTAATGAGTCTTTATCTTGGAGCTATGTTTTATTGATCGTAGATTAAATGGCTTATTTGAAATTGTTTCATCATAAGAAATGAGTTGAGTTCGATTCTAAAGCCGTGAAGCCTGCAGCAGAGTATTTCTCAAAGAGATACGTTCGTCTCATTAATAAGATATAGGTTATAATGAAAGCATCGTGTAAGACACGGTAAATATACTGTGAAACTCGTGGAATAGTTGGCCAAACTTTAAAACAGAAGCACGACGAATATATATAGGTCACTCCGCATTTGAGGTATAAAGCTACAAGTAGACACGCAGCGGGCTCGACTTGTCGAATTCGGGGGGGCGTAAAATAGTCAGAAGATATAAGAGAAAGAGAGGCGGTGAATATATTTGTACGCAGGTAATTAGCGCTGTGCGACCTGAATTGCACTTTATTGTGTCGTAGCAAGATTCGTTTTTTATGTAAATGATTTTGCGGAGTGACTCATCTGTACCAATCTGTGACAGAAGTTATAATTTGAATAAGGCAAAGTACATAATAAACACATTAAACGAAGTTCTCACTGCAATTAATTATTTAGAACATTGCTGATTCTGAATTGTCCGCAACTTGAACCGTCCGGTGATAGATTGAACCGCATAGCAGGTCTTACCCTGATGTCTCACAAGTTGAAGTAAGTAATCTTCACCCAAAGATACCAATCTCAGTTTAAAGATTGCCTCAGTAGATTGGTTGAGAGATCAGTCTTTTGATAAAAAGCACTCGGTTTAAATGACTCAAATTTATTTACTCTGAAACTAGTTTCGTTTGAAGCGAGTATTTCACCTGATCGTGGCCATCTTGGATTAAAAAGTAAAGTATATCAGCGGTTGATTACGCCTTGCGCAAGTAGTGTCTGCATCTGCAAGAAATAAAGGAATAAGATTTTTCTTAGGGCACCACCTCTAAGAAAATAGATGTTGTATAAAAACTTATCCGAAAAGGAAAAGAAATTAATGTAAATTACATAACATCATGCCTGGTTTCCCCGAAGGGTTGGGCAGAGTTCCACTTATAGTTCACCCACATTTTTCTCCAGTTACGTTTTAGTCTCATGTAATATGGGGCGAGCCTATTGCTATCAACCGGGCGCATTAATGTAAATAGTCTTATTTATAGCCAAAAAGGAAAGAAAAAACAAAACATATATATTTAAAAAAATAAAGAATATATATTAACTCCTAAACAATAATCGTTTTTGTTTAGCGGTTACGTATCATAATCGCACTGTTCATTGACTAGGGAGACTTGGCTGCCATCATCTGACCTTTGAATCCAAGGACGAATGTTCATATCCTAAGATTCACTTTCCAGATTTTCGGGCTTCTCTGTGAGGTATAGTAAGGAACGCTCACCCATCCACGGATTCTTCGAGCCCTTTATAATTAGTACTAATAATTAGTATCCTCAATCAATCTGCCTAGCCTTTTGCCAACTATGATGGGGTTGGCTTCCAGTCTAACCGGATGCAGCTTAATACCAGTATTTTATGTAATACGATACCTCTTGGTAAGACTACACCGTTGTCAGACTTTCGGGCTTCTGACGACCCTTCTGACGACCCGTAACGACTGTCAAAAATCTACGAGTGACAGTTTGGACCAATGGCTTAACGTGCTTTCTGAGGCACGGAGGAGCCTCAGTATATAAAGACCCCACCCATCCCCGTGGATGAGCTACTTGTCGGTGTTGGTCCGTACCAACACCGACAAGTAGCTTAACATGATGGATCGACCCATGCGCCTCTCCTCCTACTGACCTACATCCTATCCTATACTATTAAATGAGAAATATTTGTATACATATAGGTATATTTGTAATCACGTTCTTGAAAACGGCTCTAACGATTTCGATGAAAGTTGCAATATAGGGTTTACAGAGGTGAAAAATCGATCTAGCTAGGTCTCATATCTGGGAAAATTTGTTTACTATATTTTCACAGCTTCAGGAATGTGATACAAGGTTGGTACACCTGGACGATATGTTTATCTATTTTCACTCGAGCCGGTCTCGGTGGCCCAGTTACTAACTATCAAATCATATAAACTAAAAATTGCACTTTTTTCATGACATATTTTCCGCTTAACCTCTTGAATCACTAACACTCAAAATCTGTCGAGCGTCCGACGACAGACCTCAAGAGATAAGGCCAGGGGTACGCATTGCAATATCTAAAATTAAAAGAACTAACGTAAAATAACCTATAATACGTTCAAAATACCTAAAATCTAAATACCTAATGATTGTTTCACTTATATTCAAAATACCGAAAACTTAAAATGTCAAATGGATATGTGACTGAAGTATATAAAGCTAAAACTTGAAATTCCTATGTACAAAGTTTCTCAAATTGGTTTACCTCACCGATAATTGACCAAAATGAAAAATACCGATCTAAGTTCAAAGTTCAAAATCTAAATCATATTTTATTTCTATATAATCTAGTCATTTCAATACATAATTTAATATTGCAATACGTACTCCCCAGGCAGCTCTTCTCGAGTAATTTTCACTTTTTATATGATTTGAATCAACATAAAGGGTGGCGATTTAGTGACCTGCATCCGTCAAGGGGGTGTTTCTACCTGTTATACTAAAAAAAAATCGTTATGAAACATATCCGATTCGTGAAAAAATATAAAAAAAAAGTTATTTTTTTACGATTCGTGTAATATGTACCTATGTGTTTCATAGCGAAAGGATGCAGGTTTCTAAATCACCACCCTGTATAATAAATTCCTCATTTTTAAATTATATCCATTTATATTTTATTTATTTTCTATTTCCCGCTAAATCCTCTACCTTGAGTCCTAAATTCCGAATCAGGAACACTCAAAATCTGTCGAGCGTCCGACGACAGACCTCAAGAGATAAGGCAGGCTCTCAAGCTGTGACTTACCTTATCGAGTAATTTCCACGTTTATTATGATGAGGGTTCCGTAGGTACCTTGATTTGTGACGTTCGACTTAGAGATGTTTTTTTAACTTTTTATTTGGTCGTTAGAGTTTCTGGCCTTAGGGTTTTATTGGTTATGCTCGTAAATTAGCGTTGGATTGGCATGATTACTTTTTTTAGACTGATTAGGGATAGGCAGTCATTGTAAAAGGGGTTTAGTCAGATTCGTTTTATTAAAATCTATTTTCATTTGTTTTATTAGACTTAAGAACTAGAGCACACTGCAGTGTTTCGAGAATAATAATATTTTTAGTCTGCACATGCGTTAGCATTGTTATTAGCCGATCGGTGGACTTGTAGAAATTTTACTTCATCACGTGATCTTAAAAAAAATTACATTCTATATTTTACTTACAAAACAATACCATCTTATACCAATCTATTCATAGCTAAGTAGGAACGCCGTCACTTTTCCTTCCATCCTTAATTATTTCTGGGAACAAAGACTCCATGGACGTCGCACGACGTATTGTCCGCGTGACAGACGTCGGCTGCAGACTCCGAGTTAATCGATGAAATCGGACCCAGAATATAAGAATCGAATGATCGAAATATTGGGTGAGCTACGGGAATGGACGTTGATTAGTGTGGTGACGTGTTCTCGGTGTTGTTAGTAGATTCGTGATTGTTTTGGTTTTGCGGATGTTGGGATCTTAAGAAAAAAAATAAAAAATCCGATTACAAGCTATTGAGATTGAGAATGAATCCTGATGGTCACTAGGATGCATCGTCATGATTTATGAATAATTTCATAATATTTTTCTTCATGTTCATAATACCTATTTGGGAACAAGCCCGCGATGGAAAGTCAACATGTTTTCGTTTTAGTGTTCTAAAGACCAAATGAACGTATGTTAAATTAATGACGTCTAATTAATTATCTAATAAAGCCAATTTAATAACAGCTAATCATTATACAAAATCAAAACGTTTTATAGAAAACTCACTTTTTTTTTAATGTTTTTATATTTTGGAGTGACCCGTGTTTTATTTTTATAACTTTATAGAGAAAACGGATATAACGTAACAAGGAAGCATAGTTACTTAGGTCTGGCTATGACTTATTAGAGGAACAACGTATGTACATAGGTTGTTCCTCTAATAAGTCATAGCCAGAACTGGTCAAAGGTTCTCCCAGTCAAAGGTAAAACGGGGCAACTGCAGTTAGGGCGTTAGATCGGCGACTAATTGGAAGTCGGCGCCATCAGTTTCCCGAATTAATCGATGTATTCCGTGTCTTCTTCTGTCGGCCATTATTAAAGTCAGCTGTTGCCCGTGTTCGTCTCTTTTGGGTGGTGAATATTGGGGGTGGGATGTTGATCGTTTTTTTATACATATTTAGACATTTCTCAGTAGAGTCTGGATTTGTGCCCATTAGATGGCAATAGGCTCGCCCCCTATTACATGGGACTTAAACATAACCTGCGGAATGTGAGTGTACTATAGGTACTTCTCTGCCCAACCCTTCGGGGAATACAGGCGTGATGTTATGTTATGTTTACTTAGATAGAATGTTTTGAGTAAGTTATGTTTATATAGAGTAGAAACATCGAACTATGGGTTGGTGTACAATGCGAATGGTGTACCTACTGTGGATTTATTATGTACAGTAGTAATTTTTTTACCACCCTAAGTTTGAATGACATTTACACGTCATAAAGCAACAAGGTTTATTTGTATATGTGGCATTTAGATAGTTTCAAACTTAGAGTCAATTTCACTAATGAAACTGAACGCGATCAGCAAATCTAATCTGCGTTCAAGAGCTGTCAGTGTCAATATTCTAAAACAAAAATGACACTGACAGTTCTTGAACTCAGGCTAGATGTGCTGATCGCGTTCAGTTTCATTGGTAAAATTCACCCTTTTTAAAAGAACGGTCGCTATTGGTCGACAGTATAATTCTATCTGTCATTGTCTCACATTCCATAGGATTCCTAGTCTCTGACAGATTTTAAAACTATAGATAGATAGGAATTTCTATCTTCAGTATGCCAAAACTGGTGATAGATAGGTTATTGATAGTTATTGGGTTCAGCCGTTAGATTACTGAGAATTGTTGTAAAAGAAGTAAAGCAATTATGAAGTAAATTAAACGACGAACAGTTAAAGTGCTGCTTCTGAAATGTTTTGTTATTACAACACAAGGCGTTATGAAATATAATTCTGTTAATAAATCATAGCCATGTGATGAAGTTTGACGATATAACTCATTGACATCTGGTTTTACACTCATCCACATAATCAACAGTGCAAATTAGGTGTGAAAAGACTTCTGCAGTCCCTCTATAATACATATTAACCAAACAAACTAACAATATCAGTAGCCCAGTATATCTTGACAGGCGGCAAAATATGGACAAAGCATAAAAATATACTGCATTAGACATATTCCCGACAGTCTTCTTGGCCAACAGCGCCACCACAAAGTATCAAGATAAGTTGGCCACCCTAATCACATCCACAGATCTTTTAATATCTGGATATTGTATCTTTCTATCGAACCGTAGGTGGTCACAACCCGAATATATGGCAGTAACTTGATTAATTACAAGATAAGGTGGTAGGACACTTTCCGACATGGCATAGATGGACAAAACAAAAGAATCGTAAAGGACTGTGAGACTGTGGGTGGCCCGTTTATTGTCAAATAGACACGATCCGGATTTTATTTGATTTCTGCTAGATTATCTGTTTTATTTCGTTTGTGACAAAGGGTAGGTGGTTTATTGGCTTGATTTTTGACAAAAGAGTGAAAAAAAAAATATATTATAACTTAAACTGTTCTATCTTAAGATACAGGTAACGACACAAAAGAGTCTGACGTGGTGATATTTGGAACTAAATATTTTACCATAACTTTGCCAACAAGTGCTAGTAGGTTTTGATTTGAGTCACTCACAAGCAGCGTTTTTTGTTGCACATATATTTTAACAAATTTATTTCTCATTCGTAGTGACCTAAGTGGGATAGTGGCGCCCTCATTTTCATTTTAATATTTTTTTCCAAGCTATACGATTATTGATAGCAATTCGTTTAAAAATTTACTTGTAATAATGTTGAAATTTTTGAAGTAATAATGTCCACTAATTGAATTGCCAGCCTTTTCAATAGCCATAGTTTCGCTAGCTGCACAATATGTTGGTCCATTACAATTTTTATCTCCTATAAAATAATTATAACCAATAACCTCTAACAATAGATAACCATTCAATGATTTATCTTTAACACAACACTTACGATTTTATTACTCCAACATGCTACAAAAGTACAAATAAGACTATCGTATCATTCAATTTTAAATCAGAAACGTGTTGAAAACAAACGTATCTCGACGATTAACGGCTTAATTGGCCATGGAGTACTAAAAGTACCATTAATGTTTCCTTAGGGTAGATTTAGAGTCAATAAATGAGTTTCCAATCACGTCAGTATATCAGAACTCATTAAACTTAAAAGCGAGGGCTCCATTCTTAAATGAAACAATCGTAAGTGCATTCGCATCATTCTCCCGTCGCCCACTCCTTGGTCCGAGCTATTTTTGGATGTGGTCCAAACTAAGAATTTATTAGCTTACTATTCCACACATTGCACCAAGAAATGTGTGGAATAGTAAGTTAGTATTCTGCCAAGACTATTCCCAACTATGTTGGAGTCAGCTTCCAGTGTAACCGGATGCAGCTGAATACCAGTATTTTACATGGAGCGACTGCCTATCTGACCTCCACAACCCAGTTACTCATGGCTAACACGATGCCCTTTGGTAAGACTGGTTGGTTGGTGACTTTCGGGCTTCTGACGACCCGTAACAACTGTCAAAGATATCATTTAACTCGACCAACGGCTTAACGTGCTTTCCGAGGCACGGAGGGGTCCATGGTATATGAAGATGGTCACCCATCCACGGACCAACGGCACGCGTAGCTTAACCTAATCGATCGAGCCTTGCAGCTTTTGTTCTTATTACTTGTTATAAGGTAATAGAGAAAAGTTAAATCTTTTAGATTGGAATAACAACCGTGTAATTTTCAAATATTCATTCAATAGTTTAGCTTTTCTTATGAGCTATTTTACCTAATATGACGATGATGGAAAAAAAATGGAAGATGGAATGGAATGGTGATAAATGTTGATGCACGCAGATACTCATTCTTTAATGTAAATTCATACCTACTCTACCTGCTGTTAAGTACCAATTTGTAAAAAAATATTTTTCTATTTTCTGTGTGCTTGGCAGTACCTACGCAAAATAAAATAAAAACGGAAAGTTCTGAAAATAATGTCAAGGTCCTGATTATAAGCATTATTAAAAATAAAGCACTGACATCAGCAGACATGATTTTTTAATTTACACTAATATTGTAAATAGGAAAGATTTGTATTTTTGTTTGTAATGAATAAACTCAAAAACTACTGAACCGTTTAAAAAAAATCTCCCACCATCACCAGTAGAATGCTATATTATCACTAAGTGACACCGCTGGCGGAAGAAAGACGGAAAAAATAAAAGAAAAATATTTTTTTGAGATACGCACAGGAAATACAATAGTAAAAAAAATATATATACAAAGAAAAGTAGCATTTAAAAACTAACAAAATAATAACGACCTGTGCGAGGCCAAAAAGGCCTCTATAGTAGCAGTAGAAGCTAGTATTAAATAAGCTACCATGTGATTTAGCTACAGGATGACTCAACATCCCACTCGCCCCGCGATCTCTCACCCCTTACCCCACACATCGACGTGTAAGGTAAGTCACGACCGGCCACCGAGCCGAAAGCGTCATTTGATAAGATCGTTCTCCTTACCAGTTTGACCCGGTACCTCTAAACGTGGCTGCCCTGGGTCTGTCTTCCACATTGACTTGTAAATGCTGTTGTCACTGAAGCAATTGTTATGCGACGTTTTATGATCGGAGTTGTTAGGAATTGGCAGCGATTGATTTGTTGGGTTACGTAACAATGTTTGTTTGTTTTCTTGAGGGTTAAGGGCATTTCTTTTCTCTTCGGTTATTTTGGGAACAATGATGAAAGGTTTTTCTAAAACACTGATCTTAAGTAAGAAAATCATTCAGAGACTACACTACTGTTTACTGTTTTGGTAACACCTATTCATCATCCTTGTTATTTATTTTAATTGATCATGACTTTTTTACTCCACCAAAAGGCAGTCAAAGCAATTTGAATCAAAGTAAACTGTTTTTCTTTTTACCAAGACTGTAAGCAAAGAAAAAACTAAAGTTACATACTCGTAACATCACGCCTGTATTCCCCGAAGGGTAAGTCAGAGGTGTACTTATGTACACCCACATTTCGCCAGTTATGTTTAATGCACAAATCCATACTCTGAGCTGCTACTGAGAATTTAAAGTCTTCTATTTTTTCAGATTCAAAGCCTTGCTCGTCCAGAATTTGACAGATTTCACAATAATATAAGTAGATTCTTGACACCTATATTTTTGATGAAATCTTTCTCCTTTTCAGTTGATACGGTACCTCTGAACGTGGCTGCCCTGGGTTTGTTGTCTTCCACATTGACTTTTAAATGATGTTGTTATTATAGCAATTGTTATGCGAAGTTTTATGATCGGAGTTGTTGGGAATTGGCAGCGATTGATTTGGGTTGTTTAAACATAAACATAACATCACGAATTGTTTCCCCGAAGGGTTGGGCAGAGGTGTATCTGTAGTTGGTACACCCACATTTCGCCAGTTATGCTTAAGTACCATGTAATAGGGGGTGAGCCTATTGCTATCAACCGAGCACAAATCCAGTCTCTGGGCTGCTACTGAGAAATTACAGATAGAAAAACCCAATAACACTTTGCCCGACCCGGGAGTCGAACCCAAGACCTCATGCTCAGCAGTAGCGCTTGCGACCACTAGACGAACGAGGCAGTCAGACAAAAAAAAAACAAAAAAAAAACACGTGACGATAGAGCTGTCAAGTAACCAACTAAACGTAATACCTGTCACTTCAGTTGTCATGCTATGTCACAGTTGTACTCTTCAATTTACCAACGTTATGATTCGTTGACGTTTAGAGAACCTGTCTTTTTGAGCTCTTTACAATAGAAAAAAGTGCTCAAGCAGTTACATCTACGAAGAGTACTTTAAGAATAAATGATAAAGTTTAACATAGGTACATGAATAAAAGAAGAAACTTAGTATCGTAAAAATCTAAATAAAAATAATTTGGTTAAAAGTTACAACATATTTGTAAACAAGAAAGTGTCATCTATAAAAATTCTTTTTACGATTTGTTTATCTTTATTTAATAACCTAAACCAATGGAGTAGAGACTTAACTCGCTCTTACACAGCTGAATACAAACTACATAGCTATTAAATTATGTAGTCGTCTTGCAAACTATTTGAAACCCTCAAATAGCAAATATAAAACAATAGTCCAATCTTCTTTAATCAAAACACGTAAAATTTTCCCACTTCAATAGACCTTTGACACCCGAAGAAGGTGCAAACAATTTATCATCTACCTCACCTTTTACTCAAAAACAAGTAGCTATATCTACATACTGATAGATACCTTAAAGATTAATTTCCTACTTAGCTCGTACACGCGACATTCAACGGAGAAATTAATTTATCGTACAAAAAGAGCCCTTAGTTTGAAAGGAAATAGTTGGAACCCTTCTGCCTGTGACCTTACAACAGTTGATGAATTGATGCCCTGTGACGAAGGGTGACAGTGAGATGTACGTGTGCAGGATATTTGCATCGATGGATTAAGACGTGCAACTTTAAGGAAGATTATGTATGTGGTTGTTGGTAGGGCTTTAGCTTTCAAAATTGTGTTTTACTTCACAAGACCTCGACAAAGTTACATTCTATCAGCGATAATCGATTAGCGGACGTCAGTCCCGTACGTACGACTGACGTAAGCTATCGAATAGTTAAAGTCAACCTTGTTGGAAGTCTTGAAGAAATTCGAAAAGCGATCAAAATCGAATAGAAATTCGAAAAATTTGAATGCGATCTTCATCTGTGTAGGCCATCAGCTCGAATTATTGATATAAATTATACGTTTAGGTACGTAAAAACTACGCAAAGATCTATGTAGTAGAAATTCAATGTAAAGTAATTTATAATTTAGATACCGCAGCAACTTCAGCTGCGCGCTTTTTACAACTTTGGTCATTTACTTTTTTTAATTTCAAACGCCTTTAAAATGGAAATCTCCTCAAAAAAAGCGAATTCATTTAAAAAATATATATCAGTGAGGATAGTCTAGCACCCATAGCCACCCTACACAACAGCCCTTTGTCGCCGTCTACAATGATGCCCTTTGCGATTGATTAGTCGACATTTCAGTCCCTTTCAGTCGTAGGGCGTCTTCGGAGAAGCCACACAACTATACGAGGGGTACCAGTAAGGGATGCGACTTGCGGTTCACGATTGAAATTATGTACGTTGAAGTAAGTAATCAAGCCGAGGGATAAAAGCTTCTTTAGTTTGTCAATGGTGATACTTTCTTTCATGAGCTGATCAGGTGTAATTGGTTTCTATATTGAAAGTTGGGGTTTTGATGTCAGCTGAAGTAATTGAAAATGAGTTAGAAGGTTCGTCTCAGTGATATAATATTAGGAATGACAATGTTTTCTGATAGCTAAGACTGTCTAGATCATCTGCATATCATCCGTTCATCTTTTTTTATAAGTTTTGCAATAAAATATATTATTTTATTATATGAATTTATATGGTTACCAAATACAGAGTTTGGGAATGAAGATAGCCTGGTTTTAGTATTGCCTAGACGGTTTTAAAATAAAATCTGGGGGTTGTGGCTAAGTAATAAGGCACGGTTCGATCGACCAGGTCCATCTTAACATACTAAGACCCATCTTACCAAAAGATATCGAGTTACCCAGTAACTGGGTTGTAGAGGTAAGATAGGCAGTCGCTCCATGTAAAATACTGGTATTCAGCTGCATCCAGTTAGACTGAAAGCCGACCCCAACATAGTTGGGAAAAGGCTATTCATATTATGATGGGCATGAATATTGTAATTTTTTTTTTGTTTTTTTTTTTTACCGTAGACAGGTTCTGACTTTTAAACTAAATATATTCTACCGGTTAAATCGCCCACCTCGTGTCATTCAATGTTACTTAGTTATCCAGTAGTACCTCTAAGCATTTACCAACCAGCATAGAAATAATTGAAATCAAAGTTAAACGAACCGAAACCAATTTAATTATATCAGAAGTCATAAAACGATTACTATTTTTAATATTCCACCGCTTATTAACGTATTCCAAACGCACCTTTTTCATAAATTAAAGACTATAAAGCGTTTCGAAAAAACAGTTTTTTTTACACATGCTGCCTTTAGATGGGGTTCGATAAAAAACGGACAGTAGCATGTGAGTAATACTTATTTTATAGCTACACCTGGCTATTCACAGTCCCCTAGAATACATAATAATGTATTTAAATGCATTCCCAAAATGTATGGTGGTGTGGTGTCAGTAACAGCGATATTGTATTGGTGAAAGATGGACATCAGCAGATCTTATCGGAATCTATATTGCATAAGACAATATTATGACAAAAAGGCTACTGCTAGAAATAATTATAAATACGAACTAAATATACCTCAATGTAGATTACAAATTTTTAGAAGGAATGTATATGTTAATGCCATTCATGTGTATAACAAGTTACCTAATTCACTTAAGGAACTTCCCATCCCCATGTTCAAGAAAAAGCTGACAAGTTGGCTATTACATAATTGCTTTTATGACAGCGAATATATGGAATATAGTAAAAATCCAAGATGACATAGACTTAACTTTGACATTTTAAAGTAACGATTACCTAATTATATGAATACTATTTCACATTGGACTTATAAATCACAAATCTTAAAATTAATATTGTACTTAGTTAAGAATGACAATTGAATATTTTAACACCATATTATGTAAAACTACATTCTTACAAAAAAATAAAATTCTAATTCTAATAAGGATCGCGTCTGTGTGCTTGCTTGGTCCTTTTACAAAGGATACAATTAATAATAATGAATATTCTTTAGAGAGTCCAATTAATTACTCAATGATAAATTGATTTTTCTGCCACTATTCCAAAACCGAGAATCTCCAACAGTAGACTGCGATGAGTTGGGTTCAAAGATTGATACAAAATCACTGGTTTTAGTTTACAATTTGAATGGACGCTCCAACCGACAGTATTATTTCAATTAGGCAGTAATTAACAAATTTTACAGTACTAGCATGTTGTGTATGTGAAATTCAACCTCTACAAAAAAATAACACACTGAAATCGATCCATCTTTCTAACACCAATATGACAGACAGTAGCTATCACTCAAAGGATCGTCTTTCGAAAATTCTATACTGTCCACCTACTTCTCTTTTCTTTATTTTTTTTATTCACACACCTTTCACCTCCATAAATAGTTTTTTTAACCTTCTTATTTAAAAATTATCACTTTTTACTTTTTTCGGCCGCTGCAACTGATACCGTCACCCATTGGTCACGCTACCGTGACGCGGGCGCATGAAGTTTGACGCTAACCCGTCACCACGCAAGCTCGCACCTGCCTACATGCGTATACGCAACAATAGACCCGACATTTTTACATGTTAGGTCAAGAGAGCAAGTGGCATAACCTTTACATCCCTTTTCAAGTTTTTGGGAATTTTGTATATGAGCCTTTTTAACTGGTTTTTTATAGCCTAAAATAATTTAGTTCTTACTCTGATTTATATTATTATTAAAGTCATGTTTTTTTTGGTGATGTAATCTATTCAAGAATTTATTAGTGCTGTATCATTATTCATTAAAGTTTTGGTTTGATTATGCCTCAAAATAAATAAAAATATGGTTAGGTTCTTTTCTCTACCAGTGCCGTAATCTTATTCCTTTCCTGTATTGTTATTTCCTAATTTATTTTCTAAATTTCTTCGCCTGTCTGTCTTTTGACAAAGTTAAGTTTTGTAAATAGCTGAGATTCCTCGCTTTTGTTCGGTTTTGTTTTATGTTAGGCATTCGTGCAGTCGATTCGACGACGTGGACATGTTTTGTTTGATGTTTAGAGCATGTGCAGACGAGGCGTTTACAAGGGACTTGTGTGAGGAATGTCCGTTGTTAGTGGACTCAGCGTATAAGTGTTTGGTGGAGCAATCAATTAGCTCAATACTTGACTTATGCGTTTCTGGTTAGCCATTGTTTGGATTTTGTAACGCTTTAAAGTTAATTCCCATAATTTCACCTACCAATTGAATTAAATTTTCTAACGGCTTATTATTCATGTGGCCATTTTATCGAATTTAGCGAGTTACAGCTCACCAAAATCGTTCTTTTCACGGAAACTACTTCCTATTGGCTGGTTAATTGTCAGCCTAAAATAATTACAAAAAGTAATCGTTTCTTATGACTCATTTCGTCCATACACATTCTTTATTTATTTTTTCAATATACATCTGGCTAAGTTCTTATAATCAACAAACAAACGTCGACATCAAAACTTTAACAAGATAGTTAACAATGATTGTAACGAATTGTTTTAGGAGATTCGAATGACATAATGATAGGTTGTTCGTAGCGGAACTCTTACAAAATAATAAATTATACATATTCGTGTATGTATTATTATTGTGATTAATTACTTGACTTAAATTCGGATCTTACAACTTGCACAAGACGTGGATTTCATACGATCGTAGATTTACATTTTGTTTTTGCTTCGATATTTTCATTAGAAGCTCATATCAATGTGGAGGGAGGTTTATACACAGTGGGCACACAACATAGCATCACATTATTGTCAGTTGTAGACAGAATATTACTGTCTATAAAAAATATGTTTTTTTGGCGACTGTCACTCTAAAGTCGGACATTACCGAAAACGGAAAACGAAATTCGGAGGAACTCTACAGCTTGTCTCAGGTCTGTACAAAGACTGAGACAGAGTACGGAATGATTCTATCGACTGAAATTCTTGTTAACTAACTTACTAATCAAGAGAAAAATCATTTAAAGCTATTGATTCACTTTATTCCTGACTAGCGGTAGATTATTAAGTTTTCTAATGGCGTTTTATAAGTCATTTTTTAAATACTCAATGTTTCATAGTCAATCCAGAATGTTTATACCACAGATAATATAGAGTTTAAAAGGAAAATAAATATTCTAAATGCATGGAATTTGTAAGCGGGAAACTCAAATGAAGGATTGAATGATCTTCATTTACATACATATAGGAATACATACAGGGAAGATTAATCTTTGAATCACTAAAGTGGTAAGTGGTAAGAGAGAGTGAAGATTAGACGACCTACCGATACTTACTCCCTTTACGTCAAACCTGAATTCTCCTGTAAAGTATGTCGCCCCTTTGCATACCACAGCACGGCATACTGTTAGATGATGTGGAATCCTTTGTGCGTCTCCCTCGAGATGCAGTGTCACTGAATACCCCAGTATTTCTGGCATTTGGTATATTCGAACCTCCTTGAGACTAAGTAGGATAGGATAGGATTTATTTCGTATAATTATGTAACTGGAAAATTCGTATTAGATTGGACATGAAATGGGAAGAAAACATTAATTGTGAATGAAAAATCGTCTACAAAAGTTATCCCACTGTTATGTTATGTTAATAGGTACACAACGATGGCGACGATAGCTTCTCTTTGTAAATAAAACAACAAAGTATGCACAGTTAAACATAATTTATTTCATATTATTTAAGTATCACAGATCCATTTATTTTAATATTCATCACGTTAACAAAAATATATATAGTCTACATGGTGGTGATGACACCATTTTACATAGCAATAGTTATGTTCCAACTACTTTTGTAACTGCGATACATGATATTTACACTCTATCACATTATATACAACGATATAGAAATGATTTAATATCATACCACTAACGAAATGGGTCAAGATGAAATATAACCGAAGCCTAAATAAATCACAAAATACGTGCAAATAATTTTGTTCAATCAAAAGGGCTTATTGTCTAGTGCACTCATAATTCTAACTTGTTTGACCTACAATGGTTCATCTATGAAAACTCGGTAGTGAATTTCTCCATCCATAGCATTATGATTTTAATCTTATTAGTCCATTCTCAGTTTCCAACCATTTATTATTTTGTTTAATTTTGCTACCACTCAATTGTATCATGAATACGAGTTTCATATTCATGGCAATTAAAATTGTACGTAACGAAATATCCCTGCGGCGATGTGACGCGATTGGTGTTATCAACTTGTCATCGTGCATACTCTAGATCAATGAAAATAATATTTAAAATAATTGTGATGGCATTTGTGGCAGAGAAATCAGTGAAGTGTTACTTGGAACAGGGTTTTATCCAGCTGTGGACTGATTTGGGAATCTGGCTGGCTCGGTACATTAGTAAATTTATGAAAACGGGGATGATTCTTCATTTTTTTTTGCTTTAGCAGGGTTATTGTTTGCACCGGGGTAAACATTTGTGTTTGACTTTTAAATTCGTATTTGTTTTTAGTTGTTTGATAAAACCTACAGAATTCTTAATAAATACTTTCATCTTTTAGGTCTGTTTCACTATCAAAACTTAGATTGACTTTTCTAATTTCCGTTCTTAGACCCATTTCGGCAGTGAGTACGATATTGAAAGAAAAAGATAGCAAGATCTTTTCTATTGGATAGCTGAAATTGCACAGTTCTTATCTAAACGCGACAATTTTTTAAGGGCAGTGTTTCGTGGTAGTGGTAAGTGATATATTCTAATCTACATTCTTTACTACTTAGTAGTTTTCCGATCTCTGTCAGGACTCAGGATTGACATTATTGATGACATTATCGGTGACATGGTTGATGACATTAGGAATATTTATAAAGTTATAGTGTCGTGCAATAACAAAGCTGTTTCTAAGATTAGATTATCGCGCTTAAATAGAACTATGAAGTTTGTCTTATTTGTAGTTTACATTGAATTAGTTTTAGTTATAAATGCAGTTGTAAAGTCTTTATAGTAAAGAAGAGTATTAGATGAATTTATCACTATTCATTGAGTGATATATAATGTCTCTATTCTGTCGTTGAATTAATTTGAAGGCGATTTGCAAAAGTTCATTATGGTGCTAATGATTGTAAATATTGAAAATTCATCTAACATCAAATAAAAACACTTATATTGTAACTTTAAACAGTAGCTAGGTAAGCTCAGAGTTAGACACGTATAACATTTTCTTTTAGATTATTGCCAAAAATTTGCTGTGGCAGTACATATTTGGCACAAAGTTCGAATCTATAATAAGCAAGTTCAAATTATTGCGCGCAAATAAAGTAGAAAAATAAGCGAATTTATCAGTTAATAAAACACTCAAACACTATACAAAAAATAACAAAATAATCAACTGACGCCGACTGTCTCAAGTCGCCAATGTTTCTTTAAAAGACATTGTAGGCACTATTATTGCTAATATAATATAATTTATTCATCGATCGCTTATCTACAGCATAGAATATTCTATACAAAATATACTACGAAGATTTTACAAACTTAGGCCGTTGGCCGACGAAACTATACTTTTTCTAACGTAACATTTAAACTACTCATTAGTTTACCAACAATTGTCCATATACATTCGTTCTCATATAGGCCTATAGTTCCACATTTATCATCGTTCACAATTGTCTCATTAAAATACACACGGGTACGTATTGTAGAATTGAAATCATTAATTACATGGGGACTGGGGTGTACTAGGAATTCATAACCAGGAGGGTCTGCCGTGCAGGAGGTCGGCGGCGTCGTGCCGGTCGGCCTGGCGCAGCGCGGCCGCCAGCGCGGCGGTGGCGCCCGGCCCGCGCTCGCGACACTCCCACAACTCCAGGATAGCCTCCGTTGGCGAGCTCTTTGTGGCGAACCACGTCGTATAACGATCAACCCCGAGCCGCGCCGCCAGCGCCCGCCAGTCGTTCCCGCGCGCGTTCGGCGGGTCCAATATAGCGCACAACTGCCTTTTTATTCGAGCACTTAATTTAAACGGCCCCTCACCCGCACACTCGTTGACGCCCGCCTCGCTAACTGTTACGTTCCTTTTAACGCTGCCGTCGCTCCCGTCTTCGCTGCGGCACATACGAGCCTCTAAAAGGTTTTCTGTTATGTTAAAACTGCGCTGCGACTCGGCGCGGGGTGAACGTCCCCGCGGCGATCGGCTCCGCACGTCGTCGAGGGATATTCGGAATGTCTGCTTGTATGACGGATTGGTTCTCTGACAGGCGGACACGCTGAAATCGATATTGTCACAATCGTGGGTCCTTTCTAATACGAAGCTGCAGTGCAAAGCGTTGTAATTCGAACCCCAAACGTGTTGGAAGGGGATTTCTTGGTAGCCGATACCCGGCTTAGCTTTCCAGCCGGGGCTGACGTGTTCCAAATTCAAACAGAGATTCGAGCCACCATCTTGGAAAAGCAAAGTTTTGGGTCGCTCAAGTAGTACGCCGCCAAGTTTCTTCTCCTGCTCCTGACAGTAGTAGGCTGCACAGAGCGTATCTTCAAATACATAAAGTCTTATACTGTAATCTGCGCTAGTTTCATTGACCACTGCCGGCGCATATATCGCCAATTGAAGCGCTTTTACCGCCTTACCATTAAAACTTTCACCCACTAATACAAACGTAGACAGCATATCGGTCACTAGGAATATTTTATCATTGTCGAGTTGAGTGAACACGGGCGTATTGATCGTTTCCTGACCTAGGCCAACGATTTTCTTCCACTGCGGCTGTGTGCTGTCTGTTTTGGCGCTGTTGTGGTCGATAGCGTACAGCGAGAGGTTCCAGAAGCCGTGTTTGAGACTGGCGCAGTGAGGGATTTGTAGGATGACTGACTTGTTTAATTGAAGTCGCGGTGGGCCGCACTTAACTACTGGGCTCAGCTGCGTGATACCTGCGGGGCGGAATTTGTTGTGAGCACTTCGTTCTACATATAGGTACTTACATATGTTACAACCTGGCCTGCCCAAGGCAAGCGTTTTTTCCCAAGCAGAAATTATAGCTTACTGATACCATAGCATAATTACATATCGTTTAAAATTACCTTTGGAAATTGTTCTCTATCGTATCGCAAAATCAATTTATTTTTATTAGACTTGTGCTCCAGTAAAGTTATTCAGTTTGGACTCATAAATATTCATAGCAATTTGATGATTTAGGGCATAGTAAATACAAGAATGGATCAGCAAAAATATTTATCGAAATTAATTTATGTATTACGTCAGCATAGTTCATGTCTTAAATAATGATGAAGTGACCGCTTTTCAATTATACTTCAATGCTTTTTAAATTTTGTAATTTTTTTATATCAGACCACAGTTTAAGAAAAAACTTAAGATGAAGAGTAAATTCAAAAGACAAAATCTAACTAGATAGATACTAACCTTTTCCCAATCTCGGTCGATAGCGATCATCCTTCACTACCGCCACATATATCTGTTCCCTCCTGCCTCTACTGAGGGCTGCCTCAGGGATCGAGAGGGCAACTCCAGCAGCAGGTAATGCCAGTCTTGCCCCAGCACTTGAAACTGAGAGGGACTGAGATGTAGGCGAGTTTGAAACGAGTTCCGCTAGTTGAAGAGTCACTGACTCATTAGCTGCATCATACATTGAGCCCGCTAGAAGAGAAATTATAGTTAGTCGAGTTGTGACACTAGTTTGAATGGTAGATACGGCGATGTGGTAAAGTTTTAACGTATTTAGATCTGTTCAATGATCTGTTATTATTATTTTTTGTAAAGTTTGACGTTAAAAAGTGCCTTTTTTGTGCCTAATTGAAATAAATTATTTGAATTTGACTTTGACTTTGCAATTTGCAGGTCAGCGTCAGGTTGTACCTTGATCAAAATATGATTCGCGACCTTAACAAATATGTGTTTATAGAATTATAATTATTAATACATCTTTCTTAGTTAGATTTGTTCTATTGAATGACTTTTTTATGAAATCATGCCATTTGAGAACTAATCTAACATAAAGAGATGTATCAATGATTTCATAAAAAAAAAATATGTACCATATTTTTAAATTTGTTGGAAGTTAAACCCATGGCCTTAATATACCTTGTGAAACCGTTGATAAATCAATTTACAGATCAGTGTCAGGTTGAACCTTGATCATAATATGATTCGCGGCCTTAACAAAAATGTTTTAATAGAATCATTAGAATCATTAATACATCTCTTTTAGTTAGATTTGTTCCATTGAATTACTTTTTTATGAAATCATAACATTTCAGAACTAATCTAATATAAAGAGATGTATTAATGATTCTAATAATTTCATTAAAAAAAAGTTTATACCATATTTTTTAATTTGTTGGAAGTTTAACCCAAGGCCTTAATAGACCTTGTTAAACTATTGATAAAGAAATATATTTTAAAACTACATTCATTTGTTTAACATTAACCGCTTTTAATTGTATCCAAGAAAAGATAGATATATAAACATTTGTGACACTTACAGCTAGTGAAACAGCTGGAAGCCGAATGTTCTGATTCACTGTAAGGCTTGCTGTCGTAGTCATCACTCTGGCCCTTGCTTGAAGCGCATGGAGTCACTTGGTGGTCTACCGGAGACGCATAGCTGCAAAGAGGGGACCTGTTAATGATATGTTTGAAGATAACTTGAAGCCAAATTTAAAAGAAATGGCAAGATGCCATTTCTCAAAATCTATAAAAAGAAGAAAAGAAGATAAAAATTAAATTCTGTTCGTTGGTAACCGCATTACTTGAGAACGGCTGCACTGATTTGGCCATTATTTGTTTTAAAATGTTCAAAATAGTCCGAGTCAGCATCTTACGAAGACAAAAGTAAAAGTTAATTCAATCATTAAAAGTTTCCTTGAAAGTTGGAAAATTCAGGAAAACT
This sequence comes from Xanthia togata, assembly GCA_963853775.1. Taxonomy (NCBI): domain Eukaryota; kingdom Metazoa; phylum Arthropoda; class Insecta; order Lepidoptera; family Noctuidae; genus Xanthia; species Xanthia togata. The sequence continues at coordinate 3,409,250 of OY970797.1, read as the reverse complement.
GAAAGTGCATTTTCTATGGGATTTTTTTATGAATGAACATGACAATGTCTGTCGGGGCAGCTAGGACTTTATAGTATTTTATGGCATCTCTCATACCAGTCCATTGTTAAAAGACTTGCATAGCAGTAATTACCTATTATGTTGAATGTCAATGCAAGTCAGATAATTGAATTTCTTTTCGTTCAAAATAAAATGATTGTGAAATTAGATATTCTCATTAAAAAAAAAAAAAACAATCAATCTGCCTAGCCTTTTCCCAATTATTTTGGGGTTGGCTTCCTCTACAACCCAGTTACTGGGTAATAATCGTATTACCCAGTAACTGGGTTGTGGAGGTCAGATAGGCAGTCGCTCCATATAAAATACTGATATTCAGCTGCATCCGGTTAGATTGGAAGTCATTCCTTGGAAGACTTGCTGATAGTCTAACCGGATGCAGCTGAATTCCAGTATTTTACATATTTTTTTTAGTAAGATGCTGATACGGTAATACGATTATTACCCAGTAACTGGGTTGTGGAGGTCAGACAGGCAGTCGCTCCATGTAAAATACTAGTATTTAGCTGGTTACTAGTATTCAGGCTTCTGACGACCCGTAACGATTGTCAAAGAACCACGAATCTCGTAGAAGAAGTCTCGGAATATGTAAAGATGGTCACAACACCGGCAAGCGTAGCTTAACCTAATGGATCGACCCGTGCGGCAGTTAGCCACGAGCTCCTTGAAAAAAAAACTACATCCAATGTATAAAATAACCATTCAGATTTGAAGAGCTTATAATACACAAACAGGTTACAAAGTTCGACCATTTTTTGCAGCAATAACATTAGCTTGAATCGAGACCTATAATTTATTCGATAATACACCTAAAACTTTAACGTTAGATCCATTATAATCTACATTCACAAAACATGTACCTGTCTATAATTTTTTTGCTCGATTAATCTATTTCATAGATCTTAGTCGTTTATAATAAATACATGTTTCTATTTGTTTTAGGTTCTTTAATCATCTGCAGACTTAGATTATGTCTTTTGTAATTACATCTTTTTGCATAATTAAGCTTTATAATATATGGGGTAATTGTGCAAAAAATATTATGATTTATTTCGTAGTTATCTCGAGTGTTTACTTTAGCTCGTTTAGTTGATTGTTTGTTCAGCTTAATTGTTATTTATTTGTTAGATGGCCAACCTTGTTTCGCCTGGGGACTTGATTTTAATAGACATGTTTGTTATAAATTATCAAAATGATGTAAAATTAGTAGAGACTGCTTTTGATTATGAATTATAACGCTCCTTTTAGAGAGAGAGGTATCTCAATATCTCTATATTTTTATTTATAGCTATTGGAATATTAATTATATGCCTTCTGAGGTTAAAAAATAGGAATACGATAGTACTATACAAAAACCAGTTGACGTTTTACATTAAAAAGTAACTGCAGAAAAAGCCTGTCTTTATAGTCCATTATCTATGAACACCAGGACTCAGGACTTATTTCTTTGAGTTGTCTGTACCTTAGTGGGCAGATGGAAACTTGATACAGCACGTTCTCCATTCATGCAACACTCATGCTACTGCGACAATGTAGCCGTAGCATTAGTGCAAAAAGAGAGCATTTGTCGACAATGTTGTAGTCGGGTGAAGATGAACTTGTACTGTGACACTGGATATTGTATAATTGACTAACATTTTCTGTTATTTGTTTGATTGCATAGTTTTTATGGTTTGGAGGTCTTTCTTTATTATTATAATGCATAAAAACTCAACTGAATATGGAAATTAACGGTTTCAAAAGTTTTTATTTATTTATTTTATTTTTATTGTTATATTACTGTTTTTATTAAAATTGCGACAATGGAATTAGATAAGTTCGAGAAACACAAAAAAATGCAGCAAGGCAACATTAACGTTGATTTGTAGTTGAAATATAAAGTACTAGCTGCACCTCGCGGTTTCACCCGCATAAGTGTCGATACTGTGGGAATGTCGAGATAAAAACTATAATATGTCATATTATGTCTACTCATGTGCCGAATTTCATCCAAATCTGTTCAGCCGTTTTAGCGTGAAAGCGTAACAAACAAAGTCATTTTCGCATTTATAATATTAAGTTAACCCCTCAGGCGTGTCGAAGCCCGTTTCGGGAATCTGTCAAAGTACGAGTTTGGTGTCGAAGCCCGTTTCGGGCTAGCACTGTCTGCCGTCAATTATGACGGAAATTTCCATAAATAACCTGTATCTATCCTGTTCTAACTTGCACAGAGTCTAGGAAACAAAACAAGAAAGATATATTGTCCTTGTCAAGTACATTGAATGAATGACTGACGCGTAATAGTCGCTATTCGTTCGGCCGCTCAGTAGAGGTCGCGCGCGCAAAACGCGATCATCAAAAGTCCGCCAAAAATTACATAAATAAAGTGAAAGTGCAGTGAAAGTGGGTGTAAACGTGTATAATATCATGCCTGGGTAGTTAATAAACAGTTTTAACTACCTGTAAAGTGTAATTTATAAAGATTTCAACAGAAAATAGTGATTTTTGTGAAAATAGTGACCCGTTGCGGCGGCATAGTGACATCCCGCGCCGGCCGGAACTTATTTCGAGGTAATACTATTAGTAAATATGTGAATGATAGAAACTGTCGCTATTACATATGTTTATATGTATCGTATTATTGATATTAGGCATTTAGTTTAAATATTATCGTATTATACTTGCATAAAATTGAAATGAAAAATACCTACTCGGGCCGCCAAATTCGGTTGCTGTTAGGGCTCCTCATAGGGCGTTTTTGTCGTTGATTCCCATAATGTTTTTGTAAGGCAGCATGCATTTTTATTGTACTTATCGATTTATAAATATCTTCAAAATATAGAATGCTAATTTGTATTTAAAAAAAGGATCCGAATGTAATTTGAGACCCTAAGTTCAAGAGGTAGTTTTTTTACGGCCAAATTAAGGCATTTTTCAAGTGGTTGGGTTGGGTATACGATACATTCTAAATAAATATTTGTAGCAGCCGAAACTCCGTCTGTGATATGCATGTTAAAACCAAACAATAGATTAAAATAGTAACCCAAGCCACTTGGCCTTCAGTTACAAAGGAATCGAACAATGAATAGACCCTATTGTTATCGCTCGGCGCGCACGGTCAAACAAATGAGTCACGATAATGTAAACATGTGTGATAAGAAAAAAATGTTCAAGGAGGTCTGTTCTTTTTATTTATTAATGTGAAATGATGTATATTTATGAAGATAAAACAAATACTTTTTGAAATAATGGTTCTATTTTGTAATTAGAACGTCTTTTGTACCAAAAACTGGGAAAACCCCCCTAACTAAATTCTAATTAGAATCGGTATCTAATTAGAAAATTAAACTGGACTAATCCATTTAGAATGAGTTAGCTTATTTAGTAATGATTCCAGGGACATAACTTCTATACAGCTACTTAGCGTAATTTAAGAGATATTGTTGTTTGAATTACACGCGCCGTAGACGCGCGTTCACGCGCCTGACCCTGCCCTGCATGTGAACTTTCACGCGCGCAAGTACACGCCCGAAGGGTTAAAATAGTTAGAATTCAGATAATAATTCACAATGAAAGAAAGTGACGATTTATAATAAACCAGATACCTACCTATTAGTAAGATGCGGTACATCATAATGATGTTCAGCCCTGGAGTCAGGCTGTGGATGCTCGTATCTCGGAGGCCGGTGCTGCATCAGGTCTGGTGCCAGCGACAGCGACTGTTTCTCCACCGTGGGATACATCTCCGGTTGGAAATCTGCTTGAAGAAGATGGATTGGTATTTGAATTAGGAAATAAGATACACATTGGCCAAACCTAATTGGTTGATTTGATGGCGGTTTGTGTACGTGAGTTTAAATGTTTGTAAACAATACAGGAGAAATTCCTAGTATGGGGCAACGATAAAAAAAAAAAAAAAATTAGGACCTGAGAATATTTTGATTTCGAATTTTTGACCTCTCACAGAAATTATGGAACGATCACTAATTATGATTGATCATCATTCTTCGATTTCAGATCTCTACTACTAATTATTATAGTACCTCAGTGCGGGGAAATAAAATTCTTCAATTTCTGGGTCAAAATCTGAATGGCAACAATAGATTATAATTTTGTCGGAGGTGATGTTTTCTTCCTAATTACAATAAATTTATCGTTGTTAATTCTAATGCCATGTGATTCATGTTGATTTGAACATTTCCCGTTATGGTAATCAAGCGTTTAAGTCAATGCCCCGCCAGCTAGGAAACGGACTTCCGAGTGGAAGGTCTTGTAAGTCATTGATTTTTAATGAATTTAATTACTATGCATTAATGCTGCTAATTCCGTTCGATCATCGACTGCACTATCGTTCTCTGTTCTATTTTACCGAACGGTCATTATTCAACTTCGATCACTTTATTGAAACATACCTATTAGATGTACGTAGCCTTTGCGAACAAATTCGTATGTGGCATTGTGGATATCGCAATTGATATAATAATACGAAAGCGTATGGTAGTTGATCACTTAAACCAAGATATGAATGAATTTATACATTAGTAAATAATGAAGACTTACCAGTTCTCGTCATGGTGTAAAGTGAATGGTCTCTAGTCTTCCTCTGCAGTAGTTTATACAACACGGCTGCTCCAGCCAAGAACACTACCACTGCGACAGCAATACCTATGTACAAAGGTATGTCGCTGTGTGCTGCAACTGTGGACAAAAGAAAACAGCCTGTTAGGAAACATAAAGAAGTTTTAATAACAAAAAAACTAATAACTACTCGTAACGGTATGGCCCCGTTCACACGGCGATGATCAGTAAGATATTTCACTGTATAATTTTGGGATCACATGGCAGTTTCATACCGCATTTGTTTTTATCCACATGAACAATGTCAGTGGGATTTTGACGTGTTTTTAAAATTTATTCCGTATTCCAATTTTCCACATTTATTCCGTAAAATATCGTACTGATCATCGTCTTGTGAACGGGGTATAATTAGGAAAAGTTGTCTAGAACTTGCACAGTATTTCACATTTTCATCGTCAAGAAAATAATTTTCGCAAACATAAAAATAATGGTTGCCGCTGTCACAACAAACACTAAAGGCAAACTTTAACTTGTCAGCTCGCTCAAAAAACCACAAGTTGAAAGCAGAACACATTCATCATTTCAAACAAAGAAACATAAATTACAAAGTTAGGCCGTCTCGCGAACTTTTAAAGCCAAAACTATCCCACTTCATAACAAAAAGTTTGTATTCAGTATTCAAACCAAACAAAAAAACAATAAAACCATCAAATTATTAAGCACCTGATAAACTTTTGTAACCATAAAAACGGTTTAACGATAAAAATAACGAGGTGTCAATTTGACGATTTCCGTTGTATCCTCAAAATAAGAGACAAATTCGTTGAAATTCAAACTTTTGAACTGCAATCGTTAAATTTGTTTTCGTTCATTCAAAATGAACTCCGTCCCATGTTTCTGGCAGCACCTTAGCATTATTTATGTCATCGAGATTGAGTGTTTATGGCTATGTCCCATTGAGAGCGGAAAAAGGAACGCTTAATGTAGCTCCAAAAATAGTCTTAGCTGCGTTTAGGGAATTCTTAGTTTTCGTATAAATTTGCGAGTTAATAAGAAAGAATATGGAAAAAAGAAATCGCAGTTTCCTTGTACGAGTATTAGGTCAGCACATAAAATTACAGTTTTATTCGATTTTCAGTTTCAGTACAAAACTAGTATAAACTTGCCTCGTATTCTATTACAACTCCGTGCCACGCTGGCTTAGCGTGGGTCAAAGTGTTACCACCGAAATGCGTCTACTGTACCTACTTTTGTAAAATAGGGTAAAGATTTTTTACTGCAGAGTTCTCTAAAACACCCCGGATAACGTTTCACGATTCCAAAAAAGTGAAGCTATCGTAAAATTTACATAAATATCCCTCGCTTTCAATACGTCACAATCTTCAAAAACGGACCCGCGGCATTTTTTAACGATTACTTATATTTTTTGTGTAATTCCGTGCCGTGAAAAGGAGTCGTTATTGGATGTTTTTAACGATCCCTTTGATCCTTGTATAGTGGTTGTAAATGTGGGTTTAAGGGAAACTGCGAGGACATATGGCGTCTTATTTTAAGGAGTTTAGAGTAAATGCGCCTCACGTGTTATTTAATAAAATTGATGGATTTTTTACGAAAGTTTCCGTAAATATTTCAAAGTGCGTTTATTTTTTATTAGAAATGCAGGCTGTTTACTTGGCGATAAGAAGGTTCACCATACCCCGCACCCATTAAGGCATTACCATCCAAGAGATAAAGCTGAATTTCTGTCTATGATAAATATGATATTATTTGTGTTCGTAGATTTACTTCACTTGTGTTCAAATTCTAATTCTTAGGAATTAGTGTATTGCTTAAACATGAACACTTTTTTTACAACAAGTCGAGTTTCAATTAAAAACAAATTGATTCATTCATTAGGTATTTAGGTTATTCTCAATTTTGTGAGCCCTTTCATCGAAAATTTCAGCACGTGCTGTTGACTCATTGGTTTCTTAGTCATGTTCTTACATGACATGTGGCACCGATTATGCTAATTCACTTGTCGATGATATTCATGTGCCAACATGTCTGTGTTTCCTTTCCTTAATGGTAATTACGTTCAGGAAATATTCAGTCTCATTCGTTGTTTAGAATTTTCATCAGAAATTATATTATTTTTATTGGCGTCTGATGTGATTTTGAGTAGATACAAACGCGTTGGCCTGTACCTCTTAAAAACGGAAAATAATTTGTGCGAAATTATCTGACCATTTTTTTAAAATGGATATTATCTCTAGTAAATAACAGACCTTTTATTTAAAGCAGCTCTAAGCATTTGAACAGTCTTTAGCAAAAACGTACGTAGCAACACAAAGAAAGAGAAACTCAATTAAACAAACCAAACTGTGTAAAACCTTTATTCCGCAATAGTGCAGCGGAAAACGATTTTCCACGGTTGATTTTTACAACTTGAATAGCAGCAACATTGGAACGAACGTTCTTGCTTTTCTCATAAAGGTGACACAATAGCAAATGGGATTAATGGGCTTTTGAAGGCTCGAATAGCTAACGCGGAACTGAAGTACGGAAGTCAATGAGTGAATGAGTGAGTGAAGTCTTCGCGCTCGATAATGCGACAAAGATCTTGAATTCGCGCGTAATTAAAAACAAGGCAAGCTTGGATGGTAGTGTTGCTTGCTCCTTCTTTTGTTTTTCGTTCATTTTCGTTCATTCATGTATTACGATAATTCTGAAGGATTCGTTGTTCAGTGATATCGATTCTGGGGGCTCGTGGCTAAGTAATACCAGCCGTACAGGTTGATTGATAACTTTAAGTTACGGTGCCGCGGTCGGTCCATGGGTGGGTGACCATCTTTACATATCGAGAGTCCGTTAAAGCCGTTGGTATCGGCTATCATTCGTGGATCTTCGACAGTCATTACGGGTTGCCAGAAGCCCGAAAGTCTGACAACCAGTCTTACCAAGGCGTATTGTATTACCCAGTAATTGGGTTGTGGAGGTCAGATACGCAGTCAATCCATGTAAAATACTGGTTTTCAGCTGCATCTGGGTAGACTGGAAGCCGAACCCACATAGTTACAAGACATAGTTGGAAAAATTCTAGGCAGATTATGAGTAATTCGGATGCTGGTATATCCATTCTGAATTATACGTCTGTTTTTACCGTTTCATCAATGAATGACGTTTCACCGTAGTTTTGCGTAGTATTAAGGTTTCATTCATGTATATTATATTACATCCATCATATTATAAATTTCTAACTCATGTGCTGTTATTTTGTACCATAAATCTTTTCATGTTCATTCTCCAATGTTACCTCAGTTCATTTAGTAATATTAATGTTTCGTATTATCATTAAATGAGATAGCCCGGGGCATTAAATTGATGAAGTCATTTTCTCTGTTCGATAATGTGATAAAGATCGCGAGTGCTCGCCGTAATTAAAAATAAGTTTGTGAATAGCACCGCAGTAAAACAACCTGTTATGTTTTCATTCGTGCATTTTCTCCGAAATAATGATGAATATCCGAAGATCCGAAGATAAGATACAGAAGATATCAATACCATTGCATTCCGGATTACTTTGAACTGCATGTTCTTCTATTATTTCGAGTAACATGAAGGACACAAGCAAAGCAATATACGAGGGCGGGATGATAAGTAACTAGCCTAATAAGAAAACACTTAACTTTCCGTGATAAAATTAATTTTATTTTTCGACATAGTCTCCGTGAACCTGTACGCACTTATTCCATCTTCGTTTTAAAGCAGTAATGCCTTCCATAAAATGATTTATTTCGAGGCCTGCAAAATACTCCTCTACAGCGGCTATGACTTCATCATTTGTGGCAAATTTCTGTCCGCCCAAAAAAGTTTTGAGCTTAGGGAATAAGTGGAAGTCTGATGGCGCTAGCTCAGGCGAATAAGGTGGGTGGGGCAGCAAATCATACTTCAATTCGTTGATTTTTGCCATAGCTTTAACACATGTGTGAACCCTAGCGTTGTCTTGGTGGAAGATGTTTTTTTTTTTTTTTTTTTTTTTTTTTTCGATGATGATGATTTTGAAAACAGTTGACGAAATATATTTTCAAATGACAAAAAATCAATAAAATTTTCACGCCACCAAATTCAAATTTAGAACACAGGTGGCTAGAGATTCGGCGTCGAGTCGACGATGAAGTACCTGGGACTCGTCCTCGACAGTCGGTGGAACTTCGTGGAGCATTTCCGACGTTTGGCTCCCAGACTGGACCGGGCCGGGGCTGCCTTGAAGCGGCTCCTGCCCAATCTAGGGGGTCCAAACGCCTCCTCCCGGAGGCTATACGCGGGGATCGTGCGGTCCATGGCCCTGTACGGGGCGCCGGTGTGGGCGCATTCGTTGAGGCGGCGGCCTGCCCGCCGGTTGAACGCGTCCCAGAGGGTCATGGCCACCCGGCTGGTCCGGGGATACCGCACGGTCTCCGGTGAGGCGGCGAGCCTCCTTGCCGGATTGCCGCCATGGGATCTGGAGGCAAAAGTCCTCGCGCATATTTGGGAGTGGCGCGGGGAGGCGAAACGCCGGGGCTTGACTCCGATGCCGCGAGAAATCGCGGCACAGCGGACAGAGCTCCGACGGGATCTCATGGCGTCATGGAGAGTGCGATTGTCGCAACCCAGTGCTGGGCACGCCACTATTGAGGCGATAAGTCCCCTCTTTGAGGAGTGGCTGGAGAGGCGCCATGGCGTCCTCACCTTCCGCCTGACACAGGTCCTCACCGGACACGGCTGTTTCGGGAGGTACCTGTTTCGGATAAGGCGGGAGGAAACGCCCGGGTGTCATCACTGCGTGGATCGCCCGGAGGACACGGTGGAGCATACGGTGGAGGTATGCCCGGCTTGGGCAGAGCACCGCCGTGTCCTCGTGGAGGCGATCGGTGGCGGGGATCTCTCGCGTCCGGCCCTGGTCCAGGCCATGGTACGCAGCGAGAGGGCATGGGAGGCCGTCACCTCCTTCTGCGAAGCAGTAATGCTCGCGAAGGGGGAGGCGGAGCGCGTGAGGGAGAGGCAAATTTCGCGCCCTCACGCCCCTAGCCACCGCAGGAGGAGACGCCCCGGGCGTCGGGAATCGATTGCGGATTCCCGGCCACCGTAGGCGCGGGCTTGCGGACGGTGAGCAATGGGTAGCTCGCCGTCCGGTAAGGACCAGGCCCGGGTCGACGGCGCGTTGTGTTCCACGCGCGCCTCAAAGAGTGTCAGCGAGTGAAGGGGTCCGATGAGACCATTGCCTGCCGGGGTTGCGGGAAAGTCCGAAAGGGATACCGTGGCCCCCTGGCATTGCACAGGCAACAGAAGGAACACGGGTGGGTTTTAGTCAGTAAGAGTCTGACACGCCCTCCCGCTCTACCCAGAGCGGGAGACGTCATTTGAAGATTTCCCACCCAAAAAAAAAAAAAAAAAAGGTGGCTAGAGATACGAATTTAAAAATGACATATATATATTTTTAATTTTAACTTTTTAAATAGCAGAGGCTAGTTACTTATCATCCCGCCCTCGTATTAAGACAATGCACATAATTTACAATATCGTGCTTATACCTAAAATGGACCTCACTGTCGTTGCTTATACTCAAACGAAGTACACCAAAAATATAAAACGAGAAACTTGTATGAATTTCATAGGAATCCTACCAGAGTGAATCACTCTTGAGGCGGTATGTTTGTAACAAAACTTACATTAATGCTAAAATGCCTTCGTCCGTGTTTTTTTTTATCTCAAATATAGGTATAAGTACTAATTTATATTTTAGACGAGAACAATAACTGCCAATAAACTGTTATGCAGTTTGGCAGACTTTCTGTAAGTTATTGTTAATACAGATTATGAATAAATAAAAAATAATTAGATATATGCTAAACAAGTTCAACATAGAGCACTGATCTAAACAATTTGGCATAAATGTTGCTGAATAGCCCAAAAATCCAGCATCATAAAAATGTCAAAATACATCAAAATTCCGAGAGATCCGAATTACTCAGCACCGCCTGTACTGACCATACCGCTATTATATATAAACGGCGGATCGAATGACCGGCATCCGAGCCGAATGTAATAAATTAATAAACATCGTGACCGTCCGAACGATTTGGAGCCGATACTGATCGTTGTAATTGCTGCACGCAAGTCGATGCTACCATGTGGAATAAGTGAACGTTTTGTGCTATATTCTATGTCAAACATGTTGGAGTTACTTGTGTGGGGAATGAAGTAGGCCACCCAGTGTCTGTACTTAGGTTATATTTATATGGTGAGGGAGGATGGGTAGCAAAACCTCACCTTAATCATGATCAATGGGGGCCTGGGTACTTAAATTAAAAAATATGGGTCTACCATCCCTACATAACAGCACAATCTTATATGTATCTATTAAATTAGTATTCATTGTATGTTAAAATAAGTGATTTAGCCTATTTAACATTGCTCGGATTATTTTAGTTTACTTTTAGAATAAAATCTTTTTGTTAATTTGTATTAACCTTGCTGTTAATAAAGACCTTTAAAAAAATATTACAATCAATAATCGCTAGTCTATAGCAGTAGAAACGATTCAATAAAAAATCTATCTAACTATAATTTAAAGGAATATGTAAGTATCGCTTCAGGTGGCGTTCTGCAGTGTCTGCCTACCTCCATAGGAAAAAGGCGTAAGTTTATGGATTTAGGTATATTTAATTTAAATTTAAATCCGTCAGTCTTAATAGACAATTTAAATACACTTAAAGGTAACCTGTATGTGTTAACTGAATATTTTATCTATGATACCATTTTTTTAATGATGAGAGATAATAACTCCATGCGTAATTTCTGGAGACGGTTAGTTTTGCATGTCGTCTTCTGAATGAAGGAATAAGTCATGAGTTTTCTAAGTTTGACGGTAACCGGTTTAGCTACTAAGTAGACTAAACCGTGTAATTGTTGGACACGCGACTTCGATTTTACCGTGCATAAGTGCGTTCATTTATGTTGGACTATCTTTTGATGGCGTAGCCTAAGGCGACGTAAACCGACTTTTAATGATTTTATACTGAAGATAAACGAGTAGTGTTAATGATTTGGAAAAAAATATATTATGTTAAATTAGAGTATTTTCTTAATAACTTAATTTAGAAATATTTTAGATGTATAAATTACAAAGTGAAATTAATTTGTAGTTAAATCTAACGCGGATAAAAAACTAAGAATGACGCAAATACTATCAAGCGTATTTTTTTGAAACATTCACTATTTTAAAGATAATTTAACTATTTATCTTATAATAAACGTGTTTTATTAAAATACCTTTTATTTTATGTATAAAATTAATAATGGAAATGAAACAAATGGAATCATATACTGGCTGGGTGTACGACGCGTTGCTTGAGCTCAGTACAGATCACGCAAGCTTCGTTAGCTTCAAGCCCACTGCATATTATAATTCTGCGTCTTAATAGTGATGATTCCATTGGTATATTTAACTGTGATCAACTTCTTAAACAATATTGAGACAGAATATAGAATAGATAATAATATTTTCCGAAAAAGCACAATATAATGTAATCAATACCGTCGTATGTTCACCTCTATGAACTGATCATGTGAATGCTTTTAATAAGGATTGGTTAAATAATCGCGTGTGTAGTGAAAGCGGAACAAATCGACGCACTTTCATATTTGTAGTTGCGACAAAGCCTTAATCAAAGAACTCATGGGTTTGTGTGTAATCAATAGCTTTTTATTTTGACACATCGTGTGTACGGAATATCCAAAAGTCGCTTTGGAAAAAAATTATAGTGTTGAAGATTACTTTATTCAGGGAAGTAAGAGATATTAAGGAAATGATGTAGAATAGTTTACAAATAACTTTAATTGTTTAATGTAACTGTCATTTCCCAACAAAGGAATTATTTGAAAAGTGGTTAGTACAATCCAAATGGTCCAGCAAATAATACACAAAGCTTTTATTGGTATGTAGATTTATGTGGGATCAAAGATCAAACTAATAGCGATCTTCACAGCTACAGAGAAAAGCTCTGAAATATCTATCAATAGTATGAGATATTTTATAGCTTGTATTATTGCGAGCAATACGAATTTCTTTTGTAAGCAATAAATTATTTACAATCACTTCCAACTTAATATATTGATAGTTTTGAAAGCCATTGGAGTTAGCAGTAAAGCACTTTAAGGAGGAGTACAGGTAGCATCAGAAGTGGAATCTTGAGACACTGAAGATTGTTTTCTGAATGGATGTGATGTCTTTTAATGGTTCACTGGGCAACTTCGCGTAGATGGCTCTTTGCGAAACTTATAAACACAAAGTGAGAGAGAAGCTCGAGTTTAAAAGCGTTGTTGGAACAGACACTGATGAAACTGATTTTAAAAGTGCTAATGAAATAAAAGCTTTTTCCAATTAGATTTTATTTTAAATGGGTTTAAAAGAAATGCAATCACTGGGAAAGCTGTTTTAATAATACATTAAAGGTTCCTGATGTTAGTAGGTTGACATTCTGCAGTTTTTGTTAGTGCAACCATTTTCTCTGCAGAAGGAAGTTTCAGACTACCAGTAAACAGTAAAAAGAAAGATAGCAATGCAGCAATAACTTCAAAAGAAATTAAAGAAATATTTGTTCTAGCAGCGGAAATCGAAAACATCCGTTAAATGTTCCATCTTCGTTCAGCGCTTGCGTCGCCGCGTGTACATCTCTCATACGCAATGGCGCAACACTGCAGTAAAACGCACTTCATATCAATAAATCTCCTTCATAAACAAGTTCCAAGTCCCCACACGGTTTATAGCCAACCGATGTTTGAAATTCAATAAATCATTACATCCGCTACTTACACCGTTCGAATCAAAACCGCAGAGACGTTACGGGAATTAATTTACGTACGATTATCGGATTAATTTCGAAATTTGTACACTGTGTAAACATTTGTTAGTGCCAACGGCGCACTGTCCGCTGCAGAGATCCCAGATAGGGAATCCAATCGAAATTTACAAACCCTTGTCGCTTTACCCATAACGTGGTAGGAGGGCTTGCGGAATTAAATTCTCTCCGCTAACGTCTCATACGAATGTGATACGTAATTTCTTTTGTCCTAAAGGCTGTATTTGCCTGAATGAAGAGGGGTGATATGTGAATGCATTTTGCGATCGCCTGCTGCGCTCACTCGACGAAATCACAACAAATCATTCACGAGACCCACCTCCAGTAATGATGGCCGCATCGCATATAAATTGGATTTTACTCTTGTTTGTTTATGCATTAATGTTTGATTAAAAAGTTTTGTACGATTTAATTTAATTTGGACAAAACCGCAACGGTGGACGACTGGTTGTCGTTTTTGGGTGCAGTGAACACGATGAAATCAATGGAACTTTGTTTGCGGACGTTAATTTTGTGGAAAGTCTCGTACTTGTAATAATGTGTACCTACGCATATTAAAATAATATTTATTATGTAACTAGTGAAAATAAATTTGTATTAAATGAACGTGGAGTTTTGTGATCTTTATTGAATTTTACAGCAAATCATGAAGCTACGTCAACAAACCAATATACAAAGAAACCAAAGCTTTATCAAGAATTTTTTCCCAAATTTCGAATTCACCATTCACTAAAGACAATTTATGTGCCGTCCTCAATACAAGAGGAAGCAACACTCAATTCACACGCAGATTCATTCAAATTATCATAATAATGCACCTATAATTTGTACTATGAAAAGACTTTGTGAAAAATAAAAGTTATATTCAATAAATCTGTCAAGTAGAAAGTTAGATGCTGATAACGATGGCTCAGAATTTTTGTTCAAACTGTTCTTTCCAATTATTTTTGTTAGTGTTGACGATACTTACTAATCCGATTATGTAACTTGTGTAGCAGTAAGCGGTTTGGCAGATTACGTTGACCTACTTGTGGTTAGCTTTTAAAGACCGGGAGTTTGTTTTGATTTCATATTAATGTTTAAAATAAATAAATGTTATGGAACGGGCGAGAACCGTAAATGATTTTCTTCATAAACATGATAAACACTATGCGGATTTCATTGAATAGAGCAGTGAGTGCTTACCCCAAAATATTATCATAATAGCTAACCAGTAGGTAACACATAATATGAGAACCATTATAAAATCTTTCTTGTAAAAAGTTTTTTGTCTAAGAAAGAAGTCTAATTGTAAAGGCTATTAAATATTATCTTAATAACTAACTAGTAACACATAATATGAGAACTATTATAAAATCTTTCTTGTAAAAAGTTTTTTGTCTAAGAAAGAAGTCTAATTGTAAAGGCTCTTAAAATTAACTCTGTATAAAGTAACACACCCGTATGAAATGTGTTGGTACTAAGGAGATAACACGAAGCTCCTAATGAGTCTAAAATTACACGCTCACGGCCTTTCCCAAGGGAATGAAAACAAACACAACATTTTTCATTAAACTTTAAGTCCTTAATACTTCGCATCAACATAAACGAAGAATCCACACTCCATCTCGATGTTTAGGCAACAAAAGATGAAAAGGTGCTATAAAATTTCACCATTTTCCCCCTTTGTATGCGGCAATTAGGCTAATGAAGTGGCTCCAACGAGCGCGAATGAATGGCTCAACCCGAGTTCCTACCATTCAAAGCTCACCTTTCATGTGGGCAATTTACTGATGGTCCACATTATATGGCTTACTTGAATTACTTGGAGTAATTGAATTTATTGTGGATCCCGTAGTTGGGAGTATTAGTTTTGAAATTGGATTTAAGATTTTTATGAATATAAGGCAGAGATGGTTAAGTAAAAACATTTGGCACAGATAATTCAGTAAGCAATTTTGAAAACTGTACCGTTTGAGTACATCCAAACGTCAGAAAAAACGTGAAGATATAATCTTTGACATGTTTAAGTTTGAAGAAGCAAAACAAGCTACAACTGAATGTGGCACAATATTGTGCAGTGTAGTCAACTGTAAGAGCAATTGTGTGGGGAAAGGAGGTATATGATGGTCCGTATTTATTTTATGTTGTATCACTCTATTGTGTTTTTTTTTATCTCTGCTACTGCCATCATCAAAGAAAAAACACAAAATCAGGCCCATTTTTAAAACGTTTATCGGTCCATTTCTGTCACCCGAAAAAATTTCCTCCAAAACCGAACACAATATATTGATCATCCCAATACATAACAATCAATCCACGGGGCGCGAGACAAAAACAGTTTACAAAGCCAAGATGGCGGATTTATTTGGCGCGAAAGCATACGCGAAGAAGCCGAACGTACAAAACCAAAATGGTAGTACCCCGAGGCTATTTATCAAAACGTACGATAAACAGAAATGGGAAATTGAAACAGAGTCAACGGGGACCAGTGGAAATGATTTATTGATATTATAAACAAAATATGGACTGATCATTTTCCATTCCGAGATTGAATTTGGACCGCCGAGGGAGAGGTGTATGTAGAACGTGCCTAATGTCGTGTTTAATGGTGTATCGCTTTCTAGTGATTTGTTTGATTGCATCAAGTTGTTCACAATCACGTATCTCTTTAAAAATTAAACTATGAATATCACAAGTTGAATTTGTATATGTGACATTAATGAAAAGATGTTTGATGAACAATGGGTGTATTTAATGACACAACTTAAATCCCGCAGAGTTATTCTAGGTACAAAACTACACAGCAAAAGTAAATACAACAGCGCAAAAGAGAAAAAATTACTCTTTGTACAATCGTAATAAAACGCACATGCAGAGGTATTAAAACTAAATAATACCTCGGAATGGGAATTGGAGAGAGCCGAAACTGAATATTCTAAATGCCGAGTGTGCCGCGAATTTCTCCAGAATACCTGTGTTTGCGCGGGCGTTAAATATTGCTTTATGATAAGCTTTTTGTTCTTGGAGACAGAAATGAGGAGTCGTTTTAGCTTTGTAGAAAGTTGTCCATTTTTAATCATTGTTGAATTAGGTTTGTTATTTCAATTAATAATATCATAGATATAGCTGTTAGTACGTTCAATATGTGACTTGATAATTTAATTCTTCATTTTCAAATCAGCTATCTAAAAAAACCACTCCACTGCTGATTTCCACTGCTACCTACAGCATTCTCGAAACCTAGGCTGTAAGATTTATTTTTCCATTTTCGTGTATAAATATCTCTTTGTCCTCTTTACCAATATCCGTTTATTCATTTTACATACATTTGGTTACGTTTTAATTTCCGTTATTGTTAGTGTGTGAGTTACCTCATGTTTTCCTTTACCGCAGTTGGTATTACACTTCAGTTAAAATTAATTTTCAGTGTATGAACACTCCACGTTCAAACTATTGTTCAGAGTGCGTTTATGAATAGGTTTGGCTAACGTTACATTAGCTGTCTGTCTGTCAACACATGGGCGTTGAAACTTTGCTCGAAAGTTTGATATTAAATGCGAATAACTCATTGTACCTACCAAAATTATGTACTTTGTTCAAAATTACACATTCAAGTAAACATTTAGCATTTACTGCACCACACAATTATACATCCTTTCCAAAATTTTTACTATCTTCATCAACCATAAAATGTCTTATATAGAATAGAACAATTCTAGATTATCCAATTACGTCCAAAACGTTATCAAATAAAATGTTACCTCAACTTTTTCGTAAGAACACCATAAAAATTTACTCCCTCGTCTATATATAGACGATATGATACGGCCCAGATGGTCACGCCACCCGATTTTAGTATCTCTCGAATCTTTTTAACGTGACCATCTAAAATTGACCTTTGCTTCACCTTGGTTCCACCTTTATGTTGATTAGAAATTCTAAAGCCGCGGGGGGTGCGGTGGGTCTTCATAGTTTGGAAGGTGGCAGTTACAGCCGATAGCCTGTTATGAAGCGACCAGAGTAACATTTCATAGTTATGGCTGAACGGAAAGGAAGTGTATATTTAGTGCGGCATCTGGTTCTGGAGCATTTCATAGAAATAGTATTAATTAACATGTCCCATGGCGGATAGTTTCATAATTTGTAATTCCCATGACACGAGCTCGTAAAGTTTTGGCCGAAAACGTTCTCGCTTCTATTCGTGGCTCTGCTGTTATGAGATGAGATATGACTACGATTAACGTAAAAAGAATATGTTTGGATACGGAAACGTTATGAGAAATGTCGAGATTATTAGAAGCAGAATGTGGCGAGTTCTGGCTATAAAAATAAAACTATACGCAGTTACGGTTTCAAAATTTATACAAATGTTATATTTAGTCGTTTGAATTAGAAATATCAGTCACGTGAACCAAAATGCGCCATTAAATATTATCGGCGTAGTATTTTAGAAATATTGTTTATTTTATGCTGGTATGCTCACAATTTAATGGCTCATTTTATACGGACGAACTAAAGCACCTATAAAATAATTTCTATATTATAGCGTCACAGCAAGGGATTTAACGCTTATAGTGCACATTATGTGAACCAAATCTAATATATTTATAACAGCTATGACTTTAAAAAATTAAATGACAATTGGACACACTAGTCCGATTTAAATGAACATTTATCCTATTGGTACGAGGACCTCATACTTTTAAATCTTAATCCCTGTTATCTACTAATTGGTATATTAGTCTAGGTACTTACCACCATGTACGCCACAGTAATCTCCCACGCAGTCAGCATGTTGTGCGTGAGCTCCTGAACACGGAGTATCTCCAGTACAGGCTCTTCGTCTTGTCTGTCTGCAGTCAGCTCCACAGACTGACCACTCTGACCAGCTGCCCCAACGACCAGGTAAAGCTGGGGGAGAGAAGATTCTTTAATATATTAGGCTTATCTTTTAAATATAGCACTATAGTTCAAGTGAAAGAGGCGTTCGTGGCTATGTAATAACAGCATCACGGGTCGAACCATCAGTTTATGCTACGCTTGCCGTGGTTGTGACCAAATTTACACTGCCTCACGTTAGGCAGGTGAAAACTAATGTGTTGATAAAGGGCGAAGAATTGAATCCTGAAGATAGCACAGTATTCTTGGGCTTAACTTTGGATGCTAAGCTTCAGTGGGGCCCACATATAGATAAATTGTCAAAAAAGCTAAGCTCCGCAGCGTATGCAGTTAGAAAAATTCGTAATTTAACAGACATAGAGACAGCACGTTTAGTGTACTTTAGCTATTTTCATAGTGTAATGTCGTATGGTATTCTATTGTGGGGAAATGCCGCCGACATTCAGACTATCTTTGTTTTGCAGAAAAGAGCTGTTCGATCAATTTATAAATTAAGTCCGAGACACTCTCTCAGAGAGAAATTTAAGGAGATTAATGTAATGACTGTGCCTTCTCAGTATATTTTTGAAAATCTCTTATATGTCCATAAAAATTTAAACTTGTTTAAAAAATACAGTGATATCCATAACATAAATACTAGGAACAAACACAAATTTGTTGTACCTACAACAAGGCTCAAGAAAATAGGTGGCTCGTTCAGATGTCAATGTATACGCTTTTATAATAAACTTCCAAGCCGCGTACAAGACCTAAGCCTTAATAAATTCAAATCATTCATCAAACGTAAGTTGTGCCAGAAAGCGTTTTATACCGTTAAAGATTTCATTGAGGACAAAAAGGCTTGGGATTGAGCTGCTCCAATTTATTATATATATATATATTTTTTTTTTTTTTTTTTTTTTTTTTTCATTTTGAATTTTGTTTGTTTTTCTGCTAACTTTAAATTATATACAAAATGACATGAATATTTACTTTGTGAAGTATAATATTATTATTATGATGTGAGGACTATGTGGGTCATATATTTAGCTATATTTTATTTTTTTGTTATGTTAATCTGGCAGTTTGAGTACTTTATGCGGCCTACCCAAATGTCCTTTCTTTGGTATTGTTCGTCGATTCGTTGAGCTCTTTTTAAGTTCTGAGTTGAGCTACACGATTGCTGACAAATGCGTGCACTGACTGGTCAGGTCCACTCAAATCTGTATGGTTCTTTCCTCAAAAGACCATTTCAGACACAAATCTACATGGTCCTCAAATTGAAATGCTCTGACCAAGATTATTTCCGGGTTATTATATACACATTGACATTAATGAATGTTATATATTCATTGACATGAATATTTACTTTAAAGTATTATATTATTTTAATTATTGTGAATATGAAGACTATGCAGATATTCCCTTTTGTTTTGTTTTAATTTTTTTTTTGTTGTCAATTAGTTTTTATCATGGTCTGGCAGTTTGAGTAATTTATGTGGCCTACCCAAACGTCCTTTCTTTGGTATTGTTCGTCGAATCGTTGAGCTCCTTAAATTCTGAGTTGAGCTGCACGATAACTGACAAATGCGTGCACTGACTGGACAGGTCTTCTCAATCTGAATGGTTATTTCCTCAAAAGACCATTTCAGACATCAATCTACATCGTCTTCACATGATCTGACCAAGATTATGTCTGGACTTTAAAAGAGACTGTGACCTCTGAGTTTGTTTCGGGCTTTCTTCTCAGAGTAGTCAGATAGGAAATGCCGACCTCATCTAGTTTTTAAAATATGATTGACGTGTAAAAGTGTTTGTACAAACCTACTTGCAGAAATAAATCATTTATCATTATCATTATCATTTATCATTTACATATTCCGAGACCCCTCCGTGCCTCGAAAAGCACGTTAAGCCGTTGGTCCCGGCTGTCATTCGTGGATCTTTGAGAGTCGTTACGGGTCGTCCAAATCCCGAAATTCTGACAACCAGTCTTACAAGGGGTATCGTATTACCCAGTTACTGTGTTGTGGAGGTCAGATAGGCAGTCGCTCCATGTAAAATACTGGTATTCAGCTGCATCCTGTTAGACTGGAAGCCGATCCCAACATAGTTGGGAAAAGGCAAGGCAAGATTTTGTGCAAGTGAAAGAGTACATCATCTTGATACCTAATGTTGTTTTTATTGCTTTTTATAGTTCACTTTGTAAACAATGATATTACAAATTAGAGGATTATATCCAAGATAAAAATGCTTGGAAACATGCTGGTCCTGCTCCATAGGACAATTTAGAATCTAGAAAAAATATAACTGGTTGCCAATTTAATTGTATAATATTATTTTTTATAACATTGATTTTATATTCTGTGATTACTTGAACTCACACACTGACTTATTGTTAATATTATTACTTGTTAAAATGTTAGGAATATCGTATGATTTTATAATGTTTGTAAATATGTGAGCACCATGCATCTATCACATAATGAATTTATCTGTTTGTCCTTAAATTTTTATTCTTTTTACCTATCGTGGTATAGTAATATTATTCTAGGTGCATCGTCTTCACATATAATTATTCAAGTAATGGATACAAGATATTGTAAAAACATTCTTCTCCATACGAAAACTACCTTTTGGAAGGAGGGACTAGATTTTTTTTTTTTTTTTGAGGAAGTTTTGACGTTCAAAAGTGCCTTTTCTGTGCCTAATTGAAATAAATTATTTGACTTTGACTTTATTTGCGTGTCACGTCTTGTGTATATCTTTTGTTGGAGATACTCAATTAATACAGAAGAAAGAGATCGAAGATGGCTAGAAAGCCGGTGACTACTAACATGACGACGACCGAAGTTTGGAACAAAAAGACATGCTCGGCTAAACCCAAATAAATTGGGATACCTAAGGGCAGGGGATGATGACGAAAGTGTAGTTCAATTGGCAAGACCTTCAAGAAGAAACGCAAATTGAAATTTTGGATTTGACGTCAGTTAATTGATTGATATAACAAATATTGGTTAAATTTAAATTGGACAGGTAATGATAATCTCGAGGTAATATTAATTAAGTTTAGATTTACCAATAGGATTAATAGGGATGTAGACGTTAATCTTAACTCAATTAATACTGTTAACAAACACGCTATCAACCCAGTCGTGCATATAATGTCCAAACAACTGTTAACAAGGTAATGAACGCTTTTGTAATGTGAACCAAATATTGAAATAAAACCCCAAGGATCTCCGAAGGACCGAACGTGTGTCGAAACGGTCGACGAAGCAAAAACTAAAGGCAATGTCAAAGATCACGGATCAGTTTTTGCAGGCACGGTATCATCATTAATCATAATGTAGACTGACATGTTTTTTCTTATATCAAACATATGGGTATAAAAATATTTTGGGTTTGAATTTTTCAGAAATAAATACGATGGGTCTGGTATTCGCTTAGACAAGGGTATTCGGTGATTTTTAGTTTGCGGCTTTAGTAAATAGACTAATTTTGATTGATAGTGTAGACGTATTTGATGACTATCTTCGTTTACCTTATCTATTGGTATATTTTAGGTCTATGAAAAAAATATTCTTTTGGAAGTTCCGGGTACTTAAATATCCTTGTATAAAAAAGCAAAAGATATTTTTCAATCAATTAAGCTTGCTGTACCAAATACTCTTGTTCTTTTATAATCCTTTCAACTATAGCGAAAGAAAAACGTTAAACAAAAAATTATTTTACATAAAAGTATTTTTTAAAAGCTCTTTGCTTACTTATTCTGGGACCATTTAACGTCGCCATTACGGAAACGTTTATTACAAGAAATAACCTGTTGTTATTGTAAATTTTAAATTGGAATTTTATAAAAATAATACTTGTACCTGCTGCGACGGTTCCTTGCATGTAATAAATTTTGATATTTTCTTCGAAATAATTTTGTTAATATGGTGTTAGGATACGTTCAGGAAATTGAACGCGTCTGGGAGGTAAATAACGATCCTGTTTATTTATTTTGTATCATGTTATTAGCATAAATATTTGTTTTTTGGGTACTTTTACTTAAGATGTAATTTAATTTTTATTGAGTCTTTTATTTTTTTAGGGCAATGTTTATTAAAGTTTATGTTTATGCTGAAGACTCAAGAATATTATCTATTCTGCATTGAGAATTATCAAAGATTTCAATCGATTTCTGCATTTAAACGAACCGTTGTTATTCACAAACAACGATTTCTATTCGATAAATCGATAATCTCAAGCAACAAATCGATTAACACTCAAATCGTAATTCCATCGAGCCCAACAATTTACAGTCCTCACCATACAATTATCTAGGCTGGAACTAAGACTAGCTACAACCAATTAACGCGTCGTTTACGATTATTAATCGAGGAACCAATAACACGAGAGACAGATAGAACTATCGCCCTATAAATTGAAATTAAAATACATTGGCCGTAGCGTCCTTACATGCTAGCTGGACATAAATCACATTGTTTAAAAAAAAAGAAATAGTAGAGCGTTCATACCGCGATGGTGGTTGGCACGAAAAAGAAGATTTAGCGAGTTTCAAATTGAATTTGGAAGGCTGGATTCCATATTTCATTTCAAGCGCTTGTCATATTATTTTCTTTTTATTTAAGGGTAGGTACACACGGCGTCGTACTGTACGATATTTTACATTAAAATGTTGGAGTCAAAACTGGTACAGAACGATGTCATATGAACGTAGCCTAAAGGTGCATCCACACCAAAGTTACGTTTTGTAGAGCAACATTTTGCAACATGTTAACATTAAGTAACTATCTTTATCTTTTGCGAGTTTTAATATATATTTTTTATGAACGTAATACTGAGTAATTTATGTGGCTCAAAAAGAGTCGAGGAATAAATTAATGATGTTATTTTGTATGCAATATAAAACTCATACGAAAAAAAAAAACAAAATTCAATAAAGTACCTCCCAACTAGGGCTTATTTTTAGTATAATAAACTTAAAAACTTAAATTTTTACGTGGTCATGCTACGTGTGCAGGTCACATTACGAACGCATTTATTCCAAAGTCATTATGTCCCCATTAAAAAAAAACGACCACCGTTCCTGTTTGACATTCAACCCGCCACACATGTCCAACTTGGGCCATGCCCCTCCACCATGTGTGGGTGTACACGGATATTAAGTACAACAGTGTGTAACATTTCTTATTAATTAATGCGCACACACATAAATCAGTCTCGGTTCGTTAGAGTAACAACGACATTAAGGACTTTCACGTTTACATACATTTTATGTGGTTTTTTTTTTAAAGTAAAGGTCTGTTTTGATTGGGGAGTGAAACTATGGGAGTGTCGTTTGAATATGATACGATTTTTAATAATGAAGTTTTAATTCACCATTATCATTCTCTTGCATATATTCCAATTAATTTGGAGTCGACGTAGCATGTCTTCTTTAATATGTCTGTGTGATTTGTTAATTAAATATGTTGGATAACACACTATTCTTCTCTTTATTGTATCTATCAGGAAAAATTTTAGAGAGTCTGTCATGATATCAATGTTTGTGTCGTATTCAATTGTTTTAAACTCTTTGTTCAGTTAATCAACAACATATTTAAAATAAAGAATAAATAAAAGTTTCTTCTTTTTTCAAAATTCCATTTACGCTGACAGTGAAACCGCTCCCTAACTTATGTAAATAAATTGTAAGTAATTGCGTCTCCTGACACTTTAGAACGTAGCAACTGAATTTTTAAGATACACTCTTCGTATTCAGAAAACAGTAACGTATATTTTTGGTAATAAATTGACTAAATTGTTATAAGATAATACTTCGGAAACTTTTGGGGCAAGAGAAGAATGGTGTTAATTTTTTTTGTTAAAGTCCTTGTTTTATCTTGTATCAGCCGTTTAGTGTCGAATTGCATTATCTTGTAGATATCTTTTTGCACTGCGGTTTATTTTTTCCGGATGCATTTAATTTGGTCAGATAAAGTTACGTTACAGTAATGTGAATGCATTTTAATATTGGAGTGGAATGGCCCATTAAATGTAAGTGGTATAAATTATTATTATTATACGTACCGCTTTTCTTACAGCTTTTTTTAAAGACAAATAATAAATGAGGACTTAAAATTAATGAAAGTTGTAGTTTTAGTATAATTTTCCTCTAATGTTTCCTCTCATTCACAAACTTAATAAACTTAAAAATATGCTCACAAAAGCACTGAAAACCGAAATTCCGCCCTCCCAAAATATCAACTAACATACACACAGAGACAAAGTTCACCAAACTTCGCCGCGAGCAGAAACATATGCTTCCAATTAACTCATAATGTTCCACGTTTCATGCTCTGAGACAAACTCCTCTTGATTGCGTTTTATTGTCTACCCGGTTGGTCTATTTCCTTTGATACATACGCGGGAAATACTGGACGTACTTGCGTCGCGGACGGTGCGACAATTATTTCAATTTTTGCTTAGGAATCGGTAAATTTGTTGGAAATAGTAATTGGATTGCTGTTTTTGCAATGAATCATTGCTTATGTTGAGCTTCATTGGGTATTTTGTTTTTCCGCAATAGAAATATGAGTAAAACTATTGAAGAAAACATTGTGGTTAAACGATTTTAAAGATAACAAGGTGCTGCTTTTGATAAAAATCATGCATACTTAATTTGCTTTGGATGCAGTTATGCGTCCACTTATCAAAGCTTCATAGGAAAATTTACAGTTCAAAACAATCACTGATTTCACAGACTCATATCTCAGATTTATTGATTCAATAATTTGCAAAAACACATGCAAACCATCAGCAAATAAAATTTATTATATAAAAAAAAACAATAAAATTTAACAACCGCAACACACTTCCAATGCGGATGCAACCAATAAAATATTATTTTATTTGCAATCTCTGTGATCTGTCAACCGAGCAATTTCGCGAGAATCTAACAAGCTGGCCGTTCTACGCTCCGTATGTTTCGTTTAATACACGAACTCGCTTTGAAGTGATTTCAGTACTTGGTTTATGACCATAAAGAATTAAATGGCGGCGTTTTTACGACTGAGATGTACAGATATGATGCTTAAGAACTTATTGTGATTAACACGTGCGTTTAATGTAGTATAGTATTAAGTTTTTAAAGCCATTTGGGCTGTAGACAATTGAATGGTAGCTCGTGCCAATGTTTGGAGTTCTTTGTTCTTGAGTGCTGAGCGGCCGTTTTTTGTTTTTTCAAGTACTTGTTAGGAGGTCGAGAGGTTAATAAAGGAGTAGCTGGTCGGAATATGTACGTAGACGTTTGTATTTTAAATCGTTTGGGTTCGATTTCGACATTGAGACGTTTCTCTCTAACCTATACATTTTTACATAATATATCTCAGAGAATACATTATGAAAGTATTTGACAGAAAACTTTTTACAAAAAAAAAAAAAAAACACCCGACTTCCAATAAAAAAAACACTAAAGAGAGAAAAATAACTCTAATTTCGGAAGTCGGTGTCTTTGATTTAGAATTTTCGTTTTTTCGTTTTTTTCCTACCGACTTCCGAAATTAAAGTTATAAAAAAATGAATTTTCATAATCGGTCCACAGTCGACGAAAATATCAATGGAAACGCATGAAAAAATAAAAATAAACATAATTATAGATAAACATTGAACCTTCTCATTTTTGGAAGTCGGTTAAAAATAGATCTACGTTTGAAAAATCTTTATAATTACGTGGAAAACACGTAAAAGTAAGCTCTATTACCTACTTATTTAAATTGACTAATAAATATGTGTATGTGTTCAAACCTAAATTATTCTGTGATAGTCTTTCTTTGTCCTGTATAAATAGTATCCTAAAAAAAAACATTGACACAACTACACTTACCAATCAACAACTGTTGAGTGTTATCGTATCCTTGCAGATCCATGTATCCCTCTTCATTGTAAGCAGTAACAAATAAAATTTAATTTCAATTTCATCACAACCACAAGCAAACATCAACAGATTTACAACCCAAATACAACAGAATGAAAGTCTAAATTACGTTGCAGATTTTTTATTTAAAGTGGATACAACAATGTGTGAAACATATTGAACTTTACCTCGAAAAGTTAAAGTAGAATTTTCTTTGTACAGTTTTATCAGCAGTGTTAAAAATAAACCTTTATTAAAGGCCTATTGGAAGCTCAAGTGTTTCCGATTCAAATACGTGATATTAACCGCTGTGTTGCTTTCTAAAAATATGTTTAAAGCACTATTAAATGTTTGGGCGTCTGTTTTGTGATTCATAATAAATATGATTAAGTACCTGAATCATTCGGGAATTCAGAAGGCCAATATTTTGTGTGAATTTTTATCGTTGAAATGTGCGCCATATTTTGCACAATACATAATTTTCGTGGAAATGTATTGTCGCTTATTTCCTGTAACTTAATTTTTGACATGCAACTGTGCAGCGCGATATTTTCAAGTAAAGGGTTTTAAGTTTTTTTTTTTGCATTTCTGAAAGTGAAACGCGTTGATTTTTACTTGATTTTGGAGCTAAGTAAGTAATAAGCTGTTCTACAATGTAAGTAATCAACATGTATTTTTCTTTTGTTTTGCTGTTTCAAGCGAACTAAATTTATGGGTATTATGTTAACAACCATGTACTAACTTTACTATGTTCGTTTCATAATGTAAACTAAGTACTTAAAAAGCTATTGATGCCATTAAAACTGTACCATATTTGTGATTAGGTACAAGATAACACGACACGAGTAGTAGGCGTAACGGATATACCCATTAAGCTCTAATTAAGCGTAATATAGCAAGGGGTGGTCCTAAACGATAGTTTAACAGATTATGATTGATTAACTCAAGTCTTGAAACTGTTTCAATTAGAACTTTAACTGATGAGACCGATACTTGCAGGTCAAAGACACAAGATATCATTGATAGACCTTCTCTTAATAAGAAAACAATATTAAACAAGATGGGTAAAAATTGCAAGGTTGGTTGTAATTTGTATATTTCATGAAAAAAAATTGGCGCTGCTTATACTAATCACTTGTAACATCAAGAGAAATTTATATACGTCAATTTCTGGTGCACATTTATCCTCTGTATTGGGAGACAGCTGCTATGGTATATGGTAGCAGCAAGTGGTATGTTGGCAAAACAGTTCAACTGTTTTTTTATGATACTGATAGAGCAAATCCATAGAACTATTGTAACCCTGTATCTCGCTCCATTTCACTGTGTTCATATATTCTAACTTTAAAACAAAATAAACATGTAAGGATCATAGCCCAATGAGTTTTGTAGTTACTGCCTATAAAAGGTATGGCTTTATGTAAGTGTATAATACCAAAATATCTCTTACCACTCTGACAAGGCACACAGTCCGAGGTCCTCTGCACAGCCTGGCCCTGGCAGGGCGCACCGCCGTTCAAAGGGTGTGGTTCCGTACAGGACCGCGTGCGACGCTGACCGCCGGTCATGCGGCCATTGCAGCGGCATTGCGTCCACGGGCCCCAGGAGCTCCAGCCGCCGTTTACTGGTAACAAAAGAGAAGAAAATGTTGTCAGTCATAGACTTATAGAGATATGAAGAACAGTGGAAAGTTTCTCATCCCTTGTTTATAAAGGATGGGAAACTTTCCACCGTGTTCCTCAGGACTACTATGCCCTATAGTTATAACTATAGTTTTCAGGTTTCTGAATATATATGTCAATAGCACGGATAACACTGCTTGCGCCATGCAGGACTTCCGTGAAGCCAGGAGTGAAGCAGAGTTTCAGGTCTGGGCTTTTCCGGCTCCGGCACTCGGCCTCAGGGTTTGGAAGGT
This sequence comes from Xanthia togata, assembly GCA_963853775.1. Taxonomy (NCBI): domain Eukaryota; kingdom Metazoa; phylum Arthropoda; class Insecta; order Lepidoptera; family Noctuidae; genus Xanthia; species Xanthia togata. Next base: position 3,381,076 of record OY970797.1, on the reverse strand, counting down.
CTGGAGACAGGAAGGCCATCAACACTTATCAGGGATATATCAGAGTTCCTATTAATGATCACATGTTTCGTGATTGGGAACGTTTGGGGAATTTACGTGAATAGAAATATTTGATAAGGCCTATGACTCATTCTGGATGTGAATCTAGAGTACCTCAACTAACATTACATTACTGCATTTCAGTCTTGTGGGTACGCCATACTTACACTACTTATAGGTACGTAGCTGCTTAATTCAACATTCAGTTTTTAAAGAGTTATGTTTATGCTATCGATCAATGCACTAAATTGAGGCTAAAATAGGAGCGAATTTATACGCAATTCTTATAAGTTAAATTATTTATTGGTAATTTATATCTTATTTATATATTCATATTCTAAAGCTATTCTAGCTTTAGAATATGAATTACCAATACATAATTTTAAACTAGGAAAATGAGATAAACATTAATAATTGATACCTGACTTATAAGAATTGCGTATAAATTAAACTATTCCAATGACATAGTTAGCGGGCTTGTGTTTATTTATAGTTAAGTAGAGAAATGCATTAAATGAATGCCTTCAAGTTTATTTATTAAATTTAAATAAATAAAAATAAAACGTTTACGAGTGTTCATGTGCATTGCTTATAAACGCCGCGTTTAATTAAATTGATTAAAAAAATTACAGCATGATCATTATTAGTGACTATAGTAACTCCTGGCTGTACTTGTTACAAACACTACTAAACTAAACACTACTGTACTTGTAAAATTCATAAAGGTTGCTTGCAGGTTTGTAAAACGAAAAATATATCTATGTATTTATTTTTGTATTTTATAGTTATTTTCGTGATAACAATCCCTTACCTGCATCACCCTAACTGGTAGAAAATGCCTCAGGCATTAGTGTTTTTTTTTTCTTGTGTATAATGTTTTAATAAATAGAAAGTATTTCAGTGGTTTAATTTAATTTTACTTCATTACCACTAATACGAACCTACTACTTTTTACCGTGCGTATACTTTAGAGTTTGTGTATCTGATCACAAATTCTAAATCACCATCACATTTTTTTTTACCATAAAGAGTTAAAATATAGCAATTTTTAGCGGTACTAATCATTCAACCATGTTACCTATTTAAAGTTGCATAAAGTACGGGGAATAAGCGTGACTGACAAAATAATTATCTATTTTTTGTATTTTCTACTGGAAAACCACAAACACGCGAACTTTATTTGTACCAAGAATTTACGTTAACTTCCTAATTATTAGGAATAAATTAGGTCTTTTCGTGACTTTGGTTTATGTTTCTAGCGATTTTTGTATAAGACTTAAAATTGGATTTTAAGTTAGTATAATTTGGTAAAAAATAAGTTGCTTTGAAAAATATATGACAATAGTATTTTGGCATTTTTATTTTTATTTTTGTTAAACACTGCTTTATTATTGCATCATTTGACTTAAAATCAATTTATAGAAAGCAATCACAAACATTTTATCTAGATTTATTTTAGATTTAAGATTAAAGATTTATTAAATTATTTTTTTATAGTTTATCAAATCAAGCCTGTCAATCAATAACTCAAAACTAATTAACAATATCAAGCACAGCTTTTGAACCATTAGTGACCGTAAAATCAAGCCTGTATATCAATAAATCAATACTAATTCACAATTTCAAGCACTGCTTTTGAACCAGTGACCGTAAAATTGTCAGGCCTCTGCTACAGACGTAATAAAATTAAGTGTCGCAGCGCCATTGCAAAATCTAATGAGAGAAACGTCATGATATTTTATATCTAGGGTACTATTTGTAGAACTGGAAAATGTCTTATGGCTGCCTTGTCTCATACATAAGCTTTCGCTGTGTAAAGTTTCAACGTCATCAGTTACGGACTTACGGTGCAAGGCAGCATTCTGTCATATATGACGTAGATTTATATTTGTCTTTGTTAGGTACCGTAGGCCGCACGTCAGTGTTAACCAAATCGGTATAAGCTGGCCTTTCATTCTATTGGAACTCCGCACAACGCTAGGTCAGTTTGGTCAAAGTTATTCCACTGACGTGCAGCCTTCTGTACCTACTGAGAAAATAATTTCCCTGCAAATAGCAGAATTATCTTCAAAAAGAACTATGCCAATATTAATAATATTTACCTAGCAAACATGTTGATAAAAGCATTTCAATCCAACCTTTGTTCAAAGACATACTATTCTATCAACGACTACTTAAATTATAAGAATACTCGTAGTTGGTAGCTGTGATTAACTCAAGATAATGTTTAAATGTTCTTTCTCCAGAATTAGCTTACCTACTGACAGGTTATATGAGTTTATATAATTGTTTATAATTTGACTTTATAAGTTTTTTATTTAATAATAATAATAAATTGTTTATTTATAAAAAGGGGCACATTTACAATATGTATCTTAATAATTAAAATAGAGCACATTTTCAAGCACTGCTTTTATTTATCTCTCTTTTTTTATTTATTGTTGACATAATCTACACATTACAATGTTTGTTTTGAGTTGTATTGCAATATGTGGTTAGCTAGCGACCTCGACAGTTGATCATATTATTTTTTTGCGTGACCAACCGGCAGCAAGTTCTTCGTGCTCGCTAAGATGTCACTGCTTGCAGCTAGACAGTAGGTTCTGATCATTAGCGGGTCTGATCATTAAATAATTTTGTTACTAATTGCAAAAGGGCACCTACTTAATAAAGAATAATCTTCGTTTTCATCTTCCTTTCTCTATTTTTCCAACACGTCCCAACCAACACAACACTACCAAAGACAGCTCCAATCTCCCATAAAAACAAAACACACCAAATCTTCACACCAAAACCAATCTAGATCCAAGTCTAGGCAGAACCAGAGGGCGTTCTGTGCTATATCTGCTTCGAAGATCAGGCACGCAAGTTGGCGTGTGGCTCCTGTAACCTAACAACCTAGCTAGAATTTACTTTAGGTTAATAATACATTGGTGTATGATACCATCTATTTGTGTACTACATACGTTTATAAAGATTATGGGCGATATGGGGGTGTTAATTATTTTCTGCAATTGTTGGGTTCGTGGAAAAAGGTTTTAGTTTTTTAGTAGAATCGGTTATACTTTGAACTTGTGTATTTTCTTGTTGTTGTAATATTTAAATTGCACACTCTCAGAGTTCCTCTTATTCCTGTGTTGCTAGATTTTTAAAGAACACCCCATTTCACTCATTTTTAGGTATCTAACCCTTGTAAAATTAGGTTCTTGCCAGCCAGTGCTAACTCTAAAATTATACAGTACCCAAAAAAGTCTGAATCATTACCCTATTTGGCAAAACTATTCTGACCAGATTAGTTAAATATCCCATTAATATACACGACAATATTGTCTATTATAAACCCACGCAAAATAAAGATTATCTTGTCCTAACTAAAGAACAGCTTAGCCATAAACAAGACTTAAGTCTCAACCTCAATCTTGTCAGCACTGTGGTAGGTAACCCCGCCTTATTTCATCACAGGTATCAAAGAAAAAGACAAAAACATGTAAATCGTCTCCATACACGCGTATTACAAGCAATTCAATCGATGTCGGGCGTTGTCGGGCGAAGTCGGGCGTTTTTCGTAAATTATGGTTAATAGAGACCATAACTGTAAGTTAGGTTGCACGTAAATCGAGTCAAACACGGCTCAGCGCTGTACAGCCATATTATGTTAAATACTGGCATATTATACGAGCGAAGAATATTAAAATAAAGATATCTTTATGGATTTTGTTACATAAATATTTTTTTGTTCCTCTCGTCTTTGGATCCAATTTTGTTTCATCCTTCATTTTTATCTCTGAATCCAATACGGTTCATCCTTCATTTTATTTATGGATTCAGCGTTTGTCATCCTTCGTGTATTGCCTTTGGATCTGTCACTTTGCACTCCTTATAAATGTTTGTCGTTGGTTCCTAAGTTGTTCAAGGTCATGGTTGATTGGCGTACATGGATGCAATGTTGTTCAATTATTGTTTAGATTAAGTACTCCTGACCTGAATTTATAACTAACTAAAACCCGCCCGTGACTTCGCCCGCGTATTATGTCGATAAAAGTAGTCTTTGTTCTTCCCCAGGGTATAAAGTACTCCCATACAAAATTTCATCAAAATCGGTTCAGCCGGTTCGGCGTGAAAGCGTCACAAATAAACACAAACATACAAAAAATCAAATATTTTCTCTTAGTAAGTAAAGATATAAGTCTGAAATCGCCCATCCGCCTTGAACAACCGTGGTAATTAATGCTCATGCCTTCTCTGTTTGAGAAGGGGGAAGTAATAGGCTGGTATTATTATTATTTATACTTCATTATAATTGTGTTTGTATCAAAATACCATTTTAATTGGGTGCACCAGAAGCAAGGATACTGTGGTGGCATCTACATTGCCACATGCGAAATACGCATCAAAGACCTGACGTCACACAGAATCCTGACGTCACCCAAATCCTGCATCGCGCAATTAGAGTTTACCGCGCGAACGACATATGTAGACTTTCCGACATCAATCGTTGGGCAGTTGCCAGCTAGACACCACACCCGTCTGGTCGGAGGATCCTCCATTTTCTATGGTGGATGAGTGAACTTTATACCCTGTTTTTCATACCTCTAAAATACCAACAGCTCAGTTGTATCTCATTATGAGTTTCACGAATGAGATTCATATATTTTAATCCGGTATGATCTCTCTGTAACTATCACAAGGCAGGGATTAACAATGTTTAGCTTGAGTTACTCGAGGTTTATGATGAGAAGAAAATTTCACCTCTACCGAATTGAGTGATAAATATGATACAAATATAATTTATGCAAATCTTATTATAAATATTATATTAATGAATCAATTTCTTCTTATGTTCGTAAGTAGGCAATTTCCTGTCCCATTTTGGTTCTGTTACGAAAATGTAAAAAATATTCAAATTTTATATCATAACTTCATCTTTCGTCGAAATAAATCTTTTAAATCCCACATTTATTTCAAAAAGTTTCTTAATGAAAATTAAAATAAATGACAAACATTTATCGTCGCCGACATAGTTTCTAAATTGAAACATAATACAAGTGAATTATAATAATCTATTAGCTGGCTTTAATAACTGAATTATAATAAATTTTAAATAATCATTAGTTGGAAAACTAAATAATTAACTTTTCTATAATAATGAAAACGCAGTCTGGCCACCCGTGGTGTATAATTTTAGTGTCTTCCTATCAATAAAAATTGATTGCCTGGCCGCATCTCTAGTTTGTTATTAAACTATTAAAATACTGTTAATATTAATAAAGTGCCTCACATTCTAATGGCGGTCGAGGTATCTATAAAATACGGAATTTTATACGTCGTATATGATTATTTACGTTCCGAAGAACTTGACTTTGGTTAGGTTATGAGCTTCGTCGGAAACTATTCGAGTTTCGTGTCCAACAGTTGTAATACTATTGTAAACATTTCTTTTAATGTTGAGAACATGGGCTTTAGTTCTGAACTTTGTGGCAGTTATGTTTCTCTATCTTTTATTGCTTCTTTGTTGTTTCTTTATGCAGGCCACCGATTTATGAACAAAGGTATAGTTTGAACATCGAGAAAGTGGTTAAAGTAGATATGAATATCGGGCATAAAATCTTAATGGATTCCCAGTTCCTGCCTACTGCTACTGTATGGTATGATTTCGCTCATACGCAGTTTAAATACAGAACGATAAAACTAAAATATGGTGGCAGTTTGAAAGAAACAATTGAATTGTGAAATGCTAGGTGGCTACCTATAGTTTTATAGATACATATGTTTATAACGATGGACAAAATACAATTACACCACTGAAACAGTCAACCAATAAAGTCGATCATCAGGTAATGCCACCCATCAAATAAGAGTACTAAATTCAAATAGGAAACTTTTATTACTTTTTCATCGGAATACGAAACTCAATAATTTATTCAGCTAATTAATAAACCAACGACTCGTCAAGTCGTCATCCTTTTTTAGTAAAGTTTTAACATCGGGTCACCACATTGTTTTTTAATTAAAACAACCGTTTTTTTATTTGTAAGACACAAACGTAAATTTTTTATACGTTATAAACACGGAACGTGTATTGCATAAGAAGTATTTCCGTGGAAGTAAAAATTATGTGTACGTTATGGTTTCAAGAAGTCAGGTTTTATTGGATTTGTTGGAAAGGCACAGTTTTCGAAAGCAGTTGAATTAATTTCCATGTCGATGTTAGAATAAAAGCTTCTATAGATAAATCAGCCTAAGGCAAAGGACAAATGCAAATCTAAGAGAAAGAAGATGATTAATAAGCCAGCAGGGATGCTGCAAATAATAACTTCAGATTTGACAGTGAAGAATTTTGCAATACCCGTACTCATAAAAAATAAGCAAAGAAAGTGGAAGCTTTTTACAACATTAAAAAAAAAAACGCTCTTTTCAAAAGTATCAGAGCCCAACACAACAACAAAGAGCACAATCAAGCAACATCATTATACAATCGTGCATCATAAAAAGTACTGTAGCGACGACACTCGCCCACGCCTCACTATAATGACGATATATAGCCCAATTTGCGACTCAACGATACATTCCACAAACAAAGAAGAAACCCTTTTAATAGAGGTAATTGGTGCGATGCAAGAACAATTATAGTATTTAGAATTTGTGCGGCTAGGTTAATAGATGAAATTGTGATCATAGAAGAAGCAGTAACTTCGAATATGTTGGAATTGGTAATCATTTAGAAATACAAGGATCAATGTTTATGCCCCCAATTAATAATTATGTGAAGAACTTATTTATATTGAACGCAATAGAGATTGTGAGGATCCTGGATAAGTTCCGTGAGAAATGATTTAAAGAAACAACAAGCATCCTGTTGCTGCTTAAACAATGAATTGAATAATAACAGGTAATTTTACTTCAAGCGAAACTGTTTAACTAATTCTCAAAACTACGTCCTGGCTTCGTTCCCATGATCGGAGAGTACCTAGATAAGTCCAACACTGGAACCACATTTGTCACCAATACATGCACAAAACATGAACCACATTTCAGCACCAGCTAACATACCAGATACAGCAGCCAGTCACGTTACTAAAATTAAATATGAATCATGAACGCGAAACAGAATTTCGGACGTGCAAGTCAGAGGTGGTGATGGCTATCAGTTAGATGGCGCCTGCTTCGCGTAGGCGTCCCTAATGACTCTCCCATGCGCTTGCGCTTCGCTATAATTGCAGCTATCGGCCCATGCCCTTTGATCTTACTGAAGTAAAGATAGTTATTACGTACACCGAGGGTGAAATGAGCGTTAAACAGCTTGTCTGATAAATTATACGTGAAATAATGAAACGTGCAACCATAACTTGTTGGGTGAGGTGTACCTATTAAATTGTCTAACGCTCTTTAGTCGGTAATAGCTGCGGTGCCTACTTCAAGTTATGGATTTGATAAGGAAACATAAATTCTGGCTAAGTTTAGTGCGGTATTAACTTCCTGGCTTATAAGATCTGGATTCTATTAGACGTTACGCTTATAAAATTCAAAGGCGGACTCGATTTGGTTTAAATTGTAATCCTACTAGTGTTACAGATTTCTAACAATTTCAGTTTGAAAAACTGCATGCAGTAAGTAGTTTATACTGTGATAATTATGGACTCACCATAGACAGTCAGAAGGGCAGGCTCGGAGATTCTCTTGCCGGCAATGTTCTCTGCGACGCAGCTGAAGTTCGCCATGTCCTGTTGACAATTATCACCATTAATTGAAATATATCAGTTGCCTCTTATGTTTAGCGCTGACAGCTCTTGATCTTCGTACATGCGGTTGGCTTTGATATCTAACGATGGTAAGGCAAATGAAATGTCAGCTTATTAGATTAATAACCCATTGAAGCGTAAAATTGACCATAAACAGTCGTAATATTGTTTATATCTAGCCATATAAAGACGATAGACACAAGTACATTACAAATCATTATTAGTATGAAATTAGCATCACAAAACCTCGTGGGCTAGTCTTTAATGCTTGCTCACCCTATCACAGAAAAGAGCACGGCCATATTGTAATTATACGAGCACATATATTTTGCTAATCTCGTAGAAATTGCTAAAGCGACCTGTACTAAATCTCAGACGTCATAATGTCTACGATTATACAGAAATCTGCGTCGCACGTGGGTTATAAAGGTTTATTATGAGGTCGATAAAGTTAACGGACACCTATTTATCCAACTATCACAGCTAAGCTTGGCTAAAGACGGAATAAAGGTTTACACTCAACGTAGTGGCATAGCTACTTTAACCGAAATTGCTCAGCTAGTATCATAATAAAAAGACGTTGAGTCTGAGACAAATCTTTCGCTATTTCTTTCCAAAGCTTGTTTTCAAAATGCTTGCAAAGAAGATGTAGAATATAACATCAAAAGTGTACCAAAACCACCTAATTAAAGCATGAAACATAATTCAAGTTAGACTCCTCAATTATTTGTGAGAAAACAAAAACAAATTAGCACCCGCATTGCTTTAAAGGGCAAATATAAATTTAAAGTGTTCATTACAGCACCCGTCTCGTAATATATATTTTACAACCGAAAAGCTGAATGTGTTAAAATTACAAAGGACGGGAGTCATTAATTTAAAAGACGTACAACACATTACGATCATATTCATTAAGAAAATGTTCTAGACACCTTTGTGAAGATTGTGTTACATACGAGGCCACAATGAGAGAGCGAGTGACAGTGGCGGCAATTAATCCATGTCTGTTCACAGTGCCTAATTAGTGGGAGCTGCGTAGCGGAAACCGGAGATAGGATGAGTTATTTGCGATTGTGCCATTATTTGGTAATGCGGTTGAAAAATATGGTTTCAGGACTTTTGAATTTTGAAAAATTCTGTACGGATATTTTTCATACTTTAGAATAGAAGCAGTGTAAGGTTGTTTTAACAGTGAAATCTATCTGGCCGGTAAACTAAAGTTCCTGGTCACATTTAGCGAAATTAATAGTATTATTAAAACAGTTCAGATATCATTACACAGGATTGGATTGAATTGCAGTAGTAGAGTTGAATAATATTCAAATACAATATTAGTGCTAAGTGATTATGGCAATTGACTGAGCATTAGTATAATCAGACCAAAAATAATGTTCACTACTGTGGGTAATAGTTTATCCGAATTAATTTGCAACAAAAGCTTTCCAATTATTTTATAAATCAACACATTTTTCACCAAAGCCAATCTGAGCCAAAAGCGGGTGTAAAGTGAACGAAGAAAAATACGCGGGTCAAGTAAAATTAATGGCTGAAGATAAACGAATCTTTTACCATGAAACATATAATTGGATTAACGCAGGTTTAACACTTTTATCAGAGGACATCCAGCAGCTCTGAAAGACTACACTGGCGTACAAAAAGACGAAAAAAGAAAAAGAACGCGACAGCGACTTGTGTCGCAATTAATAAACGTCTGTCGCGCTCGACTAATTAGTTGCATTCGTAGAGATAAAATAAATAATTTGCAATCGTGCGACAAGATGATGCGATTGTGCGCACTGACGCTTTGAAGGAGCATTTTAATGAGGTGCGTGGCTTAAACTTAGAAACTGGCTCTGATACTGTTGTTGTTTCAATAAGTAAACTTAGCTTAGGCTATTCTCTATCCTTTACTTGCAAATAAAACGAGAACGAAATGGGAGTCAGTAAGAGCTGTTCAAATGAAATTCCTATAGTCTTTTCAAGTTTACGGCTAAGTTCCTACCTTGCTCTCAACACAGCAAATACTCCAGTAAATGCATAACACCATTTTCACTATACATTTAGATCTCAGGTATCTACATAACATGGGAGGAGGCACTACCCTCAATCGATGACCGCCTCACGAAAAAAGTTCTTCGACTAACTAAACAACAGCTGCGTGTGATTACAGCAGCTATAACTGGCCATGGGCCATTTAATAAACACCTCTTTGTCATAGGAGTCACAGACAGTCCGCTCTGCAGAGCCTGCATGGAGGACGACGAGACAGCAGCTCATGTGCTGTTAAACTGCCCGGTGGTCGCCACTTACAGGGCAAAATACTTCGGTAACCCAGGTACCCTACGCGAGATTGCCAATAATACCAAGGCGTTGCTGGCATTCTTTGAGGAGCTGGGGTGGATTGAATGACCGATTTTTCCCACCCGTACGCAAAATACGCGCTTTGACGTGGAGTTGCGGAAACCAGCCCGTATTACCTATTACCTATCTACATAACATTAAAATGTAATTGAATTACTAGTGTTCAAGTAAAATCAATGTTGCGACTTAAGGTTTTACGTAATGATAACCAGTCAATAACTCATTATGTGTTAAGTTGCAAATGCGTAAGTGAATTTATAAGATTTAGGTGATTCAAAATTTATTGGATATCTGGCATAAAGTTACGATGGTTTGGATTTCATTTTAATGTCTCATAATAATATTGGTTAATTCATAGCTGTTCTAGGCGTGGAGAAACGGACAAGTTTCGTGCGTTGCTAATTAAATGTATTAAAATTATAATAAAGAGCTTTGAAAGATAACCATATAAATATTAGAGTTACTGTTTTGATAAATATGTTATTTTCGAAATCATACCAACATTTTGTCAAGCTTGAATTACTCGCTTCGCTGTTGTTTCTATTCAAATTAATTTTGAAATTCTAATTTTAAGAATTATTTGGACTGAAATTCATCCTGTCAAATATTCATACAAATCCTAAAATAACTCAAAGTAAAGTATCTTGTGAAATTTTAATCTGCCCTTTATTATTCCCAAATTTATTTTGACATTTTAGGGAATACAATTCGTGGTACCTACTTAGCGCCATGGTTCAGTACCTACTAAACATTTAACGACGTTCCTCGTTCACTATGATCTTGATCTTCTTCGAAATTCGCCACGTGTTAGTAAGTCGTTTCTAGTATTGCTGCAACCAATTCAACTTCAACTCTACCGTTCCTTTTTAAGCTTTAATTTCCAACAACAAAGTTCATTGTACAGATACTTTTATTACTGTACAAATAGTTGGCCTAATATTGACATGTGTTCGTAACGTGTTCTTAGATCATGTTCATGCTCATTGTTTGGATTTGTGGTCGTATTTTATTAAGCTTTTAGTATTATGGCACTAATTTATGGACCATAAACGATGCACATCTGGGAAGCTGGTCGTTGGGTGGTTCAGTAGCATGTTTCTAATAAGTATCATTATGATATTTTTGGTTTCCGGCATGAAGGAACCGTACTCATTCATTAAATTATTATTTCTGACGGCTGTTTGAAAATTACTTTGACATGGACTGAATTCGTGCCAAAATATTTTTTGACTGTCTCTCACAACATACCGACGAACATAAAAAATGAAACAATAGGATGACTAAGCCGGGAGGGCGTATAGAAGTCAAGCAATCCTGCTCGTTGATTTTTCTTAACTCGTCAACTTAAACTCTTCTTTGTTTTTGAAGACATCTCGAGGCCAGATTTTTATGCACGCTTCTAAATTTCAAATTCTTCGAAGTAATCCGCTTGAAGATGCTTTTCGGCCTTCGTATTATTTTGTTTACATAATTTCTTACACTAAAGCTCTGTTTCAACGTTGTTTATTTTGTTGTGTCTGAAGCTAATTTCGATTTCGACTTTATTGTCAATATATTAATTTTATGTTCTTAGCCTGACCTGGGTTCTCGCCAAATGAAGTCTTGATTAAGCATCTGGATCATTCTCAGAATCCCAAATGGTCTCAGAGTTTTCGATCTAACATAAATCTTTTGCGTTAATGAATTTTGGTTTGTCGTGTTTATTTTAGTTCACTATTTTATTATATTGAAACTTTTATTTAATTTGTACGTATTGGATTTATATTCTAACTTTTCAGGCGAGAAATACCAACTACCCATATCTGTAGCAATATTTTTGCCACTGATCGACATTTATTTACTATTTTTAGTCTTGAAATGGTAGTTATTATCCGAAACCGTTATTTCGTTATCATCAAAATGTTTCCCGGTTACATTTGAGTCATAATCACAAATTCAATTCACACTTACTTGCAAAGTAGCCCTCGATATAAGCAGATTCCCTTCAGCAGATATAAGAACATTATGATCTTGCTGCAGAGGTTGGCCATGCTTCAGCCAGGAGACTCTAGGAGCTGGTGCGGCCGCAGGAGGTGAACATCGCAATGATGCAGCAGAACCAGCTTCCACTGAGGTGGGTAATGGCGATACAGCAAACGGTTTCTTTAGATCTGCGGATGGAAGAAGAACGTTAAGTTATAGGTAGGTAATGGTAATGATGGGTTTTTAATTCATGTAACTAGGTTGTGTCAAACCTTGGATTTAATTTACCTTAACAGTTTTATTATTTTCAACATTGCTAGGCTGCAAATAATGAGAACTTGAGACAATAATGTTTTTATTTTTTCATATCGTAACGGACATTATAAAGCATTATGTAGTACCTAATCAAAAAGTATGTGGGAGACCATTGATTTCTCAAAACAATTAATATCAATAAACTATATTTTAAAATACAAGTTTGTAATTTAATCGTTTTATCCCATCCCGTATCCCGTAAGACCTACTCTGAATTAATTAAATTCACTCAATTGTAATTGACGTTACAATGCTATATTACAATGAAGAAGTTAATAACATAACAATCAGATGCCAATAACAATTATGGTGACGCTGACGTTTATTGCCAAAAGCTTTTGATCTAATTTAATTAACAATTGTTAGTAGTTGTGCAATGATGTTTGGTCTAAGTTATGTGTGACAAGCGGGTATCGAAAACTATATGTTGGTTACATCTTTGAGTTATAAATACAATTAAGTATTGAGAATTTGAGACGCCCTCATTATTCTCAGCCCGGAAATTTTAATTGATTGGATTGTTAAACTTCTAAGAAATTGCGACAGTACACAGTCAAATCCCTTGTAGGTGTACCATTATTATGTTATCTTCGAATTAAAAGTTTGATTAGGCAAACGAACTTTCAGCGGTAACGTTGTTATTTAAAGCCTTTCCTTTTTAATGATATAAATGATTAGATATGATAACATGATACCTAATTATTCAGAATTGTCACAGCTGTAATAGCAATCACGTCATTTCGTTTATAATACGTTTTTATTCATAATAATTTATTCATCTTTATATAGATTATTTTCTATTTTGTGAATGTGAGAACGCTGTAGGCTTAGTGGACTGTATAATTTGCTGACCATAATTATTTTGTTAAGTACCTGGTACTTGTTGAAAGACCTACACTGTCGTCCCATACCTAATAACACTGTTATTTGAAAATATCGTAAAACCAATTATTTTTAAAAGAGTAACCGTGGAGTTTCTTGCCGGCTCTTCTCCATAGGAAACGACCAATTGGAACCGTGCACCTAGCTTCTGATGTTTCATAATTGCCCATGTAGGTTTATGTGAAATAAAAATATCTTGAATTTTGAATTTGAATTTAATTCCAATTATATCGCAAAATGTCTCTCGCTCAAAAAAAAACTGGTGTCAATCCCATAAATGGATGGATCACGCTTCACAAATCCTTCTCACGTCAATCTCAATATAAAAACGCAACGAGACACACGATTATGTAGTTGTACGCGACAGTTTCACCCACGCCGATAATTGTCGTTAATTTAACAATTTTACGGTGTTTTGTCGCGTTACCACCGTATAATTGTGTGCTGTCTTAATTGTCTGTTGGGCAAAATTATCTGGCCGAATGTACAACGCATTTTTTTTATTGTATGCTATGCCAAATTATTTCGCTGAATGTGTAACGCATTTTTCATTCAAGTAAAAGCTTTTGATATATAAATGCTTTCTGTTTGTTTTATTAAGAAGATTTAATAACAAAATATCGTGTTGTTTTTGTTTCAGTTTGTTGGTTTAGTGCCATGTGGTTTGTGTTGGAATAAATCTAAGAGGGTTTGCGTATTGCAATTTACTGTAGCTAATATTTGCGCTATTAACATCGAGTAACGCGAATAAACGTGATGCAAATCTCACTTGTCTTTAAATACTACTTCGCTAGGCCAACGAAACGAAAACCGTATAGCTTCACTATGTCCTCTTCCTTTACAAATCCGAATTCGGTTTACATAGAAAAACGAACGTCCAAATCCTTCAGCGTAAGTAACACACACAAACCATAACAAATAGTCTACTACTACAAAAACTAATACGGCGTACAGTCGGCACAAAATGTTCTGCCCTCAACTCTAAAGTGGTTTAACGTAGTGCGTCCATAAATCTGTTGGGTGTACGCTCCATTACTCGCTCTCGCCGCTAAGATATCGTTGCACACTACGTGAAGGTGAAACCTTGACAATTTTCTGTGAGTGCAACTTATAAACATGTTGAAGTGATATTATTTGTCACTGTATTTCAACACGGTTCGTTTCTTTGCGCTCCTTTCACGGAGAAAAATGAAAAATAGGTGATATTATCGTTTCCCGACGACGCGACGCGCGACGACCAGTTTTTATAACCAACGCGTAGTCTCGCAGGAACATTATCATGAAGAAAAAGGTGTGTGTAATAGGAACTCCTTATTGGTAGTAGTAGATAGTGATTGAGTCAGCCCGCAGTAATCCCAGAATGGCGTCGGGTGACTAGTGGTTTTAATTGAAAATTCTCAGGTAAAGCCTGGAATTGGAGCGGTGCCTAGACACCCCTATAACTTTAGGAGCCAGCAGGGTTATTGGAAAATGTTGTATATTACACTGATGTTGAAAATCCTCTTCATTTTTAGATTGTTAAGGAAACAGTGTTGTTCAAAACTTTTTGCCCCTTACAAAAGTTAGCCGCTCGCGTAGTAATAGAATGAACTTACAAAGGTAGTGACCCACCAATTTCTACTAATACATTAAAACTAATTGTGTAACACTAATGAACTAGCCAGAGATCTAACGTGACTTGCATCAATAGAATAGGTTCTTCATTGAGCACGTAGTAGCTACAAGAGAGGTCGAAAGGGCACGATGGTGCAAAGTTGTAAACCGAGTAATGACTATAATGAATGATGATGCTGGTTTCATCGTCTGTTGGCGCCAGAATAACGCAAACGTGTGTAATTTTAGAATTAAACAACATTAAGGATGAACATTTTAGCAAGTGTACCAACAAAATACTGAAATGAAATTATTTATTCTGTAAATACTCGTAGAATATCGGAATCACCTTTACACGTCATATTAAAAATAAGTTAGATGAGGTTAGCGTTTCATAACTGACTACTCTGAGAAGTAAGGCCGAAACAAACTCAGAGGTCACAGTCACTTTTTAAGTCGAGACATAATCTTGGTCAGGCCATATGAGGACCATGTAGTGTTTGAAATGGTCTTTTCTCCAGTCAGTGTAAGCATTTTTCAGTAATCGTGAAGCTCAACTCAGAACTTAAGGAGCTCAACGACTGGGTTAAGCGATATGAGAGACAGAATAGGAACAATTAAAAGTAAATAATGAAAACTGACTTGAGTAGGCAGTACTTAGGCAGCGTTTTGTTTAAGCAAGTCAACAGGAATTTGCCTTTTGATTCCTTGATTAGTTTAAGTAAATTAATGGAGCAATAAGTT
This sequence comes from Xanthia togata, assembly GCA_963853775.1. Classification (NCBI taxonomy): domain Eukaryota; kingdom Metazoa; phylum Arthropoda; class Insecta; order Lepidoptera; family Noctuidae; genus Xanthia; species Xanthia togata. The sequence continues at coordinate 3,365,441 of OY970797.1, read as the reverse complement.
ACATAAAATTAAACTGATCTTCTTGGATAATCCTAAAATGTTTTTAGTTACGTATTGAAATTAGTTTAGTTTTTTTTATAAAAAATTGTGGATTCAAAATTTTCATCATCTTCTTACATAAAATGCGGAGAAATTAATGCTTCATGTATAAGTACCGCAAAACATTCTGGAAATAATTTCGTATAAAAGTAAAGATTTCTGTGTAACTTTAAACTCTACGTCTGATGGGCGTAAATGATAAGTGTTAGGTAGATCCGGGGAGTTCGTGTAGCGTCATAAATTACGACGCGCGTTTCATTTCCTCTACGAAATTCGTACCTACGTGCACGCAGATGTAGAGATGCTGGATGCGTTAGCGATAGATGTTTGAAAGCGTAGGGTACTCAAATATGAAAAGTTAGTTACCTACCTAACAAAAAACTAACTATTCTTTAATAAGTAGGTATTGGTGCCGATTCTCTTGTCACAAATGCGTCTAAACTAGACTAAAAATCACCAAAATTTAGTTTACTCCTGTCAAACGATGATTTCCCATTCTGAAATAGACTAAACTGGCACAACTTAACTATATTTTAGTTTGACAGCACTAAGATTGTACTGAGATTTTAATTTAGTGAAAATGATAATTTTGCTATTCTGAATTTGACGTTTTTCACCTAAAATTTTAACTTTCTAACTAAACCTGACCATTTTTAATCGCCACTGAAAATGGTGTGGAATATTATTAGTTGTCATGAACTAAAATTCACACGAACATCTCGAGTTCGGATGCAAAAACAGTATTGTACTGGATTTTTTTCTTTTCTTTTGCTTATATCTCGAAAATGGTGTGTCCTATCGCAAAAATAATGAAAATTTCGACCCCCTTTATAAAACCCTTATATCCCTAATGCTCAACACGTAGGTATTTTTTTTTTTTTTTCCATACATAAAGTGAAAAATTCCATATAAAACACGTCGAGGATGCCCCCACTGCGCGCCTCCGGCTCTAAAAAAATTCACGGGGTAGGGCAAATAAGTATGTACCACGTGGAGTCGCAATTGTCAAATTCGATTTAGTTGTGTCAAAATATTATTTTAATTTAGAGACTTTTTACTACAGAATAGCGTTAAGATTCTCATAGTCAAAAGTAAGAAATTTTAGTGATAGTTTAGTTAGTTTAGTCCGGTGTACAAGAGAATCGGCACCATTGTAACTTTTTGCTGCATAATTGGTTAGCAGGCTCAACAATTAAAGAAATTGAATTTTTGTGGACTACAATTAAATCGATTCGAATCAATCAATCAATTTCGTCCGGTGGCATACGCAGCCTAACTAGATTACTAAAGGTCGATGATGGTGTACATTCAACCGGACATCAGTGGTAATACTTTCACAACGAAAATCATCCTCACTTCTACGACATAAAGGCTGTGAAACCCGATTGTTACCACTGATTTGCGTCTGACTGTACCTAAGTTATTTAACAGAATTATTTTATATGAAAAGTCCATTATTAAAGATCTCACATATTTCGAACCTTATGACGAGAAAAGTGCTCAAGGTGTGACTATAAGAAAAGAAAGCTATATTATAAACCAGCAAGATACTGCAGTTTTGCATAAACACGGCCGTGCCAGTTAATAGCTTACAAACACCATAATTATTCATAGCACTCATTTCCTTTTATAAGCTCTCACTACCTGGAAGTCGATAAAATGCCTAAAATAATTTACGATCAACATAACATCACGCCTGTATTCCTCAAAGGGTTAGACAGAGCTGAGCACCCACATTTCATTAGTTATTTTAAAGTCCCATGTAATATGGGGCGAGCCTATTGCTATCAACCGGGCACAAATCCAGACTCCAAGCTGCTACTGAGAAATTCCAGATGTAAAACTCAATAACAATTTGCCCGACCCGGGATCGAACGAACCCAATACCTCATGCACAGCAGTAGCGCTTGCGACCAACGATGCAGTCAAATTAACGATCAAGAATACATAAAATTCTTCTTCGTCTATAGTATTTATAAAATTCTATTTTGCATTCGAGTTAATATTCATAGATTTTATATTGCCGTTTGTCAAGGCTAGGACATTTCTAAATAATTAATGACAGTTTATAAGAAGATCTTATTCACCAATGGTCATTTTCCGGTTGATATGAGAGACATTAAGTCTTTGAACGTAAGGCCTGTTTCATAGACTTGCTTAGCTTTACTATCATCATTATTAGCCTTGATCATTTTTACATTAAAAACATTAAATTTTCTCATTCACTTGCAATTCTCAAATATTAATCTAAAAGTAAAAAAAAAATCTTTATATCTGTGTTGCCAAAAATGCAGCGCTGCATACGTAATACGGATTTGCTGTCTGTTAACATTGAATTATATTTCGGTAACACTGCTTTTATCGCTTCTTCTATTTTCAGTCAGACTGGTCTGTACTCTGAAAAAGTTGTTTGTTTTATGGTATACCTGATTCAGTGACATAGTGGCATTTGCGTTTTCACAGTTTCTTTAAAAAATATGTTGTCTGCTTTAACTTTAGCTGATATTTATTTATCATATTCATTTATTAAAAATTATTTGCATTATTATGAACTGCATGTGTGTCTTATTTCTATAGTTTATTTAGGAAGAGTTTTTCCGATACATTCTGCAATATTCATTATCATTATTTTAGGACGTATAGCTGCTTCTATTTGGTAGAAGTCAAACTTAAACTATCTAGTTCACTACTTACTCTACTCACAAACTTACTCTTAGTTCCCAAATAAATTCAAATCTTGGTTACCTTTATCATTCTCCCAACACGTAGTAAACAAAATGTAGAAATACTGATTCCCTTTAAAAACACTTGAACAAACACGTACCGACCTAATAAGGCCATTTCTATTTCTATTTCCAAACCGACATCCAGACATAATAACGCCCTCTTTGATTCTCAATAATAGATCAACAGCATAACTAGCCAACTTTACCTCACAATCAATGAAAAGTTATATATAGACTCGCGACGCGTTTACTGATCCATTAAAAGCTCCTACAACAGTTGTAAACTTGAAAACATCACATTCCTACTTGGATCCAGTAAATCGTGGTAGGCGACTTAACTGTGACACTTTTATGCGTACTTACTATTCATCCATTATTGTTAATAGCTTCATAGATGCTGTTTTCGAGTAGGGACGTATCTAATTCAGTGTATTTTGGGAATGAATCAACTTGGCGTATAATGTCTTCACACACGGCTGTGAATATATCGCTTACGAAATTGGTACCAACATTAAGTGTAGCTGCATTAAGTGCTTCCATCAATCAGGTGATTTCAAGCAAATGGTTATCAAACATAAATTCATCAGTTGTATAAGAATCTATATCTGTCTTAAACATATATTTACTATAGTTTCTTCATCATTTTCGAGCACATGTCAGTCAGTTTATTCTCCGACTTGAGACAGACAAACAAAACACAAACAGGTTCCTGTCACCCCCAATCCAGTATAGAAATAAAATGAAGACTTAACTAAGCAAGTCAGAATAAAGCACATACGTTAACAGTCATCCAGTAATATTCTAAGGAAACTCATAAACGTCTAAATATACACAATACAGAAATTGAGAGAGACATTACAGACTCTTAATTGTGCGAACAGTCTGTGCGAGTAAACATGCTGCACTAAATCTACCTCCTGACGGCTTTAATTGTTCGTTCACAGCTTCTGAAATAGGATGGTGAGGTATCACGAGGGTTTTGTATGTAGAAATGGGATTAGGAGAAGAGCTTTTGTGTGGTATACTATGAGAATGTAACATACACCACTTTATATGGCTATTTTGATCCTGTCACCACCCTAGCGAAAAAGTGATTGAATATTTTGGCCACTACCTCTTTATGCCTCATATGACTTTGATAAAACTGTCGGCAAAGTAAAGTAGTCATAACAGTTATTGGAATTATAGTTTCAATTAAAAATCCGACATGAGCTTATCTTATCGTCTTTCAACCGTCAAATCGCTGTCATGCATTTCACTACTTAAACTTTCACCAAATTAAAATTCTCGTACGCTATGCCTTTCCTTCACGCCCGGATCATGCAAACGCTTATTATAATAAATTACTAATATCTAAAATCACAATTTATTACTTAGCGAGTTAGCTTAAACTTTATACCGTTGTTCCATTTCCACAACAATCTAGCAGTTTCATATACAATGAACTTTAAATTTTATGGCACGACTAAGGTTTGCATTGCAAGGATCATTGAATGTTGTGAATTACATTCTGATCTAATCTTGGTTTATACTGCTAAATATTTTCTGGTCACGGTGGTATTCTTGCGTAATTCACGAAAGTAAGCTCGATAATTGAAGGAATTAGTGCAGTCTATCAGATTTGATATGCTGCCTTTCTTGTGCAGTGGTCAAAGAGTGTGTTTAATGTTTGAGTTGTCAGTTTGTTTATGTCGATATCTAGATCAAGATATTTACATTTAACATGAGTTTATTCCACAAATTGGAACGAGAAATAACTAGACTATAAGGCGAGGTACAGAGCCAGATGTTACCATACCTGTATACCTATATAATATTACTACACAGAAAAAAAAACTTTATACATCAGTACAATAATTATATAATTGACGATCTGTTCAAATTATCTCTGCTTTCTTAGGTGACGTATGTACTTATATTAAGCACACTAAAGCAAATTGAGAAACACCGATAATAATCAGGTTCAAAAAAGTTAATATTTTTCCATGGCCGGTAATTATAACAAAACGTGATGTATGTTATAGCATCCAAATAACAGTGCTCGCACTTGACCGCCTCAAGTATTGCCCAACTCCCATAAATCCAGACAGCGGTCATTCCGACGTTTATTTAATATGCATAGAAGATTTACCACGAATGGGTATTGAATTTAATCGAGCAACTGTCCGTAATACAGTTTATGAACAATATTAATGGTGCTATACATCAAGGGACTTTGATGGTGGTGGTAGTTTGTCTTGTCACAACATGCTATTTTTAGTGAGTTTATTTTGGTAGTACCCAAAGTACTGTTAAACAAAGAGATAAGTATACAGTACTACTTTTAAATAATGCTGTGTGTGCTAAGTAGTATTTTAAATGTTTTGCTGCCTGTAACATTGTTTTGTACGGTTCAGTAGCAGACAAAAATGCGTTGATCATGAATTCAAGATGGAACCACATATTAAGACTGTAAAGTACATATAATCAATATGTCGCAACTGAAGAGTAATTTAGATACGATAATGGATCGCACTTCAAAGTCCATCGCTTCATTCATACGCATAAGATCCATCATAGTAGTTGCATAGTCCATCAATGCATGTCGAAGTGAAACTAAAGCCATTGTGTACAATAGTCATAACTTGCTTTTGTCCCTATTTGAATGAAACGGTAAGAGTTGTCAAGGTGAAGTAGGTACTGGAGGTTTAGTCAATAAATGTGTTTTATTATTAGCCAAAGTCAAAGATTTTCCTTTCAAAAAACTGAGGAAGACAGAAATTATCTTGACATCTGAAAAGAACGGTGATACGCAGCTATTATCGTAATGTCTTCGACCGGAGATGGGCGGGCAGCAATCCCAACTGGGTTAGTCTAAAATCGTCTACGGAAACTCGCCACGAATTATGAGTTTTGATGAAATGTTCCGCGCCTGCCTGTCAGTTCGACAGGAAACAATATATTTTTATAACGTTCCTAATACCGTAGAAATTGGAAATATGTGGGTTATTGATAGAGCTGTCGATATAAGAGTGGATATAGCAGGTAAAAAATAAGATATTTTTTTGATTGATGTGAAAGATAAAGTTAATTCATTGGCTAAGATTAAATCTGATTGGAAAGCGAAATAATCGAGTCACTAACTGAGATATCAAAGTACCGAATAATATTTTTATAATTACCTATTTAAAAAAAATATAATTCAATTGGCTGCTCTAACGGTTTTGTAGGTACGCCGACGACCTATGTACTTGTTGAGAGAAAACTAAAACATTCAATAGTCAACCGAATCGATAAAATCTACGTTCAATGTCGAACATGAAAAGATAATAGCATAAAAAGATCAAACGTCATATATGGGAAATATTTATAAAAGCGTAGACAATATACCCACATGTTCTACATAGTTACTTGAGTAAAAGAAATACTTACAAGCCAACTCAACGACGGCAGGCTGACTTCTGATATCACCTCTGCTGCTCCAAGCATTGCAAGTACAAGTGAATCTATCTTCACCAAAGTACTCATCCAATTGATCTCTCGTCACATTACACTCAGCTTCCACAATTCTCACTCCACTTTGAGGATCAACAAATTCAAACTGTGTACTAGCCACGGATCTCACATCATTACATTGAAAATACACTTGAAGAGCATTCGCTGCCCGACACCTCAACACAGCAGGTTTGTTTTTGACCACAAAAGCGTGCTGTGGCTCTAGAAGAAACATTGGTAAATCATCTGTAGAACTTTGTAAGAGATGATCTCCAGATAAAGAAGGTAGTTCATCTGTATCTTCTCTATTTTCATGTTCGTTTTCTTTCTGTGACTCATGGTCGTAATCTTCTTCTAGATAATCTCTGTGATGTGGTGCAGCATGGTTTTTCTCTGAGTTGTAAGGATCTAAGGCTTCTACACCTGCAGGATGGGCGTATTCTGGCCGTAAGGGTATCGGTGACGTCGGAGCTGCTGTGGTGTTCTCTGGCGCTGTTGTGTTTGAGCCCTCTGTAACAAAAGAATAAAAAACTATTAACTACATTTTTATAGACATGTCAATTTGAATTCATTTCATTTTATTTAGATAATTGACATCAAATGCTGTTGTAAAGTGACAAAGTAATTGAATAATTATTTCAGATAACATCAATGAACGCAAAGTAATAGAAAAAATGTCCTGAAAAGTGACTTCTAAACTATTGTTAAGCCAAGTGATCAAAAAAGCCATTTACAAATTGGATGAGGCATCTCGATCCCCATGTGACTCTTTGAGTTAAATAATTGAATAATTTACAATTTGACATGAACAAAATATTTAGGTAAACATAGTGTTTATGTTTCGCTTAATATGGCATTTAAAAGCCGGAATGCAACAAATTCTCTACCATTAAAAGTATTTATTAATATCGTGGGAATAAATTCATGTGATTACATACACGACGCCACGCTTGCTCAAAAACGTCACAAACAATTTAAAGACCAATTAAAACTTCACGAAACAGCAACGCTAATAAGACTAATAGGTTTCGCTTACGTACCGACTTATTCTAATTGCGGAGTTAAAATATATTCCGTGTCGCTCGGGATAAATAGCAACTGTCATAATAACATGTACCCTCCAAGTCATGCCATCGATTTCACTCCAAGTCCGCACCTGGTTTGAAGCGTCACTCGTGCCTATTTACACGCAAAACATAGATATTTGGATACCGTACACCCCTCTTAATAAATTCTGTGAACTTCAACACAAATGCGACTTTAGATGCGTTGGGTTGATCTCAAATTCCAATATCAACGACATGAAATTCTTCCCTCGTCAGGATTTCGCTTAAAATCGCTATCAGCACATCAGTGTATGTTACTCTTGCACTGTTGACAGTATTACTATTATTTGAACTAGGGAATTGTACGAAAATAAACCGCAACCCGAGCGAACCGTGGATAACTTAATTAGTTTCACTTCCGTTCAGCTTATTTCTATTTCCGTTTTCATGGGGGCCGAACGATATTTCCTTCTGGAATCTATTTTTCCTTAATAGGATTTGTTTCGTGAAGCATTTTCCGCTTGGTGGATTGAAATTGTGTTAAAATGATTAAAATACCAATTTCGTTTCGAACTGATCAGGTGCTGCTAAACCTGCATTACCACTTAACTTTTGTAACCATTGCTTTGAAGATTTCAGCTTTCAATCACTAAACTATAATTAATAATTATAAACTAAGAAACATGATGATAAACATCCTATCAAATCTCTTCTAAATTCAATCTCACGTATTCGTTGGACTCAAAACAAAATACTTAACGCATTCTTATTATAATACAATCCCAAACGGGACACTTAATTACCATTTCCTCTAAAAAAACAATCTTCATGTCACTGTGACGAAGGTGAAGTCAATTACATATTCTATTTGCTCCGAGCCTTTCTGACCATCTCGATTGGGCAAGTTGCCTGTCAATTTTAATTGGTTTTTAGCACTTGGAATTTGATTAACGGCTTTATTAGTATCAAATGTTTCATAATCTTCAGCAAGATTCGATGCTTTATCACAATTTTAATTAATGTTCGATTCGAGTGCAGTTACTATAGTATTTCTATTGATATGTGAGTTTCCTATTAACTGGTTTATATCAATGCTTTTGTTATGTAGGTCGGTAGTTAGGGCTGCTAGCTGTGTTAATCTAAGTTTATCTACGTTTGTACTAGCGTGTATGTGTCTGTTGTGTGTGCTTACTGAAACCTAGATTATATATATATAAGTTACATATAACTATTAAACGAAGTAATTGATAAAATAAACGTGTATGTTTATACCTACATCTATGTACTTATTGCGACCAAAACACTTTTTTCACTTCATTGTTACCGACTTCTAAAATAATTTTAAGTTTTCGAGCGGTTGTATAAATTGGTGTTCAACTTCAATCCTAAATAAAAAGGCCACTAAACTGCAGATATCTGATTAGCTTGCAAGATTGCAATTAAACGATTTAGTAAAAGCTATAAAAGCCATGACCCACCTCTAACAATAAATAAAATAAAAATCAACACTTAATACAGATCGAATATTTAATTGATTTGCAAAGCAGCCATCCCTAACCATCTTAACTGAGAGAAGCGTTCACGATTCTTGTACAAGTGTTATCTATAGTGACGAAACTCCATTTAAACGTTACAAGAAGCGTAACTAACCCGATCGCCGGCACGATGTTCGTAAATTATAAATAAATGTCTAGCGTTTATACTTCGATCGATGTGTAGGGCTTTGATGTTATTTGTATTGGTGAATAAAGCTTTATAGTTTTAGTTCCAGTGTCTTTGTAGCTATTGTTTTTAGCTTTCATTTCGAGAACTGGTTCTATAACGTTTCCAATGGTCTTCAAATCAATAATAAATGTAACAAGGAAATGACCAGGACAGTCGTATGTTTTCTTGAAGAAACTCGTCGTGTTTCCAGTTTCCTGAACAATTAAATTAAAAACAATATAAAGACACCCTGACAACAACTACAGAGGACCTCTTATATAATTGGACATAGAAATGTGTCCAACGGCTGCCATTGTCTGCAAAAGCTACTCGTTATTTTAACTTTTTATCCCACTGTCTTATTATAAATTTCTATTTCCAGTATATTTTCTCCATTTCCCCTTTGCGTCACAATAAACAAATCACTTATGGGATTCCATACATAACAAATGGTATGTTTTCTTTGTTTTAAAATACCTCAAACGTTTGGAATCACAGAATTTTAAATGGGACGAAATGTCGTGTGTTTAGTGACGTGAAATGCGTACGGGATGACGAATGTTCGCTCTTCGCTCCCTCGGGGACCAAATCTATAAAAGAAACGTTATCTCTGAGTTCGTCATCCTGTCATTAAGAATCAACAATATTGTCTTGTGTTAAAAGTGCTGTTTAGCATATCTTTAATTTGACAACTAAATAGGGTTTGATTTAGTTAATAATTTTTATCACGATACCAAAACTTTGTCACGATGAGTAAAGAAAAAAGTGTGTTTTCTCTCAAAGATGTAATTGATACGAGTCACCTCTCGTTTTATGGGCACAATTAAACTAACTCCTGCTTCCACAATCGTATCAAGTGTTACCGTTTGCCCAAAACTGAACCTGATCCAAATTAATGGAACACACTTTACAGGTATTAAGTTTCAGCCCGAGCCAGTACAAGCTAGTACAAAATAATTAATGAAGGCATCGATGTTATTCAAGATAGCAGTTTTATTGATGGCTCGTTCTTAATCAACGTCCAAGAAGAATTCTTGCCTCGTCCTATAAATGGGCTAACAATTGGCTTTATTGATGATGGCAGACAATTACTGTGACTTGATGTCTTTTAAAATTGAACAAGTGGTATCAAAGGATGTTTCGTAATTATTTGTAACTTTTGTTACTTTGCTCCTTTGGACTTAGGTCAATAATGTATGATTCATAAAAATACTGCTCTGACTTTTTACGAGGAATGATAAGAAACCGATACATATAACGAATTTTTAATTTGTCTAACATAGAAATAAAAGTTAATGACCACATCTTAATCAATACTTCCCAAATAGCGTAGTGGCCACAGTTCTTATCCAGTTATATTGGACGTCATAAAACCAGATCCATCTATTCAAAGCGTACTTATCTTAATACCAAATCTAAAGCTCTCAATTTATTTATAAATGAACTAAATATTCCCATTAATGTTATTAAGGAGTTCTAGCACTGATACTTAACAGATGTAGCTGTTACATTAAGTGGGTATACGGTGCTCTTATAAAAGTTGGCCGTTATAGCAGCGATATCAGCGTGTGCCCTATTCACTTGAGCGATAACAGAGCCTTTATGCGTTATGGAGAGTATATAAAGGAATGCAGTTGTATTTACATACCGTGTTGCTACGCGATCGGGAGTTAGAAATAACTGGAACTAAGAGCATTGTTCTTATTAGGGCTAAAATTGAAAAGAGCAGAGTAACAACCGTTTTGGAATGTTCTGTGTGGAATATAAGTTTTATGTACTTACAATCACAGTTCAACAGCTGCTACATGTGTATTTAACAAATGAAAGCTTAGAAGACTCCCACCCAGCGGCTGTAATACGTTTTACTGCACGTGCCTGTGTATCTAAAGCACTTAAAGCTGACACCACTTAGAACCGTCTCTTTAAAGCAAAGATATGTAAAGATAGCAAAATGAGCTTCAAGATAACAGAAATGTTCATTTCGCGAGCATTAAGACAATACAATAAGCGGATGCATTACCAAACATATATGGCACACACACGTCACTCGGAGAGACGATGCTTGATGCAGTTTACTAGCAAATGCACTTAGCGCCCGAGAGACGTAAAAAGATGCACTCGATCTATTTAATGGCACTGTAGGCGGAGGGATACGTGGGGCTCGAAATAAACGAGCTATGACTATCATTGTCATCCGATGTCGTTTGCTGACGAGTTCGTAAAAAATGTAAAGGAATTCGTAAAAATATAAGAGGTAATCTATTGCAACGAACAGGGAATAGTAGAATCCTATGGATGCTGTTTTTCAACACAGTTTTAGCAATGTTCCAATGAAAATTTTAAGCATGCCTACCGTTGTACATTGTTTATATTAATTTAGATTAAGATAAGATATTGCATTCAATGCTGTTTTTGTTTTAATTAAGTGACTCACGGCCTACCTACTGTTGGTTGCGCAACAACGTGGAATTTGGTTAAACAACGTGTCTTTGATATTGAGAACACACTTTATACAGCTACCGTTAAGTTTGAAGTAATAATAATTCAATTCAACACGTGTCGACAACATAAGGAAACAGAACATCCCTACAGAAAGCGAGAAATATCTACAATACATTTCAAATTACCGAAACAACTGAACTGTTAACGTACAATACTTAACAAGGTGCAAAAAGTGCTCCAAAATTTCTTTGAATGCCGCCGAATTCTCACCCCGACTTGGACCACACCCACAAAAACTTCAATGGTAATACGATACATAGAGTGCCAGTCAAGAGGTTCCCAAACAAGATAATCCCTTTGTTAGTCAGGTTATAATGCTGCATGGCTTCTCCAGGGAGTCTTTCGCTATTATTTTCTGTTTCATTCACACCAGCAGCTGCCTTCGAGTGGTCGTTTCCGATTTCAACTTTAATGGATGTATGGATTTTTTTTCACGGTAACGGGGAAAGGTAAAGATTTTGTGAATTTTTAATCTTCAAGTTTGTTGTCGCAAGGTAGTGCTATATTCACGGGGTTTAATGTAATATTGGTGTTCTGTTTCTTGCTGCTGTTTTTTTTTAGCTTTCATATCTTCTTTTTATTTTGTTTTGATGATGTTCTGCTTGTTTTCAAAACGTTTTACTTTTATCAGTAGATACTTCACACAGGACACTGTCATTCAGGTTTTGGAAAGTTAATTGCTGTAAAATCTTGTGGAGTTATTTTCTACCATTTGTTTCGTCAGAATTAACAAAAGAATCGCAAACAAAATAAGCTCTAACTTTAAACCCAACATAACGATCACTGTCCGAGTGTCCACACAATGTACTTACCACTCATTGTATCGATAACATTACCATTTAAAAAGTCGTGACCAAGTCACACTCGAAACGATCTCACACGAGTATCGATTCTCTCTTTCATTAACGAAACGTAATTTTCACACGTAAGTACATATTCATGACCTGGATTTTTACATTGAGATTTTGCTTGGCAAGACAATGTTATATGGAAACAGTGTTATATAAGGAAATTGTGTTTTAAAGAGTATATGTCATGAGTAGGAATCTAGTTACGTTTACGATGATCATAGTTAATGATTTGTAAAGTGTTATAATGAATAACGGTGGTTTGGCTTTTAAAATAATCAAATTGTTTATTTACTCTAGATAGTTTAGACGTGGCTTTATTAATACATTTTGCTTTAAAGAAGTTTTTTAAAGAGTAGCAGCATAAGCAATGTTAAGCAATGCTTATGCTGCTAGTCTTTAAAAAACTTGACATGACAGGCAGAAGTAACGTGTTTGATTTCAAGATTGTTATAAGGGCCTTTGTTGACGTCTCAACTAATTAATTTGTAGGTTAAATAACTGTTTATTCAATTCAAACGTCTCTGCACGAGTAAAAATTTATTTCCTGTTGATCTACCAAAAAATTATGAAAGTACGCCTGCTTATTATGATGAAAGGTTTGAAATACGTAATAGCATGTTCTTCGTTTCGTTCATTCGATACCTACAAAATCTATAACGATGACAGACATTTTTACTTTTACTCATTACTCGTTTGTTCCATTCCGATCATGACAGATTAACAAAACGCCACGTCATAATGTTTGTAAAATCCATTACACTGCTCAAATAATACAGTTTGATTAACTGTACTCGCATGTCAATCATCGAAGATGCGCTATGACAACACCATAGTGTCAATCCTAAAATTTTACAACGGAGCATCAAAACTGACGCCCTCAATACAGATAATTCCTTGTTTGTTACTTGCATTATCGACATCGTCGTGACAAGAAACTATTTCTTCGCTTTTTTTGCCACTCGACTGTAGCATTATATCATCATTTTTTACATCAACGATCCGTTGCAGCGTTGGTGACAGTTACACTTTTTGCCTTCTTTATCAGATTTAAGATTAGGTGCAAACTCTCTGCAGTTTTTACACCGTTTTTTGTTACCCCACTTAGATTTTTGAGGGTCACAGATAAAACGATGCTTTACGGGGAGAAATTTTTCCTCTCTATAAATCAACGCCGGTAATTAACGTGAAGATATGGAGTTGAAACTTTTTAAATTAAGGACTGTGACCTAAATTCTTGGAAGTCCGGATTAGAATTTCATGAATATTTTGAACAGAAGTTTTAGGTATACACGCTGAGCAGAGTGAAAACATTTTGGTTGAGTAATTAATAAATCCTTGATGAATAAGTTATCCAGAGACTTAAATTCCAGTAGAGTTTATAAGTTATTTTAATAGAGTGTAAAACAAGTCCATAATAATATTAATACCGCATTCAGCGATGATCATGCAGATAAAACCTGATCCAACTCAATGCTTTTAAATGGCTTATATAAATATCATCATATTTGTTTTATTACTGGCTATAACGTTAACCGGCCACGATTCTTCGCCGAAGAACAAAAAGAGTAAATCTTGGTACTTACCATGTTTGTCGGCGGCGACGGCCACCCATAGCACGAGGAGCACGACACCCCCCCGCGCCATGTTCACTTGCGCGCACGCATCACCTAAAACAATAACGTTGGAAAGTTAGACCAATATTTGCTTAGACGACTTTGTATTGGTACGTGCATTGTGTGGTGTGTGAACCCTTTGACAATTAACATTCTTTTAATTTTTGTTTGATTTTTGAGTTGGTGATTAGTATTTTGTGCTCTCGTATTTATCTTTACTTTTGGTATATTATATTTCAAGCTGTACGTCAAACGTAAGCTATATTTTAATCTTCTAATTCGACGATGCTCTGCTGTAAGTTCTATATCTTCATAATATCAAAACAAAAACAACGAATTTGTGACGTAATGAAACGTATCATCAGACATACGTGATTTCCGATTTCAACATAACAAGATTAGTTCACGTCAAAAAGTAATATGTAGAACCGTTTCCAATCAAAAATAATAGTAACAAAGTCCGAAACAAAAAAGAACTGACATATTTCAAAATCAACCATCAGAAAAAAAACTTTCGGAAAACCGATGGCCCATATTTCTGATCATATTCCGAACAAGCCCACCGCGTCATTAGGCCGAACACTTTTGTATGGCACCGCACCGTGACTAATAGGACCCTTTAGGGCCATTTTTGGGGAAAAAATAAATGGCCCTATTATAGGCCGGTAAGTAGAGCCTTGTGGTAAAAAGCCGATTTGGTGTGACGAAACATATTTTATAGAAATTGGACATGTTGTGTGAATAATTTTTGAAGAACCGCAGTAAGTATTGTTTACAAAAGTTTTGGGCGTGATCAAAGAAACCGCAAAGAAAGTAGAACTAGTAGAAATTAAGTTTAAGGACATAACCATAATATTGTATTGTGTTGTTAATCTTATTGTACGAAAATAGAAAAAGTTGTGTGTAATTTGAATAAAGAATACAAATAAAGTGCATCAGCTGCTCACAATCCCACGCAAGTTGTAAGAGATGACCAAGAGAAATGGGTTACTGTGGCACTCCCATTTACAATGGTATAGCCACCTGTCATTACTATACACACTTACGATCATTAAACTAGCAAGTAACCGTTACATTAGAACCTTCGAACGGTACCTTTATAACGAACATCAATAAAGCTTTGAATTCTATTTCTGCGGACTTACTTTTCCATAGACTATTTAATAAACTGACATCAACAACAGATACATATCAAAGTTACCCACTAAATGATAACTTAAGTGTTTTAAATTGTAGTGATTAAGTACTTGATAATTATAAAGATAATCAAACAGTAGCTAGTAGCTTTAATAAAGTTTATGATGAAAAAAAAGATAGTGGGATAGATCTAACAGATTAAACAATGTTTGTTAAGTAACACAGAATTTGAATACTGCAGATAAATGGACGAACTTATGTGAATATGCGAAAGTTTAAATAAAAAAATGAGAAGTAAATTACTTATTGGTAATGTTATGAAAGCTAACTGAAATGAAAGAAGTACATTTAGTAATATTAAACATTGCTAGACGTATGTTCATGCTTCTGTGTAAGACCATCCTAAGGTAA
This sequence comes from Xanthia togata, assembly GCA_963853775.1. Classification (NCBI taxonomy): domain Eukaryota; kingdom Metazoa; phylum Arthropoda; class Insecta; order Lepidoptera; family Noctuidae; genus Xanthia; species Xanthia togata. The sequence continues at coordinate 3,349,938 of OY970797.1, read as the reverse complement.
TGAGCTATTATTATACTTGTGGGTAACATGCTTGCAACTTGATACTGTTATGCATACGAGTGACATTTAAATTCAACACTTCAGAACCACGTAGGGCAAATAAGCAAAATGCAAACTCACAGTCGAATTCATAGAAACGTTGCTAGCAAAATTACAGAAGCGAGTCAGCTTTACTAGTAGGTCCTTAATATTATTATTAGTAAAGAAAGCTACAGTAGCTAAAACAAACGTCACTATTATTTGAACTTACAATGTAGAAAACAACAATCCAGTAACATAAAACCTTGTATTGGATTATAAAGACGTGTGCTGCGTTATTGCTTCTTGTTGCAACAATGTTGTATTTACTGCTGTGACTGCTGAACGTAGTATTTCAAACGAACTGTCAAATAAGTTATTGTTATGTGTTGGCTAAATTATTGGTACTTATTTTATTGTGTCATTGGTTTCTACCTATGTTAGAATTATCGGTTCAAGGGAGTGGCTTTATTTCCTACATTTGGACTACTTTATGTGAATTGTCAAAACGAAATAAACATTGCAGTCTCGTTAGCAATTTCTAAAGCCAACTAAACGAAAAGCAAACCAAACTAAACTGTGTCACTTTTAATTAAAATTTAAAACAAAACTGAGACCATGTTATAAAAAGAACTTTAAAATTTTAAACAAAGACCAAGTCTTGTATTAAATCTTGGCAAAAACTGCTATGCAGTTACTAAAGAAAAACTTTTCTTTTGGCTTTGCCGTAGTCACTTTATATAAGTTAGTCTTAACTCAAGATCTTTTTCTTAGTATGATTATAAACGCAAAGACTTGCTCTCTTCGCAACAATTAAACTTCGAATTTTCACCCGGTCTTTATAAATTATGATTTTCCTTAATACAATTTTAGTAGTAGTCAAGTTGATTAAAAAAATATGCTGCTGAAGCAGCTAATCACTGTACTGAATGAAAATACTAAACGCCAAGAAGAATTAATGTTTCCTAAAACTGACCTAATCGACAATCTTAAATTATACACTAATTTTCCTACCAAACAAGATCATCATAACAATACTGATTTAGACCAATCAGATCTTGTTCAATCAAGGTGAACACAACCATTGGCCCAAATTGTAAGGGCATTCCGTTTAGGACTGCTTACTCAGAATGATGCTGGAGGAGTGATGAAGAAATAATTAATGAGCATTAAGAGGTTCAAGATTTTGTACCAAGCGATTATGATGACATCGCAGACATTATTTTGCAGCGCTATCAGCGCTTTTGGTAGCGTTTCTTTTCTTCTTAAAAGATAATGTATTTTGCAAAACAGAGTCTTTCTTTTCTATTTTTAATTCATATCCTGCGGTTACTGGCAGGCAGTAATGCATTTATTATCACCATGAAGTTATTTCTTCAATATTGAGCTTTTATCATTAAATTGTATAGCTATTTTATTAATTGATGAATGGCTGTAATTTATGATATTTGAATTGAATGCTTTTTATGAAGCCATTAAATAATTTCGCTTAAACATTTATTCATTCGATAGTGATCAATGGGCATGGCATGGTAATTTTGATCAATCTATCTAGAACATTTTATAGGTGTAATAGGCATTCAATCAATTATGCGAACAGGCGCTGAGTTTTACAATCGAATCATTAATAGTCACGGTTTTGCTCAATGCTGTCATCCTATTTTTAAGGCTTTAAATGGGACGAATTTTCAGTAAGGCTGATGAATAGGCATCTGATCTCTTAATTATTCATCCAACTAATATCACTCTCCAATGTTTAAACAAATGTTAAACTCGAAACAATCATTTTAATCAAAGTATTTCACTCAACTCGCTATCTCTTCCCTCTTATACCACTCTTCCAAAAATCAAACTAATGAATAGTTCAAACATCCTCTGCCAAAAGTTCCGAATTTCCGATCATTAGCCAATGAGATGAGCATACAAATTGCAAGGTTACAGGTGATCCCACTACCTCTACCAACGTTAATAAGGTAGGCTCCGTGCGTGCGACTGATGTTAACTTTAGATTAGTTTGTCCTATTTTCAGTTGCAACATTCTGGTGTTTTCTCTTTTTAGATTGGGAGATTTAGCTTTAGGTTTTACGTTTACAAAGCTTTTTGAGTAAGCCGCTTTCTATAAACTAGATATTGTTGTAATTAATAATCATCTTGGGCGATTCTTGAGGAAAAATCATAGAATATGTTCAGCGGTGGACTTCTAATAATCTGTTATTCTGTTACCTTTTTAGATAAATGAAGTTTGAATATCTGAATTTATTTATTTATCTAATCAAAAATAATAAATATTTTTAGTATGTACAAATAGTGCTTACGGTTGCCATTGAAAAGCTTCCAGAAATAAAATTTAAAAAAAACCAATTTACCTACCTGCAAGCTCGTGTATCACAGATCGTTATCAAATTGATCTACAGAATGAATACGATTTAACCAAAATCTTACTACACCTAAAAATCTTAACAAATATTCTGAAATTGCATAACTTAGAAATTATCTTTGATTAAATCACTAACGTTATGAACCCAACTTAACACATAAGTTTATCGTTAACGTTCTTGATGTCGACTATTACGTTACCTATTGAAATAGATGAACACAACACCGAAGCTATCAATACCATCGATCCATTCAATATTTCGTTGCGATCGTGAGGTAACTCTGCGACAATCGAACGTGGCAATCGCAAGCTTGCAATTCACTTTATTACCGGCGCACCACATAGCTCAGTTGCGGAACTTTCCGATAAGAGCTTCCGTGGGTAATCTTATCGCTACTGTGAACAAACCTTAGGATATTTTGCATGTTTAATGAACATTCATGTAGCGTTGATTGTAGCCTGCCTTATTATTTATTTACTTTCATGTTCTTTCTTCCGTAGGGGAGGGTAGAGTTCCAACACATGTGAGCCTCGCACATGACTGACATGAATACACATTAACTTCTGGTTGTAACGTTAATTATTAAGTAATCTTCTGTGGAATCGATGTTTATATACCAATTAGCTTTATTAATGCTTTGTTTCGGTTTAATATTAACAGCCTTTAAATTTATAACGCACGAATAATGTCAGTCATTTAAAATAATTTTATGTTTATTCGAAACTAAATCGTGTTCATATAAAATGTATATTGTGATAGACTGTTATATAAGTCAGCAATTAAATCACATATAAATCATTGTAGCCACATATAACCATTAAAGTTAACACGAATTTCAATAAATAACTACCATGGCCACGTTAGAAGGGCCAGTACCTAAAATTATCTGTGATAATTTCCTAATATCAAAATGTACTTTTAAGGCCATTTGTAGAGTTATGCTTTGTCTTAGAACTAGATTAGAGAATAGTGTGAACTATATGTTCACACGATTCACTAATCTAGTAAAAGTACGAAAATTAAAATTATTTTCAATTTCACATAAAACTCACTTATTTGAAGAAAGCTCACTAGTATGACAAAGAAGGCGTTGACGATATAAACATTACGTGACATAAATTTGATAGCGTTTCATGTATTACCGAACATTTTAAAAGTTCAAAGTAAACAGACTTTATCAGCAGCTTATCGTGTGCAAGTTGTTAACGTCAATCGAGCAACGGCGTTTTAGTAATTGACAACGCAAATATAGTTTTAAAAAAATGCTACATATTTTAAATTAAATGACATGAATTCAAATTTTATTAGAAAAAGTCGCCTCGGAAAGGTTAGCGTTGGGGAGATACATTTTCAAAATGATACTTGTAATAGCATTTTAATGTACTAATGTCTATTGTCAATTAAACAAGACGATAATAAAACAATAATCTGATAGATATTGTCAAAAAAATTAGTAGTAGTAGTATTTAGTCAATAAATTACTCTGTGATTTATACCTACTTTAATGCTGTCTTAAAATGTACGCCTTTTACAATGACGTTTAGTATTATTCTAGAGTATCAAAAAGTAATTACCCTGTCACATTATAGTTAAATCACCAAGACATAACTACAGGTCACGATAAGCTTTACGATTAATAGATCAAGAACAACAGCTGTTTTTGATCCTCTAACTGAAGCATAAATAAAGACTTGAGAAAAAGAAGTCCCTTGAAATCTCATAGACTTTCCTTTATAACGTTAAGTGCACCCTAATTTACCAAAAATCACCTTACAATTACCGGTATCTGAACTAAAATCTCAAAAACGATCGTTAGAACTTTTCCTACCATATCTCCTGGACCATCTTCTACACGTGACAAAGCATCGTAATGGGAATTGACATTAGCCTATTTATGCTGTTCTACCTTATCTGATGAAGTCTCTCCTACCGTCACAATTGCAGCCGCTTTTACCGTTGTCAGTCGTAAAAAGCTACATAATAGTTTTTGGTGCTGTCGTTGGGTAAGATTCTGATAAATCCGTGACCGACTTCCATATCTCCTTAGACGTAGTTCAAGTCATAAATCTTGTTTTATCAAAACTATCTGTCATATAATTGGATGGAAAGTTGGGAACACTCAGAAAGATACGAATTGTTTTAATTGTAACGAATAGTTGAGCACGCGATAAATGTTTAGTTCGTAACAGACGATATTATTTTATGAAACAGATAGATAGATATAATACTCTTTATTGTAAACCATAAAAATAGTGATAGCCTAGTGGTGTGACCGTCAGACTGCCAAGTCACAGGTCTCGAGTTCGAACCCAAGGCACGCACCTCTGACTTTTCGGGATTCATGTGCGTATTGTATAATTATCACTAGCTTGAAAAACGGTGAAGGAAAACATCGTGAGGAAACCGGCATGCCTGAGATATATTTCTCGGCGGCATGTGAAGCCAAGTCAGAGGCCCATGGGTGGCTTTAAAACTCTGACACCAGGATAGTCACTAACCACACGAAAAAAAGAAGGCCATAAAAATTACAGACATAAATGTAGAAATTTTACATAGGGTGACACAATGGTCGGTCTTATCGCTTAAACGCTCGTGATGAAACGATGGAGAGTTCTCATAAAATAAACTGTCATTACAAATTATATCAAAATAGTTACCCGAATAAAACTGCCAAAATAGAATGCATCAGCGATGATTTACAAAATAAAAACAATCCACAAGAGCTTCACTTTAAACAATCTGTCACATCCACCAAAGCTGCAAACGTACAATAAATCCCATCACAGTTTCCAAAACGTAATCAGTTTCACTTCACGTATGCAAATGACACTAAGGAAAACAGTTTTCACAAACGCGGTATCGTACGCAACGCGGTTGGGACGCCCGGGTGGCAGCGACCGTCCCTCACGACCGTCCGACTTTAACTGTCGCGGCAACAAGGGACCTGTGGGGGAAAGGGACGCAGGGGCGAGAGGGAACCTCTCCAACCGAGGAGATAACTTTTGATCTTTTTGGTGCCATAGAAGATTTTAATGATGCACTCACATCTGGAGATTTGACAGAAAAAGTGCGCGTCGATGTTAGGCGTTAATGCATGTCAAGGGCTTAGTAGAAACGATGTGTCAAAAAAAGCTTAGTTGAGGTTGCGGGTGACATTTTTAAAAATAGTCCCGATAGAGAAAAGGTCTGTTCGATCCGAGATGAAATTCAGAAACTATAACTTCGCGAGCTTTTGAGATTAGAATCTTTGTTGAAAACTGGAAGCACCAGTTTATGCTGCAGTGATATTTTGCTTTATAGTCCACAGTATTATTTTCACATCATCCGATGTCTTGGGGCAGACAATATTGCGCAAGGTTTTTGTCCCTGCCCCGCACATGTCAGGGTACAAAGGGGCGAGGAGCAGAGCAGGTACAAAAGATCCCAACCCCGCTTCAAGTTACAACGGCCATAGATTAATGACGGGAACATTGTGGAGTTAAGAACCCAAAAATTTACAACTGCATTGTGTTCTTCGCGTAACAAAAGAGTACAAAAGATAGGATCGGCTTCTGTTATTACCTTATCGTTTATCTGAGCGTTGATTTCTCTCACTTTTCGAGTAATACGAGTAACATTATCGATGCGGATTTCTTTTTCTCAGCTACTACAGATGTTTGGAGGGCGTTCCGTTATTGCATACAAATAATCTTTGTGAGTATCGAGTATTGTTACAAATTTTAACACATCAATGGGATTGGGTACAATGTGAACTTAAGTTACATTTGTCAGTAATAATCTGTAGGGAGCTAATCATTCTTCAATTTATAGATTCCAAAATGTATTATTACCATTTCTATATGTAGTGCTTCCTTCCTAAGCGTCATGTTGAATTTTTATTTAAGTGTCATTATCGACGTAGTTTTTTTTTTGATGATGTCATTTAATCCTAGCCCTGCATGTTAATCATTCGATAACTTTTCAAAGGCCTTGACTGTTTTTTTAGCTATTTTAACGTATTAATAGATTCCTTTTTTGGTTGTGACTTCGCTCACGCAGGGCTCTTGGTTAAAACAAATTAATTGACTTCTTGGAGTTTTTATTGTTCCTAAGAATTAAATTTTATTTACAATGTAAACTATATACATTAGCGGAATTCAGTAAATGGTAACGATATTTTTATTTTAGCTTAGTGGCGAAGATTTTCTCAAATCTCGCGGCACTGAAATGAAACGTAAGTAACGTAGCTTTTTGAAAAACAATCCACTAAAGCTTACATTTTAGTCACAACGAAAGTAAAGACTCCTTAAACAAAACTGATGGATAGCTCAACTGAACAATAAAAATATGACGACGCATAAATCATTGGAAACAGTAGTGCAGCGCTGAAATAAAGGCCCCGTCACACGGACAAGTCACGGCTTGTAATGAGTAATGGGCGAACGTTCATTACTCAACGACGCCCCGCAGTTTACGCGTCATCTGTCGTCATGTCCCGTGGGTTAGGGCACTAACTTCAGAATTGTGAAGTGTGTGTGAAATGGGGAAAACGATGTTTTTTGGTTGAAGATTGATTTTTGGGTTTAGTGGTTTATGTGGTGCATAAGTGGTTTCCTTTTTAAAAGATGTTTTGTCTTTATGATAAGTTTTAGTGGGTTTGAAAGTGTCGTGAAGAATTATCAGGTGTTAATACTATAATCTTAACGTCTAATATATTTTTGTCAGTCATTGAATTATTTATATATTTTGAAGCAGATGTATTAAAAAAAATTAAAGCGCAGAATATTATGTTCAATTTTTTTCCCGGCATTTCATGTCATCGACATTTTAACCACACCGTCCATGTTACCGCTACGTATGGCTTATGTTCTCACTAAATCAAGCGTCGATATCCCTCGTTCCACTGCTTTCCCCATAAACTCACATACCGTGAAGATAACGCCATCACAATGGCAGCGAAAGCCAAAAGGGTTGACAATATTCGGGCTTTTAAAACACGTCCATCAATTTTTACGAGATTGTCGTCTTGCTCCCGTGCACCATAATTTTTACAGCCGCTGCCACCAACTGTATACCATATGTGCGATGGTAATCTTATGGCGGTCGCGAAGTTATTGCTGTATGGGGTCCTAATTTTTTGGTGGTTTTTGATTACAATATGTTGTAGGTATTTTTTTTTTTTAAATTAAATTTGTGTCGTGTGGTCGGTATATTGTTTGAGATAGTGAAATTAATCTATATAAAATAGATGACAATGTCAAAGGCCGAGAAGATGGCCAGACAATTATCAAGACTACTTTGATTAGTAAAAGTTAATTATTCGTCAATAATTGGAATCTTGGAATAAACAATCCAAAACGAATCTCAATTTCCTATTTGTAATTCAAGGGCAGTAAAAACAGAAGGAGAAAGTAAAATGCCGACCCCAATTAATTTGTTTTGCTAATTAATCCTATAAATCTCTTGTAGGCTGCAACCGCAATTTTGATTGCCTGGCCAGAGGAAAGATTTACATTAGAAAATTCATTTCTTTGTTGGTCTCATTTATCATTAAATTGTAGTCTAAAATAAGGAAAAATAAATTGGCGGAGCATCAAACAAAGTAGCAAAACTATTGACACTATAATTATTGAAACAAACTCAATTTCATTTTATTTTATTGTATGAAACCTAAATTACATAGTATTTTTTTTTTTAAATTTGGACACATTTGCACAGCCTCCTACTTTTACTTTCTATTTTATAAAGTCTCCTAATCCATCCATTCATCTCAATTTTACCTTAAATTTTTTGGAATTTTTTGCCATCTCATCCATATTCTTTTTTCCTTTCCCAAAATGAAGACTAATTAAAACGGCGACCTCAATTCGTTCTCGCTAATTAATCTTCACAAATCGTCCTGTGGGTTCAACCACAATTCTGATTGGCTGCGACCGCTTCCCGCAAACATCTATTTGTTATTCTAAGAACGTGCAATCCCTGTCCATCCGTTGCACCGTGCAACTCTTAGATGTGCCCCGCGCTTGCGACTTTTAGTCGTGGAATTGTATTGATGTGATTGTTGCAGTTCGATTAATGAATTATTTATTTAATTGATATTGATCGTAGTGATCAGTTGTTGTGGACGCTTTGATTATAATTTTATGTGCATCAAATCAAGTTAATGGTGCAGTTTTAATTTAATTATCGATGAAAAAAATATTTATGGTTAGTTTGCTTATCTTTTCATCAATTATTGCAACAGTTGCTACTAGTCTTACTTGCTTTTGAGGAGAATGCAATTATGAATTGGTTTGCATTATTTTATCATCAATAGTAATGCTTATGATTGTGTATTTTTAAGCACAAATCGTGCCAAAACAAAAAATAATGCCTCGTATTGATTTTGACTGTAGATATTGAAACATTTTCCAAATATATACTTTTCACAAGACTTAACACCAATTTCAACACTTACTAAATCATGACTTTCAAAGAATATGCTAGACAATATGTGCCACACCTTATTCATACTCGGAGCTTTACACTCACGTTCGCGTTCACGTTCAGTGCTGACGTAAAAAAGTTCGTTCACGGCCAATTTACGCTTGTTTTCGATTGAACTGGAAGAATGAAGTCTTGAATCTTTACGACTAGAATCTGTCGTGTGCTGAATTGTAAAAAGATAGGATTGATCAATGCGGGGAAATAAAAGGACGTACTATTTGATGGTTGAGGTGGGAGCAATCATTTTTATTATGGAAATGCAGTATTACGAATAAAAAAAGGAATATAAAACTAAAAATATAAATGATATAGTGCTGTTAACAACAAATAATAAAATATTTTGTAGTGAAAACGCACGAAGCAAAAGTGATAATCCATATTCCATAATAGTTTTTTATTCTTGCCAACTTGACTGTCACAAACCGATTATTAACCGAAATTGTCTCAAACAAAAAAAGATGATGTTTTGAATTTAAAACAGAATCTCGCAAAAACGAATCCAACACTCTATAAGAACGTAGAAAATGCGGAAAAGCATAACCGTTACGAACGATTTCTCTCCAACAATAGGACAAGGTACACGACACTCGATAAAAAAAGCTCAACGTGGCTTAATGGAATCTTTACAAGTCGATCTATTATCGCTCGAAGAAGTCACGTAGAATATTAGACGCCCGTTGCTCGATATTTGATCCCGAAACACGATCTGCTAAGAAGTGAATTGCAAAGCGAACGGTTAACGATGTAAACTTAGGATTAATTTTCCCGGTGTTTGAGTTGTACTGAGCAGTGAGCGATGGACTCGCCCGCGGCAAAAGTCAACAGTTGCCAGAGATATAATTTCAAAGTTGCTACGCCATTACACTGAATGCCTGACGCGGCTCGCGAGTATATTTTAGAATTTGCTGCCTGAAAAGTAATAATAACGTCGGAAATGATATTACATTGCGCGACAGAATCGCCATGACTTTCAGCATTTTGATATGTGAGTCGGAATTGTAGACATTTTACAGCGACGCTTGAATTTAAAGATATGTTTGCAGTTATTTGAAGAAGTATTTTACTCATGTTGGTTTGGCACTATAATAAAATGGGTGTAAATATTTGAAGCTTTCTCAGCTGTTCGTCTGTTATTATAATAACGTTACTTAATTCCTTTGAAAACACGTTGTTGGGACGTTATGAGTAGAGTACTTACTTATCGATTTACTTTATCAAAATGGTTAAAATTAACTATATAGTTAACTATAATTAACTTTCCTGACTCCAGAGTCAGGACTACTAATTAAGGACATACTCTGATAGCAATAATTAGTTCTGGTTTCAAATTATGTATATCTCATATTTAATCACATAATAATAGTCCAAGTAATTGGTAGCTTTGGTCAATTACTAGATTCTATTTCGGTAATATTGCAGCAACCTTTATCAGTACCTTATCTGCAGTCATGACCAAATCAATCAATGGTCAAATTTAAGTTATGTCTAAAATAATGTAACCTCGTGTTTACATGTGAACCTTTTATCTTTGATTGTTTACTTGTCAGCTACTTATATTTTTGTTGAAGGGCTCACATTCTTGAACAAACAAAAGTATTGCCTAATTTAAACCGTATCCATTTTGTTCTCAATATGGAGATTACTGATTCAGATACCCCAATTCTTGTGAGAGGAATTCGGGAAAATCTCGTGTGCAAGACAGAAAATTTCACGCAGACCAACCTAATTTTTATCATCGTAAAATACAGCGAACACTACCGTAGCCTAGTGTTCTTAAACGCATTCTCCTGGAACAAATAAAGTCTGAACCTCCTAAATAAGAGGTTTCCTGGGATAGGCCATAACACTGGCACAGAATCTTTTATTTTACCTAATAAAACCTCCCGAGCTCGATACAGGGGCTTGTTCGAATTATAAAACGATATAGATGTAGAGTACATGTGAGACCTCACGAAGCAATTTGTCTTGTGGCGTACAATTTGCATGTTACATTACACACTTGGTCTCCTTTAATTTTGTACGTGATTAGCATTGCTTTTGCTGCTTGAGCTGTTCAGTTTTAATGGAATTCAAAGTGATAGTCTTCGCTTAAATTATTATCTAATAATATAAATATTATAATGTCTTTAAAACAACATGTAAAACTGGTGAGTTTAGATTTTGAGTTAATTAATTTTATCTTCCTAAACATTTGAGAAAACAGCGGATCTCAATTCACAAAACACCCAAAACTTTTTCCAACTCAACGCACAACTTTTCCAAACTTTTTTATTTACAATCTCCAAACAACCCTTCCAAAAACCATCTTAATACTTTCAACATGTACTCTCGTTCTAAATCAATCCTTAATTTTGCACGACAAGCTTCATACCCTACATCATCGGGTGCCACTAGGAATATAAACACGAGAGCCTCAGGCGGACGGGTTCGTGTGCTACCGGTGCGGTCGCTTCACGACGCCATTTGTCTAGCCCCTGCGGCCGCGGGTCGTGCAATTTGCATCTCCTGACCACGCCTAGATGCTTCCACACCGCGTACCATTGTTCCTTCCAGAAATCCCCTATCTCTGTAATCAAGTGCTTTAGCGTCTTTTTTGTGTTCTATATTGGTAGGTTAATGTTCATCACGATTTAAGATGCTTTGTGATTGTGTCCTAGGTTTTTTTGAGTGGAATGCAAATTAGACTCCTTTATAAGGAAAGTATTGTGTATTTGTAGTTTTTTTATTGGAGACTTTTATGAATATGTTTTTTGGCTAAAAAAAGAGTAAGCCAAACATTTTCTCAACATAAATGAACTTAAACCCGTTAGAAAAGCAAAAAGATTAAAGAAAAAAAAATCAAAACCTACGGATATCATCACCATTATCACCATAAAGAGTTATTTCGGACAGTTAGATCCTACAACTTGTGTGGTATGATAATCAGCCGGCGAGGAAAAACTTAATGCGTCAGAATTACGTTTTTCCTTCAATCTCAGTAAACATCCTACGCTACGGATGTTAGTAATTATTCTTATAGGTAAAGCAATTATAGGTGTTTCGTTTTTTCTTCTAATTAAGATCATTGGTTTCCAATAATGTTTAAAGTTCCTGGACACACGGTGGTATAGCTCGGTAGCTTCTGTAATCCCTGAGAACTACATAGGTAGAGTTTCGAGAATTGCAATTTCTCTGATGTTTATCAAGTTAGTGTAAAATCTAATTCTTGTGACGATCCACAGATTATTGAGGTTAAAGTCCTTAAAATTGTTTAATTTCATTAATAACTTAGTTTACAGTGTTGTCATCAATTGGTTGTGAAAACTCTAGTAGGAAATCTTGATTGCATTACCATAAATTTGCATCACCAATTACATATTTACATTAAATATTACGAACTCTAATAAACTCATGCTGAGTAGCATAATAGGCAGCTATACCAACATCCATAATGATTATTATTATTATTGGCATAAAAATTAATACACCAACCGTAACGCCGAACGCCAATCACAAGCCATCAATTTGCCATTATCGTAAAAAGTTCGAATTCGTGTGTAATCAAGTATTAATTACAAGTATTGATATGCTCTCTGCTATTCGTTAGCTTCATGGTCTGCTCGTAAAATTCTTGGGATAACCAAAAGCTTCCCGCAGTGATGTGATTTACATAGATTATGATATACTCATAGATGAGGCAGTGGACTATGTTAAAGTTTTTGCCTACATATTATCTAGATATTAGTACTAAAATGTATACTTTAACTGATAGCCTTAGCTGGTTCAGCTTCGTATAACAAATTAAGTGCACCCAATTAAAGAAAAAAATATTCACTATGTAGGTATAACTATTTCCAATTTTGGTGAACAATAAATTCTACATAGATAAGTATGACAAAAACCTCATTTGATTTTTTCTGCAGTTCTGTTCAGCTTGCAAAGTATTGAAGCTTGATTTCTATAAAAAATATTGATTTCTATAAAAAAGCTTGCTCCAACGGCTATTTCACTATCACTGGCAATATCTTTATTATGTGTATCCTGTAATAAACCACACACTTACTTGAAATTAGAACCATAAATCTTGTCACACAAACAATAAATGCATGATTCCATAGAATGCATTTTATTTACAACACGGCTCGACTATTAATAGTTTTAATTTGTAATTTACACACATCGAGACCGTCTCATCTCCTTCCGGCCTAGTCTATGTAAATGCTTCGTTCCCTTACACTACGTAGAGTAGAATGACATTTAAATTCATAATAACTTTAATGGTGAAGCTATGAGCTAGAGCTGTGGTTGAGTGAGCATTTTTATATTGTAAAGACGAGGATTTTTGAGGTGTTTTGTAGCTACTTTTTATACTTGGTTGTAAATTCATATACCTACGATTAGAGTAGTTAGGTGAAGATAACTGAAACTTTAGGCCCGGTTTTTAAGAGGAAAATCAACACAAAATATTCTATTTATCTAACCTACCTACCAAACCTACTGGCAAACTCATGTCAAGAGATTTGATTAGGTTTTGATATTATCAGTGTACTAATCCAGTGTTTTTCTGTTAGCTAATGCTGTGATAATTGACTTTTCATTTTTAGAAACCGGATGTTAGTAATTTCCATTTTCTTTAAATCAAAAATACATAATCAAAAAAATGGATCACCCTGATCAATTATTTTTCACAGGTTTCGAATATCTGAAAATTAATTCAGAGGTAACGATGTAAAAGTTGTCATGTACTCATTATTTACAAATTGATGAATAGCTACCGTTTAATGGATTTACCATAAAATATTTCCGTGGCTAATTAAGAGGTGTAGTTGATAAATTAAAATTACAGTAATAATGCGTTTATTAAACATTATTATGACTTTGTTTATAATTGGCTAGAAAAGAAGTGACTATTGCCTTGTTGCGGAAATATTGCCACGTTTAAATTGGGATAAGGTAAATAGTTATTACCCGGTTTCAGAATTGAGAATTGGAGTACTTCAAAAACTTTATTTTAGCGTGATTCCTTCGATAAAGCCTGCGAAATTATAAATTTCTTGCTTTTTTCGCAAACAAATTATGGCGGCTTTAATTAAATTAAATTCAACGTTTATTTTACACATTGTTTTGGTACAGGTGAGATCTTATAACTACAAACCAAACATCTTATAAGTTTAATTGTATTCTGTCTGCAAGCAAGCATGCAATTTTTAATAAGTTTACATACATTCTTATTATTATTCATTTATTAATATTCTTTATTTATACTTATATAATATTGTTTTTTTTAATTTAAACTTTAGTAATGCTAAAGTAGAGTGTGGCAAGTTCTCAACTTTAAATTTTGAAATCAACTGGGTGTTGACGATGATACTTAAGCCTTTGTTTGGTTTAACTTGCCATTCTCACTTCAGTTGGCCACTGCGTGTACATTCGATTTTCGTTCGAAACACTGAATTATTTATTTTTGTTAAATTATTTTTACACAAGGTACTCTATATGAACACGCCATTACAATTATGTTTTACAGAGCAATTGCAGTTCACACTTTATTGCCCGCCGTTTCCTCCACGACACGTTTACTATGAAATATGCGATTTTATATACCATCTTATTATTAATTTTGTAATCGTTTTCACGCACCTCGTTAGAACTTAAATGGTTTGATGCTTTTTGTAAGCTTCTGCATAATTGGTTGCATAGTTAAGTAAATAAGTTATATCTTCTGTGTGTGGAAGTGCATTTACATAAATTGATTATATCGAGGCTATTTATATTTTTTATAATTTGCTTCTATTTAATATTTTTGTAACGCAATTTGTGATAGTGCAAAAAATGGTTTATAACGTATGCCCTTTTTTTCGTCATCTACTAATAAGTTCCAGAGTTATAAAACAATAAAATGATTGTAAAGAATCTAGAAAAAAATATACTATTCTGTTTGAAATTGAAATGGACGAATAAAAATCACAATATTTCTTATTATGATAACATAAATCTTCTACACCACAAGGTTGGAAGCAGCATCCATTGCTCAAATGATAAAATTATGCGACGTCTGGTCTCCATACCACACTGCTGGTCAAAAAGCAGTCTACAACGTGAAACCGGAAACTAACCGCATCCTGGATGAAGGGACTGGCCGACCGCTTACTAATGAGAGCACGATCAGTTCCTTTGAGCAATACGGAACCTAGGACAGATCAGGAAAATGTTATGAAGAAAATTAAAAGTTTAGAACGTTTTTGTTCTACTTGTCTTCGTAAAATATTGATTTAAGTTTGTAGAACACACTCATTAATTACGGTATAGTCCATGTTCAACCCCCACAATTTTTACCCCCGACCATGTTGAACCCCTAAATGGTGTCCATGTTCAACCCCTGGGGGGACTTTTATTTTTGAATATATTTTATCCACGTTCAACCCTCAATGGACAGCAAAACACAAAAGTTATTCTCATCTATTGCTATATTTTCAAAGTCTGCCTGCCTACTCTCATTTGCCCTATAATGTAGTTACTTTGAAATACAAATGAGTTTATTCTATAACATTAGTAGTTGGCCGGTTGTTACAAGTGCATCAACTTATTAATAGTTATTAAAGGATATTGAAGTGACTTTGACAGTGACAGTTATTTTATTTCTGAATATGGCTGAGGTTGCTTCTACGAGTAGCGGTTTATTTAATTTTGAATTTGTGACTTCTAAGCGCGGAGGACGCGTACTACTTTTAGCAGGCCATCAGTATTACCAGAAAATAGAATATAAGAATGGCTCTACTTACTGGCGTTGTGTTAAGTGGCCTAAATGTCATGGAACTGTTACTATTATGGAAACACAAAGTCAAATGATTAAATCAACAGTACATAGTTGCCCAGAAAGTTATGCTAAAAACGAAGTAAAAAGGGTTATTTCTGTTTTTAAAACAAAGGTTTCCGAAGATTTCAAGAAGACTATTCCATCCCTATATCGTGAAGCTGTAATTTCTTGAAAGAACGCGATTGATGATACTATCCAAAGAATTTCCGTCGCATAAAAATGTAAAATCTGTCCTATACAATAAAAGGAATATGGTGGTAGGTATTTAAAAAAACTAGGTATTTGAGTGGGATTGACGTAGAAGTACCTGCCATTTTTCAGAGGTTCCTGCTCTTTGATTACAAATATAAAAATAATAGTATAAAAAAAGAATGAAAGAAGATCAGAACATATTGAAATTGACAGGAGGATAAATTATATTGTAAATCGTTTTATATAAGCGGTGAAATAACGGTAGATCTTTGTCTGGAGAAATTGAGTCCATTTATTTTTTAAACTTTTCACACGCTTGTTGTTTTATGGTATGTAAGCCCATGTACATTTGCTTTTTATTCTTGGTATTACTCTTATAGAGTAAAACCAAGAATAAAAAGCAAATAAAAAGCCTTCTGTAAAATACTCAAAACAATAATATATAAATAAATAGAATAACAAAGCTAAACGTTGACTTTGAAGCAATTTACGTCGTATCGCTCCTAAAGTGGTCCAGCCTGTCGACCCAGACAGGTGCCTGAAGCACATATACAACCCAGGTAAGTAGCTTCATAAGTAGTTTTAGAGTAAAATTTTTTTTTACAAAAAAAAAACAACCGACTTCCAAAAAAATACTACAAAGTGAAAAATAACTTCAATTTCGGAAGTCAGAAGTTTACCAAAAAGCCATTTTTTTTTTTACCAAACAGCAACTTTTACTGTAAAAGAATTGTAAAGAAAATAAATACACTTCTGCTCTCAGTATTACTTTAATGTCATTATTAGTTACCTAACAACAATAGGTTGAATATGGACAAAGAAAAGATGACCAATGCATTGAAATCCATGTTCAACCCCTGGGGGGTTGAACATGGAAACATTTAGGGGTTTAACATGGTCGGGGGTAAAGATTGTGGGGGTAGAACATGGACTAAACCTTAATTACGACTCAAAAATTAACAAAAGATAGACTAGCGATAGACTAGATAACGTTTAAATACCATTACTTAAATATCACAGATATTCTTATACTAAAATGGATAAAGTAAGTAAATATTGCTAAGCATAAAGTTAAAATGAATGCTTCAAAAAACCTTCATAAAACAAATTCAGTCCCGACTAAAAATGCGGCAAACTAGAAGCTAAAATAGTCTCATTAATATCTGGGTTAAACTCCTTCAGTGAGATAAAGCAGGCTGAGAGTGAAAAAAATAAAAAACAGTATATTTACTGCGCAAGCGTTATCCTGGAAGTTGCTAGTCGGAACGGGTTTCTAGGACATCGGATAAAAACCCGTCTTTAACTAGTAAAAGATTTCATTGTGAACGATAAACTAGATAACGTTATTGTGACTACCGCATTGATGATGTGGTTTCTGCTGTTAGGATCATTAATGATGCGCCACACGGTCTAGATGTTACAGAAACCGCAAGCTCGGAGAAGGGATACTCTCTCTGGATTATGTGGAAAATTGAACAGACGCGAGCCTAGTGAAACTTGATTCTAAGTTGATAAAGAGATAATTTGATAAAGTCTTTTTATTCTTCTTTGCGTGTGGTTAGTGACTAACCTGGTGTCAGAGTTTTAAAGCCACCCATGGGCCCCTGACATGGCTTCACATGCCGTCGAGAAATATCTCTTAGGGATGACGGTTACCTCACCATGTTTTCCTTCACCGTTTTAGTAGCAAGTGATAATTATACAATACGCACATGAATACGAAAAGTCAGAGGTGCGTGCCTTCGGTTCGAACTCGAGACCTGTGACTTGGCAGTCCGACGGTCACACCACTAGGCTATCACTGAAATATTTTAGAAGTTTACGCATAACTTTAAATTATAACTTCTCAAGCAAAATAAAATACCACGTTAAAATAACTACTACTCGTAAAGTAAATCAAGTACATTTGATACCAACGCTCGCTAGTCTATTTATAAATCCTGAGCAAAGCCTGCATTAAGTTCAGTCGTAAATATTCCACACTTTACTATTCTTAATTTAAGATGTCTCTACGCTCTCAAGTTATCACAAGGTCCCCGTCAAAATGGTATAAATCATAATACAGGGCCGCTGAGCCGTTGCCCGTAATACTTTTATTTGACAGCAAACATTCATTTTTCATACAAAGAGGCTGAAGATAAAAATGTTCTAGTGGCGTTACATGATATGAATTTGTGAGACTGACAATTTGTTCTTGTTGCAATTTATAATGATTATGCCGTGATGGGTGCGGGAAATTGTATATCAACGTAGATAGTGGTGTAAGCAATAGACGATGTTGTAAAGAAATGATTTGTTTAACTCTCCACGAAATTAATTGGCATAATATTGAATAGCTGCAGCCTGAATAGGTCCATTATGATACAGATGTAAAAATCTCATATGTGCTAATGAGAGAAATGAGCGTGAGAGCATATTTTGGGAGCCAGTGAGTCAAGCTTTCAAGAACTTTGACCTACTACGTAAATACATTAGGAAGAGACAAAACGAGGAAGATCGTTTATTGTACACAAATAAGACATTGGTTTACCTTTTTATCCGAATTCTGGAACAAGAAAGCAAGCGAAAGGTCAAATGCCAAGTTTTTGATCAACGAAACAACAAATAGGTGCTAAGGGTAGCACCTTAGGCGCCTATTTGTACCTAAAAAAATCGCCTAATTCACTATTGCTCAAAGCCTCGATCTTCGATCCAAAATGAGGTCTAAACCTGTACTCGTAGATAAAGGACCAAATTTTTGTCAACAACAGGCGTCGAGGCGAATCATGATAGAATGCCCTATTTGAAGGACGTACCTTCCCTGAAGGGACTACTCAGTCCGAGCTCGGTCACGTAGGGTCCCGTTATGTCCCAATTTTTCGTCCTTGACAGTCGGTATATATCTTTGGAGTTCAGTTGTTGTTTTTCTTGTTCTTTGGTTTTTAAATTATTTATTTTGTAAAGTTGTAAGGAATGGAGTTGTTTAGATTTTACGTACTTAAACAGATAATAGTTTGTACAAATATTATTAGGAAATTAGGAACTATAATAATTCGAATGAGATATTATTATATTGTTTCCATGAAGCGAACTTTTCGGCCATACTCTATTCGCATTTTGATGATGTTAAAAATTTAATTAGGTTCGGTATAACTGTTTTTAATCATTGTAAAACACGCTTGCCCATGAGTATAGCATCAGATAAGCTACTCTCCAATTATAACAGGTCTATGTTACCGTAAGACGAAGTGTAAATTAAAATGTAATTAATTATAAATATTTTTATCTATGAAGATGTAGCAGATGATAAACTACCATTGTGAGAACTAGGTGTAGGTATGATTAATTACAATTTTAGTTTAATAAATGGTTTTTGCTAGATAAATCATTACAATGAACTTTAGCTTTTTGTTTTGAAGAAATCTTGTGCATTTTTAAATCATCAGTTGTCAATTTAAAACTCTGTGTAACTAAATCATTTTAATCTTTAGTTTTGAAATCAAGTCACTGAATTCATGTTTTTTGTGTCAGCTATCATATTTAAGTCATAACCAGTGATCGGAATCAGGTGAGCAATTTTATCTTTTTTTCTTTTGTTTATAACATAGTATGAATCTTCCTAAATAATACCTATGAAAATAACTCCGCATCAAAATTCACAAATAAAAGACGGTGGCACAGATCAAGGAATGACAAAAAATGGCTTCCATAGCCGTGGGCTACAAGTAAATAAATCGACCCTTTGTCCCATCCAAATATGCAATAAAAACTATCTTAGACTCTACCGTTTATTTGCTGTTTTGAAAATAAATATTTTTGTTGTTTTGCTTCTTATTTCATAAGTTATTGTTAAGTCAAAATATATATAGATCGATAGTTTTAAGTACGTCAAACAATTTTGCTGTCAGAAGTCTTTTCAATTCCTTCCTTGACATCTTTACGAACAGAACTTGGCCTTATGATATACTTTTTTGCAAATAAAGCTCCCAACGAAGTGGATTCTAGTGACCTACTTTACAAGAATTGAGTTCTTGTTATCGGAGGTAAGTATTACTTAAGCCAACTCTATTTGTTGTAAGAAATCATTTCTATTTCGTCTTTCTTATCATAATTATGTTTCATTTATTCTCGAAGACTAGACATCATTTGGTATTACTTCTCTTGAGCTTTTTTCCAGAAGTCAGGCATTTACAGTATGACCTTTATTGTCATCAAAGTACTGTTAGTTACTATCAAAATGCAACAATTGAACATTTCGAAACATTAAGGGGTTACATTTAAATTCAATGGCTATATTTTATTCACCGTCTAGTTCAGTGACGCATCTCAGGTGAATAAAGATGTCATGGCCTGACCCCTGAGTTCAGACTAACTCGCTGATTGAAATCTTGATAGATAAAATGTTCAATGCTTGTTCTACGTAATTTGTTACTGTAATGTAACTTACTTTGAGTAACGTATTCAGTGTTTATAATAGTGGTTTAAAAATTACAAGATGTTAAAGATACAAGATCTTAACATCTTGTAATTTTGTATCATATTATTGTTTGAGGTCAACTTAAGATTTATCATCAGTGATGGTCATTGGTTTTTTTTTTATCATTTTCATAGATGAGTTATTGTTAAGATTCGTACTGTATCTTGGAACTGGTTGAATGTTTATGATATGTGACGGTGTGATGTAATGCGAGCAAATTCTTTTAACTAGTAGATGCTATACAGATATTTATGAACGGCATAATATTTTTTATTAGTTTCACTTGAAAAATGATATGCCTATTATTTTTCGGCTATTCTCTTATAGACTGTATTGTGAGTCTCTATACTCAAGTACTTAAAGTAAGCACCCGTAGCTTTACTACTTACTATTAAAGTTACACAACTGGACGCTAAGCAGTTTAAGTAAGTAACCTTTTGACATTACGCCGAGCCGACAAGGCACGAACTAAACCCGTTTGTTCCAATATTAAACGTTAGCATTTCGAAATCTGGACTTAATGTTAGTGATTTTTATAATAACGTTTATTTTGAATTACGTGTACTTTAGAACTTAGACTAATCTTGCCAAAGTAAAAAAAAGTTAGAAGTATTTCAGAAATCAATTAAAATTAAAATAGATGTCCTGACTCACTCAGTGACTGACTCACTAACGCACAGCCCAAACATTTGGACCTAAAAAGCTGAAATTTTGCTCAGAGGTACCTTTTATGATGTAGATAGGAAATAAAGATTTGTCAAAATTCCCAGAGGCTGACGAAGTCGTCTAGCGCTAGTACCTACATAATATAATTTTAGAAACAGAAGAATTATTTGATAAAATGCTTAGAAGGTAAGAACTTTAGAAATAATGTAGTTTAAAGAATTTCAAAGGTGTGTTGTTTGAAGTCTTGCGCAGCCGTATTAATCAATGTTATAGACAAGACAACAGCTCCGTTGCCTAATAGCTATTTAGAACTGCCAATTACAAACTTAAATGGACAAGTATTATTGACGTTAAAGCCGACCTTAGCTTTAACAGCAGAATTAGGACGAAATATTTTTATGGTATCCTGGATTATTTATTACCGTTAGTAAAATGGGAATTATAAATCGATCGAATAAAAAAACTTAGTGACTGATGATGAGGTACTGTTTTAATAACTTGAGCGGTATGAATTTGAGTAAGTGAAAAATTAACTAAACTAACGACGAATATTGATTAATAATAAAATCCAGAACGAGATAACGAAAAGTGGGTTGTGATTAATCCATTACAGATATTAAAATTCTAGCCGTGTGACTAACAGGACTTAACGTTGACACTCAAATAAATATTAGGTCGCTCAAATATTATGAAGCTTCTCATTTTGTATTTTAAGTAACTCAAATTAGTGTTTGTAAGTGGCTGTTCTGTTGATTTCACGTCACGTCACTCGCAGTCAGTCGCTCACTTAGTAATACTATAACGTAAATTAATAATTTTGTCACTTAAATCTTTAGTTTTCAGTCACTCGTTTAAATACTATCCTTAATAAAATAACAAAGCAAAATACAAATAAAAAACGTTAACCAAAACAGAAATAATTAAAATTTATCAAAAAACCCAATCTATAAAAACGCAGCAACCCGAAGACAATCGATGAATCCCCACATATTATCTAAATGAAGATACAATAAACTTTAAAAAAGATTTTAAAACCGTAAATCCATAAAAAGTATTTATACAATCGAAAAAAACAATACCCCTGCTATGTTTCTCATAGTTGTGCCATAAGGTTCAATCAATCAATGTCCTTTGGAATAAAAAAAGGTGAGCATCCACGACCCACGTAAAGTTAGGGGCTCCAAAAAACTTTGACTTGTATATTTTTTGTCGGCCAACCACGGGAATTGTTTCTGATGGTCTAATAGATGTGGGTTTGATTCTATTTCTGTTTGGTCGTTTATTTTTGGTGTAACCAACTTTTGAATAACTATGCGTTGTAGTCTTGTACAGAAATAAATATGATGTGCTGTTTTTTAATTGGGAACGTTTTGACTAATTCTGATTTTATCTGGGTCACCATTAAACAGCAGTGCTGATATGTTCCCCGAACAATAATTATTATTAATATTTGTTTGAAATATGGTGTTACGTTTTCAGTCATTCATAACTAGAAATACGGTTTGTATAATTTGGGTATATAGATCGGATACACGCTTTTAAACTTCCCGTTAAAGAACTTGGCCAACACGTGTTTTGGAAATATCAATTAAGAAACGAGATACAACAAAATTTGAAAACTGCACAACCATAATTAGCGTCAATGATTTATGCGACCATATATCTCCTAAGATCTTAGGAGCTCCTCCATTAAACATAAAATATGCCACCGATTTAAACTCCGAAAAATAAGCGAATGTTAAAAAAAAATCTTCACATTATTTATCATGCTGTAATCTCATACATTCCCTGCACATTCATCAGAAAGCGTCTCGGATGTAAATTTTGCCTCGTTTCACATACGCCCAAGATTCTTCATAAAAATTATGATTACCTTCCTCTTTGACAAACTCTATATCTTTGGCACTTAGCCGCCCGCCCCTCCGCTGCACCGTGATCCTCGGAAAAAATGAATATTTATAGAGGCCGGAGAACATTTTTATCGTTTTCCAACCCAACATTTCGTACCTGCAAGAATGAAGGGAGATGTCCAAAAAAGCGGTTGGTTTCATTAGAGGTATAAATTAGAATGCGCGTGTGGACTCCGCTCTCCCAAATTTGGAGGCCCTGAGTCGGCCGTATTTTTGTGTATTATACTTTCAAATTGTGAAATTCCTGCAAACGACCAGTGCGGTTTTGGATCGATCATTATACTGACGGTTTCTTGTTTGTATTTTCATCGAAGTAATCGGAAAGTTAAATCAAAATAGTCCATTCGTCCTCTGATTCTGAGCCATACCAATCGATTGCATTTGTTTTGAATAAAAGTAATAACTATAAAAGCATCAAAGAGGGCGGTGTTTATCGATACATTGAACCAGTACGTGCTTTGCGTTTTCAACATGTGTAAGCTATTTAACTGGAATTTATCACCAGCTTGAAGGGAAACGTCACGTCGTCGTAATGAAGATACTGCACACTTAAATGAGTTCTTAACGGGAGTCCCATACTGATATGTCATGTCACCATGACCTATGTTGTCCAAACTATTATGATGTGATGGCTACAATACCACCTTTTTCAAGACAGCAATTTTTTTAACGGCTTTAAGATGTTTTATTAGCTTTTTGTGTCAATAACCTTTTTGAACTGAACACAAAAATACATCTACTTCTTAAAATTAGGAATTACAATTTATGGTGTTTATGAAAACAAAATACAAACATGTTTTACTATAATACCTACATATTCCTAATTTTTTTAATAATAGTGATACGATTAAGAACTTTAAGTAAGTGTTCAGACATTTTTAAGGATCGTTAAATTCAGAAACTGTTCGTAAGAAAAACTAATTTAAATTAATTACCAAGCAATGAGAAATTAGTTACTAAAATAAGTTTTCTTCCATAATTACTAAGACTAGTAATTGTTTTGAGCAGTTTGCTGTTACTTTGGAAAACAATAAAAGTAATATAAAAAACAGTTATTCTGAGTAAAATAGTTCAAAGTCATAATAATATAATATAGCAGGGATATAACTATGAACATAGTGGGATTTAACACCAGTCTACCCGAGCTCCGCATAAACTTTTATCTTCAATATTGTTTTAATAACGTCAAATCCTTCTATGCATCGATAGTAAGCGTCGGTGTTGTAATAGTTATTTATCGACAGTCATAATATCTTAGATGCATTTAAAGAATTAGGTGCTTGATAAAAAATAAATAATTGTAGGGATTGTCCGTAATAATTTTCTTAACCATTCAACAAGAATAATTTAATGGATTAATACATCGGATTTCATTTTGTTAAAAAAAACAATATGGTTAAAGATGGTAGTTTTAAAAATGAACGAAAGTGGTACTACTATTTTCAAAACTGAATTATAAAGGGAATCTTTTATAAATGGGTACAGAAAAAAAGCACAATGACATAAACAACAGATCCAACCATCCTAAGTTCCGTTACTTCCACTTTAAAAATATCTCACTATTAACCATTCCCACTTTATATAGTGATGACATTTAAACACAGGGCGTCGGCGCCGAACGCGTTGCCCTATAATTTCGTTATCAGATCATCTCGGCTCTTAGTTTTTGTGCCCACTACACTATCTCACGGAACGTCATTGTTTCCATTTAGGCTTGAGTTCGCTTTTTACGTTTATTCTTAAAAAGGATTATGACTTCAAAGGATCAATATTAATTTAGTTTTTTTTTGGTGGGGATAAAAGGTACAAAATAATTGAAATTTTTAGATTTTCAGTGGTAGTCTACGGGACTTGCTGTATGTCTACGAGTATTTAGCTGGATAATTATGATTGTGAATGTGTGCATACCATCACCGACAAAAAAGAGACGGGAGCTATGCAAATTTTAAGTGAACGTGGTCCCCAGAGATTTGCACCCCTTCTGACTGGCTACCCCGGAAGGGATCTAGATCGTGAATTAACTGTGATTTAACATTATTCATATTTCTGGAAAACAGAGACTTTATACTTTCTCCGTTTGCCATGTTGTGTACTTTTATTGTCTTGGTAGTTTGCCAGCTCTGACATTAACATTATTTTCATAATAAATAACATGACTCGCCAATCAAATTGAATAACAGATTTATTACAGCAATAACAAATTGTAAACCAGTAACCATTACTTGCATCAAAACTACTGGAACTAGAGATAATTTCTCAAAGCACGAAAAATACCCGCTATCGTCAATAACTTATCTAATTGTAAGAAAGCTTGCAATAATTGTAACACTAAGTCCCTGTAAGTATAAAACAGTATAAATATAGTTTTCGTGGTGCTAAACCATTCGTGTTAGTAACAGCACCTGCTACCTAATAGTTGCATCCCTTTTGCGCTCTCGAAAATATGGTTTATTTCTCGTTTGATTTACTTAATAAAGATATTGTATAATCATAAAATAAAATTTTGATTTTATTTAAAGGATAGCTGAAGATTAATGTGTCATTTTGAATTTTTTTGATATGGTTTGCTAAATAATAGGAAAAAATACATTACTGACAGGGATATAAAAAAAAAATTTTTTCAACATAATTTTTCCGTTATAAATTTTGTATGGAAGTTGAA
Organism: Xanthia togata; assembly: GCA_963853775.1. Classification (NCBI taxonomy): domain Eukaryota; kingdom Metazoa; phylum Arthropoda; class Insecta; order Lepidoptera; family Noctuidae; genus Xanthia; species Xanthia togata. The sequence goes on along the minus strand of OY970797.1, from coordinate 3,324,395 downwards.
AAAAGTGGTTCAGCCACATGCAAGTAAACCATATAACGATCTTGATGTTCAAAATAAAAAGTGTTTTCTTTTAAAATACAATACTATTTTAAGTTATCTTTATTTTTTCTGTTTTTTTGTTTTTGTGTGAAAATTGTCTGCCTTAACCTGAGTCAATTAAATTAATTTTCTTTCTTTCAAAACGTCAGCCTCGCGTCATTTTTCGGAAAACTGGTTGCGAATATTTGTGATTTATACTTGTAACTTATTTGAAAAATCCCTTTTAGCCACATGCAAAAAAAGAACTCAACTTTTCATATCTCAAATAGTTTTGTTTAAATTCTTTTTCTATTTCTCACAACAAATGAACAAAATTGATCAAAATCAGTCAATTTCGTGCTCGGCTTCTTAACAATGTAAAGGTGTTTGAAAAAGTGGCTGCTGTGAACCGATTATGAACCTTAATAGCATCCTTCTTAATAGAACTCAGCTTCCTGACACTCCCTTTTAAGATAAAAACAGACATTACATCCAATCATCATCCATATTTCTATAGACCTAATAACGGCTTTCTACCAAATTACAGTACGAAAAAAAAATCTCTCGGGAACATCTTTATCATCATCCGGACCCTAATCAAACATGTTCTGTCTGTTTTATAGACATAGTGTTGGGTTGACACTTTATGGCGTAATCACTTCCGACGTACAGGCCCTAATTGTTGGTGTCGCGTATCTGGATGATGTATCGGCGAATCAGTCAACGTCAAAGGTCAAAGGGTTAGAAGAGCTTGCTGTAATTAAATTTGAAGGTAATTGGAGGCTTGTAGTATATGAAGATTAATTGTAATTACAGTGTGGTACTGATGGAGAAGCAAATTAGAATATATCGACTAGTTTTCATCGAACTAATTTTATGAGTCATCGTGACTTGGCTTTTGAGCTAAATAAGTGTTAGGTTACACCAATCTGTCAATGCGAGTTATAAATCATGTCTTGCAACTTCGAATTCAAACAGCTTATTCAAAGTTGATGCACATAACTGTGTCAAAGATACAACTGTCATTTCGAATAGTATAGATGTGATGGACATATTCGTTTGTAAAGCCGTCGATGGAGATATGAATTTTAGGAACAAAGTCCTTTGCCAAGTTGGAATGTTGAAAGCACTCAACTAACCAAAAACAGTGCAGACTAAAATCTCCATTAGCCAAAAATTTCGACAAACTACAAAGAAGAGTAATTTTCAAACGCAAACAATAATGACATTTTTCACTACGAGACTTAAACACAATACTCTCGCACTAAAAGAGAAACGTTAACACAGGCCTGGTTTAGGTCTTTATGATGCACGCGGCTTAATTGGACGCATTTACGCCGATGGCTTTTAGCCGATAGCGTCACTTTCGACATTTCCTTTGATAAGGCACGTTCAGTTAAAAGGGTGCTAAAACAACACAACACCAGTTTACAGATTTAATTAAGATCGCACGCGAAAAACTGCGGTTAAATAAAATGACAATTTACAGTGTGTGAATAAATGGATTTTGGAAGTGAGTTGGGTGATAAAAATTAGTAATGTAACGACTCGGTACAGAGCTTGATACAGACCTTTCTCATTTCGATTCGGGTAATGGATTTTTGTAATATCAATGTTACAAATTTTGGGAACTACGGTAGTAATGGAAAAGCCTTGCTAGTCCTCTTTTATACTAGCTGATTGTGATGGGATGAACCTACACAAATTTAATGAGATCGCCCTACAGACTATGCAGATGGTGCTAAATAATCGCGTTACAAACGGCTCACTACCGCTCACCAGTGTGGGATAATCCCTTGGAGATTTAATACGATACCCACGTGAAGAGGAATAGGATATAGACCTACCTAATTATAAAACAATAGAGTTTGCTATTATTCTTGTGCAATTCTTTTTGACAAAACCCAAGCTTGTGTTCCAATTAGGAATCTGGAACAACCACTTTTTCTATAGCATCGTTACAAGGAAATCTCAACCGCGCGATATTATTTCCTTTTTCATTGGTATCTTGCCAAATATTATAGCGTTGTTGGGTTTTTACTATTTGCGAGAAATTGAATTTCTTAAAATTCCGCTTGCTTCAACAGAGTTTCGTTTAGTGGTGTCCTAGTTTTGCTATCGTAACGATATTTTATTACAGTCTTCTCTGCTATCGTTTGGCAGTACGCGAAAATGTTCTCTCTTACAATGTTATTAATAATATAAAATCTCGTAAGAACAAGGTGTGATTTATAGGATAAGCTGCAATTTGATGCAGATTTTTTTATTTTATGTTTTTGGCCGTTTTGCGTGGATGTGACGCATATTTCCCCCCAAATTGTTTTATAGTGTTTGTTCCTTTACTTGCGTCTTATCAATCTGCCTAGCCTTTTCCCAACTATATTGGGGTCGGCTTCCAGTCTAACCGGATGCAGCAGAATACCAGTATTTTACATGGAGCGACTGCCTATCTAACCTCCACAACCCAGTAACTGGGTAATACGATACCCCTTGACTTGTAAGACTGGTCGTCCGGGCTTCTGACGACCCGTAACGACTGTCAAAGATCCAAGAATGACAGCCGGGACCAACGGCTTAACGTGATTTCCGAGGCACGGAGGAGTCTCGTTATGTAAAGATGGTCACCCATCCACAGACCAACCCCGGCAAGCATAGCTTAACTGGATGGATCCTCCCGTGCGGCAGTTATTTCTTAGCCACGAACTCTTCTTCTCTTCTCTTTGCTTGCGTCATATGTACCGCAAATAATTGTATTTTCTTTCTTTCTTTTTTTTTTCTATTTACAAAAAATGCGGAAATTGTAATTTGTGTTTTCCTACCACCCTCTGAATTGATAGCTATTGCTTTAGGATATTTTCGATAGAAGACATTTGGGCACGGCTCCAAAGCCATACCTGATTTATTTTACTATAATCTTAAACAAGTTAGGTTCATAGGATATCCGTCCGCAGTCGTGCCTGCTACAATTAGAATGACATGATGTGACTCATGCGGTCACACGATTACTGTTTAGCTTTCATAGAAGATATGGCTATCCATAAACAGTAATCTTAGGTAAAAGGTTTTAGGTTTATAAATGCTTGATTAACAGAGTACATAATATATTAATTTTGTATTTTACTATGAATGAAATGACTAAATTAATGAAATGCACCGATCCCAGCGTGGTTTAACCAGACTCGATAAATCGAATGAACCCCAAGATTTGCACTAGCCCCTGGAGTCTCATGTTTATTTTTGAATATTGACTTCATAAATTTTCAGAATTTGAAGTTATTTCAACATTATAACTGTCAACGAATCTAAGGTTACCAATACTTAGGCCCTTCGAATTGCTGATAAATCCATTGTAGATAAAAAGAAATGTCCAAATTTTATGACGAAATTAACACTGACATATCAAATTCAATTTTATGTATCGCACTCAGCAATAATTTTGTTTTATGTCCCTTTGTAACCATACGCGTGCCAAGGGACTCATTTGGAAAACAAATTCTATATTTTCAATGACCATCCTCATAAAGTTTGTTATTAAATTCTACGCTTTATTAATATCATCTTTTTTGGACTTTGCCATATTTGAATTTTTATTTTATTTTTTACCAATATTGCTTTTGAATAAAGCATGTTTTCGCTTTTCGAAGTTTGCCGGGTGAACTCGGTACAATACGTAAAGCGGTTTAATTAAACCTCTGAAATATCTTCATGAAATAATTATTTAAACATATACCCGATATTGAGGCTCAAAGATTCAACCCTATGAAGATGAATTTTATATATGTATACTTTCTAGCTGTATCGACTTAAAAAGATGAAGCAGAAAAAAACAGGGTACTCAGGGATAAGCTTCTATAATCATCTACTTACAAGAAAACAACGTTGTTTTTCTTTGACGATTTACAAAATTTGGGTAAGATTTCCTCTCAATCCCCGAACACAGAGTTAACAGGCGAAGGAGGAAAACAGCTCTAATATCAATGGACTGCTATTGACTGACATTGAACACCCCGTGCCTTCCTGACCCATGACGAAACAAAATAAAAATGCGCTTAGACCAGTTTTTGAGTGTCTCAAATGCGATTTACATTTATTCATCTTTGGTCGTCCCTTTTTTTGTTTGTCTGCTAGCATTGTTGGCTGAAACAATGGCTTGCTATCCGGAATTTATCATTCTAACACCATCAACGGAAACGTTGGTTGATATGTGTTTATAATATGGAATCATGGCGAGTATCATGGCTATTTTACTCTATAAATGTTTGTATAGACCATAACAATGATGTAAGCGATTGTTTCGTACTTGGATCGCATACTGATCGTTAAATACTTTGTATGGTGTGGTCTTGAAGATGGGAATCTTTGTTGTTTGATTTTATCGCAATAAATCTGTCATTGTATGAAATATAATAAACTTTCATGGCGGTCATAACCAATCAACCTATGGAGAATAGTTAATAATGTTGAAAATATTAACTTATTCCATCACACATGCTTTTTTTTATTATAATCAATTCAAAATTCAAAAGTAATTTATTCAAACTAGGCTGAGAATCAGCACTTTTCGAACGTCAAAATTACATAAGACAGTCCCCCAAAACGCCCACCCTTCACCACTTCCTAGTGCTTTTGCTGGGAAGAAGAAGTGGCGCAACAAACTCCCCAGCAGCACAGCTGTCTGTTCAGTAAGAAAAAAAAAAGATTCTATACAATAATTTATAAGATAATTTATATTACGCAAAACACAATTTAAAATATAAATTAATAGCCATATGACAGCTAGCACACGCCAATATACCAACCAAAAACATCGAGAACTAAACTCAAGCAGAAATAAAAATAACCAAACGTAAACAATATCTAAAAAAAAGAAAATAAAGCCAATAATTCAATGCTACGTACTTTTTTGTGAATTAAATCCGAAAATGTGTCTTCTTCAATCACACACCACCACACAAAATCTGAAACAAAGTCAGATTTAACAAAAGGCTTAAAATTGTTAAAATACTGACAAAAAGAATAACCGTTTGGTCTCACTACATAAAACCATTTCAAAATATGTCTGATCTGATCTTTGACACAAGTTTCCTTATACCAATTTTTATTGTTGAAAGTCAATTCAAATGGGATTTTTATAAACAATAAATTAAAAGTTAATGATATTATGACAGCATACAATATTTAAATAGAAATATGAAAATATTGTTATAGTCCGTCCATTTTTTTTTTATTTAATCATAAACGCCTACGAACGTGCCACCTACACCGATGACTTTTCATATCCTTGTGCATACATACGTGAATTTTATAAATATAAACTTTCCGATCAAGGACAGCAAGAATTTAACTTAAATAAGAGCATGAACAAATTGACTCCCAAAAATCTGTGTGACTAATAATCTGCTGACTCACAAGAGACATCGTGTCTCTTACCACTTGTAATAGAAGACAAGCTTTTGTCAAACATTAAACATTACCATGAAGCGGTATATTCTGTATCAAAGGTTAAATTAAAAGAAACACAGCACGTTTCGACAGTAATACATCCATCAACGATGAACATTAAACTAGTCAATATTATGAAACTACCGAAGTTAATCCCAACAAAACTGAACATGTTTATTTAAAAAACAATACTAGGGGTGGGTGCTAAAAGTTTGTGTTTGTGCGGGACAAAATTTTACGATCGGGACGTCCGCCCACGGCCCGGAATCCAGGCGCCAGAAGCATTAGACAATCCGATATCGGAATCGTATTCGACATTAACTAAACATAAAAATGTTTAGCGTCACATAAATTATTAACTAAAGGAGCCGATTCGTTTCACAGATCCGCACCACTAATGTTTTATTACTAATGGGTGTCTATTGACTACGCAATTCTACATAATTTATTAGACGACCTGTAATTTGATTTTTATTATGGTTACGGGAATCGTAAAACTCTCTGTGGTGACGATATGAATGGTAAATATATTTTAAATGGTAGTAAATGGAGCCCTTTTAAACAATTTTTTGGCCCACGCGGTGTCTTGTATGGTCGATGTCTCTCCAACAATACTTTTACACGGGGCATGATTTGGAGGACCCTGTATAAAGTAGGTCCCAAAGGACCCACACAATGCTTTGAGCATAATAATAGTTGTAGATTTGAAAGTGATTTGAATATGAATGGGCACCCTCCCGCGCTGGCTCGTAATAACAAATATGAAGTGTTGCCTTTATGCTTACCCCTCATGATTTTGACTCTGCTATAAAGAATTGATTTAGTACTGCTACAGTTTTAAGTAATTATAGATCTGGTTGTAATTGTGTAGTTTATGTTTTGTTGTGATTTGCGCGGTCGTTATTTTGGTCTCATGTTTCAACCGATGCAATGTTTTGATCGGAGTGCTTTTGTTAGAATTTTCATTTAACTTGTATAACTTGAAGGTTATAATTTTAGTACCGTTAGTAATGTTCACCTAAGGGCAAAAAAAAGTTCGAAAGGATTGAATAAACACCCATCATTTGCTTACTTAGGCAGTAAGCGATTAAGTTCGTTTCTTTGTTACTGATGATTTAAAAGATTTAGTAAAATCTTTTAGGATTATACTTAAGGATTTGATTAAAGGATACTGTCAGGTTTAAGTAGCCTTTGGATGACATTTACTCAAACACAAACACAAAGATTATAGTCTCATCTTTAGAAGCTATTTGGAATATTTCAGTTTAAAAAGTTGCAGGTGAATTTCCCCAATGTATAGTTAGAAACGTAATAATATCAAACCAAGCTAAAACCCTTGACAAAAAATATCAATTGCTGCAATCGTTTTCAAATAACGTCACAGTCCACAATCAATACACCCAAAAAACAAAACTTAAAACATACCCTTAAAAACCGATCATAAATAACTACAATTAGCTCCCTACATACACATATCATTACATATAAATCCTATTTATTCAGCGAGGGCGTAAGTATAGCACCCTTCGGACACTGGACATATATCGATCCAGTGAATTTTTGCAGCACGAACGTCACATGTGGCCGTTTTCCATATGCAAATTAGTGTTTCCCCTTGGTTTTAAGTGTGTTTGTTTTTTATGTCTCCTCCTACATGTATTTGCACACTTATTTATGGTCAGAGCTCGCGTTTTGTTGTAGCGAATATTTCATCCAAGTACGCGAACATTTTTTTTTTGTTTCACCATAATTTTGAGTTAAGGTAGACTTATTTAATACGTTGTGTAACTTTGTTGGTTAAATTTCAGGTGGAACACTCGCTTAAAATCATTGTTTTTTTTTTAATAATTATGTCAGTGTCGTTATATTCTTGCAAAAATGTAGACATCTTAATTTAACGCTAGGTGATTTCGACAATATTCTTCCAAAAACTTAAAGCTAAAATTAAGTATCTGACAATGTTATGTTTCGCCAAACTTCCAATTCCACCAACTTTAATTAATCTAAACCAAACATTTTCACACAAACCAAAACGGTACGACCAAAAAATAATTATTTCGCAGCTATTAATAACATGACAGTACCACCAAACAGCGGCAGCGTTAGGGCAGCGACACGCTAGAAATAAGCTGTCACGCGTCATATCAAATCGAGTGTCACGGTAGAATAGGACGGCGCGTAATTTAGGAGCGTTGTGCGCGACAGCCCTAACTTTCAGCTTTTGTAACAAATCGAACTGAGTACGGTATTCCGTATCGCGATATGGTTTTAGCAATTGTTTTGCGTGTTCAGTTGAACGTGGGGAATTTAATTGTGTGTCTGTCATGTTGATGTGGGCATGGGTCTGTTAGCGTAGATAAGGTTTGTTAGTTAGAGATCATTAGTGATTTAATTGAATAATATGGTTAATGTTGATTATTAGGAACCAATTACATGGTTCCATCGTCAAATAGTTCATTCTTATTAAATTTCTATGAGTTTGTAGCACCAACCAATAATGATGAAAAAGGCTATGTAAAATATAACCAAATATGTACTCATCTAAATACTGTAAATTTTCTACTAAAATAAACGTTAGTAAAAGAATAAACATTCTGTGTGACGGCAGTCAATGCTGCTGCTCAATTTCATTCCACACGAATGACACCAAAACGAATGCAGTTTGTACTGAATTAATGTTTTTATAAATTCCACTTTTTATGTCACCTGAATTATATTGTATGAAAAGGATTTATTGCTTTTCCCTGGTAAAGCTTTAAAGCAATACAGTGCTATTATTTCCTCTTGTTTTTATTGAAACGATTTCAGGTATACAACAGTGCGTGCTGGAACGTCAATTTTGTTGAAAACGGTATTTTATTATTTTTTTATTATTGTACACTTTATTACCGCTAAAGAGAAGCTTATTTATTCTTGGATAATTCAATATACATATCTTTTGCCTAAAGTCTGTAAGACCTTGAACAGCAGAAATAATTATGCTTAGCCAAGCATCATCTAAACGGTCTCGTCTTAGTTGATATGCCAGCGTGACACGCGACAAACCGTTGATTACGGGCGTGGCAACTGACTAGATGACGGCATGTGTAATTAATGTGTGAGTTGTTGATCAAATTTAGCTTCCTCTAATGATGAAGGAAAGTAGCTGGCATACTATAACAACTGTTTGAAAAAAAAAAACGAAATTGAATTGAAAACTAGTCTTTAGGGAAGAGCGTAAGAGCGTAATAAACATCGTCAAAATGCACTATCTAAGAGATGAATATAAAACCTAGGCATAAACAATACCTATGATGCGTTGAAAATGGAGCTTCTTTTGTATTACAAAAACTGAAACAAGAACATAAGCGTTGTCCACGCTGTCCTGTCTCAGTTGATATGTGACGTGACACGTGACACGCTGTTGATTACCGACGTGACGACAAAACTAACTGGGTGACGGGACATGTAATTTTTGATGATGTTAATCTTATTTCGGCGTGTCAGAGGAATATGTGGGTGGGAATAAAGTTAATGTCTAGAATAATAATGATAAAAGAAAACCAGAACAAAGCATGTTGTCATCGTAATCTTTAATTTAAGCAATAAGTACTTTGGAACGGCATTTGAAATAGCACCTATCGCTAGGGATGTGAAAATCATCTCAGAACATGCTATCGATGCATAGCTTAAAGGAAATTGCCTAGTAGCCAATTTAGATTATAAAGCTGATATAAATTGCAGCATGAAAAAAAAAAAACATTAATAATATCATAGTCGCAGTAACATCGATAGTGCTAATGCTAAAGAAGTAAGCACCCATATTGTAGCGATATCGACCAGTAATGTCCGAATAATATTTCGTGCTTACATCAGGGCAAAGGTATGCGCGTCTTGAAATTCTATATCCTACTTACAAATGTGAACTCGTAAGCACAACCAGTTATTCAGAGTAAATGTGCATAATTTACCATTTCATAATATTATATCATTTGACTGACATCTTCCGATACTAATACGAGTGAAGTTGACTCAGGTCGTGGTCTTAGGTCCTGCTTATTATCTGAAATAATGTATTATTATCTAGAATATGAATCACTTCGTGTATTTTATTTATCTGAAAGTGATCACTCACTTCGAGGTCCAGTTAGTGGCAACGTTACTTAGATCTTGGTAGAGGACAAGTCTCTAGGATACTTTTCTTTATAAATTTGATGGATGCAAATGGATTGAATGATAGTGAAATATCATATTTCAAATTATTTGTTAGAAATAGTGCGTCAGGAAGATAGTGAAGAAGTGGTGATTTGATATGATAATAATCATTGATATAAGAAACTCTTGTCCGGCAGAACACATTGAAATATAAGAAAAAAACATACTATAGTACAAAATTTATGTACTTGGTTCAATAATTATTGTACATTAGTTATTTACTATTAGTAATACTAAAATTCAATAATTTTCTTACGTTGAATGAATATAACTCTAATAAAGTTTATGAAGCAAATTACCTATTTCAGCTGATCGGACCTACATATAACCATAAGTTACATAATTATATTGACATGTAACAACACCCTTAACCCAAAACAAGTAAACACCGATAAATTTAGTCCCACAAATTATGTCCAAATAGATCTTGTTAGCGTCCCCAACTGCACATTAAAGCACATCTAGGTCAATTACCTAGATAAAGACCGGCGCGAAATTACCGTGTAATCAATGGATACTCACAAAGGTACGCTCGATTGAACTAATAATGTTACCCCAATATTAACACTTCTAGGAAATCATTGTAATTTGAACAAAGATAATCAGACAGAAGCTTGTAATGTTATCGAAAATGCTGTTTTTTGCCACATTTTGAGCGTGTGAGTTTTTTTTATTAAATCTGTGTCACTTTTTGGCAGATGTTGCAGAGGTTTGATAACGTCGTATCGAAAATTAATATTGCGATGATTAGGGGTTTGAAGTGTAAAGTAAATAATGTTAAACATGATAAAATTGATAAAATTTACAAAATAAACTTTTGATAAAATTGTAACTTTCTGAGAATGCCCCGAATGATGTGTGTGTGACTGGTGTGCTTTCAAGGAGAATTTTGACGGTGATGTGACAGCGTTATTGTCAGGTTTGTGTAAAGACCATCACCACTAGTATTCTATACTTAGTCTGGCCATAAATACTGTTACAATTAAAAATAAGAAAGATATTATATTTGAATTTGGAATCTGTCATTTTTATACGATTGTTCATTGAGTTTTCTCATTTTAACGCCAATACATTGTACAATATTTTGCGATATTTAAATGGAGTGGGGTGATACAGAGAACCGAATCGCTGTGATTGCATTACACAAAGTTGATATGGAGCCAAATGCAATTTTTTAAACTCTTTATACGCTTGGTATTAGTCAAATGTTTGTGTACCGGGCTATTCATAGGTACAATGAGATCTCTTCTATTTGTGACGGAAAAAGATCTGGCGTTCACGTAGTGTTCGTACGAAAAAGGTGGTCAAAGCAGTAAGGGAAAGAATTCGAAGAAATCCTGTCCGAAAGCAAAAGATTTTATCTCGGGAGATGAAGATAGCACCCAGAACCATGTCGCGTATTTTAAAAGATGATTTAGGACTTGCAGCCTATAAGAGACGCACTGGTAATTTTTTTACTGATAATTTAAAAAATAATACGGTAGTAAAATAGAAACAACTACTGAAGCGGTACGCAAAGGGAGATCACAGTTTTTTTTTTGTTTACGGATGAGAAAATCTTTACAGTTGAGCAACATTTTAACAAACAAAATGATTGTATTTATGCTCAAACCTCTAAGAAAGCTTCCCAATTAGTCGACAGAGTGCAACGTGGGCATTATCCGACTTCAGTGATGGTTTGGTGGGGTGTTAGCTATGAAGGAGTGACAGAGCCATATTTTTGTGAAAAAGGTATCAAAACATCGGCACAAGTGTATCAAGATACCATTCTTGAGAAGGTAGTTAAACCCCTTAACAACACCATATTCAATAACCAAGTATGGTCCTTCCAACAAGACTCGGCGCCGGGTCATAAAGCTCGGTCCACGCAGTCTTGGTTGGAAGTGAACGTTTCGGACTTCATCAGAGTTGAAGACTGGTCGTCGTCTAGTCCCGATCTTAATCCGCTGGATTATGATTTATGGTCAGTTTTAGAGAGTACGGCTTGCTCTAAACGCCATGATAATTTGGAGTCCAAAACAATCCATACGATTGGCAGTGAAGAATTTTACCATGGAAAGAGTGCGTGCTTCTATTGATAACTGGCCTCAACGTTTAAAGGACTGTATTGCAGCCAATGGAGACCACTTCGAATAAGCTTTTTATATTTAATAGTACATTACTATCGCGGTCTATAATGACTACTTTGCTGGTCGCGCTGATGATGGCCGACAGCGCAGCGTAGCGCAGCGTAGCGCAGCTCAGCTCCAGGCCGACACAGCGCAGTCAGCGTGCAGCACTTGATGGACGAGCTGAGATAAAGGCCGAGGCCATAGGACGAGGCCTTTACAGCGAGGACAGCAAGGGCTGCAATGATGGCCAAGCTGGAAGGCCTAGAGCGTAGCTAGGCTAGCTCGAGGCAATCATAGCGTGACCAGCGAAGCAGTCATAGTGGGCCAAGGCTTGTATAGTGCTTTACTCAAAAATGCAAATACCTAATCTAAATAAAACCAGCAAGTAATTTCAATAAAATCTTTTTGAATTTCATTTTTTAAAACGTCAAAATAGCGGCCGGCAATGTCTTGCCGGCCTGTTAGAGCGACCAGCAAAACTTTGCCGGCCGCTCCTTGAAACAGAACGGCAAGGTCGACTTTACTCAAATAAGGTTGTCAAAATAATGACCACATTACGTGCATTTTTGAGTAAAATTGTTTTATATTTATGTATTAAACTAAAACACTGTAAAAGTAATAAACATGATTTGCAATAAAAAAAAATTTCTTCGTGACAATATTTATGGCAAGACTATGTATGTTTTATCAGTAAATATAAATTATCAAAATATATAATAGCTTCATGAAAATGCAAGTTACTAGAAGTCGGATTGATCCAAATAAGATATTTTGTAAAACTTATAATGTATCAAGCAAAAATTCTTACGCCCGTCATTCACAGCCATCCCAAGTCCTTACTCTAAGTATCAGACAAATACTGTCATCTTCGAACACCAAAATACTTGATATATCCCCCCCAACGAGAGCCGTATGCAAATAATTGAAGCATCCGCCCTTGTCAGAAATAAAATATGTTCGTCTCGAAATCGTCACGTCGTCTGTCGAGGCGCGTGGCACGCGATTAGGAACACGTGACGTGCTTCTGACTTAACAAACACCCTTTAAATGTAGTGCGAAATGAGAACAGCCTGTGAAATGTTTTGTACAATTTTTGACAAGGCTGAAGTAGTGGGTAGGGTAAGAGTTATAATATGTGTGCGTTTGATGTTTTTGTATGTGACGTATTTGTCTAAGAGCCGAACGTGAAGAGCGATGGAAATCTAAGAGATAAAATAACCAATATCGATACTACTTTAAAATTCAACCGCAAGACTCTGAACGATTTCTCACTGTGATACAATTTTTATGAAACTAAATTTGAATTGCATCAATGTCGGGGCGGCGGCGCTGACAGTAAAAATGCTCTTTTATATTCTTTTTAAAATATCTTATCGTGGTAAAAACGGTTTAAGTTGACACTTTAGTTTTCTATCGTTCATATTGTATATTAACCGTTATAATTTTTTAAAATACGGATCAGTGATCACACTTGAACACTGATCAGCAATATAAAAACATCGTGACATCGTAACGTGAGGCAACATACCGACAAAACTTTTTAAACAAGTTTCGTCACATACATTTTACGTAATAAACAAATGAATGACCCTCGGTTTCTGAAAGCTTGATTAAGTTTTTATCAGATAATCTTACGGTGAGTCTCTTGTTAGTCTGTGACATGACCAATTATAGTAAGATGACGATCTATATCGTCGGTACGGTTGGCGCAGTGGTTAAGCGATTGACTGCTGCGCTGCGTGTCGCGGGTTCGATTCCCGCACGGAATAAATTTGTATGACCTACATGTAGTTGTTCCGGGTCTGGCTGTTTCTGTATGTGTTTAAATGTTTGTAAACGCATCCACGATCCAGGCGAAATTCCTAGTGTAGGGCAACGTTTAAAAAAACAAAAAAGAGGTGTTTGCGTTTTTCTAGCAAGAATTCCAATTCAATCTTTATTCCCTACGTCCTTAATAAGGCTATACCCACATGTTTATTCACATGTTATTTTATTCTAACGTAAATTTACTTAAAGATAGCGTTTACGATTATCTAACACCTGGGCGCTATGAGTCTGTGAATTAATATGTTCAAATTGGATTTGCTATATACCGGACTTATTGTTAGCTAATTCGTTTAGATTGTATTATGCTGTATCATAGTGTGGTTTGCTCTGAAATATTCCGTTTGAAGATGAACAATCTACCTACTACTCTATATCAAAGATTCTGTAATTGTTTTGTCAGCTAAAGGTAGTTGAAGATTTCCGTTTGTTTAACTCATCATTTGAATATATTTAGCAGCGATCATATTATGGATAAAATTTTCAACATCTAGTAAGCTTCAATAAAAAATCCTTTATTTTCTCCAATCCAACATGAAAAATGCTTTTATTACGGTACTTGCTGAAGATTTCATAGAGTTTCTTACTTCTATATAAATATTTCTCAAACTTTTGCTTAGAATCTGCCATTTAAATTGAAGTCTGCAGATTGTAAAACTCACAATATTTACGTAACATTTTCTGCTCGAAAAAATCCAATAGTTATTATCGAAAAGATTGAACGAGACTTAATGAACTCATTATAAAGTTGCAGAGAGTGCCAATTTGTGGTACAAGTTAAAAGCGAGAGGATATTGGTTGGGCTTATCTTATGTTAGGATTCTCATTGTTTTCTGTTTTCGTCAAAACTCATATAGGTAACTAACTAATTATCAAAACAGCCGACTTACTAACGATCTATTTATTCATAGCTAGCATAAGCTTAGCTTAATCAGTCTATAATGTTTCCACCGCTGGGACACAGGTCTTTTCTCAGTGAGACGGAGTGGGCCGTAATCCAACACGCGGGCCCAGTGCGGGTTTGTGGATGTCACATGTCTTCGAATTTTTATTTCTAGGACATGCCGGTTTCTTCACGATGTTTTCCTTCACCGTTTTGAGGGTAGTGGTGATAAAATAATTTACACAAAGTACAGTATTTGTCTGGGTTCAACAGCCTACAACTCTACGACTTTTTTTAGTTGGCTCTATGTTATTCACATCTTATTGATTCCTGACCTTAGTACTTACATCTAAGATGAGCTTAGGCTATCCGATAATCCAATCGCAGATCTCGTAACTTGGACCAAAAACCAGTTTTCACACGCGACCGCAAGGGTTCCGCCGCTAATTAATTGAAGGAGACTTTTCATTTGTCGATTGAACCAACCGTTAGTCGGAGTCACCTTCACAAGACCGAGGGTGTAAAAATCGTACACGTGCACGGGTGCAATTTCACCCCTTAGGTAATGGTTTGGGTTATATAAAACAATCATCACCGCTGAATGTTATAGTAAAAGGTGTTTTGAATTTGTGTTACACATTTTTTCGTGAATTTGTTTTCGTTTTTAATTGAGAACTTGACTTTTATACAATTTCATGGTTTCTAGTCATGAGTACACGTATTTTGAACAACTTAAACTAAGTTCGTATAAGTATGTATATATATATTCCATTTTAATTATAATTACTGATATTATTATCAAAACTGTACAAACAGCTTACGAGGACATAGGAACAGACTCAACCAAAGTTAGTTCACGAACACATTTAGACCCAACATTCATCACATATAACATTTCAAACAGACCTTATTCAAAATGGCCGTAGCATAGCAACTAACACGTTTACCTGTACATGCTGTAACTTAGTTTTTGAACCTTTAAATGAATTAATCCCGGTGAATTTTGCAGCTACAGGATATGCTGCAACCGCTCTGCATAAAGTAAACAAAAATATCACGTGGTCCATCGATAAAGGTGTGAACTTTTTAGAAGAAGAACAGCGTTAAAAGAATAATAAAGAACATAGCTATTACAACTCTTGGTAAAAATCTTTAAAACAGAAAATTTTATACACTGACAGCAGTATAGTGTATAAACATAATACTGCTATCAGTGCTCTCAGTCATGTAAATTATTCTATTAATGCAATTTTATCAAGTACAACCAATCTTATTTCATAATACTTTGAAGATAAAGTCATTTAACATTTAATTCTTGCTTTAGAAGCTGACGAGAAAATAGAGCAGGCTGTCAACTACAATACAAGTTACTTGAGAACTCAAACAACAATTGCAATTTACGTGTAGAAGTTTACTCGAATTGTTTTGTAACATTGCTGCACCGCTGTTTATTGTTGTATATAGTTACTTTATATGTACTATGATTTATATTATATTAAGGCCTTCATCATTAAGGTGACTAGTTGCTTGATGTCATTGTGCAATGTTATTTAAATTTTACATTATTCACCACTACCGATTTTTCCCCTAACACAATGAATATTATTATACACATAACGTCACGCCTGTAATCCCTTTAGGGCTTGACAGATGTGTATCTACCTAGTCTTGCCATAAATATTGTCACGAAGATTTTTTTTATTTCACTGCAAATAATATTTATTGCTTTTACAGTGTGTTAGTTTAATACATAAATATAAAACAATTTAAAATATAAAAATCTTATTTGAAGTGGTCGCCATTGGCTGCAATACAGTCCTTTAAACGTTGAGGCCAGTTATCAATAGAAGCACGCACTCTTGCCATGGGAAAATTCTTCACTGCCAATCGTATGGATTGTTTTAGGGACTCCAAATTATCATGGCATTTAGAGCAAGCCGTACTCTCTAAAACTGACCATAAATCATAATCCAGTGGATTAAGATCGGGACTAGACGATGGCAAGTCTTCAGCTCTGATGAAGTCCGAAACGTTCACTTCCAACAAAGACTGCGTGGACCTAGTAGTAGCTTTATGACCCGGCGCCGAGTCTTGTTGGAAGGACCATACTTGGTTATTGAATACGGTGTTGTTAAGGGTTTAACTACCTTCTCAAGAATGGTATCTTGATATACTTGTACCGATGTTTTGATACTTTTTTCACAAAAATAAGGCTGTGTCACTCCTTTATAGCTAACACCCCACCAAACCATCACTGAATTCGGAGAATGCCCACGTTGCACTCTGTCGACTAATTGGGAAGCTTCCTTAGACCTTTGAGCATAAATACAGTCATTTTGTTTGTTAAAATGTTGCTCAATTGTAAAGATTTTCTCATCCGCAAACAAAATTTTTCGGTGACCTCCCTTTGTGTACCGCTTCAGTAATTGTTTAGATTTTACCACCCTATTCTTTTTAAAATTGTCAGTGAAAAAATGATCAGTGCATTTCTTATAGGCTGCAAGTCTTAAGTCATCTTTTAAAATACGCGACATGGTTCTGGGTGCTTTGACCACCTTTTTCGTACGAATACTACGTGGACGGCCAGATCTTTTTCTGTCACAAACAGAGGAGATCTCATTGTACCTATTAATAGCCCGGTACACAAACATTTGACTAATACCAAGCGTATGGAAAGTTTAAAAAATTGCATTTAGCTCCAAACCAACTTTGTGTAATGCAATCACAGCGATTCGGTTATCATTATCACCCCACCCCATTTTAATATCGCAAAATATTGTACAATGTATTGGCGCCAAAATTAGAAAACTCAATGAACAATCGTATAAAAATGACAGATTCCAAATTCAAATGTAATATCTTTCTTATTTTTAATTGTAACAGTATTTATGGCCAGACTAAGTATAGTGCACCCATATTTTGCCAGTTATGTTTAAGTCAATACATGGGTATTAGGGGCAAGCCTATTGCCATCAACTGGGCACAAATCCAGACACCGCGTTGCTACTGAGAAATATATTATTATACTGACTTTATTATTTTGTTTCCGTTGCATTTCAGAAGACTTCACAAGTATCACAGTTTTTTAGAGGCACAGGGTGTAAAGTTCACTCATCCTATTGAAAAGGGATCTTGCAACCAATCAGGTGCCGTGTCTGATGGGCAACTGCCCAAATATAGCACAGTTATATATATGCTGACCACGCGGTAAACTCTGTTTGCGCGATGCAGAATTTTGTGTGACGTCAGGGTTTTATGTGACGTCAGGATTTTTAGTGACGTCAAGTCTTTGATACGTAGTTTGAATGTGGCGATGTGGATGCCGCCACATTTTAAAACGATTAATGTTGTTGTGTGTTGAGTTAAATTTACACGTACAATGAAAACTCCACAACTTCTTTCGAATCATGAGACGAAAAAAAGATTATCCTTGCCTTGTTACTAATATTTAAAATAATATGTTTCTTATACCTGCCGATGAAGACATAACATTAGAACAGTAAGTAAGAAAGTACGTACTTAATTCATTAGAACCATGAGAATTCATTGATAAGCTGAGAGTAGTCTCACGCCATTTGAGGCGTAATCTTTCCCATTGTGTTGTTAGGAGAACAATGCTAGTGCTAACTCATCAATCAATTATTTATCACCTATTAACTGTGTGGTGATTATCATAAGCTTTTTTGTTTCATTGTGTTTCTGTTTCAGATTTGAATATGTTTCCAGTTTGTTGGATTGTATGACTTTCTAAGCTGTCTGTTGCTGTATAGTGCTGACTGCTTTCTAATAAATGTTGAGGAGTAAATCTGGTATCTGAATCTAGTTAGAACTCTCGATGCGATGAAAATTTTCCACTTTCCTTAAATAATTTTGAAGTCATTTCTTCTTCGTTATCATCCTTCATCTTATAAATCAATTTTAACAAAACTGCCTTTAAATTAAAGCCCATTTTATATTTACTTTCCCTAAATAAATCTTTAGTTTTTTAACGATGAATCCACTATATCATCACGCGCCTCCCTTGACTGTGGCCACCACCTCTCCTACGTTCGCGCGAGGCCGGTATATTTCACGGGCGGTCTGCATTTAATAGCCCAGCGGTTCCCCGATAATTTTATTATTGGTGAATTTTTTCTCTGCCAATGACGCGCCAGCCATTCTCATTGAAATAAAAATAATAGCGTTAGTTTAGTAAAATATCTTGGCGGGGGTTCGTTTTAATGGCCTGATGTCTATGGTATTTTTTTATTCTAGTTATTTGGTTTTGTGGGGCGGGCCAGGGCATTAATTAGCCTGCTAGTTATGGGTTTTTGGGTGGGTGGAACTGATTTTGGCAGTTTTTTTTTTGTGTTTTTAAGTAATCGATTTAGAAGCTATTTAAAAATCACAGACAGATGAGAAAGAAAAGCAAACGATTGCGGGATTTGCAAACTTCTAAGGATGTTTCGAAGATTTATTGCTCCAATTATTTTTTATATCTTTTTACCCATCAGCCAGCAATACATATTATATAAATCATGAGAATGGATTGTCATGCATTTAAATACATCGATTATCTAGAAACATTGCCATTAGCTAGAAACTAAACCCAGACCAAAAAAAAAATTGGAATGATATAACTTTTTCACCCTTTATTTGCAAAATAATATTAATTACCCCTTGTAAACATTTCATCTTCACACCATATCATGGGAACCTAACAGTTTTTTAAGCGTAATTCGAAACGATGACTCCATTTTCTAAATTAACAAACATGACACAATCAGGCCCCTTTTCTCAAATAATTTTTCTTTCTACAATTTTTGTATTATGAACCTTATAGTTTGAGCCATAAGGGTTATTATTAGTGTAGGTAAAGGGGTTTTATGGTATTGTAGTGTCATACAGGGGTTCGATATGAGAAATGTGGGTTCGAACAATAAAATAAAACGGTTGAATGGCCCGATACGGTGCTGCGGGGTTCAAATCGATTAGTGCCGTGATAATAGTCTTATAAGAGGGTGTCAAGCTATTCATGTTGGCCTGAGACTGTCCGGGAGTCAAAAGGGTTGACTTTTGTTGTAAATATATTGGAAATTCTGATTTATAAAATTAAAATATGTGCCCACTGTTGTGGTTCAATTGGGTTTTTGATCGCCCTACCGAAGTGCGAACGAAGTGCGTTTTAACAGTGTTTGTCATTGTTTGAAAACCAATGCTTAGAAGAATGTTCTACTTAGTTTTCAGTAATTATTTTAGTAATAAAATAATTGTTTTAAAACATGCCATTGTAGTGTTTTAAATTAATTACCTCGTGTTGTGAAGGTAAGTTTAATAATAGAATCAAAGTCCCTTTTATCATAGAAAAAGACCTACTTACAAATTGAGAATTCTATGTGATTTGGCAATAAAATATTAACAAGAGGAACATAATTTAATATCTACTATTACCACATAATTTTAGTTGACAGCTTCATTCTGCAAAGGCTTTACTCGTAAAGCTTCTTAATAGAAATTTCGCTTGCGTCCGAATTTGAAGCGGAACGATGGTCTTCCCTAATCCTCGTTTGATCACTTGATCAATTTGCACTAAGCCCCGTCTATCTTACTATCGCTATTCCTTAATCGCATTAGTATTTAAAGTATTTTTTTTGCTAACTATGTTATTATAAGTTTTCTTCTCTTTGGTTGACAGTATTTTTTTTTTAAATTTCAAAAGTTTAAACTATCATTTTTTGCGTTTTCATTTCGACTTTTTTATGTTTTAAATTAGAGACTTTTGTCCCTATTTCGTAAAATTATAACTGTTATTGTAACTTATTTATAATAAAAAAAAACTGTAAGTAAATCAATAACATAACACCTTACAATAATTTTAGTTTAACGCCAATTAATTTATCTGGTTTTATTCTGATACCATTGCTTTAAAATAATAAGACCTAATATAACATTTCCTACATAAACGTTGCTAACAAAATAAAATTAACAAGGAACTCTTAACACAAATATTCTCGATCCCAATTAAAACGCCATTAGTCAATATTAGTCATCTCCCAAACATTTTAACACCGACATATTTGGGCACAACACAAAAGGAATTAAAAGGACTAGTGCTGTACAGGGCAGAGAATAAAAATAAATCATTCATAACACTCAACACTTCGCAACGAATCGATTCAAAAAACTACGTTCATTGAATCGATAACAATGAAAATCGCTATAACAAAAGCATCCGCTTCGTTTCATTTGAGGGATGAGAGGTGCGCGAGGATCCTTTGCAAGGATTTTGAACCTTTTTACTAGCATTAGCTAAATATTTCGAAATAACTTCTATTACTTAAAACAGGAGCAGGGGTGGCCCAGAGGTAACGGTCGTGACTTACGAGTTGTAGGTCGTAGGTTTGAACCCAGACCGAACCAAAACCAGAAACCAGGCCGTCACCTCCTTCTGCGAAGCAGTAATGCTCGCGAAGGAGGAGGCGGAGCGCATGAGGGAGAGGCAAATTTCGCGCCCTCACGCCCCTAGCCGCCGCAGGAGGAGACGCCCTGGGCGTCGGGAATCAATTGCTGATTCCCGGCCACCGTAGTCGCGGGCTTGCGGACGGTGAGCAATGGGTAGCTCGCCGTCCGGTAAGGACCAAGCCCGGGTCGACGGCGCGTTGTGTTCCACGCGCGCCTCAAAGAGATGTCAGCGAATGAGACCATTGCCTGCCGGGGTTGCGGGAAAGTCCGAAAGGGATAGTCAGTAAGAGTCTAACACGCCCTCCCGACTCAACTAAAGAGCAATGCAGCTATACATGGAATTTCCCTGCGTGACCGAATCACAAATGAAGAAATCCGTAGGAGAACCAAGGTAACCAACTTAGCTCGAAAAATCGCCAAACTTAAAAGTAGCAGTGGGCAGGGCACTGTTGCTCGCAGAACAAATGGCCGATGGGGCCGAAAGTTTCTAGAGTAGCGATCGTACCGGAAGACGTAAAGTTGGAAAATTCATACCCCACAAGGTGGACCGATGATCTGGTGAAGGCCGCAGGAATCCGCTGGATGCGAGAAGAGCAGAACCGGTTGAAGTGGTGGTGTTTCGGGGAGGCCAAAGTCCAGCAGTGGCCGTCTTTCGGCTGAAATGTTGATGTAATAGTTATCTTTATCTAATGAATCTATCAATCATCATGTAATAGTTATCTTTATCTAATGAATACATCACCTCAACAAAGTAACTTCTTCTAAACTTCTAATGCTACGTCTCTCACAACTTGCACCAAGCATATATAATGAAAATCGCCATAACAAAGAGCCCAGCTTTGTGCAATAAAAATATAAATAAACGGCGGAACAATAACTCTTAAACGCATTGTTTTATAATGAACAATGAATGCACTATTAAATAGTTCTATAGTTCCATGGTCTTATTATCAAGATGTCAACGTTGTGTTTAGACACTCGAATAGTATGTTTGACAACAACGCGGTAGTCCCGTTGATATGTAGGGTTAATTGCGGCAACGGACAGGCATTTGGCAACAATGCAACTACTGTCTTATTAGGCAGTGTATTCTATATTATGTTTGACTGTGAACAGGGTTATTAAACGAGCAACCAAGGGCCAAAGTGACAATCTATCACAGGTAACGATGATCGAAAGTTAAAAATTTATTGCATTGACATAAGCTATTAAGTTGAAAGTAGTTGAAGAAATATGAAAGTAATTGCCACCTGACGATTCTCTCAGAACTATCATTATGCAACTACATAGGTATAAGTGACCTGAGATTGTCCCCTAAACGATTATTTAAAGTAAGAATTGTAGTGAGCATCACAAATGATTAAACACTTCCCTGTTATCACACACAAACAAGGCACATACTGCTGTAGCAGTTAACTAAAAGAAAAAGTACATACTTCTGTAAGTAAGTATAAATCTTTAGACCATCCTACAGAAGTAGGAAATACTTCAATAAAAAGTCACGAACGGAGCCACAAATAAGGTATTAAAAACGAAAACTTCTTTGAAAGTTTCGCGAACAAATAGTAAGAATTAGCGACATTTTATGACACCCAAACATGGGCTTATGGTGTAAAATAAGAAACTATAAAACACAGAGTTGCGAGTTGTTAAGTATTTACAGTGAAAACATCAGCATTTTGTAGCTGTTTAATGAATAAACATTGAGACTTGTGAAACTATCCGATGTTATGCAATTGCGAGAGTTGTACGATTATTGCATAAAGGTTGATTATATTTTTAAATATGATGTTAAATTTTCCAAGCATAAAAATTTACTCTCGTCGATGGCAGAAAAAATTGAGTTGGAATTTTTTTGTTCGCCAAAATAATTCCTGCATCAATTATTTATTTATGATTGCAGCTGATGACGGAAATATCAAGATGCGAAATATAAAAGTTGAAAGCAAAATTCAACTTTTCTTATCACAAGCAAATTACTATCTACAATGAATTTATTTTGGTGATATCACTGAAAGAAAAGTGACATTGGCTCGAAGAAATGAAAACATACAAATTCCAGCTCTTATAAGTTAAATAATAAGCGATCTTCAAGTACTCTCACACTCACAAGATTCCCATCGAACCAAGTATTTGTACAACAGTTGCAAACTATTTATCTATAGGTCAGCAAAAGCAATAAAACTACAAATAATTATTCGCAGCACTAACATTTGCATAACGTTATCCTGGCACGCGATACCGCCATAGAACCACAACTTTACTAAAACGGAAATCCATTAATGTTTTTAGTCGCTCACATGTCACCCTTATCAGGTACGAGGAAGCAATGTATGTTGTACAACCCGGTTCAGTTGTGAATGAGGTCTGGATTTCAGCGTGTAGTAGTGACTGAACGGGAAGCATCTGCATTAATGCGAAAACATAATAAGAAGGAAGGTTGGCTCGAATCGTCTGTATTTCATTGGTAATCAATGAACTATATGTTGTTCAGAGAGCCGGCTCGATTCGTGAATATTCATAAGCGAAAATACTCTGTAGAGAAATGAAAGGATTGTTAATCAAGTGATCTTCATTAGAGTCAGGCGAAAAAGATTCGTCGAAACAGTTCTCGTAAATACGTAGTTACAGATATTCGACAAAGTATTTTCACCATTTTGTCTTTGATACTGTTTCTGCCTGTAGTTTGCCTTTTTCGGTGAATTTTGGTAATAAAAAAGACTGCTCATTATCCTATTTTAGCCGTTTAGGGTAGACCACCTTTTCAAGTCCATCAGCGGATAAATAATTCAATTTTAATTAGCATCAACCGGTTCAGCTCAACCGTCAAATCGTGTATGTTTCCAAAGCGCGAAGCGTTATCGAGCTCTTATCTCGCGCTTACATACGCACCATGGAGCTTCGCTAATCGCCTCATCGCTTTACTCCCCATAGATGCCAACGCTGATAATAACCTAAGGGTTTTATATCCGGATTCGAAGGGAGTCGCAGATTAGGAGCAATTTGCCATAGCCTAAAATAAGATAGCTCCTATAAAGGGGTTTAACGGTGAATAGAATTGGTTTACATTTTATGGAAAATAGATCTGATATGGGATTCCGGTATGGTGTTTAGAATATTATTGTGCTGCGTAAGCAGGGACTGAATAATCTTAATACGTAAATGTCGGAGATTTGGGACTGAACCCAATTCGGATGCTGACGATGAACATAACTGTTGTAACGGGAATTAACAACGTTTTGTAGTTTTGGTAATAGTTTGAATTTTGGTAGATCATCGGTTGAGTTAGCTTAAAAATCACGAGATATTTACCTTTTTAGGGTTCCGTACCTCAAATGGAAAAAACGGTACCCTTATAGGATCACTTCGTTGTCCGTCCGTCAGTCTGGCAGCCCATTATCTCAGGAACGCGTGAAGGTATCAAGTTAAAATTAATATCAAATACGTAGATCTATGTTCATTGGAGTTCAAAAAAAAATCAAGCTTCTGATGTTTTATTGATAAAAAAATACGACCATTTATGTGACATATTTTGATACTCACAAATAAATCAAAATCTGCAGGGTACTTCCCGTTGGCCTCGAATCCATGAAATTTGGCAGGAAGCAAGCACCACAAGAAAAGAAAAAAATTACTGATATCGATGTATGGGAGAACATGTTTCTCAACTACAAAGTTAAGTTTGTGTAAATTCATCTCAACTACGGAACCCTTCATTGTGCGGGGTCCGACACGCACTTGGCCGGTTTTTTTCTTTTAATATGACTTGGACAAATCCTGTGACTATTAATACCTACATGTTAAACAAGCGTGTCCGCGGCCAGAAAGTGCTTGAGTCTTAACTTTTTCACGTGATGCGTAGCTTTTTAACCACCTTTATTGTATTCGTCTATGTGCATAATAGTTATTACTACTGTATAATTTTGGCTTTGGCGACTTATTGTTTTTGTCGGCAGTACTGTGTTGTTCACAGATTTCTTAAATTATTATTCTGATACCTGTATGTGAAGACTTGTAATTGGCTGTCAGTCACATTTTCAATGTCTTATTCTGGTTTGTTTAGCTGTAAGTCTTCCAAAGGAAATAAATAAATAAACAACCAAATTCACTACATTGCTTCACAAGGCCAATATTAAATTCAAAAGACTTTGTAGTCAGCACCAAGAAAATGAAATACAAAGAGAAGAAAAGCTCCAATATTAAATAAAACACAAAACTATTTCCAATCATCCCCGACACAGAACAGCACACGTAACCGAAAATCTACCCTCATTACACAAACGTATTTCATTCCGGGCATTATGCCAAACATTCCTGGATTGATTCGGATACGTAGCAGGTCGAGTCGAATGCATAATACATGTGACCTTACGATCATGGTCCCTGAATATGAGAGCAACTGGCGTGGCCTGAAGGGTTTTGACAGACTCCGGTGTATTATCCTAGCTACGATTCACATGGAAATTCTACCAGTATTTCTGAGCTCGGGTAGGGAATAAAATATTCGTGTGTTCCGTATGTAGCCTTTGGAGTGATGCATTACCATATCTTTATTATTTGATGAGAAGAATTATTATGCAATGGCTGTAGGTAGGTGCTACAATATGCATGTTAGAAAGTCGGGGCCGTTTTCATTTTACCTCATTTATAATTCTACAGGTGTGCTACAAAATTAAATTCGTCCGTAATTCAGTTTGTTATTTTCTTTTGACTAGATTTTAGTAGAACGAGAAAATTGGAAAGAGAATCAAACTAATTCTATACAGTACAATGTAGAGGATGAACAGTTTTCTAATGCAAAATGCATCTTGGCAGTATGCCAACAAAATGCAATGATAAAAATAAATCCTTGCATTCATCAGCAAAACAAAAATTCACTGACAGAAACAAATGAGCGCGGCGCTTTTCAATTGTCATTTTAAATCCCCAGAGCTACAAACAGGATCAACGTATCACGTCACATTGTCAGCCTATAGCAAAATGGCCACCCATAATTCAAAAGCAAAGTTTCAAAAATCCTGCCACGTTTTTCAAACAACTTGGAACTGTTTAATCATATTTCTCCTTTGATATTCCACGGAACAAAATCCCAACTAGCACAAAAGCTTAGCGCTTGTTCAAAAATAGTTTCTGAACAAAAATTGCATAACAAGTTTCCTGTTCGAGAATAGTTGCATATGATAATGCGTTTCTTCGCAACAGCCCGGATTGTTTTAGTTCCAGCATTTGCTAGAAAGGTTTAGATTCAAAGCTGAAGTATTCTTATGTGCATATTTTGTTTGTTTCGTCATTTTGTTTGTTTATCAATGAATGAATGATATATTTATTTGCAAGCATATAGGTAGCTAACATAAGTTCTTAATATCTATGGGTTTCACTATATCGTCGCAATATTGAATGTATGAGATTGACTCGGAATGTTATTGCAAAAGGATATGAAGAGACAGAGCAAAATACAATAAACTTCATATTTTTATCCTTGTTCCCCATCCTACACAGAAATTTCCGTCTCACACGAAGTACCTACCACTAGACAAATCTAACGCACAAACATAGAGCCCAGAAACAATATCTTCTATAGGCTTTATAAATTTTGCTCCGATAAGAACCGTCCCGATAGTACAAGCGGACGATCTCCTTGGCTCCATTTCGATCTACAATTCAGATATTCCTATTCAATAGCAATAACGAAAGAGAAACGATATCAATACAAAAATATTCAAATATATTTAATGCTACTGCATTTACATGGTGCATTGCATTAATAGTGACCTAGTAACCCGTTCCTTATGCATTGTTTTCATGTTTAACCGTGGCTCGGCGCGTTGCTGCAGTGCTTGGCTTATAAAAATGGATGACGCTGTTTTTTAAAATGGAACTCGGTTACATGTTTAGTCTGCAACACGCGTCGGTTGTTTTAGTTAGTATAAGGAAAGGATTAAAGGATATTCACATGAATATTGAAGTACTGGATACGAAGTGGTTTTTGTTACCAGCACTACTAATAAGTTTTGGTTTTGATTTGATTTTTGTTCAGTCTACAATATGAAATAGAAAAAGATAAAGCTCATAAACCTAGCTACTCTTTGATGAGAAGAAAATAAAAACACGGGCCAAAATAATATCTCAGAGAGAAAACCACAGAAAACCTACAATGTTGCTCAGATAAAGGATTCACTGCCAACACAACAAACTAATGAAGGTCCCGGTTTCGCATTATCATTGCCCTAAAATATAGTAAAAGACGAAACAGACGAGCTTACAATGGACTTTCTGGACCGTAGGAAACCGGTTTTCGTATTGTTAATTCCTAATGCGGATAATGAGAATGGTTAAAGGTCAGATGCTGAATCAAAAATTGGAGCCAAGGTATTGACCAAAGTTTTTGCTAACGCTATTGAAATAGGGTGGTAGGTATTAGATCTAATATTGACGTCAACGTGACCTAATCTTATATGATTAATGGTAAAGGATTAAGACTACATCTCGCAGTAAAATTAGGTAATACAATATACATATTATCAAAATAAAACAAGTTGAAGGTGTAAAATAATGTAAATTTGATGATTACTTAAGCACTAACAGTTATTTACAGTAGCTATAACTTCCACCATGATGGAATGTTACCAATAGAACTATATCAAGTAACTATAAACAAAATGTTTGAATGTTGTTTTAAAACTATGTATATTGGCTATAATGGCTAGTTGGCTCCAGGGGAATGGGAAAATTGCTAAACATGAGATGTTTACTCCATTGAGAATTTTACGAAAAGCTATTCTGTTATCCCAAGTTAACGATGTATTTATACCTTGTTGAACAGTTTTCTCTTTAAATTGAGCAGTAAAAGTTGATAATATAGAAATAAATAAGATTGGCAATGAAGAAATTGATAGCAATAAATATTTTAGTATTACTCAATTTTGAGAGCTTCAATTTATCCTAGAACAAAAAGTATAAATTATGAAATACTTATAAAATAAATCTTCATAAAATTGTATCATGCCTAATCACCACAAAATAAGGAATGAACTTTCAAACCAACCAAAACAAAACGTGACTTAACTACTGCATCCTGATCAAACGATAACCATATTTAGAAGCAAAAAAATCTACCACTCTACCACGACAACGGCTTTCTCCGCAGCATCCAATCAACCAATTATAAAACTTTATGGAGAGGATTTAGCCTATTATTTCATTGGAGGAAATTAACAATTGTGTCCAAATAAAGTTGTTGAGTAATTCCGTCATGTCAGTTATCGTTTGTCTTGTGTTGTTAAGAGGACGGGTTGATTGACTTTTTTATTGGCCGTTGGACTAAATTATCGGGAATTAGCCTGTATGATGTTTTGATTGAAGGATTGTACTGGTTATGTTACGGCTTTGTTAGCTACTTTAGTGGGCAAATGGTTATCGAGAACTTGTTCAATTGCCAATTCGTAGGAAGGTTTACTCATTATAATAGACGGCAGCTCTTCGATTGTGTCTCTGCCTTTCAAATATCGTGATTGACGTACACAAGTCGATGTTTAGGTGTAAAAAAATTGTTGATTCACCATTTCACCACAAAATGTCACTTAGCAAAACAAACGCAACGCGCAAACAAAAAAAAACAATATCACATAACTGATAGTGAAAAAGAGAAACATTTTGCTATCATAAATATAAAAATAATTTATACCTGTGTACGGGACGTGGAAGCCATGAAAGTTGATACATACAAGGTGGCCGTTGAAGCCACCTGTTCTTTGATCGTGATCTGAAACCAAACAGCCAGGAAACTGTTTACAGAAAAACGCTATACGATCAAATATAAAACGGCTTACTTATTTTAATCGATGGCGCTTGAACTTTGAGAGAGCGTTTGTATTCAGCCTATGGAAAAGATAAATATAATTTTGAATGTACATAAATAATTTTGTTAGTTTGTTTTAGATGAATAAAAGAAAGATGTGGTTTTATGAGTAGGAAATAACATAACGCTCAATATAGAGTCCGTAAGTATAATAATAAATTCACTGCCTAGTTTTATTGGTTGGATTTTTCTATTGATGTCGAATTCTGTGTGGTCTTGTCTAAGACTTCTTCTTATGATTTTCGTAAAAGGCACCTAGATCGTTATAGTACGATCCCATCTCATCTTCGTCACATTAATGTACCTTGTTTTAAATTGTAAACAGAAGTTTGTGTACACTGCTTTTAAAAATCATTATTGCATAATGGATATTTATGATGGGTTAGTAGTGGACAATTACATTTTGACGTCAATGAATGACTTAATATGTACAAACTATGTTTCTAGATGATATTTCATTCATGTTCCATGCTACACTACCTGCTGCATTAGTTTGAATGATTATTTAGCTTGTTATAAGTCCGTTGTCTTAAGGACCACGCTTATCAATCAAATTATTTACTATTTTGCCGGCGTAAGTGTCAGTAGTAAGTAGTTGTTAAATTAGGTGTTTAGTTAGCATTGTTAATAATATTAGTCTGAAACTGTCTCAATGCAAGGTAAATTGCTAATTGGATTAGGAGCGAGTGTGGATCCCTGACTTGAGACTTATTTTCTACGCAAATGCATTAATTAAATTAAATTTTAAATATCTAAATTAAGAAGTGGAAAGCTCTGTTAATAGATAAATAAATATGACGAAGGGTAAAAATTTGAGTAAATTATAGACATATTAAGCGATGTAATTAATAAATACAAAATGTAGGCCACGCAATTATTTTCTTACTAGTTTATTTGTAGCTTGCAGCAGTAAAAAAGATACACAAAAAAAAAGATATCAACAAGTAAATACAATTCAAACACCCAAACTGATTCAAAACTACCCAATCGGTCAAAACAAACGCTAACTCTAAAGTTTTGTCGCGACTTGTTCAAGTCATTAAACTGTTAAATTGTCAACTCGGCTTCATTGTGGAAACTTAAGTGTAACTACACCGGAACACTGTCAGCTGTGAGTTAACGAACGAAAGTTTGCCAAGATAAGTGGGTTGTTACTTGTTATGAAACGACATACATATCGATCTTGGAAGTTTCGAGTGTTTCGCTGAATGAGGAACACGATTTGAAAAAAAATATAACGTTTATAATTTTGAAGAGAAATGTTCAATCACTTCTTGGTTGATTTTCAATGTTCTTTGATTGTATGTTTTGGTGAGATTCAAGCCTGTAAGTGCTGATGGTATTTTAATTTTATGCTCAATAATTATTGGTAAATTAATATCTACCAAGGTTCTTTTTCCTGTTTAGTTTTCTTTTACAGCTTTAGTGTGCAACCAATTTTGGATTACAATGTACAGAGTTTGGTACCTTTTTCGTGGCATGAGGAACAGGGTGTAAAGTTCACTCATCCACCATAGAAAAGAGAGGATCCTCCGACCAGACGGGTGTTGTGTCTGGCGGGCCGACTGCCCGACTGTTGATGACGGATAGATTTATATATGTCGTTCGCGCGGTAAACTCTAATTGCGCGATGCAGGATTTGTGTGACGTCATGTCTTTGATGCGTAGTTCGTATGTGGCTGTGTAACCGCTACACCTTTAATACTGCAACGGGCAGAAACTATTCTATTGTTTAAAATGGTCTGCATCAGTCTGCTTCAGTCTGCATAGAGTATTACTTCCTGATCGCATGTCTGGTTGCTAAGCTCAGTAGCTTTAGTATTTAAATGCGTGTTCGTGACATTAAACGCACGACGGTGTCTCAATTTAGTCGTTGACGTAAATTGTAAGTTAACTTTACTTAAGAACCCAGACGAAAGAAATCACCAATTCAACAGCCATACGTGATGATTATTGCAAAAGTGGATATGACCCATCAACTTCGTCAGATAAAGACCTTAATAAAGAAGTGGCCAGAGTAGAACAGAAACATATGAACACATATCAAAACAATAAATTACATCTCTAACAAACAAAATCTATTTTTCGCTAGTCATTCCAAAGAGGAAGTAATCAAACACAGTAGCTATAAGTAACAAAATCAGTGATAGAACCAGTATTGTTACTCCAGAAATCCTGCCCTTTAGACAATGCTAGTTTGTTACACAGTTAAACGCAAAGGCGCCAAGGGAGGCACGTTAATCTGACAAGCAACAACACAGAGCTGCGGCCACTGGCTGACTTAACGGCCCCTGTCACTCCACCAAGTAACTTTCAATTAGGCCCTACCCCGCATTGGAACCGCAAAGATTCCATCACAGACGTGAATCTCGAATTCAAACCTCTACATCGCTTGTTTAACACCAGATTACACACTGAAGATGGTAATGAACTTAGCAATGGATTCGTAAGGACAGTCAAGAGAAATTAAAGTCGTGTCGCAGTGTAATCGTGGCTATTCTTAGCAATTAGACAAAGCAGAAATTAGCAAATGGCAACAGTACTGTGTGGGTGCTCTCAGGAATCTTGTTAGGGGTCGAGTGAGTCAGTTAGTTGAGATTACAATGCCTAAGCGTCTTGTCCTTGTTTTGTTGCAAGGAGGACAACTTGATTATAAAATCCCAACCCTAATGCTTGAGTTAACGCTAAGGTAATTGTGTTGGAACAATTTGGCTGATTATTAGGAATGGCCGGCCTTGAGGTACGAAGGGCAAAGAGAAAGCTAATTAAATATTAATTATTTTTAAAAGTATATATTGGTGTCGAGAGACAGGATGAAATCATTTTAGTAAATTTCACTTTTAACAATCTCTGCAATCAATAGCTATGTAATTATATTTCCTGCTGAGTTAAGAAAATACCAGGTATGGATAAAACCTGAGAAGATAGTACCAATCTTAACGCATCCTATCTATTTTGCACAGATCCATCGCAAACATTTTACAGAAAAGGTTGACACTAGCGCTCACAAAAAACGACCACCGAAATTCATCTCGAATATTTGTCGAACATCAAAATTCGTTCTTAGAAAGTAATCACTTCCGAACGAACCGAGTGGAGATCAAATAATCTCCTTTGACCAGAATCAATATTTGAGTTCCAAATGGTACGTTTGTAAAGGATCGATGTGATTTGAATAAACATAGGTACTGTTACGGAGAATGCTTGATTCCTATCGATAAAATTTGAATCTACATGATTTGGTTGTTGATTTTCCCCGTTTTGTCTATTTTGAATTGCTAAGATCGTGTCAATGCGAATAGCGGCAGTCTTTGTGCCGCGTTCTTGGAACAATGTTTTCAAATCGATTTTGTAAGTACTTGTAGCCATGAGGAAATGCAAAACACATAGCAAGAAATTAACGCTACTGGTGGCCAAAAGGTTACACAGTCATAATTATTTACCTATATTTGCTACTACTTCGGTTGGTGGTTGCTCACCCCATACTTTTCCAAATAAGCATTGAATACCGAAGAAACTAAAATTCTCAAAAACATTTTCGGGTGAACTTAACAGAACTTTAACCAAGTTAAAAGCATTAATTACCATACAGTTTTCTTTCTCAGAACATCCCGCTTACTCAGAATTATTGAGAACAAAAACCGTAGAAAATGACTGACCATTAAACAAGCGTCAATACTAACGTCTACACATTTGTACAGCTTCCCGGCCATAGTTCCACTTAATAAATTGATTGGTCTCTGTAGCTTTATGTCATTGGAATAAATCAATAAGCAATAATCGTTATAATACTAATTTATCTTTGCACCAATCACTTAATTAGCACGAAGCAAAGGCAACAAGAATTAATAATGAATTATGATCAGTGTTTTTAACACCTCTGGATAGGCTGGTTACAAACTTGATAGAAGATGCAATAAACTGAACACAAGTTTCGTAAGATTAATTGATAAAGAGAAAAATATGATGTGTACTTGTGCAGTACATAATATGAATTTGCAAGAATGATCACATAAAAAATTATACCCTAAAACTAGTCATACATTAAAATAACTGTGAAATAATTAATTCGCAACAGCCAGACGTTGAAATAAGGTCAACGTCATCAATTATAAGCAGGAGTGATAACATAGAGTAACTGCTGCATAAAGCCCTATTCAAGAAGAAAAAGATGAAGCATCAACTATCACAAAATAAAAACAGAACATAGTACAAGACAGTACAAAAGCAATAAAATAAGGACAATAGCATCCAACAACGAAGAATGAAACCATTGTAAGAACGCCATTCACGTTAAATGACCAAGCATTAATTGCAAAATCAACTGATAAGAATGAACAACTGCTTGTATGACACTTTCTCGGAGATAGTGATGTCAAATGTCAAATGTTGGTAGATAAAGGTGCAATATGTTTGTCCGGCCCCGCATTATCGTAAACAATAACGCTTTAACATTAAGCAATGGAAGATAAAGGAGTGAAAATTGTTAGTAATTTGTTTATAATAGTTAGAATTTACGAGGCTTATTGGGGAAATTTGAAGCCGTTTTGAAACAAAGCTTACTTCAAAACGGCTGAAAATAGGTGTTGATAGGATCTTAAACTGGATACAGATCCTGTTCATTCAACCAAATTCAAAAACATCAATTCATCACCCAGTTCCATTGTTTTCAACACATATAATAACCTAATACGTAGAGACATCGACCATAAAGCGATCAACATCGCTTCAATCCAAGCTGTCACCACATTGAACGCACGCTGTAAGCGCTTTACGAACAACACAGCGACAATGTCCTGCTGTCAAGAACTAATATACCGTTTATATATTTTATTGTCTTAGAGCCTTTTAGGGTCAATAGCGCATCGTATGCATGATAGAGGGCGAGCTCGGTGACACATTTACGTCGCTAAGCAATTCATCAATAGTACTTTGCCAATAAACAGAATATTTTATAGGAATTTCGTTTAGGTATAGAATGGTTATAAACAGAAAAAAATGTTGAATGATTGACATTTCAAGTTTGTAAGATGTTGTCGAAGATGTTGTTGTTGATGATTGTCTTTAAGTGCTGGCAGGGTGCTAAGTCATCGTCTGTAAGTGAAGGATTGATAAGCACAGAGCACAATCCATTTTCCTTAAATGACTTTCGCAACCAGTGTGGTGAGGTGGCGCGATGTGTTTTGACTGCGGCGTCACGAACAAAAGTAAGGCATTAAGTCCACCTTTGTACTTTTTTATTTGTGTGAAAAGTTTAATTAAATAAATAATAAATAAAAGTAATGATGCATTTCATTGCAATCCTTATAAGAATGCAAAACAGGATTCAATTTGTTTGATTATACTATAGGAATTTGTTTCATTATATTTCAGGGTATGTATAATAGCAAATATTCCAAGAAATTAAACAGCGCACAATCTATGAATTTGGAAAACACAATTAATAAATCCCTATACATATTCAACGCGATGAAGAAGAACACAAAATTCTGGTCCAAAAATAAAACATCCAAAATGTATATTTCTCACATTACTCTTTTCGATTATACGGTTCAAACGGCCACTTACGAACGAGAATTCATTATGTCATGCTTCGACACATTTCAAAGTTATTTTGTTTCGTAGAAACGTCTCCATTGCACACAATCGTTATAAATCCACGTTCGACTATTTCTAGTGCCAGTTTAATTTGAGCTTCCTCTTTCTTCATTACCTTAGCTGTAAGAGGTTTTATTGATCGGTCGTAAGTTCCGACTTCATTGGTCATGGTGACCGCTTCAATGGTTTATATACTCTTGGTTCGCTATGCATAGTTATTTTCCTCACGTATATCGGAAAGGGCGTTGAACTTATATTGTTATTAGTACTGATATGGCAGTCTTTATAATAGCTAAAGCTATTTACATGATCTCATTTGCAAGTATGTTACTTGAGTCATGAATGAATCATGTTGGTGACAAAGATTTTTCTGTTTGTTCTTTTCATGGAAACTGTTTATTTACGGTGGGAACATCTCCTCTCTTCGCGAATGTTTAGAAACCGAATTTTTCATGGTAATTAAATTGTATAACTTGGCTTAATTTTATTTTTGTCTTAAGTATATTTTTGTAAGAACTTGGAACAAAATAAATCATGAGCTCCAGGTATATTCTTGCATGATTGATATTTCATACGAAAAAACAAACTCTACTAAAACAAAAATTATGCAGACGCTATTTTATTATAAGAAGTTGATCAATATTAGAGCAGGATTAACCACCTAAATCTGTCCGGCCTCAAAATTACTATGAATGACTATTAATTTTGAGCTATATTTAGAATTGTCTTCTTTCAGAATTTTAACAGAAATTGACTTTCTGTTATCGTTCTAAATTATTGATTGAGGTATAACTAAGCTTAAAGCAGATTGTGAAGACCTTGCCATGTATTCAGAAAAGTTTAAATTGCGCACCTGATTTCCCTTAAGACTGCACTGCAAAGGATCAGACGATAGTCGGTTCTCTATAATATCATGCGCGAATAAACAGCTTAACGATAAACTTTATAACTATTATGATACTATGGATTTGAATCAACGTTCAGTATTTACAAGTGGGCACATAAAAACTTATAACGAAGTAATTAATAAAAATAAAATTATAACTTACTTAACTAAAACTATTCAAAAACTAGCTATATAGCATCGAAAAATTCATCCACATCGCTGTCGACGGGTAATGCTATCCAAGAGACTGACCGCATTGCCACGTTGTATGGCAATGCTTAGCCTCTGGCCAAGGTAAAAACAAGCCCTTGGGTCACGGGAAGTGTCAAATAGCCGTTTTGAGATTTCATTGAAGATGCCGTGAGCACTCGGACCCCACGACCCGAAAATATAAATATATTACCTGGAAGGTATTTTATAAAGGTCATACGGTAATAACACTTACGCTGCTTGAGGTTTTCTGCAGCCGGAGCAGCAGCACCAGCACAGCACGCCGACCCAGGAAGATGGGATGGCGCAAGGGTGTCGACTGTCGACACAGGTTGCATCCTTCACTAAAGGCCTATCTACCTTCCATGAAGACATGCCATTGGGTCTCTTGCCATCGTCGCGTACCAAGCCATTGGGTTTTAATATAGCTGGAACGCCGGCGGTGACAAGAGCTCATCGGATGATATCGGTAATTTTAGCGTGACCCACACTTCGGCTGCAAGACAGGCCGTGATGCCCGAGGCTGTTGACAACTTCGCCACAGTGACAGCGATGAGGAGAACAACAAGGAGCTCCTAGTCGTAGGGAAGCAGCGAAGCGGAAGCTAGTGTCGTCAAACAATTTGAATGAATAGTTACAAACATAATTTATACGTGTTTGAATTTCTGTCATCAACTGAACATAAATTGTAAGTTACTTATGAATGCCCATGTCTTGACAACCAGACTCATGTTGCCAATACAAGAAACAAGCTAATACACAACTTCAATTATAAATTAGTTTCAGTAGAACACAATTTACTAATAAACCTTATAGAAAGCGGCATCTGTTCAATGGACTATTCATACTATGAATGCTATCATTAATAATCTTTTCTGTTTCAATGTATTCAGTTCCCGTATGTCCATTTGTTAATTTGACGTGTCTGAAATTAGAAACATGATTGCTTTTATTTATTTTATCAAATGTGTTTTGCCAATGTTTGTGGCATGGTGATGGATTATCGCTTCTGCATCTTCTGTTGTTTTTATTTTCGTAACGGGATCACGTTTGGATTATTTTTAAATCAGGGACAATGTTCAATAGGGATGTTTTTCACCCAGTCAGGGTGAAAAAAAAAAAAACTATTTAGTCCGTCATCGTCAATCAGATAGTAAAAAACATATTAGACACGTATTTTTTGCTTTATCATATTAATTTAAAAAAAAATTAGATAAAACGCATTAAAGTTAAAATATACCGGACAGTGACGTCATGCCACATCTTAACTCAATGTATTGCCGTAATCTTTTGGTTCGTAAAAAAGAAAAATAGGTACGTGTCCAATATTTTATAATAATCTATCTGACGGACAAAAAATATTGTCGACATCCCATTAATAGATTCCGATGGACTTATGGGTTTTGCAATGCAGCTTCCGATTGAATAGCCATCGATAGCGTCACGTTTTAAAATATATTATTTGCAAATTCTAGAATTGATTCCTTCAACAACTAGGGACGTATTTTGCATTTACGTTTATGGTAGTGGCGCCTCAATGTAGACAACATTTAAATATGTCGATGGAAATAGCTGTCCATTGTATTCCTAATTGATATATTTAGCGCTTGTCAATAGCTGCACTTTACGATTTCCGACACTGAATCTATACATATTAAAAATCGAAGTGTAAAGAGGAAGTAGCTAGTCACGAACAAAAAAAAACAATAAAACCTCTTTCCCATTCAGTCCATATGAGGTGTAATTAGTCGTGTAGCGTTAATGTTAATTATCGCCATGGGAAGACAGTACCAACACAGTCTATTGATCGAAGTTCGATGTCTGTTAACTATGTGGCATGCATGTTAAGAGGTTTTTTTCTTTTATGCCAGGTTCGCTTGAAGCGTTTTTGTTTGAGTAGATGATAGATATCGCTGTGTGATGGTTGGTTTTGTCGTTTTTTTATGGGAATGAAGTGTGAATATAAAATACATTGTTAGTAAGTTATGAGTTCAATTTTGTTGCGGTGCCCGATTTGCTGATCTATTAATACTTGTTAGACCTTTCTAGTGAAAAGATCTGCTAGTTTTAGTTTATTCTTGTTAATGATTATCATTTTTAGTAATTCTATTTGTTTTATATTTGCTTGTCACATAATTAAAACCATAACAATAGCCCACTTTACATCACACCTCACCTTCAACTCATCTAATATCTTCTATACATCTTTCCGCTGCGCTCATATAGGTCGATGTAGTAACAAATTAACACATACGGCATCGCCCTTCGTTCACAATGCTTCATTGTTCTAACTGTGGTAATTTGTTTATTCACAGAACGAACTTTCGGGGTCGTAAAATGGAGATCACGATTGAACTGGAGCATTTTTGGTGTGAAAAAGTATTGGTTTTTTTATCATGTTCAACTTTGTTTCTTTTCGTTTGAAGTGTGAACTGAGCTGGAAACAACTCGCTCCTGCAGTTTTTATGCGCAACTTAT
The DNA here is from genome assembly GCA_963853775.1 of Xanthia togata. Lineage (NCBI taxonomy): Eukaryota > Metazoa > Arthropoda > Insecta > Lepidoptera > Noctuidae > Xanthia > Xanthia togata. The sequence goes on along the minus strand of OY970797.1, from coordinate 3,286,452 downwards.
GAATTATGATGCACGGAATTAAGCCTTGTGTTATTTATTTGTTTTATTATTTCTCTTCTTGTTATCAATCTATAACCCTTTTCAAAAGCTTCCCAATTCAGTGATTTGTGGCATCGTCGTCATAACTACGTTCATCAGATGGATTGGTTGAACAAAATAGAAAAAAGATGCTTTTTGTGGTGCCCACATTTTAACATTATCAGTAAGGGCAACATTCATAAATCGACTTTGAATTTATTTTGATAAGTAAGTTCATGCTAATATGAACCAGATTATTCTTAAACGAATCCTAATATTCGCATAAAAAATGTGAGCTTCATACAATATACTGAATATGAACCTTACGTCGTTAAAACTAAGGCTAACTTTACTTAGAAAAATAAGTCAAAATGGGTTCAGTGAATCTTGTCCTTTAGGAGACTAGTCAAAGCGACATTTTCCACTTCCACGTTTTTACGTTTTGGGCCAACGAGATTTGAAATATTGACGTACCAGCCATATGAAGAACTAGGTGGTCGCATTCTCCTAGTACGGTAAGCTAACAATTTGTAGTCGTAATAAAACCCAAAAACCGGCCAAGTACGAGTCGGACTCGCGTACCGAGGGTTCCGTACAAACCAGTAAGTTTAAAATTATTAAAAATATTTTTATTATATGATGTAACTAAAAATTTATGGTTTTCCCAATTTTTCCTTTATCTGTGCTATAAGACGTTGCTTCGTAGCAAATTTTAAGATTCTGAGTTCACGGGAAGTACCCTGTAGAGTTTGATTCCCTTGCGAGTGTCGAAAATTTTCGGAAATTTGCGGCATAAACTGCTGTATCTTTTGATTGCGTTAGCTTAGAAGTTTGATTTTTCTACAGCTCCAAGGAACAGTAGATTTAAGTATTTGATATAAATTTCAGCTTGATACTTCCACGCGTTCCTGAGAAAAAGGGTCTTGACATATAGACAGATGGACGGACGGACGGACAACAAAGTGATCCTATAAGGTTTCCGTTTTTTCTTTTCGCGGTACGGAATCCTAAAAATGAAAGGAATTATAAAAAAAACCTGCATAGTTTTATTCGCCTTGTATTAATAATCATCAAATTTTTATCATATTTGTTAGCATATTTTAAGTACAAATCGAAAATACGTTAAAATTAGAGGTAACTTCGTGACGTTTTTTTTTATCGAGAAAATTATAATATTTTGTGTTTCTGTCCCACAAAAAGTTTGGAAATTTCATTTAGTTACTCATATTATTTTTGTTTCATACCTAAGTCTTATCAATTTAATGAAAACTCAAATTGAAGATAGGCAATTTTGGTTACTTTCCCCTCTTAATACTGGGTAGTTTATACTACGAGTAGGTATGCAACCATGGTATATTTATTATTTCTCACTATATGATCTTAGCTCAAAATCTAACATTCCCTACATTATCCTTTCTGAATACTACTCTTGCGTAAAAGGTAGTAACATTCTCAACAGTAGTGTCTAACAAATCAAGTGGAAGTGTCTATTGTTTGTTCTCTTAAACAATGGAGCTCAACTTATGCGTAATAGATCTTTAAGCTGAGCACTAAGTTGAGCATTAGCAATAAAATGAGTGTTCATACACCTGACATTGAGTGCTCAGAATAGCAACGCGGTGTGTGATGTGGTCCTAAGAATGATTGGTATGGTTATTCACAGTAGCTCAGCATTGAAGCTTCCCGTATGTAGCTTATAAATCATAAAAACTTAACTGCAGCCAAAGGACAAATATCCAATTTAGGAACTGCCTAGCCTTTTCCCAACTATATTGGGGTCGGCATCCAGTCTAACCGGATGCAGCTGAATACCAGTATTTTACATGGAGCGACTGCCTATCTGACCTCCACAACCCAGTAACTGGGTAATACGATACCCCTTGGTAAGACTGGTTGTCAGATTTTCGGGCTTCTGACGACCCGTAACGACTGTCAAAGATCCACGAATGACAGCCGGGACCAACGGCTTAACATGCTTTCCGAGGCACGGAGAAGTCTCATTATGTAAAGATGGTCACCCATCCACAGACCAACCCCGGCAAGCATAGCTTAACCTGATGGATCGACCCGTGCAGCAGTTATTACTTAGCCACGAGCTCCTCAATTCAATTTTGAGAATGACTAATAAAACAATTAAACTGTTATGTCTAGCGGCCAATTTTGCCACCATACGAATATGGAATTAATTTTAAAACTTTTTAGAAAGAAAGAAAATTAGGTTTATTTGTCACAGAAATACGTGCAAACAAAAAAAAAACAACAATATAAACATTACAAATATTCGGCAGCTGCACGTCATGACTGTGACAAGAAGGCTTCCACTCAGCATAATGCTCTGCTTTGGGGGACCACACAGCGCTGATTTTCAGCGGTCACCCGAAAAACACGTAATAAAATAATATAAATTTAAAATTGCTTAAAACCACTTCAAAAACTCCTCTTCCACCAAAAATGAAGTTATTATCAAAAACATCAACCGAACTTAGACATAAATTCTATAATGACAGTAAACCCAGATCGATTGCTCGTTAGGGATATTTAACAACTAATTCTTCTAAACTTGCTGAAGTATTGAGCCGTTCGTTAGAAGTTACCAGCCACGCGACGTCGGCGGTTAATTGTTAGAACCCAGAACTCCGCACTAATGAAGGAAGGAAATTAATTTTAACTCCGAGTTCAGTCGTTCGTTTTGTTGGAAATAATGATTCTATCGATGTTGGTATTTGGAAAGTGGAATTTGAAATTTTAAGAGCAATTATTTGAAAGGATTATTTTGTTACAAGATTAGGTACACCGTGCAACAAAAATTACTGGGTACTTTACAGTACAAAAGCAATTTTTCATTCAAGTTTGGATATTTGGGAGCATATTTGGGAGTGGTGCGGGGAGGCGAAACCCCGGGGCTTGACTCCGATGCCGCGAGAAATCGCGGCACAGTGGACAGAGCTCCGACGGGATCACATGGCGTCATGGAGAGTGCGATTGTCGCAACCCAGTGCTGGGCACGCCACTATTGCGGCGATAAGTCCCCTCTTTGAGGAGTGGCTGGAGAGGCGCCACGGCGTCCTCACCTTCCGCCTGACGCAGGTCCTCACCGGACATGGCTGTTTCGGGAGGTACCTGTTTCGTATAAGGCGGGAGGAAACGCCCGGGTGTCATCACTGCGTGGATCGCCCGGAGGACACGGTGGAGCATACGGTGGAGGTATGCCCGGCTTGGGCAGAGCACCGCCGTGTCCTCGTGGAGGCGATCGGTGGCGGGGATCTCTCGCGTCCGCCCCTGGTCCAGGCCATGGTACGGAGCGAGAGGGCATGGGAGGCCGTCACCTCCTTCTGCGAAGCAGTAATGCTCGCGAAGGAGGAGGCGGAGCGCGTGAGGGAGAGGCAAATTTCGCGCCCTCACGCCCCTAGCCGCCGCAGGAGGAGACGCCCCGGGCGTCGGGAATCGATCGCGGATTCCCGGCCACCGTAGGCGCGGGCTTGCGGACGGTGAGCAATGGGTAGCTCGCCATCCGGTAAGGACCAAGCCCGGGTCAACGGCGCGTTGTGTTCCACGCGCGCCTCAAAGAGTGTCAGCGAGTGAAGGGGTCCGATGAGACCATTGCCTGCCGGGGTTGTGGGAAAGTCCGAAAGGGATACCGTGGCCCCCTGGCATTGCACAGGCAACAGAAGGAACACGGGTGGGTTTTAGTCAGTAAGAGTCTGACACGCCCTCCCGCTCCACCCGAAAAAAAAAAAAAAAAAAAAAGGTACACCGTGCAACAAAAATTACTGGGTACTTTACAGTACAAAAGCAATTTTTCATTCAAGTTTTTTTTATACCTTTTGGGTGAATATGCAAAATTCTACAACTAAACACTATATTGGATGTTCCTTTTTCTGAGACAGTTCTTTTGTGACTAGCCCGCTAGAAATGGAATATACAGGGTGATTGGAAGATGGGTGCAAAGCTTTAAGGCGAAGATAGTACAGACCATTTGAAACCATTTAAGCCATGGTTGTCTCAGACGAAGTCTTACCAATTTTTTAAACCTAATATTTGTTTTTTTTTTCGGAAATTCCCAAAATTCTATGTAAATTGCATAATCATGGCCAAATTGAATGATATATGAGTTCATTTTTTATTTATTTAATCAAAGTAATGTGTAAGCAATCACGCAAAACATTTTTTAGGCTTCTGTGAACATTAGACATATTTCCGAAAAAAAAAAAAAAATAAGTTTAAAAAAATTGGTAAGACTTTGTCTAAGACAACCATGGCTTAAGTGGTTCTAAATTGTCTGTACTATCTTCGCCTTTAAGCTTTGCACCCATCTTCCAATCAATATTTAAATGATTATGATTTTAATGATTTAATAAAATACGTATACTTTGCAGTAAAACACAACACATATAATAAATGAGAATGAGTATAAACTAACAGTAAAAGTAAATAACAAATACACCACCTAATATTGCAAAATGCTATTTTACGACCGTCTTAAATGACGGAATACCTAGAAAATCTGGTGTTTAGTAGGTGTGGGCTTGCCAATACAACTGACTGAATGGAATAAGACACATGCCATGTATTTTTAACTTCGTAATTTTCCTAAAATGGACAGAAGACGTTACACCATTACGAGTTTATAGCTAAACACCTGTTTCCTAAAAGTTTAATAAACATAACGATTTAGTCAAAGACTGTCAAAGTCATGTCAGGGATTTTATTAGCTAGCTGAACTGTTGCCATATCTAGCAATTAACGTGATGTTGATTGGTCTTTAGAAACCGCGAGGTGTAAATATTTACTTGCGTTTTGTTTTATTTTACATTATTATATGTATAATTAACCCTCTCGATTCGTTTACATATTATCTGTTTCTCGTCATAGAGACATATTTCACGTCGAGCACCTCTGTTAGGCCGAGTCCTATTTAAAAACGATCGTCGCACGTTTCATTCGCGATCGGTCCCGTGCATATGTCACTTTTTGTACGGAAAACCGGAAAGCGCCCTCTGCCGGCGCGACCACGCGTTCCGATTCATCGAACAAAAAGTTCGACCGATCGTCTTTTCGTGCGACGATCGCTTTTAAATAGGATGCGGGGTTAGAGCAAACTTCGTCGTGTACAAAAGCTACGATTATCGAAAGAGGTTATGTTGGATGAATGTCCAAGTCCTCCAGCTTTATGCTCTGTCGTAGACAAAGCTCTTAGATTTAACGAGTAGCATAGGTCAAGGAAAATATGTGTCTGTTTGAGAGGTGTAGAACATGTTTATGCGATAGCAAAAGCTTCAAAAGATGGCAAACCGATCCGTCGGATTCCGAGTCGTTGAGACTTTACCACTTCTTACTACGAAATTGACTCATGCATGAAGTTTTGGGTTCAAATCCGCGGACAGTACCAATGTGGCGTTTTCAATTCATATAATTATATACTTTCTAAGTTCATTTAGGATATTATTGACATCAGTGAAGGAAAACATCGTGACGTGAGGAAACCTGGACTTTATCGCCAACCTGTCTTGAGCAAGCGTGGTGATACAATTATTATAGGCTGATATTTTTAATAGGAATTTAGGATACCTACCTATGTCGGTAGGTATTACATCTCTAATGAATAGTCGATAGTTAGTAGACGCCTCAGCATTGAAAATCGATTAAAACTAACGCGTTGTTGGTTCATGTAACCGCATCTAAGTACATCTGTGCCCTAATTTTCGTAATTAAATACGATTTATCAGGAAACATTTATGAAGATTTATAGATAGTAATAAATTTTATTGTAATAACTTGCATATGCTGCTCTGACCCAATACAACTATGTACGGTCGGAAACAGAATTAATAAAATAAATATGTTATCTAAAGTTTACTCTTATCGTGGCCCTGTTCGTTTAGAATGACCGATTACAAAGCGGCGACTGAATGTAGTTGTCACATCAATCAATCATTTTATCAACTCCGGTGATGTAATAAAGCCTTCCTAAACCCTTGTTACTACGCATCGTTCAAGTATGTGATACTATGCATCAAGAGTATTGAGTTTACAACCCTTTTTTGTGGTTACGAGTAGGTACTTATCTGCATAAAGTGGAGTCGAAATTGCTTGCTATGTTTTGATACTTACGTTCTTTTATGCACAACAACACCATAACATCCAATATCGGAGATAAGCCATCATCGGTTAATTGTATAGTCTAAAGAATGATATAATACTACCTTTCACCCGCGGCTTCGCACACGTGGTATGTCGATAAAATTTTGCCTATGTCCTTCCCCAAGGTTCAAAGTATCTCCATACCAAATTTCATCAAAATTGGTTCAGCCGTTTAGCCTGGAAACCGTAATAAACCAACAAACTCATATTAGCATTTCTAATATCAATTAGGATTCTCTGTTCTAGTCTATTACGTTACTTTTGTATCTGGTAATCGTACCTATTACTAAGAAATTATATTGCGAAACGCCTCGTGTGTGCGTCATGCATGTTTTACTAAGTTTTTTTTTGCAAATCACGAAACATAATCCAAACTTCGTCCTCATAAAACACATCGTAACGCGTACATAATTCTTCTAAATATGTAGTACACATAATTAATCTTTAGCGTTCATGTGGCACCATCAGATATGTGCCTACCACACAATGGCCCATGACTCGCCACTTCTTCACCAAAGAACTATAGATATAATTAGTGATATAAGTTGTAGCGTAAAAAATATGAATAGTGCGAATATTTTAATTGCCAAATGTGTTAATATAAAAAGCATTTATTGTTAGTCTATATAAGGTAGGTATTCGTAGTTCGCTTTGAAGTCTTCCGGCAAGAGACGTCGGTCTTTAAAGCCAGGATTACACAGGCCAGTAACTTGCACAAAAGCATTCTCAGTAGCTTATATGCTATTGTGATCCACCCATCTATATCATCACCAATTAAAAGTTGTTATAGAACATAGACATGTACAGGTACTTCTTACCAGTGGTTAAGGCCTCCCTTTCATGCACGAGGTTCGGGGTTCAAATCCAGGCAAGTACCAAGTACATTAATATGTATTTTCTGGGTTTATCTTGGACATTACTGACATCGGTGAAGAAACATCGTGAGGAAACCTGGACTATAGTTAATATAAGACTGAAATCGCCAACCCGTCTTGAGCAAGCGTGGTGATCAGTGCTCGTGCCTTCTCTATATGAGAAGAGGCCTTTGTCCTACAGTGGGACAGTAACAGGTTGGTATTATTATTATTAGTATGCCGTTTCCTGTCTTGAAAGCTTCTTGATGACCTGCGATTATTATGTCAATTTTTTGTGCAAATTGAGAGTTCTTTTATTTCATCAGCACCCAAATCTTCCAAATCAATAAAGTATTCATTGCTCGCAAATTGCAACACTCCCTGTGTTTCAATCCTGTTAAAACGATGGATAAGTCCTCCTGTATTTTAATAAAAACAAAATGATATTTTCAATCCATCTGTCATCGGATAGTTACCATACTGTTGTAAGCAAAAGGGCAAAAAAAACGAATTACGATTTTTGAAATGTTTAAATTTATACTTGCTGTGAAGAAACTAAACGAGAAACTGTTTTAAATATAATGTTTGAAGACCCTTCGAAACATTGCTTACATGGCACAACTTTAAGTAAAGCAACATTTTATTGCATTCAACACACAATTAAAATGCTACGTGGCAGCGAATCTAAAAGTAAAATGTCCTATTTCAGTACCTACCTTAAGAATGAACCAAAGTACATTGTAAGAAAACATTAACATTATTGTACAGGTGAGGCATTTTACTACAGTACGTCTATTCAACATTTATTTGCCAATGTTTTATTTGTTAACTGCGAGTATTAAAGTTTAAGCTTGTGCGCAGTTTCTACAACATCCTGTATGGTAATGTAGATTTTGGAATGAATGGTAAAGGTGTAAGAGAGCATTGAAAATGAGACAAAGTTAGCTACCTTTTCTGTTGTTCACATAATACCACGCCTGTATTTCCCCAAGGGTTAGGCAGAGGTGTATCTATAGTACACCCACATTTCGCCAGTTATGTTTAAGTCCCATGTAATAGGGGGATGTGAATAAAATGTGAATAAGACGAAGGTACATGGTCTTTGAAAGAGGAGAGGATGTATCGGTGTGTGATATGAAAATAAATGATAAGAATGTGGAGCAAGTAAGTGAGTTTGTATACTTGGGGAGTCTGGATGGGAAGATTGATGAAGATGTGGAAAGGAGAGTAAATGCGGGAAATAAAGTGGTGCTATACATGCTGTTGTGACCCACCAGTTGATGTCCAAAAAGGTTCGACTGGCTGTTCACAATAGTGTGCTGGTGCCCACGCTTATGTATGGAAGTGAATGCTGGGTGTGGCAAAAGAAGCATGAAAGTAGGATACATGCTGTGGAAATGCGTTCCTTGCGAAGCATGTGTGGTCCAACTATGAATGATAGGCTGAGAAATGATGTGATAAGACAACGGTGTGAGTTAAAAGAAGATGTAGTGACAAAAATTGAAAAGTGTATGCTGAGGTGGTTTGGTCATGTTGAGAGGATGAATGAAAGGAGACTAACAAAATGTATTTACAAGGCAGATGTGAATGGATATGTCGGGAGGGGACGCCCTAGGAGGACATATACTGACCTTATTGGTGATGTTCTTCAGAAAGGACAGGTGCGTAGTACTCGCAACATGCGTGCGTGTATGACCAGATGTATGAATGAACAAGGCAAAAGGAGTATTTAAGGATCGTAGCAGGTGGCATTCTGTAGTTTCTGCCTACACCTATGGGAAGAAGGCGTGAGTTTATGTTTGTATGTAAAAATAATATTATTTAAAAGTGGCGATTCACCCGTTTTGGGGGAGTCAATTCGTGCGAAACTCCGCACCTAAGACGACCCACTGACTCAAAAAGCCGAGAAATTTGTAATGGTAAAACCCAATAACACTTTGCCCTACCCGGGCATCGAAACCATGACCTCATGCTCAGCAGTTAGCAGTTGTGACCACTAGACCAACGAGGCAGTTCTGTTCTTCATTGTCGAGATACTTATTATCTAAACCTAGGCACATAATAGTATATTGATTATCATTGTAACTCAGTGTATGAACTTTGCAAAGAATAATGAGGCAGTGTCATGGTTTTATTTACGTCGCGAATCTTTTGTCGATCAGCATTGTATGAATCAATCAAGTCTATCGCAGTACCTATTCACAGTACGCTCTGAAAAAACACCTTTTTTATATTGCAGTAATATATCTTTATCATTGTTTACCACAAATACTAATTAAAATTACAAAAATATGAATTACCTACGTTCTTAAAATTCTTGCCATCTTTTTCTACAATAGACACAATATTGCAACCGTGCATCTAAATTCTGAATTTTCATAAGTGATTTGTATTTGTTACGTGTATTTTACTTAAAGTTATTTAAATAACAAATCTAATTTCAATCAGAATTTGCACTGGTTGATGCTATCTAAACAAGAATACAACGTAAAATATTAAATAATAAAATATCAGTGATCACACTTTAACACTGATCAGCAATACAAAAACATCGTGAAATCGTGACGTGAGGCAACATACAGACAAAACTTTTGAAACATTTTTCGTTACATACATTTTACGTAATAAACAAATGAATGACCCTCGGTTTCTGAAAGCTTGATTAAGTTTTTTATCAGATAATCTTACGGTGAGTCTCTTGTTAGTCTGTGACATGACCAATTATAGTTACATAGCTGACGATCAAAATTAAAACAAGCATTCAGAAGACGAAAGCATACATTTTAAAGTGCATACGTAAATACGTCAAAAATTCAGGGACATTTTAAAGCTCATCTTTGTTTGACCAAGTAGGTAGGTAGGTATATCACAAAAAACTGGTGTAAAACATTCTTATTTACCCACCTGTCTGAATAAAAATTAACAACTGTAAATTTTCCTCGACTATCCATTGATTACAGGTTACAACTAAAAGAAAACATAAAATTCAATACTTACATTCACCATTCATTCAACAATATCCTCAAACTTTTACCGACTAAAAAAATCACAACACTTCCACTTTGTTACGATAATACAGTTAAATACTTTTTGTCACACTGACACTTGTGAAAAAAAAAGGATGTTTTTCGTGATCCAAAGTCGGAGCAAAAAGGCGCTCGTGCGGGCTCGGCCGACAGAAGCTAGGAAACGACTGGCGATTCCGTGGAACTCGAATGCACCTCGGTTTGTGAAACACTGGGCTCTGTGTCGTACTGTGTTTCTCTTTGGCACTGTTTCGAACTTTTGTGCTACGTTTTTGAGCTTTTAAATTCTACTTACATTATATTTTTATAGGACGGTAGAAATAGTTTTAGAATTCGTGAGTAGGTTTTGAATATTTAAAATCAGAATACCCTGATAATTTCGCCGATTTATATTATTATTATTTTTTAGATTTTTAATTCATATTCTTTATGGCACCTCTGTTTAGGTAATGAGCTAGATCTAAATATCAAAAAATATTTGGCCTAGCTCTTAAGGGGGAGGCGTGAAATTGTATTCGCAGTTGCAATGTATAGATGTGTAGATGTGTGTGTGTTTGTGTGTGTAGATGTAGATAAGGTGAGTATCGATAATCGGCCAAACATTAAACAAAAAAAGTTAACTGTGTAAATGGTCGTAGTGTTATTCAGCAAAATGAAAATGATTGCAATAAATTGCACGTCAGATAATCTGTCAAGATTGATGAATCAAAGCTTTTGTTGTCAGGTATCAAATAACAATTGACGAACGTGAAAAAAATATGGTAAAGTATGACTGTGTGGGACCACCTGCAATAATACTTTACACATAAAGTAAATATTACAGACACACATAGACATGAAATAGCACCTAAACATACCACAAAAAGTAAAAATCGTGTCCATACAAAAAGTACGTGACAAATATAAAAATAATCCAATCCAAAAATAGAATAAGCGACTAGAATTCGAAAAAGACTTAACAATAAAATTGTATTCCGAAATTAACACAGAACTTTGTACAACATAAATTTCTTTAACAATAGTAGGAAAAAAAACTTGAAAATATAACACAGTGTATCTAGTTGGAATACACAGTGTTCAATGTTTTTACCGCCGTTTGGCGCGTGCGCGGTGCGAGCTTTGATACGGAAAGACGAAAGTTCGGTTCTGTTATTTCAAAGAAGGTGAGCCATTAACGTTTATGTTCTGAAGGACTATGAATTTAGGTAGGTAATTAAAATCAGCACTAAAACATTGGTTTCTCCTAGACAGTTAACCATTCTTAGTAATGGTAAAATAAAATAACGATGTTTTAAGAGGAATCGTGATTAAATTATTGATGTTCAATACGGTACTTCAAAAATAATTGTGTAAAACAACATTATAAAGTTTTTAGTATCTTAGGTCCGAACGTAGAACGTTTAATTATCGTGTAATGGCATCAATTTGTCTGCCAACAACAACAACATTTAACAGTCCAGACGTCAGAAGGGTTAGTTGGTGGTAAACCTTAAAAATATGCAAGTGAAGACGAAGACAAAATATAGTAAGCAATAACAACATCTTCAATCAAGCGTTTATTAACATTTTTATTACTTTTTTTTACTATCACGTTTTTCCCATCAATAAAATTGGCAATCGACCTATTTAAAAGAAGGGTATTATTATTATTACTTGTTATAATGTTAGGAATATCATATAATTTTACAATGTTTGTAAATATGTGAGCACCATGCATCTATCTCATAATTAATTTATGTCATTCCTTCATTTTTATTCTTTTTACCTATCGTGGTATAGTAATCTTATTCTAGGTGCATAGTCTTCACATATAATTATATAATTAATGTATAAAAGATATTGTGAAAACATTTTAAAAGAGTAACGGTGGAGTTTCTTGCCCATTCTTCTCCATACGAAAACTACCTTTTGGAAGGGGCGACTAGAATCAATTTTTTTTTTTTTTTTTTGTAAATGTTGACAAACAATGATTATTGAAGAAAATTGTAAGATTTAAAGTTGAAACCTTCTTATAGATGAATGTGTTACTAATTCTCTTTAGTGAGTGATTGCGTAAGAATTTAACCCGAACAACGTTTGTTTACACTTTTATATGATACTTTTTGAACAGACTACGTTTCGGTGTCGTATGTTATAAATTTATTATAATACATTTACTGCAAGTTTTTAGAAATCAGGCTGCAGTATTTTTTAAGTCAACAACGAAAGGGAAATTGTCCCTCAGAAACCAAAGACATGACCATAACCACAACAGCGAACATGCTTAGACAACAAGTCGCCACAGTGTCCAGCAAAACCAAAACAAGCCATATTGACAAGAACAGCACTTCATAAATTAATGTCAGACATTGTCAGATGACTGCACTATTTGCTAGTGTTGTACCCATTTTGGCCAACAACTAAATCTAGGCATTATTTCACGGTACGCAGACATTTCTCCTACGAATGCGAATAAACTAGTAAATACTGGTTCGCAAGATGTGAGAAGTGTATAAAACTAATAGATGGTGTTTCAAGTGTTCTAAGGCTTCCCATTCGCGGTGCGAGAAAATTGAAGAGAGTTTTTAGTCGGTGCATTTTCATGGTATCGCTGTTGCAATATTGTTTCGTTCGAGCAAATAGTTCAATGATTTTGTTAGGTTTCCCAGTGTAAGTGTAAAATTAAAAACGTTTTGATTTTTTCTACTGTGTGCAGATTTATTGCTTTTTATAGAGAGCCAAAGTATTTTATTGTATTTTTTTATTTAATATTAATTCTGTGACCCTTAAAATTTTACATATAATTTTAATTAAGATTCTGTGACCCGTATAATTTGTATTACCCATTAGTTTATTTTAATTGCATTTGACATTTTATTTTAATTTGAATTCGGTCACCTTTATAATTAGTACCCATGTTAATTGCATTGTTATTTTATTCTATTTTGATTTATTCTGCAGTTGTAGTATAGTGAAAATTTTATTTTATATAATATGCGTAAATGTAAATTGCCTGAATTAAATGAATTTTATTTTTATTTATTGATATTATTTTGTACTATTTTCCGATTGATCATTTTCGGTATATCATGGTAGAAAAATAATTTTGATTTAAACTTTTGTTTAAAAAAAACTCAAACTCAACTCACAAACAGAGCTTCTGTTTGTGAGTTGAGTTTGAGTTTATCAGACACATATTACTTGTGATCATGCAATTAGCTACTTTTGGATGCTGTGTTCTATATCAACCACGCACATACACCATAACAGCTTAAGTACTAACTGTAACATATTGCAGATAATTCATATTATAATCATTTCAAAATAGCAGTACAAAAAAGCTTTGTAAAAGATGTATGTGATTAACAACATTTTCACGACCCCTTTTCACCCATACATTGCGACTTACAACTTCACAAGTCACAACACAAAAATCGCAGCATGAATGCTCACATCTCTATCGGTTATTTAATGCTTCGTCGCTCTCCAAAGAGTCGGGAACTCTTGTAGAGCCAGTTATGTTGTAGAGTAGGGTCGCAGTTGATGAGCAGGCTCTATCAGGGGTGGATGAAAGGGGGTGGATGCAGGAGTACAGAGGTGGATGAAAAAACGATCGAAAGAGAGGCAATTTGGAGATATGTCTTGATTGAAGAGGGTGTGCATTGATAAACAAGGTGTTAGTGAAGAATGATAGTAGTTTCAGAATTCAGTGTGTGATAAAAGTCAAACATGAAAGTAATCTTTAAAGGTTTCGTTTTCCTTTTAAGGCGAAAGCGTCATGGTAGCCCGCGAATTTAAAATTTTCTTAAGATTTTTGCAATTTGGAGGTTAGTATCAAGTTACATGTTTGATCTTTGACAGTCGTTACGGGTCGTCAGAAGCCCGAAAATCTGACAACCAGTCTTACCAAAGGGTATCGTATTACCCAGTTACTGGGTTGTGGAGGTCAGATAGGCAGTCGCTCCATGTAAAATACTGGTATTCAGCTGCATCCGGTTAGACTGGAAGCCGACCCCAATATAGTTGGGAAAAGGCTAGGCAAATTGATTATCAGGTTATATATTATGTTGGTCTAAATTCGATTCGCTGCCGTATCAAATGTTTATTTATAGAATTTAAACCATACAAATCATCAATACACTCTCGTTCATATTATCCTATTGAATGACTATTACATAATCATGACATTTGAGGCCAATTCTAAGATAAAGAGTTGTATTGCTGATTGTAATTATTATAATCTGTAAAGCCATATTTATTACGATCGTGAATCATATTTTAATCAACATACAATCAGACACTGATCTGTAAATTGCAAAAAAAGTAAGAAAGTTTTAATTTCGCGGGTTACCTTGTGGCATCCCCCTTAAGGTCGGAACCTTAAAAATGAATTCGTTTATAAGATTTAATAATAAAGAGACATAAAACAAACCTTAAGGCGATTATCACACTGCCACGCACCACGCAGCGTAGCACATGAATGCGTGTTTTAATGTTGCTTGTAAGTGTCTCCGTTTGTATAGAAAGCACGCACAGTCCAACACACAGAAAATGCATCCACGCGCGTTCTTTCATTGCGTTGACACGCAACATGCAGCGTGATGCGGTGCAGTGTGATAATCGCCTAAGTCAACGGTGATTACTTCTATAACCACCAACCCACCTTTATACAGTAACGGTAGGTAATTAATTTATTAAATCTAATAGGTTAATAATTTAATTAAAAACTATTAAGTACTAGGAATTTACTCTTCAAAATAATTATTGATAAAATCAATCAATCTGCCTAGCCTTTTCCCGACTATGTTGGGGTCGGCTTCCAGTCTAACCGGATGCAGCTGAATACCGTATTTGACATGGAGCGACTGCCTATCTGGCCCCCACAACCCCGTAACTGGGTAATACGATACACCTTGGTTAGGCTGGTTGTCAGACTTTCAGGCCTCTGGCGCGGGTCACCAAAGGCCTGAAAGTCTCTAGAAAGTAATGACTGTCAAAGATCCACAAATGAAAGCCGGGACCAACAGCTTAACGTGCTTTCTGAGGCACGGAGGAGTCTCGATATGTTAAGATAGTCACCCATCCACAGGCCAACCCTGGCAAGCGTAGTTTAACCTGATGGATCGAACTGTGCGGCTGTTATTACTTAGCCACGAGCTCCTCAATGGTTGATAAAATATAATACATAATTAATGTCAATTCGTGGGTAGAGCTTTAAATAGATAGCTATTCAGCGGCATCCGGTTAGACTGGAAGCTGACCCTAACATACTTAGTTGGGAAAAGCCTAGACAGAACTCAAAAAATACTCCTAAGTTACAAAACAGAAAATAAAAGTTGGTAGGAACATCTTTTAATATTTGTATAATTTGAAAACATTACAAATATACTAAATATATGACAGAAAATGAGCTTGTAAGTAAAGTAAATAGCCTTTTCATCCTATTTTATGGGTCAAAAAGGTTGGAAAGGTTGAAATGTAAATAATGAAGTTAAAATTACCTGAAACATTAAAACCTTCTCTTTTAAAATAACCAAGGTATTAAAATGCTGTAATGTTTAAATATTTTCAGTTAATATTTAAACTTATTAAAAGTTTTTACAATAAGTGTAAAAACTTTAACAATAATTGTTGTTAAAGTTACTCAGATAGTTTGTATGGCGATGCTGCGATGATGGACATGGCTTATTCTAATCCTAACTTATATCCATACTATATAGTATATATTATAAAGCAAAGTCTCCCACCGCGTCTGTCTGTCTGTCCGAACGCAATAAACACAAGAACTACCAAACGGATTTTCAAACGGTTTTCACCAATAGACGTAGTGATTCATGCAAAAGTTTTGGAGTATAATTAGGGTTTTGCGTAAATTGACTGAAATATGACGACTATTATTACAATGTTGAAGATGTCGGAAAAAATCATGCTGATCAGCTTTACTGGCGCGGCGTGCGCCGCGTAAATCGTAAAATATACAAAAAATTGTGTTCTACAGAATGGTTCATCTTAAAAAGTTCAACAAAAAGTCCGCGATGGCTTATGTCTATCTTCTAAGAATGACCCACAGTAACCATTATAATCTTTCAGAATTTGATAAAAAATTCCTTAACGAATAAAATATGTTCTTTTAACTGGGCATTTAATTTAGATTCAAATATGCCGTGAAATCATATCATTTAATTTCAATGTAGTTTAAAAAATATCACAGATTCTAAATTACGCGTTACAAAATAATTATGGTTGACGGTTACGCGGGCGCAGCGGTAGGAGTCAATGACCTTTTCCTCGGCTATTAGGTATGTAATCCCGGTAGTACGTTCCCGTGGGATATTTTGCGACATCCATGCGGGTGAAGCCGCGGGAAAAAACTAGATATAATATATAAATAATAGTATAGTATGTATGTACTATATGAATGTAGGTAGTTATATTATATAGTATAGTTATATAATGCAAAAGTGAGTTTATTTGTTACGCTTTCACACTAAAACGGCTGAAAATGTTTGGATGAAATTTGGGTAGATACTTTTTATCTCGATATTCCCACGGGATCGAGACTTATGCGGATAAAATCGCGGAGCGTAGGTAGTAAGCCTTTAAAATTGATAATTATCAATTGGGTATTGATACAATTTTAAAGGCTTCATAAAAAGTGAAAAAAAGGCGTACAAATCTGTCAAAAAAAAGTTGTAAGAAGAAAAAAAAATCATTGATAAAATTGCAATGTTTTCTCTTTCATAATTCCAAAGCATCACATGTAGCATACGATGCTTTCGCACTAAGTAAATTATACAAAGACCCATGTGGTCTTTATCTCCTGTATTAAGGTTAAGCCTGTAACTAAATACATCTTCTTATCTCCTATGACCTTAACCATTTGGCTTTAACCCCGACTCTTGTACGAACTCGCAGAGCTTCTACAAAGGAGTATTTATTTCCATATTCACCCTTTATTACAATCATTTACTTAAGTAACTTGAAGATACTATCTAAAGTGACTGAACAGACATTTAACACAATCTAAAAACACGAAATGTGCATTAGTAAGTAACCAAGTTATCTAATAGCTGAAAATGGAGTTTATCGTCAAGTTAGGTATGGAAAAGGTACTGTTTCACCGGTATTGTGAGTGTACACAAAACTTTTGCAATTTAATTGTAAATTCACGTTTGATTGTGTTCTTAATTGAGAATATCTACTATTACTTTTGATATGAGACTCATCGTAAGCCCAACATCTGTGCATATCGCCACTATATCAAGGTTTTCATCCTTTATTAGACATAGCATTACTTTTTGTAATGATCTCATAATATGCTTCTTTTGATCACGCTCAATCATTTAAAATATGTTTTTTTTTTATTATTTTCCTTCTTGGTCAATTTGTTTTATCAGCAGTGATAGCCTAGTGGTGTGACCGTCGGACTGCCGAGTCATAGGTCTCGACTTCGAATCAAAGGCACGCACCTCTGACTTTTCGGATTCATGTGCGTATTGTATAATTATCACTTGCTTCAAAAACGGTTTGCCACATTGTAGCGTGAAACTTTTTTTTTATTAAATCCATGTCACCTTTTGATAGAGGTTGCGATGTGATACCTTCAAAATAATTTTGCGATGATTTGGGGCTTGAAGTAAAGTAAATAATGATAAACATGATAACTTTTGATAACATTGTAGCTTACTGGCAATGCCCTCTGTTCTGCTTTCAATGAGAATGTTAACGGAGGTGTCAAAAGTTTGCTGACAGCGTTATCGTCAAGCTTGTGTTAAGAAAAGGACCACTAGTACGAGTATTCTACATATATGTTTAATCAGTGAAAATTACTTGCTTAAAAAACGGTGAAGGAAAACATCGTGAGGAAACCGGCATACCTGAGAGGTATTATTCGACGGCATGTGACGCCAAGTCAGAGGAGCTCGTGGTTAAGTAATAACTGCCGCATGGGTCGATCCATCAGGTTAAGCTACGCTTGCCGGGGTTGTTTTGTGGATGGGTGACCATTTTTACATACCGAGAAATCAGTGCTTTCCGAGGCACGGAGGAGGTGCCTCGGAAAGCATGTTAAGCCGTTGGTCCCGGCGTTGACAGACGTTACTGGTCGTCAGAGTCTTACCAAGAGGTATCGTATTACCCAGTTACTGGGTTGTGGAGGTCAGATAGACAGTCGCTCTATTTAAAATACTAGTATTCAGCTGCATCCAGCTAAACTGGAAGCCGACTCCAACATAGTTGGGAAAAGGCTAGGCAGATTGATGTGAAGCCAAGTCAGAGGCCCAAGGAGGTATAAAAAATCTGACACCAAGTTAGTTACAAACCACAAGAAAAAGAAAAGAATTTGACCATTGTAAGCTGAAAGAAAACTGTAATTAACTCCTTCTACAGACTGCAAGAGATCCTCTAGCAGCCTATATACAAATCCACAGCACGACCGCTAATTAGCACTACCTCCAAGAATCATTGACCTCTTCAACAAGCATATTGAAAGTACATTCAATCATAATTACTCACTATTGTATTACAATGCCGTCCTATCTTAGATCGAGACCGGCTCCATATATTATAAGCGTAACAAAAACAAATCATGCTGCGACAGATACAAGATAACCGATTTCGTATGCGTCGTAAATCTGTACGTGTTACAATTAAACGAGTGTTCGGTTAAGGGCTCGATGCATTTGTACGGATTGGCTACTCTAGCTTAGCTTGTGTCTAGAATTGCAGGGAGATATAAAAAGATTTTGAGGAGAAAAGTTTGTATTGACAATGCTTCATGTATATCAATCTTTTCAAGATTAGTAAAAAAAAAAAACTTATTTTTCTCTCCTTCTCTTTCCCACTCCTGGGCAAAAGCCTCTACTTATTCCATCTTTCGCGAGCCCGCGCACCCTTCTTCATGTTTAGACTTAACATATCGAACTGAATAAGTTTCGTCCTGCTATCTCCTACGTGGCATCCTATGTTAAATAATAAATAAATTTGTATTTCAAAAACATTTTTCATTAATAGACATTGCTTCTTCCTTCCTTCTTTCCTGTTTTTCTTTCTTGATCTTGCAATAGGTACACATTTTCTATTATCCTCCACAATATTAACGGAAATGCTGTATCTTTACTCAGTAGATTTATTTGTTAAAACAGACATGAAACTTTCAGAAATATTAAATCATATATATACTTATTATATCAACACTATGACTCAAACGTTTAAATGTGTCCGTTCTTTAACAGTAAACCAGAGTGACTTTACAACTTGTACCTGTACAATGTAATTGGAACGTCAGTGGATATTGATCGAGATAAATCTCGATTGAGCCGACCGTTTCTATCAAATGTAAAACGCCAATTTATTCCTTGTTACAAATCCTGGAGATATGTCGGTTTTCAATTAAATTTCTGACGGCATTCGGCTTTTGTTGTGGAGTTATGTTGCATGTAAATTGTTTGGTTATTTGTTGTTTCCTTGTTGGGTTGTTTTTGTTGTGAAATTCCCTAAGTAAATTGTTGCACTTAAATAGGATATCTGTTAGCTACGAGTATTTTGTGTTGTTGAGCTTTTGAACTCTATTATTCGAGGCAATAATTTCGGGTGTGGAATTTGATCGTGGGTGTATTATACTTCTGCCTAACCCTTCGGAGTTTGCAGGCGTGATTTTATATTATGTAATTTCTCGTTAGTTCATGTTGTGCGGAGGAGGTGTCCTCATTGCAAGATATTGTCCGCGAACAAATTGTACATCGTCTGCTAAGCACTTACGTATGCGGAGATTAATTCTTATATTTATTTATTAATAGGAGAACCAACAGCAATAACAAATGGATATTATAATATAATGAATAAGGTAGAATAAGTATTATGCGCTATGCATTTTTTTTAAAGTCAGCGTTTAGCCGAGCGCGTGCAGAATATGTTTTGGTGGTAAATGGGTCAAATGAGAACTCTGTACAAATAATATTAAAGTCTTTACTCGCTCGCGCCATGTATGAGTTTTGCCTATAGTTAGAAGAGGAAAAAGGCATGATATAGGTGGATTGAATCTAACTGATCTCTGAGGAACATTGAAACATAGTTTATATAGGAGATCAGGACAGTCAATCTCGTTGGATATTATTTTTAAGAGGAAAGTGCAATCTGCTAGTCGACGACGATTTAAGAGTGGCTGTAAATGAAATTTCTTGCAAAGATTTATGTAATTATCAGAATGGTATGGTATACGCAGCCGAAAACATAGAAAACGAATAAATCTTTTTTGTATATTCTCAATACGATCAATGTACTTGCCATAACACGGGTTCCAGATTTGTGACGCATATTCAAGATGACTTCTCACAAAAGAGCAATAAAGAACCTTAAGGGTCTTGGCTTTCTTGAAACACTCTGCGAGTCTCATAACAAAACCCAGTGACTTTAAAGCTTTGGCCACTATTTGCTCAATGTGCACGTTAAATAAAAGTTTGGAATCATGAAAAACGCCCAGGTCGCGTACACCATCGTGTCTATAAGTTTTAGGGAGAGGGACGCGTTTTCTGCTAAAGGAGATTACTGAATATTTAACAGGGTTCAAATCTAGCTTATTAATCAAGCAATAATCATCCACATCATTTCTGGTTAAAAAGAGTTTGCTTGGCATTTTCCTTTGACAATTCGTAGTTAGGTATATTATAACCAGTAGTAGACTCGCTCTCTTTATGTCTATTTTTATATAAAAAGTATCACAGTCGGTGATACTTTATTCACATTACAATCTAGCCTATTAGCACATAAATAATTTAAATATAAGTTAAACTGCTAAATCAAGAAATCATCTAATAACGTCTTTCTTATTCACTATGTTAATGGGAAAAAAACCTCTAAATTGCTGCCATTACAATAAATAAAATTTTAGGCACACTTTGGTATGATTACTACTTGCAAGCCCTTCTCCAAACACAAACATTACCTATCTCCTAAACTGATAAAAAACTAATAAAGAATTCACGGCGCAACGCCCATAGCGGGGTCAAAGGCGTGACCAGCAAACATCAACGAACAAAAAACTAAATGTATTTCAACACTTTTTTATCACGTTTCATAAGCCCTACTAAAAATGTGATAGCGTATTTCAGAATACTTTTTGTTGGAACTCGATCACCCATTGTAAGTACTGATTTTATTGCATCCAAAGTACGAAAAAAAGTAAATCGTGAATGTAATGTTACATAACATTTTTTGTTATGTTAGTAATTGAAATTGGAGAAATGGAAAAAGGAGATTGTGAAAGCAGATTACTGATCTATTTATTAGTTTTGTTTTAATGTCAATAACATTTTTATCATGTCGAGTTGAGGTGAATAGTCGCAGGCTTGTGTCAATGAATGATCTGCATTACGTTGGATAGACATAAATACATAACGCACTGATAAAAATGCATTTTTTTTATACATCTATAAACCACCCACTATAGATAATGATTGCAGAAACACTGTTGAAATGTAGCTAGGGTCTGAGGTGTTGTCCGATTTGCTAAGAAACAAATGAAAGTGGTATCAATCCCAATTTCCCGTTTTTTGAAGGTATATTTTGGTGTTGGTATTTACGAAATTAAAAGCTGGCACAGAATTTTATAGTCTGAGCGCAAGTGCTAGTCACCACCTGAGGTATGTGAGTGGTGAGACGGGTGAGGGCGCCATTGACAAAATTGCCAGACTGAGTTAGCTTGGCCTTTGTCTGCTTCCCCGTCTCACCGCTCACATACCTCAAGCGGTGACTAGCACTTGCGCTCAAACTATAGAGAGACCTGCTTGCTACTTGTTTTGATTGTTAATTTGTGCCTGGTTGATGCCCTGTTACATGGCGAAACGTGG
The DNA here is from genome assembly GCA_963853775.1 of Xanthia togata. Taxonomy (NCBI): domain Eukaryota; kingdom Metazoa; phylum Arthropoda; class Insecta; order Lepidoptera; family Noctuidae; genus Xanthia; species Xanthia togata. The sequence continues at coordinate 3,264,588 of OY970797.1, read as the reverse complement.
GTATACTATAGGTACACCTATGCCCAACTCATTGGGAATAAAGCCGTGATGTTATGTTATGTTAAAACTGCTGTAGAACCAATTTAGAATGTATCATTGCAGCTCATTTTAACCGTAATTCATATTAGTGTCAGTGATCCTAGTGTCATTAATCATACATAAGATCAAGTTAATGATACCTAACCGGTTGGGGAGTCGCAATTAATGCAAGTATGCCAAACTTGGGCTCAAGTACGCTTAAACTTTGCTACTGCTCGTAACTTTGTTTGGCATAATGAATAAGGTTCTAAGTTTATAGACAGATGTAGGTACTTACAGTTGAAACTTCAATGGTACCTTTAGTTGTTGAAGGTGCTGTAGACTCTCAAGGTTTTGAGTTCGATTTTTGGGTCAACTAAAATGTTAATGTTTTTCTCTTTTTAAATGGTTGGCAACAGTTTTAAGATGAGCAATATGTTGTTTTTACTTTATTGGCTAGAGGTATCTCTAGACATAAATTATAACCTATAATTATAAACAATATTGAACTCGATGAAGCGTTTGCTTAGTGGGGCTTAATATTGTCATTGACGATAGCTTGTTACACAAACACATTATCAATATAGTACATACTAATTCCATGCACAATATGCACTATAATCAGAAAATACACTTCAAAATATATATCCATCAGGTTTTATTAATTTATTACGATTTTAATCAACTCAGCCCAACGCTGCATACAGTTGGCCCAAAATTCCTAGAAAATACCGCATCAAAAAAAAAAAAAAAAAAAAACCAATACACAACCTTTTATTAATACATTGTACCATAATCGATTACACAATTGATTCCATAAATCGATTTATTATCCTCGTATTGTCATGCTCGTTTGACATCGATCAATCATTTTGTATTCTCAGTAAATATGGCGCGATTGATAAAAATATCAAAAGCCGCCTGTGACAGTAATTGAGTAGTTATTGTGGTACCTATTGATAAACTTTGTATTGAATTAATATTATAGACTGGTTGTCCGTTGCTCTTGTTTTCCATAAAATAGGGGTGGGCTGATATCTAAGATATCTAAAATATGTCGCGATAACTATCGATCGAATTAATAGACCTACCTAGATACTTTGTGGAGTTACTGCAAATTACTACTTAGTTATTTTTAAAAAAATCACCAATATGAACTTCAAGTTGAACTTCAAACTTCAAGTTTTTCTTATTTTTTCGACATGCCTAGCTTTGTTGAGTTCTTTGGTAGTCACAGTATCTTAGCTGTTTATTGATTTTGTTTTATTCTATTCTATGATTAATCTACGTTTTCTCGCAACCTCTGCAGTTTTCTGCTGATATTATTTGTATAACGCACAATTGATAAATGAATAAATTCTACTTAAAAAACAATACCCCACCTCTAATTTCTCGTAAACACAAAAGACTACTGACATCATTACGCTTCGCCCGCATGGGGGCGGGCAGCACTATTACAATTGTCATCGACTATTAACACCATGTTTAACAATTAACAGGATTAAGTTGCCCAATGTATAGTGAGGGCGTTTTGGATATCGGTGGGAACGGAATAATTGGATCAATCGTTTGTGTAGCTGTTGGTTTTCTAAATAAATAAATATTTTCAAATGAATTTGATTAAGATGTAACGTGTTTGTGGAATTTTAAATTCGCTTGACATATCAGAGTACCATTTTGTAGACGATTAGGTACGTTAGTTTAATTCAATGCTACAAGCATGTAAAAAACATTTTGAGAAATTGAAATTGCATTTAATGATCAGGGAATTAAATCCAATACTTTGAGGCTCGCAAGCGTGCTAACTCACACATGCCTATGAGGCAACTAAACACAAAGAATTGTTAAAGAACGTAAAATAATCAAACCAAATAAATTAACGAGCTCATTGTATTCGAATTTTCAAAAAAAAAAACAATTCATTTTTGAATAATCGTTAACATTCATAGGTTTCCGTACGCACGCGCCGATCCGACATCAAAAGAAGCGCCGTTCTGCACTGGCGGCAACACGGCGACAAACACATAGACTAGGTCAAACTACATAAATGTGGTAGATGTGTCACTTTAAATATGAGAAGAGTTAGCACTACGAAGATAATAAAGAAGGGATAATTTTAACTGTTCTTTCCCTTACTTCGATGATGACAGGGCAAAGCTCAATTGACAAGCCTCACACACTTGCATTATTTTTTACAGTAAAACAAGATGCCAAGACAACAAATGAAACTACATATGTATCCATGCGGAATATACCTACTCGCGTTGAACAACTTTTTCTTTAAAAAATGTCGCCCATGTGACCGCCAGTTTTTTTCTGAATATTCATGAAAAAATTCTCTAATCTTTAATATTTTTCACGTTATTATTTTTTTTTTTCAGTAGCGTTTGTGACCTTGTATTTTTTTTTTGCCATATGTCCGAAATCATTGGCTTGATTTGGATTCTGTTATTTCTAAAAGCTTAACTCATAAGCTTTTACATATAATTAACTTTTAGAGCCCAATATACTGCAACTAGGTTTAACTGAATTTTAAAACGATGTAGGCATAAAACTTTCCACCATTCACTTGGCACTTACTTACTCTACCAATGACCACCACAGTCGTGATAAACGTGACGGAAGTCCGCCTGTCATTTTATAGAAATGTCGCCGCTTTGTGGAAACTGTTAATAAACTGAATAATATCATTAAAACATCTTTGGTTTGTGTCAAAGCCACTCGCCCCACACGGGTTTTCTTTACAGATTGATGTCAATTCTGTTCAAAGACCAATTAGTAGATTCTGAATAACGGTACGGTTTTATTGATAGTATAATTTTTCGAATTTGGAAGATGCTGCTTTCTTTTCTTTTTTCTTCTTTGTGAAAAAGAAATTGTTTGTTTATTTGAAGTTTATTATCTGGCAACCAGTTCTTTTATAATGAAGAGCCATGTTTGTTGACGCAGCAATTACTTGGAATTAATTACCTATACGTATAGTACAATACGGCTGATATAACTTGGCAGTTCCGAGATACAGCGCAGAAGGTTGCGCAATAACATTTTTTTTTGAGCCAAATGGCGACATGAGGCGAGAGTGCAGAAAACTTAGCAGAGTCTATGTTCAGACCTGCCAAGTTACATCAGCCGTATTGTAACTAACAGATTAGCTAGCCTATGCTATTTTTTCCATGCTTGACAACATTTTATTGGAATTATATTCTTACTGCCTCGTTGGTCTAGTGGTCGCAAGCGCTACTGCTGAGCTCCTGGGTTCGATTCCCGCTTCGGGCAAAGTGTTATTGGGTTTTTCCATCTGGAATTTCTCAGTAGCAGCCCGGAGTTTGGATTTGTGCCCGGTTGATGGCAATAGGCTCACCCCCTATTACATGGGACTTAAACATAACTGGCGAAATGTGGGTACCTACTACAGGTACACCTCTGCCCAACCCTTCGGGGAAACAAGGCGTAATGTTGTGTTTATATTCTTATTTTGGCGCCTCGCAAATTACTAAAGGTTGGCTATCAACTCCAACAATTTATTTTTAGGTTTTTTTCTTTGAACTTATTACAGCTACTTACTTGTATAACTTTATTTTTCTTTTTAATAACAATTTTCCTCATCATCATTCCATTGCCCTTATCCGAATTAATTTGAGCAGTATGTCTCCTTTTTCCATACGTTTCTATCACTTTCCATACATTCATCTCCTATTCACCCCATTTCTAGCCATCTCATCTTTCATAAATTTCATTATTTGGTTTCTTTAAACTTATTTTATCCTAAAATAAACTAGAATAGTAAGTCGGTATAGTTACGTATGTTTATAGTTTATAAGTAAATATAAACAAAACATCCTAGAATCATCACAGCAGACCAAATCTTCCTCTAACTACAACCGCAATCCGCAAGGGTGCGCTGAGCCCCTAAAATTAAATTTATTCAAAGTTTGCAGAGGACGGTCGGCAAATAGAGCATTGTCTCAAACATCTACAATCACATCTTAATGTGTGTTTAATGTATTAAGGCGCCGTTTTCCTGGCCTGTGGGCCTTTGAAACGCTACCTCCGCCTCCCCCAAATGCAGAGTGACGTATTTATTTACGATTCACTGCCGATCATTTCGCGAAAAATCCATGCCACAGCATAAAATATTTGCAGTTGACCAACTAAACTAGTTTTTCTTAGGTTCGATTTTTTTCAATAAGTTTACATTTGATGGGACTTAGGTACGGTGTAGTGAACTAAAATGATTACTTAAAATATCCTATGTACCTAATGGGCGTTTTCACATTAACAGATAACGACACCAGCCCGATACCGATATGTCGGCAGCTATTATACCGACATCGATACAATTATTATCGGCCCAATGATATTGGTAACCATCGCGACGCACCAAACAATGTGGTTGTTTGGTGCGTCGCGATGGTTACCTACTAAGTATCGACGTCTTGAAGTCGGCAGTGCGAGAAAGTGTGTTCAAGTGATAAAATGCCGCTACTCTAACCGCACTGTGTCTTCGCCGATAGATATCGTACCTATATCGGTGTTGGTCGCTGTCTGCGACGATATAGGTGACAATAGCAAGACAATGTAAAAGCATTTGGTAGGCACTAAACGTATCCGATCATCTGACCTCCAATATCGTGTCGATGTCGGGACGGTGTCGTTATCGGCTAATGTGCTGTGTTGTGACAGTCAATTCATTTTATTAATTAAAGAAACAACATTTTTACCTTTTGATATAGTGTTATGGGATAGTTCGTAGAACGTACACAGAAAAACATGAAGTTTAGGCCTCTTCTGTCATCTATGGTTTTAATAAAAATCAATATCTATGGTTAGGTGACTGTTAATGAGAAATCCCGTGTACAAACTGCACACGGGATTTTTTTAGTGATAGTTAGGTAGTCATGAATAATCTGTAAGAATCCATTAGTGTATCAGTGTTGTGCCATTAGGTATTATATGAAGGAACGCAGGCGTTTAATAATTCACTTAAAATGAAAAACTTCGCAAGCAATGGGAAATTTCTACTGAAGGCTGCGCGTTTAGACCTCAGGACGAGCTGCTTCTCACACGGACAACTCTGTCGCTTTCTCGCTAGTCCAGCCAGCCAGCCAGTCGCGTCACCAGTCCTAACTCTCTGTATATTTTGGTCGGCGAGACCAAAACTACAAACATAGTGTACTTACAGTGAAGATTTATAAAATATGCCTGTTATTTTATATATTGTGGTATCTTACGACTGCCTCGTGAATGAGGACGACGCGGACAGAAACTAGTTTCAGATAAACATGGCTTTGCGGTAGTAAGGTGAAAGGTTAAATAACAATGGTTCTACTGCGTATCTCAACGGTCCCGCAAAATGTAATTTTGATAGAAAATTTAAAAGTCGTAATTTCGTTCGTTATAAAAGGAAATCATCTGCAAAATTGCATGCTTCTATACCCAGCGTGGTTTAGGTTGTGCATTGTACCTATGTCAGTGAATTTAAGAATTTTATCAAGTAAGTGAATTTAAGAAAAAAAACCATACACACTTTCATCTTTATTTCTTCAGGATTTTTATTAAGTTGAATGGGCTAAAAATGGTCGTACTGTTTCGCTTATACTGTGACCATATTTTTTTTGTTTTGGATGTTTCCCACCACTCATGAAGATTCGTAAATATTGACAGCTCTATATGAAGTAACAATTGCCGTACTTTATTGCCAAGTGACGTACCTACTGCTACAGCTATAATTTATCGAATCTATTATTTTAGGACATCGACATTTTAGAATGACATTTTATCGTATACAGAAGTGTCGTATGCGATATCGTAACCAGTGACTTTTTGTATTCAAAACTGAAAATGGTTCATACTGAGCCAATACGATATAATCACGGATTCAAGAAAAAATTGTGTTGCTGGCTCAGCTATTCGAAAAATATAATTACGATTTTTATCGTGTTCTATACATTTGGTCATGTTAGTATAGCACTTTTGTTCGAAACAGCATTTTTTTTCTAATTTTAATTGTTCTTGACAGAGTGAAAGTTGTTTTAAATATTTTTTATACAACCGACAACCGGACCAATTGTATATTATATGTTTATTAATATAGAAAATGATATTAGTTCGGTGGAGAGTAAATATAGTAACATGGATGAATCTGATAAAAAAAACTTTAAAAAAGCTTCTTCATATACGACGATAAAAAAATATATAAGACTCGCACTTGACTATAATTTTATCGATAATAATTTGTAATGTGTCTAACACTATTGTAAGATGACAATTAAACGTCATCATATCGCATAGAAATAATCACACTTTCGAAAACAATATTATGAATTAAAACTATATTAAAATTACGAAATATTTTTTCTGAGTTGTCGCAATTTCATATCTAATGTGTTCTTCTTTTATTTGATTTTTTTTTAACAACTGCAGAGAGAGCGTATTTTTAAAAATTTTGACACAGGTCCACCCTCGATGACGTCCCGCAGGACTCTGAGCGCGAGCCGATTTAGCCCGATTTACTATATTTGGGTTTATTTTAAGATTCTATTTGCTGTTACATTAAAATAAATCCATAATCCCCTAAAGTCTTTTATGGTGAACGTATAGACGAAATTTTATTGAAATTGCTTTAATTACAATCGAATAAAACCATTTTTTCTCATAAAAACTCGACATTTTGAGGAAACTTTGCGATTTTTTTGTATCGAGCCAAATTATGTCAATCGTGTTTTGGCCCTCATAATTCACTAAAAAATATCTTCAATTTTAATAATCATGAAAAAAAATAAGGCAAATTTGTAGTTATTGAGGACAAAAATTGATTTTGCGTGCAGGCGAAATGCGTCAAAACCTCTTCTTTGGGACCCATTTCGCCTTAATGAGTTAAAAGGGATGGGAGGATAGTGTTGCAACGTTTAGGATTTCGACTCGGTTTGTGGAAGATTTGAAACCTGATTGAAGAGTTAAGCCTGATTAAAGTAAAGTTAATAAAGGAGTACATTTTGGAAACAAGTTAAAGAAAAAGTATAAGAAAATTAAAGAAATAAGTTTCTTACAATAAAAGAAAAGCCTTCAAAGAAAGTGCTCTGGAAATTACAACAAGAGGCAAACGAAAAAACGTTGAAAATGTTACTGAAGATCAAATGAATGAGCATTGAGCAAAGCTGTTAAGCCTTATCTTTCTACAGCCTAGATTTAGTTATTCAAAATCTATAAATCTATTCGTTACCATTACTTTTATTTTTCTCCATAGGCACCGATCGAAAGCATATGTAATAATTATCATGCTCCAAGAATTCTGTAAGTATTTCTAACACTGCAACCCCAAGAACCCTTAGGACAGCTGGGAGCTCAAACTTACTACAGCACGTTCTCGCAAACCTGTTTGTTTTGTGTTTAATCGTTCCGACTCAATATTGACTCCCATCCAAAGTACCGGCTGTTGTCTTACTTGTCTTAGTATAGAATTGGACTAAGATTATGTGTCCTTTTGTCGCTTGTTTGTATATGTGGTTGAGAAACATTTAGAAAATGTATGTTTATTGTAGCAGCAACTATAGCATGGATAATATTGATATTTTGTTTGTTTGATGTTTGGAGTCCTATATTTCCACTTAACAAATTAAAATAAAGCAGGTATTTTATTATAATACTATTCATAGTGAAATGATTTTTTATTGAAACTAGGACTCAATTCACTTAAAAACATAAATCAATTTCTACTTTCCCAAGAACCTTCTTAAGGTCACCAGTCGAATTTCTTTCAACTCAGCTTATCACAGTTCATTGCTGGGCAAAGGCATCTTCCAGGTTGCGCCACAGCACTCGGTCTTCCGCATCTAGTCTTTCTGGGCTGTCATTTTAACCGTCTTTACCTTAATAGTCATCTTCAGTTCATGTATCTTGCCTAGAGGAATCCAATATCACGCTTGCCGATTCGCGATATCCGCTCAAGCTTTCGTCTTCTCCACGAAAGTTCACAGGTCCTTTGACAGGTTTGGCCGGCTCACTACCATGTCAGCTGCGTCACTCCACTAACTACACTTATGCAACACTACAATTCGCCATAAAACCAAACCTCAAAAGACACCGTCTAATTACAAACAAGTGGTTCAAACATCCTTTGATTCTTATCACTAAAACAACTCACTGACCCGGAACAACTTAAGCTTTTTCATACAAACCAAGTGTGGTCGAAAGTGTCTTTTTCACACAAACCCACTGTGGTCGCTCTATTTTTCCGGTGGTCGCGATTACAAAGTGTGTGGTTTGATAATAAGATGGAGATATAGTTAAGACCACAAAGTGGGCGGGAATGCGGCTTTTGAATATTCCGACGATTGAAGCCAAGGTTTAGAGTTTTAGATTCATTAGCTTGATTGGTGTTGGATGCAGGTTGTAAATAAAAAAGTTTGTTTGGTAATTAAGTGACTGCTTTTGGGATAGAGGTGTGTTTTGTAATTAAGTTTTAATCACGTTTAGATGTAAGTTTATTGATCTTTAAAACTGTTAGTTTCGTACAGGAATGAATCCAGGTATTTAGTAGTACTTCTCGCGGAAGGTTTTGACATGTATGGATATAATACATATTTGTTGATGGTAACATTCTAAGTTCACGTTAATAATAATGTGTAAATCCTTCAAAAATGGTTTTGGTTTTATTTACACACGGGCGAACATTTTTTTAATTCTTCTTCATCTTAGCATCAAAAATAGATCTACTCAAAGTCTAGATCTAATCTAATCATTCAAAAGCACGTAATAATTTAATTATTCACAACAAGAAATCTAAAATCATTTAAAATATAATGACGACCTACCACGTGGCGAATTATAATAGATTGAGGAGGCGTGCCACCAAAAACCCGAGGCACAAATTAAAATTTAAATCGCATTTGCGACTTTTTTTCTACCAGAAGATACATACGAAGGAAATTCAGAATGCTCACTTCTCATTATGAAACGAGACCAATGTAAACTTTTAGATGACATCCCCTTTTTATGATCGTAACAAACATTATACAGGGTGGAAGGGACATCGACGCGAAGACTGATACCATGGAATCAGTACATGATTCTGATTTCTGAACCCCTCCTCCGTTGAAATTTTTCGTCAGTTATTTAAAAAAAAAAAAAACTGTTTCATAGAAAAGTTCAATACCTTTCTCTTACGCGGTCAAAATGTATGGAACAGCAGATTTTTTTAAAATAACCGACGAAAAATTTCAACGCAGGGGGTTCAGAATCATGTACTGAATCCATGGTATCAGTTTTCGCGTCGATGTCCCTTCCACCCTGTATAGTCAAGTCAAATCATTTATATAAAATAGGCCCTTAAGGCACATTGAACGTCAAAATAAAAAATAAAAATGAACTGATTCTAGTCGCCCCAACCAAAAGTTAGTTTTCGTATGGAGAATTATGGGCAAGAAACCACCGTTACTCTTTTAATTTTTTTTACAATATTTTGTATAGGTACATTAATAATAATATTAAATAATGCATCTAGAATAAAATAACTATACCAAAATAGATAACAATAATTAAAAATGAAGAAACGACAGATAAATTTATTGTGTGACATGTACATATTTACAAACATTATAAAAGTAGACGTATTTCCAAAAAAAATACAGATATTTAAGTCAGGCAATGAATAAGTTAATTAGTAAGTCAGGAGACTTACGATTTAGTATTTTAAGTAGCCATATTTAATGTAAATTGTAATTAAAATTCACGTTTGATTTTATGTTACCTGCAAATGTATTTTTGGAGCGACTTATAATCATCTGAAAGACATGAGCAGTTTTTCCATCTACTGAAGAATTAATCAGTGAACCTGAACCTATCGATCACAGCAGTTATGATTTTATTTCGTTTCCATAGAATGGCTTGATTAAAACAAGGGTGAGAACAATCGTTCATGAGGTTTTTGCTACCTGTTGTAAAATACTGGTCCTTCTGTAATTTTCCATACTGTGTCCAAAGCGTCCGGTAACTTTGATCTAGAGAGATACGAAAAAAAGGCTCACTTTGTTCCACCGGAGTTAGGCAATGGACACAAATTATTGCGCGTGGCGAATCGGGAAAAAAAGTATAATAGTTTCGGGCACGCAGTTACAAATAGGTCGGCTTCCTATTGTTATAAATGTAGCAGGATGTTTAGAAGAAAGATCAAATTTTGCAGCATTTGAAGAAAAAAAAAACTTTAAAATAGCTAGTATTTTAGCAAATACAAATTTCTAGGCTAATGTTAGGTGTAGCAAGATGGTACCGCAGCAAATCGGTATTCATCTTTTTTTAAATGATCAAACATTTGAGAGCGGCATACTCATTGAGTAACATTTTACATTCTACATTTATTTAACCTGAATAAAGTTTTTTTAAAATATTTAACGATGTAATGTTTCACATCATGTTTAAGATCCCTTGATGATCCAAATATTCCTTTAACTAAACTCATTTCTATCAAATTGGATCGTATGATTTTAATCTTGGAAAAATAAGCTAGATGATCAGTTCATTTAAATTAAGCAACATTTTAATACGTAGTTCATTTAAATTCGAGACTTCATTGATACAAGATTAACATAACATTAACTATAGAAAGTTAAGCTTTAACATATTCTTGCCTAACTTTAACGTTAAAAGTCAAATAAAATTTACGAAAAATGGCCCACTATTAAACAGTAGGATTACTTACTTAACCCCAACTTAGACGCAAGTTATATTAAGTTAAAGTGCAGTTACTTAAGAAAGTACATTATACGATTTATTTAATATGCATGGAAGCTTTCTTTGAACTAGCGACACGGTATTTATACCAGACAATTTTTAAATTACCTTGATCGAACTTTTTTGTGCTTATGGATTTGCGTGGATTTTTAATATTCATACTCATTTATATCAAGGAAGTGTATTTTGTACCATTGATTGATACGGTTTTCCGTACTCAAATTCTGTTTAAAACAATATCCGCAATAATTCGGAAATTTCATGATTATATGAAATGCTAATGAGAGAACAAAACGTTTTCAAAGTAGGCCTTGGAACCCCGAGTAACCTAAACAAGCAAACTGAAAAAGAATACAAAGAAACTATGTACAAAATTACCATTACTGTCACCAATAGAAAAGTCAGCAATCCTAAAACTAACACAGACCTCACAGACTTTAACAAGACTGTGGAAAGCGATAAATTTGTCCCGAATAACAAGTAACATTGATAGAGAAAGTATTCCCAATACTTATTAAAGAAATCATTCCGTAAGCCCTTACATAACTAACCCAAGACAGCCTATTAATCGGAGTTAACCCAACGTAAACGTTACGAATGTATCCACTTGAAATTACTTAAATAAAAATAATTGTACATATAATTTAAAACGTCAAACGAATCGTGACCAACGCGTTACGGCACCACTAAATATGTATGAGAGAATTAAAATAATACCAAAAGGGATATGTTTGTTGGAAGATCATGATCCGTACTGAGGAAAATTACAAGCCAGTAAATAATTAAATACACAATCCATTGCCTTTCTTCCTCATTGAACTAACTAAAGTTATAAATCAACGCGTCAATGGAAGGAGTATCAGAATTCTGGTATTCATTAGTTGGGATATCATAGTACACGTCATGGGTTGGTCGGGTTATTTGAATAAAACAAGGCTGGTACCTTCTGGACATGGGTGCATTACCATAGAACATGGGAACTGTTTACTTGTGGTTCATTTTTTACTTGTAAAGATTTGTAAATGTACTTTGTGAGAAAAACTAGGCAATTTTGGAGACGTATATAGCGTTTTGGATGGATAGAATGAGGCTATTACTATGGCCATTCAACTAAATATTTCGTTTTAGGTGTTACAACTTTTCAACATGAGACAACTGTCAATAAAAAGAACATAACAATAAGGTTTTATATATTCTAAAAACAACATCAAACTTTTCACGGAATGGAAAGAAATTATAATAAAGTTCAAATTAAGAACCTGGCTGCAGTAAAAGACAAAGAAAAAAAAATAAGAGGCAAAGAATTTACAACATGGGTTCGGAACATTTGGTCCGATTGCCGAATCTGGTGACTGTTCACAAATGCAGACAATCGATCATTCGGCGGGACCATTAAAGAAATAATGTCCGTACTGTACGTCTCAAACGGGATTTGTTAATTAAAAATGTCAATCAAGTGTGTCGAGAAACCCAGTTTTGTATCTTTTTGGGGCAAAGATTAAGTTTATTTTGTAAATTAAAGATTGAACTATTTTTGTTCCGAAGAAAGACAGATTAAATGGTCTAGATATTATTATCAGTTGTGTATCCCTTATTTAATTTGGTCTGTCATACATGTATGAACACATAACAGCGTTTAATTCTAAAATTATCTATTATTTTCTCATTAAGATTGTACAGTCTGTTGTCAATATTATCTGACCCACCCTAAAAACAAACGAATTTGGACCCTCTGACATTAACAATAAGGTTTATTCAATTTAAATGAGCTTAACAGACAAGCGACGCGACGGCTTGATGAACAAATACAATAATAATACAGACACGCAAATTTGATCTTTAAAACGTTAGCGTTAGGTTATATGTTATAACTACTTGTTATAATATAATTAGTGTAATAACTTATTTTAATAACTATCTTCAAGTAATTCTGGTCTCGTGGTCTGAATATAAGACTGGGAAAAACAAGTTGCGAGATCAAATCCTGCGACAAAATAATTGTTTTGCTTTTAATTTAGAATTTATTACAAAACCATTTCTTGTTTATTGTAAAGAACTATAGACGGATAACCTTCAAATATAAACTTTCTAAAATGGTAATATTTTCGCATAATTTGTAATAAGTGGGTAGTTGAAAAATAAATATTCGTATTCATTATAAAACCTAAGGGTATGCAGTGACTACGCGCAAACATATTTTACCTTGTCTTACTATATTGCAAAAACAACGTCTCTTTAGAATTTTTTATTTTCTGTTTTATGTAGTTTTTTTATTATCATGTGTGTTATTATTTATTAAAAAAGGAACTGATAATAGGTGGACTGTGTTTTTGAACCGACATGTTGTTCGTCGCCAATCCAGCATCAAACCGCTAAACCACAAGCACTTGTTAGAAACGTGCGAAATTAAAGATTGGGTTGTAATTATGTAGTGTGACTTAAAAGCTTTTCAACTTTAATGTCAACGAGATAATGATTAAAATAGCATAACAAAATGATACATAATGCCGGTGGCTCCGACAATGTTGGGTGGGTTTACCTTAACGTTACGTGTTAAAGATCAAATTTGCGTGTCTGTATTATTATTTTATTTGTTCATCGACTAACTAGTCTGATATGCTCATATAAATTGAATAAACCTTAATGTTACAAGCACAGGGTCCACATTCGTTTGTTTTTAGGGTGGGTCAGATAATGTTGACAACAGACTGTACGTGTAATTTGTTCTCTACTCTAATTAATATGTACAGCAGACCGTATGTCGTTATGAACATAATTTGACCTTAAGCTGGCCTAGCGTACGGAGTTTCAATAAAGAGGCCAGCTTATATTGTTTTTTTTCCACTGACGTGCAGCCTACGGCCGTAACCCTCTATATGACCAGAGCTTCTATTCCTTAATGTTCATCACTGATATTACTATTTAACATCACTGGAGCTTCCTTCAAAGTCAATTCTTGAACTTAATCTTTGCCCATCCGGAGTTTACTGGAAACAGATAAATCGTCAAATTAACGTTACGTACTTAAAGCTTCACAGTTTATCGCTTCAAAGGTAACCGTTAAGGAGCTAAAAGTTTTACACATATTATTAGTTAAAATCCTTTGTACAACATAAGAATTAGAACTAGACATTAGAAAATATATTGTCCAGTAATACAATAAGCAAGTTTACAGGGGTTAACAGCAAGTTGAGACAACATGAACAACTTAAAATATTACCAACAGCTAGGTCACAATATGTTATTAGCCAGTGAGCCCCAAATTAGCCCGAATTATCCATATTGAATTAAATTATAAGAAAATCAGAAACAATATTGGAGGAAACAGTAACTACGGAATACAACAGTGTGTTGAATTTTAGGTTAAAGTTCACTGGTTTCGTTGTACGGCAAGCTATATTACCACATACTGTGCTACTGTGTTACTGTGCGATTCCGCTTTGTCATTATCGATTTTATTCGTAGATATCGACCGATGATCGTAATACAATAAAAAATATTGGGTCCCGGAATTTGATGCGAATTTCATAAATCCGTTGCAAAATGTTCTTCCACAAAGTTGGAATGTTTTCCATTCGACGTTCACATTTATTTTGACTGGATTGAACAATGATATGACCTTTTGAACATATTCGTTAAATCTGAAATTTCGTAAAATATAAACATCGTTTTCATTGGCTCATCCTTGATCTCGCAAAATATAATGCTGACAAATAAATAGTCAAATTAAAATACCCATTGAAATCTCAAAATTCTTCGCTTCAGCGACACCAAACCCGTTAATGAGTGAACAGCTGTACGGCAAGACTTATTGTTATTTGAACACCTTCGAACGAATATAAGATTTTATTAGATATCATTCTTCGAAGATACAGCGTTAATTAATTGTTCGAAGACACATAATAAACGTAAAGTACGACTTTAGCGATGGTTTTATCACTTGTAACTTAAGATCTGAGAGCCGATAGACGAGCTGGTTTTTGCTGCATTCGTCGACCGGTAAGTTTCAAGTTAAATATTTCATTTGTCCGTTACCTTATTTTGTGATAAACGTCTTCCGATATTGCATTTCTCCTTGATAGGAATATTGTCATTATAAATTCTAGACTCATGAACAAAGATTAAGCACTTCCTTCTCACCGATTATGTACCTCTAGCATTCAATTTGTAGATCAATTCATAGCTGCTGTTACCAAGTTTATGCTAACAACATGTAAAGCCCATAGAAATCCACGCGTAAGTAGCTGCCCGTCTGTTCCGAGCCCAAGGCAACAGATACCTGTGCCATTGCCAGTCGCAAAACGAGAGTTGAACGTGTTAGGTTAAAAGATAGCAGCAGTTTGCTTAAACGTTTACTTGTCTTAACGATGGTACCTATTTCCGCAAGAAATCTATTAAAGAGTGCCCGAGGTTCTTGTAAGACATTTTCTTGTTTGTCCATTTCTACTTCAGGGCTTTTATTTTCAATACGTGCTGTTATAAAAGCGAAATTTTTGCTTGTACAGTTTATTTTGTTAGCCGATTTTAAAGTGTAGTTTCAAAAGTATTTTTTGTAGCAAATTATTCGGATTTCCCTTTTTGGTAAAAAAATATTAATCTTTTCAGTGTTACAATGTTTTAGATTTTTCAAACGGTTACAAAAATCCAATGTTTTTATCAGAAGATTGAGTGAGATATTAGTCAAAAAAATTGTAACTTTCGCGAAATTGAATAACATAAAATAAAGTTAATTATAAATTGAACATTGATTCTATTGCAGTATTACAATTGAAAAGCCATTTCGCCGAAGCTCACAAGTTCCTTTCAAATATTTGAGCTTTTCGAGCTCCGGGCACCTCTTCCATCATTCTACATTGTAAAGATTTACAAAGTGCACTCAAGTTGTTATAAATTTATGAAGTAATAAATTTTTGATAACGCACGGTGGCCTCTTACGTAAATTGATACGGCCATGTTTAAGTTTCAGAATTTATTGGCCGTTGTAAAAATGGTGGTTTGAACGATCTTGGGTTGAATATTGATAAAGGTTGTTATGAAATGGATAGTATGTGTTTGTTAGACAGATTGATATTGGTATTTGATGCCCGAGGAAGAAAATTTAATATTGATTTCAAAGTTATACAACATAATATAAAATTCTAGAAAAAACATTACAACAGTGTAAGTATGTTTAAATATTTTTCGTGTCAACCTCATTTTTTTTTTCTTAAAAATTATAAGCGGTTTGCCTACAAAAAATATCCATATTAATTATAAGGCATACACCGGCTGCATAAGCTTGATCCGCAAAAACATTTTCCTAAAAAACTTTAATACCGAAATAACCCAAAAACGCAATTCACTAAAAAGAGAAAAAAAAAAACATTTACCACCGCGAATAAAGATTGATGAAGAATCAATCGAGGCATGTCCCGCAGATAAAGGCAATGTCCATGCAATCAATTTTAATCTGGAAACTTTTCTCCCTCTCACACATAACCCCAAGACTATGGGAAAGAAAGAGATGAGTATACATCTCTCTGGTTTAATGCACCTTAGCTATTACGGCGATGACGACGCCAGCCTACTTACAGAATTAAAGTCTGCTAAGGAAGATTGAGGAGGGCACCTTATCGGGCAAGACAATGATGTAACGAAAACACTGATGGATATTGTAAAAAATGTTGCTTGTAATAGTACTTGGATCATAGAAAATGATCGAGTTCCCATGAGGAGGTTTATATTTTTTTCTAAATAAGACAGAGTAGTATTTTGTCGTCAGAACTTATCTATGTACAGTGTGTTTAGGTGTCTAAGCGGTAATAATACCTGTCAAGATGAATATGTACAAAAGTATCTACGAACAGCACAATTGCTATTTTTATTGTGATATATCTCAAGACACTAGTAAAGTTTTCAAAAAATGCGTTTAAAATAAATGAAATAAGTGATGGCAGAAAAATGTGTATAATCTTAGAAATCTATGATTATATTGTGGATATCAAATATTACGTAACATCACGCCTTTATTCCTCGAAGGGTTAAGCAGAGGTGTACCCATAGTAAACCCACATTTCGCCAGTTATGTTAAGTGTTTAAATCGTTATTGGTCATAGCAAATAACCTGGAATCCACTTTCTTGTCACATAGCCATGCTGTTATTTGACACACAAGCCCAAATGCTTTAGCTAAACGTCATCACATCACTTACTAAATACTAGTTAATATTAAAAGACGGATTAGGAAGCCGAACAGCTGTGTATCAAACGCTTATCTACCTACGAGTACATAAGCTGTAAGTCAAGCGCAGAAAGTAGGTTAATACCTTGCTTATAAGCATGTCTTGCTGGAATTTTTATATGGTTGTTCAGTATGGCCTAGCTTGGGTGAAATATTATTATTATATTAGTGATACGTATTATGTTGTAGAAATTGACCAGTTCTTGCTAAGTTTCGGAATAAAGGCTCGGGCAGACCAGCGTAACGCGACGGCGCGACGCGACTCGAACAATACAATTTCTAAGAAAACTTCACGGTGTAACAATAGCCGGTGTCGCGTCGCGCTAGTCTGCACGAAGCTTAATACAGCGCTATGGCCTGTTACCAACACGATTTGTTTAGGTTAACTTATCTGGCATTTCTTTTGTGTAGTTTAAGTTCCATATTTATTTGGTAGATTTCGTGCCTATCCGACCAATTGTTTTTTTTGGGTGTTAAATTATCAAATAACTTCTCCGAAAGGGATACCGTGGCCCCTTGCAATGCACAGGCAACAGAAGGAACACGGGTAAGTTTTAGTCAGTAATAGTCTGACACGCCCTCCCGCTCCACCCAGAGCGGGAGAAGTCATTTGATGATACCCCTCACAAAAAAAAGAGGGCACGAAACTTGCCTCTCCCTCACGCGTTCCGCCTCCTCCTTTGCGAGCATTACTGCTTCGCAGAAGGAGCTGATGGCCTCCCATGCTCTCTCTCTCCGCACCATGGACTGGACCAGGGTCGGACGCGGGAGAACACCGCCACCAATCGCCTCCACGACGACACGGCGATGCTCTGCCCAAGCAGGGCAGACCTCCACCGTATGCTCCACCTTGTCTTCCGGGCGATCCACGCAATGATGACACCCGGGCGTTTCCTAGCGCCTTATCCGGAACAGGAACCTCTCGAAACAACCATGTCCAGTGAGGACCTGCGTCAGGCGGAAGGTGAGGACGCCGTGGCGCCTCTCTAGCCACTCCTCAAAGAGGGGACTTATCGCCGCAATTTCGGCGTGCCCAGTACCGTATCTTAGTAAAACGGATCACTGTTATAGAGTTTTCAAAAAGCCAGAATATCTTTAAGTAGTTAAAAAAAAGTGTTTATTTTCTGATATAATAAATCTCTGAGAAGATATAAATAACTGAATTCTTGTTAGTTTCTATAATTCTTTTTTTTCAACTTTTAATAATTACCACAACATAAACGAGGTATACAACAACTCTTTCAACACTTGAACATCAGGGGTACTATACTCGTAAATTACATGCGTACAAATCTGATAGGATTATACCTATTTCTTACTGGAACCAGTTACTCCAAGTATTTGCTCACTGTATTGAAGTGTCAAGCATTGTGATTGATGATGCCTCACCTTACACCATGTCGGGTAGATGAAACCAAAACAGCTAACAGAACCTTCGGATACACCCTAAGTGAAAGAAACAAGGTTGATAATTGATTGGCTGGTGGTTCTATGTATGATGGGCATTTGTTTTTTGCATCACCTTTGGAAGATGATATTGTGGTGAATTATATTGATGTATTGCTAGCAACAATTAAACTATTGATAATTACGGTAAGAAAGGTCATCAATGTGGTTACAAGAAGTTTACAGATATTTCACAAAAACATTAATAATAATAACCCCACCGCCGTATCTCTACGTTGACGACGTGGTGGGGCTTGCGCACTCTGAACTCCAGGTCTATGCCAGTAGAGTTTTTTGCCGGAACAGGTCTGGGATGAGAAGCCAGACCAAGAGATATACAGAAACCCGCAGGGCAGCATGTGGCGAGCTGTTGAGCAGTAGCGACCCCACGGACCCTATCTCCCGGGAGAAATCTTGTTCCTCATCTCTGGCTTGCCTTTATTGGCCGGCTGGAGTGAACACTGGCGAGGAATAGAGCTCCCACCTCTTTCATGCCTTTATTGGCCGGCTTGAGTGGAGATTCGCTAGAGCAAATGTGCTCAGAGGAAGGAAGTATTCCAGTAAGATGCTGGTAGGGATCTTAACCGTACTTCCGGGATTGTCTTGATAGCCGAGGAATACCGCTCCACTCCTTATAAGCACCTCAGGACATGTTGCCCCTTGTCGCTATGACACTTTGTGCTAGCGACCGTTTTCGGGGTTTCGGGGGTTTTCATTATTGAGTGTGCAAGTCACCCCCTGCCATTTTACCTGTGTATTTTATGTAAGATATTGGTCAGGCAGGGGCCATAGTCTTTCCATAGTTCTAGATAAACAGTTCACTTAGCCACCCAAACCCATAATCCAATATCATTGTTTCCATATCTTGCACTTATAGTCCTGCACTAACCGGGGGTTGTCATTGGGTGCACTAGATTAGTGCGTACAGGGATAGACGACGTCTTTGACATTTCTCGGGACCCTAGGGTCCCGGACCTTTGGAAGGCGTACGAGGGGCCGAAGCCAACTCGCAGAGGCCCGTTAGACGTGTCTAATGAAACGAGGCACTAACCGACGACTATTAATAATATTTATTAAAAAAAAAATACAAGGTATAAAAATTTGTACAGTTTTGCTTAAATGTTAATTATATTCCTAAGACTTACGTGCCTGAACTAGTTAATCCTGTGTTTCAGGCGGGAAGAGTTTAAATAGACTTATATAATAAATATATAATCAAAAGGTTGACAATAGATCACTCTTAGTTTCTAAATTTGATAAATACTCAACCTAGGTGAAATTTGTACATATAATATAATATTCAATGTAGCACAGTTAGTAAATTCTCTGTATCTTCGTAAGACATACTTTGGAGAGCATCCTTGAGAATTCTCTTACAATTAATTGAGTAGTAGAGTATTTTTAGTTCAGGGAATAAATGTTTGCTTTCTAGTTTAGTCTATTATAGAGAAGAGGTCCGAGGTACAGGTAAAATTTGGATACAAAAGCTATTTTGTGGACAAACTATACCTTTACGTCTTTTATTAGTATATGCAGTGCTGTAGGGTAGAACATTGACTTGACAAGAAAATTTAAACATCATGATTGAATAGAGAAGTGACAAAGTTTACTCTGATCAAGTTCAATGTTCCATCGAAGAAGTTCATATCTATACACCGTAAGGACTATTTCTGCTTGCAGTGCTTGGCCGCTATAGAACCGGGGCGCTACCAGATGTGGTCATCGTGTTCACGGGATTTTGTTTTCAAACTGTTTAGATATGAAGTTCTTCGATAGTTCATCTTGAAATAGATAATGTAATAGTAGGTATAATTATATAATTGTCATTAATAATTGGATTCTGATGCTGAATGTCGGGTAATAATAATGACAGGTAGATATAAAACAAGAAGAAGGCATAAAAAATGAAGCTTAAAAATGGAATACGTGTTATGAAAGACCCCAAGCCAAACCAAGCGCCCTTCAACAATCTAAATATAAAAAAAAGAAAAAAAGCAATGACAAGAACAAGGAACATGCAAAGATTATGTAGTTCATCAACAACATATTGCTGACCCTTCCGCTTAACAACGCAGCAACCCCGATTCCTCAAAAGATACTTATCTACATTGTAAACTCAATTTCAACAAGTACACTGCTAAGCCTAAGGCATTCTCAACCCTCCGAACCTATAAAAAACATCATCAATACAAACCAATAAAAGTTTGTCAGAATTTCCCTCGTAAACCCACAGAATAGGAATATGTAGAAGGCTAACTCATGACAACACGAACAACACTAAAGGTGTATTTGGTTTCAGGTATCTATTCTATCTAAAATAAAGCACTAAAAGGAAACATTTTGCGATTAGCGACCACAGTGTAATCAATAAGCCGTTTGCTGTTTAGATGACAAAAAAATGGGTCTCCCTTGTTTCATCGAAAAGAAATTGCCAAATTATCACTTCCCAAACAATTTTTCGCATAATTTCATTTGCCAAATTATTACTTAGCAAAAAATCTCTTTACAAATAATTGTAACGCAAACCTAATGTTTAGCATGTGAACGTTTATACAATAACTTGTTTACCAACTAGAACTTTTACCAATTTTTATGTAGTCAAATATTTCAGTTGGAATTACTCATTTTACGCAAAAAAAAAAAAAAAAATTTCATGTAACTAGTTCAGTTTCGGGTAGCCTGTTTTTTTTCATAGTTTCTTTCTATATAATCTAGTCATTTTTGGCTTTGGTTTTTGGCACTCGCCGGCCGCTGCCGCGGCACCGCTCGCTTCGCTCGCTCGGCTCGTGCGTAGGTCACAGTTTTAACCTAACCTAACCTAACCTTTATATTTTTGTCATACCAAATCGTATGACGAAACGTTTATTGTCTAAAGATTGTTTGCTGTAATAAATAATTATATTAAAGACCAAATGCCTAAATGACATTATCCTTGATAATATTCTGCCAAGTAAAAATTTGACCAAATGAAAATGTGCGTACTAAAATAATTCCAAACATTGCATTGGTATAAAAAAAGGTTGCAAAAATTTGTTTGGGTAGTGATTTTTTGGCAAAATCTTTTCGGCAAAACGGCAGGATCCCCAAAAAAATATGCAAAAGTAAAAGTAAACCAGTACTTTCACGACATGAATATGAGAATGTTCTCGCTTTTAGCCATCCTTGTTTAAAGTTCGCAATCGATGTGGACATTCTGTATCACTTTTCTTCGTCGTAAAACCCACAGAATGTCTAAACAAAGACATCGATATTTCCATAAATATTGTATGGTGTTCCGTACAAATTAAAGGCCCCAGGCTGTTTCCTGGCTTACCGTTGCAGGTTTTAACATTTCGTTTGCGCGTAGGACCCTTGAGAACGAACAGATGGTTCTTGTGTTGTGTTCCGGAGGTAGGATTTGGTGGACGAGTATGTTTATTTCAGTACTATTCTGGAGATATTTTAAATTAACCTGTACCATTATGAAAAGATTCTTAATCTTGTCTTTATCTTCGTATCCATTTTTTGTCGCATTGTCCATTTCACTAGTGAATCATAAAAGTAGTTGTATTCCGAACATGCATGCGTCAGATAGCGTTCATGTGTGTTATTTGTACTATCGAAGAACTTCATATCTAAGCAGTTTGAGAACAAAATCCCGTGAACACGGTGACCAAATCTGTTACCACCCCGCTTCTATAGCGGCCGAGGACTGCAAGCAGAAATAGTCCTTACGGTGTACAGATATGAACTTCTTCGATGGTACAAGTGACTGAATAGTCACAGGCTGGGTTAGTGTCCCATTTATTTAAAAGGTCAAGATTCTTAAGAAACTCTCATATCCGCTTGTTCATAAAATTGCGCTCACCTATAAACATTTTTACACAATCCCATATCATATCGTAATTTCTTCCATCCAAGTATGGCGATAGAGGCCGTCGTTTATTAGTATTTTCCCTAGCAAGCCGGTGTTTTTCTAAGGGGTATAGCGCCCCATGCCATAAAAAATTCACGCCTCCACGGTAGCCTTTGGTTAGCAGTGGTTTTTCTTTACAGAACCTATTGTGGGGGCTACCAAGTTGTGGATTTTTAAGTGCTTCTGAAATCGAATGTCGATTTTAAATGTGTATGAATGGTAAATGCGTTTTGTGTTATGTTTTATGGGTTTTTACGTTACTGTGCGTATTCTCAGAAACTATTGAATTTATAGATGTTAGTTCAGAAATATGGCCAGCTTTTTTGGTTTGTGTTTATGATTTTGATTAAGTACTGGATGCTGATGTCTAATCCGATTGATAGGTAGTAGGTATGTAGGAATTGTTGGTAAACTATGTTTATTCATTGCAGTTCAGTTCAGTTCTTATAATCAGATGATCATTGATCATCTATGGTCAACGTTGATAGGTTTATCAATAAGGTACAGTACTGATAAAACAATTCCCTTGATGAGTTATGGCATCAACATTACCGTTTTGCTTGTCCATCCTATGTTAGAAGGCGTGCCCTGTGAATATGTCGAAGTGTGTTCTGTTATGTTCCTCTGTGCTCTGGCTGAAATCCTTCTCCCATAATTGCTTTCGGAAAAACATTTTGTGTCCTGGTACAAATATTTATATGAAAGTTCTATAGAATATTGGATACATTGTTTTTTTAGCTACGTTTTAGCTATGTGCATGTCTACAACTCTTAAGTCGATCACGACAGGTGGTGAAGTACAAAACAGGGATCAGCTTATGAGCACAATATTTTATAAGTTAACAACCAAGTTCTAGGCGTTCCTATTGTTATAAAAGTTCCGTTACTCTTAACTTGGTCCTCGACCTTTGCAATTTCACTGCAAAAATATCCATAATGCAAGTTAAAAATTATCAAAAAAGCCTGCAAACTGTAGCCGCAAGCGCCTCTAACCATCGACTAAATTGAATACACCGGACCCCGCCCCTTACCTGTACCTCATTATGCCGCACGAATATTGAATAGCGTATAGAAAATACACATCGTGTAGCCGGAACGATTGGACAATTTACTGCCCATGTTACTGACAATGGAAACAGCGAGAATGTATTGATTTGATGATTTTCAAGCTATGTTTAAATAGTTGATGTCGCTTTTATGGTGTTTGTAACAATACCACGAAGAAGCGGTTAAAAAAGACCATGAGGGAAGTAACTTTGATATGGAACCAAATACCGTCGTAAAAATTAAATGGACACAGTAGGATCATGTTTTGACGAATTAGGTAAATGGCGCAACAGTTTAAATTGCTGAAATGTCATCGAATGATGATACATAAATACAACCAAAGCATGCTACAACATCGCTTATAAAAAAGGTATAACAATAAAAGCAAAGATAGAGAAATGAACAGCCATGCGAGTGATGAACGATGAAGCTTCAGACAACAGCGACGATGAAACTGGTTATAATCAATGAGTATTTATCTTAGTTGTAAAAAATATCTGCTAAGTTCAACCACATGAGTTATAACTACTAGGAGTTTACACTACTACCGTATCTGTTTCTATTATAAAATATGTTGGTATAACTAAAGTATTATCATCGTTATACTTCAACATTCCTGCTCCTAACTGCTTATAATTTGCAACTCCATCAACATTGCTAGCATAAATCTTTATGTCACTTAGGTGCATGTCATAATCAATCTCATTACATAGGGCGGTAAAGTAAAATCGACACGTATCGATAAACCGCATACATTAATGTTGGGACAATTATTACGAGTGGCGCCAAAACAAATTACACTTAATATCCACTTGCAATATTCTTAATAGAACAGAACATGTTGTTTCAGAAGTATCATTGCATACGTTGTTAGTTAGTGTAGTCTCTAATCCTTATCGAGATCCTGTCTAAAACCTTTAGATTTCAGATTCTAAAGCCGTCGATCTAACCGTTTTACGCTTTACTTTTGATCTCTGATGTCTTCAACTAGCGAGATTTTAAGTACTCCATTACAAGAAATACCATGTTGTATAATGCCCTTCTGAATATACCACCCAGTATCTATACCCAGATTAAAGTATCTTAGGGGTTATGTTACAATGGCATTAGAATCCGCTGTTGAGTTCAAATTATGATAGGAGTACAAATATAGGTATCCATTTATATTGCTATCACGAAAGCGTTTTCGTACGCAAAGATTGGCATTATTCTCATACAGTTTTTCGCAGTGGTATAACCGGAACCTCATCTTCAGTAGTAGACATTTATAGTCTGACATGATGAGTTAGCTTTCTGAACAGCTCAATTTTACTGTAATATAGTAACTAGACAGTGGTCGTGATTTAAGCTCTTTAATTACAGTCATTACGATAATATTACCATAGCCGCGTAAACCACGCGGGCGTAAACGACTTTTAAGGTAGAACGCGTAAATTATAATGTGTAATTGTAGTATGAATTATATGGGGCAGTAAAAAATGTATGATATGATGGATTGTAACGTTTTGATGTTTGCGGCGCTATTATGCGATGTAATAAACGTTTGTTTCATTTGTGACGTTTATGATTACATACTGCAACGTGGAACTTGGATATGTGTAAACGAATACTTGTGACTAATTAAAAACAGACACATGGGTTAAGCTACCCTTGCCGCGATCATCAGGAACACCCTTTAAGCCCTTGGTCCCGGTTGTCATTCGTAGATATTTGTCAGTCGTTACGGTAGTCTGAAGCCCAAAAGTCTGACAACCAGTCTTACCAAGGGGTATTGTGTTACACAGTAACTGGGTTGGGGAGGTCAGATGAGCAGTCGCTTCATGCAAAATACTGATATTCAGCTGCATCCGATTAGGCTGAATGCCAACTCCACATTAGTTGAGAAAAGACTAGGCAGATTGATTGTGTCCTAAACGAATACTATGAGACTGAGCTTTCTAGTAAAGAAGAGGAAACGACAAGCCCAAAACCTATGATGATCCTGAAAATGGAAGAATATGAGAATAACTCTTTGAATTACAGGCTTGTTAGGTATGGGCAATTTTACAAGGTATTATATGCTCGGTCCTGTGACAACTAAGGGACACGCATATCAATGACGACGGCCTCGAATGATATGAAATAATAATTAAATAGGTACGTAACGCTGAAAATTATGATGATATATAATATGTCCATTTATGTATCGACGCAGGATACCTTTACCAGAAAATGTTCATCGTATTAGTGGTGCAGCAGCTTCCAATGTCATCAGGATTGTACCAGAATATAAAGTTCATCGTGGACGTGAAACGACAACGGCTCCCCTGACATCATCTTCTGTCATCAGCAGACAGCCGCTACGCAACCATTGATGCAATGCTCTGCTAGAGTGGCAATAATCAGCCAATGTCACTCTTATCCGAACTCTTCGGTGATACCTAGTAACTTCGTAACAAAACTAGACAGTAACATTTGCTGCGCCGTCATATTCTTAATCAGTGAAGACAGTAATTAAGAATAATTCCATTAGCATCAATATTATTATTATCATTGGCTCTTTAAATTTTATTCCCAGAAAATTCCTTAACAACAATTCAAATCACAATTTCAAATATTAAAAAATTCCTCAATCCATTTTGCAGTTCCACCGCGTTTGCGCTAACGGCCCTATTCTCGCGAACGATAATTAAAATGATACGGAATTTAACAACGAAATTAATTGAATTAGTGTTTACTGACTATTAAATGGCCTCCGATTAATTTGAAATCGGTTTAGTATCGATGATATAATTGTATCGGCTGTACATTTTATTGCTGTTGGTTATATGTATGTTGGTCACTGTTTCCTGTTGCTATCAGAGGGATTTCGAATTCAACATTATTATTTGTGAAATTGGTTTGGATAGCTGGATTTGTGGACTTTATTGATTTTCGATGGAACGTACATGTTTGCTGTGTTGTGTGATTAATTTACCTCCACTCTTGCCTGAAAGTAATTCAAATAAGAACTATGATGAAGCTGACTTTGCATCAACAATATTTTAATAATATTTAGAGATGGAATATTGGGTACCCAATCATAACTTCATTACTCGAGCATTTTTATTACGATTCCGTACCCAAAGGGTAAAAACGGAATCCTATTACTAAGACTTCGCTGTCCGTCCGTCCGTCTGTCACCAAGCTGTATCTCATGAACCGTGATAGTTAGACGGTTGAAATATTCACAGATGATGTATTTCTGTTGCTGCTATAACAACAAATATTAAAAACAGAATAAAATAAATATTTAAGAGGGGCTCGCATACAACAGACATGATTTTTTTGCCGTTTTTATAGATAGTGGTGAACCCTTCGTGCGCGAGTCCGACTCGCACTTGGCCGGTTTTTACACCACATTTGACACCTCAATATTATATCTTAATATTCACCTCTGCTGTGTGTAAAACGGCATCTATTTTAATGCTGTATAACTTTCCTATCTAATTCCTGTCTAATTCTCTAACTGTAGATACATCTTCAAGCGCCTTCATAATTCTTTCGATCTAAACTTTATTTATATTACTTTTCTATATCGACACCATATTTTAAACCCACTCCCCTCAATACCACCATCGCTAGTCTCAGATAAGGCTCAGCATCCTGTTTTGTCACGCCAAGATTAATTCTGTTGCGGCCTGTACCCGCATGGCGGCGTGCAGGCAGCGGCTGACTGACGTCAGCATCACGCCATCTTCGCTCAACCAATCGTCGCGCCGCTACGCGCCGATGGATCACCCCATACGGCCGCGGACCAATGGCGACGCGCCACCTACATTAGCGACGGGGGCGGCTGAGCGCCTCGGGCTCCACGAAGACGGAAGACTCGTTCACTTGCTCCGACGCGGCTCAGCGGAGCGGCCGATATACGCGTAATATTGTAACGGGTCCTAGAATTCTGTAATCTTTCTTGTACACGTCAGTTTTAAATATTTAAAGTCTAAATAAGTATTGGTTTGTTCTATAACAGTATTTTATTTAGTTTCCCCTACACACCTAAGCAAAGGCGTAATCAAGTGGCGACCGTGACAGGACTCGTTGCATTAAATTTAAATAAAATCAACGAATCGTCGAGAAACGTCGACGGAAGATTCAAGATTCATCGTGTGGAGCAAGTGCCGCAGCCCGCCATCCATCCAGCCGGGCTGCGTAATCAAGAAAGAGGGGAGCGCGGACGAGCTGCTGTGTCCAGGGAGGCTTCGGACGGTGACGGCGGGTCAAAGACGGCGGGTCAAACTCAACACGTCTGCCGAAGGTCTAGCCCAGGAGAGTAAGCCCTAATCCATTCATTTCCTTTCTTTAATCTTGTTTCCTGTGTGCCCTTGCGCTGTGAACCAGTGCGCGGCTTGCTTTTTAAACGTCAAACAGGGAAAAGGCCATATCTTTCCTAATTTGCAGGGTTAATTGCACGTGGGTTGAGCTGGCTTATGCTAGGCTAGGCGCTAAGCTGCAATTCTTCCACTATAGTCGAATGTTCGTGTGCACCTACCCGCCTAAGTTCATATTCATAAATGTAATCCCACGTAACGCATAACCTCACTTCTGGCGATATTGTAAAACGCAAGCTAGCATTTCAGCTGCACGCATTGTTTTTCCTACCCAATCCATATTCATGCACACGTATTAAGTGTAATTAAGTGCACGCAACCAAAGCTTTGTGAACCAGCCATCCTGCCGACTATTTCAGAGTTCCGGCCATACGGCAACTGTTCCGGTGCAACCAGGAGCGGATTCCCTCGGCGCGTCGACTACATTAGCAGTGGCCGGCAGGCGGCACGCTGCAGCGCGGCGAAGGCGTAGCCGGGAACACGTGTTGGGAGCGACGCCTAACATTGTCAGGTTCACTGCACATTTATCTATTCAGCTCATTGTATTGCATTGTGTTTTGTATTTCGATAGACAATAGATCTCGTTGATAGCAAAATGACCAGTGTAGATACCGACCTGAAGGTCAAATTTAAAGAGTTAATTAGAAAGCGTGGCACCATAAAGGGTAGGTTAACAAAATTCATAGATTATTTAGGTACTATGAAGGGCCTGGAGCCTAAAGAGGTTGCCAGTGTCCAAGTTAAAGAAATTTCTTTGAGACTAGCTACGTTTCAAAAATTATTTAAAACATTTGACGAATTACAGTCAGAAATTGAAACATTATGCTCCGATGTAGATGAACAATTGGAAGAAAGAGAGGCCACAGAGTGTCAATTTTACTCTGCGCTCTCTGTAGCTCAAGAATTAATTGAGGCTACCCCATTACCAATAAATACGGCAAACAGTGTTGGACAATGTAGTAATTGTTCTCACCAGCCAAGCGATTGTTCACATGCATTTAACGGAGTGAAATTGCCAACCATACACCTTCCAAAGTTTGATGGAAACCTGCTAACATGGCTAGAATTTAAAGATACATTCGATTCTATTATTCACAGCAACAAATCAATTCCAGAAATAAACAAATTTCACTACTTAAGATCAGCTTTGGAAGGGAATGCTAAGGGGATAATTAAATCAATAGAGTTTACCTCGAATAGCTACAAATTAGCATGGGATTTACTCTGCGAACGATATGATAATAAAAATATTCTCATAAACAATCATCTCAAAGCTTTAATTAGTGTTGAAAGGTGTAGTCGGGAATCCTATAAAGCGTTAAGGTACATAGTAGACCATATGTCAAAAAACTTGAGAGCGCTGGAAGCGTTGGGTCAGCCGACTGACAAATGGGATGCACTTATTATATTCATGCTAGCCTCAAAATTAGATCCGGTGACTAATACTAAATGGGAAGAGTATAGGTCTACGTTAGCCGATTACCATAACCTAGAAAATTTCACAAGGTTTCTAAGAAATCGGGCCGACATCTTAGAGACAATGCATTTCGCAGGCATGGAAAATGCCGATAGAAGGGACCGAAGGCCAAGCATTAAAGAACCTAAACCGAATAGGACTTTTGCTGCTTTCGGAGATAAAGGTGGACCGTCCACGTGTCATGTCTGCAATGATAGTCACCATTTGTCTGAATGCTCTAAATTTAAGAATATGACCATTGAGGATAGGTTGTCTGAAGTCACAAGATTAAAACTATGTAAGAATTGCCTTAAGAGCGGTCACAACTCATTTCAATGCAAGGCCAGGCTTATGTGTCGTGTCTGCAAACGGAAACATCATTCCCTATTACACAATAACGAGTTCAAGACTAATAGGTCCACAGCAGATGTTCCGGCTGTTGAGCCCTCTAACTTACCAGTTTCTCTCTCAGCGGCATCGGTAGGTCAAGTACTGCTAGGCACGGCTCTAGTAGACATAGTGCATCCGCAAACTGGGGAAATCTATCAAGCAAGAGCGTTACTAGACACAGGTAGTCAAATGTCCTTACTATCCAACAGCATGAAACAGAAGCTCGGGTTAATTTGTGACACTTCCCGTCTCACTCTCATAGCCGGCATAAATAATTCAATTTCAAAGGTTTCTGAAAGGGTAAATATTAAACTCCAGTCGCGCGTGACTAATTTCTGTATCTCGGTTAACTGTCTTGTCTTACCAAATATTATGGGTATGTTGCCCAACATGCAGGTAAACGTTAAGCAACTCCGTATACCAAAGGAAGTTAGGCTAGCGGATCCCACTTTCTATGAACCTTCGAAGATAGACATTCTGTTAGGTGCGGACGTATATTGGGCGATTGTGAATGCCAATCACATATACCTAGGGAACAATAAACCAGCACTACAAGATACTAAACTAGGGTGGGTAGTGTCAGGCCCTACAGGGCAAGGTAGTCTCAAGTCCCTCACGGTAACGTGTAACTTTAGCCAAGACGTACAAGAGTGTCTCAAAAGATTCTGGGAAATTGAAGAAGGTTATGCTGAACAATATTCCCGTTCCCCCGATGAACATTTCTGTGAAGGGCATTTTGTTCAGCACACCAAACGCCTACCAAACGGAAGATTTTCCGTAGCAATGCCTCTAAAGGAAGCCCCTGAGAGCGCGTTAGGCGATTCCTATGAAATAGCTAGGAAGCGACTTATCCACTTAGAAACTAGATTAAATAAAAATTCCCAACTAAAGGAAGCTTACTCAGAGTTCATTGAGGAGTATAAGGAATTAGGTCACCTAACCGAAATTGCACAACCGCAGTTCGGGTACTACCTACCCCATCACTGTGTCATTCGCGAACACAGTGAAACCACGAAACTCAGAGTAGTCTTCGACGCATCTGCGAAGACTACCTCTGGAAAATCGCTAAATGAGATACAAGCAGTAGGGCCAGTTATTCAGAGTGACTTAATGTCCATATTACTACGTTTTCGGGAGCATAGGTTTGTTCTTACTGGAGATATTACTAAAATGTATAGGCAAATTTTAATTGATGAGTCCCAACGTCATCTGCAATTAATACTGTGGCGTTGTGAGAAGACTCACAACATTGTAACGTACCAGTTAAATACAGTGACTTATGGTACAGCGTCAGCTCCTTTCCTCAGTACGAGGTGTCTTCAACAACTCGCTTTAGAATGTGATGACGAACTTATAAAGGAGGTTATGCTAACTGACTTCTATATAGATGACTTAAGCACTGGCTGCGCATCAGAGGAGCAGCTGACGCATATCCATAAGGGTACTACTAGAGTGTTAGAGTCAGCGGGTTTTCAACTTAGAAAATTTCGTACAAATTGTCCACTAATATTCAAGAAAGACCACTTTAGTACTGATGCCCTGGATCTGTGCAAGGAATCCACTGTGCTAGGATTAAACTGGTCTCCAGTGAGCGACACAATTCAATTCTCCACAAATGTACCTATAGCTGCTCAGATAACTAAACGAACGATTATATCAATGACATGTAGAATATTTGATCCATTAGGACTACTGAGTGCGGCCATCATAAAGCCAAAAATTTTACTCCAAAGGCTATGGTGCGCCAAGTTAGATTGGGATGAGCCAGTACCAAATAATTTTGTTAAGGACTGGCTAAACTTTAGTAACAATTTATCATATCTGTATAACTTGCATCTACCTAGGCACACTCTGTGTAAATTACCAGAATACATTGAATTACATTGTTTTGTAGATGCCTCACAGGTTGCCTACGGCGCCTGCATTTATTTAAGGTCAAGGAGTAACAAAGGTAGCTACACCTCACGCCTACTATGTGCCAAGGCCAGGGTAGCACCCCTTAAACCTATGACTATCCCTAGACTAGAATTATGTGGAGCGCTCCTCGGCGCTAGACTTAGTCGTAAAGTAATTCAGTCCTTAAAATGTAAAATAAATAAAATTTTAATATGGACCGACTCCACGGTAGTACTAGGATGGCTAAAAATGCAGCCAAACTCACTTAAAATGTTTGTCCGCAACAGAATAAATGAAATTCAGGAGTTAACAGCTGACTATCAGTGGCGTCATGTGCGCACAAGTTTAAACCCTGCCGATATGGCATCAAGAGGAGTAGAACCTCAAGTGTTGCAAGGTTCAACGCTGTGGTGGGAAGGCCCTCCCTTCTTAAAACAAGAAGACAGTGAGTGGTCTCCCAAGCTAGCTCCGCTAGAGGAAAAATTGTTGCCTGAAGTCAAATCACTTAACCCATACTCATGTGCGGCAAACAATAATAATATTAGAGTAGATAACACAAAGCTTATAGATTTCAACAGGTTCTCTAATTTCCTACGACTGAAAAGAACAGCCGCCTACGTGCTAAGATTTACCCAGATAGGGAAAGGGCAGAGAAATAGTAGTCTAACCTTATCGGTTGAAGAGTTGCAAAAGGCATGCACTCTTCTAATTAAACTCAGTCAATACGAGACTTTCTCTGAAGAAATCGAAACATTAAGCAAGGGCCTACAGTTAAATAAAAAGTCAAAAATATTGCCACTCAATCCTTTTGTAGACTCGGAACGAGTGCTACGGGTGGGAGGCCGTCTGGAAAATTCGAGATTTAGTTATGATAAGAAGCACCCGATTCTTCTAGACGCTAAACATAGGTTCACTAAGCTGTTAGTAAAATATGAACACTTGCGCTTGTTCCATGTTGGTCCACAGGCATTGCTTGCAGCCATCCGTGAGGAATATTGGCCCTTGGGAGGGCGAACTCTTGCTCGCACGACCACCAGGCAGTGTGTAGTGTGTACGCGACTGAGAGGTAAACCTTTCGAACCAATTATGGGTGACTTGCCAGCCGTTAGAACGGATAATAGCTTCGCCTTCAGCTCTTGTGGGGTAGACTTTGCGGGCCCGTTCAAGATTTCGAGTCGTAAAGGCCGAGGGAACCGCATAACTAAAAGTTATCTATGTTTGTTTGTGTGTCTTACTACTAAGGCGGTTCATCTAGAGGTGGTCAGCGACCTCACGTCTGAGGCATTCATTTTGTGTATCCACCGATTTGTGGCTAGGAGAGGTAAACCCTATGCTGTACATTGTGATAACGGTCGTAATTTTCTAGGTGCATGCAATGAGCTGGGTAGGATGCTGCAGGAGGCCCAAGAATCAGTGTACAATTACACGGCAAACGAGGGAATCCGCTTCGTGTTTGGACCTGCATACTCGCCCCATTTCGGAGGCATATGGGAGGCTGGTATAAAATCCTCTAAATATCATCTTAAACGAGTAGCTGGGGAGGCCTGTTTGACGTTCGAGGAGCTGGCGACACTGTTCTCGCAGATTGAGGCAATACTCAACTCCCGTCCCCTATCTCCCCTCTCGTCCGACCCTAATGACCCCTCTCCTCTAACCCCTGGGCACTTTCTGGTGGGCAGGCCGTTGACCGCCGTCCCATCACCACCCATCACAGCACTGCGGCCCAACCGCTACAAGTTAATTGAAAAAATCCGCCAACATTTCTGGTCCAGGTGGCAGAAGGAGTTCCTGGCCGAGATGCAGCAAAGGTCCCAGTGGAGGACCCAGCAGCGAGGCATCTGCCTCGGCGACCTCGTGCTCCTGCGGGAGGCGAACCTTCCACCGCTCCAGTGGCGCCTGGGTCGTGTCACGCGCCTGCACCCAGGCCCAGACGGTGTCAGCCGAGTGGCAGACGTCGTCACAACCAAAGGGACGGTCACTCGTGCCGTCCGCACGATGTGTCCCCTCTGGCGGGACATGTCATCCAGTTGAAGTCGAAGTCTTCAACGCCCGGGAGTATGTTGCGGCCTGTACCCGCATGGCGGCGTGCAGGCAGCGGCTGACTGACGTCAGCATCACGCCATCTTCGCTCAACCAATCGTCGCGCCGCTACGCGCCGATGGATCACCCCATACGGCCGCGGACCAATGGCGACGCGCCACCTACATTAGCGACGGGGGCGGCTGAGCGCCTCGGGCTCCACGAAGACGGAAGACTCGTTCACTTGCTCCGACGCGGCTCAGCGGAGCGGCCGATATACGCGTAATATTGTAACGGGTCCTAGAATTCTGTAATCTTTCTTGTACACGTCAGTTTTAAATATTTAAAGTCTAAATAAGTATTGGTTTGTTCTATAACAGTATTTTATTTAGTTTCCCCTACACACCTAAGCAAAGGCGTAATCAAATTCACTTCACTCGTAATCTCAGCTAAGTGGCTTACTTACGATATCTGATGCTATGTAGGTGGCACCTTATGTAACGTCTAGGGAAGTCGCGAAGTGACAACTCAATTAAAGAAGTAGAATGACTTAAATACTGAAGTGGAAATGGCTGTTGATAAGTTTGTGGATGAATTTGAAAAGATTAAAGTCGTAGCTAGATATAAATTACTCAAAGTTTATCTAGCTTTAGCTAAGTGCGGAATTTGATCTTGATTAAGTTGGAAAACTTCATTGGTTCCGGTTGTTGTGTCGCCAATTGAGTCCATTTATATCAGGAGCTACCTACAACTTTTAGTGTACTTAAATTTAATGTTTAATTTATATATTTACTTTCTCTTTAGAAAGCACGCATCAGGACTGTTTAGTTCCAAGTTTTAATGAAGATGACGGTATGGTCATTAACATATTGTTATAGTAAAGTAAGTTGTTGTTGTATTGTTAAAATTCATATTTGATAACATGGCAGTATTGCCATATTATCTACAATTTTAACAATAACGAATCCAATTCGATTTTTCTTGACTAATGCACAATTATACCACTAACTACTATAATGTTTGCAAACAGCTATGCACCTTAATATAATATTGTTTAACCCAATTTTCTAACCATGTGTACCTAGGTACGTCCTACTTCACGAAATCATTTTCTGTATAAAACACGAATGACAAATAAATATTCAAAGACCATTTAAAGTTATTATTTACGGTCAGATAATAAAATGATATTATGCTTTTGCCACAATATTACTGAGAGCAATTCCTTTCTGATCAGTAGCGTGTCCTTGTACTAAAATTCTATCAGTGCCATTATCTTTGTTAATAATTTTATGATTAGTCTACTTTGCCTGCAGGTTCAAATTCTCATGGCCTTAGCTTAGGCGAGTGGATTGGTCTAGCTTAGTTTGTTATATTTATTTAAATGCATTTTACCCTGTCAAACGTTTTCATGGAAACGTTTATGTTAACCATATCTCGTTTATGGTTATTAACTTTAACTGTTGTAGTTATAACAATATTTTATTATTTGCATTTAAAAATATTCATACGTATCTAGGTTTAATAAAATTGTTAGCTTCTTTGTGAAAGTTGTATGGTGTGTTATCTTTAATCACCATCATTCTCTTGCCAATTTCATTTGTTTTTTAGGGTTCCGTACCTCAAAAGGAAAAAAAACGGAACCCTTATAGGATCACTTTGTTGTCCATCCGTCTGTCTGTCTGTCAAGATCCTTTTTCTCAGTAACGCTAAAAGCTAGAATTTATAACAAATACGCAGATCTACTTCTATCCCTTAGAGCTGTGAGCTCTAAGGTCAGCTCTAAGGGACAGTAGTTTTTTATAATAATGGTTACTGCTCAAAATCTTTATACCCAAAGCCTAACAATTTTTTTAAATAATATTATTAATTAACCATCACTGTTTCATAAAAAGCACAGTGCATGAAGATAAACAACATTACAAGATTCACCCATTTGAACATATAAGTTCATACAAATGATGCTGTTCCTTGCGTAGAACTACATACTTACTTTGGATTTGTTTTGTTTGGTACATACATGACAAAACTATTTGTAAAAGTATTATTGTACGGATACTTTAAAGTTACGTTATAAGTGTAGCCTAAAGGCACATTATATTCTATAAACTAATTTATGTTTTTTCTAAGAGAATTTGTAATTATTTAGAGAAAGAAATCTTTAAACGCAATTACAACACCATCAGTTACATTGTTGTTTAGTACACTCCTTACACCAACGTTTGCACGAAATTTCTGTTCGAAGAGGAAATCACTGTTAAAACACGAAACTACATCAAAAGCTCAATAAATACATAACACGAATACCTTACTAATGTTATTCCAAATTGATTAATCATTTATCTTTTATTGCGGTCGGTAGCGGGAATTCGGTCACGGCGGCGTTACATTTTCTTTGATAATATACGCTAGTTATGGGTACGTTATACTGACAGTTTACTTGTTATAAATGTAGCTGTTGGCTGGACTTCAGCCTTGGTTTGTAGGAGACAAAGCAGCGTTGATAACGGTAATGGTTTGTGATGGATTGTGCGACAGGTTGCTGCTGTTGTACATAAATGGGTTCTTGGTATGAAATACGCGTTCATTGATTGGTAATATAATATTAGGAAATATGGGGCTGATTGCAGTCAGTTGGTCGTGTTGTCTGAGGTTGTTCTTTTATAAATAGTCAGGTGCTGCGGTGGCGAGACAATGATGATATATATTTTCATTCGAGTAACGTTTAAATGGGTGGTTGATAATCCGATGACTGGTTAATAAACGACAAACACCAAGGTGATTCTTTTAATATTTATGCCGCAAAAGTAGAGTTTGATAAGTTCTCAATACAGAAAACAGGTGGAGTTTTCATTCAGAATTAGCTGAGCAAACATTATTATTGTTCATATTCTTTCCCTTTTGTATACTGTGCTTTTTTCCCCTTCCACCCCTCTCTATCTCAAGAAACGTTTCCAGTTTCTTTGCAATTCCCACACGAAATTTTTAAGGTCATCAGATAACTTGAAGCTTAAAATGCCTATGCATTCCACAACTTTCCTCGACAAGTCTTTTACTGTCCAGGCCGCTCGTTTGTGGAATGCATTGCCAGTTAAAATTAAACGCGCGCAATCATTAGCAATATTTAAGAGACTCGTGAAGGAACATTACTTGTCGTTGTGATCTTGTTCTCGTAACTGTAATTATCTATAGTCTTCATTTATTTTTGTTGTTTATATATTTAGTAAGTATGTATGTATTTATGTATCTATTATTTAGGATATGTATATATCTGTGTATCTATTCTAGTATATTGTATAGTTTTTATTTGCACCAACGACAGCCCCATTTTATGTCCAGGCAAATCACTGTCCATTCCAAGGTTGCCTGGAAGAGATCGCGGAAAGCGATAAGGCCACCCATTGTATATTTTGTAGTGTTAATTTTGTTTTTTTTTTGTTATGTGTTTTTGTGGTGTACAATAAAGTATATATAAATAAATAAAATAAATAAATAAATTATGTTATAATATTGACGAGTACCCACCCAAGCCTTGCAAATGTTTCACAATATTTGTGTATTTTGCAACATAATTTTTGTCATATTATGAAAGGTACGTACATATTTTGTGATCCAAAGCTAACAACAACTGACTAGGTGCGGTATCAAACCACAGCTACAATGTTGTATGTAAATAAGAATTGCTTCACAAGTCTTTCAATAGTAACAATAAACTTCAAATCTTTGCAGCTTGCGCAAGATTGGCATAACTCAACTCTCTGAATAGTTTACCTAGTTATAATATTAACACTTTCACTGTCAGCGACACACATAATAAGTTCACAACAATCACGATTAATGAATCCAATCGAATTAAATTCGTTTGCTCTAAGCCCAGGTACAAAGACTGCTACGCCGCGTATCGTGGGTTCAATTTCCGCACGGAACAAATATTTGTATGACCTACAATTAATTAATTTTGTCATCTTTCATAATGATATAATCTATTTAATATGTATTATTTTTTTGTATTAATATTAGCTTTTGCTCTCGGCTTCGTTGCTGTCGTTCTGCGTTGATGTCGGAAAATATGCCACGGGAACGTATTAACGGGATTAAAAGTACCCTATGTGTTTAATCCAGGTTATAAACCATATGTGTGCAAAATTTTCCGTTCAGCCGTTTTTGCGCCAATCCGGAACATACATCCAGTTAAACAAACAAACGGACAAAAAATAAAAAATATTTTTTTTTGGCCTCAAACTTTTTCCGACTCCTCGTAACAATTCCTTTTTTTAAATATTCAATGTCAGTTTTGACTTCGTTACTATTGGTGAAAAAAATTAGTGCTGCAGTATTTTCGATATAACGGAGGATCGTGCTAATGGGTAGCTCGTCGTCCGATAAGGACCAGAGGTACTCCCAGGCCTGGGTCGACTGCGGATTGTGTTCCACGCGCGCCTCAAAGAGATATCAGCACAACTGACGGGGTCCGATAGGACCGACGCCTGCCGGGGTCGGGAACGTCCGGAAGGGACACCGTGGCCCCTGGCAACGTACAGGAAACTGAAGGAACACGGGTGGATTTTAGTCAGAAAGAGTCTGACAGTCCCCTCCGCCCAGAGCGGTAGAAGTTATTTGATAATTTCTTAACCAAAAAAAAAAAGGATCGTGCTTAGCAATTTGTGGTATTGTGAACTCTTAAGAAGTGAAAACTGTAATGAAAGCAGAAAGAGGTGTAGGTATGGGAGAAAATGACGTATTGTGTTGACCCAAAATAACAGGACGATGGTGACTAATATTATATTTTAGTAAAAACAGAAATGAACATTCAAATAACGCTTACAAACACATTTAGTAAGGATTTATTTTGTAGGTAAATCTAAGTTGAAAACTATCACCGCACATTACAATAAGGCTGTTACGCCGTAATCCGGTTACGGTGTTATCGAATTAAGTCAATTGATAAGTTACGACGCACTTTAACTCGTATTGTTTGGTGCTTAGTCGTAAATACGGATATTTGTTTTGTTTTGATTGAATTATTAGTAGTGATGGGCGTCGCTAGAGTTTAAATTGCAATTTATATAGAATCAATTTTTTGTAACTGAACAGACAGCTGTGCTGCTGGGGGAGTTTGTTGCGCGACTTCTTCTTCCCAGCTAAAGCACTAGGAAGTGGTGAAGGTTGGGCGTTTTTTGGGACTGTCTTATGTAACTTTGACGTTCGAAAAGTGCTGATTCTCAGCCTAGTTTGAATCAATGACTTTTGAATTTAATTATTCGTTTATTTTATGTGGCACATTTCTATATAGTTTTTGTGATAAACTGTATTTGCTATGAAGAAATGAAAAGAGGTTTTTGTGAAATGGTTTGACGCAGTAGTGCACGCCTGATATTAGGCAATACGAGATCGTCAAGGCTTTATTACGATTCTTCTTCTTCTTTTCGAGTTGATAGTAAAAATGTAAATACATTATTATGTTAGATGAGTTGGCATGTAATAGATAGATAAATGGAATACTATTATATCCACCATTCGAATTACAGATATAAATGTAGAAATTAGTTCGTGTTATTACGATAGTGATGATTACAAAAAAAAATACCTTTGTAGTGTTTTTTTGGAAGTCAGTTACTTCCAAAAAAACACTACAAAGTGAAAAATAACTTTAATTAACGGAATTCGGTGGCAAAAAAAGAAAATTCAAAACCAAAGACACCGACTTCCGAAATTAAAGTTATTTTTCACTTTGTACCTAGTGTTTTTTTGAGAGTCATTTTTTTTTAAGATAAACATTTATTACTAAATGAATTAATCGTAAACCGAAAGAATGCAATTTATTAAAAAGTCATTTTTGAATTTCTAATTATTCATAGTCTGGCCAGGATTTTTTTGCCAACCAACCCGCGATATATTTTTTGACATGCTAAATTTGATATAAAATACTTTTCATCCATTAAACAGAAGGGTGAAGGTCGTCTCTAGGTCGGATCTTAGGCTATTTAGACTGAAACAAAAATCAGCAATTCTTCTATTTTGGCAAACCATTAACTGGTAGCATGACCACCATCAATAATACTGATACAACCTTCCTTTCCCTACATTAATCCCAGACATTTCCCATCACTAGACCATCACGAAACCCATTAATGTCTATGATAACCATAAAGATAACGTACCATTTCGCAATGGTAGTAAATACGCCTTCACGGTAATGAAAGTAAGCTCACTGATATCTTTGTTATAATATATAATAGTTAGGTAATAGCGATCTGTTGCAGTTTATAAAGTTATATCGCTTTTTTATTGAGGAACTGTGTTCATTATTCCGTTTTAGTTTTTTATTTTCTATTTTGAGAGTAAACGAGGTGCTCGTGGCTAAGTAATAACTGCCGCATGGGTCGATCCACCAGGTTAATCTACGCTCGCCGGGGTTGGTCTGTGGATGGGTGACCATCTTTACATACCGAGACTCCTCCGTGCCTCGGAAAGCACGTTAAGCCGTTGGTCCCGGCTGTCATTCGTGGATCTTTGACAGTCGTTACGGGTCGCCAGAAGCCCGAAATCTGACATCCAGTCTTACCAAGGGGTATCATATTACCCAGTTACTGGGTTGTGGAGGTCGGATAGGCAGTCGCTCCATGTAAAATACTGGTATTCAGCTGCATCCGGTTAGACTGGAAGCCGACCCCAATATAGTTGGGAAAAGGCTAGGCAGATTGATTTTGAGAGTAAACTAATTCACGATTTATTCAAAAACTACTACCCACTACCCTTCAAGAAGTAGAGTAGTGGGTAGTAGATTTTGTATATTGTAATTTAATTT
Organism: Xanthia togata; assembly: GCA_963853775.1. Lineage (NCBI taxonomy): Eukaryota > Metazoa > Arthropoda > Insecta > Lepidoptera > Noctuidae > Xanthia > Xanthia togata. Next base: position 3,224,318 of record OY970797.1, on the reverse strand, counting down.
AAAATTATATGTATTTTTCCACACGAGAACTTCATTGCTTAGTGTGCCAAGTTACGAAGTTTTTATTTTTATATTGCAACCCTTTTGTCTGCTACATTTGGTTTTTATTTTATTTAGAACCTTCATGAAGACTTTCGAAAAGACAATTTTTTGAGTAAACAGGGCCTCAAGTCTGCTATTACAATAGTGTCAGAATGGTCTATCATTGATTTCACAATTGTTGATTTTGACAAGTTTGGTAATCTACTAACATATTGGCGTCATTATGACTTTCCAATGGTCAGCCACTGACACTCCATAGAAAGAAATGGCATCTATTGGTGATCTCGTACATAATGAAAAATGAATGATTGACTTAGGCGGTCTGTCGGCGGTCGGATCTGCTAAAATTTTGACAGTTCCTTTGATCAGTGACCTACCATGAGAACGTCATTGTGCAGTCATTTCTTTTAATTCGTTACGAATATCGTGTTTGTGGAATACGATGATCAACCAATGATCGACCATTATGAATTTAGCAGATTACGAACTTTTAGCAAAATGGCAATGAAATCGTGTTGGAATGACGAATTTATAAAAATAGCAGACTTGGGCCCCAGGTATCTGTAGTTTTTTTTTTTCAATGAGTGCCAAGAACAAAATTGCTTGGCTAACAATACATTATAAACTAAAACAAAAACGACCAATACCTTCGCACACGACTTGCAAATACGCTAGATAAATCAGTTGTTGACAAATCCATTACAGGCAGATAGGATCTGAGTAAAAGGAAGGAAAGAACTTAGTACAGTGACGTTAGTTAGAGCGGCTTGTTACAACCCATGTCGATTAGCGATTGCGTACTGGAGCCCTGTTTAGTAAGTCGAGTGAAGTCGAGGAAATTTAGAAAAGAGAGTTCATTGTTCCCGAAGTTTTCTTTTAAAAAATAAATAAAGAAAATACGTTTATTTGCGATACAATATGACGCAAGCAAAGAGAAAAAAAAACACGAAAATAACAATTTGTGGGAAAATATGCGTCACATCCACGCAAAACGGCCATCACTTTTTAAATATTATGACAGTCTTATAATACTCTTTTACAGTAGAGGAACAACCAACAAACCCAATAAAAACTTGAAATGAACTGATTATGTCTTTGATGGATGGATATCATTCTATTCTCGAAAACCCTTCGTTTCTCTTCCTGAAAAAAGTTCCCTTGTTAATTTCCTTAATTAAAGCTGACAATGTTACCTACTACAATGTAAAGGACAAAGAATCCTGGCTAGTGAAGTCTATCGTTCAAACGGAGCATAGATCTAGGTACACTTCGTAGCTGGTTTTAAAGTCAAAGCAATAAACGTCACTGCTGCATTGCGATTGTAAAGTGGCGCTTTTAAAACTGAACAAATCGCATTAAAACGGTCCAAGGTGTGAAATACACGCGATCGAAATAATAAAAAAATATAAAAAGTCCAAGGATACCGCTTACAGTAGGTACGGTCGATGAATGGCTCTCTGAACGTCTGCGCATGTTCTCTCACACTCGTCTCATGTCACCATTTAGTTCCTAAAAAATATTATTGCACAGCCTTCTGCGCAAAGTTCGGATCGGTCATGCTTCACCCGCTTTACTGTAAGCGGTATCCTTGAACTTTGTAGTGTAAGCTTCGGTTTCAGGCCCACATAAATACTCTGAACAGCTAACAAACACTATGTAAACAATAATTTTTAAGAGATGTTCTGTTCGACGGGAAAAGTTCTAGCGATGTTTGATAGTTTTAATGGATTTTCACGAATAATGTTTGTTTTCTTGAAATTTTACACAGCTGTGTTAATTTGAAAATCTGTCATTTAATATTGTTTCTTATATAAAAATGAAAGAAAGAAAGTAAATACGTTTATTTGCGGTAAACATGACGCAAAAAAGAGCTTACACAAAAAAATAGAAAAGGTTGGGGGAAACATGCGTCACATCCACGCAAAACGGCTATCGCTCAGAATTATGCTGCGACCCTATGCAAAAACAGAGCCCCAGCGCTGGTTTTCAGCCACAACCGGCAACAAAATGCAATAAGTACTAGGTATATAATTATGTATACAGCTGCAGCATTATGTTATAAGAATTGAAACAAGTTTTCGAGTAAAATCCGGGGTATAGCGGCTTTCTTTTTCAACTGAAATCGCTAACCGCTTACAACTTAAGCCAGTCTTGTTGTCCGTTTATCTGTCGACTTAATAAGGCAAGTATTTGCATTGCAATTGTTTTTACTGCTTGTTTTTAATTGACCGATGCAAATTGATTAAATGAAACTACAATTTACATAGCTGGCCTTTTTTGTGTTTACGTTAGCGTGCGCTGATAAGATCATGAGATTATGAGGAGCAAGCATGAATTGATAACATCTTGTTCTTGTATTTTATTTTTTGAATAACGCATGTAAGTAGTTACTGTTATTAAAACAAGATACTAAAATGTACTTACTTGCTGTCTATGAATTTTAATAGTGCAGGTCTTAATATCACTTTTCATTTATAAACAGTATTCTCCTAATGTCGTTATGATTCCTTACTACATTCTGTCAATGCGCTTAATACATAATTTATCAAATGAAAACGTAAAGGGGATCCTGGTGTCCTGAAACACAGGCCACGAGCCTAGCTTAGGGCACCAGTCTCCCACAATATATACTTACCCGAATTGTGTATCATTGTCTAATCTGACCAATTTAAAAAAAAACTTATCTATATGAAATTTATTAATATTTATGGTGTGAAAAATAAAGTTGATTGATTGATTGATATAATAATAATACCACACACACACACGCTACATTGACTTGGTTTGGCCCGTTAATGTAGCTTAAAGTAGCCAAAGAGCTAAGAAACAAAATTTGTTTATCAAAAATAATGATAAAGCTTTAATTCATTCCACACAATTAAATAACTACTAAAATTATGTATAACATTAAATCACAATAAATTCAACCAATAAAAAAATTACATTCTTAATCATATTATTTCATTTCATATTACTTACAATTATAGAATTATTATAAAAAAAATTATAAATTTATTTATTTTTTAATGCATGATTTATATTGGATTGATTGATATACTAGTGGTGAATATGAACGTGGTTAGCTAAAATAGTAGGGGAAGACCAGAGAAACGATGGATGGACTGTGTGAAAGATCTTCCCTTTCTATGTATTTCGTGTGGTTAATGACTAACTTGGTGTCAGAGTTTTAAAGCCGCCCATGGACCTCTGACTTGGCTTCACATGCCGTCGAGAAATATCTCTCAGGCATGTCAGTTTCCTCACGATGTTTTTCTTCCCCGTTATTTAAACATGTGATAATTTTACAATACGCACATGAATCCGAAAAGGCAGAGGTGCGTGTCTTGGGTTCGAACTCGAGACCTTATGACTTGTGAAAGATGATATGGCTAGAAAGGTGACTTCCGAGATGATCACTAATAGAGAAGTATGGAGAAAAAGAAATGTTGCATTGACCTCAAATAAATTAAGATATGGGTAGGAGAATAATGATATACTGATGGTAAATTAGCACTATGTGTACTACTAGGCTCTATCAATATTGGTTTGTCCTGGCAATAGTAAAAAAAAAACGTTTTTAGTAGGTCAAATTCAGTCTTCCAAACTTGCCGGGTTGCCACAGTTGCAAAACAATTAAAATAACAGGTACAATTAAATAAATTAACAACGTTTGAAAGAAACTAAATGAAAAATATTGCAAAAATTTGGGACTAGCTTTCATTCGCCAAGTGTTCAAAGTATAACATGCGATAAGGAACTTCGTTCGAAAAATACATTACTCTGTCCCAGAAATACGTGCATATAAAAAGACAACATGAGTACATACCAACTGCAATAAAAACTCGTGGGTTCGATCGGTAATGTTTTTTTTTCTACCCTTTAATATAATATATTATAAAGAGAAAAGATTTGTTTTTTGTTTGTAATGAACTCGAAAAACACTGGACTGATATTAAAACTACTTTCACCAGTAGAATGCTATGAGTATTTATTATCATTGTAAAGATAACACACGGGAGAAGCCACTGGTGGAAGCTAGTATGAAATAAAGTCGTGAAGAATACTTACATATTTTTACATGGTCATTTTAATAGTCCGATAAAATGTTTTTCTCAACTTCTTCGTCTTCAAGAATAAAATGCAGACCTCAGCTCCTGATTTCTCTCCACATTACTTGTAGTAAACCACAACAAATAACATTTAAATCCCACACCGAACAGGCCCGAGCGCGATCGATAAAGACCGAAGGTGTCCTGTTTCGTTAAGTGAGACATTTCGCTGGTGGACCGCGCCTGGTCGTGGGCGTGTGCAATGGGGCTTATTATGTGGTCCAAGAATAAACATAATACGTTTGGTCTTATTGTTTTAGATAAGAGTGTGTTTGACACTTATTTGGACACTGAATTTTTAGAATAAAGTATCTTTAACAAAACTGATCAAAAAGCATAAATACCCACCACACGGGTCATTTTGGTATCTCTTGATACCGAAATGAAAGATTAAAAATTTCCCTTAAAAGCATACCATCATGAAATTCATCATTATTATGTACAGAAATATAATCAAAAAACTTCAGTAGACACAAGAAAGAAGAATCAGAAAACCAACGCAAATGAAGAGTCATCAAAATGTAATTTCTGTTCCAAAATTATCTGATGAGACTGTAAACAACCCCTGTTCAGGTTAAATTCTAACGCAATCTTCACTAAAGGGAATTATTATCATCTGTATCTATGAGGTTTCAATTTTATGCCTCAAACCAATTTTTCCCACAATAATTGTTTGAACAACATTATTCAATTAAAGAATCGTCAAAGAAAATAGTGGTTATAAATGAACATTGTCAAATGAAAAATATCTTTAAGGTGATTTAAAATTAGTATTTTTGGTTTAAGTATAATTTTTATAAGTGGTACTTACAAATTGGCGTTAAGTTGTCTGGGTACGTTATCTGTTCCTTTTGTTTTGTTTTTCATCAGATGTTTTGGATCAGACCACAGTAGTATATACATAATGCAGCATTCGTTTTACCTTAGTTCTGAAGTATGCACTCACATAGCCATTGCTCACAAAACGGTGTAGGAAAACAGCGTGAGTAAACCGGCATGTCCTAAAACCAAAAATTCGAGACATGTGACATCCATCAACTTGCACTGATATACGTAGTGGATTTCGGCCCAGTCTCTCTCACGGAGAGGAGGCCTGTGTCCCTACAGTGGGAATATCATAGGCTGATTATTATGCTTATGCTGCTACGTTTTCTGATCCATTTGTTTTCATTTTTATCAGATATTTTTTGAACAGACCATGGTTTTGTAATGCAGCATTATTTTTACCTAAGTGCTGATATATGCAATAACTAGTTGGTCACAACAAATAAGATTATTAAACAAAGACGAAACAAAATCCAAGTTCAATCACTAAAGAGCAAAGGTGTCCTGTTTCGTTAAGTAAGACATTTCTTAGGGTCGTGGGCGTGTGCAATGGGGCTTATAATGTGGTCCAAGTAGCGTGGCAGTCGTGCGAATATTTGAAACGGAGTGATCCGTAATTGATTGGTGAAGGGAAGCCGGAATATTGTCCGTAGTGCATTTTGGGATGTCAACTAGGCATGATAAATGTCGTGGTGTTGGGTGGAGTATAAATTTGGTGAATACTTGCTTGGTTTCGAGAATGCTTGTCTGTTGGCGACTTCGGTCATTTGATAGATCGAATTTTTGGTTTTGTATCTACAACTTTAGCATAAAGTACGATTTATACGTTTGCATTATGCTTTCTTTGGAGTTTCGTATTACCTAAAATCTTAAATAAAATATAAATATTAAAACATAGGAAGAGAAAAAATCTTTTTTGAAAAAAATACAACCGACTTCTAAAAACAACAAAAAACATTGAAAATGCTAATAAAATTTGAGGTTTACCCTCAATTTCCCTGGGATCCCTTTATCATGTCCTCATTTGTGACAAAAAACTTTGACAAAGAATTTTGAAAATCGGTCGACAATTGGCTGAGAAATCGGTGGACAAACAGTCGAATTGATAACCTCCTACTTTTTGGAAGTCGGTTGAAAAAGAGAGGAACATTTATTTTATAGTAGCTAAATCCTACTTTATGTGAAATTTTTGTTTTTTTTATATATACCAAGCACTGAAAAATTACTGAACTGAGATGGATGAAATTAGGCACACAGATATTTTATAACCGCGACATAGGACTTACTATACTTTTTATCCAGGTAAACATTTTAACGCGGGCAGAGCCGCAAGTAAAAGCTAGTGTAAAATAATTATTATAACACTAAGAAGTGGTTGTATACCTTGTAAAGTGCACTCGTGTAGTTTTTATAACATGATTCTTGCATTCAATTTTCTTAATTTGGTTTCCATAAGACACAAGCGAACTTGACTCTCTTTTGATTTGGATTTTGTAACGGCAGAAAACATTTTTTCAATGCCAGCCACCGTAATCGTTTTACATTTTCTGAATGTAATCGATAACTGACAAAAGGGTAGATAAATGGCGAAAAACTAGAACTTATTATTTTACAGTTTGCACCACACACAATTTATCGGTCAATACTAGTATGTTACACATACAATCATAAAATTAGGTTAAATTACATAAAACTGAACAATATCAAACAAAATTAGACGAAATTACATAAAATTGGAATAAAATTATTAACAAGATAAAATTGTAACAAGTCGCTTTACTCTTACAACTTGCACCTTATTTTCGTCTTCAGATTAAGTTGTTAGTTATTAGTGAACCCAATACTTACATCGAGATAGCATTTTTACGTCCCTCTTGACCCATTGCGAATAATACGATTGTTCATAATACCGATCAACAGTAAAACTAGTGTATCTGCTGTAATTTATGCGAAGAAAACATGTCTATAAATGTCTGTCGGAGATTTCCAGATAATAATATTCTTTCCTATTATTATTGCTCGCGAATAGTGTCAGAAAGTGGGTAAGTATATTATTCTGATTTATTTTAGTACATAATGTTAGCTTGTAGTGTAGAACCTGCCATTTTAGAAACTGTATCCATATTTTAGGATATTGTATAGAGCAAGTTTGGGCAGAGTTACCAAGAAGGCTAAGCAACATAAGTAATTTAATTTAACTTATAGATAATTTGTTAAATTCTATGTTTGAATTATTTTAGTGTTTAAGTTAAAAGCTGTCCCAAGCTGCATAGTTATTTACAGGTATAAAGTCAGTAAACATGGTGTATTCATAGAGATGTTCATTTGTCACGAGAGAAGTCAGATCAGCGAAGGTATAGGCGTTCCGTGGGCGATCTTTCTAAGACTACTTAGCATAATATTTGCTTAAGCTGTAATAATGGTACAGTAAATAACGGGTGGTTTTCCGAATGATAAGTCATAGCGTGAAACTAAGCTTGAAGTAAAAGTAATGAGGCGTCTATTAGTGGCGTCATGCTAGAACAAAAATAAGTGTAATGGATAAAGTTGAATAATTTAGAGTGGTAAATATCCACCGGTTAACTTGAGCTTCTCAATGATCACTACAATAAACAATCAAAGAAAACAATGGTGCCGATTCTCTTGTACACCGAACTTAACTAACTATCACTAAAATTCCTTACTTTTGGCTATGAGAATTTTAAAGCTATTCTGTAATATAAATTCTATCAATTTAAAAAATATTTTGACAGCTTAAATCGAATTTGACAATCGCGACTCCAACGTGGTACATACTTGACATTGACAGCTAATAGTATTCCACACCATTTTTAATCACGATGAAAAATGGTCAGATTTCAATTTCAATTTATTCAAAGTTTTACAATTTAAGGATAATAAATATAAATACAAAATCTGAAACTAGTTCATTATAATACATTTTGTGTGTTTAGTTCAGACAATCAAAATTTTAGGTGAAAAACGTCAAATTCAGAATAGCAAAACTGGCATTTTCGCTAAATTAAAATCTCACCACCGTTACTGTCATACTAAAATATAGCTAAGTTGTGTCACTTTAGTCTATTTCAGAATGGAAAATCATCGTTTAACTGAAATATACTAAATTTGAGTGATTTTTAGTCTAGTTTAGAGGCATTTGTGACAAGAGAATCGGCACCAATGTCCTAATAACCATTTTTCTTGCTTTCTGGCTTGGTGTTCACATGTTGTTGATAGTTGCAGTAAGATTGATGATACTTCCATGGAGTGGGCCATACTTTAACTTGAACCACATCGTTGCATTGATGCTATTACTATAGTCTCGATAACCCAAGTGACAGACTACTAATTGCAGCTGTAACGTCCAGAAAATTCAATATCACTTCATCGCATTCTAGGAATGCAACACAAAACATTCTTGCTCCTCCGAATAAGGCACCTATCCCATTAATGAAACCTACTTACGTGTATTGCCCAACCAACCAGCTTACAAGATTGAATCTAATCCCATCAATTATATAATCTGTATTCAATATCTACCACGGTGACGTAATTCTACAAAATACGGCCCTTAATACTTTACCATTTAAGGGCAAGTTCGCACTACAATAATAAACCTCACATATTCATTTGCATGCCAAACAGCTTGATATTTGATAGGACTAGTGGAACGTTGCGGTTTCGCCCACTCGGTTAGCGGGATTTGTGCATAGATTCTACGTGAATTGGAGAAAGAACAGGGTTCAAAGCGAAAGCGTTAATCCATTGACAATGGAAGAGGGATATCTGACTAGTTATTTTCACAAAATAAGCGCTTTATCTACCTACTTAAACGAGAAGGGTCTCTATTTATGTTGAATTTGATTTTAATGATGAAAAGCACGTTGATAATTATAGCCATGTGAATTATACAGGGTGTCCTTGGAAGTATTGATCAAATCGAATAGAGCCGTGGGCACGGTCATTTCCAAACATTTTAAACCAGAGAATCTCGGTGCAATATTTTACGGTTCAAAAGTTATGACCAATTTTTGTTTTTTTTTTCAATCACTTCGCATAGTGCTCAAAGGAAAATATCTGTAAAAATAAACAATCGGGGCTATCATTTTTTTTTTCAGGACGTAGTAGAGTGGACCTTTCTTATGTTAATACTTTTACGCAGCTACAAAACATTGTTCAGTAAGAAAAAAACATTTACTGCAAAGGTCTGGCAAAAATGTTACTCAATTTTCGAGCGATTTTCATTGGAGAAGTTACACTAGCGAAAGTTGCTCGAAGACTCGTTGCTCTTAGTTGATCGAAGACGCAGCATCAATGTACTCGTTTTAACTGTCCAATAACTATATAAAGATGTCTAGCATTGCTTTTACTGTAAGCAATTTTATTTCCTTGTATGCACTTCTTTGTTGACCCGGTTTTCAATCGAATACTATTATGTACATTTCGTATAAACTCAAACTCAAATAATTTATTCCAAATAACCCAATTACAGGTACTTTTGAATTGTCAAGGGGTCGGTCAGTCAGAAAGATGAAGCTAGTTGATTGTATATGATTGCTTGTTGTTATATTTTACCCAGATATTTGTATGATCGTGGATAATTAGTACTTTATAATAATACTAGTTGCGCCCCGCGGTTGCACCCAAGTTAGTCTCGATCCCGTGGAAATATCAGGATAAAAAGTATTCTATGTCCTCACCTATGTCATGGCCTACCATTGTGCAAATTTCATTCAAATTTGTTAAGCCATTTTAGCGTGAAAGCGTAACAAATAAACAAACAAACATGCAAATATATTAAAAATCAAATCTTTTCTCTTTATAATATTAGTTTAAAAGATCAAATCTTTTATCTTTATAATATTATTTAAAAAAATCAAATCTTTTCTCTTTATAATATTAGTTTAAAAGATCAAATCTTTTATGTTTATAATATTAGTTTAAAAAATCAATGCTTTTCTATTTATAATATTAGTTTAGATACAGGGTTAAATTAAATTAGCTAGCCAAACTCTGCAGATGGGTATCGATACCTATCTAAACATGATATAACCGTACTCGTAGTTCGACATCTAAGAAATTATTTATTTTTACCTGAATACTTGGTAAATTGTACACTATTAACAAAAATTATCGGCAGTTAAGTCCAGTAATTTTACCGCAATTCATATTTTTTTCAAAAAATATTTTCTTTTGCACACAATGCGAACTACCACACTAAACACCAAACTAAACCGAGCAAGGTGGGCCCAGTTCGCTTTGCCCCGTCAGTCATAAATATAATTGTATTAAATGTCTTTGCGTTCTACAAATTAGAGCATAATTCGATTCTGTCTACAGGATGTTTCAGAAAGATTATGATTATGATTTGACATTTCTCGGGGTCCCGGACCTTTGGAAGGCGTACGAGGGGCCGAAGCCAACTCGCAGAGGCCCGTTCGACGTGTTTAATGAAACGAGGCACCAACCTACGATTATCTCTGTGCGCACTATGATAGTACAGCCAAGGAAAACCCCCGGTTGGTGCAGGACTATTGCAAGATATGGAAACAAAGATATTGGATTATGGGTTTGGATGGCTAAGTGAACTGGTTATCTAGAACTACGGAAATACTATGGCCCCTGCCTGTCCGATATTTTATATAAAATACACAAGTAAAATGGCAACGGGTGACTTGCACACTCAATAATGGGCCCCCGAAAACGGTCGCTAGCACAAAGTGTCGTAGCGACAAGGAGACAACATGTCCTGAGGTGCTTATAAGGAGTGGAGCGGTATTCCACGGCTATCAGAACTGATTATGATAATTATTATGAAAGGTGTGGTTCAGACCGCGAAAAAATAATCAACCGTCCCTTGCAAAAGTTCAATACCTACTGGACACAAATGTATGGAACAGATGATATTTTTTTCGCGATTACAATGTTGGTCTCATGAAGAATGTGGTTCAGTTTGATGGTATGTACTAAAACCTTAAATTTGACAACACCATTCTGATACACGCTGTATAATATTATGAGATTCAAAAAGTGCAAGTTCTGATCTAATTACTGCCAGCAAGGTAAAAAGGTGTGATATTTATAATATATCATTTAATTCGATAACATATGAGTGTAAAGCAGCAATATGTTAGCATAATGTCGGCTAGCGAATGAATTATTGGTTCGGTCAAGCAAATGTGACGGTCGCCTGTGCATATTTGCAAATAAAAATAGTAAATATTAATCTTTCTGTGATGGATGAGAAGAAAACACGATCAGATTTTTCTTAGTATGTACACTTGTACAGTACTAGAATTTATGATTATTATCTTGTATGACATCCACAAGTTAAAATAAAAGGCGTGTATTATAATTTTCCATTCAAGGCGCCGTTGCTTGGGAAGACAAGTAGGTAATCAACAAAATGACAAATTCAGTAATAGTATTAAAATATGTTTCGTAGTTAATTTGACTTAGTGCCAAAGGAGATAGGAACTGGTGGGCCCAAATGTAATAAGTTGAAATATGATAAAAAAATGTATTTTTTTATCTTAGAATATCAAAAATCAGCTCAATTGTCAACCTGGAAGCTGAGAAATAAGAGAAAAATAGTTTTCGTGAGATTATCGATTAAATGTAATTAAATTCACTTTAATTTATATACATAATAGTGCATTTAATTACAGTCATATTAATAAATAAAATATTAATTATTACTGAAAAACCAATATAATAATTATCAATTTCATAACGATTAAAATCAGTCCGTATATTTTTAGTCTATGGCACTGGCATGAAAGCTGACTGACATTGACACTAGACAGTTGCCGACTGGTTCTTGGTTGCTCACTCGCACAGAGTCCTTTTTTATATACGCTCACTCGTTTTATGTTTTCCGATGCGTTTTGAGTACTTTCCCGATTATTTTTCATTTTCAACGACCACTGCTTTGTATTTTAGGGATTCTGACCCTGCCTACCTTGTACGACCCTTGCTTTCACACTGGACACCGAAGATCGGTCACACGTTTGTCTTGGAATTGTAATATTGGATTTTACCGCCGCCGCCGCACGGTGGATCGAAAATGGGCTGTAGAAGACATAGGATCTCGATTTCTTAAATGTTATTTTTTTTGCTGGAAATGACTTCTGCTGATCATTACTGTTCTATAAAATGTCATATGAAGTAAATGTGTGCACAAATGGAAGAGTTATAATTTTTATAAGAAAAAAATGTATGGAGCTAGTATGAAAAATCGAATTATCTCCTAAACGGCATGTTTAACCGTACCATCCCTGGAGGTGGTCATAGTGCTAATTATTTACTATATTATTAATATTTATTGGTAATAGGGGTAATGTGAACAAAGGAGAATTACTCCAATATTATAGATCATTGTGCAACCTGAGTCTAAGACAAATTGTGATGTTCACATTCCCATACAGCCAAAGTTTGCCACAGGAAGAAAACTATTTTAGATCTGAAATGAATATGACATTACATAATCTAACATGTAATAATAATTCATTCCATTTAATTGACACTAACAATTATGTTGGTAACCATTTATATTTGACAAAAGATAGTTTTTATGTGGATAAGTACTATCTTTCAAAGTATTGTAAAAGACAGATAGCTGTGTCGCTATCATATTATTTTTCTATTACAGCCAAGAATTTGGCTAAACAACTTGCTTCTGTTGAGCAATGCATGTTAAATAATTCAGACAATAATTTGGTATCCAAAATTCACATTGCTAATAATTTAAATTAGAAATTATGACAATAGAGGCAACCTCTAGCAATAGTGTACAGAATTGCAAAGTAAAATCAAATAAAAGTTTAAAATCTGTTAATAGTATGAACCTGGTGCATCAAAATATTCAAGGATTTATGAACAAAGATTTAGAAGTAGAATTATTTATGAATTTTAACAGTATTGATATTCTTTGTATAACAGAACATTGGCTTAAAAGCCACCAGTTCTTGTTCAATTTTAATAATCACCAGGTTGGTAGTTCATTCAGCAGAGTTAATGCTATACATGGTGGCTCATTAATTTTAGTAAGTAACCAGCTTAAATTTAAAGACCGTAAAGATATTGTGAGCCTATCTGTTGAGCGGACAGTTGAAATAGCTTGTATAGAATTGGAGCAGTTTATTGTATTAAGTGTGTACAGACCTCCTTCAGGATTGTATGACTGCTTTGAAAAGGTAATGGATGAAGTGTTACACAAGATTTGTAACTCGAATAAGTCCATTATCACTTGTGGTGATTTTAATGTTAATTTATTAGAAAACTCAGGTTCTTGTAGTAAAATAATAAGTCTGTTTCAGTCCTACAATCTTGTAAACCTATTTTTGGAGCCCACAAGAATAACCCCTACTAGTGCCACATGCCTAGATAATATTTATACAAATGTTATACCAAGCCACAAAGAAATCATAAATTTACTAGATTCTGATCATTGCGGGCAGAGGATTTCTATCCCAATCCAATACAACAAAGTGGCTAAAAAGGATATCACTGTTAACCCAAAAACTTCAAGTCGCTTGGAAACTTTTAAGGTTAAACTCATAAATAAATTACCAGTTTTGTCTATTCATGCTGATCCTAATCATCTATATGATAATTTTTTTAATATATACTGTAAGCAATTTAATTCCACGTTTATTCCCAAGACTATCTCGGTTAATAGTAACGCATCTTTCAGTGATTGGGCTACCACTGGTATTCATAAAAGTAGAACACGGCTGTATGAGCTGTACAATGAAAGAACTTGTGTAAACACGGCAAAATTTAATTTATATGTTAGGAATTATTCAAAATTATTTAAAAAAGTTTGTTATATGGCCAAGTCGCGTTATTTGAGTTCGAAGATTAAAAACAGTAGTAATGTAATTAAGACGACTTGGAATATTATTAATAGTGAAACGGGAAGGTCTGATAACCGAAATACTGACTACAGCCTCTCTATTAATGACAACATAGTGAAATCAGACTCACAAGTCGCCACGGCTTTTGAAAATTTCTTTTCAGATATTCCCGTTTCAACTACTAAATCCCTCAACTCATCACCTTCTGTTGCTGAGTCTTTGCTAAAGGAAAATGTTAATGTTTGCGATTCGGAATTTCTTTTTGAACATATTACCTGTAGAGACATAATTAAAACCTTTCACACTATAAATGTAAAAAAGACTGCAGATCTGTGGGGTAATTCTGTAGAAGTAGCCAAGTCTATTATTGACATTGTAGCACCTACTTTAGCTCTTATCTTTAATAATTGTATCGACTGTGGGAAGTTTCCTGATCTTATGAAAAATAGTAAAATAATACCTTTGTTTAAATCAGGTAGTACATCAGACCCCACAAATTATAGACCTATTTCAGTACTACCTACCTTTAGTAAAATTTTTGAGAAATTAGTTTTAGAGCAATTGCAAAGGTTTTTTAATAGACATAAATTATTACATAACAAGCAGTTCGGTTTTACAAGGGGTCGTTCAACTACTGATGCCGGTGTTGAACTTTTGGGACATATTTATAATGCATGGGAAGATAAATGCGATGCCTTGGGCATCTTTTGTGATTTGTCCAAGGCATTTGATTGCGTTGTTCATGAAACGCTAATCAGGAAGCTCCGCCACTATGGGATCCGAAACAGTGCTCTGGATCTTCTAACTTCATACTTGAGTAATAGGATTCAGAGCGTTGACGTTAATGGAAAAAGATCTCCCGGATCTATAGTAACAATGGGAGTCCCACAGGGCTCAATTCTTGGTCCTTTCTTGTTTCTTATTTATATTAATGACTTGCCTTACCTCGTAAAGGATAACCATGATATAGTGTTGTTTGCGGATGACACTTCACTTTTGTTTAAACTTAAACGTCAGCAGCTGGTTACTGACGATATAAATAGCGCGATCGCGAAAGTAGTTCACTGGTTCAATGTTAACAATTTACTTCTCAATGAAAAAAAAACCAAATGCATTAAATTTACACTGCCTCACGTTAGGCAGGTGAAAACTAATGTGTTGATAAAGGGCGAAGAATTGAATCCTGAAGATAGCACAGTATTCTTGGGCTTAACTTTGGACGCTAAGCTTCAGTGGGGCCCACATATAGATAAATTGTCAAAAAAGCTAAGCTCCGCAGCGTATGCAGTTAGAAAAATTCGTAATTTAACAGACATAGAGACAGCCCGTTTAGTGTACTTTAGCTATTTTCATAGTGTAATGTCGTATGGTATTCTATTGTGGGGAAATGCCGCCGACATTCAGACTATCTTTGTTTTGCAGAAAAGAGCTGTTCGATCAATTTATAAATTAAGTCCGAGACACTCTCTCAGAGAGAAATTTAAGGAGATTAATGTAATGACTGTGCCTTCTCAGTATATTTTTGAAAATCTTTTATATGTCCATAAAAATTTAAACTTGTTTAAAAAATACAGTGATATCCATAACATAAATACTAGGAACAAACACAAATTTGTTGTACCTACAACAAGGCTCAAGAAAATAGGTGGCTCGTTCAGATGTCAATGTATACGCTTTTATAATAAACTTCCAAGCCGCGTACAAGACCTAAGCCTTAATAAATTCAAATCATTCATTAAACGTAAGTTGTGCCAGAAAGCGTTTTATACCGTTAAAGATTTCATTGAGGACAAAAAGGCTTGGGATTGAGCTGCTCCAATTTATTATATATATATTTTTTTTTTCATTTTGAATTTTGTTTGTTTTTCTGCTAACTTTAAATTATATACAAAATGACATGAATATTTACTTTGTGAAGTATAATATTATTATTATGATGTGAGGACTATGTGGGTCATATATTTAGCTATATTTTACTTTTTGTTATGTTAATCTGGCAGTTTGAGTACTTTATGCGGCCTACCCAAATATCCTTTCTTTGGTATTGTTCGTCGATTCGTTGAGCTCTTTTTAAGTTCTGAGTTGAGCTACACGATTACTGACAAATGCGTGCACTGACTGGCCAGGTCCACTCAAATCTGTATGGTTCTTTCCTCAAAAGACCATTTCAGACACAAATCTACATGGTCCTCAAATTGAAATGCTCTGACCAAGATTATTTCCGGGTTATTATATACACATTGACATTAATTAATGTTATATATTCATTGACATGAATATTTACTTTAAAGTATTATATTATTTTAATTATTGTGAATGTGAAGACTATGCAGATATTCCCTTTTGTTTTGTTTTAATTTTTTTGTTGTCAATTAGTTTTTATCATGGTCTGGCAGTTTGAGTAATTTATGTGGCCTACCCAAACGTCCTTTCTTTGGTATTGTTCGTCGAATCGTTGAGCTCCTTAAATTCTGAGTTGAGCTGCACGATAACTGACAAATGCGTGCACTGACTGGACAGGTCTTCTCAATCTGAATGGTTATTTCCTCAAAAGACCATTTCAGACATCAATCTACATCGTCTTCACATGATCTGACCAAGATTATGTCTGGACTTTAAAAGAGACTGTGACCTCTGAGTTTGTTTCGGCCTTTCTTCTCAGAGTAGTCAGATAGGAAACGCCGACCTCATCTAGTTTTTAAAATATGATTGACGTGTAAAAGTGTTTGTACAAACCTACTTGCAGAAATAAATCATTTATCATTTATCATTTATCATTTATAATTTTTTGGTTGCGGATTTGACGAAAAATTTAATGCCGTTTTTTTAAAAAAAATCGTCAAAATATTTTTATTTATTTTTACATGTAAAACGATCCCTTTTAGTGTCCAAGTTAAAAAGTTCGATATGTTATTAACCCAAATATTAAGAACACACAAAACAAGAAAAATTAAATAAAAAAATTGCTGTTTTTTGACACATTTTTATTAATTTAAATAAAAAAAGATTACCAAACTCTTATTTAAGTAACATATAAAGTTATATTATACACAAAATAATTTAATTGAAGGAATTAATACTAAGCATTTGTAAAATAAAGTAAAATAAATAAAAAAAAAGACAAAATATCATTAAATATTACAAAAAAAAAAACCAAACAGACTCAAATACAAATTTACAAATGTATAATTTTTTTACAAATTTTCCTTATCACTCTCGTTGTCAGACTCCAATTCTGAGTCAGCATCCAGATTGGATATGTCCAAAAACTCGAACTCAGTTTCCTGAAATTGAATTAAGTCGAGAGTTTCAGCAAAAAAGCTCTGCTTTTTCTTGGCATCTAACTTAGGCCTTTGTGCACTTAGCAAAGGATCCGAAGAAACAACAAGCATATTTAAAATGTCTTGATTGGAATCCTGCCTGCTTCTTTTCCGCGAATGATGTTCTCGAAACCTCCTAAAATCTTTGTTTCGAGACTCTGAGGCTTCTTCCGAGAGAGTCCCAATCGGCACAATATTATTTTTCTCGATTATGTCAGCCCCATGGATTAATAATTTATGAACGGTTGACGACATGTAGTACCAGTCGTATAATAATACGTACTTTTCTGCTGTTTTGCGGGCATAATCTCTAAATTTTATTATATCGACCTGCTCTCCAGATGTAATTGCTTGTAAAATTACAGCAAATCTTTTGATGAGGTCTTCATCCAAACCGGTTATAGCTGCGGTTTTATTAGGAAACTCAAAGAATTTTCTTGCAGTATTCCCGTCATTGGTGGTTCCCGAGCCTTGTTTTACTATATCAATCAACAGATTGAGTTCATCTTTGAATTTATTTTGAATTATTTTCTTCCTTGTCTGTAGCATTTCTTTGTGCTCATCACTTCTCGCTGCCCACCGTTTGAAGTCGAGCCTGTATGCAATGTGTAACAGACATTCCATACAATTTATACGGGCGTGTAGGGATGACAAGCCTAATTCATAAAGGTCAGAACACACAATTTTTGATGTTACAGCATCTAAGCGGTTCATTTCTGTAGGCTTTGCTAAGCACAGGTAGCACGATGCATTTGATCTAGCTTCAGAAAGGTAAGTGCAAACTTTAGCGTCGATCATCGTCATCATTAGTTCATGAGTCACCCTATTATTATTATTGCACTCTGTGGGGATAAGGGCCTCAATTTCTTCATCCATTTGTTTTTTCAGCTCAAGGACAACTGCTTCACTCTCCTTTACAAAAGTAAACTGAACTGGACGACAATACAAAACTGAGCATGGTTTTGGGTTCGTCCATAAGATGTTGTCTCCATCTGTCAGTTTAAGTGGCACCAAGGAGGTCATAAAAATGCTCGAGTCATCTTCCTCACCCTCCATTTTCTGCTTGTATCGGCTTTGGTTAGAAGCACCATCAAATCCCCACTTGGATATCAGCTTCAACTGCTTGTTATGCTCTTCCTTAGAAAGGCTTTGAAGGATTCTTGTAACTGTGATATCAAGTAAAGCTTGAAGTGTAATCCTAGCCGATGAATCAGTAACTGTCACTGATTGCTTCGGAGGGTAGCAATCAAGCTTAGTTTGTTGCACTTTATAGTAAGATGGATAAATATCCTTAGCACCTTCCCGAATGGCAGCCTCTCGCAACGTAATATATTGCCACTTTGAGAGTTTTAGCGAAAGAAGCAATCCAAGCGCCTTTTCTGACGTAAATATGATTGTTTTCGCTGGTTTCTTAAGCGTTTCATTTAATTTAGCGGCTGCTTCAGGATTTTTCATCATGTATTCGATGACAGAGGCGATATCTCCATGCCCTTCTTCTTTTAAACGTGCTGCAGCTGCATATGCCAATTCACTGGAATCTTCGCCTGTGTGTTCATCAGATCTTCTCTTTTTTTGTTTACTTCCCAGATCTTCGAATGGTTTACGGGATCTTTTCGTCATTGTTCCAATGGACGTTGATGTCAACGGTTCTGGAGAGACTGAGGGCGCTCTTGGTATCTCATCAACACTTGGTTCTTGATTAACTAAAGTTTGCACAAAACTCGGCCAATCAATATTTGCTCCCAACCAATTCTCGTACTTTCTCCTGAAATTATCAAGGAATCGGTTGGATTTCTGCCACCTTTGTAAAGCGGCTCGCGTAAATCTCCGACAAAATTCTTTGAGAACAACACGATCTTCGTCAGACAGGCAATCGCCTATGCGGGATACAACTGCACTGAACAATACTTCATGATCAAATGAAGTACTCTCACTTCGTAGAAGAACAAACAAGTCTAAATTCGTGATTAAACTTTCCATTCTAAGATTTTATAGTCGCAGATTTAGTGTTAGCAGTTACACAGTTGTGAACAAACTAAATTATAAAACAAAACTTTAGCCCTTTTATTGCAAAACGCCAATAATTAGGTAACTACCCTCATTCGTTATCTTCTCATTAGCTAATGAAAATTTATAATTGTCACTAACTATTCTTAGAACTCATAGCACTGCTAATTAACAAATTAGCTTACTTATCAAGAAAAGTTGAATGTAATCCATAGTTGGCATTGTCGTGAGATATTGAAAATCATTAAATCACCTATAAAGACTCATTAGAAGACCTAATCAGTGTAGTTACTTAATCACTTCTTTTCGGACTCATTAGAAGAGTAAACAATTGGTAATTTGGTTGTATGAAAGGTTTTAAAACTCATGATGTGTTGATAAATATCTAGCTCAAACATAGTTGTCTACGTGTGGGTGTACTATAAACCTCTGCCAACTCCTTCGGAAATATAGGAGTGATGCTATTTTATGTTACGTGTAGTTAAAAGTCCGTGTTCTTCAACATAAACACTAAAATGAATAGTTTCATATGAAAAAACAAATAAAAATATTTTGACGATTTTTTAAAAAAAAACGGCATGAAATTTTTCGTCAAATCCGCAACCAAAAAATTATAAATAATTAGCACTATGACCACCTCCAAGGATGGTACGGTTAAACATGCCGTTTAGGAGATAATTCGATTTTTCATACTAGCTCCATACATTTTTTTCTTATAAAAATTATAACTCTTCCATTTGTGCACACATTTACTTCATATGACATTTTATAGAACAGTAATGATCAGCAGAAGTCATTTCCAGCAAAAAAAATAACATTTAAGAAATCGAGATCCTATGTCTTCTACAGCCCATTTTCGATCCACCGTGCGCCGCCTGAATTTGGATTGGATATTGTTGAAACTATGGATCGCGAGGGACTGATAAGTTTAAATCTATTCATTCACGCCATTTTCATCTCGTTACATTCAGGCCCAAGATTGGATGTAATCGTTTCCATCTCCTTTCAAGATATACTTGACAAAGTAAAACCACCTAGTATTTAAAAAATCACATAATAATTCTTGCTTTGCTTCAATTAGGTACAAGATTGTCTCAAGTTATAAGTAAAAAAAAAACAAGCCCACTGCATTTTAGGATTAAAGTTATTTTGTTGAAACCAGTAAATCTTGGGGTACAAAGTAACTGAGGTTTATTTTGGAACGTGTTAAAATTCAAAACAATGGTCGCACTGTTTCCGTATTGACAGCTGGGTAGGGTTGTCTGGAGGCAGGTATATGTTCGTTCAAGAGAAGACTCATATTTCCTGAAGTGAATATTTTTCAATAATTCACTTTTGTCACTGATTCTAAGTTAAAAGTAAATTAATTTAAAAAAATGTTTAAATAGACGGAAATGAACTGATCGTTTTTATTTTTTGATATTTATAGACAAGATTAAAAAAAACGTGAGTATAGTAAATTAAAATATTTACTATACTCACGTTGGGCGTTGAGAAGCGAGATAGAAGTAGATTTAAAAACATCAATAGGTAAATATCATTCCAATATTAAAAAGATCTCCATTCCAATAAAATGTGGTAACAACCCTATATCAAGTGCAGAGCTCCACAAATTATTGGTGCCAACATGTTGTAGAAACAGAGCAGTAATGAGACAACCGGTGACATGTTCACAGCTCCCGCAAACAGAACATGTTTAACAATAGGTCGGGTGCTAACAGCGTGAACAAGGAAGCTACGGCAGGAAACGCTTAAAATAATCGACCGTGTTTCTTAAACGGAGGAAGAAAATACAATCAATAAAATTTCGCCGCAAAGTTTTTTTTTCTTTTAGGTACTGCATCCATTTAAGAAGTAAAACTCATAAATTTCTCTCTACTCTCTACAAACTACTGTTTGTATTAAATTTAAATTTCATTTTATCCAATAACGGTAGAATGAACAATTTTTTAGGTAAAGTAGAAATTAATTGTTTGTCAAATTGACTACCAACTAACATTGTGCGTGTATTCTAATCACAACTGTCATTATTTGACATTTGTTATTCGAAATAACTATAACACGGTAAATTGACCTATTATGTCAATTTGATTAATGATCTTTTCCAAATCTTTTTACATATTGGCAGAATAGGCGACATTGGCTTTTGCTTGCCATAATAAAATAGAGAATATAATATAATTTCGCTGACCGTAAGTACATAACTACGTCATTCGTAGAAAGGCATAATAAACCCATTGTATTCTACCCAGAACTACCTGCAAACACCTGGAACACAAGTCTGAATCATGTCACACTAATATTATAATTATAGGTACTTCGTACAAAAACTTAACTCCAGAAATAATAACAAAACTCACACAGTGAAACTGAACCCAACAATAGTATAACACTACAATCAACTCCTCAAATAGCAGAAGCTATCGATTTGACTCGCCATTCTAGCCGATCTATTGAATATTGCATGAAACCACGCCGTCATTTTCAAGACAGACTTAGTATACAGTAAAGACTTTTATGTATTTATGTGCGGGGACGAACGTATCATAAGTGATATTGTTTATTGTAGTAGTTTTGTGGTACTGTATAATGTTATGTGTAGAAAGAGAATACTTTAAAAGTTTGTGTGTCAACGAGAATGATTTTTTTTTACTAATAAAAAAATCCTGTTTACCGTCCTAGCTTTAAGTAGGTTCACGTCAAGAGTACAACGGTTAGGGTTTGAATTCACCAGCTTACAACTTCTTTACTAGCCTCAAACCTGAGATTAGGATATACCTACTGCAATTGCATCTTTATGATGTTTTTATATTTCCAAAAAGTGCCCAAGTGCTAAAAACAAAGAAATCCAATGGAAATGAAGATAGAACATTTTTATTTTTGTAAAATTTTTAGTCTATGAGGTAATTAAACAACTACGCAACTTTTACTCTTTGATTCAATCACAGTTAAATCATCTTCAATATCTACACTTATTAAATCAAACCTCACCTTTCTAATATCAATACATGGTTTTACAAGGGGTCGTTCAACTACTGATGCCGGTGTTGAACTTTTGGGACATATTTATAATGCATGGGAAGATAAATGCGATGCCTTGGGCATCTTTTGTGATTTGTCCAAGGCATTTGATTGCGTTGTTCATGAAACGCTAATCAGGAAGCTCCGCCACTATGGGATCCGAAACAGTGCTCTGGATCTTCTTACTTCATACTTGAGTAATAGGATTCAGAGCGTTGACGTTAATGGAAAAAGATCTCCCGGATCTATAGTAACAATGGGAGTCCCACAGGGCTCAATTCTTGGTCCTTTCTTGTTTCTTATTTATATTAATGACTTGCCTTACCTCGTAAAGGATAACCATGATATAGTGTTGTTTGCGGATGACACTTCACTTTTGTTTAAACTTAAACGTCAGCAGCTGGTTACTGACGATATAAATAGCGCGATCGCGAAAGTAGTTCACTGGTTCAATGTTAACAATTTACTTCTCAATGAAAAAAAAACCAAATGCATTAAATTTACACTGCCTCACGTTAGGCAGGTGAAAACTAATGTGTTGATAAAGGGCGAAGAATTGAATCCTGAAGATAGCACAGTATTCTTGGGCTTAACTTTGGATACTAAGCTTCAGTGGGGCCCACATATAGATAAATTGTCAAAAAAGCTAAGCTCCGCAGCGTATGCAGTTAGAAAAATTCGTAATTTAACAGACATAGAGACAGCCCGTTTAGTGTACTTTAGCTATTTTCATAGTGTAATGTCGTATGGTATTCTATTGTGGGGAAATGCCGCCGACATTCAGACTATCTTTGTTTTGCAGAAAAGAGCTGTTCGATCAATTTATAAATTAAGTCCGAGACACTCTCTCAGAGAGAAATTTAAGGAGATTAATGTAATGACTGTGCCTTCTCAGTATATTTTTGAAAATCTCTTATATGTCCATAAAAATTTAAACTTGTTTAAAAAATACAGTGATATCCATAACATAAATACTAGGAACAAACACAAATTTGTTGTACCTACAACAAGGCTCAAGAAAATAGGTGGCTCGTTCAGATGTCAATGTATACGCTTTTATAATAAACTTCCAAGCCGCGTACAAGACCTAAGCCTTAATAAATTCAAATCATTCATTAAACGTAAGTTGTGCCAGAAAGCGTTTTATACCGTTAAAGATTTCATTGAGGACAAAAAGGCTTGGGATTGAGCTGCTCCAATTTATTATATATATATATATATATTTTTTTTTTTTTTTCATTTTGAATTTTGTTTGTTTTTCTGCTAACTTTAAATTATATACAAAATGACATGAATATTTACTTTGTGAAGTATAATATTATTATTATGATGTGAGGACTATGTGGGTCATATATTTAGCTATTTTTACTTTTTGTTATGTTAATCTGGCAGTTTGAGTACTTTATGCGGCCTACCCAAATGTCCTTTCTTTGGTATTGTTCGTCGATTCGTTGAGCTCTTTTTAAGTTCTGAGTTGAGCTACACGATTGCTGACAAATGCGTGCACTGACTGGCCAGGTCCACTCAAATCTGTATGGTTCTTTCCTCAAAAGACCATTTCAGACACAAATCTACATGGTCCTCAAATTGAAATGCTCTGACCAAGATTATTTCCGGGTTATTATATACACATTGACATTAATGAATGTTATATATTCATTGACATGAATATTTACTTTAAAGTATTATATTATTTTAATTATTGTGAATGTGAAGACTATGCAGATATTCCCTTTTGTTTTGTTTTAATTTTTTTTTTGTTGTCAATTAGTTTTTATCATGGTCTGGCAGTTTGAGTAATTTATGTGGCCTACCCAAACGTCCTTTCTTTGGTATTGTTCGTCGAATCGTTGAGCTCCTTAAATTCTGAGTTGAGCTGCACGATAACTGACAAATGCGTGCACTGACTGGACAGGTCTTCTCAATCTGAATGGTTATTTCCTCAAAAGACCATTTCAGACATCAATCTACATCGTCTTCACATGATCTGACCAAGATTATGTCTGGACTTTAAAAGAGACTGTGACCTCTGAGTTTGTTTCGGCCTTTCTTCTCAGAGTAGTCAGATAGGAAACGCCGACCTCATCTAGTTTTTAAAATATGATTGACGTGTAAAAGTGTTTGTACAAACCTACTTGCAGAAATAAATCATTTATCATTTATCATTTATCATTTATAATAAAACTTGGAAATCAATGAATGATATTCATTAATTTCCAAGTTTTCATCATCTATTCTTGGCTCAGTTCAAGGACCTCATACTGGTTGCAAATTGCACACAACCTACTCATATGTGTATTCTACCATATGCTCCATTCACATGATTTCATATTCAAAATGATAGGCGCCATCTTTTAATTTCTATTCCTAGATTCTTGTACAATTGCCGCAGTCTAAAGATGTGTCATTATTTTCCTTTGCAACGCTTTGGTTTGTACATCGTTTTCTTTGAATAAGTTAGAATGAAATTATAGGGTTTCGGTTACTGTACTGTTGGTTTTAGTATTGTTGTGTTCTAGTTGGTTTTTCTTTGTTTTGGGTGATTCCCAAAGGGTTGTGTGGTGTTATATGATAGAACGGGTAAAGCGTATACCTATTTACTTTTTGAGTAAAAACTTTAAATTTTAGCAATATGATAATTTTTATCACCATAAAGTGGAACGACAATAATAGTTTAACGTTATTTTAATTAACTGACATTTGGATTAATATCAGGGTCGTAAATGTTTCGACTATTCAACCGTAGCTGTGAAACCATGACTAGAAATGACGATCATATGAAAATAAGGAGATTAAACCAAAATTATGTAATGTAATGATATAATCCCCTGAGCAATAGATATAACTTTAAGAACGTCCACCGCTGAATAGGAAGCCTCTTTACACCTCTTTACAGAAATCTATAATAAACTAAAACACTTCAAAACTCAAGCACTTAATACTCATCATCTCATAAGAGACACTGCTCACCTAACTGAACTAAGTACTAACAACAAAATAACAGACGCAAGTGTGTTAGAGCATGTTGTTCCATTACACGCTACAATAATAGACGAGAGAGCTGGAAGCACTCATAATACAGCACTTGAATGTCCGCAAACAATTACAAATGTACACATGTTCATGGTAAATGTTTTTGTAGTTAATCTGGGTTGAAATTTGTGTGAATGTTATGACTTGTTTGCATTAGTATATTCAGGCGTTGTTATCGTTATTATGCAATGTGCATTCTTTGTCGTCTTGTGTAATATCTCTGTGACTCTGTCTGAGTGTGATGTGTTTGAATTTGTGTTCATTTTGCTCTGTGATTAAGGAATTTTTAAATCATTACTTATTCTTAAAATAGTTCCTCATACATAGCTGAAGTTTTCAACATCATCCAGCCTTAATATGGTTAGCGTTCAGTACTGAAACTTAAAATTCATTCCATGTTTCTTTAATATATAATTATTATCTTAGGCATCTAAAATAATATTCTAAAGAGAAATGATTTGATTATTTGTATGCTTGTTTTGTATGTTAGTTTGTAATGAATTAACACATAGACTACTAGACCGATTTTAAAAATGCTTTCACTAGTAGAATGCTGTATTATCACTGAGTAACATAAGCTATAATTTATAAAGATATCACGCGGGCGAAGCCGCTGGCGGAAGATAGTCTATTATAATTATCTTGGGCATCTAAATTAATTACTGTCACTTTGATGTCTTCTAAAAGATAGAAAACCTGGCAGAGAAACAAACAAAAACGTTAACGGTTACCGCAAGTAAAGAAGAGGCAATGGGTGATCTTGGGCTGAGATTATGATGGTATAAAAATATGAAAACAAAATATAAACACTGAAAACCAAAATTAATTTTGAACCAACCAACTATAAATTCAGCGTTTGATAGAAAATAAAATGATAAAGTCTAACAAAAGCCAACTTTACAAACAGCGATTACCAATGACGTCACGCACGCTCCGGCAAGTATGCGAGTAAATATTGAACAGTGTCTCGAGTACTGCGCAAACTTGCGCTAGACGCTATTATCTGATTTGTGTACAGCACGAATATCGGAATTTTGTTCAATGACGGTTGCAAATAGTTTGCATGTGGCTAAGGGGAAAATGTGTGAGTTGTAGTGGCGTTAAGATGTAATAGGGAAATGCGAAATGGAAGTAAAGCTAACGTTTGGTTGCATCTGATAGAGATAATACATTACAAATATAGTGAACTAATTGACCTGACCGATGTTGTCCTGTCCAAATATCAATAATTCATATAAAAAAGGACATTCACCTTTTTCGCTTCGTAAATACTTGATTCGTACTATTACGAACATTTTAAAACAAAAAATAGCCAAATCGGTTTAGCAGATCTCAAGTGATGCTCTTACCAACAAACACCACTTCATTATTTTTACGTAGATTAAAACATTTAAATTGGAAAACGATGTTCAGGCATTTACGAGTATCATTATGATTTATCACTTGGACGAAATTGCTAAAGGTGCAAAGTAACCCTTGACTTGTTAAAATTCTTGACTAGCAATAAAAAAGTTTACGAAAACGTTACTTCCACGAAAATGTCCAACTTTTGCACAAAATAATTGAATTACCGAATTATACAAATTAATTTGCAACTCCCAAAAGGTTCGAATCATTTTTGATCCTCTACATTTCAAACGCTGTGCAACAATTTCAAACAGAATCAACATTTTAAAAGTTTTTGAACTGTAAGTGAAAGTAATTTCTCGAATCGCTGATCCCAAAACATTGCTGGGAGCCAAACTCAAAAACAATAAACAGATTCTCGAAGCCAGCCTGCAAAAATTCCAAGATAATTTTCCTGCCGGTAAAGCATTAAGTCGGAGGCCTCCAGTTCTGGTAAGGGTATCGTTCAATTAAGCCGTATCGGAGGACCAGTTACGTTTAGATCTGAAATGTTTTTACAACAAGTAACAACAGTAAAGGCGACGTTAAGGAGGATTAGGACTATAAAGTAGAAAACTAGGATCTAAATTCATTTAGAAATTAAATGCTTTGGTTCTTGAGGTTGACTAACTAAAGAAGTACAAAAATATACATAGTACAAAAAGATTAATACATCAATGCCGATGTCTCTGCTTTGCCCAATTTTAGTTTTTTGTTTGATTTTAATAAATTTTTAATGTCAGCAAATAAATCTAGCTCCAATAGCTGTTAAGTAAGACATGCAGTCGTGCACCCAATTCGATACAAAATTCGTTACGCCCCAGTCGTCATCAACCTTAAATATTTCTTATAAATATTCCCGCTGTGTCCCTATACAGATTTAATCTTCAAAAGGATTGTTTACAATAAACATTTTGATTCCAAGTTAACTGAAGGATCGAGGGGACCAAACGGCCGGATAATTTACAATTCTAATTAATCTTTAGGCACCAAGATGAACGTCTTACCGTTTTGTTATAACTAAATTGGATGGACAGAATTGTCCGAGCTTTGCATTCTGATGTACACGAACGAATTTCGTTGGTGGAATACTAATTTTGGCTTAGTAAAGTCATTTGTTTTTATTATCGTTTCCAAAGTCAGAATTTTCCGAAAAATTAACATTGTTTTGGTGTAAGTAATTGGGAAAGTTAGATTAATTTGGCCTGATTAAATTTAAGGAAAATGTGAGATAATTTAAACGAAATAAGATCGTTTAAATTATTTCTGCCACGGAAGAAATGGGGGCGGCCTATGTCCGGCAGTGGACGTCTTTCGGCTGAATGATGACGTAAGAAATGTCATTTGTTGTTTCTTCCTGCAATGTGTACCTATACATTGTACAATTAACCGTCCATGGACTTTGGTAGTATCTTTATTTCAGACCTGTACTACCTCTTTTGGTTTCCTTAGATCAAATTTCGCTGACGTAGCTTTGACGGATCCTTTTAGAATTTTTTTCTGGTTACTAACTACAATGATGGATACAGTTTTTTTTTTTTTTTTTTTAAACGTTGCCCCACACTAGGTATTTCTCCTGTATCGTGGGTGCGTTTACAAACATTTAAACTCACATACACAAACAGCCAGACCCGGAACAACTACTTGTAGGTCATACAAATTAATATTTGTTCCGTACGGGAATCGAACCCGCGACACGCAGTGCAGCAGTCAATCACTTAACCAACCGCACCAACCGTGCCGTTAAAAGTATGTTTTAAGATAAACATAATTATTTTCATTAAGTCTTCTTACACTTGTTTACAATTCCGTATTAATATTTAGTTAAAAACAGCCTCGAACAAAAGATAACCAACCATCACTATACCAGAGAGGGCATCCAAGCCTCGGTACAGTGTAACACGCCTTACTAATTGGCAGCTATTGTCCCAGCGGTTGCATAGTAAAGCGTTCGTGACCGCCATACCCACACAAATTGGTTTACGTACAACTGGATTAAAGGAGCTGCTGAAGTTTCAGAGGACTTGCATCTTGATTTATGCTTGGAGATCAAGATGGAACGATTGAAAGAGTAAAGGAGAATAGTGAGGAAGGAAATGCATACTTATTCAGTTTGTATGAAGGATTTGTGTGATGCTGATAATATACACGGGGAGGTCCAAAAGTTCGTGGAATGGAGGGGATGGAGTGGGGATAGGGGCGCTCGCTTAGTTTCATACTAATTGGGTACTCATAATTAGTATATGAATTGAGTTTCAGCCCTGTTGCGTCATTCGTTTACGAACACTCGCCTGCTAAACAAGTCAATCCGGAAGAAAACTGAAACTATGTAGAAAATTGAACACCGTGCTGTGATAAAACTCCTTACCAAGCAAGGAAAGAACGCTCAGACCATTTTTAATTAAATGGAAACCGTTTATGGGAAACAGTGCCTTAGTAAATCAATGATTTACAAGTGGTATGGTCTTTTTAAACATGGTCGGGAGTCGATTGAAGACGACCCCCGCTCAGGAAGGTCAGTTGAGGCCAGCACATCAGACATCGTCGAAAAAGTAGAAAAAAATATACTGGAGGACAACCGTTTGAAGAAAAAACAGTTATCTGCATTAGTTGGAGTATCAGATACCACCATTTTGCGAATCCTACATGACCACCTGGGTATGACAAAAGTCAGTGCAAGATGGGTACCGAAAATGCTCACGCCGCGCCGCCTCAAAAACAGCAGCGCGTCGATGCGTTAAAACAATTTTTGGAGTTGTGTGGAGACGAACCTGCACAGATTTTGGAGCGGATTTTTACCGGAAATGAAACATGGGTTCATCACTTTGAGCCTGAGTCCAAACAAGAGTCCGTGCAATGCCATAAAAAGGGGACACCACAGCCAAAGAAATTCAAAGTGTCGGAGTCGGCTGGAAAGTTGATGGCTACTGTTTTTTTGGGATTGTGAGGGGATAATACTGATTGATTACAAAGAAAAGGGAAGGACCATAACCGGAGAATACTACGCAACAATATTAGAAAAATTAAAGGAGGCCATCAAGGAAAAATGTCAAGGAAAATTGACCAAGGGTGTGTTGCTCTTGTAAGACAACGCGCCGGTTCACAAGAACAGAGTTGCAATGGCTGCTCTGCACACGCATGGCTTCGAATCACTAGTCCACCCACCCTACAGTCCAGATCTGGCCCCAAATTATTTTTATATGTTCCCCAATTTAAAAAAAGACTTAAGGGGAAGGAAATTTTCCGACGACAATGAGGTAAAGGAGGCAATTTTGGGTCATTTTGAGGCAAAAGATGAAAAATATTTTTACGATGGTTTAGAAAAATTAATTCATAGATCTAATAAATGTATTCAGCTTAAGGGTGATTATATAAAAAAGGAAAAATAGATTTATTGTTTCATTTTAACGAACGAACTTTTGGACCTCCCCTTCCAAACTCCGGGCTGTTACTAAGAAATTTCTAATGAAAAAACCCAATAACACTTTGACCGACCCGGGAATCGAACCCAGGACCCCACGCTCAGCAGTCACGCTTGCGACCTCGAGACCAACGGGGCAGTTATAACACATGTAATGGTGATAAGACCTGAATATTAGAAGACATGTAGAATTGGACACATCCAATACTTCATCATTCTAGGTGCATTGTCTTCCTATATAATTATATAATTAGTGTATACAAGATAATATAATGTTTTTTTTTAAAAGAGTAATGTTGGAGTTTCTTGACCATTCTTCTCCATACGAAAACTACCTTTTGGAATGGGCGACTAGAATCAGTTATTATTATTTTTTGTAAAGTTTGACGTTCAAAAGTGCCTTTTTTGTGCCTAATTAAAATAAATTATTTGACTTTGACTTTGACATTTTTATAGAGTCGTAACTTAAGACATAATGTCTCCTGTGTGTTATATGAAAAGTTCAAACAGCTAAAATCTAACGCTTGTAGAAAAGTGTTTAACATAATAATTAAATTGGTGACCATACCGATTTCTACAACATACATCTATTTACCGATGCCTCATATTTACACCATACAATTTTGCAGCATTCCGTCCCAAGGCCATGAAAGAAATATTACGATAGGACGATCACTGGGATACATTGCAACAAAAAGTACAGATATGTACACAAAATACCATGTATCCAAAAATGTGAATTTCTAACGACCGACGTTCACATGAAACTCGGACCTTGATAAGTCACTTTCCGATATGAAACGTAGGAACACAGAATACGAGTCTCTCGTTATGGTTCTTGCTTTGTACATGTACTAAAAGAAAGAAAGAAAATAAATTTATGTGTCTCAGGTTAAGGCACAACAAATATTCACACAAAAAACAAAAAAAACAGAAAAAAATATTTAAAAAAATACTTTAAAAAAATAGTATTGTGTGCATCACGGCTGCGCCAAATAGGTGGCTATTTGGCGCAGCCGTGAGGCATAAATATCAGACTACTAGTGTCTGACGCTGGTTTTCAACTGGACCTTATGTTACGAGGACGTCTTACGGATGTAAATCAGTTTTATAGTGTGCAAGTGTTTTATATTTAAATAAAAATAGATAGATGTGTAGCAAATCATATTAAACTCGAATAGATATTTGTTAAAAATAAATAATTATAGATAATTATATAGGTATAGTGCTGTTTATGGAAATAAATAAACTGCTAATGATCAAGGGGCGAATTTTTCCGTGTCTTCGTTCCTAAGATATTATTGTAGAAAGACGTGAATTTAAAGTGATCCGAAGAAGAAAACAAGTTAAAGTGAATGCGGAGTGGTGCCTCGGAGAGGAGTTAGTAATTATGTAAGTAGGAAAAATACTATAGCCGTAGATATATTTAGTAACCTATTCCACTTAACTATTCCTAAAGAGTCATAAAAAACCCTGTAAGAAATCGACACGTGTTTCACCTCTCAACGAGGCATCCTCAGGATGACGATTGACTTGTCACGAACCCAAACACGGCGTGTTGCCACGCCGAGCGCCAGACGCATAGTAACACGCCGTATAGTACAAGCGGAGTAGGTTACTAAATATATCTACATCTATAGTATTTTATTATGGATTTCCGCAAGGTCACGCCTGAATCAATTAACTATGTAGGTAAAACTAGCAGTCTATCCAACCCTATTTTTGCTCTTTTACCGTCGTGTATTTTTGTATAAACTGTTTTGTGTTTATAAATGAATAAATCAATTTTTGATTGATTGATCAATATCGCAGATGATGTTAGTTTCTGCCTACTCACATTTTTTTTTTTTAATTATAATTCACAAAACTGATGTACAATCACAAATGCAATAAAACAGTTTTAAAACAACAGATCTGATTGACATCTACTAAATGTGAATCTAGCATGCTT
This sequence comes from Xanthia togata, assembly GCA_963853775.1. Classification (NCBI taxonomy): domain Eukaryota; kingdom Metazoa; phylum Arthropoda; class Insecta; order Lepidoptera; family Noctuidae; genus Xanthia; species Xanthia togata. The sequence continues at coordinate 3,192,345 of OY970797.1, read as the reverse complement.
AATTTATGCTAAACACTTACTATTTAAAACAAAAATAAAACAAAGTTAAACAAAGTTTACAAATTGAGAGCTTTTCCTTAGCTACCTGATGAAAAAGTATTGGGAAATAACAATAAATATAAGAATAACAAAAATAATTATACAATTACTACACTAAGTTTAGTCCTAACTGAGGCTACTCAACCAGCAAATATATCTATTTCATGGGAAGACGGCGTGAGTTTATGTATGATCAATGTCAATCTTGAAGAATTACGATGACCACAATTTTAATCACTTATCACGCATTCGAAATGTGGTGCTGGAGGCGGATGCTCCGAATTCCATGGACAGCCAAACACACAAATGTGTCTATCCTTTCCCAACTTGACATCAAGACCCGATTGTCTACAGTGTGCCTACAGCGTTCACTGTTGGCAATTCCGAAGGAGAGAGAGCACGAGGCCAGTCGCCAACACGATGGTCCGGCCAAGTAAAAGAAGCTACGTCTTCAAGCAAATTTCAGCAGGTGGTGATGTTAACTTTGGACCGGAGCCGATGGAGGCAGATTGTACATTTAAAACAGTCCATTGACCACGATCCTCAGTAATGAGGGACCAATTGAAGAAGAACAAGATCTACCACATGATAGATAAACAAGATTTATATAATTCTGGCGCAATCTGTTATAATTTACTGTATTCCGATTTGGGGTGGAGCTACCAAAACTAAATTCCTTGACCTGGAAAGAGCTTAGAGATCCTTTATAAAAGTGATGTATTTTAAGTCATTTAGGTTCCCTACAATTGACCTCTATAAAGTTAGCAACTTGCTCTCAATAAGAAAACTATCGCCTGTATGTGTCCTTAACCCAGTTAAGTGTCTTCCTTATGACTCAGCATCTCAGAGCAGAAGGCGCAGAGATATAGTGGCAAGCTCCCAAGGGATCCAAACTATCATTACTAGACGTCAATATCCTACACAATCCACCTACATTTATAATAAGCTAAACCGGAAATTAGATTTATATCCCCTTTTGTTATACAACTGTAAAAAAAGAATAATTGAGTGGTTGAGATCCCTAACGTACGATGAAACAGAAAATATTCTGACCAGGATAAGCTAACAAAAAAAAACAAAAAAACAAAACATACATGCACACTAGCACACACACACACACCAATTAATGTTTCATTATTATTTTATTTATAAATTGTTTTTAATTTTCTTTCAACAGTCTAAAACACTGTTAAGCTACCACTTATAGGAAGAGCGAGACAGCTCCGACACAAGTACTACTGTCACTTACTGGGGCTTCCTCAATTTATGTCTGACACAATGTTTACGATGAAATAAATATTTTTGTATTTGTATTTTGTATTATTCTGTTAATCCCTTTAACAATACTGGTGGGCACTCTCTGGACAACACATTTTCTTCAATATCGAAACCAATATCCTTACCGGTACTACCTACCTATCGTTCCCAGCCCACCTTCCATACATACTTCATAGCGAGTTTATGCCTACAAGCGCGCGCCTAGAGGGCCAAATTGAATGGCCCTGCGTTTTTAGGTAATTGGAATCCAGGTCTGAATACTCAGCCAGATTAATATTGGCTGTGTTGGCGGTACGTGTGCCAATGTATGGTTAAATGATTACTTGGCCAATGGGTTAATAATATTTAATTAAGTGTCTTGGGAAAAGATTTTCTTGCCATACTTTTGCTTAGGAATAACTGAAAGATAAATAATAAAAGGCTGAGAAAATAAATTCAGGCTATAATTTTCCCACTGCTGGGACATAGGCCTCCTTTCTTCGAGAGGGAGTGGGCTGTAATCTACCAAGCAACAGTGACAGATTAAGACCTTAGAGGCATGAGGAACAGGGTGTAAAGTTCACTCATCCACCATAGAAAAGGGAGGATCCTCCGACCAGACGGGTGTTGTGTCTGGCGGGCCGACTGCTTGACTGTTGATGTCGGATAGTCTTATATATGTCGTTCGCGCGGTAAACTCTAATTGCGCGATGCAGGATTTGTGGGACGTCATGTCTTTGATGTGTAGTTCGTATGTGGCGTGTAACCGCTACAAGACTACTTGATGCCCTAAGCAATCCACGCCTGTGGGCCGGCCTATCCTTATATCAACTAGAATCGGTCTCTAAACCATTACCGCTTAAAAAAAATAGTTTTTTGTCAAATAAGATGATGAGATGTAACGTACCTTAGAAGTGGAGTAGGTGCGACAACAATAAAAACCAAAGCATAATTTATTTATTTATTGAAATGCGCCTTGCGGCTTTTCCGGGCATTGAATTCAAACAAGATAGTATTAACGTCTAACGTTTTTAACATATCGGACTCTATGTATAATATCGATAAATTATCGAGCCTTTCTTGTATCATCTTTTTTCTTTTTTTTATATTTTTTCCGGTGCCCCCCCAGACGTGATGCCCTAGGCAATTGCTTAATTTGATTAAGGGTTAATCTGTCACTGCCGAGCAGGCCCAGTGGTAGTGGTTGGTAGATGTCACATGCCTTCGAATTTTTGTTTCTAGGACATGCCAGTTTCCTCATGATGTTTTCTTTCACCGTTTTGAGAGCAGTGGTGATGAAATTATTTGCACAAAGTAAGGCACCTGCCTGAACTCGAACCTAAGACCTACAACTCATAAGTTGGGGCTATTACCACTGGGCCACCAGTGCTTTATATATAGACAAGGCTAGATTTCTAATTGGGAATGTTGATATCAATATCTTTTTAGTCCAAATAAAATAAGGAGGTATCAAGTACTTTAAGGGAGCCTCAGTTAATAGGAATAGAGATCCAATCATCCCTGTTAAAGAGTTAATTTCGCTTAGCGAGCAAAAGTAGATAATTTTATAAGACGATCTGATTGACGAATGGATTAAATGAAGAAGTGAATGGCTTTGTTCGCCACGAGTCACAGAAGCGATTTCTGATAAGTATTCGAGTAGCTTTTCGTTGCTTCTAATCCATATACTTTGAGATTTATATACAGCATGTATCCGTACAGATTACAATGGTCTCACGGAGAAAGTTCTTCAGTCTGATAGTCTGTACCTAAGTATCGTTGTTGAAAATCTAGACCAATTACACTAGACAATATTTGAGAGGCAATGATTTTACTAGCAATTTCAATTACATTAAAAATACAATTACCAACAAATAATGAAATAGAAACGGTTATTGAATCGATTTATCTATCTTATTTATCTTTTAATCTCAATCTATCCGTATTTCAATTATAATTATTAGTTGCTTGTCTATGGTTGATCGCTTCTGTGTTGTCAATCAAACAAGGATAGGAAATGTTATTGTTCTTAATCCATCAAGGTTATTTATTGTGCGCTTTGTTAATTTGTGAAACGAATGAACTTTTAGTGACGCGCAAGTACTGGACAGGCCCACTTAATCTGTATGGTTCTTTCCTCAAAATACCATTTCAGACATCAATCTACGTGTTCTTCACAAGATTTGACAAAGATTATGTCTGGACTTTAAAAGAGACTGTGACCTCTGAGTTTGTTTCGGCCTTTCTTCTCAGAGTAGTCAGATAGGAAACGTCAACCTCAACTAGTAAAAAAAATATTATTGACGTTTAAGTGTTTGTACAAACCTACTTACAGAAATAAAATCATTAATCAATTATCATAAAGTAGTACTAAAAATAATAAATTGACAAAAAACAAAAAAAATACCAATTAATTAAAACAATAATGAGCGACTAGCCCATGTTTCCCACGAGCGCAACGGAGAAATGTCAGAATATCAAAATATCTGTCCCTATCTGAGTAACATGTAATTATTATACACGTTAACCTTCTGGAATAAATTGTTATTTATTTATTTATTTATTACGTTAGGGAAAACAAACAGTATTATATTAAACATAAACATAAAAATCTTAAAATTAAACTTAACAAATATACTACCCACAACATTTTCCACAGATTACTATTAATAAGTAATAAAAACAAGCTGTTAGCAAACGTTAGCTGTAGCAGGGCTAACTTAATGAAAAAGAAGCTAAACAGAGAAAAAAAAAAAACATAAACAATATTCTAAAGATGTAAGTACAAACACAAAAAAAAGATAAAATTAAAAAAAACATGCGTAATTATTATGGTAAAAAACGCATCGATCTATTCATCCGGTTGTTTATCAAATTACTTGACTTTATTATTTTATAGACTTTATTGTTTTGACGGCACGGTTGGCGCAGTGGTTAAGCGATTGACTGCTGCACTGCGTGTCGCGGGTTCAATTCCCGCACGGAACAAATATTTGTATGACCTTCAAGTAGTTGTTTCGGGTCTGGCTGTTTGTGTATGTAAGTTTAATTATATGTTTGTAAACGCATCCACAATACAGGAGTAATTCCTAGTGAATGGCAACGTTAAAAAAAACTTACGTCTTCCATACTTAGAAGATCTACGCGATCACACAGATAGACATGAAAAACGAGTTTGTTTTATACTATGTAAAGATGCAAGAACGTAAAGCTCGTCAAGGCTGAAATGACGCGCTCCAATACCGTATTTACGGTAGTGTAAGGATACTAATAAAATAAATAAGAAAGAAAAAATTATATTTATTTTGACACAGTTCGTGAAACACATTAACAAAATAAAAAGGTAAAATAATCATAAAGCAATAGTGTGTGCCGCACGGCTGCGCCAAAAAGGTTCATTTCAGCATTAATGCCCGACAAATGCTGTCTGACGCTGATACGTACACTAATTAACTAGTGAGGCGTGTCATTTCAGCTTTTTCTATCTATCTATCTTGTTCTGATCATTATCACCATGCACAAACCAAAAACACTCCAAGAATGCTTTTCGAAACATCAAAGACAGAAAACGTGCTAAAATATGTAACAAATAATAATATAACACTTGAATTAGACGTCTTATTTTTAACTTTGGTTAAAACGTTTCTGAACTGAAATCCAATCAATTTGACTTTCAACACGAAAAAAAATTCGTTCAGACATTTTCCCATTCTATAAAGAATTAACAAAAAGATATTCAATACATAAGAATCGTTGCTTATTACCTCGATACTCCAGAAACTCCTTTGAAAATTTCTAAAATGACGATAATTTCAATAAATTTTAATATCGCGGAACCCTTGCGAATGAAAAAAGGTAATATCACTGATAGCTTTCAAGAGGGAGTCAAAGGGACGCAGCTGCTTTGGTTCCGTACGTCGCAATTACCTTGCTTTGAATAAAACTGTTTTCTTAAGAGCTTTGTGGAACCCTGATAAACGTGTTGTGACGCGAAATGGGGTTTCAGACGGTGTAATGAAAAAGAAAGAGTTTCTATTCAATTTTATACGTGATGTAAAATGTCAATTCACATTTTTTATCGTGTTTATGGAACATTGAGTGGATGGGCAGTCGAATACCTTAAATGTGTCCATATTTTCTACTTAAATGCCACTCACGATCTCAGTACTTCATAACATTTTAGGGGCATGAGGAACGGGGTGTACAGTTCACTCATCCACCATAGAAAAGGGAGGATCCTCCAACCAGACGGGTGTTGTGTCTGGCGGGCCGACTGCCCGACTGTTGATGTCGGATAGTCTTATATATGTCGTTCGCACGGTAAACTCTAACTGCGCGATGCAGGATTTGTGTGACGTCATGTCTTTTGATGCGTAGTTCGTAAGTGGCGGTGTAACCGCTACAACATTAATGAATCAAGATAGATGATAGAACATTTTGAAATATGTCACCTTGTTATTAAGGCCCCTCGCCCACGGCGACTTTTTGTAGCGATGCAGTCGCGCGTTTAGCAAACGCGCGACAGCATCTCTTCTAACGCGTGTTAGTCGCATTTGCAACGCGCTACAATAGCGATGCCGACGCGCTACTAACGCGCTACTGCATCGCGATTTTATCGATACAAACGCGCGACCGCGTCGCGCTACTAACGCGCTACTGCATCGCGATTGTACTGATCCAAGGGATTTTTGTGTCGTAACTGCATCGCGACCGAATCGCGTTTGCATCGCGACCGAATCGCGTTTGCATCGCGACCGAATCGCGTTTGTATCGCGACAGAATCGCGTTTGCATCGCGACTGAATCTGGTCCCGTGGGCGCGGGCACACAGCTAGCGACTGCTTCGCGTCTGTATCGATGCTACGCGCGAGAGCATCGCGACTGCATCGCTACAAAAAGTCGCTCGTGGGCGAGGGCCCTAAAGGTCCAATTATAATAACCTAAAGCGCTGCTGACAGTAGTAGTAACGGCCGTGACTTACAAATTGTAGTACGTGGGTTCGAACCCAAGCAGGCACTTTACTTTGTATAAATTATTTAATCACCACTGTTCTCAAAACTGTGAAGGAAAATATTGTGAGGACACCGGCATGCCCTAGAACCAAAAAATCGAAAACATGTGACATCCGCCAACCCGCACTAGGCCCGCCTGGTGGTTTATGGCCTTTTCCCTTTCAGAGAGAGGCGGCCTGTGTCCCAACAGTGTGGACATTATAATGCTGATTATGATATGCTCAACTAGGCTAAAGCATTCCTTGAATCTACGCTTAGCTTCAAAGACTGTACTGTTTCGTAAGTACAACATGCCCTCCTAAATTGTGATCATTCATTCCTTCTTTATTAGACGAGATTGAAGAAGGACACTTCTTAACAAAAATCCTTAATTCATTACCAACTCCCATTCTTTTAAATCATCATTCTAGTCACCTAAATCAATCACCCGTTTAATCTATTACTGCATTCTCATACCAACATTCTTTGAACCTTACTAACTCATACACCGGCCCCATAGATTACTGTTCTACACTTACACCATCTATCTCCTTTCAAAAGTAACGGTGAACCTCTTAATTACACGCTAAATGGCGCCTCAAATAAATCTTAGTAATGTTCCTTTAAAAAATTAACTCTGAGATGAATTGGGTCTGAGATAAATAATGTTCGTTAAAGAAAATGGAGTGAAAGTAAAGTTATATTCAATTATCTGGACTGCAAATGGTTGTATTTATTATGATAAGTAATGATTTTATGATTTTTTGAATTTATGAAGTGGGAACATGTCGGCAAAAGCTCATACGTTGATACAAGATGTTATTGAAATAACTCAAAGCCGCAATAGCTCGCTCCAATTAATTTTAATAAATTGATTTATTTGGCAAGCAATTATTTAGTTTCATAAATTCCACAAAAAATATTTTTGCTTTTAAAATAATGTAGGTTATTTTAAAAGGGTTTAAGTAAAATAAAGTAGTATTATCGATTTTGCTCTCGAATACAATACAAATGAGTGTCAGGTTTTGAGTAATTTCAATTTTAACTAACTTCTGAGATATTTTTTCAAACCTTTATTTATGTCGTAGACAAAATAATAATTGTTAGTAAAATATAGGTACTCCGGAGTTTCCAAAAAATAATTTATCTAATAAAAGATATTTGAACAGACTGCTGGTCCATTAGTATAAAATGGGAAGAAGGTCAAATGACAATTGATAAGAATGCAATAAGGAAGCAAAGGAAATGAGATGAACTTCAAATGACTTGTATTTATTTCTTCCAGAATTCGATATTTTTTTGTGGAATTGTCGTACCTATCGGGGTTTTGGCAGAGGAAATTATTTTGTGGTCGAGTGTATCTAAAAAATAGACAGACGTAATAACGATCTTGTAAAGGCCGCAGAAAGCAGAAATCCGCTGGATGCGGGAAGCACTGAATCGGTTGAAGTGGCAGTGCTTAGGGGAGGCCTAATCCAACAGTCGGATGTCTTTCAGCTGAAATGAATGAATGAATAATTGTTAACTGTATCAAAATTATATTTCAGGGTTGAGGTCACACATCGTTATAATTTTAAATTTTCCAGATACATCAAATTATATAGGCAAATGTAAAAAAAAAACCGTATAATATTTTCCCAGTAAAACTTTACAACATTTTTGAATTTAGTTTAAAGAGACGCACAAAATGCGGGAATTTTGCACCATACAGTGTGGGTTTGCCGAAAAAGTACCAAAAAACACTTAAACTTGAGCGAGACCAAATATAAAATCCAATTAAACGGGCACAATATTTACTTTAGCCGACACAAGCATAACTATAAACGAGTAAGGGTGTGTCCTGATTCGGGCGTTTCGGTAAACAATACTATTTTTGTTTGGTTCAAGATTTTCTGCGACGAGAAAGTACTTTCTACCTGAAAATTCAAGAATAGTAATTGGAATGGAAAGTGAGTTCAGGTAAGTATTTTATCAACTTTTTATATTTACTGTGAGTAAGCAAACTGAAAGCCACAGTATTATACTGTTTCGTTTTATGATAATTCACAGATCTATTTTTCATTACTGTTAGCCTATGAGCAATACGATGATATTCTAAAACAACGAACTTTTATCCAATACTTTTACTATTCGTAAATAAACTTATAACTAGATATGACAATATTCATAGTTCTATGACCCACCTAAATCTTTAAATAAAATATCGTTCCATTGTTCTCAATAGTTTGAAGACTGAGAGAGACAGAATAATGTTAAAAATACGTTAGTGTTAAATGTAAGCGATTGATGCTGAAAGCGGGTCTAAGGATGTAGTTCTACTCATTTATAACATTGATTGAAATTGTATGATCCACATTAGACAGCTAGGACAATCTTATAATTTACCAGTCACTATGGAAACTCGAAAAAAAAAAGTTCGCGATCGAACCGAACACCCACCACACTAGCACACACCCTAACGATGATACCGTAGTCATTAGGCATTCAATTAAGTAAAACGCATCGCTGTTTGCCATACACTCGCGCGGCTCGATATTTGTCGACGTTTCAATGTGATGGCTTAGATTAGGACACCGTTGTTTGTAACAAGGAAACGATTATACGACAATAGCTGCGTGTTTTGTTGAGAAAATCACGTTTGTTTTGTGAGGGTAAATATAATTATTAGAGGAGTTTAGGATGTTGGAGACAGTAATGTGAAAACTATTGGGATAGTTCAAAATAAGCTAGAAGTAATAATACTTACTATCCTAACTAATATTTTAATGAATGCGGAAGTGATAAATGATAAATGATTTATTTCTGCAAGTAGGTTTGTACAAACACTTTTACACGTCAATCATATTTTAAAAACTAGATGAGGTCGGCGTTTCCTATCTGACTACTCTGAGAAGAAAGGCCGAAACAAACTCAGAGGTCACAGTCTCTTTTAAAGTCTAGACATAATCTTGGTCAGATCATGTGAAGACGATGTAGATTGATGTCTGAAATGGTCTTTTGAGGAAATAACCATTCAGATTGAGAAGACCTGTCCAGTCAGTGCACGCATTTGTCAGTTATCGTGCAGCTCAACTCAGAATTTAAGGAGCTCAACGATTCGACGAACAATACCAAAGAAAGAACGTTTGGGTAGGCCACATAAATTACTCAAACTGCCAGACCATGATAAAAACTAACTGACAAAAAAAAAAAAAAAAAAAACAAAAGGGAATAACCCGCATAGTCTTCACATTCACAATAATTAAAATAATATAATACTTTAAAGTAAATATTCATGTCAATGAATATATAACATTCATTAATGTCAATGTGTATATAATAACCCGGAAATAATCTTGGTCAGAGCATTTCAATTTGAGGACCATGTAGATTTGTGTCTGAAATGGTCTTTTGAGGAAAGAACCATACAGATTTGAGTGGACCTGGCCAGTCAGTGCACGCATTTGTCAGTAATCGTGTAGCTCAACTCAGAACTTAAAGAAAAAAACTTGAGTTTGTTTATATATTTGTTTGTTACACTTTCACGCTAAAACGGCTAAACTGATTCAGAAGAAATTTGGCACCATAGACCACCGTAGACCATAACCTGGAATGGGACATAGAATACTTTTTATTTCGATATTCCCACGAGATTGAGGCTTATGCGGGTGAAACTGCGGGGTGCAGTTAGTAAATTGAAAATATCTTATCCCCTCGAGTGAGACGAAATAGTAAAAAGTAAAATGATTTCTTGAATATAAAAATACATGACCCATTAATCTTCAAACGTCAAACACTAAAGAAATGCTTTGGCATTCTTGTGATCATTGACTAACTAAACGTATTATTTTCGGGTGAGTTGATGTTCCTCAACGAATCAACACTTCTAAACTAAGGTTTCTTAGGTAGATACTGCAACGAATAAACTTTTCCTGCTTACTTTTGTCACTAATCTTTAGATATTCTTAATTATCTTCAAAACTATATAACATTAACAATTAGGGACTATCTAAACTATGTTTATACAACTAACTAAGTATTATACAAACTAAAATATAGCGTCGAAAAATTCATCCGCATCGCTGTCGACTGGTAGTGTGTACCCAAGAGACTGGCCGCATTGCCACGTAGTAAGGCAATGCTTAGCCTCTGGCCAAAAGCTAGCTCTTGGGTCACGAGATGTGTCAACCAGTCTTTGTAGATTTCATTGAACAGACCATGAGCACTCGGACCCCACGGCCTTAGGGTTTCAACCCGAAACGGCTCGAAAATATAGTTACCTATAAGGTTATTATACTTTCGCCGCTTGAGGTTTTCTGCAGCCGCATCGGCAGCGCCAGCACAGCACGCTGAGCCAGGAAGATGGGATGGCGCAAGAGTATCGACACAGGTTGTGTCTCACACTTAAGGCCTACCCACCTTCCATGGAAATAAAGACATGCCGTCCGGTCTCTTGCAATCATCGCGTGCCAAGCCAGGTAGGTTCTGATACAGCGTAAATGCCGACGGTAACAAGAGCTCGTCGGATGAAGTCATTAATGTCCGAGGCTGTTGACAACTTCGCCACAGTGACTGCGATGAGGAGCTCAACAAGGAGCTCCTAGTCGCAGGGAAGCAGCGATGCTGAAAGTAGTGTCGTTGAACAAAGTGCCTAAGTTTGATGACGGTAGTGCATGAAGCCACAGGCCCGACTCCCACTTACCCACAGCCAACAGGCGCGCACGCTCCGCAGCAGTAGCAGGCGTATCAAGTAAATTGTTCTGTTCTACTCTGCAGAGCGGCTCATCCCACCCTCTCTAGGAAAATGGATTGTCGGGTGGATCTGAATACGGGCAAGCGAGTCTCCAGGCATCCATAGCCTCGGTGAGCACGGTACATCAAAATTAATCAGTGTGGGGGCTAGGATTTTCCTGATTAATTTCTCAGTACCGTGGACCGAGGATATGAAAGCCGGTAAACTAGTATTGGTCATTTTGCGGACGCTGAGGCCTCCCATACGCGTAGGAAGATTAGTTTGTGCCCAAGCTCAGTCGTCCATGGCCACATTTAAGATCGAAGTTTATGTATGCCGGTTAATTTGGTCCATTTTGTCTAAAAGATGAGTGTTTTTTTATAAATGAGAAGCGCGAAGTAAATATGTTAATTTAGGGCCGAAACAGCACTAACGAATTAAGGTTATGGCCGAATGCATGTTAATTTGGAGCAATCTTTTCGAAACATATTTATCTTATAAGAAATTTTTAATATTTTCGGGACAGGAATCCTCGAAGATAGGTTACCCAAGCAGACGGAGAGAGCTTTTTTGAATGATTTTGATTTCTGGGGCTACTGCGTTAAATTTGGATTGTGTCTGTCAGTACTGTCCGCTAAGTATAGTTCACATTTCGAAAGGTTGAGTTCAATTAATTTAAAACAGTTTCTACTTCGCCTTCCAAGGTTCCATCATCGAGGTACCAAACGTTTGGATTTTTTTTATTTTTTATTGACAGCAAATAGTTTCTTCATTGGGATCACTGTCTAGGCTCTTTACTGGAATACGAGGATTTGAAATGTATTATTAATTATTGTGAAGATGTACTTTAATTGAAAAGTATTCCAGGCTCAGGAAATCACTAGATTTCTGAGCCTGGAATACTCTTCTCTCACAATCTTCTAGTCACGTATACGCAATAAGGCGGTGTAAAGCCGAATCATAGTCTATAATAGTACAGGGCTATTCCTGCTTCTCCTACATTGAATCGCATACATGTGTTAATGCGGTACATTGCAACGGATTGTTAAGGAGATTCTATATACAACGACCTATTTAACTGTATTCGATTTTTTTATGTTATCAATATTTTAATTCCTATTTAGGTACGTCATTTATTTTAAATCATGCTACACTACTTAAATTTTATGAAATTGTTGTGTGAACAGGGGGTCCTTCTGAACTTTATCATTAATATTAATACTTTGTAAACACATGTGTTATACAATAAATATTTGAATTTGAATTTAAGAGGGCTTATCCTAAAAGTTGGCAACGTCGCAAATAGCTGTCAAATATTTACCTGTTTTGATTAATTTGGCATTAATACTGCATGGAAATATGAAATGTGGCTAACTAGCGAACTAAAATATTGTTAATGAAATGCAATAATTAATATCGTAACACCAAACATTTACTTTTATGTAAAAAAAGTATTTGGAAACTTTCCAAATTACTTTTTTTATACCTAAAACGGTTTCAACATCAAATTCAGTGTTATAATTGCAATTCAATAATAATATTCTAGTTCGCTAGTTAGCCACATTTCATATTTCCATACATTAATATTGCCAAATTAATCAAAACAGCGAAATATTTGACATCTATTTGCGACGTTGCCAACTTTCAGAATAAACACGCCCATAGCGTTGTAGTTTTTTTTTTTTTTTTTTTTTTTTTCAAAAACGTAGAATTTACTCAACATGTATCTTGATTCTTGATCATTCCTACTTTAGTCTGTTTTAATAATGAGAACGCAATTATAGGTTCTTCGTTATAATTATCTACTGGAGTTATCACAGAATAATCTCTTCAGAATTTGACCTTTTGTTAGTGATACCGGTCGAGGCCGGCTGTGACCTTAAGGACACGGCAACTCGACATACTTCGAGCACGACTGTGACCTTGCGGACACGCAGGTACACGCTGTTTAAATCTCTATTATCTAATAAGGGCTAATATGGTCTGTGAATAATTTTACTTTATGGGCCTGACGGATAGAGTAATCGACTAAATCATTCGAGCAAAAGTATGTCGAGTAAAACCGGCCTCGGAAAATAGAGCCTCTACCGTTTTAAACGTGCGATTGTGAATTTTAACAAATATACAAACAGATCAGATTTCTACCAAAAACTAAAAAAAAAATTGTTTGTTTTAAATCAAGATTAATCTATGTAGCGTTTTGGAAAAGAAATGTTTTTAAGAAGCGACACATATACAACTAAACAGCGTACAGTCCCCTTTACCCCAAGTGTCATTATTCTGAATCGATACACGCAGAGCTTGAGAGTGTTGAATCAGATGGAACACGAGACGGGATGCATAATAATATATGTTTAATGGAAAACGACACATTGTATATTCCATTTAAGATTGTAATACGAATACAAGTCGATACATTATTGAGTATCATCATCTGCATTCTTACTATGAAATCATTACGATTTCTCGCCTAATATCGTTATTTGTAAATAGAAGACATTACCCTCCGTTCGCCATATCTGTAGTCATATTTGTTTAATTTGACTGAATGATCAACGTGGAGTAATTTTCTAGTTGTTATAGTCAATGATAAAAGAGAGAGTAGTTACTCGTATTACGATAACTACACTGCACTCATAATCACCTTTTGTCCTAAGGCCTAGATCCAAGTAAATAAAATTAAAATATTCACATAAGGATGTCATCTATTTATATCCAAGGACCACCCAAAACTATATAACCAAGTAAAATGTTAATCAGACAACAAAATATTACTCCTGCACTCCAAATTGTTCATTCGTGCTCTTTAAAGTCTCATTAATGACATGACAGATGCTGCCCTGATTACATTTGTAGCGGCAGATCGGTTGGAGATACCAAAGTCGGGACGGAATAATATCTGTCTCTGCCCAGTTGGTATTTGGAGTATTTTTACTGCAATGCCGATGGTGACTTCTGGGTAGTTTCATAATGAGTAGGTAGCATAAGTGTTTATATGCTGCATCTGGGTAGAAAAACGGATCCTATTGGGTATGATTATAAAGCTGAATGGACGATTGGATGCAAAGGTAAAGTATAAAAACACTGTGTCCTTTGTCTTAAACGTTGCCCCTCACTAGGAATATCTCCTGTATAGTGGGTGCGTTAATAAACATTTAAACGCACATGCATAAACAACCAGACCCGGAACAACTACTTGTAGGTCATACAAATATTTGTTACGTGCGGCAATCGAACCCGCAACACGCAGCGCAGCATTCAATCGCTTAAACACTGCACCAACTGTGCCGTCAGTTCAATGATCATTGTTGAAAATAATGTTTTAATAGGTAAGATGGTTGCATAAGTTGCATTAGCAAACACCGCCAACACTATAAATACAATCAATTAATGTTTTGTCAACTTGTAACTCAAAGCAGCAGTCGCTTTTACCCTCTACCATAGTCACAAAGCCATCTCAATTCTCATTTAACTCTCAACATTTCTACTTCAATTGCTACAAAAATAGCCCACTGACAGTTTTCAGTTGCCTTCTCCGACATAAAAACAATGAGCTTTATATCCATTCCGTTCAACTTCCACAAAACCATCACCAACTTGTTGACAAAAAATATGATAAAAAAAAGAGAATTTCCTGCGCGGTGACATCTGCCATGTTGACTTCGTGACTTCGTGTTAAGTTGGATCGCGTCCAGAATCCGCGACAATTGTCGCGTCAACTGGGACAATTGTCCTGGTTTTATTTTTAGGGGTATTCGTGTGCCGTTTACGGGAACTTATGTTGGTCGTAAAAAAATATTACTTGCTTAATTAGGGCGCTGAGTTAAGGATTTTGGTTGAGGATAGGTGGTATCATATTTATTGAGGGGGGTGTAGACAATGGGACAAGGGCGTTGAGTTAAGGATTTTGGTTGAGGATAGGTGGTATCATATTTATTGAGGGGGGTGTAGACAGTAAACTCAAAACTCAAACTCAAAGCATTTATTTCAATTAAACCATTTACAGGCACTTTTGAATTGTCAAGGGGTCGGCCAGTCAAACATATGAAGCTAGTTGCCCATTCCAAAGCGTAGTAGGTACCTATGGAGAAGAACGGGCAAGAAATCCACGGACACTCTTTTAAATAAATAAAAAAAATGATACAAAATATTGGTTACATCATTCATTTTGAAATTATGCATGTGAGAACAATGTAATAAGACGTGAACGTTCGTGAAAGCGTCCGTAATAAAAAATAAGAAAAAAAGAATCATTCAAAAACTTAAAATAAATTAAAATAAGCCATGGCAGCTAAGAGATGACCAGTACCAACTGACGGCGCCCGTTCACGAACATGACGCATGGATCAGCACCATTCAGCTCAACCATTTTGAAGGGAGCTAAATGATCCAACTACTGAATGGTTTTAAATATTTTACGTTTGACCTTCAACTGTTATTTTTCTGGTAAAAATATGTATTTTTTCGTTGGGATTGTTCGTTCCTGTATCTACGAACTCAGGACCCGAAAAATGGTGACCTACTCGTATATAATTATATTTTTCGGGTGGCGTTGGAACAGGTAAAGCTCACTGCAGTTTGCAGAAGCCAAAGCGTTTAGCTACTGCGCCAACCGGGTAATCAATATCTTACCAAACTATTCAAAAGCTGCTAAGAATGGAATGTTACATTCTCTCAACACCTATTCATATGCCTATTGGTTTTGTTATTTTTATTCAACAAATCGTATTAATTAAAAGTTTGAAATCTATGTTTAGTGGCAGACACTATTATAAAATTGACACTACCTTGTTGGTATAGTGGTCGCAAGCGTAACTGCTGAGGTCCTGGGTTCAACTTCCGAGTCAGTCAGTGTTAATGGGATTTTTCATCTAGAATTTCTCAGTAACAGCCCGGAATCTGAATTTATATCCGGTTGATGGCGATAAGTTCGCCCCCTATTACATGGGACTTAAACATAACTGGCGAAAAGTGGGTGTACTATAGGTGCTTAACCCTTCGGGGAATACAGGCGTGATGTTTTGATATTATGTTACTATCATCAAGCGTAGATACAATCATTTGATCTTTCTAGAAAAAATTCATCTATTGGAAAAATGCGACACCATTTCATATAAACTTCAGCCCCATTTTATTAAGCATATTTGTTTCCCACTTTCACCGTGATTTTAACCGAGATGTAACCAAGATAGCGATTTAATTGACTATGCACAGATAAGCCGTCTTATTGATGACTACCAATTTGCGGCTGCCGCAGCCTTAATTACGAACCTTAGGTGGAGACGTGTGTCTTTAATCTTGCTTCTTGGGAATGTGCACGGATGCCCAATCTGAGGGGCTGATCTAGTGATTCTGCTGATACTCGAAGGTTTTCTTTTTCATATTATTTCAAAACTGCTATAAACATTTACGGATTTTTGAGATAATAGTGCAAGGTATGTTTAAATACATCATTTTTCAAATTAAATATCTTGCTACATCTAAGGTCTAACTAGCGCTCATCGCTTCTCAACCACATTTATTATGCGCACCGCCAAACTGTGGATCTTTCTGCCAGCGTTTGTGTTCCCTTCCTCTTATAACCTGTCCACCTTCAAAGCAAGAGTGAACAGACATCTTCTGGGCACGTTTGTTCCATCATAAACCTCATCCATCGCTTTCCATCAGGCGAGATCGAGGTCAAAAGCAGGCTACGTTACTCTGTCAAACTAAGCCTGTTTTCAAATTGATAAATTCATGACTCAGTGTAATTACCAATCAAATTTTCTCATCACATCACTGTCATAAGTACCTATTTATTTCTGGTTACTTAATAATACATCTTGTTTCTCTAAAAAATATAATCACTAACTAAACTAGCAGTGCCCCGCGGTTTTACCCGCATAAGTCTCGATCCCGTGGGAATATCGGGATAAAAGTATCCTATGTCCTTTTCCAGGTCATAATTTACCCATGAGCAAAATTTCATCCAAATCCGTTCAGCCGTTTTGGTGTGAAAGCATAACAAACAAACAAACAAACCAACTCACTTTCGCAATTATAATATTACCTATAATATATGAGTTAGGATGTATACGTCGTGTTATAAAATAACATCCTGTAATCACATAAAAAACTCCACTTAGTTTAAAACCCTTTCAAGTTTATTTACCCACTCACTATCTCCGCCACTATGACAAATTTAAAGCCATCAAGAAAATTTCTCAACGTTCAGACAATGGCACTATTGTCGACAATTTAGGTTAGGCAAGTTCACTCAACTCCGGCCCATGCTCCCGCAGGATATACAATCCCTTCACTATCTACGAAGTTATCTATTTCGTGACTTACCGTATCTACTACACTACCTTCTACTCCTTCCATTGCACGTTTAGTTACGTCATCTTTAAATTCGTTTATATTTAATGCAGTAGTGGATGTCTCTACATCCGTTTCCACTTTATTTAGGTTGGCTCGGTGGTGCATCAGTAACGCTATACCACGGAACCTCATGCGGTTTACACAGTAAACACAATATGAAGTGACTATTGACTATTCCTGTTCTCAAGCGTCGTTCGTCTTTTTAATTTTGCATTTTCTATATACAGGATAGGTTTCGGATTTCAAAAGCTTCTTTGAACTGTCTGGTTTTAACCTTTTATTATAAAATAATGAGAGCCCGCGGGATCGTATTACCGCTCTTTATAATTTTGATTGACGTTTCATCGAGGTTCGTATGCTTTTGGCTTTCCTTGTTTTTGAAGATTTTAGGGTGAGTCAAATCAATGAAATGTTTTTTATTGTATTGTATTTTGGTTGTTCGTGTTATTTATAGTATGATTATATTTATTACATCAAAAATTTTACATGTTATTAAACTCATTTTAGTTATACCCGTTAACCGAAACGTAAAGTTTCGAATGTATTCTTCCACGTAAAAAATTATAATAATTCCTTTTCAAAATCATGTTCAAACAACGCAAATGGTTCACACGACATCACACTTTCCCCATAAAAGATTTGAGACACCGATTACATCGAAATTATCAATTTATAAACCATAAAATCGAAATCACTGGTTTTATCTGTGTTTATCTGTTAGATAAGCAAATAGGCGAAGTGTCTATGCCAGCGATCGTTGCAGATAAGGTATCTGATGAGGAAGTAGCGGTCAGATAACGATCGTATGTTGTGTGGAAATTATTGATTTGTTGACGTTCCGATTTGATCGGAGGTAATTGAAATGCCTGTCAGAAATAATTTAGATTTCAGTCAAGCTTTTGATTAGGTTGATATGTAAATCTTTAATAGGTTTTCATTTACTGGTTAGTAATAATAATTATCTACATGATTATGGATTATACTCAGGATTATACTATAGACCTAGGTGTATACTCCGGCCTTGTGCGTTATTGTGTTGTTTTTAAGGTTCCGTACCTTAAAAGGAAAAAACTTTTTTACAAAACATAATTTGTCTTTGGTTTTGTATGTTCGTTTTTATGCCACTGACTTCTGAAATCAAAGTTATTTTTCACTTTGTAGTATTTTTTTTTTGGAAGTCGGTTTTATTTTTTGTAAAAAAGTTTTTAGTTTTCACTTTTTAGTTGTGGTACCTACACAAACCCCCACAAAAAATTTAATAATGTAAATTACAGTGATAAGAACTATTAGAACATCATCCACTTAAACTAGGTGGGAAAAAGTATTATTGAAGCTAACTCAAAAACCCCTCATCAGATCTTGACCAAACTCAAACTCAAAGCATTTATTTCAATTAAACCCTTTACAGGCACTTTTGAATTGTCAAAGAGTCAGTCAGTCAGAAAGTTGAAGCTAGTTATATGGGACCAAACTTATATGGGACTACATCTGAATCTGAATCATATGCCCTACTAAACACAAAAATAATCATCAAAATCAATTCATAATTGGCGGAATAATCGCGTAACAAACCTACAAAAAAAAACATACAACCGAATTGAGAAGTCGGTTGAAAAACGGATCACTTCGTTGTCCGTCCGTCAGTCTCTCAAGACCCTGTTACTCAAGAATGCGTGAAAGTATCAACTTGAAGTTAATATCAAATACGTAGGCCTATACTCCCTTAAACCTATAAAAAAATCAAGCTTCTAAGTCAACGTATTAAAAAAATACGGGCATTTAAGCGACATATTTTGATACTCGCAAATAAATCAAAACCTACAGGATACTTCCTGTTGACCTAGAATCATGAAATTTGGCACGAAGCAAGGTCTCATAGCACAAGTAAAGGAAAAGTCCTAAAAACCAAAATTTTAGTTTTATCACTTATTATAATAATATATTTTTGCGAATACAAACTTACATTTGCAGTTGGAGAATTGACCGTGACGTATATCGATTTATGGGAGAACATATTTTTCAACTACGGAGTTTTGTTTGTTTTGGGGAAAAATTCATCCCAAATACGAAACCCTTTAATATGCGTGGTCCTTCACGCACTTGGCTGGTTTTTTACAGAATTATATTTTCGTCGTTTATTTTACGTGATTTTGCCTAGAGAGGTCTTTGAATGTACAATTTACACACAGAGCAGCTGGTATCGCCAAAGTATGTCATAACTTAACCATGTTACCCTAAATATGGGAAATCTATGGAAACATTCACAAAGATAACAAAAGGTAACCATAACCCTTTCACCGCAACCAAAATTGGACTTTTCCAAAAATCAACCCTTACCGGCTTCGGGTCTACACTGTGGATTTTATTTATTCACGTAGATACGCATGGGTATGTTAGACCGAATTGTGCATGTATTTTAAATGGATTAATTTGTGTCGCGCCCGTGACCCGCATCACGGAAGGGTTACGAGCAAAATTAAGGGCAAAATTGTTGACGTGGGTCATTTTGGCCCCATTATATTTTTTGGTCCATCTCGAACACTGAAAAAAGAATGATTTTGGGTACGTTGATGGGATATTTTCACGATTTAGTGCTGGTCAAAATGTCGTTAGGGTTTCAGTGCAGATGCGTACCTATGTCATGTTCCCAAAAAGTCAAGCGTCAGAATTCATAATTTAGGCACAATCAACCTATTTTCGGTTCGATTTGTTTTGGTCACATAGCTTTGCAAAATATAAAATGGTTTATCATGCTTTTCGCATCGCCATCGGCTTGCATTGATGACATCTAAGTCATATTCAAATGAAATCTTTTCTTTTCAAATACTTTTACGTTCTACGGACTACAATTATACCACTTTCATGAACGTTATTTACGGCCCATAAAAAATAATTTAAAAAAATGAAACTAAGCATAATAGTAATATCAAAACCCCCACAACAACCTGTCCACAATCTACTCATAACAATATTTTACAAGAACACGTCTCGTAACTACTTTGAACTAGGAGAAGAAACGTTGTAGAAAACATAAATCATAATTATACCGTGGTTTCACACGTGCGTACTATTTATATTAATTAACAATATCCCTGGGGCATATTTCTAGTGTAATTAGACACACACCCTCGGATGTAGATGTTTGCATGTGTCTCCAATTACTCCTCATATTTAACGGCCGTGAGAAATCGACGGAGAATATTTTTGAATTATTAAGGAAACAGTTTTTTGAACAAGTTATATAAGAAACTTGAAGCTTTGAATAAGGAAGTTGGGGGTAGGAAGTAAGGAATCACAATCATTATTAAGAAGTATCTAGTATTCAAGATTTAAATAGGTATCGCAGGACAAGCTTTCTCGTTGAGAATAAAAAAAAGGTAAACCATTTAAAAATCCAGAAATCTAAAAACAAAACATAATATAAATTTTCCCAAATTCAACCCTTATATTAACTGCAAAAACATATAAGCTTCTGTTACATTCGTCGCACAAAAAGCCTTTACTTATAACATTCAAGTAAGTAACAGCGGTAAGTAGTCCATTCACTTAAACCGACCTATCTAAATCTGTTTATCTGGACAGAATTTTCCCTTTACTCTCAAAAACTCAGGCGATCCAATTTCGCAAATATCGGATAGGTACGTGTTTCTTTTTCAACACCTTTCTTTTTGCATTAGCGTGTGATAGGTTTGGTAGTGAAGGGAGCACATGAGGTGCTTTTACCTGTATTTGATATTTTCATTTAGATTTCAATCGGATTTGGGAGAAAAGATCAATGATTCGATTTTGAACTATAAATGTTAATATGTAATTAATGTGGATATAAAAGGGGACTTCTGACACATTCCTGAAGATCTGGTCTGGAAGCGCTCAAAGAATCATCTCCTCTACAAAAGTCTTGCAATTGGACTATATTCATTTCACCTTGATAACATACTCAGTCTCGGTACTACGTTCTTGCCAAGAGGACCATCCACTACCTAAGAGACCTGTACTGGACTACCTGTGATCCTATCAAAATAACTGGGAAACGGATTTGGATGCTTCAGAGCTGGACGAGGCCTGACGTGTCGAACCTGAGCGCCGTATCGTACCTTCTTTATAAAACCTCCCACTTTTTTCTTTCTGAGAGTGCTAGGTAGGTTAGTTATTTTTTTAATTATTTTTTTCTGTTACCTCCAATAATATATATATTTAACTTGTCTACTTACTCTTTTATTTTTAATAGGCGAGTAAATGATAAATGATTTATTTCTGCAAGTAGGTTTGTACAAACACTTTTACACGTCAATCATATTTTAAAAACTAGATGAGGTCGGCGTTTCCTATCTGACTACTCTGAGAAGAAAGGCCGAAACAAACTCAGAGGTCACAGTCTCTTTTAAAGTCCAGACATAATCTTGGTCAGATCATGTGAAGACGATGTAGATTGATGTCTGAAATGGTCTTTTGAGGAAATAACCATTCAGATTGAGAAGACCTGTCCAGTCAGTGCACGCATTTGTCAGTTATCGTGCAGCTCAACTCAGAATTTAAGGAGCTCAACGATTCGACGAACAATACCAAAGAAAGGACGTTTGGGTAGGCCACATAAATTACTCAAACTGCCAGACCATGATAAAAACTAATTGACAACAAAAAAAAAAAAAAAAAAAAAACAAAACAAAAGGGAATATCTGCATAGTCTTCACATTCACAATAATTAAAATAATATAATACTTTAAAGTAAATATTCATGTCAATGAATATATAACATTCATTAATGTCAATGTGTATATAATAACCCGGAAATAATCTTGGTCAGAGCATTTCAATTTGAGGACCATGTAGATTTGTGTCTGAAATGGTCTTTTGAGGAAAGAACCATACAGATTTGAGTGGACCTGGCCAGTCAGTGCACGCATTTGTCAGCAATCGTGTAGCTCAACTCAGAACTTAAAAAGAGCTCAACGAATCGACGAACAATACCAAAGAAAGGACATTTGGGTAGGCCGCATAAAGTACTCAAACTGCCAGATTAACATAACAAAAAGTAAAATATAGCTAAATATATGACCCACATAGTCCTCACATCATAATAATAATATTATACTTCACAAACTAAATATTCATGTCATTTTGTATATAATTTAAAGTTAGCAGAAAAACAAACAAAATTCAAAATGAAAAAAAAAAAAAAAATATATATAATAAATTGGAGCAGCTCAATCCCAAGCCTTTTTGTCCTCAATGAAATCTTTAACGGTATAAAACGCTTTCTGGCACAACTTACGTTTAATGAATGATTTGAATTTATTAAGGCTTAGGTCTTGTACGCGGCTTGGAAGTTTATTATAAAAGCGTATACATTGACATCTGAACGAGCCACCTATTTTCTTGAGCCTTGTTGTAGGTACAACAAATTTGTGTTTGTTCCTAGTATTTATGTTATGGATATCACTGTATTTTTTAAACAAGTTTAAATTTTTATGGACATATAAGAGATTTTCAAAAATATACTGAGAAGGCACAGTCATTACATTAATCTCCTTAAATTTCTCTCTGAGAGAGTGTCTCGGACTTAATTTATAAATTGATCGAACAGCTCTTTTCTGCAAAACAAAGATAGTCTGAATGTCGGCGGCATTTCCCCACAATAGAATACCATACGACATTACACTATGAAAATAGCTAAAGTACACTAAACGGGCTGTCTCTATGTCTGTTAAATTACGAATTTTTCTAACTGCATACGCTGCGGAGCTTAGCTTTTTTGACAATTTATCTATATGTGGGCCCCACTGAAGCTTAGCATCCAAAGTTAAGCCCAAGAATACTGTGCTATCTTCAGGATTTAATTCTTCTTCGCGAGTAGATTCGTTACAGTTTTATATGTATTAATTTATGTTAATTACTTTAAGCATTATCATTACTATGCAGCATTTTTATTATTATCGTGTTCCTCTACCAAATCATAATCATCACTCTACTCCTTACCTCAATTTTTATGGTGTTGGCGCAACTTTTATATTTCTTCCATACTTCTTCTCTATAGTCTTCTCTATCAAAAAAATCTTCGGCCACTAATCATAAAAGTTTGCAATACATTTTTGAATCAGACACCACCGAAATCAAAAGTTTGGAAGCCCGGTTTCTATATCTAAGTTACGACACTGAACAGTTTCTCTAGCTATTTATTACTTATGACTCCCACAGGATTAGACGAGGTCCTTGCTTATAAATATTAACAGTTCACCTTGTCCTGGTTTTCAGAATATCGAATATTTTATAACTTCCCAAATTGCTGCTTACTACTTTGCATGAAAATGATGTCCTGTAATTTGATTTTGAATTCATTAATTGAATTACAGTCATCAGTTTCAAACTCCTTTTATTACTTCAAAGACATCAACAATACGTAAGAGCGCTTACCCTTAAAAGATGGCAACGTCGCAATGAGCTGTCAAATATTTACCTACCTGTTTTTTTTAATTGTTTAACTGTAAGGAATTAAAAAATGTGGCTAACTAGTGAACTTAAATATTGATTATGAAATGCAATAATTAATATCGTAACACCGAATATTTAGTTTTAGATGAAAAAAAGTATTTGGAAACTTTCCAAATGCCTTTTTAACATATAAAACGTTTACAACATCAAATTCAATGTTATAATTGCAATTCATTATTGATATTCAAGTTCGCTAATAAGCGACATTTCTTATTTCCATACAGTAATATTTCCAAATTAATCAAAACAGCGAAATATTTGACATCTATTTGCGACGTTGCTCACTTTCAGAATAAACGCATACAAAATATTTCAATAATTCTCAGTGTGAACAAAGCATTACCCACAACTTGCCGCGATGCACTGAAAAGCTGCCAATATGAAGTGTTCCATACTCAACGTAGACGCATTTGTTTTTCATTTTTGCGAAAAATTCAATTGACTTTCTGTGTTGCTTTGAAATTTTCGCCGAAATGAAATGGTTGAGTATTGACTAGGTTTGGGCACTCGATCAATGGCTTGCTTATTTGGTTATAGTACTTGTGTGTTCATGAGTGTGTTTGGTTTTATTCACGAGCATAATAAATGAAAACTGGGAACGTTTGAACTTTAAATAATTAAAAATAAAACTAGCGGTATCGACTATCCAATGTTCAGGCAAGGCCTAACCAAAACTTTTACCTGTTTTTTAATTAATTAGGTACCATATGTTTTATAGGATGAGATGATTCAATGCTTTAATAATGTACAGACCTAAACTAGGTTTCATAAAAAGGATTCGATAATATTCTGTATGACAACGTTTTTTTTTACAGCAAACCTTATTTTGACAGCGCTGTTATTGTAATACGTATCACCATACCTTAGTCCATGTGTCATTCATTGTTATGAAGATGGACTAAGTCTACTCACTCCATCTTTTGTTTTACCCTTTCTTCACCTCACGTCATAGTCCTCACCACATTTTGCGGTTACGACATTACCTTCGGGAAACTTCGGCAAAAAAAAGAATGAAACTTCCAGTAATCGACAGTCGCTAGTAAATCTTCCAACCAATAAATGCTCGGCACCGGCGGTGAATCGAAAGGTGCTGCAATTAAATCCCACGAGATTAAATGGACTCCATCCATTTGTGGTCTTGGTGCTGACCGTGGGGAGAAGTGATAAACGGATTGCGTTTTGCGACTATGCTCACGCGCTGCTTTTTATCAGAAAGTTTACGTTACAACCGTCTTTATCATGTTAAATGGTGAAATTGATGCAGTTGCTAGTCATCACTGAAAAGCAGTGGTTTTGTGTTTGTATGTTTCGTTGGATGAAACCGATTAATTTTAATATTAAGTAATTTTTAGGCACATCTGATAGTTCAGACGGTTACTTTAATGTTATAGACTTCTATAAAACAATGTTTACAAACAAAGCCTGTCTTGTATTTATTTTTATCAATAGTTCTTTTTTTTTTTTTATTGCTCTCTCTCGGCATTTGTGAGTCCGAGTGCTTATTACCAAACTGATAAAAATTACGTCAGCAAATCGCCGTCACTCCCAACATAACCCACAATACTCAGCAATGTCCAATGGCTAAGTAATTAATGCTTTCATGTAACTTTCTTATGTGTAACGCTACTGGGGACACTGCACGATTGGTAGCAGATAAAGGATGCTCCAACTCTTCAACCTTTTGTTAATTAAATTAACGTAAAATAAAAAATAAGGAGCTAAAGAGATTGAATCTGAGTTTTGGTCTGATCTCGTTAATAGTGATGAGTTCCTGTAATTGAAAAGGACAACAGAAGCTTGGTCTTTGTTTTTGGGTTTGTTTTCTTTGTGGGATAAACAAAAGGTGAAGTGGTATTAAAAAGGGTAAATATTTTTCGGATTGCAGTGTTTTCCGTAATTTTGATACCCTCTTAGAACTTGTAAACGTTTTAAGTGGCTTTACCTATCCTTTTTAATTTCTTATATTTTTCCAGTTTTGAGAACCTCTTTCATAATTATCATGGTTTATTAGCTCCTGGTTTATCCACTTGTCTTCGCACAGTGCCCTATTCTCCTCTCTTAACTCATCAATTGTTTCACTTATCACCATTGATTATTATAAAGATGTGCGAATTAAAACTTCTTACGTTCTTTAAATTAAACATCAGCATTTTGAATTCAGAAGCAAAAAATATACACGCATAAACAATGCTTTCTTACTGCTTACATATTCATCATATTCGCTATCAACGTCGAAAAACAAAAGGGCAATTAAAAAAACAAACAAAAACATTGAAATATAAAAAAGGCTTTTACATAGTTAACGCTTACATTAAACGGTCAGGCGGCATTTAGATTACTGTTATACCAAACTACTTTGAACCATCACCACCATCCTTTTGTTACACATGATAGGGTTGAGATTACTTTGATTAAAGTATTTTTATAAACTGGTAGTAACTTAAACACAAATTAGCTGTCTTTTGCAATCGCCTTGAACTCTATTCCTTATATCATATACTCTAAAATCCAGTGTCTCGTAACAGTTTATTCTTGCACAACTTTAGCATAAATTAGCATGTGGCGAGTAGGGAGACAAGCCGTATCAATCACGATAAATACTATTTTGTAGTGACACTGGCCTCGGGGTTTCGTGCCTGATACTCCTTAACGAGTGGCTTGTGATTTTAAATGGCGTCGTGAAAGTGTGCGACAAATGACTACTTGTATGTAGGTGAGACAGTGACATTTGCAACTGAAGTGTTGTCATGTTCTATTTTGAATGCAAGCTGTAATTTCCAAGACTAGAAGTTTAGCATGTTCGTGTATTTGTAATGTATCTTTTATTAGCACTGGGTTTTTTAAAGTCATGCTGATTTATTTTCATAATATTCTCAAGATACAATGGATAGTGAGGAAAGTTTTCAAAATGAACAATAAATGAGTAGGTACTTGCGAAAATAAAAAAACAGCAAAATTAATTCAAATTAAAAATATTTTATGTCACATAAACCTACAAGGGCACTTCTGAAACGTCAGAAGCTAGGTGCACGGTTCCAATTGGTCGTTTCCTATGGAGAAGAGCCGGCAAGAAACTCCACGGTTACTCTTTTAAAAGTAAATGGTATTTACAATCTTTTCAAGTTACAGTGTTTATAGGTATGAGAGGACACTGTAGGCCTATCAACAAGTACCAGGTACTTAGCAAGATAGAAAATGATCGACAGATCTACAAATCGGTTATGCCTACAACGATCTCACAAAAAAAAACAAATTAAAAACCTATTTAAACCAAATGACATGACTGCCACTAAAGCTGTAACCAAATTTAACAAAATTAATAATGGAGGTTGCATCTGATTTAACAACAAATTAACATTTTACTAAGATACGGTACTGGGCACGCCGAAATTGCGGCGATAAGTCCCCTCTTTGAGGAGTGGCTAGAGAGGCGCCACGGCGCCCTCACCTTCCGCCTGACGCAGGTCCTCACCGGACACGGCTGTTTCGGGAGGTATCTGTTTCGGATAAGGCGGGAGGAAACGCCCGGGTGTCATCACTGCGTGGATCGCCCGGAGGACACGGTGGAGCGTACGGTGGAGGTATGATGCCCGGCTTGGGCAGAGCACCGCCGTGTCCTCGTGGAGGCGATCGGTGGCGGGGATCTCTCGCGTCCGGCCCTGGTCCAGGGCATGGTACGGAGCGAGAGGGCATGGGAGGCCGTCACCTCCTTCTGCGAAGCAGTAATGCTCGCGAAGGAGGGCGGCGGCTAGGGGCGTGAGGGCGAGAATTTGCCTCTCCCTCACGCCCCTAGCCGCCGCAGGAGGAGATGCTCTGGGCGTCGGAAATCGATCGCGGATTCCCGGCCACCGTAGGCGCGGGCTTGCGGACGGTGAGCAATAGGTAGCTCGCCGTTCGGTAAGGACCAGGCCCGGGTCGACGGCGCGTCGTGTTACACGCGCCTCAAAGAGATGTCAGCGAGTGAAGGGGTCCGATGAGACCATTGCCTGCCGGGGTTGCGGGAAAGTCCGAAAGGGATACCGTGGCCCCCTGGCATTGCACAGGCAACAGAAGGAACACGGGTGGGTTTTAGTCAGTAAGAGTCTGACACGCCCTCCCGCTCTACCCAGAGCGGGAGAAATCATTTGATGATTGCCCACCCAAAAAAAAAAAAAAAAAAGAGTCCTTAAATAGGTAAAAAAAGCACTAACTCATTATCTCCATTACGACACTAAAACAAAGAGCTTTTCACTTTCCCATCGCCGTAGGAGGTATTAAACTGACACTTAAGAAATCCTAATCTCCTAATACAAATAACCTAATTAGGCTGTTATCTCACCAGAATGTACTTTGCTATCAATTTCGTTATCTCGAAAGCGTGGGACAGCATTCTTTGTGAGCAGCCTAATCTTATTTATGGGGTGTTTATCAAGTGTTCAGATGCTTATCATTGAACTTCGGAGCGGGTTGCGCCATTCAAATATTTTGATCGTTTTTGAATGATGGTCACGAAGGAAAGTTTGGAATGGGAGCTCAATGTTGATCACAATCTAAATCGATGTTATCTGTACCCAAATGCTTTAGTTTCTTTTGGTTGGTAAAACTTTGTATCATATCTTTAGCCATTTGTCATGTCATTTGTGTAGTTATTTTGGGCGACCATGGGCCGTAATAAGGGTTTATGGTCAATTTCATATTCATCTAAATAGACAAAGCGATTCGTTATGTCGTGATAATAAATGAGATTGATCCTAGTTCTAAAAGAGATGTAGTATTTCTTTCTATCCCATTGTAGCGGTTACACCGCCACATACGAACTACGCATCAAAGACATGACGTCACACAAATCCTGCATCGCGCAATTAAATTTTACCGCGCGATCGCCATATAACGGGTGATTTTTTGAGCGTAGTTTTTTTTAAAGTCGAATAAAACACTCAATTTGTATCATATATTCAAAATTTTTATTGAAATTGATAACTTGGCCTTTGCCATTTAGATACATTTTAAAGATAACTTCATGTAAATTATTGTCCGCGGCTCCGTTTCAAATGGTTCATTCGGAAGGTCCAATTTTGCGTCACTTTTTCGAGCATTTCGGCCTGTATTCCACGAATTATGCGTGTTATGTTATCCTGTAAGGCTTCAATCGTGTTCGGCTTGTCCACATACACTAATGGCTTTACATCCCACAAGAAATAATCCAGAGGCGTCAAATCGCATGATCTTGGCGGCCAATTCACTGGGCCATTTCGAGAGATAAGCTGCTCACCAAATTCACCCTTCAACATGTCCATTGTTTCACGAGCTGTGTGGCATGTGGCACCGTCTTGATGAAACCATAATATGTCAACCAAGTTCAACTCGGCCAACTGGGGCAAAAAAAAGTTGCGTATCATGGCTCGATATCGTTCGCCGTTGACGGTAACGTTTCTTCCACGGTCGTCTTTGAAGAAAAATGGACCGATGATGCCACCAGCCCATAAACCACACCAAACTGTCATTTTTTCGGGATGCATCGGTAATTATTGTATGGCATGTTCATCACTCCAGATCCGACAGTTTTGTTTATTTACGTATCCGTTAAGCCAAAAATGACCCTCATCGCTGAACACAATTTTTCGGTCGTAACAAGCGATACACATTTTTCACAGAGCACGAATTTTGATAATAAATTTCAACAATTTGCAATCGTTGCTCGTTTGTAAGTCTTTCCATGATGAAATGGCAGAGTATATAACTGTCAAAGTGAAAAATTTTCACTTTTCACTTTGACAGATGACGTTTGGATGCCATTACCAACCAGTGCCGCCAACCTGTAAAACTTAACTCTTAAAAAATCACCCATTTTATGACTATCCGACATCAACAGTTGGGCAGTCGGCCCGCCAGACACAACACCCGTCTGGTCGGAGGATCCTCACTTTTTAATGGTGGATGAGTGAACTTTACACCCTTTTCCTCATGCCACTAAACCATTAAATGAGATACGAGCATTGTAAATTAATTCCTGACCATAGATTGTTATTATTAAACAATAATCTGCTATCTGGAAATAATTTCTTGTAGAGTAATTGGGAGCCCACATTCGGCCTACATTTATAGTATCAGAACTAGGACACAGATCCGGTTGTCTGTCTTTTCAGTGTACAATAAACAATAGAAAGAAGAGCTCCCTTTCACCGGCTTCATAAGGTTCATAACTCATTTGTTGGGCTTGGTTTAACCTTTTAAAACAAGCTACCCTCTATTTTGCTAGATTTGCCTTTTAATGCGTCTAAAACTAAAGTAAAATCCAACCTTTGTTCAAAGGCATACCTACAATTCTATCCACGACTACCTAAATGATAAGAATAGTGTTGGTCACTGTGATTAACTCAAGATAATGTTTATGTTCTTTCTCCAGAATTAGCTTACCTACTGACAGGTTATATAAGTTTATATGATTGTTTATTTTATTTGCTTTTATAAGTTTTTTTTTTTTGATGACATAATCTACTCATTAAAATGATTTTCATGAGTTTTATTGCAATATGTGGTTAGCTAGCGACCTTGACAACTCGACACTTTGTTATTGATATTAGTAATTAACTGTTTATTTATTTTACCTCGATGGTCCTAGTTTATCATTTATAACTTCCAGTTTAAATTCAAAGTCAAAGTATTTTATTTCACATAAACCTACATAGGCACTTAAGAAACGTCAGAAACTAGGTGCACGGTCGTTTCCTATGGAGAAGAGCCGGCAAGAAACTCCACGGTTACTCTTTTAAAAATAATTGGCTTTTACAATATTTTCAAATAACAGTGTTATTAGGTATGGTAGGACAGTGTAGGTCTTTCAACAAGTATTAGGTACTTTAAAAAAAAATATCAGCAAATCTATAGTCCACTAAGCCTACAGCGCAGCGTTCTCACATTCACAAAATAGAAAAGAATCCATATAAAAATGAATAAATAATTAAAAATACAAAAACGTATTTTAAACGAAGTGACGTGTTTGCTATTACAACTGTAATAAATCTGAATAATTATCCACAAAAGCCACTAATAAAGAGTTGAAATTAAATTGTGTGTTGAAAAAAAAAAAAAAAATATATATAATCATGGTAATTTGGGAGCAGATAATAGACTTACATAATATGCCGTTAATGAGGTACCAGGGAAGCCACATGTGCAGAAGGAATTATTGCCAAACTTACCTTGTCTTCGACGTAGTCTTTAATTTTATAATTTATGCTTTCTTGATAAGAACGCATTTAATGTGGGTTTTGAACTTCCCGTCGCTGTTCTGTAACCGACTTAGGCAACTTGTTATAAAAGCGGATACTGTTTATAAGAAATGACTTGCTTGTATTAGTTAATCTAAATTTGGGTATCAAAATTTCATGTCTACTACGTGTATTTATATTATGGAAATTGATTATTATTTTGAAAAGGTCTAAGTTTTTGCGAACATAAAAATACTTTCTAAAATATAAAGATAAGGCAGAGTTACAGCTATGTATTTTTGGTTGGTATTTTGGCGTGTGCTAGCAGACATATGGCTATTAATTTATCATTTAAATTATGTTTAGTGTTGCGTTATGTAAATAGTTTTGCATACTATCAAATAGAATCTTTTTTTTTTTCTAATTGAACAGACAGCTGTGCTGCTGGAGAGTTTGTTGCGCCACTTCTTCTTCCCAGATAAAGCACTAGGAAGTGGTGAAGGGTAGGCGTGTGGCACGTAGGGCAGGCACTGTCTTATGTAACTTTGACGTTCGAAAAGTGCTGGTTCTCAGCCTAGTTTGAATTTTGAATAATATGTATCTACTACCTTCCAATACTACTTACCTATTATTTAATTTATAAAGTAAAAACAAAAAAAAAAGAAACAAAGAAAAAAAGAAAGGAAAAAAGAATGAAAAAAAAAGATAAAGAAGGAATTAAATTAGAAAGGATTAAAGACAGTAAAACCTGATTGAAGTTGTTTGAATCATAAGACAAGCGATGGATAGTGAAAATTATGTTTGGTCTCGTTTTAAGTACTTTGAATCAATAGTTCTTCTACATAGGTATTTAATTGGAATACACTGAGGTCACTAGGCTCATTAGGCCAAAGACTATTCAATTAACGGTTAGATTCGATGGCACTATAAATACATGCGGATTCACTCGTTGTTGCAAGGAGAAATATTTGTGTGACCAACAGCTTTTTGGCGTTCTTCTAAAATACTATTGACGACACGGTTGGCGCAGTGGTTAAGTGATTGCCTGCTGCACTGCATGTCGCGGGTTTGATTCCCGCACGGAACAAATATTTGTATAACCTACAAGTAATTGTTCCGGATCTGGCTGTTTGTGTATGTGAGTTTAAATGTTTGTAAACGCACCCACGATACAGGAGAAATTCCTAGTGGGGCAGAACTTAGAAAAAAAAAAACTATTAACATCTAAATTAAACTTGCTAAACTATTAACAAAAATCTACTGACTGACTTATTTCTGCCTTTTTAGGGTTCCGTAGTCAACAAGGAACCCTTATAGTTTCACCATGTCCGTCTGTCTGTCCGCGGCTTAGTCCAATAACTGTCAATACTAGACAACTGTAATTTGGCATGGGTGTACATATTAATCACACAATTCATAAACAAAGTGGTAAAATAAAATAAATAATTAAATGGGGCTGTATTTTTTTGGTTAATCCCATACACCTATTGGACATTATGTAGTAGTGTAATACTAGCAAAAAAAACAAAAAAAAGAATAATATCTTGTTAGGTTTTGTTCCTTTTAATAAAACTAATCGCTTGTTATTCAAAGATAATTGTTAAAAAGGCTCAACGATTGGTCCACGACACTGAAATCGCCCGATATCGTGGGCCAATTGGAGTGCGGGATTTACCGCCAGGACGTTGGGTGTTTTTGGCTAGGAGCGGGTGCGCGGACGGGCATTCGCTCCCGGGGCGTCGATTGAGACATTCGATTAGAATTAGTTCTGAACAGTGTACCTGCCTACTAATTATAATAGTTGTTTTTGTTCTAAGCCTATTTAATAAAATTAAGTGATCAGTTTGAGTTTCTCTTTATACAGTCTTCCCAGCTAGAATATTTTCCCTGTGAGAGTTGTGACCGCTGAGGCTCCGAGTATTTCATATTTCCCGGGAAAAAAATCACAGCAGTAGTACCTATTATATAATAACAAATTAAAAGGAAAGCTATCACAGCTACGTAGACTCTACAAGTTAACGAGTAATAATCGACCAATTTACATTTGCAGTTTGCACTACAATGTTTAATTTGTTCTTGTGATAAATTCATCCCAACTACGAAACCCTTCATTGTGCGTGGTTCAACACGCACTGACCTGGCTTTTTTAGTTTTTCTTTTTTTTTATACAATGTATTTCTTATTCAAAATACTTGTGAAACTGGTTAATAAGTTCTTTAATTATTTGAGTGTATCTTAATCATATGCAGCCATCAATAATGATAACTCAATATTTGATTTACTTATGAGGAAACGCGATCACGTGGGCCTTGGCGTCCATTCCATATTCCTCTGTTTTCGCCATATTATGTTGCCTTGGAAGGGGCGACTAGAATCAATTCTTGCTTTTTTTTGTTGTAAATTTTGACGTTCAAAGTGCCTTTTATTGTGCCTAATTGAAATAAATTATTCGACTTTGACTTTGACATGTGTTTTCTCGTTTTGTATTCCTCTGTTTTCTCCCTGGTTAACGATACTAGTCCATTTTTTTTAATGATATAATTTTTATCTATCACTACTTACCATGTCCCTGTTTTGTTTTTTGGCGTAATTATATTCATTTTGAGAGCAGTGGTGGTGTAGTGGTATTGACCGTGACTTATAAAAGCCGGAACTTTATTTTGTGTATTTAATTTCATCACCACTGCTCTCAAATCGGTGAAGGAAAACATCATGAGGAAACCGACACTTCCTAAAACCAAAAATTCGAAGACATGTGACATCCACCAACCCGCACTGGGCCCGCGTGGTGGATTATACCCCACTCCCTCTCACATAGAAGATGCCTGTGGATGATTATGCTATAATAACAATCATTTTCTTATCTAAAATTGTATCAATATAATTACGCCTATTTGGACTAGTATAATATCCAGGGGAAAAATAGAGAAATACGTTAGTAGGTATAGAATGAACTCCAATAACAACGTGACCGCGTTTCCCCTAAGGCTCTCGCAAACAATTTCCGACAAGTTTTCATAGAAATTGTTCCACCAGAGTCGCGTCGCGCCGAAGAGCGGCTAATTTGTAGTGTTTTCTGTCATTTTACTAAGAATAAAAATATGTATCAACGAAATAGATGCCTAATCAGAAAGAAATAATCTAAGTTCGATAAAAGGGTACAAAGAAAGGACAGAAAATTTATTTTATCAGTAAACAAAAAAGAGATTACAAGCAAAGCTTTAATTTTATATAGACGGAACGATTATTGTACTTGTTCATTAGAAGCAAGATGGGAGAAACTTTAGAAATTGTGTAGGATATTTTATGTGGGACGGGAACGATGAAATAAACTGATGTAAATGAATGGCTGGTCAAGTAATAGACGGTAAATATACGATCCAAGGAAAGGTATAGCTTATTAAAATAATTAGCTTGTAGATGTTACAGGCGAACTTTCCTTTCGACCGCTAAAATACCCATCCTTAAGCTTTGGTTTCCTAAGAAAGCAGTGAACAGTCACACAATAACGGCTGTCATAATTCAGTGTTTTTGACACCTATTAAAATACTGGTGAAAATGTTAGATTTACATGACGGTCATTATAATATGACGGAGCCGCTCTTCTAGAAACCGGTAGCTTCAGTAAACTCAATAAACAAAAGAATATCGATGTACAACGCAATCGCTGATTGTTCAGGCAGTGCTCCGATTGGCGGGGATCTCTCGCGTTTGGCCCTGGTCCAGGTCATGGTACGGAGCGAGAGGGCATGGGAGGCCGTCACCTCCTTCTGCGAAGCAGTAATGCTTGCGAAGGAGGAGGCGGAGCGCGTGAGGGAGAGGCAAATTTCGCGCCCTCACGCCCCCAGCCGCCGCAGGAGGAGACGCCCTGGGCGTCGGAAATCGATTGCCGATTCCCGGCCACCGTAGGCGCGGGCTTGCGGACGGTGAGCAATGGGTAGCTTGCCGTCCGGTAAGGACCAAGCCCGGGTCGACGGCGCGTTGTGTTCCACGCGCGCCTCAAAGAGATGTCAGCGAATGAAGGGGTCCGATGAGACCATTGCCTGCCGGGGTTGCGGGAAAGTCCGAAAGGGATACCGTGGCCCCCTGGCATTGCACAGGCAATAGAAGGAACACGGGTGGGTTTTAGTCAGTAAGAGTCTGACACGCCCTCCCGCTCCACCCAGAGCGGGAGGAGTCATTTGATGATGTCCAACGAAAAAAAAAAAGGCAGTGCTCCAATCAACTATTGTCTGCTAAGTCAATATTAAGCGGCGTTATCACATTTTCCATAATCGTTATGTCATAGAAAGAAAGAAGGAATGTATATATTTGCAGTAAACGTGACGCATGAAGAAGAAAATAAAGTACACAAACAAAAACAAAACAAGTTTGGGGAAATATGCCTCACATCTTTGCAAAACGGCAAGCGCTCGGAATAATGCTGCGACAGAGTCCCAGCGCTACTTTTCAGCGACAGCCGGCGTTGACGTGATGACATCAACCGGTGTAGCATAAAAAAGGTAACTAAGAAAATTAAACCAATACAGATAAATAAAATATTCATAAAAATATAATATTTAGAACTGTTCTCTTAATTTGAAACATATTATAATGTCTTCAGTTCCTGCCAGCGTTATATAGATACTACATATACCTGATATCATATATTGATTTCGTATTCGACGTTCTACGA
Organism: Xanthia togata; assembly: GCA_963853775.1. Taxonomy (NCBI): domain Eukaryota; kingdom Metazoa; phylum Arthropoda; class Insecta; order Lepidoptera; family Noctuidae; genus Xanthia; species Xanthia togata. Next base: position 3,156,634 of record OY970797.1, on the reverse strand, counting down.
ATGTCGGAATACTCGAGCGTTAAATCCTAGCGCTGTTTGAGAAGCGTGAGACTTGTTCCGACATCGGTGTCCGACACTCTCTGAACAATTTAGTGATGTGCGTAGCGGTATCGATGAAACTGTTTATCGATGTTTTTTGTGTCATCTTAATGATGATACCTAGTAGTCAAATTAAATTACTCACCTAAATTTAACTACCGAACAACATTACTTATCATGTAAATAATAGCATTTATTTTCTTATTAGTGTATTTGATTCTTTCTTCTTGGCTCGTATCGACACAAAGTGAATAATCTGTCAGCAAGATGGTATCGGACTGACTGCACAGGATGCAACGAGCGTGCATTTGGGAATCGCCACTTGTCACGATGATTTTTTAAATGTACACATTAAGCAGCTTATAGGTTTGTTGGCCCGTGATTTTTCTCCAAATAACCAAAACACTTAAAATTATCGACAATCTTCAAACGAGGAAACTATTCTCGTGACTAGCTGAAGAGTTTGCAGGATGTGTGACACGGCCTCTTGAGGTAATTGCCGCATTTCGCACTGCACTCGCTCTTCGGCTTATTTTGATTGGAAAATGCGATATCGTTCCGAAGTCACTTGTAGGACAAATCATGAATACTGGTCGTGTTATCGTCAATATTTAGTTATTCTCTTTTTCTTCAATTCTTCCTATGACTGTTCTAAACTAGACATTTATTGATATTGGCAAAATCACCAAGTTTGAGGCTCGGACTAGTGAAAGCAGTTTGATATTATTTTATTGGAAAACTTCGTCTTGACTTAATATCTAATTTGATTTTATTTGTGACAGTTGCCATACAAATCATCCTATCATCATCTATAGTTATTATGTCATTTATTCACTTTATTTATAAAAATAAGTAGAATAAAAAAACATGCATAAATATTAAAAAAAATGTATTAGGTTTATTAATTTAATAAATAATAATAACTGGTGCAAGCCTGTAGTGCTTGACACTAATGATCGCAAGGAGGTATGGCAGAGTAAGGAGCTTCACGGACGCTACTTCCGGGCCCTACATGGACCCGATGTTGATTTATTAGCGTCCGTAGCCTAGCTGCGTTTTGGTGACCTCTTTAGGGAAACCGAAGGTTTTGTCTGTGCAATTATGGACGAAGTTATGATGATGAACAATTACCGGAGATTTATTGTGAAGGACGGCACGGTTGGCATCTGTCGGGCATGCCACCGTCCGGGAGAATCAATCCGTCACGTTATCTCCGGGTGTTCTCGTCTAGCTAACGAAGAGTACTTGCATAGACACAACCTTTTAGCCAGGATTATTCATCAGCAACTTGCTCTGAAATACAGCCTTGTGGAATCGGAAGTATCGTACTACAGGTATGTGCCCGACCCAGTTCTCGAAAATGGAAATATCACATTGTACTGGGATCGATCCATCATCACTGACAGGACTATTGTTGCCAAAAAGCCTGATATAGTGGTGGTGGATCGAGGAGAGCGGTGCACAATGATCATTGTCATAACGGTCCCGCATGACGGGAACCTCGTGAAAGCCGAGAAAGATACACAAAGTATCTTGACTTGGCTCGCGTGGTTGTCGACATGTGGGATGTGGACCCAGCGATCATTGTGCCTATAGTCGTATCAGCCAATGGCTTAATTGCCAAGAGCCTCGACCAACACCTAAGGAGGCTCTTGTTGGTCAACTGGATTAAGGGCTTGATTCAGAAAGCGGTACTCCTGGACACGGCTCGTATTGTTAGGAGGCTCCTCTCTCTGGAGCCCTGACCACCGCCGGTAGCTTGGACCCTGTTCCCGATACCGGTGGGCTACTATTTTTTTATATTTTTAAATGCTTTTAATTTTATTAATTCTAATATTTAAAAATATAATTTATATGTGTTATAGTGGAATAACGGATAAACAAAAAAAAAAAAAATATCTTGCAATATTCCTGCACCAACCAGGGGTTGTCCTTGGGTGTACTAGCATCGTGCGTACAGGGATAATCGTAGGTTAGTGCCTCGTTTCATTAAACACGTCTAACGGGCCTCTGCGAGTTGACTTCGGCTCCTCGTATGTTCGCCTTCCATAGGTCCGGGTCCCGAGAAATGTCAAATACAAATTTATATTTTTATTTTTTTTATATTTGTATGTGTTTTTGTGTTTTATTAGTAAACTAGTGCTTAAAAACTATGTTATTTCACACATAAACTCATACAATGTTTAAAGAACGGTATATGTTAGGATGACTTTCTTATCATTGCCAGTATCTCCGGTTGCCCTTTGTTTTTTGAAAATTTTTGTCACCCTTTCATTATAATCATTCCTTCGTCATAATCATCGTCGTTTTAGTTATAAAACATTTACTGTTGAATATAGCCCACCATAACAATTCTAGCAAATACGCGATCTCAAAAATACCAATTTAGCTATAAATAATTGCCTTCCTTAACGGTTTCCTTTACATTTTCCACGAAGTACCAGAATACTCACGCGACATCTAAGTCTTCGAATTTCTCGCGTGGTCGAACCTAATGAATTAGAAGTCGTAACGGCTCGTGGCAAATTGTGGTCGCAATTACACATAGGTACGTGTTAATTAAACATGTTTCCTAGTTCATTTCCTGCGTTTGACTTGTTGGAATATGAGTGAGTCACGTGGCGACTTTCTTTTTGATTTTGTGTTTTGTATAAGTTGATGTAGGTATTGTGTTTGTTTTTTGGGTCCTATTCATTGATCGTCCTAAAATAAAGACTTTCTTTTCTTACTAATGGAATTCTAAAAAGATTAGATGAATTGAAAATAAGAACTAATTAATATGGAAGAAATTTAGGGTCAGCAAACCTGAAGACCTATAAGATCCCTATTTCAAAAATCAATCTGCCTAGCCTTTTCCCAACTATATTGGGGTCAGCTTTCAGTCTAACCGGATGCAGTTGAATACCAGTATTTTACATGGAGCGACTGCCTATCTACCCTCCACAACCCAGTAACTGGGTAATACGATACCCCTTGGTAAGACTGGTTTTCAGACTTTCGGGCTTCTGACGACCCGTAACGACTATCAAAGATCCTCGCATGACAGCCGGGACCAACGGCTTAACGTATTTTCCGAGACATGGAGTAGTCTCGGTATGTAGAGATGGTCACCCATCCATAGACCAACCCTGGCAAGCATAGCTTAACCTAACGGATCGACCAGTGCGGCAGTTATTACTTAGTCACGAGCTCCTAAGAGCTCCTAGCTTATAAGATCCTTATTTATACCTAACAATGAAAAGAGTTTTATATACGGGCAACATATCGAATCAATTCAGAATATAGCTAAGTACGCTTGTCAACATTTTTAAATCGAAACAAACACAATCCTTTTGCAATACATTTCATTACGTAATCGACTGTAAATCATGTTTTTTATCTTAATCCAATATTTCGTATTAGCTTACGAAAGCGCGCAGGTTTTCCTCAAAACCGAGGGAAAAAATACATCTTGGAGACTTTGTATCGAATTTCTTAAGAGATTACAAACTTAATAGCGACAGGAGACAACCGAAAACCTCCCTTACGTCGATGAAGACAAAGTGTAACTTAAATGAAGATTTAAATTAGTTTTACAGTAGGGTGCCAGAAATATGGCGTTCGATGAATAGGAAATTAGATCGTGCAATGGGAATGAGATATTATAATAGAGGGGATTTTCTTATAGCGACGGAAGATTCTTTTTTCTGTTTTATCAATTCCGTTTTGTTTTTACGAACGAAGGAAGATTGGTACTTACGTATTACATGCGCTAGGCGTGGTGAATTCAATAGGAAGAGATTTACTTGTTGCCAAAGCTGAGAACTTTTGTTATAACTATTTAGAAGAAAGAGGATTTACATTGGTGAATCCTCTTTCTTCTTATTTTCTTGTTAATAGGTAGGTATATTGTTTTCAATTTTATGATAAAATTAGCTATTTTGTAAGTCCATACATGGCAAAATTGTCTTTTCTTTACATAATTAACGCATAGGCTTTCCCAGCTAAGTAAGCTATATCCTGCGATTTGTCATTCGTAATTGTTTGACAACACCTTTTTCTGTTCTATTCTATTGGCTGCCTTCTATTAGACATTAGCCGTCAAATTAAATTACTGAGCGAAACTCCTCATACGTAATGGGTGCCGATATTTGAACATGATAAAACTATAATTTCTTTGTTTTGGTACAATGACCCCTTGAAAAGAATTGATAACCGAAAAGGTTTTCAATTATTTCAATAAGACTTAGTAGTTATTACACGACTATTAAAAAAAAAACGTTATTAGAAAGTATTTCAGTACAATAAAAAACAATATCTGAAAATAAAGAAAGAAGCAAATACAATATCCAACCGTTGTTTTTCAATTCATCCCAGCTTTTCAATGTGAGTATTCTAATATTCTTTCTTGTTCACTGAACCGAGTTTCCCCTAAACGAACGGCTAAGAAATATATTTTTATGTCTACTCCGGACTAAGCAATAAAGTAAGATTAATATTTCGTATTAAGATTGGGAAGGTTCCTTATTTTGTTTGTATTTTATGTGTTTCCTATAACATGGATTTGGGATGGTGGCTGTATTTTATAGAACACAGTATGAATACAACTAATAGTACAGGATAGCCTTTACCAGAAGTGATCATAGTATTATTCGTACAGCACCGTTAATATCATCAGGATTGTGCCGGAATATACCAGTTCATCGTTGACGTTGTACAACAGTGGCTCTCCTGACATCATCTCTGTCATCAGAAGACAGCCGATACGCAATCATCGCTACAACGCTCTGCTAGAGTGACTGTCACTAGGAAGTGGTGAAGGGCGGGCGTTTTGGGGGACTGTCTTATGTAATTTTGACGTTCGAAAAGTGCTGATTCTCAGCCTAGTTTGAATAAATGACTTTTGAATTTTGAATTTTGTCATCAGCCAGTGTCACTTTGACCAACCTCTTCGGTGGTTCTTAGTAACTTCGTAACAAAACTAGACGACGACGCTACTCACTGCGCCGTCTTTCAGTACCTAACTAAGTATACGTACAGGCTGACTTTACTTAAATTTTTTTCTGTCATCAAGTTGCTCTCGACTTTCTTGTCTATACAAAAGTTTTTTTTTATCACAAACGCTCGCTTTTAAAGACAAAAACACGATTGTGAAAATAATTTGAAACTAGTTTCGTGCTGAAAAAAAGTAACCTAGCAAATAAAGATACTACTCAATTTGATTGTACTAGTGTGTCAAACAATGAAAAGTAAGAAAATACTAAACTAGCTTAGCCTTTTTTTATTACGACATTGTGTTTATTCTGTCAATTTTTTTTCAACACAATTACTTCAAATTAATCACTCAACTTCGCAAAACAGAGAGTTAGCAAAAAAAGTACAGTCGAAGAAAGCGAGGCAGTAAACTCCCAAAGCCGGTACAGGCGGGTAATCATTTAATTACGTGGCACCCGGAGTTAAGGAGTTTGCAGGGATCAGACGAGCTTACAGTTTGTCGCGGCATCAGCCAACTTTATTTATTAGTCTAGAATTCCCTCTTGATTTTAGTTGAAACATGGCTCTTTGTGAAAAAAAGGGTTTTATATTGAAATAAAAAGTATATATTACTCTGGTATTACAAATGACCACAGACCAGCCTGCTTATTTGAAACACGATAAACGATTGAAAAATATTTAACGAATCTCATGGATATTCACATGATAATCTTGAACTAAAATAAACTCCTAATTAACCAGAATGTAATTCTAAAAAGTCTATGATTGTATCAACAAAGCTTTAAGAATCACCTCACACGTAATAAAAATACACACTGAAACTGAAAACACACTTTTAACGGTACAGCGACAACGTGTCAACAGACGATAACTTTTGAACTTTAAAACGCTTTTGGTTCCACAGAATCGTAATTTTGTCGTCAAATTAAAGAAGACTCGTGGTTTTAATGGGATGCGATGGTGTGTGAAAGCACAGAGTAAGCATGTGTAGAACTGAATCACCTACTCGAAACACATTACAAATGCCTACAGCCGACCATTCTATCCATACCTTTATACATACAAATAAATAAAATTGAAGTGTCTGTTTGTTTATCTGTCTGTTTGTTCCGACTAATCTCCGAAACGGCTGAACCGATTTTGATGGGACTTTCACTGGCAGTTACCTGTTGTTATAAGGAGTAACTTAGGCTACTTTGTTGAAAAGAATTAGGGCCCACGCGGGTGAAACCTCAGTAAGCAGCTAGTTCTGTATAAATCGTATTAACTTAGGCGAAGTGAGCTTAAAGTGAGCTGTCAATAGTGACAGGTCAGCATCAGGTGGAATGACAACGTTGTTCCGGCTGTCCCGGGACGTAAGATACGTCAAACACTGTCAGTATGGTATCGTCATATGCGGCTCTCTAAAAAATAATTGAGAAAAATGACAACCATATTTCGGCTTGGGTGAGGGTGGTTTGTTACAGACGTGATGGGGGTGGGTAGGTGAGCGTAAGTACAGTTGAAATACAAAAACCTTAACCATACTTAGAACCATATTACATTGCAAATAGCCACGTCAAATTACACGGCAACGATACAATAGAACTGAATACTTTTTAGTATGTACACTATATGAATAAGCAAGCTGAATGAGAAGTGGGCTGGCCATGTTTGCCAAAGGACCGATGAACGGTTGAGCAGACGAGTTTTGGAGTGGAGCCCGCGTATCGTCAAGCGTGGGACGCCTCCCTAGAGAGCTAGATGGACCAACGACCATAAAAGTGACTGGGACAGACTGTATCGGGAAGGTGGAGGACAGGGTGTTGTGGCGCAGCCTGGGAGACAGCAGAGAGGGAGCAGTGGACTGAGTTGATAGATTGAGGATTTACAGATATAAAAGTAGAAGTGGACATGAGGTCCTGGGTTCGATTCCCAGGTCGGGCAGTGTCATTGGGTTTTTCTTTCTGGAATTTCTCAGTAGCAGCCCGGAGTCTGGATTTGTGCCCGGTTGATGGCAATAGGCTCGCCCCCTATTACATGGGACTTAAACATAACTGGTGAAATGTGAGTTTACTATGGGTACACCAACCGTAGGGTTGGGCAGACAACCCTACGGGGAAACAAGTCGTGATGTTATGTTATGTTATGTTAAAAGTAGAAATTTAACATAGGGTCACACAATGGGCGGTCCTTCGGATGGAGTTAAAGGGAGAAGGAGAGACTGCAGGTAGTCTGTGGTGTACATCGATGCCGATGTTAAACACAGCAATTGACAAATAACCAGCTTCATGAGCCGAAGTTTAAAAGTGGTCAACGTTTTCGTGAGGGACTCGTACGTATGAATAAAGAAGTCATGAGTTTCGTTTCTATACGATTTTATTAATCTATGGTAATGTAAACAGTCATCTCTATATTTGGCGAGTATTGTTGAGATCAAAGGAGTTTCAAGTATTTTTATTTTTGTATCAGATGTATGCAAATGTTTTTCTTTTGTTTTGTTTTGTAAGGTGTAAGGCCGATTTGATCCCTGCTTTCCTTATCCTGAATATATTTAGTAATTGATATAATAATTTAAGTTAAGGTAATACTATATTTTTAAGTAATTTAGTAACGATATGTAGATTATCTCCAAAAAAAAAAAAACAATGACTTTAACTTTTTTTATTTAAGTAAATAATGTTTAAATGTTTGTTATCCTACCGTGTTCATTAGATATAGCAGCTAAGCAGTGATAGCCTAGTAGTGTGGCCGTCAGTCTGTAAAGTCTTCTTCGAACCCAAGACACGCACCTCTGACTTTACGGATTCATGTGCGTATTGTTATCACTTGCTTCAAAAACGGTGAAGGCAAAAATCGTGAGCAACATGCCTGAGTGATATTTCTCGACGGCATGTAAAGCCAAGTCAGAGGCCCATGCCTTTCAAACTCTGACAACAGGTTAGTCACTAACCACACGAAAAGTAGAAGAAGCTATTCAGTAAAGGAGATTTTAGATGACAAATAGATTGCAAAATTAAATTATTCTCTTTCTTATACACCAAAGTTTATGAAGTATATATATTATAATATGGAATATAGGAAATCAAATATAAATATGAAAATATGAATACATAAATAATAATAATGAAATACGCCTCATTTCACTAAACACGTCTAACGGGTCGGCTTCTGCCCCTCGTGAAATGTCAAAAAAGTAAAAAATAATAATGATAATACTTTATAATAATAATGAAAATTACCTACATAATTCTTATGCAATACATGAAATTAAAATAACTATTATAATATACAGAAACCTAATTATATTAATAAACAGGGTGTTTTTTTTAGATGGGGCAGCAACGATGGCTACCTTAACCGTTGTAGGGATATACTTATAGCCGTATAACATCTGTATACATAACCAATTAAACACATATAATAATATTGAATTGCTTGAATTGCAACTCAGCCCTCTTCCTCTCTCCTAATTTTGCTGTACCCGACAGGGTCCATGTTGATCTTTTACTTTTTTATACCATCTTATGTAATATATAAGGAATGCAATAAAGATTTGAGTATTGAGTATTCAATACAAACAGAATAAAATCATCTTTTTATTTAACAAAATATTTTTAAATATGAACCCTTGTTAATTTAATTTAATTCTTAATTTTGTGTTCAAAGTTTTTTAGAGATCAATATAAAAATATCAATAAAAAACCGGCCAAGTGCGTGTTGGACCACGCACAATAAAGGGTAAATTCTCAATACTCAATAATACTCAATTCTTTATTCCATTCCACAATGTAGGCTTAGGTGGTAAATATTTGCCAAAAGGAACAATCATGGACCCTGTTGGGCACAGCAAAAGAAAGATGTGTGGAGAAGAGGACTTATCATTTACATAACTTATAATGAAACTTATTCTCAACACACTTTTACAAAATACTCATTTTTTATAATAATAATAACTTTACACAGGGTGTTAAAGTAATTGCGTGCCGTAGCTTAGGGGTAGGTTCAGTATCGATAAAGGAAGCCAGAAAAAAAAAGACACCTACTAACTTAAAATAGCAATAGTTTAGAATTAAAATCATTTTATTTGTTTAAATGCTTTAATTACTTACCTACTATCGAACGCGAATCGAACTAAGGCTACGACGCGCGACGGTATGTAAGTTACAATTCGAATTTTCCCTTCGTACGGCGATGCGATAATAATGTTTTTATTTTGTTTAAATTCTAATTAATAATTTCCTAGACTTACCTAATACTATCGAACGCAATGAAATACCTACGCCCGAGCACTTCGATAACGCCGGTTTTTTTTCTGGCTTTCTTTATCGATACTGAACCTACCCCTTAGCTATGGCAAGCAATTACTTTAACACCCTGTATACTACTAATAATTCATCCCAACTCATAGTTGGGATGAATTTATCGCAAGAACAAACTTAACTTTGTAGTTAAAAAACATGTTCTCCCATATCAAATACATATAACATGTTTTTGCAACTGCAAATTTAAGTTGGTCGATTATAACTCGATAACTTGTAAAGCCTACTTAGCTGTAATAGTTTTCTTTTCAATTTCATTATGTATACTACTGTATTTACTACTTCTACTGATTTATCACATATAGAGAAAGAAAAGAAAGAGAGTTTTTTTTTTTTTTTCGTGAAATAAGTAATAAAAAAATAAAAAGTGAAAATAATCTTATAGCAATAATAGTGTGTGCCTCACGGCTGCGCCAAAAAGGTTCATTTCAGCATTCATGCCAATAAATGCTGTCTGACGCTGATTATACATCCAAAACCAACCATTTAGGTGGCAGGGCCCGGGACACTTGACTCTAACAAAAATTAGCACTTTAAAGTATAATATTTCGCAAACGGATCCCTGAATCCAAAAATTTTCCCATAATCCCATAAACTAATTTTTGAACGACCTTTCCAACGACACCCCACAGGAAAAATGAGAAAAAAAACCTCCCCACTTTACGAGTAGGCGAGGTACCCTAAAAAGAAGGTTTTTTTTGCATGATTTCATTTTACCACTTTGTCAGCGTGATTAATATGTATACCCATGCCAAATAACAGCTTTATATTACAAAGAGCCGCTGAACTAAGCCTGGGGCAGACAGACGGACAGACAGACAGACAGACAGATGGACATGGCGAAAGTATAAGGGTTCCTTGTTTCTCTTAAACATATATATATTTTTAATATTTTATATTAACACACAACACGTAATGTAACATCACGCCTATTTTCCTCGAAGGGTTAGGCAGAAGTCTGTAAGTTGGTGGTGGAGTGGTGTAGAGGTGTGTTGTGTATTTTATATTAAATTATAATTATTATTACTGGGTTTTTTCATCTGGAATTTCCCAGTAGCAGCCCGGAGTCTGGATTTGTGCCCGGTTGATTTGCCATCAACCGGGCACAAATCCAGACTCCCCCCTATTTCATGGGACTTAAACATAACTGGCGAAATGTGGGTGTACTATAAGAACACCTCTGATAACCCTTCAGGAATACAGCGTGATGTTACATATCTTATAATAACAAATAAACGCACTTGACAGAAATTGTAATGAAGTTACGGCAATTTTAAGTGGTAGATTACTCTGACCTGTGTATTACAAGCAACAAGTCCAAGCCTTCTTACAATCAATTTCTCACTTTTTACAACATCTTTTCCAAATAACCTTGTTATATTCGGGAAAAAACTTCCCCAGAGTGGGAATATCCGGGTCAATTGCTCCGGGCACTGTGAGTAAATAAATTAACCGCTATCGGATATCCGTACTTTTTGCCCCAACCTCGGGAATCGATGGCATATGGAAAAGGATTTGGATTTCTTACTGGGTCTAAGAAATGTGTAGATTATTTCGTATGGATCGCAAAATAGAGGAGAAAAAATATTGATTGGTTTTTGTTTTCTATTATTCTTTTTCTTTCAACCCCTTACTTGAGATGATGATGGTGTGATGTCGATCCCATTGGGTCGTTTTAAGGTGCAGTTAGGAAATTCCTGGAAGTATGGATAAAATCGAATAGGGGCGTGGAAAAGGTCATTTCCAATTTTTTTTACCCTGAGAATTTCGGTGCAATTTTATGTAAACAAAGAAAGTTATGAACAATTTTTGTTTTTTTTTTCAATCACTTCTCATTGCGCTAAAAAAAAACTATCAAGTCTACAATTTTTTTTTTCAGGACGTAAAAAATTTGCCGTTTTCTGTGGTAATACTTGTACGCAGCTAGAAAACGTTTGTTCAATAAGAAAAAACATTTACCTACACCAAAGGCAAACATTTACGAGCAACTTTCATAGGCAAAAGTTACACTAGCGTAAGTTGAACAGGGCAAGTTTTTCTTTCACTAGTGTAAATTTTTCCCATGAATATCGCTCGAAAATTGAGTATAATTTTTGCCAGACCGAAGTCTCGGGCAATTAGCACACAAACCCCTTAAGGTGATGAACATATTTTGGTTGTACATGGATCTTACAACACAACTCACGGTATATTATATTAAAATTACGTCCTATGAAGGTATAACCCTTCAAAGAATACAGGTTTGCCGTCATGTTATATCTTTGAATCGCTAGATCAGTAACTGTTAGTAACATCAAATGCCTTATTTTACGAGAAGTAAGAATGATCCCAATTAACGGTACCTATTCTTTGTTTCTTTGTTCCCCTTAAGAGATAGGGTGAAACTATTTCCCTTGGGGTGGAATTGTGGGAAATTCTATCGGTTGTATTCAATTACTTATGTGATTGACGGGAGGAAGAACGAGGCTTATTAGTTAGGAAATAAGAGGAAATAAAAAGTATTTGTTCAGGATATTTTTGTATTTTTCTTGTCTAATGCCTATAATGTGCCTGGCACAACTATTACCTACGAAAAGTTAACAAAACACGGTTTAGTTTTATTGCAGTTTTTCGTCACTCATACTCGGAAATAATATGGTAGGTATAAGTAAGCCAAACTTTTTGAACTTAAACAATATTTCTTTATTTTATTTTTTCATTAAAGTTTGGCTTATACTTAAAGGTATGTACGAATTCCGAAACTTGTAGATTATGATGTATTTTATTTCAGATTGACAGTTTATGTGCATCCACAAAAAATAAATTTCTCGAGAACCCTGGCAAGTAGTAAATCTCGTGGTCAAAAATGCCACGGCTCAGAATATATTACAAAAAAAATAACTGCGCAAGAAATCGTACCTCCGCATTATAACGGAGATAAACTAAAGTAAATCAGCTCCTACTAAGCAAAGCCACTTTAGTGTCGGGGAGATATAACTCAAAGTTTCTGCTAACATGTCATAATAAATAAATAAAATGATCCCGATTTTGTGCTACTAGCGCCATCTCGTTACTCGATGAAGTACCATTATAAGTTTTGTTGCATGATCCATTGGATGAATCTATAATTAAATAGGTAAAATTACAAAATAAATAGTTATAAATAGGCTTCGTAATTATATGAGACTTTAACATAACTTGCGAAATGTGGGTGTATTATACAAATGGAAAAACAGGCGTGATGTTCCGTTATGTTAGTTCGAAACTGAATAAAAAATACATGTGACTAAAATTAAGTATTGTAAATAAATTATTTCGTATTAAATGAAAATCTTTATAGATAGCAGACCACATGATCCATAAAAAAAAACTTAATGTAATTTAATGTAATGTGATATAATAGACAGATATCAGTTACTTGTGCAAAAAACATTTCACATAGAAGCGTAGTGTCATTTTATTTGGGTCATTGGTACATCATGTAGTCTTCTTCCATATACGTGTATCAGGCGTCATCTTAGTGTTCACCCTCTCTAGTCATACAACAAGTTCAAATAACCCATCCATGTTCTACCTAAGTCTTCCCCTTTCCCTCTTTGCTCTTATCACTACCGCATTTACGTCATTCTGTCGCACAACACGTCCCAAATAACATTAAAAGCTAAAATAATCACATTATGTACTTAATCATAATCATTTCATTTGTAATAGGTATTAAAAACATTGACATTGTTGAATGTAACATACAAAATGACATGATTACTTTGTAAAGTATTATATTATTTAATTTTTTGTGAATGTGAGGACTATGTGGTATTTTTTTTGTTTTTCAGTTAGTTTTAATGTTGGTCTGGCAGTTTGAGTACTTTAAGCGGCCTACCCAATGTTCTTTCTTTGATATTGTTCATCGAGTTGAGCTCCATGATTACTGACAAATGCTTGCACTGACGGGACAGGTCCACTCAAATCTGTGTGGTTCTTTTCTCAAAATACCGTTTCAGACTAATCTACATGGTCCTCTTATGGCCTGAACAAGATTATGTCTAGACTTCAAAAGAGCCTGTGACCTCAGTTTGTTTCGGCTTTTCTTCTCAGAGTAGTCAGGAAGGAAACGCCGACCTCATCTAGCAATTTTTTTTTTAAAGATGACGTTTAGAAGTGATTCCAATATCCTATTTGCAGAATAAAAATTTTTATTTAATTGGCACAGTGTTGGTCGTAAAGTCAGACATTTGTCATGCAAAACTTCACAAAGTACATATTTTATGCTAGGCTATAATATATCCTTATCTTATATGCTTTTGGCGAGGACCCTTAGTTGTCTCTTACGACGTTTATATGTGAATTAGCAGTACAATTTCCTTTACGATAATTCGCCCATTTTTACCTCAGACTTCCAAATATGAAATAAAAACACTGACAAACACAACTATTACAGACAATTGAATTGCTCAAGTCTGTAGGATACACGTGAGAGACATCGATTGAATGCTTGCTCTGTGGGTTGAAAACAACGCGGAAGGTAACAACATACCTCATATTTTTTCTAAGATTCTGAATGACAGCATGCAAAGTGAGAAGCATTGATATGAGAGAGAAAACAGACCACATGCGTTTACTAAAAGTAAGTGTTTCTACATCATTTCACTGTCGACTGCTGCAAAAATACAAATAATAATACAAAAGCATAATAATATGACAGTAAATAAAACCATTCTACGGAGAAAGCCTCTTCTCATTCAGAGAAAGCACGAGCATTGTTCACCACGCTTGCTCAAGATGGGTTGGCAATTTCTGTCTTATATTAACTATAAGTCCAGGTTTTCTCACGATTTTTTCCTTCGCCGTTGTCAGTAATGTCCTAGATAAACTTAGAAAGTATAATATGAATTTAAAAAGTCACATTGGCATTGGTTTGATTGACCGGATTTGAAACATTGTGCATGAGTGGCGAGGGCTTATGACTGTATTTTCCATTTCAGAACAACTGAGGAGATAAGAAAAGTATGTTTAGCGTTGCATAATGTGCAGTGTCACTGAAAAACCTAAGAATGCTTTCTTCAATATTTCTCCTGAGTAAGACATCTTGGTTCTCGTATCTTTATTTTCTATCCACATAATAATAGTAACTACCGCATTTTCAAAGAACAGTACATAATTATAGGAATTGTTTATCAGACAAATGAGGACCTTCGGTTTCTTTCGATTTTATTGCTGAAAAAAAAGTGCCAATCGAAGTTTTAGCTTGAGCATCGTTTTAGAATACTGGCCTTAGCAGTTAAGTGTGACACCAGAGATGAAAGACTTGGTCACAGGTAGGTTAAAGAATAATTCAAAATCAAAAGTCAAATATTAATTATTAATATTATTTTTCTCTTTATTTACACATAATTTTTTATGTTTAAATATTTTTATAAAAACAAAAAAAATACATTAAAAAATTAGCCCACCGGTATCGGGAACAGGGTCCAAGCTACCGGCGGTCAGGGCTCCTGAGAGAGGAATCTCCTTACGATACGCGCCGTGTCCAGGAGTACCGCTTTCTGGATCAACAGAAAATCGTCAATAACAATGGACGAAAAGCCAGAAAACGTAGGGTTATATTTACCTAATAAGGAAAAAACCGAGAATAACACAATTAGCGCGAAATCCCTAAAGCAATTTGTATCAATCGCACATAAACTAAGGAAGTATAAAGAAATAAAGCGGCTTACAAACTTTCTATCCTCGGGGATACCTTGCACTAGCGTGATTGAATTAGTTCAAACAAGTTCGGGTATCGTTTGTACCCGTCGATTTTGTGGAGAATTTTATTACATTGTTTTTTTATGTTTTTCTGGAATTGAATCCCTTGTGGTGTGTTGAAGAAAACATAACTCTTATATGTTTGGTATTTTTTATGAGTTTCATATTTGCGAGATTTTTATGCCTCCCCGAAGTCAAATGCTTAGCATAAAACACAGGTAGGTATAAAGATAATGTGTCTCAGGATGAGTATTTATATACAATGGCCATTTGGACTAAAAAGTAACAGGATTTGTTACCGAAATGAGGCTGTTACCAAAATGAAATACATTGTTAATGTAATTTTTTTTTTTTGTAATTCTAATGATTTGTCATTTTTTATTCATTCAGTATCAATAGAATCTGTTTAATTTTGGATCTCAATATTATTTGCATGCCCATGAGACGGTAGAATATGGAGGACTATTTTACAAAAAAAAAACATCTATGTACCAATTACCCATGTTTGCAAAAATAAATGATTTGATTTAAAAAATGTTGGACATCATTCATATATTTTGAAAAGCAATCTGGTCAATCGTTGGCAAATGAAACGACAAAATATCATCGAGCTACGTTTAATCAGATTTTTCTAGTCCAAGCAGTTTGGAGAATGGCCATTGTTCTTTGAGTAAACAATGTCTCAAATCGGCTTAAATTATCTAATTAGCAAAAAACGTAAACCATGAAATTGTCGACACGTACGAAAATTCAGAACTAGAAGTTTCCAACTTTACGACTATTTAAAAACAAATATGGAGGAAGGTGGAAAACAAAGAAGATGTGAAACCAACGTTTAAAGACCGAACTAACAAGGTTGAAGATTCTTACCTCTCAGAGCTCGTGACTTGAATCAAGCGATGTCTTCATTTGTTTTTCAGTGTTCGTTGAAGATTTTTTTTCACTTCTGTCCTAACCTTTTCAATGTTGGTTTTTTTTAAAAAAAGAATTATGTGAGGCTTTTGCGAGTTCCAATATAAATATGGTCATAAAAAATTTGGTACGTGTTTTTGCCTTGTTATTTTAATAAGGTCTCTTCAAATCTTCTGTCTTGCTTTTTCCATATATGTCAGCTTCTTAGTAACAAAAGTTACGATCAAATAATATTAACATTCAAGACACTAAGGTATAATTATTTTGTATTACACTTACTAGTTCAGTAAATTAAAAGCTAACTATGGGAAAGTTCAAGTAAATACAAAAATCCCATAGAGTAAAAAGTACTTCCAACTTTTCCCGAATAAAAAAAAAAACTCGGAATCTTATCAAAAAAATCTAATCGTAATTTATAAAATCCTAAATAGGACTAATTACGAAAACATTTTATTTTAAATACCCACATCGGTCCAGCCATTTTCAAATGATGCGCCTACCAACGAACAGCATTTCATTTTATTTATAATAAAAATAACTTCCTTTTTATCAATATCCTATAAAACAACACAAATAAATTATTGACGTGTGAAACCGATTTGTCCCATACATCTGTTCATACAATATTCTGCCACGCCTCTTCAAATGATAGTGCTGCTATGTCTGACGTCACCGCATTTAATATATTTGGTCTGTCTTTCCGCAATTATGGCTTCAGGGAACCCTGTCATAATATGCGGAGCGACGGATTCCTGGAAGCCTACCTTATTATTATATTCGCTGGAAATTGCTGTCTTTGTAATTTTTGTACTAAAATGATAGCATATTAGTATATTAAAGTATTATTATTTTACAGTAGCCCATAGTGGAGGATATTTTGTTTATTGTATAGTCTATAACTTACCCATATATTTTTTTATAACAAGGATATTTTGGGGTTTTATCAGGGTAGGTATCACGGAATATATTCATTGATAGTCGTCCTTTATTTTAATAAGCAAACATGATGACACTGTGGTGCTAATAATATAACACTTTAGTCCACTATTGCACTTTATTAAAGATACAAAAATGTGTGAACATGTTTTTTATAAAAATAAAAATAAACATCTGTAAAGACCAAAAAGTCCGTAAAAATGTGCTCGGCCACATCACCGGTGTAACAAAAAACCTTTACATGTGATTTAACAGATTTTTCATGTAAATTCGGAGGTCAGTTGGGCGTGACCCACATAAGCCCCTTAGGGAACATGCGAAAAGGGTGACTTTAATACACCAAATGCATATTTGATGATCTCATAAGCTGGGAGGGCGTCGTTAAGCCACGTAAACTAAGATAAGCATGGTGTTAGTTGTAACTCCATGGGGCGATATATTAGTTAAGGTTGTATAACCCTGGAAATCTGCATTCGTGTCTCTTGAAGATATTTTATAATAGATACTAGACTATATAGGAATTATGTAAATACTGAGATTTCTTTGAACCTAAGATATAGGCTAGGACTAGGAGTTTGGTTTGGACCTCGTGATTTATATATATTAAGACTGTCTGGGCAAGAAATTTAAATCAAAATTACTTACAGAAACAAAAAAACGATGCCACTAAAAACATTTTCATGTAAAATGTTGTCAAGACAAGACCATATGGCTCGCCCTGTCAAAAAGTTATCAGATCTCATGTTGAGCCAAACTTCTAACTCTACACTTCCTAACTCTACAAGCCCTAACTTCACAAACTCTACAACTTAGTCAAAATATGTGGCTTGACCGTTGGCATGATCGCCGACGATTTATTGGTGGGGCTTGTAGAGTTAGAAGCTTGGCTCTACATGAGAAATAATTAACTAAATGAATGAGTAATTAACTATTGTATAAAGGAAAAATAATGAAAAATGAATACATTTTTTACTTTACGCCCGCGTTTTACCAAACGGCCAAGCCACATATTTTGACTAATGTGTAGAGTTTGTGAAGTTAGAGTTTGTAGAGTTAGGGCGTGTAGAGTTAGAAGCTTGGCTCTACATGAGAAATAATTAACTAAATGAATGAGTAATTAACTATTGTATAAAGGAAAAATAATAATAAGAAAGAAGATTCATACAAACTTCCATCCCATAGTTTAAGGGGTTGGGGGGTGAAAGTTCCAAGTTTTATTTTTTGTTGTTGTTTGTGTACTCATACTAGCTTACATACCAAATTTCAGCTTTCTAGGACTTCAGGAAGTACCCTAAGAATTTTGATGATCATCAGTGAGTGAATCAGTGATGAAATCGGGTTGTTTTAGATATCAATAAAATCTAAAGTATAAGAACTATGCAATTGAAACTAATAAGTCGACTATTGAAATCATATCCCAAGAATTTTGTTTATCTGGTATAATCCAAACTCAAGTTATTCAAAAAAACGACGGAGCACTTCGAGAAAAGCAGTACCGCGCCCCCAGATATAATTTCTTCATTGGTTTTAACATATATTTTTTTACAGTGCCTGCTTTAAATTTTCTTTATGACCTGTTTTATTTTACAATCAATATTTATTTTGTAATTACTTCATTTATGAGAAAATGAGCCACATGGTTGTTGGTATTCATTCCATACTTTCAGTTAATTCCTCTGTTTTCTCTCAGGTTAATGATACTAGTTCAAATATTTACTTATGATATAATGTATATCTAGCATTGCCATTTTTTTTTCACTAAGTTAATAATAACGTTAGTATGAAATTAATGCCAACGACCACGTGACAGCGTTTCCTCTTAATATCACTGTTTTATTCAATAGAAACCAAACACAAACTCAAACTCAAAGCATTTATTTCAATTAAACCCTTTACAGGCACTTTTGAATTGTCAAAGAGTCAGTTAGTCAGAAAGTTGAAGCTAGTTGCCCATTCCAAAACGTAGATCTCTATGGAGAAGAACGGGCAAGAAACTCCAAGGACACTCTTTTAAATATAGAAATTACAAATTCCTGGGTACATTACTCTTGTTGATTCTTTAAGTGAGAACAATGTAAAAAAAAAATATATAAATCAAAAACGATTAAAAATAAGCCCTGGCAGATAAGAAATGACCAGTCTCAACTGACGGCGCCCGTACACGAACATGACGCGTGGATCAGCACCATCCAGCTCAACCATTTTGTAGGGAACCGAATGATCCAACACACTCGCCACCATCAGCGAGACATTTAAGTGAGCATGACATACTCTCAACTACCCTGCTCTTTCAAGTCAAAATCAACATAATAACATAGTAAACGACTCCATGGTACTCACATTTACAAAAATTGAAAATAAAAATGCGTCTAAGTTATACAAAACTATAGTTTGCAAGAATTTTACCACCAAAAGAAAGGAAATCAATATTATCTACTGGAGTATTCAATAATTAAAACTTAGTTTAATAAAAAAAAAAACAAAATAAACAATAAGTTCGTAGTCAGAAAAAATAAAAAAGGGGAAGCAACTCTACCATTTTTTTTCATTTTTTACTAGTGAGCCCAAGTGGCTGTGGAGCAGGACCAGCATTTAGCCAAGCATTTTTATCTACGATATAATCATCCAACTTATAGTATGCTTGTCTACATAGTGTGCGTTTAGGTAATGCAAGTTTTAAATTTCTTCTCATTTAGTTGAAGAATATCGAGTGGTATTTTATTATAAAATTTTACACAGTACCCCATAAAAGAAGTGTGTACTTTAGACAATCTGAAACGTGGTTGATCTAATTTGTTCCTATTTCTTGTGTGTCAAAATGTTGAAACCACATCAACGTCACTGTCAAACTTACTTGAAGTTCTAAAGAAAACTTTTCCATTATGAGTCATGGACAAGCGGATAGATTTCTTTCACAGTTATTATTAATGATAAAATTTAAATTTTAACGCTTTCAGTCGGAGCGGAGTGTTCAAGCCAAAGAGTTCCTTCAAACTTTTCGAAGTATAGCGATAACTTACAGTTTGGTGCAAGCTATGGGCGAAAAGTGAATATGTAGCTGATTGATGCAAAAATAAAAAAACTTTTTTACATAAAAAAAACATTCGACTTCCAAAAAACACTAAAAGAAAAAATAACTTAATTTTCGGAAGTCAGTGTCTTCGGTTTTGTATTTTCGTTATTTGTCACCGACTTCCGAAATTTTAGTTAATTTTCACTTTGTAGTGGTGTTTTGGAAATCGATTGTTTTTTTTTTGTAAAAAAGTTTTTATGTCTCTCTTTTTAGTGAGTAAGTTTGTTATTTATATACGAGTAAGTTACAATAGCCTAATGTCAACTACTCATCACCTTTTACAAAATATTGCTTTTCTCGATGCAGGAACGTTAATCGTTGAGTTCTCCTGGTATTTCTCCATCAGCTCCACTTTTCCCTATGCATTGTGACGAGCATAAATTGCTTGGCAAAAATATTAAAATAATCGAATCGCAACACGTGACATACTTAATATTGAACAGTTCCGGTGGCCATTTGTGGACTTCATCATGAGTTCCACTTGACCAATAAAAATACAGAAATTACTATAGGTGTGCCTATAATAATTGAAGAGTTCCCTCGATTTCTCCAGGATCCCATTATGAGATAGATCCCTACCTGATGACAATGGGACCATCTCAAAAGAAACCCTTTCAAACAAAAAAAAATAATTTTGCAAATTCGTCTAATCTGATGGAGTTATGCCCGAATATAGATTTAAAAAAAAAGTCAAAGTCTTTTGGAAGTCGGATAAAAATAGTTGATACACTTGATGATACTGAACCAATTTAAGTGGTTAACTCACTAAAGAACTTAACATGGTTCTTACTTAAGAAAAAAATAAACAATAAAAAGAAACAATTTATTTAAAAATTTACATTGGAAATAGATAGAGACATGAGATAGATCATTGTATGTTTTATACTGGGGAAAATTGACACAAATAATTTTTACTTGGCCTAAATAATTATGTGAATTTGATATGAAAATTCTTCATTTATTCTGCAATCTTATCCGATCCACCCAAACTTGTAACAATGGGTATTCAAAACTGCTGCATGACTGTACTAACATATTTGTTTTAGTTATTCGCCCTCTTTAACCGCACATAACTTGCACCGAAAGCTTAAAGACAATACAAAATTTAATTAAACTTTAGTCTGGATAGTTTATTAGTTCCTTGCTGAGGTTTTGTTTTGTGAGGCTAGTTCTCTGTCTTTTCTTCACTCACTTTGAATTTTTAGTGATGCTCACCATCTCAGCGTTGAGACGTTGGAGTTGTCTGGTGTTTTGTTAATGAAACCTCACTGAGCCTTGTTTTGCCTGTCTATATTATATGTAAATAATTTTCTTCTATCATAAAGTCTATTCTGAAGAAATTACGAAAAACAACATTTTCATTAAGTGAAATGAACTATTGACAAATGAAATTCTCTTCTTAATATTTACAGTTTAGGCGCGATAAGGCGCCCATAAATGAAACTCGATCCAGTTGTAATAAATGTGTATTTGCACCACACAACACGGTATTCCAACGGCAGCGAAAGATTACGAGTATACATACACGAACACAGTTTAATAATATATGGTGATTGCACGTTACACAGTCTGGTAATAATATTCCGATGATCTATATTTCTATTCGGATTCAAAAGGCCTCTCGTCTTCTATCAACCATAGACTAACTGCCTTAGACCAACTAGTGTTGTCAGGTTAAACCTAACAGTGGGAACCATAGATAATTAGTTGGTTCGCCACACCACCCCCCTACGGAGAAATACAAGGTATACACAGAAAAAAATTATAAAACAATACAAGTAAAGAAAACTATAAATCTAGGACGTCCCTAAATTTAACCCGTCTGCCGGCTCTGGTGGTGACAGTGCCTGAAGGGGATGGAGTAGTTGTTGGTGAGGAGGGGCGAGTTAGGTCTGTGGAAGGAGGAACTGGAACGGGAACTGAAACAGGTCGTGAGGAAACCAGTTCAGAGTCCAGGTATGCTGGTTTAACACGGTCT
This sequence comes from Xanthia togata, assembly GCA_963853775.1. NCBI lineage: Eukaryota > Metazoa > Arthropoda > Insecta > Lepidoptera > Noctuidae > Xanthia > Xanthia togata. Next base: position 3,134,697 of record OY970797.1, on the reverse strand, counting down.
ATGCTGACCGTAGCCTCTCTTCCCTTCATCTCCAAGGTAAGGGTTTTGTCCCTTCTCCTCAGGATGCGGTATGGGCCAGTGTAAGGAGGTTGCAGAGGTCGTCGAACAGTGTCGTCGCGGAGTAAAACGTGGGTCGACGTCGCCAAATCTTTGAACACGAAAGTTGACGGTCGAGCGTGTCGTGAGGCTGGTATTGGACGTAAAATTTCCATCCGGCTCCTCAACTCTGTGACAAAATCTGTGATGTCGTGTGGGCTCCTGGGTTCTTCCGCTGGCATGATTAGTTCTCCAGGAAGTCGGAGAGGTTCTCCATAGACCAGCTCGGCGGACGAGGTATTCAGGTCCTCTTTGAGGGCGGTTCTCATGCCAAGGAGTACCAGTGGAAGTGCCTTGCTCCACGATTGGGGATGGCACATTAAAGAAGCTTTTAGTTGGCGGTGCATGCGTTCTACCATGCCATTTGCGCACGGGTGGTAACTGGTTGTGCGAATCCGCTTTGTTGCGCACACGTTCATAAGGCGCCGAAACAAGGCGGATTCAAACTGACGACCCTGGTCGGTCGTCACGGTGCTTGGTACTCCGTAACGGGATATCCAACCGGTCACCAGCGTGTCTGCCACTTCTTCCGCCGTGATAGATGTCATAGGCCACGCTTCGGGCCAACGCGTAAACCTGTCAACCGCGGTCAGACAATATGTGAAACTGTCTGAAGGTGGCAGTGGTCCTATGATATCAATGTGGACATGACAGAATCTGTTTGATGAGATCGGAAAGGACATCAGCGGTGCAGATGTGTGCCTAGTTACCTTACTGCGTTGGCACTTTAGGCATGACTTCGCCCAGTTTCGGCAGTCGGTGTTGATATGTGGCCATACGTAGCGCTCAGCCACCAATCGTAAGGTTGCTCTCACGCCTGGGTGACTGAGACCATGTAGTCGATCGAAAGCTGCTCGACGGAATGGTAAGGTGAGGTATGGGCGAGGTCTACCTGTCGACGTGTCACAGAGTATTGAAATGTTAGTTCCGGGAACAACGATTTTTGACAATTTCAAAGAAGTAAATGAGCCCGCGTCTTTTAGTTCCTCGTCTCTCTCTTGCGACTCTGCGAGGGCTTGGTAGTCCTCTTCTAGTGAAATGGATTCAACCCGCGACATAGCATCTGCGACTACGTTGTCAGTGCCCTTAATATATCGTATGTCGGTGGTAAATTGGCTGATAAAAGTTAGTTGGTTGAGTTGTGTTGGTGGAAGCTTGTCGCGACGCTGCATGAAGGCATACACCAAAGGCTTATGGTCAGTAAAAACTGCTGCGTTTTGGACTTCCAGTATGTGCCGAAAGTGTTGAACGCTCTCATACACAGCTAGAAGTTCTCTATAATAAGCAGGCCACTGAGATTGTTTCTCGTTTAGCTTTTTGCTGAAATATGCTAGAGGTTGCCAGTTATCATGGACTTTTTGCTGTAAACATGCACCAATGTGCTTGCTGGACGCATCGGTAAAAAGACCTAAAGGGGCCTCACAATTTGGGTGCGATAGTGTGGTAACATTAGCTAGGCTCTTCTTGCAGTCATAAAAGCATTGTTCGAGCTCGGGCGTCCAAGGAAATGGTTTTGCGCCTTTGCTGTTAGTTGCAGCGACTGCGTCGATTAAGGGAGCCTGATACTTGGCGGCGTCGGGCAAAAATCTGCGGTAGTAGTTAACCATACCCAAGAACCTACGCACGCCTTGCACGGTCTTTGGGGGAGGGAAATCCACTAAAGCACGGATACGGTCCTCGGGAGGGAAAGTGCCTGCAGCATTAATACGGTAACCCAAAAATGTTACCTCGGCTGCCCCAAGTACACACTTCGCCGGATTGATGACCACTCCATATTGGTGCAGGCGGTTAAACAAGAGCCGTAGGTGTTCAGCATGTTGCTGGGGGTCTCTCGAGTACACGAGGATGTCATCGACGTATGCGAAACAGAAATTAAATCCCCGCACAACTTCGTCTATGAACCTTTGAAATGTCTGTCCGGCATTTCTAAGGCCAAAGGTCATATAGGGGAATTCAAAGAGTCCAAAAGGTGTGATTATGGCTGTTTTACAAATGTCATCAGAATTTACTGGAATTTGCTGATATGCTTTAACTAAATCTAGGGTACTGAAAACTGAGCATCCGGACAAGTTGTGGCTGAAATCCCCTATATGACGGACAGGGTAGCAGTCCGGAATTGTGCGGGCGTTCAGAGCGCGGTAGTCGCCGCATGGACGATAAGTCTCGTCTTTTTTAAGCGCGAGATGTAGCGGGGAGGACCATGAGCTGCTGGAAGGTCGGGCTGTGCCTACGCGAATCATCTCCTCGAATTCTTTCTGAGCGGCTCGAAGCTTTAGTGGGGCAAGGCGACGTGGTCGCGCTGTCACTGGTGGGCCATCGGTAGTTTTTATAAAGTGTACTGTAGTGTGTTTCACCTCTTTAGGTGCGCCAGGGGGGCGTGATATGCTCGGGAACTCGGTCAAAATGTGCGAGTATGGCGAGTCAGGTGATTGAATGAGTTTAACGCTGGGTTGGTCGATTGAGGAGAATTCAGTTTCAGCTGATAACCCTGTTTTACCATCTCGCAACCTTCCATGAGCACAGTCTGGCAAAAGGTGGTAATGAGCCAGGAAGTCTGAACCAATTATTGGAGTTGCTACTTCTGCGACTATGAATTTCCATACAAAGTCACGTCTTAAACCTAAGTTTAACTTGAGTTCGACCAGGCCAAAGGTATTTATTTTAGTGCCATTGGCTGCTAAAAGTTCGTACGGAAGTGGCTGCTTTTTACCCTGGCAGAAACGTCTAGGTAGGCACGAAAGATCGGATCCGGTGTCGATTAAAAATCGTCGGCCCGAATACCGATCGGTAACGAATAGACGGCGACTTGCTAGGGAGCAGTCAGTGGTCGCCACTACTGACTGCTGCTTAAGTTTCCCTGTGGTACGGGGGCAGACCACGTGCACGGTTGTATACATCTGGAGGCTTTTGCAGCGAATCGCCTGTGGTACCAGCATTGGCCGTTAGAAATGCGTGAGCGCGAGCCTGAACGACTGCGGTTATTCCTGTTATTGCTTGTAGTGAGGCCAGTCACAAGCCGTGTCAGGTCCGCCACTTGTTGTTGGAGCAACTTAAGTTGCTCCTGGGTGTAATCACTACATGATGATGTCCTACTTGTTGCGTGGACGTTCATTGGTTGCGGACTGATTTCTTGCAGCTTATCAGCCAGCTCGCCCAACTCCTCGAGGGATGAATGCTTTTGGGCAACTAAAATGCCTTGCATGTAATGAGGCAACCTATTCATCCAAATGGTTTGGATGAGCTGCTCTGGGAAAGATGAACCAGCAAGAGTCCTGAGGTGACGCAAGAATGACGAGGGCTTCCTATCCCCTATGTCCTCTTTCTCAAGGAGCCTCCTAATTTTTTCCTCATAGGACTCAGAAAAACGTGAGATAAGAGCCTTCTTTAGACAAGTGTAAGGTTGATTCTTAGGTGGCTCAATAATTATGTCTTCAACTTCAGTTGCGGATTTCGTGTCGAGCTGACTTACAGCATAGTAATATTTAGTCAACTCCTGTGTGATGCCACTGATATGAAATTGTGCTTCTAGACTTGCGAACCAGAGGCCTGGCTGGTCAGGCCAGAAGGGAGGGACACGGATGGATACTCTATTGATTAATATAGGTTGAGATCTAGATGTGGGATCAATAGACTGTTCACCACCAGTTCCAGGTTCCGGATCAAGGAAAACCTCCTGTCCCTTGGTAGGCATTGCGTTACTATGCAAATTATATTTCACAAACAAAAATGCACAACCCTAAGAAGAGGGCTACAGCATGTATTATACAGTAGTAGTACAGCAGTAAAATCAAAGAGTTAAATACTCATCATGAGGAAGCACATTCATAATAAAGAGAACATAATAAAAAAATATACATGCAACACACGGGTAAATAAAATGTAAAACTAAGGGTGCAGACAGTAAAAATAACAGAAGAAAAGTATTTGTGCCCCCAATGGAATATAAATTATTATAATGAAATATTTACTAAAATCAAAACATGTATAATGCAAAAAACTTATAGAAGAGAATTATAAGTATATTGTAATTGTTAAATCATCCAGTTAAGCACTTATTGTTCATAAGGAAACACCATACTATATGTGAGATGACTTGTAGGAATATCCATCCATGCACAGTTTATAATAAAATAAAATAAAAAACTTACAAGCTTTGGCTGTCACACTTTTAAATACGGAACACACTTTTACGTTTCGAATAACTCTGGAACGCAGCCGGTTTACGTTTGACGTTTGCAGACTGTGATGACAGGCGACATGTGTCAGTCTCCGTCAAGTGTCAAGCTTCGCGCGATAACTTTGAAGATTCAATAGAAAAACCGCACAAGAAAAAAAGGCGCTGCTATCGCGGAATTCGATGATTTTTCTTGTTTCAGGTCGATAAAGTTCAAATACGGTGCAATTTGGCGCAAAAGGTATGCAAAGCAGAACACTGTCGTTAGTTTGAGAATGTACTACGAATGTTCGAAGAAATATGATTTTCGTAACTAAACTCGCGTAATGGCGGCGAGTAGGTACCGGCTAGGAATTGTTTACGGAGAAAACCACTGCTCGGGATGAATGTGAGCTCGTTGCGCTTTGCAATACTGGATTCCAGTTCTTCTGTTTGCGTTAATATGTTCTTCTATCGTCGGGGTCACCAATTTAGGCGCGATAAGGCGCCCATAAATGAAACTCGATCCAGTTGTAATAAATGTGTATTTGCACCACACAACACGGTATTCCAACGGCAGCGAAAGATTACGAGTATACATACACGAACACAGTTTAATAATATATGGTGATTGCACGTTACACAGTCTGGTAATAATATTCCGATGATCTATATTTCTATTCGGATTCAAAAGGCCTCTCGTCTTCTATCAACCATAGACTAACTGCCTTAGACCAACTAGTGTTGTCAGGTTAAACCTAACAGTGGGAACCATAGATAATTAGTTGGTTCGCCACAACAGAAAACATTTAAAAAGGTATCGGTTCTAGGGAAAAGCATTTTTCGAAATCTCGACAGTCATAATCACAAAAATTAAATAAGGCACTTAAAGTAATAAAGCTATTACAGATATAATTTTAATACAATAGACGACGTATATTTAGTAAGCCAATCCGCTTACCTCTTTAGTTAAGCGGATCAGGTTCCTAAATATTGTATTTTATAATGAATTTCCATAAAGTCAGGCCTGAGACAAGTAACTTACAGTTTAATAATTGATTAAAATACAGCTTTTAAAAAATACAAGAAATAAACAAACTTAGAAAACGACGGCAATACTGAAAAACTCAAAAGTATCCATGACATTTTGTCTCGAAACATTACTCAAACACTCCGGTAACAAGTTATATTTTTCATTTGAAACCGTCTGCGGAGCACAATAGAGCCTTTGTGGCGGCTCTAACGAGAACCTTCTATCGGATGCCTTCGTCGCTTACACTTTGAGAAACTTTAGCTGACTCTCGAGGAAGCGCGGCTATCAAAGTGGGTAGGATGCGTTTAATGTACCTTCAAGTTTATTGTATGGCTGAGTAGTCGCTTTGTGCACGGATTCATCATTTTAGTTTTGGGAATTAGTGTAACTACAAAGTATTCCTAGGTCTTGTATCAAGAAATGATATACCACCACATTATTGTCTTTGACTGTTTCGAATTCAGAATAGGTACTGTTCTTCTCTTATGGCACGAAGTGATGGTGGATAGTTCAATTTGGTAAAAATGTATGGCAAATAAAAAAAAAAAACATATAAATGTATTATTATACATATAATGTAATCATCATATAAATCTCATATAAATGTGCATCAGAAGCACCCTGCGCTCAGTATTGCTACTCGTGGAGACTTAGTCCGTCCGTTACGTCGTACTATTAATCTGTAAGCATCACATCTTTCATTCAAAGCAGTCTATTTTGATGAAAACGATGACTATAGACATCCTTCATCTTAATTGGCTTCATCTGGAAATATGTCTGCTTCTATATCCTTTAAACATGTAAGGTATTTGAAAAATTGCTGCATTTAGTTAAGATTCTAGTCGTACATTAAGGGATAACGTTCACGTACAATAGATCCTGAAGCAACTGGTGGATGAAGTTTGTACTCGGTTTCTGTTTTGTATTTTACAGTAGATATTTAGACACACAACCTTCAAGAAATTATATTACGAGTAGATTGATTATAATATATTTATTGACAGCAATAATTGAAATCAGCCATTGTTTATTATGAATTTTCCAATTCAAGAAATGTTTATATATTTTCGAAAAATCAGGTATAGGTATCTACAATAGAGTGTTTTAACGATTTTTTGGAGGTTGAATGGAATTGACAAGGCAGCGTTATTGGTAATCATTTGTGAAATGTTTTTGTGGAATTGTATTGAAAACAGAACTGTGGTGTACCAGTAGAGAGCGGTGGTGGCCTAGTGGTATCGAACAGGAGTAGGTCGTGAGTTCGAATCTAGGCAGGTACCTTAATTTGATTATTTAATTTTATCACCACTGCTCTGAAAACGGTGAAGGAAAACATCGGGAGGAAACCGGAATGTCCTAGAATAAAAAAAATCGAAGACATGTGACATCTATCAACCCGTACTGTGCCCGCGTGGTGGGTTATAGCCCAGTACCTCTGACAGTGACAAGGCATGTGTCCTGCTGATTATGTATGTATGCTATGTATGTATTGAAAAGGTTGCCATTGTTCTGATTTTAACCGTGCGCCAAATGATCCTTATATATTATGTAGTTGTAATTCAAACTGTTTCTTTTATTTATAAAAGCAATTTAACCAACCCAAACCACCAATCAATCTGCCTAGACTTTCCACCAATCAATCTGCCTAGACTTTTCCCAACTATATTGGGGTCGGCTTCCAGTCTAACCGGATGCAGCTGAATACCAGTATTTTACATGGAGCGACTGCCTATCTGACCTCCACAACCCAGTAACTGGGTAATACGATACCCCTTGGTAAGACTGGTGTCAGATTTTCGGGATCTTGACGGGGTCGTCAAGATTTACGGGTGTAACGACTCTCAAAGATCCACAAATGACAGCCGGGACCAACGGCTTAACGTGCTTTCCGAGGCACGGAGGAGTCTCGTTGTGTAACAGTAATTACGCAATATTTTCTTTGGTCCGAGGCCTTGACATCAAACCAATTAACAACATTTCAAAACGTTTTTTTTTTTTTTTTTTGCTGGTTGAATACGAGGCTTTTGGCTACCTTTGTATTTTTGTATAATTTTTATTTTTTTTCTTTTGTTATAATGTGCGTTTCGTTTGTGCAGAATAAACATATTTTCTTTCTTTCTTTCTTCTTTCTTTAAAGATGGTCACCCATCCACAGACCAACCCCGGCAAGCATAGCTTAACCTGATGGATCGACCCGTGCGGCAGTTATTACTTAGCCACGAGCACAAACCCAAACCACCAACAATTTAAATACGCTGACACAGTTCCAAATCTTTTTAAAACCAAGCTTCGTAACAAACCCGAAGTACATCGAAATAATTTCAGTAGGAAGTGAAAATAAAAATTCTCTTAAAAAATCTGTAACATCTGTTACGGACACAACACGAAGAAATTTTGGAAGAAGACAAAGGAGAATGAACAAAAGTGGTCCAAATATCCACCACTAACGAGACTTATGTTGACTTATAGTCCACTAAACAGAGAGAAACTTTCAGTATGACACAAAAAAAAATAAGCTGTCAGTAAAAAGTTACGACTTTATGAAAAATAATACTAGTTTAATTTTGTTTTACTTCACTATTTATTAAAATCCATTTTAGTTGTGCACAAGTAGCTACTCTTTATGCGCCTCTAATGATGATTCATCGATAACCCCGCGCAAGTTGGAGATATCAATATTTTTTATCCCTTTCGCTTTCCGTTTTTGCTGGTTGATTTTTTGTGATAATGCAAGTAGAAAGAAGAAACTGTGTTTTTTGCAATCATTCATTGTTACGAAGAAGGAATCACATTACCGCTGCGCCTATAAACGCATTTCATGCGTTGATTGAAGACAGCGCGCTTGCAAGCGAATTATTGCGCGTTTGGGTGCGTTTGTTACACAAAGAAACGTAAATAGACAACGGGCTAATTTCCGTAACATCGAAGCTGATGTTATCGGAGCAGACGAGTTCCCTGTACTTACACACCAAGATCTAGTATTATTTGCACTTAGGACATATCATGTAAAACTTGCGCGTAGCTACTATGTTGTTCTATGTTCTATGTTATGGGGTTTGGTTTCCGCACTCAGTCCATCAGGTGGACCATTGTGCACGCACAATGGTCCACCTGATGGACTGAGTGCGTAAACGAACGAACGAACGGCCGCCACGCCATGGCGGCCGTTTGGGGGGTTATTCCAACCAGCCCACCTCCCTCCAGAAGGCAATTAGGTATCCTGGTTTGTCTAGAACATCTGTGTATGATCTGGGTGACCCGAGAGTTTCTGTTCTAATATGGGTAACGCCCGTGTATTCAAAAAGCACGTGCGCAACGGTCTCCTCAGCCTCCATGCACGCCCTGCACAGAGGACTGTCCGTTATGGCTATTGTGTGGAAGTGTTTGTTTAGCGCGTAGCTACTATGGTGAACATATACGCAATGGCGTATATTACATTGAAGTAGCAAAAGACGGTGGTTTTAATAATATTGTAGATTTTGGTATAGAACCCGAACATGCTTTGTTGCTACGCGCAAGGATCCAATCCAGGCACGCTCGTGCAAGATTGTATTATACGTATGCAATGATACATGGTCGAGAAACAATTTCTAACTATTACTATTTCAGCGAGAACCTAGCATGGGACACCAAGCGGCATGGACATAACATGCGTAGATTAGTTCAAAATGTGATATGGACAGCATGGTATTAACGATATGTTTCGCATAAATAGGTAAAAAAACATGAATTTTCACTCAGTCATAACTTTTTTCAGACAGCATAATTTTGGTCACGGTCTGGATATAATGACTCAGTATTTAGTAGACTATTTTATTACATAGGTCTCGTTAGTGGTGGACATTTGGACCAAGCTCCATACATTTTTGGTCATTCTCCTTTATTCTGTCCCTTATAAGAGTAAATAACATGAAATATTGTCAGAGGCAAATGTTCGCGGGAAAGTTCTGGAGAGTAGTAGGAAACAAATTGGAATTTTCTTTGGAGGAGTCGCGCATAGGGACAACTTTACTTGAGTTTTCTAAAGTAGGAATCATGGTTCTTGATAGCCAGTTCTGAGACTTGATTGTTTGGAACCCTTCTTTTTGATAAACGTTGCATAATAATATTTTTGTGATTTTGTTTTTGGGCTTGCTGATAAAGTATCTGAGTATGTGTTTTTAATTTTCCTTTTTTTTAAGTAATAAAAATGTCGTATATAATAATAATTATATACAACATTTTTTTATTTTTATTATATAATAATAATTATAAATTCCAATATTTTTTAAATATTTATATGGTGGGCGTTTCTTTGATAAATGTGTCAAGAAATTACCTGAAAATATAGATCTTTTTTCTAATAACACTTCATACTTATCGTAACTTCCAATAATATTAATACCGTCGTGAACATTGATATGAATGTCGTCTTTATGAATGATACAGCCATTTCCACCTGGTTGCGTTTTTTTTTTTATACTGAATTAAGCATTCTCAATATTTTTCTTACTGAAGTATGTTTTCTTGTTAACCACACAGGCTTAGTGAATGAAACGTATCCCGCTTATAATACACAACTCACGAATTCACGACCTTTAACCTAAAGGGTTGGTTCTTACTCGAGCAAGTACGTAGAAACAGATTTTAATATTATGTCTGATCATGTATTTTCAAACTTTTCGTTTAAATAATTTTGTACATAACATCACGCCTTGTTTCCCCGAAGGGTTGGGCAGAGGTGTGCTTATAGTACACCCACATTTCGCCAGTTATGTTTAAGTCCCATGTAATGGGGGGCGAGCCTATTGCCATCAACCGGGCACAAATCCAGACTCCGGGCTGAGAAATTCCAGATTGAAAAACCCAATGATAATTAAAAATTCCAATATTTTTTTAAATATTTATGTGGTGGGCGTTTCTTTGATACAAATGTCAAGAAATTACCTGAAAATATAGATCTTTTTTCTAATAACACTTCCTATACTTATCGTAACTTTCAATAATATTAATACTGTCGTGGACATTGATAATTATGAATGTCGTCTTTATTTTTGTAATTTTGTACATCGTGTGATTAACTATCGATTTGTCGTGTAGAAGCTCGTTGCTAAGTAATAACAGCTGCACGGGTTGATTCAACAGGTTAAGCTACGCCTTCCACGATTGGTCCATGGATGAGTGACCATCTTTACATACCGAGACTCCTCCGTGCCTCGGAAAGCACGGTAAGCTGTTGGTCCCGGCTGTCATTAGTGGATCTTTGACAGTCGTTAGGGTTTGTCAGAAGCCCGAAAGTCTGACAACTAGTTTTACCAAGGGCTATCATATTACCCAGTTACTGGGTTGTGGAGGTCAGATAGGCAGTCGCTCCACGTAAAATACTGGTATTCAGCTGCATCCACTAGCGGATCCGGGCTCCCTTGGATCCGCTAGTGGAGAGTTGTGAGTTCTTCTTTGACAAATCTTAAAGTAAATCTGGTAGTTTACAACCTAACGAAGTCATTGAGGAATTCGCGAACAGTAGGTAATCCGAGAAGGCTTGCTATGTATTAGTGTTGACTTCTCCCGCTCTGGGTGGAGCGGGAGGGCGTGTCAGACTCTTATTGACTAAAACCCACCCGTGTTCCTTCTGTTGCCTGTGCAATGCCAGGGGGCCATTGTATCCCTTTCGGACTTTCTCGCGACCCCGGCAGATGTTCCATCTACCAATGACCATCCTGGATCCACCACTGGCTGCATCCGGATAGACTAGAAGCTGATCCCAACATAGTTGGGAAAAGACTAGGCAGATTGCATGATTTATTGTCATGTCTTATCCATATTCTGTTATCTGTCGGGTCTAATCCTTTTCATTTTGATCGAATTTTATTTTATTGTATTATTACTTTTAACTGACGGCCGATGGGGCAGAAAGGTTCTGGAATGGAGGCCACATACTGGCAAGCGCAGCGTAGGACGTCGACCCACAAGGTGGACAGACGACCTAATAAAGGTCGCAGGAAGCCGCTGGATGCAGGTCGCTTCCAACCGGCCAATTTTGAAATCATTGGGGGAGGCCTATGTTCAGCAGTGGACGTCCTATGGCTGAAATGATGATGATGATTACTTTTAATAACCCTCACTGCATATGCTTACAGAATTATTATCAAGTGTCGATGTTTAAAAATCCATACCATACCAATATAATTAATGCGAAAGAAACTCTGTCTGTTACCATTTCACTCCTTAACAGCTGAATAGATTTCGATGAAATTTAGCACACACCATGACCTGAGTTAAGACGTAGAATACTTTTTATCCCGGTCATACATTCCCGTTAGATTATTTCTGAAATCCACGCGGTCAAAGAAGCGGGCAGATGCTAGGAAAGTAAAAAACCAGCAAAATTTATCAAATTAAATGACCCCATTAAATCAAAACAGCAAGTACAATCACAATCAAAACCTAGCTGTCCAAACAATATTAAATTTCACTTTAGTACTGACTGACGCGTAAATATTTGATCAGGACTGTGTTATTTCTAAGCTACGTATTACGGTAATTACAGGGAATCCTACAGACAGACTTGGCGATGCCGCCCCTCTGTTCATAATAATGGAGGCACATTACTTTAACTAAACACACCTGAAATATTCCCGTTTAAATCTCGGAATTGAAGGAAAATATGGGGTTCATGAAGCACCTGTTGTGAATTTTAAAAGTTAAATATAAACGGATTGGTATTAAGTTTCTGATTTTCTGTTGAGTCATGAGTTAAAATGGATTTTGTATTTAACACTGACATGGAAATTAATTGTTATTTAAATCTGAATTGTGACTACTAACTAAATGGTAACTGATTATCGTAAATAGTTTTTTGAAATTTGTTTTCGTAATAGTTTTTTAGTTTTTGGTTTTCCTTTGCAGTAAATAATAATGCAATCCTTCCCATTACAACTAACAAAGACAATATCGTAATCAAACATTTTCGAAGTAAAACTAAAAATTCAGTATAAATGCGACACACTGAAAGAAATCGCATTTTGTGAGTTGTGAGGCAGATCACTTTGTTTCAAGAGTTACTAGCTAACAAAGACGGGTGCTTGACAAAGTTAAAAATATCGAAGAACTTGCGATAAAACACTTTATTGATAAAGAAATAAGTAAGATTATAGAATCATATAAAAGTTTGTGTCTTTAGTCTACGTCATTTTATAGGAGACTAAACAAGCTATCATAGGTTTGCTTTTACTGTACGACAAGAACATCGACAAAATCGAAGTGAATAGTTTATTTTTATTTTGTGTTTTTGTTTAGGATAGATGAGTTGTACCAACATTTGTTAACAAAAAAATAATATCAATAGAATATTGTGTTGAGCTACGCCTTTTACTGCTGCAGTTGATCAGATTTAATTATTAGGGAGAAAAATTGTGAAAATAATTATAGTGTAAACAAATTTTGTTAAGGATAGCAAGGATCAAGGAGCTACATTATATTATCCTGGGTGATTTTTGACTGCGGCTCGATTCTGAAAAAGGCTGAAAAGAACAATTGAAATAAATATAAAAAATAGTTTGGAACTTAATACAATGTATATTTGTGGGTTATTATTATACCCAGTCCACATAAGTACAATGAATAGTAAAAAAGTTAGTAAAGTAAAACTATTTTTTGGAGATTATCAACAATAGTCCAAGGCTTAACTAACAAAACATCAACATGTAAGATATACCGTAAGTATCCTCCGGTCCTAAATTAAGAAAAATTGTGCACATAAAGAATAAGTTTAACCTACAACATCGGTCTCTCGCATTAGTGACGTAAACCCATTCCAATTATTTTATTGATAAAACGATGCAGTTCTAAAACCCACGATGTGAATGGTTTTAATTATACCCGGACCAGAGAGGCCTTTAATGAAGTTAGACGAGCTCAAGATGATAAAAAACAAAAAAAATGGTTTATATTCATGACGAGATCAATGAATGCATTAAGGTAACATAAACTAAAAACAAATAATTGAAAATAAATTAAAATTAAGACAAACGCCCATAGGCGTTATAATAATGAAACTGCTATTGTGTGTCGTTCAGTGTCCTTGAAAGTGTTAAGAAATAATCTTGAAATTTGAAAAATAAAACACTTACGTAAGCAGAATTTTCCATCATTAAATGATGCTGTAACCATTAACTTAACAATTGAATAAAAAAAAAAAACAATAATTAATAATCATTCCTCCACTACAGACTCCGCCACTTGCACACGCCCCCTTTTAGAGTCATACAACGGATTCCTAAACCCGGTGTTACTTCTAGAACTGATCACTGAATCTCTTCTCGTCAAACTCACGACACTGTCCGACCTCCTCTCGAACCTCGAAAACATACTGCCAGTCATGTTTCTAGATACAATCGGGAACCTTAGATTTGGAACCTGATAATAGTATACGTACAATGCCCCCAATGTTAAAATCACTGCGAAAAACATGGATACAAAGATTTTTCCGCCCAAACCCGACTTCGACAAAGGACTCCCGCTTATCTGCGCAACCTTATGCCCTTTGACCCAATGATCGTGAAGAGCATAGCTAATAGAATTGATCATTTCTGCGCTTAAACCTTCGTATTCACTTTTTTCAACTACCACGAGTTGAATTCTTCTGAACTCAATTTCCGGAGAGAACCCCACATTATATTCAATACGGTCTTTACCGTATTCATTGGCAGTATCTTCGACAAGGTCACCGAAAGTTTTCATATCGAATCCTTCATCCGCATCAAACAATAAGTATCCGCCACATATTTCACAACAGAACCCAAGAGGCTTGATAGGATGCACACACGGAGCCTTCGGACAAAACTTTGAAGCACAATCAATTGTGATAGGACAGATAGGACTGAGTTGGCATGCACACCCAAACTGCGAACAGTGCATAGGCTCACCGATCCTAATATTTGTGCCCATATTTTTGTTTAAAACAAATTGTTGAGTGTCATCATTTGTTTGAAACAATACACGATATATGAAATATCTACTACTGTAACTGTGGTTTCCAATTTTGAGTTCTTTGACATATTGTGGCAATTTTGGTAGGTTCAGAGTGAATTTAGTACCTTCTGGAAACTCTACTACATCGTTGAAACACGGTACCCTGTCTGAGTCAGGGGTAGCTTTGTTGAACTTCGGCGAGCTCCAAACATCGGCTTGGTTCCAAGACGTTACTAATTTATCCAGGTAGTAAGCGTTTCCTTCTGTGCAGTTGGTATCCATAGGATTGTCTCCAAAAGTCAACAATCCTTCTAAAATCAATTCGCCGTTCTCTGGCAAAATGAATCCGCCAACTTCAGTTCCAGATGCAATTTTGATGGAACCGGCAATCGATTGTGGAAACACGACTGTTTGTTTAGAACACGGAAGTTTTCTGTCTTTGAAGTTCTCTGGTAACTTGAAGCTTGAGTTTGGAAGCCACTTGACAGTTGCCGCTGATATTAAAGTTGTGCCGAATATAGCGAGACACTGTAGGACCACAATTATTGGTGACATGTTGCGACCGAGGTATGTCAATGAATGCCAATCTGGTTCAGTCAGAGTGTAATATGACACTAAATGATGTCTGGTCGTTAATTATCTCTACTCTGTTTGATGTGCGTGACACATGCAATCCTGTAGTAATTTGAGTCTAGATTACACACAAAACTTTTAATAATGTTAATCAGTAGAATTTGAATTGATTATTGTGATCGATACGTGTACATTATTTAAACGGTTGGTCACTGTCGATAAGGTTGGTAACCCTATTTTGTGAACAAGTTTACCATTCACATTTTTCGTACCACCGTCAAACAGTATACACTGTTTTGACTACAGCAAAATCAAAGAAAAAGCCTAGTACAGTGCAAAATGTACTCTCTCTTTTTCATAGGCAATACGTGCAGCAGTAAAGGGAGCATTTTAATCATACAGAGATTCTTTAGCCCTAGTCCTGACAGGAGTGAGATATTAAAGTAAAACAAAACTCTTTTGTTAGCCCCCTCGCGCGTCCCCTTTCCCTCGCGTGTGTAATTATTCGTTATTTTTTTCGCGTCCGCCATTTTTTAAGGCGTTCCTTGATAGTCTTTTTGCGCTTTCCGTATTATTGTGTTTTTGCTGTTGAATTATTTTGATGAATATGAATTGTAAATACGGTATTTGTAAAATGTGTTATTTTGCGCTGTTAAAATTTATAGTTTGTGTTTTTGTATGGGCTACCATATGATTCTAATTATATTCGATTCCAAAGAATTTGTAAAGGAAAGCAAACCAGTTTTCTCCACATTATACGTAGTCGTTGTAGCATTACCGTCTTAATTGCTAAGAATTCCATTAGTTTTTTCATAGAAATCGTAAGTAGGTACATATCTAAAAGCATAATAAATTACTAGGTTCTTTCTTCAAAGGGACGGAAGTGTGTAACAGAACAGAAGCTGGGGAAGCGCACGCTATTTAATTTGACCAATGACCACGCGCAGTCAGCCGTCAGATGTTACCAGCCCATTTTCCGAGAGGTTGGTACTGTCAACCAAGATGTCAGGTGACACATCATATGCGACAGCTACTACTGTAAGACACCCGTTTTTATTTTTATTTTTATTGCAGTGTTTTATCGTTAGCGTAAATAAATAACTACATTATTATGGGTACTCTTATTTGTAGTTAAACACATTTTATGAATACCGGTTATTTATACACTATCATACTCGTATTATTATTTGAAACACTACCAATATTATCGCCACTCAAAACCAATACAGCTGACCTTTCAAAAACCATAGTTATACTAGTCTCCGAAAACTGCAAATGACATTCAAATCCTTCATAGTCCCATGATTTCGTTAACAAAGGTAAGCAGAGATATCTCCGGGTCACTAGGTCCTGCTAATCAGCTAATCTTTTGGAAAGTAATGGAGTGGAATAAAGGCATCGCTTGCGGTGGGCCTAAAGTGGTGTGCACATTTAGTAGCGATTTTGTTTTGTTCAGTAGCACAGTTTTTGAGAACTAGGGGGCTATTTGAAGTAGGGAGATGATAAGAATGGTTTTAATTTAATAAATTTAAACAAAATATTTTTTTTATTCAAGTATAAAGTGAGAAAATTATTTACAAATTGCAACCGAGGAAAAATTAATTCTAGATGAAAAATAGACTTGCCTGATCTAGGTTTATGAAAACCTGTGTTTCAGGCCAGCATTTCACAAATTAACATTTAAAAAGAAGATACAATATTTTCAATGATTGTAAGAGTAATTAAGTGGGTAAGTATATTATTTTAAAACTAAATTAATTATATTAGATTATGTTTAAATAATGTAGTATTAATGTTTTTTAGTCTGTAATAATCAGCTAAGATTGATGTTAGCTTTGGCCGGATCTTTATTTTATTTTTATTTTAGCCCCTGTGTTACTATGTTAAATATCAATCTGAATTGAAAATAATACTATTTATTACATTATTTTTCTCTTTTTAGTCTTTCGTACCTGAATAGTGCCATTCAGAACGCTATTACTAAGGCTCCGCTATCCGTCCGTTTGTCTGTCAGCCGATTACGTATCTCATGAACCGTAATAGGTAGACAGATGAAATTTTCACAGATTGTGTATTCCTATTGCCACATACCGCGTTTTTTGCTCGATTTTAATACGCATTAAGTTTCTCTTTTTAGGGTTCCAAAGGGTACAAATGGAACCCTATTACTAAGACTTCACTGTCCGTCCGTCCGTCTGTCACCAGGCTGTATCTCATTAACCATGATAGTTAGACAGTTGGAATTTTCACAGATGATGTATTTCTGTTGCCGCCATGACAAAACATACTAAAAACAGAATAAAATAAATATTTAAGGGGGGCTCCCATACAACAGACATGTATTTTTTTTGCCGTTTTTATAGATACGGAACCCTTCGTGCGCGAGTCTGACTCGCACTTGGCAGGTTTTTTTTATTCTAAGCACTTTTGTAAACATTACTGTTTATGAAGGGACGAAACAATGTATCTTCTTCATAACAACATCGTTGAATAATGTGTCTTGTTCTACAACTTTTCCAAATAGATAAACGTGTTTGCCTAAAATGTACCTATTCCCTCGGTTTCAGCCTTTATGAATTATTAATAGCCTAACTTCGTACAAATGGCAGGCATTTTGTGTATTTAAAGCAATGTAATTATAGCCTGTCTGTCTAGACCACTTCTTCATCAAGTTAACAGCAAGGTCGAGTCTGTAAAATTCCTTATTTTACTGAAATTAAATCTAGGTATATTTTCGAATCGTAATGAAAAACGTTTAATTTATTACGGTATTGCTCGTTCACGAACACAAAGCAACGCCAAGATGTATGCCTAGTGTGAGTGAAAATGGGCATAATATGCCCGTTATACTATTCATCCACCGCACCGTGAACGGAACGTCAGCGTGACACGAGATTTCGCGGCCATAGTAAATGTACTGTCGCCACTTCGGCGTCGTTATCTCATCCTCGTTGACGTCCCATTCACGGTGTTGTGGACAAACGGCCTTAGATATTATTATGTGTCCGAGTTTTAGCATTAGGTCACGGTGCTAAGTTAATCCCTTAGTAGATAAATAAATCCCGACTGAAACTATAGCAAAGAATCGAAAACATTGTTTCTTCTAATGTATTATAATAACAGAAAAATTCCTTGAAGGGTTTGGCAGAGATCATTGTACCATTTATGTACAAACGCCAGCAGGTCAACCTACGCAAAACTGTCAAATTTTCCCAATCAACTTTGAACTTTATGATATAGTGGTAAAGTAGAAAATCTATTAAAGAAATTTGAAAGATTGCAGTAGGTTGATGTGCTGCCGTCTGTACTAGAGGTCCAGCTTGTTTCATAATTATTTTAAATACTTTGAGTAATTTTCAAAGTAAGAGTTATTTATCAGCAAGACCTTATCTTTCTCACTCTACTATATACTTAATTCTAATATTTTCTGCTCCAAAGTTCTATCCCAGCTTTCAAAACTGTCGTCCAGTGTACATGACCCTTAGCAAGGGCTCGTATACCTACCTTTAATTAACGATCGGTCAGGGAAAGCAACTGAAATAATTTAACTCCGGTAAATTACAGTTATGATAATGACTATTATTTGGTTAAAACCTTTGTTACTTTCTACTTTGATATTTGTAGAAGTTAATTAAATATTAAGTAATATTTTATTTTAAGTATTAACGGTGAACATTAAACCTTGTACCTAAATATAAAATACCTAGTGGGCAACAGAAAATTCTGAAAGAAACGAATCGAAAATTTATTCGGAAAATTATTATTCTTTATTGAGACCAATATAAAATTAATGAAAAACGCAGCCAAGTGCGAGTCGGACTCACACTTGAAGAGTTTTGTACCAATATACAATTCAAATCATTTTATTTTTGTTATTTCGGTCATAGACTACTATAGAGACACTTGATACTTTCACAGAGTGTGTACTAACACACAACATAACATTACGCCTTGTTTCCCCGAAGGGTTGGGCAGTGGTGTACCTATGGTACACTCACATTTCTCCAGTTGTGTTTAAGTCCCATGTAATAGGGGGCGAGCCTATTGCCATAAACACAATATATATATATCATATATATTTATCATTTATCTTGATTTTTTCAGTCTGTGAAAATATCAAGTGTATACCTATTACGATTCAAAAGATACAGCCCTGTCACAGACGGACGGACGGACAGCAGAGCCTTAGTAATATGTTCTCGTTGGCCCCATTTGAGTACGGAACCTTAAAAAAGACTATTGTTTCCAAAAACCCAGTACATTAGTATTAATTTTTATATTTGTAGTTTTTGTTAAGTTAATCCATTTCTAAATCATATCCTATACTATTAAATACAACGTGTAACGATAAATGCCCAAAACATCAGACACCCCAACTGATTTTTAATTCAATTGACCTATTTCAGAGAGAAAAAAATCATTCTAAAGGTTTTATGTGCTGTTTTAGTTTTACTGGCATTTCTGATCGTTTCTTGCGTCTGCAACGATGCTCTATCGAGGGAGGGGTGGTACTATATGGAAGATTCGTATTTGCATTGAAATAAAAGCTATTATTATCTCGCATATGAGAAAATTTAAATTGGTCGACAACAATTTGTGTTTGTTTACCTATTTTGGCGGATTTGCGCATGTGATGGCTTGACCTATTAATAAATAGACACGGCAACGTTTATAACGAAGATTTTTTGAAAAATGTGACCTATATTAGAAAGTGGTTCAATTGATTCTGCTCGTTATTCTGACACGTACACGTTGTATATATTTGTAATCACGTTCTCGGAAACGGCTCTATCGATTTCGATGAAAAATCGAAAATCGATCTAACTAAGTCTTATACCTGGGACAAATCATGATCTCAATTTTCACCCGAGCAGAGTTCGGTCGCCCAGGTACCAGGTCCAGGTATTTAAGTAGGTAAATCATAATACCTAAATAGAAAATCAAGCAAAACACGTCACAACCAATTTGCAGTCCTCTCCAAATATCATAACATTCCCCATTGTGTAGTTACTGATAAACGATAAACACAGACGTTTGGCAAATAGTCCATTTATGAAATTGTCCATTGTTAATCAGCAGTGTTTGATCCCAACCGTTTGTAAGAGTAAAATGCTAATTAGTGATTCGATTAAGTGATATCGGATTGAATTGTGATGATGGCATGCTGTAAAATTGATTCGAAATACTGAAAAATAATATTGTATTATGAGTAAAGCCCATCACAGACGCAACTTTAATATGTTGTGCCATAATACATTATAGCAAGCTACCACACACGGAGACGATATAACTATATATTTTTCCTTCATTTCACTGATGTAATAATATGCAATAATATAAATTACATTATAGCTGCGGGTGCGGTCACTCAAAGATAGTATTGAAAATATATCTTAATATGCCTAGTTCAGATTTATATTGATATATATGTATTATAACTACGTGTGTGATGGGCTTAAAAGACTTTCCGTTTTCATTTTGCGATTAATGTGTTTGATAAACATGAATTGTGATGCTGAATGTGAGAGCGCATAAATGGAATTTTCTCTTCAGTTCATTCGATTTGGTGATTCTTTATTTATTTTTTGTGTTGAATTCGATGTTGGGATAATATGTGTAATATTTTGATTATCAAATAACTGGTAAGATATTTACCTACAACGCTATTTGATTGAATAAATTGCAAGATGAGCATAGGTACATTAGATTTTGAAGGGAATGAAAAAGCAAAAACTACTTAATTGACACTTTTATATGATAATACCTGTTTTGAATACGTGATAAAAACTCATTACACGAGTCAAAAAAATATGTATTAATAAGAACAATGCTTTGTTGGTGAGAGTGTAAAAAAAAGAATTGTTTTTAATTAAAACCAGTTCTTCCAGTTATTTATTCATGATAAGATTTTATTTTTTTGATGGTCTTCAAGATCGTAAAAATTCAAATAGTGACTGATTCGATAAAACTATCCAGAATCGCTATTAAGTTATCATTCATCATTAAATTGTAAAGCGTTTTAACATTACAGGTTGTTATTAGTCTGCTAAAATAATAAAATTATCAAAGGCACGATATAAACCACCCTTGATAATAAGGCACTAGGCACGCTCGGGCCGATGGTATCAACAATTCGACACAAAGTTTATGGTATTGTTACCAAATAATAACAAATTAAATTGAATGATGTTAAATACTAAAACGAAAAAAGGTTCCACGGCTAGAATGTAAATTTTATTAATTATTTTAATTCTGTATGTTTAAATTACGTAATGGTTTTAATTAATGTGATAACCTAATCGCCACACCGTATATAAGTTTTGAATAAAAGAAACAAGCCCAGTTGACTAAAGAACAACAATAAAAGCATGCCATGCTTAAAGATTGGCATTCACAAACCAAAGCAATTTCACCGCACTCAAAGAAAGATAGCACACAAAACACATTTCCACAAATTGAAATCCAAATAAAATTAAATATCATCATACCTTCGTTCCTAACAAGCCATTTCATCTCCAGATACAAATTTGCGAATCATGCCCAAAGTATTTTTCATCGGAACATTTCACGTAAGATCCTATACATACATGACTATACATGCATACCTATACATGTACATGTGAGATGTTTGCCAAATACATTAAGCGGCTGGCTAACTCAATTTTATGGATGAAACGAATTTCGAGGGAGGCCACGGAATTGGCTTTTCAAATTATTAGGATAGAAGGATTCTGAAGAATATTGTCATTGTTGAGAATTTCGTTGCGTATGTTGCTTTTATCTGTTGAGTGCTGGTCTCATGATATTCTTTACAAAAGAATAATAACACTAATAACAAATGGAGATGAAAGATTATACAAGTACCACGAGGAGAAAGCAAATTCTTGAAGAAACCATTGCTTTGTATCAATGCTGCGCGATGTAATTATCTACTATTATAATGCTTTTAGAAAAAATAATACTAAATCAGAGAGAAACAAACTTACTAATGTTTTGTATTATTTCATAAACCCTCACAAAACAATACAAACGGAAAACGAAAACACTAAGAAAAATATGAGATAAAATAAAAAGTTCAAAGGCAGCCACTAACAAGGGAAAGATATAAGGAACACACTCGAGCTCACTCATAGCAAAGGTACACCACTCAACAGATAGGTACCCGAAATAACATACTCGTGTTGCTATGCAAATAATTCTTGTTTGACTACGGGAAAATTGTACTGCCAAGCAATCTTATGTAGGTAAATCTTAAGGCGACGACGACGTCATTGTGATAGGCGATAAAGACGCTTTTGCTTTGTCAATCTTCAAAATGGATGTACCCCATCTTCATTTTGATTCTTAAGTTCATATCCACAGTAGTGTATGTAAAAATAAAATACTAATATGATAGCCATCATTTCTTGTATTTAACTCTTGTAATCAATTCGTTGTATTCGTACCAAATAGTATCTACGATAAAATACACAAGACATAAAGAAAAGACAAGTATTCAGATAATGGTTAAGGCTAAAAATGTGCTATAGATTTTATAATAGGAAGTAATATTAATCAACATTGTAACATCTAATGTTGGTTTCCGATATTATCACTTAAATCCACTCCTAATAAAAAGTGTGGATGCGCAATAGAATGTCTTAGATCTTATCCCAAGGTCAGAGACAATTACGTGCGTCGGATTATACCAAATAGCCTCGTCTCGGATGGACTTAATATCGTAATCGCCTAAAACCTTCAGGGACTCAAACGTGACGCACAAGATAATCCGCATCAATAAGTGCTTTTACTAACCTACTTACAGACTGCCCTAAAAAAACCACGTGAGAAGTTCCCTGAACTATATTGCGGCCACGAATAGGACCGCAAATCGCATTAAGACTGTATCTGACATTACTTGAAGTAGTCCAACATCAAAAGGGTTCGTGAATGGAGTGGCCTTCCATTCTTGGGCAAAACAGTGTGTAGAGAGGAGCGACCTAAATCAATTGAGGACGGAAAAATTGTATTGGGAACATCTTTGTTTGATTACGGTGGCTAAAGTGATTTTTATGTTTGCTTAGTTAGATAACGGTGAAAATTCAGGTGGGAGTTATTAGGTCATCTCAAGGTCGTGTATAAAAGTTACAGGGATACATTCTAGTCTTAAAGGCACTTTTGGTAATCTCGATTATTCTGGTAATCTTTTCGATCATAGCAATATTTTGTAGCGTGGCGGTCTGTATAGACATCATAATAAAAGTAAAATTTATTAGACATAAAAAACATGATTTTAATCATTTATGAAGGTATCTTCCTGAAAGTTCCTCGGAGTAAACGAAAATCATTTGAAATATTTCTCAATTCGATCTATACGACCATTGTAACAAGTAAACTGAGCAAAAGCACTTTCTTCATCTCCACGACCCCTATTACGTCTACTAATACCAGAACAACATAAATAAAGGAGAAATTTCAATCTATTTGCGAGAAAATGACTCAGGATACTCAGATGCACGTCATTGCAGGTCACAGTACATTATCAAAGCGTTACGCGCAAACTGAAATGGTAATGAAGTGAAAAATGATTTCAAACAGTCGACAGTCGCTTTGAACGCTCTTTTGTTTCACAATGTTTGTTGAAAGACGCTCTTTGAAATTTATATTTTCTTAGGAAGTTGTGTTTTTAAAAATATATTCAGAATGTGTAGGTGTAGGATGCATGTGACTTCTTGTTATTGTTTTTTGTTCGCTCCATTCATAAGATTTATTGGAGAAAATTAATGTTTCAAATTTTGTTTTGATTTTCCTATGTAAGATATATAGTATGCTATTCTAACATTAGACACCAAGCCTACTTATATAGGTAACGTTCTAAGATTTGTATTATTGTAAAACTTATTAAATTTGGTTATTAATAATAATTATTGATTAGAATACTATTTATTGTCGCTGCAAGTGGTTAAAGTCAAAGTCAAAAAATATCTCTAAAACATACCTCTAGGGCGTACAATAATAAGAAAATTAATAAAATAACATTCTTACATGGATAAACAGAAAACTATATAATTATAGACTAAACTACAAACATCTTTCCTTATGTTTTTATTATAAAGATAGAAATATAAGATGGGAACTATGGTTATATTTGTATACAAATATTTGTCTCCTTTAGTTTAAAACAGCTTTAAAAGATAGTATAGTTAGCAACAAACTATTTTTCAAAGCCATTCTTAGAAGCACAAAGTTATATGCTCGGATAGTCAACAAAATCAATATATCCATCGCCCTCAATAATGATAAATGGTTGTCCTATATGATGACTTGCTAACGGCAAGCAGTGTCATTTTTCATGGCTTATTACTTTTTATCGTCCAACTTTTTCCTTATAAGTTGTATGTTTAATCACTGGAAGTTGACAGACGTTTAGTGCGATGGAAAAGTAATGGTGATAAGGGTATATGGACAGTTTCGGGGACGAGGATCGGTACCTATAGCAGGAAATTATTAATATATGTTACTTTATAGTTACGTGTTTCTAGAACACTAGTATCCAGTCACTTAGGATATTTGTCCAGATTCTTGTTTAGTATCAAATCCATTACGGCTCAATGGTTCTTCAATGGGCATTCAATGGTTCTTCTTTTCTTTGTAAAGTTTCCAATGTTGTGAAAATTGAATTATTCTCCCGATTCAGAGTTTAAACATTTGCCTGTAAGTCTATCATCTAAATATTACCAGTTGATACTTCTTGCCACAAGTTTATGTCAGGAAATTGCAATTTACCTTTACGCGAATACTCACAATCAATACCTTATTTTATTTCCATGAGACGGTTTACAACCAGTCAGTCCTTTCGAATTATTGGCAAATAAAGAAATTCTCCCAAATAGCTGTTTCCACAAAATTAATTCTGCTACATTTTTTATTGTAACGAAAAAAAAGTACTCAACCTAAACAAATAATAAAACAATAATTTCCTTCCAAAGCAAAAAAATACCCGAGCACCTTGAAAGCCATACTAAAATCAGAATCAATAACTTTCCGCTCGGTCACCAGTACCATTACAGTGCTTTAGCCCAATATCACCCCGACCTTAAAGATTTTCCGCACAAATAAGCAATATCGTAGTTTGTCCAAACACTTGTGTGCCAATAACCTGCACGTGTTGGCTCGTATCTCAATTTGATCGCACACTTATTGCCCTCGAAAGTCCCTTCATTATCAACCAGAATTACACTGTCCATCTTCACGACAAAGTTCAAATTTCTTTGACGTGTGCTCAGAAGGTTTATCAGATTTTTCCCAGTTCAGTAGATGAATTAATATCAGATGAAAATGACAAGTAAGATTTTGATGCGAATAAACACTTATGAATATTTATTTCTAGTTAATAATAGTTCTATGTGTTTAGGTGCTTGAATTATGAGTCAGGCTTATGACAAATTCATACTTATTTATACATGAGTGGTTGTCGCTTTCGATGATTATTCCATGAAATAGTAATCACACTGTGTCACATCCTTATGAAAACGATGTAACTTCTTAAGTTTGACGCCATTCTTCACTCAAGATCTGAGATGCAAACGTGGTGGGGATAGCATCTCGTCCTTTTATTATTAAAAAAATGTTTTATATTTCAAACAACGGAAACTTACTAAAAACTACGATATCTTTTGGTTAAATCTCCCAAACATCCCAAATTCACCAGAAACCGTATATCAATCGAAAATTTAAATAATATTCGATTCAGACACAGCCATTTCATCATGCACAGGCGGCAATATTTTGACGGCCCTTTCCTATATGTTCCGTCACATTTTTTCACATACGACATGACAGCCGCCACAATTTGTCACAATTGTTCCACCCCTGCGTTTAATATATTTCAGCGGTCTCTCGTTGGTCAGCACTCACATATTATTTGGTATCCCTTTATCCGAGAATATTTGATTAAACATGGAACTGCGCCCGTCTTAGGATTATTCTTGTATCCAAATTCTGAATTTTGCGGTTGATTGTCTGATTATGTTTAGAGTAGTCATTATCTCATTTGTTATTTGTAACAGAGCATCATCGGCTGCCAATTCCATAAGTTGCTTTGTCATGAGAAGTTTTTGAATTGTTATTGATTTGGAACATCTTTCTGTTTAATAAATTAATGTCTTGGCAGACAAAGTAAATAAATAGGATCAAATGTTTGAGTTTCTTTCTATAAATAAAAATCGACTTCTTACAATAAGTTGCAGATGATATTACAATTTTACAATTATAGAGAAAATAAGAAGAAAACAAATTAACAAAACACAGCTGCTACCATACATCAATCCAATATACTATCTAATTCCATATAGTGGAAATCACACATTCATGGTACAATCAACGTATGCCCGTTCCGCGTCGCCTCACTAATTGTCATCAATTACAGCTAGCATATTAATTTGCCGGCTTCTCTACGTTCAATAGGTATATGTAAAGCTAGGAACCTTACTTTGTGCTACTAACTTGATTGAAGCTGGAAAATTAGATTATGTGATGGATTCGATGTGGTTTTTGTGTTTGTAAAATGACAAGTTGTATAATATTTTGTAAGTATTCCTTATATTTATAATTACCGTTGTCTTGGATCCACGTTAGGTCTGTGATTTTCCAAGTTTTTATTTATTTAACCACTGTAATGATTTTCTAAATTCTCAGCAGGAGAAACAAACTGCAGTAACGATATCGTATATAAAGGTTTGAAATCAACTAAAATCCCGGTGAATTACCAAACAACCGTTGGTTATGGAATTACTTTATATAGTTTTCTTTATCCTTCTAATCGCCAAAATATGTATTAAAATTTAAAAGACCAGAATAGATTTCTCTTCGATCTTCAATTAATAACACTCATAAATCCTCTAACGTTAGACGAATAGTACTAGCAGTATTGTGAGCTATATTATAGTATATACCTGGCTGTAAATTACAGGAGACGACGAAATTAAAATATCCGTCTATTTAATATCTACACCAATATTAAAACTGTCTGAACTGCTCTGTTTAGAAATAAGATTTATTTATAATTTTTTTGTTCCCAAGCTGAAATCTTTGTAAAACATTGAAGTACCTATTTCGAGAATTTAAAGATTTGCGAGTTTATCACAATTAAAGCACTTTTGTTTTCACTTGGATACAGCAAACTCAAACCATTTTCCGTTGAGGTCATTGTGGAAAATTACAAATAATAACAATAATAACCAATTTGAAACTGCTCTCATATTGTTTTCAATGAATGCAGTGGTCATTGATTGTTTTGAACACATTTTAAAACCACCATCAAAACAGAAATAGACACTAAAAGACAAAATATGCTCTACGTTGAATGTACTGCACCGTTTCAAAGTGAATTGAGACGTTCGTCCGACGCTTGTAAGTAATGGTCTGTGACGTCAAACGATCCGTTGTAGTTCCGATCTATGCTCTGCTGTTCTTATTTATGATGTTCCTAGCTTATTTTACATTTAAGGCGTCTTTTATTTTAGTGACCTTTGTTAATTTCATATAGCATTGTTAAAATTCTAGGCATATAAAGTTTTCTCTCTCGTTTACAACTAAAAGTGTTACTGTAAAATTGATGTTACTGTTCATATTTTAATCGAACGTGTTTCAAAATCCAAATCATTCTGTTTATTGGACTTTCATATATTTTTGCAAAACAATAAAGACAATTATATCTTGTGAATGTTTTCTAGAGGAATGGTAAGGTAAATGCAATAAAACGGTACTATTTACAAGATTATGTAAATGCAGTGTAAGTTAGTTAAGCAATCGCTAGAACAAGATCAATCCATTATCCTACTTGACTCCTAACTTGCGTGAGATAAAACGTAACTGATTGATATACACCATGTTTTCACTTATCTATCCATTTATCTAACACAGACATATTTATTAACATAAATAAATTGTTTACTATGCCAAGCTAAGTTCATTAATTTTCCTGCAATCAAAACCCTATCGACATTACATACTAAAATAGTCTTTTACATGATGTAAGTACATAACTCCTTAACTGTACCACAAAATTGGCATTAATCTACATAACTTGCCTATACAACTGTCATTAACCAGTGCACAGAGGTAGGCGCCTGAAGACAACTTATTGCCTATTCATAAGCTTTTAACAACATTGTTAATGCAGTTAGCATACTAGAATATACTAACAAGTATCTTTATTCCAATAGGAATAAGTCTCAAACTAACCTTACCAAAATTTTCAAATCCGCAAATTATGTTTGCAAAAAGGTGCCAAATGTTTTGCAGTTACACCAACTATTGATTAACAATTTTGACCCTTATCTTGTTCAGTCTAAGGTGTAGTAACAATAAGTTTTTGCTTGCGGTTCCAAAAGAATGTATTTATAGTAAAGTCAGCTTTTCGTCTTGTCATTAAGAGATATTTGCAATGGTACTCACTTGAAATTTATGTTTTCATGAATATTTTATAGTAAATATTTCTTAGTTTGCCGGGCAGTCATCACGAGTCGTTATGAAGCAGGCTTTGCTTTTTTAATATTTGTTATTAAATATGGATGAAGACGTTTAAGTATTTTCTCATCCTCAATTTCACGCCTCAGCGCTGCAATTTACTGAGAAATTACACGTTGCCCGCTTTTTCATCTTGGCGTGTAAAAAATCCATAATATATAATCGCTTCGTCAATATCGAATCCAATTTCTTGGAGCTACGTTTTTACAACACTGAAGAAGAGTTGACAATTAATAAAATAAATAACATTTTCAATAATATTTGCACTGTCTACAATTTTAACTTTAGCATCAGTAGCGCAGTTACTTATTGATTGCATTAAGCAGATTTGTCCATATAGTAACACCAATATTTCGCCAGTTATGTTTAAGTCCCATGAAATAGGGGGCGAGCCTATTGCCATAATCTGGGCACAAATACAGACTCTGGGCTGCTACTAAGAAATTCCTGACGAAAAAAACCCATTAAAACTTTGCCCGACTTGGGAATCGATCCCAAGTCCTCATCCTTTGCATTAAAAGTATAGAATACCATTGTATTGCTTTAAACTTTCTTAGCACTTGTAAAGTTTACAAACTGCAAACGGAAGCATTTAATTAGTATACCTTTGACTTACTAATGTTTTACATTGACTAACGCTCTCTGCAATGTTGATGAAATACTCTAGACTTCTGCAGATATTAGTCATGAGAGTGAGAATTTCTAAAGGTGAAATCTCTCTGTTTCTAAAACAGCCACACATAATCATAGCCAGATTAGCATATTTCACCGTGGGTTCTATACTAGGAATTAATTCGCGCAGTACGGATACTGTGTAGAAATATTAATTAAAACCCTCAGTGGGGGGCATAGAGCAAACCGGATGAGATGCGTCGTAACTACGCTCTTGAAACGCCTACTTGATTGAAAACTCTTTGATGCTTATGTTCGTTTATACATTTTGTTTTGACAAGGCCGTTGTCCAACAGTCTTTAGGTAATTCAATATATAATAATTATTGAGGTCGGTGACCTGTGTTTTTAATCCAGACCTATCACTAAAGCAACTATTAATTATTATGAAGATAATTATATAATATCGATGGCTTATAATTCAACTTGATAAATAGTTATTAAAAAGTGCACTGTGCACTGCTACAAAATATTTATAAGCTAGATACAATATTTTATATTTCCTAAAAATAAATGTTCAGAACTTGACGTATAAATCTACACACACATCACATCTACATCTAATATTATAAAGAAAAAGTTTTGTATTTTTGTTTATAATGAAAATACTCAAAATTAAATTGGATCGATTCAAAAAAAAAAAATCACCAATTGAATGCTCTATTCTCATTGAGTAACATAGGGTATAATTTATAGATATCACGCGTGCGAAGTTGCCTGGTCAATTATAAATAGATATGAAAGAAGAAAAAGTCTTCAAGATTGTGTGAGAAAATGAACTAGAGATAATCATCGGGTACGTAGGCACAAAACTTTTAATATTATTCTGCTCTTTTTATCTTAATCTTTGCCCTAAGGGATTTGCAGCAGATTTGCATATTTCTAAATTGTGTGGCGAACGCTGGAAGTGTTTATGTTATTGCCAGCGATCATTTATCTGTGCTATGACACAGCATTTTGATACTAAATCGTATCCTAATAGACACTTAGCGAAGTCATTTTGTATGAATCAATTGAGGAGAAAATGATTGTTGACTAAACAACAACGTGACGAAAGTTTTTGGACGGAATATTTGTTTTTTTTTTTTGCTAAATATTGTTCCCACGTAGCGTCATCATTGAAATAACTACTAAACTGTTTTGAAAGTTTAGTCTGTGTGTTAAAGGTATCATCTAATGTTTTTACTGACTAGATAACCTAGTGGAGTGACCGTCGGACTGCCAAGGCATAGGTGTCAAGTTAGAACCCAACGCACGCACCTCTGAATTTTCTGATGTATGTGCGTATTATTTCTCTCTTTATTTCACTTACTTTAAAAACGGTGAATGAAAACATCGTGAGGAAACGTGCATGCTGAGAGATATTTCTCGACGGCATCTGAAGCCAAGTCAGAAACCCATGGGCGGCATAAAAGGTTTAATTTTGTGAGGGGCTCGTGGCTAAATGATAACAATCACACGGGTCGCTCGATGATTAAGTTATGATCGATCATAACTCATGATGAGTCATGTCGAGACCTGTCCATGTCTCGGAAAGCACGTTAAGTCATTGATACCGGCTATCATTCGTAGATCTCTGACAGTCGTTCGTTACGGAATGAAGCCCAAAAGTCTTACAACCAGTGATGATACCAAGGGGTATCATGTTACCCAGTAACCACAATTGTGGACTCGTTCCATGTAAAATACTGGTTTTCAACTGCATCTAGTTAGACTGAAAGCCAAACCCAACATAGTTGAAAAAGCTTAGGCAGATTGATTGACGTAAAGGTTTAATTTTACATTAAAAAAGGATACAAAATTAGATTATAGAATAAAGAATTCATTATATCACTAGTCATGATTCTTAACGTTACATGCATAGATAGGTAGTGATTTTCGATTTGCCCAATTTTATCTTTTCAATGCTACAGTGAAGAAAGAGAATCTTACTTTAAATAACACCACACAATTTCCCATTCAAGACGCTCCTAAGTTCCTGACAGTTGAAATATACCAACATTAAGTCTGACGGTGTTTCGATAGAGATGTATGAAGCCCCGCTGTTTCTCCGCTGGGCGTCTGGTCAGATATGTGTCTGGGCCAGGACGCCTTAGTCCTGTGTTACTTTAATTTATTTCCTTTACGTGGTTATTTCGTTTCTCGTAGATGATTAATGTTTAAATATATAGTACTAACGCTGTGTACCTTGTACTTTAATCTGTTTGTAAATTAAATTGCAATAGGTTTCTGTGTGGTTGGTCTTGTCTCTAATCGGATAATCTTCGTCTTTGATTCTCAAGTTAACTGATGTAAATGGTTTACCAAAATTTGTATGGGCTTTATGCACATTAACATTATCATTCATCATCATTTCAGCCGAAAGACGTCCAATGCTGGACATAGGCCTCCGCCAAGCACTGCTTCTTCGACCGGTTTTGTGCTTCCTGCATGGTTCTCCTGTGGATCTCTTCATTTCTGATTCAATTCGATCACGTAGGGAGACTCCAAGCATAACCCTCTCCATTGCCCCTTGGGTGACTTTTAGCCTTCTGATAAGGCCCAATGTGAGCGACCACGTTTTAGTGCCATAGGTCATCACTGGCAACACGAAGACTTTCGTCTTGAGGCACTGCGGTATGTAGGACGAAAAAGATATTACGTAGCTTCCCGAACACTGCCCAGCCGAGTCGGATTCGACGATTGACCATTAAAAAGGTCGAACATACCTTTAGAGTTAAATGTAAAAAATATTATTTTTATTAAAAACTAGGGACGCGCTCCTTACCTGCTCCGCACGGTTTTTACTACGAGTACTTGACAAAACATCGAGATTTATGTTACCTTAATTTTAACGTATTATACACAACTTTCCGGAATAAATTCTCTAAACAATGAAAACCACACCACTGGTTTAGAAGAACAACGCGGTCAACAAATACGAAAAGCAAGTTTCATTTTTATAATAATTATATGGACAAGACAGAATCGACCTAGTATTGTGCTGCCTACCGTTCTCAGATCGAAAATCAGCTTATTAATTTTGAACCCAAAATAACAAATAGGGTAAACTACTAGTGATTGGGTGACTTTAAACAGTAATCATTATTTTATGGGTTTGTTTTTGAAGTTAAATATGTCAGGTACTAAAATTTTAGTAGTAGATGGTTTACTCTATCATTGTTACCTTTGTTTAAAGTATAGTGTAATGATTTATAGGAACTACAAAATAAAATAAAATAAAGTACTGAAATATACAGTTATTGGACAGAAATTCTAATATTGGACATACAATACCAGTCAATGGACTGATATTCTAACACTGCTTTATGTATAAAATTGATGATAATTTTCCATACAAATTGTAACACCCCTTTTTAAACCCCTAAATGTAAATTCATTCTATGCTATAAAGGTCATCCACGTCGCGTATTTGTGAAACCCCCTCACGTAGAGACCAGCTATGTTCCCCAAATGTGTATCGATTTCCATACGCTGTGTTCTGAATTTTAAGGGGACAACCAAACATTGTCTCGTATTTCGTGTATGCTTTTTGCCTCTAATGTATTATGGAACGGTATGTACATTAACGTGGCCCTTATTTTCAGTGGGATTGCTTGTGGAAGATGGGATTGTTAATAGCAATTTTACGTGGGTATTGAAGGTAGCTGTTATCGTAAAAATATACGTATACGAAGGCACTTATTGTTTTGAAACTGGCAAAAAATCTTTTGAGTAAGTCGAGAATAATCGAGGATATTTTTATGGGGATGTTTAAGATCTATTAAGTAGGTACCTAATTCTAAAGTGTGAAGGGTAGCTTATTCTTAAATTATTTACCGGTGCGTGGCCAAATCGAAAGAATAACTATCTACCGCTACGCCTACTATTGTTTTCTCAAACACTCCCTCGCCGCCTGTCAATGTCATTTAAGCACCAAAAGATACTTAAGCACTGTACTTTGATATTACTGTTGTGGCTACCTCGTTGGTCCAGTCGTCGCAAACGCTAAAAAATTTACCTGCCATGACTGACCATGAGCTCCTGAGTTCGGTTCCCGGGACGGGGCAAGTGTTATTGGTGTTTTTCATCTTTTTTTTGAACAGATAGATATAATACTCTTTATTGTGCACCATACAAATTAAATTTAGAAATTTTACATAGGGTGACACAATGGGCGGTCTTATCACATAATGCGATCGTTTACAGACAACCTTACCTTGCCGTACCAATAGCAGCAAGAAGTCTGAATTCGTACCTAGATGATTTTTATTTATATTTTATTTATATGGGATTATGCTGGCCCCCTATTACATGCAATTCAAAAAAATTCAAAATTCAAAAGTCATTTATTCAAATTAGGCTGAGAATCAGCACTTTTCGAACGTCAAAGTTACATAAGACAGTCCCACAAAACGCCCACCCTTCACCACTTCCTAGTGCTTTCGCTGGGAAGAAGAAGTGGCGCAACAAACTCCCCAGCAGCAATGCGACGCGGGTGTAAAATATTACACCTCTGCCTATTCCTTTGAGAAATGCTGACGTGATGTTATGCATTGTGGTATAACTACGTACATGCAGGTTTATTTTTTGCTTCTAGCTTTATCCATGACGACTCATTAACCGATGACCTTTGTGGTGAGATTAAGAGGTCTCAGATCCAGAGGTCCCGGGTTCGATTCCCAGTGGGGGAAAATTTTTCTGCTCGGTTTGGTTGGTGATGAGGCTTGTTCTAAGTCCGCCTGGCTAGCTACTATCATCCTATCTAAGTCTGTCGCCTTAACAACAATGTTAACAGTATTGTTGTGTTTCGGCAGTTAAGGCAAAAAATCCAGATCCACTGTGATTAAGGATTCCGGGTGAAACTCGCTTCCACCTTCGGCCTGATCATTATTACCATCAGGTGAGATGCAGGCCAAGAGCTTCCCCGTAGTAGTTAATACAAAACATACTTTGTAAACACATTACCTACACTTGGTAACTAATCCGGAACAACTTCAAAAATAGACCGAATATTTTCCATACAATTAACTACGTCCGTTTTGCTATTTTTTGCACTAATTATGAATTAAAACTAGTTCCACTTGTACATTTTGTACCAACTGTAGCATAGGAAAAACCAGATTCACTGGTTTACACATTCCTGCGAATTCATAAATATGCATTTGTTAGCGAAACTTTTAATACACAAAGACTTTACGCACTGGGTTGTGTTAATTCCTGTTAGGTACAAAGAGTTGAAAAGTAAAAACATTTAGAATAAACGAAAATCAATGTTAAATTAGCAAATTCACGATCGAAGAATTATCAATTTTGACGTTAAACCAACCAACGGTGTACCTAACTCTTATTTCATTGTAATAAGTTATACGAGTAGATAATAATGAATACCGAGAGTTCGATCAAACTCTTTGAATTCATTCTTATTTATTCCTTACGAAACATCTGGCTATCAACTTACCTGTACTGTAGGTACACTGATGGTGACTGTACCAACTGACATACACATCCTTATGACATGCAACGAAGGCTCAAAATGTTATTTAAACCTCATATTGACGGAGCTCAAATGTCCCATTTGGAACAAAAATCCTTTAGCAAACATACAGTTATTAAATTCAGAGTTTGCGTAGCTTCGGGATCATCGGAGTGAGGACCAAATATTAAAGTTGGTCTAAAGAAATATATTGCGCGGTAACCGCAGGATTAACTCGACGTCAACACTGTCCCGCTTACTGTGTACACTGCCGTGCAGAATGACTAGGTCATTTATGCTACACAATCTATTTTTTTTATATCTTAAAAGACGATTTTGTAAGAATTATTATGATTTAAAAGAGTGTCGTTGGGGTTTTTTGCCCATTCTTCTCCATAGGAACCTACGCTTTGGAATGGGCAAATAGCTTCATATTTCTGACTGACTGACCCCTTGACGATTCAAAAGTGCCTGTAAATGGTTTAATTGAAATAAATTCTTTGAGTTTGAATTTGAGTTTGATAAAGTAATGTAGACAAATGTAATGTCTAGTTTTAACGTATCTATGGAGTGTTTCAACAGTTTTTTTTTAACCTTTTTAATTAAATATTTAGACCCTAATTTTCAATAGGTATAAAATTAACGTAACAATAAGCACAATATTGTAGCGGTTACACCACCACATACAAACTACGCATCAAAGACATGACGTCACACAAATCCAGCATCGCGCAATTAGACTTTACCGCGCGAACGACATATTATAAAAGACTATCCGACATCATCAGTTGGACAGTTGCCCGCCAGACACAACATCCATCTGGTCGGAGGGTCCCTCCCTTTTCTATGGTGGATGAGTGAACTTTACACCCTGTTCCTCATACCCCTAAATTGGTGACCCCGTAAAAGAACACAGAAGCCTGAAGGAGACATCATGCCAGCCGGAGCAGGAGCGACGACTGGAGGAGCGACAGCAGAGAAGCAGGACGTCTGTAGAGTCAGCGTGAAGCTGCCGCCATTTTGGCCAGAGGAGCCAGCATTTTGGCTTTTTGTCCAAGTTGTGGTCCATTGCCAACCAATATCCAGACGGTTATTGCGTCACAATCTAATCTTCCTCTCCAGTCTGTCGCAGATTTAGCCAACCGCGTGCACGAGATCGCGCCAGCGCCCGCACCCGCGCTCACATCACCTCCCGCCGTGGAAAGTACGAAACCACCTGCAGCGAGATCAGCGAGCTGAAACAATGCATAGCAGAGTTAACAAGGCCGGCAGCGGCTCTGCAATCACGTGGTCCGGACCATCACCGCTCGCGATCATCAGACAGATTTAGACGTGATACGCAGCCTTCGTGCAACTACTTCAGCGTGACGTCATCATCATCATCACTCCCGCAAGCTTTCGTGAGGCGAGTCACATAGACAGCCAGCACCCACGGCTTCAACGGGTATCCCGACTACCAGCATGCAGCGAGCGAACGCGCGTTCCTGGTAATCACCCTCAGCCTCATCACCCTGACTCACTGGGGAATCACCGCAATCATCTCAATCACCGCAATCACCTCAATCACCGTAATCACCACAATCACCACAATTGCCACAATTACCACAATCGCCGCAATCACCGCAGACAGTTCCGACTCACCGTGAACTGTGCGCCACCCGGTTCCGACTCACTGGAACCTTAGCTGGTAAAGCATCGCAAGATGTAAGACTGATGAAGACTGATGAAGAAGATGTAAGTCTTTACACTCTTTACCCCTGAGGGGTATGAACCCCTAAAATATATCTCCACTGCCGTATCCTATCTCTTTCCTTTATTGGCCGGCTGGAGTGAACACTGACGAGGAATAGAGCTCACACCTCTTTCTTGCCTTTATTGGCCGGCTTGAGTGGAGAGAGGAAGGAAGTATTCCAGTAAGATGCTTGTAGGGATCTTGACCGTACTTCCGGGATTGTCCTGATAGCCGTGGAATACCGCTCCACTCCTTATAAGCACCTCAGGAAATGTTGCCCCCTTGTCGTTACGAGACATTGTGCTAGCGACCGTTTTCGGGGGCCCATTATTGAGTATGCAAGTCACCCCCTACCATTTTACCTGTGTATTTTCAACCGACTTCTAAAAGGAGGAGGTTCTCAATTCGGCTCCGCCAATTATGAATTTATTTTGATGATTCTTTTTTGTGTTTGGTAGAGCTTACTTCAGAAATAGTCCCATATAAGTTCGGTCAAGATCTGATGAGGGGTTTTTAAGTTAGCTTCAATAATACGTATTTTTCCCACCTAGTATATGTGGACGATGTTCTAATAGTTCCTGTCACTGTAATTTACATAGCAGGTAGTGGTATTTAATTTTTGGGGGGGGGGGGGTTTGTATAGGTACCACAACTAAAAAGTGAAAAATAAGAACTTTTTTACAAAAAATAAAACCGACTGCAAAAAAAAAAATCCGAAATCAAAGTTATTTTTAACTTTGTAGTGTTTTTTTTTTGGAAGTTGGTTTTATTTTTTGGTAAAAAGTTTTTATATATAAAATATTATGCAGGCAAGGGCCTAGCCTAGTCTAGTCTTTCCATAGTTCTAGATTACCAGTTCACATAACCACCCAAAACCATAATCCAATATCTTTGTTTCCTTATCTTGCAATAGTCCTGCACCAACCCCGGGGTTCCCCTTGGGTGGTGGTGCACTAGCATAGTGAGTACAGCGATAATCGTAGGTTGGTGCCTCGTTTCATTAAACACTTCTAACGGGCCTCTGCGAGTTGTCTTCGGCCTCTCGTACGTCTTGCAAACCTTCCTTCGTTAAGTTTATCTAATTATTTTTGCCTACTTATTAGGTACCTACTTATTTTTATTTTCTTATTGTTTTGACTATCTTTCGACATATTTTATGCTTATTAACTACGTCATCCTTTGTTATTTAGTATAACAATCTAAATGTACTTAAGTAGTAGGTATTTTAACTATATTGCGAAAACACTTTTGGTTTCAAAGGAAAACTATTGAATTTTATTTTTATTAAAAAATTTCACAGTATTTTATTGTAATATTTTATAGGGCAACGTATAACCACTGTCAAATAATATGATTAAATTTTAAAAATTATCATTTAATCAAGACGAAACCTCTGGCAATATTGCTATTCTTCTCGCAGGCACAGTCCAGCCGAGTTCTCGCTCACTATAACCAACCAGGAGACAATTCAGAGGATAGTCAAGAATCTGCGATCAAACGCTCGGGGTGTCGATGGTATCAGTTTGGAAATGTTAACACTCACATTGCCAACTACTCTGCAAGCCATCACTGATATCATCTGTTGATGGTCCATAGAATCGCGCACATTCCCTAGCCTCTGGCGACGCGCCATTGTTCGCCCTATCCCTAAAGTTAGTGACCCGGTCAATTTTAAAGAACTCAGGTCAATTAGTATACTGCCCTGCTCGTCAAAGATTCTAGAGCGTGTGGTGTATCTACAGGTAATTGAATACTTGGAGGCTAGCAACATTCTCCCTGAATTTCAGTCAGGTTTCCGTAAGGGAAGAGGCACTGCAACGGCTCTGATAGATGTAGTTGGCAATATCCTGGAGGCACGTGATGGGGGGGAGGGGTCGATCCTGGTCCTGCTGGATTTCTCGCGGGCCTTTGACGCTATTAATACCAACCTACTGCTGTCCAAGCTAACATACTATGGTTTTGACCGTGACGCTGTAGATTGGTTTAATAGCTATTTAACTGGTAGGTCACAGTACGTGCAGATCCACAAGGCAGACGGAACGACTCTGTCGTCCCCTCCACTCCAGGTGTCCAGGGGAGTCCCGCAGGGATCGATTCTGGGGCCTTTGCTGTACATCCTCTACAGCGCTGATGTTACGGAATCCTTTTTAAACTGCAAATATCATATGTATGCTGATGATATACAATTGTACATATCCTTTAAAGGGGATGATACAGCGTTGGCGGTGCAGAGGGTGAATGAGGACCTGCATAGAGTGGTGACCTGGTCTGAAGAGAACTCTCTGGTTCTGAACCCATTGAAGTCCAAGTTCATGGTGCTGGGTACAAAAACACAAGTTGCTGCAATACTGTCTGCCAAACCAGAGATTCAGATTAAGGGGGAGATTATTGAGCGAGTAGAACGGGCATGTAGTCTGGGTCTAATCCTAGATCCAGAGCTACGTTTCGAGGCTCATTTAAAAAATGTACTCAGAAATTGTTTTTATAGGCTTAAGGTGTTATATAGTATACGTAATTTTCTTAGCGTACCACTGAGAAAACAACTGGTTGACAGTCTGATCCTATCTAAGCTCAACTACTGTGACACTGTCTATGGGCCCTGCCTGTTCGGTAGGACAGACAGGTTAGTTCAGCGAATTCAGAATGCCTGTGTTCGTTTCTGTGTTCATGTCCCTCGTAGGCATCATGTGACGCCATACATAAACCAATTGAAAACACTAAAAATGGCTGCCAGGCGGAAACTTCACTTAGCCAGTTTAATGTTTGGCATTGTAACAACCCATAAACCGCACTATTTATATGGAAAGCTCACCTGGAGACAAGCTCATTACAAATATGGTCTTCGTTCTGTAGTTGGCCCGCTAATCATGCAGCAGCATAAAACCGCAGCTTTCAGAGGTAGCTTCAAGTTTGCGGCCACGCGCTGCTGGAATGACCTTCCACCACCAATGCGAGGCCTAAAAACAATACAGTCATTTAAATTTCAACTAAAGAAGTTATTGTTGCATGTACAACTCTCTGAACAATAAGTTTTTAAATCTCATACTTATTTTTCTCTTTGCTCACCTCATGGGTCATGGCCTGCGGTACTTGGTTTTGGATCTCCGGCAGCGCCGCGGCATGGCATTCGGTCCCGTCTGACGGGACTGCTGGCAGTGTCAGCGTTACCCCTGTCCGCATTCTTTCAATGTTGACAACCTATTTATTCGAATACTTTTTGATTTATCATATTATTAGTCCCATGTTTATTGCTAAATATTCATTATTATTTTTATTATTTCTAATTTCAAATTATATTTCAATTACCGTATTCGTTATTTGTGTTGTTCTATTTTGTATTTTTAATCGTGACTGACTTCTAAACTGTTTCATATTTATTTATACCTTCCTGTTGTTGGAGCTCCAAAGCTACTATTAATATAGTAGTTGGGACATCGGGTCACCCTTCAGCTTCCGGATTCCAAGGCTTTGTCTTTTTATTGGGTCCATCTCACCTTTCACATTCACTCACAAACGCATAGTTGCTAAGTTGAACACTGACATAACTTTTGCTGTTGCATATTATTACATCATTGGCCATTTTGTAATTCCTTACATAATTTTGCATAACTTCCTGTTGAGTGTAACCATAGATTATACAGAGTTTATTATTGGTAGTGACGCTTCGAAAAGTTGCCGCTACATAATGCGCAAAACGTTTTGAGGATGATATTCTCGTAGCATGTATGTTTCCTTTTTCTTTTATTTTAATCACATTTAAATTGAATTATATTATTTTTCTGTAAGTACGCTGTACTGTGTACAGTACTGCTGTACAGTGCCGGTACAGCGTCCTAGTTATTGTTTTTTGCTGCACCGAACGACGTCAATACGTCGGCGCCGGTTTGTCGCTGAAAACCAGCGCTGGGGCTCTGTCTTGCATAGGGTCGCAGCATAATGCTGAGCGATAGCCGTTTTGCGTGGATGTGACGCATGTTTCCCGCAACCTTTTCTATTATTTTTTTTGTGTGTAACCTCTTTTTTGCGTCATATTTACCGCAAATAAACGTATTTTCTTTCTTTCTTTCTATTACATTTGCGCAAAAGAGAATCGAGTAATTTTTCAAAATACTTAAAGTCGTTGACATTATTAAGTATTTTGAAAAATGCCTCGACTGTCTTTACGACTTGAATTGAGTGCGACCTTTTTTTGCACGGAAGTGTAAGAGGTTTACATAAGGGTTTAACTAACTGACGGTAGTCTGGGTTGATTTATTTGTCTTTAGCTGTAATTTATATTCTTCTATATTGAAATCATTGTAAAAGGGAGAAGTTATTGGCATTTGATGATAAGTTCCTCCTGTTAGCAAGAATCTCTTCTGCTTTTTTCATATAAGTTTGTAGATTCTTCTGCACCTACCGTACTTTAACAACCACTAATTTGACATTCACAAAGAAAATCACAGGACAATAATTATTATATCTGTTTTATGAGAGATTTGTATACCTACCAACGAAAATCAGAAAAAACATGTCGTCCTTTTTATAGGTCAATTTTTATCAACGTAGGTTTCGAACTTTGGTCATCATTTACCAAACGACGAATTGATGGTACCTAACTAGAAACAAGCAATTCCAATAATAGTACTCACTATTGTACCTAATTCTTCAATTCTGTGATCTTCAAAGATAAGTTTCCAGTAATACCTAGTCCGCCAATTACGTAAGGCTTTCAGGTCCGGTACACATACGATGCTGGCTTAGTGTCATTCTTCAGGCTCAATTTCGGCTAGAAAAGAAACCCTACAAATAGGAGCGAAAATCTCGAGCCTTGTTGGGTAATAAGTTGCTCAAAATTATGACCCAACAGGATATTTTGAACTTTTATATGAAAGTAGGTGATACCAAGACTGTTCGCATACAAATTACCCCCTGTATGTATGGGTGAAGTTTCGATTAATGTATTATGTATTTTTCGTGCACCCTTAGGGACTAGTCATAACAAGCGCCCGAGGCACGCGCACAGTAGGCTGCGTTTTGGGCGCGTGACGAGCGCACGCCTTCAATTCTTGAAGATCATAGAATTGAAGTATTACCTAGTGGGTACTATTATTGGAATCGCTTGTTTCTTGTTAGGTACCATCAATTATTCATCGTTTGGTAAATGATGACCAAAGTTTGAAATCTACGTTGATGAAATATGATCTGTAAAAAGGACATGACGTTTTTTTTTTGCTTTTCTTTGTTAGGTATACAAATCTCTCACGAAACAGATACATACAATATATGCAATCATTAGTTTTAGACGTAAAATAAGTATTTGGAAACTTTCCAAATACCTTTTTTGCTACTAAAACGGTTACAACATTATATTGTTATAATTGCAATTCATTATTGATGTTCTAGTTCGCTAGTTAGCCTCATTTCACATTTCCGTAC
This sequence comes from Xanthia togata, assembly GCA_963853775.1. Classification (NCBI taxonomy): domain Eukaryota; kingdom Metazoa; phylum Arthropoda; class Insecta; order Lepidoptera; family Noctuidae; genus Xanthia; species Xanthia togata. The sequence continues at coordinate 3,093,105 of OY970797.1, read as the reverse complement.
ATTAATATTGCCAAATTGATCAAAACAGCGAAATATTTGACATCTATTTGTGACGTTGCCCACTTTCAGAATAAACGTTCATAAATCATAAATTGGTTACTTTAAAAAAAGTATAATACGTTACAATACAGGGTGCCCAAAAAAAAACCATTTCCTTTCGATTTGTTTGTCGCGTTTAAATATATCGTTGTGCGTCATTGATTCTGGAATTTCTAATTAATTTACTTAGTTTGAATTTCCACGCATTATTTGAGAAAAGTACTATACAAGCCTTGGCCGCAATCAGGCATTGGACTCACTTATGTATCAATGCTCTAGTTGCAGGCCGCTACAGTATTGTACTATATATTCAGTGATTCAGGCTGTTATTTATCTGTTAGTTAATCCTGAAACTGGCAAGATGTAATGTAAATAAGTGAAAGTCTCTAAAGTGGTCATTGTCTTTGGAATTTCTCGGGACCCTAGGGTCCCGGACCTTTGGAAGGCGTACGAGTGGCCGAAGCCAACTCGCAGAGGCCCGTTAGACGTGTCTAATGTAACGAGGCACTAACCGACGATTATCCCTGTACACACTAATCTAGTGCACCCAAGGACAACCCCCGGTTAGTGCAGGACTATTGCAAGATATGGAAACAATGATATTGGATTATGAGTTTGGGTGGCTAAGTGAACTGGTTATCTAGAACTATGGAAAGACTATGGCCCCTTTCTGACCAATATCTTATATAAAATAGACAGGTAAAATAGCAGGGGGTGACTTGCACACTCAATAATGGGCCCCCGAAAACTCATTGTCTTCATCATTATGAAAAACTTTTCATATCGAATCAGCTGTTCTGTATAATATATATATATGTGTATTGACGTAGCTCAACAAAGCTGTTAGTGGTGGCTGAAATTCACCCAAAGTACAATGATCAAATCAGAAATAAAGAGAGATCAGTAGGAAAATCAAGGTAACTGACATAGCCCGAAGAATTGCCAATCTCAAGTGGCAGTGGGCAGGACACATTGCTCGCTGAATAGATGGCCGATGGAGCCTAAAGATTCTGGAGTGGCGTCCGCGTAACAGAGGACGCAGCGTTGGAAGGCCTCCCACAAGGTCGACGATGACCTTGTATACTCCACAGGAATCCGTTGGTTACGAGAAGCACAGAACCGGTCGCAGTGGTGATGCTCGGGGGAGGCCTATGTCCAGCAGTGGACGTCTTTTAGCTGAAACGATCATGAACTCGACGGAATGAGAGTCAGAGAGAGAGAAAGAGTCTCGCAGAGTTTTTTTTTGCGATTTCAGTGTTCAAGTTTTTCAGTTATTCTTATTAAACTTTGTAGATAGGTTCTGAAATATAGTCTGCGCCTGTAAAAAGGCGAAAAAAACTAGGTACTCTATCAAACTGTAATCTTCGTCTGAAATGCAAATCAGTTGAAAAGTAGTGAAAGTTCTATCACACTTTTATCACAAACTTTTATTAGACCACTTAAAATGCTAATGGCCTGGCAATTACATCATTCACGACTCTAAGGAAACTATAAAGTTAAGTAATTATCTTTCGGATTAACTAGGAGTTCACTCTCTTCAGTAGGAGTGATACTGTTTTACGTAGAATAAAATGAAAGACTCGATTTAATTTAGTTGTATTGGAATGGAATCGTTTATTCTATTTACATCTGGGTAATCATTAAAATCCCATTTAAAAATGAGTGCTGTGCTTATTTGGGCAGCGAACACTGAACAAAATCCCTGGACATATGTATAAATTAAAGATATTGGTACGAGTGATTCTATTCACTCATGTTAACACCAACAAATTAAAAATGTATCTTATAAATCTGTGTGGTTAAATAGTTTATTTCAGCCAATGGGACAGTGTTATGGCAGTGTTCCTTTCGATTTCAAGGATGCTTATCACTTTACCCTCAGATACATTGAGCATGGAGCAGTTGTGATTTTTTAACTTTCTTTCCAAGTTCGTCAACCACTCAGCAGGAGGAGAACCATTGTCTCTTTGCCAACAAAGATTAATCGAAACTGTTAGTACGAGTAGTTATTACAGTTAATACAGCAAGCGATTAAATTACCGGTAAACCTTGACAAACGAACTGGAATAGGTCGGTACTGAAACCTTGGAAACTACTAGAGTTTGGCATTTCAAACACGCTCCTTATCATGTAAGAGATCTGATATATTTACGACTAGGTACTAGATATAACTATGTAATGCCCGCGGCTTTGCTTGCACATTTTATTTTATTTTTATATCTACCTATTCTATTTTGGTTGATAAGTACTACCTTTCTATATAGGAATCAACCATCGCTTGCTTGATGCGTATTAGTCAATCAATCAATCAATCAATTTCTTTATTTGTATAGAATGTAGGTGTTACAATAATGGTGTTAGTTTCAGATATATTCCCGGTACATTCTGCCTATTGGCATACAAAAATATAGTGATTAACTTACAGATAATTTTGAAACTAGGTACTTACTTTAATACAAAATGAGATCATGGATCAGCTAAGTCTAAAATTATTTACATAATAAGTATTGAGGTAAATTGAAACAAATATTACAATTCATCATTTACAAAATCGGTAACAGAGTAATAACATTTCTCCGTCAGCAACGACGACAGGAGTTTCTTGAATTTTATTTAAGGGCTGATCCTTAAAACAATTTGGCAATTTATTAAATATAATAGGTGCCATACCAATAATGTTCGCATCCTCGTATCTTGTAATGCAGGAAATAGATGCTCGTTAGTTTTAACGAATATAGCTACTTCGAGAATGTATATACTAGGAAAAGTTAGTATTTTGTGTTTCTTGAAAAGAGGAACGCAACTATCTGTAACCTTGAGATTGAAAATGGATCTTATGCACTGTTTTTGGGCTTTAAATATAGACTCCCTTTCGGAACAATAGTGATTTCTGATTACAGTTGAGCCCAGTTTAGTTTGATTAATTTCATTAATCAGCCTATAATGTTTTCAATGCCTGATGGGACACAGACCTCCTGTCGGTGAGAGGGAGTGGGCCATTATCCAGCACTCGGACCCAGTGCGGGTTGGTAGATGTCACAAATGTCTTCGAATTTTTGATTCTAGGACATGCCGGTTTTCTCACGATGTTTTCCTTCACCGTTTTGAGAGCAGTGGTGATGAAATAATTTACACAAAGTAAAGCGTCTGTCTGGGTTCAAACCTACGACCTATAACTCGTAAACCGCAGCCGTTACCACTCGGCCATTACTGCTCGCAGCTCAGTTTTATTAATGTAGGTAGTCTATTCTTTTGTTTTTAGGGATAGATATGGGTAGGGTGGACATTAGTTATCTAAACCGAGCAATACAAAACTCCCTACTACTTATATACATGTTATGGCCCACAGGCACCTAATACTTACTTATTTTTGTTGTTGTTAGTTATAGTTTTAGCTAAAAAATAATTTATATTTTAGTGAAAAGAGCCCCTTCGCTTTTGTCCTGCTTATTTAATCATAATAATTAAAATAGTATTACTTATACGTGTGGCTCAAAATAACTAGGTACAAATTACAAACATTCTAAAAGGTTAGGTTATTACCACGGTCAGTCAGTAGGTGAGTAATCACTATTTACACGTTTAGGGGTCTTTATAGAGCACATTCTACTGTCAGTCTTGATCGTATATCACGCACTAGGTATACCGAAAATTGCGCAGGACTAACTGCACGTGAAGCTATAATTGTCATAATTATTCATGACTAGAATAACAATATTATCCGCCTTATAAAATTCTTGACTAAGTACCCTCAAGAATTCAATAGAAGACTACAATGCACACAAAAAAACATATATTGCTATATTTTGCCTATAAATTTTGCGGTCAAGTGCATACACGATAAACGCCTACAAAACTCGCGGTTGTTCCACGATTAATTTAATTGAACAAAAAATTGATAGGCGTGCCCCAAATACCTTAATAAACTAAGCGCAAATCATTTAGCTGAAAAACAAATATTAGGTACCTATTCGGACAAATGCGATTACTCGTATGATTAGGCAACTTAATTAAATTCTTTATGATGTATATAAATTCTTTATGATGTATTTGTATCTAATTGTTTGGTCTAGTGGTCGCAAGCGCTACTGTGGAGCATGAGGTCTTGGGTTCGATTCCCGGGTCGGGCAAAGTGTTATTGGGTTTTTCTATCTGGAATTTCTCAGTAGCAGCCCGGGGTCTGGATTTGTGCCCGGTTGATGGCAATAGGCTCTCCTCCTATTACGGTACACCTCTGCCCAACCCTTCGGGGAAACAAGGCGTGATGTTATGTTATGTTGTTTATTCGATAATTATATTTTGATACGTAAACGAAGTAAAGGGATTATGTAAGGATCCTAGCAGGTGACGTTCTGTAGTTTCTGTCTACCCCATGGCAAGAAGGCGTGATTTTATGTATGTATCTAAGTATATAGTCATTTGTTCTACAAATGTTACGTGCTCATGTTATCGCCTAAAATAAATAATTGTAGTGGAAGGAATTCCATAATTATTCTTATTTAAAATATATACAAAATCAGAAATCTAAATTAATATGGAACTCAACTCAGACTATTACTTACAAAAAGATGGAGGCATCGTGAAGACATAAAATAATGCGAATAATAAATTATAATTATTAATAAGTAGAACACAAATGGCGAAGTTTAACGCGTAAATTATTAACTGCGATGAAAACCATTTATCTCAGAAACTTTGTAATTAACGCCGGAAGGAAAATTCTTGAACATTAAAAGGTATACAAGTATGGTATATACCTATTGTTTTTTTATGTTCAAATAATATGTAGCAAATACTAGAATAGAAAGGATATTACTTTTCATCAATAGGCTAAATATTAATGATTATTTCTATGCAATTATCCGGAAGAGAACTGCGTCAGTCTTAAACAATGTGCGGGGGAGTAGCAACAGCATCCTGAAAATGATAGCAGATAGGTTGGACGCATCATCAATCTGCATGTGAGAGGTAAGGTTTGATGACATTAATATTTTCCACTTTTATTTCTTTATCTACTAACATACCTACTTTGTAAGCTTTTTGTAACTACTTTATGGACGTATAACACTATGGGCATAACACTGGAAAACTCTCACAATTTTAGGCTACAAATTAACGAGTAATAATCGACCACCTTACATTTTTTTTTTAAGTGTGTGCAAAATGGCTAAATGTGAAGACACATTAGCAATAAAATAAAATCAGCTGATGATAAAGTAAAAATTACCTGGCAAATAATTAATAATGAAACCGGTAGGAAAAAACAGCGTAATACTGAATTTAATTTAGAGACTGCACATGGTCCCATCAACTCAGATGTAGAAATAGCTCAGGAATTTGAAAACTTTTTTGCTAATATTCCCCATAAAACCACTGAAGCTTTAAATTCCTCACCCGCGCTTTCTGCTGCCTTACTTAGAAAGAATGTAAAAGCATGCCCTTTGGAGTTTAGGTTTCAGCATACAGACCCCCAGGCTGTTATAAAAGCTTTTAAAGATCTTAAAATTAAATCAACAGAAGATCTGTGGGGAATGTCTGTAAAAGTATGTAGATCAGTCATCGAAACCATTGCGCCTTATTTAGCTTTCATATTTAACACTAGTGTAGACCAAGGCGTCTTTCCGGATCTCATGAAACACAGTAAAGTAGTTTCTTTGTTCAAATCCGGTGATAGTAAGGAACCCAACAATTATAGGCCTGTGTCAATTCTGCCAGTTCTCAGTAAGGTATTTGAAAAGTTGATACTCAATCAAATGTTACGTCACTTCAATAAAAATTCCATCTTTCATGACCAACAGTACGGTTTCACCAAAGGGCGCTGTACCACTGACGCCGGTGTCACCCTAATAAAGAACATTTTTAACGCTTGGGAAGAAGCACAAGATGCCATTGGAATCTTCTGCGACCTCTCGAAGGCGTTCGATTGCGTACACCATGAGACACTTCTGCTGAAACTGGACCACTATGGGATTAGGAATACAGCTCATGATTTGTTAAGATCATGCCTTAAAGATAGAAAGGTTAAAGTTCAAGTCAATGGCACAAACTCATTAGGGTCTGAAATGGTAATGGGCGTTCCTCAAGGTTCAATATTGGGTCCATTCCTCTTTTTAGTTTATATTAATGATTTACCCCAAATATTTCTAAATCAACCAAAGATGGTGTTATTTGCAGATGACACATCATTGATATTTAAAATAAACCGACGGTCACCAAATCTTGACGACGTGAATATCTCTATTGTTCAGGTCCAAGATTGGTTTACGGTAAATAATTTGGTACTAAATAATAAAAAAACCAAATGCATTAGATTTAAATTACCAAATGTTAGAAGTAGCGAATGTGACATCATATTGAATGGAGAAAAACTGGAATTTATTAATCAAACAGTTTTCCTTGGAATCACGCTAGACGAGAAATTACAATGGGGACCCCATATAACATCTCTCGCGGGGCGGCTAAGCTCGGCTGCTTATGCTGTTAGAAAGATAAGACAGTTAACAGATGTAGAAACCGCGCGTTTGGTCTATTTTAGCTACTTCCACAGTATTATGTCGTATGGCATTTTACTGTGGGGTCGGGCTGCTGACATTGAATCTATCTTTGTTTTACAAAAAAGAGCTGTCAGAGCCATTTATAATCTACGTCGTCGCGAATCTCTCAGGGAACTATTTAAAAAGATTAATATTATGACGGTACCTTGCCAATTCATTTATTCAAATATTATGTATGTGAGAAAAAATCTACATCTTTTTAATAAAATAAGTGATAGACATAATTTTAATACTAGAAATAAAGATAAAATAGATCAACCATTTTTCAGACTATCTAAAGTAAATACATCTTTTATGGGGTACTGTGTTAAATGTTACAACAGAATACCTTGTGATATATTAGAATTAAATGAAAGAAAATTTAAAAATCATATAAAAAGTACACTTTGTAAACAAGCATATTACAAATTAGAGGATTATATCCAAGATAAAAATGCTTGGAAACATGCTGGTCCTGCTCCATAGCACAATTCAGAATCTAGACAAAATCGAACTGGTTGCTAATTTAATTGTATAATTTTTTTAATTTTTTTTTTAACATTTATTTTATTTTTTGTGATTACTTGAACTCACGCACTGACTTATTATTATTAGTATTACTTATTATAATGTTTGAAATATAGTATAATTTTACAATGTTTGTAAGTATGTGAGCACCATGCATCTATCACATAATTATGTCATTCCTTAATTTTTCATTCTTTTTACCTATCGTGGTATAGTAATTTTATTCTAGGTGCATTGTCTTCACATATAATTATATAATAAGTGTATACAACTTAAAACGATTTTTTTTTGTTAAAAGAGTAACGGTGGAGTTTCTTGCCCATTCTTCTCCATACGAAAACTACCTTTTGGAATGGGCGACTAGAATCAGTTTTATTATTTTTGTAAAGTTTGACGTTCAAAAGTGCCTTTTTTGTGCCTAATTGAAATAAATTATTTGACTTTGACTTTGACTTTGCAGTTGCAAAAACAACAAAAACATGTTCTCCCATTAGTCAGATAGATTAGCGAACAATTTTTGAAAAGTCCATGAAATTCCTATTGGACTGGTTTTTTTTTTGCGAAGATTCAAGTGTCAGGTATTGATTCCCATAAAAATTATAGGTGAATACAGGAAGGCAGGGTGCCAAAAAAATGGTAAAAATGGTAAAAACCAGTTTTTCGCTTCTAGAGCAAAAACTACAGCTCGGACAAAAGAAGGTTAATGTAACAAATGTGCACAATAAAAAAAAAAAAGAGAATGAGCTCCGGTAGAGCAAAATCGGTCCAGAGTTCTAACTACAGTTAAATTTTCAGATCAAAATGTTGCAAGCTTTTTGCAAGCCGTCGACTTTTGCAAAAAGGGACCTTTTTTAAATCGACTGGCAGGGTATTTTAATTTTCGAAAAATGTAATAATTTTAGTTCCTCTGCATTAAACAGGAGTTGAATTACAATTTTCCAAATTTGTAGATTATTTGAAAAAGAATAAAGTTGAAATTTAAATGTAGTTAGAAGGCTACAAAACTGACATCATATCAAAATATAATCTCTCTATCACTTCCGACACGCGAGTTATTAAATTTACAAGATTTGCAAAAAACGTGTTTTTTTTGGGAATTACGGACGATCCTTTTTTTTTTTTTTTTTGGGTGGGAAATCATCTAATGACTTCTTCGGCTCTGGGCGGAGTGAGAGGGTGTGTCAGACTCTTACTGACCACCCGTGTTCCTTCAGTTACCTGTGCAAAGCCAGGGGGCACGGTATCCTTTTCGGACTTTCCCGCAACCCCCGGCAGGCATCGGTCCCATTCGACCATTGGTCCCTTCATCCGCTGACATCTCTTTGAGGCGCGCGTGGAACACAACGTGCCGTCGACCCGGGCCTGGTCCTTACCGGACGGCGAGCTACCCACTGCTCACCGTCCGCAAGCCCACGCCTGCGGTGGCCAGGAATCGGCAATTGATTCCCGACGCCCAGAGAGGCTCCTCCTGCTGCGGCTATGGGCGTGAGGGCGCGAATTTTGCCTTTCTCTCACGCGTTCCGCCTCCTCCTTTGCGAGCACTACAGCTTCGCAGAAGGAGGTGACGTCCTCCCATGCCCTCTCGCTCCGTACCATGGCCTGGACCAGGGCCGGACGCGAGAGATCCCCGTCACCGATCGCCTCCACGAGGACACGGTGGTGCTCTGCCCAAGCCGGGCAGACCTCCACCGTATGCTCCACCCTGTCCTCCAGGCGATCCACGCAGTTTATGACACCCGGGCGTTTCCTCCCGCCTGATAGCGTACAGGAACCTCCCGAAACAGCCATGTCCGGTGAGTACCTGTGTCAGGCGGAAGATGAGGACGCCGTGGCACCTCTCTAGCCACTCCTCAAAGAGGGGACTTATCGCCGCAATAGTGGCGTGCCCAGCACTGGGTTGCAACAATTGCACTCTCCATGACGCCATGAGATCCCGTCGGTGCTCTGTCCGCTGTGCCGCGATTTCTCACGGCATCGGAGTCAACACATTTGTTACATTAACCTTTTTTTCGTCAGAGCTGTAGTTTTTGCTTTAGAAGCGAAAAACTGGTTTTTACCATTTTTACCAAATTTTTTTGGCACCCTGCCTCCTTCTATTCGCCTATAATTTTTATGGGAATCAATTCCTAAGACTTAAATCTTCACAAAAAAAAATCGAATAGGAATTTCATGGGCCAAAAAGCTAATCCGATCTGACTACATACTGGCCTTGGTTGTCTGAAAATAAAATATTTTAATTTTATTTTATTTTATTAAAAAGAAACTAAACCACCAACAAGTTTCAGAAAATTGATATTTTTGGCCTACATTATCTATTTACTCAGTCTTGTGCGTTGATTCAAATGTCAAGAAAATGAAAAAAAATACTTTTAAATCTTATCTTATTACTAAATTTAAAAAACCTTGAGCTTTAGCAAAAAACAGTAAACCTGGTCAGTGGGAATTACCGTTTTACACTATTTCTATGTTTTGTTAAAACTAGTTCTTTTGCCAACCACGATATTTATATTTTCTACAAAATTACAATCTAGTTTTAGGGTTCCAAAGGGTGCCAATCCGTCCGTCCCTCCGTCTGTCAAATTTGCAATGACCGTTTATTAAATTGAAATAACGTAACATAAACATTACTTCACGCCTGTATTCCCCAAAGGGTTAGGCAGAGGTGTACCTTTAATAAAGTCCCATATAATAGGGACCACTGAATAACTAATATCTCGCGTAAAACAAAATTTGTAAGATACTGTGGGCCCACCAACGCGCGCGGTAACTGAATCGAACATTCGATAAAACAAATATAAAGATAAAACAAACGATCTTAAAATTTAATATACTCGATTTGCAAATAATTAGTAATAATACCTAGTTTTAAGATTTTTTCATATCTATGGGTGAAATTAATTCTGCTGGTCGCTATCAGCTATAGGATAGTTTTATTTTCGACGAGACAAGTAGTGTTCATCATTGTCTAGGACGGTACCGAGGGCTCCAGGTTCTGCGCTTACACACACATTCACAGCGTGTTTGTACACTTGGTCACACCACACCACAAGTAAAGCGCGCGTCGCTTCTTGAGATAAAAATACTGTACGTGAATGTATTAACGAGTAGGTATCTATAGTAATAATATAATTGCGGTTTTGTTACATTTTGCAGCCGTTTGACCTTGCTCCTACATTCTGGTGGACCTTGCTTAGAAAGGATATGAAATCTGATCCGAGTCATGCACTAAGGTTCCGTTACTTTTGCATAAGTTATTAATAGCAATAATAGTATGTTTTGTTCAATTGAAAATCATTGCAGGGGGTGAGGTAGTCAGTAAGGTTGTAATACTACACTCTCTGCTGAAAATGTTGTTGAATTATCAAAATGATAGGCGTTGCCATTGTGTGTTACAAAATTACCCCCCAGGTTTCTCCCGAGTGCAGTGTTACTCCGAGAAACCAAGAGTGTATCTTTAATAGATGCTAAATCGATATATCTACAATCATTTTTAAATACCTATAGTTTTAGCTGAAGCAACATTGTTGTTATTTTTAGCATCGCTAGTTTTTATCAAGGTCAAGCATCATACGTAATTCCACGTAAATATCTGCGCACACGCAATGGATTTAAGGTTACAAAATAGGAAAGCTTGAAACTCATACAAAAAATTTAAGCAAATGCATACAAAAGCTCTCTGAATCAACGTTCCCATACGATTTCCGGCAAACAGCATTTAAATTCATTAATCAGGTTACTGTAAAATACATTATTATAGATAAGGACTGCACATTGTAAATTATAGTCAAGTTACACCGGTTGATCAAGATACGCAGGATGTGGGTGCATTGTGCATTTTATGACAGCATTAAAATTGAATAAATATCTAATTGTTTTCATAAAATAATTAGGCAACTGTAAATAAAATATCTAAACAGCTCAACTGTGCGGCTGTAGAAAAATTCAATAATTAGCGATTATTCATCCACTAACAAAGTAAAGAAAGAGAGAAAAATTGTTTAATATGCACAAAATAAACGCACATTACATAAAATACTCATTTGCTAATTATCCAAAAGCCTCATATTCAATATTTAAAAGTTTGTCAAATTTTGTCCATTGCTTGATGTCGGGGCCAGAGACCAAAGACAATTAACATTGATATTGCGTAATTACTGTGTTGAGTTTGTGGAACTTTTCGGCACCTAACTTGTATGCGCTGCTGAATGGGTCGCACATACCTTGGATGTCAGCTTGAAATGATAAGTCACGGATAGCCAAAGATGATGGTTTATTAAACTACCACGTGATTAATGTATGATGGATGACCGTTAATGAGTACAGTTATAAGTAATTTGTGCAAGGCGATGTAAAAATGCTGTTCTATGTAATGCGCGCGTGCCATATACGATACATGACTCGTACACAACTAGTTAAGGCAAATAGCAATCAACTTCAATGAAAGTCGGTCTAAAATTCTTTCTACTGAAGATACTTCCTGAGGACGACCACCGTGTGACGGCCGCAGACAGTCGTGACGCGACAGCGCGATGAAACTCTAGTAGAACTATTTCTAAGAAAACTTAATGATAATTGTTCTACCAGAATCGCATTGGACCGTCGCGTCACGCCTGTCTGGGAGCCTATTTGAAGCAATAGCAGTAGGGTCCAACATACTCTTCCGCCTTTCAAAGCAGAGGCAATTCACCAGAAAGACATCAGATAGCTACGTATAAAATGCAATTAAAGTACCAACTGAAGCGAGGCCCTTCCACGTTTCAAAGTATGAATCATGTACTGTCAGGAAAACCGTTTGGTGTATATCGTATATCTATTTTCAATTGTCTGTTATATATCGATGTGAGCCACCAAAAATCCACATCCGCAGATGCAAAAAAATCTGCTTCCGGAACATACCATATATATCACCTTTTCTGATACATGAATTGTATATTATGCAATGTGGGTTACAAAGTTGTTAAAGTAAACTGCATACTTATCTGTTTTATAAACTGTACCTACCTAACTTCCGTTAACTCCCTTCCAAATGTCCTTGCTAAGCGTAGTCTTAACTTCAATATCAACATTGTTAAAAGAAGTCGGTTAATCAAACCAGTTAGCAGTACTGACGCTTTAATTAACTTGAGTTTATCTTTGTATTTTTGTTTTGTACTCCAATGAGACCGGACATGTAAAATGCTGATTTTAATATATTTAGTTTCAGTGTTGTGTAGTGTGAGGGCGGCCATTTTCTATGATTCGTATTATGGGACTGAGATTACTAGGGAAGATGTGAAAAGGCATGATAAGGCCAATACAACTTTGTGAGTACTGTTTATGATTGTTTATGTGTCTATATTAAGGACTTATCTAATTTAAGTAGCCGTGTTTTTCTCCGAAATATCTTATCATATTTTGGGAGCTTCATTGCTTAATAATTCATCCTCGGATCCAAAATTATTTCTTATATAAAGTTATCTGGCGTTAAATGTGTTTGCCCTAAATCTTTGAGAATACGTTCAAGAACTGTTAAATTATTAATTATTACGACTCATGAATCATTTTGTCCTTTTGTGGCTCCAGTAGTACCATCATCTATCTCATCTTTAATATTTTCAATGTTGAATTATAACATTTTTGTACTTACTTTCGTTTTGATATTATACTCCCGACTGTAGTTTTTTTTAAAGTATTATTTCTATTTTTTCTGTAGCTGGTGTGTGAATGAGGTCGAACCATGTGATCCTTACGAAGGCAGGAGAGTTGATGGCTCCTGCAACAACCTCCAACACCCTCCGAGGGGAGCCACACATACTCCCTTCGCGAGGGTATTGCCTCCGGTGTATGATAAAAGTAAGTGAGAGTCCAGTTATTATTACGAGAATAGATTAAATAACTTACATTATTCGCTTTATTAAGTATGTTCAATCGAGAGAAAAGAGAAAGTGTATTGGCACAAATAAAAGTAATAGGAGAGAGAAGGACTGACAAAAAGGAATAGGATCTGCACAAAGGACTGCAATTAATAGATTATAAACGCAACAATATCAGAGTCGGCTAAAGTTTCTCGTTTTAGGCAATGATGGATTTCGACACTTGATTTTCTTTTGTTTGGAGAGAAGCAGAATATTATTTTCCGCAGAATCACCCTTCTCGTTAGATTTTAAATACATCCTATTCCTCTAAGAACAAATACATACACTATCTAAGCATGAATATAATAAACATTTATGTTACAGACTTTGAGCCGAAAAAAACAGCTTCTGGCAATGAGATGCCCCTCGCGAGGTACCTGAGGACTCGTCTCTACTCAGAAGGCCGTGTGTCCAGCCAGATATTCACTACGTTGGCCATACACTACTTTGTCTTTATGTCTGCTGATGTCGTCTCTTTACACGATACAGGTATGGTTTTATCATTTTTTGTGTTTTAGTTGAAAATTAGTTACAGCGTCTAAAAAGAAAATAAAGAAGAAGAATTTTTGCACAAATATGACCCAAATTATAAAAAAAATGTGGGACACACTTACATATTTGTACTCATGATATATCTGGTTTTTTTTTTAATTTTTCCTAATTTTTTCTTCGGAATTTTGTGATGGGTAGTAGCAGTATATTAACGGTTTTATTTTTCTTTGTGTTATCTAATTAAATTTAAGCTGTTGGTTTTATTGAACACTAGCTGACCCACAGACGTTGTCCTGTCCAAACAATAGTTTATGTAAAAATCCCATACAAAAAAGGACGTTCAGATAATTATTTTCCTGAGAATTGTTTTTGTGTCCTTTTCATGAAAACCTAAATCGGACTATGTAAACATTTTAAAATAAAAATAGTCAAATCGGTCCAGAAACACGCGATGCGCGTACCAACGAACAGCATTTCATTTTTATATAATACTAGCTGCACCCCGCGTTTTCACCCGCATAAGTTTTGATCCCGTGAGAATATCGGGATAAAAAGTATTCTATGTGTTAATCCAGGTTATAAACTATCAGTGTGCTAAATTGTATCCAAATCCGTGCAGTAGTTTTAGCGTGAAGAAGAGACAAACATACACACTCACAAACTTTCGCCTTTATAATATTAGTAGGATATAGATGTGTAACTAGGCCTTTAGTACCGACACGATATTTTATGGGTAGTACAGTCGGTGTATTTCTGTGAACCTTGAAAAAAATTTGCAATGAGTTTAAATGAATCCAGTTAAAAATCATTCCTTTCGAAACCGGATTTCATGGGTATACAGTACGGAATAAGGAAGTCGTAAGAGTAAGGAAATGTAACAACTTTTTGTTACGCGGACGTAATATAAATATGCGAAGTAAATGATAAATTCTGTTGTTTGAAAATTTAACGTAAGACAAAATGTATCACTAATATTTATAAAAAAAATACATATTTTCTTTATACCTACTACATTACAAGAAATAAATGATTTAAATGTCTATTTCTGTTTAAAAAATTAGAAAAATTACACATTTTACTCCAGATTTTTTTATGTTATGTACTTTCAACTATTCACACGAAGATTAACTCGACATTACTTTTCCAGTAAACTACATAGCTTGGCGGCCATACTGCTGCGCCGAAAGGGGCAAGACGGATTACATGTGCGCTCCCAACAAGATACCTGATGATGACCCGGTGCATCGCTTCTCTGGCGTCCGTTGTGTTAACATGACCAGGCCAGAAACCTTCCAGACCATTGGATGCATCAAGAATGATACTTCACCTGAAAGAGTCAGTAATATTTATTTATCTCATTCTCACTCCCGCTTTTCGTCCTTAGCATGCTCGTCTTTCTAATTTTACTTTTCTTTAAATTCTTCTGTTTTTTCTTTCTTTCCTACTAGACATTGCTAGTCTCTTATTTTCTTTTCGTAGACTTTATTTTTCTATAGCTAATATTTTGCTTTAGGTAGGTATAACTGAATTTTATCAGTGGTACTAGTTGATGCTTTGTTACATTATGTTCTAACTATGACGTGTGTAATGTATTGTGATGTGAATAAATTAATAGGATTATGATCTAAGACTAATTTGCCCATGATTATAACATTTTTATTATGTGAACACCGTAATAAATATACATGCTGTTGTTCTTTTTGGACAAGAAGTGTCTGAGATTTATATTTTAATAATTATAATTAAGAATACAAATTATTAGACTTCAACTAAAACTTTTTATTAGAAACTTAGTTGGACAAAAACTTACTAGAAAAAATATTAATATTTGATTTAAAATTATTTAAGTTGTTAATGTTCTGTGTGAAAATGGTATTCAGAACTCATACATCACAAATATTATTATGCGTATACACATATAAACATTTATGGGAAATGAGTTTATAAATCTGAAAAAAAAAAAACAAATGTAAGGTTCAAAGTCTGGGACCAAAAAGTGGTCCCAGACTTTGAACCCTGAATTTGTTCATAGCGTTGTGGAACGCCGATCATCCTAAAATTCTTTAGATAACTATATAGTATATCCTTATGATTGTAAAATCTACACGCTTGATACCTTATTATATATAATTTTATTGATCCAACCATACTTTTCAGATAACTATATAAATAATATCTTCCTAATTTTAGATTGTATCATCAACTCCGCTGCTAGACCTATCCGTTATATACGGCAATCAATTGGCTGCTTTAAATCAAAGAGGGAGAACATTTCAAGGAGGTATGGTGAAGACTGAATTGGATGACAAAGGTAGAATCTGGCCACCCAGTACTAACACAACTGCCAACGTCTGCTTCTTGAATCAAAAACCTCAAGAGACGAGGTGTCATGCAATGCGTGAGTATTCAACGTTCTTTGTATTTATTTATCAAGATATTTACCCACTTAGTCTCGACCTTGAAAGACGTTAAGAGCTCATCCAACAAAATAATTTATAAGATCTTCGAATGAACTGTAAAAAATTATGAATATTTTATCTAAGATAAAATATTCATAATGTTTAGACAATCTATTCTTAAATTATAAAGCGTGAACAAAAATAACATTAATTTTTGTTTAATTTCAGCCGAGGACGGTGGTAACACTCTAGCAGGCATCAATCTAGTGGTGGTATGGTTTTGGAGGAATCACAACTTTATTGCTAAAGAACTAGCTTCTGTCAATCCATGCTGGGATGACGACAAACTATTCAATATATCAAGAGATATTAACATAGCTATATCACTACAACTTTATTATTATGAATTGCTGCCGTTATACATGGGTGAGTTATTGTACTTTATTCAGATATTTTATATCGAGTTCTCTATTGTCGGCATGAACTACATCTAGATAGGCATGCTATAAAAATATAATAATATGATAATCAGCGAGGTGTTAAAGACTATCCGCAGTTTGTCAGACAATTAAGTATCTCTCATAGATTTATGAAAGAAGGAGATATGCCCGCTAGTTGAAAATGTATCGGAACTGGTGTCCCCAGTTTGTCCTTACAACCTCGCCACAACTACACATGCAGTTTAGTAAAACCCATAGACATTTTATTTTTTATTTTACTTTATTGGGACATAAAACAGATAGGTACACATCAATAAACGTGAGACAGAATAAATTAAAAACTAGGTAAACGTGTAACCCACACCAATGTCCGCGAAATAATTGTATATTATAGTTACTTTAATACGTGCCTCGATTTTAAAGAAATTTAAAAAGTACTCGAACTCTCTCGTAGGTATTTTGGAATAAATAGGTACCTATAGGTATAAGATGGCTATTTCAAAGATGCAATAGCCATCCTTTTAAACTTAATTTAAATAAATTTAAAAAGTACTCGAACTCTCTCGTAGGTATTTTGGAATAAATAGGTACCTATAGGTATAAGATGGCTATTTTAAAGATGCAATAGCCATCCTTTTAAACTTAAAGGTACCTATAAGTATAAGATGGCTATTTCAAAGATGCAATAGTCATCCTTTTAAACTTAAAGCGCGAAAATATCTAAGTCGATGAAGTGGGTGTTATACGTATCTACAATGCGTCGGAGAGGCGCCCGTGCACCAGCGTGAGTTCTGCACCTTGCGGTGTGAAACAGCCGAGGCACACGCAGCTCTCGACGCATCACAGTTCTTGGTACAACGTAACATAGGTTATTGGTGACATCTGGACAATCGAACCTGTTATTACAAAGACCATGAAGCATCACGGTCATCAATAGTCTTGACTCCAAGCTTTGAAGTTTATTACGTTTTAATAATTGATTGTATGGTAATTTAGAGTTAGTGCATCTGTAATGCATACTACGTAATTTTTTTTTGAACCATGTCCATTCTTTTTATATAAACACATCAAAAATGGGACTCCAAATCGGTACTGCAAATTCCAATTGAGAACGGACCAAAGCTTTGTAAAGTTGTAAAAAAGTAGACGGTCAATTTAAGTTGTTTGAAGAACGCATGACCAAACCAAACATACATGAGCAACTTGATCACGATGCGCAGACACAAACACGCCCCCATGCCACTTCTCCTGTTTTTTTTCTATTTCTATAGTATCTCCACTTGTAATCAAAACAATTTTGCTAATTTCATTATTGTTTTGTCATTTGAATTCTTGCAGTTTTATAACGATTTCAATTATTTATTTGACAGGATACGATAATATGGTGAAAGATGGAGTGATCACACCAACAGGGGGATTCAAAGATGATTATAATCCACATGTGTATCCTCAAGTTTCTCTGGAATATCCCTTCGTTTTGAGATGGGTGCATACTATCCAAGATGGTCCTCTAAAGTAAGTATTGCAACCTTATAACCACCTTGCAATCTTTTCATACCTTGTAAATTTAGTTGTTATTTAAAGAACTATGGTGATATGATAACCAAAAATAGCAAAATGTTTTAAATATGCTTAAACTTTTAAATCTTATTTAAATCTTACACAACAATAAGTAGGTAGATATATTAACGACTGCCTCGTTGGTCTAGTGGTTGCAAGCGCTACTGCTGAGCATGAGGTCCTGGGTTCGATTCCCGGGTCGGGCAGTGTTATTGGGTTTTTATAGCTGGAATTTCTCAGTAGTAGCCCGGAGTCTGGATTTGTGCCCGGTTGATGGCAATAGGCTCGCCCCGTATTACATGGGACTTAAAACATAACTGGCGAAATGTGGGTGTACCTACTACAGGTACACCTCTGCCCAACCCTTCGGGGAAACAAGGTGTGATTTTATGTTTATTTTATTATATTAACGAGCAGCTGATAATATTTTTTAAACAATTTATCATGGCAATAAATTATTTAAAGATAGATAGAATGTTCTTTATTACTCGTATTTACATCATAAAAATTACAGATATATATGTATCCTACTTATTTACCCCTGATAATACTATTAACAAATTCTTAAAGGTGATGGAGAAAAAACCGTTTTATTTAAGACAATTGTTTCTAAAGGCCCGATCACACGTACCACAACCATACCACAAACACAACCACAACCACACCACAACGATAACACGTTGACGGGCGCAAAGAAGTATGAAAATATATAGTTTATTCACATAGACAGACACTTGGCCGTCAAAATCAACCGTATCAACCCTGTCTGCAAACACTAGCCACAACGTAACCATATCGCAACTACTAGCGACAACGCAACTGCAAGAAACTGCAGCGACACTATTCACACGTAACCACTGCTTGCCCACATTTAGTCGCTGCGATGTGGTGTTTACAGGCCCATAACCTAATTTAAATGATCTTTTCAGATTGTATGACAAAGATGGCTACTACCTAAAACAAGTTCCCATAGTAAACCTCACATTGAGAACCGGATACTTCGGTGTAGATGACAACATGGATTATTTGACTCAAGGCAGCTTTAGACAAGGAAGCGGTAATGAAGACTATATTGCTGATCCTGATGTAAGTCATAAGTTTCGAATTGATTGCGATTATATTATCTTCGTTTGAATCTAAATGAACTGTAACAATACTATCAAGTCTCTCAACACCCTGATTATTTGTAGTCCAATCACTTGCTTTTGATATCAAAAGCAAGTGAAAAAACGAACGAAGAATGAGACCGAAGTGTTTAGTTCCTTTGTTTTATGTTCTAGATTATTATTTTCCTAGAGCTGTCGCTTTCTATGTTCTATGTTATAGAGTTGGTTTCCGCATTTAGTCCTTCAGGTGGACCGGCGGTGGTTATTCCAACCAGCCCACTGGGAAGAAGATGAAATAAGAATTTGATGAAATCTCCTGAGCTGTCACGTATCAAAGACATTTTTAAACCTTTTCCCGTATCATCCTCAACCAAAATCAAAATCAAAAGTCATTTATTCAAACTAGGCTGAGAATTAGTAGTTTTAGAAAATCAAAGTTACATAAGACAGTCCCCCAAAACGCCCACCCTTCACCACTTCCTATGTATAACCATCGTGTTCAACACATTTCCATGTCAAATTATATATTATTTATTTATTTAATGTGACGTATAATCTTAAATTGTATTGTTTTACTGTGTTCTATTTCAGATCACAGAGATCGGTCTGGGTCCTCATCAGTATGTGTCAGACTTGATGACGAATGATTTGGCCAAGAACCGATACTTCGGATTCCCACCTTACATTAAATACAAGGAGTTTTGCTTCGGCAAGCCTATTCGTAGTTTCGATGATCTGCATGGCTCTATTGATCCTGAGGTTGATAAGAGTTTCCTGTCTTTATTATTATAATTTTTTATTTTTGTTATTATTTAGAGGGATGAATGATATGGTTTTGAGACTTTTTGCCTTTTTGCTGGGTTTTTTAATAGAGTTATTTGGCGGATAATGTTTGCTAAATTCCTGTGAAATTAAATAAACTTATTTCAGTGTAGATGTTAAAACTATGTATTTTTACATTTCAGAGGATAGAAATTCTAAGAGAAGTGTACGAGAAAGTAGAAGACATTGATCTGTTGGCTGGTATCTGGGTAGAAAAAATGATACCTGGAGGTTTCGTGCCTCCAACGTTCTACTGCTTAGTCATAGAGCAGCTCAGACGTAACACGGTCTCTGATAGACATTGGTATGAGAGGCCGGATCGACCTAATGCATTCACCTTTGGTAATATTGCACATGATTATTATACCATTGTTCAAGGTTACAATTTAGCATATAATGTATTGGAACGGTTACTGTTATTAATAAGTTTGCATAATTTTGATACATAATTATTACAACTGGTGGGCACCCAGTGGTCGAAATTCGACCATAACATTTCAATTTTAAGTTTGATAGGATGGTTTAGGACAGTTCATACTAATTCCATATATAGTACATACTAACTTGCTGCCATGTCGCATTCAAAGGCCATCTTTAACCATAAATAATAGAGTGTGTGTGTCACACGCATGGTAGTGTGTGTAATGTTTTTTTGTAATAAATTGAAATAATTTCTAATGCATATTTATACAAATATTAACTTTCTGCACTCCTTCTCTATATAAACTTACTGTGCCAAATTTCATACTCCTCCGTCCGCGTAATTTTCGTAAAAAAGGGTACAAAGTTTTTATGTCACGTATTTATATAAAGATTACTAATCTATATGTTCTTCTTTTCACGTGACGACTATTAATTTATTATTCATTATTTGCTTTTACAGAGCAACTAGCTGAAATTCGTAAATACACGATCGCTAGACTCCTTTGTGATGTCGGAGATACAGTTGAAAGGATCCAACCTCAAGCGTTCTTGAAAGCTGGATATAAGTAAGTGTGATGTCTTTATTTTTATTATCATCATCATTGGTAGCCTTGTTCTACACACTGCTGAGTATTCTCCCTTATAGGCCATATTTTTAAAATATTGTTTCTTTGTGCAGATAGTTCAGGTGTCTCAGCACTAAGTCACTTGTGGAAATGACGATGTTCTTTAGTGGTCGAAGGTTCTCTTCCTTCTTCAAACTGATTCTAGCTTTCTGAGTTCTTTTCTACTAATTTGTGACCCACTTCAATAAAAATACCCCCGACCTCTTTATTTTTAATTTTTGTTTCAGTAACCGAATGTGCTCTTGTGACGAAATAAACAAAATTGATTACTCTGCTTGGAAAGATGCGAGGTGTAACCCTCATATGCCTTGGCCAAAATATGTTTCATACTAGAATTTAGTGTTAATAATTTCCAATTATTAATATGCCAATAGAAATCATGAGGTCTTTGATCTATTTAATGGAAACCGGTTCAAGTCTCCGAATGGTTATGTATAAGACGAATATTTTCTATTTGACATTCATTTTTCATTTCATTGGTTTTAATAAAAAAAAATATTATTTATAATACTGTACTGAGTTTTTTTTAACATTTTAATACTGTTTTACTATTTATTTTGTAACAGCTAAGTACACATACGTAGTAATATTTATGGATAGGCATTGAAGTGTTGCTTGTCATAGTTTCCTTCTTATTTATTCTTTCTCTTTTCTCTTCAGCTTCTGCTATACCCACAATTATTTTTTTCTGTATTAACTAAATTATTAATTAACACAGGACAACTTAGCTTGGGACCTCCAAGTAAACTTCAAAAGATTGGAATACTGAGGGGAAATTCCTGTATTTTAAAGAACGTTCGCATTTCAATCTCAGTCTCGAATCTTTCAAACATAGTATAGCGTTTGCCCACATTTTTGACATTTGATCGTCGTCGATTTTAGATTGGACTAGATTTAACACTTTTATTACGGGCATTGACCTTCTGATATAGGAACAGGTATGATAATATAATGATATAATGTCTTATTTCATCATCAGAATGCAACGATTCTTTGTTGGTATCATTGATAAACTTTTAAATATAGACGTCATTGCAACAGAAAATAACAACACACTGATATAAATCATAACAAAGGCAAGGATAAACATTTCAGAGGTTTCAAACAATAGCAATCCACGAAAGAAATAGATGCTTATAACACTAAGGTCCGTATTACAGAAGGAAACTCAAGTATTGATCTCTGTTTAAAACTAGTTTTAAGTCTGATTTTAATTTTAGAACGTTCCTCAAGCATAGATTCTTTGATCATAGTTCAGCTGAGTTTGGCTTTATTTTAGATCGTTACTTAGTTCGCGAATCGAACCCAAGCAGTGATTTGATCTCTAATCACCCAAGTGTGGTCGAGACCGCGCTTGAGCATAGATTGTCATGTCCGAATGTACATTTTTGTTGTGTTCATGCGTTTTCGAGTTTCTATATTGTTGTATTTTTGAATGATTACTATCAAAATGGATGCAATTGAAGAGGTAGATCATTACAATAAATTTGTTTGACGATAATTCAAATAGAAGGTTGAACTTTAGCGTTCCTCTCAGATATTTAATACACAGGCCCAAAAAAATGTGAAAACTCCAAAAAAAGGTACCAACCCTAAGACGACCCACCGACTCACAATAGGTTGTGTTTTTCTTAAATCGTGATATATCATAGGTAGAATTAATAAATATTTCCCATAGCCCCAGAATTGCAAATTCTTGTGTGTTTACGTTTTTATGCGACGGCTTCAATAAACTGATGTTTTCACATATTTGACCTACGTACCGTATAAATAATGTACTCTGTGCTACGTACTGACATTTTAATAACATACCTACTTATGGCCATAGATAAGTCTTTTAATCTAGCCTTATTTTTCTTACAAAATGACTAATCTTTACTTCAATAAATTAATCGGGGATTGTACTATTCGGGATCGATCTATAACGTTGATAATAATTGGGCTCTTATGGTATATTTTAATCAGAACCAAGTTGGTAAATAAAATAAATTGTAAACGAAAACAGGCTGATGCATAGACAATACACATCTCTGCTTGAGGCTCGATTTGAGTCTCGATTCAGCTGAGTATAGATTGATTACCGTTCTGGAATAAGACTGATGCTCAAGTACTGATTCTATATTTAAACAGTGATCAACTGATTGAAGATCAAACTGGACTTGAGGAACGTTCTGTAATACGGACCTAAGATCAGTAGATACGGAAGGATGTTAGTTCTTATTTTGATTGTCGCTGTGTTGTGTGATGTGAATGCGTTGTCCTACGTTTCGTACCGAGGTTTTGAGATCAGTATTAGAGGTTAAACGCCATGATCCAGTTAATACAACTTTGTAAGTATTTATGTTTTATTTACGGTCACTTTTTCTCTCTTTATTATAATTTTAATATCAATTTACTCATGGTAACGAGTTAATTAATATGTCTGAATTGAATTTTAATTTCTCATTACATTTCATATCAGTGAGAATTTTGCATTTCTTCTTTATTTTCCTCTTCTTCATTCACTTTTAGTTGGTGCGTAAATTACTTTGAGCCATGTGATCCCCTCGAAAGAAGACGTGGGGATGGCTCCTGCAACAAATTGAAGCACCTGTCCCGAAGAGTGAGACATACACCCTTTATCAGACTGCTGCCACCAAGTTTTGACAAAAGTATAAAAACTACTGACAATTGTAAAACCAATAGCATTGACCCTAATGTTAACATTATCGCCAAGGAGTTAGCCAAGGTCAACTCTTGCTGGAATTATGAAATACTATTGAATACTGACAGAGATACAAATATTGCTCTGTACAATCAAATCAATTATTACGAGTTGATGCCAGTATTTTTGGGTAAGAAGAATATAACTAGTAGTTAAAGAAAATCCTAAACTTCTAAAGGGTTCAAATTTAAGCATTCTCAATCGTTCTCATTCATAAGCAAGAGTCGATCAGTCAGAAATATGAAACTAGTTCCCCATTCCAAAGAGTAGTAGGTTCCCATAGAGAAGAATTTACCCTCACTCTTTTAAATTAAAATATTGTTGACCTATAATATAAACATAGATGATTCTACATAATGACGACAAGGTAATTCACTCTTAAACACAGGTTATTTTGTAACCTACATAGGAGAACAGTACGGCACCCACTAACTAGATTGAAAAACTTTATGCTTGGTGCTTTATATATTACCTTGCCACGCAATATAAAAACAAAAAAAATCTTAGTAATTTTTTTCACAGATATTTTTTGCACGAAATTAATTTGCTATATTTAGCATTTTCATAATAAACTTCAGTAGAATATTACTTTTAGGCTTCTTAATGATTATTTTTTGTGTTCTAATCTATTAAACTATCTAAAACCTATTTTATCCAATTTGGAGTCAATTCCCAGTAAAGATCTCAACGTCTTAACGACTCATTAGATTAACAATTAACCACTTTTCAAATGGAAAAACTAATAATGCAACCTTTTCTTCTTTTAAGTACGTCTATGACAATCTACTTAAATGGACTTGGTCCAGATAGATTTGGTTACCTATTTGATGCCATCACTAGCGTCCATCAGTGCCTGTAACGTTCAGACGACAGAACACGCAGGACACAACCACCGGAAACCTTATCAATAAAAATATTATTTATGGATAACATTGGGTGTTTCTATTACATAATCAGTTATTTAAAATCTGGCATATCGTGATGACCCCAAACGCCATAAAACATGATGCCCCAATTCATTTGAATCATTGTCATGATTTAACAGACGCTTGTGGTGTCTGAATTTTTCATAGTTTATTTTATTTATAGTTTCATTTTGACAAAACAGTGACCTTAATTTATGTTTAATCTTTTATTACCTACATTCAACATATACGCAAAAACAATTATAATTATTTGTACTAACTGTGTTAAAAGTGGTAACTATAATTAAGTATGGTCGCAAAATGGATTCTCAGATTTTACGTCCGGGTTTCAGCACTTCGTTAGTAACCTCATTTAAACACTTGCAATTCTTTGAACATTATTCACGGATCCGATGCAAAGATTTAATCAAGTTATAGTTTTATAGGCAGGTAGTATTTATTTGTTAACCTAGCGAGCATTTGGTGAAAAAAGTGTCAATTAAGTATGTGGCAGGGTATGCCATACCCAGACTTTGAATCACTCCTTTAAAATGTTTTAAAACATTTTAAAAGATGTTAGCCGAAAAATAAAATAATGATAATTAGATAAACAGAACCATAAACTGAATCTTACAAAAATTAATGTTAACTTCTCGAAAATCGACTTGATTAACAAATAATATTTTTCTTCTAAACAACCTTTAGCTGTAAACTGGAACACTAACATAAAAAACATAAATAATCTTTGTTTCGCGTAAGTATAACGATATCAGGAACTTGATTGAGATCAATGCAATTTTGGCTAGAAAATTTCGCGTGTTCTAAACATAATTATAGGTTTACCACATGTGATGTATGCGTATTTAGTTTTCCTATCTTTTTTATATTTAGACAGTCACCACATTTTACATAATGACATTTCAGCAGTTGTAGGATGTCACCTGGGTCATTGGCTTCCAGTTCAGTGACAGAGTTCACATCATGCTCGCTGCAGAGGTCCGTTTCCTGTCTGAGCTTAATTTATTTGAAGAATAAGCTGCCAGCTTCTCCTTTATGGCCTTGATACGTTCTTCCTGATTTTATTTTTTTGAGCAAAAATTATAAATAAATGCAAATAAAAACAATGAATGACAAAACAACAAAAAAAATTGTTGCATGAAAATAGCTATGAAAAGTGTGTGGAACAGGTTTAGCCTCGGATTCCTCATTTCATGCATCGCGCAGCACTACTACCACGCCACTAGGAGCTCTCTTAGCTCCAGCAACTCAGCGTCACTATGTAGTACCTTGCATACTTTAAAAAAACCTATAGTTTTGTGCATCCCTAGGTATGTCGTACCCTGCCACATGCTGGTCGGGTTAATGGCCTTGGTCCACTGAATAAATATAGCTGCACCTAATCAATGGGTTACTAACCCGAGTTATTACCGTGATATTGACATCATCTATAACCAGTTTACCTAAATCTACATTTCTACATGTGAGAGAATTCGGTCATTTATCTATAACACCTTGATTAGCAGGTACGGTAGGATGTTTTCTCCTATTTTGCTCTTTGCTGTTTTGAGCTATGTGAAAGCCGCGTTGTTCTATGATTCATATCATGGCATCCCGATTGGCATCAGTGAAGTGAAACGTCATGATAAGACTAACACGACTTTGTAAGTACCTGTCTGTTTTTATCGTTCGTATTTAAGTAATTATGTTTAAATAATATACATTTGAAATCATCTTTTCTATCATTGGCTTAGGATTTCTAATGAATCTCAATTCCAAGAATATTATAATTACTTAAACCGAACATGCATGCCGTGTTTTTAGGGTTCCGTGCCATAAAAGGAAAAAACGGAACCCTTATAGGATTACTTCGTTGTCTGTCAAGACCAAGGACGCGTGGAGGTGTTAAATTGAAATTTTGTGAATGTGAGAACGCTGTAGGCTTATTGGACTGTATATTTGCGGACCATAATTATTTTGTTAAGTACCTGGCACTTGTTGAAAGACCTACACTGTCCTCCCATACCTAATAACACTGTTATTTGAAAATATTGTAAAAACCAATTATTTTTAAAAGACTAACCGTGGCGTTTCTTGCCGGCTCTTCTCCATAGGAAACGACCAATTGGAACCGTGCATCTAGCTTCTGACGTTTCATAAGTGCCCATATGTAGGTTTATGTGAAATAAAATATTCAGAATTTTGAATTTTGAAATTAATATCAAATACGTACGTCTGTGGTGTCTTAGAGCTCTAAAAAATCAAGCTTCTAAGTCAAAGCGATAAAAAACAAGGTCATTTATGCTTCCCTTTTGATAGTCTTCTTATCGTGTGGTTAGTGACTAACCTGGTGTCAGAGTTTTAAAGCCGCCCATGGGCCTCTGACTTGGCTTCACATGCCGTCGAGAAATAACTCTCAGGCATGCCGGTTTCCTCACAATGTTTTCCTTCACCGTTTTTTGAGCAAGTGATAATTATTCAATACGCACATGAATCCGAAAAGTCAGAGGTGCGTGCCTTGGGTTCGAACTCGAGACCTACGACTTGTCAGTCTGACGGTCACACCACTAGGCTATCACTGCTTTTTTCATAGTAATTTGGCATGAAGCAAATAAGATCTCACAGCACAAGTAAAGGAAAAAGTCCGTATGTTGTTGTATCACTTAGTATTTTTTTACATTTGCAGTTTTCAACTACAATGTTAAGTTTATTTTTGGGATTAATTCATCCCAGCTATGAAACCATTCATTGTGCGTGGTCTGACACTCACTTTGCCGGTTTTTCATTATCTCTATACTATATTTACTTTTTTTTATAAACGAAACTTTATTTTCCCCAATTAGTCGGCCCCTTCCTTATTCAGAAGTACCTATAGGAAAATAACATTTTATTTGACATCTATAGCATGAACTCAAAACTAAAAGCATTTATTTAAATTAAACCATTTACAGGCACTTTTGAATTGTCAAAGAGTCTTATTTTTATTTTATTTTTTCATTTTATCAGTTAGTCAGAAAGTTGAAGCTAGTGGTCCATTCCAAAACGTAGATCTCTATGAAGAAGAACGGGCAAGAAACTCCAAGGACACTCTTTATAAATATAGATTTTACAAATTTCTGGGTAACTTATTCTTGTTGCTTCTATAATAATACGAGTATGTGAGAACAATGCCAAAAAAAAATCACAAACAATTCAAAATATAAGATTTAAAAATAGGCCCTAGCTGATAAGAGATGACCAGTCTCAACTGATGGCGTCCGTTCACGAACATGACGCGTGGATCAGCAGATTATGGTTATTATTTTAATACTACTTTGTGGTCTTTAGTTGGTGCGTAAATGAGATTGAGCCATGTGATCCACTCGAAGGAAGACGAGTTGATGGCTCTTGCAATAACTTGAAATATCCCTCCCGAGGAGCAAGTCACACTCCTTTTACCAGAATATTGCCACCAATTTATGACAAAGGTAAGCTAGTTTATTTTAACTGTATATTTAATTCTGACATGACATCTCGTACAGTATTTATTTTTGGTTTATTAATACAATTTTCATTCGTTATATTATGCCTTTTTTCCATATAACAGATTACCTCTTCAGAATTACTCTAACCTTTGAAAATGAAATGAAAAAGTAACAGATGTACTCAAATGAGAAATTAGCAATCTTTAATTCTATGCATTTATGATGGCGTTATTTTTTCCACAGATTTCGAGCCCAAGAAAGCAACATCAGGCAATGATTTGCCTCTTGCTCGGTCTCTTAGAACCCGTCTTATGTCAGTTGGAAAAGTTCCTAGCCAAAGGTTCACCCAGCTAGCTATTCATGCTTTTGTATTCTTGTCTGCTGATGTCGTCTCTCTACACGATACAAGTAAGATTAAACGTCTTTATGTTTATCCTCTTTAACTTTTAAAATATCGTCTCTAAAGTTTTGGCCATCATTTTCGTTATCTGAGAGTCCACACCATGATTTTCCTGTATCCTAATAAATCTTTTCTAGTAAACTACATAGTGTGGAGGCCATACTGCTGTGCCGCAAAAGGCAAAACTGATTCCTATTGTGTCCCTAACAAAATTCCTGAAGATGACCCGGTGCACCGTTTCTCCGGTATCCGCTGTGTGAACATGACCAGACCTGAATCTTTCCAAAGTATAGGATGCATACCAAAGGGTACCACTCCAGAAAGAGTAAGTGATTCGACTACTTTTCCATCATTGTCACAATGTCCTTGGATTTGATTCCATGACAAATTATAATATAATAATAAATTTTAATAATTATTATTATTCTTTTTCCAGTAAACAATTTATTTTATCTCTTTTTCTCCAGATTATTTCATCAACTCCGCTCTTAGACTTATCTTCTGTGTACGGCAACTTCTTGAAGAACTTACAAGAAAAAGGGCGACTATTTCAAGGTGGACTTTTAAAGTATGAAGTTGACCAGGGAAGGGTTTGGCCTCCAAGTACCAAGACAAAAGTTAACGTGTGCTTTTTGAATCAAAAACCCCATGAAAAGAGATGTCATGCTATGCGTAAGTACATAAATACTCCCTCTTTTTACACATTAAGGAATACTTTCACCACATCAGTAAAAATGTTTAACGCTCATCTTAGTAAAAACATAATTCTGCTTCTATTATCTTCAAACGAGTGAGAAAAACCTAACGATGTTTTAAATTGTTTTTGGAGTGGTCATTGGTTAGTTTAATAGTACAATTATGCAAAAAAAGTTTCAGCTGGACTGATTGTAGCTTCAAAGTTTTTTCTTTGCTAAATAATAACTTTAAAACGAACGAAGATGGTAATAATTATCACGAATTACGATTGGTTAGAAAATAAACTTCAGTTTTGATTATAATTTACTAGCTGCACCCTTTTTTTTTTTTTTGGGTGGGAAATCATCAAATGACTCCTCCCACTGTGGGTGGAGCGGGAGGGCGTGTCAGACTCTTACTGACTAAAACCCACCCGTGTTCCTTCTGTTGCCTGTGCAATGCCAGGGGGCCACGGTATCCCTTTCGGACTTTCCCGCAACCCCGGCAGGCAATGGTCTCATCGGATCCCTTCACTCGCTGACACTCTTTGAGGCGCGCGTGGAACACAACGCGCCGTCGACCCGGGCCTGGTCCTTACCGGACGGCGAGCTACCCATTGCTCACCGTCCGCAAGCCCGCGCCTACGGTGGCCGGGAATCGGCAATCGATTCCCGACGCCCAGGGCGTCTCCTCCTGCGGCGGCTAGGGGTGTGAGGGCGCGAAATTTGTCTCTCCCTCACGCGCTCCGCCTCCTCCTTCGCGAGCATTACTGCTTCGCATAAGGAGGTGACGGCCTCCCATGCCCTCTCGCTCCGTACCATGGCCTGGACCCCCGATCCCCGCCACCGATCGCCGCCACGAGGACATGGCGGTGCTCTGCCCAAGCCGGGCATACCTCCACCGTATGCTCCACCGTGTCCTCCCGGGCGTTTCCTCCCGCCTTATCCGAAACAGGTACCTCCCGAAACAGCCGTGTCCGGTAAGGACGGTGAGGACGCCGTGGCGCCTCTCCAGTCACTCCTCAAAGAAGGGACTTATCGCCGCAATAGTGGCGTGCCCAGCACTGGGTTGCGACAATTGCACTCTCCATGACGCCATGAGATCCCGTCGGAGCTCTGTCTGCTGTGCCGCGATTTCTCGCGGCATCGGAGTCAAGCCCCGGCGTTTCGCCTCCTCGCGCCACTCCCAAATATGCGCGAGGACTTTTGCCTCCAGATCCCATGGCGGCAATCCGGCAACCGAGACCGTGCGGTATCCCCGGACCAGCCGGGTGGCCATGACCCTCTGGGACGCGTTCAACCGGCGGGCAGGCCGCCGCCTCAACGAACGCGCCTACACCGGTGCCCCGTACAGGGCCATGGACCGCACGATCCCCGCGTATAGCCTCCGGCAGGAGGCGTTTGGACCCCCTAGATTGGGCAGGAGCCGCTTCAAGGCAGCCCCGGCTCGACTAGCTGCACCCTATGGTTTCACCCGCATACGTTTCGATCCGTGGGAATATCAGGATAAAAAGTAAGATACTTATTCCCACGGATCGTCCTAACCTAACCCAGGTCATGATCTACCCATGTGCCAAATTTCATCCAAATCCGTTCCGTTTTAGCATGAAAGCGTTACAAACAAACAAATAAACTCTCTTTTGCATTTATAATATTAGTTAGGATTGTTTACACAGATGGAACCATACTAGTAAGTCACTAGTATGGTTATCCAATGTAATAAACGAATGAAATTCTCAAAAAGAAAAGTCAACAGTAAAATTGAAAAAAATTTTAGCTTGCTTTGTTGGTTCATATTTTCTCATGCATATATTGTCCCACTGTTGGGCAAATATTTCCCCCATAATTTTCCATTGTTTTCGGTGCGTTTTTTTAATTGATTTTTTTACGGTAACGGAGAAGCTCTTGGCCTGCTCCTAACCTGATGGTAAGTGATGAACGGCCCGAAGGTGGAAGCGCGCCTCACTCGGAATCCTCAACCACAGAGGAAATGACTATCTTATCTCTAACTGCCGAAACACATCAATGCTAACAATATTGTTATGCGTTTCCTAATCCGGCCAATCTCTCCGGATCATTTATATAAAGCTCTTTTTTTCTATTACAGCTGAAGATGGAGGTAACACTTTAGCGAGTATAAACCTCATGGCTGTATGGTTTTGGAGAAATCACAACCTTATCGCCACGCAGTTATCCAAAGTTAACCCTTGCTGGGATGATGAAAAACTATTCGATACTGCCAGAGATATAAACATTGCTCTTTTTATGCAGATCAATTACTATGAGTTGATGCCAATATTTTTGGGTAAGGATTTTTAAGGTTTTGTTTAAGATAATAATATTTAAAAGGAGAAGAGCAAATAAATTCATGCTAGCGTATATGAAAAATAGTAAGTCGAAATATGGAATATTCAACCAAGTTGAATATTATTTCAGAACCATTCATATAGGCCCCAGGTAATAGTTTTTATGACTATACAGAAATACCTCCTTATCAATTCGGAACATCTATTGCAGGATATGAAAACCTAGTACAAGACGGTGTAATTATTCCCACTGATGGATTCAGGGACATATATGACGAAAACGTGCAGCCTCAATTGTCTTTGGAATATCCATTTGCATTAAGATGGCTGCATACTGTTCAGGAAGGTTCTTTAAAGTAAGGAAAAATACAATGATACCTACACTAGTAATAATACGTACTACGGCATAATTATCAAGCTATAATATCATATCATTAATATTATTTAGTAGAGTGAGGTGTTTGGGTTTACCATCGTGGTGAAAGAATTGATCTGCTACTCTGTGTTACCGAGCACTAGCAGTCCAGGGTGCGTCGAGCGTCTGTAATCGTAGTACGATTTATTTTAACGCTGCTTCCGGCTGGGGGGGCTCCTTTCTTGTACAAAGGCTAGACAAACCGCATAAAGTTAGAAGAGACCTGTGGGAAAAACAGCTCCCGCCACCACCCGATTGTCAGTCGGTCGGGGTCGGCTTCTAGTCTTATTGAATGCAGCTGAAAAACAGTATTTTACATGGAGCTACTGCCTATCTGACATCAATTTTGTCCCAGTCTTAAAATCTTTTTTGTTGTAATATTTTCCCCATTTTCAGAATGTACGACCAAAACGGTCATTACCTAAAACAGTTCCCTATAGTAAACCTTACGTTGAGAACTGGTTACATGGCGGTTGATAACAATATTGACTACATCACTCAGGGTAGTTTTAGACAAGGAAGTGCCAACATTGATTATATTGCTGATCCTGATGTAAGTACAGTTTAAGCAACTCCAAAATTAAATAAAAAGTCAGTTTAAGATCATGTAACTGATTTGGTTTTTAAATTTTAGATCACAGAACAAGGTCTAGGTCCTCATCAAAAAGTGTCAGATTTGATGACCAATGATATGGCCAAGAACCGATATTTTGGATTCCAACCTTACGTCAATTACAGGGAAGCGTGTTTTGGCAAGGCAATTCGTACGTTTAATGATCTTTATGGAATTATAGATCCCGAGGTAACAACTATTTTAATTTGCAGGTAATTCATTTTTGCTTTTTCTAATCATGTATTTAAAACTAAAATACTTTTTTTAATATTTTAGAGAATAGAAATTCTAAGAGACATGTATGAAAAAGTAGAAGATATTGACCTTTTGGCTGGTATATGGGTGGAAAAGTCAATAAATGGAGGCTTTGTTCCTTCGACCTTCTATTGCCTGGTGATTGACCAGCTAAGGCGTAACGTGGTATCTGACAGACATTGGTACGAAAGACAAAATCGTCCTGATGCATTCACTATTCGTAAGTATAATGGATATCTTGAGCCAATTACTGTAAAATTAGTAATTAAGGGAAAGAACCTGTTATACCAATTTTATTTCATTGTTGTTATTCTTTTATTATTTCTTACGGTAAACTTATTAATAATAAATAAATAAATAATCGTTTATTTCGGAAATCAGGTTCCATTTTGTTAGTATTACAGTCTTAAAAATAATGTTAGTATGTAAAATATTAAACTAATCGGGCATGAAAGGAGAACCACTCATCTCCTGTTGCAAAGAGAGTGCCACCCCATCCACGCCTGCAGCATTAATATAACTTAAATATTGCTAAAAGTTGTAATGAGTGTTTTTTTCAGTTCAACTATCTGAAGTTAGGAAATATACCATCGCAAGACTTCTGTGCGACGTTGGAGATACTGTTACAAGGATTCAACCACGAGCATTCCTCAAAGCTGGAATCAAGTATGTGTCTATTTATTGCATCACGTAATGTTTGGTTCTTTAGTAAACTATGTATAACCACCTTGTAACCTTATAGTTTCGCCAAGTCCGTCTGTCTGTCTGTCTATCCATCTGTTAGCTCAGAGACTGTTAGTACTAGAAAGCTGTATTTTGGCATAGGTATACTTATTAATCACGCCGATTAAATGGTAAAATACGAGAAGATTTTATTTTAGGGTACCTCCCGTACCCATGGTGTTACACCTAACACCATGGGTAGGGAAAAAAAAACAGAAAAACAGAAATGGTTTAAAAACCTTTTCAACGACACCTCGTTGGAAAGGTGTTTAAAAAATATTAAGGATGTGTGAAAACTATTTAGCTTTAAAGTGTAAAAAAAACATGTTCTCCCATACATTCCGTATGGGGGAACATGTTTTTCAAGTACAATATTAAGTTTGTTCTTGGGATGAATTAATTGTGCATGGTCCGACACGAACTTGGCCGGATTTATTAAATAAATAAATTTAACCTTTCTTTACGTATTTTTATGATCTTTACATTTCTTATCATTTCTGTTTATGTCTTACTAAACATTTCTCACCTCACCTTTCTAAGATATATTATATATGTTATTATTAATACACTCATCTTGTTTTTGAATTATTTTGTTCATGTTTCATGTACCTATTCCTTTTGTATTTCAGCAACAAAATTGATAGGTGTATCAAAATACCCTCTATAGACTACGCAGCGTGGAAGGACTTAACCTGTGGACAGCCTTTATACAGTCCAAATAATTTGAAGTGATATTTTTCTACGAATAAAATTATACAATTTGAGGTGTTTGACCTAATGAAACCGGTCGCTATTAGTAGAGATAATGACCTCGAGATAGCCGATTGTTAGATTGAATATAATTTTATGAAAATGAGTTTGTTTTAATTGATGTTTTTTCTCTATTCATTATCATTTTTAAGCTTTTTATCTAAGAAAGAAGCTGTTTTGCTAATTAAGTTTTGTCGCATTATTTAAAATCCACATTAAAACAAATAAACATAATAACTTCGCGTCGCTGCGACTCTTGCGCACAGCGATAATTTTTAGACGGTTAAAAATCAATCCTGTGCAATTAATCATCCGACCCATTTTAATTAAAGGCTATTAAGGAATTTAATACAAAACTAGGTTCCACCGAGATTTGAACTCGGATCGCTGGATTCAAAGTCCAGAGTGCTAACCATTACACCATGGAACCGGTTGTTATGAGACGCGAAATAGCGCTTCCTTTCACTGTAACTTTTGCCGTGACGTCATTTATTACTAAATTTTATGGCGCTCGCTACGTTTCGTGTTTCGGACGGTCTAGTTAACTGTTTGTCTGTTTAGTTGAGGTTTCTTTCCGTTCATAAAGAACAATAAAATATATATCTCTAATCTAATAATCTCATTTTCCATTCATTTTAATTTTAATTTGTGAATATTTGTTAACAAAAAGAAAAAAGTGGTAGGGTCGAGTTATAATAATTTTTCCGCCCCATAAAGTACCTACTGCCTACTTATTAGCCTTAACCCAACTATTGTCACGAGCTCTAAGAAATAATTAACAGGTCATAACTCTGTAGTTTCTTCTTTAACCATGTATTTATACCTTCTGAGACATTATTAGTTTTTTCCGTGAGATAATTGAAAATTAAGATTCACACGATGACATACTATGTAACTATCGCGAGTTATTCCTTCTTCAGGCTTTCATATGGCAAAAAATCTGGCAAGTGATTTTACATAATGTTGAGATGTGAAAAAATAAAGAAAAAAGGTCTTGTTTCAAAGCGTACATTCCCATGGAGAATAATGGATAAGAAACTTCATAAATCGAACGAGTAAAAAAATCCTTGAAAGGTTTGTTGCATGAAAAATGGTTGCCTTTACTGTACGTATTTTAATCAATTTATTTTAATTACGTAGCTCTTGACAATTATATAATGAATGGTCAGGTTGATAACACTACCTAATTTCTACATGGCGACATTATATTTCGTTTATTTAGTGACGTATAAAGAGGGGCTAAGTAAGCCGCAAGGGTCGATCGATCAGGTTAAGCTACGCTTGCCGCGGTTGGTCCATGGATGGGTGACCATCTTTATATACCGAGACTCCTCCGTCCCTCGGTAAGCACGTTAAGCCGTAAGTCCCGGCTGTCATTCTTGGATCCTTGGCACTCGTTACGGGTTGTCAGAAGCCCGAAAGACTGACAACCAGTCTTACCAAGGGGTATCGTATTACCCAGTTACTGGGTCACATGCGCAGTCGCTTCATGTAAAATACTGGTATTCAGCTGCATCTGGTTAGACTGGAAGCCGAGCCCAACATAGTTGGGAAAAGGCTAGGCAGACAATAAGTGAGTAAAAGGTATTGCGAGTAAATAGACAATTATTATATTTACCTATTTTTATACACCTGTTCAAATGTTTTCGTTTACATTGAAATTTTTCAGAACGCAAAAAAATATTTTAAAAGAATTCAAAAAGAACTACAGACTTGGTCGTATTATTTCACATAATTATTTTTATTCAACTTACTTACAATGGTATTTATGAAGACAGTTATTAGAACACATTTCTTTTGACAGAATATTTGTTCAACGTATCTTACAATTTTTTGATGACGCAAACAAAAACAAACAACCATTCAGGTTCATTCAAGCGTGTTGATAAATGGATAATGTCATGTTTGATTTAAGTCTAAATCAATTTATAATTTACTCAAGCTTTAAAACATACAAAAAGCTATTTAAAAAACTTAAAACAAACGGTTTTTTTGTTATTTTAATAAGTTTTTTATTTTCAGCCTTTTAGTTTTTTATCATTTGTAATTCCAAATTAAATGTAATAATAATTTATAATCATCTTTTAAAACCCTTCATTTTGATACCACACTCGATGGGCAGGCATATTATAAGTTGGGGGATTACATCGCTGATAAAAATGCTTGGTTCATTGCTGGTCCTGCTCCACAACCACAATTAATTGATTAACATTTGAAAATACTGTTGAAACTGCTGAAGATTGTAAGACTCTAAGCTCTCACTCACTATCTCTCCGGTATCATTATCTCTATTATTCGAGCCGTCGAATGATGTCGTCGCTCCATATCGATACAATTGTTTTCAGTTCCGATGCAGAAATTATAATGGACTTGTAAATACGCTATTACACACTTTTATAGGAATCCTGATTGACAGTTGATTTTCTATTTTTAATCTAAATTGAATGAAAATTATTTATTCAAATTGTCAAATTCACTAAATAAGAATCAACAATCCAAAAAACTTAATAATACTCATTTCTGGCAGTACTCTAAAACGTACTTGAGCCCTAGACACTTTTGATGTGTGTATAATTGCATAGCACAGGTGTAAGTACTATGTACCTACTAAAGAGCTACCATTTACCAAAATCGGTTCAGCTGTTTAGTAGTTACGAGGGAACATAGACACATATATACACCCATGCATACAGGTCAAACACATAACCCGCTTTTTTTGTCTTCGCCGCAGTCGGGTAAAAACATATAGTTACAAAGACTTCACATAAACATATTTCAAACAATATAAAGTTCGATTACTCGGTTTACGTGAACCATAAGGCAATGGTTCACGTACTGACAATTGAACATCTGCACAAATGCTCTCAGGATGCTGCTGGAGCTAGCCTGAACCCTGTGCATCAGGGATCATGTCCATTGTTTTCACATAGTAGAATAGAAATAGTCTACTTGCGACTCGGCGAACATCCCTGATGCTCAACAGAATCGGGGCAGCTTCATCAGCATCCGGAACGCATTACTACATTGCACTTGCAAAGCGTTGTACTGTCTGCGCGTGTATGAGAGCCTGAGGCTGCTCGTGCAGAAATATTTGTTTATTTATTTATTTTAATATTTATGTACACACAGAAAAATAGATACAGATAAGACATAATCGTAATAATGAGTACAAAGGTATGTAAATGTGGTCTGAACGAATTGTGTACAATGAGGAAACCTGCGGGCCAGCATATTCGCCGTCAAATACAATGCTTTGCGCTCTCGCTCTGTCTGCATCGTCTTTCAGATCAGAGGACATCATATATGCCCAAGATATTTAAAATATTCCACCCTCTTTAGTGGTGTTCCACATAATTTTATTGCAGGAATCATTGCCGGACATTTTCCTCCGGCTTGAAAAAATCATGTATTTACTCTTTTTGTAACTGTATATTAATATCAAGCCAATACCTTTGAGCGTACTTTTCACAGATGAACAAAAGTTTTAAGAGACCAAATACACAGAAGCACTCAACAGCACCATGTCGTCCGCGTAACTGAAATGATTGAGACATACATCATCAATATGGCAGCCGACACGGGTGCTGCTGAGTTTCTCTATCAGCGCGTTGACGTAGACGTCCAAAAGTTGGGGCTTTCGCAGTGTTGCGAGTACCGCAGAGAGCGATGGGCGTCAGAGTCATCAAAGGGTATCGCACGATCTCCTACGAGACGGATTGCGCACTGGCCGGATCCCCGCAGTGGGACCTGGAAGCGAGAACCCTCGCGCCACTGCATCGATGGCGTGAAGAGGCGCAGGTGTGGGGCGTGGTACTGGTGCAGCGGCAGATCACGCTGCGCCAGTCCGAGTTCCGTCCGGTCCTGGTGACGGAAAGGCGGTCCGGCTTGTGCTCAACGAGTGGCTTGGGAGGAAGCACGGCTTCTTGTCATTAATTGCGACATAGGTGCTGTCGGAGCATGGCTGCTTCGGAAAGTACCTGCGTCGCATAGGCAGGGAGCCAGACGCTCGGTGTCATCACTGCGTCCACTGTTGAGAGGATACGGCATGGCCATACGCTTGCAGAGTGTGCGGTTTGGGAGGAGCCGCACCATGCCCTCGTTTTGGAAGTGGAAAGCGACCTGTCGCTGCCGTCTGTGATTCATGGTCAGCGGCGCAGCGTCGTGGGACACGGTAACCTCCTTCTTCAAAAATGTCATGTCGCAGAAGGAGGCAGCGAAAAGGGAGAGGGAGATTTCTAGTGCTCTCCCGGCCCGCAGCAGATGCAACAGGCGTCGATGGAGAGGGCAGATAATGCCCTCTTCCGGCCCCCCTAAATGAGTCCAGGGACGGTAGACTTGGGGACGTCCGCCCCCCTATCATATAAGACCCGAGTTGGTGGCGCGTAGTGTTCCACGCACGGCGTCTTCCCGTTTGACTAGAAGGAGACCGCAGAGGCGACCTGGCGGCTGTCTGGGGCTGCGTCCCCCGATGCAAGTGTGCGAGGGAACTAAAACCACGGGGTGGTTTTAGTTCCCTCGCGGTTTTAGTCAGTCGGAGGACATCCATGAAGATTTCCTCCAATACCTTTCAATTTCTGCTGCAGGATATTGTAATTAACCAGGTAAAATGCCCACGATAAGTCGAATAAACTTGCATACATTGGCGTTCATCTTTTGTGAAAGCTTGTTTACACAAGATGGCAATCTATGTGAAGAGTCTCGGCCTGAAACCGAACTGATGTTCACTTATTTAAAAAGCTCCAATCTCCTGACCATGTGGCCCACCCAATCCTCCAAATTAAAATAATAATAAAAAAAACTACATAATATTAATTTATTTATATCAAATATTAATTATTTGATATAAATAAATTAACATATGTAGTTTTTTTATTATATTATTTTAATATGGAGAATTATAACTGCACGTAGAATGGGAATTTGGAATAATGCAAAAAAAAAATCATTCATACACTGTTTATACGCTTAACCTTTTATTATAACCTTAAAGTTAACAAAAATGTGTCGAAGTGGGTGTGGGTGTACAAGTGTACCCTTCGAGGATTACAGGCATAATGTTATGTTATATTTAACAACAGCCATAAGATGCCCCTTGTAAATGAGCATTATACTAAGGTTCTTCAAATATAGTTAAAATTCATATTTGTGGCATGTACAAGAGCACGCAGGATCCGCCCAGGCCTCGAAGTCGATACCGGGAATTTTTCTACATTTCAGTAAAGGATTCCTGAAACAAAATTAAATATATTTTATTATACACGTTTTGTCTGGTATTATTTTTCTAATGGTGATTTTTACTGAAACTGAAATCGATCCGCACATTTACTGCAAAGTAATTCTCAGAACGAATTCTTTGGAGTTACAACTAGCGGTTGATGTTTTAACCATTAGGTGTCTTTATAGAGACAAATACTCAAGATAGGTTGTGGTGCTTGGACGTTGGGTGTGGTGGTTGGACATGCTCCGGAACTGGCACGTCAAAACTTGGCTGGCTAGCCAAGTTACATATTTTTATTATAAGTTATACACACACAAATACACACGCACACACTCACATGCACACTTCACACAACGCACCTGCACCGACACATACATATACCCACACGTTTTAGATATGTCTTGTATTAATGATAATTAAATATCATATAATTTTAAATTTGATTTTCATATTGTTTTTGATTTTGATGTTAATTTTAATTTTGTTTATAATTTTGGTTTGTTTTTAACTTGGTTTTTGATTCTATTATGATTTCGTTTTTAATTTTGATTTTGATTGAATTTGAATGCTTTTATGATTTTAATTATGGTTGAATTTATTGTCTTTTATATTAATATAATCGTCAAACAGACTATATTAATATAATAATCCGCCAATTAGGGGACCGGCACTGTCTCTCCTTAACACAGGCTAAATTCTAGCCTATTTAGGAGAACAGTACTTCATCCGTCTTTATTGTAAAATTGAAAATGCAATAAATTTACTTTACTTAAATTTACTTTACATATTGTGGTCTCTTTTTCGCTCCCAATAATTACGACATGTCTTCTTATTTCCACGTGGCATATATACAGGATTACTGGTAATTCGACGTATATCCGTCAGGGGCTGATAAAGGGTGCCAAATGCAACAAATTGAACCCCCCATATTAAATAGTATTCGAGATATTTGAATTTTAAGGGTTTTTCGATATTTACCCAAAATTTGACATTTAATTCCAAATAATAAAAAAACTACACATTTGAATGGGTACCATTAAAAATCATGTTGAAGCTAGCACTTCAATTAAGCTATGGACATAGTTAAAACTACTTAATTTAACAAAATAATTAAAATAATTAACGATATAAGAATAATATCTTACCAATATTTTTATTTTACGCTTCAAAAATGTTGCCTCCTCACAAAAATTTCTATGACATTAATCGTAAAAATAACTAAAAAAACTTGCCTATTCTGTAAGCTTTCCAAAAAGGTATAAAAGTCAATTTTAAAATACATAATTCGTGGCATGGCATGTGTTTGAAACGGCGCGGGGAGAGAATTTGTATTTGTATGAAATAAAATGCATTCAAAAATGTACGTCAAATTTTATTAAAAATTTTACACATCTTGTTCAAAATGAGCCCCTCTATTACGAATGCAAGTTCGAATTCTTTTCCTAACTTCGGTTTTCGTCACTCTTGATGAAAACGTTGTTCTCATCTGTTGCGCCGCGTTTATTATTCGCTGTCGAAGTTCTTCGACTGAATTTATTGGGGTCACATAAACTAATTCCTTCATATGACCCCAGACGTAAAAATCAAGTGGTGTGATATCAGGGCTTCGTGCTGGCCATGGAATTGGCCCTCCCCTCCCAATCCATCGGTTTGGAAATCTCTCATCTAGCCACTGTCGGACAGTAATCCGGTAATGTGCTGGGCACCCATCATGTTGAAACATGAGGTTGTTTTTTATTTCTTCGGGAACATCCGCCAACAAATCGTCTAGGTTGTTTCTCAAAAACTCCTCGTAATTTTCGCCGTTCAAATTTTGGGGCAAGAAATGAG
This sequence comes from Xanthia togata, assembly GCA_963853775.1. NCBI lineage: Eukaryota > Metazoa > Arthropoda > Insecta > Lepidoptera > Noctuidae > Xanthia > Xanthia togata. The sequence goes on along the minus strand of OY970797.1, from coordinate 3,051,989 downwards.
GGCCCACCAAATAATTATCAACGACACCCATCCATACGTTCAGGGAAAATCTCATTTGTGACGCAGTTTCTTTTAGTTTTTTTGGATTCCTGCCTGCTTTAGGTGCCCAAAAATGTAAGTTATGGTAATTCGTTATACCATCCCGGTCAAACTTTGACTCGTCAGTCCACAAAATATTTCTTAGGAAATGTTCCTGGTCAGCGTCAGCGTTTAACATAAACCGAGAAAATTCGAGTCGCCTGGCAGGATCTCCCTCGTGCAATGTTTGGACAGGTTGATAATGGTACGGGTGTCTACCTGATAGATGTACTACCGACCACACTTTCCACTGGGACATACCGAGCTGTCTTGCAACAATGTTCGTTGAGATGTTTGGGTCATCAATAAAACACTGAAGAATGGTGTCCTCTTCGTCAGCCGTATACCGTCGAGGTCTGCCAGCGTTGAATTGTGCTCTCTGAACACTGCCAGTTTCAGACAATCGTCGATAGGTGCTCCCGAAAACAGTAACGTGGGGAAGTCGACGATCGGGAAAGCGGCGTTGGTATTCTCGCCGAGCCGCAGCCGCGTTTCCATCGGCAAAACCATAACAAAACATAATGTCTGCGTATTCGTTATTAGCATACGAAGCCATGGTATCCGAAATAACAATGATAACAAAAATAATAACAAGAGAAACAAGAATTAACAATAATGATCGATAACAAATTAACGCGATGAGAGATTGGTTAATAGCAAGATAACAACACACGTGCTTGCGCGGCGTAGAGTCGAAACTTACTAAGGAAGGCGACGCGAGCACAGCAGACGCCGTGTGCTCCCCCACCCTCACACCCCGCCCCATCACGAAGAATTCCGCCAGTAAAATCGGTTGTTTTAGCAAGGATCATAAACTAAAACACACATTATTTCTCTCCCCGCGCCGGTTCAAACACATGCCATGCCACGAATTATGTATTTTAAAATTGATTTTTATACCTTTTTGGAAAGCTTACAGAATAGGCAAGTTTTTCTAGTTATTTTTACGATTAATGTCATAGAAATTTTTGTGAGGAGGCAACATTTTTGAAGCGTAAAATAAAAATATTGGTAAGATGTTATTCTTATATCGTTCATTATTTTAATTATTTTGTTAAATTAAGTAGTTTTAACTATGTCCATAGCTTAATTGAAGTGCTAGCTACAACATGATTTTTAATGGTACCCATTCAAATGTGTAGTTTTTTTTTTTTATTTGGAATTAAATGTCAAATTTTGGGTAAATGTCGAAAAACCCTTAAAATTCAAATATCTCGAATACTATTGAATTTCGGCCATACATATGGGGGGTTCAATTTGTTGCATTTGGCCCCCTTTATCAGCCCTTGACGGATATACGTCGAATTACCAGTAATCCACATGGTTATATGCTCTATCGTGATGTTGTCCCAACTTAGAAGATCGAATGTTGGATAGGTAACTTATCTACCCCTTTTTGCTTATTATCATTGAGGTTAGCTAGATATTTTTAGTTTAGCCAGTCCACTGTGTATGAGCCTACTCAACAGTTGAACCAGTAGATTGGTAAACCAGTATTAAAATACTTACTTGGGACTAATGGTAAGAAAGGCGTGCCTCTGTACTTTGGTCACACCGTCTCCAACTGTGCACAGCAGCCAGGCTAGACTTGCTTTTCTCATTTCTAGTAATTGCCCTAAAACGAAAACCCACAAAGTATTACCTCCTACTTATACCTCTGTGATTTTAAAACATTTAATTTTCTCGTTATGCTCGTATCTGTGACTTTACTTGCTTATCATAATAAATCTTGCGCTTTTGACAAGAAATAAGTTAAGATAAAAATACAACTTACTTTTAGTAAACGGGTACGGTCTGTGTTCATTCTCATACCAATGCCTGTCTCCTTTGATAGCCTTCAAGAGATTATCATTTAACAAGCACGCTAAAGTTGGGGGTATCCAGCCCCCTTTCAAGCGCTTCTCACACCACATACCAGCCATGAGATCGACATCCCGTACATGTTCATATACTTTCTTTAATTCTTTGATTTTCTAAAAGCATAAAACATATCAGCCTACAACAATATATTATTACCCAGTAACTGGGCTGTGGAAGTCAGATAGGCAGTCGCTCCATGTAAAATACTGGTCATCAGCCGCATCCGGTTAAACTGGAAACCGAGCTCAATATTGTTGGGAAACAGCTGGGCAGACGATGAGCGTTTTGACACAGGCCTGGAGTTGAACGTAATTCACCACGCAGCCCCAGTGCTGGTTGATGTGTGCCACATGTCTTCGAATTCCTGGTTCGATGACGAGGTTTTCCTTCATCGTTTTGAGAACAATTTTGGTGAAGTAAATTGAAAAAAGTAAAGTGCCTGGTTTCAAACACATGACCTACAACTTGTAAGTCGCCGCCGCTATCACTTTAGCATTTTATATTTTCTATTTTACATTGTGACAGTCAAATAATAGTCAACATCAACCAGGTGCCAACTCCCGGTCTTTATGGCACAGGTAGATCCCGAAGCACTCATGTCCGGAGAGCATCTATGTCGGTGGGAAAGTAAGGTGCCGTCTCCCCAGCCACTCCTTCATGATGGGTCCTACCGCTGCTATATAGCGGCGTGCCCAGAGAAAGTTATACCCGTTTCCCGACCTAACCCATATTTTAAAGAAGTGGTTTCATTTTCTAATATTATACAACGTGTTCCTTTTGTAACTCTAGGATATTAATGAGACCATGTCAAAGAATCAACTGGCATATGAATTAATTATTGTTTTCTTTTTTCATACATAATAATTCGACAAAGTCACGATTATTTATGTACATCACCCTTACGTGAAATATGGAGATTTGGTCGTCGGACGTTGAAGAGCACGGATGCCTCCAATTGTGCTCTGCCAAAGTTTTTTACTATACGATTAGTGAAATGTGCACACCACATGTTGCAAGTTTGAATTTCAAGCCGGGCATCGAAACCAAAATGTTTTTTTTTGTTATTCTGTGTTTGTGTCTTCATGTCGCCAAAAAATACATTAAAACAGTATAAAAGTTGGTGGACTAAGCGTTCCTGATCCAAGGCGAGCGGTTCAGTGCATAAGTACGAGGGAATAACTGCCCCAGGACCCAGTGATCCGCAAGCTAATCTGGTGAGATCTTTCCATATCTTTCAGAGATCTGCTGAAGAGGTTCGCCTAAAGTCATGAGTGGATCTCATTATAATATATACATCTTATAAGCTGTATTTACAATTTTGCAACTAACTTTAAACTATAAAATACGTCTGTGATTATTTGTGTAGTGCAGTGTTCCAAAATAGTTTGCGAGGGCGCATTCTTTTTTTAGACATTTGGAGTGAGTCAAAGGTAGTTGTTGACCAACAAAGCAATCCTTTTCACATTGAATTTTGAACCCTATAACTTCGAAGCCAAGTGCAGTTTATTTGGGTGGTAAAGTTATTTTTGTGAAGAAATGTTTAAGTTTACATATTTAAATTGTTGTGAAGTTGAAGACGGCTGAAGATCGCCATAAGATTAACAAGGCTGCTAGCGAGATTTACAAGAAACCTGAAACGGAAAGTAGACAGATGACGACAATGAAAACCGCAACGTGTAACATAGCAGTGACATAGAAAAGAGACGAGAAAGCAGTTAACCCCACCAAAAGATGCACCGGTAAAGCTGGACATAAACCATTCGATTTATAAAGTCTGGTTATACCACGCTGGGATCAGTGCATTTCATTATTTCAAAATTCCCGCGCCCTTACGTAAAATATGACAATGTTGCAATTACTTAGCTTTAAATATAAATACCTAATTGGTTTGAATGAAAATGATTTACTCGTACTTATTAATGAAACTTACATGCACACATCGAGAGGTAAATGAAAAAAAAAATGATAAATTATCCTTATGCGAGTTGATTCATTGACATGGTTTCATTAATAGCCTCGAGTTATAGAATATCGAAAGTAACACGTATAATAATGACAGTGCCAAGAGATATCGTAGTACCCACTAACTAGGTTGTGGAGCATACGTAATGTACTGATTTTCAGCTGCGTACGGTTAGACAAGAAGCCGACCCCAAGTCGGCTATAGTAATATATAGTTTGGAAAAAGTTACTCAGACGATAATGTAATAAAGACAATGGGCAAAAATCTTACACATGGATCAATATGTTTACGGAAATCATCGAAACAGGTAATTTTGTGGCCAGTGCAGTAGTGGACATAGTCAATGTAAGGTCTCAAGCCAAAGAGACGATTCTTGTGCAGATCGCTTGTAGTTATGTCTAAGGCATATTGGAGACCTCCTGCCAAGCCGTTATCAGCAACCTAAAACATTACGGTTGTATTATTAGTTTTAAATTAACAGCAGTTGGATTGGATTTTTTCAAGTTATATAGTAATTTATTATTTCCATTAGGATGGGAATTGTTGTTATCAAGTTAGTATGAAGCTTTGATTTATGGGATTCTAACTTGATTTTTATAGTTTCTTTTCTCTTAATTTTACGAGTAATTTAGCGAATAATTATAATTTTGATTTTGATTCTATATTTTTTTTTAAATTTTAATTGTGACGTAAACCATCTTACTTCATGATCAATAGTACGGTCATTAATTTTGCCACTTGGCTGCCTAAAGTGGCCTTGAGTAAATTCCTCCATACGTTTGTATTTGACCAAGAATCCAGTTCTGGTTGTAAGGTTGAACATGGGGAAGTCTCGAAGGTAGTGACCGTGCTCGTCATACAATCTGAAATACAATAATTTTGAAGAAATATTGTCCATATAATTACAAAATATGGTATAACGATAGTAAACTTTTTCTAAGGCTATTGTTGATCCAGATTAAGTATTTTACTGAAATAATTTTAATAATACGGGGGTTTGAGTTTGAAAGAGAAAAAATAACCTCTTTATAGTACCTTATTAATATAAATTGTCTGGTGATTAAATATTGGTATAACAAGTTTGCCATTGACCGTTCTCTGTGATGATTATTACGTGAACACAAAATGTTTTCTACTTAATATACTTGGGATTACAAGAAACTTAGTCTGATGAAAGCTGATTCTGTGATTACTAATGCGTTTGCTGGTTTTAAGATAGAAAGAGAAGACAGGGAAACGCTAGTCAAAAGAAATAATAGTTTGAACTATCTTACTTTGCAGTAGCTTCTTGAGCTAAATGAAACCAACGGATGACATAAGTGAATTCCAAAGTTGTAGATGGGCACTTGGTAGGATCGTGTATGTTTCGAAATCCAGGGTTTTTAGATATAACTCCAGATTTTACCAAATTGTGATACCCTGCGAATTAATTAACAATTTTAGCGCCTATTTCAGCTTTTTTAGAATTTAAAACGTTTTTTACAAATATTTCAATCGCTAGATTCGGTGCACCTACAAAAGATGGTCTCGGCTTGGCACGCCATTACGGAATATGTGAATTCACTTTTGTATATGGACACTTTTTCGTTCTACTAAGCAGGGTGAGGGCAATTAACGATTTAAACCTTTGGTATTTCAAGTACCTGCTAACGATGCAAGCCATTCGTATAAATACATTTGCATAGCATAAGCTATATTCATGTCTCGAGCTACATAGAATAGCTGGTCATCATCCCAGCATGGGTTGACAATAGCCAACTGGGTTGCAAAGTAGTTGTGTAACCTCAGAAACCACACCACAAACAATTCTTGTATCACTAATATGTTCGGATCTGAAACAAAACAGGTTGAAAAGTAAAGGTTATAACGTTGGAAAACCACCATTTTAATACTGAAACTTAAGATACATACGATACGTTACTAACAGTTCGAAGAGAATCTGTTATATTCAAGAACGAATTCAAAATGGTGCACTCGCACATTGTGCTGTGCAAGTGAAAGGGAACGAATGATAAGCGCCTTTGTGTGGCCGCCATTTTCAATTCGTTTATAGTAAAATACAACATTTTTAAGATTATCAATAATAATCATGTTTACATAGTTTTATTACTAATCGTCTGAACAATAAAACTTGATATAATAAAACTTACGGTTTACAAAACATCTGGTTTCGTCAGGTTTATTAAGCGGGCATAGACCTGGTCCATTTTGAGGCCAGGTCTTCCCATTTTCTACCTCCATTATTATCAGTCCATCATGATAGGCGCGTATCGCTTTCTCGCCTCTATTATGGAAATTGTATATGTGAGACAGGTCAAAAGTTGATGTCGCTAGTACCACCTGACAAACAAAAAAATGCAGTTAAAAATGCGGTAATATTAAAGATCTACAGTTCTTCGTAAAGCTGAGGAGCGTAGTATTCGCAACTGGCGCGGCGTGCATCAGATATATCCTATACTATTAAATGAGCAATATATATAATAATTATATATATTTGTAATCACGTTCTCAAAAACGGCTTTAACGATTTCGATGAAAGTTGCAATATAGGGTTAGGTTTACGAGTGCGAAAAATTTATCTAGCTTGGTCTCATTTCTGGGAAAATTTGTTTTCTCTATTTTCACCAGTGCACAGCTTGGTCGACCAGGTACTGAACGTAAACGAAGCAAAAAGGGTATTTAAGGATCTTAGCAGATGGTATTCTGTAGTCCCACCGACCCTTGCTCGCAGAAGCGCCAGCCCGCGTTTTGCTGAGAAATGTAGACTTAAATTCCCCGATTAATGATAATGAATCATCTTTGATCCAGCCTGTTCCAACTTGCTGTCCTCCCCCCAGCGACGCCCTAAGCCTTAAACGAAACCTCTATACGATCACTTTTTGCACTTTTTGCTCGTCAGTTGTTTTGCCAATAAAATTAAACGTTGCGCGTTATTACGCGCACGTTTAATTTTTTCGGATTGTTTTTTTTTTTTTGCTGTGGCTTTGATTTTATTAAGAAGGTTTGTCGTATAACTGATATGTAAAAACTAGTTATGACCATAATAGCTTGGAAATTCGAGCATTATTTTGGCAACCTTTCTCGTATATCAAAATTGCTGTACTGGCCGAACATACGCGATCGCCCGGCCGGAAATGTTTGTATTAAAATCCATATCTGTCGTGTTTAGCGGCCAAATAAATTACTATGAAGACTCATATCTGACGTGTTATTTAAAAATGGAACGAACTTTTTAACCGACGAAAAAAAATGAGGAGGTTCTCAAGTCAACGCGAATTTATTTTTTATTTTGTTTATGTTTGACCACGCCATAACTTTTTACTGAGTAGTCCGATTTTAAAGATTCTTATTTTATTGGAGAGGGTATACCTCGAAATTGGTCCCATGCAAAATTGAGAACTAAAATCCACCCTTGGAAAAAAAACATTGGGGTTGATTAATTTTTGATTCTGTTGTAATTTCACAAACATACGAGTATGTAGTATTGATGACACAACCACATAACAAAAACCTGGAATTGATCTGATGATGGAGATGGAAGACAGTCGCGAGAGCTCTTCAGCAGTTTACAGCAGCTACATCGTGTTTGGGCTTATTTCGTTCACCTTGATGAGAACTTTAGACCTAGCTGGGGTATGACTGTTAGTGAGGGTCTGATGATAGAGACGGAAGGCTGTTTAGGGAATTTCTTTCTTGAGGAAAATAATAAATGGTAACTCAAAAGCGAAAAAAAAACTTTTTTACAAAAAAATACCAACGAAAAAATATTGAAAAGGGAAAAATTTTATATTAAATTTTAGTGTAAATAAGCACGTACATATTTTTGTACGTATTGTTGTACGTATTTTTCTGTTCTTTTCATCTTGTCTGTTTATAGATGTGTACATAAACATAAATTATTAAATAAATAAATAAGCTCCTAAACTAATTTAAGTAACACATTTTGAGTCGGCGCCAAACAATCAAAATTATTAATTACTTGTAGCGGTTACACCGCCACATACTAACTACGCATCAAAGACCTGACGTCACACAAATCCTGCATCGCGCAATTAGAGTTTACCGCGTGAACGACATAGATAAGACTATCCGAAATCAACAGTTGGGCAGTCGGCCCACCAGACACAACACCCGTCTGGTTGGAGGATCCTCCCTTTTCTATGGTGGATGAGTGAACTTTACACCCTGTTCCTCATGCCTCTAAATTGGTGACCCCGAGTATGAACGTCAACGCAGCCTTCGTGCAACTACTTTAGCGTGACATCATCATCATCACTCCCGCAAGCTTTCGTGAGGCGAGTCACACAGACAGCCAGCACCCTCGGCTTCAACGGGTATCCTGACCACCAGCATGCAGCGAACGCGCATTCCTGGTCATCACCCTCAGCCTCATCACCCCAACTCACTGGGGAATCAACGCGATCATCTCAATCAGCGCAATCACCGCTATCACCTCAATCGCCGCAATCATCTCAATCAGCACAATCACCGCTATCACCTCAATCACCTCAATCACCTCAATCACCGTAATCACCTCAATCACCACAACCACCGCAATCATCGCAGACAGTTCCGACTCACCGCGAACTGTGCGGCACCCGGTTCCGACTCACTGGAACCTTAGCTGGCACTGTGAAGCATCGCAAGATACAAGACTCAGCCCACTATCGACCTCCGGTCTCCGGAGGGGAGTGATATAGCGGTTACACCACCACATACTAACTACGCATCAAAGACCTGACGTCACACAAATCCTGCATCGCGCAATTAGAGTTTACCGCGCGAACGACATAGATAAGACTATCCGAAATCAACAGTTGGGCAGTCGGCCCGCCAGACACAACACCCGTCTGGTTGGAGGATTCTCCCTTTTCTATGGTGGATGAGTGAATTTTACACCCTGTTCCTCATGCCTCTAAATACTTAAAACGCAAAATGGTAGATATATGTAGATCTTCATTGAAAATTTGTTTATTATTACTCGTACTTTAACATTGTGGCAACTAATCAACCAATCAATCGATGACTTATCAAAGATTTTATTTAAATTGGTTTGCAAATAAAGCTATTTAAAATAAAGAAGAAACAAATGAACATAACGGTGCGTGAAAAACTTGTTCGTCATTGATTCTGGAATTTATAATTAACTAGCTGTTGCCCACGAGTACATCCGCGATCCAGGATAAAAAGTAGCCTATGTCCTTCTCCAAATCATGGTCTACCAATGTGTCAAATTTCATCCAAATCCGTTAAGATGTTTTAGCGTGAAAGCGCATTAAACAGCTTTTATAATATTACAGATTATTTAGGAAGTTAGGATTTACGTAGTTTGAATTTTCACGCATTATTTGAGAAAAGAACTATATAAGCCTTGGCCGCAACCATGCATTGATGTGTGCATCGGCTTTGCCTTGGCCCAGATTTTCACGATCGCCCGTCAAACCCTCTGTTGCAGGCCGCGACAGTAATGTACTATAAACCACTGTAAAATTAAATAATACTTACTGGAGAAGGTATCGAATCGTTACTGCATCCAAAGTCTTGGTGTGTAAGCGGCCTGGTCAGGTTCAAACATGTGACGTGACCCAGTCTATTTAAAGAGTCTTCATTGGGTACAAAATTTGGGGTACACATATAATCCTTCTTACCCTGTTTCATACAGCAATCAGTTTTATTTATCAGGTAATTCACTTAAAATACAATAGAAAAATGATATGTCATTTAAAATCATGGATAATGCCCATTTTCACTAACGCTAAGTGTCACCCAAATTAATTATAACCTAAACAAAAGAGCGCTGTTATATTTTCAAAACTCGGCTCAGCGCCGTATAGGCCACCCTATACGGCGTTGAGCCGAGTTTTGAAAATATTTAGGTGTCGCGTACCTTAAGTAAAAATGGGCATTAGTGTTTTGTTAGCTTAGTAAAATAAACTTTTCTTTTTCTCGTTTCTATGGTTTCTTGAACGAACCCATCTTTTAATTTTAGAAGCTTTTTATTTAACCAAGTATAGGTATAATTAAGCACACTTACAGATAGTGCAATCCACGACGACGCGTCCCACTCCGCGATTACTGTACTGTAAGCTGTATCGGAGCGGAGTGGGGCGCGTCGTCGTGGATTGCACTGTCTATAACAAATCTTAAATATAATATACAATCAACACTAAAAATATATATATTACTAGCTGCACCCGGCCGGCATGCGTCGCAATCCCATTTTTTATTTGGTCAGAAACCTTCTCGGGCGACCTCAGAACACCCTACCAAAGTTTCATCAAAATCTGTCCAGCCCTTTCGGAGTCCATAAAGGAGATACAGACAAACATTCCTTTTTATATATATAGATTATGTACAAGTATAAAAAGGAATAAAAAAACGTGATTTGACTTAGACATGTTCCCGTCTCTCTCTTGCACCTTTAGTTTGACAGTTGTGCGACACTGAAAGGAATAACGTTTAGCCAAAGTACCTATGCTAAATAAATGATGTAACTATTTATTTTGTAGCAATATAATTTAAAAGAGTGTCCATTGATTTTCTTGCCCGTTATTCTCCATAGGTATCTACTATACGCTTTGAAATGGGCACTGGCTTCATATTTCTGAGTGACCGACTCTTTGTAAATTCAAGTGTCTGTAGATAAATGGTTTAATTGAAATCTATGCTTTCATTCTGAGTTTGAGTTTAACGTTTATAGATATCGGCCGAAGATGCAGGCATAATATAAGATAGGTACTTACGAATATCGTGTATAGATCCGAAGTCGGAAAACATAAAGATCCCATAACTGGTCATAGCCTGAGTGAAGTGGCAATCACTCGCTTTACCTTCAGCGAGCAAAACTCTTCTAATGATTCTGGGCCATAATAGCTCTTTACCAGACTCAGCTTTTCTGGGATAAGAACCTGTAATTAAATAATGCACTAACACCAGAAGACTACTGTGGCAAGATGTATTTGTATTGTGAAAAGATTTATGAGCCTGTTTCAAACATGTTCCTAATACCCGCACACGTTTGTTACGTAACAAAAGTGTCATGATGTTACACTTTTTTCGGTCTAGTTTAAGTCGCCAAGTGTGTAAAAGCATAAAGAACTTTGTTCCAACCGGGTGTACCACGAATCCTCCTGAGTTATTCTTTAAAGCTGTAGATAATAAATACATTGGATAAGACCAGCACTTCTCATTAAAACCAATTTGTCCTGTTTTTTTTAGGAACCTCATTTTGTAACGCTTTTCAACAAAGTAGTGTGGGCTTATATAGGCTAGGTCTGTCTATGTATTTAAACAGAAATGTCATGTAATTAGTCAACATACAAGGTGAATAAGGTACAACATTAAAAAAAAAACAACTATTCTGACCGCATGTACTCGTCGACCTGCACCGGGACCTCAATATGGATGTAGTAAACACAGTTATACAAAAATTTATAGAAGCTCATGAACACAGACTTCATCATCCAACTTCTTGACAACACTGATTTACCTAGTGCAAAAACTAAAAAGGGTAAAACCTTTTGAGTTAGTTTAGGGCAATGTGAGTGAACATAAACCGCAGTGCAAGTAATGACTATTATAAAGAACACGTGAAATAAGCGCTTCCCCTTAACATAGTGATTGTGAAAGAAAGACGTAAGCCGACGTTCGCACGAGAGGTGAAAATTCGACTGAGTGTTTTTTCGACGTGCTGGAATGCATTCTGTTGTTGTTGAGTTGGATTCTCAATGCTCGGCTCAACACCAAGAGTTGAAAATCCAGTGCGCGATAAAATCCCGCCGCGATATTTTTACGTCCGTGCGAACGTCGGCTTATTAGACTATTTCTTAATTTAATAATTTCTTAGCAGTTTTAGTTATATTTAAATTATTTATTAGCTAATCGGCTAGATTGTATTGCTAGATGTGAATAAAGTATCATTTTTTTTTTTTTAAATACACGAATGTGTCTATATTATACGCATTGTGGGATGCTATCATCTACTTATAGATATTACCACGTCACTGACTAACAAAAGTATTCTCATAGTTATGACGTAGAGTTGCTTATCTTGTAGGTATTACCATTATAGTAAAGAGCAGGCAGTACTCTTGTGAGCGGTACGAAGTAGGTGCCTTTAGTTGGGCTATGCAAGCAGTTGCAGGAGCCATCTAAACGTCTTCTCTCCGTAGCGCAGCATGGTTTGATATCGGTCGTACAAACACTGTGGAAATAACGAACAAACTAACACTTTGCTACAAACTGTCATTGTTACTCTGCATTTTTTTTAAATAAATTACCTTTTTTACTTGTCTTGACACATCAGGTTTTCCCCGAAGGGTTAGGCAGAGGGGTACCTATAGTGCACATACATCAATCCCTTGTAATATGGCGAGCCTATTGCCATCATCCGGGCAAAATCCAGACTACGGGATGCTACTGAGAAATTTTTCATGGAACAACCTAATAACACTTTTCCTGACATCAAATCGGAATCGACCTCTGGACTTCATGTTTAGCAGAATCGCTTGCGAACACTAGACCACGAGACAGATTAAATATTAATTAATAATATAAATGATTTAGGTACTTACTCTAAAATGCCTTTGGATTTGTAATAAGCTATAAGCTGCTTCGATGCAATTTTACCAGTATAATAGTCAAACACTAACGCATTGCTTAGTTGCATACAAAAGGATAACACTACTATAATTATATTAAGAATCATTGTTTTACTTTATCACTTTCTTTAGATGCTAATGCGATAAAAATGGTAATATTTTCTATCGCTACGGGCTTATATATTGTTGCACACTATTTATTTGTTTAGAAATATTATAGAAGAACTAATACAATGATTGTTGGTGTAACAAACAGCTGCATGTAGTTCTATTGTGATTGAATACAAAGCATTTTTTTATATGTCATATAAATTATTATATTTATTCTTAGGAACAAATAACTTGCGCGTAATAACCCAGGTAATTAATTTCTGATAATTAAGTCTGTTTGTGTAGCATATTTTAATACCTTAAGGCACACGCACTAGCACCCTGCATAATCTATCTGCTCAAAATAGTGGCGGTACACCTTAACGGTAGAAAATAGAGACACATAGCCGACGTTCACACGGATGTAAAAATATCGCGGCGGGATTTTATAGCGCACTGGATTTTCAACTCTCGATGTTGAGCCGAGCGTTGGGACGCACTCTCGTCCCAAAAACACACTGTTGGATTTTCAAGTCTCGGCGCTGAGCAGAGCGTTGAAAATCCAGTGCACGAATACAAAAAATGCCGCGATTTTATTACGTCCGAGCAAACGTGGGAGTGTACAAAGAACCACCACCGAACCGCAACACGCTGATTCATCATCAATTCAACATCATTCTCTTGCCCTTTACCCAATATTTTCAAACAGCAGTAGGTAGTCCTCATCACAGTAGTCACCTCTTATCTATTATTATCATCTTACCCACAGTCTATCCATCGTTTGTTTGGTCTTCCACTACTTTTATCTATACCCATCCACTACGCAGTGTGCTGATGCATCCAAATGAATTATCACAAGTATAAAACTTGTAGCGACCACCTGATCTCTAAAATGATAAAGTTGAGGGCCAGCTAAATTAAATATCTGATTTGATGAATCTTTAAGTAACAAACATCTCAGAAATGATACGCGATGCACCTCGAAATTAATAATATGTGTGCTTGATAAAATCATTATTAGTTTAGAAGTGGTAATCTGTACAGATTACCACTTCTAAACTAATAATGATTTGATTTGATTTAACGAGGCAGTACTGCCTCGTTGGTCTAGTGGTCGCAAGTGCTACTACTGAGCATGAGGTCCTGGGTTCGATTCCCGGGTCGGGCAAACTGTTATTGGGTTTTTCTATCTGGAATTTCTCAGTAGCAGCCCGGAGTCTTGATTTGTGTCTGGTTGATGGCAATAGGCTCGCCCCCTATTTCGTGGGACTTAAACATAACTGGCGAAATGTGGTTGTACCTATTACAGGTACACCTCTGCTCAACCCTTCGGGGAAACAAGGCGTGATGTTTATGGTAATCTGTCGGTAACACGATAGAATAACAGTCAAGCCCAGATGGAAAAGCGAACCAAAAATAAATCATACTTTAAAATGCTTGGTTTTCATTCATTCATTGGTTTTTCTTTCGAACGATTTTCGAGAACAAACATTACAAAGAAAGCAAGAGTCAACGTTATCAATAATGCTACAAAATTTCGAGACAAAAAAAGACGATCCTAAATGGCTAAAAACTAATATCGGTATGGGACATTAAAAAAAAATAACTTTTACATCAGCAACATTAAAACTGCAAAAAGAGAAAAAAAAGACTAGGAGCATCGATCATTGACGAAATATTTCAAAAAGTTTGACTGAGAATTTTGAAAATATTACTGGAAAAGTATAAACAACTTACTGAGCAGTAAGTTATTTTTTTGTAATTGTCTCAGCATTCATTCCAACATATTTTTATTAAAACTCGTGTCATCAGTAAATCACTTTGTTGTTTTGTTCACATAGGATAATAATAGTAGTTGTAATAGTATATTTGTGTTCTTAAGTGGTCTCTATTGTCACTTATTCAAGAGTAATTGGGGTAATTAACTCGTTCAGTGATAGTCTCTTGAGTGGTCACTATCTCTGCTGTCACTTCTCCAGGTGTAATTGAGGTTATTCTTTCAGTGGTAGTTCAGTATTTCTTCAGTTGTCACTACTTCAGTGGTAATTTCTTTTGTAGTCAGGTCTTCAGTGACTTGATTTTTACACGAGCCACCTATAATTTCCTCTTTTGCGTTGCAGGGACGAATATCTACAACTGTGCATATTCTAGAAAAATCATAGTATAGTTTTACCATACAATAATCATACGTCTTTACGCCTAGCAACACGACTCTGCCGTAATGACGAGACGAAAAGGTCCGCGTGTGGACAAAGATACAAGAACATTTCCATCAGCTGTCCTTACTTTTTAAATTACCTGTATCAGATCATGCCGAAATTATCTACGAAGATTAATGCTAATTTTCGGTGGGTACGTTTTTTGGGGCGTATAGATCATTTAATTTTATTTGTCCAAACATAAGTATACACACACATGGCATGCAAGATGTTACATCAAATTATTGCACAGTCATGTTTTGCCTTAACGGCGTACAAATACAAAGTGGTAGGTTATTTTTAGTAGGGTTGTCCATTATTCAAAGCAATTAACATATCAAAAAAAAAAAACAATCAAATGAATAAATATACTACTTAATATGTAAAGTATAATAAAATAAAATTAGCGAGTCAAAATTCAAAGTAATTAGGATGAAGTTCGTGCTTAAAAGTAGGTATTTAACATTTTACAGAAAGTTTCCTCCTATATTCAATGGTTTCAGTTTTTTTAAAGCACACCATTCTCATAAACAAAACAAAACAAACCAAAACTTATTTCAAAAAATCTGCCTGCCCCTAGCCCTACCCCTAGAATGTAATTTAAAATCGCGTAGGCGTGGAGGGGCGAGGTAGCCCGCGAGCTGAAGAGCAGGTGGTTTTAACACCGGCACCGGCGGCAGCCAGCCAGCAAACCGAAGCTGCGGTGGTGAGCGTTAAACACATCTGCGACGATAAGCGCGCGTGGGACCGCCGGGGCCCCGCAGCACCGGAGCCGTGACAGAAACCATGCCTGCTGCATGTTGCATGCTCACTTGCATGCTCGCTTGCATGGTACATGCTTGCTGCATGCTTGCTGCATGCTTTCTGCATGCTTGTTGCATGCTTGCTGCATGCTTGTTGCATGTTTGATGCATGCTTGCTGCAGAAAGAAAGAAAAAAAAAACATACACACACCATACCAAACCAAGCACCAAGCATACACCATTGTATGCTTGCTTGCATGTTTGCATGTTTGTGCATGATAATTATGATGGTTCTGCTTTTTAATTATTAGGAATATGAAATGTATGCCTAAAGAATCATCTTTAGGCATAAATTTCATATTCCTAATAATTTCAGAATCATCTGACTTACAAAAATAAGAGTTGTGTAGCGGTTACACCGTCACATACGAACTACGCATCAAAGACATGGCGTCACAAAAATCCTGCATCGCGGAATTAGAGTGTACCGCGCGAAAGACATATACATATATAAGACTATCCGACATTAACAGTCGGGCAGTCGGCCCGCCAGCCACAACACCCGTCTGGTCGGAGGATCCTCCCTTTTCTATGGTGGATGAGTGAACTTTACACCCTGTTCCTCATGCCCCTAAAGTTTTGAATTATGATAAATGAGTGTATTCGAAACGATTTTCTGCGAAATGAAGTTTATGCTATCCACTGTTATGCAAAATGATATTATGACATAAAAAGTTTTGTTAGGGTAGACCTCCAGTGTACAGACGTTACATCACGTCGGCATCGCCCCTCTCAGCTCTGCACATAAGTACAACAAGAAGATACCGTTCACCAACATATTGTTTTTTGATTCTCTTACACGTCTCGCGGCCAACAAAAGTGACTGCTCATGTGCAACACGACTTTTATAAACTATCTGCCTGGTAACAAAACCAAACATATTTATAATAAGAAAAGTCAATAAACGTCATATTTCTTAACCCAATTTTTGCAGGTATGGGTATAAAGATCCAATTGTTCAGCAGAATTATTAAATTTACTTTTACTAAGTACATATGTGATTGATTTCCATTAATTAACAACAAAACGCAGGGAAGGGATCCCTAGGAGGACATAAAGTGACTTTATTGGTGATGTTCTTCAGAAAGTTCAGCAGCGTAGTACCTGACAACCAGCGTGCGTGTATGATGAGATGTATGAACGTAAACGAGGCAAAATGAGTCTTAAGTGTAAAGATCGTAGGAGGTGGTGTTCTACAGTTTTTGTCTACCTCCATAGCTTGGGACCTTACCACTTAATACTGTTTTTTTTTTAGAGTGACTATTTATTTTGAAAGGAGTCGTTGGATTTCTTTTGGAAGTGTGGAGGAAATCCGTGAAATGTTTGTGCAGAGAATTGGGAAAGAGCGTTAGAGCGTTCGGTTATTTGCAGGGAAGAAGGCGTGAGTTTATGTATGTATGAATGTAATAACATAACGACGGCTTTAGCAGCTATAGAGAGATATTTCTCCTACAATGGGACAATACATCATTCATTGGTGTTAATAAAAATTACATAATTACAACGAAAATGCAACTATCCTCCAAAATAACGTAGTAAATGAATTACGTGCCTAACTCATTAGTTTCACTCAAAAATGGTTGCGAAAGGAGGTGTTAATTTTCGAGGGTTATCCTGGCCTTCCATGCTTAATTCAGTAAATAAAATTTGAACAGCTGAATACTGTTAAGGTTCCGTACAAAAGTGGTGGTGAAGGAAACCTCAATGGGTTAATTTTTCAACAGTTGTTCGACGTTACATGATTGTTGATTTTATCACACATGATTATACTTGCACCTCGTATGAAAACATTTAAAAAAAACTTGTTTTAATCTGAAAAAAAAGCCCCGATGTAGAAAACTGTTGCCCTGAGACAGTTAGACTGGGTCGTCGTAAAAACGGTGGAGATGTGTCGGATCTTAATGTCAACTTTTTCTAGTTAATAAAAACCCTTAGTAACTGTAAGCGTTTAGTCCTGAGGAGAGGAAGAGGTGAATAAATTTCTCAGCCCAGAAGTATAACAGCGATACGCTTCCGTGCCGAATCGAACATCATTCAATATTATTGAAGGAGTCCTCTCACACGCTGGTCACAAATCCAAAACCGAAAATATTGTAAGTTTAAACCAAATAGACGACCACTGTTCTTGCGACGGCTATTTGCGGTCGGGTACTAGGCAAATCAGGTAACCAAAAATGTGTCACTTTTGACTCGGAAGCATGTCAAATGGTTGTGAGTAGAATAGAACAAGCAAACAACGAAATAATAAAAACGTTTGATATAAATCCAATAGATATCGAATTACCTAGTAACTGGGTTGTCGAAGTCATTATAGGCAGTCGCTCTTTGTAAAATACTGGTATTCAGTTGCATCCGGTTACACTAGAAGCTGACCCCAACGTGGTTGGGAAAAGGCTAGGATGTTTGATGAAAAGTGACGTGGTAATTTTGAGATACTGGCACGAAATTTGCTGACATCCTTTTCATTAGGTACGGAATCAACGACGAATGAGCCCATCGAACCTGACCGCTTTTTCTATTTTACAGAACATAAATTGCGCGGAAGCTATCCTAACTAATATTATAATGTGAAAGTGAGTTCGTTTGTTTGTTTGTTACGCTTTCACGTTAAAACGGCTGAACGCACATTGTATTAGGACATAGAATATTTTTAATCTCGATATTCCCACGGGATCAAAATTCAAATGTCATTTATTCACATTTACATAAGACAGTCCCCCAAAACGCCCACCCTTCACAACTTCCTAGTGCTTTAGCTGGGAAGAAGAAGTGGCGCAACAAACTCTCCAGCAGCACAGCTGTCTGTTCAGTTAGAAAAAAATGATTCTATATAATAATGTGCAAGATAATTTACATAACGCAAAATATAATTTAAATTATAAATTAATAGCCATAAATGACAGCTAGCACATGCCAATACCAACCAAAAACATCGAGAACTATACTCAGGCAGAAATAAAAATAACTAAACGTAAACGATATATAACGAAAGAAAAAAATACGTAAAGGGCGTGCCCGCTTACATACAGCTATAACTAGAAGTAATAATTGATAAAATAGGACCAACGAGGTAAAATACATCATTTTCGAGGTCACTAGCTAACCATATATAGCAATATAACTCATAAAAATACATTGTAATGAGTAGATTATGTCAACAATAAATTAAAATAAATTGATTTATAAAGTAAAATTATAAACAATTATATAAACTCATATAATCTGTCAGTAGGTAAGCTAATTCTGGAGAAAGAACATTTAAACCTTGTCTTGAGTTAATCACAGCGACCAACTATTCTTATCATTTAAGTAGTCGTTGATAGAATAGTATGCCTTTGAACAAAGATTGGATTTTACTTTAGTTTTAAAAGCATTAAAAGGCAAATCAAGCAAAGAAGAGGGTAGCTTGTTATAAAAGGTCATACCTAGCCCAGCAAATGAGTTATGATCCTTATGAAGCCGGTGAAAGGGAGCATGTAGTTTATCCTTACTTCTAGTGTTAACATTGTGAATATCACTGTTTTTAGTGAATAAGTGTATATTTTTCCTAATATATAAGATGGTGGCGAAGATGAATTGTGATGCCACTGTGAGGATACCAATATCTTTTGAAAAATCTCTCAGAGAAACTCTGGCACCTAGCTGGTAAATTGCTGAAACAGCTCGTTTTTGGAGGACAAATATATTTTAAAATGAGCAGCTTTGCCCCACAGCAGAATACCGTAGGACATAGCGCTATGAAAATAACTAAAATGGACTAACCGAGCTGTATCAACGTCAATGTATTGTCTTACTTTCCTGACGGCGCGGGCGTAGGCGGCTGAACTGAGCCTTCCCGCTAGGCTAGATATACAGGGTGTCCAGTAAATAGCACGACATACTGCAGGGGGTGATAGCTTGGGTCACTACCTATCAATACAACACAATATATGTTCAGCAAAATCTTACGGATTTACAGTTTTACAAAATTTTCCCAAATTTCGAAAAATCTCTACCTTGAAACAGATTTTTAAGCATCTCGTAATGAAAAAATCTTTTTCTAGAACTTTTTTTACATCAAATTATTCGTGAATAGTTACTCTACTCATTATAAGTTTTTTTTTATCAAAAACAAGAATGTTTTGAAGAAATAGTTTTTTTTTGTTAAAATTTTCACAGAACAATTTTCTTTCTTTCAATTTTGTAAAACTGTAAATCCGTAAGATTTTGCTGAACATATTGTTTTGTATTGATAGGTAGTGACCCTAGCTATCACCCCCTGCAGTATGTCGTGCTATTTACTGGACACCCTGTATGAAGCCCCCACTGAAGTTTGGCATCTACTGTTATGCCCAGAAAAACTGCCGAGTTTACAGTTTCAAGCAGCTCTTTATCTAAGACGATGTTGGGACGTAGATTTCTAACATTTGGAAGAGAAAACTTTACACATTTTGTTTTCTTGGCATTGAGAACTAGGTTATTTGTCGTAAACCAATCCGTAACCATTGACAGTGCACGCAGTGCGTTTACATTGTCAAAATCTTGTCTATTCCTAATAAAAATAAGAGAAGTATCATCTGCAAACAGTACAACTTCACAGATACCCTTTATGTATGATCGAGACTTGTGTGGCTGAAACCTCGGGGCGCAGCTAGTATCTATAAAAGTGAGACATGTGTGTTTAATCAACTTATTTGGACAGTTGAACAAAGCTAATATTGCATGTAATAATGCCTTTTTAATGTCGTATTATTTTTCAGCTCGTGCATTACAAGGAATATTGTTTATTTCGATTCGTATTCCGTATTTCAACTCAACTCTTTATTAGTGGCTTTTGTGAACATGATACTTATTCAGAATTGTCACAGCTGTAATAGCAATCACGTCATTTCGTTTATAATACGTTTTTATTTTTAATAATTTATTCATCTATAGATTATTTTCTATTTTGTGAATGTGAGAACGCTGTAGGCTTAGTAGACTGTATATTTGTTGACCATAATTATTTTGTTAAGAACCTGGTACTTGTTGAAAGACCTACACTGTCTAATTAATATCATACCTAATAACACTGTTATTTGAAAATATTGTAAAAGCCAATTATTTTTAAAAGAGTTACCGTGGAGTTTCTTGCCGTCTCTTCTCCATAGGAAACGACCAATTGGAACCGTGCACCTAGCTTCTGACATTTCATAAGTGCCCATGTAGGTTTATGTGAAATAAAAATATTTTAATAAGTAAATTATATTTATTAAACATTGTAAGTACTTCTGTGATTACTATTTTGGCCTTATAGTTACATCTGGGGTCTTTTTCTTTAGAGCTACCGATTACGATGATCTTTCAGCTATTTCTATCGATTTTTTTTCCCATGTTGTAAAATTAATTTGTTAATGATGGAGAGTCAAGGAGGGTTAAACATATATTATATTCTTGGCTTAAGAGCGTTCAAAAAGTTGACAACGTTGCAAATAGCTGTCAAATATTTACCTGTGTTGATTAATTTGACAATATTACCTACTGTTATGGAAATATAAAATGTCGCTAACTAGTTAAGTAGTGACCTAAAATAATAATAATGAAATGCATTATAACACTGAATTTAAAGTTTTAACCGTTTTAGGTGCAAAAAGGGCATTTGCAAAGTTTCTAAATACTTTTTTTTACATCTAAAAGTAAATATATTCGGTGTTACGATACAATTATTGCATTTCATAATCAATATTTTAGTTCACTGGTTAGCGATATTTAATATTTTCATACATATTGCCAAATAAACGCTCCGTCGCAGATAGCTGTCTAATATTTCGCTGTTTTGATTAATCCACCACGCGGGCCCAGTGCGGGCTGGTAGATGTCAGATGTCTTCGAAGTATTTGGTTCTCAGACAGGGCAGTTTCCCCACGATGTTTCCCTTCACAGTTTTGAGAGCAGTGGTGATTAAATAATTCAAATTCAATTCAAAATATTTTATTTCACATAAACCTACATGGGCACTTATGAAACGTCAGAAGCTAGGTGCACGGTTCCAATTGGTCGTTTCCTATGGAGAAGAGCTGGCAAGAAACTCCACGGTTACTCTTTTAAAAATAATTGGTTTTTACAATATTTTCAAATAACAGTGTTATTAGGTATGGGAGGACAGTGTAGGTCTTTCAACAAGTACCAGGTACTTAACAAAATAATTATGGTCAGCAAATATACAGTCCACTAAACCTACAGCGTTCTCACATTCACAAAATAGAAAATAATCTACATAAAAATAAATAAATTATTAAAAATAAAAAAGTATTATAAACGAAATGACGTGACTGAATAATTATCATGATCACAAAAGCCACTAATAAAGATTTAAAGTTAAATTGTAGGTATATTATAATGTCAAATAATAGCGTGATTTAAATGTCAAGGAAGAATGTAAAAATAAAGAAAAATATATATATATATATAATTATATAAACATGGTAATTTGGGAGCAGTTAATAGACTCTTATACAATTTGCCGTTAATGAGCTACCAGGGAAGCCACATGTGCAGAAGGAATTATTGCCAAAGGAGACTGAAACGATTACATACAATCTTGGGCCTGGTTGTAAAAATATGAAAGTGGTGTCAATTAATAGCTTATATCTTATCAACCTTTCACTGAAAATTCTACGGATTTTGTCAATCTGAGAACTGAGATAAAAGAGATTATGTAAAAGTGAGGTTATGTTACAATCTTTAACTAACAGCTGATTCCTGAAGTGCAAAATATGTGCTTTTGCACTAATAGTTATTATATGTATTTAGTAGGAAATGATTGATAAATCATATGAATGAACGTCAATGACTTCAGTCCTACCTACCTATGTAGGTAACAGGTATGGAGTTACGGAAAGGATGTCTAAAATAAAATAAATAATAATTTATGTACCTAAATAGTGTTTTACTCGTCTTAAATTATAATTAAAATGTCTAGGAATTGTGCAGGTGGTGCTATATGATCTTGGTACGTACCTAGCCCAGCTAAGGTACCATATACTTAATACACATTATATTTTATGAGCGCAGCAGCCTACAGTTCTCCCTACAATACAATTACAGTAATGCATTACTATAGCCTCCTTTCCTGTACGAGAGCCGTTGCAGAATCACTGACAGAATTGTTTCATCGTGTAAGGGTCGTCGACCCAGTGTATTGCAGTAATCAGTTGTTATCCCACAATTCACACAGCGATCCATAGTTTCAACAATATCCAATCCACAAGCCGGCGGTAAAATACAAAATAACAATTCCAAGTCAAACGTGTGAGCGATCTTCGGTGTCCAGGTGTGAAAGCAAGGGTCGTACGAGGTAGGCAGGGTCGGAATCCGTAAAATACAAAGCAAACGTCGTGAAAAATGAAGAACAATCGGGAAACGTTAAAGCACTCAAAACGCATCGGAAAACACAGTGAGCCACAGACTACTAAGAGATACTACAGTGAGCAAACAAGTCAGCTGTCATGCCAGTGACATGGACTAAAAATAGAAAACTAATTTTAATCGATATGAAATCGATATTCATTAATATCGTTTTTCAGTAATAAATTGATATTTTATTTATTAATATGACTGTAATTATATGCACTATATTGCACATATGTATATATAGTGCATTTAATTACTTTGAGTTAATTATTTAGTGCAAAGGTTTTATTTTCGTAACTGTGTAATCGATTACTCAATCGGTAATCTCACGAAAACTATCTTTTCCATATTTCTCCGCTTCCAGATTGAGAATTGAGGTGATTTTTCATATTCTAAGATAAAAAAAATATGACAAATTTTTTAGATCATATCTTAACTTATTACATTTGGGCCCATCGTTTTCCATCTCCTTTCCTTGTCTTCAACGTAATTTATACAGAGTAAAGGGCCTGTCAGTGTTCGAATCTACGACAAACAACTCGTAGGCCACAGCTGTTGCCACTGGATCACTACTACTCTTTTCTTTATGAGAGTCTCCATATTATGCCGATGAATCGTTTGGGAAAGTTTTACCATCAAACAGCATTGCTGTTTTCTGTTAATAGGGAATGGGAATCATTCCAGTAGTACATAAAATGTGACACTTTTAAAAAACTCGGCACACATTGCATTGATTCTCAATTAGTATGATTGAGATATTGTAGAATGTAGATTTATTGTGCGAAGTTTACCAAAATGAAAAAAAAAGTTTAACATTTATAACTGACTTCTTCAATAAAGTGTACGCAGACCAGGGAAGCATAGCACAAAACGTAGGGGGGCCAAAGCATTGGAATGCGAAAGTTGTCAATGATGATGATGAGTCTGTAATAAGGATCCTTACAACATAAATACGCAACATAAAGACGCAAACAATTAGATGCAATGACCTTGTATAATATTGTTAATGGCAAATTTGACTTTATCGACCGGAATAATGTAATGTGTTATGCTGTCCCCAGAACTGTTCATAGACGCCAGGTGCGTGCCGGTACATTATTTGCAATAGATACCTGCCGATCTAATACTGGTGAACGTTCACCAATTCGGCGAATGGCAGCATCATACAATAAAGAATTCGAACACATAGATATATTCACATGCTCCATGTAAAAGTTTCGCAGCCTATTGTATGAGACACTTAAGCTCTTAGATTAATGTTATGTGGTTTTGTAACTTCATAATTAGTAGGTAGTAGTAGTATTAATACTTTTTTTTTTCTTTTTGTATTTGTAATGTTTTCTAACTGTCATGCATGAACAGCTTTTCCTAGCAATTTAAGGTTTACTCATTACTGTAATCTGTGAACAGCGCTGTGAGCTACATTATTATTTAATTTATTTATGTTATCATGTTGTAATATCCCATAATGTAGCTGTTTGTTGTTCCCTTTTGATAAAATAAAAATAAATAAAGCAAATTACTTAAAAAAAAAATAACCTGAGTGCAAAAACACATAACTGAAAAGGGAAAAACAAGCATTATCTATTTATTTTTGGCATTTCAAGCGGGATTCAGTTATGCGTTTTTGCAATCGGGTTATTTTTTTAAAATAATTTGCTATATTTCAAGCTTTTTAGTTTTATACGAGAGGTATTTAAAATTATAATTTGGAATTCAAACCATTACCAGCTTTTATTTGATACCAATATTGTGGTAATTTAAAAAAAAAAAACCCTTTTTTTGTATTTGCAGATGCAATATATAATAAATATTATATAGCCTATGTCACTCCATCCTCCTCAGTTATGACGAATCTACTATGCTTATTAGGAAGAGGCGTAGTCTTAATTAATAGAACATCTTATTATTATTATTATGGTCATAATAATAAGATCATAATAATAATAATAAGATGTTCTATGAAATAACGATCGTGAGACCAGTGGTCGCCCATTGGAAACGACTGTGACTTATGAGTCTGTTGTAGGTCGTAGGTTATTGTAATGTCGTAGGCCAACCCGCACTGGGCCGCGTGGTGGATTACGGCCCACTCCCTCTCATCGAGAGGAGACCTGTGTCCCGCAGAAGGACCGCTATAGGCTGATTATGGTTATGGTAATAACAGTCGTTAAAGGTTGTCTGTAAAAGATCGCTTTAAGCGATAAGACCGCCCATTGTGTCACCCTATGTAAAATATCTAAATTTATGTCTGTAATTTTTATGGTGTACAATAAAGAGTATTCTATCTATCTATCGTTAAACTACAATGCAATTAATTAAATACAACAACAGTTCTCACCACTCGTGAAAGCTAGTGGTCTGTTCGGCCTCTCATACCAGTGTCTATCAGACTACATGGTCCTATCAGCTGTTGAACATTGATACTATAAAACATGTGTGGCACTCTACCACCTTCTATTATTGACTTCTTTATCCATATCGTTGCTAGAAGACCAATGTCTTCTACAGACTCGTATAGTTCGGACAGCTTTTCAAATATCTGTAAAATTTATGAAAATTGAATTTTATATGATTAAACTAATGTTTGCATGCCGATGTCAATGGTCTTCAGAAAGGAACCTCCGTCTGCAGTAGAGATAAAAACTTAAAAACGAGTGAATTCCAATACCATTTATTTCACACCTTCTTTAATATTTAGTTGTGTTCTGAATTAGGGATGTAACAGGGGCTGTTTAGGGGAGGCGGATGCGGAGGCGTAACTAAATATTTATAAAAAAAAAAAATATCTATTGGTGATCGAGATGTATGTTATTATCTACAGCCGAATAGCCTGTTCCATAGATATAATAAAGAAGGAGATATGGCGTGGAGTTCAAAATGTATAGAAAACCGATGAAGCTACAATTGCCCCTCCATAACGCTAATATTGCACACACAGTTCTGTCAAAACAATACTACGAACAAGTGCATACACGCGCCATCGATAACTCAGTCATTTAAATATAAACCTTATTATTTAAACCACAGCGTACTTTTTCCGTATAATTACTCACATTAAAACAATTATCATTGTGTGTTGTCGGGACTCGGGGGCGGATACGACATAGTGCTTGACTAAATCGAAGAGTTATCGATAAATATATCGATAAATTTACTTTAAAGGTTTTGGAAATAAAGTAAACAAAAACGATATGAAACCAACAAAACATTATTTAATTAATTAACAAAAATATTTTAAAAACAATTACAAATCAAACGACACGTAGTTATATATGATTATGATGCCATAAAATGTTCAAAAAAGAGATTCTCGTTTTTGTAGAGAACCAGTTAGCTGACCTTCTGACCGTTAGTGACTTACGGAATTATATAGGTATACGAAGCTAATCATAAACTTGTAAGTTTGCAGGCTCTTAAAAAACCCGTAATTTAAGAAATTAAATTCTTCTTTCTTTAGTAACTAGGGGTTTATGTGAAAATAACACACACGCATGCATAAGGAATAAATAGCATGAATGTTGACCCATTGCCAAATCTTTAAAAGTAATTTTCATATTATAATTGTTTATTTTAGAGCATGCATGACGTCACAATATGGCTTCAAACCCTCTTTAGAAATTCTGCGGCATAATACATAATTATGACTATATGATGCTGATTATTATAATGCATCCGAAGCTAATGGTGCATTTATGAAGACTTCAGTAAAATACCATAACCATAACAAATGACGAAGTAACTTGAGGCTAAGGCATTACATCTCATAATTCAAACCCAAGGACATTCCATAGATTACTAAACTAAACATTATTGAACTTACTTCACGATCTTTGGTTACGCATTTGTCTATTACGCTGTAAAATAATAAAAATGGTTAAAAATGCATAGAACCACATCGGCCTTCCAACCGGATTACAAGAGTTAACAAATTGAAGAAAAATCTATTAAATGAAATTGTAATATAACAATTTGCAGTCGACTTTCTTGTCGATAGACTTTGTCAGACCTCCACGAGCACATCACTAGCTCGCGCTCAAATACGGCGGACCAGAGCAGCGGACGCACCATGCGACATTATGGCTTATTGAGGTTTCGTTATGTCAGATTTACATTGCTTGTTCAGTCACTCAGTGACAGACTGAGGTGGTTGTAAAAGAGCAATGTATTTAATGCAAAAATAATACTGTCTGGATAATATAGGAAAACAAAAATAAAGTAGTACAACTCAGATATATTTTACGGCTTGTTGTTTTTCGTGATTTTTAAGACAAATATTGTAAAATACTTGTATTTAGCTGTGGTAACTGATGCCATGACTTCTAAAAAATTTGTTTTGGCTTCTATTTTTGCACGAACCCACTTAACAAGACGGCATAATCGTTTTTTTTACGATCGCGGTTGACAACACACTAACTCGCGGTGACGGCCATTTTTTCAATAGCTGAGCGATAAGCTCAGGTCCACGTGGTCGGCGACACGCCCCCTTGCCACTTCTCCTGTTTTTAATATTTCTGTGGCCTGTTCCATCAGAACAGGCTATTCGGCTGTAGATAATAAGGTTGTAAGGTTGACTAGATCAACTTTCTTTGCGTAATTGCCATCAGCGTCATACATTCTGAAAAAGAAAAGAAAATTGATAATTTTTGTTCTCTTGACTTTGGAAAAAGTATCATCATTATGCTTTTTCCATAGACTTTTTCCGTAGTTTTTAAACAGGTTTTCTAACTTCGTAGGAGTCAACTTCTTATGAATATTGAAAGTGACTGTGTTTTAGTATTTTACACGAAGCAACTGCTATTTTATTCTGACGTCACAATTCACTTTTTATCAGTAAATTAATATATTATATGTAAATTATATGTATAAATTAATATATTATATTAATTTACTGATAAAAGAACATATTGTAACCATTATTATTGTTCAAGTAAAGGGAAGGCACTTCTGCCGACATCTGTATAAATATTGTAATTCATGTTTATTTGAGTTTTCTGTCTACCGTACATTTATTGATACCTAACATGTTTACAAGTTATAAGTTTACATTTTTGAGTCTCTTTTGAGGTTATGATCATAATATCATCATTTTGAAAATCATGGACTTCTTGTTATTTTTGTGTACCTATTGTGATGGATTCTGTCAGGTACAACCATATGCTTCTTTTTACTTTATACTAACTTCAAGTACTTTCTTGCATTTTATGTAACAATCGTAGGGCAAGAGGAAATTCCATTGATGAATGTGTCGTTATATAAATCTCTGAATCCCGCTGGATACAAGACTCCATCATTGACAATATTGTCATAGTCTGGAAAAGGGATTTGAATCGTGTTTTAATTATTGATGTCTTGTTGTATTTTCTTAAATAGCAGACCATAATTATGTGCGGTCATAACCTGAACTGAATACCTATTAGGATTTGTAGTCATTAACTTTAACGAGAAAGTCATTTAATTCTTGAACGGGAACTTTTTTTACAATATGACGGTCAACTTTTATTACTGAAAAATAATCATCGTATAAAAGAATTTGCATCGCAATAGCTATATTGATGTCTCTTGGCAAGTCTATCAGCTATGTGGTTGTGACGCCTCCAAAACCAAACGGAGACTATTATAATTGTTATTAATGTTTTGACTTCATCTGATGCTGAATAAAAGGCATATTTCATGTCTGAGATAGGACTAGACTGGACGACTTGATCCCAGCTATTATTCGTAGATCTTCGACAGTCGTTACAGGTCCGAAGCCAGAAAGTCTGACAACCAGTCTTATCAAGGGGTAACGTGTTCCCCAGTTACTAGGTTGTGGAGGTCAGATAGGATAGCTCCATGTAAAATACCGGTGTCCAGTTGCATCCGGGTAAACTGGAAACAGACCCCGACATAGTTGGGAAAAAGCTAGGCAGATTGATTGATACCCATTGGTACAGGAATTTTAAATAAGATCCTTTTCAAATGCCGAGCTCAAGCATGCTTACAATACAAGAATGAAGGTAAGGACGCCATATTTTTAAACCTTTAGTTTTAATCATGTGGGAAAGTCGGAATTAATTGTTGACATACGTGTTTTATGACATATTGTCTCATGAGATTTTCGGTTCATAAAACAATCTGATTTGTTTTTATCCTGTGGCCAGAGTCTGCCATTCATACTTTAACAGTCCACCTTGATATTTCCTTCCTTCTAATGCTTTTTCGAGAGTGTTTCCATAAACAGTTGACAAATCAAATAAAGGCGAAGCCGAAAGTATCCGAAAAATAATACGAAAATTATCCTTCTATAAATTATCCAATCCGACACTTTGCCTCTCACAACTGCAGATTTCTTCTACATTTATATAAAATTAAATGCATATTTTCAAAGATTTCAATCACTCGCGCAACGGTGAGGGCGAATCTACTATATACGGTGGAGGTCTACCCGGCTTGGGCAGAGCACCGCCGTGTCCTCGTGGAGGCTATCAGTGGCGGGGGCCTCCGGCCCTGGTCCAGGCCATGGTACGGAGCGAGAGGGCATGGGAGGACGTCACCTCCTTCTGCGAAGCTGTAGTGCTCGTGAAGGAGGAGGCGGAACGCGCGAGAGAAAGGCAAAATTCGCGCCCTCACGCCCCTAGCCGCCGCAGGAGGAGACTCCCTGGGCGTCGAGAATCTATAGCCGATTCCCGGCCACCGTAGGCACGGGCTTGCGGACGGTGAGCAATAGGTAGCTCGCCGTCCGGTCAGGCCCGGGTCGACGGCGCGTTGTGTTCCACGCGCGCCTCAAAGAGATGTCAGCGAGTGAAAGGATCCGATGGGACCATTGCCTGCCGGGGTTGCGGGAAAGTCCGAAAGGGATACCGTGGCCCCCTGGCATTGCACAGGCAACAGAAGGAACACGGGTGGGTTTTAGTCAGTAAGATTCTGACACGCCCTCCCGCTCCACCCAGAGCGGGAGAAGTTATTTGATGATTTCTCACCAAAAAAAAGGGCGAATCTACGATTTAAATCTTTGCATATTATATATTAAAGCTGTTTTTCGTAGCTGTCTGTGTGAGCGCGTTGTTCTTCTAAAGTTAGTCGTAAGCCTTATTTATTACTACAAGTTTTGTTTATATTAAAATATAAGTGTATATCTATTATATATATTTAGGTTAAGGTATTTGTTTATGGGCGCTTGGAATAAATGGTTTATTTATTAATTTAAACTACGCAACAGATTTTGATGCGTTTTTTGCCATCATTTAGAGAGTTTATTCTGGAAGGTTTATTTGTATAAAAATATTGAAATAAATAATTTTCATTTTTTTTAGGCCCTCAGAGCAAAATTTCACCCTGTATAATTACGAAACCACATCATCGCTAACAATCAGGTGAGATAGTGGTCAATTGTGAGCAATAAAAAACATACTTGTTCAGGAGGCGTGTCGTTCCTTCGACATCCCACTCTGGAAAGTCATAGGTTTCGTCAAGTTGGGGCATCGGATACCAGTGAACTGATGGACCGGGTCGTCGGCTGGCACTTCGACAAGGGCGCACATGTGATCATCTTTACCTTTAGGGGTACAGTAGTGTGGGGCCGGATTTGTCGGAGAGCCAGTTTGGTTTCCGCAGGGGGCGCTCCACGGTGGACGCCATCATGCGCGTGCGAGCCCTCACGACGGGGGATGTGGTGGCTCGGGGTGGGGTCGTCTTGGCGGTGTCTCTAGACATCGCCAACGCCTTCAATACCCTGCCCTGGAGTTGCATCAGGGAGGCACTCCGGTATCACCGGATGCCGACCTGCCTCTGTCGTGTGGTCGGGGCCTGTTTGACGGACGGGGCCGTCGTCTGCCCCGGTCGCCGGGGAGAGTGGAGCCGGCGAGGGATGTCGTGCGGTGTCCCACAGGGATCGGTCCTGGGGCCGCATCTGTGGGACATCGGATACGACTGGGTGCTGCGCGCCGACCTCCCCAATGGCGTCAGCGTCGTTTGTTACGCTGACGACACGTTGGTCCTGGCGCAGGGGAGGTCGCACCAGGCGGCGGTCGAACTAGCGACACACGGGGTTGCGACAATCGTGGCCAGAATCCGGCAGTTGGGACTCGAGGTGGCGTTGCACAAGTCCGAGACCATGTGTTTTCATGGTCCTCGGAACGCGCCACCGTCGGGTTCCCAAATAACGGTAGGAGGGGTTCACATCGGCGTCGAGTCGACGATGAAGTACTTGGGACTCGTCCTCGACAGTCGGTGGAACTTCGAGGAGCACTTTCGACGTTTGGCTCCCAGACTGGACCGGGCTGGGGCTGCCTTGAAGCGGCTCCTGCCCAATCTAGGGGGTCCAAACGCCTCCTGCCGGAGGCTATATCAGGAGGTCCATGGCCCTGTACGGGGCACCGGTGTGGGCGCGTTCGTTGAGGCGGCGGCCTGCCCGCCGGTTGAACGCGTCCCAGAGGGTCATGGCCACCCGACTGGTCCGGGGATACCGCACGGTCTCCGGTGAGGCGGCGAGCCTCCTTGCCGGATTGCCGCCATGGGATCTGGAGGCAAAAGTCCTCGCGCATATTTGGGAGTGGCGCGGGGAGGCGAAACGCCGGGGCTTGACTCCGATGCCGCGAGAAATCGCGGCACAGCGGACAGAGCTCCAACGGGATCTCATGGCGTCATGGAGAGTGCGATTGTCGCAACCCAGTGCTGGGCACGCCACTATTGCGGCGATAAGTCCCCTCTTTGAGGAGTGGCTGGAGAGGCGCCACGGCGTCCTCACCTTCCGCCTGACGCAGGTCCTCACCGGACACGGCTGTTTCGGGAGGTACCTGTTTCGGATAAGGCGGGAGGAAACGCCCGGGTGTCATCACTGCGTGGATCGCCCGGAGGACACGGTGGAGCATACGGTGGAGGTATGCCCGGCTTGGACAGAGCACCGCCGTGTCCTCGTGGAGGCGATCGGTGGCGGGGATCTCTCGCGTCCGGCCCTGGTCCAGGCCATGGTACGGAGCGAGAGGGCATGGGAGGCCGTCACCTCCTTCTGCGAAGCAGTAATGCTCGCGAAGGAGGAGGCGGAGCGCGTGAGGGAGAGGCAAATTTCGCGCCCTC
This sequence comes from Xanthia togata, assembly GCA_963853775.1. Classification (NCBI taxonomy): domain Eukaryota; kingdom Metazoa; phylum Arthropoda; class Insecta; order Lepidoptera; family Noctuidae; genus Xanthia; species Xanthia togata. The sequence goes on along the minus strand of OY970797.1, from coordinate 3,019,969 downwards.
ACGCCCCTATCCGCCGCAGGATGAGACGCCCTGGGCGTCGGGAATCGGTTGCCGATTCCCGGCCACCGTAGGCGCGGGCTTGCGGACGGTGAGCAATGGGTAGCTCGCCGTCCGGTAAGGACCAAGCCCGGGTCGACGGCGCGTTGTGTTCCACGCGCGCCTCAAAGAGATGTCAGTGAATGAAGGGGTCCGATGAGACCATTGCCTGCCGGGGTTGCGGGAAAGTCCGAAAGGGATACCGTGGCCCCCTGGCATTGCACAGGCAAGAGAAGGAACACGGGTGGGTTTTAGTCAGTAAGAGTCTGACACGCCCTCCCGCTCCACCCAGAGCGGGAGACGTCATTTGATGATTTCCCACCCAAAAAAAAAAAAAAAAAAAAAAAAAAGGGGGTACAGTAGTAAGGCGTCCACTGTATGTAGCTTTCTGAAACATTAATAAATATTTGTTTCTTCTATTTATTTATACCGCCCCATTGCCTGTTACATTCCTACTTTGTTTAAAAGTGGAACAGTGGAACAGAATTATTAGGTAACTGATTATAATCAATTATCATAACATCAGTTATTTATGTGTCTAGATACATACCTGAATCATGAAGATTGGTGATGTCAGAGGACGAAATGTGTGGCCAGTATTGTAAATTGCTGATCTGGTACGCGGTTAAGCCTCTGACAAAAAACTTTTTCGTAGTCGCCTTACAAGAGGTAGACCGCCTGATTTTGATTAGAAACAGATGAAAGCTGAAAATGGCTAATTGGTTTCAAAAAATGCCTTTTTTTAAATTGGATACACCCGAATTTATTCACCCAAAACCGGCGAATCGACCCTTTTAAATATTTTTGAAGTGAATACTTCTTTAGGCGCGTTGAGCACTTTTTGGGTGAACAAAAATCATGAAAATCGCGTCATCGTCACCGAACGCTTTCCATGAGCTATATATACCTACTGTGTATATATGTGTACTTTTTGGATGAACAAAAAGCGCGAAATTCGTCATCGTCACCGTACGCTAGTTTTCACTTCTATTGGCAGTCCAAAAAGACTGCCCCGCATGTTTTTTTTTATCTTGAGGTGATTTGCATGAAGTTAACGTAACTTTTCGCGATCCAAGAGTGAGATTACGTTTATCATAAGCATCTGGAGGCATCCATAGGGGTGTATGTGGTAGGTTGTCGCAGGTTGTTGCAAGATCCATCCAGTCGTCTCCATTCGCCAGGGTCACACGGGTCAATGTCGTTAATGCACCAACCGGAAGAATAAATTTATTTTACTTGGTACAGGTGACACTTGCGTTCTTGTTTCACCCATCCATACTAAAATGTAGGTTGATTAGATGCGGCAGTAAATGTAGCCCAAGCTTTAAAGGTGAATTTATGAATAAACTAAACCATGGCAAGTAACCTATTTTATGGGTTTTTATAATGATAGCAGGTGTCAAATAGGATCTCTAATTCGTTTAAGTGAATACTGTCACTCACGGCAAGTTTAACATTTAGCCCGGGGAATTTACGCCGAATTTTAAAATTTGGAGTTAGTGCAGGGTTAATACCTAATTTTCCTGGGCTAATTGACTTGTATAAAAATGTATGCCAGAGCTGTTTTGACAGTTTCCCGGAATGATGGTTAAAATATGTTTTATTTTCAAGTACAACTTTATTTTTCACTTGATTTTATATTGATTGAAAAGTACAAAATAAAATTTAAGTAAAAAGCTTTTTTTAAACAGCCGCACGAAGGGTCGGCCTAAGGTTAATCTACGCTTGCCGCGGTTGGTTCGTGGATGGGTGGTTTTTAAAAAGGCATATATTTTTTGTTTATTTCGATATTTTAAAGAAATACCACTATAACAAAAAAGTATGATTTAATATTTTGTAAAGAGAGATAGGTACTTACAAAGTGGTATTATGTATAGTATGTTGAATAACCTTTTCATCACTTAAAGCAATCCCATCGTACGAATCATACAAAATCCCTAGGGTAACACAAAACACGCAACTAAATCACAGAAGACTTAGTAAAATCATGTTATTCTTTGTAGTTTGTTTTAACTTCAATAGTGCGTTAGGATTTCCTTATTTTTATTTTTATTCAAGAGGAACAACAAACAGCTACAATATAAAACATAGAAACAAGAAATGCACAAAACATATAGATAATATTGCAGCCCACAACGCTGTTCACAGATTAACGATAGGATACAATACAGTGAAAATAATCGGGTTAGGGTTACAAATACCCTCACGCCCCTAGCCGCCGCAGGAGGAGACGCCCTGGGCGTCGGGAATCTATTGCCGATTCCCGGCCACCGTAAGCACGGGCTTGCGGACGGTGAGCAATGGGTAGCTCGCCGTCCGGTAAGGACCAAGCCCGGGTCGACGGCGCGTTGTGTTCCACGCGCGCCTAAAAGAGTGTCAGCGAGTGAAGGTGTCCAATGAGACCATTGCCTGCCGGGGTTGCGGGAAAGTCCGAAAGGGATACCGTGGCCCCCTGGCATTGCACAGGCAAGAGAAGGAACACGGGTGGGTTTTAGTCAGTAAGAGTCTGACACGCCCTCCCGCTCCACCCAGAGCGGGAGGAGTCATTTGATGATTTCCCACCCAAAAAAAAAAAAAAAAAAGGGTTACAAATACAATTTATACATACATTTCTTTTTATTTTTTTTCGTGCTTAAGATGTATATTATACCTACACATATAATACTCAAGAGACAGCACAAAAAAGAAAAATACAGAATAACATTCAAGAAAGCTCCTTAAGTATAAGACTTTTGAACCTATAGGAGGGAGCACATGCAAAAATGTCTATAAATGTTCAAAAATCTTATTGTAGGAATCGACCATTCTGCGAACAGGCGAACGCAGCCCAGAGTTGGACTTGCAAGTATACTTAATAAAGTGCTTATATACTTAATAAATAATTGGTACTTGATAAGCCCACATCGGCGTGAATAATCGCGCCACAGCGATTCCTTCTTATGTCCCGTCTCGAAGTTGCGCCCTGCTTCATACAAAATGTACTTGGGACAACGATCGTAACGAGACACATTGTGCGACATTTCAAATCTGTCTTGGAGAGCCTTTATTACACGTGTGAAACAACTAATACATTACTGCTTGTTTATTGTGTCTAAGAGCGTAATTTGTAATTAAATAATTTTGCAAGAGATTTTGCAAACGTTCATTTCATGTTAATAATTAAAGTAAGTATAATTTATCATAAGCCTGACATGATTAAGAAGCCTGTAAATAATTATGTTTCATGTTACTTATGCATTTTTATAACTATGCTAGGGCGTCAAGTAAGTGAGATTTGGAAATAAATTACTATTACTATATTCTATTACCTGTCCCACCACTGGCGAGTAAGCGACTAGTTATCAACGATTTTCTCGCTAAGAAAGGTACAAAAAATTGTAGGTCCCAAAAGTCGTATGTAAAAGATATAAGCACATAATATTGATAGTATTACTAGTATTTAATGGCTTGATTTCCATGACTACTGAAAATCAGCGCTGTGCTGTGGGTCTCCCATAGCACAGCATTATGCTGAGTGGAAGCCTTCTGATCACAGTCATGACGTGCAGCTGCCGAATATTTATGATATATTTATATTGTTGATTTTGTGATTCTGTGACAAATACCGAAACGTATTTTTCTTTCTTATAGTTGATCGCTGACTGCTCACACTGCCGGCGAGTACTCGTTTGCCGCAGCGACAAGAAGTATCAAAGAGAGTACTCGGTCAACGAGGCTCGCCGAGCGGGCAGAACATTGGCTGAGAGACTCGCGAATGGTAAATACGCATATCCGCTCTCTCTGTTCGTTACTCGCCAACTCGTTTTTTGTTGCTCGCTGTACTCGCTTCTCGTAAAAATCACCGGCGATGGGACAAGTGCCTATTTGTTATCCCGGACTAGTGATTTAGAAGTAAGAGTACAGATTGAGTACAGGTAATTTAGTTTTAGATATATTTCGAACAAAAACAGCATTATTAATCTTTAAGGCGCTAGTTAGACCGGCGTGACGCGACTCTGGTGGAACAATTTTTTATAAAAACTTAACGGAAATTGTTCTACTGGTGTCGCGTCACGCCGGCGTATCGTGCCGGTCTGCGGGAGCCTCTACATCTAGGAGACGCGTCGGTGTAAAAGAGACACAAAAATATTGAATTTAACTGTTTGTTCACAGTGGGTTCTAGTTAATAGCCGGTTATTTAAGAGAATAATTAATAATAAAGCTTCCTATTCGACTTCGCAGGAACTCTTGGATAGATATTGTGTCTGCTATTTATCATCCTTCACAACCCTATAACGCCATCCTATCTGCGGGAACACTTTTCCTACGCCCGTCCTTCACATGCACTTTATAGGTCGCATGTTAGAAATCTCCTTAAATCCCCTCCCCACTCAACCGACTTCTACTCCTACTCCTTCAGTGTGCACGCGGTACGGTTGTGGAATTCACTTCCGCCTAACATTAGGGACTGCTAAACTGTTAGTTTCAAAAGAAGAGTGAAAGAACACTATCTTTCCACTTCGTCATAGTTGCATATTTTGTATTAGGGGTTAAAGTATGAAATTGCCGATTTGTACTGAAAAATTGAATTTAGTTTTTTTTATTATTTAACTTATTTATTTAATCAAAATAATAACCTTTATTATCTATACATTGCTGCCATCTAATAGGAAGGTAATTTATGCCTTTGCGATAGAACTCTCGTGATCTAGATTCGACAAACTGTGTGAAAGCATTTTGTACTGCCTCGTGAAAAGAAAACTTTTTATCACGTAGAAAATTGACTAACTCACGAAAAAAATGGTAGTCCGTTGGAGCAAGGTCTGGCGAATACGGAGGATGACGAATGGTTTCTAATTGCAGTTCCTGTAGAGTTAAAACGGTTTCTCGTGCTGTATGAAGTCTCGCGTTATCATGGAGCAATAATGGTGAAGATCGACTCATGAGTCGGGGCTGTTTCACTGCTAGTTTTGCTATCATTTTTCGCAGTTCGGCACAGTAGACATCTGCCGTTATTGCTTGACCAGATCGGAGAAAGCTATAGTGAATAACACCATGCTGAGACCACCAAACAGTTACCATTACCTTTTTATTGGTAAGCTTTGCTTTAGGACACTGTTGCGGCGTTTGACCTGGGGTCACCCATTGCATTTTTCACTTACGGTTATCGTAAAGAATCCACTTTGTATCACATGTAACAATTCGATCCAATATTCCTTAATTTCTGTATCGATTCAACAAGGCAACACAAGTTTCAACACGCGTTTCTTTCTGCAGATCAGTCAAATCATGAGGCACTCATTTCTCTTTTTTTTATTGATTTGACGCAAACGAGTCAATATTGTTGGTAAGGTAACGTTAAACCATGCCGTTAATTCCTGGGTAGTTTGGCTCGGATCGGCTTCTACCATCTCTTTCAATTCAGTGTTATTCACCTGTGTGGGCGGTCTTCCACGTGGTTCTTTCTTCAAATCAAAGTTTCCATCATGAAAGCCTTTAAACCAAAATCGCACGGTGCGTTCATTAGCAGTCCCCTCTCCAAACGCAACATTGATATTGCGAGCTGTTTCTGCCGCGTTAGTTCCGCGTCGGAACTCGTATTCAAAAATAGCTCGAAATTTCGAAGTATCCATTGTAGCGGTTACACCACCACATACGAACTACGCATCAAAGACATGACATCACACAAATCCTGCATCGCGCAATTAGATTTTATCGCGTGAACGACATATATAAGACTATCCGACATCAACAGTCAGGCAGTCGGCCCGCCAGACACAACACCCGTCTGGTTGGAGAATCCTCCCTTTTCTATGGTGGATGAGTGAACTTTACACCCTGTTCCTCATACCCCTAAATTGGTGACCCCGAGTATGAACGTCAACGCAGACTTCGTGCAACTACTTCAGCGTGATGTCATCATCATCATCACTCCCGCAAGTTTTCGTGAGCACCCACGGCTTCAACGGGTATCCTGACCACCAGCATGCAGCGAACGCGCATTCCTGGTCATCACCGTCAGCCTCATCAGCAACCTTGGCACAGCACCTGCACTTTCGGCCGGTCTCACAAGCAGAGCTCTTTCTACCCTCTCCTGGTCGACGCTTGCAGTCAGCCACAACCCAGCGCTATACCACATCCGACTAACTGGATTGAGACGCAGCGCCACCTCGACTCACTGGGGAATCACCGCAGACAGTTCCAACTCACCGCGAACTATGCGGCACCCTGTTCCTACTCACTGGAACTCCCACTGGTACTGTGAAGCATCGCAAGATACATGATTCAGCCCAATATCGACCTCCGGTCTCCGGAGGGTAGTAATGTAGCGGTTACACCGCCACATACGAACTACGCATCAAAGACATAACGTCACACAAATCCTGCATCGCGCAATTAGAGTTTACCGCGAGAACGACATATATAAGACTATCTGACATCAACAGTCGGGCAGTCGGCCCGCCAGACACAACACCCGTCTGGTTGGAGGATCCTCCCTTTTCTATGGTGGATGAGTGAACTTTACACCCTGTTCCTCATACCTCTAAACCATCTTTCTTGTCTATGCTAAATAAAAAAAACAACTGAAAGTCGATAATCGAATGATGCACATTTTTTAAAAGAAAATCTTCATAGATACCATGTGAAAAAGTTTCACTCAAAAATCTCAAACCATGAAGGTTATATGTCAATTCGAAGTACCTATTACAATAAAACGGCAATTTCATACATACTTACCCCTATTATTTATTATTTTAAGCTACATTATAATTATTAGGATTTATATATTTTAGTGATATTTATCTTAGGCGATTAACACACGGCGCCGCGCACCGCCGCGGTAGGCGGTGAAGCGGATCTCATGTCGCATTGGCCTCTAATAAATCCGTAGATGCCTTACACCGCCCGACCGCGCGGTCGACCGGTGCTCGTTTCTACCGCAAACTGCTCCTACCGCGCGGTCGAGCGGTGCCGTGTGTTAATCGCCTTAGAAGTATGTATATAGGTACCTAAGTATGTATATTTTCATATTGTATGTTTATTTTTAAATTGGTGAAATTAAAAAAAAAAACAAAATTTAAAATATTTTATTTTATTTCACATAAACCTACATGGGCACTTATGAATCGTCAGAAGCTAGGTGCACGGTTCCAATTGGTCGTTTCCTATGGAGAAGAGCCGGCAAGAAACTCCACGGTTACTCTTTTAAAATAATTGGTTTTTACAATATTTTCAAATAACAGTGTTATTAGGTATGAGAGGACAGTGTAGGTCTTTCAACAAGTACCAGGTACTTAACAAAATAATTATGGTCAACAAATATACAGTCCACTAAGCCTACAGCGTTCTCACATTCACAAAATAGAAAATAATTTATGTTTATAAAGATGAATAAATTATTAAAAATAAAAACGTATTATAAACGAAATGACGTAATTGCTATTACGTGGTGAATAGTTAAATGCTTTTATTTTATATATTTTATTTTCTCTTCTATTCATAAACACGTTTTCTACATCTCTTTTTATCCATTTTTCTATCGCAGGTATGCTGGAAGAGATTTCTTTAGAAATAAGAATCGCCTTTGTACGTATTTTTCTGTTCCTTTTTTTTTCTTGACTCTTTAATGTGTACATAAACTGTTAAATAAATATTAAATGGTGGGATTTTAAATTAATTGAATCGTATATTATATATTTTTGTTATAATTGCCCTACAAATAATAACTTCTTTATTCATAAATTTTACTTAATCAGTTGACGGAAACTGAACGAGACACAATAGAAATTTAGTGTTATTACGCATTTGTATACACAAATGTTTTTAAAATATACGTTTTTCTTACCGTGCAAAACTACGGTTTATTAGCCTTGGGTAGGCATGGATCACTACGGAAGCTTGTTGACAGACGCGTTGCCTACGTTGCCATACCGTGAAAAAAACGTGCCGTATATTAAGGATCTTAAAGCAATTTTTTTTTAAATATATAAAGGTCTCTTAACTTGAAGCAGTCTTTTTATAATAATATGAACCTATAGACCATTGATTTAAGACACAGTGCGATAGGTTAAACCTTAGGAATACAAATTAAACAACATTTTCTATCATATTTTATAATAATATGTAGATGCTACTTATTAAAAAAATATATAAAACCACTATTTTCAAGTATGTCACTACAAATTTCTCCAAATGAATAAAATAAAGAAAATATAAAGAGAGTTATGAAAGTCGCTCAAACAGTTCTGTACGTCAGAAAGTTCTTTGTAGTTTAACATTTGCATGATATTGCGTTTCTGGCGGCTATATGCCGCGGATATTACCTCCGCTCGTGATTCGCTGAGTTTCTACAAAACAATATTTAGGATATTGTTTCTACAACTTTATTAATCCGGTTTTATTGTGCAGTGACTGGAGTAAAACTAAAAAGAAAAGAAAAGTGATGCAAGATAATTGGAATTAGGTATCTTATTGCGAATGTGTTTAATAGCTTTTTGGCGTGCCGCGGCAGCGGCCGGCGAGTGTCAGAGTCCGTTTAGGCACAATATGAATGTAATGTTTTGCGAAGTGAAGATCTATCGCAGTAACGTGCTTCGAAGTGTAGTGACTTCGCAGAGACGGTCTTTCGCAGTAACGTGCATCACAATTTTGTAGCATCGTATTAGCATTTATCGATATTTTGTGCGTTAAAATTCCGTATTCTACTCATGCAAAGGTTACCTATCCCTACTAAACACTGGCTCCGAACCGACTTTCGTAACCAGGCGAAGCCGCACAATCATTGATCTCACTCTGGCAACAGAGAGCGCGGCGGAAATCATCACCGGTTGGCAGGTATCCAAAGAGGCCTCCTGCTCTGACCACAGATGGATCCGCTTCGACATCCAGGTCTGTGTGCCACCTACAACGCCACGGCGCCACCCGCGTAACACGGATCGAGCCACCTACACACGCAACCTTGACTGCAAGCGAAAATAAAAAACCCGTCGACATGGACGGACACGACACAGATTGAAGAACAAGTAAACCATCTTACTAAATCAATCATAGACAGCTATCAGACTGCATGACCTGAGACCACGCCGCGGAATACACCGGGTAAACAACCCTGGTGGGGCGTGGATCTGGAACGCAAGCGTAGCAAGGTAAGAACTGCTCTGAATAGAGCTATGAACACATGTGCGGATGAGGACTGGGATAAATACTATGCGGCCAAATCCAGCTACAAAAAATGCATCAGATTCAGGAGCACCTCAGGATGGCGCAAGTTCTGTGGCAGAATTGAATCCTGTCAGCAAGCAAACCGGGTAAGGAAGGTGCTGGCGCAACAGTATACACCTGGGCCCACCACCCTTCGCAAACTGGATAACACATTCACGACGACGTCACCTGAAGAAACAAGACGCGTCCTAATTGAAACTCACTTCCCAGGTTGCGTCTTCGCGCAGGTAATTGACTGGCATGATGAAACTCAGACACCATCAGACAATGATTGGCGCTACACACCACACAGGGTGATCACGTTGGAGAAAATCCAATGGGCCATCCGGAGCTTCCATCCTTTTAAGGCAGCTGGTCCAGACGGTGTATTCCCCGCCTTATTACAGTGGGGGGAGCTGCTGTTGCAACAAGATTGGTGCCCTTAATGAGAGCGTGCCTGGCTTTTAGATATGTTCCCAAAGGATGGAGGGAAGTGAAAGTCATATTCATCCCAAAGCCAGGTAAGGGTGACTATACAGACGCCAAATCCCACCGACCAATAAGCCTGACCTCCTTTTTACTAAATACTCTGGAAAGGCTTTGTGATAGGGAACTGAGGGACGGCGCTCTGATAACAATACTGCTACATAGTAATCAGCACGCGTACAGCTCAGGTAAGTCGACCGAATCTGCTCTTCATCTGGTGGTCAGCCAGATAGAGGAAGCGATCCATCAAAAAGGCACCTGCCTAGGCACTTTTATAGACATCGAAGGTGCCTTCGACAAAACCAACTTCTCCAGTATACAGTAACAGTGCCCTCTCCAGACATGGAGTGGAACAGGTACTAATGGACTGAATTACGAATATGCTAAGCAAGCGAGTGGTTTGCCTTGAGGACGAGCAGCAGCTCGCCATGATAGCCAGAGGCTGCCCCCAGGGAGGGGTGCTGTCCCCTCTTCTATGGAATCTGGTGATTAATGACCTCATCACCAAACTCAACGCCGCTCGGTATTACACAATAGGATATGCAGACGACCTCGCAATCCTGGTCTCGGGGAAGGTGACAGGAAAGATCAGCAACCTCACTCAGCAAGCACTACGTATTGTAGAAAATTGGTGCAGGGAATTCGATCTATCGGTGAACCCCACTAAAACCGAACTAGTCATGATTACCCACAAACGAGCTATAGGCCCTTTCCGCCTGCCCAAACTGTTCGAAACAGAGCTTCAGTTAGCCAGCGAAGTCAAGTACCTCGGGGTCATATTAGACAGTAAGCTGAACTGGAGCAGTCATTTAGACAATAAGCTAAACAGGGCCTGCATCACCTTCTGGCAGTGCAGGAAAATGATAGGTAAGAAGTGGGGCCTATCCCCCAAAATAATACTATGGCTGTACACAGCTGTGATACGCCCCATGATAGCCTACGCGGCCGTGGTCTGGTGGCCCCGCACCCAGCTGGTTACAGCCTCCAACAAACTACAACGCATGCAAAGACTGGCCTGCATGGCGACCACAGGCTGCATGAGGACTACTCCGACTGCTGCAATGGAAGCCTTGCTGGGACTACCACCGCTGCACCTGTTTATACAGCAAGAAGCGTCGATGGCGGCAGTACGCCTAAATGCAGCACAACTCTGGGGTAAGAGAGATACACAACACAGCGCTGCTTGAGGGACTCTGCAAGGAGTTCCCCATTACGAAAGCCATAAATGACCGGGTACCCAAACAATTTATCTTTGATAAAAAATACAGAATCCAACTTCACGAGGATCACCGATGTGAGGGCTTGCGCCCAACAGAGCTGCGCATCTTCACGGATGGATCCAAAACAGGTAGTAGTACAGGTGCTGCAGTCTTCTCGGAGGACCTCAACATCCACATAGCTACACCATTAGGAGTCCTTAACACAGTATTCCAGGCCGAATGCATGGGTATTTCTCTTGCCGCTTCGGCTATTCTGGCTAGGGAAGTTAAGGACCACTCGATACGCATACTCTCAGACAGCATGGCTGTTCTGCAAGCGTGCCCATCGTGCCACTCCCCTTCGGTTACCTACGCACTCTGGTAAGGAAACGAACTAGGGATCAGCATCAAAAACTATGGTCGGACCAAAGCGAGTGCAGACAGGCTAAGGAGGCACTACCTTCAATCGATGGCCGCCTCACGAAAAAGATTCTTCGACTAACTAAACAACAGCTGCGTGTGGTTATAGCAGCTATAACTGGCCATGGGTCATTTAATAAACACCTCTTTGTCATAGGAGTCACAGACAGTCCGCTCTGCAGAGCCTGCATGGAGGACGACGAGACAGCAGCTCATGTGCTGTTAAACTGCCCGGTGGTCGCCACTTACAGGGCAAAGTACTTCGGTAACCCAGGTACCCTACGCGAGATTGCCAATAATACCAAGGCGTTGCTGGCATTCTTTGAGGAGCTGGGGTGGATTGAATGACCGATTTTTTCCACCTGTACGCAAAATACGCGCTTTGACGTGGAGTTGCGGAAACCAGCCTGTATTACCTATTACCAATACCATGCAAAGGTTATCTGAAGCGATCGCTGTGTGCGATAAAACCCACCTTTGTTAATGCTACGATTACCATTTTTCCTTGGTTTTCATTGAATAAATACATTTCTGTGCGTGTATTGGTGCTGTGTTCCGGTTAGGAGGGTGACAACGACCCCGTTAAGACATTTTGGCTGTTCCTCAGGGATGGCAAGATATCTCCAATGCCTCTGGGGTGAAAACGCAGCTGCGATGGCTTTAGGGTCGCAGCTCATCTACCATGCTGCTGAGACGGCAACGCATTTGCGATACCTTTAAGGTGGTACCGCATCTGCCACGCTTCTGTGATGGCAACGGTACTCCCTTTCTTCTCCTAAAATTGTTTGTCGGAAAATAATTATCCTTATCACGTTTGCTATAAACTTCAGTAACCATAATGTTCAAAATCCCGAAATTTTGTTTAGCATAATTATTTTTAGTTTCAAAAGTATTCTGTCATAATACTTAGTACTATAATTTCTATTTCTGTAAGAAAATTTGAATTGAACTATTCTATTTCTGTAAGTAGGTTTGTAGAAGTTTTACACGTCAATCATATTTTAAAAACTAGATGAGGTCAACGTTTCCTATCTTGATACTTTGAGACGTAAGGCCGAAACAAACTCAGTCTGTTTTAAAGATCAGATATAATCTTGATCAGATCACGTGAAAACCATGTAAAATAATGGTGTTTGAAATGGTCTTTTCAGATAAGAACCACACTGATTAAGTGGACCTGTCCAGTTGGTGCACGCATTTACATTTTATTATTCATGTATATGGATAATATACATGAATAATATATAATAAGTAAATACATGTTATATTTAAGTGATTAAGGAGTGTTCTTTTGGCGAATGTGAGTACCAATACTAACCATTTCCAATTTGATGGTACAAAACAAACAGGAAACTGTATTAAGACTGTATACAAATTAAAAAAAAATTAAAAATTTGGACCTCAACTCACAACTTAAGATTGCGATATCTCTGGGTTGGCAGTGCATAATACGATGATACTGTGTAACGGCTAGGGCTGCACAGGGTAGACTGCACAGGCCGTTAACTGCTAGGTAGGTAGTAGGTTAAATTAAACAGCTCGAAAAGTTAATACATATATTAATAAATTTATGTAACTCGGCTAGGTCGCGGGTAAGGTCCCAACACTGTGTGGTTCTGAGCACTTGCACACTTAAAGAGAGGTAGGGTACCGTCCTTGGCTACACGTGGCAGACGTGGGGGGCCTGTCACAGGCTCGCTGCAGAGAAAACGTGGTAGACGTGGCCGCGGAGGCCTGTCAGCACAGGTCGCGGAGGTAGCTAGCGGCGGTAGCACGTGGAGGCCGCCTGTCAGCACAGGTCACAGGCCTGTCAGCACAGGTCACGGAGGTAGCTAGCGGCGGTAGCACGTGGAGGCCACCTGTCAGCACAGGTCACAGGCCTGTCAGCACAGGCACGTGGTGTGCAGTATCACAACGCTCAGCAGCAGGAAATGGTAAGGGGGGCCTTCCCTCAGCCCGTACAAGGAACCCCTAGGTCGGGGCACACAGGATTTAGAGGATCAGGGAATAGTATCCACAGCTTAAAAGAGTAACCGTGGAGTTTCTTGCCGGCTCTTCTCCATAGGAAACGACCAAATGTAACCGTGCACCGAGCTTCTGACGTTTCATAAGTGCCCTTGTGGGTTTATGTGAAATAAAATATTTTGAATTTGAATTTGAGCTCTGCAAGTGGAAGCGAAATGCCAGAGCGTCTCTGGGAAATTAGTTTTGTACCACGATTCTAGTGATGTGATTAGGAGCTTACTAATTGTGATATTTCAGCAACACTCGACTATTGTCAGTTGTGAATCCTCACAACGCTACAAATGGTATTTTATATGTACATAGGCAGCGGTAACCACTTGTTTACCAACCTATAACTTAAAAACTTTTAATATTTAGAAACACTAGAGAGTAGATAAATAATATTTCCCTTGTATGTAATTTACTCTAAAAAATCTATTCACAATTTAAAATTCAAAAGTCATTTATTCAAACTAGGCTGAGAAATCAGCACTTTTCGAACGTCAAAATTACATAAGACAGTCCCCCAAAAACGCCCGCCCATCACCACTTCCTAGTGCTTTAACTGGGAAGAAGAAGTGGCGCAACAAACTCCCCAGCTGCACAGCTGTCTGAATAGTTAGAAAAACTTGATTCTATACAATAGTACTTAAGCAAAAGAATTTCCATTACGCAACACAAAACATTAAATTAAATTATTTTCTATATGTCACCTAGCACACGCCAATATACCAACAAAAAAGTAACAACAACTTAATACCCGAATGAAAGCCGATCGAGTCGATTCATTTTCAATTTGCGTAAATATGATCATGTCTCTGCATCGGTCGCTTCTAAGGTGGTTGCCCATACGCCAGCGCAGACAGCAAAGGGCGCTGAACACCTTGTTTTCATTTCTTGACTCTCCCTCTTCCCCTAGTTATTTGGCCCCACACTTTTAGTACATTTACCAACCACAATAGAAATCTACGTTCATCTCACAATCGTCTTCTTCAATGTCCCACTCACCGCACAGACTTCATTCACTCTTCCTTCTTCATTCAGTCTATCTCTCTGTGGAATGCGTTCCCCCAGAAAATCAGGATGGCGACCAACCGATTATCTTTTAAAATTAAAGTTCGCGAGCACATTCGCAAGAAGCTGGCAGTATCATCACAACGGTAATGTTTTCCCATTGTTTGTCTTATTTGTGCTTATATTTATATATAATTAGGTGTATTTATTATATTTATAGTTTTTAATAGTAATGTATATCTTTATATTTGAATAAATGTGTTTTTCCTCAATTCTCGCTATTGCACCTACCACTGTTTGTCTCTGCATCACCCAAAGGTTGACTGGTGGAAAATGCCTGTGGCATTAAGTCCGCCTCTGTACATTTTTGTGCTTGAAATATAAATATATAAATAATAAAGCCACCAGGCATAAGTAATTAATTACATGGTCCTAGTAAATCACAAAAGATATACTAGGACCATCGAAGTAAAAATAAATAAACAGTTAATTACTAATAAACCACAGTAAAAAACATGGTCAGCAAGGTGACCAAGCAGCACCCATTCACGAGCATAACGCATAGATCAGCCATTACCATGAGTGAAGGAGGCAACCCGACCCCCGACGCTACCTCAAGCAGTGACATCTAAAGGAGCATGACGAACTTTCGAGTTATTGAGTACCTCCATCAATCTATACTTTCTCTAGCCACAACCCTTCCTGTCCCTCGCAGTGTTCTTGCAGTCCGTTGCACTGCGAGTGAAGCAAACAGTTAATTACAGTAACAAACTGATGACGTCGACACGTGTACCGCGTTATGTTCACACAGCGGGTTTGACCGGTGTGGGGTGGTACGGGTCTTAAGAGAGAGCGGGTTGATACATTAGGATATAGTATACCTGGCAAAATATGACCTCTATAAAATAAATGTAAAAATATTCAATAAAAAAAATCATAAAATCATCAATAAAAATTCCTCTTGGCTTTGTCCCAATTTATTTGAGAAAAAACTTGAAAATTAAAAAGGCTTCATGAATATAATTTTAAAAAGACTGCCCTTGTACGTAAAAGCTGTCGCAGACAGGCGCGTTCCGACTCTAGTAGAACTATTTCTCTATTTTCATAATCGCGTCGCATCGTCGTGGCACGCCTGTCTGAGCTTTAGCTTTCGCAGCTGTAAAATGTGTATAAATACATTTGATTTATAAGATGGTTATGATTTAAAATGGTTTATAATAAAATATCTATGGCAACACTAGCTTCAGCAATTACCGTCATTGATTTTTGGCTGTGTTGTACCTAAATACGATTTTTTTTATTGTGCTTAGATAGTTTGCAAAAATATTTGTAAGATTGCTGTAGGTATTAGCACCACAAGCAAATTGATGACGACCAACGGATCTTTTTAACAGGCACTAAGTATGTGATAGGCAACAATGCGAATACTGACTCAGTGCCATACTGGATGTCCTAGTTCCGGGTCGAGAGTTCGAGACCTTATTGATGTAACTTGTACTGAAGTTTGGAAATAAATTACTATTACTGTGAATAAAATGAATGAATCATAAGGCACTTTGTACACGGTACGGTTTCTTTGCGGTACGGCGGCGGTGGCGTATAAACCGTGCCGTAGAAAAAACGTGTCTATCAACAAGTTTCCATAGTGATCCATACAACACTGACGACTGTGCATACACAGGGCGAAAAAGCCGTAGTTTTTCACAGCAAGAAAAACTTGTGTGTACAAAGGGCCTTAAGAAACATGAAATTCTAAATGTGATAAAAAGACGAAAAAAAACCTGAAGTCACATAGGTACTTGTGGTAAATTACTTCGAAGCAAAAATGATTATCTCCTAACGGTGCGTGACAAAAACATTTTACCATGAATAAACTCTCGCGTTTTTCCCATGGGGGAAGGCAGAAACAAAACGCCACGTGCTACGATCCTTAAGTACAACATTCACGATCAAATTCGAATGACGTAAAACCATTAGTAAGTCATAGCAAAGCTCATTGTTATAAAATATGAATAAGGAAACTCTCGGCAATATTTATGCCTTACGAAATACCGTACAAGAGTTATATTGCGATGACTTACTATAGGTTTTACGTCCCTCGTGAATTTGCTACATTACATAAATGGAGTCTTTTGCCTCGTTTACGTTCATACATCTGGTCATACACGCACGCCGGTTGCGAGTACTACCTGACCTTCCTGAAGAACATCGCCAACCTATTACCACTTATATCATTACTAACTGCACCCCACGGTTTCACTCGCATTAGTCTCGCTCCCATGGGGATGTCGGGATAAAAAGTATCCTATGTTAGAGGTAATCCAGGTCGTGTGCCAAATTTTATCCAAATCTGTATCCGTTTTAGCCTGAAATAGTAACAAACAAACTTACTTTCGTATTTATAATATTAGTTAGGAAAAGAAACCAAACGTACGTTCTATTAATTCATTGTTGGCAAGGATAACTGGTATTAAGTGATTTGCCAAGATGAATGTGCGTACGCATTTTTAACAAAATGCGAAGTCGCTTTAAGGTATTAAACTCGAGGAAATGAAATATTGAGCTACACAAGTGGCTTACTGAATGTAATTTTTACAGTTTAAAAGATTTTGTGGAAGAAGTTGATTCCTTGCTCATTTTGTAAAACTAGAAATTTTTGCATGCTATGTTTTATCTTAGCGAAACATGTTGATCTACTTTAATGATGTTAACACCAATGTATATGTAGCGGTTACCACTTTTAGTTTATAATTAAAATGCTATTTAAAACTAATATTGTAAACACTACACCGCACATTTCATAACCTATTACATCATATTTCTCGTTTGACATTTCGACCACAGAGTGACACATTTATACTTCATTCATAGACATCTACGAGGAATATATCATTATCTATTGCACAACATGACTAACCAAATTATATTTACAACTATTACTTATTTACTATATTTACAACGCACATAATATCTATAAACATATTTAACAAATCTCACAATTATATTCACACTCCACACCTTATAATTAAATGTAATTACTCATATGTGGAGAAACGGAACGTGCGTTAGGACAGTGAAATGGGACACACGTATGACCTGCAGAAAATCATTCTCAGGGTTCAATGACCTCAGTCTGCGACCTCAGTGCACGATCCTACCTTCGCTCGCACGCACGTTCAGTCTTCCTCCAAAATCTAGGCTTCCTAAGTCCCAGATCTTTCTACATTAGCTTCTATTCGTTTTGTGTAATAACTGTTTCGTTCGTACAATTTGTCCTAGTCGTAATCGTTGTTTTGTAACTATATATATTAAGGAAGTGCCGGGGTAGGCAGTAATACAAGTTTTATAATTCAGAAGTCGTATTTTATTGCATCTGCCCGTAACACTTCATATACCATGTTTTACGAAAATAAATGATTTACTTACTTACTTACTACCAACTTCAGATTAATGTAATTAGAACCTCCGCTATTATCGCATGTGTTGCAGCCCTTTAAAATCTACTAATCGATCGTATGAAGTTGGTCTAATTGGCGAAAACTTCGGAACGACTGCTTCCAAATTAATTGGTATAAACTAATAGTGATTGCGCACTGGAGACACGCTTCGGAAAGTAATTAGGAATATTTTTCTCACTGAAATTTATTCTCATTTTGCAGCTGAATTTAAGAAGGAATAACTTCCATTTCATATCCTCAACTAAAGACTGATTAATTTTAACGGTGCAATTTAATTGCTAGTGGCACACCATAAGTTGAAATAACAATAAAAGTTATTTGTTGCTTTAATTTTATTGTATGCCACAGGCAAGAATGGGAAAGTGCGGATATGCTTGTGGAGTCATTATCTCAAGGAGCTCTCTTTTGGATCATGCATGATACAAAATCAGACCCTGCTTTCTTGCAGTTCTCATTGACATGGCAAACAGGTATGTATTGTGATGTGGCGGCATCTAAATTGCCACATGCGAACTACGCATCAAAGACCTGACGTCACACAAATCCTGCATCACGCAAGCACAGTTTGCCGCGCGATCTTTATATATATATATATATATAACTTTCCGACATCAATTGTTGGGCAGTTGCCCGCCACACACAAGACCCGACCAAACGGTCGGAGGATGCTCCCTTTTCTATGTAGGCTGAGTGAACTTTACACCCTATTCTTCATGCCTCTAAAGTGAGAAGATTTCTCTAACTAGCGCTGTAGCTTGGATTCTGCTCCTGGTGCTGACAATTCCCATATTGTTTAAGAGTTAAAACCATAGACTTAAATAAAGACTTAACGATAGTCCACGTTCTGGAAAAATATATATTAATAATACCAGCCTATTATTGTTTCACTGCAGGGAGAAAGAAAGACTTCTTCTTATACAGAGAAGCATTGATCACCACGCTTGCTCAAGACAGGATGGCGACAGGATTTAAATTCATATGTACTTTCTGAGTTTATCTTGGACGTTACTGACATCGGTGAAGGCAAACACCGTGAGGAAACCTGCACTTATCCTACTTCCTACTAATATTTTTGGAGGAGCTCGTGGCTAAGTAATAACAGCCGCACGGGTCGATCCTTCAGGTTAAGCTACGCTTGCCGGGGCTAGTCCGTGGATGGGTGACCATCTACGATGGCTGACAAATCCTTGCCTCGGAAAGCACGTTAAGCCGTTGGTCCCGGCTGTCATTCGTGGATCTTTGACAGTCGATACGAGTCGTCAGAAGTTCGAAAGTCTGACAACCAGTCTTATCAAGAGGTATCGTATTACTCAGTTAGTGGGTTGTGGAGGTCATATATGCAGTCGCTCCATATAAAATACTGGTATTCAGCTGCATCTGGTTAGACTGGAAGCCGACCCCAACGTATTTGGGAAAAGGCTAGGCAAATTTTACTAATATTTTTGTTACTCCAATCACGCAAACACGGCTGAACGGATTTACATGAAATTTGGCACACCAACAACTTATAACCTGGATTAGCACATTAATTACCCAAATATCCTTTCTTTGGTATTGTTCGTCGATTCGTTGAGCTCTTTTTAAGTTCTGAGTTGAGCTACACGATTACTGACAAATGCGTGCACTGACTGGCCAGGTCCACTCAAATCTGTATGGTTCTTTCCTCAAAAGACCATTTCAGACACAAATCTACATGGTCCTCAAATTGAAATGCTCTGACCAAGATTATTTCCGGGTTATTTATATACACATTGACATTAATGAATGTTATATATTCATTGACATGAATATTTACTTTAAAGTATTATATTATTTTAATTATTGTGAATGTGAAGACTATGCGGGTTATTCCCTTTTGTTTTTTTTTTTTTTTTTTTTTTTTTTTGTCAATTAGTTTTTATCATGGTCTGGCAGTTTGAGTAATTTATGTGGCCTACCCAAACGTCCTTTCTTTGGTATTGTTCGTCGAATAGTTGAGCTCCTTAAATTCTGAGTTGAGCTGCACGATAACTGACAAATGCGTGCACTGACTGGACAGGTCTTCTCAATCTGAATGATTATTTCCTCAAAAGACCATTTCAGACATCAATCTACATCGTCTTCACATGATCTGACCAAGATTATGTCTGGACTTTAAAAGAGACTGTGACCTCTGAGTTTGTTTCGGCCTTTCTTCTCAGAGTAGTCAGATAGGAAACGCCGACCTCATCTAGTTTTTAAAATATGATTGACGTGTAAAAGTGTTTGTACAAACCTACTTGCAGAAATAAATCATTTATCATTTAATTACGTTTAATCCCGGTACTATGTTCCCGTGGGATATTTTCGGGCATCCACGCAGGCGAAGGCGAAGGCAAAATCTAGTATTTAATATAAGTCTGAAGATGGATTAATTATGTTTAAAACTATTCCCACCACCCAACGTCAATCTAATTGTAGGTACCCATATAAAAACCTACAGTCATCGGTTTCTGTTAGAGACCCGTGTCTGTCATATACCAGCTACCCGTCAATTAGTCGCCCCTGTGATTATTATTCACACACGGCCGACCCTATAGCATCTGGTTCTAATGATCGCGAAACGTGACCCCCTGTAGGGGGTGCATGCTCCAAAATATCGGTGGATGTCAAAAAAATGTATGCTGATTTGCTGAATGTGAATATAATTCTGCTTGTGGAATGAATCGGTTGTAAGAATAATAAATGTAATAATAATCTATCTAATACTGTGAGTATTAGATAGATTCTTCAGTCTTCGGTCTTCGGTCATTTTTTTCGGTCAGTTCCAGATTATACTACTCAGGGACTCATATAATAGTCGTCAAAAAGAGTATCTTATTTTTTTATTTTGTCTGATTCATCTGCTGCCATATTGCTACCTACTGGTGAAACAATAATGCAATACAATAATGTATAATTTAAATGATCCAGAAGCCTTTATTCCAATTGATAAGGTAGTTCACATAAAGCCTGATAATTATATCTATCATACCTAAAATCAAATCGAAAAAAAAAATCGAAAAGATTTAGCACGTCATAGCCAGGAAATTGATCATTTTCACGCTCAATCTACCGCAACCTGACCAATTTAAAGTGGACTTCAAATCTTTGATAGGCTTTGCAATTATGTTCCTACCACTGACCCAGCGAAGGTCAAGGGAAGCTGGACATTTGTATCTCGATCAACTTGTTATAGGTTGTTTGGAAAATATCGAAAAGCAGCAATTAAAATTTACTTGAAAAAAATAAATTGGTCTGTGATTCATTAAAATTGTATTGTGCAATTTGACAAGTAATCCGCTGGAGTTACTTCCTTCATTATTTGAGCTTCTATCCAACATTATAGTCATATTTTCAATTGTTATGTTAATTGGTTCTCTGCTCATTTACAAGCCTACCTTTGGCTATTTACGTTATTATTTCATTTAAAAAGTATTGTTTTCTTCGCCTGCGCATTATTTTTCACTGGAACAAGAGTAAATTGAGTAGACGTATAAATGCGTCCCTCAAAATTTATATACATGCATAAATGCGTCATTTCAAAATGCAGATATATAAAATTAAATGGATATTTAGAATTAAATTCCTGATAGCGATTTTTTACTGAAAGCTCCAACTTGAGACGAAAATAATACAAGTATTCTTACACCCAACGAGAAATAAAAACGTTTTAATATAAAATATGCAACCACGCTGTATACTGTCAGTTTGCAGCATGGTTACAACGGGGAGCTGTCAGACGCACGCTACAATTTTTACACCGCTTCACTTGGTTATTATCTGTGCGATATTATATTATATTTTCATAGGGAGTGGTGGGCATACAACAACAGAAAGGTGCAGATTCCCTAAATACTTCAAAATCTTTGTCCTGACTCGTGTCAGCTTTTAACTATCGATGTGTTTTGATTGTTGATCGACGACGGTGTTTGAAGAATCACCAGTATTCTTCGGGGCCGTCGACTATGAACTCCTGATCAACCACTACTCTAACATTTGTAAACATTACTAGAATCACGACGCTCAGCAAACAGTTTATTGCAGACCTGAGGCCGAGGCTGTTGCTCATCTGACATATTATTATTATTTTAGACTGGCGGTCTGGGCAGCAGAAGTGCAATAATATTTATATGCAAAAAAAATATGACGACGTTTTCTAAAGTAATAGTTAGGAAATATATGACGATTCAAACTGTTATCACTAAGCCTGCGTAGACACGGACTTAGTAAAATCGGGGCGATTTTTTTCGTGCACTGGATTTTCGACGTTCTGTTTATCGCCGAGAGTTGAAAATCCGAATGTGTATTTTTCAACGCGCTTGGACGAGAGTGCGTCCTAACGCGTTGGATTCTCAACGCTCGGCTCTACACCGAGAGTTGAAAATCCAGTGCAGGAAAAAAAATTCGCCGTGATTTTATTACGTCCGTGCAAACGTGGGTTAAGACTAAAAGTATTTTTTATTTCAGATTGGGCCTACTCTTGACCTCGATCTCGCCTGATGGAAAGCGATGGATGAGGTCTATGATGGAACGAGCAAGACCTGAAGATGCCTGTTCACTCTCGCTTTGAAATTTATTGGGTTGGTTGGGTTTGTTTGATTGAATTTATTGGGAACTATGAAATTAGCGTTTTTTTCTCACAAATAGAGAACCTCGTCACTTCTATGATTTGAAATATTCATCAATTGCTTGATATTATATCGAATAATGACCATCATAGACAACTACCAATAGTAAAAAAACCTTATTACTTATAGTTTTTTTAAACATAATAAATACCTTAAAAATGACTCCTCTTTTTGCTATCAGAAATGACCACTATTTGTTTTAAAACTTAGCCAACACTTATTTTTGGCGCTTAATTTAAGTGGCATGCGTTTTCTTAGTTTTTAACATTAGTGCATAAAAGTTTTAAAACTTTGTTAAATAAATTAAGAAAATGTTAGTATGAAAAATGCAACTTCTTTAAAATTCTCCATACAAAACGCCAATTTCATAGGTTCCAATATATTTTTACAATTTCATCAAGACAACTATTGGGTTGACAGAATATTATATATTTAAACATTATGTAAATACATATAAACAGACAGTATCTCTCTATCTCTGTCTCTTGGGGAAAGTATAAAGGTCAGTTTGCAATATACCAATTAACGAGCAATTCTGTTTATAGGTACTATTCTCACCTTCCTAATTGCATTACCAACACACCAATTCTATTAATTCTTTAACAGTTCATTGAACTATAATCCTGCTAAACCATCAATGTATTCTGCTACAGTTTGTGGTCAAACATCTACTAATTGGACACCGCAATTGGTCGTCAACGCAACGGGGGGAAGCACTAGGCAGCAAGCATAAATGTATAACTAATTTATCTACAGATATCTGTTATATCTGTTCAATTGTTTTAATTATGTTATTGTGTTAATTGATTTCAAAACGTGTTTAGATTGTAATGTTTAGTGGATATTTGTGAAGGAATGGTGACAGAATAGTCTAAGAATCAAACATGTCATATTATGCTTTAGAATGTTATATTATTTAGTAGTTACTACTAGTTTTCTAAAATATATTTTTTATGATACATTTATGGTGTTATATTTGTATTTATGCCAATGAACACGTTTTATTTCGATTATTCACCTAATCACCTCACTCAAGTCTTCTAACGGCTTGCTATCTTTGGCACGTTCCCAACAATAGATATTAACATGGAATATCCAGCTGTTTTTCAAGAAACCGTTTTTTATATCCTCACTAAAATTCTAGTCACAGCTTCACCAAATATAATAGGCTTTCAAAATATCATTGACAACGATAAACACAGGACACACGCCGACGGATGTCCAGCAGTTTATATGCCGATATAAAAGTCAATAAAGTCGCGATTGTCAGAACCGTTCAGAATTCCGTCGGCGATCGCTGACTCAATCGCTGACCATTTTACATGCATCGCTCGTGCGAGATTTGTGGTGCAGACGAGCGGGCTTTCTAGTTGAAGTTTTTTTTTTTTTTCAAAAGTTCTAAAGTGGGAGGTGAAGAACGGTAAAGGTTTGCTTTGTCCATAATTTAACATTCAAGGTCTCATGGATGACAATATGTAGTTAGAAGTAATAAAAAAAACCGGCCAAGTGCGAGTCGGACTCGCGCATGAAGGGTTCCGTACCAATATCTATAAAAACGGCAAAAAAATCATGTCTGTTTTATGGGAGCCCCCCTTAAATATTTATTTTATTCTGTTTTTAGTATTTTTTGTTATAGCGGCATCAGAAATACATCATCTGTGAAAATTTCAACTGTCTAACGTTCATAAGATACACCCTGGTGACAGACGGACGGACGGACAGCGAAGTCTTAGTAATAGGGTCCCATTTTTACTCTTTGAGTACGCAACCTTAAAAAACGAGCGAGTCTTACAGCTGTCGCAAAATTATGATGTGTAACATCTGACATCTCACCTTGGTAATAAGCAACATTACAGCGACCCTAGCACCGCGCGCGTATTGGTCATATCAAATAGCGCGCTTTTCCCCGGCTTCCTGTGACACACTTCCGTCCCTTTTCACGAAATCACTTCCACAGATTTGATTATTTTGATTTTTATAGATTTTGATTTTGATTGCAGGAAAACGAGAGGAAAGATGTTATTTAACTTGTTTTTGGCCTTTAAAAATTTTTTGTGGCGGTTTTGTGTAGGCACCACAACTAAAAAGTGAAAAATAAAAACTTTTTCAAAAAAAAAAAAAACCGACTTCCAAAAAAAAAACACTACAAAGTGAAAAATAACTTTGATTTCGGAAGTCGGTGGCAAAAAAACGAAAATTAAAAACCCAAGACACCGACTTCCGAAATCAAAGTTATTTTTCACTTTGTAGTGTTTTTTTTTTGGAAGTCGGTTTTATTTTTTTTGAATAAGTTTTTATTTTTCACTTTTTAGTTGTGGTGCCTACACAATACCGCCACAAAAATTTGAATACCAAGTAAATTACAGTGACAGGAACTATTAGAATATCGTCCACATATACTAGGTGGGAAAAATATGTATTATTGAAGCTAACTCAAAAACCCCTCATCAGATCTTGACCAAATTTATATCTGACCAATTCTGAAGTATGGCCTACCAAACAAAAAAAGAATCATCAAAATAAATTCATAATTGGTGGAGTAATCGCGTAACAAACATTAAAAAAAAACATACAACCGAATTGAAAACCATTATTATTTTAAGTCTATTAGTTTTTAAATCTTGTAAAAAAGTGTATGTAAATAAAAACGTATTTGAAGAAACTTTCGCATTCTACTCTGTCTCAATCTGTCACAAATACCCCCTCTACATTTTTGACAAGTTTTTGGCATTGATTGTCGCTAAGATGCTATTGCGACTAGATTGTAAACGTCTTTAATTACGGAAATTAAAATTGTTGGGCTATAGAGGTCTGATAGGCAGTCGCTCCATGTAAAATACTGGTATTCAGCTACAGCCGGTTAGATTGGAAGCTGACTCTGACATACCTACTCGTAGTTAAAGGCTAGGCAGATTCATTGATTTTTATGACGGAAATTGGCCTTCTGATGTATTAAAGTTATTGATTGAGCTTCGATTTTCTACATGGTATTTTTTAAGTAGCGAGTAGTAAGCACATTGCGCAAGCGAGCATAAGCGCTCTTTTCTTAATTTTATTTTTTTCTTTCTTTCTTTACATATTTGCTAATAACTTTTCACTAAGTATTTTCTCAAGATACACACACACTTATAGTTTTATTCCTAGCGTTTCAACCGCCGCGTTTCACCCGCCGGTCTACACCACAGCTCCGAGCTCGTTTGACACTGGCATTGCTTTATCTGATTTACACTACATCTGCGCATTCTTTAGTCTGGCGAATTTCCTATCTGTGACATTTACATAGATCGTTGCACCTTCGATTGCTTTACATCCTGTACATTCTTTAATGTTCACACGTCCTGTATTGGGGTCGTAATGTGTGTCAATTTATTTTTAAATGCACTGCACACTATACTGTGTCTTTGTTGGTCAGTAGGTAAATGTACGAAAATTGTTATGTTATAGTTCATGCCTTGGCAAAAACTAGGCAAATCGAAATGGCAGGGCAATGATGTTAAGTAAAAAAAAGGCGTAGAGACCTACTCAACATTCGATGTCACACTATTAGATGACACGTGGAAGTAGGGCGGCATGTAGTAATTATCGGGAGCGAAAAAGAGACAAAACAAAGAAAATTTGGCTAATTAGCCAAATTTTTACGTGCCTCTTGCGGAGCGTGTATTAGTTATATATAGTCCAGTATAAGCTGACCTCTAATTGTACGGAAATCCTATACAATGCGAAATCAGCTTATACTGGAAATGTATAGCTAGATTATGTAGCCTTGTGTACTAGGCTCATTATTTTGCTCGATGAATTTATTCATAAAGATAATTCACAACACAAAAGGTGATTCACATGATGAATCGATACATCAGTGAATCATCCATTATCAATTAGTTAATATTAATCAATTACAAATCAAATGAATATTCAAACAATGGTTTTCCTGTTCTATGAGGAAATAGATAAATTAGATTCTGATTTTTGCACGAGTCTTGTACACGACATAGAAACACACGGTTGACAGCTGTCAGCTGTCAGTCATGCTTGACAGTTGTTGAAAATGATTGCTAAGCATGCGGCAAATCTAAGGTTTCCTAAGACTGCGGTGGCCGCCTTGCGTCCGCAATTTAGGGTCTAATGACGTCACTGAAACGTTATATATGAAAGTAAGTTGGTGTATTTCCCTAGAGAGCGTTTTTTGACACCGTAAAGTCAAACCAAGGTGCTATAATTTTTATGACAGCCACCGCGGATGTCATGTGGCGGCCGCCGCTATCGTAGGAAACTGTAGCTTAAACGGTTGATGAACGATAAAAGTTGAACAATGCAGGATTTAAATCATTTGTGGTTTACCTTTAAATACGTATAAGAACTCCATGAGAACCCACTCAATCGGGCTGCACTAATCAAGCTACGGCGAGGGGCCCCCCTTGCTGAAGCCTGATTGGTGATTAATTCAAGGCAAACGTGCAAAGTTGACAATCAGGTACGATAGAGGTCAAGTATTGACTAGAATTAACACATAACATTACGTCACACGTCTGCTTCGCGAAGGGTTAGGCAGTGGTGTATCTATAAATTCAAATTCAAAATATTTTACTAAACATAAACCTAGTTACATGGGCACTTATGAAATGTCAGAAAGCAAAAATAATTGGCTTTTACAATATTTTCAAATAACAGTGTTATTAGGTATGGGAGGACATAGTAGATCTTTCAACAAGTACCTGGCACTTAACAGAATAATGATGGTCAGCAAGTTTACAGTCCACTAAGCCGACAGCGTTGTTGCATTCACAAAATAGAAAATAATTTTTAAAACGATATATAATATAATAAAAATAAAAAAGTTTTTTTAACGAAATGACGTCATAGCTATTACAAGAGTAACAAATCTGAATAATTATCATGTCCACAAAAGCCACTAATAAAGAGTTGAAATTAAATTGTAGATATATAATTATAGACTAGAGATGTATAAAAATAGCCCAGATTAGCGAAGCATCCAATTATAAATAATAAGTTACCTGAACATATGATATCCACAAAAATACTGTGCATATTTAAATTTAGACTTAAGATATTTCTTTTAGAAAAAAGTGATTATAGTATTAACGAGTTTACTAAACATATGAGCTCAAATAAAGCTCAAATGTTATATAATCCAATTATCTATGTATAAAATGACTTTATAAATGTTACTATACAGGGTTACTGGTAACTCGACGTATTCCTTAATAAGCCCTATAAAAGTATTTTAAATGACTTTAATTAATATTAATAAAATAAAATATTTTACAAAGATATTATTTTATATTGTCGAGCTGTTGGGCAGTAGCGACCCCACGGACCTTATCTCCCGAGAGAAATCTTGTTCCTCATCTCTGGCTTGCCTTTATTGGCCGGATGTAGTGAACACTGACGAGGAATAGAGCTCCCACCTCTTTCTTGCCTTTATGGGCCGGCTTGAGTGGAGATTCGCAAGAGCAAATGTGCTCAGAGGAAGGAAGTATTCCAGTAAGATGCTGGTAGGGAGCTTGACCGTACTTCCGAGATTACACCTCAGGACACGTTGCCCCCTTGTCGTTACGACACTTTGTGCTAGTGACCGTTTTCGGGGGCCCATTAATGAGTGTGCAAGTCACCCCCTGCCATTTTACCTGTGTATTTTATATAAAATATTGGTCCGGCAGGGGCCATTGTCTTTGCATAGTTCTAGATAACGGTTCACTTAGCCACCCAAACTCATAATCCAATATCTTTGTTTCCATATCTTGCAATAGTCTTGCACCAACCGGGGGTTGTCCTTGGGTGCACTAGCATAGTGCGTACAGTGATAATCGTAGGTTGGTGCCTCGTTTTATTAAACACGTCTAACGGGCCTCTGTGAATTGGCTTCGGCCCTCGTACAAGGTCCGGGACCCTAGGGTCCCGAAAAATTTCAAACATGTAATAAAAATGAATGCCGTGATATTGATGTCGAGTAGGTATGCAATTTATGGTTAACTTCTAAATATTTAACGTTGATATAAGTTAAATGTAATAATATTTGCTGCGCCCTTACAGGGTCATGGTCTCATAAGTTTGTGCCTAGCCTCTAACTGAGTGTTTATTATGCAAAATAAATAAATATAGTACACCCACATTTCTCCAGTTATGTTAAAGTCCCATGGCATCCGTCCATTCCATCAACCGGGCACAAATCCAGATTCCGGGCTGCTATTGAGAAATTACAGATGGAAAAACCAAGTAACACTTTGCCGTATCCGGGAATCGAATCCAGCACCTCGTGCTCAGCGATAGCGCTTGCGAGAACTTTATCACTAAACCTTCTACATCCATAGCGACTACAACTTGAACCCTCAGACTAAGTTTTCTCAAATAAAGTAAAATACAACAAACAAAATAAAACTGTCATCACATATTTCTTTTTTGAAATGCAAAAAGTATTGTATTACTAAATAAGCGAGGGACCAAACTGTTTATACGTTTAGTATTAACAACGTTCCTACACTTACACCCTTCAAATGTAAGTCTTATGTATACGAAGTTTAGGTTGAAGTGACCAGCACATGTAAATTTGCAACCCCCATGTATTTTTATTAGGTTTTCTAGTGTAGGGTAGGTCGGGGGGTGGTTGTCATGGCAACGGCACGGCTGTCAGTGATGGAGAACAATTCAGTTTGTTTTATTGTTTGAAATGGAAATAATGAGAGACTAGCATTTGTTAAGAGCTTTTAGTCATAGCGTTCAAATTGGTTGAACTGAATAGTGCTGATCTGTGCGTCATGTTCGTGATCGGGCGCCGTCAGAAGGAATTGGTCATCTCTTAGTGCCACGGCTTATTTTAATTGTTTTTGTTTTTATATTCTTATTACGGACGCTTTTCTACGTTGTTCCCACACGTATAATTTCAACGTGAATGATGTAAAAAATATTTTGTAACAATATTTTGATTAAATGAAAATATTGTGGAGTGGAGTTTCTTGCCCGGTCTTCTCCATAGGAACCTACTACGCTTTCGAATGGGCAACTAGCTCCGTCTTTCTGTCTGACTGACCCCTTGACAATTCAAAAGTACCTGTAATTGGTTTATTGGAAATAAATATTTTGAGTTTGAGTATCAACGCTTGTAGTATATGTTAGTTTGGCTTCAGTAATGTGGAATTTGTTTTTAACCCTTTCACATTTAAACCAAATAAATTAATAATCTCACAGCAATATGCTTTCGTAGTACTGATTTCTTTTATTTTCTTTTTCACTTACTTTCTTCATTCTTCAGAGGAGCTCGTGGCTAAGTAGTAACTGCCGCACGGGTCGATCCGTCAGGTTAAGCTACGCTTGCCGCGGTTGGTCTGTGGATGGGTGACCATCTTTACATACCGAGACTCCTCCGTGCCTCGGAAAGCACGTTAAGCCGTTGGTCCCGGTTGTCATTCGTGGATCTTTGACAGTCGTTACGGGTCGTCAGAAGCCCGAAAGTCTGACAACCAGTCTTACCAAGGGGTATCGTATTACCCAGTTACTGGGTTGTGGAGGTCAGATAGGCAGTCGCTCCATGTAAAATACTGGTATTCAGCTGCATCCGGTTAGACTGGAAGCCGACCCCAATATAGTTGGGAAAAGGCTAGGCAGATTGACTTACTTTCTTCATTCTTTATTTACCAACAAAAATGTTGTCCTTTTTTTAAATTTTAA
The DNA here is from genome assembly GCA_963853775.1 of Xanthia togata. Classification (NCBI taxonomy): domain Eukaryota; kingdom Metazoa; phylum Arthropoda; class Insecta; order Lepidoptera; family Noctuidae; genus Xanthia; species Xanthia togata. The sequence goes on along the minus strand of OY970797.1, from coordinate 2,989,861 downwards.
TTGCAATGCTTATCTAATTTTATTTCCGATCAGAGAACTAAAATTATGAAGTAAACAGAAGTATACTTACACCTTCTGACTCAAGACCAATGCACAGCACCGACTTTAAAAGAAACTTGACCAACAAACTCCAACCACAAACTTCTTCAAACATTACCGACTTGTCTTCAGAACTTGGGGCTCTTCATAACATCAATAGAGAAGTCCTATTCACGCCTAACATGTTTATCGGCGATTAAGAGCTCATCGCAGCCGATTCAGCCGCAAACTGTTTGCCAAGTTGGCAAATTGAGGGTATTCATACATTGGAGTATGTTCGCTAGTGTGTACAGACTTAGACTGTTAGTGGTTATGCATGTGTGTTGTGGATTATAAGGGAAGATACTGGGCTTAGTAATTGTATACTAGGAGTGTTTGTATTGAGGTTCTTGTTGATCAGTTCCTGTAACGTAATACAAATTGTTCCTGAAAGATGTTTTGAGAACTGAATGATGTTTGGCTTGTAGAATGGTTGTTTGGTTTGTTTTAGAAAATATGAGCCGAATCCATCCTTATTGATTGTGATGAAGATGATGATAAAATCGATAATGTTATGATGATAAATAATGATGATATTTTAACCCGAACGAAATGGTTCTGTATCTCGAGGGGTGTTAGACAGGGTTGGTTAGCGTCACCGTGGCTCTTCAACTTGTATATGGATAGTTGTCTGACAGATTTGAAAGAGGGTGAGTGCGGATTGTGGATGAATGGGTTGCCTGTCAAATGCCTTCTCTACGCAGATGATTAAGGTCTACTTGCATAGTCAGCAGAACAGTTGCAAGACATGGTGACTGTGATGGATGAAGTATATAAGAGGAAAGGGATGAATATAAATGTGAATAAGACGAAGCTCATTCGAAAGTCGTCTTTGAAAGAGGAGAGGATGTATCGGTGTGTGATATGAAAATAAATGATGAGAATGTGGAGCAAGTAAGTGAGTTTGTATACTTGGGGAGTCTGTTTACAAGGATGGGAAGATTGATGAAGATGTGAAAAGGAGAGTAAATGCGGGAAATAAAGTGAATGGTGCTATACATTTTGACCAACCAGTTGATGTCGAAACAGGCTCGACTGGCTGTTCATAATAGTGTGCTGGTGCCCATGCTTATGTATGGAAGTGAATGCTGGGTGTGGCAAAAGAAGCATGAAAGTAGGATAAATGCTGAGGAAATGCGTTCCTTGCGAAGCATGTGTGGTTCAACTATGAATGATAGGCTGAGAAATGATGTGATAAGACAACGGTGTGAGTTAAAAGAAGATGTAGTGTCAAAAATTGAAAAGGGTATGCTGAGATGATTTGGTCATGTTGAGAGGATGAATGAAAGGCGGCTAACAAAATATATTTACGAGGCAGATGTGAATGGAAACGCCGGGAGGGGACGCCCTAGGAGCACATATACTGACCTTATTGGTGATGTTCTTCAGAAAGGACAGGTGCGTAGTACTCGCAACCGGCGTGCGTGTATGACCAGATGTATGAACGTATTTTTCTTCTTTGCTAGATTTGCCTTTTAATGCGTTTAAAACTAAATTAAAGTCCAACCTTTGTTCAAAGGCATACTATTCTATCAACGACTACTTAAATGATAAGAATAGATGGTCGCTGTGATTAACTCAAGACAATGTTTAAATGTTCTTTCTCCAGAATTAGTTTACCTACTGACAGGTTATATGAGTTTATATAATTGTTTATAATTTTACTTTATAAGTCAATTTATTTTAATTTTATTTTAATTTAGTGCTGACATAATCTACTCATTACAATGTTTTTTTTAATGAGTTGTATTGCAATATGTGGTTAGCTAGCGACCTCGACAATTATTTATTTTACCTCGATGGTCCTAGTTTATCAATTGTAACTTCTAGTTACAGCTATATGTAAGCGGGCACGCCCTTTATGCCTGGAGGCTTTTTCTTTTTTTTTTTAGATATTGTTTACTTTTAGTTATTTTTATTTCTGCTTGAGTATAGTTCTCGATGCTTTTGGTTGGTATATTGGCGTGTGCTAGCTGTCATATGGCTATTAATTATAGCTATTTAATTTAAATTACTTTTTGCATATTGTAAATTGTCTTGCATACTGTTGTATAGAATCATTTTTTATTTTTTTCTAACTGAACAGACAGCTGTGCTTCTGGGGAGTTTGTTGCGCCACTTCTTCTTCCCAGCAAAAGCACTAGGAAGTGGTGAAGGGTGGGCGTTTTGGGGGACTGTCTTATGTAATTTTGACGTTCGAAAAGTGCTGATTCTCAGCCTAGTTTGAATAAATGACTTTTGAATTTTGAATTTTGAATTTTTGTAAACGAGGCAAAAGGAGTATGTAAGGATCGTAGCAGGTGGCATTCTGTAGTTTCTGCCTACCCCTTTGAGAAGAAGGTGTGAGTTTATGTATATGTGTATGTATTTTAATCCAAAGAAATAAGAAAATTAGGGGTAAGCTTTTTTGATTTTGTTATCGATATAATTTGGTAAGTCGTAGGTACGTGATTAAACTGTCAGAACAACTGAATAACAATTTACTTTATATTGAATCACAACATGACACAAACAGACTGATAAAACACGCTTAAAATACAAAGTAACCCTTTTCTAAATCCCGCAATAGCCCTTCACTTCAGACACGTAATAAAAGTCATGAACTCAACTGAAGATACTAAATAAAACATACAAATTCCCATATAAATTCAACCTCTGAAAATAGCTGGAACACAAGTAGATTTGACAATTTATTACACGTCATAACAACATTAAGTGCTTCTCAGAAACAGTTATAACTCATTTAAATGGAAGATGGAAATAATGTATACGCTTTGAACGATTGTAACTATCTAATTAAAACATATGAGCATCTAGTTGAATTGAGTTTGGGTGTCCGTGGTTTGAATTTCGCGAAATTGTATGCTGTTTATGTCATGTTTATGTTGGGTCATAATAGAGTTTATGACAGAGTTGAGAATGTTTCAACAATCGCCTTTCACGATGAAAATCTTGAAGTGATAAAAAAGGCATAAACTTACGTTTTTGTAAAATATAACAAAGTTAAATAACACATCAATATATCCTAATAAGTATAAAGAGGACACTTAAAAGAATTCAGTGAATTTAAATTTAATTTTGAGAAACAATATTGTCTCTTTGCCCATTCTTAACCAACTTTAAAAAAAAGGAGGAGGTCCTCAATTCGTCTGTATATTCTTTTTTTTCAAAGAAAGTAGAAAGTATTTTATCAAAGTACTCGTAGTTTTATTAACAATAATAAGTATTTTTTCCACGTAGTGTATGTTCATGATGTTATAACACTTCCTGTAACTGCTATTTACATAGCAAGTAGTACTAGTAGTAGTAGCTACCACAACTACAACACACATTTTAGATTTTAGCGGACATTTTAGGGCATATAGGTTTGTGTGTTCCGGACAGGTACGTGTGGCGACGACGACAACCACGGCTGCTGGCGGAGCCGCGCGCTCGGACTAATCTGTTAAGTGAGGCGCCACTGACGCGTGCGCTCCGCACTCTCAACCTCGTCGCTAATGACTCGGACCTATTCTGTTTTTCTCTGAGTGAGTTCACAAAGACTGTTTGTAATAAGTTACAAAATTTAATTATAATTCTATGTTAGTATACGTAATGCCTGAGAGAAGTTCATAGCAAACGCTTTGTAATACAAATTAGTTTTAAAAACATTATTAGGATTAATAAACATTAAATAATTTGAATTTAGGATTTATAACTTTTATAGAAAACAGTTTTAAGTATTTTGTATATTATTGGTTGTAATATATAAGACAAAAAAAATTATACGTATTGAATTTAGGGATTTCAATTTTATGGCATGTTATATTATGTGACATTAAATTCGGGCAAGTTATCATTCGGACAAATGATGATTAGGACAAAAAATATTATGGCACTTTAGATTAAGGATAAAAAGTTAGGGAACACAATAGAGAACCGTTTTATCCATATTATGATGGTTTGTATTTTTATTTTACAAAACAATATTGAAGCAATTTACTTTGACTTCAACTAGTAAAAATGATCCCCAGGTGTTTTCACCATCAACAATGTCAGTCACAAATTCGCAATGTTTTGTGAACACATCACATTCACAAGTGTTTGCTGCTGAAAGTTTAGTATGGAACACAACACGGCTACAAATGTTTGGTCATGGGTATTGCATGTCAAAGCATTTATCTTTGTAAAATTCGAATTAATATTATTAACAGCTTTCCTTGTACGGCTACCCACGGTATTATATTTCGGCACCTTGATAAATTTTATTCTGAACAAAGAAATTTTAATCAAATAAATTATATTCCAAAAATTGCAGGAATCACCGCGGGGCATCAGACTACTGCAAAGTGAAATTCCTTTTCAATTACAGTCAGCAAAAGGTCAATTTCAACCGTGATGGAAAGATATAAGGTTTATAATCGCTTGTTAACGAAGACCAATTACCTGGCCGGTCATTCGCTCACTGCTGCCAGTTTTCCAAGTAATATAGCAATCATTCATTCCTTTTGGTGTATGACATTCACGAGAGATTAATGTATTTCGCTTCTCATAACAAGTTGAAATATTAATTCTAACATTTGTCTTACATTTTCATGCTGGGAAAAAGAATAATTAGATAGTAAACTTAAACTGTAAATAACTATTCAGATAAGGTAAATTCAGTCATAAATCCGAGGATTTTGTAGCTAACATATAACACTACATCTCGTGCTGAATGTGGCATCAGGTATGTCCGAAAGGCTTTTCTGATTTAATTTTCATCACTTAAATCACTCTGAGCAACTGGTTAAGGAGCTATAAGATCGTCAAAACATTGAATTTGGATTGTACAAGCCACACTATCCTACAAGTTTTCCATACTGGAAACCTAAAGGATTTTATTACATCCTATGTTCTATCCTATGTTTTTCCGTCTAAGAACAAACGGCTGCTATGCTAAGGGACATATAATTTTTAAATAACGCAACTGCAACAGACTTCTAGTGGAAGAAAATTAAGAAAAAACTGACTACAAAATAAATAGGTACAACCTCAAATGAAATAGGAGTGAGTCCTATAAAATAACCATCACAAACAAATGAAGTATCATAATTAATTTCTCCTATCTCGACTGCAATATAAAGATACATCTCCATACATTTATGGATAAGCATCTTGACGTCCAGATACCGATCGACGTTGTAAACAGAATACAGTCGTCACCGCCCATCCCGTGTTTATGTGTGTCATAAAATATGATATAAATATCATCGTCGTGAATGATATTTTGATGTTAAGGGGAGGCTGTTTTTGGAAGCATTTTATTACTTAAATCTTCACTAAAGTCTTCGTTAAGTATTCGGTTTCTAATGGCTTTCTTCAAAAAAGTTTAAAGTTAATTCTAGCGTGAATGTACTCATTATTTTGGAATGCCACAGGGATGTATGATGGGGTCATCGTTCTTCGTAGTTTAACTAAGTGTATGAACAATATGTCACCATCAACATTATTAATTCAATGCGAATATTATTAAACACACTGATGACACAATTAACATATACAGTGATGAAATGGGACAAGTTATTATTAATGTTTTTTTCTTTGGCATTCAGACCAGACACTGTCAAATTTCTTTTATGCTTCCTCCAACTAACTAAATGAAAGTAGAAAATTTATTTTAAAAAAATATTTTATTTCTCGTCTTACCTTTAACACACTGATACCTGAATTAATCACGCGAACGAATACCTCATACGATCGAACACTTGTTGATCGTAATAAATCGTACGGCACCCGAGGGTTAAGTCGTAATAATAATTATGAATCTCTAATAAATTGCCTTTGATTGCTCCCTTGATATTTTAATTTGCTTTGTGGTTTTGGCTACTTCTATGATAGAGTGAAATGTTGACTGTTTCAAATTGGAGTCATGATATTTTCTCTTCAAATAGTTATGTAAAGTAGTAGTATTAGCTTTCATAATTTTTGACATTTAATTCCTTAGGAATGTTGCACCACTCTTTCATGACGGCAATCGTTTTTACTGTTGCTTTGAAATCGAATAAAAACTATATAATCTTAAAAAGATACCAGAAAAAATTAGATAGGTAACTAGCAAAAGTAGTCAAATTACCATTTAATTTGATATTTCCTATATAATATCCAATTACAGTTGAAAGTGTCGTGGTTGTCAAAATAAATCAACATGATAGCTAATGATTAGCTGATCGTCACACTAGAGGTGTTATTAAAAAGAGATTGTATGATACAAAGTGTACGTACAACTGGTTTAGATTTTAAGTAGTTCTGTAGATATTAGTTACAAATTTGACGAAATTAGAATATAAATACCAATGAATATTTCTGCTACTTGAAACTGAATGAACAGTTACTACTTAAATTAAAGGAAGAATGCTTCCTTTAAATTAGCACACACAATGATGTATGTTGATGCAGAGCTAGATAGAAGTACATATAGCAGAGACTCATTCGACGGAAAATATTGACAAAGAAAATAATGTTCTAGACATTGTTAAAAACACATGATAGAAAAGAATAAAACTTAAATGTTCAGATTTTCCAAATGACTACCTACAAATGGATAATGGCAGTATCACTTACGAATCATTTGATTTTCTTTGATGATGATGATTTTTATTTCTGTAAGTAGGTTTATACAAAAACGTTTACAAGTCAATAATATTTTAAAAACTAGGTCGATATTTCCTTCCTTAGAGTCCGGAACAAGTATAATCCTTGTATTTTGTGTTGGGCGTTGATAACTGTGCACTGTGTGCTGTTTTACTTTTGCAGCTATCTTCGTGTCTTTTGTTAAGGTTTTCCTAATAAACTTTTTACAAATTTCACAAACGTACTTTGTGTGTTCTCTGAGAAGACAACTGAAACAAAATCAGCGGTCAGACCTTAAATGATCAATTGAATAGAAAGCTGTTACCTCTGACATTCAAAACAGTAAATAATAGGTATTCATGTTTATGAGAAATAGAGCCTCAGACGCATCATTTTGCAAACCCCAAATTGGCCATACATAACTCAACTACATAAGGCTTGTTAACGCAGAGATATGTAACTGTATGCAAATAGTTTTAACCCTTGAATACATTAGCTAAAGCCGGAATGATTAATTGTAAATGAGTTACGACTTGCCTACAATTTCGTACTGTGTGCGCATATCATTATTTAGTCGAGCCTTCTATCTAGGTATCTGGGAAAGTTGGAAAACCTTTTTCGTCCAGTCTATGTAAATAAACACTCTACCCAGAATTATAAAGCCACATAAATTAAACTAAAGACGGATAAAAACTACGCTGTACTTTTATCTCTAAAAACATTTTTGTGAAAATGGTGTGTGGTTTTAAAAGAAAAGTCTGTCTGTCATCTGTGTAGTGGTGGCCCAACGAGCAATGGTGACCCAGTTAAAACGGCCACAACCACGAGTTGTCGGTTGGAGGTTCAAACCCAGGTAGGCACTTTACTTTGTGTAAATTGTGTCATCGCCACTGCTCTCAAATGGTGATGGAAAACATCGTAAGGAAAGCGGCATGTCTTAGCACAAAAAATTCAAAGACATACCTACGACATTCCACAACCCACACTGGGCCTGCGTGGTGGATTACGGCACACTCCCTCTCACAGGCCTGAGTCCCAGCAGTGCAGTGGGAACATTATAGGCTGATTAGACCATAGATGAAATTGTCAAACTTCTACTGCTTGAATACGAGGCTTTTGGTTACTTTTTGTGTGTGTATTTTGTTGAATGTGCGTTTTTTTTTGGGCAGAATAATTTCTTTCTTTTGTTCTTTTTAGTATGTTACTTCATCTAGTTCCATCAGTTTTTCTCAAGTGAAGTTCACTCATTTTCATACAAACTTTTAACACTGCAGCACTGCTACGCTATGATATGCCTACCTACTTATCTTGAATAAAGAAGACCTCGAATAAAATAACATTGCTTGAATTAAAATACCATCACGGCCTTTGATCAAAATGCAATAAAACTCCTGAAAAGCGATCGATTTAATTAAAAATTTACGTCATACGTTGCAGCCCCTTGTTTTCTTAAGGAAATTGGCATGATCCCCTGTTAGGGACGCATTAAGTAAACTTTCTTAGAACAACTAAATAATAGATGATGTTACCTAATGCAAGAGAAATAATTTATAAGTGTATTGTGTGTTTTTAAGTTAATTCTATTTCAAGGGAAAAAAATACTAGCTAAATGATGTAGTGTTCAATACGAATTATATTTTTAGAAGTTCAAGCATTTCTTTTTTATATCTCGTCATTTGGGAAGAAATAAAATATTTAGTTAGTTTTATTTGTCTATTTCTTTTTTATGAAAATTGAAAAAGAAATAAACTGAAAAAAAAATGGTATCTACTTTCAGTTTCAGTTTTTTTTAAAAATAGGATATACCTACTTGAGTAGTGCCTACCTAATTACTAGGTAAATAATTTTAAATACCAAGGGGAAAGATACAGTTTTCACAAATTTAAATATAGGCAGTGTATAGAGTGCGGAACTCTATACACCTCTTGGATAAAGTGCCATTAGCGGCATAATAGTGTCGCTGCCTCGGCTTGGCTAAAGTGCCGTAAGAGTTACATTGTCACCATCACTGTCACTGTCTCTTGTTATTTTATTTGATTGTTGAGGTTAGTTCGTTGTAAAACACCTCATTCCAAAAAAATACATTTTCTCGTGTCTAAACTGACCCTGGCACTCGCCGGCTGCTGCCGCGGCACCGCTCGCTTCACTCGCTCAGCTCGTCCGTTGTGATCACAGTTCTAACCTAGCCTAACCTACCTTTCAGCCATTTTCATTTGCTAAGCCAAGGGGTTATGGCTATTTAAGTTTAGCTGGTTATAGTTGAAAGAAATTAACATTGGCCTTTCCTCAAAAACAAAATAACAAGTGACAGTGACAATGACAATGCCATGCTTACGGCACTTTAGCCGGGCCAAGGTAGCGCTACTAATATGTCGCAAATAGTGGCACTCTATACACTTCCTAAATTATATACAAAAAAAAAATATTATAATGCATATTTTTCAACTTTTCATTCTCGATCTAAAATATCATCCCCTCTATATTTATCTGGGGTGAGACACGTCGTCGCCGTAATAAAATGATATATTATTAAATTCTATACGTTTGATGTTCTCGAATAAACACGATCTTGTTTGACGATTTTATTTTGTATAGGTACTTACATTTCTCTTTAGATTTTTATTTCCTATCTATTTTTGTAAAGAATGTTCTGGACTGACGTCAGGGAATTGCTTTTAGGTATTGTTATTAAACAAATTATTTATTCTTACCGATTTGAGAATTAGGTAAAATGTATGATTTGATAAACTTCAGAACTTTAGTTAAGTGTTACACTAACCAAAGGAAAAACTGAAGACAACTCATCTTCAAGAAAGCTAACATGGACTGAACAATTAGCTTTCAACAAATGTGAGATATGTGTTGGTCTATCTAGCTGTAGTATAAATGCCAATTGTAATGTAAAACATATTTCTCACTAAAATCAAGTAGCAGCAAAAAGTTTTAGAACATACTTAAACATAATTGCGTTTGCAATCTCATAGCTTTTTTATTTTTATATTGCTGACTGGGCCGGGCCTACTCTTGACCTCGATCTCGCCTAATAGAAGCGATGGATCAGGTCTATGATGCATTGAGCGTGCCCAGAAGATGCCTGTTTACTCTTGCTTTGAAGACAGACGGGTTATATGTGGAAGAGAACACAGACGCTGGCAGAGAGTTCCACTCTCTGGCTGTGCGCATTATAAATGTGGAGGAGAAGTAAGTACAACTGGACGGGATATCAACCAAGTGCGGATGGTACCCTGCAGTACGCTTGGTAGTCCGGTGATAAAAAGGCGATGGTGGGATCATTGTCGTGTGGCTCCTGCGCACACTATCCGAAGTCGGTTTGTAGAAGACCGACTGGCAAGCAATATTGCGCCGGTTAGCCAGGCTGTAAAGCCTAGCCACCAAAGTGTTGTCGCCTATAAGCCTTTTTGCTTTGCGTTTCATCGAGTTAGGTGCAGCAAGTTGCTATTTTGCTGAGCCATCCCTTATGTGGCTGCAATACTCCATACAGGACCGGAGTTGTGCTTTATACAAACTTAAAAGCTGTCCAGATGTGATGTACCGACTCACCGTATTTAGGATGCCCAGCTTCTTGCAGTCTGTGCTTTTGACTGGATGATAGAGATCTTTAATGTAAAAAAGCAACACTTACTTCAATATCTTCTTTCTTTTGGAATCACTGTAATTCTAATAATTGTAGTTTAAATGATTGTAATAATTGTAATTCAAATTTTCTTATACATTGTAATAATTCAAATAGTTCTAATAATTGTAATTATATTCAAATGATTGTGGCAAATTAAATTAAATTAACTATACCTATGTAACTATAATTTTGCATGCCCGTAATAAGGGTGAAATAATGTCCTGCGCTATAATACAATTTAACATCTTGTGTACCCACCATATTTCAGGCAAATAAATGATTTTTACTTTACTTTAATATAAATTATGATTATTATGTCTTATTGTATCTATTTTCTGTGTGTACATAAATAATAAAATAAATAAATTCATGAGTTTATTTGTTTTTCAACATCGTCGCCATCCACAGCCTGCTCCACTGCTGAGCATAGACCTCTCTTTTCTTGTACCAATCTTCACGCTCCAGTGCCAGCCTCATCCAGGTTCTACCCGCGATGATAACGAAGACGTCTGCCCATCTCGCCACCGGATGACCGACACTTCATCTTCGAGTTCTTGGACGCCACTCGGTCACTGCCTTACTCCACCTGTCATCGATTTGTTTTTGGTCATAGCCATTTTCTGTGATTGTAAAACCAAACAGCAAGCCTGTATAATGGAAACCAGACCATGTCTGACCCATATATTTAAAACTTCTCTAATGAAATCGGACACATTACTCGTCACTATAAATACTATCTCAGCCATTAGAGGCGCATTAAGTATTTAAAAGGGTGTCCCAACGTAAGCAATGAATGAACCTTTTATTTATAAGTCGCTCTTATTTTGTCGTGACATTTTATATGGTAGAATAAATATTATTACTTTTCTAGCTACAAGGCATCATAACTTATTCGTATATTCTCGAATAAGAGGGCAAAAGTCGAGAAGGAACGAGTCTCAATCACTAGAGGATCTAGACAAGTGGCAATCGATTTCAATGCGTTTCGTATTTCTACAATGACTTTCAACTGGATTGAAATGGAAACTTACTACTACTTACTTTTTTAGTAACTTATGTCAATCCAATACATTTTTGACATTTCCATCCTCTTTATCGTTGGTGTCACATTGTTTGGGCCCTAAGCCTTGCTTACTCGTTCTGATGATTTTTATGCCATGACTTAGTCTTTTCTTTTATCGATGTTCAAATACGATACGGCGCCTATTATTTTTACATTATAAGTTATCACTTTTCTGCGTCAATGAGGTGTCTTTTTTTCCTTGCATAAGAAGTGAGTACCAAACTTAGTTACTATTTGTACCGAGTTTTGTTAGGAGTGGACTTACACATATGTTAGTTTCATAACCACGAAGGAATCTTGTTGTAGGTGCAGTAGCTAACTCATTCCATAAAACAACATTATTAAAAAAATAAGTACTTTACTGTGTACAAAAAACATGGCGACTCTAAACATTAATAAAAAAGAAAACAAACAAAATCGTTCGCTTCACACCACTGTCACATCACTTTGACCGTTACCATCTCAGAAACATTTACACACTTTTATAACCAACCTTATTTTTGAAGAGATAGAGTACAGTTTATTGTGGTCCAAAGGTCATAATCTTGGCGAAATAAACAGACAACTTAATGTCACGCTGTCATTCACGGATTATGCAAAGTAGCCAAGTTATTTTTTTTCTATTACCATAATACGCGTGGCAGAATGTTTGATGTAATGAAGCAACGTGGGAAAGGCTAACAGGGGCCTTTACAGCTCTATGTCTATAAAAACATAAGGCAAAGGATTGTAGGCTGTATGTGGAAAAGAATAAGGTTGGAAGTAGCTGAATTTGGAACTAATATGCGGGCATGTTTGTCCGTTTGTTCTAAACAGAATTATCAAATTTCAGAGCTATCACGTTTCTGCTACCGGCCCCTTTTTGTTCTAATGTAGGTAGTAATTGATTTCTAGTTCACATCAATTGTTAGTACACTTAGTGGTTGCTGTAACGAACCTGTTTTCGGGTGAGGTCGGCAATTGTCGGCTTCCCTCGGACGTCAAATTATCATAAATTTTGTAATACAGGATGTTAAGTATGGACTTACGTGGCTTGTTAGTACACAAATGATAAATTAACGCTCATTTAAGCGGTAAAGTAAAAGTTTTTGTTTGTTTCACGTGAAATATTGTGAGGCTAATAAGGCACCGCTTTCTTAAAATGTGCAAGTTTCCATTCAGTAAATATTCAAAACGAAATTTTCTACTTCATGAAGATATAAACCTAATAGGAACTTTTCTAAGCCGATGTAGCCTTAAGAAACGCACATTGTTTTCATTTTATAGAAAATGTCCTAGAAGTAATCACTAGAAATAACTCACGTATGTAGGTATGTCAGCTATTTAGATGATTGAGAAATAAATTGCAGATTGAAGTAGGTATACCATAAACCGTACATTGATTGTTTTTCCGTAAATAATTATAATTACTTAGGTACAGAATACTATTTGTTCCTAACAGAATAGGTTATATTATTCTTCGCATGTACTAACTGTTACGTGTTAATGAGTTACGCAGTAGTGCGCGTGGTATTTTAATTAGTAGGTACCAATATCTAGTATATAATTTGTGACATTATTTCAGGTCTGACTATGCAAGAGTAAAGTGTTACATCATTGATTTGCCTATGTAACTTGTTCGACGATAAAATCACATCTAAAGAAATATAAAATGACAGCTGTCAAAAAAAACAAGTCAGTCTCAGGATGTTACAATGTTTTATTTATTTACCCAAACATACTTCCAAACAACCAAACGTTCTATCTACATAATAATATCTTAATAATCTATAGGACGTTGTATCTTAGGAGGAGCTCGTGGCTAAGGGAGGAGCTCGTGGCTAAGTAATAACTGCCGCATGGATCGATCCATCAGGTTAAGCTATGCTTGCCGGGGTTGGTCTGTGGATGGGTGACCATCTTTGCATACCGAGACTCTTCCGTGCCTCGGAAAGCACGTTAAGCCGTTGGTCCCGGCTGTCATTCGTGGATCTTTGACAGTCGTTACGGGTCGTCAGAAGCCCGAAAGTCTGACAACCAGTCTTACCAAGGGGTATCGTATTACCCAGCTACTGGGTTGTGGAGGTCAGATAGGCAGTCGCTCCATGTAAAATACTGGTATTCAGCTGCATCCGGTTAGACTGGAAGCCGACCCCAATATAGTTGGGAAAAGGCTAGGCAGATTGATTGAGGACGTTGTATCTTAGGTATGTCTGTCCTATGAGAAGTGGACAGACATAGGTACCACAAAAAATAAACAAGCCTGTATATTGTAAATAGCCGGGATCAATAATCAGCAACTACACTCAAATTATAATTATTCTTTTAGCTTCAAATCTACCCCCAATCCACTTAAGCTTTTATAAATAAAAGAAAACCTCATTTATTTCCAAAAACCACAAATCAGTGTAAGTTCCGCTTCATCCTGTCACTTTGAAATTCGGAAATACTTGTATCACTTCGTTTAAACTCGGGTTATTTGAATGCGCAGGAGTGGCGCATGTCTGGTGTGGTGCCAATTATAACAGCCGACTGACAAATGTGGATGACGTGGTGTACTGGTAAACACGGAATAAGTTCAAATTATTTGTTTATGGAAAACAGTAGACTCTTATGGAACAAAAATACAATAAATCTTGTTACGAAAAATTATAATCCCCAGAATGAATAAAGTCATATCGGAAAAAGAAATGTATTTCCATCGATATTTTCAATTGTGGACCGATTTTTAAATTGGTAGAGGGAGGTTGCGCGATGGTTCCGTACAATTTATATGAACTTTGCTTGGGTAGTTTTTGAGTTAGCTTCAATAATACATATTTTTCGCACTTAGTCTATAATAACTTCCTGTCAATGTTATTTACATAGCAGGTAGTGGTATTCAAATTTATGTGGGGTAGGTACCACAACTTAAAGTGACGGTGGAACAAAAAAAGAAAATTCTAAATCAATTACAAGAACTTCCGTAATTAAAGCAATTTTTCAATTTGTTGTTATTAATTACCTTAATCAGAATAATAATGGTATAAAGATAATATAGAGTTCGCTATGTAAAATTATCCAAAATTAATCATAAACAACAACACGTCTTCTTCTTAAAAAGAATCATAAACAACATAACTAGTCAAATAACCCGCCCCTAACTGTTCCCGGTGCAAAGGTGCCCATAACGCTTGCTGCATTACCACGTTGGATGGCAATGGCTAATCTTTGCGCCAAGAACGAGCAGGAGCTGGAGTCACCCGTTTTATCACGGAGCCTGTGCTCTGAGCCCTATATCATTAATGAGCTTCTTTGCCTCAGTGCCCCAACACCCCATGGACTCAACGGCAATGGGCTCAAAGAGGTAACGGTCCGCCAACGAAGCCTACTTCACCCTCTTTCTTAGAGTAGCGTCTTCAGCTGCTGCCGACGGCGAGACCGTGCAACCAAGGTGGCTGGCGGCACAGTGCTGCATATTAGGCACTTGGCGTTCCTCCAAGGCACCAGAGTCAGTCCATCCGACCGCTTGCCGTCAGTCCTGCACAACGCGCAACGAAGACAACTCAAAGCGTGATGGCCATCGGCCTCCACCATAGAACCGCAGGTGCATCTGTGGAGTTCACATACTTTGCAGCCCAGGCGGAGGGCCACCGCTACACGCAAAGAGCAATGTACGCAGGTGAGGCGAAGGAAGCGCGTGTAACCATGCCCCCGATTCTGGCTGCGACACAGTCCTGAGTCTGGCTAGATCAGCCCCCGAGGAACCCACTAACATCTGCTCCTGGATCAGCTTAGACATGACATCATCCCAAGCGCGTTGAACATGCGTTGCGTCGGGGCTTGCTGCACCCATGTTGAGGACAGACCAAGCTGACCCAACATCCAACATAAATTAATTTGTTGTTTTTTGTTAAAAGGTTTTAATTGTGCAATTTAACAGAGCAACGCGAAGTGACTTAAAAAATATTTGTTGCTGGAAAGGTTTTTTTTTTTTTAAAGTTCACATATTCTGTGGACATGTGAATCATCTGCACCACTTCCAAAATAGCAAGTCTTGACCGACACGCTGTAAAATTCATTTGTGATGACAAACATCAAAGTATTTTCTTGTCAAATGTACCAGCATGCTACGCTTACTTTGACTAATGTGCTGCACTGTACCAGCGAGCAGCGCAATCCAACAGACGGCACGCGACATTTAACTTTAATTTAACATACCTAAGAACACGGATGTCTTAATGAGTAACACCAAGATATTATGTACTTAGAACAGGAGCATTGGGAATTTATTAACTTCAAAGACTGGTAGTAAAGTATATTCTGTGTTTTTTGATAAATTATTATGCAAAACCTAAGAAAAATATGTCATAAATTGAAATGAAAGACGGACGGGATATAAAAATTGAGATTGAATTTCGTAGAGATGAATCAAACGCTCGTCTTTGCTATAGCTCTTTATTGAATTATGATATGTCCATATCTAGTTTCATTATAGTAATATTGGATTGTATTAATTTATTTAATGGGTTATTTGTTTTTTGTTTGGAGTTGAGTAACAAGCAGGCAGAATCATCGGTTCCTACCAAATTTTTTCACCTTTTTCTCTGCAGCGCAATGTTTCTTAATTTTTTGGCAGTAGCTCATTTGATTCCTATTTTTTTTTCCTTTGTGAACCCAAATCCTTGCCAAATTCTATTCATCGAAGTCTTTGATTTCTCACAAAAAGCTCACAAAGCTTTACTAATTAATTTTTCTTCATCATCAAATAGACATAAGACCCAATTCCAGCAATTCTATAAAGAAGAATTTTTCACAACATCAAAACTTTGATAGCCATAAAATTATAACAAGTCCGCGACAATCTGTTCCAATTATTTTTTTATTCTTCTCAGGAACGTTTTTGTGTAATTTTTTTAATTAAGTTCAATTAAAATCGTATTATTCAGTTTCTCGTTGGAGAGAGTTTTGTTAAAAAGTTTTTCTTCCCATTTCTTTTTGCTAATTAAAACAGAGTTTGAAAAATTTGAATTCTTTGCTTGGGTTGCTCTGAGGGTGACTATTGCAGACTTGTTGTTGACAAGCTGTTTTTATTGTATTTTAATGTGCATAGCGTATTCTGCGGTTCTTTGCTCTGTTTAATTCGTCTTCAGTAAAAAAATAAGCGAGATAAATGTATATTATTCTGCTTTGGTAGTGGTTCATCACAACATTTCTACGCCTATGAGTTTTCACGTTGCGGTTTCATGTTCACTCAATTCTGATACTAAGGGCATTATAAAGAACCATAAATCGCATACATACTGTATAATCGCGCCTAAAGCATATTTGTCCAAATAAAAAAGACTGGAGGGAAACTGGGGGACTGAGGGATTTCTCAGTAGCTGCTTGGAGTCTGGATTTGTGCCGATTAGTGGCATTAGGCTCGCTCTCTCTATTATATGGGATTTGGACATAACTGGTGAAATGTAGGTGTACTATATGTCCTTTGCCTAACCCTTCGGGGATAACATGCGACATATTATGTGTAAAGAAGACTGACAAATCGTTTTTCCTCCTAAGTTCTCAAGTATTGATTGATTGGTTCCCATTTTCTTGGCGACATTCGAGTCGATTAGGGGAATCGTGTTACTATGGTGATTGTAGATGTTCGGTAAACAAGACCCCAGTTATGTTCTTATGCAATAGTCGTTAGGGGGACTAAGGGATTATTGGGAGAAAACCAACCAACTGTTCATTCATTAAAATAAAGATTGAGTTCTTAATGTCCCAAAATCTTTTGTTATTGGCAGTCGTATTATATCGATGAGTTAATTCAAAATTCGCGTAAAATTAAACAAAACAATATTTTTAACCATGCTGGTGTAGCTTGTCAGTCATACTATATACTAATATTAATAAAGAGATAAAAGTGAGTTTGTATGTAGGAGGTATGACTCAGGTGTGACTTTGCGGAAATCCATTATAAAATACAATAGACGACGTATATTCAGTAACCTAATCCGCTTAACTGCTCTTAAAGAGTCATAAACGCAGCCGATCGCAGTGTGGTACACGCGACTGGGTTCGGCGCTTGACGTGACAACACGTCGTGTCCAGGTTCGAAAAAAGTCAATCGTCATCTTGAGGATGCTTCTTTGAGAGGTGAATTACGTGTATGTTTCTTACAGGGTTCTTTATGACTCTTTAAGAAATGGAAAGTGGATAAGTTTACTAAATATACTTCGTCTATTGTATTTTTTAAGTGTCATGGGATGTGAAGTGGACTGTATGATGTTGGGAAGACTTGAATTAAAAGACTTCTTCGAATTTTCTTGATTTATTCTTGACTTGTTTCCTTGTTGAGAGCTGGGATCCGACTGTAACGTTCCGGCCCAATGGTCCGTCTTTTATACTAAATGCGCTAAGCGCTTGTTACCGTAACGAGGCCCTTGATTTTTGAAACAATACAACTCTTAATTTTCGCTATGTCCTCGTTACGCATAACCCTGTTTTTGGTAGTTCCCATCGTCGGATCGTTACAGTTTTTGCCCACAATACAGTTTATTTACACCTTAGTCTAATTACATAACCAGATTTTCCTTAACTAGACGTATAAAAAACTTTCCAGAACATAGACTGTTGCCACTCTGATTGTGACACATTTTCATTACACAAATCTTAAAATATCTAAAAAACCCGTGGACCGATTTACATGATTTAAACGCCACAAATGGTTTTGAGTCTAGACCTTTCATTTGACACTAATTTCAAGCTGATATCTTAACAAACAAAAATTCTCATTTTCAAGTTACGTAATTATTACCAAACTTTTTCACACATATTAATTTCTAAACAAACATTATTTCTAGTAATCTTATACGATTCTTAATGGAATACACATACTATTTTCAGTATTCAAATGCTAATTGGATTCTAATTAGATACTAAAAACCTAGTTACAAGTTAACTTTTTCCAATAAAAACAACAAAAGTTCGTCGAGACCCCGCCGCTACTTGTGCCATGGTGCACAGATAGGGTCTCAACAATGACTCTAAATTTACATTTTGATCTTACTTATGGATATTCTAAATTAAATACGAACATGCTCGGCGTCCTTTACATTCCTCCCCCCGGCGCAGCTCGCGTAGCCTCTTCTGTTCTCATCACGACGACGAGCTTGCTCACAGGGCGTCGGAAGGTGCCGGTTCTGGTGCGCACCTCGACGACTCGTATGCCGCCATCCGGTCCGCGGTGCGTGCGCTCGACGACTCCCATCGGCCAGGTGTTCCGGGGCAGCGTGTTGTCGACCACGAGGACCACGTCGCCAGCCTGCATCGGTCGCACGTCGTTCTGCGGCTCGCCGCGAGGTACCAGGGTAGGGAGGTACTCGCGCAGCCAGCGTCGCCAGAAGTGGTCGGCAAGCGCTTGACTAGCTCGCCAGGTTCTTCTGTCGGCGTCGTCGCAGGGTCCCGTCGTTGGCAGCCCGTCCGATGACCCCAACAAGAAGTGGTTCGGGGTCAGGGCCTCGGGATCGCTGGGGCTCACGCTGACATGGGTCAGCGGTCTTGCGTTGATGGAGAACTCCGCCTCGGTTAGCAGTGTTCTCAGGATCTCTTCCGCTGGTGCCTTCTCTCGTAGAGTGACGCTGAGGGCCGTTTTCACAGAGCGCACCATTCGCTCCCACGCGCCGCCTTGGTTGGGCGCGCCAGGAGGTATGAAGCGCCACTCCATCCGGTGTAGTAGCCTCTCGTCTTGCAGAGTAGGCATCCACTCGGTGTAGGCGTTGCGAAGCTCTTGATCAGCTCCGCGGAAGTTCGTCGCGTTGTCGGAGTACATTAGTCTCGGCCAGCCTCTGCGCGCAGCCATACGTCTCAGCTCCATGATGGCTGAGTCGGTGGAGAGTGATGCGACGAGCTCGATGTGCACGGCGCGGGAAGTGAGGCACGTGAATAGTGCGCCCCACCTCTTCTCTCGGCGGCGCCCCACCTTGACCATCATTGGCCCGAAGTAGTCCACCCCGCAATTGGTAAACGGGCGGTGGAAGGGGTCAAGGCGGGCGTGTGGCAGGTCCCCGGTTGCTGGTGGCTGCGGCGTCGCTCGGCGTCTTCGGCAGAACGTGCAGTTTCTTTCTACGGCGCGTACCGTGGGTCGCAAGTGGATAACCCAGTACCGCTGCCGTAGGTCGTTTGTCACGCGCTCTCTGTTGGCGTGACCCGCAGCACAATGCTCCCGTAGGACGAGGAGCTTAGTTAGTTGATGACGGCCGTCCAGTATGGTCGGTCGTTTCGTTTCGGTGGGTGCGGAAGAAGCTTCGATTCGGCCCCGCACCTTCAGGACACCATCTTCCAGCACTGGGTCCAGTCGATATAATCGACTCGTCTTCGTAAGTGGACGAGCAGACCGGATCTTCTTCAGCTCTTCCCCGAAGCTGTCTTCTTGAGCTCGCTTGATGAGCTCGGCCTCGGCACGCTGAATGTGACGATGTTCCATTGCGGTCGCTTTCTTCCTGCACATGTCGGTGAAGGCGATTGCTCGCGCTGTGGCTCTCACCAACACCTCGTATTTCGAGAAGCGGGCTGGGTTCGGTAGCCAGCTATCCTCTTCCGTCTTCTCGGTGACATGAAGGACCTCTTCGTCCTCTTGCTCGTCCGTTGCCGCTGTGGGCCACTGTTCTTCTGGCAGGAATAGGAATTCCGGCCCCTGGAACCATCGATCTGCTTCGCTGATAGGCGTGTCGACAAGCCGTGTGGCGTCGTCGGCGACGTTGCTAGCTGTGGGTAGCCAACGCCATTCTTCTTTCTTCGTCAGCTCGGCGATCTCTCCCAGTCGATGTGCAACGAACGGCGTGTAGCGTCGCATGTCGTGATGAATCCAATGCACCACGGTTGTCGAGTCGGTCCAGTAAGTAGTCTGGCCGATGTCGATGCGATGCTCCTTCTTGATTGTGTCGGCCAATCTTGCTCCGATGACCGCAGCTTGCAGTTCGAGACGCGGTATGGTCTGAACTCGACGAGGCGCTACTTTGGCTTTGGCGGCCACCAACACGACGTTCACACTTCCATCGACGTTTTTCACTCGCCAGTAAGCCACGGTTGCGTAGGCTTGCTCACTGGCGTCGCACAGGATGTGTAGGTCGACGCGCTCGTACCTCTTCGTTAGATAACACCTGGGCAGTCGCAACTGGGTGAGTTCGTTCAGGCGGGCGAGCCAGGACGCGAACAGCTCGTTTTCTTCGTCCGGCACCTGCTCGTCCCACGTTATCTGGAGTCGCCACAGGCTCTGCAGTATTATCTTCGATCGTATGGTGTAGTGGCTCAGCAATCCCAGCGGGTCGTAAATGGACATCACTGCGCTGAGGGCTTCTCGCTTGGTTGGCGCGCGGGTTCTCGCTCGGACTTCAGCTGGAACTCGATTCATCGATGTGTTAAATCCCAGCTCATCTCGTTCCGCGTTCCAGTACAGCCCCAAGATCTTGCTCTCGGGCTGTTCTCCCCCCAGTTGCGTGGGAGAGGTAGCGTGTAGCTCGGGAGGCACGTCACGTAGCACCGCCTTGTCGCTGGAGCTCCATCCCCTTAGTGTGAATCCAGCGTGCGCGTGCACCGCTCTTGTTTCCTTGACCGCCTTCCATGCTTCCTTGGTATCCTCAAAGCTGGCCACCAGGTCATCCATGTAATGACTCTTCTTGATGGCTTCCAGCGCGCGTGGACACTCCTGCCCGTATATGTCCGCGTTGTAGTTGCGGACGAAGTGGGCCATGTACGGAGAGCTCGCAGCGCCGAATATCATGCTAGTCATCTTGTACTTCTTCGGAGGCTCTTCTCTATTGTCGCCTCTCCACAGGAACTGTTGTGCTGGTTGGTCCTCCGGCCTTATCTTGATCCTCAGGAACATCTCTTGCACGTCCGCCGTGATCGCCACCGCCTTCTCTCGAAATCGGAAGAGGATTCCGGGCAGCGACAGCAGTAGGTCGGGTCCCTCCAGCAGTTCGTCGTTCAGACACACGCCGTTGCTCTTGGCCGCTGCGTCGAACACCAGTCGTTGTTTGCCGGGCTTGTTTGGATTCTGCACGGCGAAGTGTGGCAGGTACCAACAGATGGCGCTTCTTTCTTCGGAACCGTCGCATAGCGTCGCGTATCCTTTGTCCAGCAGGTTGACGATCTGTTTGGAGTATTCGACCGCGAACTCTGTGTCTGGGTCCATCTTCTGCTCAATCTTCTTCAGCCGCCGGAGCGCTTGTCCGTAGCTCGGTGGCATGGTGACGTCATCCCGTCGCCATGGCAGTCCAACCTCGTACCCGCTGTCAACCTTCTTCACGGTCCTCCCGACTATGTCCATGGCCCGTAGATCCGCGTCCTTGATCCTCGGCGTGCCTTGTATGCCGAGCGCGTCGATCTTGAAGTGGCTCTCGACTAAGTCGTGGAGATCTTGGCTGCTTGCTCCCGTCGTTCGGTCGGGCTCGTACACGTGCAGCACGTTTCCCTCCTGGTATATCGCGTTCCGTGGCGCCGTTCCGTGCACCACCCATCCCAGCTGTGTCTTTGATGCAGCTGGTTCATTCGGACCGCCGACTCGGAGCTCGCGGGTCACTATGCACTCCCAGTGGTCCGTTCCCACTAGAAGCCCGGGGCGCGCCTTCTCGTAGCACACCTCTTCTGGTGCCAGGTCCCTCAGGTGCTCGTAGTCCAGTAGCGTGTCCGGAATGGACTGCTGGTGCAGTCGAAGGTTCTTCATGGTCCTTGCTCTGACCTTGTAGCTGTCTTCGTTCTTCAGTCCTCTGACTTGGACGTTCACCAGCTGACTCTCCATCTCCTTCTGCGACATGTTGACCCCGTTCAGGTGAAGTGGTTGTGACGGTCCTTCTGCTCCGATGCTCTCCGCCAGGTCCTTATCGACGAAGGTAATGGTGGCTCCTTCATCCAGGAGGGCGTATGTCTTCGCCTCCCCCCGTGGTCCGGATACGATGATGGGGCACATCTTCAGCAGGACGGTCCTTGATCCGACAGCTAGGCGCGGCGCTATTGACATGACCGCTTCTTCTTTTGGCGGTTCCGCTGGCTTCGGATCTTCTCTTCTTACCGCTCGCTCTGAATGGAGGGTCGCATGATGTGGTCGGTTGCACTGGTTCACACCGCATGGATCTGCTTGGCAGGTCATGCGCCTGTGTCTCTTCTGGACGCACTTGAAGCATATTCCCTTTTCTTTTAGGAATCTCCATTTTGCTTCTAACGAGAGCGCCTTGTATTTAGGGCACTTCAGTAAGACGTGATCTTGCTCACACTTAGGGCACCTTTCCTTTTCTTCTTCCGCTCCTGAAGTAGTGTTGAATACGTTTGCCTTCTTCTTGAATGTCACTGTCGGCCGAGTTTCCCTTTTCACGTTGGTAGCACATGCAGCCGGAGCGTACGTGTACCTCAGTGCTCGGTCCGCTTCACGCATCAGGAAGCGTGACATCACGACGATCTCTGGATCCGTTGTCCCTTCGTGATCGTAGGCGTAGTCGCACCATCTTGATCGGAGGTGCGGGCTCAGCTTTTCCAGCACTTCTCTTGACATCAGGGGGTTGAATAGGTACCCTCTTCGGTCTATTGTCTTCAGCACGCAGATGATGTTCTGCAGCTTGACGGCGAAGTTGTTGAGTTCGGCCGCTGACGTTCCCGGTTTCGGCAGCTTCTTGAGGTCTTCCAGCGCTTTGTCAATGATTACTTCCGGTCTTCCGAAGCACTGCTCAAGGGTCTTCATGATGACGTCTGGATCGGTGGCCGTATGCAGAAGGGCGGCCACGGCGTCTCTTGCTTCCCCTTTGAGGCAGCTCCTCAGTCGCTGGATGTTCTCTGCTGCTGAGATCTGGTACATGCTGGTCGTATCTCGTACTGCTGCTTTGAACGGCAACCACTCGTTGGCTGCTCCGGAGAACGTCGGCAGGTCCGTGTGCCTAGGCCTGGGCCTGGCCATCTTCTCTAGTGTGGCTGCCAGGTGCTCGATGCTGTTCCTGGTCCTCGTTGGAGTCGGTGATCTTGCTCGTTGAACTTCGAATCGCAGCTGTTTCTGTTCTTCGCGAGTTCCCTCTTGATGGTCCCGTGCCTCCTCCCCCCGTGTGCTGAGGGGGTTGGTCCTCAGCCATTCGTCCACCTTCTGATGTGGTTCCTCACGGGGAGGGGCGGGTTCCTCTTCATGCACGCTGTCGTCATCGTTGATCACTGACACTTCCACGGCTAGTCGCTTCTTGACCAGGTCCGCTTCCATTTCCAACTCCCTTCTCCTTATGGCAGCCATCTTCTCTGCTGCCTCCAGTTCCACCATCCGCAGCCTGGTACTCACACTCACTGTTGATCGTTGCGACCTGACTGATCTGGTCGGCGATCCTAATCTTCTTTGCACCGTAACTGTTGATGCTTGAATTCCTGAAGGTCCTGCCGTACTGGTGTCTGCTGCTAGCTTGGAGAATGGTGACGCCGGCGGGTCCAGTGAGAGTCTCCTTCGGCGCTCTCGTTCGATCAGCTCCGCTTCCCTGCGTCGGGTTTCCTGTTGCAGCTGGATGCGTCGCTGTTCTTCCACCTCCGCTGCGTCTCCTTGGCTCCTTGTGACCACCATCTTCAAATCCTCTTGACTTGTTCGGCGATACTTCAATACTAGGTCGGCACCCTCTTACTACAGCACGACAGGTCGGTGACGATACTTCAACTCGGCGTTCCTCTTGAGCGTCGGGTCGTCACGTCGTCTGACTAGTCGGCCGATTCGTTGGGTCGACCTGTTGGGTTTTGAACCTGCGACACTGATGGGCGGGTTCACGTTTTTGACTTGTTGACGATACTTCGACTCGGCGTTCCTCTTGAGCGTCGGGTCGTCACGTCGGTTGGTCGACTAGTCGGTAGACTCGTCGGGTTTGAACCTGCGTCACTGGTGGGCGGGTTCACACGTTTTTGACTTGATGACGATACTTCGACTCGGCGTTCCTCTTGAGCGTCGGGTCGTCACGTCGGTCGCTTGACTAGTCGGTAGACTCGTCGGGTTTGAACCTGCGTCACTGGTGCGGGTTCACACGTTCTTGACTTGATGACGATACTTCAACTCGGCGTTCCTCTTGAGCGTCGGGTTGTCACGTCGGTCACTTGACTAGTCCGTAGACTCGTCGGGTTGATCGGTTGGGTCGTTAATCCAACCGGTCGGGTTTAAACCTGCGATACTGACGGGCAGGTTTATACCAGTTTTTTGACTGTCGGCCGTTCTTCGCTCTTGCTGCAGGTTTTCTTGATGCACTTTGACGCACTTTTTCTTCCTTGCAGCTTGATGGACCAGGATCCTGTGGCGGGTTTCTTCGTTTCTTCAATTATCCGCCGCTCGATGGACCAGACTGAAATGGATGGTCCTCGATCTTCTTGGCTTGAATATCCGGCGCTCGAATGACCAGACTGAAGTGGATGGTCCTCGATCTTCTTGGCTTGAATATCCGGCGCTCGAATGACCAGACTGAAGTGGACTGTATGATGTTGGGAAGACTTGAATTAAAAGACTTCTTCGAATTTTCTTGATTTATTCTTGACTTGTTTCCTTGTTGAGAGCTGGGATCCGACTGTAACGTTCCGGCTTTTTTTTTTTTTTTTTTTTTTTTTTAACTAGGGCATCTCACAGATATACCACTAAGGTAGTTACTGCTTAACCGGACTGTCCTGTGGCTGCCTTAAGCTACTACACTCAAAGCCTCCAGCCAGGGGCATAAACTATTCTAACTTATATTAAGCGAACGCTCGCTAAGGGCACCCCCTGTGGGGTACGAACCTCGGCTTAGGGCGTCGCTGAGGGGAGGGCAGCAAGGTGGGACAGGCTGGATCGAATTTATGTTTTCATTATTATTAGTCGGGGAATTTAATTCTACATTTCTCAGCGTAACGCGGGCTGGCGCTTCTGCGAGCAAGGGTCGGGCGGGAGTATTATTTACTCGGGAGGGTCGCGATCGCGGAGGACCTCGGCGGCGAGGTCGGTAAGTTTTATGTCGAATGTTTCTGTGTACTGTACTGGTGGCCCTACTGCTTTCTTGAAGGAGGGTGGTGGGATCATCGGGGTCGGATAGAACGTGCCTAGGGCGGCGGATACGACTAATGCGTGAAGGGGTATAATTGGCCGCTTCAACAACCAGAGGGTTGCGGTGCTTGGCGGCGGAGTCGAAGTAACGCTTGGACATGCGTTTTAGGTATTGGTGGATGGTAGGTATTTTTAAGTCTAAGTGGAGATTAATGTTCCTGACAAACCAGGGAGCGCCTGTGGCTTTCCGAAGGAATCGGTTTTGGTAACGTTCCGGCCCAATGGTCCGTCTTTTATACTAAATGCGCTAAGCGCTTGTTACCGTAACGAGGCCCTTGATTTTTGAAACAATACAACTCTTAATTTTCGCTATGTCCTCGTTACGCATAACCCTGTTTTTGGTAGTTCCCATCGTCGGATCGTTACAGTT
The DNA here is from genome assembly GCA_963853775.1 of Xanthia togata. Taxonomy (NCBI): domain Eukaryota; kingdom Metazoa; phylum Arthropoda; class Insecta; order Lepidoptera; family Noctuidae; genus Xanthia; species Xanthia togata. The sequence continues at coordinate 2,964,102 of OY970797.1, read as the reverse complement.
TTTGCCCACAATACAGTTTATTTACACCTTAGTCTAATTACATAACCAGATTTTCCTTAACTAGACGTATAAAAAACTTTCCAGAACATAGACTGTTGCCACTCTGATTGTGACACATTTTCATTACACAAATCTTAAAATATCTAAAAAACCCGTGGACCGATTTACATGATTTAAACGCCACAAATGGTTTTGAGTCTAGACCTTTCATTTGACACTAATTTCAAGCTGATATCTTAACAAACAAAAATTCTCATTTTCAAGTTACGTAATTATTACCAAACTTTTTCACACATATTAATTTCTAAACAAACATTATTTCTAGTAATCTTATACGATTCTTAATGGAATACACATACTATTTTCAGTATTCAAATGCTAATTGGATTCTAATTAGATACTAAAAACCTAGTTACAAGTTAACTTTTTCCAATAAAAACAACAAAAGTTCGTCGAGACCCCGCCGCTACTTGTGCCATGGTGCACAGATAGGGTCTCAACAATGACTCTAAATTTACATTTTGATCTTACTTATGGATATTCTAAATTAAATACGAACATGCTCGGCGTCCTTTACAGGATGTATTTTATATTAAAACAAGAAAAAACGCGAAAGATTTCGCGGGCAGAAGCTAGTTGTCATTATATGTACAATAAAATGTAGGTAGTATAGGTGCAAACTGGAGTGAATTGGTTCCATGCAATTATGGATTAGAGTGTATTTAAATTCTCGTTGCGAGTATCGCCACGCCAACTTTCTGATGGGTGTCACTCATATTTTAGTTATTTCTTCTCTCTCTCTTTTTGACTATTTACTTTGTTTCCGATTTAAAAGAAGAGTCTCTCCTCTTGTAAGTAGAAATCTAAAAACCATTCGTTGCGTTACCAACATTTTTAAAGTCCACCATTATTTACTCAGCCAATATATTTTCTACCATTCTCTTGGAGACTGGACTGTTTCAATGACGATCTGCACCAGATAAACCCCAACTTTCAGTGCAAACAATCGTAAAACATAGCGCAAACATCTCGGAGGCCAACAATAGCCCACGAACAAAATCGTATAGACCCTACGGAACTCGTAGACATTTCTAATAGCCCTTAAGAGTAAGGCAAACAGTTTTACTCCATTGTCCACTTCACTCGACATTGTTACTTGATAACAATCTTACTTTTTACTGCCCAGCTAAACGATTTTGATACTTGCATCAAAGACATATTACATTTTGCAGATGCAAGATTCATTTGGCGCACCGTTCGTGCCGTTTCCATGGTAACGGGTATTGTCCAAGCATTTTTTCCAAATATTTTTGAACGAAAATCAGCTCTCTGCCTTTGTGTGTATGGGTGGGTCTCCTTTGAACAGGTATTCGCCAAGTATATTTTTATTATGGGAAGAATATTTTTCTGCAATTGAATTTTTATTTAGTTGGAATCGATGACATTATTACTGTTAGAGACCTCGTATTTTTAGATGTCGTATTTGCCATAGGATCCTCTAAAATTTTCCTGACCTATTTCTTAGCTACACTCTTCTCTAACATACACACCAGTAAATATAATACATATACCACACAATACTCATCTATTCTACCTATATTTTTAGCCGACGACGCTGACACTGAGTCTGAGTGATAAACAAAACTTTTGTCGTATTAAATTAAATTATCACTGGATGCTGACCAAATTTCTAATAAGTACTTCCCTTTTTTTTAAGTCTTTCGATGGGAAAGATAAGGTAACTTTTGCATTATGACCCTCACCAGTATAAAGTCCAAACTCAAAGGTCACGATCAAATTCCTGTTTGTCCTAAACTGTTTGACGAAGATCACAAACTGTTAAAAGTCATGATCCTTAAGAAGACATTAGCACATAAGAACAGAACCCACTCACAAAAAACTAAACCTCACCAGAAACTACTATCTCGTGTTTAAGTAGACTATTTTTTTGTAAGTCAGATTATGTTTTTGAAAGTCACAAAATTGTTTAAAAAGATCATAAACTTCTTAATGTTGGAGTGTTTACAAATACTACATCGATACAGTCAGTAGAACAGAACTTTCACAAAACACAATACCTCTAACCAGCAACTATAATCCCATAGCTGCAGTGTTAAAGTTGACTATTTTTGTACGAGAGCGCCTTGTTATGAGAATAAATCGTGCAGCGAGACAACACATTGAATTGTGCTCGTCTTTTATCCGCTGTTAGGGATCGTACACATTTAGTATGTAGTTTATTGAATGGACTACTTTTTGTCTCTTCAAAACAAGAGCGTAAGATTTTAAGTTTACGTTCAAGTCAGAAATGGAGAAGTTGTGGGAAAAGGAATGTGCGTTTGATGAATAGTATTTATAGCGAAAAATACTTTAGAATGGTTCAGCTTAGATTTTTCTTTGATCCAATTTAGTCAGTATTGAATCGGTTCTTCTGCTCATAAAATTCTTAAAAATATAATATTCATAAAATTCTTGTCTCTTGGTAATGCAGCCCAAATAACTTAGAACCCGTTCTAAGGTTCATAGGTCTACATTCACTAGTTTTTATACTAACTCCCGGAATCCACAACACCTGAGAACGACCACTGTGTGGTTCAGTAGGAGGTTCTCTTCAACTTTCATACAAATGTACCAACTCCCTAACATTAAAATATATCCGTGCCTGATATTTTCTCCGCAGTTTCCGTTATCTTATAGTGTGCAATAAATACTTCAAGTCTCCCGTCACAACGGGGCATCTCCGTATGATTGCGGTCTGAAGAAATAAAAACAGAGTTAATGTTGGATACAAATAGATCTTACTGTGCTGTGAAAATTGTGGATTATTTTCAAGGAATTGCACTTAACTCACTTGATAGGACTAAAATATGTTAAACCTCATGTGACAGCCCGCAGACAAAGTTGGTCTGCGTAGTTCGTTAAGGTTAAATGCTGTCTAATGAGATGTAACCAGTTGTGGAAAATATCCTAAACACTGGTATTTATTATTGTTAAAATAACAATGTCTAGGATATTTTCTAATACAGGAATCACCGTGTTCTGATTCGCCATAAACTAATATAAGACTTTTTATGATGGACTTTTTTGTGACAATGTAGTTTCAAAACGCATATATCTTACATAGCTATTGAAGTAGCATAGAATCTATAGATCAGATCAATATATTGAAAGATTAAAAGACAGACCATACAAACGGTCAATCAGCGGACGGAACAACTGCATACATTTAACGCACCATCTCGTTAATCCTTTAATTGATGCGACGCTCCGCTTTGTCGCATACTCTCATGGTAATGCGGTGCTGAAACGAACAATGGGATTGTGAAAGGTTTTTCGTTAAGGCTTAAGCACTATTGCTGTCAAAAGTTGTTTATAATTTGGATCATGTAAAGGTAATCCATATCTCTGACGTTGAAATTCTCTTCAGAAATAGATATTGAAGCAAATCCTTACCACAGAAATTGACAAAAAGTGAAAGGCAAAGATGAAAATATAAAAGTCAGTTTTATTGGAATGAAAGAAGTAATATAAGAATAAATTACCTGTAATAATAATGATCTAATTTTGAATTAAATAATGTCAGTCCGTAAGTGAAAAAAAAACAACACACATATACATTCTGGTTACAAAACAACGGTAGCGAATTTGAATTAACAGCAGGCGGTAATCCTTTAATTGATGCAACACGACCTCTTGTTCCGATTCAATCCGATGAGCGATTTAAATTACTGTTTGTTGTCGCTCTTTGTGCGTGTCGATTACAATTCACGTATAGTCAGCGAACATTGAAATATATTCTAATGATTACCGGTTATGTGTTGCCTCGTGAATCTTTTCATTTAAAACCAGCACGTTTACTTTCAGTTTTATTTATTACTCCAAGTTTGAGTCAAATCTCTAACTATTTAACTGGTGATGGATGGTGTCTGTATAATATCAACTCTATCTTCTTCATCTCTACTTCCATAACATAATCTATTCATTATAATGGTTTTCATGAGTTGTATTGCAATATGTGGTTAGCTAGCGACCTCGACAATTGATCATATTATTTTTTGCCTGAATAACCGGCAGCAAGTTCGTCATGCTCCCTTAGATTTCACTGCTTGCGGTAGCGTCGGGGATCGGGTTGCCTCCTTCCCTCAAATATGGCGGGGGGGTAGTGGCTGATCTTTGCGTTATGCTCGTGAAATTACTGGCTCCCACTGGGCTGTTAATTTATTTTACCTCGATGGTCCTAGTTTATCATTTATAACTTCCAGTTACAGCTATATACAGGGTGGCACATTTAGATCGGTCGGTATGGGAAAGTCTGAAACTATAAGACATACGAAGATCTCTTCTTAGGAACTATGTCATCGATTTTAGTAACAAGAAAAACTGCATTCATATTGTTTTTTTTTAAACTTGTACTGAGCTCGGGAATCGATCCCGGACGTTTTGAAAAATAAAACTTAACTATTTCTATTTAGATATCGATTGTGTAGGTCTTAAGCAGTAAATGTTAGTATTATTTGTATGGCCTTAGCAGAACTTTCTAATTTGAATCAAAATCAAGATTTCAAGAAAGTCAACATTCTCATACAATACGATACAAGAAAATTATACCCAACGTTGCCGCCGACGGGTTCTATTTACCAATCAATCAAATACATAATAGCACACCTATAGAAAATCCTCAATAGCAGTAGTTTTCACACTACTGCGGTGTCAATTTTATGTAAATAAACATAGGTCAGCCACTGTTATTAGTGTCAACATGTCGGTGCTAAATAACAGCGCGAGTGAGTAGGAATGTCCCGGCGACTGGAAACTATCAATTATTGTTGCACTGTGGTGGTAAAGGCCTTTACATTGGCGAGTTTTGTTCTGGTTATTTGTTCATTATCATCTATGTTTATTTTACTATTATTCTCATTCATAGGTATTGCATGTTTTCGAGATTGATCATGGATCCGAATGTTATGTTAATGTGTGTTGGATCATTTAGCTCCCTTCAAAATGGTTGAGCTGAATGGTGCTGATCCATGCGTCATGTTCGTGAACGGGCGCCGTCAGTGGTCTTCTCTTAGCTGCCATGGCTTATTTCTTTTTATTTCGGACGCTTTTACGAACGTGCACGTCTTTCTACGTTGTTCACACATGCATAATTTCTAAATGAATGATGTAGCCAATATTTTGTATCAAATTATTGATTTAAAAGAGTGTCCGTGGAGTTTCTTGCCCGTTCTTCTCCATAGGTACCTACTACGCTTTGGAATGGGCAACTAGCTTCATATGTTTGACTAACCGACCCCTTGACAGTTCAAAAGTGCCTGTAAATGGTTTAATTGAAATAAATGCTTTGAGTTTGAGTTTGAATTGTTTATAGAAATGTTCATTACTTTACGTTAGTGGGAGTTATTTTAAATAACTTTATTCGTCGTTTATTCATTAAAAACATTTAGGTACTTACATAATGTAGTACTTATTCATTAACTTGTTTTAACATTTTTACTAAGAAAGTATATTAAGTATGTTTATTATTAATGTTCACAAGAGTGTGATTCATACTCGAATCAACATGACCAAATAACAAAAAGCCAAGCTAATTCCTTTAACAACCACCGATAAATCAATCAAATATTTGCAATCCAAATCGCTCCCTTCATAGCCACTTACGAACTGGTGCACGGCAAACCTTAATTAGCAAGAGGCGGCAATTTGCGGTCTTCAAATTGACTGACTGAGTCAGTGTTTGAGTGAGGCCTGATCGGTACCACGGCTGCTATGTCAATTATGTAGTTTGTGCTTTTATGAAATGTGGTAAATTAACAATTTGTCGTTAAGATTGACGAGGTATTTGATTGGGATATAAATTTATAAACTGCAAGTTTCGAAATAATGTTTGTACCTAATTGGTTACAGTTTCAATTAAAAAGAGAATTCGAGAAGAGAGAAGAGAATTTACCTACAAGTTTTTATGTTACTGAGAAACATTTAACTGAATTAATATTATGTATATCTTCTTCCATTTGCTACTTTTGTTTTATCTACTTAGGACTTACGTAACACCCAGTAAAAGAAGTCTTTCTATATCCATACTAGCATCTTTATCCCCAAAATCTTTAAAGAGAAGTGCTCCCACGATGAATAGAGATAGGAATTCAAAATTCATAGCGAAGCGTCTACAAAAAGTAGCCCGAACCATCCATCAGGGGGTAGACAGTAAACACAGTATTTGTATGCATTTCGCTGCATTCAATATGCGAGCAATCGCATGCTCAAGCCATTTGCTACTAAATGTACGAAGTTTTTGGTGCTTGTTTACTTGTAAAAGGATGGAGTAGGAAATAGTAAATGTCGTATTCGTAATGTATTGGGTAACGTGCATGAAATTAATATGAGTTCTAAAATAAAATAGTTGGAAGACTGGATTTGTAGGGATGCATAATTATTGAGATTTTACTTATTAGTTGTCTAAATGAAACTCCAGTTTGAAACAGTATTTTTCTATTAGTTCCAGAAGATCGTCAATAGTATTCGGTTGGCAATATCAACATTTATTAGTATTAAAGTAATTTGTACCTATTGAAAAGCGATTACTTAAGAGTTTTGAGCAATATTATATTATGTTTGACACGAAATTATGTTGACTTTTTCTTTAAGGACTTTATAAAAAATGTGTCCCTCAGGGCTCTATTCTTAGCCCGTTTATGTTTCTAACATGTTTTTCACTTGTAGCAGGAACACTGTATCCTACTTTATGTCAGGAATAGCCTTTTTATTTAGTGCGTCAAACAAATATACCTACCTAAATTCAAAAGTAGATAAATGGCAGATAGATAAAATGTATCTCCCCTAACAAGACTCCATCCAACAACAAACATTTAAAATCGAATCCATCACCTCATTGCAAATCTAAAACTTTCTCAAATACTCTATGTCACACCCCTGATACCTACACAACTTAAAAAATATCCTTCAACAAGCGAATAACACCCTTATCACCATTAAAATAAAATATATTACATCTGTAAACATAATTGGTCATCATGCAAAGTTAATCAAGCAGTTGTTGCAGGCTAAATTAGTCTCTCTTGTTTGGATGTTAAGATGTAGTAAGGTGGTAAATAAGATGTGGTATGTCAGTGGACCCTCGTTGCATTGTTCGGGAAGACGTTTAGGAAGAATGTCGCAGCGATTTCGGATATGTCAGTCGCGGCCGCCTGTCACGTCATGTGGCAGAGTGTTGGGGTGACTGGAGCCACGAAATGAGTGGGTTTGGAAAATGCAGTCGCCTATGACTACGGTCATAATAAGGTGCAGTAAGGTAAGTAATCTTTTGATTTGATTAAACGACAAGATAGATTAAACCAGTCATAATTACGGCTGCACAACACACATAATATCAATCCTGTTTCACCAGTGTTGGACGGAGGTGTACTTATAGTACACCGACATTTTACCATTTATGTTGCACATTAATATGAAATCGGAGTTGATGGAATATTTTTCGAAACCTTAGTCACAGTCAAGGATATTTACCTTTTTTTTGTGTATAATTAGAATGATCTTACACGTTTGTTTATATAAGCAGAATCAGCGGCGGCTGTTACCGGCTGAAAATTGGTATTTTAGATACCTATTATTATGGCCCCTTTAATATGTACCATCGAAGAAGTTCAAATCTATTCACCGTAAGGATTATTTCTGCTTGCAGCTTTCAGCCGCTACAGAAACGGACCGGTAAAAGATGTGGTCATCGTGTCCACGGGATTTTGTTTTCATACTCCTTAGATATAAATTTCTTCGATAGTACAATATAATTAATCATTCATGTATTGATATCTATACTCTAATACGCTTCCCTCATGGCTTACAACTCAGTCGTCTTCCCTACCATCAAGTGATTGCTTACAGTAGGAGGGTAGATTGAATAACGTTTTGTTTATTTTTGCTTCGTTCTACCCGTAAACAATAGTCTCCGGTTTCCCAGATTATGGAATATAAGCCGGCTTCTAAGCCCTTGATTATGTTTTCATGTTCAAACTAAGTGCTGGGTTTGGTTTTGGACGAAGGAAGACGCTTGAGTAAACATAGAAGTTTAAAAAAAATGTCATTAAATTTACTCTCATTCGTTTCGAATTCAACTATGGATAATGTCTGAAATAAACAAGGTTAGTATTTGTTATTATTTTGAAGACATAGTTTTTATTGATTTTCAGTTCACTCCAATCTTAAACATGCAACTTCTGCAGAGGAAATAGTGATCATAGCATGGTTTGAAAGGAGAATGGAGCTTACTCAATTTTGTTTTGACGATCTCCACGAATATTGAAGGCCTTGTCTTATGAACCAAATAGAACTATGTATTGCAACTGTTTGTTTATTTGTAGTGAAAATATTTGAATCTGACATCCGGCATTATCAAGGCTCTCATAAAATTTAAAGCGTCTCAAGAATATGAGTATGTCAAATCAATTAGACTTTGTTCCAACCAACTAAATTAATCATCATCATCATCATCATCATTTCAGCCATAGGACGTCCACTGCTGAACATAGGCCTCCCCCAATGATTTCCAAATCGGCCGGTTGGAAGCGACCTGCATCCAGCGGCTTCCTGCGACCTTTATTAGGTCGTCTGTCCACCTTGTGGGCGGACGTCCTATGCTGCGCTTGCCGGTACGTGGCCTCCATTCCAGAACCTTTCTGCCCCATCGGCCGTCAGTTCTGCGCGCTATGTGCCCCGCCCACTGCCACTTCAGCTTGCTAATCCGTTGGGCTATGTCAGCGACTTTAGTTCGTTTGCGGATCTCCTCATTTCTGATTCGATCTCGCAAAGAAACACCGAGCATAGCCCTTTCCATAGCGCGCTGAGTGACGTTGAGCTTTCTTATGAGGCCCACGGTGAGAGGCCACGTTTCAGTTCCGTATGTTACCACTGGTAACACACACTGGTTGTAGACTTTCGTCTTTAGACACTGAGGTATGTTGGCCGAGAAGATATTGTGTAGTTTCCCGAACGCTGCCCAGCCGAGTCGGATTCGACGATTGACCTCCATCTCGAAACTGGACCTACCCAACTGGATCACTTGTCCCAGATAGACATATTTGTCAACAGTTTCGAGATTAGAGCACCCAACCGATATTGGGTAGGGCGCAACATGGACGTTCGACATGACTTTCGTTTTGTCCATGTTCATCCGGAGCCCTACTTGTTGGGAGACTCTATTGAGGCCTTCGAGCATTGTGCCAAGGTGTTCCAGCAATTCTGCCATGACCACAATATCGTCGGCAAACCGAAGGTGAGTGATGTACTCGCCGTTAATGTTGATGCCAAATCCTTCCCATTCCAGGAGCTTGAAAGCGTCTTCCAATGCAGCAGTGAACAGTTTCGGAGAGATAACATCTCCCTGTCTTACGCCTCGCTGCAGAGGAATCGCTCGCGTGCTCTGCTCCTGTACTCGGACCGATATAGTGGCGTTTTTGTACAAACCCTTCAGCACCTCGATGTACCGATTGTCAATATGGCACCGCTGGATAGACTGTAGCACTGCCCAGGTCTCGATCGAATCAAAAGCTTTCTCATAGTCCACAAACGCCAAGCATAGTGGCAAGTTATACTCCTCGGTCTTCTGTATAACTTGCCGCAGCGTATGGATGTGGTCAATGGTACTGAAGCCTTTTCGGAAACCGGCTTGTTTGGGAGGCTGGAAGTCATCGAACCTACGTGCGAGACAATTCGTGATGACCCTCGAGAACAGCTTGTAGACATGGCTCAGAAGCGAGATGGGTCTGTAATTCTTTAAGAAGGTATTATCCCCTTTCTTAAGAGGGAACAGGGCCCGCGATTCTCCATACAAACGTATTCCCCGTTTTTCTTCCTGAATAATGCCTCTAGAGCTGTCATTAATCTGGGTCTCTATATGCATGTCCCTGTCATTTCCTTTTTTTCAGCAATTAATAAGTAAGGAAACTATGACCCTCCAAAAATTACAAAAATGTCCCATTTTTACCGCCGTGATTAGAGGACTACCAGACTGATTCGGAAAAGTTTTTAGCATAAAAAAAATTAATAGAAACCTAGACATACTCTTTCAAATAATTTTCGTATAGGCTGATGTCCGGGATATTCACCGAATATTCCACCACGCGGGCCCACTTTGGGTTGGTAGATATCACATTGTCTTCGAAGTTTTTGGTTCTCGGACATTCCGGTTTCCTCTCGAATAGAATATAAAATATTTATTCGATATAGACACAACACAACAGCAATAAACACATTAAAAAAAAGAGAACAAAAAACATAACAATAAAATTGCAGAAACATTTTGCTGAGCATGCCCATACCAATGATAATCGAGGTTTTTTTTCACCTTTTTATGAGCAGGAGATTAAATAATTTGTGTAAATTATTTATAAATAGTTAACTCAAAATAATACTTCAAATTCAAATTCAATTTTTTTCGAAATAGCGTGCGTCATAACAACGTCATTCGAATTTTCATATCACTCCAGCTTATCACACAGGAAATTAACGTAGTGTGTCAATTGCATACAATTACTTTCCTTGGCTGTATTTAGCTGTACGTCTTTCATGCTCCAAATAAATAATTACTATGTTTACTTAAAGAACTTTCTACTTTCTTTTATCTCTAATTTATCAAGAAATTCATTCATATGACCTGTATTTTTCTATATGTCTATACTAAATTTTGTTTTATCATCATCAAAATGTTACAATTTATCTAGTGTAATGTTTATGGGTTTTTTAAATGTTTAACGGCTGAAAATAAAAATAAAGTGGCTCTAATCTGTATCTATAAGGGTTCCGTTTTTTACGGAACCATTATAGGATCACTTCGTTGTCCGTCTGTCTGACTGTCAGTATGTCTAAACCATCTCAGGAACCCTTGGGGGTATCAAGTTGAAATTAATATTAAATAAGTAGGTCTATGGTCCCTTGGAGCTCTAAAAAAATCAAGCTTTAAGTCAACGCAATAAAAAAATGCGGCTATTTAAGCGACATATTTTTTATACTCTCAAATAAATCACAACCTACAGGGTACTTCGTTGACCTAGAATCATGAAATTTGGCAAGAAGCAAGGTCTCACAGCACATGTAAAGGGACAAGTCCGAAAATCGTAAATTTGTAGTTTTATCGTGTATCATAGGTTTAATTTCATTTTAATTTCAAGTTACAAGGACTCATTAATAATACACATACAATAAACACACAGAATAAATTAAAACATTACAAAATACAACACAAAACAATAACCACACAAAACACATTTATGTTGATAGCCGATGACTGTAGAAAGTGTGAAGAAGTATATGTGGGCATAAACAGACCGATTCATGCAGAGCAGAATTCAGAAGACTAAAAATCTTAACCCTAGCGTCAATGTATATATTGGAAGCAACCTCAATGACAAAGCGAGATATCAGTAATTATGAGACAATGATAAGTACAAGATATAAAAATGACCATAAGGCAGCTAAGAGTAGAACAGTTAAGTTTAAATCAAGCATATTTGGTATGGGTGTGAAAATTTATAATAAATTGCCAGACTTTATTAAAACCACTGAAACAATACAAACTTAAAAAACTACTGATACAGAAAATATATTAAACAATTAATGAATTATTTAATGAAAAATGTCTTGACTGAAATTTATTTAATGGTATTATGATAATGCATAATTATGAAAAGTGTTAGTTATTGTTTAATTTATTTATCTGTAATGTAGTGGTAATGAATATTATATTGCCTTGACTATTTTGTATACTTGATAAGACGGTTTATATTATTATTATTTTTTTCTTTCTTTGGACATCAATTAATTCAGTGACAAATGTTTTTGACTAAAATTTATTTAGTATGACGTTAATGATGCAATAATTATGACAAATACCAATTGATATTTATACTTAATTTATTTTCTCTAATGGTTATTATGTTACTTGAATGATTTTATTTTGTTTTTCTTTTGACATGTAATTGTAAATTTTAAAGATTGTACACCCCATGGGTATGTTACAGTGATACTTTGTTATAATACTAATTTTATAAGCTGAATTTCCACCTGTGACAAACAATAAATAAATCTTGAATCTTGAATCTTGTAGGTGACGTGCAGGTCATTGCAGCGTCTTAAACATGTTCACCCATATTATGTGGGTGAACATGTTTTCCAACTACAATGTTAAGTTTATTTTTGAGATAAATCATCCCACCTATGGAACCCTTCATAAAGTGTCGTCCGACACGCACTTGGCCGGTATTTTTTATTATTAATAGAGCCTCAGAGTTTATTCTAAATTAGTCTGCATGAAGCAATGAAGATGGTCAAACGGCTGATTTTCCTGACTTATGTCAGTCTGTGTGTCGGTGGGTTGACTGCCGTCCTTTACGATTGCTTCTCGGGGAAGCCCGCCAATAGAACGCAGCTAAGAATTTATGCGCAGAGAAATAATACAGGGTGAGTAACACCGAACACGTTACCCATTAGTGAAACTATAAAGTAACATAGATGTTATTGCAAACAATTTAGAGACGGTATTTTTTTTGTATTTTGGTTTTCAGTGGTGCATTTTCATCTACGCCGCTGACTCAAATTGTTTAAACTTTTAAACAACTTATTTATTTTATCTAGGGTATGTACTGTTGAAGTGAAACCCTGTGACCCTGAAGAATGGAAACGTCTAGACGGATCATGCAACAATCTAAAGTATCCCAGCAGAGGTGCTCATCGCACTCCAACCGTTAGACTGCTTCCATATTTTGATTTTAGTGCAAGTAGGTAACCTATATTTGTTTTTTTACACGTTTTTCAAAATGGACATAATTGGATTTTTGATTATGTTTCTTACATCACGACATTTAAATTGTGAAAAGTCTATTTATTATTATTATTACTGTGATTGTATTGTCTATTCTGTATTATTTATATTGTTTTCAGACTACGAACCCAGAAAAGCAGCCGATGGTGGTGACCTAGAGTTAGCAAGACGATTAAGAACTGAAATTCTATGTTCTGGCAAAGCATCAGACCTAAAGGTCACTCAACTAGTTTTATACTACATGTCGTTTAGTATTGGTGATGTTATTAACTCCTTCGAAGATGTTTGTAAGTATAACAGGCAACAATTCTTTAAATAGTTTTAGTTTTAATCATTCATATATACAATTCAATTTCCAAGATAATATTTACATATATTAAAAGCTAACCGTCTAAAATAATAATAATTTGTACAATTATATAATAAAGAGGGGAATAATTATAGTGCTTCAAAAGATTCGTCCACATCCCTGTCAACTGGAGAAGTGCCTAAAAGTATTGCCACTTTGTATGGCAATGCTGATTCTTTGGCCAAAAAATAGGCCAGCCCTCGGGTCACGTGAAAAGTTGACCAGCCGCTTGGCGATGTCTCGAAAAACAAAGTGGTCACTCGGACCATTAGCCCTAGTGTTTCAACCACAAACGGCTCGAACATTTTAAGTCCTCGCAAATACTCCAATCTTATTGAAGATTGGAGTATTTGCGCTATTTAAGGTTTCCACCCAGCACCGCCCGCCCTGCTAGAAAGTTAGGGTGGTGCAAAAGTGTCGACTCACGTTGCATCCCACACCAAAGGCCTAGCGTCCACGGTATTATGGTCATTCCAATTGTTCTCTTCCCAAATTTTCATGGTAAAAGTAAATATAGAATGCCACCTGCTATGATCTTTACATACTATTTTTGCTTCGTTTACGTTCATACATCTCGTCGTACATCACCAATAACGTTAACGAAGGACATATAAGTGTCCTTCTATGGCGCCCCGCTCTGGCATTTCCACTCACATCTGCAATGGTTACGGATTGGTTTACGACAAATAACCTAGTTCTCAATGCCAAGAAAACGAAATGTGTAAAGTTTGCCCTTCCAAATGTTAGAAATCTAGGACCCAACATCGTCTTAGATAAAGAGGTGCTTGAAACTGTGAACTCGGCAGTTTTTCTGGGCATAACAGTAGACGCCATACTTCAGTGGGGCCAACATATATCGAGCCTAGCGGGACGGCTCAGTTCGGCTGCCTACGCCGTCAGGAAAGTAAGACAATACACTGACGTTGATACAGCTCAGTTAGTCTATTTTAGTTATTTTCATAGCGTTATGTCCTACGGTATTCTGCTGTGGGGCAAAGCTGCAGATATTCAAAATATATTCGTCCTCCAAAAATGAGCTATTCGAGCAATTTACCAGCTAGGTGCCGAAGTTTCTCTTGGAGATTTTTTCAAAGATATCGGTATCCTCACAGTGGCATCACAATTCATCTTCGCCAACATCTTATATATTGGGAAAAATATACACTTATACCATTGATGTATTAAAAGAGGTAGATACGGGACTTAGTCACAACGCCTGGTCCTACTCAACTACGGGATTGCCCGTAGTTGGCACTCAGTCGCGCACGGAACATCGTAGATTACACACCTCAATAATTTCCGTTTTTTTGTAATAAATACGCATCAAAATGACTTCTTGTGCAGCTAAACAGTGCTTTAATGATGCAAAAAAGAAAAATAAGACACATGGGATTACCTACCACTCGTAAGTACAGCCAAAAATGTTAATTTGTTGAAAATTACAATAATATTTTGACGTTTGCTTCGCCATATTTGTGAGAGCGCGATAGATATTAAAAACATGCGTGAAAGACACGATACGCACACAATGCGTGAGGTGCTAACGCGATTTCGCTCGCCCGTCAGCGCCATCTCCTATCTCTATCCTCGTCTATCGGTAACTGTAGCTTTGCGACTGTGAGATGACACTGATCACAGATGTGTGAGTTTCGGTGCATGTAGTCGTGCGCCGAGCCCAAGTTTACTGATTGCGATGTTAGCGCGTAACATATCTTCCTCCTTTTAATACATCAATGACTTATACACTAAAAACAGTGATATGAATCACAATGTTAACACTAGAAGTAAGGAAAAACTACGTGCTCCCTTTAACCGGGTTCATAAGATTCACTAACTTATTTGTTGGGCTTGGTATAACAAGCTACCCTCTACCTTGCTAGATTTGCCTTTTAATGCGTTTAAAACTAAAGTAAAGTCCAACCTTTGTTCAAAGGCATACTATTCTATCAACGACTACTTAAATGATAAGAAAAGTTGGTCGCTGTGATTAACTCAAGACAATGTTTAAATGTTCTTTCTCCAGAATTAGTTTACCTACTGACAGGTTATATGAGTTTTTACAATGATATTAGAAGTAAAAAGACGTAGATAGGTTACCTACCTAACATTCTATCTTCAAAAACGGCACTATGTCACACTATTATATGACACGTGGAAGTAGGATGGCATGTCGTAATTATCGGGAGCGAAAAAGAGACCAAACGAAGAAAATGTGGCTAATTAGCCAACTTTGACGTGCCACTTGCGGAACGTTTATAACCTATCTACCTATTTTTACATATAATTATATATGAATATAATTGAGTATCATTGAGTTTATATAATTGTTTATAATTTTACTTTATAAGTCAATTTATTTTAATTTTATTTTAATTTATTGTTACTCATTACAATGTTTTTTTTATGAGTTGTATTGCAATATGTGGATAGCTAGCGACCTCGATAATTATTTATTTTAGCCTCGATGGTCCTAGTTTATCAATTATAACTTATAGTTACAGCTACGAGTATATGTAAGCGGGCACACCCTTTATGCCTGGAGGCTTTATTTTATTTTTTAAATATTGTTTACGTTTAGTTATTTTTATTTCTGCTTGAGTTATAGTTCTCGATGTTTTTGGTTGGTAAATTGGCGTGTGTTAGCTGTCATATGGCTATTAATATATCATTTAAATTATATTTTGCGTAATGTAAAAATCTTGCATACTATTGTATAGAATCTTTTTTTTTTTTAACTGAACAGACAGTTGTGCTGCTGGGGAGTTTGTTGCGCCACTGCTTCCCAGCAAAAGCACTAGGAAGTGGTGAAGGGTGGGCGTTTTGGGGGACTGTCTTATGTAATTTTGACGTTCGAAAAGTGCTGATTGTCAGCCTAGTTTGAATAAATGATTATTGAATTTTGAATTCTGCCTTGTAAATGTCTTTTGTTAGTCGCTTTTTATTCAACATCTCAACATGACCACACCCATCGAAGCATACTCTTATAAATTGTGTCTACATCTTTTATATCTTTTCAGTAAATTATGTTACGAAAATAACAAACTGCTGCACGCCAGCAGGCAAAAACGACTACAGGTGTACACCGGTCAAGGTGCCAGGGGACGATCCTGTACACAGGTTTTCTGGTATCAGCTGCATGAACCTCACCAGACCACAGAGCTTCCAGACATATGGGTGTCTCGATAATGGCACTGAGTATGCCAGGGTAAGTATCATTTTATTTATGCTAAAACATTCGCGCCTTTTGGTTTCTTGCCCGATTACATGCGATCTACGAAACTTTAAACAACAACTTTAGAATAGATACAGTGATACGTTACTCCAGCTTGATGCCCGGTTAACATAACAGGCGGATGATTAAAAAAATATATATACATTTCGTCTTTACCTGTTAGACTATGAACTATAATAGTACTAACTATCGCATTAGGCTAAGACCTGTAATGGTAGTTTTAAGGCATTTAAACAAATAAATAAATAAATAAAAACATTGTCAGGCCGGGCCGGCCATTGACCATTTTTGATATTAGATGGGAATCCTAATTAATAATTCCACCTGTTTTGTTTTCTTGCAGATGGTATTTCCAACTCCGGTGTACGATTTATCGAACACTTACAACTTGTTGCCCGGTTTTATAGACCAACTAAGGTCATTTAAGAACGGGTTGCTAAAAATCGAAAGAGATAACGGTTTATTTCCACCAACTGATCCTGATTCGACTGCCTGCTTTTTGAATCAACGCCCAAAGGAAACACGATGCAACAAATATCGTAAGTTCCAATTAAAATGAATTAAAATTTATGTTGGTTTCGTCAATTTGAAAAGTTTAAAACATGTTATAATCAACCAGTACTGTTCCCACTGCTGGGATAAAGGTCACCTCTCTATGAGAGGGAGTAGGCAATAAGCCGCTTAATCCACCACGCTGACACCGTGCGAGGTTAATAGTTTTTTTGCACATTTTATAATAGCCAAAAGAAAGATGAAGATGTTGATACATTTTTTTTTTTTACTTTTGCAGAAGAAAACAACGCCGTGGGACCTAATATTATCAACATTCTATTCTATAGACAGCACAATAAGATAGCTGAGGCACTATACAAGCTGAATCCTTGTTGGAACGATGAACGTCTTTTTTTCACCGCCAGGGATATTAACATTGCCATATCACTGCAGATACTCTTTTATGAGCTACTGCCGATTTTATTAGGTGAGTAAGATTATGCTTATGACATTAAGTCTAAGTATGTAGGTACAGACTGATCACAGAATTTGCCACAACACCATTTCATAGGATTGTCAAAAAAATTACAGTTCTATTAAGCATATAATCTATCTACACAATAAAAATTAAATGGTAAGCGCAGTGGTGGTTGGTGTTCGTTGGTAAGTGCATAACTTGAGAACGGCTGGACCCATTTAGCTACTTATTGTTTTATTGTGTTCGTAATAATCTGAATCAGGGTCTTACGGAAAGATAAGATTTTGCCAAATGATGTAATAAAAATTACTTGAGCCCTTAACAATACAAATAGTGTAGGTTACGTTTGTAGTGGTGTTTGTACTCAAAAAAGTAGCCGAGGAAGTTTGTTGCCCTTTAAGTTATATTAAAAACTTGCTGCGCCCCGTGGTTTCACCTGCGTAAGTCTTGATCCAATGGGAATATTGGGATAAAAAAATCTGTGATAAAGCCATTGTTCAAAAACCAAGATAGTAAGTTACAGGCCGATTTCATTGGTACCAAAATTCTCTAAAATGATTGAAAACTATATTTATAAAAAACTCAATTTATATTCGAATAATATTCTTTGAAACGAACAAAAAGGATCTAGGAAAAACAAGACAATAAACATGGCTATTTATGACTTTTTACATACTGTTATGACAAATATGGATAAAAGCACTCCAATGTGTGCCATATTTTGTACATGACAAACAACAAATGCCTGGGCATTTGATTATGACGCGCAACATAATATTTTACGGTATAAGAGGAAATGACAGAAATAAGGAAAATTAATATAAGCACCAAAAGAGAAGAAATTTTTCTATCAAGGAAAGTAACGAATTCCGCAAGGAAGTATACTCGGACCACCGCTTTTTACACTTTACTTTAATGACTTTCCAAGGGGAATCAAACATCCTATGACACTGTTCGCGGATGATATTACATTAACTATACCTAGTAATCAAAGGGATTTTTATAAAGAGAGCGACAGAGAGATAGTTTCTTTTAATGTAAATTATTATTGTCTAGCTGTTAAACAATAATAATTTAAATAAGAGACTGTAAATATGCATTTTAGCCAGCGCGCATTGACTATTTCCAATCTTGACATAACATACAATGACATTTAATACAGTTAATACAACTAAGTTTCTAGGACTTACAATAGATCGCAATTTAAATTGGAAGGCACTTGTAGAGACCCTGACTAAAAGAATAAACAGTAGTGTGTACGCCTTCTACGTTCTGTCACGCACTGTTAACATGCGTTACTAACAGCTTACTATGGACTCACTGAATCTGTTCTCAGCGGTTTTATCTTTTAGGGTAACTCAATTAACAAAGAAGTTACATTTAAAGCACAAAAGAAGTGCTCCAGAGTCATATTTAAGTTAAAAACTACCGATAGTTGAAAGCCCTATTTCATACGCTATAAAATATTGACATTAGCATCTCTTTTATATTCTGGAATCAGTAATGTTTGCTGGAAATAATAGTAATTTATTTTCGCTAATGACAAATAAATTTCCCAGAAACAGGCCAGATCCAAGTCAGCTCTGTATGCATAGTAGTAGTACTGCACTTATGCCCAAGTGTTTTTTGCATTACCCCCATTATTTACACGTATAATAAATCTGTAGACGAGCCGTTTCTGTATATAGAAAATATTTCCAAAAAAAATAGTTGGGTGTTAAAGAATAACCAACAGATGCTATTTCTAGATCTATCGAAAGCTTTCGACACAGTTTTTGTTCCCAATCTTATCTCAAAATGGGAGCTCCTGGGTATACGTGGCATAGCACTTGAAATTTTCAATGATTACCTCGAGAATCGCTCTCAGCAAGTTAAAATAGATGCGTATCTCAGTAATGAGGAAATCGTGACATCATACGGCGTGCCTCAAGGAAGCATATTGGGTCCCACATTGTTCCAAATTTATATCAATGACCTTTGCAGGATGATGCTATCAAACTGAAAGATCTACGCATACGCTGACGATACCGCAATTATCATCTATGGTTCTACTTGGGAAGAGGTTAACATTAAGGTAGAAATAGCACTAAATAGTATCATGAGCTGGTTCCACCAAAATCTACTTACACTAAACTTGCAAAAATCATGCTACATTCCTTTCGCAATCCGACGTAACACCACGCCACCGCATAGCTTTACTGTAACAGCTCACTCCTGCCTCAACTCTTCAACACCGTGTTTATGTCCTGCACTAGCAAGAAGTGACTGTGTTAAGTATCTAGGCCTGCAGATTGATGACGGCTTACGATGGGACAAACAGCTAGAAATGATAACCACCCGAACAATGCGTCTTATATACGTTTTTAAATCCCTCAGAGAATCGGCTGACATAGACACATTAAAAATGGTTTACTTTGCTCTATGTCAGTCGATTATCGGATATTGCATTACTGTTTGGGGTGGTGCAACTAAAACAAACTTCCTGAGGGCAGAGCGAGCGCAAAGAGCTGTACTTAAAGTGATGTCTAAGAAACCGTACTTATATCCAACCAAACAACTCTATGATGAATGTAAGGTATTAACGGTTAGACAGCTGTTCATCTTGCAGTCTGCCCTCAGAACTCATAGAGTCATGCCCAGATCCAACCCAAAAAAAACGCACAAATGTCCCAGCAGGAGTAACGCATAAAACTAGCTTTGCCGAACGCCAATATTACGTCATAGGGAATTATATATATAAGAAACTACACAAAATACTAAACATACTTGATTTAAATAGACACACATTAAAACACAAAATCACTCAATGGCTACTACAACATGACTATCATACAACGGAGGATCTTCTATCACACATCTCGTAAAACCCAATCGCAAAATCCACGCTCGTAGACATACATATGCTCGCACACGCACACGCACACACACCCACTCACCCCTACACAAATGCACACACAATCACGCCAACACGCACATACACGAACTCTCACTTTCATATTCAATACATTAAGTAACTTATCTACATTTATTTCATAGAATAACCTTAGCATAAGTAGCATCGACACAGTTTCATTTGTTTACATAATGTCAAAAATATCTACTGTACCCATATGGCTGAACCCTATCTCCTAAGATACAGGCTAGACCTAGTTTAAGGGATAGAGTCTATATAATTGTGCTTATAGTGTGACAAATGTAAATTTATAATCTACAATGCATATGTACATACAGTGCAATGTGTTCTTGTTTCATGATTTTTTATTTTTTATTATTATTTCTACTATTTTTGGAATTTTTGGCTGTTTATCTGTTTGTATGTGAGAAATTTGTTTGTTGCAGTATCGCGTTCAAAGTACGAAACCAATATGGTTAGCTTTTATATTCAAATATTCTGTGTAAATCGGAAGTACATAAGTTTTTGTTTCATCGCCATCGCTTCAATCTATCAAAAGTTATATGTATTTATATATATATGGGTCGGCTATAGGCAAATCGTGTTATGGGTTTTGGATAACTTTGTGTAGAAAACTTAAAATCATCTGGCTAGCTGAAGAGTTTCACCAGTCAGTGACAAAATCGGATTTACAAACTAAAGTTAATTTGTAAGAAAAGAAAGAAAGAAAAATATTTTATTTGGGACACGCACAGGAAATACAAACAGTAATAATATTTAAATAAAAAGAACAAAATTATTTGAAATAAAAATAAAAAAGGAGCTAGCAAAACTAACAAAAAATAAAAAAGACTGTGCGAGGCCAAAAAGGCCCCTATCTCAGCATAATAATAATAATTAAATACCACCACGCTGGTATTCTGATAGGGCCTACTGTGACGCCACGGACACACCTACGGACTTACATAAATCCCAATATAGGGGATTACAAAAAAGATTTTGGACTTTGTAGTGTTTTTTTTTAATGGAAGTTAGCTATATTGTTGAATTTGTTCATGTAATAAGTTTTTTTTACGATGGACACATAAATACTGTATTCATTCTAACGGGGGTGTAATTTTAATGGTTTTCGGGAGTAAAAAGAAGTCTAAACCAAAATGATGTGCAAAATTTTCGTTATGGATGTCATTCTTCATAGTTTTCGAGGGCGCCGGTGCTGAAAGTCAAAAAATCAAAATTCAATATGGCGGCCATAACCAGAGGGGGTTCTCAGTAAATGGGTTGCTTTTCACACAGGAGTTGCCTGTATATGTAAGAGATCTTTCGAGGGGCAAGCATTGTTTACAGAGAAGCATTTTCTTAATTAAAACAAGTTTTTAAGATATTTATTTGGGATCTCCAACAAAGGATATTCAGATACAATAGAATTCAATATCAATATACATATTGATTATAATTTCATAGTTTTTTTGCCTGTTTTCTTAATTTGAACAGCGCTCTTAAAGCGTTATCCTTCTTCTCCATGATAACACTTCAGCACACTCCGCCAAACTGGCAGTCGAGTACCTACGAGACATATATAGTAAGGACCAGGCTAAACGCGCGACGAAATGGCACCAGCGCGCTGGCCCTAAAATATTAGTTTAGGGCCAGCGCGACTCAGTCGAACGCGGTCCGCACGCGGATGAGTTAGTCGGCACAGTATTATCATTAAAATGCCCAGTTGCGTAGTAAAAGGCAGCAAAAATTACCATATTATCAAATTACCAAAATTACCATATAAAATCATCCATAGCAGTTTCAAAAAAGCAGGAGCACAACAGTCTACCACATTTTTGTAACAACCCTGAAAAAATAAATGACCACTTTTTGGATGTGCCTGGCAGTGGTAGGGTCAGTAATGCTGATTTAACTTACTTTGAACACCACAGATTCAGTAATACTCATTTCCAGCTTGAGCCAGTCCAGGAGGAAATGGTACATAGACTTTTACATGGTCTTAAGTCCAATGCTCAGGGTTCTGACAATGTCTCCCGTGAGATGCTGTTGATGACTCTTCCTCGTTCCCTTGGAGCTATAACGGCCATCATCAACAGATCCATATCCTCATCCTCTTTTCCGGATCTATGGAAATTGGCTATATAATAGTTAGGCCCATCCCCAAGGTATCTAATCCCACTAGTGTGAAAGATCTTCGCCCAATTAGCCTTTTACCATGTCTCTCCAAGATTCTGGAGAAAGTTGTGTCTAACCAGCTACGGGCATATCTTGAGCAGCACGGTATTTTGCCACTGGCTCAATCAGGATTTCGTAAGGGGCACAGCACAGCCACAGCTCTTCTTGACGTAGTTGGCAATATCCTGGAAGCCAGAGAACAGGGCATGGGTACCATGCTTGTGCTGCTAGATTTTTCACGTGCATTTGACTCAATCAATACGTCCCTTCTCCTCTCCAAGCTGTCTTACTACGGATGTCAACCTGAAACAGTCCAATGGTTTCAGAGTTACCTGAGTCACCGTTCTCAGTTTGTCCAGTTAACAAGTGACAATTTAGGAGATGTTATGTCCTCCAGCCCGAGACAAGTGAGCCGCGGTGTACCACAGGGATCGATCCTAGGCCCGCTTCTCTTCATTCTGTACAGTGCCGACATCATCAACTGTCTGAACAACACCAAATTCCACCTTTATGCTGACGATCTGCAGATGTATCTCTCATTCCGTCCTCAGCAGTCTGCAGAAGCTGTAGATAAAATGAATGAAGATTTAGATAGGATTTCAGCATGGTCAGTGAGAAACTCTCTGGTTCTGAACCCAGTTAAGTCCAAGTTCATTATAATGGGATCAAGAGATTTCCTTCATAAAATGTTAGGGTATAATTTGGACTTGAGGATTGACGGGTGTTCTATTGATAGGGTGCAAGAAGCCCGTAATCTTGGGGTGGTGTTTGACGAGCACCTGCACTTTGAGACACACATCATGGAGGCTGTGCGCAACTGTTTTTACCGGTTGAAGCTTCTGTACCGTGTACGTCCCTACATAAGTGTGGATATGCGTGTTATGCTGTGTGAGTCACTTGTTTTATCCAAGCTGAACTATGCTGACACTGTGTATGGTGCGTGCATCCTCGGTAGAAGTGAAAGGCTGATCCAGCGAGTACAGAATGCTTGTGCAAGATTTTGTTTCAATATCCCTCCCCGATCTCACGTAACTCCATTTTTAATTAAGGGTAAATTGATGAGAATGTCAGATCGCAGAAAGCTTCATCTGGCTACCCTACTCTTTGGCACCATTCTCACAAAAAAACCAGAATATCTTTATAAAAAATTGACCTGGTCACGTGACATAAATAAAATTAAAACAAGAGCATCTTCTTACCTTCTGTTGGCTCCAACGCACAAAACTGCTGCATTCCGTGGAAGCTTTAAATTCGCTGCCTCTCGCTGCTGGAATGATCTGCCACCTCCTTTTCGTGCTATAAAAACAGTTGGAACTTTTAGTAATAAATTAAAGCAACATTTGTTACGAGTACATAAAGAAACCAGTTTTTAAACTCACCCAGGGACTGCACGCGGTTGGTATTGGTGAGCTTAGCAGAGTCTTAAACTCTTATCAACATGATTTTACTTCAATCGCTATGATTTACTCGGTGGCTGAATCCTTTTCTTCCGATTTTCACAACACAACACAGTCAGTCACAACACAACGACACTTTACATTATTCATTGCACCTCTTTCTTAGCCTTATCTTAAATTTATTCACACATTGCTTAATTTGTGTCTATACCTCTTGTTAGAGAGTAGTATAATCTCTGTTCCAGAATAAAATGTCTAAATTCCATTTTACTTTTTGACAGCTGAATGCGTCGCAGATTTGCAGTGCGCCCGCGTCCCTTCGCTTGTCACCATAGATATTTGTCTATACCATGGACAAGTGATGTTGGAACGTCGGGCGTGTTATTAGCTAAAATATTATTTATTGTACATAGTTTTGGTTTTTATTTTTTGTTTTTAATTATTATTTTATTGTTTTATCTTTTATGTAATCCTCTATAGTAGGATCTATGTAAGTCCGTAGGTGTGTCCGTGGCATCACAGTGGGCCCTATCAGAATACCAGCGCGGTGGTATTTAATTATTATTTTTTAAATATCGCCGCATTATGCTGAGATATGGGCCTTTTTGGCCTCGCACAGGTCTTTTTTATTTTATTTTTTTGTTAGTTTTGCTGCTTCTTTTTTTATTTTATATAATTTTGTTCTTTTAAAAAAAAAAAAAAAAAAAAAAAAAAAAAAAAAAAAAAAAAAAAAAAAATATTATTACTGTTTGTATATATCCTGTGCGTGTCCCAAATAAAATATTTTTCTTTCTTTCTTTCTTTCTTTTCAAAAATTATGATACTAAGCTTAAAAAGGAACATGGGATATCATATCATCGCAAAGTAATCTTACATTACTTTTGTTGCAATTAAATTATTAAATAAACATATTTTTAAAGTGATAATTATACTACCGAAATACACAATGGCGGCCATGTCGCGCGCTGTCGGCAGCGCGTGAAGTAACCTTGTACGGACGTAATTTTTTATTTGTGTTTTATTTTTGTCTTAGGAACTTAGTAAGCAATTTTAACTAACATGTTTTATATTCAACATAAGAGTGAAACAAAAAGAGTACAAAAATTTAAGAGGAAGTTTAGAAATGATATGAAAATCGAATTGATAAAATATTTTGAAATGCTGTTTTCATTTATTTACGCAAACTGAGCAAAGCTACTGCCGCGGCCGTCATCAATGACGGTAGTAGCTTCGCTCAGCTTGCGCCAGCTTTTACCGGAAGCTTGCTTCTGGTAAAAATGGATAGGAGGAGATTTATAAAAATATATGCGATGGCGAATTAGGATTCAAATAATTTTAAATTACAGATTTCCAAATGATTCAACGCGTAAAGAGATTTGGAGTCGCATTATCAGGAAATAACGAAGAGCCTTATTTCAAGCCTCATAAAAACACAAGAGTATGCTCTGGTCATTTTTATGACAGAGATTAATAGGTTTAATTTCTAGTTATGTCATTCGCAACCTCGCTATGGTCCCAATGGAATTTAAGGGGGAAGCGCTAAGGTAGCCGTATTTGTTACGACCGCGAATCATAGATCAACATACAACCTATTACTGACATGCAAATTGCAAAAAACGTAAGAAAATTTTAATTTCGCGGGCTACTCTGATGCTTTTGCCTTATTTTCGATAAATTGTGATTAAAAAATCATGTTCGCACGTACACACGGCTACATATCTAGCTATAATTTCCAGTTTCGCATTGTGTAGGATTAAATAAATGTAGCCGTGTGTACAAGGTTACGTCGTGGACCTATGCAAAGCGGCATTCACGTAGTTCGTATGAGTTGTCACAGATGGTGCTAATTTTTTCTTGTATGAAGAAGGTTTATGTGAAATGTTCTGATGGGCGTATCCTTCCTTTTGAAATCATTGCGGCAGGTGCACAGATATGAGCATCGACCAGGCGCTTTGATTTTTGTGTATTCTCTTAAACTAAAGTCACACTTCGTCGCATTGATTATAAAACCTGAAGACGCAGTTACTCCATTCGAAACATCTGTGGTAGAGCCAGAACGGTGTGGTGTTTTACTGGAGACGTCTTTACTTTAATTTTTGGGAGTCAAAACAAATGTAGTTCTTTCATGTGTTTTTTTATGATTTTCTAATCTGATTTCAGATTCTACGATGTCGACGGATGTTACCTCAGAAGTATGCCCATGGTCAACTTTACTGCTCGAACAGGATTTTTAGCCGAAGGTAACAACATGGCGCAAATTATTCAAGGCAGTTTTAGACAACCGGGTGGCAGTTTCGACTACACTGTTGATCCTGATGTAAGTACTCGGTGTTAGTAATAGGTCTTTACCTATGTAATTGGAGATTCTATAACCAGCATTTTCAGATTTAATTATCTTTGGATTGGCGCGGAATTCTAAATTCAAATGAATTTTATTCAAAAAACGTGTTAATTTAATTTCAAATTCGTTATTTATTTTTTTGTTTTTGTGGCAGTGTGGTAGTTTTTGGCGCCATGGATAAACTGAAAATTCATACAATTTTCAAATATGAGTTCCTACGTAGAAATACCGCTGCGCAAACAACACGATACATTAACGAAGTGTACGGGCTTAACACTACTTGCATAAACACGGTCCATTATTGGTTCAATCGTTCTAAATCTAGAAATTTTGAGTTGAAAAACGAGCCTCACGGTTGGCCGGTAACCATTGTCGACAACGACGAATTGAAGGCGATAGTGGAAGCGGATCCAACTCAATCTACGGCTGAGCTTGCTGCGGGCCTTGGAGTTAGTGTCAAAACAACATTAAAGCACTTGCGTCAAATCGGAAAGATAAAAAAGCAAAATAGGTCATTCCATAGGTAATTGCTGAAAACCAGCGCTGTTGACGTTAGGCTGGCCCGAAGTCACAGCATTTCGCTGAGCAATGACCTGTTCTTGCACAGATACGACACACAGCTTAATTTCTCTTATTAATTATTACAAATATAGTTAACTCTGCAATCGGCATTTTGTTTTTGTTATATTTTTATTGTCATTTGCCAATGTCGCAACCACAGATAACGTAATGTCGAAACAGTAATTACGTAATATTTTCTTTGGCCCGAGGCCTTGACATCAACCAATGAACAACATTTCCAAACGTTTTTTTGTTGGTTGAATACGAGGCTTTTGGCTACTTTTATATTTTTTCTTTTAATGTGCGTTTTATTTGTGCAGAATAAACATATTTTCTTTCTTTCTTCTTTCAAAAAATACGTGGCTAATATTTTTTTAATATCTGTATGATGGACTAAATAGTTTTTTTTCCAGTCAACAGGATATCATAATAATTATTTTTTAATTTTTTTTTTTTTCCAGATGTCGAATAGGGTTTTGGGTGGCGCACTATTGTCTGCAGACATGGGAGCCAGCGATTTACATAAAGGGAGACTCTTTGGTTTTCCCCCTTACATAAAATATAAAGAATTTTGCACGAAAAGGTCATACAAGAGTTTTTCTGACTTAGAGGATAGTTTTAGTCCAGAGGTAACATAACACATAATTATAATAGTTTCTTTTCCATACGTAGACTTGCACCTTATTTTTAATTTCTGATGTTCTGTCATTTGTGCTGAACTAGAAAGATAATCAAATCTTCGAGAACTTTTTTCTTGTTCTGTCTTAGCAAGCTGCTGAACTGGCACATTATTACTTTTCCGACTACGTCATTGCCAACATTTAGAATGAAAATGTCGAACAGGCGACATGCGCACGAGGAATTTACTTAAAAAATTGCGTAACATTGTCGTTCCTTGACCGACAAAGATTTTGGTACAGTAGCAAAAATATTTACTCATTAAACTCTACTATTCCACATAAACTGATATGAGCCCATAATAAGCGTCAGAAGCTAAGTGCACGGTTCCAATTGGTCGTTTCCTATGGAGAAGAGCCGGCAAGAAACTCCACGATTCCTGTTTTAAAAATAATTGGCTTTTACAATATCTTAAAATAACAGTGTTAATAGGTATGCGAGGACAGTGTAGGCCTTTAAACAAATACCAGGTACTTAACAAAATAGAAAATGGTCAATAAATCTAGTCCTCTAAGCCTACAATGTTTTCGCATTCACAAAATAGAAAATAATTTAAATAAAACAATAAAAATAATAATAATAACTGATATGGCCATTAGCCAACAGGTTCGTCGTTCCCGAAAGGATCTGTCGACTTTTTGGATAGATTATAAGAAGGCCTATGACTCGGTGCCCCATACATGGCTCATGAGGGTGCTGGAGTTGTATAAAGTAGATGCAACTCTGCGCACCTTCCTGATGTCGTGTATGGGGCAATGGAGGACGGTCCTTCGCTATCCAGGATGTCGAAATATCCAGAGGAATAGCGGACCGTTAAGAATCGAGCGAGTCATATTCCAGGGCGATAGTTTAAGTCCACTTTGGTTCTGCTTAGCCCTGAATCCTCTTAGCACACTGCTGGAGTATTCTGGCCTAGGCTATCGGCTGAGGAGAGGTGGTCAGGTTATATCTCACCTCCTCTACATGGATGACCTAAAACTCTTTGCTCCCAACAACTTGCAACTGATGGAACTACTGAAAGTAACTGAAACTTTCAGTAGAGCCATCAGGATGGAATTTGGTGTGGACAAATGTGCGGTCATGCATGTAAAGCGAGGGGAGATTGTGGAATCCGTGGGAACCCAACTCTCGGATTCCATAAACCTTGGAACCCTCTCCGCATCCGAAACCTATAAGTATTTGGGTACGTCGGAAGCGTTGGGAATGAATGTTACTGACATGAAGCAATCGTTGAAGGAGCGCTTCTTTGGCCGCCTGAAGAAAGTAGTTAATAGTCTTCTATCAGGCGGAAACAAGGTGCGCGCCTTCAACGGTTGGGTCATGCCGGTTTTGATGTACTCTTTCGGCGTACTCAAATGGACTCAGACCGAACTCGACGCCCTGGATAGGAGGGTACATACGCTGCTGACTGCATATCGAATGCATCACCCACGGTCATCGGTAATGAGACTGTATATCCCGCGAAAGTGTGGAGGTCGAGGCTTTTTAAACGCTAATACCATCCACAATCGCGAGATATGCAGTCTCAGGGAATATTTCCTAGAAACTGACGTGGGGATGCTTCGAGATGTGGTCGCGGTTGACAAGGGCCTTACCCCGCTCTCGTTGGCTAAAGAGAACTGGCGCAAGCCTGTAGTACTTGATACTAACGATCGCAGGGAGGTATGGCAGAGTAAGGAGCTTCACGGACGCTACTTCCGGGCCCTACATGGACCCGATGTTGATTTATTAGCGTCCGTAGCCTGGCTGCGTTCTGGTGACCTCTTTGGGGAAACCGAAGGTTTTGTCTGTGCAATTACGGACGAAGTTATGATGACGAACAATTACCGGAGATTCATTGTGAAGGATGGCACGGTTGACATCTGTCGGGCATGCCACCGTCCGGGAGAATCAATCCGACACATTATCTCCGGGTGTTCTCGTCTAGCTAACGAAGAGTACTTGCATAGACACAACCTTGTAGCCAGAATTATCCATCAGCAACTTGCTCTGAAATACAGCCTTGTAGAATCGGAAGTACCGTACTACAGGTAAGTGCCCGACCCAGTTCTCGAAAATGGAAATATCACATTGTACTGGGATTGGTCCATCATCACTGACAGGACTATTGTTGCCAATAAGCCTGATATAGTGGTGGTGGATCGAGGAGAGCGGCGTGCAATGATTATTGACATAACGGTCCGGCATGACGAGAACCTCGTGAAAGCTGAAAAAGGTAAGCAGATTAAGTATCTTGACTTGGCTCGCGAGGTTGTCGACATGTGGGATGTGGATACAGCAATCATTGTGCCGATAGTCATGGCATAATAGCCAAGAGCCTCGACCAATATCTGAGGAGGCTCTCGTTAGGCAGCTGGATCAAGGGCTTGATCCAGAAAGCGGTACTCCTGGACACGGCGCGTATCGTTAGGAAATTCCTCTCTCAGGAGCCCTGACCGCCGGTAGCTTGGACCCTGTTCCCGATACCGGTGGGCTACTATTTTTATATTTTTATATGTTTTTGTTTTTTTTTTGTTTTTACAAAAATATTTAAAAATGCAAAGTATAAGTATATAAATTAAATAAAGGAAATAATAATAAAAGTGCCTCGTTTCATTAGACACGTCTAATTATCGGGCCTCTTCGAGTTGGCTTCGGCTCCTCATACGCCTTCCAAAGGTCCGGGACCCTAGGGTCCCGAGAAATGTCAAAGACATAATAAAAATAATAAACCTATTTAAACCAAATGACATGATTGCCATTACAACTGTAACAAATCTGAATAATTATCATGTCCACAAAAGCCACTAATAAAGATCATATTATACATGTTTGCAATAATCTGATTTGATTTGATTTGATTGAACATTGTTTAAAAGAAATTGTGAGTTAGCGGCCTGTTAACCAACCTCTTTGTTTGACTGATACATCAGTGTTTCAGTTTTTCATGTATTTTTCGTGTCAGTCAAAATATCTACGAGTATTTACTTACAGCGTTTATACCGCTTGATGCAACACCACAAATGCCCATCAGACATGGACTTGATGGGTGCAATGTGGGCTGAGAATCGCGTGAAAGGCGGAAGGGTTCCCGAAACCCTATACTGTTTGATGGTGGAACAACTGAGACGAACCATTGCTTCTGATAGACACTGGTATGAAAGACCTAATAGACCACATGCGTTTACTGAGGGTGAGTCTATAGTCTATTCAAATCCTTGTTTTCATGTTTGATTTAATTTCAACTTAAACAAATATCAACTTTATCAATTGAAAAGAAAAGGTCGTCAAAAATGTTGGAGTTTCGAACTGAACGTTATGGTGGTTTTAGTATTTTTTCCAACAGCTCATACTTGTTTATATGTTTGGAAAAAAATATGTAAACACACATTAATTTTATATTCAGGTTTAATCTTCTTGTGGGATTTCTTTCATTGGCTTACCCTTTCAGTGGCACGAATAATTCTCCAGATAAATATAATAGTGGAGTGCTCAGTCAATTTACCTAATATTTATTTCTATTTGTTCGACTATGTACAGTTAGTTATTTTTTAAAGTCAAGCATTACCTACATAAAGAGTTTAGTTGTCAAACGATATTGTGTTATTTTGGTTTGACATTTTAGGTCTTTAAATGATTATAATTATGAAGTTGATGACGTTTTCCCTCATTTTAGAACAACTGAAAGCTATTCGGAAGGTGACCATAGCCGGAATGCTCTGTTGGGTTGGAGACCACGTAACAGAGATACAACCAAGTGCTTTTAACACCATCTCATCTAAGTAAGTAACTTAAAGGGATGCGCCAGAGTAGCCCGCGAAATTCAATTTTTCTTACGTTCTGTTTAATTTGCAGGTCAGTATTAACTGTCGATTTTAACTGTCATTATTCCATAATTTCATATTTTGATCAACATACGACCTGCAAATGGTAAAAAACTTAAGAAAATTTGAATTCTGTAGGCTACCCAGGACGCTTTCACCTTAAGAACTTCTAGGTTAAGATTCTCAGATCACACTTTCGCGATCTATGAGTCTTGCCACTTGTAATTAATTGGAAAAACATTTTTATTAAATTAAAGTTTTATTACTTTGCGACGGACAGCATTTGTCCTTTTGTCCCAAACGAACTCATTTCTACTAATTAAATTATTTTAATACTCTATTCTTACTTTTTAATTCCTTGTTTCATAATTAAGTAGCTCTACCTTTGACTGACTGTTCTCTTAAGTTTGTCCAACACTGAATGTTATGGTATTACATGAGATTTATAATTGTTTTTTTTTTCTAAACAGAAACCCCTTGATGAAATGCAGTTCTTGCAAAATAGGGAAGTTGGACCTGTCTGCTTGGAAGGACTCAGGGAGTTGTAATTTGTAATTCAAAAGAGAAAAATATAAAAATCATATACATATATAAACTCACGCCTTCCCTCAGGGGTAAGAAAGAAAGAAAGAGAAAGAAAGAAGAAACAACAGAACGCCAGCTGCTTCGTGCCTTACATACTCCCTTTCCTTCATTTACGTTCATACATCTCTACTGGTCATACACGAATGCCAGTTGCAAGTGCGTAGTACTTGACCTGTTGTATCTCAAAAATAAAAATTATAAGGTTGCCTTAAACATACAAGTGTAATAATAAATTGTATTCTGCATATTTTTGACTTTAAATTATGTACCCATTATTAGTTTTTTATGTGTTGTGGAACCAGCATTTTTTATTATTTTGCACCAGTTTTATTTGAGGACAAACATTACACTTAGGCATAAAGATCTTACTACTGTAGGTGTAGAAGACTAAACAAGAATTTATAATCTCCGTATGTGGAATAAACACATGTTTTTAGGTAAACAGAGAAACTTTACTGATAAAACATTGCGAAATAATACTAAATGAAAATGCCGAAGTGTGTGCCAATTTGATAATAGGCACATTCATTTAGGGTTCACCGACCATGTCAGCTGTTAGCATCTTACCTGCATAACATGTAGGTACGATGACCCGATGATGGTCAGTTTGACATTGACCGGGTCTTTATGCAACTGACTGTCTATTCTGTAAAATCTCACCGTGAAAACATAGATGAAGTGAGCTGTTAATAGTGTCAACCAGCATCAGCAGTGCTATTCTGTAACCATCTCACCGTGAAAACTTAGGTGAAGTGAGCTCGGAGTGAGCTGTCAGTCCCTAGCAGCAGCGGATGACAGTACATCCTAAAGGGGTCCAGACACTATGAGAAATAATGCCACAATTAATATTACTGTCATTCCTTCTAATATCGACGTCAAACTATTAAAATATTTAGATCACATCATCATTCCAACCACCATACTGTCAGTAATAATGACAATACTTGAAAGTAATGTAATTTTATTAGATTACTGATAGTGTCTGGACCTCCCAACTAATATTATAAAAGCGAAAGTGTGTTTCTGTTTGTTAAACTTTCATACTAATACGGCTGAACGGATTTGGATGGAATTTCGTAGACTATGACCTGGATACATAACATACATACATAGGATACTTTTTATCCCGATATTCCCACGGCATCAATAATTATGCGGGTGAAACCACGGGGTGCAGCTAGAACACTATAATATTAAAACTGGAAAAAAATAAAAACAGTGACAAGGCAGTTATTTCACAGACATGACGTGTGGTGGTACGGAACCATTGGTGAATTCCAACTTACTGCCAAATACTAGATAATACACATGTTGAGTTGATTAACTTCTTGTATACCTAATCAATTGTCCTTAAAAACAATTTGAAAAGAGTGAGCCGCAGACAATTATCTATTATTTAGGCATTTACATGAACGAAAATTTAGGCAAATAGCCTGTTTTCATTTAAATTTAGTTTAATTCTACTGATAACTTGAATTAGAAAAACTAATATTATAAAAAGAAAAGAATTATCATCAGTTATTACTTGAGTAACAGTTATCATAGAAAGTGGGGTTAAAATGTTACTCAAAAGTATTTTAATATTATTTATTTTCGTGGTGTTAAATACTGCTGTGTTCTATGATAATTATAATGGCACAAGGGTTTCAGACACTATGTTGGCCTATTATAACTCAACGGGTCGACTTGCGTGAGTATATTTTCGAATTAATATATATTTTTGAGTTATATTTATAAACTTATTTAAGATCTTACATACATACAAGAGCTCACTGCTATGACTAACATACAGCTATGACGGTAGGCAGTAACTACAGGAACTTTTCATACACTCACTGAATAAATATTTGTATGACCTACAAGTAGTTGTTCCGGGTCTGGCTGTTTATGTATGTGAGTTTAAATGTTTGTAAAAGCACCCACAATACAGGAGCAATTCCTAGTGTGGGTCAACGTTTAAAAAAAAAAGAAACATGAGAAAGATATGTAGGTACCTATTTTGTTTTTTCTAAAACCCGCTTACTTGCACCGTTGACGTCAAACCTTGTAACCCGATGGAACGTCGACGTATTGATGGCTCCTGCAATAACCTCGACAACCCGTCAGAAGGCACCTTCAGAGTAGTCCATCCGAGGCTATTGCCTGCCTGCTACTTCAATGGTAATGTGCTATACCTAATAATAAAAATCTTTATTTCAGTCACAAACAAAATTGTTCATTATCACCATTGACACCTTTGTTCCACCCACTGCTAAGTGTGTGGAACAAATTACCCGGTAAATGGTAGCTCTTTAGTAAATAGTACTCACACCTGTGCTATGCAATTATATAATACAAAGGAGATTGAGTTTATACAATACAATGATGGTCTTACAATCTTCAAAAGCTCCAACAGTATTTTCAAAATGTTAATCAGTGTGTATTTCAATTAGTTGTGGAGCAGGACCAGCAATGAGCCAAGCATTTTTATCAGTGATGTAATCCCTCAACTTATAATATGCCTGCCTACATAGTGTGCGTTTTTTACAAGATTTGAATTTCGTCTCAATAAGTTGAAGTATGTGGGGAGGAATTTTATTGTAAACCTTAGCCAGTCTGAAACCTGGTTGTACTAATAGGTCCCTATTTCTTGTACTATAATGATGTCTATCACCTCTTTTACTAAAAATATGTAATTTTTTTCTTACGTACATGATGTTTTCATAGATATATTGACAAGGTACCGTCATTATGTTAATATCCTTAAACAGTTCCCTAAGAGAGTCGCGCTTGCGGAGATAATAAATGGCTCTGATTGCTCTTTTCTGCAGAATAAAAATAGACTCGATTTCTGCAGCCCGTCCCCAAAGTAAAATACCGTAAGACATGATACTATGAAAATAACTGAAATAGACTAGCCTCGCGGTATCTACATCAGTAAATTGACGGATTTTTCTGACAGCATATGCTGCTTAACTTAGCCGTCCTGCAAGAGATATTAAATGAGGACCCCATTGTAGCCTTGAGTCGAGCGTGATCCCCAGGAAAACAGTTTTATCGACCAATTCTAGTTTCTCTTGATTCAATACTATCTCACAATTACTACTTTTGACATTTGGTAAAGAAAGTTTTATGCACTTAGTTCTTTTTCCATTTAATAATAAATTATACACAGTGAACCAATTTTGGACCTGAAGTAGGGCGTTATTTACGTCGTCAAAATTTGTAGCACGTCTATCTACCTTAAAAATTAAGGAAGTATCGTCAGCAAATAACACCATTTGTGGTTGCTTTTTAAATAAATGGAGTAGATCATTAATATACACTAAAAAGAGGAATGGACCCAATATCGAGCCTTGTGGCACACCCATTATTACTTTTAAACCTAGTGAATTGATTCCGTTTTTTTGTCTATCATTTAAATAAAATTTTACTAAATTGAGTGCATGTTTTCCAAGTCCGTAATGCTCAAGTTTCAAAAGTAAGGTTTCGTGATCGACGCAATCAAACGCCTTAGAGAGGTTACAAAAAAATCCTATTGCGTCTTGGGCCTCTTCCCACGTGTTAAAAATGTGTCTTAATAAGGTAGTGGTACAACGTCTTCTGGTGAAACCATACTGTTGATCGTGGAGGATTTTATTTTTGTTAAAATGATTGAGCATTTGATTAAGCATTACCTTTTCAAACACTTTTCTAAAAACCGGCAACACGGATACGGGTCTATAATTATTGGTGTCTTTACTGTCCCCAGATTTGAAAAGTGGTATTACCTTGCTGTATTTCATTAAATCCGGGAAGACTCCTTGATCCACACACAAATTAAATATTAAGGCTAGGTAAGGCGCTATGGTCTCAATTATGGAGGTACAGATTTTAATGGGTATTCCCCAAAGATCTTCAGTCAATTTGATCTTGATTTGCTTAAAATCTTTTATTACTGTTATGGGGTTAATATGCTTAAAGTTAAATTCAATCGGGCATGTTGAAACGTTCGCTCTTAATAAATCAAAAGAGAGCAAGGGCGAGGAATTTAAGGTTTCAGTAGTTTTAAGTTGGATACTGGTAAAGAAATTTACAAATTCTTGAGCAACTTCTTTGCTATTGAAAATGAAACCACCACATGACGTCTTCAGGATGTACTCTGAATTATGTTTTTTGTTCCTGTTCGTTTCATTATTGATAATTTTCCAAACCGTCTGTATTTTATTGTCTGCTGATATAACCTTGTTGCTAATGTATAAGGCTTTAGCTGCCTTACAAGTGTTCTTAAAAGTTCTAGAGTAAGTAGCAACATATTTATTAAAAGTTTCCGTGTTATTATAAGGCTTAAGGCTATACAGCTCGAAAAGTCTATCCCTACTTTTCCTGAGTCCTTTAGTTGCCCAGTCACTAAATAAAAACTTAGGGCTGATAATCTTAGTGTTCTTCTTAAAAGAATTATCGAACTCTGTTTGGACTAACGAATAGAATTCTTTATACAAAAAATTAACATTGTTCATTGTAAGGTCCTGATTACTTAACTTACAAACTAAAGTGCTATTAAATTTATTTAATTTAACAGATGTTATTGGTCTGTATTGTAACTGCACTTTTTGCATTGGAATGTTGGACTCAAAAGTTATGGTTTGACCACTGTGATCAGAAGGGAGATAATTAACTATAGCTTTATCTAAATACACTCGAGAGCAATGAATCCGGGTCACTTAAAGAATCCTAAAAATCTCGGAAACTAAAAATGCTAGGTTAATGTAATAAATTGTATTTAATAGACAATGTAATACTCCTTAAACGAAGGTATTAAAACTTCTAAGTTATTGTAAAGTTATATCATAAAAAAATCAAATTTGAAAAAGGGCCACTTTCGAAGATGGAACTACGAAATTACAGCATTTGGTTTTGCTTTTGTTTGTAATCTGTCATTTATGTGGGTACATAAACCATGTTGATAGTGCTCTATATTCATTATTCAAGCTGAAATTATGTCGCTTACGCCTGAAGAATGCACCAGAATACTTACAATGCTGGAAACCGGCCGGAGTCAGCGCAATACAGCCAGGACTGTCGGTGTGTCGCGGTCAACAGTACAAAGAGTTCTCCGACGTTACGAAGAAACTGGTTCTAACCTACGCTGACCAGGAACGGGCAGAACCAGGTGTACCACAGCACGAGAAGACCGATACTTGGTGAACACCATGCTTCGAAATCGCTTTCTTACAGGAACTGAACTCACAAATCAGTTTCGACGCCTCGGAGGAAGTAACCCAAGTGCATGGACAGTAAGACGTCGGCTTGCTGAATCTAACTTAAATACAGCACAATTTAAGAGTAGATTACGGAATTTTTTGGTAGATAAAACGTACTACAGTGTAACTGAGTTCGTATCGGAGAAAATATTTGATAATTACTGACATCTTGATTTTTGAAATTTTCATGTATGACATTTTTGATTTTTGACATTTTGATCTTTGACATTTTGATTTCTGACATTTTTTAAATGATGATATATAATCTAATGATAATAATTTATATTTTCCTTTTAATACAAACATATATTTTTAAGTTGATGATTTAAAATTTTATAATAGTAATTTATATAGTAATTTTATAATAGTAATTTGTATAATTTATTTAGAAATTTATATAGTAATTCCAAATAAGTGTAATAATAGTGATATAAATAATTTTCAAATGTTTGCATGCCGATTGGTAAAATGTGGCTGAGCTAAATGTAATCTTAAGAACTATAATGTATTACCCATATTTGCAAAATAAAATTCTATTCTATTCTATTCTATTCTATTCTACACAATTTTCAGGGACATTAAAGCACAAATTGAAAGTATTATACAATACAACGCCTGCTTATTACAAAATGACAACTCTGTATCATGTGAAATAAATAACCAAAATTATGTAATTCAAACAAACAAAGATTTAAGCTGTGATCATTTATTTCGTGAATAATTGTTTAACTATCATGCATCAAAACATTAATGGTTTGATTAATAAATCGGATATGCTATCAGTGTGTTTGGATGAATTGGTGACAGAAGGTATGTAGGTAGATATATTATGCATTACGGAACATAACATGAGGAAAGGTGACGAAGATTACTTACAGATACCGAACTTTATTTTGGGATCATATTTTATGAGATGCAGTAGACATGGGGGCTCATGTATATTAATTAAGAATGGATTGCGATTAAAAGGTCTCGATGATATTAACAAAATGTCTATTACAAATATTATTGAATGCTCTGCTATCGAATTAATAGACCACAAAATATATATTATATGTATTTACAGACCGCCAAACAAAACAATCGGAACAATAAATTCTTTCTTTTTAATTTTAAGTAAAATATTAGGTAAGCTATGCAAAAGTAAAAAAAATATTATTTGTGGAGATTTCAATATAGATATTACAAACTATTCAAAAATATCTACTGAATTTATAGAACTACTGTTATCCTTTAATATAACCCTTCAGTTTAATCAGGTAACGCGAAGCGCCAGTAACACCTGTATTGACAACATAGCTCATAACATTAAGGGATGTAAAGGTGTAATTAGAGATTTTGCGCTATCAGACCACACTGCACAAATTATGAAGTGTCCGGTAAAAAAGTGTAGTCCAATTGAATATTGGTATGTATATAAACGTAGTTTCACTAAAGAAAATAGATGTATATTTGCTAAATATTTAAGTCAAATCTCGTATCACGCTGTATATGAGTCTACAGACCCTAACGGTGCCTACAATTCATTCCATGATATATTCAACTTGATATATGACTTATGCTTTCCTATTAAAAAAATTCGCGTTAATAATATATCAAGACCTAAATGGTTATCAAAAGGTATAAGACTGTGTAGTAAGCGTAAACGCGAACTTCTCTGGAAGTATAGGAAAAACGCAAACAACGATAATAAAAAAAAGTTTAAAACTTATGCTAAAAAATACAAAAAAATCATCTCTCTAACAAAAATGACCCAGAACAATTATTTTATTAATACGGCTGTTAATAAATCCAAAGCAACATGGAAAGTAATTAATGAAGCCAAATATAATTATCCTAAGGAGGGCATTGATAAACTAATAATCAATGACGAGGTACTTACTGATCCTAAGACTATTGCAAATACCTTTAATGACTATTTTGCTGACATTGCTAAAAAAACTAATACAAATCTTTTTCCTGACTCAACACGATCGTATTCTACTAACTTGACATTTAACACTAAATCAATATTCATGCCCCCGACAATTCCTCCAGACATTCTTAAAATTATAGCTTCTCTGCGGAATACAAATAGCGCAGGTTATGACGGTATCACTACAAAGATCGTTAAGGATGTAGCAACTTTAATTGCTGCTCCCATAAGTTATATTATCAACTTGTGCATAGAACACGGTATTTTTCCAGAGAAATTAAAACTGTCAGTAGTAAAACCAGTACATAAAAAAGATGACAAATTTTCCATCAGTAACTACAGGCCCATTGCTCTAATAACCATTTTCTCTAAAATATTTGAAAAAAACATATTAATTGCCTCTACCCATTTTTCGAAAATAATAACATATTTACCCCATGTCAATATGGTTTTAGGAAAAAGGAATCGGTTACTATAGCTATATATAACTTTTTACACAAAGTCCTTCTAAACATGGACACTAGGTCGCCAGCCATATCGCTGTACATGGACATGTCAAAAGCATTTGACCGAGTCAGCCATAAAATACTATTGAATAAATTATATGCATTTGGCGTAAGAGGTAACGTATACAGATTAATAGAATCATATCTCAGTGACAGAAAACAGATGGTAGAATTAAAACGAGTCTCTTTAACTACCAGAACTGAAGAAACCGTTGTTTCTAAGGTTAGAAATATCCTTTCCGGTGTCCCTCAGGGCAGTATTCTAGGCCCACCATTTTTTCTAATTTATATAAATGACATGTCGAAGGTTACAATGCACCATATGACCTTATTTGCGGATGATAGTACTATATTGTTTACCGGTAATGACAGATCTGATTTAAAACTTGACTTAAATAGCACCCTAACTACAATTATAAAATGGCTTGATGAAAATGACTTAAAAATAAACTTGGAAAAAACCAAAATAATGGATTTTAAGCAGCGAGTTCAACCTGATGCCAATTTAAATATATGTCACTCTCAAACCAGCATAGAAGAAATCGATGTAACCAAATTTCTGGGTCTCTATATTGATAGCAAAGTAAATTGGAAATCACATATTGAGCAAGTCTGCAAAAGACTTAGTCAAGGCTCTTATGCTCTTTACAGATTAAGGAACACTGTCAGTCAGTCGGCACTACTAACTGCATATCATGGATATGTTGCTCCAATCATACGCTACGGCATCATATTCTGGGGCAACTCTGTAGAAAAAGAGCGTGCTTTTAGAGCCCAAAAACGGTGTATCAGATCGATGTGCAATATACACAAAGTAGATTCATGTAGACCACATTTCACAAATTTAAAAATATTTACTCTCCCTTGTGTATACATATATGAAACTGTAATGTTCATAAAATCAAACCCAAACTTGTTTGAATTTTGCACTAGGGCCAGACACAAAGACAAGCTGCGCACCGTAGCCAGTAAAACAAAGCTTTTGCACCAAAGCATTTTTTGTATGGGCCCACGTATCTTTAATAATCTTCCACCTTTTCTCAGAACTATGAGCGATAAAAATACCTTCAAAAAAAAATTACACGAATTATTGATAAGTAAATGTTATTACTCTATAAGAGAATTTCTAGATGACAATACATTAAAGCGAATCCATTGAATTAATAATTTGTAATTTGACATAAATATTTAACTATTTCTATAATTTAATCATAATGTATTCCATGACAATTAGATGTATTATATTTTAACTGCATATTTATGTGTCATGAATGTTGTATGCCTTAATGGCGAGACATAGCAGACTTACCTGTATTTAGCACAACATCTTATGAACCTATGA
This sequence comes from Xanthia togata, assembly GCA_963853775.1. NCBI lineage: Eukaryota > Metazoa > Arthropoda > Insecta > Lepidoptera > Noctuidae > Xanthia > Xanthia togata. The sequence continues at coordinate 2,923,301 of OY970797.1, read as the reverse complement.
TCCACAATAAAATTATTTGAATTTGAATTTGAATTTAGTGGTATTTGAATTATTTTCTAAAATATTAATGTTAAAACCGGTAATATCCTACAGGTGAGGCTACCTACTGACTTAGCAACTAACAACAAAAAAACTCCCATATACCAACGCTTGTCATTGGTGAATGACAAGCGTTGGTGAACCTTTCCAGACATAATCAAAAATCCTAGAAAAGCGCCGACTTAAAAGAATATGGCATCAATCCCGTCATCCTCTTGATAAACTCAATTACAACAAGAGGAAAAAACAAAATTAGTTATAATTCAGGAGTCTACTAACTCAGCGTTGAAAACGAGATTATGTCACCAACGGGGGTTGACGTGAACACGCTCTGAAAGGCCACTAAAAACTTAGACAAGCCTCAATATTATCCTCCGATCAGATCACAAGCTGCCTGGGCAAGAATTGACTTGGAAAAGATTGAGGTATTCGCAATGCATCTGAATTCTGTATTCAAACCAAACGATACTGTCTCAGCTTCATGTACATCAGCAACGCCCTTGCTGATGAACGTGGTTGCCACAATATTGAAACGAGATCTGCAGATTTGTATGCCCATTATACCAATAACAAGGAAATCAGACTGCTGAAGTCGAGAAAAGCCCCGAGATTCGACCTGATGACGGCTTCCATATTTAAAAATATTCCCATAAAATTCACTTCTTTTCTAGTGCGTCTCACTTTCCTGACCTGTGGAAAATCTCTGAAGTTGTAATGATAGTAAAAATTAGGTAAACCTGATCATTTACCTTCGTCTTATCGGCTGATAAGCTTGACGCCTGTACTCTCCAAACTGTGGACTTCCGGGATCAAATTATTGTGGGGTGTTGCCAGCAAAGCCTACATACTCTGTCTGCAAAGAGTCCAAAATGGTATCCTAAGATCAATAGAAAATGCACCTTGGTTCGCTAGGAACGACGAAATCCACGACTATCTACAAATGCCATCAGTAAACTCTGAAATCGAGCAGCTTTGCTTGTTATTTGTAACTATGAATCGAAACCCACTAGTTACGGAACTGTTAAACCCGGCAGTGATAGTAAAAAGGCTGAAGAGGAACCACCTTCTATTAGCGGGAGGCGCAGCACTGGCTGCTCCACCACAACGCCATTTGACCTAGAATGAATTTGCTTATGATCTGACGACCGGTTGCAAATAGAAATAAACTCAAAACGTAGTGTTGTATTTACAATATTTTATGATAGGAGTATCTACCAGTAGGTAGTGCTTTTCTGTAAATAATCTTGTGGCGGCATCACATCGCCACATGCGCACCTAAAGAGCTGACGTCACACAAAATAACAATAACTTCTCGCACACAATAAGGTACAAAGGCGGAACCAAGGAGTAAGCCCAGGAGCTAATAAGCTAAATCATTAAAATAGCATATTTAAAAAGTTCTCAAATCAGCTAAACACTTAATTGTTGTTACAGGCACGTATCCAAGACGGGCAGTCTCCGGCAAAGAACTGCCGCTGCCCAGACGAGTCCGCGTCAAGGTACTGTGTGAAGGCACTTCACTCAACACTGTACTGACACAAGCAGTGCCTGGGTTCGCTATATTCTCTTTCTCAGACGTTGGATCAGTGCACGATACAAGTAAGACCTTGTTTTCGTAATTTTATCATAGTTTCGAGCCGTATGATGTGTCAACTATGCGAGCTAACTTAGTTTAGCTGGCGGTGGATGATTCGCTTAATACTCTAGCAACTCTAGCGTAGTTCGTTAGTAAGTCTGGTAGCCTATGCTGCGTTCGCAAATTAGTTTTCAAAAATGTAAACAGTTATGTGTTTTTAGGAAAATAACTTTTACACCCACATTACAAAGTTCAGTTTCGCTACAACTTCAACGATTTCTATGGCTTTTTCAATTGGACTACATAGACATTATAAGTATATAGTCATTACACTTGTGTAAAGTTGATATTTGTGAATGGAAATGACATCAATTGGAAACACGGATATGAATATGGACTAGTTCTTCAGTTGCGCCTACAGGTTGACCAAGTTGTAGATGTTGAAATAATCATTAAGTGCGTCTATTCTAAAAGTTGGCAACGTCGTAAACTGCTGTCAAATATTTACCTATTTTGAATGGGTCTATCCTATAATATAGCAGAACTTTTTATGACATAATATTATTTTGCATAACAGAGGATAGCATTAACCTCATTTCCCAGAAAATCGTTTGGAATAAACTCATTTATAATACATTCAAAACTCATAATTTTGTAAGTCAGAATCATCTTTAGGCATACATATTCATAATAATTAAAAAGCAGAACCATATCGCAGAAAGTATACTGCAGCCAGCCTCAGCCACGGTGGTGAGCGTTAAAATCACCAGCTCCTCAGCTCGTAGGCCGCGTCGCCCCTCCGCGCCTACGCGGGCTTAAATTACACTCTAGGGGTGGGGCAGACAAGACTACGTGGAGTCGGTTTTGTAGCGATTCGTTTCTGTCACTAACTTTTGTAGCACAACTTTGTAGGACTTTTTAAGACAATGAAGATTAAAAATGCTATTTTATAGAATATGGCAATATTTCTAGTAAAATTATTCCAAATATAATTCTGCCATCTTAAAAGTATCATTGTAAATTCTGACATATAAAATAAATTCGGCCAAACAATAATTATATTAAATAATTTTTATACCTTTAAAATATTCGTATAAAGAAGATTATGCCAAGTGTGCTATGCCAAAAAAAAAAACAAGATTCTGCCAGATAGTGGGAAACCGTTTTGAATGTAAAATAAATGAAAAAAAAATGAGTGTATGCCAAACGATTTTCTGCGAAATGAAGTTTATGCTATGCGCTATTATGCAAAATAATATTATGACAGAAAAAAATCTGCTATACAGGGTAGACCGTATTTCCAATTGTCCATACATAGTAGTATTGCCAACACTTTCGGAATGCTCGCTCTTAAGAGTCAAGAAGCCGGTCTCCTTATTTACAAACAATAATATTCAAATCGTAAATCAAATATCTGGCTGCAGGTACATGTTGTTACTCTGACCATGTTATTTTAGCAGGAATATTTCTTCAATGTCATAAAAAATCTTAATAAACAATTATTTTTTAAATAATTGCTAATATCTTCACGCATGATTAAAATGATTGATTCTGAGACTTCATATTCTTTTCGGTCAGGATTCTTCATAGTGAACAAGACCGACTGTTGCTCAACGGGCAAGAATGACTACATGTGTGCTCCCAACATTGTGCCGAAAGACGATCCCGTGCATAGGTTCTCTGGCATTCGATGTCTGAACATGACCAGGCCGGTCGACTTTCAGTACTTGGGATGCACCAACGATAGTGTGCCGTCTCCGGTAAGAAGGATTGTGTAGTTTTTTTGTCTACATTTTTAAGTTTTATTTTGAAAAATATCATTAATTTGTAAAGCTCCAAAATTATCCTTTGAATGAAAAAAAAGAAAAAATTCTAACATTATTTTAGACTTGTGTTTTGTCACGATTCAAAATTCAAGTCATTTATTCAAACTAGGCTGAGAATCAGCCCTTTTCAACGTCAAAATTACATCCCTCAAAACGCCCACCCTTCACCACTTCCTAGTGCTTTAGCTGGGAAGAAGAAGTGGCGCAACAAACTCCCCAGCAGCACAGCTGGCTGTTCAGTTAGAAAGAAATGATTCTTATACCTAGATTTTTTTCTAACTGAACAGACAATTTTTTTGCATACTATTATATTATAAATAGTATGCAAAATAATTTATATTACGCAACACAAAACATAATTAAAATTATAAATTAATAGCCATATGACAGCTAGCACACGCCAATAAACCAACCAAAAACCTAGAGAACTAAATTCAAATTCATTTATTGGTGTGATTTAATTTAATTTGACCTTGTATTTGTTTGTTTGTTTGTTTATTCATGAACAATCAATTGTATCTGAAATTACATGGTATAGAAAATAATAAAAATAAAAATTTAAATAACATCACAAAAAACACGTAAAATATTACAAAAATGCTTATATACAACATACATATACAGGAATTTCGTTATAGATCATCAACAGCATAAAGACACTTATTCAACAGGAAACTTTTAAGTTGATTTTTAAAAGAGCTTGAGTAGATCGCTCTTTATAACTAGAGGCAACTTATTAAATAATATAACCGATTGATATCTGGAACTGTGCTTCACAATATTCAAATTTGGCTGTACCTTGCAACTTTTAATATCTTGTCTACGTGTGCCTTCTCTAAGCTGTCGTTCTTCTGCTGTCTCATATTCATGTATATATTTGGCCATGTTACTTAGAAGTACAAATATATAAATGCTCGGCACTGTAAGTATACTCAGATTTATAAAATGTTCACGGCAACTCTCTCGCTGCGGGATACGGACCAATGTGCGAATTGCGCGTTTTTGTAACACAAAAGCTCTTTTAATATTATAGTCATAACTTTTTCCCCAAAACATTATGCTATATCTAATTTTTGATTCTACCAACGCGAAATATACCAATTTCAATTGCTCAATGCTAATTTCTGATCTAAGTGCTCTTAAAGCATAACATGCGGAACATACCGATGCATTTATAGCATTTAATTCTCTTTTCCAATTTAGCTGTTCGTCTATATGTATTCCCAAGAATGTAACTTCCTTGACGAGGACAATTTTGTCGTCATTCAAAACAACCTCTAAATCGTCCTTATTTCGGGCTGTCGTTCTAAATAACAGTATATTGGTCTTGGCAGTGTTGATTAACAATTTGTTCATAGTAAACCACACGTGAAAAGCTTGTAATGCTGCATTTACAGTATCTGTTAATTTATCTATGTCATTTGCTGCTACTATGGCATTTGTGTCATCTGCGAAAATTACTGCGTATACAATAGTATAGCAGAATAAAAGAAGAGACGAACAGAATAAGAGATGAAACTGAACAACCTTTTCTATGGGAGTGGTCTATAGTAAAAGTTGTTATGTGAAATATGAAAAAAAAACTGCAATTTCATACAAAACTGCAATACCATAATAATATGTTAGAAGATCAAAATGCATGTCAAAACAGACAAAGTTGTTACCTTTTAAGTGAACACACTGCCTTAGAGGAGGTCCCTTCGTTTACCTACCATGCAGTGATACAGTGTTTCAATTTGCTTCCAAGATCGAAGAAGCTACAGCTGTTTACGATCTGTCACCAATATACAACAGCGGCAACAAAGGCGATACAACTGTAAGGTCGTTTGAAGGAGGACTACTCCTCACAGAGGTTGAAGATGGGATCACCTGGCCTCCCAATGGAACTGGCTTCTGTCCTGCTAACTGGCCTGGTGCAAAGTGCTTTAAAAACTGTAAGTATTTTGAGTGAGATTATTTTGGGCCCATAAAGGCGCCTTAACAGAAACAGTAATTGTAGCCGAAATCGGCAAGGGATGTTGTACTCCTTTATCAAAACATTGTTGCTAAAAACGAAACAAATCATAAACAAGTTCAATTCAATTCAAGTTTCTGAAAGAGACTGAAACTGCGAAGTGGTTCTTATTTGGGTTCCTTGATAAATTTTTGATTGTAATTTTATTGATTGTCTTGCTGGATTAATAAAATAATGTTGGAGCACACACAAAAAACTCATTGCTACTTCAGCGTATTCAGGTAATTGGCAATCTGGCTTCACACGATCTTAATAAGCCAGTCAAATTAGCGTAAAAAGAGAGGAAACCTCGGATTATTATGTCTCATTAGACATAATAAACACATATACACCTTCATTTTGGCGTTTTAAACGTTGTCTCAAAAGTCTTATAAAATCTCGTGTCTGCGTCGTACCTACTAGTAATTTTAAACTGATGGTTGGTTTATATGTAGATGGACCGTGGTGACCACCCAACCAGGTGGTTCTGCAATTACCAATGTATTATTTTACAGCAATTGTTTCAGGTAGCTCTCGTTGGAAGCGGATTTATGCTGCTTTAAACGTAGCCTAATCTTTTTAATTCTTCTAGACTCAAACTCCTTGCTGACGACCCAGTTATTCAGTACATGGTTCATGAGGCTTCACAATTACTTTGCGGAACAACTTGCTAAGATCAATCCGTGCTGGGATGATAATCAACTGTTTTACAATGCAAGGGAATTGAATATTGCGTTTTCGCAACAAATTCATATTTATGAGTGGCTGACGCTTTTAGTGGGTGAGTTTTTAAATTTATATTTCTCATTATTTTATTTTTATATTTATGTGCTTCTTATTTACTTATATGTGCTTGTTATGGGTGGTCGCAAATGTAACAGAAGAAGTGACGGGCGTACTTTGTTAAGTAAATTAAAAATCGTTTTTTCAACATTACAGTAATGAGGTACAATTGGTCCCAAACTAGATACAGCCTTTATTTGGAGCACCATTACCTATAAATATGAAACGTTTTGGTTATTTCTAATTAAAATTTAAAATTGGCGGCAGTTAAACTATTTAGCCTCTTCATATCGATTGCATTCGAGACTGCAAAACAAAAATTACAAAAATAAACGAATTCAGGAGGAAAACTAAATTAATTCTTATACATATTTATTTATTTAATTATATATACTTTATTGTACACCACAAAAATACATAACAAAAAAATAATTAAACACTAGAAAATATACAATGGGCGGCCTTATCGCTTTCCGCGATCTCTTCCAGGCAACCTTGGATACTTACATAAGTAATTCTTAAAGATAAAATATAATTATATAGATCAAATTTGGTATAATTTCTATATTTTGCTGGTGTTCTGTAATAAATGAGTATGTGTGTGTGGTTGGTTGAGAGCACGTAAGGGTGCGTGTGCCTCTGCATTGAGTCAATTACTTTTATTTGATTATAGGTACTAAGGAGCCATAGTTTCACTGTTTCATTTGGGTGTAACAGGTGTTGTGGATCTTTAGTACCGAGTTTACCTTATTGTAGATAAGTGAGTATGTAGGAATGATGGAAGTCGTTGGACAGATTGACTGCCGGGCTCGGGATTCTGAATATTCTCCTACTTTGATAGGCACTTAAATCAGTTCTCCTTGAAAGTTTTAACTGTCTTTTATAAATACAACAGTAAAAATGTACAGTTTACGCACCCCAAGAAGTGCTGCCTCTCTATATAATATACATACAGGGTGTAAGGGACAGCCCTCTGCAGACTGATGGGGTGAATTCAGTATATCATACTAAGATGACCGCTACATGAAATTATTTCAGGAACGATATGGGAATCCAATAAACCTGATTTGTTTTACTAACTTACACGCAATGTATCGCTACCGTGGCAAAACGCACGTAGCGAACGGCAGCGCAGCGAGCTTTCGGACGCCCTGTTGAACAGCTGATTTCACGCGTAGTTCGTTAGAGAATTTCAACATCCATTGCTTTTTTATTTTTAGCTGTTTTATTTACATTAATAGAGTACTGCGTACAGAGAATGTAATTTTAAACTGAAATAAAGGAATAGTAAATGAAAACCAGATTAAAAAAAAACCTGAGAAAATTTTCAGTGATATATGATTCAAAATAAAGAGCTGAATGCACCCTCTTAGTTTTCGGAGGGCTGTCCTGTAGTAATGGTAGGTATTGACTAGCATGACTTTTAAAACAGCACGTTGCGCTCTCCAACATATGAGTTCTAGCGACCCCGGCCTTCTAGTCCCATATTTCATATAAGATTATATAATGAAAGAGTTACGAATGCAGTAGTTCCGTCAACTAACAGCCTCAAACTGATAAACAGTACTCGAATAGAGACTGACAGGGCAAGGAAAACTAATTTACGAATTTCGGTAGAAGCACATTGACGTAGTAGTTTTGTAACAAAGATCAGCCTACGAACTCGTTTTGCCATAACCACAATGTACTGTTTGAAAGAGAAATGCTGATACAATGTCACTCCGAGGTATTTAAGGTGATCAACCTTTTCGATTTCCTAATACGGACACATGGAATTAGAGCTACCGGCAAGCTCGTTAGACTTACATCTGTGAATTTTAAAGCACATGTAACTCATCAAACTGGGTGTAATTCAGGGCTTTATTATAAACTTTTTCATCACATCTATTCAAAAAGAGCTAGTTTGTTCTTCGTAAACAGGGACCAAAATAGCTCTTTGATCCCTAGATCGCTATGGGTGTCGTTTTAATAGTTTTCGAGGTTCCTAAACCCGATAGTAAATGTACATCCAAGATGACAGCTCCGAAAATTTTCAAATTTTTCATCATTCAGGTATCGTTGTTATAGTTTTTAAAGCTGCTAAAGTTGATAAAGAGGTCAAGACGTAAATACAAGATGGCGGCTGCAAAGAAATTGTTTTGGTTTTAAATCATACCTGAGGGATGAGGTCGGACCGCACACGTTTTTTTTTTCTCATAGAGGGTGATGAAAAGTAAAGTATTCACCTCGGGAGCATCACTATTTTAAGCTCGAGTGAAGTACTTTGAATCCCTCGCTGTGTTCAGGATTCTACTTTAGAATCCTTCGTTCCGCTCTGGATTCAAAGAAACACTCTCGCCTTAAAAATAGTTGTTTGTTCCCTAGGCAAACAATCTACTATTTGCGACTTTTCTGAATTCATTTTTTGGGTATTTCTTGAGGTAGCCGCACTGAGGATATCTTTTAAGCCTTTGAGTGCTTTATTGACATCTTGACTACAAGAAGTGACAGAAGAACAATCCTCGCTGTCAAGATCTGATTTCAGCTTTTCATAGTAGACTTTTTGGATAAATTTTCACATGTTTTTATTATCATTTTCAAGTACTATGGCATGTTTATTTATGTCACTTAATTTACGATACCATTGGTACCCGCAGTTTTTGGAATTAGGACGTATTATTTTGTGTGTAGTGATTTTTTTTGCAGTTTTTTGACTTTCTTATTACTTAAACCTCAGTTACTCCGGTAGAGCATTTTGATCTTTATAAGAAACAGGATCGATTAACATCAATTTTTTTTATAAATTGCAGAATCAATGACGAACAACCGTACTTTTTCACGCGCCATTACGTTCATTTGTGTCTTTAAACAGCTCTATTTGTAAGCCATTGATATGTTATCTCCTTGGTTGCAATGTGTTGAACTAAAAAAGACGGTATATTTTTAAATAACACGACACCTTATGGCCTTTTATAATAATTTATTAGAAACTCGTAAATTTAGAAATTGGCCAAAAAGTTCCTTCTCCCCCTCCCCCCCAACCAGGGGGAGAAGGAACTTTTAGTAAATAAATAAGTCACCACCATTACAATGTCGAGTCTTAGGACAAATCATAAAATTTTTCACAGATGAAAACGTTTTTTTTTTTCGCTGTTTTATTTAACAGTTTTTTTCGGGATAATTATTTTTATGGAATCTTACAGGTAAGAAAAATTTGATACAATGCGGTATCGCATCAGACTCTTGTGGGTGCAGAGACTTTTATGATGAAACAATGTATCCACTAACAACCCTGGAATTCTTACTCGTAAATCGCTGGTTCCATATTATACAGCACGGATCTGCAAAGTAAGTATACGCAAGTGCTACCCCATCATTATGATTCAATTCTATCAATTAAAAAGAAATAACGAGATAATACATAAGGACTCCACGAGACACCTAGTGTGGAGTTCATAACGCAATTAGCTACTTTTGTATCTTATTATTTTTAATGTAATCCTAGCTATATATTATTATTTTAATTATAAGGAAATTTAAACCACTGTTTTTGGCAAATAAAAAATACTATTATCATCATAATGATATATTAAGAAAAACAAGTTTAGGACATAATTGTTTTCAAGTGATCGTTAATTTAGGTAGAGACTAAACAATACTAGATGTAGCAACTTTAATGCTACACTGTATTTATATAGTACCACTAAAATTTAAGGTCTTAGTTTAGTGCAAATAAATGTATTTTATTTCTTTCTTTTCTATCTTATTCGACTCCAAGTACTTATTTATGTAAATATATGTTTCCAGAATGTTCGATACTGACGGCACTTTCCTCAGAGACTATCCTATAGTCAACAATACCTTCAGGACTGGGTATTTGGCTGAAGGCAGAAACATATTCCAGTTTACACAAGGCAAATTTAGAACGCCGGCCAGAAAAGCTAATCATGGAGTTGATCCTGATGTGAGTGAGTCATTGTATTCCTAACCGAGAACAGGCTTTAATAAAAACGAAACACGTTTGGAATTATATATGAAATTAGCAAACAATCATTTGTTATAAAACTTTTAGTAATAATAAGAATATATCTTTGGGTGACGATGCACCATCTTTATATTTTACTCTCACGTCTTCTAAATTCTACTTCTACATCGCGATCTCATAATTGTTCAGCAAAAATTATTAAAGTACCCTGCATCATTCTGTTTCATACATCAGCTGGTGCTTTGCAGTTTGGTAGAAGTAGAAGTCTTGTAAAAAAAAATATTTCTGTGAATAAACACTTTCTCTTTTTTTTTATAGCGCATTTGAACCTTATCGAATTGGAGTTGAATTTGGAATACTCGTTCACGTATTTCAATTATCATGTTGTTAAGCGATTTGAAAATAGCACTGTAATCCCTACTAATACTCATTATGAAACCTAGAGGGATTGGTGGCTAAATGATAATAGCCGCATCTGGGTCAATAGAAGGGTTGGGTTAGTTTGGAAAAGGCTAGGTAGATTGTTTATTGTTTGTGATTGGTTGATTAGACAAATTATAAAACCTAAAATTTTAATTTCAAATTCTTTTGAATGTTTGTTCGTTGCAAGATAGATATTTTATAAGTCTGTTATGTTTGTTAATTCATTTGGTAGATAGTTTTTTTTATTTTTTTTATCTAATTATGTTAAGTACTTACCTACTGTTGTTAATGTTGAAATTGTCAGTACCGGTAATAAATGTAGGCCATCAATTAAAATTTAATACCTTACTTTATACACTCCAATTTTGTTTTGAAAATAAATTATCTATTTAATATTTATCTGTTTAGCGTAGGTAGTGCTAAATTGACTATTAGAATTAAAGAAATCAATTTGATAGGCCAAAACAGAACTTTATAATTTACTTTTAAAGAATTACATATTTATGGTGTGTACATTAATGATGTGTTACAGCTTTAAATTATTCATATTTATTTAACTTCAGATAGCACAACTGGGTCTACCATACATACAACGCTCTGTGGACATCCCGACCAGCGACTTGCATAAGAATCGCTTGTTTGGGCTAAGGCCTTACATCGACTACGTTCACCACTGCTTCGGGTATAAAATCAACTGCTGGAATGATCTTAGACAGATCATGGATGAAGATGTAAGGGTTCATTTGCTTCTGTTTCTTTAATATTAATATTTGCATTGATGTATGTCAAATTTTCCTTTCCTGCATAAGTTAAAAATAGTGAATAGTCTCTATTCCAAGATTATCTAAACTACGCCCATATACGTTAAAAATAATTAATAAGTACTTTAATAACTATTAAGTACTACTATTAGTATTTTCTCAATAAAATACTAATAATATTACGTAATCGTCGTCGTATTGAAAGGTTTATCATCACAAAGTACATAAATGACACTTTACCTTAAAAATCTCCTGAATCAGAAAAAAACCGGCGAAAACGCATTTCAAGTGATTTTAACTTTTTCATTTAATATTTCCAGAGAATCATAATAATGAAGGATTTGTATGACCATGTGGAAGACATTGATTTAATGGCCGGTCTATGGTCTGAGCGCCTTATCAAAGGAGGCAACATTCCTCAAACTCTGGCCTGTCTGATGAAGGACAGTATCCTCAAGACTATCAAAGGAGACAGACATTGGTTTGAGAGGTGTAACCGACCTCATGCGTTTACTCATGGTAAGTGATTTCTGGAATTCCCAAAATATATGGAAAAAAGAACCTCTATATGCTATTAGATTCAGAAGTAATTTATTTTTACTTCATTATTATTATTACTTCTTATAATATAATTATAAGGGTCAATGCGAGATTATAATAATATAAGACTTTAGATATTCAATTAGTATTAATGTTCTTAAGTATGTAAAGGTATTGTTTTTTTTTACTTTTTCAGCTCAACTGCTGGAGATCAGAAAAGCGTCACTAGCATTGTTGCTATGCACTGTTGGTGACGGCGTTACAGAAATACAGAGACATGCTTTTATGAATATAAGGCCAGAGTAAGTTTGTTTATTGCGCCACAAACTAAATAAATTATATCAGCGTGTATTACTATATATGTGTAGCTTATAAGTTACACATAGCGCCACACTTTGAAATACAAAGCAAAACTAACAAATTATGCCACACAAACTCCAACACCAATGTAACCATATTCGAATTTTCATTCACTAAGCCATAAATAGTGGTAATAGTTAATCACAAACTATAGAAATGCGTTTCAAAATTAAGCGCATAACCGCAGTTATTTAACTAATTCAACTTTTAATTACAGGAACCCATTGGTCAGTTGCTGTAAAATTCCGAAGATTGACTTCAGACATTGGGCTAACTGCACAAAGACGAGTGATTAATTGTAGTACCTACATACACTTACTTCGAGGATAGACAAATCGTCCAATAATCTAATAAACTTGTATCGTTTATGGCTTCGAATGAATTTTTCCATCTTCCAGATTATTTTCATGTGACTGAACTTAAGCGTTCCACAAGGCATTATTGTCGGGCCGATGCTAAATTATGTATTTTGTCGTCCAAACTTTCACATTTTTTTTCATCAATGAGGTCAATGGTATCAATACACTCTTTACACAAAAAAAAATGTTTGTAAATTATTTTATCTTATTTCTCTTCTTTTAAATAAATTCACATACAAACACAATTTTAGATAGTTTTAATTCTAACTGAATTTTAAAACCAGAGTTAATAAAACAATTAAACAGAAATGGGCATAACAGTAGATGCCAAACTTCAGTGGGGCCAACATATATCGAGCCTAGCGGGAAGGCTCAGTTCGGCCGCCTACGCCGTCAGAAAAGTAAGACAATACACTGACGTTGATACAGCTCGGTTAGTCTATTTTAGTTATTTTCATAGCGTTATGTCCTATGGTATTCTGCTGTGGGGCAAAGCTGCAGATATTCAAAATATATTTGTCCTCCAAAAACGAGCTATTCGAGCAATTTACCAGCTAGGTGCCAGAGTTTCTCTAAGAGATTTTTTCAAAGATATCGGTATTCTCACAGTGGCATCACAATTCATCTTCGCCAACATCTTATATATTAGGCAAAATATACACTTATACACTAAAAACAGTGATATTCACAATGTTAATACAAGAAGTAAGGATAAACTACGTGCTCCCTTTCACCGGCTTCATAAGGTTCATAACTCATTTGTTGGGCTTGGTATAACCTTTTATAACAAGCTACCCTCTTCTTTGCTAGATTTGCCTTTTAATGCGTTTAAAACTAAATTAAAGTCCAACCTTTGTTCAAAGGCATACTATTCTATCAACGACTACTTAAATGATAAGAATAGATGGTCGCTGTGATTAACTCAAGACAATGTTTAAATGTTCTTTCTCCAGAATTAGTTTACCTACTGACAGGTTATATGAGTTTATATAATTGTTTATAATTTTACTTTATAAGTCAATTTATTTTAATTTTATTTTAATTTAGTGCTGACATAATCTACTCATTACAATGTTTTTTTATGAGTTGTATTGCAATATGTGGTTAGCTAGCGACCTCGACAATTATTTATTTTACCTCGATGGTCCTAGTTTATCAATTGTAACTTCTAGTTACAGCTATATGTAAGCGGGCACGCCCTTTATGCCTGGAGGCTTTTTCTTTTTTTTTAGATATTGTTTACTTTTAGTTATTTTTATTTCTGCTTGAGTATAGTTCTCGATGCTTTTGGTTGGTATATTGGCGTGTGCTAGCTGTCATATGCCTATTAATTATAGCTATTTAATTTAAATTACTTTTTGCATATTGTAAATTGTCTTGCATACTGTTGTATAGAATCATTTTTTTATTTTTTTCTAACTGAACAGACAGCTGTGCTGCTGGGGAGTTTGTTGCGCCACTTCTTCTTCCCAGCAAAAGCACTAGGAAGTGGTGAAGGGTGGGCGTTTTGGGGGACTGTCTTATGTAATTTTGACGTTCGAAAAGTGCTGATTCTCAGCCTAGTTTGAATAAATGACTTTTGAATTTGAATTTGAATTTGAGAAAGTTAACCCCATTATTGAACTCATACCAAAAAGATAAAACTAAATCAAACCACGCACCACCGATACAAAATACCGATAAATAAAACTTCGGTAAAACTTTTAAGTTATCAACAGAGAGCAAAACTAGCTTACCAAACAAAACACTCAAAACCCCTCACTGCCACTCAAAAAATCGATTCATAACAATATACACCCATCAAAGTTTAATGCCGTCAATCAATACTGTTTGAACTAAAATGCAAGGTAGCTTCAAAAGGGCAAGGGGATCGCAAGGTAAACAGCGGGGCCCCACTGCGGGTAATTTACCAATTTACCCCAGCTCCAGTAAGCTAGGGGTTTGATTACTGACGCTACCACCTGACGTGAAAACGTTTAAGTGAAGAATTGTAAGGACTTTCCATTTTAATGTGTTTTACTCGACTACGGTGAATCCAAATAGGAGGGTTATTGTAATTGTTTGTAGAAATTATTATAAGCCATGAAAATTTGTTAAGACAACGAATGGTTAGGCTGTGGTCCTATTTGCATATGCATGATGTCATGAATATTTTTAGGTGAACACATTCAGGGTGCATCAGGTCAGATCATACTGTCATTATTGCTCGAGTGCTGAGATGGATGTATAGGCTATCATACGCGACCATTATCGTTTACCTTTAATTAATGACCGCCTACTAACCAAAATTAAAATGTGCACAACAAATACACAATATCTACTTAGATAAAGTCTTACCCAAATCACAAAAACGTTTTCTTGTTTTCTCAAGTCCACAGTCGTCGTGTTCGTTGCATTTTGAAGGATAGGTAAACAGTAATATTGTCGACGCATAGCTGACGGACTGTTTTCTACAAGTTTATGTTTACACTGATCAAATATTTCATTTAATTGCCTATGCATTATTTACGATAACGTCATAGGGTTCTTGATTCTGAACGATGGAAATTGTTTAAGCTTAGTAAAATATTTAAACTTATTAACCTGTAGAGGCCTATTTTCTGAGGCTGGTTTTACTCGACATACTTTTGTTCGAATGATTTAGTTGATTATTCTATCCGTCAGGCCAATAAAGTAAAATTATTCACAGACATAAACAGCGTGTACCTGCGTGTCCGCAGGGTAACATTCGTGCTCGAAGTATGTCGAATTGCCGTGACCTTAAGGTCACAGCCTGCCTCAACCGTCAGAGCTCAGCTGAACTGACCATGAAGGAAACAGTTAAAGTAGAGCTAAAAATAATGCTTTTGGGTCGTTGATTTATTTTTATTTATTTATTTTTCTGTTAATCCTTTTATCCAGAACATTAAAATTACATAGCAAGAAAAATGGCTTATTTGAACTAATAGCTTATTTTCCTCAAAGCACATTATCAAGTGTTTTAACTAGAAAATTACAAATATATATGTTTTAACTAGAACATTAGAAATTATAATAATATACTTTACTACCTGACTTAGCAAAATTTCCTTAAGATCTTGAAACAGTATCCCAATGCTACAATATCTCAATCGATCGACAGTGTTGTAGCAACTTCAAGTTTAAGCGAGCGACACATGCTGATATTGAATACACTTGAAACTTTATCCACTGCACTAACGACAGAACTTCACGGATTATCATATTCATAATTTTAATCAATAGTATTACGTCACTGGTGAATGGCTACACACTTTTGGGATAATTGGTGAATTTTAGAATACTGGATCCAAAAATTGACAAAAAAAAGATTACCGAAATAAGATCTTTTAATATCTGTGAGAAAGACTATTATGCTGCTGCTGGCCTGGTAGGTGATAATAACATGATAATAAAAGCTGGATTGGTAATAAATGGAGCAAGTTTGTAGACCAAGCTTTTTTACCCTGCATTCTACCCGAAAGTGACTAGTGCAAATATTATATGCTATTAATAATGTCGTACATACGCGACTTGATTGAACGCGCGGTTATGTCATATTCAAAGAAAACGCATGACGCGGTGGCCATCGCGTACTGGCGCGACTATCACTTTCGGTTAGGACGCAGCCTAAGAGTGTTCTAATTCCACAATTTAGTCCTTAGATTGATATAGACAAAGACACTAAATGAAAATTAATCACTAGTACAATAGTCAAGCTAAAGCTCTCACCACAACTTGACCTTTTACTATAAAAATGTGAGCATTCCTTTATTTATTTAGCAAAAATAACAAATTAAATCTACTTTTTGACGCATGTTCACAATAAAACAAAGTCGGTGTAATACCAGAATTAATATCGGTGAGTTTCCGTAATAAGGACAGATGGCGCCACTTTGTCTCGCTCAGTGGGGCAGCCGGAAAAATCTGAAAACTGGTTACTGGGACAAGAATTTTTGTGGGCAATTTGTTTGTGGGTGTATTTTGGTGTATGGTGAGAAAATGTCCGTTTGTTGCACGTACATGTGGCCCATCTAGTGGTTCCGTCAGTTACTGTTTTTACAAAATGAGTTTTTCTTTATTTTTATGCATCTACTATTACTTTTTCAACCTGAAAGGTATTAATAGGGTTCTTTGCCTCACCAGCTGTACTTGGGACAAAAAAATAAGTATCTAAGATTGTACAGTCAGTTCGTACATCAAGGCCTCAATTTCTTCCATACCTTGTAATTCTGCCTACATCGTTAGTTCAAATAGCGTGACGAAGTTGCAGTCTTTGAATAGGTCATACTTATGCTCATATGGGTACAGAAACCCATAGTTCAAGTCAAAAAAGTACAATGCTACAATGTTTCTGTATGTGCTCAATATGAGCTCACGTCTGAATATCGTCAGTTCTAACTTTCCATTCCTAGTAGATCTTATTTTTTTTAGGAAGAAACTTACTGTTTTTAGTTTAAAAGAAAGAAAAGAAAATACATTTATTTGGCACAGACTAAAAGGCACAGAAGTAAAAAGAAAAAGAAAAAAAAGGAAAGAATACAAAATAAAAAGTGTAAAAGTGCGTTGCATGATACTAGCAGGAATGTGTCCCTCACGGCTGCGCCAAATAGGCCCAGTTCAGCATAAATGCCAGACAACTAGTGCCTGACGCTGGTTTTCAACTGGACCTGAAGTGTGAGGTGACGAATATAAATCAGTTTTATATGCTGCAATGTGTGCAATATGCTGCAATGTATGTATGTACTTAAATAAAATAAAGGACAATGACAAGAATTGGCTCGAATCATGTAGCGTCCGACAGACTTTTAATATTTATGATAATTTATAATATAAAACAGTAAGAATTATAGAGTATAAATAAAATCTGTAGTAATCTGGTGTAAACCGTTTAAAAGTCATTTTAAATAGTTATTCAATTTTTCAACACGTTTCCTATCTGCAATTTCAAATAGAAATGTTGCCAATACCAAAATAAAATAATATCGATACGAAATTGCACTTGCAAATTGATTGCAAGTGATGAAATTATTATGAAATGAATATGATTATGAAACTACGTAAGTGAATTTATTTATTTATTTAACCATTTATGTACACACATAAATAAACAGACAAGATTAAAAGAACAGAAAAATACGTACAAAGGTGGTGGTGGTGGTGTTATTACATATATAAGTCGTAACTCGTAATTCTTAATTAATAAATAGTATTTAGTTATATTTTTGAATATATTTGATAACAATTTATAATAAGTTAATTCGATTTTCGATACAATTTAGAATATTTATGATTATAGTACTGGCAACACTTGATCTTGTTTTTGTAGTTGTCATTGATGATTGTCAAAAAGTTTTACTACTTCTCCTGCGCGTTTTATCACGAGCGTCGAAGTGATTACGTGTTTTTGAGTTTTGTGTTGTATATTGCTGTGTTTCTGGACTCCGATTTTCTACCACATACGACTGTTGAAACTGAACCTGAAACTGTATTACTCGCTGACCCGGCTCGTCCAACCGAACATCTGAACCTGCCTACTTGTTGACCTGGCTTTTCTCACACCGACGGACCTTTAGTCTACTAACCATGATTCGCTGCATTAATTGTGGAGTAAATGCCTTTCGAATGCGACGATACTCGTTAGAAACTGAGACTGAAGAGATTCTGAAGAATAATAAATTGTTAAAAACTATCCATGTGTTTTTTTTTCATACCTACATTCTAAAATAATATAAGTATGTTATAATTATGTATATTTACTATGAAAAAATATATTATGCGAGGATAATATGTGCCAAAAATCATTAATTAATTAATAATTTAATAGTTTATTTGTTGTTATCGTTAAAATTAGAAGTATTAAGTAGACAACTTTAAAGAAGCATAACTTTTTTTGGTGTACTTCTTATAGAAAACTAAATATACTATCAAATTCTATAATTATTTTCCTTTTTAATGATATATAGTTCATCTTTGTCGGTTCTGGCCGAGTCTTGAAGGACAACTTGGCATTCTCCTTTGTGTAAGTTAATAATAATAATAAATATTTCAATAGTAGATCCAAGATAGATCGTGAGAATGAGAAAGAAACATTCCCACCAAATTAACTGTATAACAGCAGTTCTTTACATTATCGTGCAACATTATCTGACAGAAACACTGCAAGGTACATACTCGTAAATATCATATAATTGATAAATTTAGTGTAACCATATCCAGCTTCCGTTGCGCACGGTCTATGAGGTACTGCCATAAGCGTCGTCTTAAAGTGCCTATCGTGTTAACAGCTCTAATCGGTGGTGGCAGGTTGTTCCATACTTTGGAGGCCGCATAACGAAAACTGCCTCTAAAAGCGGCTGTATCCTGAGACTGAGTCGAGAGCTGTTGCGAGCATTGCCTTCTCCCGCATTCCCGTCTACTCGTAACCCAACTTAGTTTGTTGTATAAGTAGTTCCGTTTCTGCCATTTAACCACACCGAAGAGAAGGCAAGCTAAGTGTAGCTTGCGTCTGGATTCCATTTTTAGTGTAAAATGCGTGTTTAAGAAAGGTGTTACATGACTTCTGCGAGGAATATTGTAAAAAAAACCGAGCACAAGCGTTTTGTACTCTTTGGATGAGGCGGTCTGTACGAGATATACTGTGTCAGCGTAGCTCAACCTAGACAGAACCAGGGTTTCCACAAGCTGTTCCCGTAGTGTTTCTGACTAGTAATGACTAATCTGTACAGAACTCACAGGCGGTAAAATCAGTTTCTTACCGAGTCCGCTACGTGTTTTTCGAAACGAAGGTCTTTATCCAAAATGAGACTACGATTTCGGGCTTCATAGACTGTCAATTGGTTCGCCCATTAACTCCAGGTGAAACGTTGCGGGTAGTTTAGCCAGTTGCTGTCTAGTGCCAAATACCATGTATTTGGTTTCGGTTGGGTTTAGCGATAGGCAATTCTCTTCAAACCAAGGGGCGATTCTACGTAGGTTAACGCTTAGATCTTTGATGGCACTATCGTACTCATCTGGTCTAAACGATATGTAAACTTGAACGTTGTCAGCGTATATGTGGTACTTGCACCTCTGGAGGCATTTAATTATAACAGCACAGTACAAAATAAACATAATTGGGGACCCCTCTCTCAATGGAAGTAAGAATAGATGTAAGAGCAGTGCCGTCACCCAGACGTAGATCCTCAAGTGGTTTTCGATCACTAAGGTAGCTGCGGAACCATTGCGTAGCGCTGGCAATTTAGCTACAACAGTAATAACGGGATATTTATAGCGTCAAATGCCCGGGAAAAATCTAGCAAGACCAGCAATTAACACATTCCTTTATCTTGGGCTGATAGTAGATTATCAGTAACATCTATCAAGATAGTCGCAGTACTGCGCTGTTTTCTAAAACCAGAATGTAAGTCCGATAACACATCATTTTGTTCTAGAAATTGTGTTTGGTTTGGATGTTTAAGTAGGTGGAAAACGAAGAGACAAAAAATTTATTGAAACAATCCAAAAATGTCCTTGTAATGTTGAGTTTGGAAAGATAATAGAATATAACTCTTTATTATTAGAGAAAGAGAATTGTGTTAAATGGTCTATGTGATATTAACTAATTGATCACCAATTCCACAGACATGTTGTGTGGTGGTACGGAACCGTGACGGTGGTTGGTATAACCTTTTATAACAAGCTTCCTTTTTCTTTGCTAGATTTGCCTTTTAATGCGTTTAAAACTAAAGTAAAATCCAACCTTTGTTCAAAGGCATACTGTTCTATCAACGACTACTTACGAGTAAATGATGTGCTTAACTCTACTTAACTAACGCTGTGATTAACTCAAGACAATGTTTAAAAGTTCTTTTTCCAGAATTTAAATTAGCTTACTGACAGGTTATATGAGTTTATAATTTTACTTTATTATTCAATTTATTTTAATTTTATTTTAATTTATTGTTGAAATAATCTACTCATTACAATGTTTTTTATGAGCTGTATTAAATATGTGGTTAGCTGGACAATTATTTATTTTACCTCGATGGTCCTAGTTTATCAATTATAACTTCTAGTTACAGCTATATGTAAGCGTAAACAATATAAAAAAAGAAAAAAAAGCCTGCCTCCTAAGCGGGCACGCCTTTTTTATTTCTGCTTGAGTATAATTCTCGATGTTTTTAGTTGGTATAATGGCGTGTGCTAGCTGTCATATGGCTATTAATTTATAATCTAAATTATGTTTTGCGTAATGTAAATTATCTTGCATACTAATACATAGAATAATATATTCTAATTGAACAGACAGCTGTGCTGCTCTCAAAAACTATTTAAAAACGGTATGAAAAGAATAAATTGCTGACAATTCTCTATGTTTTAAGGCAATTAGTTTTAATTACAGATAAGCTAAAACGAAAACAACTAAGTATTTTTTTAAATAAAACCCGTTTGCAATTCATTTTACTTGAATTCGACTGAAAACTTGAATTAGGAAAACAAATATTATAAAAAGAAAAGAGTTATTAGCAGTCATTACTTGAGTAAAAGTTATCATAGAAAGTGGGTTAAAATGTTGCTCAAGAGTATTTTAATATTATTTATTTTCGTGGTGTCAAATACTGCTGTGTTCTATGATAATTATAATGGCACAAGGGTTTCAGACACTATGTTGGCCTATTATAACTCAACGGGTCGACTTGCGTGAGTATATTTTCGAATTAATATATATTTTGACTCATCTACACAAATGACAACCAAAATACCCCATATTAATCGCGTAAACGATTATATTTCAGCAGAGGTTTGTAGTGGATGCCTACTTTGGCACAATTCAAGTTTGTCGGCTTTATAGTCTGAGAGATTTCCGACTAGTTATTATTTTTATAATGGAAATATAGGTAGGCATGGTTTAAAAGAATAGTAGATTGTTATACAAGGATCGAAAGGAATCAATTCCCACACGAGGTATTTAGACCGAGTGGGAATTGATGACTTTCACCCGTGTTAAACACTCTACTTTTCATTTCGAATAAATGAAAAGTAAAAAATTGAAGATTTTATAAAATATTTATTGATAACAATAACATATGTAGTATCTATTTAAAATTAATTGAGAAGTTAGAACAATTTGTGAAATTTAAAGTAAAATTTTTGTTTGGAACATTTACGCTGATTGATAATTATATTATGACAAAGGCTGTGATGGATGTCTGTAAAAGTAGGAGACTCTGGTATTTGATTAGACGGTGGAATCCATGGCAGAGACTCCCTTGAAGTAGTTGGTTGAGGTGAATTGGGGCGTAAATTTATAGTCTCAGTTAATTTGTTTGAAATTTTAGTTTTACTTTGGACCGAATCCTCAATGTAGCCTTCCACCACTGTGCTGGATTTACATCCTCCGTGTATTTTTAACATTGTCAAGTTCGCCCCAGAATCGGCTAACAGTGTCGCTGACGTTCTTCTAAAACAATACCCGGTATACTGCTCACAGTTTGGTAAATTCAAATATAGATAGTGCAATCCACGACAACGCGCCCCACTCCGCTCCGCTCCGTACTTAAGTACAGCTTACAGTACAGTAATCGACTTGTCCGATGAAGCGCCAGCCCGCGCCGCAGCTGAGCGCGTCGCTTTAAATTCCCCGCATAATAATAATGATATATCCTTGATCCAGCCTGTCTCATCTTTTGCTGTCCTCCCCTCAGCGACGCCCTAAGCCGAGGTTCGTACCCCACAGGGGGTGCCCTTAGCGAGCGTTCGCCTAATTTTAATTTAGAATAGTTTTGCTCCTGGCTGGAGGCTTTGAGTGTAGTGCTTAAGGCAGCCACAGGATTGTTCGGTTGAGCAGTAAATACCTTAGTGGTATACCTGCGAGATGCAATAGTAAAAAAAAAAAAAACAGTAATCGCGGAATGTGGCGCGTCGTCGTGGAGTGCACTACCTGCATGTTGCTATCTGCTTCAGCATACCTGAGATTTTATTTTTACCCATCACTTATTTATAGCATTTTCCCTTTTATTAGTTGAGAAAATAGCGATCCGTTTTTCTGACACTAGGTCGGATTTTTATATACTTTTTTACTATTTGTGTAAACTCTTCTTGTACTACAATCGTGCGATCAATATTAGTTTTGGTTTTAGTCAATTTTATGAGTAATAACTGGCCTTGATTTTCAACGTCGTTAATTGTTAGATTTGTTAGCTCACTGCTTCTGAAGGCGCCACTTATACCGCGTATCAATACCACCTGTGAAAAACATATAATTTTGTCAGTATTTATCTTTAAGGTATGTAGGTAAAATAAACACTTAAGAGCGGCCAACCCGACATACTTTTCATAGAAACGCTCGTACGTGATTATGGCGTTGTAACGCATCTTTATTTGATTTTTTGTAACTAATATGTATATTGTGTACTATACCTAGGTTTCTATGAAAGCAAAATATAAAAAAATTGAGAAAAAAAATCAGTATAAGCCTCCGAAAATCAACTTTTTTGCACAAATTTCACCTGAACTTTGGCTGGTCATAATGTACTCATAAATAGTAAAAGTAAAGAAAACATCTGCATAGAAACCTTGCACATGTAATGAAGACTCTAAATGACCAACATTTATTATAAAAACTTGTAAGGCTAACTCAAAAACACGTATTTCCTGAAACAAATTTCTACACACTATTTTTCGTACAATGTTATCGCGTTCTCACTTGCTTGTTAGAAGTTGTCACTTGCGCTTGATGAAACAACAAGCTTTTCGAACATGCTCGCGTTGTCGATAGACGGGCCGGGAAGAGCCCTCTTAAAGATCTTTTACTTTAAAAATGCACGCCATTCCAACGTCATTACTATCAATATACGCAATCTGGTCAGTGTCATTGTCTCTTTTTATGCAAACCTATCTATAATACATTTCAGAGTAGACGCCAGGAACGACGTTCATTTTTAGAGTAAAAGACCTCTCCCTACCTAGATAAATATTTATAGCTTACCTTCATTGCCAAATATATCTCGTCAGGAGCTTCATTTCAAAATGTTTCCACTTCGTAAGAGGTGAAAACCTTAGCTTTTTTGCTCTTGAACCCCAGAGACTGTCTTTTCAAAAACGATGTTAGATTATGGATTTTTTTCAAATATACATTGTGTTTTTACACTTAGTGTACTCTTGAGCATTGAATACCTGCTCCATAGCGTAGAAGGCTGTATTTTGCTAGATAGTCCATTGAAGTATGTAAGAAACACACTTTCGGAAAATGATTTTATTTTCTTGTCTGCTCGCCACTTCATAAAATCATTGTATGTATTTAAGTATCTTTCCTTTGAAATTTCTGGCAAAAGATTTTGGATTACTGTATTTGCCTCGTCTTTTACCGAATCTGTAGTCAACATTTCCGAATCACTAGAACTCATTTTTAAACAAATATTATTCAATAAAACCGAGATTTTGAATTTCGGTACAGCTTACAGAGTTAGTATCCCGCCAAATTAATATGAATAACAAGACTCCATTTTTTTAATAGATATTTTTCTATGATCATAGATCTATGTAGGTATGTGATCGGTCTATGGTATTTCGTTTGTTTTTAAACCTGCTGTCTATTTTCAGTACTTGCACCATTGACGTCAAACCTTGCAACTCGATGGAATATCGACGCGTTGATGGCACCTGCAATAACCTCGACCACCCGTCAGAAGGCACCTACAGTGTAGTTCAGCCGAGGCTACTGCCTGCCTGCTACTTCAATGGTAATGTGCAATAATATTTTTTTTTTCAGACACACAGTTCAGCGTGGTAAAATTATTCATCATCACCGTGGCCGCCTTTTGTGGCATGCTTCCCTGGTATTTGCGAGTAAAAAGTGTTATTAATACACAAAATGTAAATAAGCAAAATAAATATTTAATTTCTCTAAATCTAAAATATCCCTTCCACCCCCGACAAAAAACCCCACTAGACATAAATTTCACTTACAATGGAAAAACAATAGAAGTCGTTAATGAATTTAATTTACTTGGCCTGGATATAGACACAAACATTAATTGGAAATCACACATCAAAAAGATCAAATCAAAACTATCCAAATTTGCATACGCCCTTCGTGAAGTCAAAAAGACCACTAACCTGAAAACTGCACTTGTTACATATTATGCCTACGCACATGCATGGCTCAGCTACGACGTAATATTGTGGGGAAACAGCACAGAAGCACCAACAATTTTCCCGTGGCAAAAAAGATTAATAAGAATCCTTGTAAATATAGAAGTCACCGATAGTTGCAAACCTCATTTCCAAGAAAATAAAATACTTACCCACCCTTGCCTATACATTCTAGAAATATGCAAATTCGTTCGAAATTACAAGCACTTTTACACGACAAGAGAAAACATACAGTCTAAATATACATTACGCCATAAAAATAGGTTAAACTTACCAGGTTCTAAGTTAAAAATGCACTCAACAAGTACACCAGTCATGTCAATTAAAATATATAATAAATTACCAGAATTAATAAAAAATGAACAAAACATTTAATACTTTTATAAACAAATTAAAACTATTCCTATTATCTAAATGCTATTATGTTATCAATGATTATTTAAATGACAAATTTAAATTAACTGGTTTTATAAAATAATTATAATAATAGGTACTAACTAAGTAAACAAAATTGAAAAAAAGCCCTCTTCCTCTCTCCTACTTTTGCTGTGCCCGACAGGGACCACAATGATCATATTATTTTGTTAAACCTACCACCTAAGTTCATATGTGGAAGCAATAAATATATTGAGTATTGAGTAAGCATTAAACTAAGCAGAGAGCGTAGGTAATTGTTAATCATCAAGAAAAGAAAGAAAAGTCTGGAACAAAACATTATACTATTGTTAAAAAGAAATTGTTATTGACTTTCTCTTATCTAAAACGTTAGTGACACGCACACTGGTGCCGATTCTCTTGTCATAAATGCCTCTAAACTAGACAAAAAATCACCAAAATTTAGTTTACTCCTGTCAAAAGATGATTTCCCATTCTGAAATAGACTAAAGTGACAGAACTTAACTATATTTTAGTTTGACAGTACTAAGATAGCATTGAGAGTTTAATTTAGTGAAAATGACAATTTAGCTATTCTGAATTTCACTTTTTTCACCAAAAATTTTAATTATCTAACTATTTCTGACCATTTTTAATCGCCACTAAAAATGGTGTGGAATATTATTAGTTGTCATGAGCTTTTAAAATTTACACAAACACCTCGACTTCAGGTGCAAAAACAGTACTGTAAATATTTTTCTTTTATTTTGCTCATATCTCGAAAATGATTTATGTCCTATCGCAAAAATAATGAAAATTTCGACCCCCTTTATAAGAACCTTATACCCCTAATACTCAAAACGTAGGTATTTTAGGGGTAGGGCAAACAAGTATGTATCACGTGGACTCGCAATTGTCAAATTCGATTTTAGTTGCGTCAAAATAATTTTTAAATTTACAGACTTTTTATTGCAGAATAGCATTAAGATTCTCATAGCCAAAAGTAAGGAATTTTAGTTAGTTTAGTAAATAATCGGCACCATTATCAAGAAAGGAATGTCAGAATTTAAACTAAATGACATATTTTTGTCATGTTCTACAAAAAACAATTTGAATTTATTAGAAAGTAAAAAAGTTTCACCTTGGCAATTACGATAAAGCAAACAAACTAACAAATTACATCGTATTTTAACATTTTTATAAAGAAGACTTATCTACCTTTAGAGAATCCAACCTAGGAACGACGTTCAGCCTTTTGTTTAATGAATGAATAGTATTTCAAATAAAATGTAGTGATGTTAGAAATATATAATATTAGTATCGCGAGTGGGTTGGCTAAAAATCCTGCCAAACAAAAAAAAAAAACAAAAATGTCTTTTTTTTAACATTGCAAGATATACTAATTGAAAGAGCTTTTCAAGAAGAACCTTTGCTACTAACTCGACTTTTGCCAATTTTTAGTAATTTCTGAGTTGATGATCTAAATTGGTGACTACTTGGCAACCTAAGTTTAGGAATGTTCTTGGCTCCCAATGGCCCTAAGTGATGCATCAATGAATAGTGCTCTCTATGAGAAACATTTTTTACTAAAACTAAGAAATCGCTAAACGAATGAGAACAATTAAAAAAAATGGTTTTGATTTTTTTATTAACATAGTCTGTCCAGGATTTTTTTCCAACCCACTCGCGATATGTTCTTTTTACATACAAAATTTGATATAAAATACTTTTCATCCATTAAACACATGGGTCAAGGTCTTCTCTAGGTCGGATCTTAGAACTCTACAAATTATTCACATACCTCGTAATGATAATCATAAATTAATATCTTTAAAAAAAAACTCAAAACGTACCATTAAGTGGTGCTTTTATGTAAATAATCTCACCGCGAAAACAGGTGAAGCGAGTCTAAAGTGAGCAGTCAATATTGGCTATTTTTATAATGCCTGGAGCATTAGGTGAAATAGCAGCTCACTTCAAGCTTACTTCACCATAATCTTCACGATTAGTTTTTTACAGAATAGACCTACTGGAGTTAATAAGCTAAATCATTAAAATACAAAGTTCTCAATTAAATTTACCTCAAAAAATCTGTTACAGGCTCGTATCCAAGACGGGCAGTCTGCGGCAAAGAACTGCCGCTGCCCAGACGAGTCCGCGTCAAGGTACTGTGTGAAGGCACTTCACTCAACACTGTACTGACACAAGCAGTGCCTGGGTTCGCTATATTCTCTTTCACAGACGTTGGATCATCGCACGATACAAGTAAGACCTTGTTATTGTAATTTTGTCATAGTTTAATAGGTTTTGGGCCTCCAGCAGTCTACGTTTACAACTATTAGTAGCCTCTACGTTCGCAAATTAGTCTCCAAAAATGGAAACAAATATGTGTTTTTAGGAAAGTAACTTTTACACCCACACATAAAGTTCAGTTTCGCTACAACTTCAACAATTTCTGGACTAGTCATTGTGTTTAGTCTTTAACCAATGTTGAAATATCTTCCTCCTTATTCAAGGAATCAGGAGGATCATCACCCAAAAGTTGACTGGTAGAAAATGCATTAAGTCCACCTCTGTATATTTATGTGATTGAAGTATTAAATAAATAAATAATTCAACAAAGAAAATATGACTGTAGTCAAATCATAAATCAAATATCTGGCTGTAAACATGTTGTTACTCTGGCCGTGTTACTCGTATTTTAGATGGAATCTTTCTTCAACATCATAAAAAATCTTAAAAAAACAATGATAACATAACATAACATCACGCCTTGTTCCCTGAAGGGTTGGGCAGAGGTGTACCTGTAGCAAGTACACCCACATTTCGCCAGTTATGTTTAAGTCCCATGTAATAGGACTTAAACATAACTGGCGAAATGTGGGTGTATATTTGCGAAATCTTATTTGCCTCTTGAATGTGATAGTGGGATTTAAATAAAATAAGCATAACCCTTGGTAACAGAGATTACTACTTACGATAACCGAACAGTTAAGTAGTTGTTTTTAAACATCATTACGTTATCTTATAATAACTACCTACCTAAAAAACATAGTAGTTAGTATAACTTGGAGTAGGTAATCAAGATATGATCAGGCTATACAAAAACATGACATCAGTGTTATTCTAGATTTCGACAATATTTGCATACAAATAAGTAGGTACTTATTCCAAATTTTTACTCCTACATAATTACATAATTATGTCTACAGAACATTAAATATATGTAGAAACGTACAAAATAAGGCTTTCTTTTAAATGCGCAGTTGAAAAGATTATTATATTGAAATAGATTGCGCCAGCAAAGTAAATAAAGTGTTGCGCGTTACAACTCAACTCAACTCAAAGCATTTATTTTAATTAAACCATTTACAGGCACTTTTGAATTGTCAAAGAGTCAGTCAGTTAGTCAGAAAGTTGAAGCTAGTTGCCCATTCCAAAACGTAGATCTCTATGGAGAAGAGATAAGGGGGCGAGCCTATTGCCGCCCCCGAGCACAACTCCAGACTCCGGGCTGCTACTGAGAAATTCCAGATAGAAAAACCCAATAATACTTTGCCCGACCCGGGAATCGAACCCAGGACCTCATGCTTAGTAGTAAAACAACAACAAACAAAACAATAACCAAACAGTGATGTTTTATTTAATGGCTAATATCTTCACGCATGACTCAAAATTTTTGATTCTGAACCTTCATATTCTTTTCTGTCAGCTTTTTTCATAGTGAACAAGACCGACTGTTGCTCAACGGGCAAGAATGACTACATGTGTGCTCCCAACATTGTGCCGAAAGACGATCCCGTGCATAGGTTCTCTGGCATTCGATGTCTGAACATGACCAGGCCGCTCGATTTCCAGTACTTGGGATGCACCAACGATAGTGTGCCGTCTCCGGTAAGAAATTCTGCATATATTTTTTTGAACATTTTTAAGTTTTAATTTTATTTTATAAACGTCATTCATTTGTGAAGATCAAAAATTGTTCTTAGGATGAAAAGAAAGTAAAAATTATTTTATTTAGATTTTTGTTTTTTCACGATGAGATTTTGATGTAGGTACGAGTACGTCTACGTGCGTTCGTCTCTAAAGTTTCACCACTAAATTTAATTTGACTCTGTATACAGCAGATAAAATAGTATATAGTATATAACAGAATAAAAGAAGAGACATACTTAAGGGAGTGTGGTACTCCTGAAAATTAACAACTTATTCTATGGGAGTAGTGTATACTAAAAGTTGTTCTGTGAAGTATGAAAAAAAAAACTTACTATGATCTATACAAAATTGCAATGCAATAATAAAGTTAGACGATCACAATGCATAGCAAAACAGTCAAAGTTGTTCCGTTTCATGAGTACTAACACTCCCATAATGGAGGTCCTTTCGTTTACATACCATACAATGATACAGTATATCAATTTGCTTCCAAGATCGAACAAGCCACATCTGTATACGATCTGTCACCAATATACAACAACGGCAACAAAGGTGATACAGCTGTAAGGTCATTTAAAGGAGGACTGCTTCTCACAGAGGTTGAAGATGGGATCACTTGGCCTCCCAATGGAACTAGCTTCTGTAATGCTAACAGTCCTGGTGCAAAGTGCTTTAAAAACTGTAAGTTTTTTGAGTGAGATTGTTTTGTGCACTTTTAGGCGCCTAAATCAGAAACAGTCATTGTAGCTGCAATCGGCAAGGGATATAAGTTATTTTGTACTCCTTTATCAAGACATTTTTGCTAAAAACGAAAAAAAAAAACTTACTGCTACTTCAGAGTATTCAGGTAATTGGCAATCTGGCCTCACACGATCTTAAAACAAAATATTTATCTATAGAATTTATCCACTGGTAATTATTTACTGTTGTTTGGTTTATAAGTAGATAAACTGTGGTGAGCACCCAACCTATGATGGTTTTGCAATTGCAAATGTATTATTTTATAGTAATTGGTTCATTAGCTCTCATTGGAAGCAGATTTATGCTGCTTAAAACTTCACCTAATCTTTATAACCCTTCTAGACTCAAACGCCTTGCTGACGACCCAGTTATTCAGTGTATGGTTTATGAGGCTTCACAATTACTTTGCGGAACAACTTGCTAAGATCAATCCATGCTGGGATGACAATCAACTGTTCTACAGTGCCAGGGAATTGAATATTGCGTTTGCAGAACAAATTCATATTTATGAGTGGCTGACGCTTTTAGTGGGTGAGTTTTTAAATGTATGGTTTGCTGTGTTAGTATAATCTTCTCTTTATTTAATTTTCATATTTTATGTGCTTATTATGGGTGATTAATTACTTGTTCATTCTGGTGTTACGCGACGCATCTTCCATCAGAAGGGCGACCATCCTTACAGCTTACAGTGTCGAGTCTTTTGTTTTTGAGTGTTTTTTATTCTGCAGTTTTTTTTTTAAGTATATTTTTTTATTTTTTTATGGAATCTTATAGGTAAGAAACATTTGATACGTTGCGGTATCGCATCAGACTCTTGTGGGTGCAGAGACTTTTATGATGAAACAATGTATCCAGTAGCAACCCTGGAATTCTTACTCGTAAATCGCTGGTTCCATATCATACAGTACGGATCTGCAAAGTAAGTATATGCAGCGCTATCCCATCATTTTGATTCAATTCTATCAATTTAAAAGAAATAACAAGATAATACCTAAGGACTCCACGAGATGTGGGCGACGTGGTGAGCGCTCTGTTCCCTTCGAGAGGGGACCATACCTCCCCGGCTATGGCTCCGTCTACTGCGGTGCTCGATGTGGACCACACCGCCGACGACGACGACGAGTCTCCGGAGGTGACCGAGGTACAGATGAGAGTGGCGGTACGTAGGCTGAATGCCAAAAATACCGCCCCAAGACTCGACGGCTTACCTGGGAAACTCTGGGTCTTGACCTTGGAGGCTCTCGGGCCTAGACTAAGGGGGCTCCTAAGCACATGCTTGGAGAAAGGCCGGTTCCCACTTCGTTGGAAGATGGGGAAACTGATCCTCATCAAGAAGCCGGGGCGTCCTGCGGACTCTCCATCCGCTTATCGGCCCATCGTGCTGCTCGACGAGGTGAGCAAGCTCTTTGAAAAAGTCATTGCACACCGCCTCGACCAAACTGCTGATCTACCTCTGTTGTGTGGTCAAGGCCTATTTGACGGACAGGGCCGTCCGTCATCTACCGCGGTCACCAGGGAAAATGGAACCGGCGAGAGATGTAGTAAGGTGGAATTTCGTGGAGCAATTCTGACCTTTGGCTCACAGACTGGAGCGGGCCAGGGCTGCCTTGCAGCGGCTCCTGCCTAATCTAGGGGGTCAAATGCCTCCTGCCAGAGGCTCTACGCGGGGGCTTCATGGCCCTTTATGGGGCACCAGTGTGGGCGCGTTCGTTAAGGCAGCGGCCAGCGCGCCGGTTGAGCGCGTCCTAGGGGGTCATAGCCATCCGGCTGGTCCGGAGATACCACACGGCCTTCGGTGAGGCGGCGAGCCTCCTTGCCGGATTGCTGTCATAGGATCTGGAGGCAAAAGTCATAAGCACATATGGGAGTGGCGCAAGGAGGCAAAACGCCGGGGCGTAAAACCAAATCAAATCATGGCATAGCGGACAGAGCTCTGGCGGGATCTCATGGCGTCATGGAGAGTGCAACTGTCACCACCCAGTGCTGGAAACGCCACAATTGCGGCGATAAGTGGGGACTTATCGCCGCAATTGTGGCGTTCCCAGCACAGAGGGGTCTTTGAGGAGTGGCTAGAAAGGCACCAGGGCATCCTCACCTTCCGCCTGACGCAAGTCCTCACCGGAAATGGTTGTTTCAGAAGGTTCCGAATAAGGCGGGAGGAAATGCCCGGGTGTCGTCACTCTGCGTGGATCGCCTGGAGGACACGGTGGAGCATACATACACTTGGGTAGAGCATCGCCGTGTCCTTGTGGAAGCGATCGGTGGCGGTGATCTCTCGCGTCCGGCCTTGGTCCAGGCCATGGTAAGGAGTGAAATGGCATGGGAGGCCATCACCTGCTTCTGCGAAGCAGTAATGCTCGCGAAGGAGGAGGCCGAACACGTGAGGGAGAGGCAAATTTCGCGCCCAAACGCCCCTAGCCGCTTGCGGACGGAGTGCAATGGGTAGCTCGACGTCTAATAAGGACCACGCCCGGGTCGACGGCGCGTTGTGTTCCACGCGCGCCTCAAAGAGATGACAGCAGAACTGGCGGGGTCCGCTAGGACCGATGCCTGCCAGGGTCGCGGGAATGTCCGAAAGAGATACCGTGGGCCCGGGCAACGTACAGGCAACTGAAGGAACACGGGTGGGTTTTAGTCAGTAAGATTCTGACACGCCCTCCCGCTCCCCCGCCCAGAGCGGGAGAAGTTATTTGATAATCTCCAAGCCAAAAAAAAAAAACTAGATGTAGCAAGTTTAATGCTAAACTATATTTATATATCTACTATATAAATATAGTTTAGCATTAAACTTGCAATTAAGCATTAAACGTACCACTACAATTTAAGTGCTTAGTTTAGTGCAAATAAATTAATTTTATTTCTTTCTTTTCCGTCGACAAGTACTTATAGTAAATATATGTTTCCAGAATGTTCGATACTCACGGCACTTTCCTCAGAGACTATCCTATAGTCAACAATACCTTCAGGACTGGGTATTTGGCTGAAGGCAGGAACATATTCCAGTTTACACAAGGCAATTTTAGAACACCGGCCAGAAAAGCTAATCATGGAGTTGATCCTGATGTGAGTGAGTCATTTTATTCCTAAGCGAGAACAGGCTTTGATGAAAACAAAACAGGTTTGGAATTATTTATAATATTAGCAAACAATCATTTCTAATGAAACTTTTAGTAAGAATAAGAATATATCTTTGGGTGACGATGCACAATCTTTATATTTTAGTCTCACGTCTTCTATATTCTGCTTCTACATCGCGATCTAATTAACTTATCAACAAGAAGTATTAAATCATCCTGCATCATTCTGTTTCATACATCAGCTGATCACCCTTGATTAATAGTGGATTAGAACCTTATCGAATTGGAGTTGAATTTATAATACTCGTTCACGTATTTCAATAATCATGTTGTTAAGCGATTTGAAAATATCACTGCAATCCTTTCTCACACTCATTATGAAACCTAGAGGGATTGGTGGCTACATGATGATAGCCGCATCTGGGTCAATATAATTTTGACACATTATAAAACTTAACATTTTAATTGCAAATTATTTTTAAAGTTTGTTCATTGCAAGATAGATTTTATATAAGTCTGATAAGTTTGTTAATTCGTTTGGTGGATAGTTTTTATATTTAATTAGTAATCTAATAAGGTTAAGTACTTACCTGCTGTTGTTATTGTTTAAATTGTCAATATGATTAAAAAACAGTTAATCAAATCACTTTTAACACAAATAAATCCTTCACGATCAACAGTATGGTTTCACCAAAGGACGTTGTACGACCGATGCCGGTGTAACCTTATTAAGACACATTTTTAACGCGTGGGAAGAGACCCAAGACGCAATAGGATTTTTTTGTGAGCTTCCTAAGGCGTTTGATTGCGTCGATCACGCAACCTTACTTTTGAAACTTGAGCATTACGGACTTGGAAAACTTGCACTCAATTTAGTAAAATCTTATTTAAATTATAGACAACAACAAGTTCAAAAAAACGGAATCAATTCACTAGGTTTAAAAGTAAAAATGGGTGTGCTACAAGGCTCGATATTGGGTCCATTCCTCTTTTTAGTGTATATTAAAGATCTACTCCATTTATTAAAAAATCAACCACAAATGGTGTTATTTGCTGATGATACTTGCTTAATTTTTAAGGTAGATAGACGTGCTACAAATTTTGACGACGTAAATAACGCCCTACTGCAGGTCCAAAATTGGTTCACTGCTAATAATTTAGTATTAAATGGAAAAAAAAACAAGTGCATAAAATTTTCTATACCAAATGTCAAAAGTAGTAATTGTGAAATAGTATTGAATCAAGAGAAACTATAATTTGTCGATAAAAGTGTTTTCCGGGGGATCATGCTCGACTCAAGGCTACAACGGGGTCCTCATTTAACATCGCTTGCAGGACGGCTAAATTCAGCAGCATTTGCTGTCAGAAAAAGCCGTCAATTAATTGATGTAGATACCGCGAGGCTAGTCTATTTCAGTTATTTTCATAGTATTGTAGCGGTTACACCGCCACATACTAACTACGCATCAAAGACATGACGTCACACAAATCCTGCATCGCGCAATTAGAGTTTACCGCGCGAACGACATAGATAAGACTATCCGAAATCAACAGTCGGGCAGTCGGCCCGCCAGACACAACACCCGTCTGGTTGGAGGATCCTCCCTTTTCTATGGTGGATGAGTGAACTTTACACCCTGTTCCTCATACCCCTAAATTGGTGACCCCGAGTATGAACGTCAACGCAGCCTTCGAGCATCTACTTCAGCGTGACATCATCATCATCACTCCCGCAAGCGTTCGTGAGGCGAGTCACGCAGACAGTCAGCACCCTCGGCTTCAACGGGTATCCTGACCACCAGCATGCAGCGAACGCGCATTCCTGGTCATCACCCTCAGCCTCATCACCCCGACTCACTGGGGAATCAACGCAATCATCTCAATCAGCGCAATCACCGCTATCACCTCAATCAGCGCAATCACCGCTATCACCTCAATCACTGCAATCACCTCAATCACCGCAATCACCTCAATCACCACAACCGCCGCAATCACCGCAGACAGTTCCGACTCACCGCGAACTGTGCGGCACCCGGTTCCGACTCACTGGAACCTTAGCTGGCACTGTGAAGCATCGCAAGATACAAGACTCAGCCCACTATCGACCTCCGGTCTCCGGAGGGGAGTGATGTAGCGGTTACACCGCCACATACTAACTACGCATCAAAGACATGACGTCACACAAATCCTGCATCGCGCAATTAGAGTTTACCGCGCGAACGACATAGATAAGACTATCCGAAATCAACAGTCGGGCAGTCGGCCCGCCAGACACAACACCCGTCTGGTTGGAGAATCCTCCCTTTTCTATGGTGGATGAGTGAACTTTACACCCTGTTCCTCATGCCCCTAAAGTATCATGTCTTAGGGTATTTTACTTTGGGGATGGGCTGCAGACATCGATTCTATTTTTATTCTGCGGAACAGAGCGATCAGAGCCATTTATTATCACCGCAGGCGCGACTCTCTTAGGGAACTGTTTAAGGATATTAACATCATGAAGGTACCTTGTCAATATATCTTTGAAAACATCATGTACGTAAGAAAAAATTTACATCTTTTTAGTAAAAGAGGTGATAGACATAATTATAGTACAAGAAATAGAGACCTATAAGTACAACCAGGTTTCAGACTGGCTAAGGTAGACTCATCTTTCATGGGGTACTATTTAAAATGTTACAATAAAATTCCTCCCCACATACTTCAACTTAATGAGACGAAATTCTAATCTTGTATAAAACGTAGGCAGGCATATTATAAGTTGGGGGATTACATCATTGATAAAAATGCTTGGCTCATTGCTGATCCTGCTCCACAACCACAACTAATTTTTGAAAATACTGTTGGAGCTGTTGAAGATTGTAAGACTATCTTTGTATTGTATAAACTCAATCCCCTTTGTATTAAATAATTGCATAGCGCAGGTGTAAGTACTATGTACTAAAGAGCTACCATTTTCCGGGTAATATGTATTTCATTGACTTGAATGTGCCCTGGCGGCTGTGAGTATGTCATACTCACTCAGATGTCTCGCTGATGGTGGCGCGTGTGTTGGATCATTCAGCTCCTTTCAAAATGGTTGAGCTGAATGGTGCTGATCCATGTGTCATGTTCGTGAACGGGCGCCGTCAGTTGGGACTGGTCATCTCTTAGCTGCCATGGCTTATTTTAATTTATTTTAAGTTTTTGAAGGGTTCTCTATTTTTTTTCTTCTATTTATTACGGATGCTTTTACGAACGTGCACGTCTTTCTACATTGTTCTCACATGCATAATTTCAAAATGAATGATGTAACCAATATTGTGTATCAAATTTTTTATTTAAAAGAGTGTCCGTGGAGTTTCTTACCCGTCCTTCTCCATAGGTACCTACTACGCTTTGAATAGGCAACTAGCTTCATATTTCTGACTGACCGACCCCTTGACAATTCAAAAGTGCCTGTAAATGGTTTAATTGAAATAAATGCTTTGAGTTTGAGTTATTGTTGGTTGTTGTCTCATTGTATATTTTGTAGTGTTAATTTTGTTTTTTTTGTTATGTGTTTTTGTGGTGTACAATAAAGTAAATATAAATAAATAAATAAATAAATGTAGGCCATCATTTAAAATTCAATACCTTACACTCCAATTTTGTTTTGAAAAATAAATTGTCTATTTAATATTTATCTGTTTAGCGTAGTGCTAAATGGACTATTGAAAAGAAGAAATCAATGTGATAGCCCAAAACAGAACTTTATAATTTACTTTTAAAGAATTACATATTTATGGTGAACTAAACGAGTATTTACAAAACATTTAAATGATGTGCTTTAAATTGTTCATATTTATATAACTTCAGATAGCAGAAATGGGTCTTCCATACATACAACGCTCTGTAGACATCCCGACCAGCGACTTGCATAAGAATCGCTTGTTTGGGTTAAGGCCTTACATCGACTACGTTCACCACTGCTTCGGGTATAAAATCAAATGCTGGAATGATCTTAGGCAGATCATGGATGAAGATGTAAGGGTCAATTTGCTTCTTTTTTAATATAAATATTCGCATTGATGTTTTTGAAATTTTCCTTTCCTGCATAAGTTAAAAATAGTGAATAGTCTCTATTCCATGATATAACTAAAAACAATTAATAAGTACTTAATAAAAATTAAGGATTATTATTAGTATTTTCTCAATAAAATAATAATAATATTACGTCATCGGCATTTTATTGAAAGTTTTATCATCACAAAGTAAATGAAACTTTACCTTAAAAATCAAGTGATTTTAACTTTTTCATTTAATATTTCCAGAGAATCATAATAATGAAGGAAGTGTATCATGATGTCGAAGACATTGATTTAATGGCCGGTCTATGGTCTGAGCGCCTTATCAAAGGAGGCCACATTCCTCGAACTCTGGCCTGTCTGATGAAGGACAGTATCCTAAAGACTATCAAAGGGGACAGACATTGGTTTGAGAGGTGTAACCGACCTCATGCCTTTACTCATGGTAAGTGATTTCTGGAATTCCCAAAATATATGGAAAAAGAATCTCTTTAAGCTATTTGATTCAGAAGCAATTTATTTGTACTTCATTATTATTATTCCTTCATACAATATAATTATAAGGGTCAATGCGAGATTATAATATAAGACTTTAGATATTCAATTAGTATTAATGTTCTTAAGAATGTAATATGTAATAATGTATTTTTTTTTTTACTTTTCAGCTCAACTGCTGGAGATCAGAAAAGCGTCACTAGCATTGTTGCTATGCACTGTTGGTGACGGCGTTACAGAAATACAGAGACATGCTTTTATGAATATAAGCCCTAAGTAAGTTTGTATAATCTGCCGCAACCTAAATAAATAATATCAGCTGTGGTGTTTTATATGTTAGATAGCGCGATACTCTTAGAAACTCCAACACTAATGAAACCAAATTCGAACTTTCATTCACTAAGCCACAAATAGTGGTAATAGATATTCACAAACTATAGACATGCGTTTCAAAATTAAGCGTATATCCGCAGTTATTTAACTAATCCAACTTTTAATTACAGGAACCCATTGGTCAGTTGCTGTAAAATTCCGAAGATTGACTTCAGACATTGGGCTAACTGCACAAAGACGAGTGATTAATTAGAGTACCTACATACACTTACTTCGAGGATAGACAAATCGTCCAATAATCCAATAAACTTGTATCGTTTAAGGCATCGTATGAATTTTTCCTTCTTCCAGATTATTTTCATGTGACTGAACCTAAGCGTTCCTCAAGGCACTATTGTCGGGCAGATGCTTAACTATGTATTTTGTCGTCCACTTTTTCATCAATGAGGTCAATGGTTTCAATTCACTTTTTACACAAAAAAATGTTTGTAAATTGTTTTATCTTTGTTTTTTTCTTTTAAATAAAGTCTTCTACAAACACTACTTTTATATAGTTTTAACTGAATTTTAGAACCAGTGTTAATAAAACAATTAAACAGAAAGTTAACCACATTATTGAACGATACAAAGGTAACTCATACCAAAAAGATAAAACAAAATCAAACCACCGATACAAAATACCGTTATATAAAACATCGCTAAAACTTTCAAGTATTTAACAGAGAGCAAAACTAGCTTACCAAACAAAACACTCAAAACCCCTCACTGCCACTCAAAAAATCAATTTGTAACAATATGCACCCATCAAAGTTTAATATCGTCAATCAATACTGTTTGAACTAAAATGTAAGGTAGCTTCAAAAGGGCAAGGGGATCGCAAGGTAAACAGCGGGGCCCCACTGCGGGTAATTTACCAATTTACCCCAGCTCCAGTAAGCTAGTGGTTTGATTACTGACGCTACCACCTGACGTGAAAACCTTTCAGTGAAGAATTGTAAGGACTTTTCATTTTAATGTGTTTTACCCGGCTGCGGTGAACCCAAAAAGGAGGTTTATTGTAATTGTTTGTAGAAATTATTAAAAGCCATGTAAATTACTGACAGCAAATGGTTAGGCTGTGGTCCCATTTGTAATGCATGATGTCTTACATGAATATTTTTAGGTGAACATATTCAGGGTGCATCAGATCAGATCATACTGTCATTATTGCTCGAGTGCTGAGATGGAAGTATAGGCCATACGGGACCATTATCGTTTACCGTTAAATAATGATATCTACTTGGATAAAGTCGTACCCAAATCACAAAAACGTTTTCTTGTTGTCTCAAGTCCACAGTCGTCGTGTTCGTTGCATTTTGAAGGATAGGTAAACAGTAATATTGTCGACGCAAAGCTGACGGACTGTTTTCTACAAGTTTGTTTTTACACTGAGCAAATATTACCATTAAATTACCAATGCAATATTTATGATAACGTCATAGGGTTCCTGATTCTGAACTATGGGAATTGTTTAAGCTTAGTAAAATATTTAAACTTATTAAAGCTGACCATACCATAAAAAAATAGTTAAAGTAGAGCTGAAAATAAAGCTTTTGGGATGCTGTTTTATTTTTTTGTTAATCCTTTTATCCAGAACACCAAAATGACATAGCAAGAGGAATGGCTTATTTTAACTAATAGCTTATTTTCCTCAAAGCCCATTGCCGAGTGCATTAACTATAAAATTACAAATCTAGTCTTTGAAAATTTCCTTAAGATCTTCGAACAGTATCCCAATGCTACAACATCTCAATCGATCGACGACGGTGTTGTAGCAACTTCAAGTTTAAGCGAGCGACACATGCTGATATTGAATACACTTGAAACTTTACCCACTGCGCTAACGACAGAACTTCACGGATTATCATATTCATTATTTAAATGGTGGATAATCGTCAACACACTTTTGGGAAAATTGGCTGTCGAATGGAAATGTCAGAATACTGGATACAAAAGATTTAAAAAAAAAGATTACGGAAATAAAAAAATATATTTTAATATCTGTGAGAAAGATTATTATGCTGCTGCTGCTCATAAATTCGTTGGCCTGGTAGGTGATAAAAACATATAGTAAACATATAGTGAAAGCTGGATTGGTAATAAATGGCTCAAGTTTGTAGACCAAGCTTTTTTACCCTGCATCCTGACCGAAAGTGACTGTCGCGCAAATATTACGCGATTAATAATGTCGTATATACGCGACTTGATTGAACGCGCGATTATGTCATATTCAAATGCATGACGCAGTGGCCATCGCGTACTTGCGCGACTATCACTTTCGGTTAGGACGCAGCTTAAGAGTGTTCTAGTTCCACAATTTAGTCCTTAGATTGATATAGACACTAAATGAAAATTAATTACTAGTACAATAGTCAAGCTAAAGATCTCACCACAACTTGACCTTTTACTGTGAAAATGTGAGCATTCCTTTATTTATTTAGCAAAAATAACCAATTACATCTACTTTTTGACGCATGTTCACAATAAAACAAAGTCTGTGTAATACTAGAATTAATATCGGTGAGTTTCCGTAATAAGGACAGATGGCGCCACTTTGTCTCGCTCAGTGGGCCAGCCGGAAAAATCTGAAAACTGGTTACTGCGCCAAGAATTTTTTGAACAATTTGTTTGTGGATAGTGAGAAAATGTCCGTTTAATGCACGTATGTGGTCCATCTAGTGGTTCCGTGATTTACTTTTTTCCTAAAAGGGTTTTTCTTTATTTTTATGCATCTCCTATTACTCTTTTCAATCTAAAAGGTGTTAATAGGGTACTTACCAGCTGTACTTGGGACAAAATAAAATATCTAGATTGTATCGTCAGGGCCCCAATTTCTGTAGCCCGGGGTGGGGTCGTATTGGCGGTGTCTCTAGACATCGCCAACTCCTTCAATACCCTGCCCTGGAGTTGCATCAGGGAGGCACTCTGCTATCACCGGATGCCGACCTACCTCTGCCGTGTGGTCGAAGCGTATTTGATGTACAGCGCCATCATCTACCCCGGTCACCAGGGAGAATGGAACCGGTGAGAGATGTCGTGCGGTGTCCCACAGGAATCCGTCCTGGGGCCGCATCTGCGGGACATCGTGATACGACTGGGTGCTGCGCGTTGACCTCCCCAGCGGCATCAGCATCGTTTGTTACGCTGACGACACGTTAGTCCTGTCGCAGGGGAGGTCGCACCAGGTGGCGAACTAGCAACACACGGGGTTGCGACAATCGTGGACAGAATCCGGCAATTGGGACTCGAGGTGGCCCTGCACAAGTCCTTGGCCATGTGTTTTCATGGTCCTTGGAACGCACCACCGTTGGATTCCTAAATAATGGTAGGAAGGGTTCACATCGGCGTCGAGTCGACGATGAAGAAGTACCTAGGACTCGTCCTCGACAGCAGGTGGAACTTCGTGGAGCATTTCCGACGTTTGGCTCCCAAACTGGAGCGGGCCGGGGCTGCCTTGAAGCGGCTGCTGAAGTAACAAAGTCATCCAATAGGTCATACTTATGCTCTTATGGGTACAACAACCGATAGTTGAAGTCATAAAGTAAATATTCCAAAGTAAAATGCTACAATGTTTCTTTATGAGCGCGATTTGAGCTCACTTCTGAGCATCGTCAGTTCTAACTTTACATTCCTAGTAGAACTTAATTTTTTTAGGAAGAAACTTACTGTTTAGTTTAGATATTTAAGTAGGTGGAAAATGAAGAGACAAAAATTTAATTGAAAGAATCTGAAGCTGTCCATGTAGCGTCGAGTTTGGAAAGAGAATTGAATAGAAGACTCTTTATTATTAGAGAAAGAGAATTGTGATAAATGGTCTATGTCTGACATTATAACTAATTGATCACAAATTTCACAGACATGTCGTGTGGTGGTACGGAACCTTTGGTGGATCCTAACTTACTGTCAAATACTTGATATACATGTTGAGTTAATTAATTTCTTGTAGGTACCTATATATATAACCTATACCTAATCAATTGACCTTGTAATGACCGCAGAAATCCGCTGGATGCGGGAGGCACAGAAGCGGTCGAAGTGGCGGTGCTTGGGGGAGGCCTATGTCCAGCAATGGACGTCATTTGGCTGAAACAATGATGATGATACCTAATCAATTGCTCTCAAAAACAATTTAAAAACGGTTTGAAAAGAATGAATTGCTGTCAATTCTCTATTTTTTAAGGCAATTATTTTTAATTACAGATAAGCTATAGCAAAAAAAGACTAAGTATTTTTTAAATAAAACCCGTTTGCAATTAATTTTACTTGAATTCTACTGATAACTTGAATTAGGAAAACTAATAGTATAAAAAGAAAAGAGTTATTATCAGTCATTACTTGAGTAACAGTTATCATAGAAAGTGGGTTAAAATGTTGCTCAAAAGTATTTTAATATTATTTCTTTTCGTAGTGTTATGTAATGCTGTGTTTTATGATAATTATAATGGCACAAGGGTTTCAGACACTATGTTGGCCTATTATAACTCAACGGGTC
Source organism: Xanthia togata (assembly GCA_963853775.1). Taxonomy (NCBI): domain Eukaryota; kingdom Metazoa; phylum Arthropoda; class Insecta; order Lepidoptera; family Noctuidae; genus Xanthia; species Xanthia togata. Next base: position 2,881,011 of record OY970797.1, on the reverse strand, counting down.
GACTTGCGTGAGTATATTTTCTAATTACTATCTATTTTAACTACGTATTATTGTCAACCAAAATAATGATTGATTAATCGCCTAAAGATTTTTCAAAATAAGCTTTTAGTGGAGGAATTTAAGTTTGTTACCTGTTTTATAGTCTGAGAGATAGAGGTGAACCCCTACCACCTTGCTCACTAGACATTATTGTATGGTAAGGCTTAAAAAAAAGAAAAGGGTTTCGTTGATTTAGTTCAGTTTCACACTTTATGTATCATTTTTATACACGATCTTCAACCGGCGCGTGTATGAGCATATGTATGAACGTAAACGAAGCGAAATGAGTATGTAAGGATCGTAGCTGGTGGCGTTCTGTAGTTTCTGCCTACCCTCATAGGAAAAAGGCCGGTCATGTAGTAAGTACGATCTTAAAATTAGTTTATAATTAGGTATTTTGTTTTTTCTAAAACCTGCTGTCTATTTTCAGTACTTGCACCATTGATGTCAAACCTTGCAACTCGATGGAATATCGACGCGTTGATGGCACCTGCAATAACCTCGACTACCCATCAGAAGGCACCTTCAGTGTAGTCCATCCGAGGTTACTGCCTGCCTGCTACTTCAATGGTAATGTGCTATAATAATCTTTATGCCATCAAAAACATAACATATTCAAGTCTCACAACGCAGTTCTTCTACCGCAAAAAGATGTGAGAACTAATGTAAAACAAAGTCTGTTATTATGTTCAGTACCTATCTAGTTTTCATCTTTATTTCTTTAATAAATAGAATCACTTGGCCATCGCAAGGCAGTCACGTTTTCTAAATATACGAACTGCATAAGTAGGTAACTTTGTAATCCTATTTAAATAATATCCGAGATATGTGAATATATAGAAAACGGGACGGAAATTACGGTATATTAAAATGTTTCCTTGCTCTATAGGCTAAACAATAATTGTGTTTAGAGCGTTCATCCAAAAAGTTAGCAACGTCGCAAATAGCTGTCAAATATTAACCTGTTTTGATTAATTTTACAATATTACGGTACTTATGTAAATTACACTAATATTATAAAGGCAAAAGTTTGTGAGTGTGTATGTTTGTCTCTTCTTCACGCTAAAACTACTGAACGAATTTTGATAACATTTGGCACACAGATAGTTTGTAACCTGGATTACCACATATGATACTTTTTATCCCGATATACCCACGGGATCGAAACTTATGCGGGTGAAGCCGCGGGGTGCAGCTAGTATGGGTAACTAGTGAACTAGAATATTATTCATGAATTTGCAATTTTAATACTGATTTTGATGTTATAACCGATTTAAGTATAAAAATGGCATTTAGTTTCCAAATACTTTTTTTACACCAAAAACTAAATATTCAGTGTTACGTGATATTAATATTTAAGTTCACTAGTTGGCCATATTTCTTATTTTCATACAGTAATATTGCCAAATTAATCAAAACAGCTAAATATTCATCGATAAAAACTTTTCTTGGACTACCCAGCTACAGGAAGTTAGCCGTAAACTATTTGCATCCGCTGCATCTTTGAAGAGATTACGTAATTTTCTACCGACTACCACCAAGATTGCGCTTGCACAATCGCTACTTCTTCCCATTCTTGACTATGCTGATGTCAGCTATCTTGACCTTACCCAAGACCAACTCGATAGACTTGAGCGGCTTAAAAATGTTTGTATAAGGTTCATATTCGGTTTGAGCAAACATGACCATGTTTCCGAATTTCGTGTGAAGCTCAAGTGGTTACCAATTCGCCTTCGCCGGAATGTTCATATTCTTTCCCTTTTGTATAATGTGCTTTTTTCCCCTTCCGGGGTGGAAGGGGAAAAAAATCTCTATCTCAAGAAACATTTCCAGTTTCTTTGCGACTCCCACACGAAATTTTTAAGGTCATAGGATAACTAGAAGCTTAAAATGCCTATGCATTCCACAATTTTCCTCGACAAGTCCTTTACTGTCCAGGCCGCTCGTTTGTGGAATGCATTGCCAGTTCAAATAAAACGCGCGCAATCGTTACCAATATTTAAGAGACTCGTGAAGGAACATTACATTATTGTCGTTGTGATCTTGTCCTCGTAACTGTAATTATCTATATTCTTCATATAAATTTGTTGTTTATACTTATATTAGTAAGTATGTATGTATTTATGTATCTATTATTTAGGATATGTATATATCTGTGTATCTATTCTAGTATATTGTATACTTTTTATTTGCACCAACGACAGCCCCATTTTATGTCCACGCAAATCATTGTCCATTCCAAGGTTACCTGGAAGAGATCGCGGAAAGCGATAAAGCCGCCCATTGTATACCTATATTGTAGTGTTTAATTATTTTTTTGTTGTGTAAGTACAATAAAGTATATATAAATAAATAAATATAAATAAAATATTTGACTGCTATTTGCAACGTTGCCCGCTCTCATTATAAACGCTCTAAAACTTTGAAGCTTCAAAACCTTAGAATTTTGATAATCGGTGAGTGAGTATGTCAGTGACAAAATTAATCTGTCGCGCGCGCAATTAGCAGACACAATAGAATTTTATTGTTATCTGTCTCCAATATGAGACACCAGTATTATAAAGGTTAAGGAACTTTGACCTGCAATAGTTCTTAAACTACAAGTTCAAATTGAATGTAATTCGGGAATATACTTAATTATACTAAGCCATCTTGATCACTGAAAATTCAGGCTTCTAACTTTATCCACAACGAAGTTACAGGGGGTCGAAAATGTCCTGAATGGCTTCGAGAAAAGATGGTACGACTGTGCCTTTGTGTTTGTTTTGCTCGACTTGGCGGGGGTACTGCCGTGCCCCCCAATTTCAAATACACTGTGTATTTATAAAGTTGTTTCTTAAGTAGAAGGCGTTGGTAAAGTTGTTTATGCACTAATGTTTCACGAAAACGTCGTTGACATTTTTTTAAATTTACGTTTCTTATAGGTACTTTTATTTCACAAACAACTTTTTCCGCAAATGTTGAATTTTACGGTCTAACCTAACCTAATCTAACCTTTGTTTGCGAGTAAACATATTTTAACCTAATCTAAATAACTATCTATAAATAGTTCGGTTCCAGGTAGTCTAGTAAAAATAATATATTTTCTTCTATTAGCACAAGTTGTTGTGTTTTTGTGGAAATTGCGTAATAATGCATTATGCAAAACGTTTTTATTCCAAACGTTGTTTTATGAGATAATATGAACAAAAAAATTATTATTATTTTTGGTAAAAAGGAAAACTATTACTGAATTTCCAACATCTAAACGTTAGCGATAGGTGATAAGAAACACATTATCAAAACAGGTGTGTCAGAACTTAAACGAAATGACAAATTGTTACCATTTTCCACAAAGAAAACACGCTTAATTTATTCGAAATTAGAACAATTGTGGTTTGGTAAAAAAGGCATTAATTACGATAAAGTAAACACAAAGTAAGTCGTATTCTAATGTTATAAAGAAGACTCGTGTCTTAGTAGATACGAGTACAATTATTCACATACATTGTAATGAACTTATGATTAAACATTAGAATATCTTTAAAAAAACTCAAAACGTAGTTTTGTATATTCAATGCTAGTACTTGGGGTTGGTAATTTTCTAACGTTGCCCCCACACTAGGACTTTCTCCTGTATCGCGGGTGCGTTTACTCACATACACAAACAGCCAGACCCGGAACAACTACTTCTAGGTAATACAAATATTTGTTCCGTGCGGGAATCGAATCTACGACATGCAGTGCTGCAGTCAATTGCTTAACCACTGCGCCAACCGTGCCGTCTAAATCCAAGTTAAAACATTAAAATAGCATAATAATAAGTCTTCGCATATTTATAAATTTTTCTCTTCTTGTTCTCACACACTATTGTCTACATTTCTTTCTCATTTCTCCTGTCGCGGGTCTGCTGAAAGAAATTTCTTAAGAAATAAGCAGTACCTTTGTACTCATCATTATGATTATGTCATAACTGTATCAAAAAAACAGAACAAAAAACAAAAATCATTTATTTGCCAAAATAAGGTACAGAAGGTTGGTGTACAAAATTGTTCTCGTATTCTGCCTTTAATTTCGGCGTGCAAATATAAAATAAATTTACATTTTATTTAAATTTATTATTGATCAAAATCATGCAGTCATTAAACAGATAATCCCATTAAAATTATATTATTGAATTAAGTAAATGACAATATAAGGAATAAAATAATAATTAATAAGTAATAATAAAATAATAATCATAGATGTCAATAATAACCATGTCAACAATGGGAGAGATTCACCACAATAATATTAACACTAAGTTATTTTTGGAGACACACGACCATGCAATTTACAAAACTTACAATTTATAATCCAAAAACTCATGTACACTTTATAAGCATTTTTCAATTAAAAACCTCGTCAAATTACTTTTAAATCTAGAAAATGGTAGCATTTTTATGGAATTTGGTATTTTATTATACAATTTTATGCACATAATATAGCTGTTTTTACCTGTAAATGTGAGATTCGTCCTCGGTTGGCATAACTTATTAGTATACATAGATCGTGGGGCGTAGTAGCTTGTCGCTTGCTCAAAAAGTCTCTTATGTTTAAAAAAAAATATACAGGATTCTAATATATAAATACATGGTAGAGTTAGCATGTAATATTTCCTAAAGAATGGACATGACTCTATTTTCTTCAACCCAAATATAGCTCTTAGACACTTTTTTTGCATTACGAATGCTTGATCAATCTCCACACAACGACGCCACAGGATAATACCATACCTTAGAGTGGAGTAGATCTATTTTTCTGTGTATACATAAATAATAAAATAAATAAATAAAGAGGGCTGCGCGGGAAAAGATTTGGGCAGCAGTTGGCCAGCATAGGATAAACAAAAAAAATATACATATATCTAAGTTCAGCTTAACGCTAAATTAAAAAACTCCAACATGTTTGTTACAGGCTCGTATCCAAGACGGGCAGTCTGCGGCAAAGAGCTGCCGCTGCCCAGACGAGTCCGCGTCAAGGTACTGTGTCAAGGCACTTCACTCAACACTGTACTGACACAAGCAGTGCCTGGGTTCGGTATATTCTCTTTTGCAGACGTTGGATCAACACACGATATAAGTAAGACCTAGTTATCGTTATTTTATCGGGTTATTCCACTAATTCCCATTCACAATCACCATCAATGGGGACTTGTGAACTTTCTTGTCCACAAATCTCCATCATAGTTTATTAGTCTTTGGGCTTCCAGCTGCCAACGTTTACAATGATTGGTATCCTATGCTACGTTCACAAATTAGTTTAAAAAAATGTAAATAAATATTATGTGTTTTTGGGAAAATAACTTTTTTATCACATTTATTCAAAAAGAACTAGAGTATTCTTCGTAAACAGGGGCTAAATAGCTTTTTATCCCTAGGGACTAAAAATGTTCTATATTTGGAATGTTGATATGGTTAGTAAAAGTTCCAATCAGCAAAGGGATCAATCACGAACATAGTATGAACAAGTAACAGACTGGCAAGAGAGAGAGCAACTGTGAACTTGGTCAAAATGAAAATCCAAGTCGGCGGCTGCAAATATTCTCAAATTTTTCGTCATGGGTGTAGTTTTCATAATTTTCGAGGCTGCTAAAGCCGATAGTGATGTAAATCCAAGATTGAGGCGAACATTTAGAAATTTTTAGTAATGGATGTCGTTTTCATAGTTTCCAAGGGTGCTAAAGCCGTGCGATCAAAATGTTAATTCCAGATGGCGGCTGCGAAAATGTTGTTTTTGTGCAACACTATTTTAATTTCCTTGGATCTAAAGCTTAGAAAGCAGAAATGTTTTGCTCGGTCAACAAAAACCAGGCTTTCAAAGGTAGAAATCGTTTGGGTACTCTACTAGCAAAACAAATCTTATTACACCAGGTGCTCTTTAAAAAGGATACCAGCTCGAGTGAAATACTTTGAATTCTCGCTGCGCTCAGGATTCAGGAAAGAAACACTCTCGCCTTTAAAATTGTTGTTTGCTCTCTAGGCAAACAATCTACTATTGCACATAAAGTTCAGTTTCACTACAACTTCAACAGTTTCTATGACTTTTTCAATTGGACTAATCACTAACACGTGTGTAGTCTTAACACTTTTGTAAAGTTGATATTTGTCAGTGGAAATGACATCAATTGGAAACAAGGATTTTAATATGGACTAGTTCTTCAGTTACACCTACAGCTTGACCATGTTGTAGATGTTGAAATATCTTTAAGAGTAAAGGAGTAAAGAGGATTTAACAAAGAAAATATTACTGTAGGCATATCCTAAATAAAATATCTGGCTGCAGGTACATCTTGTTACACTGACCGTATTTATCAGGAATATTGCTTCAATATCATTAAACAATCTCAATAAACAATTATTATAGTATATTACAATTATATTTTATTTCATTGCTAATATCTTCATGCATGACACAAATGATTGATTCTGAGCCTTCATATTCTTTTCTGCCAGAATTCTTCTTAGTGAACAAGACCGACTGTTGCTCAACGGGCAAGAATGACTACATGTGTACTCCCAACATTGTGCCGAAAGACGATCCCGTGCATAGGTTCTCTGGCATTAGATGTCTGAACATGACCAGGCCGGTCGACTTTCAGTACTTGGGATGCACCAACGATAGTGTGCCGTCTCCGGTAAGAAGGATTGTGTAGTTTTTTTGTCTACATTTTTAAGTTTTATTTTATAAACGTCATTCATTTGTAAAGCTCAACAAATTATCCTTTGGGTGAAAAAAAAGTAAAAATTCTAACGGTATTTTAGACTTTTGTTTTGTCACGATTAGATTTGATTTCTTATCTTTATCAGTAAAGTAAACCCCCATTTGACCCTGTATACAATAGCATAGCAGAATAAAAGAGACACACATATACTTAAGGTAGTGTAGTACTTATGAAATTAACAATTTTTTTCTATGGGAGTGGTGCATAGTAAAAGTTGTTCTTTGAAGTATTAAAGAAAAACTCTGCTGTACTATACAAAAGTGCAATACAATTACAATATGCAAGACGATCAAAATGAATGTCAAAACAGTCAAAGTTTTTCCCTTTCATGAGTACTAACACTCCCTTATTGGAGGTCCTTTCGTTTACATACCATACAGTGATACAGTATATCAATTTGCTTCCAAGATCGAACAAGCCACATCTGTATACGATTTGTCACCAATATACAACAGCGGCAACAAAGGTGATACAACTGTAAGATCGTTTGAAGGAGGACTACTCCTCACAGAGGTTGAAGATGGGATCACCTGGCCTCCCAATGGAACTGGCTTCTGTCCTGCTAACTGGCCTGGTGCAAGGTGCTTAAAAAACCGTAAGTTTTTGAGTGAGATTGTTTTGGGCTCTTTTAGGTGTCTAAAACAGAAACAGTCATTGTAGTGGAAATCGCCAAGGGATATAAGTTATGCTGTACTCCTTTACCAAGACATTTTTGCTAAAATCGAAATAAATACACGACTCTATAAAAGACTTAAACTGCGAAATAGTTCTTATTTGGGCTCATTGATTCATTTTTGTGTTTTTTGATTGTCTTGCTGGATTAATAAATGTTCGAGCACACACAAAAAACTTACTGCTCTTCGGAGTATTCAGGTAACTAGCAATGTGGCCTTACAAAAGTCATTTATTCAAACTAGGCTGAGAATCAGCACTTTTCGAACGTCAAAATTACATAAGACAGTCCCCCAAAACGCCCACCCTTCATCACTTCCTAGTGCTTTTGCTGGGAAGAAGAATTGGCGCAACAAACTCCCCAGCAGCACAGCTAAAGTTCAGTTAGGAAAAAAAATGATTCTATACAATACACACGATTAATTACACGATCTTAAAACAAATTCTGCATAGAATTTACCTACTGATAATTATTTACTGTTGTTTGGTTTATATAATAAATAAATAAATAATTTATTTCATAAGCCTAATAAAATAAGGAGAGAGAAAACGGGTTAACAAAGCATAATGTCCTTACATAACTTATATTCTTAAATAGGCTGAGTATAAGCACGTTGTGTGAAACTCCTGACACCCAAACTAGGACATGTCCTGTATCTTAGGTGTCAGCCAGCATTCCTTCCTGCCCTTCAAATTTGTGAAGCCCAACTTTCTATTGCATTACACAAAGACAATAATTATTAACTAAGTTTTAAGATAAAAAATAAAAAATACAATAAAGAATAACCACCTTAATTTATCTCTGCAATAGTATGTGTGGAGAAGTGAGTGTCTTGTATGGGTGAGAGTAGTGTTAGGGTAAGTGTAGTGTGAGTGTAGTGTGAGAGTGTATGTGTGTGTGTGTAGGTAAGTTGCGGATGTATGCCTATGACTTGCGTATGGTGTGAATGCAATGACTTAGCCAGTATTGCTATCTAGCAAATCCTCAGTTTCCTTATAGGTTATAGAAGTAAGCCAATTCTTTACTTTCATTTTGCAGTTTATTATGTTAAGGTGAAATATGTCTAACTGTTTGTTTGCCTTATTATACAACCTTACGCTAAGGATAAAATAATGTTTACCCGCAAAAGAGGTTCTTGTTCGATCGGGTTTAAAGACCCTATGTTTAATTCTACCTCGAGGCTCCAGTAGAGGCCGCGACTTGTGTTTACGGGCTATGGTCAAGTGGACATCAGTTGCCTCACAGTGAGAACTTCACAGTCAGCGTAAACTTCAGCCGTAGGGTACCTGTAGGGTCTTTTTGTCATGACCTTTAGTACAGCCCTCTGGGCGATCTCAAGCTGTAGCATCGTTGATTTAGGTGCACCACCCCATACCGTCAAACAGTACGATAGTAGGGACTGGCATAGAGCCAGGTACACCATTTGCAGGGTTTATGTATGGGTGTATATGTACATGAATTGTGGTGGGCACCCAACCTATGGTGGTTTTGCAATTGCACAATGTATTTTTTTAATAGCAATTGGTTCAGTAGCTCTAATTGGATGCATATTTATGCTGCTTAAAACTTTACCTAAACTTTTTAATTCTTCTAGACTCAAACGCCTTACTGACGACCCAGTTATTCAGTATATGGTTCGTAAGGCTTCACAATTACTTTGCGGAACAACTTGCCAAGATCAATCCGTGCTGGGATGACAATCAACTGTTCTACAATGCAAGGGAAATAAATATTGCATTTTCGGAACAAATTCATATTTATGAGTGGTTGTCGCTGTTAGTGGGTGAGTTTTTAAATTTATATTTCTCTTTAATTTATTTTTATATTTATGTGCTTCTTATTTACTTATATGTGTAAGGGTCACACATCATCGGTTGAGTGTGAGAGGTTGAATATTTTATTATGTACTTGTTCATTCTGGCGTTACGCGACCGACGTACGTGACACATTTTTTCTTCTGATGTGCGACCATCCTTACAGTGTTGTCATGGAACAAATAAAAAAAAATACACAAATTAAAACTTTTATTGGTTTTTCGCTGTTTTTTATTTTGCAGTTTTTGTTTTTTCGTGATATTAATTTGTATGGAATCTTACAGGTAAGAAAAATTTGATACGATGCGGTATCGCATCAGACTCTTGTGGGTGCAGAGACTTTTATGATGAAACAATGTATCCACTAACAACCCTGGAATTCTTACTCGTAAATCGCTGGTTCCATATCATACAGCACGGATCTGCAAAGTAAGTATACACAAATGCTATCATATCGTTTTGATTCAATTCTTTGAAGAAAAAAAACAAGATAATATACAAGAACTCCACGAGACAGGCTTGACCTAGTGTGGAGTTCATAAACAAAATGCATCCTTTGCGTCTTATTTTTTTAAATGTAAACCTATCTATTCATTGGGGCTATAAGGAAAAGTAAAACTGTTTTTAGGAAAAAAACATTATTATAATCATCATCATTATCAAACTTAAACAGGTTTAGTACATGTCCTCTTTTGTATAAGATAGAGACTAAACAATACTAGATTAAAAATAGTAGCAAATTTAATGCTAAACTGTATTTATATGGTAAACGACCACTACAATTAAATTTTGTTCTTAATTTAGTGCAAATAAATGTATTTCATTTCTTTCTTTTATTTTTTTGTCGACTCCAATTTCTTATTTATTTAAATATATTTTTCCAGAATGTTCGATACTGACGGTACTTTCCTCAGAGACTATCCTATAGTCAACAATACCTTCAGGACTGGGTATTTGGCTGAAGGCAGAAACATATTCCAGTTTACACAAGGCAAATTTAGAACGCCAGCCAGAAAAGCTAATCATGGAGTTGATCCTGATGTGAGTGAGTCATTGTATTCCTGAGTGAGAACAGGGGGCCAACCACCACCTCTTTAAGCAGTATTATTTTGACGTTACTTCGGTGCGAGAAAGAACTGGACCTATACAGGACGTCTAGCTTCATCTCTTTCCCACGCTCAAGTAAGATTAAAATAATACTGCTAAAAGAGGTGGCTTTGATAAAAACAAAATAGATTTGGAATTATTTATCAAATTAGCAAACAATAATTTCTAATAAAACTTTTAGTAAGAACTAACTAGAGGTAGTAACTTTTACTTTTAGTCTTTGGGTGACGATGCACACCATCTTTATATTTTACTCTCACGTCTTCTACAATCTGCTTCTACATCAAGATCTAGTTAACTTTTCAACGAGAAGTCTAATCATCCTGCTTTCTGTTTCGTACATCAGCTAATCGCCCTTGAGTAATAGCGAATTTGAACCTCCTCACGAACTTGGAATACTCCTTCGTGTATTTCAATAATCATGCTGTTAAGCGACTTGAAAAGAGCGTTGCAATCCCTACTCACACTCATTATAAAACCTAGAAAGACTCATGGCTAAATGATGACAGTCGCACGAGTCGATCGAAGGGTTAGGTTAGTTGGGAAAAGGCTAGACAGATTGACCTTAATTTTTTTATTGCAACTGCAAACATTTAGTTTAATTAGTTTATTTATTTTCTTTTTAATGATTGTTCGTTGCAAAATAGATTTTTTATAAGTCTGTTATGTTTTTTATTTGGATGGTGCTTAGTTTTTATGTTTAGTTAGTAATCTAATTAGGTTAGGTACTTACCTACTGTTTTTGATGTTTGTCAATATGTTTGGAAAACATTTTTTAACTGTCTATTTCAGTAACGTAGGCTACTTTACTTTGTACGCCTTTATCTAGGTATAGTATTTATCTATTTAGCATTGTGCTAAATGACTGTTAGACAATAAGAAATAAATGTGTCAAGCCAAAACAGAACTTTACAATTGACCCAATTTACCGAATTACATATTTATGGTAAATTAAAAGAGTATTGACAAAGCATAAACATTATAATGTTCACCACATCTTTAAAATACTTATATTTATTAATCTTTTAGATAGCACAACTGGGTATACCATACATACAACGCTCTGTGGACATCCCGACCAGCGACTTGCATAAGAATCGCTTGTTTGGGTTAAGACCTTACATCGACTACGTTCACCACTGCTTCGGGTACAAAATCAATTGCTGGAATGATCTTAGACAGATCATGGATGATGATGTAAGGGTTAATTTATTTTCTTTAAAAAATATAAATATTCACATTGAAATATTTGAAATTTTCCTTTCCTACATAAGTTAAGAATAGTGAATAGTCATTGTAGTAGAATTATTTTTAACTTGTATGAAAAATAATTAATACCTATTTACAAATTATAATATTATTAGTTTTTTCTCAATAAAATATCGATAGTATTCAGTTATTGTCGTTGTAAATAAAGTTTTATTTATTTATTTATCTATACTTTATTGTACACCACAAAAAAACATAACAAAAAAAATTAACACTACAAAATATACAATGGGCGGCCTAGTTTTATTAAATATATCACAAAGTAAATAAATGCAACTCTACGTAAAAGTGTCCTGAAGCAGAAAAAAAACAGCAGAAAACTAATTTTAACTTTTTCATTTAATATTTCCAGAAAATCATAATAATGAAGGATGTGTATCATGATGTCGAAGACATTGATTTAATGGCGGGTCTATGGTCTGAGCGCCTTATCAAAGGAGGCCACATTCCTCGAACTCTGGCCTGTCTGTTGAAGGACAGTATCCTCAAGACTATCAAAGGAGACAGACATTGGTTTGAGAGGTGTAACCGACCTCATGCCTTTACTCATGGTAAGTGATTTCTGGAATTCCCAACATAATTCTGTGGAAAAAAGTCAAAGTCAAATAATTTATTTCAATTAAGCACAATAAAGGCACTTATGAACGACAAAATTTACATTTTAAAAAAAACTAGTAAAAAGAATAAAAAAGCTTATTGATTCCCAAGAAATTTATTTTTACTAACCAGAACCAAAATATTGAAATAAAAATAAATTTAAACAAATAATATTAGGTATTATACCTAAGGGTAAATGAGAGATTATAATTATATAAAACACTTTAGATATTCATATAGCATTTATAACATTGTCTGTAGTTGTGAATAATTATGTATATATACCTCCTTTTTTACTTTTTCAGCTCAACTGCTGGAGATCAGAAAAGCGTCACTAGCATTGTTGCTATGCACTGTTGGTGACGGCGTTACAGAAATACAGAGACATGCTTTTATGAATATAAGCCCTAAGTAAGTTTGATTTTTTGTGCAACGCCTAACTAAATTGTGCCAGCTATAGCACAGTTTATGTTTAACTTGTACGTTTAACATAGATAGGGCGACACTCTTCGAAATAAAAATCAAAACTATCATTTTATGCTATACAAATTCCAATACCAATGGAACCAAATTCGAACTTTCATTCACTACCCCGCAAATAGTGGTAATAGATTCACATACTACAGAAATGCGTTTGAAAATTAATTTTTAATTACAGGAATCCATTGGTCAGTTGCTGTAAGATTCCGAAGATTGACTTCAGACATTGGGCTAACTGCACAAAGACAACTGATTAACCTGCATATACTTACTTCGAGGATAGACAAATTGTCCAATAATCCACTAAACTTGGCTCGTTTATGGCATCGAACGAATCTTTCCATCTTCTAGATCATTTTCAAGTTACTGAACCTAAGCGTTCCTCAAGGCACTATTGTTGGGCCGATGCTGAACTATATATTTTGTCGTCCAAACTATCACATTTTCATGTTTTTCTTCAATTTATAACAGAGGCAGATTTCTATGAGGGATTACAATTCACTTTTTACACTAACAAATGTTTGTAAAAATTTTTATAAATGTTTTTCTTCTTCTTAATAAATTCACATAAAAAAACATTATTATTAGTTTTAATTAATAAATCTAACTGAATATTAAAACTAGAGTTAATAAACCAATTGAACAAAAAGTTAACCCCATTAATGAATGGTACAAACCTAAAAGATACAACGAAATCAAAACCCGTAACAATAATACAAAATACCGATAAACAGAAATTCATTAAATGACACAGCAAGATAAATGGCTTATTTGAACTAATATCTTATTTTCCTCAAAGCCCCGAGTGCATTAACTAGAAAATTACTTCTTGAATTTTCATAGATTATGTATTTCTATTGCCACTGTAACAAAAAATTATAAAAATTAATAATAATAATTAAAGAGATAAAAAAAAAAAAAAAAAAACAAAATACCGATAAACAGAAATTCATTATATGACACAGCAAGATAAATGGCTTATTTGAACTAATATCTTATTTTTCTCAAAGCCCCGAGTGCATTAACTAGAAAATTACTTCTTGAATTTTCATAGATTATGTATTTCTATTTCTATTGCCACTGTAACAAAAAATTAATAATAATAATTAAGGAGATAAAAAATAATAAAAAATACAAAATACCGATAAACAGAAATTCATTATATGACACAGCAAGATAAATGGCTTATTTGAACTAATATCTTATTTTTCTCAAAGCCCCGAGTGCATTAACTAGAAAATTACTTCTTGAATTTTCATAGATTATGTATTTCTATTGCCACTGTAACAAATAATTATAAAAAATAGTAGTAATAATTAAGGAGATAAAAAATCACTCTTGATTTTTTATCTCATTTTTGAAAATAAAAATGGAAAATCAGTGTGTTTAATTACACACACAGATTTAAAAACTAACAGACTTAAAATAAATAATAATAATAATACCAGCCTATTATTGTCCTACTGCAGGGCAAAGGCCTCTCCTGAAACAGAGAAGGTACGAGCACCCTTGCTCAATACGGGTTGGCGATTTCAGACTTAGGTACGAGATTAACTACAAGTCCAGGTTTCTTCACGATGTTTTACCTTAACCGATGTCAGTAATGTCCAAGATAAACTCAAAAAGTACATATGAATTGAAATAGTCACATTGGTACTTGCCCGGATTTGAAGCCACAACTTCGTACATGAGAGGCTAGGCCTTAACCACTGGGTCATCACGACAGCAGAAACTTAACAAACACACTTACCTTCTATGGTCCTAATACTCAACACGTAGGTAATCTTTTTTTTTTTTTTTATACAAAAAGTGAAAAATTCCATATAAAACACGTCGAGGCTGAACCCAAGGCGCGCCTCCGGCTCTAAAAAAAATCACGGGGTAGGGCAAACAAGTATGTACCACGTGGAGTCGCAATTGTCAAATTCGATTTAGTTGTGTCAAAATAATTTTTAAAGTTAGAGACTTTTTACTACAGAATAGCTTTAAGATTCTCATAGCAAAAAGTAAGGAATTTTAGTGATAGTTTAGTTCGGTTTACAAGAGAATCGGCACCAATGTAGTCCTCAGATCGATATAGACATGACACTAAATGAAAATGATATGACGGCACGGTTGGCGCAGTGGTTAAGCGATTGAATGCTGCGCTGCGTGTCGTGGGTTCGATTCCCGCATGGAACAAATATTTGTATGACCTACAATTAGTTGTTCCGGGTCTGGCTGTTTGTGTATGTGAGTTTAAATTTATGTAAACGCACCCATAATACAGGAAAAATACCTAAGGTGGCGCAACGTTAAAAAAAAACTAGTACAATTTATGTAAGCTTTACTGTAAAAATGTAAGCATTCCTTTATTTATTTAGCAAAAATAACAAATTACATCTACTTTTTGACGCATGTTCAATTGTTCACAATAAAACAAAATCGGTGTAATACCAGAATTAATATCGGTGAGTTTCCGTAATAAGGACAGATGGCGCCACTTTGTCTCGCTCAGTGGGGCAGCCGGAAAAATCTGAAAACTGGTTACTGGGACAATATTTTTTGTGGACAATTTGTTTGTGGGTGTATTTTGGTGGATATGATAAAATGTCATTTTCATGTGGCCCATCTAGGGTTCCGTCACTTGATATTTTTACAAAAAGAGTATTTCTTTATTTTTGTGCATCTACTATTAATTTTGTTGACCTGAAAAGTGGTAGGGTACTTAGGGTACGTGTGGGCCCCAATTCCTTCCATACCTCGAAATTCTGCCTACATCGTTAGTTCAAATAGCGTGACAAAGTTGCAAAGTCTTTCAATAGGTCATACTTATGCTCATATGGGTACAGAAACCCATAGTTGAAGTCATAAAGTAATATTCCCAAGTACAATGCTACAAAGTTTCTGTATGTGCGCAATTTGAGCTCACTTCTGAATATCGTCAGTTCTAAGCTTTCCTTTCCTAGTATAACATACAATTTGTAAGAAGAAATTTATTATTTGTAGACGATTAAGTAGGTAGAAAACTGAGACACAAAAAAAATTGGTACTGAAAGAATGCGAATCTGTCCATGTAGCGTTGAGTTTGGAAAGAGAATAGAATATAATTCTAAAGAGAATTATGAAAGGGAATTGTGATAAATGATCTATGTAACTTATATTGTCTAATTGACCGAGGTTTCCTTCGTCATCTTCCATGATTATCATCGTTTTACTAATTCTAGGCTGTCATCATCATAGAAGGTACCTAGGTAATCAACGATATTACACGATTTCCTTTGATGATTTATTTGATGTTGTCTTGACACCTTCCAATATACTCTCAAAGTTAGTAGATTTATTTCGTTTTTTCAACAACACGAACAATCTATTCTTCGTAGATACTAATAGTCTCTGCATTTAATAAGCAACCAATCCGAGAAATACATAAATCCACAACTGTTTGTCCAAGTCATCTCAATTTTCATATTACCATCGCGTCTTCAATCATATTGTTATCTATGACGGCTCTCCGCAGAATTGTGAGAATCGGCTTCGCTTCCGCATCGTAAATCAGTTTAGCGTCTCCTTCTAAGATCTACGGGGAAACTGCATGCTCTCGCGTTTTAAATTTTGTGTAGGTGATATTAGGTTTTACCTTCATGCTCTGTATTTTAAAGTGGGTAAGTGATATCAGTGTTAGGAACTGAATTTTTTATAGGTATCTACGTAACTGTAGATTTTGATTTCTGGGTTAGTGGTGTTGTGAGCGACGAGGAATTGGTTGTAGAAAGATTAGTCATAAAAACAATGGAGGTTTCTTTGTTACAAATTTAATTTTGCTAAAGCTAACGAAACATAAAAGATGTAATAAGTTTAACAGATCTTTAGTAATTTGTCACGAGTTTCTGAAAACAAGAATCAGACTTGACCTATTTTGAAATAACCCTTCAACTCTTTATAACATTTTTTTCTAATTTTGCGTTTAGATCAACAAAAATTACGTCCAACATAAAGACATCAGGGTAACTTTACAACCCAACCCGTTTACGTCCACCTGGATCAACATACCCGTAAATAACTAAAGGGAAAATTAGTTAATTAAAAAATGCAAGTATCGCCCATCCGTGTTTAATGAAACAAAAAAAGTAAAAAGAATAAACAGAGAAATTGTTCTTAATAAACTTGTCACGCGAGAGGGCGAAAGTTAATTTCCTGTTTCGTCCAATCTACCAGGAGACGGGGCTTTCTCCAGTGAGAGGAGCGATAAATTAAAGCATAGCTTTATTCTGCACACTATAAAAGTCTTTACTATTAGATTTGAAATGCATTAGGTTGGCACCGTGGTTATTTTTATATCTTGTATTTTTTTGCATTGTTTGATTATTGTGACGTACGTACATACCTACTTAATAAATTCAAAGAATTGAAAAGATGGAAATACTTTGGTGTTGTTAGTTAATTATGTAGTGTTTTTTTTTAATAACTGGTTGGGAGCAATGCTTTTTAGCGTATTTTATGATTTATATAATTGAAGTAAATTTCTTATCTAAGCTTCTGAAAAGTTAAATTTTATACATGATTGTGGTGTGTCAGCTTCAATTTTTACGCCAAAATGATTAGAAAACCCATGTTTTTTATAGCTTTCGCTGTACAGCTAACCTAACAGGGAAAAATTAGTGTTTTATTGGCGACCACGGCTCCGTCGGCTGTCGCGGTGTTATTTACCCCGCGACGAGGGAAGGTTAAAAAGCCTTGTCGACTTAATGTGATTTAAGTTGAGCACCAAGATTTCCTGTTGTTAAACATTCTGATTCGCTTTTTTTGTTAAGTGTTTTTTCTTATTTATTTATTTTTTCGTTTTGATTGGATTCAGGGCTGGGTGTTTATTTTTTAATCAATTCAGGGAGCTAGTCTAAGGATCCCTTATCTTTTTCTTATTCTTCAAGGGAATTATTAATTCAAGGAGTCTTGCATTTACCTTTGAGTAAGTTATTGCATGTCTGCGTCCTAGTTCTAAGAGGTGTCTCAATCTAAGGCTATTTAGGGTCAACGTTCCAATCTTCAGATTACTTAAACCATTTGACAGCTTTAGCATATTACCATAAAATGCAAATGCAGATTAATAAGCCATTTAGAACTTCACTTGCAGTTGTCTATTTTCTGAGTATGAAATATGGTCTTATTTGCCATTTATGATACCCTTATACAGTTCAAGTGGTATAGTCATAACCGACACTACTCATCTGATGAGCAATGTGCTATCAACCTAGTTTCAAACTGTAGCACCAACTTCGCAAGTGTGTTAGTATCTTCACCATATTTCCCTAGTGGTGAAACTTAACTCCTCGTATCAAGGAGTGCTAAATTAGTTTAAAGTTTATCTTGAAAATTAAACAGTACAGAGAATCTAAGTAGAAGGTTCTGTTTAAAAACGATTTGAAGAAGATTTTACATTACCGGTGCATACCTTCAAAGATGCCAGATGTTTTATTGCTTAAATATGGTAAAGCCTAAAAGCACGTGGTTTTGGAGGAATCTGAAATAATAAAGCTATCCATGCAGAGTTCCATACGGCAAAAATATTATATCAAACAAAAGACGATAAGGGACAGAATTTTTATAGCTATAACCACCCTTCACGGTTAAAAAGAAACAGTATTTCCCAAACACGATTCACAAAAATATAAATACATTTCATGATAAAAAAAAACAGTCTGCGACAAAAAATACTTCAGATTTCCTTCACAAAACCACAAGAAACAAGCCTAATCACAGTATACAGAACGTCCCCCAGCAATTTGAAAATCACGAAATTAGTGCTTTCAATAGCAAATGGCTGCACCATAATTGCAGTTCTGAAGTTTTTGAGGGGACGTTGATCATCCCCCTTATTCACGTCTAGGGATTGATTAAAGGGATTGAATTTGTGGGGTAAACCTGCAGCCATATTGCGTAACACACTGATAATCACAATCCTTTTCAGTTTGACAATTCAATAATATTCATTGCGTTTGCGTTAGAACCAAAAATTCGAAGACATGTGTCATCCACCAATTTTCAGCAATTATTTCAGCTCACTGCAGAGGAGTCATATGTCCCAGCAGTGAAATTATGTGGATATGTATTGCATATAAACGTTGAAAAGTGCAAAAAAAAAACAGAGATAGCAATGGATTTTGTTGTGTTTTCTAGATGAAAGGGATGTCTGTTACGTAATAGGGATGCTCTTCCTATAGGCCCGTAATGAAGATGTTATTATTATGGGCGGTAAACTTTGATTGCCTTTGAGGGAAATTGGGGTAATTAAAAGTCGATGTAAGAAGGGTAACGTGTTGCTTGGGGGAAGGTGGAGTGTGGTTAGCAAATTGTGTTATTTGAGGTTGTCGTGTTTTAAGTCAATAACGTGTTGCATTTTCATCAAGATCACATGGTGTGTTGGTAAGAAAGGTCCAGAAATATCTTTGATAATCACATCATTAAATTTTTTATTCATTCTATATCTTAGCGTTAATGGACTGTTCTCTGCGTTCCCCTTCCTCTCTACAGAATCTGTTAATCCCTATAAAATCCACGGTTCAAATGGTTAAATTGATAATTAAAAATGAACCTAATGCATTGTTTAGGTCATCAACACAGCATCTTCTTTCTTTCCTCACAGTGAATGAAAGACTAACCTCACTATTTTATCTTAATTAAAACAAAACCAGCAAATAAAGGCACACACACATAACATAACACAGTCTAGTGACCACCATAAACGGTTTATGTTCTCATAAACGTCAGTAGGACGAGCTTCATCCGAACTTTACTAAACGCTCTCGTAAATTAAACATTTTATGAGAGGTTTATGAAGTCGTTTGGCAAATGTCTTCGTTTGTGGTGTCTTGTCTGTTGATATGGCTTAGATTTTAATATTTTGAAGGGCTGTTACTAGTCCTAAGCTGAGTATAATACGGTGTTTTGTCTGTTGAACACCATATTCTAAGTTATTTTAAGAATTTGCTTTGGTAATCTCATGGCATTCCTAAGGTATATCTAAGGACACGACATAACCATTCACTCGAAACAGGAAACGTCAAAGTAATATGAGTAGGTACATTTGCTACTACGCTTTCAAAGTGTCTTACTCTTGTAAGACAGTGCATTCACTCAACTGTTAAAGAAACTCAGGTAGCAGTCAGAACCGATCATTTGCGATAAGATAGTTAAATTGTTCAGGAAATAAAGTAATATTTCTGAATATTAGTTCAAACACGTCAAGCGAGAGGTAGATTGAGACATACAAATTGGAACGTTGAAATCTTTCTTTACCAAACTTATTACGTTTGGTAAAGGAAGATTTCAACGTCCCAATTGTTATGTCTCAGTCAATTAAAGCCTCAATTCAAACAATTACCAGCACACTAAACTATTTCCATCAGACCAAACCATTCTATCTAAAACCCATCTAATATTCGGGACATCTCGATACAGTTCTAGACGGAAACAATTCGATAATCGATTGGATATTCCTCCGCAATGCACTTGGGAATCGAGTCGACCTCGGTATTCGATTCAATCGGTACGATTACTGATTCAATATTAGAATTGTTCGGGCGTTATGTTTTGTGTGTTAGACTAATGTTTGGGGAGATGTTTTGGTTCGCAGGTTTGGTTTGGTGTTTGGCAGGCTGTATACTGAGACCGGTGGAGGCCCAGTGGTAATGACCCCGACTAACGAGTTGTGGATCCTGGGTTCGAACCCAAGCAGGCGTTTTACTTTGTGTAAATAATTTCATCACCACTGCTCTCGAAACGGTGAAGGAAAACATCGTGAGGAAACAGGCATGTCCTAGAACCAAAAATTCGAAGACATGACATCTACCAACCCGCACTGGGCCCGCATGGTAGGTTACAGCCCACTCCCTCTCGAAGAGAGGAGGCCTCTGTCCCAGCAGTGGGAATATTATAGGCTGATTATGATTATGATTATGATGGGAATGAACTTCTTCTTCTTCTTCTTCTGCTTTCTTTCTCTCTTCGACTTCTTTTACATCTTCAGTTGAACATTTGACCATTTGGATATAGATATAGGACAGTCATCTATAGCTATGTTTAACTTTACTGATAATCGATATGGTATGACTGGCTTTATTATTATTTTCTGCATCTAATTAATATTTTTATGCTGGATTCCATTCCATTTTTCTTCATATACTTATGTACACAAATTATTCAAAGACGGCTGTTCAAGGCGCATGTAACTACAATTGAATTACATTGAAAACTTTCTATGTCACTGTTATAGAATAGAATAGAATTTTTCTTTATTCAAGTAACCAAGACTCAACAAAGATTGTTAGTAAAACTTACGACTATGTTAGTAAACACAGACACTACACAAAAACAAGGAAAAACATTCACGAAACAACGGTTGGTCACTGTCGCGACATCCCATGAGAGACGGCACAACAGTGACCCACGTATACACAGTCCAGCCGACTCGCAACAATGCTTAAGACACTGTTATAAATCGTTGAATCTCTGATGCCTTGCATTGTTGCTATAAATACCGTTGAATATCCTTATTTTTATACATTACTTATAGTAAAGTTAGTAAGCGTAACACATTTATCATTTACTTCTCTCATTTCTAACCCATCGTCATCAAAAGCAAACACCATACAACTAAGCGAACCGTACGAAACAAAATAAACACTAGTTACGGGCGCTGCATTCAACGCCAATCGAGCGTGCAAAATAACACTTCATCATTTGAATTCGACGTCGCTCCCATACGGTAATACGTCATATCAATAGCGGGTAATGACCGGCAGTTAATTAGGCGTCATTGCGCGCATCGGCATCCAATGCGGTGGCCGTACATTGTTGTAGATTTTGGAGTAATGTGTTTCATTTGAGTTTTTATTTTTATTAATTTAAAGAACTTTATATTTATATTCTTTTGTATTTTGTGAATGTGAGAACGCTATAGGCTTAGTGGACTGTAGATTTGTTGACATCATTATTCTGTTAAGTACTTGGTACTTGTTGAAAGACCTACACTATCCTCCCATACCTAATAACACTGTTATTTGAAAATATTGTAAAAGCCAATTATTTTTAAAAGAGTAACCGTGGAGTTTCTTGTCGGCTCTTCTCCATAGGAAACGACCAATTGGAACCGTGCACCTAGCATCTGACGTTTCATAAGTGCCCATGTAGGTATATGCAAAATAAAATATTTTAAAATTTGAATTAGAATGTGATTTTGTTAAATTCTATATAATTTCAAACTTGGACTGTTTGTCATAGTCAGTTACTGATTTATTATTGTCTTTTTTCTAAAGCATGAATTAGTAGCGTATTGTATACCCGGGAAGTAACAATGTGGAGAATAGTCTGAAGAAGACTGAACATTATGGTCTGGAAATCTGGTCACAGCGGAAAAATTGTACTAATTATTTCTCCGCATGGCAAGGCCCTGTAGATTTTTTTCTTACTGATACTTACTGATATAGATATTAGAGGTATAAATCTAGAGTTAATAATATCAGTACGAATTCCAAATATCTGTGTGTGCCTTTGTTTTTCACTGGGACAGTTACGTGTACTGGGACAGTTATTATTACGCAAATTTCAGTTCAATTTCCGCGTACCATTATGTTGAACGTACACCATGTTGCCACAAGAGTCCAACAAACATTGTGTCCATGCGATGACGTTATTTGCCACTGTTTGCTGTTTCGGGGCTATAATTGAAGCTGCGTTTGACTTGTAGATCATAACCCGTATATTAGCTGCTTATCTCGCTGAAGAGGTTACTGGATATTGGGTAATCTCAGGAACGCGCAGTGATATTGGATCTGTCTCATTCCATACAGGGTTATAGCCATTTTTGGTATGTTTCCTGTATTTTACAAAGAATTTGTACCAGAAAGAGTAATCCTTCTAATATGCAGAGTCAAAAATATATGTAGTATCAAAATATTTTTCAGTCGTTATGGCCAATGTCCACAGCGTCCACAGTCGTCGCCATAATTATAGCACCTTTGTATAGCGTACGTTCCGTAGGTACTCTCGAAGAACTTAGCAGCAGAAGCAGTTAGAAAACAAAATCGGTTCTACAACGGCCGAGCTCTGCAAGCAGAAATAGTCCTTACGATGTATAGATTTTAAGTTCTTCGATGGTACGTTCAGATATTTTTATACATACATACATAGTTTTATACATATTTATAAAATTTTTTTTTATGACTTGTTGATCAGCATGCTTCGAACATAAAGAAAAAGAAAGAAAATAATTTTATTTGATTCAGGTTAAGGCACATAATATACACACAAAAACAAAAAAAAAAAACAGAAAAAAGTAACTTAGAATAGCACTGTGTGCCTCACGGCTGTGCCAAATCATAACGGGTGCCAAAAACCTAATTTATGCCAATTTTGAACATCTCAAAGATGGCCTAAATTAGAATCACTAATGAAGACGCAAATCATTAAATGACTTATGAATAATATGACAAAAGCAACGTTCCGACATAGAAACGCAAATATCTTGAATACGCTATGAGAGATGACTCATCAGATAATGACAAGCTAATAACTGAATCCCACGCTATGATTACCTATTTTCTTCTGAGAATGGGAAAACAAATGGAAAGATAGAACTATATTTTCTTTATCTACGAAATGATGTAGGAAGGCATAAATTATGAGAAGGCAGAGTCTAAATCATAGTTGCGAAGGATTGATATTAGAGGGTAGAATAACAGATATATCCCGGAAATTTAATACTACGTGGGGGTCACAATTCAATTACAACACGATCATGTATGACTAAAGCATTTAAACCAGTAAGGTGCTCTTCTCTACTAATACCTAATAACAAAGAAAACCTAGGTATTATAAAATCCTTCTGCCATAGCGTGGTGTTGTGAAATTACGGATTTATTTCACAACACCACGCTTTACCACGGTTGTGGTATTTGGTAAGATCGAGTCAAACTCAAAGCATTTATTACGAATAAACCAATTACAGGCACTTTTGAATTGTCAAGGGGTCGGTCAGTCAGAAAGATGAAGCTTGTTGCCCATTCCAAAGCATAGTAGGTATCTATGGAGAAGAACGGGCAATCAACTCCACGGACACTCTTTTAAATCAAAATACTGTTACAAAATATTGATTACATTATTCATGTTGACTATTCATCTGAGAACGATGCAGAACGTTAAAAGCCTCTGCCATAAAAAAAATAAAAAAACTATTCATAACATAACATAACATCACGCCTTGTTTCCCTGAAGGGTTGGGCAGAGGTGTACCTGTAGTACACCCACATTTTGCCAGTTATGTTTAAGTCCCATGTAATAGGGGGCGATCCTTTTGCCATCAACAGGGAACAAATCCCGACTCCGGGCTGCTACTGAGAAATTCCAGAAAGAAAAACCCAGTGACAATTTGCCCGACTTGGAATCGAACCCAGGACCTCATGTTTAGCAGTAACGCTTGCGACCAACGAGGCATTCATTTAAAATAAGTAATTAATAATGAGTAATTCTTATTCTTCTTCCCTTATTCTCCAACACAATAATCAGTTATGTCTTTGTTGTAAAATATTAAACAGTGAGCAGGTTAGTAGAGAGTCTGACTATTCTAACTAATGGGCTATATATATCTCATAAATTGTACCCCCAAATAAAATATAATTAGGTTGTATCACAATGGATCTTGTATTGTATCAGGCTGCGGTGCGACAAGTCGCGCACATACCGCGTGTCGCGCGCTTGTCGCAGACACATCCGACGTGCATGTCTGACAATACCACGACATATACACGGGCTCCTAAAATGACGCTGAAAGACGTTATTTTGCTAAAATGTATCAAATTTCAATATTACCAGGTAAAATCGGTAGGATCTATCAGCTGTACACAAGACATTGCGAAATACTGAACCCAAGACCATTCGTAGCAAGAGACCGGACATAAACAGGCTGATAATTTTATTATAGTACTTCTAAGTATCGGTGCGACACGCCTCGTGAATTCCGCGTGTGTGGTGGACGGATATGACATCCGACGACGTGCATGCCTGAGAGTACCACGACTGACACGCGGACTAATAAAATGACGCTGGGTGGTCAATAGCCGGAACACTTCCGTTTTTGCTTGACTCATATTGTCATTGACTTCACTCGATTGCGACTAGTAATGATAACTGAACATCGATTTTTTTATCGGAGATTTATATTAAATCTCCGATAAAAAAATCGATGTTCAGTTATCTGTGCGATGCTTTTCAAGTTTCGAGTGAATTTTCAAGTTCTAATCAAATGTTTTTTAGAATGTAGTTCTTCTGTTGGAACATTAAAAACTTCAATAACACACAGCAACATTTTAGCGGCGTCCAGTCCTAAACTCGCAGTCGTCGGCACGTCGAGTCCGCTGCAATCGAACATCTCCGGAACATTCTGTAGCTTATACTACCAAATAATAGATAACTGCCGTTCAACACAACCAAGCAACAATCACCCCTGAGAGTAAAGCTGTAGGGTTCAGAGTTGTGTGTGTAACAAAGGCATTTATCAGGAAGCTTGCAAGGAGAAATGCGTCGGTACATACTTGTGAATGGAGCATCATTTCTGAATATCTCCCGTAAAGATTCTTGCGTTACCGAGATTGCAATGACTATTCGGTAAATAAAGCTACTAATTAGGCCCGATTGAACAGAACAAGTGAAATAGTTAAACAACTATCAAAAGGGTGATTTTTTTATGAGAAAAATGTACAGGTGTGCATTTTAATAGGGTTTTGCTGAAGTACTTATTAGAAGACTGATGTAGACTGATTTTAGTGTAGGATGTAGTAATACTTGAACTTGTTTGAGGTACTCGTACCTCATTCCTTTAACTGTACGTAGTCACACCCAAAAAGTAATAGATTATAACTTTCTTTGCCTGTAACGAGCTCCAGTACCTACATCACCACTTACCACCACCACTACCTTAATCTGCCATTCCAAAATCTGTATCGAAAACATCTCCGAATGTGCCTATTATCAGCGATGCATGGAAAGTGTTATTAAGGTAATAGTTTCCAGGAACTGACGGAACAATTAACTTAATGAATATGCGGGTAGATGTAAGCAAACAGGAGGTGCGTCTGTCTCGACTATGTGTGGGTAGGCAGGGATGTGCGGTGTGCAGTTCTATGCTATTGTAACTAGTGTTGCATTAATCGAATGATTGATTG
Source organism: Xanthia togata (assembly GCA_963853775.1). Lineage (NCBI taxonomy): Eukaryota > Metazoa > Arthropoda > Insecta > Lepidoptera > Noctuidae > Xanthia > Xanthia togata. The sequence continues at coordinate 2,855,094 of OY970797.1, read as the reverse complement.
GATTTCTTTGGCTATCGGTATGCTTGGCCGGATAAGTACCTTTACGAATATTTTTAATTTAACCTTGCTTGCGTAGTGATATTGACGTTTTTTTTTTCTTATCTCATTAAATTTTCAAATATTTCTTAAAATAAAAAGACATAACAACACCAAAAAATAGAGGTTGAGCGGTATCGGGAGCAGGATCCAAGCTACTGGTGGTTAAGGCTGCAGAGACAAGAACCTCACAATGCGAGTCGGGTCGAGGAGTACTGCCATCTGAATCAGGCCCTTGATCCAACCGAGAGCCTCGAGAGATGTTGGTCGAGGCTGTCGGCCATCAGGCCATTGGCCATTACAACAATCGGCACAATGACAGCCGAGCTCACATTCCACATGTGCTTCCACAACCTTGTGTGCTAAGTCGAGATACGATTTTAATTGTTTCTCTTTCTCAGCTTTCACAAGATTCTCGTCATGTGGAATGGTAACATCTACTATAATTGCGCAGAGCGCTAATTGATCTATGAGTAATAATTATATTGATTGTTATGCAATGATTTGATTCGACTACACATAATGCATATTTAAAGATGATTGACGTAATGCGTAGGACTTAAAATTGCTATTTTACACAGGAGTACAAACAATTATTTTAGTACTTTTATTTAAAAACAATAGCTAGTTATGTACTAAATCTAACGTTACCAGTCCTAGTTACATCTTACTTAGATATACTTTTCTTTCTTTAGAAATATAAAATAAGAGCATGCCTACTTACACAAATTCTAAGGTCTTGATAGATTCTGTCCCACTAGGGGTAGCCCCTAGTGGGACAGAATCTATCAAGATGTTAAGACTAGTGGAATCTGCCCCACGGAATTGAACTAGTGGGGCAGATTCTATTGAAAATATTTAGGCATTTCACTTTGCCCCACCAGTGGGACGGCTTGATGGGGCAAAGTGGAATGATTCATTATTACTAGTATTTTCTATCTCTACAGTAAAACGGTACGGTACGGTAATAGTTATTTAAGTAAACTCGGTATAAAATAATTAATTGGGTAATTATATTTTATCACTATATCAAGACATATATTTCACATTAGAAATCTTAAATATTGTTATAGTAGATTGTTTGCCTAGGGAGCAAACAACTTTTTTTAAGGCGAGAGTGTTTCTTTGAATCCAGAGCGGAGCTAAGGATTCTAAAGTAGAATCCTGAGTGCAGCGAGAGATTCAAAGTACATCACTTGAGCTTGAAATACTGTTGCGCCCGAGGTGAACACTTTACTTGCAACCAATGTTGATTTCCATTAATCCATTTCAATTTATCAGTTACCTACTGTTTCATACTTTTTAATAACACTTAACACTGATGAAAATAATTACTTTGGACTGTATTTATCATTTCAATTTTGTTACCAAAACCTAATTCCCACTGGCCAGTGATTCAATAAATCGATGTCTACCGTCGCAACTAGCGATCATACATAGCGACATAATTGTCTGATTGATTGATTAGTGGTTTCCATCAGATACGTTCGCAGCAATTAGGTACCTACTGCTACGAGTATGTTTCTACATTCACGATCAAAAGTTGATCGCTGGACAGTGTGAAAATTGATTTTAGAATTACAAGCTTGCCGATTTGTTGAAAAGACAACAGGGATGTTGACTGGGAAAAAAAATAGTCCGTCTGTCAGATAATAAAAAATATTAGACACGTATTTTTTTCTTTATCATATTAATTCAAAATGGTTTAGATAAAACGCATTAAAGTTGGGAAGTGGGGGCTCGCTACGTCACAAGTCAGTATAAAATCTACCGGGGAGTGATGTCATGCCACATTTTTACGTATTGCCTGTACAATATATTGCCGTAACCTTTTGATTACGTAAAAAAATGAAAGACACGTGTCCAATAATTTTATAATCTAAATACCAGAAGAACAAAAAAAAATTTTTAGGCAACATCTCTATTGTGTAAAAAAACTTACTGTATGAAGTATTTGATACGCATAAAGAAAGAAGTTCTATAGAGATAAAGAGTTGATTTTTATTATGAATATTAGAATAGTATCTGAATTAGTTTTAGAATTCGTCTCTATACTTTATTTTTCTGCATAATGCTTATAAAGCTGACTGTACCTACTAATAAAATTAATACACGCATGCACCTATCAATGCAGGTACGGTACCTAATAATTATGTACTAGCGATATCATCACAAGACCTAATGTAATGTAGAACAGGTGTATGTTCTACTGCTATATTTGGTCTCGGACAGTAATAAAGTATCTGCTAAGCCGATATCAGTATTCAAGTAGATCCTTCAATCCATCTAAGTTTCTTAATTATCGCTAAACAAGAAGAGGAGTCGTTTTGGCTGGGAATGAAGGACGGTGAGGGACAATTAATTAAATAAATGTCCATTATTTTCCTCATTGCGTTCAGATGGCTCTCTATTATTGTGACAGTCTTCTTGGTAGTACTGCATTATCAGTGTATCACTCATTAGTTTGACTCGCTGGTATCAGGGCACGCATGAAAATCCTTCTTATTACCTTCTTCTTACCTTTTAAAGTCAACATCAAATGAATATACAGCATATTTCCTGGAAATCTCCTGCTGTAAGGAAAAAAAACAAAGCTATTATGATAGACGTTATTAACCATACCCTTATTCTCCGGAAAATTCTTAGTCATACGATTCCGAGTGATAGTTTTGTTTGTATTACTCATTCTTCTTTGGAATCATAGTAACCAGTAGGCTATGAGTAACCTCCTTTATGTTATGAGCTCCTAGTAACAAGGCCATTCCTTTGACTTGATTCAAATGTTGCGAAATTGCTTTTTTTGGATAAGATAGGAAGATACTTTAGTTTGTTTATGAATATTGTTATTGTGTGGTGTCTCATATTCAAATATCTAATTTAAGCATATACGCATATGTTATGGGAGCCCCAGTTTAGCCCACTATAAGAGCATTTGGGAGTAAACCCTCTTCCTCTCTCATAATTTTGCGGTCCACGTTGATCATATTTTGTAAAACCAACTACCTAAGTTTACATGTGGAAGCAAGAAATATATTGAGTATTGAATCTAACCTTACAGTTTGGCTTAACAAATAAAAACATTTCTTTTTAATTCTACCTTAAAGGCTTCGTGCCTTTAAGGTCAAATTCAAATTCATAAGTAATTTATTCAAACTAGGCTGAGAATCAGCACTTTTCGAACGTCAAAGTTACATAAGACAGTCCCACAAAACGCCTCCCTTCACCAATTCCTAGTGCTTTAGCTAGGAATAAGAAGTGGCGCAACAAACTCCCCAGCAACACAGCTGTCTGTTCAATTAGAAAAAAAATGATTCTACACAATAGTATGCAAAATTATTTACATTACGCAACATTAAACATAATTTAAATTATAAATTAAAACTCATCATAAAACTACCACCATGAAAAGCAACGAGTTTCCGGAGTTTTCTTGTTCAACACACTGTGAAAACATATAAATAATAATCTCACTAATCCTAAAGCAGAACACCTCTAAATTCTTCGAAAACTCAAACAATTAAAATAACTGAAACGCAATAAATACAGTGTTCAAAAAATGAAAAATTTGTAACTCCGTTTATAACACTAAAGTACTTAAAGTGTCCCAATTAGTGAGTTTTAAGTGACAAATGTGAGCAGTTAAAGGAACTTTGAACTTGTTTTAGTCATACAATTTGACTAATGGGCTCATACAAAAATAGATTTGATTTGTTACTTGAGAAGAGTACCATTTTGTAGTCACGTAACGGATGCGATGTGACTTGGGCGACGTGAGTGGATCAATGTAGTAGGTACCTGTTTTTTTTTAAAGTGTAGAAACCAATATCCAGTATTTTTTATAAATATCTGAAGTCTATAATTTTGTAATGTATACTCCTTTTTAATCGAAACCTTACCCGCACACCACCTGACAGCTGGGTTGAACTCTGGAAAGAAAAGCTTTGGCCAAGACTCTTAAACCATTCAGGACACAATACTTCAGAGTAGTCTTTATGGATGGCGGCTTTATAGTTTTGACCGAAACCGCTATACCACGCCTTGAGTATACCTATGCACGGCAAAACGGGGGGCAGTCCAGGCCGCTCATTCGTCAAAGCTCCCGTTTTCTCACACCCGCCTTGCCGCGTATTCCTCAAGCGCGGCAGAAGGGTTTCGGTCAAACTATAACTATAACAAAATTAAGACAACTGATGACGAAATATCGTACACTATAAAACGATTCTCTATTTTTATTAATAGCTCTTATCTATCATTTAAAAGGGTTTCAAAATTTGTTTTAAGTGCTTAATTTTTATTGGGTGATCGAACACTGTTATAAAGGGTTCGGTTATTGACGTTACAAACACACATACAATCGTGTTACATTCGTTTTTACCATACAGTAGATATCACAGATAACCCGCTAGGATTACCTCATGATAATATTTGAATTTATCATTTATGTCTTGAAACACTGTAGTCTAAGCTTGCACCGGCTTGGAGGATAGTTTTGTTACGTCCTTCCGTTTTTTTTTGGTCCTTCTACTTACCATTTCCTGAGGAAAAAGTGTTGGTACTTACGTTGATCTACCTAGAATAGCGACATCTATTTCTAAGTCTTATTGATGTATCGATTTGACATAAGCTATCCTTGGACTCTAGAACCTACAAGGTGGTTTAAAATACATTGAATACTGAAGTATTCAATGTATTTTAAAAGGGACTGGTAATTATTTTTTATTTTAACCATAGCAGCTAGAAACGTAATAGGTGATTACTTTGTATGAACTTTCAATAATTCACTGTATTAACTTAACCTTCTATAATTATTATTCCATATATCCAAGCCTACATTGACCAGACTATCACGCTGAGCTGTTCCACCACAGTAATTAGATACGTACGATTAATAACCGACCATTAAGGCAAGCTACTGTATGTACTTAGTGCCTCCACGGTTGAATGGTTGCGATCAAAGTGGTGTTAATGGCAAACACAAAATACAAAGTACAGAAGCACTATACAATGAGTGAAAACATAAGCATGCACACATAGAATCGCATGTGCAGGGATCTCAAACTTTCTCAAAGTCGACAACCCCAAAAAAAGTAGGTAATGAATAGTTTGAGCAACAGTCAACTACCAACCTAAGTACAACACTCTAACCTGGACTTAAACCAAACGAACATAGAACCAGAAAAGGCATTATTTTCTCGATGTTTTTGATATTTAGTAATAGATGACTGCGAAAGATTGCCCTATAATTCACTTTGCGCTATAGTTCTTTCCCTGTTTAACCGGTCTGGTCTTCGAAACGTTTTAACGTTCAAGCCAGAAAATAAAATTGACAGATATTGATACAATGTGTATTCGCTCGTTTGGCCTAAACTCTAAACCCATCTTCAAACAAATGGCAGTCACGTGTGCGTTTGCATCCACTGTAAGTATGTGAGCCGTGTACTGTGTACGTGAGCCGTGTTAGTGTGTACGTGAGCCATGTCAGTGTGCGCGCATGTATGGACCTGACCTTCCGTACCTATTTTGTGGTGGTGCTAATGGGAAGCATGGAAAGCCACGTGGCAAAGTAAGGGGTAAAGATCAATATAATAAGTTGAATGTTCTGTTGCTGCGAGATAAGGGATCTTTCGTTTATCATTTGAAATAGGATACTTCTGAGAAGGTAGGAGGTAGCTAGAGTCGGTGCCAAAATGAGTGTACCTATCGTATGAAAGTGCAATATTATATTGGTTCTTTTTTTAAGTGGTATGTCTTTAAAAACTGTTGTATGGTCTGTGTTGTATTGTATTATAATGTAGTTTATGTACTTCAGTATACAATCATTTGTTACCTTCATTGGTTTCATACACAGACTCTTAATTGCCTTCGTTCCTTCAAAGCCCAACTGTTTTAATGTAATTAGATTCAGAAGTCTGGAATTGTCTTCTTTAAGAGTTTAACCTAAAAGAAGCAGGAAATGTACCTTTATGTATAATAAATAAGAAATAGATGAAATGTTACAAATTAATTCATTTAATATCACAGATTTAAATACAAAATTTACATTCGGTTAGTATCTACATACTTAACTAAAGACCCTAATGTATTAAATGAAAATATTACAAGCTTAGCGAACTATGTATTTCAATATTATTTAACATTGGACTACTAAATAAAGAATTTACATTTAGGCACATAGCAAGCAACGCTAACTTCCTCGGCACTCCATTAAAAAATATATGATCCATGAAAATAAAGCAAGCTTCTATGCTAATAGATTAGAATTTTCATCATTCACCGTCATATTCTACATTTGAATAGTAATATTTTCATTAATACAATCAGGTTGTATAATAATATATAAAACTTAGAATATTAAAAAAAAAACATAATTAAAAATGCATATCAAATTGGCAGTTGATTCATTGATTCATTCAGTCTTTGAAAGAAAAGCATTATTTTTTACATAATAATTCTATTGATAAAGCTTCTGTAAAGTTTCCATCTATTAAAGACATTTCAAGATTTTTTGTAAGTATCAAAATTCATTCCACATAATCTTCGATGGACATAAAAATTAAGCCTGCAATTCGATGATCATTATAAAAAAATCCAGCGACTTTTTTTTAATACCCGTACCAATTTTTTTTTTGCTAATGTATGAAACTTTATTTCAGAATCGCTACGAAATCCAAAACCAAATAGCTAATAATATCCACAAAAATAGAAAAGAAACAATAAATAATATAATTTTATCAACAGGACTAATAATATAACCTGTTTCGTTCAAACTGAACTGTTTCTAGGCACATCCTCTGGAACTAATAGGAATAACATTCTCACATAAATGCATATCAAATAGGTACTTAGTACCTCACATTTGCGATGTGTTCAATGTAGGTATCTTAATGATTATACACTCGAGAGCAATGAATCCGGGTCACTTAAAGAATGTTAAAAATCTCGGAAACTAAAAATGATAGGTTAATGCAATAAATTGTATTTAATAGACAATGTAATACTCCTTAAATGAAAGTAAAAAAAATATGAGTCACCATACATTTTATTAACACAAAATTACATAAAGAAAAAAACTGCTGATCTCTCCTTAAAACAAAAATAGGAAACATGAAATTTTTGAACTTTATTACGATTTTCTTGAATTTTAATACTTTGTATTGCCTCCTCGTGCTTCCATTACTGCGTTTACGCGGTTTGGCATGCTGTACACCAAGTTCCTTATACGATTTTGGGGAATATTCTCCCATTCCTCTGTGAGAGCAATTTTGAGCTCACGAAGCGTGATTGGGGGAGGGTTTCGTTGTTTTACGCATCTGCCTAGCTCGTCCCAAGCATGCTCGATCGGGTTGATATCCGGGCTGCGCGCTGGCCACTCCATACGAGTAATGTTCATCTCTTGAAGGTAGTCATTCACAATCCTACCTGTATGAGGTCGGGCATTGTCATGCATAAATATAGCATCCTCACCTAAATTGACCATAAATGGACCAACGTGATCATTGAGGATTTTTTCCACATATCTTTCGCTAGTTAAAGAGCCGTTTTCTATGATCACCAGCTCTGTGCGACTTTCAGAAGAAATTCCGGCCCACACAAGTACAGACCCACCACCGTAGGCTACTTTTTCTTCGATGCATGCTTGCTTGAATCTTTTCCCTGGTCTTCGATACACTCTGTGTCTTCCATCGTGCTTGTAGAGCATAAATTTTGATTCGTCGGAGAACATAACTTTTGACCAATCTTCAATACTCCAATTTACGTGGCTCTGGGCATATCTTAGTCTTGAAATACGATGCCCACGCTCCAGTTTAGGGCCGTTTGCAGGTCTAAGGGGTTTTAAGTTAGATTCAGCAAGCCGACGTCTTACTGTCCATGCACTTGGGTTACTTCCTCCGAGGCGTCGAAACTGATTTGTGAGTTCAGTTCCTGTAAGAAAGCGATTTCGAAGCATGGTGTTCACCAAGTATCGGTCTTCTCGTGCTGTGGTACACCTGGTTCTGCCCGTTCCTGGTCTGCGTAGGTTAGAACCAGTTTCTTCGTAACGTCGGAGAACTCTTTGTACTGTTGACAGCGACACACCGACAGTCCTGGCTGTATCGCGCTGACTCCGGCCGGTTTCCAGCATTGTAAGTATTCTGGTGCATTCTTCAGGCGTAAGCGACATAATTTCAGCTTGAATAATGAATATAGAGCACTATCAACATGGTTTATGTACCCACATAAATGACAGATTACAAACAAAAGCAAAACCAAATGCTGTAATTTCGTAGTTCCATCTTCGAAAGTGGCCCTTTTTCAATTTTGATTTTTTTATGATATAACTTTACAATAACTAAGAAGTTTTAACACCTTCACTTAAGGAGTATTACATTGTCTATTAAATACAATTTATTGCATTAACCTAGCATTTTTAGTTTCCGAGATTTTTAGGATTCTTTAAGTGACCCGGATTCATTGCTCTCGAGTGTATATATAATGATGCACGTAATTAACGCATTCAAGGACACTGAACGACACACAATAGACGTTTTATAGATACAAAGTGTTTAGTGTCGCTTATAGTGTTAAATATCAAACATTTCGTAAATGTGGTCAAGTCATTAGGAGTAGGAAGTGCCTGGTACTAATTTTCACATTTCCAATGACCAAATACATGAATGAAAATGTTTTTAATATGAATGATCGAACTATAAAATGAGGTGATACCTAGTAACTGGACCTACTTACAGAAAATCTAACAACAAACACGGTAAGAAAAAATTTAACAGGAAAGCCTGAACAATCGGTTAGTTACAAAGGAAGCAATATTGCAGAAACAACTGACGAAGAGCCAAAAATAACAGCATACTATATAATTTCAATCAGAACAGGATAACCTCTCATTATTATGTACACCTTTTCTGTCAAACTTACTTCCAGCAAGTTCCAGCAGGTAAGATTGTTACAAAACGCTTCAAAATGTTAACTGCAGCTTATGAATTCCCATTAGTTCCAAAAAAACAACGTAAAACAAAATTACTTGACAATAGTCAAACATATTTTATCTCTATAGCTGGTATCAAGGTGTCCGGTGGGTAACGTTACTGCTACATCGACCTTGGACATTGATGTAGGCGATGCCGTGACCAGCTCAGCAAGTGCGGACGAGCATTCACTTGACCTGGAAGTCATTGTCCTGGCTGTAAAGAGATCTAGGGTTAGAATGTTCATGGTAGAATATTGGCTCTGACGACTAAAATTGATGGCCGTAAGTCCGTCTAATGCTAATGATAACCTAACTTGTTAATTACTGGACTGAACCAATCACGGGTGGTACGGACAGGAAATGTGATTACTCAGCTAACTAATAAATACCCGGGTCCTGCGTTATGAACTTATGACTGTAGGAGTCATAACGCAGGACCCGGTACCCGGACACGGGATTCGCACATAATATTATGTGCTGAACTGAACCGCTATCTTGTTGGCAACCCATATAACCCATATGGGTTGCCACAAGATATGGTAGTTTTAGGCCCCGTATTGATAATTTAAAACTAAACTTGCTTAAATTTTTGTTTCTCCCCGGAATTGATCGGCGATTAGATAATACACCAACATAAAACATTGTAAAGGTCTACTGACTTTTTAAAAAGGGGTCCAATATTTGAATGCCGTCAAAGAGTGCAGCAGCTGTGCTTAAGAAATATCAAGTTTCAACTTTCGAAGATGCAGGTAAATATTCCTTTTAATAAGTGGATTCAAAAATCGTTTAGTATGATGACACAGAGTTGGGTAGTATTTAGTTTATTTGCAGACATTGTTTGGTCGTCCGTTTATACGTCATGTAATTTCCCCTATATTTTATTTCTAGCTTCAAATACTGATATTACCTTCATTTTCTTTATTTATAACAACAAAAATACTCACAATTGGTATAACAACTGGACGCCGACTCCCCGGAAGGGCTGTAAGGCTTCATCTCGTAATGGTTACTTCCGGCTGACGACTGATGTCTACTCCGGTTCCCAAATGGGGACGAATAGCTAGGGGTTGAAGAATAATGGCGCATAAACCAAATGGATGTGAAAAGTTATTACTATACAAAACAACAATATCTTATAACATCACTTTTTATGTTACGACCTTTTTCTTTTACCGTGAGCAGGACTTGAACCCTTTAGGTTTTATTCAAAGGAAAGTATTAGAAAAATACGGAACTATAAAAATAGATTGTGCAATATTATTTGAATTCGGACGTTTATGTTAAGATATTGCTTTTTATGACCTAGTTAGAAATCCACATAGGGAAACTTATGTGATGGTTGGAGGTCCCTATAAGAACGTGCGTTGGTACACCAATAAAGATACTTTAGTAAAATATGATTCACAGCCAGAACTTGTTGATGGTGGTAAAGTAAACAATTTTCGTCCTTAGCTAGGAGCTTCGGAACAGCCGTGATGTGATCAAAGGGTAAAATCCTACAATTACAGCCATCGATCAGATCAAAACTATTACTAACCTGTCTCTAACATGGGGCATGTCATAGTGGTTGTCGGGTCCCTGCATCCAGTACTCGTTGCAGGTGCGCGTCAAGTCGGGCCCCGCCGTGCTCTTGTCCCTGCCTGAATGTGTCTTTGGTATACCTAAGTGTTGTATGAATAGCTTAAGGGTAAATAAATGTATATTCTGTTTTAGTGGGTTTTTAGATTGTTTGGCAAATTGCCCTATAATCAAAACAAAATACCTTTTCGTCATTAACAGTCGTATGAAATGGATAATATGTATTTTCCGAACTACACAGAGAAACCATAAAGAAAACCTAAACAATGCATTTTATTCATTTTAGACATCATGTTTCATAGTCAAATTTACTGCTTAAGACCTACAATTGTGTAGGTATTAAGCAGTAAATTTGACTATATCTAAATAGAAATAGTGTTAGTTTTATTTTTCAAAACATTGGACGTTGAACCTAAGAAGAGATCTTCGTATGTCTTATAGTTTTAGACTTTCCCACACTGACCGATCTAAATGTGCCACCCTGTATACTAACATCTATAACTAACTGCAAACAATGCATTCCTTAAAATCACAAAACTTAGAATTGATAATTTCATGAGTGTTCGGCCATTTCATGAAATGCCCAGCTAAATTGACCACATCGTTTAAACGGCAACGTTTAATGATATGTCAGTCGACCTCTGGCCATATCATTAATGTAGGGTATCCATGGCTTTAGGTGTAGTATGAATTGCTAAGTGACTTCGACCAACTTGGAAGTGGAAGTAGCGCTAGCCAACCACTGCCGCGGCACACACCACATCATGATGTGACGAGCTTTCGATGATCTATTTCATGAAATACAACCATCATGATAATTATGGTCAAATACTTCGTGAAGCTATCAATTCTAAGATCTAGCCACGACGAATATTAAACGACACATTTGGTGTGTTAGTTAAGCAACGTATTTTCCGAACTATTCATGAACCCAGATTGCGGTATGTCTATTATAAAACTAAAATCTTGCTTTAATGTAGAGTGACACAAGAAAAAGTACGTTTATAGTTACAATAGAAGAAACAAAATATATCGAAGATATCATACCTATTCTGCCAGCAGAATAGCCAGGTCTGCTTCTATACTTGCACCACACATACAAAATGGCGACGCCGGCAATTAGCATAGCGACTGTGATGCCGATACCGACGTATAACGTGGTGTTGTTAGTGTAGAACCCTGAGAAACAGTAGAAGAACTTAATGACCTCATAGAAGGCAATAAATGGATATGAAATGATAACTAGAGTAATGATACAAGTAGATTATAGCTTTAGGAATAATTAAAGTATCGAGTACGGAAATAGCAATAGCTGGTTTAGAACTTCATTAATAAAGCATCATTTAGGTATAGATGATAAATTAGACAACTAATGTAGATGATGACAATTTTAAAACTTGGATTTCTTAACTAATAAGTAACGTCGCCAGACATTTGGAAATAGTTCCTTACTCATGCCACTAGTGCACTGGCCGTCAACACAGGCAGCGTGTTGAAGTGTTGATCCCTGGCAGTTATTCCCAGAGCATTCCCTCCTTCGTATCCTGACACAGTCTCCACTGCAAGTAGACCATGAGCTCCACGATGACCAGGAACCACCTGTACAATTTTTTTCTTAAACATCTGCTTTTATATTTGATACGATGAATGAAATTATAAATTGAAATTCTTACACACGCTGACAAAATTGATCAGTACGACAGAAATTGGCAACCCTATGCTAGTTTAATCTATAGTTTATCTACTGTTCTTTGAAAGTCCACCACCCACCAGGCTAGCCTATCAGGGTTAGCCTATCATCTCTTGGCAATGCTATGTCTATGAAATATTGTTTTATTGATTAAATCTGTATATTTCTTCAACACTTACTATTCTGACATGAAACACAATCCTCGTCGCTCTGTGAGGCGTGACCCCTGCACGGCGCTCCGCCATTGGCAGAGGGTGGCTCGGTACAGCTGCGTGAGCGCCGACGACCGCTCGTAGCTAAGCCACACCGACATGGAGCCCAGCCCGACCATTCTGACCAGCCGCCGTTTACTATATGAAAAGTATTTACATAAATCAAATACAAATCAACATAAAAGTGCTGTAGAAAGTGGCTTTTCCGGTGTTTCTACAAATCATATCGATTTTAAACCGCTTGGGGAAGTCAGCCCATTAGGGGGTAGTAGACTGGTTTGGGTGTTTCTGCATGGCAAATGAATATCTGAAGTAACACCTACAATGTACACTGGATCGCAAAAAAACCGGGTCGCTAATAAAAACCGTGATATCTCCATAAATTACATACCTAGATCGCTAGAATAAATAATATGTAGTAAGCAGCTTACTAACGCTTGTTCTAAATCTCTAAAGAGTTTTCATTTGGACAAGTAACAGATTAAAAAAAAAACTGCTCTTTGAAATTATTTAAAATTAGGGAAATAATATATTTTCTGCTTTTGTTTCAAAGCGAGCTGTCATTATAAATGATTCCTTGAATTGATCAGAGTATTCAGTGTAATATCATGTCGTTAACACCTGAAGAATGTACACGGATTATTACCATGGTACAAGAAGGAAGAAGTCAGCGTAGCACTGCTAGAATAATAGGAGTATCTTTATCGACGGTCCAAAGAATACTCCAACGATTTCAAGAGACCGGAATGAACATCAGCAGACCAGGAAATGGCAGGCCAAGGTGCACAACTACACGAGAAGACCGATTCATCGAAGCTGATATAAAGCCTTATAGACCAGCAAACGGCCCCAAACTGCTCAGAGAACATCGAGTTACCAGGTTACGGTTTGCTCGAGAACACGATGGACAGATGAAGATTGGTCCAAGGTTATGTTTTCCGACGAGTCCAGATTTTGTTAATTTACGCACGAAGGGAGACGAAGAGTATTTAGACGACCAGGAGAACGGTATCATCAACCGTGTTTTGAAGAAAAGGTGCCATTCGGTAGAGGATCAATAATGTTTTGGGCTGGGATATCTTCAGAGGATCGCACGGAGTTAGTGATCATAGAAAACGGTTCTCTGACTGCTGTCAGATACGTAGAAGATATTTTAAATGAGCATGCTGGTCCTTTCTTAGTGAATATGGGTGCAAATTCAATTTTTATGCACGATAATGCGTGACCACATACTGCTCGTTTGGTCAATATCTATATTTATGACGTAGGTATTACCTGCACGGAGTAGCCAGCTCTCAGCCAAGACTTAAATCCCATAGAACATGCATGGGACGAGCTCGGGAGATGCGTAAGACAACGCTCTCCCGCTCCCGTTACCTTACACGAGTTAAGGCTCGTGCAGACCAGCGCGACGCGACTCGAACAATACAATTTCTAAGAAAACTTCACAGTATAACAATAACCGGTGTCGCGTCGCGCTGTCGCGTCGCGCTAGTCTGCAAGAAGCTTTAAGGAATGCGCTAGTGGAAGAATGGGCAAGCATAGACCAAAATCGTATTAAAAATTTGGTTTATAGCACTTCATCACTTCATTAAGACGATGTGGCACATCGTCTTAATGAAGTGATACAGGCTCGTGGAGGAAATACAAAATATTAAATTGACAAAAAATCTATTATTTTTTAAGATTTACTGCGAAGTGTATTTTTGTATGACAACAAAAATACACTTCGCAGTAAAGACATTATAGTGTACAAAACGTGTTACACATTTTTTAGTTATATTAATCACTCATCTACAATAAACTATAGTTTCGCAAATTAGTCTTATGTATTTAAGAAACTATCACGCCATTTATTAGCGACCCGGAATTTTTGCGATCCAGTGACTAATATTAAAGAAATCTATATTGCTGCACTTCTAGAAGTGATGTCCTTGTGAACGTGTTTCTTCAAGACATCAGTTTAATAAAAGACTGAGTTACATAAGTTAAAGCATCACAATGGTTTTATGATTGATAATAATAACTAATAATATAAAAGTTATTATAACATACCGTACACAGACAAAACAGCGACGTCAGACTCCCGCCGACCCGCAATGTTTTCCGCCACGCAAGTGTAGTTTGCCATGTCCTTGTAAATCAATGAAAATTTACTTCAAAAGTGTATTCGTGTAATCATGTTGCAGTCAATACAAACTACATGCCTATAAAAAAATTAAAGTAATAGGTTCACCCCTATAATAATATGATGACTTAAACATAACTGGCGAAATATGAGTGTACACCTCTGCTTAACCTTTCGGGGAAACAAGGCGTTAGCTTTGTTATGTTATATCCTTACAAGCTGCAGAAAACACATAATTATTAGTTTCATTATAATTCTTTATTGTTAACGTTACTAACTAAACGCTTTGTAAGAATTACACTTATAACCCGTTATCAGTATTTGTTTTATGGAAAACTGTATGATATAATCAATATTTTCCTTGTATAAACAACATTTCTACCTTGCAATATACTAAAAGTAGTTCACATCCCTTATTAAGTATAAAAAAAATAAGAACTCACCTGTAAACTGACTTTTGGCAGAACAAGAGTTTCAACAGTAGGTTCAATCGTAACTCCATTCCTAGTCCACTTGATGGTAGGAGGTGGAGCGGCTGGTGGTGGCACACATCTGAAAGTCACTCCTCTGCCAGCCTCAATCGTTGAGGATAGAGGTTGCTGCAGGAATTGCTTCTTAATGTCTGGAGGACAAAAGTTCATTTTAGTGTACAAGACTTTTATTCTATAGAAGTTTATCGGCAATAAAGTGAATCCTGTGGATATGAATTTAGATTATAAAAGTCATCGTAAATATGATACGTAGACCGTTCAGGTAGATTCAGGACTACATAAGAAAAGAGAAACCGATTGCTTTCAATAAAGAAAACAAAGATCGCTCAACCACTAACACAAGCATGAAAACTCGCATTTCATGTAGTTCTATGTCAAGTGAAATCATTAGCAAATAGAAAACTGACGGACTACTTTCGTTCGAGACTTTCACTAGAACAAACGTAGATCCACCCTCATATCACAAATAGAAAGCTAGTGAGCATTCATCAAAGTGCAAAGTGCTCGAGTTAACGAGCGGAAATAATGTTTCCTCCATATAATGGTTCCGTTAGCAACCCTCTTAAAAAACGAGGGATGAAAATAAAAATAGTCGTAAAAAAATTTGGACACCTAACTCGGAGCTGTATCGTTAAAAGTTGATTTTTTCCATGGATACACAACGGTCTAGAAAATAAAAGTAAACTGTTGCTGTAGCGCATACACTATTATCGAAAACTCAATTTTTTCAAGTAGTTTCTAAACACTTTATTTCTTTACACTTATAATAGTTTCTACTTGGAACTTTTTTGTGAAACTAACGGCGTTCAGTTTGAAACGCACCTTTTATAAAAGAATCTTTATATATTGCCTTCACTCCTAATTTGATATTTTAGCATTCTATTTTCTCACTTGCCTCCCACATCCTTTCCACACGTCCAAACCTACACATCTTCAATTCCATTGAAAAGTAATAAAGTCGTTAAAATATTCCAGCTTTCTGAAGTGTCATTTTGTTGATTATCTCTTTCGTTAACATGGCGTGTCGAGTCGTGGCGTGGGGTGTTTATTTCTAGACAATAGGCGTGCCCCTTAATTGTCTGCACTCCACTTTATTTTCGTCCTTCTTCTTATTGTTACAATTTATGCGTTACGTTTCGGAGTTTTGTGTTATGTTTGTTTTATTTTATAAGTACCGTTGAGATTTAATTTTAATTATGAAGTTATTATGAGTGATCTTCACTATAATATCGTTTTGTGTGACAAAGTACAATTGAATTTCAAATTCAAGTATTTTATGATGATAATCAAGGAAATCTGTTGTTATATAATGCTGAAGGCCAAAGATATTTTAATTCTGAAGGACAAGATTGCAATATCATACATGAAGAAGCTGTCCTCACACTTACTACTGAACCAACTATGGTTCCATCAAAACAAACTATCGGTAAGAAACAGCTATTACCTACAAAGATAGGCTATAATAGTCATAGTGCTAAACTATAAGACATAAGCACAGGTTCGAAGAGACACAAACAAGTTTAAGTACCTACCAGTAAGCGATGCAACCTGTCCTGTAAACCTAACACGATACTGTTATACGAGTCTTCTTTGACATAACTCGTGTGACCGCTTACAATTCAGTTCACTGCATAAAAGGCTAAGAAGGGTAAATTAAATTAAATTAGTCGCACAGCGGCCGATAACTTGTTCTTTGGATTTGATGTAGAGAATATTGATAGAACGTCGTCTTGCTTGACTAGTGTTGGAGGCTAGTCATTCAACGCATTCAGGCTTCATATGAATATTAGTGTCGGCTACGTTTCAAAAATCTATCACTGTCCACACCATGCTCGCTTTTTGGAAATATTTAACCATATCTGTCACATTTCGATTACAGTTATTCCAATGGGATCCGATGCCTGAGGCCCTACGATTATGTCATAACTTTCAATACCAGAACATTTCTATATAATTGATAAACCTTCTCGTTAGCATAATTTATAGAAATGTTGGTTACAAAACTGCTCCGGGCGTATCGTTTCCTAAATAATAGAAACATTCGAATGTTAATGATATCAACGAGAACATCGTTAAGCAGCGGAAACTATTAACTTATAGAGACAAAATATATTAATGAAAACAAAACTGAACGCGGCACGTTTCTTATTTCTACTTATGATGATCGTAAAGTTTTAAATTTTACCTGGGGAATATTTATGAGAAAAGGCATGCTCCGGTTAACGGTAAATGTTTTTAAAGAGAAAACAAAACATATTTGTTCGATGGGACTGTGATCAATCATAATTCTGTGTGTTCCCAAATTCATCCCTCCTTGGGAGTTCTTAAAGGATCCAACTTTAAAGTTTTATGTTCTCTGCAATTGGTGTCCCTAAGGGCTGTATCAGTCGACCGCATGAATTCTAAATTCACTAGTTATAACGTAAATGTATGTAGATACCGCTTATTATTAGGTAGCAGTCCTATTACTACTACTACTTGATAGTACTAGGCTGCTCAAAAAGTAATGATAATCGGTTATTTTTGCTCGGCGCCTATAAGCTATAGCGTGATTTTAAATAGCTTGTAGCCTTCCTCAAGAATTGGGCTATCAAATGCAAAAATATTTTTTCAAATCCGACTGGTAGTTCCAGAGATTAGCACGTTCAAACATACAAAAAATCTCGTTTGCTTTATTATTAGTAAGTATAGAAAATATGAACCGATTATCATTTTGAACAGCCTAGTACTTTTCTAAGCAATAAATTACTTTTATTATCTTTTGGTAATACTACTTAATTATTATCTCATGAGATTAAGATTTTTAATTACGTTTTGTGTTATAATCATAGGTTTCAGTAAGATTTTAGTGGCTCTCCACTTCTAACAAAACTAATGCATAATTTTAAATTCCAACCGGCACTTTTTAGCTTTAACAATAGTGTTCCAGAAGTTTTTACTTGGAAAGCAATGCACTAAAGTCTAGTGTTCAAAGTTTACAGCTAACTTGGCACGTAGACCCAGTTGGCTGGGGAAAACACTTCTTGGCGGGAGAATTTGCCAAACGACATTGTGAATGGTGCATGCGAGTCGGTTAGAAGTAGGACCAACTGTGGTAGGAGCACATATTATAAGTGATAATAAGTTTGTTTTCATATAGAGCTCCAACGGAATATATTTGCTACTAGCTAGAAAAAAATAGTTTAAACAGTGTAGATTCCATGATTGATAAGCCGAAAATCATGCAATAATTAATTGATTGTTCAGGATTTATTCATGCACAAGAAAATATTGAATTCTAAGACATTGGAACACTAAACCCTAACATTATACATAGAAAAGAATTAAGATTATAGGGAGTAGCTTTGCACAGACTGACAAAAAGATAATGTCCTTTTACGTAGGTATAACAAGAATAATAGATCAGCGATTGGACGTTTTAAATTAAATACTTACAAGCAAATTCAATCAAAACACCCTGACTCCTTATCCTGCCTTTACTGTTCCACGCATAACACTCACAGCTATACTTCTTATTGGCTCCATCCAACTCATTTTTCGTCACATTGAATTCTGCTTCAATAACCCTTACCCCATTATGAGGGTCCACATGTTCTAACTGAACAGTTTTATCAGACCTCACATCATTACATTTGAAATAAACTTGAAGTGCATTAGCTGCTCTACAGAGTAAATTTGCTGGTCTATTTCTTAGGACATATGAGTTTTTAGGTTCTAGCAAGAAAATTGGTAATCCATCTATCGTTTCATCGTTTTCTGGTAACGGTATGTAGTCGTCTTCTTCTTCAGTCTCTGTTTTGAAGTCAGAGAGATATGGATCGAAGTTTAGAAGACCATCTGGGTGTATGTATTCTGGTCTTGTTTCTTTTGTTGTGTGTTCTGGATCTGAAACAAATTGATAAGTTTATTATGAATAGTTTATAGCGTTAATCTGAGATTTTTCTACGTTGTTTGTTTTTTCCGCAGCCTATACTGTCCCACTGGTGTGTTGGGCAAAGGGTTGATAAGAAATCAAGAGTTTTGCCAAACACACCACTTTTCTATTTACTATTATTGAGTTCGTATAATCTATCCGTCATTATACTGCAGGCATTCAAATGTCATAAGGAATGTGTATAGAACAGACACTCGGTATACTGGTCTAACGAAAACCCCATTAAATTTAAAGATATTCTAAAAAGTAGATAAAGATTCTATTAAAAATACTAAACATTTTAGTAACTATCTATTCGTCGGTATATCAAAGAGCACATTTAGTCCAAATCAGGTAGCCGTCTTTACGTTGATAAATAGTTAAGATTACAGCGAGCAAGCCCAGTCAGTGCTACTGCATGTTTTAAACCAAGATCATAAATATTTAACCACGCATATCTGTGCTATGAAAATAGACTATATAATGGCGTAAATGATTCATGGAGAATGATATCTTTGTTAAAATGTATGAATAAATTAGTTTTTTGGTCTTAGATTAATTGAGCAGCTACCTGTGACTAGTAAGAACTATAAGGTACTAGAAATAGTTTTCGAAATAAATCATCATATATCCTGCCCTTGTCTGATGTTACTTGGTTTTCAAAATAAATGTAAAACATTAATTTGTGTGTAGTATTAAAATTGTACGTTCTTTTAAGTTATCTATTAAGTCTCTCTTTTCTGTAAACGAAAAAAGAGATGATATTCTGTTGCTACAGCTAATACAGCTGTTTGCAAAATAATACGCAGAAAACCGAACAATACTAATACAGGGAATTTTAATGGCAATGTATCATAACGCTTACCTACAATCAAACAATAACGCTGCCTTAACAAACATTTTAAGCGGTTCTCTATTGTGTCACCTAACTTTTTTATCCATAATTTAAAGTGCCATAACTTTTTTTGTCCTAATCATCATTTGTCCGAATGATAACTTACCCGAACTTAATATCACATAATATCACATGCCATAAAATTGAAATCCCTAAATATAATATGTCCTAAATCCGTTTGTCATAAATATTACAATCAATAATATACAAAAGACATAAAACCGTTTTCAATAAAGTTATAAGTCCTAAATTCAAATTACATACTTTTTTGTGCAGAAGCTTGGCATAACAGAATCAATCTTATCGAATTAAAATATTAAATATCAGAAATTGAAAAAAAATAAACGGCGTTCCTATTCCAAATAAAAAGAAAAAAATAATTGACAAAACAGCAAGAATTGAAAACAATCAGAATAAAAAAAAATACAAAATGTGATTTTTTGAAGGCAATCGCAGCTAATTTAAAAAAAATGCTTAGAATCTGTCTACGAATTAAAATTAGTCATTATAATTAAGACTAAATTATTAAATAATTATTGTATACGTGATAAGTATCATTTTGTTATTGTTTAAAAATATCTGATTTTGCATTATAATTTTTTACTATACATAAATAAATATATTATACATGTACTTAATAAAGCAGTTGATTGTGAACATGTGGTTTTTGTAAACAAGCAAGCATGCAGCATGCAAGCAAGCACGCAGCATGCAGCATGCAAGCAAGTATGCAACATGCAGCAGGCATGGTTTCTGTCACGGCTCAGGCGCTGCGGGGCTCCGGCGGTCCCTCGCGAGTTTATCGTCGCAGATGGGCTTAACGCTCACCACTGCAGCTTCGGCGGCCAGCCGCAGCGGCCAGTGTGACAACCACCTACGCGATTTTAAATTACACTCTAGGGGTAGAGCAGACAAGACTGCGTGGAGTCGGATTTACAGCGATTCGTTTCTGTCACTAAAACCTAATTTTTAGCAAATGTTTTAGGACTAATAAAGAAAATTCGGAATAATATACATTATTTAACACAAAACTTAGGTCATATGACTTTAGGTCATATGACTTTAGGTCATGTAATATTAGGAGATTCCATTATTATAGTATTTGATATTATGACAGAATACTTTTAGAACTAAAGATAATTATGTTAAACAAAATTTCGGGATTTTGGACATTATGGTTACTGAAGTTTATAACAAACGTGTTATGGATAATGATTTTCGGACAAACAATTTTAGGAGATGAAAGGGAGTACCTCCTAAGCCCAATCATATAATTAAATTATTATTTCCTTTATTTTACATTATTACATGCATATAAATTATATTTTTAAATATTAGAATAAAAAAAAATATAAAAACATTTAAAAATATAAATTAAATAATTAATTAATTAAATTATTATTAAAATAATAATATTATTTAGATATTAATCATTATTATTTTTTACATAATTTTGTTTTCTTTTTTTTAAATTATTATTACTGTTTGTATTTCCTGTGCGTATCCCAAATAAAATATTTTCTTTCTTTCTTTCTTTAAATTCACCAGACTACCTAAAGGCTATCGCTATCCAACCCAATACCCAATACCCTTAACCACCTGTCAATTCCAAACGGTCGGTTACACACAGAAATCAACGACGCGTTATAACACAGTATATACACAGACTTGCCACAAACAGTATTAGGACACAGAATAGATAGGTGCAGAAAGCTGTCTCCATGCAACGAGCGTGAAATCAGACGCACGCACACAGACTCAAACAGTCTCATCAAACAAATGCCGCTCGATGTGCTGAGCTGATAAGCTGCGTCTATGTGTGTATTTTCGCTTGAGCTGACCTTCTGTGGCTATCTATTCTGCGGTTAGGGTGCGCGCACATTTGCGACAGAACAGTGAGTGAAGTGTATAACTAAAGTGATTTGAACGGCGCACCCCGGAACGCACCGAAACGAACCGCGACTCAAAATGATTATGCAGATGGAGCCAGCGTAGTGTGAAAACTGTTTTATGTATTGTCCTGATAAGGTGGTTTTTGAGAGCTTATTTGTAACAGATTGGTTGAAATAGGTTCGCTCCCTATTACATGGGACTTAAACATAACTGGTGAAATGTGGGTGTACTATAGGTACACCTCTGCCTAACCCTTCCTGGAAATACAGGCGTGATTTTATGTGTGTGTGTGTATTCAATACATACATGACATTTAAGTTTAACGTTTTCTAAATCGAGAAGGGGTCTTTGTTTAAGTTTTTTCGCCAATTGAAACAGGTAGCTTAATTTAACGAATTGTCTGTTTATTGAATCAGTTTAGCTTCTAATAATGGTCTTATACATCCTGCCATTGACAAATAGGAGGCACTAGCACTTGCTAACCTTCCATAAAGTTGTCAACAGACTAAAAATATCCCGATTACCATAACAATTTCGAACCACTTACGATTTTTAATGAGCTAATGAAAATAATCGCGGTTGCGTGTTTCAACCCTGTAATTGAAAACTGCGACTGGTCACAGCAGTCGTTCCGCTTGTCTTTAGACTTATTTTGAGATACATAATTGAAGCACTCATACAGTGTAATTTTATGATTATCCAATAAACAAGCTGACGACTATTAAAAAGTTAGTGTAATTTGTACTTGAGTAGAGTGATGTCAACCTGTTTCAGGATGGGGTTTTACGAGGTAAACAAAGCTATTAAATAAGTTATGATTTCAGGAGTCTTATGCGAGAGCTTTATGACTCAGAAGCGATAAAGTTCATGGAAAATATGACTAACAAAACCATGACAAATATAATGTAGCAGGAAAATATTTTGACATATCGCATTGTATTCGATGTGTCTTTTGGACATGTCCATAATATATTCGTTTGGTTGCCGAAAGGTGTTTAAAACACAGGCACATATATTTTAGTTGGACGATTTTATTTCCAAAACACCACATGTAAAATGTTGTATGAGTTAGGTTCGATAAATACAACTCATAATGTCAAACCGTGTACAGATGTGTGTAATGTGTAAAATAATGTAACGCGAATTCTGCGTGTGGAAGACACTAGGAACATCATGTAACGCTCGGGCTGGCGCTCGCGCTGATCCATATCGGCTGTTGAACACATACAGGATTCGCGTTGAGTTTGTATGTCGTCCACACTATTCGCATTACATTACACATTACACTCGTCTGGACCCGGCATTACATCTCAACCATTTATGGGCGCATTGCAAATTGTCACTAACCCAACGTGCAACAACGACAAAAAGTGTTTGCTAACCGTTTACGCATCCGACCACTGGCCTGTTAATCAAAGAGGATGAAACTCGTCTCGTAATTGGCTTTAATAAATTTAGGATGTTAACTTCATGTAAGTAACCAAGTCTTGTTGCGTAACTTCCTTTTAAACAGTGTTGGTTTATGAATACAGGATATTACATCAGTATTTATTACCTTTGGCAAATTAGATGGTGTAAATATGTAATTATTACGGCCAGTATGTTTATTTCTGACTTATGACGTCATTTTAAAAAGGTATTAAAGGTCCATAAGCCTATCTTTTCAATCTATACTGGCATAAGCTTGTGAATGACCCCAATTGATTTGGTTTCATTTCATAGGCATTCAGGTTTATATAGAGTTATAGACAAAGCTGTACAGAATTGTCCTTAGCCATCTAGAAGTCATATTATCTGTGTTAATTTTGATTCGGCCATCTTTATTGTGGTCTACAAAGATCCTGAAATAAGAAACCCTCCGTCGTGCTCAGAAGCCTACATATACTGATTTATCTAAAAGTATATTGTGACCCTTCATCAGGCTTCCCCTCATCCTTCCTCCGCTCTTTGGTTTAACGCCACCTAGGGCGTCATAAGTGGTGACTCAGGGATTACATGAAGTGGATAAGCAGCATCCATCACACTAATAACTCCATACTATGAAAATCTGCCCTCGCTTCGGAATGAGGAGATCAAACGACAGCTACACAAAATGTTTGATATTATTGACAAAGACAACTGCAAAACTTCAGTTAAGACTAAGCTTTCAATGCTAGGAAAGAAATGGGTTGGAAGAAACCGATATGGATACTGAAGGATTTACAGATATACTTTGTGGGACTAAGACCTAGACTATAATAACATAACATAATATCACGCCTTGTTTCCCCGAAGGGTTGGGCAGAGGTGTACCTGTAGTACACTTACATTTCGCCAGTTATGTTTATAAGTTCCATGTCATAGGGGGCGAGCCTATTACCATTAACCGGGCACAACTCCAGAATCCGGACTGAGAAATTCCTGTTGAAAAATCCCGATAACACTTTGCCCGACTTGGGAATTGAATCCAGGACCTCATGCTCAGCAGTAGCGTTTGCAACCACTAGACCAACGAGACATCTCAGTAGACTATAATAGTACAAACAAAATAAACAGAATTTTATGGAAAGAAAGCAGACAAAGACAAGAGCTATGAACAAAAATGTAAAAAAGAACCGTAAATATCATTAGAAACTGGCACACCAACATAATTTAAATTTAAAAAAAAAAAAATTGAATAAATAAATTAATAAATTTGCATTTCAGGTTGGAATTCTCCTGATGATTTTTACATATGCATTAAATTATGACGCCATGTCAGTCAATCGTCAGCTCCAAAATTCAAATTAAAGCAAATACCCATCACATTTGTAAATTATCTTTTGAATCAAAAGTTATGTAATATATTTTTTGTTGACAGCGGGTAGTAGCTATACTTCCGTACACGAAGATGCCCGACACAGACGAGCTTACCTTCCAGAAGCGAGACATATTCTTCCTGCACAACGACATGGGTGACGGCTGGCTCTGGGTTACTGCACATAGGTGAGATATACTTATCAAAAATGCAAGGCCTGTTTCCGAAATTGTATCTCTTATTTGATGATGGCAGATTGACTTTTTATCGTGTTACCCAGTAACTGGGTTTTAGAGGTCAGATAGGCAGTCGCGCCGTGTAAAATACTGATATTCAGCTGCATCCGGACACCAACACAGTTGGGGAAGAGGTTAGGCAGATAATGATTAGAATTGCATAACATTTTCGGTGTACATGTTACAAACTTTGCTGCTATAAAAGACATGGTCAAAAACGTGACACAAATCATTTTTGTCGCTCTATTATGAGTAACAGTTCATTCAAGTAGATAATTCCCGATATCTTTGCCGGTTGATCATTTTGATGATCTCTCAGTTCTCAGTTCAGTAGTAGTTAAGTTAAATAAGTTATAAAGGCAATATGCATACCAAAATGATATAAATCGCAAATGAACCCAATCCGATATGTCAACGCCACAGCTCTCCGATTGATTACATTCACAGTACGTCGTTGCCAATATGAATGAAAATATGGAATGTATCTGCTGTTTAATATTTCGCGCAAGTGCTAGTCCCGAGAGGAACAGGTTACTACGCGCGTAAGCGATGGATTGACATCCTGTCAGTATCAGCTCCAGTAGCTACTTATGTTATGCATAGTATGTTACGGGTGATATGATTGGTAAGGAGAGTACCTATAGTGAGACGTTATTAATTTTTAGTACCAATCGTCATATTTACCAGATTTAATATATTATGTATTAGTTTATAAGTAGACATATTTCAAACATATTACTAATGGGGGTTACTCATTTCCAGTATTCCTATCAAGACCTCCTACACCAAGATAAATTTGCTTATGAGACCGTAGGGATTGAAGTCCCGACCTCTTGCTCAGGTTTCTGACTGAACACTCCCAACATCTAAGTCCGAGAACACAAATGACACAGATTAAAGGCAGGCATTCTAGAACCCACATAACAAAATAGTCTAAACAAAAACTGAAGTAGGTAAAGAAAATAAAAATTGAACAATGAGATTACAAAGATAACTGTATTGTACACTACTAAGTACCTACATGAAATAAGAGTGTAATGTAGGTGGATGGGCAGCTGCATTCATCACAATAGCCTACTCAAATTACAAATCTTGTCATCCGAGGGGATCACGGCTTTATCTCCCCGAGATTCGTTGCCACCGTGACAACTGACAAGCATCATATTCAGCTGTGAATCTGGCTGATATTGTATCTCTGAATCATCTCTATTGATTTTTCTCATCATTGTTACAATGATTCGACTTGCGTTCTAGCCAGATAAAGTTAGAATTTAGTATTGACACAGTAGCTGTTTAATCTTTATTACCGATACACGATTTAGTATTTTTAAATACCCTTAATGGTATTGGGTTTAACTTGCTCGTTTAGGTCAAAGGAATTTATTACTTCTGGTTACCTAAACATCACCAAAGCGGTAAAACGGCAAAAATAGGGAAATTAGTCTTAACTCGTTCGATACTTATAGGTGACCATGAAATAATCACAAAAGAAGCTCCAGCGTCTTCCCAACACTTGGCTAATAACAACATGCAATCACCAATTAAGCGTCGGAAATATGGCTGTATAACCCTTATTAATACTTGTGGTCAATAGAAGTCCATGTTAAGCGACAGCCGATTGACAAATTGATACTATAAGATCTATTAAGTTCAGATGTGAATTAAATAAAGGATATGTTCATAAACAGTCTTTGCTACGCCATTACAGTTATAATTGAAGCATATATCCTTCACTAATTATAACTAATTGGATGAGTTCAAGTGGTAATCGATTCAATTAGTGGTAGGCTATAATCTTGTGGCTACTGTTCTCAATGGCCTGTTACAGCCACACTTAGACGTTCATTCATGGATGATTAGGTAAGTATGTTTTAAATAGAGCTCTTTAATTAAAATATTAATATAATAGATACCGTGCTTATATGTTCCTACTATATTTGATTTCATATAATTTTGAGTCATTATAGTCCTCAAAAACCAATCGGATTTGTGTTAAGATACTTAATCTAGGGCAGATATACTTCTTTGGAATATGTATAGGTTTTTATAGTCTTTAGGTCTTGTTTTGCAATTTCGAGAGCCAAAATAAACCTTTTAAAGTTCAGATGAAAAAGCTTTGAAGCTTTGCTTTGCTTTGAATTTTGAAAATAAAACAAAGTGCATTGAAAAATTAAAGATATTGTTACACCCACTAATATATTTTTAAACAGCTGCAACTACAATCGCCCCCTCACGTATGACTCAAGTGGTCAAAGGGTTGATACAAAAAGCACCCCTAAAAACAAAATGACCAGTACCTATATCAATCACAGATTTTTATAATCAGATAAATATCAATGCAATGCATCTCACCTCCATTCATGACACTCCTCGCACACATTATAAGAAAGAACAAAATCCTCAAAGTCCTTTTTAAAATCATCACTGATCAAAAATTCACTAAAACTTCATTCAGTGTTTATCGCGATGTTTTTCGAAAAACTAACGAATGGGAATAAACGTGCGCGCGTCGCGGCAGTCCGCGGGTTACTGGAGAATGAAGCTACCCCATACATCATGGTGATACATTGTATGGGCCATACAGGGCCATAGGATGCGTACCAATTAATATTAATTACGTTTCCTCCTTTAATTTTTTGTTCTAATGAGACTAGAAATTGAAACAATTAAAGAGCAAACAGAATGTTTTAAATGTGTTATGAGAGAAATTAGCATGTGAAGATCGTTAATTGGAATAAAAATTAGGTCTGATTAGGTGGCAAATAACGTATGCAGTAGAAACTATGTGAGTAGGTGTTTAATAAAAATTGAATAATCGGCCTTATTACTTATTGGTAACTTGAAACACTAATAAAATCGGCAAAATCTAGAAAAAAAACTAATGGAATAATGAAATTACAACAGTTTTAATGAAACGCAACTTTTAATAGAACTTGTTATGCATTCATCGACTACTAATATTTTTAGTATTAATCAAAATATTAAATGAACTAGGTATAAAACTGAAACTAGAATCACTTTTAAAACTTAACCAAAACAATTAAGCGCACCGTTAAAAAACATGAAACAAAAGTCATACCTATTAGTTAAAACTAAGTTAAGAATAGACATAAGTTTACAAAAAACAAAGCTCTAAAGTTAAAACAACCTTACATCGAGACACACCACGCCATCTATCTTTAAGTTTCTATAAAATCTCGCATTGCCGAAACCCACAAAGAAAGCATTGCATCCAACCCGATGGAGCCGATAAGGCAGCCAAAGCTCGAGTACAAAGCTCAGCGCACAACGTGTGTAGTTCTAAATGTGACCACTAGATGTCACTGAGCTGTCCGAAATTGTTGTAAAATAGTTCAGAAACAGCCAAAGCTCGAGTAAAAAGCTCAGCGCACAACTTGTGTAGTCCCAAATATGAACACTAGATGGCCCTGCGCTGTCCGAAATTTTTGTAAGATAGTTCAGAAACAACTCGATAGATTTCGCTTTGGGAATATTTGTGAACAACGCTATCTACTGGTATAGGGTTGAACGTTGCTATGAAGGGCTGTTCTGCAAAAGTAGACCCTTCTACATATTTCAGTCCTTTGTTCAACCATGGTTTAAACGTAGGTAAAGAGGTAGCTACGATTCTGATAGAACAGATGGCAGTACTAGGAAGTTTTTGTCGGTGTTTGCCATAACCAGTCCCTGCTAGTCTGTCAGTACAGCTTAGTACTTTGGGCCCCGACTATACAAATGGCGGAATCAGCAACACAAGGGCAAGAGAGGTTGGTTGGAGCAAAGGATTAAAATGCTAAACATATAAGAATACTGCATTAAAGTACAATAGCGGCAAACCTGTTTTTTTTTTTGCATCTTGGTTTATCATCATAATCTAAATCTGATAGTACGACACTAATTTTATAATGTAACATGATCATTTACACGACAAATCGAATTATAGGTATCATTAATTCAAATTACTATAACAGAGTCGTAAAGTTAAGTAGGAGTAAGTAAGTGAGTATAAAAATAAAACGTGAGGAGTACCTCACGTTTGATTTTTATGGGATTAGACATAGTATGTGACCCTCTAAGAAAAACTTGGTTTACCTACATAAGAAGTTTATATAAGACTGCATACCAACCAATTTACACACAAAACGTCTTCGATAGAAAATTCAAATGATTGATTTCAAATTCAAACTTGGAAGAGTAGTGTTGCCAACATTGAATATTGATTGCACAAAAGGCGTTTGGCGCCAAAGCGTATTCTCAATTCAAAATTATTCAAGAACCATCGACTCCTTTTGATGGCACAAAAATATGTAAGTAGCTGAATTCGTCAGTCACATTTTTATTCCGAATAACATTTTCTTTTTCACTTACTCCCCTTGAAAGAACATCTCCTTTCCTGCTCTTAATTTGCGGTACGGAAATTCAAATTTGACGGGTTGGCTCGCCTTTCCGCTGAATTTCGAAGTATAATGAGCCTTTAAAGGTGGAGCAATCAATAAAAATATCAAAGGTTTACTTATTTTACGGAAAGCTTTGACTTTGTTGGAATATTTCACATTTACATGAAAAATTCGTAGTGAAGGTAACGAAGTTGAATTGATTCGAATTTGCCTTGAATTTTTTTGCAATTTGAACCAGTAGACAATAGTAGACTTCAATATAACCTGTATGTTATCGTAGATCCTGCTAAATTGTCAAGATCGACATCATGCGTGGTGGTCAAAATACACCGAAAATAATAACCAAACAGCTAGCCACTGGAACCGATTATCATATTAGTTTAGCGAGCAAAGTGGATAAAATGGACAAACTTAAGTAAATCCGTATTTGCAGGTCCGCGGCCGGTTGTTAGAGACACTCTAGCCGAGTATATAGTGAGCCGCTTGACTGTCTGGGACTTTTATACAATACGATGAAAAAATCAAGAATTGTCATTTATTCAGATTAGGCTGTTGAGGGATGGATTGGACAGTCAAAGTGTTCGGTGTGTGGTTGTGGATAGATCGAACAACTCATTAAACTTATTATAATTAAAGGAGAATATTATGGTAACACCGGTTACTTACTGTACGAACCAACAATGTTATAGTATGAAATTGCCGTTTTTAAAAATGTGCAACATTCTATTATCGACTTTCAGTTGTTTTTTTTTTTTTATTCAGCTTTGACAAGAAAGATGGATACTTCGAGAATTCGAGTTATTTTTTTATACAAGTTCCGGTGCGGAACTAACGTGGCAGAAACAGCTCGCAATATCAATGTTGCGTTTGGAGAAGGGACTGCTAATGAACGCACCGTGCGATTTTGGTTTAAACGGTTTCGTGATGGAAACTTAGATATGAAGAACGAACCACGTGGAAGACTGCCCACACAGGTGAATAACAATGAATTGAAAGAGATGGTGGAAGCCAATCCGAGCCAAATTACCTAGGAATTAGCGGCATGGTTTAACGTTACCTTACCAACAATATTAACTCATTTGCGTCAAATCAATAAAATAAAATAAATATGAGAAATGGGTTGATTTTACTGATCTGTAGAAAGAAACGCGTGTTGAAACTTGGGTTGCCTTGTTGAATCGATACAGAAATGAAGGAATATTAGATCGAATTGTGACATGTGATGAAAAGTGGATTCTTTACGATAACCGTAAGCCAAAAATGCAATCGCTGACCCCAGTTCAAACGCCGCAACAGTGTAAAGCAAAGCTTACCAATAAAAAGGTAATGGTAACTGTTTGGTGGTCTCAGCATGGTGTTATTCACTATAGCTTTCTCCGATCTGGTCAAGCAATAACGGCAGATGTCTACTGTGCCGAACTCCGAACAATGATAGCAAAACTAGCAGTGAAACAGCCCTGACTCGTGAATCGATCTTCACCATTATTGCTCCATGTTAACGCGAGACCTCATACAGCACGAGAAACCGTTTTAACTCTACAGGAACTGCAATTAGAAACCATTCGTCACCCTCCGTATTTGCCAGACCTTGGTCCAACGGACTACCATTTTTTTTCGTGATTTGGACAATTTTCTACGTGATAAAAAGTTTTCTTCTCAGGAAGCAGTACAAAATGCTTTCGCACAATTTGTCGAATCTAGATCACGAGAGTTATATCGCAAAGGCATAAATTACCTTCCTATTAGATGGCAGCAATGTGATAATAATGATAATTATTTTGATTAAATAAATATGTTAAATTAAAAAGAAACGAATTTCAATTTTTAAGTACAAATCGGCTTTTTCATACTTTAACCCCTAATATTTCATGCCTGCTTTCCCCGAAGAGTTAGGCAGAGGTGTACCTGTAGTAGCAGGTATACCTATCAGAATGTTGTCTGCAATTTTTAGGCCGTGATGGCAATTAAACAGTGTTCCTAGAAGTTGAGTGCGTGCCGCTACAGCATCATTCCATTCCACCATATTGTCCCCGCATTACAATCGTAACGTCACCGTCTCTTCGACCCTAAACATCCCACAACTGTCAACTTTGTATATTTCTTCCTCTACATTCTGTTTAGCAGCCCCGTCACGTGCTGCAAACGAATGCGGGACGACGACGAAGCGTCTCCAATTGTTCGAATCTTGGAGCTTAACTCGATCAAGCGGGTTTAGTTGCCAAGTGATAAACCGCTTACAGACCGCACTTTTTCGGCTCACGACTGATTGGAGATCGATAGCACGTTAGATGGCCAGCTAGCCTAGAGAAAGGTTTAAGTGATTAGAGTGAATGTGTGGGTGAGATTGGTAAGTGGCTGTTTTTGTAGGTTGTTACAGACCTACGATCGTGGTTAGCAGATTATTATAATCTTTCTTACGCTACCACTCTACATTAGGAAAATACAGTTACAGACGGACTTAGGAAAAATATGAGATAAATAATGCGAAAGTTTCGGTAGGTATTATTTACGTACGTTATGGTACGTAGGTATGGTATTAACGTAGGTACGTAAATAATACCTACGAACGTACCATAACGTACTTACGTATAAAATTACAAAACATTCAACTTGATGTAAATAATTCTAAGATGCTTTATGCTTACTCAAAATGTGTTCGCATAAAACAGTTTAAATTAACCCTGTTTTGTTTCTTTTGCCTCAAACTAGATCAAACTCCTCTTGTTTAATTAAAAAATCACGTTCATAATCCTTCCTAATCCCCGCCACTTGTGTCATCCCAACTTATTTTATCTTGCGTCTCGCTCGGACACAACTGTCAAAATTCCCACAGACTATACGCGAACTTTATTAATTTGCTTTTTCTCGTCGAATTAAAACCTTTATCTGATTATCTTTTATCGGTTTTTCGAAGCAGTAATAAATAAAATAAAATGATTTTATTATTTTCGTTCATTCAGTAAGCTGATGTGTTTTTACGCTGCAATGATTTTCAATGAACGTTTCATTTTTTGGAGAGTGATATTCAATTTGATAAAGCACTATTTAATTGAATATGACCATTTTTGTGGCCACAGGTGTACAAAGTTATTGGGACAAGTGTTGATTATTATGTGATGTGTTTTTTGTAAGCTTTTTTATCGTTGAATATTGCACATGTGGTCCCCCACGTCTGATAGTCCATTTATAAGATAAAATATGGTCTTTCCAATAGAGTCAAATTCAAATGTCATTTATTCAAACTAGGCTGAGAATCAGCACTTTTTGAACGTCAAAATTACATTAAAAAGTGCCCCAAAACGCCCACCCTTCACAACTTCCTAGTGCTTTATCTGGGAAGAAGAAGTGGCGCAACAAACCCCCCAGCACCACAGCTGTCTGTTCAGTTAGAAAAAAATGATTCTATATAATAGTATGCAAAATAATGTACATTACGCAACACAAAACATAATTTAAATTATAAATTAATAGCTATATTACTAGCAGACGCCAATATACCAACCAAAAACATCGAGAACTATACTCAGGCAGAAATAAAAAATAAAGACTAAACGTTAACAATATCTAAATAAAAGCCTCCAGGCATAAAGGGCATGCCCGCTTACATATAGCTATATATAGCTGTAACTGGAAGTTTTAATTAATAAACTAGGACCATCGAGGTAAAATAAATAAACAGTTAATTACTAATAACAATAACAAAACCATGATCAGCAAGACGACCAGTCACTACAAGCAGCACCCGTTCACGAGCATAACGCAAAGATCAGCCTTACCCTTGCCATATTTGAGGGAAAGAGGCAACCCGACCCCCGACGCTACCGCAAACAGCGACATCTAAGTCAGCATGATGAACTTGCTGCCGGTTGCTCAGGCAAAAAATAATATGATCAATTGTCGAGGTCGCTAGCTAACCTCATATTGCAATACTCATAAAAAAACATTGTAATGAGTAAACTATGTCAACAATAACTTAAAATTAAATTAAAATAAATTAACTTACAAAGTCAAATTATAAACAAGTATATAAACGAATTTAACACATCAACCATTGAATCTAGCATTATAACGCTTTATTCAACTTAGTTAGTCTCCAGTTGAAAATGAGGGAAGAAACCACCATTCAAATATGTCTTTTTCTGAATTGATTAAAGGAAAAAGGCTTTTCATGGTACGATGGTCCTAATACAGGACATTAGGAAAAAACATGACTAAAACAAAATAAACATTTGTTTTATTCCAATATACTTTAAAAAAATACACTACCGTTGTCCCCAAATTCTAACTGACCTATGTGCACAAAATAGATTTGAAAACCAAGCTCCGTAAGGCAGTAATCCTGCGGCAGCTAACCGATATAGCATCGCGTTTGAGCTGTGAGCTACGGATATAATCCTCGAACAATCCCGCCCTACCCTTTAACCAATACGTGACCACAAACATTATTTGTGGCATGATGTGGGAAGATTTGGATGTGGCGTCACTGTTTTTAGGTGAGAGGGTGTTTTTGTTTCAAATTCCTTTTCTTGACAGATGTTTCCATCTAAAGCGCAGGCCACAACGGGAACGAAGCTAAGTTCGTTTAGAGGTGTAAGAGGTTTCCGTCATGCGGGCCCGGTCAATAATCTTTGCGCGCCGCTCTCCTCGATCCACCGCCACTTTAACAGACTTATTGGCAACAAATAGTCCTGTCAGTGATGATGGATTGATCCCAGTAAAATGTGATATTTCCATTTTCGACCTGTAGTACGGTACTTCCGATTCCACAAGGCTGTATTTCAGAGCAAGTTGCTGATGGATAATCTGGCTACAAGATTGTGTCTATGCAAGTATAGTACATTTATTATTACTTTGTTTGGAGCCATTCAAATTCAAATTCAAATTCAAAAGTCATTTATTCAAACTAGGCTGAGAATCAGCACTTTTCGAACGTCAAAATTACATAAGACAGTCCCCCAAAACGCACGCATCCCTCATAAAATTCATGAATGCAATGACTTAAAGGTAAGAATTGCGCCCATTGAAGGCTGTACGGGTTGGGAACCCAATGAATTTTATGAGTTTCATTGGTCCTGCTGTTACGGAGCAAATTTGGATATACCCGGATTTTGACAAGGCACGGCAACACCTTAAAAAACATAACTTTTATTTATTAATTATTTATTGTTATTTGACTGATTTCGAGAGCATTTGTGATGAATAAAATAAAGTAAATGTGGGCTATATTTAGTTTGTTTTATTAATCAGGAAAGTGTAGTGCATTTAAATTCTTTCAAACTTGTCTTTTATTAATATATTATATTGCCTTAGCGTCCCCATTTTACCCCACTTTCCCATATTTGTGGCAATTGCTAACCAAACAATTTTAATTGACATTTTATACCACATCCGTCACCCAGTCATCCGTGCCCCCAGCAGGCTTGTCTCTTGTCTCTCACAATCGGCTCAGTGTCCACCGCACCGTAAAATTGTATTTGACGTTCGCTCGGACGCGGGGAGAGCTGGCAAATTAACGCAGCTTAGGAGAAAATCTCCGTGTTATGATATTGTGGCTGCGGCATTTGTGGAGCGATCATCGCTTTAAGTATGCTACGGGATTTATTAAGTGGATTTTTTGGACAGGTGCGTTTCGGGTAAATGTTGTTTTGTTGTCTTTTAGGTTTAATAGTGTAGATAGCTTGTATTGTAGGAAAGCGTTGATTTTCATTAAGGAATTTAATAAATAGTAAATCCTTACTGACGCAACTCTTGATATGGGAATTCTGCCATGTTACACCACATTGCTAAGATTATAGTTGCCCAGTTCGTCTCGTGGTTGGAAGCGCAACTGCTGAGCGTGAGGTTCTGAGTTGGATTTCCGGGTCGGACAAAGTATTATTGGGTTTTTCGATTAGGAATTTCTTAGTAACAGCCAGGAGTTTGGAAGTTGGCGGTGTGATACCCCCGTGCCTCGGAAATCACGTTAAGCCGTTGGTCCTGCGCCTGATCTCTCTTCGGTCGTGTCGGATTGCCGTCCCATGGGACTATGAGAGTAAGGGAAGAGAGAGTGCACCTGTGTCTGCGCACACACTTGTGCACTATAATATCTCTCGCGCCGAAGGCTTATTCTCCGTTGAGATTGGCCGCCGCGGCCGAAATACGGTCTGGTGGACTAATATTACAGTAGCTACTCCCATGACAAATGCTTTTGGAGCTTTAAAGTATAAAGGAAATAGGTTTACAGTCTTAAGCTTCTCAAAGTACTTGAAAACTGATGGAATTTCAACACCATGTTCTTATCAGTTGTTTAAGAGAATCCTCTCGGCATTATTCCGTCATCATTATTGTCACTTCAGCCCGGAATCATAAACTGCTAGGTAAAAACCTCCCATTTTTTCTGCATACTGCCCGGTTCCGTGTGTCCATCACCCAAATATTTCCCGCGACTTTGACGATACCTGTCATCAAACCAACGCAAGGCATTATTCCTTAGGTGCCTTTTAGTGCATTCAAATGTGCCATGATTAGCACTTTTCCCAGCCACACAGATCACATGGTTTACTCAATTATATCGCTACACACATGGACTTTTATACCTTAATTTTCTCCTACAATTTATAAAGGCTGCATATTTCGCAGCAGTCTGCAACTCGATCCCATGAGGGTTGATAAAAAGTGACGCTAAAACGTCTCTCATTCGCCCGGAGTGGGAAAATCATATTCTGTTAAACTCGTTATGTGTCCACGACTCGCCTTGTAGCGCTGACCTAGCAGGGGATAGAATAGTGTGGATCGATCTTTGAGATTGTTTAAGAAAATATTTTTAGGTTTTTAGAAAATGGTTAACTTTTTTCCGGTTTAGACAAGCTTTTTGGATATAAGAAATATTTATGTTAAGGATAATGATGAATAAGTTCTTATTTTCTTTATCATGCTCCTGTTAACTGTTTTACAGAAAACAGCTTGAAAATGTATTTTACAAACATTATAGCTTGACTCGTGACGCGATGGGTAGCATTGAATTTTGCAGTCTTGTGATTGGTAGTACTGTTCTGTCAGTCGTCATTTTGAAATCTATTAGTGTTGAAACGAAACGAACTACAAAATTCAGTGATACCTACCAGTCGCATCACGGGTCAAGTTATAATGAACGCACTGTAAATGTTTATTTTTTTTGCAATTTTGTTTTATTTAGAACAAAATAGCCTGTATTATTCAGACAGTTTTGTCAGATTTTTGACAATGATTATTGTCTCTGAGATGAGATTAATTACGAGAATTGGCCTTCTAAAATCCTAATTAACTGCACTATGCTAATAAAGCCAAATCATTCATTCCTTTTTAAATCCTTGGCAATAAAAATAGAAAAACAGATTCATGACATTTGTGCAAATTAAAAGTGACATAAGTTTAGAGTTTTTCCATCTGGAATTTGTCAGTGACAGTCTGAAGTCTGGATTTGTGCCCAGTCGCCCCCTATTACATAGGACTTAATCCTAACTGGCGAAATGTGGATGTACTATAGGTACCTACACACCTCTGCGTAACCTTCAGGAAATACAGCCATGATGTTTTCTTTTTATTTATTTCTTTCTTTGATGATGTATGTATGTAAAAGTGACAAAATTGTCGACGTATCCTCATGAAGCCCAACACAGCTACTTCGCTGTGAAAGCAATACTGTATTGAGTTTTTAGTGCTCGCAGGGCTCAACTGTCGTGCGATAACAGAAAATATTGGGTACGGAACCTTTTTACCGGCGAATGTGGGCGATGATTGATTTTTTGATTGGACTACTATCGTGCCCTACTTAGGCTGGGTTTTGTGTAGGGGTGAAAAGAAACATGTTGTATTTTTCGGTTACTTGTATTTGAAATAAAGTAACTAAAAACGTTCTGTAAGATTTTTAGGTGATTTGATTTCATCTTTATACACTTCTTGATATTTTATAGTACATGGGCATATTAAAATAAGATTGAGAATAATTAAAGTAATTTAATAGAGCCGTAATCAGGAAAAAACGGCAATTTGAAAGTAAGTGCTTCAATCTTCAATGAAAGTTCTTGGATTTTATTTCGCACAATCTGCCCAAGACTTCTGCTCTCAATACAAACGCACTCAAAACCAATATTCTCACAGGAAAAAACCCAACAATGACCACCGCACTTCAGCGGGACCAATGTAGGAAAAATTAATAAAAAACAATACGAACTCTCGTGAATCCACTGAGCCGTTATCTCGTACAATTATAGAACATTTTTATTCATTTATTTTGATCAATTCAAGTCAAGCACCTATCGCATTGCACGGGTTGAAAACTTTACAACTTTATTTTACACTTCAGCAAATCCTTTCTCAACTTTATTCCGATAGACGGAAGGGTCACATTGCAATTATTGAGGGTCAATTATGATGGTATGGGGTGTGTAAGTGGTTATTGGAAAAATGGCTTTTGAAGAACTCTTAAAATATTGGTCGAGAGGTTCTCATTGCAAGACGACACGATTTCAGTATTACTGTAGAACAAAAGAGGTATTGTTTAATAGTTTTGTTTGTGGGAATTATTTACAGGAGTGGGTTTATTTGCGGAATGGACCAAACTATTAAATAACTAACTAACTTTAAAATATACGTAACAGGAATCGTATTTAAAAGGAGCTATGGGATGGCTATTGAGGTGCTATAAAGTAAATAGATTCTAAAATAACAACATCCCTTGAATATAGCTTATCTTAGTACATAATTTGGAGTTTAAAGACTCTTTTATCAACAAATCCGTTAAGACAGTGAGAATGGGTGACTCATAAAATATATCTAGTTAATAACACGCGCCTGCTGCTTGTGTGGTGTTTTATGAGAAATATATTATTAAGACACCGAGTGGGCGGTATGATAACGGAGAGGCTTCGAGAAAAAAGTTTGAATTAGCGGGCTACTCGTGCCTAAATATACTCAAAAAGCATTTAAAGGTAAATATGAAGAAGACAAAGAAGTGACAACAGAAAGCGTTGCTTGAGTGTTTAATACTAGAAGAAAGACGATCAAACAGATTTCAGAAATCAAAAGTACAGCATATCTAAATACAGTTTAATTTTTATGATTCAAATAAATACAGATTAATATAAAACCCTTCATTTGACTGTGAATCAAAGCCTAGAAAGCCATTTTTTTCCCATTTATGAAGAAGTGCATCGATAAGCGAACTGTACAAGCCGGAAAAGACACTAGAAAATCATTTGTATCAAATCATTATAACAGTGCTACAATTTTACTCAAGGCTTTCCACGCGCTCGACGTACTTACATCTCACCATATAAACACAAGGTATATTCCATCCAGTATATAAAATCAGTATCAAAACAGCTCCCAGCACAGTAGATATTAATAAGGTATATATTTTACGGCACCGAACATTCGAGGGTGTCGGATATTCTCGCTATCTTCAGCGGCCGTGGTTTGACCGACATATTCTTAGCGCTTGCCTTACGAACCCTGGCACAAAAGTTTAGAGTCGCCTGAACCTTATTTTTTTTTAGGTAAATAACGTATTAAATCATGTATCTTCCAAAGCACTTAAGTGAATAAGTTATTTCCTTAAACACTGAAGAAGAGACAAAGAAAGAGGCAAGACACATTTTAGAATGAAAGTGTGTGGGCCCACATTCAAATGCTCCTTTCTACCTGTAACGATGTACATCCAATAATTGCTGATGCTCTAGAAGAATCCCGAATCAATTTCCATCCACAGTTTACAGAAGATAGGTTATCGTAGCGCCACCATAGACCATTTTGCAACGTCACTGCATTTTTGGACAGAAAGACACTGAGACAGAAAGCCCCACCAATTTGAAACAAAAAGGGCAATACCAGAGCGTTTCCATTCGTTTCTTGTTCAAAAAGAACGAATATATTTTTACGATTGCCACGCCATCACACTCAAACCGATGAGTTAGTGTCGCAGAGCGCGCGCGACATACGCTGTTCTATATTCAAATTGAACGGCGCGCCGAGACCGTCGCCATTTTGTCGTCGTCACCCGAATAAGATGGCGGACGGTAAGAGGCTTAGAGGAAATGTGGTCGGTATGTTTATTGAGGGCTTTTCAAGTATATTTAAAATAAATTGTGTTACAGAGGAAGTTGAAATGTCTTCGTTGAATTAACATGGTGATTTCTGCCTCTAACGTTTTCTTTTATTTTAGAATGATTTGCAACTGTCATTTTCCACAAAATCACTTTCTAATGAATCAGAATACAAGCTGGCTGAATGATTTCATTGTCACAGTTGCACACCTAGGAAAAATCTACCACGTCTTTTAAATACCTCAGTAGCAAATAAATATATCTGCACACAAAAATGGTGTCAACTTGATGCACCTGAAAGATCAGGGTTGGCCCACACAATATGATGTCATACATTATTTTCTGAATAAACAAAAGCAACTCGAGAGATGTACGATTTGGGAACCCTAATGTACTATCTCTAGTTAATGTCTACACATTAGATGTCAGGAACTGCTAATTGAAATAATTATAATTATTTTGTTTTCTTCAAAGGACAATTTACTTTCCTTTTTGCCTATTTCAGTGGATAATTTGTTAAATTTAATTATAAAAAATATTTATAGAGATGATTTAATTCAATTAAATCAAACAATTTATAGTTTTTAAAATTAATGATAAAACAAACAATTAAATGCAACGTTTATTTCCACCAGGGCCACAACATTGAACAGCTAAATAAAATCTGTACCGAAAAAATAACTATTTCGCAAACGAAAGCCACGTAATAAATAGTGCCAAATGTACAAACGTTAACGAGCATGTCACGAAGGGCGCTAAACAATCGCTTTGTTAAGGAAATGAAGACGTATTAGGGCTGAGGGTTACTTGCGGATGAATAATTGTAATGCTCTGCAGTATTCCATTTTCTCCCTGTCAAAACGAATTATGAAATAGTTATTTGTTATACAAGAGTGCAAAGTTGCTTTTTAACCGCGTGTTCAATTTTGATGACCGAGCAAGCGAAGGATTCTAAAATTGAATCACGAGCGCAGCGAGTGATTCAAAATTAGAATCCTGAGCGTTAGCGAGGGAATCAAAAGAGCACGAGGTGAAAAATCTTTGCACTCGAGTGCAACACGTAACTTTTCATTCCACCTCAGCGAGGAAATGACTAAATGCAAAAAAAGAACACCAAGAAGGTTCCGAGTCTGAGTTTTTAACAAATTAAAAAAAAGTTGTATGATATATTCGGCACCATAGAGGTAGCAGTAAATAGGTTTAATGTTTTTTTTAATTCACAAACTTAGTGCACACGATGTTCTAAATTCAATTTACTTTATCCTCTAGAGAATAAAAACGGCTTTTCCACTCAGATACTGAAGATTAAAAATACTCTTTCCGAGATGGTGGGATGAAAAAATATTTTGATATCTGAAACGTTTTTATTTTTTATTCTAATGTCTGTCGACGTCTAATCTTTTCGATACATTACTAACCAATTAGAGCATAACATTCAAATAAATCTAGAAACCGAACAATTCATTTGTGTGAGTTTTAAAGTCCCCATTATAATAATTAATAACACCTGATTTTTGATTGTTAACACAATTCTGATTTTTCGCTTCTTTCTCGTACAAAAGGAACAAATATTCAGCAATCCATTAAAACACATTTTAGCACCTACAAAAACAATCACCCTTAAATCATTACAACTTTTGGACATCCCTAACCGTGCGTTCAACGTGACAATGGCCCGACTGAATAGTTATCTATTTAAACCTGGATTAGCACTCGATAAACCATGATTAATAGACGTGCCGACGGACTGTACCGTCCGCAGACTAATAATATTTACTGAGGGAGTAAGTTTAATTGAATTTCTTATTGAATGTCTGTGTGATTCAAAATGTTGAATTATCAAAGTTTTTATCCATACTCATTTAAAACTAGATTCCCTATGTCATGTTATACAGAGTGACTTGTCCTTGAGTCCTTGAATCCCATGAATTTTGCAAATGAGTCACACAAGTCAAATTACAAGTCACCCTATAATTATATGTGTCGCAGTCATCTGGTTAAATTAGCCAGCTAATTGGACGCCTAGGCCGTTCATTAAAAGCCGGCCGGATACCCAGGCCGATACTTAATTGAATAAGTATCATTCAACGTTTAACAACTTGGCGTATTGAAAGTCAGCCCTTTGAAGATGACTGACCAGCCAAGTGATTCAAATGGTGAAAAAAAATGTGCAGGCAACTTGGAAATAGCGCACGCCGGCCGCTGCTGCGGCACCGCTCGCTACACTCACTCGGCTCGCGCGCGGTTGGTCATAGATCTAACCTAACCTAACCTATTTCACCCAGTTTAATTAAATGACTACACGGCATTCAGCCATCTGGTTAAACGTTGTGCTCAACGACTTGACGCCTTGTCTTTTAGTCATTCAATTAAATGTCGTCATTCAATGAACGCGCTAGTCATTCAATCAAATAGCAGATTCAACCAGATGACTGCGACATATGCACCAACTGAGCTTGACTGGTAGAGAATATCCCGATTCTTTTTAATTTTGCTTTTAGCTATTCCTTAAGTCGACGTTGTATAGCAAAAGTCATCTTTAACGCCATAATTGCCTCTTATCAGTTTCCATTATTCACTGAATAATGAAACGTGGTAAGAAGCAATATGATGTTAAGATGAGACACTAAACTAAATAATAATTATTAAATTTAGTGTCTCCACAACTATGTTAGTTTTATTTGCCTCGTTGTTCAGCTATAGGTACAGTCTGTTGTCAACATTATCTGACCCACCCTAAAAACAAACGAATGTGGACCCTGTGCTTGTAACATTAAGGTTTATTCAATTTATATGAGCATATCAGACTAGTTAGTCGATGAACAAATAAAATAATAATACAGACACGCAAATTTGATCTTTAACACGTAACGTTAAGGTAAACCCACCCAACATTGTCGGAGCCACCGGCATTATGTATCATTTTGTTATGCTATTTTAATCATTATCTCGTTGACATTAAAGTTGAAAAGCTTTTAAGTCACACTACATAATTACAACCCAATCTTTAATTTCGCACGTTTCTAACAAGTGCTTGTGGCTTAGCGGTTTGATGCTGGATTGGCGACGAACAACATGTCGGTTCAAAAACACAGTCCACCTATTATCAGTTCTTTTTTTAATAAATAAAAACACACATGATAATAAAAAAACTACATAAAACAGAAAATAAAAAATTCTAAAGAGACGTTGTTTTTGCAATATAGTAAGACAAGGTAAAATATGTTTGCGCGTAGTCACTGCATACCCTTAGGTTTTATAATGAATACGAATATTTATTTTTCAACTACCCACTTATTACAAATTATGCGAAAATATTACCATTTTAGAAAGTTTATATTTGAAGGTTATCCGTCTATAGTTCTTTACAATAAACAAGAAATGGTTTTGTAATAAATTCTAAATTAAAAGCAAAACAATTATTTTGTCGCAGGATTTGATCTCGCAACTTGTTTTTCCCAGTCTTATATTCAGACCACGAGACCAGAATTACTTGAAGATAGTTATTAAAATAAGTTATTACACTAATTATATTATAACAAGTAGTTATAACATATAACCTAACGCTAACGTTTTAAAGATCAAATTTGCGTGTCTGTATTATTATTGTATTTGTTCATCAAGCCGTCGCGTCGCTTGTCTGTTAAGCTCATTTAAATTGAATAAACCTTATTGTTAATGTCAGAGGGTCCAAATTCGTTTGTTTTTAGGGTGGGTCAGATAATATTGACAACAGACTGTACTACCCTGTCAAAAAAGTGCCGGAAAAAGATCAAT
Organism: Xanthia togata; assembly: GCA_963853775.1. Lineage (NCBI taxonomy): Eukaryota > Metazoa > Arthropoda > Insecta > Lepidoptera > Noctuidae > Xanthia > Xanthia togata. The sequence continues at coordinate 2,812,049 of OY970797.1, read as the reverse complement.
AATACACAAAATTATAGTTATTCATCCAAATTTATTTTATCGCCTTCAAAGTATGCTCCTTCAGAAAGGATACACTAAGGCCAATGAATTATCCAATCATCAATTTTTTTTTTACTTTTTCCGGAATTGAGTTTAGTTCTTGCCGCGTATTCTCCTATATGTCTTCTAGCGAGTGTAAAAGGTGCTACGAAGTGGTAATTTTAGTTTAGGAAAAATAAAGAAGTCGGCTGGAGCCATATCTGGTGAATAAGCTGGTTGCCCGACGGTATTTGTTGAGTTTATGGTCAAAAATTTGTTGACAATGATGGCTTTGTGCGAAGGCGCGTTATCGTGGTGCAAAATCCAAGAATTTTCTTTCCACAAAGTCCTTTTTCGTCGAATATATCTATTTTAAACGACGCATAACGCTCAAATAATATACTTTATTTACCGTTTGAACTTACGGTAAGAATTCCGAGTGCACAACAAAAGAAAACGTCAATATGACTTTGACTTTTGATCGACTTTGGCGTGGTTTTTTCGGTTTCAGTTCAGTTGTAAGGCGCCACTCCGAAGCTTGTTGACTTGTTTGCATGTCAAACTCGTAAACCCTCATCACCAGTAACAACGTGTTTCATGAATGTTGCGTCGGAATTGACTCGTTCAAGCATGTCTTCACCGACTCACACACACGATAAGCTATTGAGTTTTTGGAGAAAATTCAGATCTTTTGGGATTAGCCGAGCGGCCACATCGCGGATCGACTAGTGAGACACAGAACGTTCAACGGCTATCTAAAGTTGATTCACCGTAAGCCTTCTATAACATTTTCAGTGACTTCAAACACGAAATTCCATTGGCGATGCAAAATTTAAGACACAAACTCTTTCTTCGATGTTTTTGTCCATTATGAAATTCGCAAAACACACTTACATAGATATGATCTAAATGCCAATCTAAAAACAACAAAAAAAGAATTGAATTTGGAACCATAAACAAATCATCCATTCCCGATACTTTTTTGACTGAATTACAAGTAGATAAAATTAATTTTCTCAACAAACACTATTATTATACAAAAGTTTATTCCTTTTATTTTGCTCTCAGTACTTCGCCGTGCGTATTCTACTCGAAGCGCGGAAGGTTGCGGAGTGCGGCAAACAGATAGTGCCGGACCGCCGCAAAACTTCGGATTAGCGCCGCGCGGATAATTTATTGCGGCCGGCGGACATGTACGGATATTCTTTTACGGAGTTATTATTTAATTATATGGGGAGTAATTAAGTGAAGGATATAAATGAGCCTTGGTGTTTTTTGTTGGAAAGTTAAGCTATCACAAAAATTATTCCGTCGGACTGCCAAGTCACAGGTCTCGAGTTCGAAACCAAAGCACGCACCACTGACTTTTCAGATTCATGTGCGTATTGTATAATTATCACTAGCTTGAAAAACGGTGAAGGAAAACATCATGAGGAAACCGTCATGCCTGAGAGATATTTCTCGACGGCATGTGAAGCCAAGTCAGAGGCCCATGGGCGGCTTTAAAACTGACACCAGGTTAGTCACTAACCACTTGAAAAAAAGAAGACAAAAATGATTGCATGATTAATGTCGGTGGTTTGAAGTTATAAGCAGTACAAGACGGACACAGGGTTTAGTGAATATGTACCTACTCATATGTATTGTCTTAATCAGCTAATGAGCATTTTCGCACTTTTCTTACTTAAGAAAGAAAAGAAAGAAAATATGTAAACAAAAAAAGGACTTAATAGATAGATAGATAGATCGATTATTTAGTGTACACAAAAAACAGCACAACATACAAAAGCATGATTAAATAATTACTAATTAACTATCAGGATAATAGCTGCAAGGTGCCAATATACACACAAATAAAATAGGAAGAAAACAAGACATTGTGTTGACACTATTGGCACACACACACACTATTAACTATCAGGATAATAGCTGCAAGGTGCCAATATACACACAAATAAAATAGGAAGAAAACAAGACATTGTGTTGACACTATTGGCACACACACACACTATTAACTATCAGGATAATAGCTGCAAGGTGCCAATATACACACAAATAAAATAGGAAGAAAACAAGACATTGTGATGACACTATTGTCACACTTTAAAATGATGGACACACAAACACTGACTTACTACACCGAGCCTCTTACATAGTTGCCTTAGTAGTCACAAAGTGGAAAAATTGTGGTATTTTCTTTGAAGAACTACAGTGTAGGTACCTATCTTAGCTGGCATTCGTCCTCACAACAAATCCTTAGATGAACGTTACCCATAATATTCAATTCGCAATAGTTCAATATTCAACATGTTAATCTTAGATTGAATTACAATATCGTGTAGACGGCTCACAGTTCGCAGTCTGAGCGGTTCCTTCGCATATGTATGCAGGAGTACAGTGTGATCTAAATTTACAACTCTCAATGTAGGTATAATAATAACATAACATAACATCACGCCTTGTTTCCCCGAAGGGTTGGGCAGAGGTGTATCTGTAGTACACCCACATTTCGCCAGTTATGTTTTAATAGGTAGGTATAATATTGTAGCGGTTACACCGCCACATACTAACTACGCATCAAAGACATGACGTCACACAAATTCTGCATCGCGCAATTAGAGTTTACCGCGCGAACGACATAGATAAGACTATCCGAAATCAACAGTCGGGCAGTCGGCCCGCCAGACACAACACCCAGGGAGGATCCTCCCTGGTTGGAGGATCCTCCCTTTTCTATGGTGGATGAGTGAACTTTACACCCTGTTCCTCATGCTCCTAAATTGGTGACCCCGAGTATGAACGTCAACGCAACCTTTGTGCAACTACTTCAGCGTGACGTCATCATCATCACTCCCGCAAGCTTTCGTGAGGCGAGTCACACAGACAGCCAGCACCCTCGTCTTCAACGGGTATCTTGACCACCAGCATGCAGCGAACGCGCATTCCTGATCATCACCCTCAGCCTCATCACCCCGACTCACTGGGGAATCATCGCAATCATCTCAATCAGCTCAATCACCGCTATCAACTCAATCACCTCAATCACCGCAATCACCTCAATCACCATAACCGCCGCAATCATCGCAGACAGTTCCGACTCACCGCGAACTGTGCGGCACCCGGTTCCGACTCACTGGAACCTTAGCTGGCACTGTGAAGCATCGCAAGATACAAGACTCAGCCCACTATCGACCTCCGGTCTCCGGAGGGGAGTGATGTAGCGGTTACACCGCCACATACTAAATACGCATCAAAGACAAGACGTCACACAAATTCTGCATCGCGCAATTAGAGTTTACCGCGCGAACGACATAGATAAGACTATCCGAAATCAACAGTCGGGCAGTCGGCCCGCCAGACACAACACCCGTCTGGTTGGAGGATCCTCCCTTTTCTATGGTGGATGAGTGAACTTTACACCCTGTTCCTCATGCTCCTAAAATATAAATAAGTATGCGTGATTAAGGGACTACTGGTGCCTGTGGTAGGTAGTGAAAACCTGTATTACTGGTCACCAGGCTTTCACCTCTCAGAAACCTCTATACATTTATGGTTAAAAACCAACAACCAACCAATACCAAAAAACCAACAACCAATATTAAAAGGTAGGTAAGCAAAAAAACAAAAATTAAAAAGTTCAGCAACTGATAAGTGGAGCTATCTGAAAGACTGGAAAAAAGTAGATGCTATAGTTTATTTTTTTCAACCGACTTCAAAAAGGAGGAGGTATGTTTGTTACGCGATTACTTCGCCAATTATGAATTGATGTTGATGATTCTTTTTGTTTTTGGTAGGTCATAGTTCAGAAGTGGTCCCATATAAGTTTGGTCAAGATCTGATGAGGTGTTTTTGAGTTAGCTTCAATAATACGTATTTTTCCCACCTACTCTTATTATATATATAATACAAAATATTAATACAAAAGTTGAGCGCTTACGGCATTACTGGCACTTTGCTGAATTGGTTGAGTTCGTACTTAACCGATAGAACTTTTTTCGTAGTAGTTAACGGTTTTCAATCTTCTGTTTATAAAAATTCTTCAGGTTTTCCCCAGGGTTCACAACTTGGGCCAATTTTATTTAATTATTTTACCATACCTGTGTGCTTTCAAAACTCCAAGATTTTTATGTATGCGGATGACTTAAAAATTTGTCAGAATAGTGAAATGTGAACAAGAAGCAATGTATCTACAGATGGATCTCAATAGGCTTAAATGCTGTAATAATAATGAAATGTGTTTAAAGTCGGGGAAATGTTACCATGTTAAATACACAAGAAAAAGTCGCATAATTATGCATTCTAAATATCAAATCAATTTAGAAGTAATACAGGAAGTGGATACTATACGACATCTTGGAGTCCTGTTCGATAGAAAATTAACTTTCCTTCCTCATTTGGACAACATCATAAAATCATCGTTCAAAATGCTAGGCTTTGTAATAAGAAATTGTAGAACATTTCGTAAACTCAAAACAAAAATAATTTTATATAACAGTTTAGTTAGGAGCAGATTATAGTACTATAGTGTGGTTTGGCGACCACACTATGCGATACATAGCTTGCGCGTTGAGCGCTTCCTTTGGCACTTAGCATTTTCGGTTGGTATAGCTAGATAAAAGCCATCTTACAGAGAGAGACTGAAACACTTTACCATGTGCAGTTTAGATAAGCGGAGGCAATTTAATGACGCTTAATTCATGTGCAAAATTTTGAAAAATAATATTCAGTGCCCTAGGCTTGCTAGGACTTTGTAACTTACGTGCTCCTTCAAGAATCCCACACAACTCCATCACTCCAATCTGTCCTCCACTTAGACGAACTGTTTTGGGATCTAACTCACCCTACGCCCGATTTTGCAAGGTCATAAACAGTAGTAGTGATTTGGTTGAACTTACATCATAACTCCCAAAGCTAAAGTCAATGTTCATGAAATCCTTGTTTGATCTGTAATAAGATACTTAACTTACCAGTTTTCTCGTTTTTAGTCGTTTTTTTCTTTTAATTTTGTTAACCTAATAAAGTTAATATGTTATCCTGTCACTGGTGCGCTTGTGATGTTTACCTGTAAGCGAGTGTTACACTGTTACCTTTGTTTGAAAATAGTATTCAGTTTATTATTAGTGTAAACAGTCGTTGGTGAACCAAATAAATAAATAAATAATAGTTCCTGTCACTGTAATTTATATAGCAGGTAGTGGTATTCAAATTTTTGTGGGGGGTTTGTGTAATTACCACAACTAAAAAGTAAAAAATAAAAACTTTTTTTACAAAAATAAAACCGACTTTTTCATTTTGTAGTGTTTTTTTTTTGGAAGTCGGTTTTTTTTTTGTAAAAATTGTTTTTTTTCGATTCATAACACGTAAAAAAGTTATTCGTTGCTTTATAGAGGTTACATCATAATCATGTAGACCGGATCTGGGATGTCCGATGGTTGAAAACTAACCTGAGCTTACTGCTGTGAAAATAGCCTATCATTGTCAAGACGATTCATCACACTGTCGTCCATATGCACGAAGAATGCGAAGTGGGAATACTATTGAGTAAGAACAGCTAACTGTGTAAAAAATACGCGTAGAACCACCACAAACCCAATCACCCTGTATATCACAAGACACAGAGATACACCGGTTTATGTAAACTCAGCCGGTGGGAGCCACATGTCGACCCACACCTGACGGTCGAACACACCCTGTATAATCCTAGTCTTAATTAAACATAGTGTTAATCTGTTTCTGTTGAAGATTAGACGAATAGGTAATCATTTTGAAAGTACTTAGGTATATTAACTACCTATGGCTTATTCAACATTTTCAATAAGAACTTTTAGTATACGTAGCACTAAAATGGTTCTGAAAAATTTGATTGTAATCTGGAATGAAATGGGCAACTATTTGTAAAAGATTTAATTATAATAAAGTCTTTACTTTATTATCATTTTCAGTGTGCAAACGTACTCTGTGTTGCAAACGTAGGTATAATGCGGAAAGCATAAGGAAAAAGGATCATGAAATTTTTTCCTTTTTTTCTTCTTCCAAAAATCAAGGGAAAAGTGGATGCACAAATAGTTGTTTATACCCTTGCATTAAAACCACCATTAAAATAAAAATTCAATTCCCAAAAACACATTACATACACGACCACCAAAAATCAGAACCGATTGAAACCACCATTCATTACAGCTCGATCGCGCAAATGTTCTCATATCGATATGAAATCGAATTAAAATCGTTATTGAATTTGTAAGTATCGAGTTCGTTGTCCAATGGAGCGTGGGTTGATGGTAGAATTATACGAATGTGTGGAACAACTGTTCGGAAGTGCGGGAAATATTCAGGAGTACTCACAATGGATTTCCTGATTGCATTGGATGGAATGTCTTAGATTTTGTTACGGTTGGATACTTTGGATGGCTACTAAATACGCAACATCCTAAAAATGTGATCACAAGAAATATATATTGCAATAGTGTTCAATTAAAATATACCTGCTTAAATAATGCAGCTATTTAATCAGGTAGTCTGTTTTTCACTCCTTGGCATAGAAAAGCTAGCGTTTCAAACTAGGATCGAGTAAAAATTATGTGAAGGTAGTCTTTTTATTTCCTGACACTTATTTTTTTTAAGTGAAAACTTCTTAAGGCGCGTTGAGCACTTTTTGGGTGAACAAAAATCATGGAACTCGCGTCGTCGTCACGTCACCAAACGCTTTCCATGAGCTATATGTTTACTGTGTATAAGTGTACTTTTTGGGTGAACAAAAAGCGTGAAACTCGCGACATCGTAACCGCACGCTTACTTCGTTTTCACTTCTATCGGCAGTCCTCAACGACTGCCCCGCAGTTTTTTTTCAGAGACAGTTCCTGGTCCTCCTTCTTCATCGCGCCCTTTTATTCTATTCTTTTATCAATATCCTCACTTGATTACCTCATATTTTCTCTGTACATTTAAGTGTTGGATTCACTAGTAAGTTGCAAATCACCATTGTCCTGCTGAAGCTTAAAATAATAAAAACAAAGAAAACAAATTTATTTGACTCAGGTTAAGGCACACAATATTTATATCGTGACCAGATCTAAAAATTGATCATTTCATGAAATGAACATCGACGCTAGTCACATCATGATGTGTACTCAACGTTTATTGATAGGAACATTTAAATGCACGACTACTTCATGATTTGGCCAAACATTAGTGATCATATCGTTTACGATTATCTACAGATAGAGGCGTTGATGTCGCTTTGTTTTTATTGTGCATCATGGTGGCGGCATACAACAAATTAAACAATATAGATGGACTTTTATTGGGTTTCTAATATGATATTAGGGAAAGCGATCAACTTGAAAGTACCGCTCACCGGCCACTGCCGCGGCGTGAAATGCAACATAGCACTTAAAATTAGTTTTTAAATATTAAAAAACCCCGACCAAATGGGTTAAGTTAGGTTAGAAATGTGACCAACCACGCGAGAGCCGAGCGAGCGTAGCGAGTGTGCCGCGGTAGCGGCCGGCGAGCGCTACTTCCAAGTTGGTTGCAGTTACTTGGCTATTTTTACTATACCTTACATGATGGATACCCTACATTAATGATATTGCCAAACGTCGACTGACATATCATTAAACGTTGACGTTTAAACGATATGGCCAATTTTAGCTGGCCATTTCATGAAATTATCAATTCTAAGATCTGCCGGTCGATTCTGTAAAAATCTCACCGTGAAAACTTAGGTGAAGTGAGTTTGGTTTTGCTTGGAATTGACACTATTGACAGCTCACTCCACGCTCACTTCACCGAAGTTTTCATGGTGAGATGGTTACGACATTCACAGAAAAACAAAAATAATTTAAAATAGCATTGTGTGCTACAAATAGGCCCTGTTCAGCAAAAATGCCAGACAACTAGTGTCTGACGCTGGTTTTCAGCTGGACCTGTCATACCAACCTGACCTGAAATCACTCACTGATTTACATCCGTCACCTCACACTTTCAGGTCCAGTTTAAAACCTACTAGTTGCCTAAACAAGCACTAGTTGTCTGGCATTTATGCTGAACTGGGCCTATTTGGCGCAGCCGCGAGGCACACATTCCTGCTAGTATCATGCAACGCAGTTTTACACTTTTTATTTTGTATTCTTTCTATTTTTTTTTTCTTTCTACTTGTGTGCCTTTTAGTCTGTGCCAAATAAATGTATTTTCTTTCTTTCTTTACCTGTCACCTGTCATTTTAATTACTGCGACCTGCTGTTGCACTATTTTATTTTTAACTTCATTTTGTTTTCTAAAAAGATGCGGCCATTAGTTAAATACTTAAATAAAAATATATTTGTTTCGAAACAAATCAAACAAAAAACCCTTTGCTCGAATAAATCATATTTAAAAAAAGTGCCTATCGGTTCATTTGGACTAGCGCATGCCGCTAAATGCGATCAAATCTAACAAAACATAAATTTAAATTTAGAAACGTAGGGTGTAAACCCTTTGTGTTTCAAAAATCAAGCGGTGTAAGCGACAACAGATCAACCAAGCTAGTAATTACGAAGTAATTGATGGTATGGCTTATTTGCAGTTCCATTGAAGGTTGTGAGTGTTGTGACCAGAGAAATCGCTAGGAATCTCTTACTGGCCGAGCAATGGAATTATAACAGGTCTGTGTAGACGATCTTATTGCTACGATATTCGTAGCGGGCTACGTCCGAAGGTTGTGAGTTTAAAACATTCTCGAGCCACGAATCCGCTTCAAGCGCTGTTTTTACAAAAAAGAGTTTAATAGAATTTGGCGTATCTTACTAATGGAACGGTTGGCGTAATGAAATAAGGTATTTCTGCTCGTAATGGAGAATGTTCGAGACGATTTATTAAAAAATCGCTCGTTTTTCAATATGCGGCTGTGATTCAGAATCTGTTGCTTTATTTTTGTTCGTGTTCGATTTAGCTGTTCTAATTGAGAAGGGAATTCTGATTGCTGATTGCAAAAGTTAACTGCTACTAATGCGAAATATTCATAAATTATTTTTGGTACATTTATTTTGAGATTAGGTAACGGCGAAGTACAAAATGTCAATGAATAATGATGATTACGACGATTTCCATTCGACACACGTTACGTTTTAATTCTCTAAACAATTTCTTGACTTTTTTTTCAATTCTTGCAAAGAACCATTACATTTTCTTCAAAGAAAAGAAAAAGAAAACCTCGCCAAAAGCGAATCAGTGAAACAATAAAATTAAGCATTATAAAAACACCTCGACCGAATTATCTTAATCTGCTTCCATATACCAACTGTCAAGTTAAAAAAAAAGAAAAAAAAACCTAAAGCTTTATCGCCAATCTCAACGAACAAAGGGGGGAAGATACTTAGCATAATGAGTGACATTCCACGCACCGTTTAGAGAGAACAAGATGGGTAGATACAGGATTCTGTTAGCAAGAAAGGGACGGGTAGAGATTTAGAGAGAACAATATCGCAATCTTGTTTCTGGGCCATTTCCTTTAATTAGTACAGGACAGCAGGATTGCTACGTTTGTGCTGAGTTACTGCCGGATGCGACTGGTTAACGTGTGAAGGGTTGAACGTTTGTATATGGTAGGGTTATATCAGTGAAGATTTTAAAGTTGAATATGTAAGTGAACATAAATCCTATGATGTGGAAGACCAAAGAACGTTCAGTGAGGGTATGCGTGAACTTGAAACCAAAACTGAAAGAAATTAGGAAAAAATGGAAGACAAAAATAATGGCCAAGACACTTTGGTGATCAATGAAAAGGTTATAGAGGCTGAAGTCAAATAAAATTAAGGTGGTTCCTGTAATCGTCGCTTGATTTTGAAAAGGCAAAAGTAAAGCCTTCCTAAATTGATTAAAATCTTTGATTATTTCAATATTTTGAACTCACTACCTCCATTCATATTCACCCAGACATAAGACGTAACTCAGCCATGATTCATGGGCTCTCAGTTCATTGGAGACAGAATGCTGATGTGTCAACTGAATGTGAATGCGAAGCTGTTATAGGCTTATTTATGTGATGTACCAGCCATGTGGACTTTAACGTGATATACTATTTGACTTTTCTATTCATCATTTTGCTTTATCAGATTTTCGCACAAAAATCGTTTATGAAACTTTTGTGGAGAAGTTCTTTTAACTAATTACCATTTTTGTTTGCCTCGACTATGAAATTATTTTAACATTTAGCTATGAACTGTTTCAAGAAGTTGGCTTTGCTTGGACGTTTAGTTTCTTCAAGAGCCTGATTTTTAGTCAAAAACCGACTGATTTAATTCTTTGTTGCTCATTCGTATTAACTATAAATCCTATAATGATTCGAGGATAAAGTATGAATCTACTTTTTTTCACATCTGCTTTTGTTTTGTCATTGCTTTTGATGGGAGTCCCTATTATTCCCAAATCTGCACGAATTTAAATGAAATCTGCCGTGCTCTAAACAATAGAAGTCTTTTGTACACAGTATATCTATCACAGACGATATGTCCCAACATTTTCAACCACCATTAATATTATTAAACAAAGACAACCCGTTTACAACAGCGCGGTTAGCGAGAATCTTTCCATCGAATTAACCCTACAAAACCGACTGTGGGTCATAACGACCGCACAGAGAGGGCGACGCGGTTGTTACATTAAATTGAGACATTTAACATTGAGAGCCTTTTGTGTTAATGGTTAACACGGATGACACCGTGCTTGATAAATACGGAACTGTGTCTAAAGGATATGGATGGGTTTAGTGAAATATGAGCTAAATCAGCGTTTAAGGTTTTAATGTACCTATTTGATACACGTCACATCGTGTTCATGGCCCTGACATTGTGTTAAGCGGTCACATTATAATGATAGCAAAATTCGATTTTGGTACTGCGTTTGAAAAAATGTTATTGCTCTGTTTTAATTTGTCTTTGATAGACTATTAGTCGCCAATTGCAAATCAAATGAATCAAACTCATAGCATATACCTTAAATAAAGAGAAGAGTATGAATTGAGGTTGTGACAGTAGGTAAAAAATTCTTTTGATTATAAAATGTACGATGAAAGAAAAAAAACACTGTAAAATATAAAAAGCAGATTCACAGCAATGAGCATCATTCAACACCAACTTGGCAACGACCAAAAAACTTGTCGCCAAAAACTGCAGAATTAATTAACTCAGTTCTATCAATATGCTCTTACATTACTTGGCAGAGTTCAGTCTTGGCTGGAGGGGGGAGAAAATCAACAAAAAATAGTTCATAAATCATAGCGGGCAGACGGGCGGGCAGAGGATTCTGAATACGTAATGAGCTACCATTCATTTGAGGGTTACCAGCCACATTTTTATCGTTTCGTATGGATTTTTCCGCGATTTGTGAAAAATATTATGTGTTTTGGCAGATCTAAGCTGTTTTATCTACCTATGGTTACTAATCTTATTTTGGTGATGATTATAGCTCCGTTCTTGGCTTCGTTAAATTAAATAACAGTTCAATGTCATTAATTATTAAAACAAAAATAAAATAAGTATAGCTTATTGTAATCTTATCTTCTGTACTTCACATGCGTTCCAAAATTGTATTGTGGATTTGCACTCATTTCACAAAATTGTGTAATGTATGACACGTTTGGTTCTATAATCGTCATGGCTTATACAACATAATCCCAGGTCTCTTCAAAAATTGTTACAGTTGTTGAAACTTGAAACTCAACATAATTATGGAACAATAAGTATCACTAGGTAATATCAGCTTGCTTTCATCTCCATTTACTCCACCATCTCAACAAACACTTTAAGCAGGTAAACATTCTAATTACAAATTATCAACAAAAGAAACCTCGACTACCCTCCTTTCCTGTACAATGGGGGGCACTTATTCACGCGGCGTTTCCTGCCCTGTGCTCAGAGGCATTGTATTTTTTCCCTGGGAACTTTTTCTCTTCATTTGTTTCCCTTTTTTTCAGCTTCAGGATTTCTTGAACCCATATTTCACGCTCATATTGTCCCCAATTTGCATCTAGACTCTGGAGTTTGTTTGCTTTGCTTTTTAAAGGTAACATTTTTAGAAGCTTTTTTGTTCGTGGTTTTTTATTGAGTTCTTTTGTTTTTGCTTTGAAAAAGATTCTTGGTAGTGGCAACTAAGTTTTTTCTTGTTATATATATTTAATTAGAAATCATATTACCCTACATTTGATTCTACAAAATTACAAAGAAAATGTGATACTAACACAAAAAGCAAGAGTCGACAATTTTCCAGAGCAATGTCTCAACGAAGAATGGAATAGTTCATAACCTTACGCCAAAGCACACCTTAGAATTCTACTGATCCCCTAAGCCCAGCATGACACACAAGCAACTATCCCTAAACACCACATATGCCTAAGTGGGTCGTCATAATTAAAAGCTGCACTCGACTTGGGGTAACGTAATGCAATTACAGCTGAATTTTTCGCGACATATGGCGATAGATGCGCTTGCGATGTAGGGTGGAGCGCTTTCTAAACGACGACGAACGAATGAGTGGAGTATTTTGAAGTTTTATGGTTTTTAGATATTGATTTTATGTTTTTTGAATGTTTGGGGTTTATTTGGCCGTAAACGCTTGCGTGATAATTAAATACGTTTGGTAAACATTGCACATAATCCCGTGATATAATTATCATCAAATTCTTCAACATCACTTGAAACTGGATTTATATTTTAATATATCATGAGGGCCAAACGCCAAATATCATAAGGTCAGAAGAATAATAACTGAATTCAAATTCAAAATATTTGATTTCACATTAATTTACGTCAGAAGCCTGGCGCACGGGTGCGGTTGGTCGATTCCTATAGAAAAGAGCCGAATAGAAATTCCACAGTTACTGAATTAAAAATAATAACATACCTATCATATTGATTGACAATCTCCACAAACCACAAACACTTCTTTGGTTTTGAGCAACACGAATAAGGGAATTCATTTCGTAGATGTAGCTTATGTCTTTCACTATACCAAAACACGCGGCCAAAAACATAAGGAATAATCCCTACATCAAAAACTACAATTGCAACAGCATCCACTATCATTTGACGATATTAAAACCTCTACTCCATTTTCATTAGCGTAGGGCGTTGTCCCTAGAGCCTTTAAGCCCAAAGGTACATATGGCGTGTAAATGCTCTTCGTATTGAGTAGCAGCCCTTCACTACAGGCCCTAAAAAATATTGATGCGGTTGCAAATTATTGTACAATGTTATTGTGGATTTTTCGAAGTGTGTACTGTGGTAGAGCTAGGGGTTCGGTTTGTCGTATAGTGGAAAAAAATCTCGCTGTTCATCTGTCAAGACAGTTGTCTTGTCTTGTTTGGAAAAATTTAACAATTTCTGCAAAAGACCTTACCCTTCAACTGTGGCGGCCATTTTGCAAAATTTTGACAGTCTGTGACGCGACGTGGGTGGTCAGGTGATTAAAACGATGATATCTCTAAAATTACGATAGGTAGCTCTCTTCAAGTTATGTTTTAGGTATCTTTATTAAATTAGCTAACAGATTATGTATAGATTAGGTCCACTTTTGTTTTCTAATAAGATTAATAAGATATCAATTCTAGTTAGAATCTAGTTAGTTTTTTTTTTGTTGTTTTTTTTACTAAAGTCGTTTAAATTACAAAATAGAACCATTATCCAGACTTTGACGGAGTTAATATGTCTTTCTCATTTCGTCTTCTAGACTCTGTGCAAGTATAAACGAGATAGGCACAGTTTTAATATGCCAATTATGTCAAAAATATGGCACAGATAAAACGCCGGGTCCGCAGTGGACCGGCGGCCACAGACAGGGCCCCAAATTTTTACGAATTTTTACGGTCCACTATACGGACCTGCGATTCTCCATACAAATGTATTCCCTTTTTTTCTTCCTGAATAATGCAACTAGAGAAATATTTTAATTTTTTAAAATCAAGGTCTGCTGTAGACACATCCCTGTTATTTCCGTTTTTCGATAATTTATTGGTAAAGAAAATATGACCCTCCAAAAATTACAAATTTCTACCGCCGCGATTAGAGGACTACCAGACAAATTCGAAAAGTTTTTAACTTAAGAAAATTATAGGAACCTAGACATACTCTTTCTTATTCTTTAATATTTAAAAAAAATTGGCTAGGCTCAGTTTTAGAGGAGGAAAAAGGGGAATACGAAAGGTCGATCTCGTCAACTTTTTTTGCGTTAAAATTGGTTTGAGCTGCAGCTGTCCCTGTCGCACTCTACGGGGGCAGTCATGAAGTGAGACGATGGCAATAGTTTCATAAAATACCTATTTTTCAATTCCTTGCAAGCCCTCTTAAGGAAATTATGTTGTTAAATCGTGCTACATATTATTAATCGGCATACCTAGCCTGGAAATGCAGTCACTTTTGCCAGTTTACAATAAAATAATTAATTAGTAACAGAAAAAGGAATCAATGATAAAAAGTTATCCTTTTGTTCTAAACAAATCACAGATTTTTATCTGGTATCCAATTTATATTTTAAAGTTGATGTAGTAAGTACCTATTACCAAAATTGATGTGGTTGGTAGTTTTCTGTAAAATCCAAAACAATTATAGCCAAACCTAAAAGCATTCATCAGGACTACTTCAAAGCCGAGCTCCGATTGCAATGATAACTGCCCTGGGGGATGCTCTGCAACCATTATACTTATTGTGATCAAATGGCAGTACACCAGCGCATATGTTGTGTGATCGTAACGTATAGAAAAACAAATGACGATCAAGTGATTTAGATACTTTGATATGGGTACCTACAGTTTTGAAAACGTTGAATCTAGGGTATTATATACTATCTCAACAATGATGATCCACTCTAATATCACATGAATGCACATGCCCCTGTATCGTACATTTAATACTTTTAAGTTGTATTGAATTTGCTTAAAACACTTATAATTGTGTTAATGAAAGCAAGCGTTTAAAAAAAAATGTCTAAGATTTGAAACCAGAATTGCTGATTGAGATGAGCAATTCTGGTTTCTGCTTTCTGGTTTTATTCTGGTTTGGTGAATAATGAGTTATTCATGAGGACTGTAATGTTATTAGAAAGACAAAGGTATGTTCTATGTTATACCAATATCATCTACGCTTACAAAATAAATCCCGTAACTCGCAAGTATCAACATCATTCACGTTCTACGTCACTGCTGCACTATTGGCAGCGCATACAATATGCATTATTGCGACACATTGTCCAAAATGTTGTTTATTTGCGCATGCGCACCATATCGTTGCTCTTCGACAAGTGGGTACATTATCATACATGCTAATAATTATTATAATTGATGGATTTCTTCTGTTGATAGATACCTAACGTTTAACAACCAAGTTAATTTTCCCCAAACGCATCGCTTTTATTGTTTAATTTATTATATTCTTCAGGCACAGGCTTTAAAAATCTAGTTATTAAATACTAACCAATTTTTTTACGATAAGTATTTGAAAACGATCTACTTACAGAAATAAAAATAATTAAAGTCTTCTACAGTATACACCACGCTGTAAAAACTAAAAGTTTTTCATTTATAATATGAAATAGAATAAAAATGCATTTTGAGTTTTTTATAGATATACCTACCCCGAGAATAGGTGAAAACATTTAATTAAAAAAACCTTCATGTCTACTTCACTTTCTTTTTCTGATGCAGCAGTCAACGTAAAATTACAAAAAACTATACTTTGTCAAGTTTCTACTACCATTCATCATACACTCATATTTTTATCGATCGCCCAGTTTTTAAGGTCAACGCAATACGAAACTCTTGAAATACGTATTTAACGTGTCCCATATGGTAATGGGGTACCACCATGGGGGCGTATTGTCCAAGTCGGCTTTTACACCATATGGTCCATATGGCCCAAAAATCTATAAACAAGTGCTCGCAAAATCCCGCTTTAATATTCTGCGATCACTCATACGTTCAGCTTCAAATACCATAAAACGCAAACTTGAACTTTGTTGATAGGTGATAAAGTTGAAAATAGTTTTGAAACTAATGGAGATTTGATTAATGAAATACGTTTCTCTAATACCAACCATAAAGCTCTAACAGTTAGATTAAAAATAATAGAAGCAAAACCAAACACAAATACAAAAGTATTGAGCGCAAGTTTTAAACGCGACAAAACTACTATAAACGAGCTTGTCAAGGAACGTCCTTTACACGAATGTAACGCTAGAACTCATAAAAATAAAGTTGAAATTGTATTAACAGAAACAATAAAAGAATTTCACAATTAATAGGGTGAATGATCCAAAGGCCATTGAGAGTACAAAAGGGATGATTACGTAGCAGGGCTATATTGTTGGTGATCAGGACACCATATGGCAGGTTGGTATTAGAAGCGTTCTGTATTATGGGGATTAAACTGAGCATATTTTATTAAGCAGTACAGGTGTTGTTTTGATTCGCCAGTTCGTTGTTTGCTTTGTGGATGACACGCAATATATTATTATGGTGTGTCACAATTTTTTTTTTGTTTTTTTTAATTTGAACATAACAATTTTAAACTATTGCTTTTTATACTTATATTCCTACATTTTCTTTCATAGAGAATGCTGTCTCGTAGACCAATATTATTGTAATATTTTGGAGTTAAAAAACTTTATTCTATAGTTTTCGAAAGAGATGAAGAATACTGATTTCAGTATCAAAAGAAATCAATTACTTATCTCATATCTACTGCTTATTTTCTCCCTCCCTAAAAGAAACCAAATGCAATCCAACAAAAACAAACTTATCCAAAGCCAATACTTCTACATTCACACCCACTTCATCATTGTCTGAATACAATCGACTCGGTTCCTAAGGGACGAGTCACAGACCGATCGTCCAATCGGAACAACATTAGCAGTAGCAGCTAATCTGTCGGGACCTGTCCGAGGACCGATCGCAATCAAACTTGCACATGTGAACTTTGCTCCGGCATCATCCGTCACGACTTGGAATTAATTTTGTGAAGTCTTTCCTCAACGGGTTAGGCAGAAGCAGAAACAACTTTAGTAATTACTACTGATTTGCAAGCATTTTGCCAAAATATCTTAACAGCCAAAAAATCACTTAACAGTCTTTCAGTTTTATAATCATTATTGTCTTTAGAAGTGGACGGAGGTCTTTGCAGAAAAAAAGGGGACAACAAATGCTAACAAAAAAAAAACTACATTAACCATATTATAAGATACAATAACGATAAGTATAGGGTCTTCCTGTTCTCCAGTTTTTCATACAATATAAAAAATCTTTTCAAGTTACAATACAACACATTCTCATCATTATCACTTAGAAATCTGCTGCAATGCAACGCCTGATCAGTTTTAAGCGAAATCTAAAATATGAATGCTTTTTGCTATCAATAAATAAAACATTTTCATATTTATATCACTCTTTCGACTCTATCGCCCATTTATTCAATATTCTAAATAAATAATCTCCTAATCTGTTATTTATCACAAAATAGGATTACGTTGGCGCAAGACGATACGTCCACAAACCCAGGGCTACTGCTTTCCCTCATATGACACGTGCGAGAATATCCGTGGCGTGTGCCAGCAATTACTTATTAAGGAATCGGGAAGTACTCCTCTATTGATAAACGATTTAAGCTTAATTTGTTGATATTTGACGTTATGTTGAGTTACAGAATCGTTTTAAGTTAGGGTAAAGAGAGGAGTAATTCGTACTTACATTAAAAATGTAATCTTGCCAAATTGGTACTACAAAAATTATCATTCTCGTTACGTATTTATTTTCTAGTTGGTAGCACTGTTTTCTTCTAACCACAATTATCACCAATATCATAGATATCCAAAACTTGACCTAATTTGAAAGCTACTCTCCACTCAGCTTTCTTAAATAGTCTTTCTTTATCTGAGATTAACATGGAAGCGTGAATCTTACAGCTTCTTACAAACAGTACAAGTCGTTTACTCTGGAGCCATTGATCCATCAATCTCTGTAACAGGCTGACTCGTCATTGACATTTTATTAGGAGTAAACACCGAAAACGTCCTCCGGAAGACTGGTTGGGAACGTCCGTCCGACATGGTCTTGCACAAATCGTTATTTCTGCAAAAGAAGAAGGCTAATGGTGTACTGTAGATTTGAAATTGAGGGAAAGAGATTCGTCCACACCTGATTATACGCAAACATGGTTAGAACAAATCCTTAAACTGATTTAAAACCAAATAGTCTTTTTCACTCCTTTTACGTTCGTTGATCATTGTTTAAATACATAGAAACGTAGTTCGAAATTTCTATTACTTAAACATTAGCACAGCAAGTATCGCTTACTTTTTAGCCTGCTTTACCTTACTCTTATCCAAGGAAACAGACATAAGGAAAATAATTGGTTCATTTTCAACTCAAAACAATACGATGCCCATGATAATGAACTTCTTGTTCACTGGATGGTTTTGGCAAACTAAGACATCAACCTTATGTATACCTCATCAATTGTCTCTTCATCTACACCTTTCAGAAGACCTGCAAAAGCATAATTTCCAATAACACACTGAATATATTTCACAGCTATATAAATCTTTGTAGCATCAAAAGTATATTAAGGGAAAAACATTATTTTCCAAAAAAAGATACTCGTTTTTAGATTACGAATCACTTTTATTGTGGCGGCGAAGACAAATGACTAGCAAGCTTGGCTGATTCTCTCTCCGTCTATCGCAAACACATTTTTTACTTATATCTTATCATTTTTATACAATCTGTGTACAATGGAGGAATAAAAAAGCTTTATTGTAAGGATTTTTGTGATTAAATATTGTAATTAATCATAAAGTTGTAGAGATCTGAAAAGCTAATGACATTTTACGTTGTTTTGATCATAGCAACTATAGTGGTACTATTACCACAGTTGCAGAGTAACAACAATGTAAAGAAAATTGGAAGATAAATATTTTGGAATTGGCACGACTGGGAAAGCAGGTCAATTCACTTTCTACTAAGTATGTCATGGGCAGAAATACTACATAGCATGTTCTTCTTTGTAATTAACAATTTCATCGCTACCTGCATTAATTTCAACTGTAGAAAAAACACTAACATAAATTCAACCGTAAAGAGAACAATATTCAATGCTGGCTCACAACAGTAGCTAATCCTTACAATATTTCTTTAAATTTTCTCATTAACGCGCCGAGCAAAATAAATGGAACAGATTTTCATTGAGAGCCAACGAATGACCAAAAAAATGGCTAAAATCTGACAAATGGTTTTCCTTTAACGTCTGCGCCCATCTTATTATCGTTACCCACTACCGAACAGAACTCATTTGGATCTTCTTTTAACTTTCCTATATATTACCTATCAATCGAATTTATGCCCTGTACTCTTATTTTTATGACCGATTTTACTTTGGCAATTTTTACTGTATTAGCTTCGATCGCAGTCATAGGATTTAGGTTTTTATTACTTTCTTGTTTGAGCTCAATTTTGCTTGTAGCATCTTCAAGTATGATATCAATTTGAGGAGAAGCGTCTGTGTTAATAGCATTATTCGCAATCTCATCTATACAGTCGGGGGTTAGGCCGACTATATGAAGTATCATTTTTTATGCGGCATATAAAACATATTTATTGCAATCATAATCGTTTCAGTTTCTCCAGTGCCATGTTTGGGTGAGATAAATAGAAGATAATGTTTGGTAAAACTTTTTTTATTGATGAACTTACTTTACTTATTTTTTGTTTGTTACTGGTATTCTTATGAGAACTCCATGTTTCATACATCTTAAAAATAAGCATCCATTTATTTCTTAGAGTTATTTGCATAAATCAATAACCGACTTTTGGTCAAATTTTCGATTATTTGTTTCATACTACGACACAAAGTTTTCAAAACTTGATAAAGGCAATAATTTTGCTGACCGTACATAGTGAATAGCGAAATAAACTACAGTTTTCAATATCGCGACGCTATTGTCAAGCTGACCCTACCACAACTCAATGCGCTCTCAATTCACAGCAGTTATTATTATCTTGACCTGGTGATTGAGCTCTCCTGCTCTCTATCGTCGTAAAGCTCTGTCATTGGCCGACCGATTCCTTTCACGCCTCCCGGTCGGCGCTTATTGGTCCGTCTCGCCACGCCTTCACAACTTCAAACGCTCTGTTAAGGGTAGTTCAAAACCCCACTTATATATTTTTCACCCTTATGTTACTCACATTCGTATTGTGGCCGTCGGGTAGTACGCACGCGTCTTCTCTGTATCGCCGCGATATAAGTGCGAAAAGTTTCGAGTTCGGGTGCTATTAATTAAATGACTAAACGATGACAATGGACGTTCAAAATAGCTATCAAAATTATAAAGAGACGTCTCCTGATTCTAAAGAAACTAATTTGAATATTGAAAGTGCTAGAACTTCAAAAATAAAACCTGAGATGCAGTCAACTGTTTTAAACCCCGGAAAATCTTCGAAGAGGTCGTTTGATGTGGCATTTCTGATGATGCCGGATGAAAAAGTACGGCCAAAACCACCAGAAAGGCAGTTAAGAGTCTCGAAGCAGCTTTTTCACAATGAAGAGTGGGATCAGGTGCCAAAGAGGATGCCTGAAATTTACAAGCACAGTGATTACTCCAGTGATAACACGATGGACTTAAAGGAGCACGATGACGACCGAATCAGCGCGAACAACAACATATCACCGAGCTTCGGGTCTGATATTAATATTGACGTCGGAACAGATGAGTACCCTGGCAAATCTATGTATTGTAGTGACTCTGATAATTCGGAGCGGTCACGGAGTCGGCCGAATTCTAATGAAAGTGCGGCGCGTCAACCGAAGTTTCTTCCAGAATATAAAAACAAAATATTTGATGATCCAACTTTGATCAGCATGCAGTCAAGAGCGAGGTACGAGAGGTATTCGGAGAAGACAGATATGTCTCCAAAAAGTGCGTTTACTAAAGTTTCAAACTACTCCATGAGATCACCCAATCCTTCGGTCAGCCCTGACAATCTACTGTACCAGAACTCCGTAAGTCCGCCACTGTCTGCTGCCAGTCCACCGTCTAGTTCTTTCAATAAGACACCAGGCTTTAACAATCTCCTCACACCAGCTCATCTCATAAATGGCAGCCACTTTTTCAAAGGTCAAAATGTGCCATCGTCTTCACCAAACTATACGGACTCAGCGATGAACCAACGATCTTCTGGATTCAACAAAAATAATATGGAATACCATGATAAACACGATACAAAAACACCGCAAATGTCACCAAATAAATTAAACTTTCTGCCATTTAGGCCGGAAATATCGTATCTTCAAGCTGGGTCGTCATACCCCTTTGGAGTTCAGAACTTCCAGTCACCAAATCCAGATTTTATGAAGTTTCCTGTGCCACCGAGGGAGAATCCTTTGATAGCTAATCCCGCTGCGGCCATCCTTAGTACATTATTGCCTCCAACGTTGGCCGCATTTTCTCTGCCGTCGCAAAATGTTTGTGCTAAGTGCAGCATCAGCTTTCGGATGACTTCAGATCTGGTGTATCACATGCGTACTCATCACAAGAGTGAGTCAGCGATTGACCCGCACAGAAGAAAACGGGAAGAGAAATTGAAATGTCCCGTTTGCAACGAGAGTTTCCGTGAAAGGCACCACCTGACCAGACACATGACAGCACATCAGGATAAAGAAGGTGATTTAGATGAGGTGCCAGCTGGGCATAAGAAGAGCAAACAATTTTATTCACACAATGGTAGTTCTCTCATACATAAATAAAATATTTATGGACTAAGTGCCGAAACACATGCCTCGAAATCTGTTAAATGTAAATCAATGTATTTGAAAGTGCGCAACCAGAAGTGAGTCTAATAAAATTGAATGTATTATAAAGTTATTGTTCAATTTTGGGATGAAATTCCTTCTACTGCCGAAGGCTTACTATAAAGTATTTTTAGTGTTTCGGCGCTAATATTTTAACAAATTGTATTAAAATTAGTATGACTATAATAGGGGAATGTGTCAAGTTGGAGTCTGTTCCATTGTTTCGATACTGTTAATAATTGTTGTTATCACCTAATCTATGTGCAATATTAGTTATTAAGTATTTATTTTGTAAATATTAGTTATAGTAGCGGATCATTAATTACAGAGGTTTAAAAGTCTACTTTGATTTTTATTTTCTTTTTATTTTCCTTTATGTCTTCGAAAATAAGTAGTTTCATTCGTGATTAATCATTATAGATTAGGTACTTTTAAATGCAGCATCACATATCTCGACAGTAAACATAGGAATCATAACTATCTAAATCAAAAGATAAGGTACAAGTCACTTAATTTTAAAATCACTCTATCAATTAATTTTCTTGATTGTGTGTTTTAAAAAACAAAAACCCTTTACAACTTTTTCTAGCCACCTGATTAGATACCAACTCTAAATAGACCCATGGGAATAATCAAATCACTAGCTAATACAAACTCCAATTTTCTTTATAGCTTCCACAATTATAACAATTACTATCCTCCATACTCCCTTCGATACGAAACATATCTGATGCATAGCTTCCCTGCTAGCATTAAACTCGCTAACAGGGCGAAGCGTAGCGAATTTATGCGTGGGGTGACAGATATAGACGTCATTGTACCCCTGTTTTGGCTGATTTGATTTAAAATAATGTTCTATTTGGTTATCTTTATGATTTTATTTCTGTTTAGGGTGAGTAGCAGTAGTCTTCAAAGGTATCATTAATCAAGGAGTAACGGAGATAACAATTTGAGAGAGAGAAAGACCACAATTTTTTTCAACTGATTCCTTATGTTTTATTATTTCTGAATTAAGTTTTGAAATTATTAGTAAATAGGTCGTCTCCTCAATTTGACTGAAAATAATTATAATATTTATTATAATTATTTTAACGACAACTACATTTTTTTTTTTAGTGACATTTAATTGTAGCTATTTAGGCTGATTCTACAATTAAACGTCACTGCACACATATTGGTTAGCCAAAGTAACTTTAAATTGATGCTGTTACCTTTGTTTCCTGCTTTTGTTTGAACTTCAGTCTCTCAGATCTATTAGGTACTGAAGGTTGGCCATCAACTAAGAATTTTTTTGATCAGCTGGAAGAGCTAATCTGAACTATGAAAATCACAATGCTTTTGAATTACGGATGCTAAGGGCTGTATTTCCTATTCCACTTAATGAAAATTACTAGACCTAAAACTAACTCTAACAACAATTTGGAAAACTCCAAAGTAATTTGAGTTTTCCAAATTGTTGTTCACACCTGTTCTAATTGACTTAAAACGTACAAGAAAAGCATGCAGCGGAATCAGAAGAATGATTTGATAATTAAAATTATGCAGTATTAAGAAAATATTCAGTAGTAACCAACATAAGATGACATACAAATTACACCCCATTACATCTTTCACCCATTCCCATATCCACCCGATTATTAACAACATCGCATTCATAATCAATAATCAAATTCATCATCACATCAATCCACCCAATAACTCCATAGAAAAGTCACATCCCTTCTATAGTGTTGTGGCGGAACTAAAAACCCATGACGAATTCCTTGCGAACAGTGCGATTCCCATGTGTCGTGGACGTTAGCACCAATGTAGGTTAGTCCGGTTCGTTGGCGGGACGGCCGTGGCGAATCGCTATGGGAATTAGGATCAGATTTTGGTGATTGTAGGGCATAGAGAAACAAATTATGGGTATTTAGTGTGTGTTGTGTGTTCTAATGATTTTTGTTGGATATTAAGTTTTCACTAACATTTTATTTTTATTTTAATATTATTTATTTCTGTATCTATCCGTGACATCACTGCGGGCCCTATCAGAATACCAGCGCTGCGACATTTATTTTGTATGAAAAATGTCATGCTGAGATAGGAGCCTTTTGGCCTCGAACAGGGCTTTGTTTTTAATTTTTACTGTTTTTAATTTATTTATGTCTCTATGAGAGTGTTTTAGTTTAATTTGTGATCTCCTATGCGAGTCTCAATAAATAATTTTACTTTCTTTCTTTATTTATAAGGAATTGCATTTGTAACTAATGTTGGTGGTGGTTTCCGTATACTCACCATAAAATGGTGCGAAATCAGGAGAAGCCACAGCTTGCTTCAAGATAAATGAGACCTAGCGGTACTAGAAAATAGATTTAGGACAAGGTATAGAAATATTGACACCACCAAACTTCACCGCGCCACAAAACCATAATCGTGCCAAAACAAAATCCGTAACTCGACTTTTATTTCGACCAACGTCCGCATAACACGAATTTCAAAAACTTGAAACAAACATGCACTAGCAAGTACATCTGTGTGTCGTAATGTGGAAACTTCTTGGTGTCCACGTAAGTGCGAAGAGGACAATATTTTTGGTGGTCTGCCGAAGCGTGAGTAATTCAATAGAAAATATTCATACTGGGGACAGAGACCGGCGCCCCTTTGCACGATTATATGGCGTGTTGTTTTTTAGAACTAAACGTGTATTCACAAATATAAAAAATACTGAACAAATACAAACTGCCTACAATTAGGCAAGAACTTGCTCATCAGACAAAGGGGCAGAAAATGATGTCAATAGTTTTATATTCGTCTCACAGACAACAACAGCAACACAAAAATGATGGTGAGATTGTACTAATCTTATTATGCAGAAAACCAAGACTGATTGTAATTTGTTTATAATAATAATTATTACTATTAATTCAACGATGGTAGGTACTTCAGCAACTTGGGATGCCCTATATGACGTGGACTTTTGTAAAAGCCATTTTAGTTATGTTGTAATTGCACTGTCTTTTTAAATCATTTTATTTTATTTATTTATTTAAGGGCTGGTTGCCCTTAAATAAATAAATAAAATAAAATGATTTACAAAGCATACACCAAAAATACATGTTAAAATACTATCTTATTTTTACATTTTATAGTGTAGCCTTAATTAAAGGCTGCCTGCCACGGCATGCATTGAACAGTAGGAAATGCAATTACAAAATAGTTCCAAAAAAAAGTTACAAGATAAACAAAAAAAGTTAGAAATCCTCTGCATTTCAACTAACTTGTTGCAGTTAAATTGTAATTTTACTGGGTACAATCAATTTATATTATAAATAATTATTTAGCAGATGGTTTTCCTAATTTAAAAAAATCATTTTTGAAACCGAAAAAGTAAGCAAAGATTGGATTCTTTTTTCGGCTCTAAAATTAGCATCGTCAGTTCTGCAAACAGCCTGTACACTCGGTGTTAGCAGACGCCAGCAGTAAGACGGATGGGTCGCGTAACACACAGCTACATTTGAATACGCGGTGCCCTCGCTCTAAGATATGCAGCTTAGACTGACTCGGTCCTTATGACCCGAACTATTCACGAGTTTATTGAATCGCTAGCTGGAGCTGTTAATATGTTTATACGTTTCTTGGTGATTAATTTTAACAGATTTACAGGTATTTTACACAAAACCGGCTTAAGGCTTATTATTAAGATCTCATGTTAAATTTTCCAAAAATCACACCATTAAGTAAATTAATTTGAAGGACCAACAATTCTTATAACTTTTGCTGTGCTAATTTGTCAAGCCAATGTCAGAGCTATGATTTTACAGAAGTAATTGTTTTTTGAGATGATTAATTTAGAAACTTCTTGAATATTAGGATGCTATACCTATCTCTTGATTGTCAGTAGTATTATATTTATTTTTTTAAACTGAAAACATATAAAATTGTTATATTCTTCATGAATTCTCCAGGTAAGCAAGTTATTTGTTTGTGTTTTGAACTAGTTCAGAGAAATAGTTCAATGCATTTGAATTCTTGACCTCTCGATCATCGTCGGTCAAACTCAGCCAAATAAAACCAAATACTACCAACAGATGGATATAAATGACTTGACAGCTACACGAATCGTTCATAACATTAGACGGTCATGCATAATCAATGCAAAAGCAATATTTTCCACTCAAATAGCTACACAGAATACGAAAAATAATAAATATGTATTTTGCTGAACGCATTTACAAGATTACAATATTAGCGAGCTCGTCCTCGCTCTGCGAACGCGTCATTACAAATGATAAATAGTCGGCACACTTCGATAATCAAATTCTAATTTCGAATCTGTTCTACCCTCGCGAATATTTTTTTGAA
This sequence comes from Xanthia togata, assembly GCA_963853775.1. Classification (NCBI taxonomy): domain Eukaryota; kingdom Metazoa; phylum Arthropoda; class Insecta; order Lepidoptera; family Noctuidae; genus Xanthia; species Xanthia togata. The sequence continues at coordinate 2,785,881 of OY970797.1, read as the reverse complement.
GCAAGGGAAAGGCGGCAGGCAGCCTGTTTTGTATTGTGAGAAGATTGTGACTTTATTAACCGTGAACGAATGGTCTCTTTAACCGATTCACCACGGAGGCCACGTGACCCGGAACCGATTATGGTTCCGTACCCGATTTGTATGTATTTGTATGTAAATTGGTGCGTGGGGTGAAGAGATAACCGGGCGTGCTTGATAGGGATCTCTGTTATTGAATTAAGTGTTGGCGTTTAGTGATTGTTTCGATGAATGTGTCTCTTCATTGAAGGATTTTGTTGTGATTATTGTGTGAGGAAAACAAGTCATTTTTCTAATGGGTTTCATTGCTTTTCCTTTTGCTGTTGCTAAGTCATATGTAAGAGGCGCTTCAATAAATCTCCTGTTGGGAACATTTTAGGAAAACGATATATCATAATTCGTTCTTTAGGTCCGTATTGAAGCAAAAAAAGTTTTTTGAATATTGTAGCAATGTAAATACATGTTGAACTATCTACTTACTACGAGTATTTGTTCCTTTTACGAAATATTTTGAACGCTAGTAACAAAAACGTAGTCTCCAGCAAAGATTTTCGATTTTCATATTCTCCAGAGCATTTACAATTTAAAATATCCTCTAATTATTCAACGGAATAGTACCAAGCTATCATAACTAAGAGGAACAATGGCAGTGAATACTTCCTACGCAGACATAGGGTGGGCAACAACGCAAGAACAGACGGAAAACATTGGACACGCTCGCCGGACCCAAGATACTGCTTTCATGTAATTGTTAGGGTAATATTGTAATGTATGGGCAGCTTGGAATGCTGATAAGACGGTGGTTATTTACAACGTACCTAGATAAAGGAATTAACTCCATTGAATCATTAAGTTGTTAGGAGAATAAAGGTGTCCTAGTGTCATTGTCCGTAGGTCTGCAATGCACTAAAAATGCCTTGTGCACAAAGGCCCACTTGGCCTGACTTGCTGACTGATAAACCATTTTACCATGGTTCGAAGTAGCTCGCGCCGACGCTATTTAGAAAACGGTCGAGAAAGTCGTTAGGAACGAAATTCCTTACGCTATACTCGCACGCACACATGCACTCGTATATAATAGAAATAGACAGGGAGAGAGAGAAAGTCGCATGGAGCGGGCATAACGCTTTTTCCTTACGTGACGATTTCTACCAGTCAACTCTTACCGCAAGCCGCGTTGAGGAATTTCGTTCGAAAAACAATTTGCTACTGGTCTTGAGGCATTGGAAAGCGGATTCCAATGCCTCAAGACCATAGCGAGGAGATCAGAAAGAAGCTGTTGGTCCTGACATTTAACTATTGTCGAAATTCATTACGACAAACGAAATACTGTTACTACTTCTTCTACTTCTCGAATCGTAGATGATATTTTTTAGATTAGTTGGGCCAATTATGTGACCACGTTAATAGCAGCGTCAGTGGCGTCATTACTGCTACCGATTGAGTTGAACGAGTCCAATGAGACTCAGTTTATTGTCTACATAGTTCGCTTAGTTAGTTTTGTTATTTATAATATTTCTTTCTAAAACAGGAACTATAACTACCCGTTCCACCATGGCACCAGTATTTCACCCAAAAAAGACCCAACATGCACCTTAACTAGCCCTTTACCTTTCCCATAGCACACAAGACAAAGGCGTATCGTAAATAAGAGGAACTAACGCACTTCCTCATCCGTTGTGATGAACAAACTAACAATAGAGCTAAATATTTGGGACCTTCCGTTGTACTTCATTGTACACGGCCCTTTATTCAGGGTTTTTGTTTTGAAAACTATCTATTTACAGAATGTAACATGTTTGTGTGTTCTGATTAACTGTAACTGCAAGAAACAAATATTGAGCCTTATAGGATTTTAAAATCATTCAAACTAATATTATGAATGCGAAAGTGAGTTTGTGTGTTTGATTATAAAGCTTTCACGCTAAAACAGCTGAACAGATTTGGATAAAATTTGGCACATGGGTAGACCATGACCATGACCATGATTTGGATCAGGATATACAGGCTGAATTTTTAGTCACCGTCCAAATTTATTCTAGGCATTAGGTATGATTCACTAACTCCATTTAAAAAAAAAATCGGTACGTAAAATTTTCATATTAAATCATTTTCTCGAAATAATTATCCGCTCTGCGTGGTGTATAATAACTTTATGATGTGATCTCAATATTTTTGTATTGAGTGATACTAAAGAATAATTTATCAAAATTTGGACGGTGACTAAAAATTTAGGCCGTATATTTTTTTATCCAGATGTTCCTACGGGATCGTGACTAGTGGTCAATAAAGAGACCTATGTAAAAATTTTTTCAAGTCAGTTTTCATAACTGAGTGACCTTTCAGCGAATATAAAGGCAGATTTACTACCCAGTTTTCTCAAGAAGATGTATTTGATACAGTAGCCTTGAAGAAACTGAGAATTATTATAGTACAAGGAGGAAATCTATATTATGATACTGCTTTAAATCTAGACATATAACTCAGAAAATTCAAAGTTACTTTTGGATTGTCTTCGATTGTTAACAAAAAATACTTTACCTATTATAATGGCGGACGCCAGAAAGATTTTCCCAAAATTGTTGATAGAATAGGCACTGAAAGAAACAAAGTCTTCTCAGGTCGTTGAGAAATAACCCTGAGTATTATAGTATTTCGCAGGAATTTAATAGAATATAATACAAATAAATTAGAATATAAAGCAGGGACTGTTTTCACTGAATTAGCAGATGGTTGGCTCGGAACGGATACTGTTCAAAATAAACCTGATTTATAACGCCTTATTTACATTTTGTTGGGACTACATCTTGGAATATGGAGGATAGAATATCTTAAAATAATAGTTTCAGAGCAATATTATATTGTTGGAATAAACAATTGTACCTAAATTAACAAATTACCAACCAAAAATAAATAATATTAAATTAACATTTTAGAATACCTACAACAGTTATGATTAACTTGTCGATTTCTCGATGAAACTGATCAGGATGAGACCTTCAATTACTGAAGCATTTATGAAGTGATTTTAACAAGCACCGTCAATCTTCTTGACGATCTGAAAAAAAATGTATCTAATCAACACACGGTTTATATACGACTTTCTACCAACTGAACACAGAATATCTAAGTAGATTATTTAATCTCCGGGATAAAATTCGTAGCGTATGTATCTAGATTCATGCGAAACTGTAAATAAATGTTTATTCAGAATTAACCTGCATCATTACAAAATTAGCCCACAATAACCCTACATTTACTGACAATTTATAAATAATGGTTCCCAAACACCAAAACAATAAAGTTGGTAGCGAAATAGCGAACGGTTGACAAAACACCGCATCTATTTAGCATATGAATTAAATACAGTGAAATATGGTTTAAATTAATATGGATATATGCCGTCGCGCAGAGCTGTTGTTGGTGGGTTTCGCTTGGTACTCAGTTTGATTGAATATAAAAAAGACAGTTTTATAGATTTTCCCTTAATTGGAAAAACTAGCATAAGTTATCTTTTCTCGAAGAATTACCTAAATTATTGTTTTATGCTCTCGTAATTAAAAACGGCACTTATAATTTTACTTTGACAGTTTAAAACTATGAAGAAGATGAAAGAAATAGCTATTGGGAGAATGTTAAGCGTCAATTTCCTCATTGACTCTAGATATCAACAGCAGCTGCGACATAGAACCAATGGTTCCCCGATTATAAATGATATAGAAACTGACTTAGCACTTGATAATAAACTGTACCCTTATTGCGTAATACACGACTAATCACAATCTGAATCGTTTTGAAACAGATAGCCACTGCTAGATTGCCATTCCAACATAAGTTAAAAAAAAAACTGCTCAACAACGTAAATAACGCAATGAATGTTGTTGAAGTGTCAAAATGAAACTTAATAGTCACAATCATTTACGAAACTTTTTTACGCAATAAGATAGCGGGTCTCAACTTCTCAGTAAACGAACAAACATTTACAATAGATTGGTTCAACTACATACGAACTACTACATAGTTCGTATGTAGTTGAATCAAGCTATTCATGTCGGAATTGAAACAGGTGCTGCCAAAGACCTGGACCCTATTTAATATAACTGGCAATGCAACGTATTAGTCACTGTATTGAAACATTTTCACTACAGGTGCTGTTTAATAAAACGATGAAAGAAACGTCATCTGTCGCCTATTGGTTTTATAAAATAGGCCCCCGAAAGAAAGGAACTTGGTCGCCTTCACAGGTAATGAAATAAGGTTGTAAGTGGAACCTATCTGAAAGTAAGTCGAAAGTAATAAGCGGGCTCCCGCGACAATATTCACTGAATACATTATATTTTGTCTTGCTGAACGGGTCCTACTTAGGTAACTATAACTTTTATGTGATGTATGGCGAATATGAGAATTTGGGTAGGTCTGTGAAGGATAATTCGGATACACACTCTTAAAGAAAAAGAAAATACTAGGTGGAAATAGGCAACAGTTTCCCATTCGTAACAAAGAAAAAGTGAAACAGAGATCGTTGTACCTACACTACCTCCCACAAGGCAAGGCAGCACCATTATTCCTGATTCCCGTTAACATCATACAAGATTGTCAGCTGATTGATTGACAGCTGTATGCATTTAACGTTAGTAACTTTATTTAAAAGCAAAATATCTTAACCAAAACCCATAGACTTGTGACTTATCATGTGAGTATTATCTAAGTAAATCAAATTATGTTTAGTTGTAAGTTATAGAAGAGAGCTTTTTCATACCTATTGAAAGCAAACTAAATTTACTTGAAAACAAAGTGGCACTTTAAATCGAACAATCTTCCAAAAAGTCCCCGGTATGAATGAGCTACAAATTCGACGCTCCTATAAAATTGAATCTAGTGTGATCCATTAAGGTTCGATTTGGGATCGTAAATCGGATATCACATTAGCTTGATGTATGGAGTGACGTGGTGTTAAGGCGATCTGTGATTTCTTAAGAGTGTGAGAAGAATTACCAACGCATGTATCATAACTTAAAATAATATAAATATATTAAATATTTGTATTTTTAATTCCAGAATTATTCAATATTGACGTAATGGGAATTTCAAAAATAACTGCTCGGGGCAGCTGAAAAGTTTTCCTCAATTGGGAGCAGCATTTTACAAACCTATATTTGTGTAGGTAAAAAATGGGGCGTTGATAAAATTAAAAGCTAAAAAAAAAGAGAAGGTATAAATATTCATGTGCGTGCTTTCGCATGCACGTGTTTCTATGATAAATAAACTTAATTAAGTTTATTTCTTTTTTTCTTTCAATACATTCAATTAACTAATTCTTCAGATATTTAAATCTTAAATAATTTTTCCACATCGTTGAGCCTTAAATAAAAATATGATTACTTGTTGTCAAACGTTCGCGATGTCGTCTGATCCATGATTTATAGATTACTGAGAATGTGCTCAACTTGATTGTATGTTTGATAGAAGACCCGTGATAGCTAATATATCGCCTTCGGAAAATAATTGGCGAGTTTTTTACACATTACTCTTAGTGAGGAAGAAAAGTTTCGTAGAGCAGAGTGTTTTGCGCAATTATATTGTTTGTTCCTTATTTTTAGGGCAGTTTTCTATTATCTATTTTTGAAAGCTTTAACGGATTTTATGGATTATATTTAAGCTTTAAATAGCTTATATTCTTATGTTTCATGCTGCTTGTCTGCAAAAAGGAACGTTACATCATGCAGGTTGGTAGAAAGGCAGTTGGTTTCTTTGGTTGCATTCGATAACTCAAACAAAGTTAGAATTACCTTTAAAATTAAATATGCGGCAATTGTTAACAACAGTGTTGTTAGGGATGTAAAAGTGAGCTAGTCGTCTTGAAATAAATAGCGCAAATTCAATACTGCTTCTTATTTTTTCCCCGAATAGATTCTGTGTGAAAAATAAGGAAAATGCTTGATGTATTTTCCATATTTTTATGTAGCAACGCAGCACTATATGTAGGTAACCTAAAGTTCCATAAACAAAAGAGGTATATAAAAGCTAGAGTAAAAACAAATACATTCAAGTATTGTGTGGCCATAAAACCAGCGGGCCGTCACGATAGCAACGTAAAATATTGACAGCCGCCATGCAAATATTGCTGGTATGAAATAAAATGCCGATATGCTGGAGGGAGTATCTGTATGTCTTTGTTCGACTTGATTTTAAATGTGTTTTGTTTAGGTATGGCTTCGTGGCGAGCTTTTTTACTATCGAAGATAAGTTTGAACGGTGCATGATTTTGAACCTCCTGTGTTGAAATAAATGGTGAGAAAAAAAAAACTGCTGTATTATAGAAAAGTGCAATACCTACGCGGTCAAAATAAAGCCAAAGGAACAGCTGTTTTTTTGTTTTTAATAACCGACAAAAATGTCAACGCAGTGCTTTCAGAATCATGTACTGAGTGAAGAATCATGTAGTGACAGTTTTCGCGTCGCGTATTGTAAACCAGTATTTGTCTTCGAATCGAAAAATCTTTAGATAAAACATACTTAGAGCAGGGTACAAACACATCTTAACAAACCTAGATACAACTGATGACATTGACTGCCTAGAAAGCAAAACTTGTCTACTTTAACATCACAAGACAAAAAGATAATATCTCTCATAAACTTGCTGAGGTCTGACGATTTCTTCACAATTATATTATTATGCATTATTTTAAATCAATCGTAAAAAAAAAAACTATGGTCACTTCATAACTGTAAAAAAGGACCATAACCAGTAAACCCTGTAAAATAAACAAAACCCCATCATGAATCTTATACAAAAAGGTGTAATACATTGCTGAAAGCTTTTTTCAGTTGTCACCGGACAGGCCGCCCGGCCGGCGGAAACGGTCGAATCGCTACGGTGACGGGTTACCAATTGACGAGTGCTATCTCTTTCTGGTTGCAGGTGTCAGAGGGGGATAGCTAGAGTTTTAAAGCACAAATTGAGAGAGGCACCGTTGACGATGGTCCCGCAGGAAACAATACTCGATTCGGTGAATTAATGACAAGCAGGGGTGCGTAGATGAGTGTGGAAATTGTTTGTGCTGATTTAGGATTGGAAATGAGGTAATTTAGTAGTAGAAATTGAGGTGGTAATTCATTAAAATACATCATTGGAATTCAGCATCATCGAAGAAAAATGTACCTAAGTATATCATGTACTCTCTGTGCTTGAACAAGTCTTGAAGTAAGAAATTGATGAAGATGACATAATAAGGTCATCTTCATCAATTTACCTTACCTAAAGATGACTTTTTAATCTTATCTTAAGTGGAAAATATGACGGAAAAAAACAGCAGTATGAAATCCTTCGATTGAAAAGATATTTCCCTAGAAACTATCTAGCTCCCAATTTCACCAAGCAGCTGCTGTTAGCGCTAATGTTTTTATCTGAATTAAGTATTCAGTGAACATTGAAATCTGTTAAAATCTAAAAAACGCTGCGATTTTCTTTACAAATATAAAATCAACTTATAAGTTTCTACGTTGCGTACCCCTGGCTGTAGCAATATTTCAGTAAAACAATGGTTGTGTTGGTACAAAGCGAACGATGCGTCGCTCGTTCTGATCAACCTGCGGATATTACCTATACGATACGATCCGTAATTACCTTCGGTAGGACGCTAGTTCGATTTCTAGGACAACGAATTGTTTACATTATTTACCATATCACCTTTTCTTTTTGCAGGAGAGATAAATATTTACCTTATGCTTGTAGTTTGGAATTACAATTGTCCAGTGTGCTAGTACCTTTTTTTTTTTTTTTTTTGGGTGGGAAATCATCAAATGACTCCTCCCGCTCTGGGTGGAGCGGGAAGGCGTGTCAGACTCTTACTGACTAAAACCCACCCGTGTTCCTTCTCTTGCCTGTGCAATGCCAGGGGGCCACGGTATCCCTTTCGGACTTTCCCGCAACCCCGGCAGGCAATGGTCTCATCGGACCCCTTCATCCGCTGACATCTCTTTGAGGCGCGCGTGGAACACAACGCGCCGTCGACCCGGGCTTGGTCCTTACCGGACGGCGAGCTACCCATTGCTCACCGCCCGCAAGCCCACGCCTACGGTGGCCGGGAATCGGCAATCGATTCCCGACGCCCAGGGCGTCTCCTCCTGCGGCGGCTAGGGGCGTGAGGGCGCGAAATTTGCCTCTCCCTCACGCGCTCCGCCTCCTCCTTCGCGAGCATTACTGCTTCGCAGAAGGAGGTGACGGCCTCCCATGCCCTCTCGCTCCGTACCATGGCCTGGACCAGGGCCGGACGCGAGAGATCCCCGCCACCGATCGCCTCCACGAGGACACGGCGGTGCTCTGCCCAAGCCGGGCATACCTCCACCGTATGCTCCACCGTATCCTCCGGGCGATACACGCAGTGATGACACCTGGGCGTTTCCTCCCGCCTTATCCGAAACAGGTACCTCCCGAAACAGCCGTGTCCGGTGAGGACCTGCGTCAGGCGGAAGGTGAGGACGCCGTGGCGCCTCTCCAGCCACTCCTCAAAGAGGGGACTTATCGCCGCAATAGTGGCGTGCCCAGCACTGGGTTGCGACAATCGCACTCTCCGTGCCGCCTTGAGATCCCGTCGGAGCTCTGTCCGCTGTGCCGCGATTTCTCGCGGCATCGGAGTCAAGCCCCGGCGCTTTGGCTCCTCAAATATGCGCGAGGACTTTTGCCTCCAGATCCCATGGCGGCAATCCGGCAAGGAGGCTCGCCGCCTCACCGGAGACCGTGCGGTATCCCCGGACCAGCCGGGTGGCCATGACCCTCGGGGACGCGTTCAACCTGTGGGCAGGCCGCCGCCTCAACGAACGCGCCCACACCGGTGCCCCGTACAGGGCCATGGACCGCACGATCCCCGCGTATAGCCTCCGGCAGGAGGCGTTTGGACCCCCTAGATTGGGCAGGATCCGCTTCAAGGCAGCCCCGGCCCGCTCCAGTCTGGGAGCCAAACGTCGGAAATGCTCCACGAAGTTCCACCGACTGTCGAGGACGAGTCCCAGGTACTTCATCGTCGACTCGACGCCGATGTGAACCCTTACTACCGTTATTTGGGAACCCGACGGTGGCGCGTTCCGAGGACCATGAAAACACATGGCCTAACTGCCGGATTCTGGCCACGATTGTCGCAACCCCGTGTGTCGCTAGTTCGGCCGCCACCTGGTGCGACCTCCCCTGCGCCAGGACCAACGTGTCGTCAGCGTAACAAACGACGCTGACGCCATTGGGGAGGTCTGCGCGCAGCACCCAGTCTTATCCGATGTCCCACAGATGCGGCCCCAGGACCGATCCCTGTGGGACACCGCACGACATCTCTCGCCGGTTCCACTCTCCCTGGTGACCGGGGTAGATGATGGGCCTGTCCGTCAAATAGGCCTCGACCACACGACAGAGGTAGGTCGGCATCCGGTGATACCGGAGTGCCTCCCTGATGCTGAACTCCAGGGCAGGGTATTGAAGGCGTTGGCGATGTCTAGAGACACCGCCAAGACGACCCCACCCCGAGCCACCGCATCCCCCGTCGTGAGGGCTCGCATGCGCATGATGGCGCCCACCGTGGAGCGCCCCCTGCGGAAACCAAACTGGCTCTCCGCCAAATCCGGCCCCACCCGCACCAGCCGCCCGACAAGACGGTCTGCAATTACTCTTTCAAAGAGCTTGCCCACCTCGTCGAGCAGCACGATGGGCCGGTAAGCGGACGGAGAGTCCGCAGGGCGCCCCGGCTTCTTGATTAGGACCAGTTTCCCCGTCTTCCAACGAAGTGGAAACTGGCCCCTCTCCATACATGCGCTTAAGAGCCCCCTTAGTCGAGGCCCGAGAGCCTCTGAGGTCAGGACCCAGGCTTTCCCAGGTAAGCCGTCGGGTCCTGGGGCGGTATTTCTGGCATTCAGCCTACGTACCGCCACCCTCATCTCTACCTCGGTCACCTCCGGAGCATCGTCGTCGTCGTCGGCGGTGTGGTCCGCATCAGGCACCGCAGTAGGCGGAGCCATGGGCGGGGAGGCGTGTTCCCCTCTCGAAGGGAACAGAGCGCTCACCACGTCCCCCACAAGCTGTGGCCGGAGACTCTGCGTCAGCGGGGGAGCCCATGGGCGGAGTTTCTCCCGCACCATCTTGTATGGGCGTCCCCACGGGTCTCTGTTCAGTCTCCAGCGACTCCTCGCGGGCCAGTGCCCTGGCCCGCAGGATCTCCGCTTGGAGGGCGGTCTTCACCGCTCTGTACCCCTCGTATAGCTCCGCCTGAATGGCTTCCGTATCCGGAGGTCGAATACGGAGCCTGCGGTGCCTGGTGTACCGGCGTCGCGCAGCAACGCACGCATTGCGCAGTGTCGTCAGCTGTCGCGACCACCAGTACACCTGGCGCGAAGCACGTCCGGGCTGGACCCGGGGCATTGCCACGTCACATATCTCGGACATGGCCTCCCGGAACCACTCCGCCTCGTCATCGATGTCGGCAGGCCTGTCCGGTGATGACACCCAGGCCTGCACGATCGAGGCTTCCAGGAGGAGCTCCCGGTCCAGCTGCTTCAGCGCCCACCGCGGACCACTCGGGGCCTGTCGGACCGGCGCGCTCGAGGTCTGGGCGGAGACGTCAAACCGGATGTGCCAGTGATCGGAATAGGTCTCCACCCCCTCCATGACGCGCCAGTCAATGACACGCGGCGACAGAGCGGGGCTGGCGAACGAGATGTCCACCACCGATTCACCCCGCATCCGCACACACGTGGGCACAGAACTCCGGTTAGGGACGACCAGGCCTGTCTCCAGCGCCCAGTCCTCCACCATCCTGCCCCGTGTGTCCGTATACCGGGAACCCCAAGCCACATCTATGTTCTATGTTCTATGTTATGGGGTTTGGTTTCCGCACTCAGTCCGTCAGGTGGACCATTGTGCGTGGGCCATAGCGGCCGTTTGGGGGGTTATTCCAACCAGCCCACCTCCCTCCAGAAGTTGATTAGGTCTCCTGGTTTGCTTAGAACATCTGTGTATGATCTGGGTGACCCGAGGGTGTTTATTCTGATCTGGGTGACGCCCGTGCATTCAAAGAGCACGTGTGCAACGGTCTCCTCAGCCTCCATGCACGCCCTGCACAGAGGACTGTCCGTTATGCCTATTGTGTGGAAGTGTTTGTTTAGCGAGGAGTGTCCCGTGATGGTCCCTGTCACCAGGCGCAGGCAGTTCCTGTCCAGGCGTAAAAGACGCCTGGTCAGCTTGCTATCCAAGGATGGCATAGCTTCCTTTGACTGCCGGCAGCCCGGTGTCGAGGACCACCATTGTTCTGCTTGTGTGTGGGTGATTTCCTGTAACCACCTACGTATTTGGTTGAAGGGGATGGGTATGACAGGCTCGGGTCCACAGAATGCCGTGCTGGATCCTCGTCTAGCAAGTTCGTCAGCTGCGTCATTACCTAGAGACCCGCTGTGTCCTTTTATCCATTGCAGTGTCACAGTGTTGCGGTTAAGGACCGTTATTTGTTCTAATGCCTTGTGACATTCTAGTGTTAGTTTTGAGGTAATGATTTTTTTCTGTAATGATTGGAGGACTGAGGCGCTGTCGGAGAGTATACGTATGTGTGTATCCGTAACCCTCCTGGCTTCTAGGGCGTGGACCGCATGTATGATGCCCACACACTCCGCCTGATAGACGGTGTTGAACCTTCCCAGCGGTCTGGATATATTTATGTTGAGTTCGTGTGAGAAGAGTCGGTCTTCGAGCCGTCGGTGTATACCCTCATTTCATTGGGGCCTGACTGCCTGAGTAGTCACACTGTTCTTCTGTGAGTATTATTTTGTAGTGCCTTTGAAAATGGGTTGTTTTCGGGCTTTGTCGCAGGGTGATGCCATCATTGGCTGTCGTTTGTTCACATCCTCCTTTATGCGTGTGTGCTTAATTCTGGAGTCATTACTTAGGGTTCCCGATAAATGGAGCCTAAAGGCGGCCAGGGCCGCTTCCTCCCGCACGATTAGGTGTAGAGGCGGCAGCCCCAGCAGTGCCTGTAGGGCAGCGGTCGGTGTAGTTCTCATACAGCTAGTGATTGCGACACACGCAAACCGCTGCAGTTTCTCGAGATCTCTCTGGGCTGTGCTCAGGTCTGTTCTGGGCCACCAGACCAGTGAGCCGTATGTGATTGTTGGTCGTATGACTGTAGTGTATAGCCAGTAGGTGACTTTGGGGCTAATCCCCCAATTCCTGCCAAGCAGTCGCTTGCATTGCCACAGGGATATGCTGGCTTTTGTGATAGTGTAGTTCGTGTGTTTTGCCCAATTCAGTTGTTTGTCCAAATAGATGCCCAGGTATTTGGTTTCAGTTGAGAGGCTTAGGGTTGTTCCAAAGAATCGTGGTAATTGTAGTGTCATCAGTTTCCTCTTTTTTGTGAAGAGAATCAGTTCGGTTTTCGTTGGGTTCACTGAGAGTTGGTGCTTGTTGCACCATTCCTCTACTATTTTCAGGGCTTGACGCATAAGGTTGCATAGGGTGTTTTCGTGGGTCCCGTTGATTATTATGGTTATGTCATCGGCGTAGCCTACGGTGAAATAACCTTTGCCATTGAGTGTTTTGATGAGGCTGTCTACCACTAAGTTCCACAGAAGCGGCGAGAGGACGCCCCCTTGCGGGCAGCCTTTCGCAACAATGGCTCTCGTGGTGTCATTTACTGTGACTTGTACAGCCCTTAGTTTGAGCATATTGGTGATCCAGCCACTCAGGGTCGGGTCTACGTTGTGTCTGTCGAGGGCCATATTTATGCTGTTGAACGTTGTTTTGTCAAAGGCACCCTCGATGTCGATGAAGGCAGCCAGTGCTGAGCCTTTGTGGTCCACTGCACATTCGATCTTAGAGACCACGCTGTGCAGCGCTGATTCTGTTGACTTGCCTGTGGAGTACGCATGTTGTTGTTTATGAAGTGGTTTTACCCGGAGAGGTCCGTCTCGGATGTGCCTGTCACAGAGTCTCTCTAGGGTTTTTAGTAGGAAGGATTTGAGGCTTATGGGTCTGTAAGCTTTGGGTTGTGTATAATCAGTCTTGCCAGGTTTGGGTATGAATATGACTTTCACCTCGCGCCATGCAAGAGGTATGTGTCTGAGTGCTATACAGGTTCGGTAAATCTCCACCAGCCATGGTGTCAGACAATCTACCGCCCACTGCAGTAAGGCGGGGAAGATGCCATCCAGCCCTGCTGACTTGTAAGGCTGAAAGGTGTTAATAGCCCACCTTACTCGATCTTCTGTTACTATGTTGCGGGCGCTTGACCAGTCCTGATCCGTTGGGGCCCATTCTGGTTCCGCTCTAGGACTCTACAACCTGGGAAGTGAGTTTCGAGAAGGACCTTACTAGTTTCATAGTCAGATGCTGTGTATGAGTTGTCGGGTTTCCTAAGCGCGCCTAGAGTTCGGTCCTGATCCGTTGATAGGATCTTCCTTACCCTTGCGGCTTCATTATTAGTCTCGATGGATTCGCAGAATTTACGCCATGCTGTCCTCCTGGCGTTTCTGATCTGCTTTTTGTATGTGTATTGCGTCTTTTTGTATATCTCCCAGTCGTCCGGAAGTCTGGTGTTTTTGGCTCTGTTGAATTGCTTACGCAGCGCATCTCTGAGTTTACTAAGTTCAGCATTCCACCAGGGGTTCCTCTCGTTCCTGTTTCGTGGTGCTCTCAGTTTGCAGCATGCGTGGTATGCTTCGGTTAGGTATTCTGAAAGTTTTGTCACGGTGTATTCTAGTTGTGCCTGGTCTTTTATGGTTACTTGTGTTAGGTGTCTAGTCACATTCCCCAAGCCACATTCTTGGCATTGAAGTCCCCGAGGACGAGCACGGGGAGGGAACAGAACCCGACGACGACGACTCTCAACTCCGCAAGGGAGTTGTGGAACTCGGCGAGAGTTCGGTTCGGGGAGAAGTATGCCCCTACCACGACAATCTCCCCGAACCGTGCTGCAACGCAACCCCGTCCTCTCTTAACAGCCTCGAGGGACGGGGTACCGGCGGCGGCCGACGAAATTAGGGCCACTGAGCCGCTCAGGTCCTCCACCCAGTCATCCCTGGGCGGGACAAAGTACGGCTCAGCGACCACGGCGATGTTAATCGACCACTGCGCCATGCTCTGGAGCAACAGATGCTGAGCTGCGGCGCAGTGGTTGATGTTCGCCTGGAGGAGGCGAAATGGGGCCATTATTGGCACTCCATGTCAGCCCCCTCCTTAGCCCCCTGTGAGGGCCCTGCCGCGGCGGCTGCGGCGGCGACGACGGCTGTGGAGGCGGCAACGGTAGCGGTGGCGGAGGTTGCGGCTGTGACGGCGGTGGCTGGTGGCTTGCCCCTAGCTTTGGCGGGTGGAGCGCAGGCCTTACTCCCAACCCGGTGATTGGCCGGCTTGCCAGCTGCCGCACATACGGCGCAGTGCGGCGTGGCGTCGCATGAGCCGGCCTTGTGACCTGGCTGACCACAGCGGTAGCAGTGACCGCTGCGGTCCACCTCCGAGGTGCATTTAGCTCCCACGTGGTTACCCACATGGCAGCGGTAGCACCTCAGAGGTCTGGGTTCCAGCAGTTTGACCTGCGCGGAAACCCAGCCCACCAGTAACCTTTGGCCCTCTCCGGCAATTTTCTTGGCCGCCGACACGGGGCAGCTCACCGTAACGGCTCGCATCCCCGTGAAGTCAGGACGGATGGCGCCTGCCCTAACCTGCTCGGCAGAGCACCCCCCAGTCCTAACGACAGCGGCCACCACCTGTCCCTCCGTCACAGAGTCGTCCAAGCCCTGAATACGCATGTCAGCGCATTTGGTGGGCCTGGACACTCGGGCCTCGTCCGCATTTAGGGATGCCCTAAGCCTTTCGGCCAGAGCGTCAGCGGCCGGGCCGCTTGCCGCACCGGGGACCTCCAGCATCCGGGCCCCAGTCGCAGTGACTCTTACCCGGATGTCATCAGCGGCGCCGATCTCCTTGAGGTCCACCGCTGCCCCCACCTTGGCGAGCACGTCGCGGTAGGACACGCCCTTTTTCTCCGCCTCTGACTGTAGTGTTATCACTACAGCTGCAGACTTCGGGGCGCGGAGCCTAGCCGCGACGCTTCGTTCCTTGCGCCGCTGCCTCCTCTCTTTGTTTTTGGCCGCCCTTTTTGCCTTGGCCGCCTTCCTCTCCTCTCCGGCTACTTGCCATTCAGCGTCAGCCGGAGTAGAATTAGGAGGAGGCGGGGGCGGCTGTTTCGCCGCCTGGGCCGGGGCCTTCGCCGCCTGGGCCGGGGCCCTCGCCACCTGTGGGGCCGTCCCGCCCTTGGTCTGCCCAGACGAACCTGGTTTTGCCCGGGCAGCTGCGGTGCTGGCATATGTTGCCTCCTTCCGCTGGCCAGAGGCCGGCTTGCTCGCCGCTAGAGGAGGGCGCAGGACGATGGCTTCTAGCTCGGAAAAACGAGACCGCAAAGAAGCCATCTCCTGCCTCACCAGGGTCAGAACCCGGCCCTCCCCTGCGGAGTGTGCTAGTACCTGGAGAGTCATTTCACTTCGTCGTCACATTTTAATTTTTCAGTTTTTTATTTAACTTTTGCCGTCTTATTGCCGGACAAATGTCTCCTCTATCAATCAATCAAATTATTAATATTATGACGGTTAGTACCTTGCCAATTTATTTATGAATATATTATGTATGTGAGAAAAAATCTATATATTTTTAATAAAATAAGTGATAGGCATAATTTTAATACTACAAATAAAGATAAAATAATATATCAACCATTTTTCAGACTATCTAAAGTAGGTATATACATCTTTTATGAGGTACTGTGTTAAATGTTACGACCGAATATTACGATAAAATGAAAGAAAATTTAGAACTCATATAAAAAGTACACTTTGTAAACAAGCATATTACAAATTAGAGCATTACATCCAAGATAAAAATGTTTGGAAACATGCTGGTCCTGCTCCATAGGACAATTTAGAGTCTAGACAAATTGAAACTGGTCGGGTATAATATTATTTTTATAACATTGATTTTACATTCTGTGATTACTTGAACTCACATACTCACTTATTAGTATTACTTGTTAAAATGTTAGGAATATCGTATAATTTTACACTGTTTGTAAATATGTGAGAACCATTCATCTATCAAATAATTAATTTATCTGTCATTGCTTCATTTTTCATTTTTTTTACCTATCGTGGTATAGTAATCTTATTCTAGGTGCATCGTCTTCACATATAATTATATAATTGTAATTATATAAATGTAATTATATAATTATGTAAATGTATACAAGATATTATTATTGTGAAAACATTTTAAAAGAGTAATGGTGGAGTTTTTTGCCCATTCTTCTCCATACAAAAACTACCTTTTGGAAGGGGCGACTAGAATAGAATAGAATAGAATCGCTTTATTTCGGACACAATTATCCATATGGTATTAATAACATACAAAAAATAACTTATTGCCTAGTGTTATTAACAATTAACCTCCGCACAAACTGCTGTACAATCGGAGAGCCGAAGCTCCAGTTACAGTTTTCAGGATGCTGTTTTGACTGCCTCTCACTCTCCATTTAGAATCAATTCTATTTTTTTTAAATTTGGACGTTCAAAAGTGCCTTTTATGTGCTTAATTTAAATAAATTATTTGACTTTGACTACTTTCACACTTCTATTTGACTTTAATGCTTTTCTTATTTTTTCAAATCACTATCAAACTCATCGCATCTGTTTGTCCTTTATTGCCCCCTTTACCACACGCACTACGTTAAGATAAAACCACAATGGTGTTTGAGTTCGAGCCGGAAGCGCGCATGTGGGCAGCCACGACGTGTTTTATATGGAATTTTTCACTATTTGTATGGAAAATATGAACAATTATTACCTACCTGTTGAGTTTTAGGGGTTTATGGGACATTATATAGAGGGTCAACATTTTAATTATTTTCGAGATATACCTAAGCAAAAGAAAAGAAAAAAAAAAGGATATAGTACTGTTTTTGCACCTGAAGTCGAGGTGTTGGTGTGAATTTTAGTTCATGATAACTAATTGTATTCCACACCATTCTTAATCACGATAAAAACAGTCAGATTTAGTTAGACAATCAAAATTTTAGGTGATAAAACGTCAAATTCTGAATAGCAAAATTGCCATTTTTACTAAATTAATAACTCAGCCATCTTATTAGGGCCGTCAAACTAAAATATAGTTGAGTTGTGTCACTTGATGATGGGACTCCCTTTTCCGCACTTAGACTCTCATTTGGTCCGTTGTGCGTGGGGATACTGGCTAACAGAGCCAGCCTAGCTTCGCCCAAAAGCACAGAAGCCTCCTGGGGGCTTCACAGGCTTCGCGGAGCGACCTCACTGTTCCGAGGATTTCTTCCCGTTGAGAAGCCACAGCCTCGCACTCCAGGATAACGTGGGCGGCTGATTCCTCGGCGGCGGCAGGGGCTGCCTTGAGCCCCTGCAAAGGGGGCTATCTGTGGCGCCTATGTTGAAAAGATGTTTGTTGAGGGGGTTATGGCCCGTAATTGTTCCTATAATTATTCTAAGGTTATTTCTACCCAGGTTGAGAAGTTTTTTGGTTAATCGCGGGTCTACAATTGGTAAAGCCAATTTTGACTGTCTGCAGTCTGTTGCCCGTGACCATCTGTTGTTATGGAGTTCGGTCGATCTTTGGCGAATCCACGCACGAAATTGTGAGAAAGGCAGAGGGAGAAGTGGGTACGGGCGTAGCAGTTCCATATCAGAGCCTCTCTTCGCAAGTTGTGTCACTTTAGTAAATTAGAATGGGAAATCGTACTTTGACAGGCGTAAACAAAATTTTGGTGATTTTTAGTCTAGTTTAGAGTCATTTTTGACAAAAGAAACCAATATAAATTACCAGAAAAGCGGTTGAAATTCTCTGGATTTCAATCCCTTTTTCAAAAACAGAATCATAAGTGAAGCTACCTAATTCCCGTTCGTGATTAGCGCGGTCCGTTCCGGCGCGCGTCCGGTGATCGGAATTAGAATGGCGCGCAGAACCGTTCCGATCATTACGCGTTCCGGACCGGCGGCCGACGTAACGACTAATTGTTGATACGGCAGCGCCTTTTGTTCGATCGCCATTACGAAGGGATATTAGATTAGAATTATGTTTGGGTATCAATTTTGTAGGTATTGTTTTGTGATTGTATTGTTATGTTATGAAAGTTTCCAGAAATTAACCCTTAACCAATTAGGTTAAGGGTTAATTTCTGGAAACTTTTAGGTTAAAAGTAGGTTGTCAACTTATTATGAATTACGCCAATGCTTTGCAGTGTAGATGTTTTCGGGGTGTAGAATTTGTATGAAATTAATGACATAAAATTATATTTTGCATTAAAAAAATATATACATACGTTCTGATGATTCTTCTTCTTCTTCTTGCTTAAAAAACGGAGAAGGAATACGCCGTGAGGAAACCGGCATACCTGAGAGATATTTCTCGACGGCATGTGAAGCCAAGTCAGACGCCCATGGGCGGCTTTAAAACTCTGACACTAGGTTAGTCACTAACCACACGAAAAATAAAAAGAATATTGAGTGAAGATTAATTAAAACATGAATATTAAAACAAACCTGTCTCCAACACTAACAATAACAAACATCTTTCTCTCTAAAACCCCAAAATTAACCGCCCAATAATAATTAAAAATCGTACTAAATCGCCCGAAAGTTAATCAACACCGAACGGAAACTTTTCGAACAGAGTCTCAGTTCCCACAAATCACGAACAAAATTGTAACTAGATAAAAACATCATTGGTGAACAAAACCCGGAACTTTCCCGGTCTAATAACTGCTGAGAGAGTTAATGACTTATGCCGGTGGAGTGTGAACGCACTTTAAATGTTTTTGGTTACGGCTTCCTCTTAAATTTTCGGATACGTTCGCGTTCGCGGTAGTTTTGAAATGTAATTGTGTTTTTCTGTGAATTAGGTAAAGGAAGTAGTGTGTTTTCAAAACGTTGCTAAAATAAAGTAATTTACTCTTACAAGCCATCCCAAGCTCCAAGCTCTCCCATTTGCCGCATGCTTTCTCTTGCCAACTCCATTCGTGGTGAAATAGATGTATTTGCTGGTTTTTGTAGCCTCAGTCAGGACTAAACTTAGAGTCTTCATTGTGTTTTTTTTTTTCACTAAATATAACATAACATCACGCCTGTATTTCTCCGAAGGGTTAGGCAGAGATGTACCTATAGTACCTACACCCACATTTCGCCAGTTATGTTTAAGTCCCATATAGGTAATAGGGGGCGAGCCTATTGCCGTCAATCGGGCACAAATTCAGACCCCGAGCTGTTAGTGGAAAATTCCAGATGGAAAACCCAATAACACTTTGCCCGACCTGGGAATCGAACCCGGGACTTCATGCTCAGCAGTAACACTTGCGACCACTAGACCAACGAGGCAGTCTTTCATAAAACTTTTTCAATATTTATGGAAATTTCACAATTTTGTAATTGTTTTACATAAAAAATGCATGCAAGATTCACATCTAGTAAATAAAAGAAATATTGTGTTGTAAATTTTTTATTGCATTTGTGATTGTACATCATTTTTGTGAATAATACGTAAAAAAAAGATTAAACAAGGAGTAGTGAAGGCCGCTCAAAGAGGAGCTCGTGGCTAAGTAATAACTGCCGCACGGGTCGATCCGTCAGGTTAAGCTACGCTTGCCGGGGTTGGTCTGTGGATGGGTGACCATCTTTACGTACCGAGACTCCTCCGTGCCTCGGAAAGCACGTTAAGCCGTTGGTCCCGGCTGTCATGCCGTGGATCTTTGACAGTCGTTACGGGTCGTCAGAAGCCCGAAAGTCTGACAACCAGTCTTACCAAGGGGTATCGTATCACCCAATTACTGGGTTGTGGAGGTCAGATAGGCAGTCGCTCCATATAAAATACTGGTATTCAGCTGCATCCGGTTAGACTGGAAGCTGACCCCAACGTAGTTGGGAAAAGGTCGCTCAAAGTAGCTCAAATCATTTAAGCTTCACTTTCTTTCTTCGCTTTCTTTTTAAATGAAATAGACTTATGTAATGAACAATTTAATGTTTTTTCTCAACTTATCCATTTTTATTCAAAATTGTATTTAAGTGGGTTTTTTTTTGTATATTTTTTATTTATGTATTGTGCTACTACTAATGTTTAAAACATGTTTAATTATCTTTTTCATTATTTAATTTAATTTTCAATTTCGTGAATAATTTCATTAATGTTTGCATGCCTTATATAAGGTAGATTGTACAAGGCTCACCCATCTTATTGTAATATCTTATTTTATGTACTGCAACCAATGCAAATGAAATTTACTTTACTTCAATAATCTCAGCCTATAGCAGTTCACTGCTGGATACAGGCCTCTCCCAGCACGCGTAGCATGACCACCATAGAAACGGGTTTTCTCGACGGAAGAACAGACAAAATTACAGATCGTGATTGTGAATCTATCATTTTGTCTATTCTTCCGTCGACGAAACCCGTGCAGGCTGTGCCACAATGCCCTGTCCTCCGCCTTCCGTATCCAGTCCCTCCCAGCCACCTTCTTAAGGTCGCTGGTTCTTCTATTTGGGGGTGACCGCAGTCTCCACTCCAGGACTCGTCTGCTCCACCGGCCATCGGTCCTTCGCTAAACATGGCCAGCCCACTGCCACCTCCGTTTGCTTACTCTGCAAGCTATGTTGATAAAGTTTAAGCTAACAAAGCCAGCAAAGTAATGCATTACAGAATTAATTACCTAATTTTGTTGTTTCAGTTGCTAATACTGAAAGCTAATTAACTAAAGCTTCAATGTATTTGGGAAATGAAAACAACACACACAGCGCATTATTCTTCATTTTTCCTGCAAATTTACAGCCACAAAACAGCACCAACTTCCTCAACCATCAAAATAAGGATCAACAAATTCACAAAGGAAGGCGAAACATTATGTACTTAAATCCGAACGAACTATCGCGGTAGGCGGCACTTCGGCCATTATCTTATCGAACGCGCAACGAATCAGTGGGCACGCGAGTTACGACCGTCGCCGAATGCCGCCGAACTTTGGCGAGGAAAACGTTTCAAAATTCGAATTCTAAAAACTGTTTTTAAGGGGTTGTTGGTTTTTGTTTTTATAAAGGGTTATTAAAAATATTCCTGCCATTCTTTTGAAATTGCTATTCCCACGAAACATCTTTCTTATGGTGATTATGAGTTTTTGGTCTTTATATCCGCGTAGAACCATTTAAGCTGAAGGAAATTTTTGTCAATATATTGTTTGCTTGATTTTAGTTACACCTTAGTAAGTATAGGATATCATCTAACATTCACTTTCCTTTAAAAATGCGAAGGAAGCCATTGGATCGTTAGCATACAAGGCTTAAACTTACAGATCCTTTTTTTTTTTTTGGGTGGGAAATCATCAAATGACGTCTCCCGCTCTGGGTGGAGCGGGAGGGCGTGTCAGACTCTTACTGACTAAAACCCACCCGTGTTCCTTCTGTTGCCTGTGCAATGCCAGGGGGTCACGGTATCCCTTTCGGACTTTCCCGCAACCCCGGCAGGCAATGGTCTCATCGGACCCCTTCACTCGCTGACACTCTTTGAGGGGCGCGTGGAACACAACGCGCCGTCGACCCGGGCCAGGTCCTTACCGGACGGCGAGCTACCCATTGCTCACCGTCCGCAAGCCCGCGCCTACGGTGGCCGGGAATCGGCAATAGATTCCCGACGCCCAGGGCGTCTCCTCCTGCAGCGGCTAGGGGCGTGAGGGCGCGAAATTTGCCTCTCCCTCACGCGCTCCGCCTCCTCCTTTGCGAGCATTACTGCTTCGCAGAAGGAGGTGACGGCCTCCCATGCCCTCTCGCTCCGTACCATGGCCTGGACCAGGGCCGGACGCGAGAGATCCCCGCCACCGATCGCCTCCACGAGGACACGGCGGTGCTCAGCCCAAGCCGGGCATACCTCCACCGTATGCTCCACCGTGTCCTCCGGGCGATCCACGCAGTGATGACACCCGGGCGTTTCCTCCCGCCTTATCCGAAACAGGTACTTCCCGAAACAGCCGTGTCCGGTGAGGACCTGCGTCAGCCGGAAGGTGAGGACGCCGTGGCGCCTCTCCAGCCACTCCTCAAAGAGGGGACTTATCGCCGCAATAGTGGCGTGCCCAAACTTACAGATCCTGAGACGCACTTCTAATGTAATTAATACTAGTGTTGCAAACAATGATGCATTGAATATTTTCCACATCCCCTTAACATACTCACCTGCTAATCGTCACACAACAGTCCTAGAGCTAACATTGGACCGAGTGTGTCGACGTGTTAAACCAGATATCGTAATGACGCCGAAACAAATGGCACGGAACGATTCCAGTTCTTTTATTCTAATGTGCGTGTGATTAGGAGGACTCTGGATCGGTTGTTTATGGGGATGGACAGAATTTGAAAAGGTGATAAATGAAATAACCAATGGAACGAGGAATTTAACTCTCCCACCTGAACACGAGTTGCCTTGGCTAACCTAGAAGTCTTTAAATAGACTCTGGACCAGGTTGGGCGAAGCAAGAAAAACCTGTTCAGAATTAAAAAAATTCAAAATTCAAAAGTCATTTATTCAAACTAGGCTGAGAATCAGCACTTTTCGAACGTCAAAATTACATAAGACAGTCCCCCAAAACGCCCACCCTTCACCACTTCCTAGTGCTTTTGCTGGGAAGAAGAAGTGGCGCAACAAACTCCCCAGCAGCACAGCTGTCTGTTCAGTTAGAAAAAAATAAAAAATGATTCTATACAACAGTATGCAAGACAATTTACAAAATGCAAAAAGTAATTTAAATTAAATAGCTATAATTAATAGCCATATGACAGCTAGCACACGCCAATATACCAACCAAAAGCATCGAGAACTATACTCAAGCAGAAATAAAAATAACTAAAAGTAAACAATATCTAAAAAAAAAAGAAAAAGCCTCCAGGCATAAAGGGCGTGCCCGCTTACATATAGCTGTAACTAGAAGTTACAATTGATAAACTAGGACCATCGAGGTAAAATAAATAATTGTCGAGGTCGCTAGCTAACCACATATTGCAATACAACTCATAAAAAAAACATTGTAATGAGTAGATTATGTCAGCACTAAATTAAAATAAAATTAAAATAAATTGACTTATAAAGTAAAATTATAAACAATTATATAAACTCATATAACCTGTCAGTAGGTAAACTAATTCTGGAGAAAGAACATTTAAACATTGTCTTGAGTTAATCACAGCGACCATCTATTCTTATCATTTAAGTAGTCGTTGATAGAATAGTATGCCTTTGAACAAAGGTTGGACTTTAATTTTGTTTTAAACGCATTAAAAGGCAAATCTAGCAAAGAAGAGGGTAGCTTGTTATAAAAGGTTATACCAAGCCCAACAAATGAGTTATGAACCTTATGAAGCCGGTGAAAGGGAGCACGTAGTTTATCCTTACTTCTTGTATTAACATTGTGAATATCACTGTTTTTAGTGTATAAGTGTATATTTTGCCTAATATATAAGATGTTGGCGAAGATGAATTGTGATGCCACTGTGAGAATACCGATATCTTTGAAAAAATCTCTTAGAGAAACTCTGGCACCTAGCTGGTAAATTGCTCGAATAGCTCGTTTTTGGAGGACAAATATATTTTGAATATCTGCAGCTTTGCCCCACAGCAGAATACCATAGGACATAACGCTATGAAAATAACTAAAATAGACTAACCGAGCTGTATCAACGTCAGTGTATTGTCTTACTTTTCTGACGGCGTAGGCGGCCGAACTGAGCCTTCCCGCTAGGTTCGATATATGTTGGCCCCACTGAAATTTGGCATCTACTGTTATGCCCAGAAAAACTGCCGAGTTTACAGTTTCAAGCACCTCTTTATCTAAGACGATGTTGGGTCCTAGATTTCTAACATTTGGAAGGGCAAACTTTACACATTTCGTTTTTTTGGCATTGAGAACTAGGTTATTTGTCGTAAACCAATCCGTAACCATTGATAGTGCACTGTTTACATCGTCAAAATCTTGTCTATTCCTGTCTACTTTAAAAATAAGAGAGGTATCATCTGCAAACAGTACAACTTCACAGATACCCTTTAAATAGAATGGTAAGTCATTGATATATACTAAGAACAAGAATGGACCCAGTATTGAGCCTTGAGGTACACCTAACTGAACTGGTAGCCCGGAAGATTTTACACCATCAACATCTACACATTGCGACCTATTATTTAAATATGAATTTAAAACGTTGAGAGCTTCGTTTAGCACACCATAATGACGCAGTTTACGCAAAAGCGTGTCATGGTGAACGCAATCAAAGGCTTTGGAGAGATCACAGAAAACTCCAATAGCATTTTGAGAGTTCTCCCATGCGTTAAATATGTGTTTCAGGAGAGCAACACCCGCATCTGTAGTCGAACGACCCTTTGTAAAGCCATATTGTTCATTCAGGTTATATTTCAGGTTCAGGTAGAGATTCATAGACGACTCCGTACTGGAGTTTAAGTGTGGTGCTGTTCCACATACGATGGGACACTTAATATCTTGTCCTGCGTGTCCTGTTGTCTGCATGTTACAGGAACTGATGGACGCTAGTGATGGTACCAAACTCGAAGCCAAATTCTGAGCCGACTCCATTTAGATTGACAGCGACAAGCTTAGAAGAAGAATTGATATCTAAGCTAACGAAATATTCTAAACGTAGGTATAAAAGTGAGATCGAGAGATGGTTGGATATAGCTTCGACCGTATTTGCAACCCTGACAATTTTTGACCAGATTACTTTGACGAATATTTGAGCCTTTGAGAAAATCCAGTTGACACTCACTAAACAGTTGACTTGACGACTAATTTACAGTGATATAAATATGAAGATACAGAACCCAGTTTTGCCGAATCGGTATTGCCAGATACAATCCTACTAAAGAAAAGTTACAGCGACAAAATACTGAAGTAAATGATACGTAACGATTTATGATTTATGCGATTTGATCAGTCATGTCAGGTGTGTGGCAATTCAAAAGTAATTTTGCTGTAAAACAAAAAAACGTGATTTTCGGGAGTGTATGGTAAAAATCATTTCTACTTACCTACTTCGTTCTTCAACATTTTTTTTGTAAATTAACCAAGTACCAGGGCACCATCAACACAGTAGAACGTTGTCTGTTTAATATTTATGAGTTTCGCAAAACGCATCAGCGTGCGGTTTGTTTAATAGCGTTGTTTTTAAACGACTATTTGACGGGGAGAGAAACCCTTTAGGCTATAACTGGGGAGCGATAGGGTTGGCACTTAAGAGAATACTTTTTTTGAATGGCAAATCTCTCTGCAAGGTTTTACAGTGTCACGGCTTATTAACTGTTAACATACATGCGCTCACGCCTTCTCCCCATAAGGTTTCGCAGAAACTACAGACTGCCACCTGCTACGATCCCTACATTCATTGTTGACGTTATTTTTTGTTTTTAACCAAGACGAAAATTATCAGGACTCTAATCTCAAGCCTATGCAAAGTTCTTGGAACTAAATATTTAACATTCCATGTCACCTATTTTAGTTACAGAGAACCTTTGAGTGTCATTAAAGTTACAGTATTTTTTTATATATTTACTTAATTAATTTGGAAATAAAACAGCCAATATGTATTTTAAATCGAATTTTCTGGACTTCAAGTTTCTATCTGACACAAAATGTATGACTAAAGGAATCTTCCCAGCCCAGCCCTACAGGTAGTGTTTGCGGGTGCTAAACGGTAGCGTACCCGCTCAAACCACGTTACATTGTCATCTTCCAACACAATCTTCTGTAACTGATTTATACTCCAATTGATATCGGCACTTTTTTCAAATACTTCTTACTAAAGAAACGAAAATCATTATTTCAATATAGAATGTAGTCTGTCGTTATATCTAGTACTTATGTATACAAAATTCAATGTTACATAAAGATTAAGATATTATATTTTTTATATTTACTAACTTCCCAATTAGATTGAATACATAAGGCAGTCTCAGAGGCAGTAATAAAAGTAAAGTTTGACACTGAAATATCGATGGCAATACGTAGTCTATATTTATCCACAATCAAAATTCCTTGTTTTCTTCTCTCATTAAAAACACCTACAAAAAGAATACAGTGTCTACCAGTATTATACCACTTCCATTACACTGTATAACAGGTTAAATAACATCACAACAGTTGTCTAAGTTAAAACGGATCTGGTATTTGCATATTCCAATCTCGTAGAGCCTCGGGCTACGTGCTACGGCGCTACGTAGCCCCGCTACGCTTTCGTACAGGCGGCCTGAAAAATGTGTAGCCACAAGTTTCATATCACTTGTTTTAGTATGGGACTATTATTTCATTTGATTTTGTAAAAAGGAAGAGGCTTCATTGGCCCTGCATTGGGACTTAAGAGGCTTTGGATTATGATGATGAAGATTCAGTAAGAAAGCGAAAAAGCCTTAGATGAATTGAAACTGCTTTTTAACTAACTGCTATTTTGCTTTTTTTAATTTTTATTAACAGAAAATTATGTAAGAGTCTATTAACTGCTCCCAAATTACCATGTTTATATTTTTTACATTCTTCCTTGACATAATCACCCTATTATTTGACAATACCTACAGTTTAATTTCATCTCTTTATTAGAGGCGTTTGTGGACTGTTTTGTCTGATTTGTTACAGTTGTAATAGCAAACACGTCATTACGTTTAAAATACTTTTTTATTTTTATTAATTTATTTATCTTTCTTTTCTATTTTGTGAATGTGAGAACGCTGTAGGCTTAGTGGACTGTAGATTTGTTGACCATCATTATTCTGTTAAGTACTTGGTACTTGTTGAAAGACCTACACTGTCCTCCCATACCTAATAACACTGTTATTGAAAATATTGTAAAAGCCAATTATTTTTAAAAGAGTAACCGTGGAGTTTCTTGCCGGCTCTTCTCCATAGGAAACGACCAATTGGAACCGTGAACCTAGCTTCTGACGTTTCATAAGTGCCCTTGTAAGTTTATGTGAAATAAAATAATTATGTTTTTTTTTTTGGCTGAAGTAAGACACCTCTACCTAAAGATGCTATCCAAATGCCTAAGTATTGACTTGTCCAAACCAAGAACATACTCCAAAACGGTGATCCATCCGGGTTTGACCAGTCGTACGCTACGTTTACGAATTCAATTTCTTAATAGGTTAAGCCGCTTTACTACTTTTTAAGCCCCATTATTTAAGCAGAATATTATGGTTTATTTTGAAGTGAACTACCTATAGCAAAAAGAAACTAATTCTAAAGTATGTGTCTTTGGAATTTGTTTATTCATGATGAGCAAAACTCTATCACTACTCTTAAAACCCCTCACTATTTCAAAAGGTAAATGAAGGTAAAAGCAAGTGGTATTATTTTATTTTATTGTGTTTATTGATGTTTATTTAATATCAATTTTATGTTTTTAATTTAATGTCTGAAAAAACAGAAAGATTTATTTATAAAAGGTATTTGTGGAATGTATTCCGTACATAACCACTCAAAGCTTACGGTTTCCTACATAGCCTGCATGCAATAAAATGCCTATACCGCCACGTCAAAGCCACGCCGCCCGCCCGCCGGTTGGGCGCCGCCCTAACTTTCCGTTTCAGGCCATTAACGGAAGGGTTTGCCAATTAAACAGTTTTACATGGCTTTAGCTTGATTTTATTGTGGTAACATTTGCATGAAAATAAGCTGAATGGGCATGGGCTGGGACTTTGGTTTTGTTCTCGCACGATTAGTGGGATAAGTGTGGCTAGAGTTATTTATAACCAAGTCTCGATCCCGTAGGAATATCGGGATAGAACGTATCCTTTAATATGTCCCAGCCCAAGTCATAGTCTACTCATGTGCCAAATTTCATGCAAATACGCTCAGTCGTTTTACCGTGAAAGCTTAACAAACAAACAATATCACTTTCACATTTATTAATATTAAAGGCTCTTCAAAAATAATGCCTAAGAATAACTTGAATTAATAAGTCGAAATAAACATAGGTTCTTCTAACAGTCTGAATAAAAATAATAAAGCATTTCAGCAGATATTTTGTTTCAGCAGTATCTTTGATGAATATCACGTAAAAGTTGTAAAACTACTACAATTTTAATCTGCCTTTCATTTCGCTTCAATTGATCTTAGAACTACTTTATTTTCATATTTGAACGACCAGACATTGCAATAGCTTCGGCATTCATGTAACACTTTTTTATCTACATTATGGAATGCAAATAAAGATATGAATATGAACGTTTCTCGTTATATCCCATATATCCATAATTCTTACGAAGCTATCAATCATAGGCAATCAAAATATGAAACGTAGTGTCACTAGCTAAACGTCTTCTCTGAATCAGGGGGCAACACTGAATCATATTTTGTTGTGTAATGAAATGCGGAGAACACCCTACATAATTTACGCATAGAGTCGAATAAACGCTGCGGCTACGTCTGCAGAACGTTTAATTCAATTTTCATACGACTGCCTAATGTTTACAATTTTAAAAGATGTCACAAAAAACACGCCTTATGGTGCTACCATCTGAATATCAGTTTACGCGCAACTAGAATATACAGATGGACGATTGAAATAATGTAGAAAGCTTCTTTCTTTCTTTTTCTGAAGGGTCTGCTCTTTTCTCACGTATTTGGTTATGAAGCGGGCATACCAACTCAAAATTATTAAGTATTATTGGTTTCCACAACTATACAAAAGCAATCATACCCAGAACTTGTCAAGAACTGCCCCGTTATCCGCACCTAGTGCGTCCACCCATTAGCGAATGACGATAGTAGAGCATCAATCATAGCACAGCCAATTCATTACCACCACTCGGCGCAGATTGCCCGTAAGCATTACCATTATCTACCGCTGTCCAGTGCCCCGTGTTCATTCATTCATGGTCACCATTTAATTTCTATGAGATTTTTTTTTGGTATTAGTAGTTCATACCGAAAATTTTCATCGTCAAAAAATTACACTCACACACACGTTTTATTATTGTTACGTATTGTTTTCGTTGACCAGCAAATTACTATGCCGAGGAATCGCCTACACATTTTTATTGCTCAAGAATAACCTCGAAAACCAAAAAAAAAACAAGAAATCCTACGAAAGCAAGTGACATTTCCAATATTTTCTTCAAAATATTGTAATATCGCGGCATGATCGATCATGTAGGTCCTGACGTATCGCTGTGTTCATATTGTGACGACAACTTTGTCGGCCGCATATGTGATGGCTCTGACGTCACATTGCAATCTAGTAAATGGTTCACGTGGAGTTATGAATGAAGAGAAATATAGTCAAAAAGGATCGTTGTACTCTGTTCCTTGGCCGTAAACAAGCACTAAAACGATATTTCAACTGAGCATAGAAAGTAAGTTTATCATTATAGACTACAAGTCAAAAACACTGCTGAACCCACAGTCAAAAGAAGACAACTATAGGATGAATAAGGAAAGTTGTAGATCCGCAACCATAGTTCGCAACGGGATTTTAAGATCTATAATTCTTTAGCAAAAAAGAGCAACAATACGCTGGGCCTAATGTAAAGAAGAAACCAACTATGCTGTTCCGAAATTCAATGTAGACGTTCGGATTCCTTTCAATAGTAGATATATATGTCAATATTCGTTGAAAGTTAGTATATATTTTCTAAAGTTGTAATACCGTATCCACAGCACCTTCCGAGCTCATCAAACGATCTGACAGGTCCACTGCGTTCCGTTGTCCAATTTAATTATATTTGTCGGGTCGCCAGCCACTTTTAATATTTCCTCACATGTCCTGACGCATACGTATTGTGGAACGCTTGCCAAAAGTTATATCTGCTTTGAAGACAGATTTTTCAGGCTGAACCATTTTTAGGATTATACTCGTATTTCTTGTGCCATATTGAATTGGGTGGAAAATCTGGGTTTTGAATTGCTGATGCATTATTAAACGAAGTTCTACGTTAGAAGCGGAACAGAATATTGATTAGAAAACGACCATCTCTCATTTTGTTTAACGATTATCCCTAAAAAAGAGCACCCATAATATTTCTCCTTGTGAAAATAGGAATAAAACTAACAATATTCTCTATGGTAGTCTACAAAGAGATATAGACAAGGCTTTACTACGCAAGCAGTGCTAGCACTCTCAGCAAGTAAGCCTATAGACATCAGCATTGTCTCAACTCAAGTAAATGCTCAACATCCTCTTCTGTCACTAACTCCTTACTCATGTCAGCCAAGACCCAAAGGCACCTTTTCTTCTCCAAGATGTAAATCACAGTCTACACTAAACAATACGTTGACTACAATAGCTCCATTTAATCACGAAGTAGCTTATTGCAGTAACGTTATTACAACGCCCTCTGCCCCACTGCGATGCAGTAAATTTCAATCAAAATGATGGTAACTGCCGGACGAACGGCCGGGAAGATTCTGGGGTTGGTTGAAGATGTCACAACGATATCGCGTAGACTGTGGCAAATGGCCTTATTATATTATAAGTAGTGAACTTCCAAGCATGTTAGGTTAACTATCAAGCCCGAAGACCCAACCGAGAGTTCAAACTGATTCCATTCAAGTCAGAGCATGGATAACGAGTAACTAAAAAACTCGAAAGAAAAGCTACCGCAACCAGCGTAAACTGACGATGGTGCAGCAACTATTTTCGGTGTTGTTACAATATTCTTGATGATTTTAATTTTCTTTTTGACCTATACTGAGTTTGAAATACTATTTTTTGGACGTAACGTTTCCTTCGTTATTTTATGACCAAAATGAATAATTTTCCCGTACAATTCACCTTATTTTCCTTCTCAGAAATCCTCCACAATTCTGAATACAACAATATTATAGCAGAATCTGCCGTCCGGCGGGCGGCGACGGGTAGATGAAATATGCGGCCCGTGTCGGGCAGAGACTACACGACACGACACTTTAAAATATTAACACCCTATATAATATACGGATAAACGGATTATCTGTTTAGTTTGGATCACTTTAGCCGTATGAAAAATTGCTGCGAATAAAGCAGTTTTTTCGAGGTTGCATTTTGCCGGTCCAGTGTATTTTGATGATTAAAAATAATTTTGGGTTTGCTGTTCTTAAATTACTGAACTAGGTATGTATCGTGTGGCTAACAGTGCAAGACTAAGCACTAAGTGTGTGCGGATGTCTAGATTTTTTTATACCAACTTAGTAACCAATTAAAGCAAGCATCACTGTCACAGACTGTCTGACTGTCTGTCTAAAGAGTTCTAAAAAGTATTTCTGCTAACAAATACTCGCATTCTGGAAAAGTGAAAATTAATGATTGTATTTCAATTTATTTTAGTCAACTTTTATCATAAAATTACGAGGAAAAATGTACAAAAGACAATAACAGAATCCTGAAAAAAAAATAACCCTTTCAGAAACAAATCCAGCAACTCAACAATCTTGCTGAACTCACAGCACCTAAATCAGAAATAACACAATGATACAGCAGTTTTGTCGCCCAACTTTAATGGCAAACAGTTTGCCGGTAACGCCACTGAAACATGGGCAATAACTTTAAGAGTTTTCGCTATAAAGTACAACAGGCGACAATACGACAAAACTGCGATGTAACCCGCAGTAGAGGTGACAACAGTCAGTCGTGTGAAAAAACAAATGCTTAAAAAATACATGTCATATTCTTTTTTTACTGTTCTACAGTTTTGCGCACATAGTCAGCACCAGAACTTGCATTGCTAAACAGAATTGTTATTAAGCTCGAAAGTAAGTCTGGTAGACAGATTTGTTCGTTTATTGTATGTGCACCACTGTTTTGTAGTTCAACATAGTGGGGAAGGCTTTTTTTTTTTTTTGGGTTTTTGACAGTCGTTTCGGGTTGTCAGGGGCCCGAAACTCTGACATCCAATCTTACCAAGGGGTATCGTGTTACCCAGTGTCTTGGTGGCAGAGGTAGGATAGGCAGTCGCTCCATGTAAAAAAACCGGCCAAGTGCGTGTCGGACCATGCACAATGAAGGGTTCCGTAGTTGGGATGAATTTATCCCAAGAACAAACTTAACATTGTAATATTTAACATGTTGTTTTAGACCATAGACCTCTTGTAGGTTTTCCTGTAATCTATGAGTAAAGAACCATTCTCTGTATTTTTTCAGAATTTTAGGCTCAGTAGTTTCGGAGGTTTTAAAATAAATATTTATATTATTAAAAAAAGTTTAGATCTTCGCAACAAGTTCTTTCATTTGATATGTCACACGGTACAGTTAACATTTTTTTTTCTAGTTTCCTCCCCATATTCAAAATTCATTTAATTACGTTGGATCACAAAAATACATAAATGTATACCAAAGGACAATGCTCGTCGTCCATACATAGTTGGCCTAAGATCCAACAGGGAAGTGTTTTTACTTTTTGGGTTCTAAATAATGTATATATTCGATTGAACCTAAATTAAAACTACGGACACTTTTGAGAATTCAGAAAAAATCAAAACACTTTCGGATTTTGAGGTTATAATTACGTCAATAAAAACATTCGGTATGTAGCAATAACTTAGCATTTATTACTGAATGTAAGTACGTACTTACATTGGATTATAAATTGTAGGTAAACGTTTTATTGCCGCACTGCTAGGTCAGTCATAATATTTCAAGAAAAAATCACAATCCTTTGTTCACGCCAAGTTGTTAGATAAAATCGGAAAGAATAATAAAAAAATGCAAACGAATTCAGTACGCAACCAACGCAAACGCAGATCGAGCACAGAATGCGCGCGCAAAGTGACATTACTACCAAATGTCAAATGTCGTCATCTGTCAATTCATCAACTGTCAATGTCGATATTATTGATCGTTTCAAACAGTGCTTTCAATCGAGTTTTTTTTATAAGCCGTATTATGGTTCCGCGACATCATAGCGGACTGTTTGTAACTAAAAACCATTATCGTATATCAAGTGTTGAGAATACTGACGCTTGTATGTGTCAAACTCTTATTAAGAGTGCTGTTACAAAGACTTGGCTGTATGAGCTATAATACCTTCGCCTATTAAAACCTCAAATAGAACCAAAAAATAATAACACCGAGGGTTATGACGGAAGTGAATACTTTTTTAAATGTTTTCGAAATTAAGAAGTGTCCGTGCTATTGAAATATTTGTAAAGTACGATAAAAGAAACTAGTAATTATAGTAAATGTTTCATGCGTGTTGATTCATAGGCCATTTTTAACAATGTCCTTTCAACTTAATCGTTCCATTAGAATCGGAGCAAATTGACTGTGACAGACGGATAGACAGACAGACACACGAGTGATCCTACAAGGGATCCGTTTTTTCTTTGGAGGTACGGAACCCTAAAAATGTAAAATAGCTAATAATAAGAGAGTGGAAGCCACCCACAACATAGTTGGGAAAAGGCTAGGCAGATGAATAGAAGGCTTTTAAGCCTGCTTATGTCATTTAATTTTTGTACTAGCTATATAAATTAAATGGAAAGCAGCTCAAAGATTCAGAAATTAAGATTTGATAAAATTGTAATAGCTTGCAGTTGTAGGTAATGTAAGCTCATGAAAATTCATGCAGAACAGTTTTAAAACCAAGATTTCTTACAAGGGATTCGACGAGGAAGTAGACCCAGGTGCAAAATATAGTTTCCTTTTTTTTCGTACATCGTTGTATACTTTGGCAACAATATGCGAGAACAATCCTACGTAAAAGCCTCTCCGTATGCTCGCATATGTACATAAAGATGGCCGTGTCCGAAGAATAACGTATTCCTTATAGCTAAGTAATTGAATGAAGATATGAAAATGAAAGACGCACTTCTACTTCCGAGGAAACTAGAGGGAAATCTGGTTTAGTTTTTGAAATAGTTAGGATATTTAAACATAGAGAATTTAGTTTTATTAATTAGACTAAGGTTGACAATTTAGATTACTTTTTTCTTTAGACTTTTGTCTTTGAAAGCCAAAAGAATATTTACTGCTTTTACTACCGCGGGAAAAGCACCTGTTTATTGACTTTTGGGATGGTTTTTGTTTACGTTTCCTAGCAATCATTACTCACTAGTATCGCCTTAGTACCTACTTTCTGTAGGTATTCTTTTTTGCCGTGAATCATTCTAAATTACCTAAGTATAAGTAATAAATATGTGTGGTGTCACAATTCTCATATTAAAATACCCAAACAACCTAACCTGAATTCACATTTGCTCATCGAAATCAAGCGCATAAAACAACGCGCAGTTTTTTTTTTCTCTCTTTTTTATTGACATTCATTTCTATTGCTATTTGTTATTTATTAATTTGTACTATGAAATGTGTGATTTTTTATAATTGTTTTTTTATTGTTCAGGCTTATTGAATTCAACTATTGAGATTTGGCTGGCTTGATGATTACTATGTAGTTTAGAGGCGCCCACCACCCCAGTATAGAGGCGAACAGAAAAAAAAATCAATTCTGTCGAGCCAATTTCGAGTCGTTTTTTTTTATGCAAGGTGTAACGTAAATAACACAAGACCTCTTAAGGGGTCACTGTACTCATCATTAAACAACATTTACTATGGGACCAACCCAGAAATCGCGAAAAAAAAACAGCTGTTCAGTACATTTTGACGAATTATACGAACACAAATGTACTGAACAGCTGTTTATTTCGTTTTTTGCGTTATTTACGTTACACCCTGTATATAGATTATTGTACGCTTATGTTAAACAAATGAATAAATAACTTATGACTTATGCTGCCTCAGCTACGAACAAGAAACTAAGGTACGGATTAGATTTACTCGTATTTGTAACGATTATTATTAAGTAGTAGAAGTTTAGAAGTATTTGTTTATATATTTATTTCATGAAGAAGTAAAACACTTCGCTCTCATAAATTGCAGTCAAATCAGAAGCCAAACATTACGTGCACATTCCAATCACACTTCGCCTCACTTTCTAAAGCTGTACCTAATTGAGCCATCACAAAATTACTGATAGATAAGCCACAAAATTCAGTTCACATCATGCCGGTTTGCTGTTAGATTTATTCGAATGTATTTGACCACTATTGAATTTAATTTTCAAGATTAGAAGACCCACCGACACCGATTTTCTCGACCTTCTCTAAAAACTAAATTAAGCCAAAGTAAATACTCGCCTACCTAGCCTATTTACCTACCGAACAGTATATAAGCCTCAAAATTCGCAATAAACAAGTGTACCTGTGCCACACATCCATAAAGCACGTGCCGATTCCACTTCCGCGCCGCCCTCACTTCCGGAGCGGGGCCGTGGCGCCCGCGCCCCGTATGTAAATGTAACGACTCCTAGATACCCACTTGTTTATGTGATTTAATACCGACTTCGTTTCAACGGCCACGACATGTTTATTGCCTTATAATAACTGTTGGTTTTAATTTTTACGTGGAAAGTTTTGTTGGTAAGAAGATTTTTTATTTGGTACCCATTGACGTCTTTATGTCTTTGCTGTGCTTAATTTAGAGATAACGCAGGCCCCAAGAAAGTTGTCGCTGCTGAATATTACAGAGCTCCAAAACCATAGAATTAAGGGTCTGAAATAGCAACAGCGGCCTTACAGCTGAACTCCTCAAGGTTTAAGAATACATTGTAAGGTAGAGGCACCTAGTTACTGGTACATTTTCCTGTTTTTTCCTCCACACAGGTTGTTCTACCAGAACAGGGCCCTGAAATATGTTATTATCATATTCAAGTCGCAAGGAATGAGATGTCCGTAGTATAGTTTTACGCCCCGACTCCGCCTTCCCATTACCTCGCCGCCCGCGGCTCTGTGGTAACTAGGAAACAACACATGGATATAGGACGACAGGAATCGCTATCAAATATACCGAGACTCTATGGACCAACACAAATATTGCCACTACGTGATCCCTCAAAATGCAAAGATCACTGATAAGTTTTGTTAAAATAGTTTCTTTTCATTAGCAAAGAGTGACTGAGAAAGTCCATTAATTTAATATAACGAAAACGACTGGCATAGAAGTAAGGCTGCTTTAATTATTGCAATAGTGGCTAGATACCATAATCTATTCGGTGATGATGGTCAGCTGAAGCATGCAAGAAGCATCATAACAGTAAAAATACAACATTTTGACGAATTATTGAACGCAACAAAATACTATTACAAGCGTATCCAGTAAACACAACTCCTTGTAAACCCGGTGTGCAAGATAAAAAATAGGAAGAGGTCTGGCGTAAAATATGTAACTTACATATTGGCAGCGGAGGCGGCCATATTGAGTGAGCGGTCCGCTGATGGCCCTGCTACTGTATAAGTTGATGTACTTCAGAATAGTTCTGTGGCCATCAGGAAAGAGAAAATGAATTCGCGTATAAATATAATAATGATCGCATATATATGTAGCTGATGCTAGGTATAGTTCTGTTTTGCAGATGTACGTGGGAATGTTAGGTTGAACGACTGGCAACATTATTAGAATGGGGATTGATAGATGATCGTCATGACAACACTGAGTGGAAGAAGAAGTGACAGACAACGAATGACGGCAAGTAGAAGATGTCGGTAAATAGACGTTAGATGAAATTAATAAAATTGAATGATTTCAAACTGAAGACAAATCATTTCACTGACAACCCTGAACCCACATACATATATGATGATCTCAAGGCAGGGTTCAAAGCGATAAAGCAATGTAGTCAACAGCAAATTACAATTACTTTCGTTTTAGAGGTTTACGAGCACCAATAGATTTTGAATTACGACTTCAAGTAGGACACTAGAACCAGTAACGAGGTCAGGTAATTGAGAAAAACCTCTATCCAATTAAATCAGATAAGTAGGTAAGTCTAATATCACTGATTGAAATGGAGTCACTATACTCACTTACATGTTAAATTTTAAGAAATAATATTAAAAATAGACGATTATTTCTCTCCACTCTTTAAATATAAAAACAGAATGAAAATGAGCCAATAACTGTAACAAAGTGTTATCCCAAAGGACTGGGGCACAACGGACAGGGGTCACTTCGGATCCAATTTATGCACAATCTTACCTTCCTTATGATATTGAATATTTTTAGACAAATAAGATTTTGAAGATGTTTTGTTATAGAAACAGAACAGTATATACTTAGAGTGGAAGGTGTGCGCGAAATAATTAAATTGACGTATCTAATCAATTGAGAGGACTATGTGCCATCAGTGGACGATTATGCTAGTCTATGCTAATCAATAGATATTTGTTAAAATTACTTCTATGGCAGGACTCTAATATCCTTTCAGATCCACAGAAAAATCCCAGCTTTTGGTCGTGTAAATTAACACGAATACTACAGGACTTTCTGTCTTAGTAAGTACTCTGTTAGGATGACAGGAAGAACCAACACATCTACCCACAATACCTTGAAACAAAGCTGAGAAAACTGGGCTGGAAAACAGCATAGATACCTACCACCTACACAATTCCAGTCTTGCTCACCCCAGATACCTATAAATTAAGGCAGCGAGGAATATGCATAATAATATATGTTATATGAGCTCCGTACAAACAAACAGTTGTTCTAGCGAGTATAACGCAGGAAGTGTGGTACCACACACAATGTCTTATGTTCACCCGACTGGATGTGGCTGGAGGTGCGAATGTCGCGGTGGTGGAGAAGGTATTGAAGCTTTAGTCCATCACAAAGCTTGATTTTAGCTTTATTACTAAGGGTACCTAGTATATCCCGATACGAGAGAAGAGAGATTAAAGATACGCTCAGCACAGGTCCCTGGCTAAATGACAAACAACTCCCAAGCGTTAAGAGGAGGCTCCCTAAATTGTATGTTATTTGCATTAATATTCTGAAACAGTCACGCATACAATCAAAATGGAACTTTAGTGTATGATTTATTGGATGTTTTTCTTTCCATGTACAAGACAGTTACGTAATTGTAACATTTTCACTCGATTATTTTTTTATCCACCCACATTTCGCTAGTTATGTTTAAGCGAGCCTATTGCCTTTTCTTAATGATGATTCACTAACTGATTGACATGCTGTTACTTTGATTGACAATTATTATTATGATAGTGGTTCACTTACTTTTTGTTTCCATTTGACATTATATAGTCTTATTTTATTTTATTTTATATTTTTGATTGCTGTGACCACACTGACATTATTATTATTTTATTTTTTGTAATTTCGTATGATCTGCCGCTTATTTTAAATTTTGAATTGTAAACCTTTGCATGCCCATTTGACGGTAAAATATGGAGAACTTTATTAGAAAAACACCTATGTACTATACCCATGTTTGCAAAGAAATAAATGATTTGATTTGATTTGCCATCAAACGGGCAAAAATCCAGACTCCGGGCTACTACCGAGAAATTCCATATGGAAAAACCCAATATCACTTTGCCCAATCTGGGAATCGAACCCAAGACCTCATGCTCAGCAGTAGCGCTTGCGACCACTAGACCAACTACCAATACGTTTAGCGTTAAATGCATTCAGTTATTTATTGTGCAAGTGCGCCTAAGTCTGTGTTGCAGTGCTTCTAATAGGCTGCTAAAAGAGAGAAAAGAGTCATCGACTCCTAATTCATCATAAGGAGAAGCAGAATTAATACCACATCAACTCGACCCATCCTTTTCCCACTTCGTTGCCCGCGCCCCACCGCCGCCACTCACATGGGAGTTATGCAGATTCACTCGGTATTTATCGTGAAACTTCAACAGATACGGGCCGACACCGCGAATCTGATTCCGTTGCTACTATCAACCAGATTTATTGACTGTAATAATGTTATTGGACATTTGTTTTCTGGCGTACTTTTTCGAGATAAACAATAGGTATGTTTGGCGTGTATCAGATTTTGCGGAGTTTAGATGTTACGTATGTAGATTTGACAGATATCTGCGTAATGCGGGATTTTGTTTATTCCACGCGCGTTGGTAAAATATTTTTGGAAGGGAGCAAAGACGTTCCAAATATTTCTTGTATAATTTATTTATGTATTGTAGTTCCTATCTACGTTAAAGGGTGACGAAACTTTTGGAAAATGACGATGAAACAAACAACCCTAATAGATCGAAACCAGAAACTATTTTGAGTTCAGGAACTATGATCATGAATGAAAAAACTAACTCCTTGAAAAATGCTTTGAAATAATATCATCGTTTATCCGTATTATTTGTATCTAGGTATATTCACAAATGATTATATCAGTTGCAGTAAGTTGATAAAGAAAACCGAGACAAATCTACTGCTCTATAAGCCTTTTTCTTCCCAAACTCCTTCTTATCAGTAAGCGTGATATTTTACATCGCTGCGTGGGTACCTCAATCCTCTCTCGTATTCAGAAGGTGTTGCCAGTCATTACTCGCGGCAATATAGATGTTTAAGTGGGCATTTAATATTTTATTAGCAAGATTCGCGGAGAACGCGCTGTTCTCTAGGGTTGACAGTCACGAAAACGAGTAGGTAGGTAATTCTGTTTTTGGTCTTAAACTTATAATTCTATAGGAGTTGTTTTAACGCCTAACCGCTTATATCAAAAGGTTACTTTAATAATAGACGACTGGACAACAAATACAATATTAGCCCAAGATGAGTAATTTTTTAAAATATGTACTTTTGATGTACGGAACTTGGTCTTCCTTGCTTAATCTGCCTAGCCTTTTCCCAACTATGCTGGGGTCGGCTTCCAGTCTAACCTAACCTAACAGCAGCTGAATACCAGTATTTTACATGGAGCGACTGTCTAACTGACCTCCACAAACCAGTAACTGGGTAATACGACACTTAACCCTCGGTTATACTGATTGTCAGACTTTCGGGCTTTTGACGACCCGTAACGACTGTCAAAGATCGACGAATGAAAGCCGGGACCAACGGTTTAACGTGCTTTCAGAGAGACGGGTGGTCACCCATCCACGGACCAACCCCAGCAAGCGTAGCTTAACCTGATGGATCGATCCGTGCAGCTGTTATTATACTAAGCCACGAGCTCCTCATTCTTCCTTGCTCAATACGCTTACATAATTACCTAAAAAACAAAGAGACAATGACTAACCTCGCTCAAAACTGGCGAAGTCTAAACAAGAGCTAGTTCCACCACCCCTAGGACACAAGAAGCGTACTCCGGTGTTATCTAGATCACGTAACGCGGATCGGGCTCGCGCCTTGCATATTCCTCGCCTTTAAACCTTATCGTTTTATATAAATTAATTGCGCGGAACAGAGATTTTGGTGGTTACAGCGCTCTGTATACTTACTGAAGAGGCCTTGAAGCCAGCGAGTTCCAAAAATGACGCCGCCGGGTAGAAAATATTAGACGCTGCAGAAAATGAATTGTCTAAGAAAACGGGACAAGGCAAGTTGAGAGGTTAGATATGTATTATTTATCCTCAGCTCTGACATATTATAATTATTGTGATTGTTATAAATGCTTGTCCTGCGCTTGAAATATTGCTAATAGATTTCGGTCGAGACAAAACGGATATAATTTTAGACCTGAATTTAGGTAAGAACCTGATATTTACTGAGATTTACATGTGGTAAGCACTAAAGGTAAACAACCATGACAGTTAAAAATCAATTTATAAAGAGGACTTTGTCACCAGACAATAAGGAATTATAATCTTAAACCAGTGTTAAGTTTGGTAGAGCAAGAATTATGAACGGTGTCTCACACGCTTATTTCAGAGCAACACAGAATTTCTTAGTTATCTAACTGTTGGTTAATTGAAAGCATTGTGCGTTGATTTGGAGGGACCATAAAATTTAATATCTACTCTTTCAAATTCGAATAATGTCACGGTATAATGGTAAAACTTATTAATTAATATTGAATCAATTATAAATATATTCATTTATCACTTTTTCATGGTGCGACAAACGCTTATAATTAAATAGTAGACATTTTAATTGTAGATAAAATGATATTGATATTTACTTTCTTCTGTTTTACCCCGAATAGCTACACTACTAGTACCTACTTATTAGTTCATATTATTTTTTGGTAACTCTCCATAAAAATTGTGTGAATCCACTTTCCCTACATTTTAGAACATAACAGAAAAAGTATGTTAAATTGGATGCTTATAAAATCAATCCTAAACTAAAACCAAAGAACAACACATAAATAGTGACGGAAAAATAATAAGCAAAAAGCGATCAAAGTTTGTCACCCCATCCGAGTAGAGGCAATATCGCGTTTATAGTTAGAGAAAAGTCCCGCGGGGACATTATAACTAGCCAATGATTATTTTGTTTCGCTGTTTGGGGGCCGATTCTGGTAGCGGCAGTGTGAGGACAAAAATGTGTTCACTTTTTGTTGCAAAATATAATCGGCATGTCTGAATCGACTAAAAATGATCACTGCGTTTAGTCCTACAGACCAAGTTTAGTGATCCCACAAAGATTTTGCCTAGAAGTGGGTTTAAAAAAAATACAGATTTTTAATTGGATTTTTAGCGTTTAGTCCTACAGACCAAGTTTAGTGATCCCACAAAGATTTTGCCAAGAAGTGATACAGATTTTTTTTAAACTCACTTCATGAACAACTCCAATAATTAGGCACAGAAACCAATTATTCTCTATTACTGTATTCTGGGCCTAAAAAAAAATACATTTTTTTTTTAAACCCACTTCATGGCAAAATCTTTGTGGGATCACTAAACTTGGTCTGTAGGATTAAACGCTAAAAATCCAACCAAAATAAATTTTCCAAAACTGTAAAAAGTGTTTAGAAGTCCTATATCTTGCAAATCTTTATTCTAATTTGTTCTCTGTGAATTTCAAACATTTCAATCTACCCACACTATAACGATTTAAAGAAGAGGAGCTCATTTAAAAATGCTTTACAATATGATTCCTAAATAAACTTT
Source organism: Xanthia togata (assembly GCA_963853775.1). Lineage (NCBI taxonomy): Eukaryota > Metazoa > Arthropoda > Insecta > Lepidoptera > Noctuidae > Xanthia > Xanthia togata. Next base: position 2,743,975 of record OY970797.1, on the reverse strand, counting down.
TCAAAGCTACATTTTTTTTCCGGTTTTTACTAAAACACTAGAAATTCGCACCAAATTCAATCTAACACACACAGAATACGCGCCCTCTCGCCCTCTACCCCTCTTAAGATGCTCATAAACATGTTTTTGTCGCAATAAAAATGATAAATCATCCGGTTTTTTATATGGTCAATCAGTAGATACAGTGTTTTCGCCATTGACAGATAAAATCTATGGACTCACAGTTTTTCTTTAATGGAGGAAAAACTCGACGGAGTAATAAGAAAAGTCCGATTATGATTGATGGTGTTGTGATAAGGGGTAGTTGGGCTTTTTATTGGTAAACAGATTTTGGTTGAGATTCGCATTTTGAAAGACCAATTCTAGAATTACACAATTATGGAGTAGTTGGTACTTTATTTGAAATCAATGACAACGGCATTTAACCCCTCTTAAGGCGGAACGTGGATCCACGCGAGACAGAATGGTTTTGTAATTGTTTCTGTAATTACGGCACGCAACCGGTTAATTAAATGGAAAAAAGGAATTGCCACGGATCAAAGGAACAAAACAAATTAAAAGTGTGTTTTCATTTCAAAGCAGTTTGAATGTTTTTTAGAAAAAATAATCACAAAGTCAAGGCCCAAGATAGGTAGGTAACCTTCCTAGTGAAATAAGAAAACAAGATTTTCTAGGTGAAAAAATAATCTACCTAATAGTCTCTTTTTCTAGTTTCAATAAGCTCATGAAAGACCTTATTCTTATACAAGGCTAAAAAGCCGTGTTTTTTATAGCCTACCTATCTCATTTCGAGTAGGCAGTGGTAATAATGTATTACTTACGACGATTATAAATTATGGCCGCGCTATTCTGCAAGCAAAGCTTACGTTATGCCTTATTGAGTATGCGACGAAAACAATCGATGAATTATTGCAGAATACGACCGCAAATAAGCCTTATATCATATTTTCTTTATTAATATTATCCTACTCATGGATAATGTTATCCAACTTTGTTTTTAGACAGTCTTTGGAAATAATAACAGAATGAGAATGGAAATATTTTTAAAGAGAGCATTGTTGATGTTGTTACTGTAATTGAATGTAGATCAGACTTGAGAATTCCTAAAACTTTTCAAATAATAAGAGGTTTCTTCATGGATGGTTTCAAAAACTAATTAAAAATTAATTGAAAAATGAAGGTATATTAAAATGAATTGTTTCATACAATTGTGTTGTGTCGGTCATTACACTGGAGGCGGTACTATTCAAAATGAGGTAGCCGAGTGCGTAATGATCAATGCACACGCGTTTCATACGACGTTTTTCAACACACTTGTAAGGACAAAAACAGACTTGTTGTGCTCTTATGCGTAATTATAGAGATGATACATTTAGATTTACAAAGTTCAACTGATCTTTGTTGCCAGGTCCTGACTATCCGGAGCTTTCTTTAAAAACTTTTTAAAGCCTTTTGGTGACTTGTCACCAACTTTTGGCTCGGCTGAAAAAAGAGAATACTCATTTAATAGTATAGGATAGTTCATACTATTTCCATGTATAGTACATACAGCTTGGCAAAACAGAGTATGATGCGGTGACAAATGAAACTTAATTGTTACTTAATGATGATGGCACAACTTTGCCGACAATTGCTAGAAGTTTTAGTTTTTTGTTGCACATTTATTTTAACAATTTATTTCCCATTTGAAGTGACCTAAGTGCGATACTGGAGCCCTAATTTTTACCAAACAATTTTTTGCCAAGCTGTACTAATTCTATGCTGCTGTGATAGTACTTATTAATTCCATACTGCCATGTTATTAATCCGAATAGTAAATAGTTATCTTTGGCGCACATTATTGTACTAGTGCGATAATATAAAATAAAAGGCACGCGTCTTTAATACACTGAACTATGAACCTAAAACCGGTTCAATAAGAGCCACTTTACGAGCAAGTGTGTTGAAAACAATATTTTAAAATAGGAATCTAATGTTCATCGGAACAAAATATGGTAAGTAAATAATTGATGATGAAATTAGATACTTAACAAAAACAAAGTTGGTAGGTAGATAATAGGCACAGAAATGCTTGAAGCCTACGTAAAGACACAAACATAAATTGCCTGAAATCGTTTCTAGCAAATCAAGAAAAAATGTTTACAGTCTGTATATCAAGCGACAGGCTCCGTTTTTTCGTCAACACTAAAATATTATGTTTTCGTTCCCCAACAAAAACTAGTTAAACAAAACGATACAATAAGTCTCAACAATAAACAGATAACAAAAATTAACTTTACAACTAGTCTGTACATTCCGTTCCTTATTATTTATCCCCTACAATGTTTTCCAAAACATGCCACTGTGTTTTTCTGTGTAATATTTTGAGTACAGATTTTATAGTAAAAAGGAACACTGTGTTCGAAAATTTATGGTGTGCGTCTGTAGGACCAGTTTACATTATGGTGTTGGAATCGGCGCCAAGTTTTGATGATCATGGTTTTATTAACCAATATTGGTTGACGGAATTTTCACAGGGGTTTGCACCATGAGGCGTTTCTTAATCGGAGATTTAACCTATAGTTTTAACTGTTCGTCACCTTTTTTTGGATTTCATTAACCCTGCTCCCCTTATGAAAAATTTCAGCTAAAATTAAATAATTTGGTACTTAGGATTAAAATTAATGGAATGGATAGGCAAAAGCAAAAGAAGCACTTCTAAAGCTCATTAGGTATTTCATTATTCATTACAGATACTTCAATAGTCTAATCATTTAGACTACAGGATGGCGGTAATTCGACGATAACCAGCTTTTAATGATTTTATACTAAAGATCATGTCTAAACGAGTAATTTTAATGATTTGGAAAATATAATATGTTAAATAAGAGCATTTTCTTAATAACTATATATTTATTTATATTTTTTGTTGTACACTTCTCATCAGAAAAATCAAAACACTTCCGTTTTTATGGTTTCTGTCCTAATTTAATACAAAAGAGTTTTCATTCCAAGAAAAAAATCACAGCAAAAAAAAATCGCATTGTATAGCTGGCAGTTTGGCCATTACAGAGATAAGCGAAAATTCAAAATTCAAAATTAGAATTTAATTTGTTTATCCTATAAATGAAATGATTCACTGTTTTGAGACAAATGTGTGTTTAAGTTGGAGTACATTTCACCTTTGAAAACCAAAAATTTGCGCTTATCTTAAAACTTTTTGTCCTTTATTTGTTTACTGTGACTTTGGGACGTCTGAAAAAGACGTCTAAAGTTTTTTTTCTAAAACTTATGGATACTTCGCCCGCAGAAGCCGCCCAAGTGGTGGCATTGCTGGATTCTGGACTTAGTCAGCGTGTTGTCATTGTGGCTGAAAGATTGCATCTAAGCATGTCGTCTGTTCATAGAGTCTACAAACGCTATCGGGAGACTAGTTTGTTCACGCGCCGTTCAGGATCTGGCAGGAATCGGGTCACTTCTGAGCGCGATAATCGATTTATTGTAACAACTTCTTTAAGAAATCGACGCCTTAATGCTTTTCAACTGCAGCAGCAGCCTCATGTTGTACGTAGGGTGTCTGTAAGTGCTTCTACAATTTTAGAAGAAGGTTGAAGGAACGTGGACTGGTACCGCATATGCCACCCAGCAAATGGGCCGAAATTAACTGCAAACCATCGAAGAGTGAGAGCAAATGTGCTCGGAGGAAGGAAGTATTTCAGTAATATGCTGGTAGGGATCTTGACCGTACTTCCGGGATTGTCCTGATAGCCGTGGAATACCACTCCACTCCTTATAAGCACCTCTGCCCCCTTGTTGCTTCGTCACTTTTTTTTTTCACGTGCTAGCGACCGTTTTCGGGGGCCCATTATTGAGTGTGCAAGTCACCCCCTGCCATTTTACCTGTGTATTTTATATAAGAATATTGATCAGGCAAGAGCCATAGTCTTTCCATAGTTCTAGATAACCAGTTCACTTAGCCACCCAAACCCATAATCCAATATCATTGTTTCCAAATCTTGCAAACCGGGGGTTGTCCTTGGGTGCACTAGATTAGTGCGTACAAGGATAATCGTCGACTACGACATAGACACGTCTAACGGGCCTCTGCGAGTTGGCTTCGGCCCCTCGTACGCCTTCCAAAGGTCCGGGACCCTAGGGTCCCGAAAAATATCAAAGACGTAAGTATAATAATAATAATTCATTTTTATTCCAAGTTACAAGGACTCATTAATAATACACATAAAATAAAAACACAGAATACATTACAATACAACACAAAACAATAACAACACATTTATGTTGATAGCCGATGACTGTAGATGACGTGCTGGTCACTGCAGCGTCTGATGTATGGACAGTCGAGCCTGTTGGCTATCATCACCAGCACGCTGTTGGAGCTGCCGCGAACTCTGCGTACCAGGGATGCGCTCCGCTTACTCATCGTGGCATAAAAACAGTCGACACTAGCGACAGCGAACATGCCCGAGGCACTACAATGTCGCGGCAGCCCCATCAGCGCTCTAAATGCGTTGTTATATTGGATGCGGAGGGCTTCGTATATTTTTTGAGTGTGATTCAGCCACGCCTGCACTTAATCTCTCTCACTTTATTGCCTTAACCTTTAATTGATCATACCTCCAGTGGAACAAAGTCCTCTTTTCTGATGAGCGTATAATTATGCTGTATGGTAACGACGGAAGGAACAAGGTCTACAGAAGAGATGGAGAACGCTTTGCACAATGCTGCATTGAAGAAAAGGTCAGCTATGGTGGCGGTTCGTGGACGGTTTGGGGAGGAATCAGCGCCGACGGTAAGACAGAGCTTGTCTTTGTGTCTGGGCCACGTCTGCCTGCACTTAAAAGTCATCGGTACATCGAACAGTGTCTTGAGCCTCACGTGATGCCCTATGCACATTTTATTGGCAACGGTTTCATATTCATGCACGACAATGCAAGATCTCACACCGCGAGCGTCGTACGAGATTATTTTACCGAAGTCGGTATCTCCATTATCGAATGGCCAGCAAGAAGCCCGGACATGAATCCGATTGAACATCTATGGGATGAATTAAAGAGACGAATTCACTTAGCCAGCTGCAAAATGCAATTCAAGAGGAATGGAATGGAATGACACAACATTTGATCGTGACTCTCATCTAATCGATGATGAACCGTACGGAAGCAGTATAAGAAAGAGCTCGGGGAGGGAATACAAGTTATTAAATAAACTTTTCTTTTTTTTCATTTACGTGTGTTGTTTTATTAATTTCCTTCATACTCCATACAGGGTAAAAATGACTTGTTAAACAAAATAAGACACCTATGAAAATTTAATTTGAATGTAGGACATTAACATTAGGATTTGAAAACCTCATATTATTCACTAGTAAACGACATTTGACATTATTCCTATATATACATTTTTCTCATAATCCTTACAAAACATAAACTTGCAAGGTGTTTCGATTTTTCTGATAAGTGTATTACATAGTGAAATTAATTTGTAAAGTTATGTCTAACGCGGATAAAAAAACTGACAATCACGCAAAATCTATCAAGGATCTTTTCCAGAAACCTTCACCATTTTAAAGATAATTCAACTATGGATTTTTTTGTATACGTGTTTTATTTAAAAAACCTTATGTTTTATGTATAATAAAATTAATAATGCGTCTTATTTGGAACAGCGCTCTTTGATTTGCGAGTTCTATTACTGGCTGGACGTACGATGCGTTGCGTGCTCAGTACAGGACACGCAAGCTAACCAGTCAAGGTCACTGGCATATATATGCGTCTTAAAACGAACAAATAGCCAGATCATGGAGGGAAGAAAACTCCAAGGTTTGACAAACGCTTATCATAAGCAATGCGGACCTAGTGTCTGCATTGCTTATTCTTAGTAGGGTAGGTACTTTACTATGACAACAAGCTACAAAAAAACAGGGATCTTTTAACTACGATTTAAATCTGGCGATTCTCGGTGCAATCGGGCGTCATAAGGTTCCCCAGAGAGCGGCAGTTAGTCGCGGCGTCGCCTCTTGATTGGGATCGTCGTAAAACGATCCTCGCCAACTACAGCAGTAGGGAGATTGTTGGAATTTGACGATGGAACATCGTTTTTTCTACAACCAGTCTCAGACGTATGAATATTGCCATATTTGCAGAAACTAGAAAGAATGACCCGCTTGGGAAGTGGTTAGGAAAGATGTGGGATTATGGACCACGTAGGTCTACAATAAAAACTTTTTTATTTCTCGCTTTTTAATAGATCGGTTTGAATTTATCTATGTTACAATACTAGCCTAATGTCAACTGCTCATCACCTTTTACAAAATAGGTATTGCTTTTCCCTTTTTTTCTTCTGGTACTTCACCATCAACTACACTTCACCATATTATGCATTGTGACGAGCATAAATTGCTTGGCAACCATATTAACGTAATCGAATCGTAACCCGTGATTATTATGGAGTAGTTCCGGTGGCCATCTGTGGTCTTCATCATCACTTCCACTTCACCAAATAGTGCTTTCCGAGTTACTATAAAAAATACCCAAATCGCTATCGGTGTGCCTATAATATTTGAAGAGTTCCCTCGATTTCTCCAGGATCCCATCATCAGATCCTGATTTGATGACAACGGGAGCACCTGAGAAGTATACCCTTTCAAACAAAAATTTTTTTTTCCTAATACGGTCCACCTGCCTTCGAGTACCCCATCGAGGAGCTTAATTTTTTTTTAAATCGACCTAGCGCGTGTCGGACTGCACACAATGAAGAGCTCCGTAGAGATGAGTTTATCCTAAGAACAAGCTTAACATTGTAGTTGAAAAACATGTTCTCCTATACATTAAAACTGCAAATGCAAGTTTGTACGCACACTATTCAGAAATCTATAGATAGTGCATCCACGACGACGCGCCCCACTCACACGACACGCGATTACTGTACTGTAAGCTGTACTTTAGTACGGAGCGGGGCGGAGTGGGGCGCGACGTCGTGGATTGCACTACCTATACCATGTTATTTTAAGACCATATAGACTTCTTATAGGTTTTCCTGTAATCTATGAGCAAATAACCATTATCTCTTAGCGGATAAGAGTGGGAATGGTCAACTTTCATGATTTTTCTTAAATAAGTTTAGAAAGTATTAATTTTAAAATTATGAAAAAATTATATTTGAGATCCTCGCAATTCTTTCATTTTATTGATATATATACAATTTGCAATACTTCAACTTAATTCGTCCATTAGATTCGGAGCAAATTGGCGGTGATAGACGGACAGACAGACTAGCCAGACACACGAGTTCTAAAGGTTCCGGTTTTTTACTTTTGAGGTACGGAACCCAAAAAATAAAATAATACAAGAGATTCGTGAACTGAGAACATTATTTAAGTCGGTTAAAAAGGGTGGGCTCTAGTCGCAGCTGGTATCTAAACGAAAAAGATAATGTAGACACTGAACTTATAAATATGTAGTAATAGGTATGTCCGAATACGATCACGGTTACCTACAATCAATTAATCATCTACGTATACGAATCCAACTGGATGCTATCAAAGAATCTATACTAATATTATAAAGAGGTTTTTTTTTGTTTTGTATGTAGGGGGTAATCTCCGGAACTACCAGTCGGATTTGAAAAATTATGTTTGCATTGGATAGCTCAATTCTCGAAGGGCTCGCGGAGGATCTACTGCTGGTTATGACGAAATTCCCCTGACTATTATTAAAGATAATATTGACCTATTGGCAACACCACTAGCATCGTTTTATAATGAGTGCATCGAGGCAGGCCTATTCCCTGATCAGTTTAAAATCGCTCGTGTGCTTCCAATTTTTAAGAAAGGTTTAAAAACAGATCCTGATAACTATAGGCCGATTTCCCTATTGCCTGTATTGTCAAAGATCTTCGAAAAAATTATGAAGAATAGGCTCATGAGGCACTTAAAAACTCACAATATATTAAATAGTCAGCAATTCGGATACCAAAAATCATTAGGAACCGCCGATGCTATTGAGGCGTTAATTAACGAGGTTGTCTGTAATTTAAATGACAAGCATAAAGTGGCGGCTATATTTCTGGACCTTAGTTCTGCCTTCGATACAGTAGACCATGAAATTCTTCTTGCCAAGTTGGAACATTATGGTATACGGAAGAACGTATTGAAGCTATTCAGCTCCTATTTGCATAATAGACGTCAGTACATAGAGATTAAGTCGGTTGTAGATGGAGAAGAAAAAAATTATAAATCCAACCTAGTCACTGTATCTCAAGGTGTCCCTCAGGGCTCTGTTCTGGGCCCAATTTTCTTCATCCTATTCCTAAATGACTTGATTGAGTATATTAAAAGACGAATAACTGACATAACACTTATTATTTTTGCTGATGACACTAATGCAATAGTTTCTGCAGATAATGTAATTAATTTAGAATCTAAGGTTAATACAGCCTTAAAAGCTTTTGAAAAATGGTTTGGTACAAATAATTTGAAACTAAATGTAAATAAAACAAAATGTTTATTATTCAAGTCAACGGTACGAAATAACGCTAGTCTTAAGGTTGTGTCTTGTGGTAATAATGTCGAAGTAGTAGATAATGTTAAATTCTTGGGTGTCCACATTGACGCGTTATTAAACTGGAAGGTTGAGATATTGTCTATACAGAAGGCTGTTAGCTCTGCATGCTATGCAATCAGAAGCCTGAGGGATGAACTCACTTTGGCCCAGCTTAGGATGGTATACTTTGCTTTGGTCGAGTCAAGGCTCAGATATAGTATTGAGTTTTGGGGTAACAGCTACAAATACAATGTGCACTCGGCATTTGTAATTCAAAAAAGAGCCTTAAGGACAATGCTCCGCATGAAGCAGACAGAATCGTGCAGGGACCACTTCATTAGACTTCACATTTTAACAGTGCCATGCCTCTATATTCTAGTGTTGTTAACCAACTTTGCTAAGAATTTGCACGAGACCGATGAGGAAAGACAAGCTAGATATAGCACTCGCAGGAAAGACTTACCTTTCACAATCCAGCCGAAATTGAATGTGGTTCATCACAGTCCCAGAGTTCAATCTGTTTTCCTATATAACAAGTTGCCAGTAGAATATAAAAGCATAAGTAGCACGAACTTATTTAAAAACAAATTGAAGACATATTTATTGAGGAAGGGCTATTACAGCATTGATGAGTTCATTAATGACAAGCGACAGCCACTATTTTAAAGTTTTTTGAATTATTTGTTTATAAGTTTTAATTTTTTTTTTATCTGGTTAATGAATTTTGAAATGAAATGTAATGTTGGTTATTATTTAATTTTTTGTTAATGACTTAGAGCTATAATTATTTATTAGAATATTTTAAATGCTGAATTTTGATATGACTGTGATGTTTTATTTTTTATTAATTGTTTATTATCAGTGTAATATTTTCAACACAATGTATTTTGTTAAGAAATAAATGACTTATGACTTATGACCTAGGAAGTCGCGGGCAGAAGTTAGTATTTTATAACCTTTCCCTAAAAGTGCTTCTGCGGCAAAGAGGTGAGCAATGATATGTATGGCTTAATAGTAGATATTAATACATGGTGAAGAAAACTGCTCTCAACTGGCCAAAAACCTACTTTCGAGCCAAGTGCAGCTTCGCACACCACAATCAGGTACTTTGGTATAACTAACCTCCTTCTTATCTTATATCTCACTTCCAATATCTATATTCTTCACACACTAAGAATCTGCGTTCTTCTAACACTTTTGTCCTTCTCATACTTCTCACTTTGTTCATTCTTCCTTTCATATTCAGTCCATTCTTCTATGGAATGCGCTTCCTCTTGATATCAGGACGGCCACCAGTCGGTATGCATTTAAGCGGAAATTGCAGAGTTTTTTGTCAAAATGAATAGAAAAGTCATCTCAACACCACTCTCCCTTGAATTTGTAGAAATATCATCATCATCATCATCATTTCAGCCACAGGACGTCCACTGCTGAACATAGGCCTCCCCTAATGATTTCCAATCGGTTTTTTGGATATGTCTATATATAATATAGGTGTATATTTTTATTAAATATGTATGCATGTGTATTATAATTATTTCTAATGATATAAAAGTTTAAATAAATAAATAAACTAACTTAAATCTATTTAAAACTTAGCAAACGATAACAAAACTTCAATAATGAAATCATCGACGCGATTCGCAACACTATTTACAGCTTTGCATTCAAACGAGAGACCACAATTTTCAACATTTTATACCCTACGACTTTTTTAGATCTATTCTTACCTTGTGACTTCAGCTCTTGCAGTGACTGAGTAATGCCGCAACGTAAAAGTAATAGCCGCATTGGTCGATCCATCAGGTTAAGCTACAATTGCCGGGATTTTTTCGCGGATGGGTCATCCACCATTTTTACACATCGAGACTCCTCCGTGCCTCGGAAAGCACGTTAAGCCGTTGGTCCCGGCTGTCATTCGTGGATCTTTGACAGTCGTTACGGATCGTCGAAGCCCGAAAGTCTGACAACCAGTCTTACCAAGGGGTATCGTATTAGCCAGTTACTGTGTTCTGGAGGTCAGATAGGCAGTCCCTCCATCTAAAATACTGGTATTCAGCGGCATTTGGTTAGACTGGAAGCCGACCCCAACATAGTTGCGGAAAGGCTAGGCCACGCTAGGGTTTATATATATATACCTAGCTCTTGCAGTGACTGTCACTGTAGTAATTTCCTTCACTGCAAGCCCAAATTTCTTTATTCCTTCTCCTGCTTAAGAAACAGTAGGTAGGTAAGCTATTTACCTAACCAGGCATAGAATCCACTGATTAAGTTCTCAGCTCGAATTTTCCTCGGTTAACACTAGCTGCAAAAAATATTATTTTTCCATTTAGGTAGCCAGAACTGGAAATCACAGATAGTATCTACGGAAAGAGTTACTAACTGTCATTTCAATTCTTCCAACTGATCCAAATCGTTATAGATCCACGACGACGAGCCCCACTCCACTCCGCTCCGTAATAAAGTACAGCTTACAGTACAGTAATCGCAGAGTGGGGCGCGTCGTCGTGGATTGCACTATCTATACCTCGGTAACCTGTACCTACATAATGTTAGACTCAATAATGGTAGTTATCGTGTGTTAATTACCGATTACCTACTTTAATATTTTCACTAATTAAACATTACTCAAACATTGTTATACAAATCGGTTATTCGAAAACGCGGGAAGTCCCGCTCTTGTCACTTTCATTATTTTTTTTCGGAATTTATGACTTGGGTACCTTTTATATCTTTTTTTTTATTACTTACATAGGTTTTTGGTACAGTTACTTAAAATAGGAAGCTCTATTATTTCATTTAAATTGTTTACACTGTGTTTTTTTATGAATTTGTTTGAGTAGGTACTTACCTAGTGGCTTAAAACAATTTATTAAAATCTTTTAATCACTGTTCAAGTTGCTGTAGGCGGGAGGAAATATCACACTTTTTTTTTTCTTTACGATGGGTTTGCTCTTGACTCTAGTCTAGGTCAGAGTTCACTCTTACTTTGAATATATTAGGGTTGTAAACACAGACGAAGGCAAAGAGTTCCACTCCTTTGCTGTGCGCATTATAAAAGACGTTTGAAAACGCTTAGTGCGAGTTGGTGGAATATCAACTAGGTAGGGATGGTAACCTGCAGTGCGTCTAGATGTCCGATGGTGGAAGGGGGCCGGTGGAATGAGTTCGTGGAGTTCATGGGCACACTTGCCGAAGTACAATCTGTAGAAGACCGACAAGCAGGCCACCTTGCGGCGATTAGCCAAGCTGTGAAGCTTGGCATCCACCAGTTTAACGTCACCAATGAGCCTCTTAGCTCTGCGTTCCACCGAATCAAGCGCAGCAAGTTGGTACTTAGCTGAGCCGTCCCCAAAGGTGGCTGCAATACTCCATGCAGGATCGGACTTGTGCTTTGTAAAGGGTTAAAAGCTGTCCAGGCGTAAAGTGTCGCTTCACTCTATTTAGGACGCCCTGTTTCTTGGCCGCAGTTTGACAATCTGGTCTCAACTTCGGCTCCACCATCGAGTACACTCGATGGTGGAGCCAAAGTTGAGACCAGATGTCAACTCTATGCCTAGGAGCTCGAGCCGATCAGTTAGAGGAACAGATGTACCCCGAAAAGTAAGAGTTTGGTCAAAACGACTCCTTTTAGCGGTAAAAAGACACGCCTGTGTTTTGGTGGCGTTAAAAGAGACCAGATTGTCATCACCCCACTGAGAGACAAGGTTCAAGGTCAAATCTGTCCGCTCTACCATGGCCTCTCTCAGGGAACGAACTTCAGCCTCTCAGGTTTTTGCGCTGGACAAGTATCTCTCTGAAACGGTACTGTCATCCGCGTACCCAACAATACCAGGCTTCTTCATTTCACAGTTCGCTCAGTCTGTGATCAATGATCACAGCGACGCTGCTTGTAGGGTTGGGATTCGAAATGCGGTCTTCAGAATTCCGGTTATCAGCAGGTACCTAAATTACTTGCAAGCTAAGTTAAAAAGAAAAAACGGTTCAAATTCGTTGGCTTTTCAATTTAATTAAAAGATTAATTCAGCTAGACTCAAAAACCAGTAGGAAAGTAGGTAATTCTCCTCCGATCGGCCTCTGGATAACTAGGCATTTTCCATAAACCCCCTCAAGCAATAGATCGACGGTTTTTGACTAGTAACTATGTAGAACCGTTTATTGAAGTAAAGTTCAGCTTTTTAGCTAGACCGAGGATGTAGGTGGATGATCTCCTTCTCTCGCTTAGGTACCGATTAGATAGTTATTTTTAATGTCGTCGTCCGTCGTCCCGTACCCGCATCGTCACCCCTTACTCTAAAAAACCCCGAATCAAATTCTCAAAGCGTGAATATTCGGAACAAACCTATGTGTTTTGTTTGACAACTTATTGGCGCAGAAACTGTTGTTATTCACATTATTTGTGGCGCTTGTTTTTGTTTGCCAGTAGGTAAACGATTATGATCTCGTGTGTTGTTTTGTGGGGATAGGTAAACAAGTATTTAAAATGGGAGGGTAAAATATTTTGGTAGGTACGATGGTGGCTCGGGATTAGGTAGGTATTAGGTAGGTATGTGCTTACTTCTGCCGGAAATTTCTTGTTCATAAAATATAGGTACCTATGCTATTACAGTCCGGAATTTTTTTTGGTGAGTAATCATCAAATGACGTCTCCCGCTCTGGGTGGAGCGGGAGGGCGTGTCAGACTCTTACTGACTAAAACCCACCCGTGTTCCTTCTGTTGCCTGTGCAATGCCAGGGGGCCACGGTATCCCTTTCGGACTTTCCCGCAACCCCGACAGGCAATGGTCTCATCGGACCCCTTCACTCGCTGACACTCTTTGAGGCGCGCGTGGAACACAACGCGCCGTCGACCCGGGCCTGGTCCTTACCGGACGGCGAGCTACCCATTGCTCACCGTCCACAAACCCGCGCCTACGATGGCCGGGAATCAGCAATTGATTCCCGACGCCCAGGGCGTCTCCTCCTGCGGCGACTAGGGGCGTGAGGGCGCGAAATATGCCTCTCCCTCACGCGTTCCGCCTACTCCTTTGCGAGCATTACTGCTTCGCAGAAGGAGGTGACGGCCTCCCATGCCCTCTCGCTCCGTACCATGGCCTGGACCAGCGCCGGACGCGAGAGATCCCCGCCACCGATCGCCTCCACGAGGACACGGCGGTGCTCTGCCCAAGCCGGGCATACCTCCACCGTATGCTCCACCGTGTCCTCCGGGCGATCCACGCAGTGATGACACCCGGACGTTTCCTCCCGCCTTATCCTAAACAGGTACCTCCCGAAACAGCCGTGTCCGGTGAGGACCTGCGTCAGGCGGAAGGTGAGGACGCCGTGGCGCCTCTCCAGCCATTCCTCAAAGAGGGGACTTATCGCCGCAATAGTGGCGTGCCCAGCACTGGGTTGCGACAATCGCACTCTCCATGCCGCCATGAGATCTCGTCGGAGCTCTGTCCGCTGTGCCGCGATTTCTCGCGGCATCGCAGTCAAGCCCCGTCGTTTCGCCTCCTCGCACCACTCCCAAATATGCGCGAGGACTTTTGCCTCCAGATCCCATGGTGGCAATCCAGCAAGGAGGCTCGACCTCACCGGAGACCGTGCGGTATCCCCGGACCAGCCGGGTAGCCATGACCCTCTGGGACGCGTTCAACCTGCGGGCAGGCCGCCGCCTCAACGAACGCCCCACCTACGTACAACCTACTTTCACCTCTTTATAATATTACTTACTTACTCCCGCGGTTTCACCCGCATAAGTCTCGATCCCGTAGGGATATAAGGATAAAAGTCTCTATCCTACGTCCTTCTCCAGGTCATGGTCTACCCATTTGCCAAATTTCATCCAGATCCGTTCAGCCGTTTTAGCGTAAAAGCGTAACAAACCAACAAATAAACTCACTTTCGCATTTATAATATTAGTTAGGATTAGAAATATAATATTTAATACATATTTTCCTTCCCTTATTTTTAAAATCAAACGTCAGTTAGTCAACTATGAACAAGTTAACGATGCACTCTCTAAAGTTGTGCATTGGTTTAATGTCTTCTTCTCCAAAACAGACTAAACTCATTTAAATTTTCAACGCCAAATGTCAGGCAGCTAACTACCAAGCAATGTTCAAGTTAATGGAATAGAGTTGGACTCTGTTGAGTCGACAGTTTTTCTTGGAATCACTATTGACGGTAAATTACAATGGGGCCCACACATAAAATTGTCAGGAAGGCTCAGGTCGGCCGCAAATGCTGTTATTTTTTTTTTACAGTAACTGACGTAGATTCCTTTATTTGTTTATTTTAGTTATTTTCATAGTCCATAAGGGATTCTACTCTGGGGAACCTGTTCCGATATTAATACTATCTTTGTTCTACAGAAAAGGGCTGTTGGAGCCATTTACAATCTGGGTCCGAGAGATTCACTTCGAGAAAAATTCAAAGAAATGAATATTCTGACTGTAGGTAGCCTCAAAATTATTTGAAAACCTAATATGTACCTACACAAAAATATATAATAATTATTCATTATTCAGTAAAATCATCAGACTAAACTTACCAGTTATAAATAAACATTGACATTGTTGAAATATTACATTAAAATGAGATGATTACTTTATAAAGTTATATATTATTTTAATTTTTGAGAATGTGAGGACTATGTGGATATTTATACTATTTTTTTATTTCCTGTTCTTTAATTATTTTAATATTTCTCAGTTAGTTTTAATGATGGTCTGGCAGTTTGAGTAGGTAGTATAAATAAGCGGCCTACGCAAATGTCCTTTCTTTGGTATTGTTCGTCGAGTTGAGCTCCATGATTTCTGAAAAATTCTTGCACTGACTGGACAGGTCCACTCAAATCTGTGTACTTAGCTCTTTTCTCAAAATACCATTTCAGACACTAATCTACACGGTCCTCATAATTATGGCCTTACCATAATCTTGGTAAGGCCATAATTATGAGGACTGGACTGGACTTTAGAAGAGACTGTGACCTCTGAGTTTGTTTTGGCCTTTCTTCTCAGAGTAGGTAAGTAGTCACATAGGAAACGCCGAACTCATCTAGTTCATTTTTTGTTATTTTTGTAATATGACGAGTAAAAGTAATTCCAATAACCTATTTACAGAATAAACAATTTCATTTAATTTCATTCAATATAATATATACCTACTTAGTTAGGATTCTAGTTAAGTACCTAGCCTATATTATTAGGTACAAACTGTTGTCGATTGTTTATAAAGTGATTAGCAGTGAACGAAATGTTTATTTTCGTTCACTGGTGATTAGGTACTGCGACTTAATATAGACTTAATATTGGTCTCCAAGGTTGAACATTCCCTGGAGATTCTATCAGATTCATCTAATTTTGCAGTCGAAGGTAAACGTATGGCGTGTGAAACTTTTTCCTTCAGAAATACTTAGTAAGTATTCAATTACAGATGGCGAATAAACATTCAAAAAAATATCATAGATAGTTTGAACTTTACATCTCGTCTCAGCTTCCAATAAATATAAATAAATAAAGACTGTTACCTCCATCTGTTTGCCGTTATCAATAACTTCAACGTCAAAAATACAAAGTAAGACTGCCATCTATCTTCAGTTTTTATAAAATACGAAGTGGGTCCAAACTCCCAAGTACAACTGTTTTATATATTGACTACTAGATGGCGCTGTTAACCAGTTTGCAACCTCACTCACTTTCTATTCAAGCATGAAATTACCATTTTCCTCAAAGATTCGAATTACATATGCATAAACAATGGATAGAATAAATTAAAAACGGTAACTTTGCATCTAACATTTAATAAACTTCTCCAATATTCTAACATATTGACACATCAGTTCTACACAGTTATTTAAAATAACACATTTATTTACAGTACTTAGTTTATTTAATGACGCTTTTACACTCTCTAACTTATCTCTTACCATCGGTTCAATAATAATATTCAAATTGTTATCATTGGAACAGATGGCAGCCGAGTATATCAACCTACTCACATCTGTACTTTGATCATAGTAGTACTTCACAACTAGTAATAAACCATAGAAATTATAACTAAGGCCTTTACAATCAATGTAGAGGTCTTTACATAATCCATGGTTATTAATAAACGAAATTTGATCTTGTGATAATTTGATAGATTTTGTTTGTAAAAATAAAGTCACTTCTTCAAAGGTAAACGACACATAATCCAAGTCATTTGCGGGTAAGAAAAAACCATATTCTGTGATCAGTTTCAAATTATGACTGTCTCCATAACATATGAAAACTTGTGTATAGGGATCAAAATCATTTTTGGTGTATATTGAAAATTGTACATCTGAAAATAAGTCTTCACTAAAACTATTAATATTAACATTTTCTATATTCTTGCTGACCAGTAACTTGGTCTCATTTCTTGCATTTGGACTATGGTTAATCATATCTAGGTACGGACATAATGATATTTTTGTATTATCACTTATAAGGGTGACAATGGAGTTCTCTACATTTTTCAAATCAATCACTTTAGTCAGATCCATAAACACACATCTAGTATTTACTGTGAAGTATGCCCATTCATATCCAGCCAAGGAAAATGACTTTCTGAAATCCTGGATTGTATTATCTTTACTAACATTATTCAATAAAATATTTTCAAAAATACTATAAGAGGAATCAATGATATCTTTTTGCTTAAGAGCGGGGCGACGCATGAATTGTCCATACAAACGTAATACCCAAATCATTTACAATTTGAGCATATTTCTACCATATTATATTGATATTCGGATTTAGACAGTATTTATCTAGGCTTGTACGTCTTTTTTTTTTCAAAAACCTTACCTAAAGAGAAGTTTAAGTGAATTGAATTTC
This sequence comes from Xanthia togata, assembly GCA_963853775.1. Taxonomy (NCBI): domain Eukaryota; kingdom Metazoa; phylum Arthropoda; class Insecta; order Lepidoptera; family Noctuidae; genus Xanthia; species Xanthia togata. The sequence continues at coordinate 2,726,592 of OY970797.1, read as the reverse complement.
GCAAAATTTTACTGCGTAAATGACATGTTTTCATACTGTTTTTTCTGTATTATAAACAATAATATTTGTTATATTGTTTCAGCATAGGCATAGCTTATATTGTCAAATTACAAATTATCGAAAAAAAAAAGGAAAAACATTAAGTTTTCATTCATCATTTTGGGTATTACGGAACACATCCAAATTTATCATACATTTTCAATGGCTAGTAGTGCTATCGCGTCAAGCGATTGTCAATGTGTGCATGGGTGGTCGTTATGCTCACGGTAGCCGTGTGTGCTCACACTAACGCAACGTACTTGAACACGCGCCGGGCGCCGGGGGTTGGGTGGGGTTCGTTCAGGATATTTCATCAGGTGTTTGTTGTTGTTGTCAGTGTTAGACAATTACTTTATACTGCTGTGCGTGCGTACTTATTTGTTTGCTAAATTGTAATATTTCTGACACTATTGACCTATGCTATGAACTTGGATTTTGATTTGCCTTTTGATTTGGTATCGAGTAACTTACATTTTACGACCTTTGTTTTGTTTACGGACCTGGAATATTATTTAGGTTCGATTTTGATTTGGTTGAAGACATGGACTCTGAACGTTGGGATGTATCTCACAGTAAGTATTACTCAATGATATTATAACTATAAATTACGAGTACCTATCTACTATTTTTTAGCTACTAATTGTTAAAATTATTTTAAACCCAGCCCAAGAAAACAAAGACGTTGTTTTCTTGGCCCGAGTTTTATACTAGTAGGTACCATCGAAGAAGTTCATATCTATACACCATAAGGACTATTTTGGCTTGCAGCGCTCGGCCGCTATACAACCGGGGCGGGAATAGATGTAGTCGTTGTGTTCACGGGATTTTGTTTTCAAACTGCTTAGATATGAAGTTTTTCGATAGTACCTAAGTACCTATATTTTGTATAAATTAGTATTTACCTACCTATATTTAGATAACATTTCGATCTAAATTGAAGTGTGTTTACATCTGTATACCTACGGACAAACGAGTAGATATCCGTAATCCGTTTCATTACTAATATTATTCGATAAGTACCTACCTACTTATGTGTCTAAAGAGTGTCAGCTGTGGCCTCAGTGAGTATTTTGTAGTTTGTACGTTATACAATTGACATAAAGTTCATTATACTTTGACCCAATTTCGTGACAAAAACTCGCTTTTATTCCGTTCCGTGGCAATGTAAATTGAGCCTTAGCGTGAGTATTGACCGAGCCGGTATAAGCTAGTTACTCTACGTACCTACGCGACGAAGCCGCCACGTGATGGTTGTAGTAGTGTACCTCTACCTACCTATCATAGCGCACTTGTATGAAGCTTTGTCATGTCACTGTTCCGATTCTTTACTTTTGTGACAGAGCGGGCGTAATTATAATTATCTCAAGGACACTACTGAGAACATTGCTCGCTCTAGGGCCTTTGCTGATTTGTTGGCGCAGCAGCTGTGCGACATCAGCATGTTCGGATGCCGAAAATATACCGCGTCGCCTGCACAAAAAATTATGCAGCGCCGCTTAGCCGTCGCGAAATAATGTCGTCTTCTAGTTCGAGTGATGAAGATACTTTAGCTTGTTACACTTGTGACTCGGCAGAATGCAACGGCACAAGTAGCTCTGCATAACTTTTTACCGACATGTACCTACTACGTAAGTGCAGGCGACGCGGTATGTTTTCGGTATCCCAGCATGCTAATATCGCACCGCTGCTGCACCGACAAATCAGAAAAGGCCACTTGTACTGTGATGTTTATACAGCGTACTCGGGGTAGGGTGACCATACAACCGGATTTTTATGGACAAGTGCGGCTTTATGGCCTCGGTCCGGTTTTTGCTCGGAATTTTTTATGAAATTCCTATTACATAAAACATTGATTAAACTACAATGAAAAGTTCAAAGTCGTTCTAGTTTATTTAATAATTATGCGACTTTTATCTGGACTTTGGTATCCGTTACCTTGGGGTGGCAGCTCCAACAATAACTTGATAACTAACTGGCTAATATTTTTAAAACGACAGGAGCTATTCGTATACAGCTCGTGTCGACAAGAAGAACTGGTAAATCAACTTCATTATAAACTGCATAAATATTTACAGAGCCACGGCGATCAACTAAAACACGCTTATGGCCATCAGTTCGCAGACGGAAATACGTAACCAAAAATAAAGAAAATAAGCGATCTTTGAGGTGAGTAATCGAGCGTAGTCAAAACTGATTGTGAATTTTAGAGTAGGTACCTATATAAAAATACCTCATAATTATTTACACTTTATTATCACGTAGGTACTGAATTAAAATAAATATAAAATATTTTTGTGAACATGATATCACACCATACATACATGTTACTTACTCTAAGTTGAGATTGGCCGTGGTGACAGAAACCGGTCAGGAGGACATTTTTTATTTTGCTGTCCGATGCTATGAAATAACGCAATGCATTAATTTTGTTGCATTGCGTTAAATTATGTTTTTGAACAGATAAAAAATCTGCTCAAAATATTTGCGTTTTTGAGAAGATTTTTTTTTCGAACTTATGAAGCAATAGATTAGCAATTTGTTTTAAAACGATTCAAATTCCGATTGATCGTGTATTACCAAATTAGGGTAAAATATAGGCAAGATCTAAGATGGCGAATTGTAACTAGGAAACGGATTTGTATTTATCAAGGAATGACGCCAAAAGGACTGGCATATGAAAAAATTGAAAAAGACAACGTATTCTTGAATTCTATAGTCATAAAATTAGAAGAATTTTATTTCAAATGTATATTGCCTGAATTAATAGATCCCCGTTTGCCTAGAAATCTGCCTATCAGAGACAGAATTTAGTGTGTTTATTTATTTCACAACGCAGTACATTATGTTGTGAATGTGAGAACTATGTGGGTTTTTTTTATTTAGAGTCTGCAGATAACCTATGGTAACAAGCAAATCTTATAAATCAGCGTATTTAGTGTGTATCGTGCACACTATGTATTCTGATTATCATAATTGTATTTTTTGTAATTGGAACGAGGTCGCTAATATTATGGTCACCCTACACGAATTTATTACGTTTAGACTCATACATATAACTAAATAAATGGTAATTCAAAATCCTTGTTTTTTATTATTCTGAGCTGGGAACGCTGTTATTTATCTGAATTTACGGACATTGCGTAAACCTAATTGGAATATTTGTGTTTTACTAATAGGTACTTTGCATAACACTTTTATTATTTGACTTGTATTCATTATTTAGTAATAACAATATTTGAAGTTCAGTAAAAAGGAATAGGTAGGTACTTACTGAAATAAGACAAAAAAGCCTTAGTTTTTTTTAAATATGAGACAACCCTGAAGGAAATAAATAAACATAAACAGATTAAAATAAATAAAGACAATAATAATAAATATCCCAATAATTTATATTTACGTGACGTGTGTGACAACTCTAGCACCGTTTGTCGGGATTTGCCCCCAAGGCCACGCTCGATACGTATAACGTGTAAAATATGACGTAGGTATCTACTAGATAGGTTTGCTCTACAAATCCTAGATCTCGAGATTAGTCGAGATATCCCCATTATGTTGAGATATCGGCATGGTAAAGAAATTTCCAAAAAACCCATTACTAGTCTGTACATTCACTAACGATTCCCCAAAGAAGTCAACAAAAATAAAACAAATAATGAACATACCTACTTACTAATAATAAATATAAACGCTGTCGACTCGTTATGAATGAACGGCAAGTACTGCTAATAAAAGCTATAGTATCTATCCACTCACACAAACACACACGGCTACGCAGCGTGTCCGCCCCGCCTTCTTTTGTCAAACAGAGATAGCAATATTCCTAACGAAGTTTGCGCACATCTCGAATTCCAGTTTCGAGCCGAGCTCCCCGTCCCCTTAAGGATCACAGACAGAATGTCACTATCAATATTTTCTTTCACTTCATTTGGCAAAAAGTAAGGTACAGAGTACTCTTTTGGCAAACTTTCTAAGTAAATATGCCACTTTGTTTTGTCACTTTGGAATTTTAAAAATGCCAAATACAACGCCATCAAAGACTGAAAGGAAACGGATTGCTTATATTCTACTAAACAACGTTTAGAATTCTCTAAAAATATTTTATAAAATAATTTGTCCATCAAAATTGTTGTGACATTGATAGTTAAGTTTAGGGGTAAATTCATAAGTTCCTCTCCGCTTTGTATCTTCTTCTTCGTCAAGACTCCTCGGCCTGTATTGTGAAATACCGCCAGGAACAGTTTATCGTTGCGACCAATGCCATTTTCAGACAACCAAGAGTTCAATTGAATTATTTCTTCTTTATCATCACAAGCGCAAAAGTCGCGCGTTTTTCTTATGTTTCGTTTCCGCCGAGTTCGGCCCATAGCTGCTTTCAACGTATGGCACACATTTCAATTTCATTAAATTATAAACTTGTTCCGCCTAATCAGTTATTAAAATTACATATTAAACTGAGACTTCGTACTACTTCGTACAATAATAAATCGAATTTGTTTGTTGTCATGCCACTCGCACACGCACCGAGTTCGTCGTGTCGCGCCTGATATGACATACAGCGTTTTGTTTACTATCGTATGTTCGTTTCGATTCCCATTGAACATTTATGTAACCAAAAATTGATAGTGACTATTAATCATTAATTAAATTATATACTAAAACATGTAAATTACATACTGCGGTTTCTAATTAAATATTAATTTATTATGGTTTCGTTAACTAATGTTGGTCGCTTTTGTTTGCCATCTTTGAAAATTGGAAATAACTAAACGTAGAATCAATAACAGATTGTAGACGTTCGTAAATATTAGCAACAGAAAAATAATGCATTGCTCCTAGTGAAACTATTATTTTATAGCTTTACACAGTTTACACTATATTTATATTCATTAAAATGTTTCAGATATTTAAATAGACTAAAATGTACTTACTGCTTCAATATTCATCAATAAAAAAATTTTTTTTAAGATTCGTTCGTTCAAAAACCTTGCTTGTCATTTACAATAATTTTACATTCAAATTCCAACAGTCAAACGGTTTCGTTCTTGTTTTTTTTTCAACTTTCTTTCATTCAAATCAAATTCAATTCAATAAACTTGTTTGAGATTGCCTAAAGTTTATGATTACAGCTGCTATTTTAGCTAATTGTTTTTTATCACACGATGTCTCAACAACAAACGAAAAATTGTATAACACTCCGAGGATCAGCACAAATAATTTGTGAATATTTCAGTAAGTAACATAAATCACTAAAGAACACGAATAACAATATTCAATAAAAACAAATGTTAATTCGTGTTCTATGTTCTTTTCTTAACTTTTGACGTAGGTATTATAGTCGGCCTGCATGATATATAAAACATGAAATTAATTATTATCAAACCTTTTTACAGAATTCGCCATAAATTCAGTTTTGTTCCAAAGAGGTCTGTATCCACCGGAAACTTTCAAGGCAGAACAACAATACGGCATTACACTTTTGATATCAGAGGACGCACAGATCAAGAATTTTCTAACCAATCTTCTCACGCAGAGTGAAGGTAAGAAAAATAATGTTTTATAAATTCAATGTGCAGTTTTATCTCTCGAAGACCAAGTGCATATCTAGTGTATTTTTACGTCATTAGGTAGTAGTCTCTTCGATATCCGTGAGTCTCTCTAAGGTACATACAATAGGTAGGCTAAATTAAGCATTTATGTTGTGGTATCATAAAGAAAACTATTCAACTGCTGCTCTGCAGTAGCTAGGTATCAAAACGATGTTGTAAATGCACTCTTATGATGGTAAACTCTTTATAGCGAAATTCTATTTAGCAAATAACTCCTTAAAATAAAATACAAAAATTAATTAGGTTTGTTTGTTTTACATTTCTACCCTTATATTGAAACACTCTTTATAGTGTAACTAGCTTCTGCCTGCTACTTTGTTCGCGTGGAAGTCGATAAAATACAGCCCATGTTACTCTCTGTTAATATAGTTTTCTATAGGTGAATTAATTTTATTAATTGGTTAATTATTTTTTGAGTTTATCCATAACAAACAAACATACTAAAAATAAAACCTTTTCTCTTTATAATATCTGTTCAGATGTAACAACCACTCAATAACGAAGCAATATTTCATTATTTAGACCCCAATAAACATTAATTTCACTACACCATATTGAAGTAGAGACGTAAATATTTCATACACACAATATGTTTCTTATAAATGTATTCATTTGTTTGTAATTGCCTAGTACTTGTTTACTTACTGCACTACCATAAATTATCGTGTACGTTACCCCAGCAGGAAAGTGTCTCCTAGAGTTATATGAGTGGAACGTTTAATTCGTGCCTTAGCTGCTGTAAATGTGCCCCCACATAAAAAATGTGTGCCCCCCGTCGTTTTGGAAAAAAACGGAAAAAACGATTCCTGCTGGGGTAACGTTTTTCTAGCAGGAAAATTCTAAACAAATGATCGGAGAGAGAAAATTTGTGCATGGCCAGAGAGCTTATATGTGTGCCAAAATGTGCCCCCAAAAATAAAATCTGTGCCCCTTCAGGTTTTCGTGATATTGCATTTCCTGCTGGAGTAACGTTTTGCAGAATCGTATATCTCTAAAACCATTGCATGTGCCCTTGTAGAATAAACATACACGAGTAGCTCTTAATGTGTGCCCCTTAGTGCCCCAATTAGATTTAAGAAAATATTTATAGGTTTCAAGTTATCGCGGTTTTATGAAAACCCGAAAAAACATCGCAGTGCCTAAATGAGACAAGGTATAAGTTCGCTGAAAACTGTATTCGGTCCTTCTTGACGCTAATAATAACCATACAAAGTTTCAAAACTGTTCATGCATGCGTTTTTGAATAAAAACTGCGCTAAAAAATTCGCTTTTTAGTAGTCATTCGAATTTGGTTGGATAACCAGCGGTTGTTTACATATTTTGGTTTTTTGTTAATATTTACATAAAGCGAAATATTCCAAGTTGAATATTTTCACCATATATTTATGACTAAAGGCACAAGATTTTGGTTTACACCTCCACATCTGGGATTGAGCCGGTTCCTTGTATTTTGCCGTCAAAGTTATGACACCATCGTTGTGACTTTTAGCAAGATTATTCAAAAACGCATGCATGAACAGTTTTGAAACTTTGTATGGTTATTATTAGCGTCAAGAAGGACCGAATACAGTTTTCAGCGAACTTATACCTTGTCTCATTTAGGCACTGCGATGTTTTTTCGGGTTTTCATAAAACCGCGATAACTTGAAAACTATACCTAAATATTTTCTTAAATCTAATTGGGGCACTAAGGGGCACACATTAAGAGCTACTCGTGTATGTTTATTCTTCAGGGGCACATGCAATGGTTTTAGAGATATACGATTCTGCTAAACGTTACTCCAGCAGGAAATGCAATATCTCGAAAACCTGAAGGGGCACAGATTTTATTTTTGGGGGCACATTTTGGCACACATATAAGCTCTCTGGCCATGCACAATTTTTCTCTCTCCGGTCATTCGTTTAGAATTTTCCTGCTAGAAAAACGTTACCCCAGCAGGAATCGTTTTTTACGTTTTTTTCCAAAACGACAGGGGGCACACATTTTTTATGTGGGGGCACATTTACAGCAGCTAAGGCACCAATTAAACGTTCCACTCATATAACTCTAGGAGACACTTTCCTGCTGGGGTAACGCACACTAAATTATCATATTAGTTGATTTCAAATTTATAAACTATAATCAATACTTTTTTTCACTTAATTTAGTCAAAATTATGACTACTTACCTATTCCTAAAATTAAATTGTTTTCTTTTTCCTCTCCGTTCAACACATACTTTTTATAATGCCAGTCCCTTCAATTTAGCCATATAGAATTTATACTTTAGTTTACATAATCTAATTTCTTGTAAACTTTCAGAATGGATAGTTAACAAGAAAGTAAGCAAGCTATCCCTCATCATCCTGAACGTAGCTAACAAAGAAGTTCTAGAATGCTGGGACTTCAATGTCCAGTATGAAGACGGAGATGCAGCATTATCCAAAGAGAAAAATGAAACTGTAGGCAGTAAAGACTTGAAGAAAATTCAGCAGGAAATTAGAGATGTCATGTTGCAGGTAGCTGCTACAATATCGTACTTACCATTCTTAGATTGTAGGTGTTCCTTTGACGTATTAGTTCACGCTAAAACGGATTGCGATGTACCGGAGAAATGGGCAGAAGCAGAGCCCATAGTAATAGCTAACGCACAAAATGTGCAATTAAAAACTTTTTCCACTAGTCTTCATAAAATGGAAACTGTTGTTAGTTATAAGCTTGTAGATTAGTATAGAATTGTAGAATGGTATTGTTTGTAGTATTTATACCTGAATGATTTTTTACAAAATTTACCATGCTGCTTGAATTAAGGGTACAGTAGTCGGTCATTCTGCCATACAAACGTTGTATGGTGATTACACGTCTGTTTGAAGGTGTATGTTCAAAATTATATCAACTTGTCTCTTCATTATCTAGCCCTGTATGGAAGGAAAAAAAATTGGTTTGGAAGTTATGAGCGTCGAAACTTCCATATTTCAACTCTAATTTTAACGCGTATTTGGGCGTAAATAAATAACTTATAAAATATTAAAAATTGGCAAAATAGAAACCATACAGGGATGTATAATTTATTCAACATTTCAATATTTTTTTTTTGTAAATAAATACTTCCAGTATTGTTCCAAAATATCTATACGCCCAAAGGTCTGTTCATGAAATTTTACCTGCTAGTTTTCGTTATAAATCATCGTCTATTTCACTAAATAAATTAATAAAAAAATACATAAAAACTAGATAAATAATTAAAACTAAATAAATAAATAATTCGACTAATTATTAGCATGCATATTACTCACGCCCACTCGTCTAATGCACCCTTAGTGACCATGTGGTACTAACAGTATTAAATTTAATTTTTGGAAGTTAGTTAGCCAAAGTTTTTGTTTAATACGTTTTTTAGTTTTTAATTAATTAGTGTAATTTTTTAAACCATTAAGGCCTGATTGCATGAAAAGCATCAGTTGAGGAACGTTGCTGCAGCAATGTGATTTTTTGGTGCTGTAAATATTTTGAACAAACATACTACACTGCATGCATAAAGTGTTACCAGCTACACAAAAAACATAATGCCACAACAATGTTAAATGTTTTCTTTTGTTTTTCATAAATCGTAAGATTCTGGCTTTGACTTTTAAACAACTCTATTTGCAAGCCAAAACGAAATTTAAATAAGATTGTATTTAAATTGTTAAGTTATCTCCTTGGTTGCCATGTGGAAAGAAAAAGGTGAATTCCGTTATTAAATTACCCGAAAGTTATGAGTTTTCATACTAATTTATTGGGTCGCTAAACTCGACAGATAAGGATTTTTATACTAAAATTGCCCGTCACCTGCTCGCATGTATTTGACCAGCACGCGTACAACAACCATAGAAACGGGTTTTCTACGGGTTTTGTCAACAGAAGAATAGACAAAATGACAGGTTGTGATTGTTTTTATCTGTCATTTTGTCAATTCTTCCGCCGAAAAGACCCGTTTCTATTGTGATCATGGTTAGCGTGCAGTACAGCATTTTCAATTTATCTCGAAGAAAGTTATCAAAATAATGCTCGAATTTCTAACCATGTTTGAGAAATAAAATTGTCGTGGCCTGTAATAGGGGCATTGAGGGACGATCGCGAATAAGTGAGTCCATCTATGCAGGCGGCTGAGGCCAAGGCTTGTATAGTAGGTACTTTTCTCAAATAATACGCGGAAATTCAAACTAAGTACCTAAATTTATTATAAATTCCAGAATCAATAACGAACAACGAGAATTTCCAAGCATATATTGCAACAACGAAAAAAAATATTGTATTTCAGTACATTCTTATTGTATTTCTCAAAAATGCTTCCTAAGCAAAGTTCACAAAATGGTTAGTTCCGATTTTGGGCACTCGTCATTCGAACCCGGTACCGCTATTGCAAGATGTTTAATTACCTTTAATAACATTGTTTCCTGCAGTCGGGCCTAAGAGCAGCTCAATACATTCCTATTGTAATAGATTTTATCCAAGTATTGTATGGATTTTTTATGTGTAAATAGTGGATTATGTATTTTAGTATTTTATCTTTTTTAGATACTTACTCAGAGGACAATGAGCCATTTAAAAGTGTTTCATAATTATGAAGTGACTTATCCTAGAAAATCCATTCTCATTTAAAACATACACCTTAGGTTAAGTATCTATTGATAGTGCCATTCACGAAGACGCGCTCCCATGGGTGCCGGCAGGTTTATTTCCAGGGGGGTGTTTTATTACACCATAAACTATATTTTATTTAAAAGCCATGGAGGTGCAAGTGCACCCCCTCCCGGCACCCATGCGCGCCCCGCTCCGCAACTACTGTACTTTAGTGTGGAGCGGAGCGGAGTGGGGCGCGTCGTAGATGACACTCACACTATCTATAGTAGGAAAGTACGATTTTTAGCTTGTGTACTTTTCTTTACTGCATTGTAGTGTTCTTTTTAATAATATGTAGGTGGTTTGAAATATATAATAAGACTAAAAATATGTTTTTCTTTTACTAAAAATTTATTGAAATAGTTTCCCTTTACAGCATCCATGAGAATAGAGAGTTGACTAAAGATGAGTTATTAATTGACCTGGAGCATTGAAGTCCCCTTACTATCTAGAAGGTAGGTAAATCTTTGTTGCATTTCCACCAAAAACAACTAGAATAAAAAAAAACTCCATACAGTATTCACATTTCGTTTATTATAATAACAAAGCACTTAAACCTAGCAGTTACAAGCTACAATAAATAACTCCTAATCAGCAAATAATACTGTACATGACTGTTAATATAACTTAACATTTATATTAATATTGGTTTATTCAATAATATAGTCACAACTCGAAAGGCAAAATACGAATTATTGAACAAAATGATTTCAGATCATAAAAATAATTAGGTCTATTATTGGGTGCAGACCCCAGTAATTACATTAAAAGACAAATGTCAACAAAAAAAAAAAACAATGCAATTGGACTAAAACGGCTGAAATAAAGTATCTCTAAAAATTATACAAGTAGAGTTTGCAAAAAAGACCATTATTATTAGTACAGAATTAACGTAGGCGCTACGGCGCACGGTGGATCGAAAATGGGCTGTAGAAGACATAGGATCTCGATTTCTTAAATGTTATTTTTTTTGCTGGAAATGACTTCTGCTGATCATTACTGTTCTATAAAATGTCATATGAAGTAAATGTGTGCACAAATGGAAGAGTTATAATTTTTATAAGAAAAAAATGTATGGAGCTAGTATGAAAAATCGAATTATCTCCTAAACGGCATGTTTAACCGTACCATCCCTGGAGGTGGTCATAGTGCTAATTATTTATAATTTTTTGGTTGCGGATTTGACGAAAAATTTAATGCCGTTTTTTTAAAAAAAATCGTCAAAATATTTTTATTTATTTTTACATGTAAAACGATCCCTTTTAGTGTCCAAGTTAAAAAGTTCGATATGTTATTAACCCAAATATTAAGAACACACAAAACAAGAAAAATTAAATAAAAAAATTGCTGTTTTTTGACACATTTTTATTAATTTAAATAAAAAAAGATTACCAAACTCTTATTTAAGTAACATATAAAGTTATATTATACACAAAATAATTTAATTGAAGGAATTAATACTAAGCATTTGTAAAATAAAGTAAAATAAATAAAAAAAAAGACAAAATATCATTAAATATTACAAAAAAAAAAACCAAACAGACTCAAATACAAATTTACAAATGTATAATTTTTTTACAAATTTTCCTTATCACTCTCGTTGTCAGACTCCAATTCTGAGTCAGCATCCAGATTGGATATGTCCAAAAACTCGAACTCAGTTTCCTGAAATTGAATTAAGTCGAGAGTTTCAGCAAAAAAGCTCTGCTTTTTCTTGGCATCTAACTTAGGCCTTTGTGCACTTAGCAAAGGATCCGAAGAAACAACAAGCATATTTAAAATGTCTTGATTGGAATCCTGCCTGCTTCTTTTCCGCGAATGATGTTCTCGAAACCTCCTAAAATCTTTGTTTCGAGACTCTGAGGCTTCTTCCGAGAGAGTCCCAATCGGCACAATATTATTTTTCTCGATTATGTCAGCCCCATGGATTAATAATTTATGAACGGTTGACGACATGTAGTACCAGTCGTATAATAATACGTACTTTTCTGCTGTTTTGCGGGCATAATCTCTAAATTTTATTATATCGACCTGCTCTCCAGATGTAATTGCTTGTAAAATTACAGCAAATCTTTTGATGAGGTCTTCATCCAAACCGGTTATAGCTGCGGTTTTATTAGGAAACTCAAAGAATTTTCTTGCAGTATTCCCGTCATTGGTGGTTCCCGAGCCTTGTTTTACTATATCAATCAACAGATTGAGTTCATCTTTGAATTTATTTTGAATTATTTTCTTCCTTGTCTGTAGCATTTCTTTGTGCTCATCACTTCTCGCTGCCCACCGTTTGAAGTCGAGCCTGTATGCAATGTGTAACAGACATTCCATACAATTTATACGGGCGTGTAGGGATGACAAGCCTAATTCATAAAGGTCAGAACACACAATTTTTGATGTTACAGCATCTAAGCGGTTCATTTCTGTAGGCTTTGCTAAGCACAGGTAGCACGATGCATTTGATCTAGCTTCAGAAAGGTAAGTGCAAACTTTAGCGTCGATCATCGTCATCATTAGTTCATGAGTCACCCTATTATTATTATTGCACTCTGTGGGGATAAGGGCCTCAATTTCTTCATCCATTTGTTTTTTCAGCTCAAGGACAACTGCTTCACTCTCCTTTACAAAAGTAAACTGAACTGGACGACAATACAAAACTGAGCATGGTTTTGGGTTCGTCCATAAGATGTTGTCTCCATCTGTCAGTTTAAGTGGCACCAAGGAGGTCATAAAAATGCTCGAGTCATCTTCCTCACCCTCCATTTTCTGCTTGTATCGGCTTTGGTTAGAAGCACCATCAAATCCCCACTTGGATATCAGCTTCAACTGCTTGTTATGCTCTTCCTTAGAAAGGCTTTGAAGGATTCTTGTAACTGTGATATCAAGTAAAGCTTGAAGTGTAATCCTAGCCGATGAATCAGTAACTGTCACTGATTGCTTCGGATGGTAGCAATCAAGCTTAGTTTGTTGCACTTTATAGTAAGATGGATAAATATCCTTAGCACCTTCCCGAATGGCAGCCTCTCGCAACGTAATATATTGCCACTTTGAGAGTTTTAGCGAAAGAAGCAATCCAAGCGCCTTTTCTGACGTAAATATGATTGTTTTCGCTGGTTTCTTAAGCGTTTCATTTAATTTAGCGGCTGCTTCAGGATTTTTCATCATGTATTCGATGACAGAGGCGATATCTCCATGCCCTTCTTCTTTTAAACGTGCTGCAGCTGCATATGCCAATTCACTGGAATCTTCGCCTGTGTGTTCATCAGATCTTCTCTTTTTTTGTTTACTTCCCAGATCTTCGAATGGTTTACGGGATCTTTTCGTCATTGTTCCAATGGACGTTGATGTCAACGGTTCTGGAGAGACTGAGGGCGCTCTTGGTATCTCATCAACACTTGGTTCTTGATTAACTAAAGTTTGCACAAAACTCGGCCAATCAATATTTGCTCCCAACCAATTCTCGTACTTTCTCCTGAAATTATCAAGGAATCGGTTGGATTTCTGCCACCTTTGTAAAGCGGCTCGCGTAAATCTCCGACAAAATTCTTTGAGAACAACACGATCTTCGTCAGACAGGCAATCGCCTATGCGGGATACAACTGCACTGAACAATACTTCATGATCAAATGAAGTACTCTCACTTCGTAGAAGAACAAACAAGTCTAAATTCGTGATTAAACTTTCCATTCTAAGATTTTATAGTCGCAGATTTAGTGTTAGCAGTTACACAGTTGTGAACAAACTAAATTATAAAACAAAACTTTAGCCCTTTTATTGCAAAACGCCAATAATTAGGTAACTACCCTCATTCGTTATCTTCTCATTAGCTAATGAAAATTTATAATTGTCACTAACTATTCTTAGAACTCATAGCACTGCTAATTAACAAATTAGCTTACTTATCAAGAAAAGTTGAATGTAATCCATAGTTGGCATTGTCGTGAGATATTGAAAATCATTAAATCACCTATAAAGACTCATTAGAAGACCTAATCAGTGTAGTTACTTAATCACTTCTTTTCGGACTCATTAGAAGAGTAAACAATTGGTAATTTGGTTGTATGAAAGGTTTTAAAACTCATGATGTGTTGATAAATATCTAGCTCAAACATAGTTGTCTACGTGTGGGTGTACTATAAACCTCTGCCAACTCCTTCGGAAATATAGGAGTGATGCTATTTTATGTTACGTGTAGTTAAAAGTCCGTGTTCTTCAACATAAACACTAAAATGAATAGTTTCATATGAAAAAACAAATAAAAATATTTTGACGATTTTTTAAAAAAAAACGGCATGAAATTTTTCGTCAAATCCGCAACCAAAAAATTATAAATAATTAGCACTATGACCACCTCCAAGGATGGTACGGTTAAACATGCCGTTTAGGAGATAATTCGATTTTTCATACTAGCTCCATACATTTTTTTCTTATAAAAATTATAACTCTTCCATTTGTGCACACATTTACTTCATATGACATTTTATAGAACAGTAATGATCAGCAGAAGTCATTTCCAGCAAAAAAAATAACATTTAAGAAATCGAGATCCTATGTCTTCTACAGCCCATTTTCGATCCACCGTGCGGCGCAATGTTACTGAGATTCTTTGTGCGAAATTCGGTCTTAAAATGTCATAATTGTAGCATAAAAAAAAAGGTAATCTATTAAGCCCTGATCTTGCATCACTGTCAAAATCACATTGATTACAATAAGATGCATGCCACTGACAAGTCTATCAAAATCACAGTGATCTTTATTTTTTATTATAATAAGGTTGCTGTTGCCTTGCTGCCACTGACAATTCTATCAAAATCAGTGATCTTTATTTTTAATACAGTACGGTTGCTGTTGCCCTGCTGCCACTGACAATTTTATCAAATTCAAAGTGATCTTTATTCTCGTTATAATAAGGTTGCTGTTGGATTGCTGCTGTCAGAGATAAAATAACTGCGGAAGGACTGAAAATACCATTACTCTAATCTATTGTCACTGCTACCAGTCTTCTGTTTCATGTTTACTATCAACTGTTGCTTTGATTTTCCTCATAGATGTCGCTACTTGACATAATCGTTTTGGGGACTGTTATGTAACTTTGACGTTCGAAAACTGCAGATTCTCAGCCTAGTTTGAATAAATGACTTGAATTTGAACTATTTGTATAAGTACCTATGTATCTATAATTTTTTATTATTTTAGCCGGTACAGTCACAGTGGCACCCGGAAGGAAGTTTATGTGCATTTATTTTAGAGTAACGGGTATTTGAAAACTGGAACGAAGATGTTCTCTTAATATCTAAGTGTGCCGTTCGAATATTAGGAACATAGAATGGAATTAATTTTGTTAAAATTACAATTTTATTAAGCACCAGAATATACTTAAATCTAGATATCGTACAAAATGTAGTACAAAAGTAAGCTTATCAAAAGCATATATTATTATGAAGGCATACTGGACGTATATTTCTACATAGGTAATTACCTATATGTGCATGCCGCTATAGGTCTTGCAAGCCCAAACGCGCAGTGGGTAACCGTCGCCTTTGCACGCCACAAGAAAGAGGTATGCTGGTCTATCATGTTATTTTATCATAGTAAAGAAACATGTAGACTAGAGTGGAAACAAAAACATGCATTGTGAGTTTTTGAAAACAGTACGTCCGATGAATCATGGCAGGTCTGAAGATGGGCACTGCAAACTTTCGCGCATGTTCTCTCACTCACAAAATTCAAATTTTAAATTCATTTTTTTTTATTTTACATAAACCTACAAGGCCACTTATGAAACGTCAGAAGCTAGGTGCACGGTTCCAATTGGTCGTTTCCTGTGGAGAAGAGCCGGCAAGAAACTCCATGGTTACTCTTTTAAAAATAATCGTTTTTACAATGTTTTCAAATTACAGTGTTAATAGGTATGAGAGGACAGTGTAGGCCTATCAACAAGTACCAGGTACTTAGCAAGATTGAAAATGGTCGACAATATGTAAAAGAAAAAAAAATCTAAAATAAAATACATATTCATCTTAATTTGGTAGCATAGTTATGCCGTTAATGAGGTACCAGGGAAGCCATATGTGCAAAAGGAATATTGCCAAACTTCCTTGTCTTCAACGTAGTCTTTACATAACTTCACGATTTGATTCCCCGAAGGGTTAGGCAGAGGTGTACACCCACATTTCGCCAGTTATTTTTAAGTTCCATGTAATAGGGGGCGAGCCTATTGCCATCAACCGGGCACAAATCCAGACACCAGCCTGCTACTGATGAATTCCAGAAAGAAAAACCCAATGACACTGCCCGACCTGGGAATCGAACCCAGAATCTCATATTCAGCAGTAGCGCTTGCGACCACTAGACCAACGAGGCAGTTTTAGTAGCACATTCGCTCATGTCGCCATTTGGTTCCCAAAAAGTGTGATTCGGAGGTCGGACCGTCCATGGTTCATCGGCCGCACTGTGCCTACATTACCGACTTGCACTAAGTTTCCACTATATTTTATTTAATGATTAAATTCGACGAATAAATAGGCAGTGGGAAATCGTGTCTTTAGTTGCTATCCTTCGTAATATTCATAGTTAAAATAATATTAACAAATGGCAAAGTATCATCTTTCTACACCGGATAACATTAAAATGCAGGAATGCTTTTTTCTTATTAATAATTTACAAAGATTTAAGTCATTAGACTTGTCCTATCGCGTCAAAAGACACTCCCGTTTCTGTTTCCTTTTGCCAGCTCTGTCACAATGCCGCAGTGACTTCACTTGTAAAAAAGTTTTTCTCAAAAGCAACAAACTGCCTAAATTTTGTTCTCATTTAAAATAAATAATGCATATTCGTTGGAAATCTGAAATTCCTATGTTTTATTATTGTGATGATTATGTCTATCCACCGTGAAAAGTAGGTTGGAGTCTCATTTCCCACGAAATGTATGGGTTTTTTTGTTTTTGCGATTTCTGACTTTTCTAGTACCTACTCAAACCTCACTTGATCAAAAAAAGTTTTTGCGGAAACTGCCTATTTTCTTACTGACTGTAAATTTTTTTCAAAATCCTAAGACCGTTTTCCTGTGGCTATATCGGCTAAATTAGCTGGCCTTACTGCATCCTCTCAAAAATCCATGTAAGTGTAAGTATTTATGTTGTGTGCGCGTGACTAAGTACGGTGAGGGCATATCTAATGATTTAAATCTTTGATATTTTATATAAAAATGCCAAATACCATTTCGCTCAGTCGTACCGTTTCGTTTCTTTATCGTTGCTTCTCTATTCACCATAGTGGTTCGCCTTTACCTGCGTATAGAAAAAATGTTATAGATCTAAAAGTAACCTTCATCGCATGCAGTGTTATACCTACAAGTAATTGTTATCTCACAACGAATAGTAAGTTTAAAGAAGGAACATGCGTTCTGCATGCTTTATTAGTACCCGCGTACATAAAAAGCATTAGTAGGCCGTGAGGAAAGTAAAATGAAGAAATGTAACGAAGAAGTTTAATTACAGGAAATTGTGAAAGTAGTTACATTTTTTCATTCATCGAAGTTGAGTGCGGAGTGTTAAACGAGTGCACGACATAAAATAAATTTCGAATATACATACCATTTCAGATTGTTCTAATTCCCATCATCCCATGTTCATTCCGTCGCGTTTTTAAAGGATTAAAGGAAAATGCAAATGAAAAAAAAAACATAACATTGTCGCTTTTCTGTTAATTCCAACACTCATTCTTTTATTGTGGTTTTGGTATATCCATTACATTGACTTAACATGATGTTCGCGCCTTAATATTTGTTGTGAGAATACAAAAACTCAAGTTAAAAATGGAATGACGTCACTCAAAGAAAATACTGACACGGGTCGATGATACAAACGCGGTACCAAGTGGTATTTATTCAATTGAAAGCTTTTAAGTTCTTGACTTTTATTACGGTAAACCTCGAAGTAATATTTATTGCTGACGAGTAGGTACAGAATTTTCCCGAACGACACCATTTCATTTTAATCGAATCTATAAATGCCCTAAAAATCCTCAAAATTTTATTAATAATAAATAGTCAGTTTTCTACTTTAATTACATAATATAAATAGTGAACTTAAATTCGTAAGAACTTTATACAAAAAGAAAAAAAAAACGAAAACAAGAATTGTAAAACTATTGTGCAAGTTTCGGTCCCATATAGCGAGTTAGAAAAAAACAGAGAAATAAAAAAAAATGTTATCGCTATATCCACAACCATACGTCCAATTAGACACACTCGTAAAATTATATATAAATTAATTTATTTATTACTACCTAGCTATAGTTAAAACTGGTATCTGACTAGGTGATGTAACGGACCGGTGAAAATATGGGAATTGCCTTTTTTAACTAAGTTTTTGGCTGTACTTGCTATGCTTTATGTACAGAATTAATTACATAGTCAATTTAAAATTCTAGCATTGTTTCTTTTTAGTAATCACAAGACTTATTTTAAGTAGGTAGGTAGGTACATTATATTGTTAATAAGAAAACTAAAATAAAATCCACTTTACATATGTTTTTTTTGTTGTTACTGGGGATTTGTAATTTATGGATAAATTAGAGAGTCAATCGCATAGCAAGCTTGCAATACTATTTTCAGAATTGTATTTTTGTAAAAAAAAAAACCCTTACCCTAATAGATATGTACATAAGTTGCAAGTCTCTTTATCATAATATTACATACTACTAGTTATCAAACCTTATAGTTAATAATAACAATAATAAATTGCAAATATTACAAATAATGTTTAAAATATTTACATCTTCAATAATAGAAGAAAAAAATGGATTGCAAAAGTTATCGCTCATAGTAAAAGTTAAAGAAATAGCACTTTTTTGCAATAATACATAAAAGTTAAGTCTTACAATAGACTTAATTCGGTTATCACCAAAGAAAAATCGATAAAACTCGTGAAATGTTAAGAAAAATCAGTTCAATTATAATTATAGTTAATATAATTGTTGGAACTGTTAAATGGAAATATACTTAAAAGTTTATAATCTCACTGGGCTATTAGTATAAATAATTTAAAGCTCCGTGAAGTTAAAATGTTACCGATTTCAAATGAAATATACCTACATAAAAGCGATAGATATTAACGAGTAAAAAATAATAAGTTAGAATCTTCAAATCGATTTTCAGACTCGGAAGTTCATAAAAAATCATGTTTTTTTAAATTATTTACAAATGCCATACATAAGCACGGCTGGCTACTAAAAATCCTAAGCATTCAGCATAATACACTGTCGCAACATTTGCGACAGCTCGTATTTGCAATATATTCTCGTATTTTTTCCTACAAGCATTCGCGATGGAATCACTGGGCTTTAGGGCTGTGAAAACTATAAAAACTGTAATCATAAAACAAATTGTAGCATACCAAATAAACGTGCGATACCATTAGTATAAATTATAAAACAAATAAAAACGTATTTTGCATTGATAATTTTAAGGAATATTAATGTAAATCTACAAATAGATGCAGATATCTGTCTCGTAAAACGAAGTTTTCACAGTCCAGCCGAGTGCGTCGGAAAGCCGCGAGCTAAAAATTTTAAATTTAAAATTGGAACGAGGTGGGTTATGCGCCTGCGCATCGCTGGCTAACAGTAGTACGTATTCGAGAGGCCCAGTTTACATGTGTAGGAATGGGACATACTGCTTCTGTTCGATATATCCTTGTTCTCGCAACGCTGCCCGTTGAAGCCTTCCGGACATCTGCAGAGAAAGGAAATAATATTAGTTTATTTTAAAAACCGAGGAAAATAATCTCACTGGTGGCAAGGCACTAAGTTTCCATAATGTGAGGCAAAACGTATGAGCTGAGTGCTGCCAGTCTCTAAAAAGCATAATTAATTACCTTACAACAGTTACATCAAAAACAACTAACATGACGCATCAATGACAACCTGGACAGAATTGTGTAAAACTTGATACTCACTTGCATGCTTGTTCCTGAACGATCTCGAAGAACAGACAGGTGCCTCCATTGAGGCAGTAAGACGACGGGTCGGGCATCGGACATGGCGAGCCCAGCGTCGCTGTGGAAAAGAAGAAAATACATTGTTTTATAAACAATAATAACCGTGGCTCGTATCTAAATGACGATGAGATCCTTGTGAATTGCCTTGGCAAGACTAGCAATCTCAAGTTACTCATTTTATGGTTTCTAACCGAAGACTTATAGGTACAAAACAAGTTTTGGAAGAAACATGTTCATAGGCCAACATTTTAGACTGAATTACTTCAAACCCTCTTTTTGCGTATCAAGTTTGAAAAAAGTATTCAGTAAAAACCATAGGTTAGGTACATTAGGGACCATATTCTAAAGCGATTCGTAACTTATTGACGCATCTCACAACCATCCGTCTTGTCCCTAACAGAAGACGATACAAAAACTCATTATACAATGTAACTGATCACCCTATTGGCCTGTATACAGACATTGTTTGAGCGACATTCGCGGAAGAAGCAGTAAGTTTCCCAAGTGTTCCCAGTACAACGGTATGAGTATCGGTAAACAATGTGACATGGTTTGTTGTCTTTCTTTGTTTATGCATCGATACTATTGAATCAAGGTGAGGGTACCTCGAGCAAGCTCGCTGTCTGTTCATTAACTAAGCTGTGAATTTGTGAAGAATAATGTGGAGAAAGATTGCGTTTATCAGTTATGGTAATAGCTGAAGCGGATGATTCGTAAACAAATTAAGCATTGGTCCGATTACCGAGCCTTGTCGGACTCCTTCGTCAAAAAAAAGACAACCTCTCCAAACATGTGCTATCATCCGTAACCACGACCTCATGCTTATACCAACACATAGTCGGGCAACAATTAACCAAAGTAATAAAGCAGATACTCACTCGAGTCATCAGGCGCGGCTGTGACTGGAGGTAGAACGCTGACGTTGGCGCTGGCGACGGCCGGAGGCCCCACTGCACCTTGTGCCCTGCATTCGTACGCTGCGGAGTCTTCACTGCGCGCGTGCCTTATCACTAATACCGAGCGCCTCCTGAAATTTGTTGCAATAGAGGTTGAAAATATGATGAAAAATATTAAATCTTAGAGCGTAAATATTAGTTATGAAGAAGAAGGAACTTCCCGGTTTACTATTCTACTACTTGTAACGCAAGACTATGCTAGTCGAGTGAATGAAGGATAATTCGATGTCCTTAATTTTAAACCTTATAAACAAGACTACACCAAGACGATGTAACATTCATTTGGCAAACAGTTATCTTGTGCAAAATATCTAAATCATCATCAAAACGCCCAACGACCCGTGAAATTGTCCGCGACGCTCAATCATAATAATTACTCTGCACATCCATTTTGACCTCTTATGGTAGGTAATGTGTTGTCTTCTATAACTTCCACTTAAGGATTATTTTTGCTTGATTCAGCAGCAAAAGTATTTGGGGATGCACTTCCAGGTCGGTCAATGACAGCTGTCTGCAGTTGCGATTAGTGTAGTAATCGTTGCATTTAATGTTAGCACCATATGAGTGCATGCCTCATTTGTTTGCAGACAACATTGTTACTATTCAGCTAAAGTAGGTACGTCTCTAGTACACAAACATGCTCTCATTTTGAATCAAGATCAACATTGCTTGAAGTCAACTGGGTCATTATACGGTAGCAACTTGTAGGCTAAATACTCGTAGATTTAATAGGTATGCTTTTATTTATTATTAATGGTCATCATTATGGCTGTAGTAAGGGTAGCGTATCTGTCTTTAAATGTCGCTTTGATGCGTAGATTTATTATGGTATTACGAATGTCCCAAGTTGAATTCTTGACTTGGGTTATTATTTTGGAGACTCGCAATCTCGCATGTCTGGAAAGTAATTACTTGCCAAACAAATGCTTGACTTTCTAAAAATGAGGGTTGAAGCATAAAAGTCCAGAAATCTTCAACAGATTAAAACTTAGATCTCACCTAAAATTCTGCACCCGGAATCTCCTTAACGCGATATCGGCGACGGGCTTTCCGTCCTTATACCATGATATGCGAGGGGGCGGCCGTGCGCTTGCCTTGCACTCCAGTCGCACCCGGTTGCCTCGTGTCGTCCGCACCGACTGCATTGGTTCCACGCGCGCTGGGCTACCTGGGGACAAGGTTGGACTATTAGTCAAGATTTGAAAAGTATCAAGAAATGCAAAAAAAGGGCTTCGACCGTCCCGCATGTTGATTTTCAGTCAGAAAAAGAAACCATGCTAGAAAGGAATTAAAAAATCTAGGTCTGCGGCATAAAATCGAAATATGTAACATATTTCCAGATCGGTTTTAGCGGTATTCCTGAAAATTTGTGACTAACTAATTGAGATGGCAAATTCATTTTTTATGCGTCCATCGTTAATCCAATTCCCAGTAGTTGAGTTCCAGTATCCTACATTCAGTCGCAAAAAAATTATACGTGACTGCTCATCGAAGCATAACATTCAGAGGAAATTGGAAAAATCCCTATCTCCACACAAACACTTAAGCAAGTCGCCTTCAAAAGTCCCGAACTAAAAATAAGCCGCTGTCATTAGGCCAATGGCCTTATTATTTTGTGTGACGAGTAACATATGTAAGAACCGAAATAAACTCGTATTATCTAAACGGGACTCACTCGTTTGGACAACATCCCATCCACGGGCGACGGAAAAAAAATTGGCTGTGTTTCAGTGTGTAAAGCGAAAAAAACGAAAGCGTTAGTAGTAAATCATTAACTGTTTCTTTAGGATGTGTCATCCTTAATGTCTGGTCGGAATAGATAGGATTGCGAAAGCTCGAACACATTTTTTGTTGGACATATATTTTTATATGAATTCAACTTCCAGGCGCCGCGTCCGATGAAAACTTTATAAGACATAATTTTGTATATTTTGACCAAACATTAACAAAATTTGGCAGAGAGCCGCGTTACGTGGAGTTTTGTAACAGCTGCATGCGTGTGTTCATACAGAACTACAATTAGATTCAGTCTAGATTGTAATAAAAAAGATATAGATAGACCTTCAATGACGTTGTGTAGGAAAAAGTCGATACTGATAAAGTAAATCTCACTAGAGCTTTCATGAATTTACCAACAGTAATTGTTCAAGAAAAAAAGGTATCATGTTCTTAAAATTAGGCCCTTTTTCTTCGAAACAAACTACATATTAGTCTGCGTTGCTATTGACATAGAAACCTTGTATTGTATTGTATAACGGGCTGGTATCCGCAACTCCACGTGAGAGCACGCATTTTGCGTAGGTACGGAAACCTTTAACAATTTCTCGTAGCAGTTATATAGACCACAGCCATCGTCATAGATCCACCTACGTCCCTTAATGGATGACCAGCGTACATCACTCGACACCCCATAATATGAGCCCTATGAGCTCATCATCATGACGTCACCCATTCAACCTCACACCCACACACTAGTTCATTCATAACTTTGACTGCCTAGATTTATGATATTCTTTGATCGCTATATTATTAAAATCGTTTTGCGATTTGTTGTTGAAATGTTTATTGATACTTCTGGGAACACATTAGAGATGTGCGTTTCCTTTGTGATATCAAGTGTGCATGTTAAGATAGTTTCCAAGTATAATGAGATTAAAGCCTTTGGTAATACGTTGCACCTGCCTGTAAAATGTTCAGGTAGATTTGTGCAAAGTGGTTCAAGATTTTCCTTAGCAACTAGTAAGGATGAAGAACTAATACTTTCTGTTGTCTGCATTATAGGTAGGTACTCGTAATAGGTAAATAATATTAATAATATCTAACATTTCAGTTTCTTCAGTATCAATTATTATGCTTCAAGGTGACGCTAATGCGCATTTCTCTATTATTCAGTCTATTCCAATCCAAATACTTCACGTTTTTCGCCAAAACTGAATGTAGGCGTAACGTAACATTTCAGTAGCGTCCGTCACGGTTGAATGGAATGCCATAAAACCATGTGAATGGAGGATCATTGACATTCATGCCAA
Organism: Xanthia togata; assembly: GCA_963853775.1. NCBI lineage: Eukaryota > Metazoa > Arthropoda > Insecta > Lepidoptera > Noctuidae > Xanthia > Xanthia togata. Next base: position 2,702,323 of record OY970797.1, on the reverse strand, counting down.
TCGTACCACCCACTCTAGTCGGCGTAACGTCACAGGTCTTTAACCAGTAGTTTTCGACTCTTGAATGGAATTTTTACGCCATTTCTATTGACGAAAGTAGCCTGCCAAGGTAAATAGGCACGTCTTTTGAAAAAATGTCACATAATACATTAGGTATGATGGTACGCAGACAGGATATATGGCGTTCGATAGTTACCGATTTGGTTCGAGTCCTGATTTTTCTTACTTAGATTTTTTTTGTTGTTTTTAGGTCAGAGTTTCAGACTCTTCTTGGTTAGTAAGTACGCAAAACAGGGTATCAATTTCACTGCAGTTTTTTGCAGTCTCCAAATTTTCTCAAAAGCACCTCAAGACAGATCAGCATGTCACCTCAGGTGCTGATTGCATCACTCTCACCAAAACACCTTCTAAAAAATCAGTCTACGAGCGTAGACCGTGGCTAATCAAATACATCGTCACCTAATATAAATAGTCTGGGAGCTAGGGACCACATCCTGAACGGAAACTGAATTGGAACATCACAGGTGAGGTGAACTGGCTGCTAGCCAAGTGACTCAGAACAGTGTCGTTGGAGACGACCGAATGACAAACAATTGTCCAATAATGTGAAGAGCCGAAGGTCGGCGATTCATTACCTGTTACGACTTTGGTACTGGTAATTGGTATTGCTAAGCTGAAAGGCATTTGGCAATATAAGAAGATGAATGCACTTGATAAGTCTCAGAAGCCCGTTAAACTTGTCATGACTTCTGCAAAGTGTTGACTTTTCAAAGGTCGTGGCGTTGTTTCATTATAATAAATCGGCAGTAGGTACATACCTACCTGTACCATGCATCAATGAATGAAAATTACCAGGATACCTTTCTAGATAAATAAGATTATTGGATAACCGTACCTACTTATTATTATTTTAAAAAATCTATACTTTTATCTGTAATTCTACGTAGAATTATATTATTGTGTATTATAAAGAGTATTCTATTCTATTATCACCGAACTAAAATAAAATAAGTAATACAAACCTTTACAAAGGCTTTCGCGGTAGCTTCTGCTACTCAAAAACAGATGGCGCTAGCTATTCAGTTACCATCAACAACCGCAAAGTAAAAAATAACGCACCACACAAAGTAACAGCTGAAAATTAATCACAGATTGATATGTTATCCAAATCAAAAGAAACTATAAAACAAATTGTTTACCCAGCAATGAAAATAAGGAGCGTTAGTGTGCTTGGCCGATATAAATATCCAGTGGTAATTAAAGACAGCGCAGACGGGCCGACAGTTTCAAAATAAACTGCTTTTTATTTTTAACTCTGCAGCCACAATAGATGCAGCTTAGTTTGAGTGTTTAGGTATATCTTTGTTGATGGGCATTTATTTAGTATCTATATCTTGATGGATATTAGATGACATCTTATTTAATATCAATTACCTAACGTTTTTCGGCAACACTGACTCATGTAGGTACCTACCTAACATATTGGCACCGAGTGCTATTCTGTAAATTTTCTGTACCTACGTATAATACTGTGAGGTCTTAACGACTCTTAACCTTGATAAGAACATTAAGAACTGACACTTCTTGAACACGAGCTATCTTATAAATTCGAGGTTGATGAATTTCATGCATCGATTAATTGTTATGTTACTAGGTTCTCTTACGACTATAACCAACTTTTTTAATTGCATTGTGAATGAGCTATTTTCTTTTCAATTTGTCTAGCTTGTTTACTTGCTGTTACCAAACATCCGTCTAATTTCAATTAATTTTATCTTTAGCTCTACAATATTCTAAGTCCCTATATCACTTGCTTCACCAACTTCAAAACGATATAAATCTTTAAGTTCAATATTAAAACCTATTGTTGCAAAACATCAATACAAACGATCTTCTTAATGCTACTTGCAGTTCATTTTTTCTCCCACATAATATAATATCGACAGCAATTTATGTTTTACTGGGGATCCGAACCAATCTCCACCTACCGTGGGGGCATCGTGTGTGTTCCTTCGAGAAATTGCGTTACAATCGCCATAAAAACATGTGTTTATATCTTCATCGCGATGATCGGGTGTGAGGGCTCCGTTTATTGCTAATGCACAGTTTTAGAGTACTTTGTTATACTTCTAGGTTAAGATTATTGAAATATTAGGGGTTAAAGTATGAAATTGCCGATTTTATCAAAATTAATCAAAATAATTACTATTATTATCTATACATTGCTCCCATCTAATAGGAAGGTCATATAAACCTTTGCGATAGAACTCTCGTGATCTAGATTCGACAAACTGTGTGAAAGCATTTTGTACTGCCTCCTGAGAAGAAAACTTTATCACGTAGAAAATTGTCCAAATCACGAAAAAAATTGTAGTCCGTTGGAGCAACACGAAGGGTCCGGTCTGGCGAACACGGAGGGTGGCGAAGTTTCTAATTGCAGTTTCTGTAGAGTTAAAACGGTTTCTCGTGCTATATGAGGTCTCGCGTTATCATGGAGCAATAATGGTGAAGATCGATTCATGAGTCGGGGCTGTTTCACTGCTAGTTTTCCTATCATTGTTCGGAGTTCGACACAGTAGACATCTGCCGTTATAGCTTGACCAGATCGGAGAAAGCTATAGTGAATAACACCATGCTGAGACCACCAAACAGTTACCATTATTTTTTTATTGGTAAGCTTTGCTTTAGGATACTGTTGCGACGTTTGATTTGGGGTCAGCCACTGCATTTTTCGCTTACGGTTATCGTAAAGAATCCACTTTTCATCACATGTTACAATTCGATCCAATTTTCCTTCATTTCTGGATCGATTCAACAAGGCCACACAAGTTTCAACACGCGTTTCTTTCTGCAGATCAGACAAATCATGAGGCACCCATTTCTCATATAGGTATTATTGTTTTGACGCCAATGAGTCAATATTGTTGGTAAGGTAACGTTATACCATGCCACTAATTCCTGGGTAGTTTGGCTCGGATCGGCATCCACCATCTCTTTCAATTCATTGTTAGTTTCCATCACGAAAGCTTTTAAACCAAAATCGCACGGTGCGTTCATTATGGGATCTCTAAACGCAACATTGATATTGCGAGCTGTTTCTGTCGCGTTAGTTCCGCGTCGGAACTCGTATTCAAAAATAACTCGAATTTTCGAAGTATCCATCTTTCTTGTCTAAGCTGAATAAAAAAAACAACTGAAAGTCGATAATCGAATGTTGTTAATTTTTTAAAAGACGAACTTCATAGGTAGGTACCATGTGAAAAAAGTTTCACTCAAAAATCTCAAACCATGAAGGTTCTATGTCAATTCGAAGTACCTATTACAATAAAACGGCAATTTCATACTTTAACCCCTATTATATAGATACTGGCACATGGAGCTGACTTAGCGCGAAGTACCTCCTAGTTTTGTAAATTTATTTATCTATTTAATCAAATTAAATTGAAATTAAAACGCAGAGAAAAGGATTAGATCACTTAAGTTGCCCACAATAGTAACAAAACATACCTAACCATCTTATACCCAATCAACGGTCAAACATATTTACCGCCACCTTATCCTTAAACATAAGCATTACAAATGCATTCTGGGATCGAAGTTCTCCTTTTTGGTGTACCTACCTACCTACTACTGCTACCTACGTAGATACTCCAAATCAACATTGCAATTGTGCCAACTTTAATGCATTTTGTATTTCCTCTACATTGCTTGGCTGTCTATAGGTTCCTACCCATCGATAGATTCAGGTTACGTCTTCATATTAAATGCGTCGGTGGTCGATCAGGAGACTACTCGTAAAAATTTAAGTGCTTCAGTAATAATTCCATAATAAAAAACATCATTCAATCATGGAGCGGCTTGGTTTTCATTATAGGTACTTATATTTAGATTTAAATGAAGGATGGACATTAAAATTCAGGTGGTTATTATCTACTCTTTTATTGTACTTTTCTCCTGATATATTGCTTTCATAAATGATTGAGACGGACATATTTGACGGATATTGGGCGGTAGATTTATGTTCTCCAGATAAAAGATAAGCTCGTAGATATAAGATACGTTATTTTAGAGGAAAAACTTTAGATGCACTTGAATCTGTGTGCATGCGTAGAGCTGATTTATTTTAGTGATGAAAACCGTTTAAAAAAAATAACATTACATTTTGGCAGATTCTGAGAGTGGTATGCTTAAAAGCGAATGTTATTAATAATGAAACATTACAGACAACAAGATACATTAAACCAAATTAATTAGGTTACAACTTTTGGGTTACTTACAAAAGACACATTTGGAGATTTCCCAACAACAAATAAACGAATTCACTCTTTCCGAACCCTCGTAATTACAGTGACCGATTGCTGACCGAGTGGCGTTCCAATTTTTTACATTTTAAAATAGTTCACCCACTATAGGTAGTTCCGAATGACACGAGCGCCGTAAGTCGTGTGCGTAAATTTAAACGTAACGATCTCAACAATAAAATACGTTTCCCTGAGTCACAGGTTTTCCTCGAAATGCGAATATTCATGCTGTGATTTTTTATGGATTGAGCGAGCCAGATTTTCTTTAGGTTTCAGGTTTTACCTAGGTTGACCTGACATTTCCTACTTATCTTGATAAAATGATGACATACGATGTGTCGGAAGATAAGAAATGTTAAAAAAAAATGGAAATGTTCAACTGTTCACAATAAAGAGACAATGCATCATTTTATCAGGATAAGTAGGCAATGTCAGGTCAACACAGGTAAAACCTGAAACCTCAAGAAAATGCTCAAGAACATCTGGCTCGTTTACCCTACTGGTTTTCTTATTTTTAATTCGCTTATGTATCAGAAATAACACGAAAATAATAAATCGTCATCAATGTTCAACTCCTAAACTATAATAATTAAGGGTTAGCACCAACGTTTATTTGACTACATATTTATGTCTCTCTTTACAAGGATTAAGAAGTGTTTTCCAAAATATCGCAAATAACGGTCAATGCACTTTCACACCCACGATAAATAAAATGTCAACAAGTATTTAAAAAGTGTTTAAAAAGTTGGCAAATTCGCAGCCCTATTAATTTAGCGTTGAACACGATTTCGATGGCCGTTGGCATTTATTAGTGAAAGGGCAGAGAATTGAGGATGAACACGTCATTTTACGACTCGATGGAATCGGTATAAATTATGAGATAGAAGAAGGATTTTCATATATACGATGAAAGTCTTTAGTGTCTAGTTTCAGTTACATACAGTTTTATTTATGTGCTCTTGTATCTTTCCCTTTTTTGTAAAAATATAAAGTGCTTCGCTATTTGTCAAAATCGTAAAAAAAAAAAACAAATTGGCACCCAGCCGAATCTACATAAGCAAGCGTTGCGCTGCTCAGTTTAAAACAGAAAACTGTAGTGAAATATTAATAATTTAAAACCCGCTACTCTCTTCTCCATGAAAAACGTAACCAGCACGGGACATTGACATTTCATAGCATTATCTGTCAAGACACCCACCTCTTACGAAATGCTTATGTAGTCATGAGCATAATTCAGATTCAATCCGTCTCTATATCAAATGTAAATTTCTCAGAAACGAAAGCCACTTAATTACTAATCCTAAACATTTTCACAAAAACTACAAACCGCACGACAAACGCAGTTGCGATCGGTTTGTTTACGCTGCGCCGGCGCGGGCGAAAAAAGCACGTAGTACGCATGCGCGACGTGCGGAGAGGGGAGGCATTCTACTACGCTACGGCGGCGATGACTTCGTTTTTTACCACAATCGGGTTTCCTTTTGACTTGAGCGCCTGGTTTTTTCGTTAGCGCCCAGTTTGGCGTAGCAACTCCATATACAGTTACACTGGAGAGGCAAGGAGGCAACCCCGCAGAATTGTTTTTAAATGACGACTGCTTGCGCAGACGACGCGACGCGCGTTGCTTTAGAGTGCGTCCTTTGTATTATTTTATATGTCGATGGAATTTACCGTGAACCTACATGTAATGGCTAGTATCTCCTTGCTTATGAAAAGTATCGAAGGCTAAATTTGTATATATACATATTATGGAACTTGTTAAATCTAAAATGTAGCTTTTGACATAGATTCACTGGCTTTTTCGTTTTGATGATGAAGAAAATACTAACAACGGCGGAAAACCGATAACTTTAAACTTTACTATACGAATAAGTGCTGTATAAAAGAAGGAAATCCTGCAGATCGCACTAGAATCGAGCGCACGGACTGTAGTCGGCAAATAAATACAATCTTTTGTTCATCCCCACATGGTTCGGAGTTACGATAAGCGAGTCCATATCCCATCCCGGCCGAGGACAGTAAAAGTATCCATTTATTGTTGTTTTTTATTTATTTCATTTTTACTTACGTTTTTCCTTATTTTTTGACGATGCCATTTGAGATGTTTAGCGATATCGGTAAAATTGGGTGTTTAAAGATGGGCTAAATGGAATTCTAAGTTACTTTATTGAATCCTTTTGTCGAAACAAGGATCGAAAAGAAGAAAATCATGACAAAAATTTAAAAATTCTTGGATTCCATTTTCACCTTGCTGTTTGAGAGTCGACTATTTGAATTATAATAGGGGTTGAAGCACCAAATTGCCGTTTTATTGTAATAGGTAGGTACTTCGAATTGACATAGAACCTTAATTAATGGTTTGAGATTAGATTTTTGAGTGAAACTTTTTTCACATGGTAGGTAGGTACCTATGAAGTTCTTCTTTAAAAAAAATGTAGAACATTCGATTATCGACTTTCAGTTGTTTTTTTTATTCAGCTTAGACAAGAAAGATGGATACTTCGAAAATTCGAGTTATTTTTGAATACGAGTTCCAACGCGAAACTAACGCGGCAGAAACAGCTCGCAATATCAATGTTGCGTTTGGAGAGGGGACTGCTAATGAACGCATTGTGCGATTTTGGTTTAAACGCTTTCGTGATGGAATCTTTGATTTGAAGAACAAAACACGTGGAAGACCGTCCACACAGGTGAATAATAGAATAATTACCAACATTATTGCTTAATTTTCGTCGAATCAATAAAACAAAAAAATATGAGAAATGGGTGCCAAAAAATGAAAACAGCACGAGAAACAGTTTTAACTCTACAGGAACGGCAATTAGAAACCATTCGTCACCCACCGTATTCGCCAGACCTTGCTCCAACGGACTACCATTTTTTTTCGTAATTTGGACAACTTTCTACGTGATAAAAAGATTTTTTCTCAGGAGGCAGTACAAAATGTTTTCACAGAGTTTGTCGAATCTAGATCACGAGAGTTCTATCGCAAAGGCATAAATGACCTTCCTATTAGATGGCAGCACTGTATAGATAATAATAGTAATTATTTTGTTTAAATAAATGTGTTAAATAAAAAAATAAAACGAATTGCACTTTTTCAGTACAAATCGGCAATGTCATACTTTAACCCCTAATAATATATATATTACTTTGACAACCTAATTGAATAGTTAATCTTTTACACTTTGACGTCTTACTCTTTGATACTCTGACATAAAAATTATAGTTTGAGATCTTAGGTAAATTGTGAGTGTTTATGATATTATTATTAACTGACATACCTAAAATTTTAATTTTAATTCGTAATATTAAAAAAAAATATTGCACGCCACACTTAGCAGAATATGATGATACCATTGACTAATCTTAAGACCTTATAATGTACCATATTCTGACAAATAAATGATTATGATTATGAGTGGGCGATTGAAGTATCTTGGAAGTATAAACAAAATATAAATTGTTGATACTACACTTAGCTTTATGTAGCATAAAACACCATCTTAGAAAAAATTTAACGAAAAAGTAGAAGATGACACACGAACCTAAATCAAAAAATTCCAATCTAATAACGAGATATTTCGACTTAATTCTTACTTTTGGTATTCACTTGAAAGTAAAACGAAAGCTTACTTTTAACAAATTATCACTATTATAACCGAATAAAATTTCGTACGAAACCATCAGGCCATTGAAATACTTTACATTCACGAACAATACCAGCTTTAGGCGGTTAACATTTTAAATATTTATAGGGCACGCGTGGTAGCGAATTTTCGTATAATTTTTTGTGGATTCCAGCAATTTCTTGTGAATAGATTGTGATCGCGTGATACTCAAAAGTGTAGTGCCACCAAAAGTTTAGGATCATCGAAGATTTTGTAGACTCGTCTGGCAAAGACTAACGCATTCTTTATTAGGTGCTTTCAAAAAACTATGGATACATTATTTGGAGAACAATTTACTTCGCGCAGGAACTAGTATTTAGTGACATGTGACATTGAAATTTAATAACATTTAACATTGAATATTACTTCAACCCTTCTTTCATAATAGTAAGGAGACCTTAACTACTTTTGTTATTAATTCTAAATATCAATAATTATACTGTTATTTTTTGTGCCTCCTATTAGAAAACCAACAAATATCAATTTCCAGCCATTTTCATCCAATCTTATGGAATTTTCAAAGCACAGTCCATTCGCACCCTAATAATTGGCGACCCATTCGGGACGTTAACCGTTTTAGGAAATATTTTAAGGTTCGATGACTCTTGCTTAGAGGTCATGGTGGGTTGCTATGCAGAAGGCAGGATGAGCCCAATCATGGTGATAGCATGACACACCTGCCTTTCTCCGGCTAGTGACCGATTGATTTCGATGTAGTAGGTAGTCTGGAATTAATTCAGGACGACATGCATCGGTAGGTAATTTGTCAGATATGGTAATAGTTTATAATGGTTTGCTGAGACTGTTAGCAGGCCTTAGAGACAGGGTTTTTGGCATATAGCCTACAATAACTTTGGTATTGCATAATGTAAAGTATTACAATTATTACAGATATTTTTCCTTATGAAACTTATAACTTTATAACCAATGGAATATTCTTTTCGTCCCAAACAAATTGTGAATACTTATAGGAAAAAAGCTTTGACGCATCTTAAGTAGATCACTAACATGATGAGTAGGTATGTACCTACTTTTGTATCAATCGATGATTGAATTACAAAAATACTTGCGGTAAACACCTATTGAAATTTTGGAAGCTTCGCCCAAGATATAAATAACATGTTTTAGTTTTACAACGCGTCCTAATTTACGCGAATTTGATGCGGCGCCGACATGCGGTGATACATAAACTGTGGGAAGTGATTGTTTCTGGTGTAATGACAACGATTATCGCTGGAACGATGCCGCGATGGTGAGATACGATTTTGGAAGCTGAACAATAATTTTTGTATATTTTTACAATTAAAAGTAGTTCATATCTGTTTAAAAAAACACCATAATTAGGTTGTGATATTAATATTGCATGCGAACGCTCTTGCAAAATCCTAAAATCATCGTGTACAAATTGAAATTCTGAGGAAAGTATGGGCTTTTACAAATTAACAACGTAAACCATAAAATATGCCACGAATTTAATGATATGCGTATTAATACAGATGTCATCGCATTTAAGGAATGTAGACCAACCAATTGAATAAACAAACCCAAATAACTATACCGGCAAACATGATAAGTAGTCGGTGTTAATCAAAAAAGCGAAACATTCCCAGTGCAAACACAGAACAATTGTTACAGAAAACCTTCACATGGTGATGTTTAAACAATATTTGATCACAATACTGAACCTACTGTGTTTGTTTTCCATATGGATTGGGCATATTATAAAGACAAGGATGGTGATAAAGAATTAATTAAAAATGAAAAAGGAGAGAAGATAGAAACACTTGAGACCACAGCGGTCTGTGATGAAAGGACGGACAGAATACAAATGAGAGTTGGTGACAATGCATTGGAATCTAGAGACGGCAACAAGTAGGTTAAAAGGTGAACATGGCAGCTATTACTGTAATTAGAGGTGTGTTGGCATAGTGATGCAAATGACGAGGCTATGTGGAGCTAGCTTGAAGCTCGCGTGTCGTATTGGAAATGTAGCTGATTATTAAATAATTTGATTTGAGTGACGTCAGAAATATTGAGAGATATTGCCGCGTCTCCATGAAACGATGGTTTCACTCCGTTTGTTGATTCTAATGAAGCTAAATACTATTTCTTAGAAGTATCAACCCTAAGTCGTAGTATTATATTATCCGTGCCTAGGTGCTCGGCGCCACTTAATGATCAATAGCAACGTGGATGGTTTACAAATCAGAATTGTGCATAAACTGTCAGGCAGATATGCAGAATGGATCACAACGTCAGAGATAATTCACTGTTTGCGGGATAATACGTTCTGTATCCTAGATGCTCTCGTGAAACTGCGCAGGATGACAAATCCAGTATTAGTTGCTCGAATTGTATTACATAAACTATTGAATCGAATTTATAATGCGTTGCCTAATGTTAGCATCTTCGATCGACAGAATACCTCCGCACGCTAAACTAAAGTTGCTCGTACATAGCTGATCAACACAATAATTGTAATGACAAAAAAGTATGTACGGCAAGGTCGGCAAGTTAACATTTAAGAAAGCACAACCATTATTTTCACTTTTTTATTTTGCGTTTCACGTAAATGTTATTTATGTTTGTTAATGTGCTATGTGTCCAAATAAATATTATTATTTCTTTCTTCCTTTCAAAGCAATCACAAATTTTTAATCCTAACAAAGTTTCTTATTCGAATGCATTTTAGGACATCGGAGAGGTCTAATTAAACAGTTTCGTGAACTTTTTACTGGGGAAGCCATAATCGGCCTTAATCGGTTGGTAATTAAGGCGATTGCTATCGATTGGGCCGTGGGAGATGCCGGCACGACAAAACTGTCTGTGAGGCCGATTTTTTTAATTTTCCATGAGTAAAGTGAATTAGCAAATTGCTGAAACTAAGGGATAATGGAATTTCGCCTTTTTTGTTGATGAACGGTAAATGGTGATATATTTTTGGTAAGAAATGAATTTCGTGGTAAATGGTTTTCACTTTTGCGTGCTTATATAGTTTTTGTGTGGTCTTGTTTCTACCTTTTCAATAACTCAAAAAGATGAGGTCTTTCTTTTCGAAAAAGCCGCTACCCCGCAATGATTTTGTTGGTACTTATTTCTACGTCATCGTTATCTAATATTGTCGAGTGCCAATTAAAGATTTCTTATTAGTCATTCAATACATCATATTTCATTGCAGTAATTGATTTTTCTCAATTCAGAAAAAGACTTGGCAACATTCAGCCGGAAGTCACTCGGGAAGCAGACGAAATCAAATATAAATGTCTATTTTTGTTAATCACAGACACAATTTGAAACCTTGGCAGTGTGGCGTTATTAATTGTAAGGAAAAATTGCCAGTAATGTCCCTAAGTTTCACAAATTAGATCACTGAAAAGAGTAAAGTGTCATTGCTAAACATTTATAGTGCATTTAAGGCGATCATAACTGTGAGCAGTGATCTTGCAAGTAGACTTGCCTACCACGCATTTGCTCCTAAACTTTGTTCTTATCATATTTCTATATTATCTGTTTTACTTTATAATAAAAAGAACGCAAAATAAACAAAATAAAATTAAAATGTTTTAACGATAAACACATCAAACTCATGAAAGTGGACTCAAAACTTATGAAAACCTTCGATAAACATAATAAAGCTGGGGCGGGCTATTGTGAAACAGCGGAAAGTGGTTTAAACATGATACGTTTTATTTAAATCTCTCATTCAAAATAGTGTGGCGTGACCTCAATACGGGATGGACGGCAATACCAAGTGGGCGGGAACCTTGACACTCTGCTTGCATTGTCTACTAGTCCTGAGTTCCTGACCTCACAAAAAATATTGCGAATTCTTCAGATTTTTAAGGTTCAGTTTCAGTTCGTCTATTTTTCTGCCTTCCATCAGGTACTTATCGTACCTAATTGGATTTAAATGAAGTGGTATTCAATAACTACTTATATACTTACGATCTTTTTATATTATTTGAATGTACAAAAACGGTCTTTTTTTATTTTCAGTTACTAACTGCCAAAAGACGACTTCAATTAAAACCCGAAAACCTAAAGAATTTAACTCTGCCGAAAATAAAATTGCACTCACTTCAATAAATATATTCGAATAAGTAAATCAAATCGTTATCTTTATAGAGACAGCGACGTCTCATCCAATTATTGACACTAAATGCGTCGAAAAAAAAATAAAAACGAACACAATAAAATCGTTTATCTTTATCGCCGAATCCCTAAATCAAACCCTGGGATCGAACATCAGACAAAATAAAACGGCGAAAAGCAATGGATAAAATTGAGATACTGTTAGTTGAGCAAAAAGCATTCCGTTAGTCCTTGCCGGAGGCGCCTGTGCACAAATTCGCGAAACCTTAAGTTCAGAGTGATTATTTTTGTACATAAGGGCTAGTATAGTTTGATTTTTTTATATTGGTACCTATAACGATAAGTGAAGAGTTTTATTTGCGGTGAGTGTACCTTGTGACATTTGTTTTATTAGATGGACTTTTTATTTTAATTAAAATGATCCGCGAGAGTGATTAGGTAAACCACCTTTTCATGATGTAACTTGTTTGTGGTGGTAACGTATTGCAAGCAAGATTGGTGTCGCAAAAGTCTTAACAATAAGTCTGGTTGCTGTCATGGATGGACTCAGTGTTATTGCTTACGCGTGATTTTAGGAACTTGCAGATACTAAGACACAAATTCAGAAGCCACTAATGTAAAGGAAAGCCAAAAAGTGTGCGCACTTAACCAAGTACCTACCTACATAAGATGACAACACAGTCCAAGTGCGAAAGCGTCACAACCCGAAAAAGCGAACTTTCCCCTCCCACAGTTTTTTGCACACTCACATTGTTTTTGGTCGATGGTTGCTGGCATTTTTGGAATTCAGCCATTTACATAAATACCAAGGAGTCTTTGTTGAGCCGCTAAGGCGCCGCAGAAGGAACGGGTTGCGTCGCTCGTAGTTGCGTACGCGCGGTTGTTCGTAAATGGCGAACACTGTTGTTTGTTTTCTGTTTTTACCAATTCCAAAAGTTGCGGCATTTGTTTGTTATTATATAGCTTTGTTTGTTGTAAAGTTTTGGAAAGCTAATAAATTAAATAAATAAATTATATACATTTTCACTGAACCAATGTTACCTACTGTTATTACCTTATGTGCTAGTCTTATAAAATATTTTGTAATATAGTGTGTTTGCTGACTTGATATACGTTTGGTTTGTGACATTTTAATATTGCTTATATTTCATTTGTCCTGTATTATTTCTTAATTTTTAATATTAGCAAAAAGACAGTTACTTTAGTTTCACTGTTTTATGTTTGCTTGGGAAATAAAATACTACTTAATAACTTTTATTTTATTGGAGGATTAGCAACCATACTTAAAAATACCCTAATGCAGTCCATCAAAGAGCCTTAGCGCTCTAAACTATAAAGTTGAGACATAACAATCGAAATTCTAATTAGTTTTCAATATATTCAACCCAGGAGTCGAAACGAAACAGGTCATCAATCTTAAAGAGCCGTGGCGCCGTCTTTTCACTGACCCCAACACCCCATTTCGGTAAAAAAAAAAAAAAACAACCGACGCTACTATAAAGAATGGGCAGCAAAAACCATAATATTTTTTACAAAATCAATAGCAGATGAGCCAACAAAAGTAAGCTTTATCCTGCTAAAAATACAGATGATGTTGCCAGCAAAATGAAATCGTAAGTTTGGTAATTAGATTCTGACAGTTTGAAATCGGCAAAGAGGCCGACTGTCAAAAAGTCGGCGCCAGAATCAGCGTGTTGTAAATAAAACATTGCAATTCTAAAATTTACGATTCTTAGGTTTGGCACGTTCTGTTTTTAGACGCGGGGCATTAGTCGCATACACTATCATTATATTCGCGATCTTTAAGAGTTAAATAGAATATATTTATATACCAGTGAAAGTCCCTCACTCTCTACAATTTGATAAAGGAAAAAAGTAGGGAGGATAAACACGACAAAAAAATATAGTTTGTTCTATTACTCTATTACCTACTTTTAAATGTTATCACTCTATTATTTTCTCGGAAAACATTTTTAAGATAACCGCCAGAAAGACTTTGAACTATCATTTTCAGTTTTCTATCAAAGAGACCAGCGCGCAGCGTGCCTAGCTTAAAGCTAAAAAATGAACATCGTACTAAAATCAGATCACCCGATCTTATACGATTCGACTACAGCATTTTCTTGTATTTTAATAACAACTTTCGGCACACGTTGCCAATGATTTTATGTGATAATATTTTTTCTATTATTACGAGAATTGATTCATCCAAGCGGTGTTGCCCAGCCTTTATAACCCACGTAATATATTACTCATACAAGCTTTAAATAATTTACCGTTAGTTTTTTTTTTCGACTTCAAGATAGTCAACGTATTTCTTTCTGATGGACTTAAAATTCTAATTTATGTTTTTGTAAATAGTTTTGGGGCAGTAGAGTCTTCACTAAATGTTTTTATAATATCATGGCATATTTTTGTAAAAACGAACTAAAAAGTATTTAATAAACAAGCTGAAACTAATGGTCTGGTGACAGTTCTATAAAGTAGGTATTATTGCAAGCCCGGAAGAAATTAAGTCTATAAAAAGAACAAAATGATTTTGTGTAAGAATCATACTAACACCGCCAAAGATTTTTTTGCAGCAATAAAAAGGATTTTCGATATTGTAACTACCCTACGTTTAAATCCGACTGGATCATTTAGCGTACGTCAAACGGCCTATAAGTTAGTACCCGCGTATAACTTTTGGCATCAAATCTGATACAAATCGACCATTTACTAAGCTTTCTGCAACTAGGTACCTATATAAAAATATGAAAGCGCATTATAGCTCCTATAAATCACGGACCTAGATACGCAGTATTTAAAAGAAGAGTCAAAGAACACACATCGTTTCACTTCGTCATAGTTGCGTAGGTATTTATTATGTATTTTATTTATTTTAGAAGTATGTATATGATTGTATTTATGTATATAAGTATATTCTTATATTATTTGTTTTATTATATTAAGTGAATTGTTTTGATTTTATGTATTTTCTCTACTCTTACACACGGTGTCTACATATCTTTTTACCTTCTGTCCTATCACAGGTATGCTGGAATTAATTGCCGATTCCCGGCCACCATAGGCGTGGGCTTGCGGACGGTGAGCAATGGTTAGCTCGCCGTGCGGTAAGGTCCAGTACCCTAATTACGTAATGCAAAATCAATCCGAATCTGAATCGTTTTTAAACAGATTGCTAATTCATTGCTCCGTAAGTTCGAAAAAAAAATCTGCAGAGCAACGTAAATAACGCAATGAATGTTGTTGAACTGTCAAAATGAAACAGATTTGTCGTTATCGTTTACGAAAATATGTTGCGTAATTAGAAAGCTGGCCCGGGTCGACGCGGCGCGTTGTGTTTCACGCGCGCCTCAAACAGATGTCAGCGGGTGAAGGGGTCCGATGGGACCGATGCCTGCCGGGGTTGCGAGAAAGTCCGAAAGGGATACCGTGGCCCCTGGCATTGCACAAGCAACTGAAGGAACACGGGTGGGTTTTAATCAGTAAGAGTCTGACAAGCTCCGCCCAGAGCGGGAGAAGTAAATTGATGATTTCCCACCCAAAAAAAATAAAAAAAATGAAAAGGGTATGCTGGAAGAGATTTCTTTAGAAATAAGCATCACCTTTGTACGTATTTTCTGTTCTTGTCTGTTTAAATATATGTATAAAAGTCATAAAATAAATAAATAAACATTTCATGAAGAGAAAAAACTATTTGCAAAATTGATGGATGTGATGTGGGTAGTAATAGAAATGAAAACTTTCGTAACTCGTCTGTTCTTTCAGTGAAATATATAAGTAGTTTGATTTTCTCTGTTTTTATAAGTGAAATAATATTTAATATTGAATACTTTTTTACTTGATAACGTGACAATGTAGGTTAGGCCGTTTTCGGAATTAGCGTAATTCGAACAAAACTGTGCTCGGCAAAACGGAAAGTATTTTTATGACCACTATGTACTAGGTATAGTATTTATTATCATAGAGTTTCTACATTGGTATAACTAATAATTTGTGACTCATAAAACTTTAAAATTACCGCCATACTTGGAATCCTTATTGGCAAAGAAATGTTAATGAACAATTATTGGCAAATATGGAACAAACTGAATTCAAGAACAAGAACCACGCTATCCATAAAACAATGAACACTGAACAATACACTAGAGACATCTGTACAATAAAAACTAACAATAAAATAAAACACAATTAAATTACTAAAGTCGCTCAAGAAATTTATCGGTCCTGCTAATGAATAAGATACTCGTAGGTACTATTGCACCTGCCCATGGTAACTATGATACCGTTGCACTTTTCATTTACCATAACATGTTTGTACTAACAGGTGAGGACTGACTCCCTAAAGCATGTGGGGATGAACAAGAAACTAACAATAATTAGCGTGAAGTTGATCACCCGTTTAGCTTAAAGTTAGAAAAGAAACGTGATAATAGTAGGTAGTGCAAAGTAAAAAAAATATATTTAATGACAAAGTTTGATCGAACTTGGCTTGATTAAATGTGGTGTGGTCTCTAACAACAGTGTTCCCTATAGCAAATCTGATAGTTGGGTTACAGTAAAGTCTATCTGCGATTATAAAGACGCGCTACAAATGTTTGATATACACGCGCTACAAATGTTTGATATGGTATATAAAGAACCTGTAGATATTCGTGGTGAAATTTAATGTTTTGTGCAGGCATTAAAATAGGGAAGTTTACAGTGGGTCACGCGCGTCGCATAGGTATTTTATCTCTCCATCAGCAAAACAGGTAGCCAATGTTATAATTTACTTAAACATTTATTACTTCAAGTATTTTTGATATTAAATTATGTAAGAGAATATGAAAATGTGTCGTGTTTACTTCTGACTCACGCCCTGCGAGCTTACGCAAAAATTGTAGTAGTAAAAAATATTTTCACACATTTTTTTAAAATAAAACAAAATGCAAGACGAAGTTGTTATGAGAACTGTCTAAGAATAACCGAGTGTGACGTTTTCCTAAAGCTGATGATTGAGGCACTAAAGGCTGTGGATTTAGACCATCTGCTAAAAGATAACAACAGTATACATAAAAAGAAAGGATTGATGATAATATGCATTCAGTATAATGTACTTCATATTGCTTAAATACAGTGAAATTCCTGGACGAACTATTAGTTATAAATGTTAGTTAGTAGTATGTTATTATTCAACAGTAAATATATTGTAAGAAGTTGTTATACAAAAACAATGAATTTTCATATCGATAATAGAAGACTCGTAGCACACTAAAGAACCTAATATCTAGGAGCATGAACGCCGAAACCATGAGCTAGTAATTCAAGACAGATATGACTAAAGCAAAGCAGATGACAATAAATCAAACAAAACCCAGAAATAAATAAGATTTACCGTTTGAATCTAACTAGTCTGCATTTTGTCCGTGAGTAATCACCAGTCTCAATTCTGTTCTGCGGAAAACTGACTCAGAATGTCAATCTAGACTATGAAGTGTCAGAGAGTATGGTATGCTATTTCTTTGCCGGTAGCAATTTTAATAAAATGTTGCCCAACTTAATGTCGATATTCTAAGAGCTCTTCTAATTCCTGTTGTTATTTTTCAGTGTTTTCAGAACGTTGTGTGTTGTCAAGTGAATATAAATTTTCATCATCTTCTGGTTTTTATTAGACAAGAATGTCGAGTATCTTCTCCTCGCTTTCTATTTTCTATACCTCCTAAAACTATTGCTATACTCATTAACATGATTAACGTCTTCAAAGTTCATTAAACATTTTCAAAAGATTCTAAATTTGAATATTCTCGAAAAATACACTCAGATAAAAACTTACATAACAACAATAAATTTTCATTCATAAACTATTCAGCTGCAGTTGATATTCCGTTAAACGCTCGCTCGCTCGTCCAGACGTTATTATATTTAGACCAAGTGACTTTTTTCGTCGCGTCAAGTATTTTGGTTGCAAAATACCGTTTCGACTCAAAGTGAGAATGCCAGAGTTATAATTTATAGTGTCATACCATGCTTCTAAATTAATGTGCAATACAAAAGAAAATATAATAGGAACTAATAAAATACTAATTTTTTTTTCTTTGTTTCAGTTTTGTACCAATTCATATTTTGCTATATAGATAATGATCATTTTCTTTCATTTAATTTTTTATTAGTCAAACTTCATATTTTTCGCGTTTGGTATATTACTCTTCATATTTTCGAGCTTATTTATCAGTTAAATGACGTCAATAACTCCTGATTCTTCATAAAAAAACATTTATTTGCAAAAACTGTGTTGACAGGTGGTAAAAAGCTTATGTCACTTCATGCAATCGTCGAGTGCGACATTTTTAACATGTATAAAGTTATTTCCCTCACTGTACAATGTGACCCCGATTTTTCAATTTATTCAGAGAAGATGGCGGATTTTCTGGAAAATCAATGACGTATTTGTTGAGTTATTAAGTTGCCAAATATATCACGTATACACATAATTAAGAAACCTAAATGATGTCATATTCGAATGAAATATTGCTTTTTACATTTGTGAATTGATGATGTAAGAACACTAACGTCCCATTCGGAGTAATCAAAACAAGATAATATATTTGTTATGTTCTCTTCTTTATTTTTGCATCAAACTGATGATATCGTTTCGGCAAACAACTGTTTGTTAGTAAAATTATTACGACCACTAATCTGACTGATTGATATTTACCAGTAAGACGTTTCAACCAGTAAGTGCTGCAATATGGGGCGACAACCGAATGCAGAAATGGACATCTGGAACCTGTGATAAGTTTTTGTTTTTTCTTTTTCTTACATACAACTTCTTCTATGCCTTCTAACTCCTTATATTGGAAACTCCACATAGATTTGTAAGAATTCTATTTCCATCCCACAAAAATGTGACTCCATTCGTCTTTAACTCCATACTGCTTAAATTAAGTGCTAGTTCAAAGAACCTTCCAATAAAATTATATTTCTAAAGTGGCAATCCCACTCAAGTACAAATTAATGTTATGATTTCAGTGATACGTAATTGAGGGTACTTATGAAAACTCAGTGTAAGGGGACACCCACTAGCCGAACGTTTGTATGGAAGCACGTAATGTCTCAATTTGAATGTGCACTATGGGAGAAAAGAAAGAAGTTTGGTAGAGTAAGCAGAGAAATCTCGAAGAATGTATGGTGAAAATTAAATAACGCTTTTAGGTTACAGTTTCACGTGTTTTTCTTCTTCAATGGCTGGGTTTTTAACAGTTTTTAAAGAGGCTGCGGCAATATTTTTTTTTCAACATATTTCTTTTGTATCTTTGTAGATAAAGACTCCAAGATGTATGAACTCTCCTTGCTCTGACTTAACCCGTCTCATTTTCTTGCCGACTAGTTCGCTTTATAGAAAACTCTCTCCTTATTTCCCGACATTTATCCCACTTTCTGAATCTTCACTTATAAATGCTATAAAGACCCGAACCATATAAGGAAAAAAATTATAACGTTCGCGACATTTCCTAAAGTTTTCACAGTTTTCCTGCCGACTGTATCGCACCGACGCGCCGTCTCGGCCGCGCTATTTCGGTCCACGCCCGCCCAGCCAAGTTTATTGACACGACTTAACGCGCTATACTATGCCGGGATTTAACTGCTAATACCTCATGCTGAAGTGCTTACTAGTGCCGTGCTAATATGTGGTCTGGGGTTTGAGTTTGATGGCCTTTTGGAGACAGACGAAACGCAGAAACTGTCCTGGCTTGAACTCTGTCTGTTTACGTTTGAACGAGAATTTCAAATCGCAAAACGTATAGCTGCTAAAGACGGAACTGAAATGTCAAATAAGGACTCTTAGGACGAAAGTGCTGGGAGTGAGTAAGCTCTCAATCCCGTGAAGTATGGAACGAACCTCAGTTTATTCATAAAGTCAAATAATTTATTTCAATTAGGCACATAAAAGGCACTTTTGAACGTCAAACGCATATTATTATGGAACATGTTGAAGGTAAAAATAAGTTTTGTACTAAAAAAAAATTTCACCATCATTAATTTGTATGACCAAAAATGTATTTAGAACGTAGAACACTAAAGCTTTTGAAAAGATGAAAGAATCATAAAAATAAATTCATTCTTTCAATGCTAGTATTTACAGCATATTCATACTTATAAGCCTAACGGTAATTTATAGAAAGAGCTAAGATGACAATTCGAAGCTTATCGAAGTTCTGCTACTAACTTTTGTAATCAGTCAGTTAGAGAATAATGTAAGTTCAGGTGCGCTTAGGATAGGTAAGTATCGGGGGTAACCAATTAGAGAAGGCGCTTGTACATTCATACAGCCGCGAACACTGTTTTTCCACGTGTGCGGGTAACTAGGTATATATTTTTATCAATATAACCTACTTCAAACATTATTTCAATAAAATTATGAAGAGTTGTTTGTTTTATAAAAGATTGAAGTTATTAAGTTATTTAATCGTATTAACAAAACGTAAACTGCTGCTTTAAAAATGTTTGAAAACAAAATAAGTTTAATGATAAACGTCGATACGGGCGTAAAAATACTTTGAGAACGTTTTTTAATGAAAATCGTAGTGATGCGAAATAAGTTCCTTCGAAAGAGGTAGAAGCTCAGAACTGGATGGAGGAGAAAAGTAACGAAGAATCGACGAAATGCACTTCCCAGCAAATGACTTCCTCAAAAGGTTTCAGTGATAAACAGCGCCAGGCTAGTCGCCTTATACCTTAATATAAAAAACGATCTCACTCCGTCAATAGGTATGGCTATAACGCCAACTGCATGTCGATTCCCGTAACCACTTCACCGTGAAAACATGTGAAGTGAGCGTGGAGTGAGCTGTCAGTGTCATCTCACCCTTTTGGAATGACAACTCTCTTCACCTAAGTTTTCACGGTGGTTACAGAATAGCACTGCTGAAGTCGTTGTTTTCAAACGAGCTAAGTATCAATTTGTGTTAACTATAAAGGTCCAAACAAAGCAAAAATTAACTGAAGATAAATTAACACAATCCAACACGTATACTTTCCGATCCATTTACAGACAGACAGAAACTCCATCACAAGTAGTCGCGTGTACAGGGCAGATGTTAAAGCAGCTGCGCGGGCGACTCGCGAAATGTAACGAGATCGCGTCAACGATGCAGCGGTGACGTCATAATTATGTTGTTATGACCGTTGGGGTGTGTTTCTATTTGCTTAGGCTTTTGTTTTGTTTTACCAACATGTTTAATAAAGATTAGAGTAATCATTTATTTTAATTTTAAGCGTCGCAAAAATGTTTCACTTAAGATTTTGTGTTAGAACCTATGGTTTAAGTTATTGTCGGTTTATCATCACACGCGTGAAAAGAAGATAGATAGATGAATACTCTTTATTGTACACTATAAAAATTACAGACATACATTTAGACCGGTGATCTTTAATTTACTTGAAATATATAAGACGTTATTTACCGTTTACGTTTATAATATTCACAGTAATAAGTTAGCGGTGTCATTAAAGTCATGAATTATAGTTAATATACTTAGGCAGAAGTAGACACACGATCATTCTGTCATCATCCACCAACGAATTCTAAACACACATGCCAATGAGAATCGTTGTAGGTCACACAGTCAATTTATTTATTTTTTACTCGAATCCTGAAAATTGGACTTATTCCATATAATACCGGTCCATAGATAAAGCATACTTCCCAACTGAATACGCTATAATACACAAGTAGGGCAGCCCGCCGCCAGGTGGCGCAGGTGTGGCCCCGCCCCCCGGCGCCTGCGCTCCCAACTAACGTAAACGATTCACTTTTACGCTAATCATACATTTACCTTTGTTTAGTTTAGCTGGTGTTCTCCTTAGATCGGTAAAAGGGAAAATTGTGGCGCTGGATAAAATGTGAGAGTGGATATAATTTAAAGTTTATCTTCCTGCAATATGTATCTAATTTCAGACTGTGGCATAGGTATCTAGACTATTGATTATAAAATACAATTTTAAGTTTACATGTTTTCTTTCATGTTAAATGTCGTATTGGTATTATTATGGCTTTCGGAGACAGCTCTTTGGATTTCCATGGAAAGTTCACTAACTTTCCATGGAAATCAATTTTGTACATTCATAGGATTCTCGCAGGTTCGCAAAGCATCGACCCCCATAAGTTTTTTTTTAAATTTTAATAAAAACGGCACTTTGGGTATAGAAGTCTCCTATGAGCTATTCAAAGTAGTTCGAGTTCCCAATCAGGTTATCCGCATTTTTTAGATAAATTCGCTTAGCTGGTTCTCCCAGATTTTCACAGCATTTAAATAGATATCCTGTGAAAATCTGGCAGAACATTTTAGTACAGTATATCAGTAAAACGCATTCAAATCCAACATCAACGTGTAAATCGAGCTCATCGTACCTACGAACTGAGTTAATTAGCACTCACCGGTGCAAAGCAGTTCTTGCCGCTATTGTGCCAACGGCTATATTCCCACGACCCGCAACACATATACGTACCTACATACAAATTATTATTTCTTTTTTTATAGTTCTTTTATCTTTCTAAATTATATTCAAGGAAGATTTTTGTTTAATTGCAAGATCTCACATGACTAGAGATGGTTCTATTGAACTTGGATTTATAGGTGTTTTATTTCAGTTGGCTATCATTGCTGGGAAACAAGAAGTTGAAAAGGCCTTTAGTTATAATATAAGTATACAAGCTAGTCACGCTAGGAAATGTAGAGAAATGTATCAATTCAATATCATATATCATATCGCATCAGTTCACCATCTTGTCCGGTTTATCTGCTAAAGCTGTTTCCCTATTTCTATCACAGGAATAATGGTATAATTTATAAGAGTAAAAGAGCTTTTCATGTTTCACCTATTGTCTCTATAATTACTCTATTTTTAACATCCCTCCATTCATCCATTAACAATTTAGACATTAGAAATCCACGCGAATTCACGAACAAAACCATCTCATGTAACGTATAAAACTAACGATCAAACATCTATACATCCCTTTCTTCCTAGAGGTGTTAAAGCGAGACAAAGAAACGTATCACGTAACACGATACAGAGAGAACTAACAAATTGCTTCCACGTATTCCATTGAACGTTTACAGTGTATTTGGGTAACATTGCCAATAGTAATTAGTCGTTAGATAGGTCAAGGTTGAATTGTATCGTTTTGCCAACAAACTTGTTTGCTTCGGGTATTTTTGTAAGGTTTTGTTTTTTTTACCATTGAGACAATTTTTGAGGTAAAATATAAGTTTGAGTAAGTAGTTTGATCCGTAATTTTCTACAAGGTACTAAATATAAGCCCAATCAATGACCGTTACAGTCAAATTTGAAAATGAAAATCACTTCTAAATGTGTGATTTTCAATTTAGTAGTATCTAAAATCTGTCTCCAGTACTATAGACCTCGTCTTCCACATTCTCCTTACACGTTTATATAAATGTCCCGGAATTAACGCACACCACCAAAAAGCCCAATTAGAGTTGAGATGGTTGAGATCATGTACACAGAATTTTTACTATTACGTATAAAACATTGTTAATTATTAAATTAATTAAACTGGTTGTGGGAGAAAATTGTCACATTACAAATCTACGCACGCATTACGTTTTTGGTAAGTACGAGTACTTCGTCCATTTTGGTCTGCTTTGACTGTATGTAAAATGTGACTAATCTGCGTTTGTAATTGTTTTGGTTTTATTTTTATGACAGAATTCAATTCAGCAAACCATTCTGAACAAACTACTTTCATAATGTGCATTCATTCAGTTACACATTATTTATTAAGCTAAGAAAAAAACTTTTCAAGATTACTATATTGAAGGCTATGTCCTTGAAACTTTTATAAGGATGAAGTTGCGTAAAAAGAAATTAGGTTTATTGTTGTAGATATCAAGCTATACATTTCCAGTTTAAGCTGATCTCGCATTGTATAGAATTTCCGTCAGATTTTACTGGAAATGTATAGCTTGATATGTAGCCGTGTGTACATAGCCGATGTTTGTAATTTAATTTCACGGCTACTTACCGTCATACAATACCGGTATAATTATGTGCTATGTATTTGCCTGTGTGTACCTATGTTTAATGTCTAGACTACCGACAGACAGGAAATCACTGTGTGTCATTTAAACCATTTATCTTGTTAATATGATACCTCGTCACAGTGTAGAGATTACAGTAGAGTAATAAGGGTATTGAATTGAAATTTGACACTAGTTCACTACTTATGGTTCCGTATGTTTTCCTGTCGATGGCATACCTACATCAGATGCTACAAGGTACCTCGTGTAAAAGGTTATTTAATTTTAAGTTAAAACTTTTAAATACCTAAACGTATTAACAGTTAACAGTCTTTCTTCAAGCACTTTGTACCAAAAGTTACAAAAAAAGATGGATGTTTTATGACATAGAATTTATCTCTGTCGTTAATCTGCCAATCTGCCTCTAGCCAAAAGATTGAACTGCAAAGGTAAATTAAATTGCCCTACTGTCTCATCTACACTGTGTCCCCATCAATGGACACTCGATATGCATTCTTCGCTTTTGTTTACAATCTCTATCGTGTTCCGGAAATTTCGCTAATGTATGGACTTTTTACATTGCAATGTTCCATATATTACATACATTTAGATATAACATTAGTATTAATTATACCATGTCTCTCTGAAAGGTAGATAAAAAAACACCCATATTGCATCGTAGGAGCAAGTCTATTCGCCATTAATTTGATACAACTCTAATTCCTACTATTCTTAATATTTCAATCAATAAAGCTAAAATTGAAGCATAATGCGATCCTTAACTCAAGAAACAGTCTTACCTACTCACTGTCCACAGACCACGGTCAGGGGCCATATTATGACATATTAATGCCACCATTATTCCAGTGTGAGTGAGAGACGGAGCTATATGAGGCCACTAGCACCATCCTTTTTTCGCAGTGGAATAATGATGGCATTAATACTTCATAATAAGGCCCCTGTAGAGAGACTTCCACAGACCGTATGTGGTCTGTTCGCCGGTACAATTTCTAAGCCATCTGACACTATGGACGTTAGAAGAAAGTCTCTAATTTAATGCGGACTTGGCAGGACACATCGTATGGATTATAAAATGTGATGGGACATAGGGAAATACTCGATATTTTTTATACATATAGGGTACGAAATAGTAACTGGACTTATGGAGTATTCCCACTCTGGAGCATGGACAGTGAACCTGTTATGAGATCTAGTCAGAAAAGAATAGGTAAACAAATTAAGAGCCCTTTTGCAGGTTGCAACCCAGGACAATCATAACTAGCTACCGAAATTACAACCATTGCAACCATGCCATTAAAAGCGGTAAAAACGAATACGTACCTACGTTCTTCTGAAAACATTATTTCAAGATTCATATGTTTGTTTATAATATCTGACGTTTACAGTTATAAATATGAAGAGATATTCAGCGCCAGGCATGTTTATATAATAGTCGTAGTGTAACTGAAAAACTGAAATATTTATGAGTATTCGTGTAAACAACTAATTACATGTATTGAAAATAACGCATAGTGAATGATTATTATAAGAGTTTTCACTCAACGTCAGACGAAATTCCGTTTTGGAATTTGGAATCGGAGACGTTGTGTGGGTACGTGTGTTATAGATCCTTGATTTTGTAAAGATTTGTTGCCTTCAAAATGCTTTTTATCTTTTAATTACTTCGAAATCGATATTTCGAAACGGAATCCTGCTGTATGTGGCCGGCTTAAAGTTGTGATCTTTGACCGTCTGTATAGGCGTAAGTAAACACTCTTGGACCGGAATTAGGATCGGCCGTGAAAAATAGAAAATTAGACCAGAACTGTACGATGAGTCTGTAATGCTGCGGCCGCATCTGCGTCTATCGTGACAAAGCAATGCGTGCGGGAGCTTCGTATGATTTTCTCGCTAAAAACTTATCGCGATAATACAATGGTCACATTAGCGGCTTCGCCACTTTTATTATCTACCCGGGCGATAAGTGCTATGCAGCCCAAACTATCGCGACGATAACCGATAATGGTTGGTCACATCTGCGTGTATCGTATCACTGTGCGAAGCTTCGTCACGATAGACGCAGATGCGGCCACAGCATCACTGACACATTAAAAAATCGATGAAAAACTTAAAGCTCATAAAACGTAGCTGCAATAAAAGGACGTCCAGAAAAGCACACCATTGCTCTGTGCAAATCTTATATAGATTATAAGATGTTTTTGAAAATTACAAAATTTATACAAACTACATATTAAGTATACGAACGTAAACGAGGCAAAAGGAGTATGTAAGGATCGCAGCAGGTGGCATTCTTTAGTTTCTGCCTACCTCCATGGGAAGAAGGCGTGAGTTTATGTATGTATATACATATATTATATATAAAAACTGGAACTACCAAAAAAAAAAAATTAATGCAGTCTATTTTTGTCCACATTTTGTTAGTACCAACATTATCTTAAAACTATGTTAGTACTGGACGAGATGAATTAATACATTTAATTACCTATTAAAATATAATACTCGAACTAAATAATTGAAAATTAATGAAAATAAATTTAACTAAAATTTAATAATTGAAAAGAAATTAAAATACAAAAATTCACTAGGCAACATGCAGCCTGATGAGCCTTCCCACAGCTGGAGATACTGGTCTGTCTGCAAGCATCTAAACTGAGAGACCCGACTCAAAGATACCCCGTTGATATACACTGGTGGTATATGATCAGGTTGTTTATTTTTACCTATAATATAATAATCACTAGTATCACTCTTTCTATCGTTGTACTTTAAACCGCGACTCTCAGCGTAGGCCTCATAGATATTCAATAGCTTCCTTAACCCTGCTACAGATGGACTCAGCATCACCATGTCGTCTGCGTAACTGATGTTACTGACGCAAACGTTATCTGTGACATCCGACATGGCTGTTGCTGAGTTCACTTATCAGCTGATTGACATACAGATTAAATAGTCTTGGAGAGGCCAGTCCCCCTTGACTCAATCCACAGTCAAGTGTATATTCTTCAGAATATGCATTTCCCCACCTGACAAAGTTTTCACAGAGTCCACAGATAATTTTCCCACAAAGTTCAGCGAACTGGCGCAACTTTAATGCCTAACATAAACCGGCCTCACCGATGATAAACACGTTTACAGCGATCGGGGAAGTATTTTTGTTTGTTGTTACCCAAATGTGTAAATCTTTACACGTCGGTAACGACTTTGCTTGATGGGAGTGTCCTTTGATGTGTCTCATTTGTTTGTGGTTCATTAATCAATGGTTTCTTTGTTGGGTTCGGTTTTAAGGGTAATTTGGGGTTGGTCTAGGAATGTAGTGGGGCCGTCTAGTTCATTTCATGTTTTTTTTTTTCCTTTCCTAATACGAGTATTAGTATGACACTATTCGATAACCAAGAATTTGAGAAAACCCTACTTAGTTCATAATAACAAAACGAGTGCTCGCGAGCAGATTGCATTGAAAGCCTTTTAGGGATCCGTTTTCAAAAGCCGAAGTAAATAAAATTTTGCTAAATAGGTACCTAGTTCCCAGTACAAGTAACATGTCAATTATCGTGCTGTTAAATATTTTCTAACCTTTCTCCCTCACACAATACACCCTTTTACATCCCAACATTTGATTATCATGCACTAAACTTTTCAAGACTCTTTTCCAGGCATATAAAAAGTTATTACCTAATTTACGATACAATATTTAGAAATATAATATTTAAGTACGCATTCGAGAGATGTTTGATAGGTCATAATAATTTTATTTCGAGATCAATCAGACTATATTTGATATAGTGTTTATAGGTAGTAAGCGATTTAGAATTCTTATTGATGACTAGTCTCTGGCCCGCTTAATATCATGTTAAATGATGGGCAATCGAGTGAATGGAGTCTTGCGGTTGACTCGTGTGATTGTTTTGCTCAAAATATTTATTGCTATTAAAAATATTTTTGCCAATATGGTCACGAAGCGTAATCTTGATTACCTACCATGTTTTATAATCAAAACTTATATTACTAATAGAGGGACAGACTAAGACTTAGATTTGGAGGACCGAACGTTGCGGCAATAAATCCTCAAGATACCCCCGCAGGGATCTAGTAAGAATGCAATAGGCATCAGACTCCTCATATGGATGACTGTCGTTGTTTGTGGTTGTATGTTTTGGGGTCCCCCAAATTGACGTTCGAAAAGTGCTGATTCTCAGCCTAGTTTGAATAATTGACTTTTGAATTTTGATGTGATAGGTGTACAAGTAAGTAGGTACGCACTACCGTTGTATAGGCTCTAAAGATCCTTTCGCACTGTTCGCTTCCAGAAGAACACAACAGTAATCCTCTCACAAGACTTGAGATTGCTGATCATAATTTTTCATTATCAAGGCAAACAGTCAAGAAAATTTACTGCAATCTAAATCCATTTCTATAAAGTCGTAAATTCTGGTATATATCGTGGAGTCACTTGGTTTCCCACGAGTAAAACTGTAATGAAAGATATAAGTACTCCTGTGAATAACATAACAATGTGTTTCAGTTCCGGATTCGCCCGGGGATTTTATTCGGGACTTGGAAGCTAATGAGTAATATATGCGTTTTCGCCGCACTGTTTGTTATTGTATATTATTACACATATTTTGTTATATTACCTACCAGCCGAGTTATAGCTGACTGACTTTTTTCCTTAAGTTTTGTAGCTTGTCTTACAATTGTGCCCAAGAGCTTCACTTTCATAATTTGTTTGTTGAATGTCAGAGTCAGTCTGGCCTCAATAGTTCCGTACTTGTAACGTATCACAGTAGCGGTGTCAGATCTTATGTGATAGGCATCGAGCCAAATTAGATAATAATCGTAATACTCAATTCTGAGCACAGGTTGTCTGTGTTGAGCGCCAAATCTGGCAAACTCGAAGGACATACGCATTTAGGCATAGTATGCCTATGCAACCATGTCTTCTATTCGTGGAAGACAAAAGTTGGAGAATTGTTTAGAATTGCTAGTTCTAAACAATCTCCTGTTTTGAGGGAAAATCCCCGTATTTTTAAGAACGTTCGCATTCTAATCTCAGTCTCAACTAGTCAAAAATACCTCTAATTTACCCAAGTTTTTGACAAATTTCTCTGACATTGTAAGATTTTATACTTTTTAATTACGGGAATTGGCCTTCAGATAAGTTTCAGTTTGCAATTTAAACAAATAAATTATCTTTTCTGGCTGATTATGTACCATAACTCAAGCTCATAACCTCTGTAATTGTTTGGCAAATCAACCAAAAAGAAAAACGAGATTATATTCTCTAATTCCTCAATTTCCTATTATAACCCATCTCGCTTCAGTTAATACAAAACAATTCTATTCTAGGGATATCCCTATATCCATCGCTCAACCTCTTCACCAGTTGCATGATTCATTTCTCAAGTACGTCGGTGTCGGCTACTCATCTGTTATTAGCAGTTTAGAGAAGCGCGCTATCGACAAATGATATTCGATAATATTGTTATGTAGTGCGATCTCGAGTGCTGTGTTGAAAACTGGTATCGATATTTAAGTAGTGTGTTGTGGCTGTGGATTGGATTTGAGAGTGATATTTTGTTAATATTTGGATATGTGAGTGAATTGGTTTGTATCTGAATTAATTTTAAGGGTTTGTAGCGGTTACACCGGCACATACAAAGACATGACGTCACACAAATCCTGCATCGCGCAATTAGAGTTTACCGCGCGAACGACATAATATAATCCGACATCAACAGTCGGGCAGTCGGCCCGCCAGACACAACACCCGTCTGGTCGGAGGATCCTCCCTTTTCTATAGTGGATAAGTGAACTTTACACCCTGTTCCTCATGCCACTAAAGGTTAGTTTCAAGACTAGAAATAACAATGTTTATTCATTATTGGCAATGGCGCCTATGACTAATGTTTTAAGTATTAATAATTACTCTACTTGTTTTAAATTTTCGGACATTTACCCCTTTCATATATAAAGCCGCAAGATAAGAAGCAGCTTTCAGGCTTGGTTGCTTCATGGCAAACCTGTGTCTGGTGATATATACAATACTATGCATGAAACCCGTAAGCGTTTTAAATCTAAGTTGAAATGTCGAGACAATGAGGATAAAATTAAAATGGATATCTTAGCAACACATCACAAACAGAGTGATTTCAAAAACTTTTAGAAGCACACCAAGAAACTGGAAGCTGGTTCGTGTGTCCCTGTGAGTGTTGAGGATAGGAGTGAGCCCCGTCAAATAACTGAATTATTTAAGGATCATTTTAGGGTAGTGTCTCCCCTAGGATGTGTGCAGCAGTTGCTCGATGCTGAGGTTGTAGATTGTGAGCGCTTCAGATTTAAGGCGAAAGAAGTCACCCGTATTATCCAAAATATAGGACATGACGACCTTAGCATCGAGCACTTGCAGTTCGCAGGTGTTCATTTACCTAGGGTGTTGCTCATGTTTTTCAATTCGTGTATAGGCCATTCATATTTACCTAGGTAGCTTATGAAGAACACTGTTATACCAATTCTTAAAAACAAGACGGGTGACGCCTCCGACAGGGACAACTACAAACCTATCTCATTGGCTACAGTGATCGCCAAGGTGCTAGATGGTTTGCTTGATAGTCAGCTAAGTGAGCATAATAGATCTCCACGAAGCTTAGTTTGGTTTCAGGGCTGGGCAATCGACTGAAACTGCGATACTGGGGCTCAAGCATACTGTCCAGTACTACGAGTATGCAACGAGGAAGACATTTGTTGAATTGCCCAACCAAAAAAAAAAAAAAAAAAGGACGCTGTTGGGGTTGCCTCGCTTTTGCAGTGCATCGGGTATGTTTGCTACGGCCAGTACTGACTGCTTTAGGGATATAGTACGGAAAAGAGTGGCCTCCCTGGTGTGCCGCGTGCGGGGCAGCACCAATGGCCTTCTGAATACCATAGTGGGAAGGGTTGATTGTTCGGTTGTTGTGAGGCACTGGAATACCATTCACGGATCTGGAGGGGTCCTTTTTAATGTAAAATTGTTAATGTAAAAAAATAATTATTATGTATTGTTAATGTAATGTTGACATGTCAATAATAATATACTAACATAGTTATAAGTATGATTTACTAACAATGTATGGAATATTTTTTGATTCTGAAAAATAAATGAATAATAATAATATATGCGCCAGAGTCGACAGGAAACGTACCATTTAATCAACAAATCAAAACAATTGATATTCTTCTGTCCTTACCATTAAGTGCTTACAAACATTCACAAACTTCGTGATTGTAAAAAAAAAACTATTAATTAGCATGAACCATTAGTAGTTTTTATAAACAAAGCGTTGCCAGCCATTAATATTAGTTATCAAACAGTCTGACACTGTTTGTGTTGCTAGCTGCAAAAAGTCGACAAAAAAAGCATAAACATCATGTGATTTAGTATTTGCCGTGTAGCTGCTGGCTGAAAACAGATTTTCCATAAGATTTCCATTTTTAGAACCTCCAAACATCCCTTATGCTGCCCATGTCTACCTATCCATTTACGATTCCAAATCGAATTATTTACAGTAAAGATTACCTTATCACCAAATATGTACCTATTCCAAAAGCAATGTATGCTTACTAAAATAATTAATGATTTATTAGTTCCATTTAGTGTAAACTCACGGCATTATTAAAATAAAAATCACTGCATTCAAGTTCAACAATTCACAACTAGTGGTTAGTCAATTAAAATCATAATCATCAGCGTAGCGCCACCACGGGGCGGCGCAGGAGCAGTAATTAGTGCCGACCGACTGGCTCGCCAGTCAACGGCTAGTCACGGTCGCTTCCGTCGAAAAAACACGTCACAACAATGTTATATCATCGAGTCGATGTTGTTCGGATTTTGACGAGGTTTGAACGTGTAGGTGGGCTACAGACGGACTAATTGCCAGGTGACTGATTGGTCCTTATGATCTTCTGCTATTGTTCGGAATCGTCATCCTAGCACTATACGCGATAAGGTTTCCTC
The DNA here is from genome assembly GCA_963853775.1 of Xanthia togata. Taxonomy (NCBI): domain Eukaryota; kingdom Metazoa; phylum Arthropoda; class Insecta; order Lepidoptera; family Noctuidae; genus Xanthia; species Xanthia togata. The sequence goes on along the minus strand of OY970797.1, from coordinate 2,670,219 downwards.
TTAAATAAATTCACGTGATGGCTAGAGTTTGGAAAGGTCAACGATTTAAAAGCGGTGGATATAAAATTTGAACCATTTTAATTAATTAGGGAAGCAAAAATCTTGTTCATTTGGAATATTTTTGTTCTTGTTGTAGTATCATCTTTATGCTATGTTGTCTGCTTCTTGTCTAAGCATAGCTACTTAGTGCGCGGGTGTTAGTTTTGCTTAGATCACGGGTAAAATAACTGTTGCAAATTAGTATTACGTTTAAGTCATCTAAATACAATGTTTTAAATAGCTGTAACTTGATTCCCATCATTGTATTTGTAAGTGGCCAATAATTGATATCATAAACAGCTTAGGAATACAATTGAACGATATTATCATATAAATCTTGTGCTCAATTAAATGATGTAAGAATTTTATTTTTGTATGTAAATAAGAACCTTAGTGCTAATTTACATAAAGCTTCCACAAATTGCCTTGTCGGTATCGATAAGTTTTTCTAAATAATATTAATAGACCTAAATTATTCACATATGTAAGTACATATTTCTCTCGTTAAAATAGAGAAGAAATACAAATGTTCCTATTGTTTCTGTACAAGTATCTGCTTATTTTTTTCCTTAGGAACATAATTAGCGTCGGGTGTGAACGAAATCGATAGTCGATGCAGCGGAGCGTGGCAACACTTTTTTACTATTAGTACCTGTGCAAGTGTGCAAGTTAGGGGCGAATGCGATTGTCTGAAGAGATGTAAATATTATGATGAGATGTAAACGAAGCAAAAGGAGTATGTAAAGATCGTAGCAGGTGTCGTTCTGTAGTTTCTGCCTGCCCCTAACGGGAAGGTGTGGGTTTATGTATGTAAATATTCTTTAGCTATAAACATGCAGGTGAGTAACGCAGTAAACAATCAGATAGTCAACACACGACAAGTAAATGTCAGTTTAGTAGGAAAAGACGTATTTCATTATCTTAAGTGCAATTGCGTCAGAGCACCAGGTCCTCGTTCTAATAATTAAAATTACCTCTGAAAGCTTTATAGAAGAATTTGGAAATAAACCCGTTCATAACAGAAATCTGTAGAAAGAGCGCTAGGGCGATGCTCGAAGGCATCTCTCCCTTTAACCGTCTGTACATGATACTATCAAATCCACAGTCAAAATTAACCCCAACTTCCGCCAATTAGCTACAAAACTATAGCGTAGTTAGCATTTTTTGTTTCAACAAAATCAAATTAGACATTTCGATGAAAAAACTAGTTTCCGTGAAAATCTGTATTAAAATACCTAAGAACAGCTATAGTATTATACTAATGTTTTTTGCTCCGTACCTACTTATTCGCCAGTTATTAAATCTGAATGAGAATAACATAGAATTTTACATAAAAAATTCGAATAATGATAATTAGGTACCATTGTTGGTATGCATGGAAAATGTGCAATTGTTCATCAAAATATGCAATTATATTTCGTTACGATTTACAATTTAGCGCCTTGCAAAGTCGAATTTGCAAATATGTAGATATAAGCTGCATGATCAAATTATTATCGTTTGTCAAAGGTAAAACAAAGTTGAAGAGGCAGATGATAATGAGTGCATTAACCATTTTCATAGCTGACTAAAAGATTGTCAGACAGTTCAGAAGAAAAAAGAGAGCTTAACTAAACCAATAAGGAGATGAACCAATATGGTATGTAAAGAGTTTATCGACATACAAAGCACGTGGTTTTCTTGAGGTTAGGAATGTTCAGTTACGCGCCTTACGCACATCGCCCCGGCTCTTTGATCCGTCGGCAGCACATAACTCAGAGAGGTGGGTGGGCGTTAGCATGCGCTTCCAAAATGTTCTAGCACATCTATCTATACGTATTATCTGAGATTCGTTGCTACATTGTTATCACAATCTATCTATGAAATTAAACAGTCTTTTGATAATCAAGAAAGACTTTGTGGTCTTTAATTGCGCAACCTAGAACCCTATGTAACAGCGTTTAAAGGACTTTATAAAGCGGTTTCTGAACCTCTTGGTCCCCAAATAGCTAGTAAACTGGTGAATCGAAATTATCTCTAATACAGGAAAAGCTTGTAAACTTTGTTGAATCCAAGCTTTTATCTCTTCATGTTCAATAATGATATTGGAAGTACTTACTACAAAATCTCTGTCTAACGTTAATGTTTCAACAATTTCTTCTGAAGGTCAGTATTAAGTGGCAGTACAGTTTATTTAACAAAGAGCATCATCTCCTGTTTACCTTCTAGGATAAACAAAAAAGAAACAGTATAGCACATATATCACCTGGCAGTTCGAATTGACTTTTGACTGCTTCAGACTAGATGAGCTTTGACGTTAATGTGATCGGGCTGATGGGTACGTGTGATTGATTTTATAGGAAAACTTTTCAGTTGGGTGGAACACTGATGATTCAGAAGATCTGAAATCTTGAAATCTTAGGTAAAATTTAGAATTATTGCAATACAAAATTGTAAAGACGACATTCAATAAGCTCAACGTAAGGAAGATCATCTCCATTTCATTGTTCATGCTTGGGGATTGTATGGATCCAATGTAGTTGCACTGACATCACGGAGAAGACATCTGTACAAACAGAGGAACATCTGCTGTACTTATTGGAACGATCGATCGCCGTGACGTAACATTAGCACTAAAAGATCACGTGGTACGTATCGACAGGTGTTTCAATTATATACATCCGAATTACATTATCAAAGGTTTCATTCAGCTGACATGAATAATCTTGCTATAAGTGCTACTTTTGTTTCATCAAAATCATTAGTTTGAAGCTGAAGCATACAGTTATGTAATTGGGAAGAAAACTTAAGATTTGCTGTGTAGGTACCCTAAGGACCAACAGATGATTTTTAAAAGGTAGGTATTGGAGGCATACTTTTATTTAGGAAGACGAGAAGTCGATGTATTCTTAAATGAACAGCAGACATTTCTCCGTAAGAGATATTTCCAGGAAAATCTTAGCCTAGAGATCTTGTGAGCACCTGAGTAGGTGTCAGACTAAATAAAATGCCCGTTACGCATGCTTCTGTATGAAAAAACAATATTAGGCCTTTGATTGGGTGCTCTGAAACTATAAAACTCGAAGTAGATATCTCCGGTGTATGTTTAGATAAATTGTAGGTATTCTTTGATCGTCACTAAGCAGTGAATCAATCTTGAACGAGGAGGTTTTTATGGTGACTAGATCACTCCTAACAAGGTTTATCTAGGCAAACCTCGAACCATGTTGTATTGTCAACTCTTAATAAACTTTTCCCTAGTTATATGCATCATCAGTTTAGGAAATCAATTAGTCTTGTTTTTAGTAGTATTTGCAACCGTTAATTTTGTTTGCTATTTATCAACTTTGTTGAGCCGAAGTGCGAACTCTGGAAACTGCTGACCTGACTCTAGAGCAAGAATCAATGCTGTTTCTTCATCCGTATTACCACATGGGCTACTACCGAATCCGTTGTGTTAAGCGCTATAGCGAACGTCTAAACCAACATTCTTAGCTAAAAATACACGAACGCATCTAAAGCTACTACTGACTGGATCTAATAATAAGTCTAACAAGTCATTCGCGAGGCTGAGTAACTCATCTATTGTTGAATTTGCACTTGCCAATGTTTTAGTTTTTCATTTGCTTTGGCAGCGGCGTGACTAATGTCATTGATCAGAGTACTTTCTGGCGGTGGCTACTTCTAGCTTTCTAGGCGAGAGGTACAATTTAAAGAAATGATAACAAAGTTGTTTGGTCAAGCCCGCACCACGTGAACCAGTCCCTTGGTAGCTGAGTTTGAAATGGTAATTATTAATATTAGGTTAAGTTATTAATACAGGAGGAGCTCGTGGCTAAGTAAGAACAGCCGCACGGTTCGATCCATCAGGTTAAGCTTCGCTTGCCGGGGTTGGTCTGTGGATGGGTGACCATCTTAACATACCGAGACTCCTCCGTTGCCGAGCCGTTTGTCCCGGCTATCATTCGTGGATCTTTGACAGTCGTTACTGGTCGTAGGAAGCCCGAAAATCTGACAACCAGTCTTACCAAGGGGTATCGTATTACCCAGTTACTGGGTTGTGGAGGTCAGAAAGGCAGTCGCCATGTAAAATACGGTATTCAGATGCATCAGGTTAAACTGGAAGCCGACCCCAACATAACTATGTTGGGGTCGGCTTCCAGTTTAAAAAACAACGTACGTACGTTGTAAACCAATCAATCAAAAAATCAATCATCTAAAAAGAATGATTGAGGTTAAGTTATCAATATTACGAGTATGTTAAGTTATTATTCCGTTATGCATTACATTTACCTATACCACATGGAGAAAAATTATGTTGGCATTACGTTTTATTATCGGGATGGACATTTCATTATGCATTTCCAAGTTATAGTGCATTAAATCTTCATTTTTAATGGTACCTGATAGTGGTAGTGGTAGTGAATGGTACCTGGCACCTCTCCAGTACTAAATAAAAAATTGTCTACACTCACTTTCAGTTGAAAACATGCGCAATAAGATTCGATGTAGGTAATTTTTTGCACAGTCTGCATGATCAGTCTTCGTTTTCGTTCGGGGATTTTTCCGATTTTCTGAGAATTTACTACAAGAGTACGAATTTCTGCTACGTGTTTTCTTTTAAAATGCTACGCGTTTTTTTTTTCTTGTCAAAATTTACAAAAAACAGAACTGATTCTAGTCGCTCCTTCCAAAAGGTAATTTTCTATGGAAAATTTGTTGCATAATATCAAAACTTGATTTTGAATATTTAATGTTTTATAAATTTCTGTTAAATCAGATAATCCTTAAAACAAGATAATATTTATCTAAGTTGTGCATCAATATTGCTGGTAGAACGTTGACCTGATGATTCAGTGGCAGTAATAAATCTGTTTCTTTTTGCAATTTTTGTAATTGGGTCGCTTTTCTGCGGAACATAAATCAGTACACTCTTACTAGAAAGTTTTCTGAAGTAATGACGTAGGTTTCATTTATCTGCTATCATAGTAACGATGGTATTGAAGCCACTTTTTGTATGAAATACAAAATTGCTTTTGTCATATTTCCGAAGCCCTTTATTCATACTTTCTTTTACACAAAATCCATTCTTAAAACTGTGCGCAGTATCTACTTCATCTACAACTTGAATATTACTCATAAGTGAGTGATCTTGGATATTGAGCTTTTAACCTTTTGCATCGTAACCTTCACCCACTTCACGAGGCGTGTAATACATCACACATCAAAATTACCCCGTATTATCTTGTTAACGTGATTTTAGATCATTTATCTCTTTGATTTGAATATGATCGTTATCAGGGAAAATTGTAAATTGTTCTGTTGTCCCTGTTTGTATTAGCAATATCTGTGTCATCGCAGTCATGTTTGAATGGTTATGTGTGTAACAGTTAAACAGAAAAAACGAATTATGTGTTGGCCCTTCAATTTTCCTTTTTCAACTGCAACCCCTTTTGGTTTCCAATGTCCTTATTTTACACAATTGTCAACACTGTGTATTTAATATCAACATTTGGATCGTCAACAAGACTTCAAAACTTTAAAGTACCAACATCATCAATTACTGCTATTGTTTTTATAATATCTACTGGTTGGAGATCGATTAGTTTCTATTCGACACCTATCTGCAGGCTGTCACTTCTTCAAATATTACATCATCCATGTAAATATCCCGCAAACGTCTTTATAATAAACATAAATAGACAATTAGCCGAATGATTTATTTCCTTTGTTTCACGGCTCTATGAAAAATAATGACCTTATAAACGTCTTTTGTACTATACGAAGGTAATAAGGTGTGCGTAATAGTATGTTGTCTATACACAGTAAATGGACATAATATGCGGCTGGATTGTTGATTGTTGCAATTTGTTCTATCACATTTTTCTTAGAGTTTTGGTTTGGTTCCCACGATTTGTAGTTAGTTGGATAGGTAGTTTATAATTCTAAAAAAATATGACTATTATTCAATATAATTTAATTGTTTATTCAGTTTTGTTAACCATAAATATATATATTTTTCGAAGAAACAACAATGCCACAAACCGCATTTTGTGGTGTCAGAGCTGATAAGGCACCAATAAACATTAATTAAATCCAATTCTTTGCCGAACCTTGATCACTTGCTTCGTGATTAAGCACACAATAATGGTTACAAAACGGAATTCATAAAAATAGACTGACTGTAGAATAAACAATAACCAAGGTACATATATTAGACCTATTTATTTTTAGTTTTAATGTTTATGCGTTCACTGATGTAGTTGTTAGAATACATTTTTTCGCTGGCTTTTAAGGATAGTCAATCACCGGATCTTATAATGCAAAATAATTAGAATAAAGCAACAGTGATTGGTATTGAAAGAAAAGATCAAAGTCTTGTGGGATAAATGTTTGACAGTTTTACGCCTAGAATGATAGTATTTAATATAAGTGCATATTATATCTTTCGAGTTTCAGTGCAATGACTTTCAATGTTTCAGCGTTTATGTGTAGAGCAATTTAGCTTTCCTTTTCGGTTATTCAGTTGCCCTAAAATAAGCTCAGCATGGTTTCTCTCTTCTAACCTTTTTAAGCCTCTGCGTATTAACCACTAGAAGAGAGGTCGGATTATTACAGAGTTAACAGTTGATACCCAGCCTTCAAATCCACCCACAAATCCCCATGGCATTATTACGCACAACCAGTTCACCTAAATATAATATAGTCTAGACAAGTAAACTCCATTTTATACGAGTATCTACGGAGTTCTATAAAAATGGGTCTGATCTAATGTAAACAGTCGGGTCAACGTATTGTGGCGTGTTGAATTCCGCGAATACTAAATCTTATGCTCGATATGTTTCTATTCAGCCACGATCAAGGTAACGAATCATTCTGATATGGTTCTGTCATTCTACGTCACACAGGATAAGAGGAACAATGGCTATGTGCCTGTGTAAAAAGTTTACGCGTTTTTTCTTTACGAGAAGCTCTGAACGAAGCATGCAGTAAGTACTCCACGTGCAAAGACTGCTTTGAAGATTACAACACATATCGCATTTTTATTAATTTCCATGTCATTTAAAAAAGTAATGGTAAACAGTGCCAGGATTTAATAAAAAAATTACGGTATATTATATAGGCTGAACTTTTAACAGTGCAAGGTTTGACATAGGTTAAATATAAAACAGCCTAGCAAAACATTAAAATACAGAGCTTTCCTAAAATACAGAGTTTTCTGAAATCAAAACTCTTGGATTTGGATATAAACTTTTATCAAGATCTTTAAAACGAGATAAATCTGGAAACTTGGTGTTAACACTTTGATACGTGAGTATCGATGCAGTTTTTAATGGAAACACGTAATCAAACCTTATCTCACCTACACCAAAAAATTACATGGTTTCAAAGTTTTCGTATATTTAGATAACAGTACTATGTATATTTTAAATCAAATAAACGTTAGTTTTAGTGGCAAATGAGTTTTGTAAGCGTATCTTACTCTTCTTTACTTTTATATATTCGAGTTTATGGGAGTTATTTATAAACATAATGTAAACTGTAATCATAAATCAAAACATTTTTATGGCCGTGACGGAAAATAGTATAAGCGCTTTAGTATAGCATGTTAATTTCAATCGTCACCCTTCAGAATTTATTACTATTAATAAAATATTATTTAATAACACGTAGATAGTAAATTAAAGTAATTTAAGTACATCATACACCGCCAGGAGTGGGTAGTATGGGTACAATTTTTTTTCTTTGTTTCGATGAGAAAGTCTTTTTGGATGACATGCTTTGAACAGGTACCTATAGGTAATTGGGCAATACCTGTTCTTCAATTAAAGAGTTTTAAAATAAAACCAAGAGCCATCCTTTAAAGATATCCATTCAATATGGAACTACTCCCTATAAAAAGACTAACAAACCCAATTTTTCATCAAACACTTCACACCTCAAACTATCGAACCCACCTTTTATCTGCGCCGAATCTTCAGTTCATTCATTGTTTACTTCACCAGCCAGAATATTGGCGCCAACGAGCCAAGTTTCCCAGAACATCATGAACCGTATCAATTATTATAAGTTTAGTTCAGAAAGTAAACACGTGAACACCGCTTTGTTTTGGTCCGTCACTCTCCACTGAAAATTTATGGGATATCTATGTGTGTATACGGAATGATTTTGAATACCGCATGCTACTGGTTTGGTGGAGGCAGATTCGGTTATTTAAATTAGGCTAATGGCAGCATTGGTAAATCTGTTGTTCAGCAAATTATAAACCAAACTGTGGAAAGGATTTAGTCAGAACACAATAGCTTAAAACAAAGCACAGAAATTAGTAAATAAAGAAAAACAACTAATCTACAAATAAATAGTTAGTTATCTACGTATTGTAAAGGAAAGTAACGTAAGACTTTGGAAATGTTTAGATACGATAATATATTAATTAATTATACTACAATTGATATGAACTCTGATCGACTACGTTTCATATAATATATATTCCACATAATTTGATTTAAAATTTATCATATTACCGACAAAATTAAGCTTTTGTTAGAAACAACTGGAAAGATAAATGAAGAATGCATTTACAAAGGCTATTCAATAACGTTCGGTAGGTATGAAGAATTCCCTTTAACTGTTTACGTGAGCCCAGACAGAACAGGGCCGGCTGTTTAGTCTAGTGTTTTGTGAAGTCTAGATGTCAGGAAGTGGGGAAACGATTCGAGAAATTTCTGGAATATTTGCTGTCGTATTGGCTTGTTCAACTTGTAAATAGCAGAACTTTGGAGACAGATCGATGTCAGTGGCTTTAGGTTGCAAATTAAGATTGTGTTCTATTGGTCAAAAGGTGCGAATGAATTGACTTTGCTAGTTAATTCGTTTGTACATAAAAATGCGCTCATGAGGTAAAGAGGTGATTCCGATTGACTTGTCTATAAAAGGCCTACGGGTATGATATGTAGAAATTAGTAAGCGGTTTATTTCCGGGAATTCCCGCACATCAGAAGCGTCTTCTAGTTCGTCCAGTGTTAAAGTGTCAGCGCCAAAAAAAAAAAAAAAAATCGAAATGTTATGTGATTACTACACAATTGCCAAAAATAGTGCTGTGATTATCACATTGTGATTAATAATCGAATTGAGTTCCTTTTTAGTCAATATTTATTATTTTGTTTACTTTTGTTTTTAATCAAAGTTAATCATAGAGAAGAAAGTAGTTTAAGCTTATAAAACAAAGTTGATTTTGATTGTATTCTATGAAAAGAACAATAAATACTACAACTGGTTGTTATTGACGAGAGATTTTGTTGATTGTTGTCCAATTTAAATAAACATTAAGTGTATTAACGATATTATTATTTATTTAAACAACAAAATTAAACAAAAATGGAAAATTTCTCAGTTTCCCGGGTAGTCCCGAGAAATCGGGTTCGAGAATTCTTCGAGACTTGAGAAATGAAAAACCTCGAGAAACCATAAACCCTAGAAGCGTATACTGAGGCCCCTGCTAGATCCACGAAGACCTATTTCCCCAGTTTCCTAAACACAGTCTAAACCCGAGCTTCTAAGAAATACATATATTCACTTACATAAATATACGAGTAAATGACTCATATGATACACGGGGAATAGATGCCAAAATATATAGCGCCACCCACGGTACCAAGAAGTGTTTTGTATTAATTTATCGATTTCTCATCCACAACGACCCTTGGAAACTGTCCCAGAATCATCGTAATAGTAAATTGTCACTTTGTTGACTATCGTAAATTGGCCCAGTATCTTTTAAAAGGGCTGCTTTTATAAAAAATACTAGGTGCGCCCCGCGGTTTCACCCGCATAATTTTCGATCCCGTGAGAATATCGGGATAAAAAGTATCCTGTGTGTTAATCCAGGTTATAAACTATCTGTGTGCCAAATTTTATCCAAATCCGTTCAGTAGTTTTAGCGTGAAGAAGAGACAAACATATACACTCACAAACTTTCGCCTTTATAATATTAGTGTGATTGTGTTCCCTGCTAAACGGAACCATCATAAAAATACTGCCACAATATTGTGTAGTGTGTGAACGTGATGCTGCAGAAATATTGTTCCTATGAACAACTGACTGCAGTTGTACTGCATAAATAAAGATACGAACAAAAAGTCGCGAGCCAAAGAATATGAAATTCAATTAAATCAATCAATGAGGAAGTCGAATATCTTCGAACTGTCACTGTGCACGGCTAAATAGATAATATCGCCTTAGTACAACTACAAGATGTAACGTCCTCTGCAGATAGTGAATTCATTATCTCTGCCTCATGAGGTCCTTGCTACTACATACAGCACTAATTACGTTCTCTGTTACCAAAACAGTTTGAGGATATTAATAAACAACATATCTGTTTTGGTTTCAGAATCAAGGAATGCAAACTTCGTGAGTACTATCTGCTTATTGTACCATGTCTCTGTGGAAATGGGTTACATTCGATGAACTGCGCAAACAGATCCGATATAATATCGTTACACGAGTTATTGAGTGTTGAAACTTCGTTGATCCCTAGACATATCGAAACCGACTGTATATACAGGGTGATGTAATTTGACATATTCCTTCCAGGACGTGGTAGTGTGACCCATTTGCAACAATTAAACACCAATTTTGACGTTCAAAAGTGCCTAATTGAAATAAATTATTTGACTGAGTTTAACTTTGACACCCCATAAAGCTTAGGCGAAAATTCATGGGATTCGGGAAAACCCAATTTTTATGTATTTTTTTAATTTTCCCAGAATTCGTCACTAAATAACACTTTTCTCCAAACTCTCAAATTGAACGTTGCACGTTGAACATTGCTATTCCATTGGGTAGTAGGGTAAGATTTTAAGAAACCTTTCGATGTAACCAAATTTTATAAAACAGCAAACAGTTGAAAGTTAAGCGAAGTGGTTTACTAACCATTTTCAAAAATCATCTACGTGAATTTCGACAGCAGTTATTTCAGTTGTTTTTTTTCAAATGCCAACCTTTGTAAAAATATTAGTACGCATGCGCGTAGTATGCACGCAAACTAAGCGACAAGTGAACCGTGACCAGCGAGTAGACCGTGAGCCCTGATAAACCCTCAAAAGCTGCTCCGCGACTTGTGGCTTGATCCTGACGACCTAGGTGCCTAACGTATGACACGTTGCGGTATTGCTAGGAGGTCAGAAAGTAGTGGGATGGCATTAACCAGTTAATTAATTCGATTATCACACATTTTTTATTATTTCTACAATTTGCAAATTCGACCTTTGCCAGCATTATCGACTGTTTCATCGGCACCTCGAAATATTTTTTTAACTTGTGTACGTACCTCTTTAGATAGCTGAATAAATGAAAATGTCTTCCCCCTAATTTGTACGATTAAAGCCATACTACAATTTTGAGATAACTGGTGTCAAACTTCAGGTACGTAGATGATTTTTGAAAATGATTAATAACCTAAACTGTTTCCTTTTACTTTTAACTGTTTGATGTTTTAGAAAATTTGGTTGCACCGAAAAGTTTGTAAAAATATAAGGTATCCAATTGAATAGCAAAAAAAAAATCCATTCAATTTTTAGAGTTTGGAAAAAAGTGATATTTATGAAAAATTCTGGGAAATTATTAAAAATACAAAAAAATGGTGTTTCTCGAATCACATGAATTTTTGCCTAGGCTTTATGGGGTGCTTAATTGTTGCAAATGGGTCACACTACCACGTTCTGGAAGGATTACGTCAAATTATAAGTCATCCAAAATTCAAAATTCAAAAGTCATTTATTCAAACTAGGCTGAGAATCAGCACTCTTCGAACGTCAAAGTTATATTAGACAGTCCCACAAAATCATCCTGTATAGAAAACAAACCGTAAGCATCAATCTTAGACCAAGCTCCCACTATGATGGGCCGTCTGTTCTGCCAGTAACTTTCGTCTGTTTTGACCGCGACTGAGGTGGCACATCTAATCATTGTGGAAATTGGCTGTTACTAACAGATGGAACAATACTAAGATTCGTGTACCTTTACCGTCTAATGATTAGGGTTGCAACTCTAATTGTCATCCAATGCATGAGTCTTCTTTACTACATAATATATACTACTAGACTTTCCATAGACCCTGATTGCATTGCAACGCAATCAATCCGAACAAAAGAACTGCTCGACCACCACGTACGATAATAATTATGTAGTTCACACATTTGCTTACGAACCTATCCCAATAAAAATGATAAAATGTCAATCACTGTTAAATAAATAAACCGTCATTTTGCCGGTAAGATCAGTCAGCAATGACAAATAAACGGTACTTATTTATATAAAAGATTAATGTGTTAATGTCAGCTTGTAACTCTATAAACGTTAGATTGATTAGGACGGATGGTTGTGACCCAAGTCATGAGAGATAATGAGATCTGCTTAACATCGGTAAAAATATTGTAATACCAACTGTAACTGCAATTTCATATTCATTGGAAACAATATTAAAATGACTATGCCCCCAAATTCTGACTTTCATTTTATAATATGAAAAGTCAAAATCTCATATTATGGGTCTATGCCCATTTATGAATATATTAAATTCAGAACCAGTATCGGGACCTACTCGTATGTTTCTAGACATAGGTCCCACTCTTGAGTAAAAAAAAATATCTTACTTACCCAGTATATTATTTAATAATGCTTATGATAAACTACATATTATGTGGTGTCTTTGAATTCACTGAGTATTTGCAGGAAACCAGTAACGACTTCGATTGTCTTACATGCTATTATGTAAAGTTATGGCTCACATACATGTGTATATTTGTTTCGAATCCGGATGTTTGTGCATGTGTCTTGCATTTTTAATTCCTGTCACTTCTAACCGTCTCGTTTTCTAATGTTGTTCTGTATGTTTAACATGGAATAAGAATGCCTACACTTGTCTTTTTTAACATACTTGGCATAGCTAGTTTACTTTTCCTAGCTTTTATTGTCTTGAAAAATCTTTAAACGTTCTGGTTTCTTCATCAACTGATCATATTATTTTTTTAAGAGCTGTGCTCTTGAAAGAGCTGCTTTTGTACTTATAACGCTTAATCGATACTTAGTTGCTTTTTCGATTATATAGATTTATTTCTTTAACACTTCAAGCACACAAATGTACAGAGGCGGACTTCGTGCCACAGGAATTTTCTACCAGTCAACCTTTGGGTGATGCAGAGACAAACAGTGGTAGGTGCAATATCGAAAATTGTGGAATACATTACCAGAACTGATTTTACCGGTATAAGATAAGTAAATAAAATGTAAAAGTGTTGAGATGTCATAAAAATCATCATAGAAGGAAAAAAGTGTTATTTTTAACCGCCGCCCCTTTCATCTTGCACCACTGCTAAGCACGACCGAGGTCAGCCATACGTATTAGGCGCTGGTCAGACTATGTGACGCGCGTTAGCAATGAGCTACTAGGTACTACTTGCCTTACTACTAGGTACTACTAAACCTACTAGCTACCGTGTACACTACTTCCAATACTATTTGTTTTATTTTTTCTAAGGGACGGAATGATGTAAAGAGTCTAGTTGGACTAGTGATATCATACCTTGGTCAAGAAGGCAATATAGACATAAAAGTGATAAATGGGTTGGTTTTCACTACCCCCAATAAGCAAATATAATTTTGACAGTTCAACAGCCATACAAACAGACACCACGCACACACACGTTTAGAAGAAGACCAACTCGGAAAACAAGTGCAGTGGCGCACTCAAGAGATGTCTAATTCCAGTGAACTGCGATAGGCTTAGTTGACACTGCTATAATTGATGCGATTGCATTTCTTCTAATGAGAACGCAGTATTGGCGAAAACGTGATTATATAGGTACTTGTCATATCGACTGGTTAACGTCATAGAGATTGTAGAATTCGCCATTTAGGTGACATCATATTTAATTGAAGTTAAATTTAAACGCTGTCTATTACAAGTTACTATCAATACTACAAACTATTCAAGTTATATGTTTAAAGGTCCGTCTGATATCGAATAGCCTAGTTGCATGAGATGGATTGATAGCAGGACATTTTAATGGAGTAATTAAATATGTATCATATTTAAGTGCGTAATCAGAAACCGGTCAGTTACGATTACGATTAAGATGAATGGCTTGGGCGAATTTTATATGGTGCAGGGACACATGCCGAAGAATTTGATATTAAATACTTCTAGCCAGTCTCGACAGCTTGAAAGCTGATCGCAAAGAATATAGGGAAAGTTAATAGAATAGCGATAGTTTCTCTTACTCCACTTTTGACTTATGATGATTGATGATAAATGATGATAGATTTATAATGTTAATAACCAAAACATACAAACTAGCATTACGTACTCAAATCAATTAAAACAATACTGATGTAAAGATGTTCACCGCGACGGTCATTAATATTGATTGATCAGTTGCAATAGAAATTAATGTTAATAAATTACATAGGCACTAATAAACCTACTTTCGATAGTAGCGTTTTATTGGAAAGAGTATATTTATTTGCCTATTGTTTCCATGCAGGTTCCTCTAAACTAACTTTTCTTTAACTTTCTTAATAAACAATAAAATAGTTAATGTTTTTTTTTTTTTGAACAATATTATCACTTTCATAGGTTTTTCATATATAAAAAAACTCCAAAAATGCATTTACATTATTTTGCTCTAAAACTGGCTTGATTTGAAAAACCCTGACTTCTAACAAATATCTATTAGACCGGCTCGCGTTTGACCACTGTCCTCACCTGATGGAAAGTGCTAAAGCGGGCGACGACGGTGCGTGCTTTATTTAACTTAATAAGATAAGTATCTCAGCAGGTGTCAATTCTATTTTCGCCGTCGGTAACCCCTAATTACAAAGAGATTGCACTTTCGTCGACATTTTATTATTTCGGTCGACATTTTCACCCGTTCGGCGCGCCCTGCAATTAATTCTAAATGTCATATGAATCGCCCACTTTAATTTTATTTAAGTTATTTACTGACAGCGGTTATCGTGGGAATTTGTGTTGCAAGGACGCGCATTTTAGTGACGACCAGGGGCCTTATTATGAAGTATTAATGCCATCATTAATCCACTGCGAAAAAAGGATGGTGCTAGCGGCCTCATATAACTCCGTCTCTCACTCACACTGGAATAATGGTGGCATTAATACTTCATAATACGGCCCCAGCGGTATTTTATTTCAGGGATATGTACAATTGCAAACGCAGTTGGTTATAAATGAGTTTTTTTTTTATTTAAGTCTTCATTTAAAATATAACCAATAATTAGTACAAATAGTCTATAATAATAAGTTGGATTTCAAGGTCAAGGTCAAGTTATTAGAGTTTCGCTAAAAAGTAAAGGATTATCTCCAGTAGTAGAACTTAAAACTCAAAGCATTTAAACCATTTACAGATAATTTTGAATTGTCAAGGAGTCGGTCAGTCAGAGACATGAATCTATTGGCTCATTCTAAAGCATAGTAGGTTCATAGGGAGAAGATCTAATTACCTGGTATAGACATGAGTGAAAAAAAAAAACGTGCAACGAAGTTTTTCTATACCCGTACCACCAACCTAATGCCTTCGTAATCTTATAAGTCAGACCAAAAATATCCTATAGGAATGTACAAAAAATCATGACATAACATTCCCGCTACCGCTCCGTCCTTGCACCACACGAACTCGCCCTCGACATTTGCACGTGGTAAATTTTACCGAAACGAGCTGCAACCCGGTCAGCGGTTACGTAATATGTCGAGCATAAGATCGTTCCACTTCATTATGGAGGGAAATCTGCACCCGATTTATTGTAGACGGTTCCTTTGGAAAATGCTTTATTGGTTGATCGTTATCAGAAGATTTGGTGGTTGATTTATGACGAACTTTGCAAGTGCTAAATGACTTGGAGATTATTACACCTTTTACATGTTAAACGAATACAAAGATCCTTGCAGACCAAAAATCTCTATTCTTATCAATGAATTTCTGTACCATCATCATTTGCCTAGCCTTTTCCCAACTACGTTGGGGTTGGCTTCCAGTCTAACCGGATGCAGCTGAATACCAGTATTTTATATGGAGCGACTGCCTATCTGACCTCCACAACCCAGTAATTGGGTGATACGATACTCCTTGGTAAGACTGGTTGTCAGATTTTCGGGCTTCTGATGACCCGTAACGACTGTCAAAGATCCACGATTGATAGCCGGGACCAACTGCTTAACGTGATTTCCAAGGCACGGAGGAGTCTCGGTACGCAAAGATGGTCACCCATCCACAGACCAACCCCGGCAAGCGTAGCTTAACCTGACGGATCGACCCGTGCGGCAGTTATTAATTAGCCACGAGCTCTTGTACCAAAGGACCAAAATCGTTTGTAGCAATATTCCAACGGGTTTTCGGGTGGACTGACTAGCATCGGATTGATGGTGAGTTGGGTTCCTACCTACTAACGTGAAACCTCCCATTTTAAACATATATATTCGCAGTTTAATATTAACCTAAATAAACCATTACCGGTCATCATTATGTTCGTTTTTCGCTCTGCCCACCCCAATCTTAATGCAGCGTGCCGATGCATCGCTATAATAAATGACATAATAACTAAACACGAGTGTACCCAATGTTTACCGAAGTCCATTACGCATGCGTACAGGTGCGCGGCTCTCATTATAATACGCGGGTGGTCACTAATGTCCCCTGTATTACCGTACCCCGTGAATTTAACTGGATAGAATATATTATAGAAGTAATAGTCTATGTTGCGAAGCTGTATTGATACTGTCATTATTTAAATTGTCGAATAAGGAAAAGTTTGCTGATAGTGTCATCTGAATGGTTTCCTAAATTAATATCTAGTGAAAAGGTAAATTGGCATGGGCAGGACGAATTGTTGATGGCAGTAGGTATCGCTTAATCAAAAGCTTCGTTCTCTTCTAAAACCTTGAGTTTCCCAGGCAGAGATTATAATACAGAGCTTTAGATTTATTTATTCTATTTACTTATATTCGCCACAGTATTTTCTTCAAAGACTTTAACAAGAAATAAAAGCGTCAGACTTATAATTTCAACCGACGCAAGCGCATTATTCTAAGCAGATCTCCTCAAGGAAAGAAACCTGTACAAGTGAATAAATTCTTTTGTTCCCAATTCAGTATTGTAAACGCAATTAGTTTCCGTAAATATCCATATTCAATAATATATAAACAGGCGGCTCACGTCGTTCTGATCGCGAGATCAGGTAGGCGCCACTCCATAAAGGGATCAGGGTTTTTCTAGTGATTCGAAAATTAATGTCTTCACCTTAGATGTAAGTACGAGGGAATACATGGTTTTGGATCCGTATATAGACACAATTTATTTTATGTATTGGTCATTTTTCTGATTAGATGTGATGGTTGTTATGTGAGGTTAAAGAAAATGTTACTCGTCATAACAATTTAGGTTAAATTGAGGTTAGTTGAATGTTGGTAAATGAATTCGCCAAAAAGTATTTTAACTTAGCTTAAGTGGATAGTTGTTAACTTAAGTCTGTAGCTGGTTACACTAATCTCGACTATTATCTAAAACTGGACCAGGAAAGGTGTCCGTCCATACAAGGATGTTTAACTGAAACCCTAAAGGTTGATGAATGAAATTTTTTTATATAAGTTTTGTAAGTAAATTGTAAACTAAATTTCAAAACCAGCCCGCGTATTCTTCGTCATCTTTACATGTGGACGCGTTAAACAAAATCCTAGTTCAAAAACTATAAAGAGCTCACCTCAGTTTGATGATCAAACTGTCGATTCGCGTTAACTTTGCCTTAAAACTTCGTCCTAGCTTTAATTATAACGTGAGTTGCGTAACATGTGAGTGGTCCGAAGTGAATATTATTTTAGGAGTTCAGAGACCGTGCTCTAGCTTCCACGTCTGTCGCAATACCGACCTTGTCTACTCAATCATAGAGTTTATTTTGTACTGTGAACTTTTCTAGTATTTATGTCCTCTAGGTTTCAATGTGCCGTCACATGTCGCATATCACTCAACGGCACGCTTCCTTTTCGACAATAATAAAGAAAAAAGTTTGGACGAGTAGGTTTGAAGAAGCTGTTTCAATGAAATTAAAAGGTGATAGATTGTTATTTGAGAAAACTTCGAAAGAAAGTATTTTGTAGCGGTGACCGACATTTGGCATCTCGGAAATCAGAAGTTTTGATAAAGCTTAATGGCCCTTTAAGTCCAACTCCGATAAGACCATTTGACACTGAAGTACCTACACAGATAGTGAAGTCTAACGAGGAATATGGTCTCTTTCCTAATCGTTGACTCATGAATCTATGCTGCTCTAAAAGAATAAGATGCTAAACGTATATTTGTCTGTTTTAGTAAATTAAAGGTGAGTCCGATTTACACTTCAGTAGCTTCCCACAATCCTATTGACCTCGTTAATCGAGTGTTATTTATTTAGGGAAGATCTATTTTAGAGTGTTATAGTAAAGAGTTTCTCGTCTAGAAAAAGTTTGGTTTTTATATCTGATGATGCAGTGTAATTGTGATCTGTTCAATTCATACTTTTCCATCTCTATGAAAGGTAATATTTATATTATCATTTCGTACATCATTACTTGTCATGTTTTTTAAAATTAAATATGCTGTTTTTCTGGTGATTCGGTTTTGGTTCTTGTAATTCGTTGGAGGCAGACTCAATTTTTAATTACACCGCTAAACTTTTATATAAACATAAAATAAAAAATGCAGCAACAAAACAATGAAAATTCTTGCGATTAGGAAGTACTTTCAACAATTACAGGGTAACATATTGACGATGCTAATGTGATGCTAGAACAATGAGATGATCTACCACAATTAATCTGAAGGACATTTATTTTCAGTGAGTGATATTCCTTTCAGAAAATAGTTGATTGGAAAGGTTTTAATCCAGAAATAGCATAAATGATCTAGATAGATTATTTTGTGCTATGTATTAGACATCACCAAGGAAAGACAGTGTTTAAATCGATAAGAATTTCGCACTCATTAGATCTGTCTTAACAACAATTTCATGTCAGGAATCATCAAAATCAATCAATCAATCATCAAAAAAAAAAAACAAAAAAAAAACAATCAAATCAATAAAAAAAAAACAATCAAAATCATTAAAATTAAATTGAAGTATTATCATTTCTGATTCGACACTTTGTTTACATTCCCGTGCTAAAGATAAGACTAGACTATACTCCCCTTGTCATAAAATTTTCTTGTGTAGCAAATATTTTTATGACTTGTATTGGCGCAATATTTTCTTCTAACGTTATTTCGATGTCTCTCGATAACTTTTATGGTATTTCCACCAATAAGTTTACTGATATCATGTTGCTATAGATGGCGTTTACTGCTTTGCGGGACAATGGCTACGCTAGGCTCTCGGTTGAATCGGTCATGGTTATAGTGCCTACATGAAACAGACCAGAAATGCGGCATATTGTCTCGTCAGTTCCATTTGTCCCATAATGGGATTTGTTGATACTTTTTACTATTGAAGTAATGGACTGGAACTATAGATACTTACATAATAATATTATTGAATATACAACGGCAACGTATCGAGATCCGCAGCTAGATTTTATAACACCTTCTCAAAAAAAAAGGTACCTACTGCCCATAAGAATCACCCTAATAGTGAGTCCTCACATGAGCAGTGTCTCGCTACTTTCGCGTGACGTAAATTTTTTTCTAAAGATTTTCTCTCCAATCAGCCTTTATCTTCTGTAACAATCCCAATTTATTTTCCCTATAGTGATATTTTGCACTGACCTATCTGTATTCAAGTGAATCCGGGGTAAAAAGCCTATAGTAATAAAATGGCGAACAGTAACGGGCCTCGACCGCGCCAGAATGTGTGGCAGACGTGTTCAGCAAAAAGCGGGCCTGGCAATGTTGCCATATTCGTTGATAACGATTATTATGCGGCCAGCAAGCGTTATCAAATGATCGCTGCGTGGACTGTTTTGATTTAAATGATGATTTTTTAGCTGGGATTGAAAGGAAAATGCAGTAGTTGTGCAAATGAAGTAGATACGGTGTATGAGGAAAATGATGTTGGATCATCCTTCGAGGCGGATTTTTAAATAAAAAATGAAGAGTGTTTCTGAAGTAAAAAACAAAGATGAAGGAAGTGTGTTTAGACTGTGTTGAAAATAAAGGAACGTACGTACTGTACATATAGTTTGCAATAAAAAATAAAAACAGAAAGGTACCTACAAATCGATGAATCTTTCCTGCTTGATACCTTATATTTCATAAGAGCAATGAACATCAAACAAACTCAAAGCATTTTTTTTCCATTAAACTATGTATTTACAGGCACTTTTGAATTTTCAAGGGGTCGGTCAGTCAAAAATATGAATCTAGTTGCCCACTCCAAAGCGTAGTAGGTACATATGGAGAAGAACGGACAAGAAACTCCACGGACACATAAGCCATGGCAGCTAAGAGATGACCAGTCCCAACTGACGGCGTCCGTTCACGAACATGACGCATGGATCAGCACCATTCAGCTCTCCAACACACGCGCCACCACCAGCGAGACATCTGAGTGAGCATGACATACTCACAGCCGCCAGCGCACATTCAAGTCAATGAAATACTACCTAAATATAACAGTAGCTCGCTAGTCTATTATCCTTCCAACAATTACGCAACAACAGAGTCAGATCGTTATCAAACTTTTTTGTAGACAGAATAGAGACATAGATAATAAATAGCACTGTTGAACCTGTCAATTGAAGTTAATGGGTAAATTGGACTAAAAAACGTCTCCCAGGACAATTGTCGAATGTCCAGTTGGTTTAACCAAGCATCGAGTGTATACAAGGAAACTACTGACCTACTCGCGGCTTTGATTACACTTTTGGAGTCAGGCAGCGCCGGTGACATATTGCTCAAGGGCTCAATTAGTTTTAAAAATGGAGTTTTACAGTATTTAAGTAGGGAAGTATCACCTTCGATATAGAAGAACTTAGAATTATCTTTGAAAGTCTCAAAATCCATGTTCAGCTACCATACTTTAATTGCTGCTTCCAATACTCAAACTACAGTTAACAATAGTAATTGTGTCCTAAGAGCCTGGCAATGACAATGCAACGACAGTTATCGAACTTTTTAATTTAGATGACAGACGTATGCTATTTACATTTGAGTATGGATTACAAATATAGATTACAAGGAAAAAGGACAGATAGATTGTGGAAGAGATGTTAAGGTTAGAAGTAGTAAATACTGAGATGACGGCTCATCACCAACATCACCAAAAAGAACAATACAGTTACCGTATTCGTGACACTAAAAGTTGTGACGTAAAAAATAAAAGAAGTTACGAACAAAACAAAACGTAAGCGTCGGATCCGCACAGACGTCGCGCCGTCTAATTGGAACCGACGAAATACCTAGACGACGTTATGTGACATATCAAAATTCCACAATTTGGATATATTGGTCTGGTCGCTCTACGGTTTGATAGTAAAACGAATGAAATGTTCTGTTCTTTTCATCTCGGGTGTTAGGAAATAAAATATGATTGCATTTTAAAAATAACAGTGGTTGAGGACACCTGTTGAAGAGAACGTGGATGCATGTGGGTCTTGGTGAAATTCGAAGCACGGGGGAATATTCAGCGATTATTGCATATATGGAAATAAATGAGGTATTGCAGTTGTAGGTAACAGATAAAACCTTCATAAATCATCAGGTAGGTTTCTGTCAAGACACAAAAGCACAATATTTGCGTCTTATGTCAACTTGAACACCTAGAGTAAAATGCCTTTCTTCTTTTTAACACAAGACATGGTAAGTACTTAGTACGTACATTACCTGCTTGACCAAGTCATAACAGTCCGCTGAGACAAATTGATTTCGTCTATGCTAAATCCTAGGGCCGACAACCCCGCACTATTCGTTATGGATGCTAAAACCGACTTATTATTACCAACATACCTTTGAAAAGACGCCTTAAACAATTTAATATTCCTCCAACATTAGTTAGGCTAGTTAAAACTAATGAAAATACTTGAACACTTATGTACGCACAAGTAATTTAATAAATTTTAACTCATGTTGCGAGCAACAGAAAGGCGTCAATTAAAAAAAATGCAGCAGTATTTTTACTATTTTTTCTTTATTATTTTAAGGGTGGCGGTATGTATTTGCAGCCAATGGCGGCGCTATATAGAAAAACAGCAAATACGGTCAAGTGAAAAAACAGTTTGTTTTTTTTTTTAAATTACGCCTGAATAAAAAAGTTTTCCATATTTTTTTTACTAATAGACGCTTACATAAACTGGAAGTTTGACGAACTTCTATGATCTCTGAGTGATCTAACTCTTGTTAATTTGATACAAAACAGTTTGTAGCACACTAGGTACTGATTTTGTCATTGCACTTATATAATTTGTGAGCAAATTATTCATATAAACCGAAAGGACAAAGTATGGAACACTTTCATTAAATATTAATATGAGAGTCACCAACTTCTTCGCTAAAGTGCAGGAGCCAAGTATTGAATATACAAACCAACCGACCTTTTCAAAACTGACTTTACGATTACATGTCGTTACGTTTACATTATTTAGGAGTGGACTCCTCGACCTTATCGTATCTGATGCATTTTCATTACAGCTGTTCATTACGCGGGTTTAGCTACCAATGACACACAATTAATGTAACCGGACAGTAGGGACGCCAGCTTGCAGGAGTTGAGTGGGATCAGTTCCAAAGAATATACAAATAGTTATTATCATTAGGAGAAAATAAGGCGTTTTTTTTTTCGGCCTGGGCCTGTCAGGCTCTTACTAGCCAAAACCATACGGTTTTCATCGCTAGGAACCTTATGTTCTATTGGATCTAACTACGGCTTTTTACACTACACATTTTAACCAATATTTCTGTTTTCTCAACCTTTAAAATATTTATTTTCTGAAACAACTAACTAGGTATACTCTTGAAGGATTTTTTAATTTCTTTCACTATAAGCATCGCCTTTGTACGTATTTTTCTGTTCTTTTCTTCTAGTCTGTTTATAATATTAGTGTACATGAACATTTTAATAAAATAAATAAATCCATGGCAACCCTAGGCCAGGAGGGCGGGTGCGGATATACGCGTTAATTGCGAGGCCACCGAGCCCATAGATCGATCGACACCATTGTCGAACTCCGACCATCGTGTCGCGGGCCCCATGGATCGCGATGTAGCAGACAGACTACGACTACGACTATGTTGCTACGATGATTGCAGTTTTTATTGGGAATTTAATCTTGGTTAAGTCAGATTAGGTGAGTTAATTAGGCAAAAAATACCTATTTTTGAGATTCCTGTAAGTGTAAATTAACTGAAGTATTATAACGTTTTATCATAACATTTGATTACATTGACATTGATTTACTTAACTTACAAGTTAATTGTAATATTGTACACCTGTCGCGATTATATGTGTTTTATTTTTTAGTTGGTGATAAGCGTGTATTTTGAAATAGTATACATATATAGGCAAACTGTGAGTCAGTATGCTAAAATAAAACTAGGAATTTGATTTAAACACCCGAACATTAAAAATAGCATACACCTTTCGTAAAGCTAATGAAACATATTTAGCACACAGTAATAATTTTCATAAACTTTTTTATTGAAGCTATTTTTGTTTTAGAAACACAAATACTTAAAAATATTTTTGTTGTAGGTAGGTAAGTACTGGAAATATCTGGTTTTTATAGCTTCGGCGTAGCTTTCAATGCAAACGATTTTCTTGATGATTTAGTTGCCTATCTATTAATTATGCACCAGGGTCTCGCTCGTATCAATTTTGTGGCGAACCTAATCCTTGTACTAGGAATCTAGAAGACATATTTAGCTCGGTGTAATGCCACATACGGACATTGTGGTATTATAGGTTTCCTTTTTTAGGGTTCCGTACCCAAAGGGTAAAAATGGAACCTTATTACTAAGACTGCTGTCCGTCCGTCCGTCTGTCACCAGGCTGTATCTCATGAACAGTGATAGTTAAGACCGTTGAATTTTTCACAGATGATGTATTTATCTTCGTGCAGACTAGCGCGACGCGACACCGGTTATTGTGAAGTGAAGTTTTCTTGGAAATTGTATTGTTCGAGTCGCGTCGCGCTGGTCTGAACGAGGCTTTTCTGTTGCCGCTATAACAACAAAAACTAAAACAGAATAAAATAAATATTTAAGGGGGGCTCCCATACAACAGACATGATTATTTTGCCGTTTTTATAGTTATTGGCACGGAACCCTTCGTGCGCGAGTCCGACTCGCACTTGGCCGGTTTTTTTTTCGAATAAGAGCCCTTTATCCAAATATTGTCATTATTCGTTAATTCTGATTTGTAATTTTCAGTTTCCTCACTACGAGTAAGTGCAATTTGATTGAAAATCGTTGGGTATTAAAATTGTTCTGATTTTGAGACTTTAAGTTGTTCCGAAAATAATTAGTACAAAACAGTTATTTAAGAATGATATTTGAATGATACAACTGAAAGATTATAGTATTGTTCAACGCAATGACGTCACCTAAAAGCGATAAAATCTTTGCAAATAAAGCTACAAATTAAAATTAACTACTCAAGTCAAAACATAGTTTTTAATTCAATCTCCGTAATGATTAAAATTAAACGAACAGAGCGTTTTTGTAGAACAATTCGCACTATAAACCTAACTATAATTATTTTACTAGAACAACACCTGTTGATCATTTCTGCCCAACATACAGGCTAAGAGGTACATGAGGCCCGCGACTACGCGATTATTTATGGGGTAGTAGGTAGTTTTCTAAAATTTTTGAAATTCAGAATTTGTAGACGTCTTGAAGAGTTAAAACAGTTAGATCTCCTATCTTATGTGAAATGGTAATAACCTAACAGTACCTAAAGTAATACCTACAGCAACTGCAATGGGTTCATTCCATAGGGTGTTTTACTCAATATGAGAAAAAATCTAAAAATATATTATTGATATAGCTTAGGCATAAAGCAGTCGGAAAACGTTAGTTTTAGTTCATAAAATAGCAAACTAAATTTTAAAATTCAATTCAAAGATTTCAGCTTTTTTAATCTGTTTCATAATACCATAGTAGTCGCCATGACATTACGTCATACGGGTATGTAAACTTAGAAAGTGTAAACTTAAAAGGAGATTTATACAATTATAACTTAAAAAATATCACTGCATTTGTTTACACAGCCAACTGATGTCATAACCACAGAGCAATATGTCCAGTCCGTCCACTGTGTCCAGCTTTTTCGTCAAATTACGCGCGAAATTTGAAATTGTAAATTTAAATGCATTTTTATGGCACTTAACGATTGAATTAAAAAAATTGTGATTTTTTTAGTGGTTAATTAGCACTATAGAATCTAATTGAGACACTTTTCAAAAATGAGTGTAATACCGTATTGACGACTGCGTCCCTAGCCATTTTATAAATATCATTGCATTTCGCTCACCACTCTGACACAAGTGTGTTGATTTTGGCAAACCGTCACAAGTCTCAACTGTAGCACTTATAGGAAGATCTATGTGATTATCTGACATTGTGTAACATTTTCTCCTTCTGTCTTTCTTCTTTCGTGTCGATAAACTGAATCGTCTCATGGACTATACAGAATAGTCAGGTCAGTAGTTTTCAATAGATTTTCCATCTGTCTATATATACACAGCAGGTTTCTAGAGTTTATACTTCCTTATCACAAAATCTATTGTTTCGACGAAGTTACGGGCCTTTTCTCATTCGTATTCCCTACGGACGTAAGACTAGTTTGTGGCCCGAACTAAGAATGAATGAAAGCACGATGTAACAAGACGTGTCCTTACACATCTTGTTAAATCGTGCTGTCATTCTCTGTGTGTCTTCATTGTCGTTCTCTATGTGTTTTTGCCCTTCCGAAAACGTTAATTAATCGGTAGTAGGGTTCATACAGAAGTAACGAACTACTTTCGGACGGGCCCATTTCTTCGTTGATGGACTAATAACCACGTTGGCGACGTCGCAACGCAGAAGCTTAAAGTGAGCTCCCAAAATCGCTGATGATTTCCCGTTTCACAAAGCCTACATCAGCATAAGCTTCATCAGCCTCCCGTTAGTTAGCCTGATAATGAAGTTTATCAAGCTGATGATGATTTCAATTAGAATTCTATTCATAATTTCATCTCAACAGTTACAAATGCACAATAACCCCACGATGATACTAACGAGTACAGTCTTATAAAGATAGCGGGCGTCGTAAAATATAATAATTTTACGTATGTTAATATATAATAGGACAGTAAAGCCAGCCGAGTGCGACGCCATAATGGAGGTGTGGCAGGGCGGAACGGCGTGTTAACAGCCATAGGACTTGCAGCTAGGAGTTTTAGCGTTCAATTGTCGTGGAAATTTTGATTGTTTGATCAAAAATATATCACTGTCAAAAGTTGGGTGCCAAGAAGGTTTACAAACTCTGCCTTCCCTAAAACTCAATTTCATTATAATTGGTTTAGATTATCTCATTTTAGAAGAACCTGTAACAGTGTAACTATTTTTTTTGTATATCAAGTAGGGTATTTGTGAACGAAGGTCTTATATTATTGGTTTATGATGTTTTGGTTTAAGAAATTGAATCTCGGATGTAAGGACCAGAAAATAGTTGTATAGGTAGTGTGAGTTTGTTCTCAACTCATTATGTACGATCGGAATTAAAACATTCACAAATACTTAATTGCACTGGAATTACTTCGATAAAAGCACTTGCACTGAAAGTAATGCAAGTGATACATTTTTATTTTTGGAAAACCAACACGAAGGGCCTAAAACCAACACACAGTTGCTCACAGCAGTCACAACTTCTCTCATTCTACTGAAATTCTAACCTAAGGAAGATTCACGTAAACCAGACGCCATTTAGACGAGTAGACACACAACACTTGCTCTAAAGATTTACAATCGCACCCGAGTCCCGACTTCCCGACATTAACAAAGGAAAAAACGAAGGATCTCGAAAGGTAAACATTTTGGCTAAACATCGTACCGAAGCAGTAAACAGTTGCCACGTTTAATGTGTAGAGTGTAAAGGTGAAGATTTTAATGATTATCTTAATAGCGTAGTTATTCAACCAAAATTAGTTCAATTGGAAACCGATAGAGGCAAGATTGATGACAATAGTTTCATTAGAAGAGATGAAAGGACCAATGATCAATGTTAGTCTATGTGTACAGCTATGATCGACGTGACTAGCAATAATACTTCATTCTTAAGGTGTGACACAGCAAGCTGGTCTTACGTAGTTTATTTGAAAAATGCAGTTTCTGATGTTGAGAAAAACATAAATAATAACATATATAATATTCTTTTGGCTTAACTTGACATAAATATGCAGAAAATATAATTAGTACTATATCATGGCAAAGTCTTATGTCAGTAGACAACGTAAAGACAAAAAGCTAGAATAGCGATATTTCATGCGTGACATGACAGGTGCAAATTCTCAAGCTATTACATGTTAAAGTTTATTGTGAAGGCGTGGGATTCAAATTATATTGAATTATGATTAATCATGTAAGAGGATGATACATGTATTAGGAGAATTTGTAAATCAATGAATACGAATGTTAATCTTGTGCAACATAGACATAGCGAAAGCAAAAACCAAAAGAAATGCTTTCCAGAAAATAGTGAATGATTCACGAAAGTGATTAGTGAATGCTTTCCACAGGCGAATAAACATTGAAAAGATTACTTTTTCTTCTTATTTAGTAAGACGTGCAAATACGATCAACCCCGACGAGATTGGCATAGCTATTCAGATTATCATGGCTTTGAGACTTCATTGTAGTATCATCATGATCTTTTCTTCTCGTATAATTTCTAAAGTTGCAGCAAAAGCATCATGGTAATCCGTTACGGGATTCACCAGAATTCTTCGTATTAAGTCGCCGAAACGAGGCGTAAATCTATAGTTTTGACAATAAACCAGTAGCCAAAAGTTCACGTAAGTGATCGCAACTGGCAGCGACTAGTCCGAACTAGAGCGTGCAATGACGTCACCCATTGAGTCGCACGCGCAACGGATCATCAGTTTATCATTATTAGATTTTTATCTTTACGCTTCTCTTAGATTTGCGGCATGGGCAGAAGTGTTATCAATGCATTGATAGTTCAATGTTCAATCAATGACTGTAAGTTGTTTTAAATCTTTCACATCTTTTTTGAGTATACTCTTTCATTTCTCGCGCACATCAGTCAGCGTTTCAAATGATTCTGTATTATGTAAGGTCGTTGCAAAATATATAGTGTGACTATTAATTATGTTTTTTTCCTTTTGCATTGTTCCCGTAATCGCTTGGTTTTGTGACTTGTTAGTAAAACTAAATTGTCACAATAAATTGATTAGCTTTTTTCCTTTATTTATTTTGTTAATAAGATGTTGTTGTACTTGAATAGTAATTCCTGACCGAGTTTAAGAAGAAAGGTTGTTGTAGTCAACCTTTTCTTCGTTTTACTGTTCTTTCGTTTTTAATGTTTCAATTTCCTATGAAGCTGACCAAAAAAATGTATATTGTACACGCATCTTTGGAATATTAATAACCTAATATGGTAGAAAGATAAAACACAATTCAATATAGACTTGTTAGACAAGACAAATATTATATCTTGTGTAAACATGTCAAAAATTTAGTATCGTCCAAATCCACGTGGTTCAGCTTTGTGCATGATCAAATCGTAATAATTGTAGAAACTGTTTCAGGTCAATTAGCTCATCCTTTTCAATTATTGGAACTCATTCTGTTAATGAGGTGATTTTTACCACAACTGATCATCAGCCACATCTGGTAAGATTTGAAACATATTCCAAAAAATTGGGCTTGTGGTAAAGATGGTATACTGTGTTTGAGTTGCTTAACGTAGCAACAGAGTGCAATTAGATTGGTCCCAAGAATCGAAATGATTCAATTGTGATGTTTATTTTTTCATATTCCGTGTTTATATTTTAGACTTGCAAATGTTTTTCCTATATTTTTATCGGCCTATCTACCTACGTTGTTTCTTTGTTTTAGTGTTCTACTTTTAAAAATTAATTGCAATCCCATTTTGTTATTTTTTGAAACTCATCTAATTTTTCGTGATTTTCATAAACAAAATGTGTCAAGGATTTGTCAAGAAAAGCAGTTTTATGGAACTGGACAAGATTTTGTTTCATAACATTTTTTTGTAGGTTCATTCAAAGTGTTGTAACTAACGTTTAATTTTAGCTTGTGTTATCTGTTTCCTACCCACCTGACCGTTTATGAAGGGTGCATAAATGAGGTCCGGCTTTGTACGAGTAAGTGGCATGCGCTTAGTATGTTTTGCAGCCGACCACGTTTGCCGACCACTATTCACTGCTCAGCCTAAAATGGACTCATAATGGCTACTTGTTCCTACGATACACCTGCTGTCATCGCATATTTGCTGCCAGTATTATTCGTATAACGTTCTATGGTGCGGCTAATGATATATTCGCGAATCGATGCGACTTATTACGAAAGCATGCATGATCACATGGAATTTGACAGAACGTTGGTTCAAAATTGACTGATTGATTTGAAATATTGTGATTATTCTATACCTTCCATACGTGTCTTCAAGTTCCATGCGACCGCGAGGATCGCATCACACCACGTCGTAATATAACACTGATCACTCACTGTAACGCGGCTTGTAGACAGCACGAATCCTCTTAACCAACTTGCTGGTCCTCTTGATAGGTGGGCCGAGGGCGACGGCAGAGTTGCCGCGCCTCTCGGCGAACACGATATAGTTCCTTCTATTTTTCAGAGGCACTTCGAAGCGCCCGGAGCAGTCAAGGTGCTCGGGTGGCAGCTTGAGTCGGATGACGGCGTTCTCGTGGGGCCAGTATCCCTGGTGGCGGAAGACGCGCTTGATCTGGACGGTGGCGGCGTCTTTGGCGAGCGACTGGACGCGCGCCTCGAAGGCGGCCGGCGCGCGGTAGGCCCGCCACGCGACGTCGGCGCGGTCGCAGTAGAGGCGGCGCGGCGCGGCGACGGCGGCACAGCACAGGGACAGCAGAGCCCACAACGCCGCGCGCCTTTCTGTCTTCATCGCGCCATCGCAACAGCGCTCAGTGACTCCCTGCTCGTTCGCGGTGCGCCTATGTTCTCCCGTGAGCGGTCGGCGCGCGACTGGCCCCAACTGAATCATTCCCCGCCCACACCGAAATAGTCGCGGTACGGAGCAAGCACGCGTCGCTAATTTATCTCGTCTGATGATTAATTTGCGCTTGTTATATGTAATTAGTGGGTACCATGTCGATTGTTTGATTGGGGTGCGATTGATACAAGTTGAGTGAAAGTTTGAACTTTGAAAACACTTTATTGAAAGTTTTAGGATGATTTTCGTATTTTTTTTACGATAATTATATTTAATTATTTACATTAAATAAGTTGAAACTGTACAACACTGAAACAAAAGACTGTTAAGACACTACAACAATTTTCTTTTATGTGAAAATGTACAATAAGAACTTACGTACGAGTTGTCTAGCAACAAGTTGTTACCTACTGTAGCAGAGATTTTCAACTAACGACTTTCGCTTCGTAGCGGCGTCTACGAAGTCGCTGTAGCGCGTAGACGCACCGTAGCTTTGACCTCAGGCGTAGACCCGCGACCTTGTGGTAGTCACACGAAATATTCATATTTTTTATTTATTTGGTAGCCATTTTTTTTGCTTTTATTGCACTTTAGATATATATGTATATAAAACATTATTGTAGAACAGTTAAACTTTCTCAATAATGTTTGCCATACTCTACTTACCTTAGTTAGAAACATTTTTAAAACCTTAAAGTAATGAGAAAAGTTTTGTAATTACTTAATTTAGACTAAAATTATTTCCAATGATTTAATAAACTCTTATTCGATAAACACAATTTCATCATATTAACTCCATCGTCGCTTTATTGGTCTTCAAGGTCTTGGACTCATTGGTCTTCATAGTCCTATCCTATACTTAGTCTATTGAGTTTTTAGGTCTTAATAAAACCTTGGACCTTATTAGTTCGATGATTAACTTTTTGATAAAAGAATGGCCACCGTTCTCTTTAGTCGCTAACGCAGGATCATCCGTATATCCATGAGTTGTGATCATAGCAGTTCGTTGCCCACAAGAATTGCCCTAAACTGCCCATGATAAACACATCAATTACCCAAATAATCATACCGATTCCTCACTACAAATAAAAAAAAAACCCTGACTCACACATAATACCACCAAACACATCCTTAATACCTGGAATCAGCATCCTCGATTCCCACAGGACGAATGAATGGATGATTGAGACCTAACGGTTTGCGACCAATTGCCTCACATCCGGTAAGAAAAGGTAAAAAAATGTAAATAGTGTGAACACTATGTCTCGGTCGTACTCTCAGAGTCTCAGGTAGATGGTCTCATTCATAATGGTTATGAATGACCGGTGGTTTTGGAGATCCGTAGGTGGGTCACTGAATACGCTACCGTTTTTTGTTTTATTATAGTGCGAAAGAAATTAATTTAAAACTCCTGCAGTAACGAACCTACGTACGTACCTATTTCAGTACATACCTACCAATAATTTAGTTTAATGCAAGACTAAAAATAAAATTGGGTTAGGTTATATTAACTGTTATAAGTGCCTGTACCTAATCTGCAATAATATTTGATCTTTCTCGTCTTTGAATTTTGCACAGTCTATAACATTATAGTCTATACCTACATCATAATATTATACTTTTGTTTCTTGTTTGGCTAAGTATTTTTTACTCCAAGATTCCTCCGAGTTCTTTTAACAGATTTATGAAGGAATTCATTAATATGTTTTATTGTTGGTTGCTAGATGAATTTGTAAGTATCTCCTTAGCGCACTTGTTTGTTTTTTATAGCTGTAGGTACTCCATCACTAAAAAAATATTTTACGTACGAGTAGGTGCCGTTCGCGGACTGAAAATAATATTAATAAACTGTTCCACCGAACCGTACTTAACTAAATTTTGTTTTTTGCTCTGGTGCGGTTCGAGCAAGTTCAAGCTCCGAGTGGAATACCTTACATTTTCCACTTATAGCACACAGAACCCATCATTCAATGTGGACACAAAATATTTTTTTCAGTGTACACAAAAACGTGTGGCCCTGATGGCCGGAACTTACCTTTTGTCGTGTACCATTGAGCGAAGCACGTGCGTTACGGTGTAAAGACGGCCTTCGTTTGTAGATGAATTACTGCTAATATTGGCTAATAGCTTACATGATGATGTGGACGAAATAAAGGATATTTCGTTTATTATTTGCAGTATGGTTATAACGGATATTCAGTATCAGTGAAGTATTTATTGAAGCGCCATTGGCTGTAGGTGCGTCTTCTTACTCACGCAAATCCATACTCACTTCATTTGACCAGTCAGCATTTAAGCAAGACCCAGTCGAAGCTACAGCTTTTTTTTAATGGTTTACTTATCTTAAATTTTCAGGAACTGCACCTGTAAAGCTAAATATGCCTACAGTATCGACCGAGCAGAAATTATTTTTTTCTATTATCTTCACTTTTTAGAGTTCCGTACCTCAAAAAGTAAAAACGGAGCCCTTTAGGTAAAGGATCACTTCGTTGTCCGTCCGTCTGTCAGTCTTTCAAGACCCCTTTACAGGAATGCGTGGAGGTATCAAATTTAAATTAATATTAAATACGTTAGTTTAAGTTCCCTTTTTTTTTTTGGGTGGGAATTCATCAAATGACTTCTGCCGCTCTGGGTGGAGCGGGAGGGCGTGTCAGACTCTTACTGACTAAAACCCACCCGTGTTCCTTCTGTTGCCTGTGCAATGCCAGGGGGCCACGGTATACCTTTCGGACTTTCCCGCAACCCCGGCAGGCAATGGTCTCATCGGACCCCTTCACTTGCTGACATCTCTTTGAGGCGCGCGTGGAACACTACACGTCGTCGACCCGGGCCTGGTCCTTACCGGACGGCGAGCTACCCATTGCTCACCGTCCGCAAGCCCGCGCCTACGCTGGCCGGGAATCGGCAATCGATTCCCGACGCCCAGGGCGTCTCCTCCTGCGGCGGCTAGGGGCGTGAGGGCGCGAAATTTGCCTCTCCCGCACGCGCTCCGCCTCCTCCTTCGCGAGCATTACTGCTTCATAGAAGGAGGTGACGGCCTCCCATGCCCTCTCGCTCCGTACCATGGCCTGGACCAGGGCCGGACGCGAGAGATCCCCGCCACCGATCGCCTCCACGAGGACACGGCGGTGCTCTGCCCAAGCCGGGCATACCTCCACCGTATGCTCCACCGTGTCCTCCGGGCGATCCACGCAGTGATGACACCCGGGCGTTTTCTCCCGCCTTATCCAAAACAGGTACCTCCCGAAACAGCCGTGTCCGGTGAGGACCTGCGTCAGGCGGAAGGTGAGGACGCCGTGGCGCCTCTCCAGCCACTCCTCAAAGAGGGGACTTATCGCCGCAATAGTGGCGTGCCCAAGTTTAAGTTCCCTTGGAGCTCTAAAATAATCAAGCTTCTAATTCAACGTAACAAAAAAATACGGCCATATACGCGACATATTATGATATTCGCAAATAAATCAAAGCCTACAGGGTACTTCTACTTCCCGTTGATCTAGAATCATGAAATTTGGCACGAAACAAGGTCTCACAGTGGAAGTAAAGGAGAAAAGTCAGAAAATCGTAATATTGTAGTATTATCACATTAAAAAAATTAAGATCTAAGAAAAATGTCTCTTGTGAAAACTGCAGTTTTCTTCAGAAATTAAATTTAAAAGACTTTTGAATAAATCATCATATGTTCAGCTATATAACTTAAATTCACTTACCTAAAGTAGTACCTAGCAATAGAAAACAATCTTTCTTTTCGATGATCATTACAATTTTGTAACCCAATGTCATAACGTTGACACAAATAAGTGAAAGCAATGGCAGAAAAAGACAGAATAGACAAATATTCCCATCTCGGTCTAGCAAAATTAGGAGAAGAAAAAAGTTGCTAAATCCGAAACATGTGTTGCACCGTTGCACTTTACAAATCGTTTTACCTTAAGCTATACTAATTACAAACAGGTGGGAATTTAAGCTTTCAAACAAAAGTCCCAAAATTGTTTACAAGAAATGTTTTATAAACCAATAAAATAAAGCCATAAAGGTGTTATAAACGGGTATTGTTTGAAAACACGTGTTTGTAATTACAGTCGTGGGAACAGCAAAAACAATAGTTTTTCAAAAACCTTTTTTTTTTGTTTTTCTTATTGTGTTTTATATTTTGGTACAAGGATTGAAGTCTATGCAATTATTTTAAAGGAGAGTGATAAGTTCATTTATTATGACTTTAATTAGATTTGTGATTTCTTTCAACTTGAAAATTCATATAAAAAAAATCATACAAAACTAAGATTTTAGATGTATTTTTGGCATTGAAAATGCTTTTTCGATCGCTTCTGTAGGGTACCCGTTTTCAATAAAAGTGCGACCGGGGCCCTATCGTCCTCAATGATTAACGTATAGAAATGAAAATGGTATCGAAAGATGCGTTACTGAAAGGGATACCATAATTCATTTATTTATTTTATTAAAAAACATCATCATTTTTTGACCATTTTTTGGGCTTTTTTCAAAGAATTCAAACTCAAACTCAAAGCATTTATTTCAATTAAACCATTTACAGGCAGACTTTTGAATTGTCAAGGGGTCAGTCAGTCAGAAATATGAAGCTTGTTGAATCAAACGTTTCAAAAACAAAAAAATAAATTAAAAAAAACAACTGGAGAATTCAAGGGCTTCAAAATGATGCCATTCTGGTTTCGATAGGATTATATTAAGGGTAGATGTTTACCCCTTTCAGAGACACCTTTTTGGTGATTTCGCAGAAGTATTTCGTTCAGAATCTGGCCATTTGTATTTTTTTGACAACGGGGTACCTCTTGGCCTGCATCTCACCTGATGGTAAGTGATGAACAGACCGAAGGTGAAAGCGAGGTTCCCCGGAATCCTCAACCACAGACGAACTGACTATCTTACCTCTACTGTCGAAACACAACAATGCTGTTAAAATTGTTGCTATGGCGACAGACATAGATAAGATGTTGGTTGCTAGCCAGGCGGACTTTGAGCAAGCCCTACCAACAGCCAAACCGAGCAAAAAATTTTGCCCACACTGGGAATCGAATTCGGGAACTCTGGCTCTGAGACATGTGGCTTAACCACTAATCGACTACAGAGGCAGTAGTCATTTTGTATTCTTTTGCACATACATGTTAGGTCATCCAAGCAACGTTGCAACGCATTCTTACTTCTATTCTCAAACAGGTGCAACAACTAAATGTATCCTCATACAAAATCGCCCAATGTCCACCTCACTCCACACTCAACAACTTCCAAAAAAGTTGTAAGTTCGCGTAAAATGGTCCAGATGGTCGAATTTCGTGATGTCTTCATTACAGCCTGCCCGCGGTAGTAAGTCATCTTAATGCAAAAATGACAAAATAAATTATAATGTTGGTGCCCGCGCGAAACGCTAACATTTGGTGGGCGAAACGGATGAAAACTGGCTCTACTTGATGAAATAATAAAGGTCTTTATGATGTCTGTCTATTTGACGCATTTTTTGTCATAACAGCACAAAAACCTGGTTACATGAATTTATAAAGGATCAACGTTTCTTCTGGAAAACCTCACAAGATAATTAATCTCACGTATTTTAGTACTCAACAATTAAAACTCTGTCATTCTAGGTATTTGACCTACACCAAAGAATGTATTATTTTTAATTAAAATAACAGGGATTTAATGGCTGTATATACGAGTTAATTAAGAAATATCTTCAACATATTCCAAGTACCTAATTTTATTGAGCTGAACTTAAAATAATCCTTTGTTATTTTGCTTATTGTTTAACTTTTATACCTAAGCTTTTTTAAATAAAATACATATAGAATGTTTCTTTTTATTTCGTAATAAATAAAATGCACACACAGGGTTCTAATAGGTATGAGTTTTTCGCATCAGAACCCTGACTAAAATAAAAACTAAACGTCATTAAAAAAATGCCTTTTGTGTGTCTAATTGAAATAACTGACTTGACTTTGATAATACCTAATTTATCGAAAAACTTGGGTCAACGGAAAAAAGGTTCTATTTACTGAGTCGAATAAATAATCTCCTTACATGTAGAGCCACCTCCGAACCCCTACATCTCGGCAGGCCACCCTCAGTGACGTTCGTTTCTCGTTAACCGTATAATTGTTTAAATTGTCATAATTTCGCCCGCATAATGTTGCCACATAAATATTTATTTATCGGCCCACTACTGATAACCAAATTGCTGATGACCACCGCTCCTCACTTGATTTAAGAGCTTCGTAACTGTGGCCTTACTGCTTTTATTGTGGAAACACGTAATTTGAGTTTGAATTAAATTCCAGACGATGAGGTACGAGGACGAGATATAGGTAGTGGTAAACTTGAAAACAAAAACGAGAACTTCACGAAGTGAGATATGACTACCGAGATGTCTGGATGTTACAGCTGATATGATGGAGCCTCCTACATCGCTACCATCATGTTTTAATCAGTACGTAATCGGTGTTTCGCAAGCACTATTTAACCAACAAGTTCACCCAAATGCATTACGCTTTTTGTCTGAAATTGAAATGAAATAGGTACTTACAGAGGAAATTTAAGAAGAGCGCGTTCAATAAGTACTGCTCATGTACCTACGTTATGTTCTTGTTGACACTATCAAGTTTGGTAGCTGAAGTCATTCCCAGATAATCAAACACTTCCAACGCGATTTCAAGCTCGTGCACGCTGATGAAATGCTCTATGCATATTGTGACATATTGCACAGTAATTGCTTTGATTTACACCACCATTGGTTCAGTTTTTTTTTTATCTCCGTCTTTAATCCGAATGTAGGGCTCTTTCGGATTCTAGCCTTCTTACAATACCTACAGAAAGAAGCAAGCATTAATCACCATATTTGCTCAATGCGCTTCTTCAGTTTTCTCCACATTTCCGAAGTCTATCATCCTAAGAGTAGCATACGTCGACTCATGGTAGTCCCAGATAATTCAGCATAGAAACAAAATGATTAGTATCACCAGTAGCAGTCTGTAAGCAGCACACGAACGGCGGCCGCCAAAGTATCCATTCGGTAGGTCGCGCGTGGTTTATTTCTCTCGCGCCACGGAGTAAATATAACTCGCATGTTACGGGTGTTAGCACTACTACGGGAAGATTCAAGTCGGTTGGAAGTCGTAGAGTTTCGAATGGTTGAATGATGGATAGAACAAGTGAGTTTGTTTTGGAACGTTATGTTTTAAAGTGGTTCCTGGAACCTACTATCCAAGCAGTTATTTGCAACCACAATTCCTTTTAAACTTATTACCTACTCATTCGGTACTTACTACGTACAATCTCGTTTATGATTTCAGTATTATGCGGTTGGTGCAGTTATTAGCAAACATGTGAGTTGACATGACACGAGTTGTTTTGAGTTAGTTGACATGAGTTTAACTGTCACTACCGAGACACAATATAATTTTTATTGTTATCGACTTCTAAAGACTTCTGCTTTGGGAATTTGATGCGCCACTTCTTCCCAGCTAAAGCACTAGGAAGTGGTGAAGGGGGCGTTTGGGGGGACTGTCTTATGTACCTAATTTTGACGTTCGAAAAGTGCTGATTCTCGACCTAATTTGAATAAATTACTTTTGATTTTTGAAAAGGCAAATCGTTAGTTGAGGGGATATTACTTATTTAGTGCAGTCCAGGGACCATTTTGGTTACCCATTGAAAGGGTTGTCGATAGGGTTTTTCTAAGCAGTTAGTTAAAAACCCATACGATGTGGGTAACCCATTTGAACGGCTTAATTTAAGCCATTCAAATTTTGGTTATCCATTGAAAGGGTTTTCAATTGGGTTTTTCTAAGCAGTTAATCTAAAACCCATACGATGTGGGTAACCCTTTTGAATGTCTTAATAATGTAAGCCATTCAAAAGGGTTATACTTTCAACTCACTTAAAAATAACAGCGTAACATTCCGACTCGGAGCAATGTAATATGATCTCTCGATGATGGGCATAGGTTGCAAAATGAAATAGCACGCGTTAAGCTTCGTGCAGACTAGCGCAATGCGACAGCGCGAAGTGACACCGGTTATTGTTATACCGTGAAGTTTTCTTAGAAATTGTATTGTTCGAGACTCGTCGCGCCGTCGCGTCGCGCTAGTCTGCACGAGGCTTAAAGGTTTTGAAGTACACACCACCTTACTATGTACTATGTAGGCATATCAATCTGAAATGTAGGTAGCACGTGTAAAAGAAATCTACAAACCTACGATGTCTAGTTAAATAAAGGCAATGTACGCCAGCGATGGTGGATGGTGCGTAGTGTTCGCTCCACCCCACCCATCACCTATTTAGCAAAATTTTATTGAATAACTTTAACAAAACCCTTATATTATAGGTTATCATAATGAAGGGATAATCCTTTAACTGGGTTTCAAGTATAGAACCCATTCAATGGGTTATCCATATAGAAGAGATAAAGCTTTTACTGGGTTTAGGGCATAGAACCTATTCAAGGGGTTACATCATTTAAAGGTAGGTAACCTCATAAACGGCTTACCCCTTCGAAAAGCTTAACTCTTAACCGGGGTTGTACGGTCCCTGGTGCAGTCTCGTTACTGCTTCCAGGTAGCCATAAATCAACAATATAATGTGATGATCCGGATGACAAGAGATCATTGTCTCCCTTCGTAGCACTGGATCCAAAACCTGAGAAGTACAAACGTAAGTAGAGTTAAAAGTACTACCTACATATTTCCGGATCTTAGGTTACCTTCTAATCTTAATTTACCTTGGAGATCAATGGGTACAGAGACGAAAACAATTATTTTGATTTCCAAAGCGTTCCACTTGACCAAGAATAGAAGATTAATGGCATCGAGTACAGTATACTAATAGTAGGGGTAATGCTCTCACCTTTACCACGTGACTTAGTGACGTATATTCCCTACATTTGTTAGCCATATCAGGGAATTACAGTAGTTGGACGAGTTGAACTGATAATCCCGTTTCCATAACTTACTGATCGTTATTGGTCAAAAGCTACGGCTTGTCAGCCTTGCTAGCATCATGGAATACATATAAAGGGACCAGTGCTTCACAATCTTATAGCTCAAATTATATGCTACAGTTTGCTCAGATCTGCGAATAATTTTATCTCATTACTTGTTTCGTAGACATCATTGATTTCGTTAATTTCTGTATACTTTGAATCCTTAAAATCGAAAACGTGGTATGTAACATTGGCTTCTCTATAAGACGCCTGTACATCAAGTTTTCAGGGATTAAATCTAATTTCTCTATTTATTTATATTTATGTAAAGGTTCTATAGCTTTTTAAATGACGGCCAGTATGTCGGCTTCAAAACTACATAAAAACTTTTCTTTGACACAATTAAGTATTATTTTGATGTTTGATGCCCTTACACCTAAAGTGGAAATGCACGGTTGCTCGATTCAGCACCCCGATATCGTACTCATATTTCAAACTCTTAATAGTCCCACCCAAGTTTTACAGAGATATTGGTGCCGATTCTCTTGCCTCTAAACTAGACTAAAATTCACCTAAATTTAGTTAACTCTTGTCAAACGACGATTTCCCATTTTGAAATAGACCGATATTTTTGTTTGACAGCACTAAGATGGTGCTGAGTAGGACAAACAAGAATGTACCTACCACGTGGAGTCGCGATTGTCAATGTCGATTTTAGTTAAGTCAAAATTATTTTTAGAGTATTTTTTTTTGCAGAATAGCTTTAAGATGCTCATAGCCAAAAGTAAGGAATTTTAGTGCTAGTTTAGCGTACTAAAATGCGAGATACAATCTCTGTTAAACCTTTGACTCCCATACAAAAGTTGTTATAAAGTTAATACCACTTACAACCCAGCATATAGAAATATCGCCTTAAAAAATTGTCTGTCGTTCCAGACTGGCGTTTAATTAAAAAATAAACACCGTAAGGGCGTCTACAGGCGGGCGGCGGCAGCGCATCTGCGGTCGGTCGCGTGTCGCACTCGCCGGCCGACTTAATTAGATACCACCTTACGAATGGTGTGGAGACGACTTTAGACCAAAGACTGTTGGTTCGTTTGTCAGTTTATAAGCTTTTTTTTTTGCTTTAATTATATGTGACATGCAATTGCTCTTCAGGTTGATAGGTACTATAGTTAACGCGTATTCTTTCAGGAATCAGCTTTTATAAAAAGATCATGCTTATACATTCAGAACGCTAATTCTTAATTTTTATGACCAGAAGACTATGTCAAGAAATACCTAAAAGAACAAAGTGAAAGGATTAGAAGATCTAAAGAGAAGAATTAAAATTTGCAACCATAAAAGTTGCAGTGTCTCCATGGTCAACGCTGTTCTCAAACAATCGCACACCTGTACGTAAAATAAAGGTCTCAGTTAATTTGATCGGACTACCGCCAAAGGCAATTAATAACTTTTGACATTTGTAAGTTTTTCATGCAAAATATAAAAACTAAAGCGAACCACACAAAATATACTTGTTTCTTATTTTATTTTACGAGTATTTATTTACAGATTTTTGGTGTTTTTTTGTGAAAATATGTAGTCTCGTAGTCCTCTCCATGTATTCCACTGTTTCAAACGGTCTTAATACACCTGTACATTGACGTTTGTAGTCGCGGAATGTGCTCCTATTTAATAAAGAATATTGTCATGAATCCTATTTGGCTTGCTATTTGGTTGAAGACAAGGAAGTTTGGCAATAATTCCTTCTGCACATGTGGCTTCCCTGGTAGCTCATTAACGGCAAATTGTATAAGTCTATTAACTGCTCCCAAATTACCATGTTTATATATATATATATTTTTACATTTTTATTTTTACATTCTTCCTTGACATTTAAATCACGCTATTATTTGACATTATAATATACCTACAATTTAACTTTAAATCTTTATTAGTGGCTTTTGTGATCATGATAATTATTCAGAATTGTAATATCAATCACGTCATTTCGTTTTTAATACTTTTTTATTTTTAATAATTTATTTATTTTTATATAGATTATTTTCTATTTTGTGAATGTGAGAACGCTGTAGGCTTAGTGGATTTGCTGACCATAATTATTTTGTTAAGTACCTGGTACCTGTTGAAAGACCTACACTGTCCTCCCATACCTAATAACACTGTTATTT
Organism: Xanthia togata; assembly: GCA_963853775.1. Taxonomy (NCBI): domain Eukaryota; kingdom Metazoa; phylum Arthropoda; class Insecta; order Lepidoptera; family Noctuidae; genus Xanthia; species Xanthia togata. Next base: position 2,628,894 of record OY970797.1, on the reverse strand, counting down.
GAAAATATTGTAAAAACCAATTATTTTTTTTAAAAGAGTAACCGTGGAGTTTCTTGCCGGCTCTTCTCCATAGGAAACGACCAATTGGAACCGTGCACCTAGCTTCTGACGTTTCATAAGTGCCCATGTAGGTTTATGTGAAATAAAATATTTTGAATTTTGAATTTTTGGCTCAATTTCAAAGGTTATGATGACATAATAAAGTTCAAAAGTTATGTTTCACACATGATTTTGTTTATTTTTTTATTGGCCCCATTACATTTTTGATTTGATTGATAATTTTTGACGGTAATATTACATTGTCGAAATTTAAACTACTAGTGCCAAAAGAAAACTTTTTTCTAAAATAAACCAAGATATTCAACTCCACAGATTCCGTACTTATTTACATTTCCGCGTTTACGTCTTATTAAATCTAGTCTACAACAAGTCTTTATTTTAAAAATAACTAGGTTAGAACGAAGATAAGCTTGTGGCTAAGTATTATCAGGCGCACAGCTCGATCGATTAGGTTAAGCTACGCTTGCCGCAGGTGGTCCGTGGATGGGTGACCATCTTTACATACCAAGACCTCTGTGCCTCGGAAAGCACAGTAAGCCATTGATCCCGGCTTTCATTCGTGGATCTTTGACAGTCGTTACGGGTCGTCAGAAGCCTGAAAGTTTGACAACCAGTCTTACCAAGAGGTAGCGTAGGTACACATACAACATAACATCACGCCTTGTTTCCCCGAAGGGTTGGGCAGAGGTGTACCTGTAGTAGGTACACCCACATTTCGCCAGTTATGTTGAAGTCGCATGTAAGGTGGCGAGCCTATTGCCATCAACCGGGCACAAATCCAAACTCCGGGCTGCTACTGAGAAATTCCAGATAGAAAAACCCAATAACACTGCCCGACCCGGTAATCGAACCCAAGACCTCATGCTCAGCAGTGGCGCTTGCGACCGCTAGACCAACGAGGCAGTCGAGGGGGTAGCGTAGGTATTACCCAGTGACTGGGTTGTGGAGGTCCGATAGGCAGTCGCTCCATGTAAAATACTAGTATTTAGCTGCATCCGTTTAGTACGGAAGCCGACCCCAACATAGTTTGGAAAAGGCTATTATTATTTATTTATATTTCAGATAACATGATCCATTTTGTTAGTAAAATAGTGCTTAAAGCTATGTTAGTTCACACATAAACGCATACAATGTTTGAAGAACGGACAGTCATACCTGTCCGCTATCACACTCAGGATGCTTTTGCTACTCACGCGCACTCTATGCAGCAGTGACGCCGCTTTCTTGCGTAAGATTGCCGCGAAACCACCTGAGCGTGCCTCCATGAACATGGCGGAAGCGCTGCAAAAGGGAGGGAGCCTCAGCAGCATCCTGAATGCGTTATTGTATTGGACCCGCAGAGCATTGACAGCCTTTTGCGTATAAGCTGTCCACAGGCTGCTGGAGTAAAACGTCTGACAAAAGGATTTAAATAACAAAATTTTAACCTTTTTTGTGCAGCGGGCAAACCTGCGGGCCAGCATAGTAGCCCTGACCGTCAACGCTCTGCGTTCTCTTTCCATGTCACTTACATCGTTCAAAGAGTCCGTGACTATATGCCCCAGATATATGAATGCATGGACTCTTCGAAGTTCAGTCTTACATAACATAACCGGTGGAACCTTATCCAATCTCCTGCATCTAGGAGCAAAGACCAAGAGCTCGCTCTTTTTCACGTTATACTGCAAGCCATGGCTGGCAGCAAACGTCTCACACATTTGCAGCAGTTCTCTGAGTGCACTGATAGATGGAGCCAGCAGCACCATGTCATCCGCATAACTGATGTTATTTATACAAACTCCATCAACATGGCATCCGATAGGCCTCCTGCTGAGTCCATCTATCAGATTATTTATATACAGATTAAAAAGAAGTGGAGAAGATATACCCCCCTGTCTCACCCCGCATCCTAAAGTATATGGGTCCGAGAGCGCCCTGTCCCATTTAACATAATTAACCTGTCTATTGTACCAATACCCAAGAACAGAACATAACTCCCTAGGCACATTGGCATCACGTAACTTCTTCCACAGGGCATCATAACAAACCATGTCAAAAGCCCTGCTCAGGTCTAAGAAACAGGCATAGACTGGCGTTTTTCTGTCCACATAATATCCGACTGTGTGCTTAAGGCTAAGTATCGCAGTCTCTGTGGACAGGCCAGGTCTAAACCCGAACTGTCCATCATGTAGACATATATAATTAGCTATCTTTTAGCTTATCAATTAGCCTGTCCAGGACTTTTGCCATGATTGTTGCCAAAGATATCGGCCTGTAATTACTTTTGTCGGTTATGTCACCAGTTTTGTTTTTTATCACAGGGACCACAATTGTTTTCAAAAAATCTGGCGGTAAGTATGAATGTGAAATACACAGTGAGTAAAACATAGATAAGACTCTGGGTAGATGCGTACCCGCATGCCTGAGGTGCTCGACGCTGAGGCCGTCATGACCCGGGGATTTACCCCTACTCATACACTGAATAATCTTTCTTACTTCCTTGGCAGAGACCCTGACAAGATTTTCCGGGGCCTGACCGTCCTCAGCATCGACCACATCAGTCACAGGTTCCCGTAATAAAGGTTCCACCAGGAAGTGGGTTTTAAACAATTCTGCAATTTTCTTAGGCTCAGAAACCCCTGCCACCTGAGTTGGACGCCCGGGCTTAACATTTTGCTTATTTACATTCTTCCAAAATTGTGAAAAGTTTTTAGAATTCCTATTGCTAGCTATAATGTCCATTCTAACTTGGTCTTGGTATGCAGAAGATGTATGAACGCAAATAAAGAATTTAATAAACTTACTGAATTGCAATAAATATAATTAATAGGTAACTCGTAGGTGGGTGGGGTTTACAGTAGTTCGAATTTAGAAATAAATAAACTGAAAGAAACAAGCAACCACAGAAATATTAAAAACAATATCTATGCAAGCAACAAACGGGCTTCCCTATTCTTATGTATGATTCCTAATGATGTATATCAGTTTTGACTAGAATTCAGCCACGAATGGATTGTATGTACCTACCTACTTATTTTGTGCTGTTTTATTTCCAAAAATCCTTCAATGCATGTGCTATTCAATTATAATATTTACTAAAGCATGTCGTCTCCACGCATTCCTGTGCGTGTTCAAATACACCTGTAGGTACATTGAATGATGAGGGCTGCAGTGTACTCGCATACTTATAATATCAGATGTTATTTTCATAAATTCAGTGGACACTGGTACTGCTGCCGCGGGCTATACGCGCTGGGACTGTGTGCACTGCAAGTTAAGACGTGCTGCGATTTATAGCTACGAAATCAACAATTGTCACCATAAGTGTCATTATAATGGTTTTATATTATGTCAGCATACTCGTACCTATTATACTTAAAAATTCGTCATAAAATAAGATAGGGTGACGATAACCGACCTTTAATGATTTTATACTGAAGATCACGTCTAAACGAGTAGTGTGAATGACTTGGAAAAAATATACTTATGTTAAATTAAAGCATTTTCTTAATAACTTATTCTGTAAATATTTTAGATTAAATTTATATTACATAGTGTAATTAATTTATAAAGTTATGTCTAACGTGGATAAAAAAATTAGAATCACGCAAAAACTATCAAGCGTAGTTTTCTGAAAGCTTCGCCTATTTAAAGATAATTTAATTATTAATCTTTTTGTATACGTGTTTTATTAAAAATACCATTTATTATACTTATATAATAAGTTAATAATGCATCTAATTTGGGACAGCAGTCCTTGATGGACGAGTCCTATTACTGGCTGGACGTACGACGCGTTGCGTGAGCTTATGACAGAACACGCAAGCTAACTCAAGGCCACTGGCATTTAGTGGCGTCTTAATTTGATAGGTTTATCTATTGGATAGTTTTGCTGGATAGTGGGTGACAGAGCCCTCATCATGGATGTCTGAGAATGTAATTCAACGTCAAAAAAATAAAAATTTGGATACCTATAGGTAGGTACTCCATAAGTTTAGGTAGTTAAATAAACGTAAACAAATCGTAAAAAGGGTTTTTACAGTTGAACTTTCGAGTTTAAAAATACGACAAACGAAACTAAATTTATTTTAGTTTTTTTTTTTTTTTCCTCTTATAATAATGTACATAAGTTAAACTTCGTAGATGTAACTAATTGAGCACAAATTTATAAGTTAGATTTTTATTAATAACATTATATTTTGTAATCTGTCTAATGTAAAGAGCCCAAACACTAAACATCAACGGAATATAACGTTGCTAAATTGAAGAGTAGGTACAAACTGTGACGTGCAAACCTATGGAGTATAGTCTTAATTTTTTGTTCTACGATAAAATCGTCATATTTCTCTATGCTCATAACTTGCACTGAAAGTATTGTACAGACAGGTGCACATCAACCTACTAAAATCTGTCAAATTTCTTTAATAGATTTTCAACTTTATCACTAAAGTATAAGGTTCAAAGTTGATTGGAAAAGTTTGACAGTTTCGGATAGGTTGACGTGCTGGCGTACATTTAGATAAATCTTAAGGATCTCGCGCACTAGACGACTATTTCTCCGGCCAGTCGTGGCCGTCTAGTGGTATTGTATGGTCTGCGGCTTGTTGACCGTCGCGACCAAGTGCGCGATTCGTATCGGTTTCTATAGTTTAGCTGGTCGCGGCCGTCTAGTGCGCGACATCCCTTCACTTTATATCGTCGCTATCTCATGCCAACATTTTGCAAACTAATAATATAAAAAAGCTAACAGACCACAAAGCATAGCTTTTTGTGTGCACCCTCTTAAAATTTTGGGAGGTCATCATTACTTTAGATTATAATCGCGCGGCGATTCGAATCGACATTTAAAATGGTTAAAATCGATATTGTGTAAACTTATCGATACTTGAATTTTGTATCGATTTAATGTGCGATGTTGAATTTCGCCCCAAATACTTGACTTAATGTTATTAAGTGTTTAAAATAAGGGGTTATTTTGTTGAATCAATGGCGTGATCTTTAACTTAATTAAAGTTTGCCAATGTCCCTCTGGCCAATCTTGTGGGCATTTTATTGAACTTTTTAGTCGTATATCCTGGGTCCAAGACGAGCCGGAGAAAGTTCGGAAGTTTTTAGAACCTAGATCAGCTTTCTAATCACGCAACATATTTTCGTAAACGATGAAGACAAATCTGTTTCATTTTGACAGTTCAACAACATTCATTGCGTCATTTACGTTGCTCTGCAGTTTTTTTTTCGAACTTACGGAGCTATGGAGAAGCAATCTGTTTCAAAACGATTCAGATTCGGATTGATTTTGCATTACGTAATTAGGGTACAGATCTCCTCAGCTAGAGGCCACCAAGGTGTTTAAAGCAACTCCAAATTATTAGAAACCCGTTAACAATACTCAACAAATGAATCACCTCCCCAATAAAAATAACAAAAAACTTCAGTTTGTTAGTTAAACCCACATCATTCTGACACTAGGCACTAATTAAAATACTTCTTTGTAACACAAACATATCCTTAGCGGGCTAAGTGAAGAATCCCAAAAAATATAGAACTTCTCAACTTAGGTGGCAATAGGTTTTTTGCTTTAAAAAAATTAAGAATTTAAATGCTTAGTCTGACACTGTTTTAGTTTCTATTATTTATTTTAATCGTGTTTGGCTGATGGATTATTTAGAAAGAAAGAAAAGAAAGAAAGAATAATATTTATTTGGACACAATTCGTGAAACACAATAACAAAATAAAAAAAAGGTAAAATAAAATTAACACGTTCTATGTCGAGTTAGAAGGGGGTGCTAAGACTTCTTGAAAACTCATTTCCTTTCGCATAGCATGCAGCCATAAAGATTCCCATAGCTGGGACACATACCCTGTGAGTAATGAATAAACTAATATTTACCCATGGTTTTTACTTTTGTAACGTTTTAAAGTTCTCAAAATCTCTTGACTTTTATCCGGTTTTCTGAGGTTCATATCCAGCAGTGGAAGCACATTATTTAATAGGTACTAGTGGTTGATAAGTGGTCGAAATTCGACCATAATTCTTTTAAATTTTAAGTTTGATAGGATAGTTTAGGATAGTTCATACTAATTCCATGTTTAATACATACAAATTCCTTGCTGCCGGGTCATTATTCTAAGGTCAAGCCATCTTTAATCATAGTGTGTGTCAAACGCATAGCAGTGTGTGTAATGTTTTTTATTAATTTATTTTATTTCTAATGCATATTATATAAATATATTAGCTTTCTGCATTCCTTCTCCGCATAAACTTTAACTGCGCCTTTCATAATAGGTACCTCCGCCCGCGCAATTTTCGTAAAAAGGGGTACAAAGTTTTTGCTTCACGTATTACCTACTTAGTATATAGATTTCTACTGAGTACAAGTTCATTAATTAATTTAATACTTCTTTTTCTGCATCTACATAGAACTGTAAACTGAGAATATAAAATAATCCAACATATTTATGTAATTATCACAGTTAGAAGCTATTTAAACCATCTCACCTTTTCGTTAGCACGTTTTAAGCTAGCATCTAAGCTCCTAAACATTCGCAGAATACCTTCGTAGATGTGCAACGCATGGATGGAATGCGCACAGAATGGATTTATCTAAGCACTGCCACAGTTCTGGTCTGAATCAGTTATCTTCAGTCTAAAAGCCGGTTATTAGTCTAGGTTAGAGTCTAGCTAGAGATTGGTGTGACAGTACAGACATCTCGTAGGGTTATGTGAGTGTCGCAACAGGTAAAGATCAAACTCATGACTTCTTGCAGCATGCCGAGTGTCGATGCATTAACTTTTCAACTTTTGGACTATTGCTGCAACTGCTGCTGCTTATAAGATTTCGGATGAACTAACACGAAATGCATATAATTGTCCCCACCGCTGGCACACAAGCCTCTTTCTCCTGTGAGAGAGAGTGGGCCATAATTCACCAGATTACAGCCCTTTGCGGGTTGGTGGATGTGACATGTCTTAGAATTTTTAGTTCTAGGACATGCCGGTTTCCTCACGATGTTTTCCGTCACTGTTTTGAGAGCAATGGTGATGAAATAATTTACACGGAGTAAAGTGCCTGCCTGAGTTCGAACCCACGACCAGTTACTCGTAACTCGCGGCCATTACCATTGGGCCACCTGCTCCGACGAGATGGTGAGCTACTAATAGGTACCAAAGTTTTTTTTTTTTAAGTTCGGAATGTATTTAATTGCACATTATCGAATGCGCCTAATTTATTGGCAAATGCCAGGCATAGTATTAGGAATCAGGGTTCATTTAAAGCCAAAACTAGGTCTTGTTATTAAGTAATAAATCTTTCGTTCTTAACTTTTTGCATGCATGCATCAGTAGCTGTTAAAGGGAAGCTCTTATCATACCTCTCCTTGCTACATCCAACTTAAAACTTATTATAGTGTTGTTTCTCGTCACTTCATTGAGTTTTCTACATGAGCTAAATGAGCAATTTGTAGAATGAAAATCAAAACCGTCGGTATTGGAAAAATTTATTGTTATTCTAAATCTCAAATCAATCCCTAAAAACAAAAAGACAAAAAGAAAGACAAATAATCTTCAATGCTGGCTGCTACGTAAAAAAATTGGCAAAAGCCATAAATTGTAAGACTAAGTATTTCCTAAACCGAAGCTGGACATCGCCTTAACAACAAAGGCTGGATCAAAGAACAAAATGCATATAAAATGGGTAAAAATAAAATTTGGCAAAATGCGACGGGAATGTGTGGGAGTCGGATCGATGCCGTATTCTGACTCATTTGTATTGCCTATAGGTACTATCGAAGAACTTCATATCTAAGCAGTTTCAAAACAAAATGCCGTGAACACGGTGACCATATCTGTTACCGCCTCGGTTCTTATAGCGGCCGAGCGCTGCAAGCAGAAATAGTCCTTACGGTGTATAGATTTGAACTTCTTCGATGGTACCTAGTATTTATTATAAAGACGTCATGATTGTCTTTTTTAACCCTCATAGTCTTTTGTGTAGAAAATACAAGTATCTACAATAAGTAGATAGCACAAGTTGCGAAATTTTTTGATCCGGGATCTTGAAGATAAATTATTAAGCAACGTGTAAGAATTGCTATTCAATATTTCAGTATTGTATTGCAATTCTTCCACGATATTTTATTATGTTAAACAAACAGCAATTATAAAACGATTATAAAGATCCGTGGTATCTTGTGATACGGCGCCGCGGTCTGATGAACAGCTTGGGGTAGATTTGCAATAAAGATAGCTCGCACAATGGAACAATTGGGGGTAGGGAGCTTTCACTTAAAGCATATATCTATACGGGTGAAGACGTCTTCCGTTGAACAAGAGGCTTCGCGGGATACTACAGTAAATGACCTTATTGGCAATGGTTATATTGACTTAGGCCTACAATATTGTCGCACTGCAGAAAACCATTTTTTTTTTCTTATTTTAAAAGGAACGGTAATAGATCTCCACGCTTTCGTACTATTTATTCGATATTTTAAACCATTAGGCTTTTCACAACATTTTCCTAAACCGTAAATCAGTTATACGGTCGTAAACTTGGACTCCAATCCTGCAGAACACCATGTCCTCTGTTCTTTGGTATGCTTGCAGGGATGAGTTGAATAGTTCTTTTGGCTTGCAAGTGGCGCGGAGTCTATGCAGAACCTTAGCAGAATCTGTTTCGTAATAACAGTAATCTGGCCGTCTTCAAGTCACGAATGAAAAGTTTATCCGTCTGGGCAAGCGTGCAACATCATTGACCGCATCACATCCGGTGAGATTCTTGCCATTCAGCAACTACTGGGCCAAATACCTACACATTACCTGCCACAGATGGTTGGTTCTGTAACAGGCTATTAGTATTTGACCCAGCAGATCTAAAACAATCCCACTCCCAGTTCACATTGACTCTTCACCTCCGGTCCTCCGGTCACACGTCGCGACCTCTCCACGCTCCGCAGCCCTCGCCCCCAGACGAACTAATTACTGACGATAACATCCAACGCGTAGAAAGCACTCACCGTGACGCGCATCAAGATCGCATGTGAAAGTGGGACTTGATTGAAGCTTTTTATGGGGCTCTCGTTTTGAGCTATTTCTATGGTGATTTTTGGCTGACAGAGTCTTCTGTTCAGACCAATGAAGCCTTTTTCTTTTAGTGTCGACCCTTCTTCTGCCTAGCCTTTTCCCAACTAAGTTGGGGTCGGCTTCCTGTCTAACGGATCGTTTCGTGTCGATTTAACAACTTATAATACATATTATGTTGTTTGGAAGTAGCCATATTAATCGCAGATCGCAACAAGTGACTTTCTTGGGATCGCCTATAGAGCGGTGATGCTCTTGGAAGTAAGACATGGTCTCGCTTGAAACATCGCACTCCGTGGTGACGAATCTTTGCCTTCTTGCCTTCTTTCCTATAAGCTATAGCTTAAAGCCCGTATTTGCACTTTTCAATACCATCGAATTGTCTTTATGGTGCTGTCTTATCTACTAACTTAGCCAGCCTGTTTCCAGAGCTAGACATAGGTATTTTATCATCCAATTGATTCGTTATTCTTCAGTCTCTAGTTTAATTTATGCTGAACTTGTTGGTCTTCATAAAGCCTATAACTATACCTGACTCTATTCCATTATCTTCTTGACCATCCCTCGTGGAAACAGGAGTGATCCTTTATAATTTGCTCAAATGCTCAAAATCATGCGGTGAATGGAGCATAATTATCCATTATTTTGTAAATATCTATAGTTTTGTTGTGCTATTATGATATCATAGCTAGCGTCATAGTAAGTGGCACAGCGGTAATAGGTTTAATTTTAACTAGCTTCACATTTAACAAATTACTTCGGATTATTACCGCTTTGTTACGAATTTACGATAACTAGCTCCGATCGATTTGTTGCCAAATATTGTAGATGGTGTAAGCACATGTTTTCGGGACTACAAATTGAAGCTTTGCATAGTATGAAATTCTCCAGCATAGCTATAGCTATTTGATGTCGGGGGCAAGGCAAATCAGTCATTGAAAACGGGTTCTTTTTAGATTTGACAACATGTCGAATGGTTGTGAATAGGTATGCAGGTCATCTTCCTGCGGTAGCTACACGTAGAAATTTAAAAGTCAGATAAGTGAGGGTTAAAACTTGTCAAGGCTGTGGACGATGGACTTCGGTGCTTTCGCAACATTGTCGTTTGCAACTGCCCTTTTCACCCTTCTCTCGACATAAATTACCGACTCACTTACAAATTACGTGATAAGTATAAGTATTACCTCATTTGACTTTAGGATTTCCACATAAATATTACTGCAAACAACTCTTTAGATTAAACGGAAAACAGACTTGGTATTAATAATACACCTACATATTAAATAATTCGGTATGTGTTTATCTATGATATAAAAATTCAGAAATAAGAGAAACCTTTGAGAAAAATAAACTGTTTTAAATTATTGTAAAGTCACTTTAGAATCTAAGCTGGTGCCGGTTGTAAAATATTCCAGTAACTTAACAAGAAAAAGAAATAAAAATTATTTTTATAGGTTCGAACGCCAAAGTCCGAAGTACATAGAACAATAGGGATGATGCCTGGGTAATAAAAAAGAAATTCTAATTAGTCCGTCAGTCAGATAATAAAAAAATATTAGACACGTATTTTGTGCTTTATCATATTAACAAAAAATTACTTAGATACAACGCATTAAAGTTGGGGAGTGGGGGTCGCTACGTCACAAGTATGTATAAAATCTACATACTCGTGACGTCATGGCACATTTTAACTCAATGTATCGCCGTAATCTTTTGATAACGTAAAAAAATAAAAATACGTGTCCGTTATTTTTTCATAATCTACAAGACGGACAAAATTTTTTTTATTAGTCATCATCCCTATTGCCTAGTCGCCGTGGCTCAGTGGCAGATCGATAAAGTTTGCGAGTGTGGGTTTGATTTCTGCCCAAACTGTTAGCAGTTCTGGGTCAGCTTCGCTCCAAACCTTGCTTACTGGAAATTTTATCATGAGCTTTTCACACAGGTCATACAGAAATACCAAAATACGGAACCTTACAACTAATTTAAACATATTTTTTTAATAATGGGTGTACTTACTATTCCCGTAGTTCCTAGTTCATCTACTCAGAGGGTAGCAAGTAGGTACAGACAGCGTGCCAGCCTATGTGGCGCCAGCGGTTGCCTAGCAACCAGGCGCCTCGGCGACGCGACCGGCTTTACTATCTCTTTGTATCATGATGCTGCAGACTGGAAGTGGCTTGTCTGTTCCAAAATCAAAAAGTCCACTAATGTTCCTAAACAAAAACGAATTGATTAACTTACCAATGGTAACTTTTCTATTGGTAACTGGGCATATAAATAGATTCGTAAGCTAATTTTACCTGTGATAGGTACTTCCATAATATCTATGAGTGGGACAACGATGCAAAACTATGAGGTCTTTGCTTCATTATTGGGGTCTTAATTTTAACCAATAACGGTCCGTAAATTATAGGAATCGACCATAAATAAGTACCTACCTACTTATGGCGGATTCTTATAATTCTTTGAGTTTGAGTTATAACAACTTAAACTCAAAGCATTATTTATTTCAATTAAAACAAATACAGGCACTTTTGAATGGTCAAGGATTCGTTTATTCAGAAAGATAAAGCTAGTCCATAAAAAAATGCTTAGGCTTTCTTGATTTCATATTCCTATTATTCACGAGTAGGTACTTACATCTATTTGAGCTTTGTAATAGAGCATTTTTGATAGGATATTGTCTTCAGCTACAGATAAAAGATTGTTTTTTGTTGTTGCTACCTGAAAACAGGAAAAGTCTTGTTTAGACCGCCAAGCAATCCAAAGCAATTGGTGAATACGACACCTTCAGTGATAGAACTATCACTGAAGGTGTCGTATTCACCAATTGCTTTGGATGACCTTGTAATCATAAGTACTAACCTAAAAGTAAATTAAAAATAATAATTATATAGTAGTAAATTAAAGGCTGAACTGTTGAATGAAATGGTCACTCATGTGACAGTAATATTAATCGGTTAAGGGTCACTGTGTTAACTTTGTGTATTCGTGTGGGCTGTATATTGCTAGGAGCTTGATTCCACTTGAAACGACTTGCAGATTCTTAAACTTTTATTGCTCACTGATTAAGTACAAATACCATACCACGCACGATGGTGGACGGAGAAGAATGGCTATTTCCGTCCATTTAAACTAAAGAAAGAAAGAAAGAATAATATTTATTTGGACACAGTTCCTGAAACACAATAAGAAAATAAAAAGATAAAACAATCATAAAGCAATAGTGTGTGCCTCACGGCTGCGGAAAAAGGTTAATTTCAGCATTAGTGCCCGACAAATGCTAAAACTAAACTATCAGTATCTACCTAGACCTACCACTAGATGACTACTTAGATGTGTAATTAAATTGTTTATAGCAAATGTTTTAAGTCGAGCGCTAATCCTGCCGACAAACTGTCAGGTACAAGTGTTTTTTTTTTTATATTTTACGATGGGTTTGCTCTTGACTCTAGTCTAGGTCAGAGGTGACAGAGACAAAGTCGACGATGGAGTGAGCTTACCCAGAAGAAGCCGGTTCACTCTTACTTTGAATAAATTCGGGTTGTATGCGTTCGGAAACACAGACGCGATTTTGTTTAAAATAAATGTTTATTTTTATTGTTACCATTTTAAAATACCAAATTTATTTAAAGTTGCTACAATTATTGTTCTTTAGACGGTCAACTATGGACTGACCAATCCCATACTAAATCATAATTGAATCGGGAAGGATGAAGAACACTTCCAGCCGCACTGTCATCCACATCGTTATAACCAACATTATAGTGAATTTTAACTGCAACTTAGATATACCCTTGCGCATTGCCCATAATATTGGCAGTGAGTTTACTGGCGGCATTAACGATTTGCCTGTGTGGCGGGTTTAACGATACTATCGTTAAAATGTTTCATCAAATTAGTTTTGACAACTCAATGCGCTGGTTATATGGTTAACTTTGTAAGCTAGCCGTTCGATGACTAATCTTTTAGCTGGTCGATGAAGTCGTCATCTCAATGTCTTTAGATGTTCCCGTTAAGCAGTTGCTTCGTCTAAAGCTTCGTGCAGACTAGCGCGACGCGACACCGGCTATTGTTATAACGTGAAGTTTTCATAGAAATTGTATTGTTCGAGTCGCGTCGCGCCGCGTCGCGTCGCGCTGGTCTGCACGAGCCTAAAACTTGGTATTGCAATATTTCGTCTGATAAGTACTGGTAGGTAATTACCTAGTACACGATACATGTTGTTAGATAATGTAACAAAATTATTTAAATAACAGTTTAGGAGCTGTCACAACAACTCAGTCTTGTCCTAACTAGTTCAACTATAAAAATGACAATCGAAGCCAATGATTTATTTAATTTCATAGCACAAATGACCACGTATGTAAAATGTAAGAACTCTTCAATGTAACAACAGTTGACACCGGCTTCGTCCCTTTACATATCGAAGACACACAGCTCTGGGCTTAAAACCCAGCTTCCCACGACACTCGGCGTCACCATTTTTCACCCCTTCATTACTATTCGCAACTCCCATACAAGTATCAACCGTATTTCCCTTTAAAACGCTCAAATTGGGCAAAGCTGGAAACGGCCAGCGCCCGACCACCCAACGCCATTGTCCGGTGTCGGTCGACCAAGCAATTTACACTTGTGTGCGTATGCTTATTGGCGGGCTACCGGGTGCGTTTGCGCGTTTCGATAGCGAAAATATATTACTGTATTTGTAAGGCGAACGTGATAAATTAAATCAACGACTCACCAACTTTTTGACATCTCAAAGAAAATTTCAAAACAATGCGGCAAGTGAAATTCTGCAGTAGTTTGTTTGCTTAACGAAATACACTTAAAAAACACTTTTACTAATATTTATTACACTATTTGCAATATAAACAAAACGTCATTTTGAAGAATTGACTCAATTTAAAAAAAAATGCAGCACTTGCCTTAGTTATTATTACCCTATTAGACAAATATTTTCAATCATCACATTCGCAATCGAATCGAAAGTCATCAGCGCCCTCCAAGCCACGCGGGCGAGCGTGGGAACTCGCAGATTCCGTAAGATTAATCCATCGGTCGATGCTTCCCTTTGCATACTTTATTTATGTCTTTGAGCTGTTTTTGCTTATAACCAGACTGTCGCATGGGAAGATCATTAAGAGATTATAGCACGATTTATAGGGTGAAGTAGGAACAAATATTGTCCTAACTAATGAAGTTAATAGCATAAGTTAATAAGCATGTCTGCGTGTGATTGCTCAATTTTTGTTTATAATAATTAACGCCTTTAAAGAACTGACAACGAAAAATTATAATCTATATTTGGTGCATAAAGGCGATCTTTCTTGTTTTGTATGTGGAATCCAAATAAGGGTGTTATTGGCTGGCAAAGTGATTGTAGGTGTCAATAATGACATCGTAATTAATAATTATTATTGCAATAAATAGAGCTGTTTACTAACTATCATTATGTTATAATTCATGTTCTAATAAATAGAGAATTATTATTGCAATAAATAGAGCGGTTTACTAACTATCATTATGTTATAATTCATGTTCAATTGTGTGTCTGCGGCTTATTCTGTAAATATCGCAAATTCTGTATTGAAAATATTAAGGAGTTTTGAAACTGTCACAGCTGATTTTGGACTGGGTTCTATCAGCATCGCCAGACATCTTCTATTATACTAATATATAACTTCTACAGCTAGTTCTGTTGCCAAGGTCTTGTTACCTTTAAAACAAAGGATGAATATGTATGATTGACTGCAGGTAGATATCCTCATCAACTTTTTTGATTTGATGCTGGAACTAAATGGTTCCATATTTAGAAAGCACCTCCTAGCCGTGACACAGAATACAGAAATTCCAATAGACTCAACAATTCTCAATCATTGATAACATCTAAACCAATGATCGAACAGAACAAATATGTGGACACATACGTCACTAGTAATATCGACATAATTACCGCGTTTTAAATCTGTTCACACACACCACGTACTTGGAACTGTACGATACCATAATCCTTCACTCGTCCGCGACGCTATTTAAAGTCGGCCCTTACACCGTAGAAGCGAATATTGCATTCTTTGCATACCTGGGGGCTTGGTGCAAGTTAGACGATGTTAGCTGGATTGTGATTGAAGATGATTAGCGCGGTATTTGCCAAGCCTCGAGCTACTTGTTAGATTATTTTTGCAGTTGAAGGTTGCTTAGCCGCAAAGGTAAAGTCGCCATTGCTGCAGGCGTAAAAAAGCCTATATAAACCTGTTGAAGCTGAAGGAACCTTTTGAAAACTAGTAAATAATTTTTCCAAAACAATGCCACAAAGTTTTCTAAATGCTGCACATGATATTGTTCTTTCTTGCAGACAAGACGAAGATCTACTTATTCAATCAACAACGCCAACCAATGGCAATCGAACTCTAATAGAATGAGAAGGAAATTTCTAGAAGGTATGCAATTTGATTGTTATCTAAGTAATAGGAAAGCAAAACTTCAGAGATGTATGGTGTCCAGCATTCAGCTGCTATTGGTAATACTATAATCGTTGATGTATTTACTGATACCAATTCAATTACATATAAGGAAACATTCAGAAGCAAGTTGGTCACTGGGATATTTTGTCAACATTTTTAGGATCAATTATTCTACCCATACTTATCCTTACAACTCCACCATCCCCCATCTCTTCTCCCGACACCTTGGACCGCGCCATAAAACGGCCGATGTGAGAATTTGCATCGAATGGAGTTGGGACGCGGCACAGCCTCTACTGGGACGCGGCTCGTATGTATTGTGTGTCGTTTTATTATCTCTGATACGCACCTAGATGTTCCACGGATATTGGTAATGCGCTTTACAATTCTTTTTAGGTAGTCATTACTTTGGAATTGTTTGTTTGGCTAATAGGCGGTGTTATAATTTGTGTTCGATTACTGACCTCTGGTGCAGTCTCTAGACCCGTGATGGTAGACAACAATGAGTCTTGTACTGATTCAGGTTCTCCGAAAATCCATATCATTTAAGTTATAACTATTGCTTTAACTGCTACGAGTATTTTTATATTTCTCTTCCCGATGCGTCATCTTTCTTAATCTGTATTCAAACACATTTCAATTCATGTTTGAAATGATGAAGTGCCTAGCGCAAATATGCACAAATGGAGCTTATAACAGTGATGACTGATACCTCCTAATTGAACAGTAATATGAGTGCAATAAATATCCACAAGCAGATAATAATTCCCCTAACACCAATGCCAAAGTCACTCAATTTCAAATTCCACATGATCGTTTAAAAATAATTAAGGTGCTATAAAGGGAGTTAAGAATCTACGTGAGTGCCAGTCGCAACCCAAAACGTGTCTGTACCCACTTTGCAGGGATTAAAAAATAAAATTGGACCCACTACCGGGAACCACCCCATGTCGAATACCTTTTGCATTAAAACCCCGACGGGAACACGTTTGTATGGGCTGTCATTGATGATCATTTTTTTGGGCGCTACTCCGTTTGTCGGAAGTCACGAATTGGCTGCAACGTAATGTGGGAATCGTAGCGAAAGTCGATCGGTAGTATATTATAATATTGTATTTTTGTTTTGGTTAAGGTAGGACTGTTCTTAAACCGTTCTTTTAGATATTGGACTATGATGGTTATAAGGTTATCTTACGACTGCTGCCGATGAGACGGTATTTTGATTGGTGTAAGTATCTAGGTTTTAAGGCTTTGCATTATGCTTCTTCAGTTTTCACTGTTGACTGTAAGTAGATACTTTCCAGTAAATGTGTTGCCACGATGAAGTGAGTAATGTACCCAGGATTTTGTCATTTCTATATTTCCTTGTCCTTGGAGTTTCTTGCCCGTTCTTCTCCATAGAGATCTACGTTTTGGAATAAGCAACTAGCTTCAACTTTCTGACTAACTGACTGACTCTGTGACACTTAAAAAGTGCCTGTAAATGGTTTAATTGAAGTAAATGCTTTGGGTTGACTTGAGTTGAGAGTTGACGTGCATCTTAGAAACTAAAAATATAATTATTTTTCCCTGGTTTAAGAAACGCGTCAACGCACACATCCCGTGACAGTCGTACGCGCTCCCCATAATCTTGACTTAATAATCTCCAAATTATGTCCATCGCGAAGCATTAGGTAGGGAGGGCCAAAACCACGTGACAACGCAAATGTAGACCAGAAGGCCAATACCCATGATTATTTAAAAATGTTCACAATCTAGTTACAATCTCATCTCGGCGACAATAAATGTCAAAAACTTGTCAAAAATGTAGGAAAACTAGAGGTATTTTTGACATATTATAATTCGAACGTTCTTAAAAATACGGGAACTGTCCCTCTGGTATGCCCCTTAATCGGGCGAGACAAGTCCAGCAAATTAATCGGAGTTGCGCAGTGGGTCTCGTTAGGTGCGACGCGAGGGGTGGGGGGAGGACCACCGCTGCGCACGCGGCTCGCGACCACTGTAATATGAACGCAGAGCTTTTGCGCAGGGTCTTTGTTCGTGTGCAAAAGGGATACTGAGGCAATATTCGAAAAAATGCAGCGACTACGGAAATGTTATTTTTAATGCATTATAGATAAAAAGTTATTAATTTTTCTCAAATACGTAGATACCATTCTAGTAACTTTCTTCTCAGAGCCTTAGAGTGGTAGAAGTTGTTTTTGGCAGTTTTGGGCTTCTGCAGAATGCCATCCGAAACCAACTGCCAAAATCAAACTATTTACTATAAATAAAAACTAAAAAA
This sequence comes from Xanthia togata, assembly GCA_963853775.1. NCBI lineage: Eukaryota > Metazoa > Arthropoda > Insecta > Lepidoptera > Noctuidae > Xanthia > Xanthia togata. The sequence continues at coordinate 2,611,024 of OY970797.1, read as the reverse complement.
CCCGGCTGCAAACACACCCGGATTATAATGCTTGTTTTTCTCTTTTCAGTTTTGTGTTTTTGCAGCCGGGTTTTTTAGTTTTTTTTTTTTTTTATATAGATAGATACTTTTTTTCATTTTCAGTTTTGTAGTTTTTATCATTTCTCATTCCAAATTACATTTAAACATATAGTTTGTATATATTTTTGTAATTTCCTTTTAAAACCCTTCATATTGATACCATAGGTACTCGATAAGTTTGGAATTTTCTTTTTAAACATACATTTTAGTTCAAATAATCCGACGTATTGATTTTTAAAATTTTAATATATGTACCCAGTAACACTGTGTAATTAAAACAAATCTAACGACATATCATTCATCAAAATCGGTAACATAAAGACAGACATACATAAATACACACATACACCTACATTAAGGTCAAATATGTAATCCTCCTTTTTTTAGCTTTGCCGCAGTTGGTTAAAAAGGAGGCACTAGGAGTTACGACAGAACCATCAATTTGCACACAGATCGCGACTATTGTAATCTGTAGGTATAAAGCTGATTTATTAAACACATCAAAATAATTTAGATACATAAATAAATCTCTGCCTATTACTTCAATGAAGGTTCACAAGTTCTTATCACCGATATCCGCAGCAGAGCTTTCAACAAGGACAAAATAATAAAGTATAAAATCCGCGATACCGTTTCCCAGCACACTAATAAAGACTCGTAAGACTTTTTTTCTACTTTATTTCCATCGCGCTGTGCCTCCAAAATTGAGTTGTACGGCTTTCGCGAACTTTTTTTGTATTTTTTTCGACTTTTTGCAACTCCCCGGCGGTCGTCGGTAATCACTTGTATGTTTATTTGTTTACTAACCAACTTCGAAGACTTAGTGAGATGATTTTGAAGGTGCTGTGGGAGAATTAGGTTTTCTAGAAAAATGTTTTCCAATTCCTTGAAAATATTAAATTCAATTTTGGTCTTGGCAATCGTCTACCCATTGGTTCTAATTCTAACAAATTCAATACTTCGTGAGAGATCAGGTAGACTGGTTGGTGGTTGCTAGACTTAAATAAATTAGAAGACACTCAAATACTGACTCCAACCAAAGGGTCTGAAGAAATTTTTTCAAAGGTACATTCATTCATTTCAGAAAACACTACCTAATAATGAATTTCTTAAATGGTGCTCGGTATGCTTGCCCTTACTAATAGCAAAAAGGAGATCAAATTTAATTCATTTATGTAAAATGAATTAAATTTGATCTCCTTTTTCACTTCACTTGGCAGGAGTATTTGTAAAGCAGCACGATGATGTTATCCTCACAGGTGGAATCTGTCTGAATCATTTTGACGTTATGGTCATTAATCTTTTTGGCACTTTTACAGAACTCATGGCTTAGTAGTCACGTTTAATAAAGCCATTAAGCCACGGTCAGTTCTTGCGCAAATGGCCGTTCGTCCTATCTAGAAATTAACTGCACCCTCTATAGAATACCTACACATGTAACTATTGTCACCCTTTATAAGACTACCTTCACACGTGACTGTTAAAAGTTTCATATGCGGTGATAATTAACTATTTTGCAAAAGAAATCCGAAATTAATAATCTCTAGGCACAGGTAAGGGCTCTCCTTGATGTTTCTTTATTTAATCTCTAATAAAAGATCTAATAAAAAAATAATATTAAAAAACAATTAAAATTACCCAAATAAGTTCAATTAGGTACTCTATTTACCGGCCCAAATGAAAGCAAATGACTGCCTGAGACAGTTCCCTTCAAGAATAACGGCAAAGCTAAATTATATCGAAGCAGATAAAAAAATTACACAGAGTTATCACCGTAACAGTACTGCGATGTTGGTGGCATTCGGGGTTTTTTTTTTCTCCCAAACACATGTACTGGTGAGCCGAAAAGTCTAAAGAAAAGGGTTTGATATAGTTGAAGACTGCCTGTGTAATGGATTTCGAGCAAATTCTTCATCTTCAACACCTTGGGGCATCATCATGGATGAAAGGACGTCCTGGCTCCTGTTCCGTAAATAAATCAACAGTGAAATGATTTCTGGAATATGGCGTTGTGAAAGGAGTTCCACAGGGCTAATTTTAAGCCCGTTAAAATTTTTCAAATAACAATAATACTGATATTATGACACCGTCAATTCTCGCTACTCTTCGATAAGTATAGCTTATAACCATTGCTGTGTAGATCTTAAAGTAAACACATATGATCATCATCATCTGCCTGGCCTTTTCCCAACGAATGTTTGAGTCAGCTTCCAGTCTAAAGGATGCAGCTGAATACCAGTATTTTAACATGGAGTGACTGCCTATCTGACCTCCACAACCCAGTTACTGGGTAATACGATAACATAGTAAAGATGGTCACACACCCGAACGATCGACCCGTGCGGCTGTTATTATTTAGCCACAGCCATAAACGAATAAATAAACATGATGAGACCAATGTTAACAAATAATCTAGACAGCGAAAACATAATAGATGATTGACAAGACGTTACAAACTTCTAGTTTACAAACACAGACAGTTCTGAGATACGAATTCGCAAACACTTTCGCACTCGCCTGTACATTATCGGCAAGGTAAAAAGTGGCGGGTAGACATGCCCTCACCCGCCGCCCACCCCTCCCCGCACTAAGGCAATAAATCATATGTGTAGTTAATTATTTTGATTAAAAGAGAGGGCGCAGTGAAATTGTACCGCCCGATATCTGGGCCACATACCTTACTCACAAAAATTTTAAGGGCAAGTTGCTTGTGAAGTTTTGTCAATTATTCAGTGTTTATTTTGGGAATTAGTTCAGCAATACAATATAGTTGGCTAGAGTTTATATACCAGCCTTTTTCCGTCCCATTGGGTAGTGACCTACCTAGTAGTATAAGTAGGTAGGCGTTTTTTTCCGTCCAACTCCAGAGAGGAAACGACTTTTGTCTCGATACTTCTTCAGTGCGAAATATTAATCCAGATTTTTTCGTGAGAAAATCTAACTTTTTACTTAACCAGACAGTGATGCTGATGAGAAACGTACCTAATAATATAAAATAACGAAAATATTTCATCAGTAAAGTGGAATAGGTGCCAGGTACTGCACCCGCAACCCATAGAAGGTCAGCACCAAAGCCACCACGACATGAGGAGCAAGATGCAAACTAAGCGAATTGATGATCAATGAGTACATAACTCAGGATATTTAATACTGCTATTAAACTTGTTAAATAAGGTTTTATTTACTATAGTACATTCGGATTAACTAATTGTTCGATTCATGATTGTCTTGCTTGTGATACTGATAACTGATAAGACTAACCCAAACAAAAATAAAGACAAAACTAGGTAAGTATTTAAAAACTTTAAAATAATTCTGTCACCGTGACTTTTACAAGGGACACACAAGGTAAACCGAGGGGTACACTGCTAAATACCAAACCACTTATCCAAGCCACAGAAAGCAATACATAATAAAATCGAAAGTGTTCAAAATCCAGCACTATCCAAGCAGTCAGGACCCCCATCATCCTCCATTACACTTATATTCTTCAAAACAAAAACTTAAAGACATAATTCAGGGCCGGTCAAGCAGACCCTTTTCAGGGCTTATTGTACCTCTCTGTACACGTGCAGCCTGTGGGTGAATCACACTCAAAAGGCATACGAAGCCCTCCGCATCCAATATAACAACGCATTTAGAGCGCTGATGGGGCTGCCGCGACATTGTAGTGCCTCGGGCATGTTCGCTGTCGCTAGTGTCGACTGTTTTTATGCCACGATGCGTAAGCGGAGCGCATCCCTGGTACGCAGAGTTCGCGGCAGCTCCAACAGCGTGCTGGTGATGATAGCTGACAGGCTCGACTGTCCATACATCAGACGCTGCAATGACCTGCACGTCACCTACAGTCATCGGCTATCAACATAAATGTGTTTTGTGTGGTTATTGTTTTGTGTTGTATTGTAATGTTTTAATTTATTCTGTGTGTTTATTGTATGTGTTTATAAATGAGTCTTTGTAACTTGAATTAAAATGAATGAAAGTAATAAAACACCAAAATAGAGTCAGGGAACCACTACAGCAACCAGTACATCGTTAACGGCTGACCCGATTCGCTATCCCGAGGTAGTAGGTGCGGCAGAAATAGAACATCTATACACCTGTACCGTGCTTTGTTGTCAAAATATGGCGTTTTATAAGCCTTATTTTGTTTGTTGTCGGTTCTGTATTGACTGCGTGTGTTGCTGCAACGTTTTTAGCGGGGGCCTTAGAACGTTTATGTGGTGAACTTGTGTGTTACAGCTAGGCTGAGAGATTGGGTCAGTTTGCCGGTTGTCGTTGTTGGTAAACTTTACTTGTTTTAGTTTCATCTTGTCAGACTCTTCAATATCATTGACAATGGCTATGTACCTATAGATGCAACAGTAGGTATTTAAAACTTCAGGTGTTCATCTGTCATTGGGGCATCTTTTGTAGGAATCTGGTACCACCAAAGATAAGATAAGTAACTTATGAGGGCTTATCCTAAAAGTTGGCAACGTCGCAAATAGCTGTCAAATATTTACCTGTTTTGATTAGTTTGGCAATAATACTGTATGGAAATATGACATGTGGCTAACTAGCGAACTAAAATATTGTTAATGAAACGCAATAATTAATATCGTAACACCGAACATTTACTTTTATAAGTAAAAAAAGTATTTGGAAACTTTCCAAATGCCTTTTTTACACCTAAAACGGTTACAACATCAAATTCAGTGTTATAATTGCAATTCATTATTAATATTCTAGTTCGCTAGTTAGCCACATTTCATATTTCCATACATTAATATTGCCAAATTAATCAAAACAGCGAAATATATGACATCTATTTGCGACGTTGCCAACTTTCAGAATAAACGCCCTTAAGGACAGAGTCGAAACCAAAAGCTTCATTTGGAACTGATGCATACCTACAGTCGATTATTATCTTAAAACTATTTACCAATGATGCTACACGTGGTCCAGGCACTTGGTAGGTACTCACAGGCCATTCAAAAACGCTTCCAGGAAACTTTCCCATATAACTTCAAATATCACTACAGAATTTAGACGCCACGCTTAGATCAGCCCACTAACCTGGCGATAGGCTGACTAATATAACATGTCTCAAAAATCTAGGACACCATCTAAATATAACTCTAACGATCAAAGGGTATTACGCGGATGCGGAAGACTATTGCATATAGATATTTTATCGAGTCGACAACGTAACGGGCCATTAGTGTTTTGGGGTTCAGTTTGTGGGATAAAGAGTATTTTTTTGTAGCATAGTTATCTACTGTACAATATACGCTTATGTTTCTCCTACAGCTTTGGTTTAAATAGGTTTTTCTTATATATAGATTCTTTTCTTTTAGATTTTGTGAATGTGAGAACGTTGTAGGCTTAACAGACTGTAGATCTGTCGACCATTTTCTATCTTGCTAAGTACCTGCATGGTACTTGTTGATAGGCCTACACTGTCCTCTCATACCTATTAACACTGTATTTTGAAAACATTGTAAAAACCATTTACTTTTAAAAGAGTAACCGTGGAGTTTCTTGCCGGCTCTTTTCCATAGGAAACGACCAATTGGAACCGTGCACCTAGCTTCTGACGTTTCATAAGTGCCCTTGTAGGTTTATGAGAAATAAAATATTTTGAATTTGAATTAGTTTTTTAAAAGGTAACATATTTCACTTTTTTGCGTTTTCTTATAATTAATTATAAGTAGGTATCCATTGATGCATAGGAAATTAAAAGAACTAGAAATAAAAAGTATTTTGTGATGCCATGCCATCCCTGATAACCCGAAGGGAAATAAAAAGCTTGATAAAAATTCAGAAATACCTAAATAAAAATATCATCTTCAGATATCTTGATTGTTAGATTTTTATCATAAGAGATAAGCTAGGTACAAAATTGTTATTGTTCAAACCAAATTTCAATTGACCATTGGTTTAACACGCCCTTGTCGTTGTGGCCTAATACATTCTATAAAATGTCATGTGATGGTATCAGTACCCGTTCTTTACTCTACTTAATAATACTTACCCGTTATTAACCAAATGATGCTCAATCATTAAATTATTCCTATCTTCAGAACCATTTATTGCAATCACACTCACGCTTGCCCCGTTTCCGATATCGATTCTATTTGTTAGTACCTATGTAAATATTATGATAACGTGAGAAGCTCTTAGATAATGGTCTGTGCGGATTTAGTAAAAAATATTTTTATCTTCATTTTTGTGGTTTAGCTGAACGCCTTGTATGTACAGTAACTGGGCGACCGAGCTCTGCTCTGAGGAAACTAGAGAAAGCTCATTTAATATTATATGAAAGTTCATACTAATTCCATGCTGCCATGATAGTAACATACATACATACACACCTACATACACCTGAAAGACCTACACTGTCCTCCCATACCTAATAACACTGATAATTGAAAATATTGTAAAAACCAATTATTTTTAAAAGAGTAACCGTGGAGTTTCTTGCCGGCTCTTCTCCATAGGAAACGACCAATTGAAACCGTGCACCTAGCTTCTGACGTTTCATAAGTGCCCATGTAGGTTTATGTGAAATAACATATTTTGAATTTGAATTTTTGAATTTGAACATAGCATCACGTCTGTATTCCCCGAAGTGTTAGGTAGAGGTGTACCTATCTATAATACACCCACATTTCGCCAGTTTTTTTTAAGTCTCATAGGGGGCGAGCCTATTGCCATCAACCGGGCACAAATCCAGACTCCGGGCTGCTACTGAGAAATTCGAGATGGAAAAACCCATTAACACTGCCCGACCCGAGAATCGAACCCAGGACCTCATGGTCAGCAGTAGCGCTTGCGACCACTAGACCAACGAGGCAGCCATGATAGTAAGTACATAATAATTCCATGCTGCCATGATAGTAGTTAGTAATTCCAAACGCTATGTCATTATTCTTGTTTTAGACTAGGCAACCGAGCACTGCTCGGGTGAAAATACGGAGAAAACGAATTTTCTGATATGAGACCTAGCCAAATCGATTTTTCGCCCCCGAAAACCCATTTATTGCAACTTTAATCGAAATTGTTAGAGAACATGTTATATGTATATATACCTATATTATACTTAGTCTGGCCATAAATACTGTTACAATTAAAAATAAGAACGATATTACGTTTGAATTTGGAATCTGTCATTTTTATACGATTTTTCATTGAGTTTTCTAATTTTGGCGCCAATACATTGTACAATGTTTTGCGATATTAAAAAGGAGTGGGGTGATATAAAGAGAACCGAATCGCTGTGATTGCATTACACAAAGTTGGTATGGAGCCAAATGCAATTTTTAAAACTCTCCATACGCTTGGTATTAGTCAAATGTTTGTGTACCGGGCTATTAATAGGTACAATGAGACCTCTGTTTGCAACAGAAAAAGATCTGGCCGTCCACGTAGTGTTCGTACGAAAAAGGTGGTCAAAGCAGTAAAGGAAAGAATTCGAAGAAATCCTGTCCGAAAGCAAAAGATTTTATCTCGGGAGATGAAGATGAACCCAGAACCCCAGAACCATGTTGCGTATTTTAAAAGATAACTTAGGACTTCCAGCCTATAAGAGACGCACTGGTCATTTTTTAACTGATAATTTAAAAAAGAATTGGGTGGTAAAATCGAAACAACTACTGAAGCGGTACGCAAAGGGAGGTCACAGAAAATTTTTGTTTACGGATGAGAAAATCTTTACAATTGAGCAACATTTTAACAAACAAAATGACCGTATTTATGCTCAAAGCTCTAAGGACGCATGCAGGTAATACCGACGTCTTGAATATACATATTGACCAAACGAGCAGTATGTGGTTGCGCATTATCGTGCATAAAAAATAAATTTACACCCATATTCACTTTAAAAGGACCAGCATGCTCATTAAAAACCTCTTCTACGTATCTGACAGCAGTCAGAGAACCGTTTTCTATTATCACTAACTCCGTGCGATCCTCTGAGGATATCCCAGCCCAAACCATTACTGATCCTCCACCTTTTCTTCAAAACACGCTTGATGATACCGTTCTCCTGGTCGTCTAAATACTCTTCGTCTCCCGTCGTGCGTAAATAAACAAAATCTGGACTCATCAGAAAACATAACCTTGGACCAATCTTCATCTGTCCATCGAATGTGTTCTCGAGCAAACCGTAACCTGGCAACTCCATGTTCTCTGAGCGATTTTCTGGTCTATAAGGCTTTATATCATCTTCACGAAGACGTCGCAGAATCGTATCAGAACTCACATTGTTGTGGTGAATTTCTTGAGTACTGTTTCGGACCTGAACAGCCGTGAGTTGTCGATTTCTTAACATAGTGCTCACGACGAATCGATCTTCTCGTGTAGTTGTGCACCTTGGCCTGCCATTTCCTGGTCTCCTGATGTTCATGCCGGTCTCTTGAAATCGCTGGAGTACTCTTTGGACCGTTGATAAAGATACTCCTACTGTTCTAGCAGTGCAACGCTGACTTCTTACTTCTTGTACCATGGTAATAATCCGTGTACATTCTTCAGGTGTTAACGACATGATATTGCACTGAATAGGTACTCTGATCAATCCAAGGAATCATTTATAATGACAGCTCGCTTTGAAACAAAAGCAGAAAATATATTATTTTCCTAATTTTATATTTTAAAAACTTTCAAAGAGCAGTTTATTTTTTATCTGTTACTTGAACAAATGAAACCTCTTTAGAGATTTAGAACAAGCGTTAGTAACCTGCTTTCTACATATTATTTATTCTAGCGATCTAGGTATGTAATTTATGGAGATATCACGGTTTTTATTAGCGACCCGGAATTTTTGCGATCCAGTGTATACCTACAAATATTGCTCGTTTAATAGTATAGGATTATTTATGGAGATAGATAGGTTAAAAGCGTCATTGGCCACCATTTTTTGGCCTAAAGCTGTGACTAAATCGTAAATAAATAAATAAAATAACGAAATATACCTACCTTAAAATTTACGGTAAAAAGTACTGCGCAATTTTATCGTATTGAAATTATATTCCTTGTAAACGCGGCGGCCCATCGTAGCATATATTAAATGTAATATTTTCGGGGTACAAACAAAAACAATAATGATGCCTTCGATAAAGTGAATAAGCCAAAAACAAAACAGCTAGAATTCTGGCTAGTCTACTCCTTACGTCTTACGGTAAGGCAGCCTGTCCACTGAAGCGGGGTAAACAAGAGAGGAGCGGAGCTGTGCCAATAGAATCTAAACTCACTCCAGAGTTTAGATTATTGGCACAACTCCGCTCCTCTTCTCACTTCTTCACGCCAGTGGACTGGCAGCCTAAGTGCCTGTTCACTTGCACTTCGGATGACCAAATAAACGCGTCCATGATGCCGAAATCACCGAGGCCACCTACTGGGTTCAAACAATGTAAAAACAAAGAAGTAGATTACCATCGACACGAAAAGAAGAAGACCTTGTTATACAAGTGCTAGGTGGTCCAAATAGAGACGTCATAAAAAAAACGATTCCTCTTGCCCTGGGGTATTCGAAAATACCCCATAACATTAGGGGTTAAATTATGAAATTCCCGATTTGTACCGAAAAATTTAAAATTAGTTTTTTTTTTTTTAATTTAACATATTTATTTAATCAAAATAATTACCACTACTATCTATTCATTGCTGCCATCTAATAGGAAGGTCATTTATGCCTTTGCGATAGAACTCTCGTGATCTAGATTCGACAAACTGTGTGAAAGCATTTTGTACTGCCTCCTGCGAAGAAAACTAGGCAACTAGGCTAATAATAATAGGCAATAAGATATTATAACACTATAATTATGCAGATAAGATGTACCGCGTTTTAATACGCACGAGTTCAGGAATTCGAAGTACATTATTTTGCTCAGTAATACTCGTATGACGTCTTATCTAAACGTGAAATATCAAAGAAAATATCTTTTTTTTTCTCAGTTTTTTTTTTTAATTTTGCTAATTTTATGTCTATACTTATATAATAAAGAATACTTTGTCAAATATCATTCACAAAAACATCACTGTCTACAACTTCAAATTAACAATAAAGAAATAGGTCTGTGCTAGTTTAAATTGTGCTAGTATTGACGTCATTAGTTTCAAATGAACATTATTTTTATTTTAAATCCTAGTTTTTGGTGTTTGCGTTAAAAAAGGGTGAACATGGAAGAAACTCACGGTACCGCGGTTTGTCGAAGTTTTAATACATTTAAAATAGTATTGTCTCTCTTTGAATTGAATAGCAATGAGAAGCTGAATTTCGTGTCATCGCATCGAGTATACACTCAGTTCATGAGAAAATAGGTCTTAAATAAAAAATAGTCTGCACAACTGTGAGCTTATGTTCTCTCACGGGATCAGTGCTAGTCTACGTGATCACGACTCTGTTACGTAGACCTTCGAATATTATTGTCTCGCTCACTCATATTGAAACTCGTAATGCGGACGTTGGCGACCTCGCGGCACGGACATGGCCCGCGGCTAGTGCCGCCCGCCGCTGCGGTCGCGCGGCTGCTCCTTCTGCTTGTCCCACAGCTTGGCGTACAGCGAGTTCGGCGAGCTGATGAGCTGCTGGTGCGTGCCGCGCTCGCTCACGGCGCCGCGCTCCAGCACGAGGATCTCGTCCGCGTCCGCCACCGTGGACAGGCGGTGCGCGATGCAGATGGACGTGCGCCCGACCGTCGCCGCTTTCAGTGCTTGGAGGATCGCCTGTGGGGGGTTGACATTTCATTATTTTCTCTTTTGACAGACACACTTACAAAAATTGTTTAAATAACCAAATATTGAGATTAAGTTTCCAAACTGAAATTTATAGCATTTATTTATATTAAACAGGCACTCCATTTTCAAGGAGTCGGTCAGTTAGTAAAAAATTTGAAACAAATTACTCATTCCAAAACGTAAATCTCTTTGAGCGAGCAAGATTAAAAAGATCACAGAATATCTAGATGATAAAATCCCGGTTTGTGTTTTTTTATATGAGTAAGGTATTTGATTTTGTGGATCATAGCATCTTACAAAACAAATGTGAAAAATATGGTATCCGTGGTGTCGCTCTAGATTGGATTGAAAGATTTTTGACAGGCCGACAGCAATGTGTTGAAGTTACTAATTTAAATGTTAATCTTGAATCCACTGTATATCCTCATCAATACTGCATAAATATGGCATACCACAAGGAAGCGTTTCGGGCCCCTTGCTATTCTTAATTTATATTAATAACTAGCTGCGCCCCGCGGTTTCACCCGCATAAGTGTTGATCCCGTGGGAATATCGGGATAAAAAGTATCCTATGTGTTAATCCAGGATATAAACTATCTGTGTGCCAAATTTTATCTAAATTCGTTCAGTAGTTTTAGCGTGAAGAAAGAGAAACATACACACTAACAAACTTTCGCCTTTTTAATATTAGTGTGATTTACCAGATTATTACACATTATACTATGATAGTGTTCTATTCACTGATGATATTTCTATTATAGTGCCTAATAACACTAAAAGTTCAACCCATGAAAATAAAATACACGAAGCTGTACAGTCTGTAATATAATGGTTTGAATCTAATAACATATGTGTAAATAAATCTAAAACAAAATTCATAAAATTTCGTACGTACAAAAGCAAACTCTGCGATAGTTTAATATTAAAATAAAAGACAAACATAGAAAAAACAGAAATTATTAAATTCTTAGATACAACTCTAGACAAATTTTGTAATTGGAAATAACATATTAACAACGTATGCAGTAAACTAAATAGATTTGTGTATGCTCTAAGAAAACTTCGTATTGTGTCAGACGAAAAAACAGCCCGCATAGCATATAGTGGGTATGTTGAATCAATATTAAGATACGGATTAATAATATGGGGCAATTCAACAGACAATGATAAGACATTTATTGTACCAAAGAAATGTTTAAGAGCTTTATGCGGTGTCGGTCGGTCCGCTTGAGTTTTGCAGGCCTTTGTATTCTTTAGATTCAAAGGTGACAATTTTTATTTTTATTTTTTATTACAATCTCAAACTCAACTCAAAGCATTTATTTCAATTAAACCATTTACAGGCACTTTTGAATTGTCAAGGGGTCAGTCAGTCAAAAATATGAAGCTAGTTGCCCATTCCAAAGCGTAGTAGGTACTTAAGGAGAAGAACGGGCAAGAAACTCCACGGAGACTCTTTTAAATAAAAAAAATGATACAAAATATTGGTTACATCATTCATTTTGAAATTATGCATGTGAGAACAATGTAGAAAGACGTGCACGTTCGTAAAAGCGTCCGTAATAAAAAATAAAAAAAAGAATCATTCAAAAACTTAAAATAAATTAAAATAAGCCATGGCAGCTAAGAGATGACCAGTCCCAACTGACGGCGCCCGTTCACGAACATGACGCATGGATCAGCACCATTCAGCTCAACCATTTTGAAGGGAGCTAAATGATCCAACACACGCGCCACCATCAGCGAGACATTTGAGTGAGCATGACATACTCACAGCTGCCAGGGCACATTCAAGTCAATGAAATACTACATAATACCCGGTAAATGGTAGCTCTTTAGTACATAGTACTCACACCTGTGCTATGCAATTATACGATGTGGAGCAGGCAAGCGCGGATCCACCCTTGTGGGCACGATGGGCATGCCCACAATCCTAATAGACTTGTGACGTCACACTTTCACGGTCTATTTTTTTTTTTCCTTTTGTTCCTTCTGGAACAGGCTAGGGTTAGAGACCATGCTGCCTAGTCATCAGTTAACCACGGTCTATTGAAGTCGATAGGCTGATATTATACCTATCCAATGCCATAATAAAATAAACAATTTAATTGTGCGTGATTCGGAACGCAGCGAAGTGCTTACGAGTCCGCGCCAGCCCACCACTCAAGTCCGATAGACGCAGCGCGCTTATATATTTTTTTAAACCTAGATTTGAAGTTTAGGTTGGGGCATTGAGTACTGGTAGTGAAATTGAGAGTCCTCCAGCGGAAGTGTATAATGATTTAGATATTGCTGACTAGTGGTTTGTCATTGCACCCTGAATTTGCTTCAGCACTGCTGGCACTTGGCCGATTTTCGGGTGGCTGTGCCCACAACCTTTTTTGAGGGCTGGATCCGCACCTGCGGGCTAGCTCTCCTAAATATACACATAGATGTGTACCTGGATATCGATGAAATTGTCAACGTTTTCGCGGGAAAGAAACGTAAGCTTAATTTGTAATTTAAGCATCTAAAAAAAAAAAAAATGTAAAATGTATACTGACTAGCTTTTAATCAAAATAGATATCCTTTGAAGGTGTAAAAATTTCAACAACATTGGTTCAGTAGTTAGTCTAAATGTGACACTGTGCTGTGCAAACAAGCACACACTTACTTTTGTAATTTTCGTGAGCGAACAAACTAACATTTTACAGGTTTATTAATTTACTAGTGTTCCCCCACGCCTTTGCCCATGTGAAACTATACAATATACAAAATCTGGGTGAGGGCGTCATATATTTTGTAAGCATCGCTTTTGTAGGAATGCACTATATCGATCATGCATGAGCGAGTTCATACTCCGATTCGCACTTGGCCGATTTTCGGGTGGCTGTGCCCACAACCTTTTTTGAGGGCTGGATCCGCGCCTGGGAGCAGGACGATTGACATTCCTTAAAACCACATAAAGAGTGTCATGTTCTTTACCCGTATACAAAAAAATCAATCAAATCCAATGAATACTTTAGCCACAGGAAATTATTTTTCATTTTCTTATTTTTCAACATGATGTAGATCTGAGTCCGTAATTATAGGTAAACATTGTGTAAGGTCAAGAACCTGTGCAAAACGTACGATTCTATCCTCTACGTCTCAATATGCTTGAGAGACAGAGAAAGGTGTCATACGATTCCACTCTGACGTGCCCCGCCCAGTCCCACAAAATAATACTACAATTAGAAAGAAAAAGAAATATTACTTACGCAAATTATGCATTAGTGGTGCATAGACAATTGCGAGTGTGTGTGTGAGCGGAATTTTTTCGGCAAAAAGTCTCGGGACTCGGTCACTATGTCAGTCAGTGCAGCGGCGCCCTTTGAGGAGCGCACACGGCTACTTTTTTTATTACGAGACGAGCCGCGCGCGCATTGTCGTGATTTTGTGAAAAAAAATAGTTGTTATTTGTGATTAAAGACGATTTAGTGTGACTCATTGTTCAATGCTAGTTTAATAATAAGTAATAACGTTTATTTGGACCAAATAATATAGCCTAATACAGAAATGTTACCAAGAACTAGTAAAAACATTTATATAACAAAGAATTAGGCAGCTAAACTAAATGAACTCCTGACTTCCGAACTAGGTTAATCCTGTATCTCAGAAATCAGGGCTCTTCCATGGCGGAATTATAATATAAAAGCTGAACATTACAAAAAAGACATTTACAACACTTAAGAAACTATTTGATTAGGCCAAACTAAGGGGGTTTTTTTCCTTTTCCCTAAATTTAATTTTGATAGAAAATTTAAGAAAACAAAATTAAGGTAAGTAAGATTTTATGTTGTATATTGTACTTGACAGATTAATGTTAATAAGTATGTATGTATGAATGTATGCGTGTGTATGTATGCGTGTGTATGTATGCGTGAGGGTGTGAGGGAGTGTGTGTGACGGTGTGCTTGTGTTCGAGCGTGAGTGAGTGAGTAAGTGAGTGATTGAGCGTTATATTGGTTTGTGAATTCAAGATTATGAGGTAAAAGTGTAAGTTAATGCAAATTAGGTATACTCCGGTGACATGATTCTACCTTTGAATATTTAGGATTAGTTCCGTTTTGGTATAATCAAGTGTCATGAGCCATTTAGTGACTGCTTTTTTACATTTTTGTTTGGTTAGGGGATATATTTTTAAGATTTCATTGATTTTATTATACATAAGGCCGCCTATGAAATTGAAAAATCTCTGTGCAAAATGAGTGTGGCAAGCCTTATATATGCAAACTGTATGCTTTCTACATTTCTGGAGAAAAGCTGTCGGGTTATACTTCAGGAGACCATGCATTCTGACAACAGTGTGAAGTACGTAAAGCTGTCTCACTGTTAATACTCCGCAGGTTTGGTAAAGATGAGTAGTAGGATGAAAGAATGGGAGACAAGCGCTTACTTTAAGCAGCGCTCTTTGTGCACGCTCAAGTTTCAAAATAATTGTTTTGCATGCTCCGCCCCAGCATGTTATACAATAGATCAATAGCGATTGGCATAGGGCAGAATAGATTGTTTTTAACAACTTTGCATTAGCTATATGTCTGAGCTTTTTAAATGTAAATATTAGCTTGCGAATCCTAGAAGAAACGAGATCAATGTGTGGAGCAAAGTTAAGTCTACTATCAATTAGGACGCCAAGATACTTGATAGTGCTCGTTTGCTCAAGCAGAGGGCAGTCACAGGGTGTAATGCGACAACAATTCTAGGAGTGTGTGATAATAGTACTCGTATCAGGATTATTATTCAGCGTTTGTGGGACATTGCGGATAGAGAACTTTATAAATTTGGTTTTGTCTATATTTAGCGATAGGAGGTTAAATCTTAGCCACCGGTTAACTGCATCAAAGCCAGACTGAGCGTGTTGGAATGTTTCGTTCCATGAGGTGCCTTTAAATACGAGTGCTGTGTCATCTGCAAAAGCAACAATCTTTCCATTTGGAAGTTCAAGGTCACAGAGGTCATTAATATAAATGAGGAATAAAGTAGGTCCAAGGACACTTCCTTGAGGAACTCCATAGGTAATGGGAAGATCACCACTTATCCAATCGCCAACTTTTACACACTGGAATCTATTAGAAAGGTAGTCAGTGAAGAGGTTGAGCTGTAATCCCCGAATTCCCATACCCTCAAGCTTGCTAAGCAGTCTGGGGACAGAGACTGTGTCAAATGCCTTAGCCAAATCGAGGAATATAGCCAGAACTTTGTTTTTATTATCGATATTATTTACAACATAGTCTGTAACTTCATGAACAGCGTCGCTAGTGGATTTATTACATCTAAAACCGTATTGAGAATTTGAGAGTAGATTGTATTTCTCTAGATAATTTAGCAGTCTTTTATTCATGAGTTTCTCCAAAATCTTTGACAAAGTTGGTAGTATAGAGATAGGTCTATAGTTCTGTGGCCCTAGTGAAAAGGGATTTAAGTCTAAAACTACAACTTTACAGGAGAGGCAAAAAACACACGGCGCGCTCAAATTGCGTGTTTGTCCTCGTGTGACATTTAAACCGCCAGCAAAAGTAATACATGTGATGTTTTTTATAGGTAAACAGAGTATGTTCTTTATTATTATTGAGTTATTTTTTATGTAAAGTTAATAGTTTTTAAGATAGTGACTTGTACCCTCCACAAAATAAATTCCTCGAGGGTATAAAATAACTTATACCCCTTCACACATAAGTAAATTGAGAATTCGCTTAAGTGAAAAGGAATACGCATTTGAATGAATTTTATGATAACCAAGAAATTAAATGAAATATTTAATAGCTCTTTTTATAAGAAAATAGTGTTTAGCTGTGTACTTTAAGACAACTTTAAAAAAAATTGAAAATGATGAAAAAAATATCTTGGCGTCTTTTTCACAAAGATTTTATACGTGGCGTGTGGTACATGTAGACTTATATGAACTATTTTGTGCTACTTAAACCCATATTTTAATGGAAATAAAACAAGCGGAATACAAAATTATATTTATTTTTTTAAATTTCTTGCGTATATGAACAATACCAAAAAAAAATAAGAGAAACTCACATCTTAATCTGCAGAAAAATCACATATTGAGATTTAAAAAAATCCTGAAAATGTATAAATCTCTTCTTTTAGTAAAGTAGGTACCTAATCAAAGGATCTTTTACAATGTTTAAAATTATAGGAACATTTAAAAAAACATACTAAGAAACTAAAAAATTTAGAAAATCTCATCATCGCTGTCATCATTTAGAAGAGGATGCTGATCTTTGTTATCATTACTTATTAAATTAGTATAAAAAGATCTGACACTGGGGTTTATAAGTGGGAGAAGACTAAGCAAGTCTTGTTTTTTCTCATTAGAAATTGCAATCGGCCCATCGTATAATTTGGGTATACATTCGGTTTCAAAAACACTTGGGAGCGGTGACTTTCCTCGTTTTCTTTGCAAATTCACTGTGTTCCATTCATCTTCGCCATGCATTTTGTAATGAAATTCAGGAAATTCTCCTTTTTTATACTTAAAAGCTGCACACTCAGATAAGTAAAACTTCTTCTTATTTTCATCAATTTTCTTTTGTTGCAGTGGCCCTTTAAGATAACTCGCAAAATCTAGAAATAATTCAGAATGCATTTCTACAACAGTAAATGGTTTCTTTTTACTACATGTTCGGACAAGTTGATACCAATCCCGCGGATGATGAATGTCCATTTGAGTTTTTTTCTTGGCCTTTTCAATTAACGCATGATCCACGTCACAATCCATGTGAGTATGGCCTGGTACTAAAAAATTATGCGTTATGGTTTCCAAATTTGTATTATTACGCATAGCTAACAGGAACATGCAAACAACGTGAATATTTTTATTTTGGCCAGAACAGGAGTCAGAATAAAATACAAGATGCTTTATCTCATCAGGTACGCAGTTCATTATGTAATAAAACAAACAGGAAGCTACTTGATTTGCCCCTCTACCACCAATTCCTTCATGCCACATAAAACAATATACCTTATTAGAGGTACAGTCCCTCAAAGTCAAATTATAAGTCCATAATGGACGTTTGTAAAATGCAGCACCAGATTTAAGGTATGGTGTTGGCAAGCATTGCTGTAAGTCAAATGACAAGACTACTGTATCCTTTTTTGTAATTGAAAGCGCCCGATCTTGAGATTTTTGATCATAAATAGTTTCTGCTCTACGTTGGTGCTCTATCAAAAGCTTTTCATTTTCTTCTCTCTCCGCACCTTCACTATATTTTATTTTCGTACCTAAAGTATCGCATTTCACACACGTATCAACATAAGGCGCCTTAAAAGATAGATTTTGGGCTCTGAAAACCCATGAGTAGATGGTGATTGATACTGGATTTTCATGCATCTCACAGTAAGCCTTGTACATGTCCTTAATAGTTAAATGGGGTGGCAAAAACTTTTTGTTTGTCTTCGATCGCCCATAATGACTTTCGTAAAGAGGGAATGACAAAATTTGAGCTTTAACATCTTCTAGCCTTTCGTCATCAATTTTAAAGACACTGGGTTTTTTCCCTCTTGATGATTTATTTATAATCAACCCACCGCTTAGTTTTAATTTATCTGTCACAGTTTGGACAAACTTGGGCGTTTCATCGAATGTTTTTAAAAAACAACCCTTACAAATGCGATGACACTCTAAATCCAACTTCAGGAAAAACTCGTTGGAATAATTCCTATTTTTGATTGTAGGCGCCATTTTTTGTGTTGCTTTTTCTTTTAACGTTATAAGGTTACTTATGAACAGTACACGCCTATTATAGTCACCTAAACTCCAATAACGATCAAAGATTTTTTTTCTTAACGCTTCAGGAATTCTTTCAGGCAAACCGGTGCTATATGAGACTAGACTTGGTTGGATAGTTTCAGGTCCTATGCTACATAGTGGCCAAGTTCCGTGTTCGCTTCCTCTACTTTGTAATCTGACAAGGTTTAATGATCCCAAAACTAATGTTTCAGTGGATAACTCAAGTACTGATGACATTCAAAACCTTTTAATGCGTTTTTGGCAGCTTGAGGAAGTTAGCCATCAGTCATCAGTATATTCTCAAGAGGAGAAAATGTGCGAAGAGCACTTCATTCAAAACACAACGCGTCTCAAGGACGGCCGTTTCTGTGTGAGAATTCCTTTAAAACAATCGCACCATAACTTAGGTGACTCTGTACATAGAGCTAAGCACTGTCTGCTTTCATTAGAGCGCAGGTTTAAGAGTCAACCATCATTTAAAGCACGTTATGGTGATTTCATGAAGGAATATATTGAGTTAAAACATATGTCTAAATGTTTACCTGATCCACAGAGGGTTGCATATTTTATACCTCATCATGGCGTTGTGCGTGAAAGTAGTTTAACTACAAAACTGAGAGTGGTGTTCAACGCTAGCAGTCCCACCACCTCAGGATTATCATTTAATCATTTGCAGATGACAGGACCTACTGTACAAGATGACCTGGTATCAATTCTTCTTCGGTTTAGGAAATATAAATATGTCCTCTCCGCAGATGTGGAGAAGATGTACCGCCAGATATTAGTACACCAAGATGACAGGCAGCTACAGCAGATCCTATGGCGGGATGACCCCTCAAAGCCTATGGTAGCCTACCAGTTAAATACGGTTACGTACGGGACCGCTAGCGCACCGTATCTTGCTACGAGGTGTCTTAGACAGGTAGGCCTCGATTGCACCGACAAAAAAATTGCTGTCATCATAAAACATGATTTTTATGTCGATGATTTGCTTTCGGGAGGGGATACTATTAAAGAGGTCCTTGATATACGTCATAAGGTAACCGCAGAACTGGCTTCAGCTGGGATGCCGTTACGTAAATGGAAATCAAATAATTCTCAAGTAGTGTCAGATCACACCGATCATTCTTCATTAAGTTTGAACATTGGTTCAATAGAACCTTGTAAAACTTTAGGTCTGAGCTGGCATACTGAGTCCGATGTGTTATGTTATTCAATTAATCCCACTATTACTAATGTAATGACAAAACGCGGTATACTTTCTACAATTTCTCAGATTTTTGATCCGCTGGGTCTATTAGCTCCTTACATTATTGTTATGAAAACCATCATGCAAAAACTTTGGGTACATAAATTGGGATGGGACGATCAGTTGCCATCTGATATATCCCAAATCTGGTCTAATGTCATACGTGGCTTACCAATGTTAAATACATTAAGTATTCCACGGATTGTACTTTGTGATTCGTATAAAGATATAGACCTGCACATATTCAGTGATGCCTCACAAATTGCATACGGAGCATGTATATATGTTCGAAGTACAAGTCATGATACTAATGTCCTAATACGTTTGCTTACAGCCAAAAGCCGAGTAGCACCAATTAAACCAATAACGATACCAAGACTTGAGCTTTGCGCGGCGTTGGTTGGTGTTCGTCTGTACGAAAAGGTTATTTACGCGCTCAGAGCTCAAGTAAGAAGTATCACCTTCTGGACTGACTCGACGGTTGTCTTAGGCTGGCTTAAGATGTTACCAAGTAAATTACAGCCGTTTGTGCGCAACCGTATCGCAGAGATATTGGACAAGACAGCTGCATGCTCCTGGAGGCACGTCCCTACAAATTTAAACCCAGCAGACCATATATCACGCGGAATAGATGTAAGTCTTTTGCAATCTCTAGATCTGTGGTGGTCAGGCCCTGAATTTTTGAGATACGACATTTCGAAATGGCCTAGTAATCCTACAGTAACAAAGGCAAAACTTCCTGAAACTCGTTCCGAAGTTTCTTTACTTGTTACAACCGTAACTCCACGACCAATTATAGAATTTAATAGATTTTCAAAATCCACTACTCTTAAACGGTCGGTGGCATATGTTATGAGATTTATAACTAGTTTTACTAAAAAGGGATCATTCAAAAATCAATTTCTTAGCACTGACGAATTAAACCAGTCATCAAATTTTATCATAAGGCTCTCGCAAATGGACTCATTTCCAGAATACACACTTTTATTAAATAATAAGGATTTGCCACAAAAGAGTCCATTGATTAAGTTCAAAGTTTTTCTTGACGAACATAAATTAATGCGTGTCGGAGGTCGACTCGAAAATTCACAATTTTGTTACGACAAAAAACACCCTTTATTAATACAGTCCACTCACATTGTCACAAAATGGTTATTCGAATTTATGCACAAAAAACTTATGCACGCTGGGCCGCAACTGTTGCTAGCGTCCATCAGAGAAAATTATTGGCCGATTGGTGGTAGACGTTTAGCTAAATCAATTTTTAATAAATGTATTTTATGCTGTCGTATGGAAGGACAGGTGGTCTCTCCTCTCATGGGTAATTTGCCATCGCAGCGCTTGATTCCCGGAGGGTACCCCTTTGAAACAGTAGGTGTGGATTACGCTGGACCGATTATGTCAGCCACTAGACAAGGACGTGGTTGTCGTCGTACTAAAGATTATGTACGCGCGCAACACTAGTCCGACATGCGTACGTGACCTGTAGGACGAACGAGGCGGCGACAAGGGGCGAGGGGAGAGTGCGCCGGCGGCGGCGGGCGGTGCGCGTCGCGCGGCCACGGGACTCCGCATTAAACGACCGATCTGTTAACAACTGTACAACTAATTTTATTTTACTCAATACAAAAGTTTATCGAAACAAGTTTGTTTGATTTCCAAACAAAAGTGGCGACCGTGACAGGACTGCAATCTTCTTCAAGTGAATAAAAAGGTCGTTTAATCGTTTTGCGGGAGGCGCACGAGAAGAACGCAGCAGCCGCATTTTCTGGCCGGACCGGCCAGCGAGCCCGGTCGAGTGAAGAAAAGGAACTGGTGTTGGCGCTTGCGGCTTCGGGAGCCTTTGGGGACGTCGTGAACCGGAGGTCTAGCCCAAGGAGAGTAAGCCCTGTCCTAAATTCCTAACCTTTTCATACCAACCTAGGTACCTAATCTCTCGATCCTTGTTCTCGCATTGTGTGAATGGCCGACTTGCTGCTCGAGTGTTGGGTTTATGACTCTGTTTAGTTAGCTTGGTGCTTTTATGGTGTTACGCAAAATACATGCACGTGCAGCGTTAGATTTCCTAATAATCATAATAATATTTCTAATCAAGCTTTAAAATACGAGCACGCGCCCATGCTTTCACCTACCGGCAGCATACCCACCCAGCTCGCCAATTCTTCTAAAAAAGCACACAGGTTGCCTATAACCTATCCAATACACACCCCTGCAGTCCCTGCACCACGCGGCCAGCGTTAGATACCGTTATTTCAATACCGTATGCCGACTATTTCCAGCGTACCTCCGTGAAGAGGAGCGCATCGGTCTCGGCATCGCAGCCGCCCGTCCGGTTCCGTCACGTGCGCTGCCACGTGCGCTGCTGGCCTAAGCTGTCTGCTCGGCGCGACCTGCCCTGAGCATCGTGTCGTGCTAGCACCAGCGCGAGCGACTGGACCTGAGCTTCTCGGCTCTTCAAACGGGTTTGAGTGCATACCTATTCATTGTTCGTTCACCTGTGTTATTGATTGGTACAATTACAATCTATAAAAATGAGTGAATCAGAGCTTAAGGTAGAATTAACGAAGTTAGTTAAGGAGCGCGGTATTATCAAGGGACGGGTAACAAGATTTTCAGATTATTTAAACAATTTAATTAGTTTAAAAGAAATCTCTTCTATTCAATATAGAGAATTAGAATTAAAATTGAATAAAATTCAATCGCTTATGGAAGAGTTTGAGGTTATTCAAAGCAAAATAGATTTATTGCATTCTGATAGTACAGAGCAAATTAAAGAAAGAGATAGTTTAGAGAGTCAGTTTATTCACTTAATAGCAATGAGCCAAGATACCTTAGCTAACTCACCTCTGAAAAAAGCAGATAATGGAAATTGTGACGGAGAAAATAGTGAACATGCATCAAATAATGGTAGCTGCCATTCATTTAATGGCATAAAATTACCTACAATCAAACTTCCTACATTTGATGGCAATTACCTTAACTGGTTAGAATTCAAAGACACATTTCAGTCAGTGATTGACAGCAATGAAAGTATTGCACCAATTAATAAATTCCATTATCTAAGATCGTCACTTGAAGGTAGTGCATCCGTTGTTATTAAGTCAATAGAATTTAGTTCAAAAAATTACAAGGTTGCGTGGGACCTGTTATGTCAAAGATTTGATAACAAAAACTTATTAATAAATAATCACTTAAAAGCATTATTTAGCATTGAGTCGCTTCAAAGGGAATCTTATAAATCATTGCGGTTTATTGTAGACCATGTATCAAAACATTTGCGGGCTCTTGACACTCTTGTGGCGACTCTTGGCCAGCCTGTTAATATGTGGGATGTTCTTATTATTTTTACGGTCTCAGCAAAACTAGATATTCACACGAGTAGAAAATGGGAAGAATACAAGTGCAATCTTGCAGATTTACCTTCACTTAGTGAATTTTATTCCTTTCTTCGTAGTCGAGCTGACATACTTGAGACTGCCTATTGTAATAATAGTCGTCCTGACAAACAGGTGGATCATAAGCCAAGGGTAACCAACCAATCTAAAAGCCTTATTGTATCTGTTGATAAAAAAGAAAACAAGAATTGTTGTGTTTTATGCAATGAAAATCATCAATTGCATGAATGTTTAAAGTTTAAAAATATGAATGTAGACGAGCGACTACATGAAGTGAACAATTTAAAGTTATGTAAAAATTGCTTTCGCAGTGGTCATAATGCCTTTCAATGTCAGCTGAAAGCTGTTTGTCGTCAATGCAAAAGGAAACACAACACATTAATTCATTTAACTAAAAGCAACCCTACATCTACTACTGAAACTGAACAACCCTCTACATCTTCCTCCTTGCCTGTGTCACTGTCAGTGGCATCTAATGACCAGGTTTTGTTAAGTACGGCTCTAGTCCAAATTATCATAAATAATAAAAAATATACAGCCCGTGCGCTGCTGGACACAGGTAGTCAATCATCGTTCATTACAGACAAATTAAAAGGGAAGATAGGGCTAACAATCAACCCCGGTAGTTCAGTGAGCATTTGTGGGATCAATAATGCTACATGTAATATTACTGGAAGTTGTAATATTAAAATTAAATCTAGATGTATGCCTTTCGAATTAAATGTTAAGTGTCTTGTAGTACCTAGAATAACGGGAATCTTACCAAATGCTACAATTAATACAGACCATATAAAGTTACCTGGAAATATTACTCTAGCTGATCCTGACTATTTTTCCCCGGCTGAGGTCGACATCCTCTTAGGAGCAGATGTGTATTGGGAGATAGTGGGTTCTAATTTAATTAAGTTAGGTAGTAACAAACTGGTTCTACAGGAGTCTATGCTTGGATGGCTCATAAGTGGCCCCATACAAGGTAGTCAGTCCGCTTCAAAGGTTTATTGTAATTTTACTCAAGAGATAAAGGACTCATTAGAAAAATTTTGGAAAATTGATGACTTACCGGCCACAAAAACATATTCCATCGAAGAGCAACTTTGTGAGGATCATTTCAAAGAAAACGTGTCTCGCTTATCGAATGGTAGATTTTCTGTGTTAATGCCCTTGAAAGAGTCGCCTGAAAGGGCTCTTGGGGACTCATACTATATAGCTAAAAAATGTTTTGAGAGTTTGGAAAGAAAATTTTCAAAATATCCTGTTTTAAGGGCGAACTACAAGGCATTTGTAGATGAATATGCAAGTTTAGGGCATTTAACTAAAATTACTAAACCAGTATTTGGGTACTACATGCCTCATCACGCAGTCATTCGTGAAAAGAGCGAAACTACAAAGCTCCGCGTAGTATTCAATGCTTCTTCTAAAACTAGCTCTGGTAAATCACTAAATCAAATTCAAATGATTGGTCCAGTAGTGCAGAGTGATCTAATATCTATTTTATTGCGATTTCGTAGGCATAAATTCATTCTCACAGCCGACATCGAGAAAATGTATAGGCAAATTGAAGTCAGGCAACAGCAGCGCCATCTGCAGCTTATTCTGTGGCGTGATGATAAGTCCCAATCGATAGATGTCTTACAACTCAACACAGTTACATATGGAACTGCCTCTGCACCATTTTTAAGTACTCGATGCCTCTTACAACTGGCTAATGAGTGTGAGGATGAGTCTATAGCTTGTGTAATACGAAACGATTTTTATGCAGATGACCTAAATACAGGGTCAGAATCTATAAAAGGGCTAAAACACATATATCAGGGAGTTGTAAATACACTTAATTCTGCATGCCTACCCCTCAGGAAATTTCGCACAAACTGTCCTCAATTATTTGACAGTGAATGTGGTTCTTCAAAACCCATTGATTTCAACAAAGAATCTAGTGTATTAGGTCTCAATTGGTGTCCCAAGGCCGATTCACTGCAATTCTCTACAGACCTACAGCCTTCTACTCATATTACTAAAAGGACAATAATTTCCACTACTTCTAAGGTATTCGATCCCTTAGGATTATTGTGTCCTTGCATAATAGTAGCTAAAATTTTACTTCAACAATTATGGTCCTCTAAGCTGGACTGGGATGATCCAGTACCAGTTGAGTTTTGTAAAAAGTGGGCTGAGCTATTAAAGGAATTTTCAAATTTAACTAATATTCGTGTTACAAGGCGAGTTCTGTGTGATACACCTAATAATATAGAATTACACTGTTTTGTAGATGCCTCTCAACAAGCCTATGCAGCCTGCATTTACCTGCGTTCTGTTAGTCAGAATCGGGAAGTTACAATCAGGTTGTTGTGTGCCAAGGCACGAGTTGCACCAATGAACCCAACAACTATTCCAAGATTAGAGTTATGTGGCTTCTTGTTAGGTGCACGTTTATGTTCAAAGGTGTTAGAGTCATTAAATTGTAATATTGATCGTAAATTTATATGGTCTGATTCACAGGTTGTGCTAGGATGGGTGAAAACCCCACCCAGGGATCTTAAAATATTTGTGTGTAACCGAGTAAATGAAATCAATCAACTTGCAAGTGGGTTCACCTTTTGTCATGTTCCAACAGATCAAAATCCAGCAGATATTGCGTCTAGAGGTGTGACTCCTAAGCAATTGCAGTCCTCTCTTCTCTGGTGGGAAGGGCCTTCGTTCCTAGCTAATGACCCAACTTGTTGGCCTACACAAAACCACACACAAATCCCTAACATGTTACCTGAAGTTAAACACTCGCACACCATTGAATGTCATGTTGTTGTTACAAACAAAGTAATTCAATTTGAAAAATACTCTAATTTAAATAGAATAAAGAGAATATATGCCTATGTACAGCGCTTCCTAAATTATTGTAAAAATAGAGATGCAAAAATTAATGGACCATTAGACTCTAAAGAATTAGATGATTCTTTGCTAGTGTTAGTTAAGTTAAGTCAGTTAGAAAGCTATGCAGAAGAAATTAAATTAATTAGAAATAATAAAACTCTTAGTTGTAAGTCTAAATTATTGCCTCTAAATCCCTTTATTGATTCAGATGGCATATTAAGAGTTGGGGGTCGAATTCAAAATTCTGATTTCGTTTATGATAAGAAACACCCCATTATTTTAGATGCAAAACATCATTTATCTAAATTAATATTAAGGTATGAACATGAACGCTTATTTCACGCTGGTCCTCAGCATCTTCTAGCCTCAATAAGAGAACGATTTTGGCCTATAGGTGGCAGACACTTAGCACGTAGCACGACAAAGCAGTGCATAGTTTGTATTCGCCTACGTGGGAAGACATTACAACCTTTAATGGGAAACTTACCTGCCGAAAGAAGCTATTCCATGTTTCCCTTCTACTCGTGTGGTGTCGATTTTGCTGGCCCGTTTATGATCTCTAGTCGTAAGGGTAAAGGCAATCGTATTTCAAAATGCTACCTATGTTTGTTTATATGCCTCTCGTCTAAAGCGATTCATTTGGAGTTAGTCAGCGATATGAGCACTGATGCTTTCCTTTTGTCTCTGCGAAGGTTTGTTTCTAGGAGAGGTAAACCTAATATTATATATTGCGATAATGGTACCAACTTCAGGGGCGCGAACAATGAAATATGTAGAATACTCAGGACCAGTCGTGAGTCAGTTATCAATTATGCCAGTAATGAAGGTATTAAATTCGTGTTTAGCCCCGCATACTCACCTCACTTTGGAGGTATCTGGGAGGCAGGCGTCAAATCAGCAAAGCACCATTTTAAGCGTGTAGCCGGCAATGCTTCCCTGACATTCGAGGAGCTCGCGACCCTATTCGCACAAATCGAAGCCATTTTAAATTCTCGTCCCCTTACTCCCCTCTCAACCGATCCAACCGATCCCTCCCCTCTAACACCAGGGCACTTTCTTATAGGGCGACCTCTCACCTCAGTGCCATCGTTGCCTATCACCTGCAAGCACCCCAACAGATACCAATATATTGAACAGCTGAGACAACAATTCTGGGAGAGATGGCGGCGGGAGTACGTTGCCGAACTTCAAGAACGCACCAAGTGGAGAACGAGGCAATACGAGCTTCGTGTGGGCGATCTGGTGATCCTCAAAGAAGAAAATCTTCCCCCACTACAATGGAAACTTGGCCGCGTCACCCATTTATACCCCGGGAAAGACGGAATCAGTAGAGTTGTCGATGTATTAACTTCAAAGGGCACACTAAGGAGGGCTACTAACAAAATGTGCATACTACCGGCCTCTAATGACGCAAAGGAAGACGGCGCGAAGAATCAAGATCTTGGCGCTAATACAAATAAAGCTCAAGTTTAAAAGCCACACTACAACTACAACAACACACTAATTTTATTTTACTCAATACAAAAGTTTATCGAAACAAGTTTGTTTGATTTCCAAACAGATTACGTTGTTCTTTTTGTATGTTTCACAACTAAGGCAGTACATATCGAGTTGGCAGGTGATTTAACAAGCAACAATTTTTTATCAGTTCTCCGTAGATTTGTTTCGCGAAGAGGAAAACCTAAACACATCTACTCTGATAATGGGACCTCGTTTGTTGGAGCATATCACGAGCTTGGCAAGTTCATAAGCGGTAATTGCAATTCGTTATCTAGTGATTTAGCAAATGAAGAGATTAACTTTCATTTTATCCCTCCTTACGCTCCTCACTTTGGAGGTCTTTGGGAGGCCGGTATTAAATCTACTAAATATCATTTAAAGAGAGTACTGGGAAATTGTAATCTTACATTTGAAGAGCTGAACACTGTGTTAGTTCAAATAGAAGCCTTACTTAATTCTCGCCCACTTACACCACTCTCATCTGATTCCAACGATTTATCGCCGCTTACGCCTGGACACTTTCTGATAGGACGGCCACTGACAGCATTACCTGCACCTAACCTCGAGGACCGACCCGTGACTTATTTGGCTAGACACCAGAGGATTGAGCAACTCCGTCAACATTTCTGGTGCCGATGGAGCAAAGAATACATCTCCGAGCTACAGCACCGAGTGAAATGGCGATCCTGCACTAAGCCATTAGAAAAAGACACCCTTGTGCTCATAAAGGATAAGAAACTACCTCCTTTGAAGTGGCGATTGGGCCGAGTCACAGAAGTTTTCCCTGGACGGGACGGCATTAGTCGTGTTGCTGACATCAAGACGACATGTGGAGTGGTTCATCGCGCTTTTAGCAAGATATGCCCGTTACCTATAACTCACACAGAGGATTCTGGTTGAGAGCTCATCTCTCAACGCCCGGGGGGATGTTTAGAATACTTACGTTTTTACCTAAACGCCTATTCAAGTTTCTTGAGCAATAACGCGCAGATACGTTTCACTGCTTGAAAGCGTAGCTATTAAGATTTATTTTATAAGTACCTGCCACTTTGTGCAACTTTTTGTTAATTTTATCTTCTTCATCTTGTCTGTGCACGGAATACAACTCTTAAACCATCGGAAGCTTTTTATTTAAATAATTCTGGATATAAGTCCCCAACATGCTTCTTTCTTTTGTACTTTTCCTAGGTTTACGTTTTCGACCCTGTATAACACCTTCTCTATCCCAAAATGACGTATTATTGCTCTCGTCTGAGTCTGACTGAGGAATAATAACATTGCGTCTTCCTTTTGCACGCCTATTCCGTATTGAACAATCCGAGTCACTTGTATCGGGTGTATTTGGTATGTAGTCATCACTACTTTCACCAGAATAATCGAGATCAGGGCATGGCAGCTTATCAACTAATAGAGAAACAATATCAAGACATATGAGATATGTTTCGTCGGAATCAGTAAATATATTGTCATCTTTGTCGGGGTTCGGCCTTGGGGTAAAATTTTGGGAAAATCCAGGCATAGGAGAACATACTTTTGAACTGATTGGTGAAACGTTTTTTAAACATTCAAATATTGGGGCATAATCCGTAGAACATCCTGGCTTTGGAGAGTTATCCTTCGAAAATCCTGGCTTTGGAGATTGATTCTCGGTAAACAGAAAACAAGTAGGTACAGTTTCTTCAATTAAGCAATCCACGTCATTAACCATTTCCAGTTCTCGATGAACAAGATCTATAATTCGGTTAATTCTACCTCTACCAGCCATCCTAAAAAGAAAATAACTAACTTAAATAAAAATGTACAAAAACTATGTATTTAACCTACTTCATGAATCACTCTATCTATTAAAAATACATCAAAATCCGTTGCGTATTTTTAAACATTTATACCTACTATGTAGAGATTTCCAAATAGTTACGTTCCTTAATACATTCTTGTAACGTAATTATTAGGTGTAAAAAGGTACAATTAGACTTGAACCTGTTAAAGTATACATTCACTACGACATAAATTACAAAAAATATGTGTAAAACGATCTAACTTACTCGCGTTACTGCAGGGCGTCGACACAGGTTCTGCTCAGTAGGATGCGCGAGCGACTGACGGGACGCGGGCGCTATGCGCTCCCGACTCACCCGCACCACTCCCCCGCAGCGACGAGTTATATCGTTTCTCACGTAAAATGAAAGCTATTCGTAGGATACAACTAGAATTGTATTATATTACATTTATTAATTTCACAATAGCATAATGTGAATACTGATCTCAAAAGAGTTATACTTGATTTTTGACATTTATTTTGGTGAAAATAAATTGATGTCTAGTAATATCATTACTCACTAAGCCATTTAATAAGGACCATCTGTTGTTGTATTGGTAAACACCAATTTGATAAAAACGTAGGTAGTTTATGTTAATTTAGATTAAAAAACACAATTTTATTTTTTTATTTTTCAGTTTAAAACAATACGAAAGTACTTGAATCCGAATTATGTAGTTTTGTTTGTGTTAGTTAAACCCATATGCACCAAATAACTTCTTTGATTTTAGAGATAGCTTAGATCCGTTTACACCAAATGATAGAGCATTTCTTTCTGATCAATTTGGTATATTTAACTAATTTTCGACAAAATCGGACTTGTACCCCTTTTCACTAGGGCCACAGAGTTATTGACACAATCCCTGTCACCCGACTTATGTATAGGTAGGATTTGTGATATTTTGAAAGCTTGAGGGAAAGATCCAGTTAGAAACGCTAAGTTACAAATAAATGTCAGTGGGGTAACTAATGTAGGTCTATAACGGGAGAGAACAACTGCCGATATATTATCTCGTCCAGCAGCGCAATTAACTTTTAGGTTCAGTATAAGTGTATTTATCTCATTTTCATCTGCTGGAAGTAATACAAAAGAATGGGGACAAATGGGTGTATGAGGTATCAGAGAGTTTGACGACGATTTTTGAGATAAGTGCTTTTCAGCCAATGATTTTCCAACATTTGCAAAGAATGCATTTATAGTGTCAACAGAATGCTGAGGATCACTAGGTGATATCAGTTCAGAAGCAACTTCTCTTGATTGGGTGGAGTTGGTGACTTTTTTGATGACATTCCAAAGCTTTTTAGAATTAGTTCCTGCATTTTCAATTTCATTCCGCTCATATTCTATTTTCAGATTTCCTAATAAATTATTACAAAAATTCCTGTATCTAGTGTAAGTTAGTTTTAGTGTCATATTCTTTGGAGATTTTTTCGAATTAAGGTGCAGTTTATCCCTGTTCCTCATGCATTTCAAAAGACCTGGAGTTATCCAAGGCTTTAGGATTCTCTTTCTTCTTGGCAGGGTTATAATTTTAGTGCATGACTCAATAGCAGTATTTAGAGAACCAGTGAAAGTTGCTACAGCATCATTTACATCATTTAATGAATAGAGAGGCGCAAAGTCAATACTCATGATTACCTCATCAAGGGAAGCATAGTCAGTTCTCTTTAAGGTCTTTGCTTGGCGTTTAGTAGGAATAGACATATCAATAGAAAGGATGACACTGTAATGATCAGTCAGCGAAGTTTCAGCTACCAAACATGATGCTGGAAATTTGGTTTTGAGTAGGATATGGTCAATACATGATTTTGAGTGAGTTGGAAATAAGGTAGCTGGAAGCATACCATGCGAAGCCATAAGATTCAAATAATTGTGTTTTCGTGTGTCCAGTGTTGCTTCAGAGATGTCGATATTAATATCACCAGTTAGGATAAAGTTTATATATTTAGATGCAAAATTAAACAATACACTATGTAAACCTTCCAAGAAGTTATCCGCATTCCTAACACTGGGTGACCGGTAAACAGCTAAAATCCCAGTATGTTTCCCAAGTGTTATTAATAAACTATTACAGTCCATGATAGAAACCTCCTTCACACATGCTTGAATACCCTTTTTAATATAAACAACTACCCCTTCATTTTGTGTTCGGTTATTAGCAGTTGAATAATATGTATATTCATCCAACGTAGGTGGGTTATGAATACCAGTTAACCAGCACTCCGTTAACACTATTAGATCCCAGTCAACACAGGATCTAGCTAAGAGAGTTACCATACCAGCCATGTTGCAGTTAATGCTTCTTATATTCTGAGTAATCATTTTCAGAGATTTATCAGCGGATGAAATTAGATTTTTGCATTCATCAATGACACAAGTAGATGAATTAGCCACGGTTATTAAATCAATGTCAGTAGATAAGTTATTAATATTATTTAAGTTATCGAATTATGTTTTTTAGCAGATGTTATTCTAAAGGAGATAAGGAGGAAAAAAGTACTAGATATAAGTAGAACTAGACCGGATATTGCGCTCATCAGAATTTGCACGTGTGTGTGATAGTGTGTGTGTGTGTGTAAATAAAACGTTTGTCAAGACAATAACAACACAGCATAAGTACAACAATTATATACTTATGATTAAGATTAAAAACTAAAATATAATGTAGGATTATCAACTGAAAATTATTAACAATACTGTTACTTATTCGGACTAGTCAAACTTGGGTAAGTTTGAGAATATCCTCCTCATTGTCTATACGAATGGATGGCAGATCATCACTTTTCTTCATATAGATTTTTCCATAAGAATGCCAGCAACCAGTGAAAGAATATTTTTTAGCATGCTGACGAGCTAGATAAAAAAGTTTCTTAGCAGATGGAGTAAGAGACTCAGAGATATAAATTGGTTTAGTTGGGCCATTAATCATTAGGTGCGCACTATTTAATTTATTCTCTTTGTTGCTTTTATTAAACAATTTAACTTTCTGAATAATATTTTCTTTAATATTTACTGATGCAAATTCAACAATGATGGGAGACATAGTATTATTTTTGGTTTTAAATCTATACGTATCACGGATAAGTAAGGGCTGCTGCAAGACTTCACCAACTTTACATACTACTTGCGTGATGTCATCCTTGGTCTCCGATGGGGCTTGCGGCACATTACGCAGCTCAATGGTGGTGGATCTAGCTTTCCTTTCAAGAAAATCGATTCTCTGTTCCAGTTGCTCGACCTGTACTTTATAGGTAGAATTTTCCTTTTGCATTTTTCCCAGACTCTCCAGCATTTCGTCATATTTTTGGGACATGAATTTGACAGATTCCCTCATCCCGGCAGTCTCTTCCTTTAGCAGGGTCATGGCTGCAGTCAGGCCATCAAAGGAGATGGAAAACGGTGGGCCTAAATGTAATAAGTTAAGATATGATCTAAAAAATTAGTCATATTTTTCTATCTTAGAATATGAAAAATTACCTCAATTCTCAATCTGGAAGCGGAGAAATATGGAAAAGATAGTTTTCGTGAGATTACCGATTGAGTAATCGATTACACAGTTACGAAAATAAAACCTTTGCACTAAATAAGTAACTCAAAGTAATTAAATGCACTTTATACACTTATGTGCAATATAGTGCATATAATTACAGTCATATTAATAAATAAAATATCAATTAATTACTGAAAAAACAATATTAATGATTATCGATTTCATATCGATTAAAATTAGTTTTCTATTTTTAGTCTATGTCACTGGCATGACAGCTGACTGACACGGACACTAGACAGTTGCCAACGTAGTATCACGTAGTATCTCTAAGTAGTCTGTGGTAGTATCCCTATGTAGTCTGTGGTTGCCAACTGCTCTAATAATCTCGTTTGCTGACTCGTTTCGTGTTTTCCGATGCGTTTTGAGTGCTTTCCTTCGGCAATGGCTCTCGTACAGGAAGGGAGGCTATAGTAATGCATTACTGTAAATTGTATTGTAGGGAGACGAACTGTAGGCTACTGCGCTCATATAATCTGCATTATATGGTATCTTAGCTGGGCTAGGTAGCACGATCATATAGCACCACCTGCACAATTCCTAGACGACATTTCAATTATAATTGTAGACGAGTAACACTATATTACTTAAATGATTTTTTATTTTATTTTAGACATCCTTTCCGTAACTCCATACCTGTTACCTACATAGGTAGGTAGGAATGAAGTCATTGATGTTCATTCATATGATTTATCAAATATGTCCTACTAAATATAATAACTATTAGTGCAAAAGCACATATTTTGCACTTTAGGAATCAGCTGTTAGTTAAAGATTGTAACATAACCTCACTTTTACATAATCTCTTTTATCTCTGTTCTCAGATTGACAAAATCCGCAGAATTTTCAGTGAAAGGCTGATAATATATAAGCTATTAATTGACACCACTTTCATCTTTTTACAACCAGGCCCAAGATTGTATGTAATCGTTTCAGTCTCCTTTAGATGTTTGAATCTTGGAGAATTCATCAAATAATTCCCTTATTTCAGCCATATGTAAGTCACCTTGTTTACGCTTAAGTTTGCGTGAGGTGATAAAAAGATTAGCTGAATCGCTGTCAGAAGGAATCTGGTCAGATGCAGTGTCAGAATCATGAGGAATACGCATTGGCTCATCCGCGATTTCTTTAGTGCCTTTTGGAGGCGTACGAGACACTGACATGATATCACACCAACTTGTTTCCAGATGAAAGGCAAATACAAATAAACGTAGGCAGCCGCCTCGTCGCCTAGTAGGAAGTAAGTAGATAATATTAACTTAATTACCTCACGTAAACAGTGGCGTCGATTAGCGTAGTGACTCGTCTACGGCTCCAATGCAGTAACCAGTTTTGTAGCAAGTACTACGGTGTGTGTACAGTTGGAGTGACGTCTATTCTCAGTGTTGCGAGAATGGGACAGCAATGATGTCAAACTTCTCCTTTCCGCATAGCATGTAGCATGCGCTAGCGGTGACGTGCGCTGGAGACGTTCCGCAGCCCGTAGTAGCGGAGCAAGAGCAGGACGGCAATTATGGCGACAGTCTCTTTTCCTCGCGGGTCGCGGGTGAACCGGGGTGCACCTCCGCGGTTAGTTGTTCAGTTAACTTGTGGACGGAAGATTGATAACTTTGACACATGATATGCACTAATATCGCGTGAAACCAATAACTTATAATTGGGATCAATTTAACAACACGTCTGTTCACTGTGATAGTTTGGACGGAAGAGGAATTAGTAAATTAATTAATTAATATTAGTTAGTTAATTAAGTATCGATGTCGCTTGTGCATAATGAACAACGGTGGAAACCTTGAAAATTTAAAAATTTGACTATTGATGTAAATTCTGATTGTGATGTGATATTATGTGATTAATTATTCAATCAGTGATCTTTTAATTAACAACGCGCGACTTAGTGAGTTTATGCCGCTAATTTGTTGTTCTCCGACTAAACTACCTACCCACGTCCACCTACGCCCCGCACCGCAGCGCAGGCGCCGCCGCCGCCCCCCGCCGGCCGCGACCCGCATCGGGCCGCGCAACAGGTTAGTGATTTTTGTAGATG
The DNA here is from genome assembly GCA_963853775.1 of Xanthia togata. NCBI lineage: Eukaryota > Metazoa > Arthropoda > Insecta > Lepidoptera > Noctuidae > Xanthia > Xanthia togata. Next base: position 2,576,060 of record OY970797.1, on the reverse strand, counting down.
AAGCGTGTTTACTTTTTATGCAGTTGATTCTGCTATTTATTTTGTTTGAAAATTGCAATTTTTCAATTTTCCATTAACTACTAATCTTCGTCTTTTAAAATGTTTCTATGGACTAGTACTGTGCTTGTTTTAATTTAATGTCGTAAGTCCAGATCCACATTGTATAATAGAAACGAAATACAATACAAAGATGGTCTTACAATCTTCAGCAGCTACAACAGTATTTTCAAAATGTTAATCAGTGTGTATGTCAATTAGTTGTGGAGCAGGACCAGCAATGAGCCAAGCATTTTTATCAGTGATGTAATCCCCCAACTTATAATATGCCTGCCTACACAGTGTGCGTACACAAAACAGAGACCAAGAGACGCAACAAAAATTTTAGTTCCTTTTTGTAATACAACTCTAATCAAAAATAATGTTTATCATATGTGCATTACAATTTTTAATAAGTTACAAAAGATCATAAGCGAGCTCCCATTTAAATATTTTAAAATTAAACTACGTAGGTAGATGGTTGATAAAAAAGTGTTTTTTATAGTTTACAAGAATTTCTGCAACTTAAAGAAAAAAAAATATTTTAAGTTTCCTTTTGTTTTGTGATGTGCTTTATTTAGTTTAAAGAATTTTTGTTACATAAAATGTTATTTTTCGGTTAAGTTTTGTCATATATGTAGCTCCTTATATTTAAAAAACAAAGGTATTTTTCTGTACCTATATCTTATTAAAATAAGTAGGTACCTATTATTGTAAAATTAATTTGCATGCCGTAAACAGGCAAAATCTAGACTGTACATTAAACCACAACTTTTACAACTGGTAACACCTGTATCTTCTGCAAATAAATGATTCTTAAGAAACTCCATACCTACCCAGATGACCCCATAACCCTCCTCCAGGTGAGCAATAGGGCCACAAGTACAGTGCACAAACACAGACACCGACCCGCATTCCGACCTCGCCGCCGCCGCCGAGGTCCTCCGCGATCGCGACCCGCCCGAGTAAATAATACTCCCGCCCGACCCTTGCTCGTTGATGCGCCAGCCCGCGTTTATGCTGAGCCAGTAGCTTTAAATTCCCCGTTTAATAATCATGAATTATCCTTGATCCAGCCTGTCCCAGCTTGCTGTCCTCCCCCCAGCGACGCCCTAAGCCGAGGTCCGTACCCCACAGGGGGTGCCTTTAGCGAGCGCTCGCCTAGTTTTAATTATGTCGTCTGTACCTATAGATGTCATGTATGGGTTTAATATAAAATGTTTAAAGAATAATGTTCAATCATTCTGTTCAATGAAGAATAGTTTTTGCCACTAGCTGGAGGCTTTGAATGTATTAGCTTAAGAGGGCGCCTAAAGGCACACTAGCGCCACTCCTTCAAAAAAAAAATTATCTCGTAACTGAGAAGGAATTATGAAAAACGGCTAGTAAGGACCCTCGGTAAGTGTGTCTAGAATTTTTTAATACCTAAGCTCGGTTAAGTAGTCATGACCTCAGAGGTCAGCTACAGAATAACATAATAAAAAATATTAAAAAACCATGGGCGCTCGTATCAATCCAGATTAATTAATTACAAAACCTGGGCACATAATTCTTATTCTTAAGATAACCAAATATTATGATGTTTACGTTTGATTATATTTTCGATAGACTGTCAAATTGGTATAAGTGACAGAGATGTAACGTTTCGTACCGAACTTCTTCAAAAATTTGATCTATCATATTATCAGCCGCTATTTAAAAATATTAACATTATATCGGTACCTTGTCAATTCATTTGTGAAAATATTATGTATGAAACAAAAAATCTACATCTTTTTAATAAAATAAGTGTTAAGACATAATTTTAATACTAGAAATAAAGATAAAATAGATCAACCGTTTTTCAGATTATCTAAAGTACATAAGTAGATACATCTTTTATGGGCTACTATGTTAAATGTTTCAACAAAATCCCTTGTGATATACGAGTATTGCAAATAAATGAATGAAAATTTCAAATTCATATTAAAAGTACTTTTGGAGACAAAAGGTAGCACCGCCCGCCACTGCGACTACGGGAGCGGGCGGCGGGCCTGCACTGCCATCACTTCAAATATAGTATGAAATTGCCGAATTGTACTGAAAAATTGAAATTGCTTTTTTTTTTTATTTAACATAGGTACCTATTTATTTAATCATATGAGGTTAGATTGTCTCATTGAAACCACCTTTTCGGTAAAAGAGTATATTTGGAAGGTAAAACAGGTTGTAAAATAAAAGTAGGAACGAAATCCCTAAAAAACTAATTCGCGTAACAATGGCGGCACGAGGCAGGCACGTGGCGGCTTGCGCGGTACTTTAAAATACGCGTCGACGCAGTAAGCGTGCGGGCAGCGGACTGGACTCGCGGACGGTGGCGCGCGCGTCGCCAAGCAAGTGCCTTCCTTCGCACCTTCCCTCGCTGCGGTTCGGTGGCGAGGGAAAGAGACAGATATATTTTACACAATATATCGAGACGGCATGCGACCACGGGACGCTCTGACTGGCCGAGATTGTATTCGGGTTGCTACATACTCCCCCTCCAGCCCTGGAGAACGCCCTCGTTCCAGGACTGGTTTTGGAATAACGGGTTTTGGTAAGGAGTCGTCGCTTCCTCTGTAACGTGTAAGGTCTTCGGAATGATATTTGCCTATATCTACATTTGGTTGTTCCGTGCTCGCGATGGTGTACGTTGTTGGACTTACCTTTTTAGTGATCTGGTAAGGGCCATCTCGGCGAGGGTAGAACTTAGAAGTGAGGTCTTTTGACCCTTTGCTTAATAAGTGAGATTTAAGCATGACTAAATCACCTACCTCGAAGGCGTCAGATGGTCGGCGCGAAGCGTCGGCGTACTGCTTAGTCTTGTCCTGCTGGATCTCGACGCGTTCCCGAACAGCTGACAATGAATGCAGGAAGTTTTCGAGGTAAGGGGTCACTTGTGGGACAAAGTTTTCTTTGACCCTGATGGCATGAAGGTCGTGAACGACCTCTGTGGGTGACCGCATCTCTCTGCCAAAGGTTAAATAAGCCGGTGACTTGCCTGTTGTGCGACATTTTGAGCTATTCAGGGCAAAGCGGATCACTGGCAACTTCTTCGGCCATGAGGTGTGGTCGTCTGCCACGAAATGGGCCAACATAGCTTTAAGGTCGCGGTTTTTTCGCTCTGCAGGATTAGCTTGTGGATGATACAGCGGGACAAAATTTTGTTTTATGTCGAGGACTGACATACATTGTCGCATCACTGCGGAAACGAACTGGACACCGTTGTCCGAAATAATCCTGCGAGGCAGACCGAACCGCATAAAATATTCCTCGATGAGGACATGAGCGCATGCTTCTGCTGTTGCTTCTTTTAGAGCAAATAGCTCCGTCCATCGGGTAGCAGTGTCTTCAATGAGGAAGATCCACCGCTCTCCCTGGTCACCCTCCGGAAGTGGGCCGAACAGGTCCATGGCCAACACCTCGTTCCGCTGGCTCATGACCGGTGTCTGGAGTAGGCCTGGAGGTTTGGCGTTATTGGCCTTATATCGCTGACAGTGGATGCAGGCTAAGACATAATCAGTGATTATTCTCCGCATCCCTGTGAAATAATACAGCTGTGCTACCTTCTGGTAGGTTCTATCGATACCTGGGTGGCCAGCTGTTTGAGAGTCATGTAACTCCTTCAAAATAGCTGCAATTTGACCAGCAGGTATTACTAACTGAGGGGATTCACTCTCAGAGTCTGGATTGAATCGGTACAAGACTCCTTGATCCATGAGGTAACCCCTTTCTAACCATCTTTTAGATGCAACCTCATCAGGTCCTTCTAGCTCTTTAACAATCTTTTCCACTTCAGGGTCCGAAGTCTGTTCCAGGCGTAACTGACTAGGTGTCTTCGCAGGTAGATCGCAGATGATTGTACAAATACCGCACGTGTCGCTTGTGTCGCTGGAACAAATCGGTCTACTCAGCGTGTCTGCCACAACATTCGCCTTCCCTGGTGTATATTCGAAGTGGATATCAAAAGATTGGAGCTTCAGAGCCCAACGGACTAATCTGCCTGCTGGTGATTTAAGTGATAGCAACCAGCGTAGAGGCTGATGATCACTGCCAATAACGACTGGTTGACCGTCTAGGTAAGGCCGAAAACGCTCTACCGCCCACACTACAGCGAGTGCTTCACGTTCCGTGGTGGAATAGTTGCGTTCAGCTGCGTTGAGGAGTCGGCTGGCATATTCTATTGGCCTTTCCTGATTGCCGTCGCCCTGCAATAAAACTGCACCCAAGGCGTAGTTACTTGCGTCAGTACGCAGAATGAAGGGACGACTGAAATCGGCTTGCACCAAAATTGGAGCTGTGGTCAGTAGACTCTTCAGCTCATTAAATGCTTGGGTCTGTTCTGAGCCCCAAGACCATACTTGACTTTTCCTAGTCAAGCGTGTCAATGGTTCGGCAACTTTTGAGAAGTTGGGTATGAATTTTCTGAACCATGAACAAGTTTGTAAAAAGGTTCTCAGGTGCTTTAGGTTTCCTGGTACCTTCATCTCGATTACAGCACTCACCTTCCCTGGGTCGGTGGAAACACCTTTTTGTGTAATAACGTGACCGAGATATTTAACGCTTTCTCGAGCAAAAGCGCACTTCTCCCTATTCACGTGGAGATTGAACTCGGCCAGACGTTTAAAAACTGCCTCGAGGTCTTGCAGATGCTGTTGGTATCCCTGCGAAATTACCAACAGATCGTCTAAATAAGCTAATAAAGTTACATCTTGTAAAGCAGAGCAGGATCGGAGACGATCAATGAGACGCTGAAAGGTAGCTGGCGCGTTGCGACGACCAAACGGCATTCTTTTAAAACGGTAAGTACCTAGAGGACAGACAAAAGCCGTTTTGTCTCTATCAGCTTCCCTTACCCTAACCTGCCAATATGAAGATCGAAGGTCTAGCGTACTCATGTAGCAGTCCCGTTTTGTGCTCTGAAGTAGCTCGTCGATGCGTGGCATCGGGTATGTGTCAGCTTTGGTGACTGCATTCAAACGCCTGTAGTCGACGCAGAAGCGGATACCACCGTTGGACTTCGGCACCATCAGTGCCGGTGAACACCAAGCCGATTCACACTCTTCTATTATGTCATCCTGTAACATCTTACCTATTTCAGCTTTCATCTGCTCTTTCTTCGAAGGGTTTAGACGGTAAGGAGGAACAGCAATTGGAGAATGCTCACCTGTATCAATGCGGTGTTCCGCATACGGTGTTGGACCTCCCCCTGCTCTAAAGACGCGAGCGTGTCTGGTGAGGACGTCAGCGAGCGCTTGACGTTCAGCTGGTTTAAGGTGAGTACCTTCATCATCCCTAAGTATATCTGTAGAGGCGCAGGACACGTCACGCGAGGTAGGTTCGAAGCACAAGGTATGTTTTATTGTATTATATTTACTAAAATACCAAATTCCTTTGCAAAAATCAATAACTACTCCTGCGGCGTTAATAAAATCGATACCTAATAACGTCTCGTTATTTGTCGAGTCGGGAAAAATTAAAAATGGAATCGTAATAACTGCCGTTTCTAAGCACACCTCTAACGTGGTGGTAAGTACATCCATCGTACGGATTACACCGTCGGCAAGCTTAACTTCGCGTGTCGAAGTGCTGAGGGGATGACCCTGACGTAGAAGGAGAGTATATAGCGTATGACCCGCAATGCAATGTTTGGCGGCCGTATCAATCAATGCTGTGCCGGAAAAACCCAAAATTTTTATATTAAAAATAGGTCGTAACTCTCGACCAATAGAGGGTCCCGTACGGTCGTTACACAAACATATCTCGGTTAAACATAAATAGGTATTATCCTTTTCATCATTAAAATCACTACATAAAATAACTTTATGACATGGATGGGCAATGTCCTTTTTACTTTTAACATTACTACACAAAATATCATTATGGCAAGAATGGACATTGTCCTTTTGATTTTTAAAATTGCCACACAAAATATCGTTTCGATTTAGATGTCCATTAATAACATTGTTAGACACGTTTCCTAAAATTTGTGAGTTATTAACATTATCAGTAGAATTACACATAGTATTAATTATATTTTGTGGGATAGCATCCCTTTGTTTACTAAAATAGCTACACACATTTTCTTGCGGAATAAAATCGGTTTTAACATAATTAAAGTCTGACGATAAGTTTTTAGTAACTAACTGAGATTGCACGGAATAAAAACTTTGATCACTTTGACTATTACTTTGTTCACTCTCACCTTGGTTCTGCAACTTACGGCAATGTTCTTTGGTGTGGCCAAACCGTCTGCAGTACGTGCAGGACGGCCGTGGCCTCTTTGTCGTGTCCTGCTTCGGTGGGACCGGCGCCGGCGCGGGCAACGCGGCTGGAACAGGCACGGAGGGCGCGGGCGGAGCGGGCGGGCTCCGCGCCACGGCGGCGGGCGTGCCGTGGGCCTGCGCCCGTGCGGGAACGAGACAGCGCGCGGGGGCGCGGACACTGTCGTGAGCAGCGGATTGTGTTGACGTCGGTAATGTTGCCGGCGTTTGTGTTCGACGCTCACTCGCCGTCGTCGGCGTCATGTTATTTACCTCGTCGAACGAGTCTTCGATATTCCGCGCGAGGCGTAGTAATTCATAGAAATTACGGCACTCCTCTCTTCGTAGTCTTTTCCTTATTCTGCTGTGAAGGAGGCCGTAGGTCATGTCTATTTGAGCCGACTCTCTTATATCGTCTTTCGGTAAGCGTGCCAAAAGGGCGCGAATGCGCGCTACGAAAATATCTGTGTTTTCATTACCCTGCGGTGTCGCAAATATTTCCAAGTAGATCCGGTGAGGCGGCCGGCGGTCACCATAGGCACTTATTAAATTTTCTTTGGCTTCGCGCCATGACGACACAGAATTTTTGATTCCTTGCCACCAAGTGGCCGCTTCATCCTTGAATAGGTAGGCTAAACCACGCAGAATGTTTGAGTCCGCCACCTGTGCGCAGTCACTATAGGCATCTATAGCGTCGATAAACGCTTCCACCGACTCCTTTGGTCGGCCGGAGAACGTGGCTTTGCAGCGGGCTAGGGTGTTGTTCCCTAGTAGCGCGAGTGATTCCGGAGTCGATGCACTCGCCCGCGACATCGAGTTGAGCAGCTCCCTAAATGCTTCTGTTTGAGACCGTTGGAGAGAGGCGATAATCGTCGCCACGTTTTCGTTAGAGAACGTAGCGTTAGCATCGATGCGCGGCGAGGAAGAAAACTCGGCGTCGGCGTTGCCATCTTGGTAGGCGGACGCCGCGGTTGGCGTGTTTGGTCGCGAGGGGACGGGTAATGCGTCGATTGCATCTTCCCTCCGAGTCAAACTAGCCGTTCTACTCCGTGTCACTACCATTTTAAGTATAAGTATAGATATTACTTCGTCTGCAAAACTGTCACACTATGCACTATAGGTATTGTACTATTGTCACACGAAAAAAAAAACGTTGGAGCGCCACATATGAGGTTAGATTGTCTCATTGAAACCACCTTTTCGGTAAAAGAGTATATTTGGAAGGTAAAACAGGTTGTAAAATAAAAGTAGGAACGAAATCCCTAAAAAAACTAATTCGCGTAACAATGGCGGCACGAGGCAGGCACGTGGCGGCTTGCGCGGTACTTTAAAATACGCGTCGACGCAGTAAGCGTGCGAGCAGCGGACTCTGCGGACTGGACTCGCGGACGGTGGCGCGCGCGTCGCCAAGCAAGTGCCTTCCTTCGCACCTTCCCTCGCTGCGGTTCGGTGGCGAGGGAAAGAGACAGATATATTTTACACAATATATCGAGACGGCATGCGACCACGGGACGCTCTGACTGGCCGAGATTGTATTCGGGTTGCTACAATCAAAATAATTACCATTATTATCTTTATATGGCTGCCATCTAATAGGAAGGTCATTTATGCCTTTGCGATAGAACTCTCGTGATCTACAAACTGTGTGAAAGCGTTTTGTACTGCCTCCTGAGAAGAAAACTTTTTATCACGTAGAAAATTGTCCAAATCACGAAAAAAATGGTAGTCCGTTGGAGCAAGGTCTGGCGAATACGGATGGTGAAGAATAGTTTCTAATTGCAGTTCCTGTAGAGTAACGGTTTCTCGTGCTGTATGAGGTCTCGCGTTATCATGGAGCAATAATGGTGAAGATCGATTCATGAGTCCGGGCTGTTTCACTGCTTGATTTGCTATCATTGTTCGGAGTTCGGCACAGTAGACATCTGCCATTATTGCTTGACCAGATCGCAGAAAGCTATAGTGAATAACACCATGCTGAGACCACCAAACAGTTACCATTACCTTTTTATTGGTAAGCTTTGCTTTAGGACACTGTTGCGGCATTTGACCTGGGGTCAGCCATTGCATTTTTCGCTTACGGTTATCGTAAAGAATCCACTTTTCATCACAACATGGCACAATTCGATCCAATATTCCTTCATTTCTGTATCGATTCAACACGGCAACACAAGTTTCAACACGCGTTTCTTTCTGCAGATCAGTCAAATCATGAGACACCCATTTCTCTTTTTTTTTGTTATTGATTTGACGCAAATGAGTCAATATTGTTGGTAAGATAACGTTAAACCATGCCGCTAATTCCTGGGTAGTTTGGCTCGGATCGGCTTCCACTATTTCTTTCAAATCATTGTTATTCACCTGTCTTCCACGTGGTTCGTTCTTCAACTCAAAGTTTCCATCACGAAAGCGTTTAAACCAAAATCGTACGGTGCGTTCATTAGCAATACCCCTCTCCAAACGCAACATTGATATTGCGAGCTGTTTCTGCCGCGTTAGTTCCGCGTCGGAACTCGTATTCAAAAATAACACGAATTTTCGATATATCCATCTTTCTTGTCTAAGCTGAATAAAAAAACAACTGAAAGTCGATAATCGAATGTTGCACATTTTATAAAAGAAGCACTTCGTAGGTACCTACCATGTGAAAAAAGTTTCACTCAAAAATCTCAAACCATGAAGGTTCTATGTCAATTCGAAGTACCTATTACAATAAAACGAAAATTTCATACTTTAACCCCTATTATATATTTTGAAGGGATTCATGTAGATATTTTTTTATTTTTTATTTCTTCAATTTTTAAGGGAACCGCAAAAAAAAAAATATACACTTCCTTTTCAAATTCCTTTTTTGCAATTTTCATTGTTATGGGATGTTCTTCCAGAAATAAAATAATCAAAGTCAAAGTCAAAGTCAAATAATTTATTTCATTTAGGCACAAAAAAGGCACTTATGAACGTCAAAATTTACAAAAAAAAGATATAATAATTGATTCTAGTCGCCCATTCCAAAAGGTCGTTTTCGTATGGAGAAGAATGGGCAAGAAACTCCACCGTTACTCTTTTAAAATATTTTCACAATATTCTGTATACATTAATTATATAATTATATGTGAAGACGATGCACCTAGAATAAGATTACTATACCACGATAGGTAAAAAGAATGAAAAATGAAGGAATGACATAAATTAATTATGTGATAGATGCATGGTGCTCACATATTTACAAACATTGTAAAATTATACGATATTCTTAACATTTTAACAAGTACTACTAATAATAAGTCAGTGTGTGAGTTCAAGTAATCACAGAATATAAAATTAATGTTAAAAAAAATAATATTATACAATTAAATTGGCAACCAGTTTGATTTTGTCTAGATTCTAAATTGTCCTATGGAGCAGGACCAGCATGTTTCCAAGCATTTTTATCTTGGATATAATCCTCTAATTTGTAATATGCTTGTTTACAAAGTGTACTTTTTATATGAGTTTAAAATTTTCTTTCATTTAATTCTAATATATCACAAGGTATTCTGTTGTAACATTTAACACAGTACCCCATAAAAGATGTATTTACTTTAGATAGTCTGAAAAATGGTTGATCTATTTTATCTTTATTTCTAGTATTAAAATTATGTCTTTCACTTATTTTATTAAAAAGATGTAGATTTTTTCTCACATACATAATATTTTCATAAATGAATTGGCAAGGTACCGTCATAATATTAATCTTTTTAAATAGTTCCCTGAGAGATTCGCGACGACTTAGATTATAAATGGCTCTGACAGCTCTCTTTTGTAAAATAAAAATGGATTCAATGTCAGCAGCCCGACCCCATAGTAAAATGCCATACGACATAATACTGTGGAAGTAACTAAAATAGACCAAACGCGCGGTTTCTACATCTGTTAACTGTCTTATCTTTCTAACAGCATAAGCGGCCGAGCTTAGCCGCCCCGCGAGAGATGTTATATGGGGTCCCCATTGTAATTTCTCGTCTAGCGTGATTCCTAGGAAAACTGTTTGATTAATAAATTCCAGTTTTTCTCCATTCAATATGATGTCACATTCGCTGCTTCTAACCAAATTATTTACCGTAAACCAATCTTGGACCTGAACAATACAGCTATTCACGTCGTCAAGATTTTGTGACCGTCGGTTTATTTTAAATATCAATGATGTGTCATCTGCAAATAACACCATCTTTGGTTGATTTTGAAATAATTGGGGTAAATCATTTATATAAGCTAAAAAGAGGAATGGACCCAATATCGAACCTTGAGGAACGCCCATTACCATTTCAGACCCTAATGAGTTTGTGCCGTTGACTTGAACTTTAACCTTTCTATCTTTCAGGTATGATCTTAGTAAATCAAGAGCTGTATTCCTAATCCCATAGTGCTCCAGTTTCAGCAGAAGTGTCTCATGGTCTACGCAATCGAAAGCCTTCGAGAGGTCGCAAAAAATTCCAATGGCATCTTGTGCTTCTTCCCAGGCGTTAAAAATGTTCTTTATTAGGGCGACACCGGCGTCAGTGGTACAACGCCCTTTGGTGAAACCGTACTGTTGATCATGAAAGATGGAATTTTTATTAAAGTGCCGTAACATTTGATTGAGAATCAACTTTTCAAACACCTTACTGAGAACTGGCAGAATTGACACAGGCCTATAATTGTTGGGTTCCTTACTATCACCGGATTTGAACAAAGGAACTACTTTACTATGTTTCATGAGATCCGGAAAGACGCCTTGGTCAATCATCTTCCTATCTTATAATAATTCAAGATTTGATCGAAAAGGAGAAATTTACGAGAGTAATACAGTCAAAGAAGAATGTTTTGGTGTCGCTTAATCTCAAAAGCGTTCATGAATGAAAGTGTGTACATTATTTGAAACAGTCAAAGGCTTTACTTTTTATGCTGCTTTTTTTCAAGCTGCACAATAAAATACCCAGATTAAAAAAAAAAAAAAAAAAACGCAATTTATTGCAATATCTAAACGCAGAACCTGGGACGGTAGATAGGGGCGTATAATAGAGTAACTAAAAAGGATAGGGGTTACCATACTTACCGGAATAAAGTATTTCTATTTCTTTTTAGCAGGATTTTGGTGGTTGTGGTTTCATCGTATATCTACTATTTATGAACGTCTATTCTGAAAGTGGGCAGCGTCGCAAATAGATGTCAAATATTTCGCTGTTTTGATTACTGAATGAAAATATGAAATGCGGCTAAGTAGCGAACGCGAATATTAATAATGAATTGCAATTAAAACCCTGAATTTGATGTTGTTACCGTTTTAGGTGTATAAATTTATAAAGTTTGCAAATACTGTTTTTACATCTAAAACTAAATATTCGGTGTTACGATATTATTATTGTATAGCATTTCATAAGTGCCTGTTTGTATGTGCAACATGTTTTATATTAAATATGTATTAGCTCATTGTTGATGACAGCTAAATTAATCCAATAAGTAAAACACTTAGACATAATGTGTGTTTTTTGGAGTATTTATCTTCCATGGCAACATTAATGTCCATTGATAACATCTTCAAATAAAAATGTCATAATTGTCATATTTTTTAATGTATTGTACAAAGTATTTCTTAACATAATTATCGTGTGAATTAGTATGTTGAAGTACCTATATAATACGAGGATTGTACAGACGCCAGCACATCAACCTACTACAATCTGTCAAATTTCTTTAAGATATTTTCAACTTTATCACTGAAGCATAAGGTTCAAAGTTGATTGGGAAAATTCGACAGTTTCGGGGGTAGGTTGACCTGCTGGCGTCAGTACGCAATCCAGGTGTGCATAGATGATTGAGTCTATGGCATTGCATTACAATGCCATAGATTACAGTTGATGCTAGAATGTGTGATGAACATCGTATGGTGATACCGACGACAAGCATGACTACCGTCCCAGCTACTCAGTTATTCGAGGAAGTTCTTCTAAGAGTAGAATGTAATAATAAAGTAAAATTGCTTTATTCAATTACCAAATTAATATCTACTTATATGTTTTATTTTTGGTTACTGCTTATTAGTTAGGAATAAGTCGACCAAGATAGTAAGACAACATGATGGGTTGCGTTGCGCGACCTCCCCAGCCTGAATACCTTCACAAGTCTTAAATTCTACATTTGCCTTTGAACCTTGCATAAATACAGGGTGGAAGGGACATCGACGCGAAAACTGATACCATGGATTCAATACATGTTTCTGAACCCCCCTCCGCTGAAATTTTGCGTCGAATATTTAAAAAAAAATCTGCTGTTCCATACATTTTGACCGCGTAGGTATTGAACTTTTCTATGAAACAGCTGTTTTTTTTAGAGTATTTTTAGAAAATGTACGCGAAGTTCAATTGCAGCACCTAGATTACATGGAGTGCTGCCATTACTCTTACTTTTTTTTTTCATGCTAATTCATTTTGAAAACTTAGGCGGAAACTTGCACAAAATCGCAAAACTATTTTGAGTCTGTACTATACCTATACTCGTAGAGTCTGGCTAACGAAAGTAGGCCTTGGAATTATTTGCGAACTTTTTATATAGCAACTGTATGAACGTCAACGTCAATTTGACAAGGTTGTCGTTCGGTATCTCTGGTGTCAAATTGTATGCGTTTGTGTAAATTGTGATTCTAATTACGGTTTAAAATGAACAAATCTATCAAAAGTGGTGTACGAAAGATGTTGTTTTGCATGATTGGCAAGTTCAACGAAAAACAACAACAGCGTGATGCCGCGTTTAAACAAAAACAAGATTGTCTACGTGTGGTGTTGAATTTCATAGGTTAGTAGACAATATTATTTTGATACTTTGAACACCTACCTATCCAGTCGTCTTAGTAAAATTTTGATTTATAATTTACGTATCCTTACAAATAAGTTACTTTCGCTTTTTCGTATTGAATAAAATTAATTATATTCATTCGTACATCGCATCAGTCAACGTATTCATTTTAATAACATCACCTATGTTTTACTTAGATACTCATAATGAATTTTTGCTGTATTTTTGTTGGTAATTTATTATTTATTATATGCTTTATTGTACATACAAAACGATATATAACAGAGGAAAAAAAAAACAATTAAAATACATACAATGGTAATTTTAAAACGATTAACTTTCTTTAACAGAGAATCTGCAAGATGTCGAAGGAGTTGATGAAATAGTAAGAACTATTGAAAATCACACTGAATTAGAGCAGAAAGATAGGATAATAACCCAGAATCAGTACTTAGAAGAAATAACTTCAATGACTGGTAAGTTTTTACTATACACTGGTGTTTTGAAATTATGCCGAAAAAAACCTTTGCATTTACGTAAACCAAGAATTAATTACATATTTTGTATATCTTCTTTGCAGAAGTGAGTGTCAGAACACTAAAGAGAGTAAAAAGGGAAGGTGCAGTAAATGAAGGTGTCTGGAGTACCCCGGGGAAGAAACGCCCACGGAAACCTACTGTGTCTAACCTAGATAACTTTGACATAGATGCTATGCGTAACAAGATAAACGAATTTTATATTGTTAAAAAAACAAGTTCCTACACTGAGGACACTGTTGGTGGAGTTAAAAGAAAGTATTGATTTTAACGGATGCAGAGAAACTCTGCGCCGCTTGTTATTAGCCTATGGCTATGAATTTAAAAATAATAAAAATGAGCGTTCTGTATTAATAGAACGCTATGACATATCTGCTTGGAGACATAGATTTTTAAGAACTATAGCAGGAAAACGTGCAGAAGGCAAGCCAATCATTTATTTAGATGAGACTTATGTCCATAGAAACTACAAGCCTAAGAAGTCATGGCAAGGTCCTTCAACTAGTGGTGCAATTGAAAATGTTTCGACCGGGAAAAGGTACATTATAGTTCATGCTGGATCAGAGAAAGGCCCCGTACCAAACTCTTTGTTAGTGTTTAGTACTAAATCAAAAAATGCTGATTATCACCATGACATGAATGCTGAAAATTTTAATAAATGGCTTAAAGAAAAACTTATACCAAATTTGGAAGAACCAAGTGTAATCATAATGGATAATGCTAGTTACCATTCGGTAATTATAAATAAGGTTCCGAACACACAAACACGTAAAAGTAATATAAGAGAGTGGCTTCGTGATAATGGAATTCAATATGAGGACTACCACACGAAAGCAGAGCTGTTGTGTATTGTAAAACGAAATACGCCTAATCCAATATATGAAGCTGATGAAATTTTAAATCAATGTGGTCATGAGGTGTTGAGACTTCCACCCTACCATTGTGATTTAAATGCGATCGAGCTTGTGTGGAGTTTGGCAAAACGTAAAGTGGCTAGCAAAAATATTGCAGTTACTACAGCTGCATTAGAAGAAATAATTAAAGATTCATTTGAAAACGTAAGTTCACAGGATTGGAAGAAAATTACTGATCATGTAATACATGTTGAAAATAAATATAAAGAACGTGATAAAATAACAGAAGAAAATTTAGAAAGTTTTATTATAAATGTTGGAGACAGCGATACTAGTGACAGTGATGAATCTTTTGGCATTGAAGTGTTAGAATCTGATTTTGATTACGATGAATAAAACTAAGTTATTATGTATGGAATATTATCGTATTTTATTTGTCTATTTATTTTCGGATTCCGCTCATATTTACCTCATATACTAACACCTATACCAGATCAATAAATCCTTAAAATCCCGTTACAAACCTGATACATATCAAAAATTAATACATGTGTAGATAAATTCTGTTTCTTTATTTCCCTAACATAATGTTCTTATACTGTCTATATATAGGGTTTTTCATTAAGAGCGCTCGAACTTTGAAATGAAATAAAACAACCTGTTTAAGTGATATTACTACAATTTTTATAACATTTTAAAGAATATTCAATGACATTATGTGTGGAAAATAATATCAGCCAAATGGCCACTGCGACTCCGCTGTAGATGGCGTATTCTGGTGGACTAATCTTGGAGGACGTCTTCGCATAAATGGTCAATTTCACGAAGAACGCGAGTTATGTTGGCCTTTAGGGCAACAATTGACTGTGGTTTATCTGCGTACACTAAAGATTTCATGTAACCCCACAGAAAGTAATCGAGCGGTGTTAACTCACACGATGAACGCCATAAATTGAACACAACGCACAGAACGTAGGCGAATAGACAACTGGTTTTGATAATAAATTTTACACAATTTCTACGCGTTGTTGAAGCGTGTAGCGTTCCATGGTGAAATGTCACGACAAAATATATATTCATGCCAAATTTGGTAGCAATCGCATTACCGAAATGGCCGCTATGCGCTGCTAAAGTTCGAGCGTCCTTATTGAAAAACTATATATATGATATTTTTAATAATGAATTACCAAGTATCAAAGTAGGCTATTCCAATTTTCATAGTATAATTTTAGTGTTGTCATGCATGTATTTTTTAAATTTGCCGCCAATATTCTGGGGCCAACTTTCGTTAGCCAGACTCTACCTATAACGTGAAAGTAAATTCCTCCTTTTCGATCAATAATTTTGTATCTTGAATAATTAAAGATAGGAATATGATTATTAATTTTAGGTATGTCTGAAAGAATATTCCTTAACGGTGTTCAATGAAGGTCGAAGTTGTACGACAAAGTCTGCAGGATCCTTCGTAGTGTCAGTTTCGAAAACTGGTACAAGCATTTCACCGGGCAACCGAAGTCTATTTCCATAAACCAATTCAGCAGCTGTAGCTTTTAGGTCTGCTTTGAAAGCTGATTGCATGCCCAGAAGGACGGAAGGCAGTAAACGTAAAATATAAAGGCGCAATCATGCCGTTGGCGCAGAGGGGGTATGCTGTTGTTCTAATTCACTTATGTGGTGAAGTGTGTCGTCATTCGGCTGAACAGATTAGACTCAAACTGATTGCCTCTCCCTCCGGTCTGTCGTAATGACTGTCAGTACACCGAAACGGGCAACCCATTCTCGTGTAAAAGTTTCTGCTACCTCCTCTGCAGTGATAGTTCGCATTGGGCAGATCTCAGGTCATCTAAAGTTCTATAAATAGCTCCAGAAGGCTGATAATGTCAACATGGACATGTTTGAAGCGGCCCAGATGGTAGTTATTCGAAATTATCGATAGGGGAAAAATTATGACGCGATACGTTGACACGGCTCGCAAGTTCGTGCCCACTCATTGCAATCCTTGTTGACGGAAGGCCAAACGTAACGTTCGGTCACTAAGCGGGTGCTAGCTCGTGCACCGGGATGACTAATGTTGTGGACCTTGTTAAAAGCTTTTCGCCGAAAGGAAGGGGTAAGATAGTGACGAGGCTTGCCCATGGACACGTCACAGGTGACAGAGATGTTAGTACCTACCTCGATCACGACATTTGGTCAACTGCAGGTTTGACCCTTGAGTACGCAGGAAAGATAGTCTGACTTCTGTGATTCGGTAAGTGCTTCGTAGTCCTGGTCAAATGCGATTAGGGGAGGGGAGGGTATTGTCGTACACCTAACTTCAAACGTTGATTTAGACAAATCGGTTGAGTTCACGGCCAAGTGTTATATACTAAAGTCACCCTTATTTCGTTGAGTTTTATATGAGCACAAGCATTTTTTAATTAATCTACCCTATAACCATCAAAACAAAGTAATTTAAAAAGTATGTATGTACGAAGTTACCCGATACTTGCGTGTAATTTCGTACATCACGCGTCTAATATCGTACAAGTTAATTAGTCTCAAAAAAGCGTGATAAGAGGGTACTTCATTGTAAATAAAAGATTAATTTTAATCTATTACACATTTATTCGCAAAACACGCACACTGAATTGTTTGCCGAATTCTCTCCACTGCATAAAGCATGAGCCCAGCTTCCGCAAGACACGCACCTGAACCATAATTCGCGGTCTTTTCCAAACTCCCCACAAATTATGCATAATTCGTCAGTTCGTTGCTGTCCCTCATCGTAAAACTGCTCATCGTTGTCATCATCATCATCACAAAAAACATTTTCATCAGCTTCAGAAGATGAAGTTGAATAATTATTTTTCTTTGTCTGTTTCTTTACTATTTTTTTTGACTCGTTTTGTTTTTTTGTATGTCTGTAATTGTTTTTTGATCTCCTCTTCTTTTTCTTTCTTTATCGTGGAGAGGCTCAAGTTGTCGAAGTACAATTTTACTTCCTGTGCATTAAAAGCAAGAATCCTGTTAATACTGGTTGCTTCTGGACGTCTTATAGATACTTCAGGATTCCTTTTCAGAAAACCGTATAGCCAGTCTTTTCCTGCTTCTTTCGATTCATTATTAAAAGGATTTTTTATTTTATGTTGTTGTGCATATTCGTATACAGAAGCCTTCAATAAATGTGGCGTCAATCCGTAAAACTGCTTAGAAAGACTCAGAATATGCTCTTTTATAGCATTTTCTTGGTCTTCTGTAAACACCGGTTTTCTTCCCATTCTTTTAAACTTGATTGAACGACAGTTGCGTGATCGTTTCACGTAATCTGCCAGTGTCATCACAGGAATGTTGTATAAAGTAGCAGTTTGACGTAATTTAGCTCCATCTTGTACGGCTTTTGCTGCTATTTTCATTTTTCGTGGCGACCAGACACATTTCTTCCTTGGAGCCATCTAAAACATGAAGTAAATGTACAAAAATTAAAGGACAGGTAATTAAATTTCAATTATGAAAACTCGACATAAAAGCTCAAAGTCTGCATTGCCTAACCTTACACATTTTGAATCAAATCTGAAACATCTAGCTATAATAATCTGAAACATCTTTTTGCGTCAGGAGCATACAATGCTGGCGGATAATATCGTACAGTGTACGAAATAATCCGAAACAGAATTTTCATATTCAACGTTCCATAACTACAAAAATATACGCAACAATGTGATAAATCAGGAATAAAATCTCGCTAAATATACCTTCGAATGAAACACAATACCTTTACTATACAATTTTGTTAAGATATGGCACTTACTGCTTATTTTCTGTTGTCGAAAATCGGTAACACCGAGCGCGAAATCACTTTACAGCCAATGGCGCCGGCGTCCAAGCTCAGACTGACGTGACAACTTGTGAGGAAGCGAGACTACACAAAACGAACGCATGCGAAAGGGACAAACATATATATCTCGTTTCCTTCCAATTAAACTCTGCTGTACGAAGTTGGCCGCTGTACGATATAACACTCCGCTCCCCTACGCCCCAGGTTACATTTTACGTCATGACGACGTCCTAAAAGCATTCGGAGCCTTCTATTAAAAATAAAGTAAGAAAGAAAAATATTTTATTTGGGACACGCACAGGAAATACAAATAGTAATAATAATTGAAAAAAATAACAAAATAACATACATACATAAACTCACGCCTTATTCCCATGGGGGTAGGCAGAAACTACAGACCTTACATACTCCTTTTGCCTCGTTTACGTTCATACATCTGGTCATACACGCACGCCGGTTGCGACTACGCACCTCTCCTTTCTGAAGAACATCACCAATAAGGTCAGTAATATATGTCCTCCTAAGGCGTCCCCTCCCGGCGTTTCCATTCACATCTGCCTTGTAAATACATTTTGTTAGTCGCCTTTCATTCATCCTCCCAACATGACCAAACCATCTCAGCATACCATTTTAAATTTTTGTCACTACATCTTCTTTTAACTCACACCGTTGTCTTATCACATCATTTCTCAGCCTATCATTCATAGTTAGACCACACATGCTTCGCAAGGAACGCATTTCCACAGCATTTATCCTACTTTCATGCTTGTGAACAGCCAGTCAAGCCTTTTTGGACATCAACTGGTTGGTCACAATCGCATATAGTACCATTCACCTTATTTCCCGCATTTACTCTCCTTTCCATATCTTCATCAATCTTCCCATCCCTTGTAAACAGACTCCCCAAGTTTATAAACTCACTTACTTGCTCCACATTCTTATCATTTATTTTCATATCACACACCGTTAAATCCTCTCCTCTTTCAAACACCATGACCTTCGTCTTATTCAGATTTATATTCATCCCTTTCCTCTTATATGCTTCATCCATCACAGTCAACATGTCTTGCAACTGTTCTGCTGACGATGCAAGTAGAACTTGATCATCTGCGTAGAGAAGGCATTTGACAGGCAACTCATTCATCCACAATCCGCACTCACCCTCTTTCAAATCTGTCAGACAACTATCCATGTAACAAGTTGAAGAGCCACGGTGACGCTACACAATCCTGTCTAACACCCCTCGAGATGCAGAACCATTTCGTGTAAGCCCCATTTATCCTAACACAGGCACTGGGATCCTTCTATAAAGATTTCAGTGCCTGTACCAAGTGCCAGTCCGCCCCGTACATGGATAGTGTCGACCACAGTTCTTTCCTCCACACACTGTCGTAGGCCTTCTCCAAATCAACGAAAGCACAATAGACTTTATTGTGCTTTGCCAGATGTTTTTCGGCTATGCACCTTCTCTAAATCCTGCCTGCACATCCCATATTTTCTCATCTGTCACTCTTATCACTCTATTTATTAATACCTTCGCATACAGTTTGCCGACAACACTCAAAAGACTAATGCCGCGGTAGTTTTTACACTCCTGTTGAGACCCTTTTCCCTTATATAGCGGTACGATGACAGCCTTGCACCAATCATCCGGCACACGGCCATATCTCCAACACATATTAAAGATCCGGCACAACAGGCTTGCTACCAACCCGGCACCGCCCTTCAGCATTTCAGCAGACACTGTCGTATCCTGCAGCTTTCCCAACTTTCATCCCTTTCAACGCTCTTACAATCTCATCTATTTCTTTTGCATTCTCTTCCTCTACCTTGAGTTTAGGTCTTCGAAACTGGCATCTACCCAGTTACCCACTCCTTGCACACTATCCTGACAGCTAAATAAACTTTCAAAGTATCCCTTCCAGTGTTCCAAGACCTTACATTCTTCGCTTAGTAAACATCCAACTTCTGCTCTTAAAACATTCATACTCGATGTTCCTGTCACTCCGCGAGCCAATCTTACCTGTTTCCAGAACAGCTTAACATTAGCCCTGAAATTATCAGAGAACTTCATGTTAATATCGATGCCAAAATTATATAAAAATAAAATATAAAAGGAGCTTTTAACAAAACTAACAAAATAATAATGACCTGCGCGAGGCCAAAAAGGCCCCTATCAGCATATTACGGCGATATTTAAAACGCCTCGGACACACCTACGGAATTAAATAAATCCCAAGGGATTACAAAAAAGATAAAACAATAAAAAAATATAAATAAAAACTAAAATTATGTACAGACGCCAGCACATCAACCTACTACAATCTGTCAAATTTCTTTAACACTAAAACATAAGGTTCAAAGTTGATTGGGAAAATTTGACAGTTTCGGGTAGGTTGATGTGCTGGCGTCTGTACATAGCCAAGTAACTATTTCCAAGTTGGTCGCAGTTACTTGTTTATTTTTACCACACCTTACACCATGGATACCCTACATTAATGTTATGGCCAAACGTCGACTGACATATCATTAAACGTTGACGTTGACGATACGGCCAATGTTAGCTGGCCATTTCATGAAATGATCAATAATAATTCTGAGTAAACAAAATAGTACAAAAGTTGAGGTTATTTTGACAGGTGTTGCTACTTTACGAATTTTACAAATAATCAGTTGACTAACTCGCACTTAATTAATATTTTTTGTTGAAATTTAATTGTGACAATCTTAATGTTATTATTTTTATTTTGATGGTAACTGCTAAAGGTGAAACAAAACGAAAACGCATTCAGTCAGCCATTTTGTGAACTTTTATCTAGCACATAAAGGAAGCAGGATCGATTTGCATTAAAAAAAGTTTTTGTGAAAACTGGCCATTTTCTTGCTGACTGTACTTTTTTTTTTTAAATCTGTGAATGCAGATCAAATTATCTCAAATAGTTACAGTTTCGTAAGACCATTTTCTTGTAGCAACAACGGAGGTACCTGCCCTTACTACCCCATCTCGAAAATCCACTCTGTTTAGGTACCCTTACATAAAAAGTCCTTCCCCTATAACTATCCAAGACTTCATGAGTTTTTGATAAAAAAATAAATTACTATGTACTTTTTTCAGTTATTTTTTCAACTATTGAGTTTGATGCGGCAACATTTTCTTGTTATCTGTCATTTGTCATTTCTGTATTAGTTTGTCAATCAGAGATCAATCAGCAGAGTTGTCAGTTTACCACCATGGCGGCCACACTGCTGTCAAACAAGCAATTGAGCAAATTAATTCGACATCACGTTAATTTCGCAAAATCTTTACCTTATTTCACATCAAATGTTGTAAACAAACCATCGCTCAACTTACTATGTCAACAATGTACAGCCGCGAGCCATTACAGGGTAATATTTTGCGACTAACAATTCATTTTCACTTGGCTACAATTATCGTTGTCTTAAAAGGTTTTGTTTAAAGAAATGGTGTTCATTAAACTCTCCTTTGATTGTAGCATTACTCTTCGGCAAGCCCTTCTGGAAATACAGACCCGTCGAAAAATGTGTTGGCAGCTGTGTTGGCAAACAAACCAAAGACGGGAAAAGTTCCTGTTGGTAAGCAAAATAAAAGAATTTGAATATTATTAAGAAATAATGTAAACATATAAAATTCTAATTGAAGTCCTTTTTTACATGTTTAAGTTTTAGGAAATGAGACGGTTACATAATATTATTTGGTAATGACCTTGTATGGAGTGCTAATTTAATCACTAGACCCTGAGTAGGTAAGGACACTTGAATGATAAGCATAAAAATAAAGTTAGGTTTACTACCAATATTACAATATACTGAAAGTGAAACAATCAAGTAATTATTCATTTATTTATATAGGTATTAATTAGACAGAATATCAGAATAAAATTACTGTCAAATATTCAAGAATAGCTTACAATACACTAGTTAGCTCAAACATGCTTAAAGATGATTACAATGTTTGAATTGCAGTGTGCTATGGTTTATGGAATGGCTACTCGCAGAAAAAATATCTTAAATTAAGAATACAATAATGATTTTGTTAAATGATAGGTTCCATTCACAGTAATAAAATCTTCTAGAATTATATTTTTAAGATGAAGATAGCTATTGATGTACTTGCTAATTTTGGGAACTTTACAGCATTTGATTGTTCTTGCTATGCTATGGGGAGGCCTATTTTCAGCAGTGGATGTCTTTCGGCAGACATGATAATGGTTACCACCTGTGCAAGACAAAATTTATTTGGAAACATGAAATGACAGTATATTAGTTTATTTCCAAGCGCTGCTGATCATTGTGATATTTCTTCATACATACTAGCAAAATGTATCAAATGTGTGTTTGAGTTGTGCTCTTTAAAAGTAGTTTATCAAAAACTTAGTTGAGTAGGTAGGGATTATTATCTAAAATACTTATGCCTTTTATTATCACAGTAGTTTGATGTACTTACATTTACCAACTTGTACGTACCAAAGCAGGTACTTTTGTTGTGACGTTTTCTCTAATTTATGCATACATCATTATTATTTTCTCACTGTGAATGTATACTTAATATTAATTCACTTAGCTACATGTACTTAGCAAAAGCCTTTTGTTTTCTGCTGTAAATAAAACTGTGTAACAAAACCTATGCTACATTTTATACTTCGTAGTATGTAGAACATGCACAGACAATCTTTTTTTTAGCTTTTGAAAACACATTACTGCAACCTGCTTCTGTTATTTTTGTGTATTTTTTGTTACTAATACTTGGTTGGAACGCAGCTCTTTGTTTATTCCTTTCATATCCTTTTCATCCCGCATGCGTCCTGCCCGTTTGTGACCTGTCCCTTTACTTATATCCCTAAAATATCCTGATTGTATTCTCCCCTCCTTAGGTATCCAAAAAAGAGACTGCTTTCACCCAGGTGCCTCTGTTTTGTCTCGTGAAGATATAAACTTGGCGGATGCGAAGCCGGTGACCGGGGTAGATATGATCCGCGGGATGCTGGAGTATGTGTGGCCTAAGGTAAGATTTGGTACTTGTTTGATATGACAGATGGTTTGGAGCAGCTGTTAAAATAAGTACTAGCCTTGAAAATTAATTAATTGATATTAATGACGAATAATTCACAAAAAAAAAAAAAAAACTTAAAATACATTCATAATGATGAGGATGTTTTCACAGCTTGAAATCATTACTATGTGCATTAGTCTGAATACTTACTCACAGTTGAATCTTGTTCCAAATGCAATGTCATTTCACGTAGGATTCATCATAAATGTCTAAGGTAAGGTTGAGTAGGTATAGTTAAACAAATTCATTAAGTTAGAGAACATTATCTTTTTTATTTATTTATCATCATATATTTTGCACAGTAAATTTAATTACCCTTTAATACTCAATTAAGTTTTAGTATGAAAGTATAACTTGTTAATTTGCCTACATTATTTCACGTACCTACCCCAATACTTACTATTATTTTCCCTTGTAGGACAACGCGATGATCAAGAGCCGCGTGATGCTATCCCTCTCTCTACTATTTGGCGCTAAAATAGTGAACGTGACGGTGCCGTTCTTATTCAAGTACGCCGTAGACGAGATTAATACGGCGACGGTCACACCTGCAGGGGATGCCTTGCTCGGCATGGCGACCGTGCCGCAAGCGCTTGGAACTACTGCGTTCTCCTTACTGCTTGGATGTGAGTATGGCCCTATTGTGCCCATTATAGTCCGCCTTGGGCGACGGTCACACCTGCAGGGGATGCCTTGCTCGGCATTGCGACCGTGCCGCAAGCGCTTGGAACTACTGCGTTCTCCTTACTGCTTGGATGTGAGTATGGCCCTATTGTGCCCATTATAGTCCGCCTTGGGCGACGGTCACACCTGCAGGGGATGCCTTGCTCGGCATTGCGACCGTGCCGCAAGAAATTGGAACTACTGCGTTCTCTTTACTGCTTGTATATGAGTATGCCTTGTTGTGCCCATTTGAGTATGCCAAAGACAAGGTCACCACGGCAGGAATGGCGCGTTGCTCTTTTGTGCTTATGCTATTTCTTTCTGTAAACGCATCCATGGTATATATTCACTGGCAAAGTGCAACAGTACCTAGTAGTTTTCTACCCTTTTTTATTTTTATTCCTTTGCAACTGTAACGCTCTGGCGCGACAACCTAGACTCGTTCTTGACTTACAACTTGCACGGGATTCTTAATAAATTACTCTATTCCACTATTTATATTTTATAAGTCAAGTTATAAGAGCAATATTGTAATATTATTATGTATGAGATTTTCATTGGAATATTATATGCGAATCAGATCGTCTCCAGTACAACATATAAATGTAAATCTTTGTTCAGGGGGCCTGGTGACCTGACATACAAGTTTTGTAAAAAACTTAGTTTAGGCACCAGTCTTCGACAAATTAATTATAAAATTGTGTCTGTAGACTATTTAATTACTTTCTCTGTAATTTGTGGTAAGAAAAAAAATATTAAAAACCATAAAAATTATTAACTGAACTTGGCAGCAGACAAAGATGAATGGAAATCTATGGCACATACCTTTCCCCAGTAGTGGAATAAAAAAAAACCTAGACATTCTTTTCGTTATTTAGCTCTTTGCAAACCTAACGATTTGATGAATAAGTTATTCTCTAACCCCATATTAATAAAATTACACACCATTATTAAATACTGTTTAACCATACATTTTTCGAGGTTCGAGTTTGGTGTAACTTCAGTCTGGGTTAAAGTCCAAAAGCTTCCTTGTAATGCCTAGATTTAGTAACTATTAAGACCGCCCATTATACACTAGTTTTAAATACGTTAGTCATTATTATAATATATGTGATGTACAATATTATAATGACTAAACAATATTTTTATTGAAAAGAGTTTCCATGGCATTTCTTGCCTGCTCTTCTGATTGACCGACTTCTTGACAGTTCAAAAGTGCCTGTAAATGGTTTAATTGAAATAAATGCTTAACTCAGTATACTAAAGATCGACCCTTTTCATTTCAGACGGTGTAGCTCGCGGCACAGCGGCGGGTTTCAACGAGCTCCGGAACGCGGTGTTCGCTAAAGTGGCGCAGCACTCGATCAGGAAGTTAGCCTGCAATGTGTTCACACATCTGCACAATCTGGACTTGAGCTTCCACCTCGGCAGACAGACTGGCGCTTTATCGAAAGTAAGTTATGAAGCAATGGGCTGACACAACATATTAAAAACATATTATTATATAATATTTAGATATTGTTTACGTTTAGTCTTTATTTTTGCCTGAGTACAGTTCTCGATAATTTTGGTTGGCTTGTGCTAGCTGACATATGGCTCTTAATTCATAATTTAAATTATGTTTAGTGTTGCGTAATGTAAATAATTTTGCATACTATTATATAGTTTATTTTTTATTTTTTTATTGAACATACTAGAGCAAAAGCTCTAGGAAGTGGTGAAGGGTGGGCGTGTCGGGGGACTGTCTTATGTAATTTTGACGTTCGAAAAGTGCTGATCTCAGCCTAGTTTGAATAAATGACTTGAATTTTGACACAGAATTAAAATTGGTAATACATATTAACATTAAGTAAGTACATGTATTTAATTTTTTACGAGATCAATATTTTTGTTTGATTTTGTTCACTTTGTCACTATAACCGGACATGATTTCTTGAAAAGAGGTCATAATAAGCGACATGTCACCATAAGCGAAGTCATTATGTATTGTGCATTTCGCTTCGCATCACTCAGCTATTGTAAAAAAGTTTGTAATCGCATGTAATGTTTATTTAGATAAAGGAAATTGCAAAAAAACATGATTAGGTATGTGCATATTATGTTCCTGATAAAATAAAACAAGTTAAACTAAATATCTGATACTGTATCTGCGTAGCGTTTATTGATCTGCTTCCAAAAACCGAGCAAAGAGTGTTGTATACATTTCCACGTTCTTCCTCTTTATGAACGAAGAAAAATGTATGCTTTTCTATTAAATATTGCAAACGGTTCCGGTCCCAACGACATCCCCAAGTTGTTGGGCAAAATTGGTCTGCGCTAATCTTATTCGTGCCTGCGCTAATCTTATTCGTTCCTGCGCTAACCTCGTTTGTTGCACGTACCTAGTAGCGAAGAGATAAGTGCGAACCATGTCAGGAAGTTGATATCGATGTTTTTAATACTGGTGTGAGTAAATTAGACTTATCATTCTAGACTCTTATATATCATTAGAACCTTAAATACCTATAACTTTTCATTACTTACGTAAATGCTAACTAGTTATTAACGGGTGGGCCATCTAGTGTTTTAAATTTGAATCGACTATAAAAAAATAAAAAAAAACTACTGATATTTTTTTCAAATTTTTGGTTTTATTGGAAAGGTTCAACTTGGTAATTTAAGAATGGAACACATTATCATGCATATGACTGGGTACCACGACTGGCTCAGCAGTACCCCATCTGATCAACCCAATTTTTCAGTACATTTTCAATTGTTTCGACTTGAATCTCTTCAATGGCAATTTGTTTCTAAAAATGGAAGAGAATGACGTGGACGACATTTTTTTTTTTTTCAACACCTGTCCTTTCAACTCATATTGACGATGCTTGCAGCAATAATTCAATGTCATCATAGGTCTTCAGTTTTAGCCATTGAACTATTGCGTTTTTGCAGTCTTTCGTAGTCATTGGATTTATATGAATTATTTTATTGATTTTATTATAAAGGACAGCGGAACTTTTATTGAATTGTCTTTTGGCATATGTAGTTTTAACGAGTTTTACTGGTGCAACACTGTATTTTCGTCTTCTTTCCTGATGGTGAGGTGAAAACATGAAATCGAAGTTAGAACGTGCGGAAATAGGAGGCCAGTCTATTGCTATCAACCGGGCACAAATTCTGACTCCGGTCTGCTACTGCTAATAGTTGAAGAGCCAATTAAAAATAATTAATACTTTGCCATAGGGTCCTGGGTAGAACAACGAGGCAGTCAAAGGACAGTGTTTGCACTGAATTATTTTATTTTATTTCCACAGACGATAGACCGCGGCTCCCGCGCTATAAACTTCGTGCTCTCTGCGATGGTGTTCAACATCGTGCCCACGATCTTCGAGTTGGCGCTCGTCTCCTCCATATTGGGACTCAAAGGAGGGTTGGCTTTTACTGGTAAGTTCTTTTATAGGACAGTCATGTTTCCAAAATAATTATTTATTTATTTATTAAAAGTTTATGCTCAGGTAAAAAAATACTGTACAAAAGCGGCCTTAATGCCTGAGGCATTTTCTACCAGTCAACCTTTGGCTGGTGCAGAGACAAAACAGAAGAGGCAGGTTCAACATAAGTCATAGATAACTTGAAAATGAATACCTACTAATACATAGATAAATACATATAAACCGAATAAACTTTGTCAGGAGAAATAACGATAGTTAGAGGAGAAAACAAATCCAGGAAATCAGCTCTGCAAAGATTCTGCCAACTTTTCACGAATGTGTATATTTCGATGGCTTGATGGACCGACCACCTTAAAAAGGTGACTGGGACAGACTGGGTGCGGGGGGCGAAGACGCTTATCTATACTAATATTATAAAGAGGAAAGATTTGATTGTTTGTTTGTTTGTATTTAATAGGCTCCGAAACTACTGGACCGATTTGAAAAAATCTTTTACTATTAGAAAGCTTGGTTTTCAGGGAGTAACATAGGCTACTTTTTATCCCGGGAAAAATAACGGGTCCCGCGGGAAAGACCACGGGAGCGAAGCCGCGGGCAAAGTGCTAGTTTTAAAATAATCTTATGCTTAATATTGTATTTCCTTCGTCTGGGTTAAATAAACTTTTTTTTTCTATCATTTTATTGGCAAATGTTTTGAGAATTGGCTCTCAGAAATGTTAAGAAAGGTTTATTAATAAATAAACTATTTATTCAGGTCTAGCATGGGGTTGCGTGGGAGTGTACGCGGCGTTCACACTGGCCATCACCCAGTGGCGGACCAAGTTCCGCGTGTTCATGAACAAGGCGGAGAACGAGGCGGGCAACAAGGCCATCGACTCGCTCATTAACTATGAAACTGTGAAGGTACCTATAGTTATTAATTTTACTAATTAATCTGGCTTTTTACCGACCCGAAACCGCCATGTCCTAGAACCATAGATATCCAGAGATATGCCTTCATTGCGGAATAGTAAGGAATCCTAGTGCGACCGCTTATCTCTCACCAAAATAATTACAACATTAACAAATTGTGTACTTACGACACACACTTAAAATTGAACACGCACACTAAGAAGAAAGCAGCTACACTAAATCAATTTCTTATAGCACACATACATAGAATGGGCGGGGCATTCACTTGTAAACACTTGCAATTTGCGAACATTCAATGCACACGCATGCAATTGGGGAGTCGAAAGCGATGGTCGATAATTTTTATCAATATTTATTTTAGCACATTGTTGTATTATTATAACTTCGTTTAATTTTCTTTATATAATTTATTTTGTTTTTATATACCTATCCGAAAATATGGGTTATGTTTACTATTTTTTTTATTGTATTACCGGGTAAAGGGAACCCTCTCTGTTAAATATTATGCTATGCACGAGTAACTGTATTGAAATAACAATGTCTTTATTTACTTCAAACAAAATTAAATTAATAACTATTTTAACTCTTATACTATACATGTAATACGAGAATATCCATTGAGTTCTGTAAAAAAAGATTCAAAAAAGAAAATCAGCCGCACGCACTCGATTGCACCTCTCTAAATCCAAAACGTTCGTTCCGTTCGGAAAGATTCGGGCTAGTTCGTATCGCTCCAGACGTAAGTTAGTAAATGATTTAAAAATTTATTTAAAATATTAAACAGTGACTTAAATGTTTACTTACCGGTGGTAGGACACACCATTTGTCTACAGGTTTATGATACTAGACCTATTTTTACAAATTATTACTGCACAGCTCGGCATTTTGGTTTTTTACGCATCAATAGTACACTGTACGCAGTTGCAAAGCGACTGAATGAAGCGTACAGCCGCCGTTCGAACATAAGCCCAATTTAGCAATGTCGAGGCGCCACGTGCCACGCCTCCAAGGCGAGAGGTCAAAGCTAACGAGAAAAGAGTAATATAGACTAAACTGCAAACTGTAAGAGATGTTATGTTCGATTTTGAATAATGAACGACTGCATCTGTAGATTTTTAACACCCGATTTTTTTAATAAGACGGTTGATTAATGGTCATTTCCCCTTTGTAGGTAGATTATGTAGATTTCTTGGTAGTTTGGCGTGCAGACAGAGTTTCTTGGTATGTTTAATCACATCGCACACCTACTAACAAATAAGTTCTTTCGAAAGTAATTTAAAAAAGAGACAAAATATCAAGTGAGCCAATTAAAAAAAAAAAAAACTAATGATAAGTAAGTAAGCCGAGAAGTAAACAAAATATTTTTAGGAAATAATGAATTATCTGTTATACTAAATTCAACGATATTCCAACTTTTACAGACCAATTCAAGATACTGTGTACACGTTTCGTATTTCATATAAGTTTTCCAAATAATATTAATAATCATTACCCACAATGTTTCCAGTATTTCAACAATGAAAAGTACGAGCTGGAGAAGTACGACATGAGCCTAAAGAAGTACGAGGAAGCCTCACTGAAGACCGCGTCTAGTTTGGCCGCGCTCAACTTCGGACAACACGCCATCTTCAGCGGGGGACTCAGCATTATCATGATCATGGCCGCTAATCAGATCGCTGAAGGTAACCAATATTAATAATGAAAATGTATATAAGACCTATTTACTGTGAGCGTGGGCAGGACTACGCCGCATGCCCAGCTCTGGGCCCGGGCAGGACATTAACTTCCTTACTAATAAACGAATTATATCAGGTAATTAGTTACACACCGTTTTCTCCCTTTCAGTCGTCAGTAAAAAGAAGAAGACAAAGCGTTGTATAACTACACAGACGCTATACAACGTTTATTAGTAAGGAGGTACATGTATACTGCAAAAAAGTTTTAACTAAGCTTTCCTTTCTTTCCAGGAAACATGACAGTAGGTGATCTGGTGATGGTGAACGGCCTTCTCTTCCAACTGTCCATCCCGCTGGGCTTCCTCGGCTCCGTGTACAGAGAGGTGCGCCAGGCGCTCATCGACATGCAGACCATGTTCACGCTTATGACTGTACAGTCTCGGATAAAGGTACGAACGTGTAAAGATATTTTGGGCCTGTTTTTCCAACGCTAGATTTTGTTATCCGATGAAGAATATTTGACAGTTTTTCTGTACAAAAACTATCAATCGTCAATTTTATGCGGAGAAAGTATA
Source organism: Xanthia togata (assembly GCA_963853775.1). Classification (NCBI taxonomy): domain Eukaryota; kingdom Metazoa; phylum Arthropoda; class Insecta; order Lepidoptera; family Noctuidae; genus Xanthia; species Xanthia togata. The sequence continues at coordinate 2,545,401 of OY970797.1, read as the reverse complement.
TCGTGATGTTGGAAATATGAGCCCTTAGAATTTTGTTTTCAAACACCGTCATTTTGAAACCGTTAATTTTGTAAAATTCACAGTGTGATTGAAATTCTGACCAAATATTTTACAAAGGGATACCTCCGCCAGGTCGTTACAGGCATACTTATTTTCTGTTCCCCCATTTCCAGGAGAAACCGCAAGCTCCCGCCCTCATATGCGATGCGAAGTCGGCGACCATCGAATTCCAAGACGTGAGCTTCAAGTACATTAACGGGAAGCCGATCTTCAACAACCTGACCTTCAGTATACCGGCCGGGAAGAAGATCGGGATTGTTGGTGGTTCGGGGAGTGGGTGAGAACTATTAAAACAACGCTGGCTTGCGTTCACAGACTATATATTTCATAGACTACACGTAACTAATCTTGATTTGGTCGCGCCAAAAGCCTGGGAATTGAACGCGATATCTGTTGCCACTGATTAAATACGCACTAAATAGGATACACGTCAAAGTCAAAGTCAAAGTCAGAGTCAAATAATTTATTTCAATTAGGCACAAAAAAGGCACTTTTGAACGTCAAACTTTACAAAAAATAATAAAACTGATTCTAGTCGCCCATTCCAAAAGGTAGTTTTCGTATGGAGAAGAATGGGCAAGAAACTCCACGTATTATCACACCCACTTTTACATCCTGTGCGTGTTTCTAAACTTAAATACACCATTATATTTAACAAAAGCAAAAACTGGGATGGATTTTGAATTTTTACAAACGTCAAACGACTGACTTCTTTTTTTTACTCGTCTAAATTTATCTTGTCATTGAAATGCCAGTGATGGACATAATAAATTTCGACTATTTGTTCAAGGAGTATTTAATACTCTTATTGAAAAAAAAACCCAATAATTATGATGCTGACAACAATCGTGTTTTCGGCTAGGATTTTCAAGATGCTGTTGGAGCTAGTCTGCGGTTAAAGATGCGGTCTTTTTTTCCTTATTAAATAATGTCGTAGCTTTACAGGTAATTTTAGATTGTATTTATATCTTATTCGTTTTCACGGTTGAACATAGGAACATGTTTCAATGGAATTGCTTTTAAACAATATATACATACTACCGCAACACTAAATCATAGACAATTTGAGCGGCCATTGTTGTTTACATTATTTTCAATTTTAAAACGCCTGAGTTTAGTTATAGTGCCTCTCTATGACAGGGAGCAACCCACCACCACACGGGTCGGTACATAAACTCACGCTTCTTCCTATAGGCAGAAACTACAGAACAAACGAACCTGCTACGATCCTAACATACGATCTATACGCCAGTATTTCAAGGATAATACCTATAAGAATAAATTATTTTCCTCCGCAGTAAATCCACAATGGTGCGCCTCCTATTCCGTTTCTTCGAACCTCAGTCGGGCACTATCAAGGTGGCCGGACAGAACATAAAGGACTTTGACCTCAGCAGCTTGAGGAAAGCTATCGCTATTGTTCCACAGGTTAGTTTACAGAATAGACTCACTCGTTACTCGTCGAATAGACTCGTTTGCTCTTTATTATAGTACAGTCGCGTGCAATAATATGTACACAGACAACGTTTACGTTCATATATCTTGTGATACACACACGCCGGTTGCAAGTACTGACCGAAGTTCACTATATCACACCTGCTTCGTAAACACCTTTTGCTGGTTGCCTTTCATTCATCCTCTCAATATGACCAAACCGTGTAAGCATACTATCCCTGCATTCCGAGTTACGATGTAATCGATTTGAGCGTGCTAACAGTCGTACCGTATTAACGTGGACGCGATAACGTTGCGTCTTGAATCGTCATAGATGACGTCATGACGTGCGCCATCTTGCGATAACGCCGACCATGCCTTTTACTATTATCACCGTGGGCGCTGTCAAAAATGACAGTTCTGTTTTGTTTTGACTCGCATCATATCTATAAACTAACGTGGCATTTTCGAAATTGTGCTTCTGGCTACCGTCCGCAACCTAAACAAAAAAGAAGAAGAAATTTGTGGTATAACCACAAATAAATAATATGATAAGCAAGTTTTGACGTTGAGCGAGTACTGTGAGTGCGATTACGAGCGTTCCGAATTGTTGACAGTCCTCAGCTGTCATTATCGTGATATCTTACTCGGAACGCCAATTATCGATGTCAGCGCTGTGAGCGATTATGTTCTAGTACGGAATGCGGCCTATGTAAAAATCTTACTGTGAAAACTTACTGTCAATAGTGTCAACCCCTGGCAGGTGGAATGACAACTCACTTCATCTAAGTTTTCACGGTGAGATTTTTACAGAGATATACATGTAGAAATATTACATAAGGTGATACAATGGTGCCGATTCTCTTGTACACCGGACTAAACTAACTAAACTATCACTAAAATTCCTTACTTTTGGCTATGAGAATCTTAACGCTATTCTGTAGTAAAAAGTCTCTAAATTAAAAAAAATATTTTGACACACAGAGTACATTTATATATAGGGAGATAGAGACGTCACTCGAACGTTTCATGGCGCCCTCTGGCAACAAGTAAAAACAACATTTCATGAAGCAATGTACGTAGCTATACGTACATTGCTTCATGAAATGTTAAAAGCTTCAAATCTACAATACGCCCTACTTTCTTTCCTTACTCAAAATAAAACATTAGATACAATATCAAATACTTTAGATAAAGTCCATTTATTTGTGAGAATATAGTTAAGTACAGAGACGGTACATAGTTTTTAAGTACATAATATTCTGCCGTTCCCGGCGTACAAATACATTGTCAGGGTTTTGGTTCGTTTATTAGATCACACATTGAATTAAATACATGAGGATAAGATCCAAATTGCAAATTAGTCAATTATTAGCTATAGAAATATCAAAAAGATTTAATTAAGTCAATGTATAGAGAAGAGAATAATATTGTAATTATTTCCCAATATTTATGTCAACATAACATTCATAAAATCATTAGTCGAGTAGTATCATTTACATAAAGGTAATTGAATAATTTACATTTAAATGTCCTAAAGTTTAGAGTTTTAAAACAATCTGGTAGTTTATTATAAACTTTAGTCGCCCTAGAAAATACATTATCAGAAAATAGTTTATTATTTCGTCTAGAAACACGAAGCATGTAAACTGTGCGGCTAGCAGAACAAATTCATGCTAATTTTGGTATACAAAAATACAAATTTCTAAGATATAATGCATTTTTGGGAGACATTTTTATTTTTTCAATCTTTTTTTACAATATTTGAAGGCCATATCCTGAATTTTGTCTTCTACATCATAATCTTTGCGTGATCCACATAATAATTTATTTGTGTCTTTACACCAATTATATATGAATAAATTAATACATAAATCTTCAATTTTTGAAATTAATTGCTTTTTGTGGTCGTTACATTGAATAAAACTATAATCTAATATAACTGAAAATATTGTTTTCATATACTGTCGGATGTTTTTCTTTTTACAATCTTTTTTTAATAAATTAGTGACAACATCTTGTATATTTGAGAAGCATTTCATAAGTGAGATGGAAGGATATGTAAGGCATGTTTTATTTTTAAAATATTCTCTAAAATGAAGATAACTATTTTCTTTATTTTCATTATAAAATGAATGCTTGCAATTTTTGCATTTTTTCACTTTTAATTTCCGCAATACATATCCTGTCACATACTCTAATTGTGCTTTTATCTTTGGATCTTGTCTCTTTGTTTCAAGATCTACAAAGATATTGTCACTATTCACATCATCAAAATCAACTTCCATAGTATAACTTGGCGTCTCAGGTTTCTTAAAAAAGAGGTTCTTGAGGGATTTAAAATTTAAACATTTATCAACTTCACAGTTGGACCCCGGCGAATGCGTATTACTAAAATTATTAATTAGTAAGGAAGCGTAGGCTGCTTCGAAGCCAACACACGAAGGCGACGTATTACGATATCCATGGCTTCGAATGCAGCCAAAAAAAATTTCGAGGGGGTCCTGGTTGAAATGTCTCATCCATAGAGACGTCAAGTTATACTGTTTAGCTAAAACATCCACAAGATATTTAATATTTTCAATTGTCTGCAACCAATTTGTAATAGATGGTACTACACCAGAATTGCGATTGCCGCAAAATTTCATGGAACTTATAATTTTCTTTGCTTGAGCCCATACATTTTTGTGAGTTGAGTTTGGACTTACTGGTCCAAGCAGAGGTTTCCCGGCTCTTTTTTTTGAATTTTCGTAGCTCCCGTTAACGGAGTCAAACAAATCGTCGAAAAATATAAGCAAATCTGCTGTTTCTTGGCATTCCTTTTGCAGTATTCCCATACCTGGAAAACAAAGATAAATTCACTATCATCAACTTAATCAATCAATATACTGCCTAGTTGGTCGCAAGCGCTACTGCTGAACATGAGGTCCTGGGTTCGATTCCCAGGTCGGGCAATGTCATTGGGTTTTTCTTTTTGGAATTTCTCAGTAGCAGCCCGGAGTCTGGATTTGTGCCCGGTTGATGGCAATAGGCTCGCCCCCTATTACATGGGACTTAAAATATAACTGGCGAAATGTGGGTGTACTATAGGTACACCTCTGCCCAACCCTTCAGGGAAACAAGGCGTATGTTAAAGTTTTATTTTAATCATTTCAGTTAAAAATTTGTCAGAAAGGAATCATGTAGTATTGCTATTTAAATGAATGAATAAGAAATATAAATTTCATTATGTTTATTACTTACTTGCAAGATATCCCATATTTGCTGCCACAGAGCGACTGAAAACCTGTGTGGCACATTTAACTTTCATCTTCGAAATTTTGTTTGGGACAACATGTCTGTCGGTTAACTTAGGCATCAGCCTTATACCCTTGTAAGCTGGATTTTCATTATAGAGTTCTATAACATGATCCCATTTAGCAGTCTTTTCTTGACCATCAATTTTAAATTTTAAATTTTTGGTTATTAAATTGTTCCTTATTCCTTTAATAAGGTGAGGAGGATCATAAAGAGGTATTACTTCTTCTCCGTCTACCTCAAATATTTTATATTTCTGCACTTTTTCTTGTCTAAGGTATCCTTCCATTGTGTCTCTGATAAGCCAATTAATTGCACTTACATTTGTAGCACCCTGGTCACATACAGTTGCTATAACTTTTAGCCCAATTGCATTCAATCTTCTTATTACAAGCTTTGAATGAAAATGTGTATGAAATAGGTTGTTTATAATTTTTTTGCACACCTCTCACCATAAACACCAGGGCGTGGTCTGCAATTTTTTCATAAGTTCTAGTGCCATTACTAACAAAACCACTCACATAATCGGTTCTCCTATTATAGTCGAAATGTGGGGTAAGTGCAACTTCGTCAAAAAGTAATATGCATAACTTTTCTGCTGCTTTCATTTTTTTCACTTTTTTTTCTAATTGTTCAAATAAATTTTCATTGATTCCTGGGTGCAATGAAGCCCGTGAAATCATCCTGGTAAGTGTTAGTGGGGAAGGCAGTACAAAAAATTTTCTTAGCCATCTGTAGGCTCTAGGTCCTTGCTTATACAGGGCTAAGGACATAATTTTTTCATCCTTTGTGAATCTGCAACCTAATTTATGTTTCCCTGCCTCTCGAAATTGTAGTGTTGTGAATATATTAGCTGCTGATGAAAATTTGGCGAGTGCTTTCTTGAATGAAGCATTTTCGGACAGTTTTAAAGCTTTCTTTAATCTTGTCATTGCAGAATCTTTCTGTCCTTGTAATTTTTTTATCTTGTTCTTCAGCATAATTGTATCTGTATCACAACTTCTGAAAATCCTTCTATTGATATCTTGTTTGCCTGCAAGTACAAATTATGACTTAATCTAATATAAGTATAAATAATAGTTTAGTATAGTAAAACTAAATAGTAGTGATGGTAATAGAGTGAATGATAGTGTAACGGTTAACAGATAAGAGTGGAAGAAAAAACATTTTGCGCCGACTAAGTAACATGGGACAAGGGCTAGAAGAAGTGTATAGTAAAATGAAAGAGTACGGTCATTACTCATCACTTTGATTTTTTTTTCGATTTCAGAAAATAATCTAATAAATATACTTAATGCAACAACAAAATAATTCTGATAAGTACCTTTAGATGTTGATGGAGCAGGTTGCTCAAATATTGATGTAGTAGGCTGATTTGGAGATAGAACAGCTGGTTGCAGCACTTTTGCACATCTCTGACCCGAAAAGATAGTCGTTGTTGTGTTTGTTACATCTTGTAAAGGCAAAGATGAGTGGATACCTGAAATAGTAAAGAGTATATTTATTAAAATATGTCTTGATTGTTATATAGGTTAGCTTATTTGGTAGGCCCTATGGTTTCAGATTATGAATTTGATGTTAGGGGCCAGCTGATATGCACTAGGCATACATGAACGACTAAGGGCCTGCACGAGTTTAATATTTTAAGACTAATTAAGTTTTAAACAATTAGCAGGTGTGCTAATAGTATATCTAGAAACATTTTCATATTGCATAAATTAATTATCATACCTGATAAAAACAATGATGGAACTGCATTTTTGCTAAGTCTTTTGCTGGCAGTGTTGAATTTTGAATCAAAATGTGAGTGGCAGACTCTTCCATTCTTAAAGACAGATTTGGGGTCTATCACTAAAACATTTCCACCAATTGCATATATCCATCTATTGAATCTATCCAACTCCTTTCCTGGTTCAGGGAACTTATGCAAAATAGTATCTGGACCTGAAAATAGACCAAAGAATTATTATTTACTCACTATAAACTTTCATCTATGTTGATATTCGATTGGTAATGTAGTTACATCAGTGTGCAGTTATATGTATATACGAAAAAAAGTTGTTTGATTTCTTTACAGCAAATAGTCGGTTCATACTTCGCACATATGGAGAACCAACTTTACTTGTACACACATTAATTATTTGTACTTACGAGTATTTTTGCAGTTCAGCACACATCATTTGCTCGCGTTCATGTTTATAAAACACAATAACTGCTTTTCACAAACAAATATAAAGATCCAAATTTTCGTGCAAGGGTCAATCAGATAAAGCGATGCGAAGCGGTATCCAATACTTTCGAGGTCAATGTTTAGAAGCAGAATCGTCAATGTCCATACAAGCCAAGTCGTCAAGAAAAATCCACAAAATATTCGAAGCGCATCCATTCACTCGGAAAGAGAAAAACGGAATATTTGTTTTTAAGTTTTTAACAGCCATTTTGAAGCTTTTTGTTCCTTTTTACCTGGCTTCTAATTTCCACGTAAATGTAATTAAAAACATTTACAAAAATTAAAGTTGCGTTATTTGATGATTGTATCCATTTAAACAAACGTTATAAGATAACACAATGAATTTAAAAGATGCCTCAACCCCATAAATATGTATAATAGTAAACAAAATATTGTTGTTATTAAAAGAAAATCTGAGTAAAATGGCACATGTGTTGAGACTAAACCAAAGAGTTTACTAATCTATACCCATGAACATTTTTAGAAAAACGCGATCTATCAATAAGTAAATTAAACTTTTGATATTATTATACGAGTAAATTAAAAATGTATTGAATTGAGTACTGTATCTCCAAAAGCATAACCCTACCTAAACTGGTTAGATAGTATTCCCTTACTTTTGTTCTAAGCTATAGCACCGTGTTTTGACACAACTAAATCGAATTTGACAATTGCGACTCCACGTGGTACATACTTTTTAGAGCCGGAGGCGCGCAGTGGGGGCAGCCTCGACGTGTTTTTTATGGAATTTTTCACTTTTTGTATGGAAAATAAAAAAAAATATTACCTACGTGTTGAGTATTATGGGTATTGGGGTTTCATAGGGGGTCGAAATTTTCATTATTTTTGCGATAGGACACACCATTTTCGAGATAATAGCAAAAGAAAAGAAAAAAATCTAGTACAGTACAGTTTTTGCACCCGAAGTCGAGATGTTCGTGTGAATTTTAGTTCATGACAACTAATAATAATCCACACCATTTGCAGTGGCGATTAAAAATGGTCAGAATTAGTTAGAAAATTAAAATTTTAGGGGAAAAACGTCAAATGCAGAATAGCAAAATTGTCATTTTCACTAAATTAAAATCTCAGTACAATCTTAATGCTGTCAAACTAAAATATAGTTAAGTTGTGCCACTTTAGTCTATTTCAGAATGGGAAATCATCGTTTGACAGGAGTAAACTAAATTTTGGTGATTTTTAGTCTAGTTTAGACGCATTTGTGACAAGAGAATCGGCACCAATGGGTGGTCTTACCACTAAAAGCGATCTTTTAAAGACAAACTTTGAATGGATTAAGGGAGGAGAGCCAATACTGCAGGTGGTCTGGTGTACTATTTACATACAATAAATACATGTATAATGTTCTTTTTCGATCATAGTTTATTGAGTAGTCCATCACGGGCAGAACATTAGGGACGTTGACCTCGGCAGCTCGAGGGAAGCTATATGTTGTTATTGTACCACAGGTTATTTTACAGAACACACCATACACCTTGGTGTAAATGATTATGGTGTCTCCCTGTAACTATACAAGCAAGTCGTAATGATCAGCCAATCACTTCGAATAAGAAGTCATCGTCATCAGTAATCAGTACCCTAATTCCGTAAAACATTTTAAATAGACACAGGTGCACTCTCATAGTGCAGGCAGTCAAATATTTATCATTTTATTATGTTTATATTTTCAGGACTGCGTGCTTTTTCACGACACGATATTCCACAACCTGCACTACGGCGACCTCAGCCAGTCGCACCACAAAGTAATCGAGGCCAGCAAGATGGCTGAGCTGCACGAGTCTGTGCAAACATGGCCAAAGGTATATTTATTGTTATACAGTATTATCTTAATTGTAACTTAACATGGAAATGGTCCATGTTTAATTATCACTTAATTAATTATGGAAATAGTCTATGTTTAATTAAGTGTCACTCTGTATGTGTACTTTTTACGTCAAATAAAATATATATTTATTTATTTTATTATTTATGTACACACAGAAAAATATATACAGATATGACATAATCATAATTATGAGTACAAAGGTACTGCTTATTTCTTAAGATTTTATCGTCAAAGTTAAATTGAATGAATGAATGACTGAAATGCACCGATCCCAGCGTGGTTTAACCAGACTCAATAAATCGAATGAACCCCAAGATTTGCACTAGCCCTTGGAGCCTCATGTTGCATGGTGCTACAGAGGCCATTACATATCAGGGAGTAGACCGGGGGGCGCGGCAATAGTAAGGAAGACCGTGCCAAAAGGATATGGAAGGATTCGAGCCATACCGGATATGCATCCTTGAGTAGGCAATGGACTAGTGGAGAGACGGGTGATAGTTATCTATGGATTGGCATCTTTTAACGACGTCGCCTCCAGATTGGTTTATGTCCAGCTTCACCGGTGAATATTTTGTCGGGGTTAACTGCTTTTTTCGACTTTTCTATGTCACTGCTATGCTGTGTTACACATTGCTGTTTCCATTGTCTTCTTCTGATGGTTACTATCTGTTTCCGGTTTCTTGTAAATCTCGCTAGCAGCCTTCTTAGTCTTATCTCGGTCTTCAGCCGTCTTGAACATCACAATTATTAAAATATTATGTAAACTTAAACACTTCATCACAAAAATAACTTCACCACCACACACAAAACAACACTTGCCTTCGAAGTTGTAGGTTTTATAATCCAATGTCAGAGTCAAGAGCACTAAAAACAAAAAAGGATTTCTTGTTGGTCAACAGCTAGCTACCTGCGACCCTCGACTCACACCAAATGTCTAACAAAAGACTGCGCACTCGCAAAAAACATACCATTTTTTAACACATTTTGGGCACTACACAAATATCACACGCGTATTATAGTTTAAAGTTAGTCGAATAAATTGTAACTACAGCATAAAAGATCTATGGATTTATAATGAGACCCACTCTAGACTTTAGGCGGAACTCTTTAACGGATTCCTGAAATATATGTAAAGGTCTCACCAGGCAGCTTGCAACTGGGTCCTGTAGCAGTTATTCCCTCGTACTTAGGCACTAGACCTCTCGCCTGAGATCATAAATGCTTATTCCACCCACTTTTGTACTATTTGAATGTATTTTTGGCGATATAAAGTTACAACCACAGCAAAACACAAAAAAACAATTCGATTTCGATGCCCGGCTTGTAACGCAACATCTGGTAGTCTATTCTGTAATAATCTCACGATGAAAACTTAAGTAAAGTGAGCTGTCATTCCACCTGCTGCTAGGGACTGACAGCTCACTCCGAGCTCACTTCACCTAAGTTTTCACGGTGAGATGGTTACAGAATAGCACTACTGGAGTGCACATTTCACTAAACTTATAATAAAACTTTTGCAGAGCACAGTTGGGAGCGTCCGTGCTCTTCAGTGACTCTCGTTTTGATCGTCAAAATTAAATTGTTATAATATTGAAAAATTTGTTCTGTTAATGTATCGCTGAACATAACATACATAAACTTACGCCTTCTTCCCACGGGGTAAGCAGAAACTACAGAACGCCACCTGCTCCGATCCATACATACTCCTTTTGCTACGTTTACGTTCATAGATCAGAGGGTAGCCTGACCAACGAAGACAAAATTCGTGGAAATAACCCGTGTAAAAGACAATGTTAGCATTGTGTCTGCGGTGTATGCTTTGGCTCGTGCACTAACGAGCCCCGGCCGAGGACACCGTCGACGATTAGTTAGTTTAGATTTTGAAGATTATTAGAAATTCGATACTTCAATGTTGATTTCATTTTTAGGAATATACAAAATTATGCTTTTTTTAATATCCATTTCCCCACATCCATATCTCCTTAATTATTGATCAGAGTGAAAAAGTGTATATGAATTTTTTGTAAAGAATTTTATGTTGATTAATTTAGTACTTGATATTTCATTGCTACAGTAAAGTTAGGGTTCCGTAGTAAACAAGGAACCCTTATAGTTTCGCCATGACCGTCTGTCCGCGGCTTAGCTCAGATACTCTGTACTAGAAAGCTGTAATTTGGCATGGGTATACATATTAATCACGCCGACAAAGTGATAATCCGGGGGGGATTATCCTGTCAGGTAAATGGTTGGTTTTGGATATGTGAAAAAAAATCCGGCAGTAGTATATATAACGAAATTGTTAAGGAAAACTATGACAGCTAAATAAGGTTTAGAAGTTAATGAGTAATAATCGACCAACTTAGTTAGCAAAAACATGTTCTCCCATGCATTCCGTATGGGAGAACATGTTTTTCAACTACAAAGTTAGTTTGTTTTTGCGATAAATTCATCTCAACTACGGAACCCTTCACCGTGGTCCGACACGCACTACAATTTTTGGCTTCTGGTCATACACGCGCGCCGGTGGCGAGTACTACGCAATCGACCTTTCTGAAGAACATCAATAAGGTCACGGTGTCGGCGTGATTAATATGTATACCCATGCCAAATTACAGCTTTACTCAGACGGTCATGGCGAAACTATAAGGGTTCCTTGTTTACTACGGAACCCTAAAAAAGTTCCAAAACTAATCGTAATCTCATCTCAGCGACGATCAATGTCAAAAACTTGACAAAAAGTAGGGAAATTGGGTGTTTTTGACAGATTGAGATTAGAATGCGAACGTTCTTAAAAATACGGGAATTGCTGCTAGCCCGACCAACGAAGACCAAAAAAGCCTAAATAGTGGAAATAATCCGTTTAAAATCCAATTTTGGCACAGTGGAAGGAGGTGTTGGATCGTTAAGTTCCCTTCAAAATGGTTGAGCTAAACGGTGCTGATCCATGCGTCATGTTCGTGAACGGGCGCCATCTACAGGGACTGGTCATCTCTTCTCTGCCTCGGCTTATTTTAATTATTGAATTGTTTTTACCTTTTTATTACGGACGCTTTTTACGTGCACGTCTTTCTACATTGTTCTCACATGTATAATTTCAACATGAATGATGTAACCAATATTTTGTAACAATAATAAGATTTAAAAGAGTGTCCGTGGAGTTTCTTGCCAGTTCTTCTCCATAGGAACCTACGCTTTGGAATGGGCAACTAGCTACATATTTCTGACTGACTGACCCCTTGACAATTCAAAAGTGCTTGTAAATGGTTTAATAGAAATAAATGCTTTGAGTTTGAGTTCACTATATGTCCTAGAGGGCGTACCCTCCCGGCTCCGCTAAAAAAAACATATGTTGAGATAATATTCCAAAAGGAATGTTACGTTGCTCGAAAACTCACAATCGGCCTATTCAATGTAGTCGTATTTTGAATGTTATTTATTTCTCGTTGTCCCCAGGGCTATGACACGCAAGTAGGGGAACGTGGCTTGAAGCTGTCGGGCGGCGAGAAGCAACGCGTGGCCATCGCGCGCGCCATCCTCAAGGACTCGCCCATCATCATCTTCGACGAGGCCACCTCCAGCCTCGACTCCATCACCGAACATGTACGTATGCCATGAGAGCCGCGCCAGTGCTTACTGGCAGCATCCTATGTAGGTATTAGAAACAGGAGAGTTCCTCATCCCTCCGACCAGGAGGCCAACCACCACCTCATCAAGCACTATTATTTTTATGTTACTTCAGTGCGAGAAAGAATTGAAGAAGCTATACAGGATGTCTAGCTCCATCTCTTTCCCACGCTCAAGTATGATTAAAATAATACTGCTAAAAGTGGTGGTGGTAGGGCTCCTGATGGGTGTTGTTTCTGCCCGACGGTATATGTCAGAACGTTGTATAGTATATGCTAGTCGCGCGGATAACTTTGCTTGCGCGATGCAGGGTTTTGTGTGATGTCAGTGTGATGCGTAGTTCCCGTGTGGCGTTGTAGATGCCGCCACAATCCCACTACTGACCAAAGGGTTCCAGTTGATCCAGCTATCTAATTACGCAACCCATTTTCGTAAACGACTACAGCAAATTTGTTTCATTTTGACAGTTCAATGAATGTTTCATTGCGTTATTTACGTTGTTGAGCAGTATTTTTTTCCCGATTGATCGTGTATTACGTAATTAGGATACTGGGCTAGTGGTGGTCCACCATTGGATATTATTTTTTTCTATTATACTACATCTTGTTTTTTCTCGAATAAGTATACGAAGGCTGCTATTTATGTATCTGGAACTGGCCAGTTACAGAAAAAAAAAAAAAAAAAATATAACATTTAAAAATGAAATTCTTTGGTTGAACAATTTGTTTGATGTAGCTGTCATTTGTTTTTCTTTTGTGGCATCATTTTGAAAATTGCGCGTGTCTTTATTACCTTGGATTTAACTCGTGAAAATTTTCGTGCTATGATTTGTTACGATTTTCGGTGAGGGCTAACTCAAAAACAGTTCGTCTATCAACTCACTTCGACTTTTGGGGACAAAGCACCATCGAAAACTACTGTATATCCCTGGTTTAGTGAGTATAATCGTGGGCGGTCTGTCCTCACGGACGAATTTAAAGTAGGTCGCCCCTAAATCGGTTGTTGTACCTACCTCAAAATATTTATGCTGTGCGGGAACTAATAATGCAAGATCGTCACGTTGTGTACTTATCGCGAGATAGAGGCGTCTCTGGGCATAAGTATGACGTAAAATATTACACGAACATTTAGCTGTAAAAAAAAATTGTTCACGTTGGATTCCGCACAACTTGAGAATTGACCAGAAACGGGCTCGTGTCGATTGGTGTAAAAAAATGTTACAAAAGTACAGTCAGGGTGCTTCAAAAGCTGTCTATAATATCTACACAGATGAATCTTGGATATATGCGTATGATCCTGAAATTGAACAACAATCCACTGTTTGGGTGTTCCAAGAAAACTCATTCATTCAAAAAGCACTCAAAAGGTCGCTTTTTTAAATTAACGGGTCATCCGCCGTACAGCCCCGACTTGGCCCCCAACGACTTCTATTTATTCCCAACCGTGAAGAATAAATTACGTGGTCAACGTTTTTCGAGCCGTGAAGAGGCAGTTGATGCATTCAAAATGCACGTTTTTGGAGATACCTCAATCCGAATGGAAAAAGTGCTACGAAAATTGGTTCCAACGTATGCAAAAGTGCATCGATCATCATGGCGAATATTTTGAAAAGCAATAAAATCATAATAAATGCTATATGTTTGTTTCACTTTGTTATTCCGGATACATAAATAGCAGCCCTCGTATTAACATTTTACACCAAAATATTGCAGGATTAATAAATAAAGCAAAAGCCCTTACGGTGTGCTTAAATGAACTATCTGATATAAATATAAATGTGGATATTTTATGTATCACAGAACATTTCATTATGAAGGGTCACGAAAAAAAACTATGCATACCAAATTACCGTTTGGCCGCATGTATAGTAGACAGGAAAAGAAAAGAGAAGGAGCATCTATTATTGTTAATAATTGTCACCAATGGAGGGAATTACCTCAATTATCAAAATTGTCATCACCTGGGGTTTTCGAGTGTTGTGCTATAGAGCTTATTAATTATAAATTAATATTCATATGTATCTACAGAGTACCAAATACTAAGAATTTAAATGATTATTTTAATAAACTTGAAAATTTGCTCAAAGATTATATCTATGAGTCGTTCCAAAAATATTGTAATTGCAGGTGATTTTAATATAAATATTTTAAAAACGAATAATATTTCAGCTACACTGGAGTGTATTCTACTGAGTTTCAACCTAAAACTTGCTCTTAAAGAGCCAACTCGGATGGTTAGTATGACATGCATAGATAATTTTGCGCATAATTTTAAGAAGTCTTGTAAAACAGATGTTAGGGTTTAAAGTGTAGCGGTTACATCGCCACATACGAACTACGCATCAAAGACATGACGTCACACAAATCCTGCATCGCGCAATTAGAGTTTACCGCGCGAGCGACATATATAAGACTATCCGACATCAACAGTCGGACAGTCGGCCCACCAGACACAACACCCATCTGGTCGGAGGATCCTCCCTTTTCTATGGTGGATGAGTGAACTTTACACCCTGTTCCTCATGCCTCTAAAAAAATATGAAATTGCTGTTTTATTGTAATAGGTACTTCGAATTGACATAGAATTCCTTCTATAAACCTTCATGGTTAGATTTTTGTGAGTGAAACTTTTTTGACATGGTACCTACCTATGAAGTTCTTCTTTAAAAAAATGTGCAACATTCGATTATCGACTTTCAGTTGTTTTTAGGGTTCCATACCTCGAAAGGATGGGCCGAATATTCGTTTTATATTCGGTATTCGGCATATTCGGCAGGTTGTCTACTGCTATCATTTCAGAAATTAAATTCGTAATCGGAACTGATCTGGGGTCATCTATTTTCCATTTGGAAATAAATGAATCTTCTAGTTTGCTTTGAGTTGTTGCAAAAGTTTTAGGATTTGAAGTTTGAGCACCACTGGTAGACGGTTGGATGACATGTGCAGCCGTAGGCTCCTGCTGCATCGTCTCGTCAATTGGAGAATTTTGGGTTACCTGACGCACTGGTCTGTCAAGACTAATAAATTCTGTATGGTGCTTCAATTTTGTGTGGTTGCTCAAAGCTGAGGATGAAGCTTTTCGGCCGCTGCCTCCCCGCGAAAGTATTTTTCCGCAAATCGTACATTTCACTTTGCTGCGGTCTTCTTTACTTTCCCGAAAATAAGTCCATATAGTCGATCTCCTTCTTCCGCACATTTTTAGGTACACAACAATTAAACCAAGCAAAAAAAACTCAAAAAAGTAGCCTTTTCAAATAAAAAATAACCATAACAACCGCACGGGGCAAGGTTTACTCCTTACTAGATGATGCAATAACAACACGGGTACAGCGGGGGTAGCGGGCGAGAGGGTCCGGCGCCAATCCACGCGCTTTGCGTAAACAAGTCCAGACCTGTATTTTTTACGTAAGGGAATCAAAAAATGCTGAATATTCGGTTCGGTAAAAGGTTTACCGAACATTTGGCCGAATGTTCATATTCGGTGAAACCCATGTTCGGCCCATCCCTCAAAAAACTGAACCCTTATAGGATCACTTTGTTGTCCGTCCGTCTGTCTGTCTGTTAAGACCCTTTTTCTCAGGAAAACATGGAGGTATCAAGCTGGAATTTATATCAAATACTCAAGTCTACTGCCCCTTGAAGTTGTTTAAAATCAAACTTCTAAGCCAACGCAATCAAAAGATACAACCGCTTATGCCGCAATTTTCCGCAAATTTTCGACACTCGCAAGAAGGGAATCAAAACCTACAGGGTACTTCTCGTGAACTCAGAATCTTGAAATTTGGTATGAAGCAACGTCTTATAGCACAGATAAAGGAAAAATTGCGATAACCGTAAATTTTTAGTTACATCATAATTAAAATAAAAATATTTTTAATCATTTTAAACTTACTACCCTTTTCCTCATGAACGCGTAGAAGTATTAAATTAGTATTTTTGTACCAGATTCTCCCGCACGCCGCCGCCCGCTCCCGTAGTCGCAGTGGCGGGCGGTGCTACCTTTTGTCTCCAAAAGTACTTTTAATATGAATTTATAATTTTCATTCATTTATTTGCAATACCTATATCACAAGGTATTTTGTTGTAACATTTAACATAGTAGCCCATAAAAGATGTATGTACTTTAGATAATCTGAAAAATGGTTGATCTATTTTATTTTTATTTCTAGTATTAAAATTATGTCCTATCACTTATTTTTATTAAAAAGATGTAGAATTTTTTGTTACATACATAATACACTCGAGAGCAATGAATCCGGGTCACTTAAAGAAAGTTAAAAATCTCGGAAACTAAAAATGATAGGTTAATGCAATAAATTGTATTTAATAGACAATGTAATACTCCTTAAATGAAAGTAAAAAAAATATGAGTCACCATACATTTTATTAACACAAAATTACATAAAGAAAAAACTGCTGATCTCTCCTTAAAACAAAAATAGGAAACATGAAATTTTTGAACTTTATTACGATTATCTTGAATTTTAATACTTCGTATTGCCTTCTCGTGCTTTCATTACTGCGTTTACGCGGTTTGGCATGCTGTACACCAAGTTCCTTATACAATTTTGGGGAATATTCTCCCATTCCTCTGTGAGAGCAATTTTGAGCTCACGAAGCGTGATTGGGGGAGGGTTTCGTTGTTTTACGCATCTGCCTAGCTCGTCCCAAGCATGCTCGATCGGGTTGATATCCGGGCTGCGCGCTGGCCACTCCATACGAGTAATGTTCATCTCTTGAAGGTAGTCATTCACAATCCTACCTGTATGAGGTCGGGCATTGTCATGCATAAATATAACATCCTCACCTAAATTGACCATAAATGGACCAACGTGATCATTGAGGATTTCTTCCACATATCTTTCGCTAGTTAAAGAGCCGTTTTCTATGATCACCAGCTCTGTGCGACTTTCAGAAGAAATTCCGGCCCACACAAGTACAGACCCACCACCGTAGGCTACTTTTTCTTCGATGCATGCTTGCTTGAATCTTTCCCCTGGTCTTCGATACACTCTGTGTCTTCCATCGTGCTTGTAGAGCATAAATTTTGATTCGTCGGAGAACATAACTTTTGACCAATCTTCAATACTCCAATTTACGTGGCTCTGGGCATATCTTAGTCTTGAAATACGATGCCCACGCTCCAGTTTAGGGCCGTTTGCAGGTCTAAGGGGTTTTAAGTTAGATTCAGCAAGCCGACGTCTTACTGTCCATGCACTTGGGTTACTTCCTCCGAGGCGTCGAAACTGATTTGTGAGTTCAGTTCCTGTAAGAAAGCGATTTCGAAGCATGGTGTTCACCAAGTATCGGTCTTCTCGTGCTGTGGTACACCTGGTTCTGCCCGTTCCTGGTCTGCGTAGGTTAGAACCAGTTTCTTCGTAACGTCGGAGAACTCTTTGTACTGTTGACAGCGACACACCGACAGTCCTGGCTGTATCGCGCTGACTCCGGCCGGTTTCCAGCATTGTAAGTATTCTGGTGCATTCTTCAGGCGTAAGCGACATAATTTCAGCTTGAATAATGAATATAGAGCACTATCAACATGGTTTATGTACCCACATAAATGACAGATTACAAACAAAAGCAAAACCAAATGCTGTAATTTCGTAGTTCCATCTTCGAAAGTGGCCCTTTTTCAAATTTGATTTTTTTATGATATAACTTTACAATAACTAAGAAGTTTTAATACCTTCATTTAAGGAGTATTACATTGTCTATTAAATACAATTTATTGCATTAACCTAGCATTTTTAGTTTCCGAGATTTTTAGGATTCTTTAAGTGACCCGGATTCATTGCTCTCGAGTGTATTTTCACAAATGAATTGACAAGGTACCGTTATAATCTTAATCTTTTTAAATAGCGGCTGAATTATGATAGAACAAATTTTAGAAGAAGTTCGGTACGAAACGTTACATCTCTGTCACTTATACCAATTTGGCAGTCTATCGAAAATATAATGTCCGATATATAGCTCCGCTCCGTACTAAAGTACAGCTTACAGTACAGTCATCGCGGAGTGTAGCGCGTCTTCGTGGATTGCACTATCTGTAACAGACGTAAACATCATCAATCAATCTGCCTAGCCTTTTCCCAACTACGTTGGGGTCGGCTTCCAGTCTAACCGGATGCAGCTGTATACCAGTATTTTACATGGAGCGACTGCCTAACTGACCTCCACAACCCAGTAACTGGGTAATACCCCTGGGTGATACCCCTTGATTGATACGAGCGTCTATGGAGTTTTTTAAGAATCATTTATTTGCAGAAGATACAGGTGTTACCAGTTGTAAAAGTTGTGGTTTAATGTACAGTCCATATTTTGCCTGTTTAGGGCATGCAAATTAATTTTACAATAATAGGTACCTACTTATTTTAATAAGATATAGGTACAGAAAAATACCTTTGTTTTTTAAATATAAGAAGGTACATATATGACAAAACTTAACCTAAAAATAACATTTTATGCAACAACAATTCTTTTAACTAAATAAAGCACATCACAAAACAAAAGGAAACTTAAAATATATTTTTTTCTTTATGTTGCAGAAATTCTTGTAAACTATAAAAAACACTTTTCTATCAACCATCATTTAAAATATTTAATTGGGAGCTCCCTTTTGTAACTCATTAAAAATTGTAATGCACATATGATACACATTATTTTTGATTAGAGTTGTATTACAAAAAGGAACTAAATTTTTTGTTGCGTCTCTTGGTCTCTGTTTTGTGTAATTGTCACCTTTGAATCTAAAGAATTCATTATGTTTCCTCACAAAGCCTCAAACAAATACATGTATAAAGGCCTGCAAAACTCATGCGGACCGATACCGCATATAGCTCTTAAACATTTATTTTGTACAATAAATGTCTTATCATTGTCTGTTGAATTTCCGTATCTTAATATTGATTCAACATACCCACGATATGCTATGCGGGCTGTTTTTTCGCCTGACACAATACGAATACTGCATACGTTGTTAATATGTTGTTTCCAATTACAAAATTTGTCTAGAGTTATAATTAAGAATTTAATACTTTCTGTTTCTTCTACGTTGTTTTATTTTATTTTAATATTAAGGGCGTTTTATTCTGAAAGTTGGCAACGTCGCAAATAGATGTCAAATATTTCGCTATTTTGATTAATTTGGCAATATTAGTGTATGGAAATATGAAATGTGGCTAACTAGCGAACTAGAATATTAATAATGAATTGCAATTATAACACTGAATTTGATGTTCTAACCGTTTTAGGTGTAAAAAAGGCATTTGGAAAGTTTCCAAATACTTTTTTTACATATAAAAGTAAATGTTCGGTGTTACGATATTAATTGTTGCATTTCATTAACAATATTTGAGTTCGCTAGTTAGCCACATTTCATATTTCCATGCAGTATTATTGCCAAATTAATTAAAACAGGTAAATATTTGACAGCTATTTGAGACATTGCCAACTTTTAGAATAAGCCCTTTTAAATTATCGGAGAGTTTGCTTTTGTACGTACGAAATTGTATGAATTTTTATTTAGATATTATTAGACAAAGGTTATTATTAACCTATATATAACCTTTATTATTATTAGATTCAAACCATTCTATTACAGATTGTACAGCTTCGTGTATTTTATTTTCATGGGTTGAACGTTTAGTGTTATTAGGCACTGTTACAGAAATATCATCAGCGAATAGAACACTATCATAGTTTATTGAATCTGGTAAATTATTAATATAAAGTAAGAATAGCAAGGGGCCTAAAACGCTTCCTTGTGGTACGCCATATTTATTCAGTCTTGATGAGGATAGACAACATTCAAGATTAACATTTAAATTAGTATCTTCAACACATTGCTGTCGGCCTGTTAAAAATCTTTTAATCCAATCTAGAGCGGACACCACGCGGATACCATATTTTTCACATTTGTTTAGTAAGATGCTATGATCCACAAATTCAAATGCCTTACTCATATCAAAAAACACGAACCGGGATTTTATCATCTAGATATTCTGTGATCTTTTTAATCTTGCTCGCTCAAAAAGATTTACGTTTTGGAATGAGTAATTTGTTTCAAAATTTTTGACTACCTGAAAATGGAGTGCCTGTTTAATAGAAATAAATGCTATAAATTTCAGTTTGGAAACTTAATCTCAATATTTGGTTATTTAAACAATTTTTGTAAGTGTGTCTGTCAAAAGAGAAAATAATGAAATGTCAACCCCCCACAGGCGATCCTCCAAGCACTGAAAGCGGCGACGGTCGGGCGCACGTCCATCTGCATCGCGCACCGCCTGTCCACGGTGGCGGACGCGGACGAGATCCTCGTGCTGGAGCGCGGCGCCGTGAGCGAGCGCGGCACGCACCAGCAGCTCATCAGCTCGCCGAACTCGCTGTACGCCAAGCTGTGGGACAAGCAGAAGGAGCAGCCGCGCGACCGCAGCGGCGGGCGGCACTAGCCGCGGGCCATGTGCGTATGAGTGAGCGAGACAATAATATTCGAAGGTCTACGTAACAGAGTCGTGATCACGTAGACTAGCACTGATCCCGTGAGAGAACCTAAGCTCACAGTTGTGCAGACTATTTTTTTTTTAAGACCTAAGTATTTTCTTATGAACTGAGTCACTCGGTATACTCGATGCGATGACAAGAAATTCAGCTTCTCATTGCTATTCAATTCAAAGAGACAATACTATTTTAAATGTATTAAAACTTCGACAAACCTCGGCACCGTAAGTTTCTTCAATGTTCACCCTTTTTTAACGCAAACACCAAAAACTAGGATTTAAAATAAAAATGTTCATTTGTCACTAATGAAGTCAATATTAGCACAATTTAAACTAGCACCTATTTCTTTATTATTAATTTGAAGTTGTAGACATTGATGTTTTTGTAAATGATATTTTCTTTTATATTATTTCTTTGATATTTCACGTTTAGATATACGCGTATTACTGAGCAAAATAATGTACTTCAAATTCCTGAACTCGTGCGTATTACGTGATACATCTGCATATAGTGTTATAATATCTTATTGCCTATTATTATTTAAGACCTACAACACACTGGTAGCTAATATGAGATGGTCATTGTAATGTAAGTTACTGTGTATGCGTTTAGTTGCTGTGATAAAGGCCTTAATATCACAGCTATTTCGGTATGTGGTAGTCCATAACTGTCCTTATGTTCGTAAATTTGAGTATAATTTTTAACATTTTTGTCTTAATCTGTCAAATACATAAAACTTAAACTAGTAATTGCAAAAAAACATAATTATCTTCACTTAAAAAGTGGGCTAAAGTAGAGGTAAAAATGTACAAATATTGTGTGTTCATGACTAACTTGATCCGTGACGTGATTGTTAGTACTGTTCTGTCAGTCGCCATTTTGAACTCTATTTGTATTGAAACTAAGCTTAACAAGCAATGGTGCCAACATGACGGCTAGTGACAAGTTAAAGTGAATGGTCTGTAGCTGTAGCAATGTTTCAGTAATTTGACAAGAAAAGTTTATGGTTAACAGTCAATACCTAAGTCAATAATCATTCTATCGAAGCGACGTCTTATCTTGTCGGACACTAACGTCGAAAATGTTTTGACCCAAGTCAATTGGTTGTCCATTAAGGCTACTCAGCATCTAATATGAATCAGGTAATTTTTACGACATCAAGGCTTCTTTCTCAATTAAACTAGCACAAGACTATAGTGTTGAGAATTGTGAAATGTTTATGTAAATAAAAAAGTTGATACTATGTACAATAAGTAACTTGTTAAATAAGTATATTATTATGGTTACATATTACGTGTTTTATTTTATTAAAATAAATCCCTATAATATTCACGAGTATGACGTATTAATAATTGACCCTATAAGCAAGTGTTGTATTGGGCTCTGTTGGGTGCCACCATTTTTTTGTAAGTGCTATCAATATCACACTCTAACCTGAGTGTTAGAACTTCAAGACAGTAAGTAACACCATGCAAAATAATTATCATGTCAACTCAGGATTTAAATAATTACCTACTTACTGTGGCACAAGTCGCCCGGTACGAACATATACCATGATTCGCGACATCGCGAATTCAGTCCGTTTCCACCTCATTTGACACACATAAGAGTCATCGACACAAATCTATAATAGATAATAGAGATCCCATATCGCAACATGCCAGTATCATTACGAATTTCGAATCTATCGATTGACATGTCGGTTGCCATAGTGACGAGCGTTTCAACATCCAGCTGTCGATGGGGTTATTTTCAACAATAGAATATCTGCTCATTTTTCGAGCGTCCTTATTTTGTATAAAAATGGTGTTTTGAATGTGAAGCAAAGGATGTCAGTGTTGAGTTTGATCCCCGAAGATAAACCTAACAAATACCAAAGGTAGGATTTGAATATCCTTTATTTTTTTTTCTCATTCTGCGTTCGCAAAAATATCTGGTTTATGGTGAAGACTGACTAAGCTAAAATTCAAGACGTAGAGAAGCGCGGGAATCAGAGGTAAGTAGGTGTGTAGAGTTTATTATGTAGGTATGTAAACAAAAAGTGCTGCATTGTAGGTACTTAATCTGGAAGTAGCAAGGCTCGTTTTTAGGTTCAGGACAGTGACAATGTCGTGGCTTTGTCGCTTATAAGATGATAAGGAAAGAAGAGTTCTATAGGTAACAGAAGGCATATCTACTTACATATGTTCTACTGTGATTTGCACATTTAATATGACTGTTTACTTAGCATGGTGATACAATTATAACGAGAATATAATTACTTCCTTTCAAAGCTGTAACGAACTGTGGTCGACACTATCCATGTAGTACGGGGTGGACCGGCACTCGGTACTGGCACTGAAATCTTTATACAAGGATTCCAGTGCCTGTGTTAGGATAAATGGGGCTTACACGAACTGGTTCTGCATCTCGAGGGGTGTTAGACAGGGTTGTGTAGCGTCACCGTGGCTCTTCAACTTGTACATGGATAGTTGTCTGACAGATTTGAAATGAGGGTGAGTGCGGATTGTGGATGAATGAGTTGCCTGTCAAATGCCTTCTCTACGCAGGTGATCAAGTTCTACTTACATCGTCAGCAGAACAGTTGCCAGAACAGTGACTGTGATGGATGAAGCATATAAGAGGAAAGGGATGAATATAAATGTGAATAAGACGAAGGTCATGGTGTTTGAAAGAGGAGAGGATGTATCGGTGGGTAATATGTAAGTAAATAAATGATAAGAGTGTGGAGCAATTAAGTGAGTTCGTATACTTGGGGAGTCTGTTTACAAGGGATGGGAAGATTGATGAAGATGTAGAAAGGAGAGTAAATGCGGGAAATAAAGTGAATGGTGCTATACATGCGATTGTGACCAACCAGTTGATGTGCTTATGTATGGAAATGAATGCTGGGTGTGGCAAAAGAAGCATGAAAGTAGGATAAATGCTGTGGAAATGCGTTCCTTGCGAAGCATGTGTGGTCCAACTATGAATGATAGGCTGAGGAATGATGTGATAAGACAACGGTGTGAGTTAAAAGAAGATGAAGTGACAAAAATTTAATGCTGATGTAGTTTGGTCATGTTAAGAGGAGTAATGGAAGGTGACTAACAAAATGTATTTACAAGGCAGATGTGAATGGAAATGCCGGGAGGGGACGCCCTAGGAGGACAAACTGACCTTATTGGTGATGTTCTTCTGAAAGGACAGATGCGTAGTAGGTACTCGCAACCAAAATATAACTACAAAATACTACTACAGTATTATTTTATAAATACACGTTTTTTCTTCTTTTTAAAATACCAAAAACTAAAATAGCATTTTCTTGTTAATAAGTACTTTGGTTTTTATCTCGTCACATCGCATGCAAGTTCAAACCTGCAATGACCTTGGGTAGGTAGGTAATACGTTTTTGTTATACTAAATAATTTAGATATTGTTTTAAAAGGTGTAAAACGGCTTACTAACCCACACATAAACAACATAATTATTACAAAAATGGCAACGCAAAACAACAAACACTTGCGCACACGCATGCGCTTTGATTATGTGTGCATTCATCGTTTAACATTTAGTGAAACACAGACATATCTTTAGATAAGTTGATTTTACGCATATTGTTAGCGTATTTTCAAATGTGTGTTTTACGCATAAGTAATTAAAGATACATCAATCATCATTTTAGAAATTAAGTATCATCGAGATACCTGTTTTTGTGAACCTGTTATTTTGAGATAGATGGTAGGTATACTTAACTCAAAATTGATCAAAATCGAGATGTGTTTGTGTTAGGTACTTTTTTTTTTTTGTGGCAAATCATCAAATGACTCCTCCCGCTCTGGGTAGAGCGGGAGGGCGTGTCAGACTCTTACTGACTAAAACCCACCCGTGTTCCTTCTGTTGCCTGTGCAATGCCAGGGGGCCAGGGTATCCCTTTCGGACTTTCCCGCAACCCCGGCAGGCAATGGTCTCATCGGGCCCCTTCATTCGCTGACATCTCTTTGAGGCGCGCGTGGAACACAACGCGCCGTCGACCCGGGCTTGGTCCTTACCGGACGGCGAGCTACCCATTGCTCACCGTCCGCAAGCCCGCGCCTACGGTGGCCGGGAATCAGCAATTGATTCCCGACGCCCAGGGCGTCGGGAATCAATGAAAACTGGGTTGCGACAATCGCACTCTCCATGACGCCATGAGATCCCGTCGGAGCTCTGTCCGCTGTGCCGTGATTTCTCGCGGCATCGGAGTCAAGCCCCGGCGTTTCGCCTCCTCGCGCCACTCCCAAATATGCGCGAGGACTTTTGCCTCCAGAACCCATGGCGGCAATCCGGCAAGGAGGCTCGCCGCCTCACCGGAGACCGTGCGGTATCCCCGGACCAGCCGGGTGGCCATGACCCTCTGGGACGCGTTCAACCGGCGGGCAGGCCGCCACCGCAACGCATCCAGGGCAGGGTATTGAAGGCGTTGGCGATGTCTAGAGACACCTCCAAGACGACCCCACCCCGAGCCACCGCATCCCCCGTCGTGAGGGCTCGCACGCGCATGATGGCGTCCACCGTGGAGCGCCCCAAACTGGCTCTCCGCCAAATCCGGCCCCACCCGCACCAGCCGCTCGACGAGGCGGTCTGCAATGACTCTTTCAAAGAGCTTGCCCACCTCGTCAAACAGCACTATGGGCCTTGTCTTAGGTACTAAGGGGACGTATTATAAATGCGAAAGTGAGTTTGTTTGTTGATTTGTTACGCTTTCACGCTAAAACGGCTGAACAGATTTGGATGGAATTTGGCACATGGGCAGACCAGCATGACCTGGGTTAGAAAATAGGTAGCAGCCTGAAATCTGGATATGTGCCCGGTTGATGGCTCGCCCTGGAAAATGTCTGTGTACTATAAAGGTAGGTACATCTCCGCCTAACATTTCGGAGAAAACAGGCGTGATAATAATATGTTATGTTATGGAAATAATCGCAGTGTTATTTATCGATAGATCAGCTACGTAGGTAAAGATAACTTATGATAACACGGTCCGTAAATTGGTTTGTTGTAACTACGGCTATGAAACTGAGAGTTGCATCGTGAAACGATACTTGTGTACTTACGACTTTCGGCAGCAGGTGGGGTTTATTTTAACTGTGCGAATTATTGCCCTGACAAGGTGATTACCTACGCTGAGTGAATAAAGAAGAGATTCTGGGGCAAAAGGTTTGATAAATATTTATGTAAAGGAGTCTGCAAAATGTCTTGACCTATTGACTATTTCTATATTAAGAAAGTACTCCTACCATTAATAATTTGTAGTTTGATACCTAAGTACGAAAGCAGTTTCTACGCAAAACGCAAAAGTGCACGTCATATGCAATTATTATAATTTAATTAAAAGGTATCCTTGAATTTATACGATGCCTTTTCATGCTAATCGGTTCAATAAGGCCGTCTCTACACTCAAAGCTCTACTGTGGTTCGAAGCACCCACTTCAAATCTACGTAGCCTTTTCCAGTTTTCCCAACTATGTTGGGGTCGGCTTCCAGTCTAACCGGATACAGTTGAATACCAGTATTTTACATGGAGCGACTGCCTATCTGACCTCCACAACTCAGTAATTGGGGCATAGGATGTCCCTCTGTAAGACTGGTTGTCAAACTGTCGGACTTTTAACGACCCGTACGACTGTCAAAGATCCACGAATGACAGCCGGGAGCAACGGCTTAACGTGCTTTCCGAGGCACAGAGAAGTCTCGGTATGTAAAGATGGTCACCCATCCACGGACGAACCCAGGCAAGCGTAGCTTAACCTGATGGATCGATCCGTGCGGCTGTTATTACTTAGCCACGAGCTCCTCCAGACTTGTGGGTCAATAATACCTAGATCAATTTCTGCCACCGACTTGCTTCTGACTCTGTCTGAATTCTTGTGTTATGATGACTTTATTTTATTGAAGCTATTATAAAGTGTATTACCTTTTATAGCTAAGTGTCATGGTTTCATTCGATGATTTGTGAAATAATAGTCCTCAGTTCTACCTTAGCATGTCTTACATAACAGTGTGATTCGTTTTTGTTCGATTGAACATATTTAAGGACAAGCTTAGGTACGCCAGCAGCTTCGCCTGCGTCATATCTTTATAAATTATAGGATATGTTACACAGTGATAAATGTTATAATATAGCATACTACTATTGAAATAATTTTTAAAATCTGTCTAGTCGTTTTTGAGTTTATTCATTACAAACCAAAATACAAATCTTTTCTCTCTATAATACTAGTGTAGATATCCTCCGTCTATTGTAAGAAAACAAAGTGGTGTGTAGGAACTCCTACCGACGAAATCATACGGTGGCCGTCTTCAACATCCAGGACTAGACTCCTATCTGTGCTCCACTGGCATAAGTCCTAGGGAAAGCAAAGTTGAATACCCCCCAATATCTTCGCTGCACACAGCAGCAGATGGAAAACTACGGCTGCAGGAAGGCTTCGATGGCTACTACTACACACTATAATACCAAACTTTTAAAATATGTGACTATAGATACAAGGTCAAATAAAATTATCTAGCGAAACTTCGCAACTTCGAAACTTCGCAATTAAGTTTTTTTTGTTTTTGTTTTATCTTCATTAGATCCATCGCGTTTGTGGAGTTCTGCAAGCTAATTAAATTTGACTCTTGACCTTCAATATCTCTGGAACCAGAAGGTTCTCAGGTATGGTCCAGTACAAAAAAAAACACTATAGCGGGAAGAAAAATTGACTCTCAGCTTCGTTTTGGGTATTATTACACTCGTTAGAATATAAAACTTTCTAAATTCCAGAAAAGAATCCCTCCAGAGCGTATACAGCAGCAACTCTCGTTTGAACCTCCTAACAAAGCGCAAGCGCCTGAACCCGCTAACAATGGACTCGTCCACCACATCACTGAACAAGCGAGGAGATCAGTACGTGACGCAGCGCGTGCTGTCAGCCAAGACGCATAGAGTGAAGCAGCTGCAGAACCAGCTGTCTGATGCGCATTATCATTTGCAGGTAAGTTGTTGGTTAATTCTAACTATTATGGAATCGATAGACTAACTGCCTCGTTGGTCTAGTGGTTGCAAGCGCTACTGCTGAGCATGAGGTCCTGGGTTCAATCCCCGGGTCGGGCAAAGTGTTATTGGGTTTTTCCATCTGGAATTTCTCAGTAGCAGCCCGGAGTCTGAATTTGTGCCCGGTTGATGGCAATAGGCTCGCCCCCTATGAGAGTTTAAAAAAACTGGCGAAATGCGGGTGTATTATAGATAGGTACACCTCTGCCTAACCCATTGGGGATTACAGGCGTGATGTTATGTTGAATGTGATCAATTTATAATTTGATATTTTCAATCTTAAAATGTCACTTTCCAGGAGTTAAGTAATGAGAACAAAGTATTACGTGCCATGCAGAAGAAACAAGAATCAGCATTGCAAAGGTAAGAACTGTCCCTTGATTACGTGTACCTAATACATGATCAATCGGAATTTGAATCGTTTTGAAACAAAGTGCTAATCCATTGCTTCTTAAGTTCGAAAAAAAATCAGCTCAACAACGTAAATTGCGCAATGAATGTTGTTGAATTGTCAAAATGAAACAAATTTGTCGTAATGTCCTAAAAGCTGTCGCAACTCTTAAATGGCTCAAAAAAGCTTCGGATAGGCCTATTTATTTATTCAACCAGAACGACTTTAAATCAATTATACAGATGAGATATAATATGTATAATAATGACACAACATAAAGTGCATAAGGTTTACAAATAGTGACAGAACAATTAGCAACATAATAATTAAATTGAATTATTACTAACTCTTTCACTCTCGCGTAAATATTGATGTCTAAGTCCAGGAGTGGGTGTTTCATCACATCGATGATGAAGATATTAGTAAAAACAATAAATCATAACCAGGTACGAGAACTCGAACGCAGAACTGCCTCAAGTTCTGAGCTCGCACAGCGAAGAGATGAGGATACAGCAGTCCAGGTTCAAGCAACTGAAGATGCAGTACAAAGAGGTGACGATGAAATTGAAGGAACGAGACATGCAACTACAGCAGCTAAGAGACGAACACCAACATTTGATGGAGCTTAGCAAGGATAGGTAAACAATGAGCCTTTAAATATACCATGAAGTCTCACTGAAGAAGAGGAAGTAAAGAAGAGTTCTCTTGGTATATTTAGTATATTTTCAGTCTCCGCATAATCTAATTCAAGTAGCCATTTCTTAACAGTCCTTTTACATTTTGATCTGCACATAGGGTATATAATTATAATATTGTTAGCCTTGTTATGTACTGGCTAGAGCGGGCGCGCGGGTTTTGCGACGCGGGGGAACTAACGGGGCCGCTCGCCGCACTCCGCTCACATCTCGTCTGCGCTGCGCGCCGTCGCCAGCGTGCGAGGGACAGCACACATCGCGGTTTTGTTCGCACTAAGCAAATATGAGACATCTCTGCTCAACCATATCCACTGAAGCTAAGCAGAACAGACGACGATGTATGATTATGTAAATAATAAAGTCCTATTTGTTCTTTCCAACACATCCCCTCTCCTCACCTCTCCTCTCGTCTCGGCTTTGGCTTTTAGGTAAGCCCGGACGGCTTACCTAAAACAGTGACACTTCATTTCAATGTTTAATACGATCACGACCGATCCCGTTTAAGAAACATGGATAAGGAATAAGGCTAAGCTTATCTACTTACTTGTGAAACAATATCACCACTTATTTCTTGGGAATGTTTCAGAAATCTCCCCGAACGCGAGAAACTCCAAGCTCAAGTGACAGACCTGTCTTCCAAAGTGCAGCAACAGAACGATACGATTACGATGCTGCAACGTCGCATAGCACTCGAAGCGAAAAACTTCAAGCATCAACTGCAGATTGAGATCAATAAGCATAAGGACACGAGACACGATCTAGATCTCGCCATTAATAACGCGGATAAACTGACTACTATTATTGAGGTAGGTACCTTGTTTATGTTTCATAGATCCTTCCTATTGTCACTTAAAATGATTCGGGTAACTTAGGTAGTCAGGGAAATTACCTAAAGGTAGCAACTGCTGGCGACACGACTGGTTTCTATGAATTTCTATGAAATAGGTACCTTCCGTAGCTAGCGTTACGTCGCCTTCATAGAAATACATGAATCCAGTCGTGTCGCGGCGACACGTCGCCTGCAGTTTCCGCCTCCGGTCGGCTACGGAATTGTACCTTAAAATTCCGGTATTAATGGTACCTTATTTGTTAGCAAATTACAGATAGTGCAATCCACGACGACGCGCCCCACTCCGCGATTACTGTACTGTAAGCAGTACTTTAGTACGTCGTCGTGGATTGCACTATCTATAATTACTTTATTTGGCCGTACATTGAAATCAACACTGTCATTCTGTGACAGTTGCTAGAAATGGCTATAACTTATGCAACGGTGAATTGACGTAGGGAATTAATAGGTAAATTGAATGTCGCACGCAAGCTGCAGTATTGTAGGAAAATTCATGTTACGAAATTTCGGCGACTTAGTTTGTGCGATAGAAATAAACTTGGGTAACGCTTGTAGCCCCATCCTCATCCAACATTCTTATGCAGATGTGTAATATCTGAAATCACCTTAGTAATAGCAACATTCAGGTAAACTCAACATTAAGCCAACTCCAGCACCGCGCGCGCTCATTGGTCAATTCAAATAGCGCGCTCTTCCCCCGTTACACACTTCCGTCGCTTTTCACAAAATCTCTCCCACAGATTGCAGAAAAGCAAGAGAAAAGATGTTGTTACACATCAAAAACTTTTGAATCTTCTTCCCCGAAGGGTTGGGCAGAGGTGTACCAGTTATGTTTAAGTCCCATGTAATAGGGGGCGAGCCTATTGCCATCAACCGGGCACAAATCCAGACTCCGGGCTGCTACTGAGAAATTCCAGATAGAAAAACCCAAAAACACTTTGCCCGACCCGGGAATCGAGCCCAAGACTTCATGCTCAGCAGTAGCGCTTGCGACCACTAGACCAACGAGGCAGTAAAACATGCTTTATATGCATTTTTTTGCTGATATTCTCACTTTGATATTAACCCTTTGAAATTATCAGGTGCATAATCAGAAGGATTAAAATTGTAGGTTAACAATTTTTTTTTCGGTAACATAATACTCGTACGTAAATGTCACTCGTATATTATGAAGGACGAATATAATTTGTTCATTGCCAAGCTGTTGTGTGTGTGAATAAATAATAACAGTGCATGTGACATTTCGGTATCTTTTATTCCCTTATATTGTTTGTTTCCTCATTATAATGAAATGCCAGCGTAACTAATTACAATTTTCCTAATCAACGATCCATTGTTGTTTTAAATCTGTTGTTCACTCGTAAATTATTCGTTTTTAGCTGTAATATAGGCTTTTCTCTTCTTTCCGTTAAATTTTCAACGTATTCAGATTAATTAATTGTTGTTATAAGCGTCGCCACAAATATCTCAACGAAGCGATATCATTTTGATATTAATTTTCATCTGAAAAGTCTAAACTTGAGCTTCTAAAACAATTAAAATAAATTGGCCAAGTGCGAGTCGGACTCGCACAGGATTCCGTACCACCGTACAATATTGAACACTACTTTTTAACACCTTTCTTGTGTGGCCCACCTTTAATTTTTAACTTTATTTTAATTTTATTATTTGTTGTTATAGCGGCAATAAAAATACACAATCTGTGAAAATTTCAACTATTTACCTATTACGGTTCATGCATCCTACAGCCCGCTGTCAGACGGACGTACAGCGGAGGCTTTCTAATAGGGTTCCGTTTGACACCCTTCTGTTACGAAACCCTAAAAATTACGACTGCCTCGTAGGCCTTAAGGTCATAAGTGCGATTTCTAAGCGTAGAGTCCTGGGTTCCTAAGTCCAGCAATCTTATTGGGCTTTTTCCATTACTTAGGAAATTATTTATAACAGTCTTCTTGGCAGATTTATGCCCACATATGGCTATTTTGGGCATATTCTGGCTTCAGACTTATAAATAATTTGGTTCGCCCCTATTAAATTGGGCTAATGACTATGACCTTACTGGCAAAATGCGGGGAAATACAGGGGTTAAAAATAAATTATTCAGTTTCTAGTAACAAAAAATATATAGGTACAGCTGTTCAACCGAACTATAAATACTTTTTGTTGATATTAGAAAAAAATTGGTAATCATAGAAGGGTCGTTTTAAAAATGTATGTACATTTAATGTGTTTCTTTTGTGTTATCGTGACACAAAAGTAGCACAAATGACGAGTAAGGGGAGAGTCACAACGAAGTCGACGAATTTAATGATTCTATTATGATGATTCTTCCTTCCATTTTTGTGTATGAATTGATTTTAAAGGCTTTCAGTAACGTCTTCGCCGTTCAGCGGGCGTTACCGGCATATTTCTTAAAATGGAAATGGAATTAAAATTTACATTTGAATGAATATACTGTGACAAGACCTAAGTGTAACGTGACACAAAAATAATAACACAATGGTCACACAAATGAACAAAATGAACGTGTCCCTCACCTACTAAAAATAATATTCTTGTAATTTTACCCTCGAGTTAGTCGTGAAACATGTAAAGTATAGTACTTACTTACCGAATTTACGTGATATGGCACTTAAAAACAATTATTCCTTTTTACGCACACGAAGTGAAGCCATCAGTTACAAAACAAAATGGAATGGAACAGGGTGTAAAGTTCACTCATCCACCATAGAAAAGGGAGGATCCTCCGACCAGACGGGTGTTGTGTCTGGCGGGCAACTGCTCGACTCTGATGTCGGATAGTTTTATATATGTCGTTCGCGCGGTAAACTCTAAGTCAAAGTCAAATAATTTATTTCATTTAGGCACAAAAAAGGCACTTATGAACGTCAACATTTACAGAAAAAAAATATATAATATATGATTCTAATTGCGCGATGCAGGATCTGTGTGACGTCATGTCTTTGATGCGTAGTTCGTATGTGGCCGGTTAACCGCTATATTACTCCCTTTCGGAGACCGGAGGTCGATAGTGAGCTGAGCCTTGTATCTTGCGATGCTTCATAGTGCCTGCTAGGGTTCCAGTGAGTCAGAACCAGGGGCCCACAGTTCACGGTGAGACGGAACTGTCTGCGGTGATTGCGGCGATTGTGGTGATTGTAGTGATTGAGATGATTGCGGTGATTCCCTAGAGAGTCGGGGTGATGAGGCTGTTGGTGATTGCTAGGAATGCGCGTTCGCTGCATGTTGGCTGGTGGTCAGGATACCCGTTGAAGCCGTGGGTGACGAAATCGGGTGGGAATGGAATATGAGACACGTGTTTGTGGGCAAATAAATAACTGATTTATTATAATACGAGTAACATTGTTTTATAGTATATTCCATATAACTAACCCGTTCACCTGACAAAACATTGTTGAATCAGGTTACTTAGTGCGTGCATTATTTATTATTTTCTGCATTTTTTAATTAGGCGCGACTGTGGACATTGCACTTTTGTATGGGAAACAAATTCAATTTAGTTTTTTAAAGCAATTGAACCAATTTTCATATAAAAAATACTATGTTTGCTATTTAATGTTTTTTTTTTGCTTTAGTCTGGTTATTGATTTATATGTTTACATTTCGAACTGTATTTTATTTTATTTTACCAAAAAATTTCATGGACACATAATTACAACAAAATGTACATTCATTTTGAAAACGACCCAGAACTTAAGTTAATTAATCAGTAGTAGAAAAAATATTTACAGAGAAAAATTGTGTTTTTTACGATTCTGAATATTTTCGGATTAAGAGTTTTAAAAAGTACATCAATGAATGTTAATCAACATCAAATTTAAACGACCTTTTTTATTGCGAAATACCGCCTGCTCTTTTTTGACCTGGATCTCGGTTGATGGAAAGCGATGTAGGTCTCCGATGGAACGAGCGTGCCCAGAAGATGCCTATCCGCTCTTGCTTTGAAGGCTTATCCTTATTCTAGATGAAAGAGAAAATGCTGAGCACGGCAGCGAGCAGGACCATCAAGTCTCCGGTGAAGACCGCGTCTGGCACCCACATCAACGTACCGAAGCAGCCCAGCAGAGCTCGGTCTGATACTGACACCAGTATCAGTCGGGGCAGGGATGATAGACACATTGTAAGTTTGAAGTGTCATTCTTAGTCATTTATGATTTTTGTGGTAGTTACCGAACTGACATAAATAACAAAGGCACTTGGAAACATCATTATCTTTTTAATAATGGGATCCAACGAATACCCTACACTCTTATGAGCATTGATTTTTTTTTTCATGCCTCTGTTCCATGTATGGCGATAGCCACTCTTAATGATTTTTTCGTAATTTCACTAGACCATTGTTTAGCGGTGGACAGAATATACTTTCTTTCCAATTTCCATCGTTATAGTGCAAATAGTTTCCCGAGTAAAAATGGCTGTGAACTATCCGGACTGACAGACGGGACGAAATTTTAAGGTTTATTTTTATCACTTGGCTACTTTTCAACCCTAAAAACGGAACAGAATTTGTATGAGACAAGGCAGATAAACTGCCAGATAAGTTTAACTTAACCGGAGTTGATGAAACTGACTATTAGTAAGCACCAAGTGGTTAGACTTGTTTTGTTGGTTAAGGAGAAGTGTTACGCACCAGCTTCTAATCGTATTTTATATGAATCTATAAGCAAACTATTTATTCTACCTGAATATGACGCTTTGTTCATATGCGAGGATCCCTAAGTAACAAAAAGCTGTAACAAAGCCTTTTAGTATTTGTATTGAGATTACGTTGACAATTTCAGTCTATGCCAATTTACGAACGCGTACCTAAATGTTTGCATACATTTATTTCCCTAGAGAATCCTTCTGTATCGAGGGTCCTATTGTTAAAATTCAACATGACATAATTATGTCCTCTGTAAGTTACTATGCCTGGATTATTGTATATGCCAATTTGACGACCGGATTTCCATTGTTCTGAGGACAGACAGCAATTAGAGGGGAATGTAGATTATTTTCAGGATTTGAAACTGTATCTACAAAATGTAGCTATATTAAACTCAAACTCAAACAAAAAGCATTTATTTCAATTAAACCATTTACAGGCACTTTTGAATTGTCAATGGGTCGGTCAGTCAAAAATATGAAGCTAGTTGCCCTTTCCAAAGCGTAGTAGGTACCTATGGAGAAGAACGGGCAAGAAACTTCACGGACACTCTTTTAAATAAAATTGATACAAAATATTGGTTACATCATTCATTTTGAAATTATGCATGTGAGAACAATGTAATAAGACGTGCACGTTCGTAAAAGCGTCCGTAATAAAAAGAAAAAAAGAATCATTCAAAAACTTAAAATAAATTAAAATAAGCCATGGCAGCTAAGAGATGACCAGTCCCAACTGACGGCGCCCGTTCACGAACATGACGCATGGATCAGCACCATTCAGCTCAACCATTTTGAAGGGAGCTAAATGATCCAACACAAGCGCCACCATCAGTGAGCCATTTGAGTGAGCATGACATACTCACAGCCGCCAGGTCACATTCAAGTCAATGAAATAATACATATTACCCGGTAAATGATAGCTCTTTAGTACATAGTACTCACACCTGTGCTATGCAATTATATAATACAAAGGAAATTGAGTTTATACAATACAAAAATGGTCTTACAATCTTCAGCAGCTCCATCAGTATTTTCAAAATGTTAATCAGTGTGTATGTCAATTAGTTGTGGAGCAGGACCAGCACTGAGCCAAGCATTTTTATCAGTTATGTAATCCCCCAACTTATAATATGCCTGCCTACATAGTGTGCGTTTTATACTAGATTTGAATTTCGTCTCATTAAGTTGAAGTATGTGGGGAGGAATTTTATTATAACATTTTAAACAGTACCCCATGAAAGATGAGTCTACCTTAGCCAGTCTGAAACCTGGTTGTACTAATAGGTCCCTATTTCTTGTACTATAATTATGTCTATCACCTCTTTTACTAAAAAGATGTAAATTTTTTCTTACGTACATGATGTTTTCATAGATATATTGACAAGGTACCGTCATGATGTTAATATCCTTAAACAGTTCCCTAAGAGAGTCGCGCCTGCGGAGATAATAAATGGCTCTGATCGCTCTTTTCTGCAGAATAAAAATAGACTCGATGTCTACAGCCCGTCCCCAAAGTAAAATACCGTAAGACATGATACTATGAAAATAACTGAAATAGACTAGCCTCGCGGTATCTACATCAGTAAATTGACGGATTTTTCTGACAGCATATGCTGCTGAACTTAGCCGCCCTGCAAGAGATGTTAAATGAGGACCCCATTGTAGCCTTGAGTCGAGCGTGATCCCCAGGAAAACAGTTTTATCGACAAATTCTAGTTTCTCTTGATTCAATACTATCTCACAATTACTACGACATTTTTGGTAAAGAAAATTTTATGATATTTTTTATTTTTTTTTTATTTTTTTTTATTTTTTTTATTTGGTTATAGTAAATACTCTATGGATTTAAATTTTCAGGTGGAGCAAAACATTATGGCAAAAATATGCGAGAATTCCCGCAGTCTTAGCAGCGTACTATCTCACGACGAAGAGTCTTCATCGTCGGCTGAACCACGCTCGCGCTACGCTAGAAGTCGATCTAACTCCACCATCTCTCGATCAACTCCTAATCCTGGAACCAGAAAGAACTCCAAAGCCTCTGATGAAATCATGGACTTAGCCAAATCAGTTCAAGATGGAATGGCAGACCTTTCAATATACGATGACGATTTCAATTTAAAAACTTCTCCCGATGAACTGCATACAAAAATTGAAGATATGAAAATAGAATTAATGAATAGAATAAAAAGTGAAGAGCCTGCGTCTAGAAAGTCTAGTGCATTAAGAAGAAAAAATTCAATAGAAGACTCTATCGAAGAACAATCTGAATCAGAAGAACCGGAACGTCCTAAGTCTAGAGGTAGAAGAAATTCAAATGTGACATTTTTGGATGAAGCAGCGGTTGAACATACTGTCACAACTGTAGCAATACATCAAGAAGAAACGGCTATCAAACGTGAAACTAGTGCATTAGAGCGTAAAATATCTGGCAAACCCATAGAGAAGTATTGCAAAGCTATAATCCAAGATATAGAGAAAAGCAGCGAAGTAATTGATAAACACATGAAATGTTTCAACCAGTCGAAATATGAAAATGACAAATTAGTGGAACAGTTAGAAGCTGTTGATAAAATTAACGAGTTAGTTAACGCCAACGGGGAAATCCCTGAATCAGCTATTAATGAATTGAATAATAACTTTAAAATGTTGACAGATCAAGTATTTAACGATGCGGGTCCGGTGGGTAGGAAACGGTCAATCTCTGGTAGACAAAACTCTAGAGAATCTAGGTCCAATTTACTTGGTGACGCGAATATGACTAACCAACAGTTGTTAGAAGACTTGTTGGGGAAAAAATGATATACGGCCTTAGAACTAAAAACTATACATACCCATTACTGAGAGGAGGATTTCGTGATTCTAGCTTCTGTGGTTTCAACATGTTTAATTATAAAACAACTTGACTTGCAGGGAGACTGCTTTGAAAGTAATTGGGTAGTTTGCTCAGACGCGAGTTCATTAGACTACACCAACATTTTTATTTCATTAACTTGAGTTTTATTTATATTCCAACGTCAACCGACAAGCTCCATTTTTCGTAATTATGTTGAGGTCTCATGAGAGTCTAATTACACAACTTTGTTTCGAGATTAGGTTGTCACTGGAATATGGAATATTTCTCTGAGCAAGAGTATCAAATTGACAATGAATCCAATTAGGTTATCCAAATGTTGTTAATTAAAATTAAAAGGGTTACGTAACACTGTAATTTGTAATGGCTAACTTTTATTAATAGGGGAAATAAACTAATAAAGTCAAACTTATGTTACTCAGGAGTAATACCCGATTACAATTTATAAATAAACTTTAGTTTATTTCTTTTGTCGTTATGTTTGTTCAATTTATGATCATGTTCTTTATTTACAATTTAATGTCGACCAACGATCTTGCTGGTTTCAATCAACTCAGCCTATCGTAGTCCAGTGCTGGACATAGGCCTCTCCTAGGCTGCGCCACAACACCCTCCTCCTCTGCCTGCCGCACCCGAGTGCGCCGGCTGTCGCAGCGCGGCGCTCCATCGTCGCCGGGTGCACCCCACACTACGCCCCGTCGGCGCCGGTTGCACCCCACACTACGCCCCGTCGGCGCCGGGTGCACCCCACACTACGCCCCGTCGGCGCCGGGTGCACCCCACACTACGCCCCGTCGGCGCCGGGTGCACCCCACACTACGCCCCGTCGGCGCCGGGTGCACCCCACGCTACGCCCCGTCGGCGCCGGGTGCACCCCACACTACGCCCCGTCGGCGCCGGGTGCACCCCACACTACGCCCCGTCGGCGCCGGCTGTCGCAGCGCGGCGCTCCATCGTCGCCGGGTGCACCCCACACTACGCCCCGTCGGCGCCGGGTGCACCCCACACTACGCCCCGTCGGCGCCGGGTGCACCCCACACTACGCCCCGTCGGCGCCGGCTGTCGCAGCGCGGCGCTCCATCGTCGCCGGGTGCACCCCACACTACGCCCCGTCGGCGCCGGGTGCACCCCACACTACGCCCCGTCGGCGCCGGGTGCACCCCACACTACGCCCCGTCGGCGCCGGGTGCACCCCACACTACGCCCCGTCGGCGCCGGTTGCACCCCACACTACGCCCCGTCGGCGCCGGGTGCACCCCACACTACGCCCCGTCGGCGCCGGGTGCACCCCACACTACGCCCCGTCGGCGCCGGGTGCACCCCACACTACGCCCCGTCGGCGCCGGGTGCACCCCACACTACGCTTGCCGATACGCGGTCTCCACTCCAGGACTCGTCTGCGTCTTGTCTGTTTGCCTCTCATCAATTATTTGGAAATCCTATTTGACTCATTTTGATTCCTAAATATTGAAGTGGATATTGTTGTCAAGCTATTATGAAAACTTAAATTGAATTATAGAATTGAGCCTCACAAAATCTAAGTCAGTTCAATAATAATCAATAATAGAAATGAAATTGTGGTCACAAAATGAAATTTGGTAAAGGAGTTTTGCCTCGGAATTTTAAGGTCCACAGCGCCAGTCACTACTTATTAGATGAGACGCAAAGGAATAGAGGAGTTAATAATACAAAACCTAATTCTGGTTAAACTTTCTGTGTGACACAATTTCTTAGAAAGCTAATATATATTAAATCACACCTAGGACCAATTTAGATTTAGTTTTGGAATATATAACAGTAAATAAATAAATAATAATTCCAGCTGCTGAAATTAGGTTAAATTAGTCTTAGGGTTATTATCAAAGAAATTATGTAAAAATCATGTGTTCTATTTACAAGCTTTACTTCATTACACTGCTGTGAAATCAAAATTCTGGAATGTTGTCTAACGTTTTTTTTTAAATAAGTTTTTCTGCCTTATACGTTTCGTAAAAGCCAACTCTAGTTTAAGAGCGTTTATTGTAAAAGTTGGCAACGTCGTTAATAGCTGTCAAATGTTACCTGTTTTGATTAAGTTGCCAATATTATTGTATGGAAATATGAAACATAGCTAACTAGTGAACTAGAATATTAATAATGAATTGCAATTATAACACTAAATTTGATGTTGTAACCGTTTTAGGTGTAAAAAAGGTGTTGGAAAGTTTCCAAATACTTTTGACATTTAAAACAAAATTTTTGGTGTTACGATATTAATTATTGCATTTCATATATTTTAGTTCACTAGTTGCCACATTTCATATAATATATATATTTTTTTTAAACAAAAATCAAATAAATTATTCACAACAACGAAATATCTGACATCTCTTTGCCACGTTGCCCACTTTCAGAATGCACGCTCTTAATATTCATAGAAACAAGTAGATAATTCCGTAGATAAATGTACGGACATAAATGTGAGACGGATTCTTTATACTTAGTATAATATGGATTTAATATCTTCGGCCAAAAGCTGAACAATGATTGTATATTTCTAGAATATATTAGTGTTATGATTGTGTGAATGTGTGTGTTTTTGTATATCGATGTATAACTGAGCTCTTTATAATATTGATTGTTACTATACCTGACCCTGTGATTGAATGATGAATAAATATTTTATTTTTTGGTA
Source organism: Xanthia togata (assembly GCA_963853775.1). Classification (NCBI taxonomy): domain Eukaryota; kingdom Metazoa; phylum Arthropoda; class Insecta; order Lepidoptera; family Noctuidae; genus Xanthia; species Xanthia togata. Next base: position 2,505,229 of record OY970797.1, on the reverse strand, counting down.
AAACTGTGTTTATTTAACTTACACTCTACATACATATAACCATAATTATAAGTACCTACATAGAAGATTCTTAATTATGCATTTGATATATTAGAATGTAGAAATGAAACCCCAGAACCCTATTACATAAGAAGGTATTTGCTACCGAAACGATGTTATTTCAGACAAATCGCTCCAGCACTTTATCTCCTAATTGCCTTCTGGCGTGACCATTGATCTTACGCAGTGGGTAGCTTTGGGAGTGACTGCCGAAGGGATAACTTTATAAATTTGGCACTTTTCGACACTTATTCACGACTGACATTATGTTTACAGGATATCTTACCGTTATAGCCTTTATTTTAAGGGTTCCGTACCTAAAAGGAAAAAAACGGAACCCTTATAGGATCACTTCGATGTCCGTCTGTCTGTCTGTCTGTCAGTATGTCGAGAACCTTTTTCTCAGGAATGCGTGGAGGTATCAAATTGAAATTTATATCAAATACGTAGGTCTGCTGTCTTTGAGCTCAAAGGTTGTAAGGCTGGTTTTACAGCTGTCCGGGTGACCCGTACGGGTTGCGCTACTCTCAAACGAGGGAGTTGTACGATACGTTGTTGTACGGACTCTAACCGGAGCGGGTCGCGTACGGATCAATCCCCGTCGCTGTGAAACGAATGTTCTAGCGCCTCCCGTGTGTCTCCGTTCCAGGAGATGTCCGGATCTCCGGACAGCTTTGAAGCCCGCCTGAGTCAACGCAATAAAAAATACGGCCATTTATGCGATACATTTTGATACTCACAAATAAATTCAAATCTATAAGGTACTTTTCATAGACCTTTTTTTTTTGGTGGGAAATCATTAAATGACTTCTCCCCTTCTGGGCAGAGCGGGAGGGCGAGTCAGACTCTTACTGACTAAAACCCACCCGTGTTCCTTCAGTTGCCTGCATGTGCAATGCCAGGGGGCCACGGTATCCGTTTCAGACTTTCCCGCAACCCCGGCAGGCATCGGTGCCATCGGACCCCTTCACCCGCTGACATCTCTTTGAGGCGCGCGTGGAACACAACGCGCCGTCGACCCAGGCCTGGGTCCTTACCGGACGGCGAGCTACCCCAATGGGTGGCGGCCACCGTAGGCGCGGGCTTGCGGACGGAGAGCAATCTCTCCGTCCGCAAGCCCGCGCCTACGGTGGCCGGGAATCGGCAATAGATACCCGACGCCCAGGGCGTCTCCTCCTGCGGCGGCTAGGGGCGTGAGGGCGCGAAATTAGCCTCTCCCTCACGCGCTCCGCCTCCTGCTTTGCGAGCATTACTGCTTCACAGACGGAGGTGACGGCCTCCCATGCCCTCTCGCTCCGTACCGTGGCCTGGACCAGGGCTAAACGCGAGAGATCCCCGCCACCAATTATCTCCACGAGGACACGGCGGTGCTCTGCCCAAGCCGGGCATACCTCCACCGTATGCTCCACCGTGTCCTCCGGGCGATCCACGCAGTGATGACACCCGGGTGTTTTCTCCCGCCTGATACCGAACAGGAACCTCCCGAAACAGCCGTGTCCGGTGACCTGCGTCAGGCGGTAGGTGAGGACGCCGTGGCGCCTCTCCAGCCACTCCTAAAAGAGGGGACTTATCACCGCAATAATGGCGTGCCCAGCACTAGGTTGCGATAATCGCACTCTCCATGACGCCATGAGATCCCGCCGGAGCTCTGTCCGCTGTGCCGCAATTTCTCGCGGCATCGGAGTCAAGCCCCGGCGTTTCGCCTCCTCGCGCCACTCCCAAATATTCGCGAGGACTTTTGCCTCCAGAAGCCATGGCGGCAATCCGGCAAGAAGGCTCGCCGCCTCACACTTTTCGTTGACCTAGAATCATGAAAGGAGATGGCTAAATGACTGCCCCAAGCATGTATAGGAATCTCACATTAACTCGTGATATTTAAAAAATCATTCATGAATTATTTAGTGTTTAATAATTTCCTAGAACTTTCGTGAACGTTAACCATAAAAAAAGTATATTAATTGCTTTTTGATTTACATGACAAGGTCAAGGGGAAATAACACTACTGGTAAGAATCACAGAATAACGAATAAATAAATAAATCGTATTTTTGTTGTTTTATTTCAATATCTTCATGTCCTTGGTTACTCAGGGCCTAAACTAGCGTAGTTTAGGCAGGATTTATCAATCACCCCATACCTACTTACTAAACTAAGTCTCCCTGGCGCGTTTGTCTGTCTGCCTACGGATGTATCAACAAACAGATTTTGAAGGGGTTGTCACTAGTAGGTAGATTGGTTCTTCCGGAAGGTTTAGGCATACATGCGTGTAGGATAATGAGTTGAAATAAAGACAGTTTTCAGACAATATATAAATAAGTGGTTAAAATGATGAACCTATTTGAAAATAGGGATTAATATTAACAGACTGACCCAAACAACTATAGATTTTTGTATTTGAGATAGATAAACGATAATTTGAGATATATATTCACGCAGGCGAGAGTAGAGAGATAATTCTATTATACTCAAGTACCACTGTGCGAAATCAGGATGTGTCGCTAGCCAAAAATATCGTAAGTCATTGCAGAAATATCGAAACGCCAAGGTATAAGTTCATAGCAATATGTCATTTGTTCGCAGTTTTTTATACCTATTGACGTAGGAGTTACACGAATATATTTTCAGGATTGTAAAGATATGAAAAGTTCTTGAAACTTTTTTCATATGAAATACTAATATTCAGCTATTCAGCATTACATATTACAAGGTTCCATGTTTATACATTGCTGGGACAGTCGTCTATACTTCCATTTAGCCATCTCCTTTGTTTCACAGCACAAAATAAAGTCCAAAATAATTACTTAATTTGTAGTTTTATCACAAAAACATATATTTTTTTTACTTTTCCGTACTGTACTTCTGGTATATTGCAAATCTGGTACTAAGAGAACCTGGTATTCTGAGATGGAGCCTTTACATTTGCGGCTGGGGAATTGACCGTGACGTATATCGATGTATGGGATGCTTTTTAACTACAATGTTACGTTTGTTCATGGGATAAATTCATCCTAACTACGGAAAACTTCATTGTGCGTGGTCCGACACGCACTTGGCCGGTTTTTTTAATCCAAACTTTATGTTCAGTTAAATATTTTAAGACTTCAAAACATCTTCAAAGAAATTCTTATCTTAGTATTTCATTAAAATATTGTGGAATACGATTCTGTTAATTAGTAATTAATTTTCGAGACTAGCAAGCCGTTTGACAAACGTCTGAAACAAATATTTGTTTATAATTTAATCTGCTGATTAAATTAGTTAAGTTTGTTTAAAATGAAACCTTTAAGGGGTAGGAGGGTGGATGTCACAAATTTCTTATTTTTTGTGGTTTTTTGGGTGCCAATCTCAGCCTGTATACAGGTATCTAGGACTTCGGGAAGTAGCCTAGAAGATTTATTTTATACAAGCCTGTACCCCCCCCATTTACGGGGGCGGGGAGGGTGAAAGTTACAGATTTGTTGTTGTTTGTGTGCAAATCCTAGCTACATCTTATCCTGAGAATCTGAGCTCTCTAGCATTATCCAGGTCGAACCTATGAAACGGGTTTGAAAATACGACGAAGTGCTTCGAGAGGGAGAAATAAATGGTAGGTAGTACCCCTCCCTGATTTTTGATTTTGGGTCGGCTTAGAAATTATTACAAGTATTGTGAATGTGACAATTATGTGGGTCATTGTTCTTTTGCAGGACTCATAATGCGAAAAATTAGGCGCGGGACATACACAAGTGGCGAGTGGCGCGGGTGTGGCGCGGGTGTGGCGCGGGCGTTGCGCCGCCCGTTTAATATTTCATAAAAAATGTTTAGGAACGACGTGGCGCGGAACATACACAAGAGGCGTGGGCGAGGCGACGGTGAAGCGCGGGCGTTCGCCACTCACCATTTGTGTATGTCCCGCGCCTTAGATAGTGCAAACGATCGAAAAATTTGTTTTGTCTCCTTTCTGCAACTGTTTTTATTGTTACACTCCTGCTAGTTGAACCTACTTAATTTATATACCATTCTATAGATAATTTCATGGAGATAAATTCTGTATTTTTTAAATTGATTGATTGAATGCAGCAGAAACGAGAAAACATCAAAATAGTTTTTTTGTGAAACCTGATAACATTATAGCTTGCGAAAAACTCAATTAATTGAGTTTTTTTTTAAAATAAATATATTTGTTTCAGCTTTAGGAGGAAAAAGTATAAATATATATATTTATGTATATCTTAAAGCAACTAGCAGTATATTTAAAGTAACTAATATAATATCTTTATATATTTCCAACTTCGACCCTCTTCCGTTGCCTAGCAACCAACAAAGGGCGCACTTAGCACTTTACTTTCTCGCCTAGTTTTTATCATGGTCTGGAAGTTTGAGTAACTAATTTATGCGGCCTACCCAAATGTCCTTTCTTTGGCATGGTTCGTCGAACCGTTGAGCTCCTTAAGTTCTGAGTTGAGCTGCACGATAACTGACTGGACAGTTCCAGTGAATCTTTCTTCAAAAGACCATTTCAGACACCAATCTACATAATATCGCTATCTATAAAATGGGTCCTCGCGACTCCCTTAGAAATTCATTCAAAGAAATTGATATATTAACTCAGCCTTCTCTTTATATCTTAGAAAATATTTTGTATATTCGGAAAAACTTAGGACTTTTCAAAATATGAAGCGTTTTCCATAATATAAATACACGTAGTAAACATGAAATTGTGATACCCAAATTTAGCAGTATTCTATTTTATAACAAGTTGCCAAAGTCGGTTGCAGAACTTAGAGATGGAAAGTTCAAAACCCACATCTAACGTGTCCTTATCAAAGAAGCATATTATAAGATTAAAGACGACGTTGAAGACAAGGAAGTTTGGCAATAATTCCTTCTGCACATGTGGCTTCCCTGGTACCTCATTAACGGCATTACTATGTGATGTCTATTAACTGCTCCCAAATTAAAATGATTACTTTCTTTTACCTTTTTTTTTTTTCTTTTACGTACTTCCTTGATATAATGTTTTCGTTATTTGATATTATATACCTTCAATATTCTATGTTTTTTTATAAAATTAGATTTGTTCTTGTGTCTTTTGGTTTAAATAGGTTTTTATTTTTATTATTTTATTTTTCTTTTATAAAGATTCTTTTCTTTTAGATTTTGTGAATGTGAGAACGTTGTAGGTTTCAGACTGTAGATCTGTCGACCATTTTCTATCTTGCTAAGTACCTGGTACTTGTTGATAGGCCTACAGTGTCCTCTCATACCTATTAACACTGTAATTTGAAAACATTGTAAATACAATTTACTTTTAAAAAGAGTAAGTATATAGGTATAATATAATAATAATATAATATAATATTTATTTACTCAAAAACAGTAGGTAGGTACAGTCCATTCTTACAAATATTAGGCTTACAGTTTAATTATAAATAAGAGAATGAGCATCCGCAGCTGAACTAGGCGTGAGCCTGTATCTCAGCTTACAGCGCCGTTTCCCCTCAGAAACAATACACTAGGTAACCTAAATTAGAAACAAGTGTTTAGGACCATTACAAATCAAAGAGAAATAAGAAATTAAGGTAAACTAAAGTTAAATTACTAAAAAAAAATTGTGTGTGTGTGTGGGGGGGGTGTCTGTGTGTGTAAGTGTAAACATATGTCTACATGATAAATGCACAGGAGTAGAGTCAATATACATATATATATATATATATAGATATATACAATCAAAAATATTAACTGATTATTTGAATACATTATTCAGTGTCTTCGTATGATAGTTTCAATAAAAATTCATATGCCTTCTTTTTACAATGGAATTTGTTAAGGGAAAAAATATTTATGGATTTATTAACCGTAAATAACCGTAGAGTTTCTTGCCGGCTCTTCTCCATAGGAAAGGACACGTCGTAAAACGTCGTAAAATTTGAATATTGTAATGAAATGAAATTGTTTATACAGAATAAACAATTTCATTTCATTTATAATAGGATATTTGAATCACTTTTACTCGTCATCTTAAAAAAAAAATTAAAAAAAAAATAGCTAGATGAGTTCAGCGTTTCCTATCTGACTACTCGGAGAAGAAAGGTCGAAACAAACTCAGAGGTCACAGTCTCTTTTAAAGTCCAGACATAATGGTCAGGCCATATGAGGACCATGTAGATTAGTCTGAAATGGTCTTTTGAGAAAAGAACCACTCAGATTTGAGACCTGTCCTGTGGACCTGTCCTGTCAGTGCAGTGTCTTCACATGATCTGACCAAGATTGTATCAGGTCTTTAAAAGAGACTGTCACCTCTGAGTGTGTTTCGGCCTTTCTTATAAGAGTAGTCGGATAGGAAATGCCGATCTCATACAGTTTAAAAAAAAAAAATGATTGACCTGTAAAAAAGTGTTGTACAAACCTACTTCAAATCAATCTACCTAGCCTTTTCCCAACTATATTTGGATCAGCTTCCAGTCTAACCGGATGCAGCTGAATACCAGTATTTTACATGGAGCGACTGCCTATCTGACCTCCACATACCAGTAACTGGATAATACGATACGCCTTGGTAAGACTGTTTGTTGTACAAAACTACTTACAGATATACAGCCAGAAAATGTCCAATTTAGGGTACCTCAAGGTAGCATTTTGGGGCCGACTTATTCCTCATTTACATAAATGACTGTAACCTTCCTCTCACATGTGGTAAAATAAATGGTTCTTTTGTTAAAAGGCAATACATGGAGCGAGGCTTTTAAAGGAGATGGGAAACGGTGGGCCCAAATGTAATAAGTTAAGATATGATCTAAAAAATTAGTCATGTTTTTCTATCTTAGAATATGAAAAATCACCTCAATTCGCAATCTGGAAGCGGAAAAATATGGAAAAGATAGTTTTCGTGAGATTACCGGTTGAGTAATCGATTACACAGTTACGAAAATAAAACCTTTGCACTAAATAATTAATTCAAAGTAATTAAATGCACTTTATACACTTATGTGCATTATAGTGCTTAGAATTACAGTCATATTAATAAATAAAATATCAAATAATTACTGAAAAAACAATATTAATGATTATCGATTTCATATCGATTAAAATTAGTTTTCTATTTTTAGTCTATGTCACTGGCATGACAGCTGACTGACACGGACACTAGACAGTTGCCAACGTAGTATCCTTATGTAGTCTGTGGTTGCCAACTGCTCTAATGATCTCGTATGCTTACTCGTTTCGTGTTTTCCGATGCTTTTTGAGTGCTTTCCCGATTGTTCTTAATTTTTCACGACCTTTGCTTTGTATTTTACGGATTCCGACCCTGTCAACCTCGTACGACCCTCGCTTTCACACTGGACACCGAAGATCGGTCACACGTTTGACTTGGAATTGTTATTTTGGATTTTACCGCCGGATTGTGTATTGGGTATTGTTGAAACCACGGAATAGAAAAAGCAGTGAAACTATGGATCGCTGTGTGAATTGTGGGACAACAACTGATCACTGCAATACACTGGGTCGACGACCCTTACCCGATGAAATAATTCTGTCAGTGATTCGGCAATGGCTCTCGTACAGGAAGGGAGGCTATAGTAATGCATTACTGTAAATTGTATTGTAGGGAGACGAACTGTAGGCTACTGCGCTTAGGTATATGGTACCTTAGCTGGGCTAGGTACCAAGATCATATAGCACCACCTGCACAATTCCTAGACGACATTTTAATTATAATTGAAGACGAATAAAACACTATAATACTTAAATGATTTTTTATGTTATTTTAGACATCCTTTCCGTAACTCCATACCTGTTACCTACATAGGTAGGTAGGACTGAAGTCATTGACGTTCATTCATTTGATTTATCAAATATATCCTACTAAATATAATAACTATTAGTGCAAAAGCACATATTTTGCACTTCAGGAATCAGCTGTTAGTTAAAGATTGTAACATAACCTCACTTTTACATAATCTCTTTTAACTCTGTTCTCAGATTGGCAAAATCCGCAGAATTTTCAGTGAAAGGCTGATAATATATAAGCTATTAATTGACACCACTGTCATCTTTTTACAACCAGGCCCAAGATTGTATGTAATCGTTTCAGTCTCCTTTGCAGATGAGGGTTTTGGTCTAGTTGCTACTTGGCTTGACTGTAACCTTCTTACCCTAAATGCCCAAAAAAACTAAGAACATTGCCTTCAACATTCGTAATACCACTCAACCGACTATTAATTCCTCATCTATCAAAATTCATTCATGCATAAATTCTCTGTCTTGCTCCTGCTACAATCTCTCACAGGTATCTTCCGTCAATCACAGGCATCTGGGTCTTACTATTGACCAAAATCTTTCATGGAAGGAACAAATAGCTTCCATGACTACTCGAGTTAGGAGAATGATCCACTTATTAAAAAATCTACGGAATGTTTGCCAACCAAAACTACTACGATCTATTTATTTTTCTCTTTGCCAGTCAATAATAACTTATTGTATCACTGCTTGGGCCTCCCCACTTCTAAAACAACACTTTTATCCCTAGAAAGAGCGCAGCGAGCTGTACTTAGTAACGAATTTCAGGATATTTAGGTACCCCACACATACACTACATAAAGAATTGTCATTACTTACGATTAGACAATTGTTTATAAAAACTTCGATCTTACTGCAACACTCTAACTTACCCCACAAGCGTAGACAGGATTTAGTGTATTCTGTTCCTAGTACCAAAACGGTATTCGTTAGCAAATTTTTTGATCACATCGGGCCTTATTTGTATAAGTCTAGGAGTTTGAGGTTACGTAATTTGTCAATTTATAAATTGCAAAAAGTCTTTAAATGAATTTCTACTTCCGATTAATTATTTTGACACAGAAAAGCTATTAGTAAGCCTATCTTACAATACAAACACATAGCTCGTATTCACACACATTCAGTCACATACACCAATTTCATCAACACACAACATCATACAAACATCAACACAACAACTTCGAAAAAAAAAAAAATATTGTCGATATATATTGCATATACATAATAATTTTTAGTTTTACCCACCTTACGAATGTACTAATTAATACCGAACGAGTCTGTGTGAATTACTCTCTATTAACCATATTTCTACGCATGTCATGAGATCTTATTTTTTGTTTTTGTACTTTATTTTTTCTCTTTCTTTATACGTACTTATAAATTGTTATTCCTAAGGTTATTACCTTTTTTTTTTTTTTAATAAAATTATATTACTTATATAATTTAAGGTAGGTTTTTGCAAACCCCTGTATCGTTAAAGGGGTTGAAAGATGGGGGCATATCAAAGATGGTTGTATCACGAAAAATATATTGGCAATACATTTCTCCAATATCATCTGTTATTGCACCGCAAAAGTAAGTTTTCGAGGAAAATGAAATACAGCCGTGTAGGGAATGTTATTACAGGCGGGCATATCGGGTAATACTCGTATGTTAAGTTTGATGTACGCAAATATCTCTGAGAAAGTATTTACGTAAATAAGGTATACCTACCGCTATGTTGTTGTAGGAATAATCGGATCAAATGGATGATGTTTGAAAGGAACGTGTTTCTAGATATGACAGAAGACATACCAACTTACTTACGATGTTTTTATTTATTAACTATCTGCCCGGCCTGGCTTCGCACGGCAGCACTAAGTACAGATAGTTCAACTCATCTGTGCGCGCGGCTCCATGTGTGCGTGCGCTTGTAATTATGCAGCTTTAATTTGTGTGTTGATTGAAATATCTATACTTATCCACGGCGCACCTACCTACCTACCCTACCTACATACATATATACCTATCTGGTTTTTAAAGTAAAGAGTATTCTATCTATCTATCTACCTACCTACTTACCTACATACCTGCCTACCCTACCTACATAACTACCTGCCTACCCTACCTACATAACTACCTGCTTACGTATCTACCTACCCTTACCTATCTACACACCTAGCTTCCTACCTACCTACTTACGTACCTACCTACCAACACCTACCTCGCTGACTCGACAGACGTCTTTTGTTTGTTTTGGTTTTAGAACAATTTGTATTGGAAAAAGAAGTGTTTTTTTTTACGTTTTTTCGGGCAGATTTTTCAAATTTTCTCTTCATAAGAACATTTGTAGAACCTCAAGGACCGTTTAAAAAAAAATGCTAAATTGGTCCAGCAGCTGATCTCGAGTTTTGAGCAACACATTTAGCGATTCATTTTTATTTATGGGAGCAGATCTAACTGTAAACAAAGTCGAGAAACAAACACATGACACATGATATTTTCTCCCGTTTCTTCCCTGTTAAGGCCGCGTTATATTTAAAAGCGATCGTCGCGAAACGCGATTGGTCGCGTGCATTATGTCACTTTTTGTTCGGAAAACCGGAAAGCCTCTCTGTCGGCGCGACCACGCTTTCTGTTTCACCGAATACAAAGTTCGAACGATCGTGTATTCGCGCGATGATCGCTTCGGATTAAGAGTATTACCTATATAGATCGTTACCTCGAAATATAAGCCTTTGTAAGCTCCTCAATTTGTAAATAGGTAACTAGTTTCAACTTGAATTAAGGAACTGTTTATGCTAGACTTGTTACTAAAACTGTGATAATCGTTAAAATATTTATGTAAATCAAATAGTATCAATTTATATAATTTTAATTTTTAATAATTGTAAAATAATAATTTCTCTAATATATTTTTATTCTGTTAATTATAAGTTACGAATTATTTTTTTTAAAATATGATTGCATGCAGTATTTATATATTTTTGTAAACAAATTAGCAAGAAATAAAAGGTTTTTTTATTTATTTTATTTTATTTTTTATGCTAGACTGTGCCGGGCGCGAGCCGTGCCAAGTGCGAGGCACGGACTAAACTCGGATCCAAAACGTCACGGACAATTTATATGTTTCACATGTTCACGATACATCTTACTACTTAAATAAATACCTATTCGCTTACGATACAATGTAATTTTTTGGCAGTAAATCCCTCCTTGGCACTGCTCACTACATTAGCTTTGTTCCATTCCAGCCACCTACACAATTATTATCAGCCAATAACGCCAAAGTTCTTTACCAAATTAAATTATGTATGAAACATATCATGCAATTTAAGATACGAATGTTATGTAGTAGTGGAACCACGATAAGTTAGATACGATATAATTTGTTCTTAACTAACCCTGTTGTTAGACTTATATAAAACACAGGAACATGCAGACACTGTAAAAATCAGCTAAAACTAGAAGAACCACCTAAATATTAAAATAATTTAAAGTAGAGTCCGACCGAAAATGGCTTTTTTTCGATCGAATACGAAACGACATTCGACCTTATTTACATTTTCAACCGAAATCGAAAACATTGTTTACATTTTGATTTTAAGTTGTTCTTTGTAAAAGTAAAATGTGACCATAATTTAATAAATTTATTTAATCGTTTAAACTTAAATCACATGAAACTTTATTCTTTTCTCAAATATATCAATCTGATTTTGTACGAGATGAAAAGAATTTTTCACTGTTATTGTGCTTATAGTTGTTGTAACTATCGACTTTCACTGAATAAATGAAAATTGCTGAAAATTTATATTTCGGCCGAAAATTGCCGAAAACCGAAAACTAAATTCAGTCGGACTCTGTTAAAAAGTAAAGGAATCTGGTAATGTTGTATAAATTCGGTGTCCGTATGTTTCGACTGCAACACACAATAAGAAGACAATACGTGTGTGTGTTTACTTGGAAACAAGCGCTGTGCCCAGAATGAGGTCGCTCAGTTTCGTTTACAGTTCGGCTTGGTTGTAATGAGTGCCTGCTTACTGGGCAAAACTGTGCCGCATTCATAGTGGGGACCTTTTAGATAAATTCGAAAGCATCTAACGCTCATCTGCTAATTGTATCGGTGTTTATGTTAATGTGCTAACATGGTGGCACAGTGAAGCTTTTATGTAAGAGCTTTTCCAAATAGATTTCATATAAGAAGGTACTATCATAGATATAAGTTTTTATATTTCTATCGTAGCTACTAATTCCTTGGAATGTAGGGAGAATTGATTGAGGAGTGTCGTGAAAATATTTTTCTTCTTATTATTGGTAATCTGCATCATTCCACTTATTTATTTATTTAAACTTTTCACACTTATAAAAAGTACAAAGGCGGACTTAATCACTAACCACTTCTTCTTCGCTTCGTGCCTGACAGAGCGGTCGTGGTCGTTGAGTTGTGTCCAATCGCAGGTGTAGTCGTAGCTCACCTCACGATCTATCTCATCTACACCCTATTTGCGTAAAACAGTTTATATACTTTTTTAAGGATGTTACTGATTCGTCTAATCAATAAAATACGGTGTACTGTCATTTGTGTGTTACGCAATTAATGCACAAATTATGTGTCACCAAATAAAAAAAATCGAACAATAGGTAGTCCCAAAGAATATATTTGGGACTAATAACAATGATGCACAGGTAGTAAAAGCGAAGACTATGAATATAACTAAATGCATGCATAGTTCCCATTTCGCATTGTGACTGAAATACTGCAATATAGCACAATCCAAATTCCTGGCTTCAACGTTTATATTTTAAACTTGGCCCAACTTTTCTTCAAGAGCTGCACATCTTGGTTCTAAAACAATCGTGTCGTAAAACAATGCCTTGAGCTTTCGTTACAGTTTGGAAGTTCCAAAGACTGCGGGTGAATTTCTATTACAATAATTCTCTGCTTTTCAATTCTTGTTTTGTTTACTTGAATATGAAGAGAAAAGGCTTTCGATAAACTATAGTTTACTTTGACATCTAGTTTAGTTTTATAGCTAAAACAAGCCGCGTGCTGTGTGCCCAAAAAATAATCTTTAATGCCCATCTTCGTTATTTAGGGAAGTCTTGTACAAAGTTTCATGCTTCTAGGCCCAGCAGCTTAGGGTGTGCGTTGCCACTAATGAATGAATTTAAGAATTGTACCTAGGTATATCGCTGTGCCTATGCGCATTTTTACTCAAATTTTGTAATGTAGGTCGCACGTTAGGGGTAAAACTTGGTTCGTTCTACCAAAAAAAAAAACATGCGGGGCAGTCTTTTGGGACTGCCGATAGAAGTGAAAACAGCGTGCGGTGGCGATAACGCGAGTTTCACGCTTTTTGTTCACCCAAAAAGTACACAATCATATATACACAGTATACAGTATTTTTGTTCACCTAAAAAGTGCTCATCGCGCCTAAAGAAGTTTTCACTTCAATAAAAATTCCATATCTTGTTTGGAAGGCACCAGTTTGTACTTTTTGAACGCCTTGAATAGAAAGAGTGGGCCCTATATGGTCCACCATTAACTTCAAAATCATACTTTCGCCCAAGCGTGCTCATCATACGAGTAGCCTTTATACGAGGGTTGTCTGAACTCAAACTCAAACTCAAAGTATTTATTTCAATTAAACCATTTACAGGCACTTTTGAATTGTCAAGGGGTCGGTCAGTCAAAAATATGAAGCTAGTTGCCCATTCCAAAGCGTAGTAGGTACCTATGGAGAAGAACGGGCAAGAAACTCCACGGACACTCTTTTAAATAAAATATAAAATTGATACAAAATATTGGTTACATCATTCATTTTGAAATTATGCATGTGAGAACAATGTAATAAGACGTGCACGTTCGTAATAGCGTCCGTAATAAAAAGGAAAAAAGAATCATTCAAAAACTTAAAATAAATTAAATAAGCCATGGCAGCTAAGAGATGACCAGTCCCAACTGACGGCGCCCGTTCACGAACATGACGCATGGATTAGCACCATTCAGCTCAACCATTTTGAAGGGAGCTAAATGATCCAACACACACGCCACCATCAGCGAGACATTTGAGTGAGCATGAAATACTCACAGCCGCAAGGGCACATTCAAGTCAATGAAATACTACATATTACCCGGTAAATGATAGCTCTTTAGTACATAGTACTCACACACCTGTGCTATGCAATTATATAATACAAAGGAAATTGAGTTTATACAATACAAAAATGGTCTTACAATCTTCAGCAGCTCCATGAGTATTTTCAAAATGTTAATCAGTGTGTATGTCAATTAGTTGTGGAGCAGGACCAGCAATGAGCCAAGCATTTTTATCAGTGATGTAATCCCCCAACTTATAATATGCCTGCCTACATAGTGTGCGTTTTATACAAGATTTGAATTTCGTTTCATTAAGTTGAAGTATGTCTGGAAAGAATAGCTACCCATACCGTTCTTTTGTATGGCATTTTGTGATGTTCTTCGTTTCAGTATACCTACGGTGACTTACAATAAAGTATCTACCTATCGTCATATTTATTAGAAGGCCTTTGCTCACCCGATGACGTTTTCTTAGGTCAGCTTTTACGGTCAATAAAACCTTTTTTATTCGTATTCCGGGGACACTGCGGTTACTTTTATAAGATTAATAATAGTATATTTTACAACAAGTGCACAAAACGAACCATTTTTGGCGAGGGCTGATAGTAATGTCGAGGATAAAATGGTTTTGTGGACGAGTTATAAACTTTGCTTTTCACTTCGATTGCGAGGAAATAAAACAGTAGTATAACATAACATTTCTTTAATTTAAAAACTAGAGCTGTTTCCCGCCGCTTTTTTTTTTAAATCTTACGACATTGATATATTAGGCTTGGGCTGCAGACCTATACAGCCTACTATTAAATTAATTTTGTAATAATAATTTTCTTAAATTAATTAAATAACCTACCGTACTTGAATTTAAATGTTAATATATTTTATGTCTTAAAAACACATAAGGCAAATAAATTAAAGTAAATATTATAAAATAACTATTGTGTTTGGCTGTATGGCTCATTTTCTTTGCCTTAATATAGATATATTTATGAGTAGATACGTTAATGCACTTGTGCACAAAATTCGATTTTGTGCAGCCTATATCCTGCACAAATAAGCACTTTCAGAGCATGAGAAGTGAAAAAGAGTTTGATATTATTGAATCAGTTAGCCGGGGTTTTTGTGGATCGCCTTTTGTTAAAACCTAAAGAGCAATTAAATTAGTGTCGGTTCGAAATCTCTGTGGAAATATACGAATTGTGTTAGTGGGTCAGTACCTACCTAAAGATTAGTTATTTTCTTTTGTATATAATTTTTGGTGTAATTATTCTAAGTATTATTCTAAGATCAAAAGTGTTCTATTTTAGTGGTAAGTTGAAATCAGCTTACTAGATATTAATTTTGCTTTTTGTTTTAAGATTAACTTGAGGAATTTTCCAAAAAAACTACGTTTAATTTTTCTTTTACTTTTTACGTGAAATTTTGTAAGCCGATTCCCGAAAAAAAAATCTAATCTGCCAGACTTAACGAAAAAAAGAAGCAGGAAAATCCAAGTGCTTTGTTAACCTATTTATTAATTTATATATATACTTTATAGTACACCACAAAAAAGCTCTTTCTAAACTAAACGTAATGCAGTACCACACGGTCAAATGTAAATTAATGCAAGTAAACATCATCATTTATCCTTTAACTCGTGGAACAGTAGAATTAAGTTAAACTTGCTAAAGGCAGGTTTATTTAGGATAAACTTCCCACCTCCGAGGTGGTGAAGTGTTAATGATTTGTTACTAGCGAACCGCCTCTGTTTCGCTCGGGTGCAATGTACTGATGCACACGTCAACTTAATTACTCTTTAGGTTTTAACAAAAGGTAATCTACATAAACCGCCGGCTAACTCATTCAATCAATCAATCATCTTTTCTATTAATATGCATCTGGACTGAGGGCCCTTTTTTTAAGGTTAACTGTTTAACCGGACTCCTGTGGCTGCCTTAAGCTGCTAAACTCAAAGCCTCCAGCCAGGGGCATAAACTATTCTAAATTAAAATTAGGCGAACGCTCGCTAAGGTCACCCCCTGTGGGGTATGAACTTCGGCTTAGGGCGTCGCTGAGGGGAGGATAGCAAGATGGGACAGACTGGATCAAGGATAGATCATTATTCATTATACGGGGAATTTAAAGTTACGCGCTCAGCTGCGGCGTGGGCTGGCGCTTCATCGGGCAAGAAGATGATTCTTACAGGGAAATTAGTTAAAAATAGTTGTTGGCAACGGGACCCTATCTGTGCACTAGGGCACAAGTAGCTGCTAGTCCTACTACGAACATTCGCGCGATATATTGTAAGTTTTATAGTTTTAACTATTAATTAGAATTTGTGTATTACAATGCTATTTTGAACGATAGGACCCTATCCCTGCACTAGGGTACAAGTAGCTGCTAAGCAGCAACGGAAAATTCCGTAATATTTTAACACAAAACTGTAGGTTTAGAAACTTTTGATGTCTAATTAGACTCCAACAAGAATTCAAAATTCCAAGAATTCGGCCTGCACCCATTTTTTTATTTAATTTAGTTGCAATCAAGCCATCAACAAGGAAGTAACTAGTTCAAGCAAACCGAAGCCTCAAAAGTAGTCTAAAAACAAACTAGTGTTTTATTTCTTTGACTGAAGAAGTCTATCGTCGTGGTCACTGTGGGTCGTGATAGGTACGTATTCAGGGGTACGTGGTGTTGTGTGTAGCCAACAGAGCCATCCAGGCTCAGGTAAGTAGGGAGCGCACATCAACATCAAGTGGGAGATTGTCTCAGGGTGACTGCGTTACTGTAGGTACCTGTGCCGTGCGCAACAACAGTAAAAACATAAAGCAAAGGTCCATAAATTTCTTAAACGTGAATTAAAACTTTTATGAACAAATGACTTGGGCTCTCAATCCAGACGCTTGCATTAATCTCAGAAAGTACTATCTCTGTGTTAATATTTTTTTATATTAGAAATTAGTTAAAATTTTCTTATACATATATTTTAAGAAATTTCCGACTCGCTAGAATATGACTTTACAGATTTATGGCGGTTTAACTGGGTCACCCAGTACTAAGAAATCTTCAAAACATGAGTTTAACTGTAGAAATACATAAATATGCCTTTTTAAATATCTTATACGAGTAGTAGTTAAAAAAAATAAGGGCTTCAAAAGTTATTGGTTGAAAAGTAAATGAAAGTTGAATTTTCTTAAAACGTTGAACTGAAAGCCCAATATTTTCGGCTTTATTGACTAGGCTCAGCGTCATAGATTAATACAAATTAGACCAAGTACTTTTACTATATTTTTATTAAAATTTGACTTATCGTCTGTTGTCGTCGAAAAGAAGCGTTTTCAATTTTTGTATAGGAGCAAATGTGGTAGACTGACCATAATGTTCTTCTTAAGTACATAATAGAAGAAATCAAAATAAATTTTATAAAGCGCAGTCAGAAAGTCATAAAGAAACCAAAATTATTTATTTACTTATAACTTAAACTCACATAAATGTTACAAAAAATTATTGGTCAGATACAACATAAAAAATAAAACTTTAGAAAACTTCATAACGTTTTTCTAATAACTATTAAAATAAACAGATATATACAGAAAAAAACATATGTTAAAAGATGATATGAATATTTAATCATGGCATATTATTTATATTTGTTTTTTCTTTACCTTTGAAATCAGAATCCGTACGACAGAGTATGTAAATTAACAGGTTGTTCTACTATTACAAAATCATACCATCGGGGCGACCCTATTGCCATCAAACAAGCACAAATACAGAAAAAATATATAAAATATAAACAAATATACGGAATATTTAGACTACCTTGTTATTGAATCTGTTTATTTTAACTGCCTCTTTGGTATAGTAGTCACAAGCGCTAATGCTGAGCATGAGTTTCATCTGCGAATTCTAGTTTCTCCTTATTCAATACTATATCACAATCACTACTTTTAACATTCGGTAATGCAAATCGTATGCATTTAGTTGTTTTCCCATTTAATACTAAATTATTAGCAGTAAACCAATTTCGGACCTGCAGTAGGGCGTTATTTACATCGTCAAGATTTGATGCACGTCTATTTATCTTAAAAATTAGGGAAGTATCGTCAGCAAATAACACCATTTGTCGTTCGTTTTTTTAATAAATGGGGCAAAAATTAATATCTATCGAGCCTTGTGGAACACCCATTTTTACTTTTAGACCAAGTGAATTGACACCGTTAATTTAAAATTGCTTTTGTCTATCATTTAAATAAGATTTTACTAAACTGAGCGCAAGTTTACCTAGCCTTTTTTTTTTTTTTTTTTTTTTTTTTTTTTTTTTTTTTTTTTTTTTTTTTTTTTTTTTTTTTTTTTTGGGTGGGCAATTATCAAATGACGTCTCCCGCTCTGGGTGGAGCGGGAGGGCGTGTCAGACTCTTACTGACTAAAACCCACCCGTGTTCCTTCTCTTGCCTGTGCAATGCCAGGGGGCCACGGTATCCCTTTCGGACTTTCTCGCAACCCCGGCAGGCAATGGTCTCATCGGACCCCTTCACTCGCTGACACTCTTTGAGGCGCGCGTGGAACACAACGCGCCGTCGACCCGGGCTTGGTCCTTGCCGGACGGCGAGCTACCCATTGCTCACCGTCCGCAAGCCCGCGCCTACGGTGGCCGGGAATCGGCCATAGATTCCCGACGCCCAGGGCGTCTCCTCCTGCGGCGGCTAGGGGCGTAAGGGCGCGAAATTTGCCTCTCCCTCACGCGCTCCACCTCCTCCTTCGCGAGCATTACTGCTTCGCAGAAGGAGGTGATAATTTTTGGTGTCTTTACTGTCCCCAGATTTAAAGAGTGGTGTAACCTTACAGTACTGTATTTCATTAAATCCGGGAAGACTCGTTGATCCACACACAAATTAAATATTAAAGCTAAGTATGGTGCTATAGTCTCGATTATGGATACACAAACAAACTTTCAAACAGAATAATAATCTCTATATATGCTCGGTCAATTTGATTTTAAATTTAACGAAAAGCTATAGCTAAAGCTATATAGCTATCATAGGGTTTATATGTTTAAATTGAAATTCAACCCGACAGCCTGGAACGTTCGCTCTTAATAAATCAATTAAGACATCAGGTACAGAATTTAAAGCTTCCATCGTTTTAGATGATTAGTAAGGAAATGAACAAATTCTTGAGCTACTTCTTCTAGAACTCAAGAGAAATGTGTAATCGGTGTTTCGTTTAGTTTCGTACTAGTTTCATTATTTATAATTTTCCAAACTGTTTTTATTTTCTGCTGATTCGATCTTATTGCTAATGTACAGGGCTTTAGAGATATTGCAGGTATTTCTAAAAAAATTGGAATAAATAAACAAAAATAAAATAAAAATTGTTTATTTGCACCTTCAAGTATTATACAGATGGTTTACAATAAAAATCAAAATAGGTAAGTATGATTGTATGTTAGAGTTTCAACCAATACCTAAGCTAAGATAACTTAATATCTTGTAAATATAGGTATCAGCGCCCACCCCCTCTCTATTATTATAAGCGATGTTATTGTGCCCAACTTATACTATTTTAAAACAAAAGAGAAAAATACCTTTTAGCACCAACATAGGTAACTGAGCAATAAGTGAAGGTAGAAAATTTGTTAATTACAGGAATAATTTTGAACATCAAATGAGCTATAATTAGTTATAATAGATAAGTTATTTTTTTCAATTCTTTCTTACTAAGCACAAGAATTAGAGACTAAGTATTTACGAGCAAAACTAGAATTAAAAAAAAAGAAAAGAAACAATAAAACACCAAAATAAAAACAGTGTAAACGGTATTGCGCTGGGGAGTGTAGGGGTAAGTGTGAGTGTGTGCAATCGTGGGTGTTTTTATGTGTGCCTGTGAGCGTGTGTGTGTACATGTGTATGTATGGCTGTGTGTATGTCTCACATTCCCTGTAAAGCTCAGTGGTAGAATAATACCTGGGCTTGAAGTAGCTTACTTTTGATAAGGCTCTTTGAGCTCTTTCAGCAATTAAATTATGCGTGTTTGCTGCACCGCCCCAGCAAGTAATACAATAGGTTATAACCGCTTGACACAAGGAATAATAAATCATTTTCATAATATTTGCATTGGCTGAGTGATTGTCTTATTTGTTTAAATACATAAATAAGTTTTCTTATTCTGTTTGAGAGATTAATTAGATGTTTTTTAAATTAAGATTTTTGTCAAATATGAGTCCTAAATATTTAATATATTCAACGGCGGATAGGGAGGGACAAGAACAATGAATAGATTCATCAAGGCAGAGCGTGAGAGGTTATACGATGTGTTTGTTGATTTTAGCGGTTCACCAGGTTTTCGAATATAGGATGTGATGTATTTGGTTTTATCGGTATTAAGAGAAAGGTAATTTTAAGCAATCCATTTTGTGACCATGTTAAACCCAAATTGTGCTTTTTGGAAGGTTTTACTCCAAGTATTACCATGGAATGTCAGGTTAGTATCATCTGCATATGATATTATTTTGCAGTTTTCAATATTAAGTTGTGTAAGATCATTAATATAAACTAGGAACAACGTTGGACCTAGGATACTACCCTGTAGCACTCCGTGGGTAAGCTATCACTTGTGTAATTGCCAATTTTTACCCTTTGTGTTCTTCCAGATAAATAATCAGAAAGTAGTTTGAGTTGATTACCACGGATACCGAGTTGATATAGCTTGTTAGCTAGGGTGGGAATAGAAACCGTGTTAAAAGCTTTCGCAAGATTGAGGAATCTTTTTGTTATCTATGGTTTTGACAATGTGTTCAGTAAAATCATTTGCATCTTCCGTGGACTTACCTGTACGGAAACCGAATTGATGCTTCGAAAGAAGTTTATATTTTTCTAAGTAATTTGTAAGTCTTTTATTAATTGCCCTCTCAAAGATTTTTGATAGAGAGGTCAGAATTGAGATAGGTCGATAGTTAGTGACGCGGTTTCTATCTCCACCCTTAAAAATAGGTCTCACAATAGATCGTTTAAGTGATTCAGGAAAAATGCCCATCTCTAGGCACATATTAAAGATATGCGTGAGCGGCGCTATTATATAATTTTTTTACAATTTAAGTATGTCAGAAGAGATTCCATCATCACCAGCAGCACAGTTACTTTTCAGACCAGTGATTATTTTTTTAATTTTATCTTCGTCAGTATCAAGGAGAACAAATGTAGCAACATACTTTGTTTAAAATTTCAGTGTTACTGTAAGGCTTACGGCCATACAGCTCGACAAGCCATTCCCTACGTATCCTAATACCTCTAGTTGCCCAGTCACTAAATTTAAAATTAGGGCAAATATTTTATGTTTTTCTTATTATTCGTTTGTAGGTTGACCCTTTTTTTTTTTTTTGTTTGGGTGGGAAATCATCAAATGATGTCTCCCGCTCTGGGTGGAGCGGGAGGGCATGTCAGACTCTTACTGACTAAAACCCACCCGTGTTCCTTCTCTTGCCTGTGCAATGCCAGGGGGCCACGGTATCCCTTTCGAACTTTCCCGAAACCCCGGCAGGCAATGGTCTCCCTTCACTCGCTGACACTCTTATAGGCGCGCGTGGAACACAACGCGCCGTCGACCCGGGCCTGGTCCTTACCGGACGGCGAGCTACCCATTGCTCACCGTCCGCAAGCCCGCGCCTACGGTGGCCGGGAATCAGCGATTGATGCCCGCGCCTACGGTGGCCGGGAATCAGCGATTGATTCCCGACGCCCAGGGCGTCTCCTCCTGCGGCGGCTAGGGGCGTGAGGGCGCGAAATTTGCCTCTCCCTCACGCGTTCCGCCTCCTCCTTTGCGAGCATTACTGCTTCGCAGAAGGAGGTGACGGCCTCCCATTGTAGGTTGACCCTGGCATATAATAATTTTGAGTAGAATAACACAGGTTATTTCTAATTAATTTACTTATACCTCTTCCTATACTACTCGTATCTGAGAATATAACTGAATGACTACCGAAAGTTGGACACCTACCAATCTCAGGCTGTATTACTTGAGATAGATCTTGTACTAAACCAGATACATCTTGGTGGAGGATACAGTCTTGAGACTCAGTCTAGGATGGGTTTTGGTTCTGAGAACCCACATAATAATATTTAATGTAAAGGGAACTAAGTCTGCCCTCAAGTACCTGTATGTCAGACTGTGTATCAATTTCATAGATTTTTTGCTGTCTTCTAATTTGATTTGATAACTATTTAATTTATTGATTAGATCAACGCGTTCTTTTCTTCGTGGAATATTTTTTGAAAAGTGTTTCTGTCGTTTCCTAATTTGATTGCATTTTTTTTTATTCTATTCAGTTTTGCATACTTTTTCATTTTCTTATGACTAACTTTATAACTATAATTCTGTTTCTTATTACTATTTCTGTTATGTAATGAGAGTTACAATTAGTATTTAATAATTCATCATATAATTGGTTAGTGTGTTTAACCTGAGTACATACTTTTTCTTTCTCTAAATGGATATACGACTATTAGCATGAATTAATTCATCTTCAAGGTCCCTAACTTTGCTTAAAGCCTCCTCATACTCGTACAAGTTACTACAGTTGCTGAAACTATCCGTGACCACCTTCAGTTGATCGCGTACATCAACAACATTCAGATTTTGCTGATGTAGGTCTACAGACGCCAGCAGGTCTACCTACCCGAAATTGTAAAATTTTCCCAATCAACTTTGAACCTTATGCCTTAGTGATAACGTTGAAAATCTATTATAGAAATTACTACTAGCTCCCGTTTAAGACTTGAGTCCAAATACTGAATTCAGCTAGAAAAGGTCATTGACCCCTGCCAGTCATGGCGCCACGCCGCGTGCCGTCAGCCATTATTTTGCTAAGCGTATATCATATTTAAAAGTATTTATTTAAATGATGTGATGTCCAAGATATTTTTAATTTTAATTAAATGGCCAATTTTCTTAACATATTTTATCGTATAAGGATTAATAATATACTGAACAAAATAGGTTCGGAAATAACAATTTTTAATGAAATTCTGAAAGATAATAATGGTTACTGAGGGTCATCCTTAGAAGATAAACATAATATGGTATCGCGGACTTTTCTGTTGATTTTGTTAAGATATACAATCCAGTAGAACATAAATTGTATCTAGATAGATACAATTTACCGTTACAGGTGTAACGGTTTAGTTAGCGCACGCTATGTAAGCGCTCAAAAAGTGCCCTTTTTCACGACTTTACTAAACGTCAAGTTTCAGTACTACGTTTACGTTTAATTTATAAGATATTGCATAGTTAAGAAGAACAACTCGGTCACACAGACAGACTTGAAGAGCGACTTCGTTTTGTGCTTTTGACTTTCGTTAGTTGTTATCTAACTTATATGAGTATGCGTAAAGACTATGAGGTTCCTGTCGTCTGTTGTTAATAATTTTATAGTTATTAAGTAAGTATTAAGCCATTGCCTCGAGCATGTTCATAATGACTGTATAAAGTTCTCGTTTATAGCTGTGAGCGATAATTAATTGGCTGTTTCAATGATACCATGAGGGTTTTGTGGGTAAATAAAGACTTACTTATTGACATTATTGGTGATAATTATAGACGAATCCTAGGAATCACGCTAGACGAGAAATTACAATGGGGACCCCATATAACATCTCTCGCGGGGCGGCTAAGCTCGGCCGCTTATGCTGTTAGAAAGATAAGACAGTTAACAGATGTAGAAACCGCGCGTTTGGTCTATTTTAGTTACTTCCACAGTATTATGTCGTATGGCATTTTACTATGGGGTCGGGCTGCTGACATTGAATCCATTTTTATTTTACAAAAGAGAGCTGTCAGAGCCATTTATAATCTAAGTCGTCGCGAATCTCTCAGGGAACTATTTAAAAAGATTAATATTATGACGGTACCTTGCCAATTCATTTATGAAAATATTATGCATGTGAGAAAAAATCTACATCTTTTTAATAAAATAAGTGATAGACATAATTTTAATACTAGAAATAAAGATAAAATAGATCAACCATTTTTCAGACTATCTAAAGTAAATACATCTTTTATGGGGTACTGTGTTAAATGTTACAACAGAATACCTTGTGATATATTAGAATTAAATGAAAGAAAATTTAAAACTCATATAAAAAGTACACTTTGTAAACAAGCATATTACAAATTAGAGGATTATATCCAAGATAAAAATGCTTGGAAACATGCTGGTCCTGCTCCATAGGACAATTTTAGAATCTAGACAAAATCAAACTGGTTGCCAATTTAATTGTATAATATTCTTTTTTTAAACATTAATTTTATATTCTGTGATTACTTGAACTCACACACTGACTTATTATTAGTAATACTTGTTAAAATGTTAAGAATATCGTATAATTTTACAATGTTTGTAAATATGTGAGCACCATGCATCTATCACATAATTAATTTATGTCATTCCTTCGTTTTTCATTCTTTTTACCTATCGTGGTATAGTAATCTTATTCTAGGTGCATCGTCTTCACATATAATTATATAATTAATGTATACAGAATATTGTGAAAATATTTTAAAAAGAGTAACGGTGGAGTTTCTTGTCCATTCTTCTCCATACGAAAACGACCTTTTGGAATGGGCGACTAGAATCAATTATTATATCATTTTTTTTTGTAAATGTTGACGTTCATAAGTGCCTTTTTTGTGCCTAAATGAAATAAATTATTTGACTTTGACTTTGACGCCAGCACATCAATCTACTACAATCTGTCAAATTTCTATAATAGATTTTCAACGATATCCCTAAGGCATAAGGTTCAAAGTTGATTGGGAAAATTTTACAGTTTCGGGTAGGTAGACCTGCTGGCGTCTGTACAATAAAGCATATTATAACCTAATATTATTACTGTTGGGGTAGGGGAAGAAGCTATGCATTATTTCATCCTACACACAGTCTCATCAGAGTCGTTGTTGTCGCACACTTTTGTAGGATTATATTTGCAGCGTTTCTTAGTTTACATAATTATTATATATGTCGCATACGAGAATAGCCACATGATCCTATACGTCCTAGGATATTCTATTGTTTTGGATATTATTGTTTTATTTAATTTATTTTTAATTATGTTTTTTATAATACAAGTAATAATAATAATAACCCTTTTACGGGACGGTTGGCGTGTGTCGGGCATGCCACCGTCCGGGTGAGTCCATCAGACATATTATCTCTGGTTGTTCTCGTCTGGCTAACGGCGAGTACTTACACAGGCATAACCAAGTGGTCAGGATTATTCACCAGCAACTTGCTTTGAAATATATTAACTTGTGGATTCTGAGGTACCGTACTACAAGTATGTGCCCGACCCAGTTCTCGAAAATGACCATGTCACGTTGTACTGGGATCGGTCTATCATTACTGACAGGACTATTGTTGCCAATAAGCCTAATATAGTGGTGGTAGACCAATTAGCGCGCCGCGCAACGATAGTTGATGTTATCATTTCACATGACGAGAACCTCGTGAAAGCTGAGAAAGAGACACAAATAAAATATCTCGACTTATCTTGGAATGTGTGATCGGCTATCACTGTGCCTATTGTCGTAACTGCCAATGGCCTGATGGCCGAAAGCCTCGACCAACATCTCTCGAAGCTCTCGTTAGGCGCTTGGATCAAGGGCCTGATTCAGAAGGCAGTACTTCTCGATACGGCTCGTATTGTGAGGAGTTTCCTGTCTCTGCAGCCCTAACCACCGGTAGCTTGGACCTTGCTCCCGACACCGGCGTTTTTATGTTTTTAAATGCCTTTTATATCATAATCATCATCTTTCAGCCATAGGACGTCCTCTGTTGAACATAGGCCTCCCCCAATGATTTCCAAATCGGCCGGTTGGAAGCGACCTGCATCCAGCGGCTTCCTGCAACCTTTATTAGGTCGTCTGTCTACCTTGTGGGTGGACGTCCTACGCTCTTATATAGGTAGTTTAAAAAAAAAGTATTTTAAGCGTTAAATAGTTAAATAAACGGAATAATAATAACCATTTTATTAATAAACATTGAGCTATTTTACTATTTAATAAATCAAATAAGTTAATAAGCTTGATACAGGCATTTGTTTTGAAAACTAAAGAAATAATTATGTTTCAATTAAATTATATAAAGAAAAGAAGAAAAATTAAAGCCCAAACCGAAAGAACGATTTTTATGGAAACATACGACACGATTGTCGTATGTTTCCGAACTGAACATACCATAACATCACGCCTTGTTTCCCCGATGGGTTGGGCAGAAAAGTACCTGTAGCAGGTACACCCACGTTTCGCTAGTTAGGTATGTTTAAGTCCCATGTAATAAGGGGCGAGACTATTGTCATCAACCGGGCACAAATCCAGACAGCTACTGAGTAATTCCAGATAGAAAAACCCAATAACATTTTACCCGACCAATCGGGAATCGAACCCAGGACCTCAGCAGATGCTCAGCAGTAGCGCTTGCGACCACAAGACCAACGAGGCAGTCAAAACAAATAACTTAAATCTGTAATTAATTCGGATGTTATAGAAAATGACGTTAGTCACTAACTCTTTACTGAGAATTAACTTACTCTTGGGCCGTACTAGTAAGATATACATATTAATCTTATAATTAGTAATCGGTTTATTTGTGAATTATTACCAAATTAGTCGATAGCATAACAAGAGCTCTCACATAAGTCAAATACATACATTTGATAGTAGGGTATTACAACACAATTACAATTATTTCAACTTTCAGACCAATTTTGTGTCCACTATATCCACACACAATAATATTTAAAAGAATGTATACAACACACATGAGCAGTCGTGAGGAAAGCTATGCGTATGAATGTGGACGGCGAGTAGGGGAAGACCAAAGAAACGATGGATAGACTGTGTGACAGATGATATGGCTGGAAAGGGGGTGACTACCGAGATGACGCCTGGTAGAGAAGTATGGAAAAAGACTTGTTGCGCAGACCCCAAATAAATTGCGATAAGGGCGAATGCAGCAAACCATGATTTTACGGTGCCAGGACCCATAATTATATCACCATAACCATCATTTCACCCAAAAGACGTTGTCAATAATGAAAAATTAGAAGCAAATATTACTCGTTATAATAGGTTACGCATTGTATGCAGCTGCAAGCATTACTTTCACCTTCCCTTCAACTTCAAATCTTAAAGCATTTTCACGACATCATTTAAAAAACCAAGTAAAAATATTAAAAAGTGCTATCACTTGCAAACTAGTTCTTTCAACGCCAGCAGTTCAGCGAAAGTTTCCTTTGAATATTGTCGTGTAATGAGGCCGCTACAGCACTAAAGGTATGCAAATTGCGTAGCGGGGCTACGACAGGCTACGGCAGTTCGGTATCACTTCGTAGCACGTCGTAGCACGTCGTAACATGCTACAACCTGCTACGAAGTGCTACGCTGACGCCGCGACAAACTATTTCTTTACTTTCCCTTCATATGACTCTGTGCCTTCACTTTTTAAAGCATGTTTGCCTATGGTTTGCCTCTACTTTTTTTCTCATTGAAAGAAGATACATGCACATGCGCGTAAAACATACACCAATCATATGCTACGTGCGGGAATCGAACGTTTTTTTATTTTTTTATTTCTTTTGTATAAATAGTGTAAAGCCCGAAAGTAATCTAAAACTGTGCTTACATAAAAGCACAGTTTTAGATTACTTTTCAAAACCGACGAATATATTTTATTATATCAGTCTCATTTTAGCCAAAGTTTGAAACTTTTTGCAAGAAAGCTTTGTATAATGGCCACTTGTTCTGCTTTAAAACAAAGTTTGTTAGAGTAATACAGAATAGCGATCACTGCTGCTGACGGTACTCAAAATATCCTTAAATAACTTGTGCAACAAAATACAAGCTATGCAAAATGTTTTTTTTTTACAAATTATTATGTTGTCCACCTTGTGGAAATCCTTCCAAAGCTGCACCTTCCAGTAAATGGTGGACCGATGACCTTGTATGGCCACAGAAATCCCCTGGATGCGAGAAGCACTGGATCGGTCAATGTCCACCAGTGGAACTCTTTCAACTTAAATGAAGATTAATATTATTTTTACCAAAAATGGTATTTACTTTTAATGTAGTTACAATGAACTACCACTATGGAATGCAAAACATTTTTTGTCTATCAATAATAAACGATTATTTATTTCATTTTGATGATTTTTTACCTAGGTGAGAATTAATTACTTTTGAAAGCATTTTGTTGTAGTGTAGGGACTGTTCGCTTCTCTGCCTTAAGGACTGATTATCACGGTGTGGTTTAATTGCCTGTGGAATAGCATAGGTAGAAGCAAGAATAAAATTTGCTGCAAAGTGAGCAAAGTGCAAGTCATTTGTTGCTCAAACTTGCCTCGTGTAAATGAGGCAAGTTTGAAGCAAAAGAGATCTGTCAAAAACGAAAAAGATAATAAGTTCGCTACATAAGGCTTACCAACTAGGCCTCACCATTTTAAAGTCTGATATAAAATTGGATACTTTCTACAAATAAATTAACTCTTGTGTCTTAATTTATAAGTTGTAAAAAAAAGAAAATAAAAATAGGATTAAAAAAGGAATGATATTATGAATTAGAAAAAAAAATGTTAGGTAGGTACTAGCGACCCGTCCCTGCTTCACGCAGCCTTTATGACTTGAGAAAACATCGAAATTTCATTAATAAATGTAACTTTAATATTAACGTATTATGCACATAAACCTTTTGGAATAAACAGTCTGATTATTGGTGAAAATCACACCAAAATCCATTGCATAGTTTAGATCAGAGGTCCCCATACTTTTTTATGTTGTCGACCACTTGGCATGTTTTCTGTTTTCTATAGACCCCCATACCCCTGCTTACCTGCGCTGCTATATTGAATTTTTGCAAATTTATCAAATTCAAATGTATTGTTGACCCAGCTGTCTACAACACATTTGAATTTGATATGTTGTTCGATCGTATAGCGCTACCCATTTTAAAATATTATAATTTCTAACTGTAGTGAAATTTAGCGTGAAAAATATATATATTAATGTCACAAGTTCGGAAGCCCGAAATTATCTAGGACGAGGTACAAATTTTATTGGTTGAATATTTTTTTTTACTTTTTTCTTGAATCAAGAATATTAAAACTATCGAAGTTTTTTTTTTTGTCCACTATAATATCCCTACTTCGCTATGTACTAATATTATAATTGCGAAAATAATTTTATATAATATAATACAAAACCGTAGTAGTAAAGTAGGTCTGTTTATGACGTTTTCACGTAAAAATTAAGCACCAAATCTCCGTGATCTTTTGCACAAATTAAGTTGGAGGTCTAGCCAACTAAAAAGTTGATACAGGCTACAATTTAATGCGGAAAAACTCTCATTTACATCTCATGGACCCCGTTTATATTTCCCGCTGACACAGACCCCTTGCAGGGCGTCTTCGACCCCTGGAGGTTGATATAGACTACTTTGGGAATCACTGGTTTAGATGAATAACGCGGTTTTACAGACCGACACGATAGGTGACTTTTATTTCTAATATGTATAGTTATACAAGAATATAGATTATGCCGATGACAGAAGGTTCGTTGAAAACACATGTAACGTTACTTATAAAACTGGATGTTGCAATAAATTACTATTGTCCTTGGTTCATTGCAAATAATAATGTAGCTACAGAAGCGATGATTGATTTTCCACCTTCGTCGCCTTAAATAAAAGTAGAAATTAGATTGAATTTTGTGACATCGTATTTTATGCTATACTAAGTACTTCGTACCAAGTGAAGATTTGCTAAGTTTATAGGTGTACTTGAGACACATTGAAGGCTTTATTGTTTAACTTAATTAATCGCATGTTTGCCAATAAAACCTGTCTCCTTAGGACGACCTTCTTCACAAGTCAGGGCTGGAGCAATTATCGATAACTGATGGTGTCAGCGGCCTAAATGTCATTTATACGATTCAATTTGTGATCTCGTGTGATTGAATTAAGTATTTATTTTTCTCATTTTGGAAGCTATTAGAAACTTTGTAGAAGAATCCTACCAATGTTTTGAAAAGATAGGCGCAATAGGAGTTTGTAATGATACTTTATAAACATACGTAAAACATTAAGGCTTAGGTACTCGTTTTGTGAGGTGTTTTACCTACTATGAACAGACAGAGAACGTCAAAACGCATCGTCTGCAAAGCATCATGTTCTTTCTAACTCAATCATTTCTTAATACCTAGAGGAAAAAAGTAGGTTTGGTTTTCGCATAGCAAACACTGCCTGTTAAAATGAATACCTTATTTTGGTTTGCCGTAATCGAGTAAATATTTTGTAAATGGAACCCACGCCACATCCTGTAAAAATAAATTTCACAACGGCATAGCCACTGAGCGAGTTTGCGAAATTCCATTCACGGAACAGCCCATGTATTGAGAAAAACAGCACACACCATAACTACACAATCTAACAGCTATTTATTCCCAATGATAGCATATTTATCTGTTCTATCGTCCGCTGTAGATACCTACAGTGTGAATGAACAGCTGGCGTGACGCCAACTATTCACTCATTCTGATTTACGTTGTTTATTTGATCGATTCGTGTATTGCGAATTGAAAATGCAATTTTTGTCTGTTAGATAACATTCTTGTTTTGGATAGGAAGTTTGTTCTATATGAGTTATTGAGGATGTGCCATTCAATTGGAAATGTAATTTTTGATTTGTGTAGACGGGGAATTAAAGTGTACCTAGTCTTGATATTAAGGAAAGTTTGGAAGTATATTCTGAATGGAAACTCGAATAGATAAGTATTATTATAATTTTGATTTATTAACAAGATCTACGTATAAATAGGAAATAATACAAAAAAAATAACTTCATACATTCAGCATCTTTAATAAAAAGTAAATAGATGTTTTGTAAGCATTATTCCTGAGCTTAAACAACTTTCTATTAGTGAGCTTGAAAAACTTTTGAAAATATTAAAAAAAAAAAAAAAATTAGAAGGTGCTGAATGAATGTGTCTTCAACTTGATTGTTTTTTCATTTACGAATACTATGTTGAACTTTTAGAACAATCTTTTTCTTCTATCTGACTTTTGAACAGTTTGTTTTTTAGTAAATACATGGTTACCGAACATTGATACGCAGCCAGCTTTAGCTAATCCACCGAGTTGGAGAGACAAGGTTGTACGTCGGATAAGCCTCCCCACTGAGAGGCTGTACACCAAACGATCCTTAGCGTAGTGCTATAATCCCTACGCAATACTACGCATACCATGATCACATCGCATTTATTAGTGTAAAACCGAATGTCACAATAAGTCGCACCTTTGAACTGCCTATTCTAGTAGGCTTTAAAAACTCGCGACTGTAGAGACTGCGTAAACGCTTACTTTTCGAAATGACGCTACGAATTAAGAATATCAGACACTTATGATGTGCCACTGTGTTGCGCAGCAGTAATGCTCGCGAAGGAGGAGGCAGAACGCGTGAGGCAGAGGCAAAATTCGTGCCCTCACGCCCCTAGCTTCCGCTGGAGGAGACGCCCTGGGCGTCGGGAATCGCAAGCCGATTCCCGGCCACCATAGGCGCGGGCTTGCGGACGGTGAGCAATGGGTAGCTCGCCATCCGGTATTTTGATGTCTGTTCATTTGGATGGTAAGGCAACCGCATATAAGTACCTACAGCATGGCCGTGTAGTGTAGGGTCTAAAAAATCATCCAGTTTTCACTCACTCCATACGTTCGAGATTATTTTTCACATGGGGATGAAAACTCTCAATTTACCGTTGAAACAATTTAATTTTTTTTTAAACGTTGCCCCGCATTAGGAATTTCTCCTGTATCGTGGGTGCGTTTACAAACATTTAAACTCACATACAAAAACCGCATTTATAATTGTTCCGTACGGGAAGCGAATCCGCAACACGCAGTGCAGCAGTCAATTGATTAACCACTGCGCCAACCGTGCCGTCAATTATGATTAATTAAACTCCCTCTGAAGCCATATTTGAACACACAAAACTATTTTTAATAACCACATGTTCATTGCTGCTGGCTCGTGCAAAAAATTTGCATATAAAATTGTTGACAAACTCCAAGCTTGGGAGACTCGGCTAAAATATTAAAGTTGTGTGTGAAAACTAATTAGCTGGAATATATAGAGCTCAAACGAATGCTTTCGAATTCATCTGTATCTGTCTGTTATTTGCACAAGCATTTTATAAATTGAAAATAACATGGATTTTGTGAACTTTAATTATTTAGAAACCTAAAATATTTCGAATGCCATTCTTACTTTTGCTCCTTTTACCTAATGCCCCAGAAAAAAGTAGAATGTTTACGGAGTCAGTAAAATCTTTATTTGATATAAATTTTGATAGTATCGTAGAATGAGACGGAGAAGTCCCTTTGTCGAAGAGCTCATCCTTGGAAAAACAATTCTTCTATCACCAGTAGGGCTTCTACCCGCAAATTGTCCCTGAGATTTCAATCACACGAGGCCTACTTATAAGTGCTTTGACGTTGGCATTTTCCAAAACGATATAGTAATGCTACATACATACAAAAGCAAGTACGTTTGAATAATAAAATTTTACTTCACATAGATGAAAATCTAAATTTTCACGAAAATATTACGACGGCTTTTGTACTGAAAAATAATATGTTAGTGACATTTGAATAAAGTGAACTGACTGTAACTGTGCCCTTGAAAGGTATTTTTATTTTTTCCAAAGAGTGCTTTAGTGTATAGATATTGTATTAGCAGCTGTGCCCACGGCCTACACACGCGTCTAATGTTCATAATATTAAAAAAGCTTTTAACGAGTCCTTACACAATCTATGTTCTTTGAAAAACATCTAGGGCCTCAAAGTAAGTTATTATTTATTAAAACGTAAAAAATAATGTTATGTGTTATTATGTTTTCCATTGGCAATATTACAGTCTGAATTTGTGCTGGGTTAAACACAACTGCCAAAACGTTTCCTTTCACTAGGAATTCTTTCGTATAATGGGCGAGTTTATAAACAAACCTCACATGCACAAACATTGAACCATAAAAAACCCGTCTGTAGGTCATACAAAATATTTTGTTCCATGCGGGAATGGAACTCGCAACCCGCTCAACCACTACGCATCGCCAACCGTTGTTTAGTGATCATCGTCTTCCAGCCTCTATCCCAATCGATTTCAGGTTGGGGAAACAAGACTTTTTTCTCCGTACTTCTCAATCAGCAGTCATCGCAATATTAACCTTTCTAGCCATATTTCTTTTCAGTTGAGCTACACGGCTACTGGCAAATGCATGCACTGACATGACAGGTCCACTCAAATCTGCGTGGTTCTTTTCTCAAAAGACCATTTCAGACTAATCTACATGGTCCTCATATGGCCTGAGCAAGATTATGTCTGGTTTCGGCCTTTCTTCTCAGAGTAGTCAGATAGGAAACGCCGAACTCATCTAGCTAATTATTTATTTTTAAAAGATGACGTATAAAAGTGATTCCAATATCCTATTTACAGAATAAACAATTTCATTTCATTTAATTTCACTGCCTGGATAGGCACTCAAATCTGTGTGGTTCCTTCCTCAAAAAAACATCTCAGGCAGAAATCTACATGGTCCTCGTATGGCCTGACCAAGATAATGTCTGGACTTTAAAAGAGACTGTGACCTCTGAGTTTTCTTCATAATTTTTTTGGAGGTCTGAATTTCCAGAAATAATATCATTTTTCATTTTTATCATTTACCAAAGCACACATCATTTATAGTTTACCTCTCAATAAAGTCTGGACGGCATTAAATGTCCTTGGATTTTTAGTAAAATTCTTGTTAGTGCTCGTGAATCGTGGGTGAGGATGCTTCATTAATTATTCGCTTCCACTTCAGATACGCTGATGTCAAAGGTTGAACAACCCTCGATGACTTCATTAAGTGTTGAAAATCTAAAAATATTGTGAGATAGTGTTAGATTGTAAGTGTAAGTTAGCTTTTTACCGCGGCTTCGCCCGCGTGGAGGTCGGGAATCATCCTACGGGAACGTACTGCCGGCAAAAGAAGTATCCTTGTCCTTACCTAGGCCAGGGTCTACCTGTGTGCCGAACATCGAAAGTTCAGCCGTTAAGGCGTGAAAAGGTAACAGATGGACAGAGACAGTTACTTTCGTAGGTATTTATTATTAGTATGGATATATCAGAGATGTTATTTTACTGGTTAATAAAGGATTAGGTGCCGTTCCTCATTGTGTACGGGTTTATTTGTCTCAGTCCTGGGTTCCCCGGGTCTGGCAAAGTTATATTGGGTTTTTCAATTAGGAATTTCTCATTAGCAGCCCGGATTGCCCTATTACTTTTTGGACTTAACAGTCCAATCACCAAAAGTACATACTTACTAACGAAAAAAGTATAACTGGCCAAATTTAATGTGCTTAATGTTGTGTTTTCTTAAAACAGGAAACACGGGACAAGGATCACTTAAAATCTTTTATGAATGAAAGATAAAAGAAAAATAAAACAAAGGGCTTCTTTCAAAGATAGCTATAGAGCTGAGAGTTCCAGGAATAAAATTACCTTTGAGTATTTTTAAATGTAAAACAAATATAATTAATTTAAGTTTCCAATTTTAAGTATCCAATCTAAGTACGCGATAATTAATAAAATCCCAAACAAAATCAAACAAATAAATTTAAATGGGTTTAAAAAGGAACTTAAAGAGTTGTTGTTGTAAAAAGTGTTATTATAATTTAAACGACTTTTTGATTGATACTGACATCCGAATGTAATTAATGTAATCTTTTAAACTTTGAAATCTCTCTTTGATAGTTTGACATTGAATAATACTTTGAAATTAACCTAGATAATATTTTTAACCTCTTAATGTAATATTAATTCGTACCTAATTATTAATTCAATATCAATATTAACTTATTATTTTTATTTTATCTTTTATTTTGTATTGCAATAATTTTATTTGTGTACTTATCTGATATTTGCACGCCCCACGTGGCAGAATGTGATGAAACAATTTATTAATTTAAGACCATGCAATGTACCATATTCGGACAAATAAATGAATTTGAATTTGAAATAGATAACCTTAAAATTACTAAAATAAAAAAGAACGGCCGTTCAAAAAAAAATTACGTGTAAGTTATCGCGCCGGATACTAAATGCTACAACGACAAAAAATCAATGGGCAACATAGTCCTAGTGTCAAAATGTACAAATTGCCTAGTGCCAAAATGTAATTTTGCCCAAATGCCGCTATGATAGAATAAATTAAAGCTGTAATGTTCAATTGTACAAATTGCTTAGTGCCAAAATATCGTTTTGCCCAAATGCCGCTATGATAAAATACATTAAAGCTGTAATTGTACAATTGATATAAAGTAAAAATGTCATATGTACAATCACGTGCATAAATATATGTATATGCACAACCCGCCTGCACTTTGGGACCTTGTTATTAAGTAAGTAAGATTTCATTCAAAATTATACTGGTTGGAGGTAAGTTTGTTTAATATGACAGGGTTCCATAGTGTGTTTATTAATGCACGCATTGTCAAACTGAGCTATCTGCTCTGCGCTATTGTTTGAATAATTGTAACAAATAAAAATAAAAAAATATATATATTTTAACGTTAAACAAAAAAAGACTTCTACTCGTACTTAATATTAAGTGTACTTAAACTCCTCCTAGGCGTGTAAAATATTTAACTTAAGAGCCCATCCTCAGAGCCATTTCTCCAAGTTACCAGAATCTGTAAGATAAAATAAACGACTGGGAGAAATAGATCGTAGCAAAAATATATTCAGAGAAAATTTATAGAGTGACAGACATTTCACTTGACAAAAGTACTAAAGAACATATAAATTTTAAATTCAAAATTTACTTCATAAGCACGTCATATACACAAAAATTCAAAATTCAAAAGTCATTTATTCAAACTAGGCTGAGAATCAGCACTTTTCGAACGTCAAAATTACATAAGACAGTCCCCCAAAACGCCCACCCTTCACCACTTCCTAGTGCTTTTGCTGGGAAGAAGAAGTGGCGCAACAAACAGCAGCACAGCTGTCTGTTCAGTTAGAAAAAAATAAAAAATGATTCTATACAACAGTATGTAAGACAATTTACAATATGCAAAAATAATTAAAATAATAAATTAAATAGCTATAATTAATAGCCATATGACAGCTAGCACACGCCAATATACCAACCAAAAGCATCGAGAACTATACTCAAGCAGAAATAAAAATAACTAAAAGTAAACAATATCTAAAAAAAAAGAAAAGCCTCCAGGCATAAAGGGCGTGCCCGCTTACATATAGCTGTAACTAGAAGTTACAATTGATAAACTAGGACCATCGAGGTAAAATAAATAATTGTCGAGGTCGCTGGCTAACCACATATTGCAATAAAAATCATAAAAAAAAATTAGTAATGAGTAGATTATGTCAACACTAAATTAAAATAAAATTAAAATAAATTGACTTACAAAGTAAAATTATAAACAATTATATAAACTCATATAACCTGTCAGTAGGTAAACTAATTCTGGAGAAAGAACATTTAAACATTGTCTTGAGTTAATCACAGCGACCATATATTCTTATCATTTAAGTAGTTATTGATAGAATAGTATGCCTTTGAACAAAGGTTGGACTTTAATTTAGTTTTAAACGCATTAAAAGGCAAATCTAGCAAAGAAGAGGGTAGCTTGTTATAAAAGGTTATACCAAGCCCAACAAATAAGTTATGAACCTTATGAAGCCGGTGAAAGGGAGCACGTAGTTTATCCTTACTTCTTGTGTTAACATTGTGAATATCACTGTTTTTAGTGTATAAGTGTATATTTTGCCTAATATACAGGGTGGCCAGAAATAATTGCGAATTTGAAAAAATGATTAAAAAAAAACTTAGTACAATTCACATACAAATTTTTATTTTTATAAAAATTTACATCTGGGAAATTCATTTCTTAAAAATAACGTCATCCAGGTGTGCACCATCCCGCTGCAAACATTCTTCGAATCTGAACCTCAAATTGGTAAAAACTCGCTGGCACATTGCACGGGGAATAGCTGCCATTTCTTCCCGGATATTGGTCTTCAACTGGTTAATCGTGGCTGGGTTATTGGAGTAGACTCTACTTTTTAGGTATCCCCACAAAAAAAGTCCAGTGGCGTTAGATCCGGACTTCTAGGAGGCCATGCAATGTCACCTCGGCGCGATATCAGTTTCCCAGCAAACATCTCGTTTACGACCGCCAAAGAGGCATTAGCTGTATGGCATGTCACGCCATCTTGTTGAAACCATGTCGCACGATTATAGGCTTCAAATTGTTGCAGTTGTGGATGTTCTGGATACCACAAGTTCGGCTGAACGCTTTCGAGTCGATAGAGCAGGATTACTTTGAACTGAAGCTCTAACTTGTTCAATTGTGTCTTCCGTTCTTGTTGACCTTGGGCGTCCCGCAGGCTTCTGTTTGAGAGTCGAACCAGTATCTTCGAACTTTCTGACCCACGATCGAATCACACTTTCTTTCGGACACTGATTTAGGTCATGTAATCCAAACTCACGCCGAAATAAACGCCGAACAATAACGCACGAATCGCGATTTTTGTAATAATGTTTAACGCAGAATGCACGTTGCGCTCCGGTGAAGTGATCCATCGCGACTAAATTTCCGGGAACCGAGCTACTTAACCCCACCACCCGCGCAGTCCCCTCTCTAAAGCTTCAAACGCAAGAGTGTTTTTAAAATCGTACGCCTTTCTGGCCCACCCTGTATAAGATGTTGGCGAAGATGAATTGTGATGCCACTGTGAGAATACCGATATCTTTGAAAAAAAATCTCAGAGAAACTCTGGCACCTAGCTGGTAAATTGCTCAAATAGCTCGTTTTTGAAGGACAAATATATTTTGAATATCTGCAGCTTTGCCCCACAGCAGAATACCATAGGACATAACGCTATGAAAATAAATAAAATAGACTAACCGAGCTGTGTCAACGTCAGTGTATTGTCTTACTTTTCTGACGGCGTAGGCGGCCGAACTGAGCCTTCCCGCTAGGCTCGATATATGTTGGCCCCACTGAAATTTGGCATCTACTGTTATGCCCAGAAAAACTGCCGAGTTTACAGTTTCAAGCACCTCTTTATCTAAGACGATGTTGGGTCCTAGATTTCTAACATTTGGAAGGGCAAACTTTACACATTTCGTTTTTTTGGCATTGAGAACTAGGTTATTTGTCGTAAACCAATCCGTAACCATTGACAGTGCACTGTTTACATCGTCAAAATCTTGTCTATTCTTGTCTACTTTAAAAATAAGAGAGGTATCATCTGCAAACAGTACAACTTCACAGATACCCTTTAAATAGAATGGTAAGTCATTGATATATACTAAGAACAAGAATGGACCCAGTATTGAGCCTTGAGGTACACCTAACTGAACTGGTAGCCCGGAAGATTTTACACCATCAACATCTACACATTGCGACCTATTATTTAAATATGAATTTAAAACGTTGAGAGCTTCGTTTAGCACACCATAATGACGCAGTTTACGCAAAAGCGTGTCATGGTGCACGCAATCAAAGGCTTTGGAGAGATCACAGAAAACTCCAATAGCATTTTGAGAGTTCTCCCATGCGTTAAATATGTGTTTCAGGAGAGCAACACCCGCATCTGTAGTCGAACGACCCTTTGTAAAGCCATATTGTTCATTATGAAGGAGGCTATTTAAATTAAAATGTCTTAGCAACTGCTTGAGTATTAGCTTTTCAAATATTTTGCTGAATGCTGGTAAAATAGAAATAGGCCTGAAATTGCCAACGTCATTTTTATTACCTGATTTAAATAATGGTATGACTTTACTACTCTTCATGAGGTCAGGAAAAGTTCCTAAATCAACACATTTATTAAAAGTAACAGCTAGATAGGGGGCTACGATGTCTATTATACTACTCAAAAGTTTAATGGAGATTCCCCAGTAATCACCAGTGTTTTTAGACTTGAGTGTGTTGAAAACATTAACTACATCACGAGGCGTTACATGTTCGAAGCTAAATAAGCGACTACTTTTAGACACACTACTAAACAAAAGGTTTTCAGCTTTAGATGGGGACGAATTTAAGGAGCGAGTCGTAGTTATAGGTATGTTGGCAAAAAAACTCATTAAACGCCTCAGCTACGTCAGCTGCTTTAGTAACTAATTTACTATCGACCATAATCTCAAGTTGTTTATCTTGCTTAACCGATTTACCCGTTTCATTGTTAATAATTTTCCAAGTGGTTTTTACTTTATTATTGGATTTTTTAATTGTATCGCTTAAAAATTTAGATTTAGCAAAAACACTAACCTTTTTAAATAATTTTGAATAATTTTTGACATACTCTAGGAAAGGAGTATCAAATCTATATTTTTTCAAACCATATAACTCGTATAGTCTCGCTCTACTTTTATAAATACCCGGAGTGGCCCATTGATTAAAGCTAACAGAGGTGCCATTAATGTCAATAGTTTTAGTCTTGAAAGTAGATTGGTACTCTTTTTGCACAACATCAAAAAGGGCTGCATACATTTCATTAGGATTCCCGTGTTCTATTATAGATGGTGTTATTCTATGAGCTATATTATTTTTAAATTTATTGGAACGACTAGCTGTATATGGCCTACATTCTATTTTATGCGGCTTTTTATGTAATGGCATGGGGAAACTAGCTAATAAACCACAGTGGTCAGACGTTAAGTCACTTAACACTAATTTATTTTTGGCATCACAATCACTAAATATATTATCAAGACAAGTTGACGAAGATGCCGTTATCCTAGTAGCTTCAAAAAACAAGTTAATTAAATTATAAGACCTAAACAGATTAAGAAGTCTAATACTTAATGGAGTAACATCTAAAATATTAATATTAAAATCTCCACATAAAATGATATTAAATTAAAGTAAATATTATACACAAAGTTTGTATATCCAATACACCCTCATAAATTTTAATTTATAAACACCAAATATGCGTCTAAAATCAATAATCTTTAACACCCAAACCAGTTATGCACTTATAGTGTTTGACACTACAAAATGGTTTAGTGAGGACGTCAGCCAACATGGATTCAGTGGGTACATGTCTCAGCTCAATGTCTTTACTATTCCTTAACACCTCCCTAATATAATGATACTTTATATCAATGTGTTTACTGCGTGCGTGGAACATTGGGTTTTGAGCCAAAAAGATTGCTCCCTGCTTATCGGCATGAACAACCACTCGAGTGTACCTCACAATTTCTAGCTCCCTCATAAGACTATTCAAATAGACTGCTTCTTTCATAAATTCAGATAGACTTCTCACAAGTCGATGTAGCCACGCTACGTTGTTTTCTTGATTGCCAAGATACGCATGCACCACCTAAAATGAAAGCATATCCAGAATATAATCGCCTGTCTAGCAAACAATTAGCCCAATCAGCATCCGAAAAACCCTTAACACAATCACCAGTTATCTTGTATACGAGGCTGTGTCGCATTGTCCCCTTAAGGTAACGTAATATGCGTTTCGCTGATTTCCAGTCGCATGTTTCTGGTTTCGTTAACTTTTGACTTAGTTTACTCACTGCGTTTGCAATATCGGGCCTAGTTGCGTTGCTCAGGTAATTTAAGCAACCTATTAGTTCTCGACTTTTGAATTCGTTTCCATGGGAGTTGCACATTTATTACAATTTTCCATATTAAATTGTTTTAACAATTTTTTTATATGTCATACGAGACTGGTAAAATGTTTTTCTCCTTATCTGTGCTGTAATAATCCAAATGAATGCTGAATAATTGTTCAAAAGGTTGCGGAGCCATGAAAAATGTTCCGTCTCCAAAAAAAATTTTGGTAATCCTCGCTGAATTTGAACGTTTTTAAACCCAATTTCGTGCCAAATAGTAAAATCTTTTCTTTCTGTCCATCCTGCCAGAGCAAGAAATTTTCCTTCAATATCGAAGGCAACTGTACTTCTTCCAGTGTTTCAAATTTTGTTGACTGTACTTCCAAAAAGTTTTTCTTGTCCTATTTAATGTTTGTTTTTTAGAGACAAACGTAAGAGTCGTCAATCTCTTCATTTTCGAAACATTCTTCAAATATCTCTTTTACTGAATCAAAACTTTCACACACTTTTTCTTTACATTTTCAAAAATTAGGCTCAGTCGCTAGTGCGCTGGCATAATTATGTTTTATCTTTTGTACATTTTGACAATCTAACAATTAGACCCGTACGCATTATATCATAATTATTTTTTGTCATTTGCACATTCATTTAAATTAAGACTTTTGTACATTTTGACACAAGGACTATGTTGGCCATTGATTTTTTGTCTTTGTAACATTTAGTATCCGGCGCGTAAGTTATAAGTTTATAACAGCAAGCTAATTATTATTTTTTTTTTTTTTTGTAATGCCAATAAACGCATTTTTCTTTCTTTCTTTCTTTTCTTTCTTTCTTTCTTTCTTTCTAATTGCGTAACATACTTTCAATCACAATCCGAAAGATTTTGAAGGATATCCATTGCTTCCTGTTTTAAA
Source organism: Xanthia togata (assembly GCA_963853775.1). Taxonomy (NCBI): domain Eukaryota; kingdom Metazoa; phylum Arthropoda; class Insecta; order Lepidoptera; family Noctuidae; genus Xanthia; species Xanthia togata. Next base: position 2,463,767 of record OY970797.1, on the reverse strand, counting down.
AATTAGTTTCCTCAGCAACGTAAATAACGTAATTAATAACATAATATAAAGGTATCGACATTAAACGGTTGGCGCAGTGGTTAAGCAATTGACTGCTGCACTGCGTGTCGCAGGTTCGATTTCCGCATGGAAAAAATATCTTAAAATAGGATAACCTGTATTCTAAGATACAGTGTTCGGCCAAATAATTATTTTAACATGATGTACTCGTATTACAACAAATGAAGCTGTTGATGTTATTAAGCTTCTGTAATTTTGTTATGTTTAGTGTAAAGTAAATAAAATGTCATGTTACATAATACGTTTCAGTTTATGATTGGGGAATTAACTGCCTAATTGTGTTCATTTTTAGTGTAAAACCTGTAAGACTACTATACATAGTGCAATCCACGACGACGCGCCCCACTCCGCTCCGCTCCGTATTAAAGAACAGCATGTCGATTCCCGTAACCACTTCACCGTGAAAACATGTGAAGTGAGCGTGGAGTGAGCTGTCAGTGTCATCTCACCCTGTTGGAATGACAACTCACTTCACCTAAGTTTTCACGGTGAGATGGTTACAGAATAGCACTGCAGCTTACAGTACAGTAATCGCGGAGTGGGGCGCGTCGTCGTGGAGTGCACTATCTGTACCGCCTTCTGTGATGTATGTGAGCAGGGACTCCGTGTAGGCACCGCCTTCTGTGTTGGTTATTACTAAATCAGAGTCCCTGGTCACATACATCACCACTAGGTGATGTATGTGAGCAGAGACTCCGTGTAGGCATAGTCCTTTTGTGGTGGCCACTGTTACTACGGATTTAATTATGTGATAGATACATGGTGCTCACATATTTACAAACATTGTGAAAGTAGACGATTTTCCTAAAATTTTACAGTCAATAAGTCAGTGTGCGAGGAAGTAATCTAATCACAGAATGTAAAATAAATGTAATATATTTATAAATTATACAATTGAATTAGCAACCAGTTTGATTTTGTCTAGATTCCAAATCATCTTATGGAGCAGGACAAGCTTGTTTCTAAGCATTCTTATCTTGGATATAATCTTCTAATTTGTAGTATGCTTGTACTCGTACTTTAAATATGAGTTTTAAATTTCCTTTTATTTAATTTCAATATATCACAATGTATTTTGTTGTAACATTTAACACAGTACCCCATAAAAGATGTATGTACTTTAGATAATCTGAAAAATTGTTAATCTATTTTATCTTTATTTCTAGTATTAAAATTATGTCTATCACTTATTTTATTAAAAAGATGTAGATTTTTGACATACATAATATTTTCATAAATTTTTTCATAAATTAATTAGCAAGGTACCGTCATAATATTAATCTTTTTAAATAGTTCCCTGAGAGATTCGAGGCGACGTAGATTATAAATGGCTCTGACAGCTCTCTTTTGCAAAATAAAGATGGATTCAAGCTAAAATAGATCAAACGCGCGATTTCTACGTCTGTTATAAGCGACCGAGCTTAGCCGCCCCGCGAGAGATGTTATGTGAGGTCCCCATTGTTTGATTATTCTTCATTCAATATGATGTCACATTCGCTACTTCTAACATAAAGTAAATTTAAATCTAATGCATCTGTTTCTATTTTTTATTTAGTACCAAATTATTTACATTAAGCCAATCTTGGACCTGAAGAATAGAGCTATTCACGTCGTCAAGATTTTGTGACCGTTGGTTGATTTTAAAGATCGATGATGTTTCATCTGCAAATAACACCATCTTCGGTGGATTTTGAATTAATTCGGGTTAATCTTTAATGTAAACTAAAAAGAGGAATGTTGGGCACATTCCTCTATATACCGAACCTTGAAGAACGCCCATAGGGGCCAGGGTTGTAAACTTATTCTAATTAATTCTAGGCGAACGCTCGCTAATGGCACCCCCTGTGGGGTGCGAACCCCAATGTGGGACAGGTTGGATCAAACAAGGATAATTATTATTATCTAGGGAATTTAAAACTACAGGCTCAGAATCGACGCGGGCTGGCGCATCGTCGAGCTATTTTCAAGGGTGCCCGATGGTTGATGTCGGATAGTCTAATGTCATTCGCGCGGTAAATTCTAATTGTGCGATGCAGGATTTGTGTAAGGTCAGGATTTTGTGTGAGGTCAGGTATTTAATGCGTAGTTCGCATGTGGCCATGTAGTTGCCGCCACAGATCGATTAGAGCGCCGCACAATTAATAATGATAAAGCGGTCCTGCATGACGAGAACCTTGTAAAAGCTGAAAAAGATTAGCAGATTAAGTATCTAGACCTGGCTCGCGAGGTTGTCGATATTTGGGATATGGATACCGCCGTCATTTTGCCGGTAATCGTAACGGCTCTCGTTAGGCAGCTGGATCAAGGGCTGGATCCAGAAAGCGGTACTTCTGGACACGGCGCCTATCGTTGGGAGCTTCCTTTCTCAGGAGCCCTGGACTGGCCTTGACTGGTAGCTTGGACCCTGTTCCCGATACCAGTGGGCTACTATTTTTTTTATATTTTTAAATCTTTTTCTTTTGTTTATATAAAAAAATGCAATCAATTTTGTATAAAAATTCAATAAACGAAATAATATATATAATTATTATATAATAATACAAACCTTTGCAAAAAAAAAAACGGGCACCTTACAGTCATTGGCTTTTCTATGGATGATATTAATATTTTTAGTATGTCATTAGCATAAATGACTAGTAATTTCTTATTATCAATGAGAATAATATAGTTTTTAACACTTAAATCCTGAAAACGCTGTTTTGGTCAATGTAAACAGAGAGCAGTGTTAAAATGGAATTTTTTATCGGTATAGTGAAATTAAGACTACGAGTATTTTAAGGTATTTTAATTAAAAAAAAACAATAAAAAATAAAAATTAATACCGAGTATGACCTCCTCTTGCAGCGATTACGGCATGTAGTCGTCTTGGCATGCTTTCCACCAGGCGTTTGAGGGTATCTTGTAGAATGTGTTCCCACTCAGTCGAGATCACATGTTTAAGCGCCCTGATGTTTTGTGGAAGTGGTTGGACAGATCTTACTCGCCTTTTTAGGAGGTCCCAGACGTGCTAAATCGGGTTAAGGTCGAGGCTCCGCGCTGGCCAATCCAAACGACGAATACTGACCTCTTGCATATAAGCATCTACGTCGCCAGAACGGTGAGCCCGAGCATTATCGTCCATGTAAATGGCATGTTCACTAATTAAAGTCATTGCGAGATGTGCATTTCAGTAAGGATTTCAGTTATATACCTTTGCAGATTTAGTGAGCCATTTTCTATGAATACTATCTCGGTACGATAGCTGGAAGTTACGCCCGCCCAAAACATAACGGACCCTCCACCTTAAGGGGAGATTTCTTCGAAACACACGCTGGCATAGCGTTCCCCTGCTCTTCGTAACACTCGCCGACGTCGGTCCTCACCATTCAGACAAATTCCAGCATCATCGGAGAAGAGTACGTTACTTCAGTTACCTGGTGTCCAAGATAGGCAATTTCTAGCAAACCTCAATCGACCAATCCGGTGCTCACGGAGTAACTTGGGAGCCCACGCTCGTCGTCGACTGCGTATATCAGCCGCTAAAAGTCTCGTCCTTACTGTCCATAGGCTAACTTTTGCTCCTCGTGCCTCTTCAAGGTTTCTTTTGAGGTCTATGTAACTGAATTTGCGGTTCCTCAGCGCCTGCGTCACTAAAAAGCGGTCGTATTGGCTACACCACTCTTCCAGCAGCGCTATAATTTTACTAGCTCTTATTGCTTTTTCTGCCATTACAATCGACACAAAGATATCTGTTTTAAGTCACATTATGGCAGGATTATGCGGCAAACATAAATTATTCTTCTAAAAATAACGAGGAGTTAGTTTTAGTTACTTGATAACCTTTTACCCACAAACCCGAAAAAGTAAGTAAAAGTTACAAACTGAAAAAGGGATTATTATTTTTTTAAACAAAAGTTTCGAATTTGCTATTCACTTTTTTTCATACTCAGACTCTTTAGTAAGTGCCAGTAACATAGTTTGGCTATTAAAACCTCTTTAGAACTAAATGTTTACCAATAATGTAGAAAAATCAAAACCACCCGTTTTTTTTGCAAAGAAGTGTATACAGGGTGGCACATTTAGATCGGTCAGTATGGGAAAGTCTGAAACTATAAGACATACGAAGATCTCTTCCTAGGAACCATGCTCGGGAATCGAACCCGGACGTTTTGAAAAATAAAACTAACACTATTTCTATTTAGATATCAATTGTGTAGGTCTTAAGCAGTAAATGTTACTATCAATATAAAAATATAAATATATAATGTATACCTACATGATATATATATATATATATATATATATATATAGGTTATCGGCTGTATGCGCTTGTTCCAAAGACCAAGACGAATGATCAACAAAAGCATTTCCATAATCACCATCCTTGGTTGGCGAATTCTGAAAATAAAATGTTATTATAAGCAGACAAATAAAGGCTCATTCTTCTTACGAAACAATAGGTACCTTTAACGCCTTTCAAGCTTCTTACAAAAGAAGATTATTTTTCTTTTCCGGATACAATAAGAAATGGAATCATTACAGTGACTGGACACAATAACAAAAGTAATATCTATATTTTACTGTCAGTACAAGACGAAACTATGATTCAGTTGGTAAAGTTAGTTTAGTTGAAATAAAAACCGGGAAGCACTGAATTCAGCCAATCAAGTACGATTCCAGAACAATTCAACTGTAAATAACTGTTCGCCCTGATTAGTTTTAATGGGAAATTCAATTGTTTCAGTGAGTTAGGCCAGTTGTAATTTTGTTGGCTCATTTGACATTAAAGTTTGATGATTTCATTAACATCGTGAACACAATTTGCAGTAGGTGCCTGTTAAAATTGTTTTAAACTGTTTCTTTATTTTGTTTTTCTTTCTTTATTGAAGTGTTTCAGTTTTCATTTACAAAACATAAATCCACCAATTGTATAATGTAACCAAAACATTTTTATAAAGCATGAATATTTTTGCGTGTGCAATTAAGAGTAGATACTAATATATTAAACAGCTTTCTAATTACGCAACATATTTTCGTAAACGATAATAACAAATGTTTCATTTTGACAGTTCAACAACATTCATTGCGTCATTTACGTTGCTCTGCAGTTTTTTTTTCGAACTTACGGAGCAATGGATTAGCAATCTGTTTCAAAACGATTCAGATTCGGATTGATTTTGCATTACGTAATTAGGGTACTGGTTATAATAGTTATTCCTACATTCTTTGATTTCGGTAGAGTTATATGTGTAGTACGAATCCACACACCCTCGTTATCATTAATTCAGTAATTACATATAATACATAGAAATTATAAAAAACATCTATAAAACAATGTACAACCAGATACAGGCAAGTGAAAGGTTTTATCATAATATTTCTATATTACTCGCGCCTTAATTAAGCATAACTGGCGGCGTAGTGTGGGTGTACTATTTACAGATACACCTCTGCTTAACCTTTCGGGGAAATGAGGCGTGATGAGATGTAATTACTACATAAATGAATGATAACGTGGGTGTGTGGATTCGTGCTACGGTTGTACGTTGTTTTATAGATAACAGTTTTATAGAATTTTGTTTCACATATTTTTTTTCTCATAATTATTATCATTTCATAGAATAATCAAGACGCAGAATACTTACGCAAAATTTTAATAATTGATTTTTGTTACAAATAAAATTTAATGTTTCGATATTCATATCATCGAATAACAATTCAATATTCTTTACCCTCATACTTGTATTGTTTAGTTAACATTAAACTTATTACCAAGAAAATCATTTTATCGAGTGACAGTTTCTAAACGTTTCAATTCATACCTTTGAGTACATGCATACCCTCCTATAAAATAATAACTATTTTATAATAAAATTGATAACACTATATTCCGTAGTATTGTTATGTGAAACTGGTTCGTAACTGTCGGAGTGCCGTAATAGTTACAAGATCGTGCTCATATCATAGTTAGAAGATTGAAGACTTTTTAGGGTTCCGTAGCCAAATGGCAAAAAACGGAACCCTTATGGATTCGTCATGTCTGTCTGTCCGTCCGTATGTCACAGCCACTTTAACTATAAGAGGTATACTGTTGAAACTTGTTAAGTAGATGTATTCTGTGAACCGCATTAAGATTTTCACACAAAAATAGAAAAAAAAAACAATACATTTTGTCGGTTCCCCATACTTAGAAAAGAAACTCAAAAAAAAAAAACTAACCCATACGTGTGGGGTATCTATAGATAGGTCTTCAACAATAATATTCAGGTTTCTAATATCATTTTTTTCTAAACTGAATAGTTTGTGCGAGAGACACTTCCAAAAATGTGCCCCCCCCCCCCGTTACTTCTAAAATAAGAGAATGATAAAACTAAAAAAACTATATAATGTACATTACCACGTAAACTTCCACCGAAAATTGGTTTGAACGAGATCTAGTAAGTAGTGTTTTTTTAATACGTCATAAATCGTAAAGCGCAATTGCTGCTACGGACCCTTCATGGGCGAGTCCGACTCGCACTTGGTCGCTTTTTTTTAAATTGAATATTATTGCATTTGTTAGTTGTCCAATACAGAACTTTGATTAGCAGAGTTGATTGATTGAACTGTTCAGGTGTGTCTGTATTAATAACCGATGTGACCAAAACACCAGGGTTTTTAACCGTTTATGATTATCACACATGATCATGTTAATGAAATTGCCAATTTACGTGATTATTTATGTACAACTGACGGTCAAAATTCATTTTCACTATAAAATTATATCAACGTTAAAAATATTTACTAGTTAAAATATCGAACAAATTTTGATATAGGTAGTATGAGTTGAAAAAAATTTAGGTAGATTGGAAATTATATTATTGATTTATCGATTATGAACTTAAGTGTACTAAATGTTGAGAGTTTGAACTTAGGTACCATCGACATTTTAATCACCCGGCATTTATAATTATAACGTAGCGCGTTTTAAGCTTAGTTATAACAATTTTCGATATTTCGATACAGATAGATATTAAAATTTTCGATGTTTTGAACTTTGACATTTTACCCGTAGGTATTTTAATTTTCGACGTTCAAATATGTACCCATATTTATGTATAAAATTATGAACGTCTATTTTTACATTTTCATTGAAATAAAATACCATGGAAAAATACCGAACAAACAATATTCGTTAAAACATTATTCTATTGTTTAATAAGTTTGTTAATAAAAAAAAAATGTGGTTATAAAATGCATTGAATTGTGTTTCTGTAAAATATGTTTCGTGAAAGTAAATAGTCGTTAAAACAATAATATTCGAAATTAAAATACAAGCCAAATATTATATGAAATATTTGTTGCGAAACTAAATTCTATGACATAAAACAAGGGAGCACCGTCTACACTGCCTTCACAGGTTTTCATTTAATTTACAACTACTGAAAAATTAACGTTCTATCATTATATTTTTTTCTATACACATTACAACGTTATAATCTTCCAGGAAAATTATGCGCTTCAGAAATCATCGTCTACATATCTTCAGAAAAATGAACACGCGATGATGACGTTTAATATGTCTAGAGCTGTGGGGGGTTAGAAATTTTCGAAATAACTCTCTATCTCTCTCTATAAAATATTTTTTTTAAAATGGCAGATGACGATGTGCGACCGGAGTAGGTAACCCGACAGAGAGAAAACCTCATACAAAAATGATAAGTGCACTACAAAGTGCGGAGTAGGTACCTACAAAACTTAATAGCTTTGCCTCTATGGGGGTTAATGTGTAGCGCAACGTTCGTGCTTATTCGGAAACACGAGGATTACCAAAGCACATACCTTTTCTGGGTTAACTGTATATATATCTTACGTATGAAGCGTGTTTTGTTTTGACTGTAGTGCAAACAGCTGCGGTGACTATGTTAATATAATTTTGAGCGTTTACCGACGTATAATGCAATATGATATTGTTATGGCTTCATACAGTAAAGGAAGTGGTATCCGGTGTAATATCAAAATTGCTGTAGTTGTGGATTCACCGGAATTATTCTGCGAAGAGGTAAACAAGATGTGTACTAACACACACTGTATAATATATCTAATATTCAAAGTCAAAGGCCAATAATTTATTTCAATTAGGCACATAAAAGGCACTTTTGAACGTCAAAATTTACAAAAAAAAGAATTGATTCTAGTCGCCCCTTCCAAAGAATTTTCGTTTTCGTATGGAGAAGAATGGGCAAGCAACTCCACCGTTACGCTTTTAAAATGTTTTCACAATATCTTGTATACATTAATTATATAATTATATGTAAAGACGATGTACCTACAATAAGATTACTATACCACGATAGGTAAAAATAATGAAAAATGAAGGAATGACAGAAAAATTAATTATGTGATAGATGCATGGTACTCACATATTTACAAACATTGTAAAATTATACGATATTCCTAACATTTTAAAAAGTAATACTAATAAGTCAGTGTGTGAGTTCAAGTAATCACAGAATGTAAAATCAATGTTATAAAAATTAATGCAATACAATTAAATTAGCAATCAGTTAGATTTTGTCAAGATTCTAAATTGTCCTATGGAGCAGGACCAGCATGTTTCCAAGCATTTTTATCGTGGATATAATCCTCTAATTTGTAATATGCTTGTTTATAAAGTGAACTTTTTATATAAGTTTAAAATTTTCTTTAATTTTATTCTAATATAGGTATCACAAGGTATTCACAAACATAACACAGTTAGTACCCCCTAAAAGATGTATGTACTTTAGATAGTCTGAAAAATGAATGATTTATTTTATCTTTATTTCTAGTATTAAAATTATGTCTATCACTTATTGTATTAAAAAGATGTAGATTTACTAAACAGATAAATACAATTTGAATTCCTGTCGGGGCACCGTTGCTTGTGTCGTTGTGTGGAACACTTTTTATTCCAAGAGGTCCCCCAGTTTTGGCAGGGCAGTTGTTTTTTTTTTATGCATTTTAGTGACATGTTTTATTTTAAAACATTTTCAAATTCAAATTCAAATTCAAAAGTCATTTATTCAAATTAGGCTGAGAATCAGCACTTTTCGAACGTCAAAGTTACATAAGACAGTCCCACAAAACGCCCAACCTTCACCACTTCCTAGTGCTTTCGCTGGGAAGAAGAAGTGGCGCAACAAACTCCCCAGCAGCACAGCTGTCTGTTCAATTAGGAAAAATAAAATGATTCTATACAATAAGTACTTATGCAAAATAATTTACATAACACAACACAAAACATTAAATTATTAGCCATATGACAGCTAGCACACGCCAATATACCAACCAAAAAACATCGAGATCTATACTCAAGCAGAAATAAAAATAACTAAATTTAAAGAATATCTAAAAAAGAAAATAAAGCCTCCAGGCATAAAGGGCGTGCCCGCTTACATATAGCTGTAACTAGAGTTATAATTGATAAACTAGGACCATCGAGGTAAAATAAATAAACAGTTAATTACTAATAACAATAACAAAACCATGATCAGCAAGACGACCAGTCACCACAAGCAGTACCCGTTCACGAGCTTAACGCAAAGATCAGCCATTACCCCCCTCGCCATATTTGAGGGAAGGAGGCAACCCGACCCCCGACGCTACCGCAAGCAGTGACATCTAAGGGAGCATGACGAACTTGCTGCCAGTTTTTTAGGAAAAAAATAAAATATGATCAGTTTGTCGAGGTCGCTAGCTAACCACATATTGCAATACAACTCATGAAAATCATTCTAATGAGTAGATAATATCAACAAAAAATTAATAAAATTAAAATAAATTGACATATAAAGTCAAATAAAATGAACAATTTACCTAAGCTTATATAACCTGTCAGTAGGTAGGCTAATTCTGGAGAAAGAACATAAACATTGTCTTGAGCCAATCACAGCGACCAACTATTCTTATCATTTAAGTAGTCGTTGATAGAATAGTATGCCTTTGAACAAAGGTTGGACTTTAATTTAGTTTTAAACGCATTAAAAGGCAAATCTAGCAAAGAAGAGGGTAGCTTGTTATAAAAGGTTATACCAAGCCCAACAAATGAGTTATGAACCTTATGAAGCCGGTGAAAGGGAGCACGTAGTTTATCCTTACTTCTTGTGTTAACATTGTGAATATCACTGTTTTTAGTGTATAAGTGTATATTTTGCCTAATATATAAGATGTTGGCGAAGATGAATTGTGGTGCCACTGTGAGAATACCGATATCTTTGAAAAAATCTCTCAGAGAAACTCTGGCACCTAGCTGGTAAATTGCTCGAATAGCTCGTTTTTGGAGGACAAATATATTTTGAATATCTGCAGCTTTGCCCCACAGCAGAATACCATAGGACATAACGCTATGAAAATAACTAAAATAGACTAACCGAGCTGTATCAACGTCAGTGTATTGTCTTACTTTTCTGACGGCGTAGGCGGCCGAACTGAGCCTTCCCGCTAGGCTCGATATATGTTGGCCCCACTGAAGTTTGGCATCTACTGTTATGCCCAGAAAAACTGCCGAGTTTACAGTTTCAAGCACCTCTTTATCTAAGACGATGTTGGGTCCTAGATTTCTAACATTTGGAAGGGCAAACTTTACACATTTCGTTTTTTTGGCATTGAGAACTAGGTTATTTGTCGTAAACCAATCCGTAACCATTGACAGTGCACTGTTTACATCGTCAAAATCTTGTCTATTCCTGTCTACTTTAAAAATAAGAGAGGTATCATCTGCAAACAGTACAACTTCACAGATACCCTTTAAATAGAATGGTAAGTCATTGATATATACTAAGAACAAGAATGGACCCAGTATTGAGCCTTGAGGTACACCTAACTGAACTGGTAGCCCGGAAGATTTTACACCATCAACATCTACACATTGCGACCTATTATTTAAATATGAATTTAAAACGTTGAGAGCTTCGTTTAGCACACCATAATGATGCATTTGTCATGCTAGGTGGCTTTAATGAAGCACTAAGGCCTCTGCCTCGAATTTTGCGGGCAGCGGGGCGGCGGCGGCGGCGGCGCGGGAGCGGCAGGATCTTATGCGTAAAATCAAATGAACCGGTTCTCGAAAACAGCGGCGCGGGGGTGGGCAACGAGCGGTGCACTCCAGTCAAGCGGTGACTGCCCGCGCCGCCGCCGCCGCCACCCCGCTGCCCGCAAAATTCGAGGCAGAGGCCTAAATGTGGTTTATACTCGCGGCAAGGCGAGGCGCGGGGTAGGTGGCGTGGGGATAATATGTTTGTTTTGCATGTACATCCTACCTATGTAATATGTGTGCCAATAAATTATATAGTTTCGGAATGTGCTCATCAAGGCCTTCAATTATATACCCATATTGTAATAAATTAAGTTTTTTTTTACACAACTGAGTATGGAGTCATACTGCCGCCTTATTGATTTTTTCCTATGTAAAAATTATAGCCTGTGTCACTCGGGATGATGTATGGATTATAATGATATCCCATACATCTAAATCTGTTCAGGCATTTAAAAGTTATGGTGGAACAAAGAAACTCAAATACATACATACATGAACCCTTAAAAAAAATACACTCCTTTTTGGGCAGTCGTGTAAAAACGTATTTATCTTTCTTTTTGTTATTAGAGTCACTTAATTACTGCCTTGTTGGTCTCGTTGTTGCCAGCGCGATTCCTAAGCTTCAAAGGGGATTTTTGCAAAAAGGTGTCTGGGTTCTTGCCAGGTCTTAATAGTAACTGCCACTGTAACGACCCTGCTAGGGCAGATAATTAAATAAAACTAAACAAAAGGTACAGGTCGTATATTGTATAAAAAAGTAATGATATTGACTCCAGCAGTAAGCTGGCGTGAGTTCTCAATATCGAGCGCGTGTTAATGTATAGCCCACTTTAAGAAAACCACTATCCTAGTAGTTCCCAACACGTAGGTGACTGGTAGCAACCAGGTAGATACTTTGGTCCTTCAACGGCAGTAAGGGCAGCTCGTATGGTTGTCCAGCCACAACCTTCGCAGCGGCGGTGATAAAAATTAAATCCAGTTCGGCTCGCTTCGGCCAGATGACCTAACAACACCTCCGCTTCCCCCCTCGGGGAACATAGCATAGGCATTATAGCAGTTACGTTAGTAACAGAAATTCCTGACTTTAAACGTTAGCCTCTGCTAATTGAACCTGCAATACTTCGTTGGTCACGTCCACCTGCAATGTACGTGTCATTACATTGATTCTGTAACACGAAACCCAAATTGAAGAGCATCACGTGCCTGTATTTGTTTGTATTTTTTCTGTCTGTATTTTTTTATACTCTTCTACAGGCAGTTGAGTTTGTCACTTCCCCCCATACTGAACAATTTTCGCTATGGGTGCCAATTATTAACTCATACTAGTAGGTATAGGTAGGTATACTGAATTAGGCCAAAAACATACTTTGTTCGGAAAATAATGTCAGCTCCTAGTAATGTACAAACCATTCATTTACCAAAATGTCTTTTATATGCCTTTCTGGAAAGTAGAATATAATCCTATGCTTATCTTTGAACTGCTTACGACTTCTAAGGCCATTTTTGTGTAAGAAATTTTAGAATTTTCTAAATATTTAATATGAACTTACAACAAAGACTGGCTAGCTTATTTTTTAAGTGCTTGCAAATATTCGTATACATGACCTAATTGAAGTATAGGATGATTTATGCTGAGCTGTGCTGGGTCCGAGCTGAGGCATGGTCGAGGCAAATATGCATTATGCAACGCATAACTTATTTACGATGACTTACGTGAACACCCGTTACAAGTCTGTCTCTTGGACGGCCTACAATACAATTAATTGGGATATATTTAATTAATCCTCTCTATCTTATTGGCCTATTCATGATACTCGCTTTTTTTTTAAAATAAATGAGCCTCAATTTTTTTTTTCCTTTTTTCGAAAATGGGAATTTTGTGAGGATAAAAAAGAGACATTTGATATATTTAGAGTGTCCATTTATATTTTGTAGGAAATCAAAATGGGAATTGTTAGGGCTTGGATTTAATACATGCCCAATGAATTTGCGATACCCGTCTTGTGGGGCTATTCTGTATAATTTCGAATCGAACGTCGCTCAAGTATGCATACAATTTGACTTGATTTTGAACTTATTCTTAAAACAAATCATCCAGAATCATCATCATTTCCAAAACAAACCGTGTCAGTGAGTACTCGACTGTACGATACTCTTGATACAGGAGGTTCATAATACGAATGCCTGAATATTCCCGGAGTTTATTAACATGCCCCAAATATTTGCCACCCTAATGAGTACGGAGTTTGTTTGGTCCTAAGATGAGATATTAATAAACTTCTTTTAAAATAAATCCCAGCTTTTGTGTTATCTTTAGCAAAGGTAAAAGGAACAAAGTAGATAATTGTAAAATATAAAACTTTTGTGCTATTTAGGTCGTTTATGTATACGTTTTAGGTACTCGTAAGCGGAATCAACAATTACTTTTTTTACAAAGTAAGTAAAAATAGAACATAGACAATATTGAGAGTAACACCGAAAACATTTCACTTTGTAAAATTTAAAATCCACACAAAGGTTTCGAATTGTAAATATTTTATATTTATCTCTACACCACCAATATTTTTTTTTTACCTTTTTCTTCCTATTATTTGAGAATGTTTTCCAAATAACACAAGAGAAGTAATAACACTTTTCATATTATCCAGCGTATTTACCTACCTATATTTTGCGAAGTTTTCCGAAATGTGGCATATTGTTGAGACTAATAAAAATACAAGTAATCCTGTGAGCAAACTTGCTTAAAGTCGGTAATATAGATTGTAAAATATGCTCAATAAAATACTAAGTTTGTAAGCTGATGTGAAGGTAATATTTTATTAAATTTAGGTGAAACATTGTGTTCTAATGTAAAAAAGAACATAATTTCGTATGCCTACCTAATAATACTGGTGTATGAAGAACATTTTTCGCAGGGAATGAAACTCTATGAAAATACACAGGATCGCAAAAATTCCGGGTCGCTAATAAATGGCGTGCTAGTTTCTTAAATACATAAGAATAATTTGTGAAACTATAGTATATTGAAGATGACTGATTAATATATATAAAGAAGTAATATATATAAGAATATTTCGCTTCTATCTTATGACAGCAAAAATACGCTTCGCAGTAAATCTTAAAAAATAAAAGATTTTTTGTCAATTTAATATTCTGTATTTCCTCCACGAGCCCGTATCACTTCATTAAGACGATGTGACATGCTGTTAACCAAATTTTTAATACGATTTTGGTCTATGTTTGCCCATTCTTCTACTAGCGCATTCCTTAACTTGTGTAATGTAACGGGAGCAGGAGAGCGTTGAATCACGTATCTCCCGAGATCGTCCCATGCATGTTCTATGGGATTCAAGTCTGGGCTGCGAGCTGGCCACTCCATGCAGGTAATACCGACGTCTTGAATATACATATTGATCAAACGAGCACTATGTGGTCGCGCATTATCGTGCATAAAAATGGAATTTGCACCCATATTCACTAAGAAAGGACCAGCATGCTCATTTAAAACCTCTTCTCCGTATTTGACAGCAATCAGAGAACCATTTTCTATGATCATTAACTCCGTGCAATCCTCTGAAGATATCCCAGCTCAAACCATTATTGATCCTCCACCGAATGGCACCTTTACTTCAAAACACGCTTGATGATACTGTTCTCCTGGTCGTCTAAATACTCTTCGTCTCCCGTCATGCGTAAATAAACAAGATCTGGACTCACTCCGTGTGATCCTCTGAAGATATCCCAGCCAAAACCATTATTGATCCTCCACCGAATGGCACCTTTTCTTCAAAACACGCTTTATGATACCGTTATCCTGGTCGTCTAAATACTCTTCGTCTCCCGTCGTGCGTAAATAAACAAAATCTGGACTCATCGGAAAACAACCTTGGACCAATCTTCATGTACATCGAATGTGTTCTCGAGCAAACCGTAACCTGGCAACTCGATGTTCTCTGAGCAGTTTGGGGCCGTTTGCTGGTCTATAAGGCTTTATATCAGCTTCACAAAGACGTCGCAGAATCGTATCAGAGCTCACATTGTTGTGATAAATTTCTTGAAGACTGTTTCGGACCTGAACAGCCGTGAGATGTCGATTTCTTAACATAGTGCTCACGATGAATCAGTCATCTCGTGTAGTTGTGCACCTTGGCCTGCCATTTCCTGGTCTCCTGATGTTCATGCCAGTCTCTCGAAATGCTGGAGTACTCTTTAGACCGTTGATAAAGATACTCCTACTGTTCTAGCAGTGCT
Organism: Xanthia togata; assembly: GCA_963853775.1. NCBI lineage: Eukaryota > Metazoa > Arthropoda > Insecta > Lepidoptera > Noctuidae > Xanthia > Xanthia togata. The sequence goes on along the minus strand of OY970797.1, from coordinate 2,448,421 downwards.
ATGCTGACTTCTTCCTTCTTGTACCATGGTAATAATCCGTGTACATTCTTCAGGTGTTAACGACATGATTGAAAGGCGTAGAAATCTTCAACTGCGTGCTATGCCTGACTTTGTAGACTGCAAACCATAGGTTGTACTGGATGATAACTCGGGACAAGAAATAACAAGACGATTCTTCAGTTTAACTAGTTGCGTGTAGAGTGTAGCGTGTAGAGTGTAGAGTAGAGGTGAACGGGATTCTTCTTGACTTGTTCTTCTGGTGGCGGTCGGACGAGTAATACGCCGCGGTTTTTTTTTTTTTTTTTTTTTAACTATGGCATCTCGCAGGTATACCACTAAGGTATTTACTGCTCGACCGAACAATCCTGTGGCTGCCTTAAGCACTACACTCAAAGCCTCCAGCCAGGAGCAACTATTCTACATTAAAATTAGGCGAACGCTCGCTAAGGGCACCCCCTGTGGGGTACGAACCTCGGCTTAGGGCGTCGCTGAGGGGAGGACAGCAAGATGGGACAGGCTGGATCAAAGATATTTCATGATTATTATGCGGGGAATTTAAAGCTACGCGCTCAGCTGCGGCGCGGGCTGGCGCTTCATCGGACAAGACGCCGCGGTTTTCGGGCGTGCGGTTTTTATACCTTTTGTCACTAGCGCCGCGTGCGGCGGGGGCGTGAGCGAGTGACAGCTTTGTTCAGCCAATCCAAGGAAGCTAATTTGCTGTGCATGTGTGTGTGTGTGAGGTGTAACGCATGTATGTATGTGTGAGGTGTAACGCATGTATGTATGTGCGTGTGATGCAACTTCATTTATTTATAAGTAAAACGGTTACATATATAGGCATTTACTTGCCACAAAGGTAAAAAGGTAACAATTTTATGTTAAGTCTATACACAATACATTAATTTAGCATAACTTATGTAATAAGCGTTAAACATCGAGCAAATAAGATTCTAATAGGAAATTAAACATTATGAAAATAAGATTCTAATAGGAAAAGGACTAACAACACAAAATAACGCGCTTATGTGGCTATTATTCATCTAGTTCTAGTCTTATATTTAAGCTGTTATTTACAATCTCCCCCTCGTGCGCAAGCACCGAAATATAACGATTTTAGTCCGCTGTTGGGATCAAGATGAGGCGGGAGGCTGGGCGACGAAGTAAGCCGGCTGTTGTTCGTATTTCAGTCACTCGAACTCGTCCATCTGGGCCTGGGTAGACTTTCATTATCTCACCTCGAGGCCACACTCCTCTGGGCATCGTGCCGTCGCATATTATGACGATGTCACCGACCTTTAGGTTCTTGTGCTGAGGATTGGAGCTGGAACGGGGCATCAAGAGGGGCCTGTATTCTGCCGTCCATCTGGTCCAAAAGGCATCAGCCAACGCCTGGGTGGCTTTCCAGGAGTGTGAGTTCATCTGTACGTCTTTGAACGAGCCAAGCGGTGACATTCCATATGAGCGCCCAATAAGGAAGTGATTGGGGGTCAGCGCTTCTTCGTCTAAGTTGGGGTTCACCGGGATCAATGGCCTCGAGTTTACCATATGTTCGGCTTCTAGCAATAATGTGTGAAGTATGTCGTCAGGCGGGAACCTTTCTTTTAGGGTGACTCGTAACGCTGTTTTTACTGATCTGACCATTCTTTCCCAGGCACCGCCCATGTTTGGGGCACCGGGTGGTATCTTCTTCCAGGTGATCAGCTTCTGAGATGCGAAGGCTTTTAACTCGTGGTCGTTACTTTGTATGGCTTCGGTGATTTCTTTTTCAGCGCCCACGAAGTTGGTTCCGTTGTCGCTGTATATTATAGTTGGCGTGCCGCGGCGAGCTATCATTCTTCGCAGGCTCATGATCATGGAGGAGGCCGAGAGGGTTGTGGCCACCTCCAGGTGCACTGCTCGTGTGGTGAGGCATGTATATAGCGCGCCCCATCTCTTTTCTAGCCTTCGCCCGACATTGACGTGCATGGGCCCAAAATAATCCACCGCGGTTGCTGTGAAGGGCGGTTGGTTTTGGGCCAGCCTTTCTGCTGGTAAGTCGCCTAAGGGGATTTTTGAGGGGATCCCCCTATAGGTCCGACACCAATGGCATTTGTTGCATATATAGCGTATAACGCCGCGCAGTCCTATTATGTGGTAGCGTTGTCTCAGCTCATTCATAACAGTTTGATGGTTGCCATGATTGAAGACTGCGTGCGTGTGATGCACCAGCAGCTGAGTAAAGCCTTCTTTGGCGTGTAGGACTGGCAGGTTGTGCTTTTCTTTTATTCTGCTGTCTAGACACAGGATACCGTTGCGATCGATCTTCACGGAGAGCTTGTAGAACGGTGACTTCTTCGGTGGTCGCCGTCCGGCTTCAAACGTCGTGATGTCATCGCCGAACGATTTATACTGGCTTCTTCTTACTAGCAATAGTTCCGCTAGTTTTATATGATTTGGTGCAAGTTCTTTACTTGTGATTCTTTTGAGCATTTTGGCTTTGAATACCTCAGCGGCGAGCAGAACGGTGGCGGCAACACGTATTAATCGAGTGTATTTCGAGAAACGTTCTAATTGAGGTAAGTAATCGCTTACGTCATGCCTAATAGTCACATGGACTTGCTTTATTATTCTTTAGATAGATAGATAGAATACTCTTTATTGTACACCATAAAAGTCACAGACATAAATTTAGAAACTTCACACATTCTTCACATTCTTTCTTCCCCTGAAGGGGGTAGCGGGGCCGCGGCTCGCTTTTCCTGCGGCCATAGTGCGGGGTCGCTTTTTATGAACTCGGGTCCAGTAAACCATCTATGGCTCGAGTTGAAATCTATAGGAATACCCTTTGTCGCGTCGTCTGCGACGTTATCGGCACTGGGCACCCATCGCCAGTTGGCTGGAGTAGTTAGGCTTTCGATCTCAGCTAGTCTATGGGCTACAAACGACTTGAAGGTGCGCGGGTCTGATTTAATCCAGGCTAAAACTGTTTTCGAGTCTGACCAATAATGGCATTTTAATATTTTGTAATCTGACTCGCGCTTGATCGATTCAGCTAATCGACTGCCTAACACTGCGGCCTGAAGTTCTAGGCGGGGTATGGAGATAGGTTTCAGCGGAGCTACTTTGGCTTTACCTGCTATCAGTCGCGACGTTTTTGTACCGTCTGGACTTGTACCTACGAAATAAATCGCGGCTGAATACACTTTCTCACTTGCGTCACAGAAAATGTGTAACTTCCCTTCGTTGGGGAGCGTGGCAGGTACGTACCTATCTATTTCTAACTTTTTTAGCAATTGTAAATTTTTAATAAATGACAACCATGTCACGTGATGCTCGGTTGTGATGGGGTCGTCCCATCCTATCCCGCTGCGCCATATTTCCTGTATGAGACATTTACCTATCATCGTAATCGGCGAGACTAAACCTAACGGGTCGAATACCGACATGACCGCGCTGGTGACTTGTCGCTTGGTAGGCAGAGTGTCTCCTTGTATGTCGCTCGCGGGCGTACTTCTTAAGTTAACGTTAAAACCTAAAGTATCGCGTGAGTGGTTCCATATGAGCCCTAATGTTCGCTCTGTATCGCTTTTCCCTAGCGTGGTCGAATCGCCACTGCGCGTGTCAGTTACGCTACTTATTACTTCGGGCACGTTCGACGCCCATCCGCGTAATTCGAAAGATGCGTCTAAATGTACCTTGTACATTACATTACTCGCTTCGCTTCACTTTCGGTGTTAAACGCGCCTAAGTAATCGTCCATGTAGAAGTTGCGTACTGTGGCTCTCGCGACCTCGGGGGGCTGTAGGCTGTGATGGTCTGCGTTTTTATTTTTAACATAGATGGCTGTACATGGTGAGGAAGCCGCTCCGAATATCAGTGACGTCATTCGGTACTCCTGAGGCGGCCCTTTCCTATCTTCACCCCTCCATAAAAATCGCAGACTATCACGGTCCTGCTGAGCGATTTTGACCTGTAAAAACATTTCCTTAATGTCGGCCACTACTGCTATTTTTCCTTCTCTAAACCTTATCAATACACCGAATAGCGACTGCAATAAATCGGGGCCTGCTAGCAACGCGTCGTTTAGACTTTTCCCTTCGTACCTACTTAGCGGCTGCATCGAACACTAAACGTATTTTACCCTTCTGCGGATGCACTACTGAAAAGTGCGGTAAATACCAGCTGCGTGGCGATGTAGACGGGGTGTCTATCTTCTCGGCGTAACCCGCTTTCATTAAATTGTTTATTTGTTTGCTATATTCGGATTTTAAGTTTGAGTTTTTATCTAATTTATTTTCTAAACTGTACAGACGACTGAGAGCTTGTTTTTTGTTATTAGGCATTACCTCGTCGTCTGTTCGCCATAGTAATCCCGTTTCGAACCTATTACAGCTTATTTTCTTGACAGTTTTGTCTAAGATCGCTAGGGCTCGCTGATCTGGGTCAGACGTCGGTCGGCGTGGCTCGATGCCTAGCGATTCTATGCTAAAATAATCTCTGATGAGTTCCAAAGCGGGGTCCTCTGTCGGCGTATGCCGCGCGTGGTTTACCAACGCTATCGTGTTGCGTGGGCGCGCGTCCTGCCCGTGCAGTACCCACCCTAGCTTGGTTAACGATGCTACGGGTTGGGTCTTTTTGCCGACACGTAGCTGTCTGGTCGTGATTAAATGCCAGTTGTCCTGGCCTATTAAAATAGTCGGTTTTCCCATCTCGTAGCATAGTTCATCCTCTAATTCGACTAGGTGACTGCATTGGCGCACTATATCTCGGCTCACTGTTTGCGGAGATAAATTTAAATTTTCTATGGTGTTCGCACTCATAGTTTCTAAGTTTCTATTACATAAACCGCGGATCGATAATTTAACGTTACACGACTCGGTTTCGTCTATACGGTTACCTCCTACCCCTTCTAGCGATAATACACACATCAACACGGTCTAGGGATATTTTTAAAAAAGCGAATTACTATCAATGTGTGAATTATTTATATGACATGTATACATTTAAAAGATACGTTATTTAATATTCTACCATTTTTTAATAATGGTTAAGGTACTTAGATTAAAATTTCAGGATTTTATGGAAAAAAAATGAAGCATAGACGGAAACCGTATATGAATTAACTTTTAATTTGTGAGTAAAAACTGTAAAAAATAGAAAAATCATTTAATTTGTGTTTATAAACTTGAATTTAGTAGTCTGAGAAAGCGCCCATGATGTTCATAACACATCGGCAACGATTCGGCATGCTCAGAACAAGGTTGTCAATGTCTTGCTGCGGAATATTGTCCCATGTCCTTCTGAGGTGCGCAAAAAGTTGATCTTCTGTAGCCAGATTTTCAGGAACTTCTTTCAGAGCTCTTCTTTGCAGCATATCCCACGCATGCTCAATGGGATTTAGATCTGGCGATTGAGCAGGCCAGTCTAAGGCCCTAACATTATGTGTATGTAACCAAGCTGCTACCGTTCTCGCCGTGTGTGCCCGGGCATTGTCGTGCATGAGCAGGAAATCTTGCCCCATTTGTGTTCTGTGGGGCAAGATTACGGGCCCCAGCACCTGTTGGACGTATCGTTCTGCCGTCATATTGCCCCGCACCCAAACGAGATCCGTCCGTCCTCCAAGACGAATTCCTGCCCAAACCATAATTGTTCCTCCTTGGTATGGGTGAACTTCCTGAGGGTTCTGGAGACGGCTCCATCGTCCAGGAACTCGCCAAACACGCGTCCTTCGTGAATCTGGATGGAAGCCGAACCTGGATTCTTCCGTGAACAGCACATTGGACCATTGCTCACGGCCCCAGTCCACGTGGTTCCGAACCCATTCTAATCGTCGTCCACGATTGCCTCTCCGTAAAGGTGGGACCCGGAGTGGTCTACGAGAGCGTAGATTGCTTTCATGCAGTCGCCTTCTTACAGTTTGGTCACTCACAAGCACTTGGTGTTCCACTCGCAGCCTTTGGACCAATTGAGTCGCCGTTGCATTTGGTTGAGCTCGCGCAGTAATTTGCAAAAATCGGTCTTGTCTGGGGGTAGTGATGCGACTTGGCCCCCGGTGCCTCTCCGCTACTTCACCTGTGGCACGATAGCGTGTCCACAATCTTGAAATTACATTTTGATGGGTCCCTATGGCCTCAGCAACATTACGCTGAACAGATCCAGCTTCCAGCATTCCCACAGCTCGTAACATCTCCGCCCTCGTCAAATGTCGGCGTTGCATGGCTACAATACCAATGCAATACAATTTTAACTTTATCTTTCGTTTAAAAATGAAAAAAAACTGTAACTAAACGTAATTCGTATTGTTTTCTAAATTTCGCACAAATGAAAATTCCCTCTCCTATACATCAAGCTATTTTTATGCCACCGAAACAAAAGAATTTTCAAAAATTTTAATTTGGAATTAGTCTGAGATAAATTACAAACAAATCGGTGTATAAAAGATTCCAATGCGGCCAGTACTTTTCGAGTTATTTAATTGAGTATGAAATATCCCTAGACCGTGTTGATGTGTGTAGTTGGCCGCGACCCCTCGGTATTACGCTGTCTGCCACGCCTCGTTCAACTAGCGTCATGGTTGAACCTTCGTCCAATAGAGCGTAAGTGGCAGTCGAACCTATGGGTCCGCTTAACTCGACCGGTACTATTTTTAAGTAGGTACTAGACGAATGTACGTGATTTATCGAGCTTACGTTACCGCGGGTAAGCAGAGATGTATTATCGCTGCCATGTAACATTTTATGGTGTGACGCTTCACACCCGTTAATTCCGCATGGTACATATTTACACCTAAACGTCCGTATGTGAGAGTTATTTAGGCATCTAAAACATAGCTTATCGCGTTTAGCCGTGATCCATCTTTCCGTAACGGTTAATTTCGCGAAGTCCGCGCACTCTGCGGCGCTGTGATTTCCCGCGCAAATTACGCATTTTTTATTTGTTTCTGCCGGTGACTCGTTGCTCGGTCGTGATGGGCGCGGCTTCTGCGATTTCGACGCTTGTTTTCTGTTAGACGATTTGCTTACGGTAGCGACTATTTTACGGGATGAGTTGGTCTCGATTTCTGAATCGTCATTATCGCTATCTGAGTAGGTTTTATAGCTAGCGCGTTCGCGAGTTGAGTTTACCGCGCGTGGTTTTATGCGATTTCGTCTTTCGTCTCGAGCTGTTTCGTAGGCGAACATAGCGCCGCATTGGTCTGCCATGACATTTAGGAATCGAGATAACAACTCTAATTCGGGCGCTCCCGAGCGTTCTGAACGGAATTCGTACCATTTATATTTTAAAATTATGCTGAGTTTTTCTACGATTCGGCTTACTAACTCGGGTGAATACAGATATTGCGGCTGGTTGAGTGACTTTATTGCCGCTACTGTATTTGCTACCTTGCTCGCGAAACTACCTACATTGCGCCCGTCTTCGCCCATACGGGGCATGCGTTTTATGGTTTCGAGTTCCGATAGGACGAGTAATTCCGGTCGGCCGTAACGTCTTTCTAACGTGTCTATCACTTCATAAGGGTCCGATACCGTGAATAATAACGCCCTAACCGTTTCGCGGGCTGCACCTCTTAGTGCTTTTCTTAAGCGGGCCACGTTTTGTACGTCAGTAAACATGTCCACTGTGTCGCTAAAGACCGATTTGAAGGCCATCCACTCGGTAATCGCCCCGTCGAAATGGGGTAGATCGTGGATGAACTTCGGTGCCGCGGAGTCTGATTTATTGGATTTCACCGCCTGCATTATCGCGTTGGTCAGCATCGTCATGTCGCTGCTACTGTTCGGCATGTCGTTTCCAACGCGCGGTTCGTTCCTACTCGTGCTGGGTGGCTGTGGCGCGTGTCCCGAGGTTTGGGCGGTATCTAATATCGCGGGCCTTTTAGCTACTATCTGTTCCGAAATCCAACCCTCAACACGTGACTCTTCAACCCTAGGATGACGCTCCGCGTCGTTGGAGCTTTCCAGTTCTATTCTGGCTATTTCCAACCGACTTAAGGCAGCTGCGGAGGCCGCCTGAGCCCGTGCTAACTCGGAATTATGTAACTCTAATTCGGCTTTTAATATAGATAATCGGATACTTGCCCTATCCATGGAAACATTGACTACTGTGCCCGGCTCACTCCTAATTTGAGTATTATCTAAATCGTTGACTTGTGCGGACCTAGCTTCGATTACTCGCTCGATATTGTTCGCGTTGCCATCACCGTTCGTGTCCTCTGTGCCGGTGCCATTACTCCACGTATTAGTTTCGGTCGGAGTCGTCTGACCGGACGTCGGTGTGACGTCTGTTGCAGGCGTCATTTTGCCTGAACGCAATACACGTGCGTCGCTCATTGCGCACGAGAGGGTCCCTACTCCTATCACTTATAACTAGCACTTTATCACTTTATCACTTTCACTTCACTGTTTTCTAGATTGACGCCTACCTTGCCTAGCAGCCTGGCCGGACTCCTACCGCGGTGATGCCGGACCAGGAATGGGAATGTAAAGGGATGGAAAGGTAGGAACCACCCGGCATAGGGCGCAGGTTCTCACGGGTGCTTCAGAATGCGGCGGGAAAACCAACACTCGTCGTAGCGTGCCAACTTGTGGCCCCAGAGCGAGCCCACACCTTACCGGCGAGGTCTGACTGCTACACCAGGAGAGGTGCGTGGAGTCGTCAGATTTCACCACTGTGCCTCCGTACGTTTGTTGGCCTTTAACACCGCTAGGTGGCCACGTACGTGTGATAAATGAGGATTGCTTCCAAGTAATTAACAGCGGCTAGGCAAGGCCGACTGCTAACACTCGCGCGTACTTGTTTCTTTCTTGAATGATGAAACCGGAACTTATTCTTTCTTAAAAACTTGCTCAGTGATCCGGCCAAGAAGGACCATTGAAAGGCGTAGAAATCTTCAACTGCGTGCTATGCCTGACTTTGTAGACTGCAAACCATAGGTTGTACTGGATGATAACTCGGGACAAGAAATAACAAGACGATTCTTCAGTTTAACTAGTTGCGTGTAGAGTTTAGCGTGTAGAGTAGAGGTGAACGGGATTCTTCTTGACTTGTTCTTCTGGTGGCGGCGGAGTAATACGCCGCGGTTTTCGGGCGTGCGGTTTTTATACCTTTTGTCACTAGCGCCGCGTGCGGCGGGGGCGTGAGCGAGTGACAGCTTTGTTCAGCCAATCCAAGGAAGCTAATTTGCTGTGCATGTGTGTGTGTGTGAGGTGTAACGCATGTATGTCTGTGCGTGTGATGCAACTTCATTTATTTATAAGTAAAACGGTTACATATATAGGCATTTACTTGCCACAAAGGTAAAAAGGTAACAATTTTATGTTAAGTCTATACACAATACATTAATTTAGCATAACTTATGTAATAAGCGTTAAACATCAAGCAAATAAGATTCTAATAGGAAATTAAACATTATGCAAATAAGATTCTAATAGGAAAAGGACTAACAACACAAAATAACGCGCTTATGTGGCTATTATTCATCTAGTTCTAGTCTTATATTTAAGCTGTTATTTACAATGATATTGCACTGAATACTCTGATCAATCGGACGAATCATTTATAATGACAGATAGCTTTGAAACAATAGCACAAAAAATATTATTTTCATCATTTTAATTTTTTTTTAAATTCGAAGAGCGGTTTTATCTTTTTAATCTGTAACTTGTACAAATGAAACCTCTTTAGAGATTTAGAACAAGCATTAGTAACCTGCTTACTACATATTATTTATTCTAGCGATCTAGGTATGTAATTTATGGAGATATCACGGTTTTTATTAGCGTCCCAGATTTTTTGCGATCCAGAATTTCAACCTGGTGCGGTAAATCGAAAGTTTTGTTTTCTCTTTACCGGATCGCCCAAATGCCAAAACCTTTGATTGTTGATTTTCTTAGAAATTATTGATCCATATCGGTAAATATTTAGGTACCTACCAGTACACTGGTAGGTTCATTGAATAACAGTAGGAAATAATTGTGGGACCCTCGACAGAACTCATTAAGCTTTGATTGGATCCATTGAGCAGGAAACTTAACACAATTATTTTATAACCTTGTTCTGTTTCTAAGCTGAGAAATAACAATGGTGTATTACAATTGACTGTCAATTTGTTTGATGCTGGCGAATTAAAGGCTCGTGCAACGCGGCTCTAATAAAACAATTTCTAAGAAAACTTCACGGTAGAACAATTACTGGTGTCACGTCGCGCGACAAGTCGCACCAGTCTGCACGAGCCTTTACTGTTAATGGTTTGGCGAGAATTTAAGTGTTAGGATCTGCGGGGTTGAGAGACACGGTTAGTCCTTGAATGAGTGAGTGATATACAGGGTGTCCAGTAAATAGCACGACATACTGCAGGGGGTGATAGCTAGGGTCACTACCTATCAATACAACACAATATGTGTTCAGCAAAATCTTACGGACTTACAGTTTTACAAAATTTTCCGAAATACCGAAAAATCTCTACCTTGAAACAGATTTTTAAGCATCTCGTAATGAAAAATCCTTTTCTAGTACTTTTTTTTACATCAAATTATTCGTGAATAAATAGTTACTTTACTCATTGATAAGTCTTTTTTCTATAAAAGACAAGAATGTTTTCAAGAAATACTATTTTTTATTTAAATTTTCACAGAACTATTTTCTTATCACTTAAGTTTAACCTACAGTGGTGAAAAAAAAAGTAAGATTTTGCTGAACATACATTGTGTTGTATTGATAGGTAGTGACCCAAGCTATCACCCCCTGCAATACGTCGTGCTATTTACTGGACATCCTGTATAAATAAATGCATTTTGGTTTCCATCATTCCTAGGTGTTTCAATTGTACTATATTTTATGTATGTCAGAAGTATCTCCAAAAACCTGGCAACCAGTTTAAAATTGGAAATAAGACAGTCTTCCCGGTTATGGCAATCTCTGCGTCAAAACGAATTAATGTAAAGTTGCACAAAGCTCTATGCGTATTCTCTAGCGATGCTCTATGTCAAATACTAGGAATACGCAAGTAAATATGACACTCGTGGGTTGCAGCTGAAAATCTGGTTGCTAATTTAATTGTATAATTTTTATTTTTATTTTTTTAAACATTTATTTTATTTTATTTTTTGTGATTATTTGAACTCACACACTGACTTATTATTATTAGTATTACTTAATATTATGTTAGAAATGTTAATTTTACAATGTTTGTAAGTATGTGAGCACCATGCATCTATCACATAATTATGTCATTACTTCATTTTTCATTCTTTTTACCTATCGTGGTATAGTAATCTTATTCTAGGTGCATTTTCTTCACATATAATTATATAATAAGTGTATACAAGATATAATGATTTTTTTAAAAAGAGTAACGGTGGAGTTTCTTGCCCATTCTTCTCCATACGAAAACTACCTTTTGGAATGGGCGACTAGAATCAGTTTTATTATTTTTTGTAAAGTTTGACGTTCAAAAGTGCCTTTTTTGTGCCTAATTGAAATAAATTATTTGACTTTGACTTTGATTTGACTTTGAATCAGCGTCAGGTGGTACACTTTTTGTTGCCATCTGACAGTATGCTGGACTAAGGCCCTTTTGGCATTATCATCATTTTTTTCTTTTTTTTAGTTATAAAGTGTATTTGCAATTTTGCAAATACACTTTATGCAATTTCTCGATGAAATCTTTCCTTTTTTTATCAAAATAAAAATGCTTCGGCTGACCTTAGGACCAAAAAAAGAACAAAGTGAGTAAATTGAGCCTACTGCTTCTAGACATATTTTATTGCGAAAATAAACATACAATAATAACTTTTTATTTGAAGAGCTCCAAAATGACGAATCATTGCATTCTTTGATAAAACTTTTAGATTTATTTGAGCTTGGCTGGAAGATTTGTGGAAAGACGCGATATATATCTCATGGTTTGTACTTAACTATATCGGATTTAGATTATTATGTGGCCTAAGTTGTATTACCTTAGGGTGAATGTCAACAACCTCTGGCTAGCTAAGATAATGTACTTGTAGACTTGACTTAATTATTGAGGGAGTTTCTTAATGAGATAGTTGATCACACGAAGAAATCACAGTTGTGTTTCTGTTTGAAGGTTATGGGTCATCTGTCGTGACAATTGACACATGTTCACGATCAGTACTCTTTAATAAAGCAGAAAACTGAAATTGTAACATTGTTTAATTGTCGTTTGTCTTCTGTCGCCAGTAGGTTTTATTTAATGCCCCTGGTAATGCGATTGATTGTAGGCAGTCGTGGTCATTTACTGCAATCCACCACTATAATTCATCAGATGTATTAACAAAAATCTTGTCCATGTGCAATGTGTCTATAGTTTCCTAGTTAATGCCAACTGTCACTGGTACTAAGTCCAGTGTGTAACTTTTGTCTCAGTAACTATAATATGAGTATTACGTACGGAATGATAAGTAATATAACATAACATCACGTCTTGTTTCACCGTAGGGTTGGGCAGAGGTGTACCTGTTGTACACCCAAATTTCGCCGGTTACGTTTTTTAAGTCCCATGTAATATGGGGCAACCCTATTGCCATCAACCGGATACAATTCCAGACCCCGGGCAGCTACTGAGAAATTTCTGTTGGAAAAACACAGTAATACTTTGCCCGACCTGGGAATAGAACCCAGGACCTCATGCTCAGTAGTAGCGCTTGCAACTACTAGGCCAACGAAGCAGTTTATTAATAGTTTTCAGGGCTTTACTGATGACAACAATTAAAACCCTTTTTTACAATTTTGTGCAGGGGCTATAAATACAAAATAAGATTCAAGTTGTATTCAAATCAATAGGAAAATTCCTTTAAAACACAGGCTGGCTCTCGACACTCTGATTGACATTCGTCGATACTCTCGACACTCGCATCGACACTCGTGACAAACTCGTCGATACTCTTGACACTCGCATCTACACTCGTGACAAACTCGTCGATACTCTTGACACTCTCGTCGACACTCGTGACACTCTCTTTGATACTCTTGACACTCATGAAACTTGCGTCGATGCTCGTGACCTTGTGCCAAAGCAATATGCGGATACAAAAGTTGTTTTAGAATGTAACCGTGACGTTTTGTGCAATATCCAGACTGATACGTATCGCAACTTTTCCTATGTAGACGAAAGTTAGCAATCGATATCTTTATGCTAATGCACAACGCTATTCTGTATCTATCTAGCTATTCACTTAGAAGCTTTCAGGGTTTTAAATTGACAAATATGATTTTATTTTAGTAAAAGCTTTTTAAACAGTTTCTTTTAGCAGTGTCAACACAAGTTTTCTTCAGTAACGTTACAGAATATCCTCGGTTGCTTCGCTCATTAAATGTAACATCATTCAATGCAAGCGTATTGTATTCAAACAGCGAGTGAACGCAAAAATGCAGAAAAATGTGAATGCAGTTTTCTTTTGTTTCTATTGCATTGCAAGATATAATGAAGTCCACTTTTACAGCCAGTTGCAGAAACGAACTTTAATTTTTACATTAGACATTCGACTCGATTTTAATGGTTCTTTGATGAAGTTAATGAAATCAGTAGCGTTCATTATCCATTACGTATTTGGGCATTAATGTTTGACTTTGTGTAACTGGGTGTCAGTGTTTCATGCTCAAAGTGGACCTCTCAATTACTGCTAAAATTAAATAATTACTTAGGACGATTTGGTAATCACAATTTGGAAATAATTTAGAAAACAGGACCTGGAACAACTCTGTCATTACATTGATTTGGTGATCAGACTGAGTTAGTTCACGCGTTTAATTTGTTAATAATGTATCCTTTTCTTACTGTGCTACTGTTCCAAGTAAAAGTTTTTCTTTCTTCTTTCTTTCATAACATAATAAATCATGGCAAAAAATCACTTCTATGTATTGTACACAGAAGCTCGCATAGTGCTTATTAAGTTCAGACTTCAGATAGTGTATAAAAGCTGAAATCATGCATGTCTACAACTGATACATACACCAAGATTGTGAGAAGTTTTAACGCGTCAGATACGTAATTTAACTACAAAGTAGTTACAGCCATAAAACTAAAACTGTAAACGTTACAGTAAAAACCAATGAATTTATTACGTAAACATGCATTAAGAGTTACCTATTAAATCGTAAATCTGTAAGAAGCTGTGTTTGTAGGTGAGAGTATTTATTAAAATTTAATTTGGTCCGGCACGGAGGAGTCTAAATTGTTTGTTTCGTAAAGTTTCATAAAGAAAAGGTTTTTGGCAGTTTTTGTGAGGTTTTTAGAATATTTTATCATCAGTGAGTTTTTCTTATGCCCTTTTTTTTTTTTTTTTTTGGGTGGGAAATCATCAAATGACTCCTCCCGCTCTGGGTGGAGCGGGAGGGCGTGTCAGACTCTTACTGACTAAAACCCACCCGTGTTCCTTCTCTTGCCTGTGCAATGCCAGGGGGCCACGGTATCCCTTTCGGACTTTCCCGCAACCCCGGCAGGCAATGGTCTCATCGGACCCCTTCACTCGCTGACATCTCTTTGAGGCGCGCGTGGAACACAACGCGCCGTCGACCCGGGCTTGGTCCTTACCGGACGGCGAGCTACCCATTGCTCACCGTCCGCAAGCCCGCGCCTACGGTGGCCGGGAATCCGCAATCGATTCCCGACGCCCGGGGCGTCTCCTCCTGCGGCGGCTAGGGGCGTGAGGGCGCGAAATTTGCCTTTCCCTCACGCGCTCCGCCTCCTCCTTTGCGAGCATTACTGCTTCGCAGAAGGAGGTGACGGCCTCCCATGCCCTCTCGCTCCGTACCATGGCCTGGACCAGGGCCGGACGCGAGAGATCCCCGCCACCGATCGCCTCCACGAGGACACGGCGGTGCTCTGCCCAAGCCGGGCATACCTCCACCGTATGCTCCACCGTGTCCTCCGGGCGATCCACGCAGTGATGACACCCGGGCGTTTCCTCCCGCCTTATCCGAAACAGGTACCTCCCGAAACAGCCGTGTCCGGTGAGGACCTGCCTCAGGCGGAAGGTGAGGACGCCGTGGCGCCTCTCCAGCCACTCCTCAAAGAGGGGACTTATCGCCGCAATAGTGGCGTGCCCAGCACTGGGTTGCGACAATCGCACTCTCCATGCTGCCATGAGATCCCGTCGGAGCTCTGTCCGCTGTGCCGCGATTTCTCGCGGCATCGGAGTCAAGCCCCGGCGTTTCGCCTCCTCGCGCCACTCCCAAATATGCGCGAGGACTTTTGCCTCCAGATCCCATGGCGGCAATCCGGCAAGGAGGCTCGCCGCCTCACCGGAGACCGTGCGGTATCCCCGGACCAGCCGGGTGGCCATGACCCTCTGGGACGCGTTCAACCGGCGGGCAGGCCGCCGCCTCAACGAATGCGCCCACACCGGTGCCCCGTACAGGGCCATGGACTGCACGATCCCCGCGTATAGCCTCCGGCAGGAGGCGTTTGGACCCCCTAGATTGGGCAGGAGCCGCTTCAAGGCAGCCCCGGCCCGGTCCAGTCTGGGAGCCAAACGTCGGAAATGCTCCACGAAGTTCCACCGACTGTCGAGGACGAGTCCCAAGTACCTCATCGTCGACTCGACGCCGATGTGAACCCCTCCTACCGTTATTTGGGAACCCGACGGTGGCGCATTCCGAGGACCATGAAAACACATGGCCTCGGACTTGTGCAAGGCCACCTCGAGTCCCAACTGCCGGATTCTGGCCACGATTGTCGCAACCCCGTGTGTCGCTAGTTCGACCGCCGCCTGGTGCGACCTCCCCTGCGCCAGGACCAACGTGTCGTCAGCGTAACAAACGACGCTGACACCATTGGGGAGGTCGGCGCGCAGCACCCAGTCGTATCCGATGTCCCACAGATGCGGCCCCAGGACCGATCCCTGTGGGACACCGCACGACATCTCTCGCCGGTTCCACTCTCCCTGGTGACCGGGGTAGATGATGGCCCTGTCTGCCAGATAGGCCTCGACCACACGACAGAGGTAGGTCGGCATCCGGTGATACCGGAGTGCCTCCCTGATGCAACTCCAGGGCAGGGTATTGAAGGCGTTGGCGATGTCTAGAGACACCGCCAAGACGACCCCACCCCGAGCCACCGCATCCCCCGTCGTGAGGGCTCGCACGCGCATGATGGCGTCCACCGTGGAGCGCCCCCTGCGGAAACCAAACTGGCTCTCCGCCAAATCCGGCCCCACCCGCACCAGCCACCCGACGAGGCGGTCTGCAATGACTCTTTCAAAGAGCTTGCCCACCTCGTCGAGCAGCACTATGGGCCGGTAAGCGGACGGAGAGTCCGCAGGGCGCCCCGGCTTTTTGATGAGGACCAGTTTCCCTGTCTTCCAACGAAGCGGGAACTGACCCCTCTCCAAGCATGCGCTTAGGAGCCCCCTTAGTCGAGGCCCGAGAGCCTCTGAGGCCAGGACCCAGGCTTTCCCAGGTAAGCCGTCGGGTCCTGGGGCGGTATTTCTGGCATTCAGCCTACGTACCGCCACCCTCATCTCTACCTCGGTCACCTCCAGAGCATCGTCGTCGTCGTCGGCGGTGTGGTCCGCATCAGGCACCGCAGTAGGCGGAGCCATGGGCGGGGAGGCGTGTTCCCCTCTCGAAGGGAACAGAGCGCTCACCACGTCCCCCACAAGCTGCGGCCGGAGACTCTGCGTCAGCGGGGGAGCCCATGGGCGGAGTTTCTCCCGCACCATTTTATATGGGCGTCCCCACGGGTCTCTGTTCAGAGTCTCCAGCGACTCCCCGCGGGCCAGTGCCCTGGCCCGCAGGATTTCCGCTTGGAGGGCGGTCTTCGCCGCTCTGTACCCCTCGTACAGCTCCGCCTGAATGGCTTCCGTATCCGGAGGTCGAATACGGAGCCTGCGGTGCCTAGTGTACCGG
The DNA here is from genome assembly GCA_963853775.1 of Xanthia togata. Taxonomy (NCBI): domain Eukaryota; kingdom Metazoa; phylum Arthropoda; class Insecta; order Lepidoptera; family Noctuidae; genus Xanthia; species Xanthia togata. The sequence continues at coordinate 2,431,573 of OY970797.1, read as the reverse complement.
CGTCGCGCAGCAACGCACGCATTGCGCAGTGTCGTCAGCTGACGCGACCACCAGTACACCTGGCGCGAAGCACGTCCGGGCTGGACCCGGGGCATTGCCACGTCGCATATCTCGGACATGGCCTCCCGGAACCACTCCGCCTCGTCGTTGATGTCGGCAGGCCTGTCCGGTGATGACACCCAGGCCTGCACGATCGAGGCTTCCAGGAGGAGCTCCCGGTCCAGCTGCTTCAGCGCCCACCGCGGACCACTCGGGGCCTGTCGGACCGGCGCGCTCGAGGTCTGGGCGGAGACGTCAAACCGGATGTACCGGTGATCGGAATACGTCTCCACCCCCTCCATGACGCGCCAGTTAATGACACGCGGCGACAGAGCGGGGCTGGCGAACGAGATGTCCACCACTGATTCACCCCGCATCCGCACACACGTGGGGACAGAACCCCGGTTAAGGACGACCAGGCCTGTCTCCAGCGCCCAGTCCTCCACCATTCTGCCCCGTGTATCCGTATACCGGGAACCCCAAGCCACATTCTTGGCATTGAAGTCCCCGAGGACGAACACGGGCAGGGAACAGAACCCGACGACGACGACTCTCAACTCCGCAAGGGAGTTGTGGAACTCGGCGAGAGTTCGGTTCGGGGAGAAGTATGTCCCTACCACGACAATCTCCCCAAACCATGCTGCAACGCAACCCCGTCCTCTCTTAACAGCCTCGAGGGACGGGGTACCGGTGGCGGCCGACGAAATTAGGGCCACTGAGCCGCTAAGGTCCTCCACCCAGTCATCCCTGGGCGGGACAAAGTACGGCTCAGCGACCACGGCGATGTTAATCGACCACTGCGCCATGCTCTGGAGCAACAGATGCTGAGCTGCGGCGCAGTGGTTAATGTTCGCCTGGAGGAGGCGAAATGGGGCCATTATTGGCACTCCATGTCAGCCCCCTCCTTAGCCCCCTGTGAGGGCCCTGCCGCGGCGGCTGCGGCGGCGACGACGGCTGTGGAGGCGGCAACGGCGGTGGTGGCGGCGGTTGCGGCTGTGACGGCGGTGGCAGGTGGCTTGCCTCTAGCCTTGGTGGGTGGAGCGCAGGCCTTGCTCCCAATCCGGTGGCCGGCTGGCTTGCCAGCCGCCGCACATACGACGCAATGCGGCGTGGCTTCGCAGGAGCCGGCCTTGTGACCGGGCTGACCACAGCGGTAGCAGTGACCGCTGCGGTCCACCTCCGAGGTGCATTTAGCTCCCACGTGGTTGCCCACATGGCAGCGGTAGCACCTCAGAGGTCTGGGTTCCAGCAGTTTGACCTGCGCGGACACCCAGCCCACCAATAACCTTTGGCCCTCCCCGGCAATTTTCTTGGCCGCCGACACGGGGCAGCTCACCGTAACGGCTCGCATCCCCGTGAAGTCAGGACGGATGGCGCCTGCCCTAACCTGCTCGGCAGAGCACCCCCCAGTCCTAACGACAGCGGCCACCACCTGTCCCTCCGTCACAGAGTCGTCCAAGCCCTGAATACGCATGTCAGCGCATTTGGTGGGCCTGGACACTCGGGCCTCGTCCGCATTTAAGGACGCCCTAAGCCTTTCGGCCAGAGCGTCAGCGGCCGGGCCACTAGCCGCACCGGGGACCTCCAGCATCCGGGCCCCAGTCGCAGTGACCCTCACCCGGATGCCATCAGCGGCGCCGATCTCCTTTAGATCCACCGCCGCCGCCACCTTGGCGAGCACGTCGCGGTAGGACACGCCCTTCTTCTCCGCCTCTGGCTGTAGCGTTATAACTACAGCTGCGGACTTCGGGGCGCGGAGCCTAGCCGCGACGCTTCGTTCCTTGCGCCGCTGCCTCCTCTCTTTGTTTTTAGCCGCCCTTTTTGCCTTAGCCGCCTTCCTCTTCTCTCCGGCTACTTGCCATTCAGCGTCAGCCGGAGTAGAATTAAGAGGAGGCGGGGGCGGCCGTTTCGCCGCTTGGGCCGGGGCTTTTGCTGCCGCAGCCGCCGGGGCCTTCGCCGCCGCGGCCGGGGCCTTCGTCGCCTGTGTAGCCGCCCCGCCCTTTTTCTGCCCCGATGAGCCTGGTTTGGCCGAGGCAGCTGCGGTGGTGGCATACGACGCCATCTTTTCTTATGCCCTGATTCTTTTTTAGGGTTCCGTATTCAAAGGGCAAATACGGAACTCTATTACTAAGACTTCGCTGTCCGTTCGTCCGACCGTCTGTCACCAGCTGTATCTCATGAAACGTGATAGTTAGACAGTTGAACCAAAAACAGAATAAAGTAAATATTTAATGGCAGCACCCATACAATAGACATGATTTTATTGCCGTCCGTCCATCTGTCTCCAGGCTGTATCTCATGAACCGTGATAGTTAGACAGTTGAAATTTTCTCAGATGATGTATTTCTGTTGCCGCTATAACAACAAATACTAAAAACAGAATAAAATAAATATTTAAGGGCAGCACCCATACAATAGACATGATTTTATTGCCGTCCGTCCATCTGTCTCCAGGCTGTATCTCATGAACCGTGATAGTAAGACAGTTGAAATTTTGCCTGATGATGTATTTCTGTTGCCGCTATAACAACAAATACTAAAAACAGAATACAATAAATATTTAAGGGCAGCACCCATACAATAGACATGATTTTATTGCCGTCCGTCCATCTGTCTCCAGGCTGTATCTCATGAACCGTGATAGTTAGACAGATGAAATTTTCCCAGATGATGTATTTCTGTTGCCGCTATAACAACAAATACTAAAAACAGAATACAATAAATATTTGAGGGGGGCTCCCATACAACAGACATGATTTTTTTGCCGTTTTTATAGCTAATGGTACGGAACCCTTCGTGCGGGAGTCCGACTCGCACTTGGCCGGATTTTTGTTAATTGTACAAGTACTTGTAGGGAAAATATTTCTTCTTTACCTATTTCTATAAAATTAAGACATTCCTATTTGTCGTCTTCTCGCTTGTGACAGAAATAGTTAGTTAGTTACTCCAGTTTATTTAATGACAGAAAATTAGAAAATATAAAGTCATACTTTTACCATATTTCACATACATTTGATGCATTATGAACAAAACGCATTTTAATGGAGTGGTTGTGCAGTTGGGAATTCTAAAGAGGTTTTAAACTAAGTATTCATAAATTATCCTCTTATCATTTATATATGAAGGTGAAATGTTAAGCGGAGAAACATTTATCATTTCTGTAAGTATTAGGATTTAAAAGGTTTTTCGTGTAGGTAGTTCAGCGTTCATCGATTTTGTACGAAAGTTATTGTTGGTGGTTCGTTTAGCAAGCACGTTTTTGAACATTATAGAACACTTGTAGGTACGGTTTTCCTCACGTGCAATTTTTTAAATTTGCCCGGTTAATTTCGGATTCAAACGATGGTTCTATTCATAAACTGATCATGCTGTGAGACCGCTAAATCAATTCAGTAAAATAATTAAAGATTTCAGTATACATAAGTTACACAAAGACAAACATTAATGTCCCATTACATATGGGATCATGAACACCAACGATTTCATTAATTTCATTAAAGAACCATTAAAATCGAGTTTTATGTTGCTTTCTGCTAAAATAAGTTAATAGAAGATTAGTATTTTACAACTTTTGACAACAATTCCCAGTAACTTGAAACTTCACTAAGGTTGAAACTATATAACTGTCGCAGACACGGAGACTTTGTCGTTTTTAGACTTGCAAGTGACATTCATTTTTAGGGTGGTAAAGCAATTACGAGTTCAACTATACCTACCGCACACGCTCTGGTATTTCATCTATATTTTTGTATATTAAAAAAAAAAAAAAAAACATAACATAACATCACAGCCTGTAATCCCTGAACGGTTAGCAGAGGTGTACCTATACTACACCCACATTAAATAATTATTAAAAAAATAAAAAATAAATTATTAATATGTTCCGTAATTCATACTAAGTTAAGTATCTGTAGCATTGTTATTAAGGTTCCAATTGTGTAATAGTAATAGTAATAGTATTTTATTTGTTGTGGTGTGCCACAAGGTTCAATATTGGGTCCATTCCTCTTTTTAGTGTATATTAACGATCTACTCCATTTATTTAAAAATCAACCAGAAATGGTGTTATTTGCTGACGATACTTCCTTAATTTTTAAGGTGGCTATTGGACGACGTAAATAACGCCCTATTGCTGGTCCAAAATTGGTTCACTGCTAATCATTTGTAAAAAAAAAACTAAGTGCATAATATTTTCTTTACCAAATGTCAAAAGTAGTAATTGTGAGATAATATTGAATCACAAGAAACTAGAATTTGTCAATAAAACTGTTTTCCTGGGGATCACGCTCGACTCAAGGCTACAATGGGGTCCTCATTTAACATCTCTTGCAGGACGGCTAAGTTCAGCAGCCTATGCTGTCAGAAAAATCCGTCAATTTACTGATGTAGATACCGCGAGGCTAGTCTATTTCAGTTATTTTCATAGTAGGTATCATGTCTTACGGTATTTTACTGTGGGGACGGGCTGCAGATATTGAGTCTATTTTTATTTTGCAAAAAAGAGCGATGAGAGCCATATATTATCTCCGCAGGCGCGATTCTCTAAAGGAACTGTTTAAGTATATTAACATCATGACGGTACCTTGTCCATATATCTATGAAAATATCATGTACGTAAGAAAAATTTACATCTTTATAGTAAAAGAGGTGATAATTATAGTACAAGAAATAGGGACCTATTAGTACAACCAGGTTTCAGACTGGCTAAGGTAGACTCATCTTTCATGGAGTTCTGTTTAAAATGTTAATATCCAATACAATAAATTTCCTCCCCACATAATTCAACTGAATGAGACGAAATTCAAATTTTGTATAAAACGCACACTATGTAGGCATATTATAAGTTGGGGGATTACATTACTGGTAAAAATGTTTGGCTCTTTGCTGGTCCTGCTCCTCAACCATAACTAATTGATTAACATTTTGAAAATGCTGTTGGGGCTGCTGAAGATTGTAAGACCATCTTTGTATTGTATAAACTCAATCTCCTTTGTATTATATAATTGCATAGCACAGGTGGGACTACTACGTACTAAAGAGCTACCATTTACCGGGTAATATGTATTTCATTGACTTGAATGTGCCCTGGCGGCTGTGAGTATGTCATGCTCACTCAGATGTCTCGCTGGTGGTGGCGCGTGTGTTGGATCATTTAGCTCCCTTCAAAATGGATGAGCTGAATGGTGCTGATCCATGCGTCATGTTCGTGAACGGGCGCCGTCAGTTGGGGCTGGTCGTCTCTTAGCTGCCATGGCTTATTTTAAGTTTTTGAATGATTTTTTATTTTTTCTTTTTATTACGGACGCTTTTACGAACGTGCACGTCTTTCTACATTGTTCTCACATGCATAATTTCAATATAAATGATGTAACGAATATTTTGTATAACATTTTTGATTTAAAAGAGTGTCCGTGCAGTTTCTTGCCCGTTCTTCTCCATAGGTACCTACTACGCTTTGGAATGGGCAACTAGCTTCATATTTCTAACTGACCGAATTATTGACATTTTAAAAGTGCCTGTAAATGGTTTAATTGAAATAAATGTTTTGAGTTTGAGATTACAGAAGTTTTGCTGGTGACCTGTAATACAGGTTTTTATATAACCTACCTCAGGCACTAAGTCTTACACAAAGTTAGCTCATTGTTCGTGCACTCTGTTAAAGATTAGTATATACATAAGTACATAACTTGTATAGAGAAAATAAACATTTATATTACTTTTGATCTGTGTATATTCGACGTTAGAAATAGGAACTAGCCAAACACCAAAATACCTAAAAAAAAACCCTTCCCTCAGTTTCATGTCAAATGCATACAGTCTGCACTACGCTTATACAATCAATCGCTTTGTTGGATTGCACCAGAGCATCAGCGCCTCTAGAGGGAGCATCCATTTGTGATTGAAGCATTGTATTCAGAAATAGTTTCCACCACGTCGAGTTTACACAATTATTTTTCAAACTAGAGTTTTGATTGAAAAAGTTGAGTGTTGAGCGAGTGTTCGTTTATTCATATTGTGAGAGTATCCGGGGTGAACCATTGAGGTAGTTATATTAAAATAAACGAAACGCTGGAACAGAGACATTAACCAACCCCATAAGTACATATTATTTATTGAATATTTGTAAATGGATAACAATATGATGTAAAACTTATAATAATATTATGCATAGGACTGAAATCACCCAAAGTTATCACAAACATCTTGTAATTAAGTGTTTTGATCAAATGTTTCTTGCGTCAAACACGCTTCTCTCGGTAAGAGAAGACATTTACCATACCGTTGTGGGACTACCACAAATTTACAGACTAAGCTAAGGTATCTTGTGCAAATATTTAATTTATTTTTGACGTAGATTTTATGTCTGCCAGATTGACCTTTCATATTAATCTCACCGTGATTACATAATATACTTCACTGAAGGCACGTACCTCGTAAATATTTTATTACATTGTCAATAAAAAGTATTGCTCTGGAAACAATCGTAGGCTTCATCACCATAATCTCGCCGTGATATGTTTGCAGACCTAGTAATGGTGGTACACGTGCGGAAAAAGCCTTAAGCTGTCTTTTTTCTAAACGTATTTAATGGTAAATGTTAAAAGATCCTATTCATTACATAGTTATGGCACTTTAGGTCAAATGACAAAAGACCTTACAGGGAAATTAATTTTGGAAGTCATCATGTTTTTCCTGAAAGTATAACATGTCGCATAATATTCAGTCTTTTTTACGTAGGTATTTTCTTTTTTTAAATTTACAGGTATTGCATTGCCTGCATTGCATTCTCATCATTAAGTTTCTGCACCACAAAAACAATATTTTAAACATAATTGCGGCATCAAGTAAGCCCTTTCCCTACCCTTCAGCAGCTTGAGATAATTATAAATATTTTCCCAGCAGCTGTTGCATTGGCTTGACTAGTGTTGCCCAAAATCGGTCTTGGTCTTGCAGTCTTGAAGACCAAGACCAAGACTGACCCCTGCAAGATTTGAGAAAGAACAAGACTAAACCTGCAAGACTCTTGCGTCTTGCAGTTAAGTCAAACTGAGATTTGGGCGTTTTTAAGTAGGCATTTGGTTTCAATACCGATTTTGATAGACGTTCCCCAGTATCAAAACCGTATCGTCATAACACTAAAAGGTACTGTATTGATTATTATATTTAGACTATTTAATAAGTAGCGTGTTACACACAAATATATTATGTTCCCATGTGATAAGAATATACCTAACATAAAATAAAATAGGTATCTTTCTAGCAAAGTTCAAACCTTATAGTATAAGTCTTATGTCCAGATCTAACGTTAGTAGGTTGGTATGTGCTTAAAATTGTAACCAATTAAATTATACAAACATTATGTAGGTACTTATGTTTCAAAATGTATATTATTTTTCTATTCAGCAAAATTTAAAATTAACAGCGAGTCGAATAGGTCTAGTAACACAGTTTTTCCGCCCGCCAATGTTATGGTACATTACGCGAAAAAACCGTTGGTCGATCGGTGTACTTATTTTATAATTTACTGACAAAGACGCCGCGCTTTATCAAAGACTGTGCGACAAGTATATAACAACATTTGATACTGTTTGATCGCCGCATTCGCCATCACAGAGTATGGACAGAGGTATACAAAATGTTAACCTATTTTGGTAGGGTTGACACAGGAGGATACAATTAAACGACGTTGAAGATGTCTCAGCAGTAGGTAGGTATAAATTGAATGGTCTTAGTTTCTTGTATACATATATTCTCATACTGTCTCGAACTCGAACACTACAGCATTTAAAGCTGATCCGGCGAGATGATAATTATGTATATTATCTATTACAAAACTTCTTAATGATAAAACAATATAACTAAGTAGGTTTCAAATTTATTATAAATTTCAAATTTATTTATTTATTAAAAATCTTGTACATTATCAGATTGGACGGTGACCCCGAAACTAGACATAACTTATCGTACTTATCGCATTTGTTGAGTTGCGAAACTAAAGTTAGTAATTACGCGTAGGTATTAAATTGCGTATTTTTTTTTCATTATTGTCAAGATAATTTAATTAATTGGTTAGTTAAGTTAAGTTGAGCTTAGTTTGACATAGGCATAGTGAACCATCAAGTTCACTATGCCTATGTCAATTTAAGCTCAAAATGTACTTACTCTGTTACGTTGTTCTAAGATCTTAACTAACGTGTATAATAAATAGCAATAGGCTATATATATAATTATCTAACTGCAAGACTTGCAAGACTCTTGCTGCAAGACCAAGGCGCTCTCTTGCTGCAAGAGGTGTATTGACGCAAGACCAAGACCAAGGCTGGTCTAAGTTTCGTCTTGGTCTTGCATTTGGGCAACACTAGGCTTGACGTGTTCTCTATACTAAAACGACTTCAGTGAACATTTCCAATTCTTCCGGTGTAAGTTAAAGTCAAAGTCAAATAATGTATTTCAATTAGGCACAAAAAAGGCACTTTTGAACGTCACACTTTACAAAAAATAATAATAACTGATTCTAGTCGCCCATTCCAAAAGGTAGTTTTCGTATGGAGAAGAATGGGCAAGAAACTCCACCGTTACTCTTTTAAAAAAATCATTATATCTTGTATACACTAATTATATAATTATATGTGAAGACAATAATATAAAAATGGAAATTAAACCAAAACCGTGTTTCCCCTTAATCTGAATTCTATTTTCAATTCAATTCTGCTTCAGACGCCGCCATCTTGCTAAAAACTTAAAAAAAAAAGATTCTAATCAGCTTTGACCTCGTTTCATTTTGTGAATTAAAACAAAAATGGAACAAAAGCACACGTTTTATAAGATTACTTTTAAAGCCTGCTGCTGCTGGTAAAGCCGATAGACAAAATGGTGTAATTGTGTACATTTAATTTGGAGGAAAATTTTTATTTTGTAATTTGGAGTGTGCGTACTTGGATGTCCCTAAATATTTTTTTGTATATAAATATTAAGTATTTTACTGGCCATATTCACGTGAATGATATCATGGGAATAGCTCTTTATTCAAGGAAAATCATGGTACCTTGTCATTTATTATATTTTGTAAGTAGGTAAATTATAAAGAAAATCTGGGTGCGAAAAAATAAGGTATGCCTACCATAAAGGGTATTCTATCTATCTATCAGCGTATTACACGGAAACGTGGAAGATCACAAAAGATACCTTACCTACTTTCTCGGAAGTAAAGTGAATATTTCGTCCCCATTGTAGTTTCCGAAGGTGATCAATTGGAATTTCAATATCAATGGAGTACGAACCAACGACCTGAGGCACTAGCACGGACGCGCGCGACGTAAGTCTTACGTAAATTCGAACGTTTTTTAAATCGAAGATACCACAATAATTTGACACCAAGCCTGTACTACACGAAGGGTTAGGCAGAGCACTCAATTTTGCCAGATATGTTTAAATCCCATATATTAAGGGGCAACAACAATTCTATGACATTTTGGTTATTGAGGCAAGCACAGTGACCCAAAGATATGAATAAAGTCTTATATTAAGTAAATAATATGTGCGAAACAGTATTTTTAATTTCAAAACCGTTACCTACTCCGCGTTTTCGTGTTACCACTGAATAACTTTCAATTTGAACTATACTCAAACGTCAGTAAGGGAAAAAGGTGTTTCCAAAATGAAACTATTATACAGTATTTTTATCTCACAAAGCGACTCGTGCTTTACTTGTGGTTACTAAGTGTACAAACACGCTGTGAATGTGTGCGTACGCGCAGGAGTTCTCGGTATCGTTCGAGACAATAGCGAAGTCTTAAGTCATTTTATTCATTTCTTTCATATTGGTTATCACAAGTAACGGTATCCGCCGTTACCAATATTTATTGTTATAGTTTTTAGTATTTTATATGCATAGGTACTTAATTCTCGTGTTTGACAGATACATAAGCAGGAAAGTAACTTCAGCTTCTTAGCTTTCTGACAGTCAGTATTATTTTGGTCAACTAAGTAAAACCAAATTGCATGATGAATGACCAGCAGTTCCTAGCTTTAAGATACTGGGAATAAATCTCATATCTGACTTGACTGTAGTTTTTTTGAAATATTTACTATCCAATAATAATTTCACTCCCAACGTAACAGTTCTGTGACCGTCAGTACTCATGTACGAGACCTCATTAGCACTATATCAAGGCTTTGATAGACTCATAATAAACGTCATATAATATTAATTCGGTTTACCTCACCGTCCAATTACCACGACTTATGATCTCATTATTATGTAAGTACAATTTTGTGGTGCCTGGGGAGTTTGTTGCGCCACTTCTCCTTTCTTCACTCTCAGCTAAACAAAGCACTAGGAATTAGCGAAGGGAGGTGTAGTATTTAGTGCCTGCTTGATTTAGCACTAACTTCTGAGATGGTTGATATTTCGTTGATTCGGTATTATATTAGACTGGTTATGGTCTGATTGTTGGTTTACGACCACTGGTTTAATGATACGAAATAATATGGTTTAAAGGTAAAGGCTATATTGATTACCTGCTAGTTATAATGATCAAATGGTAAATCTAAGCTAGATAAGCACTAAGATGGTTTGATCTGGTTTAGTTTGAGGTACGCGATTGGTATCCGAACACGTACTAACTGGTAATAGTTGCGATACATGCATTTATGGAAATGCACGCAGGCAAAAGTGCTGAGCTGTTCGGTTGCAAATATTGTACCGAAGAGTGGGCGTTTCAAGGGAATGTCTTATTAAATTAAACGTTCAAAAACTGCTGTTTCTCAGTTTAGTTTGAATAAATGACTTGATTTTGATTTTGTTTTGATGTTGGTGTATCTATCGCCGCCATCTAGTTAAATTAGCCAGCTAACAGGACGCCTAGGCCGTTCATTAAACGCCGGCATCCAATTAAAAAGCTAAAGGACAACTAGCCAAGTCATTGAGCGCAACGTTTAACCAGATGGCTGAATTTCGTGTAGTAATTTAGTTAAACTGGGTGAAATAGGTTAGGATAGGTTAGAACTGTGACCAAACGCGCGCGAGTCGAGCGAGCGCTATATGTTCAAGTTGCTCGCAAGAATTTTATTCACCATTTGAATCACTTTGCTGAGTCTTGGTCAGTCATCTTCAAAGGGCTGACTTTCAATACGCCAAGTTGTTAAACGTTGAATGATCCAAGTTCAATAAACAATCGGCCAGGCATCCAATTGGATGCCAGCGTTTAATGAACGGCCTAGGCGTCCAATTGGCTGGCTAATTTAACCAGATTGCTGCGACATATCTACTACCACCCTTCGGGGAAAACAGGCGTAATAAAAGGTGCTATGTGTAGGTAAGTAGATTTACAGAACACAGAAGTTACTTAAACGAAGTCGTTAAAGAGACACTATATTTCCGGCTACCAGTTAATCTATGCTATCTACTTTACAAGAGAATTATCATAAACCCTTCCGGCAGGTCACATTGACCGACAAAACTGACGACCTGATAACGTCAACAACAAGCAGTATTACGTGTGACTGAGTTCATTTAATTAACTCCAAACAGGAATTGGATACCGTCCGTAAACTTTGATATAGGTACAGTAAGGGAAAGTTTACCAACCCGCACTGGGCCCACGTGGTAGATTTGAGCTCACTCCTTCTCGAAAAGAGGAGGAAGTGTCCCAGCAGTGCAGTGGGAACATGAAAGGCTGGTATTGATGATGTACGGGATGTGTATTGGACGGGACCAATTTGCCGGATTATAGCATAGACATATAAAATATATGGACTGGAAATGCCTACAAAAAAAAGTGCATACCTACAACTCATAATGGAACATAAAATGGCTAAACTGTACAGTTGCTTGGTGGAAGAGACAAAAAAGCTGAAATACAAGATCAGCCAAGATCATATCGAACTCTTCTTCTCGGCTGTTAGAGCAAGAGGATTATATTATGTAATGCATGAAAACCGGCTACTAACACGTGGAAAGACAATTTAGGTTGATTTTGATTCTTGCACCACACTTCACAATACAAACATGTTGAATTGCGGTTTTCCAACATTTACATGCAGTTTCAAAGGTAAATTACACGTAATGTTCTTGCGAATCTCAATAACACAAAATTTAAAAAAATAACATTTGATAGCAAAACTACCACGAAACTCAGAACATAAAATGGCTGCTATGGTACTTACCTACAACTGTCAGTGATTCACGAGAAAATGTTGACATAATGAGCAACTACTTAAATATTTTTGTCTCTTTTATCAAATACGATTATTTTACCAAACAGAATGAGACAAAATGATATTTCACATTGAAAATACGATAAGTATTTCACTCATATTTGTATTCGCAAATTTATGTATAGAATAAAGCGTCTCCATATATTTCTATGTCAATGAATTATAGACAACTGTCAAAGAATGACAGTTGTGATTTGAATATACGGACAATTATGTTGGTAGTCAATTTGTCAAATAATTAAATTCCCTGGCTGTACATAATAAGTAATATTAACACTAGAATTTATTCCCTAAAAAAATAAACAGGATCCTGGGCTTTATTATAACCCTGCCCTATAGGTGATAACGTTAATCCCGCTTATTGTTTATACTACATTTTCTCTAGTTTTAGCACGAACTGCGAGTACTATCTAATAATATGTTGACGTAGATAATTTGTTTAATTGGAAAAGCTTTCATGGCTTTACCAATTCTACAACAAATCCCACTAAATTAAAATTACACTAAGGTTAAAATTATAACTGGTGGGCCATCTAGTGTCTTAAATTTGAATCGGGTATAAAAAAATAAAACTGCCGATTATTTTTTCAAATTTCTGGTTTTATTAGAAAGGCTGAACTTGTCGTTTCATGACGAGCAAGTGACATTCAGCCTTAGGGTGGTAAAGCAATTACAAGGGACATCGTAATACCTAATTTAAACACAAATATCTGCAAATAAGTTAGAAGTCGATAGTATAGTTTCCACTAGACTGCATCCTTAATGGAGTGGAGAGCTGGAGACACGTGCATACTAATGAAATGTCTCCTAGAGTTAATGTACACACTTAAGCTAAGCGCACATTATAGCCGTGGTGGCAATCGGGCAGCAGCGCGCCGCATTGAAAAAATGCGTCAAAGTATATTAGAAGCCGCGGCGGTGGCGGTGCGGGCCGCACGGCAACGCATTCATTCAGACAGATTAAATATTTTGAGGCAATGAGGCTCGAGCAAATTTGGGTGCACATTACAGGTGGGCCGCATTGTGATGCAAAACTGTAGCCGTGAAAATACGCTTGGCGAGCGATCGGTCAGTGCGATGCGCTGCAGTCTGGTGCGGACCCCCTTTAGTATGCTATGGTTTATACAAAATGTACGAAGGTGATGCTGGAGGATCACAACGCATTGTTAAAATGCGTTGTGATGCGGCGCAGCCCAAATGTGCGCGAGGCTTTAAGGAGACATCAATTCTATTAGTATTCGGATCAGTTTCAACCTAGACACTTAAAAAAGAAACGATTTCATTCAAAAAGAGTGTATTAAGGACATTTACGTACGAAGTCAGACAGCAATAACTGTTTTTGTTTAGTAATAAAAAAGTCACGAATACTTCGGTATTTCGATACTTTAAACCTAGCGAATTTGAACGCCATGCCAATAAAGTCTCTCCCTAAAGAAGACTTAGGGCCCATGTTCCACGACGCTACTCAAAAGTAACGTTTTAGAAACTCAGCCAGAATGTCTTATCATTAGTATTTCAATGGCGATGGCGGTCCGTACACGACGCGACCAGTCACAAACTATGAAGAAACAATGTAATGCAAAATGCAATATTTGCATGCCATTGTCTAAACTCTACGGCAAACGTGGTGATCTGCTTTTATTTTTACTTTTAACATCTCTTGTATGCTGACAATTTGTATTGTGTATTATACTTATGTTTGGACAAATAAATGATTTTATTTTCTTATCTTATCTTTTCTAACATGCTAGTAAGTCGTGTCGTGTACGGACACCCAAAGAAAAACGATTGCCGTGACTTATCTTGACTTTTGAGTAGTGCCGTGGATGACGGGCCTTAGTTTCGTCCCACAACGTATTAGGTTCCACGTGACAAGGGCTGAGTTTATCACTCGGCTCAAAGCGCAAAATTGCCGAGATTCTTGTCAAAGAAAACGAGAAATACGTTTCTTGACCTTGAAATCAAAGCTGCACATTGTAAGTGCAAATAGTTGCACTAATAAGGCCCCTGGAGGATAAAAACTTATTTTATTTCTAAATTGAAGGTAGCCAGTAGGCTAAGATAAATAGATTCTTAGTACGAGTAGCATCAGGAATAATAAGGTGTCCCGCGTCTTCTGACAGGCAAGCGTCTACTTTGGGGGTCACCGTTCAAACTGATCTGTTGTCCAGATTGATTAATAAGTTTGAAATTTGAATTTGAATTGCGTGATGGACCCGAGGGATTCTTTTTCTATCATTATGTCAGCCGAAATACTGCTTGACAGTGGACACGAACGGTACAGCATTTATTACGGTTATGTTTGTTTTTATCTACTTAGAAGTAAGTATTATTCACATTGTGTGAAACGCGAAAGTATATTTAGTATACGAAAAACTTTATAATATCTAAGTACAAATAAAAGCCAAAATCCCAAGATATGGTGATGAAATATGATATTCAAATGAGCCTCTTATCAGTAAATTCGCAAAAGTAAGAAGTAAGAGTACCTTACTTATACCCTTATTAATATTAAGATCCAAGATGGATAATCCGACGAATTACTCTACTTATGCCACTTTAAAACTCGTGTAGGATCAAAATGACTCCTAGATTTCTTATTCTGGTGCTTATTCCTCGCTTAAATCTCGATTTGGACTCGTTTTAAAATTCAACGGAATTGGCAATGTCTTACGTCACATAGCGATGCACTTTTCGGGACAATTTACCGGATGATTTGAAATCTGGTTTGCCAATTGCAGGTTTAATTTTTATTTAAAATATTATTATATTTAAACTTAAGAAGAGTAACAGACAACAAATAAATACCTAGATTATGACAAAGAATGGTGATAGCAGTACCTACCAAGACGTTGAAGGATTTTTTTTGAGTGGAGATGAATAAAACTATCTGTCTGTCAGTCACTGAAGCACTAGGAAGTGGTGAAGGGTGGGCGTTTTAGGGGACTGTCTTATGTAACTTTGACGTTCGAAAAGTGCTTATTTTCACCCTAGTTTGTATAAATGACTTTTGTATTTTCTCAAAGTCAAAGGTAAATAATTTATTTCAATTAGGCACATAAAAGGCACTTTTGAACGTCAAAAAATCAAAGGTTTTTTTTAAAAAAGATAGTGGTAACTATAATCAGAGTTTCCTCTCTTTCCTTGGTGCAAAACAATCAGACTATAATTAACTATTACATCAGAAAAATTTCTTGAAAATTAAGACACAGCCGACAGATATCATTAATATCTTTTCGGTTTGAAAAATCTAGCCAAAAACAGGAGAGTAATGATTCTGATACTGCTAGTCTCAAACTAAAAGAAAAAT
Source organism: Xanthia togata (assembly GCA_963853775.1). Taxonomy (NCBI): domain Eukaryota; kingdom Metazoa; phylum Arthropoda; class Insecta; order Lepidoptera; family Noctuidae; genus Xanthia; species Xanthia togata. The sequence continues at coordinate 2,416,005 of OY970797.1, read as the reverse complement.
GTACTATTTTATAAGTTGCTGTTCTTCACAGTAATTTATCACCGTCTCGGTCAGATTAAGACAACGGGTGCAGGCGACGCGAAGTTAACCTCAAGGCAACTTGACGAGTTGTATTAATTCACTAAATAAACTTCATCTTGAGAAAAACTGTCTTAGAATCTAACCTTCAAATACATGAGGCATCCAACTCCATCATTTCCATCGCACCGGCCTCGTGTTGGATTACGGTCCACTTCCTCGCACAGAGTAGTCCCAGCAGTGCTTATAATTTATGTTAAGTTTGGGAGATGGACACGAATAGCTCTTCCGATGGAATGTGGAGAGTTAGTTCGAACTTCATACACCTGCAATATCAAGAGGTATTTATAGCAGTTAATTTTTAATAAGGTATTTATTGATGGTAATCTTTCTTTGACATTATTTCGTTCTCTTTTTTTTATTTGATTGTAAATTGTAATACATCTTTTATTTATAAACGTTACCTCACATATAATTTTTTTTTTCTGTATCTCTCCGTGACATCACAGCGGGCCCTATACGAATAACAGCGCTGCGACACCTATTTTTAAATATCGCAGCATCGTGCTGGGACAGGAGCCTTTTGGCCTCAGGCCATGGGTACAGGACTTTCTGTTTTTATTTTATTTTTACTTTGTTTTTTATTATATTTTTTATATATGTTTAGTTAGTAGGTAGTTGTTTTATGATAAGTTTAATTTGTGATCTCCTGTGCGAGTTCCTATAAATACTTTTTCTTTTTGCTTTCTTTGGTACGCGCAGCACGTTTAAAAACGAATGCCGAATGTAATAATTTTAGCTTTTAAAAATCCTTCACCGTGCTGTCTTTTTGACCTTTACGGATAAAGTTATTACTCTCGATCTCGAACCTGTAATTTGACTGAATTCTACTTCTGAAGGCAGTTATACAGTAGCTAACTAAGCAGTACTTAATTAAAACCTATTTTGAAGGAGTAACTTTCATATAGTATTCTACTAAGGGCCGACTTTTCAATCCTCAGTTAAATGTTTTTTTTATTTTTTTTTAAACGTTGCCCCACACTAAGAATTTCTCCTGTATCGTGGGTGCGTTTACATACATTTAAAATCACGTACACAAACAGCCAGACCCGGAACAACTAATTGTAGGTCATACAAATATTTTTTCCGTGCGGGGATCGAACCCGCGACATGCAGCGCAGCAGTCAATTACTTAACCACTGCGCCAACCGTGCCGTCAAATCGTTGAATCTAGCGTAAAAAAATATCTGGCTGTATAACAGGTGAATAAATAGGTAAATAATAGGTAGGTAGGTAGGTGGGTTCCGTGCCCAAAGGGTGAAACGCTGTCCGTATGTCTGTCTGTCCCTCTGTCACCAGGCTCATGAACCGTGATAGTTATACAGTTGAAATTTTCATAGATGATGTATTTCTGTTGCCGCTATAACAACAAATACTAAAAACAGAATAAAATAAATATTAAAGGGGGCTCCTATACAACAGACATGTTTTTTTTGCCGTTTTTATAGATAATGCTACGGAACCCTTCGTGCGCGAGTCCGACTTGCACTTGGCCGGTTTTTATTCTATTATCTGCAGAAATTGTGAAAGATTAGAACCGTCTATTACTACCACGGGTGGATAAGGTGGCATTTACGTTAAATCACACGAAATAACATAGATAGATTTTTAATCTTTCCTTTTGAACTTAATTGTTTTCCAGACTTAAAAGATTTCGAATGGTTCCTGGCTATACCTAACTCAAACCCAAGCGTTTTACCCCTCCATTGATGTTACACAAAAGATCGAATATCATCGGTATGGGTAGCGCATGAACAAACAAAGTATTAAGAAGAAGATCTACTCCATACGATCCGATCTGAGATTGAAGATACGACATTTCTGAAGGAAAAGTCTCTACGCCTCATTATACTTTGTAAGATGGTAACTTCGATGCGAAACTCCAATTTAGTGGCCTCTTTCCAAAAAGCTGCCATAACATACTTTACTTATACTTTTCTTTACTTATTTCAAATCTTAATTTCATTAATTTCATTGACAGACAACGCATAGCCAAAACTGCTTGATTTAGAAGCATGAAATTTTGCACAAGAGTTCCTTATTTAACGAAGGTGAGCCATGCGAGGAACGGTTTTTGAATATTCATCTCACAAAAGGGTTGAAAGTTTGTATGGAAGATCGCAATTTTTTGCAAAGTTTGTCGAACAGTTTTATACAGTTTGCCGATGCAAAATCACATCGGTCATACTACTTGGTTTAAAAAGATAACGTGATCCTACTGAAGAAGTTTTGAACTGTTTTACTCATACCGAAGCGACTACTGGATATTTTATATGAACGTCTAATCATAAGCCAAGGTATGAGCCTACTATATCTTCCTGTTCTGTTCAATAGCCATGAAATCTCACATTTCCATTCAATACCGTCGAATTGAAAATTCTATTGTGGTCATGTGAATCTTGTGCTGGAATATTTCTCTGTTTGATTGTGAGAATTATGGGGATCTTGTCAATAAGTATCTTCGTAGGTACGTACAGATAGTGCAATCCACGACGACGCGCCCCACTCCGCGATTACTGTACTGTAAGCTGTACTTTAGTACGGAGAGGAGCGGAGTGTCGTGGATTGCACTATCTATACATATAGGTATGAAATTTGACTATCAACTTATAATGGTGCCGATTCTCTTGGACACCAAACTTATCTAACGAGAGAATCTTAAAGCTATTCTGCAATAATTTTTATTATTTTTGCAATAAGACACCATTTTCGAGATATTATAATCAAAAGAAAAAATAAGATACAGTAGGTACTGTTATTACACCTGAAGTCCAGGTGTTGCGGTGTTGAATTTTAGTTCATGACAACTAATTTTATAACACACCTTTTTAATCGCGATTAAAAATAGGCAGATTTTTTTAGACAATGAAATTTTTGGTGAAACATAATACAGAATAGCAAAATTGCCATTTTCACAAAATTAATAACTCAGTGCCATCTTAGTGCTGTCAAACTAAAATATAGTTAAGTTGTATCTATCATTTTAGTCTATTTTAGAATGGGAAATCATCGTTTGGCAGGAAAAAACTAAATTTTGGTGATTTATAGTTTAGTTTAGAGACAAATAAAATAAAATAAAAAGCCTGTGAAATAAAGTTATTATTATTATATGTGTGACAAGAGAATTGTCACCAGTATCCGTATATTTAAATCATAAATATCTGTATTGGACAGACCAGTGATGACCTAGTACCGCAACTTACAAATTCAAATTCAAAATTCAAAAGTCATTTATTCAAACTAGGCTGAGAATCAGCACTTTTCGAACGTCAAAATTACATAAGACAGTCCCCCAAAACGCGAGTTACGAGTTATCGTGGGGTAGGTCGTGGGTTCGATCCCAAGCAGGCACTTTGTGTAAATTATTTCATCAACACTGCTCTCAAAAATCGAAGATATGTGACATCTGCCAACCCGCACTGGGCCCGCGTGGTGGATTACGGCCCACTCTCTCTCACACAGAGGAGGCCTGTGTCCCAGCGGTGGGGACATTATAGGCTGATAGAGTAGAATCAAATAGAATATACATTTATTTTGCAATGATGATAATGTTGATTCAAACATTAAAACAGATATTGGTGATTAAGGCGATTATCACACTGCACCGCATCACGCTGCATGTTGCGTGTCAATGCAATGAATGAACGCGCGTGGATGAATTTTCAGTGTGACATTGACTGTGCGTATTTTCTAAACAAACGGAGATACTTACAAGCAACTTTAAAACACGCATTCACGTGCTACGCTGCGTGGTGCGTGGCAGTGTGTTAATCGCCTAAGTGTAGTTTGATACCTGAAAAAAAACTTGTCAAAAGTGTTTCGTCAGAAAGAAACTTTCAAAGACATAAAGAGCATTAACTATCAAAGGTTCCATTAAAAGTTACACAGAAGCGATGCTCGAGCGTGTTTGTAGATATTTGTTTTAAACTTAGTTACTGCGTGACACGATAAAAAAAGTGTGAAATTTCTTTGTAAGGCAGATTTTTTTAGCACTGTAGGTATCACTAATGTAAAGTTAAGTCAGGCAAATTAAATGTTTGTAAATTTGACTGAACCGTCTGTATAAAATATTCAAATCACGACTGTCATTCTTTGACAGTTGAATGAAACGGCTATAATCCGACAAATTGGCGTAGCGTGTCAATTTGATAAATAATTTATTTCCTTTACCGTATCTGGTATCTGACCTAATCAAATTTTTAACGTACGGTCTCCAATTCCCGTTCGGACTTAATTAAATGAACTCGGTCACACGTAAAAGTGCTTGTGTTTGACGCAGGGTGTCAATTTGAGAAACAATTCATTTCCCTTACCGTATTATGAGACCATAAAACAATAATGGCAATTCAGTAGAAAGACAGCCACAGCTGGACTTGGTCTTGCACTTATCATTTACTGTACCAGGTCATATCGGTCCACCTTACTGACGCGACGCTGTGGCTGCAATAGAGGCGGCTATGCTTGGAGTCTTCCTGCAAAGAAGAAATAATGACTATATCAATATTCAACATATTAAGTAAGTATAAGGCAGTCAAAAAGTAAACTTATAATAAAAACTTATACATAGGTTCCGTAGGAAACAATTACGAAAAACATCGAAATTTTACCACCTATAAAAACGGAAGTAAACACCATCCCATTTAACAAACATTTGCAGAAAACATTCACAATATTCACAATGAATACAAAAATACATTTAAAATACATAAATATAATCGTAAAGTCATGTAAACAAGTTTCGGTTACAGCTTTCAGCTTTCAGTCGCGCGATAGCAGAGCGTCCGTGACGACGCATCGCTGTGCGAGGTGACGTCATGAAAGTTTCACGACGATAGTAACAAATAAAATAATTTGAGAAAAAGTTTTCAGTGCTTTGTGATTATTATTGAGAAAACGAAAAGTGTTTTTTAAAGTTTGATTGATCAAAAATAGAACTTCCGAAAACAATTGCAAATTATTGATGTGTTAGTAAATTGGAGTGATAGTGTTTTTTTTAAAGTCAATCAATACTATTTGAATCAAACTTTTGCTCGTTAAATACTTTCCAAAAAGAAAACTAGTTTTTAGTGTCATAAGTTTAACCTCTCAACAAACATTCTGGTTTTGACACTTACCTAAAAGGTATTTATTACATCCATTTATATTATTTAAGATATCTAAACCATAATAATTATGAAAATGCTCGCTTCGGGATTACACATTTTTCAGATTATATAAAATTAAAAAATACTAAGCTAAAAACCACTTCCTTTTAAACATTAAGTTGATCATACTCATAATTACAACAACCGAGACTCGAACACACAACCTCACATTGATCAGTCCGCCTTCCTACCACATAGCTTTTGCCACTAAATTACTGAAAGAAAACTTTTAACAAAAACAAAAATATGTCAGTAAAATGCATGAACTATTTAAATTCCTATAACCTTTTCCATCAACATGATTTAAGCAGTCTAAATTCAGCCTTGGTCTTTGTAAAACGATTATGTAACAGCTGTAGAAGATTACCACTTTATTTTAAATCAATTTAATAGCTGCTGTTTAATTACTTTTCCATATGCTACCGTCTTATACAATTAAACAATACTGAGATATATTATTCCGATTATCTGACGCCAGGAAAGCTGCTAAAATTTGATTTTGTACGGATGAATATTGTTTCTATGCAGATTTAAGAATAATAAAATTCTAAGATTGTTCATCATTCGTGATATGTATGTCGTGGTCAGATCGTAGAAATGGCGTATCGTGATTTGCCTGGCCTGGCTCGGCTTGCGCGCATTTTTTTGCAGTTCTAACCTAACCCATTTAGTCAGGGGCCATAAGAGCGGCGTGCAATGCAACTACTTTGCAATATGCCCAGTGGTCAGCTGGGTATATCGATAAATAGGTTGCTTTCGTAGATCTGCGTGACTTTCGATTAAGCGTGTCGTGAAATGGCGGCGTATCTTGAAATGGCCAAGCAGATTACGATATGGCTTGTTCCACGATCGGAGACGTCATCTATAACGCCTTATTTACACGATGCAAGTTTTTTGCCTGCGGCATACAATCATATTGAATCAACAAATGACTTGCATCGCATAAACCCTGATTAGACGGTGCAAGTAGATAGTTTTTTGGTGTTTCAACTTATGGTATGTATATTCCACAGGCAATTAAATCGCACCATGTAAGGCCCTTTATACACGGCACGGTTTCTTTACGGTACGGCGTATAAACCGCGCCGTAGAAAAATCGTGTCTGTCAACAAGCTTTCGTAGTGATCCATACAACACTGACGACTGTGCCTACACACGGCGAATAAACTGTAGTTTTTACGGCAAGTGAAACTTGTGTTTACAAAGGTAGGGCGCACTAGAGCAGCATACAACATGCGTTCAACAATACTGTTCATTATTTGCTTTCTTTTCATTTTGTACTTAGGCTAAGTAGCAAATCCTTTTCGTGCGTAACTACTAAATAGGTGAAAATAACGCACCTATAATAATAAATAAAATGACAATATTTATTGCAATTCATACTATGAAAAACACACATAAGTTGCAGATCACCTTTTAAGCAAGAAGATGCTTGTGTTAGGTGAACTCCGTTCTATCACTTATCATTGTAACAGGTATGCAATTGAAAACAGAAACATAAAAAAACGAATTAAAATAAGGAGAAAAATAAAGTAAAAAGAAAATACAAATCTTCTAAAAGAAGAAGCGCACTTACGTGATGTACTTATGCGAGTAAATTTTTGTGTGTGTGTGTGTAATAGTGTGAGTATGCATTGTCTTGGGATCGAAAGAATCCAGGGTGTATTCATTGCAAATGAGACCTCTCGTATACATCGGGAGACGGTTTTCTGGGCCATAGGAGCATCATCATTCTGCCCCACAGAGCCTTGATAACTGCCCCGAGCGTAAAAATTCAAGGCAACAAGTACCTAAAATTTAAGAATGATTAATTTGTATTATGTTGCTAATAATATGATAGTTATTATAGTACAAAAAAGTCTGCGTTTTGTGTATCAAAAATACCTTCGTAGCAGGGTTAATCGTACGGAAATTACGCTTCCGGGGTAACAGGGGCACTATATCCTGACAGTTCTTCGTACAGTGATCGGCTGAGTCTGTAATTAGCTACAAACTCAAGGTCGGGCACTAAATTTGTATTGAAGGAGTAACGACGTCGTCTGCGCTCCAAACGCTCTTCTCTGAGAGCATCTTCCACCAAAAACATACCTAATGCCATTTCGCTCCAATTTTAAATAAGGCACATTCACTTTAGCACTTTAAACAAATATACTAATCTCAAGATAATTGTAAAAATTCATTAAATTCCATACTTACGATTCTGAAAAGGTAGCTATTTTGCTGTCGTGGTTTTTGACATAAATTTCACGATGTAACTCCTGTCAAACTCAAAGTAGGGTTCACAAAATCTCGATACAACAAGCGTCAAAATGAAGTTCGGTCAAATCCGAACCGACCGAACGAAATAAAATGAAGTTCGTAGTAGGAAACGTCCGAATATTCGGCCCGATAGTTCATATTTTTCACTTCGGAGTAGACCCCCAGGTTTCTGCTTCTTCCACTAACAATTTCGCTACCGCGGTCCTTTTAATTATAGGACAGATTATGGAAGCGAAGATACCAATGCCTCAATGTCGTCTTAGGTTTTATTCGTAAGCCAGTCACAGCTAATTTACAGTCACGGAGTTTCAGAGGATAGATGTGTAACGTTTATACAACCTTCTGAATAAAGATTCAGAAGGTTGTATAAACGAGATTCATAAGTGCCCTTGTTGTTTTATGTGTAATAAAATATTTTGAATTTGAATTTGAGAAGATTGCCTTTCGTACTGCCTCTCAGCAAAAACAGATCTGACTGGGACAGTTGTAAGAAATACCACCTATAAGAAAATAAAAATTAAATATTGTTCGTTGGTATGCGCTTTACTAGAGAACGGCTGTACTGATTTATTTCTTTTTAATGTTCCTAACAGTCCGATTATGGTTTTATGGAAAGAAAATTTAGTAACGGTGCCCAGAAAATTTGAAAATTCGGGAAAAACTGACATAACCTAAGTGCTTTTTCTATGGGATTGTTGTATGAATGGACTGGTCAAAGTCTTTCGTGTCAGTTAGTTCTTTCATTTGCCTTTCAACGTTCTTCATGCATATTAAATTTTACTGCACAACTTATTCCTACGTAAAACTATATTCTTATTATAATATTTATTTATTTTGCATAATGTAGGTACACTCCGTTACAGGCCAGTCTAAAACTTATGAGTACATGACCCTGTTAGGGCGCAGCCTATATGCAGCGCAGCGCGCAGCGTATATATTATCTTTTTGTAACATATTTAATTTAACTTATATTAATTAAAGTAATTTGAAATGTAAAGTAACACTAATAAAACAATTTTATACATAGATATAACATTTGTGCGATATTTTAAACTTCCATAAACTCGTTAATACCTACTATAATAACTTTTTTCTAAAAGTAATGACTTACGTCTAGATTTAAATATGCACAGTGTTATTGTGGATCTTATATGTTCAGGTAACTTATTATATATGTTTGGATACTTCGGTATTCTGGGCTATTTTTATACCAACTTGAGCGAATAAATAATGAAATTTCTAGTACAGCTTCTTGTGAAGTATTTCCTCAAACGAAGTAATATCAGCAACCATGTCTACCGTCAAGTACCGTGCTGTATTACAAAGAAAATACATTTTTGTACCTATGTTTGTACAGCCAAGTGCGTGTTGGACCACGCACAATGAAGTTCGGGTTCCGTGGTTGGGATGAATTTATCCCAAGAACAAACTGAACTTTGTAGTTGACAAAATGTTCTCCCATAAATCGATACACTTCACGGTCTATTCTGCAACTGCAAACGTAAATTTGTAATCGGAAACGATTACAATTTTCTGACTTTTTCCTTTACTTGTGCTGTGAGCCTGCTTCTTGCCAAATTTCATGATTCTAGGTCCACTTGAAGTAGGTACTACGATTTATAGGTTTTTATTTATTTGCGAGACAAAAATACATGTCAAGTTAAGTCAAGTCCAATAATTTATTTCAATTAAGCACAAGAAAGGCACTTTTGAACGACAAACTTTACAAAAAAAAAAAGATTCTAGTCGCCCCTTCCAAAAGGTAGCTTTCGTATGGAGAAGAATAGGCAAGAAACCCCACCCTTTTAAAATGTTTTCACAATATCTTGTATACATAAACATAACATCGCGCCTTATTTCCCCGAAGGGTTGGGCAGAGGTGTACCTGTAGTAGGTACACACACATTTCGCTAGTTATGTTTAAGTCCCATGTAATAGGGGGCGAGCCTACACAACCTAACCTACCCTACAACCCAACCAACCTAGCCTATCTTGTATACATTAATTACATAATTATATGTGAAGACGATGATAAAATTATATGTCACATAGATGGCCGTATTATTTTATTGCGTTGACTTGCAAGTTTGATTTTCATTACAAGATCCAAGGGATCGTAGATCTAAGTTTTTGATATTTATTTAAACTTTATACCTCCACGTGCTCCTGAGAAAAAGGCTCTTGACAAACAGACAGACGGACAACGAAGTGATCCTATAAGGGTTCCGTTTTAAGGGTTCCGTATCCGAACGGTGTCAAACGGAACCCTATTACTAAGCGGGCTGTATCTCATGAACCTTCATAGGAAGACAATTGAAATTTGTCACAAATTATGTATTTCTATTGCGGCTATAACAAAAAATAATAACAATTAAATAAAGTTAAAAATTAAAGGAACCTCATACAAGAAACGTGTTTATTTTGAACTACTAAATATTGTACGTTGATACAGAACCCTTCGTGTGCTAGTTCGACTCGCACCTGGCCAGTTTTTCCTTTGGAACAGAATCCTAGAAAAAGATTTTTGGTCGGCTATTCATCATCTTCACCAGCCTACAGCAGTCCTCAGCTGGGTATTGGTATATATACTCAGGGCTCTTCTAATCCACGCCACGACTCGACCCATGGCTACTCACATACTGTCTTCAAATCTTAGTTTTTTTTTTTACTAGGGCATCTCGCAGGTGACCACTAAGGTCGTAGCTGCTTAGCCGGACTTTCCTGTGGCTGCCTTAAGCTTCTACACTCAAAGCCTCCAGCCAGGGGCAAAACTAAACTAATTAAAACTAGGCGAGCGCACGCTAAGGGCGCTAAGGGCTAAGGGCGTACGAACCTCGGCTTAGGGCGTCGCTGGGGGGAGGACAGCAACACGGGACAGGCTGGATCCAATATAGATTATTAATAGGGGGATTTAAAACTACCGGCTCAGCTTCGGCGCGGGCTGTGGCGCTTCATCGAGCAAGGGTCGGAGGGTCAAAACTTTGTCTGTTCGGTCGACAATAAGTATATCTTGTAAACTCTGAAATGACGCGCCCCACTACCGCATTACCACATTACCTTGTGCGTAAAATGCGGTAGTGGGGCGCGTCATTTCTGAGTGGACAAGCTTTACATTGGAAATCTCCTTGGTGTTGTAGGTTTACATGCAGTCAGTAGGGGTAACTTATTTCCATTAGGTGGACCGTCGTCGGTCTGTACAAAAAATAGCCCTTCTCAAGTGATGCGGTTGCCAAAGAATAGCATTTCATTTTTATTTAAAAAAACAAAGAGATTCTCACTTTAAAATTTAGAATATTAAACTGAGAATCCACCACACGCTAAAAGCGGTAAAAAATGTTTTCGCAATTTTAGTGCTTTCGAATTTGATAAGTTTTGTTTTGTCGCCTTAGCCTATGTTACTTCTAACCTTACTCTATTCTAATTAATGCTGGTTATTTCCTACAAGACTTGGGACCGTGATAGTAATATAATTTGGTCGTCAGTTCAAATTATGAAACTGAAATTGCCGGAACTCATAGTTCTCGTTCATTCTGCTTTGCGAGGTTGAAGTTTTTCATGTCTTTTTATTAAAACTCAACTCGGCTGAGAACACAATTTTGAAGTCAATTATGCTTTGACTACATTCCGAAAAAATCTAGAACCTAAAAAACAAAGAGAGTAACCGGAAACATACGAATGAAGCATGTTAGTAGGATCTAAAGCTTGTAACTAAAAAGCTTGTCTTTCGGTATTTTTGGAATTCAGTTTATTAAGATGAAACTTCTAAAGCGCAAAAACTGCTTTCACGAGCAGAAATGTATTTTAGAAAAAGAAACCCTTTTAATATTAGTAGTAAAATGTACTCTTATTATCTGCATTATTTATGCAGATAATGGTGCCGATTCTCTTGTACACCGGACTAAACTAACTAAACTATCACTAAAATTCCTTACTTTTGGCTATGAGAATCTTAACGCTATTCTGTAGTAAAAAGTCTCTAAATAAAAAAAAATATTTTGACACAACTAAATCGAATTTGACGATTGCGACTCCACGTGGTACATACTTGTTTGCCCTACCCCGTGAATTTTTTTAGAGCCGGAGGCGCGCAGTGGGGGCAGCCTCGACGTGTTTTATATGGAATTTTTCACTTTTTGTATGGAAAAAAAATTTATTATCTACGTGTTGAGTATTAGGGATATAAGGGTTTCATAAAGGGGGTCGAAATTTTCATTATTTTTGCGATAGGACACACCATTTTCGAGATATAAGCAAAAGAAAAGAAAAAAATCCAGTACAGTACTGTTTTTACACCCGAAGTCAAGATGTTCGTGTGAATTTTAGTTCATGACAACTATTCCACACCATTTTCAGTGGCGATTAAAAATGGTCAGAATTAGTTAGAAAATTAAAATTTTAGGTGAAAAACGTCAAATTCAGAATAGCAAAATTGTCATTTTCACTAAATTAAAATCTCAGTACAATCTTAGTGCTGTCAAACTAAAATATAGTTAAGTTGTGCCACTTTAGTCTATTTCAGAATGGGAAATCATCGTTTGACAGGAGTAAACTAAATTTTGGTGATTTTTAGTCTAGTTTAGACGCATTTGTGACAAGAGAATCGGCACCAATATCCTCCATTTCTTTTTGCTCACGGTTATCGTGTCGCGAAATGTTGCGGGTAGTCGTAGATATGTATTCAAACAACAAATCCTTCGCTGTGGAAATATCTGCGATCGTATATGAGCTTACATACAACCGAATTAAACTTTTTCATCCATTATGTCAATTTTGTTCTGGTCAAAACATAATAACTCGTTTTTATCGATGTTACACTTTCATCTTTTCGGAAGACATTTTTCTGCTCCCGAACGTTACCGAGTTCGCGCGAAGACGTATTCAAATTGAATTAAAGATACCAGCCAGTAGTTTTCTTACTTGTGGCCAAAGGCTGTTCTCAATAATCAATCATTTATTGCATTTCACAATGTGTACTTTCTCATAATTAGATACGAGATACAAGGAACTAATACGTAGATTCCATTTTTATTTTACAAAAGAGGGCTATTCGCGCTATCTATAAAATGGGTCCTCGTGAGTCCCTTAGAAATAAATTCAAAGAAATTGATATACTAACTCAGCCTTCTCTTTATATCTTAGAATGTATTTTGTATGTTCGGAAAAACTTAGGACTTTTCAAAATTAGAAGCGATTTCCATATTATAAATACACGTAGATAACATGAAATTGTGATACCCAAATTTAGGTTAGCTAAAACTAGTAAGTCATTTGTTATAAACAGTATTCGATTTTATAACAAGTTGCCAAAGTCGGTTACAGAACTTAGTGATGGAAAGTTCAAAACCCACATTAAACGTGTCCTTATCAAAAAAGCATATTATAAGATTAAAGACTACGTTGAAGACAAGGAAGTTTGGCAATAATTCCTTCTGCACATGTGGCTTCCCTGGTACCTCAATAACGGCATTACTATGTAATTATGTCTATTAACTGCTCCCAAATTAAGATGATTATTTGATTTTACCTATTTTTCTTTTTTTTCATTTACGTACTTTTTTGACATAATCTTTTCATTATTTGACATTATATAACTTCACAGCTTTAGTGGCAGTCATGCCATTTAGTTTAAATAGGTTTTTAATTGGCTTTTTTTTTATATAGATTCTCTTTTATATTTTGTGAATGTGAGAACGTTGTAGGCATAACCGACTTTTAGATCTGTCAATCGTTTTCTATCTTAGCTAAGTACCTGGTACTTGTTGATAGGCCTACAGTGTCCTCTCATACCTATAAACACTGTAACTTGAAAAGATTGTAAATACCATTTATTTTTAAAAGAGTAACCGTGGAGTTTCTTGCCGGCTCTTCTCCATAGGAAACGACCAATTGGAACCGTGCACCTAGCTTCTGACGTTTCATAAGTGCCCTTGTAGGTTTATGTGAAATAAAATAATTTGAATTTGAATACTATCCAGTTTCTGTATTTTTGGCTTCACCAGTTACACATAATGAGCATTATAAAGTTCCTACTGTCGGGACTCAGGCCTCCACTCTGCGACAGGGAATGGACGGAGTGGACAAGCTTTACATTGGAAATCTCCTTGGTGTTGTAGGTTTACATGCAGTCAGTAGGGGTAACTTATTTCCATTAGGTGGACCGTCGTCGGTCTGTACAAAAAATAGCCCTTCTCAAGTGATGCGGTTGCCAAAGAATAGCATTTCATTTTTATTTAAAAAAACAAAGAGATTCTCACTTTAAAATTTAGAATATTAAACTGAGAATCCACCACACGCTAAAAGCGGTAAAAAATGTTTTCGCAATTTTAGTGCTTTCGAATTTGATAAGTTTTGTTTTGTCGCCTTAGCCTATGTTACTTCTAACCTTACTCTATTCTAATTAATGCTGGTTATTTCCTACAAGACTTGGGACCGTGATAGTAATATAATTTGGTCGTCAGTTCAAATTATGAAACTGAAATTGCCGGAACTCATAGTTCTCGTTCATTCTGCTTTGCGAGGTTGAAGTTTTTCATGTCTTTTTATTAAAACTCAACTCGGCTGAGAACACAATTTTGAAGTCAATTATGCTTTGACTACATTCCGAAAAAATCTAGAACCTAAAAAACAAAGAGAGTAACCGGAAACATACGAATGAAGCATGTTAGTAGGATCTAAAGCTTGTAACTAAAAAGCTTGTCTTTCGGTATTTTTGGAATTCAGTTTATTAAGATGAAACTTCTAAAGCGCAAAAACTGCTTTCACGAGCAGAAATGTATTTTAGAAAAAGAAACCCTTTTAATATTAGTAGTAAAATGTACTCTTATTATCTGCATTATTTATGCAGATAATGGTGCCGATTCTCTTGTACACCGGACTAAACTAACTAAACTATCACTAAAATTCCTTACTTTTGGCTATGAGAATCTTAACGCTATTCTGTAGTAAAAAGTCTCTAAATAAAAAAAAATATTTTGACACAACTAAATCGAATTTGACGATTGCGACTCCACGTGGTACATACTTGTTTGCCCTACCCCGTGAATTTTTTTAGAGCCGGAGGCGCGCAGTGGGGGCAGCCTCGACGTGTTTTATATGGAATTTTTCACTTTTTGTATGGAAAAAAAATTTATTATCTACGTGTTGAGTATTAGGGATATAAGGGTTTCATAAAGGGGGTCGAAATTTTCATTATTTTTGCGATAGGACACACCATTTTCGAGATATAAGCAAAAGAAAAGAAAAAAATCCAGTACAGTACTGTTTTTACACCCGAAGTCAAGATGTTCGTGTGAATTTTAGTTCATGACAACTATTCCACACCATTTTCAGTGGCGATTAAAAATGGTCAGAATTAGTTAGAAAATTAAAATTTTAGGTGAAAAACGTCAAATTCAGAATAGCAAAATTGTCATTTTCACTAAATTAAAATCTCAGTACAATCTTAGTGCTGTCAAACTAAAATATAGTTAAGTTGTGCCACTTTAGTCTATTTCAGAATGGGAAATCATCGTTTGACAGGAGTAAACTAAATTTTGGTGATTTTTAGTCTAGTTTAGACGCATTTGTGACAAGAGAATCGGCACCAATATCCTCCATTTCTTTTTGCTCACGGTTATCGTGTCGCGAAATGTTGCGGGTAGTCGTAGATATGTATTCAAACAACAAATCCTTCGCTGTGGAAATATCTGCGATCGTATATGAGCTTACATACAACCGAATTAAACTTTTTCATCCATTATGTCAATTTTGTTCTGGTCAAAACATAATAACTCGTTTTTATCGATGTTACACTTTCATCTTTTCGGAAGACATTTTTCTGCTCCCGAACGTTACCGAGTTCGCGCGAAGACGTATTCAAATTGAATTAAAGATACCAGCCAGTAGTTTTCTTACTTGTGGCCAAAGGCTGTTCTCAATAATCAATCATTTATTGCATTTCACAATGTGTACTTTCTCATAATTAGATACGAGATACAAGGAACTAATACGTAGATTCCATTTTTATTTTACAAAAGAGGGCTATTCGCGCTATCTATAAAATGGGTCCTCGTGAGTCCCTTAGAAATAAATTCAAAGAAATTGATATACTAACTCAGCCTTCTCTTTATATCTTAGAATGTATTTTGTATGTTCGGAAAAACTTAGGACTTTTCAAAATTAGAAGCGATTTCCATATTATAAATACACGTAGATAACATGAAATTGTGATACCCAAATTTAGGTTAGCTAAAACTAGTAAGTCATTTGTTATAAACAGTATTCGATTTTATAACAAGTTGCCAAAGTCGGTTACAGAACTTAGTGATGGAAAGTTCAAAACCCACATTAAACGTGTCCTTATCAAAAAAGCATATTATAAGATTAAAGACTACGTTGAAGACAAGGAAGTTTGGCAATAATTCCTTCTGCACATGTGGCTTCCCTGGTACCTCAATAACGGCATTACTATGTAATTATGTCTATTAACTGCTCCCAAATTAAGATGATTATTTGATTTTACCTATTTTTCTTTTTTTTCATTTACGTACTTTTTTGACATAATCTTTTCATTATTTGACATTATATAACTTCACAGCTTTAGTGGCAGTCATGCCATTTAGTTTAAATAGGTTTTTAATTGGCTTTTTTTTTATATAGATTCTCTTTTATATTTTGTGAATGTGAGAACGTTGTAGGCATAACCGACTTTTAGATCTGTCAATCGTTTTCTATCTTAGCTAAGTACCTGGTACTTGTTGATAGGCCTACAGTGTCCTCTCATACCTATAAACACTGTAACTTGAAAAGATTGTAAATACCATTTATTTTTAAAAGAGTAACCGTGGAGTTTCTTGCCGGCTCTTCTCCATAGGAAACGACCAATTGGAACCGTGCACCTAGCTTCTGACGTTTCATAAGTGCCCTTGTAGGTTTATGTGAAATAAAATAATTTGAATTTGAATACTATCCAGTTTCTGTATTTTTGGCTTCACCAGTTACACATAATGAGCATTATAAAGTTCCTACTGTCGGGACTCAGGCCTCCACTCTGCGACAGGGAATGGACCGTAATCCACCACGCAGGCTCAGAGCAAGTTAGCGAGTGTCACATTCACATATCATGTCTTCAATGGTTCAAGGGCGCGTTCACCTTTTCTTATGTAGATTGATTTAGCAAGTCAGATTAGCTCACGACAGGTTTTATGAACAAAAGTCTATTGCAAGGAACGAAAGTCGGCTAACGCCGATCAGCAGATCGACTTTATTAGAATATAAAGGTACTGCACTAGCAATTATCGTATACATGGTGTGGAAAAATCAGAGGTGTGACAAACGAGAAAAAAATCCTGTTTGTAATACTGGTGTGATAATCTGGTGTGACTACGAGTCTGCAACGATTTTATGCAGTGTATGAAAACCATATTTTCCTTAAACAATTTTGAGATATTTTACATTTTTAATTTATGACACCGCCAACAATAATGTGATAATGACGGGCAGTGTACCTCATTTATATATCCGATAGAGCCAAGTATTTCGCATTATTCAGAAAAGCCTGATCTAGTCATCTAGGTAAGGCCTGACCTAGGCCAGGCTCTTCAATAATACGAAATACGACCACAGACTATCATAATCTACTTAGGTATAAACCTAAGTGGATTATGATCATCTGTGGTCTTTGAAGAATAAAGAGGAACCCTCTTAGTTAGAAAAACTTGACGTTTGCTTAATACAACAGAATAATAAGCAAAACTAATTGAGCTTAGTTCTGCCAAAACGAACCAACCTACAACAACATCAGAATTTCTCCCATTTTCCGAAGCAATTGTAAAGATTTTTGATATAGTTATATCATGATCATTTTTAAATCTATTGTTCTAAGCATTCATTTTGGATGTGTATTGGATTGATTTTTATGTATAGTAATACCACCTTATATAGTAGGTACCATGTTTGGAATTTTGGATATGATTGACGCACCGGTTTAAGGTAATTAACGGAATTAATGAGAGATTGTGGGTCCTTTTCTTCTTATTATTATAATTTATTTATTTCGAACACAAATTATTCATATTGTTGTTAGTAACACTTATAAACTACGTAATGTGTCCCATTAAAATTAAAATACAAATAAAATAGAATTTATATAAGATATCGAAACTATTTTTTTTATTTTTTTTTGCTTTCCGAGTCACGGAGGAGTCTCGGTATGTAAATATGGTCATCTATCCACGGACCAAGCATAGCTTAACCTGACGGATCGACCCGTGCGGCAGTTATTACTTACATGAGCTCCTCTTGATCGAGGTCTCTCCTTTGGACTGACAATAAACCCACGTTCGCACGGACATAAAAATATCGCGGCGGGATTTTATCGCGCACTGGACTTTCAACTTTCTATGTTGAGCCGAGCGTTGAGAATCCAACGCGATAGGACGCGCTCTCGTCCCAGCGCATTGAAAAAACACATTGTTGGATTCTTAACTTCTTGCGCTGAGCAGAGCGTTGAAAATCCAGTGCAGGAAAAAAAATCGATGCGAGTAAATATCGCCCGTGCGAACCTGGGCTAACTGAACCTTCTGGTTACGGAGATATTCAAGGTTGAAGTTTCTATTTTTTTTATGTTTTGTTCGTTTATTTTCGTTCACAGATGAAAACAGTCGTTACGGGTCGTCAGAAGCCCGAAAGTCTGACAACCACTCTTACCAAGGGGTATCGTATTACCCAGTTACTGGGTTGTGGAGGTCAGATAGGCAGTCGCTCCATGTAAAATACTGGTATTCAGCTGCATCCGGTTAGACTGGAAGCCGACCCCAATATAGTTGGGAAAAGGCTAGGCAGATTGACAGATGAAAACAAGTTTCAAATGTTATAGCTTAACTTTAATTACTCCCACGATCCCTGTACCGATGCATGCACATAAGCTCAATGCTTTGCGTGCATTACGTTGCGCACTACCGTATAATTAGGGTAATTCCAGGATCGGTGCCCCAATGGTGCGACTTTGATTATTCAATGTTAGAAATATCGTAGGCTAAAATCGTACTATACAATAGGAAGCACCCCCCCGCAGACCCCAGTGTCACGACAACCGTAGGGGAGACGCGCACACGTTTCGTCCGTGTGCTTAAAAATCTTCCGCGGCGAGACCTCAGCAAGCATTGAAATTATAATCGTAAGTACTTACTATTGAATATCTTTTTACACAGTTATAAATTCTATTTCTTTTAAATTTATCTGATGATATTACAGTTTAATTATCTTAAGTTATCTCTTATTTTTAATTTAAAAAGGCATCTAATCTGTGCCAAAAGTATAGTTGCCCCATCTGCTGTAGCCATAGATGCCCTTATGGGGCATCTATCCCTAACTATTTCTATTAATGTTTTCATATTGCAGGTGGAAGAAATACCTCGGAAAAATAAAAGAAAACCAGGCGTGGCTTTTCAAGAAATTACCAAAAATAAGAAATGTGTAAATTAAATAGCCAAAACTTACAGAATACCCTCTCGGACATTAAGCAGACGATTTGCAAAAAATAACAAGGAACAGTTAACCTTAGTTAGTTTTTGACTAAATCCGCCGCTTTTAGATACATATCACAGATTGAACTTAAGTTATAACCTAATACTATGTGTTAGGCATAAAATGATTAAGAAATAATAAGAAGATTAATATGAAGAAGAATAATTAAGAAGAATAATAAGAAAAAGAAGAATTGAGAAGACCAACAAGAAGAAGAGTAAGACTGATACAATTATCTATGTTAGTTCTGAAAAGTATATTGATTGCGTTAAGTAGATGTATAAGATGAATATAATTTCACAAGAATTAAAAAAAAAATCTTTTGTTGGAGAGTTCTATATAGATTATATAATTATAAAAGATGTCACAAATTAATGTTAAAACAATGAATACAAACTGATTACACCGAAACTTGTCTGTTTTATTTCAATTAGCATCTAATATTGAAACATTCATACAGTGAGTCTTCTATCCCTCACGGTAGGCTTCTAACCCTTGACATATTTTTACTACGAGTCTTCTATCCCTCACGGTAGGCATCTATCCTACTTTTGAGAGGGTCAAAAAGACATAATTTCCTCAAAATCTATGAAACTTATGTACAAACAAAAGGGGTACCATCATAGATTAAAGTTACCATGATAGATATGCAAAAGACGTATTGCCAATAGATTATTAATTAATAAGTTATGGCTTCCTATCAAAAAGTGGGGCAGCTATCCTGGACTTACCCTATACCGAATTTTTGCATCAAAAATTCGTTTCACGGCAATTGTTTTTGCATATACAAGTTATACTTAGTTTGTTCCTACAGAATGCGTAAATGACGGCTTTGCGAAGGGCCCTGTACGTCCATTTAGTAGGTATTGTCTTTAGCCCATCTAAAAAGTGCTCGACCTGCCTAATATTTTATAGGCTTACAAATCTACAGAATTCACTAAATGCTGACAAAAAGTGCTCGTAACATTTTGATCTACTGACTATTAAAGATTTATTACATAGCTTTTTTCTTTCATCTTGAACCAGATGGTACCTATTAAATATATCTATTATATTTATATGAATACTTTGGATATAAACGGTTTTTCATTGATAAAATAGGTGTATATTTGTGCTGATAAACATATTCTTGATCTTCAGATAGTTATAAAAGTTGCGAACATAACTTGCTTAATTTTGTTTTTTTTTAATCATTCCCTTAACGATTATTTTTATATTATATTTCTTGTAAATTGAACGTTGTCGTGTCAATATAATCAAGTCCATACAATTACATTGTAATGTTCAGATTAGGTGTCAGCGTAGGGGATTATATTATTATTATGCGTTTTTTACTTAATTATATTATGACCAATCCAATGAATTATATTATGATCAGATGGATTATGATCGTAAATTGTAGTGACCTATTAGTCATTAACAAACTCATTGTAACCAATGGCTATTACAGGGCTGGGGAAACTATGGCTAATCTTAACACTTCACTTGATATGAAAAGTATTGTAATGTAATTTAATTTGTTTTGATTTGCAGTACCCATACAGGGTGCATGTTTCAAACTTTTAGTCATATTCTAACCTCTGTACTCAAACACTCAAAGCATTTATTTCAATTAAACCATTTACAGGCACTTTTGAATTGTCAAGGGGTCAGTCTGTCAGAAATATGAAGCTAGTTCCCCATAGTTCTAGTTGCCCATTCCAAAGCGTAGGTTCCTATGGAGAAGAAAGAGCAAGAAACTCCACGGACACTCTTTTAAATCATAGTAATGGTTACATCATTCATGTTGAAATTATACATGTGAGAACAATGTAGAAAGACGTACAACATGTTTGCAAGTAAATTCCTGTCACATAAAATATGTTTCCAATAGTAAACAAGGAATTGTTACTTCTATAGGATGCTTTTCTTGAAATCAATTCCTACTTGAAATATCTCGGCAATTCCTGTCACGATTTTCTGGCTCATCGGGTCGCATTGTTATCCGATTTACACATTCTACGCGTGGTTCCGACCCGCGTGAGTTGTGGGAATGCTTGAAACTGATTCGGTATTTTGTGCAGTGAAGGTTGTAATGACCTAGGATTTTAGTAATACTCGTATTTGTGGTAGCTCGAGCACTAAATGTAATTTCCTATTGTATATTTTAGTCAAATACATTGGTCCTTCAATTCGTTCAGGGGCAAAATGTCCAATTCTCAAAATGTCCAACGGTGTCAATTCAATTAAACAAAATTTCAATTGTAACATAACTCTTTTCGACGTTACACGTGTTAATAACTGTTTAAATATTATTTCGCCGTCGCTACATAAGTCTTGAAACTAGCTTAAAGTAAATTCTGAGGGGACGGCGCGTACGCAGTCCCCACTATCAAAAATTACGCATCCGAGTTATCCACATTAGGGATAATCGCAGGGGTCAACCCAACCGCAGTGCAATGGGAAGGCCTCGCCCTGGGGGAACCGCCTTATTGATCACGGTATCCCCTATGCCAGGTAAGTATGATTATTTTACAGAATTTAGCAAGGGTCGTTCAACGGCGGAGAATCTTAACACCGCGATTCAGAAATGTGACGTCAGTACATAGTGACATCTGTTGGCAAGTTAGGAGAACCCGTTTACGGCGCGACGAGACGTCTGGCTGATTCGGGCCAAAATCCAACTTTAGATAGGATGCACAAATTCCTTTTGTTACAATTTTTTAGAACTCCAAAACGACATCCAATCTTTCGACCCTAGTCATTTCGTAAGTTTAGGGACATCAGTCTTTCATCACGTAGTCTTAAGTGAGCTAATTCACGAACAGGTGTTTCATAGTCATCATTGAATAGAGGTTAAACGAAGTTCCGGGATAATTGCCGTATTTTATTGTGAATTTCTGTAACTTCTTAGTCAAGTTGTAGTTTTCCATAACTCTTTGTAAATAAATTATGCTTACGTACTAATGTCAAATCAAAATGTTTGTAGTTACTACATATTTATAATTCATGGCTTGTTTTGTCAATGTTCATTCTAAGTTAAAATTATATTTATCTACACCTAAACACTTTTATGTGTTATATGTGCGCTATTTCTATTCAACATTTACATCCTTCATCAGAATGTAAATCATGAAGCAATAATAATTTTAAAATAAATAAAAGAATACTGACGACAAAGTTCTTATTCCTAATTCTGTAGATAAACATATAATTCTACAACAGAATCTAATATAGCAGCTGATGCTACAGTTACAGCTTATAAAAAACCAGAAATGGTGACATTGCCCTTAACAAACGATTCATCTGTGACAAAAGTCAACCCGTTTATAAAGTAAACGAATTCAAGCGCTCAACCATAATAATGATGTATTTCAAGTAGCAACTAAAGTATTACTTGGTCCATTTACCGAATGTATTATACATTAAGACATATGACATTAGCTCAAGTGTATTAAGATGACCTAGTTTTTCAATAATTAATGTTGACTTACAGAACCTACTTATCACTAGATAGAAATAGATTCATTTTTAGATTGGATAGGAAGCAACCTCACCTCAAAACAAATACCAAACGGTCCATACATTTATACAGTGATTTATTCATAACTAAACTCAGCATCTCATTATTATGTTTCTTTTTTTAGTAGATTGAACTAGAAAATAGGTTCTTGTGGTGTGTTAGGGCAATGACTTTTCACAAGATTGTTTTAATGTAGATACTTTAATAACTTCGAGTCCCATTTCACACTATAGCAGCTACACTGCAATCATTTATTTCAGTGGCTTTAGTGAGTTAATACCGAAACTGATGAAATTGTGCAAAGAAATTGCAATACCTAACATTAATTTTAACGATCTTCTCGTTTCTGACGATGTAGAATTTTCAGATATATTATCAAGTATGAAAAACATTACATATTTTTAATTACAGAATATAAAAATCCGCTTACATAATTAAGAGCATGTTTGAACTACTTACGAGGGATATTAATCCAATTTAATTGGATTACCTATGTTGAAGTGTGTGGAAAAATTTAATTACCACTAATCTGTACGGGAACGCTCAAAGCGTCAAAGATTATTAATATTTTATAGCATCAAGCTGTAATTATTTATATACATACTCGTACATACAATGGGTACTATTAGCCAGATAAATTACTAAGATGGAATAGAATTAGTATTAAATGTCCTTTATGAACTGAGCCTTATCCGGAGGTGCCAAAATAAATAGGCCGTTTGGAATCTGATGATCGTAAGCGCTACTGTTGAGTATGAGGTCCTGGGTTCAATTCCCGGGTTGGGCAAAGTGTTATTGGTTTTTTTCATCTGAAGTTTTTCTGGATGTTGATAGCAATAGGCTCGCCCCATATTACATGGGACTTAAAGTTAGCTGGCAAAATGTGGGTGTACGATAGGTATACAGAGGCTTAACCCGTCGGGAAATACAGGCGCGGTGTTGTGTCGTCTTAAGGTACACACAATTATAATTCAGTAATTATAATTAGGTAAGCATCGCATTAGCATAAAAATCGATTCTGGAAAGGTCAATAACCTGGTATTGATTTTGCACTAAATGATAAATTATTGATAGAAATCAATAATTTTACAAACAGTTCAATAAAATTGCATTTGTAATACTGAACTTAACTAAAACTGAGACAGAAACCCCAGTATTTTGTCTCCATTGGCTTAGCACCCAAATTAATAAGGAAAATGTTGACGATACGCACTCTTTTCACGCGGTCTTACGCGAGAAAAGAGTGCGTATAGTCAACATTATCTTTAGCTTTTGAACTTACTATCAAAGACCAGTGTTGATGTAAAGACAAACATTACATCGTCAGTTACATGCTGTATATTGTAATCTCAATAAACTTCGAATATACAGTGATACTGCATAAAACAGACATGCCTTGAACAGCATACGATTTTATTCTTTCTGTAATTTATCAGAATTGTATATGTATAATGCATCTCCACTTTAACTACTACAGAAGACAAGTGTCAGGAGCATGGGTCCGGGTATATTATATGCTGTCTGTAAGGACCCACAGGATATATTACATCCGCTCGTAATTACTGCTTCATTATAGGTAGGTGCTTCTCATAGAGGTAAAAGTATTTTTTATTAATTTTGCTCAATCGGGGTAAATGGTTATACATTATTATTCGAATTACTTTTTTTCACAATATTTCTGCATTATAACTTGTTTTCGTAAAAAACGACAGAAAAAAGTTATCGGGGTAAATGGTTATACATTATTATTCGAATTACTTTTTTTCACAATATTTCTGCCTTATAACTTGTTTTCGTAAAAAACGACAGAAAAAAGTTAGATATTTGACTCGGTATCTTACAAAAAAGTCCCTTCGATGTAGGTACAATGTTTCTAACAAACAATTTATAGTCTATCTTTCTTTGTTAAACCAACAAAGATAAAATGATACTGCAACTTTATTTTCTAACTCTGTTGTCACTGGCAAAGGCTTGATCTACTTGTGAAAGTATTTTTAATATAGTTTTTTTCGTTAGCTTAAAAGCTAAGACGAGCTTTTATTAAAAGTAATCCTTCAAGAGTACCTACACAATCTTTTTATACTCGTTTTCTTCATCCATTCTCCTGTCAACCTATTATAAACTCCTTTTTTTCCACCTATATTTTCTATGGCCTTCCTCTCCATCCAATCAACTATATTCATCAACCTTTTAGTCACATGCATTTCATCCCTCCGATTTAAATTTTATTTATTATTTATTTCTAAAACACTTAACCTATATTACACTGGTTTTAGCCACACAACGATAACAATCACAAGCCCATACCAAGCTAAACAATTTCCTTTCAACTTTCCTGAAATCCTTGAAGAGGTTATGAGGTTAAATCACGGTGAACTATAGCAGAACTCATTACTAGTTGGACAATATAAAGTGGGTACATTTAGGTTCACTTTCTAAGGGTTAATAGGAACATTACTTACGTCCGCCGCACAATATCTTCTAAGTTACAGCTACTTTATACAAGGATTCTCATCAGTAACACGTATGTTAGAAACAATTTCATCAATCTTATTTTTCTTTATGTTATCTATATTGTAGCATGTTTTTTATGGTTTACTTTGAGCTCACAACCTTGACACATCTTGGTGTATAATCGATGACGGTTTAAAAGTATTTAAATCAATTTGTAAACATCAATCCTACATCACTCTCAAAAACATTAAAACTCGCATCAACCATCGGTAGACTATAAAAATATTTTTGTTTAGCGAAGTCCTAATTCAAGTTGCCGGAGAAAACTAAAGTTATAGCTAATAAAACATTTATGTCTTGACATAAGTGAAAATCATACATCAATGTCTTGTGACGTGTCATGCGATTTAGTACCATGTGCGGTGCAACTATTAATTGTCCTTGACTTGCCCTACACCTGCAAATGATTACGGAGCGAACCCTAAAGTGCCCAGAATGTTTTAGGAGACATGAAGCTCCTCGCAATAAAGCCATTAGTGTAGGAAAATCAATCAGGTTTGTGAACGGTTGGTGTTTCCACTTAAGATCACTTATGTAACATTGAGATAGCATTAACGTCTCACTTAGGGCTCGTGGTATCACTTGTCATGTACATATATTTTGTTTTTGTTGTCACAGATATAGCTCGCAATTATAATATTTGGTATTCCGGTTCTGTAACGTGATTCCAAAACTATATTATGCGGCCTACCCAAATGTCCTTTCTTTGGTATTGTTCGTCGAGTTGAGCTCCTAAGTTCTGAGTTGAGCTCCACGATGAGGTACTGACAAATGCTTGCACTGAAAGGACAGGTCCACTCAAATCTGTGTGGTTCTTTTCTCAAAAGACCATTTTAGACTAAAATACATGGTCCTCATATGGCCTGACCAAGATTATTTCTGAACTTTAAAAGAGACTGTGACCTCTGAGTTTGTTTCGGCCTTTCTTCTCATAGTAGTCAGATAGGAAACGCTAAACTCATCTAGCTAATTTTAATTATTTTTTTAAGATTACGTGACGTTTCCAATATCCTGTTTACGGATTAAACAATTTCATTTCATTTCATATCATTTATTCGAACTTTATGCTAACATATTGACCTAAATATTTAAAGTAAAACCTGTCTTTGTCATTTTTCTTCTTCTTAGCCTGTCAATGGCAGCCTGTTTATTTATAGTCTATCCAGAATATGGTTACGAGTTTTGCATCTTCAGTAGTGTTCATCAGCTCCTGCATTGTGCAGGAGTCATTAATTTCATAGCAGAATTCCACCAAATCAACCCATCATTCCACATCAAAGTGAAAAAGTAAAGGTAATGTAAAGGGTTTGAGAATAAACAGCAAAGATAAGAAAGCTATAGCTGATGTAAACAGAGATCTAGATGCCATCAAAACGTGGTCTGATAGTTTTGGGGTGTCAGTAAACCCCTCAAAGTGTCAGGCCATTGTAATTGGGAGCTCACGCATGATTGGTAGGGTGACGCTTAGCTCTCTTCCTCCTCTTATTTTCAATGGTAACGTCATACCCTTTACCTCTACTGTGAAAGATCTCGGTTTGCATCTTGACTTGACGCTTGGCTGGCAACGCCAGGTCTCTAGTGTTAGTCAAAGGGTCAACGGTACTCTGCGATCTCTGTATCGTCTGAGAAACTTTTTACCTGCTAAGACGAAAACTATGCTTGTGCAGACTTTGATTTTCCCTATAATCGACTATGGTGACGTATGCTACTTTGACCTGAATTCAGTTTTGCTGGATAAGCTCGACAGACTGCTCAACAATTGTATCCGGTTCATATTCAACCTCAGGAAATATGATCATGTGTCGAGCTATAGGTCTGAGCTCAAATGGATGTCCATTCGCCAAAGAAGGAGTTTGCGCGCTTTGACCACGCTTTTCTCCCTTCTTAACTCTCCCACTCCTCCTTCTTATCTCATGTCTCACTTCCAATATCTATGTTCGTCACACACTAAGAATCTGCGTTCTTCTAACAATCTTCTCTTACTTTGTCCTTCTCATACTTCTGACTTTGTTCATTCTTCCTTTCATATTCAGTCCATTCTTCTATGGAATACGCTTCCTCTTGATATCAGGACGGCGACCAGTCGGTATGCATTTAAGCGGAAACTACAGAGTTTTTTATCAAAATAAATAGAGTAGAGTCATCTCAACACCTCTCCCTTGAATTGGTATAATGTATATATATAATATAGGTATATATTTTATTAAATATGTATGTATGTGTAATATAATTATTTATAATGATATATTTTAATAAAAAATGATTTTTCTTTGTTCCTCTCAAACAGAGCACCTGCCATCTAATCTCTTCACTACCCTTGGTTGACTGGTAGAGAATGCCTAAGGCATTAAGTCCGCCTTTGTACTTTTATAAGTGTGAAAAGTTTAAATAAATAAATAAAGATGTGATGCAAAGCCCGTTATGTTCAATGAAGTAAGACTACTCTAGAAGAGAAAAGGGAACTAGAAGGTCTTACACGGACATGATCTGCAGGTCTAAATATGTATAAGAAGAGGAAGTGAGAGGGAAAGGACTGTTACACAATTTTGTAAGACATTTTATAAATAAGGGTCATTATGTGTCCTCCACCATCGTGTACCATGGGGAAGCTAGTCAGCTTAATGCTACTTGTTACCTACATTATTTAAGCTGCATAATGTTATTGTAGTCAAGCTTGTGGAAACTCCATGATGATATTTCATGTATTTTAAACAGACTATTTATTTCCGCGTATAAATAACTCACTGAAATTATTGTGCAAAAAGCAGTTCGATCGTTCTGCATCAGTTGAGTAATAATCTTAACGTTTTTTAGTTTCGATATTTATGTTATTATTTTTATGATGCATCGTAATCTCTAGTGGAATGACTGGATTTTTGTGTCTATGATTTATAAGTGTGGTGACATTTTTACACTCTTATGTTACCTCGTTACTCTCTTTTACCGCAATGTAGAAGTGTCAGATTCATGGTCAGTTTGAATTTTGAACGTTTGGACTGTGAAACTACTGATTAGAATTTGTTTGAACTTATCAGAAAAAAACCTTGGTAAAGGCGAATTTTATTGTTACATTTCATAACAGAAAACTAAAACTTTTACGTCCCGTGCGTTTAACGAGTATTTCTATAACAATAGCAGAACTCCACCGTGTTCTATCAATTCCACAAAGTACCTATAAAGTATTTGAGCATATATATTCATAATGATGCAAAGCCCGTCATATTGAATGAGAACTGTTGGCGCGTTTGCACGTATCCAGTGCCAAAAGTTTAGTTTCATAACGATTGTTTGGATATGTTTGTCCATTTATACTGAAAACGATTTCGTATGATAATAGGTACTATGACTAGGAATGGTTGAGATTCTCATGTGCCTTTCGAAGTAAGATCATAATATTTATTTTTAACTCACCGTTCAACACTGTTTGAGAAACCGATAAACAACTAAGATTGATTACCAATTACGTCTGTTTTTAAGAGTGCAGTCTGTGCAGTGGTTCGTCTTAAAATCACACGTTTATAAAACTGTGAAGAACCAAAACTTAACAGCTTTCCTTGGGCAGACAAAAATTCACCATACTATACTTACAGATACCTACTTTTGGAAATAGATTTTTGCCGATATAATAGCTGGGTTTTTGCAAATGCGTAATCGTTTAACAACGACCAACCAGCACACGTCAGAAGCGACAAACTAATTTTATGTACATAACCATTTTCTCCAATCAAACCATTATTTGAGGTTTGAAGATTTAGATAATTTTCAATTACTACCATATATCCAACATTTTGATTGATGCACAGTTACAGTTTTGACAAAAAACACAAAAATATTTTTTCTGAATGTGTAGGTGTTAATCATTTAACCCAAGCAAATCTTGAACACACAAGGAGTATAATGCGCAGGTGGAAGGGGCATGTATCTACTAAGGTGCACTATCGTTATTCAATCCCGAATCAACCATAAACCTTACTTACAATACAACCATTTTTTTTTAAATTTCAGATCCTAAAGATGGCTGCACCGTCTCCCATCGCGAAAACTTGAGACTCTTTATTCAAACCCATAAGTATGAAGAACTTCAACACGACTTTCGAAGTGGGGTGGAATGACACAGACGTGTGGGGTGTGCCCCAATTGGACCTGGATGTGTTCTACAGACCTGATGTGGTGATAATAGTGTTGTATGTGGTGGTGCTGACGGCGTCACTGTCTGCGAACACGCTGCTCATCTTTATTGTGATCAAGTTTCAGTATATGAGGAGGTAAGTTTTTCTATTAGTACTACTTTTTTATGTAAATTCGTTTTGGCATTCATTTGAGAAGAAATGCTTAGGTGATGCGAAATGAGACATCAAAGTTGAGGTGAAATCAAACAAGCCATTTCCAGTCATTTGTTTCCGAGTGCTATCGCTATAATATTATTATTTTATTATCTACTGTAGGTTTTCATGACTGTTATTATTGTGCCCTTTACAGAGAATTTGGAACAAAAATATTATGTTTATGAAACAAGTTTGGTTTACACACATAAAATAAAATCGAAAATACAAAATTTTGTTAGTAGAGGAACAAACATGTTAGTTTAGGGTTTGCTAGTAATAGTTCAGCAAAGAATTATAAGGGTAGTTCTTCGAGGTCCCTCAAAACGCGGTCACACGGTCTTAATTAGTAACCTATTAAACATTCAGTCTTAGGACCAAATACAGATTAATCTTTATTTATATGTGTACATAATTTAAACATTAAACATCTAAATTTTTTTATAATGTTTATAAAAAAAAAAAACGAATGTCGAAAACGGGAGCAAAATCGGTGTTCTTCGCGCGTCACACTCTGTTTGCGCTCACGGCAAACTTTGGTAACTTTTGTATTCAATTCATAAGCATTTAATGTAATACATCAAATTAATGGTATTTAAATATGCATCAAAATTATTAAAAAACATTAATTTTATCTCTTAAGTTACAATAGATAATAGGCATTATGTCTCTGTCACACGATTTTGTTAGTTTCGAGAGCGCGCAACAAAACTGCACCTATCTACCAAGAGCGCCCACTTGTCGCTACACGTTTTAGATGCGCGGACGCTCAGTAGTACCCCGGCATCAGTGAGGGAGACACTTACGTTCATCGCTTCTAAACAAAAAAATACGAGGTGAGTTATTCTTTGAATATTTTCAAGTAGCCTTGGTCTAGAAACTTTCATGCGCATATTTTGAAGGATAATGCTTATAATTTTCCAACTCATTTTTGTATTAAGGAATAAGATAGATCTTCGAGATTATTCCCAAGTACTTTGTTTGTTTATTTACCTATAAGTTTAATCGTAATTCTCAAAAATGTGAAATTTTCGTAACCTTCGTGGCACAACTTTCGTGGCTATTTGTCCACGAAAGTTAGCTAGCGCACCACGAAAGTTACATATCTCCATTGAATGATAACTTTAGATTACTTGTGACGCTGCAGATGCATTTACTCGATGATCGCGAAGCTCAAAAAAGGGGTCATGTATTTGTATAAGTGTTTATGCATGTATGTGTTTCAATTTTTTTCTTTTAACGACTCGTAGTAGGTATGTGTTTCTGTTTGTAGGTTTTCTCGTAGCCAATTTAACAATTATTCCCACCCCAAACTGGGCTGTTTTACCAATTGTATCCCTCTTGCTTAAAAAGTCCCAACGTCAGCGTCATACTTTCTGATTGCCTTGTACTTTACCTACATTAATTACTCACAGCAGTTGTGTTAATTTTTTCTGGTTAAAATTATTTTCAGATTACGTTCAAAGCGAAACTATGGCACCACAAAGTGGAAAGGAGTGACGGGAGAAAAAGCGTCTAGCAGAGATAAGAAGACGAGGAAGAATAAAAAATGATACAGAGTTCTATGTTATGGGATTTGGTTTCCGCACTCAGTCCGTCAGGTGGACCATTGTGCGTGGGCCATAGCGGCCGTTTGGGGGGGTTATTCCAACCAGCCCACCTCTCTCCAGAAGGCAATTAGGTCTCCTGGTTTGTCTAGAACATCTGTGTATGATCTGGGTGACCCTAGGGTTTTTGTTCTGATCTGGGTAACGCCCGTGCATTCAAAGAGCACGTGCGCAACGGTCTCCTCACAGTCCTCACGGTCCTGCACAGAGGACTGTCTGTTATGCCTATTGTGTGGAAGTGTTTGTTTAGCGAGCAGTGTCCCGTGATGGTCCCCGTCACCAGGCGCAGGCCGTTCCTGTCCAGGCGTAAAAGACGCCTGGTCAGCCTGCTATCCAAGGATGGCATAGCTTCCTTTGACTTCCTTCCAGCCCGGTGTCGAGGACCACCACTGCCCTGCTTGTGTGTGGGTGATTTCCTGTAACCACCTGCGGATTTGGTTGAAGGAGATAGGTACGATAGGCTCGGGTCCACAGACTGCCGTGCTGGATCCTCATCTAGCAAGTTCGTCAGCTGCGTCATTACCTAGTGACCCGCTGTGTCCTTTTATCCAATGCAGTGTCACTATGTTGCGGCTAGAGACCGTTATTCGTTCGTTATATGATACAGAGTTACACAATGCAGTAAAAATGAAGGCAAGAGAAAGATCCTACAAAAGAAAAGGATTGTCATCCCAGTTTGTGAAATGAGTAGTAGAAGTAAAAGCGCCGTGAGAGAGCAAAACCGCATAAAAAGCCGACTTTTTCGTCAAAGAATAAAAGAGCGAGAGAACGTTGCTCTTAAGGAAAATATGATCGAGTGCCCCGAATCTCCAAATTTAGTTGAAGACCCACTGTGCTCTCTTAAATCACCTACTCCTCAACTAGTGCCAGCTTCATCGCCTGGATCTCAAAAAAGCGACTTCATTTCAAGACGGTTAACTAGACAGTATAAACAACACATTGAATCTTCATATTCTTCTGAAGGAGTTTCTATGGGTTCTTCCCTGTATTGCAAGAACCAACATCTTCTTTGGCTCTTGCGTCGCAACCAACGCCTGCTGCCAAACGTGACACACCTGCATGTGCAAGACCTCTTAAAATGCGCCCGACAAGGTTAAGAATAAATGATGTAGGTACGTACAGCTTCCCCGCACTATGATAATGACTCAGATAGTTAAACTTTTTCGCATTCCTTAAGTACTAATTCAATCATTTCAAGCTGTACTTCTTCCGAATTAAGTAGTCCCACCAATTTAAAACGCGCTACACAGTATTTAAGGTCAATACTTACCTGCAAAAGAAAATCTTCTGAAAAATGTTTTCACAATTGATAAGGAAAGAAAATTGATGCATAAAATTTGCTTAAAATATTAAATAATAGGTTTAAACCGAAAACAGTTATCAAGAATGAGAAGAAACATATTATGCGTTAAAGGAAGGAATACAGAAAACGACTCGGATTCTACGACTTCATGTCAGAACAATGAGCAAATTGAACATGGCGAACATGAAATTCCTATTTACAATCATAAAAACCAACCAGAAATTGACGTTCGAAACTTCTATGAAAACAACGAAAACAGCAGAATGTGCGCTGGCAAAAACGAATCTGTAACAAAGAATAAAATAAAAAAAAACAAAAAAGATACTTATATGATACCATGCAGATGAAGAGCTCGTGGCTAAGTAATAACTACCGCACGTGTCGATCCGTCAGGTTAAGCTACGCTTGCCGGGGTTGGTCTGTGGATGGGTGACCATCTTTACGTACCGAGACTCCTCCGTGCTTCGGAAAGCACGTTAAGCCGTTGGTCCCGGCTGTCATTCGTGGATCTTTGACAGTCGTTACGTGTCGTCAGAAGCCCGAAAGTCTGACAACCAGTCTTACCAAGGGGCCAAGGGGTATCGTATCACCCAATTACTGGGTTGTTGAGGTCAGATAGGCAGTCGCTCCTTATGAAATACTGGTATTCAGCTGCATCCGGTTAGACTGGAAGCTGACCCCAACGTAGTTGGGAAAAGGCTAGGCAGATGATGATATGATACCATGCAAAATTTACATGAAAAGTTTGTCTTTTATTTTATAAACTGGAAATTTGAGAAAAAATAAGGATTTTAAACTATATTTTGCTTGTAGAAAATACGTCTGTAACTTTCGTGCCGTCTTTCGTAACTTTCGTGGGCACAGAAATTTAAAAATAGAATATCTCTGTAGTTTATGCACCGATTTACATGAAATAAAAAAAATACGTATTATTTTCACATCGACTTAAATGTGTGTACATTTGTTTGTAGCTTATTCAAAAAAATAAATTCGCCATGAAAGTTACGCGGAGAATACTTTTTGAAGAACTACCCATAACAAACTGGGTTATGGGTAAAGTTGTTTTTACGCTTATAGAGTCAAAAAATCTAGGTGAATCGATACCATATTTATTGTAATGAACTTTGAATTTATTTACAATTGATAATTCTTAGGTAAAAGAAATAGAAAATCTTTTTAACGCTTTATCTAGCCAGCAGGAGTAAGGATAAGCCCGCACTACGAAAAAAAAAATCGCGTGAAATTTTAATCGCTATTCTATAACACTGTGGTGTATCATATTGTATACAACGCACTTGTGATTTACTCGTGGTAAAAGAACTGTAGTCTTGATACCAATTTGATGCCGTGCGGTGCGAGTTTAATTCGCGAGAATATTTTGTGGAGCATGGGGTTGTTTATCGCTTCTTGCATTGAGAAATAAAATTCGCGCGAGCGGAAGGGTGCGAGCGCTCACAGCTCTTAGTTAGTGAGTGTTTAGGAATATGAGGAACAGGGTGTAAAGTTCACTCATCCACCATAGAAAAGGGAGGATCCTCCAACCAGACGGGTGTTGTGTCTGGCGGGCCGACTGCCCGACTGTTGATTTCGGATAGTCTTATCTATGTCGTTCGCACGGTAAACTCTAATTGCGCGATGCAGGTTTTTGTGTGAAGTCATGTCTTTGATGCGTAGTTAGTATGTGGCGGTGTAACCGCTACATCACTCCCCTCCGGAGCCCGGAGGTCAATAGTGGGCTGAGTCTTGTATCTTGCGATGCTTCACAGTGCCAGCTAAGGTTCCAGTGAGTCGGAACCGGGTGCCGCACAGTTCGCGGTGAGTCGGAACTGTCTGCGATGATTGCGGCGGTTGTAGTGATTGAGGTGATTGCGGTGATTGAGGTGATAGCGATGATTGCGCTGATTGAGATGATTGCGTTGATTGAGGTGATAGCGGTGATTGCGCTGATTGAAATGATTGCGTTGATTCCCCAGTGAGTCGGGGTGATGAGGCTGAGGGTGATGACCAGGAATGCGCGTTCGCTGCATGCTGGTGGTCAGGATACCCGTTGAAGCCGTGGGTGCTAGCTGTCTGTGTGACTCGCCTCACGAAAGCTTGCGGGAGTGATGATGATGATGACGTCACGCTGAAGTAGTTGCACGAAGGCTGCGTTGACGTTCATACTCGGGGTCACCAATTTAGGGGCATGAGGAACAGGGTGTAAAGTTCACTCATCCACAATAGAAAAGGGAGGATCCTCCGACCAGACGGGTGTTGTGTCTGGCGGGCCGACTGCCCGACTGTTGATTTCGGATAGTCTTATCTATGTCGTTCGCGCGGTAAACTCTAATTGCGCGATGCAGGTTTTTGTGTGACGTCATGTCTTTGATGCGTAGTTAGTATGTGGCGGTGTAACCGCTACAAGTGAATCCAGTTGAGTGTTCATGACATATTTTGAATCGTGTTTTAAGCCATAGTAACAGAAAAATTAAGTGTAGCAGGTATTCAGTAGTTATTTTGTGACCTACTAAATATTTTCAGACAGGCAGGAGCTTCGTAACAATCTTGTAAGGGCATTTCATTTAGGCATTCTGGTAATCGATTATACTAATTCAAATGCCAGATTTTAGATACCCAGACATACGTCAAACAAAAGTTTAAACTTGTAAAGAACTTAATAACGACCCTAATAAAGTAGGGGCACGAGTTCGATTCCCGGGTCCGAGACTATCTGTTATTGATATAGCTAATAGATTGCCGTCTGGATGTTTATTTATTTGATTTATGTCCATAGTGACAGTTTTTATGAGGGTAAAATATTTATTACTGTTGGAAAACCTTGTTATTGAGTTTCGTAAAAGTGGGTCAGAGAATGTATGGGGATAAGTACTTGAAATAGGGCGTCGGACATTGTTGATAATAAACAGGAAACCGTAAAATAAATCGTTTGTAAGTTTAGATGATTGTTACCACAGATTGTTACTAAATCACGCTTCGACGGCTAGAAAGATGAATAACAAACAGGAATTTAATGACTATGATAAAAAAACTTTTTGAAAAAAGGGTGCGCAGTGGTAGTGTCACGACAAATTATTGTTTTACGAGAGCTTGAACCTTTCAAATTTTCTTAAATTTTTTGCAATTTTCAGGTCAGTATCAAGTTTTACGTTGATCAAAATATGATTCGCGACTATAAAAATCCACAAAAATCATCAATGTTCAATAGAGTAATCTATTGAACATTGATGATTTTTGTGGTTATAGTTCTTTCAGATTACTCTGAACTCCTCAGATTACTCCGTTGAATATTTCATGAAATCGTGACTTTTTAGGTCAATTCTTGCGTAGAGATTTGTATCGATGAGTTTAACGATTTTAATTCTATAATACACATTTTTGTTACGGTCGCGAATCGTTTTTTTATTAACATCCAACCTGATACTGTCGTGTAAATTGCAAAAAAAACTTAAGGCGAGAACAATATCGACTTTTAATGATTTTATACTGAAGATCACGTCTAATCGAGTAGTGCTAATGATTTGGAAATATTTTAAATTAGAGATTTTTTTTAATAACTCAGTCTATGATTAGTTTAGATCATGTTTATTTATTAATTACATAGTTTAATTAATTTGTAAAGTTAGGTCTAACACCGATAAAAAACTAAGAATCACGTAAAAACTATACGCATTTTTCTGAAACTTTTAGTATACCTACGTGTTTTATTAAAATACCTTTTGTTTTTTGTGTAATTAATTAATAATGAGTCTAATTTGGAACAGCGTTCTTTGATGGGCGAGTCCTATTACTGGCTTGACGTACGACGCGTTGCGTGAGCTCAGCACAGAACACGCAAGCTCGCAAGCATCCTCCTTAAAGAATCGATATATCGGGAATCGACGTAAAGAAAATCATTTGATCTCACAAGCTAGTTTTCCTGCTAGACAACATTGTAACTAGTGTCTACGTACGCTAGATAATTCCCAATCATAGGTCAGCAAACCGAAGTCTGTTTGCAAATTTGCGTTTATTAATAACTTTGCCAATTAAATTCCAACAATGCTGTTTATTTGAAATGTTCGAGCTAACTATTCAGTTTATACAATAAATCTGCTTTTATTATTGCTGATTGTTTTAACAATTGTACAAATATTTGATTGTGCCTGTATTTATCTGTTGTCAAACGTAACTATTTTAACGAAGGTAATTATTTGTTTGTCTTAAATTAACCTGTTTTTGGGAATAATCGTTTAACTGGATTGATATTTTAATGGATTATATTAATTAGTCTTTGAAACAAACATTATTGATTTTCAGTAGGTACTAATTAGATTACATTGTTCTCCGAAAGTTTTTGAAGAAAGCCGTTGTGTAAAGACGATGTTCAGCATTCTATCAAATGCGGAGGTTGCGTCCGGTCAGTCCTGTGGCAATGACCCATCCGTCAATGACATGA
This sequence comes from Xanthia togata, assembly GCA_963853775.1. Taxonomy (NCBI): domain Eukaryota; kingdom Metazoa; phylum Arthropoda; class Insecta; order Lepidoptera; family Noctuidae; genus Xanthia; species Xanthia togata. The sequence continues at coordinate 2,379,336 of OY970797.1, read as the reverse complement.
GTAAAATAAGGTACATTGGAGCATTAGTGTTTTCTAGGTTCTGGTAACAAATTACAACAATCAATCTGCCGGCTAACATTTCACTTCCTTGGTTGTGACTGGAAGCCAAGTCGACCCAGGCGGCCCCGGAGTAGGCTTTTATGCAGCGTGTCCGACTTTTTATTATTATTTTCTAACTCACATTATACAAAAACCGACGCCTTTTTCCCCATGACGACCATCCAACTTTCCAACCGATTTCTTTATGTTGTTGTGGGCGTACGGCGGCTTACAATATACAATTTTACCTATTTCTACGCTGTTCACGGGCTGCTTTTGATTATTAGAGAGAACTGTCGGCTTAGCTTTTCGTGAAATTCGGGGTACCTAAACTAGATTCGAGGCAAAACATTTGCTCTACAACTGAGCCTATCGCTATCAACTACTGGACATTCCAAAAAGGCGGTTGTCCATTAATCTGATAATAATAATCCTGTTATCACTTTGAACGGCTATCACTAAGAGATTACGGGTATCCTCTGTGGGGGCGACCTATTTTTAGTTGAGGTCATAGAATTAGGGCACCTTGTGAAACAGTTTTTGCAACGTACAGCTCCTCCATCTTCAGTCGTTTGCTCATTGCTGAATCGTGATGTGCCCGACTTAAATTTTAGACGAACTCCTTTTAGCTTGTTATAAAGGGTCCCCAAATTGCTCAATTACAATTGTCAATGTTTACGTGATTTATACACATTGCTACGCAAGTTGATCGTCTACAGAATGCAATTGAAGCGATTGACAATAAACCCACAAAACACTGACAATTCAATTCAATTTGATCGTTTCTTAGACGCGTTAGAGATTTTTGGGTCCAGATGTTGCTTCCTTCATAGGATTAGAAAACCATGAGAACAAGTTTGTCCAAGAACAGCTAATACAGTACTAATCTAACGCCAATCCGCTCCGTTCTGTAAAGGTTTACAGGACTCTTTCGATCGGGTGACTCATAGAGCTTGTTTAAGAATCGATACAAAATTATCAGCACAAGTAATAACGTACTTACCTGTTGCCAGACACTGCTGCCAAAAACCTTCGATAGTGGTAATATTTTTTTCTTTTCAAGTATGAGAATGAGTACAATAATGTCACTTAACGAACACGTTCAGTGCAATTATTGTAGATATTCATTCTTCAATGTGGCCTTAGCGGGAGAAAGCCTTCCCATAAGTAGGTATTCGTATTTCCCAGTTACCATCATCGTGTCGATTTCATATTTTTTTCAACTTATTTATATCTACTTTGCCTAAAGCGTTGAGCAGGTCGCTCAATGAAAGCGTTAAAATATCCTAGCCTTGATGGGCTCTTTCCTGATAGCTGTTGTGGCTGCGCCGTTGCCAGATTGTGCACTACAGCAGGACTTACCACCGCCGCCGTGTCTATGTAGCCATGCGGCTGGGCGGACCGCGCGCGCCCGCGCCTCCATTTCGCGCCGCCAGGGGCGCCTGTCGTCATCCTACCATCACTCACGGACGTCACTCGTTATAATTTCATCAGACAAACTGATTCAGATCAGACCTTGTAACTTGTAAGTTTTCAATACATCATTAATTATACCAGCTTACGTCCATTTATTCCAAGCCTTTCCATACACACTACACAGCGACAGCGGCCGTAACATGACTTTAACAAGGGAAGTAATGATTCAAAAAGTTTAGGTTCCCATCGCTTAACATCAACTGAGATAGTTTTCTGACAGAAACTTATTCAATAAACAAAAGTTAGTTGTGGAAGCCTAAATTTGCGCAAGTAAATCGTTACGTGTGTGGCTACCATTATGGTCTCTTATCAAGCTATTATGGGCGTCATTATAATCTACCGTAGATAGCGGTCATATTCGGTAATCCTCATGAAAACTAATAAAGCGTTCCATGTGATTTAGTGGTATCTGATGTTATGACATAGATTATTGTAACGACAACGGAAATGATTCAAAACAACTAGGTGTAGCTATTAATTTGATTTTTGGTGGGAATAAGCATAAGCAAACTCAAACTCAAAGCATTTATTTCAATTAAACCATTTACAGGCACTTTTGAATTGTCAAAGAGTCAGAAAGTTGAAGCTAGTTGCCCATTCCAAAACGTAGATCTCTATGGAGAAGAACGGGCAAGAAACTCCAAGGACACTCTTTTAAATATAGAAATTACAAAATCCTGGGTACATTACTCTTGTTGATTCTATATGTGAGAACAATGTAAAAAATATATAAAAATCAAAAACTATTAAAACTAAGCCCTGGCAGATAAGAGATGACCAGTCTCAACTGACGGCGCCCGGTCACGAACATGACGCGTGGATCAGCACCATCCAGCTCAACCATTTTGTAGGGAACCGAATGATCCAACACACTCGCCACCATCAGCGAGACATTAAGTGAGCATGACATACTCTCAACTACCCTGCTCTTTCAAGTCAAAATCAACATAATAACATAGTAAACGACTCCATGGTACTCACATTTACAAAAATTTAAAATAAAAATGCATCTAAGTTATACAAAACTATAGTTTGCAATGTATTTGTAACTTTTAAAGAATTATACCTCAAAAAAAAAGAAAATCAATATTATCTATTGCGAACCGTAAGCGTAGGCACACTTACGTTGTTGTGGTTTTGCGATGAATTAAATAATTTATTTTGATTTTTGTACAAACGACCTTACCTTAGATACGAGTACATGCAACAAAATATATTGATTTTTTATTATAAACTTACTCAAAAGTTCGATACTTGAAAAAAAAAAATCCACTAACCCTAAACTGCAAAACCCTTTTAGTGTTTTGGTTTTTAGTTTATTTGGAAGTACCTTCGTACTTTCAGATAAACTAACGTTTACCTACGTTATCATTTAATTGAAAAGCAGTGATATTGATTTGATTACCTACTATCAAACGAGCCGATGCTTTGGCTGATAATTTTATTTGTTATTAATTAACTATGGCTATTTTTATTGTTATTTTACAAACGGTACTTTTTTTTTTCAATCATAGATTTTTTCCCACGTCACGAAAATTGGAAAATATCAACGGGCTTAATCACTAGGCTTACAGATTTATTTCTAAAATTTTGACATCTCATGCTGAAAAAATACAGTTCAAAATATCAAAATCAGAAGCAATACCCTCGTCTTATTTCGAGGAATTTTCGACTATTACCTTTCCTTTCTTCCGACTAAACCTTTTAAAATGTCACTTACACCTGCGTTTACTACCAAATGGCTGTCATTATAATAAAAGGTCTCCAAAAAAAAAAGTTCAAGTAAGTGTCAGAAAAGTTACTCCAATTCTATTTATGGAGTTCTGTTGTAAACAATTTTCAGTTCGTTATCGAAAATCCTGACGTTTACATGACTCAACTGAAAAACAGATACACAAAAAAACAGCTTAACTTTGACGTAAAGCTGTTTTTTATTTGCAGATAAAAAAGATAGATATGGAAAGAAGTTTCATCTGAGGTTGCACTCAATTTTGACGATTACCGTGCGTATTTATTTGGTCAGCTCCCAAAAGTTCCGTTTTGAAATGAATTTCCAAATAAACGAAACATGGATATAATTGGGTAATAAACATTTTTAATGTTTTGAAATCTCGTATGAAATAAAATTTCTCGATACCTTACCATCAAAATCGTGTAAGAGTCATTAAAACTATGTTCTATTTATTACTTTATCATCAGCTCTTGCAAAGGTTCAATTAAAATGCTGCCAGGAGAGAAAATAGGATGCAAATGTTGTTCATAACGCTACTCGCGTTATAATAATTAGTTTGTAACATGCATATAAGTAATGTAATTAAAAATAAGCTGATAATACATATTAAGCCTTCGTTTCCCTAGCATGAGCAAATGTGGTCACTGTGGTGTATCTTATTTAGCCCTTTAATTTTTAAATACCTACACCATTGCAGAATGAAATAACAATTTTTTTGTGTTAGTGTATGGCTTTATGTGAATGAGTTTGGTTGGTGATACGTTTCATTCTGTATGCCGCACATAACTTTAATTGCGCAACACGCTAACGATCACAGTCCAAAGTATTTTGAAGCGAATATAATAATCTATTGCTTCATAATAATGTTTGCAATAAATATTACGCAATGGAAATGTGCTGGTCCCATTACTGTTGGGTTATTTAGAAATTATAGTCGATCGTAAGCACAACAAGAGATTTATTATAAACAAATAACTTACACGGACAGACTAAACTAGGAAAAAAGGAAACAGGATGTAGTACTTAATAGTAGCAGAATTCCTGTTTCATTACCACAGATGATAATCACTGTAGACTTTTTCGATAGGTTTGGCTTTACCTATTCAACAACATGTACAAATTTAAAAAAAAAAATATTGTGAAAGGCATAGCAATTGTAAGTGTTTTACGCAAGTAGGCTGCTGGTCTAATGTGTAATCAAGGGTGTAGTGTGAAAAGAGAATTCGGAACTTTGTCCCTGGGTGACTTAGGCTACCACCTAACGGCATACCGTGACAGCACCAAACACTAATAATTGAAAGTGACTGCTTTAATTAGAGACTGTAAATGATGAAGTACATATTAGTGCCTTGTCTGTATCAATATGCCAATCGACTTCGTTTGAAACAACTGCCAATCAAATGTGAATTGAATCCGTGACATAATCAAAGCTTTTTTCTACAAATTGCGCATATGGAAGTTCAAAACTGTTCGATTAATCATCCTAACTTTAAAAAGTGAATGCGAAAAGTCTTCGCAACAACATTAGAGTAATTAGCGAATTACCAGCTGCTAATAATTAGTTCATGATTATATCGGAATTTGATACCCTCATTAGCGATAGTTAGGTGGATTAGTCGGAACACGGTAACCTATGTACTTACTATTTATTTGGTTCACATAGATCCCTGAACACATACAATGTTAACCACCAGGTTACTTACTTTGTGAAAGTTGCCATCCGTAATAAAGTACATACAATATAGCAGATGTGGCTCGGCAGTCATTTTGCTGATAGTTTTTCGGCCATTGAACTAATAACATGAGGTAGTGGGTTTATTTCCCAGGTTAGGTAAAATTTTATTGTGAATTTCTCAGTAGCAGCCCAGAGCTTGGATCTGTGCTCAACAGTTGATGGCAATAGGCGCGCCCCCTATTATTTGGGACTTAAACATAACTGGCAAAATGTGGGTGTACTATAGAGCTACACTTCTGCCCTTACCCTTACCCTTTAGGAATTACAGGCGTACTGTTATGTTATTTTGAACTAACAGCCATGAGATTAAATCATCACCCAAGGAGGCTCTCGTTTAAGCTGTTGAATCAAGTGCTTGATGCTGAGAGCTCCTTATTTCTGGCGTTTTATTGGAAAGTTCCCCTCTCTGAACCCTTAAGTGTAGACCCTGTAAGCCTGTAACATATGCCAAATACTGTGACTAAAGTATCGTCACTCATAGAGATTTTATAAATTACGCGAAGATACGATAATCCATAATTTAATTTAAGTTTTTACTTAAGTATTTTTTTATCAACTGATCTAATTTAATAATTAATCTAAGACTCAAAACTCGAGTGTCAAAAACAACAACAAAACATATTACTCATAGTCTATTAAAAATTAATTCATTCGCTTTTACTAAGATTATAATATTCTAATTAGAGAATGCTTTTAATAAGTTAAATTCACTCTAAGTTTATTTTCTTTGTAGAAGAGGACTTAGATAATTTACCTAACAGTTCATTATGAAATTAATATCCACGAGAAATTATGAAATTTATTCTCTAAGCCATTAGCAAGTCGCTAAGGTTCTCCAGAATACAGATAAACCAAGAGAGGTATCCGTTGTGTGGCTAAAACCAGTTTATAATATAGTAGAAGTGTTTTGGAAATAAATGCTAAAAGGGAGATCAGGATCGGCAGTGCGAGATTGTATTAGGCCATAATTAAAAAGTTTATAATTACCAAGCCTGCCAGATGGATTTGTAACTTGTAATTATAACAATTTTTATGTCCTGGCCTGGAAGTCTTATTATAAGGCACCACAGTATAGTCCGGTTAAGCAGCCGAAAACCTCCTAGGTTGACCTGGGAGAATAGCCATAAATAAAAAAACAGCCAAGTGCGTGTCGGACTTGGCCGACCACGCACAATGAAGGGTTCCGTAGTTTGAATGAATTTATCCCAAGACCAAACTTAACTTAATAGTTGAGAAACATGTTCTCCCATACAATCCAATTGCAAATCTAAGCTTGTACGCACAATATTGAGATATTTACTATGTTTTTTTAAGACCATAGATTTCTTACAGGTTTTCCTGTAATCTATGATTAAAGAACCATTCTCTGTATTTTTTTCAGAATTTCAGATTCAGTTTTTTCGGAGATAATGGTAAATATTCTTAAATATCTTTACAAGTATTTATTTTAAAATTCTATAAAAAATATTTTTGAGATCTTCGCAACAAGCCCTTTCATTTGATATGTCACACGATACAATTAGCAAAACTTTTTTTTGAAATTATTCTATTTGTCCCCGAAATGTGACCCCGTATACAAAATTCATTTATTTTCGTTACAGGTACCATGGTTACAGGTATATGTGTACCAAATTTCAACTTAATCGGTCCATTAGTACTTAGATTAGGATCTACTAATCTGTCTGGCTTCTGTATGACAGGCAACTGCAGCATAGTGTTCATGTACGACGAGAATTTTAGTCGACGGTTGTCGTACCGTTGAGTCAGTATCTCCCAACACGAAGTGTAGTTGTCGGCGCTGATGCTCAAGTGTTGCACCAGTCTTTCTGCTTCACCTTTCAGCCTGGTCTTCAGATGCTGCATTTTTTGAGCTTTATTCAATGTCGGGTTTTTGTGTATGGTTTCCAGGAACAGATCTTTGAAAGATATCCATTTGCTGTAGTGTCCTGAAAATTACTAATCTAAGTACTAATCTACTAATTGGGAGATCGTTATTAATTCGCGAGACTAAGCAGACGTGTTTTTTGTGTGGATTATAACGAAATTGATTTAAATAATTACGAATAATGTTATTGCAATAATTTGCGAAGTCAGATTTATTAAGTGTTGAGTGTGTCTAACATCGTTGTGAAAGATGAACTAAATAGTGTTATGGACAATCAGCGTTTTCTGTGTTAGTATTATGTCTAATTCAGGAGATAGCCCCTTTGGCCGCAGCCAATTGGTACGACGAAGTCCCCCACCGACGCCATCGCCTGCCGATCAAAACCAGACAAGAGCACCAGCGCCGCCAGCAGCCACGGAGAGTGAAATACCGACTGAAGTCGTTTCTACGTCGGAGATCCAGAAATGGCTCGGATCCATCGACACAATTTTGAGCGAAGTTTGCTCGATTGTGGCGGATGGAAAAATGAATTCCGAACAAAAACTCCGTGTCACCAATCTATGTCGAAAAGTCTCACATGGGACGTCTCAGATGGCCGTGCTTTACCAATCCCTGAAGCAGAAGTCCATCCAGGCGCACACTACTATCCAGCACCTTCAAGTACACCAGAATGTTGCGGAATCCCTTTGCCAGTTCAAAGAAGTCGTAGAAACGAAAATGAGCCGCACCGAACCAGAAAGGTCTTCCTACGCCAACATGGTACAGAAAGGCTCTGATAAATTTATTCGCCCTGCAAATCTCAGTTCGGTCGCTATATAATTATCCTAGTGATAAAACAAAAAGCAGTGACGACACCAAGTCGTTAGTACAAAAAATTATTTCGCCTGAGGAATTAAAACTCCATGTCCGCGGTCTAAGGAAAATTAGAAACGGAGGCGTCATTATTAGGACGGATAACAAAGGCGATATTAATAAACTAAAAAGTTCCCAGAAGCTAGTTTCCTCGGGCCTTACAGTGGAAGAACCATCCAAACGACGTCCTAGGATTGCTGTTATTGGTGTCCCCGTAGCCCTTACTGAAAAAGAGGTATTTGATTGCATATATGTCCAAAACTTTGCAGACAATTTACCGATTATTACTCATGAGTCCTTCTTAGAAACTATAAAATTGAGCCATAAGTCAGGAAAGAAAGATCGTCCTACTTACAATTATATATTGGAAGTCCCTGCTAATATCAGGAAACTTATGATGGACCAAGGCCGAATTTTCATAAATTGGACATCTTGTCCAGTGAGAGATTTCACTATTGTGACCAGGTGCTTCAACTGCCAGCAGTTCGGACACGCAGCCAAATTTTGCAGAGAAACTAGCCCGACTTGCAACCTCTGTGGCGAAACAGGACATTCTTACAAGGAATGCATTAATAAATGTGATCCGCCTCAATGTGCGACCTGCAAGCGATTCAAGAGGAAAAATGATCATCCAACAGGTGATGTAAATTGCCCAGCACGTAAATACGCCGAAGACAATTATATAAATTCAATTGACTACGAAGGCGCCTAGGAGCGCCGTCGACTACTTTGTTATTTAAGCACATAGATAGTAGGTTAGTTTCTACATATATTTGGTTTATGGCCAATCAGCTAATCTGTGATCTAGATAGTTTTTCCGTGTCTGAAGCTAAAATCTGTAATGTTGAGCAATGCAAAAATATAGTCTATACTGGGGATAACTCATTGACTTTACTTACACAAAATATACGCAGCGTAACTCGAAATTTTAACGGGTTCAAAGTTCTGTTACAAAGTCTTGACATAAGCTGCGACATAATGGTCCTAACAGAATGTTGGTTATCCAAACAAACGGACAATATACCATCTCTCGATGGCTTTACTCTTCACAAAAGCGATAGAACGTTAAACCAGAATGATGGCATAGTAGTTTATATTAAAAATAATTTAAGAACATTAGTAGATGAACCCCACTTCATACACTGCAACTGCTTGGTAATTAAAATTATCCCCGATACAGTAATTATTGCTATTTATAGGCCTCCATCCCAAAGTAGATTCCCTTAACAGTAATTTAGAAAACTTATCATCGTTTAAAAATATCATACTGGTAGGTGATATCAACATAAACATTGCTGCCGAAAAAATTGATACTCATGCACATAATTACCTGAATATTGGCTCATTTCATGGACTTTTACCCGCTCATTATCACCCAACCCATCAGAGCGGCTCTTGTCTAGACCATATCCTTATAAAATCAAAAAGTCCATCCAAAACATTGGTTACTAATTCGTCACTCACCGATCATCAAGCTGTTGTACTAACATTGCAAATATCTTCACCTAGAAAAAACTGCATGCGCACTTATACTAAACTTAATATGACGCGTCTTGAAACTGACTTACGCAGCATTAATTTTGACCCCGTTTACAATTCACATGATCCAAATGTTTCTCTACAATATTTTGTTGATTTGTTACAATCTACTATAAGGAAAAATACATTTACGTAAGTAATACCAAAAAGGTATAGTAACATTAAACCTTGGATTACGCCCGGAATTGTTCGCTGTATCAGGCATAGAGATAAACTTCACCAAAAATCAAAATGTGCACCGGATAATGAAATACTTTCAATTACTTACAAACGATACAGAAATTTTTGTAATAATCTGTTGAAAAAGCTAAAAAACCAATATGATAAAAGTCAACTACAAAAAGCAGGAAAAAACAGTAAACTTATATGGAAATTCATAAAAACTAATACGAATGGATCAAAAAATCATGAACCTGCGCTTGATCTATTATCTTCTGAGCTAAACCCAATCGAAGCAGCAAATAAAGCCAATAAGTTCTTCGTTAACGTAGGGAAAAACTTAGCAGAAAAAACCATATTATCAAATAGATGTTTTTCCATTCAAAGCCAAACTAAGAGTTATGCAACACGAAATTCTTTTGTCTTATTAGATACTGATGTTAATGAGGTAGTAAGTATAATAGACGGATTAAAGGAAATTTGTGCCGTAGGATGTGATAACATACCTAATAGCATACTCAAAAGATTTAAATACGTCATTGCCCCTCCCTTGACTCACATTTTTCAGTTATGTTTAACAAAAGGAATATTTCCCAAATTGCTTAAAAAAGCCGTAGTCACTCCTGTATTTAAAGCTGGAGACAAAAACTGCATTAATAACTACAGGCCAATTTCAGTTTTAACGGGCCTCTCAAAGATCTTGGAAAAAATTGTAAACAGTAGATTAGTAAAATATCTTGAAAGTAAAAAATTACTCTCTGATCATCAATTTGGTTTTAGGCCTAAAAGATCAACAAGCCAAGCTGTTCACCAGCTGACAAATTTTATAAGTACAAACCTAGATAACGGCATGCACACCATAGGGATATTATTAGACCTAGCCAAGGCTTTTGACACAATTTCTTGTACTTTGCTTTTGAAAAAGCTGGAAATGTTGGGAATACGGGGAGTTCAACTGCAACTATTATCTGATTACCTTAGTGACCGCCACCAGTGTGTAAAAATAGGTCAGTGCATGAGTTCGGAACTTAAGAATAGCTGCTATGGAATCCCACAGGGCAGTATTTTGGGCCCTACCTTGTTTTTAATCTATATTAATGACCTGTGCAATTTGACACTCCAAAAGGGTATAATTATATCATATGCGGATGACACAGCTCTACTGTTTGCTGCAAAATCAATGGCGGAGCTCTACGAGGTAGCACAGAATGGCTTTAATATTGTGTCTAATTGGCTCCATAAAAATCTCCTAACATTAAATACAGATAAAACCAAGTACCTAACATTTACAATGAGAAACACTAATCCAACGCTTACTAATCTAAATATCCAAGCGCATAACAATTGTAATGTACATTCTGCTGACATTGCATGCACTTGTCCCACTTTAGTTAAAACCGACCATATCAAATATCTGGGCGTCACGATTGATACAAACCTGAATTTTCGCAAACATATCGATTTATTATGCACCAGAGTGCGTAAACTATTATATATTTTTAAGAATTTACGTAACATAGCCGACTTCAAATTAATTAGAAAGGTTTATTTAGCTTTGTGTCAATCTATTATTACCTACTGCATAACTTCCTGGGGAGGTGCCGCTAAATCAATTTTACTGCACCTAGAACGCGCCCAAAGAGCAGTATTAAAGGTCGCTACTTTTCGTCCATTCAGATTTCCTACACACCAGCTTTACATGGCATGCAAAGTGCTAACAGTACGTCAATTATTTGTTTTGAATGTAGTTTTATTTCAACACACTGTACTTTTAAACCCAGTACCTACAGATAAGAGAAGAAAAGATTTGGTTTGTGCTAACTCTCAGACTAAACATGCTTTCACTAGACGATTTTATTTATTCTTAGGACCCTACTTGTATAACCAGTTCAATAGACTGCTAAAGATTTATAGCTTATGTTATAATAGGTGTAATTTACTAGTACAAGAATATTTGACAAAACTCAATTATACGGACACGGAAAAACTACTGGAAATATTAAAATAAACTTAATATTATTCTCTACCTTATTTACTTTAATATTATTCGTTAATTTATTTTAACTTAATATAATATAATTTAGTTTTAAAATAATATACTTACCAAATTAATTACTCTTACAATCATTGAAAACATTGTATCTTCTTTTTTAAATGTTAATTTGTGAAATGCTGGCCTGAAACACAGGTTTTCATAAACCTAGATCAGGCAAGTCTACTTTACATCTAGAATAAATTTTTCCTCAATTGCAATTAATGTAAATCATTATCTTACTTTATACTTGAATTTTTTTTTTTTTTTTTTTTTAAATTAAATTCGGAGCAAATTGACTGTGACAGACGGACACACAGACAGATAGACAGGCAGACACACGAGTGATCCTATAAGGGTTCCGTTTATTCTTTTTGAGGTACGGAACCCTAACGACAGTCGAGAGGTGTCGTGGGACACCCGGTTGTAACGAAGTTCCTTTCGCTTTTATAAATAAAAATAAAATAAAATTCTTTTAATTCAGATAAATAAATCCATACAATTCCATTCGATTAAAATTAAACAACTAAAATATAACATTCAACTTAAATTACTCGCATAACAAAGGTTATCCACAACGGGGAAGAGACCCTGTCCGCTACAGTCCTTAGTATTCCGTTGCAGCAGCCACGCATTCTGCGGATCAGGGATACCATTTTCTTGCGGATGACGACATGAAAGCCATCAGTCCGATATAGCACAAACATCCCCGATGCACTACAGAGCTTTTGCACACTTGCCGAATAAGAGCTAGGCTGAAAAACGTGTAACGTTTTGATCGTCACGACACTTTTGTTACGTAACAAAAATGTTACACTTTTACGGTATAACGTGCGATATGGAACATCGTTCTAAAAAATGGAATGTTGATCGCAACATTAGGTCTATCATAATCAGATACGATGAGACAGCTTCATTTCTGTTTAAAAATTACCGTGAGCGACGCCTCAAAGTAAGCACGTAGAAACTAAGATATAAGTTGAAACAATCTCGGTCACAAGATCTAAAGAACTTCACTAATCCTGAAAGGTTTTCCTGAATTATCGCGCAACCCTCTTCATTAGCACCTTTTAGTGCCTTTTAGAGAGGTAACTAGTGTGGAAACTAAGACTTTTCCACTGTAAGAATTACATGTCATTCTCCCGGTTCCTTTAGTAGAAAAGATAAATTACACGCACGTGAGACATTTCAGCTTTTTCTCGAGGACGGTGACTCCAGCGTTGACCATAGTTTGCGGTGTCCAGTTTCTATCATGCTTGCTTTTTGTCAACAAAAATATATCTTACAAAATTGGTTTTCTCACCAACCGCCAGCATTATTACTGCCATAGTATTTATTGCCAATCGCGAAGTATTCATTACGGTACTAATTTGATCAGATCTGTTTTTTCTTTTTGATTTTTACGTCTTTTCGCCAAAACGTCGTCGCTTAACACACTCACAGATAGAACTAAGTCTTTCAGAAAGCTAAAAGCTTTTCAAGAGGACTTTGCCGCGAGCGCAGCAGTTAGTGATGTGTTAAAGTATTTCTTTGTAATTCTATTTACTTTGCCAGCTGACGACACGTTAGATATCTTTATTATATAAATAGCCTTACAAAAAATTTATAAATTATTTTAGAGGGTCAGGGGCTCAGATCAAATAAAAAACCAAGACAGAGTGTTGCGAACAATACTGTACACTGAAGCATGCCAAAACTACACCGCCGCTCTGTGCATACACGCCCACACGCACACATTTACAACGTTTTACAATGACACTACAATCAAACTGCGCCCTATATGGGAAGCTCACCTTCGGAGAGGGATGAACTTTGGGGCAGTATAGGGGGTTTTGTGAATGAATGTAGATCAAGCGAGAAAATTGTTATACTTGGAGACTTTAATGGTTGGATTTGGGTGAAAAGGAACGGGTACGAAAAAGTATTAGGGGTATTTGGGGATGATAGAGTGAAAAAGAATGGGATGAATATGCTAGAGATATGTGTAGAGAAGAATTTGTCTGTTATGAACACTATGTTTAATCATAGAAAGGTTGGAAAGGGAAAGGCAAGACAGTAGAAGTATTATCGACTTTGTGATTGTGGATGGAAGATTAGAGTAAAGTTACAGATACTAGAGCATATCAGGGTGTTAATGTAGGGACTGATCATTATCTGGTTATGTGTCGGGTGGATGGTCTGTTCAGTCATTGGCGTCACCAAGTTCAAGTTCCTGTGACTGCTCTAAAAATAATAAACGTAGAAAGACTGCAAGAATTGAAAGTAGGGGAGACCGGGGTTGGTTGACTATAGGGGCAGGTTGACTAACAGGCAATAACTTCTGAAATATTCGTCATAATACGATGTCCATCAGAGGGTGCGTTCAAAGTGAGGCGACGCTTAGTTACTCGTATCGGCGCGCTGGAGGCGGACGCATTTTAGGAGTAACGGTGACATTTTAAAAATTCAAGTAAGAACGTAAATATTTTTATCGACATTTCTTTTGTTTTTTTGACTGCAGTGTATATTGAAAGGTTTTGTAGTCTTCACTATTGCGAAGTACGGTTATTAGACTATAGATTAATGCCACATATTTGCTTTATTAATGTTATGAGTCGTGTCCATGAGCTCCGGTTTACAAAATGGCCGAGCGGGGATGGTAGGCTAACATGTTTACGGGGTTCCTTGACTAATGAGTCAACAAACCCCTTAAGTTTATTGTGTTGGCTTTTATATTTATTTTACATAAATTGTGTTGGGCCGTTTTCTAGAATATAGTTGTATTCGCACTAGTTTTATTTATTTTAAGGTCATTTAGGTGTAAACTACATAAACTAGGGTAAATCAAGTAGGTATTTAATAAGGCCTTTTTTTTGTAGGACAATGAGAACGTATATACGAAAATCGGATCGAGGCAAAACAACGCAAAGTGTAATGGAAACCGCTTGTGATGAAGTAATTGCAGGAAAGAAAAGTATACGCTCGGTGGCTATTGACTATGAATATGTGTATGTAATTTGATATTCTTGTGAGTTTATTGTTTAGGTGCAAAAAGAGTGCTAATGGAAGGAATACTTTACGTGTTGTTACCTACTTGTTTAATTACAAATAAATGACGTTGATTTGTGAAGTTATGTATTATTTATCAGTCATATGCAATGATTTTTTAGTATGGTCAACCTACCCCATAAAGTGTGTCAACCAACCCCGACAACGGGGTTGGTTGACTAGCTAGACTTGTTTTAAAAAAAACGAAAAATAATCGTCTTCTTATTTAGTAAGAAAACTCAAATTAGCTGCATTAATAATCAATAAAATACTCGATTTAGAAGTGCTCTATTTCATTTTGTATCTAATTTAGTTCTGCAGTTATTAGCTAAAATATAAAAAACTAGTCAACCAACCCCGGTCTCCCCTAAAAGAGGAATATAAGAGGGAAGTAAAAGTGAAGACGGATAAAATTTTTGATGATACGAATGATTACAGTCTAGAACAGGGATTCCCAAACTATTTTGGACAAGTGACCCCTTTTCCAAAATTAACTGTTACCTCAGACCCTCATGGCCAAATTACCTACTTTTAAGATCAACCGCCTTATTCATAATGGTCCGCTAACTTAAAACAGCTGCTACAGAGTGTTATTTTTCATTATGACTTAGGTCAATAGAAGAAGACAGAGTTAGAATTAGCAATGCTTTAAGTTAGCAGACTATTATGAATAAGGGGGCCTATCTTTAGTTTTTTCCTATTGATACAAAATACCTAGGTACTAAGGTACCAATTGGAAAACTTTGCACTTGGTTAAGTGAGTAAAGTTGACTTCATTTTCTCATCAAAATTTAACAAAATAAAAAGACATATAATTCAGTAAATATCAAGTTTAATTTAATATTATGATTATTACAAATTAGGTACTTAAAGAATCTTAAGTAGGTAGGAAATTGTATTTAAAAAGTATTAATTCGCAAAGAGAAAATAAAACATTCAGTGTGATGGACGAACCTGGTGACTATCTACTATATACTATCCTATACCTGGTGACTATCTATCTTGAAAGTTTTAAATAAGAAATTGTGTTAATTTAATAGGGGTCAATTTTTAGACCTCGTCGACCCCCAAAATCAGTTTTCGTTTATGTCGACCCCTAGGAAACTTTGGGAATCCCTGGTCTAGAAGAAGTATGGAATATAGTGAAAAATAGTATGGTGCAAGTAGCAATAAAAGTATGTGGTCTGGCGAAGAGGAAGTATAGCAGTAGAAGTAAATGAAGAGAATGCAATAGAAATAGATGAGATTGTAAGAGCGCTGAAAGGGATGAAAGTAGGGAAAGCTGCAGGGTAAGACAGTGTCTGCTGAAATACTGAAGGGCGGTGACGGCGTGTTAGCAAGCCTGTTGTGCCGGATCTTTAATATGTGTTGGAGATATGGCCGTGTGCCGGATGATTGGTGCAAGGCTGTCATCATACCGCTATTTAAGGGAAAAGGGTATCAACAGGAGTATAAAAACTACCGCGGCATTAGTCTTTTGAGTGTTGTCGGCAAACTGTATGCGAAGGTATTGATAAATAGAGTTATAAGAGTGATAGATTAGAAAATATGGGATGTGCAGGCAGGATTTAAAGAGGGAATGGGCTGTATGGATCAGATCTTCTTCCTAAGGTGCATAGCCGAAAATTATATTTCTGGCAAAGCACAAGAAATTCTATTGTGCTTTCGTTAATTTGGAGAAGGCCTACGACAGTGTGTGGAGGGAAGAACTGTGGTCGATACTATCCATGTACGGGGTGGACTGGCACTTGGTACGGGCACTGAAATCTTTATACAAGGATTCCAGTGCTTGTGTTAAGATAAATGGGGCTTACACGAACTGGTTCTGCATCTCGAGAGGTATGAGACAGGGTTGTGTAGCTTCACCGTGGCTCTTCAACTTGTACATGGATAGTTGTATGACAGATTTGAAAGAGGGTGAGTGCGGATTGTGGATGATGAATGAATTGCCTGTCAAATGCCTTCTCTACGCAAATTATAAAATTCTATTTGCTTCGCCAGCAGAACAGTTGCAAGACATGGTGACAGTGATGGATGAAGCATATAAGAGGAAATGGATGAATATAAATGTGAATAAGACGAAGTAACGTGTTTGAAAGATGAGAGGATGTATCGGTTTGGGATATGAAAATAAATGATAAGAGTGTGGAGCAGGTAAGTGAGTAAGTGAGACTTAAAAAAGAAAGGAAGTCTGTTTACAAGGGAAGGGAAGATTGATGAAGATGTGGAAAGGAGAGTAAATGCGGGAAATACCTAGTCTTGCCATAAATATACATAGAACAAAGATTTTTTTTTATTGCAAATAATATTTATTACTTTTACAGTGTGTTAGTTTAATACATAAATATAAAACAATTTAAAATATAAAAGCTTATTCGAAGTGGTCTCCATTGGCTGCAATACAGTCCTTTAAACGTTGAGGCCGGTTATCAATAGAAGCACGCACTCTTTTCATGGAAAAATTCTTCTCATCCGTAAACAAAAAAAATCTGTGACCTCCCTTTGCGTACCGCTTCAGTAGTTGTTTCGATTTTACCACCCTATTCTTTTTTAAATTATCAGTTAAAAAATGACCGGTGCGTCTCTTATAGGCTGCAAGTCCTAAATCATCTTTTAAAATACGCGACATGGTTCTGGGTGCTATCGTCATCTCCCGAGATAAAATCTTTTGCTTTCGGACAAGATTTCTTCGAATTCTTTCCCTTACTGTTCTGACCACCTTTTTCGTACGAACACTACGTGGACGGCCAGATCTTTTTCTGTCACAAACAGAAGAGGTCTTATTGTACCTATTAATAGCCTGGTACACAAACATTTGACTAATACCAAGCGTATAGAGAGTTTTAAAAATTGCATTTGGCTCCATACCAACTTTGTGTAATGCAATCACAGCGATTCGGTTCTCTTTATCACCCCACTCCATTTTAATATCGCAAAATATTGTACAATGTATTGGCGCCAAAATTAGAAAACTCAATGAACAATCGTATAAAAATGACAGATTCCAAATTCAAATGTAATATCTATCTTATTTTTAATTCAAATCTCAAATCGTTTATTCCAATCCATAATGTACAATTACAGGTGGTAAATAAAAGATATAACAATAGAAACAATTATGGACCCTGTCGGGCACAGCTAATTTTAAATAAAGATAGAGAGGAAGAGCGCTTTATTAATTTTAATTGTTATTAAGTTAGAATTATTTTATATCCTATTACCTATTGACTTATATTTCCATTCATTCACTTATTCTATTAATATTTTATATGCAGGTATATCTATTCATTTATTTTATTATATTTAGTATTGCTTATTTCTTTACTCGCTTAAAGATTGTTCATTATTATCAATGTAGTATAATTATTAAGTTATAATTTATTTTTGTTATTTTACTTATTAAAATATATCTGTTATTCATAGTTATGTAATAATATTATTAAATTTATCCATTAGAATGATTTTATATCCTATTGTCTATGTATTTATATTTCCATTAATTTACTTATTCTATTAATATTTTTATGCAAGTTTTTCTATTTATTTATTACATATTTAATTATATTTAATATTGCTTTTCTTTACTCGCTTAAAAATTGTTCATTATTAGATATGAATGCAATATAATTATTAAGTACTATAGTATAATTTATTTTTGTTATTTTACTTATTAAGATATATCTGTTATTCATAGTTATGTATTATTATTATTATTTAATTTATCCGTTAAATATTCTTGTACTGTGTAATAGCTTTTTTAAATTAAGTATTGCTTTAGTTTGTTTTTAATTGTAACAGTATTCATGGCCAGACTAAGTAGAGTGAATGGTGTTATACATGCGGTTATGACGAACCAGTTTGTCCAAAAAGGCTCGACTGGCTGTTCCACGGTGTGCTGTTGCCCACGCTTATGTATGGAAGTGAATGCTGGGTGTGGCAAAAGAAGCATGAAAGTAGGATAAATTCCGTGGAAATGCGTTCCTTGCAAAGCATGTGTGGTCTAACTATAAATGATAGGCTGAGGAATGATGTAATAAGACAATGTTGTGAGTTAAAAGAAGATTTAGTGATAAAAATTGAAAAGGGTATGCTCTGATGGTTTATTCATGTTGAGTGGATGAATGAAAGGCGACTAACAAAATTTATTTACAAGGAAAATGTGACTGGTAACGCCGGGACGCCCTAGGAGGACAAATACTGACCTTATTGGTGATGTTCTTCAGAAAGGACAGGTGCGTAGTACTCGCAACCGGCGTGCGTGTATGACCAGATGTATGAACGTAAACGAGGCAAAAGGAGTATGTAAGGATCGTAGCAGGTGGCATTCTGTAGTTTCTGCCTACCCCCAAGGGAAGAAGGCGTGAGTTTATGTATGTACTGTACAATCAACATGTTTATGTAATGTGCACACATAAATGTGTGTGCACTTTCTGTGGTGTAGTTTAGAGCGCGCGAGCGAGTTTGGTGTGGTTTAGTTTAGAGCGCTGTCAACAGTGAAGTGAAGCCGGTTTCGTAAATATGGAACCGGCTTCACTTCACTGTTGACAGCGCTCTGTCTTGGTTTTTTATTTGGTATGAGGTCAGGGGTAGTTTATTCTAATTTCGTAATTTAAATTAGATTCCTTCTCCTGAGATGTTTTTTTTTTTTAAATATTGCTTTCGGTGTTATCTGACTGACTGAATAAAGCCTTCCACAAACCCAGCACCAAGAACAAGAAGTGTTACACTGTGAAGTAGTTACACTATGATAAAAATTAAATATTGAAGCGAGCCGAGCTTGTAAAACTTTTCATGTTTCCGGTAATTTCTGTATATTTTACGTATATATTTTCTAAGGCTAAACCTTGTAAACTATTGAACCAACTCTTAAAATATTTATTACTAGCTTCTTCCAGCGGCTTCACACGCGTGATATTTTTATAAATTATAGCCTTTGTTACTCTTAATTTAGCATTATACTGGTGAAAGACTTTTTTTAAATCGGTCCAGTAGTTTTTGAATTTATTTATTGCAAACAAAAATAGAAATCTATTTCGTTTTAATACTAGTGTAGATCTACCTCTTGAGTATTTCTGCGACAGAAAATACACAACAAAATATGGGAAAAAGTTTCTGAAGGGGCTGCAGTGGAGCACAGTGCTCCAGAAAGTTTTCCGGTGCTCAGTGCTCCACGCACAGAAAAAGTAAAAAAAAAATATAATTAAAACCTAAACTAGTTTGTGCGATAAACTGCAACACTTTTGAATAACTATCTAGCGTCATTTGGGACCAACACTACGTCATAGGGTGCTCTGTATAGAAAACGACTTTATGTTAACGCTGCCCACAATTTGTCTAGACTAGTTTACGTCTAGTTTAGTATAAGAGGTTGTCGGTAATAGTGTTTCTAATGCAAGTAGGTAGGCTAGGTTATTAGCTACATAATTGATTTATAATTTTAGAACATAGCATGGTAAAAGGACAATTACTTCATGAAAATACAAAGTAGCAGGTTATTATTACTCCTGATATTTGCAGACACCCTTGTTTTTTATTGTAGTTATGTAGTTTAATGGAAAAGACAGAAAATATCCGACCCAGGTTAAATGTAAAGAAAAATCTTATACTGTAGTGTAATGGGGCTAAGTGAGTTATGCGACGTACCTAATTAATTGAAGCTCGCTGTTCCGATATTGTAAGTAACTAATATTCAAGCTGTTGTGCATCGCTGGGGTTGCTTGTTTTTATTAGCTGTTACGGTTACAGCAGACAACAACATTATTATTATTATTATAAACAACCTAAATTATAGAAGTTTTAAATAAAGTATTGGATTTTCTGTTAAAAAGCTTCTGTGAGCACTGTGTACTGTCCTGAATTACCTACGTCGGTTTACATTGGAAGTATTTTTATTAGATATAGCTGATATTTACGTGACGAACGGTTAAGTACCTAAGTTGTCACACGGACACCAACCGTACTATACCAAATAAAAAGTTATGATAATAATACCAGCCTATTATTGTCCCACTGCAGGGCAAAGGCCTCTTGGAGCACTGCCAAGCGTATCACCACGCTTGCTCAAGAGGGTTGGCAATTTCAGACTTTTAATAAACAAGCCTAGATTATACCTAAACGAAGTATAACATTTGTATTTTTTTGTTTATTTCGTTGTATAATTGAGTAGATGTAATTTTTTTTTCACCACTCCCGCACGAAAGAAGTGTCTTTCCTCTACGAAAACAGTGAGGAAAGTTGGTTTTTCCTCACTGCTTGAACAGTGAGGAAAGTTGGTTTTTCCTCACTGTTTGAACAGTGAGGAAAGTAATGATCCCGTTCAGAAACTAATCTTGCCTGATTTTTTCATGTTAAGTTTTAAAGATTTTTTAAAATATAAAGAATTATTTTGATTTGCTTTGTGTCTATTTAATTTATTTACCTATGATGACTGAATACTTTCTTGCTGGGAGTGGTGAAAAGTTTTGTATGCAACTTGTGAGCAAGTTCATTTGCTATTCGTTTTGTTGAGTCTTTCGCTTACTCAGGATTGAAATTTATAATCACTCGCTGCGCTCGTGATTCTATTTTTCAATCCTTCGTTCGCTCAAGACTCAAAATCAAAACTCATAGGAAAAACGAACTTTCCTCACATGTTGGATAAATAACTATTTTACTTTTGCGTGACGTAAGGTAGAGTGTGTTGGAACTGCTTTTACAAAGTTTACATCTTATTTTGTAGTTTTCCCCACATTAATTGCAAAATAAATGATTTCTGATTTCTGAACATGTCTTGATAAACCATGACATGTGGCAATGGCAACCCTAGTAAAGCTCACTGTTATATTTTCTGCTGGAATTTGTTCTTCATTATTATAATTGAGTTGTTTCGCGGATATTGCCTCTTGTTGAAAGTCAATATTTTCATTTGTTTATGCCAAAAATATGCCGTTGTTACCGCATTGCTTATTTTATTCAGTTTCAATAATATTGGTTTTCGTTGCATTACTCAATCCATAAAGTAATAGAACCGTGCAAACAAATTCATGACTCTTCAATGCCTAACTATATTCCCGAAGGGTTAGGCAAAGGTGTACATATAGTACACCCAAATTTCGCCAGAATTTTTTTCGTCCGGGCCCATATAATAGGGGGCGCGCCTATTGTCATTAATCAGGCACAAATCCAGACTCCGGGCTACTACTGAGAAATTTCTGATATAAAATTCGAATAACACTTTGTCCGATCTGGAAATTAAATCCGGGAGTCAATTAAAGGTCGCTTGGGACCACTAGACCAACGATACAGTCTCATTTAATTGGCATGACTCTTCAAATAGGGTATTACACCCATTTTTGAAAAGGGCCTCAATTAGATTCTATAGTGCTAATGAACCACTAAAAAATTCACAAATTTTTTATTCAATCGTTAAGTGCCATAAAAATGCATTTAAATTTTGCATTTTCAAATTTCGCGCGTAATTTGACGAAAACGCTGGACGCAGTGGACGCCATATATTGCTCTGTGGTCATGGCGTCATTTGGCTGTGTAAACAAATGCAGTGATATTTTTTAAGTTATAAATTTGTGTTGTCTCCTTTTACAAAACCGTCCTCCATGGTATTATTTCAATAAAAATTACGTTGGGTACGAAAATAATAAAAAGCCTTTATAGATTAAAGGTACGCTGATAGTTGACAGTTAACAGAGAGGAGCTCGTGGCTAAGTAGTAACTGCCGCACGGGTCGATCCGTCAGGTTAAGCTACGCTTGCCGGGGTTGGTCTGTGGATGGGTGACCATCTTTACATACCGAGACTCCTCCGTGCCTCGGAAAGCACGTTAAGCCGTTGGTCCCGGTTGTCATTCGTGGATCTTTGACAGTCGTTACGGGTCGTCAGAAGCCCGAAAGTCTGACCAAGGGGTATCGTATTACCCAGTTACTGGGTTGTGGAGGTCAGATAGGCAGTCGCTCCATGTAAAATACTGGTATTCAGCTGCATCCGGTTAGACTGGAAGCCGACCCCAATATAGTTGGGAAAAGGCTAGGCAGATTGATTGATAGTTGACAGTTAACACTTTCTTAGTTTACATATCCGTATGACGTAATAACATGGCGACTACTATCTAATGGTTTTATGGAACAGATTAAAAAAGCTGAAACCTTTGAATTGAATTTTAAAATTTAGTTTGCTATTTTATGATAAAGCCAACGTTTTCCGACTGCTTTTTGCCTAAGCTATCTCAATAATATATTTTTAGATTTTTTCTCATATAGAGTAAAACACCCTAATATACATATTTCAAAGAAAAACTTCAAACTTTCACTACAAAGTTAAGCACATAGGTGTACCCACTTTTTCCACAATCGTACAGAAATCACAACCCTGCAAATCTACGTATTTCACGTTGTCAAAAGCATTTCAGTGAGAACCATCGGGTTTGAACTTCACTGTTATTTGTAGCGATCAAACAGATAGTAACCTCAATTTATTTGGATTAAGCTGAAAACACGTGAATTTAGTCAATGAGGTCAGAGAGACTTAATTAAATTTTAGGGATGTACTCGTATGTAAGTTTGAACCTTGGTTGTAGAAAATCTTATTATGTTTTTGACTCCTGAAATTCTGGCTGTTTTTGCTCAGAAAAATTGCTGTCAATTCTTATGAGAGCTTGAAAGGCCCCTTGATTTGGCACTCGATGTGAACTACATACATTTTGAACAGGCTTTATTGGTCCTTTTGTTAGATTATTTCACGAAACTAGACGATATTTTCGTGTATGGTGATTTTTGACTGACAACTTACGAAAGAACATTGATAAATTATTCCTTAATTGTCGCTATTGTACCTACCACCGTTTGTCTCTGCATTGCCCAAAGGTTGACTGGTAGAAAATGCCTATGGCATAAACTCTGCCTTTTTTTTTGTGTGCTTGAATAATTAAGTAAATAAATGCGTGTGGAGTAAGATAAAATTAAGTAGGATAAAAGGTTGCCTGGAAGAGGTCGCGGAAAGCGATAAGGCCGCCCATTGTATATTTTGCAGTGTTTAATTATTTTTTTTGTTATGAATTTTTGTGGTGTAGGTAAGCATATATAAATAAAAATAAAAGCTCAAAAACAATAAGGCCCGGGTAATGACGAAATTACGTCCGAACTCAGGGCCCTCCAGCTGTTTGATTCCATAATACTCGAGGGCCAAACGCCACAGGCAAGGATAATAGGTGTGGTGATACTTTTCTTTAAGAATTGCGACAATCCTTATGAATTATATAGGCCCATCTCAATTTTGAGCCAATTCTACAAGCTGTTTCAAAAGTCATCACAAACCGTCTCGCACGCAGCTTTGACTACATAATATACTTCCAGACTCCCGAACAAGCGGAATTCCGTAAAGGCTTTAAATTAGTACCATAGACCACATACATACGCTACGGCAGGTTCATTCGTAGTGCTATTTATAAATTGTGTTATTTGATTGGAGTATTACATAAACCCGAAATTGTAATTTAAATCAAATTAAAGATGTTTTCCATGTGAAAATTAAGGCTAATTTTTCTGTAACAGTTTAATAATGTCATTCAACAATAATTGTTCATAAAAGTGGTGAAATACAAAGTTGAAACATTCTAAATTCAGATGAATGTGTTACTAATTCTCTTTAGTGAGTGATTGCGCAAGAATTTAACCTGAACAGCGTTTGTTTACAATTTCATCAGATCTTTTTAGAACCGACCATAGGTTCCTAATAAAGGAACCTATCTATCTGTCTATTTATGGTTGAATAGCTGTGTGCATCAAAGCTCTGATAACCGCATCTAAGGGCCGACATGTATGTATGCACATTACGTAATTCGCCAGGGCAAAGGCACAAGCTCACTCGGTCAGTGTTTACTCGACAAACAGAAACAAATAACTCCGCTTGTGTGAACGCGCTCGAAAATACATGTTGTTGTTTATCGCGTGC
Organism: Xanthia togata; assembly: GCA_963853775.1. Taxonomy (NCBI): domain Eukaryota; kingdom Metazoa; phylum Arthropoda; class Insecta; order Lepidoptera; family Noctuidae; genus Xanthia; species Xanthia togata. The sequence continues at coordinate 2,354,919 of OY970797.1, read as the reverse complement.
CGTCTTACCGGCTTTGTTTTCGTTTGTCGCATAACTTTAGAAGTCGGTATAATCTGCTTGTTAAGTTACAGTTTTATTTTCATTGGGTAATGTTGTTACCCGTTTGCATTAAAATTATGCCTAACAACTTATTATTTATAATAATTATTAATAAAGGAAAGGCTACACTGACGGACTCATAAATTGCATCAATGTTCAAGACGCCTTTGATATAAACATTTAACCAAATATAATTTAAAGTGTTTTGTTATTGAAACCTATAGTTTGGTTCGTTAACTTCATAGTAGCGTAGTATCATATCCTTAAGTGTATGTTTGAATACTGGAGAGGACCATTATATATTTTTGAACAAAAACGATAAATGTAACAAAAATTGGTTTTATTGAAAAATTGGTATTAACGATAAAAAAAAAGTTGAAGCACAGGTTTTTTTTTTCTTTTAATAAGGTGTATTGCCTCCACGTGCCCTTATTACAGATTCTAATCGGTTCCGCATAGATCTGATTAGGGTTATTAAACGGTCTTGCGGAATATTGTTCCATTCTTGTGAAATCGCTATTCTTAGTGCTGCCACTGTTGTGGGCACAGGATTTCTCGCATACACAGCTTTTTGGAACTGTCCCAAACATGCTCAATGGGATTAAGATCCGGGTTGCGTGCTGCGTGGTAGGTATCCCAACCTCTTCGCAATATTGTCGAACTTGTGCAGCGGCGTGGGGTCGGGCATTATCTTGCATTCGAGTAAAATTTTGGCCTATTAATCCCATGTAAGGTATCACGTGGGCTTCTAAAACCTCGGTTATATAGCGTTATGCCGTCAAACCTCCTCTTTTACCGTTTTACGAACTATGTCGATGAATACAACCGCCTCCAAAAGGAACACGCTCCTCAATGCAACTTTGAGTATATCTCTCCCCACGTCAACGATAGACTCTTCTGCGACCGTCTGCACCATTTAAACATGTCCTACACTCATCGGTGAATAATACGGAGGCCTATTGCTCTTTAGTCCAATTAAGATCTTCACGCGCAAATCTTAAACGAGCTTGTCTGTGAGCTGCAGACACCTTTGGACCATTTTTTGGGCTAAAAGGGGTGATTGTCGCTTCCTTAAGCCTCCTTCTTATTTTTCGTGCACTCTCGTTTACTCCACGCGCTACATTCAGCTCTGTTTTGATGTTTACTGACGTGAGGAAACGATTTCGTAGGGAAGTTGAAACAAAAGTGTCGTCACTACGGGTGGTTTCTCGAGTTCTGCCGGTACCGGGTCTCCTTTCGCAGAACCTGTCTCTACAAACCTTCGGTATACTATTCATTTAGTTTAATTCTAAAAAGTTTGCATACTTATCAAAAATATTAATTTCTTATGGTGGTGGAAAAGTGATTAATAAATGCCAAACTTTTCTGATTCAAGAACTTTATCGTTTATCAGAGAATGTAGTACTTATATAGTAGCTAGAGTATCTATATATATAACTAAATTAAGAGTGCCTGGAATCTTTTTTGATTATCCACAAAAATGAATAATCACTCAACCCAAAAATATTACTACCAGTATATTTATTTTATTTATTAGTTTGGGAAAACAAGCAATTACACACTAGAAATAAACATAAAAGTAAGTAGACATAATACATATTATAAGTATGTAACTCACTACGTTATCCACATTATATATGACATACAATTTTGAATGAAAACACCATCCGGTCCAGGACCTTTGGTACTATCCAGAGATTTTAATGCTTTTATGATTTTATGCATGGTTAGATTAATATTATTAATTATAGCAGCACCCTCGCAGTATGTCTCGGGAGGAGACCACGCATCCCTCACAAATGTGGATGGTTCATATACAGAGTGTTTTTTTTTTGAGAATAAATCGCAAACTTCTTTGGCGCTCTGTTTTTTATATGTCATTGAGCAAGGGATACCCGCATTTGATTTACGATTTGAAATATATGTAATTCCATAAATATTTGATATTTTTATGTATGTTATCTTCAAAGAATCAATGTATTTGTTATAACTTGTTTTACATTCCACACAGAATCTGCGCCTTGGAAAAGAAAAAAACCAAATAGGGAATTTAGGAGATCGTGGGGCTGACCTAGAAACATATTTTTTTATTGTTTTGAAAATAAATAATCATAGAAAATGTTTAAAGAGTCCTTGGCAGAGTCACCCCTAAAGATTACGACCCAATCTATAGAAGCGAAATCTTCGCTAATTAGATCAAAATTTGCTTTGTAAAAGTTATATTTTATAGATTGTGCACGTGGTAATATTTTATTTTTGGCTTTATAACTAATGAAAGCTCGCGTTACTAATCAATAAATCCAAAATCCGTCCCTTATAATTTTTTATGGAATTATATTGATAACCGTTTAAGGTTATCCATTTGTCTACATAACGATGAGTTGCCATAAATAACAGTTAAGAGCTCCGGAAGGATTGTCAGCAGTAGTGAGCCATTCTATGTCAGGTAAATTGTAATCACCAAATAAGAGGAAAGTAGTTGGATTCACCGATATCAGACTATTTTGCAATTTTGCAATGTTTCAAAGTGAGCCAGATAAACGTATTCAGGGGCTTTCAGTGGAATATATGCCGCACTTATGTAAAATATTTCCTGACCAATAATACCAGGAATTTGGATAACGACATGCTCTATTGACAGATTAACTGGCAACTCGGCCTGCAAATGAACGACATTCAGGTTTTTCAGTACGGCCATGAGCACTCCCCCTCCATCTTTTTTGTTTGTGGTAGGTAATTCGATTGCGATCGCATCTGTAAACTACGTATCGCTCATCTGTAAAGGAGACTGAAACGATTACATACAATCTTGGGCCTTGGTGTAAAAAGATAAAAGTGGTGTCAATTAATAGCTTATGTATTATCAACCTTTCACTAAAAATTCTGCGGATTTTGTCAATCTGGGAACAGAGATAAAAGAGATTATGTAAAAGTGAGGTTATGTTACAATCTTTAACTAACAGCTGATTCCTGAAGTGCATAATATGTGCTTTTGCATTAATAGTTATTATATTTAGTAGGAAATGGTATGGTAATGGTAGCTGGTTAGATGAGGTTATATTTACTTACAGACTGAGGTGCAAGACATTGCCGAATCACTGACAGAATTGTTTCATCGTGTAAGGGTCGTCGGCCCAGTGTATTGCAGTGACCACTTGTTATCCCACAATTCACACAGCGATCCATAGTTTCAACAATATCCAATCAACAATATCAAATCCAAAATAACAATTCCATGTCAAACGTGTGAGCGATCTTTGGTGTCCAGTGTGAAAGCAACGGATTATACGGATTCCGACCCTGCCTAGGCAGGGTCGGAATCAGTAAAATACAAAGCAGAGAACGTGAAAAATGAAGAACAATCGGTAAAGCACTCAAAACGCATCGGAAAACACGAAACGAGTGAGCAAACAAGAGCATTAGAGCAGTTAGCAACTGTCTAGTGTCAGTGTCAGTCAGTTGTCATGCCAGTGACATAGATTAAAAATAGAAAACTAATTTTAATCGATATGAAATCGATAATCATTAATATTGTTTTTTCAGTAATTAATTTATATTTTATTTATGAATATGACTGTAATTATATGCACTATATTGCACTTATATAAATAAAGTGCATTTAATTACTTTGAGTTAATTATTTAGTGCAAAGGTTTTATTTTCGTAACTGTGTAATCGATTACTCAATCGATGATCTCACGAAAACTATCTTTTACATATTTCTCCGCTTCCAGATTGAGAATTGAGGTCATTTTTCATATTCTAAGATAAAAAAATATGAAAAATTTTTTAGATCATATCTTAGCTTCTTACATTTGGGCCCACCGTTTTCCATCTCCTTTACCGTCCATTATGTGAGGAGTGAGCCAGGTCTCCGTTAAAATTATCACATCATAACAATTGGATAAGATATTCATATGTAGGGTGTTCAGTTTAGTACGTAAACCCCTACAGTCCTGCAGTGCTATTCTGTAACCATCTCACTGTAAAAACTTAGGTGAAGTGAGCTCGGAGTGAGCTGTCAGTCCCTAGCAGCAAGTGGAATGATAGCTCACATCACGTTCACTTCAACTAAGTTATCGCCGTGAGATTATTACAGAATAGACCGGCTGATAATATAATGAAAGACTATCCGACATTTTGTGAATCCAAGAATAAATTAATATGTAGGTACTGATACTGTGTACAGTGGCAGTAAAACAAAACTAAATATTACAAATGAAACGTACGTCCAGGTCAAACTGAGCGATATATAGTACTAACGACATAACCGAGCTTAAATACAAACAAAAATAATAACAATTAGAGAAAAACGTACTTCTGGATTTGTTGTTTAAAATAATAATAGAGCAAGAATAACTAGCTAGTAGGTTACAGTAATCTATAAAATAAAAAAGTAGCCTAAAACTAATACTAACGACTAACATGCAAAGACTTAAAATCGCTAATATAAAATTATTGTGAGCAAATAAAAAAGTATAAGCTTAATCAGCCTATAATGTTTCTACTGCTGCACAGGTTATACATATATAGACTACACAGGCATCCTCTTTATGAGAAGGAGTGGAGGAGGTATCCTCCACACGAGCGGGTTGGTAAATAATTTCTTCTATTAAAACAATATTCTGCATTGCTCATTGCACGCTCGAAAGGATAAAATATTTTCCTCAACCCTCAACAACACATTCCACGCCGGCCGTATTCATCGAAATAAAACCGGATGAGGCATCGTAAACTATTTGACGCCCACTTACGTTCTCAGTCTGAATGGATGCCCGTAATATAACGTTACGATCATTGACGAGCTATGACGTCGTTTGACATACACAAAGTAATTTGTAGAAGACCAACTTAATAAATGGCAGCTGGCTTATTTTTAGCAACGTCCTACCCTTGCAAAAACTCTACAAAGTGAAAAATAAAAATCGAAGTTAATAAAAGAAAATTCAAAACCAATGACGCAGACTTCCGAAATTAAGTTATTTTTCACTATAATATGTAGCTATAGTGAACCGAAAAAACATTAACTTTACACGTTACATGATCCTTTTCTAGACCTTCTGTATCCGCAATTAGTTCATGGTGACATGTTATTGTAAACCGTGACGTCATGCACGTCAGCTTAAGATTAATGGAGAATGAATAGTGTGAGTAATTATGATATGGGATTAAAATAGGGCGACAATGTTCAATACTTGTAGTGACAGGATCATTAAGGATATTTTGTTACCTGTAACAGTAATGATTTTCGAATGGCTTTCGGAACATTAATAGATAAGGGCAGATCGGATAGATAGCGTGTGTTTGAAATAGGCTGGTGTAACTTCCGGCTATTTTATTTTATTTTATTTTATTTGGGAAAACAGACAATCGTACATTGTATAATACATTTAGATCTACAGTATGCTATATTTAAATGTACAATCCACTACGTTTCCACATGTTACTAGCTTAATAGTAATAATAATACAGATATGGTAAAATTACTTAAAATAAATATTTGACAGCAATACAATTATTTCGTAAACTTAATATAAATATAAAAACCAAATAGATGGTGGATACTTAAATAATGCTTAAATAATTTAAAAAATTGAGCAAGGCGCTTAATAAATAGTTTTTTAAATTTAAGTTTCGATAGGGCAAACACATCGATATCATTAAAATTATTATTATAAGCCTGAACCAATTTCTGGAGCGGCGCTCTCTCCCCCGCATTTGTACGACAGGGAGTTGTAGCAAACAGTGGATAAGAGCGTGTCTCACGTCTCATTACTGTTCTAGGTACGATAGCAAATTTTACTAATTAAGTCAGAGCAATCAAACCTATTATGTACAAGTCTATGGAGCATCATTCCTTGAAGCAACAAGCGCCTAGAGCGTAATGTTAATAGGTTAAACTTACTCAACGCGTTATTATATGGTAAGTGTACGGTGCGACATTTGTACTGCAATGTACTGAGGAACTTACGCTGAACTCTCTCAATTTGCAATCTCATATTTACTATAATATGGATCCCAGATCATACAAGCATATTCAACCTGTGGGCGAACTAAGGAATTAAATAAATACAGATAAGTGGCTGGTCGTTTAAAGTCTGACGTGGATCTCATAACGAAGTTATACATTTGAAATGCTTTAGCAGTAATTTTATCTATATGTAGATTTAAGTGAAGTTTGCAATCAAGAAGAACGCCCAAGTCACAGATATAGGTTTCCTTAACTAAAGTCTTATTACAAAGTGAATAATCGTAGGCTATTACATTTTTATTTTTAGTAAAATTTATGTATGTACACTTAGGGATGCTTAGTTTTAATTTATTTTCATCACAAAAAGCAGATAATCTATTCAAGTCGTCCTGCAAAAGGCTGCTATCAACAGGGTTTTTTATTGTTCTATATACCTTAAGATCATCAGCGTATAATAAGAAATTACAATTTTGAAAGCATTTACAAATATCGTTTATATATATAACAAACATCAATGGGCCCAGAATAGATCCCTGGGGAACGCCTGAGGTCGCCAGAAATGAGTCTGATTTGTACCCATTGCTCACTACGTTTTGACTACGATTGGTGATATATGAAGAGAACCAACGCAGTAAGTTACCTCTGATGCCATTAAAGGCTATTTTGGTTAATAGAATTGAGTGGTCCACTACATCGAAAGCCTTTTTAAAGTCAGTATAAACAGCGTCGGTGTGACAACCTGCGTCCATGTTATTGAACAAGTGATCTGTAAAGATCATTAAATTAGTCACTGTAGACTTATTTTTAATAAAACCGTGTTGCTCAGGTATAATATTGTGTCTCAAAAATGGATAGATGGCTTGATGAACGAGTTTTTCCAATATTTTTGCAAGAGTACAAAGGATAGATATAGGTCTATAATTCTCAATGTTTTGTCTAGAACCACTTTTATGCACTGGTATTATATTTGCTTTTTTCCACCCGGACGGAAAAGTACCACTTTGGATACACTTGTTAAATAACACGGAAACAGGCTTACAAATTGTTTCCGCAGTCCTCTTTAGAAAATAGGGCGGTATGCCATCAGGTCCCGGTCCCTTGTTTATATCTAACGATTTTAGTTGTCTGCAAACTTCATGGACAGTGAAATCCAAAGTACAGATAGAGCTGTTATTGCCATTACTCAAATCAGAAGCTGGGCACCATCCGGGAGAGAGACTAGAGGGCTCATCGTTAAGCTATATACTAAAGTTGGACTTTAGAGATACTCCGCAGACAGACGTGATTAGTATTGAAATCCAATGACGACAACACAAAAATAACGGATCTCATAATTTCAAGTAGGTATCTGCTGATTAATTAACGGCTGCTCGTATGTAGTTACAAAAAATTATGAGTTAAGAATTTTTTTTTGCGTCATTACTTAGATATCAATTACAAATCACGTCTGTAAAGTTCATTCAGAATATAATCTGACTCTGTGTATTATATCCAATAATCAGAGCATATGTATGCAGCCATTTTAATTTTTTTTCTAGTACGTCACAATATTGCCTACCTTATTTCCGAGATCCATGTGACATTGCCACAAGCTAATGAGACTTTTAGTTAGGAATGCGATTCGATTTTGGACATAAGCTTTGGGTATCAGAGCTGCGGTTGACGGAAGCACGGACATCCGACTGTGGCTAATGAGATTAATGAGATCGAAGGATTGTGCGGTGAACGGAGCCCGTATCAAACAATTAAACGCACGTACTCTTGCCAGAAATTGCATCATAAGCTTTATTTTCAGTACAAAAGGTATTACCAACAGTATTCTCAGCGTATTCGCAGATCGGTGGGACTCCCCGATGTTGCGGAGGTGGATGCGGCTCCATGCTGAATTTTAATTGTATATTTTCATGTCTGTAACCTACTAACACTAGAACTTAAGTAAAATTGTTACTAACCCTATGGACTCCGGTCTGAAATAAAAAGTTTCTATTCTATTCTATTCTATTACAAAAATCAATTCAATCCATTTTGGCAACGTATTGGATGTAAATCTTTGTTCTATTTTTCTAGTGTTTCCAACTGCATTATATTTTGGGTGTACAATCGAACAAGGTATTTGGTTTTATTATTATGTTTATTATGTTTATTTATTCATGAAAAATGAGTTACAGAATCTAAGGGTAGATAATTATTACATTTATTTATGTTAGGTTTTGTTGTAAAATCTGTAACAAAATATTTAAAACCCTGCCTCTCAAACTAGGTTAAAACCTGTATTTTGAGAAACAGTGTTCGGCTACCAAATTCTTGTATACTATTACTGTTACAACAATTAATGAACAGTGTCGTTCTACCGCTGCAATAATTTATGTGATTCTGTTGTGACGTATGTATATATGAGTTAGCATGTAGTGGAAGGTGAGTTTGTGTATGAGTGTGTGCATGTGTGATAAGGTGGGGTGGGCGGTGGGTGCAGTGCGCATTTTGTGTGTATGTTATCGAAATCGAAATGCGTGAGAGATTAGGTGATGTATGTTAGTAGAGACTCCGTGTAGGCATAGTCCCTCTGTTACTTTAGTTCTTACCGCATGTGTGTTTAGTTTTATGATTTTTAGTTCTTTATTAATTTTATTGTAAATATAATTACTTAGAGTATAAAATTGATGCGTTGCGAAGGCGGTTTTATGTTGATATCCACTGATAAGTTGTAGTCGCTTATTTAGATTTGGCGGTGGCAGCTTAGCATGAGTTCTTAAAATTGATCGAAGCACGAAAAGCTGACGTACCGTAATGACTTTGCAGTTAGAATATAATTCAATGGTTGGAAATCTGTAGGGTTTTCTAGTCATTACCTTGAGTATGGCTCTTTGCGCTCTTTCTACTCTTAATATTTTAGTCTTTGCTGCACCGCCCCATGCAGTAATACAATATCCAATAACAGATTGGCAAAGAGCATAATACACCATCTTCAGAGTGTCAAGTGTGGCCAACTCTCTCAGTGACTTAAAGTGTATGAGGCGCATTGTTCTTGTGGTAAGGGCGTCAATCTGTTTGTCCCATCTTAGTCCATCATCAATCTGAACTCCAAGATATTTTATATTGTCCGATCTAGTAAGAGTTGGACAGTTACAAGATGCTAATGGATTTAAGCATGAGTGAGCTGTAATACTAAAGGTATGAGATGGTCTCGTGTTACGTCAGATTGCGAATGGGATGTAAGTGGATTTGGTTAAGTTGAGTGTTAGAAGGTTAGAGTTCAGCTATTTCATTATTTTGGACAGGGTTTCCTCTGCAGTAGTTTTAACCATGTCCCAAGTAGGTCCATAAACGAGGATCGCGGTATCATCCGCGTACGCGTAGATGTCACAGTTAGGTAGTTCCATCCTGCAGAGGTCGTTTACGTAGATATTAAAGAGTATGGGGCCAAGTATACTACCTTGGGGGATGCCATATGTTATTGGCTCCTCGTCACTATAATAAGTATCCACCTTGACAACCTGCGTTCTATTATTGAGGTAAATTTTAAAAATTTCAAGTGGTATTCCACGCACGCCAATACGTTCCAGCTTGTCAATAAGTTTGGGAACAGAAACCGTGTCAAAGGCTTTAGAAAGGTCCAGACAAATCCCCAGGCATTTTTTTTTATTATCTAGCTTCTTGGCAACCTGTTGCGTAAAGTCTAAAACCGCATCTTCCGTCGACACACCTTTACGAAAGCCGTATTGGTTTTCGGCAATGATGTGGTGTTTGTCCAGCAAGTTCCTTAGAGAATTTGCCAGGATCCTCTCCAGCATTTTGGAAAGGGCAGTCAAAATAGAAATTGGCCTATAGTTATTGACACAGCTTCTGTCCCCTCCCTTGTGAATTGGGTGGATTATCGCCTTTTTCAGGGCATCTGGAAATACACCCGTTTGAAGGCTGCGATTACAGAGGAAGGTTATAGGGGGAACCAATACATGTCGGCATGCTTTTAACAATATGGATGAGATCCCATCCCAACCTACGGCGCAGTCATGACGTAACTGCAAAATGAGAGATTCCACTTCTGTTTCATCCACTTCCAACAGTGCAAGAGAACTCCCAATTGTGTTATGAGTTCTGTTTTTAATTTGAGTAGACGGACATTGATCACCTGCTGCTGTTGTCTGTCCAGGTGCCTGTGACACAAATTGGGCAGCCAAACTTTTACCTTTGCTGGTTTACAGCCTGCTAACTTGCAACTACTTTTACACAATTATGTGAGCGTGCTGAAAAGTATTTTAAATCATTCTATTAAAATAGCATGTAGCCTAAGAAGTTATTATGCACACAATAAAAATAAATATTGACAGTGTAGTAAAACGATGAATATTTTAGCCTGTATACTTTTCAAAAAACGAACGATCGTTCGACTGTACATTTATAGCCTCTTTGTGTCGTAACACTAAGTTGTATGGCACACTCTGGACATGCAGCCCCGATTTACCTTGCTAGCTGCGACATATTTCGTGTCGAGACGAGAGAAGATCTTTTTCTGATTCTAGTTGACTAAATGTCTTTCGCAATCAGAACTATACTTATTATACTACTATTTGTTTGTACTGTATTATATATACTCTGATTTATGTAATTGGTTTCCTAAGCCGTGTAAATCAAATAAATAAATAAACTATAAAATATTCTAAGCATGCATGACTCTCTTAAAATGCATAATGTAAATGAGCATGATAATTATGTAAATGAGCCAGTATAATGCAAATTAAATTTTATATTATGCCCCAAGTCACAACAACCTCTGACCTTTGATACGGCGATCAAGTGATGTTAAAAGTCACCACACGACTGTTAGAGGCAAATGCAATTATTATGTAAATGTGTTTGCGTGACGCCTATGGAGATTCCCTTTAATTTAATTTAAGTCATGACTTTGATATGACACATTTGCGACGCCATCTTTAATTATAGCTGGCGCACACTATATAAAACCGTTTTACCGGAATCTTTAAGAGTTTAGGCTCTACATAACAGATTAACAAGCAATAGTGAATTTTAGCTATTTATTTCAAGAGGACCCACTTTTACGTGCCTATCACATAACGTTTTTTTTTTAAACAATTGCCGCGTTCAATCAGTTTTGAAACTAATTCCAATTTTGCTTGAGTTATCGAATGCAGAGTCCCATCACTACAAATTACTGTATGCAGGTGCCGTTCGGGGACTGAAAATAATATTAAAAAACTGTTCTACCGAATCGCACTTAGCAAAATTTTGTTTCAGTGCGGTTAGTGGAACTGCTCAGGTGCGTTTCTTACAAGTGCTGTTGAAATCAGTGCTCTGAGTGGAATACCTCCATTTGCCTACCAGCATGCATGATTTCAGGTTCCCTTTTGTAGACAACCTTTACCGTATCAACCTAGTATCTCGATATTATTATGTACTTCGTAGGTAGAACCTACGTGAGCTAAGCAACAGCAACTATTTCATTTTCGTGTGTCATTATAATCATTGCTAGAGACAAAATGGTGTATTTATTGTATTTATAGTTTTAATAGGTATATATGTATATCTTTATATTTAAATATAAAAAAATCCTCAATTCTCGCTATTACACCTACCACTGTTTGTCTACATCACCCAAAGGTTGACTGGTAGAAAATTCCTGTGGCATTAGGTCCACCTCTGTACATTTATGTACTTGAAGTATTAATAAATAAATAATAAAAATCTAAGCGGGGAACATGCTGTGCCATTTAGAGCGCGACCTAAATCGATTCAAATTTAAACAAATTATGCAAGCACCCTAAGTGAACAAAACGTCGTTCGCCTGCGTATTTCCATGCGTTCAAGACACGTTGCCGCGGTGTAGCGGAAAATATACGTCAAAAATTCCGAGTATTTCTTGTAAAAGTCTCAGCAAGGGGGAAGGCTATTGTTACTTCACTCATCTAAAACTGCACAGTAAGCGTCGAAACCATAAAGAAGGCTCTACATTCTATAATATTACACCATAAGCATGTTTCAGGTCAAACAAACAAGCATGGAAGTGCCAAACAATGTGTCTCTGAATTTTAAGTCTAAAGCTAGATCGTTAGAGGGTGCGAGGGACTGTTTGTTACTCATATATCTCGAGGTCTAGGGGATGTAGTGGCTAAAATTGAATACGATATTATGCCACAAAAAATGTGGTGCAAACGTTGTTCAAATAACACGAATAACTTTTTATGGAAGTGCTGAAATGGAATTGCTTTAAAATGAATGAATTGCTTTAAATCTATTTCTAATATTTTCTACTAACTGTGTATCTAATGAATCTCATTTATACGGATGATTCCCTTTTGCAATATAAATTACATAGCACCAATTAAACAGGGATCTTATGCTGTCAAAAAGCAATTATAATAGGTAACCAATTAAATTGTCACGATTTTAATCTTGGCTGCCTTTTAACTAATTAGTGGTCCTATGTGTTAAATACGACATTAGATTGTAAACTGGGATTAGACCGACATGACTGTAATCTGAATTTGAAATGGCCTTAATAAATTAAAATTAAGTATAGCTAAGTGTAGGTTTATGAACTTCACGAAAAATAAAAACATTAGTTTTAATTACTCTATGCAATTAATTACTTCCAAGAGAGACTCGCGATCAGCCAGTTTCCTGTACATATTTAATTATTTGATTCGACCACAAACTGAGCACGCCTGCATGATAAATGGGATCCATTCTATGCTAAGTATAATCATGCTGTAGAAAAAATAATGCAGTTTAGATGTCATATGGAACGTAGTTCATAATGAGTTCCTACAAGAGTATAACCTTCTAACCTTGGAAACGAGTTGTCTGTTGCACAACAAGATTACCCGTTTTTTGCCACGACACCTTGTCGTACGTATGTGGGTGAACGGGCGCCTCTCTTTAAACTAGTGAATTTGAATATATTAGCTTTAGATCGCCAACAATTTAGGAAATGTTTCATGAATAGTCTGCATTTGCGTGATGTGTAGTCTTTTTCTTTTTGTTTGTATTCTTAATATTTTTAATCGGGTAATATTTGTTCTAGTTTAAGAGAAGTACATCCTCTTTTTCCCTTCCTGTCTTCTTCTCTGTGTTTTTGTAACTTGAATATTGTCTCTTCACTTTATCTGTAACCTAGGTAATCTGTGGAAACATCGTGGATTACCCACTTACCCACTTTCAATTATTTTCTAACATTAGATTTAATATACATTGTACAATAGTTACCTATAATTGTAACCCTAAAAAAAAGACAACTCTAAGAGCCTAGAGCCTGAGTTTTACCTTCAAACATTGAATTTTTCTCAGTGACGTACATAAACAAAATAAGTAAATATGCACTAAATTATCCTCCATAACTTTATTTCTTCCTTTATTTGCTCTTATTGCCCATCCGCCTGTTATCACTTAAATGCCAATAACCGGCTTAGTACAATCGCGCCGAAAATTTATAGTTACGACCCTCTTTGTTTACGAATACGTTGTTTGAAATAAATTGAGATATTGGTGAGCACAAAACTGTTACAAGAGATTAAGTTACAATCATGTCAACTCTTGAATAATTGGTAAGAAAATGGTATAATTTAAATATAAATATTCTAGGTGTTCGAAATGAAATTAAATGAAATGGTTTATTCTTTAAATAGAATATTATTATCGGAATCACTTTTACACGTCAAGTAAAAAAGTAAGTTACGCAAGTTACTTACGGCACTTTAGCCAGGCCGAGGCAGCGCCACTATTATGCCACTTTATCCGATAGGAATAGAGTGGCACTATCGGCACTCTATAAACTGCCGAAAAAAAGCTACATTTAGCCGAAATTTCCTATCTGACTTCCCCTAAGAAGAAATGGCGAAACAAACTCAGGGGTCAAAGGCTCTTTTAAAGTCCAGACATAATCTTGGGCAGGCCATATGAGGACCATGTAGATTAGTTTCTGAAATGGAAAGAACCACACAGATTTGAGTGGACTTGTGCAATCAGGGCAAGTATTTGTCAGTAATCGTGTAGCTCAACTCAGAACTTAGGAGTTCAACGACTCGACGAACAATACCAAAGAAAAGACATTTGGGTAGGCCGTATAAAGTATTCAAACACCAGGCCATCATTGAAATAAACTAAGAAAAAATCAACATAGTCCTCAAATTCACAATAATTAAAGTAATAAAATACTTTACTAAGTAATCTGGTTTGAGGTTTCTATTCCTAAATACACAAGAGATATGTTTGCACAGACCTTGTTTTATCAATTATGGGACCAATGTCTTTAAATTTTTATTTAATATCAATTCGAAATTAAATCGTAATATTTTGAAATTTAAATAGAAAAAATGGTCCTTCGAGACTAGTATTCCGTTCTGAAATACACAAAAGATTATTATTGTCAGCTGAAAATAAAACAAAATGTCAACGTTGAAATGAATCCTCAAGGGTTTTCACCTGAAGGTGGTAAGGTACGTTTAGTTTCATTAAACTAAGCAATTTGCCAGTTCTATGATCCAATAAATAACAATGTTCACGACCCTAATCGACTGTAGTTACCATTTCTCAGGATCATTTGAAATAAGGTGTTGAATGGTAACTTACTTATCTTCGGTAAAAGATATGAGAGAAATATATCACAATCGAAGGCTTTTCATAAAAATGTGGTCCGTGGAATTATTTTTATTTTTTGATAGAATAAAGTATATTTGCAAAATATTTTAGTTACTTGGAATAGATATTTAAAGAATCATAGCACCTTGAACTTATGGCATGCTGTGTGCGTAAACAATGAACTTTATCTATACATCCTAACTATAATCCTACTATATACCTAGTCTTGCCATAAATATAGTCACGAAGAAATTTTATTTTATTTTACTGCAAATAATATTTATTACTTTTACAGTGTGTTAGTTTAATATATAAATATAAAACAATTTAAAATATAAAAAGCTTATTCGAAGTGGTCTCCATTGGCTGCAATACAGTTTAAACGTTGAGGCCAGTTATCAATAGAAGCACGCACTCTTTCCATGGGAAAATTCTTCACTGCCAATCGTATGGATGGTTTTAGGGACTCTAAATTATCATGGTGTTTAGAGCAAGCCGTACTCTCTAAAACTGACCATAAATCATAATCCAGCGGATAAAGATCGGGACTAGACGACGGCCAGTCTCAGCTCTGATGAAGTCCGAAACGTTCACTTCCAACCAAGATTGCGTGGACCGAGCTTTATGACCCGGCGCCGAGTCTTGTTGGAAGGACCATACTTGGTTATTGAATATGGTGTTGTTAAGGGGCTTAACTACCTTCTCAAGAATGGTATCTTGATACACTTGTGCCGATGTTTTGATACCTATTTCACAAAAATATGACTCTGTCACTCCTTCATAGCTCCTTCATAACACCCCACCAAACCATCACTGAAGTCAGATAATGCCCACGTTGCACTCTGTCGACTAATTGGGAAGCTTCCTTAGAGCTTTGAGCATAAATACGGTCATTTTGATTGTTAAAATGTTGCTCAATTGTAAAGATTTTCTCATCCGTAAACAAAAAAAATCTGTGACCTCCCTTTGCGTACCGCTTCAGTAGTTGTTTCGATTTTACCACCCTCTTCTTTTTTATTTAAATTATCAGTAAAAAAATGATCAGTGCGTCTCTTATAGGCTGCAAGTCCTAAGTCATCTTTTAAAATACGCGACATGGTTCTGGGTGCTAGATAAAATCTTTTGCTTTCGGACAGGATTTCTTCGAATTCTTTCCCTTACTGCTTTGACCACCTTTTTCGTACGGACACTACGTGGAAGGCCAGATCTTTTTCTGTCACTAGCAGAGGAGGTCTCATTGTACCCAGTAATAGGTACACAAACATTTGACTAATACCAAGCGTATGGAGAGTTTTAAAAATTGCATTTTCACCTCAGCACCTCAAACAAGCAGGTTTTGCTGTCAAAAAACAGTGAGCAAAATTCGATTTTGCTGCGAGCGTGAGACAAAGTAACTTTTTAATTATTTTTTTTTAAATGCCGAGAGCAGTGTTGGGTCTACTCACAAACTTTTAAAGATTTGAACTTCAATTAGTTTTGTCACTTTCACTTCGATACGAAAAAAGCGAGAGAGAAACTAGTCAATTCGAAGTTCGATTGATTTCAAAATTCTATACCTACCTACTAGGAACAAAAAAGAAACAAACAATAAAACGTTCGGATAAATGTACCTATGTACATAAAATATTAAAATTGCAAGTCATCTGATAAGGTTTTATTTAAATTCTGTTTTATTAAATTTTTGGAACGAAGTTCTTAAGCGACTTGCGGTAAGAGTGTAGTGGCAGAAATCGTCACGCGAAAAGGCACTTGCGACTGTCTTCTTCTAATTCAAAGAGAAAGAAAGACGGTGAGAGATATTAAGTGTGAATTTGGTCGAAATGAAAATCCAAGATGGCGGTTGCGAAAATTTTCACATTTTTCATAATGGGTGTCGCTTTCATAGTTTTCAAGGGTGCCAAAGCCGATCGTGAGGTCTAAATGTAAATCCAAGTTGGCGTCTGCGAAAATTTTCAAATTTTTCTTCATGGGTATCGTTTCTATGGTTGTCAAGGTTGCTAAAGCCGATAGTGAAGTCAAAATGTAAATCCAAGATGGCCGCTGCAAAAATTTTCATTTTTTTCTTCATGGGTGTCGTTTCTATGGTTTTCAAGGTTGCTTAAGCCGAAAGTGAAGTCAAAATAAAAATCTAAGATGGCGGCTGCGAAAATTTTCACATTTATCGTCATGGGTGTCGTTTTCATAGTTTTCGAGGGTGCTAAAGTCGATAGTGAGGTCAAAATATAAATCCAAGATGGTGGCTGCAAAATACGAGGTGATGAAGATTATGTAAAAAAAAAACCTTGTCCCATCCGAAAATGGGCATCTGCAGTAACATTACAAAACAGTATTTTTTTTATTATTATTGATAGTAAAAAAGTTATTGGTATTTATAATTCACATTTTTAGTTCCAAAATTACCCCAAATCCATAAAAAAATGGCAAAACTCATAACTTATGACTTTTAGACACCCGCTAAACGAAGGCCGCTGCCCGCACCAAATGTAAAATTCGGTCAAATTCACCATTGAAAAAAAATGTAGGGATTATTTTTTCTTTTTTCCTGAAAATTTCCACATAAATATGCTAACAGTACGATACCTAATAACACCCTCACGGATCGGATAGTGTTTTTTTTTACATGTTGTATGTTCTCGCTGCTGAGGTGAAAAGTTGTATGTGTTACACGAGAGCAAAGTTATTTGCATCTCGTGTCTTTGAATCCCTCGCAGCGCTCAGGATTCTAACCTAGAATCACTCGCTACGCTCGTGATTCAATTATAGAATCCTTCGCTTACTCGGGATTCAAAATCAACACTCGCAGCAAAAAACGACTTTGCTCTCTTGTTGCACAAATAACTATTGGCTCCATACCAACTTTGTGTAATGCAATCACAGCAATTCGGTTCTTTTTATCACCCCACTCCATTTTAATATCGCAAAATATACGCCAAAATTAGAAAACTACAATTAACAATCGTATAAAAATGACAAATACCAAACTCAAATGTAATAACTTTCTTATTTTTAATTGTAACAGTATTTATGGCCAGACTAAGTATATAATATATACTTTTTATTCCGATATTCTCACGGGATCGAAATTTATACGGGTGAAACCGCGGGCCGCAGCTAGTATATTTTTTTGATAAATTAAAGTCACTTCTCGTATTTGTCTGTGTGACCACGTTGTTCTTTTAAACTCCGCAACACATACTGATGCGGTTTTGACGATAATTTAGTGCGTGTTTAATACTTTATAAATATTAAACTTACATAATAATAAATAAATATCAAAGTTTTTTCAAGTCGTTAAAACCGTGTAAAGCTGGAGCGGGATGCTAGTATTCCATAAATGATTGAAGTTGAATAAAGTTTTGGGCATCGTAATTATATCAGCTAGTAGCCGTCTTTTACTGGACAATTTCAAAACGTCCCCCAAAAGTTGTTCGCTGACCATTAAATTTTCCGTAATACATACAGTTTTCGTTTAAATTGAAATATAAATTTTTAAGGCCTAATTAAACTAAATTGCTAAAGCAACATATACACATACATAAACTCACGCCTTCTTCCATTGGAGGTTGGCAGATATTACAGAACGCCACCTCCTACGATCCTACGATCAAACACGTGCAGTACAACTATTTTCTTAATGTCCCTCGGCAAACTTCGTATTTCGTCAGTTATTAGTTGCCCTTTGCACTTGGTGCAGACCGGACGCGCTCAATCAACTTTGAAGTATATAGAGTTGTTAATACTCTTTTAACTTAATGTAATTTATTAAATAAATGGGAGGGAAGCTGTTTGTATTCGGAAATGGGATGATTCCCGAGGGACATAAAGAAAATAGTTGTTGTTGACCTTTCTGAAAAACATCACCAATAAGGTATATATCGTTCTAGGGCAACCCTTACTCTTTTAATTTAAATTTTTATCATTACACCAAATAATAAAACAAAGTTTTCAAATATTCCTTTACCAAGACAAGCAATAACTAGATTTAATTAGTAAAACAAATGTTATAACATTAAATTTAATGTTAATTGGTACTTTAAAATATTACTTTACTTAAACTTAGATATTATAATACTGTGGCCTGAAAGAGCCATTATTATTACGATCTTTAGTTTTATTGAACTTTGTTTGTTCAAGTTAGTTTTAAAAGGCGCAACTTAAATTAAATTTAAAGTTTTTTAATCCTTTATAGGCTAGATTGTAATGAATTATTGGTAAGACTAATAAGCAATTATAATCAAACTTAATTTTTACATGATCCTAATTATTTTAAAACTAAGAGTAGTGTTCATTATATTTTAAGTCCGTTCCACTTTCTAGTCTGATAAAATAATATGAACACTTTGTTCATGTGTTATACGAGTATGTGTATCATTTTCATAATTTTTTCTACCCTCTTTACAATATGCTAACTCAAAAGGTTTTCATTTTAGTCTTAGCACTATATTTGTTTGGTCTAATAGCTGAATTGCCTCGATGTTCACATGTCAGTGGAGTCAGTGTTTATGGGCCTCTGCAAATTTTTGGATTATGGCGGTGACGGGTTCCATTTTTAGGTCACGATGGAGATCACCATTTCTTATATATCAGGGCGCATCAACAATAAAAAATTTAGTGCAATTTAAAATTATCTGGTTATTGTTTTATTGTTGGAATTGGAGTCATTAAAAGATATGGCTTTTACTGTGACCTTTATTTCAATTCATTTCTGTTGTAGATACTTTCATTGTTCATATCAATTTAAAACTACGATTAACCAGTTACGGACTTTATGCGCTTACACAAATTTTAATACTCGAATACGTTTATTATTTATTAATTTAATAAAGTCAGAATACATTATCTGCACGTGAATAAAGTGTTGCAACTTTCTTTAATTTCTAAAATAAACTAACATAACATCACGCCCGTATTCCCCGAAGGGTTGGGCAGAGGTTTTAAAATAAACTATGACGTTATAACCCGATTGCTCCCGGCTGTTCAATAAAGTAATATGATCGTCAGTATGTTATGTACTCATTTACGTGAAAAAATAAATACAGGAATTGACAAAAAGGTTCGATATTAATAAAACTCTTTGGTTTGTACATACTCAGAAGCGTCTCAATCATTAAATCTCTTGAGATACTCCTAATAATCCACTCTGTCTTTGTCACAATTTATAAATGTGCAAAAAAAAATTACTACAATCTTAATTACCTAGCAGTTTTGGATTAATAAAACAGACAAATTGAAAAATAATACTTGTAATACTGTTATTCAGCTGCATCCGGTTAGACTGGAAGCTGACCCCAACATAGTTGGAAAGAGGCTAGGCAAATGATCAAAACAGACAAATTGAGCACTTCCTCCTTTTTGAAGACGGTTTAAAATAGCCTGCAGTCTTAAAAGAAAACTCACTTGGGTTCAGCAGTGGTAACTTTGATTGTCATTTAATATATTTGGTTATTTTGAACTAATTAAGCCAACGTAGATACACCACTTTATTTGCATTCCATAATGTGTACTTAGGTGGTAAGCTAAAATTATATGTGATCAGTAGGGACCTTGTCGGGCACAGCAAAATAGTAAGATTCGCTAACTTATTTTAATTTAGTCCTATTTAGAACCTCTATTCAATAAAAATACCATATTTAAATCACTATTTATGCTATTAAAAACAAAATCATGCGTTTAAACTGAAAACCTTTTGAATATCAATTGATATTAAAATACTTTTTAAGAATTATTTCCACTTACAAATACATACTTTAGAATTTGAATAATTTGATTTGTATTAATATCAATAGCAGAGGTGAATTGATATTTTAGATTTGACTTCAATAATTTGAATATTATGAATTGAATTTTCTTTTATTAAAAATGTCAGATGGGTTTGATAGTAAATGTCGACTGATAAGTGATTACTATATCTTATTCACAGAATAAACAATTTAATTTTTTTGACATTTGAACTGTAGGTAATTTATTGAATTATGTATATACAGTGTGTAGGATGACTACACAATAAATTTTACTTGTTTAAGCTGATTATGGGCTTATTATTGGCATTGCCAATTAGCATGGGCTTTCAATCAGTACCAAATTATTTCGATTACGCTTACGTAATCGAAATAATTTGGTACTGATTGAAAGTTTAAACTATTTCATAATCAGGTTTTTGACCTTAGTCAAAAACCTGATTATGAAATAGTTTAAACTTAGTGTGGGTTGCATTGCAAATAACTCGTTAAGTACTGGTAATTAACATAAATACCTGTGCAATATGCATGTACGGGGTATGTTTTTGGAAGTGAATTGTGACAATCGAGGTGCTCGTAGCTATAACGGCTGCACGGGTCGATCGATCAGGTAAAGCTACGCTTGCCGCAGTTGATCCATGGATGGGTGACCATCGTTACCTACCGAGAGCCCTTCGTCAATTGGAAAGCACGTTAAGCCCGTCCCAGCTGTCATTCGTAGATCTTTGACAGTCGTTATTGGTAGTCAGAAGCCCCAAAGTCTGAGAATCTGTCTTACCAAGGAGATCGTATTAACCCGTGACCGGGTTGTGGGGATCAGATCCATGAGTCACGAGTCGCTCCATGTAAAATACGGTATTCAGCTGCATCAGGTTAGACTAGAAGCCGACCTCATCATGATTGGGAAAAACCAGTCGTTTCTTGTTTCTAATTTATATTAATGAGTTGCCTTACCACATAAAGGGTAACCATGTTATAGTGTTGTTTGCGGATGATACTCGTACTTCACTTTTGCTTAAGCTTAAACTTCAGCAGCTGGTTATTGACGACGTAAATAACGCGATCTTAAAAGTAGTTCACTGGTTCAATGTTAACAATTTACTTCTTAATGTTAACATTGAGTTTACCTACCACACGCTAGGCAGCTGGTGAAAACAACGATGTTGATGAAGGGCGAAGAATTGAATGCTGAAACTAGCACAGTATTCTTAGGCTTGAATTTGGATGCTAAGCTTCATATATAAATTGTCAAAAATGCTAAGCTCCGCAGCATATACTGTTAAAAAAATGCGTAATTTAACTGACATAGAGACAGCCCGTTTAGTGTACTTGAACTATTTTCATAGTGTAATGTCGTGCGGAATTCTGTTGTGGGGAAATGCCGCCGATATTCAGATTATCTTTGTTTTGCAGAAAAGAGCAATTAATAAATTCAGCCCGAGACACGTCATTATCATTTATAATATATCATTTATTTCTAGATTTGTTTTCCTCGGCCTAGTCGGGTAGTGCTTATTATTATTATGCTTTATTTTTTTTCTCTCTTTCTCGGTTACTTTTAATGATAATCTGGCAGTTTGAGTACTTTATGCTGCCTACCCAAATGCCCTTTCTTTGGTATTGTTCGTCGAGTCTTTGAGCTCCCTTAAGTTCTGAATTGAGCTACACAATTACTGACAAATGCGTGCACTGACTGGACAGGTCCACTCAAATCTGTTTGGTTCTTTCCTCAAAATACCATTTCTGACACAAATCTACATGGTCCTCAAATGATCTGACCAAGATTATTTCTGGGTTTTATATACACATTGACATTAAATGAATGTTATATATACCTACAATGATATAAATATTAACTTTTTAAAGTATTATATTATTTTAATTATAATATTGTGAATGTGAAGACATTCCTTTTCTTTATTTTCTTCTTTTTCTCAGTTAGTTTGTATCATGGTCTGGCAGCTTGAGTAATTTATGCGGCCTACCCAAATATCCTTTCTTTGGTATTGTTCGTCGAATCGTTGAACTCCTTAAACTCTAAGTTGAGCTGCACGGTTTCTGATAAATGCGTGCACTGTCTAGACAAATCAACTCAATCTGTATCGTTCTTTCCTCAAAAGACCATTTTATATACCAATCTACACGGTCTTCACATGATCTGACCAAGATTAGGTATGGACTTTAAAATAGACTGTGACCTCTGAGTTTGTTTCGGCCTTTCTTCTCAGAGTAGTCAGAAAGGAATCGCCGACAATATCTAGTTGAAAAAAAAAAGATTAACGTGTAAAAGTGTTTGTAGGTACAAACCTACTTACAGAAGTAAAATAATTTATCAGATAATGTGTACTTCGACAGTCGGCTCGACTGTTCCACTATTGAAATTTACTTGCTTATTGCGATAATGACTAGGTACTATGTATTATTAGGTACCTGCCTACTACAACGACTATTCCTTTTTATATCTAGATGTTCAATGAACCAATTGCATACAGAACAACGACAAAGAAGCTTATATTATTCCAACATACACAAGGACCATGTTGTATTTAAATCACTTCATTTCAATAAACTAACCGTGTAGGCGTACACCTGTAATGTCGATAAGACAGAACAAAACTTTACTGCTAGTACAGTGCAAACTAAGCCCTAAATAGTAACGACCTGTCCCAATCCCATAAGGCGTAGTTTCGGACTCGATCGTAAACTATCGATACATTTTTACAGTTACGAGTCGAAGCGACAAATGTCAGTGACGTTGATATGCGGATTGTCAACGGGTTGAATTTCGAACGTCGTAAATCATTAGAACCGTGTTGGGTAGGTTACGGTAATTTCATTCGGAGAGCGTAAAATTCTAATTTTCTTTGAAGGGGACAGAAGGATTTTTACTGTCCTCGTAAAAAAGCGACGAAGGGATAGGGTTTTGATCATGTAAATTGATACAATTTTACTGTTAAATACGAATAGTTAAAGCGAGTGGGACTACTTTTATATAGAAAATACCTCGAAAGGAATGTGTGTAATTAAATAATAATAAGCTATGAATAATATTCGTTACATAATTTATAAAATAATTTAATAAATATCCTACATATCTCGCTTTGTCAAGAATAGATTATTGTATCAAACTCAAAACATTTATTTTAATCACCTAAACCAATAACAGGCTCTTTTAAATTAGCGAGGAGCCGCACAGTCAGAATGATGAAGCTGGTATCTTAAACGCTTCGTTTTCAATGACAAATTCCTATACTTCTATTGTTCAGCTTGCACTTTTTATAAAACTAGTTTTCTTATTCTTCTGAATGGTACACAATCGCGATTTACCACGTTATCACATAATTTACACCCGTCTTAGCAAGATGGCCGCCGGCGACCGGCAACTGCAGAAACACGTAAAAGACATTATTTTTCTCGCTGATCCATTTTTAAATGTGCCGAGATATTTTGCAGTGGAAGGAATGTCTGAGTCTTGTGCAAAGAGTTTTGACACGATTTTAGAATAAAATAGTCGAGTTATTCCGTTATTTCTGTTTGCAATTCGGAATAGGCAAACCATTTTGCACCCTTACAATTTTTTTCGGTATTTGTTACACATATGTGTAGCCATATTATGGCTAATAAAGGTATCGATATTAGTAATAGCGGACAAATAAAGTTAATGTTGATTTTTATTTTAATTTAAGATATGGGCTGGTGGGATTTACAGGTGGCGTTCTGTAGTTTCTGCCTACCACCATGGGAAGAAGACGTTTGTTTATGTGTGTCTTTACATATGGGGTCACTAAATATATTTTCTTGTAGATATATATATATATATATATATATTAATAACTATTTATTCGCTGCAAGAAGAAAAAGCAAAACATTCAAAAAATCTGCTACTAAAGTTAGTCTGAGATAAAAAAATCATGCACTAATTTGCTGAGGTGGTACAGAACAATATAAAAAAACAGCGAAAATCAATGGAAGTGACATTAACAGAAAAGTACCTATATAAATTATCAAATTAATCATTTTGCGCTGTGTCTTAAGGTTATAAACAAATGGGAGTCGAGCACAGCATGACGGACACGTCGTGATATTCTGCTGGATCCCTACAGTGACAAACGGACGTCGAGTAGACGAGATAATTACACGAATAACTGGTGAGACCTATAACGTGCGGAGTCTAAATTAGGAGGAGGCTCCCTAAATTATAATATGTTAATTTGCATTAATATTCTGAAACAGCCACGCATACAATCAAAATGGAACTTTAGTAAATGATTTATTGGATGTTTTTCTTTCCATGTACAAGACAGTTACGTAATTCTAATATTTTCGCTCGATTCATTTTTTATTCGTAAATCATGTCTTTTTTTAAATATTATTTAAATGAAATCAAGATTTCTCAGGTTTTTATGTATAAAATAAGTATTCGCAGTAAGAAAATAGACTTTCAGTTTATTATCCGGCCACAAGATATTTTTTTCTCTGGATCACTAAGAATTGAGACTTACGCCATTTAGTGTTTCGCGTTCGAACACGATCAAAGAGCGCACGCGATATTCAACTTTATTACTGATGTGTTAGTGTTTAGCATTTAGTGCAGGGGTGGGGTGCATGGGGGCGGAGCTTGCGTGGAAATTATCTTTAGAGTGCATGGTGTTAAGCAGGTATCTAGATAATAATATACCCGCAAATTAAGTTATTTAGTCTACTTTCCAGACGTTTTCAAAAAAACAAGGTTTGGTAACACCAATTATACAGATAATGTGCTTTTCAATTCCAAGCCAGCTGCAAAATTATATTAACGTCGCGACGCCACGTTAATTTGATTTTGCAGCCAACGTTGCGTCCGGATTCACTAAACAGTTTCATAGCGACTTTAAGTTGCAATTTTCAAGTGAACACAATATTATCGTTCACCGTCCTTTGTTTTTCTTTTTTCAAAAGAACATTTTTTCAAACGTGAAACTTCGAGCTGTTCAACAGGTTTGCTGTTGACACCGACAAAGCGACATAATAATAATATTCATTTCACAATACAGATGCATCAGGTTGCAATGCTGAACGAAATAGTAACAATATCTCAGTGGAAGTCCTTTCTAAAGTTCTTACGTAAGTTTTCTTTTAAAGAGAAAATGCCTTTTTTGTTATGCGAGAAGATTTTACGAGAAATTCCAAGCATTGCACTGCCACAATTAAACGTCATTACAAAAATTAGTTTTGTTAGTTTTAAAAACCGGCCATGTGCGTGTTGGACCACGCACAATGGAGGGTTCCACGCACAAATTCATCCCAACTACGGGTTGGGATGAATTTATCCTAAGAACAAACATAACAATGTAGTTGAAAAACATGTTCTCCCATTAATTCCAACTGCAAATGTAAGATTTTTCGCACAATATTGAGAGATTTGCCATGTTATTTTAAAACCAAAGACAGTATAGGTTTTCCTGTAAACGTTCCTTTTCTTCAAACGTGATTAAAAGGCAAATGTAGTGGTTCAAAGGCAAATGGGGTAAAGTGGAGGTTGCCACCTATTATTATAACATTTAAAAGTTGGAATATTCACAATAGTTAAGGAAATATAGCTAATTTAATAATTTTCAAGAAATTTTACATTTTCACCTGTTTTTTCGACCCTGTGAACAAAATTTTTGACTTAGCGAGTTCAAATCTGGCTGGAAGATGCCTTGATAGTGTACCTAGGTATAAGATTATTTTCCTATATACGTCCAGTGTGGTTCTGTAACGCTTCAGAATTTATTTTTACTTGTCTTTTTTTTTTTTTGAATTTTTGATATTTAGACTGGGAAAAATTCATAAAGATAGGTTATTAAGAACATATAAAAAAAATATGGTTTCATAACAAAGGTCGAAACATCCGAGTTGCCTACTCTGTGGAGACGTGTGCGATGTACAGCAAGGATTGTGTTTATTCCTGGTATCTAAGCTATGAACTTCAGACATTTTCTTAATATTTGATATTTGCCCTGCGTAGGCCTTCACAATTTGTGTTGGAAAAGCAGATTGAACAAATGAGATATTTTTAGGGTTCCGTACCCAAAGGGTGCCAAAAAAAACCCTATTACTTAGCCTCCGCTATCTGCCCGTCCTGCATCTCATGAACCGTAATAGGTAAACAGATGAAATTTTCACAGTTTGTGTATTTTTATTGCTACAAAAAAAAAAAAAAAAAATTGAACGCATTCGACAGCACACGGAGTTATTACGAGCACTTCGGAGTAATTTCAAAAGACATTGTAATTTATGTATTTCTGTTGAGATAATATATTTGAAAATTTATTGTACTTAAATTTAATCGATAATTCTGCATTTTAAGCCTCGTTCAGACCAGCGCGACGCGATGGCGCAACGCGACTCGAACAATACAATTTCCACGAAAACTTCACGGTATAACAATAACCGGTGTCGCGTCGCGCTGTCGCGTCGCGCTAGCCGGCATGAAGCTTTAACCCAAGCAACATGTATTTTATTTTTACGCAAAATCATAGTCATTCATAACAAATACAGATTCTTATGCTATAAGATAAGAGAGAGAGACTACATTACGCCCACTGAATTCGACAAGTCGAGCTCGCCGCGTACCTACTTGTAGCTTCATACCTAAAATGCGGAGTGACCCATCTGTAATTATCTGTGCTTTCGCATTTATAATATTAGTTCGGAGTAGATAGGATAATTAAAAAAAAAAAATTGAGGCCCTCACAGTAAGCCTTTGATATGTCACACGGTACAGTTTGCTAATTTTTTTTTTAATATTCTTATTTGCCTTCCAAAAGTGATCATTTTTTTTTACGCTATGCGCCGTGTTTGGGTCACAGAAATTCATATGTGTGCCAAATATCAACTTAATCGGTCCATTATATTCGGAGCAAATTGATTGTGACAGACGGACACACAGACAGACAGACACACGAGCATCCTATACGGGGTCCGGTTTTTTATTTGGACGTACGGAACCCAGAAAACAGCGTTAACATAACATCACGCCTGTATTAGACCTATTTAGTACACCCAGATTAATGGCGTGCCCCCATGTAATGGCGAGCGAATCCAGAATCCGGGCTGCTAATGAGAAATTACAGATGGAAAAACCGAATAAGACCCGGGAATCGAACCCAGGACCTCAAGCTCAGCAGTAGCGCTTGCGACCACTAGAACAACGAGGCAGTTCACAACACAAAAAACAGCAATAACCTAATTATTATTATTTATTTATTTCAATCAACTTTGGATCATAGGTATAGATTTGGATCATTGATAAAATGAAAACAAATTAAAACAATATCTTGACATTAGACAGTCGAAACGTTCAGCACAAGGTTTCAGTATACTGTTGCGGCTGGCCCGCACCCTGCGCACCAGGGACGTGCACCGCTTGCGCATGACTGTCTAGAAACAATCCACACGCGCCCCGGCAAACATCCCCGATGCGCTACAGAAGCGAGGCAGCCCCAAGAGTACTCTGAACGCGTTATTGTATTGGACACGCAGAGCGCTGTACCGTTTCTGCGTGTAATCCATCCACATACTGCCGGTATAATGGACACGCCCGGACGTACAAAATGCCCTAAATAGGACTATTTTGACGCCCCTCGAAATAAAAAAGGTTGCTACGATACCTGAGTACCCAAACATAAACAATGATAAATAGATTTCGTGATGGCCAGTTCCTAGTACCTACATATCGACTGTTTTGATACAAATAAACACAAGCCTATAAAGGTACTGGTAAATAAAAAGCTTAACCAATATAAATGTGAGGGTAACATGAACCGTTTACAGTGAAAACATAAATGTATTTAAAAGCTTTTCCGGGTTCGGAAAGACTGATCCAATATCCACTTTGTTATGCTGTCAATCCTTAAATAACTTTTCGTGATTGGTTGAGCAAAATAACAAAAGATAATCTTGTAAACTGAAATGTTATTTGAAATCAGATTTCCCGATTTGAGCAATCTTTCTGAAACACAAACACACAAAAACATAACAAAACACCAAGCCAGTAATTCCCAAAGGGTTAGGCAGTGGTGTACCCATAGTACACCTACATTTCGCTAGTTATGTTTGAGTCCCATGTAATAAGGGGCGAGCCTATTGCCATCAACCGGGCACAAATCCATACTTCAAACTGCTACTGAGAGATTATAGATGGAAACACTCAATCAGCGCTCAGTAGTAGCGCTTGTGACTACCTAGACTAACCAGGAAGTATTCACGAGGAGCTAGATGAACGAAAAATGTTGTAGTTGGTTGAATACACTCTTTAGCTTTAGGACTTCGACTTTCTAGGAACTTTTTCCGTAACAAGATGTCTCTCGGAAAACTTATTACACAACTCGTGTGCTAAGTTCTTCTTCATTAGTCACCCATTAACTTCAAGAGAATTCTGATAAAAAAAAAAACCTGCAATGACATTGTTGTTGGCATGATAAATGGCAGCTGCAGTAAACAGTTGGTATTGTAACCACTTTTTTGCTTTTAATGCCATCCTTATACCTACGGTATAGAAGTCAGAATCGGTTGAACGGACTGTAAAAAAGGTTTGTTTAAATGTCTAATCTTATTTCAAATGGAATATTAGGTAGGAAGGAGTGTTCAATGCACAGATTAAAAAAAATATCAATAAAAGTCTAAAGATGTCTGGCCCTGAATTTTGTAGATGTTTGACGTGTAGAGCTCGTCAAGTCACGGTGATTTCCCACCTTTCATACTTTTCAAAATCTTTCGTATGTCCTTAGTACCCACTTTTAGTCTAATGTTTTCACACAGCGTCAGCGTCCAGCATCCACTCGGAAGTGCTAAAGGGGATTCCACGGTGTGAAGTGATCTTTAAACATGTTAGCTATCATCTTTGCGTCGGTGACACCCTCGACACTCAAAGATTCCACTTTTTCTCTAGCAAGAATAATTTTTCGACCACCTGATAGCCAACCACAAAAACAGTGCACATATCAGTTGAATGCAAATACCCAAAAAAATATTAGCGTATTTCAACTACCCTACCTATTACTGTAATGTTTATTCCAACTTTAAAAAAATACAACGTAAACAAAATACGGAATAACAAACCAAAACATTGAAATTTGATATTTTTACCTTTTTCATAAGGCCTTTTTTCCTTTTCCTTTGAAGAGTTGTTGGCAGTTTTCATGTACCGAAGTCGGTTTTGAATGGCCTCGTCGCATCGAGGGCCCTTTGGTAGCTTTGGTAGTAAGCAACTTACCTGTATTTTATTTCAGCAAAATAAACAGTTCACATTTCCAAAACATTTCTGAATAGATCTAGATCGCCATTAACTGAATTCAAGTAAAGTATAATGTTCAGCATACTGTATACTGGTAAATTCTGTCGTAATTGCATTATTATGTAGGTAAGTAAGTAGGTACGGTAAGGAAAACATAATTATCGAAAGGGAACGACATCAAAAAAATGTGACATCTACCAACCAGCACTGGGCCCGCGTGGTGGTACGGCCCACTTCCTCTTACTGATAGCAGGCCTGTGTCCCAGCAGTGGGGGGATAGACTGATTATGTAAGTAGGTTTAGTTTCTTGTAAGTTATTGCAATTTGAACTTTATTTCATTATCATAAAAGCCATTACCATGTATGATCATTATAAATTCAGAAGGATGCTACTGTTCGTCATTTTGATAAACCTTTAAGGAGGAACAGACGTTTCAAAATAAAATAGTTTTTCCCAAGTCTTCTTTCTTCTTCTTTTTCGTGTGGTAAGTGACTAACCTGGTGGATGAGTTTTTATGCCGCCCATGGGCCTCTGACTTGGCTTCACATGCCGTCAAGAAATATCTCTCAAGCTTGTGATGATCTTCAGAAGTTCCTCAGGACGTTCAGATCAGCCAATTTGGGATCAAAATGATATTTGTTTTCCGAACGATGACTGTTTAATAATATTAGTTACCAATGGGATAGTTTATTCCTTGTGGCATTAGTTTATTTATAGTTTCTAGCCTTTGACCTTTAGGCCCAAGGGATTTCCAATAAAAAGTATAAGCATATTTTAGTAGTTGTCTCCTTGAAGGTTTATCCCTACATCAAATTTGAAAGTCAAACAAAATGTTGCCCAAAGGTAGTATATTCAGAATTATAGACATTAAATTAGCATTTGCGAATAGAATTGGTCATTTTGAACTATGAAAAGCATTAAGGTCGGTCGCACATATGACGGTAGATGAATCAGCTTTCTAATTATGCAACATATTTTCGTAAACGATAACGACAAATCTGTTTCATTTTGAAAGTTCAACAACATTCATTGCGTTATTTACGTTGCTCTGCAGATTTTTTTTTCGAACTTACGGAGCAATGGATTAACAATCTGTTTCAAAACGATTCAGATTCGGATTGATTTTGCATTACGTAATTAGGGTACAGGAGTAACCTTTTAACTTCCAGTTAGTACCTACTCTCGGCGCACTAACGCATCATCACTGATGATTCATCGGTTGAGTATGTAAGGTTGAATGTCTTATTATCTACTTGTTCTTATTCAGGGGTTACGCGACCGACGATAGTGCCGCATTTTCCGTCAGATGTGTGATCACGTGGAAACCCACTGGATCTTTATCTCGAATAACCTAACTATCTTTGGTCCCTAAAAACGTATGCTAAACATGCTTTACTATGATCACCTCTAAAATGAATGACGAAAAGGGGAAATTATCATAAGCAAACTCTAAGTAGACGGAATTTCGATCGTAGATCCATTTTAAGTATTTGAATATTTTTTTGTAAGGTTTTTGAACTGAAAACCTTTGTGAGTTACAAACTATTGAATCTATTATTTATTTTATATTAGGTTTTGCCTGCGGCTTCTCCCGCCTGGATTTCGGAAAATATTCCACGGATACGTAGCTTCTGCCGGGATTACATAACTAATAGCCGAGGAAAAGGTCATTGACTCCTACCGCTGCGCCCAGTAATTTTGAATCTGTGATATCTTTAAAGTATTCATTTTAACTACATAATGTCAAGACATATTTTAATTTTAATAAATGGCCAATTGAAATAACATATTTTATTGGATAATTATTAATATATTACCGGTCGAAATAGCTTCGGAATTACCATTTTTTTATCAAACTGAAAGATAATAATGGTTATTGTGATATTGATTTGACAAAGAGAAAATATATTCGTCTGGAACGAAATAACATTGATGCTGCGAAGCTTTGTCTCGTTTGTGATATTGAGCACATCGATATCAAAATGTATGAGTAAGATATCTAACTATTTGAAATCGTCTTTAAATGAAAGGCCTTGGATTTGTGATGTATAATTTTGGTATTGAGTTCTGCACTGTAATAAGCAACTTGTGATTATGAGGTATCAAAATCCCTCAAAGGAACAAAAACAATTAAGTTACACTGAAAATACAAAGGGGGAAACCAATTAATGCAGGCATCCCGGTATGAGTATCATTTTCACTCGAGTAGGTTCTTTCAATGCACTCTAGAATCTAGACTCAAAAGATTTTGAACTGGGAATGTGAGTGAACTTTCCTCTTTCCAGATCACAGACATTGTTATAAGAACCTAAGTTCAGGTCGATGATACTAAAAAGTTTATAGCAGTGTAGTACAGCATGCGAGTCAGTCAGCTGTGTGCAGTCTTCAAGAAAGTATACATGTATATGGGACGTTGATGAGCAAACTTTTACCATGTATTCAGCACATGATTCTAGACCTCCCAGCTTAGAAATTTTTCGCCAGTTATTTAAAAAAAAACTGTTCTCTTAAAAATGTAATACCTACACGGTTTAAAACATTACAATAATTGACCGAAAAGCAGTTTGCGTTGAATTTAGAATTTTATATAACATAGCACTACGTAAATCACACTATAGTACACACGGCTACACAGCATAAAGGCGGCGAGATCAGTATAAAGTGGAAATGTATAGCTTGATCTGTAGCCGTGTGTACACCCACATTTCGCCAGTTATGTTTAAGTTACATGTACCTAATAGGGGGCGAGCCTATTGCCATCAACCGGGCACACATCTAGACTCCGGGCTGCTACTGAGAAATTCCTGATACAAAAATCCAAGAATACTTGAATAGAATAATTAGAATTGGTATTTTAGATACCTACTGTGTAATACTAACAGTGAAAACGACGACAGTACGACAGTTCCAACCTATCTAAATATTTCCCGGGATCTTGTTTGGAGCAACTAAGAAACTTTTATAGTTTGCGTGTGAACAGTAATGATATATCTTAATTTGCAAATTGCCTTCGTTTTATAACCTTTTTATTATTCCAAACACTGATTGAATTGGAAGTTTATTTCCCTGCAGGTGAAAAATAAAGTAATAAAAATGTCTGACTTTGCATATTAATCTAATGCTACTTGATGTCAAGTGGTGTATTAAGATATTAATGCTTTTTGATTTTTATATTGACTGTAATATTAATATACAAGCGGTAATAAATTAGGTTCGAGTACGTAGAGTTGTTTTGTGTAGGTAGTAAATTATTGTGTATCGTTGCGTGCTAAAAGATGCATGGAGAATTAGACTGTGAAATTCAACAGGAATTTCCTACAAAAGTATAAATTGAAATAAAGTGGAGTTCTTTATTTAGTACATACTTATTTGAATTTTTCTATTGCACTAGTGCTAGGCGAAATCGGCAAAATTTCGTATACGGGCTCTTTTACTCGGAGAATTACGATTGCAACTTTGAAATACGACCTATTCCATAATAGTACGGGTTCCAATATACTATGTTCGTAATAACACAAAATTACAATCAACACAGGAGGAGAAAATCACTTTTAAAAGTTACTAAGTGTATAAATATTTAATTGGTGCTCGTGACTGTACCGGTCATCATAATATGATATACTGAAATCACCCCATCAGTCTGCAGAGGGCTGTCCCTTACACCCTGTATATTGCAGTTTCAATAGTATTACATACATAAGTGTCGAATTGGTAACCTCCTTTTTTTGAAGTTGGTTAATTAATAAATGCTTAATTTATACTACCAGACTTTTTATTTCAGTTGACAAAAATCACGAGAGTAAAATACACCATATCAAAGGATCAAAACCATTTAATCGCCGTACTGGCCATCGACGACTCCGGACTTACGCACACACGCGTACGTCTGCTCGCGCATGTGTGCGTGTGCGCGTCTAATACCTAATTCGGCCCGTCGAGATTTCGTATACGGGCTCTTAATTTGCGCCTTCTCTACCTTGCTTGAACAATTCTATACTGGAAGGTTTTAGCAGTTTCTCACAAAGCTCAAGTTTAGTTGTAGGTTTTCACGGGCTTATAATAATATGTTACAAAAATATCCATTGTTATCATCACATTGTACGTTTAAGTTTGCCAAAAGCCCAGGGTGAAGAAAGGCAATACCTAGCTATTGTAAATCTTAGGTGTTTGATTAGGAAAGCTTGAACTATGTTTTCCGGGATGTAAAAGTACTATGTTCCTTCAAAGATTTTAAACCTTTCTGGAAAATTTGTAAATTAATCAAAGGTCATGTAAAAGGTTTTCGATAAACCTTTAACATGACCTTTGATTAATTTCATGTTAATTTTAATTCCGGTACTTAAAAGGATCCAATAAAAAAGGCCCAGGATATCACCCCAATCAAATAAATTGAAATTTTAATTAAATTCGAATAGGTAGGGATAGGGTCATTGATTCCTCTTTTTTGTACGTCCAACGTCCATCCAAAGTGCTATTAACGAATAGGTAATAGCAATTAACGTGTTGTCAACGTCAGCAAAAATCGTTGGTCAACTGATGACTAAAGCCGTATCTTAACCAAAGCGATCATCGCGCTGAATGCGTCGTCGAGCCGACAGCTGAGAGCGCCGTCTCGTTTTCGAAGCAAATGAGTGACATTTGAACGCGATGGTCGCGTATTCGTGCGACCGATCGCTTTAGTTGGAACGCGGGGTTACGATGACTGTTTCTTCAATATTCAATATTCACTCAGTTATGTCTCTCAAATATTCATCCTTTTCACGTAGATGGTCTCTCAAATATTCATCCTTTACACGTATTTTGATAAATGAGTTGGGCCCAATAGGTAGTGGGTAGTAGGTGAACATTGAATGAGAAGATGAGAAAAAGGAACGTCCCTACAAAATTTTATTTGATGGATCCAATCGAAGTTATATAGTCCTTATTACCTTTTATCTTGATGAAAACTCTTCGTCACTTCTGCCGAGACCAAATATAAGTCAACAGATTTGTGATACCTAGTATAACACTAAAATATTTTTTTATTAGCTTACTGTCGTTTTTAGTTAAAAACAAATTAAATAAAAACTTTTTACATAAAACAAAATACACTACAAAGTGTAAAATAACCTTAATTTCGGAAGTCTTTGGTTTTGAATTTTCATTTTTTGCAACCGACTTCCGAAATTAACGTTATTTTTTATTCACTTTGAAGCTTTTCTTTTTTTGTAAAAAGTTTTATTTTTCACTTTTTGGTTGTGGTACCTACCCCACACAAATTCGAATACCACTACCTGCTATGTAAATAACTGTGATAGGAACTTATCATCCATCCACATAATTACATTAAGTGGAGAACATACTACATTGAAGCTAAATCAAAAACTATCCAAGCAAAGTTAATAAAATGTATGGGACCACTTCGAAAGCATTAAAAAAACAAGAATTTTCAAAATCGGTCCACATTAGGAGAAATCGGCGGACATACTACGAACATAGAAACTCCTCCTTTTTGGAAGTCGGTTAAAAGTTATTAAGTAGAACATTATGGGTAGACGAGAATCTCAGCGCCACCTTTAAATAATTCTGTCATCTTATTTATGAATATTTACTTCTATCTCCTCACTTTGATGTTGCAAGACATACTCAATTAGGTTAGAATAATTAACATTATGAGCTGGCGTGGGCGTGTCCTTATTTAACAGTTTTCAGAGCGTTTCAAAGATTTAGAATATTTTACTTACTTGAGGGTCGCGTGGTCGATCGAAGGTTAAGCTACGCTTGCCGCGGTCGGTTCATGGATGGGTGACCATCCATTACATTTTGAGACCCCTCCGTGCCTCGGAAAGCACGTTAAGCCGTTGGTCCCGGCTATCATTCGTAGATCTTTAAGTCTGACAACCAGTCTTACCAATGGGGTATCGTGTTACCCAGTTACTGGGTTGTGTGGGTTAAATAGGCAGTCACTGAATGTAAAATACTGGTATTTAGCTGCATCCGGTTAGTTTGCCCCCCCCGACCCCACATAGTTGGGAAAAGGCTAGGCAGATTGATTCTACTTACTTGAATACCGAGCGGGATGCGGGACATGTCGCTTGTTTTAATGATTATCTAAACCACGTTCAAACGCTGTAAATTTCAAAATTGACACTGTTAACTCTTGAACGCAGTTTAGAAACGCTGATCGCGTTCAGTTTCGTTGGTGAAAACCGCACGAAGAAGTCAGGCAAGTATTCGTATCAGTTTGAACACCTCCATACAAGTTAGTTGACATAATCGGCGTATTTCGTCGCGCAACTTTGACGCATTCGCCTCAATTTAGCCAGAGGTATATCGATACTGGAAATATGAAATAACGTAAGGGACATTTGGTCGAAAATGGGTTATATATATCGTTGGGTTTGGAATTTCTTGCTCTATCGATTATACGGTATATTTAAAATGTCGCTAGCTCAAAAAAAATGTTGCATCACATATTTTCCGTAGACCTAAACCTTTTTGTTTCTAGAAACTGGCTGTAAATGATATTTTAAATTAATATTTTTATAAAAACTAACGTAAGTCTCTATAGTCACAGTATTTGGTACTTACAGGTCACATACGTTATTCCATAATTTGAGATGTTTTTGTATTGTCTTATACATTAGTGTTCCCTGAGAAGGTACACATACCACGTCCCTTCCATTAAATTTTTAAAATTAAATTATTTATTAGCTGGCCATACATACATGCCAGTAGATAGCATGCATGCTATCATTGAAAGGAGATAAAAAAACTGATTATTTGGGGACCTTCCCAGTGGCCAAGCTTGGGATTGAGCTGCTCGCTCTGCTAAGCCTTGTGATACTCGTAAAATCAAAGTTAAAGTTCGCGAGCATATTCGTTAGAAGCTATCACAACGTTAATGTTTTCCCATTGTTTGTCTTATTTGTTTTAGTATATTCGTGTATTTATGTATATTTATTTGTGCTTATATTTATATAAGTATATGATTAGACATAAATATATTATGTTTATAGTTTGTTATAGGTATATGTGTATCTTTATAACTACTTTAAAAATATTCCTCAATTTCTCGTAATTGCACCTACCACTGTTTGTCTCTGCATCACCCAAAGGTTGACTGGTAGAAAATGCCTATGGCACTAAGTCCGCCTCTGTACATTTCTGTGCTTGAAGTATTAAATAAATAAATAAATAAAATCATAAAAATGAATATTATACCTAATTATTCAGTAAAATCATCAAAATTTACCAGTTATATATTGACATGTTGAATATAACATACAAAAAGACATGATTACTTTATAAAGTATTATATTATTTATTTTTTTGTGAATGTGTGTTTTTTTTTCTCAGTTAGTTTTAATGATGGTCTAGCAGTATGAGTACTTTATGCGGCCTACCCAAATGTCCTTTCTTTAATATTGTTCGTCGAGTTGAGTTCCTTAAGTTCTGAGTTGAGCTCCGCGATTACTGATAAATGTTTGCACTGGCAGGACAGGTCCACTCAAATCTGTGTGGTTCTATGTGGACTAATCTACATGGTCCTCATAAGGCCTGACCTAGATTATGTCTGGACTTTAAAAGAGACTGTAACCTCTGAGTTTGTTTCGGCCTCCTCAGAGTAGTCAGATAGGAAATGCCGAGCTCTCTAGCATTTTTTTTTTTAATGGTTGCCTGTAAAAGGGTTTCCAATATCATAACTACAGAATAAACAATTTTATTTCATGTCATTTCATCATTTAAGGAATCAGCCAGAAAAAGACCTCAGGCTTATCGAGTGAATGTGTTAGGATATCAGGATTTCTTTGACTTTTTAGAGGTATGAGGAACAGGGTGTAAAGTTCACTCATCCACCATAGAAAAGGGAGGATCCTCCAACCAGACGGGTGTTGTGTCTGGCGGGCCGACTGCTCGACTGTTGATTTCGGATAGTCTTATCTATGTCGTTCGCGCGGTAAACTCTAATTGCGCGATGCAGGATTTGTGTGACGTCATGTCTTTGATGCGTAGTTAGTATGTGGCGGTGTAACCGCTACAACTTCAATGATTTTGCTGAATCAGTTTTTACTCCTGCTACTCTAAAAAAAAAAAGACCTGCATTTCACGAAAATTCGAGTATGTACATTTCTAAAATCGAACTTAAAGATAGTGTAAGTAAAATATACGATTTTAGAGAATGGCACATCTCACAAAATAGAACTTTGCAAAGAAATGCAAACTGGAAGAAGGACAGTGAAGGGTAAAGGGAATGGCAAGGGCATTGCAAAGATTGATCAACCCGAATTAGAAAGTAGCAGTAATCTAGCTGTGCCCAGTAGCATAGACAGCTTACCATTTCTGTATAAGGAAATACTACTAATTTCAGTTCCAAAGTTCTCAAATAATTATGTGACATTGGTCTAATTCCAAATAGGTTTCACAATGAATATTTGAATCTTCCTAATACGAGTATAGCAAAAGATAAGCTCAATGACACCAGTGATGATGAAACTGATAAAGATAATGACAAATTTTTGAGACTTTTTCAATTTAACTGTAGGGTTTCTAATGAGGAAGAAGTTAATTTGTTTTTTGTTTAATGATTATTATTTACATAAAAGACTGATTTGTTGATTTTGTTTTTTTTATTGTGAATTTTATTTTCTCTTCAGACAATAAGTCTAAGTTTAGTAAACCATAATAGCTATTTTTTATTGCGACTTAATTATGTTGTACTTGACATACATATATTATGAGAGTAAATTGCGTATAAAAAAGAGGATTAGTGAGTACAAATAAAAGTTTTGATCTATTCTATTCGTTTATTTTTTATCATTCTATGTCAGTAAATACTTTTAAACTATATGGCATAGGCATAGTAGGTCACGAATGTATAAAATTATATTTTTTAAATTTGTTAACAGCATAAGCATTAAAGAGTACACCAATAAGAGAACTTTACTTTGAAAAACTCTAAATGTTTATTTCCTTTAATGTCCCATATATCAATGCTGTTCATTTATATCAAAAATTTTATTAACTTATATCACCCTTATTAATTATTATTTAACGTAAGGGACATGCTATCTTTAAAACTATAAGCTTTATTGATTTTTTGCTACTTTAGCTTCAAAGAATGAAAAAATCTAAGAAACTTTGTTCTAGACACTTTTTACGTAAAACATACAGGGTGTCCAAGAACCTGGCGTCCAACTGGATTCCCACGATGCCCCAAGTTCTAACAGTACTCAGAAAAATATTTTAAAAAATCCACCCCATGTACTTACAGAATTATACTGATTTAAAAAAAAAGGGGAAATGAGCACCCTGTGACATACTTTTGAATGCTGTGACTGCTAATGCTGATAATTTCGATATTTCTTGGAGGTTTTGTAATCTAGGGTATTGCTGTGTCTAAATAGAATGTAAAAATAATGTACTTATTGTACCATTTTAAAATAAAATATTATTTTAACTAAAGGTGATATGGAAAACTATTGAATTTCGCAACTTTGACCGACTGTAGTGTAAAAAAAATGTACCAAAATAGTATGGCAAGTGACGTCAAATTTTGACGCGTTTATTCCTCTTTTTAAAAAGGTATAATACTTACACATTAATTTGAAAAAAAAAAATTGATAATATTTTTACTCAACAACCCAATTTTTACGATGTCTTACAGAATTCTTAGAAAGAAAAATTTACGACGAATTGAATCTAACCTCTAAAGAATTACTATTGTATGCTCATAAAAATAACAACAGGCCTCTCAAAAAACAGGTTAGACCGTAAGGGACGGTATGTGCATGCATCTCACCATAGTGATTCGTTATTACAACAGGAGGGAGCAAGACAGAAACTATCTTTGCGATTTGCTGGTTCTTCTTTATGGTACCCCATTATTCAGGTAAGAGTGAGGGAGAAAAAGGTTAGAGGTGCGAGTGAGATAGATAGTGACGCTATCTGGGATCGTGCTATTTAGGATAACAGTACGGTCAGTACGCGTCACTGCCTCCTGCCGTTACTACGCACCTCTCTCTTATTGTTACCATTGATCACGTACTACGATTTAAAGCTTTGTTTATTGGACTCGATTACTCTTTGTGCTCTGGACTTTGAAACGAACTCTTTACGACGACCTTTGCCTGTGTTTGGACAGTTTGTGTTTTGTGTGTGCTACCATGGCGACCTACACTCCGCAAGAATACGCAAATATGCACTACATTTATGGAGAATGTAGAGGTAATGGACGAGCTGCAGCGAGACTTTACAGAGAAAGGTATCCGAGGGCTACGCGATATCCCGACCATCGAGTTTTCATTAATGTGCACAGATCACTATGTGACGGGCGGTTCCCCAATCAAGTAGCTGGTGAAGGACGACCCGTAAATGACTTCATACGCGATGAAGTTTTAGAGGCGGTGTCGGCAAATCCAAGCATCTCTGTGCGAGGAATAGAAGCTGATACGGGGATACCGAAGAGCACAGCACACAGTATTCTCCAAAAAGAAGAATATCATCCATACCACGTACAGCGAGTGCAAAGTCTTTTACCTCGAGACTATCCGAGCCGAGTCGCGTTTTGTGAAACAATCCTGCAAAAACATCGAGAAGACGAAAACTTTAGCGACAAAATTTTGTGGTCAGATGAATCAACATTTAAGAAGGATGGCTACATGAACCTACACAACTTGCACGAGTGGCATGTGGAAAATCCGCACTTGATGCGAGAAGATAGATCCCAGTACCGGTTCAAAGTGAACATGTGGACCGGTATTCTCTGTGGGAATATTATTGGTCCATTTGAGATGCCCGAGAATTTGACTGGCGAATCATATTTAAATTTTCTTCAAAATGATTTGCCAAACTTACTAGAAGAGACCCCACCAGATATGTGGTTCCAACACGACGGCTGTCCAGCACATTTTCGCGTATCCGTTAGAGAGTTTTTGGACGAGCAATACCCGAACAGGTGGATTGGGCGATCAGGAACAATCCCGTGGCCAGCCCGCTCACCTGACTTAAATCCGCTGGATTTTTTTTTTCTGGGGAACTATGAAGGAGCTCGTTTATGCGAAGCCCATTAATGACATCGCTGACCTTCGTGAGAAGATAACACAAGCAGTGCAGGTGATACGTCAAAAAAGTTACTCGCGAAACATAAAGCGGTCCTTTTTAAGGAGAGTGAGAGCTTGTATTGCCGCGGGTGGTCAACATTTTGAACATTTATTGTAATAAAATATCTTTAAACTAACATTCTTTGCTTTTATTCTACTGGGAACCCATCTACCTGTGTGTATTTCCTTCTTGCTCACTCTTGGAACCGAAGTAAATAATAGTAGTAACATAACAGTTTCTAAGATAAGAAAGGGTCCGACAGTTACCGTTAGTAGGTAGGCACTTCGTAAAAATTGGGTTGTTGAGTAAAAATATTATCAAATTTTTTTTTTTCAAATTAATGTGTAAGTATTATACCTTTTTAAAAAGAGGAATAAACGCGTCAAAATTTGACGTCACTTGCCATACTATTTTGGTACATTTTTTTTACACTACAGTCGGTCAAAGTTGCGAAATTCAATAGTTTTCCATATCACCTTTAGTTAAAATAATATTTTATTTTAAAA
Source organism: Xanthia togata (assembly GCA_963853775.1). Classification (NCBI taxonomy): domain Eukaryota; kingdom Metazoa; phylum Arthropoda; class Insecta; order Lepidoptera; family Noctuidae; genus Xanthia; species Xanthia togata. The sequence continues at coordinate 2,313,731 of OY970797.1, read as the reverse complement.
TGGTACAATAAGTACTTTATTTTTACATTCTATTTAGACACAGCAATACCCTAGATTACAAAACCTCCAAGAAATATCGAAATTATCAGCATTAGCAGTCACAGCATTCAAAAGTATGTCACAGGGTGCTCATTTCCCCTTTTTTTTTGAAATCAGTATAATTCTGTAAGTACATGGGGTGGATTTTTTAAAATATTTTTCTGAGTACTGTTAGAACTTGGGGCATCGTGGGAATCCAGTTGGACGCCAGGTTCTTGGACACCCTGTATAGTTAAAAAATTATAGTCAGTTTTGTAAGAAAACTATCTTATTTTTGCTCTTCTGAAAATCTTAGTTTTTTCCCTTACGTCATTTCATATTTCCAGTATCGATATTAATCTGTTGAGTTGTCATCATTCATCATTTCAGCCGAAAGACGTCCACTGCTTGAGTTGTACATTTATATAAATGTCCATACATCTGATTCATGAAAGGCAAATAATGGTATTTACTGACGGCTTTTCCAACCGAAGCTAACTGCTGTAATTGGCTGACTGAAATAGTAACAGCCAATCAGATCACCTGTCTTGAGTTTGACAATAATGTCAGCTAATGTTTTTGATAATTAGTCTTTCAAAAACCGAGAGTTCATGTATCTCTAGTGTATTTAGGTCACAGAGCACGGAGACGGGTCGGCGCTGCTAGAGGCGGCATCATACAGACCAAGCCTATCAGAAAGCGTCACCGTTTAAGGCTCACGCAGAAAGGCGCGATGCGATGGTGCGACGCGATTCTTGTGGAAAAAAATCTGTGAAAACTTCACGGAAGTTGTTCTACCGGTGTCGCGTCGCGCCTGTCTGCGGAAGCCTCCCATTACGACACAAATTACACATAGAAAAATTGACGGCTTTGACTTGGGGCCCGTAACTGAAGACATGCGTTCAACGCACTTTCAGCGACACGTTTAATTAGTCCTAGGCTGCCGTCTTTAGATGCTGCCAGCTTACTTATGTGTCCTTGTGTAGTAATAGAAAAACCATGCTCCTTTATAAAACATAACATTAGCTTCCAGAATTACCTCCATGACAATCATAATCCTTTTAGCTCAATATTTTTTTTGCCATCCGGTGTCAGACACTTGGGTAATTATCTATTATCATTACTCAGTCCTACGCATTCGTCTTTATAAAAACTAATGTATTACCCACCAACTTTTTCAATCAGTAATTTCATAGCATTCCTAATATTTCAGCCAACTTTAAGGCGAGTGTTTTTTTGAATCCCTCGCTGCGTTCAGGATTTTACTTTAGAATCCCTCGCTAGGGTGCATCGGTTAATATTGGTATTTACACGCTGACCAAGTTTGCGCTGAAAACAAAGCTAACTAATTGGTTGCAGAATAATTTGTCTTACGACGACACAGAAGAAATTATATTAAAGATCACTTCATGAATACCATTCTCAATACTGATACCTGTAATTACTGAGCCACTTTAACCTTATTTAATATAATTTATAATTCAATATTTGTTAGAAACTTTGGCTTCTGAGATGCAAGTATCTTTTTACTTAGTTCAGGAGCCCACTTGTACAACCATGTAATTAGTGTACGATCAATTTTGTGTTTCTCTTTGCAAAATTAACTTCTTTTTTTATAGTCCTCAACCGCCTCTTTGGTCTAGTGTTCGCAAGAGCTACTGCTGAGTATGAGTTCCTGGGTTCTCAAAACTCAAATTCAAAGAATTTATTTCAAATAAACCAATTATAGGCACTTAAGAATTTTCAAGGGGTCGGTCAGTCAGAAAGATGAAGGTAGTTGCCCATTCTAAAGGATAGTAGGTACCCATGGAGAAGAATGGGCAATAAACTCCACAGACACTCTTTTAAATCAAAATATTGGTTACATCATGCATGTTTATAGTTAGTATAGAAGTTTATATACGTTCGAAAAGATGTTATTTTACATCTGGAATTTCTCACGATGGCAATAGGCTCGCTTCCTATTCCATGGGACTTAAACGTAACTGGCGAAATGAGAGTGTAATACAGGTATACCTCTGCCTAACCCTTTGGGGATTACAGGCGTAATATTATGTTCAGTGTTTTAAAAGTAACTGGCTAAGTTTCATGCGTTAGTCTCCAGAGGGCGCGGGGCGCTGTTAGTAGTGTAGGTGGCACGTGATTCTTCGAAGTTAGTTTAGCAGGCACAGACAGTGTTTTTAGTATTTAGTAAGACGTAATCATGTTTCTTTAGAAGATTTGAGTAGAAGCAGTGTACTAACTTTCTTAATAATATCTAATATTAAAGTATACATGTGGATTCAAGGAAATATTTGTATTGCATGACTCCACTGTACACTATTAAATAGGTAGTAGTTTCTTTAAATGCCAAGTAGAATAATATCGATTTAGTTCAACAGTTTCTGCATGATTGGATACGATTCGATATACTGCAGTTCGACATGGATACGAGTATATACGAAAGTGAATGACGGCTCTGTTTGTCAAGAAGACGTCAAAAACCTATCACTTTATGTTAGTCCTCTGTTTCGAGATCCATGCCTCACTCTATCCCGCAGCAAGAGGTCGTTGCCCTCCGTGTCAACATAATTATGTACCAAAACCCTTACCGTTGACAAGCAGTTTTTGATGATGATATCAATCATTTCCTAGCAAGTCTGTTTAAAAGAAGACGATATCTCATCATCAATGGAATGCTAGAAAACTCTGTATATCTTAATACTGATCACTCAATAACATCCGATTTCAATTTAAATAAACATTGAGCATAAGAATTTACTTCAAACTCTATCGGAAACATTTTATTGGCGATGCCATTAATATCATTGGGGCAGCGATTTCAAACAATATCACGTGAAATTTCGCAAATATGCGTCAGAGTTGGTTTATATGTAAACTTTGCCGGTTCAACTAACTGGGTGCAATATTTTTTAGTCGCTCGCAACTCCGTTACTATAGCAAATTCCGCTTATTTGGAAATGAAAAATCTTTTGTCAGTTCTATGTCTCTACAAAAATATATTTACCAAATTAATCTTTCACCTTTTACACATGTTCTTTACCGACACAGTTTTATTTATTATTTGATTATTGGACTACAAAAGCTTTTGGCAATTAAGTACATTTTGGTACATGATCTTACAAGGGGCTACTAACCATACAGAATACAGTTCTTACTCAATAAATTGTATAAAATAAATTGCGGGTCTCTAAGCAAGCACGAGCCTAAGTGAAGGAACAAAATTAGGGCTAAGAGGCTCTCATTTTACAAGAAAATTGAGTAGCCCGCTAGAATAGCTTACCCTAAGTGACCCTTCTCACTCGGTTTCCCTCATCAATTTATTACATTTCCTATTAAATGAGTCTGTTTAAGTGTCTGTTAAGTGTGAAAGTTTTTAATGGTATTATAGTATTTAACATTCACATACTAGAACGACACGAAGTAGATATTTAAAGGAAAATGTTTTTGTAAGCCATTTTGTAAATACAAAATTGGCAATCACTTAGTAAAACTATCCATTTATAGATCAAAGTCAAATAATTTATTTCAAATATGCACTTAGAAGACGACATTTTTGAACGTCAAAATTTACAAGAAGATAGAATTGATTCTAGTTGTCCCTTCCAAAAGGTATCTATGGAGAGGAATGGGCAAGATACTCCACACTTACTCTTTTAAAATGTTTAATGAAAGAAGAAAGAAAGAAAGAAAATACGTTTATTTGCGGTACATATGACGCAAGCAAAGGAACAAACACTAAAAACAAATTTGAGGGAAAATATGCGTCACATCCACGCAAAACGGCCATCACTCAGCATAATGCTGGGACCCTATGCGAGACAGAGCCCCAGCGCTGGTTTTCAGTGACAGCCGGCGTTGACGTGTTGACGTCGAACCGGTGCAGCATAAACAGAAATCATACTCGTAAAATAAGACAAAAATAAAATAAAATAAACACGATAGTTAATCTAAAATATGTAAAATATAATATTTAAAATACGCTGCGATCGATAATGCAAGTCAAAATGAAAACATTGTCATTACAAATGTGTCAGTTTTAGTTTTGTTTTGGATTTGGTTTAAATAATAGGTACTTTACACATTTTTTTCACAAAAAAACTCAAATCTCAAGCATTATTAAAGTTTTGCTAAAAACAAGGCTGCGAAGTCAAGTGCACTGCAGTTCTCAACAGAGCGAATATTTATCATATTTAAGAGTTCTAATTCAAATATTTTTATTTGTAGAACATAGGTAAACAAAACTCAAACCCAAACTCAAATCATTTATTCCAAATAAACCAATTACAGGTACTTTTGAATTGTCAAGGGGTCGGTCAGTCAGAAAGATGAAGCTAGTTGCCCATTCCAAAGCGTAGTAGGTTCCTATGGAGAAGAACGGGCAAGAAACTCCATGGACACTCTTTAAAATTAGAATATTGTTACAAAACATTGGTTACATCATTCATGTTGAAATTATTTATGTGAGAACAATGTAGTAAATCGTGCACGTTAAAAGCGACCATAATAAAAATATAAAAACAAAAATAATTAAAATAAGCCATGGCAGCTAAGAGATGACCAGTCCCCACTGACGGCGCCCGTTCACGAACATGACGCATGGATCAGCATCATTTAGCTCAACCATTTTGAAAGGAACTTAATGATCCAACACACACGCCACCACCAGCGAGACATTTGAGTGAGCATGACATACTCTCAGCCGCCAGGGCACATTCAAGTCAATGAAAGACGTACTCAGCAAATGGTAGATTTAAAGTAGGTAAACAGTGCTCACATATGTGCAATGCAATTATATAATACTAAGAGATTGAATTTATACAATGTAAATATAGTTTTTCAATCTTCAGCAGCTCCAACAATATTTTCCAATGCTAATCAATTAGTTTATGCGCCCTTGTGGAGCTGGACCAGCGTTGAGCCAAGCATTTTTGTCAGCGATGTAATCCCCCAACTTATAATATGCTTGGCAGCATAGTGTGCGTTTTATGCAAGATTTATATTTCGTTTCATTCAGTTGGAGTATGTGGGGAGGTATTTTATTGTAACATTTTACACAGTACCCCATGAAAGATGAGTCTACTTTAGCCAGTCTGAAACCCGGTTGAACTAATTGGTCCCTATTTCTAGTCCCGTAATTGTGTCTATCACCTATTTTACTGAAAATACTTAGATTTTTCCTTACGTACATGATGTTCTCATAGATATATTGACAAGGTACCGTCATAATGTTAATATCTTTAATAGGGAATCGCGTCTGCGGAGGCTATATATTGCTCTGATGGCTCTTTTCTGCAGAATAAAAATCGATTCGATATCTGCAGCCCGTCCCCATAGTAAAATACCGTAAGACATGATACTATGAAAGTAACTGAAATAGACTAGCCTCGCGGTATCTACATCAGTAAATTGACGGATTTTTCTGACAGCATATGCTGCTGAACTTAGCCGTCCTGCAAGAGATGTTAAATGAGGACCCCATTGCAGCCTTGAGTCGAGCGTGATCCCCAAGAAAACAGTTTTATCGACGAATTCTAGTTTCTCCCTATTCAATACTTTTTCACAAACACTACTTTTAACATTCACACACACAACAAAACAAGTACATGTGTTAATATTAAAAACATGAACACTATGTCTTGCCGTCAACGGCGCACAAATATTCTAATCATAATTTCAAATTCATTAGTAATAAATGCAACAAAAACAACATAAAATTATAAATAAAACAAAATTTTAATAATTCAAATTAATACTAACATAAAGAAAACATTCGTTATTTCATTCAATTATTAAAATATGTATATTAACATTCATTAAAATTAAATTAAATGTAATAAAACATGCAACAATACACAAATTATTAACAAATTAAAATATTCCTAATAAAAAAATATTTAAAAAATGTCAATAAGTAATAATTTGTCGTCTAGACTAGATACTCATTGATTGTGTAATTTGCTTTTATATTAAATAAATTAAGGACATCCTTTTGAAAATGGTGTATGTCAAGATCTTTTATTGGAGTGATTTGGTCGGCCTGATCCGGCACAGCCACGCGGCAAAATTTTCGAAAAAAAAACCGCTTCGCTTAGCTCGAATTTTGCAGAACTGACCCAAACATGATTTATATGCGAGGGTAGATGTGAGCCGAATGAAAACAGAATAGGTGTAGTAATTGCTTCGGGACAGATTTTTTATTCAACATATTGCAATGAGCCGACCCCAACATAATGTGTAGGTGTAGCTCTCACTGAAATAGAAAAACGGCTAAAGTTTTATTAACTTATTTTTTATCATCTACCGCTTCGATTTTATTTGATCGTTTTTTTCGGTTTATCAGCCCAAGTTACGGGCATGAAACCAGTTATAAAAAAGGAAAAAAAGAAAAAATTATGATGAATAAGCAACACGTCAGCAAAAATCTGACTACAGAAAGTACAGTCGACAAATTAGGAAAGGTTCGAATCAATCACCGAAGTTATTCGCCCATATCGCCGAGTCATTTGGGTTTCCAGGTCGAACTTTGCCGTGTATGCTTAATTGGAAAAGTTTCGTGAAGCTAAGTTTAATTGTATGCTCATGTAAGTACGAGACAACAATTTGTTGAAGAATTAACAATCCAATATCAATCTAAAGACAAGAACTGTTTGTTGAGAATTTGCGTTCTCGTGACTGAGAACACAATTTTTTGCCCTTGTTTCACTTAATGATGCACAATAATTTTTAAGTGCATGTCTCAATTATTTATGCATATATGTTTTTTTTTTTGACAATAAATAAAGAGTTGGAATTGGAATAAAGGCATTTGTTCCAATTCTGAAAATTACTGATTTTGAATGTCAAAATAATCACATTCAGATAGAGTGAGACTTGCGGCTTCGCCCGCGTAAAGATCGGAAAATCTCCCACAGGGACGTAACTACTAGCAGGACTCAGATTATCCTATGTCCTAACCCAGTTCATAGCCTAACCATATGCTTTTCAACTAAATCCTTTCAGCCACTACGGCATGAAAGGGTAACAAGGAGATTTTAGGGTTGCGTACCTAAAAATTTAAAATTTAAACCCATTAGTGACTATGTTGTCTGTCAAAACCCTTTTTCTCAGGAACTCGTGAAGGCGTCAAGTTGAAATATATCAAAAACTTAGATCTACGGTCCCTTGGATCTTCTAATGATAATCAAACTTCCAAGTCAATGCAATAAAAAAATACGGCCATTTAAACAGAATATTTTGAAACTCGCAAATAAACCAAAGCCTATTTGGTACTTCCCATCCGCCCAGCAGCATGAAGTTTGGCGAGAAGCAAGGTCAAGTAAGGAGCAAAATTAAAAAAAATACTAATTTATAGTTGTATAAGAACTGCAAAGTGAAGTTGGTTCTTCAATCTGGGATCAAAAATTCATAGGCTGTGTCCTGAAGTAACATTCAGTCTGTACCTTCTACTATAATTTCTTTTTCAATTAATTTCCAAATCCACATTGAAGGACAAACTTAACCTAGGTTAAGTTTGTCCTTCAATGCGGATTTGGAAATTAGGGTAGCCGAGCAAGTATAGCTTCGAGATGGAACCCTCGGGGCGCAAGTCCTACTCACACTTGTCCGGTTTTCCTACTAATATTATAAATGAGAAAGTTTGTATGTTTGGATGTTTGTTACTCAATCAAGCAAAAACAGCTTAACGGATTTGGATGAAAATTGGCACGATAGTTTATGACCAGGATTAACATAATGGATACTTTTTATTCCGGTAGTAAGTTCCCGTGCGATAATTACCGACATCCACGCGGGAGCCGTGGGTGAAACTTAGTTTCACGATTTTACTAATATTATCACCATTAAACATGCAATACCTACTCAGTGCTTAGAATATTATACATTAGTATGGATTATTCACCTAGAGGATAAAGCAGTGTCTTTTGTTACGGGCGTTATATTAAGTCCTGAGCGTAACGGAGGATCCAAAGGCTCCCGAGCGTAGCGAAGGAGATCAGAGTCAATTTATGAGGGAAGCTAGAGAGTTAAGACTAGAATCCTGAAAGAAGAGAAGGATTGAAGCTCGCCCAAGACGAAGACACCTTTATCGTTGAGGAAAATACTCTGCTTTTCACACCTTCTGCGATATATTTAAAAGCAATTCTATTTTCGAATAAGCTAATATACCAATACCTGTAACTATGTGAAATATCATAGCCCAGCTAGACCACAGTGCTATAATGACTAACTTTAGGTGTGGTATGCATGACATATAATTCGACAATATCGAGCAAGTGGTGTGAAAAATATTGATTAGGACTATGTAGTGATCAAAACAACAGAGGAGGTCGTGGCTAAGTAATAACTGCCGCACGGGTCGATCCGTCAGGTTAAGCTACGCTTGCCGGGGTTGGTCTGTGGATGGGTGACCATCTTTACGTACCGAGACTCCTCCGTGCCTCGGAAAGCACGTTAAGCCGTTGTTCCCGGCTGTCATTTGTGGATCTTTGACAGTCGTTACGAGTCGTCAGAAGCCCGAAAGTCTGACAACCAGTCTTAAAAAGGGGTATCGTATCACCCAATTAGGTACTGGGTTGTGGAGGTCAGATAGGCAGTCGCTCCATATAAAATACTGGTATTCAGCTGCATCCGGTTAGACTGGAAGCTGACCCCAACGTAGTAGGGAAAAGGCTAGGCAGATGATGAATGATCAAAACTTGTGGTAATTAGAAAATACGAAGGCAAGTCTGCCTATTTTATAAGTTATAATATAGGCAGGAGTGCCTTCATATTATAACAGACAATTGGATTTCGAGAACCACCAAAATCCCAGCTTTAATCTAAACTTATTCGCCCAAAATAAACAACATTACCAACTTAATTATCAAGCGTGTACCTACAGAAATAATCCAAAGACATGATGATACAATTATGACGTAATGAAGTCGCTGTGTCTTTAATTATAAGTTTACGATCGCGTAAAACAGTCCATGAACCGGATTTACTCCAACATTTAGTGCAGTTCATAAAAAAAAACCTATTATTTGTAGTTTGTACTGAGAATTGAGTCATTACTTGTTAGACGTGGTCTTGAACCGAAACAGAAAGTTCGATGCGTCAGTCTATGATCATTATTTATTTAAGTAAACGATGTAAATAGAAACATGTGTTGTGTTTTTTTTTTCATGCATTCCAAGCCATTTCCATTTGTTTCATGGGTTGAGAGAAAAAAAATGGGCCATGAACAAACGCATTATGGGTAGGTACCATCTACAAACTCACGATTAACAAAATGATAAACTAACCTCTGCTGTCTTCAGAATGATGTTATTATATTCATCGCCTATTCAATAAAAATATTGAATGTAAAATCTTGTATTGAAGAACAAAAAACATTGCTTTCATGTACCTCATTCATATTTTCATGACCCAAAGTGTACCAATTTCTTGCAATAATCATGACGAGAGCAGAGATGTCAATCGATGGATAAGAAATAAGTAAATAAATACTTAATTGCTTTTACAAAATATTTTTTAAAGGTGCTCTTATAAAAAAGTTTCGTAGGTTATTCGCGAAAGTTACTAACAAAGAATAAAAACATACTATGCTCTGTGGATTACTCTTCGATCGCAATTAAAACCACAAACGTCTGGTCGAACACGAAAACTCTACAAACAGAGAATCCCAAAAAATACGCGCTAAAAACTTTATTAATCTGGTGCCAGACAACGCATCAACTATCTACTATCCAGTACTCATCATAAAATATGACACAAAAAGATTTGAGTGTCCGCCTTTCAAAAGCCCAAATTATTAAACGTCAGTTTTCAGACTGAAACATAAAAAGTGCTGTAAAACACCGCCGCAGTGCGAGTCGGATTTTCACACTATGGTTCCGTACCAACCTAACTATTCTACTTTAACTTCTTTTGATTTTCATAATTTAGAGTCCTATTCATTTCAAGATAACTAATTTTGTCGCTTATTAGTATTATTTTTTTTTAGATAGAATAGAAACTAATTTTCTATTTGTTACGTTACATTTAGTTTATAAAGATAAATACAGACCTATGACAGACAGACAGACGGGCATAGGTTTAGTAGTAGGTCCCTTAAGCTACGGGACCCTAAAAGTCTTACCTGCCTTTAAATATGTATACAGCTTTTAGTATGACTGGAAAAGCAAACGTTCGAGATATGACCTTGAACGACCTTGCTCAATTAAGATTAAAACTGGCAAAGGGGATCGCGAAAATGAATGAAGTAATTTGAAATGTGTGTGGATAAAATGGTTAATGTCGGGTTAAAAATACATTTGATTGATTTATTAGACTTGGCATCGTGTAAACATTCCAATTGTGATTTATTTATTTGAATCGGATCATGTAAACTCGTAAATTGTATGGTGACTAGTTACTAATTTCCTGGACAGTTAGCCCTGTTCTAACTGAACGACTGATTTATCTTAACAATGGCCTCTAAATATTATGGTTTGTTCATGCACAACGCGATTGAAAAAAAAAAAAAAAGTGACTTCCAAAAAAAGCACTGCAAAGTGAAAAATAACTTTCAATTTCGGTAGTCGGCGTCTTTGGTTTTGTATTTTCGTTTTTTGCCACCGAATTCCAAAATTAAAGTTATTTTTCACTTTGTAGGTACTGTTTCTTGAAAGAGGACTTTTAAAATGTGTGTAGGTAAGTTGCCTTCATGATCAGCCTATAATGTTCCCACGGGCCAGCCACAGGCCACACAGACCTCCTGTCGGTGAGAGGGGGTGGGCCGCAATCCACTACGCATTTCAGTGCGGGTTGGTAGATATGTGTGTCTTCGAATATTTGGTTCTAGGACATGTCGGTTTCTTCACGATGTTTTCCTTTACCGTTTTGAGAGCAGTGGTGATGAAATAATATACACAGAGTAAAGCCTCGTTCAGACCAGCGCAACGCGACGGCGCGACGCGACTCGAATAATACAAATTCCAAGAAAACTTCACGGTATAACAATAGCCGGTGTCGCGTCGCGCTGTCGCGTCGCGCTAGTCTGCACGAACCTTAAAGCTCCTGCGTGGGTTCGAACTCACAACTGGGGACCGTTACCAATGGGCCCAAAGTTACCTACATATTTGCTCAATTTAATCCGCTATAATATGTAATCGCAACTCCTGTATCGACGTAAGTGACTGGAATCTTGCCTCAGGATCCGCTTCAGTCAGATACCGCTTGAATACTTACAGCTAGTATTTTACACGACCGCTGCCACTGCAAACCAATTACTGGGAAAACCGATATCCTTCGGTAAAACCAGTCGTTCGCGCTGACTACTCGTAACGACTGAGATACGTACAGTTAACCGCATGGCAACGGTAACAGTTTGACCTCTATCTCTTTTGACAAAAACTCCAAACTCAAACTCAACGCATTTATTTCAATTAAACCAATTACAGGCACTTTTGAACTGTCAATGAGTCAGTCAGTTAGTCAGAAAGTTGAAGCTAGGTGCCCATTCCAAAACGTAGATCTCTATGGAGAAGAACGGGCAAGAAACTCTAAGAACAAACTTTTAAATATAGAAATTACAAAATCCTGGGTACAGACGCCAGCACATCAACCTACTACAATCTGTCAAATTTCTTTAATTGATTTTCAACTATATCACAAAAATATAAGGCTCAAAGTTGATTGGGAAAATTTGACAGTTTCGGGTAGGTTTACGTGCTGGCGTCTGTACATTACTCTTGTTGCTTCTTTAAGTGATAACAATGTAAAAAAAAACAAAAACGATTAAAAATATAAGATTAAAAATAAGCCCTGGCAGATAAGAGGTGGCTGTGATAATTATCGTTTTAACTTCGTTATATATTCTACTGCCGTGATTTTTTTCACATATCCAAAAACAAATTTTTAGCTGGCAGGGACACTTGATTCTGGGCATGCCACTATTGCGGCGATAAGTCCCCTCTTTGAGGAGTGGCTGGAGAGGCGCCACGGCGTCCTCACCTTCCACCTGACGCAGGTCCTCACCGGACACGGCTGTTTCGGGAGATACCTGCTTCGGATAAGGCGGGAGGAAACGCCCGGGTGTCATCACTGCGTGGATCGCCCGGAGGACACGGTGGAGCATACGGTGGAGGTATGCTCAGCTTGGGCAGAGCACCACCGTGTCCTCGTAGAGGCGATCGGTGGCGGGGATCTCTCGCGAGGCAAATTTCGCGTCCTCACGCCCCTAGCCGCCGCAGGAGGAGACGCCCTGGGCGTCGGGAATCGATTACCGATTCCCGGCCACCGTAGGCGCGGGCTTGCGCGTGGTGAGCAATGGGTAGCTCGCCGTCCGGTAAGGACCAAGCCCGGGTCAACAGCGCGTTGTGTTCCACGCGCGCCTCAAAGAGATGTTAGCGAATGAAACGGTGCGATGAGACCATTGCCTGCCGGGGTTGCGGGAAAGTCCGAAAGGGATACCGTGGCCGCCTGGCATTGCACAGGCAACAGAAGGAACACGGGTGGGTTTTACTCAGTAAGAGTCTGACACACCCTCCTGCTCCACCCAGAGCGGGAGAAGTCACTTGATGTATTACCACCCACAAAAAAAAAAAAAAGATAAGAGGTGACCAGTCTCAACTGACTGCGCCCGTTCAGGAGCATGACGCGTGGATCAGTACCATCCAGCTCAACCATTTTGTAGGAAACCGAATGATCCAACACACTCACCACCATCAGCAAGACATTTAAGTGACCATGACAAACTCTCAACTACCCTGCTCTTTCAAGTCAACATTCAACATAATACGTAAACGACTCCATGAACTCACATTTACAAAAATTTAAAATAATGCGTCTAAGATAAACAAAACTATAGTTTGCAATGTATTTGTAAGAATAAAAGAATTTTACTACCAAAAAGAAAGAAAATCATTATTATCTATTGGAGTATTCAACAATTAAAACTTGGTTAAACAAAAAATAACTATAAAAAACATTAAGTTCGTAAAGTCAGACAAAATAAAAAGGGGAAGCAACTCTTCCAATTTTTTTTTTAAACTATTGAGCTCATGTGGCTGTGGAGCAGGACCAGCATTAAGCTAAGCATTTTTATCTACGATAAAATAATAATCATTCAACTTATAGTATGCTTGTCTACATAGTGTGCGTTTAATGCAAGTTTTAAATTTCTTCTCATTTAGTTTAAGAATATCGAGTGGTATTTTATTATAACATTTTACACAGTACCCCATAAAAGAAGTGTGTACTTTAGACAATCTAAAACATGATTGTTCTAATTTGTTGTGTTCAAATTATGCCTGTCTGTCTTTCTAAAAATATGTAGATTTTTTCGAACATTCATAATGTTTTCATAATTTCATAATATTTACTGACAAGGTACCGTCATGATGTTAATTTTCTTAAACAGTTCCCTTAGAGATTCGTGTCTGCGGAGGTTGTAGATGGCTCTGACAGCCCTTTGGCAGAATAAAGATAGAATAAATATCTGCGGCCCGTCCCGACAAAGACGTAGATGCTATGAAACTAACTAAAATAGACCAGTCTCGCGGTATCCACGTCTGTTAGTTGGTGGATTTTATAAACAGCGTAAGCGTCTGAACTTAGCCGCCTTGCAAGTGGTGTTAAGTGAGGATCCCGCTGTAGTTTTGAGTCAAGCGTGATTCCCAGGAAAACCGTTTTTCGACGAATTCTAGTGTCTCCTTATTCAATACAACGTGACATTCACTACTTCTAACATTCGGTAACGCGAATCTTACACATTTAGCTTTCTTCTCATTTAGTACTAAATTATTTACAGTAAACCACTTATGGAGTTTTAGCATAGCGTTGCTCCTGTGCATGTCTGTTTACATAAAAAATTAGTGATGTGTCATCAGCAAATAACACCATTTGTGGTCGGTTTTCAGTAAATGAGTTAAATCATTTATATATACTAAAAAGAGGAATGGACCCAATATCGAGCCCTGTGGTACACCCATTTAGACTTTTAAACCCAATTAATTTATACCGTTTATTTGAACTTGCTGCAGTCTATCATTCAAATAATGATTAGACAACGATGATGGAAAAGTAAACATGTAGGTTTGACATTAACTTCCAAAAAGCTTGTGTAAATCCTATTGAAAGTCGTTGTAGAAATGCGAAACGATTTGAAAGCGATTGCCACTTGTATGGGTCCTCTTGACCTTTTATAAAGTCCAAGTAATACGAGAATTCAACCTAGGGTGGTAAAGTAATAACGAGGTCTAGGTCAGTTGAGGTCGCAGCAGTAAAGGTTTTTGTAAGTCGAGTGTTGGAATAACGTGCGGTTGAATGTACCAAACGTATCGTCAGGGGTAATTACATCACAGCCGGGAACGATAACGTATGATTTAACTTGCTCTCCGAGAAACGGAGAGGTTTTGGATTTTCAAATACTTATAACACGGAATAGCTACAAATAACTGCGGCAAGCATAATTTTATTTACGTGGTTCTTATTTCAACGATATCAGATATCGTTACACGAACTTAAGTTTAAAATAAAGAGCTTACGAAATATACCGAATCTGCATTATCTAGATGGTACCATAGGTATATAATTTAATAAAGTTCAGAAGGATTACTAATTTAAATATGTTTCATTTAGTTTAGTAATGCAGTACTAATACCTATAGTAATATGTACTTACGGTTAAGATCAGGAGACTTCGAACTCGGTTAGGTTTTGCATTCTGTATGTCAGTAGATCTTACTCCTTCGTATCAATGGATCCATGTCATCCCACTAAAATAATATCTAAGAATCCATAAATAACACTATCAAGCTGTACCAATTAGCTTATTGAAATGTGCGTTTTGTTTGTACAGAATAACCAATTTTTCTTTATTTCTTATACCTCTCAGATTCTGAGTAAAAGAAAAAAAGAAAAGAAAGAAAAAAAAATATTTAACACTGACTAAAAAGCACACAAAATATACAGCAAACAAAAAATTAAAAGTGAATACCTATAGCTGTATAATAATATTTTTGTGCCAGGTCAAAATGGGAATTAACGCCGCCATATTATTTTTTCAATACATTTCACAAAAAAAACCTAAATGTTTACGCAGCGCCCTGTTAACGTCATTTGAGCGCCAAAAGATCCATATATCAATGTTCGTATAATTGTTAATCCCTGATAATTAAATTCAAACCACACAAGACTCCTATAACGACGGTTTCTCTATGAGAGATTGTCGGTTATATACTTAGGTAGAGGTAAACCAGAACCACATGACAGATACGAGTACGACCACATTTCTAAGCTTGTAGTCACTAGTAATCTTATTCTAGGTGCATTGTCTTCACATATAATTATATAATAAGTGTATACAAGATATAATGATTTTTTTAAAAGAGTAACGGTGGAGTTTCTTGCCCATTCTTCTCCATACGAAAACTACCTTTTGGAATGGGCGACTAGAATCAGTTTTATTATTTTTTGTAAAG
Source organism: Xanthia togata (assembly GCA_963853775.1). Lineage (NCBI taxonomy): Eukaryota > Metazoa > Arthropoda > Insecta > Lepidoptera > Noctuidae > Xanthia > Xanthia togata. The sequence continues at coordinate 2,298,268 of OY970797.1, read as the reverse complement.
TTTGACGTTCAAAAGTGCCTTTTTTGTGCCTAATTGAAATAAATTATTTGACTTTGACTTTGACTTGTAAACCATTTCACACACACAGGAATAATCTTTGTTTTAAAATGATTTTAAACTACCGAATCTTTGTCACCTAAAAAATACCTGTCCTTAAAATAATAATTGTCTGTGGATGTGACAGTACGACCAAAAAAATGATGGGTGGACTAGTAAGGAAGAAAAATACATGTTGCGGCATACCCCAAATAAATTGGGATCAGGCCAGGAAAATGATGACGATGTGATGTGTGATGCATTATTGTTTTTGATAGTACATTGGTTGTGATTTTAATGCTACTAACATAGTTTCTAAGTTCTAATACTAATACAATAAGGATGTACGGATGAACCCTAAAAATAGACATATTGCTTCTTTCCTGACCAGTAATTTAAACATTAAAGTTAAATTAATAATACACTCCTAAAACACAACTATATTTTGGGTGGAGTATGTTACTTTGACAAGGATTAGGAATGGTAACAGTTTTTTTCAATTTAACTAACGTTTTGTGAAGGAACCCTTTCATCCCCTTGGGTATTGTAAAACATTCGCAGGAAACTGTTTTCCTTGTGACCTTATTGGTCACACACAAGGAAAACATTCTCATGCGCTAGGATTTCAACTGAATCGTAGGTACGTGGTGTTGCGTGCCTAATTTCATGTGACGACAGATTACCTTAAGGTGTTTTTTTTATGGATGAGTAACGTCAAAACTAATCCAAACCCAACAGGCTCGAGACAACAAACTGTCTGGTTTTGGACTCAGCGGCGATTTACAGCCAGTATCAGAATTTAAGAGAGTGGTACCTACAGACCATCAGAATGATCAATTTTCTCCATGGGACATCGTAATTGCGAAAAAGTAATCAGCTTTCCTATGCAAAACTTCAATACCTACTCGACCCAAATGTATGGGACAGCTGGTAATATTTTGATTGTTTTTACTGTTTCTGGTGTGCGACATGAACTAAACATTATAATCAAAAAAAAAAATAGGACAGTTAACAATTTATTTTCTTGTTAGGTACCTTGTTAAGCACGAGTTAACATTCACCGTCCGAAGCATCCAAACTTGATTATAATTCGTGGACTTAATAGAACTAGATTAAATGGTTTAATTGTTGTGTATTCCGTTTTTTTTCAAGCCTGGACTTATGAGAACTGAAAAAGTAGATTGTTAAAAAGTTTCTACAAAGATATATAGGTACAAGAGTTGTCATTAGGTACTTTTGGCGACAGAAATCTATCTAAAAAAAAAAAAATATATAAAACCGGCCAAGTGCGTGTCGGACTACGCACGATGAAGGGTTCTGTTGATGGGATGAATTTATCCCAAAAACAAACTTATATTAATCATTGTAATTGAAAAACATGTTCTCCCATACGTCGATATGCGACACGGTCAATTCTCCAACGTAAGTTTGTAAACGCTTTTTTTTGTGTGATAAAGGGAAGTACCCTGTACGGCTTTTATTTATTTGCTTGTATCATATTAAGTCGCATAAATGGCCGTATTTTTTTATTGTGTTGATTTAGAAGCTTGATTTTTATAAAGCTCCAAGGGACTACAGACTTATGTAGTCCCTTGGAGCTTTATAAAAATCAAGCTTCGTATTTGATATTAATTTCAACTTGATACCTCGACGCTTTCACGAGAAAAAGTGTCTTGACTGAGTGACGGACGGACAACGAGGTGATTCTATTAAGGGTTCCGTTTTTTATTTTGTGTTACGGAACCCTTAAAGTAACAAATTTTGATTTCATTGTTAGCTTTAAACTAAAAATCATTTGCCTTTGACTAGATATTTTATAGTCAAGATTTTTTCCATCCCGCTTCATTTTTCAAAGTTTCTTTAGGTACTTACCTACTTAGTTTTGGGTTTTAAATAAAGGGCTTAGACTGAGCAAGACTGTCTAAACGATAGTGTTCTATATCTACTGTCGGGAAAATTTCTTGAGCTAATTGACAATTATAATTGGAACATACTGACAATTTAAGTTGATAGTCAATTGGCTTAATCATTAATTTCTCAGACTTTACTAAGGCGTTAATACGCGTATTTGCTCGGGCGTTTGTCACCCATCTTAGTTTCACTTTGTTAATGAACCAATCAGGAATCTCTATTCCCTGTGGTGTGAAACCACAGCATTCTGACCTAGGATTAGCTTCACGTCAATAGTTCGGGGTCTACCTACCTGCTTGAAAGCTTCAAAGCCTCTCAAAGGCTCTCAACTAAGCCTTAGCTAATGTTTGTACACAATAGAGATTAATTTGGTAAATAGATCAGTGAATAAGAGACAAATCTTATAGTTATTTGTGACTAGATGTCCGTTTAATAGATATAAGAAATGGTTTAAGCAGTAAGTAGAGTCATTTACACATAAAAATTGCGAATGTTTAGTTGTTCCTTGCACCTTTATATATATTTTATGTAATATAATCGCAAGAGGAAACTTAATATTGCAGGACGTTTAAAAAAACAGAAACTTGAAAGTATTCTAGCTCATATCATGCTATCACAGTTTGTGTATCCAAACAGTGTACTTGGTGTAAGGCAAAACATTGTCAGCGTTGTTTTCGACCAAACTCCATTTTCGATCACCACGTCCTACGTTCAATCTGTGATAATGGCTCCCAAAGCTGCAAAGACCCGAATGTAAAAAATAAGGGTTCGTCATTTTATTTGTTCCACTTCCAGATTTCTTATTGTATAGATATTTCCCTACGTATTTATATTATTATTCCCATTTCATAAACATAACATCACGCCTTGTCTCCCCGAAGGGTTGGGCAGAGGTGTACCTATAGTAGGTACATCCACATTTCGCCAGTTATGTTTAAGTCCCATGTAATAGGGGGCGAGCCTATTGCCATCAACCGGGCACAAATCCAGACTCCGGGTTACTGGGAAATTCCAGATAGAAAAACCCTATAACACTTGGCCCGACTCGGGAAACGAATATATATAATATAATTATGTTTTAAAAAATACTCCTCAAACTATTACTATTTAAGATATTTTAACATTAAGGACTATTTAGAAGACAGATCAATAGGATCTGTAATTTTTAAGTTAGATTAATTGACATCGCTGATTGTGAATACATTTGCACGTCATGTTATGGCGGGACATGCTGAAAAAAATACTTTAACACCTTATGTACCATATTCTAGCAAATAAATAAGTATATTTAATTAGATTTGATAGATTTAAAAATCTGTAAGTTAAAATCGTTTTCCAGGAACGGAATATAATAGCAACAGAGAAGTTATCTCATTTCATGCCATCCACATTTACGGAATTGGAAATTATTCAAATGTCAATGCGGTTATTTATTCCTGTAGGAAATTGGATAAGAAAGAATTTATATCAGACTTTGTGTCTTGGTTTTCTTCAGTCATCTAAATGAAAACCAAGACACTTTCTAAAACCATTTGTAGGAATTTAATGGCGAATGAAGAAGGAATTTGAAATTGTCGTTTTTATGGTTCCGTAGTCAACAAGTAACCCTTATAGTTTTGCCACGTCCATCTGTCTGTCTGTCCTTAAACCGCGGACAGACAGACAGACTCCTAGAATTTTAGTACTTGAAAGCGGCATGGGTATACATAATATATTAATAACGCCAACAAGGTGGTAAAATAAAATGATGGAAAACCATTTTTTTTAGGGTACCTCTCCTACACGTAAAGTGGGGATGTTTTTTTTTTCTTTCGGTTCTATCCCATAGTGAGGGGTGTGGTTGGAAAGTTCTTTTAAAATAAACTAGTTTTGGATTCAGGGATCCTTTTGCGAAATATTAAGCTTTAAAGTGCTAATTTCTGCTGAGTGTGTGTGAGTCAAGTGTGTCACCTGTCAGCTAAATGGTTGGTAATAGATATGTGAAAAAAATCACGGCAGTAATGAAATTAAACGAAAAACTATCACAGCTAAGTAGACTCTGCAAGTTAACAGGTAATAATCGACCAACTTACATTTGCAAAGCATGTTTTCCCATACATTCCGTATGGGAGAACATGTTTTTCAACTACAATGTTAATTTTTTTCTTGGGAAAAATACATCCACAGTATAGAACCCTTTATTGTGCGTGGTCCCACGCGCACTTAGGTGGTTTTTTTATTCATTTTTGTGAATCAGTTATGTGTACTTGAATTGTATCAAGAAAACCATTCATTTTTCTGACATTTACGAGAAAAACTCATATGGGGCAAAAAGATTTTAGATAATCAGCAGGGTTGGTAACTGAACTGATACCACAGGGGTAGGCACCGTTGTAATATAGGTAACCACAAAATTGCTGGTCTTGGGCCTTTCAATTACCGGTATGATGAAAGTAGATAATTATTTGCATACTCGTAATGGCCACGTTTGGCAGACGGATCAGTATCACATTTTGTATATAACAGTTGATTGTTATGTTACCTTTTAATCGTAAATCCACAAAATTGTACATAACCTCGTACAGTAAGCCGCGACACGTCAGCGATATGATAACTAAACTAGTATAATCTGCCCTCTCACTGTATTGAAATTCCGTATTTGAGCTGGCCTAGCGCAGAGGACAGCTCAAGTATGCAACGTGCTGTTTACTGTACGTTACAGCGCACATTAACATGATTTAATTATTTTCATGATCAACTTAATTTAGTCGCAATACCATAAAATCACGTTATTCACTTTCTCAAATGATTGAGAACCCTTTTACAGCGATCAATGACCTAATCTTAAATCGTATTAATTTCACATGAACCCAATAATCCTTGGAATTGAACCCATGAACCCTTGCTGATCAGAAATTTATATTCTTATTAAGTGCAAGTTAACAGTGTATATTGCGAAATTAAATGAAGCCCGAATTAGGTTAATAAAGGATGATAGGCGAGGGCCTCCCGATACGGTTTTTATAAGCCAATTTAACCCTTGTTTTGGCAACCTATTCTTCAGTAATCAGAAAGTTGGTTTGATATAAAATCTGATGAAACTGTTTTGCCTGAAGATGTTTTAAGGTTGTTTTAACGCAAGGGAGACAGAACGAAAATAGTAGGTAGTAATAAATTCTGGGTCAAAGACTTTACCAAGGTTATAAAAATATTATGTTTCAAACATTTGAATGCATGAAAAAAACGAATAGGAACAAAGTTCCTACTAGACTAATGTATGATTAAAAAAAAAAAAACATAATTTTGGCAGCCGCCATCTTGGACTTACATTTTGACGTCACTATCGGCTTTAACACGTTCGAAAACTATGTTTACAAGCCGCATTAAAGAACTTCGTTCCAATAAAGAATTAGAATTCCCCGAAACAAAAAATTCTGAATTAAAGCTCTTTTTTAAACATAGGTACTCCAGGAGCCACGGTGCAATACCCATTAATTATCCTCAAAGGGTCGTATTACAGGCCGGTTTCTTCAAAATTCGCATGCATGACCAAATCCAATAAAATCCTTATTTATGGAGATACCAAAGTTTATGCCTGTAGCATTAGGGACCAGGGTCTTTGATGACTGACGCGTGAAATCGAACAGACTTATTTAGACTTTTCTACTTTTTTTTTGGTACAATGTTAATTAAGCGGCGGAGCTGTCAAAAACAGTGGTGTTTTGTTGTATTCGAACAATGGGAGCTAGTTGTTTATTGTTGTAGAACAATGACCTTGTGAGACAAGTCAATGATAAGGGTGGTTTGTTTTGAGACTTCATCCGGATCTTAATGGTGAATAGTGTAGATTAAAACTATATTTTTTGATGAATTTAGATTTGTATTTCATTATTTACTCACCATTTTTTTTAAAATATTGCCTGAAATCAATGTAATCCCTAATAATAATGTCAGATTGTTCAGTTATTTTCATACTATATTTTATAGAACCTCCATAGTTTTGCTGGACCCTTTTCGCTACTGTTCTTTGAAGTGACCGAGGTTTTCTCGGACAAATGTTGTGATACCTAAGAGTAAGTAAGCAAATAGAACTATAACTCACAAACTCACTCACCATTAATTGTGCCATTATCGCCAGCAAACAACACTGTTTATGACTGGCAAACTGAGAACACTTATTACGTCGTTGTATTCAGTTTGACTAGCATAACGAGCGCAGCATTGAAAGTATGTTGATACAACAGCGGACATGTTACAGATTGGACGTATTCATCCAATTTAATGCATTTTAGTGTAACGTCTATTGTGTTTTCTAAAATACTGCTGATCGTACATTGACTACGCGTATTTAGAGATGTAGAGAATGTTGATGATATTTGTCTCTTGGACTATTTTATTGGTCCTTTCGTAGTCTTATTTATAACTAGCTGCGCCTCGTGGTTTCACCCGCAGAAGTGTCGATCCCGTGGGAATATCGGAATAAAAAGTCCATCCTATGTGTTAATCCAGGTTATAAACTATCTGTATGCCAAATTTTATCCAAATCCATTCAGTAGTTTTAGCGTGAAGAAGAGACAAACATACACACTCACAAACTTTCGCCTTTATAATATTAATAGGATTGGAATAGGAAAGTATTTCATTAATAAATTCACTGCTACCAATTTTTAAGTTATAATAACAAAGATTTCAAAGTGCAAAATTAGTGCTTTAATAGTGAAAAGCTGTAATAAAATACAAACTAATTAAAATGCAACCTAAATCGTAATTTGCTTATTTATGATGCAAGTGTCAACGCTCAGAAAGATACTTTTTTAATTTTTTTTCCCTGCAATTTTGTTTTAATGTATTGATGTTACTTAATAAACTTGGATCGTCTTCCGTGAGTAATTGAGGTAAAAATAAACAAGACCTTACTAGTATAATGATAATGATGACTGCTTTATAAGGATACGTTTATTAATAATTTTATTATTATCGTCCGAGTTAATTATTTATTTATTTATTTAAACAATCGAGGGCACAGCTTTTCGACGTCCAGTTCGCTCGCACTAACGTAGGCAAATTCGCACCAGTTGCAAGAGCCATTCGTTTATTAAATATTGCCTCACAAAGGCTTGACATTTTTAACTGTACATTGGCGGAATTCGTGAGGGTGACTCTCGAGTTAGTAAATAGTAAATGATTAACGTGTAATCACATTATCGCATTGGGAGTGAACCTGTAATGATAGTGTAAGATTGTTTAAATAAATAAATAAATAATTAATAGTGAATATGTTAGCCTGTGAAATTGGGAAATTTATCTAGATTAGAACCAATAATTTATGGTTGTATGGCTCACATAAATTATTGGTAGAACCAATAATTTACGTGTACGTTTAATAGTTTACGTGTTCTGTGCTGAGCTCACGCAACACGTCGCACGTCCATCTAGTAATAGGCCTCGCCCATCAAGGAGCACTGTCCCAAATTAGACGCATTATTGATTTATTATACATAAAACAAAAGGTATTTTAATAAAAAACTTATACAAAAATATCAATATTTAAATGATCTTTAAAATTGTGAAGGTTTTAGACAAATACGCTTGATAGATTTTGCGTGATTCTCAGTTTTTTATCCGCGTTAGACATAACTTTACAAATTAATTTCAATGTGATAATTATAAACATAAATTTTAACTTAGATTATGTAAACTAACCAGTCAAGGTCACTTGTATATTATTATATCTGCGTCTTAAACTTGTCATATATGACAGAAGACTATTCCTTAGGGCAATCTAGGAAATCTTAGCAGAACCAACTCAAAATCAACAAACCACCAACAATTAGAACCAATAATTTATGGTTGTATGTGAGCCATACAACCATAAATTATTGGTTCTAATTTAGATATTTCCCAATTTCGCAGGCTCTACATAGTCACTATTAATTAACTCGGACGATAATAATAAAATTATTAATAAACGTATCCTTATAAAGCAGTCATCATTATCATTATACTAGTAAGGTCTTGTTTATTTTTACCTCAATTACTCACAGAAGACGATCCAAGTTTATTAAGTAACTTCAATACATTAACATAGTCATAAATATAATAAATTAATAAAAACTAACATTTAAGTCAACTTCATATAATGGTATTTATTTGCCCGTAATAAGTGTGCTTCAAGTTTATTCAAATACTAAACCAGTGAAGTAGAAATACAAAATCTTAGATACTATCGTGAAATAACTTTTCGCTCGAGATATAAGAGGCTAGAATTCTTATCGAGTGGCCACTGAGGCCTATAGTAGAACATCTCTAAAAAGGTTTTAGGGATTCTAAGTGGATACAAGACAGAAGTTACATTGGCGTTTTTTAAGTGGTAGGTACCTATCGCGAAAGTGCCCATAAAATTAAAGTTGACGAATACAAAAAACGGGCAGTGCACTAGTAGTTCATCCACTTAGTGCACGGTTTTTAGAAATTCAATCAACACTGCTGTTTGTTAATTAATAATCACGAATAAAAATACACAAGAATGGTTTCAGTTCATAATTATTGTGATCCTTTGTTTTATTTTACAACATATTGTTTTTAAGAAATTAATATTATCATAATGAAAACTCGATAATACTGATAATATTGATATTAGATACTATATCAAAAGTCATTTATTCAAACTAGGCTGAGAATCAGCACTTTTAGAACACCAAAATTACATAAGACAGTCCCCCAAAACGCGCGCCCTTCACCACTTCCTAGTGCTTCAGCTGGGAAGAAGGCGTAGCGCAAGAAACTCCCCAGCAGCACAGTTATCAGGGGCCGTATTATGAAGTATTAATTTCATCATTATTCCACTGCAAAAAAAGGATGGTGCTATCGGCCTTGTATAGATCCGTCTCTCACTCACACTGGAAAAATGGTGGCATTAATACGTCATAATAGGGCCTCTGTTCAGTTAGAAAAAAAATGATTCTAAACAATAGTGTGATAACACTTCCACGTAGTCACTAATCACACAGTTACCTAATAATATAGTTTCGACAGTTTCACTATCTTGGAGACCTTGAGGGTAAAATATAATAGAAAATATATACAATAAAGTCTTGGCCTGAATCAAATCTTCATTGTGTCGTGCTAAATTCCATTTCCTCCGATAGCTTCTTAAGTGTTCCACCGATTAGCTTAGTCACCCTTTGTACATTTTCTTCTATATTTTATTAGCGTTGTCATCTTAATCCAGTACAGTTACACTTTAATAGAATTTCTGTAATTTTTTTGTTCTTAAGGGTACACTAGTCATTGGCTCGAACTCATTAGTGGGCGTGACTGCAACCTAATTATAAATGCATACTAATAATTTATTTAGTTTTATTTGTTTAGTATTTATTTATCTAGTTTTTTTTTTTTTTGTGAATTATACGATGATTTATAACGAAAATGAGCACGTAAAACTTCATGAACAGACCTTTGGGCATATAGATATTATGAAAAACCTTCTGGATATATTTATTCAAAATACAATTATTTGAATTGTGGAATAAACTATCTGTAAGGTGTCTATTTTACTATTTCCTTACTACATAAGTAATTTATAAACGCCCAAAGACGAGTTAAAATTTGTGTTGAAATATGGAAGTTTCAAAGCTCGTATATTATTATTATTATTTTTTTTCCAATTCTGCTCCCATAGGTATAGGGCTAGATAATCACAAGACAAATTGATTTAATTTTTAATTTTGAACGTACACCGTCAAACAGACGAGTACTTACCATACTACGTTTGTATGGAAGAATGACCGACTAGCGTACCCATTATGGAATTTGGGTTAGTTTTTTTTTTTTAAGTTAATTGAATTTATATTGAGCCATAATTCCGTACTCATTTTAAACTTATAAACCCAATGCATTTTAAATCATGATAAGAAGATTAATTTTCGAAGCTGTGATTATCATTGCATACTTTTAATAAGAATATAATCTGTTAAATGTTCAGTAATCTCCTTTAGCAGAAAACGCGTCCCTCTCCCTACAAATTATTAACTAAAAGGGCACAGCTAATACATATACGCGATGGTGTACGCGACCTGGGCGTTTTTCATGATTCCAAACTTTTATTTAACGTGTACATTTAGCAAATAGTGGCCAAAGCTCGAAGTCACTGGGTTTTTTTTTGAGACTGCAGGGTGTTTCAAGAAAGCCAAGACCAAGTCACAAATCTGGAACCCGTGTTATGGCAAGTACATTGATCGTATTGAGAATATACAAGTATACCATACCATTCTGATAATTACATAAATCTTTGCAAGAAATTTCATTTACAGTCACTCTTAAATCGGCGTCGATTAGCAGACTGCACTTTCCTCTTAAAAAATATATCCAACTAGATTGACCGTCCTGATCTCCTACATAAACTACGTTTCAATGTTCCTCAGATATCAGTTATATTCAATCCGCCTATCTCCATTCCTTTTTCCTCTTCTAACTACAGGCAAAACTCATACATGGTGCGAGCGAGTAAGGACTTTAATATTCTTTGTGAAGAGTTCTCATTCGACCCATTTACCACCAAAACCTATTCTACACGCGCTCGGCTAAACGCTGACTTTTTTAAAATAGCATAGCGCGTAATACTTATTGTACCTTATATATATATGTATTCTTAATCTTTTATATCGTGCTTGTTAGTGATCATAAGATTTCTACAATTTTTTCTGTTTTTACCCGTGAGAACCTGTAATTGGCTTTATGTTTCTTAATCAACTGTAGTCAATTTGTTATTGCTGTTGGTTCTCCTATTAATAAATAAATAAATAATATACAGATTTGTTAATGAGGTCGTATCCTATAAAAAAATAGATAGATTATGTAACCATCTTTTGGCTCAATATAAGGACATTGTCTAGAGACCTACTCGTGTCAGTACTTTGTTGCAAAGGTTGCTGCTCTATGGACAGCAACCATCTGGCCTCAAGATAGGCCAACTTTTAACAAAAGTACTAAAAGTCATATCATAGTAAAGACTAACATTAAAATAATAGCGATCATCGCCGTTGAAGGAAAAAAAAATCGATAGCAAGAGCCGTTGTAATAAGCTATTTCTAAGAATACCAACTTATCTGTAAAATGCTACCTACATAAACTTATGAAAAAAACTGTCGTTTTACCGAGAAAACGTTTGTGAATAGTTAAAAAAAAAAACATTTCTTTCTAATTAACGATTCTAATTGCGAAACTGGTTAATGCAAAAATATTTAAAGATTAATGAGTAAAATTTATGATAAAAATGATGATTAATGATGATGATTAATGATAAAAATATCCATCGTTCATTCGTAGAACTTGAAAAAGTTTCGCGGAAATTCGGCCATTGTTGAATACATAAGCTGCCTATTTTCAATTATTCGACTAGTAACTTTGATGAAAACGGAAATAGTTTTTTAGTTTTTTTTATGCTCCTTTATTATTTTATTTTATATAATTTTTTTTTTTACAATTATTACTGTTTGTATTTACTGTGCGTGTTCCAAATAAAATATTTTTCTTTCTATCTTTCTAAATATTCTCTAAAGGCCAAATTATCAAACATAACTCGCCACTTTCAATATAATTATTGCTGCTACAGAAAGACTTGAAAATAAATACACATTTTTTCTTTTTTGAAGAACGTCATAAGTTGGTTCGGAATTTGGGAGTATAAAATCGTAAAAAACGTAGGTATTCTTACGATTTAAAAATAGGTAAGTAGGTACATACCTACGCAATAACCTTTGTAATCTTATAACTCATACAAGCTAATTTGGTTGTAATCTTATAACTCATACAAGCTAATTTGGTTGTAATCTTATAACTCATACAAGCTAATTTGGTTGTAATCTTATAACTCATACAAGCTAATTTGGTATCCGTTTACATAAACTTTAACCTAATGTTACGTTATAAATTTTATGAGTTTCGGCGTTTTTTGCAACCCTTTTGTTGTTTATGAACTTTTTTGATGAATTGCGTAATTTTTCTCGCGCTAAGGAGACCTTTATTGCGTGAAGGCACTCAGTTGGTAATAAATCAGATTTTAAATGTTAATTTGGGTAAAAAAATATTTCACTTCGTCTCTGTCTAACTAACTGTGGGCGAAACAAGGGGTTACGCGTTTTTTACAGTGAGCGGGTTGTAAACATTTTAATATGCATTTGCAATTATGTGTCTAAGTCGAAAAACAGGCCATTAAAAAAAAATAGGAATGAAATAGATTCATTAGCTAAATTATTGTCCATGTAATAATTAAGGATATTTGGAAGAGTCTACTGGAAGATACTCCCATCCCTTTTCTTTTTGTTTTTTGTTAATTAAGGAATAAAACTAAATACAAACAGAAACATCACAAAAACCTTTATTCGGATGTTGAAACACCTTTATCTGTTGGTAAATAACAATAACTGGAACACAATTACAACTACCTATTTATGGTGATACTTCATCACCGAAGCACTAGTATATCACAAGAAAGCCTGGCTCTGGTTACAAAACAAACAGACAACAATATGTTGCAATCACATAACTGACAGACTCAACGTTGTTTATTTCCTTTAATATAAATGCAAATAATTCCAACCGCCACTACTCTAAACCGCTCCGAACCGGTGTGAACTGGTTCAAAACACTTCAAATTGGATTTTCACCTGCGAGCTGTGTATTTTACATACGCTAACAGTTTTACAGTGCGGCGCTTTAAAGTGGTAATATAAAGTATGAATTCTTTGGTTCACGTAAAAAAAAATGTTATTTTTAGAAAAGGTCAGGTACCTTGATATTTATTGTGGTACGAGTACTGGTAAATCTCGAAGAGGTACTTAGAGGGATTTTCTATCGCCTAGTTAGCTTTGCAACTTTTTGGTATATACAAGATATATCTTTTAATATATCTTTAGTAGCACGAGGAACAGAGTGTTAGACTCACTCATCCACCATAGAAAGGAGAGGATCCTTCGACCAAACGGGTATTGTGTCTGGCGGGCAACTGCCCGAGTGTTTTTTTTTTGTTGTATGCCATCTCATATTGAGGTTGCAGCTGCTTAACCGGACAATCCTGTGGATGCCTTAGCTATTAAACTCAAAGCCTCCAGCCAGGAGCCCGAGTGTTGATGTCGGATAGTCTTATAAATGTTGTTCGAGCGGTAAACTCTAATTGCGCGATGCAGGATTTGTGTGATTTCATGCCTTTGATGCGTAGTTCGTATGTGGCGGTGTAACCGCTACATATCTATGCGGGTTAGGTACCACTGCTGAAAAAAGCTGAATTTAAAGTATTACGTCCCTTTCATTTGGTTTCTCAGGCCAGCACAGCCTTTCGTGTTACAGTTAAATCCACAGATAGCGGTAACTGCTTTCCCTCGGGAGGGATTTCGCCAATCTTCAAAATATTTATCTTTTTCAAGTTCTTATTTTTTTTTTCAATAGAGCTTTTGGTAAAATTTGTGCCTCTGGAGACAACATGAATAAGTCTGATTGATTAATGTGTATATCCTAAGGTTTTTTCATAAATTATTGAACATTCTATTCATATTTCGTTGGAAGCACTTATTTGCTTCCAAATTATTCAATTTAGCTGAGAATAGAATTATACAAAATGAACAAAGAGACCAAAAAAATACAAAATCAAAGAATGTGCAGAAAGATTATTTTTCTGTTTGCAGGCAAATAATTTCCGGGAATAAAAATCTACACACAAAAATATAATTTTTTGTCAAAAAAACCATTTCTAATAAAAACGTTGCAGTAAAATAAGTATAGTAGTGATAGCCTAGTGGTGTGACCGTCAGACTGCCAAGTCATAGGTCGCGAGCTCGAACCCAAGGCACCTCTGAATTATCAGATTCATGTGCGTATTATAATTATCACTTGCGTCTAAAACGGTGAAGGAAAACATCGTGAGGAAACCGGCATGCCTGAGAGATATTTGTCGACGGCATGTGAACCCAAGTCAGAGGTCCAGGGGCGGCTTTAAAACTCTGACACCAGGTTAGTCACTAACCACACGAAAAGAAGAAAAAGAAGTAAAATATGTATCTTAATTCCCTGCAAACTCATAACATGCAGTTGAACGACAGACGAGTTGTTGAATGGCAGTTGTGATTAGAATATTATACGGACAATTAAGTAGATTGTCAATTTGCGGGTTCCCTCTATTTAGCAGAATCTTGATGCACCGAAAGAAGAATGGCAGCAATCCATGTAATCTGGGATTCACACTTAGACTTCGCGTACATTCGTAAAAATACTCTCAAAAGATAGATCTCGGTCGGTAATCACAGCATATTTTTTAAATATTGGGTTTCGCCAGAAAAACCTTGTTTAACGCCGATAGAACACCTCCGCCGCCAAACCATAGCAGCTAAACCGCAGTAGTTCAATTCAGCTGGCTCGCGTCATGTTCCACTACTCGAATTTTGAGTACTGCAGTTTCGCTGCTATTGTTTCGTGGCAGAGGTGTGCTACCGACGTAATTATTAATATAAAACATGTTGCAAATACAAATAGGCACTGGCTCCAAAACTTAGAATAATACTCTTGTGTTTCAAGAGAAAGGAGTCTGCTTCTCCAAAATGTCTTAGATTTGATGGAACAGAACTGAGTTGCCAATAATAATTAACGTTTTGTCCCGCAATACTCGTAAAAAAAAGAGATAGTAAAAGTCTTAATAGTCTGTTTAAAGTTAAACGATGAAACCACAACTACCAAAATCATGCTAATAAGCATATAATTATAGAAATACCATATTCCGGTAAGTATGGTAACTCCATAGCTTCCGTCCCAGGTTCTGCGTTTAAATATTGCAAATAATTGCGTTTTGATAGTCAGATTTAACAAATATTTGTTTATTCGTTTTTATCTTTGATCAGCTTAATAAAAAAAGCTTATGCAAAGAAAAGCCCTGTGGCTGTCTTTTAATGTACATACTTTGATTCATGAACGCTTCTGAAACTAAGCGACACCAAAACTGCCTTTCTTCTTTACTTGGCATAATCTACTTTAAACGAATAATTAAAAGACATAAAAATTATTTAATATAATTATTGTTTGGCCGAATGTTTATATATCCGAATTTACAATGGCATACTTTTAAGAAGGCAGAATTTCCATAAAATTTCATTTTATATTTAATTTAATTAAAATATCGTCTTAAAAAGTCAATAATTATGTTGTGCTACTAAAGTTAGTGACAGAAACGAATCGCTGCAAAACCAACTTCACGTAGTCTTGTCTGCCCATCCCCTAGAGTTTAATTTAAGCCCGCGTAGGCACGAAGGCGCGAGCTCAGGAGCAGATGGTTTTAATGCTCACCACCGCAGCTTCGGCATGCTGGCCAGCGAATCTCCGGCCAGCCTCAGCCACGGCGCGGTGAGCTTTAAAAAAATTCTGCGACGATAAGCTCGCGAGGGACCGCCGCGCGCCGGAGCCCCGCAGCGCCGGAGCCTTGACAGAAACCATGCCTGCTGCATGCATGGTGTATGCTTGTTTTCATGTTATTATGAAATGTATGCCTAAAGCTGATTCTGACTTACAAAATTATGAGTTTTGAATGTATGATAAATGAGTGTATGCCAAACGATTTTCTGCGAAATTAAGTTTATGTTATTGAGTTGGGGATGTCCTTTTCACAATTCTACTTATTCTGTATTCTTCTTTACATGCATTTTAACTACTAACACTAGTAATAAGTTATATTATTGTTTACTAACACGCTGGATCTTTGTTGTCCGTAAATAAAGAATATAATAATAAAAAAGCTCACCTCACTTTGGTCCCGTCATAGTGGATATTTTCGTCGGTGAAGGCTTCTCAAAAAATGTACTTGAAATAATAAATTTCTCAGTGTATGCATACAAAACTAACTTTTCACGTCAACCCTTATCAAAAGCAGCCTCGTTGGTCTAGTGGTCGCAAGCGCTACTGCTGAGCATGAGGTCCTGGGTTCGATTCCCGGGTCGGGCAAAGTGTTATTGGGTTTTTCTATCTGGAATTTCTCAGTAGCAGCCCGGAGTCTGGATTTGTGCCCGGTTGGTGGCAATAGGCTCGCCCCCTATTACATGGGACTTAAACATAACTGGCGAAATGTGGGTGTACCTACTACAGGTACACCTCTACCCAACCCTCCGGGGAAACAAGGCGTGATGTTATGTTATGTTATCAAAAGGGAGGAAAAACCTTAAAAAATGCTTTCAATAGATACTTAATTATTTCACTAGCTTTGTACTTAGCATAGCAAATGCGGAAATAGGCCGACCTCAGGGATTTTTTTCAGGTATACCGTATACCTGAAAAAAAACCTACAGTAGTGTCCTTCTAATCCTTGTAAAAAAAAAAAAAGTTTTTTCTAATGTACGGTACATTTTAATTTTATTTTTTTTAGCTGTTTTTATATATTATTTCGTTGATAAAATTAAGCATACTTTCCCTCATTTCAATATGAGCACATGATGAAGACTCACACTGTATACCTGAAAAAAACCCTTCAAGAAATTTTTATACAGTGGGTAGGAATAGGCAGGTAACCAACGTATTATGTTATACGTGCGAAAAATTTACTAAACGTGTGAACACGGCTAATATCAACGCCTAATGAGTTTGTGAGTTTGTAACAATTCCTCGGTTTTGCGAAATTTATTAGGGAAAATAATTTACCTTTTGTGAATACGGTAGGAAAGACAATACGGAGGATGACTGGCGTCTGTTGTGGCTTACGAGGCTAGGCAGTCTATTGTTTTAGTACATTGTAAATTGGTGTTTTGTTATAACTTGTACACCAAGTCATAGTTTGAGAAGAAATACTGTATCTGTAAGTTAAAAGGTTCTATGTCAAATGGTTGTCGTAGTCTAAAGATCTAGCTCAAAATATTCAATAATATTTATATTGAAAAAAAAAATTTTTTTTAAGAGTCCGTGAAACTCTTTGCCCATTCTTCTTAATTAGAGATTGTGCATAACATTTCATAATTATCTTTTCTTTTTAGATTCTTAACTTTTAAATAAGTACCTATTTAATTAATAAATAGTAATTTAATTTACAAATAATAATTTAGTTCAAATTAATGATTTGACTTTGGTAAGTTACATAAATGTCAGATGGCGAAGTCAAGGCTATGTAAGTATTATTCTATAGAGAATTTGTGTTATTAGGTCCAATAAATAATTCTAATCTTAGTTTCCCGTTAGTTTCAAAGGCGTAGACCGCAACATTTTGTCAATACCGATAACGTCTCTATTTGGGGAGGGATAGATATTCTAATAAAGGCCCTAAAGACCTTGAAATGTCGGCAGAATTTATAACGAAATAATCTTCTTGAATATAATAATCTTCTTTACTTCTACTAACAAGAATCTTCTAGATTGGAGTTTACTTCGGCAATTTCAAACTGTTGTTGAAGCTATTTAATCAATCATTTAGTTGGATAGCCTAGCCTAATTTTCTATCAAAATTGGAACTAATTGGCTAAAACTGAACTAGAGTTTACTAATAATGTTTTTAATGACTTTACTGAGAAAGACTTGTGACTGTTTTCAATACCAACGAGACTTTTATCTCATGTGACACATGATAAAATTCTAATGGATTTATCAATTTCCTATCGCGTACTGTTGAGGCTCAATAAGAGACTCCATTTCAGGTAAAATATATGACCCACTCAGACTATAAGGCGTGCTACACACATATTCAGGTTAGCATTATTTTGTGGACTAAAAGCGATAGAGTAATTTTGCGATTTAAGTATTTTGAGATTTAGACATTTTGTGATTTGGACTAACAGCGACGTGGTCAATTTGCGGTCCAGTCATTTTGATACCAACCCATCGGTTCTGCCGAGTGGCAAAATCAGCGGGCTAATTGGGTACTACAATTACAGTAGCAATGGCGTTCATTTTGACTGTTCAACAACATTCATGCGTTATTTACGTTGTTGAGTAGACAATTTTTTCGAACATATGAAGCAATGCAATTTAAATATAAAGCAATTTTATTGTATTAATGCATAGCACTTGTGTGAGCACTGTGACCATGTACCTTCTATAAAGCTACCATTTACCGGGTACGTCTTTTATTGACTTGATATGCCCTGGCGGCTAAGAGTATGTCATGCTCACTCAAATGTCTCGCTGGTGGTGGCGTGTGTGTTGGATCGTTGAGTTCCCTTCAAAATGGTTGAGCTAAACGGTGCTGATCCATGCGTCATGTTCGTGAACGGGCGCCGGCAGTAGGGACTGGTCATCTCTTGTCTGCCTCGGCTTATTTTAATTATTGAATTGTTTTTACCTTTTTATTACGGACGCTTTTTACGTGCATGTCTTTGTACATTGTTCTCACATGTATAATTTCAACATCAAATGTAAACAATAATTGTAAACAATAATTTGTAAACAATATTTTGTAAGATTTTTTTTTTTTTTTTAAAGAGTGTCTGTCGAGTTTCTTGCCCGTTCTTCTCCATAGGAACCTACGCTTTGGAATGGGCAACTAGCTTCATATTTCTGACTGACTGACCCCTTGACAATTCAAAAGTGTCTGTAAATGGTTTAATTGAAATAAATGCTTTGAGTTTTGAGTTTTTGAATGGAATCCTTCAAAATTATTCAGATTGTAATTGAAAGTGTGTTACGCAATAGGGATGATGACTGGGTCAAAAAAAAGCAATTCTATTTAGTCCGTCAGTCAGATAATAAAAACTATTAGCCAGATATTTTTTGCTTTATCATAGTAATAAAAAATGAGAGATAAAACGCATTATTAATAAAATCTACATAATCATGACGTCATGGCACGTTTTAACGCAATGTATCGCCGTAATCTTTTGATAAAGTGAAAAAAGAAAAAGTATGTGTCCAATATTTTTTAATAATAGGTACAAATGACGGACAAAAAAAATTTAGTCGCCATCCCTATTAGGGTGCAGGTCAGCTTTCTTGAACCCGAACAAAATGTACAGCCTAACCAACGCCTCAGAAAATGAATCGTTTTGTTCTTTGACTATCTTATCATATTTCTACAGAAATTGGACGCCTAAGGTATTCCTTTGAAACTGTCTGCAGAATTCACGGCTCGATTGTTAGGCAGCAGTTTGGTAACGATTGTAGTCTTTGTGTTCGTCTGTTTCCTGTTCATGAACTTGGTTTCGAACAATATTGCTATTTATAAGTTTTAATAGGTTGTCGTCAATGCATGACTTTTTTTCTTATTTCTTCTCTTTTTTTTGTGTCTGTGTAGTTATGTAGGTACCATCGAAGAACTTCATATCTATACACTGTAAGGACTATTTCTGCTTGCAGCACTCGGTGGCTATAGAACCGGGGCGGTTACAGACGTGGTCATCGTGTTCACGGGATTTTGTTTTCAAACTACTTGGTTAAGAAGTTCTTCGATAGTACGTGAGAGAAATTAATTGTTTGTCAAATTGTCAGAACTACAAAGTACAAAATAAACTCATAAAAAACTCTTCAACTATCCATATTTAACATCAACCAGTAAGATTTTCAAACAACTACATATTTACAATACATGTATTATTAAATCAGTGCAGACGTTTTTGAGGGTCTGTGAGGACTACGCGGTGACTCAGGGGCGTTAGTTAGTTGTTTTTAATGTTGGCGCCAGAAGAGACCAAAATGTGCCGTGCATCTCATTAGCGGGAAAGCCCTTGAAGCGAGTCTCGAAATTTAAGTACCTGGGTCACTGGGTCACCGAGGACCTTTGTGATAATTTAGACATAGAGAGGGACCGTAGAGCGCTGTCTGTTCGAAGTAATATGCTGGCCCGTAGGTTTGCACGGTGTACTTGTGAGGTTAAAATGACGCTTTTTCGAGCCTATTGTCAGACTTTCTACACCTGCAGCCTCTTGGTCAAGTATACACAGAAGGCATACAGCGCTCTGCGTGTACAATATAACAATGCCTTCAAAATGCTTGTGGGGCTGCCGCGGTTTTGTAGCGCTTACGGTATGTTTGCTGATGCGAGGGTAGAATTCTACGCCATTATTCGGAAGCGATGCGCTTCTCTCCGGCAAAGAACATGTTTTAGCTCCCAAAGCATGTTGAGGGCATTTAGTAACCGGTGGGACTGCCCGATGCTTGGCCGATGGGTGAGACTGCACACACAGGTTGGCTTTAAGTACTGTAGCTATACGGGCATCTTATATAATGTAGTTATTTTTCATTGTTTGTTTTTGTGTGCATTACTAATAATAGTTAAATAAGTATGTACTACTAGCACTATGGACTTCAAGGTCTGCAAATAAAGAATTATATTATTATATATTATTTATTATCATCATAAAAAATCTTACCAAGAGTATTCACACAAAAATAACACTCACCCAATAGAATCAAGTCAGTCAACGTAGCACACGGCCAGCCAGCTTGCTAGTTTTACTCAAAACTAGAACTAACTATGGTAAAAAAATGCTTACTTTTGAAGGAGCATAGTTTTATAATATAATACCCTCTAATATAAGAAATCTACTCTCGTTCAATGTATTTAAAACTCGACATTGTCTGACAAAAAAAACAGTTTTTTGATGACGACGAACTTTGGTTTTTAAATTATTCATGTATCTTCTAGTATTGTTCTCAAGTAAGCGATATTATGTATATGTCTTTATTGAGAATAAGGTTTCTTTAAACCTGATTGACACACTACGTCAATTTTCCGTGCTACGACTATTTCATACAACTGACAATGAATGACGGTTGTAGTCAATTTGCACAGTTAATTTCCCTGACCTTACTTTCAAAATTATTTAAATCTTTTTTGTAGCCTAATCTGTTCCACTTTTGAGCAAAGGCTGTTCCTCCCCGCTTTCCATCTTTAACGATCCCGCACTTGGAAAAAAAGAAAAGACCATGATAAATCATGTAATCCTGTATTTTATAAGAAAAATTATCATATTTACGTTATGAATGAATGTGCTCGTAAATTAGACTGTGTTTTTGATGGACCTTTTGAAGTGTTGGAAGATCTTATAGATATTAATGTTATTCTTCTTTTATTTCTTTATCTTTCTTTTCCCTATTCTCCGTGTTCCTATGTTTCACTGATTGTTATTACCTGTAGTGTATTACTTACTTATTTATCCAGGATAATAATGTTTTTTTTTTATTGTAAAATTCTTTTAAACTTACGCAATTTTTTTCAATTTTTGTAAATGTGAGTACCATGGAGTCGTTTACTATGTTACGAGTATTATGTTGAATGTTGACATGAAAGATTAGCGAGCTGGCACCGACAAAAATCAGCCGCTCCCCACCACCCGCCGGGCCCTGCAGGTCGCGTCCGTGCCTCTGACCCACGGTTGTGTCGTTGTAGCTGCCACGTCGCAAAAATCGTGAAAAGTAAGTTTTAAAGGTTTTTTTATGATACCTGTATTTTGATAATTCTTTTGTATTTTAGCTTGGGTTTTTTATGTTTCGAAAGCTCAATAACTAACGATTGAAACCATGGCGCTGGTAAAACTAATTTATTTGTGTTTAGCTTCTGGATTTTTGTTTGTATAAAGATTGGGAGGATTTTTCTCACTGAGGGGATTTGAAACAGACTGTTTCAACTCACCTCGCTTAAGTTTTGTATGGGTGATTGCTAATACGGTGTGGTTTATGTTTTATTTTTTTTGCAAATTTTGTATCAGTGTGCCTACTGATTATAAAAAAGGAAGACTGATAGAGGTATGGGGGGGAAATTTACGATCTCGCCGTAGAGAAGTTACATTGCGTCAGAAAAGTCTGCATGATACGGTTTCGAGCTACAACCTCAACCACACTTCACTCTACAGGTATATTTAAAAAACGACGGCTTATGAAGCTATAATGAAACTCCGCGACACTGCGAAACAGCGACTCGTCCGTCAGTTGGATATCCCGAAAAGACTGTCTTTTCATCTTCAGAGGAGAACATACTTCGTGACTATCTCTTAAGCTGCGCTGCTGCTAACAAATTCAGTACAAAATATTGTAAAATATGTTAGAATGTTTTATTTGTATAAATACCTTCAAATTGTACCGTCGTTCTTACTTTACAACCCTTAATTCTACTCAAATATCAATTGTTTCAACTCACCTCGACCCCTGTTTCAACATACCTCGGTATGAGGGGAGTTGAAACAAAATGACTTGTTACATTCGAATTCATTTTTCACCACAAAATTCATACTTACACGTTCTTTGTGACAGGTATTTGAAAGTGTAAGAAATAAACTATCGATCGGCACTAAACTCATACGATTAGTGTTTGTAGAATTTTGTGTATGAATTAAAATGTCAAAATTGTTTCAACTCCCCTCGGTCTCCCCTATTCTATCTATCTATCTGTACGATTTTTTTTATTATACTACAAGCTAAAATGTAAACAGCGTTTTTTTTTGCATTAAATTACATAATTAAATATCTTATTATGGTATCCAGAAAAATTAAACATAATGTATGTAGATGTAATGTATGTTTAAGTAGATATTATAAAAAGTATTTTTTGCAATAGTGGTTCCGCCAAAAATGTAACAGAATTAAATTAAGTTAACTTTTATTTTTAGGCTCTACCTCACTTAATTACAAGAAAATTAAACGCATAGCAAATTATATATAAATAATATATAATTTGCTATAATGAGTTTAATTTTACACACGGACACGTTAAATGAAAAAAAAAACGATGTTTTTTATTTTTGCAAAGTTTGCCTAAAATTCGGCTTAAATACCCCGGGATAAATTTTATCTCTTGCTTTAAATCAGGGTCAGGGACCAAAGACAATTTACATTGCGTAATCTGTGTTACAACACTGGCAAATGACAACAAAAAAACAGTCAAAACAAAATGCCGATTGCAGATTGGAAAAATAACTACTTTCACTACTTGAATTTACTGCTGTTGTTTATAGCACAACACGAGCTATTTTTGTAAAGGCATAATTATTTGTCAGGTATTCATTAAACCCAAAATACGTACTAAAATTCTATTTCTGTCCTACTTAAATTCTAATGGTAAGCCTAACATTTTATAGCTCTATTCGGCAAAGATATGGCCTCTTTGTTGTTAGTAAATAATTAGTGGTGAAGTCATTATCACAGTTTGCGTTCTTATTTAGTATTATTGTTGAAATAGAAATATACAGTGGTCGGAGGATTTAGTACTTATGTGTTACCGAACATATAAACACCGCCTCATTGCTCTAGAGGTCGCAACCACGACTGCCGACCATGGGGTCCTAAGTTTTTCCATTAGGAATTCATCAGTAGCCACCTGCGCCCGGAGTTTGGGTTAATTACAATTAGCGCGCCCCCTATTACGTGGGACTTAAATATTATAGGTGAAATGTGGGTGTACAGGAGATTAGGGATAAGGAGGGTGAGAGGATGTCTCGATGTGCTGACAAGATTTATGCTGGTAAATTAAAATTAATGATTGAATTATTTCTAGTAACATCCCTGTGCGTGGCTGTAAGACTCTCTTATGTTTGATCATTTATTCATGAATGCATAAACAAAAACCCTTTCTTACCCATACGGGCATCAAACTGTGTTATGTTAATAATATAAGTAATAAAGGAACTAAAACGACAATTTTACCGCAAATAAACGTTTTTTTTTTTTTTACAATGTTACAATTAAGATGTTGCAATATCTCGTTGGTGACGTCCATCCACGATATTGCTGCACGATGTGTTGCATGGCGCCCGTCAAATAACGGCAGAAGTGAAAAATCTGACGCCCTAATTCACGTTCTTAGCCGTAATTTCACAGCCATTCATGGCTGTGAAATTACGGCTCTTTCGGCGAATCTTTACAAACACGGACACAGCTTAGTCTAGAAAAAAATAATGAGGAACTCTTTTCGAGTAAAACACGAGTTTACATCGGCTACGTCCTTCAAAGTCATGTCATGAGTTGTGTGTCATGAGTTGTATTGCAATATGTGGTTAGCTAGCGACCTCGACAAATTGATCATATAATTATTTTTTTTCCTGAAAAACCGGCAGCAAGTTCGTCATGCTCCCTTAGATGTCACTGCTTGCGGTAGCGTCGGGGGTCGGGTTGCCTCCTTCCCTCAAATATGGCGAGGGGGGTAATGGCTGATCTTTGCGTTAAGCTCGTGAACGGGTGCTGCTTGTGGTGACTGGTCGTCTTACTGATCATGGTTTTGTTATTGTTATTAGTAATTAACTGTTTATTTATTTTACCTCGATGGTCCTAGTTTATCAATTATAACTTCTAGTTACAGCTATATGTAAGCGGGCACGCCCTTTATGCCTGGAGGCTTTATTTCCTTTTTTAGATATTGTTTACGTTTAGTTATTTTTATTTCTGCTTGAGTATAGATCTCGATGTTTCTGGTTGGTATATTGGCGTGTGCTAGCTGTCATATGGCTATTAATTTATAATTTAATGTTTTGTGTTGCGTTATGTAAATTATTTTGCATAAGTACTCATTGTATAGAATCAAGTTTTTCTAACTGAAAAGACAGCTGTGCTGCTGGGGAGTTTGTTGCGCCACTTCTTCTTCCCAGCGAAAGCACTAGGAACTGGTGAAGGGTGGGCATTTTGTGGGACTGTCTTATGTAACTTTGACGTTCGAAAAGTGCTGATTCTCAGCCTAATTTGAATAAATGACTTTTGAATTTTGAAAGTTAGGTTTTTTTTGCTAAAAATTAGAAACCATAATGACTGTTAGTGGCTTCGCCCGCGTGAATTTCGGAAAATATCCCACATAACGTACCTACGTAACGTACTACCGGGATTAAAAGTACGCTATGTCATGTGTTAATCCAGGTTATAAACTATCTGTGTGCCAAAGTTCATCCAAATCAGTTTAGCCGTGTTTGCGCAAACCGAAACTTTTTTTTTATCATTTTCCATAAAACGTTGCCCCACACTAGGAATTTCTCCTGTATCGCGGGTGCATTTACAAACATTTAAACTCACATACACAAATAGCCAGACACGGAACAACTAATTGTAGGTCATACAAATAGTTGTTCCGTGCGGGAATCGAACCCACGACACACAGCGCAGCAGTCAGTCGCCTAACCACTGCGCCAACCATGTCGTCGAACATAAATCAAGACTCGTTCCCAGACCTCGTAACAATTACTTTTTTAAAATATTCAATGTACATTTTTGACTTTGTTACTATCTAAACTTTATAAAAACTTTAAATTCACGGACAGACAACGCTCGATCCCAACCGCTGGCTCTAGAAGCACGAAAGGAGATATCCGCTTTTTGTAGGGATGTTAGTTTTTTATTCCGAGAAAAATCTAACCAGCATCAAACTACACATAAATAAATAAACAACTACGTTAAAAATATGAAACTAGTAACCACTGAAATAATATTTTTAGACCCCTACATTTAAGTGAAAAATTATAATCTATATAAAATATATCTATACTGTAATAATATATATTATATTAGTTCTCTACTCGATGAGCTCTAGACAATGACACACCACATGCCAGGGATAGTTTATTTTGTCAATATAAACTTATATTGAAGAAAATAATTAAATTAATATTTTAATTTTTATTATTTGTTGTTCTAGCGGCAATGGAAATGCTTAATCGAGAGGCTTAGTAATAGGGTTCCGTTTGGCACCCTCCGGACTCGGAACCCTAAACACGAGTTTTCTTAAAATCTTTAAAAAATTATGATATAGTTAGAACCACTAGTTTTTGGGATTTCTATCCAAATATATTTAACTTAATCTGCTATCTAATTACGCAATACATTTTCGTAAACGATTACGATTAATCTGTTTCATTTTGACAGTTCAACAACATTCATTGCGTTATTTACGTTGTTGAGCAGATTTTTTTTCGAACTTATGAAGCAATGGATTAGCAATCTGTTTCAAAACGATTTAGATTCTGATTGATCGTGTATTACGCAATTAGGGTACTGGTTAGAATTATTAAAAAATAAATCATTTTTGGACATGTCCTTTTGAACAAGAGTTCCTTTATCGAAAGTGAACACCAAGGATTTTTGAAAATTCAAAAATCCGAGATAAATAGACGATGAAACTTTGTATGGCACATTGCTGTGACAGGAAAGTCCTGTTATGCAGTATGCAGCCGACAATCTCCTAGGTTGACCTGCGAGATGACATACACAAAAAAAAAACTGGCCCATTGTCATTTTTGCCGATGGGAAATTCCGTCAGGCGCACAGTTGGTTTCACAATAATTGTCTTCACAAATCATTTGTCTGTCAAAGTGAAACAACACTCGTTCCCAATTTACGTGAGTTCTTTGTGGAGAATGGCCTATAAACGTTTACCTTGTTGAACAATTACTCAGATTGTCTAAAAAGTCAATTAAAGATAACGAGTGTTCTCTTTAAGAATACTGAGTGTTTAACATTTAGAATTCTTGTATTATATTCAGCAGAATTTATGATGAAGAGTCGTTTTAAACCATAAAAAACGTCTTGTTTTGTATGGGTATCGAACACATACACAACCCTAGCACTCGCGCTTGCTAGGGTCGTGTATGTGTTCGATACCCAGGTCTAACAAAATAAAATGTAGTCAAAGTCGAGATAGTAATTCCATTAGATACTAATTTCAGATATGTTAGAAGATTAGGTCTCCTTACATACTTACATAAAAGTCTTCCTTTTATGTGCAGAATATATTACTCAAAAGATTTAAGTAGATTGCTGAGTGTGTTGCTGACTTGTCAATACAGCGTGTATCTAGTTGAAAAGCCAGAGCTTGGAACTTTTCCTTGCGTTTTCTAAATCCCAGCACTTTACTAAATTTTAGAACGTCTTATAACTTAATAATTATAATATTTTCAAAGTTATCAAAAGAGTTTGTGTGTTTATATTCAGTTTGGGCACGGAAACCCCTAAATACATTATCTCAAAATAACGTAAACTTTTACTTCGTTTTAAAATGTTTAAGAATAATAAATATCTTAGAAATTGCCATTGACAAAGCTGCACCACAGTATATGCTAAACAAACAAAACGTGGGACGTCGGATCTTCTTTGCTACAATTTGTTAATTGTTAGTGGTCACGATACCGCTCTATTAAAGAAAAGTATTATAATGTATGGGTCCGAGCATATTTAACAAAATACCCGATGTAATAAAAAATGAGACACCACTTTTCAAAAAGAAATTGACAGATCTAATAATTAATAAATGTTATTTATTTATATCCAACTTACATCTATCATTACAGGGTAACCTAATGCGATAGCGTACTTATCTAACTCCATAACTTATTATCTAACTAACTTACAATTGTTATTACTCAATTGGCGAATTTTTGACGGATAAGAATTTAAAATGATAATATGACATCTCTGTACTCCTGAATTGTACTACCTAAATCATTTATTTTTTAATTTAACTATGTTGTCCTCGAACTTGACGAATTTATAATACTAGTTTATTAAACTTGTTATTATGTATTTTATTGTGTCTCTTTCTAATTATTTACTGAATTTATTTTTGACATGGTAAACTAGTATTGATTTATTGAATGTGTTAATAATATTTGAGTCTTTATTATTATAGCTTAAACTGTTTGCATGTCTTTGTTAAGGTAGTTAGGATAAGGATCATTTGAAACTTGACATTTGTAACTTGTACCTACTTTCTGTGCAAATAAAGAACTATTCTATGCTATTCTACAATACCACCGCATTGAGATCAATATTTGTACAACGTACGAATGTTTGTACGACCCGTAGGTCTTCCTACGATCCGTAGATATACACTGGTAGCTTTGGTTCGTTTCAAGACCCGTATCGACATTTGTGTTACAAAGAGGAGCCTGCTTATCCGAATTGAGTGCATAGATAAAGGAAATATTTTTATATACCTTTATAAGTGGATAGTGGATAAAGTTTGTTTAGTTGTTTTGTTAGTTGATGCATCAGTTTAATTTTAGATACAAGTTTCGCCTTATGTATGTTTGAACTCTTTCAAAAATGGTACAAGCAATAGAAATGGTTTTTTTGATACGGGTTTGTTTTTACTAGCAGCCCGCCCGGCTTCGCACGGTTTTTACGACTTAACAAAACATCAATATTTCTTTATTAAATGGATATTTATCATTCATGTAAATTTTCTAAATGAGGCTGGAAACTGCATCAAAATCCATTGTATCTAAGAACGGAGCGGCCACATAGACAGACACGAGAAATGAGTTTGTTTTATAGGAACTTAAAGGTAGATATAGATTTTCCCTTGATTTTCTATAGGATACATGCCAGTAAAGTCAGATGTGACGTATGTTTACAGATCGGATCGGTTTTTGATCTATAATCCATCATAAAACTTCAGCGTGCTAATTAATTAATCCTTTAAGCAAGGGATTTTCAAACTTGATTGGTCTGTTTATTTAAAACATAAGACGCCAAGTCAATGCCATTAGTTGAAATTGAAAATCAATGGGCAGTAATAGGGATGATGCCTGAGTCAAAAAAAAAGATATTCTATTTAGTCCGACAGTCAGATAATAAAAAAATATTAGACACATATTTTTTGCTTTATCATATGAATAAAAAATGACTTGGATAAAACGCATTAAAGTTGGGGAGTGGGGGTAGATACGTCACAAGTATGTACAAGATCTACATACTCGTGACGTCATGGCACATTTTAACTCAATGTATCGCCGTAATCTTTTGATAACGTAAAAAAAGAAAAAATAGGTACGTGTACGTTATTTTTTCATAATCTACATGACGGACTAAAAACATTTTTTTTGACATCATCCCTATTGGACTATTTTGGTTTAAGCGGTTGCCTTCCAATTTTAAAATCAAAGTTGAAGGAAATGTTTTATTTATTTAACCATTTATGTACACACATAAATAAACAGACAAGATTAAAAGAACAGAAAAATACGTACAAAGGTGATGCTTATTTCTAATGAAATCTCTTCCAGCATACCTGCGATAGGACAGAGGGTAAAAATAGATGTAGACACCGTGTGTAAGAGTAGAGAGAAAGTAAAATACATAAAATCAAAACAATTCACTCAATAAAATAAAACAAATTATATGACAATATACTTACGAACATACATACAATCATACATACTTCTAAAATCTTTTTTTTTTCTATTGTTTGAATCGAGATTAACGTGTTTCACGTCGACCGAGTTAAGAACTGGCAACAATAGATTTTCCATCGTGTGTACTGTATGGCATTCAATGGCTCAAATAGGTTGTAAAGCTTTTGTGTAGGTATGACTAACTATCTGTACGTTCTTTTCAAAGGGATGTGCTAGATAGGATACTAAGGCCCACTTGCAATAAAAATCACGTATTGTTCGCGCGCGACTGCTAGTCAACGGGGAGGGGTCGGAGGTAGGCGCCATTGACAAAATTGACAGACCTCCCCCGTCCCACCGCTCGCATACCTCAGGCGGTGACAAACAGTCGCGTACGGATTCAAATTTAAAACATCGTTCTGTTTCAGTCAATCGTTTGAAGAGGATGGAAACTCAATTATGTTTTAGAAACGTTAACCTAAGCCCCATAATTATACAAGGTGCAAGTTTCTTGCCTGTGGCATACATAAAATTTAGATGTAACAATTGACTTGCATTGTCTAACAAAAAAAAAAAAAACAAAAAACAAAAATCATTTATTTGCCAAAATAAGGTACAGAAGGTTGGTAAATTGTACAAAATTGTTCTCTTATTCTGCCTTTAATTTCGGCGTGCAAATATAAAATAAAGTTACATTTTATTTAAATTTATTATTGATCAAAATCATGCAGTCATTAAACAGATAATCCCATTAAAATTAAAATTAGCAGCAAACAGCAACAAACTAAGCAGTGTTTAGACGATGCATGCAACTTTCATTGTTGCTTCAAATTGTGGTATGCCATAAATTGCACCGTGTAAATTAGGCTTTAGAATGAGTACTCGTACACACCCAAAATATTCAGCCGCTCATGTAGTTACTATTATCCAATATGTGGCCACACTGGTACCATGCTGACTAGGGGACATTTTTAATATGATATATGTAGCTATTCTAAGACCATCAATACTTTTACGATCGCTCTGGTGCGAAATTGTAAAATGAAACGCTTTACATGGGTATAACAAACACACCTAGTTTCCTTAGACCTTATACAAATCATTAAAGCTTCCAACATATTACTTAATCTAATGTCAAATAGACTGTATTTGAATAACTTAGTTCTAAATCCCATCTCTAATACATACATACCTAGATACATTATTTATTGAATAAATAAGTAAAAGGCACCAACATTCACACAGTTCGTTACAAATAATTGAATTTACAAAACCGGCCAAGTGCGTGACGACCACGCACAATGAAGGGTTTCATAGTTGGGATGAATTTATCCCAAGAACACACTTAACATTTGAAAAACATGTTATCCCATACATTCCAACTGCTAATGTAAGTTTGTACGCTTAATGAGAGATTTGCCATGTTATTTTCTTAACCTGAGTGAAATAAATTTATTTTCCTTCTTTCTTTAATTTAAAATCATAAATTTGTCATAGGCTTTTTTTTCTTTTGTTGTGGGTTACTTTTTTTGTATTTTTTTTCAAAATTTTAGGCTCAGTAGTTTTGGAGTTATGAGCCGGGGAATGGTCAATTTTCAATTATTTACTTAAATTAATTTCTTAATTAATTTCAAAATTATATTTTTTTAAATTTGAGACCCCCACAGTAAGTCCTTTTATTTGATATGCCACACGGTACAGATTGCAAAACGTTTTTTTTTTTTATTTGCCTAAGAGTTTGCCTACCCCTAAGAGTTACCCCCATACTCAAAATTAATTTATTTACATGTTACTTATCCGTGTCCGTGTTTCACAAATTCATATGTGTATCAAATTTCAACTTAATCGATCCATTAGATCCGGAGCAAATTGGCTGTGACAGACGGACGTTCTGTTTTTGCATTTGGCCGTACGGAACCCTAAAAAGGGTCGAATAATTCTGTTATTCCATTGGTCTGCGTATTTATTTAGGTTTGTAACCAAGGTAAATTCCACGATTTATTCGAGTTATTGCTATAATAGCTAGGACACGTCCTCACGTAAACATTGGCCGATATTACGGGCCGAAATATGTGCCAATGTTTGGAAAGGGTGAATCAAGGGTCGCAGCTGAATATTGCCACATTCACAACGTTCGGCAAATAGATTTGTGATCTCTGTAGGTTACTCAAAAATCAATCAATCTGCCTAGCCTTTTCCCAACTATATTGGGGTCGGCTTCCAGTCTAACCGGATGCAGCTGAATACCAGTATTTTACATGGAGCGACTGCTTATCTGACCTCCATAACCCAGTAACTGGGTAATACGATACCCCTTGGTAAGACTGGTTGTCAGACTTTCGGGCTTCTGACGACCCGTAACGACTGTCAAAGATCCACGAATGACAACCGGGACCAATGGCTTATCTCTGTAGGTTACTATTACAAAAAATAATGTTTCTGCCCATTTTATCTAATAATAATAATTAGGAAGAGTGGTCGATGATATGCTATAAAAAAATAAAAAAATCGAAAATTTGAGAATTATATTGAAAATTTTATAATTAAGGTTAAGAAAATTTTTCGTAAGTGGTAGGATATTTCGGCTCAGTATCTTTTCCGAAAAGATAAATGAGTCCGAAAAGCAGGGCTATTAAAAGGATCAGGATATTAAAATCCTCAGTTATTTGTGACATCGTTCCTTAAATTATTATTATTTATTTATTTATTCAGACAAAGTCCATAATTGTTAGTCACAAAAAAATATCTTACAAACTATGTCAGTACAGACATTACAAGTGGTAAGTACATAAAAAGTGAGTAGTCATGAAACCTCTCGCTCGTTCAGGATAGGTTGCTACGCTATCTGACCAGAATCCGAACGAAAGCCTTCATGACTCGGTTATACTTCTCAGCAATTACTTGAATAAATATGTTTTAGTGCTGCAGTACATGCCTCTCATTGGACGCGCAAATTTAGGTATCATATTGTTTATGACTTAAATGACGTCGAGTACGCCCTACTTATTTCTTATTTATAGTCTACAATTACAGTGCAAATGTCTGTTTGAATCTAGGTACACGTAAGGTTTCAATTCAGAAACTGTTTCCTAATTGGGAAGCAATTAAACTGACACGGTAAAGGAACACGGACAATTGTTACGGGGTCTCCTTTCTGTCTCCTAGGTAGTTCATGTAACCGATGGCTACTAAGGAATCAATCGAGACCAAGCTCTGCTTCGCATGGTTTCTACGACTTCACAAAACATCTAGACTTTTTTTATTATATTTAAGTTAAATTTGAATGTATTATACACATAAACCTATTAATTCTCAAAATGGTGGTGAAATCCGAATCAGATTCCGTTGCGTAGTGTAAAAGTACAACGCGGTCACACAGACGGACATCAGTTACCAGTCTTTGTGGTGCTTTTACTAAAACTTCCCAAAGTCGGTGAAAAAACAAAAAGGATTGTTTGTACCTAAATAAAGAATACCTATTATGTTTTAGAAGCATCACAAACACTGCTGTTAATACATATACATATACAAACACACAATACCACATCCAGTGCAGGAAAATAATTGAAGAATATAAATATCTCTATCTATACCTACATATTATATCTAAATTAAAGTTGCCTTTCGTATATTTCTGTATGACCACATTGTTCTTCTACAGTACGCAACGGATTTAGATACAGTTTTACCATAATTTATAGAACATATTCCGGAAGGTCTATGTGTACATATAAAACATTCATATTAAACTCGATCGAAATCTCGATGTTTTGTCAAGTCATGCCATAAATATTGTCATAAAGCAATTTTTTTTTTTTTATTGCAAATAATATTTATTACTTTAGTTAAATACATAAATATAAAACAATTTAAAATATAAAAAGCTTATTCGAAGTGGTTTGCATTGGCTGCAATACAGTTCTTTAAAAGTTGAGGCCAGTTATCAATAGAAGCACGCACTCTTCCCATGGGAAAATTCTTCACTGCCAATCGTATGGATTGTTTTAGGCACTCCAAATTATCATGGCGTATAGAGCAAGGCGTACTCTCTAAAACTGACCATAAATCATAATCCAACGGATTAAGATCGGGACTAGACGACGCCCAGTCTTCAGCTCTGATGAAGTCCGAAACGTTCACTTCCAACCAAGACTGCGTGGACCGAGCTTTATGACCCGGTGCCGAGTCTTG
The DNA here is from genome assembly GCA_963853775.1 of Xanthia togata. Classification (NCBI taxonomy): domain Eukaryota; kingdom Metazoa; phylum Arthropoda; class Insecta; order Lepidoptera; family Noctuidae; genus Xanthia; species Xanthia togata. The sequence goes on along the minus strand of OY970797.1, from coordinate 2,265,119 downwards.
TTGGAAGGACCATACTTGGTTATTGAATATGGTGTTGTTAAGGGGCTTAACTACCTTCTCAAGAATGATATCTTGATACACTTGTGCCGATGTTTTGATACCTTTTTCACAAAAATATGACTCTGTCACTCCTTCATAGCTAACACCCCACCAAACCATCACTGAAGTCGGATAATGCCCACGTTGCACTCTGTCGACTAATTGGGAAGCTTTGAGCATAAATACGGTCATTTTGTTTGTTAAAATGTTGCTCAATTGTAACGATTTTCTCATCCGTAAACAATTTTTTTCTGTGACCTCCCTTTGCGTACCGCTTCAGTAGTTGTTTCGATTTTACCACCCTATTCTTTTTTAAATTATCAGTTAAAAAATTACCAGTGCGTCTCTTATAAGCTGCAAGTCCTAAGTCATCTTTTAAAATACGCGAAATGGTTCTGGGTGCTATCTTCATCTCCCGAGATAAAATCTTTTGCTTTCGGACAGGATGTCTTCGAATTCTTTCCCTTACTGCTTTGACAACCTTTTTCGTACGAACACTACGTGGACGGCCATATCTTTTTCTGTCACAAACAGAGGAGGTCTCATTGTACCTATTAATAGCCCGGTACACAAACATTTGACTAATACCAAGCGTATGGAGAGTTTTAAAAATTGCATTCGGCTCCATACCAACTTTGTGTAATGCAATCACAGCGATTCGGTTCTCTTTATCACCCCACTCCATTTTAATATCGCAAAATATCGAACAATGTATTGGCGCCAAAATTAGAAAACTCAATGAACAATCGTATAAAAATGACAGATTCCAAATTCAAATGTAATATCTATCTTATTTTTAATTGTAACAGTATTTATGGCCAGACTAAGTATAAACTCAGATCTTCTTACCAAGGGGATATAAAGAAACTACAGAACGCCACGCGCCACCAGCTACGATGAAATAAAATGAAATTGTTTATTCTGTAACTAAGATGTCTGAATAACACTTACACGTAGTATAAAAAAAAAAAACAAAAAAAAAAAACTTTTCTCGAAAACAGGAAATGAAATGAAATTGTTTATTATGTAAATAGGATATTGGAATCACTTTTACACGTCATATTAAAAAAGTATAAAAAATAAGCTAGATGAGTTCGGCGTTTCCTATCTGACTACTCTGTGAAGAAAGACCGAAAACGACTCTGAGGTCGAAATGGTCTTTTTAGGAAAGAACCACACAGATTTGAGTGGACCTGTCCAGTCAGTGCAAGCATTTGTCAGTGATCGTGGAGTCAAGTCAGAACTTAAGGAGCTCAACGAACTGACGAACAATACCAAAGTAAGGATTCCTACATACTCCTTTTCCTTCTTTCACGTTCATACATCAGGCCTCAAGTCTGCTATTACAATAGTGTCAGAATCGTCTATCCTTGATTTCATAATTGTTGATTTTGACAAGTTTGGTAATCTACTAATATACTCGTATTGGCGTCATTATGACTTTCCGATGGTCAGCCACATGGTCTGACACTCCATTGAAAGAAATGGCATCTATTGGTAATATACAAATGAATGACTGACTTAGGCAGAAATCTGCTAAAATTTTGACAGTTCCTTTGATCAGTGACCTACCATTAGAATGTCATTGTGCAGTCATTGCTTTTAATTCGTTTCGAGTATCGTGTTTGTGGAATGCAATGATCAACCAATGATCAACCATTATAAAAGTAGATTACGAACTTTTAGCAAAATATCAATGGAATCGTGTTGGAATGACGAATTTATAAAAATAGCAGGCTTAGGCCCCTGGTCATATCCGCACACTGGTTGCGAGCACTACGCAGTTACGCACCTGACCTTTCTAAAGAACATCACCAATAAGTGTTAAACATTTCAAAATTTACCCTTGTATACAAACCTGTACCCTAATTACGTAATGCAAAATCAATCTGAATCTGAATCGTTTTGAAACAGATTGCTAATCCATTGCTCCGTAAGTTCGAAAAAAAACACTGCAGCGCAACGTAAATAACGCAATGAATGTTGTTGAACTGTCAAAATGAAACAGATTTGTCTTTATCGTTTACGAAAATATGTTGCGTAATTAGAAAGCTGGTAAAGTGTTACCACCAATATTAATATGAAAGTCTTACCTAATAGTGTGAAAAAGCTGGGTCTTATGTAGGTAGGTATGTAATTTTAAAAGTTGTAATATGAAACCTTTCTAGTTATTGCGTGCAAATATGAGACAGCCTGCAAGATTTTATATTAAAAAGACTCCACTTGTTCCAATTTCTATATTAATATAACTTCGAAATACTTTAGATTGCACAATCTGATTGGTCCCTTACAAGCAGACATAATGAAATCCGCAAAAAATGCTTTTAGCAGATTGTGTTTGAAAAAATACGTAACTGTACATGTGGCTAAACATGCCAATGTGTTTTTTTTTTAATAACAAAATCCTCCGCTGAATAAATTCAAATAATGTATGTGTAGGACCGAAGGGAAAGACAGAATTGTGTGTGGAAAGGGGAGAGGGCGGACATTGCTCTCTAGGGGGACAATACAGGCTAGTTATATTAGATTAGATTGTTCTGAATAATAATGACAATACGAAGTGTAATGTTTCAGTTACAGACTCGTAGGTAGCCCGGTACCACCCCCACCACCTAATTCAATAGTATGTAATTTCAATAAAGCTATTAAAAAAACATCAATTTGGAACTTGGCCATTGTGTCACGTCGCTCGGCGTGGGCGTTGCTTTGATATGTTGCTGTTAGCTTTTACAATAACTTGAATGACTTTAATATAATAAAATGTGACGACGTCACCACGAAATAAAACGTCGAATATTGAAGTGATGCTTTGTTCATATTATGGCATTACGTAATAATGTTGGTCATCATGGTTTAACTATTTTGTTTTCGTAGTAGGGTAAGTCCATTTGCAAGTCTTACTAACGGTTGAATCAAGACTAAAACAAACTGAAACGTAAAAAAAGTTTAGAAGCATCCGGAGCTCAGAAAATAAAATGCAAACTAAGATTATTTTTTACTCTTAGTTCGAGTTGAAGTTGAATCAAAGTCACTGGATCGCACACTTCCTCTCAGTGAAAGTCAGGGGCACAAATAAAACCAAGTATTGCTGGCCCAATATTTCACAAATTGCACGGAATTTCGTTGGCTGGGCTATCGCACGGTGGATATGATATACCTGTGAGATCACACCGTGCACGTATTTTGACTGTATTAGGGCAGAAAAGTTTTGCGAAAAAGTTGACTTCATATTCGGTGAAATTGTGACTTGTAGATCAAAAAGGAAATATTGCTTTAAAGTGGTTGTAAGTAGACTTATTAATTAAAATTGTATGTAATTGTAGTTGCTATCAAACCTATCACGTTTTTCAGTGTCATATTCTGCTTTAAGAACCTCAAAGACATAAAACAGTAGTCAGTTTAGTGGATATCGCACACCTAGATGAAGGGTGGCACAAATCAAAATAATCCAAAATCGAGTTATTGCGATTATCGGAATCAGCGTCGAAAACCACACTAACTCCAAAGACACCTGTGTACAAACTCCATTCATAAAAAACTAGATGGCGCTCTAAGTCAGTCTTTTTGAGTAGCCCACGGTCACCCCCCACCAACAACAGTAACGCATCACCAGTTATGACATGTCAGCCGCAGGGGAAGATGCTGTCAATACGCACAAAGAGTAAATTATTTCAACTTAGTTTTGTATTCGTGGCTAACCCCAGTAAACAAGCGTGAATTATTTTGAGTTGATTTCGTATTCGTGATTGAATCGGTCTTGTTTCTTTGGTGTTCTTCAAATTATTTCCACTTACCCCAGTATTGCTGAAAAATGTAAGTAATTGTTGTTTTACTAACTAATAATAGTTTAGTGTTGGTGAAATTATTTTACGCTATTTGAGTTGGTCCGTTATTGCTGGTTAAATTTAAATTCGCTCTTATTCTAAAACAGTAAATGCTATTGTTTATTTTGTTAAAGGAATATTTAGAGTTGCCTTTGTATGTTAGAAATTGATTTTATAATTTTTAATTCTTTAATAATATACAGCAATTTATAAACATTTTTGAGTTAATATAGTATTCGTGAATTTTATTAACTTCGTATTTTTTTGCTATGATGATGAGGGGCCGTGGCCTTTTACTTCTACAGAAGGCGATGGAGACAAGTTCCAATGAGCCTGAAAGCAGTCATGTGGAGAAAGAGCTTCAAGAGAATTCCACAACACCTTCGACGACCTCCAAGGTGATGGAAGAAATTTCGGAAAATGGCACCATGGAGTTACAAGAGAATCCAGCAACGTTAGCACCACCATCAGCCAGCACCCAGGTGAAACCATCGTACTATATTTTCACCGGTTAACAGCGAAGGTAGCGATTCAGACGATTCAGATGAGGATCCGCTCTTCAACCCACCTCCCAAAGAGAGAGTTCACCGTCCATCTCTTGTCGTTACAAAAAAGAGGTACCGCTCCTCCAGTACTACCTCCTCCTCCAGTTCTAGTAGTTCCAGCAAGACTTCACCACTAACTCGACTCTGCGACTCTGTGCCATCTGCCATGCCGGATTCTACCAATCTTTTTAACGAGAATCCGGTTACTGAAGCTTCTACCTCTCAACCGATCTTAGACCAGTCTGCTGATCCTGAAAGCCTTCAAAGGGGTAAGAAAATGACAAGAAAAAGGTCTCGTTCCTCCAGCTCCTCCTTTAGTTCTAGCTAATCATCTAGTAGTTCTAGCTCGTCAAGCAGCAGTTATACAGACATACGTAGTAACTCTGTGCCGTCGGCCATACCGGATTCTCCCAATCTTTTAAACGAAAATCCACCTGCTGAACCTTTTGCCTCTCAACCGATCTTACAGGGTCTAGTACTGATTAAAGAGATGTTAATGCTCGTACCTAAATTACTTATAAGAAAAATGTCTACTTTGTTAAACGTTTTACTAACCTGTTCAAAGTTTAATGGATCTCAAATTAGAATAATGAAAGGTGTTCATTATATTTTCCGAGGCATTTGCTAAACCAGTGCTGTTTTTGATTACCTTTAATATTATAATACCTAATTATTAATACAAAATAAAGATGTGTCTTAACTGAAAATAATGTTTTACTTCATTATCATACAAAATAATAATTTAGATATACTACTCTTTCTGTAAAGATTATAAAATAAAAAATCAGTTTAGAGGATTAATTTTAAAAAAATCACTAATATGGAATCAATTTCAGTTGATAAAAATATTAAACAATGATTTAGTCACGATTACTAATATAACGCGAAAAAAAATTATAAAAATGATATACGTGTATTTGAAGGTAAGGAATTGAGCAAATTAATATCTTAGTAAATTAATATACAGCATCATACAACAATAATTTAAATCGGTCAAATAGAAAACGAGTAAAACGTTTTTTGCTGTTCCTGAAAAAAGAGGTTTTTTGAGTTGTGCTACTCTTTATCTAGGTGTGCGATATTTAAATTGGAGCTGGTGGATAACATGGAATTACAAAGCCACAAACTTGCTCGCATTTAAAAATACTCGATTTATTTTTACATGGAGTATTTTATTATTTGATTTAAGCTCCTTCTTAATCAAAGCTCCTTCACATGTAATAAATGGCCACAAAAGGGATGTTTGAAAGTAAAAATCTCAAATACCCCAGAGGAGTCGCATACGTTTTGTAAATTCCGCTAAAAAAGGTTCATAATATTCACGAAAATTTCATGTCCCTAGCAAATAAGTTCAATGACCTACCAAAATTGGTTTTCAAGAGCATTTTATTAAATTTATGATATGAGCGTGTTTTGGGAAATATCATCAATCTTTGTACTGTACTTCAGTACTTCACATGATATGTCGTCACAAAATGTACGGTAACCATTTATCTTAATTATTTGGTTCTCACGTTTCGTATCGTGTGTTATTGGCGATCATTAAGGAAAATGATCGAGTGGAAAATGTTTGTGGCATAATTTGCTTGACTTTGACGGTAAGTTTACCAAGAAATGTTTTAGGTATTTTTATTGATAATCTGTGTTTTTAGGCTAGTTAAAATAAATAGAAACTAACTAAATTGCTATTCTGGTTAGAAAAGGTGACCGAGACGACGACTTATAGAATATTGTGGAAGAAAAATATATGTTTTGCCAACCTTATTTGTAAAAGACCGTGTATGTGAAATATATATTATTAATATTTTTACCAATTTTTTCCACTTTTATTTTCGTGTGGTTAGTGACTAACCTGGTGTCATAGTTTTAAAGCCGCCCATGCGCTGACTTGGCTTCACATGCCGTCGAGAAATATCTCTCAGGCACGGTAAAGGAAAACATCTTGAGGTAACCGGCATAGTTACATCACGATGTTTTTCTTTACCGTTTTTAAAGCAATTAATGATAAGTTTATGCACGCACATGAATCCGAAAAGTCAGATGTGCGTACATTGGGTCCGAACTCGAGACCTATGACTTGGCAGTCCGACGCTCACACCACTACTGAAGCTAGCACACTGTATATACTCGAAGAGTGAGTTTGCACACTTACTATTGTTACTTTTGAATAGGTACATATTAGATTTCTACGAGGATCCATAAATTCGGTTCAGTAGGTACGAGTAGGTACTGTAGAGTTTATAACCTACTTGGTGCTTCCATGCAACCTCCGCGAGTTGGTGATATGTTGATGGCATAATTATGAGACAAGCTCTATTTTGTATTAAAAATAGAAAAAAATGCTCAGCCAGGGGTCAGCTTAGGGAGCTGACAGGGATATCTTGTAAAATTATACGAGCATAAATTATTTTGATTGATTTCAATAATTACGCTATAAAAGTAGGTAAATAGGTAGGTTCATTCTTCGAAGTACCTCTTCTACAGTACCTACGTCGTGTAGTGTATGCTAACACCACTATACAGATGTTTGTGACTTTAAAGTTTAAATAAACAAAATTAAATTAGATTAATGAAAATTAAATTACCACTTTACAAGTTCAGTTTTGACTCCGAAAGAATATTTCTCTTCATCATCTGCACAGTTTTTTCACCACTTTGTTGGAGTCAACTTCCAGTCTAACCGAATGCAGCTGAACACCAGTATTTTACATAGAGTGACTGCCTATCTGACCTCCACAACCCAGTTGTTACTAGGTAACTCGATACCCCTTGGTAAAACTGGTTGTCAGACTTTCGGGGTTTTGACGACCCGTAACGACTGTCAAAGATCCCATCACAAAATATGACAAATTCAAATTCAAATTATTTGATTTCACATAACCTACAAGGGCACTTATGAAACGTCAGAAGCTAGGTGCACGGTTCCAATTGGTCGTTTCCTATGGAGAAGAGCCGGCAAGAAACTCCACGGTTACTCTTTTAAAAGTAAATGGTATTTACAATCTTTTCAAGTTAGTGTTTATAGGTATGAGAGGACACTGTAGGCCTATCAACAAGTACCAGGTACTTAGCAAGATAGAAAATGATCGACAGATCTACAAGTCGGTTAAGCCTACAACGTTCTCACATTCACAAAATAAGAGAATCTATATAAAAAAAAATAAAAAAACCTATTTAAACCAAATGACATGACTGCCACTAAAGCTGTAACAAATCTAATTTAATAAAAAATATAGTATATTAAAGTTATATAATGTCAAATAATGAAAAGTATATGTCAAAAAAGTACGTAAAAGAAAAAAAAAGGTAAAATAAAATAATCATCTTAATTTGGGAGCAGTTAATAGACATTTACATAGTAACCAGTTTTACATACGAGTAGTAAACATTTAGACAGCCAGCAACAATGGCTTAACGTGCTTTCTGAGGCATGAAGGGGTCTTGTAAAGATGGTCACCCATAAAAACCTTACCGCGGCAAGCCTAGCATAACCTGATCGATCGACCCGAGCGCCTGTTATTATGTAGCCACAAGCCCTCAAAAATATTTCGTTTTGAACACAATAAAACACAAAATTTACTATTTTATTTACAAAAGTGCCGATTGTAAGTTATAAATCAACTAGCTACTATTCAATAAAACATAAAACGTTGAATATATTACTTCTAAAAAACATTTTTCATGACGCGAAATTCTTCCATAAATTATATCGGCAAACCACTTGTACATTCAGAATCTACACATATTTTACTGAATGTATGATATTGAATGTATATGTAAATATATCCAATATTTCTCCGAAGAATTTTATCACTATGAAATTCTTTCATATAGACATATAATAAAAATGGACACGTTATTGACCTCAAGGAAGGCAATAAACTGTCTTTTACGATAAAAATATCTTCGTTGACACACAAATAGCGTCGATCATTCGCCGGTCACTGACACTACCAATGATCTCTACTTACTCCCGAATGGACATTAGCTTCATTACTTTGTTTTCTACATTTTTTGTTTGACCTCTCTACATTTTTGTTTGACCTCTTCATATTTGATCTTCGAACCAAAAGCACCTTTGGGTCTACTTTGGGTTAATTCTTTTCTTTTTAAATCCATCTTTGTTGGTTTGCTGTTGCCATGGAGTTGTACGTAATCCTTGGCTTTACCATTGAGGCTAGAAGCCGAAAAAGATGAATTGATGGTTTGGAGGTTGAATAAAAATATACTTGGTACGGTCAGCGAGATAAGTAGATTAACACTGTTACTTTTACACATCATTTAATTTGACACAAAATTATTTGATACATTTTTTTCAGCCTACTTATGTAAAATAGCTAAGAGTTCGAACCCAAGGCACGCAACTCTGACTTTTCAGATTCATGTGCGTATTATATAATTATCACTTGCTCAAAAAACGGTGAAGGAAAACATCGTGAGGAAACCTGAGAGATATTTCTCGACGGCATGTGAAGCCAAGTCAGAGGCCCGTGGGCGGTTTTAAAACTCTGACACCAGGTTAGTTTACTAACCACATGAAAAGAAGAAAAAGCTAAGAGTTAATATTATTTTAATTTTATATGTTCTGTTTCGATTTTAATTGATTATTAAACTTAGGTAATATTTAAGATTAAAAAAAAAACTGAAGTGTTATTCGACTTTTGTCGGTAACTGTGCCTAAAAGAAAGAAGTGCTACAGACCTGTTGTTCAACACCTCATACTGCAGAAGCGGAATCTTTGCTCATGTGGCATTTATTGATGTGGCAACATGTCAAAACATCGAGATATCTGAGCTATATCTAAGTAAAAGTAAGTAAGTAGGTAGGTTTATGCGTAGGTACGCATAAACCTGCCGGAATAAAATTTCTAAAATGATGCTGAAAATCATATCCAAACCAATATGGAGGTTGAAAACCACTAAGCAATCACACAGACACATGAAAATCTAGTTTAATTATGAAAAAAGTATTTTCTATGTTGCTCTAAGAAACCACTCGTTTATTACAACCCTATTAATGATATTGAAATCATTCTGCTCTAAATTAAAGCTTTCACGCGGCGCATAAGATGTCGTCTGTGATATTTTGTCGTTATCTTTGCTGTAAGTAATAACAAAAATGAAAATGATTCACCGTGCCATTAAACAGCCATTAGCTTTGCTAATTATGCTGGGGACCCACAAGATGAAGATTAGCTTTTTCACTCCATGTTTCAGTACCTAATTAAAAACTGCTCTCAAAAGATAAATGTTGAGCCAAAAACTTAATCCGTCGGGTTTTGCTCATGTTGTTGTTTTTTTTTTACAATTAACTGAAATAGAGTAGATACCTCATTACCAACCACATTTTGATTATATCAAAGTACAAGAAATACATCACTATCTATTACTTATTATAAAGTAATTAAAGTCTATTTTGGTGTTTATCTGTGTGACCGCATTGTTCTTCTAAACTACGCAACGGATTATGATGCGGTTTTGACCAGTATTTAGGGAATTTACCCATTGTGGAAGGTTTATGTCTAAGTATACATTAATATTACAATTACAATAAAGAAATGTCAATGTTTTCTTAAGTCATGAAAACCACGCGAAGAAAGAGCGGGTCCCAAAGGAGACGGAAATGATTACATACAATCTTGGGCCTGAATGTAACGAGATGACAATGGTGTGAATTAATAGATTTAAACTTATCAGTCCCTCACGATCCGTAGTTTCAACAATATCCAATCCAAATTCAGGTGGCGGTAAAATCCAAAATAATAACAATTTCAAATCAAACGTGTGAGCGATCTTCGGGTTCCAGTGTAAAAGCAAGAGCCGTAAAAGGGAGGCAGGGTCAGAATCCGTAAAAGACAAAGCAGTGGTCGTTGAAAATGAGAAATAGTCGGGAAAGCACTCAAAATGCATCGGAAAAACCAAGAAGCAGTCGGCAACTGTCTAGTGTCAATGTCAGTCAGATTCCATGCCAGTGCCATAGACTAAAAATATACGGACTGATTTTAATCGTTATTAAATTGATAATTATTATATTGGTTTTTCAGTAATTAATTAATATTTTATTTATTAATATGACTATAATGAAATGCACTATATTGTATATAAATTATAGTGCCTTTAATGACTGAGTTAATAATTACCTAGTGCTAAAGTTTTATTTTTATAATTGTGTAATCGATTACTCAATTAATCGATAATCTCATAAAAACTATCTTCCTCTTATTTCTCAGCTTCCCGATTTAGAATTGAGCTATTTTTGGTATTCTGAGATAAAAAATATCTCATTTTTTTAGATCATATCTCAACTTATTACATCTGTGGTGCATTTTCCATCATCTTTAAAGTGTCGATAAGTTTTAGTTTAAATCAGAGGGTTGCTAGTCTAAACTAAAACTTATAGACACTTTCAAATTCAAATTCATGTATTCAACTTACACATACAATCATACAAGTAACATAGCATGAAATTCTTAACCAACAGAAAACTTAGACAGATTTAATAGCGGGTCCCAAACTAGGCACAGCCTGTATCTTGGTGACCCAAACGATGTATCTTGGTCACTTTTGACACAACGCTAGTATAATATCAGTCTTACGGCAAATTCCATTCACAATGTTGTGTTTCAGTTGTCTAACCTAAACACTGATAAGTAATAAATCAAAATGAAAGATTCAAACCAATAAGGCTTTTAAAAATTGGTGAAAGGTACACACTTATACAGACACACATCACACATACACACACACGCCCTCAAATGCACAGACACACACACACGCATAAAACACACACTATAATAAAATTATGTGAACCAACCAACGCATCCTCCATAATTTTTTATTGTTTCACACACTTATCATCACGCCTGTATTTCCCGAAAGGTTTGGCACAGGTTTACGTATAGTACACCCACGTTTCGCCAAATAAGTTTAAGTCCCATGTAATTTCAGAACAAACTTTTACCAATATCTAAACAAATTAATTACGATTAATTTAGTCTTTCGAGAATTTACCTTAAAAGATCCTGGAAACCTCAAGTAAATTCTCAAGGGGTAGATTTGCTGTAGTTTCTGGGTTTCAATTAATTAGTTACTTTAATTAAGGAATCGTGTTTCCCTGTTGTTTCTTATTTTCTGATATATGAAGGTAGGGCTCGAGTAGGAAACAGGAAAACCTATTTTCTTGGTGAGTCATCTTATTAAATTAGCTGCTCCCAGTAGCTTCACCCGCATAAGTCTCGATCCCGTGGGAATATCGGGAGTCTAACCATGTGTCAAATTTTATCCGAATCCGTTCAGCCGTGAAAGAGTAAGAAACAAACAAATAAGAAAAAAAACTCACTTTCGCATAAATAATATTAGTTAGAATAAAATTGTAAGTCAATTAGTTTGATCGATTGGACTTGTACAGGAATTAAATATCAACGTTCTGTATCTAACAAGTAATATTTCAGTTTGTATTAATAGTTTTAGTTAGGTTAGAATGTTATATTTTTAGTTTTGGAAGTAATAGTAGTATTTTACTTCTTATTTATTTCAACCAATATACTAAACTCGGTTTAAAAAAAAAAAAACTTGACTATCTCATATTTGGTTAGTGCTAATAAAATTGTGGATGGGTACCTGCGTACCCACTGTACGTTTGTGGGCAGGAAAAATAAATAGATTTCAAGACCAAAATATCCGTGATTCGCTTAAATAAAACGTATGTAAAGCACAAAAAACGTATGTATTATTCATCATCCTATTGCAGGAATACAAAGCATTTTAGGCGGTAGTACAGTGGACCACGCGACAGTGCTATCACTTTGGCTTTGAGCTGGCCTATCGTAGTACGGAGTTTTAATAAAATAAGAGGCCGTCTATACTGGTTTTATTACCACTGACGTGCAGCCTACGGTACGTTATTAATAATTTGGCACTCATTTTATCTTGCATCATTAATGCGATGAAATTATCGAAGATCTGAATCTCAAGAGATTAATTGGTTGATATTTAATTGATTTATTCATATCAGCTAGTAAACGTCTTTGCTAAATATTTCGGAGATATCCCTTTTGAATAATTTTATACTTGATACTAAAGATAGCTCCTAAATAAAAGCGGTTTACAGATATACTACCGACTAATGTTGCCCAAAATCGGTCTTGGTCTCGCAAGGCCAAGACCAAGACCGACTTATTATAGCAAGACCAAGAACAAGGCTGACCCCTGCAAGATTTGAGCAAGAACAAGACTAAGCCTGCAAGACTCTTGCGTCTCACAGTTAAGTCAAACTGAGATTTGGGCGTCATTAAGTAGGCATTTGGTTTCAATACCGATTTTGATAGACGTTCCCCATTATCAAAACCGTATCGTCACAACACTAAAAGGTATTATATTGATTATTATATTTAGACTATTTAATAAGTAGCGTGTTACACATAAATATATTATGTTCCTATGTGATAAAAAAATAAAATATACCTAGCATAAAATAGGTATCTTTCTAGCAAAGTTCATACCTTATAGCTATAGGTACCTACCTATAATAATATATGCTTGTATAAGTCTTATGTGCAGATCTAATATTAGTAGGTTAGAATGTGCTTCAAATTGTAACCAATGAAATTATACAAACATTATGTAAGTACTTATGTTTCAAAGTTTATTTTATTTTACAATTCAGCAAAATTCAAAACTAACAGCGAGTCGGAGGTCTAGTAGCACAGCTTTTGCGCCTGCCAATATTATGGTACATTACTCGAAAAAACCGTTGGTCGGTCGGTGTACTTATTTGATAATTTACCGACAAAGACGCCGCGCTTTATCAAAGACTGTGCGACAAGTGTATCACAACATTTAACACTATTTAATCGCCGCATTCGCCACCACAGAGTATGGACAGAGGTATACAAAATGTTCACCTATTTTGGTAGGGTTGGCACAGGAGGATAAAATTAAACGACGTTGAAGATTTCTGAGCAGTAGGTAGGTATAAATTGAATGGTCTGAGTTTCTTGTATACATACATTCTCGCACTGGCTCGAACTCGAACACTACAGCGATTAAAGCTGTCCGGCGAGATGATAATTATGTACTTATAGTATCTTTTACACTTGTTGATGATAAAACAATATAACTAAGTAGGTACTTATCGCATTTGTTGAATTTCGAATGTTAAAGTTAGTAAATAAGTTAAGTTAATTTAATTAACTTGGTGGTTAACTATGCCTATATCAATTTAAGCTCAAAATGTACCTACTCTGTTACGTTGTTCTAAGATATTAACTAACGTGTATAATATAATTACGTCTTGGTCTTGCAGCAAGAGTCTTGCTGCAAGACCAAGGCCAAGACCAGATGTATTGACGCAACACAAGACCAAATGGTCTAAGTCTCGTCTTGGTCTTGCATTTGGGCAACACTACTAGCGACCCACCCCTGTTTCGTGGTTTTAAATCTTGACGCAACATCGAGATTTTTTGCGCGGTGCACTGACATGACGAGGTAAAACTGACGCTCTTCAGAGCCTACTGCCAGTCGTTTTACTCGTGCAGCTTGTGAGTTAGGTATACGCAGAAGGCTTACAACGCTCTGCGCGTACAGTATAATAATGCGCTGAGCGTAACCGCTAAAAGAGTAACCGTGGAGTTTCTTGCCGGCTCTTTTCCATAGGAAACGACCTATTGGAACCGTGCACCTAGCTTCTGATGTTTCATAAGTGCCCATGTAGGTTAATGTGAAATAAAATATTTTGAATTTTGAATTTTGAGGATATTGTTGGGGCTGCCTCGGTTTTGCAGTGCATCGGGCATGTTTGTGGAAGCGTGAATAGACGACTTTCATGCCATCATGCGCAAACGGTGTGCATCGATGTTGCGGCGATTCAGGGGTAGCCCTAACAGTATTTTAGCTACACTGGCGGACAAGGTTGATGGACCATTTATCAAGCTCTGGGCTAGCAGACATGTTCGTGCACATGTTCATGTAGCCAGTGTTGTATTTTTAAATTATTGGAGTTTACTAACATAGGCCAAGTTCATACTAACACTATATGGATCCCTTGCTTGGTCTGTTTTTTTTTTAATTTGAATTTATTTTAATTTGTATGTTTTACTTACACGAATGTGTTTTAGGTACAGACGCCAGCAGGTCAACCTACCCGAAACTGTCAAATTTTCCCCATCAACTTTGAACCTTATAAAATCTGTGAATTGTGGTGAAAACCGCGTATTTTTTTTAAAATCTGTTGTGCAGTTTCGAAGAACTGAGTGGTCACACAGGCACATACGAAAAGCGACTTCATTTTATACAATTAATAAATCAGTATTGAAGTAAGGTTGAGAAAATAAATTAATAATAATAACTGTCGGGCAGTGTTAAAGGGTTTTTTCATCTGAAATGTCTCAGTGGCAGCCCTGAGCCTGGATTTGTGCCCGTTTGATGGCAACAGGCTCGCCCCCTATTACATGGGACTTAAACATAACTGGCGAAATGTGGATGTACTATAGCTGCACATCTGCCTAACCCTTGGGTGATTACAAGCGTGATGTTATGTTATGAATAATAGATTTTTATTTCCCTCCAACTCCAAACTGTAATTGTCCCAATATAAATCCTACAAAAAGTCTTAAATACCTTGGAGTTGAAATAGACGCAAATATAAATTTAAATTTTGAAAATCACATTGGCTTTCTATGTAAAAGAATACGGAAGCTCACCTACATTTTTAAAGGACTACGTGACGTAGCAGACAAACAAACGATGAAGATGGTATATGAGGCTCTAGTGCAATCTATCATTGGCTATTGCATTACCACATGGGGAGGGGCATGTAAAACAAAACTGATAACAGTAGAAAGAGCCCAAAGGATGATACTAAAGGTTAGTTTATCCAAGCCTCTTCTTTTCAGCACCATAACTCTCTACGAGGAAGCACAGGTGCTCACTGTACGCCAGATGTACATATTGCTTACTGCACTTCTCTAACACTCAATCCTACCCGAAGAAAGGAGAAAACGCATAGGTCTCTCCAGGAGGAACTTCGCAGTATGTGGGACGACTGCTGTTGATACGTCCTTCGCGCAAAGATTCTTCCCTTTCCGTGGAGGTGAATTGTACAACAAACTAAATAAAATTATAAATGTAGCAAATTGTAGTAAGGTTGAGTGTAAATCTAAAATTATCAATTGGTTGTTAAAGTTAAACTATACGGAAACAGAAAAATTACTTGAGGTAGCCAAGTAGGCAGGCTAGGTAGTACTCACTTGCGTACTTATACTTGTTAGGTAAGATTATATATTCATAAAATACTTATTATGAAATAAATGTATACATACTTATATTTTATACACACACACACCATCATCAGGTTCGCACTATTTCCACGTTGACAACCACTATTTATGATGTGATGGGGGGTTTGGAGTTCTGAAATACAGGCTTAGGCTTAGTTTAGACTCCAGGTCTCCCATAAATTCCTCGCGCATATTTGGGAGTGGCGCGAGGAGGCGAAACGCCGGGGCTTGACTCCGATGCCGCGAGAAATCGCGGCACAGCGGACAGAGCTCCGACGGGATCTCATGGCGTCATGGAGAGTGCGATTGTCGCAACCCAGTGCTGGGCACGCCACTATTGCGGCGATAAGTCCCCTCTTTGAGGAGGAGTGCGTGAGGGAGAGGCAAATTTCGCGCCCTCACGCCCCTAGCCGCCGCAGGAGGAGACGCCCCGGGCGTCGGGAATCGATTGCCGATTCCCGGCCACCGTAGGCGCAGGCTTGCGGACGGTGAGCAATGGGTAGCTCGCCGTCCGGTAAGGACCAAGCCCGGGTCGACGGCGCGTTGTGTTCGACGCGCGCCTCAAAGATATGTCAGCGAATGAAGGGGTCCGATGAGACCATTGCCTGCCGGGGTTGCGGGAAAGTCCGAAAGGGATACCGTGGCCCCCTGGCATTGCACAGGCAAGAGAAGGAACACGGGTGGATTTTAGTCAGTAAGAGTCTGACACGCCCTCCCGCTCCACCCAGAGCGGGCGGAGTCATTTGATGGATTCCCACCCAAAAAAAAAAAAGAAAAAAAAGGTCTCCCATAAATTACAAGTTTCTGCCAAACTACCTGTAAACCTATACATATATAACGATGTAATTTGTGGAGATGAATAAACGTGTTTTACGAACAAAAAAAAAAAAAAAACTCATCCCTAATGACATTATGAAATCGACTTGAGATGAATTGCTATAGAATCATTAAACCCTGAACGCTTTAAGTAGGTACTCGTAGGTAAACATCTAAAATGTCACGAAAACATTATAAATCACGCAATCAATCAATCGGAAACATTACATCAATTTGTCACTTCCAATCGATTTCAACTCGAACAAAAAACGAAGATTCAATGGATGGGAAATTCTCGAGTCATTTGTCTTTTCATTTTATCATAACATTGGACAGTTATTTAGGTTTTATTAACTGATCAGTAAGTATAAAAAGTCTTTTTATGAACTAAAGTGTATAGAAAATATTGTATCACATAAAAATATAAAATTTTCGTCTCTGTTTAAGAAGATTGTTTTTTAACTTGTTTTTACACATACAAAAACTCACACCTTCTTCCAATAGGGCTTGTCAGAACCTATAGGACGCCACTTGCAACGATACACACTCTTTTGCTTCGTTGGCGTTCATACATCTGGTCATACACTCACGTTGGTTGCGATTTAGAACAAAACTAAAGAAAAAAGTAATGGAGGAAAAAATATTACCTACATGAATATCTATGCAAGATGTCGGGTAACTGTGTAGTAAAAGCTTTGTTACAATTTAAACGAGACAAATATAAAGTACAGTACAACTATTTTCTTAATGTCCCTCGGGAATCATCGAATTTCCGAATACAAACATCTTTCCTCCCATTTTTAAAATAAATTATAGTAAGTTTAAAAGAGTATTAACAACTGTACTATATTACTTACTTTCAAGTCGATTGAGAGCATCCGGTCTGCACCAAGTGCAAAAAGTAACTGATAACTGACGAAACACGAAGTTTGCCGAGGGACATTATGAAAATAGTTGTAATGTACAAAAAGGATGAACCATATTTTTAAACAAAGTGTTTTTGAAACGTAGTTCTTTAACGCGGCTTGCGGTAGGAGCAAACTGGTATAAATCGTCACGTAACGAAAAAGCGTTATGCCCGAATAAGTCGGTTTGAAGTAGGGTTGCTAACTTCTTATACAAGAAATAAAGTATATTATCGTCAAAGTGGGAAAACAAACAGTGTTTCAGAAAAAAAAACCTTTATAAAAATTTAAAAAAAAACACTACGAAGTGAAAAATAGGTACTTACCTAACTTTAATTTCAGAAGTCAGTGTTATTGGTTTTTTTTTTTTTTTTTGCCACTCCTTTTTATTTAGGTATAGCTCTGGATATCATTGAAAACAGTATATTCGTATAGGTACTTCATTTTTGTTGAACAGTTATAAATCTGTATTAAAATAAAAACAAAATCTTTTGACACATGAAACTAGACGACTCTACATAATATACAGCGAAAGGAATTTCATTCCAACCTACGACACCTCCCAATTTTTTTATAATTTAAATTATACCTACAGATTATACCTACTTACCTATTATAATTTAATACGCGAAGAAACTATAAACCTATGGCCTTCTTAAATAAAGTGATTAATATTCAAATTGCAGCAATATACTAAAATATATAATAGATAAGGTGACCTTATCTAAAATAAGCTCAGTTGAGTTAATAATATTTTAGTACATTTTACTTTGCTACAAGAGAAATATTATGTACCTATTATTATAGTGAGCGTGTTTCATTTCATGTAGCTTTTTGTTTGAACTTAAAAGCAAACCATTACTCTTTTATTTTTTTTAAAGGTACCTAAAATGTGTACATTTAGTCAACCGTAAGATTTCACAAACAATGAAAATGAACTAAAACTAAAATATTTTTAATACAGGTGCAAGTAATGATGGTTTGGAATTACAATGTTAGGTATCGAGCCGCCCGATCTAGGTTAAGTCAAACCTCTGTTTCAGGCCATCACTTTACATTTAAATTAAATTGGAACACTACAATTTAAAGTTAAATATAAAATATTCTATTATCAACTATGAGAAAAAAACATATTGCTACATTCATATCTAAAACTAAACCTATGTAAATATACAAAAGTAAATACTTACGAGGGAATAAATTATAATCATGACAAAATTTCTAGAGGTTTTCTGTGTCTGTGTAATAGAGTACCGCTAAATATTTAGAATTTTTTTTACAAAAAAAAAAAAAAAAAATTACACTATATAAGATTAGTAACTTGTTGAGCTTATTGTACAGAAAAGGTCCTAAAAACACATACAATCAATTAGCAAACGCATGTCTAGTTTGACACTTTATGCAAACCAAGTCCTTCCTTAGGTAGGTATATTACATGCTGATATGTGAAATAGAACCTGGAATTAGATAGATGTTAAAATTAAACCGAGGTAAAGGCATACCCACATCAATAAGCCAAATCAATACAAAATAAAACAAAAATAAAAGCTACGAGTACTGACAAAAACGCGCACAGTTCCCGAAAAAAATTCAAAATGATGTTTATCCGGTTGAAATACAGTCCCAATTTGTTTTACCTACTAAAATCCGACGGTTGGAAATGCAGACAATTAGTGTAATAGTCCTAACTGATGGCAGCATTTCAACAAATATTTAATTTCGCTAAATGCTGAAGTTTTTAGGGTTTCGTACCGAAAAGGGTACCAACAGGGCGCTATAATTTAAGCCTTCACGCCGTGTCTGTCGATCACAGGACAGTATGTTTTTAACAGTAATTGGTAGCTATGTAAAATATTTACAGAGACTATAGCTTTTATCGCGAAAAAATATATAAGAAAAATCAAATCAAATTGGTTCAATCATACAAAAACATA
This sequence comes from Xanthia togata, assembly GCA_963853775.1. NCBI lineage: Eukaryota > Metazoa > Arthropoda > Insecta > Lepidoptera > Noctuidae > Xanthia > Xanthia togata. The sequence goes on along the minus strand of OY970797.1, from coordinate 2,245,781 downwards.
TGAAAAAGTAGGCATTTTTAAAAGTATTTTGTTCCTCTTCTATCTTATTAATAGTATGGAACCTTAACTGCGTGAACCCGACTCGCACTTTGCTGTTTTTTCACAATTTGTAAAAGGACTAGTGGAATTAAAAAGAACCTACCCAGAGGTCAAAGCACTGTCTATTGTAATTTCAAAGTGTAGTTTCCATAACTCTTACTTACGGAGACGTAATTATTAAACGGAATTACTGTAGAACTTCTGAAACTTCTGCAAATGACAGACACAAGATATAGATCGGTACTGATATCAAGTCTACAAGTAAATGAACTTGGAACCGTGTATCTTAGCCTGAATTACACGGTGCGATTAATTGCCTGTGACATACCATAGGTTGAAGAAATAATAACAATTGCGTCATCTAAACTGTGTTTAGAGGAATAAGTCATTTGTTGCTTCTACTTTTTTGTATGCCACAGACAAGAAACATGCATAATGTAAATGGGGAAAAAAAAAACATAAAAATAAAAAACTTTATGAAATTAACTCGTTCTGCTCTATGTTCTGGAAAACATTGTCTATAATAATACACATATTTATTTAATTATTTTTGCCTGTGTTGTCCCACTGTAGGGCAAAGGCCTCCCTTCCTCCTGTCCACTCCTCTCTGTCTTGAGCTAGTGTGGACCAATCCTGTCTGTCGGCGTTAACCTCGTCTCGCCATCCTCTCCTGGGTCTGCCCCGATGTCGACGGACGTTTTCTGGGACCCGCATGGTGGTAGATTTGGCCCATGACTCATTCGACATGCTAGCTTGTAAATCAGACTTGCATAATATGCTTACAAGACTATTCACTCTTTTTGTTGTTTTTGATTTCATAAGCAATTGCTTTAAATGATCAACACTTTCAAGTAGCGCCGTAATATTAAATTAGAAATCGTCATTTAAAACTTTTTGGTTTGAAAACCACACTATCCATGGACGTATGTGCGACGCTGTTTTTTGTGTGGATAGTAGGACAGTAAAAGCCTTAGAAATTTTGTTTAAAGTGCCAAAACCATGCCTCACAAAACCGTTAACCAATAGATCTTGACTTACGATTACATTACCGCCTTCAGTTAATTAAAGTCGAATCACTGCATTGAGTTTACACACCAATCACAACACTTTGAAATCGATAACAAACCTTGTAACCGTAACACGAGGGTATAAAATCCTTTGCTTGAACTAATCGATTTACAAAGCCCTTTGGAGTCTGTGACTGACATCTTTAAGACGAAGGGATTAAATTAATTAAACGCTTACCACGATTTTGTAACGAACATTTTGTCGGTTAGTTTTTACCCGACTTCGGCGGAGGGTTATGATTTCGACCGGTATGTATGTATGATAATGTTCATCTGTTCCCTCATAACTTCTAAACTACTCATAATAATTTTACGAATGATCTTGATTGTCCGCTGTTTATAGGCTATGTGACGTCACATACCCTCGTCGTCTACTTATAATTATTTTGGGTACATAGGTATCATTGATATAAAACATACAAAATAAATTTACCTAAACATAAAACCTACCCTAGTTCAAGGTGTACATAATAAAATGTAGCCTAAAACGTGATGAACCGCGGCCTCGGGGTAAGTTTATGTGACCCGGTGCTAACTTAGAGGCCACTTGCCCAATATTCACTTTCATAATACTGTTAACTTGGAAATTTACGTGTTGGCTTGGTTTGTGTTCCGTGAAACAATAATAATATAGTGTTTTACGTGATTAGGTGTATTTTTTATCACATTTTTTATTTGTGTAAGTTAGGTACATCCGGTACTACCCGGTCCATTCTGTAAAAATCTCACCGTGAACACTAAGGTGAAGTGTATTGGGAGAGGTCATATATATGTATGTGTCGTGGCCAGATCTTAGAATTGACCATTTCATGAAATGGCCAGCTAACATTGGCCATATCGTATAAACGTCAACGTTTAATGATATGTCAGTCGACGTTTGGCCATAACATTAATGTAGGGTATCCATCGTGTAAGGCGTAGTAAAAATACCCAAGTAACAGCGACCAATTTGGAAGAAGCGTGATGGGTCACAGTTTTAACCTAACCCATTTGGTCGGGGTGCCACAAAAGCGGCGTAAGTTTTTAATATTTTTAAAACAAATTTTAAGTGTTATGTTGCATTTCACGCCGCAGCAGCGGCCGACGAGTGCTACTTCCGAGTTGATCGCTTTCCATAATATCATATTTAGAAACCCAATAAAAATCCAATGTCTTTTTGGCGTGTAAACCCTACTTTGTTTGATTTGTTATATGCCGCCGCCATGATGCACAACAAAACCAAAGCGACATTAACGCATTGTAGCGGTTACACCGCCACATACGAACTACGCATCAAAAAGACATGACGTCACACAAATCCTGCATCGCGCAATTAGAGTTCACCACGCGAACGACATAGATAAGACTATCCGACATCAACAGTCGGGCAGTCGGCCCGCCAGACACAACACCCGTCTGGTCGGAGGATCCTCCCTTTTCTATGGTGGATGAGTGAACTTTACACCCTGTTCCTCATGCCCTCTAAATTGGTGACCCCGAGTATGAACGTCAATGCAGCCTTCGTGCAACTACTTCAGCGTGACGTCATCATCATCATCACTCCCGCAAGCTTTCGTGAGGCGAGTCACACAGACAGCCAGCACCCTCGGCTTCAACGGGTATCCTGACCACCAGCATGCAGCAAACGCGCATTCCTGGTCATCACCCTCAGCCTCATCAGCAACCTTGGCACAGCACCTGCATCTTCGGCCGGTCTCACAAGCAGAGCCCATTCTACCCTCTCCTGGTCGACGCTAGCAGTCAGCCACAACCCGGTGCTATACCACATCCGACTCACTGGAACGTGACGCAGCGCCACCCCGACTCACTGGGGAATCACCGCAGACAGTTCCGACTCACCGGGAACTATGCGGCACCCGGTTCCGACTCACTGGAACCTCCACTGGCACTGTGAAGCATCGCAAGATACAAGACTCAGCCCACTATCGACCTCCGGTCTCCGGAGGGGAGTGATGTAGCGGTTACACCACCACATACGAACTACGCATCAAAAAGACATGACGTCACACAAATCTTGCATCGCGCAATTAGACATCAACAGTCGGGCAGTCGGCCCGCCAGACACAACACCAGTCTGGTCGGAGGATCCTCCCTTTTCTATGGTGGATGAGTGAACTTTACACCCTGTTCCTCATTCTCCTAAAAACTGTTCATATCGTTAAACGCTGAGCATTCAATGATGCCACATCGTGATGTGCCCAGTGGTCAATGTTCATTTCATTAAATGATCAATTTTAAGATCTGGCTACGATATTTGCACTGGCCTGTTGCACATGTCTGTCACCGATTCAAATTAATATAGTTACGGCTTATGTTTTTGTACATTGTCACTTGTCACTTGTGTTAAAATATTGAACACTGCTACTGCTCATTATTGCCTCCTATTTTCCATTAAAGTGAACTTTAAGTGAGCTATCATTCCACCAGGGATTGACACTTTTGACAGTTAACTTTAAGCTCACTTCACCACAGTGTTCACGGTGAGATTTTTATAGTCTATTCTATCAGCTGGAGTTTAGCATTATATAGGTAGAATCGCATCTATTAAAAACCCAGTTTGAATTTGGATTTTAAATCATAAATGGTTAATAATTTAAAAGGATTTATTTAACCAATTTCTTGGAAGTTTGTCTGGCATTTTGTGTATTGTGTAAGTACTTAAAAAAGTAAACTTTATTCTTAAAGAAAAATCATAAAAGAAATAACGAAGAAAATTTGTTAAAGAATGAAAACAAATAACTTCTCATTAATTTTGAGTGAGTGAGCAATTCTGTGATAAAACCCTTTTAATAATAGTATTATAACAATGACTAGAACATTTTAAAATTGCAATAAGAATTATTTAAGTCATATAAATGGTTTTAATATTAAAATGATTTGGTGAGCTTTCTGTTCAATTTTGTCTGTGATGTGATGATAGATAAAAAGTCACTCAAAAAGCCTTGAGATGCCTAGAAATGTTGTACTTATACTTTTTCCAAACAAAATTGATGATAATATAAACAAATGTACAAACGTACCTGTGTCGATGTCAATTTCCAGTGCCACTTACAAATTGAGTGATATGATTTGATTATTTAAATACCCAAAATCCTAATTTGAAATCACCTACACTCGAGAGCAATGAATCCGGGTCACTTAAAGAATCCTAAAAATCTCGGAAACTAAAAATGCTAGGTTAATGCAATAAATTGTATTTAATAGACAATGTAATACTCCTTAAATGAAGGTATTAAAACTTCTTAGTTATTGTAAAGTTATATCATAAAAAAATCAAATTTGAAAAAGGGCCACTTTCGAAGATGGAACTACGAAATTACAGCATTTGGTTTTGCTTTTGTTTGTAATCTGTCATTTATGTGGGTACATAAACCATGTTGATAGTGCTCTATATTCATTATTCAAGCTGAAATTATGTCGCTTACGCCTGAAGAATGCACCAGAATACTTACAATGCTGGAAACCGGCCGGAGTCAGCGCGATACAGCCAGGACTGTCGGTGTGTCGCTGTCAACAGTACAAAGAGTTCTCCGACGTTACGAAGAAACTGGTTCTAACCTACGCAGACCAGGAACGGGCAGAACCAGGTGTACCACAGCACGAGAAGACCGATACTTGGTGAACACCATGCTTCGAAATCGCTTTCTTACAGGAACTGAACTCACAAATCAGTTTCGACGCCTCGGAGGAAGTAACCCAAGTGCATGGACAGTAAGACGTCGGCTTGCTGAATCTAACTTAAAACCCCTTAGACCTGCAAACGGCCCTAAACTGGAGCGTGGGCATCATATTTCAAGACTAAGATATGCCCAGAGCCACGTAAATTGGAGTATTGAAGATTGGTCAAAAGTTATGTTCTCCGACGAATCAAAATTTATGCTCTACAAGCACGATGGAAGACACAGAGTGTATCGAAGACCAGGGGAAAGATTCAAGCAAGCATGCATCGAAGAAAAAGTAGCCTACGGTGGTGGGTCTGTACTTGTGTGGGCCGGAATTTCTTCTGAAAGTCGCACAGAGCTGGTGATCATAGAAAACGGCTCTTTAACTAGCGAAAGATATGTGGAAGAAATCCTCAATGATCACGTTGGTCCATTTATGGTCAATTTAGGTGAGGATGCTATATTTATGCATGAAAATGCCCGACCTCATACAGGTAGGATTGTGAATGACTACCTTCAAGAGATGAACATTACTCGTATGGAGTGGCCAGCGCGCAGCCCGGATATCAACCCGATCGTGCATGCTTGGGACGAGCTAGGCAGATGCGTAAAACAACGAAACCCTCCCCCAATCACGCTTCGTGAGCTCAAAATTGCTCTCACAGAGGAATGGGAGAATATTCCCCAAAATCGTATAAGGAACTTGGTGTACAGCATGCCAAACCGCGTAATTGCAGTAATGGAAGCACGAGGAGGCAATACGAAGTATTAAAATTCAAGAAAATCGTAATAAAGTTCAAAAATTTCATGTTTCCTATTTTTGTTTTAAGGAGAGACCAGCAGTTTTTTTCTTTATGTAATTTTGTGTTAATAAAATGTATGGTGACTCATATTTTTTTTTACTTTCATTTAAGGAGTATTACATTGTCTATTAAATACAATTTATTGCATTAACCTATCATTTTTAGTTTCCGAGATTATTAACATTCTTTAAGTGACCCGGATTCATTGCTCTCGAGTGTAGAATGTTTTTCATTTGAAAATGGAGGTTTTTTTTGTAACATTTTTCATCAACAATTTTTCAATTTAATTTAATAATATTATTCAAACAATATTTGCTGGATAATGTGATGAAATATAAAGTTACCTAAATACCGGTTAATGTGTTACTTCTTTCTTTATTTTTCGTATGGTTAGTGACGAATCTGGTGTCAGAGTTTTAAAGCCGTCCATCCGCCTCTGACTTCACATGTCGTCGAGGAATATCTCTCAATCATGCCGGTTTCATCACGATGTTTTCCTTCACCGTTTTTTAAGCAAGTGATAATTATACAATATGCACATGAACCCGAAAATTCAGAGGTGCGTGCCTTGGGCTCCAACTCGAGACCTATGACTTGGCAGTCCGACGGTCACACCACTACGCTATCACTTGCACTGCTTGAACTGCTCAGGTTAAATTCTTACGCAGTCACTCCTAACACATAAAACTTTTGAATGAAAATGTAAACATCATTCAAGAAAAAAACTGTGGCACAGGTGTTAAACACACCTGTGCCACAGTTTTTTTCTTGAAACTACTAATATTTAGGCCAGTGACACAACAAATTAAATTGTCTCTAATTAAGTTCTACTTACGCACTGTAACTTTATCTGACAGACGATATGACATGACTCATATAAATTTCATATTATTATTTATCAACAGTGTTCTTAATATTAGTAGTCGATTTCAATGAGTATGGAACAAGATTTTCAGACCACTTACTATGTAAGAATTAAAATATTGATGTATCCTTTCAATTATTTTATAAAGTGTCAACACACACATTAATGACAAATATTAAAACAAACTTTATTATACAACATTTCACATACTATCTAAAGTTCCTACAAAAACTTATAATTACTGCGGTGGATCAAGATCAAACATTATGATGCGAGTGAGTGAGAAGATGTGAAAGGGGGTATCGTTCGTGTAACTCGCCGCGCACGCGGTGCGTAAAAAATACCTAATTTAGCGCAACGCCGAAGTGAAAGAGGGCTCTTAAGCGAGTTTTACTTCGAGCAAGTCTACCTACCATTAAGCCTTTTATTTGGATGAAATCTCATAAAAACTCAAGTATATTGTATTTGATTTCTAAGAAAAAATGTAATATGTAAAGATGTAAATATCCACATGAATGAGCTCAATAATTCAATTACTTATACATTCGGAACAGCGAAACAACGGCAAAAATGATAAGGAATTCAACATTGTTTTGAGGTTGACATGTCTTTATTAACTTAGTTGTTATTAAGGCTTTATTTTGGCTGTAACGCATCTCGCTGTTTACGGTTAATATTAAAAATTTACACCGCTTTTGTGGCACCCCGAACAAATGGGTTAGGTTAGAACTGTGACCCATCGCGCTTCTTCCAAGTTGGTCGCAGTTACTTGAGTATTTTTACTACACCTTACACCATGCATACCCTACATTAATGTTATAGCCAAACGTCGACTGACATAATTAAACGTTGACGTTTATACGATATGGCCAATGTTAGCTGGCCATTTAATCAATTTCATTTCATGATGTACTGAAATATAATTGATTACAGAGTAGCTGTTAAGAGTAAAAGTCGACATGGGCCACTATATTGGAGAGATACATACTCGTATGAAAACAGCCATACATGAATCAAATTTATTTGAGACCAATATAATCAATGTGTAATGTACTAGCAGCAAAAATAACGCAACATCAGTACTTGTCTCTTAATAAGATACAATTGGTAACAATAAATGCTATAGTGAAACATCTTTCATCAACATCAACTGACCTCTAGTCATAAAACTAAACTATAACACTAATGACAGTGTACAAATAAAATAAATATTCATTGAACCTTTAAAAAAAGGGAAATAAATAATAATGAAATCCTCAAGTTGGCATTAAATACAGCATTAATAAAGCTGTCATGTGGAACATTAATATTCACTGGTACCTACATCATAAAATCTGGCAAATGTAAGAGAGCTATCTGACCAGCCAGCATCTTTCCTAATCACATCTAATGTAATGTAAGGCAGGGGTACCTGTGCGGTCCATGGCCCTGTACGGGGCACCGGTGTGGGCGCGTTCGTTGAGGCGGCGGCCTGCCCGCAGGTTGAACGCGTCCCAGAGGGTCATGGCCACCCGGCTGGTCCGGGGATACCGCACGGTCTCCGGTGAGGCGGCAAGCCTCCTTGCTGGATTGCCGCCATGGGATCTGGAGGCAAAAGTCCTCGCGCATATTTGGGAGTGGCGCGAGGAGGCGAAACGCCGGGGCTTGACTCCGATGCCGCGAGAAATCGCGGCACAGCGGACAGAGCTCCGACGGGATCTCATGGCGGCATGGAGAGTGCGATTGTCGCAACCCAGTGCTGGGCACGCCACTATTGCGGCGATAAGAAATTTCGCGCCCTCACGCCCCTAGCCGCCGCAGGAGGAGACGCCCTGGGCGTCGGGAATCGATTGCCGATTCCCGGCCACCGTAGGCGCGGGCTTGCGGACGGTGAGCAATGGGTAGCTCGCCGTCCGGTTAGGACCAGGCCCGGGTCGACGGCGCGTTGTGTTCCACGCGCGCCTCAAAGAGATGTCAGCAAGTGATGGGGTCCGATGAGACCATTGCCTGCCGGGGTTGCGGGATTAGTCCGAAAGGGATACCGTGGCCCCCTGGCATTGCACAGGCAACAGAAGGAACACGGGTGGGTTTTAGTCAGTAAGAGTCTGACACGCCCTCCCGCTCCACCCAGAGCGGGAGACGTCATTTGATGATTTCCCACCCAAAAAAAAAAAAAAAAAAAAAAAAAGGCAGGGAAAAAAACGTCATGCAGCCACATCTTCTGCTAAACAGGCAGGTACGCCTGTTTAGCAGAAGATGTGGCTGCATGACGTTTGCTGTGTGAGGTAAATATTTTGGTATCAATCCCATTTTCCTTCATGGATGAACTGATTTAATCCATGTCTAATTGTTTCTGATCTAATTGTTTGTTTGTATGCTTTTTTATAAGGTTTCCTACTAGTTAATAGCAAATATTGATAAACATATGATATTGATGATATATTGTTGAATATATTATGTTTTTATAGCTCTAACTGGGCAAACAATGGGGTTCTGGTCGAAAAATCGGTAGTTTAATTAATGTTTCAGTTTTTGATGACAGTGATGTTTTTATAAGATCAGTAATATATTTCAGTTAGTAGTATTACATCTGATATTGAAGACGGGTAGTTTTTCGTCGGAAACCATTTTCAACCGACTTCAAAAAGGAGGAGGTTCTCAATTCGGTTGTATTTTTTTTTTGTATGTTTGTTACGCGATTACTCCGCCAATTATGATTCTATTTTGATGATTCTTTTTGGGTTTGGTAGGGCATACTTCAGAAGTGGTCCCATATAAATTTGGTCATGATCTGATGAGGGGTTTTTGAGTTAGCTTCAATAATACGTATTTTTCCCATCTAGTATATGTGGACGATATTCTAATAGTTCCTATCACTGTAATTTACATAGCAGGTAATGGGTATTCAAATTTTTGTGAGGGTTTTGTGTAGGTACCACAACTAAAAAGTGAAAAATAAAAACTTTTTCACAAAAAATAAAACCGACTTCCAAAAAAAAACACTACAACGTGAAAAATAACTTTGATTTCGGAAGTCGGTGGCAAAAAAACGAAAATAAAAAACCAAAGACACCGACTTCCGAAATCAAAGTTATTTTTCACGTTGTAGTGTTTTTTTTTGGAAGTCGGTTTTATTTTTTGTGAAAAAGTTTTTTTGCATACGATGCCGGCAAACGCGCGAAAAAGAAGTGTCAAATCAGTGTTGCCAATCGATATAGAAAAAGGTTTTATTTACTCTAAAATTGCGATGCCAAATACTGGCGAATTGGGAACTACTCTGTAATCAATTATATTTCAGTTCATTATGAAATAAAATGTACAATACTTACTTAATAATGTAACAATTTAATAATTTCAAAATAATTTAAAACAATAATTACATTTTTTTTTCTTTTTTTTTTCTTTTGATAAGAATGTTGAGCAAGTAAGTGAGTTTGTATATTTAGGGAGTCTGTTTACAAGGGATAGGAAGATTGATGAAGATGTGGAAAGGAGTGAAAATGCGGGAAATAAAGTGAATGGTGCTATACATGCGATTGTGACCAACCAGTTGATGTCCAAAAAGGCTCGACTGGCTGTTCACAATGGTGTGCAGGTGCAAGTGAATGCTGGGTGTGGCAAAAGAAGCATGAAAGTAGGATAAATTCTGCGGAAATGCGTTCCTCACGAAGCATGTGTGGTCTAACTATGAATGATAGGCTGAGAAATGATGTGATAAGACAACGGTGTGAGTTAAAAGAACATTTATTGTCAAAAAAATGAAAAGGGTATGCTGAGATGGTTTGGTCATGTTGAGAGGATGAATGAAAGGCAACTAACAAAATGTATTTACAAGGCAGATGTGAATGGAAAAGCCGGGAGGGGATGCCCTAGGAGGACATATACTGACCTTATTGGTGATGTTCTTCAGAAAGGACAGGTGCGTAGTACTCGCAACCGGCTTGCGTGTATGACTAGATGTATGAACGTAAACGAGGCAAAAGAAGTATGTAAGAATCGTAGCAGATGGCATTCTGTAGTTTCTGTCTACCCCCGTGGTAAGAAGGCGTGAGTTTATGTATGTATCTAATTAAAAAACCCTAGGTAAGTTAAATTTAAATATGTGGGTCTGCAAACCCTACATAACAGCACAATCTTATATTATGTATCTATTAAATTAGTAATGCCTTTAAACTAGACTAATAACCACCAACATCTAGTTTACTCCTGTCAAACGATGATTTCCTATTCTGAAATAGACTAAAGTGGCACAACTTAACTATATTTTAGTTTGTCAGCACTAAGATGGTTCGGAGATTTTAATTTAGTGAAAATGACTAATTTGCTATTCTGAATTTGACGTTTTTCACCTAAAATTTTAATTAAAATGGTGTATTGCTGTGGAATACTTTATTAGTTGTCATGAACTAAAATTCACACAAAGACCTCGACTTCAGGTGCAAGAACAGTACTGTATATATTTTTCTTTTCTTTTACTTCTACCTCGAAAATGGTGTCCTATCGCAAAAATTATGAAAATTTCAACCCCTTTTATAATACTCAACACGTAGGTAGTATTTTTTTTAATATTTTCTATACAAAAAGTGGAAAATTCCATATAAAACACGTCGAGGCAGCCCCCTGCGCGCCTCCGGCCCTAATAAAACTCACGGGGTAGGGCAAACAAGTATGTACCACGTGGAGTCGCAATTGTCAAATTATTTAATTTAGTTGTGTCAAACTAATTTTTAATTTAGAGACTTTTTATTGCAGACTAGTTTTAAGATTCTCCTATCCAAAAGTAAGGAATTTTAGTGATAGTTTAGTTAGTTTAGTTCGGTGTACAAGAGAATCGGCGCCATTGTTAGTGTGACTACTAATCATAAGTTGTCGACTCCTCTGTGACTGACAATTGATGCAGGCACTGAGTGACTGCGTTGCAAGATTCTAGAACAATCAAAAGCAATAATCGCATGCCCTATAGCACGTTCAATTATTGCCATTCAAGAATTGCATGCAAGTGTTTACACGTGTGCGATTTCTATAAAATGGCATACAATATTTGAATTCAAGTTTTGCCATTCAATAGTTGCATGCGATTCAAGGTGAATGTTGCGTGCAAGTTTTGCTAAACACAGTTGCAAGTTCCTATACAATTGATTCAAGTCTTTAGTGCGTTTATAATGTACGTGAAATTGTATGGTGCTGATTACACCTGTACCAGTTTTGAACGGAAACTAACTTGCCCATATCGTGCAACAATTTTACGTGCAGTTTAGACGGTGCCAGTCCATTGTTGCTTCAATTTTATGGTATGCTACAGGCAATAAGCTTACACCGTGTAAATGGGCTTTATTTTCATTCTTGCTGATTAACTTTTTGAATACGACATTTACTACTTTTCGTTTAATTACTGATGACGATACGGAAGAAGAAGAATGTACAGAAAAGGTAATGTATTTAGAAGTGCAGTGTGTGTGTGTGTGTGTGTGAGTGTCAATGGGTTTTTCAATCTGAAACTTCGCAGTAGCATCTCAGAGTTAGTATTTATGCCCAGAGGATGGCAATAGGATCACCCCTTATTACATGGGACTTAAACATAACTGGCAAAATGTGGGTGTACGTACTATAGGTACCTCTGACTTAGCCTTCGAAGAAACAAGGCGTGTACCTACACGCCTTGTTTCTGACAAGATCAAGACATGAGATTATGACAAGATTCTAAATACAGCACAACATAAAGTAGGTACTTTATGTTGTGCTGTATTTAGAATCTTGTCATAATTTTTAATCAGTACAATGAACTGTTAAAAGAGACAGAGATAATCACCGTGCTTAGCAGGCGGAGATTTTTCTCACTGGGGCATCTCGCGGTTGACCACTAAGGTCGTAGCTGCTTAACCGGGCTTTCTTGTGACTGCCTTAAGCTTCTACACTTAAAGCCTCCAGGGGCAAAAACTATTCTAATTAAAACTAAATTATAAAGAGCACTTGGATATTCCGTACCGGAAAATTTATAGGCCGAAAAGTAGACCAAAACGTTTTCAGTTAGTTTCCCAGAAACAGCTCATACATTACTGAGATTCGTTTATTTAATGAGTGAAACATAAAACTGTAATGGGCGCCTCGTCTTCCCGAATTATAAATAGAAGAACAATATGTCGGAGCTGTAATGAAGAACATTTGGTTGAAGCCGTGTTACATCACAGATTTAGGTAAGATAGGTTGCCTTGTAACATAGTACACATTGATAATATCTGTGGTGTCAAAGTAAAAGGGGATAAGTCAATAAACACGACTTTTCACCAGGAGCAAATAAAGAAAACGCTCTTTGGTACTAAAATTTGTTATTATTTTCATTTAACAATATCTTTTCTTATTTATCGTAATTTGAAAACATAATTATTTTTATTTATTATTAATTAAAATAATTGACATGTCTCGTTTTTCCTTAACCAAAAAAATAGACGCGTCTCGTTATGCATTATTTATTTAATTTTCTGGTTTTGTTTATTATTTGTTGTTTTTTTTTAATAGAATTTGGTAATATTATTTATTAGGATACAGGGAAAGGTGGAATAATATGGAGGAGGCATTTGCCCAGCAGTGGGACAATACACAAACGGAAAAAAAAGGATATTAATTTGGACAGTTTACTAGCGTTTACTTATAAATAAAAAAAATACTAGAAACTTAACATCATTGAATTCTTCAATATCTGGATCGTCACTTGTGTTTGTGCTAGTTTGTAAGTTATTATAGAAGCCATGGCAACTATTGTCAACTAAGTGAAGGATACTTAAAAGATCTTTCTTTTTTTCTTGGCTTATAGGCACTTGGCACTCATAACATTTCTCAGGATTCAAAGTTTCATCTGCTTTGCCCCTTCGACAGAAATAAATGTCCTTAAGCTCGGTTGAGTTGTCTAATTTTGTTTTAAATTTAATTACACCTGGTTCGTTTTCGCCACTATATCTAAACCATTTCACATCATGCCAAATGAATTTCTCACCAGATGAATCTACTTTACATAGCTGCAATGGCCCTTTAAATCATTTGGCGAAGTTCAAAAACATATTGTTTGTCATTATTATGACGGAAATGTTTGAACTCGTCATTCTTACCAAATTGTACCAATCTCTCGGTACATGTATAGCCATGTCAGTTCTTTTTTTCTTCCGTTCAATTTGGGCGTGGATAGAATCGCACTCCATTTGCGTATGCCCGGGTACTAAAAACTTGTAATCTATTAAGAAATCTGGTTTCAGTTTGCTTATGCATAAAAATATAGCAGCAACGTGGCTATTCTTATTTTTTCCACCACACGTATCGGAATAAAAAGTTACTGCATTTACATGGGGTGGCAAAGACATTAAAAAATTAAACAGGCACGACGCTATTTGGTTAGCTCCACGTCCTCCATCAGCTTCGCTCCACATGTAGCAAAAGCTTTTTTTGCTGTAACAGTCGTAAATGGTTAAATTGAATGTCCATAGAAGTCGTTTGTAAAAAACGATATTAGTTTTTAAAAAGGAGGTTGGGAGACATTGCTGCAGATCTATCTCGATGCAGCAATGTAGATGCAGCAAACACGTATTGCAGATATCCAAAGAGGGTTTCTTAAAAGACAGACCCATTGTAAAACATTTCCAAAATACGTGTATGACACGGGATTGGCCATTTTTTCTTTGTATATTTGATACATTAATGTCAGCGACATTGCTGCAGATCAAAAAAATAAACTCTTTTAACATCGCTTGACTCTTCTTTGTCTTTTTTTTTCATTGAATAAGCTGAGTCAGCTTCAAGTTGGTGGTTATCAAGTTCCGTCTTTAAAGTTTCAGAATCTGGCTGTAAAGCCAGTTTAATTTTCATCTTATATGCGTCACACGTATTGCAGGTATCCATTAATGTCAGTGAGAGCCCTGTCGGTAAATATTTTTTATTAGTATGACTTCGGCTATAATGCGACTCGTATAACGGATACGAATTTATATGATTCTTTATAATCTGCATTGCTTCATCCCCTATTTTATTTGGAGGCATATGTGATCCTCGTTTACCTGATAAACGAGGATCACATATGCCTTCAAATAAAATAGGGGATGAAGCAATGCATCAATCATACTTACGTTCAGTGTGACTTTTATTTAGAGCCAATGACATTATCTTATTAATTCTTTTCATTTCTAAGCATTTCAATACTCATAAACACTAGAAACACAACTTTATGATTTTTTTACGCAGGTCGAAACACAACAACGTCGCACGCGAAATGCAACTGATGGATTACGATGATGCGCATTTAAGGATGAGTAGACTTATCTCGTTATGCCTAACACAATAAAAAAATATTACAAACGCAATAATGAGACAAGTACACTTAACTCCTTTTACCTTTTTTTTTATTTTGTTGTTTTTGACTAGACTCGATTTGCAATTTGAGTTTTACGAAATTGTAACATAAATACTGACTCATCTTCTTTTTACCTTAATATATATTAATGTTCAGTATCGAATTATGCCCGAGCATATACACCGAGGTATGCCCGGCTTGGGCAGAGCACCGCCGTGTCCTCGTGGAGGCGATCGGTGGCGGGGATCTCTCGCGTCCGGCCCTGGTCCAGGCCATGGTACGGAGCGAGAGGGCATGGGAGGCCGTCACCTCCTTCTGCGAAGCAGTAATGCTCGCGAAGGAGGAGGCGGAGCGCGTGAGGGAGAGGCAAATTTCGCGCCCTCACGCCCCTAGCCGCCGCAGGAGGAGACGCCCTGGGCGTCGGGAATCGATTGCCGATTCCCGGCCACCGTAGGCGCGGGCTTGCGGATGGTGAGCAATGGGTAGCTCGCCGTCCGGTAAGGACCAGGCCCGGGTCGACGGCGCGTAGTGTTCCACGCGCGCCTCAAAGAGATGTCAGCAAGTGAAGGGGTCCGATGAGACCATTGCCTGCCGGGGTTGCGGGAAAGTCCGAAAGGGATACCGTGGCCCCCTGGCATTGCACAGGCAACAGAAGGAACACGGGTGGGTTTTAGTCAGTAAGAGTCTGACACGCCCTCCCGCTCCACCCAGAGCGGGAGACGTCATTTGATGATTTCCCACCCAAAAAAAAAAAAAAAAAAAAAAAGTATCGAATTATAAAACTAACTCGTTTTTCAAAATTAATGACTTATCCCGTTTTACCTTAACACCACAGATATCACGCCTGTAATCGCTGAAGGGATAGGCAGAGGTACCTGTAGTATACACATTTGGTCTCATGTAGTAGGGGCGTGCCTATTGCCATTGTTGTTTGAAAATATAATTGGAGACAATATGCTGCTGTGGCTCCTTATAACAAGTACTTTTAGGAAAGTGGGTAGGCAGCATTGCTACACACAATTATGGCTTTAATAGTATAGCCTTATACTACAAAATAAAAACACATTGCCTGAAGAAATCATCATATGCCAGTTCAGAATGTAACTATATTTTTTTATAAAATCCTTACTTGCTGTTTACCGAAAATTTTTTTTTTAGTGTAATCATTAGTACAAGCCATTATGACTTAAATTGCTGTGAGTGTAAAACTTATAATTGCTTGAATTTAAGCTCATATTTATCACGCGCGTTGCTTCGTAATTGAAGTAATTAAAATAAACGCCAGCACTTTACAAAATCGTTCAAAATGTGTTTTTGGTTAATTAATTTTGTGGTTATGTGTAAATTACGTGCCTATTTTGTAATAAGGAGATTTTGCAATTGTAGACACTTTCTTTTTCTAAGGTATTTATTATGTTAAAAAAGTTACCCAGATATTTCTACCCTCGGTTTCCTAAGCAGGCAGGTATTGAATATGAAAAGCTGAAAAGCAGTGTGCCAAATAATTTTGGGTCAATTTAGATTTACATTTTAAAAGAATCAGTGTTAATAATTCTACTTTCGTTGCTGACCGTACAACTAGAAAACATCTGCAGAGAAATTAAATGTTAATCAAATTGACAAACTACGTCAATTTGCCGTGTTATAGCCATTTTATATAATTGTCAATTTGCCGTGTTAAAGCCATTTCATACAACTGTCAATTTGCCGTGTTAAAGCCATTTCATACAAATGTCAATTGGCCGTGTTCTAAAAATTTCATACAAATGTCAATTTGTCGTGATATAGCCATTTCATACAACTGTCAAAGAACGACAGATGTGATTTTAATACAAGGTCAAATTAAATTCGCTAGCGAAACTCCGCCGACGTGATGAGTATCGATATCTAAACATGAGAAAAACAATATAAAAACCTTGTGGACCTATAAAATACTGACTAATAACTAAGTGACATTGTTATTTAAAAGTTTAATGTACAACCTGTGAAAATAAGACAAAAACACTTAAAATTTATCGAGTGTTCCAAAATAATAACATTTGTGACTTTAATTCGCAATAAACAAACAAAAATATACGCCCTATAAAATTATTTTATCCAAACATCTCAAAACAAGTTAAATAAACAATAACAATTAAACCAAAGTGAAAAAGTGATTCATTCAGTGATTTAAATTCGCAACGGTCATCTAAAAAAAAAATTTTGAACAGTCACTGTTATTCTATCCAGTGAATTTTAATTTGCCGCAAATACTCAATAAATTCACTTTATTTGTCAACTGTTCAAGTGGCGCAGAGGTTTAATGTACTTCTTACTTTTGCCGTTCTAGCACCGCTCGATCGAGTGGTCGCGAGTTCAAACCTCAGTTCTAACTTCCATTTTTCGGAAGTCTCAAATTTTAATATTTGTAATCTGATATTGACGTTCCTGGTTCCAGCGGATAACTTTGATTGTCAATAGAAACTTGTAATAATTTATATGTTTGCAATAATAACAATAGCGTCCGCAAGATGGCATCACTAGTAACATGTCATAAATGTAAAAAAAAATGCGAACATAAAAAGTACTGCTTTGTGCTCCGCGTGTGATAACAGATATGAGTTTGATTGCGATGGTTATCCAGAAGCTACTGTACATCGGCTCAAAGATGTGGAAGCGAAAATAAATGGAGTTTTAAGGTGTGCATCACACTATAATATATATATATATATATCCTACTATATTTATATCACACTAATATTATTAAAGGCGAAAGTTTGTGAGTGTGTATGTTTGTCTCTTTTCAACCGACTTCAAAAAGGAGGAGGTTCTCAATTTGGTTGTATTTTTATTTTTTTGTTTGTTTGTTACGCGATTACTCCGCCAATTATGAATTTATTTTGATGATTCTTTTTTTGTTTGGTAGGGCATACTTCAGAAGTGGTCCCATATAAATTTGGTCAAGATCTGATGAGGGGTTTTTGAGTTAGTTTCAATAATACGTATTTTTCCCATCTAGTATATGTGGATGATATTCTAATAGTTCCTGTCGCTGTAATTTACATAGCAGGTAATGGGTATTCAAATTTTTGTGAACTTTTGTGTAGGTACCACAACTAAAAGTGAAAAATAAAAACTTTTTCACAAAAAATAAAACCGACTTCCAAAAAAAACACTACAAAGTGAAAAATAACTTTGATTTCGGAAGTCGGTGGCAAAAAAACGAAAATAAAACACCAAAGACACCGACTTCCGCTAAAACTACTAGACGTAATTGGATAAAATTTGGCACACAGATAGTTTATAACCTGGATTAACACATAGGAACGAAACGAAATACGGCTAGTGTTAAAACTTGCACTGCCTTGAAGGAACAAAGTCTGATTTCCGGCAAGAAAATACTTATTTTCGGTACTCAACGTTGCGTCGGGTTAGCAGCCGCCTTATCACACTCAAGAGTAAATACACAGTACGAAAAATATCTATTCATTGTCCAAAATAACCCAAATGCACCATGTAGCGAAGTAATATGGAACTCTAGAAATGTAAAATTAACAACACATGATATACTTGTAATTTGTGTAGGTGAAAATGACAATAACATAAATCTTATCTTGTCTCAATTACAAAATATATTGGATTTATTTAGTAATAACACTATGGTTGTATTAAATGTCGTAAATAACGTGTTCCTGAATGCCAATAAATTAAACCATTCTATAAAAAAAATATACATATAGTAAGTATAAAAAATGACAATATGTAAAATAAATAAGCACCACACTGTCTGTTATTTGTAAGGCAATCAATTTTGTAATAGATTGTAGCGACTATAATGATAAATATTTGAACCCTAGTGAAATTCGAAAGAGAATAGAAAGCGGCAAATCAAGTTTCAAATTAAACATTGGTACACATGAACCAAAAAAGGGACAATCCCCTACTACTTTAAAGTACAAAGTCGCCTTAAAAGTGTTAAGCATCCTAAAAGTAACGACTTTACGCAACCCAATACAAATGGTTGGAAAGGAACTATTCCCTACTATCTTACTGTTTTAAATAAGAGTGACTCATTTTTTCGTAACTAAATCCAACAAAATGCACCATTTTAGAATATTTCATCAAAATATCGCTAGTGTTCTATCCAAGCTAGAACTACTAGAACTTACTATTCAAGAATAAAGGATTAAAATAATGACCCCGATATTATTATGTATAACTGAAACTTTTATAAAAATGGGTTATGAAAATTATGTCAAAATATTTAAATATGAAATGGCTACTAACTTCTGTAGAGAAAAACAGAGAGACAGCACTTGTATATTAGTAAAAAAAGAACTAAATTATAAATAATGGTCGTTTGTTAACAACTATGAAATCCAAAACACATTTGAACCCTGTGGTATAGAATTAATGTGTGGTAAATTAGTTATTATGTGTTTATACACACCTCAATCTGATCCAACTCAGTTGTTATCAAAATAACACTTTTGCACGATTTAATAAATAAATAAATACAAATCTAGAGTTAGTATAGTTACAGCTGGTGATCGTAATATAAATACACTAAAAAAGGAAATATTGTAGCGGTTACACCGCCACATACTAACTACGCATCAAAGACATGACGTCACACAAATCAACAGTCGGGCAGTCGGCCCGCCAGACACAACACCCGTCTGGTTCGAGGATCCTCCCTTTTCTATGGTGAATGAGTGAACTTTATACCCTGTTCCTCTTGCCCCTAAAATATCACAAATCAGTTGCAAGACTTATCCAATAATTATAATTTGAAAATCCACATCAATATTCCCACGCGCAAATTAGCTTGCATTGATCATATCTTGAACAACATTTCCATTGCTACTGCAACCGCACTACCTTTACATCTATCAGATCATGACACAGCACAAATGCTTAGCTGTCCCTTTAAACATATACCACAAAAAGCATCAAATTACTACGATTATAAAAGAGATTTCAACTCAGACAATATCCGGAAATTCCGGGAATGCTTTTAAAGCCTTTACTGGTCTGATATATATGTAAACACAGATACAAATTCTGCTTTTAATGACTTTCATGAACTATGGTGCCTTAATTACAATCTCTGTTTTCCCAAGGTAAGATTCAAGGTCAATAGCAACACAAATACACAAAAGTGGATAAGTAAAGGTTTAAGACAAAGTTGTAAGACTAAACGGAAACTACGTTATGAATACTATAAAACCAAAAATAAATCTAATAAAACGAAATAAAAAAAAATATCCCTATTTGCTTAAGAAATGTATTTACAGCTCAAAAAAGAACGGGAACATAAAATATATTGAAACAACATAATAAATGTAAAGCCACTTGGACTGTCATCAAAAATAAAATATGTAATAGATACTATCCCCAAAAACAACATAGATGCAATAAAATTAAATTATATTGTAGTTACAGACCCTGTAGAAATAGCTTCTGCATTCAACAATCACTATGTGAATTTAAAGCATGCGATAACGCAACCTCGTGCTGTTCAAAATTATAGGAAAACTAGATATGTCAATTCAATGTTTCTTAAACCAATGTCAGAAAATGAAGAGCGCCAAGAAATAATGTCCCTGTCCAACACCAGATCAGAGGGCTATGATGAAATTAATACTAAAATCATAAAATCTTGCTGTAATTAACTGAATGGTGTCTTAACTCATTTAATAAACATGTCATTTGCAGCAGGAACATTTCCCGATAATTTAAAACTATCCATTATAAAGCCGTTATTCAAAAAGGGAGATAAAATTGATATTAATCATTACCGACCAATTACATTGATAACTGGTTTTTCCAAAATTTATGAGGAATGTATGTTTAAAAGACTAATTGAATTCTGCAATAAATTCCTAATAATAAGTACTGAACAGTTTGGATTTCAAAAAAAGAAATCCACATCATTAGCCATTTTCTCTCTTACGAAGGCAATACTTTCGAATATTAATAATAAACACCTGACTACTGGACTTTTTATTTGATTTATCAAAAGCCTTCGATCTGGTGTCACACAGCATATTGTTGGATAAACTAGAGACTATTGAGATTAGAGGACCTACACTCCAGTGGATATCATCCTATTTAGATAATAGACAGCAACGTGTCATTATTAATAAAATGATCAATAATAAAGATTCATATCTTTTCACGAGTACGGTATCATTACCGTACTCGTCAGAATATAAGCAAAATAAACATGGCGTCCCGCAAGGAAGCGCGCTAGGCAATATTGTTTCTTTTATTTATTAATGATATCATAAAAATAACCAAGCATAAATGCATATCATTTGCCGACAATATATCTATCATAGTGACATTGATACATTAGTAATACAGTTTTGGCTTGTAATTAATAATTTAAAAATAAATTTAGATAAATCCGTTTACATTCAATTTAAATAACAATAAAAACAATATCAAACTTAATATAAATAACACCGAAGACGTAACCCATCCAAGGTTTTATGCGTAATAGTAGATAAAGATATTAACTGGAAAGAACATGTAGATAACGTAAGCACTAGAATTAATAATTTTGTATACGCACTGAAGCAAGTTAAAAATATAACTAACATAAAAACTGCCATTATGTCATACTACGCCTATGTTGAATCACTACAGCGATATGGTCTCGTAATGTGGAGTAATGGTACCAATATGAATAGAGCATTTATCGCACAAAAAAATTGCATCAGAGCAATATGTGGACTTCAACCTGATGACTCATGTCAACCAATGTTCAAGAGGTTTGGTCTGCTACTGCTACCGTGTCTGTACATATAAGAGGTATGTTTAATTGTAGCCAAGGCTAAAGATTTATTTAAGTCAGCAAACGATATTTATCCTAGAAACAGACGAGATCCTCATAAACTGGTATTAAGTGATTCGCCAAGACTTGCCAAATACAAGGAACAATACGTGGAAAATAAAGATTGAGTTACACAAGTGGCTTAATGAATGTAATTTTTACAGCTTAAAAGATTTTGTGGATGTAAGATGTTGATTCCTAACTCATTTTGTCAAAACAGAAATTTTTGCATGCTATGTTTTATCTTAGCAAAACATGTTGATCTACTCTAATGATATTAACACCAATGTATGCCATGTTTTACGCAAATAAATTTTATTTTATTTTTATTTATTTATTTATTGAACTAAAAGCCTAAATAACTATTACAATGATATAGTAGAAGTACATACATTGAGAGGCTTATGCTAGGTAGTAATACATTGAAACCCTGACCTCTAAACTAGGTTAGTACCTGTATCTTAGACGATCAGTGTCCCTCCGCAACAATGTTACAAGCCAGAAATTTTTACAGCTCTAGGACAGCTACTAAACATCGCTAAATAAAAATTTAGGTTATACTTTTACAAATCAAAAGAAGTGACAATATGCCGTTAATGTGTGATTGAGGTGTGTATGAGTGTGTTGTATGTGATGGTGTGTGTATGAATGTGTGTGTGTGTTGTGTGTGGAAAAATTGTAATTAGTTTTATATTTAACTTTAAAGGTTGCCTAAAAGAAGATCCTCTGTGTGTTGATGAGTCAATGTTAATAAGTAATTATGTAACGAGTGTTTGCATTGATATTTTGATTTTGTGGATAATTTTAATACTTTGTTTAAAGTGTTATATAATTTTGTGCTGGTGATGTAATACTGGCGCCTGGCAAACGTAGTTCTGTGATATTCTTGTTGAAAGATGTGCTTATTTCTGCCTGTAGGTTCTTTGTGGGGACGGGAAGAGTGTTTACGGATTATTGTATGGAGAACATAGAGCTGCCTAACAGTTAACACTTCACATTCAGCATATAATTGTACTGTGGAATATCTTCGAGGTCGAGACCGCATAACCTTTAAGACCGCCCGTTGTGCACGCTCAAGCCTAAGAAATTCGCTTAACGTTGCACCCCCCCAAACTGGAATACAGTATGTAAGAACTGACTGACATAGTGCAGAATATACCAGTTTCAGGGTATTACTATCCGCAGACCTGCGTAGTTTTTTAAAAATAAAAATAAGTTTACGGATTCTGCCCGTGAAAACATCTATATGCTTATGCCAGTTAAGGTGTTGATCAATATGAATACCCAAATATTTTACACTAGTAGTCCTAGATATGCTGAGGCAGTCACATATAGGAGGGGACACAGTAGTACACGTGTGGGCCTTGAGGAGATACGATAGAGGTGGGGCAAGATTTGACCTAATGGCAAAGGGAACATATACAGTTTTCTGTACGTTCAGGGTAAGCAAGTTGTTTGTTAACCAGCTCATGACATGTTTCAGTGCATTTTCGGCATTACGAAAGCATTGGGCCCAATCTACTCCATCGATTACCATAGCAGTGTCATCAGCATAGGTAAATATTTTGCAATGTTGGATAGGTATAATACACAACTCATTTATATAAATGAGGAATAACGTGGGACCCAATATGCTGCCTTGTGGCACGCCATATGCAATAGGTAATGTTTCACTCTCATTTTGACCAATTTTGACGTATTGTGTCCGGCCCCTCAGGTAGTCGGAGAAAATATCCAGTACGGTACCACGAATTCCGATGCGCTCCATCTTCTTCAGTAAAGCCGGGACAGAGACGGTGTCGAAGGCCTTAGACAAATCAAGGAAGATACCCACGCATTTCACCTTCTTATCAAGACTTCTAGCTACATGTTCAGAAAGAGCCATAACCGCATCTTCAGTGCTCAAGCCTGTTCTGAACCCAAATTGGTTATTGGATAAGACTTTGTTAGCTTCCAAGAAGCTGATAAGGTTTTTATTAAGGATGCGTTCCAGTATCTTCGATAGGGCAGGAAGTATCGAGATCGGCCTATAATTATTGACTTCGTCTCTGCGCCCAGCCTTGTGAACCGGATGGACAACAGCTTTTTTAAATGCATCTGGGAAGGTGCCTGATGAAATCGAAACATTACATATATGTGCTATTATTGGAGCCAGAGCATGTCTTGCCACTTTCAATATCAGAGCCGGGATACCATCCCAACCAGTAGCACAATCAGATCTCAGGCTTAAAATGATGTCTTCAACGTCTTTTACATTTACATCATAAAGGACCATTGAGCCGCCAGAATTTAAAATGGGAAAATTAGGTGGTAAAGAAGTCGGGGTTATTTTTGATGCTAAATTTTTGCCAATATTGACGAAATAGTTATTTATACTACTTAAAGAGGAATTTGGTGTTTCACAAAGATTTAGCAATTCGGCAGAAGGAGCACGGTTTGACTGTATATCGGATACTTTTTTTATAACACCCCAAGTTGTCTTTATATCATTCTTAGCCTTCGAGAATTCCTCTTTTTCGTAAGCAATTTTGAGCTTTCGTAGCAAAGAGTTACCATGGTTTCGGTAACGAGTATAGGTGATTCTAAGTATTTCATTGTCTTTCTCTTTTTTTAGTTTAGCGTTCATACGGTCACGATTGCGAATGCAGCGGAGCAATCCGGGAGTTACCCATGGTTTGAGAATTCGTTTTCTACTTGATATCGATAATTCCTGTGTGTGCTGTTTAATAATGGAAGATAGCTTCCCAATGAAATTATATGTAGCTTCATTCGCATCCCAAATTTCCAGAATAGGCGACCAGTCACTGTTATTTATGTCATCAATAACTGTGTTATAGTTAATTTTGTACTTAATTTGAGCTGTACTTTTGCTATTGTTCCTAGTTTGCAGGAACAATAATAAAGGTTCGTGATCAGTTATAGATGATTCAATGACGATCGTTGTTGCATTCTTATTCGTTTTGAGAAGAACGTGATCTAGACAATTTGCCAAGCGAGTCGGAAAAAGATGTGCAGGAAGAAGTCCATGCGATGCAGCGCAGGTTAAATACAAGTCAGAGTTCCGGTCATTATTACCTTCCTTGATATCTATGTTTATATCACCAATTACGACTATCGTTTGTGAATGTACATTAAGGACCTGCTCAAAACTTACAATGAATTTGGCAATATCTTTAAAGGAAGGAGAACGATATAAAGCAATTATAACGATATCGTCTATGTGGCATATTAGGCAATTTGCATCCGCAAATTGTGGCTCCTGTACTTCACATTTGATTGATGATTTAACGTATATAGCAACCCCGTCATTTTGGTTGAAATTATTATTAGTACAGTAAGAACAATAGCCGCTTAGAATTGGCAAATACGACACTTTGCTCAGCCAGCATTCGGTTAATATTAAAACATCGCATTGAAAGCCCAAAACCTGCATTAGTACAGATATCTCGTCAAAGTTTTTATTTATGCTGCGTATATTAATATGTAGAATTTTTAATCCATTGGCAGGTTTAGTTATATATTGCAAGCATGTTTGTGGAAGACATTTCATCGAATTTGAAACACAAAGTTTATCTAATTCACTATTTATAATACTTAAGTTAGCCATTTCTTAGTTTAATGAGTATCTTAACTATTTTACAGAATTGGTTACATGGGCTTACACAGCTAAAGCTATGCGTAGTGCGAAATAAGTGACTGTGTTTATATATTTTAGGCAAACTATAGATTGTATTAGAGAGTATGTGTCTATATGCAAGTGTATGAGTGCGAGTAGGCATGCATTTGTGGAAATTATTGTAATTTAAGGAGTTATTTATTATTATACGATGGTGGTATGGTGATGTATTTGTGTTTAATGTGTATGGGTTGTATAACAGGCCAATAATAAAAAAGAATATAAAAATAAAAACAATATTTAAAACAAGATAAATCAGCGGAATAAAAAGATTTGAAAATGCGTACTGACATTTGTTCTTATGGCTTCTAAATAGTCATTGCTGTGTATTTATTTTTGATAGGCACTGTTCTGATTTAATTAAGATTTGCCTGTCACCAACTTCTTTACGGATAAAAATATTTCCGTTCGATACCCAGCAAAACTTAAAATTGTTTTCTTTAGCGTAGTTCCGTGCTAGATAAAAGATTCTTCGTGAAGAAGGCGGTAGGTACTCAGCAACATAGACTGGTTGGCGGTTTCCAGGAATACCAATTATCTCAGTATTTAATTTGTCAGCTGGAGTCTTCTGTTTATTAAAATTTACAATCGAACTGAGGAAAGTAGACTTTTTATTAACCGTGGAAAACTGCGCGACAATGCTCCTGTTCATTCCTTTTTTTCCCGGAAGTCTATACACGTCTCTCAGATCGTTCATTGAAACATCTACTTTCAGTGCCGTGCTTATACCGGTGACCACATTCGTTAGTTCAGTTATCGACTCATTATCTTTAACCGGAATATTTCTTATTTCAACACTAGAATTTCGTGACATGAACTGGAAATCTTGTATCTTCTTCTCTAATCCTAAGATACAGTCGTGTAGATTTTTCTTTTCCTTCTCAAAATCCTGCATTTTTCTATTTATATCTTCGTAGTTTGCATTCATAAAGTGCATAGACTTGACAATCTCAGCATTTGAGTCCTTGATGCTTTGGTTTTGTTTTTTTAATTCCGCAACATCTGCTACCAATTGTTTTAAAAAAATGATTTACTTACTTACTAGATCTTCTGACTACGTTACACTCACTGAATTGGCCCAGCAAGACGGGCCCGCCGCATACTTGTTTATGTCGTACCTAAACTGCCCGAGTGTCTTCATCATCTGCCTAGCCTTTTCCCAACTACGTTGGGGTCAGCTTCCAGTCTAACCGGATGCAGCTGAATACCAGTATTTTATATGGAGCGACTGCCTATCTGACCTCCACAACCCAGTAATTGGGTGATACGATACCCCTTGGTAAGACTGGTTGTCAGACAAAACTAAAACTGCCCGAGTGTCTTATTCTGTATTAACCTTTATAATACTGGTGTCTCATATTGGAGACAGATAACAATAAAATTCTATTGTGTCTGCTAATTGCGCGCGCGACAGATTAATCTGTGACTTCACTAACGTTTGTCGCTTTAAAAAACAATTTCTCGATGGAAATACGACTGTAATTTCTAGTTACCTAACAATTCAGTACCCAAGGTTCCACCTGCTTCTGTGCATGTGGCTTCAAGCCAAGAATGCCAAGACTTAAGATAATAATCCCTCTTGACTCTTGATTTAATACAAGGCAAGTCCATTTATATTGTCTTTATTACAAAGAATATTTGTATGGAGAATTACTATGCATAGTGCATTTGATTTGATACTGGGAAAGTGTGAAGTTTGTTGTTTTTAAAAGGTTTATAGTAATAGAATATAATGTTAAGCTTTATTATTCCTATAGGTTAATACATTTTTACCATTGCCAATCGAAAAAGGGCATTTGAGGCATTGATAACAATGAATATAAAATAGTTTTGCTCCCGAGGTGAACACTCTACTTTTTATCATCCTCTATGAGAAAAAAAAACCAGTGCGGTCCAACCTCCATCAGGAACGAAGTTCCTTCTCACATATGATTTAAAACAAAAACAAAATTGTCTCAGCCGTCATCTAAGATTTACATTTTGACCTCACTACCGGCTTTAGCACCCTCAAAAACTATGAAAACGACACCAATGAAGTAAAATTAAAAGAAAATCGTAGCCGCCATCTTGGATTTCTGTCTTGGAGTACACAGTTCGTGAAAAAATAAAAATCTCAGTCCTTGTATCCCTCGCTCCGCTCAGGATTCTAACTATTAATATTAGTTAATTTTAGTAAACCCTAGTTTTTTTTTTTTTTGGTCTTGGGTTGGAAAATCCTCATGGATATCCTCCGCTCTGGGGCGGGCGGAGGGGTCTGTCAGACTCATACTGACTAAAAATCACCCCGGTGTTCCATCTCACACCTAAGCCGGGGGAACGTAAATACTTCCGCAACCCTCGACTGGTGCCGGCTCGCCACGGCGGGCCTCTCCTCGTATGGGGGGGAGTGAGGTGTTTGACTCCCCGCGCGACGTCTTAGAGGGGCGCGCGTGGAACACTACGCGCCACCACCTCGGGTCCGATGTATGGGGGCCGACGTCGCCCCTCGACCCATTTAGGGGGGCCGGAAGAGAGCGTTGTCCGCCCTCCTCCGGCGCCCAGTGCGCCTGCTGCGGGCAGGGTGAGAGGATGTGATCTCCCTCACCCTTTCCGCAGCCTCCTTCTGCGAGATGACTGTCTCGTAGAAGGAAACCACCGCGTCCCAGGACTCTTCGCTGCCGGCCATGGAATTCACGACGGCCGGCAGCGAAAGGTCACTGCCTACTCCAGAGACGAGGGAACGGCGCGGCTCCTCCCAAGCGGCACACTCTGCCAGCGTATGCCGTGCCGTGTCCTCCCGACAGTCGACGCAGTTATAACACCGGGCGTCCGGCTCCCTGTTTATGCGACACAGGTGCTTCCCAAAGCAACCATGCCCCGAGAGCACCTGCGTCACGCGAAACAACAGGGAGCCGTGCCTCCTCACGAGGCAAGTTTCGAGCACCGGCCGGACCACCTCAATGATTTTGAGGCCGGCAGGGCCGGTAGGGCGTGAGAGCCTGTCCCGCCATTCCACCATCAGGACCTCACGAAGCTGCGACCGACGCAGCTCCAAATGTCGCTGCGTCAGCCGCTCGCCTCGCGCCCTCGAGTCCTCGCGCCACCGATACAGTGACGCGAGTACCTTCGCCTCCAGGTTACATTGCGGGGATCCGGCCAGTGCGCAAGCCGCCTCGTAGGAGATCGTGCGATACCCCCTGATGACTCTGACGGCCATTGCTCGCTGCGGTCTCCGCAGAACTGCGATGCTACCGGCCGTCAGGTCAGCCGCCCAGATCGGGGCCCCATATAGGGCCATCGATCGCATGATCCCCACGTAGAGTCGCCTACATGCAATGCCCCCCAGATTAGGAAGCAGCGTTGACAGCGCCCCAACCGCGCCCATCAACTTGGGCGCAAGTGGGGTCCAAAGTCCCACCGGCTGTCGAGCACCAATCCCGGATACTTCATGGTAGAGTCGACAGCGATCCGGACCCCACCGACCACTATGTGTGATCCAGGCGGTGGCGCGCGCCGGGGACCATGAAACACCATGGCCTCCGACTTGTTGAGGGCCACCTCCAGGCCAAGGTGCCGTATGCGGCCCACCACCTGTGAGACCACAGCCGTCACCAGCAACGCTGCGTCCCTGTGCGAACTCCCCCAGGCCGTGACCAGCGTGTCGTCCGCATAGCACGTAAGGTCCACGCCCGGCTGGAGTTCGCCCCTCAGCACCCAGTCGTACCCGATGTTCCACGGGAGGGGTCCTACGACCGAGCCCTGTGGAACACCGCACGACATGCGGCGCTGGTTTGCGCCATCACGTCCCACGTAGGTGACACACCTCTCCGAGAGATAAGCCCCAACGATGCGGCGGAGGTAGAGAGGCACATGGTGATACCGCAGTGCCTCCCGAATACAACTCCAGGGCAGGGTGTTAAAGGCGTTGGAGATGTCCAACGACACCGCCACCATCACCCCGCCCCTGGACACCGTTTCCTCCGCCAGGATTCTCACCCGCGACACAGCGTGTATGGTGGAACGCCCGTACCGAAACCCGAACTGACAATCGTCCAGGTCCGGCCCCTCTCCGCGTAAGTGGCCGACGAGGCGGGCTGATGATTCGCTCAAACAGCTTACCCACCTCGTTGAGCAGCACTATGGGCCGGTACGCTGACGGCGAGTCAGCAGGGCGCCCCGCTTTCCTGAGCAGGACCAAACGACCAGTTTTCCACAACGTGGGAAAGTGGCCCCGCTCAAGGCACGCCGTGTAGAGTCCTCTCTGCTGGGGCTCTAGCTCTTTCAGAGCGAGGGCCAATATTAGGCCGTGAATCCCGTCCGGCCCCGGAGCTACGTTCTTGGCCCGGAGCCGCAGCACGGCCACCCTCATCTCTGTTTGTGTCACCCCTGGGACGCTGATGGCGTTCTCATCTTCAGGCTCTGCGGCTGTGGGCAAAGCCATCGACGGCGGAGTATGCTCCGCTCTAGCCGGGAAGAGGGCTGCAACTACCTCCTCCAGCAGCTCAGGTTGGAGACTCTCCATGAGTGGGGGCGCCGCGGCTGAGTTTTCCTCGAACCGCACGATAAGGGCGCCCCCAAGGATCCCCGTCTAGAGTCTCCAACATCTCTTCCCTGGTTCGCGTCTTCGCCTCGCCGATGGCCAGCCACAGAGCCTCCTCGCCGCGCAGTACACCTCATACAGCGCGGCTTCTACGTCAGGAACCCGACGACGTCGCCTCCGGTATCGGGTGTACTGGACTATTGATACTGGACAGTGTTAATGACTTTTGTCACATTCAAATTACGTTGTCAAAAATAAAATTTCAAACATAATTATCCGTATCAATGACATCAAATTATGATGATTTTTTTGGGGTTTGTGATCATATATTACGTTCATACTTATAATATAACTAACAATATTTTTTATCTGTTTGTCTCGGTGTTCTACTAATACCCGTTAACAAGTTTCACACTAAATATAATTAGTACCCTTTTTAAAATTTAGATATATAAACCTATTTTTTTCTTGTTTGCCTCCTTCGTTAACACATCTGACATTGGCAGAATTGTCGACATCAGCACCATTGCCTTAAAGAAAAATAGAATAGAATACTTCGATGATAGCTACAATAAAACTTATCCAATTCTGATACCCATTACCAGAAGTGAAGCATTAGCAGAATGGAGGTTTTTGAAGTAAAAACTTCTTTCGGCGCGTCGAACGATTTTTGGTCGGGGAAGATCTATTGGGTTGGCGTCACCAATATGCTAATGTTAATCAACAGTAAACGTTAGCTATGAGTATGGCGTGTTACGCTTGGCCAGCTGTGAAAAAAACACTGTTATGTCATAGTCTTAAGTTTTCACTTCTGTCGGCAGTCACCGAGACCTGAGACTACTTCTGTTCTTCATTAATTAGTACTGGTAATTTAACTTAGGATTATATTAAAATACCAATCAGCAAAAAATAAGTACCTAATCTTATTCTTAAACCATAAGCAGACAGGCGCGACGCGACACCTGTAGAACAATTTCCGTGAAGTTTTCATAGAAATTGTTCCACCAGAGTCGCGACGCACCTTTGCGAGGAGCCTTTATTCTTTTCATAGCTCCTAGTTTCTTAAACTGACTGTTTTTGCACGTTTCTTTCTGTTTGACATAAAATGTTCTGCAATTACGGAACCTAGCTTGCAAGTGACATTTTCTTGTACGATACTACTACGTAGCTTTATTGAAAATGTTTTCTTCTACAGGATAAAAGTGACTCATGCTCAGTTCTGGTTTGAAGTGTTGTGTCTGGATAAAACGATCAATAAGTCTTGAGCAGTGAAATTTTTCAGGTAAACCTACTTATTATCTGCTAAAATAAATTATACTGCTACTGCTGAGAATGAGGTTCTGGGCTTGATTCCTGGGTCGGGCAGTTTTATTAGGTTTTTCTATCTGGAATTTTGCAGTAGCAGCCCGGAGTCTGGATTTGTGCCCGGTTAGATAGCAATAGGCTCGCCCCTATTACATGGGACTTAAACATAACTGGCAAATAGTGGGTCTAATATTAATAGGTACACCTCTGCCTAACCCTTCGTGGAATACAGGCGTGACGTTATTTTATGATATTATGTTATGTAAATTACAACGCCAAGGTGACCGCACGTTGGTCGGTGGTAACACTTGACCTTGAGTCCTGTACTAGCGTAGTACGGAGTTTCAATAGAATAAAGTGGATGGTAAACGTGCGAACTTAAAGTACGCGGTTTCTAAGTTCGTGAACTTACTCGGCTTGCCGGTGACACACCGGAAGCTTTGTGTTGATGAAATGCATTTTTAGTGGGTAATTTCCAATAGATTATTGTAAGCTTGAAACTTCATATTTTTGTCTTTATAATCATATAATAGCTTCTAATTTGCCAAAGACAAGATTATTTCGCAAACCTTAAATTAATTCTGTTATTCTAGTTAATATGAGTTATCTTCAGACTTATTCGTATAAGAATTTTCTGAACCCAACAAAACAAACATTACACAAATGTCGAAACAAAATGGCCGCTCGCCGCTCGCGGCAATGACGGACGTACGAGTCAAAGCGGGCTACGAGCAAAATTTCAAACCTGTCGGATCACCGACGAACTTACTCAGCGGTTTTTAAAGTACGCGTACTTGCTAGTTCATCATCGCCCCTTCTAGAGGCCAATACTTTTTTGTACTACTTGCAATACTTTTCCAATATAATTTTCTACGCGTTAATTTATTTTCACTTTAAGTAATCAGTTCTAGACTGTACCTGTTTATTTCAAAAGGATCTAATTGCGTATAAAAAGTTTACCAACTATTAACATTTTTCGTAGACAAAAACAGAAAAAAATCAACAACATCCTACTTAAGATGGATCTGCAGTGGTAGCCAATAAAATTCAAATTTTCTGAAGAATTTTTCTATCAGTTAGATTAATTGTATTAATGAATGTAATTTTTGATTATTATAATTCTATAAATACATATTTTTATGGTCGCGAATCATATTTTGATCAAGATACAACCTGACACTGACCTACAAATTGCAAAAAGAAAATTTGAATTTACTGGCTATTAGTGTGGATCCACATTAATACAAGTATGCAAATCGAAAACAGCAACATAAAACATCGTAAAACATAGGTAATGCCTGCCTTTTTGAAGAGAATTTCAGGTCCTTACCGTAAATCGGACCTAAAGACCTGCAAAATAGAGTTTCTTTTCAATACCGAATCGCAAGTTTCGGCTGATTTGATCCAAAAAGTTAGGATTTGCCAGTAAGTATTAAAGCTCCTTCCCTGTATGTGTTCAGAAAGTTAGGTACTTAATCTTGTTTTCTGAGGTATTTTACGCGTAAATCTGTGTTAGGTAAAATTTGCCCATGTGGGATTGTGAGATCTCCAACGGAAAATTATTTACTAAGTATTTATTGTTTCGATTCTATTACTGGTAAGTCCTTCAAGCTTGGCTTGAGTGTCTAGACCAAATATATATAAGACTGAACACGTAGCCTTATGTATAGGTACTTTTCGTGTTTTTCTGTGATGTTCTAAAGTACCTACACAATGGATTTTGATGCGGTTTTCTTCAACAATTAGAGCATTTCATTCAGGAAGGATTATTGTATATTATAAGCATCTGGGCGACCGAGCACTGCTCTGGTGAATATATATAGAGAATGCTCATTTAATAGCATAGGAAAGTTCATACTAATTACATTCTGCCATGATAGTAGGTACCTACTTACTAATTCCATGCTTCCTTGTTATTATTCAAAGGTAGGTATTAATCTTTATTTAAAATTTGGGCGACCGAAATCTGCTCGGGTATAAATACGGACAAAACGAATTTTCCTTTATATGAGACCTAGTTAGATCGATTTTTCGCCCCCGTGAACCCCTATATTGCAACTTTCATAGAAATCGATAGAGCCCTTTTCGAGAACCTGATTACATAAACATGAACCTGATTCTATTAATATTTAATATTATTGTACCATAAAGTTTAATAGTATAGGATACATTAATATTGACTTACATAGAGCCTTATTAGACTATCATAGAAATAGGATCAGAGATGTATGAGTCATTTTTATAATAGTCATTTATTCATAAACAAGTATCTGAATAATTAAAAATTATGGCCAACAGCCCAAAATTTAAAATAATAACAATAAAATAATCAACGAAATATAAATTTGATATATTAATAGACTTAATTAAAAACAATAATATTCCATTTTTAGATAGATCAATACATCAGAATGAACCAAATCCAATAAAATTTAACATGGTTTTCTCAATAAAAATAAAAACTACAGTTCACACACACTTATTCAATACATACACTTATTCAATAGGAATTCCTTTAGTTTTATTTTGAAGGTGCGACAGTACTTTTTAGGTCTTGTGTTTAACAATTCTTAGGTTATGATTATTGAAATTTTTATTCTTCAAGTCCAGTCTACGGGTGCCTTCCCTTATCTGCCGTTCTTTTACTGTCTCATAGTCTTGTATGTATTTGGCCATATTACTCAAAAGTACCAGTACATAGAGACTTGGTACAGTAAGTATGCCAAACTGATAAAATGTTGTCGGCGACTCAAAGAACGAAAGTTCTTCTACTATTATATTCATAGCTATTTCCCCAAAAAAGTATGCTATACCTAATTTTTGACTTCACCAACGCAACATATACAATTTTTAGCTGTTCTATGCTGATTTCATTTCTCAGAACTCTCAGAGCGTAACATGCAGACGATACCGATGCATTAATTACTTTTATTTCTGGTTTCCAGTTTAACAGTTGGTCAATTTATGTATACCAAAAAACATTAACGTTGAGCTCTTTTTAAGTTCTGAGTTGAGCTACACGATTACTGACAAATGCGTGCACTGACTGGCCAGGTCCACTCAAATCTGTATGGTTCTTTCCTCAAAAGACCATTTCAGATACAAATCTACATGGTCCTCAAATTGAAATGCTCTGACCAAGATTATTTCCGGGTTATTATATACACATTGACATTAATGAATGTTATATATTCATTGACATGAATATTTACTTTAAAGTATTATATTATTTTAATTATTGTGAATGTGAAGACTATGCAGGTTATTCCCTTTTGTTTTGTTTTTTTTTTTGTCAATTAGTTTTTATCATGGTCTGACAGTTTGAGTAATTTATGTGGCTTACCCAAACGTCCTTTCTTTGGTATTGTTCGTCGAATCGTTGAGCTCCTTAAATTCTGAGTTGAGCTGCACGATAACTGACAAATGCGTGCACTGACTGGACAGGTCTTCTCAATCTGAATGGTTATTTCCTCAAAAGACCATTTCAGACATCAATCTACATCGTCTTCACATGATCTGACCAAGATTATGTCTGGACTTTAAAAGAGACTGTGACCTCTGAGTTTGTTTCGGCCTTTCTTCTCAGAGTAGTCAGATAGGAAACGCCGACCTCATCTAGTTTTTAAAATATGATTGACGTGTAAAAGTGTTTGTACAAACCTACTTGCAGAAATAAGTCATTTATCATTTATTTATTTATCATTTATTACTTCGGCAACGAGCGCATTCACCCTTTCTTTTAACTCTACCATATCATTAACTGCCACTATGGCATTTGTGTCATCTGCGAAAATTACTAATTCAATGTCCGGTAAAATTTTATTTAGATAATTAATCAAGTCATTAATAAATATTAAAAATAAAATAGGTCATAAAATAGATCCCTGAGGGACACCCGTCGATATGCGCAAAATTTTGGATGTATACCTTTTCTTATAATTATTCTGAGTTTTGTCAATTTCAACGTACATCCGCCTGTTTTTTAAGTAGGAAGAGAATAGTCGCAAAGCATTTCCACTTATTCCATAATGACTCATTTTAGTTAGAAGCAACTCGTGGTCAATTGTGTCAAATGCAGAGCTTAAATCTAGGAAAGCCTCTGCAACTCTCATTTTATTATTAATATTGCTTTTACATCATCCAATAACGTATTTAAGGTGTCTGAAGTGCCAACACCCTTTCGATACCCAAATTGTCTTTTATTTACAACTTTATTTATTCGCAAGTGTGCTAAAAGTCGAATTTTAAGGATCTTTTCAAATAATTTAGACAAGCTGAATCTATGACGGTATAATAACTAAATTTTATGATTCATATTGTCTATGATCATAGTTATTGGATCCTATTTGATAGCAAGCGAACATTAAAGATCATATCCATCTAACCACCGATAAATCGTCAAAATGGCTTAAACACCGACAAATCGTTATCCATCTTGATTAAGTATGAAGAACAGCATCATTTAAGTATGATAATAGAATTTGATAGATATGAACTCCTATAGCTTTAATTCCATACTCAAAACTTTCTTCACGACATTTTCTCACGCCCTTTTTTGTGTTTTGAAATTATCAAATAACTTCTCCCGCTCTGGGCGGAGTGGGAGGGCGTGTCCGACTCTTACTGACTAAAACCCACCCGTAGTCCTTCAGTTGCCTGTACTTGCCAGGGGCCACGGTAGCCCTTTCAGACTTTCCCACGACCCCGGCAGGCATCGGTCCTACCGGACCCCGCCAGTTATACTGACATCTCTTTGAGGCGCGCGTGGAACACAACGCGCCGTCGACCCAAGCGTGGTCCTTATCAGATGGCGAGCTACCCATTGCTCACCGCCCGCAAGCCCGCACCTACGGTGGCCGGAAATCGGCCTGCGATTCCCGACGCCTAGGGCGTCTCCTGCGGCGGCTAGGGGCACGAGGGCGCGAAATTGGCCTCCCCCCTCATGCGTTCCGCCTCCTCCTTTGCGAATGCCCTCTCGCTCGGTACCATGGCCTGGACCAGGGCCGGACGCAAGAGATCCCCGCCACCGATCGCCTCTACGAGGACACAGCGATGCTCTGCCCAATCCAGGCAGACCTCCAACGTATGCTCCACCGTGTATTTTCTCATGCGCTTACCATGACAATTACCGATTTCCACATAACTTTTCAGTCACCGGTGCCACTTTCAGACTTCCTCTTACGCACTCATTTCTTATTCTATCCATTCACGTAACACCACATATCCCTCTTAGCATTCTCATCTCAGCTGCATGCAATTACCCTTCATTCATCCCTTTTGTGGCTCCACATTCCGATTCATACAAGACAGTAGGTCTTACCATTATTTTATAAATCTTCCACTTAAGTTTAAGGGGAATGCGGGAGTCGCATAATGGTCCCCGTGACCTGCTGCCATGTCATCCACCCAGTGATAAGTAATTCTGCGTTTTTATTTTTTTATAATCCAGTTTTAATTCTGCGTTTTTAGTTTATAGGTACATTAAATACCCTTCTACTTCCCTTAGAAAGTAAAGTCCAACCTTTGTTCAAAGGCATACTATTCTATCAACGACTACTTAAATGATAAGAATAGTTGGTCGCTGTGATTAACTCAAGACAATGTTTAAATGTTCTTTCTCCAGAATTAGTTTACCTACTGACAGGTTTTATGAGTTTATATAAAAGTCTATAATTTTACTTTTTATGTACATTTATTTTATTTTAATTTATTGTTGACATAATCTACTCATTACAATGTTTTTTTTAATGAGTTGTATTACAATATGTGGTTAGCTAGCGACCTCGACAATTATTTATTTTACCTCGATGGTCCTAGTTTATCAATATTATTATAACTTGTAGTTACAGCTCTATGTAAGCGGGCACGCCCTTTATGCCTGGAGGCTTTATTTTCTTTTTTTTTAGATATTGTTTACGTTTAGTTATTTTTATTTCTGCTTGAGTATAGTTCTCGATGTTTTTGGTTGGTATATTGGCGTGTGCTAGCTGTCATATGGCTATTAATTTATAATTTAAATTTTATTTTGCGTAATGTAAATTATCTTATAAATTATTGTATAGAATCATTTTTTTTTCCTAACTGAACAGACAGCTGTGCTGCTGGGGAGTTTGTTGCGCCACTTCTTCTTCCCAGCAAAAGCACTAGGAAGTGGTGAAGGGTGGGCGTTTTGGGGGACTGTCTTATGTAATTTTGACGTTCGAAAAGTGCTGATTCTCAGCCTAATTTGAATAAATGACTTTTGATTTTGATTTTTTTGATTTTAGAGAACAAGTATGAATCAAAATTAGCTTTCAAATTCTTTGCGACAACTGGTTCCAATAAAATTTTACAATAAATAGCAATAGTGATTTTTTTCTAGTTTATTCCTAACTACGACAGTGAAAGCGGGTAATAAAATTAGTTGATTTATCAAGTTAACTTTCAGGTTCAGCAGAAGTGCCAACTTTCCAAGAAACTCGAAGACTAATAGGGTAACAAGGTGCGATAACTTTCTTGGGATTACGATTCCTTTTCGCTTACGCAGCACCATTGGTAGGCGATACGCCTACGATTGAGTATTTCAACATAAATGTAGGCGTCCACATTTATTATTAGTGTAGACCAGATGGGTCTCAGATTCAAGTTGAAGCAGACATATTTCCTAAATGCGACGATATAAATTTACTGACAATTATCATCTTTCAAACTTACTAAGTATTGTTTAAAGATGTAGAGCCAACTTCATAGTCTTTGGATGGGCAGTTATGTAGGTATCCACCGAAAGTAAAAAGCATGAATTGACTGCCTTGTACCCGTTGGTGTAGTAATCGCAGGTACTACTGCTGAGAGATATCGACGCGCAAACTTTTACCATAGATTTGGTGCATGATCTAGAGCAGCGGTTCCTAAACTTTTAAAGATACGGAACACTCGACAAATCCCTTTCATTTTATGGAACCCTAAATTCAACGATAAAAAATAGCTTTATCACAGCAATTAAAATCTTCAATAATATTCCAAAAGAAATAAGGGAACTCCCTCTAAAACACTTTAAATCCAAATTACACTTATGGCTTATTGAAAATTGTTTTTATAGTGTAAAAGAATTTTTTGATAAAAAAGTAACAGATAAATATAAGTTAAGATAATGAGTTTTAATTATATTACTTTAAGTACCTATTTATTATTGTTAAGATTTCAAATAGATGCGAAACCCTAATAACCAATGTTATTAGACATGTGAAAAAAAAATGTGTTATACTTATAAAATGTTTTTATTTTATATAACATGTTTAAATATTTGTATGCCAGTCCATGGCGAAACATGTAAGATCAAAACTATATTATAAGACCTTGATGTACCATGTTTTAAAGCAAATAAATATATTCTATTCTATTCTATTCTATTCTATAACAAATAATAAGGAATAAACTTGTCGTGGTATAAACTGGTAGTATCATAAATTAACGTAAAACTAATCCTTTACGAGAAGTTTAACAGCATTTTTTTTTGCTCTTGTTGTCGCATTAGACTTTTCACACAGTATTTCTAATAACCAAATATAGATCCCGATGAGAATTTATCGATAGAATTTTAATGTCTTTTTTACTAAATAATTAAACGTTTTTACTGTTTTATTCATAAGCTTGTGCTGCTTCTATAATTAAAATAGCCTATAAGTTTCTTCAAGAATTAGGCTCCAAAAAAAAAACAAATCTGACTGGTAATTCCAGAGATTTGCGCGTTCAAAGAAACAAACCAATCAAATAAGCAAACTCTTCAGCATTATTCTATTAGTATTGATTAATTTAAATTTCGCATTTGCGGAACCCTTGTGTCCTTTCTACAGAACCCTTGGGTTCTGCGGAACCCACTTTAGGTATCGCTGATCTAGAGTCTAGATCATACCCCAAATCTATAGTAACAGTCTAGATTCTAGACCCAACGGTTGAAATTATACGGGAGCCATAAAAAAAAACTGCTGGTCCATACATTTTGAGCACTTTCCATACGTATATTAACACCAGTTTTTTTTTTGTTTTCTTCATTGTGAGTATAAAATCATGTGCTGAATTCATAGTAAAAGTTTAAGTGCCTATGTCCCTTGCACCGTGTATTATAAGTATTTACAAACACCTCTTTCGATCCCTTTGGAGAATACTGGCGAAGAATTATACTGTTATATCACTTAAAGATACGTGTCTGGAGGTTGAGAAACAGACCATTAGTG
This sequence comes from Xanthia togata, assembly GCA_963853775.1. Lineage (NCBI taxonomy): Eukaryota > Metazoa > Arthropoda > Insecta > Lepidoptera > Noctuidae > Xanthia > Xanthia togata. The sequence goes on along the minus strand of OY970797.1, from coordinate 2,206,498 downwards.
ATCTTAATTAATTACGAACTGTTCAAGCGTTCAAGGAGGTCTGTGTCTTACATAGTCAATTAGTTCTCAATAAGTTAAACCACTCCGAAGTTCTCAGTTCACGTGTCGACTATGGGCTAAAGGTAGTTTATTAAGGATGTGTGTCGCTAGCGGCACTTTATCCGATAGGGATAAAGTTGCGACATAATAGTGGCGCTGTCTCGGCCCGGCTAAAGTGCCGTAAGCATTGCATCGTCACTGTCACTTGTTATTTTGTTTGATTGTTGAGGTTAGTTCGCCGCCCTTTGTTTTGGTGGAACGAATTTGTTTTAGAAAATTATATCAAAAGTCACTGCAATTACTGAATTTACGCAAAATTAAGTAGCAAATGAAAATGGCTGAAAGGTAGCTTAAGTTAGGTTAGAACCGTAACCACACAACGCACGAGCCGAGCCAGCGAAGCGATCGGTGCCGCGGCAGCGGCCGGCGAGTACCAGGGTCCGTTTAAGCACAAGATAATGTAATGTTCTGGGAATGTGGTGTTTTACAGCGAACTAACCTCAACAATGAATCAAACAAAATAAAAAGTGAAAATGACTCAGTGACAGTCACAATGACAATGCAATGCTTACGGCACTTTAGCCGGGCCGAGGCAGCGCCACTATTATGCCGTTAGCGGCACTCTATACACTGCCATTTATTAAGACATAATAATCTGTCTCCCTACATATATAACAGGAGCACCGATATACAACTTTAAAATTGACATGTTTAACAACCTCCTTTATCTGGACATACTAAATCATGAGTACACATACATCTTCGACAGCAATCGTTACTTATCACATGAGATGTTCTCTTACTCTACAGGCAAAATTAATAAATACGGAATGAGAAATATATATGAAAATATTATGAGTAACATACTAGTCGATTTAAATCTATTTGGTCAGATCAACGTACAGAATAATAATCACATACAAGAAAGTGTTTCCGACAGAAACGAGCAAAGCGCAAGCCACAAGGAAAATTCAAAGTTTTTTCGTCTACAATAACATATATATCCTACACCAAAATATTGCCGGACTACTAAACAAAAGTGACCTCCTCAATGTTTGTTTGGAAGAGCTGCAAAGTGAGAAAAAATCTATCGATGTTGTATGTATTACGGAACATTTTATGACGCCTGAGCAAGAAGAATTATTAAATATACCTAACTATAACATAGCTATAAGTTTCTCAAGAGAATGTAAAAGAGGTGGTGCATGTGTATTAACAAAAATTGGACATAACTATAAAGTGGTTAATTTAAACAATTATTGTGTAAAAAGTTTGATTGAATGTTGCGCAATTGAATTAACCGAACATGGTATTATTGTTGTGTGTATATATAGGGTCCCAAATTCCGACTTAAATACTTTTTATGACAAATTGCAAAATATTCTCCATTTAATATGCATTCAACGTAATAAAAAGGTTATCGTTTGTGGAGACTTCAACATAAATACATTAAAAAGAAATAAACAAACCCTAGATTTTGAATACATACTTTTAAGCTATAATTTACAATTGCAATTCTCACAACCAACTAGAATAAGTAGTGGGACATGTTTGGATAATTTCGCGCACAATATCAGAGGTTGCAAGGGGGAAATTATTGAATTTGGATTGTCAGATCACACCACACAGGTTTTAAGATGCCCAGTTAAAAAAACGTGTGCTATTAAGTCTTGGCGTATTAGACGTAGAAACTATTGTCAGGAATATTTGGATAAATTTGTAAATTGCATGAAAAGTCTCTCATTCTCAGATGTATACAATACTTCGGACCCTAATGAGGCTTATGCCTGTTTTTTGGATCTATTTCAATGCTTTTACAATCTCTGTTTCCCTTACGAAACTATCACAAAGTCACTAACTAAAAAATCTAAGTGGATCTCAAAGGGAATAAAAAAATGCTGTAAAAGGAAACGTGTGCTTCTGTGGCAATACAGAACTAAGCCCAACCTCAAGAACAAAAATGCGTTCAAAGCATATTCACATAGACTTAAAAAAATTATAACTCTAACACAAAAATCACAAAATAACTATTTTATCAAAACAGCAAAAAATAAATCAAAAGCGACATGGACCGTAATAAACAATAATAAAGCCTACTTTCCTAAAGAACCTATAACTGAAATAAAAACTGACACAGCAAACTCCTTTAACGAATATTATATTAACCAAGTATCTAATTCAAATCATAGCATAACACAAGAAATCCCCATTAATTCAAACACTTTGAATTCTTTATTTATAGAGCCAACTTTGCCGCTTGACATCATTAATCATATTGGATCTCTTAGGGATACAAACAGTGTAGGTAGTGATGGAATATGCACAAAAACAATACAATCTGTCTCTAGATACATAGCTCCTCATCTTAGTTACATAATCAATCTAAGTATTGAGAATGGTATCTTCCCGGATAAGCTCAAAACCTCCATAGTTACTCCACTATACAAAAAGCAAGACAAATGTCTTATGAAAAATTATAGACCAATTGCTTTGATACCTATATTTGCAAAGATATTTGAAAGGGTCATATATAAAGCACTTTATACATACTTAGAGAAATCAAACATTCTAGTTAATGAGCAGAAAGGATTTCGCAAGAACAGGACAATTAACATGGCAATCCATGATCTGATATGCCCTATCTTATCGAATGTGGATAAAAGAAATGCTGTTTGTGCTATATATATGGACCTTACGAAGGCTTTTGACTATGTAGATTATAAGATATTATTAAATAAATTAGAGAAATATGGTATAAGAGGAAATATTTTGAATCTCATTGAATCTTACTTAGACAACAGAAAACAGATTTTAGAAATAACACGAATATGCCCACGCACTGGAAACGAGAAAAAATACAGATCCAGTAGTAGGATAATTAAATACGGAGTCCCACAAGGCAGTGTGTTAGGACCTCCACTATTCTTGACTTATATAAATGATCTGCCTAGAGAAATAAAGCATCCTATGGTACTATTTGCTGACGACAGCACGGTAGTAGTAAAATGTGACGATCCTAATACATACGAAGCAGAGATAAATTTGACATTGAATAAAATAATTACTTGGCTAAATAATAATAATCTTGTCATAAATCTAGAAAAGACTAAAATAATGCACTTTTATCAAAGGATTCCTAATATAAACCTTGACATTGACTATTTGGGGACTAAAATAGAGTCAGCAAGTATGACTAGATTCCTTGGTGTTATTATAGACAACAACTTGTCCTGGAAACCGCAAACGGACGATATTTGTAAAAAAGCTAATAAATTTGCATATGCCCTCTATAAACTGGCTAAAATTGTAAGCTTAGAATCACTTTTAATGGCCTACCATGGCTATGTTGCATCCACACTAAGATATGGCATTATATATTGGGGCAATTCAGTAAATAAAGAGTATGCTTTCAAAGCCCAAAAAAGATGCATCAGAGCTATGTGTGGTTTACAAAGTACTGACAGCTGTCAACCTCTATTTAAAAGCCTCAAAATCTTAACCTTGCCTTCTCTGTATATTTATGAAGTAAATGTATTTGTTAAAACAAACATCACCCTATATGAAATAGCTTTTAAAAGCCATTATAGGAAACTACGTGATAAAAATAAGTTAGAGCTTAAAGTACCACATGCGGGTACGGCTTTAATGAGGAAAAGCTTTTTTTGTATGGCCCAAAGAATATTTAATAAGTTACCTTGCTCAATAAAAAGTCTAAATTTAGTAAATTTCAAGCATAAATTACGTACTATATTAATACAGAAATGTTACTATTCCCTCAGTGAATATTTTGATGACAACTCGTTGACAATATAATAATATTTGTTTCGTATTATAACATGACTAATTTTATGCATGTCGACTCTAATAGTAATTCTATGGACGATGTCAATTTTAAACATTTTTCTTATCACCATTTAACATATTGACATTTTAATTATTTAACATTGACATTATCGCATTTCGTTATATAATGACATTACCAAATACCTACTACCTATTGCATTTTATTAAATTACATAATATTTATATAAATTGACATTGATACTAGAATTATTATAAATGAAGATACATTGGCAAAAGCCTCCCTTAAATGTATATTTGATTATTTGTACGCCAAATGGCAAAACATAGAGAAACTATAATTATAACAATCGTAACATCTTGTACACTTTTGGAACCTATGTTTACAAATAAAGACTATTGATTGATTGATTGATTAAACCCTACTTTGTACCCTCGCATTATGACGTTATTAATGGTGCCCATAAATCACTTGGAACTTATTCAATTTGCATATTTGCTTGCTCATCGGCGACAGTTAAATAAAAATGGCGTAGATTCGGATGTAAACTATTTCGGTATCACTGAGTGTAGAAGTGCGAGTGGCGAAATGTGAGTGTACTGCAGATACACCTGTGCCCAACCCTTCGGGGAAATAAGGCGTGATGTTATGTGTGTCGAAGTTTTTCTCTTCTCCATAACTTATCCATAATATTGGATACGAGTATTAACTAAATATTTTTTATAAATCTGAATTAAACTAAAATTTTGTTGTCGAAAAATCGTTCTCGTCTTCAATTAGCACAAAAGCATGCTAACTTCGAGCAGATGCTACCTAGTAGCACAAAATTAGCTTGTGTGTAAGAATTGTTGAAAAACGGTCATAGTACTCTTACTATGACCGTTTTTCACAATCGGGACCATGGTAGTTAATAGCATGTGTACTCGTATTTCAGCCTTTGTTACATAACGCCAACCAAAATAAATGATAATACATTCTGTTCTGTCCTATCCCTCGTTCATTTCGAGGTGAAGGTTTACATGCCCATTGCAAGGTTGTAGTGGCCATGGGATAGCGATGCAGACAAAAAAAAAAAAAATTGTCCGTCAGATGGATTCTTATAAATATTGGACACGTATTTTTAATAACGTTTTTTTGTAATGTGGGTGTTACTATAGGTACACCTCTGTTATGTTAAGTTACGTATTTTTTCTTTTTTTACGACGGCAATACATTGAGTTAAAATGTAGTGTGACTTCACTCCGGTAGATTTTGTACCGAATTGTGACGTAGCGAGCCCCCACTCTCCAATACGTTTTATCTAAATCATTTTTTATTAATATGATAAAATTAAATAAACCCTTCTCTAATATTTTTTTTACTATCTGACTGACGGACTAAATAGTGTATTTCTTTTCCCGTCAATATCCCTATTCCTTGAAGTCACCAATGTTAATGCATATATCATTTTACTATCCTCCAGTGTAGATAGCTCTTAAGTCGTTAGAACATAAGCCAGCTGGCAAGGTTGGCTGACTGCCCAGGATGTGCCGGACATACTTAAGTATCGTTAGTACGTCTTAGTGGAAGCTCTTTTGTGTATAGAATGGACATCAATTTAATAAACATTTGTATAATAAATGCAACGTCGTCGCCGCACTGAGATTGAAGTCTTAGTCTTTTTTTTTTTTTTTGGGTGGGAAATCATCAAATGACGTCTCCCGCTCTGGGTGGAGCGGGAGGGCGTGTCGTCAGACTCTTACTGACTAAAACCCACTCGTGTTCCTTCTGTTGCCTGTGCAATGCCAGGGGGCCACGGTATCTCTTTCGGACTTTCCCGCAACCCCGGCAGGCAATGGTCTCATCTGACTGAGCTGACATCTCTTTGAGGCGCGCGTGGATACTACGCGCCGTCGACCCAGGCCTGGTCCTTACCGGACGGCGAGCTACCCATTGCTCACCGTCCGCAAGCCCGCGCCTACGGTGGCCGGGAATCGGCAATCGATTCCCGACGCCCAGGGCGTCTCCTCCTGCGGCGGCTAGGGGCGTGAGGGCGCGAAATTTGCCTCTCCCTCACGCGCTCCGCCTCCTCCTTCGCGAGCATTACTGCTTCGCAGAAGGAGGTGACGGCCTCCCATGCCCTCTCGCTCCGTACCATGGCCTGGACCAGGGCCGGACGCGAGAGATCTCCGCCACCGATCGCCTCCACGAGGACACGGCGGTGCTCTGCCCAAGCCGGGCATACCTCCACCGTATGCTCCACCGTGTCCTCCAGGCGATCCACGCAGTGATGACACCCGTGCGTTTCCTCCCGCCTTATCCGAAACTGAAGTCTTAGTCTGCGTTCGCTATTTAGTTTTCAAAAATGTAAACAAGTTATATGTATACTTGGCAAAAATAACTTTATTATCCACCTACACTTCATTTTGGACTACAACTTCAACAAATTATTGACTTTTTAAATAGTATTTGTCATTCTAAAATCAACTTAATTTACAATAACATAACGTTGATAAGTATTTGTTTTAAGTGGAAATAATATCAATTGGAAACAAGGATTTGAATAGGCTTTCTATCGATGTCCATGTCAGCAACAAATTATTAGGCTTTTCTGTCAAAAATATTCTCAATTGTAACCTAAGTTTTTAAAATGTTACTTTATCTGTAATCGCAATAAACACGACTCGTAATTACAAAGAATTTATAAAAACTACTGCTTCCCGACTATCTTCTCTGCCTACTCCTTTTGCATGTTTCTGTCGTTGTTTATAGTGTTTTCTTTTTGATTCCAGCGTGACGAACATATTCCTGGTGAACCTGTCAGTGGCAGACCTACTAGTGACTCTGTTCTGCATGCCGGTTCAGATCGCCAAGTCGGTCACCTTGCTGTGGTACTTCGGCGAGGTCATGTGCAAGACGGTTAACTTCTTGCAAGGTAAGCTCTCGACAATTTTTCGATTAAAATGATCTATGTTGTTGTAACCCATGCCGATTTCGACTACGGTGACAGTTTCTGTTACTAACGACCTAATATAGCTGTTGTTACAGCAAAATTGTTTAAAGGTACTTACTAAATAATTATCAGAAAAAAAAACTATAAAGAAGAGGTGGGAGGCAGTAGTAGGCGTAGGTAGAGTTATCACGGTAACACAGCTTTTGTAAATCTCTCACTGAAGCGACAGGTCACAATTATGGAAACAGTCAATTAGTCTGTTAACTTTTTAGTGTCTAAATTCTAAAACTAGGTTGAAAAACGTTTCACTTATTATATTTTTGTCTTATAATGCAACCTTTATCGATCGCTTTTTCACAGAAAAAATAAAAGCGCTACGTATAAGCGGCGCTAGTTTTAAGCGGCATTTTTTTTATTTATTAGCATAAAAAAATGCTTCCTATAAGTTTGACACTATCTGATCATCAAACATCTGAAACCTATTTCCCAAAACCGGCAGTATCAAATTAAATGAATCTAAAAATAGAAAATAGAAAACCTTTTAATATACCGTTACTTTGAAGGTAAAACACGAGCAAAGTAATGAGCAATTTTCTTGCCAGAACAAAGACTTTGACTTGGGAGCTGTCAACTTTGAGCGCAAGACTAGAAACACAGCGTAGTATCACGACCTGGCCAATTACAATAATTGCTCGTACATTGTTGCACAGCAATTTATATTCCGCAAATATTGCACAGCGCTGTTGGAGGCTATTTACGGAATAGCTATCTACCGGTGGAATTTCGTGGAATGGAAACAATTCAATTCAATTTCTCAGTAATAGTCCGGAGTCTGGTTTTCTACCTGGTTAATGGCAATAGGCTCGCCCCTTATTATACGGGACTTAATTATATCTAGCGAAATGTAGGTGTGACTATAGGTACACCTCTGCCTAATCCTTTGGGAACTACAGGCGTGGCGGTTGTGCATGTATGTGCTTGGAAACAATTAGTAAACACTGTGCCGAATTTTGTTTCAAACAATTTCAATAACCACTTGTAACAATCTACTTTTTTAATAGGTGCCAGCCAGTTTTGATATTAAAAATGACGTCAGAATCAATAATAGGTAGGTATTCATAAAAAAGAAAAGTTCTGAATCACTCACTGATTGACTCATCAATGCCCAGGTCAAACCTTTGGACCAAAGAAGCTGGATCCCTTATGATGTCAAGGCTTTAAATTCCCACAGGATGGGGAATAGGTATAGTTCGGACAAAGTGCTAGTACTTATTAATTGGCAGATGTGCGTAAATTGGATAGTTTCTTCTATTGAAGGAGACAGCGTTACCTTCACTCTTCCCCTCTTTTCCCTCGGAGTACACCTAAATAATACCTGATACTGCTCTTTATTGTGTAATGCATTGGGTATATCTTTTGTTGGCGATCCTAAATAAACTAGAATTTCTGCGAACAGTACACCTCGCGAGCACAGACTTTTTGGCAACAATTAACCTTTAGCTAGTCGCACCAAAATAATCACACTGTTAGTCGCGTGGGGTCTGTGTGAACCCCAGAGTTTATTTGTGAATAAAAAACTTATAAAATAAGGGCAAATATTTATTTATATAGGAACTACATCATAACATAACAAAAATATAAAGCTTCTAAAAAACAACATAATATAAACTCGTATAACAGTATTGAAATATTCTTATCAATTAATTGGCACAATACATGAAACAAGAACATTTATAACAAGTTGCCTAAGTCGGTTACAGAACTTAGCGATGGGAAGTTCAAAACCCACGTTAAACGCGTTCATATCAAGAATGCATATTATAAAATTAAAGACTACGTTGAAGACAAGGAAGTTTGGCAATAATTCCTTCTGCACATGTGGCTTCCCTGGTAGCTCATTAACGGCAACTTGTGTAAGAGTATATTAACTGCTCCCAAATTACCATGTTTATATATATATTTTTTTATATTTTTATTTTTACACTCTTCCTTGACGTAATCACGCTATTATTTGACATTATATACCTACAATTTAACTTCAAATCTTTATTAGTGGCTTTTGTGAACATGATAATTATTCCGAATTGTAATAGCAATTACGTCATTTCGTTTATAATACGTTTTTATTTTTAATCATTTATTCATCTTTATATAGATTATTTTCTATTTTATGAATGTGAGAACGCTGTAGGCTTAGTGGACTGTATATTTGCTGACCATAATTATTTTGTTAAGTACCTGGTACTTGTTGAAAGACCTACCTGTCCTCCCTTATCTAATAACACTGTTATTTGAAAATATTGTAAAAACCAATTATTTTTAAAAGAGTAACCGTCGAGTTTCTTGCCGGCTCTTCTCCATAGGAAACGACCAATTGGAACCGTGCACCTAGCTTCTGACGTTTCATAAGTGCCCATGTAGGTTTATGTGAAATAAAATATTTTGAATTTAAATTTGAACACAAAGTTTAGTGTGGTGTTCATTACACATAATTCAATTTCCATTATTTGTTAAAATTTAAAGTGTTATTAAAATTGTGTTTTTTTATGTAAACTTATTTAACAAAATTATTTTAAACTATTACCTAGTCGCGCGGGGTCCGTTGGACCCCAAGCACCTCAGTGCAGCACGTGTAGTCAACGCTGAGAATGGGGGCCGTGAGTTAGGAAGCTAATGGAACGAATAGTCACGTATGTACAATATTGGCTAAAATATGATACAAACAAAAGGCAGTTTAAAATCCTATAATTAATAGGTATAATTTATCCAACTTGAAAAATCCGACTGCGGCTGTAGGTTACTAATAAAAGTCATAAAATTAGCTCAGGTAAGTAGTACTTAATGTAAGTTTAAAGCAGTATCACCTATTGTATGAATTGTAGGGCTTTCATTTTTATATAGAATTCTGATCTGAGATATCGTGGGGAAGGAGCTCCATGACAAACAAACAAACAAACTACCACGGCCGTTCCAAGAGGATACCTCTTGGAACGGCCGTGGTAGTTTGACAGCAGCATTGACAATCTAAAATAGTAGTTCCATTGTGTAAATAAAATATATTTAAACTTTAATATTTTCTTAAAAGCTTGAGGCTTATCTTTAAATGTAAAAACAACGTTCACGCCTCAAGCTTTCATGAAAACATTAAAGTTCTATGTTTACATAAGTTTTATTTTGTACTTTTTAGTTCAATAAAAGCTTGTATAAAAAAGTATTTTAATTATATTTTATTCTAGCTAATGCTAGAATTTGATAAAATATGTGTTCTATCACCTTCACTCGTAAGGTACCTACTTGTCAAGACAATTCCAACGAGTCCAACACAACAGGGCTACCATGTAAAGTTGAGGTGTTCCTGTGGCCACCTTCCGACACTATCATCAGACCCTAGACTACACCTTGTCAACCTACCTACTTGTCATAACAAATCGAAATGGCAACGCAACACAACGGGTCTATATTGACTAGTACTGTAAAGCAACGCTCTTCTACGATTTCACGGCGATGACCTACTTTTTTTCCTATCAAAAAACATGATCGTTCAATACGTCATATTTAAATATAAAAACCAGCCAAGTACGTGGACCACGCCGGCCAAGTACGTGGACCACGCGCAATGAAGGGTTCTGTAGTTGGGATGAATTTATCCCAAGAACGAAGTTTAACATTGTGGTTGAAAACATTTTCTACCATACATTTCAACTGCAAATATAACTTGATCGATTATTACTCGTTAAATCTTGAAAACTATACTTAGCTGTGATAAGAGACGACGAGAAAAAATAAATACAATGAAAAAAAAAAACATCCCTACTTTACGTGTGGAGGAGAGGTACCCTAAAAAAAATATTTATCATGATTTTATTTTACCTTTACGCAAGTTACTCGTAGTTGCTAAGACAGATTTGACAAGGTCAAGACATTACGTCCATGTAACAATTTCAATCCTTGTCATGAAACACGGTCGAGCGAAACATGTTTCACACACAGCAAACTATTCAAATTGAATCGGTTAGACGACACCACATTTCCTTTGCCAAATGTGATTCCATCGAAAGACGATTTAGACGGATTCATTCGCCTAAATACATAAAAAAGAAAATTCGGTATTGGCAAAACGTGTTTCCTTTAAACGTATTTTTGTCTACCGCAATATTTCTACTCGTAGACACAACTACTAATAACTACCTACCGATGAATAGAAGATAATAGCGTCAAAATCTATGCCGGTTTCGTAAGAAATCTCAATTCAGTGCTACAATTTAGTCTTAAATTACAGCAATTCAGGACCAAATTGTACAGTAATATAAATTGAGTTTTCTAGATAATCTTACTAGATTACTGAGATACGACATGTCATTTGTGTTATTCGAATGGGATTATCAAATAATTTACTCGTGTAATAAGGTTACTCACTTCGTAGGTTGTGACAACTTTTTTTTTTTTTTTTTACTGTTGTTAACTGTTGTATCTTTCGTTATATTATATACGAGCAAAGCTTACTCCTGCGATCTTAGATTTATTTGATAGTCCAACTTAACGCTCATTGATTCATTAGAATGGTAATATGGTAGTAAATTCTGGTTTGTGTTGACACTGGTATCACTATGTTCAATTCGTTACTAAATCTAGAAAACAGTGTGTTTTTCGAGTTTTTCCGCCATTATATTATTATAAGGTCGTTCACCGACAAATTAACAGTAAGCTTCCGTATCTGTAATGATACGAAACTAATAGGATTACTTGCGTCAATTCGTATTTCCCGCCTTGGTTTAACCCACCGAAATGGTGTCTATTTATGGAAAAGATGGTATTCATGAAAGCCTTCCAAGATTCTATATTATGTCTAGGTATTGCGACCTCAAAAAAGCAGGATCTAAATCTACTAAAGAGAAAATTTAGAAGTAATGGCTTATAAATAATTTTCACTCCATGAATTTTTAGACCTTTTAGTCTAGGCAGGCAGAGTCTACTCGCTTACCCTTGGAAAAATAATACGAGTAGTATTGAAAAACGAAACACTCCGGCTGCTATGGCTCATAAACAAAGATTTATGTACCACGTGACTGGGTCTATACGATCTGCCCGTAGTGTAAAGGAGTTTTATCGCCTCCAAATTAAACTTGCTTAGACGGTTCAGACATACTTTTGGTATAATCGCATTCGGAATTTCTGATTGAAAATTTAAACTTTCATTAGTTTAACATTTATTCCAATTCAATAAGTTTAGGCACGTGAAATGTAAATTAAGGATTAAACTTGAGATCTGTCAACAGTTCTGAATGGAAAATTTATGTGCCAGAAACAGTTATTGAGAAACGCTTTCAATTCAATTTTAGTACCTATTTTTATGTTAGGTATGTTCTCATGGTGTTGTTTATCTCAGGAAAAAGGAAAAAGATGTAAACATCAGAGTTTCCTGTGAAAAGGATATCGATAATCTCAGGAAAGCTAAATTACAATTTTATTTGCTATTAATTCCTGTAAATGGATTAATAAGGATCCTTGTTTGCATGCATAATACATATTACTATGCTATAAGTACACATACTACTCCTTACAAATTTTATTACGTACCTGCTGTAAATTCTCTTAGAGTGAATGCCTTACGCGCTGCCGCCTCTAAATTGATAAGACTGCAATTTATTATTATAAAATCTTACAACTTTCTTTATAATTCCAAAGTTGAACATTTTCAATTAGATCATAATTTCTCAAATTTGTAAATCATATTAAACTCATTTTTACTGGAATATTGTTAGCTTGATCATATAATATGTTACTTCCGTACCAATGGCTGATTTTGAGAATCTTTCAAAAAACATCGATTTATTTGTTGTATCGGAATCGTGCGAATGTGAAGACTGTAACTATTGTGTATCGTGCGAATTGATGACTGTAACAAAATATTCCCACCACGTTCATCGTTGTTAGTTATTACTCAAAATGTTCGCTTTTTAGGTTTTCAGGTTTTATTAACTAGACTCGGGTTTGATTGTGACGTACTCATCCTGACCGAATGTTGGCTGTCTTGTGTATCTTGTATCCCCACAATTAGCGGTTATTGATCATTTTTTACTAGATCAAACCCTCTTCAAAACGATGGCGTTGTTGTGTATATAAAGGAAGAACTTAGCTATTGTGTTGAGGAACCTAATACAGGAAACTGTAATTGCCTCTTGATTAAAATAGGTAACAACGACACGGCGTTACTAGCTCTCTATCGATCCCCCTCTTATTCTAACATTGATCCTTTTTTGACATCGCTTGACGAGACTGTGGTGTAATTATCTGGTTATAAGAATATTGCAATAATAGGAGATCTGAACTTAGACATAATTTCCGAGAATCTGAGTACGTCTTCCAATCAATACCTGGCTCTCACTGCCTACCACGGTCTATTGCCACTAGTGGTTCTTGTTTAGATCATGTGCTCTTGAGAACCAAGTTACCTTCCACTACCAATGTTCCACAATCTACGTTTACAGATCACAAATCTGTCATACTTTGTTTGAAAACACAACAATCGCGTTCACTGGGGCAGCTACGGTGCCAGCATATGTTGCCTGCTTTCGCTGGCCAGAGGCCATGTTCGCCGCTAGAGGAGGGCGCAGGACGATGGCTTCTAGCGCGGAAAAACGAGACTGCATAGAAGCCATCTCCTGCCTCACCAGGGTCAAAACCCGGTCCTCCGCAGGCACGGGCCGTCCCTGCCCTTGCTGCTCCCTCCGCTGCGGCACCTCACGGGGGCCGGCATCTCGGAGCCTGGCCAGGTCCGCTCGGAGCTCCTCATTCTCCTTTCGGAGAAGCTCTATGGCGTCTGTCAAGCGGGCGACCTCCGCCCGCATCTCGGACATGCCATCCGACGGGGGCCTGAGGTGATAGGCCTCCGCTGCCGCCAAAATAGAGGCCATGGCCGCGGACATGGCCTTGTCTTTAGCGGACTAAGTCCTCTTCAAGACCAAAACCTTCATTGCGGCTGCCACGGCCTCCGCAAACCTGGCCGTTCGCTCCGAATTGGAGCCGCCAGCGGCATGCAGCTCACCGCCTGCCAACTCTGTAGGGGCCGCCCCAGTGCTGACCCCTACAGGGTGATATTCCTCTTCCGTAGAGGGCCTCTCCACCTCAGCTGGGCTGGCCGGACTCGGCTCACCTGCCTCCTCGGTGGTGAGTCCTCTACCCACACCTTTTCCCCGGGCCGCACCCCGCCGACTGGAGTGGATCTTCCTCCTGCCTTGGCCCGAGACCCCCTCGTCGGCGGACGACCCCTGGCCATCCCCCGGCTTGGAGCGCTTCCGGAGGAACTTTCGGTTCCTCACGGTCGCTCCCACCACCACTTCGCGCTCCGAGCTCTGACCTGAGCTCATCGCGCCAGACGCAGCGTCGGACTCCAACCCCGCATCACTCCCGACTCCTTGGTTTTTGTTTTTTTTTTTTCAGTTTCCATAGTGTTCCCAAGAGTATTAAACTTTATGTATTGACTCAAATATACTGGTTCGCACTAGCGACTAATTATCTAATAGCTACCCATAGTCAAGCTTACAACCTCCCTCACGGTGCGCCGCCGCTTGGAGGTTTGGGGTAATTTTTTATAGAGGATTACTTCCTCGCGGTCCGGGCGGTTAAGCCAAGATCCTCGACCCCCGTCAAGTGCCAGAGACATGACCTCGACACTCTTCGGGGCTACGAGACCAACGGTGGCAGAAGGCTTCCTCCTGCCTGCCCGACGGCAGTGTTAGTGCACGCCGGGCCCGTACTCGAACGCTGCTCAACATGTGCTCTCTCCGAGTACACGTTAGAGCGTTCCTCCGACAGGATATTATATTGGCATATGGACAACGAGACCCCTTAGGCACATAGTACCTAATGGGGAGACATTGCCCGCATCCCAGGGTGCACCGTCCTGAAGACTGGCCTTCCCCCCGGACGCATCCGAAGGGAATTCCAGCCCACAGGCACACGGGGAGGTTTCCTGTCCAAGCACCTCTCACATTACACACCTGGAGGACAGCAACCTTTCTTTCTTTTGTATTAATTATGTTCATTTTTTAATAAACTGTTTCCTTTTGTTGATAAGCTCATACCTGCATAACGAGTTCGAGGGCGTGAGGCTCTGCATGATGAAACAAAGGCTATAAACCTAGTTCGGCAGCAGATGCTAACAATTAGACACAATTGTAACTAAGTAAATCTTAAGATAATTATAAGTACCTAAGACAATTTTATTTTATTTTTATATAATTTCGTTTTCCTTTTTTTTTATTATTATATTATTTGTATTTCCTGAGCGTGTCCTAAATAAAATATTTTTCTTCTTTTTCTTTCTTTCTTCTAATTGTGAAACAAGTTTATTGTTTTTGGGCAAATAAATATTAAATACTAGCACTTTGCCCGCGGCTTCGCTCCCGTGGTCTTTCCCGCGAGACCCGTTATTTTTCCCGGGATAAAAAGTAGCCTATGTTACTCCCTGAAAACTAAGCTTTCTAATGGTAAAAGAATTTTTCGGTCCAGTAGTTTCGGAGCATATTCGGTACAAACAAACAAAAAAATCTTTCCTCTTTATAATATTAGTAAGATATAGATTAGTGCTAGCTGACATCATTTATTTATTAAAACTGTATGCATAGGTAAAAAAAAAACACGGCTGCCCTGCCAAAAACGAACTAAAAAGTGTATTCCCTGACTAAACAGATCAATAAAATTGTCATTGCAGTCGGGGGACCATTCTGTGGGACACTTTTAATATAAGAGGTCCCCCGGCTGCAATGACAATTTTATTTATCTGTTTAGAAAATTAAGGTGGTGCCCATATTGTAATAATCGAAGATTTTTTTTTCACTTTTCATAATGGAGTCATACTGCCACCATATTTATTTTTTTCAAAAAAAAAACCAGTAGTTATAATATAATATTATAATTTCCTTCTTATAAACCTTCATCCATCACACATAAAGGCAATGCTTGTACACTTGTACAGTCCCTAATCTTTCCCATAATAGACTATGGTGATGTGTGTTATTATGACCTGAATGCAGATCTCCTCAATAAACTTGACCGCTTTCTAAATAACTGCATTCGATTCGTTTTCAATCTTCGTAAGTATGACCATGTGTCTGCGCATCGATTGCTTTTAAAATGGTTACCCATACGTCAGCGCAGAGAGTTGAGGGCTCTGTCAATGTTGTATTCTATACTCGACAAACCCACTTCTCCTTCTTACCTGACTTCCCATGTTGAATACCTATGCTCTGCCCATAGCAAAAATCTTCGTTCTACAAACAATCGTCTTCTACGATGTCCTTCTCACCGCTCTGGTTTTATTCACTCTTCTTTCTTTGTCCAGGCGGTATTTCTTTGGAATGCGAACATCAGGAACTTCCTCTGAACATCAGGATGGCAACCAGTCGGTTATCCTTCAAGTTGAAGGCACGTGAACATATTCGTGAAAAGTTGGCAGAATCTTTGCAGCGCTGATTTGCTGGATTTGTTTTCTCCTCTACCAATCGTTATTTCTCCTGACAAAGTTTATTCGGTTTATATGTATGTATCTATGTATTAGTAGGCATTAATTTTCAAATCTTCTAGCACTTATGTTGCACCTGCCATGTTTTGTCTCTGCACCACCCTAAGGTTGACTGGTAGAAAATGCCTCAGGCATTAAGTCCGCCTTTGTACAGTATTTTTTTACCTGTGCATAAAGTTTTAATAAATAAAGAAACTCACAGACATACATACAAACATACATCAACCCTGAATACATTACATTCATTTTTGGGCAGTCGTGTAATAAAAAGATGAACTATTTAGGTCTCCAATACCATTTAAATTAAAGAATATGCCTCAGATTAACACTTTTAACGCAGTCGGGTTTTTGCATACTATTGTATCGAATCAAGTTTTTCTAACTGACTGTTTTCCTAGTTTTGACGTTTGAAAAGTGCTGATTCTCAGCCCAGTTTGAATAAAATGACTTTTGATTTTGATTATATCTCAACAGGGTATAAGACTAGGGGAAGATCAAATAAACAATGGATGAACTGTATGAAAAATTATATAACTTGAAAGGACCTACTGAGATGACGACTAGAGACAGCAAGAGAATGATGTTGCTGATGAAATATGATGTAACCCAGTAGCATATAAAGTTACCAATTATTATAACGAAGCTATCTATGGCATCTTCTAGTTATTCTTTTCCTTTGCCAGCAAAAGTTCAATAAATTTTGACAAATAAAGTTTATTTGATTAATTTCAAATCAGCGGCTCTAGAATTGAATGCCCGATCCCAGGATTCAATCAAGTAGTCAATTATTATTGTTCTCATCTCAAACGGAGCAAGCTGACAAAAACGGTTTAATTAAGATTAACGGTTCACTCCTCCGCTTTGGTAGAATATAAATATGATGAAGAGAAGGTCAGAGATACAAGTTAATGATAAGAAAGTATGCTGCGTTTAAAGGAAGGGCCTTCTGAGTGAGAATGAAATTACATGCTTAACTTCGTAAATGTTGGAACTTGGTTTGAATTTTTCACCATGTATCCACATTGAGTTGTGTCATTGTAGTATAATGAGTTAAGTCTCTATTGCATAATAATTACTTATTTTATAGCGTTGTAAGGTTTTCATGACGTAGTGCATCTATTAAATTGTAAAATCTACATACCTAAATAAAAAAAAATCAGAGCATAGAGTAGGTAGTTCCGTACCTGTAGACTTCCACTGAAAATAGCCGGTAAGCAACAAAAAACCAAGTACCTATTATTTCCTTGCGAGCATTAAGAACCGGGGTCACTTAAGTACAAGTAGGTACCTTAAAAAAAACAAACACGCAATCGTTTAAGGAACAAGGACTCGGGTCATTTAGATATTTACAAGTATGGCAAAAAATAAAACAAGTAATTATTTTTGTATAACAAGACCGCATATAAACTTTTAAGTACCAACAATTATCTGCTATTGAGACAAACCTTTTTGAAGTAGTCCTTCTGAACTCCAAAATTTGCGGAATTAGGGTCTTAACTAATATAATATCGGCCCAAGTACAAGACAGTAGGATTCTGATAACAGACTGGAGAAGCTTGATTAAATTTCATAGATTCAACTTCGTTCATAAGCTGATTCGTAAATTTGAGAAACTTTGGGGATTGCCTGGTTGATTGGTTTTGTTTTTTCAGGAGCCTGGGCTTATACGGATTGTAATTTTCTCAAATTTTCGTTTGGGTTATTTATGTATGTGAGCGGGGTATGTATGTACCTACGTATTATAGCCATTACATACTTGCAACTGGCAAAGAATGAAATAAACTAATTAGTCGTTAGTCAATTTGCGTCACTATAAATTTCCCTGACTTATACGTTTCGCTTTTATATTCTGTCTTTTCATATTATTATTTTCTGTGTCCATAAATAGATTGTGAAGTCACTTTTCTAGCAACGCAAGTTGATTAAGTCAGTTTGCATAATAAATGGGCTTGCGTTACCATAGTCGATCGGACACTGCAGACTGTAACAATTTTGTTTGTTTCTTTAAAATAAATTCTACAATTTCTTAATAGTCTCTTTTAAAAGTTGGTGTTATTGACTACAAATTGCGTGATATTGGTGAATGTGCACAATTTCTAACACTACAATATTATCGCAGACGCCCACGTCCATAAAATGTATGGAAATACGTCATCGTACACGTAATAACGTTATCGTGGACGGAAATTTGAAAGCGATTTCATATGTTTCTTTACTTCCCTGTGGTATCGTGACGCCGTGACGTGGATGTGGGTCGTCCACGATAAAATCGTCGCGTAAGAAATTATTAAAGCGCACAATGATTCAATGCAGACACACAACGTAACGTTAGTAAATATAACTAGCCTAGCCTAGAACAGTGAAACTGGAATACAGGTTCATATTAAATTTGTTAGCGAAACTTTGCAGACGTGATCGGTATTGATATCTAAACAAGATGAAAAAAAAAGGTTTTTTTTTGGGGTCAACGACCACTGGTAGTGTTGTTACTTATAGTATGAGTTGAAAAAATCTGTTTTCTTTTATATTATCGTGTTTAGGTATTGATACCAAACACATCTGATAGTGTACATCTTCAGGGTAAGTAGAAACTCGTATTAAAGGCAGTGTGATTGAATAAAATAACGTTGTATGAAAAAAGTCCCACATCGCTTTAATCCTAACTATATAATGCTTAAATAAGTTTGTTTATTTTTGTTTGTTACCTTTGTTAGGACATAGGATACTTTTTATCCCGATAGTACGACCCCGTGGGATAAAAAAAATAAAAAAAACCGACCTCCACGCTGGCAAAGCCACGCACGCATATAGCATCTAAGTACATTGTAACTTCACGTAAAGGAAACTCTTTTAGTGTTATATTTTTAGTTTAGCATCGTCGCAGGTGAGACAAATAGCTTTATATTTTTTATTATTTGGGATATTGAAATAAATTTCAGTACTGTTTTGGAATTTCTTTGGCAGTATTCCATATTTTTTCTACAGATATTTTTCCAATGTCTCTCATTTGGGTGCTGGGGATAAATATAGATATTGCTATAATATGACAAAAAAATAGTCAGACCCGTTAAATTAAATTAAAATACAACTTTCCCACAAGTTTTGATGATCCGTCAGAAATTCAGAACATACGTAACGTCAGACTTTGTTTTGCCTATGCACAGGTAGCTCACGAAATTCAAGTTTTCTTACGTTTTTTTAATTTTCAGGTCAGTATCAGGTTGATAGAAACATGATTCACGACCACAACACATATAATTATTTATTAAATACAGATTAATTATTATAAAATCACTCTAAGTTCTAATTAACCTATTGAATGACTTTTTCATTAAATCATGACATTTGAGACCAATTCTAAATTAGAGAGATGTATTGATAGTTCTTATAATAGTTATATAATAATATTATGTAAATAGATAATTATCTTTAGGGTTCCGTACCTCATTAAGAAAAAACGGAGTGAAAGTCGTCAGTCTGTCAAGACCCATTTTCTAAGGAACGAGTCTTTACGCATTCCTGAGAAAAAGAGTCTTATTAGATATTTGATTGTCAAATATCTATGGTCCCCAGGAGCTCTAAAAAATCTAGCTTCTAAGTCAACGCAATAAAAAATGCGGCCATTTAAACGACATATTTTGATACTTGCAAATTTAAGTTGGTTTTTGGAGTATATTCATCCCAACTACGGAACCCTTCACTGTGCGTGGTCTGACCCGCACTTGGCCGGTTTTTTTATAGTCGTGAATGATATTCAGAACTGACGGCTAATGGGGCAGAAAGGTTCTGGAATGGAGGCCACGTACCGGCAAGCGCAGCGTAGGACGTCCACCCACAAGGTGAACAGACGACCTAATAAAGGTCGCAGGAAGCCGCTAAAATTCAAATTCAATTCAAAATTAAAAAGTAATTTATTCAAACTAGGCTGAGAATCAGCACTTTTCGAACGTCAAAATAACATAAGACAGTCCACCAAAACGCCCACCCTTCACCACTTCCTAGTGTTTGTGCTGGGAAGAAGAAGTGGCGCAACAAACTCCCCAGCAGCACAGCTGTCTGTTCAGTTAGAAAAAAAAAATGATTCTATACAATAGCATGCAAGACAATTTACAATACGCAAAAATAATTTAAATTAAATAGCTATAATTAATAGCCATATTAAGACAGCTAGCACACGCCAATATACCAACCAAAAGCATCGAGAACTATACTCAAGCAGAAATAAAAATAACTAAACGTAAACAATATCTAAAAAAAGAAAATAAAGCCTCCAGGCATAAAGGGCGTGCCCGCTTACATATAGCTGTAACTAGAAGTTATAATTGATAAACTAGGACCATCGAGGTAAAATAAATAATTGTCGAGGTCGCTAGCTAACCACATATTGCAATACAACTCATAAAAAAACATTGTAATGAGTAGAGTCAACAATAAATTAAAATAAAATAAAAATAAATTGACTTATAAAGTAAAATTATAAACAATTATATAAACTCATATAACCTGTCAGTAGGTAAACTAATTCTGGAGAAAGAACATTTAAACATTGTCTTGAGTTAATCACAGCGACCAACTATTCTTATCATTTAAGTAGTCGTTGATAGAATAGTATGCCTTTGAACAAAGGTTGGTTAATTTAGTTTTAAACGCATTAAAAGGCAAATCTAGCAAAGAAGAGGGTAGCTTGTTATAAAAAGTTATACCAAGCCCAACAAATGAGTTATGATTTATGAACCTTACGAAGCCGGTGAAAGGGAGCACGTAGTTTATTCTTACTTCTAGTGTTAACATTGTGAATATCACTGTTTTTAGTGTATAAGTGTATATTTTGCCTAATATATAAGATGTTGGCGAAGATGACTTGTGATGCCACTGTGAGAATACCGATATCTTTGAAAAAATCTCTCAGAGAAACTCTGGCACCTAGCTGGTAAATTGCTCGAATAGCTCGTTTTTGGATGCAGGTCGCTTCCACCCGGCCGATTTGGAAATCATTAGGGGAAGCCTATGTTCAGCAGTGGACGTCCTATGGCTGAAATGATGATGATGAATCATTTTTGGTCAACATAAAACCTGATCTTGACCTGCAGATTGCAAAAACGCATGAAAATTGGAATTAGGCGGGACACCATAAGCAAAAGATACATATTTGGACTTTAGAGTTTGTTAGGGGATTTACAAACGTTGCATCCATAATTGTTTGACGTTTATTTTTAAACATCATATATAACTTTAAGCAACGTTTATAAACAAAGGAGTTCATGTTTAGCCAGATTGTTTGTTATGCGCTAACGATATCATTATTGTACCTATTCATTCGTTTTACTTACTACTAAGAGTTTCTCTAAACGTTTAAATTACGTGTTGCTGCTGGTCGTTTCAACTCCGGAACTTGAGCGTAAATATTTTACAAACGGGAGTTATGATTCTCCTTAAAAATTAATGAGAAACGTAGCTTAACCAGCATCGTTGTAAAGTTTCTCGAACATTTTAATTGTCTGTTAGGATTGTAGCAGGTGGCGTTCTCTAGTTTCTACTTACCCTAATAGGAAAAGGCGTGAACTTATGAAAATATGTTCCTATTTGAATTGAAATACCTACTAGTATGGTTTGATATTGTCAGAGAGAGTAGAGTTTTTATTGGCTTAGAACTGTGAGTGACTGCGCCAAACCACAGAATAAGGGCCATGTCGTTACGGTTTACTGCCAAAAGATAGAAGCATTGTTTGATTAATGTTGTGATTATGTTAGGTGTACGTAGTAAGTAGTACTCATAAAGTATATTAATATGATACTCAATGTTAAGTTATTTTATTAATAATGTTATACACATCTCTCGTATGGATTATCTGCCCCCCCTTGAGACTTTTACTCTTTTATTCCGTAACGTGAGTGAATCAAAGTGTTTTTTTTTTTTTTGTCTATTTTGGTTCTCTTACCTAAACCTTTATTTAGTTAGTAGGTACCACGCTCTGGGAACTTATATGAAGTTTTAATGCAATCATGATTCAAATTCGCGAAAAAGGGATGGTGCTATCGGTCATGCATAGCTCCGTCTCTCGCAGGTATTAAAACGTCATAATAACCGTTTCTATCCCTTAAAGGAGTTTTATTAAGTACTAGCCGCGCTCCGCGGTTTAACGCATAAGTCTCCAGCCTGTAGGAATATTCAGATAAAAAGTAATCTATGTCCTAACCCAGGTCATAGTCCACCTATATACCGAATTCATCTAAATCCGTTCAGCCGTTTTAGCGTGAAAGCGTAACAAACTAACAAATAAAAAATAAATATCTTTGTAATATTAGTTTAGATTAAATGAAATGAAATGGAATTGCTTATTCTGTAAATAGAATGTTGGAATCACTTTTACACGTCATATAAAAAAAAAAAAAAAAATTTGCTAGATAAGTTCGGCGTTCGTAATAAGGTCCTCACCGGACACGGTTGCTTCGGGAGGTTCCTGTTCCAGTTTAGGCGGGAGGAAACGGCCGAGTGTCACTATTCCGTGTGGATCGATCGGTGGACTCGGTGGAGCATACGGTGGAGGTCTGCTCGGCTTGGGTGGAGCACCGCCGTGTTCTCGTGGAGGCGATCGGCGGCGTTGGTCTCTCACGTCCGACCTTGGTCCAGACCATGGTACGGAGTGAGAGGGTTTGGGAAGCCGTCACCACCTCATGGGAAGCAGTAATGCTCGCGCCCTCACGCTTCTAGTCGCCCTGGGCGATGGGAATTGCAGGCCGATTCCCTGCCCCCGAAGGCGTGGGCTTGCAAACGGTGAGCAATGGGTAGCTTGTCGCTTGATAAGGACCAGGCCTGGGTCAACGGCACGTTGTGTTCCACGCGTGCCTCAAAGAGATGTCAGCACAAAGTCTAACACGCCCTTCTGCTCCACCCAGAGCGAGAGAAGTTATTTGATAATTTTCCGCCCAAAAAAAAAAACATAATCTTGAGCAGGCCATATGAAGACCATGTAGATTAGTGTCTGAACCACACAGATTTGAGTGGAATTGTCCAGTGCAAGCATTTGTCAGTAATCGTGTTGCTCAACTCAGAACTTAGGGAGCTCAACGACTCGATGAAAAAGAAAGCACATTTGGGTTGGCCGCATAAACTACTCAAACTGCCAGACCATCATTAATTAAAACTAACTAAGAAAGAAAAAATAAATCAAAGAAAAACTAAACTGCAAACTTTTTTTTTTACAAAGTATTATTTTAATTTTGTTTAATGTAATGTTTTACTTTGTAAAGTATTCAACACAAATATTCAATAATGTCAATGTGTATATAAAACTGATTTTGATGATTTTACTGAATTATTATCATGTCAAGTTTTATGGTTTTATCACAAGGCTTAGCAGAGCGAGCAGCTCAAACCCAAGCATTTTAATCTTCTAAATAATCTGAAATTGTATAGTAGCCTTTCTTACAAAGTTTGGTTTGAATACAGCTTTTAAATCGTTTGGGTAAGTTTCGAATGTCTATGGAAACTTTGTTGTAAAAGCGTATACATTGACCCATGAACGAGTTGCCTACTCTGTGAAGACGAGTGCGATGTACAGCAAGGTTGTGTTTATTCCTGGTATTTAAACTATGAATATCGGACATTTTCTCATTAGTTTAGACTAGGTTCCGCCCGCGTTTGATCTTTATAACCTATAGCCCGTGTTGCTCAGTGATAATATGGCATTCTACTGGTAAATGATTATTTATAATCTGTTCAGTAGTTTTTGAGAACATATATTCATTACAAACAAAAGTACAAATCTTTTCTCTTTAGTGTACATAGATGTTTTATTTCATCAACACCCTAGCAAACGGGTGGCTAAATTACTACCTACCTATCCTTGACCTATCTTAACACCACTCATTTTCCCACAGGTGTGGCAGTAGCCTCCAGCGTGTTCACAATCACAGCGATGTCAGTGGACCGTTACCTGGCCATCACACAGTCTCTCCGGCAACCCTGGATGCCGTCAAGGCGAGGAGCTTGCAGCCTCCTTGCAGGACTGTGGCTGGTGGCCTTCGCCATATTCGCGCCGTTGCTGGCAGTAGCCACGGTGGAGAGAGAATATGTCCCTTCGCTTTTAAGGACGAGAAACGGATCGGTGAGTTTTTACACGTTTTATTATTTACATCTATATTATATTTATTTTTTATTATTTATTATATTTACGTTCTTAGCAGACGTCTACTAACTATAAACTACCTCCCCGCCAAATTTCATATTTATTATTTACATCTATATTAATTATAAAAACGAAAGCAAACTCACTCACTCATCACGAAATATCGAAAACCGCTTGACGAATAAATATGAAATTTGGCGGGGAGGTAGTTTATAGTTAGTAGACGTCTGCTAAGAACGGATTTTTTAAATTTGACCTTTGAGGGGGAGAAAAGGGGGGATTTTATTTGTATGAAAAATATTATTCCTTGAGTCAATAAACTTGATACTTGGCACGAATACTTTTGTCTGAAAATTATAAATTTTGCCATTTTTAGTTTTTCTAAACTACCCCCTAAAGGAGGATTGGGGGGTGTCAAAGTTTGTATGGAAGAATTTTAACGCGTGGTCTGATTAACTCGAAACTCAGTATTTATACTAAAAACTGAAAATACATATATAAAACATATATTAGAGTTTTTTGAAAATTTTCCCCTAACGGGGTGAAAAGAGCCATTTTTACAGCGGAGGATTTTACGGTGCGGCTTGATTACCTTGAAAATTGGTATAAATAATTTATTTAATTTCTAAATTTATGTCTGTAATTTTTATGGTGTACAATAAGATTAATCTATCTATTTATCTATAATCTATAAGTCAAATAATAGAAAAGTTACAACAGACTTTTCAAAAAATAATTTATCACGCTATATGCTATGAGGGATGAGCAATATTGCATTATGTTCGTATTCTTCTATAGTTTACCGCAAATTGTAAAAAGACTAGCCAAAAGGTTAAAATATTGCAGATAGTTACGGATTTAACCTTTTAAAAGATAATCATCACGGTATAGCTTTATGGATCTAAGAAGTCAATCATAACATGTCCAGGGTGGATTTTGAGATAGGGCAATAAGGGCACGTACTATCGAAGAACTTCATATCTAAGCAGTTTGAAAACAAAATCTCGTGAACACGATGACCACATCTGTTACCGCCCCGGTTCTATAGCGGCCGAGCGCTGTAAGCAGAAATAGTCCTTACGGTGTATAGATAATTATGAACTTCGTCAATGGTACATTAACCGGTGTCGCTACAAGAAGACAGTCTTAGGAGACTGTCCTTAACTTTTTGAAACATACATACATACATAAACTCACGCCTTCTTCCCATGGGGGTAGGCAGAAACTACAGAATGCCACCTGCTACGATCCTTACATACTCCTTTTGCCTCGTTTACGTTCATATATCTGGTCATACACGCACGCCGGTTGCGAGTACTACGCACCTGTCCTTTTTGAAACATGTTGATCTGCATTCACAGATTTTGAAAAAAAAAAAAATACAGTCAGCAATAAAATGGCCTATTTTCAAAAGCTTTTTAGATGCCAGTCTTATTTCTTATTACTAGGGTCAAAAAACTATATCGGACCAAATGAGGTTTGAGTACAAGAATGTCTGTCTGTATGTTACCTTTTTACGCCTAAACCACTGAACGAATTTCGATAAAATTTGGCAAGGAGATAAATCGCATCCTAGGGTAAGAGATAGGTTTCTTTTTGTCTCAAATATAATCCTAAAGGGGGTGATATTATATAGGTTGGCAGGAAGATAGGTTATAGTTAGTGGATGTCCGCTAAGAACGGATTTTGCGACAGGGCCAGATTAAGGAGGTTTAATGGCTATCGCAAGTTTGTATGAAAGTCATTAATTTTTTGTGCTACAAATTTTGGCTGGGAGGTACTTAATAGTTAGTAGACGTTTGCTAAGAACGGGTTTTGCGACAGGGCCGGATTAAAGAGGTCTAAGCACTCTCACAATTATGTATGAAGTTCTGATATTTTTTTTGTACTACTGACCAGATATTTAGCAAATCTAGAGTTTATGAGTAGGAAACAGTAGCTAAGAAAGAATTTAATGATAGCCTGGACTAAGGGCTATTATGAAAACTTTGTCTTTTTGTACCTGAAAATTGGTAGAGAGATAAAATATAGTTAAGACATGTCAGGTAGGAACAGATTTTACGACAGGGCCGGTTTAAGGGAATATAATCGCTTTCGCAACCCTATGTGTTCAAAAAACATTTATTGATGACTTATATTACAACAAACTGAAAATAGAACTAAATTAAAATTCAAACGAAGATAGGTTTTTATATTTTCTTTTACAATAAAATTAACGTAGGTAAGTAGTTTCATCAAACTGTAGCTCAATTGTTTTTGTTTTGTTACCTCCGTCACGCTTTTCCGTGGTAAAAAGTATCTTATAGTACGGTGAACCTAGTATTCACATATCACCATATTAAAAAATACCAATTTCCAGACTATATTTTTATACATGTTTGTTTATCCCACATTCACTAAAGTTTTCTGTAAAACTATAGATAAAAATTTCGAAAGCCCCCATTTAAAATCATTATACTACCACTATATAACCACGTGGATTAAGTCGCGGGCAACAGCTAGTAATAATATATGCAACTGGCTGTGCGCGTGGCTTCGCACACGTAACTATGCTATTGGCATTTAGGTATAAGGTAATATATTCCATAATAATGCCACATGATTCCTTTGAAGATCATGACGTTCATTGATTGATCGGTTGACGACATGATTCGTGCAGTAATTGGCTGTAACAGGGTCGGTTCACACACGAGAAAATTGTGTGACTTTTACGAGCTTATACAGGGTGTTTACGTAATAATTGTATTTAAGGTCAATAGAAATTCCAGGCAGTGTTTGCTGTGCCTACCAGAGTCCAAAATGATCTCATTAAATTTTATCATCATAGTAAACATTGTGGAATGCAATAAATGCTTGAGCATTGAGTAACATGTACCTACTTTGAAGGAAATTGGCGTATTACCTATTGAAATTATTGTTCTGGACCTAAATGCTACGTACCTACTTATTTTTCATGAAAAGGTTTCACATAGACGCAATAAGAGTATTCAACACTTAAGAATGTAGACTACACTTCAATATTTGTATACGAACGAGAGTGCTAGCTGTCATCAAATGCCATTCGCAGGATCTAGTCTGAATATCAATTTCCACATCTTGCATCAACATCGATTGTATACTCTTACCAAGCAATATCTGCATTATATAGAGCTCGAATTTTGCGGATAGTGGTTGAGACGCCTGAATACTAAATCGATTCATCTCCGTAAGTTCATTCAACTATTACAGTCAACCACACATCTATGGAAACAATTTAACTTTGACAGCGCCTTTGTGTCGTAGCAGTAAGGGTGGCTTTCGTAGTTGAGTTGTTACTACGTGCGTTTAACTGTACTGGTACGTTTTTCTATTAAGATTAGCAAAGATATCAAAAATGTTAAGATCATATTATTTATTTATAAGTATACTTAGCGTGTCCTCAGTGAAGATGCTATGAAAAATTTCTCAGAATAAAAACATATTTTTGCTTACTCAAGTTTTAGTTTGCTTTTGCTATAACCGTAATACTAAATAGATACTCAGTGTATTAAATATACTACGCTTAGGAGACTACGCTTCATTACTTTTTGTTACATCTACGAGACTGTTAACCAATATGGCGTCGTTAAGGTCCTAAACCAACACAATAAGTAACTTAAGTTAAAGTCAGTGTCGTTATCTTAGTTGAACCCTTACCACAGTAATTACACTTTTGTAACTTGCAGATAAGTATGATTATCTCATAAGAATTACGTTCAAATTAAAATAAATATTACGAGAAGAGCTCTTATTGTAGTCGGCCCCGGTGTGTTGACGTTCGTATTGCCATATCTTTTTGTGCTGCCAAATAAGATTTCTATGCCGATTTGAAGATTATGGGTTATACTAGCCAGTTCTCCACTGACTCCTAGATGGAGAAGCATTTTCAATGGCTCTGGCACTGCGGCTGGTCATAAACGGTGGTGGTAACTATTAAAAAAAAATATGAAATCGTACTAAAGACCCATGGAAATTACAAATTGTACATGTGTGCAAATAAACATATAAACAACCAACTTATGACATATGCTACTCACGCTAAAAATGTTACATTTTACACATACATAAACTCACGCCTTCTTCATGTTGCTTTTTATGGACATTATTTCACAAAAGCCATATTCCTCTTCAAATCTACGACCCAATTTCAACGCTCTTGGAGAGCTAAGAAGGGTCAGATCACAAATCGTCTGAACATCTTTAGTGTTTTCAGAGTGTTTTGGGTAGTCCTTTAATATTTCAGTTACTACGGTAATGTAAGCGCTTACTTTGAGCACTGAAAAGTTAATTGGTTTCTTAGATTTAATACTCAGATAAGGACAAAAAGGTTGTTTTTCTTTTTTACTTTTTTGGGGTAAAGTCTAAAACAGCCAGTTTTTGTTAACTTTTTTTACGATAACTACTTTTTTGTCTAATATAGTAAATAGAATACAGTGGGAAGTCTTCAGATGTTATGGTTGTTACAATTTCAAGTAAAATAAAAAATATGTTTTACAAGATTACGAGTCGCTCTGAAGACAGCAGTTTTCTGAATTGCCTTAAATTAGATAAAGATCTACATTTGCCGAGGAATAAAAGTACAATACCATTTAAGTACCAAACTTTCATACATTTCGTACCAAATTTTTGGGTTCCATGTGCAAAGGGTGCCACGAAACGGAACCCTATTACTAAGCCTCCGTTATCCATCCGTTCGTATGTCCGTCTGTCTGTCAGCGGGCTGTATCATGAACCGCAATAGGTAGACAGTTGAAATTTTTACAGATTATGTTTCTATTGCCGCGATAGCGACAAATAACAAAAATAAAGTAAAGTTAAAAATAAAGGGATTATACAAGAAACGTGTTTTTTTCACCGTGACGTCATTTTCACTGAAATAATGAGCGGACGAGCATTCGTTCGCCGTGTTCAACCGATCATCACTGAACAAACATGTTCACTCGCTCAAGTGTTTTCGCTTGCTCGCTCAGAACTGTTCAGAACGCTGGAACCGCAATTTTAGTTGACTACGTGACTATTGAGCATTACTCTTCCAAAATTAATAATGAAAATTATTAATCACTGTTTCATCCTCAACTAACATTGTAAACGCTATATTGCCTATAATTACCTCACCGACATCGTTTCACATAACTGACAATGTGATATTAAATGATAAATTAATAACTTGACAAAGTTCATGTAATATTGTGAGAGTCAAAATCGCACAAGTCATAGGTATACCAAGGGCTGTCAAAATCACTATTATTCAAAAAAACATGATGTGATGAGAAGGTGACATAGGTAGGGTGCATACGTGTTTATTTCAGGTTTGCCCTTTCATTATGACTAGTGACGTTGCCGTAACGGTCTTGCCAAGGTTTATCGTGTTAACCAGTCACTGGATTGTGGAGGTCTGATAGGCAGTCGCTCCATGTAAAACACTGGTATTATCTGCATCTGGTTAGACTGAAAGCCGATCCCAACACAGATGGAAAATGGCTAGGCAGAAGATGAAATTTCCGTACGAAAAATGTCTAGGTCGAGGTCCGTTCGAGTTTGAAACTAGTCGGGCACGCGTGAAATAAACATGTGACTAAAACAAATCATGAAACTTACAGTATTATAAAGACTAAAATATTGACGAGACGCAACTTACTAACGTGCTATTAACTATAGTTTGAGATCGGTTGCATCGTGTACGGGGCTCCATTGAAATTCTACAATATTCTGGCTATTCAGTACATTCTGATTTGAGATTGTAACTGGTTACTTTAGAGTAGCTTCGTGGCCGATGCGCCTAAGATTTATAAATGAACAACCTCAATGTTCCACTAAATGATTAATACAGATAAAGATGGTGAGACAGACGAGCATTAAAAGGTGAAATAAGTCATTTAAAGCTTTCGTATTCACTTGAAATCTTTGCGTAAATAACGAAGATTTTCCCGGAAAGCGGAAGTCACGTGAATCTTGGACCCTTCCGCACAAGAGAACTTTTGTGAAAGTATTTTTCTTTAAAGTATTTTTGTCATATTTAATTTTACTGTTTTTTGGGCACGTTTATGGATGACTGCGATGCGAAAAACAAAAGCACGTACTTACTAAGTCGTACTTCGACTTGACAAAACCAAAAGGTCACTTAGGCATCGAAGTACGCGATGACTAAGTGTCCTTTTGTATTTGTATTTATTTGTATAGTTAATATTTACTTATACCACTTATTTTGCTTTCACTCAAACTCAAAGCATTTATTTCAATTAAACCCTTTACAGGTACTTTTGAATTATCAAAGAGTCAGTTAGTCAGAAAGTTGAAGCTAGTTGCCCATTCCAAAACGTAGATCTCTATGGAGAAGAACGGGCAAGAAACTCCAAGGACTACTACACTATCTCCGATGTGATTGGAAAATATCTGAATAACTATTTTTAGACGAGTTCTCACTCGTCAATTTTTTTTTATTAGCATCAGTATTAGATGTGATAATCTCATTATTAGACGAACTTAAGAAGTGTTCCTATTTAATATTTTATATTAGTAGGGATTCCAATTCGTCGTCTTCAGTAACATCAAAGATACGCCTGAGAAGTCCAGATTGTCAAACCTACTTTATTATCTGCCAATCAGTGCAAAATTGATTAAACTCTATATTGTACCCCAAGTAGATACACACTTACCAATTAGTTTTCCTGTTTAGGTACCCACCTTAACAGGAAAACTTTAACAGATTGGTTCAACGTGAATCTGCGAAAGCAAAATATTATTTGGTAAAAATATATAATAACAATTCATCGTGAGTTGTATTGTCACTATCAAGTCTCGTATTACGAGTACCAAAATAACCCAGAAATGGGAAAGATATGAAAAGATTTTTTTATGAAGTGGAAAAACTTGTATGAAATTTTCCGCGGAAGTTAAGGGAAAATTAAAAACGATATTGATAAGTTACGAAGCAAACCAAATAAGTTATGGAGCAAGTTTTCTGTAGAGTTTCTTGTAAAAAAGTTTTTCCAAGCTGCTGAGAACGTGGGTGAAAAGACAGTGTAAAAAGTTGGTAAGGTTTTTGCATTTTGTCATAATACAGTACTCTCTCGCTAATCTGCCACAACAACATCCTAACCATCGGCTGATTACTGAAAAAGGTGTATAGGAACCACATATTATGAACTAAAGAATTGCTGCTGACAACCGTACTTCCTACATTAATATTAAAATAATCATTAAAGTTTTTTTTTCCACTTTTTTCAAAACATATGCAGCCTAAATATGTCAAATTTATAACTAAAAATAGACGTTAATGTTAAATGAAAACAGCAATATAATACTACTTATACAGGAATGACAATGGTCACAAGTCCTTTCTACTTTCTAGAACAGAAAACATAAATTAAGTATCTTTCGCATTTATATAATAGCTTATTTAAATATTTATTTATTTATGCACAATTTATTACCGTATGTGTTGACATAATATGTGACAATGTATAAGCCCGCCAGTATCTACCAGTCGTGTATATAAATAAAGACTGGTGTAATCGAAACACAGTTACTTCTCATCTCAATTTGAATAGGTACCAAAAACTTTGAAGTTCACGTCTTTTTGCTTCGCATTTATTTTACGCGAGTTTCTTAGCATTTGTTCAGGCTGTGAGAGAATATTTTTAGAAGAATGTTCGGTCGTTCCAAAGATACATAAAACTGAAAGGGTTTGAGGTTTGCTTAAAATATGCCAAGTACCTATGCATTTATTAAGAAATAAATCGGCTTATAGGTTTTTTACATTTATAATCACTGTTCTCAAACATTTTAATATGTTATTGTAGCGTACTCAGGCCGAGATCTATAAACGTTACTGAGCACGAACTTTGGCTAAACGTTATTTCTGTGACTGTCAGTATTATTTAATCTATACATGAATGACCTGATAGAGCTGAGCCGGGGTCGACTTTTTAGTTAACAACGTAAGTATCTGTAAATAATCTTAGTTACGCCGACGATATGGCTTTGCTCAGCCCGTCTGTCACGGCATTGCAAAAGTTGATAGGATTATGTGAGGTATACACGGATAAGCATGATGTAAAGTATAATTTAAAAAAAGCCAAACAATATGTTTTCGTTACGACAACAGCTCATTTACATAAACCGGACATATTTCTATGCAGCACTAAGTTGAAATCTGTCAAATGTTTCATATAATTAGGTCATAAACTTAGTGAGAAACTTAAAAATTACGAGAACATTGAAAGACAAAGACGTTCGCTCGCTGCTAAGAGTAATATGCTGGCACGACGATTTGCGAAGTGTTCAAATCAAGTGAAAATCACTTTGTTTAACGCATACTGCCGGAACCTTTACACCTGTGCCCTATGGTACAAATACGCGCAGCGTGCTTTCAACACGTTGCGTGTTCAATATAACAACGCTTTCGGATGCATACTGGGTCTGCCTTGGCGGTGTAGAGCGTCTGGCATTTTTGCCAAAAGCAGCGTAGATGACTTTTACGCAGTCATGAGAAAGTCGCAGGCCTCCTTTATGAACCGAATACATATATCTAACAATGGAATATTGAGGGCCATATACGAGGTTAAATATTTCTTCGCATATGGCAATTAACATTCCAGCTAAAATAATAATTGTTAATACTGTTTGTTGTATATTGACTGTTTGATAATTTATAATTCGTTGTTGTTATTTTTTTTCTGATTAATCCAACACTGTTCTATAGTTCAGAATACCGAAAGGCAAGGGTTACCTTTAAATTAATAGACTATGCTGTGGCAGATGTATTACCTTTAAAGAAAATGTTAGCACTGCATTTTATGCCATCGTATTTCCTTCTGACACCGCACGTTGGCGCCGGTCCAGACCAATGCCAAATAATCCTATTAAACCTCTTAGCCAATATATTGCCTAACCAACTGGGAACACGCTATTGAGCTAACAAATATTATCTATAACGCAGGTAGCATACCTCCGCCGCGAAACCTTAGCAGCGAAACCGCTGTAGTTGAATTCAATAGACTCGCGTCATGTTCTGCTACTCGAATCGGATGCGAGTAGCGGAAAATGACGCAAATCTATTAAATTCAACTACAGTGGTTTTGCTGCTACGGTTTCAGAGCGGAGGTGTGCTACTGGGGTAAAGAGAGTTTTTTTTTCTTATTCGTAATTATGAAAAATTATTGACATGCTATTCTGTGCAGTTTTCTTCAAACTGTATTCAAGTAACCGCACATAAATCGAAAGAGAACTCATTTGTTTTCAAAGCAAATTATCGCAGATTCAAACGTCGTCAGTCATAGAAGAGCGATGGCCGACTGGCCGCCACATAACGTCTACAATTCACCAGCGAATGACGTCACTGAAACGATTTTTTGTGAAAGTAAGTTGGTGTGTTTAACTAGAGAGCTTTTGCGGATATCAAAAAGTCAAACCCCACTGCCATCAGTTTCATGACAGCCGTCACTGCGGATGTAATGTGGTAGCTACTGCTGTTCTAGGAAACCATAGCTTTAGAAACCGGTTCCGAATAATATCGGTAATCGAATTTCAAAGTGATTTTTAGGAGAATATTACATTTACCTACAGCTTGACATGTTTTCTAAAGCACATAGAGGTGTTTAAGTGTAAAGAATGATCACTCATCTATGGACTAACCGCAAACGCACCAGTCTTCCAGATTGATCGATCCACGCAACTTATCCTTAGCAACACGGGTCTCGTAGGTACTTACTTAATAATTCCTTCAGGATTAACCTATTCTGAGTTTAAACCTTCGTTAACAAGATTTGTTAATAAATACGAAGCAATTTGTAAACCTACTTGACCGATTTATTGAACGAAACGGTTCTTAACTAGTTGGGTTCAGTTACCTACATTGAATTTTTATGGAAATAAATCGGATTTATAACTTTAAAATGTTCAGTGTTGATTAGATTTGGGATTAAAAAGAAACCAGTACCTAGTCCCTAAGTAATTATCTGGTTAGATGAACACTATCATAAATATGAAATATAATTTTGTCTAGTTTGTAAAGAAAACAAACATAATACTTCCATTGCAAAGACATTCCGGTCCAGTATTATTGGTAATACGATCATTGTTTTGTTATACAATCAGTGTTGAAGTACAAGTAGTCCTACGCAATAGGGATGATGACAAAAAAAAAAAAATTGTCCGTCATGTAGCCTATGAAAAAATAACGTACACGTATTTTTTACGGCGATACATTGAGTTATAATGTGCCATGACGTCACTTGTATGTAGATTTTATACATACTTGTGACGTATCAACCCCCACTCCCCAACTTTAATGCGTTGTATCTAAGTTATTTTTCATTAATATGATAAAGCAAATAATACGTGTCTAATATTTTTTTATTATCCTGACTGACGGACTAAATAGTTTTTTTTTTTTTGACCCAGGCATTATCCCTATTCACTTCAGTAGAGGGTATTTCGAGACTTTGTGAATTTCCTTCGACCTCTTTATCAACAAACATATTTCTTCTAATAGCTTGCTATCTTTTATACCTATAATAACAATCTAAAATTCATCCATTATCTGATAAATAACGCAAAGTTTAAACCACTAGGGCTAGGAAGATGAAATTTTGCACAAGAAAGAAGAATTTTGAAAATATATTTACCCTAAAGGGGATAAACAGGCGGAGACATTGCAACTGTGGCCTAAATAATCTTCTTTCTTTTTTGTGTGGTTAGTGAGTAACCTGATGTCAGAGTTTTAAAGCCGTGGGCCTCTAACTTGGCTTCACATGCCGTCGAGAAATATCTCTCAGGCATGTCGGTTTCCTCACGATGTTTTCCTTCACCGTTTTTCAAGCTAGTGATAAATTATTCAATACGCACATGAATCCGAAAAGTCAGAGGTGCGTGCCTTGGGTTCGAACTCGAGACCTGTGACTTGGCAGTCTGACGGTCACACCACTAGGCTATTGCCTAAATAATTGCAACACAAGAAGACTTAGCTTCGTACCAAAACGTGCACTGCACTAAGTCTCATTAGCAAAGATTATGGTTTAATATTGACACTGACACAAACTAACTCGCATTACTATGGCAATTTTTCCACTGAAGCTAGCCTATAAACAAAGCTAAACACAACTTACTTTAAATAATTGTGATTTTTTTTTGTAGAAAACAATAAGTGTTGCCCAAATGCAAGACCAAGACGACACTTAGACCAGTCTTGGTCTTGGTCTTGCTATAATAAGTCGGTCTTGGTCTTGCTATAATAAGTCGGTCTTGGCCTAATAATATAATTATTATTTAATAGCCAAATATTAACGAAAGCCCTCTGGAGAAATCTTAGATTTAATTGGGTCTCGTATTTTGAGATAAACCGCAATGCTCTTGGGGAGAAGTGAAGGAGAAGTAATAGTTTGATACATAAATCTTTTGGAGCGACAGAATGTATAAAATGATACATTGAGACGAAAAAAGTGGGTGAAAATGGGTCCGTGTTCACAATGTCTTTCCTCACATTCGTTCGGTTGTCAAGATTTTGATTTACCGGGATGAATATTGAATGCAGTGAATTGCCCAGTCTTGCGTCGGCGAAAACTGTTAACGTTACACACTCATTTTAATTATTGTGAAGAATGCACATGACGACATTGTTATTTTTTCTTGTTTTTAGGGTTCCGTACCCAAAAGGTGAAACAGGACCCTATTACTAAGACTCCGCTGTTCGTCTGTCTGTCTGTCACCAGGCTGTATCTCATGAACAGTGATAGTTGACAGACATGATTTTTTTGCCGTTTTATAGATAATGATCTATAAAACGGCAAAAAAACATGTCTGTTGTATGGGAGCTCCCTTGAATATTTATTTTATTCTGTTTTTAGTATTTGTTGTCATAGCGGCAACAGAAATACATCATCTGTGAAAATTTCAACTGCCTAACTATCACTGTTCATGAGATACAGCCTGGTGACAGACAGACAGACGGAACCCTCCGTGCGCGATTCCGACTAGCACTTGGCTGGTTTATTTTTCATAACGGGGTAAATGTGGGTGTACTACAGGTACACCTCTGCTTAATCCTTCTGGGACACATCATGTGTGACGCTACCTCTAGGTTTGGTGAAGCTTTGCGCTTGATATTGTGTGAACTTAATAGTATACAACCCGCTCACAAACATAGGGACTATCTCATACCTACACGTACATTCACACACACATAGTCACATACTCATACAACCACACATCCATAACGCTCATGTACACTCAACAACACATACACACTCATGCACACGCTCACCCACGTTCACTTAATTATATTATTTTTTTGTCTTACTAAACCCATGTACTATTTTTATTGTGTTTTAAGTAAGTACCTACTGTTGTGAAGGAGCGGAGTCCTCTAATACAGGCATTATTTGCTTAAATGAGGACTCCAAACCCAAAATTGTTTATGTATAACTTTTGGACACAATAAACGTTATTATTATTATTATTGCAGGTATTCGCGGTAAAAGTTACCCCCGAACAGTGGACTTCTCTATTGAAATAGCTTGCTTTTCTATGTTCTTACAACTTTATTACGTAAACTTGATACACAAAACTCTAGTATTAGATTATTTTTCATACGAAGACAGTGCGACCTTCCAAATGTCGACTTGATTTAGAGATAACATGGGGACGGCTCTTTCGTCTACAGAGATATGAAAATATTTTGTATGCCACCCATTTTGTAATTTAATTTTGCTGTTAATTTTGCTGAGAGCTTAATAAGCCAGACCAGTAACAGATCTTTTGGTAGGCTCGAGTTTAATTTCTTAGTGTATTTTTTTTGTAAAATAGTACTCACGGAATATGAGGAGAGAGAAAGAGTATAAAGAAGAGAGAGAAAGAAGAGGAGGGAGAGTATATATGCGTATTAATTATCTATCTATGTAAGGATACCTACATAAAAAAGCGAGGTCCTGGGTTTGATTCCCAGGTCGGGCAAAGCGTAGGTAATTGGGTTTTCCATCAGGAATTTTTCAGTAGCAGCTCGGAGTTGCCCGGTTGATGACAATGGACTCGCCTCTTATTACATAGGACTAAGATTTAATTAATTGGCAAAATATGGGTGTATTATAGGTAGTACACCTCTGCCTAACCCTTCGAGGAATACAAGCATTATGTTATGTTCTGAAGATATATTCAAGACATAAGTCTTTAATACGACTTTAGGTACCTAGTTTTATTACCTCTTTATATCTTTGGCATTTCCAAACAAAAGATCCATTTACTAATGACGTCATCGTACATTATCGTATTGTCTTTAGAAAACTCCATACAAACGACATCACAATAACATATTATCTCTAAAAAAAAAAAACACGATATATATATGATCTATATTTAGTAACCTAATCCGCTTATCTGTTCTTATAGTGTAAATTTTGTATGTAGTGTGGTTTTAACTAACATTAGGTTAAGACCTTTACTAACAAACAACATATGGATCTTGTAAGTCCGAAATAAAATATTGATCACTATAAAGAACCCTGTACGAAGCAGGACACAACGTGTTGCCACATCAAGCGCCGAACGCAGTGTGAGCCACACCACTTTTTTTTTTTTTTAACTAGGGCATCTCACAGATATACCACTAAGGTAGTTACTGCTTAACCGGACTGTTTGAGCCACACCACCCGACAACCCCACTTATATAGTATTATTGCTCGGTCCACCTCGGCTAGGATCGTTATCAGCGCGATAAGGGGGCAAACAATCATAGGTGACCTTGGAATAAGAGTATTAATACGAGTATTCCAAGGTCACCTTTGCTGCGATTTGCCGGGACTCAGCCGGGAAACTTTTACCATAGCTTCAGTACATGATTGTCGATCGGTACTGGCGGAACCACTCGCGCGTATATTTAACTTGTGTTTGGACATATCGTATTTTCCAGAACAATGGAAGATCACCCGCGTAATTCCAATACCAAAGGGCGGGAATAGTACAGCGGTTGAGGATTTTAGACCTGTGGCGATTCTGTCAACACCAGCGAAGGTGTTTGAGTCGGCCATTCAGCGTGATGTCCAGGAGCAAGTTACATCACAACTATCAGATGCACAGCATGGCTTCCGACCGGAGCGTAGCACGACCAGCAATCTTCTGAATGCTATGACGTACTTGGTTCCTCATATTGACTCTGGGGTGCAGGTAGATGCCGCCTACTTTGATTTTAAGAAAGCATTTGACCTGGTGGATAATGATGTCTTATTATCAAAGTTGGCTAAGGTGGGCTGCACACCCAAGTTGCTCCAACTTTTTGTGAGCTATATGAGGGACAGGAAACAGTACGTTGAATACAGTGGATACCGGTCTGAGTCTTATTTTACTAGGTCGGGAGTGAGCCAGGGCAGCAATTTGGGGCCTTTAGAATTCATTATCATGATAAATGACCTGCCGGATGTAGTAAAACATGCCAAGTGTCTGCTATTCGCAGACGACCTTAAGTTGCTCCTGGCTATCGAAAGCGAGGATGACTGTCACCGCCTGCAACAAGACATTAATCGCGTAGTTCAGTGGAGTCAAAACAACAAGTTACAATTCAATGTCACTAAGTGTTCGGTGGTAACGTTCAGTCGGGCTAGGGCACCACTCCATTATAGCTACAAAGTGGACAACGCGCCATTGAAACGGGTGGAGACAGTGCGAGATCTTGGCGTTTGTATGGACACCCAATTAAGTTTCCGTGAACATATAAAAAATGTCTGCAAAAAGGCGTACAAACGTTTGGGTTTTGTACTTCGTAGAGCAGCATCATTCACGAGCATGAAAACCATATCGGTATTGTATGACGCCCTGATAAGAAGTCAGCTGGAGTGTAATTCGGCGATATGGGCTCCACATGAGGCTAAATATGGTCTCATGTTGGAGCGCATACAAAATAAATACGCCCGATATATGTACTTCAGGCTGTATGGGGTGTACCCTTTCTACCCTTTGATGTATCCTACATTGTTTGTATTGGGCATGGTAGGATACAACAAATTGGAAACTAGGAGGGATCTAGCGCTGGCGTCATACACTCTTAGGGTATTTAGGGGTATCCTACATAATCCGGGGGTATTACAGTGGATAGGCTTGAGGGTTCCCGATAAGTACGTGCAACGTCGACGACGGCCCGCCTTGTTTATGGTGCCACGCAGTCGCACTAAATTGCTGGAGAACTTCCCTCTGGCGAGAGCGTTGCGCACGCTAAATCTAGTTGCCGAGAAGATCGATGTGTTCATTTGTTCACAGAGCGAATTCACAAGAGTGACTTTATACGTCATATGTTATTTGTAGAAAATCGAGATTATTGTTTAAGTATTAAAATGTGTTAGTTTAGTTTAGTGCTATTAATGTTTTATGTTTATTGTTACTATTTTTTATTGATTGTGTAATTTACTACTCTATCGCAATGGGGAAACTGTAAAGATAGATGTATGTATGAAAATAAATAAATAAATAAAAAAAATAAATAAATAAATAAATAAATAAATGATTCTGAAAAATTTGCTGTTTCATAGAAAAGTGCTATACCTACGCGGTCAAAATGTATTTAACGGTAGATTAAAAAAAACGCAGTGGGGTTCAGAATCACGTACTGAATCCGTGGTAACAGTTTTCACGTCTATGTCCCAGTATTCAGATCATGTAGAACGGAGGCTCAAATTCTATGGTGTGTGATTTTCTATTCAAACTTGTTTATTTAACCTTTGGGGATGTGTGTGGGTTTAATATGCTTTGGACGTGGAAGTATCATGGAATATATGTTTTTGACTGTGGCTAATTTTGTATGGAATAAACACAAAGGTAGCTTGTGTTTGTCAATAAAGCGTTCCAAGAAGGTCATGACGAGTTAATAATACGTACAAAGCTTTGTAATAGAATGGTAAAAACGGGCATTATAATTTAAACCTCCAGAATTGTCTGAAATAGATTTATTTTTTTAGTGTTTGCCAGACAAAAAATGTGTTTGAATAAAGTGATGTGAAATAATAATAGTTATGAAACTATCATTCAAGAACCTCCCGCCTTGCTTCGCATGAGTGCAACCTAGTAATATGGTGACGCGTCAAAAGATCGTAAACACATTTATGTGCTGTATTTTCGAGGCATGATTAACAGGGTGTAAAGTTCACTCATCCTCTGTAGAAAAGGAAGGACCCTCCGACCAGACGGGTGTCGTGTCTGGCGGGCAACTGCCCAATGATTGATGTCGGGAATTCATTTAAGTTGATTGCGCGGTAAACTCTGCTTGAGCGATGCAGGATTTGTGTGAAGTCAGGTCTTTGATGCGTAGTTCGCATGTCGCGTTGTAGATGCCGCCGCCACAATTTTATTATCTAAGTAAAATATAGATATTTTATAAACCTTCCGTATAAAATTTTATAAAAAGAGGTGAAAACAGGTCACATAGACAGACAGGAAAATGGTACGGGACGAAAGAAAATGGCTTCAGAAGTAATCTTCTAATTGTATGAATAAAATAATGGCTGAGCGCGTTCCCTTGCTCGGGATAAAACAATCGCACACGCGCTCATACGCAAAATTCTTAAAGGAAGGTTGAACCGGCTGGTTAGTCGCGGAAAAAAGATGTAACAGGTAGATAATACGAATTAATTTCTCTTACAACGAAGTAAAAAATTGCATAATCACAAGCCTTCATGAATTTGGTATACTTCAGAGAATGTGTCAGTAACTTCGGTAGGTCTTATAAAGATTTAATTGTTCCAAATCTTGTCACGTAAAGGAGCTCTGGGCATGGCCCTATAAGTACATGGCTAGCTCGTATAGTTTTGAATCTGTGCTGTGTATATACAAAAAATATTATTTGGACATTTTTCACGTTCGGTTATTTCATATTCATTAAAATCGGTTCTCACAAATAGTAGCTTTAACCAGTGTTTATTTTGTCCACTTTGATTTGTTTGACATTGTATTCTTCTCAAAACCATACACATCATCGCAACATAATTTTTTTCTGAATATCTTTAAGTAAGATTGTCGCAAAATTCTGCTTACAAAACGATATTGTAATACAATCATGAATCCAACCAGTTTTTGTCAAGAGAGTTATTTATAAGCCTTGGTTTGCTGGGGTGGGATTAGGCAGATAACAAGGATTTTGTTTTACGTTCCAAGTTCTTCAGGGACTGGGTAAGTCAACCGAAAATTGAGTCTGAACATAAAATATATATATTTTCCAAATATTTGAATCGTTAGATTTGCCCCTATTTTTTGTTGTTGTTTGGTTAGGTTGCATGAGAAATTGATCATACTGAGAAGAATGAACGAGACAATTCAAATGCTACTGTCAATGAAACAGAAACATTACCATTTTTTGACGTGATCGAGAGCTAGGTTCGCCCAATCTAACAATTGAATCTTTGGTTTAAGAATATAAAATATCTCAAATTGCAATACTGCAGCATTAAATTTTAAATAAATATATGTTAAAGTTGAGGATTAATGTACTATGGTTGACGAAAACACGATTCCATAAAATTTTCTCGATTTAAAAAAAAACCAAAGTTAACTCCAAGTCGAACAATAAACCGCTGGTATAAAAAAATAGATCATGAAACATCGCACAATAACTGAACTAAATATAAAGCAGATACTTTTTTTTTAATATGCGTTATTTTCGCCGTTAAAAGAAATTACATACAATATTGGCGCATTGGAGCCTTCTCTCTGCAGCTCAGTCTCGCTCGCACTTAGTCCGCGAGCAGTATCGTGCGAGTGAGATAAGGAGTGAATTTGAGCTGAGGTGTTATGGACTCCAACCAACATACTTTCATGATTTGAATATTTTACGTACTAGAAAAATATTTTCATGTCAGTAATTACGTTTTTGACTCGAATCATAGTCCGAATTAGGTAGTATGTATCTATTAGTATTTTGCAATCTGATGTAGATGATAATTTATAATAGAACAGAAGAAGAGCTTGTTCTTCCATACTAATTAATTACTTATTTTTCTTTTTGTTTCGACGGTACATCAATGTTGCAATAATTAATTACTAATGTGTTATGTTAAAACTATTACCACTCTTAAACTTAACAATTACCTACATAATATTAAAGTTGTACTTTAGCTTTAAATTTAAATTGTAGATAATAAAACGTTAAGCTTAGTCTAGTTTAATGTTTTGTGATCTGCAAAGTTAGCACTTAGTAATACCTACTGCTTTATTCCTTTGTAAAATTAATGTTAGCAGGGGAAAATCTAATTCCAATTTGTAATAGAAACTTTGTTTCATTTTCGAATAGTTGTCCTTTCAGACATGATAGACTGGTCGTCTATCATGTCTAAAAGGACAACCGTTCGATAAAAAAAGCTACTAACTTATAATGAAATAATTCCGAAACCACGCAAGATAGCTTTCTTGAAGTAAAAAGCATCATTCAAGACCTTTATGACGGAAAGGGTAGGTTCTCTAGGTATCTGTTTCGTTATTATCAGACATATTTTCACTACTGTGGGCGAATACTGTGGATAGTGTTGGTTATTGCTTAGTAGAAAAACCGTTTGCAGTTCAGATCAAATTATAATTTTACGATCAAATTTATCACACTAGCAATTTACACACGGTAGGTACACGAACCAACTATTCGGATGCATGACAGTTTCTAAACGTGTTCACTGCCTGACCGCTACCGATGAGCCTCTGCTTAGCTCCGGCCGGTGCGAGCTTTAGCTTTATGTCGTAGACTCTGTCGAGCGCCGCTAGGTGGCACTGGCGTCTCAATTAGTCAACTCAGTAACGTGTATCACACTAATATTATAAAGGCGAAAGTTTGTGAGTGTTTGTCTCTTCTTCACGCTAAAACTACTGAACGGATTTGGATAAAATTTGGCACACAGATAGTTTATAACCTGGATTAACACATAGGATACTACTTATCCCGGTATTCCCATGGGATCGAAACTTATG
The DNA here is from genome assembly GCA_963853775.1 of Xanthia togata. NCBI lineage: Eukaryota > Metazoa > Arthropoda > Insecta > Lepidoptera > Noctuidae > Xanthia > Xanthia togata. Next base: position 2,163,128 of record OY970797.1, on the reverse strand, counting down.
CGGGTGAAACCGCGGGGCGCAGCTAGTAAAATATATAAAACTGCTTCCATGTTTTTTTTATTTTATTTCGTGTAGCTAACTTGTGTGGCTTATGATATTTCGATTTTTTTGGCACTTTTCAAGTGGCTCTTTTATATTGCTCGTCAGTGTATTATGTTATTCAAAGAAATCAAAAAAAAAAAATATGAGAACACGTTGCCTTTGTTTGTGGTTGTACTTTCATAAGGTAATTCCCAAAGCACGAGTAAAAAATTCATCGTAACTGCGAAAAAAGTTTGAACACATTTTCAGTCAAAAACCATTTTTAACAACGGTTTTTGCAGCACACAATATTGTAGTACTTATAATAAATATTTGGCTCCAACGTTTTGGGGGAACTTTCAAAATTTATAGCTTAATCGGCAGCCGTAAACGAAGTTGTTCGGAGTCCGGACGATCTGGATAAAATATGTGGACTAGCGAATTTAAAGCAATAATAAAATTTTAGAAATGATATATCGCAAAATTTGAGTTACACGATTTATTTTATTAAAAAAACTCTTTCAAAGTAAGCTGTACTTTATAGATTCTTCATGAATATACTCGTAGATGTAGGAAGATTTTTTCATCAAGTTATTACAGTCAATTCCTTCTGAAAAGGCAGGAGATAAAAATAATTAGTATGTGGTGGCATGTTCTAAAGGAGAACAGGCGCAACTTATTGTGATTCTTTTCTGGTATCGCCACAAGAAGAGACCTCGCTATAGTAACAGTTTAAGCCAGTCAGCAAGGTGACTTGTTCGTGGAGACCATTTTCACACCCACGTACTGTTGATATCAGCTTCGGGATAGTATTGGTGTTTTATATACACATAAAAAAGAAGCAGCGAAGTCTATTAAAAATAATATTAACCCTGGACCCTGTTCCCAATACCGATGGGCTACAATTTTTTTTATATTTAATTGTTTTTTTTATAAAAATTTAATTAATTGATAAATGATTTATTTCTGCAAGTAGGTTTGTACAAACACTTTTACACGTCAATCATATTTTAAAAACTAGATGAGGTCGGCGTTTCCTATCTGACTACTATGAGAAGAAAGGCCGAAACAAACTCAGAGGTCACAGTCTCTTTTAAAGTCCAGACATAATCTTGATCAGATCATGTGAAGACGATGTAGATTGATGTCTGAAATGGTCTTTTGAGGAAATAACCATTCAGATTGAGAAGACCTGTCCAGTCAGTGCACGCATTTGTCAGTTATCGTGCAGCTCAACTCAGAATTTAAGGAGCTCAACGATTCGACAAACAATACCAAAGAAAGGACGTTTGGGTAGGCCACATAAATAATAATTGAAAAGTGAAATAAAGAAAATAATAATAATTTTATTAGGTGATGTATTAATTGTATTGCCCTTTATGCCTGGAGGCTTTATTTTCTTTTTTTTTAGATATTGTTTACGTTTAGTTATTTTTATTTCTGCTTGAGTATAGTTCTCGATGTTTTTGGTTGGTATATTGGCGTGTGCTAGCTGTCATATGGCTATTAATTTATAATTTAAATTTTATTTTGCGTAATGTAAATTATCTTATAAATTATTGTATAGAATCATTTTTTTTTTCCTAACTGAACAGACAGCTGTGCTGCTGGGGAGTTTGTTGCGCCACTTCTTCTTCCCAGCAAAAGCACTAGGAAGTGGTGAAGGGTGGGCGTTTTGGGGGACTGTCTTATGTAATTTTGACGTTCGAAAAGTGCTGATTCTCAGCCTAATTTGAATAAATGACTTTTGATTTTGATTTTTGATTTTATTATGTAATGTATATGTCGCAGGTTTTTCATAAAATTAGGTTTTTGATGAAAAACCGGAAGATGACACATTTTAAACTCAATGTTATCATAAACCTGTAACAATCCAGACTTTTGATCAAAAACCTGAACTAGTTTGAGTTTATGATTAAGTTCTTGTCAAAATCACAGGTTTGCTTTATAGAAATGCTGAAAGGAAATGCTCGTGCGAAAAACATAAAATGCGCTGCAAGACAAATCAATGTGCATGCAAAAAAAAAAATGTTTTATGCAACTCTAGATGTCACAAGTCAACAAACTATCATAATAAATAAAACATAATATCAGATTTATAAAAAAGGAAGTACGTGGTAAACGTTTCTTTATTATTTTTTTAGTTTTGACTCAGTTTAGTCGTATTTAATAGTTAGGAAATTTCATTTGCGCGGCTTATCTAAATCAAATTAATATAGGTACATGAAATTGAAACATTTTTTTTCATAATTGGATTGAAGGAGGAGAATATTGATTGGATTATGATGGAATTTTGATAAATAAATAATTGTTTTCTTCCTACTAAGTTGCAAACGATGATGGATTGTTTTATTTATTTCATTTAAATTGATTTATTTGTCATGAAACAAAGCAAACCCGTGATTTTGACCAGAACTTTATCAAAAACCCAAACTAGTTCAGGTTTTTGATCAAAAATCTGGATTGTTACAGGTTTATGATGAAATTGAGTTTAAAATGTGTCATTTTCCGGTTTTTCATCAAAAACCTAGGTTTTTGATCAAAAACCTAATTTTATGAAAAACCTGCGACATATATTTAACTGGTCAGAAATTCAATCAACATCATGCACCTAAATAAGCAAAGCAAAATAAATAAATAGACCGAACGAATGATGAATAAACTAATCCCAGGAGCCGTCACACTGTTGTTAGGTCTTATACAACCCGGGAACGGAAATTTAGGGCGGAGAAAAAGTTTTTCTTTGCGAACAATTTTATTTATTTGCAAACTGGGATCTTCTGTTAGAAATAGCGACATGTTGTGGAGAGTTTTTTGAATAAGTAATATAATATGTTTTCTGAAGAAATAGGCATAATATGCTTACTTCTTCATAATTATTATCATCATTAGGTATAGAATATAATAGGTCTTTATTTGCTTAGAACTTGGTACACAAAAATAAGTTGTTAAATTATATAATAGGATCCGTGTACATTCTATAGTATATTCTATGGTATAGTCGCTCTTTTAATTTCTTTACCGACTTAGGTTCAATGTCATTCGCAAGGTTTTTATGTTCATATTTTATGTCAGTTAGAGAGTTTTAACCTTGGTAAAGTTTACTTCTGTAAATAGTTGTCAAAAGTAATACAGCATTTACGAGGTCGACTATACACATCCTAGTTATGATTGTTTCCAAAACAGTCGTTAGTAGTAGGTACTTTAGGTATTATTTTTTGCAAAAAATATTATTTCGTATCACAAAGGTTTGTTTTACTTCTGTCACTTTGGTAATTAATTATTGTTTGTTTATTGAAAACAGGATTAGGTTATTTCGAAAAAATAGGGTTTTAATAAAATATAACAATAATTTATTTCGGCACATAAAGGTTTTGTTGTACATGGGGCTTACAAAGTATATATTATTAATTACATGGATTACACACAAATTGTTGTGTGAAGCGCTGCTGTCCTAGCTAGATCACTGAGTAATCTGTTTTTAACTGTCCATTGAGGAGAAGGTGATAAAGAGAGAGACAAGTCTATAAGTTTATATGTTCCAGCAAAGCCCTCCTGTGGCTCACGTAAACGCAGTTGCACAGAATAAGTACCATCGTCCACGACGTTACTCAAAAGTAACCAACTCAAATCACCAATGAGTAGCTAAGTTACCAACTCAAATCACCAATGAGTAGCCAAGTTACCAACTCAAATCACCAATGAGTAGCCAAGTTACCAACTCAAATCACCAATGAGTAGCCAAGTTACCAACTCAAATCACCAATGAGTAGCCAAGTTACCAACTCAAATCACCAATGAGTAGCCAAGTTACCAACTCAAATCACCGATGAGTAGCCAAGTTACCAACTCAAATCACCAATGAGTAGCCAAGTTACCAACTCAAATCACCAATGAGTAGTAACACTAAAGAACTAGTACTTTAATTTCGGTCCGGGTACCTACGGACCGAAATTAAAGTACTAGCGCCGTGTAATTTTCACCCGTATTTGATATTAAAGTGTCAGAATACGCTCTGTATTTGGACAACCGTTATTGTGTAACCGTTCACCGCTTTCTTAGGAAACGAAAGCTTAACTACTTACTAATAACCAAAACAAAGGTAAAGGATGGCATTACTTCTCCAACTTTTTCTTGTAGCTGTTTTAGCTTTTCTGTAAAGCGAATGTTTAGAAGAGGACAGTTCACAATCAGACAATCATCTACGACGCTTGTCAAAACTAACGTGTTACAAACTCAAATATCCAATCAGTAGCCTTGAATGTCACAAATAACCAATCATAAACTAGTTAATAACGCATTAGTAAGTCGCGTTGTATTCGGACGGCCATTAAAATACTAGTGCTGGCTACTAATTGGCGATTTGATTTTGTAACACGTTACTTTTGAATAGCATCGTGGATGATCGGCCTTAGTTCACATAAGCAACAATTAAAACTCCTTACTGTACCTACATTTACGGTGTTATATATTATTTATAATGATATACCTTCGTAAACAAAAATAATATTATCAATACAGAAATAAAACTTAAATTTCAGCTCTAGTAAAAGTTATTCATTTTCAAGTGAATTCCAATCAACGCAGTTGAATTCTAAAACATAATACGGAGCAACGAAACTTCACTTCCAAATCAAATATCCTCGAACATTCAATTTACTAGAGATCCCGGAACTTCTGGAACGAACTATAAAAATAATTTTATCCTTCAAGTTTCAAAAGATATATCGTGAATTTTCCGTATTTCGTCAGTACGTTTTGAGAATCTTGGAGTTTGAAATGTTTTCCAATCAGGAATTTCTTAGATACAGGGGACTTGAAATGTGGGGTTAGGAAGTGGTGTAGGTACCTATAGTACAGTGGACAGCCACATTTCCAGGCCATTATAAACAATTTTGAAAGCCGAAATTAAAAAAAATAAAAATCTAGTCGCCCCTTCCAAAAGATAGTTTTCACATAATTATGTTCAATTTAATATATTTAAAAAGAATATATATAAATTATACAATTTTATTTACACACGCATTTATATAATTCAAAAAGTAACAGACTTCAAATAAAATAATAATAATAAATATAATGTAAAAAAGGAGGGAGGGGGAAATAATTATACAATTAAATAATTACATAATTATAATAAGACTTACAAAACGAAATCTCCTGTAATTTTGCGAAAGCCAGTCTTTTCCTAAGTAATATTGAAGTTCGTATAATTTTTTCCAAAACTAAACAACACAGAAGTTAACTAAAGTTAATTCTTCATGAGAAATAGGGCCATTGTATAGCTTATACGACATAAACTATTATTATATTGCGCCAGTTCTGAAAGCCATCTGAGTGTTATCTTCCCACGCAACATATAAAAGTCAATTTCGTGAGATATGACGTACGTTCTGAGATAAAGTCACGTTGTACCGTGCCTGCATGGAGGTTCTAGGACAGAAGTTATGTGATTTAGAAGAAAAATGTGCGGAAGCTGTGCTGTGCAGGTATGCTGGAAGAGATTTCATTAGAAATAAGCATCACCTTTGTACGTATTTTTCTGTTCTTTTAATCTTGTCTGTTTATTTTTGTGTGTACATAAATGGTTAAATAAATAAATAAATAAAATATATTGTGATGAATTTGGTATAGGTCTACTGATTATATGAAATACAAATTAAAAAGCTTGTTTTTTTAATATTAATTTATCTCTCGCTACCAGCGTGCTTGTATTAAACGTTTAGTAACAGACGTTTGAACGTAAACGAAGCAAAATAAGTTTTTAAGGATCGTGGCAAGTGGCGTTTTGTAGTTCTGCCTACCTCCATGGGAAGAAGATGTGGAAGTTTATGTATGTAATCTTTTCGGAAATCTTTATGCCAGCCAGATTACTTATTTTGAATAATAAAGAACACATTATATCCTGAGAGAAGGTTTTCTATGTAATTAAAGGCCTTTTTAGCGGAGTTATATGTTTTCCATCATTATTTTTCCCGGTAGATTTTCCAATTAAAGGTTTGTCGATATTTTAAAACATGAAGAAGGTTTGAAACAAAATATTTAGTTGAGCAGTAGAATTAATATATTTGGCGAGATCAACACGAATGCGCGAAGAATGAATGAGTTTTTCTTAGCAAGAAAAACACAGATAAGCTAAAAAGGCTCGCCACTAAGTTCCACGTTAAGACCTTAGTACAAGACAACTTAGTCGTTAAGTAAAACTCCAACTTAGAGGATGTTGCTTAGATTACAACAGTGGCAGCATAAACTTTCATGAACTATAGCGCTTAGTATTGATTCCCAGAACTGTTTAATACCTCTGTTGATTTAATTTTGTGTTACCAACCAAGATTTATAGAATAGATTTATAAACTGAAATAAATATTTGAAATAAGTGACTGTGAGTTTTGCTACGGCGTAGCAACAGTCAGCGCTACGAAAGCTTGCGTAGCCCGGCGTAGCTACGCCGTCGCTTTATGTTACTGCAGCACCACGAAATAAATGTGACGTAATCGATTAACATGATAAATTATTTATAACCGCTCTGGTAGGTAAAAACAATAGAATGAACGCGCTACTCCTTATTATGTGAGTAGGCACGCGGGGATCATTTTGACGCTCATTTAAAAGCATATTTTCCCGTAATTCGAATTTTAAAACAGAAGGTTAAAGCTCAAACTTACTTCTTTATAAAATATCATACAGTTTGTGTTTAGTTTTTGTCAAAAAAAAAGTCTTGATAAAGTATTAGAAGTTTTAGAAGCAAGCAATTGCTACAGCGTCAATTTGTCACGTAGTAGGTAGTTCCTAAAATTATTATTTAAAATATTAAAACAAAAAAAAACAATGACTATTGACTAAACTAAAAAAAACTGGGAAAACATACGGAAAGTAAAATTAAGTAGAACTGCAGGACCTCTCAGACGACGCAAAAACACACAACACGCCCGTAATCCCCGAAAAACTATAAAGGTACACGACGCAAAAGTGGCTGACTAATATCTGCTTCATAATATAAGTAACTGCTAGTGATGGTCGTTGCCAACTTCATACGCAGATGTTTGTCATAAGCAGTGTCGTAACAGCTTAATCGTTTGGACTATGGGCAGGATTCCAAGTGATTAGTGAACATTGTATTACACTTACACTGTATTCAGTAGGTGAATTATATAGATCTATGAATCTATGAATAGTAACGAAGAAAGTCGCGTTTCATGTCTATCTGCGTGACCGAGTTGTTGTTCGAACCTACAGATAGATAAATCCTATAGATATCTGAGTTCATCGGAAAACTTGAGACTAGAGATGCCGATGCATTCCACCAGCTTTTATGACAAGTCTTTTACAGTTCAAGCAGTACGGTTATGGAATGCCTTACCCGTGTCGATAAGGCGAGCTCATTCTTTGTCCACTTTTAAAATTCTGTTAAAAAAACACTTCCTCTCTCTTAAACATCATCATTACCGTCATCATCGTTCCTTGCTGTTGTTTCATGTTTATAATTTTACATAATTATATCTATGTATATTATATTTATATGAATAAGTTTATGCTTTATGTATGCATGTATTTATTGTATATGTAGATGGTACACCGCTGACTACCTGCAGTATTGTCTCTCCTGTTACCTTTAATCCATCCAAAGGTTGTCTGTAAAAGATCGAGCGACAAGTCCGCCCATTGTGTCACCCTATGTAAAATTTCTAAATTTATGTCTGTAATTTTTATGGTGTACAATAAAGAGTATTCTATCTGTTCTATCTATCTACTCAATAGATTTTGATGCGGTTTTCTCAATTATTTTCCGGAATGTTCATGTATATAATACATTCATATTACACTAACATTTAATAATGGAATCGTCGATGTGTTGACAAATCGTAAGAACTAATCCTAGCAGGGGCAGATTGCTAGTTTCCCATTTCACATTAAACGTTAAACTTTACGCTATTTTCTATAAATGAGCGAAGTAAGAAATCAACTTAACAATTTTCTGTATTTAGCTACTTTCTTGATTAATACATTACGTAGTCATGCTAAGACTTTCTTTTTAGAGTTATTTTAACTAGATAACCCTTTAAACTTACTTTAAAGTGTAGTTGGACCCTAACTTTAAGAATTACATTTTGAAGTTTATTCTTATAGCGCCGCGCTGTAATAGAAAATAATTGAATTGGAGAATATATTATCAGAATTATGGGTTTTGAAACGCTTTGTGATAAACTACACTAGTATAAAAGGCATTGCCCATGTACAATTTTGAAGTTTATCTTATCTCAAGTATGTACTATGTCTTTGTTACGAATTTCAATTTGACTCGTGCATTATTACGCTCTGATCAAACTGAAACGAATCCCACGGGGAGGTGTGTCTCACTAAAACAACGTAGTCGACTCACGCAGTCGCGTCCCGTACAACGCGCGGGGTTCACCTCAGCGTTTCATTCATTTATATTTTTGATAATAACTTGACTTATTTTTGCTTTTTACCACGTCATTTTCATTTGATTGATCAACCATTTTTCCCAGACGGTAGTCAGAAGTCACAAAACATCTAACATACATAACACGTCATAAACGTCACATGCTTTTAAAATGTTCCTTACTTACTTTTTTTTACTTTTTCACATTTTGTCCGTTTTATATCTAGGTAAGAACAATAAATCTTTAAGAAAAAAGCTTCGTACACTTTTATAATAAATAACCGTCACTGAAAGCTGTAGGTGCATCTAGCCGACCGATGAGTGTAAAGAAATAGAAGAATGAATGTATTATTCTAAGGAACAATTCCTGAAATATTCGATAAAAAGTCAATACTTACTTGGATTTGATTCGTACTTTTCACTTAACTTTTTCGAATAATGCTTAGGTCCCATACTTTTGTTCGATAAATCCAAGCCAAGGACTCAATGGTTTATGAAATGGTACAAAAAATAAATACACTATTTCTCGCTGCGGGTTCGGGAAGCCCCCTGGACCGCAGCCAAAAATAGTCTAAGAAAAAGAACATTTTAATAAAGATTGTGTTTATCTTTAGACACTATTATTTCTGCTTTCACTGATATGGCGTTGAATGATAAAAAAGTACAACATAAAATTGTTTTTTTCGTCATAATGTCGTAGCGCCTAGATAGACGTTTCGTCACTCAAAGGTCAAAGGTCAAGAATTTTAGAGTTTGTTTTTTACCAGCAATGCTCTTGCTGTCTACATGTATAACAACAAATTTATTGTATCAACACGATTTATACAATAGTAGATTAAGCCGTGGTGAAAAGATTTGCCCATCAGCAAGGTTGTCTGCCGTCGAACGCACCGTGAGGGTTATTTGAATGCACTCTGATACTTAATCAATTAAGTATTAACATAAAAATCGTTCAGCGTAATAGACACAGAACAAGTATTTTTAGACCGCTCAAATAATTGTTACTCTTTGCTAAACTTCTGTCCAGCCCTACAAAATTCAAAAATTTAAAAATTAAAAATTCAAACGTCATTTATTCAAACTAGGCTGAGAATCAGCAATTTTCGAACGTCAAAGTTACGTAAGACAGTCCCTCAAAACGCTCACCCTTCACCACTTCCTAGTGCTTTTGCTGGGAAGAAGAAGTGGCGCAACAAACTCCCCAGCAGCACAGCTGTCTATTCTGTTAGAAAAATTAATAGCCATATGACAGCTAGCACGCGCCAATATACCAACCAAAAACATCGAGAAATATACTCAAGCAGAAATAAAAATAACTAAACTTAAACAATATCTAAGAAAGAAAAAAAAGCCTCCAAGCATAAAGGGCGTGCCCGCTTACATATAGCTGTAACTAGAAGTTATATTTGATAAAACTAGGACGATCGAGGTAAAATAAATAATTGTTGAGGTCGCTAGCTAACCACATATTGCATACAACTCATAAAAAAAAATTGTAATGAGTAGATTATGTCAACAATAAATTAAAATAAAATTAAAATAAATTGACGTATAAAGTAAAATTACAAACAATTATAATTTTACTTAAACATTGTCTTGAGTTAATCATAGCGACCAACCATTCTTATCATTTAAGTAGTCGTTGATAGAATAGTATGTCTTTGAACAAAGGTTAGATTTTACTTTATTTTTAAACACATTAAAAGGCAAATCTAGCAAAGAAGAGGGTAGCTTGTTATAAAAGGTTATACCAAGCCCAACAAATGAGTTATGAACCTTATGAAGCCGGTGAAAGGGAGCACGTAGTTTATCCTTATTTCTATTGTTAAAATTGTGAATATCACTGATTTAAGTGTATAAGTGTATATTTTGCCTAATATATAATATGTTAGCGAAGATGAATTGTGATACCACTGTGTGGATGCCGATATCTTTGAAAAAATCTCTCAGAGAAACTGGCACCTAGCTGGTAAATTGCTCGAACAGCTCGTTTTTGGAGGACAAATATATTTTGAATATCAGCAGCTTTGCCCCACAGCAGAATACCGCCTACGGTATTCTGCTGTGGGGCAAAGCTGCTGCGTTAGCGTTATGTCCTAACATAACGCTATGAAAATAACTAAAATAGACTAACCGAGCTGTATCAACGTCAGTGTATAGTCTTACTTTCCTGACGGCGTAGGCGGCCGAACTGAGCCTTCCCGCTAGGCTCGATATATTATGTTGGCCCCACTGAAGTTTGGCATCTACTGTTATGCCCAGAAAAACTAACGAGTTCACAGTTTATAGCACCTCTTTATCTAAAACGATGCTGGGTCCTAGATTTCTAACATTTGGGAGGGAAAACTTTACACATTTCGTTTTCTTGGCATTGAGAACTAGGTTATTTAATTTTGTCGTAAACCAATCCGTAACCATTGACAATGCTTCAACTATTAAATGCGACCAGACACTGCTTACTATGTTATGGAAAGGATTGGTGGTAGTATAAAGTTAGATACACAATGTTTCAGTTTACAAACTCAATGAGCTAGTCTACATTTTCCTAAGGTGACTATTATTTCCATACCCAGCTGCATACGTAATATTATGCTTTAAAGCTGCAAAAGGCGGCAATGGCACTATGGCATTATGTTGTTAAAACTAATATCTATAGTTTGGTCCAAAAGTATCTAATAAATGTAAACAGATGACGTAGATAAATTAATAAATTAATCAGGCAAATGGAATGAATGGAACAAAATGGAAATATACCTGTGAATGTCAATTTGTGGTGCCACTTACAAACTGAGTGCTCCGAATTGATTATTTGAATACTTAAACCCGAATTTGTAATTTTAAATCACTGTAAAGATGTTTTTCATTTGAAAATATTGTGGTTGTGGCGGCAAATACATCGCCACATGCAAAGACCTTTTTTTTTGGGTGGGTTATCATCAATAATGACTTCTCCCGCTCTAGGTGGAGCGGGAGAAGTGTCAGACTCATACTGACTAAAATCCACCCGTGTTCCTTCTGTTGCCTGTGCAATGCCAGGGGGCCACGGTATCGGAGGACACGGTGGAGCATACGGTGGAGGTATGCCCGGCTTGGGCAGAGCACCGCCGTGTCCTCGTGGAGGCGATCGGTGGCGGGGATCTCTCGCGTCCGGCCCTAGTCCAGGCCATGGTACGGAGCGAGAGGGCATGGGAGGCCGTCACCTCCTTCTGCGAAGCAGTAATGCTCGCAAAGGAGGAGGCGGAACGCGTGAGGGAGAGGCAAATTTCGCGCCCTCACGCCCCTAGCCGCCGCAGGAGGAGACGCCCTGGGCGTCGGGAATCAATCGCTGATTCCCGGCCACCGTAGGCGCGGGCTTGCGGACGGTGAGCAATGGGTAGCTCGCCGTCTGGTAAGGACCAGGCCCGGGTCGACGGCGCGTTGTGTTCCACGCGCGCCTCAAAGAGTGTCAGCGAGTGAAGGGGTCCGATGAGACCATTGCCTGCCGGGGTTGCGGGAAAGTCCGAAAGGGATACCGTGGCCCCCTGGCATTGCACAGGCAAGAGAAGGAACACGGGTGGGTTTTGGTCAGTAAGAGTCTGACACGCCCTCCCGCTCCACCCAGAGCGGGAGACGTCATTTGATGATTTCCCACCCAAAAAAAAAAAAAAAAGGGGGCCACGGTATCCCTTTCGGACTTTCCCGCTACCCCGGCAGGCAATGGTCTCATCAGACACCTTCACTTGCTGACATCTCTTTGAGGCGTGCGTGGAACACAACGTGCCGTCGACCCGAGCTTGGTCCTTACCGGACGGCGAGCTACCCATTGCTCACCGTCCGCCAGCCCGCGCCTACGGTGACATGCAAAGACCTGACGTCACACAAATCCTTTCGAGTTTTCGAGTTTACCACGCGAACGACATATAAATATAAGACTATCCGACATCAACCATTGGGCAGTTGCCCCCCAGACACGACACCCGTCTGGTCGGAGAATCCTCCCTTTTCTATGAGGATGAGTGAACTTTACCCCTCATGCCTCTAAAAGCTTCCAGTCTCATAACTTCATTTTTTGTCGATGATTGATTGATTACAATTTAATCGTGTTTTTCAAACAATAATTGTTGGAAAAACTGGTGAGATATAAAATTGAGACCTTCTAAATACAGATGAATGTGTTACTAACTCCCTTCAGTGAGTGGTTGCGTAAGAATTTAACTTTAACAAGTTTGCTAACACTTTCATCTTATGGAATATAGGTACTTAACCTACGTATATATATATTCATAATGAACAATGGGATTATGCACCAGGTACTTTTCACGTCGCAACGGTAACTATGGCGTTTCTTTGTCGTAAAACCATAAGATAAGCCAATGACTGCGCATCAGCGGAAGCTGATTTCGGCTCAGGCTCCCTTATACTTCGAAATATTGTATACAAGCGGTTATTTGAGCATAACACATTGACTCACTTTTATTAGAAAACAGAATATTATAGTTACGATTTATATATTGATATGGGATCAAATGTGTTGCGAAAATCTTAGTATTTTTGTAAAATACCGTACCATAGTTTTTATCTAACTGCCTTGTAGATAACTACAGAGTTATTTAAAGTTTAGCTAATGGATTACTTCAAGAAGCCGTGCAATTACAAATTGATACTCATTACTTTCATAATATCTTGAGAGTTCTACGAAAGTGCTCTTTTGATTAAGAAAGTACGGTCCCGCACATAAATACCTTACATTCACGCATAAAATACAAAAGCGATTGCAAGTTTGAGGAAAGGCATATTTCATAATACATAATTGTTTCGAAAATGCTATTATCGTAACACCATAAAACTTATGTAAATTATTTAGGAGGAAATCGCTTTTGAATTTTGCGTAAAAGATTGTTTCCTTATTCTAATCTTAGCAAGTGTTTGTAGTTAGAAACAAAAAAATAATTTCCTACACGAAATATAAAACTCGAAATAATTCATAATAATTATATAATTTGTGTTTACAGTTCAATAAAAATAATTATTAATAACATAACACATAACATGACGCCTTGTTTCCCCAAAGGGTTGTTCAGAGGTGTACCTATAGTACACCCACATTTCGCCAGTTATGTTTTTTAAGTCCCATGTAATAGGGGGCGAGCCTATTGCCATCAAACCGGGAAAAACCCAATAATACTTTGCCTGACCTGGGAATCGAACCCAGGACCTCATACTCAGCAGTAGCGCTTGCGATCACAAAACCAACGAGGCAATTATTAATGCTCATGATTATTACTACCTAATTATCTCAAATTTACTAATGTAAAAGATACACAAAGTAAGTTATAAGCTCCCCTCTATTTCCATTTTCCTCGTATTCAAAGAGCACACACATCTGAAGGGCAAGAGTGCAAACGCTCATTAAAAAATCAGTTTTTAATGAGCGTTTGCGAGTGCAAACGCTCATTAAACAGGTTAGAGTTAACCTGTCTAAATCTGTCAAAAAAAACTTTAGTTATATTTTTTTCAAGTTTCGGTTATTCATTTGTCGCTCAAATGAGATTGAGATTTAAATTTGAACGTTTTTTTAGTACGAGATTTGAAAAAAATAAAAAATAAATTTAACCGCATACATTTCCATTCTAAACCGAATCACTTCATTTCCACAGGTCTGGATCGAGCGCAGCATCGAGTTCTGCACAGAGAAATGGCCGGACTCGATAAAAAAGGAATTGTTCGGCGCGTTCAGCTTCGTCCTAGTGTATGCGGTGCCCGGTGAGTGTATTTAATATTAAAGCGATTCCACGGTTCTTCTGTGCCGGACAGATTGTAAGCTTTTGAAGGACGCTTCGTTTTCGGAAGCGAGTTTTTTTAAAGATATGGAAGTAATACGGTTGTTGGTAGGTAGTTTGTGTTTATTAAGTTTTAGAAAAGGAACATCACTAGAGAATGTGTTGTAACAAACACATTTCCTGTTTTTATGTTATGGAACACATTCCATTGACGCACATCTTCTTACACATAAAATTAACGAACATTGATCACCACATTGCTTTTGAGTGCATTGCCATTAAGTCTATTGTGTAACACACGATCAATAACAATATGAATAATTTTGAAGGAAATTGCTAATCCGTTGCTTCGTATGTTCGTAAATAACGCCATGAATGTTGTTTAACTGTCAAAATGAAACAGATTGTGATCGTGTGTTACGCATTTATGGTGCACGTTTCCCCGCAATTATTTATAAATTAGGTGCTAACGTCATCGCATCAATACCTTTAGTTCTGAAAATCCTTGTAGTATTAAGTCTAGCTTAAGAAATCGCAACCGCAAATAGTCGGGTTAAAAGTTTGGTCATTCGAATCACCGCAACAACTTGACCTTGGCAACAGAAAAGGATTACATTAAAAGTAAGAGCTAGAGAAAGAAGGGATCCACGTGTTGTAGCTATGTTTAACTGAAAACCAATTAGGCGTATAAGGAAAACAGCGCAATAAAGTAACCCTTGTACGAGTATCTTTCCGCAAACGTGATGGGGAAAGGATACCGCCGCAAAGTTGAATAAATAAATACTTAAGTATACTTTATTTCAGACCTTTCCGTCCATATGATGTTAGTAATACACACTACTTCTTATAATAATATAAGCTATGTTAGTAACAAATGTATATAAAATTTTAATTCATAAATCTGTTGCACTCACTAGACGCACCGGGTACATGCACATGTACATGCAGCCAATTGCGCCATTATTAATTCAACTATTTACTCAAATAATTATTAATAATTTTATCCACGTTCTGAATGGAATTGTTTCGTACATTTTTATCTTAAGTTATTATTATTTTTTCGTTTATTTATTTTTCTAACATATAAAATACATTTAAAAATATAAAAAATAGTGTTCCGCCGGTGTCGGGAGCAGGGTCCAAGCTACCGGTGGTTAGGGCTGCAGAGATAGGAACCTCCTCACAATACGAGCCGTATCGAGAAGTACTGCCTTCTGAATCAGGCCCTTGATCCAACCGCCTAACGAGAGCCTCGAGAGATGTTGGTCGAGGCTTTCGGCCATCAGGCCATTGGCCGTTACGACAATCGGCACAATGATAGCCGAGCTCACATTCCACATGTCGACAACCTCGTGTGCTAAGTCGAGATATTTTATTTGTTTCTCTTTCTCAGCTTTCACGAGGTTCTCGTCATGTGGAATGGTAACATCAACGATCATTGCGCGGCGCGCTAATCGGTCTATCACCACTATATCAGGCTTATTGGCAACAATAGTCCTGTCAGTAATGATAGACCGATCCCAGTACAACGTGACATGGTCATTTTCGAGAACTGGGTCGGGCACATACTTGTAGTACGGTACCTCAGAATCCACAAGTTTATATTTCAAAGCAAGTTGCTGGTGAATAATCCTGGCCACTTGGTTATGCCTGTGCAAGTACTCGCCGTTAGCCAGACGAGAACAACCAGAGATAATATGTCTGATGGACTCACCCGGACGGTGGCATGCCCGACACACATCAACCGTCCCGTCCCTCATAATATGTCTCCGGTAGTTATTCGTCAAGATAACTTCGTCCATAATTGCACAGACGAAATCTTCAGTTTCCCCGAAAAGGTCACCAAAACGTAGCCAGGATACGGACGCTAGGAAATCTACACCAGGCTCGTGAAGAGCCCGGTAGAAGCGCCCGTGAAGCTCCTTGCTTTGCCATACTTCCTTGCGGTCATCTGTAGTAAGTACCACAGGTTTGCGCCAGTTCTCTTTAGCCATGGAGAGCGGGGTGAGCCCCTTGTCCACTGCGACCACATCACGGTGCATACCCATTTCGACTTTTAAAAAATATTCCCTGAGGCTGCACACCTCGCGGTTATGGAGGGTCTTCGCATTTAAAAAGCCTCGACCCCCGCATTTCCGCGGGATGTACAGTCTCATCACCGATGAACGTGGGTGATGCATCCGGTTTGCGGTCAGGAGTGTACGGACCCTCCTGTCCAGGGCGTCGAGTTCGGTCTGAGTCCATTTGAGTATGCCGAAAGAGTACATCAAAACCGGCATGACCCAACCGTTGAAAGCGCGCACCTTGTTTCCGCCCGAAAGAAGACTAATTAATACCTTCTTCAGGCGACCAAAGAAGCGCTCCTTCAACGATTGCTTCATGTCAGCAACGTTGATGCCTAACGCTTCCGACATACCCAAATACTTATAGCTTTCGGTTGAGGAGAGGGATCTAAGGTAATCTCCCCTCGCTTTACATGCATGACTGCACATTTGTCCACACCAAATTCCATCCTGATGGCGCTACTGAATGTTTCAGTTACCTTCAGTAGTTCCATCAGTCGCAATTTGTTGGGGGCAAAGAGTTTCAAGTCATCCATGTAGAGGAGGTGAGATATGACCTGACCATCTCTCCTCAATCGATAGCCCAGTCTTGAATCCTCTAGCAGTGTGCTTAGAGGATTCAGGGCTAAGCAGAACCAAAGTGGACTCAGACTATCGCCCTGAAATATTCCCCGTTTAATCCATACAGGTTCATCATTCCCCTGAATCTGTTGACATCCTGGATAGCGAAGGACCGTCCTCCATTGCCCCATACACGACTTCAGGAAGGAGCGCAGAGTTGCATCTATCTTGTACAACTCCAGCACCCTCATGAGCCATGTATGTGGCACCGAGTCGCAGGCCTTCTTATAGTCTATCCAGCATGTCGACAGATCCTTGCGGGATCGACGAACCTGTTGGCTTATGGTCATGTCGATGAGGAGTAACTCCTTAGTACCGCGGGACCCATTCCTACATCCATTTTGAGAGGCAGACATAATTGAATTATTGTCAATGTGTGTGTTAATTTTGGTTCTCAAAATGGATGTAAGAAGTTTATAGACCGTTGACAAACATGTGATCGGTCTATAATTCTTGGGTTCCGCGGGACTACCTGACTTATGGAGCAGGTGGGTAACGCCTGTTGTAAGAAACTGCGGTAGCGACCCAGACTCTAGGGATGACTGGAATTGAGATGCCAGGCGAGTGTGTGAACTAATCAGATATTTCAACCAAAAGTTGTGCAGTCCGTTCGGTCCCGGTGATTTCCAATTCGGTAACGGACGGACCGCTCTGGCTACGTCTGATGGCGTGATTAGTATGGCTTCCATTTCTGGAATAGTTGCACACACTCGCCTGACATCCTGCATCCAGTCAGCCTCAGCATGACAGACGGGCACCGACCAGATACTGCGCCAGAATGCACTCGTGGCGGCATCATCCGGGCGGCACACGTCCGTCACATTTTGTTCAGGTCACTCCCAAGCTCTATATTCCCACCTTTCATCGCTCTGGAACATGCGATTCTGCGTGTATCGATCAACCCGCCGCTTATACCGCCGAATACGGCTCGCCCATGCACAAACTTTCTGCTTCAGGAAGTCGATGCGCTCTGTGACACGGGACATGTATTCTCGAGGGCTGATTCCAGTCCCCGAGAATGCCCGCCTTACAAAGCGCATCACTCGTGGTCGTGTATTGCCCTCCCTGAAGCAGTATAGTTTGCCGATGAGTACCCTGGCCCCATCGATACGTCGCTCGATCCTGCACTGCCAGGCTGGTACGGCTGGTTTTGGTCGAGTAGCTCCGTCACTGTTTGGAAACTTGACGTTAGCTAAACGACATGCCGCAGCAGCCGCGCAATACAGGATTGAGTGTGTATCAACGAGATCCTCGCTGCTCTCGAAAAAAATTCCAAGCTGCGAGTCCAAGGCACACACCAGCGCCCTATTTTTTTTGTGCATAGGTAGGCGTGGTAATCGGGGTCTAAGATCGGTCGGAGTGTATCTATACTCACGAAACGCATCCTCCAGTGCGCTCCTCAATCGGACGTTGCACTGGCTACTTACTGTGGCAACCCTATCATCCTCCACTTCGACACTATGATTGGACCGCGGCGGGATTACATTAATTGGAGACGCTTGTGCCGCGGTTTGTGCCGGAGTTGTAATGATTTGGTTGCTCAGTACCTCTGAGCGCAGCCTATCAAGCACAGCATCGTCCAATCTGTGATTATGTTGGATGACCCGCACCTGATCCGACAGTCGTTGGGCCGAGACGTTGACGGCTGGTTCTAGTTCCTGAAACAGAGACAGCATCCTAACACGGTACGCAGTGAGGTTAGTTCCTCCCTCTGTAGACCCGTAATATGCGCGCATGACGTTCTCGTTCATAGACTGAGTCCATCTCATGCGCTGCACACAACCACCGGCAGCGGGGACCCGGCTCGGGGCCGGTTGGCCCCTAAGTCCCAAGCTTCTCGGTGGCCGGCCTCTCCCCTGCCGACGTACAGGTGTTGGCGACGTCGGCGGGGAAAAATACTCGTCACTCGAGCTCGACGCAACTACCGTGGCTGGTGTCGTCCCAGTGCTCACAGTGGGGCTGGGTACCGGCGGCGGCGAGGCGGAGCTGAGCGACGAGTCCGGAGGTGGTAGGCGTGCTCGTCTCGTAGCTGATCTAGTCAACATTCTGTTTTAATTGGGATTCATCATTTTCGAAATTGTTGTTTTATACTCGTAGGGCGAGTTTGACAGCCGTCATTTTTGCTTGATTTTTCTTTGGTTTTTTCATTTTATGTTGTTTATTGATATTTTTCTTCTGCTGTTATTCCTAAAGGTTTTATTATAATTTTTCATACTTTTTGAGACTAAATGCGGCTGAGGAAATAAATAAATGTGGAAAATATAAGTTAAGAAAATTCTGACGTTTGTTGACTTGCTAGTGTTGCCAGCTTATTATTATTATTATTTTGTTTATTTATTCTTCTAACATATAAAATACATTTTTAAATATTTTTTTTTTTTAAAGGTATAAAAAACATTTAAAAATATAAAAAATAGTGTTCCGCCGGTGTCGGGAGCAGGGTCCAAGCTACCGGTGGTTAGGGCTGCAGAGATAGGAACCTCCTCACAATACGAGCCGTATCGAGAAGTACTGCCTTCTGAATCAGGCCCTTGATCCAACCGCCTAACGAGAGCCTCGAGAGATGTTGGTCGAGGCTTTCGGCCATCAGGCCATTGGCCGTTACGACAATCGGCACAATGATAGCCGAGCTCACATTCCACATGTCGACAACCTCGTGTGCTAAGTCGAGATATTTTATTTGTTTCTCTTTCTCAGCTTTCACGAGGTTCTCGTCATGTGGAATGGTAACATCAACTATCATTGCGCGGCGCGCTAATCGGTCTATCACCACTATATCAGGCTTATTGGCAACAATAGTCCTGTCAGTAATGATAGACCGATCCCAGTACAACGTGACATGGTCATTTTCGAGAACTGGGTCGGGCACATACTTGTAGTACGGTACCTCAGAATCCACAAGTTTATATTTCAAAGCAAGTTGCTGGTGAATAATCCTGGCCACTTGGTTATGCCTGTGCAAGTACTCGCCGTTAGCCAGACGAGAACAACCAGAGATAATATGTCTGATGGACTCACCCGGACGGTGGCATGCCCGACACATATCAACCGTTCCGTCCTTCATAATATGTCTCCGGTAGTTATTCGTCAAGATAACTTCGTCCATAATTGCACAGACGAAACCTTCAGTTTCCCCGAAAAGGTCACCAAAACGTAGCCAGGATACGGACGCTAGGAAATCTACACCAGGCTCGTGAAGAGCCCGGTAGAAGCGCCCGTGAAGCTCCTTGCTTTGCCATACTTCCTTGCGGTCATCTGTAGTAAGTACCACAGGTTTGCGCCAGTTCTCTTTAGCCATGGAGAGCGGGGTGAGCCCCTTGTCCACTGCGACCACATCACGGTGCATACCCATTTCGGCTTTTAAAAAATATTCCCTGAGGCTGCACACCTCGCGGTTATGGAGGGTCTTCGCATTTAAAAAGCCTCGACCTCCGCATTTCCGCGGGATGTACAGTCTCATCACCGATGAACGTGGGTGATGCATCCGGTTTGCGGTCAGGAGTGTACGGACCCTCCTGTCCAGGGCGTCGAGTTCGGTCTGAGTCCATTTGAGTATGCCGAAAGAGTACATCAAAGCCGGCATGACCCAACCGTTGAAGGCGCGTACCTTGTTTCCGCCCGAAAGAAGACTAATTAATACCTTCTTCAGGCGACCAAAGAAGCGCTCCTTCAACGATTGCTTCATGTCAGCAACGTTGATGCCTAACGCTTCCGACATACCCAAATACTTATAGCTTTCGGCTGAGGAGAGGGATCTAAGGTGTATGGAGTCCGTGAGTTGAGTTCCCTCGGACTCCATAATCTCCCCTCGCTTCACATGCATGACTGCACATTTGTCCACACCAAATTCCATCCTGATGGCGCTACTGAATGTTTCAGTTACCTTCAGTAGCTCCATCAGTCGCAATTTGTTGGGGGCAAAGAGTTTCAAGTCATCCATGTAGAGGAGGTGAGATATGACCTGACCATCTCTCCTCAATCGATAGCCCAGTCCTGAATCCTCCAGCAGTGTGCTTAGAGGATTCAGGGCTAAGCAGAACCAAAGTGGACTCAGACTATCGCCCTGAAATATTCCCCGTTTAATCCATACAGGTTCATCATTCCCCTGGATCTGTCGACATCCTGGATAGCGAAGGACCGTCCTCCATTGCCCCATACACGACTTCAGGAAGGAGCGCAGAGTTGCATCTATCTTGTACAACTCCAGCACCCTCATGAGCCATGTATGTGGCACTGAGTCGTAGGCCTTCTTATAGTCTATCCAGCATGTCGAGAGATCCTTGCGGGATCGACGAACCTGTTGGCTTATGGTCATGTCGATGAGGAGTAACTCCTTAGTACCGCGGGACCCATTCCTACATCCATTTTGAGAGGCAGACATAATTGAATTATTGACAATGTGTGTGTTAATTTTCTCTCTCAAAATGGATGTAAGAAGTTTATAGACCGTTGACAAACATGTGATCGGTCTATAATTCTTGGGTTCCGCGGGACTACCTGACTTATGGAGTAGGTGGGTAACGCCTGTTGTAAGAAACTGCGGCAGCGACCCAGACTCTAGGGATGACTGGAATTGAGATGCCAGGCGAGTGTGTGAACTAATCAGCCATTTCAACCAAAAGTTGTGCAGTCCGTCCTTTCCCGGTGATTTCCAATTCGGTAACGGACGGACTGCTCTGGCTACGTCTGATGGCGTGATTAGTATGGCTTCCATTTCTGGAACAGTTTCACACACTCGCTTGATATCCTGCATCCAGTCAGCCTCAGCATGACAGACGGGCACCGACCAGATGCTGCGCCAGAATGCACTCGTGGCGGCATCATCCGGGCGGCACACGTCCGTCTCATTTTGTTCAGGTCGCTCCCAAGCTCTATATATCCACCTTTCATCGCTCTGGAACATGCGATTCTGCGTGTATCGATCAACCCGCCGCTTATACCGCCGAATACGGCTCGCCCATGCACAAACTTTCTGCTTCAGGAAGTCGATGCGCTCTGTGACACGGGACATGTATTCTTGAGGGCTGATTCCAGTCCCCGAGAATGCCCGTCTCACAAAGCGCATCACTCGTGGTCGTGTATTGCCCTCCCTGAAGCAGTATAGTTTGCCGATGAGTACCCTGGCCCCATCGATACGTCGCTCGATCCTGCACTGCCAGGCTGGTACGGTTGGTTTTGGTCGAGAAGCTCCGTCACTGTTTGGAAACTTGACGTTAGCTAAACGACATGCCGCAGCAGCCGCGCAATACAGGATCGAGTGTGTATCAACGAGATCCTCGCTGCTCTCGAAAAAAATACTAAGCTGCGAGTCCAAGGCACACACCAGCGCCCTATTTTTTTTGTGCATAGGTAGGCGTGGTAATCGGGGTCTAAGATCGGTCGGGGTGTATCTATACTCACGAAACGCATCCTCCAGTGCACTCCTCAATCGGGCGTTGCACTGGCTACTTACTGTGGCAACCCTATCATCCTCCTCTTCGACACTATGATTGGACCGCGGCGGGATTACATTAATAGTCGGAGACGCTTGTGCCGCGGTTTGTGCCGGAGTTGAGGCGATATGGTTGCTCAGCACCTCTGAGCGTAGCCTATCAAGCGCGGCATCGTCCAACCTGTGATTATGTTGGATGACCCGCACCTGATCCGACAGTCGTTGGGCCGAGACGTTGACGGTTGGCTCTAGTTCCTGAAACAGAGACAGCATCCTAACACGGTACGCAGTGAGGTTAGTTCCTCCCTCTGTAGACCCGTAATATGCGCGCATGACGTTCTCGTTCATAGACTGAGTCCATCTCATGCGCTGCACACAACCACCGGCAGCGGGGACCCGGCTCGGGGCCGGTTGGCCCCTAAGTCCCAAGCTTCTCGGTGGCCGGCCTCTCCCCTGCCGACGTACAGGTGTTGGCGACGTCGGTGGGGAAAAATACTCGTCGCTCGAGCTCGACGCAGCTACCGCGGCCGGTGTCGTCACAGCGCTCACAGTGGGGCTGGGTACCGGCGGCGGCGAGGCGGAGCTGAGCGAAGAGTCCGGAGGTGGTAGGCGTGCTAGGCGTGCGGCTGATCGCGTCAACATTTCTCTTTATTATTTATTTTTCTCCAGTTTTTTCGGTGACATGACAGCTGATGTCACCTCTTGTTCGGCAGTTTTTGTATCATTTTATGGTTTAATTTCCTTTTTTTTAATAAATGTGATTTCAAGTTGGTTTTCGGATTCTTTTTGATACATAAAAACTATTATACTGCTTCGAAAGTTATTAATAAAATTAAATATTATGAAAAATCAGAAAAATAAAATTTTGAGATGTTTTGTTGACGTTGGTGTTGCCAGTCATTATTATTATTATTATTTTTATTATTATTAATTCTATGTTAATTAATGTAATTGGACCTGTACCTGTGCAGTGTTAATTAACTATAAATAAATAAATAATCACGGCTTATCACTAATGACCTCCAGAATGCCGCTGACGCTCCCACGCACTCTGCGCACTCATGGACGCAATCCTTTTTCTTAGGATGGTATTAAAGCCATAATAGTATGTGCTTCGGCAAACATTCCTAACAAAACTATCGTGGAAGCCCCAACAACATTCTGAAGGCATTATTAAATTGAATTCTGAGCGCGGTGTATGCCTTTTGCGTATATCGAAAAATCACAGTGCACGTGTACAATTGGCAAAAAGCCTTAAAAAGAGTTACCTTACCTCTGATGTACAACAATGACCGCATTCTTCACATTGAGACACAAAGCCGTTCTTGTATTGTAAAAGATGAATAAAACTTTTGAAAAAGATAAAAAAAGTTGTTGAAAGCACAATTTTTTTTTTCTTTTTGATAGATTAAGTACTTCTATTTGTATTTTATTTTATTTTTATAGTTTCTGCCCGCGACTTCGTTCGTGTGAAATTTCTTGTTCCTTCGCCTCGTGCGCCTGCGCTGTTACTTCGATTAGTGTTCTTTCTTACTTTTTTACTTTAGCTCGACTCCTTAGGGTCATGGCGTGATGGTACTCAACCTTGATTATGAAGCTATTTCGTTGGATAAGGATTAATAAATCATGATACGGATATCATCATCTTTCGATTCTACCTGTTTGGTTTGATTGACAAATTTATTGGAAACTTAGTTTCCAATAAATTTAAAATTGTATTATGATTTTGAAGTTCTTTTGAATATAAGTTCGTTTGACAATAGAATTGTTTAATTGACTGTTAACAGGTTATGGCAATATACAATAGTAAACTATTTTACTAATAACTAATTACAGTAGGCAGGTACTAAATTAAATAACTACTCGTAAAAATACACACAAAAACATCACACACATCCGAGTAGAACGACGACTTAATATCAGATCCTTCACTTTTCTTGTAGGTAACTGCCCAAAACACCTCAATTCAAAGCTCAAGGGGCATCTACCGGAAAAAAATGAAGTTCTTTTATCGTTCTCCTCCGAAAAAATTGGCCTTTAGTAAGGACAAGAAAGGGCCATTTGTCACACGTTATTTTTTTCACGGAATACAGGCTCGGAATTGTAGGAATACTCCTGTGTGTGAAGGAAGGCGGAAATTATTCTATTATGTGTGACGATTTTTCCATCTCGATTGGTCTATTTAGAGACGTAGAAGTGTGTTTTTTTTCCTAGGTTTAGTTGATTGTAGCTATTGCATAAATTGTGTTTTTTTTTTTCATTTTTCATTTTCTTTACGAGTGTAAATGACCGTACTAATTTCAATAAATTGTAAACCCTTTTTGATTTTTGGACCTTGCTGACCATGGTTTTTATTATTGTTATTAGTAAGTAACTGGCAGTTGAGAGTATGTCATGCTCACTTAATGTCTCGCTGATGGTGGGTGACTAGAATCAATTCAATTATTTTGTAAATTTTGAGGTACAAATGTGCCTGACAAGGGGCCTATTTGAAATAAATGATTTGACTTTAACTTTGACTTTGGTAAGTGTGTTGGATCATTCGGTTCCCTACAAAGTGGTTGACCTGGATGGTGCTGATCCATGCGTTATGTTCGTGAACGGGCACCGTCAGTTGAGACTGGTCATCTTTATCTGCCAGGGCTTAATTTTAATTTATTTTAAGTTTTTGAATGATTTTTTATTTTTTCTTTTTATTACGGACGCTTTTACGAATGTGCACGTCTTTCTACATTGTTCTCACATGCATTATTTCAAAATGAATTGAGTAACCGATATTTTGTATCAAATTATTGATCGTTCGATTTCGTGACGATTGGCCTTTAGTTAATGTTTTGTGTTTCGTAATGTAAATTATTTTGCATATTATATAGAATCAAGTTTTTCTTACTGAACAGACAGCTGTGCTGCTGGTAAGTTTTTTACGCCATTTCTTTATTTTATTTTATTTTATTTGGGAAAACAGACAATCGTACATTGTATAATACATTTAGATCTACAGTATGCTATATTTAAATGCACAATCCACTACGTTTCCACATGTTACTAGCTTAATAGTAATAATAATACAGATATGGTAAAATTACTTAAAATAAATATTTGACAGCAATACAAGTATTTCGTAAACTTAATATAAATATAAAAACCAAATAGATGGTGGATACTTAAATAATTAAAAAAATTGAGCAAGGCGCTTAATAAGTAGTTTTTTGAATTTAAGTTTCGATAGGGCAAACACATCGATATCATTAAAATTATTATTATAAGCCTGAACCAATTTCTGGAGCGGCGCTCTCTCCCCCGCATTTGTACGACATGGAGTTGTAGCAAACAATGGATAAGAGCGTGTCTCACGTCTCATTACTGTTCTAGGTACGATATAGCAAATTTTACTAATTAAGTCAGAGCAATCAAACCTATTATGTACAAGTCCATGGAGCATCATTCCTTGAAGCAACAAGCGTCTAGAGCGTAATGTTAATAGGTTAAACTTACTCAACGCGTTATTATATGGTAAGTGTACGGTGCGACATTTGTACTGCAATGTACTGAGGAACTAACGCTGAACTCTCTCAATTGCAATCTCATATTTACTATAATATGGATCCCAGATCATACAAGCATATTCAACCTGTGGGCGAACTAAGGAATTAAATAAATACTGATAAGTGGCTGGTCGTTTAAAGTCTGACGTGGATCTCATAACAAAGTTATACATTTGAAATGCTTTAGCAGTAATTTTATCTATATGTAGATTTAAGTGAAGTTTGCAATCAAGAAGAACGCCCAAGTCACAGATATAGGTTTCCTTAACTAAAGTCTTATTACAAAGTGAATAATCGTAGGCTATTACATTTTTATTTTTAGTAAAATTTATGTATTTACACTTAGGGATGCTTAGTTTTAATTTATTTTCATCACAAAAAGCAGATAATCTATTCAAGTCGTCCTGCAAAAGGCTGCTATCAACAGGGTTTTTTATTGTTCTATATACCTTAAGATCATCAGCGTATAATAAGAAATTACAATTTTGAAAGCATTTACAAATATCGTTTATATATATAACAAACATCAATGGGCCCAGAATAGATCCCTGGGGAACGCCTGAGGTCGCCAGAAATGAGTCTGATTTGTACCCATTGCTCACCACGTTTTGACTACGATTGGTGATATATGAAGAGAACCAACGCAGTAAGTTACCTCTGATGCCATTAAAGGCTATTTTGGTTAATAGAATTGAGTGGTCCACTACATCGAAAGCCTTTTTAAAGTCAGTATAAACAGCGTCGGTCTGACAACCTGCGTCCATGTTATTGAACAAGTGATCTGTAAAGATCATTAAATTAATCACTGTAGACTTATTTTTAATAAAACCGTGTTGCTCAGGTATAATATTGTGTCTCAAAAATGAATAGATGGCTTGATGAACGAGTTTTTCCAATATTTTTGCAAGAGTACAAAGGATAGATATAGGTCTATAATTCTCAATGTTTCGTCTAGAACCACTTTTATGCACTGGTATTATATTTGCTTTCTGGTATTATATTTCTTCTTCCCATTTCAAGCACTAGGAAGTGGTGAAGACCGGGCGTTTTCGGGGGACTGTCTTATGTAATTTTGATGTTCAAAAAGTGCTGATTCCCAGCCTAGTTTGAATAATTGACTTTTGAATTTGAATTTGAATCCTCACGATGTTTTCCTTCACTGTTTTGAGAGCGGTGGTGATGAAATTATTTGGACAATGCGCCTGCCTGGATTCGAACCCACACCGGGCCAGCCACTGCTCTCTTTTGCATATCTTACTAATTATAAATTAGCCTTACAAATTACCTATTCTATGAAATGAAATGAAATTGTTTATTCTGTAAATAGGATATTGGTATCACTTTTACACGTCATCTTAAAAAAATATAAAAAATTTGCTAGATGAGTTCGGCGTTTCCTGACTACTCTGAGAAGAAAGGCCGAAACAAACTCAGAGGTCTCAGTCTCTTTTAAAGTCCAGACATAATCCTGGTCAGGCCATATGAAGACCATGTGTAGATTAGTCTGAAATGGTCTTTTGATAAAAGAACCACACAGATTTGAGTGGACCTGTCCTGTCAGTGCAAGTATTTGTCAGCGTGGAGCTCAACTCAGAACTTATGTCGGTCCCACTGAAGCCTGCTAGAAACAGTTATCGTATATTGTAAAAAAAACCGAACCGTCTTCTGTCCTTAGAAAATTCCTTGCTTTTGAAAGAAACAGTATCAAGACAAAAAGTAACCTATAACAGTATTTTGTACGGTCAACAAAAAAATACTGAAGTTTTATTTTGTTTATAGATAAATTACGTTTATGTTTAATGTTAAGTAACGAGACTTGCTTTTGTATTTCGATTTCATTTTACAACACAACGATTAACAGATTACGTCAAAGTGTCTAAAGATTTTTCAGGAAGCTTAGTTAAAGCTTAGCTTAGTTATGTTTAGCCGGGGATCGCGGAAGTCGCATTAGATCCCGTGATCTCCGGCACAAGTGTGAGACGGAACACCGGGTGGTTTTAGTCAGTAAGAGTCTGACAGACCCCTCCGCCCTCCCCAGGTCGGAGGACATCCATGAAGATTTCCCCCGTAATCAAAAAAAATAAAAATAAGCTTAGTTAAGTTGGTAGGTTGGAATAATTTAAAACCAAGATGCTCAAAGGTGATAAAAAACGTTTTTTGTCATTTTCCTTTGGTTCTGCTACATAAATATATTCTTCACTTATTTTTCAAATGGGCTTACTTATTCAATTTTGATCACGTTTCAGCAATAAGTTTTAGTACCATTACCAACCATTGGATAATACTTTTTCAACTAGAAATTATATTATTGTTTATATATTTTCTTGCTGACTACACGTAACAGCTGTTCTACTGAATCTTATTTGTCCAAATCACTTAGTTTGCTACGTGATTTCGTAGCCCGTAGCAGTAGCCTGTACCAACGTAGGCGTCTACAACGATGAGATTTAGTTTTCTTTTATTTAGCAAGACAAAAATGTAAATTGATTTCAGTTTTTTAGACTTGAAAATGTGCAAATTTAGTTGACATCACTTTCCTTCAAGAATGTTTAATTTTATTTATTTATTTATTTATTTAACCATTTATGTACACACAAAAATAAACAGACAAGATTATAAGAACAGAAAAATACGTACAAAGGTGATGCTTATTTCTAATGAAATCTCTTCCAGCATACCTGCGATAGGACGTCAGTGGTTCTTTAAGATTTTTTGCTTCTAGTATATCTAGTACAATAATACGTATAAAAACCGTCCAAGTTCGTGTCGGTCCACGCACAATGAAGGGTTCCGTAGTTTGGATGAATTTATACCAAGAACAAACTTAACATTGTTGTTTGTTTTTCAAACTGCAAATTTAAGTTGGTCGATTATTAATCGTTAATCTGTAAAACTTCGTTATATATAGGTGCTACTGCCTTGACGTTTGAATTTCTAACTACAACCTTTTAGTTGGTAGAGGGGGGGGGGGGCACTTGACTCTAACGAAAATTGGAACTTTATAGCTTGATAAGTCACGAACGGTTTACTTAATCCATAAACAGTCTTCGAAAACCCTTAATATTTTTGAATGACTTATCCAACGATATCCCACACTATGAGAAGTACGAAAAAAAAAATTATCATCCCGACTTTACATGTAGGGGAGGTACCCTAAATAATTGTTTTTTCAAAATTTAATTTACTACTTTTTCGGCGTCATTAACGTGTATACTCATGCCAAATTACAACTTTCGGACAGACAGACAGACGGACATGGCGAAACTATAAGGGTTCCTTGTTGACTACGGAACCCTAAAAAGGACAGGGATAACATCATTCTATCTCATCGTCCTAAAACAAAATGCTAACACAGTAGCGTTGAAGTTGACAAATGTTGAGATCTAATTGAGATGTAAACTACCCATAAGTTATAATTATATACTTAAATAAAAATAGTCGTTTTAATTGATATCGATTACTCAATTGATTAAAAGATGGCATTAGTTATTTAATTCTATGATATGTGAAAAATAATACAATATTAGTACACAATCATCACTTTATTAATTCCTACATGTGGGTATTTTTAAATGTTATACACTTTAACAATTATTGAGAAAATAAATTAGACTATTAGCATAACTTTCAGCAAACTTTATAATAAAACAAAACCTTTTAGTAAAGTATAAATCGAGGATACGAATTAATTAGTTAAATTAATCGTTAGACTAAACAAATAAATAATAAAATCTATTCTAAATAAATGAGCTACTAAAGAGTGTTCCGTCGTACGGTCCAACCGAAAAGAGGCCCGGCGCGCCGTGCGAGCCGGTCTCCTCCCTACCACCCGCAGCGGTGGTCCGATGTTGACGTCACGGCGAGTTAGGCGACGTTTGTAGTTCCGGTCGCCAATAACAGGTTCCACTCGCTCCACGAAGTTGCCAACAGATACCTGGCAACTTTTTTTTGTATACCAATCAAACCACAGACTACATTGAATCAAACGGATGTCGACGTAATGTTTAACTATTAATTAACTTTAACTTTATTCCCAGGATGAAATAAATTGTATAAAAAATATCCTGTAAACAAAAAATAAATAAAAAAATAGGTTTTTATTAAAATCAGGCACACGATACCACAAAAGAGACCTGCTCCGTGGCAATCTTCTTTATTAACTTTATTTCAGACTATCCATTACAGAATCATCCATATTTGTGTTAGTAAGTACTTAGGAACTATGTTAGTAAAACGCAAAAATAAAATAAACGACATCAAATTGACACATGGAGTTCGATCCAGTGTCTAAAAAAAGGACCATCTAACCGGTCCACTATTTCTTTCAGAATGCTGTTGGAGCTTGCTCGTATACGGCGCAGTATGGAAGCCGGTCTTTTTCTCATGATGGCATGAAAGCCATCAATTTGAGCCTCTAAAAACATGCCGGACGCACTACAGAATCTCGGCAACCCAAACAATATTCTAAAAGCGTTCTTTTATTGTACACGAGGGGCATTGAGTGTCCGCTGAGTAAAGCTGACCCACAGGGTGCACGAATAAAACAATTGGCAGTAGATTGGTGATTGGACAGTTTTATTTCACTGAATTGTGATAATTTATTGAAATCAAAGCATTTTAACTAAGACTAAATAATTTCGAGTAGGTACTGGTATCTATGTATAATCGTAAAAATATATTTACATTGGGAATTGAAAAATATATGATGCCAAAACAGTTAAAATATATTTGTCGGTAATACGAAACTGTAGGTCGTAAGTTGTTACTAAGAATTTCAAATGGAGTTTTTTTTTACAAAAAAAATAATAATTGGCTGTCCCCAAACTCCAAGAGGTGAGCATCATTAATATCCGTCGCATTCTTTATATCTTCGCGAGAAAATGGACAGCTGTCTTCCAAAATGGCGGCAAATATCCTTTGACGCTTAATTTTTACAAGTAGTTTTGGATTTTTCGTAGATTATGTGATATTATTGTATTAAAGATAAATTGTATTGAAAAATCATTTATAGTACAGACAAAATTCTATATCTATTTTGGGTAGGTACCTCATTTTATACATACAAAGTGTTACAGGTAACGGTGCAGTGATTTGGAAAAAGAGTACTTATCTCAAAATGATTCAAGAGAAAAACTTTTTCACAAAAAATAAAACCGACTTCCAAAAAAAACACTACAAAGTGAAAAATAACTTTGATTTCGGAAGTCGGTGTCTTTGGGGTTTTATTTTCGTTTTTTTGCCACCGACTTCCGAAATCAAAGTTATTTTTCACTTTGTAGTGTTTTTTTTGGAAGTCGGTTTTATTTTTTGTGAAAAAGTTTTTATTTTTCACTTTTTAGTTGTGGTACCTACACAAAACCCCCACAAAAATTTGAATACCCATTACCTGCTATGTAAATTACAGTGACAGGAACTATTAGAATATCGTCCACATATACTAGATGGGAAAAATACGTATTATTGAAGCTAACTCAAAAACCCCTCATCAGATCTTGACCAAATTTATATGGGACCACTTCTGAAGTATGCTCCACCAAACAAAAAAAGAATCATCAAAATCAATTCATAATTGGCGGAGTAATCGCGTAACAAACATACAAAAAAAAAATACAACCGAATTGAGAACCTCCTCCTTTTTGAAGTCGGTTGAAAAGAGTTGTGCTTAGTTCTTCTACCAAAACCTACGAATGTAGTTGCCTCATACACGAATTAGTTAATACTGAAGGTTCTATGTCGGTACATTCTAGATTTGATAAAAGCTTGAGAAAATAGATTCTAAAGTTTTATGTTTGATCCATCTCCAGTTTGAGAGAGAGCGGTCTTGTTTCGTATGATCGATTTTCGATGATCGCATCAATGGAAATCTGTTACCTGCCTAGCCTTTTCGCAATTATATTGGGGTCAGTTTCCTGCTTAACCGGGTGCAGCTGAATATCAGTACTTTACATGGAGCGACTGCCTATCTGACCTCCACAACCCACTAACTGGGTAATACGATGCCTCTTGGTAAGACAGGTTGTCAGACTTTTGGGCTTCTGGCGACTCGTAACGACTGTCAAAGATCCACGCATGACAGCCGGGACCAACAGCTTAACGTGCTTTTAGGGGCATAGAGTAGTATGTAAAGATGATCACCCATCCACATACCAATTCCGGCAAGCGTAGCTTAACCTGATGGATCGACCCGTGCGGCAGTTATTACTTAGCCACGAGCTCCTGCAATGGATACCTGTTACCAAACAACTTTATTAAAATTTTGACAATACCTAAGAGCCATGTTTTCTTCTATTTTCACACAACTGAATCAAACAAAACACTAAACAAAGATACGAGTAGCATAGAACTCTGGTCATCCTCAGATCAGTGTACTTGAGAAGAAACTCCTAATGACGTCACAAAGAGCGTCTAATATTTCCTAACATTCGAATATGTTGTTGTTAATTTATTTGTTCTCTTAAGAAGTTAGCAAGTTAGTGTCTCAGACCAAATAAAAAAGGTAGACGGAGCGTACGCCAACAATAGCATTCCAATAAGTGAAGCGTCGTGTACAGAGTTGTGTGCGTGACCTCGTGTCGCAACACGTGCCATGCGTCTGTGTGCTAGGAAAAAAATGTTGCCACTAAAAACTTTTTATCCCAATTCTGATTGAATAATTATGATTATTCATGAAAAATAAATTCTTATAAATAAAACACTTTTTTACTGTTAGGTACCTTTAATCAAAAATAAAAGAGACAAATTGCGTTGCATGCATTTTGCGTTGCGTACACCTTTGTGTTGCGTTAGTTTCCGGTAGTACTGTCTTTTTGTATCCCGCAAAATGTGTGGAACACACAACACTAAATTTGGATGGCAACCAATTTTCTTGATTTCTGCTTAACCTAATAACCTCAATCCACTTTTGTTTCCAATTAAGGTCTCTTGGGAATCTAAAATTAAAACAGTTTGTTTTCAGTCGAAGTTGAGAAATAAATGAATCCAAAAATGTCTTTTACATAAAACTGTAATGATGTAAGTACTTGTTTATAGAAATAATAATAATAATCACGCGCTATTTAATGCTATCGTATCATATTGTATTCACGTTATACTATAACATATTTAAACCCGAGTTATTTATTAGGGATACCTATGTTTGATATTCAAAATATATATATTTTCGTCATAGTTAAAAGCATTTAACCATTACGAAAAGTAATATTAAAATTAATAATCCCAAACACTCCCAAACATTGCCCGCGTTTCGGGGAATTTGTATGCGGATATACTGGTCACACCGACGACACTATGCGAGGTTTTGTGTTCCAAAAATGCTTTATGAAATATTTTTGTATTTTTATATCAAATTAAATCAAATGAAACACTTACTTGTGAAATGTAATCTCAGATGGTTTTTTAATTTATTACGGAATTGTTTTTACAAGCTTTTACGACACAGGAAGGCATTTTACAACAATTTGCGATTTCAATGTTATGACGTCTAGTGCGTTCGGTGTCGCGCGTCGCTCTGGAACACGGTCGGCTTCCTATTTCAAATTTGGCTTCCTTTACCCTGCTTCACTCTGAGAGCGCCGCGCTCCGTCTACCTTTTTTATTTGGTCTGAGGTTAGTGTACTTGAAATGGATACTTGAAGGGTGAGTCTCCACCTATCCTTCGAAATTCGCCATACTGCGGGTTCATCCTTCTATCGTATCGAAACTAACTATAATAAGATATCACTTTTCGTTTGATATCAAATCTAGACTCCGGGTTTGTCTTGGGGAATTCCTAATACAAAAATCAGGAATATTACAAATTAAACTAAATATACTCATAGAAAAAAAAAAAATAGAAAGTCCTGCACGAGGCCAAAAGGCTCCAATCTTAGCATGATGCTGCGATATTTAAACGTCATAATCATAAGTGTCGCACGTAGGATTTCTGTATCCGTCATGGACGGATTCAGAAAATTCTAACATCTCCCTATATTATTCTCTTCTTTAAATATTATAAAACAAAGTCGCTTTTCGCGTTTGTCTGTATGTCCGCATTGTTCTTCTGAAATACGCAACTAATTTTGATGAGGTTTTCAACATCAATTAGAAAGTATATTCCGGAAAGTTTTTAGGTATATATAGTTACTTTATATTAAACGTGAACGTAGTACTGAAACTTGACGTTGTGTCAAGTCGTGAAACAGACGCTTTTTTGAGCGCTTACATGGCGTGCGCTGACTAAATCGTTACATATAAATAGATAAAAATTGTGTTCTACTGGATTGCATATCTTAACAAAATCAACAGAAAAGACCCCGATAGCATGTCTATCTTTTAGGGATGAACCACAGGAATAAAAAAAATGTTATGATATTTCAGAATTTATAATTAAAAAATATGTTATTTCCGCAGCTCAACATTTTTGATAAAATATGTTGTTATGGTCAGATTGACCCTTTAGGATATAAGATTAAAATATACCTGGAATATACCATATTTTAAATTAAAACTATAAATGATAATTATCACAGATTTAAAATTACTCGCAGTAAAATAATTATGGCTCACGGCACGCGGCGTTGTGCCATGGCTGACAGGGGTTAATGACCTTTCCTCGGCTATTGAAATTAATAAAAAAACGAATATAATTTTTTTGCCTAAATAAGGTACTTAAGGTTGGTAAAATGTCCAAAATTGTTTTCTTATTTTGCGAGCAAATATAAAATTGAAATTTATTTATGAAATGAATTAATAAAAGTATTTAGTCGTCCAAACTCCACAAATGGAGAAGGACTCACCATTTTTTATCATATCCAGTTCAACGAAATAGTGGGACCATCCATAGTTTCATACTGCATTTTGTTTTTAACCATAATTATGAACGACGACATGTTTGGGATTTTGGCGTGTGCATCAGTACACTGCACCCGTGCGAAGCAGGGGCGGGTCGTAGTATTAATAATAGGTCTTTATCTATGTAATTAGAGATTTTATAACCAGCATTTTCGGATTTCACTATCTGTGGATTGGCGCGCAATTCGAAATCCAAATGAATTTTATTCGAAAGACGTGTTAATTTAATTTCAAATTCATTCATTTATTTTTAGATAGTTTTTTGTTTGTGTGAAGTGTGGTAGTTTTTGGCGCCATGGATAAACTGAAAATTCGTACAATTTTAGAATATGAGTTCCTACGTGAAAATACCACTGCGCAAACAAAACGAAACATTAACGACGTGTACGGGCCTAACACTGCTTGCATAAACACGGTCCATTATTGGTTCAATCGTTTTAAATCTGCAAATTTTGAGGTGAAGAATTAGCCTCGCGGTCGGCCGGTAACCATTGTAGACAACGACGAATTGAAGGCGATTCTAGTGGAAGCGGATCCAAGCACCTAATCAGTGCGCAAAAAAAAAGATTACTCATAGGAAGATGGTGGTGACTGTCTGGTGGACCAGTGCCGGACTTGTACATCACAGCTTCTTACCGAATGGCACAACAGTGACGGCAGATGTCTATTGCCAAGAATTGTAAACAATGATGGAGAAGCTCGTAATTCAACAACCAAGACTAGTCAATCGCTCTTCCCCATTGCTTCTACACGACAACGCGCGAACTCACACTTCACAACAGACCATCGCAAAGCTACAAGAGTTACAGCTGGAAGCTCTCCGTCACCCACCGTACTCACCTCCAACAGATTTCTACTTTTTTTCATTTAGACATTTCGATACTGGAAATATGAAAGGAATATGTAAGGGACATTTTGTCGAACATGGGTTATAATATATATCGTTGGGTTCGGAATTTCTTGCTCTATCGATTGGTATATTTAAAATATCGCTATCTCAAAAAAAATGTCCCTTATATCACATATTTTCCGTAGGCCTAAACCTTTTTTTTTCTAGAAACTGGCTGTAAAAGACATTTTAAATTAATATTTTTACAAAAACTAATGTAAGTCTCTATAGTCACAGTATTTGGTACTTACAGGTCACATAAGTTATTCCATAATTTGAGATGTTTTTGTATTGTCTTATACATTAGTGTTCCCTGAGAAGGTACACATACTTCGTCCCTTACATTAAATTGTGACTCAAATTATCATAATCATACTGGACACTTTTTAAAATTAAATTACTTATTAGCTGGCCATACATACATGCCAGTAGATAGCATGCATGCTATCATTGAAAGGAGATTAAAAAACTGATTGTTTGGGGACCTTCCCAGTGGCCAAGCTTTGGATTGAGCTGCTCGCTCTGCTAAGCCTTGTGATAAAATCAAAGTTAAAGTTCGCGAGCATATTCGTAAGAAGCTGGCAGTATCATCACAACGTTAATGTTTTCCCAGTGTTTGTCTTTTTTGTTTTAGTATATTCGTGTATATAATATGTATATTTATTTGTGCTTATATTTATATAAGTATATGATTATTAGGCACATATATTATGTTTATTGTTTGTTATAGGTATCTGTATAACTACTTTAAAAATATTCCTCAATTTCTCGTAATTGCACCTACCACTGTTTGTCTCTGCATCACCCAAAGGTTGACTGGTAGAAAATGCCTATGGCATTAAGTCCGGCTCTGTACATTTCTTTGCTTGAAGTATTAAATAAATAAAATCATAAAAATTAATATTATACCTAATTATTCAGTAAAATCATCAAAACATACCATTTTTATATAAACATTGACATGTTGAATATAACATACAAAATGACATGATTACTTTGTAAAGTAGTAGGTATATTATTTTAATTTTTGTGAATGTGAGGACTATGTGGTTTTTTTTTCTCAGTTAGTTTTAATGATGGTCTGGCAGTTTGAGTAGTTTATGCGGCCTACCCAAATGTCCTTTCTTTAATAATGTTCGTCGAGTTGAGCTCCTTAAGTTCTGAGTTGAGCTCCACGAGTATTGACAAATATTTGCACTGACAGGACAGGTCCACTCAAATCTATGTGGTTCTATGTGGACTAATCTACATGGTCCTCATAAGGCCTGACCTAGATTATGTCTGGACTTTAAAACAGACTGCTGTGACCTCTGAGTTTTTTTCGGCCTTCTCAGAGTAGGCAGATAGGAAATGCCGAGCTCTCTAGCAATTATTTTTTTATGGTTGCGTGTCAAAGTGATTCCAATATCCTATTTACAGAATAAACAATTTTATTTCATGTCATTTCATCATTTATGGAATCAGCCAGAAGACCTCATGCTTATCGAGTGAATGTGTTAGGATATCAGGATTTCTTTGACTTCAATGATTTTGCTGAATCAGTTTTTACTCCTGCTACTCTCAAAAACAAAGACCTGCATTTCAAGAAAATTCGACTATGTACATTTCTAAAATCGAACTTAAAGATAGTGTAAGTAAAATATACGATTTTAGAGGATGGCACAACTTACAAAATAGAACTTTGCAAAGAAATGCAAACTGGAAGAAGGACAGTGAAGGGTAAAGGGAATGGCAAGGGCATTGCAAAGATTGATCAACCCGAATTAGAAAGTAGCAGTAATCTAGCTGTGCCCAGTAGCATAGACAGCTTACCATAAATTCTGTATAAGGAAATACTACTAATTTCAGTTACAAAGTTCTCAAAAAATTATGTGACAATGGTCTAATTCCAAATAGGTTTCACAATGAATATTTGAATCTTCCTAATAAGAGTATAACAAAAGATACGCTCAATGTCACCAGTGATGATGAAACTGATAAAGATAATGAAATTTTTGAGACTTTTTCAATTTAACTGTAGGGATTCTATTGAGGAAGAAGTTAATTTGTTTTTTGTTTAATGGTTATTATTTACTTATGAACTGATTTGTAGATTTTGCTTTTTTTTTATTGTGAATTTTATTTTCTCTTTAGTCCGTCTAAGTTTAGTAAACGATAATAGCTATTTTTGTATTGTGACTTAAAACAGAACTTAATTATGTTGTACTTGACATATATTATGAGAGTAAATTGCGTTTATAAAAGAGGATTAGTGAGTACAAATAAAAGTTTTGATCTATTTTATTCGTTTATTTTTTATCATTCTATGTCAGTAAATACTTTTAAACTATATGGCATAGGCATAGTAGGTCACGAATGTATAAAATTATATTTTATAATTTTTTTAACAGCATTTGCATTATAGTGTTCACCATTAAGAGAACTTTACTTTGAAAAACTCTAAAGGTTTATTTCCTTTAATGTCCCATACATCAATGCTGCTCATTTACATCAAAACTTTTATTAACTTATATCACCCTTATTAATTATTATTTAACGTAAGGGACATGCTATCTTTAAAACTATAGGCTTTATTGATTTTTTGCTATTTTAGCTTCAAAGAATGAATAAATCTAAGAAACTTTGTCCTAGACACTTTTTACGTAAAACATATAGTTAAAAAATTATAGTCAGTTTTTTAAGAAAACTATCTTATTTTTGCTCTTCTGAAAACCTTAGTTTTGTCCCTTCATTCACGTTCACGTCATTCATATTTCCAGTATCGATTTTTATAAGAGGGAAAAAATTCAACATCCGAGAGGCAGTACAAAACGCTTTCCCTGACTTCATCGCCTCCCGTCCGGCAGACTTCTACAGTAAAGGGATAAACAAACTGCCATCAAAATGGCAAAATTGTATAGATAATTTGGGCCAGTACTTTGATTAGCTGAAATTAAAAAAAAACTTTTTTTTTTAATATTTTAAAATTATCATACAAATCTCCAATTTCATAAGTAAAGACTAATAATTATTATAAACGCGAAGTGAGTTTGTTTGTTTCTCACTATTTCACGACACACTGACGGAAATTGGATGAAACCGGCGGAATTGAATTTGGATGAAATTTGGCACATGGGTAGATCATGATCTGAGTTAGGACATAATATACTTTTTATCCCGATATTCCTACGGAATCCAGACTTACGGGATAATTAATATATATATAACGGTCATTTACATTTGAAACCCTGAAAAAAAATGTTTTTTCGAACAACTGTGTCACTAGTAAATAATAGAAATGGATAATATTATTTTAATGAGATTTTCCTATTTTAAAACAAATTATCAATGTAAAATGAAAGCATATGTTCTCAGAAATACAATTAATTGGCTGATTCTACGGAAATTTTTCTGCCCAGATTTCAATAAAAAAAAATGTGATCGTAGAATTCGTTTGCTTATCATATTCTCCCGTTTTTTTTTCCTGATAACTTTTTCGTGACAAAACAAACCAAAAAAAAATCACACATATCCATCATTCGCATCGTGTGGTCTTGAGTTCATAGAAAAAAGTACCTTCAGATTTTCCCGAATTTGAGATTTTTCCGGGACACTTTTCCAATTTTCTTTCCACAAAAACCTAATTCAGATAGTTACGAACATTTAGTTTGTATTTGTGCCCGGTTGATAGCAATAGGTAGCTCGCCCCCTATTACATGGGTCTTAAACATAACTGGCAAAATGTGGGTGTACTCTGGCACACTTCTGCCTAACCCTTCGGGGAATACAGACGAGATGTTATGTTATGTAAAATAAACAATAGCCGAATCGATCTAGCCGTTTTCAACTCAAGTGATGTGCTTACCAACGAATAGCATTACATTAAATTTTTAGAGATAGAAGACGATTTATCTAATTTCAGAATAAATTAATTATTATAATAATATTTTTTTTTTTTTTTTTTAAGTACCCACATATAGACAGACGAGAAAAAAAAGGAACAGAAAAATACGTGCAAAGGTGATGCTTATTTCTAAAGAAATATCTTCCAGCACACCTGCGATAGGAAATTGGATAAAAAGAGATACATAATTAATAAATATTTCTGTTTATTTTATTCGACCATTGCCATCCTTTGAAGTTCTGATTAAACGAATAAGCGTTCATTAAGAAGTGCTCGACTCGACTACCTTCCGTCTCCTCTAATTTGTTGGGAAATATTATTGCAGCAAATACTTGTAAAATTGTTTTGACTATTGCCAAGAAGATATAAAAAAGAGGAAATACAAATAAAATGTATTATTTTTCATTCTGCTTGTGTTGTAGGTACGGATCAAAAAAAGTCAAATGATAATAAATTACAAGTAATTATATATTTATTTTTGTTCTTATTTAATAGGTATACTAACTGTCGTTATTATGCCTGCGTGCGAAGTAATTAATTAGAAACGAAAAAAAAATACTTGATTTTATTTTACCATTTAGTCGGCATGATTAATATGTATACACATGCCAAATTACAGCTTTCTAGTATTAACAGTCTCTGAGATAAGCCACGGACAGACGGACAGACAGACAAACAAACAGGCATGGCGAAACTATAAGGGTTCCTTGTTTACTACGGAACCCTAAAAAGGCCTAAGAAATTATATACTAGACACATAAGCTTAGCTAGAACTGTTTTGTATTTTATTTAGACTTAGGTATACAGGGTGGAAGGGACATCGACGCGAAAACTGATACCATGGATTCAGTACATGATTCTGAACCCCCTTTTTTTTTTTTTTGGGTGGGAAATCATCAAATGACGTCTCCCGCTCTGGGTGGAGCGGGAGGGCGTGTCAGACTCTTACTGACTAAAACCCACCCGTGTTCCTTCTGTTGCCTGTGCAATGCCAGGGGGCCACGGTATCCCTTTCGGACTAATCCCGCAACCCCGGCAGGCAATGGTCTCATCGGACCCCTTCACTTGCTGACATCTCTTTGAGGCGCGCGTGGAACACAACGCGCCGTCGACCCGGGCCTGGTCCTTACCGGACGGCGAGCTACCCATTGCTCACCGTCCGCAAGCCCGCGCCTACGGTGGCCGGGAATCGGCAATCGATCTCCTCCTGCGGCGGCTAGGGGCGTGAGGGCGCGAAATTTGCCTCTCCCTCACGCGCTCCGCCTCCTCCTTCGCGAGCATTACTGCTTCGCAGAAGGAGGTGACGGCCTCCCATGCCCTCTCGCTCCGTACCATGGCCTGGACCAGGGCTGGACGCGAGAGATCCTCGCCACCGATCGCCTCCACGAGGACACGGCGGTGCTCTGCCCAAGCCGGGCATACCTCCACCGTGTCCTCCGGGCGATCCACGCAGTGATGACAACCGGGTGTTTCCTCCCGTCTTATCCAAAACAGGTACCTCCCGAAACAGCCGTGTCCGGTGAGGACCTGCGTCAGGCGGAAGGTGAGGACGCCGTGGCGCCTCTCCAGCCACTCCTCAAAGAGGGGACTTATCGCCGCAATAGTGGCGTGCCCAGCACTGGGTTGCGACAATCGCACTCTCCATGCCGCCATGAGATCCCGTCGGAGCTCTGTCCGCTGTGCCGCGATTTCTCGCGGCATCGGAGTCAAGCCCCGGCGTTTCGCCTCCTCGCGCCACTCCCAAATATGCGCGAGGACTTTTGCCTCCAGATCCCATGGCGGCAATCCAGCAAGGAGGCTTGCCGCCTCACCGGAGACCGTGCGGTATCCCCGGACCAGCCGGGTGGCCATGACCCTCTGGGACGCGTTCAACCTGCGGGCAGGCCGCCGCCTCAACGAACGCGCCCACACCGGTGCCCCGTACAGGGCCATGGACCGCACGATCATTCTGAACCCCCTGCGTTGAAATTTTTCGTCGGTTATTTAAATAAAAAAACAGCTGTTTCATAGAAAAGTTCAATACCTACGCGGTCAAAATGAATGGAACAGGAGATTTTTTTTTAAATAACCGACGAAAAATTTCAACGCAGGTGGGTTAAAAATCATGTACTGAATCCATGGTATCAATTATCGCGTCGATGTCCCTTCCACCCTGTATACATACTTGCTATATTTTATAAATGAAACTATGGTATTCAGTTTCTTTAATAGCTTAAATGTCGTAATGTAAACTACAACCTATTACTAATTTAGTTAAGTTTCTCTTTAAGTGAACTGTAATTTGTTCTTTGAGAAATAAATGTCTTTAAACCTAAGGTCAGTCAAAAGTGTACCCTTTGATAGACCGCTCTGCACCCTAATAGAATTCAGTGCGGTCGGTTCAACTGAATTTTAACTGAGTTAAATTTAAAACTATGAATTTTAATATATGGAGTTATTATTAGCTTTGTTAGTTTACATGTTTGAGGTTTCTGTTAATTGAATTGACTATTTATATACATATAGGAGATAAACGTAATTAATTGCAATCAAATACACAAGCAGCTAGAATATTTTTGCATTGCTCTTAATAAATACATTTTAAAATACTATCTGTTATGTAGCTTTATAAAAAGTTTGATAGTGTTGTCTTTTGGTCCTTTCGCATCGTTTACATACAGGGACCAAATTGAATGTTGTAATATTGTAGAAAAGCATTCAAAATTGATCTATCAGAATTTTTTATCTAATTCTAGCTAAAACTTGTTTAAAATTGAAGGTGTTTTTGCAAACATTCTTGTTGTCCTCCAGTCACGTACCCTGTGAGATGATTTTGTTGCATAATCCTGACAAAAAAAAACTTTTTCACAAAAAATAAAACCGACTTCCCAAAAAAAAACACTTCACTTTGTAGTGTTTTTTTTTTGGAAGTGGGCCTTGCACAAAAGCGGGGATTAAACGTAATGTAAAGAACGAAATGGAAAATACTCGTTTATTTATTCTGCATAATGTATTATTACCTTATATCTAGATTTAATATTTGGGTTAAAAGTTAACATTATTATATTGCATACCTACTATCAATATCACGGACATTATTATTACTAATATGTAATCTCTTTGTAACATATTTCAATTAATAATAATTAAAGTCATTTGAAACATAAAGTAACATTAATAAAATCATTATATACTCGTACATAGATATACATATAACATTTGTGCTTTATTTTAGCTTCTTCGCTTCTTTGTTCCGCACTGTCGTGCGAAAAGTCTTAAGTTGACTTTCAGTTGATTAAGTATATAATTTTGCTATTTTTATTAATTAATTAGTTAGATAAGTTGGTATGTGCCAACTTGTAAACATTAAAAACAATTGAATTTAAAAAAAGTAAATATATAAACTAAGTAAATACTATGTCTAATATTTACTGAAGTTTTTGTTTTAAGAGATTTTTACGATAATCCATGATGCTTTAATAATGGATGGCAAACATGGAAACTAACTGAACAACAACTCAAAAAAATCCAAGTATGCCTAAATGGAATGAAAAATTGAAGTTAAAAGAAGAGACGAGGTAACAAAATATAAAGAGTAAAACTAAATTTAAAAATATGCATACCTTATATGTTTTAATTGCATAGCACAGGTGAGTACTATGTACGAGTACTAAAGAGCTACCATTTACCGTAATATCGGTAATATGTAGTATTTCATTGACTTGAATGTGCCCTGGCGGCTGTGAGTATGTCATGCTCACTCAGATGTCTCACTGGTGATGGCGCGTGTGTTGGATCATTTAGCTCCCTTCAAAATGGTTGAGCTGAATGGTGCTGATCCATGTGCCATTTTCGTGAACGGGCGCCGTCAGTTGGGACTGGTTATCTCTTAGCTGCCATGGCTTATTTTAAATTATTTTAAGTTTTTGAATAATTCTTTATTATTTTCTTTTTATTACGGACGCTTTTACGAACGTGCACGTCTTTCTACATTGTTCTCACATGCATAATTTCAAAACGAATGATGTAACCAATATTTTGTATCAAATTTTTGATTTAAAAGAGTGTCCGTGGAGTTTCTTGCCCGTTCTTCTCCATAGGTACCTACTACGCTTTAGAATGGGCAACTAGCTTCATATTTTTGACTGACCGACCCCTTGACAATTCAAAAGTGCCTATAAATGGTTTAATTGAAATAAATACTTTGAGTTTGAGTTTATACAAACGCCTGAAATGGAAATGGACAGGGCACATGCTAAGGGAAGAGAAAAAGAAATGGACGAGAATAGTAACGGAATGGTGCGCGATAATAAAAGGAATAAAGGTAGGCAAACTAAACGTTGGGAAGATGACATAAAAAAGAGCTGGTCCTGAATGGACACGCACTGCAAAATGGAAAGCTTTAAAGAACGCCTTTGTCGAAAAAAGTTAAATCCAGTTTGTTTGTTCCTTACGCTTTCACGCTGAAATGGCTAAACGGATTTGGATGAAATTTGGCAACTAGATATTTTATAGCCTGGATTAATACATAAGATACTTTTCCGATATTCCCACGGGATCGAGACTTATGCGGGAAAAACCGCGTGGTGCAGCTAGTTGTTAAATAAAATTAAGTAAAATGTTATAATATGCATGTTATTAAGTTAAAGCATTAAATTTATTTTATTTTATTTATA
This sequence comes from Xanthia togata, assembly GCA_963853775.1. NCBI lineage: Eukaryota > Metazoa > Arthropoda > Insecta > Lepidoptera > Noctuidae > Xanthia > Xanthia togata. The sequence continues at coordinate 2,119,028 of OY970797.1, read as the reverse complement.
AGACTATTCATATCTATGGGTGATACCTACTAATATAGATTGTTGTAAAAAAATGCTAAAGGATAGTAAGATTTTTATTTTACACCAGATTATACATAATTAAAAACTAACAGACTTAAAATAATAATATGTACAAGTATATATTACATAAAAAGTGGGGGGGGGGATAATTATAGGGCATTAAAAAATTCTTCCGCATCGCTGTCAACAGGAAAAGTGCCCAAAAGGCTGGCTGCATTGCCACGTTGAATGGCAATGCTGATTCTTTGTCCAAAGAATAGGCCAGCCCTCTGGTCACGTGAAGAGTCGACCAGCCGCTTGGCGATGTCTTGAAAAACTAAGTGGGCACTCGGACCCCATGGCCCTAGTGTTTCAACCCCAAACGGCTCAAACATATAAGTCCCAATAAGATTGGAGTATTTGCGCCGTTTGAGGTTTTCCGCACCTGCAGCAGCAGCCCCAGCACAGCCCGCCGTGCTAGGAAGATGGGATGGCGCAAGGGTGTCGACGCACGTTGCATCCCACACCAAAGGCCTACCTACCTTCCAAGGCATTATGGTCATTCCGTCTGGTCTCTTCCCATCGTCGCGTGCCAAACCATTGGGTTCTAAAACAGCTGGCACTCCGGCGGTGACAAGAGCACGACGGATGATGTCATTGATGCTGGCGTGCCGTGCTATCCGGCCTGCGCTCTTACTGCAGGATAGGCCATGGTGTCCGAGACAGTCGACACCTTCACCGCATCGGCAGCGATGCGGAGCCACACAAGAAGCGCCCAGACGCAGACAGGTAGCGAGCCGGAAGGTGGTATCACCCAGCATAGTGCCTATGTTGGGTGATGGTAGCGCCTGAAGCCAGAGGCCCGACTCCCACTCACCCACAGCCAGCAGGCGGGCACGCTCAGCAGTATTGGTGGACGTATTAATAAGATTATTCCGTACCAACCTGCTGAGCGGCTCATCCCACTGTCTCTGGGAAGATGGGTTCACGGGCCGATCTGTATTCGGGCAAGCCGCTTTCCAGGCGTTCTCCGGATCGGTCAAGCAAGGCACTTCAGAGTAAACCAGGCAGGGGGTTAAAATTTTGCCGGTCAACTTTTCAGATAGATAGATAGATAGAATACTCTTTATTGTACATACATGTTGTTTCAGTGCTGCGGACAGATGACAGGAACGCGGGTAAGCTAATACTGGTAATTTTGCGGACGCCGAGGCCACCAAAACGGATGGGTAGTGTGGCTTGTAGCCACGCTTGGTCGTCCAAGGCCACATTTAAAATGGATGATAATGTGCTGCGAAAAATTTGGTCAATTTTGTCCAAGAGGTGTGACTGCTTCCATAAAGAGGAAGAGCGTAAAAAATATATAAAATTTGGACCAAAACAACAGTATCTGATCAGGGTGAATGCCGAATGTAAATTAATTTTGGAGAGTCTGTCCGAAATGTCGTTGAAGTTTTTGATTTTTTCGTCGATGAAAGAAGGAAAGCTGTCTTCTAAAATTGGGGAACCTAGGAGCTGAAGTGAACTTTTTTCAAAAATTTTGATTTGTGGGGCTATTTATTGCATCAAATTTCTCCAGGGTCAATTGTCTGTCGGTAATGGCAGAAAGGAAAATTTCGCATTTTGATGGGTTAAGGTCTAAGCCAACGGATTTAAATTGTTGCTTTATGAGTTGTAGGTCTTTCAAAATGGTGTCTACATCACCTCCTAGCGTTCCATCATCCAAATACCACACGTTAAATTTTGAATTTAGTTTCCGTATAATTGGATGGATAGCCAGGCTGAAAATGACTGGCCCGAGAGGGTCACCTTGTTGGCATCCTACTGCAGATTCCAAAACATTGTCCTTGTATAGTAATTTAGAGGGGTACCTGTAACATTGCCACATAAAACCATAAATTTCGGGTAGTTCCTTTTTGGCTTCAGCCAACAAAGTGTCCCTATTGACAGAGTTAAAGGCATTCTTAACGTCAACCTTGAGGATAGCCTCACATTTGTTGGAGTTTAAAAAGGTGGAAAGGGCATGCACGGCAGCCTCACAGCCCCCTCTCGAGCCGAAACCAAGCTGTAGAGGCTGAAACTTAGCTGTAAGGGATTCGCTGTATAGCTTACAGCATATTTTGGCTGCCATACGCCTGTAGGTGAGCATGAGTTTGATCAGAGCCGCAAGCTCCTTCAGAAGCGACTCACCAGCGTCCCCGGCACCTGAAGATAAGATAAGATAAGATAAGTCATTTATTTGTAAACATGAGTATACATACAAGGCATGCAGGTTGTTCATAAATAAGAAAGATCCGTCATGTTCGGCCTTTGTGGCATACAAATAAAATAAATCAGAAGTCACTCAATAGATCCTTTAGATGTTGTGGAGTCAGGCCGTCGATGCCGCCGGCGGAACCACTCCGGAAGGAGCTCACGGCTGCAATCAACTGGGGCGCCGAAATGTTTAGAAAGGTTGAATTTAGGAGGGTTGGGTCGGGGGGATCGGGAAAGGTGAGACTATCCGCAGGCACTGGGTGTTTACTCTCTAGAGCTGTTAGCGTTTCTGGAGAGTAAGGCGCCACCACATCGCTGCTGAACAGTATCCTGGCCGCTCCCCTGATGTCACCTTCACTTAATTTGGATTCCACATGTGAACATAAGCCTTTTTGTAATTGATTATTGAATGCAGGTAATTTTGGATCTAAATTTAGAATTGTTACAATTTTCTTTAATTTGGTACGTTAAGGATTTTTTAGTTGCCAAATTTTTTTGGACATGCAGAATCCTATATGGGAATCTTTCATTCCCATATAGGATTCTGCATGTCCAAAAAAATTTGATTTAATTGCTCCCAGGCACTTTGTGAGTTCTCCTGGGTCGCAAGACGGATACATTGCGCCAAATTCAGGGCGACAGACCGTCTCGCGCCCCGGGGAACTCTCTTTAATACTGGGGTGGAATTTTTGAATTTCGCAATCGTTTTCCACAAGGTTTTCTCTAAAGGTGTTGTTGTTGGGGATGTGGCTGGGGGGCATAATGGTACACTATGTGATTTGTGGATCTTGCCATAGTGTACCTTCAGACCCCGTTCGCCTTTAAAAAAACGTGCCTGTGAGCAATGTGGACATCTCACCAGCTGGACATCAAGCGATGTGGCAGGTTGACTGGCACAGGTCCCGGCGTCGCTACAGCCGGCATTGAACATAAATAATATAAAAACACTAAAAATTACCTAAAATATAATAATAAACTATATATAAACGCACATATAACTAAAACACACTTCCTATATTTACAGAATGTCATTTCAAATTGTCATTACATATATTTTTTGACTTCTGCGGCGCAGTCGCGTTCTAGGCCTGGGGCGCTGCGCATGCAGGGCGCAGCCTTGGCACCCGTTGCCTTGGCTGCAGGTACCGCGTCTTCGTCGTTGTTAATAATCAAATTATTTAATTATCATAATTCATATTATGAAGCTAAGTACTGCATAATATTCAATTTACTCGATCAGGTTTCCTGTTTCATGTGTTTCACAGTTTATCAATGCCTATGGAAACATTATTTAAAATATTTAAATAATTTCCAACTTACACATTTATGAAAGTAAAGCAAATCGTGGATAATAATTTTAGATTTACGGATATTTCTTGTGTTCAACAAAAAAGTGCTGCCCTGCTAAAGCACTAGGAAGTGGCTAGGGGCGCATTTTGGGGGACTGTCTTATTTATTATTTATTTATTTATTTATATCACAATTCGATGTATCAGTATGTCATTGATTTCACTTTTCACATTATCAAGTTATGCACTTAGATGTAGCTAAGTTTCTAGTGATTTTAAATCAAAATAATAGTGATGGTTGTAACTACTGAATTGATTTAGATCAATTCAGTAGTTACAACCATAGTAGTTAAAGGATAGTTGTTTTTTTTAAATAAAAAAATCGCCGATGTTCCGTTTAGTTTACGTTACGCTCTCGTGGATCAGAAAACAATAAATCTACCTCATCATCATCAACTGCCTAGGCTTTTCTCAACTATTGTGGAGTTGGCTTCCAATCTAACCGGATGCAGCTGAATACCAGTATTTTACATAAAACAACAAATATCACCAGTTGCTACTAGTTGGAAAAAAAACACACAACAAACGTATTAAACAATGCAACGTTTTATTACATCATGCTCACAAAAATATTTTGCGAAAATCATTTACGAGATTCCGGGAACTGAATTACGGCTTTTTGGAAACATCCTTGAATGTGACATATTTGCACATTACTCAAATTATGCGGTATTTACGAGAAAAAAAATTTTTCGGCGCGATTCTCGGTAGGATTAACAATTTAATACTGTATGATAAAAATAACTTAATCCCTTCTTATTATATTCTAATAAAAATAATTTCCTACACGAGATCGTTTAATAAAAAAACGTCCTTTTAATAATCTATACCCACACACACACACATATACACACATATTTAATTCATTTCCCACTTTTCAGTGGGACATACCGGGATTTGATATTTAACTACATAGGTGCAGTCGACCGCACATCAATGTGCAGTGGTAACATTCTTAATTTATTTCTTTTTCTTTCTTTAAAAAAAAAAAACTTGTACAGCCAGTAAGGGCGGGTTTCGTTGTGTATGTGTTACCACAAATATATGGTTATAAGTGTACAAAGCAAAAAATATAAAACACTATATATTGCCCGTGACTTCGTCTGCGATCCAAGATGAAATGTATCCTATGTCCTTCTCGAGGTTACGTCTACTCATGTACCAATCAGTCAGCCGTTATAGCGTGAAACAGTAACAAAAAAATGAACAAAAAAACTCACTTTCGCAATTATATTGTTAGATAAGATAATATTCAATTCTTTTATAAAACTTCCTCCTAGAGTAAGTTTAGAAAAGTAGTTTAAAAATGTCACTATTGAATGATTTCTGGAAAATATTACGTTTTCTCCCTCTACATTCCGCATTGAATTTGTAAGAAAAGTAATTATTTGAAAAGTGTAAGGCACCGTAAGCTGTAAGCAAAGGTGATGTTTTTCCGCAGGTTCACAGAATGAATCACTAAATATCGAAACATGAATTTTCAGAATTGGTCTATAGAGAGAACTCAAACTCAAACTCAAAGCATTTATTTCAATTAAACCCTTTACAGGCACTTTTGAATTGTCAAAGAGTCTGTCAGTTAGTCAGAAAGTAGAAGCTAGTTGCCCATTCCAAAACGTAGATCTCTATGGAGAAGAACGGGCAAGAAACTCCAAGGACACTCTTTTAAATATAGAAATTAGAAAATCCTGGGTACATTACTCTTGTTGATTCTATATGTGAGAACAATGTAAAAAAAATATAAAAATCTAAAACACTAAAAACATAAGATTAAAAATAAGTCCTGACAGATAAGAGATGACCAGTCTCAACTGACGGCGCCCGTTTACGAACATGACGCGTGGATCAGCACCATCCAGCTCAACCATTTTGTAGGGAACCGAATGATCCAACACACTCGCCACCATCAGCGAGACATTAAGTGAGCATGACATACTCTCAACTACCCTGCTCTTTCAAGTCAAAATCAACATAATAACATAGTAAACGACTCCATGGTACTCACATTTACAAAAATTTAAAATAAAAATGCGTCTAAGTTAAGCAAAGCTATAGTTTGCAAGAATTTTACCACCAAAAGAAAGAAAATCAATATTATCTATTGGAGTATTCAATAATTAAAACTTAGTTTAATAAAAAAACAAAATAAACAATAAGTTCGTAGTCAGAAAAAATAAAAAGGGGAAGCAACTCTACCAATTTTTTCATTTTTAACTAGTGAGCCCAAGTGGCTGTCGAGCAGGACCAGCATTTAGCCAAGCATTTTTATCTACGATATAATCATCCAACTTATAGTATGCTTGTCTACACAGTGTGCGTTTAATGCAAGTTTAAAATTTCTTCTCATTTAGTTGAAGAATATCGAGTGGTATTTTATTATAACATTTTACACAGTACCCCATAAAAGAAGTGTGTACATTAGACAATCTGAAACGTGGTTGATCTAACTTGTTCCTATTTCTTGTGTTAAAATTATGCCTGTCACTTATCTTACTAAAGAGATGTAGATTTTTTCGAACATACATAATGTTTTCATATATATACTGACAAGGTACCGTCATGATGTTAATTTTCTTAAACAGTTCCCTTAGGGATTCACGTCTGCGGAGGTTGTAGATAGCTCTAACTGCCCTCTTTTGCAGAATAAAGATAGATTCAGTATCTGCGGCCCGTCCCCACAGCAAAATACCGTAAGACATGATGCTATGAAAGTAACTAAAATAGACCAGTCTGGCGGTATCCACGTCTGTTAGTTGGAGGATTTTCCAAACAGCGTAAGCGGCTGAACTTAGCCGCCCTGCAAGTGATGATAAGTGAGGACCCCACTGTAGTTTTGAGTCAAGCGTGATTCCCAGGAAAACCGTTTTTTCGACGAATTCTAGTGTCTCCTTATTCAGTACAACGTGACATTCACTACTTCTAACATTCGGTAACGCGAATCTTATGCATTTAGTTTTCTTCTCATTTAATGCTAAATTATTTACAGTAAACCAATTATGGACCTTTAGCATAGCGTTATTTACGACATCAAGCTCCTGTGCATGTCTGTTTACCTTATAAATCAGTGATGTGTCATCAACAAATAACACCATTTGTGGTCGGTTTTTCAGTAAATGAGGTAAATTATTTATATATACTAAAAAGAGGAATGGAACCAATATCGAGCCCTATGGTACACCCATTTTGACTTTTAAACCCAATGAATTTACACCGTTTATTTGAACTTGCTGCAGTTTATCATTCAAATATGATTTTACTAAGTTAAGCGCAAGTTTAGCCAGTCCGTAATGCTGAAGTTTCAAGAGCAGTGTTTCATGATTAACGCAATCAAATGCTTTGGATAGGTCGCAGATACCTATTGCATCTTGTGCCTCTTCCCATGCGTTAAAAATGTGTTGTTGTGTTAAAATGTATTGTTGTGTATGTGTTGTGTGTGTGTTGTTGTGTGCGTGTGTGTGTGTGTTTTAATAAAGTGACACCGGTGTCAGTTGTGCAACGTCCTTTGGTAAAACCATACTGTTGATCGTGTAAGATGTTATTACGATTAAAATGATTGAGCATTTGATTTAACATTACGGCTGTCACTGAAAACCAGCGCTGGGGCTCTGTCTCGCATAGGGTCCCAGCATTATGCTGAGAGATGGCCGTTTTGCGTGGATGTGACGCATATTTTCCCTCAAATTTGTTTTTAGTGTTTGTTCCTTTGCTTGCGTCATATGTACTGCAAATAAACGTATTTTCTTTCTTTCTTTCTTTATTACTTTTTCAAACACCTTGCTGAAAACCGGCAAAACCGATACGGGTCTATAATTATTAGTGTCTTTGCTGTCCCCGGATTTGAAAAGTGGAATAACTTTACTGTACTTAATTAAATCTGGGAATACCCCTTGATCTACACACAAATTAAATATTAAAGCTAAATAGGGTGCAATTGTCTCAATAATTGATTGACAAATTTTCTTCTTCTCTTCTTCGGTCTCTTCTTTTCTTCGGTAATTTTGATCTTAATTTGCTTAAAAGCCTTAACAACGACCACAGGGTTTATATGATTAAATTTAAATTCTAAAGGACAGGCTGAAACATTCGCTCTTAATAAATCAATAGCAAGTAAGGGGGAGGAATTTAAAGTTTCTGTAGTTTTAATAGGAATATTGGTAAAGAAAGTTGCAAATTCCTGAGCAACTTCGATCTTATCGCTAATGAGACCGCGGGATGTGTCCAGTGTGTAATCAGTATTATGTCTTTTGTTCTTGCTCGTTTCATTGTTAATAATTTTCCAAACTGTCTTTATTTTATTTTCTGCTGATTTAACCTTGTTGCTAATGAAAGACGCTTTAGCTGCTTTGCAGATAGTTTTAAAAGTTTTAGAGTAAGTAGCAACATACTTATTAAAAGTTTCCGTGTTAATATACGGCTTAAGGCCATACAGTTCAAATAATCTTTCCCTACTTTTCCTGATGCCTTTAGTTGCCCAGTCACTGAATAAAAACTTAGGGCAAATAGTTTTAGTTTTTTTTCTGAAAAGAGTTATGGAACTCTGTTTGCACTAGTGAAAAAAATTGTTCATACAAACAATTGACATTGGACTTATTTTAGGCCCAGACCACATAACTTGCTAATTAAGAAGCTATTAAACTTATTTAAATTACCCGATGTTATTGGTCTAATTTGAATCTGCACTTTTTGTATTGGTGTGTTGGACTCAAAAATAACGGTTTGACCGCTGTGATCGGAAGGGAGATAATTTACAATGGCTTTATCTAAATAGTCGCAGCAACAAAAGACATTATCAATACATGTGGCAGTAGTCGACGTTATTGGCGTTGGTTCTAAAAACACATTTGACAGATTAAATGATTTAAAGAGGCTTAATAATCTACTGCTATTTGAATTATTTTCTAAAATATTAATATTAAAGTCACCACAAATAATTACTGATTTATTACCAGTTGCAAGTTTTGCCAAAACATCTTCCATTACTGACTCAAATATAGAGTAGTTTTGATAATTTGGAGGTCTGTAAACGCACACTATAAAATGCTTATCTAGCTAAACACAGGACAGTTCAATGCTATGTTCCACCGATAGTTCAACTATGTCATTACGAGTCTTAGATTTTATACAATTTTTAATTAAAATTAGTGAACCTCTACGTAGCATGGATTTTCGGTTAAAACAACTGCCCACACTATAATTCTCAAAATTAACTAGCATTTCATAATATTTCAACCAGTGTTCAGTTATACAAATAATATCAAACATTGTTTTTTCTAAAAACAATTCAATTTCTAATTGTTTGGAAGAAAAAACTTGAATATTTTGATGAAACAACTTCAAGAAATTCTGCTTAGCCTCTTTTTTACATAAGTAACTAATTGCGTGCCAGAAGATAGCTTGGTGATGGTGAGATTAACAACATTGTTACAGGTACCTTCTGTTGTCTTACTGCCTAGTTTTTACTATTGAGATGAATTTGAAACGAACAGTCAAGAGCAACAGCTGTGTGGGCGTATTCTTCTTCTTAAATACACAAGGGATTTTGATGCAGTTTTCTCCATCATAGAGAATTTATTACGAAAGGATTATATTTAAGAGAAAATACAGACATATCGATGTTTTGTAGTGTCTTCATATTATTTAATAGATTGCTCCGGTGTGAAGGAAGGGAAATGTCGTGTAACAAAGAAACTAAGGTCACTAGTTTCATTGTACGCCTGGTATAGTCCTGCATAATTTTGTAACAGTTTGTTGTACTTATGAAAATACAAGACTCAGGTACGCAGGCGATTTATTATTGATAAATATATCTGCCTAGCCTTTTCCCAACTATATTGGGGTCGGCTTCCAGTCTAACCGGATGCAGCTGAATACCAGTATTTTACATGGAGCGACTGCCTATCTGACCTCCACAACCCAGTAACTGGGTAATACGATACCCCTTGGTAAGACTGGTTGTCAGACTTTCGGGCTTCTGACGACCCGTAACGACTGTCAAAGATCCACGAATGACAACCGGGACCAACGGCTTAACGTGCTTTCCGAGGCACGGAGGAGTCTCGGTATGTAAAGATGGTCACCCATCCACAGACCAACCCCGACAAGCGTAGCTTAACCTGACGGATCGACCCGTGCGGCAGTTACTACTTAGCCACGAGCTCTTATTGATAAATGTATAGTGAAAATGATTCAAGCATCCATGTTATTTTGTCCGGTTTTGGGCGCAGTTCGAGCTCGCGCCACAGAGTTTCGTGAAAACGTGTGGTGAAATAGGAACAAATTTCTTTAACGATGTTGTATACTATTTACAAAGAATTACAAAAAATATCTGTTTATTACCTTCCTAATGATGCAAGCTTTCATTGAACGTGATATTTGTCAGTTCTGAGCAGATTTACGGTCGATATGAGACGACATCTTAAATTTGCAACATATTTTTGCACGGCTTCTGATACTGACGTTGCTATTGTATTTGCTCGGCACTAGATTTTATAGGCTCATTGCATTCCTTATAATACAAGCTTTCTACGATTGGGACTATTTTAAATTTCTGAGCAGATTTACGGCCGATATGAGTCTTTATATGAAATTAATTAGCTATTGTCAACTTCATATGCATTTTTACCCCTATTTTACAAAATATTGTTGTTGTATCTCTTTAGGTCCTGGTAGTCTCTTGTCAACTCTTGGGAACGACACCAGAATCAGAATAAAATTTATTTGCCTACTTTGTCTATTACAAAAATAATGTCTGTGTGGCCGGTGGGCCCTACAGAGGTGAGTCAGCTAACTTATGTCATAATGGATCTATGTTTGCTGTGTTCTGTTTATTCGTAATATGAGACTATACAAACTGATTACGTGTTTTATTTATTTTGTGTAGTTAGTCTGAATCATTGGGGTATTATTAATCATTGGGGTTGTGGGTATTGGTTTATTATTTTCTTTAGTTTTAAGGGGACGAGGGGCCTTTCGTTTTGTCGGTAGGCCATCCCTTGTATCCTTTTTTGTTGGGGTCATACAATATGTCGCCTATTCTGTGATTAACCCTGAGGGGGTTAAATTCACCGTGCGCTTGGTAGGCGTCTCCAGGGGATTCAAGATCTTCTATTTCTAATTTTGCAATGTTTTCCAACATTATGGTGTTAAGGTCCTCGGCCCTATGTCAGCCATCTCCCATATTGCTACCTTGGTAGTTGTGCGGCATTTTTCAGTGCCAGTCTGTATTGACGTTCAATTTTGCTTAGGTTCGTTGCGCTATACCTTGAAAGTAGTTGCACCACTCCGTAGTCCATCAGCGGTAAAATACAGGCCTGAATTATGGCCAGTTTCGTGTCTAGTTCTGTCTTCGCATTGTATCCTATTATTGGTCCGAGGGCTCCTCTGACTTGTTTCAGTTTTTTGACGACCTTTTCGGTGTGCTGGTTCAACTTCATGTGTTTGTCGAAGATGACACCGGGGTATCTGATTTGCTTTTGATAGTGCAACGTTTGTTGTTTCAGTTTCACTGTTGGCCGGTGTTTTCTCTTTTTCGAGAACATGATGCATTCTGTTTTCTCTATGTTGCACTTTAACCCCCATCTCGTGTAGTAGTCAACGATGGCTTCCACTGCCCATTCAGCACGCATAGTCGTTTAGATCAATCATAAATAACTTCTAACCTAAGTAATAATTAACAAATCTTATGTAGAGGATCTTAAAATTAGTATGTATTTATTTGTTATCTCATAATATAATAAAATCAACTGGATGTTTTAAAAATCAAAATACCATATTACTTTAAAATAGCATTATAAAATCGTGATAAATATTATTATTGTCATATTAATTAATACTTATTCATTATTAATCATTTATTGTACTGCTAATATAATAAACATTTGTTTTGATCTTTATAAACCACAAATCATGACTTGTTCGAAAACTTTTGTTTGTGAAACAGCCATTTAAGTCACATTAAATACCATTATATATTATTGCACCTATTTGTTAATGCAAATAACAAATAGGTACAACCTTTCTATTCACTAAACATTAATTTACGTTAATTAAAATATTTTTGAAATGGAACGGTTCCATACGTTAATGTCATCTATCATTCTGACAGCTGCCATTCATACTGTCGTAAAGTGTTGTAAACAATCAATAATGTGATCAATACAACTAGATATTCTCCTATGAATATGAATAATTTCACACACGCGTCACCTGTTTTCGCCTATTGCAAGTCGCGTCTCCAAGTCGCGTCGCGATTACTCGCGGCATAGGTACATTACTCTAAACAACTTCTTTAATTTGTTTTCTACGCAGTCACTTGAGCGTATAAACTCAAACTCAAACTCAAAGCATTTATTTCAATTAAACCATTTACAGGCACTTTTGAATTGTCAAGGGGTCAGTCAGTCAGAAATATGAAGCTAGTTGCCCATTCCAAAGCGTAGGTTCCTATGGAGTAGAACGGGCAAGAAACTCCACGGACACTCTTTAAAAAAAAAAAAAATATTCTTACAAAATATTGTTTACATCATTCATGTTGAAATTATACATGTGAGAACAATGTAGAAAGACGTGTATGTAAAAAAACGTCCGTAATAAAAAGATAAAAACAATTCAAAAATTAAAATAAGCCGTGGCAGATAAGAGATGACCAGTCCCTACTGATGGCACCCGTTCACGAACATGACGCATGGATCAGCACCGTTTAGCTCAACCATTTTGAAGGGAACTCAACGATCCAACACACACGCCACCACCAGCGAGACATTTGAGTGAGCATTACATACTCTTAGCCGCCAGGGCATATCAAGTCAATGAAAGACGTACCCATTAAATGGTAGCTTTAAAGAAGGTACATGGTCACAGTGCTCAACATAGATATCCAGAGATATGCCTTCATTGCAGAATAGTAAGGAATCCTAGTGGCACCGCTTATCTCCCACCAAAATAATTACAACATTAACAAATAGTATACTTACGACACACACTTAAAATTTGAACACGCACACTAAGAAGAAAGCAGCTACACTAAATCAATTTCTAATAGCACACATACATAGAATGGGCGGGGCTTTCACTTGTAAACACTTGCTATTTGCGAACATTCAATGCACACGCATGCAATTAGGGAGTCGAAAGCGATCGTCGATCATTTATTATATTATATTTAATTTTAGCACATTCTTGTATTATTATAACTTCGTTTAATTTTCTTTATATAATTTCTTTTGTTTTTATATACCTATCCGAAAATATGGGTTATTTTTACTAAAAATAAAATGAAAATATGTTATTTAATATTGTATTACCGGCTAAAGGGAACCCTCTCTGTTAAATATTATGATATGCACGAGTAACTGTATTGAAATAACAATGTCTTTATTTGCTTCAAACATTAATTTTAACTCTTACCCACTCAAACGTCTAACCCGCACGACCATTTATGGTCTCTTACGTCTGAAGCGCGCGGCATCGCCCGCTCTGTCGTAACTAAAACCTCTATAGCTGCTTATCCGCTCATGTAGTTTAGTCGAACTATTTCATCAGCTATCCATATAATCGGTCAAACTGTCGAAATAGTATCGTATTTTATCACTAGATGGAATTAAAAACGACTCTTCGCTTGGGATAGTGTACTAGCCCCGACGTTAGACTACTTTTTTTTGGGATAATATGCTATCCATAGACGTCTGAGTGTAATACGAGAATATCCATTGAGTTTTACAAAAAAATATTCGACTGCAATAATACTCATGTCGATAAAATCAGCCGCACGCACTCGATTGCACCTCTCTAAATCCAAAACGTTCGTTCCGTTCGGGAAGATTCGGGCTAGTTCGTATCGCTCCGGACGTTAGTTAGTAAATGATTTAAAAATTGATTTAAAATATTAAACAGTGACTTAAATGTTTACTTACCGGTGGTAGGACACGCCATTTGTCTTCAGGTTGATGGTACTAGACCTATTTTTACAAATTATTACTGCACAACTCGGCATTTTGGTTTTTTACGCATCTATAGTAAACTGTACGCAATTGCAAAGCGACTGGATGAAGCGTACAGCCGCCGTTCGAACATAAGCCCAATTTAGCAAAGTCGAGGCGCCACGTGCCACGCCTCCAAGGCATATCCCTCGATATCCGTGGTGCTCACACATGTGCTATGCAATTATACAATAAAAAAGAGATTGAAGTTATACAATTCAAAGATAGTTTTTGCAATCTTCAGCAGCTCCAACAATATTTTATATGGCCAATCACCGCATTTACGATCAAATTTGAATGACGTAAAACCGTTAGTGAAACATTGCAATGTAACTCTTATCTCCTTGTTATAAAGTATAAATTGAATGATTGCGGTGAGTTTGATAAAACTCTCGACAATCACTTTATTTTTACCCTACCTTACCGAGATAAAAGTTACATTGCAATGACTCACTAATGGTTTTAAGTCAATCGACTACCTAACGACTCTCACAAAATATTTCTATGACAATAAAAAAAGTGAGGTCAGGTTTAGAGATGATTGGTTCTACCCGTCCCGGGCTCCCAGCTGGGACGGATCCGAACCGTGACACATACCGTACTATATATTAAAGAAAGAAAATAAATTTATTTGACTCAGGTCAAGTCACACAATATTCACACAAAAACAAAAAAATAAACAGAAAATAAATAACTTAGAATAGTACTGTGTGCTTAACGGCAGCGCCAAAAAGGCCCAGCATAATAAGCATAAATAAGCATTTTGTATACACTGAGAAGTGATTTTTCAAGAGGATTGTGGGGAGGAGATATTCATGTTAAGTAAAATGTCCAATTCGGCAATTAAAATTAACGTCGATATAGACAGTAAAGGAAATATTGTTTTTAACTCGATGATATATTGTTTGTAACCTATTTTATCCATGACAACAGCAGTCAAGGTTTATTAAAAAATCCTAATAGTGTAGATACGACACCGTGTGGCAGCGGCGTCCTTTTGATGGTACAAATAATATTCCATGCAAGAAATCTATGTTTTTTTCGAAGAAAAGATAAATCCGTGCCTCGGTTTAGGCGCGGTACTGATTGGCATTAATCAACTTAGGTATATAATGTGCTCTCCGAGGAGGAGTCTACGAATCTTATTAGTACTGCCATCTCTAGACGCTGCTGGATTCCGTGCTCTGTGGTCACTGCAATAGGTACAGTTTTACATGACAATGACAGCTTATGGCGACTTTTAATTGAGTTTTAGAGTTCGGCCGTTATTCTTATGTAATACCCTATTAATTAATGTATCTTCAGCATTAATTACTGCCGAAGACATCTTTATTTAAGCTGCTTTAAGGGAAATTCAATTACTGATAGTTACTTATGGTTCCGACACCCAGTTTTTTTTTCCTTTGACAAGGGTCAATTGCTGTGGTATTAGATTAATCTTCTGAGATCCCTATGTAGCAATTATTAGTTAATACGAAGGCCATCCCATAAGATGGAGGTTTGTTCTGTAATTAGCTATGGTGAGATACGTCATAATATATATCTACGAGTATTAAACCGGATAGCGTCTTTCTTTTGCTTAACATAAATACAATTTCATATTTTAAATTCGGCAAAAATTTTATAGCTTTTGGAATGTGATTGGAAAGTGTTCAGTTCAAGAAGTTTCTTGTCGTTATACTTTTTCTTAGTACCTTCTGACTACTACTAATGTGAGACTACTAGAGTATTACGCCGGACCTCGAATTTATTAGATTAAAATGGTCAACGCGCATTATTGCGTGTTGACGATTTTCATAATTTTTATTTTTACCTTCTTATGAAGGTGGTCTTATCAATGATGATCGTTTATTCTTTGTACAAAATACTGGCTTTAATTTTGAGCTGCTCCGTTTCAGGTAACATGTAATAATACTTTATAAAGTGTACCGTAGAAGCGAAGATGCGAAGTATAAGTAACCGCAGTACGTATGTACTATGGTTATTCGTATAATGAAGAGTAAAGGAATTAATTGTATACATTATTTCGGAAATCCCGTGAGTCTTAATAATACCTGACTGGGTTAAAAAGCCTTCTATTATAGAAAGTCTATTATAGCATTGACAAATTTCTGACTGATAAATTAATATAACTTGTATGAAATATCAAGATTTTATTCATCGAAATTTAATTGGCTTCATTTTCAACCGACTTCAAAAACGAGGAGGTTCTCAATTCGGTTGTATGTTTTTTTTTGTTTTTTTTTTTTTGTATGTTTGTTACGCGATTACTCTGCCAATTATGAATTGATTTTGATGATTCTTTTTTTGTTTGGTAGGGCATACTTCAGAAGTGGTCCCATATAAATTTGGTCAAGATCTGATGAGGAGTTTTTGAGTTAGCTTCAATTATACGTATTTTTCCCATCTAGTATATGTGGACGATATTCTAATAGTTCCTGTCACTGTAATTTACATAGCAGGTAATGGATATTCAAATTTTTGTGGGGGTTTTGTGTAGGTACCACAACTAAAAAGTGAAAAATAAAAACTTTTTCACAAAAAATAAAACCGACTTCCAAAAAAAACACTACTAAGTGAAAAATAACTTTGATTTCGGAAGTCGGTGGCAAAAAAACGAAAATACCCTCAAGACACCGACTTCCGAAATCAAAGTTATTTTTCACTTAGTAGTGTTTTTTTTTGGAAGTCGGTTTTATTTTTTGTGAAAAAGTTTTTATTATAATTCTTTTCTATGATGTATTGATGACACTATTCATCTATTCCAATTTTTAATTAATTCGGATTGTTATTTTTTTTTTATTAATGGATATATTTATAATTATTTGAGGTTTCAATATTACCTATTTATATTTGTATGCCGTTGAGGCAAAACATGGCTACGATATAATTAAATATAACATCTTGTATGGCATGAGTGTGTATTCTCATGTTTTGGACAAATAAATATCTTATCTTTTCTTACATTGTATATTAGGTACCTATATTGCTAGCATTACACTAGTTAGTATTTGTTTTCCACATTCAAGTGCATTTAATGTTGTTTTTTATCATTATTTCCTTTTTTTCATGGACATATATATATATATATATATATATATATATATATATATATATATATATATATTTATCAATTATAATTTATAAAAACATTTAAAAATATGAAAAGCAGTAGCCCACCGGTATCGGGAACAGGGTCCAAGCTACCGGCGGTCAGGGCTCCAGAGAGAGGAACCTAACAATGCGAGCCGTGTCCAGAAGCACCGCTTTCTGACTCAAGCCCTTAATCCAGCTGCCCAACGAGAGCCTTCTCACAGGTGTTAGGCACAATGATCGCTGAGTCAACATTCCACATGTCGACAACCTCGCGAGCCAAGTCAAGATACTTGATTTCTTTATCTTTCTCGGCTTTCAATACATAACGGTCCCGCATGACTGGAACCTCTCCAGTCATGCGGGACCGTTATGTCAATAAATCATTATCGTTATTATTATCATTATTATAAATTGATCTGAATGGGTTCATAAAGGTTCATTGCAGTAAGATTTTTTATCAATCCGATATAAATAATCAAATCTATATGTCTATTTTGGCAATATTACCATGTTTCAAAACGGCGTCCGCCCTTCCGAACATTTACATAACATCACATAGGTAGCCTGCATACCCCGAAGGGTACGTTAGGCAGAGGTGTACATACAATACACCCACACAACATCGAACATTCGAAAATTTACATGAACGTTTATCATAAATGCTAACAACAAACAATTAATAAAATCAATGTTACTTTCTAGGCTGCATAGTGGTGGTGTCATACTCTCTCATGGGACGCCGACTGTGCTCCGTGCTCCCGCCGTTCGACCAGGCAGAAGGCAGCGCAAACAGTCAACAGGTAAATAATGATTTATTAAAATAAAGTCTTATGTAAAAGAGAGGGCAAAAGAGGCTGGCAGGTGAATGTCGCCAGTTTGTAACCGAGTTCTATTAGGTATCAATCTGTCGATGTTCAGCTACCGATAACTTTTTTACGTGCTTGTAATTATATATTTGTTATATTTCACTAAGTAAACTTATCTTTTTTATATGCACGTGTTTCTGTGACCTATATATAATGCCTAATTAAGAGCACGCTTCGGAATTTCAGCTATCTGCACTACATCGAACGGCGAGCTCTTATTAAGGCATCAATTTCGGTGCCGCCTAGTGTGGGGCGTGAACTATGTAATATTTCACTAACTTCTTAATCTTAAATTTAATTATGAGATAAAATTCAATTTAGTAAAACGTCGTAAACAAACACTAAACTGGAATGTGCGCTGTATATTTATATTTAAAATTGATGTTTTAATTAAGTGTCAGGAGTATTACCGATTGACAAGCTTTTAGGTACTGTAAAGCTCCCACTCACAATTTTTTCACACAGCCAACGGGCATTAACGAATAATTTAGATCAATAATTTTAACTAACGATCAAGACGGTTGGGCATCATAGTCTTAATGCGATTTCTTTGATAACGAGCAAAAGTTATCATTATCATAAATGATTGACTGTTGCAGAAACAAAATTTTAACTTTTAAAGCTGCCAAGAAAAACTAATCTTCCATTAACTTGTTTTAACTTTTTGCAGAAAGCAACATTAGACTCGGTTTTAATTGTTCTTTAATGAAATCATTATCGTTAATGATCCATTACGTAATGGGACATTAATGTTTGTCTTTGTGCAACTGGGTGTAATACAATTATTGTCAATTATTAATGAACTATCTGTTCTGACCAAATTTAAATAAATAATACTTTAATCCCATATTCCTGAATTTTAATTTTTTTCGGTGACCTTCCAATTTGTCTCTCCTTATAAACCTAATTTGGTACCCGCAGATAACACACACACTAATACTCAGCTTGCGTCTGCGTGGGCCAAAAATGATTGGTGGGATCTATACCAAATTACTAAATCTCAATTCGATATTCTCCGACGACGATTTGACACAAATCCCTTAAGATCTTCATTATAACTCGCATGATACCCCTTTGTTATCCACAATACATTTGAACAAAGCATTATTAAATATCATCACCAACATAAGTAGGCTAGGCGAAAACATTTGCTTACAAACATTGGATTGGGATTCATAAAACAATGTCTCTTATATATTTGTTTTTGATGTTTGCGCCTTTAAGATATACGCCCCTTCTCCATTACTCAGAACTTGAATCAATCCAAATATTTTCTCAGTGCTAAAAATGTTAGTAGTTTTTTTATGGAACTTAAGTGGTACTGGCAATTTGTTTTTGATAGTCTATCAATATTAGGCTAAATAAATAACAATATAGACGTTGTTTGATTCTGAATGACTTCAATGGATTCTGAGTCTTTCAATAAAAAAATTGCTAAAAATAAAAAAATATAACGCCAAAAAGCTTTTCGAGAAACTAAAATACCTACCAATACAGGGCGAGACTAAATGACATCTGGCTGTTTTTAATATTTTCAATCCTTAAGTTTCTTCCCTCTCATTCCGGAGTGGCAGAGAGATGTTTTGAAAGAACAAACAGTAAAGAAGATAACCTAAACTTGAATTGAGTTGAATAGCATTCATTTACAGGTACTTTTGAGTTGTCAAGTGTGACTGTACCTAAAATACCCTAGGCTGATAAAATTTTCGTTTT
Source organism: Xanthia togata (assembly GCA_963853775.1). Classification (NCBI taxonomy): domain Eukaryota; kingdom Metazoa; phylum Arthropoda; class Insecta; order Lepidoptera; family Noctuidae; genus Xanthia; species Xanthia togata. The sequence goes on along the minus strand of OY970797.1, from coordinate 2,099,771 downwards.
TCCTAATTATGTTAATATTAGTGTTTGAGTCGGTTCCCCCTTAGGGGGAAGGGCCGCACTCCACCCCGTACGGCCCTGTAGAGCTCGTCTCCAGACTGGTCACTCTCCCACCGATATAAGAAATGAATTCCCAAATAAGAAGTCCGATACCTTGTCCCATTAATAAGGCCAGGAAAGGATTGAAAGAGATTGTAAATAAGACGGGAACTCATTGTTATGAAAATATATTGGATGTGGTTTTAGAAAGCTAATAAATAATAGTGGGATGTAAAGTATATTATTATATAAACCTGTGAGTAACCCTTACGTTAGCGTAACAGGTATTTGGTCAGTCATTACTCACACGATACCTCACATCTGCGCTCGGAGTACTCAGAGCAACACTTCCATAAAGTGACGCAAGCGGCTTCTCAGAGGAATTGCGTCGGCATCACGCTCTTTTGGAGACATGGTCCCTAGCAGTTCTTTCGAACTGGTAAACGTGACGAAGCGGTTTTCCCTGCGGCAACTGTGCGACCGTCCTTGTACAAGCAACAGAGTGGCTAGTTCCAGCGGCATTGCGTCGGCATCATGCTCTTTAGGAGACATGGTCCCTATCAGTCCTTGGACTGAATATAAGATAGATGTGGTCACCCAAACCCCTGGAAGTTCACCCTTCGCACAACAAGCATATCTGCAAGACACGTGTTCATGTCAGTCTGACCGAATTATTGGTCTGAGTTATAGAATACAACATTCAAGAATAACTAATTAATAGAGTTGAGAATCAAACTCATGAATCATTATTTATTTAATAGAGTTTTGGATAATCTCTCTTAAAGCACTATTATTAGTCAGAGGCAAAGAATACAAAATTCAAGATTAAGGTACCAACTTAGAAATCATGATTTGAGAATCATATTAATGATTCTCAAATCATGATTCTCTAATTCTCTATGATTCTCTATAGGCCTTCAGGAGAGTTGATCCACAACTCTATTAATTATAATAGAGTTGTGGATCAACTCTCCTGAAGGCCTATAGACAGCCCCAAAGTGCCCTCCCTTCACCACTTCCTAGTGTTTGAGCTGGGGAGAAGAAGTGGCGCAACAAACTCCCCAGCAACACGTCTCTGTCTGTTTAGTTACAAGAACTTTAATTACATCACCAGCCTAGGATAGTTATTATAATGAAAGAATCAACAGTCGCATCTACAAACACACACACATACTTTGTTAAGTACTACATTAGTCTAATCCGGGCTCCAACCCAACTACATTTAACTTAAGAAATGATACTAGCTGTCTTACGACAGCCTCTGGCCATAGCCTCTATGGTATTCACCGAGTCTGCTAATATAACTCGCCTAGGTTATTACGTCTGCACCCTACCATGGTCTAAAACCAAGTCCTCCTCTCGCAGCTAAGCACCAATATCTGCAATACAACCTTGATAAGGTAAAGGGGTAAAAGGATCGTTACGCTTGCGCTTTAAATCATTATTTTATAGCTACGTTAGTTTGTCTGTTTACAATGTACCCACTTCAGTGAGACCGGGAACCGTTTGACAACGTTTGCCTCATTGTACGTGATCTGTTAGACCTAACGCATAGAACCTCTGAGGAACTGATACGATTCTAACGGAACACGCTCCCTAATCACAATATAAATATCTTACACAATCCTAAGACAGAGTACTGCGAAGTCCAACTGTTATTGAGGAAGATAAGTTTAGTTTAGTTATAATTGCATACTAATGTGAAAGACTTCCTTTTGCCGGCCTCACTCCCTTTTACTAAGTTAACACAAGACTAGCACAAGCGCACCGTAGACTCAGTCTCTAGCAGAATACATCACGATCGTATCTGGTGAACGCCGAGGTGGTAGTTCGTCACCTCATAATTCCTTAATCTTCCCAATTTAGAGGATGCGGTGCGGCTATTAGCGGCTTTGCGTCCCAATAGCGTGTCTCAATAAATAGTGTCGATTCAGTAATAGGCCTACAAACAGCCGGGTGGGGTTTTAATGAGACACGGTCCCTAGCGTTCTTAGAACGACTACCAATTCAGTTTGGGGTACTTGGTGATGCCTACCCCCGCTCCCTGGAAATATACGACAACAAATCTCACGCAAAGTGAATACTTTGCGTGAGATTTGTTGTCGTATATTTCAAGCAAGCCGCAAGACCTGCTGCTGTTGCTGTGGCAAGACCTTTTTGGATACAGAAATCATCACTAACGTTTGGTTGTTCTATAATACAATTATAAATTGGCTTTATAGCCTAGTTCCTTTTAATGAGCTGTGAGTTTCTATGGTTCTGCCTTCCAAATGTGGTGCGTCAGCTCAAGGTCAACAATCGTCAATAGTCTCGAGCGTTAGTGCTCAGTGTCAAGTATGGTGGAAGGCCTTCACCATTCCCTAAAGCCAAATGCAAGTGATTAATCTGTCAAGGTAGGTCATGGACAGGTAATACACGAGAATATAACATTAGTTATAAAACAGGATACTAAATAAGAGTTATTTCGCCATTCTGGTATAAACGATCATTAATAGTTCGTCAGCGATATCACCTTACTGTTACCTATAAATACAATGTAAATCAACTAGTAGGAATAATGGACATACTACTACTAAAGATAAAAGTTAATTAAAGTTGACACTTACCAAATAATTCCTTAGAGAGAATTAGATTATAACTCACTTACAAGATACTGCCCACATTACCAGCCTAGCCTCGGGCTTCGCTTCGTCGTCTCGATCGTCTCCCGAAGCGCTTCAAACTCACTGCCTAGCTTAGACTACGTCGTCGCTACCTAACGTGGTCTTAAACCCACTAACAACTTAATAAATACCGCTCGGTCTCTAACGACAGCCTACGGACTATCACTTGATATTCATCAAGTCTCCTAGCTTAACTCGCCTAGACTCTGACGTCCTTAGCCTTTCGTGATTCAAAATCAACTGCCTCACTTGTCTTAGAATATACGTCTCCTCCGTTCCCCACATTCCTAAAAAAATCAGCTTCCCACAGTTTTGCAGCATAGGTTTATTGCAGTTTTTGTGTAAAAAATCTCAATTGTTTTAAAAAGGTCCGCTTAAATTGCCTGAGTAGGTTTCATGCGAACCAGATGTGGCAGTAATAATATTCGTTGCCTTGGAACAAAGAATATCAAACTTTAGAGACGGAAGATTCAAAAGTTGCAATCTATACATATATTATATTGTATTATAAAATATTATACTATTATGTTTCTAGTCACAAAACCTATTAAAGTATTTTAGCCATCTGCTTGAATAACAAAACAATCAATCCAACAGTATAACTACAGCTATAGGATAATAAATAGCTACATCAATGGAAGCATTGACTATTTGCATGCCTTTGAATGGCTTATAAGTAATTTTTGTTATAAGTATCATTCTAGTTAGGTAGTTAGCATAACTCTAGATTTATATTTGTTAGTTACCTTACTTTCATTATATTCATGTAAGAGCACGCTTGATCCCACTAACTTTGAGAACCACATGATTCAAGACTTAAGAGGTTCAATACTGTTTTACAATTTTAAAGAAATAGGATCCCGTTTTATTTATTAGGGTAACGTGTCAAGTTGTCAGACCATAAAATTGAGATTTAATGTGTTTCTAAGTGGCCCAAACCGTATGCCAATTTTAAACTAAATATAATATTTCGTTACTAATTTAGAATAAATGACACATAGTCACACAAGGTTAGTCAGAAAGTTGAAGCTAGTTGCTCGTTCCAAAACGTAGATCACTACTGAACTGGTAAGAAACTCCAAGGACACTCTTTGTAATCAATATATTACAAAATCCTGGGTACATTCTGTTTGTTGCTTCTATAAGTGAGAACAATGTTAAAACTAACTCAATTCAAAATATAAAATAAAAAATAAGCCCTGGAACAGAACACAAACAACTCAGGAATCACAAAACCTTTTATGATGCCAGTGTGGAAGATAATAACTTAAACAGTGTTTCAGTAAGTCTTTAACATTTAACAGTGCTAAACGTAGATAAGAACAAAAGTAGATTAGAACTTAGAAAGTTTATACAGAATTAAAATTAAACACATAAAATTAAATAGGTAACAACTTATATTATATCATATTATAATATAAGCCTGTGTTATCCCACTGCAGGACAAAGGCCTCCTTTCCATCTTTCCACTTTTTCCGGTCTACTGCAATTACGGGCCAATCCTTTTAGAAGGAGTCCAGCTCATCCCACTATCTATATAGTCTTTTCCCGCTATTTGGGATCCACTGAATGGTGATTTTTGCATATTGCTGCTCCGACATGCACAGATGTTGCCAGCCCAGTTCCACTTTAGTCCAGCAACTGTGCGGCCAGCGTCCGCTACTTGTGTTTTGGAACGAAGTATAGATTTCTTAATACGGTCTGTGAGTTTGACACCTAGTAAGAGTATGCTTCGTTCGATAGCCCAACAACAACAACAACTTAATTTTAACTTAACTTAATTTTTGTAATAACTAATAATTAAGTTACACCTGAATAATTAAAAAAAATAATACAATAATATAATATCCTATTAAGAAACTAAAATATGGCGTCGAAAATTTATCCTTGTCGCTACCAACTTATATACCCAAGAGACTGACGGCATTAGCACGTTATATGGCAATATATCCTCTGACCAAGGCAAATGCCAGCCCTTGGATCACGGGAAGTGTCAACTAGCCGTTTGGAGATTTCCTTAAAAACAGACCATGAGCACTCGGATCGCACAGCCCGAGGGTTTCAACCCCAAAGCTTCGGAAATATAATAAGCGGAAAGGTTTATTTTACTTACGCTTAGTAACAAGGTACCAAAATAATTAATACCAACCCATTATTTCATAGTAAGTTCTCTTCTCCTAGAATTGTTTAGGAGAAATTACACGGGCGCAAGTTTTGATAAATTAACTCAAATTCTCACAAATAATTTAGTTAAGCTGATGTTCGTAATTGTAATACTCGGTAATTGTATTAGTTATTTTTGTTTTAGTTGTTTTATTTTCTTAAAGTTGATGGAAGTATAAAGTTTGCTAATGGACTTTTCACTGTATTAAACAGGTTTGGAAATATTTTGTCTTTTCTTGGCTTTGTATTTCTTGTATAAATCTAAACTATGAAGTTTAGATTTATACAAGAAATAAAAAGCCAAGAAAAGGCAAAATATTAATAATAAAGAGGTAAAAGTTGTTTGCATGTTTGTGAAAGGTTATCCCTGGAAAATACTGTTTCGTATTTGAAAAAATATTTCACTGATAGATAAGATTCTACTTACAGGTGAACCGTGGTGCACACTTACTAGAAAAGACATTTTTTGACGGTGTAAACAGTGCACTGTCAATGGTTACGGATTGGCTTACGACAAAAAACCTAGTTCTCAATGCCAGGAAAACGAAATGTGTAAAGTTTTCCCTTCCAAATGTTACCCCATAACTCATTTTGGGTATGGTATAACCTTTTATAACAAGCTACCCTCTTCTTTGCTAGTTTGCCTTTTAATGCGTTCAAAACTAAAGTAAAATCCAACCTTTGTTCAAAGGCATACTATTATAGAATAGTAGGTATGCCTTGGAACAAAGGTTGGATTTAAACATTGGTTTTTGGATTGGTTTTCGATTTAAGTAGTCGTTGATAGCAACGACTACTTAAATTATAAGAATAATTGGTCGGAGTGATTAACTCGAGACAATGTTGAACTCAAACTCAAAGCATTTATTTCAATTAAACAATTTACAGACACTTTTGAATTGTCAATAAGTGGGTCAGTCAGAAATAGGAAGCTAGTTGCCCATTCCAAAGCGTAGTAGGTACCTATGGAGAAGAACGGGCAAGAAACTCCACGGACACTATTTTAGATAAAAACGTTTGATACAAAATATTGGTTACATAATTCATGTTGGAATTATGCATGTGAGAACAATGTAGAAAGACGTGCACGTTCGTAAAAGTGTCCGTAATATAAAGAACAAAAACATAAAACCATTCAAAATTTTAAAATAAGCCATGGCAGCCAAGAGATGGCCTGTCCCAACTGACGGCGCCTGTTCACGAACATGACGCATGGATCAGCACCATTCAGCTCAACCATTTTGAAGGGAGCTAAATGATCCAACACACGCGCCGCCATCAGCGAGACATCTGAGTGAGCATGACATACTCACAGCCGCCAGGGCACATGCAAGTCAATGAAATACTACATATTACCCGGTAAACGGTAGCTCTTTAGTACATAGTACTCACACCTGTGCTATGCAATTATATAATACAAAGGAGATTGAGTTTATACAATACGAAGATGGTCTTACAATCTTCAGCAGCCCCAACAGTAACTTCAAAATGTTAATCAATTACATAGTTGTGGTGGTGGAGCAGGACCAGCAATGAGCCAAGCATTTTTATCAGTGATGTAATCCCCCAACTTATAATACTTGAAATGTTCTTTCTACAGAATCAGCTTACCTACTGACAGTTTATATGAGTTTTTATTTTTTGTTGACATAATTTACTCATTACAATGCTTTTTTTATGAGTTGTATTGTATTATGTGGTTAGCTAGCGACCTCGACAATAATTCATTTTACCTCGATGGTCCTAGTTTATCAATTATAACTTCTAGTTACAGCCATATGTAAGCGCGCACGCTTTTATGCCTGGAGGCTTTTATTTAGATATTGTTTACATTTAGGTAGTTATTTTTAATTCTGCCTGAGTATAGTTCTCAATGTTTTTGGTTGTTATATTGGCGTGTGCGAGCTGTCATATTGCTATTAATTTATAATATAAATTATGTTTTGTGTTGCGTAATGTAAATTATCTTGCATACTATTATATAGAATATTTTTTTTCTAACTGAATAGACAGCTGTGCTGCTGGGGAGTTTGTTGCGCCACTTCTTCTTCCCAGCTAAAGCACTAAGGAAGTAGGAAGGTCGTAGGAAGTGGTGAAGGGTGGGCGTTTTGAGGGACTGCCTTATGTAATTCTGATGTTCAAAAAGTGCTGATTCTCAGCCTAGTTTGAATAAATGACTTTAAATTTGAATTTGAATTAAAAGTATTGGTAATAGAAGAAGTTAGTACATAATGTAAGACAGGATGAGTTGGATACTTAACTTAGGACTCTGTCTGAATAAAAGGTTATAATTGAAAATTGTGCAGATTTAAAATAGTAGCAAAAGACTAATAGTCATTTGAAGAAAGAAGAGGAACTAATTAATTACATAGCGTACCTAAATCAATTTAAACGGTACAATAGCATTAAAACCAAACGATCAAAAGGAAGGTTGAACAATAAATGTTATTGTAATACTAAACATTTTACGATAAAGACATCAACTGTGCGACAGGAAGTATAAAAAGCTTATAACTGTTTGTTACAACATAATGTTGTACCTACAGTAAAACTTCTTTTTGGGTTTTTATTATGGAGGTACCTATAGGATGCAATAGGTCAGTAGAATATTTTTACCTAGATACATTTCAGTGTTTTCTTTCCTTGTGAAGCCAAGTCAGAGGCCCATGGGCGGCTAAACTCTGACACCAGGTTAGGCACTAACTACACGGAAAGAAAGAAAGATTCGGAAACACCATTATTGTTCTGTAATAAGGTATCCAATAATACCGATAGCGTTTTTATCCATTATTCGAAGACTTCTCAAACGGCAAATTTATGCTTTTCTTAAATTGTAATACTATTAAGAAATACCTACCTTAATGTCTTAAGCACTTAGTCCTATTGCCCAAAATACCTATAAAAATAAACCTCCTTAACATCAAAGCTGCCATTGTCCGCTACACCAGTAAAAGTCTTTCACAAATAAAAAAGAAAATACTGCTATGTGCTGCCAGAAATAAACACAAGATGGGCCATAACGCCAGTAAATTAAAGAAGATATCCTTTATTCAAAAAGTTTATGTCAGCATTATTGTCGGCCATTAAATGTCGACCCTGGACAAGGCAACAGGTAAATTGTTGTCAAGAGTGAAACTGATTTTTTTAACGTTCCGTATAAACACATAACTGTCTTATCAAGCTATATATTTCTAGTAGGTATAAGAATGACCTCTTACTAAAGGAAGAGCTTATTTTGAGGTTAGCTTATACTGGAGATGTAAAGCTTGATAATTATGTCATCGTCTGTACCGACGCCATAGGCTTAAGAGCGGCCAACCCGTCCTACTTTTCATACAAACGCTCGTACGTTTTTATGGCGGTGTAACACACCTTTAATTAAAAGTTTAAAAGTAATATGTATCTTGTGCACTATATCTAGGTTTCTATGAAAGCAAAAAATAGAAAATTCGAGAAACAAGTTCAGTATAAGCATCCGAAAATCTGCTTTTTTGAACAAATTTTACCTGAACTTTGGCTGGTCATAATGAACTTATAAATTGTAAAACTAAAGAAAATATCTTCATAAAAACTTTGCACATGTAATGGAGATTCTAAATGACAAACATATATTTCACAAACTTGTAAGGCTCACTCAAAAACACGTATTTCCTGAAAAAAAATTGTAGGTACACACAATTTATCGTACAATAACATTGTACGAAAAATTGTGTTCGCGTTCTCACTTGCTTGTTAGTAGTTCTCACTTGCGCTCGATGAAACAACAAGCTTTTCGATCATGCTCGCGTTGACGATAGACGGGCCGGGAATTGCCCTCTTAAGGCCCTTTCGTCACTGGTCGGTGCGCCAGCGGTGCGGGATCGGCATGCTCGGTATACCCAGTACCGAAAGCTCACCGAGTGCATATATTTCAATGAGCGATTCGGTGTACTGCATCTCGATAGAAACATCCAGTGCCCGCTCAGTGTTCTGAGACACGTCATGCAGTTTAATTGAAAATAAATAATATTATTTTCAATTTACGGATGTCGCCAATAGCGCTTTCGTTTTTTCGCCAACGGAGATAAATATAACACGCCACAACTTCTTCATCACTCGAAGACAACCTTTTCTCACGAAGAATTAAGCGATACTGCACAAATTATACCGAAAACATACAATTAGATCCGTAAATGAAAGCAGTGTGATATCATTTCGGTATACAGAGCATACTATACCGAAACGATACCGCATCGACCAATGAGGAAACGGCCTTAGATTGTTTTATAGTGTTTGGGATAAAGAACTCTATAAAAAGGGAGAATCCTCCGATCAGACGGGTGTTGTTTCTGGTGGGCTACTGCCCGACCATTGATGTCGGGAAGTTGTATATATATCGTGGCCAGATAAAAAGAAAGGATAAAGCCATGATGCACAACAATAACAAAGCGACATCAACGCCTCTACCGGTGGATAGTCTATTTTATTTACGATATGATTACTAATGTTTGGGCACAACATAAAGTAGTCGTGCGTTTAACTGTTCATATCAATAAACGTTGAGTATTCAATGATCTGGCCAAGCCACATCATGATGTGACCAGCGGTCCACGTTCATTTGAAATGATCATTTTTAAGATCTGGCCACGACATACCTATAAGCTAGTCGCGCGGTAAACACTGCTTGCGCGATGCAGGATTTTGCTTAACGTCATTGTGATACGTAGTTCGTATGTGGATGTGGTGGTGGTGTGTAAGATGCCGCCACAGAACCATACATTGGTAATAAAGTTTATTCCGGAGTTATAGGTTATACTCGTACCCGATGTGAAATACGCCACACCAGATATCCTAATTTTGATTGATAAAGTTCTAACGAGTTTGTCACTAATGGCACCAAAACATGTTTATTGCCGAAGTAGATAGTTTAAGTTTAACAAGTCTCTGTTACAAGTAACTCACACCTTGTTATGGGATATTATAACTTCGACTTGAAATGAGAATGTCGGAAACTAACTAAATTAGATGACTACGCAATAAGTATTAGAACTAGCCAATTTTGTATATCTGAAGATTCCTCTAAGAGTAGGTAAGTCTAAGTACTCTATTTATAACGATATGAGATACAGCAGATATGAGCTTCTTCCCAATCTCCGTACGGAACGCCAAAAATCTTCATGTCGACTTTTACAACCCATAAAATTCTTTGTTTCGGATTTTCTTCGCGAACAGTCTAGGTTATTCGTGTAAATCAAATTTTTAAATTTGTATACCTACCGTCGATCGTAATCGTTAAACCGCTGTAATGTCTTGTTGATATTGATTTAAATGTACATTAAACTCCTTGCTGTTTCCCGGCTGTTAAAGTTTACTTTGGCTTAGAGTTTGAACCACTACCTATGTATGTACCACTATACTGTACGGGAAATTTAAATAAATAAAGGAATCTCCTTCGGCTATGATGATTTATGGCCTTGCGCAAAATTAATATTACTAGGGATGTTGACTAAACATTTTTTTTTTGTCCATCAGGTAGATTATTATGTAATGAAAGGTTACGGCAATACATTGAGTATGCAAAACTTTAAAATGAGGCATGACGTCACTCCCCCGGTAGATTTTGTACTGACATGTGACGTAGCGAGCCCCCACTCCCCAACTTTAATGCGTTTTATCTAAAGATTTTTTATCAATATGATAAAGCAAAAAATACGTGTCTAATAGTCAGTACTCAATCAAACATTGCTACATAAACCTCATGAAAGGGTTATATTAATTTAATTTAAGAGGGCGCCTAAAGGTACACTAGCGCCACTCCTTTAAAAAAATATTATCTCGTAACTGAGAAGGAATTATGAAAAACGGCTAGTAAGGACCCTCGGCAAGTGAGTCTAGAATTTTTTAATACCTTTTATATAACTTTTTATTGAGAAACGAAGCAACAAAATACGATCTAGCTAGAGGAATGTGGCCGTTTTTATTTAGATCGAATTTTATTGCGTCGTGTCTCAATAAGAAGTTATATAAAAGGTATTAAAAAATTCTAGACTCACTTGCCGAGGGTCCTTACTAGCCGCTTTTCATAATTCCTTCTCAGTTACGAGATAATATTTTTTTAAAGGAGTGGCGCTAGTGTACCTTTAGGCGCCCTCTTAATGAAAATTAATTCCTTAGCAAAAACAATATATTTTGCAGTATATTCGAGTATGATTGATGATTTTATATATGAAATTCTGAAAATCTGAACCTTTTATTGAATCTTTTGTACGTGTATCATATGAACGCCTAAAAGTTTTTTTCACAAAGGTCAACATATTTTTACAATAATATAATATAAGCGACAAAACATCATTCAATGTTACGTGAGATGAGCAAATTAAAAGTGTAAACGGTCAGCAATTACTTAAACACTAAGCTTAATTAATTAATTTATACATTAATTTATCAATCTCACACACACTCTTTTCAATCTCTTTCAGCATACGTTCAATAGGAAAGTAGATAAAGAGATGTAGACACCGTGTGTAAGAGTGGAAGAGAAAATTAAACAGACAAAAATAACTATTCAGTTCATAAAATAAAACAAATAATACGAGTACATACTTCTAAAATAAATCAATCTGCCTAGCTTTTTCCCAACTATATTGGGGTCGGCTTCCAGTCCAACCGGATGCAGCTGAATACCAGTATTTTACATGAAGCGACTGCCTATCTGACCTCCACAACCCAGTAACTGGGTAATACGATACCCCTTGGTAAGACTGGTTGTCAGACTTTCGGGCTTCTAACGACCCGTAACGACTGTCAAAGATCCACGAATGACAGCCGGGACCAACGGCTTAACGTGCTTTCCGAGGCACGGAGGAGTCTCGGTATGTAAAGATGGTCACCCATCCACAGACCAACCTAGGCAAGCGTAGCTTAACGTCCTGCAGTTATTACTTAGCCACGATACTTCTAAAATAAATATCACAAGAATATTAATGAATATGTAATTTGAAATAATAAATACACATTCAACTATGACGAAGTGGAAAGATAGTGTTATTTCACTGTTCTTTTAAATACTGCAACAGTTGGGCAATCCCTAATGTCAGGTGAAAGTAAATTCCATAACCACACCGCGTGCACAGTGAAGGAGTAGGAGTAGAACTCGATGGAATGGGGATGGGACTTAAGTAGGTTTCTAAAATGCGACCTGCAAGGCACATCTGAAGTACGAGCGTAGGAAAAGCCCTCCCGTAGATAGGATTGCGTTTTAGCATTGTTCAGGACGATAAATATAAGTCGAATAGGGAGCCACTTGAATATCTTGCGAAAATTGGAAACACGATAAGGTTCAAAAAAAAAAAAAAAAAATATTTTGCTAATGCTCAAGTTTATTTTAAAGCTCCTCGGTGACATCCAAATCACAGGGATCGACGTAATCTATAATGGGCTGAATGAGAGTTTGAGCAAGGCAAATTCGGTTTTATAATTATCCTCTTTGTTTGTTTTACAGTTCAAATTTTTCTAACCTTTACTAAGCGGATTGTCATGTTTAAAAGGAATCCATTAGCGCCTAAAAAAACATTTTGGGATAAAGCTATTTATAACCTGTTTTTGTCAGCCAGTAATTTTTCTCCACGGTGCCACTACAAAATATTTACCCAAAAATATTAATTAAAGCTTACTGAGATCCTTTTTCAAACCATTTTCAGCGCCTAAGGATCGTCCGAGAAAGAAAACGAGTGGCATGGATCCTGCTACTCCTTGCTGTGCTGTTTGCACTATGCTGGTTGCCCTACAACATTCTTCAGCTGCTGATAGATGTGAATGCTGTAAATGTGGAGTCCGTATCTGCGATGTTGCCTTACACGTTGCTACTGGGTTAGTATGGTACTTTTTTGGTTCATCATCCTTAAAAAACCTGACATCATCTATTGCTTCTTTTCTGCCATACAACACGATTTCACACTACCCATGAACAGGTGTTTTCCACCAGTTTGAAGATTTCGGTGATCTTCCAATTAACCTGAGCCATAAACATACAAATTATTACATAGGCCATTATGAAAAATTACATCTTCTTGTTATTGTTATATTTAGCAATGTACATAAATATTTCATTTACTAAATTTTCAAAACACAGTCTTAATTTAATTACATAATTTCATAAATCATCAACTAATTTAAACTCAAACTTAAATCATTTATTTTGATTAAATCATTTACGTATAGGTCAGTTAGTCAGAAAGTTGAAGCTAGTTGCCCATTCTAATATAATATTCTAACCAATCTAGAATCAGTTTCATTCAGAACTCTGAGAATCGTATAACAGATGCTAGCTAAAAGCTAATGCTAATGTTCTACACTGACGGACTCATAAACTGCATTTAAAGTTCAGGATTACTTTCGAACTAATATTTTTGATAAGTATGCAAACTTTTTAGATTAAACTAAATGAAAATACCCATTAGGTAACCATAAAAAAAAAGCTGCAGTTATAGATAAAATGATAGCCGGGAAAATACAATTTATGTATAGTCTCAAATTCGTGTGTTATCACCGTGGTTATCACTTAAGAGAGTAAAGACTGAATTATTTTTTTTGTTTTTTTTTTAAATTGCGTTTTAAATTCTTGTTATCAATAGTATTGATTATAAGTCTTTTTAACTTAAGCAAAGTTTCGTAACCATATATTATATGATTATAGTTCGTCCTAACAAGCCGCTCTAAATTGTGGCATGACGCGGGAAGGATTGGATCAACGAACGATTGCTAGAAATGTAAATTTAAACCAGTCTACGGTTTCTAGAGTATACCGAATGTTTGTAGAGACAGGATCTTACAAAAGGAGACCCGGTACCGGTAGAACTCCCGTCGTGACGACCGATCAATTGATTCAACTTCCCTACGAAATCGTTTCCTCACGTCAATAAACATCGAAACAGAGCTGAATGAAGTGCGTGGAGTAAACGTGAGTGCACGAACAATAAAAAGGAGGCTTAATAAGGAAGCGGCAATCACCCCTTTTAGACCAGCAAATGGTCCAAAGCTGTCTGCAGCGCACATACTTAAGATTTGCGCGTGAACATCTTAATTGGACTGAAGAGCAATGGGCCTCCGTATTGTTCACCGATGAGTGTAGGACATGTTTAAATGGTGCAGACGGTCGCAGAAGAGTATCGTCGACGTGGGGAGAGATATACTCAAATTTTCATTGAGGAGAGTGTTACTTTTACAGGTGGTTCGTGTATGGTGTGGGGTGGCATTTCGGTGATCGGGCGAACGGAACTTGTGTTTATCGACATAGTAAAACACAAAAACGGTAGAAGAGGAGGTTTGTCGGCACAACGCTATATAACAGAGGTTTTAGAAGCTCACGTGGTACCTTTTATGGGATTAATAGGCGAAAATTTTACCCTAATGCAAGATAATGGCCGACCCTACGCCGCTGTACAAGTTCGACAATATTGCGAAGAGGTTGGGATACATACCATGAATTGGCCAGCACGCAGCCCGGATCTTAATCACATTGAGCATGTTTGGGACAGTTTAAAAAAAGCTGTTTATGCGAGGAATCCTGTACTCAAAACAGTGGCAGCACTAAGAACAGCGATTTAACGAACCAAACTATAGGTTTCAATTTAAATTAGTATAAAATGTTCGAATACTTGGTTATAATGTTTATTTCAAAGGCGTATGTGCGCGTGAACATTGATACAGTTTATGAGTCCGTCAGTATATTTAACTTTATGGATAATGCTAGACCAAAACCAATCACCATTTTATCTAGCTAGACTAAGATTGAGAATAATTAATTTTGTTGAAGCTATATCCATATTATAAAAATTCGTCCTAATATTCAAATTAGCGTTATATGAAAAACAAATCATCGAGGTTAGCTGTGATGTTTCTAAGGATGACAATAATATTCACATCAATTCGTCGAAAATGATAATTCGAGATAAGACAGTCCGTAAACCGGATTAAGTGAATGCATGAATTAATAGCATTATCGAGTTGAAACTAATTAATACCGGTAGACTGATCTATTGGAATTCTATAACTAGAATGAATTCCACAAGTTCTCTTTTTTATTTTGTATTGAATATGCGACTATGGAAGAGCGGTCAGGTTTTAATTGAATTTTAGTATATGTATGAATTGATATTGACTATTCTATAACCTATTTCCAATCTCTCCGTGTAGGTAGTATCGGGTTAGTAGTCGATTCGCACGAAAATTATTCGTACGATCGTGCGAATCGTCCCCTTTCAATAAAAATATTTTTTTAGTAGGCGATTCGCACGGAAGTATTTAAATTGCGTGCGAATCGACCCCTTCAAGAATTAGTAGTATGCGATTCGCACACTTAACAAAATGTGCGAATAATAAATCTAAGTACAGTCATGTACAATATTCTAGAATATTAATATTAAAATTCAATAATTCTCTATTCGCATCGCAGTCAGGCACAAAATACTAGTTAAGAGGTAAGATGAAAAGTTTTGTCAGTATTTAATATGAAAACTTATAATATGAACACCATAAATGAGAGATTATATTATTATTGATTAGTTGATTGTTATTTTTTACCTATTAGAGCAAAATATTGTTGTTATAGTAACTGTGATTTTGTGACTGTTATTTTATTACATTTACTATAATACTCCAAAATTGTACTAGTTAATACTTAATAGAGAAAAAATATTTTGTTTTTGTTTATTTAATTGCCACATTTAAAACCATACCTTAGCTAATTAAAACGATTTTTATATTGTTATTACGAATATTTAAAAAGATTTATATATTTATAGTTTCGTTATATTTTTCGTTGTTTTTAAAATTAGCTTTTAGACCATTATAACGTTAATTATTTAATTTTGACTTACCTTTTCTAAACAACATTATTTTTAACAAGACTCAGGGGTTCATAAAAAGTTGATTTCGGTAAAAACTCTAATAAGTAGTAATTTGTGATGATTTAAGGTAAATGCAAGTGTACGGAAAAAGAGTACTTACTTGTAAAAATGCAAAACCAAATATTTGATTATAAATCGTACCTACTAACTGTGATTTTATTTGTAATCTTGGTTATAATTATGGTTTTAAGTTATTTAAACTGTGAATGATGTAAAATCACTTTCTGATAGATACAAAGTAAAATATAAAAACTTGATTTCCTTAAAAATCGTTTTATTTGTGTCCTGTATTAAAAGAAAGCATTTTGTACGTGATAGTACTTTTTTCTTGAAACTTTTCGATAAAGTATAGGTGTGTGCGAATCGCATACTACTAATTCTTGAAGGGGTCGATTCGCACGCAATTTAAATACTTCCGTGCGAATCGCCTACTAAAAAAATATTTTTATTGAAAGGGGACGATTCGCACGATCGTGCGAATAATTTTCGTGCGAATCGACTACTAACCCGTAGTATCGACTTTAGGTACTATACCTTACCTTTACGAAATAGGTTTATATATGTTTATTAGGTATTTGATAATGTGTGTTATCGTTACCTTTAAATATAATTTGCTATATCCATAAATAGTATGCCTGTATCTTTTATTAAAACATAATCCCTATTATAAATTTTATTATTAGCAGATAAATGTTAACGAAATGATGTTCTTTTCCGCCTACGTTTGGGAATAGCCTCCTAAATGAGGAATGTCAGTGACAGCTCGGCCCGAGTCACCTCAACCCGATTAATAATACCAGATGGTACGTCGTCAAAACGTCTAAAACAGATGTGTACCTACTGAAATAATCAAGGCATGAAAATAATCGACCTCGAATAATGAATATTTAAAAAAAAAAATTGATAGAATTTATTTATTTATTTTTATTAATAAATATTATTATTTTAAATGAAATTTAATGCTGTGAACTTGTTCTACAATAAATATTGTTTTTATTTATATAAATACTGATTCATATAACCAGAAATCAGAATCGCAGAAATCGCCTTCTTGACTTTTATGCTCTTGCCAGACTATTGAAATTTTGATGTGCAAGAACGAGATAGAAAACTTTTCTATTGTCATCAGTTCCGATGTGTGTCATTTTCTTAGCAAACGAACACTTGACTTTATTAATCCAGACAATTTAAAGAAATAATGAACATACTCATAATTGAAATAAGCGCTGTAGATAATTATATTTTCCTGCTGTATGTGTAAATAAAAAACCAAAATCTTCGGAAAACAAAATTACATTCGTAATTATTTATTTTGAGATATCGATTTTCTGCCTGAGGTCCAAAGTTCAATATCTGGTATTGTCGTTTGGGTTGAGTTGACTCAGGCCGAGCTGTCACTGAGCCATTGAGGATTTACATGATATCTTTATTTTTTTAATATATTCAGTAGGTACAACTAAACAAGAAATCATTTAATCATTTTTATGTGGATTCGTAGTAGAAACCTGAACTATAACTAAAATAAAAACAAAAAAAAAAGTTTTTTATTCTCTTCTTGTCAAAGTGGTGTATTTTCATGAATTCTACGTTTTGACTTGTTTAGTCTGAAATGACGCGCCCCACAACCACAATTACGCTTACGGTAATGCGGATTTATATGGGTAATGCGGTAGTGGGGCGCGTCATTTCAGACTGGACACGCTATACACTACTTTAAGTTGAATACCATTAGCCTAAACCACCTCTTACGTAATATGTAATTTCAGGCCACACGAACTCAGCGATCAACCCCATAGTGTACTGCCTGATGACTCGCAACTTCCGTCGGTCGCTCCGCAAGCTTATCTGCCACGATCCGGGTAACATACACTCTAGTACTCATTTCCATGTAAGTTTACAGAAAATCATCGACAAAGTCAAATACTAATCATTGATTAACTTAACAATATTTGTCACTAAACTTTTCATTAAAATTTTTGACCCCTTCAAAACCTGGACACCTAACAAATCCGAGCGTGGCATGTAAATTTAATACGATTCCCTTTTTTACAGTAAATCTGACTAAAACAAATGTGTAGCTAAAGCAAGATACAACAAGCTCATGGTGTGCAAGCTGCAATTGATCTAATAAAATGTTAATCTTAGCACCTCACATGATGCAACTTGACCCCTCATAGAATAATCAAATTAAATCAAGTAAACTTTACTATTTAAACTCTTCTGTCCCAAGTGCTTACCTTCTTTTGAACTCATCAGCATGAAACTTCACTAATACTTATATATTAAGCCTTGTTTTTAATTTTGTTTGAATGCTCTTAGAACATTCTTGTGTTTTCTAGTGGATATTACTTTGAATGAATCAAAACTTTGTGTAATGCTTGTAGTTTTAGTTCTTAACAATATTTACGTAAGTTAACTTTGATGTGGCTTTATAAAAGTAGGTAGATTAAACTAAATCGGTACTTGAATTTTTGTGTTAATATACTCCATGTATTTACCTATTTTAATTCATAAATTTTACTTACCTAATTGATAACCTAATAATTTTGTAATTATTACAGTTTGAGTGTTTTGTGATATAAAAAAAAAACATAAAAATAACACGAGACTATTGCCCCTTTTACACTCAGCTCACTGCCACGGCATTGAGCAAAGGAAAGTAGGCAGGGAAGTGGGCAGGACGAGTATGTAAACACGATACTTTTGATGCTGCTGCCACTGCTACTCGCGCTGCCCGGCGCGCCCCAAATGAGCGGTTTTTTATGCGGAAGTCAAAGGACTGACAGCGCAAGTGGCAGTGCGTGTTTACATTCTGCTGCGTCGCTCACTTTTCGCCGAGCGCTTGGACGGATCGGACGTGCGTGCCGCCATTTTTTTTTACGATCTGCCAAGATGCGCTTCAACTGGAGTAATGAAAACACTATAACGTTTTTAGAACTGCTGGAATCCGAAAAAGCAATATGGGATATAAACCACAAATTAAAACATTTTTTTTTTTTATTCTCTTCGATAGAATAGAAGAGATATAGTCTAGTAGTATAGTCAATTGATTGTGATTTTAACCATGGTAGAATCTGCTGCAAAATCCCCTATCTTTTACCTCCTCATCTACTTTCAGATGCAAGGCTTACGTCAAAAATCCAACA
The DNA here is from genome assembly GCA_963853775.1 of Xanthia togata. Classification (NCBI taxonomy): domain Eukaryota; kingdom Metazoa; phylum Arthropoda; class Insecta; order Lepidoptera; family Noctuidae; genus Xanthia; species Xanthia togata. Next base: position 2,080,877 of record OY970797.1, on the reverse strand, counting down.
CGTCTAGCATGCGTACCTGCACCACTGTCACCTTCAGAAGCAGTAACAACCAGATTGGAAGGACCAGTGGACCGCCTAGCATTCAGTACGGGAGGGCCAATAGGACCTCATCCTTTAGGGACAGCGGATGGAAGGACCGCTACCAAAAGACACCTCAGTTTTTGTAAATTAATGCCTTCGATTTAAGATATAGGTAAAACAATGAACGTGAGAATAAAATTAAATACGAGTAGGTACTAGTTTTAAAAATAAAATCAAGTTGAAAAAAAGAATTCTAGTTTGAAGCGCTAAGTGCGGTAGACGTCGGATTTACTTAAAGAGAACTTCCCACTGCTGGCTTATTTAATCTTTAAAATAAGGAGATGATGTTATTTTCAGTGTGATCGTATCGATATAAAGGTGATGTTAAAAAATATAAGGTGTAAAGTTAAGCAGCTGACATCAATGACAAAGAAAAAAATATAGAGAGAGAGAGAGCTGTAGATGAGGTACTTTTTCCCCATTATATTAAAGACTAGTTATATTAAAGATAATATATAATCCTTAACAATTTTATTAATAAAAGCGCCATCTACCTTCAGAATGTGGAATGAAACGCTTTCGCAAAGTTTAGTATTCTTAACCATCACTAGGCAGCGTTACACGTTAGAAATGTGAAGTAGCTTTTAAATACAGGGAATGCGTTGTCATTATTTTACAGTCAAATAATATTTAAGATAATTATAAAATAAGGTAGGTACCTACTAATTATTATTAAGCTTAAGGAAAGGAAATTCAAGTCAGAAAGTGTAAAAATATTTAAAAAAGCTTTTTGTGTTAATTATTGTTGTAATATAAAACTTAGCTGTAACTTAAATTTAAGCAGCTTATGCCTAAGGTAAGTACACGATCTCAAAAGAGAGAAATCAGTAAATTTACTGCAGTTTTAAAAGAAAGCTGTAATTGTGGGCCAATAGATGTCACTTTTCTCAATAATGATCACTATTGAAAATTGGAGGAGCAGCGACGGCCCAGTGGTGGCGGCCCCGACTTACGAACAGTAAGTAGTGGGTTCGAACCCAGACAGGCGCATTACTTTGTGTAATTTATTTCATCACCGCTGCTCTCAAAACGGTGAAGGAAAACATCGTGAGGAAACCGGCATGTCCTAGAACCAAAAATTCGAAGACATGTGACATCTTCCAATGCAAACTACAAATGCGCACTGGGCACGCGTGGTGGATTATAGCCCACTCCCTCTCATTGAGAGGAGGCCCTGTCCCTGCAGTGGGAACGTTATAGGCTGATGATGATGATGATTGAAAATAAAGCCATCTGCTGGCAACTTTTTCAATTAATTAAAACCGTCTAGTTACAGATGGCGCAACTTTGTACCTACTCTACTTCATTTTTCTGTTGATTTTGTTTATAAACTAAAAACAGTTAAGTCTCATTGCTTGATAATAAACCAGTGAATCATGTCGAAAGCCTGAATTAATTACGCCTGGCATGAGACGTTTTTTTTACTATGGCTTTAATTTTGTCATGATGATTTATTGTAATAGATACAATGCATTTTTTCTCGTACTTAATTCTATTCTTAGTTTTCTCTGATCGGCCTAAGAGGCGGATTTTTTATGTTACTCTAATATGTAGTTAATCTGGTCAAACTATAGTATTTATAAATTATATAATTAAATTATTTTCTTTATTTTAATCAGATTAACGATGTACTTAATTAATTACTATAACTATTTAATTTTGTATTTTTACCAAATAATATGTTGATGTTAAAATTATGTATAAGTTTGTACAAACCATAATGTATATAAAGTGAAGTTTCAAGCTATTTTGTTTTTTATTTAACTCTGATATATCAATTAGCGACATGCTGGCCAAATAAAAAACCGAGACATAGCGCTGTCATGATGGCATCACACATTTATTTATTTATTTAAAAGACTATCATTACAGGAGCTTAAACCTAATGCGATAGCTAGGCCTATTATTATAAAATTAAATGTACATTAAACTATATAAATATTTACAATTAAAACTCTAGACATATAAATGAACAGAAAATTAAAACTAAACAATAATATCTTATTCTACACTTTCTAAATATTCTTACACTCCTCCGTCGTACATACACGTATCAATCAATTAAAAATAAAAAAATCTTTATTCCCATTCGTAAGTCATAAGTCATAAGTCATAAGTCATTTATTTCATAACAAAATACATTGTGTTGAAAATATTACACTGATAATAAACAATTAATAAAAAATAAAACATTACAGTCATATCAAAATTCAGCATTTAAAATATTCTAATAAATAATTATAGCTCTAAGTCATTAACAAAAAATTAAATAATAACCAACATTACATTTCATTTCAAAATTCATTATCCAGATAAAAAAAAAAAAAAATTAAAACTTATAAACAAATAATTCATAAAATTTTAAAATAGTGGCTGTCGCTTGTCATTAATGAACTCATCAATGCTGTAATAGCCCTTCCTCAATAAATATGTCTTCAATTTGTTTTTAAATAAGTTCGTGCTACTTATGCTTTTATATTCTACTGGCAACTTGTTGTATAGGAAAACAGATTGAACTCTGGGACTGTGATGAACCACATTCAATTTCGGCTGGATTGTGAAAGGTAAGTCTTTCCTGCGAGTGCTATATCTAGCTTGTCTTTCCTCATCGGTCTCGTGCAAATTCTTAACAAAGTTGGTTAACAACACTAGAATATAGAGGCATGGCACTGTTAAAATGTGAAGTCTAATGAAGTGGTCCCTGCACGATTCTGTCTGCTTCATGCGGAGCATTGTCCTTAAGGCTCTTTTTTGTATTACAAATGCCGAGTGCACATTGTATTTGTAGCTGTTGCCCCAAAACTCAATACTATATACAATACGTAACATAATACATATAAAATTACCTTTGCGAGTTCACTGAAGTAACACGAAAAAATGTCTAACCTATTCTGGATTTCGTTCACAGTACGAACTGCTCGCGTGAGAGGTGTTTTGGCCAGCACGTCAACCAACATGTCAGGTACAAAAAAAACCCCGACAGTTTTTTTTTTTACCTGAGACATGTTTGTTAACAAAAACCCGAGGAAGCTCTCGCAATCGAGTTACGTTTTTTTTACAAAAATCGCTCTTGAACTTGGATGGTGTGTTAAAAATTAGAGAAGAACCAACTTTTTCTTCAAAAGATCTGAATTTACATAAAAAATCATAATTTATCATGATAGCTCTAGTATTTAGCAGTAATCAAAATGAAAAAAATAATGATTTTTGTTGAAACTACAACCAAATTTGTAATAAAAGGTAAACATTTCGTAAATAAAAGACAAAAAGGAAATATTTTCGGAACCCTTGGGTAAAAATAGTTAATTTTTTTAATTGTTATAGTTAATTATCTGGTTTATCGAACCCTTAACGGTGGATCACTATTTACGCCACACCCTGTATATATTATATTATCTTAACCTATAACGTCGGTGCGCTTGCCAAATCCCGTATGTGGATTTTCTAGTTTTTTTATTATTATTTCTATATACTCATCAATTGCCAAAACCCTTATAATGTAATGTCTGAAATAAATAATTTTTATTTATTTATTTTTTATGTAAAAAATCCCACTATTTTGATTTACCAAAACTTTTAAGTGTTTATTTGCAATGAAAAAACAGTTATGTGAACATAATATTCAATGATAAAACAGTAATATGAACCTAATATTCAAATTCGAACACATAAAAGATTTTATATTGCAAAATTCAATAAAAAAATATTGATCTCTGTTACAATATTTTAGGTGGCTGACAATTTTTATAGCAGTATTGTTTTTCTAAATCCGGGCAAGTACCAATGTGACTTTTTAAATTCATAATTATGTACTTTCTGAGTTTATCTTGGACATATTACTGACATCGGTGGAGGAATAACATAACATAACATAACATCACGCCTTGTTTCCCCGAAGGGTTGGGCAGAGGTGAACCTGTAGTAGGTACACCCACATTTCGCTAGTTATGTTTAAGTCCCATGTAATAGGGGGCGAGCCTATTGCCATCAACCGGGCACAAATACAGACTCCGGGCTTTTACTGAGAAATTCCAGATAGAAAAACCCAATAACACTTTGCCCGACCCGGGAATCGCCGGAATCCCGGGGATCGTGAGGAAACCTGGACTTTAGTTAATATATAGGTAAGACTGAAATATCCAACCCGTCTTGAGCAAGCGTGGTGATCAGTGCTCGTGCCTTCTCTAAATGAGAAGAGGCCTTTGCCCTGCAGTAGCAAAATAAAAGGCTGGTATTAAGGTGTGTAAGTATTATCCATCTACTTTTGCTGAAAATAAAGATGGGTATTTCAGAAAACTTTCAAAACAAAAACCTTTGTTTTAAAGCATACCGTATTTTGCACGACCAAACAAAATCTGATAGTAAAATGCAGGAAAAATACCAAAAAAAATTGGGCTTAAATGGGTAACAATAAGAAATAATCTTTTATCACAGCATGAAAATAAGATATTCTGAAGCCAGCATTCTGCATTTTTTGGTTTTTCTTAAACTTATTATCAGATAAAACAGTTTTTCTCGCCTCCTGAAAAGTTGGTAAAATCCACATAACAGCGGGTTTGGTATAGGCAAACGCACCGACAGACGGCGACGCGACGATAAAAAATCTACATGAATTGGATATAGATATTACAACGATACGAGTAATACAACACATTCAGGTTACGTTTTTGTTTACAGTATGAACGACGACCCTTTGATAGGGTTCCGTACCTCAAAAGGACACGGAACCCTTTTAGGATTTTAGTGGCATGAGGAACAGGGTGTAAAGTTCACTCATCCACCATAGAAAAGGGAGGATCCTCCAACCAGACGGGTGTTGTGTCTGGCGGGCCGACTGCCCGACTGTTGATTTCGGACAGTCTTATCTATGTCGTTCGCGCGGTAAACTCTAATTGCGCGATGCAGGATTTGTGTGACGTCATGTCTTTGATGCGTAGTTCGTATGTGGCGGTGTAACCGCTACATGATTACTTATGTGTTAATCTGTCTGCATGTCTGTCTGTCCGTCTGTCACAGCCATTTTGCTCCGAAATTAATGGACCGATTACGTTGAAAGGTATACAAATGTGTATTTCTATGACCGTGTAACGTAAATAAATGAATTTTGAATATGGGATGAGGTGACACATGGACGTGTAACGTAAATAAATGAATTTTGAATATGGGAGTTACTCTAAGGGGGCAAATAAGAAAATTGCTAACTGTATCTTCGTGTGACATATCAAATGAAAGGTATTGTTGCGAGGATCATTTGATTTATATTTTTTTTATTAAGTAATACTTTTAAATATTTTTGAGAAAATTGGTGAATTCCCCCCATACCTCCGAAACTATTGAGCACAAAATTTTGAAAAAAAAACAATGAATAGTTCTTTACAACATAGATTACAGGAACATCTATAAGAAGTCTATGGTTTTAAAATAACAATAACATCTCTCAATATTGTGTGTGTTACGTTTGCAGTTGGAATGTTTCTCAACTATAAAGTTAAGTTTGTTCTTGGGATAAATTCATCCCAGCTACGGAACCCTTCATTGTGCGTGATCCGACACGGTCGGTTGTTCGGTTTTTTTTTATATCATTTCCTTTCAACATTATAAATTTTCAAGATTAATTCAATTTCCTGTTATAATAAAATAATTATTAGTGAGTAATACCTGCCTAATTATTTTGACATAACCCGTTGGGTTCCATTTGTTACCTTATTTTTATGCAAATTTTATTCAGCATAGATCACTGTTGAATACAATCTAAGTTTGGCTGATTAATCTAACTCTGGGAAAACAATAATTGAGATATTGAAAACACATTTGTTACGAAATTTACTTAAGCGCCATATGCCATGTCGGACGATATTGGTCCCATCATAGATAAAACCTAGATGAGGCTGGCACAGGATGACGATGATATCCCATGAAAGGATTACAGAATACAGGTGGAGGAGTTGCTTGGTTAAAATATTTCCAAGTTGCCTACTGCACAGAATAAAAGAAAGTATAAACAGGTTCAATGTCTCCTTTTTCCGTATCATTTGTCAGCGTCAGTCAAGAAATAGTGTCTTTCGCAATGCGCTAGTCATTTATTACTTTTTGGTACACTTCATAAACTGGAGAGGCAATTCCTGTAATTTTTATGAACGTTCGCATTCGGAATCTGTAAAAGAACAATCTATTTACCAACATTTTTGGCAATTTTGACGGATTGCGACTTGAATGTGAACTTTTTTAAGTATCTACGAGAATTGCCCTTCAGATATTGGTTGTACATAACAGTCACTTTTGAATGTATTATTCTGTAATATCTTTAAATTCTCCCAATTTGTGATAGGTAGGTCCAGCAGATTCCTACATATCTTAAGGCGATATAACTACAAATCAAAACACATAAAGATAGTGCAATCCACGACGACGCGCCCCACTCCGCTCCACTCCGTACTAAAGTACAGCTTACAGTACAGTAACCACGGAGTGGGGTGCGTCGTCGTGGATTGCACTATCTGTACACGATTCTAATTATTATTTGACTGATACGGAGTAGTATTCAACAATGTTCTCTAAACAAATGAAACTAGCACAAGCAACCAAACGTTGTGCAAAAGCAGATAAATTGATGAATTTAACAAACTCTTCAAAACTACGAAAGCGCATTGAACACCTGAATCTTGAAACTCTTTGAAACTCTGAAACTCGTCAAAGCTTGTTGTACCATTCTCTTGAAACCCGAGAATGCTCTTTCCCTTTCTATTTATCATTAAGGTAAAGAAGGCTTCATTATTCTGGACTTGTCAAACAGATTCGTGCAAGGCCAAAGTGTTTATTTAAATAATTAGAATAATTAAATTCCGGTTTCCCTTTGTTCTTTAGGATGGTGCATTAATTAAATTGTTGCTTTTGAGCAATATATTAAATTGTTAAATAATTGACGAAATATTTATTGTAAATAGCTTTTCGTTTATTGGTCCTTATTTTATTAAAATTTTGGGTTCTTAATAAGAAATCAGGAATTTTTACGAACATGGCTCACATAATAAAAAATAAATTGAATTTTTGCCTTATTGAGAGGATGATTTAAAGGTGACTAAAAAGGTATTTTCAAGACAGATGTGAGTGTAAACACCGGTATCGGACGCCCAAGAAGGACATATAGTGATCTTAATGGTGATGTTCATCAAAAAGGTCAGATGCGTAGTACTCGCAACCGGCGTGCTTGTATGTCCCGGAGTCTGAACGTAAAAGAAGCATTAAAAGAGTTTGTAAGGATCGAAGCAGGTGGCGTTCTGTAGTTTCAGCCTAACCCCATGTGAAAAGGGCATGAGTTTATGTACGTATATTACGTACGTACATAAACTCATGCCCTTTTCACATGAAGCCACCCATGGGCCTCTGACTTGGCTTCACATGCCATCAAGTTATCCTTCACTGTTTTTGAAGCAAGTGATAATTAATACGCCCATGAATCCAAAAAGTCAGAGGTGCGTGCTTTGGGTTCGAACTCGAGACCTATGATTTGGCAGTCTGTCGGTCACACACATACAGTATGTGTTCTTGTTTAAACTTAAATTTTCTTCGGAATTTGGTTGACGATCATCATCAATGTAGGTAGCCATGACATAATAATTCAACGAAGGCATTACTTTTCCTACTAGGTCACTGTCCCTAAATCAGTGATAGCCTAGTGGTGTGACCGTCAGACTGCCAAATCATAGGTCTCGAGTTCGAACCCAAAGCACGCACCTCTGACTTTTCGGATTCATGTGCGTATTAATTATCACTTGCTTCAAAAACAGTGAAGGAAAACTTGATGGCAAGTGAAGCCAAGTCAGAGGCCCATGGGTGGCTTTAAAACTCTGACACCAGGATAGTCACTAACCACACGACAACAAGAAAAAAACTGCTCCTAAAGTCAGTGTAGCTGCTAGCTGAAAGACATCCGTCCGCCGACACAGCCAAGGCTTCACTGACTGACCGTTGGTTTTTTTGACTAGGGCATCTCGCAGTTGACCTCAGAGGGAGGGTCGTAGCTGCTTAACCAGACTTTCCTGTGGCTGCCTTAAGCATCTACAATCAAAACCTCTAGCCAGGGGCTATGACCGTTCGTGGAGCTACGATATATTTATATACATATATTAGTGACACGGCGCGCGAGCACTGCGGCGATGCGACACCACATGGATTGATGATGTACAAATATTAACTATATTTAATAATCCTATTGGTTAGTTTATTTAAGTTATGTTTGCAACATACGCTACCTATGTAGAATTTTAGCTTTAAGTCTGGACAAATTTTTATCAAGAAATATATACGATATACTATCATCTAAAGTTTCACTTGAACACCTCATAAGCGCTACATAAGAAAGAAATATAGATAGCCGGATATTATGAAATATCCCCATTCAAGATTAGTAACATTCTAAGTAAAATATCTGTAGGTACATGTAATATTTTTTTACAATTAATGGAGCCCTTTTTAAGCACGAGTACTTGCGAATTGCGCTAATCGTGTGTGTGATTTTTTTCACGGAACGAAAGATTCCGAAACGTTACCTTATGGAAAATACCGTTCGTTGAACTTTCAGAAGTATTTTGTCTGCTATAACATTATCTACACATTCCTCTTCAATAAATATAGGCTCCCGCAGACAGGCAAGACGCGACGGTTCGACGCGATTCTGGTAGATAAATAATTTCCATGAAGTTTTCTTAGAAGTTCTTTTATTTGAGTCGCGTCACGCTGTCTCGTCGCGCCTTATCTAATATTTTACGGTAGTTTGAATAGCATTACCAGTTTAGTCGTTACCATCCAATTTTTGCAGTACCTACAAACGTATCTAAATAATATGTCCGTTTATAAACGAAATATAGCCGCATGCAACATTTCTTTTTAGATAGTTACACACAACCGCGTTTGTGTTTTGCCCTGGCTTTAGGTTTTTAGCCGCTTAGGATCCAACGAGTAGAGACAACAGCCGATACCTGTTAAGCCAACATAAAAATAGTACAGTAAATGAACATGCAGTGTGTAAGCAATTTCACACAGCGTTTATAGCAATCGTGCAAGGATATTGTATTATGTTGCTTAATAGAGCTTAATTGAAAAGTCAAAGGTCTCTTAACTTGGGCCATTATGGGCTGCAACGATTACTTAACTATTTTTTCTATCAAAATTCAATGACCTTGACAAAGTAACAGTATACAGATACTGCAATCCACGACGAAACGCCTCACTCCGCGATTACTGTTTTTTCTATGTAAGGGCATCTTGTAGCTTACCTCTGAGGTCATGACTACTTAACCGGACATTCCTGTGGCTGCTTTAAGCTACTACACTCAAAGCCTCCAGCCAGGGGCAAAAACTATTCTAATTAAAACTAGGCGAGCGCTCGCTAAGGGCACCCCCTGTGGGATACGGACCTCGGCCTAGGGCGGACAGCAAGTTGGGACAGGCTGAATCAAAGATGGTTCATGATTTTTAACATAGGAATTTAAAGCTACTGGCTCAGCATCGACGCGGGCTGGTGCATCAACGAGCAAGGATCGGGGGAGAGAATTATTTACTCGGGCGGGACGCGATCGTGGAGGACCTCGGCCGCGAGGTCGGAATGCGGGTCGGTGTCTGTGCACTGTACTTCTGGCCCTATTGCTCTCCTGGATGAGGGCTGGTTGGAGGGGCCCGAGACAAATCCTTACCAACCCAGATGACCCCATGGTCATCTGGGTTGGTAAGGATTTGTCTCGGGCGGCGGATCTGACTGATTCTACTAGGGACATAATTGGCGGCCTCGACAACCAGAGGGTTGCGATGTTTGGCGGCGGACTAAAAGAAACGCTTGGAATTGCGTTAAAGAAATTGGTGGATTGTGGGGATCTTTAGGTTGAGATGGAGGATCTCGTTCCTAACGTACCAGGGGGCCGCGATTACTGTACTGTAAGCTGTATTTTAGTACGGAACAGAGCGGATCGGGGCGCGTCGTCGTGGATTGCACTATCTAAAACAATGATAGCGTTGATGAAAAAGTTTAAAATGTATTGGATTAACATAAACTTTTAAAAGAAAGTCGTTGTAGAAATTTGAAACAGTTTGATAGCGATTGGCGCTTGTCGCGACTAGGTCCTTTTGTAGTCCTGAAAAAGGATAAAAAGCGTGTAGTAATCACGTGTCATAAACTATGATCGCAACGATGCGCGCGTGACTGGACACATTTTAAACCAATATGGTGACTTACATTGCAGATGAAAATGGCTTTATCAATTGGTTTTATAAATGTAGAATAAAATGGTAAAATCATCTATATTTTTTATGTAAATGATACTGACCTATGAATAATCAGAATTCTACACTAAATGTTGAAATTCATTATTATTCAAATAAATCCTTAGAAAAACTCTTAACTGAAGTAGTCTGCTCACATCTAAAGCTAAAGTGTAAACAAAATGCGTGGAGCCATCAACTGAACTATGTACATAAATCGTTTATTGTATTGATATTCACGCCCATAGCTCGGACTTATTGAATTTTACCCTTCTGTGGTCTGCAGGCAAGTAACGTGCTTCATTGAAAAGTTTTTCTGCAACATTTATTTTCATGGACATGTTTTTTAAAGTGAGTATGTGAGATGTTTGCGAAAATGCATAAGTACTTTATGAGAACGTCTTTTATGTTATTTTAAAGTGTACCAACTTTTCTGGCTAATCGTTTAACAGGATGTTAACGTACCTTCTATAACAAAAGCAGAAGCATAAATATAAATTAAATAACAATACTGATCTAAGAACGATGAAAAAACATCGTAAGGAAACCAGCATGGGCCGCCTGCCCTGGGCCGGCGAGGTAGATTATGACAGAGAGGTGGCCTGTATCCTAGCAGTGGAAACTTATAAGCTGCTTATTTTTATCCATTAACAATATCAATATTTATTATTATACAGATTAGGTTTAAGGAACTGAGGACAATAAACAAGGGGGAGTCTACATACTCTGACAAAGGACTCGTGGAGGCTCCCAGATGTTCCAATCAAGTTCGCCAAACAGCCTCTGACAATCAATCAGCACAAAGGAACTTCCTTCAAAGCTTTCCTACCAATATAACGTCCCTCTTTTGTAATCTCTGAATGGACTGTCTCGTCAGTGATGCACTGTGGATAGGTATGGGTACGTCTCGCGGGAATCTAGTGAAAGCTGCAGCTGAGCAGAATATAGAACGTGCCGCTTATAGTGAGAGAACACGCTTAAATGTCGTTGAATTGAGGATACTAAATTAATGTATTAATGGATGATATTGAAGAAAGATAATTTTGATAAGAAATATATTTTAGAAGACATTGCTGAAAAGGGTAAGTAACATAAGATCATGCTTGTAATCCCTGAAAGGTCAGGCAGAGGTGTACATATAGTACACTGATATTTCGCCAGTTATGTTTTAGTCCCATTTAATAGGGAGCGCGCCTTTTGCCAACAACCGGGCATAAATCCAGCCTGATAATAATCCAGACTGCTTCGAAACTCCTGATAGAAAACCCAATAACACTTTGCCGATCGGAATCACACTAGACCAACGAGGTAGTCAGCGACGACCGACGAGGCAAGACATATTTTGGTGGTCATTGGCGTAAAGGGTAAATATTGACAACAAAACAAATAAGAACTAATTCAAAGAAAAGTTGCTTTCGTCCGTTTTCTGACCTCGTGAAATAACAAAACTTAAATAATATATGTAAGTAAATATTTATAGGTAGACCGCGACTTCCGGATAAATTCCCGAATAAATCCGCCTCGAGAGAGCCCAGAGAGCTGTCCTTAAGGTAATGCTCTCTCTTCCACTTAGGTATCCCACTGTGCAGCTCTATTCCGATTGCAAGGTACTCACAGTCGGACAACTCTATGTGCTCCTGTCGACCCTACGCAAACACTCTGCCCGCCCTTCAAAGGAACCGATTGGCAGACTTAAGCATAACGTTTTTCCCCACGAACGCCATAGAACTGCCTTTGCCAAACGCCAATTCTACGTTAATAGCATTCATATGTACCACCTTCTAAATAAAAAGTTTAAAATTTTTTCGTGCCCTAAATATGAATGTAAAAACTTACTTAGAGATTATCTCCAAACTTTAAGTTATGATGACACTGAGGATCTCCTGCTGGGTAATTTTCTTTTACGCCATTTGCTTATTGTTGTAACGTCCCGTTCTATTATACTGTAGGTTGTCTTGTTTGCTACGGAGAATCACTGACTCCTAAGACACAGGCACATACACCTAGTTTAGGAGTCAGGGAATTAAAATGATTGTGACCTAGTTATAAGCCTTATATGCTCTTAGTTTTTAGTTCTTGTTCTGTGATGGCTTTTGGTGAAATAAAGAATTTATTTATTTATTTATTTAGGTTTACAAAAATGTCTATGCATACAAAAATAATGAACCCTGTCTCTTAAACTAGGAAAAAACCTGTATCTTAAGAGACAGTGATCGGCCAAAATTTAAATTAAATAAAACTAAAACTTACAAGAGTGTGTCGATTACTAGTAATGACTATTACTAATGCATATTAATATTAGTGTTAGTGTTATTCAAATATGTTTGAGTGTTGAGGTGTATGTAGATACACCTCAAGGGAGGAGAGTGTACCGATGCATGTGTGCGAGTGTGTATGTGTGTGAGTGTGTATGTGTGTGAGTGTGTATGTGTGTGAGTGTGTATGTGTGTGAGTGTGTATGTGTGTCTAAGTATGAGGTCTTGTGGGTGTTTTTGAAGTGGTTAATTATGTCAAGCGATGTGTGATAGTAGTATAGACTCTGTTTTAATATAGTCCTGCTGTATGAGCCAGTCAGAAGTTTTTGATTTGACATTAAATTTATTTAGGTTTATTATGTCTAGTTCTTTCTGTATTCTTTTAAAAACATGATGACTTAGGACATAGTACTGACGTTTTGCAAATGTTGTTTTGTACTGTACACCTGGGGGAACATAATATGTACGCTTACTTGGATCAGATGGGGGTAAGCGGGCATGTATTCTCAGGACAGATTGGAGAATGAAGAGCTGCCGAACCGTCAGCACTTTGCAATCAGCGTAAAGTTGCGCCGTAGGGTATCTGTAGGGTTTCCTTAGCATAACTTTAAGTACAGCCCTTTGAGCCCTCTCTGCTCTTAGAAGATAAGTCTTTGCTGCCCCACCCCATACAGTCACACAGTATCCAATAATCGATTGGCATAATGTGAAGTACACCATTTTTAGAGTGTCAATACTGGCGGATTCTCAGAGAGATTTGATTATGTGAATAAGACGTAGTGTTCGAGAAGTTAGTGTAACGAGTTGTTTATCTCATTTTAGTCCATCGTCTATATGCACACCCAAATATTTCACACTTTCAGGTCTAGCAATGGAAGGGCATGAACACGATATTAGCTGATTCTGGCATGAGTGAGCCGTTATCGTGAAACTACTTGTATGTTTCGTGTTGGACTGGATTGCAAAGGACAGGTAATACGTTTTTTTTTTAAATTTAATGTCATGTGAATATTCCGCACACTAGGCGCTAGATGGCGAGACGGACCGCATAGAAACACTTAGCGGTTGTCATCACGCAACAGCTGTCGCCAAGCAAAGGTGCTGCTATCGGTGGATGTTTGCGGTACTAACGTCGGGCGTCGACCAATAGGGAGACGCCATCAGCCCGCCATCACCGCGAACCAATCAGGACTGAAGATTTGAAAGAATAAAGAATAACGAAGTGTTTTGGGTTTTGCCGGGAGGATTTTGAGGCAGTTCATTTTTATTTCTTCTTCTGGGTGCATTGAAAAATATATCTAAGTAAATATAATTTGTGTAAGATATTCTGATTAAGAAGCTAAGTATTACCTTATTTCCTATATGTTCTCGGTTTACTCATTTAAATATAATATTCGCTGTTATGAGCAATTTGTGTTTTATTTCTTGGGGATAGCTTTGTCATAACTTACTGGAGTTTTATTTGAATAGGAGGTGATTAGATTCCATTGTTATATGAGGTTCCAATAACTTGATCTTAATTACTTATACTTATGAACATGCTAAAAGGACGTATCTCGACGTACTGCTATCGTTGCTTATTTAATATGTTTGTTCTAATAGGTGTAACAGTCAGCAAGTTTAGGTCAAGCCAGTTCATAATTAAGAATTGAAGACATAGCAAATTCCGCCTTTTGTTTCACATCTTCCCAGGAGGGCCCATCAACCAGAATCGCTGTGTCTTCTGCGTACGCATAGACCTTACAAACTGGTATATATTATCTACTTCTATTGTATTTTATAGTGGATTTCCGCCTGAATCAATTAACTATTTTACAAATTGAAATTATAATTTTTTTTAAAATAATATTTTACATTTGAAATTAAGGTTTTAGTCTAGTTGTTGTGTAATTTAGTCGTGTCGGTGTAGGTGTGTTTTCCGAGGAAAAGGTAAGGATGCTCTCCCAAAGGCGACCTCAACCGCAAACCGTAAGCGGCACCGTCGCCCAATCGCTAGAAATACCGCAGTGACGTGACTGGTTTCTGTAACTGTATGGAAATGGTGGCGGCAATGTCACCATCTGCGGAAGCGTTACTCGTACCATTGCGCACTCTTATAATTTCTCGTGACGATACATTTTTTTATCGTGGACGTCCACGGAATCACGATAACACAAGGAAGTAAAATGTATGTCGTCTGCCTCGTTGGTCTCGTGGTCGCAAGCGCTTCTGCTGAACATGAGGTCCTGGGTTCAATTCCCAGGCCGGGCAGTGTCATTGGGTTTTTCTTTCTGGAATTTCTCAGTAGCAACCCGGAGCCTGGATTTGTGCCCGGTTGATAGCAATAGGCTCGCCCCCTATTAAATGGGACTTAAACATAACTGGCAATATGTGGGTGTACTACAGGTACAGTCACGAGCACCAACATGCGTACACTAAGTAACTTTTAAAAGTGATTTTCTCCTCCTGTGTTGATTGTAATTTTGTGTTATTACGAACATAGTATATTTTGGAACCCATACTATTATGGAATTGTTCGTATTTCAAAGTAGCAATCGTAATTCCCCGATTAAATCGCTTTTGCATTTTGCCAAGTGCGACGGGTGGCTTCGGAAGAGCACTTTACTGGTCTTTCTTTTTCGTGTGGTTAGTGACTAACCTGGTGTCAGAGTTTTAAAGCCGCCGTGCGCCTCTGAATTGTTCTCAAGAAGAATATTCCAACAATATAGCAGTCGCAATCTATGAATGTAAATATTCAATGCTAAATTTCGCGTCTACATTTCAGGATAGGGAAGAATTAGGCGGTTTCTGAAACATAAGCTTTGATACATACTCGTGCACAGTTTCGCAGCACCATACAAAAAACACTGAATTCCAACAGAATGACGTCACAGCTATCATACATCGAATAACAGGCGTCATTTATCACACAGGGTTGAGAAGGCACACTACAACACTTTCATTTGAAATATTATCTCTATACAAACATTAAAAAACTTGAGTCAGAAGACCAAATTTCAATGAAAAGGTAGGTAAGTATTTATAATACTTGTGAAATTTTTCGTTCGGCTGTGCTCGGTGGCTCACTTTTGCAATCACTCAAGCGTATCTTTTTTATGATTTTTCTCCATCGTGACAATTCAATGGAATACGCGAGAATACGCACGGATACGCTTTAACCATGTCACCTACCGTTGAAGCGTTCACAAATATGCGAGCCTGTTCTGACATGCTTCTGTGCGCTCGGATGAGTTACGTTACGACATCTCTGTGTGCGCCACTGCAGGTGTGAATCCTGATATAATTAGGGAGCACATACATTATGTAATTATATTTTTATGAAACTCTATTTACATTTGCTTATTTCTACCTACTTATCGAAAGCTCACTCGTGCTTAGATCTTCGGTTAGGTTAGGTGGGGTAACTTGTCTTTTGTTTTAACAACGTTTCCTTCGCTGAGTTTTCTTTGATATCAAAGGTGTTTACAGGATTGGTTATACACATAAAAAGGCACAAAAATGGTCAAATATGTAAAACAACTGGTTCGACACTACGTTTCCGTCCAGTGAAGGGTACATTTCTTGTGATTACCCAGAGTTTGACTACGGTTTCATTCCTCTCAGTTTTACTAAATAATTCCTCTTTCACGTATTTTTGAAACATTGCCAGAAACAATGGCCTCCAACTACGTTGAAATGTGTACTAATTTATTTAAATGTCAAGTTCTAATCCCACGTGGCGAGTGAGTAATCAGTTGCTGTATGACTTACGAGACCAATGTTCGCTTGTGAATTATGTAAATTACGTGAAATTTATTTATTTTGTATTTTTTGTTGCTGTGTCATCTTAGTTGCTGAGATTCAGTGCAGCTACAAAAACTGCACTGAAAGTTCAGCAACAATGATTTAAACTTTGTTTTGATACATAATATGAACTCATGGTCTTAATATTTCAATAACCTACATCAATAATAGTCAATGGCTAAAAATATTGTCCATATCTGTAACTTCAAACATACCGTTACGATACTCGTTCCAAGGAACGTTTATTTGTATGCAAACAGTGTTTCTCGTTCGAAGTAAAAAAAATATTCTGTTTTTTTTATATTTATTCATAATTTCAACTTACAAAAATTATTTTTCACCTCAGCACCTCAAACAAGCAGGTTTTGCTGTCAAAAAACAGTGAGCAAAATTCGATTTTGCTGCGAGCGTGAGACAAAGTAACTTTTTAATTATTTTTTTTAAATGCCGTGAACAGTGTTGGGTCTACTCACAAAATTCTAAAGATTTGAACCTCAATTAGTTTTGTCACTTTCTTTTCGATACGAAAAAAGCGAGAGATAGAAATAAGTCGATTCGAAGTTCGATTTCAAAATTCCTCTAGTAGGCCCAAAAATGAAACCAACAATAAAACGTTCGGATTCACAGGATAAGGTTTTATTTAAATTATGTTTTTTTTTTTTTGTAACGAAGTTCTATAGGCGGCTTGCGGTAAGAGTGCATTGGCAGAAATCGTCACGGGAAAAGGCGCTTGCGACTGTCTTCTTCTGATTCAAAGAGAAAGAAAGACGGAGTGAGATAGTAAATGTGAATTTGGTCAAAATGCAAATCCAAGATGGCGGATGCGAAAATTTTCACATTTTTCATAATGGGTGTCGTTTTCATAGTTTTCAAGGGTGCTAAAGCCGATCGTGAGGTGAAAAAATCCAAGATGGCGGCTGCGAAAAATTTCAAATTTTGCTTCATGGGTATCGTTTCTATGGTTTTCAAGGTTGCTAAAGCCAATAGTGAAGTCAAAATGTAAATCCAAGATGGCGGCTGCAAAAATTTTCAAATTTTTGTTCATGGGTATCGTTTCTATGGTTTTCAGGGTTGCTTAAGCCGATAGTGAACTCAAAATAAAAATCCAAGATGGCGGCTGCGAAAATTTTCACATTTTCGTCATGGGTGTCGTTTTCGTAGTTTTCGAGGGTAATAAAGCCGATAGTGAGGTCAAAATATAAATCAAAGATGGTGGCTGCGAAAATATTCAAGTTTTTTTATCATGGGTATCGTTTTCACAGTTTTGAGAGTACTTAAGTCGATAGTGTGGTCAAAATGTAAATCCAAGATGGTGGCTGCAAAAAACGAGATGATGAAGATTATGTAAAAAAAAACCTTGTCCGATCCGAAAAGGGCAGTAAAATTACAATAGAGTATTTTTTTATTATTATTTATAGTAAAAAAGTTATTGGTATTTAAAATTCACATTTTTAGTTCCAAAATTACCCCAAATCCATAAAAAGTTTGCAAAACTCGTACTACGACGGCCGCCGCCCGCACCAAACGTAAATTTTGGTAAAATTCACCTTTGAAAAAAAATGTGGGGATTCTTTTTTCCTGAAAATTTCCACATAAATATGCTCACAGTAACTTACGATACCTAACAATACCCTCACGGATCGGACAGGTTTTTTTTTTATGTTGTATGTTCTCGCTGCTGAGGTGAAAAGTTGTATGTGTTACACGAGAGCAAAGTTATTTGCATCTCGTGTCTTTGAATCCCTCGTAGCGCTCAGGATTCTAACCTAGAATCACTCGCTACGCCCGTGATTCTATTATAGAATCCTTCGCTTACTCGGGATTCAAAATCAACACTCGCAGCAAAAAACAACTTTGCTCTCTTGTTGCACAAATAACTATTGAAACAAGCTCTAGCCGTTACGGGAGAGGAGTTACGGGGCATTGGGCTTTGTGCGGGAAAATTAACTGGTAAAATTTATCTACGAAATATTGCGTAACTGCAGACAAAAGATATTCAAGACAAATTCTCCTTACAAGCCTTGAAGAAGAATTTTGTCGGAATTAGAATTTGTTTGAATTGGCACTTTTGTGTAGCCACACAAAAGCCCTTTGAACTATCAAAACCAGAATGACGAATTTTAATGTCACTCTTATTGAGAAGAAGATAGTGGTTTGTTCTAATTAATCAAATTACTCTATAGTAGTCTCTAATTAGCGGTTAGACGGTTTTAGGAGAGCTACCAAAGATAATGGGATGTGTTATAGGCTTTTATTTAGGCACTTAACAAATTACTTCATACCTACATATTTTCAAATTTTATAATGTCTAAATCTGTTCTATGAACAATTATATTTTCTTGATTAATTTTATTACAATATTTTTTTAATTTCTGATCCCTAAGATCAGATCTGGTCTAGGGGTCATGGCGGATACCTTGTCGGCGCCTAAGTAGTTGGTAAAGTAAATATATTTTTTACCCCAACACTTGCCAAACGCAGGTGTGGAAAACTTTTTTTGCGCACCTTTGATCACATGTGACCAACTATACCATCCATTTAGGTACAATTAAGGATCACATGCACTATTTTTTTTTTCCTAAAGCCATTAGTAAGTCGTTGCAATGTAAGTCTATTGTAATCCACCAACAAAACTAATACCATCCCAACTAATATTTTAAATGCGAAAGTGAGTTTGTTTGTTTGTTACGCTTTAACAGATTTGAATGAAATTTGGCACATGGATAGACCATGAGCTAGGTTAGGGCATAAGATACTTTTTATATCAATATTCCTACGGGATCGACAACTATGCGAGTGAAACCGCGGGACGCAGCTAGTAAAGCATACTCGTACATTAGAATGATTGCCGGGAGTTTTATCACTCACGGCATCATTCTAGTTTATACTTTATTTTGTCTATCTGTTAACTTTTCTCTCCTTAAACGCTAAACGGATTTCGATGAAATTGACCACACAGGTAGACCATGACCTGGGTTAGGACATAGGATACTTTTTATCCCGATAGTACTTTTCCGTGGGATAATCTCCGACCTCCACGCGGGTGAATCCATGGGCACGAACTATTAAACAATAAGAAAACTGTGACTGTCCCTGCGTGTATCCTCGCTGTATTTACACAAAATTGATAATTAATCTGATGACACTGTTTATTTGAACCACAGTGACGTTGGATTAATGTCGTGCAAATTATAAAACAGCAGCAAATATTATCCGATAACACAAAATACAAGATGGTTTGTTTTAAGAACAAAAATGTATTATTTCGTGTGAGTTAGATACTGAAAATGCAAATAAAAATGAAATGGTAAGTATTTTTTGTTTTTCAATGTTTTTTTTTATTCCCGAAGCAAAAGAGGGGTGTTATAAGTTTGACCGCTATGTGTGTCTGTCTGTGGCACCGTAGCTTTTAAACGGGTGAACCGATTTGAATGTGTTTTTTTTTTATTTGAAAGCGATTCAAGTGATGTGATGTGTGTTTTTTCAAAATCGTTCAGTTCATTTTTAGTTGATGAATGGATGTTAGCGTCTTCCACAGGTTTGATCGATTTGTAATTTGGTATTCTGTTACTTCAATGATATTAGAAGAATCTTGAACTGATGCTGCAGCATCACCTGGAATTTGCAGGATACCCAACTCCCCTGACAATTTACAGCACAGGTATCACGTTTGGACTCATTGGAATGGTCTCAATTAATAGATTATAGATAGATGAACAGGGTCTGTTGATGGAGTAGGAAAGAGAAATGAGAAAATGTTTGTGTCGGGTTTTTTAATGTAATTTCACATGTTTATGAATGATTATATTAGGGAAGAACAACTTCCGTAAGTACTCTGACGTCACGCACGTGACACGTCACATAATACAGGCAACGCAATTCTCTCTGTCACGCCTCCGACGAACGAAGGTGTGTGCCTTCTAAATTAAGGACCCTGGAAGTAATTTGTCTTAGTTAAGCTGAGTTGGCAGAAACACTGCGCATTTCCATCGCGCGTCGTGATAAAACTTTGCTACGTAATTGTTGACCTTTAAGGACTAACGGTAAGTATCCAAAAGGAAAACCGTGAATTTTTACTAACGGTAAGTATCCAAAAGGAAAATCGTGAATTTATTTTTGGTATATGAACGGTTGAGTTTATTAATGAATAAATACTCGTTAAATATACGCCCTTAATAGTAACAAAAGTGACTATGACGTTTTGAAAAGGAAAACTTGTATTTGCTTATTTTGCTCTGTCATTGATCCCATTTAATAGCACGTTCCCAGTTACGTTATTGGGCACCGTAATTTTTTTATGAAAAGCGAGAATGACATTTTTAAAATTAAACCTTTTTAATTATTTCACTTCGTTTTGGATGCCTGTCATGTTAACTCGTGTCATTTAATACTTATGCCATGTTAACTAATGTTTTATTATACATAAATCATGTCATATCGTTTCTGACGGAAACGGAACGAAATTTGCTAGACATACACACACACACAATATAAAAATAAGGGTGCCAAACAATACATTACTGTCGCGGCCTGCAACAGGAGCATTGATGGAAGACCGTGAAAATGTGGGCAGAGGCGAAGCCGAGGCACACATTGAGTCCATCAATGCCTGCTTGCGGCCAAGGCTTGTATAGTACAAATAATGCGTGGAAATTCAAACTAAGTAAATTAATGGTTAAGAGTCCTATTACATTTTTGACGCAAATTCATGATTTTTGACGTTGTAATTTTCAGCAGCAGTAAGATATTTGAATTATTTGATTATGAATAACGATAGTACCATTCTCTTTATTGTAAGTTCGAGTTGCACATTTTAACTTTTCTTGTCGTGTAATTTACTATGAATATTTTACGAACTCAGTTTACAAGGAAAAAACGTCGGCAATGGAACGTTGACGCTCAAATTCACATTGTTTCATTTAGTTCTAATAAAAGCGAAAGTTACTAAACGATAACTTGAATGTTTTACTTGTTTATTGGAGTTCTAGAATATATTTAAATTCCTTGAGTTTTCAGGGAAAAATCGTAAAGAAAACCAATAAATGACTTGATTTTCATGTCCATTATATTCCAAATAAACACAATTAAATCAAATAAACTAATATGATATAAAACTTCGATCTACAGTGAATACGTTTCATCAGTTTTTGTTTCTCAATATAATAAGACAAAATTACAATAAATTAAATTAAAGTACTATATATTCCGCGTCAATTCAGCAAATTACACGAAATTAATGTGTAACTCCAACTTACAAGAAAGAGAATGGCACTATAGTTATTATAAACAAATATTTAAAATATCTTACTGCTGCTGAAAATTACATGGTCAAAAATCATGAATTTCCGTAAAAAAAAATGTAATAGGACTCTTAATTCCAAAATCAATGACGAACAACGATAGTTTTTCACACGCCAATAATTATGTTCATTTGTTTCTTTTTTTAAAGCAAAAACGATCCATTTTTAAACTACACGAGAGTTTTGAGGCTTCGTAGTAATTTATTCGGCCGCTAAAGAAGTTCTTTAGTGACAAAAAAATCAATCAATCAATCTTTATTCGTGAACACAGCTATTACAATAAAGGTCTTATCTATACATTTTAGTCCGCTGCCACCTACCAATGATATTGGTGTATACATAAATATTAGTTTTACTTAGTAATAAGTCCGAATCTATGCAATACAAATTCGCTGCAAAAATTCTAATGAAGCGAATGTCAGATGTTCAATATTTATTTACGTGTACCGTGATATCATCTTACTGAAATAAATCATAGCACATTAGTGCGCTATTAATATATTATGATGTATTTACAAATAGGAATATTATTGAGAGAAAGAAAATGGCGATGAACTAATCATCGCTCATTCCGGATGCTATTAATTTTCACTCTTACGAGTACTCTCTTTGTTTTACGACGATTTGCATGACGCAGCCAAAATAAAACACACCCACCGTTTAATGGATAGAACATAACATAACATTACGCCTTATTTTCCCGAAGGGTTGGGCAGAGGTGTACCTGGTGTGGGTGTGTAATGGATAGAAACTGTAATTATTTTCAGTTCTAACTCAAGTAATTGATTTCAGCACTACTGTTGATTTTGACTTATACTATGAAGTTTGCTCACGTAATTGGTACTCGTAGTCTCACAATGTCTAGGAAACGTATGGAATTCTACGTAAGTTTGTAATTATTTTCGGTATTAGGTATTAGCTATAGTAATTTATTCTTGAACTTATATTACTTCTATGAAGTTTGTTCATTCAGAAAAATTACCTTCAAACTACACACTACACTACACACACACACACGCTCACACACACTATTTACTTTGACACAACACTTGTTTAGAAACTGCGTTTTAATCTTAGCATAATAATAAGTATTAAATCTTTTCGTAGGTACACATGTTTTAACAAATAAGTTATAAAGGCGTTCTTTTAAGTATAGAGCTTCCATTTATTACTTTTTAAATTATTTTAACCCACAATTCCTCCATCCTACAATTTTAGAATTAAATTACCTACAGAAGCTATAGCCGACATCAGCATTGTAAATACTTCATAAGCCTTATTATAGTAAGATTCATTCATAGTGAAAACAATTGATACTGAGTGGGAGAAATCCAATATTGGTCAGTGTAAACATTTACCGACTGCTCAGGCAATAATAAAGTAATCAAATTCGGTACTATTAGACAATGGGCAGCATCTCTGAAAGTTATTGTACTTTTCAAACATTTTTATCAATGAGTCGTCTCGCTCGCACGCTATCTGTTTCTCTCGCACGGATTGCCATTCAGTGAGCTTTGGAGCCTTCCGTATGCTACACGTTGACGCTGAAAGCTCCTGAAAACTACGCGAATCGCTGAAGTTACGAGTTGTTTTTTCGAGTGGTATATCAAAATATCAGATACATTTTGTATAGATAATGATGATTTATTCTTATTTTAAAAGTGAGTTTGGTTTATGAGAAGTTTGTCTGATGAGTGCAGTGAGAATATTTACAAAAAGTATAAAAATAATTTGTGAAGTGTTACCGAAAATTTGATAGTTTCCAAAATGTATTCGAACTTGACATTACACGACTTTGGGGCTCTACACGGTCTGAACATAAGTGATGCTTTGAACGGGAGTTTTCAGTTCGGTTCTGAATTAGACATATTTTTTCAGCCTGAAAACGTGCTTATCACCTTGTATGTGCCTGTGATTTTGCTGTCTATGGTGGCAAATATTCTTCTCATAGTGGTTGCAGTGAAGTGTAATTATACTAAGAGGCAAGTTTTTTTCACTTACTTATAGGTACTAATTCTTTTTAATTTTTTTATAGCGTCGATGACAATATTAACTGTGACAAGTCAGACGACTGGCTAATATTATGGAATGTTTAGTTATCTCCATAAACTGAGTTAATGGGCAGGCATCAGGGCTCGTAAGACAGATACCCATCATAAGGATGATAGCTGCGTCAAAAAAAGAAATTCTATTTAGTCCGCCAGTCAGATAATAAAAAAAAATATTAGACTCGTATTTTTTCCTTCATCATATGAATATAAAATGACTTAGATAAAACGCATTAAAGTTTAGAGTGGGGGTCACTACCTCACAAGTAAGTATAAAATCTACATACTCTTGACGTCATGGCACATCACCTAATGTATCGCCGTAATCTTTTGATAACGTAAATTTAACGAATCCGGACCATGCGTTTTGTTTGCGGACGTCATCTGCATCCTCACCCAATGTCATGACAACATAAATGATTAACCACTTTTTTGCATCCATTGGTGAGGGAAGTTCTATACGAGCAATGATAAAAATACAATGTTCCTAACGAAATAAATAATATGATAAAAACAAAAAAAATAAGTCACGGCATAGACGAAATTCCACCCTGTTTACTCAGACAATGCACTGATGAGCTAAAATTAACGTTTTTTACGTTACGAAACCATAGTCTTTTGAAGAAGGCGTATTCCCTGATCAGCTGAAAATGGTATTAGTGAAACCATAACATAAGAAAAAAAGAGAAAACAGATCGAGAAAAAAATGTGCAATCGCGTGTATACTTTCTGCGAAAAATATAAAATATTTGGCGAATGTCAAAATGGCTTTCATAAAATCGATCAACAGCATTAGCAGTCTATAAATTTATAGAGGAAGCCCTAAGCATAATACATAATAAGAAATACGCAGTAGGATTAATGCTTGATAAGAAGCTAAAATAGAGCACAGCTAGTAGAAATAGAATACTTCAATAAACGAACGCGTTTTGGGGGACTGTCTTATGTAATTTTGACGTTCGAAAAGTGCTGATTCTCAGCCTAGTTTGAATAAATGACTTTTGAATTTTGAATTTTAAAATTTTGAACTACAAAAGTTCCGGTCTGACAGAAAGGCGAAGGAAGTATTATTGGGTGTCTTTTATTTCTCATTTACATCAATGGCATCCCAAAATTAATAGCAGAATCCGGACCGTGCGTTTTGTTTGCGGACCACATCTCCATCCTCACCCAATGTCATGACAACATAAACCTAAACAGTAATCTTAATTAAATATTTATCAAAATTATAACCTGGATGAACGAACACAATCTCGAAATCAACTTTGCAAAGACTAAACTAACTAGTTTTCTATTATCATTATATTATCCCCACCAAAAAAATCCTCAAAATGTATTTTTTTCATTTAATAATCATATAATAAAAACAGTCAATGAATTCATATTATTTGGCATAACCATCATCATCATCATCAGCCTATAACGTTCCCACTGCAGGGACACGGCCTCCTCTCAATGAGAGGGAGTGGGCTATAATCCACCACGCGTGCCCAGTACGGATTGGTAGATGTCACATGTCTTCGAATTTTTGTTTCTAGGACATGCCGGTTTCCTCACGATGTTGTCCTTCACCGTTTTGAGAGCAGTGGTGTGGTGTGGTGTGGAATTATTTCATAACCATAGACAAGAATATAAATTGAAAGTCACACGTACAAAAAACAAAATCTAAACTTTCAAAATTATTATACGCTTTTTGTGAAGTTAAAAAAAAACACAAATTTATGACTGCCCTTGTTACATACTACGCCTATGCTTATGCGTAGTTTAGCTACGGCATAATAATATGGGGATACAGTACAGACGCAGTTGCACTGTTCACGATCCAAAAGAAATTTATCAGTATCTTAGTAAATAATATAGACAGCTGCAAACCCCATTTCAAATTCAATTCTGCCTTGTTTATATATACTTTAAATATGCAAGTTCGCTCACAAGCACAAAGACTTTTACTCTAAACGAGAAAACATACAAACAAGATACACACTCCGACACAAAACACAACTCAACGTACCAACATCCCGCTTAAAAATACACTCAACAAGCCCTTTAGTGATGATGTCAATCAAATGTACAATATGTTACCCGAAAATATAAGAGAAGAAAAAAAACTCCATTTATTCACGAACTAATTAATTACAAAAGTTAAAAGCAAATTTTATTATAGCGTCAAAGAATATTTAAATGATAAATCCTTAAAACACATAAGTTTAATACTCGTAAGCTAAATGTAAAATTATTATTATTATAAAAATAATTAATCTGAAAAAGTAAAGTAGCCCAAATATGTCTGCATGACAACATGCCAAGTCTCTACTCTTCTCTATATCTTTCCAAAATAAACTTAGTAACTGTCGGTGGTACCCAGCCTACGTAGACTACACTTGACATAAAAAGTTACAACAGCAATATTACACTCGAGAGCAATGAATCCGGGTCACTTAAAGAATCCTAAAAATCTCGGAAACTAAAAATGCTAGGTTAAAAATAGGTACTAGGTTAGGCAATAAATTGTATTTAATAGACAATGTAATACTCCTTAAATTAAGGTATTAAAACTTCTTAGTTATTGTAAAGTTATATCATAAAAAAATCAAATTTGAAAAAGGGCCACTTTCGAAGATGGAACTACGAAATTACAGCATTTGGTTTTGCTTTTGTTTGTAAACTGTCATTTATGTGGGTACATAAACCATGTTGATAGTGCTTTATATTCATTATTCAAGCTGAAATTATGTCGCTTACGCCTGAAGAATGCACCAGAATACTTACAATGCTGGAAACCGGCCGGAGTCAGCGCGATACAGCCAGGACTGTCGGTGTGTCGCTGTCAACAGTACAAAGAGTTCTCCGACGTTACGAAGAAACTGGTTCTAACCTACGCAGACCAGGAACGGGCAGAACCAGGTGTACCACAGCACGAGAAGACCGATACTTGGTGAACACCATGCTTCGAAATCGCTTTCTTACAGGAACTGAACTCACAAATCAGTTTCGACGCCTCGGAGGAAGTAACCCAAGTGCATGGACAGTAAGACGTCGGCTTGCTGAATCTAACTTAAAACCTCTTAGACCTGCAAACGGCCCTAAACTGGAGCGTGGGCATCGTATTTCAAGACTAAGATATGCCCAGAGCCACGTAAATTGGAGTATTGAAGATTGGTCAAAAGTTATGTTCTCCGACGAATCAAAATTTATGCTCTACAAGCACGATGGAAGACACAGAGTGTATCGAAGACCAGGGGAAAGATTCAAGCAAGCATGCATCGAAGAAAAAATAGCCTACGGTGGTGGGTCTGTACTTGTGTGGGCCGGAATTTCTTCTGAAAGTCACACAGAGCTGGTGATCATAGAAAACGGCTCTTTAACTAGCGAAAGATATGTGGAAGAAATCCTCAATGATCACGTTGGTCCATTTATGGTCAATTTAGGTGAGGATGCTATATTTATGCATGACAATGCCCGACCTCATACAGGTAGGATTGTGAATGACTACCTTCAAGAGATAAACATTACTCGTATGGAGTGGCCAGCGCGCAGCCCGGATATCAACCCGATCGAGCATGCTTGGGACGAGCTAGGCAGATGCGTAAAACAACGAAACCCTCCCCCAATCACGCTTCGTGAGCTCAAAATTGCTCTCACAGAGGAATGGGAGAATATTCCCCAAAATCGTATAAGGAACTTGGTGTACAGCATGCCAAACCGCGTAAACGCAGTAATGGAAGCACGAGGAGGCAATACGAAGTATTAAAATTCAAGAAAATCGTAATAAAGTTCAAAAATTTCATGATTCCTATTTTTGTTTTAAGGAGAGATCAGCAGTTTTTTTCTTTATGTAATTTTGTGTTAATAAAATGTATGGTGACTCATATTTTTTTTACTTTCATTTAAGGAGTATTACATTGTCTATTAAATACAATTTATTGCATTAACCTATCATTTTTAGTTTCCGAGATTTTTAACATTCTTTAAGTGACCCGGATTCATTGCTCTCGAGTGTATTTGAACAACATATAGCATCTAGAGCCTATCGTCCACAACACTACTCAGTAACGTGTTACAAACTCAAATCACTATTGAGTAACCACTAGTATTTCAATGGCGGTCCGTACACGACGCAACTTATTAATACGTTATTATCTACTTAGTTTGTGGTTTGCATGGCCGTTTTGCGTGGATCTTTTAGGGTTCACTAGTCAACAAGGAACCCCTACAGTTTCACCATTTCCGTCTGTCTGTCTGTCAGCGGCTTAGATCAGAGACTTATCAATTATAACTTATAAAACTTATCTTGACATATTAACCACGCCGACAAAGTGGTAAAAAAAAAAATGAAAAAAAAGTTGAAATCTATGAAAATGACACTGATGGTGATAAATATGAAAATTTTCACTGCCGCCATCTTGAATTTACATTTTGACCTCACTATCAGCTTTAGCACCTTCGAAAACTATGAAGACGAAAACCCTGACGAAAAATTTGATTTTGATTTTGTCCAAATTCCACTTTCACTCCGGCATGCAGTGTACTCAGAACGATGTGTACAATTTTATCCCACGATACTGTAATCACTTTAGTCTTTTCTTTTGTTTTTTCTTACGGTGTCCCCTGCCTTTCTCTTTCTTTCTCTTTGAATTAGAAGAAGACAGTGGCAACTATTAACACTTTTTAGCGCCACGAATTCTGAAAATTTATCCCGAAACTTAATTCCAAAAATTTTTAGGGTGCCTCTCACTTAAAGAGGGTTTTTTTTTCCCGTCTATCCCATGGTGTGGGATATCGTTGGAAAGGTCGTTCAAAAATATCGTGAGTACGTGAAAATCATTTTTGGATTCAAGGATCCGTTTGCGAAATATTTAGCTTTAAGGAGCTAATTTTTGTTAGTCAAGTGCCAGCAAAATATTCAGGGCAGTAGTATATAATAGAGAAGGTAGATCTCTTTCGTTATTATCAGACATATTGAAACTACTGTGGGCGTACTATGGGTAGTGTTGGTTATTGCGCAATATAAAAACCGTTTTAGTTCAGATCAAATTATAATTTACGATCAAATTAATCACACTAGAAATTGTAGGTACACGACACAACTATACGGAACGCGCGACAGTTTCTAAACATGCTCACTGCGTGACAGCCACCAACGAACTCTGCTAATCCCCGGTCGAACGTTATGTTGTAGACTTTATTGAGCGCCGCTCGGCGGCGCTGGCGCCGAGTTTAGTCAAATCATTGACGTTTCCGATATAAACAGGGTGGAATTTTTAAACCTAATCTGGAGAAAAGTACATAAAATACTGGAGATAGCAAATTTTACTCAAAGGGAACATTCCTTTATTTTTAAAAAGAATCAAATCTCCATTCAAAGATTTTCCACTATTCGGGGATCGAACAGGCTGAAATCGGAAAAAATAACAACATGTAATTTTATGGGATCAGTGGATAGATTTAATCATAAGAATCAAATCTCTCTAACAAATATGATAAATCAAATGAAAGGAAAACCATAAAATCTCATCTAAAATCTTCTACGGAATGTATGGGAGAACATGTTAAGTTTGTTCTTGGGATAAATCCTTCCCAACTACGAAACCCTTTATTGTTCGTGGTCTGACACGCACTTGGCCGGCGGCATAGCGCGACGTCAGGCTAGCGCTCTAACGTACAATTACACATTTTATTTGGTGAAGCCTTTAATCTTTCAGTATCAATTCCTCTATGCCTATTTATCTAAATAATATGTTTAACACAACGTCTCTCATAATAATTATGATCATGTCAACTTTCTCTTTAATTAACGGTCTCTAGATTTTCCAAGTCTGAACTAAAGAGCAACAAGCATTGAAACTGCGTCGGTAATTACCAACTTGGACAAACACGTTCTAACTTTGTGGAACAGTTAAATGGCATTAAAAGTGACGATTCTAAGCATAGAATCGTCACTTTCAAGAAAATCCTAGTCCAACTCTCAAGAAAAGCATCTCTTGAGAGTTGGACTAGGATTTTCTTGAAATGGCATTCGTGTTGAGGGTTTTGTAAGTATTTAAATATTATGACAGGTCCATAATGAGGGTAATATTACTAATACTAACACTTTAAAACTTTTACGGAAGTATAATATTAAAACAAACACAATGACACAAAAGAATGAAAACAAAAACAGTCGAGAAATGTCGTGGGACATCCGGTTATAAATGGTTTAAAAGTAAAATCTACCGACGGCCAGGGGAACGGTTTATTCCAGCTTGTTTTGAGGGAAAAGTGCCGTTTGGCGGTGGATCTGTTATGATTCGGGCTGGAATCTCTTCAGAGAATCGCACGGAGTTAGTGCTGATAGAAAATGGTACGCTAACTAGTGCAAGATATGTGAAAGAAATTCTTAATGAGCATGTCGGCCCATATTTAATTAATTATGGGTGAAAATTCAATATTCATGCATGACAACGCCGGGCCACATACAGATCAAATTGTAAATTAGTATTTTCAGAACGTTGGCATTAATCTCTTGGACTAATCCGCGAGAAGCCTGGACTGGAATCCAATTGAACACGCTTGGGACGAACTTGGGAGGTGTGTCAGAAATCGAAACCCCGCCCCAGCTTCACTTCGATACCAGAAACATGCGTTAGTTGAAGAATAGACCAATATTCCGCAACATCGTATAAGCAACTTAATAAACAGCATGCCCAATCGCCTGGTAGCTGTGTAAAGAGCCCGTGGAGGCAAAGTATTAATTTAGTTTTGTAGTTCGTTTTTGTGTTGTATGTGAGGTGTCAACCATTATTATTTCAACGTAAAAGTTAGAGATTGTTTTGTGTATTTTTCTCAATTAAGTAAGTGTTTCCAACATTTGGTATTTATTAACTGGTAAATTATCTACAATATACAGGTTCATTCATGCCACTAACTCTATTATTTTAAGAGTAATTTCAGTTTTTTGTACTGACCCGTATTCTTTGTCTGCGAGTGTATTTTCGATATTCCTCATAATCATAATAATTGTAGTATTATTGTATGTTAAATCATTGCCGAAATGTCACAACTTGACACGAACGTCTTGAAACTATATCAAAATAACTTTTAGCTTTAAAATTTCAAGGCCTGAAAATCAGTACAAAACAGCCCAATGTTCAAGATTTTCTTCCACGTGCAAACTAGTTAATACCAGCGATGAAACTTTAGAGCTAGTTTTTATTCAAAATGTAAACTTTCTCTGAATATTAACTGTGTGGGTAGGACTGTAAGGTTATCTTAAGTTTCAACTTATGTACATAAAAAGAGGATCGTAGCGTAGTTACTGACTTGAAAGAGCAGGGTAGTTGAGAGTATGTCATGCTCACTTAATGTCTCGCTGATGGTGGCGAGTGTGTTGGATCATTCGGTTTCCTACAAAATGGTTGAGCTGGGTGGTGCTGATCCACGCGTCATGTTCGTGAATGGGCGCCGTCAGTTGAGACTGGTCATCTCTTATCTGCCAGGGCTTATTTTTAATCTTATATTATTAATCGTTTTTTTTTTTTTTTTTTACATTGTTCTCACATATAGAATCAACAAGAGTAATATACCCAGGATTTTGTAAATTCTATATTTAAAAGAGTGTCCTTGGAGTTTCTTGCCCGTTCTTCTCCATAGAGATCTACGTTTTGGAATGGGCAACTAGCTTTAACTTTCTGACTAACTGACTGACTCTTTGACAGTTCAAAAGTGCCTGTAAATTGTTTAATTGAAATAAATGCTTTGAGTTTGAGGTTGAGTTTGAGGTTGAGTTTGAGGTTGAGTTAGCATACAAGTTCGTCGTTTTCGTTGATATTTGACTTAAAATTGGGATTATTTGTATTTTTGGTGTCAAGTTTTTTTGTATATTAATAGATAGTTTTTTTTTTTTTAATAAGTTATCTAAATCCAACATTTGTGGATCTTTCACAGTCCTTACGGGTCCTCAGCAGCCCGACAGTCTGATAACCAGTCTTACCAGCATAATCAGCCTATAATGTTTCCACTAATGGGACACAGGCCTATTCTCTGTGAGAAGGAGTGGGCCGTAAACCCGCCAGGTGAGCCTGGTGCGGGTTGGTGGGTGTCACATGATATGTCTTCGAATTTTTAGTTCTAAGACATGCTGGTTTCCTCACTATGTTTTCCACCACCATTTTTAGAGCAGTGGTGATTAAATGATGTACACAAAGTAAGGCGCCTGTCCGGGTTCGAACCTAGGACCAACAACTCGTAAGTCACAGCCGTTACCTCTCGGTCAGTGATGTTTAAAGATACTATAAATGTTTCGTGCAGATAATCTACACAACGATTTGCAGTAGCGTGTACCCGTTTTACATACATTCCCTATCGAACTTGGCTTGGTAGATATGAGAATAATTTGGTGAAATATTTTACTTTTTTTTTGCCTATTTTTTGGACCGCGGTATAATCAAATATCGTCACAAGTGCAGGTGAGAAGAGGCTCTGCAATGATATAATATAATAAACAACATTTGTATAGTCAGCCACAAAAGTTGATTCCATAAAATTGATTTTTGAACCTTAATAATTATTATTGTGCTAAATATTTAATAATTATCGGAACAGAAATAAAATTTAAAGAATATAAACTCTTAGTTATTATTTCAAATTCTGAGATACAATGTATAGAAAAACTTAGTGTCAAGACGTTTCGCTGACCATACCAATCGAGACAAAACTTCTCTCTAGCAGAAAATTATATGACCCGTCTTTCAATCTCCGGTCCGTTTCCATATATTCTTTATGCTACGTTACGCCAAAAACGGTCCCGACAAACAGATCTATTTTCATCCGACTTAATTACTCGGGTAACGACCGGGATTAAGGGGGAGGCTTAAATTTCGACACAAACACATGTCCGTTTTCAGTTTCCCCCGGTTTTTCTTTACATAATCTGTTGTGAGCGAGCGTCATCTTTTAAGTGAGTAACTTTGGTATTAAAATAGGTTGTTTTGATTAAATTACCTTACGTAGGCTTTGGTAAGTTTTTATTTTTAAACAAATAATTATAGTCGGTACCAACCATACTGTGTCCTCTCACTAAATATCTATTTGTAATAATAAAAATAAAAAAATGGCAACGATAATCGTTAAGTGTACAAATCATAATAATTACGAGCGGGTCATAAATACTTGTTTGCATTACATAATTAATTGGTTTAGTAATATTAATTTAGTAATAAACCTAAGTAAGACGAAAATAATGCAATTTCATCAACGCACCGAAAACCCAGATGTTAGTATTGCTTACCAAGGCTGTAAGATTGAGGAAGAGAGTCAGGCGAAGTTTTTAGGAATAGTAATTGACAGCAAACTCACCTGGAAACCTCATGTTGAAGTTGTGTGCAAAAAACTTAGCAAATCTGCGTATGCTCTCCATCAACATTCAAAAAAAGTCTACCGTCAGGCTCTTTTATCGGCGTACCATGGACTGGTTGCCTCGGTTTTGCGGTATGGCATTATTTTCTGGGGGCAGTCTACCGATAAGGAACGGGTATTTAGAATGCAAAAGCGATGTATAAGGTCAATGTGCGGCCTTAAAACAACAGATAGCTGTTTTTCCTATTTTCAGTCTTTAAAAATTTTAACTTTTCCTTCTTTATACATTTTTGAAACAGCTCTATTTGTAAAAAACAATCCACAATTATTTGAAAAACTGTCAGTAGTACGAAAAAATCCGATACGAACTCAATATGTAAACAAACTATGTCAAGTGAAATGTAAAACCGCACTTTTTCAGAAAAGTTTTTTTGGTATTGCTTCACGTATTTATAATAAAGTACCTGATGTAATAAAAAATATGACTGTAGTAAAATTTAAAAGGACACTAAACCAAATATTAATAGAGAAAAGCTATTACAAAATTGATGACTTCCTTAATGATAAATCTCTGCACTGATTGATGAAGTACTATTATGATTGACATCTGTATTCCTGTTCTGACAATTTTTATTCTTATTGACACTGACATACTTTATAATTTACAGGAATTTATTCATTTATTTTTATTTTTACTGTAAAAATGTCACTACTGATAATAGTCTGTTTTTTTGTATTTTTTTTGTAATTCTAAGGATTTGACATTTATATTCATTCAGTATCAATAGAATCTGTTTAATTTTGGATCTCAATATTATTTGCATGCCCATGAGACGGTAGAATTATGGAGGACTACTTTTTTAAGAAAACATCTATGTACCAATTACCCATGTTTGCAAAAATAAATGATTTGATTTGATAGTTATCAGAAATGATCGAATCCTGAATGAGTTACAGCTCATTAGAGTACAGATTATATATATGGCCTATTTTCTTGGCTTTGGGCTGATAATAATGATGGTCATGATGAATTAAATGCCAAATTCTGCAAGAAGGTAAAGAATGCATGAATGTAATGACTCTACAGATTAAAATGAGTAAATGGTCTATTCTCATCACAAAAAAAAAAACAATGACGACACCCACTTCTTAAATCTGTTCTGAAAAGAGAATTGTAAATGTTAAGAGGGAACAGGGCCTGCGATTCTCCATACAAATGTATTCCCCTTTTTCTTCCTGAATAATGCCTCTAGCGCAATCATTTTGATCAAGGTCTGCTGAAGACACGTCCCTGTTATTTCCTTTTTTTCAGCAACTTATTGGTAATGAAGATAAGACACTTCAAAAAATACAAAAATGCCCCATTTTTACCGCCGTGATTAGAGGACTACCAAACAAATTCGAAAGTTTTTAATATAAAAGAAAATGATAGGAACCTAGACATACTGTTTCTTAAAATTTAAATATAAAAAATAATTGAATTAGCTCAGTTTTCGAGGAGAAAAAAGGGGAATACAAAACGTCGATGTCGTCAATTTTTTTTGTGAAATAATCGGTCTGAGCTGCAGCTGTCCCTATCTCACTTAAGGTATGACGATGGCAATAGTTTCTTTAAATACCTATTTCTCGAATTTCTCGCAAGCCCTGTTCCCTCTTAACGTGTTGAGTTAGGTG
Source organism: Xanthia togata (assembly GCA_963853775.1). Lineage (NCBI taxonomy): Eukaryota > Metazoa > Arthropoda > Insecta > Lepidoptera > Noctuidae > Xanthia > Xanthia togata. The sequence continues at coordinate 2,046,149 of OY970797.1, read as the reverse complement.
ATTAGTACAGAAGCTTGTCATAACATTATTTTTTCCTGTCGTTTGGGGTTAAAAATAGCGTCAGCGGCACGCTATTTTTAATAATATATAATTCCTTTTGTGGGTGTGACGACTAATTGGTAATTATGTCATGTGGGAAGTACTTACTATTCATTTCGGTAAATATCGTTAAAAATCAGAAAGTTGTTTTTGTAATACTCCACGTATCGGTACCACTTATTCCCTCGCGGAAATAGATAACACGGGTTTTGATTCACGAAGTGAAAAACAAAGGGATGCTGCTTTATAATAAAACATACTACCGCAGAAAATTATGCGGAAACAGCTAAGTAGATTGAAATGTAAAAAATTGACACTATTTAGTGACCCGCCTATCAGTCTGGCAGCGGGACATAACTGTCAGGTTGCTTCACTGTCACGTTGCGTTGAAAGACGTACTTGACATGCATGTTGCACGCGGACCGTACCCGAAAGCCTCATTCGCTTTATGGCACAAGTAGCGATAATTACTTGATTCTGGATCCATCCCGGTCTGTCGGAAGCATATTTAAGTAAAACAAGGGAAGTGTGGGTGTAAAGGTACACATTTGCCTAATCCTTCGAGGATTACAGGCGTGATTTTGTGTGTTTTGTTAGCAAAATTTTATAAACCTTCGTATTCACCATGTAATTTTTACCTATAAATATTAAGAATAACAATGTTGTGAAAAAGATAAATTCCTCACTTTTGAACATCAAACAATGTACATAATTGCTTTATTTAGTTATGAAAGTATCCCTGTCAGTATATTGAATTTCTAATTCAGTGCTAGTCTTGTGTCAAGTCCACGTGCTAAAACAATGCCCTAGAGCTAGGCTGGCTTTATAGCCACTTTGTCCTCCAAAGAAAATTTGCTACGTATAAATCTGATCAAGACAAATATTAGTATTGACTCCGGGTATTTGTTCCACTCGATGTTTGTTCACGTAATTTGTTTTCGTAATATCTTCAGCAATGTAGGCATACTTATTCTTTGCGGTAATTGTTTACATTCGAAGCATTCTTATCTAGAAATCAAACATTAATAAATTAATATTATCGGTCCTATTTCAATATCAACGTAGCAATATTTTGTACAACATAATATTGCTACCTACTGAGGAAGAGTTCATTTTTGGCTCTGCATGGCACAAATTAGTACAATGCCAAAAAGGACCCTATCAACCCTATTAGCCTTAAAGTTTGCATAAATTACCTACATAACAGATTGTATTTAATGAAAATGAAGTGAAATTAAAACTTTAATGTCCAGATATAAATTCACATACAACTTTCAATAAATACACAACTATATCACGTTATAAACATACCATAGGGGTCTCCTTTGTTTCATCGAAAAGAAATTGTCAAATTATCACTTCCCAAACAATTTTCCGCATAATTTAATTTGCCAAATTATTACTTACCAACAAATCCTTTCACAAATAATTGTAACGAAAACCTAATGTTTGGCAAGTGAACGTTTAAACAATAACTTGTTAACCAACTAGTACTTTTACCAATTTTTTTATAGTCAATTATTTCAGTTGGAATAACACATTTACGCCAAATAAAATTTGATCAAATTTGATAAGCCTTCTGCCAATCCTCTCCAAAGTCTTTGAGAAGCTACTGAGGTACAGAAGGGTCTCCCTTGTTTCATCGAAAAGAAATTACCAAATTATCACTTCCCAAACAATTTTCCGCATAATTTCATTTGCCAAATTATTACTTAGCAAAAAATCTCTTCACAAATAATTGTAACGCAAACCTAATGTCTGGCAAGTGAACGTTTAAACAATAACTCGTTTACCAACTAGTAATTTTACCAATTTTTATGTAGTCAAATATTTCAGTTGGAATAACTCATTTTACGTATAATAAAATTTGCCAAATATTTAGTAGCTTATTTAAAAATAATTAATCTCGTCTAACTAGTTCAGTTTCAGGTAGCCTGTTATTTTTCCATATTTTCTTTCAAAAGTAATCTAGTTGTTTCTGGAACTCGCCGGCCGCTGCCGTGGCACCGCTCGCTTCGCTCGCTCGGCTCGTGCGTAGAAGGTCACAGTTTTAACCTAACCTAACCTTTATATTTTTTGTCATAATAAATCATTTGACCAAACGTTTATTGTCTAAAGATTGTTTACTGTAATAAATCATTTGATTAAAGACCAAATGCCTAAATGACATTATCCTTGATAATATTCTGCCAAGTAAAAATTTGGCCAAATGAAAATGTGCGTACTAAAATTATTCCAAACATTGCATTGGTATAAAAAAAGGTTTCTAAAATTTGTTTGGGTAGTGAAATTTTGGCAAAATCTTTTCGGCAAAACGGCAGGATCCCGGTACAGAATATTACCAATTCTAAATAATGAGAAAATTATTCCCGACGACCAATTTGGCTTCAGACAGGAGCACTCTACTACTGAACAAGTCCATCAAGTCTACGATAAGACAAGGAAAAGCCTAGAAGAAAAGCTTTACTGCTCCTCAGTGTTTCTGAACATCCAACAGGCCTTCGATAGGGTTTGCCACAAGGGCCAAGGGCTACAAGCTGAAAATCAACCTTCCCAACCAGTATTACTCATTAATGAAATCCTATTTGTTGGACAGAATATTTCAAGTAAAAGAAGCAGATGCGATGTCGCGATTCTACAATATCACTGCTGGAGTACCACAAGGGTCGCTACTGGGACCGGTGTTGTACACATTGTACACTGCTGATCTCCCGCAGAGTGATGGGGTTAGGTAATACGGGCTGGTTTCCGCAACTCCACGTCAAAGCGCGTATTTTGCGTACAGGAGTGATGGGGTTACTACAGCAACATTTGCTGATGACACCGCAATACTGGCAGGCCACACAGATCCTGCTATGGCCTCAAATATGCTGCAAAGGAGTCTCGACAAAATAATCACATGGCTACAAAGGTGGCGGATAAAGACGAGCACAAGCAAATCGGTCCACGTCACATTTACGCTGCGAAAAGGTGTCTCTCCACCTGTACATCTTGAGAATGTCACGCTATCTCACAACGTCAGCGTCAGATACCTAGGTTTACATCTCGACCGACGCCTAACGTGGAAGAAACATCTTAAGATCAAGAGACACGAACTTAATATCCGTTACAAGAACTTACACTGGATCATGGGACGAAATAGTAAACTGAGTATCGACAACAAACTTTTAATATATAAAGTGATCTTAAAGCCAGCGTGGCTTTATGGAATTCAACTCTGGAGAAGCGCCTGTAACTCAAGCATTGGCATCATACAGAGAATGCAAAATGCTATTTTGAGGTCAATTAGTGGCGTTCCTTGGCTTGTCACGAACGCTGAAATACACAAGGAGTTATCAATGAATACTGTCAAGGACGAGATCATAAACACTACAAAAAAAATACCAGGAAAGGCTGGAAAGGCACCCCAACGATCTGGCTGCCGCACTGAAAACGAGAAGTTATGTGAAAAGACTTAAAAGAAAAGACATCGTGTAGTCCACCCACACCTTTGTGGACACAAGTATGAATATGGAGTAGATGGCTCGCTGGAGTCATGCTCTTCCGCCAATGTTTCCCTTGTAACTCGGCCCTTAAGTATTTTACAGTAATTAATTGGAAATAAGCTGATGATGGTTTCTATTTGAACTAAACTTACTCACCACCGTGCTAAAGTAATTTTATAGGGTATTTAGGGGGAGCCACTAATGATGATGATGATGATGATGGGACTCCCTTTTCCGCACTTAGACTCACATTTGGTCCGTTGTGCGTGGGGATACTGGCTAACAGAGCCAGCCTTTCTTCGCCCAAAAGCACAGAAGCCTCCTGGGGGCTTCACAGGCTTCGCGGAGTGACCTCACTGTTCCGAGGATTTCTTCCCGTTGAGAAGCCACTGCCTCGCACTCCAGGATAACGTGGGCGGCTGATTCCTCGGCGTCAAGGCAGCCCCTGCAAAGGGGGCTATCTGTGGCGCCTATGTTGAAAAGATGTTTGTTGAGGGGGTAATGGCCCGTAATTGTTCCTATAATTATTCTAAGGTTATTTCTACCCAGGTTGAGAAGTTTTTTGGTTAATCGCGGGTCTAAAATTGGTAAAGCCAATTTTGACTGTCTACAGTCTGTTGCCCGTGACCATCTGTTGTTATGGAGTTCGGTCGATCTTTGGCGAATCCACGCACGAAATTTTGAGAAAGGCAGAGGGAGAAGTGGGTACGGGCCTAGTACTTCCATATCAGAGCCTCTCTTCGCAAGTTCATCAGCGGCATCATTGCCTAAGGATCCACTATGCCCTTTGATCTACTGGAGGGTAATGCGATTAAACTTCGATAAACTTTCCAGAGCTAAATGGCACTCAAAAATTAGTTTATTATTAGTTTGTTTGTTTTCTAAAGCTTTGAGCACAGATAGGCTGTCGGATAGGAATTTAATGCCGTAGTCCCGGATGCCTAAGCGCTTTACTGCTGTTGCGGCTTGTGTTAAGGCAACACATTCACATTGGAATATCGAACTGTGTGTGCCTAGTGGTATGTGCAGGTTAAGGTTGAGGTCAAGGGAGTGTACTCCAGCACCTGAGCCGTTTTGTGTTTTTGAGCCGTCTGTGTAGATGCGCACTTCATGGGCTCCTGACTGATCCTTTTCCTCCTGAACTGTTTGTATAGTATAGTTTTTGTTGAACAAGGGTTGGTTTGGTGTTCTATCACACGGGGCAGCGATGAGAGGTTGGTACTCAATCGCCCGGTCCAGGATATTAGCGTGTGGACTGGTGTGGTTTTTGCCCCATATGCCCAGATGCATTAGCCTGATGGCAGCTAGCGCCGCCTCCTGCTGTATGTACAGGTCAAGGGGAGTTAATTGAAGGGCTATCTCCAAGGCTGCTGTTGGGGTGGTTCTCATGCAGCCAGTGGTAGCCGTACAGGCCAGTCGTTGGAAGCGTTGTAGTCTGGTAATGGTGGTCGAGAGTTCAGTCCTCGTCCACCAAACCAGAGCGCCATAAGCCAACATTGGCCTGATTACCGCTTTTTATAACCACAGAGTTATCTTCGGAGAAAGCCCCCATGTTTTCCCTAACATTCTTTTACATTGGTAGAGTGCAATTGTGCTTTTATTAAGTTTGTAGTCGAGGTGCTTGTTCCAGAGCAGTTTGCTATCAAGGATCACCCCCAAGTACTTGACTTCGTCTTTAAGTGTTAGTTCTGTGTTGAAGAGTTTTGGAAGCCTATGGGGTCCCAAAGTTCTCTTGTTGACAAACATTATTAGTTCTGTCTTCGAGGGGTTAAACGATAGCTCGTGCTTCGAGCACCAGCTCTCGATTATTTTGAAAGCCCTTCTCATGAGATCACATAAGATGCCCTCAAATTTCCCCGAGATCAGAATTGCTATATCGTCCGCGTATCCCACCGAGTACAGACTGCTGGCGTTGAGCTCTGCAATGAGCTCATTTGCGACTAAATTCCACAGCAGTGGTGACAGCACCCCACCCTGTGGGCAGCCTCTACTCACGATACCTCTCGTGGTGGTGTTCACGGTAAATTGAATGGCACGGTATTTTAACATGTTATTGATCCATTCTATGAGTGTACGCGCAACACCGTGCCTGGCAAGTGCCTGTACGATGCTGACGAAGTTTGTTTTGTCGAAAGCACCTTCTATATCAATGAAGGCGCCTAGGGTTGGGTTTTTGGCTTTAAGAGCATTTCCAATGCGTGAGACTACGCTGTGGAGTGCTGATTCGGTTGATTTGCCTGCACAGTAGGCGTGTTGATTCGGATGGGGAGCCACTAAATTAATATACCTTTTCCTGACACTACGGCATTCACCCAAACAACTAATCTCCGTTCCTAGTGGTATTGGTGAACACCAGTAAGGAGACAATAGCAGTTTCTCAGAGTCGCTATAGCGAGTCCGTGAGGCGAACCACTTAATAACCTCTAGCTCAATCGTACACGTATGACCTATTTGGGCTGTGCTCTTAAGGGGAAAATAACTAATATGCTAAGCAAATCCCGAGACACAATATCCTTACAATTTGGACTGTGCTCATAAGGGGAAAATAACTAATATACTAAGCAAACCTGAGACACAATATCCTTACAACAACTGGTGTTACCACAAAAGCCCTAACTCTCTCATAGGTTAAATTATAATATTACGCAGATAACAATCTCAGTAAACCTTGAGTTGAACTCTCAGTTGACGGATTCTCCGTCCTTGGCTTCGCTGACAGGAGAAACCTGTCAACACACGCGAACGTGGCCTACGGACAAGATGGTGACGCTTTCGTTACCTGGAGTGGCGAACTTCCCTAATCACCTGGATTCGGCTAGGTAAGGCCTTCCTGAACGTTGGATGACCACACCGCAAGGGATAACCTTAAAGCCGCCTGCGCTCTGATGGATTTCTAATCACACAACGGCGCAACACCAAGGCATCTAATCGCGCATAGCACCAATATTAATAGAGAGGCTAGCATAACAGCCAGACTTGTAACAACGTCCTCGTGTCAGAACACACATACAAGACCTGGGCTATAGACTATCCAGCAAGAACAAAGCAAATGGTAAATACTCACAGGATTCAGCTTTTGCTGGACATATTAAAACCCCATCGGGTTATTTGGACACATCCCGATCGTCTTCGGATTAAGTCCCTCTCAATCAGCCTTTAGGCTCGTGTTCGTCCAAGCACGGACGCCGTCCTTTATCCCTGTACATAATAAGAGTCTATGCTTTATCCTATATTACTATACTCTTTGGCTTTATCCAAACCAATCTGACAGTTTCTAGAATAATCTTTCACAGACTATATAGATTTGTTATCGATTTTTATCTTCAATTAACCAAACATTGTTTTTGATGTAAAATATGGTAAATTATGTATGATTGTTTATTTATTTTAATTAACCAATAAACTTGTAATTAATTTATTAGAACACAAAGACACCAACGCCATCTTGTGTCAGATAAACAACCATGACATTAGTCTGCCGATAACCACGACAGGTTTTGCTTCTTGGTGCGGTCAATGACTTCTACTTTACTTTTGCAACGTCACAACCTCCAAATGGATAGCGGATTGCAACAAAAAAAAAATTGTATCGTCTGATTTGAATTTACTGTCTGTTTTTTTTTCTATATTTAGGTTCTATATAATCTAGTCGTTTCTGGCAGGATGTCACAGTTTTAACTTAACCTAACCTAAGCATTTTTAACCTGACCAAACGTTTATTGTCTAAATATTGTTTGCTTTAATAAATCATTTGACTAAAGACCAGATGCCTAAATGATAATATCCTTGATAATATTCTGCCAAGTAAAAACTTGACCAAATGAAAATGTGCGTACTAAAATCATTCCAAACATTGCATTGGTATATAAAAAGGTTGCTAAAATTTGTTTGGGTAGTGAAATTTTGGCAAATTCTTTTGGCAATACGGCAGGATCCCATACCATAGATTTAACATATTCACATTACACACATGATATCAATCAGGTAATCGGCGAGTGATAGGACTGTGGCTTTATATGGGGCTGTGGTTCCATTCTCGTACCGCAGCCACCAAAGGATTCCATCGACCGACTTCTCAGCAGCGCCTGCCGAGCTGTACACAAAATATCGCGCCACAATGCGCAATGGCCACATTTTGCCAATTTAGGTGATCAATGCTCATTTATTTATCTAAACTTTTTACACTCTAAAAAAGTACAAAGGCGGACTTAATGCCTTAGGCATTCTCTACCAGTCAACCAAGGGTGGTGAACAGATTAGACGGCAGGTGCTTTGTTTGAGAGGAACAAAGAAAAAACATTTTTATTAAAATATTCAACCTTTTTTTTTTCACTTGTTTGAGAATTGAGGGGCTTATTCAGACTAGGATAATAATATAGGTATGTATTATATGTAAATATGTATGTATGTGTATGTAGTTTATAACCTATTTATGTACTGTTGTATCTATTTTAGCTATAATGTCACTGACACTGTCCGTCTGTCTGTCTGTCCGTCTGTCACCAGGCTGTACCTCATGAACCGTGAATAGTTAGACAGTTGAATTTTTTGCACAGATGATGTATTTCTATTGCCGCTATAATTTTTTTTACTAAAAACAGAATATTTCAATATTTAAGGGTATATATTGTGCTCCCGTAAAACAGCCATGACTTTTTTGCCGTTTTTATAGATAAATGGTACGAAACCCTTCGTGTGCGAGTCCGACTCGTACTTGGCCGGTTTTTTTTCTCTGATGGTGAATTGTCAACTTCTGCCGCTCTGGGCGGAACAGGAGGGTGTGACAGACTCACCATAACATCACGCCTGTATTCCCCGAAGGGTTAGGCAGTGGTGTACCTATAGTACACCCACATTTCGCCAGTTATGTTTAAGTCCCATGTAATAGGGGGCGAGCCTTGCCTGTACGTTGCCAGGGGCCACGATATCCCTTTCGGACTTTCCCGCAACCCCTTCAGTTCTGCTGATATTTCTTTGAGGCGCGCGTGAAACACAACGCTCCGTCGACCCGGGCCTGGTCCTTATCGGACGGCGAGCTACCCATTGCTTACTGTCCGCAAGCCCGCGCCTACGGTGGCCGGAAATTGGCTATTGATTCCCGACGCCCAGGGCGTCTCCTGCGGCGGCTAGGGGCGTGAGGGCGCGAAGTTTCCGTCTCCCTCACGCGTTCCGCCTCCTCCTTCGCGAGCATTACTGCTTCGCAGAAGGAAGTGACGGCCTCCCATGTCCTCTCACTCCATACCATAGCCTAACCTGAGTCAGACGGAAGGTGAAGACGCCGTGGCGCCTCTCTAGCCACTCTAGACTTATCGCCGCAATAGTCCGCCTGTATCTGTATCTTTTTGTGTGCGAAAATTGTCAACAAATAATAATATTATACTGGATTCACATTTTAAAAATTGCCTATTTACAACCTTGAGGATCAAAATTACATACTCGTATATCTTACGCGTAACTATTTATCGCAAGAGCTTCTACATTAAATATTAATTTCGTTTAGTACCAAATTCACAATAAATATAAAACAAATAAAAACCCCACCTGCTGTGCTACATTCCATGTCCTTTGAAATGTACAATAATTCTACAAAATGAATAAATATTTGCAATTAGTGCATGTTATCTAATTTAGTACTGATATAATCCTAATATCGCAAACAATAGTATTTGAGAAATGCCTTTATCAGTACAGAGAAAATAACTCCCATTGTGCTTGATAATGCGACCGCTATTCTCACATGGGAACAAATAAATTCCTCAGAACTATTGATAGTTAGATAATAGGAGTATTAAATAGAACGAATTGCGTGAGTTTTGTCCATTTATTGACGAGTAGAACAGATGCTCATATTGCTCATTTTTTGTTGACGATTTCATACTATTAAATCCTGTTTTCTTTAATATGTTATCTTTCACTGTTGCTTAGTGGGGACTTAGGTTAAGTAAAAAAGTTGCTTAATTTAAATGTAAGAAACTCTCCGCATTTTAGTATAAAATTGACTCTTAAATCTTAGACCTTCCAAAACAGTTGCGTTAGTTTTTAGCATAATAACTTTCGATTTTTTCATTTTAAACATAGCTAAGTATCAAAAGAACATAAACGAGTATATCTATGAATTTTAGCACTCATTTCTAGACCGCTGATGCCTTGAACCAACGATCAAATCAAACTCGACCGAACCACAGCGCATCGCATTTCAATACAAACATTGCGATTTGGCCCGCCTGTAGTGTGCGATGGTTCAAAATAAGATTTTATACAAGAATTTTTGGATTTCGTTGAGGCCCTCCTAAATCTCCTTCAGCCTTACGCGGACGCGTTTACAAAATTGATGTGTGGGTCATTCTCAGGAGACTCATTATTTGGTTGACTTCGGTGACATTTTTTTATTTTTTTATTTAGGCATTATTAATGTAAAATATCAAATCTAGAGTTAATTTAAATCATATTAGTAGAAGAGGGAATCGTATAGACCGAATGGATATAAAGAGATTTCTTTTTTTTTAAATGGTGTCCACCGAAGTCATTATTCAGTGAATGTTTTTTTTTTATATTATATTAACTGCCTATGAAAATATGGTCTGTAAGAAATTGCAGTTTAATTTTACAATAAAACATTTTATTTCATCAAGACATGTCCCATTTATTCAGATTTAGGAAAAAAATACAAAAATCAACTTGGAAGGAAGCGTTAAATTATTACATTAAATTTTATTAAAAATACTAGATAGTCTTAAACTAACAATATAGGAACTTTAAAAAATCTGAAGTCTTGGTTGAGATCTAGCTTAATCACAGACAATTTACTTATTGATAAAAAAATCTCTTAAAAGTCACTTAAAAATCAGCCTTTTCAACAACATCAACAATGATATTATAGAAGGCACTAACTTATCTAATACTATTTGGATTTTTATTTAAAATATTACTTTTCCTGTTGATTTTAACGCACTTAAATTAGCTTTTAGGTATATTAAGCACCTAGCATTAAATTAACAATGTAATAAAAACTTACAAAAACGTTATAATACAGTTTTCAATCCTTAATTAAAATATATATTCCTCGCCCCTGCTTTCTTTGGAATTTACAAGTTTGGAGAATACTTCATTCATTACTGTCGGAGCAATATTTTCACAATCTGTCGACACATGCGTCCAGAAGCTGTCACTTTCGTGCAATCCAATGTCTAATGTTAAGGTATGGGACAAGCGCTGCTTGGTTTCATAGAATTCATCAGCAAGATCAACAGAATAGCTACTACCAGGTTGAATCAGAATATTCGATAAAATTTGAAGTTTATTAGATTTAGCTGCACCGACTCCACTCCCTTTTTTGGCTTGACTTGACTTTTTAATCAGATCGATCTTGTCCTTCTTGTTCTTGTTGGTTCTATCAGTCAGCAGTCTGTCAGTTTGCTCGCCTATGATGTATAATCCTACATGATACCCATGTTCATCTGCCTAGCCTATCTTTTTCCTTGTGCACTGAGTAAAGCTCTGGATCACTCTTGATGCGAGCTTCCCGAAGTCGTTCAGCCAACCTTTTGTTAACCAATCGATCTTCTTTTGAATCTGCCATAATCACAATACTGAAACAAAATGAGTGGTTATGAGAAAATTAAATAAACTATCTTAAAATGTAAATAAATGACTATTGATTGATTTCGGTGCACCTATTTCCACCGAAAACACCGAAATCAATGCCACTGAAATCAAAATAATTAGCAAAATTCTATATATTTTCCAAAGTAACCCGAATTTTTAATATTAATCTCATTTATTGAAATCAAATACATAAAAGACAAACTTTTATTACAATTTAAAAATATTAATTCAAATAGTTGTGGATAAAACGGATTCACCGAAAACGATTACGTACCATAATAAAAGAGTGGCACGGAGACGCACAGATGTGTTATCTTTAACACCGAAGCGGCGCTTCTGACGGTTTATATTACTCGAACAACAATTCTCGCAGTCACTAGAATACAGGATATATGAACGGATCGGTGCGCGCCACTGATATCAATTGGAAACGTCGGACGTGAAGACAACCAGTTGTCACTTGTCTACTAAGGTCTATTATTAACTATCTAGTTGTCTGTGAATACATGCAAAATAGCGCCATGTATTGGAGAAAAAAAAATACAAAATATTTTCCGCCGCAATACGGGGCTGGACGCGGCACCGAGGTCAATATTTTGAAGGTTTTTATTTTTTTAAACTAACTTTTTAATTTATTTAAAAAACAATCCTAATATTTTGATTGTACTGTTATAGAAAACAATATCAAGTTGTTAGTTATCCATTTCGTACTGGATTTCGACCCGAACACGCTTAATTGAGCCGTCTGAGAAAGACCCGGGTAGTATAGAATCGAACTACCACATTGATGACTTCCTCACGATGTTTTCCTTCACCGTTTTTCAAGCTAGAGATAATTATACAAACCCTCTACTAGTAGAACAGAGTCTACCCTTTATAGCAGAACTTTTTATGTCATAACATTATTTTGCATAACAGCGGATAGCATAAACTTAATTTCGCAGAAAATCGTTTGGCATACCTACACTTATTTATCATACATTCACATTGCTGGCCAGTGAATCGTCGGCCAACCTCAGCCACGGCGGTGAGCGTTAAAACCACCTGCTCCTCAGCTCGCGGGCCGCTTCGCCCCTCCGCGCCTACGTGGGCTTAAATTACATTCTAGGGGTATGGCTATGTGAAATCGGTTTTGCAGCGATTAGTTTCTGTCACTAACTTTTGCAGCACAACATATTGACTTTTAAGATGATATTTCAATTAATTTTAAGATTAAAAATGCAATTTTATAGTAATAACAATATGCCTAATAAAATTATTCCAAATAAAATTCTGCCATCTTAAAAGTATGCCATTGTAAATTCGGACATTATAAACATTCGGCCAAACAATAATGATATTGAATATGTTTTATGCCTTTAAACTATTCGTATAAAGAAGATTATGCCAATTGTGTTATGCCAAATAAATTTTGGAGCATCAATATTTGCCTAGGATTTGCCTAGATACCCAGTAAAAAGATGTGGGCTTTCGACTTTGGGCTTGTTTCGTTAGGGTCTCATTATAACTAACAAAACGAGCCTAAACTCGGCACCCTAGTTCTACTCGTAGAGGCGTTCCAGTTGGAGTCACCGGAGTACACATTCAGGTCACTCCATCAAGTCCCAGACGAATAGACATTTATATACCTTACTTAATTTTACCGAAATAAAGTATTATTATAAAAATCTGTGATTATAAAATTATCTTACCATATTATTGATCAAAAAAATTATATTTGTACAGCGATCTTTTTCCCAAACGAGCAACACAGGGTTCACTCACGACAGCGGCCGATTGCGGACTGAGGTTTCTCCCAAACACAAAAATAAAATAACCCTTAATGCAAACCATTACGATTCATCCGTAATAGCAAAATATATATTCTGAAATAGTTGTTGAAGAGCTATGCGAACATACTCGTAAATGTAGGGACAGCTGGTTTTTTCTTCGTGATTTCAGGTAATTTCATAGTGAAAGTTGTTCATAATGATGAGTACAATGACCCCCTTAAGAGGATGCCCATGAATTCAATTTCACCCTGTGAGTTCACTTTCAAATTGTTTGAGCGGTAAATTTTGTACCAGAGTAGCTGCAGCAATGTTCAGTACATTGCAAATATTTGGGATTTTAAATTTATTTTAATACCTTCGTAATTTCTTACCTACGCTGGTTATTCATACAGTTAAATGGTATGGTGTGTATTACTAATGACGTACATACCTAACGAATTAGATTTGCTCCAGATTTATAACGTTCAGTATGTATTGACGTAATTTTGACTCCCTCTAATTATATTCTATTCAAATGTGGTTAATTACTGCTTGAACAAGAAAGTTTAGTGGGTTCAAGTTGACTTGTGGTTTGAGCGCCTCATTCGCATAGGAGCTATTATATAAATGATGTTATGGAACTTGGTAACTTTGGAGAGAATGTAAGGGAAATAATTATGAAACTCCATGATAATTTAATAGGTACCTACTTACGCGATTGTTTATGAAGTTAGCCAAGCGTCCTAATGTCTAAATAAAAAACGAGTTTTGCATTTCAAAAGTTCGATTTGATAACAAATCTTTTATATCTTTTTATGTACAGGGTAAGCCTTTGTGCCTTTCAAAGAACCTTTGTCGTTATTGCTCCTTATATAAGTATAAATTTATTGATGTACCACGATTAATTAACAAAATATTATTATATTACGTAGGTAGGTAATTTTTTTAACTTGATCTGGATTAGGGTATCCTTTCATTCAAAATAAAACTGCGTTTTTCTTAGTCCGATAGTCTGAAGTTACTTATAACTCTAGAAGCAACAATACGATTGACCTTTTTTCACTTTTAATAATGTCTGTGTGTAGATGATGAGTACGTACGCGTGGCTACACAACAAGCTATATATTTCCAGTATAAGCTGACCTCACATTGTATGGAAATCCTATACAATACGAGATCAGCATAAAGTGGAAACTATACATTTCCACTTTATGCTGATCTTGATGTGTAGCCGTGTGTACAAATATATTATTGGATGTATCCGTTCATGCGGCGAAAAAGTTACCCGGAACATTTTCAAATTCGAGAAAAACTGACCGTAAGTTTAAGACCGTTTAAAATTGAAATTTGGACAGTACAACGTCTGTCGGGTCAGCTAGTAAGTAACAAAAATGAGATGAATAATGACAACATAATTAGATTCGCAGATGTGAAATAATGTCTCTCTTACTACCTCCATCTTCTAAAACAGATCATGTTATTCGCTAAAACAAACAATTACATAGGCATTATGTAACAACTCAATCACCCAAGCCACAAGTAAACGTATCGCAAAACGTTTCGTTAACGCAAAACAGCTAAACACAAGTTACGTAAACTGTGACTGCAGACATTTATTCGGGCTTGTTCGGGATAAATCGCATTCTTTCGTGCGACTGAAGGACATGTTGCATAGACTAGTTCGTTTATTGCGATGTTTGTTCGCGTTTATGTGGAAATAATAGTTGTTATGGTACGCCGTTTTGAGAAGCGTTTGTGAAATCGTGTTTTTTTTTTTACAAATAAAAATGATTCCATTATTATTACCTAACCACATTTTGTGGGAGATGATTCAGTTATTTTAAATAGGGTCTTTACTACGTACTGAACTAATTTTAAACAAACGAATGTTTTTACGAACGCGTTAATTTCCCGAAATTTTATTTTCATTGTTATGATTTATGAATCTACATGACGAAATAAACTTTTTAAAGTGACTCATACAGAATTGAACAAACGAATTTTTTGCAGCCCGTTAGACTTCGAAAATAAAACCAAACGCCATTTCAGATCGCAAACTAACAAAAAAATATGCGTCGCATCATGACAATTTTATCCGAACACAGTTTGGTTTTCAAGCTAGTAGCATTTTTTTAAGCCAGCCAGCATTCGAAAAATTTGTTCGATTTTTAAACGCTGCAGTCGGCTTCCGATTACTTACCACACTACGTCGTGGGTGTATTTTGTGAGTTGATTTTGACAAAAAATTGCATAAATATGCGACAGAACAGCAGTCCCGCTACGGTTTAAAAAAAAAGACTAACATTGTTGTTTTCACATTACTAGAATTTCCTTTGGCTACTTAGCTAACAAATTACTGTGATATTATAACGACTGTAATACTGAGTGGCGATAAGGTTATCACATTAAATAGTACCTACAGAGCGGTTAATATTATACTTACAAGTTGATACCTACATAATTATGTCTTTTTTAAGATTGTGATACAAAATATAACTTTATTTACTACTCAAAAAGAATCTCATTAAATTGAGATAATTATAAAATGCCTCGCGGCGACACGTTGCGCCGCGTTGCACCACGCGGCGTAGCGCGACGCATCACGAAACAGCAAGGCGTGGGGCTGCCAGCGACTTCTCGATGCGCCTCGCGACGTCGCGCTGCGTCTTGCAGCGCCGCGTTGCGCAGCGCGTAACCACTGGCCTCTTCAAGCATCGTCACGTCGCGTCACGTCTGGTTTTCAACTAACCCTAATCATAAAGTACCATTCCGTACCCGACCGCAGGTGGCAATTGCAGGAGACGTGTTATTCCAGTCGGTAGCGGTCTACGGTTCGTTCCCAAGCGGTAAACGTGTTATCTCGAAAGAATTATTAAAAAATATATATTATTATTGGCAGCACTACTGGTCTGCGCTACACGTGTCGCCTGTCACTCGCCCGTAGTTGACAATGCTAGCTACTGAAGGTATTTCATAGAAATTCATAGGAATCAGTCGGGTCACGGCAACACGTGTTTACTATTCTCAGATAGTAGTAGTTTATGGAATAAAGTTTTTACATTTTATTCTGACGAATTCATCAACATGTGCAGACATTGCCTGCAGGCCACGTGTTCCGTACGACCTTTACTGTCATAACGGAATGAAAACATATAACCAGCTCGTCATTTCGTATTGGATCTGACGGG
Organism: Xanthia togata; assembly: GCA_963853775.1. Classification (NCBI taxonomy): domain Eukaryota; kingdom Metazoa; phylum Arthropoda; class Insecta; order Lepidoptera; family Noctuidae; genus Xanthia; species Xanthia togata. Next base: position 2,030,081 of record OY970797.1, on the reverse strand, counting down.
CAATAATTCACTTAGTAAAATAAAATTTGTTTCTACTATTCAAAGGGCTTTTTGTTAAAAAACTGGCAGCCAGGACAGCCTTTTTGTTAAAAAACTGGCCCAAAAAAGACTTGAAAACAATGAAAAACATTCTAAAACTCTAATTAAAAAAAACTTTGAAAAAGGAACCCGGTATCCGATTGACTCAGATTCTTTGTCTTTTTCACAGAATAATATTAATTAATTTGAATTTGTAAAAAGAAATTTCTTTAAAATGAGTCTTTATTATTACCAAAAAAAGTTTCAAACTCTGGGGAAATTTTAGTCGCAGACACAGAGGACAGTTGTTGAATTACTTGTTACCGCATCTTTGTTGACGACAAAGATGCGGTTTTTACACATTCAATTACTAAATATATCGGACTCCTATATCACATTTTACATAAAATAAGGCGTTGAGCAAAACTTCACTAAAAAGCTAATTGCTCTTTAGAATCCTTTTTTTTTACCATTTCAATGTAGAAAATCTACAAAGTGTTTATTCTAAAAGCAACTATTTACTTTCCTCGTTTAATTTCTTCTGTTTCTGAGAAAACAATGCGACTTTCACAGAGCCTTGCGGATGACAGTAGAAGCACAGTAATATTATCATACAGTATTCCAACTTCATACAAACGGACGAAGCGTGAGATATGCCTACGCACCTCGATCTCGGCATCCGCTCGGCATGCAGACAGTCGCGACTGTGCCGCAGTGACGAACGGACGGCGTGTTGTTTTTTTTTAACAATTACCGCGCGATTTTTTCACTAAAAATAAGTTTAAGTACATATTTAATATGACGAGTAGGATATATTGTGCTGTTTTTGGTTGCATGAATTCGTCAATAACGCACCCAGAGATAACTTTTTTTAGATTACCTGGAAACTGAAAGGTAAGACTATAAAATAATGTTACTTACTAGTAGGTAGGTACATAATGTGTGTCTTTTTAATGGATAAGTATTTCCTTCTAACTCCCGAAAAAAAAGATGTCTAGATTAATAAATAAAGTGAATAGAGTAAAGTAAAGTGATTCACACGAGTGAAATAGGTAGTTATAGGCGGTTCATGAATCATGATACGGTAGGTACGCTTGTGTTAAAACCTCGGGCATGTGTGTTTTGTTTTGTTTGTTTGTATAATTCAAATTAAAGACGTGGTATTTTATTATTAATAATAGTTGTTTATTGTACTGTGTGTATGAATAATACTAGAAAAAATAAATTTTACTGTCTGTCTGTCACCGATAGTTGAAATTTTCTCAGATTAAGTATTTCTGCTGCTGCTATAACAACATATAACACTAAAAACCGTTTTTTTTTCTCGGTAACACAACAATAGACTCATGAAATATTCACAGAATATTTAGATGTTTGAGAGGGTTATGATTTTAAAACATCCGTAGCCAGCTGTTCAGCTGGGCATTGATGACCAAAGAATTTTTGTTTTGAGTTGTTGCGATTTTTAGGCACCTAAGATAAAAAGTTATTAAAATAACTCGTCACAAAGTAGGCAAATGTAATTAAAATGCTGGAGGCGGTCAGCCCTATTGATGTTTACGTACCACGCGGCTATAGGCATTTATTTATTGGTCGCGTTACAATACTGTATCATAATATTACCGTGGTAGAATGCCCCTTTGAAGAAATAAATTAAACCGTTTCCGCTCAGAATAGTTAGGAAAAGAAAGTAAAAAACTCAAAGATCATTAAAACTTACAAACGATAATGGAAAACATTTTAGATTGTTTTGTTAAAAACAGACAAAGACTGGAAGAATTAAAAAAAAAACTATAGCCCCCATGAGTTACTTAAGGTGGATCCGCAGTGGTAGGTCTTTGTGCAATTTGCAAGTCAGTGTAGGTTGTATCTTGATCAAAATATAATTCGCGAACATAACAAATATGTATTTACAGAATTATATCATTCGAATCATGAATAAATCTCTCTAATTTAGATATTTTGTTCCATTGAATGACGTTTGCATGAAATCATGACATTTGACAACAAATCTATGACTGCGGATCCTCCTAAAAAGAAGAATACTCGTATGCGTTACCGTCGAATGTTTTTTATTAAAATATTTGTTCATACTGCGAGAGCCCACGTGATTCTGAATCTGACTCGGTGGGCAATACCAGTCAGAAACGTTAGTTTTATAGGAGCCCATTTCTGCAATTATAGTATAATAAATTGCAAAAAAAAAATGGCGGCCGGTGTCATCACAATCACGTTATATCTGACATTAATAAAAGTTATAAAAACTAAAACCCAAAAACCTAACCTAAAGTTTTTTGTCGCAATACGGTTTTAGGTTTAGGTCATGACTGTATGTCTTCCAAAGGGCGTCATATTTAATTTAATATAACGTCACATAGCCTATAACCAGCAGACGATCGTTTTCAAACATTTTGCGTTAAATGTGGCCTGAGCGCACTTTCAAAAATGTCAAAAATTTAACTGATCAGTCCCATAGCAATCTGGTTCAATTTATTTTGAAATCTTTTGTTTAGTTACCGGGGTTACTAAAAACCTGTTTTCAGGAATTTCAAATGTCACCTATAAACCAAAAGAACGTTTCGGAGTCGCCCGGTAAACGCACGGTGTTTATGCTCCTATTCGTCACAACTCCGATGATGAGTCCGACAATGATTAAAAATTACTTTTTTTTTACTATAAACAGTATTTTTCAAACGTTATCCCAGTTTCCATAAGTCCAATTTATAAAAAAAAAAAAATTAATTTCAGTTCGATAATTTTGGGTAAGCTAAATTAATCGTACGTAAAAACACCGCCATACGATTTATTAATAATTTCTGATTATCATAAATTTGTCTGATTTTATAAGTAACGTGAGACACTAGATTTGTCTGATATAATTTTTGTCAACATTTGGGCAACCTTTTTCATTATGTCCAACAGTTTTCAGATAGAATGGGTTCACTAATGTTTCACCAAAACACCATTAACCAATTTTTAGTTTGCAACCTACGTTTCGTATACTATTTATTTTACAAGCAACTTATTCCGCAAATGTTTTATTTTATAAACACTCGCTATACGTTTTGCATTTAATATTTAGATTCTTTTGGAAAAATCACGTTTATACGTTTGGGCCAAATAATTTACAGGCAAGTACTGAAGTTGTTTAAATATATCTGCTAAAGTATGTTTTTATTATTATATTCTAGTCGTTTTTGGCACCCCACACGTATGGGGTTGCAGTTCTAACCTATTTTTTTTTATTACGGGGGGAAATCCTCGTAGATGTCCTCCGCCCTGGGGAGAGCAGAGGGGTCTGTCAGACTCTTATTGACTAAAACCACCCCGGTGTTGCGTCTCACACTTGCGCCGGGGATCACGGGATCTAATGAGACTCTCGCGATCCCCGGCTAGTTCTAACCTAACCCAACCTAAGCTTAAAAATGTTAAACCTAATCTAACTAGTTCGGTTTCGGGTAGCCTACAATTTTTTTTCTGTTATTACAAGTCGTTTCCGGCAATTTATTTAATTTAAGGCAAAAGGAGTATGTAAGGATCGTAGCAGGTGGCATTCTGTAGTTTCTGCCTAACCCCATGGGAAGAAGGCGTGAGTTTATGTTATTCATTTTATTTAACAGTTTATGTACACATATATAAAAAGACAAAAAAAAAAAGGAACACAAAAATACGTACAAAGGTGATGCTTATTTTTAAAGAAATCTCTTCCAGCACACCTGCGATAGGAAAGTGGATAAAAAGAGATGTAGACAACGTGTGTAAGAGTAGAAGAGAAAATAAAATACATAATTGCTGTTGCAGTATTTAAAAGAAGAGTGAAAGAACACTATCTTTCCACTTCGTCATAGTTGCGTAGGTATTTATGTTGTATTTTATTTATTTTAGAAGTATGTATGTATGTATTTATGTTCGTAAGTATATTGTCATATAATTTGTTTTATTTTATTACGTGAATTGTTTTGATTTTATGTATTTTACTTTCTCTCTACTCTTACACACGGTGTCTACATCTCTTTTTACCCTCTGTCCTATCGCAGGTATGCTGGAAGAGATTTCATTAGAAATAAGCATCACCTTTGTACGTATTTTTCTGTTCTTATAATCTTGTCTGTTTATTTTTGTGTGTACATAAATGGTTAAATAAATAAATAATTATAACTATTCACTAATTTAAAAATAAACATACACTATGAGCATATACTTACATACATACCTACTTCTAAGATAAATATCACTAAAATGTATAAATACTAATAATTATAATGTAGCATCTAATAAATAATAATAAATACAAAATATGCAACTATGACGAAGTGGAAAGATAGTGTTCCTTCACTCTTCTTTTAAAAACTGAAACTGTTGCAGCAGTTTGGCAGTCCCTAATGTTAGGCGGAAGTGAATTCCACAACCGAACCGCGTGCACACCGAAGGAGTAATATTTTTTTTGCAATATTTTTATATTTTTGTTTATTTCTACATTTAAATTGCCCTTTAGCCTATCTAACGATTTTAATATTTAGGAAATTTCGTAATGCAAATGAAATTTATGTAAAACGGTTTTATTACTAACGTTAGTTTTGGTTTCTTTTAATTCATAATATTTAGGGCACCTCTTTAGGTTCTGAGCTATCCAAATATCAAAAAATATTTAGCCTGCCGAAAATATAAATTTATACAGTTATAATTATAAAAATTATCAATACAGTTGTATAGTGTTTTTTTTTTACAGTCATTGAATGACTATTTCATGAAAACATGACATTTTAGGATTATTCTAACTATATGGAATTGTATTGGTGATTCTAATGATTATAATTCTATATAGCCATATTTGTTACGGTCGTGAATCATATTTTAATCAAGATGCAACCTGAAACTGACCTGAAAATTGCAGAAAACGTAAGAAAAATTGAATTTCGCGCTACCTTAGGAGTCCCCCTAAAGGAGTAGGCGTGCAAATTGATTCGCTATTACAATCTATATTATAGATACTTGATAATTGTATGAATGGTAATCCCTTAATAAAATTATACCTTTTAATATTCAGTATCTAATGAACCTCAGCTATTCAAACGAAATAATTCATTCAAACGATTTAATTCGAGTGAACATCAACTCTACCTAACACGAACGAACTTGTGTCCTAATTGGACTAGAAGTTCGAAACTGTATGTTTTTATTCAATTTTTGTCGGACATACCTTAGCGCAGGCCACACCAAAGTCAAAGTCAAAAGTCAAATAATTTATTTCAATTAGTCAAAAAAAGGCACTTACGAACGTCAACATTTACAAAAAAAATATAACTGATTCTAGTCGCCCATTCCAAAAGGTCGTTTTCGTATGGAGAATGGGCAAGAAACTCCACCGTTACTCTTTTAAAATATTTTCACCTGGGAACGAATCGCTATCGCGTGTTTGCAAACATTGGTTCACACCACGAACTATGAACCGAAGTATGAAAAGACGCGGTACCTGCATGAGCGAAGCTAAACGAACTTAGCTTCGTTCCCAGTGTGGCCTGCGCTTTATCAGTGTCCGCTACTCGATCTCGATCGTTGTTAATCCGATTCCGAGACTCAGATTTCCACGTTAACAAGTTTCGTTCAAACTAACTCAAAAAGACAACATCATTATCATTTCATGTATCAAGAATAAAAAAAAAAATTGTCAAATAGGTAATACGATATAAAAAAAAAAGTTTATCGGATAATTATTATTCATATATTATGTTGTGTAATTATTATGTATAGTGATGAAATAACAAATCATGTTTTGCCAATCGTTACTTGTCAAGTGAAATTTTTTAAATTATTTTTTGGTGAAATGACGACACCGAGAGAATGCTATGTTACCGGTCGATAAAAAATTTCAACACGTTCAAAATGGTTTCAACACATAAGATGCGCACATTTTTTTCTGAAAAATGATTTATTCGCATCAACAGACCAATGTTCACCTGAAAACAAGATTTTCAGACGGGCTGCTATGGGTTTTATTTTTTGCCTCATTTTTAAAACTAAATGCTTATGATTTGCGTTACCGAATGTTAGAAGTAGTGAATGTCACGTTGTATTGAATAAGGAGTCGCTAGAATTCGTCGAAAAAACGGTTTTCCTGGGAATCACGCTGGAGTCAAAGCTACAGTGGGGTCCTCATTTAACATCACTTGCAGGGCGACTTAGTTAAGCCGCTTACGCTGTTTGGAAAATCCGCCAGCTAACAGACGTGGATACCGCGAGACTGGTCTATTTTAGTTACTTTCATAGCATCATGTCTAACGGTATTTTGCTGTGGGAACGGGCCGCAGATATTGAATCTATATTTATTCAGCAAAAAAGGGCTGTCAGAGCCATCTACAACCTCCGCAGACGCGAATCTCTGAGGGAACTGTTTAATAAAATTAACATGATGACGGTATCTTGTCAGTATATAGGTATATGAAAACATTGTATGTTCGAAAAAATCTAAGTACATCTTTTTAGTAAAGTAAGTGACAGGCATAATTGTAACACAAGAAATAGGAACAAATTAGATCAACAACGTTTCAGATTGTCTAAAACGTATAATACAGTACCGTTACAGTTTACACAGTACCTCATAAAAGAAGTACACACTTCTTTTATGAGGTATGTGTTTATTTGGAACAACTTAAGCTTACAATTTACAAAGAAAAAAGAAGATAGTCACAAAAATAAAATACTGTGGCGCAGCTATCATGGCCTAACCCAAAAATATATACAGACGTTGTTACAGACTTCACAAAGAAACTTAATTAGTAATTATTTGAAGAATTAGTTTTTTTTCCCAAAAGGAATAAAAAAGAGTATATACTCTGTGTGGAGGTTACTATGTAGTATAAGTGTAGAGTGGAGGTGGGGTGAAATGTGTATGTGTGAGTGTGTGTGTTTACCGTATTATGATACCATAAGTTGCTCAGTTTCTTCATAAGACAAAGATTTTAGCCAGTCAGTCACTTTCTCTTCAGTATACTTTTAGTCATAGGGTAAATATTAAATCTTATATTTATGTAATTGTAAAGTTTAGAGCTGGTATGGTTGAAGTGGCGACTAACCAACGCTAACCGGCAGCGCTCAGTATTACAAACTCTGTCGGCACACCGCTTGTTTGTGGGGGGCAGGGTCGTAAGGCAAAAGCAGGTTTTTCTTAAAAACTGTTTGAAGGACGAACAACTGTCTCACTGTGAGGACCTGACAAAGTGAGTACAGTTCAGAGGTCGGAAATCTAATAGGCTTTTTTGCCAGTACTTTTAAAACAGCTCTCTGAGCTCTCTAGCCGCAACATGGTTGTCTTGTGGGTTACTCCCTATCTTGAATTGTCTCAGATAGTTTTATTTTATGTTGAGTCCTTTATTCCTTTTGCAGGTTTGAAACAACACCATACTTTTTCATAATTTTTATTAAGCTTTTATTACATAATTACTCGTAGGCTTACAATTCGACTCTCCTTCACCACAGCTACTACAAAAATTACCACAGACTAAAAATATGGTCGGATACACAACATCTAACATCCTCCAGCGCCAAAAAGAACTAATAAAAACAGGATGTATCCGAAATGAACATTATCAATTTTAGTATTGCTACTTGCTACTAGAGGGCGTTTTACATAATAATATTTTGTGCCATCTAGCGTACACATCTGAAACAAGTATAATCTTCTACTCAACACTAGATGGCCCATCTAGAAATTAGAATTACAAATAGTTAATATAATTACCGTTTTTAGGAATAGCATACACACATTAACACACATTATTATTTTTACAATGTTTAAGTCACATCACTTACTAAATATATCGACTTTCAAAGATAAATTATTGAACAAACATGTACCTATGTAATTAATTATTTTATGAAACAAAACAAAATTAAGTATAAATATCGTATTTACTAGGCAATTTTACCATTCTACCGGAACGAGTGGATTTCTGAGGTTTCTCAAGCAGTTCAGACGACGAATGTTCGTCATTTTTTTGTTGCTCTGAATTATTTTTCAAAGAACAAATTGGACTTTGACTTGCCTCATTTACCAATGAAACATCGTCACTAGTCTGACTAGAGACTTCCAGTTTAAACAACCTCTGGATTGGACGAACCTTGGTTCCAGTGGAAGTCCTTACTTGAGCTGTTCTTTCGATTCCGTCTTTTCCTGTAAACAAATCTAAAACAATGCCTAATGGCCATCTTATCCTCTTCTCATCTGTTTCTATCAAAACAATGTCGCCTATGTTTATAACATCTCTTGTTTCTTTTCCTTTTTGGACCAACAAAGTGAGATATTCATTTTTGAAACGAAGTTTGAATTGTTCTCGAAGTTCTTGTAAATATTTGTGCCGTTTGTTCAAATTGTTAACATCTATGCAATCAAAATCAGTCATGTCAGTGTTATGTGCGGGCTGGATGAAATGTGCCGGGGTAAGTGGCTCTAGACAGTCACCCTTGTCTTCATTTATATATGTAAGGGGCCGGCCATTCATTATTGCTTCACATTCACATAATATGGTTTCAAGTTCCTCATATGACACTGACGCTTTACCTAAGATTCGCCGCAGAAGATCTTTCATAATCCGTATTAGTCGCTCCCAATAGCCGCCCCACCAAGCTGCAGTCGGTGCGTTCATCTTCCACGACATGCGTCGAATGGTGGAGTTACGCTGAACCTCCTCCCAATCTAGAGAAGAAATCAAATTTTTGGTACCACAGAAATTTGTGCCTTGATCAGACATAATTAAATCAGCACGGCCTCTGCGTGCTACGAATCGTCTCAATGTCATAATAAAGGCCTCCGTAGAGAGTGATCTCGTTAATTCTAAGTGCACTGCACGATACACTGCACAAGTGTATAGTACAATCCAGCACTTCTCGCCATTACGCAGAAATAACGGGCCCGCTAGATCGACACCAGTCGTTTGAAAAGGTGCGGAGCAGTTAGTGCGTTCTGGTGGTAGTGGCGCTGTCGGTGCCTGTGTAGCTTTAGCTCTATAACGTCTACAAATAACACATGCAGAGATTACTGACTTTACTAATCGACGTATACCGATGATCCAGAACCTCGCCCGTATATCTATGATGAGTTGATTAGCCCCTACATGCTGTAAATGTTCATGTCGCTGTCTCACCATAGCCGTAACCACTGGATTCTTAGCCCACAAAAGATAAGGTGCCTTGGTGGTCTCTGGAAAATCTGATATTGTAAGTTTCGTTTTGATTCTTAATAATCCCTCTTTATCTATGTACTGTGTTAAATGTTCACTCCTTTTTCCATAAATTTCAATGTTTTCCTTTTGTATCAATTTGATCACAGTTTTTTCTGCCTTACTGTACTCACTATAAGTTATTTCTCCTTCTCTTTTATTTTGTGAATGTCGTATATTATGTGTAAATCTTAACATCCATGCTACCATCCTAATGATTTTTGAATATTTAGAGAAATATTGTATTTTATTTAGCAGACTTTGATCACAACATACTTGTGCGTTGCAAACGGTTTTCTTAGTTTCCAGGTGTACTTGCAGCTCGTCCACTGTGAAGTCAGACTGCGGCCACTGTTCGGGTTCCAAACGCAGCCACGCCGGTCCCTCCCACCAGCGGGTCTCGAGTAGGGTTCTCGCGTTGCAGCCTCTGGACGCTAGGTCGGCCCAGTTGTGTTCACCAGAAACATGTCGCCAATTGTTTGTATTAGTATGTTGTCTAATTTCTTTTATTCTATTACCTACAAATGTGTTTAGAGGTAATTCCCGTTTAATCCAGCATAGAGTAACAGCAGAATCCGTCCAGCAGTATTCTGGACAATTTTCTAAATTAAGATTTTCTCTGGCCTGTCTGAGTAGTCTTGCCCCTATTAATGCAGCTAATAGTTCCAATCTGGGAATACTTATCTTTTTGGGTGGTGTGACACGTGATTTGGCTGAAACTAGTTGTAGGGTTACTTTATCTTTTCCAGCAGCCCGTAGTAACACACCTGCAGCATACCCATCCTTACTAGCATCACAAAATAAATGTAAACTTACCTCACAATCTTTCATAATATTTTCAGTTAATCTTCGTGGTATTTTACATTCTTTTAAACAATTAATGTGTTGATACCAATCATGGAATCTTTTCATCAGATCAGCATCAAGCTGAGTGTCCCATGACAGATCTTTTTTCCAAGCTTCTTGCAATATAAGTTTTGGTGTCAACATTATTGCTGAAGTATATCCAATCGGGTCAAAAATCTTTTGTGTAAGTGACAATAAATCTCTTTTTGTAAGATGTTGGACATCTTCCGGGGCAGGTAAGTTTCCCGTGCTACAGTACAGCTGGTCAGATGAAGTATCCCAATTGATACCTAGTACTGGTACTATATCCTTACCTGAATCATTAATTTTCAACGGTGATGTCACCCACATGCGTAAATTGAATTTTGCCTCACTCATAATCCGCTTGGAGTCTTCTATAAATTTAGTGGTTTCTTTTACAGTGTTTAAACTTGTTAAACAATTATCTACATACCACGATTTTTTCAGAAGCTGTGCAGTCTGTTGATGTTCTCCCATTACATTGTTAAGGTAATGTATAAGTGTGGCAGACAATAAAAATGGACTACATGTCAATCCGAATACTACCCTACAGTGTCTGTATACCACCCAGCTGTTACAATCCTCGTTTTCCCACCATAAAAATTTTAAATAGTCTCTATCAGTTGTAGGAATGCTAATTTGAAGGAATGCCTTCTGTATATCTGCTGTAATACCAATTGCCCCCGTTCTAAAGCTGATAAGTAAGTTGGGAATAAGATCAATTAAATTGGTACCCTTTTCCAAGCAAGAATTCAGACACAGTCCATTTTTATCTTTGGCCGATGCATCAAATACGGGTCTGATTGAACTGGTCAGGCTTGACTCTTTAATAACAGCCCTATGTGGTAGGTAATGACCTGTATCATGATCTACTTGTGATGGTGGCACCTTTTCTATAATACCTTCCTGATGCCACTCCTGAAAAACTTCATGATACTCTTTGAATTTACCTCCTGATATTAGCTTTCGAGTAGTTGAATCAAGCCTTTGTTTTGCTCTCTCATAGTTAGATAATAAATCTTCATATCCTACTTTAAAGGGAAGTTGAACTTCATACCTGTTTTCTTCATTAATCCTCACTGTTTCTTTGAATGCTGCAAACACCTCCTCTGCGACTGTGGCCTTTGATTTTGTCTCTGCTGGATCCTGGATACCCAATGTCTCTAAATCCCAATAACCTGTCAATTCAGAACAAAACATAGAGATTGTCATATTACTTAAAGTACCTACTTCTCTGCCCTGTAGTGTCCAACCCAGCTTTGTTTTTATGGCTACAAGTCCATTTTGTAACTGAATTATTGTGCCAGTCATCAGAAGACCTGAGAAATCTGCACCAATTAATAACCCAATATCAGTACTATCACCTTTGTCAGTCAGAGATATTTGGTGTGACTTTAACAAATTACAAATAACAGTGTCATTAGAATTGAATCTAGGAACATTGGTACAAACACATGAGCGCCCTAGCGCTTCCAGATTAATTTTGAAACTATTATCTAAGCTTCTTATTTCTAGATTATATACTTTATGAAGCTGTGAATTTGTCTGCACTCCGCCAAACAGGTTGTGGGTAAGTACTTCTTCTTTTATTGCTGGTACTTGGAGTTTCTCAATTATGTCCTGTTTAATGTAAGTCTTCTGTGAACCACTGTCAAAAAGTGCGCGAACACGTAGCTTTTTTCCCTTGTATTGTATCTCAACTATTAGAGTCTGAAGAAGTGTGGTTCCTTGTATAGTAGATGATGCTGCCATTGTTTTCTTTTCTGCTACCGGTGACTCATTGCTGTTATTGTTTGGTGTTGGTTTATTTGTCATACACATCACTGTTGAATGCCTTTTATTACAGATCAGACACTTTATTGAAGCTTTGCAATTTTTCCAGAAATGTCCTTTCCTCAAACAGATTGTGCAAGCTTTTTTCTTCATTACTATCTCTTTGCGCTGATCTACCGATAACTTTTGTAATTTGTAGCACTCAATACTGCTATGACTTTCTTTGTCACACCATAAACAAATATTTTTTGGTTGTTCTTTCACCATTGCAGCTAGGCAATTCGCCGTTGGCGTTTCTTTCTTATTGATTGTTGCATGGTTTTCCGAAAATGTGTTAGCAATTTTTATCCTTTGTTCATTTTCAACCTCTTTTTGTATAAACATCAATAGATTGTTTAATTCTTCGTCTATATTGACGTTAACCTTGGTTCTTTGCCATGTCTTTAATATTTCTTGGGGAAGCGACGACTCTACTAGTGGTAATAGGAAAGCAGCATGGTTTTTAGTGACTCCAAGTGTCTCCAATGCTCTTAAATGTGCACTTAGTTTGTCATATAATATGGCCAATTCAATTCCATCACCACTTACTTTTTGTAGTACCAGTGCCAACAGCTCCCTCACATAAACTTGAATTTGTAAATCTTCTCGCCCATATCTAGACTTCAGGTGCTCTATACACTTTGGATAATTTTCAGCAGTAATAGGGTAACTTTCTACTAGTGATTTAGCCTCCGAATCGATGGCCATTGCTTGCACCAAGTACACAAACTTGTCACCCGTAGCTATATTCCCTTCATGAATTTTTCTGAATTGGCTCCAAAATGGCATCCAGCTTTTTAATTGCCCGTCGAATTTTGGAATGTCTATTTTAGGTAATTTAATTTGTGTGCTTCCTTTATTTTCTGAGCCCGTTAGTGACACCATTTCGCGTTTTATTTTCAGCCATTTTAGCGTGTATTTTTCGCATTCGTCTAAATCCGTCAAAATCATGGATTCTTCGAAATCATCTTTTTCCAAAATTGCTGACTGAACTTGCACATTTACTTCCTCCAATTTTCCATAAATCTTTCCAAGGTTCTCCATTAAGATTTGTTTATTTTCCCCTTGGTCCATTTGGTCATTTTGCTCGCTCAATTTATTCGCGTTCTTTGTGAACTGCGTTCGGAGCGCCGCACGTAATCTTTTGTGTTGTTCCATTTTTTGTTTCTCGATCACGGTCGCCATATATCTTGAATTGTCTCAGATAGTTTTATTTTATGTTGAGTCCTTTATTCCTTTTGCAGGTTTGAAACAACACCATACTTTTTCATAATTTTTATTAAGCTTTTATTACATAATTACTCGTAGGCTTACAATTCGACTCTCCTTCACCACAGCTACTACAAAAATTACCACAGACTAAAAATATGGTCGGATACACAACATCTAACACTCCCCATGTAGTTATACATTAACTGAGAACTGATAGAGCGAGGGCAAACTAAACCATTTTTAGGGATCGGAAATTAGTAGCCGTTCGAAACTTTTCAGTCGACTAGAGACCGGCCAATATAACCTCAAAATATTTGCTGTCAGACTGTTATATTTGGGCACAGTTATAGGGGTTGGCCACTATACACACATGGGCCCTGATCTTAAACGACAGTGGTGGTTGACTAATAATACTCGGAGTAAAAGAGATGAACTTGGTCTTATAGAAATTGAGCGTGAGCAGATTCGAGGCTAACCACACCATAACCATTCTCAGAGCCAATTCTGCCTTCTTACGAGTCTCAGACTAGTCCTTGCCATGGGTTATTAGAGCCATGTCATCCGCATATGCAATAATTTTTATGTTCGGGAGAGATAACTAACACAACTCATTGCATAAGATTTTTGAGATGGTTGTAAGGACGGATAACGGATGACAGTTGTGAGGCCTGTAGTTAGAAACAAGATCCCTGTCTCCTGCCTTGTGAATAGGGTGGACTATAGCAGTTTTGAAAACATCCAATACCAAAGGATAGAGATAGATTAAAAATGTGGACAAGAAGAGGGATAATTGTATCTTTTGTTGCCTTGATAACTATGGAGGGGATTCCGTCACAACCGACAGCACATTCATCTTTAAGAGTCAGAATTAAGCTTTCAACTTCGGCGTAATCAACATCACACATGACCATCGATTCCAACGGGGCTGTCGTGGAAGAGTTCACTACCTGTGGTGACAAGTGAAAGTGAACAGTTATTATGTGATGAAGAATTAGAAAACTTAGATGCTAGGGTACTGCCCTTATTCGCAATGTAACGGTTTGAGAGAAGAGGGTGTTCTTCACATTTCAATAACTCGGAAAAAAATGTTTTACCCTTGTCCATACAAGATACTTCCCTGATGACTTTCCTGGTTGCCCTAGGATTTTTCCTGGCTCTTTGAAATTCTGACCTTTCATTTTCCCGTTCAATCTTTTTAAATAAATAATTGCAGAATGTCCGATAGCGAAGATAAATAGTTTTATGTGTGTCATTTTCTGGATGATTTTTGGACATTTTATGTAATTTATCCCTTTGGCGAACAGATCTGAGTAGGCCAGGGGTAATCAAAGACTTGAGGATACGCCTTCTACTAGGAATGATCGAAGTACTTGTATGCAGATTAAGGGAAGAAGATAAAAGAGATACGACGGTTTCGGTAGCAAAGTTTGGGTCGTTGGAGTTTAGTATTTTAGTAAAATCTGTGTTCTCGAAGTCAGATTTCACTTTTTCAATATTATTTTTTGTGACTGAAGCCTTTGGTGAGAAGAACTGAAGTATTTGTTGTAATATTAGGATTGCAAAAAAGGATAACCTGATAATGATCTGTTATGTCGTATTCTAGCACCACCAAGGTTGTAGCAGTGTGTGTCAACTTCAGCAGGACATGGTCAAGACAATTAGAGAGCCTAATGGAAAAATAATGTGCGGGAAGCATAGCATGAGTTGCAGTAATATTTAAATAAGACCGAAAGTTTTTCGATCTCAGTATTAATTACGTTTTGTCTCTCAGTATCACTTATGATGTTTGATGACTTTTTTGTTTTTATAAAATAAAAGTGAAAGTACTTGTAAGGTCAGCCCAAAGCTTATATCTGACAAGTGCATGGATTTAAATTTATTTTGAACAGACGTAGTTTTGTTTAAAGATGCTTCAAGGTTGGGTGATATTCTTTTACCGTAAAAAACCGAACTCCTGAATATGAAGATAAACAAAGATACATAGACGCGCTAATAATAAATAAAAAATTGGTGAAACAGAGACCAGTAATAAACAATAAACGACAAAGCTTGTAATATGGTTAGGTAATACGAAACTGGGTAGTCATACAGACTTCACAATGGTAGAAAGGTCAACATCAGTCTTTACTTCAAAGTGCTTGTATCCTTTTCTCTCGCGCACGAAGATCTTGCCATGTTTAATCCAGAAGAATTTGTAGTCGTTGGACTTAGCCGCTTCACGTGCCAAGAAATATAGTCTCTTTTTCCGGGCAATTAAATTTTCAGAGACGAAGATTGGTTTGGTAGGGCTCCGTTCTCCCACGGTGGACGCCATCATGCGCGTGCGAGCCCTCACGACGGGGGATGCGGTGGCTCGGGGTGGGGTCGTCTTGGCGGTGTCTCTAGACATCGCCAACGCCTTCAATATCCTGCCCTGGAGTTGCATCAGGGAGGCACTCCGGTATCACCGGATGCCGACCTACCTCTGTCGTGTGGTCGAGGCCTATCTGGCAGACAGGGCCATCATCTACCCCGGTCACCAGGGAGAGTGGAACCGGCGAGAAATGTCGTGCGGATCGGTCCTGGGGCCGCATCTGTGGGACATCGGATACGACTGGGTGCTGCGCGCTGACCTCCCTAATGGCGTCAGCGTCGTTTGTTACGCTGACGACACGTTGGTCCTGGCGCAGGGGTGCAACCTGCACCAGGCGGCGGCCGAACTAGCGACACACGGGGTTGCGACAATCGTGGCCAGAATCCGGCAGTTGGGACTCGAGGTGGCCTTGCACTAGTCTGAGGCCATGTGTTTTCATGGTCCTCGGAACGCGCCACCGTCGGGTTCCCAAATAACGGTAGGAGGGGTTCACATCGGCGTCGAGTCGACGATGAAGTACCTGGGACTTGTCCTCGACAGTCGGTGGAACTTCGTGGAGCATTTCCGACGTTTGGCTCCCAGACTGGACCGGGCCGGGGCTGCCTTGAAACGGCTCCTGCCCAATCTAGGGCGTCCAAACGCCTCCTGCCGGAGGCTATACGCGGGGATCGTGCGGTCCATGGCCCTGTACGGGGCACCGGTGTGGGCGCGTTCGTTGAGGCGGCGGCCTGCCCGCCGGTTGAACGCGTCCCAGAGGGTCATGGCCACCCGGCTGGTCCGGGGATACCGCACGGTCTCCGGTGAGGCGGCGAGCCTCCTTGCCGGATTGCCGCCATGGGATCTGGAGGCAAAAGTCCTCGCGCATATTTGGGAGTGGCGCGGGGAGGCGAAACGCCGGGGCTTGACTCCGATGCCGCGAGAAATCGTGGCACAGCGGACAGAGCTCCGACGGGATCTCATGGCGTCATGGAGAGTGCGATTGTCGCAACCCAGTGCTGGGCACGCCACTATTGCGGCGATAAGTCCCATCTTTGAGGAGTGGCTGGAGAGGCGCCACGGCGTCCTCACCTTCCGCCTGACGCAGGTCCTCACCGGACACGGCTGTTTCGGGAGGTACCTGTTTCGGATAAGGCGGGAGGAAACGCCCGGGTGTCATCACTGCGTGGATCGCCCGGAGGACACGGTGAAGCATACGGTGGAGGTATGCCCGGCTTGGGCAGAGCACCGCCGTGTCCTCGTGGAGGCGATCGGTGGCGGGGATCTCTCGCGTCCGGTCCTGGTCCAGGCCATGGTACGGAGCGAGAGGGCATGGGAGGCCGTCACCTCCTTCTGCGAAGCAGTAATGCTCGCGAAGGAGGAGGCGGAGCGCGTGAGGGAGAGGCAAATTTTGCGCCCTCACGCCCCTAGCCGCCGCAGGAGGAGACGCCTTGGGCGTCGGGAATCGGTTGCCGATTCCCGGCCACCGTAGGCGCGGGCTTGCGGACGGTGAGCAATGGGTAGCTCGCCGTCCGGTAAGGACCAAGCCCGGGTCGACGGCGCGTTGTGTTCCACGCGCGCCTCAAAGAGATGTCAGCGAATGAAGGGGTCCGATGAGACCATTGCCTGCCGGGGTTGCGGGAAAGTCCGAAAGGGATACCGTGGCCCCCTGGCATTGCACAGGCAACAGAAGGAACACGGGTGGGTTTTAGTCAGTAAGAGTCTGACACGCCCTCCCGCTCCACCCAGAGCGGGAGACGTCATTTGATGATTTCCCACCCAAAAAATAAAAAAAAAAAAGGGCTCCGTTCTCAACTTGAAAGAGTTCCAGTTGTGCTTACGGAAGTTTTCCAAAAATTCATCCTTCCGTAGGACCGAGGTAAAATCTACTATTATGGTTTATTTGGCCGAGCTTGAATTTTTTAAGTTGATGAAATTTCCCGTATGTCACAATTTTCAATTCAAAATTTAAAAAAAAAAAACAAAATTCAAAATTCATTTATTCAAACTAGGCTGAGAATCAGCACTTTTCGAACGTCAAATTACATAAGACAGTCCCCCAAAACGCCCACCCTTCCTAGTGCTTTTGCTGGGAAGAAGAAGTGGCGCAACAAACTCCCCAGCAGCACAGCTATCTGTTCAGTTAGAAAAAAAAAAGATTCTATACAATAGTATGCAAGACAATTTACAATACGCAAAAAAATAATTTAAAGTATAAATTAAATAGCTATAATGAATAGCCATATGACAGCTAGCCCACGCCAATATACCAACCAAAAGCATCGATTACTATACTCAAGCAGAAATAAAACTAACTAAACGTAAACAATATCTAAAAAAAGAAAATAAAGCCTCCAGGCATAAAGGGCGTACCTGCTTACATATAGCTGTAACTAGAAGTTATATTTGATAAACTAGGACCATCGAGGTAAAATAAATAATTGTCGAGGTCGCTAGCTAACCAAATATTGCAATACAACTCATTAAAAAAAAAAACATTGTAATGAGTAGATTATGTCAACAATAAATTAAAATAAAAATAAAATAAATTGACTTATAAAGTAAAATTATAAACAATTATATAAACTCATCAATAAAGAAGTCTTCGTCTCAGATTTAACCACTGGGATATTGCGTATCTCAATACAGGATGATCTAGAACTCTGTTCAATGTTTTCGAGTTTGGCCTCTAACTCATGGATGTAGGACAGATTTCTTGCGCTCGGTTTCCAGTAGCTCAACTCATGAAGTTATTTCGTTGAATTTAGCAGCCATAAGGTCAAAACTGTCCCGGATTTCGTTCACCACAGAATACAACTTCATATACTTTTGTTTAAACTCGGAATTTCCTTTATCTCTAACATAGTCGCCGACAGACTATATACCTCGTCACCCTCTAGGCGTAAGCGCTTCGCATTGCGGAAGGTAATGGCAGGCTTTGGCCCGTCGTATGCCTTCCAAAAGACCGGGATTCTAATGTCCTGACTCAAACTCAAAGCATTTATTTCAATTAAACAATTTACTGGCACTTTTGAACTGTCAAGGGGTCAGTCAGTCAGAAATATGAAGCTAGTTGCCCATTCCAAAGTGTAGGTTCCTATGGAGAATAGCGGGCAAGAAACTTCACGGTCACTCTTTTAAATCATAATATTCTTACAAAATATTGGTAACGTCATTCATTTTGAAATTATACATGTGAGAACAATGTAGAAAGACGTGCACGTTAAAAGCGTCCGTAATAAAAAGATAAAAACAATTCAAAAATTAAAATAAGCCGTGGCAGATAACAGATTATCATTTTTTATTTATTTTTCTCTGATCATCATAAACAGTACAAAGTCAATGTTCACTACAAAGAGACTGGATCTGTTTTAGGTAACAGGCAGTCAGTCAGGCAACGGAAGGAACACGGGTGGGTTTTAGTCAGTAAGAGTCTGACACGCCCTCCTGCTCCACCCAGAGCGGGAGAAGTCATTTGATGATTTCCCAACAACAAAAAAAAAAATAGCTTACCCTCCGTCGGACATTTATAAGACACTAGCTGTGCCCCGCGGTTTCACCCGCATAAGTTTCGATCCCGTTGGAATATCGGGATAAAAAGATATCCTATGTGTTAATCCAGGTTATAAACTATCTGTGTACTAAATTGAATCCAAATCCGTTCAGTAGTTTTAGCGTGAAGAAGAGACAAACATACACACTCACAAACTTTCCCCTTTATAATATTAGTGTGATTAACTGCATTAAATTTTCATACAAGATGAATTTAACATAAATAAGTAAATTAAAATTAGCTATTACATTAACAATTTTAGATAATCAATTAATTAATTAAAACATAATTAGGGTAAACATTTTCAATATAAAATAAAAGTAGAAGTTAAAGTAAACATTTGAGATGACAAGGATGGGTTATTTTTGATTTGGTGGAGCGTGTAGTAGGTGTGTGTGTCAGTGAGAATGTGAGAGAAATTGTTCTTCACTTATTAATCAAATAGTGTGAAGAATAACTCGTGTATGTGTAAGTATATCGTCCCATGCA
Organism: Xanthia togata; assembly: GCA_963853775.1. NCBI lineage: Eukaryota > Metazoa > Arthropoda > Insecta > Lepidoptera > Noctuidae > Xanthia > Xanthia togata. The sequence goes on along the minus strand of OY970797.1, from coordinate 2,010,586 downwards.
TTAGCTCAGGGGTTTCAATAAGCGTTCTGTTGCATTGTAATCAATGCCTTGAAGCCACGAGTACAGTTTCTTTTTGCACTCTACCCTGGAAAGAGGATAGATCATCAACGTTTTGTTTATATTATTATATAAATACGAACCCAGAAAATCATTAAAATTATGTGCCAGACTGGTCCTATATTGCGTTGTCGCACATTTCTCCTTTTCCCTGAAAATGTTTTTGGGTTGTAGGGAAGTTCACCATGCTTTTTTGTAACAGTCAAATAATAACAAGTTGTCTAACCATCAGTACCTTACTTCGTTTATACAAGCCCACTGTAAGATAGCGCATAGGAAGAAAAGAGGCCACTTTTAATAATATATGGCTCTTTGAGCTCTCTCCAATTTTAACAGAAGCGATTTAACGGCCCCACCCCAGGAAGTTATACAATAGGACAGTAAAGATTGACTCAAACCGAGATAGACTGATTTGATTACAGATGTGTCAGCAATGTGTCGAAGAGATTTAAATATATAAATAAGCTTACGAATCCTGGGAACCAAGGCCTCGATGTGCTGTTGGAAATTTAGTCGGTTGTCAATTACAACACCCAGATATTTAATACCGTTCGTTTTTGACAAACGTGGACATTCACAAGAGCTGTTGGATGGAAGGCTACAAGTGTGTGAGATAATTGCGAAGTTAGGTGCGTCTTGTTTCCTGATCGTGTAGGTCATAAACTTTGGTTTATCTACATTTAGTTTGAGGATGTTGTCGCTAAGGCATTTAGAAACCTTATTAAATCCATTTTGGGCGTGCGTATAAACTTCTTCCCAAATGTCACCATAGAAAATCATTGCAGTATCATCGGCAAATGTAATAGCTTTCCCATTGGTTAGGTCTGAGTTACATAGGTTATTTATACACTAAGAACAAGGTTGAAACGAGGATACTGCCTTGTGGACGCCATATTCAATAGGTAGCTCATCACTTACCTGTCCATTCATTTTAACTACCTGTGTCCTCCCCTTTAGATAATTAGGTTTATAGATTCTTTATTTATTCTAAAAGAACATACATTGTTCACTTAGCAAATAAATACATAACTAAGGTAAGTGTAATTCGCAAACGAATTCAGTGTTTCACCCCTAACACCCAAGTGCTCGAGTTTGCTTATCAAAATGGGAATAGACACTGTGTCAAATGCTTTGGCTAAGTCCAAGTAGATTGCCAGAGTCTTTTTATTAGTCTCTAGCTTAGAAATAATAAAATTCGTCAATTGATGAACAGCATCTGAAGTTGATTTATTAGCGCGAAATCCAAATTGAGATGAAGATAAAAGTTGATCTGTCTCCAAGAACTTAACCAGTCTGATATTCATTAAGCGTTCTAGAGTAATAAGTATTTTAGAAAGTGTTGGAAGTATAGAAATAGGTCTATAATTGTTAACACAGCATCTATTCCCACTTTTGAAAACGGGAACTAGTTGTGATTTTTTTTAAAGCAGATGGGAAAACTCCTGAGGCAAATGATAAATTGCAAATTAATGTTAGAGGAGGAACAATAACGTCAATGAATTCTTTCAAGAAGTTTCCTGAGATTTTATCTATTCCTACTGCACAATCATTGTTGAGGTTAAATATTAATGATTTTATTTCGATCTCATCTGCAGGTAACAGTACCATTGATTTTTCGCAGGAAATAGTAGATTGAGATGAACTAGCGTGGTTAACGTACGATGAATTTACGTTATTGGAAGTTATTTTTTCTTCTAATGATTTACCAATACCCGCTAAAAATGAATTTATATTGTTGATAGGATTGGCCGGATTTTCGGGGCAAATTAACTGTGTGTGATATTTTTAATGGTTTCCCACAACTTATTACTATTATTTCCGGCTTTCCTAATCATATCCTTTTCGTAATTAATCTTAGTCTTCTTCAAAATATCATTACAATAATTTCGGTACCTCCGATATGTGGTTTGAATTATTTCATTCCCAGTTTTTTTTTTTGACTTTATATAAAGTTTATCGCGGTTTCGCATACATCTAAGCAGTCCCTTCACTATCCAGGGCTTTAGAATTATTTTCCGCCCAGTACTTGTTACGGTTGCCGTGTAATTCTCAATAGCTTTAGATATCGATCCTGTGAAAAAATCAGCCGCCAAGTTAACATCAGTGATGTTATAAATAGGACTGAAATCATACTCCTTATGATTTCATATAAACCTTTGGAATCAATTCGAACGTAGGTTTTTTTAATAATTCGCTTGGGTTTAGTGTTCAAGAAAAGTATAATTGAATCATGATCAGTAATAGATGTCTGCGCAACGTAGCAATTAGCAGTCAGTTTAGTTCTTAATAATACATGGTCTAAGCATGTACGACTGTGAGTCGGTATTGTGTGGGCAGGAAGCATGCCGTGAAACGTAATCATATCAAGATAGGCGGATGATCTTTGGTCTTGGGTCCCAGGTGAAATATCAATATTAATATCACCCACTATCTGTTTTTTTGCTGGTTGAATACGAGGCTTTTGGCTACTTTTGTATTTTTGTATATTTTTTTTTCTTTTCTTATAATGTGCGTTTCGCTTGTGCAGAATAAACATATTTTCTTTCTTTCTTTCACTAAGATAACATTCTTAAATGAAGTATATTTACAAAGACAGTCGTTTAGCGAAACCAATAAGTTGTCAATATTTTTATTAGCTGGTGAACGGTAAATGGCAACTAGTATGGTGTCTGGATCGATCTTTAGTATGAGAGTGTTCGCCTCTGAGAGTTGTGATTCTTCAACCGTAGGCGAATAATAGTTTGTACAGTAAATCACCACACCTTCATTCTGAATTTGGCTGTTGGCAGTGGAAAAGGACACCGGGACACGGGACACGGGACACGGGTACAACCCGTCGATGAAAGGAATAATGGGGTTAGGTGTCAGCCAACACTCAGTCAGAGCAATAATATCCCATTCAATATTAGATCTAGTTAGCAATGTTTGAAAGTTGGGAAGTTTCAATGAATACTGCGTATATTTTGCGTAATGACCTTCAGAGTAGTTTCGGAATGTCGCAACAGATTTTTGCAGTCCTCTATTTCACACGTTGCTGACTGTGCCACAGACACAGAGTCCAGACCATTATTAAAAGTCACAGCAAAATCTGCCATATTTCGCTGTAGGATACATCAAGATGACCAGTCCCTACTGATGGAGCCCGTTCACGAACATGACGCATGGATCAGCACCGTTTAGCTCAACCATTTTGAAGGGAACTTAACGATCCAACACACACGCCACCACCAGCGAGACATTTGAGTGAGAATGACTTAGGTACTCTCAGCCGCCAGGGCACATCAAGTCAATGAAAGACGTACCCAGTAAATGGTAGCTTTATAGAAGGTACATGGTCACAGTGCTCACACATATGCTATGCAATTATACAATATTAAGAGATTGAAGTTTTACAATTCAAAGTTATTTTTTGCAATTTTCAGCAGCTCCAACAATATTTTCGAATGCTAATCAATTAGTTTATGCACCCTTGTGGAGCTGCACCCGCGTTGAGCCGAGAATTTTTGTCAGCGATATAATCCCCCAGCTTATAATATGTTTGGCAGCACAGTGTGCGTTTTTATACAAGATTTAAATTTCGTTTCATTTAGTTGTAGTATGTGGGGAGGTATTTTATTGTAACATTTTAAGCAGTACCGCATGAAGGATGAGTCTACTTTAGCCAGTCTGAAACCCGGTTGAACTTATTGGTCCTTGCTTGAACGAATTGGTTGGTAACTGAAGTAGAAGATAACTAACTAATAAATTCCTCGTAAGAAAAGACGTCTATGACGATGTTATTGAGGATTTATTTAAGTACGGTATAAGTAATCCATTTGAAACACCTACGCAATATTTATTCACATCTCGAATATGATTAAACCGTTATCTCCTCGCAAAAATCCACGAAATGAGCTTTTGATTCTCTTTTATCTTTTACGGTAAATATGTTCTGTTGTTGGACTCTTTTCTAATCTGAATAGTCCACGCTGGTTTTTTTATTTATGACATTTATTATTTTCTTTAATGTATTTTTTTACATATAGAACTGTCACTTTGTATTGTCAACTATGTAAAAAATATGGTGTCTATAAATAAATATTTGTTTGATAAAATAAAAGTATCAATAATAGTATCCTCTGGATTCTGTGGCCAACACCTGCAGCACACTGTATTACAACAGGTTATGGGCCCAGCAAACACCAACAGAATTTGAAGATAGAGCCTTTATTAGTTAGGCACCAGATACTTTATTATAACAGGTTATGGGCCCAGCAAACACCCACAGAATTTGAAGATAGAGCCTTTATTAGTTAGGCACCAGATACTTTATTCGTGAGTACTGAATATAAATATAAATATATAAGCAAAAAATCGATATGAGTTGTGGAGATAATAGTACCACGTCCGCGCAAGGCGTTTCATTGACCAGTATCAGAGCTTTAACTTGCAAAGAGGGCTATTCGCAATGGAAATTCAAGATGCGTATGTAACTCCTACATGAGGACCTATGGGTACTCCATAATTGGATATCCAGAAGATGACGCATATCCGAAAGCGGTTAAGAAGGTCAAAGACCTGAAAACTTTGACAAAGATTTGTCTTATTTTGGAAAGCTGCGCTAATACTCATGTTCGTAGTTGTGACACAGCGAAACAGGCTTGGGATGCACTAGCAAAAGCTTATGAAGATGCTGGCATGGGTCGTAGGTTATCTTTAGAGAGGAAATTATATCGCTATCAGTTAGTCGATTTCTCTACGATTGAAGCTTACATTAATGCAGTTTTAAATATCGCCCAAGACCTTGCAGAAATAGGTAGACAGATTGATGACCTGTCGATTGCTACAATATTGCTTGGTGGGCTATCACCGGAGTTTGATCCACTCGTTATGGCGCTCGAAAATTCTAATGTTGCGGTTACATCGGAGCTTGTAAAGTCAAAGTTACTTAATGAGAGTGAGAAACGTGCTTCTAAAGAGTCTGCTCTCGTGACAAAATCGACGTTATGCGAGAATAGTAGAGAAGAGAGAGCACGGAGGATCGTTTGCTATAACTGGAGCCAGGACATAAACGTCCAGATTGTCCGCTGAGAGGAAAGGCCAAGAAGGAGAAAGAGACAGTAACAGATACGACTCTCTTGTCTGCCTTGGGTATAGGATCCTCGTTCAATCCTGATGGTTGATATATAGACTCGGGTGATTCAACACACATGACCTGCAATAAGGACTGGCTCACTAATTTTCGTCAATTGACGACTTTCATGCGCTGGTATTGGAGATGTGATTTTACCGAAGGACACTAACGATAATTCTAAGATAAATAGCATAAAATATGTTTTGTATGTACCAGATCTTAGTACCAATTTGATATCTGTTAGAAGGGCTGTTGAGAAGGGAATAACAATAGTTTTTGATGAAAGTGGCTGTTCATTTTAAATAAGCACAACACAGTTAAAGTTATGGGCAAAACAATAGGTCATGCAACTTTTACTGGTAGTTTATACAGGTTTGATAAGGGTCCTGTACCTGAGCGGGCCCTGATTGTTGAGAAAATGCCTACTTCTGAGCTGTGGCATTGCCGACTTAGGCATTTGTGTCGGATCGCCTCGGAGCATCTTCCCAAAGGTAAGGCCACTGGTATTAACTACTCTAAATTAGATGATTCTCCCTGTATTGCTTGTTAAGAAGGTAAACAAAATAGAAAACCTTTTATGCCCAATAAGTATGATAGAGGTACTAGTATTCTGGAGCTTATTCATACCGACCTATGTGGTCCGTTTGAGGTTACTTCTCTTGAAGGTAATAGATAATTGCTTGTTTTTATTGATGACTTTACTAGAATGGTTTTTGTGTAGTTTATTAGTTCAAAAACGGAAGTCAGAAATAAGTTTAAGGAATTTCAAGCTCAAGTAGAAAGGGAGACGGGTAGTAAAATAAAGTTTGTTAGGAGTGATAATGGAACTGAGTATGTGAATCATGAATTCTCTAATTATCTCTCCTCACAGGGTATACAGCATCAGACTACTGTACCTTATTGCCCCTCTTCCAACGGTATCATTGAGAGAACGATACGTCTCTTATTGAAAAGACTCGGTGTATGATTCAGCAATCTAATCTACCGAAGACCTTTTGGGAGGAAGCAGTTCGTACTGCTGCGTACACTAAAAATAGGTGTCTTCAACAACCTCTCTTCTTCAGCTTTGAAGAATTCTACACCTTATGAGCAGTGGTTTAAAGTTAAATCTGATCTTTCGCATTTGCGAGTTTTTGGCTGTCGCGCTTACGTTCATGTTCCTGATTGCGAGCGTAAAAATTTGGATAGTAAAGCTAAGCAGTATATTTTTATTGGTTATTGTATAGATAATAAATCTTATAGTTTTAGGGATCCTACTTGCATTAGGAAAGTAGTTAAGGGTAAGGATGTTGTATTTTTAGAAAACTGTTTTTCAAATAGTGATATCTCGGAAGTGTTGAATTATCACAATATCGTTCTCACATCTAATGATATACAGGTGGATCGCCCAGTTCAGTTTACGGAGAAGGAGGCGGACTTTTGTGATGCGTCTTCCGATCTCGATCCCGTACCTGATCCCGTTCCTTTGTGTCGATCTTGTATTCCTGTTCCACCTCGATCCCCGCTGTCAGCTGATCGTCAAACAACAGTGACTGATATTGCTAGTTCTGTGGAACCAGAACCATTGATTTCACATGATGATGATGAGCCCGAAGCGAGGTACAATTTGAGGGAACGTAAGCAGGTAAATTTTCTTTTTAATGCTTTTGCCGATGACCAATTGAGTGAAGAACCTTCCTCCTATGATGTGCTAAGTAGGCCGGATAAAGTGAAGTGGATTGATGCAATGAAACAGGAGTATCAGTCATTATTAAAAAACAATACTTGGACACTCGTAGAAAATGTCGGGCAGAAAGTTATACCATGTAAATGGGTATTTAAACTTAAACGTGATTCTGACGGCAAAATTTGTAAATATAAAGCACGTTTGGTCGCTAAGGGTTTAAGCCAAAGTTATGGTGTTGACTATGAAGAGACCTTTTGTCCAGTTGTTCGGTATTATTCTCTTAGAATTCTTATCGCTTTGGCTGCTGAATATAATCTTAAGATGCACCACTTAGATATAGATAGTGCTTTTCTTCATGGAGATTTGGAGGAGGTTTATATGACTCAACCACAAGGCTTTCTTGTAAAAGGTAGAGAGTCTGAGGTGTGTTGGTTGAGATAGTCACTATACGGCTTAAATAAGGCTGCTAGGGCTTGGAACAAAAGATTACACCAATAGCTTTGGGCTATAAAGATCTAATTTCTGAACCTTGCGTTTATACTAGACAAGTTAATAACGTTTTTTGTATTCTAGAAATTTATGTTGACGATCTTGTACTTTTCTATAGCCAAGATTGTGAGTTAGGTTACTTAAAGGATGTTCTTGCGGAACATTTTGGTATGAAAGACTTAGGTAGCCTCAAATTTTGCTTAGGTCTACATAATATAATTAACTTTAATGTCATCATTAGTAAGCCTATTCATGCTTTCTAATGATGACATTAAAGTTAATTAAAGACGTTACATACTAGATATTCTTAAGCGATTTATTTATTTATTTAACCATTTTTGTACACACATAAATAAACAGACAAGATTAAAAGAAAAGAAAAATACGTACAAAATATTAATAATTAATATGGAAAACTATAAAAATGTTGGAACTCCTATCAAACCTGGTATCGATTTGTGGTCTAGCGATAAAGACAATGAGGTCTTAGATGCTCCATATCAAAGTTTAATAGGTAGCTTTATTTATTTGGCTGTGAGTACTAGGCCAGATATTTCGTACGCCATAAGCTATCTTAGCCAGTTTAATAAGAAACCTACGCATATACACTGGGTTGCTGCTAAGCGTGTTTTAGCCTACTTGAAAGGAACATTAGATTATGGATTAACTTTCAAGAAATCGGCTAAGTGTATGTCAGGTTACGTTGATGCCGCTTGGGCTAAGGATCGTGATAGGACATCGTATACATGGATACATATTTCTTTATTCAAATGCCGCTGTTTCCTGGGAATGCAAAAAGCAGCAAACAGTTGCACTGTCCTCTACAGAGGCGGAATACATGGCTTTGTCCTCTGTTTCTAAGGAAGCTGTATCGCTTCAGCGGTTGTTGCAGGATTTAACGGTAACCAGTGCTGCTTTACAACGATAACCAGAGCGCTCAGAAACTAGCTCAAAAGCCTATTCATCATAGTCGAACTAAACATATTGACGTCAGATATTATTTTATTCGGAAATTAGTTGATAATGGTAAAGTTAAATTAGAAAAGCCTTCGAGTGAAATGATTGCTGACGTTATGACGAAAGGTTTGCCAAAATCAAAACATATAAAGTGCACTTCACGTTTTGTTTATTGATATGATGCTATCAAACTTGACATAACTTTAGCTGTCATTGTGCCTACGTTATCTAAAATTATGCTGTTATGCTTCTGTTAGGTACTTTAAGGATTTGTTGTTTATGTTGTGCAATGTTATTATAGTTCTATGACATGTATGTGTCTATACATGGACTACAGATTAAGGGGAGGATGTTGTTGAACTATTTTCTAATCTGAACAGTCCATGCTGGTTGTTTTTATATGGCATTTATTATATTCTTTAATGTATTTTTTACATATAGAACTTTTACTTTGTCTTGTCAACTATGTAAAAAATATGGTGTCTATAAATAAATATTTGTTTGATAAAATAATAGTATCAATAATAGTATCCTCTGGATTCTGTGGCCACCACCTGCAGAACACTGTATTACAACATGTTCAGAATGAAAAGTAGGCCTAGGTAAGTATTTTGCCCACAGTCGATAATTTTTTGAGTAACTGGCAGGAATTTTAGGAAGTTTATTATTTTACGTATGAAAGTAACGTTCAAGATGAATAGGTAGGTATGTAACAAAAAAAAATCTGAAAAATACCCACTACAAAATAAGATATTTGAAGCTCCACCGGCAAAAACAATAACTCTAAAACTACAAAAAAATCGCGGAAAATAAATGGGGTATTTTCAGATACCCCTGGACGTGAGGAATGTGTTGTTTTTTTACGTCACTATTCGGACCACCCTGTATGTGTTATCAGACTTAAAATAATAATATGTTGTAATATGTGTTAGTAAAATTGTATATAAAAAAAGGAAAGAATCATAGGGCATCAAAAAATTCGTTCACACCACCGTCAACAGGAAAAGTGCCCAAAAAGCTGGCAGCATTAATTACCACGTTGTATGGCGATGCTGATTTTTAAAAGAATTCTTTACTGTTTCATACCATGTCCGGAAAGGTAACCTCAAAGAACGCACTGATATCAAACTGTGAGTGGATTATTGAACTCACTTCAAAGCCTTTTGTTTCGCTCATAGCACAATGATGTAAAGAAAATTGCATTCAGTACCTAATTCTTATTTTCCTTCTCCAAGATGGAACCCTTTTCTTGTACAGATAGGGAGCTAACATCGTTTACCTACTTTTATGTCTTGTTCACATAATTTTGGCAAGATTTGAAACAGGTATCGATTTCTTTGCTAGTATAGTATTTTCAAAATACCCTTTACAAGTGGTGATAGGTGATTAAATGCAGTTCGTGTGACTCACCCTGGTACTGGGTCGTGTCAGCCCTCTGTGTTAGCTGGACTGATAAATGATTTTATTTATGTAAGTAGGTTTGTACAAACATTTTTACACGTCAAAAATATAATTATTATGTTTTAACTAGACGAGTTCGACTGCGCAACATGCTGTCTGGCTGGTATTTCTTACTATGGCGTGAGCTATTTTCATAACGAGTATTAAAATACACTTAATGATACCAATCTGCCTAGCCTTTTCCCAACTATATTGGGGTCGGCTTCCAGTCAAACCAGTATTTTACATGAAGCGACTGAAAGAAAAAAAAATCAAGTAGACCATTCTTGGGAACCTGTAGGACGATATTGAAGGTCAAAGTTCAAACTTTTTTCACATTTTTTTATTACATAAACAAGTTTTGTTTTTATCTGTCTTGTGGCGACACGAGATAAGAATTCTTTCATTAAGTTAGTATCTAGTGTCTCACATACTTTCAACCTAATACCGACCTCACAAAAACAGCCGATTGAATACGTAATCGGGAAGATAAGAAGAAAGACTAAATATATTTTATTTGGGACACGCACAGAAAAAACAAACAATAAAATTGAACGAAAAACCTATTTCGAAAACATAAGCGAAGCCTTAGGCAATATTGTTGTAACTACTGTGATGAGATAGTTTTCTAGTGATAACAAAAGAAAAAAAAACTGATGTCATTAATGAAAAAGGGAAAAGGAGGTACCTAGTCTGTATATTCACAAATAAAATATATTCGTTTCCATAAGGGCTATTTTTTCTGCTCATTGCACGATAGAATCTGCTTTATCGATTCAGCATTATAATTATTTCGCGTAGTGACAGTTCACCCCAGAATTACACTTCTGCCTTCTTCTCTTCTTTAAAAGTCAGACCGAATTAATAATGTGACACTGACAGACGCCACACGCTGACAATCACATAAAAAATATGGCCATTTTGGTCAGGCCATTAAAAAGGTTGTTGGTTGTTGTCAATTACTCGACGTTGGTCAAAGGTGTACGCTATTTTGATATTTGTTATCAAGTAATTAAATAAAGTTTTGTCTATAATAGTCTGCTCAGAGCCGTAGGTTCAAAAGGTACTATTTTGTCCGAACTTGATAAAGAAAATTGGTGAAAATTTAATGTACTTATTGAGTATTGAGAAAATCATTTGAAATCTGTCGAAGATTTGTAAGACTCGACTGGACCTATTTGGTTTATAAATAAACTGCTTATTAATAATTAAATTATTGGTTAAAAAGGGTCTTTTGTAAAGGTAAAAGATGCGCCTACATTTCTTTTATGTTACGCACAAACTTTTAAATGTCGCAGACTAATTAATCCAAACGGAGGTTTTCTTAATATATATCAGCATATTTTTAGGAACTATACCACTTACAGACACATAAGAACAACAATCTCTATTATTTAAATGATATTATAAATTATAATATCAATGAAAAAAAAAAAGAATATTTTTTTTCTTCAAAATAATTACATAAATAATATAAACACAACATATTACAACTTAGTTGTTATATTTACTTTAATATAACAACTAAGTTGCTAAACTAAAGCCCTCTTCCTCTCTCCTGATTTGCTGTGCCCGTCAGGGTACACCATGTTATGTCTTTGTAAACCTGACACTTAAGTTCACTTTTTAGAGTGTAATAAATATAATTGGGTATTTTTCTAGTAATGATGACTATTGTGTGACCTTTAGACCTTACAGAGGATGAAAGGTCTGACGCCAGACATAAAATAGGATGTCTATATCAAAACTGTTAGTCATCACTCTAATAATCACCAGGTTCTGTTCTCCGTGTTAAAACTTTGCAAACTGCAAATAAATATTTGTTCTCGTTTGAATCGGATTCTGCATGTATACGTCAAAACGAGCGCTTTACACTTTTAAAGAAAATTGGCAGCACAATAGATTAGAAAATGAACAAGCATGAAGTATGTTTTTAAGGATGAGACGCGTGTGATTTGAGTGTAAAATGTTGATGGTTAGAAAAGGCGAATGGATTTTGTGAAGGATGATATTAATATGAAGAAAATGAGAGTTAATGAAAACGTGATGACTGTCATGGGAGAATGTAAGACAAAATCGTATCCAACTAATGTGATACAAAGGAGAAAAGTTTATGAATGAAATTTCCTATGGAGTGGGGTTGATGTACCTAATGACCCGAGCAAAAATTGGTTAAGACTTTTAAAATGATGGACATAATACGTTTAAATGATGGTCATAAAGCTTTGAGAATTATGCAGTGTATTGAGTTATTTATTCGGAAATTGCGAGTGGTATTCAACGGGATCCGATTTGCGTCGTATATTCAGAATTCCATTTTATGAGTTCGAGATAAGTCTGCATCGATTTAGTGAGTTTTATGATTGAATTTCATTTTCAGAAAATCACGCCTGCATTCCTCGAAGGGTTATGCAGTGTATTGTGCACCCACATTTCGCACGCCAAGTCTCATGTGATAATGGTGTTTCGTAGAAATGTAATTTTATTTTAGAAGGTGGATGACACAGTAAAGTAATATGTATTTCTACGTTTTTGCCAATACTAATGAACTTTAAACCAGCCTTAGTTTAATTAATCCAATGAAAAATAGTCCTAACTAGTTCTAAACTCAATTAATTGAATTTTGAACAATCGGTTTACGCGTGAAAAAAGATAAATTTAACAATGGGAATTTTAATCGAAATGTTTTGGTAAATTAAACCGTTACCTAGGTTAAAACAGTAGTTACTAATATTAGTGTCCATAACAAAATACACAAAAAATACTATGTATTTTTATGAAATAATTTTGTAAATGATAATTCTAGTTTTCATAAACGCAAAAGTCTTTTGAAAACTACATATTTGAACCCATATTTTTGACCTTTCACAAGTCCTGGTAAAACTTTATCCTTTTTCTGTAACTTTAGTCACGCTGCTGCTGCATTTAAGTTTATAGTCTAAAATTTACAACTACTTTAATTTAATTAAAATAGTAAGTTGCCGAGGCATTGCGCCAATGTTGCTGCCTTGTTTTCAACAAAGGTTAACTAGCAAAACCTTAGTTTAATTACAAGTTTTACTGCTTACTAACATTTCTCTAAAGAAATTGCTACGTTGTACCTACGCACTTTTACACTTCTTATTTTGTATTCTTGCCTTTTATTTTATTTTTTCTTTTTACTTGTGTGCCTTTTAGTCTGTGCCAAATAAAATACTGGCAATACTGCCTTGTATTTTCTTTCTTTCTTTGTTTACCTTCACTGGTTAAGAAAAATAATATATTTATTTTGCTAAGTTTACAGATAATTAAAGTAAGTTAAAGGTTTTTTCAGAAAGTTTTCTTTTGAGAAATACAAGTGTATAATTAATGAAACGCAACGTCTCTCTCTCTCTGTGTGTCTGTCTCTTCGTGAACCATAACTTGAAAACCACTTGACTGTTATCCTTTGAGTGTGGTTTTCATTTGATTATTTTATGTAATATATGTAATATCTTGTATTTCTGGCTCAGTTTCAATATTTGATAATAGACGCCAGATAAGCTGTGATAAGTATAAGCCCGTTATATAAGCTGTAATTCAAATAACTGAAAACCTTTCAAGGGGTGATTGTACTCTTCAATTCAGACTGAATTGAGGAGCTGAACTGTTTCTTTGAAAAGTAATCAATCAATTACAACAGATTTTTAGTGTTATTTAGTAGTAAATGTGTTCTAATTCGTAGTATAAAAATAAAATAGAAACAGTATATAATTTAGCTAATACAACACATTTTATATGGCTCCTCAACCCTGACGGTCATAGAAAATAATTATATGTAGGTACGTAGCTACTAAAGTAGTTGATCAAATCGGATAACAATAGCACCAATATTTAGCAGATTTTTTTACTTAATATTGGCGTAATCCAACATCCTGCACATTGCACATTCAGTATTTCAAAAGATATTAATAAAATAAACATTACTTAACTATTTAGTGTGGTACGAGAGCTCACGAACAAAACCACATGCTTTTACGGCTAAAACCGTATAAAATCGATACGGATCAAGCTATTGTGAAGATAATAATTAATAATTTCATTCTAGTAATACGCAATCTAGTTTCAGTCTAGTTTAATGACAAGACGCATTGCTTCACGCAAATATTGTGGGGGTTGAACATGGACTAAACCGATGTACTAAAGAGCATACCTATTATATTCAGTCGAATTATAGACCGGGCGAACGAGGGGTGGAAGGGGGCAGTAGTAGAAGAAATTTTATTTAGAAACGGTATCTATAGGAACTAAACGTTTTGATATTCTTCACTAGATGTCGACAGCGACTTTATAGAAACATTCACAATGCACCTATGTACGGCTTCATTTTCAGGGGCTATTGAGCTGTATTTCAGCCAGTTAGTAATTTAACCACGAAAGTGTTGTATGTTTAACGTAGATATCTATATAGCGGAAAAGGGTGGTGTCTCTCTCGTTATTATAAGCCATACTTTAACTACTGTGGGCGTACTGTGGGTAGTGTTGGTTATTGCGCAATAGAAAAACCGTTTGCAGTTCAGACCACATTATAATTTACTATAAAATTAATCACACTAGCAATTCACACACTGTAAATACCCGACACAACTATTCGAAACGCACGACAGTTTCTAAACTTGTTCCCTACTTGACCGCCACCGACGAACTCTGCCTAGCTCCGGTCGGCGTTATGTTGTAGACTCTGTCGGGCGCCGTCAGCGCTGTCAACTCAGTAACGTATTTCCGATATATATATATATGGATATGTATATATATGGGATATGGATTATCTTCTCACCAAGGGAGGAGCTTATTTTATGTAGCCTGTGCCGAGACGCAATATAATCATTAAATATATATATATATATATATATACATTAGAGATTTAGCCCTGTTACATTGGAGATTTTGTCCCTCTAGTGGTAGAGGAACCAAAGCCCAGATGCAAGGTGGTTAGGTATTAGAAGGTAAGGAAACTACAAACTGTTGGAAACAACATATATTTATAAAAATATGTAAAACCCTAAATACATAAGGTGGGGGGACGATAAATGTCACCCAAAGTGCCAGCCAGCTTAAGGTTCGGTATCAGAACTATGGTCGTGGGGGGTTGGAGATAAACCCAGTACTGTTTCTTTTGAATTTAAAAACTAAATTGGAATCTTCCAGTTTTGATGTGTAGTTAATAACTAAATGAATGGGCGCCAGGGACTATACGTCCCGGATCCCGGAGCCGACGAAGATGTTGAATATCCTTCCAGATAAGCCGGTAGGCAGGTGTCAAACCCGGGTCCTTAAATCCAATATGGAACACCGGCTTCCAACTATGGAAACCGGTCAGGTAATAAACCGGTTCTTACCGGAACCGTATGGAAATTAAATATTGTTTTATCTTAAAAAAGTTTTTTTTTTTTAAATATATATATATAGCCCGAGCTATATATATATATATATATATTTAAAAAAAAACTTTTAATATATATATATATATATATATATTAAATGATTATATTGCGTCTCGGCACAGGCTACATAAAATAAGCTCCTCCCTTGGTGAGAAGATAATCCAGTTTTAAAAGGTCCGGCTACCTCTGATGCTCCAGGCATACCTAAGTATCGTGAATCCTGCTCCGTATTCTTATCTCGAGTCAGCGACCCACCCCAGCTCCCCACGGTTTACCTACCTACCTTTCTAACTACTTGCCCACCGCTCCTCACCGAATCGCCCGCTCGCGCTTATACTTTGTTTTAGCTTAGAGTTCGTTTTGACTATTTTTTCGGCTCCGAAAGGCTTCCTCAAAAATCGATTTGTTATATACCTATAAAAAATGAAAAAAAATATATATGCAAAGTTAATTTTTCAAATCTGACTACAGAGATTACCGCGTTCAAACAATCAAACTGTTCAGCTTTATAATATTAAGTATAGATGAATTAATATTGATATATTAGGTACGTTATATATGTAGGTACATAAATTACCCGAAATAAATGCTCTAAATACCATTATTTAGAGCTACTAGTTACAATACTACACAATGGATTTGAAAAATTAATTGTGTAGTTTAGGATCCAAGCGGTCACACCTGTCTGTTATGACTGAAATTTATCTGTATAATCTAACCTCAAATAAAATTGCTTTCCGTGTCTGTCTATGTGACCGCTTCATCTTCATCATCATCATCAATTCATCAGCCTACAACAGTCCACTGCTAGACACAGGCCTCTCAAATTGCACGCCATTCAGTTCGATTCTCGACAACTCTTATCCAGCTGCTTCCAGCTACCCTGCGTAGATCGTCACTCCAACTACCTTACGTTTGCCGATTCAAGGTCTCCACTCAAGAACACGTCTACCCCAACGGTCATCGGTTCTAGGGGTAATGTGGCCGGCCCATTGCCACTTCAGCTTGCTTATTCTGTGAACTATGTCTCTCTTCCGGATTACCTCATCCCGGGTTCCCTCAGAGATATTCCAAGCATAGTTCATTCCATAGTTCGCTGAACGACCTTGAATTTATGGACTAGGACGTACCATGAGTGTCCACGTTTCGGCTCCGTAAGGCCACGATTTTCATCCACGAGGTTGAAGGTTCTGTAGCGGTTACACCGCCACATACGAACTACGCATCAAAGACATGACGTCACACAAATCCTGCATCGCGCAATTAGTTTACCACTCGAACGACATATATAAGACTATCCGACATCAACAGTCGGGCAGTCGGCCCGCCAGACACAACACCCGTTTGGTTGGAGGATCCTCCCTTTTCTATGGTGGATGAGTGAACTGTACACCTTGTTTCTCATGCCCCTAAATTGGTGACCCCGAGTATAAACGTCAACGCAGCCTTCATGCAACTACTTCAGCGTGACGTCATCATCATCATCACTCCCGCAAGCTTTCGTGAGGCGAGTCACACAGACAGCCAGCACCCACGGCTGCAACGGGTATCCTGACCACCAGCATGCAGCGCACGCGCATTCCTGGTCATCACCCTCAGCCTCATCAGCAACCTTGGCACAGCACCTGCACTTTCGGCCGGTCTCACAAGCAGAGCTCTTTCTACTCTCTCCTGGTCGACGCTAGCAGTCAGCCACAACCCGGCGCTATACCACATCCGACTCACTGGATCGTGACGCAGCGCCACCCCGACTCACTGAGGAATCACCGCAGACAGTTCCGACTCATCGCGAACTATGCGGCACCCGGTTCCGACTCACTGGAACCTCCACTGGTACTGTGAAGCATCGCAAGATACAAGACTCAGCCCACTATCGACGTCTGGTCTCCGGAGGGGAGTGATGTAGCGGTTACACCGCCACATACGAACTATGCATCAAAGACATGACGTCACACAAATCCTGCATCGCGCAATTAGAGTTCACCACGCGAACGACATAGATAAGACTATCCGACATCAACAGTCGGGCAGTCGGCCCGCCAGACACAACACCCGTCTGGTTGGAGGATCCGCCCTTTTCTATGGTGGATGAGTGAACTTTACACCCTGTTCCTCATGCACCTAAAGTTCAAATCCGGGCAAGTATCAATGTGAGTTTTTCAATGCATCTGTACTATCTGAGTTTAACTTGCGACAGTATGAGCAAGCGTGGTGATCAATGTTTGTGCCTTCTCTTTATGAGAAGAGGCAATTTCACTGCAGCGGGTCAATAATAGGCTGGTTCCCATAACTCTAACCTTCTTTGCTTTGCTGATGATATGAAGATATTTACTTCTATATCATCGTTTACTGATATGCATGCTCTCCAATCTGACCTAATAAGACTCGATGAATACTGTCGCGTAAATAAATTAGACCTAAACCCTACTAAGTGCTCCGTGATTTCGTTTAGCAGAAAACGCTTTCCACTTAATACCTCCTATAGTCTGAAAGGTCAGCTCCTGCAGAGGTGTGACGGTGTTCGTGACCTGGGCGTATACCATGACTGTAAACTTCAGTTTAATGTTCACGTGGAGCAAATAGTGGCTAAAGCATCTAGAGCATTAGGTTTTGTAATGAGACTAGCGGGGTGTTTTAAGAAAGCGAAAACTATCAAGATATTGTATTGCTCATTTGTGAGAAGTAATTTAGAATATGCTTCTCAAATTTGGAACCCGCGTTATGGCGTGCAAATCGATCGCATAGAGGGTGTGCAAAAACGACTTGTTAGGTTTCTGTGTTATCGTTTGCGGATACCATATCACAGTTGTGACTATTTCGATCTTTGCAGGAAATTTCACCTACAACCACTTATTAACCGTCGTCGATTAGCAGATTGCATATTTTTGCTCAAAACTGTAACCAATGAGGTAGATTGTCCGCAGCTTCTACGCAAGCTGTATTTCAATATTCCCCAGCGATTACTCAGATTTAATCCACCTATCACTATTCCCTTATCCTCTTCCAACTACAGGCAAAACTCATTTTTAGTGCGAGCGAGTAAAGATTTTAATGACTTATGCAAGCAGTTCTCTTTTGACTTGTTTTCAACGAAAGGCTCAAGCGTTCGCAATAGGCTGAACTTTGATTTCTTCAAAATAAAAATTAATTCGTAATGTTAATTTAGTTCTGGTACTTATTTTTATTTAATTTTATTGTAGTTTATTCCTGTTGTTGTGTTTATGTTTGGCATTACCCGATTTGATGGTTGGTGCGCTTGTGTTCTTGATATAATTTGTCGTGTATAAGATCTCTTACTGTATTATTATATAGCTAGCCGTGAAAACCTATAATTGGCTTCATGTTTCTTATTCCAGTGTCTTTATTGTATTTATGTAAAGCTGTTGGTTTTCCATGAGATAAATAAATAAATAAATAAATTATTCATGTGTATTGTACATGTGTTGTGTATCTCATACCGTAGAAAAGTGAAATATTTGTCAGACTGCCTAGGATGCACAGGTGTCTACTTTAACTTTTTAATTTACATAACGGCGTAGGATAGCCTTTACTAGAACTGGTCAGCATATTAGTTGCTCAGCAGCATTCATATCAATAGGATTGTGCCGGAATATATCAGTTTGTCGTAGCTCGTGGCTAAGTAGTAACTGCCGCACGGGTCGATCCGTCAGGTTAAGCTACGCTTGCCGGGGTTGGTCTGTGGATGGGTGACCATCTTTACATACCGAGACTCCTCCGTGCCTCGGAAAGCACGTTAAGCCGTTGGTCCCGGCTGTCATTCGTGGATCTTTGACAGTCGTTACGGGTCGTCAGAAGCCCGAAAGTCTGACAACCAGTCTTACCAAGGGGTATCGTATTACCCAGTTACCGGGTTGTGGAGGTCAGATAGGCAGTCGCTCCATGTAAAATACTGGTATTCAGCTGCATCCGGTTAGACTGGAAGCCGACCCCAATATAGTTGGGAAAAGGCTAGGCAGATTGATTTGTCGTAGACGTGGTACCACAGCGGCTCCTCTGACACAACCTCTGAAACAGCCGCCATGCAATCATCGATGCGACTCTACTAGAGTGACAGTAATCTGCCGGTGTGACTCATATCTGACCTCTTCGGCGATTCCTAGTAACGTCGTAACAAAACTAGTCATATAGTTAGAGTATTAGGTTACTCGTATTACATAAAAGAGCACCGACTAACTATTTTAAAAATCTTTACCCTTTTGCAATGGAAATAAATAGGTAGGAGTTCGGAACGTGAAGTTTGAAAATAAAACTTGACCTAGTTATGTTTCTCACCCAAATCATATTTATATAGGTAGCTTATTCTTTTCCTCACTTTGTTTTGCTTTGTTACTTTTAAAAGTAAGCCTGGGGTATCAAGCAGGTAGGTAATTAGATTGCCGCTTAGAGATGATATTTATTGTTTTGTTTTGATTTTATAAACCTCTGTGTTGAAACCCTGCTTCAGGCCAATGTACCTTCTTGGTTTTAAAATAAATACATTTTTTGGCCGGAGTAATTCAAAGTACATTTTAAATAGCCTCAAGCAAAGCCTAATTATTTGCTTAAAAAGGTAGACGAGGGCAAGTATTTTATTTATTCTCTTTTATTAGAAAACAACTGTCACGAAAAGCTAAAGCTGCGTAACTATTATCTAACATAATATAACATCGAGCCTTTTTTTCCCCGAAGGGTTGGGCAGAGGTGTGCCTGTAGTACACCCACATTTCACCAGTTATGTTTTTTAAGTCCCATGTAATAGGGGGCGAGCCTATTGCTCAATATATCAACCGGGACTCCGGGCTACTACTGAGAAATTCCTGTTGGAAAAACTCAATAATTCTTTGCCCGACTTGGGAATCGAACCCAGGACCTCGTGCTCAGCAGTAGCGCTTGCGATCACTAGACCAACGAAGCAGTCCTATTATAAATTATGTATTATTTATTCTTTAAGATGTATTTGAAAACTTATGTCTGTATTTTGTGGATCCTCAGTGGATTAAACGAACGCTCGATGGCTCATGAATGATGAAACTTCCATAGCATAGGTGCATGTTTTGGTAAAATAATACCTAACCGCTTTCAATGGCACAACCAACTAAATTGTAGCTATAAAATTAGAATAATATTATACAATTTTGTATATGGTCATATATGTTGATCGATTGGTTAATAAAACAGCTCTTTATAAACACTGTTACCGGGCGTAAGATTAATATTGTAGCCCGAAAATTTGGCTTCTTTGTGTTGGTATTAATTATAAATTAATTACATAATTATAAATGCGAAACTGAGTTTGTTTGTTCGTTTTTTTGTAACGAGTTCACACTAAAACGGCTGAACGGATTTAGATGAAATTCGGCACATGGGTAGACTATGACCTGGAGAAGATCAGTGACCGATATTCCCACGGGATCGAGACTTGCGGGCGACACCGCGGGGCGCAGCTAGTTAAATGTAAAGTAAATAATATTTTGCACATAGTAAATATTTTGTGGTGGTTGTAAATAATATTCATAAAATACTCAAGTTTAGTCTCAGCGTCTAACTTTCTATTTTAGTAATTATAAAGCCTCCGCTTACGAGTCGATTTGCCTGTAGAAGTCGATTTGCCTGTAGAAGTCGATAACAATAAAAATTATATTTTTGGTCTCATTAGTGACAGTTAAACTCTTATACACTTAAACTAAACCCAATTACAATCAATCTGACTAGCCTTTTCCCAACTATATTGGGGTCGGCTTCCAGTCTATCCAGATGCAGCTGAATACCATGTTTTACATGGAACGACTGCCTATCTGACCTCCACAACCCAGTTACTGGGAAACACGAAGCCCCTTGGTAAAACTGGTTGTCAGAATTTCGGGCTTCTGACAACCCGTAACGACTGTCAAAGATCTTCGATTGACAGCCGGGACAAACGGCTTGATATTTTTTCCGAGGCACGGAGGAGTCTCGGTATGTTAAGATAGTCACCCATCCACAGACCGGCAAGCGTAGCTTAACCTGATGGATCGAACCGTGCGGCTGTTATTACTTAGCCACGAGCTTTCTCTTTTTAACCGAATGCGGCGAAACCAAAAAAGTAGGATAACATTTTGGCGCGTCCTTTTAATATTTGCGAAGAAGAATACGTACATAATGTAATAATGCTCATCCTCATAGCATATAGCGTGATAGTTTATACCCTACAGTTTGACCAGAGTTATAGGGAATATCTATGCAAAATTTTAATGGAATCTATTTGGTAAAATTATTTGCGTCAAACAAACGGACAAAAATTTAACAACTATATTTTCGACATCATAATCGATCCCAGAGATCGTAGCAATTACTTTTTGTTCTTTTACTTCGCTACGATTTTATTATAAGTATAGATATGATTAGGGTTATCTTAGACACTGAAAAAATATCTTTCCTCGGTAGGTACTGCAATTGAAGATTAAAAGAAGCTGATTATTGCCTAGCCAAATAAAACGAAAACAAATTACATTTACACTAAAACTAAAAAAAAAATATTTTCATTAGAGGTTGGAGAGATTACCTAGGAAGGTACAATAATAATATTATATGTTGAGAGCGCGATAATGAGGTCATGAATGTCGTTATTAAAACCCTCAATTTGCTGTAGACATTAATATACATTAAATATTTCTTATAAAAAGCATCAAATATTTCTTTGTACCTACAAAAATATCGTGAGTAGGATTTAATATGCACGCTAATCTCATTTATTTAATTATTAGAAGACGAAATGTGTGTGTGTGTGTGTGTGTTTTTATATTAATAAAAAGTTAGCGCTTAAGTACCTATGGAAAGTAATTTTTCCTAAAAGGAAAATAAACTTCATTTTTTATAATTCACTTCTTCACAGATTTGTTGTAATATAAATAAAAACAAGGTATAATAAGGTCTTGTCCTAATATGTATAAGAGATCGTCGCACGAATACGAGATCGTTGTTATAAATGGTCACAATTTTTTTCGTAAAAACCGAACCCGATAATTGCGTATTTGCACGATAATCGCTTATATTAGGACATGGCTTTAGAGGACAGTCAGCAACAGCTTCCTATCTACCTATATTCCTACCTTTCCCCTAATGCGTAACAGCAAATTTATCTTAAAATCGAATAATTTTACACGCGTTTAAGGAATTTCTTCATTATTCTGTTCAGTTCCTTTTTGATAATAAGTCTTCCTGAAATTCCCGGTCATTACCATAACTTCTCAGTGTCCTGTAAATAAATGGAGCAGCTTTGAACAGATTAATAGGCGATCATGTTTAATCGCCTATTAATCCTTTTGAATTTTAAATGCTCCGGCGCTTCACTTCAACGGTTCCTATTTGCGTCAATTTGGTTTGGAAATTCGGTGTTTCTGGTTGTTTTTTCAAGTTCGATATTTTTGGTTGAAAACGATGAAAGTATCTTCCTTTTTTGAAGAAAGTTTTTTTATGATCTCCATTAAGACTATTCATACCTACTACCAAAAGTAATTCAAAATGGACACAGAAAGTTACAAATGTAAAGCGAATTTATCACTTCTATTTTTATTCCAGGTATTTTTTGCAATCCACGCAGCGTCAAACATGTTTATCTCAGACTAGGTGTTGCCCGCGCCTTCGCCTGCGTGGATGTTGAAAAATATCCCATAGGAACGTAATACCTTGATTAAAAGTACACTATTTGTTAATCTAGGTTATAAGTGTGCCAAATTTCATCCAAATTTGTTCAGTCATTTTTGCGCCAATCCGGAACATACATCCAGACAAATGGACAAAAATTCTTCATTTTTTTATATATAGGTATAGATAATTATAGATTTTCATATAAAGTAACTACTTTAAAGTGTAAGTCAATTATTTTAAACAAGACCACACACAAACAAACAAACACAGCGTTCAGAAGCGAGTACATAATATTGCTTCAGGGCTGCTTTATAACAAGCATATTCAGAACAATGATATGTGTTGTTTTGCTCTATTATAATGATAATATTAATATATAAACAAGATGTTTTTCCTCCATTTACATACAGCCCACGCCGTATCACGAACAAAACGCGCAAATTAATTTTTGAGCTTGCGAGACATGTACGAACAAAAAAAGTTGGACAGATTCTTGCTAACAAAAACTATGTCACTCAAGTCGGCCAGCTTGCTGTACGCAGGCCAAATTCACACATGAGTTGGTTAGCTAATAGTCACGCAAACGTCAACATTAGAATAAATATACACCCATACGAACTCAAATAACAAATATAAACCACATTAATATGAAAAGTAAACATGAAATTGTATTTCAATCCTCAGAACGTATAATTTCGTTTGGTGTGCCACAGGGGAGTGTTCTAGGGCCTCCTTTAATTATATTGTATATTAATGATCTACCGAAAGGCATCCCTCAACGTCTGACACTATTTGCCGATGATAGCACCATAACGATACCTTGTAAAAGTGTTGATACTTATGAAAGTGACATAAATGATTCTATAAATCTAATGGTAAAGTGGCTAGATGACAATAACTTAAAAACTAACCTGACAAAAACTAAATTAATACAACGGATCAATAGCAAGAGCAACTTAGATATGCACTACGATAACCAGCCTATAGAAGAGGTAGAAACAACAAAAAATTTAGGTATCCACATTGACAAAAAACTGAATTGGAAACACATATAGAAATCTTCTGCAATTAAATCAGTAAATCTGCTTACGCCCTGCACACATTGTCGTCTATAATAAGTGTGGAGGCATTACTTAAAGTCTACTATGGTTTAACAGAATTTAATTTACACTATGGTGTTATTTTTTGGGGCAACTCTACAAAAAAAGACACGGTGTTCAACGCTCAAAAGAGATGTGTTCGCTCAATATTGAAAATTAAACCTACTGATAGTTGCGTGCCTTACTTTAAAAAATATAAAATACTTACTTTTCCATGTCTGTACATTTTAGGAATATCTGTTTTTGTCAAAACAAATCCACACCGATTTAAACGATTAGATGAAGTAGTCCCACGTAATAGGCGCGACAGTAGCAGGATATTCTCTCATACTGCGAGAACAACCCTTATGCGCAAAAGGGTTTTCTGTATGGCTCCTATCATATTTAATAAATTACCTAAAAGTTGGAGAGAACTGCCCTTGTCACTTTTCAAAAATAAGGCGAGGAATTTTTTAGTTAGTAAAGTGTATTACAATGTTATAGATTTTTTTTATGAAAAGGACTTTTCTATTCCGAATCCGAATCAATTTTGAATTATTCTATTTGACTGCTTATTAATGAATATTCTGGACATAATTTAATCTATTTTGACTATAATATACCTATAATATCTTGACATCAATTATTATTTATTTGTTTTGTATTTTGTAATGAAATTTAGAATGACTATATGTAAAATGCAATTAAATGTAATCTTATATACCTACAAAATTTGGACGCCGTTATTGGCAAAACATGGACGCACACAACATCTATTAATTCAATACCTTGCATGTCTGATATATTTTATCTTTATTTATCTTTATCTTTATCTTTACGTACAGCGATCTGGCCGACTGGACTGACACAGTTTCTAGCTAGCGAGAATCTGCCCGACTTTTTTTTATTCGTCCATGTTGCGGTAAATAAGTACGGATTTAAGAATATTTACTTTGCTTCTGAATAAGATATAATACTAGCTGAAAATTAATTTAATAAATCTAGCATTAACACGCTAGTTAATGTAGCATCTAATACCTTCAAGAATTACATAAATGTCTAACATCTTTCGCATTCATGATAATTTCCCATGTCTGATAATGTAAGAACTGTTTTTTTTTAAATCATACTTCAGACTATATTGACACATACATAGATACTCAGTGAAAACAACTCAACTCAGATTTTTCATTTTATAGACCAAAATGACGACTGCGATCGAACTATTTTTTAAACATTACATCACGCCTGTTTCCCCGAAGGGTTGGGCAGAGGTGTACCTACAGTACATCCACATTTCGCCAGTTATGTTTAAGTCCCATGTAATAGAGGGCGAGCCTATTGCCATCAACCGGGCACAAATCCAGACTCCGGACTGCTACTGAGAAATTCTAGATAGACAACCCAATAACACTGCTTGACCTGGGACCTGGACCTCATGCTCAGCAGTAGCGAGCTAGAGACCACTAGACCAACAAGGCAGGCTTTTTTCTTAGATAACATGATAAATAATAGGGGTGTTGACTAATTGGTAATTGCTGAAAACCAGCGCTGTTGACGTTAGGTTGGCCCGAAGTTACAGCATTTCACTGAGCAATGACCTGTTCTTGCACAGATGCGACGCACAGCTTAATTTTACTTATTGTTTAGTACTTATGTAGTTAATTTAACTCAGAAATAGGCATTTTGTTCTGTTGTTTTTGTTGTCATTTGACAATGTCGCAACCACAGACACTGATTACGTAATGTCGCAACAGTAAATTACCTCAGAATAATAACTAAAGCATATAGCATAGCATATGCTTTAGTTATTATTCTGAGTAAATTACGCAATATTTTCTATGGTCCGAGGCCTTGATATCAACCAATGAACAACGTTTCCAAACGTTTTTTGTTGGTTGAATACGAGGCTTTTGGCTACTTTTGTATTTTTGTGTGTTTTGTTTGTGCAAAATAAACATATTTTCTTTCTTTCTTTCTTTCTAATTATTTTTTTGGTTCCTCAGTTCCACGTTTTTTTTTTTCTTTTTTTACGTAATAAAAAGATTACG
The DNA here is from genome assembly GCA_963853775.1 of Xanthia togata. Lineage (NCBI taxonomy): Eukaryota > Metazoa > Arthropoda > Insecta > Lepidoptera > Noctuidae > Xanthia > Xanthia togata. Next base: position 1,984,706 of record OY970797.1, on the reverse strand, counting down.
GCAATTTATTGACATTGAGTTAAAATGTGACAAGACATCTCTCTCTGGTAGATTTTATACTGAATTTTGACGTAGCAAGCTCCCGCTCCCCAACTTTAATGCGTTTTATCTAAATGTTTTTTACGGGCAAAAAAAAGCTATACGACAGACAGGCGGACCGACGGACAGGCTGCATAGGCTTAGTAATAAGGTCCTGTTTTCTCCACCCACTATATCTACTTTCCTAGATAAATAAATACTTTTTCAATTCATCCCGCTATTTGTTCGCAGTAATCAAATGCTCAAGAGCCCGAACAAAACAAGTTTTTCAGTACTTAGTTGGTACGTACCCAGAATACTTTAATTAAGGTTTCACTAGTGGATATTTTTCGGAAGGGTATTATATACTCCACTGTTTGACATTGTGTATCCAAAGTTAAACATGTTATGGTTTAGTCTTTTTTTTCTGTTCCGAAGCAGAATAGTAAAATAAAAAGCCATCAAAAAGTTATGAGCCAACAAAGATTCGTTTTTTTTGCTATTTTTAACGTTAATTTGGGTGTAAATAAGTAATAAAAGAAGTGTAAAATCTCCAAAACAATGTCAGCACTGACAAAGCTCAGTTATCGAAGAGTACAATAAACTTTATTTCTAATTGATTTATGCAGTGCTTTTTTCATGAAACTCGATTTTCCAAAGGACTTTTCGTAATTTTTACGCGCTCGATTTACTAAAATAATTTGGAACAGTGTTTGTGTGCGTGCAAAGTAGACGTTGTGCGTATAGACTAGCGTCTAACTGATCATATTTGATATTATGTATTTCGGACACGACGCCGACGCCAGGTGAGAGCGTCTGCCGGGGTCGCGGGAAAGTCCTAAAGGGATACCATGGCCCGTGGCAACGTAAAGGCAACTGAAAGAACACGGGTGGGTTTTGTTCAGTATGAGTCTGAAAAGAACTTCCGCACAAAAAAAGTCGGACAGCGTGCTTTTTCGCCATGTGCCCACCAGTGAGTTCGAACTCGCGACTAGTACTCAACCTTAAAGCTAAAAATAAATCAAGACATTAAGCTTTGACCTGAGTCGTTAACCGTATATATTCAATGAGTAAATGAGATCTAAACGATTACTGACCCATTTTACTCGCTTTTAGGTTTAACGGGCCCTTTGACGTTCAAAAGTATTCAAGATTTGGATTTCTTTGGGAGAAGGAGCGATACAGCGATTAGGAGAAACTTGAATACTCAAGAAGTCATCTGAGAAAATGTGGAAATTTAGATCTTTTAGCAGAAGGAAATAAGAAGTTTTTAAATATCTCATCTCAGAACCCTTAATATGAGTGATTCAGCAATTTAATTTTTAATCAGTTGTTGCGAGCGAGTTTTATGTTCGAATGGAAACAAAGTCAATATTATGGAGAGTGCTTATAAATCGCTTTCCTCCAGATATTACTGTGTAATCCTTTGATAATAACACTCACCCAATCCACTATAGAAAATAATGAGAAGCATTTATTTAAATCATTCATCCATTGAATCGATTTCTGTATTAGGTATTATTTTTGAGCCTGTTATTTATATATAGTTAGCTAATATTTTAATTCGTTCTAGTTCGGCGTGCAGAACGGAAAACTAAGTACATGTATATATATATATATATATATATGTACTAAGCATATGATATAAGTAAGTCTTAAGGACATTATTTATGGATATGCTACAGTCTCCTTCGAATCATTCTTAGGGAAGACGTACCTGAACTATATTATGAACAAATGTAATACCTATGTAGGTATTACATTTGTCATAACAGTACCTAAGAATACAGTACATAAGACATTAAAATTGATAAAAAAAAAAAAAACAATTTTCACAATCCTGAAGGAAGAAGAAAATAAAGAAAATATATTTCGTTTATTTGCGGTAAACATCACGCAAAGAAATAACACAAACAAAAAAGTACAAGTTGGGGTAAAATATGCGTCACATCCACGCAAAACGGCCATCGCTCTGCATAATGAACGAATCCAGGACAATTACATAACAACAAATAGGTACTTTTAAATTAATAATGTATTGAACGAATCCAGGACAATTACTTAACAACAAATACTTATAAAACAAACTGAGGCGTAAAATTGAAGAGTTTTTGGAATCAATTATGTTGAGATAGTCAAATGAAATAAGTGGCTAAGGGCCCGCCGGTATGCCGCGGTATCCGCCAAGTGGCTACTTAAAGTGGAATAATCAAGTCGTTCAATCGTCAAAGCTCGCTAGTGGATTTGAGTATTCCACTAGCGAGTACGTAGTCGAAAATTTGCTTTTGAAAGAGTGTGGCACACTGGCAGACTTCAGCGCATACCGGCTCGTACCGGCGCATACCACCACATACTGGCGCATACCGGCGGATAACGGTGCATAAGGCGCATACCGGCGGATAACGGCGCATAAGGCGCATACCGGCGCATACCGGCGCACACCGGGGCATAGCTTCGCCTGACAACGCGGTATCCTCCCTGAACAATTTAAAAGGGCTAATATAACTCCTGTATATAAATCGGGGTCCAAACAAGAGGTTGAAAATTATCGCCCCATATCTATTTTGTCTGCTTTGTCGAAGCTTTTTGAAAGGTTCGTTTATTAGGAAATACATAAGATAATTTACAGAATTATAATAGAACAACAACATGGATTTGTTAAAAGTAAATCTACAACTACTAATCTATTAATATTTACCGACTTTCTCTTTAATAATATGGATCAACAAGTACAAGTAGACGCAGTGTACACAGACTTTCAAAAAGCGTTCGACAAAGTAGACCACAGTTTGCTTCTTACCAAAATTGCATACTGCATCATAATTATGTTAGTAATAGATCACAAAGGGTTGTTATCAAAGGATTCCACTCGGCGACTACTGTCGTAACATCTGGCGTACCCCAGGGCTCAATTTTAGGGCCTCTTTTATTCATTTTGTTCATAAATGATATTGGAAATTGTTTCAGACACTCAAAATTTTTGCTCTATGCTGACGACCTAAAAATCTTTAAAGCTATAAGAAAACCTGCAGATTGTTGTCAGTTACAAGAAGACTTAAATCGATTCTCTGAATACTGCGTTCAAAACAAACTTTACCTCAGTATTTCTAAATGTTTAACGATATCATTCACTAAAAATAAAAACATTTTAAATCATAATTATAATCTAAACAATGTAACTCTGTTGAAAGCTCCATCCGTGCGAGATCTAGGGGTACTTCTAGATAACAAACTTCACCTTGATCAACATATATATATGATAACATCACCAAAAAGGCTTATCGTATGTACGCAAGCACTTATTCTCATCTCTATAAAGCACTAGTTAGATCTTAACTCGAATATGCAGTAGTAGTGTGGAACCCTTTTTATAATAAATATGTTGAGATGCTAGAAAAAGTGCAGCGCAAATTCCTCAGATCAATGCACTATAGGTGCTCGCACAATTTCCAACCAATAAAAATCTACATAATAAATACAATCCTGAAGCCCGAAGTTTGTATCTAGAAATTATGTTTCTTTTCGACGTATGCTATAACAGGTATAACTGCTCTGAGATTACTAATAAAATATGCTACTGTGTCCCAAGAACTGTTATTAGACGAGAGGTGCGCGCACGTCCTCTTTTTGCTGTGTCCCATTGCCGCACCAATGCTGGTTTGCGGGCGCCTCTACGTCGCTTGTACAAGAACTATAATGATTTTTGTTCAGAAACTACAGAATTATATTTATTCTCAGTGTCAACTAATAGATTTCGTTCTGCTTTGTTAAAGAAACTTAACGGGCCGGCGGAGCATGCGTAGTTCATACAAACGTAATACCAAAATAATTTGTAAATCTAACATATTCTTAATGTAGTGTGTATTTATTCCGATTGGATTACAGAATATCTATACTCCCAAATATATATTTTGAATGGACATTGATATAAAGGCGAGATATGAGGAATTTAAAATTTCTATAGAAAACTTATTTTTCCCATAACTCGTCGTAACGTTGACATTTTTTCGAATAACTTCGTGTTAGTTTTGACGAAAACACTAATTTCAAAAATATATAATGAAGGTAAGGTAAGTATTTTCAGCGATTTAAAGAAAGGTACACAGCTATCATCAATTTTCAGACCACACATTGATCTTATGCATCTTTTTTGTGCCTTAAAGACCATATTTTTATCAGTAGAATTTCCCCAAAAAATAATGCCGTATCGCAAAATTGAGGCTACTAAGCCGTGATATGCAGCTATAGTAGCGCATCCATATTTATTTTCCTAGCAATTTGGAAAAGTGCGTATCCTGATTTATTTACTTTCTTACTTAGGTCATCTATGTGGGCCTTCCAGTTAAGTTGGTTATCAAGGAATAAACCTAAGAATTTTGCTAGCCTGTGGGACACCAAACTTTATCAATCTTGAATGAGATAAAAAACTCTTTTCAAATTTTGTTTTTTCACATACTCTCGCAATCTCTGTACATTGCATTCTGTTGGAGAGATAGGATTCAAATAGTTTCAAAATGTTACCTCGAATACTGTAGCTACGCAATTTGTCTAGTAAGACGTCGTGATTTACGTAATCGAAGGCTTTAGTCATATCTGTGTAAATAGCACAAATAGGAGCCTTTTGGTCTACTGCTAACATAATGCTACGTAAAAAATTAAAAATAGCCATGTTGATCGTGGTATTCTTTCTAAAGCCATTTTGTTCCTTGCATAATAAGTTAAATTTATTGAGATAGCAATACAGACACTTATAAATATTTTTTTCGAAAATTTTGGAAAAGACAGAAATTTTTGCTATGGGCCTATAGTTCTTCATATCAGTTTTATTATCTTTTTTATGAAGTGGTTTAATAATACCTTTCTTCAAGTCTTCTGGATAAACTCCGTCAACAATGCCAAGGTTCATAATATGCGCTAATACGGGTGCTATGAGTTCATTTACAAATTTTATCACATTTGTTGACACACCGTCAAATCCTACAGTACTAGTATTTTTAAGCGATCTTATAGCAGAAACAATGTCGGTTGATAGAACAGGCTGCATAAACATTGATTGCCTTGTCAAATTGCCTAATGTATTGTCAAATTCCATATCAGTTTTAATATTATTCTCAATGTCATCTATGAAATAATTATTAAATGCATTTGCAATGTCAATAGGTTTTGAAAAGGTCAGGTCACATTTATTAATGGTCATAATTTGCTCCTTAGGTGAGTTATTTTTTGGTCTATTAACTAGTTGCCATGTAGCTTTCGACTTATTCTGCGAGGTTTTTATGAAGTAATCATTTTGAGCTTGCTGTGTAAAAAAAAAAAAAACTAATAAGACTATTATAATTTTCTTATATTGTAAAGAGTATTTTTTAAAGTTACTTTTATTCCTTAATACAATCATGATTTAGTCTGTATGCCCACAGTAATTTTCGTTGTTTTTTACTACAGCTTTTTATGCCGCGTGATAATTATTTTACTTTTTTATTAGTATGGATAGTTATTATTTTATCAGGGAAGCAAAGTTTGTAGAATAGGGAGAACGTTTCATAAAATCATTTGTAAGCTATATTGGCATCGTTACTTTCATATACATCCTTAAATGTTAAACTTAGAATGCATTCTCAGAATTTTTTGAGGTTCTCTGTGCAGTAGTTTTTTTTTGCAATTTTCCAGAATTTTAAGCGGCATATTCTCATTATGGGTACCCTGAGTATTTGTGACGTGTGATCAGAAAGAATGAGTTCTATAATTTCAGCTTTACATCCTATTCGTATGTTATGCGCAAAATGATCGATACATGTGTTACTACTAAGCCTGGTAGGTTGATTTATTTCTAATGTCAAGTTGTAACTCAGTAGAAATTTCTCTAGTTCCAAAGTAATCCTATTCCTTTTTAATCTGTCGCGCGCGCAATTAGCAGACACAATAGAATTTTATTGTTATCTGTCTCCAATATGAGACACCAGTATTATAAAGGTTAATGTATCAATATTTAAATCGCCACATAAAACAATTTTTTTCCTATTCAACAAACATAACTTATTCAAAACAATGTCAAGCTTATCATAAAATGTCAAATAATTGTATTTAGGAATTCTATAAACACAAATTACAATAATAGAATGAGTTATCAATTCAATTACACAAATTTCAAAAACGCCAGATGTATATATATTGTATGTGTGTGTATGTATATATGTTATAGTATTTGAACAGTCTTGTAGTCTTACTCGCATAGATTGTTCATTAGTAAAGTTATATGAATTGTATAAGCTGTGGATAACGGTGTGAGTTTCACATTTATATAATATCTTTGTTTATATTATTTGCGCAGATATAATGTGTTACTGTTTGTTTGTCCCAAATAAATAAATAAATAAAATAAATCCTCCAGCGTGCTCTTCGATGCTCTAGAGAAAACTGCGCAGCGATGTTGAGAGGTCGATCACCGAGCATTGAAATACCTTACCTTATTATAAACCTTACGATTCGATAAATATTAAATTCAATTGGTAAATTGAAAATTCTCTGCCGTCCCGTCCGCCAGTCTGCGCAGGCCCTAGGTTAATTATTTTTTAGAAAGGTGTATGACCAGTTCCATGAATAATTTAACAGCTCAAGTGTATTAACTTATTCATATCCATAGGCAAACGATTCAGTTATGCACTTTAGTACTAAAATAACCGATTACCTATGTAAATCCGTTATTGAATTGAAATAACACGATGCTATTTACGTAGTTCATTACTTTAATTTAAATATAGAGGTTTCATTTAGCTCAAAGTATGTTGAACCGTCACGTCAAGGCTTCACGTGTCCTTAATTTCAGGAGCATGTGTTCGAACTTGTATAAAGTAATATAGTTACCATTACGCTATTAATTATAAACCGGCTTTAGGTACTTGAATTTAACCATTAGGCACAGGCTATCTACATCATGCTCAAAAGTTTAAGGATGCAAATAGGCTGGCACATAATACCCTTTCTACAAATTATCAGTCTTTCTCCACGCACAACTCTGTAATACGAACGACCCTATTAGTATACACGTGGCTAGAGTCTCAATCCTATCGTGTAGGATGTAATTAAAACGAACAGTACCCAATAGGAATTAATCAAGGTTCACCTACTAATTGCTGGGACGTAACACTTAAACCTGATCTATACTCCATAGGTTTAGGTAGTTAAATAAAGGTAAACAAATCGAAATAAGGGTTTTTACAGGTGACACTTGTTTAAAATTACGTAAAAAAGAAAATGATTTTTACAATAGTTTCCTATGTGCAAAGTAAGTATCCTATACTTTATCATTTATTATTACTCTAAACGTCAACGAATAATGTTGCTAAATTTGAGAGTACAACAATGACAAAGCATGGCAACTGAAATGACAGGTATTACGTTTAGTCGGCTACTTGACAGCTATCTCGTCTCGTGTTTTTTTTTTGTTTAGCTTTATTTAACTACCTAAACCTATGGAGTATAGTGGAGACTCGACACGTGGCTATGAATGTGACTCTGGAGTGAACTATTAAGTTACTACGCACTAACATTTTATTGGTGATTAGGTGTTTTATAGGATTTATACTAAAACTGAAGAAGACCTATGTCTGCAGTAACTCCCACGTTTGGTATTTAATTAATGTTACGGGCGATTCCTACTCCTTATTACTTTGGGGACCGATCTAAGAATGAATGGCAGTGTTCAGGGTTTGATAATGGGGCTGGAAGGTAGCCATAGGAACTCAACCAAACAAGTTCGTACCATAGTTTTTTGACTCACTGGACTACGTATGGACAAGTGCTTTTACATTAGGTGCTGTACAGGTCCATAAGAACTCCTCAATTAAACAAGATAGGTCTGTTGATTTTGCGATCATTGATTTTGCCTTGCCAAGTACTATAGCCCAAGGTGTAGTCCAGAGCCTCATGATGGATCTGGAAGATCACTATAGGAACTCCATTACTAGATAAGATAGACCCGTTGTGTTTAGGCCATTTCGACTTTTTTTGACAAGTAGGTAGGTTGACAAGGTGTAGTCTAGGGTCTGATTATAGTGCCAGAAGGTGGCCACAGGTAGTAATGTCAATTATTGCGATTTCGCAATAATTTCATTAGCATGTGAATTCTTGAGTCTTAGCATGCTAATTGCTATTGCTATGCTATTTGCTAATATGACGATAATTGATTTTAATGAAGTATGCGAATTTTGTTAATACTTCTACTATTACCTCCTATTATTTATAGGTAGATATTAAGTTCACACTATTATCTATTTAAGTACAATAATAAGCACAAGACGAAATAATTTAATTACCTACTGTATAACGAAATTAACGAATACGTAAACTAAACTCTCACTATTACTTGCCAAAACTTACTGAACTTTGGCACAAAACGACGCGCGCCAAGCGCGTGTCACACCAAATATTATTAAATAATCACGAATTCATTCAATCAATACACGACCTTACGAACAAATCAAAGATATTAAGGTAATAATTGCAGTTAATTGCTAAACAGCAATCTTCGCACCACCCTGCTAAATCTGCTAATGCTAATAATTTAAATATAATAATACAATCACAAGCATTCATTCAATATACAACCCTAAGTTCGCACAAATCAAAGTTATTATGATAACAATTGCTTAACCCATTCATCGCAAATTCGCAGAACCTGCTAATAAATTTCACTTGCGAATTCACGAGAAACGGTCAAGTGAAACCGATAGATTTAGTATTCCCGACTTCCCGTGGGTGCGACGGAGAGCGCACGCTACCGCTGCGTGCGTCAACGCTCTGACGTATGATAGTATCAAAAAATACGAAGAAGTGATTAATTCATTTAGCATTTCACAGTATTTCGCAACTACCTTTCATTTGCTAAATGCTAAATGAGCAATCGCATGCTAACAATGAATGCGAATGCTAATTAATCCTTCACTAGCCACAGGAACACCTCAGTGTCATGTTGGACTCGTCAGATTTGTCTTGACAAGTAGGTACCTTACGAGTGAAGGTGATAGAACACATATTTTATCAAATTCTAATGCTAGAGTTAAATATAAGTAAAATACTTTTTTAAACAAGCTTTTATTGATTCCAGAACTACTATTATAGACTGTCAATGCTGCTGTCAAACTACCACGGTCGTTCCAAGAGGAAAAGTCTTGGAGGTCCTTCCCCACGATATCTCAGATCAGAATTCCATATAAAACCGTAAGCCCTGGAATTCATAAAATAGGTGGTACTACTCTAAGTGGTGTTGCTGTCCTGCCAACCGACTCCGTCCCGCCCGCCAGCTTTTAACTTTCTTAGACTGTGCTATTTACCCGAGCTAATTTTGTGATTTTTATTAGTAATAAAAAAAACTTTTTTTTTTTTTTAATTTGGATGGACCCCACGAGACTTTATTAATTTAAGAACATATTATTATACGTACGACTATTCGTTCCAGTAGCATCCTAACTCACGCGCCCCCCATTCTCAGCGTTCCGCTAGCCGCAGCGTTGACTACACGTCCTGCACGGAGGCGCTTGGGATCCAACGGACCCCGCGCGACTAATAGTGTAGTATAATTTTGTTAATTAAGTTTACATTAAAAAACACACAATTTTAATTACACTTACCGACGTTTGTGTGCGAGGTCTATTAATAGAAAAACGAAAACCAAGTGTGGTAAAGCAACAAATTTATGTGTAATGAACACCACACTAAACATTGTGATTCATGTATTGTGCCAATTAACTGGTAAGAATATTTCAATACTGTTTTACGAGTTCATATTAGGTTGTTTTCTAGAAGCTTTATATTTTTGTTATGTTAAGATGTACTTAAAGTTCCGATATAAAATAAATATTTGCCCGTATTTTATATGTTTATTTTTCACAAATAAACTTTGGGGTCCGCACAGACCCCACACGACTAACAGTGTCTATTTTGTAACTATTTTGGCGCGACTAGCTACAGGTTAATTGTTGCCATAAAGTCTGTGCTCGCGAGTCTGTCTTCAGATCTTACCCCAAACGCGCTTACAATCTCACCAAAATGTGGCATCTATATTAAGAACAGAAACAAAAACAAATGAAAAATAACCCTGTTCTTCATCACATCGCTAAATTAAACAATACATTGCAAACACGTTTGGAGAACAGTTTCACTAAGATATGGGGATATATCTCAGTTTTATTGTGCACTTTGTTCGATATAGTTCGCTGGGTTGTTACTGTAACGATGTACGCGGCTGTTTGTGTCATTATTGTTTACTTTATCTTGTAATACAATACGTAACATCACGCTCATGTTTGTGTTCCCAAAGGTGTAGGCTGAGTGAGTTGTATTTTTAAACATAAAATAACAGTTAAAAATGACTGAGTTTTTAGTCTTAAAATAATAATTGTAATTATGTACAAGTATTATACAAAATCTTTTCCTGTTGACAGCAATGCGGACGAATTGTTGAAGCCTTATGATTCTATTTTTAGTTAGTTTTCATTAGAAAAATCATTCTTTTGATATAATTTTAGGCAGTGTATAGAGTACCGCTAGCGGCACTCTATACACCTCTCGGATATAGTGCTGTTAGCAGCATAATAGTGGTGCTGGCTCGGCTGGGCTAAAGTGCCTTAAAAATTGCATTGTCATTGTCACTATCACTGTCACTTGTTATTTTGTTTGATTGTTGAGGTTAGTTCGCAAAACATCACATTCCCAAAACATTACATTTCTTGTGCCTAAACGGACCCTGGCACTCGCCGGCTGCTGCCGCGACACCGCTCGCTCCGCTCGCTCGCCTCGTGTGTTGTGTGGTCACAGTTCTAACCTAACCTAAACTACCTTTCAGCCATTTTCATTTGCTAAGCCAAGGGGCAAAACTAGGCTAAACTTAAGTGTAGCCAAGCTACACTTAAGTTTAGCCGGCTATAGATGAAATAAATTAACATTAGTATTTCCTCAAAAACAAAATAACAGTAGTAACAGGGGACAGTGACGGTGACAATGCCAATGGAGTGCTCAACAATAAAAAAAAACAAGTGACAGTGACAATGACAATGCAATGCTTACGGTACTTTAGCCGGGCCGAGGCAGCGCTACCAATATGCCGCAAGTAGCGGCACTTTATCTGACAGGGATATTTTTAAATTTTGTGTGAAAATTATGTTATTCTGAATACATACTTGTATATTTATACGCGCAAATGACTTTCTGGAAAATTTTAAATTCTTCCTAAACGCTCTTAGCCCGACTTTTTTTTTTTTGTGTGGAAATCATCAAATGACTTTTCCCTCTCTGGGTGGAGTGAAAGGGCGTGTCAGACTCTTACTGACTAAAATCCACCCATGTTCCTTCTGTTGCCTGTGCAATGCCAGGGGGCCACGGTATACCTTTCGGACTTTCCTGCAGCCCGACTTTAAACTACGAGTATAAGATTTTTAGATGGCCAGTGCGCAGCATTTATTCTAAAGCCATTCTCATCAGGAAGATTCTGTGTTCTCCCAAATTGTGCAAGAGCTACTTAAAAACACAGCTAACGACATCAAAACAAAAACTCATACACACAAACAATCTCATTTCCAAAACACAAACAACACGTTGCTCTGTCAACCATAGACAAGAAAATCAAAACAATCCATCTCGTACACGTCATCGCCATCATAATTCTTTGAAACGACTTCCTTTGGCAAGTCTTCAATCAAACGGTTTGGCAACGACGCAGCCGCCATCTTGTTTACAACGTCATAAACAATGGACAGGTGTATATTGCAACGTATACAGTTTTTATGGGCGTATTAAATTGATATGGTTAAGTTTTTATGAGTTAATGGGTGGTTATCTTTGTGCTGGATACTGTTGAGCAATTCGATCAGTGTGTGAGTCATCTGTGTTTTTCTATATCCTATCCTATACTAATAGGTTGGGGAAAAAGTTGCTTCGCATTTTTTAAGCAAATTCAAAACATTTTTTAATATAGTTTATTAACATTTAACTAAAGTATGTAGGTACCATTTTGTTCGATAACTTTTTGCCATCTTGTAGGTAGGGGCATGATCCCATTTCTATAGAAATTTTGGGACTTTTGATCAAAAAACCGCGACAAGTGGTTTTGGCAGTCCTCTCGTGATGTTAACCTGACACTTCCTAAGGAATTCTGAAGAGACCGAAACAGGTGGAAATCTGAAGGTGCAAGGTCAGGACTATACGGCGGATGCATTAACACCTCCCAGCCAAACTCTCTTAATTTTTGCTGAGTGGCTAAAGATGTGTGAGGTCTAGCGTCATGATGATGAAAAACCACACCCCTTCTGTTGATTAATTCCGGCCGCTTTCTCTCAACTTCTTGCTTTAATCTCATCAGCTGTTGGCAGTAGAGTTTAGAATTGATGGTCCTGCCTGGTGGTAACAGCTCATAATGAATAATGCCCTTCCAATCCCACCACACACAGCATCACCTTGTTGCGAGTTAACCTGGGTTTCGCCACGGTCTGTGAAGCCTGACCGGCCTTCGCACGTTCTTATCGTACGTGATCCATTTTTCATCACCAGTTATCAGCTTCTTCAAAAATGGTTCGGTTTCATTACGTCGTAATAAAGAATCACAAATGAGTACACGGTTCAATAAGTTTATTTCAGTGAGCTCGTGAGGTACCCAAATATAGAGCTTTATTGTGTACCCAGTTTTATTCAAATGCGACAAAACTGTTTTGTGGTCAATTCCCAGTTCTTCAGCTACGTCGTAACTACTGTTACTCCACTTCGATCTTGCTCCACTTTTTCAAAAATGGCATCCATTTTATCCGTAATAGGGGACCAGAGCGACGTGCATCTTTGACATCAAAATTTCCGGATTGAAAACGCTTAAACCAAATTTGTGCTACTCTCACAGACACTGCACTAGGTCCATAAACATCGCAAATTTTTTTCGCAGTTTGCGTTGCACTTTTACCTTTTTTGTAGTAAAATTTTAAATTGTATCGAATTTCTTCATTAGATTCACTCATCTTGACGGTACGAAAAACAAATGAGAATTTTCCTAATTTGAATATGGAATTATGTTCTTTAAAAATTAAACTTTCAATGATACCAAAACCAGCCAGATACAAATAGTATAGCCAAAGAGATTTTATTACAAGTTCATACATACTATAATGCGAAAAGACTTTTTCCCCAACCTAATATTAAATGAGCAATATTTGTATATCTATACGTAATATATATAAAAAAGTCGGGCTAGTTACACCATTTAGAACTCAAGAACGGCTGGAATAATTTTTATGATCTTTGATTTATTGTCTTTGTCTCCGCCCTAGCAGATTAACTATTAAAACATCGGAAAAAAATATGGGTTCCCTCTATCTGGCCGAATCTTGATGCTTCGAAATGTATTTGGCATAACACACTTGGCATAATCTTCTTTAAAAAAATATTTTAAAGACAAATAATATTGAATATAATGATTGTTTGGCCGAATGTTTATATGACCGAATTTACATTGGCATACTCTTAAGATGGCAGATTTTTTTTGTTGAATGTTATTTGTAAAATATTGTCTTAAAACTCAATATGTTGTGCTACATAAGTTAGTGACAGAAACGAATCACTGTAAAACCGACCCCACGTAGTCTTGTCTGCCCTACCCCTAGAGTGTAATTTAAAATCGCGTAGGCGCGGAGGGGCGAGGCGGCTCGCGAGCTGAGGAGCAGGTGGTGAGCGTTAAACACATCTGCGACGATAAGCTCGCGTGGGACCGCCGGAGCCCCGCAGTGCCGGAGCCGTGACAGAAACCATGCCTGCTGCATGTTTGCTGTATGCTTGCTGCATGCTTGCTGCATGCATGGTGTATGCTTGCTTGCATGTTTGCATGTGTGTGTGAACTTTCTGCGATAATATGATGGTTCTGCTTTTTATTTATTAGGAATATGAAATGTATGCCTAAAATGATTCTGACTTACAAAATTATGGTTTTTGAATTATGATAAATGAGTGTGCCAAACGATTTTCTGCGAAATGAAGTTTATGCTATCCGCTGTTATGCAAAGTAATATTATGACATTAAAAGTTCGCATTTTTTAAGTCCAATGTAATAGCGGGCGACCATCAACTGGGCACAATTCCAGACTCTGGGCTACTACTGAGAAATCCTTGTTGGAAAACCCAATAATACGAAAAAAAAAATGGACAAAATTCATTTTCTCATACATTTTGGTAGGTATGTAGAAAGGTAGGTTGGGCAGGTAGGTAGGCATGTAGGGTAGGTAGGTAGTTTAGTCGTAGAACTTAGTGTTAAGTACTTAGTGCTACCCATGCGAAGCCGGGCCAGGTAAAGCTAGTATATAATATACATATGATATGTATATTAGTAGTCACTTTCTCGAAAACGGCTCTAACGATTTTGATTAAAGTTGCAATATAGGGGTATAAGGTGACGAAGAGCCAGCAGCCAGCAGAGAATGGTGGCCCAGTGGTATCTGCCGCGACTTAGGAGTTGTAGGGCGTAGGTTCAAACCCAGAGAGGCGCTTTACTTCGTGTAAATGATTTCATCACCTCTCAAAACGGTGAAGGAAAACATCGTGAGGAAACTGGCATGTCCTAGAACAAAAAATTCGAAGACATATGACATCTACCAACCCGCACTGGGCCCGCGTGGTAAATCACGGCCCACTCCCTGTCAAAGAGAGGAAGCTTGCAGTAGGAACATTATAGGCTGATTATGGGGGTGAAAAATCAATTTAGGTAGGTCTTCATATCTGGGAAAATTAGTTTGGTCTATTTCTATGGCCTCGGGAATGTGATACAAGGTTGGTATACCTGGATATGTTTATCTATTTTCACCCGAGCAGAGCTCGGTCGACCAGGTACATGACTCGTCTCACTCGTTGTATGTTCATAACTCGGAAATAAACGACTCGTACATTAAACTCTTGAAACTGGCTTATTTCACTCGTTATTCATGAATCTAAGATATATACTTATGAATAAAGCGTGTTTTCTAGGCAATTATAAACCTTGCCCGATTTATGGTCAAGGTTTTAACTAACATAAAATAAATATTGCTATGCCTTAAAAAAAATATTTTATTTTATTTTAATATTAAAAATCTAACTTATATGTACAGTTTGCACCACACATACAAGTTATCGGTCAAATGAATTATTAATTCCACATTATAATAAAAAATAGATTAAATTACATAAAACATATAATTTAAAAAAAAATACTTAAAACTAGACAAAAATTGACGAAAAAACGTAAACTAAACAAAATTATGTACAATTTTATAAAATTATACAAATTAGATAGAATTATCTAATTTTGTCTAAGATTAGATAAAATTTATTTTAATTTTTTTGTTTATTCAAGAGGAACAAACAGCTACAATATAAAACATAAAAACAAGAAATACCCAAAACATATAGACAATATTGCAGCCCACAACGCTGGGAAATTGTATAGAATTGGGATAAAATTGGAATAAAATATATTAATAACAAGATACCTACAATCTAATTTTCTTACTTCAAGGCGATTGTACTGGGAGTGGCAATGGACTCCAGGTATCGAGTAGCAGTGTTCAGGAATCTCAGTTCAGAACTCGCGAGATACAGCAAAATGTTGTTAATATGGGTGAGGGCTAGGTACAATAGACTGGCCTTGAGGGCTATGCTACTGGTTCGAGGTATGGAGAATAGAGGCCGTTGACGAGGGCGAAATGTGTGTCTAATAGGTATTGGAATGTTAAAGGAGATGAATTGTAGTAAAAAGAAATTGAAATGGGTAACTACCACGAATTAGTCGGAAGAAATATTTGACGAGACTAAGATTTCTCCTTACTTCTAAACTGGTACCCCACCATACCTAGCACAAATGGTGTTGGATACATGTACGGGTCATATCCATTCAAATTAAGTAAAGGTAGCAAACAATAGACTTCTGAACCTTTTCGATAACCAGTGTATACACTTTTTCATGGGGGTTCCAGATTGCAGTTAGTCTCTAGAAAACTGCGGATGAATTTGTTGTAAAGTATCGTTAGGGCTTGACGATTTGTGAACATTTTGACGTAACACAAGACAAAACCTACGTTTTTGCGGGACTTGTTGCAGGTCTGCAGTATGAGATGGGGGCAGCCGTGATGCGGCTCCGGGCCAAGAACGTGGCTCGGGGCCCGACGGGATCCACGGCTGCGTGTTGGCCCTCGCTCTGAAGGAGCTCGAGCCCCAACTGAGAGGACTCTACACAGCGTGTCTTGAGCGGGGCCAGTTTCCCACTTTGTGGAAATCTGGTCGTCTGGTCCTGCTCAGGAAGGCGGGGCGCCCGGCGGACTCGTCGTTCGCGTACCGGCCCATAGTGCTGCTAGACGAGGTGGGCAAGCTGTTCGAGCGAGTAATCGCAGCCCGCCTCGTCGGCCACTTGTGCAGAGAGGGGCCGGACCTGGACGACAGTCAGTTTGGGTTTCGGCATGGGCGCTCCACGATACACGCTGTGTCGCGGGTTAGAGTCCTGGCGGAGGAAGCGGTGTCTCGGGGCGGGGTGATGTTGGCGGTGTCCTTGGACATATCCAACGCCTTCAACACCCTGCCCTGGAGTTGTATTCGGGAGGCACTGCGCTATCATGGTGTGCCTCCCTACCTCCGCCGCATCGTTGGGGCTTATCTGTCGGAGAGGTGTGTCACCTACGTGGGACGTGATGGCGGAAACCAGCGCCGCATGTCGTGCGGTGTTCCGCAGGGCTCGGTCTTAGGGCCGCTCCTGTGGAACATCGGGTACGACTGGGTGCTGAGGGGCGAGCTCAGGCCGGGGGTAGACCTGACGTGTTATGCGGACGACACGCTGGTCACTGCCCGGGGGAGCTCGCACAGGGAAGCAGCGTTGCTGGCGACGGCTGCGGTCTCACAGGTGGTGAGCCGCATACGTCGCCTAGGCCTGGAGGTGGCCCTCAGCAAGTCGGAGGCTATGGTGTTCCATGGCCCCCGGCGGGCGCCGTCACCCGGCTCACATATCGTGGTCGGGGGGGCTCGGATTGCTGTCGAGGGTACCATGAAGTACCTAGGATTGGTCCTCGACAGCCGGTGGGACTTCGGGCCGCACTTCCGACGGCTGGCGCCCAAGTTGCTGGGCGCTGCTGGAGCGCTCTCAACGCTGCTTCCCAATCTGGGGGGCCCGAGCGCCGCTTGTAGGCGGCTATACGTGGGGATCGTGCGATCGATGGCCCTTTACGGGGCCCCGATCTGGGCGGCTGACCTGACGGCCGGGAGCATCGCCGTCATGCGGAGACCGCAGAGGGCGATAGCCGTCAGAGTCATCCGGGGGTATCGCACGATCTCCTACGAGGCGGCTTGTGCACTGGCCGGATCCCCGCCCTGGGACCTGGAGGCGAAAGTACTCGCGTCACTGTATCGGTGGCGCGAGGACTCGAGGGCGCGAGGCGAGCGGCTGACTCAGCGACATTTGGAGCTGCGTCGGTCGCAGCTTCGCGAGGTCCTGGTGGCGGAATGGCGGGACAGGCTTTCACGCCCTACCGCCGGCCTCAACACCATTGAGGCGGTCCGGCCGGTGCTCGACACTTGGCTCGGGAGGAGGCACGGCTCCCTGTCGTTTCGAGTGACGCAGGTGCTCTCGGGGCATGGTTGCTTCGGGAAGTACCTGTGTCGCATAAACAGGGAGCCGGACGCCCGGTGTCACCACTGCGTCGACTGTCGGGAGGACACGGCGTGGCATACGCTGGCAGAGTGTGCCGCTTGGGAGGAGCCGCGCCGTGCCCTCATCTCTGGAGTAGGCAGTGACCTTTCGCTGCCGGCCGTTGTGAATTCCATGGCCGGCAGCGAGGAGTCCTGGGACGCGGTGGTTTCCTTCTGCGAGGCAGTCATCTCGCATAAGGAGGCTGCGGAAAGGGAGCGGGAGATTGCTTCCACTAACCCGATCCGCAGCAGACGCACCGGGCGTCGGCGGAGGGCGGATAACGCCCTCTTCCAGCCCCCCTAAATGGGTCCAGGGGCGACGGATCTGGGGAAATCCATCGCCCCCTACTCTTTAGGACCCGAGATGGCGGCGCGTAGTGTTCCACGCGCGCCTCTCTATGATGTAAGGGGGGAGTTTAACACGTCACTCCCCCCAAACTCGAGGTGGCCCGCAGAGGCGGGCGGCACCAGCCGAGGGTCGCGGAAGTATCTGCGTTCCCGCGACCCCCGACGTAGGTGTGAGATGGAACACCGGGGTGGTTTTTAGTCAGTACGAGTCTGACAGACCCCTCCGCCCGCCCCAGGGCGGAGGACATCCATGAGGATTTTCCACCCCGAGACCAAAAAAAAAAAAAAAGGTCTGCAGTATGTGCTGGTTAAATGTAATGTGCGGATCAAACTGAGCACTCAGATTGCGTTCGGTTGAAACGCGTCTCTGGGGCTCATTATTTATTTATTTATTTATACTTCAAGCACAAAAATGTACAGAGGCGGACTTAATGCCACAGGCATTTTCTACCAGTCAACCTTTGGGTGATGCAGAGACAAACAGTGGTAGGTGCAATAGCGAGAGTTGAGGAAAAAACATTTATTTAAATATAAAGATATACATAAATACCTATTAAGAACATTGTTCATAGTGTAGATGTTGTATATGGGTTGAGTGGGTTTTGAGTAGGTGAAGACCGGGCATTTACTAATGCTTAGGTTGAGGTTGTTTATAGTGCTCCAAGTGTGAATGTTGTCGATGTCGAGTTGAAGAGTGGCCGTATCACTAGAGTTAGCTGCTGGAAGAGCAAATTTAGATTCAGCAGACATTAAGACTGTGGAGTGTTTTACATATGTGGGAAGATCATAAACTACTATTAGAAAAAGAAGGGGGCCGAGGTTAGTGCCGTGCCCAATGCCAAAAGAGACCGAGTAGCGCTCCTAATTGGCGTTTTTGTATGTTACAAATTGCTTACGGTCGTGCAGATAGTTCGCAGAGAATTTAAGCGATGACACAGAGAAACCTGTCAATGCCAGTTTACTTAGAATTATATCGTTATCAACCCGGTCAAAGGCCTTCTGGAAGTCAAAATAGGCTACATCAATCGACTTTTTGTCGTTAAGATTTTTGGTTAAGAGTGTAATAATATTTAAGTACAGTTTATTAAATATTTTATTATAGAGTAAGAAAGAAAAAGAAAGAAAGAAAATACATTTATTTAGCACAAACTAAAAGGCACACAAGTAAAAAGAAATAAAATAAAAAGAAAGAATACAAAATAAAAAGTGTAAAAGTGAAGAACAAGATACTAGCAGGAACGTGTGCCTCGCGGCTGCGCCAAACTGAGTACTGGTTCGAATACTTTGCCAAAGATGGATAGAACAGCTATTGGCCTGTAATTTTTTATGTCACTTTTTGGGTCACTTTTATGTACCGGGAGTACTATGGATGTTTTCCAATCCGTTGGATATATGTCTGTCGTAATAGACAGGTTGAAGATAAATTGCAAGGCAATTTGAAAATGTCGCAGCCGTCCTTAACAAGTACCGTGGTATTTTCCATCTGGACCAGAGTAGATTTTGGAGGATTTTATTTATATTATTAGGAGAGTTATTTGCAGTAGCAATAGCATGCTCAGAAACTAATGATGGTAACTTTGATCGGAAAACGCTACTAAAATATTTTGAAAGCGTCTGCCAACTATGCTGGCGACAAGTCACCAAAGGTAGCCTGCTAATTATTTTCTCGGTTACTTTACACATAGGCCCAGAAGGTTTTGGGGTCACATTTTATATTTGACTGAATACGATTAGTGTAAGTAGAAACATCGGCATCAGTACTTCTCTTTAATAAGCGCGTAAAGTAGGTAAATCATGCATAATGCAGTTGGTTATTGTTATTCTGCTTGAGATCGAGACAATGAAACAGATCGGAATCGGATCGGATCGGTACCTATAGATATCTAAATCAAAGAATGAAACTTGAAACAAACCTACGAACGTATCCCTAATATTTACGGCTAAAATTCAAATTGTCTCCATTTGAATATTTTGGCGCCCGACCCATTTGAATAGGCAGGTATATTGGCGCCCACCTGGCAAGTATATTTTGCAATATCACCAGACGAAAATAAAGTAACTAACTATAAATTATGAATCAATGATTATATACAGGGTGTTTGGCGCATGGACCGACACAATTTTTTCAGGGATTTGGGAGGTCATTAGCTAGGTTCTACCCATACACCCTTTGTCCCAAATGTCACGGTTGGTTACATATGATTATTTTTTTAAAATGAAAAAAAAACCGAAAATGTGTCCTTTAATTTGAAATAACTTTTTTGTTTGTGGGTGTAGTGGCACAAAACAAAGTTTTATACAACTGGTTTCAAGAAAATTCCTTACAAGCTTCCAAAGTTAATTTTTGTATTTAATGAATGAAATTTTACAACTTCTAAATAAATTATAAAAAAAACTAAAAGCTATTTTGAACTTAGCTAGAACCTAGCTAATGACCTCCCAAATCCCTGAAAAAATTGTGTCGGTCCATGCGCCAAACACCCTGTATATGTGACAGGCAAAGATGAATAAGAAAGAACTGTAGACATAAGTCGCTAAACTATCCCAACACAAATAAAACCTGGAATAAAGGTCGCACTTCGCAACTAAATTTAAAACAATAAAGACAGTAGAATATTTTATTGTTCAACGTAAAACCTAAGACGTACCTAGGAACCTACTTTATTTAAAATACCTTTCAAATCCTCTTATAGTCTGATCGCGAATTTACAAAATGTATGATCATGGATTTAATGTATCGAAAACGATAAAGAATTTTGTTAGTTGAGGTGAGGACTAGAAATACTGATTTTAGAAATAGATTTCGTTTGAATTTTACACCCTGTAAGCATAAAAAACTCATTAAAAAAATTGCAAGTGCTGTTATCATGAAATAATTATAAGCATTTTCATTGCAATGCAATTCTTTATTCATTGCAACCGGCATCATCAACCAGCATAGCATTCGGGACTAAAACAAAAATATCTATTCTGCCGTGTGTTTATCTGAAAACGGTTTATCGGTCTCGTGACGTGAATTCCGCCACGAGCTTCTTAAACTTGTCAAGCAAATTGTCACCAATTATAATGCTGAATAAGTGCTAAATAAGTTCATAATAAAAACGACGGGAACGTATGTAGGCGCCGCCGCGCCGTTAATAGATATTTTCTTCTAAATCTGTAGTCGGCCTTGCAAAGTTAATTTGTCCTGGTGCCGATCAGAATTCTGCTAACTGAATAGTTACTTTGTTACACGGAAATACAATGTAATTAAAACTATATGAAGATTGCCTTTAGGAGGATGCTTTAAGTGGAATTTAATGTTTAGTCTTTAAAGTCCCCCGTACACGTTTGGCGAGCCCGTTGGCCGAGCGCGCTCGGTAAATACACGTTAATCAAACGGCAAATCACGCGAGATAACCTAAGTATACGTTGGCCGAGCGACGGGCTCGCCCAACGTGTACTATGTGTACTGGGGGCTTTAGGTTTTATTATCAGAAGAAGTCGATATAACATTTACCGTGGGTTTGACGATAAGAATAACATTTATTCTAATAATCAATCATACCAATCCCTTATAAAATGAAAGTTCCTGGGATTAAACGAAAGCTGATGTTATTAAATAAATACCCAGGTTTCAACAAACCAGAGAAAAAAAAATGTTTTCGTTCGACATGCAAACGAAAAAACACTCGCATGTTTCTAAAAATGTACCCAAACAGAACAATAACAAATAAAAAGTCAAGAACATCTTCACTCAACTAACAAAACAGCAACATTTCAATATAAAATCCAATATTTGCCCATCACACGAGAATGTTGCCAACATAAATTATGCAAACTATAGTCTCAACAAACAAACGTAGACAATATTGAAAACAATAGGCTAGATACTACCCACAAAGTAAGTGCAATGGACTCATCTGTTGAACAAACAATTGAAGCTGAATTGGATCCAAGACGGACAATACTTACAGGCGAGAGGATTCTTGAAATACAATATTCACAACAATAGTACTACACTACAATACAGGCCATCACTTTAACTAAATTGCTCATTGAAATTGAAAAATTAAAAGATTGCTTAAGAGTTGATAATGATAATACATAAATTATGGCTAGGACAAAACAGAACACTGCGATGACGGCAGAAAGGCTTTGTTCGAAACTTTCAATTTAAAGCAATCGGTCATCATTAATTATGGGTTATAACTATAACAGTAAGCGCTTAAAACGAAAATCACAGATAAATTCAAAAAAATTGCCACCAAGATTCCAAAATTATACTAAGAAGATATCCTATATCTTGGTATAATTTTGGAATCTTGGTGGTTTATTCACAATAACAAAAACTTTGTATTCACGCCAAAACAAGACGTTAATCTCGGCGTATTTTCGCGTTTTAACAATATTGCTTTGTTAGAGTAGACACTGAACGCATTAAACACCTGTTGGTTCATAATGATTGAGTGTCGAAGCTTTTACGAGACAGTAGGTTTTGCCTGCGGCTTTGCCTACGTGGAGTTCGGAAATTATCCCACAGCAATGTAATACCGGAATGAAAAGTATCCTATGTCCTACCCCAGGTCATGGTCAACCTATGTGCCAAATTTCTCAAATCCGTTCAGTCGTTAAAGCCTGAAAGTGTAGCAAACAAACGAAAAAACTCACTTTCGCATTTATAATATCAGTTAGGATCAATACAGTTTCTTAATATCATAAAATATAGGTCCTTGCTTTATACGCGGAACCAACCGATTGAAAATGTAACCAGAATAAAAATATATTATAATGTTATATCCTGCACGGTAATTATCATTAAAATAAAATTTTCGCAGCCTCCATCTTGGATTTACATTAATAACTATAGGACCCACGAAAACTATGAAAAGGACACCGGATGACGAAAATATATTAAATTATCGCAGCTGCCATCTTGGATTTACATTTGAAATGAAATGAAATTGTTTATTCTGTAAATAGGATATTAAAAATTAGCTAGATGAGTTCGGCGTTTCCTATCTGACTACTCTGAGAAGAAAGGCCGAAAAAAACTCAGAGGTCACAGTCTCTTTTAAATTCCAGACGTTTTCTTGGTCAGGCCATATGAGGACCATGTAGATTAGTCTGAAATGGTCTTTTGAGAAAAGAACCACACAGATTTGAGTGGACCTGTCCTGTCAGTGCAAGCATTTGTCAGTAATCGTGGAGCTCAACTCAACGAACAGTACCAAAGAAAGGACATTTGGGTAGGCCGCATAAACTACTCAAACTACCAGACCATCATTTGGTTAACTAATTGAGAAAGAAACAAAAAAGAAAAAAAAAACCCACATAGTCCTCACATTCACAAAAAATAAAATAATATAATACGATGTGTAGATTTTGTAGATACCTAATAAACTTTGTGCAATCCCTTGTTTTACAATCAATGTCAACTTTGACTTCTACTATACCTTTGGTCTATGCATTTACGATTACGCAATCAAGGGCATCGTGACAAACATTCATTTGACACCTAAAATCCCCGTATTCATTATAACAATAATAGTGACATACATAGTATCACGTAACACAAGACTATTGAACAATGACATATTAACCTCATTAATACGAATTTACATTAATACCAAAAATATTTGAGTACCTACTCGTAGCTCTGTTTACGGACGATCTCTCATACGAAGAAAAGTTTGTTGATATGAATGTTTTAATTTTTCTTGTAAAAATCCTCATTTAAAGCAATCCAAGTAGGAAAAAAATCTTAGCATTCCGCTAAGATTTTTTTCCTACTTGGATTGCTTTTAAGATGTCCCCCGCAAATTTTCAATCCGATAGAGATCTTCTCAAATTTTGAAAAAAGCCAATCACCGACTACCCGAATCGAATCCCATTTAGATCGATTCTTGCTAACAAAGAGTAACTCGTTAACCTTGCAATAGAAGGGCTTTATTGTCCGTTATTCGAAGCGATTACGAAGACCGCTGTCAGTCTCCCATTCGTATTCCATTTATATGCAGATTTGTTGGGAAAATATAAACGGATAGCATCTGATGTTATACGAGGGATCAAACTTGGGATAATGCTTGAATAGATCGGAGTTTAGAACGGGTAAAATGGATTAGTGGTTGTGCATACAAAATTATTTTGTATTGAAGACTGTATGGTTATGTATTGATTAAATGGAGGTGTGCTGTCGTACATAACTGATTTGGCGGATTTACAGCTTTCAAGTGATTGTTTCTGAAATTTGATATACCAGATCAACGTCTTGTCACATCACCTCGTTTCAATTATGTCGAAGGCCCATAATAAAGAAATTGAATGAGTCGGTCGGCACGCTACTTGCTAAAGTTACTCCCAACCCAATACGCCAAAACCGTAAGGTTTTGGCGTATTGGGTTGGGAGTAACTTTGCGCATGTAAACTTAGTGCAACAAAAAAAAAACAGTTTTATTGCATGTTCTTATTCTATGGCTATGGCCATAATTTATTTTTTAACAAGTCTGTTAAGGAAAACTAGCGAAAAATAATTTTGCGCATCTACGATTCTTGCCAAGTTACGTGCCGGCGACAATAGCTCGCACACAAGACAATTCATTCAAAAGACGGGTCTTTTTGAATCAATTACCTACCTTCTTCAATGAATAAAACTTGCAAACTCATTAGATGCTTGATTTTAATCAAGACAATTAGGTATAATTATTATTGTGATTACTCAAATTGGATTGTAATTTTCGAACGGGTCATGATCAGAAAAGTGAACAACTCAGTAAAGGTGTGTGATTTTTGGCAGAATGATGATATCATACTATTCTCTTAAGTTCGATTATGATCAAAATTAGCAGATCTATACAAATACTGCAGATGGATGACATAATTCTGCCGTCAATAGCATACTGTTGCAGTATGTACGCTCTAGACGGTTTCGAGAAAAACGCGGTAAAAGTTTTGGTGAGAAAATCTTCCATAAATCCTTTGTTTGTATTCAGATCATGATGGTTGATACCTTAAATGAAAGAGGACCTCAGCACCCATCTATTAGATAATTAGAAACTAATACTGAGTAATCGAAAGACAAAATAAATTCATTATCTTAGTTATACTAAGTATCTCCTAGAGGCTCTCTGATAGGTAACACTTAGCATAAACACAGTAAGTGTGTTTTTTACTGTATTTATGCTAAGTAACCATATAAATTTATGATTTAAGATTTAGTTTATAGGTTTTATTTTATCAGGCTTTTAAGTGATAATAAAACAATTAGTTTTTTGTCTTAATTAATGTATTTGAAAAAAAAAAAAACTTGTTTTAGATATACTGTTATTAACTGCTGCTGAAAGTAACCTAGCAATAAAATTTGACAAATCATGATACGTTTAGTGTATGAAATTGACATTTTGTTTAAATCGAACTTCTTTCTTACAATTAAGCGCAGGCCACACCGCCAGCTAGCGAGCGAGCGAGCGAGCTAGCTGCATCGTCGTATATTTCGTTCGCAGCATTTGTTTCGCTGACGTAGCTTATCTCTGTAGTTTGCGGTGTGAACCGAAGGATGAAAAGGGGTTAGCTGGCGGTGTGGCCTGCGCTTGATCTCATAATCAAAATAACGTTTCTTAATTTTACTTAATTGAATCAGTCTTTTCAGTAAAAAATGGCACAACTAAGAATTTAGTTTTCTTACATTAATCACCCAACTCAAGTTAACTTATGTATTATTCAGTCTTCTCAATACTAATTATTTTAGAATCACAGATGCTATTATAAGGCAAAAAGAATTATCTAAAGTAGCTTTACATTTCAAATAAACTATAAATCCTTTCTTCAGTATCAAATCAAAACTTAAGATTTATCTAACAACACTTATGGATCTTATAGATACTTAAGCCGTAAATAACAAAACTTATAACCATTTAGGATAAAAAATAAAACTTTCTTCTTTAACATTGAAACTAAATGAAAATATTCAATGAATTAGGAATCAACTCAGTCCTACGAAAACAAGAAGACGAGAACTAATCGTCAAATTCCTTGGAAAGATTCAAGGATGCATCGTCAACTGGCAAGTCAAACCAGAATTGCCTTCGGCTGGGTAACATCAAGGGAACGAGATCTTTGACAATTCTCTGCTTTCGTGAAGAGGCGATACCCCTTGGTGAACCTCTCTGTTCAGTACAAGGGAATTGTTTGTTTTTTAAAATTTTGGCTTGTAAAAAGTTTAAGGTCCTGAATTCCTCATCAGCGTGAGATTTTTTGTACAACAAATTGTACTCTCCACGGACAACTTTGACCACAGTGAAATTCTTAACGTATTCCCGGTCTTTCAATGCACGCATTTTCTGTTCAGAATGAAAGTCACAAAATTTGTAAAAATCATGGACATCCATTAATTTTAGAATATTTAATCCTGAGTTAGAAGTTCGAACGGCTTCTACATAGTCATTAAAGTCGCAAACATTTTTCATTTTTTGGAGAGATTGCTCCACTTGGTGGTGGAAGCTGTCAGCTGAATTGAATGTATGTCCTGGTTCTAGATATTTTATAGTGATAGAGAGTGCTTCAATTAAATCACTGTTGACAACATTCACAAGAAACGAAAAGAGTGTCCAGTTCTTGTTTTGTGACGAACAATTATCTGCCCAAATCACTAAATGACTTTTGTTTCGGTGGTGTATTAAAAAAGCTCTAAATGTTGAAACAATGTCATGACCATTTCGGCCTGAAATGGCTTCGTGCCATAACACAGCGTAAGGAGTATTTTCTTTAGTAGATTTACCTAAAGGAGCAAAAGTCTCGTTGAATGCGATAATTCGAGGACAGAATATTGCTACTTTGTAGCTGTCCATGCGAGGCAGCATTACCACCTTTTGAAGATCCACACAAACATAAACGGTGTCATTATCTTTATGTTCTTCTACGTTTTTCTTGTCTAATTTGTACGCCTTCCTGCTGTCTGTATAGCGTTGGCGATGTTCAACATGATTCTTACATGTTGCACAAGTTGTATTAGGAGCTTTATTGAATTCGCAAGCATGTATGTCGTATACAGCACAAAGTTCACACTCCTCATTGCCCAGTACGGCGAAGGAAATGTTGTGGCTCTTTACGACTCTTCGGTAAACTTCGTAAGAGCATGCAGAGTCTGGGTATAATTTGTTAAAATCGGCATGCATCCTTGTGACAGTGATATCGCTGGGTAAATACAAACGATGCGGGGCGTGTTCACGGCGGTAATGCGATATTGCAGGGTTATAAGTCATTATGTGTGAAGTTATCAAGGTTTTATCCTTTGACAGCGACGACCTGTCATAGTGTCCACGTTTGTCATTGAGGTCATCGTTTTCACTTGTATGAAGAACTCGAAAAACTTTTGTGTCATTCTTAGGATTGTAACCTAATGTCGCTAAAAAAAACGTCTTGCATACCTGCACTGGACTTTCATGACCACGAACAGTAAAAAAGTAATTAAAGGTTTGGTTTCGTTTTGGCTCTTTATTTATATTTTTCCGAGATTTGACATTCGCGACGCTGACATTGTTTTTGATGAACATGCCTTTTCCTGCTGCATCTAGGGCCGAGTAACTTGAATTAATCACCTGACGTTGTTCCATACTAATGTTTTTGGTACAGAGCTTCTTACATGTAGGTTTACAGGGTTCTTTCAGGGAAAGTTTTTCTATCATACCTTTTTTTTTATTTTCCGCTCTTTCCGCAGGCGATTCCTCTATTATTTTCCTTTTACGTATAGTACCTCTCTTAGTCAAAGTAGTCTTCGCAGCTTCAATGACTGTATCCTCGCTTTGAATTATTGACGTAGCTTGTCTATCTTCGTTGATTGTTATTTTATTGTCTGTTTCTTGAACGATTTCCTTTTCAGTAATAGCTTGTTGTGAACCACTTGTAACTGTCTCCATTTCAACTCTATTTTCCTGGGTGTTTGTTTGTTGGTATATTTGATCTTCGGGATCTTGGATGTTTCCTTCAGCCTCAGCACGTTTATCACATTTTCTTTGGTTATGTAACTTTATGTTGCTCTTATTAGTTTTACGTTTTTTTATAACATCGTTTTCTTCAAAGGAAGTATCTAAATCAGTAGAGTCAAGTTCTTCAGTAACACAATAGTTTTTGTCTTTTACACTGTCATCGGAATCGAAATCTTTGGGCAAATAAACATCCTCATTATCAGAAAAATAATCAGTTGTATGTGAAGTTGATGGTTTGTTACATGATTTTCTCGGTGAAATACGCCTTTCAGTTGTCATTACAGGCGTAATTTTTGTAGTAGATGAATATGGTGAGCTGGCTCTTTCAATAATAATAGAAGTTTCATGAATGGATTCGACTTCGACGGCCTTTTTGCGACATAGTTTTAAAAAACTATCATTTCTAAAATCATCTTCACTAAAATCTGAATTCTCCACAAATGAGTAGCTAGAATTAGGTGATATCGGCATTACCTCAGTGCATAGTAAATTAGGTACAGTTCCTGGATACTGAGAATCTTCCACCACTTGCCGCACTCTAGACATTATTATATCTCGTCGAGAACTCATTGTTCCTCTGAAACAAAATAAATAATTTGCTTGCAGTTTGTTTGTTGGTAATACTAACAACGGTGGCCGAGCACTGTTTCCAGCCTTAGGATAAGGAAATATTTAAGTTGTAACTATTAAGCACTTACCTCGATTTGCATTTAGTTCAAGGCTTGTAAAATAACGATGCAGGCTGGTATAAGTCTCCGGAAAGTTGTTGTTTTGTCTGAAGTATATAGTGTGGTGCAGAGGTGAATACTGGGACATTACAATAAGTTTCTATTTAAAACCCCTGACACACATCTAATACGTACCCAACACAAGTTTAAGCATCCCGACCACATCAGATAATCAAAGAAAGAACTTATCAAAATTGGTTTATTCATTTATACTCCGTTTGAAATAAGATTAGACATTTAAATAAACCTTTTTTACAGTCCGTTTAACCGATTTTGACTTGTATTTCGTAGGCATAAATATGGCATTAAAAGCAAAAAAGTGGTTACAATACCAACTTTTTACTGCATGCCACCAACGCAATAGAAGTCAAAATCGGTTGGAACGGACTGTAAAAAAGGTTTATTTAAATGTCTAACCTTATTCCAAATGGAGTATAAAAGCTACGTGACCTACCAACATAACTTCCCTAACCAAGTAAACAAGAACAAAATATACGAAAAATTACTTACCTTTGTTTTCGCGCCAACGCGGTGACAACCGGGCGTGCACTCTACGCTAAAACTAAGGAGCGATTGTCTGCCCCTCAGTCAAGTGCCCCTGCCCCGCCTTCCCGTAAACTCCCGCGCACCCCCGCGGGGGGGCGCGCCGCACACTGCTGCAAATCGTCTAGCATAAGTAGTCGACAATTTTACGTAGATATTCGAGGAACAGACATAATTGAAATTATTCTTTCTCGGACCTCTAAGTTACTGCTTGTATTATAAGACAAATTGAATGACTTTTAGTTACAATGACTTATTATGTTCACAGTGAAGCAACTTTACTGCACTGTATTTATGACGTAGCATTATATGGCAGCAACTTAGATATGCAGTAAAAACGACTTACAATTCTTATAATAAGTTATAACATCATATTATACGTACGTACATCTTAAACATGAGTACAGTATAGCTAATTTACTGCTCCCATGGTAAGTACACCTGACCGTTATTGCTACAACTGCTGTCTAAACATGAACACAGGATGGCTACATGCTCTCAGTATAATAAGTAACCTTATGTAAGATCTGATTACGTTACTTAACATAAACGCAATATCGCATCGAACTGTCTTTGTGGTAAGTAATCTGGAAGCTACGCTTAGGATCGTTACTAAGCATACATGCAGTATCGCAGCATACTGTTTTTAAGACTAGATCACTCATTTAGTAAATATTGGGAAACTGCTTAGGATTAAAACAGTACATCTTCTTAATGTCTATTTGCTAGGCTTATATCCAATTTTTATACAGTAAATGACTTAACATATTAGTGGTACAGATGTCATACTGTACTTTGGCCGAGAGACTCTGAATAAGAACTTCTGCAGTAAGTGTACCCACTGTAATCATGCTTTGTGATGTAAAAAAAATGCTTGACTTACTGCAAATTTTTAATTGTTAAATTTGGTTTAAAAAGCGATTCAAACGAATGGGTAAGATAAAAATGTAGATCTCGATATCGTGATCACGGCTGTATATCTAACTAATTTTTTGACAAAATCCGACTTACTGTAACTATGCTATTGAGGGCAGAATATCAACATGGCACCAAAAGTGTATGAATCATGCAACGAAACAACAAAAGTATGCATCGAAAATGGAAATTAACTATGTATTGCATTTGCATCTTTTTCTGGTAGACTGAACTATGAATGTTAATTTACCCGTAACCCGTAATCTAAAAAACACAAGAACAGAAACTGAAGTAGCATTCTTGATCGAAGACTAGAGCTGATTGAAAATCTGATGAATGTTCCTTTCTCTTCCATAAAATACGAGTTGATAAATGACAATCTAAATAATAGAACAAATGAGTACCCTACCATATGAATAGGGAAGCAACAATGTGAATAAAACCACACGTTTATTATTGTAAAGTACAAAACTCGAGTTTAATTAGCACCGCTGTTTTTTTGACCGGAAACCAAAATATTCACCAGAATCGCTTGTTTCTGCGGAAACCCACAACGTGGTATTGACCGCTTAATTAAGTATTTTGTATTACCCGGTTGACTGGGCAAGAGAACTCCAGTAGGTAGGTAGGTTTAGTTTGGATCAGCATCTATAATGTTGATAATATTGAACTACAGTTTATTATATTGGAAATTTTGTTCAAATAAGGTCATAAAAATTTGATACGAAAATTGGAATTTCTTTTCCATATTCCGTTTCATCTCCTGTACCTATCAGTTTGTTCACAATTTCTTTTTCAAAATGTTTTTCTTAGATCGGTTTTTCCTGTGTAATCATTTGGAACCATTGTATATAAATCAGTGTACAAGTATTTGAATCAACTTTTGCTAACATGCAATATCTAACGTGTTTATCAGGGTTAAATAAAAAAAAATGCAAAAAGAACAGCAACTAAAACATTTAACTCACAAATCAACGTAGATCTAGACACAGAAAATAATAAAGTTTGCACGTAACTAAACGTATTTTCGGGTAAAACATTTATTATTTACTAGCTGCGCCTCGCGGTTTCACCCGCATAAGTTTTGATCCCGTGGGAATATCGGGATAAAAAGTATCCTATGTGTTAATCCAGGATATAAACTACATGTGTACAACACACTATCTGTGTGCCAAATTTTATCCAAATCCGTTCAGTAGTTTTATCGTGAAGAAGAGACAAACATACCTACACACTCACAAACTTTCGGCTTTATAATGTTAGTGAGATTAATTATTATACAATGGAAGCGCGAAGAAAGCTTCAGCAATTAATTATTTACTTGGAAGTCACACTGTTTTATATAAATGCGGGTAATGAAGAATTGGGGTTTTAAACTATTCCTGTTAAAATAAGTATTGATTGTAAGGCACATTCAAAATAAAACTAATAATGTTTTGGTGGGTATGCGTGACAGCAATTACTTGGAAATATTAAGTGAATCCACATTCAAACACATTACGTGCAAATGTTTTCACCTAAAAAATAAAATTAATGGTAATCCATTATTGGATATTGGACTCAAGCCAACACAATAATATTTACCACGGTTTCTGATTTATTGTAATGCACTCAAGTATTGTAGCTTTTTTGATTTATTGTAACTTTTCATAGTACTTTTATTTATCAATATTTCTTATTTTATTGCTCAAATAAATTCACTAGAACTGATTATGATTATCTATTTTCAATTGTACGCATATTCTTTCTGAGTTGACATTAACTTTATCTTTTTTAATCCGTACTTCCGAATTACCCTTAATCACAAGCCTATCACTTAATCACTCAATGCATTAGGGAGAATCTTCACTGAGGAAGAAAATATCGTTAGTCCCTATTTTGTCCTTGAAGGGAAACCACGGGTGACGAGATTTCCTTGATAAAGCCTTATTAGGTTTGTTGTACGTGCTATTAGCAAAACGTGGGTGTATCAAAATATGTAGCTATTGGGTAATTTGGGTCTTAGAGAAAGGCTAATATATTATATCTCTTGTATAATAAAGATATAGAAATAATTTTATTAATTTGTATGTACTTTCCAGTAATTATTACCACTACATGTCTCCTGCGTTTCTGTCGATTAGAGGTGAGGCGGGGATGAGCGAAACTCTTAAATTCAATTATCTTTAGCCGTATTTCATTTTTATTTGTGCCTGTACTCTGGGCCGTCGAGGTCAAAGTGAAACAAAAGGCGATGCATCATACGCTCAACGAAAAGGTATTTAAACCAAG
Source organism: Xanthia togata (assembly GCA_963853775.1). Lineage (NCBI taxonomy): Eukaryota > Metazoa > Arthropoda > Insecta > Lepidoptera > Noctuidae > Xanthia > Xanthia togata. The sequence goes on along the minus strand of OY970797.1, from coordinate 1,952,248 downwards.
AAAACTGAAACATCGATTTAACGAGAATCAACGTCGAGGGAATAACTATTTCGCAGCTGTTTACTATCACGTTTTAAAAAGCATGCCGGCTGTAAAGATGAAAGAAAAGAAATAAAATCATAATAGTTTCCAGACGGATATACTACTGCTACGAATGCAAACCGTACAGTGATTTCACAACTCAATTGTTTAGTCTTATATCTGAAACAACAGCCAACACTTTTATGAAATTCTCTCTTTTTTTGTATGCATTCTGAATTCAGCACTTTACATCCATGTTTTTACATTAATAAAGATCATGGAAGCCGATTTAAAATGAAACAATGAAAGAGTGTACAGAGCTACATCAACTATTATGATGAAACTGAAATTCATGATGTAGTTGGTGGATCAAATACCAGCAGCGAATGTTCTGTGGTAATAAATCCACAATTATTGTACAGAATAAATAATACCTTCCACAAAAAAGACCATAGGTAACTCTTAATGAACAAGAGAACGTTGGTAATTAATTTAAAACAAATACCGAGTAGTAACTGTTATTCCTCCCACGTTGCTTACGCACACGCAAATTACCGCTCCAAAATAATTAATTTTTGAATTTTTTTTACTATTCCATTAGAACCTGCTGTGCTATTAAAATGGACACAACATATTTTAATTCACATAAACCTACATGAACACTTATGAAACGTCAGAAGCTAGGTGCACGGTTCCAATTGGTAGCTTCCTATAGAGAAGAGCCGGCAAGAAAATCTACGGTTACTCTTCAAAAAACAATTGGCTTTTACAATATTTCCAATTATCGGTGTTAATAGGTACGGGAGGACAGTGTAGGCCATTCAAAAAGTACCAGAGCATGTGGTTGAAATCGCTTACTATTTATTCATCCATTTTAGGGCTTCCATCGATTTCACTGCTGGGTTTATTATCTTTTTATCTTTGACAAGAATCGTCCGCGTGGAAGTCAATTAAACTAAAAAATATAATTTTTAAGGGCACTCGGCAATACTATAGCTGTAAAGTGATGGCCTGAAACACAGGTTGGAATTAACCTAGATTGGGCGGGTCGCTACCTACTCGTAACATTATAATTCCATACCGTGATTACTTGCACCTGTTCTTAACATATTTTAGTTTTCGTTTATTTTTAGGCACTATAATTATTATTGTTTGGGAAATCATACTGTTGACTAAGTGTACTCTTTTTGCAAACGTTTTATTCAATAAAAAAATAAAAATATTATAGCTTTCTGTGAATACATTTTTGGAACCAAATCAGCACTCCCACATATTACCTTTTACAAACATATTATAAACAAATAATTGTACCTCTCTATAATATTATTAGTTTAGTTATAAAGTTGTTTACCAAACAATAACATTATGAGAATACCAAGTCTGTACCAGTTGAAGAACTTGACATTAGCGTAATGTTGTGTTCAGTGTTTAGTAAAGCTTTCTTATTGTATAATATATCGTTCACAAGTGACTTGTGTTTTATTGCATTTCTTATGTACAGTGTGGCGCCAAGGCCTTATTACTTTTTTATGTTTTCCCTGCCTATTGTAAGTTTATTTTCCATTAGGAAAGTCATTCAATATTTTAAGCATCTTTCGTTCTCTAGTGCATTTCAATAAGCTATCATTATTACTTTGTGAGTTTGCTTTGTAACGTTCGTTGTCTACATAGTTACGAGTTGAGTGGAGTCTAGTTACAGCGTCCATTACATAGTACTTACTAGTTTCGGTGGCTGAAACTGTGGCAACTTTAATCAGCCATACCAAATGTTGCGTTAGAAGCCACCTTTAATTTAAACCCTATTAATTTAAATTATATTAAAGTTAAATAAACATCGAATTGCATTGAATTTAATAGTAAGCGTAATGTAAGTTAATACATATTTCGATTTTAGTATTGATGTGAAAAATATTATTAAAACATGAAACGTGGGGTCTCTGGGCAGTGACGGACTCAGCATTGCAGCAAGTGGGTAAACATTTTTTTAGAGTACCTACTGGCTATGTTGTTTACTTTCTGCATCTGACACTCGTACTTACCACCTGACGGAAACTATTGTAGTGCCTACGGCAAAAAATGTCACTGGTGATGTAACTGACACGAATAAGTCTTCCTGGCTACTGTGATGACAAAGGTCTCTGATGTCAGGTCTTGGAGTCTTGGTCAGGATTTCACGAGACTTTGTCAACCGAAAGTGCTATTTTGACACTAAAGCACACAGTCGCTTACTATGTTTATTAATTAGGAAAACACCCATATACGCTTGCTTTCTGGACCTATTGAACGCCTTCGACCTAGTCGATTATAACAGGCACTGGATTATGCTTGGGAAGGTCGGGGCTCCCACCAAACTCACTAATATATATTTTCTTTCTGGTATAACTAACAGAAAAAAGTGGGAAAACGCAAGGCAAGGGGGACTGACCTCTTCAAGACTGTTTAATCTGTATGTCCATCAGCTGATAGTTGAACTGAGCAACAGCCATGTCTGACATAGATAACGTTTGCGTTAATAACATCTGCAATTACGCGGACGACATGGTGTTGCTGTGTCCGCCTGTAGAAGGGTTAAGAAAGCTATTAAATATCTGTGAGGCCTAAGCTGAGAGTCACAGCTTAAAGTACAATGATAGAAAGAGTGAGTATTTTACTCATCACAGGTAATAATAAACATCCTGAGCATATACCACCAGAGTATCTCAGCGGGCTATTGAGTCGGATCTATCAGTTTAGGCATCTAGGGCATGTTGTGATAGGGCATTTATTTTAATTATATTTTAATTTATTGTCAGTTATTTATTTCGAGTTTAAGTTACCTAAATGTATTAATTGATCTCGTCATTACTAACATAGTTTTAAGATAATTTAATTGGTACAAACAAAATATGGACAGTATTTTTGTTTGAATTAACTAAATTTTATTGTATTTTTTATTTATTTAATATTAAGTTGGTGTAACGTTGGCTGCGTATTAAGGAAAAATTTAGTTGTTTTTAAATATTATTTTACCGATCGTACCTTTTGAGCTGAGTTAAATTCAAAGAAGATTAATTAATTCAAACTCAAACCATTTCTTTCAAATAAACCATTTACAGGCACTTTTGAACCTTTCAAGAAGTTGGCCAGTCAGAAATATGAAGCTAGTTGCCCATTACAAAGCGTAGTACCCCACTACGCTAGGTACCAACCTACAAGTATGGAGAAGAACGGGCAAGAAACTCCACCGACACTCTTTTAAATCAAAATATTGGTACATCATTCATGTTGAAATTATACATGTGAGAACAGTGTGGAAAGACGTGCACGTAAAAAGCGTCCGTAATAAAAAAAACAAAGATCAATTCGAAAGTTTAAAATAAATTAAAATAAGTCATGGCAGCTAAGAGATGATCAGTCCCAACTGACGGCGCCCGTTCACGAACATGACGCATGGATTAACACCATTCAGCTCAACCATTTTGAAGGGATTAAAATTATCAAGACACGCGCCATCATCAGCGACACATCTGAGTGAACATGACACACTCAGAGGTGTCAGGGCACATTCAAGGCAATGAAAGACAAATAACTTGGTAAATTGTAGCTATTTAGACATAGTACTCACACCTGTGCTATGCAATTATATAATATAAAGACAGACACAAATTACGTAATGTCGCAACACTGAGTAAATTACGCAATATTTTCTATGGTCCGAGGCTTTGACATCAACAATGAACAACATTTCCAAATGTTTTTTGTTGGTTGAATACGAGGCTTTTGGCTACTTTTGTATTTTTGTGTGTTTTGTTTGTGCAAAATAAACATTATTTTCTTTCTTTTTTTCCTTTGAATGATATTGAGTGTATACAATACAAAGATGGTCTTAAAATCTTCAGCAGCTCCAACAGTAATTTAAAAATGTTAATCAGTTCGTTGTGGTTGTGGAGCAAGACCAGCAATGAACCAAGTATTTTTATCAGTGATGTAATCCCCCCGACTATTTAGTTAAAGCAATAGTTAATTATCTCCCTTCTGATCACAGTGGTCAAACCATAACTTTTGAGTCCAACATTCCAATACAAAAATTGCAAATACAATACAGACTAACAAAGAAAAAGTGAAAAAAGTGCAAATAGAATAACATCTGTTAATTTAAATAAATTTAATAGCACTTTAGTTTGTAAGTTAAGAAATCAGAAACTTGCAATATACAATATTAATATTTTGTACGAAAAGTCGTTAGTCTAAACCGAGTTCGATAATTCTTTTAAGAAGAACACTAAGACTCTCAGCCCTAAGTTTTTATTTAGTGACTGGGCAACTAAAGGACTCAGGAAAAGTAGGGATAGACTTTTCGAGCAGTATAGTCTTAAGCCTTATATTAACACGGATTTTTTTAATAAATATGTTGCTACTTACTCCAGAACTTTTAAGACCACTTGTAAGGCATCTAAAGCCTTATACAGGGTGTCCAGTAAATAGCACGACATACTTCAGGGGGTGATAGCTTGGGTCACTACATATCAATACAACACAATATATGTTCAGCAAAATCTTACCTACGGATTTACAGTTTTACAAAATTTTCCGAAATATCGAAAAATCTCTACCTTGAAACAGATTTTTAAGCATCTCGTAATGAAAAAATCTTTTTCTAGAACTTTTTTTTACATCAAATTAAAGTAACTATTCACGAATAATTTGACGTAAAAAAAAGTACTAGAAAAGGATTTTTTCATTACGAGATGCTTAAAAATCTTGATTTTTCGGTATTTCGGAAAATTTTGTAAAACTGTAAATCCGTAAGATTTTGCTGAACATAATTATATTGTGTTGTATTGATAGGTAGTGACCCTAGCTATCACCCCCTGCAGTATGTCGTGCTATTTACTGGACACCCTGTATATTAGCAACAAGGTTAAATCAACATACAATAAAATATAGACGATTTGGAAAATTATCTATAATGAAACGAACAGGAACAAAAATCATAATCCGGAGTACACCCTGAAGACGTCATGTGGTGCGTGTGGTTTCATTTGCGATGACAAAGAAGTTGCTCAAGAATGCGAAAATTTCTTAACCAGTATCCCACTTAAAACAACTGAAACCTTAAATTCCTCGCCCTCGCTCTCTTTTGATTTAGTAAGGGCGAACGTTTCATCATGCCCGATTGAATTTAACTTTAAACATATTAACCCCATAACAGTAATAAAAGCTTTTAAGCAAATCAAGATCAAACTGACCGAAGATCTTTGGGGAATGTCCATTAAAATATGTACCTCCATAATTGGGACCATAGCGCCTTACTTAGCCTTAATATTTAATTTGTGTGTGGATCAAGGAGTCTTCCCGGATTTAATTAAATACAGCAAGGTAGTAACACTTTTCAAATCCGGGGACAGTAAAGACACCAGTAATTATAGAACCGTATCCGTGTTGCCGGTTTTTGGCAAGGTGTTTGAAAAGGTAATGCTTAACCAAATGCTCAATCATTTTAACACAAATAAAATCCTCTACCATCAACAGTATGGTTTCACCAAAGGACGTTGTATGACCAACACCGGTGTTACCTTATTAACACATTTTTAACGCGTGGGAAGAGGCCCAAGACGCAATAGGATTTTTTGTGACCTCTCTAAGGCGTTCGATTGGTGTCCACATTTAACATCTCTTGCAGGACGGCTAAGTTCAACAGCAAATGCTGTCAGAAAAATCCGTCAATTTACTTATGTAGATACCGCGTGGCTAGTCTATTTCATTTATTTTCATAGTATCATGTCTTACGGTATTTTACTGTGGGAACGGGCTACAGACATCGAGTCTATTTTTATTCTGCAGAAAAGACCAATAAGAGCCATATATTATCTCCACTGGCTCTGGGGAACTGTCTAAGGATATTAACATCATGACGGTACCGTGTCAATATATCTATGAAAACATGATGTATGTAAGAAAAAAAATACATTTTTTTAGTAAAAGAGGTGATAGACATTTATATATAGTACAAGAAATAGGGACCTATTTGCTCAACCAGGTTTCAGACTGGCTAAGGTAGACTCATCTTTCATGGGGTACTGTTTAAAATTATACAATAAAATTCCTCCCCACATACTTCAACTAAATGAGACGAAATTCAAATCTTGTATAAAACGCACACTATGTAGGTAGTTATATTATAAGTTGGATTATATCACTGATAAAATGCTTGGCTCATTGCTGGTCCTGCTCCACAACCACAACTAATTGATTAACATTTTGTAAATACTGTTGGAGCTGCTGAAGATTGTAAGACCATCTTTGTATTGTATAATCTCCTTTGTACGAGTATTACAATACTTGCATAGTACAGGTGTGAGTACTATACTAAAGAGCTACCATTTACCGGGTAATATGTATTTAATTGACTTGAATGTGCCCTGGCGGCTGTGAGTATGTCATGCTCACTCAGAGGTCTTGCTGATGGAGGCGCGTGTGTTGGATCATTTAGCTCCCTTCAAAATGTTTGGGCTGAATGGTGCTGATCCATGCGTCATGTCCGTGAACGGGCGCCGTCAGCTGGGACTGGTCATCTCTTAGCTGCCATGGCTTATTTTAAGTTTTTGAATGGTTCTGTTTTTTTTTTTTTTTATTACGGACGTTTTTACGAACGTGCACGTTTAATTTCAAAATGAATGATGAAACCAATATTTTGTATAATTTTTTTTTTTTTAAAGAGTGTCTGTGGAGTTTCTTGCCCGTTCTTCTCCATTGGTACCTACTACGCTTTGGAATGGGCAACTAGCTTCATATTTCTGACTAACCGAATTCTCGACAGTTCAAAAGTGCCTGTAAATGGTTTAATTGAAAAAAATGCTTTGTGTTTGAGTTTATATGTGTTAAACTGTGCACTGTTTTAAATTCAAATATACTCTTTTTCTGAAAAGGTGATTTCCCTGAGATAACCTTCCATATGTGATAATACTATTACTGATACTGAGTTTTTCTAGGAAAATACAAAAGACTGGGGGCCAGTTTGTCGAACCAAAATATGGCTAGTTTAATGTGGCAAATTGTCAAGTGCTTGGCTGTTGAGACATCATTTAATTAATCTTTACGCGCACTTTACAATTTGTCAAGTCAATGTTTTTTGAAACCATGTAACACATACCTAGGATTTACCGAATAAGTTTTGAGTGGAGTTCTCACAATCTATGTTTTGTTGCAGTGTCACGAACATATTTCTGGTGAACCTGTCGGCCGCAGACCTGCTTGTGACGAGCATATGCATGCCGATCCAGCTCAGCAAGGCCATCACCCTCGTTTGGTTCTATGGGGAGACGGTCTGCAAGATCGTCAATTATATTCAAGGTATATATATATTTTTAAATACCTATATATTTGGAAGTTGTATAAAAAAATACTAAATGAAGTCAGTGTTTCCTAACGGACTACTCTGAGTAGAAACAACAAAACAAACTTAGAGGTCACAGACTCTTTTTAAAGTCCAGACATTATCTTGATTTATGTCTGTGATTTTTATGGTGTACAATAAAGAGTATTCTATCTATCTATCTATCTTGGTCAAATCATATGAAGACAATGCAGTTGTGTCTGAGACGGTCGTTTAGGGAAAGAACCAGACAGCTTTGAATGAACCGTTTAGCTCAAGGTAAAATAAATCATCTAACTAACTTGGTATTAAGTAGTAACATGAGGTTGGCCCAGCAACAAAATATTCGTCATTTTGTATGATCGTGCGGTGTGGGATGCGGGCAGACTCTAGCCTCGAGGGGATCGTGGCTAAGTAGTACAGCTCCCCTGTGAGAACCCTCCGTGCGTCAGAATGCACGCTAAGCCGTTGCTGTCGGTTGTCATTCGTAGATGTTTGACAGCCGCAATGCGTATTCAGAAGTTCGGAATTCTAACAGTCAGTGTCACCAATACCGTGATACCCAGTACTGAGTTGTGGAGGTCAGATAGAGAGTTGCTCCATTTAAAATACTGGTATACAGTCGCGTTCGTTTAGAAGAGGCTAAAAGAAGACCTCGACATATTAGAGAGATGGCGATGCGGACATTCAAGATAAGTCAGCTAGAAATGACCGGCCCAACTCACACCTAGACGCGACGCGAAGCTTAATGCGTGTTAAATTACCTACAGTATGCTGTGTTTTACAACAAATCTTTATTAAAGAGTACAAATGATGTAAATCATATTAATACATGCCAAGTGATAAGCTAAATATACATACATGATCATAAACTTTTGGACCATAACAAGATTTACAGAGAGAGATTGAGATTAAACTCATGGGGTACCCATAAAATTAATTGACGTTGGGCCAAAACTAATTCTGTCACTCGACAATTATCGGTAAGGGTAAGGAGAGGTAAGGATATTATATTATCACAGTCCTCTTTTTAAAGTACAGGTATAATTAGAAAGAAAATAATGAATAAAGAAAATACGTTTATCAGGTTTCGTTTTGCAGGTTGCTTCAATGTAACCCTGGAGGGTTAATGTAATAATGTAGTTAGTATAGTTTGATTGCTGTAATAATGAACTTAAGATAGTTTACAATATTAATAGTGGATCTTCCCTTAAGTTTTGTTTAATTCCTTCTTATTTACCTATGTAGATTTCGAAGAGGATAAACTAAAGACATAAAAAGGGCAAAAAGATAATGTAAATATTTTCTCTGTAAAAAAATCCAGGATATCGTGTTTGAATGGGACTCCTAGTTTATATTTTTGTAAAGTGACACCGGGTGCTGGTTGACTTATGCGTTTAATGAGCTGCGAGTAAAATAAGTATTCATGTGAATCTGAATATAATGATTAGTAAACAGACTTTTAGTATGACTAGAGACTCGATAACCGGTCAATACGTCGTTGAACCAAGGTTCTTGTCGAGACACAATTAAAACTAGACGATGATTACATCACAAGTCTAGGTTGTTAGTTAATTAAAATGTGAAGATGTATTAATTTATCTGCTCGTAAGAGTATTCCGAAGAAAGTGAGGTCCAGAAATTGATCTCGTGTTGAGCTTCAGGCTACGTCTGGCTCAAATTAGGACTATCTTTTTCACAAACATAATATAGTTTCTCAGTATATCTAATTGGCTATCAATTTCCAGTGAAAAAAACATAGCATCTAGAACAGAAGTTTATTACAATGCACTATTAATAGCATTTCAAGAATAAATAAATGTAATACTTTATAGAGCTATGAGAAAAGGGAGCATTCTCGGACCCGATGCGACACCCGTCTGGTCGGAGGATTCTCCCTTTTGGGAGGATGAGTGAACTTCACACCCTGTCTGGTGGGCTAGTGCCCGACGATTGTTGTCGGGACGTTGTATACAGGTTGAAATTCAAATCATGGGCATCCTTTTTTTTTCGCGGTTTTAGGTTTAGCCCCATAGTGAAAGTTGTTAATAATGATGATTATCTACCATCCACCAATGACCCTAGTGAATGCCCATGAATTCAATATCACTCTGTACATGCCAGTCAACTCTGCGCAAGGCAGGATTTGCGTAACGTCAGTGTGCGTAGTTCGCATGTGGCGGTGTAGGTGCCGCCACAACTCTTCTGCCATCCCCTTCCGAGAATAAAGGCGTAATGTAGTTTTATAATTAAAATTACTGGCTCGAGTGTAAAGGTTGTTTTTAATGGAAGACTATTATTATTCTGGAACAAAGTTCTTTTAAAGCACAAAAGAAGAAAAAAAGTTGTTTTTTATCCGGATAAATCGTAACTTATTAACCAAAGAAAGGTCCATAAAGTTTTATACAAATTCCTTTGACATGTTATTCTGAAAACAGTATTATGTTCATTAGCGAAAAACGGAGGAAAAACAAAACTTCGGGTGATTTAATTATTGAACTTTGTATACTTGTACATAATGTATATATTTTAGTGTTAGATTGTAGATATATTGTATTTAAGATTCGTTACTTAGATATCAATGAATAAAATTACTAAATTGTTGTTGTCAGAAGTGATTTTAACTAGTGATATAACACTACATATTACCTGGTGGTATCGTTTAACTTTAAAAGACCCACCGTACCACCAGGGGTACGGCCAGGGGTACGGCCGGTCTGCAGTGCCTACATTGAATAACAGTTTTGTTGTGGTTTGGATATCTAGGCGAGTAAAGCTTAAAAATGGATAAGCTTTCTAGATATGATTAGGTACTGCTTTAATCTACTAACTACTCTCTTATGTAGTTTAGTCTGTAACTTGCATCCCTTTTGGATAATTTGAATTACCTTCCTGACATAAAGCCTTCTCATCCTATCAGTCAGCTGATAATAATATTTTGATTTGAGAATATTTTTATGTAATAGCCTAAGAATCTGAAAGATCCAATGCATGAACGACCTGCAAAAATACGTGTAATGTATGAAACGTATTCTATATAAAATTTTGTATGTAAAAAAATATATCGCGAGTAGGTTGGCTAAAAAACTCCTGGACAGAATATGATTAATTTAAAATTCAAAAAAATCTTTTTTTCAGAAATTGTACCCAAACGTATGGGTACAATTTTAATGTATGAATAGTTACCTGTTTATACCAGCCCATACATAAGCCAGGAAAAAAATAGACAACCCAACGTTTTTATATTGTATAGGCTTCATACTTTCGATTGGTATTCAATTTATTCGTTAAACTTATATGATGACAATTTAAAAAAAAAGTCATTTTTGAATTTTAAATTAACCGTAGGTTGGCCAGTTTTTTTTTTAGCCACGTATATTATATAAAATTTTATGTTAAAAAATATATCGCGAGTGGGTATACTCGCGACATATTTTTTATCCATTTGTTTCATCCATTAAACGTTTGGATGCAGGTCGTTTCTCTAGGGATCCTCTACTCTATGTACGTAATCTTTTTAACATCAATTCATCATAATTATGTACAGTTGTTGTCTGAAATCATATTCATATTTTGTCATTAATCCAGTTTCCGTCATGAGAATCAGATCAGGTACAGACTTATTATCCACTAGTCTGCTATCGTCAATCCCTCCTTTCATTTCCTGCTTCCTTCTTAGGGCCTTCATGAAACATGTGTCAGCGCTCAATAGTTTACGACTAGTAATAAGAACACATCTAATGGCTTTCTGGTTTAACTACGGCAGTAAAATGTCACTTGTTGCTATGTAGAACTACAAATTAAGTATACCAGATACGTCACTCGCCGTATGGTCTGTTCCAAAAATATCTAGCGAAAGTGGAAACAAACCCTTTTCAGGTTACGCCATCACTCACTAAAGGGAATTAGTTACACATTCATCTCTATTTAGAAGGTTTCAACTTTCTAACTCACCAATTTTTCCATAAATTTATTGTTTAATTACCATTATTTATATTTTCATGTGATTATTTTGGAACAGACTGTAATACGTTACTCTGTGTGCGCATTTATTAGGAATCTCGAGTGAATTTTCGTTTCATTCTTTGTTTCATGCGTGTGGGTGAGTCTGACAGCGAGAACTTTTTGTTTTTCAAAATTCAAAATTCAAAAGTCATTTATTCAAACTAGGCTGAGAATCAGCACTTTTCGAACGTCAAAATTACATAAGACAGTCCCCCAAAACGCCCACCCTTCACCACTTCCTAGTGCTTTTGCTGGGAAGAAGAAGCGGCGCAACAAACTCCCCAGCAGCAAGCAGCATGTTACATGTTATGTAACGTGTTTCAAGGTTTACTATGGCAATCACTTGTTGCTACTTGCTCGTTCCGTTTAAGGGTCCGTTTGACGTCAGTTCGACTTTATGAGTCGATGTTAACTGGTCGTAAAGTTCTAGGTTTGATAGATCTATGGTTGGTTGGTAGATTGGCTAAGTGCTAATGGACTGTCAAGAAGTAACAGAATTTATTCCTGAAGGTTTATGTGTATAATTCGTTTGCAGAAATCCTTGTGAAACAAGAGCACAGGCGGGGTCGCTTTTAATTCAATTAACTCAAAAGCCACCACTGTATATTATATAATTGATTGGACACAAAGATAAACTTTAACAACAATACGTATTAAATTGTTTAGGAATAGCGATGACAAATTAGAAATCGTAACAGTATACTATATCACATTCACACAGAACTGGCTCCCTGGCTGACTTAAGTATGTTTTGTCCCAAAAGTATCTGATGGAAATGTATACAAATGGGTCAAAGTCGTGTGACCTGTGGATGCCAATTTGTAGTGCCACTTACAAATTTGGTGCTTTGATTTGATTATACACTTTTGAAACAGACGATAAGTTGCCTTTGCCTATTAAAGCACATCAATACTATATTCTTCTATTCTTGTTCTAGGTGTAGCAGTAGCAGCCAGCGTGTTCACAATAACAGCCATGTCAGTAGACAGATGGCTCTCAATATCTCCAGAACCAAGGCTCCGACCACCAGGACGAAAGCAGGCATTACTCCTACTGTTACTGCTGTGGTGTGCTGCCTTGCTGATATTCATACCTCTGCTGATGGTGGCAACTGTTAGAAGAGAACCTGTGCCTATCATATCGAAGGCGTTGAAGAATATATCGGTATGTATGAGTAAGATTCGTTGTTTGAGCTTTTTTGTGCAGCTGAAACTTTATTATGACATCGTTTTTGATATCCAATTATATTTTGATATACACTTTCTTGTTTTTAACTGCTTTTGGTGAATAGGATATTTAATATTTTTAGGTAATTTCATAAAGGAGATGGATAATGGAAATTACCTGCAAGCATCGCCCAGAAATGAACACAAATTAAACAAAATATATTATGAAGCTTTAATAGTGTTTCATAGCCCTGTATATATTTATTCGCCGTAAAAATGTGTAAAAACCCTTCTCAAATTTCATAGAAATATAAATTATGTCAAATCTGATAACTTCAAAAAAACTATTCAAACCTGTTGATCGCAGAGTAATCCACTGTCTTCCCGCAGATTAAATTTCAATCAAATTTAACTACTATCCCAAATTATTAATTTCCTAAATCACAGTTTATAGAACGTTAGATCTCCGTTGGAAACCAGGCAAAATCAGAGTGGTCCGAGATGTCACTCATAGGTATTGTTATTGTAGCCCAGGTAAACTGTAATGCGAAGATCCATAGTTTAAGAAAGGCGAAGTCACTTAGAAATGCAGAAAAGATAACCAGAACCCATTGAGATCAACCAGAAACACAGCCAATATAATGTTTTTGAACAAATCACAATAAAACATTAATGATGCTGTCACACGCACCACAGAGATTGAAATAAAATAGAAATCGTCAAAGACAGACCCGACTGTAGTATGCACTGTTACTGCACAGACCACTCTGCCACAGATTAAATAATAGTTACTTGGTACACAGCCCCTAGAAACCTCAAAATATGAGGGGACTCGCGTTCACCAAATTTAAAAGCTCTATATATACATAAATTTACTTTTGGCAACTCAATGCAGAGTTTAGGGACACAGGATCTATGGACTACACCAAATTAATAGAAATATTAGAACGTTAATGGTGTCTATGATGTCTTTTGGAACTCCATCCCTTAGGTAATACGGGCTGGTTTCCGCAAAGCGCGTACTTCTCCTCGTCAAAGCGCGTATTTTGCGTACGGGTGGGAAAATCGGTTATTCGATCCACCCCAGTTCCTCAAAGAAGGCCAACAACGCCTTGGTGTTAGTGGCAATCTCGCGTAGGGTACCTGGGTTACCGAAGTACTTTGCCCTGTAAGTGGCGACCACCGGGCAGTATAAAAGCACGTAAGCTGCTGTCTCGTCATCCTCCATGCAGGCCTTTCAGAGCGGACTGTCTGTGACTCCTATGACAAAGAGGTGTTTATTAAATGACCCACGGCCAGTTATAGCTGCTGTAACACTACGCAGCTGTTGTTTAGTTAATCGGAGAACCTGTTTCGTGAGTCGGCTATCGATTGAAGGGAGAAAAAAGCGCAACACGTTATGGCTGATTTACGAGACTAAAAATCTTGACGTTTAAAAGTGCTTTTGACTTTAACAAATGATACACAATAACAAAACTCGTCGGATCTTGTCACCGAACGAAATCCTATTGGTCAATGAGCGCATGCGCATGGCACGCGCCAGTCGCCAGCCCCGCCTATTTTCTTTCTTGTCGCGACCTGTTCTACATCCGCATCCGCTTTAAGTATTGCAGATGCGGATACGGATATCCGCAACATTCCTGGTTTCTAATATGTTATCAACCACTTCTAAGATCACTAAATCGTACCATTCATTCTAGATAGAAACGAGAGACGTGCACTTCTGTACCGAGGAGTGGCCAGGCGACAGGAAGAAACAATTCGGGATGCTGAGCTTCACATTAGTATATGCAATACCAGGTTAGTATGCTTTTGACTTCAAACAAAACTATGTGTCATGTCATGCCTGGATTATTAATTCAGGCAAGTCTTACTCGGTAGGTACTTAGGACAAGACACATTGAAAGTTTCAAGTTAGAGGGGAAACTAATGCAATTCAATTCTGAACTCCAGCTCATCAACAACTTGCATCCGATAAATTTCTTAGATCAAAACTAATACGTCACATATCATAAGTATAATGGTTTATAATTATTATATGAATAAAACTTTGATGTCAAGGAATCCGCTTACATCTGATAAGCTCTAAAAGTTTAGGAAAAAGTTTATAACATTTAAATATGTAATGTAAATTGTCCTTTAACTTTTGCTTTGATCTTTAGGTACTCAATTTGTCGTTCATTAAACCAATATTTATTCACTCAACGATTTTATTATTCAAATGTTTTCGCTTCATCAGTGTCGTCAATATAGATAAAAATTAAAGATCTTCATTCCCAGTTTGTTCATTATTCGAAAGGTTGCCCGTGAAATTATGTTAGACATATTTTGTTACAAGGAAGGTTTCAAGAGTATTTTATTTACTAAACACATTTTTGTTTCCAATGATATTTAAGATATTTGGATAAAAATGCTCGTAAATGCTCTTGAAAAGCTTCACGATGATCAGAGAATTTAAAATGTGTTTAAGTAATGCTATTTGAGACGTACATAATAAAAATAATAAACTGACCAATTGCGTGTCGGGTCACGCACAATGAAGGTTTCCGTAGTCGTGATGAATTTATCCCAAGAACATACTTAACATTGTAGTTGAAAAACAGTCATGTTCTCTCATACCTACATTCCAACTGCAAATGTAAGTTTGTACGCACAACATTGAGATTTACCATGTTATTTTAAAACCATTAGTTTTCCTGTAATCTATGAGTAAAGGACCACTCTCGTATTTTTTTCAAAATTTTAGGCTCTAGTTTTTTCGGTAATAGGAGAATATTTATTTAAAAATTATAAAAAAAAAAATTGTAAGATCCTTACAATAAGCCCATTCATTTGATATGTAGCACTAGAATCGGATGGAGAATAGAACCGGTCGAAGTGCCGGTGCTTGGGGGAGGCCTATGTCCAGCAGTGGACGTCTTTCGGCTGAAATGATGATTTGATATGTCATACGGTACAGTGCGCAAAACTTTTCTTTGCACGACTCTTATTGCGAAGCTTAAGAGAGTGCTTTGCGATCGAAAAATTTGTTTTGTCTCGTTTCTGCAACTGTTTTTATTACTAAGACTTCGCTGTCCGTCCGACCGTCTGTCACCAGACTGTATCTCATGAACCGTGATAGTTAGACTGTTGAAATTTTCACAGATGATATATTTCTGTTGCAATAACAACAAATACTAAAAACAGAATAAATTAAATATTTAAGGGGGCTCCCATACAACAGACATGATTTTTTTGCCGTTTTTATAGATAATGGCACGGAACCCTTCGCGAGTCCGACTAGCACTTGTTGTTACACTCCTGCTAGTAAACAGATTCTACTTATTTTATAAACCATTGTATAGATAATTTAATGAAGATTAATTCTGTACTTTCACATCAAAATAGTTTAAAAAAAATCCCGTCAATTAAGTGTGAAACCTGAAAACATTGTAGCTTGCAAAAAAAACAATTAATACAGTTTTATTTTATAGATTTGTTTCTTCTGTAGGAGGAACCCTATTGTAATGACTCTTTTATTCAAAGTAATTTAATTATAATTTAATAAAAAAATAATACATAACATAACATCACGCCTGTAATCCCCGAAAGGTTAGGCAGAAGTGTAGGTACCTATTGTACACCCACATTTCGCCATCTATGTTTAAGTCCCATGTAATAGGGGGCGAGCCTATTGCTATCAACCGGGCACATATCTAGACTCCGGGCTACTACTGAGGAATTTCTGATGAAAAAACCACTTTAAACGACCCGGGAATCGAACCCAGGACCTCATGCTCAGCAGTAGCGCTTGCACCCACTAGACCAACGAGACAGTCAAATAAATAACTTATATAATTATCTATATCTACATAAATATTTCCAACTTCGACCCTCTTCCGTTGCCTGGCAACAAATTTTGAGGAGGCACCAAACAAACAAATTAATTACTTACAGCGTAAAATGGTAGGTACCTTGATGCATGGCCTTGATGGATCTTTGTTTAATGTGTTTGGCGCCGCCTCAAAATTTGTAACATAAATTAGTTTAGGAGCTTAGTTACAGTAAATTATTTTTTATTATTATTCATTTTTCAAATTTTTTTCGTCGATTGAATTTTCTGTAATGCTTTTCATTTATTAACTGAGGCCACTCGGTAGATAAACCTGTAACTACCGTGTCGTCTGTAACTCGTGTACTCGAGACTGTTACGAACTACTTACTGGTATTAGTACACTAAGATTTTGAAACACGTCGTTTCGCCCTTTTTCAATGAAGACATAATACTGTTACCTACTTATTTATACTGTGCTAGAGTTGTCGCACGCACGGCGCGTGAATATAAATTACTAGGATGGCTATTATTGTTGTCTTTATTTATGCCTGTTTATGTTTATTTATTTCCTTTATGGTGGTCTCAACTCTCAACTTTAATAACCCTACTTTTTGCTTGGCCGTAGTCGGTCAGAAAACCAAGGCTACTTCTGTCTTATTTCAGTATTCCTTTTACTAAATTTTAAATATTGTTATTACTACAAAAGAGTCAAGTGTTATGCAAAGTATTAGTTGTGGTATTAGTAAAAGACAAATATTCCAATAATTTGTATTTACACGATGCGATTCAGATAAATAACAGCGTTCCGAGCTAAGAATAATAAAAATAATAAACAAAGATTTTTAATACCCATTTATTTAGTTATGTTCTTATTTCAGAGATTTTGATATATTTATCATTTAAAAAACTATGAGTCGAGCCGTGATAAAGTCGTGAACCGTGACCATATTATATTATAGACTACATTCAAATGAAAAAAAATACAATTTTATTATGGTATCTAGTCAAAATCACGCCTGTATTCCCCAAAGGATTAGGCAGAGGTTTTCCTGTAGTACACCCACATTTCGTCAGTTATGTTTAAGTCCCATGTAATAGGGGGCGAGCCTATTGCGATCAACCGGGCACAAATCCAGGCTCCAGGCTGCTACTGAGAAATTCCAGATGGAAAATCCCAATAGCTTTGCCCGACCCGGTAATCGAACCCAGGACCTCATGCTCAGCGGTACTGCTTGCGACCACTAGACCAACGAGGCAGTCAAACCAAATCGTAAATAAATATATCCATGTCCGTAAACAAAATAAGACCATTGTTTTGTTTACGGACGTGAAAAAAAATCGTAAGTAAATATATCTATTTACGTTTTTTTTGTATGAATGTAGGTTACTCGATACCAAATCACAATAAAAACCTAAATCCAAGTTCATAGCATAGGTTGAGATTACTGAACACTGCACTACCCGATATCTGGAGTCCATTGCCACTCCCAGCAAATCAGCGCTGTGCTGTGGTTCCCCCATAGCACAGCATTATGCTGACTGGAAGCCTTCTTGTCACTGTCATGACGTGTAGCTGCCGAACATTTCTGTAATGTTTACATGTTTATATTGTTGTTTGTATGCACGTGCTGCATCTGGAATCCATTGCCACTCCCAGCAAATCAGCGCTGTGCTGTGGTTCCACCATAGCACAGCATTATGCTGAGTGGAAGCCTTCATGTCACAGTCATGACGTGCAGCTGCCGAACATTTCTGTAGCATCGAAAACTACGAAAACGACACCCATGATGAAAACTTTTAAAATGTTCGCTCCCACCATTTTGGATTTAAATTTTAACGTCACTATTGGCTTGAGCACCCACAAAAACCATGAAAACGATACCCATGATGAAAAACTTGAAAATTTTCGCAGCCGCCATCTTGGATTTTCATTTTTTCCAAATTCACAGTTTCTCAGAGAATAGCCGCATGAACCATAACGCTTTTTTCGTTACGTGACGATTTCTACCAATTTACTCCGGTTCCAATAAAAATAAAACGCCGTCAACGCCGGCTGTCACTGAAAACCAGCGCTGGGGCTCTGTCTCGCATAGGGTCCCAGCATTATGCTGAGTGATGGCCGTTTTGCGTGGATGTGACGCATATTTTCCCTCAAATTTGTTTTTAGTGTTTGTTCCTTTGCTTGCGTCATATGTACCGCAAATAAACGTATTTTCTTTCTTTTTTTTTCTTTTTTAAAATATGTATAAAGAACAATAGTGTCAGAAATATTACAATACAATTTAGCAAACAAATAAGTACGCATGTACAACACAGTAAAGTACCTAATCGTCTAACAAAAAATACCCCGAACGAACTCCAACCTTGCACGTGCACCTACAGCTGTGCCAACAGTAAGCAGTACGACCATTAACAACTACATGACGCAATACCACCACTAGTTATCGAAAATGTATGAAAAATTTGGATGTGTTCCGTAATACCAAAAATGATGTATTATTATTAGACTTCTTAATCTTTTATTGGGTTTTTCTATCTGGAATTATTGGGTTTTTCTATCCGAAATTTCTCAGTAGCAGCCCGGGGTCTGGATTTGTGCCCGGTTGATGGCAATAGGCTCGCCCCCTATTACATGGGACTTAAACATAACTGGCGAAATGTGGGTGTACCTACCTACTACAGGTACAGCTCTGCCCAACCCTTCGGGGAAACAAGGCGTGATGTTATGTTATGTTCTTAATCTGTTTAGGTCTTATAATTTAATTAACTTGTTTTTTTAACCTAATAGGATCACGGCATCTTCGTCAACTTGTCTTGATAATATATTTAGTGATTGTGATGCCAAAAATAAATTAGTGTTAAGTGACTTAACGTCTGACCACTGTGGTTTATTAGCTAGTTTCCCCATGCCATTACATAAAAAGCCGCATAAAATAGAATGTAGGCCATATACAGCTAGTCGTTGCATTAAATTTAAAAATAATATAGCTCATAGAATAACACCATCTATAATAGAACACGAGGATCCTAATGAAATGTATGGAGCCCTTTTTGATGTTGTGCAAAAAGAGTACCAATCTACTTTCAAGACTAAAACTATTAACATTAATGGCACCTCCGTTGGCTTTAACCAATGGGCCACTCCGGGTATTTATAAAAGTAAAGCGAGACAATACGAGTTATATGGTTTGAAAAAATATAGATTTGATACTCCTTTCCTAGAGTATGTCAAAAATTATTCAAAATTATTTAAAAAGGTTAGTGTTTTTGCTAAATCAAATTTTTAAGCGATACAATAAAAAAATCCAATAATAAAGTAAAAACCACTTGGAAAATTATTAACAATGAAACGGGTAAATTGGTTAAGCAAGATAAACAACTTGAGATTATGGTCGACAATAAATTAGTTACTAAAGCAGCTGACGTAGCTGAGGCGTTTAATGAGTTTTTTGCCAATATACCTATAACTATGACTCGCTCCTTAAATTCGTCCCCATCTAAAGCTGAAAACGTTTTGTTTAGTAGTGTGTCTAAAAGTAGTCGCTTATTTAGCTTCGAACATGTAACGCCTCGTGATGTAGTTAATGTTTTCAACACACTCAAGTCTAAAAACACGGGTGATTACTGGGGAATCTCCATTAAACTTTTAAGACATAATTAGACATCGTAGCATCTAGCTGTTACTTTTAATAAATGTGTTGATTTAGGAACTTTTCCTGACCTCATGAAGAGTAGTAAAGTCATACCATTATTTAAATCAGGTAATAAAAATGACGTTGGCAACTTCAGGCCTATTTCTATTTTACCAGCATTCAGCAAAATATTTGAAAAGTTAATACTCAAGCAGTTGCTAAGACATTTTAATTTAAATAGCCTCCTTCATAATGAACAATATGGCTTTACAAAGGGTCGTTCGACTACAGATGCGGGTGTTGCTCTCCTGAAACACATATTTAACGCATGGTCCCCCATGCGTTAAATATGTACTCTCAAAATGCTATTGGAGTTTTCTGTGATCTCTCCAAAGCCTTTGATTGCGTGCACCATGACACGCTTTTGCGTAAACTGTGTCATTACGATGTGCTACACGAAGCTCTCAACGTTTTAAATTCATATTTAAATAATAGGTCGCAATGTGTAGATGTTGATGGTGTAAAATCTTCCGGGCTACCAGTTCAGTTAGGTGTACCTCAAGGCTCAATACTGGGTCCATTCTTGTTCTTAGTGTATATCAATGACTTACCATTCTATTTAAAGGGTATCTGTGAAGTTGTACTGTTTGCAGATGATACCTCTCTTATTTTTAAAGTAGACAGGAATAGACAAGATTTTGACTATGTAAACAGTGCACTGTCAATGGTTACGGATTGGTTTACGACAAATAACCTAGTTCTCAATGCCAAGAAAACGAAATTTGTGTAAAGTTTGCCCTTCCAAATGTTAGAAATCTAAGACCCAACATCGTCTTAGATAAAGAGGTGCTTGAAACTGTAAGCTCGGCAGTTTTTCTGGGCATAACAGTAGATGCCAAACTTCAGTGTGGCCAACATATATCGAGCCTAGCAGGAAGGCTCAGTTCGGCCCCCTACGCCGTCAGAAAAGTAAGACAATACACTGACGTTGATACAGCTCGGTTAGTCTATTTTAGTTATTTTCATAGCGTTATGTCCTACGGTATTCTGCTGTGGGGCAAAGCTGCAGATATTCAAAATATATTTGTCCTCCAAAAACGAGCTGTTCGAGCAATTTACCAGCTAGGTGCCAGAGTTTCCCTGAGAGATTTTTTGAACCATTCCACTCAACGGTCCAAGCCGCGCGGCAATCCCCCGCCGGTCCGCGCATGAAATGTCACTTATTTTTTTATGACCGCGCGAGACGCTCTCAACAAAAACGATTACTACTGAAAAACTGCTATAGCTAAATTTGAATAAAAAATACTCACGGAAAGCTCAAAGAATCCAAATTTTAATTTAATTACAAGTAAATTACTCTAAGTAATAATAAAGGATGAAAATAAAGTAAGCAGTTAGAGAAATAAAAAAATACGTTTTTTTTTTCGAGTTTTACAAGAAAATTATAACAGTTACTGGTTACAATTATTTTTTATTGTAATAGTATTTAATATACCCTATAAAATGACACCAATATCTCAGTATAAATATTTAGTTTTCTGTCATGAAAAAATAAACAAAGCCGAGTACTTCTCAAAAGGTCCACTCACCAACACTGTAACGAGTTGCATTTTAATCATTTCTAGACCCCATCACAATATATTTCGTTTGTAAATGGCTATCGTACTAATTAATTGTGAAGAATTATCTTATATTTATTACAAACAACCAATTAGAATCCAATCAGAATACATTGTAAACAATATAGAATCATCAAACGATGATCGCGTAGTGATCATATAGCTTTTCCAGCAAAATTATTCTTTGTAACCGTTGGTGAGTACAGTGACTGACTCGGGGAATGTAGAGCCCATGGACAGTTAAGGCAAGAGTTCTTTCGGGGAATATAGTCTCCTTGGATCGTTGAGTGGTTAGGTGATTTTTTTAATGTTTTACTTCAAACATACCAGATATAAAAATGTATATAGGTACATTATTAATGTATAGTACCTATTATAAAAGTTTTCAATATTTTATCTAACTGTGATTTGTCATACTCCAATTTAGACGAAGCAAAAACCCAATCTGATAAAAAATGTGGTATTAAATCCATCATAAAAATAAAATCGTAACAAAGACAAAGTCCAGACAGCTGTCAGTCTTACACAATTAAGTGCCACGAGTTGTTATACGTCACGTTTTATTTAATTAGAAAAGGCTTCATGGCATCACATCCGCCACCGGACGGCGGACCACCACTGAGAAACAAGCTGTTTAGTAAAAGGCGTTTCACGAGGTGATCGAGAGCCACTCTACGTGCAGTTCTGAACGACTCTACAAATGTCTACAAAGTATTCACCTACAGTCTGTGAAAACGGGGAATGAGTTTGATTGTGGCAGCTAAAAGTGTAAATTAAAGAAAAAAAAATATAATATGTTAAATATTTAATTTGAGATGTATTTATTTAATTTATTTTGATAACGTTAATGCAATGTTCTTAAATTAAATGAATATTATATTAATCTATGTATGTTATTTTCCACATAACTTAGTAGTAAATAGAAAAGACAATATAGGGTAAGACATTATAACAAATAATTATGTAGGTACTGTTTTTTTTAAAAATAAATATTGAATATTCATCATTGTCTTGCAATTATACAAATTTATTTGGGATCGGCGCAATGTCTTTTTCAAAATAAAGTTACGATATTAACGATAATATGATAATCCTTACTGTAATGCTAAAATACTAAAAATTGTAACTGAACAGTAATCTCGATTGTCAAAAATACGATCCTCTAAATGGGTTATTGTGGCCCTAAATAAAGTTAAGAAAGTACCTACGTAATATGGATAAACGGTTCCGAAGAGGCAATGGTTAAAGGGTCCCCTTTCAAAGTGGTCTTAACAAAATACTTGCCCAAAAGGCCTTGGAAAGCAAATACCCGATGACCGAACCATACAAAATTCCAACTATTTTCAATATCTAACGGAGCTTTCTCTTTTAGCAGTTTCCTTATTGGATTTCCAATGTTTGTTAACATGGTCCCCATAACATTTGAATCGTATTGGGGTATTTGTTTTTCCGAGTCAACGGCCAGATTTTCTACGTTGATATAGCAGCCTTTTTTAAGGAGTATAAGAAACTGTATCGTTGCAAGCTCATGGGTTATCTTTTTACGTAGGTACATTTTGTATATGTAATGGATTTGGTACCTTATTTTCCGTTAATCCGGTTACCTATGGATGTGCCAGATTGTTATTCGACCTTCAAATGACTATAAAATAAATAAAAAATAATAAAATCGTTTATTTCAGGTATTAATAACCCATAGTATAACTTATTACTTAAATAACATGAAAAAAAATCACATTACATTATATTATTAAAATAAAATTAGAAATCATAATTAAAATTTAAATCAAATTCATCACTCAATATTAAAATAAAAACAAAATGAAAATCAGAATTAAAGTCAAAAATTAAGAATTAAAATCAGAATTAAATTCAAATTAAAAATCAGTATCACAATCACAAAACATAGTCAAATTAAATTACATTACATTTACTTAACATTTAACTTTACTTAAGTTTTCTTACAAATAATCAAATAAAATAGCAGTAAAAATAAAAATAATAAACACAATAATTATAATTTTCTAACCGGCATTGGCAGAGCAATATTCCTGCCACAGCAATGGCGGATATAAGGGCAGTCCAGCCTGCTAACGATCATCGCCAGGATAGCATTGGGGCTGGCCCGCACCCGCCGCACCAGGGACGCACACCGCTTGCGCATAGAAGCGTGAAAACAATCAGTGCGTGTTATTGCGAACATCCCCGATGCGCTACAGAAACGGGGCAGCCCCAACACCGCCCGAAACGCGTTGTTGTACTGGACACGGAGGGCACTGTACGTCCTTTCAGTATAGTCAGCCCACAGGGCGCACGTGTATAAGGATGTGCAGTACAACACTATGAAATACTCTGTTGTCTTCATGTTGATACAATCATATGTAATTAATTTTGACCTCTGTTTAGGTTAGTACAATTCTTACAGTGAGTGACACGATAAGATCTTATATAGGCAACTTAATAATCGTCAATAAATTAATACATACGTCAATTTATTCACCATTCCTAATCACCAGTTGAAACTTCATAGATTCCTAGTGTGAGGAAGTTTAAAAAATAAAAAATAAGTCATCTATATAAATAACAAGCTTCCGCCAGCGCCTTCGGCCACGTGATATCTTTATAAATTATTAAAGCTTTAAGTGTAAGAAGGCACTACCGAGGCAAAGCATATACAGACAATGAAACTACAAATGAAGACCTGCCATCCTTGTCCGACTGCGATAACGATAGCGTGCACCAATTTAACAAGAAAATTGAGACATTTTTACTAAAAGGCTACAAAAAACGAACTGAAGATACAACTGAAAAAAGAAATAAAGAAATTATAACAGAAGAAATAGAAACTCTGAAAAACAAAAAACACATGTTAAAAAACAAGAAAAACAAAACTAGGCAAGAAAAGAAAAGTCTGAGTAAACTATATAGAACAATACATAAAAAAATAAAACAAAACATTAAAAGAGGAGACTCGATTGGAGGAGGCTTTCACCGCAAAAGGCGGCCCTTACACCTAACAATACTAACCTTATTTAAAAACAAAACTAACATTACTAACAAATAAATAAATAAGCATACGTAATAGTAGATAAGAAATACATACATGTAAGGGATTAAATAAAGCTAATAATAATAATAATAATTTTATACCTTTTAAAACAAAAAAAAATTAAAAATGTATTTTATATGTTAGAAGAATAAATAAACGAAATAATAATAAAAAAGTGTAAGAAGGACGTTCACGCCTCAAACTTTTAAGAAAACATTAGTTTTCTGTTTACGTGAGTTTTATTTAGTACTGCTTGGCTCAATTAAAGTTTGTTTTTAAAAAGATTTTTACTTATATTTTATTTTGTACTTTTTAGTGTTAGAATTTGATAAAATATAATCTATTCTATCATCTTCACTTGTAAAATACTTGTCAAGACAAATCCTACGAGTCCAACACAACAGGGCTATCTTGTAAAGTCGAGATGTTCATATGGCTACCTTTCATCAGACCCTAGACTACACCTTGTGTGTTAAGTTGTTGTCAAGACAAAACTAACTATCTCAAACACATGAGGGCTATGGTATTTAGTTGAGGAGTTCCTGTGGCCACTTTCTGGCTCCACCATCACTCTCGATTTCAACCATGGCTCTCGTCAAGACAAATCAATATAGCCGAAAGACAACGGGGCAATCTTGTTTCTGTGAGAGTTCATATGGTGTACTCCCGGCTCCTTCAGCTCCTGGATTGCACCTTAGGATATCATATCTATTTGGCAAGACATAACCAAATAGGCAGAAAACAACGGGGCTATGTTGTTTAGTTGAAACGTCGACTGAACCATCGATAAATTGAAGGTGATAACACTTGTGCCCGCTAGATAGCAGCACCAGTAACGAAATTAGCCAAAATGGCACAAAAATGCGCAGGTTGTACACAAGATCTCTCAACAAGCGAATATCTTACCTGCACATTATGTAGTTACAAATATGATCTCGAGTGTGCAAACATCCCCAGAGACCATTTTGAGACGGCAATGACTGCAGACCAGAAAATAACATGGAAATGTCAAGACTGCCGCTGCAAAATGCCGAAAATAGGAAATTCGAACACTCCTATACGTCCACAGATTTCTACTTACAACCAGCAAATAACATCGCCCAGTGAATCAGGCAACGTTACGCATAGAAAAAGAACTACTCACCCCAGCAATGATTCAACCTCTTCTGATGAACTTAGTTTATTGGGAGATACACTCCACCCAGATGAAAACAAGTCTAAAATGAATACTAATACACAGTCAGAACACTTACTGCAAAGTTTGAGTCAAGTGATCATAACGCGTCTGAAGGAAAACAACGAAGCAATAATTTCTGAACTACGAAGCACTATACAAACAGAAATTAACAAAGCTATTGCCAAACTCACAGAAGATTTTGAGCAAAAAACCAATTACCTATCAAAACAAAATGATCAAAGAAAACTGGAATTGGAAAAAGTTGACACCAAAATTGAAAACTTAATAAAAGAAAATGAGAAACTCAAAAAAGAAATATCAGAAATAAAAGCAAAATCTCCATCCTCAGTTATTAAATGCACAGAAAACAATTCAAAGAAGATAGTCCTATACGGCATGACAGAGTATTCGAAAGAATCGGAAGTAGATTTGCATGATAGAGTAATTGAAATATTCCAAGACATTTTGCATGTGGACCTAACGGGTTATATAGAAAATATGTATAGATTAGGAAGAAATACTACCAATACCCGACCCCTGGTAGTAGAACTACTAAGCAAAAGAATGGCGAAGTACTTAATTAAAAATAGTCTTTACTTTCAAGGCACAAGACTGTCCGTATCTGAATTTTTAGATGAAGATGCCCGTAAACAAAGGCAACTCTTGCGAGAAGAAATGTTGAAAGCACGAAAGAAAGGCCTACATTCAGTAATTCGGAACAATCAATTATACGTCCAGGGAGAACTAATAAATAAGAGGAATAAAACATACCAACAAAACAATGAAACTAAAAACACAAACGATAATACATTTATAACTCAAAACAATATTCACAGCAACGACCAACACAAGGAAACAATAACTAACATAAATACAGAAAACAACTCCTTTCGAAGCCACAGGACAACGTTTTAACATTTTATTCCAAAACATACAAAGTATATGTAATAAACAAGACATATTTGAAGCTTTTATTGAAGAATACCCAACATTTAATGCAATATGTTTATCAGAAACCTGGTTATCGTGCGAAAAACAAACCATGATACAATTTAGCGGTTACAAAATAGCTACCTCATATTGCCGAAAGAATCGAGGAGGTGATCCTGGTCCAAGATCACATAGAATTTATAGAGAGGAATGATATTACAGATATGTCCATAGAATATGTTATTGAATTATGTGCAATTGAATTAACCAAAGAAAATATTTTATTACTAGCGATATATTGGAATAAAAGAGAAGAAGATATATTTATGAGTCAATTAAAAATGGTTCTAAACTATATAAGCAAAAATAAATATTCCAAATTTGATATTATAATTGGAGGAGATTTTAACATAAATGTTTTAGAGAGCAACAGGAAAACTAGTCAATTCTTAGATCTAATGCTAGAGTTCAAACTTACACAACACGTAAAAAAACCCACACGTATTACACAAACTACATCTACATGCTTAGATTTAATATTTACAAACTGTATCATAAATAGAATATTTATAAAAATTGAAGAATTTGGTTTGTCAGACCATAGTGGAACAACACTACAAATCTCTATACCACATGTAATCACATGTCAACCTACTTGGTATGCGAAAAAGAGATTATTTAACGACACCAATATATTAAAGTTTAAGTCTGCACTACAAGACATAGACTGGAACAAAATAATACTAGAAGGCCAAAATATGAACGATAACTACAAAGCATTCAATGATACCCTAACAAATATCCTAAACAAATGCATACCATTGCGTAAAATAAAATTAAGATCAAATTTTAAGAAAAAATGGCTAACCAAAGGTATAAAAAAATCCTGCAAAAATAAGAGATTATTGAAAATATTTACACTCAAAACAAATAACCCAATACTATCCCAACACTATAAACATTATGAAAAAATATTAAAAAAGGCAGTAACAACAGCAAAAAAACAACAGTATATTGACAAAATAAAACAATCTAATAACAAAGTCAAAACAATGTGGACTATTATAAACGAGCGAACCAATAAAATCATAAAAAAAGAAAAATTTAACATAAAACTACAAACAAATAATAATAAAACAACCTCAGAGCCAAAGAAAGTAGTCAATATATTTAACAACTTTTTTGCATCTATCGGTGAGGGAAGTCGAGTACGAACTAACGATGCGTCGAAAAGTATACCAGTGACTTCACAAACCGAAAATACAATGTTCCTCACTCCAGTAGACCCATACGAAATCAATAGTATGCTAAAAACACTGAAAAATAAAAAAAGCCACGGCATAGACGAACTTCCACCCTGTCTACTCAGAAAATGCGCTGATGAGCTTACACTACCCTTCTATAAATTGCTTAACCAGTCTTTTGAAGATGGCGTATTCCCAGACCAGCTGAAAATAGCGTTAGTGAAGCCTCTACACAAGAAAAATGACAAAACAGAGCCAAGTAATTACCGTCCAATAGCTTTACTTCCTACAGCTTCAAAGATCTTTGAGAAAGCAATGTGCAATCGCGTGTACACTTTCTGCGAAAAATATCAAATATTTGACGAATGCCAAAACGGCTTTCGAAAAAATCGATCAACAGCGTTAGCAGTTTATAAATTTATGCAGGGAGCCCTCAGCATAATAAATAATAAAAAATACGCAGTAGGGTTAATGCTTGACATGACCAAAGCTTATGATAAAGTGCAATATGATATTTTATTAAATAAATTATATCGATTAGGAATCCGCGGTAAAGCATACGAATGGTTCAAATCTTATCTGGAAAATAGAGCACAGCTAGTAGAGATAGAATACTTCAATAACACTATAAACGAACTTCAAAAGTTTCGATCTGACCTAAAGGCGATAAGCGCATCAATACCACAGGGTAGTGTTATTGGATGTCTTCTGTTTCTCATCTACATCAATGATCTCCCAAAATGTATTGCAGAAACCGGACCTTGCGTTTTATTTGCGGACGACATCTCCATTCTCACCCAATGTCATGACAATACGAACTTAAACAGTACCCTTAATGAAATTCTGGGGAAAATAATAACCTGGATGAATGAGCACAACCTTGAAATAAACTTTCAAAAGACTAAACTCATAACTTTCCATCCCCACCAAAAAACTCCTCAAAACGTACTCTTTTCCTTCAATAACCATTTAATAGAAACAGTTAATGAATTCAAACTATTAGGCATAACCATAGACAAAAATATAAATTGGAAGTTACACATACAAAACATAAAATCAAAACTATCAAAATTTATATATGCTTTCCGGGAAGTTAAAAAAACCACAAATTTACAGACTGCTCTGGTTATGTACTACGCCTATGCTTATGCATGGCTTAGCTACGGCATCATTATGTGGGGATACAGTACAGATGCCCCAACACTATTCACCGTTCAAAAGAAACTTATCCGTATACTGGTAAATATACAACAGACAGATAGCTGCAAACCCCATTTTATAGAACAAAATATCTTAACTCTGCCTTGTATGTACATACTAGAAATATGCAAATTTGCTCACAAACATCAAGACTTTTACACTAAACGAGAAGACATACAAACAAGGTACACACTCAGACACAAAACACGACTCAACCTACCATCATCCCGCTTAAAAATACATTCTACAAGTCCTCTGGTAATGTCAGTAAAAACATATAATGTGCTACCAGAAACAATAAGAAAAGAAAAAAAACTCCATTTATTCGTAAATAAATTAAAAAAGTTATTACTAAAAAAATGTTACTATAGTGTCGACGAATATTTAAGTGATAAATCTCTAAAACTTGATAAATGAAGCCTTTTGCAATTTTAATTCTAATGTTAATGATAAGTCTATGTTTTTATAATAAGTTTGATTATAATATGATACTTAAATGATAAGTCCTCTCCACATTTATTTATTATATCTTTTGCTGTGCCCGACAGGGTCCACGATTGTTACCTACCAAATAAATGTTTACCACCTAAGCCTACATTGTGGAATGCAATAAAGAATTGAGTATTGAGTATTGAGTATTGAAAAGTCCCTATAGCTACCATCTGGCTCCACCATTAGATCCTAGACTACCCTTGGGCTAACAAACCTTGCTAGCTACTTCTCAAACCAAATCTAAACGGCCAAAACACAACGAGGCTATCTTGTCTAGTTGAGGAGTTCCTATGGTGACCTTCCAGATCTATCATGAGGCCCTAGACTACACCTTGGGCTATAAGTACTTGGCATTGGCAGTCAACGACCGCAAACACAATGATACTAATATGCTTGATTGAGAAGACCCTATGATCACTTTTCGGCTCTATCATCAGACCTTGGAAACTAATTTGGGCGAAAGTTCTTGTTAAGACAAAGCCAACGAGTCGATGGTATGTTAGTTTTTTTTAGAAGTTCTTATGGCCATCTTTTGGCTCCATTAACTGACCCTGAATGCCATCTAGTATAATAGCACCTATCAATACAATCGTATCCATGACTGCCTCGTTGGTCTAGTGGTCGCAAGCGCTACTGCTGAGCATGAGATCCTGGGTTTGATTCCCGGGGCGGGCAAAGTGTTATTGAGTTTTTCCATCTGGAATTTCTCGATAGAAGCCTGGAGTCTGGATTTGTGCCCAGTTGATGGTAATAGGCTCGCCCCTTATTACATGGGACTTAAACATAACTGGCAAAATGTGGGTGTACTATAGGTACACCTCTGCCCAACCCTTCGGGGAAACAAGGCGTGATGTTATGTTATGGTAATACATATCCATATATAAAGTTTCGTGTTACCGTTGACCAGTTCCCTCGTCTGGGACCAATCCAGGATGCAGCAGCCAGATCATAGTAAACTTTAAAACGGACTATCATAATAAAAGCTCAAATTAAATTTCATTTCTGTACAGTTGATTCTTCAGGAGTTCCCTCGTCTGAAAGGAGTCAGGAGTTCGTCTCGTTCGCTCGTCTGTCAGGAGTTTCTCGTCTATCTTGCTAAGTACCTGGTACTTGTTGATAGGCCTACAGTGTCCTCTCATACCTATAAACACTGTAACTTGAAAAGATTGTAAATACCATTTATTTTTAAAAGAGTAACCGTGGAGTTTCTTGCCGGCTCTTCTCCATAGGAAACGACCAATTGGAACCGTGCTCCTAGCTTCTGACGTATCATAAGTGCCCTTGTAGGTTTATGTGAAATAAAATATTTTGAATTTTGATTTTTTTTTAATTTTGAAGCCAATCTTCGGTGCAGCAGCCCGGTCATAGTAGACTTTAGAACCTACTATTATAATTAAAGCGCATATAAAATTTTGTGTCTGTACTGTTGACCGTTGAGGAGTTTCCTCGTCTATAGCCAATCCTGGGTGGCCAATGAATCAGGTCATGCCTATCATAAAAATGCATTGTCTTCGGAACTGAACAAACATGTAAAATCTACTCCGTGGGATAAGAGTAAGTGGTTTTTATTCAGCTAGCAAGATTCGCCCTAATCAAACATAATATCTAACATACAAACATTGCAAGTTGAATAAAAGTTTTAAAAAAAATATTTAAGTTTCGGAATTCGGTGTTTTTGGTTTTGAATTTTATTTTTTTGCCTTTATATATATTTTTTTAAATTAATAGACAGAAGATTACAAAGGCAAAAAATGTATTTACTCTTATTGCATTATTTTAATTTTATTAATTCACTTTTTAATTGTGGTACCTATCCCACACACATTTGAATAGCTCACTAACTAATATGTAAATAACAGTGACAGGAACTGTCATCATATCATCCACATAGTCTAAGTGGGAAAAATACGTATAATTGAAGCTAACACAAAATCTATCCAAGTAACTAATCTGAATAACTATCATGCCCACAAAAGCCATAAAGAGTTGTATGCATATAATGTCAAATATGATGCTTGTCAAGGAAGAATGTAAAAAATAAAAAATAAGCATCATTTTAATAGACATAAATTATTACATAACAAGCAGTTCGGTTTTACAAGGGGTCGTTCAACTACTGATGCCGGTGTTGAACTTTTGGGACATATTTATAATGCATGGGAAGATAAATGCGATGCCTTGGGCATCTTTTGTGATTTGTCCAAGGCATTTGATTGCGTTGTTCATGAAACGCTAATCAGGAAGCTCCGCCACTATGGGATCCGAAACAGTGCTCTGGATCTTCTAACTTCATACTTGAGTAATAGGATTCAAAGCGTTGACGTTAATGGAAAAAGATCTCCCGGATCTATAGTAACAATGGGAGTCCCACAGGGCTCAATTCTTGGTCCTTTCTTGTTTCTTATTTATATTAATGACTTGCCTTACCTCGTAAAGGATAACCATGATATAGTGTTGTTTGCGGATGACACTTCACTTTTGTTTAAACTTAAACGTCAGCAGCTGGTTACTGACGATATAAATAGCGCGATCGCGAAAGTAGTTCACTGGTTCAATGTTAACAATTTACTTCTCAATGAAAAAAAAACCAAATGCATTAAATTTACACTGCCTCACGTTAGGCAGGTGAAAACTAATGTGTTGATAAAGGGCGAAGAATTGAATCCTGAAGATAGCACAGTATTTTTGGGCTTAACTTTGGATGCTAAGCTTCAGTGGGGCCCACATATAGATAAATTGTCAAAAAAGCTAAGCTCCGCAGCGTATGCAGTTAGAAAAATTCGTAATTTAACAGACATAGAGACAGCCCGTTTAGTGTACTTTAGCTATTTTCATAGTGTAATGTCGTATGGTATTCTATTGTGGGGAAATGCCGCCGACATTCAGACTATCTTTGTTTTGCAGAAAAGAGCTGTTCGATCAATTTATAAATTAAGTCCGAGACACTCTCTCAGAGAGAAATTTAAGGAGATTAATGTAATGACTGTGCCTTCTCAGTATATTTTTGAAAATCTCTTATATGTCCATAAAAATTTAAACTTGTTTAAAAAATACAGTGATATCCATAACATAAATACTAGGAACAAACACAAATTTGTTGTACCTACAACAAGGCTCAAGAAAATAGGTGGCTCGTTCAGATGTCAATGTATACGCTTTTATAATAAACTTCCAAGCCGCGTACAAGACCTAAGCCTTAATAAATTCAAATCATTCATTAAACGTAAGTTGTGCCAGAAAGCGTTTTATACCGTTAAAGATTTCATTGAGGACAAAAAGGCTTGGGATTGAGCTGCTCCAATTTATTATATATATATATATATTTTTTTTTCATTTTGAATTTTGTTTGTTTTTCTGCTAACTTTAAATTATATACAAAATGACATGAATATTTACTTTGTGAAGTATAATATTATTATTATGATGTGAGGACTATGTGGGTCATATATTTAGCTATATTTTACTTTTTGTTATGTTAATCTGGCAGTTTGAGTACTTTATGCGGCCTACCCAAATGTCCTTTCTTTGGTATTGTTCGTCGATTCGTTGAGCTCTTTTTAAGTTCTGAGTTGAGCTACACGATTGCTGACAAATGCGTGCACTGACTGGCCAGGTCCACTCAAATCTGTATGGTTCTTTCCTCAAAAGACCATTTCAGACACAAATCTACATGGTCCTCAAATTGAAATGCTCTGACCAAGATTATTTCCGGGTTAATAGACACATTGACATTAATGAATGTTATATATTCATTGACATGAATATTTACTTTAAAGTATTATATTATTTTAATTATTGTGAATGTGAAGACTATGCAGATATTCCCTTTTGTTTTGTTTTAATTTTTTTTTTTTTTTGTTGTCAATTAGTTTTTATCATGGTCTGGCAGTTTGAGTAATTTATGTGGCCTACCCAAACGTCCTTTCTTTGGTATTGTTCGTCGAATCGTTGAGCTCCTTAAATTCTGAGTTGAGCTGCACGATAACTGACAAATGCGTGCACTGACTGGACAGGTCTTCTCAATCTGAATGGTTATTTCCTCAAAAGACCATTTCAGACATCAATCTACATCGTCTTCACATGATCTGACCAAGATTATGTCTGGACTTTAAAAGAGACTGTGACCTCTGAGTTTGTTTCGGCCTTTCTTCTCAGAGTAGTCAGATAGGAAACGCCGACCTCATCTAGTTTTTAAAATATGATTGACGTGTAAAAGTGTTTGTACAAACCTACTTGCAGAAATAAATCATTTATCATTTATCATTTATCGTAATTTTTGAACAGTTAATAGACACTTACATAATTATGCCCATAATGAGGTACCAGGGAAGTTACACGTGCAGAAGGAATTATTGCTAAACTTCCTTGTCTTCGACGTAGTCTTTAATTTTATATACCTTTAATACGCTTTTTGTTATGGACACCTTTAATGAGGATTTTGAACTTTCCATCGCTAAGTAAGTTCTGTAACCGACTTTGGAAACTTGTTATACAACTGGATACTATTTATAAGTAATGACTTGCTTGTTTTAGGTAGTCTAAATTTGGGTATTTAAATTTCGTGTCTACTACGTTTATTTATATTATGCAAATCGCTTCTTATTATAAAAAGTCCCTAAGTTTTTGCGAACATACAAAATACTTTCTAAGATATAAAGAGAAGACAGTCAGTATTTTTTTTTAAATTCTAAGTGAATCGCGAATTCATAATTGAATGTACGTCAGCTGCCAATCCCCACAGCAGAATGCCATAAAACATAATACTGTGGAAATAAGCAAAGTATACTAACCTAGCTGTGGCTATATTATTATCAGTCAACTGCCTTATTTTTCTTACTGCTTATGCAGCTGAATTTAATCTACCTAAAAGAGATTTAATTTGGGTGCCCCATTGAAACATTGAATCTAGAGTAATTCGTAAAAATATAGTTTCCGTAATTGCATCTAGTTTCTTGCCATCAAATTTTAGATTTAGACCCACTTGAGGTACATTTGGTAACGAGGATCTAATAAAGTTTGTTTTGTTCACATTAAGTAAAAGATTATTCTTTGCAAACCATTTCGAAAGAACAGCCGACACGTGACGTGATTTGTGACATGTAAGACATCCGTATTTTTAATATAATAAAAAAATAAGAGAAGTGTCGTCAGCAAATAGAATTATATCAGATAAGTTAGCCATCATGTAAGGAAGGTTATTTACATAAACTAGAAATAAGAAAGGGCCCAGAATTGAACATTGAGGCACGCCTATTTTATCGAGAGTCCCGGAGGACGTCACCCCGTTAAAATTTACTTTTTGCTGCTTGTTTGATAGATTAGAAAGAACAAGATCAGCAGCTTGTCCACGAATTCCGCAGTGGTGTAATTTACAGATCAGTGTATTGTGATCAACACAGTCAATCGCTTTTGAGAGGTCACAGAAGATGCCAATTGAATCCTGGGACTTCTCCCAGGATTCCAAAATGTGACTGATGAGTTTTATTCCCGCGTCAGTGGTCGACCTACCTGTCGTGAAACCAAACTGACTATCTAAAATCCCATTTGAGTTAAAATGTGACAATTTTAAGTTATTTTTTATCAACGATACTTTCAAAAATATGAGGAGTAAGTAGTTTCAGTGTTTGCATCCCTTATTTATTCATTTTCTTTAACAATTTCATTTTCATTGATAGCAGTCAATATATTCATTCGTGTGTATCCAATTTTAGCATCGGTAACCTTCAGCTTTTGACCATTTCTCTGATCGGAATTGTTCAAAGATTGATAACGACATTGGTACCAATCTTTGAAGCATACCGAGAACTGACCGAAAGGCCCAATTTTGTTCCAGGAATATTGTGTAACATGCTTGTTGAGAGATAAATATGTTACATGGTAGTGGAGCGATGCTATTATGTAATAAACACCAAGCTTATGTAACTGCGTGTTTAAAATCTCATAATTGGCAATTTAAGTTTTCCGAGTGGTTTTAGATCTTCGATTTCAATCGTTTTAAATCTATATTAAATATAGGTATATCAAGAATGGTTCTTTGAAATTTCTGAATAGTGTCAATTAGCTCTTCTCCTTTAACATGAGTTCAAACAAAATCGGCGAAATGTTTTATACAGCTCTGTCTACACACAATATAGTTGTGATTTTATTTTTGCATAATATGTGTATGTAAACTGTGCAGATTTTGAGCCTTTTACCTCAAGCTTAACAAGTGTGCCCATTAACCTTCTCGTTATCACGTTACTTAATTTATGTCTTGTAGATATAATAATAGCCAGTAATCGACTTTGAGTGCGAATAATTGTGTTATTGACCTTTAGCTTGGCATTAATTATATGAGAGTAACGTCAAGGATCCGATGCGGTGATTGACACTCGATTTTCTTTGTCACTCGAATTAAATCGGTAATGTGAGTGGTTGATGACATAGACATAAAAGGAATGCTTTTTTCTAGTAATTTTTGTGCCATCAGTAACATCTGCCTGATGGATTTTTTTAAACTTAAAGTCTGGTCGTTACACATATATTTTTAAGAGAGCATCATTCTATTGAATATATATAGATAAATAAAATAAGCCTTTATTGCTGGTTTTACAAAGTTACCCAAAACGATTTTTCTATATTATACTTACTAAAATTTTCTTAAATATCGACTTTCGGTGCACTTTTTTTTTTCTAAATAGTTTGTCCTTTGACAAAGGCCTACTCTAAAGATTTCCATCTCTCTCTGTCTCTGGCCCTCTGAATCCAAGCTGGAACAGCTAGTCTTTTGACTTCGTCTTCCCGACGTTTCGGTTGTCGTCCTTTGCCCCTTTTTCCATATCTTGGGTACCACTGTTATTAATTTGGTTCATTTCTATTTTTCCTCTCTTAGCATATTTAGTCTATCGCCAATTTTTGTATTTTACATACTTTTTTCGCATCTTTAAACTTAGTTATACTTTTCATTTCTTTTAATCTTAGGTACTTTGTCTCTTCTCTGGACTCCAATTACACTTCTTTCTACAAGTATACTATGTATATTGACAGACATTTGTTTTCTACATTAGTTGTTCCGTTAAAACCTATGTTTGGCAACCATAAGTCAAGCACCGCAGAATACATAAGTTGTACATTTTTCTTTAACCCGCAATAGTAGGTATTGCATACAAATATGCAAAAAAAAATAAAAAAAACTTTTATTTTATTAGCACATAATAAGGGCGCTTTACTATTGCGGGTTAACGGGATCGCCCTCCGTTAGTTAACATACTGTTATATTCATATTCGTCAGTTGACATATAAACTACCTACATTTAAGATTTGGAAAAGTTCCAAAGGCAATAAAAAGCAATAGTAACTTTCAAATGGATAGGCTAGGAATGAATTTGCCGTAACAGCCTTTGAAAAATGTTTACTAAAACCACATCTCTATCATCATTACCAAACCATTTATCATTTACTTAGTCACACATTAATTCATTTTAGCTGTCTCATTGCTGTATCTAGATTCCGAGAAGGCCAGCCTTTGTAATAATGTAATGTAATAATTTTATTTTACCAAAAAAGATTGTACAAAAACAACTTAAAAACTAGTAAGCTATTATAAATATGTACAATACAAAATAGGAGCATCTTCAACCGTCCTTGAGCCCATAGTGAATAACAATGGGATAAACCTATATTTAAAAGAATGTCCTTCATAAAATGTTATTATTGTACAAAAAACAACCGTTTTGAGGAGTGCAGAAATAAAATAATTCGGGCAAGGCTCGACCGTGCGTGCGGTGTAGCATAAAAAGCTTCATAATAACTTCTCATTTAAAACATTTGTGAAGTTTTGGACCCGTTCCTCATCCGCGACTCATCTAGCATAATGCTCTGGCCAAACTGAAGCAAATCCCGCGCGGGATGTGGCACAAAATTCACCCGCGCCGATTGTGTCAACTAACTTGTATGGAGGTATTCAAACAAGCGCGGGCGGCGGCGCGGCGCGGCGGTCGCATCCCGTGTCCCGTGTGGGATTCACCTTAGTGTGGCTAGAGCTTAAATCAATC
Organism: Xanthia togata; assembly: GCA_963853775.1. Taxonomy (NCBI): domain Eukaryota; kingdom Metazoa; phylum Arthropoda; class Insecta; order Lepidoptera; family Noctuidae; genus Xanthia; species Xanthia togata. Next base: position 1,914,512 of record OY970797.1, on the reverse strand, counting down.
CCTTATGTGTATAAGCATTGTTTTCTTTTTTTATAGTTTTAAGGTAGACGTTCTTTTATTATTACACATTTTAAATTAGTAGATGTTCGTGTGTGTCTGTGCGACCGCTTTGTTCTTTTAAACCACGCAACAGATTTAGATGCGTTTTTCCCTATCATTAAGATAATTTATTTTGGAAGGATTATGAGGGTATAAAACATTACTATTTAACTTACAATATAGAAATCGCGATGTTTTGTTTAGTCATAAAAGCACTGCGCAGCAGGGGCAGGTCTTTCATATAAACGCACTTTACTTCCTTTCTTTTTATATTTCAACGTAATGTATTACTTCTTTTGTTTTAAGATTATGAATTTGTTTCAGGTTCAATAACAATAATGTCGTATGCGTGCATGGGGCGTACGCTATGTTCTGTGCGACCTCCTTTCGACATCGACGAGGGAAACGTCAGCATGCAACAGGTTAGTGTAATATATTCATGTTAATTTATTTTTGGGATCTTACCAAGGGGTGTCGTGGTACCCAGTAACTGGGTTGTGGAGGTCAGATAAGCAGCCACTTCATAAAATTCTGGTATTCAGCTGTATCCAGTTAAGACTGAAGGCAGGAGGTCTAGTCACTAAGCATGAAATCGTTAGCTTCGGCCGAAGTTACGAACGTTTCCAAATCCGTATCATCTACGGACATACGATTAGTTTAATGCCCGAACTAAGAATGAATCACAACACAATTTGACAGCTGTCCCTACTCCATTGTTTTTTTGCCCGTCCGAAAAATTTAATTAATCGGGACTAGGGTTCACTTCGAAGTTAAAACTACTTTCGGATGGGCCCGTATCATTATTGAAAGTCAAAGATAGAGCAGATTGCCTCTCCCTCACGCGCTCCGCCTCCTCCTTCGCGAGCATTACTGCTTCGCAGAAGGAGGTGACGGCCTCCCATGCCCTCTCGCTCCGTACCATGGCCTGGAGCAGGGCCGGACGCGAGAGATCCCCGCCACCGATCGCCTCCACGAGGACACGGCGGTGCTCTGCCCAAGCCGGGCATACCTCCACCGTATGCTCCACCGTGTCCTCCGGGCGATCCACGCAGTGATGACACCCGGGCGTTTCCTCCCGCCTTATCCGAAACAGGTACCTCCCGAAACAGCCGTGTCCGGTGAGGACCTGCGTCAGGCGGAAGGTGAGGACGCCGTGGCGCCTCTCCAGCCACTCCTCAAAGAGGGGACTTATCGCCGCAATAGTGGCGTGCCCAGCACTGGGTTGCGACAATCACACTCTCCATGACGCCATGAGATCCCGTCGGAGCTCTGTCCACTGTGCCCCGATTTCTCGCGGCATTGGAGTCAAGCCCCGGCGTTTCGCCTCCTCGCGCCACTCCCAAATATGCGCGAGGAGTTTTGTCTCCAGATCCCATCACGGCAATCCGGCAATGCGGCGTGGCTTCGCACGAGCCGGCCTTGTGACCGGGCTGACCACAGCGGTAACAATTACTGCTGCGGTCCACCTCCGAGGTGCATTTAGCTTCCACGTGGTTACCCACATGGCAGCGGAAACACCTCAGAGGTCTGGGTTCCAGCAGTTTGACCTGCGCCGAAACCCAGCCCACCAATAGCCTTTGGCCCTCCCCGGCTATTTTCTTGGCCGCCGACACGGGGCAGCTCACCGTAATGGCTCGCAACCCCGTGAAGTCAGGACGGAGGGCGCCTTTTTCTTTTTTTTTTTTTTTGTTCCGGGTTGGAAAATCCTCATGGATGTCCTCGAGCGGAGGGGTCTGTCAGACTCTTACTGACTAAAAACCACCCCGGTGTTCCGTCTCACACCTACGCCGGGGGTCGCGGGAACGAAAAAACCTCCGCAACCCCCGACTGGTGCCAGCTCGCCGCAGCGGGCCCCTCCTCCTTCATCACCGGCGCACCAGAACACATGGCACGCCGTGACCAACCCAGGGACCAAACCAGCACATGGGCGCCAGACAGCCCCTTGTCTAGGCGCCCTTGGCCCCTCTTCGACGGGTCAGGTCATTGGCCCCGCCGTCTACCAATTTTCGGCCGCAGAGGATAGGGAGAGCGGCCTACGCTATACCGACACTCCTCTTCCCCTGCGGCCCCACCGCGTTCGCCATCAGACGGTGGTGACCCCGTCAAGGCCGCGGCAGGGAGGGAGAGCGCTGTACCGCAATACACCTCTCCAGCCACGGCCCCGAAACTGCTGCCGCGATGCCTCCGATACACGACATCGCGGCCCGCCGCAGTTGCGATGTCGCCACCGCAACCTACTCGTTGGCCGCTACGTCATGGGCTTGGATCAAAAAGCCCTGACGAGCGGCCCCTCCTCGGGTTCCTCTTGGCTTCACCGTGGGTCCCAACCCACGGCTAATGAGCCCCCCCGCAACGACAATGCGGGAACCCTTCAGGGGGAGGACGGAGGGCGCCTGCCCTAACCTGCTCGGCAGAGCACTCCCCAGCCCTAACAACAGCGGCAACCACCTGTCCCTCCGTCACTGAGTCATCCAGGCCCAGAATACGCATGTCTGCGCATTTGGTGGGCCTGGACACTCGGGCCTCGTCCGCATCTAGGGACGCCCTGAGCCTTTCGGCCAGAGCGTCAGCGGCCGGGCCGCTTGCCGCACCGGAAACCTCCAGCATCAGGGCCCCAGTCGCAGTGACTCTCACCCGGATGCCATCAGCGGCACCGATCTCTTTGAGGTCCACCGCCGCCCCCACCTTGGCGAGCACGTCGTGGTAGGACACGCCCTTCTTCTCCGCCTCTGGCTGTAGTGTAATCACTACAGCTGCGGACTTCGGGGCGCGGAGCCTAGCCGCGACGCTTCGCTCCTTGCGCCGCTGCCTTCTCTCCTTCTTCTTAGCCGCCCTTTTTGCCTTCGCCACCTTCTTCTTCTCCCCGGCTACCTGCCATTTGGCGTCAGCCGGGGTAGAATTAGGAGGAGGCGGGGGCAGCTGTTTCGCCGCTAGGGCTGGGGCCTTCGCCGCCTGGGCTGGGACCTTCGCCACCTGGGCCGGGGCCCTCGCCGCCTTTGTAGCCACCCCACCCTTGGTCTGCCCCGACGAGCCTGGTTTGGCCGAGGCAGCTGCAGAGGTGGCATATGAAGCCGTCTTCTGCTGGCCAGAGGCCGATGGCATGCTCGCCGCTAAAGGAGGGCGCAGGACGATGGCCTCTATCGCGGAAAAACGGGACCGCAGAGAAGCCATCTCCTGCCTCACCAGGGTCAGAACCCGGTCCTCCGCAGGCACGGGCCGTCCCTGCCCATGCTGCTCCCTCCCCTGCGGCACCTCACGAGGGCCGGCTCCTCGGAGCCCGGCCAGGTCCGCTCGGAGCTCCTCGTTCTCCTTTCGGAGAAGCTCCATGGCGGCTGTCCATCGGGCGACTTCCGCTCGCATCTCAGACATGCCGTCCGAAAGGAGGCCTGAGATGATAGGTCTCCGCTGCCGCCAAAATAGAGGCCATGGCCGCGGGCATGGCCTTGTCTTTAGAAGACTGAGTCCTCTTCAAAACCAACACCTTCATTGCGGCTGCCACGGCCTCCGCAAACCTGGCCGCTTGCTCAGAGTTGGAGCCACCAGCGACCTCCGGCTTTCTGCCAGCCGACTCTGTAAGGGCCGCAACAGTGCCCGTCCCTACATGGTGGTGTTCTTCTACCGTAGAGGGCCTCTCCGCCTCAGCTGGGCTGGCCGGACTCGGCTCGCCTGTCTCCTTGGTGGTGAGCCCTCTACCCACACCTTTTCCCCGGGTCGCACCCCACCGACTGAAGTGAATTTTCCTCCTATGGCCTTGGCCCGAGACCCCCTCATCGGCAGACGACCCTTGGCCATCTTCCCGTTTGGACCGCTTCCGAAGGAACTTTCGGTTCCTACGGGCAGTCCCCACCACTTCACGCTGAGAGCTCTGACCAGAGCTCTTTGCGTCAGATGCAGCGTCGGACTCCGACCCCGCATCACTCCCCTCTCCTTGGTTTTTTGGTTTGTTAGCAATTTCCATATTTGTTCCCACGAGTATAAACATATTTTTTTGACTCAAAAATAGTGGTTCGCACTAGCGACTAATTATCTAATACCTAGGTACCCATTAGTGAAGCTTACAACCACCCTCACGGTGCGCCGCCGCTTGGAGGTTTGGGGTAATTATTTACAGAGGATTTCTTCCTCACGGTCCGGGCGGTTAAGCCAAGACCCTCGACCCCCGTCAAGTGCCAGAGACATGACCTTGACACTCTTCGGGGCTACGAGACCAACGGTGGCAGAAGGCTTCCTCCTGCCTGCCCGATGGCAGTGTTAGTGCACGCCGAGCCCGTGCTCCAACGCTGCTCAACGTGTGCTCTCTCCGAGTACACGTTAGAGCGTTCCTCCGACAGGATATTGGCATACGAACATTGAGACCCCTTAGGCACACAGTACCTAATGGGGAGACATTGCCCGCATCCCAGGGTGCACCGTCCTGAAGACTGGCCTTGCCCCCGGACGCATCCGAAGGGAATTCCAGCCCACAGGCACACGGGGAGGTTTCCTGTCCAAGCACCCCAGGTGCCCTGTCTCCAGAATAGTTGGGAAAGGCTAGTCAGATTGATTGACTTTTTGGGACCATTATTACCTACCTTACCTACATAAATGATTGTTTTCAAAAATATAACATTGCGTAGCTGATTTTATACGTCTTTAGCAGACGATAATATGGCGAAATCAAACCGAATAAGAAACGAAACGAAATCGAAACCATTCGTATAAGCATACTGTATAAAATGTCACACAAAAAGCGTGACGTTCATTCGTGTTTTATTTCGCTTCACTTTTTCCGCACGATGATAAAATGTTACGTCTGTTATGCAATGAATCTGTTTATAATATATATAATATTATGCATTTGTTTTTCCTATACTGTCTTTTTTCATATTTTTTTTGGGTTAATTACTTTTTCCGGATTAATCTCCAGAGCATACTTAAGAGTCCTATTACATTTTTGACGCAAATTAATGTTTTTGACGTTGTAATTTTCAGCAGCAGTAAGATATTTGAATTATCTGATTATGAATAACGATAGTGCCATTCTCTTTATTGTAAGTTGGATTTACACATTTTAACTTTTCTTGTCGTGTAATTTACTATGAATATTTTACGAACTCACTTTACAAGGAAAAACGTCGGCAATGGAACTTTGACGATCAAATTCACATTGTTTCATTCAGTTCTAATAAATGCGAAAGTTACTAAACGATAATTTTAATGTTTTACTTGTTTATTGGAGTTCTAGAATTTCTTTAAATTCCTTGTGTATTCAGGGAAAATTCGTAAAGAAAACCAATAAATGTCTTGATTTTCATGTCAATTATATTCCAAATAAACACAATTTAACATGATATAAAACTTCGATCTACAGTGAATACGTTTCATTAGTTTTTGTTTCTCAATATAATAAGACAAAATTACAATAAATTAAATTAAAGTACTATATATTCCGCGTCAATTCAGCAAATTACACGAAAATAATGTGTAACTCCAACTTACAAGAAAGAGAATGGCACTATAGTTATTATAATCAAATAATTAAAATATCTTACTGCTGCTGAAAATTACATGGTCAAAAATCATGAATTTCCGTAAAAAAATGTAATCTTCAAAATGCACAGCTTTAAAGCTATGCATTTTGAATCTCCGAAATTAAAGCCAGCCGATATTTAGGTACTTACGTAAAAGTACAAAATAACACATCAAACAATAAGCGGTACCGTCCTGACATGCTTTCCACTTTTCCCAACAAACAGCAACTGCAACATATTTCTGTGACACATAATATGTTGTAAAATTAGACGTATTTTGAAAATAAGTACTGTGACTATTTATTGTATTTTTATTGTATTAGATGTTTCTTTTTTATATTTTCTTTTCATGTTTTTAATTAATTAATACCATTTTTTTTTTCTAATGACACTTAATGGGTCACTTATAAAATTTTTATATCTTAATTATGAAAAAACATAGCACACCCCCTATTTATGTAAACACCTATGTTTGACAAATAAACTGATTGATTGATTGATTGATTCCCGCACAATTTGTGAAACAACTTTTTAGTTTAATGTGTTGGGCACACTGAAAATTAGTTTCAACATTTTATAATCACTTTCTGAAGAATTTTTTATGAGATGTCTACATGACTTGTTTATCATTGGTTAAGCGCCAATTTTTGTGAGAAAATAATCGTAACAAGAATTCATTTCTGTTGTATATTTGCCGATTTCGTGATCCGTACAGTAACTGTAGGTATGTAGATAAATATGGATATTTAAAACGAGTTTCACAGTACACCACAAATGCAATTATAATATTATTTTAGATCGAAAAAAAAAAACTTGTTTCTAACTTTATATAAAATATTACATACAAAATGACATGATTACTTTGTAAAGTATTATATTATTTTAATTTTTGTGAACGTGAGGAATATGTGGATATTTTATTATTTTCATTTCTTTAATTATTTTTTCTTTCTCAGTTATTTTTAATGATTGTATGGCAGTTTGAGTAGTTTATGCGGCCTTCCCAAATGTACTTTCTTTGGTATTGTTCGTCAAGTTGAGCTCTTTAAGTTCTTGGTTGAGCTCCACGATTACTGAAAAATACTTGAACTGACAGGACAGGTCCACTCAAATCTGTGTGGTTATTTTCTCAAAAGACCATTTCAGACACTAATCTACATGGTCCTCATGGGCTGACCAAGATTATGTCTGGACTTTAAAAGTGTTTCGGCCTTTCTTCTCAGAGTAGTCAGATTGGAAACGCCGAACTCTTCCAGCAAATTGTTATTTAATGTGTCCTATAAAAGTGATTGTAATTTAATATCCTATTTACAGCATAAACAATTTAAAGAAAGACCGGTTAATTACTTTGTTCATATTTATCTAGTTTTAAACAAGTTATTTTTCTTTTACCTTTAAAACGACATCATGCCGAGCCTTCTTCGGTTTCTCTCTTTACTATAGGAAACACGATGCCGAGGTTTCATATAACCCTGAGTTTTCGTTAAACGTAATGAACTCAAACAAGGGTTGTAAAAAAATTATATAGTAAAGTTCATTGACTTTTAAATAATTTTGCGAGTTTATTTTTATAGAACCGCTTTTGAGTGACGAAAGACGATGAATTTAAAAAACTTTAGTTTAAGAAAATAAATAGAATATCTCCTTACGTCATTATAATTTATTATCATACGGGCAAATATTAATTTGAGTTTGATGAAAATTTGTCTGAAATCAAAGCTAACGTTTTTGTTTTACCAACTAATATGTTACGTCTTATATCAAAGACGCATCTTGTAAACTTTATAAGGTGCACTGGGGTAATTCAGAAAATGGGTATATTCTGAAAGTTCAAAAATTCTACTTATCACAGCCTTATTTTCCTATTGGCAACATTGATTTAGACGCCATCTTAACTGTCCGTGCCGCGTCAGTCGTCGTGAGGAGCTAGTGTCAACATTACGTGCGTAGCGTCAACATTTATCAAAAGCCTGTTTTTCGCGCCATTTTTGTTGATTCGCAATAACCCCAACATCATTTTCTCGGAATTCTAGTAAGTTATTTGAATAAGTGTTTGTTGTTACGATACGTTGTAGTTTTTAGCGAATTCGTGAAAGGAAAACAACGTCCTATCTGTATTTTAATTTTATTTTCGTAATAACCCCTCTGGGGTGATTCAGATGTATAATTATTACACAATAACCCCACTTAGTTTTTCCATAGAAATTTACAGTGATTCTCAATCTGTTCGATCAGATGTTTTGCACGACATTAAACGAAGTGGGCAAAATTAAATTATTATTTCGGTCTTTCTATGAGAATTTGTGTTTGAAAGTGATTTTATATTATTGAGCATTTAAACCAAATAAATGGCATCTACTTTCACACATATTACATTATTTTTAAATGGCGGTTTTAACTTATTTTTGAAGTAAGTTTTTTAAATATAATTTTAATTTTGAATTCAAAAAATTAAACAGGCGTGATGTTATGATATGTTAAGTAAGTACCCATTTCTTTTTTTTCAGTAGAAACAAAATTGCGTGACAATTACTAGGAATAAACCGAAAAACCTAAGGTCAGTAGTTAGACTGAAATGTTGAGAACCACAATCTCTTCCTGGGGTAATTAGGAAATACAAAACTATGAGAAATTATATTAGCGATACTATTACGAAAACTCATGATATTTTGTGCAAGGGGTAAATACGATTGAAAAATAAATGTAAACCTTCGGTCTAAGTGCAATAAAATCGAGTTTTAGATAATTTCGGAATAACCCCAAGATAGTACGTAATTTCCCCTTTATCAAAAAAATATAACTCAATAATTCAAAATGCTCTATTTAGCGAATCCAACTACATATACAAGAATCTAATATATCCAAAGGTTAAATCTTTTCGATAAGATAACAGAAGTCGCATACTATTGGCAGTAAATATGGAACTACTTTGCTTAAATAACCGAACTGTAGACCTCTAGTCATGTCATAAAAAATCCCGTCAGAATTACCCCAGTGCACCTTATAGATTTTTTTTACGATTAAATAATGTTTTTGTTTATGTATAAAAGTATGTGAAACTAAAACCCGGCTACTGAAAAATCACGCTCTAAAAAGTATGAAACATGAACATTCTCATCTGAAATTGTTATGTACAAACTAAACAATATTATTGTTTATTAAGTAAACCACTTACACGTAAATATGTAACAATATTTTAAATATAGTAACATAACGTTTTAAATATAGTAATATATTTTAAATATATTCATAGTAGCAAGCAGTGATAGCCTAGTGGTGTGACCGTCAGACTGACAAGTCGTAGGTCTCGAGTTCGAACCCAAGGCACGCACCTCTGACTTTTCGGATTCATGTGCGTATTATATAAATATCACTTGCTCAAAAAACGGTGAAGGAAAACATCGTGAGGAAACCGGCATGCCTGACAGATATTTCTCGACGGCATGTGAAGCCAAGGCAGAAGCCCGTGGGCGGCTTTAAAACTCTGACATCAGGTTAGTTTACTAACCACACGAAAAGAAGAATATATTCATAGTGATGTTCAGAGGACAGCCGTGGTCAATTTTTGATGTGTAACATTTTTCCTCTCGCTTTCCTGCGAGCTGTTGCTATCTTATCTGTGGCAATATGCGGGAGTGATTTCGTAACAGGAACGGAAGTGTGTAACAGGAAGCCGGGAAAGCGCGCGCTATATGATTCGACCAATGAGCGGGTGTGGTGCTACATTTGGCCGTCAGATTCGACCTTGACCTCGACGACATCTCACCGAGATGTCAGATGTTACACATCTTATGACACTTCTGTAAGGCTCGTTCGTTTTTTTTTTAGTTCATGACTTGATGTCGTCTAGAGGGCATCATATTCAATTTAATGTGACGTCACATAGGCAGCTATAATCAGCGGACAATCAAGACGCTTCCAACAATCCCTCATTTTTCAAATTATGATAAGTAGTTTAAAAGTAATGATAGAACAGATAAACATTCATACATAACCACATACATACCGGTCAAAATCATAATTCATAACACTCCATTTTGCTTCGCCGCTGTCGGGTAAAAAAGCCAATACTCGTTAAAATATAACAGACTTCATTTTGTACGCATACTTTGTCTATTTCGTAGCATCTGAAAGGTCAGAATATTCTCTTCGTTACTATGTTTTACATGAAAATAAACTGTTCTTTGTTTATTTATCCTACAAATACTCATAACTCAAATAATTTTAATAATAAAGTAGGTACCTAAGGAATAACAGACATTTGTATGAGGTTTTATCTCGATTATTTTTCCCAGAAATGAAAACTAGAGCAAGAAGTACCAATATACTTTGGCTGTTTAACAACTGATAAGGATTATAAATTACATATGTTTTCATTAAATATTTTCCATGAAGTTCTACCTCGTAATTTACTTTTTATAAATTGTGTTTATCTTGTGAATTATCAAATATTTTGCTAGCACTTGCTTGATTTAGGAAGATGTAAAAAATTAGTGATACTAACAAAAATACTTTTTTGACGTGAAACATCTTAAAAATCACACCGAAACATACGGGTACCAAGGCAGAAAAAATAACCGAAATGAAAAGGTCTATATCGTCTTGCCTTAATAATTCCTAAACAGTTAGTCTTGTAAGTGTGGTGATACAACTTTGACTGGAGGTACTTGCGAGTTGACGAGGAAGAGGCACCGTGCAGATTGACGAAAACCGGTGCTCTCAATCCGTTCCATTCAGTGTAACTGACGACTCAGAAGTGAAAGCGCGGTAACTCATGCCAGTATGTATAGTGTATGTAGACCAATTGATTTAAGTAATAATAAGTATATTTGCTCGTCCTAAAAATGTATTGAAGTACAAAATATCGGCCTCAACCCGTGCAAAAGCTGGTCGAAAATATAAATAACACCTATTGCTGCAAAGAGGAGGCTAAGGCCACTCCTCGAATAGTTAGAACTCATTTTCACAAAAAACACGCGATGCGTGCCTGTAACGTAAGTTTGTACAACATATTATGCGTCGCTCGCTCGAGAGACTTCGGTAGATTGGCAAGTGGCTGCTGCCCGGGCGGCTCAGGCGGCAGTCAACAAAAGAAATGGGCGGAGCAGTACTTCGCGCGATTGCATGTCATTGGCTAATGATTTGTTTACATTTCGGCCCGCATTGGCCGGACATCCTTGTAGTCCACGTGGACTCTGTTTTGAATGCCATATTGCTGCCGCAATGACTACTTTGATGTTACGGTTAATGTTTGAACACGTTTAAGAAACTTACGACTAATTTGAGAACGTCTAGTTTAGTTTGTTTTGATAACATATTTGATGCAATAGAATGGTAGTAGACCATGGTCTGAACAACGTTTGTTCTAGCAAAACTGTGATTTAAATGTCACCGTGTTTATAACAATGCATGTATTTGTTTTTATTTTTTTGTTTTTTGTATACATTTATATGACATTTATCTTCACACTTTTAAACTAATACCTATTTGAAAGGTAATATAACTTTACCGTTTTTAACATAACTAACTATTTACACTAGGTAGGCAATTTTGTTGTAACATTTAACACAGGACCCCAAAAGATATAATTCTGTACCTACTTTAGATAATCTGAAAAATGGTTGATTTATTTTTCCTTTTTTTCTAATGATTTCATTGTGCCTATCACAAATTTTATTAAAAATATGTAGATACATATGTCGGCGTCACATTGTAAACAACACGTGCATCGGGCTATGGCGCACTATGGCGCCGTAGCGCGCTACGACATTCTCCCACCTCCTCGCTGCTGGGCGGAGTTAGTGATCGCTACGTCGTAGCGCGCTACGTCTTTGCCCCACCTACAATACTACCGTATAAAAGAGTCCGCACGGCGGCGAAATGGCATTCTACCTTCAGGCGTTGCCCGGTGCACAGGTTGTATTGCTTTCAATTATTGTTACTCTGCCTCTCTGTACATTGTTACTATTTTGTGTAAACTAAGCTATTATTACTATTATTTCCTTTATTTTACATTATTACATATAAATTATATTTTTAAATATTAGAATAAAAGAAAATATAAAAACATTTAAAAATATAAAAAATAGTAGCCCACCGGTATCGGGAGCAGGGTCCAAGCTACCGGCGGTCAGGGCTCCAGAGAGAGGAACCTCCTAACAATGCGAGCCGTGTCCAGGAGTACCGCTTTCTGGATCAAGCCCTTAATCCAGCTGCCCAACGAGAGCCTCCTTAGGTGTTGGTCGAGGCTCTTAGCAATTAAGCCATTGGCTGATATGACTATCGGCACAATGATCGCTGAGTCCACATCCCACATGTCGACAACCTCGCGAGCCAAGTCAAGATACTTAATTTGTTTATCTTTCTCGGCTTTCACGAGGTTCCCGTCATGCGGGACCGTTATGTCAATGATCATTGCGCGCCGCTCTCCTCGATCCACCACCACTATATCAGGTCTATTAGCAACAATGGTCCTGTCAGTGATGATGGATCGATCCCAGTACAATGTGATATTTCCATTTTCGAGAACTGGGTCGGGCACATACCTGTAGTACGGTACTTCCGATTCCACAAGGCTGTATTTCAGAGCAAGTTGCTGATGGATAATCCTGGCTACAAGGTTGTGTCTATGCAAGTACTCTTCGTTAGCTAGACGAGAACACCCGGAGATAATGTGTCGGATTGATTCTCCCGGACGGTGGCATGCCCGACAGATGTCAACCGTGCCGTCCTTCACAATGAATCTCCGGTAATTGTTCGTCATCATAACTTCGTCCATAATTGCACAGACAAAACCTTCGGTTTCCCCAAAGAGGTCACCAAAACGCAGCCAGGCTACGGACGCTAATAAATCTACATCGGGTCCATGTAGGGCCCGGAAGTAGCGTCCGTGAAGCTCCTTACTCTGCCATATCTCCTTGCGATCGTTAGTGTCAAGTACTACAGGCCTGCGCCAGTTCTCTTTAGCCAACGAGAGCGGGGTAAGGCCCTTGTCCACCGCGACCACATCTCGAAGCATCCCCCCGTCGGCTTCTACGAAATATTCCCTGAGACTGCATATCTCGCGATTGTGGAGGGTCTTAGCGTTTAAAAAGCCTCGACCTCCACACTTTCGCGGGATATACAGTCTCATTACCGATGACCGTGGATGATGCATTCGATATGCAGTCAGCAGCGTACGGACCCTCCTATCCAGGGCGTCGAGTTCGGTCTGAGTCCATTTGAGTACGCCGAAAGAGTACATCAAAACCGGCATGACCCAACCGTTGAAGGCGCGCACCTTGTTTCCGCCTGATAGAAGACTATTAAATACTTTCTTCAGGCGGCCAAAGAAGCGCTCCTTCAACGATTGCTTCATGTCAGTAACATTGATGCCCAACGCTTCCGACATACCCAAATACTTATAGGTTTCGGATGCGGAGAGGGCTCTAAGGTTTATGGAATCCGAGAGTTGGGTTCCCACGGATTCCACAATCTCCCCTCGCTTTACATGCATGACCGCACATTTGTCCACACCAAATTCCATCCTGATGGCTCTACTGAAAGTTTCAGTTACTTTCAGTAGCTCCATCAGTTGCAAGTTGTTGGGGGCAAAGAGTTTTAGATCATCCATGTAGAGGAGGTGAGATATAACCTGACCACCTCTCCTCAGCCGATAGCCTAGGCCTGAATACTCCAGCAGTGTGCTGAGAGGATTCAGGGCTAAGCAGAACCAAAGTGGACTTAAACTATCGCCCTGAAATATGCCTCGCTCGATTCTTATCGGTTCGCTATTCCTCTGGATATTTCGACATCCTGGATAGCGAAGGACCGTCCTCCATTGCCCCATACACGACATAAGGAAGGTGCGCAGAGTTGCATCTACTTTATACAACTCCAGCACCCTCATGAGCCATGTATGTGGCACCGAGTCATAGGCCTTCTTATAATCTATCCAACATGTCGACAGATCCTTTCGGGAACGACGAACCTGTTGGCTAATGGCCATATCAATGAGGAGTAGCTCCTTAGTACCACGGGATCCGTTCCTACATCCATTTTGAGAGGCAGACATGATGGAGCTAGTGTCTATATGTTTGTTAATTTTAGCTCTCAAAATAGATGTAAGAACTTTATAGACCGTCGGTAAACATGTGATCGGTCTATAATTTTTGGGTTCCGCGGTGCTACCAGATTTATGGAGCAGGTGGGTAACTCCTGTCGTTAAGAACTGGGGTAGCGAACCAGACTCCAATGCAGTCTGGTACTGAGCCGCCAAGCGAGCGTGCGACCTTGTAAACCATTTTATCCAGAAGTTGTGCAGCCCGTCCGGCCCTGGAGACTTCCAGTTGGGCAACGGACGAACTGCACGAGCTACATCTTGGGGGTAGATGGTAATAGCCCCCATTTCTGGTATTGGATCGCAGGCTCGCTCGACTTCCCGAGTCCAACCTCCTTCGGTGTGGCTGACAGGCGCCGACCAGATACTCCGCCAGAAAGAACACATGGCATCATCATCAGGAAGGCGCGTGTCAACCAAACCTTGGGTCGGTCGCTCCCAATCCCTATAAACCCACCTTTCATCACTTTGGAAGGTGCGGTTCTGAGTGTATCGCTCTACTCGCCGCTTATACCTACGAATACGGTTTGCCCATGCATATACTTTCTGCTTCAGAAAGTCGATGCGCTCTGTGACACGGGACACATAGTCCTCAGGGCCGATATCAGTCCCTGAGAACGCCCGTCTCACAAAACGCATTACTCTAGGGCGAGTATTGCCCTCCCTGAAGCAGATAAGTTTGCCAATGAGTGCTCTGGCCCCACCAATACGGCGCTCAATCCTGCACTGCCAAGCTGGTACGGCTGGTTTCAATATTATTAGTTTTATTACTATTATTATTATTATATTATTATTACGGCTATTTGTGTCTTGAAACTGATTAAGTGTAGTTTCGTGTAAAATTAATTGATTAAATAATTTATAAGAAAACCTAAATTCTTATTATTTAAAGAACCTCTTTTATTTTACAATATATCTGATCCTGTGCCTTCATCAGAAGCGGGATCAGACCCACTCCCACCTTTATCTGGGACTGCCAGTAATTTAATACAGGAACAAATGTAATTTTTTTCGGCTAGTATGGAATCAATTATTAAAAAAAAAAAAAAAAAACAGATAGTATGACACCTAGTTAGATGACACCCAGTACGCAGTCAATGCTGGTTCCTTTCGATCCTGATGCACCTGAAACTGACATGATCAACTGGTGTGTGTTAAAATCAAGCCAGATAATATTTCATGGGTTGTTGTTAAGGAAATTCTGGTCTTTAAATTTTCCGAATCCATGACAATTAAAGATCATTTTGATTTAATTATCAAAATTCAAATTGATAATAAAGTCGAGGCAGGAATGCGATTTTACCGGAAAATGTACTAACCGGTTTTGGCATATCTATCCTGTCACAGTGCGATGACAAAATTTGGCCTAAACTCAGTTCTGTCGTTATAAACGATAAGAATCAACTCTTCCGCATACTGCGCAGCTTCTCATTAAAGAGAAGAATTGAAGAACCAGGTACGTCTGAATCGTACACTTAAATGCCCCGTCCGTCAACAGCATTTCGGAGAAATTGCAATTCGATCGGTTCTAATAACGTTAATTGCTCACTCCAAATAAAATTCCCAACCATGGTACAAAACTGTCTTCTCGATGTTACATATCATATCATGTCTTGCCTGACAAATTTCTCAATGAAAACGTATTATGAGGTCGCGTCATTTTGGGGCAAGGAATATCCGTTGTAGTTAGTAACGATGCCTTAACTTTTTCCAAAAATAAAATTTCAAATCTTAGCTCTAAATTGGAAATGCCTCTCGACATTAATTCGATTGACACAGATCTTACCGGTAAAGAAAAGGAGCTTTTGATTGAAATAAATATTCCTCATATTTTATACAAAATGTTCCCATTACGCGTATTACCAAGGAGCTAAAATCGATCTCATAAATCCAAATAAAACTGTACATAGGCGACCTTACAGGCTATTTAGGAACACAAGACAACACAAGTTTACACCGAGTTAGGAATCGTTAATAACAAGGTTCAAGAATTACTAGATGTTTTCATAATTCGAGAAAATTCTTCGCCTTTCGCGAGTCCCATATTATTAATTAAAAAAAAGGGACGGTAGCGATCGCAAGTGTGTTGATTATCGGGAACTTAATAGAAATACTCGACCAGACAGCTATCCTTTACCACAAATTAGTGATCAAATCGATAAGTTACATGGGGCCTGTTTCTTCTCTAATTTGGATATGGCCACTGGATTTCACTAATTTGCGTCCATAATAAGGATTCTATAGAAAACTGCTTTTGTTATACCTTCGGGTCAATTTGAGTACCTAACCATGCCGTTTGTTTTACGAAACGCTCCACAGGTTTTTCAAAGGGCTATAAATACGGCACTTAAACCTCCTGAATCAGAGACCGTTCAAGAAGGGTTGGTTCGTTTAAATAGATTAACTTTAATCTGGGTATCGTAATATCCTCTGGAGAGGTTGGACCAAGTCCTCATAAGGTTGAAGCCCTAAAAAATATCCTTCCTCCAAGCACTGCTACTCAGGTTCATCAATTTACAGGCCTGGCTACATATTTTCGACAATTAATTCCAAATTTCTCAAAATTGATGAAACCTTTGTATCCTCTAACCGCGGTCAAAAAGGTTACTATTAATTGGACCTGTGAACATAATGATGTACATCAGAAAATAGTAAAATATGTCATTTCTGAGACAGTTCAAAAAAAAAATTTGACCCTTTTCCCATCGAACTCCACACTGATGCAAAAAGTGAAGGATATGGGGCTATACTAAAAAAAAAAAAAAATAGTCTACCTTATGTTGTCGCTTATTTTAGTCAGAAAACCACAAGTGCTGAAAGTCGTTATCATTCGTATGAATTGGAAACATTAGCCGTAGTTAAATCTGTGGAGCAACACACGTTTTCAACATTACCTGTATAGGCGTAAATTTACGGTTTTTACGGACTGTAACGCCTTAAAGGCCTCTCATTCCAAAAAGAACATTATACCTAGAGTACATAGGTGGTGGGCAATTTTGCAGTCGTATGACTTTTTATATAATTTATAAAGAGGGAAAAAATATAGCACATGCAGTCTTTCTTTCACGTAATCATGCTGACACATCTTTTATTCATAAACCAGCTAAAATTGTAAATTTGGCTGAACTAGAGAGGTGTTGGTTATCTATAGAATAACCTGATTCTGAAATATCAGACATTATTTCCAAATTCTGTTCAAATTACTTGCCGTCTGAAATATCATACACATACGATATTAGACGGCATACTTTATCGTAAAATCTAACGTAATAAAACCACTAAATGGTTACCAATATTGCCACACTCTTTAACCTGATCAATGATTAATCATGGACACAGCGAAATAAAACACCATGGTTATGAAAAAACGCTCGATAAATTATACGATCCTTATTGGTTCCAAAAAATGTTCAAACTTAAAAAAAAAAAAAATGAAGATTCGTGCGTCGTTTGTAAGGTTTCCAAAGGTCCGTCGGGTGCCCAGCAGGACCATCTATATCCAATCCCTAAATTGCCCATTCCATGGCATACAATTCATTTGGATTTAACTGGCAAACTCAGCCGAAAAAGCGAGCGTAAGGAGTATTGTTCCGTGATTATTGATGGTTTTTACAAAATTCGTCTTGTAAGAGCATACCTTAACCCAAATGCATCTGATGCTATTAAATCACTTAAAAATGCAGTGAACTTGTTTGGCGCTCCTAAAAGAATAGTTGCATATCGTGGTAGGTCATACGACAATGCTGAATTTAAGAATTTTTGTAAATATAATCATATCATATTATAGCCACTGGTTCCAGTAGGGCAAATGGTCAGGCCCAGCGTATGCTCACTATAGTTGAAACATATTCGGACAGCTTATGGCATCGGACAGCTTATGGCAAGATCATGTAGGCGACATCCAATTAACTCTCAATAGTACTCGTTGTAGAGTAACAGGGTTCACGCCCTTGGAATTATGTTTGTTATTAAGGGCAGTTCATTAAGGATATCAAGAGTATCTACTAATAATCCTAATGAAGATAGGTTAAACCTCGTAACCATTCGATCCGATGCTTCTGCTAGTATAAAAAGTTGGCTCAATATGACACAGGTCGATATAACAAGGGTAAAGCTATAGTTAAACCTTTTTCAGTAGGTGACTCTGTCTTTGTTAAAAGCGAAGAAAGACACCAAACGAAACTAGACCGTAAATGCAAAGGCCCCTTTAAAATAACCGCTATTTTGGAAAATGATGGGTACGAATTAAATCACATTAATGGAAACAATAGAGTCTACAAATACTCTCACGAAAACTTGCAAGAAGTACCCCGTGGTCAGTCATTGTTTTTGGAAATCACAGAAAATTTTGATGAGGATGACGTGTCGGCGGATAATCACAACACAGAGGTTCTTGTTCACGAGACTAGGCAACATATTAACTTTGATGATATTCAGTCTACTAATAGTGATACTATCTCTGCCGATAATAATACCATGTCTGCTAAAAGTGACACTATATCTACCAGTTCTCATAGTAATGCATATTGTAGAAACCCTGGTTTACGTGCTGTTTCAGTAGAATCTATTGGACCTGAATCAATTAACATTGTAACAGAAGCACTTGTACATCAACCAAAGTATTGAGCTATTTGTTAATTAAGCTAAAGGAACGATACTTGTTCGGCCTAGCTAGATCCGGTCCAGTTTAACTGAAGGGATACACCTGAAGGGCAAAACTATTGCCGGACCAGGGGACTGATCTTGTAGGGTCAGAAGTTGACCGGACCAAGCCTTGTAGAGTCATAACTGACTGGACCAAGTGGTCAAATATCTGGAGGGTCAGAAGTTGACCGGACCAAGCCTTGTAGAGTCATAGCTGACTGGACCAAGTGGTTAAATATCTGAAGGGTATAAGGAGACCGGACCAGAAACAATAGCAGGATGACCAAACGGTACTTAATCAGTTTTTCAAGTTCTAGATGTGGCATTGTGGGCTAAGCGTGCGAGGACGTCCGCACGTCAGCATGGCCGTGTCGGCGTCACATTGTAAACAACACGTGCATCGGGCTATGGCGCACTATGGCGCCGTAGCGCGCTACGACATTCTCCCACCTCCTCGCTGCTGGGCGGAGTTAGTGATCGCTACGTCGTAGCGCGCTACGTCTTTGCCCCACCTACAATACTACCGTATAAAAGAGTCCGCACGGCGGCGAAATGGCATTCTACCTTCAGGCGTTGCCCGGTGCACAGGTTGTATTGCTTTCAATTATTGTTACTCTGCCTCTCTGTACATTGTTACTATTTTGTGTAAACTAAGCTATTACTGGGTGTCATGGCTATTTGTGTCTTGAAACTGATTAAGTGTAGTTTCGTGTAAAATTAATTGATTAAATAATTTATAAGAAAACCTAAATTCTTATTATTTAAAGAACCTCTTTTATTTTACAATATATCTGATCCTGTGCCTTCACATACATAAAACATAATATAATTCAATTCAAGTCAATTTACTTACTTCGAAAAACATCCATTTTGTATTAGTATTAGAACTTAGAAGCTATGTTAGTAACATTAAAATTACCACCAATGTACAATCAAAAGCAATTATTAAAATAAAATCAATATTAAATCAGAATTAAACTACAATTACATCTAAATTAAATCAAATTACAATAAAAACAAAATTAAATCAAGACAAAATTAGAATTAAATTAAATCAAAATCAAATTAAATCAAAATTTAATATATATAATACACACATAATATTCTCATAAATTAATTGGCAAGGTAGGTACCGTCATGATAGCAGTGATAGCCTAGTGGTGAGACCGTCGGACTGCCAAGTCATAGGTCTCTAGTTCGAACCCAAGGCACACACCTCTGACTTTTCGGATTCATGTGCGTATTGTATAATTATCACTTGCTTCGAAAACGGTGAAGAAAAACATCGTGAGGAAACCGGCATGCCTGAGTGATATTTCTCGACAGCATGTGAACCCAAGTCAGAGGCCTATGGGCGGCTTTAAAACTCTGACACCAGGTTAGTCACTAACCACACGAGAAGAAGAAAGTACCTTCATAATATTAGTTTTATTAAACTTCTATAAGTGGGCTACAATTTATGGAATTGTTTCTACAATATGAGAAAAAAAAAATGCGGTAGGTATGACCAATAAATGAGCATTGCATTTTACAACATTTTTAAATTGATTTAATACCAAAACACAACAATCCTTTAAAAACCTCGTGATAAAACACGTAATC
This sequence comes from Xanthia togata, assembly GCA_963853775.1. Classification (NCBI taxonomy): domain Eukaryota; kingdom Metazoa; phylum Arthropoda; class Insecta; order Lepidoptera; family Noctuidae; genus Xanthia; species Xanthia togata. The sequence goes on along the minus strand of OY970797.1, from coordinate 1,894,619 downwards.
GTAAACTCGTAATAAACGTATTTTCTTTCTTTAAATAAATTAGATTTGCTCTCCACTAGTAGTAGGTTTGCCTATTTTTTATATCTTCAATATTTTAAATTGAAATTTAGTTGATAAGTAATGGATTACGTAATATTTTACTATTTCATAATCTTGAAGCACTTAGTGATGTCATCTGCACTTCGCTTCCGTCCCACGTTACGAATATCAAGCTTTCACAAAACAAATAGTGTTAAAAATGGCCCAATTCAAGTGCAACAGCCACCGGAGCTTTTTAATGATCAATGGCCAAAGCCAAAGCTAACTACTTGTTCAGACAATGAACAACATTCGGGAGCAGTGTTGTGTGACACAGTCGGTCCACAGTGGGCACTAACTGTGCAGCCAAAACCAATGTTACGACAGCAAGATATAAAAGTGCCAATCCATAAACCGTTTCTGCAATCAGTTCAACATCCGTTTCAACAGCAAAATCAACAGCCGTTTTTATCACAACCGATTCAAAATCCGTTTCAACAACCAATACAAAAACCATATCAAGAGTCGTTTCAACAACATATTCAAAAACCATTTCAACAGCCGAATCAACAGCACTTTCAGAAACCGTTTCAACATCCAATTCACATGCCGGTTAAATCGTCCATTCAAATGTGGTTTGACCAACCGACACAAATGACGGATTTACGATACAAGCCGACCTCCCAAAGGATTGTTTATCACAATAGAAAGAAGAAGCTTCGAGGAAATTCAAGACAGAGAATGTCATTGAGTACCAGGCCACCTTATCACAAAAGAATAATACCTGATGAAAGTGACATCCCACGTAGTGTTCATAGTGCGTGTGGAGGAAAAGCTCATTGTCAAAAAAACCAATGGACAACAAAAAGAGTGGCCAGGAGAGCCAGCCAGAGCCAGGAGAATTCGGAAGAGCAGCAGCACTGAGCAGTCTGTGGAACGGTTACTGGCTTGCTATAATTATTCAGATTTTTATTTGATAAATTATAAAAAAAAAACATATTAGTGTCGGAAACGGCTCTAAATTACTTCTAATTTCTAATTTTGACTATTAGTCACTAGATATTGGTCCATTTTTTACAAGAAAGTTAGAGTAAAATGGGGCCCATGGTGATACGGCGACTCCTCCGCCGCGGTCGCGTGAAACACATACACAATACAACACAACGGACGAGCTGTATCGTTGTGTCAAAGGTAAGAAACGTGGCAAGTCGCCGGGCCACGATGGGCTCAGTGTCAAGCACCTTATGTACCTATGCTCCTAAATTGGTATTTATCTGAATTTCTCAATTGTTTAATGCATGTATTGGCCATAGTTATTTACCTGATAATTTCTTGAGGACCCTAGTCGTACCAATTGTAAAGAATAGAACTGGCGATGTGTCCAGTATGTCTAACTATCGGCCTATATCATTGGCGACTATTTTCTCTAAAGTTTTTGAATGCCTAATTATTTCTCATTTAAGTGAAAAGAATTTCCCAATAAATAACGCACAGTTTGGTTTTCGAAAGGGCCTGTCTACTGATTTGGCTACCTTTGCCTTGAAGAGCACAGAATATAAATACGTACAAAGAAACACTAGTGTGTATGCGTGTTTCTTAGATCGAAGCCGCGCGTTTGATAGTATCAATTATGAATGATTATGGGGGAAGTTGAGAAATTCTAAAGTGCAATCAAAAATTGTAGACACTTTAGATTACTGGTATGCAATTCAATGCAATCAAGTGAAATGGAATAATGCCCTTTCGGAAACACATAAATTGACGTGTGGCAAAGTCAAATAAGTTATTACAATTAGGCACAAAAAAGGCACTTTTGAACGTCAACGTCGACGCGAAAATTTAAAAAATAATAATAACTGATTCTAGTCGCCCATTCTAAAAGTTAGTTTTCGTTTGGAGAAGAATGGGCAAAAAAACTCCACCGTTACTCATTAAAAAAAATCATTATATCTTGTATACACTAATTATATAATTATATGTGAAGACAATGCACCTAGAATAAGATTACTATACAACGATAGGTAAAAAGAATGAAAAATGAAGGAATGACATAAATTAATTATATGATAGATGCATGGTTCTCATATGCTTACAAACATTGTAAAATTATACGATATTACAAAAAAATTAACGAGTAATACTAATAAATTAAGTCAGTGTGTGAGTTCAAGTAATCAATAAAAATAAAAAATGTTATAAAAACGTGTTGGCGTGAGGGTGGACTCACTTCGCCGATTTTATTTAACATGTATACTAACTAGTTGATTGAGGATCTGAGCAGTACCTGAGCCGGTTGTCGTATTTGTGATGTTTTAAACAATCTTAGCTATGCAGATGAGATGGTGCTGTTCAGTCCTTTTTTTTTTTTTTTTTTGGTGGTAAGTCATCTAATGACTTCTCCTTCTCGGAGGGCGTGTCAGACTCTTACTGACTAAAACCCACCCGTGTTCCTTCTGTTGCCTGTTCAATGCCAGGGGGGCACGGTATCCCTTTCGGACTTTCCCGCAACCCCGGCAGGCAATGGTCTCATCGGACCCCTTCACTTGCTGACAAAGTCAAAGTCAAATAATTTATTTCAATTAGGCACAAAAAAGGCACTTTTGAACGTCAAACTTTACAAAAACTAATAAAACTGATTCTAGTCGCCCATTCCAAAAGGTAGTTTTCGTATGGAGAAGAATGGGCAAGAAACTCCACCGTTACTCTTTAAAAAAAATCATTATATCTTGTATACACTTATTATATAATTATATGTGAAGACAATGCACCTAGAATAAGATTACTATACCACGATAGGTAAAAAGAATGAAAAATTAAGGAATGACATAATTATGTGATAGATGCATGGTGCTCACATACTTACAAACATTGTAAAATTATACTATATTTCCAACATTATAATAAGTAATACTAATAATAATAAGTCAGTGTGTGACTTCAAGTAATCACAAAAAATAAAATAAAATAAATGTTTAAAAAAATAATTATACAATTAAATTAGCAACCAGTTCGATTTTGTCTAGATTCTGAATTGTCCTATGGAGCAGGACCAGCATGTTTCCAAGCATTTTTATCTTGGATACAATCCTCTAATTTGTAATATGCTTGTTTACAAAGTGTACTTTTTATAAGATTTTTAAAATTTCTTTCATTTAATTCTAATATATCACAAGGTATTCTGTTGTAACATTTAACACAGTACCCCATAAAAGATGTATTTACTTTAGATAGTCTGAAAAATGGTTGACATCTCTTTGAGGCGCGCTTGGAACACAACGCGCTGTCTACCCGGGCTTGGTCCTTACCGGACGGCGAGCTACCCATTGCTCACCGTCCGCAAGCCCGCGCCTACGGTAGCCGGGAATCGGCAATTGATTCCCGACGCCCAGGGCGTCTCCTCCTGCGGCGGCTAGGGGGGTGAGGGTGCGAAATTTGCCTCTCCGTCACGCTTTCCGCCTCCTCACGTTCGGCCGTCCGGCTGTCACCTCCTTCTGCGAAGCACGGCCTCCCATGCCCTCTCGCTCCGTACCATGGCCTGGACCAGGGCGGGACGCGAGAGATCCTCACCACCGATCGCCTCCATTAGGACACGGCGGTGCTCTGCCCAAGCCGGGCAGACCTCCACCGTATGCTCCACCGTGTCCTCCGGGCGATCCACGCAGTGATGACACCCGGGCGTTTCCTCCCGCCTGATACCGAACAGGAACCACCCGAAACAGCCGTGTCCGGTGAGGATCTGCGTCAGGCGGAAAGTGAGGACGCCGTGGCACCTCTCTAGCCACTCCTCAAACTGCTCAGTCCCTCAGCCATAGCGCAGCTATGGCGCTAGGACCATCGACAGCCGAGATTAAACTCGGAGTTTGGCAATAGCGAACTACATTGATCAATGTTTATCAGTGCCCCCCTTGGTTTTTAAAAAAAGAAAAAAATTAGCGCGATGACCCCGCGATAATATAACGAAGGTGAAATGATTAGGATAACTAGTATGATAAAATTAAGGCGTCGTTGGTTAAAACAAGATATTTTAAAACTATGGGTACAATATAAGAGAAAATAAAAAATGAGCCTGTAAGATGTTATATCCGGACGATACAATGGAGCGAGGAGAGGCGCGTTGGGAGGTGCTAGTTGTCGTTGCAGACTTGGATCACACCTGTTGGACCAACCGCGACACCACTGGTCGGTTGGTGCGGCACCCGAATCCGCGCAGTCATCGATAGCGCAGGAACAGGTGATGAGTAAAGCCCTGGCAGTCCAGGCTTAAGGCGGTGGGGAGGAGAGAGTGGCCGAAACCGGCGTTCACTGTACAGATCCGAAATAAAAAACAATATTAAACCCGTAAGAAAGGCGAAATTATGTAGGAGGGCTGAGTGATGAGCTTGTTTTAAATAAGGTTCATGACCCAAAAATTTGTGGCTTTGAACTAACTATTCAGTTTCCATTACTCTCATAATTATCAATAAAAAATGACCTCGTTTTCTATTCAAGGCTAGCTGACGACTCACTCAAACAAAACCGAATCTTTTTTCCAGCACCCTAATGTCATCAATTTTGAATTTCTGTCAACCGTGCTAAACTTTTCTAGATAAAAAGTGATTGGCCTTTTTTCTTATATTGAGGCCTAAATGTAGCAGAATACTGCAACATGTTATGTATAGATTTATTATTAGTTTTTTACACATACAAAAAGTAATATAAATTATGGAAAAAAAAATGACAAGTCACTCGGGCAGTGCTTCCCCCTTCTATTCACGAACAAATTAAAAAAGTTATTAATAAGCAAATGTTATTATAGTGTCAACGAATATTTAAATGACAAATCGCTAAAACACATAAGTACTCGCATGCTAAATGTAAAATTATAATTATCATAAAAAATAAATATTTTGTTAAAGTTTGATGACAATAAGTTTCATTATAAGTTATGTAAATGATAAGCCCACTTCTCCACATAATTTCTTTCTTTTGCTGTGCCCGACAGGGTCAATGATTGTTTCTTTTGGCAAATATTTACCACCTAAGCCTACATTGTGGAATGCAATAAAAAATTGAGTATTGAGTATTAAATAACTCACAAGATAGCACCATCGTGTTTCAACTCATTGTTTGAGCCAGTAAAACAGTAAACTAAATAGCCCTGATGTGTTTGGGCTCTTTAATTTTTGTCTTGACAAAAACTATAGCCGAGGTCTGATAATGGAGCCGAAAGGTGTCCACAGGAACTCCTAAGCTTTACAAGATAGCCCTGTTGTGCTAGGCACGTTGGAATTATCTTGGCAATATCCTTGCTTAATAATTTCTTAAAAGCTTGAGAGTTGTGTAAGAAGGACATTCACCCCAGAAGTTTTGAAGAAAATCTAAAAGTTCTATGTTTACGTAAGTTTTATTTCACCTGCATAAATCTCTGACTGACTCTCTGACTTGACGACTAGACCCGTGGGAATATCGGATAATATATCCTATGTCCTAACCTCGGTCATGGTCTACCCATGCGCCCAATCCGTTCAGTCGTTTTAGCATGAAAGCGTAACAAATAAAAAAATGCACTTTCGCATTTATAACAATAGGACTAGGATATGGTTTGCCAAACATGCTAAGTTAATTCAAAGTTTATTTTTCTTAAGACCGCACTGACCACCAACCAAAAAATCGCGCGTCGTCGAGACCTAACTTTATGGCAAAATTCTAATTCCTACGGCGCATAGATCTCGAGAAAAACTTCTGGGACAGACGGACAAGAAAGTGATCTTGTGAGTTGTGAAGTCTTGTCATAAACAAGACTTCATCACAAAATAACATCTAGTTTTGGATCTGCTCATCATCGCTGCCAATGGGGTGAAGCTGTCGACTGCCTCGGTCACCATGACACCATCCTGCAATAAGAGCGCAGGATAGCACGGCACGCCAGTATGAATGACATGATCCGTCCTGCTCGTCACTACCGGGGTACTTAAAAATCAAAATCAAAATATTTTATTTCACATAAACCTACATGGGCACTTATTAAACGTCTGTAGCTAGGTGCACGGTTCCAATTGGTCGTTTTCTATGGAGGAGAGCCGGCAAGAAACTCCACGGTTACTCTTTGAAAAATAACTGCATTTTACATTATTTTTAAATAACAGTGATAATAGGTATGAGAAACTCAAACTAAACATCAAGGCATTTATTTCAAATAAACCAATTACTGACCGAACCCTTGACGATTCGAAGTCAAGGAGTCGGTTAGTCAGAAAGATGAAGTTAGTTGCCCATTCCAAAGCGTAGCAGATTCCTATGGAACGTAAGTGATGGACTGAGTGAGTGAGTGAGAGAACGAGGGAGTCTGAAAGAACCAATATGGCTACGGTGTGCGAGGACGATAGTGATAGAACGATGTTGGGAAGGTGTGTAATTTTAAAAGAAATCAAATACATGTTTGTCTTAGCATCAAGTTGATTTTTATTGGTACTCGAATCCCAAACACTACATTTATATTAAAATCAGCAAACATAATTGCTTTGTTACTTGATGCAAGATTTGCTAGGACATCTTCCATTATTGACTCAAATAAAGAAAATTTATGATTATTAGGGAGTCTGTGCTCTACGATATGCTTATCCAGCTCAACACAGAACAGTTCGATGCAATGTTCAACTGGTAAATCAACTGTGTCATTACGTTGCTTAGATTTAAAACAATTTTTTATCAAGATTAGAGAACCTCCACGCTGCATAGATTTACGGTTAAAACAACTGCTCACACTATAGTTCTCATAATTAGTTATCATTTGGTAATTCTTTAACCAATATTCAGTAAAACAAAAAATGTAAAATTTTGTTTTTTCTAAAAACATTTTTATTTCTAATAATTTGGAAGAAATACCTAAAATATTTTGATGAAATAATTTCAAGCCATTCTGCTAATCTCTCCTTTTTGATAATTATTTATTTTAGACCAAGAAGACACCAGTAGGCCTAAGGGCGCGTTCCCACTATGTCGTGACGATTAATATATCGTTGGAAAATTGTAGGCGAAAGTCGTGGACGACAGTTAATCGTGTTGTCCTGTTGTGAACAAGTCCATTTAAATACACAAGCCGCGTCTCTTTAAACGACACGATAATCTGTCGTCACGACATAGTGGGAACGCGCCCTTACATGACACACGTGACAATTAAGTACTCGCTCTCGCGTGAGTAATTGTCGTCTATTTCTGTCGCTTTTCTCGTTTTCTGACAGCGCTTCCATACAAAATAGTCGACTCCTTCTGTCAAACTTGATGTTTTCTCGACAAACTCTAGCATGGCACCTTACTTATCTCGATTTTTGACAATTCAACACGAGATAATCTCCGATTCTTCTGTCATTTAGTCGTATTTACTCGTCCTCGATTTTGACGACGAAAAGAGTAGACAAAATTATGATACAAAATAAACTCCAAAATAATAATATGGCAGTTTCTTAATTTTAATTTAGTCATCATTGTATTTTACAATATATGAATAATGAAAATACTTCGTTCTAAACTACTATATAGATTGGAACGACGTGTTTTATAAGGAATTGTTTGTTTTGTGTATGGAAAATTATTACCTACATGTTGAGTATTAGGGGTTTATGGGTTTCATAATCGAATTTTTATTATTTTTGCGATAGGACACACCATTTTCGAGATTTAAGCAAGGGAAAAGAAAAAATATATACAGTACTGTTTTAGCACCGTTGAGGTGTTGGTGTGAATTTTAGTTCATGACAATTAATTTCCACACCTTTTTAATCCCAATTAAATTCTTAGACAATCAAAATTTCCGGTGAAAAATGTAAAATACAGAATAGCCAAATTGGCATTTTCACTAAATTAATAACTCAGTGCCATCTTAGTTCCGTCAAACTAAAATATAGTTAAGTTGTGTCACTTTAGTCTATTTCAGAACGGGAAATCGTCGGTTGACAGGAATAAGTTTTGGTGATTTTTATTCTAGTTTAGAGGAATTTGAGTGATAAGAGAATCGGCACCATTGAATTAATGAAACGGAATCTCAAGCCCGTGTTGCCATCATAAAAATAATTTGTTATTATTAACTTGCAACATCGGTCTCTCGTCGCGAGATACAAAAAAAGATCCAAAAGAGCCTTTTTAGAGTTTACTCGTCGTTTACGGTCATGTCTACGATTCTGACGTCATTTCAAACTAGGGATTAGAATGACGTCAGAATCGTAGACAAATATCGACAAAACGAGAAAAAGAGCTTTCTCGCGCTTCTCATGTTAGCCCTGCAGGGAGGACAGTATAGGCCCTTTAACAAGACCATTTTCTATGTCTACTCAAAGTAGTCGGTTAGGAAACATTCATGAATTTACGTTTAAAAGTGTTTCATATAAACAATAAAAATAAAAAAACAATAATATGTACAGCTTCTTAAAAATATGTGCTAAATAGACAAATTCTTCCAGGGTCTAAGATTGATGAAGGAGAGGAAGCGAGTGGCGTGGATCCTGCTGCTCCTAGCAGTACTGTTTGCTATGTGCTGGATGCCATACAACATCATGCAGCTCCTACTAGACGTCAACTTAGTCAACGCTAAGGATCTCAGCATGTTTCTACCTTACGCGCTGTTTATGGGTGAGTGAAATCATTCGCCTTCTCATAAGTAATAATACCAGCCTATTATTTTTGCACTCAGGCTTCTTCTCATACGGAGAAGACAAGAGCATGTCATTGTATCACCACATTTGGTCAATAAATTTTGTGGATTGGCAATAAGGGACTTATATTAATTGGAAGTCCCGGTTTCGTGACGATATTTTTCCTTCACCAATGTCAGCGATGACCTGGTAATCTTGGTCATCACTGACGTAAAAAAGAGAAAGATTGGAAAAGTCACATTGGTACTTGTTTGGATTTGACCCCACAACGTACATGAGAAGCGAGGCCTTAACCACTTATCATGAGACTTTCTTTCTTTTATCCTTTGTTTGGGGTTGGTGCAGCATGTCTTCTTCTTCCTATGTCATGTCTGTTTATCAACCGTCGTCTTTGTACTGTATTCATTCGATTTCTGGCCATATCATCTTTCACACAACCCATCTATCGTTTCTTTAGTCATCTGGGTATGAAATGAAATTGTTTATTCTGTAAGTAGGATATGTGAATCACTTTTACACGTCATCTTAAAAAAAATATTTAAAATTAGCTAGATGAGTTCGGCGTTTCCTATCTGACTACTCTGTAAAGAAAGGCCGAAACAAACTCAGTGGTCACAGTCTCTTTTAAATGCAAGCATTTTTCAGTAATCGTGGAGCTCAACTCAGAACTTAAGGATCTCAACTCCCCCTAGTCTTATAGCCATCCAGACATGTCATGTTCCTTATTCCTTCGCATCACATTGCCATCATTCGATATTTTTTTATAGGTAGGTACCTATATTAATGTACGGTGGTACGGAACCCTTCGTGTGCGAGTCCGACTCGCACTTGGCCGGTTATATTTTTAACAAATAATTCATTGTGTGTAGACACATACCGCTAGTGGCCCTTTTCCCCGGAGTCCATCTTTACCAATACAAGTACCTGTGAGACTGAAGACGGAATAAGTTCCGTTGAAAGTGGATACAGAAAAAATGAATTAAAAATTAAAAACATTACCCTACTTTTGGGCTTCCAGGTAGTCGAATAAAAAAACATAAAAAATGTATAACTCGCACTTTACTCTTTTACTCAACGAACTTTTTTCCGATAAAATAATGTCAAACAGACTAGTTAATGTATTCCATGAAAAACTAAAATGCTAAGTTCACATTCCATTTGTCACTGTATGTTTGAATTTAGGTACCTAATTAATTCAGCGAAAAAATGACATTGATCATACCAATTCCGTTTTTTTTTTACCCAGTATGTTTTTTTTTTAATAAAAAGTTTTGGAAGAAAACAAAATAAGGCTACGAGGATTGCGTAATGAGGTCACATTTATCTTTCGTTTGTTTTTATTTGTTCTTGAACAACAAATAGGTACGCCGCATATTTTGTAACATATACATAAAGGTAAATATGGTATGTTATTCCAAATCAATACGTGTTTATCCGGTTCAGTCAACCGAATCGTCAATTTTTATATGCAAGCTATGATTCTTTTAGGGGCGTCTTATATTTTCTCATAAATTTTGATGTTCTGCTAGAGATCATAATGAAAACAAATAAGATAGAAGTTGATTCTGATCATGAAGTAATTAACTCGACAACAAAAGAAAATTACTTTGAAAATAGGAAGTTCAAAACTACCAATTCTAGCAGTAAGTAAAGCTTTTTTTAAAGTTTACGTAAGTACAAAGACATACTAATCGTAATCTCTGTCCTGTAATACTCGTAAGTGTATGTACCTAATATTTGCACGATTGACTAATCTTAAGGCCTTAATTATAATGTACCTTATCTGACAAATTAATTATTATGATTAATTATGATTACAATATGCTAGCAAAAGCATACACTGAAAATCTGTTGTGGGAAGCGATCCGTGGATTCCGTATGAATATTAAATTAATTTTGTTAAACTTGGTTGTTCTATCTGATTGATAACATTATTGTCACGTATGCTCCGCATATTGTGTGATTCGGTTGCGGCTCGTGACGATGCAAGCTACTGAAGCAAAATGTTCACCTAGATGTTGTTATATTGATTTTTGTTGGTATGGAATGGAACTGGATTGTAAAATGTGTGTTTATACTGAACAACAGTTTAAATAAAAATATACCGTGACAAGCTATTATTCTGGCATTATTTAGCACGTGTTAACAAAATTTGCGAGCTTGGTCAATTACATTATAACACTATATTGTAATTATCCAAGCTCGCAAATTTTCCATTCTCAAAGCTTTGCATTAATTAAGAGAATTTTGTGGTCTTATTAGTTGTTGCAAACGACGCATTATGGTGCATATATTTCAAAGCCATGTGAAACTATGAAACGAAGAGTAATGTTTCAGAATAATCAGTTCTATATAATACCCAGAAAAACTATCATACATATTATCACCATCGGCGTACCAGTCCACAAATAGATTATTAGCAAGCATCCTAACTTAGTATTATTAATGTGAAAGTGAGTTTGTTTGTTTATTTGTTTGTTGGTTACGCTTTCACGCTAAAACGGCTGAACAGATTTGGATAAAATCATCGAGACGGGTGAAACCGCGGGGCGCATCTACTTCCGATAATTCAGTTTGATACCGCATTAAATTATCGGAAATGCTTGCTTATCTCATAACGTGCAATTTCGACATCACATCCAGTCCCGAGATAAGACGTACCAAAACCATACTAATACGCGAAAGTAACTCTGTTTGTCTGACTGTTAACTTTTGACGTATATATGGCTATACTCATTTGGATGTTCAACACGCGAATATGACCTGAGCATAATTTTTATCCCGGTATTACGTTCCCGTGGGATAATTTCCAAACTAGACGCAGGCAAAGCCGCGGGCAACAGCTAGTCATGAATAAACCACTTTTAACCGACTACAATTTTGTCATCAGGTCACGCGAACTCAGCCATTAACCCCATAGTGTACTGTCTGATGACGAGGAACTTCCAGCGCTCGGCTCGCAAGTTGCTGTGCAGGCGCGGCGTGTGTCAACAGACCAACTTCACGGTAACCTGTTTGTTATACTAATTGGTTTTCACCTGATTCATTAGCGTTTGTTTTGTAGAAGCTTTGTGTTTGTATGGGAGATTTTAGCTGGGAAAAGTTTTTAATAATATTTAGGAACTCTTTTACCAAAACCACGATCCAGTAAATTAAATCAAATTGTTTATTCTGTAAATAGGATATTAAAAATTAGCTAGATGAGTTCGGCGTTTCCTATCTGACTACTCTGAGAAGAAAGGCCGAAACAAACTCAGAGATCACAGTCTCATTTAAAGTCCAGACATAATCTTGGTCAGACCATATGAGGACCATGTAGATTAGTCTGAAATGGTCTTTTGAGAAAAGAACCACACAAATTTGAGTGGACCTGTCCTGAATTCAGAACTTAAGGAGGTCAACTCGACGAACAATACCAAAGAAAGGACATTTGGGTAGGCCGCATAAACTACTCAAACTGCCAGACCATAATTAAAACTAACCAAGAAAGAAAAAAAAAATATCCAATAGTCCTCACGTTCACTATAATTAAAACAATATAATACTTTACAAAGTAATCATGTCATTTTGTATTAGAATTTTCATCAATGTCAATATGTATATAAAACTGGTATATTTTAATGATTTTACATAATAATAAAAAATGACAAATTTTATGAATAGATAGGATCCTGATAGGTATGCTGCAAATTTACAGGCACGGTTGGCGCAGTGGTTAAGCGATTGACTGCTGCGCTGCGTGTCTCGGGATCGATTCACACACGGAACAAATATTTGTATGACCTACAAGTGGTTGTTCCGGGTCTGGCTGGTTGTGTATGTGAGTTGAAATTTTTGTAAACGCACCCACAATACAGGAGAAATTTCTAGGGTGCGACAAAGTTAAAAAAAGCAGTAAAAAATCTTCTATTTATGTGAATACTATGCTGATAAAACTATAAAAACTGACCCTGACTTTAATCTAGGAAACCATAAAAATAATAAAACTGACACTGACTTTAATCTGGGAAACCATAAAAATAATAAAACTGACCCTGACTTTAATCTGGGAAACTATCACAATAATAAAACTGACCCTGACTTTAATCTGGAAAACCATCAAAATAATAAAACTGACCCTGACTTTAATCTGGGAAACCATCAAAATAATAAAACTGACCCTGACTTTAATCTGGGAAACCATCACAATAATAAAACTGACCCTGACTTTAATCTGGGAAACCATCACAATAATAAAACTGACCCTGACTTTAATCTGGGAAACCATCAAAATAATAAAAGGAAACGCGTCTGGGACTGTCTATGTACATCATAAATTTTCTGGTTTTTGCGCTTCAGCTTTACGGCTAGCGATTATTTAAGAAGAAATCTAGATTTTAAAACGTTGAATAGTTGGAAAATTGCGTACCTAGGTACTTCGTTCTATAATTTAGTAAAGCAACACTGAATCAATCGACTTAATTGTTGCAGCATTATTCAATTTTGTTAATGATTTGGTCGAAAAATGTGTTTTGTGTGTTTTAGTGCTAACTAATTTAATTATCTGTTAGAATAGAAATAAGTTGATATTAGAAAACAGCTTATTTATCTTATTTTATGTAGTTTTAGAACGATTAATTTACGTAATTTTATTGAACATTGTTTTATTGTTTAAAATTATAGCATACTAATTAATACGAGTGGATTTTTCTATAGTTACAGACAAGTTAAGTAAAATTAATATCTTTAATTTTTGTCAACTTCCATTCCATCTCATGAAGTCATAAAAACTACCGTCTTACCGGTAGGTCAGGGTTCATCGCAAATCGAAATTGACACAAATGGCCGATCTCACCTCCCCCACGTTTGATTTGTCCAGCTGTCTAGACGATCAGCACACAACCTAAATCCAGGAATATGTAGGTAAACATATTGATGTTTACTTACATATTCATGGATTCAGGAAACATAAAAGGAACATAGAGAAAACGAATTTTCCATCAGACCTATACTCCATTTGAAATAAGATTAGACATTTAAACAATATTTTTTTACAGTCCGTTCAACCGATTCACACTGCTAAAAAAGTGATTACAATACCGTTTACCGCAGCTGCCATTAGTCATGCCTACAACGCAATTGAAGACAAACTCGACTGAAGGGAGTGTAAAAAGGTTTAGTTAAATGTCTAATCTTATTTCAAATGGAATACCTATACCTAACATTTTTATTTTTATTGTTTTGTTTAAAATCCTTTCGTTTGTTATAATTTTGGAATTGATTGTCTCCTTAAGCCTATTATTTGGATACCCAATAAAGCCATGGTACAAAAAAAAAATCAAGATCTTGGCCTATGGCCAGCATTGAGTTAAAATGGACCGTAATTTACATTATCCACTTATTTATCGCTTCATTGGGCACCTGTCTCACCGCCTAGAGGAAGCGAATAGCTTTGAACGATTTTCTCTCTAAAGAAACGTACAAAACATTGTAATTTCCGAGCAAGTAAAAGAGATACATATTAATGTAATGATAAAGAGATAAAAAAAAATAAGTAAGTAACGGAAATTGTCACCAAATTCGCCAATACGAAAATCTATTCAGCCAAAAAAGATTTAATTTGGCTCGACGAAGAGAGTTCGTGTAAGTAATTCAATAAGATTGCAAGTGACGATGAAATTTTGAAACAATCAGGTGAAGAATGAAAAAATATTTTACGAAAAGAAAAAACCAAAACATGCCAGTATCAGTAAAAAAAGTAAGAAACTATAAAGTAAATTGATACACCGAAGAACGAAGTTGGAGTAAATCAATTTTCAACACAGATATAGTAAAATACTTGTGCTGATATACGTATGATAAGTGGTTCTATGATTTATAAAGTTTCTAGTTTGGTTTTGATTTTTACAAGAAACCACTGATCAACACGGCCATACTTAAATGTTGTCACGATCGCAGTTGAAAGCGCACTAGTTAGCGGAGACAGCCATTTGCCTATGACATGAGCATCGTGATCACGACGCGCGGAAACAGACACGCCCCCATGCTACTTCTCCCGTTATTTGTATTTCTATAGCATGCCCGCTTACATATCTATATGTAGCTGTAATTGGACGTTATATATTATGTTAAACTAGGACCATCGAGGTAAAATAAATAAACAGTTAATTACTAATAACAATAACAAAACCATGATCAGCAAGACGTCCAGTCACCACAAGCTTGTTGTTATTTTCTATAATTTATTGTATTATGTTATGAATGTGTTATTTTTATAGTCTTAATGAACGTGTTTTTATTTATTTATTTATGATTTCAAACACAATGTGAATTGTTCCTGAATAAATTAAATGGAATTGAAATTGAAGCAGCACCCATTCACGAGGATAAGGCAAAGATCAGCCATCCCATCATGCCATCGCCATATTTGAGGAAAGGAGGCAACCCGAATCCCGTCGTTATCGCAAGCAGATGTCACTTCTTATACAGGGTGTCCAAGAACCTGGCGTCCAACTGGATTCCCACGATGCCCCAAGTTCTAACAGTACTCAGAAAAATATTTTAAAAAATCCACCCCATGTACTTACAGAATTATACTGATTTCAAAAAAAAAGGGGAAATGAGCACCCTGTGACATACTTTTGAATGCTGTGACTGCTAATGCTGATAATTTCGATATTTCTTGGAGGTTTTGTAATCTAGGGTATTGCTGTGTCTAAATAGAATGTAAAAATAATGTACTTATTGTACCATTTTAAAATAAAATATTATTTTAACTAAAGGTGATATGGAAAACTATTGAATTTCGCAACTTTGACCGACTGTAGTGTAAAAAAAATGTACCAAAATAGTATGGCAAGTGACGTCAAATTTTGACGCGTTTATTCCTCTTTTTAAAAAGGTATAATACTTAAACATTAATTTGAAAAAAAAAATTTTTGATAATATTTTTACTCAACAACCCAATTTTTACGATGTCTTACAGAATTCTTAGAAAGAAAAATTTACGACGAATTGAATCTAACCTCTAAAGAATTACTATTGTATGCTCATAAAAATAACAACAGGCCTCTCAAAAAACAGGTTAGACCGTAAGGGACGGTATGTGCATGCATCTCACCATAGTGATTCGTTATTACAACAGGAGGGAGCAAGACAGAAACTATCTTTGCGATTTGCTTGTTCTTCTTTATGGTACCCCATTATTCAGGTAAGAGTGAGGGAGAAAAAGGTTAGAGGTGCGAGTGAGATAGATAGTGACGCTATCTGGGATCGTGCTATTTAGGATAACAGTACGGTCAGTACGCGTCACTGCCTCCTGCCGTTACTACGCACCTCTCTCTTATTGTTACCATTGATCACGTACTACGATTTAAAGCTTTGTTTATTGGACTCGATTACTCTTTGTGCTCTGGACTTTGAAACGAACTCTTTACGACGACCTTTGCCTGTGTTTGGACAGTTTGTGTTTTGTGTGTGCTACCATGGCGACCTACACTCCGCAAGAATACGCAAATATGCACTACATTTATGGAGAATGTAGAGGTAATGGACGAGCTGCAGCGAGACTTTACAGAGAAAGGTATCCGAGGGCTACGCGATATCCCGACCATCGAGTTTTCATTAATGTGCACAGATCACTATGTGACGGGCGGTTCCCCAATCAAGTAGCTGGTGAAGGACGACCCGTAAATGACTTCATACGCGATGAAGTTTTAGAGGCGGTGTCGGCAAATCCAAGCATCTCTGTGCAAGGAATAGAAGCTGATACGGGGATACCGAAGAGCACAGCACACAGTATTCTCCAAAAAGAAGAATATCATCCGTACCACGTACAGCGAGTGCAAAGTCTTTTACCTCGAGACTATCCGAGCCGAGTCGCGTTTTGTGAAACAATCCTGCAAAAACATCGAGAAGACGAAAACTTTATCGACAAAATTTTGTGGTCAGATGAATCAACATTTAAGAAGGATGGCTATATGAACCTACACAACTTGCACGAGTGGCATGTGGAAAATCCGCACTTGATGCGAGAAGATAGATCCCAGTACCGGTTCAAAGTGAACATGTGGACCGGTATTCTCTGTGGGAATATTATTGGTCCATTTGAGATGCCCGAGAATTTGACTGGCGAATCATATTTAAATTTTCTTCAAAATGATTTGCCAAACTTACTAGAAGAGACCCCACCAGATATGTGGTTCCAACACGACGGCTGTCCAGCACATTTTCGCGTATCCGTTAGAGAGTTTTTGGACGAGCAATACCCGAACAGGTGGATTGGGCGATCAGGAACAATCCCGTGGCCAGCCCGCTCTTTTTTTCTGGGGAACTATGAAGGAGCTCGTTTATGCGAAGCCCATTAATGACATCGCTGACCTTCGTGAGAAGATAACACGAGCAGTGCAGGTGATACGTCAAAAAAGTTACTCGCGAAACATAAAGCGGTCCTTTTTAAGGAGAGTGAGAGCTTGTATTGCCGCGGGTGGTCAACATTTTG
Source organism: Xanthia togata (assembly GCA_963853775.1). Taxonomy (NCBI): domain Eukaryota; kingdom Metazoa; phylum Arthropoda; class Insecta; order Lepidoptera; family Noctuidae; genus Xanthia; species Xanthia togata. The sequence goes on along the minus strand of OY970797.1, from coordinate 1,877,495 downwards.
AACATTTTTTTTTTTTTTTTTTTTTTTTTTTTCATCCATCTACCTGTGTGTATTTCCTTCTTGCTCACTCTTGGAACCGAAGTAAATAATAGTAGTAACAGTTTCTAAGATAAGAAAGGGTCCGACAGTTACCGTTAGTAGGTAGGCACTTCGTAAAAATTGGGTTGTTGAGTAAAAATATTATCAAAAATTTTTTTTTCAAATTAATGTGTAAGTATTATACCTTTTTAAAAAGAGGAATAAACGCGTCAAAATTTGACGTCACTTGCCATACTATTTTGGTACATTTTTTTTACACTACAGTCGGTCAAAGTTGCGAAATTCAATAGTTTTCCATATCACCTTTAGTTAAAATAATATTTTATTTTAAAATGGTACAATAAGTACTTTATTTTTACATTCTATTTAGACACAGCAATACCCTAGATTACAAAACCTCCAAGAAATATCGAAATTATCAGCATTAGCAGTCACAGCATTCAAAAGTATGTCACAGGGTGCTCATTTCCCCTTTTTTTTGAAATCAGTATAATTCTGTAAGTACATGGGGTGGATTTTTTAAAATATTTTTCTGAGTACTGTTAGAACTTGGGGCATCGTGGGAATCCAGTTGGACGCCAGGTTCTTGGACACCCTGTATAAGCTTGTTGTTATTTTCTATAATTTATTGTATTATGTTATGAATATGTTATTTATAGTCTTAATGAACGTGTTTTTATTTATTTATTTATGATTTCAAACACAATGTGAATTGTTCCTGAATAAATTAAATGGAATTAAAATTGAAGCAGCACCCATTCACGAGCCATTCTTTGCCTTATTAAAGATCAGGTATCCCATCATCCCATCGCCATATTTGAGGAAAGGAGGCAACCCGAATCCCGACGTTTTCGCAAGCAGTGACATCTAAGGGAGCATGACGAACTTGCTGCCGGTTATTCAGGCAAAAAATAATATGATCAATTGTCGAGGTCGCTAGCTAACCACATAATGCAATTCAACTCATAAAAAACATTGTAATGAGTAGCTTATGTCAACAATAAATCTATTTTATCATTAAGTTCCCTTCAAAATGGTTGACCTAAATGGTGCTGATCCATGCGTCATGTTCGTGAACGGGCGCCGTCAGTGGGGACTGGTCATCTCTTAGCTGCCATGGCTTATTTTTTATGCTTAATTTAAATTTAATTATTTTTGTTTTTATATCTTTAATATGGACGCTTTTAACGTGTACGTTTTACTACATTGTTCTCATATGTATAATTTCAACATGAATGTAACCAATGTTTTGTAACAATATTCTGATTTACAAGAGTGTCCATGGAGTTTCTGGCCCGTTCTTCTCCATAGGAACCTACTACACTTTGGAATGGGCATCCAGCTTCATCTTTATGACTGACCGACCCCTTGACAATTCAAAGGTACCTGTAATTGGTTTATTTGGAATAAATGATTTGAGTTTGAGTTGAGTTTGAAATTAAAATAAATTGACTTATAAAGTAAAAAAATAAACAATTATATAAACTCACATATCCTATCAGTAGGTAAACTAATTCTAGAAAAAGAAAATAAACATTGTCTTGAGTTAATTACACTATCAACTATTCTTATCATTTGAAAAAAGGTTGGATTTTAATTTAGTTTTAAATTATTGATATAGATTTGCCTTTTAAGACTTGTATTACAGCCTACCTTGGCACTTCCTTCATATAATTATGAGTACAACACAAAGATTACGACTTAGGACAAATTGTACGAACGAAACAGACACAAAACGATAAAAGCTAACGTGGAGAAATCTAGGACTTTTAGGAAGTCTAGATTTGGAGCAGAGTGACACGTGCGTTCGAGTTCGTATGGGATTGTGCACTGAGGACGTTGAACCCATGTTGAACCCTGAGAATGATTTTATGCAGGTCATACGTGTGTTTCATTTGACTGTTATTTCACTGTCCTAACGCACGGTTCCGTTTCTCCCATAAATTAATAATTAAATTTATAACGTGCCCTAAGTGCAGCCCTGTAATGAATGCGTCCCTGGTATCCCTTCTACCCCATCGTACGATACCCCGCCACCCTCTGGGTCCTGTCCGCGCGCATGCCCGCTAGTAAGGAAACAGTGTGTGCGCCCGCGCCCCTAATTTAAGCTCCTTGTTTATGTACTCATGTACCTTGTAACGTTGAGTATGTGTAGCGTGTTTCGTGTACCCTTAATTAAAGTTTACGTGCTATACGAGTCACGCGTTTTATTCATAACGTTATACTGGCGCCCAACGTGGGGCTGATGTTCGAGACTGTTCGATAGTGCACGGGACTTTTATTGAACACGATGCCGCCGCGTAAAGTTCATAATAACGAATCCAGTTCGGACGATGAACCTGTGACTGTGACGGAGACACCGGTGCCGGTCTGAAACTCAATTAGCGTCGCTCTTGGCCGCCTTCTCTTCAGCGCAAGCCGAGGCGAACCGGAAGCTCGTCGAGTCTCTACTTTTTTTTTTGTGGTTGGGAAATCATCAAATGACTTCTCCCGCTCTGGGTGGAGCAGGAGGACGTGTCAGACTTTTACTGACTAAAAACCCACCCGTGTTCCTTCTGTTGCCTGTGCAATGCCAGGGGGCCACGGTATCCCTTTCGGACTTTCCCGCAACCCCGGCAGGCAATGGTCTCATCGGACCCCTTCACTTGTTGACATCTCTTTGAGGCGTACGTGGAACACAACGCGCCGTCGACCCGGTCCTTACCGGACGGCGAGCTACCCATTGCTCACCGTTCGCAAGCCCGCGCCTACGGTGGCCGGGAATCGGCAATAGATTCCCGACGCCCAGGGCGTCTCCTCCTGGGGCGGCTAGGGGCGTGAGGGCGCGAAATTTGCCTCTCCCTCACGAGTTCCGCCTCCTCCTTTGCGAGCATTACTGCTTCGCAGAAGGAGGTGACGGCCTCCCATGCCCTCTCGCTCCGTACCATGGCCTGGACCAGGGCCGGACGCGAGAGAGTCGAGTCTCTACTGACATCGCACTCAGGGACGCCGCCCAGTGTGAACTCCGACGCCACACCGTCACCGTCATCGTATTCTGAGAATCTCGTCAATTGCACCTCGCGCTTCGATGGTTCGTCGGAGTATCCAGAGGCGGTCGAGGCATTCATAGACGCCGTCGAGATGTTTATGGATTGCGCTTCGGTCAGCGATGAGATGGCACTTCGTGGACTCCCCATGTTACTCCAGGGGCAAGCAGCAGTTTGGTGGCGTGGCATCCGTCATAAAGTTACGTTATGGTCAGAGGCTGTCAAGCGCTTGTGTTCGATGTATGGCATACCACGGCCACCGTACAAACTGTGCAGAGATGTTTTCGCTGTTGAGCAAGGGTTGGAACGCGCCGACGTTTTTATCGTAAGAGTACGATCTCTGTTGGCGAAACTATCTTATCAATTACCTAGAGGAAGCAAGACTGGATATGATTTATGGTCTACTCCACAAGAGGATCAGAAAGCGGTTACCAAGAGACGCTGTGAGTGACATTGAATCGCTGATAGGAAAATCTCGCAGCATAGAAGAATCGTTGTCGGAGAACTCCGCGTCGCCGTCGCCGTCATGTTAACCTACGAGGTCTGTCTGCGCGCTCAGCGAGAGCGTGCAGCAACACGTCGCTCCGGAATCGAGTTCGACGCCGCCGCCACCGGTTCGCGCCACCCGCGCCCCTGCTGTGCAGTCCGTTCGTGAACGAGCGCAATCGCCGCGTAGTGATCAGTGTGTGAGCAAAAGTGATAACAGTGATAAGAAATTGTTCTGCGTGTATTGTAAGGCACGAGGACAATGTACGGGACTCTTGTGATAAGCTAAGTAAACGCTCTCTTTCCACTAACTCTGGCACATTTTGCTATAATTGTGGTGAAAAGGGTCACATTAGAGTTAACTGTCCTAAAGGTAAACAAAATAGTGCCGGAGATAGTAACTCAAATGTTAAGATAGAAAATATGTTTTCTTCTGTGTATATAGATAGTAAGAAGTTTTGTTCGGATTTTGTTAACGATAATAATAAGCAGGGTCGGCCTATAGTGTGCGTGTGTGTGGAGGGATATCAGGGTACCGCGCTGTTAGATACCGCCGCGCGTCGTAGTATTGCGAGTTATTCACTTTATTCTTTACTGAAACGTATTGGTTCAAACTTTCGCGCCGAAACGATGTCGTTGAAGCTTGCGGATGGTATTTTTAGGAATAGTGATGTGCTACTGACGATAGTTAATGTTCAACTTGCTTCATTATTGATACCTATTGAATTCATTATATTACCTGAGGCCGTTAACAACGATACTCTGTTGGCGTTTATTTTATTACTAAAGCTAAGATGGTTATCGATTTTTCCAACTGGACTTGGCGTACAATGGATCATCGTCGGACACTTCACACTTTATCATGGGAATCCGAACACGAACCCATTCAGTGTGCTTCCGTGAACGTACTGAGGAGGAGGGCGCTATGTTATCAGAGTCGGAGAGGTTGACGTTGGAGAATCTTTTATGTCAGTACTCCGATATTTTTGATATAGTCGGAGAGCCTACACCATTTGCGGAACACCACATAGATACCGGCGACCATCCTCCTATTGCTTTGCCCCCGTATCGCCTGCCAAGAAGGAAATCATGCGCGCCGAGTTAGACAAGATGTTAGCAGAGGACGTAATTGAGGAGTGTGAATCCGCCTGGGCAGCATCGTGCGTCTTGGTACGGAAACGTAATGGTACGTATAGGTTTTGTGTCGATTACCGAAAGTTGAACGCGGTCACTAAGACGGATGCATACCCCATGCCGCGTATTGACGAGCTCTTACAGTCAACCAAGAAGGGTTGTGTAATGAGTTCTCTAGATCTTCGCAGTGGTTACTGGCAGGAAAGTACCGCCGATCACGACAAAACTGCGTTCGTCACGACCTTGTGTACCTATCGCTTCAAACGTGTGCCGTTTGGCCTAAAGAATTCGCCAGTGACGTTTTAGAGGCTCATAGACCGCTTCAGATCAGGGTCTACACTCGGTGGTAAGACTATTTTAGGTTATTTAGATGACCTCCTGGTTATTTCGGAGGACCTGGAGTCCCATATATCAGATCTGCGTGCGGTATTCCAGCGTCTCCGTATGTTCAAGCTTCGAGCAAACCGAGAGAAGTGTGTGTTTGCCAGAGACGGGCTCAAATACCTTGGCCACGTGATATCTCATGATGGTATATCAACAGACGAAGAGAAGGTAAGTGCTGTTTTAGATATGAAGGAACCGACAACTCTCCAGCAACTTCGCACCTTCCTCCAAACTTGCTCATGGCTGAACCACTTACGCATCTAACCAAAAAGTCACAGACCTGGAAATGGGGTAAGGATCAAGCAAACGCTTTTATACAGCTTAAGTCTATTTTAGCTTCGCCTCCCATTCTGACCCAGCCAGACTATTTAAGACCTTTCATCCTTAGAACGGACGCCAGCGATTTCACTTTAGGTGCAGCCTTACTCCAGGGGGAGTCACCACAAGATGAACACCCCATCGAGTACGCTAGTCGTTTCCTCACGCCAGCAGAACGGAACTATTCCACCACAGAGAGGGAAGCGTTGGCCGTTGTCTGGGCAGTGGAAAGATTCCGCGGCTACATCGATGGTCATCAGGTATCTGTCAGGAGTGATCATCAATCCCTCAAGTAGTTGTGCACACTTAAATCGCCTACTGGTAGGCTTGTCCGTTGGGCATTGAAATTGCAGTCTTTTGATTTCCAATCGAGTACACTCCTGGGAAGGCTAATGTGGTAGCCGACACACTCAGCCGCCCAGTTATAGATAGTACATCGGAGTGTGGTGTCTGTCCGGTTACCGTGGACATTCCACGATAGGACGCCACATCTACCCGTGAAGCTCAATTGTCCGATCCAGAAGTAGCTAAGATTCTCACTGACTTGGAAAGTTCTGATGAATTGTCAGTGCATCGTTGGTCGGATAGAGGGTACCTTATCAATCAGGAAGTATTGTACAGGTATATAGAGGATTCTGATGCCAAAGAGCCACAATTGGTCGTCCTGGAGAGCCTGCGAAGCAAGGTTATGCACATTCCAGAAAACTCTTCATCGCATATCTCAGCAGTTTTACTTTCCAGGGATGAGTAAGTATATTACCGACAACCTGAAGACCTGTATGGAGTGTCAGCAGTACAAGTCCTCCAACCTGAAACCACCTGGCTTACTGCAGACTCCTGTACCCCCTCAAGGTGAAAGATGGGTTTTAATAGTAGAGGATACCGCTAGGAAGTGGGTTGAACTTTTTGCCCTTACCAAAGCCACAGCAGAGATCTATGCGAAAACCTTAGTGGGTGAGATTTTTATGAGTTATGGACTCCCCAGGCGTATGATCTCAGACAACGGAGTTCAATTCGTAGCTGATGTAATGCAGAAGGCGCTGTTTGTCTTAGGCGTGAAACAGAATCTGATAGGTACCACTGTATCAAACAATGGCCTGAGGTTTTACCGTTCGTCCAATTTGCTCTAAATAGCTCATTTACCATTCCCTACGGTTCCACTCCAGCTTACTTGACATTTGGCCGCGAACTTCGTTCTCCTCTCTCTCTGTTCAGGCTGATTTACGAGCAATCATCGAATCTGAGAATTTGGTCCCTCAGATCACCCCGTACCTTTTGAAGCTTGTCGATTCCCTCTCTCAAGCTAAGGAGAACATCGAGCATCAGGATCTTCGCAAGCACCAAGCTGATTCTGGCCGTCGTGCTTCGGATCCTTTCAAAGAAGGTGATCTTGTGCTTACGACGACACATGTCTTAAGTAATTCTTCCAAGGGTGTTACTTCCAAATTCATTCCGAAACAGAATGCAGAAGCAGCAGCAGCAGAAGACTGGTGAAGTTATGGGTAAGTACCACGTGTCGGATCTGCGTAGATACTATGACAGAGGTGGTGAGTGTCCGGAGCCTATTGTTCCGAAGTGCAGCAGAGGTCGCCCTCGGAAAGCCCTATCGTAGGTTCACTATTTATTGTTAGGAGTTTGACCTATGAGACTTCGCCTCTTGGCCAAAATGGGGAGAGTATAACGTGCCCTAAGTGCAGCCCTGTAACGAATGCGTCCCTGGTATCCCTTATACCCCGTCGTACGATACCCCACCACCCTCTGGGTCCTGTCCGCACGCATGCCCGCTAGTAAGGAAAAATCCATTGCGCGTGTGAGAAAAAGATTATTAGATATACTACATTTAGAGGCATTGATATCCACTTAACTATCAACTTTTGAGTGTCAGGATTTTCAGGTTACCTATTAGTTAATTATTTAATCATGTAGGCATTTTAATATGTGGGTGTACCTACTACAGGTGCACCTCTGCCCAACCCCTCGGGGAAACAAGGCGTGATGTTATGTTATGTATTTTAATATCTATGAATATGGTGTGTAGGGAAAAGGATTATAAGAAAGCACATGGAGACAAGACTAGGCATTTATTTCAATTAGACTTGTCAATAAATAGGTATTGTTAATGAGAAAGCTAGTTATCCGTTCCAAATCTAGGTCTTCGTGGAGAAGAAGGATAAGAAACTCCACGGAAGCTTGTTTTGAAGTATTTTATCAACATATTTTTACATTAGCATTTAGTTTTGTTATTACATTAATCTCTTGGACCATTTCATAAAGCTAACAACTTTATCAATGACAAATAGAATATGAATATTCCTTAATTCGATTTAACACTTATGTAGCAATATTAGCAATATTTTAATACATACAGAACATCATAGTTATCAGCAATAATCAAGATATAATGACAATTTAACTTACATGAACATTGTAGTTAGTCGATCTTTCATCAAAAGTGATCTGATGATCCTTATTTCAATCCATTTTACAATAAAAGCAGAACTTCTGATAAGCAACATTATTTCCTTATATTAGCTTTTAGCAACTCAATATTACGGACATGGACATCACTCAGGGTCTGTTCTTAGATGTTAACATAAGCTTTTATATTGTTACCAGTCCAGTGACACGTACAGAAAAGAGAACAAGAATTAAGTTACACGACCTTTTAAAACATTTCAAATGACAGTTGTCTACCTTACCCTATCTAACATGAATATTGCCACAGATAAAATGAACTGAACTATTAGTACAAAACAAATACTTTTAAACTATTAACTGTAATAATACCTTTACAAAAATATAATTTATACGTAAACTAATCTCTTAGATATTCTTAACAAAATAATTTAATAAAACTTGTATCCTCAATCATTTAGTATTTAAATATAGGAACAACAAATAAATCAGTGTGACCCTACTACATAATTCAACCAAGATATTGGAGACAATAGCAACAGTTGAGTCAAATCAGTGTTTGACTTATAAAAAATAAGTTTGTTATTAAATTCATTTAGTAAATTAATCGTAGATAATAATTACATTTATAGGTATAACAAGTATAATTACATTTATATATCATATTATTTATTTTTAGACACAATAATTACATTTATATAACACGCGCGTCACCCGTGTCACAGTGTGTGCGCCTGCGCCCCTAATTTAAGCTCCTTGTTTATGTACTCATGTACCTTGTAACGTTGAGTAATGTGTAGCGTGTTTGGTGTACCTTAATTAAAGTTTACGTGTTTTACGAGTCACGCGTTTTATTCATAACGTTATAAAAATTAATAGATGGTGGAGTGTGAATATAATTGTTAGATTTGTTAAATATGTTTATAGATATTATGTGTGTTGTAAGTATAGTAAATAAGTAATAGTTGTAAATATAATTTTGTTAGGCATTTTAAGCAATAGATAATGATATTAATCCTTGTCTATATGAATGAAGTAAGAATGTGACATGTTGAACCCTGTGGTTGAAAATTCAAACGAGAAATATGATGTAAGGGGTTATGAAATGTCGTGTAGTGTTTACAATATGAGTTTTAAAATAGGATTTTATTTAACAAACTAACAGTGGTAACCGGTACAAGTCCTTTCATTTGGTATGCCATAAGGCAGTGTAAGTACAAACCATTTTTTAAATTTTCTTATTTATCTCCCAAAGATGACTCCCTTACTCAAAATTCATTTATTTACGTAAATGTGTATCAAATTGGCTTTGACAGACAGACAGATACACGAGCATATTATAAGGGTTCCGAAGGTTTAAATTCCCCGCTTAATAATAATGATCTATCTTTGATCCAGCCTGTCCCATCTTGCTGTCCTCCCCCCAGTGACTCCCTAAGACGAGGTTCGTACCCCACAGCCCTTAGTGAGCACTCGCCTAACTTTAATTGCTGGAGGCTGGAGGCTTTGAGTTTAGCAGCTTAAGGAAGCCACAGGAAAGCCTGGTTAAACACGACCTTAGTGGTCACCTGAGAGATGCCATAGATGAAAAAAAAAAAAAAACTTGTGAAAATGTGGCGATTAATGTTCATAGCTTCTTTGTATGAGAAGAGGCCTTTGCCCTGCAGTGGGAAAAATAATAGGCTGGTATAATATTAAGGGTGGTTTTTACCAAAACAGAGAAACTCTATGAATCAACCTCCACAGGGCGATATCATCGCGGCGATATTGAAGGCACAGCGTGACTATCGCGATTCTCTCGTCCGTGGAGATGGTGCCTTAGAAGCCTTTACGAATATCATATATACAAATACCTACAAAATGATAGAATTGGTTGTTTCCAAAATCCCAAAACGAAAACGAATAAATAATAAATTGACATAAGATCTGCCTGTCTAAAGCGCTTATGTTTTTGAAGAAAATAAATTATTCATTTGCTAAAGTAAATCTCAGAAATATGAGATATTCCGAACAATGCGCGGATTGTGACAGACGGGATTCAAGCAGGGGCCAGGATTCTTAGAAAATGTCTTTTAATCATGGAAAACAGTAGGTATGTGTTTTTCTCGCATCAACATCAACAATGTGGATAGAACAAGAATAAGGTTTGACTTCTGTTGCATTGATGTTATTTTGTTTCTAAATGAACATCTATTTAACACAAATCATAAGGCACACTTATTTTCGTTTTTTGACGGCATTCACCAATTAGTACTGCGCAAAAAATACAGATAGGGGCCGATTAGTACCTCATGACCCTTTAAAACTGATTTATTTCGCGTTAACAGCAAATAGAAAGCCATTATTTATATAACAATCACGGTGGCTTCGACTCGACGAGAATGTGTGACTTTAGTGCGTGGTTAACTTGACAAATGGAAGTGCTTGGCGGTGTCGCGCCATTATGGCTGTAACTGATATTAAGCGTGTGAAAGCCCGCCTTAGAGATGACCAGTTGGTGAATGTCGTAGCAGAAAATTAAAAGTAAAATACTTAGAATTGTATAAAGCCTAGAATTATACATACAAGATGTAATTGGAATAACTGAAAACCTACATTAACAGATGAGTACAATTACCTCTTATGACGTCATTGTACTCATAATTATGAACAAGTTTGGCTAAGGAGGTGCGTAGTACTCGCAACTGGAGTGCGTGTATGACCAGATGTATGAACGTAAACGAGGCAAAAGGAGTATGTAAGGATCGTAGCAGGTGGCGTTCTGTAGTTTCTGCCTACCCCCATGGGAAGAAGGCGTGAGTTTATGTATATATGTATTTTGCTAAGGAACCTACACCGAAATCGCGTAAACAAACAGCTGTTGCTTACATTATTATGTTTACGTAACTCAACCAAATGTAGAGAAAAGCTGACCGTCAGTAAGATCAGTAAGATTTCAATCGCTAATAACTTTTAATTTAATGCTAGAGTAATGGTACGCAAAAGATAGGTCATATTTTTAAAAATTTTGACGCAGCATATAATTTGCCTATGACGTCACATCGCGAGGAGACCGAACCTCTATTTTTCACTATTTTATGTCGAAATACCAATTATGTAAATGACAAGGCGAGGTTTCTTAAAGGTTTGGCACAGTAGAAAAACCACAAACAGCAAATGTATCAGTTCACGTATATTGTACACAAAAACACACACAATATTTTTAATTTCACAACGCTATCAAAGATCTAAGGTTAAAGCTAGATTTAATCCGAATTTATGTCACTCGAGCACCAATTTACAAGACAAATTTCAAGAGGTTTGTACGAAGCGAAGAATTAAAGGTCAACTGTGAGGAATCTAAGTTATTTTCTAGGCAACTACTAGGCAACTACGATTATAAAATTAGGTCTGATACCATAAGTAGTTTTCTACCATAGAGCAAGTAGCGGGTACGAGTTGTACAAACACAATAATTTGAGCCTATACATTAGGGCAGCTATTCAGGGACGTTACAGAGGGCCGGGGCACTGATAGGTATTTCCCAGTTGGCTATGACGGGGGTGCTTACATGGGATATGGGAGGCAGGGTTTTGTAGCTGCGAGATACGTCATACTGTTTGCCTCGAGAACAATGGATTACATAACTTCTAAACACAGACAGGAATTTTCATTAGGTAAAGCAGGTATACGTATGGGAAATGACCTGCTTACTGTTGTAGTCATAATTGAAACATTGATACAAATTAAAGAATTCAAACATTGTTAGGTATATAAGGGCATATAAGGTATTTTCGGTTACCTATAGACACGGACGCATGTTTAATACACCTTTTAGTAAAGTCGGTGTCTATAGGTACATCGGTTTCTGCTAGAGACCTGTTTTAGTATCAGGAATCGTCGATTTCACAAGATTTTCACGTTCTTACATGTTGACTTATTGATTCGAACATTCTATAAAAGTTTACAAGTTTGAACCGGACCAAAACTTTCCAGATTCGGAGCTACTTATTGGACTTCATGTCCCAACTTGATTGTTATCTACACATGATTCGACTTGATGCTATTTTAACATGATGTGTAGATGTACTTGCTAACAATAATCAACTTAATAAGTATCTAGTGTGCTTCCACCCTTAATTTGGTTTCGTTGAGTATACTCAACGTTACGAATAAAAAAATCTAGACCTCAAATTTTCTTCTGTGGTTTTGAATTTTGTATTTTAAGAACACTTGTCTTCAATATTAATTTAATTCAGTAGGAAAAAGTATTTTTCCCGCTTGGCAACATTTTACTTGACATTAGCGAGCAAAAATGGCGACGAGACAACACGCTCTGCGAGCTTTACAGGTAAATATTTATTTTTTGTGGGTTTTCGGTCTAATTTTGATACATACGTTACTTTTTTCTATTTATAAAATGTGTAATCAATACAATACAATTATTTGCAATCCGTTTCTCACCTGGATAAGAACACGACGAGTCAGTAAACATGATTGTTAAGTATACTCAACAAAATCCGGTGGTGAGTAATCTCGTGCGAACAGTTTAAAACAAATTAATACAAATTAATTAAGCCGTGGAAGACAAGAGATGACCAGGCCCTACTGACGGCGCTCGTTCATGAACATGACGCATGATCAGCACTGTTTAGGTCAACCATTTTGAAGGGAACTTAACGATCCAACACACACGCCACCACCAGCGAGAAATTTGAGTGAGCATGACATACTCTTAGCCGCCAGGGCATATCAAGTCAATGAAAGACGTACCCATTAAATGGTAGCTTTATACTCGTAGAAGGTACATGGTCACAGTGCAGCAGTGCTCACACTTGTGGAGCTGGCGCATTTTTGTCAGCGATATAATCCCCAAGCTTATAATATGCTTGGCAGCATAGTGTGCGTTTTATACAAGATTTAAATTTCGTTTCATTTAGTTGTAGTATATGGGGAGGTATTTTATTGTAACATTTTAAACAGTACCCCATGAAGGATGAGTCTACTTTAGCCAGTCTGAAACCTGTTTGAACTAATTGGTCCCTATTTCTAGTACTATAATTGTGTCTTTCACCTCTTTTACTGAAAAGTTTAAGATTTTTCCTGACGTACATGATGATTTCATAGATGTATTGACAAGACAAAAATCAAAGAAACCAAAGCAGGCAAGAAGCGGCAATACAATCCCCGTAAGCCACGGAAATGGGGTTTCAAAAACTTGGTTCGGGCTGGAGCTTCTGGGATCATTTATGACTTATTTTTATACGCTGGTAATGACATGTTTGAAGAATGTAGTTTTACAGAAGAAGAGGAAGGCTTAGGTTGCGGAGCTAAAGCAGTTTTGAGACTGTGTAAAACTGTACAGAAAAAGCCGTGTATCGTATACTTTGATAACATTTTTTCCTCATTGGAGCTGATCCACCATCTCAGGAATACTTATGGCATAGGTATTTAGTCTAGGTACAATGCGTGCAAATCGAATGAGAAGTGCTTCTAACAAGCTAAAAAGTGATAAGGTTCTGTAATCTAAAGGAAGAGGATCTTTCAGTCAAACTGTGTGCAACAAGACAAAACTATTGCTTTTAAAATGGAATGATAACAATTGTATTATTCTAGCCTCTAGTTACGCTGATGCGTATCCTACAACCAAAGTGAAGCGGTATTGTAAAATTAAAAAGCGCAAAATTGAAGTAGACTATCCTAACATTGTGAAGCATTACAATGCCCATATGGGCGGCGTTGATTTGGCGGATATGCTCATAGCGCTATACCGCACAGAAATGAAAAGCAGACGCTGGTATCTTTCAATATTTTCTCAGTTACTAGACATCTGCGTCAACAATGCCTGGTTAATATACAGGCGAGATAATACACGAAAAGGAGTTAAAAAGTTTAAACCTTTGAAAGAATTTCGGCTCGAAATTTATAGAGCATTACTTCACAAAGGAAGGAATGTAGATAAAAGTACAATAAAAGATTTAAACCCTGAAGGTAAAATAAAAAAACCTAAACATCCCAGGCCTGTAGATGACATAAAATATGACAATATCGACTATTTTCCTGAGCATGGTAAGGAATATGCCTAAGGCATTAAGTCCGCCTTTGTACTTTTTTTTGAGTGTGAAAAGTTTAAATAAATAAATATGGCCGATGTGCATATTGTGCAAAAGGGTTTACTACCGTGTTTTGTATAAAATGTAACGTTAGGCTATGTTTTGTTAAAGGTAGAAATTGTGACTTCAATTATCACCATAATTAACTATTCTTTCTACATGTAAAAGTTTTTTTCAATATATATTTATTTTTAATATACCTACCTACATTTTGTTTAGTTTAAAAGTTTTTTTAAGCTGGATTTGTAAAGTATACACAACAGTTACATATGACCTTATTTTTTTAATCATCGCATTTTGTTGAGTATACTTTACGTTGTGTTTTCAGGAAACCCTTCAGGCAAGAATTTTTATTTTATTTTTCCCGTATGTTTTTAATGCACATAAACACAATATATTAACGACATCTTGCTACTGCGACTTTTTTTGTCTTACCAAATTAAGGGTCAAATTACATAGTTTAGTGCAAAAACATGTTCAGGTAGAACGGTGATTCTGGTGTCGTTCCCAAGAGTTGACAAAATAATTTAATAAATGTATAGACTCATAATGGCTGTCAATCTGCTAAGAAATTTTAAAAATCCCAATCGAAGAATGCTTGCATTATAAGAAATGCAATGAGCCTAAAAAATCTAGTGCCGAGCAAATACAATAGCAACGGCAGTAGCAGAAGCCGTGAGAAAATGTGTTGCAAATTTAAAATGTTGTATCATGTCGGCCGTAAATCTTCTCAGAACTGAATAATATCACAGTCAATGAATATTTGCAGCATTATGAATGCAATGGTTTTTTTTTTAATTCATTTCCCCACACTGTTACACGAAACTCTGTGGCGCGGGCTTGAACTGCGAGTACTTAGAGGCATGAGGAACAGGGTGTAAAGTTCACTCATCCACCATAGAAAAGGGAGGATCCTCCAACCAGACGGATGTTCTGTCTGGCGGGCCGACTGCCCGACTGTTGATGTCGGATAGTCTTATCTATGTCGTTCGCGCGGTAAACTCTAATTGCGCGATGCAGGATTAGTGTGACGTCATGTCTTTGATGCGTTGTTAGTACGAGTATGTGGCGGTGTAACCGCTACAACAACATTTTTTTCGTGTTATATTCAGTTCAGATATTTCAATTTCGTCCTGTAGAATGATCCATAATATCGACTCGGGGGTAATCAATAGGTATTTGCTTGAATGATTTTCTTATTTCAGCACATATCTACTACAAATAACTTTCTTAGTATAAATAGTTCAACTAATCTGTGCGCGCGGCGCCATGTGTGCGTGCGCTGTAATTATACAGCTTCAACTTGTGTGGCAGTTATCATCCGAGTACAACACAAATTAAAGCTGTATAATTACAAGCGCACGCACACATAACGCCGCGCGCACAGATGAGTTGAACTATCTGTAATAAGTTTTATTAGTTTTGAGTCAGATTCCCAATTTCAAGGATACCTTCAACGATCAAAGTTATATTTTTAAATTGTTAACGAAAAATAAAAAAAAAACAAATTCATAAAGATAGTTTTATTTATTCTAATTTTTAAAAAAAATTAAGCCTAGCAATTCAAAAATTCAACATTTTAAAGTCATTTATTCAAACTAGGCTGAGAATCAGCACTTTTCGAAAGTCAAAATTACATAAGACAGTACCCCAAAACGTCCACCCTTCACCACTTCCAAGTGCTTTAGCTGGGAAGAAGAAGTGGCGTAACAAACTCCCCAGCAGCACAGCTGTCTGTTCAGTTAGACAAAAAAAATATTCTATATAATAAACAAAATTACGCAACACAAAACATAATTTAAATGATAAATTAATAGCCATATCACTAGCTAGCCCACGCCAATATACCAACCAAAAACATCGAGAACTATACTCAGGTAGAAATAAAAATAACTAAACGTAAACAATATCTGAATAAAAGCCTTCAGGCATAAAGGGCGTGCCCACTTACATATAGCTGACTAGAAGTTATAATTGATAAACTAGAACCATCGAGGTAAAATAAATAATTGTCGAGGTCGCAAGTTAACGACATATTGCAATACAACTCATTAAAAAAAACATTGTAATGAGTAGATTATGTCAACAATAAATTAAAAGTAAATTAAAATGAATTGACTTATAAAGTAAAATTATAAACAATCTTAAAACCTGTCAGTAAGTAAGCTGATTCTGGAGAAAGAAAATTTAAACATTGTCTTCAGTTAATCACAGCGACCAACTAGAACCTAGCTAATGACCTCCCAAATCCCTGAAAAAATTGTGTCGGTCCATGCGCCAAACACCCTGTATATTGCCTAATATATAAGATGTTGGCGAAGATGATATTGTGATGCCACTGTGATGATACCGATATCTTTGAAAAAATCTCTCAGAGAAACTCTGGCACCTAGCTGGCAATTTGCGCGAACAGCTCGTTTTTGAAGGACAAATATAATTAAATGTTGAATATCAGCAGAAGCTCTAAAAATATTATTATTATTAAAACCTTTCATAATGATACATGATATATGAATGTGCCAGACTTTCTCTGAGAGGTTTTTTCAAAGATATCGGTATCCTCAGAGTGGCATCACAATTCATCTTCGCCAACATCTTATATATTAGGCAAAATATACACTTAAACACTAATAACAATTCACAATGTTAACACTAGAAGTAAGGATAAACTACGTGTTCCCTTTCACCAGCTTCATAACGTTCATAACTCATTTGTTGGGCTTGGTATAACCTTTTATAACAAGCTACCCTCTTCTTTGCTAGATTTGCCTTTTAATGCGTATAAAACTAAACTAAAGTCCAACCTCTGTTCAAAGGCATACTATTCTATCAACGACTACTTAAATGATAAGAATAGTTGGTAGCTATGATTAACTGAGATTAACTCAAGACAATGTTTAAATGTTATATGAGTTTATATAATTGTTTATAATTTTACTTTAAGTATACCTAAGTCAATTTATTTTAATTTTATTCTAATTTATTGTTGACATAATCTACTCATTACAATGTTTTTTTTTTAAGAGTTGTATTGCAATACGTAGTTAGCTAGCGACCTCGACAATTATTTATTTTACCTCGATGGTCCTAGTTTATCAATTATAACTTCTAGTTACAGCTATATGTAAGCGGGCACGTCCTTTATGCCTGGAGGCTTTATTTTCTTTTTTAAATATTGTTTACGTTTAGTTGTTTTTATTTCTGCTTGAGTATAGTTCTCGATGTTTTTGGTTGGTATATTGGCGTGTGCTAGCTGTCTTAGGGCAATTAATTTATAATAAAATTTAAATTATGTTTTGCGTAATGTAAAAATCTTGCATACTATTGTATAGAATCATTTTTTTTTCTAACTGAACAGACAGCTGTGTTGCTGGGGAGTTTGATGCGGCACTTCGTCTTCCCAGAAAAAGCACTATAAAGTGGTGAAGGCTGGGCGTTTTGGGGGACTGTCTTATGTAATTTTGACGTTCGAAAAGTGCTGATTCTCAGCCTAGTTTGAATAAATGAATTTTGAATTTTGATAAGGGTCAGAGTAAATGAGAGTATGTTATGATAATGTTTGAAGTGAAATATTTAGAAAGCAAAGTTTAAAGTTTTCATTTCAACATAAATATTTCTGTTCAAACTACTTCGTGACAACTAAGTATAGTCCTAGCCCTAGAGTTGTGCTTTATGTTCCATAGTTGGAAACAATTAATATTAATTTCAAAGGCTTATAAAGACTTGAAGACTAACTCTTACAATTTTCAAAGGCAAACAAGTTATATTCTCTTTAGGGCTTTCCTTAATCATTGATAGATTGGAAGTTTATTTTCGAATATTTATAAGTGTACGGCCAGATTGGTGAGTTATTAACTGGTGGACAGTGTGCTATTAAACTATTCGCGAATGACGATTATACTGAGTACTTATTAGAGATAATAGAAGATAATATAGTTAGCTAAGATCTGTAGAAGTCAATCCGAGCTAGTAGATACTACACAGTTGAACTAGCTGAATTTGAAATTAAATAGTGTACAAGGAACCAACAACTATAATATTCTAATAGCCACTAGTTTCTAGTTCATAGCACTCATTTTGACTGCGCCTTTACCCTCACCTAAGCTTAATTCCTTTTTGAATCTACATTAAATAATGTAGATTTGGCGAGGTCGTGATTTTTCCATTTGGAATTTCTCTGTAACAGCCCGGAGTCTGGATTTGTGCCCGGTTGATGGCAGTAGGCTCGACCCCTATTACATGGGACTCAAACATAACTTGCGACATGTGGGTGTACTACAGGTACTCCTCTGCCAAACCTTTCGGGGAAACAAGACGTGACCTGTTTGTTGACTATACGACTGATCTAATTAGTAAGCTGAGAACTTAGTAGCACGGACGCGTAATGACGCGTAATGTGAGTCTCATGTATGTGACATAGAACATAACGCTCCAGTTACACGACACAAGTTTCTTGCCTGTGGCCATACAAAGACATGAAGCAAAAACATGGTTTGCATCGTCTTAACAGTCTTTGGACTTTCATAGTTACTTCTTAAGTTAGTTATAAGGGATGTATTTAATCGCACTTTAAAGATGAAAATAGCTATAAAATTGTATATCAGGATTTTAAAATAATAATCCATCTATAGTTTAATATTATCACTTTAATAAACTTGAACCAAATTTACAAAATAAATATACACTTTAAAGTAATAATTTCATAAACAACACCGAAAACGTATTTTTTTCTATAATTCTAGTCGATTTTTCGTAGGGGGTCACAGTTCTACCCAATTTTTTTTTGCGAGTTAAATGAATAGTTCATAGTTCATTCAATTAGTTTTTAAGCTAAGCATATGGAAAAAGCAAAAGGCATATGGTATAAGACTATGCAAAGTGAGCCTCCTCGAATTCCTTGGTTCGCTGAAAGTTATGCAAAGAGGTCGTATGTTGTTATGGCACATAGATTACGTTCTGGTCATTATCCATTCAGGAAATTTGGACACCTAATGGAAACAGTCGAGTCCCCTAATTGCCAAGTGTGTAATAGAGTTGAAGATGTCCAACATTTGCTGGTGGAATGTGAAAAGAACAGAAGAGAGAGGGAGATAGTGATGCGGGAGTTAAAAGTTAATATGTTTGATGTTGGGGCTTTCATTAGAATATTATCTACACCTAATTCGGGAGAAGCGAAACTAATTTATGAAATGGTTGCTGCATCACTATTTCCTTCGCTTACGCAAGAATAGTACTAATAATATTATAATTATGTGTAATAATTAATTAGATTAGGGTATGATGAGGCGCCTCAAATAAAAGCCTCTAAATAAAAAAAAAAAAAAAAAAAACTAACCATATTTATAGTGGAAACCATTATTTTTATAGTTTCTTCAATTAATTTTAAAGCTAAACATTTTAAAGTGCGAAACATTATTTTTAAACTGTGTATATTCTCCGTTAGTTAACTTATGGTATGCCACAGGCAATGAAATTATATCGTGTAAATCAGGTTTAAAGACCCACCGTAGCTACTGAACAAACCGTTTAGTGAACGTGTCTCAGCACAACTTGGGAAAGGTAAACTGAACTCTGATCTTTGCCTTACGCTCCTTTTTGATTTCCATTTTATTGTATTTTAAATGACTGTACATACTGAGATGTATGGAAGAGAAGGACGTTATACTTCGACCTCGAATAATTTAGGGTAGAGACACCATATGATCTAGTACACACCTATGCAGATTGGATTGTGTGTAAGAGGTGACTACTTACGGTTAACGGGGAGGCGTCATTTAAAATTACTACGTTTTTTGCTAATTGCAGTGCTGTTTTGAGTTGTATATTGATCTAAATTCTATTTAATAAGCGGCATTTATGTTAAAAAATATTTTAATTTATTAGTAACTTACAAAAAAAATTAAATCATTCAAAATATCAATAAATAGCTCTCAAAATTATATTACATAGCAATCGTTGTAAAACCCGCAATATTGACTTAATAATGAGTGAGTGGTCTAAGGTAGTAATATCTAGTATAAAATGTAAAAGCCTCTTCTTTGTCAACAGTGGCGCTGTGCACAGAAGCCTGAAGGTTCGTCGAGTGACTACGAGTTGTACCACGAGCCACATAAACGGTGTTACTTACAGGTTTGTATTCAGAGTAATAAACCTCTAATATAGATTTAGCCCGGAAACATTCGCCTTGATATAGCCTCCGTAAAAAAGCAGGTTAAGGCATTTGCCTTAACCTGCTTTTTTACGGAGGCTTTTTTTTTTTTTTGGCTTTTTTTGGCGGCATCTACATCGCCACATGCGAACTACGCATCAAAGACTCCGTTCTTCAGGTCACAAAATCCTGCATCGCGCAAACAGAGTTTACCGCGTGATTAGCATATATATATCTTCCCTGACATCAATCGTCAGGCAGTTGCCCACCAGACAATATACCCGTCTGGTCGGAGTATCCTCCCTTTTCTATAAGAGGATGAGTGAACTTTACACCCTGTTCCTCATGCCTCTATACATCTATTATTAAAAAAAAATATAGACTAATCCTTCATATTTGGGTGTCAAATATGTAGTTCTATTCCAATTTTTTCGGTCTCTGCTGTCTCCACTTATTGGTGCTTATTTACCTACATAGATACAATAGTTTAGTTTAGAGAGGCTCGTGGCAAAATAATAACAGCCGCACTGGTCTTTCGAAGGTCAAGCTACGGTTGCCGTAGGTGGTTCGTGGATGAGTGACCATTCATTACATAGCGAGACCGTGCTTTGGAAATCACTTTAAGCCGTTGATCCTGGCTGTCATTGGTAGATATGTTTCAGTCGTTACGGTTTGTTGTTTAAGGATTACCAACGAGATACATTACGATGATTAATATGTTTTAAAATAATAAAACTTGTATAATATACCTACATTATCCTGTAATGCACACTCAATTATAGGTAACTACAGCTTACACAGAAGCTAAAAAATCTGACAATCAATCTTACCAAGGGGTGTTGTGTTACTCAGTAACTGGGTTATGGGGGACTGGGTCAGATAGGCAGACGCTCCATGTAAAATACTGGTATTCAGCTGCATCCGGTTTAACTGGAAGCCGACCCTAACATAGTTGGGCATAGGCCAGGCAGGTTGATTGAGATACGATAGTTTAGTCTGATAAAACCTCTAAAGCTGCGCGACGCAAAACGTTAAAATCGCTCAAGTAGCGGGCGCTGACAGATGCCGCGATAAGAATATGCCGGCGCGCACAAAAAATGCTGTCCTGCTGTTTCTATTGGCTCTAGGCACACAATGTAAACTGTGTTGTGTTGTTGAATACATAGAGCATCATATTATGTATAAACAATGCTCGTAGGACGAGAATCGTATTTGTAAACAAAATGTTATTATCAGATATGGCGGGAAAAACGTGTTTGTTCCTGTTTCATGGCTATTTCTGATAAAACTACTGTTTCAATTTACAGGAAACTTTGCAAGTTACAAAATGAATAGATAAGTAATCTCATCATATTATTGAAACTCAAACTTCATAGCGCGCGGAGCCATTTTTGTGAGTTTGCGTACTATTACGCGTAACTTTGAAAATTCACATCCGAGTTACAGTGACTAGTTTCATATAAAAAATGTTACTAGAATACTATATAAACCTTTATTGACGGATATCTACCCCTAACTCGTAAAAATATACCACTAGAATTGTATAGTGATAAGATTTCCTTGAAGAGGGATTCCGATTTCTTTCGCAGACGTGGCGATTGTCACTGAGTGAAGAATGTGTCACTTTCAACTTTTTTTTTAGTTTTCCCTGTTAATATTTTTGGTAGTGAATCATTCAGTCGACGAGAATATCATTCTCCCCATAAACTAAAATTCCGCCCGCACTCTTATCGGTATTATTGGCCAATTAACTACTTTCCTGTTGAACTTATTTCTGCTTGAATGTTTTCAAACTGTGCTTTATGTAATACTAGCTGCGCCCCGCGGTTTCACCCACATAAGTTTCGATCCCGTGGGAATATCGGGATTAAAATAAAATAAATAATAATATATATCGTTTATTTATCAAAAGGGGCACATTTACAATAAGTATCTTAATAATTAAAATAGAGCACATTTGCTTAATTGCCTGAACTAGGTTGAACCTGTGCTTCAGGCTAGGAAGTGCATAAATACTATATGTAATAAATTAACATGGAGTTTAAAGTATATAAACTAAAATAAAACTAGGTCAATCAAAGTAAAGTGGCATGTTAGCGATTCTATTTGCAGACAACAAGTAGATCTTCTGTCTGTGCATAATCTATGGTTAGTAAATATTTAAGTATAATTTTTTTACAGCTAAAGTAATTTAAATTATAAATACTAAGTTTTCTATTTAATCTATTGTACAGAAATGGGCCTAAGAATGTAAAAAATCTTTCTACAAAGACATGTTTTGAGGTTGCATTTGATGTGCATACTATATCATTCCGTCTCTTGTTAGTATTGTCAGCGGTGTAGGTAAGCATGGTGTGCTGTTTTAAAACTAAGTGCATAATGAAAAGTTGGCGAACAGTCAGCACGTTGCAGGATTTATATAGCAGATCTGTGGGAAAAAAAAAAGGGATGGAAGTTTGCTACCTTTAAAATTTATCTCTGAGCTCTTTCAAGAGGAAGTAGATTGGTTTTTGGTGCGCCACCCCATGAAGTGATGCAGTATTGAATTATAGATTGACATAGGGCCAAATAAACTTGTGTGATTAATTTTGAATCTGCAAATGTTCGCAATTTTTTTAAAACATATATTAATTTGCGCACTCTTTTAACTAGACTTTCAATATGTTTTCTGAAAGACAGTGTGTCATCCATTATTACCCCGAGGTATTTTATGCTGCTCGATTTGAGGATAAAAGGGCAATTACACATGACTGAACGATTTCCACATTGATGGGCATATAGATGAGGGTTAGTAATGTAAAGTTGAGGCTCGCGCATGGAGAAGTGAATGTATTTTGTCTTGTAAATTGCTATGTAGCCAATTAGTCACAGTATTAAAACCTAGTTGAGCAATTTGGAACAGTTCGCTACTGGTTTTAGCGGTAAATAATAACGCCGTGTCGTCGGCATAGGATATTATTTTGCCTTCTTTAATATTCAGATTACACAAGTCATTAATATAAATCAGGAATAGCGTAGGGCCCAGAATACTTCCCTGGGGAACACCAAAACCAGTACTTTTCTGCTCATCGCTCGTAATATTGTCTATTCAAACACATTGGTATCGGTCAACTAAGTAGTCCGTAAATAGTTTCAACGGCGTTCCCCTTATTCCTATGGCCTCTAATTTGTTTAGAAGAACGGAAACAGACACCGTGTCGAAGGCCTTGGCTAAATCAAGGAAGACTCCCAGGGTCTGGTTACCTTTGCCGAGTTCTTCTGAAATATAATCGGTCAGGGTATGCACCGCATCGGCTGTGGATAATTTGGCTCTAAAACCAAATTGTGCAGGGGTTAAGAAATTATTTTTTTCTAGCTAGTTAACTAGTCTACTGTTTATAATTTTCTCTAATATTTTTGATATTGAGGGGAGTAACGATATTGGCCCATAATTATTTACTAAGTCTTTACTACCAGATTTAAAGACAGGGATTACAACTGCCTTTTTAAGACAGCTAGGGAAAATTCCTTTGGATATACAGATTCGAAATATATGCGTTAAGGGAGGTACTAAAATATGCTTAAAAAGTTTAAGGATCTTATTACTTATATTATCCCATCCAATTGCACAGTCATCTTTTAGTCCAGAAATAATTCTGGTTATTTTGTCTTCGTCAGTGTCCAGCATAGCAAAAGATTTCAGGTTACATGTATTGCTTGATTTTTGGAAAGGTGGTTGGTGTTTCGGAATCTGTTCAGCAAAAGTTTTCCCAACATGGATTAAAAGTATTATAAATGTGTTAATCCAGGTTATAAACTATCTGTGTGAAAAATTTATCCAAATCCGTTCAGTAGTTTTAGCGTGAAGAAGAGACAAACATGCACACTCACTAACTTTCGCCTTTATAATATTAGTGTGACTAGCTGAGCCCCGCGATTTCACCCACATAAATCTCGATCCCGTGGGAAAGTCGGGATAAAATGTGTCAAATTTCATCCAAATCTGTTCAGCCGTTTTAGCGTGAAAGCGTAACAAACAAACAAACCCACTTTAGCATTTATAATAATTATTAGGTCTTTACCTATGAAATTGGAGATTTGTATGATAATTTTAAAATATAAACATTTTGGTTTTTTATTTTATTTCAGCTAATCAAAGTACTGGCCCAAATTATCTATACAATTTTGCCATTTTGATGGCAGTTTG
This sequence comes from Xanthia togata, assembly GCA_963853775.1. NCBI lineage: Eukaryota > Metazoa > Arthropoda > Insecta > Lepidoptera > Noctuidae > Xanthia > Xanthia togata. Next base: position 1,853,267 of record OY970797.1, on the reverse strand, counting down.
TTTATCCCTTTACTGTAGAAGTCTGCCGGACGGGAGGCGATGAATTCAGCGAAAGCGTTTTGTACTGCCTCTCCACAGTGTTTTATAAAGCCCGATTTTCGGACATCCCATTTTTATTGAAAAACCAGACAGAAATGATCATTTAAATGCAAGATTTTGTATCCCCATTAAGCTACTAAGTCTAGTTTCTGAGTGATATTTTTTTGAAAATCGATCAAATTGTATTTCGATTTTCAGAAAAAACAAAATTACATTTAAACTAAGCGTCATAGAAATAACGATGTTAGGTACATTGATGGCACATTTTATGCCGAGTATTTTAGTGCATAAATGAACCTCGTAACTTTGCTTGATCCAGATAAATATATGTGTTTTTCGGTTTTTAGTTTTTCCTAATTTTCTCGAAAATTCCGTAATTTCGGGAAAAGTTGTTTATACTGAAATTATTTCGATAACTTCTCCAACACACCACATAAATTTCACATCCCAATTCCATGGAAGTTGGAAACCACAACGATTTTATGTTTTATCTTTTTGTTTTATATTTTTTTTTGTTTTTTTTTATTTTACCTCGTTAGGGCTGTCAAAATCTCAGATTTTTATTTATACCCGGATTTTATATAACTTTTCCAAAAAATATATCTACCTTGTAGTAAAATCGGTGGTTTGGATTATCTGACGTGAAGAAGCCAGGATACCAGCTTGGTATCTAAATAAAATATTATTCATCGATGTACGTTAAGAAGCATATTCAGGCATTTTGTGTTACTTAAGTTTTTTTGTAGTACGTACTAAATACTGCTAAATGACAAGCAAAATCCACATAATGCAATAGCAATAACATAAGCTAAAGTACCTCCACGCGGTGAAGGCGGTAACAGTTTCTACTGGCTAAAACTCCTATAAATATTTTTAACTTGGCCACCAGCTATGCCTTTGGGCTTATGTTGTTTTTGTTTGTCTATTAATATCTATTTGTCTACAAATTCGGCGATTTTTGTAAACAAATCGCCTTTAAATATGTAGAAAATTATGAATGGCATCCGATGACAGTAACTATACATAAAATATTGGTGCATGGGGCTGCAATAATTAATTCAACATCGCTTCCCATTGGAATGCTCTCAGAGCAGGCGTTGGAATCAAGAAATAAGTTTTGGAGAAGCGACCGTGAGCACCACTGCCGAAAAATGGACAGGGTTAAAACGATGACTGATTTATTTCATAGGGCCTTGGAGTCATCCGATCCTGTAATCTCCCATGCTCACCTGCGGCAAAGACAAAAAAAGCAATGTAAAATTCCTTTGTCTGCAGTCGCAATTACATTGCTAAAACCTCTACCAGACCCGAACATGATGGAAGAGCTTACCAATGCTGACGAAACTGAAAGTTACGATGCAGAAGAATGTGTGGTGCTTTGCAACGAAAAAGTTATAGAGAGTGAGGTTTGACTTAAATAATCGGACACATCAAAATCGACAGCAAAATTTGAAAAAGAATTAAATTCAAACTTTATATGCACTTGATTTGCTATTTATTTTGAATTCTACCTAAAAAAAACAAATGAAGTAAACCTAAAGGGGAATTTTAACTTGATATTTCTCGTAAGAAGTTGGTAGAATCGTCACAGCGGTAGTTCTTCGGACTCTTTTTTTCTTAACAAAATTGTTTATATGTATGTATTTATCAATTATATTATATTCCTCTCTGTTTCTCTTTTTTAAGTTGTACCCGCCATGTTGTTTCTGAACTACCATAAGGTCAACTGGTAGAAAATGCGTAAGGCATTAAGTCCGCCTTTGTACAATGTTTTTTACTTGTGTTTATAGTTTTTAACAAATTGTAATAAATAAAAATATTATTTTGAAAGGTCTCGGTAGGCTGCTAGTAAACTGATTCACGTTATGTTTGTCATTCTGTCTACGGAACTTTTACATTTACGAAAAATTTAATCCACAAAATTAGGATAAAAAAAATTGACAACCCTAACAAAAATAGTTAAATTGGAATAACTTCTGACTTCCATGGATTTGGGATGTCATAATTATGTGGTCTATTGGGGAAGTAAATAGAATTATTTCTGTATAGATAACTTTCCCGAAACGGCGGGATTTTCGAGAAAATTAAGAAAAACTAAAAACCGAAAAACGCGTATAAATCTCGATGTAACAATGGTGCGATTTATGGACTAAAATACTCTACATAAGATGCGACATCAATGTACTTAACATCATTATTTCGTATCACGCTTAGTTTAAGCGTAATTATTTTTTTTCTTAATATCCGGATGGAAAAATTACGATTTTCAAAAAATTATCACTCAGAAACTAGATTTGGTAGCTAAATGGGGATACGTAATCTCGCATTTAAATGATAATTTCTGTCAGGTTTTGCAAAAAAAATGCGATGTCCGAAAATCGGGCTTCATAAAACACTGTGCTCCCCGAGAGCACAGTGTTTTATGAAGCCCAATTTTCGTGAAAATTTTGTTGAATTTTTTCCCACTTAATTTTTTTTCTAAAGGAGATTGCCCGATTTGTAAGGAAAGTTGGGTCCCACTGGAAAATTGTTGTTCCCTGAAGATTTTTATTTTAAATAATAGTAAAAACATAGTATTTTCATAATCAGAAACCATTTTTCATTTATTCACCCTGGTTCAAGAGATATCATTGTTTTTCTGTTGTAGCACTAAGAGTCAAATATCTCACAAAGAACAGCATTATTAAGAGTCAAATAACTCACAAAACTTAATGCACTCCAGGAACTTAATAGCTCAACTCGGTAGTAGCAGAAAAAGCACGTATCGTAAATAATAACTAAGTAAAAGATTACGGAATTCAAAACTCAAAGTAATTAAACAAAGCAATGACGCACGTAACGAACCACAGAACATACGTAAGTATCTCTATGTAGTCTGTGCACAGAACGAAGTCTGACGGAAGTCTGCGAGTTCTGTGACATGCACAAGTAAATGTTGCCAGATATTTTTTTTTATAATTTATTAATAAATCGTTATAGATCAATCGATAAAAACTACTTTTCTACTAAGGAGTTATCTTTTCTGAACATTTATTATTTATCAATGAGTATTATGAGTTTAAGCAACCTATTATTGTCATTGTTCTATCGGTTTTACTCGCATCGACTATGAGAATTGTTTATTTATCCAATAGTGTTCGTCATCAAGAATACTTTACATAAACTCATATTTGGCGTACACGTATTGTTGTTCATTTCAGATATATATGGTACAATAATACGTATAAAAGGACAGGGATAACATCATTCTATCTCATCGTCCTAAAACAAAATACTAACACAGTGTAGCGTTGAAGTTGTCAAATGTTGAGATCTAATTGAGATGTAAACTGCCCATAGGTTATATATAATTAAATAAAAAATAATAGTTTTTTTTTATTATTTAATATCGTTTTATTTAATATCGATTAATCAATTGATTAAAAGATAGCTTTAGTTATTAAATTCGTTGATACCTGGCAACTTTTTTTTGTATGCCAATCAAACCACAGACTACATTGAATCAAACGGATGTCGACGCAATGTTTAACTATTAATTAACTTTATCTTTATTCCCAGGGTGAAATAAATTGTATAAAAAATACCCTGTACACAAAAAAAATAGTTATATTTTTTGGTTATTATTAAAATCAGGCACCCGATACCACAAAAGGGACCTGCTCCGTGGCAATCTCCTTTGAAAAAAGTAGAATTCTGTTGGGGCAAGGTCCGGTGAGTACGGTGGGTAATGGAAAGCTTCCAGGTGTAACTCTTGTAGCTTTGCGATGGTCTGTGGAGAAGCAATGGGGAAGAGCGATTGAAAAGTCTTGGTTGTTGAATTACGAGCTTCTCCATCAATGTTTGCAATTCTTGGCAATAGACATCTGCGGTCACTGTTGTGCCATTCGGTAGAAAGCTGTGATGTACAAGTCAGGCACTGGTCCACCTGACAGTCACCATCATCTTCCTATGAGTAATCTTTTTTTTTAGCACACTGATTAGGTGCCATACCCGGGTCCACCCACTGAGACGAACGCTTACGGTTGTCGTACAGGATCCACTTTTCATCGCAGGTAACAATTCGATTAAGAATTACCTCGTTTCTATGCCGATTCAGTAGTGCTATGCATGCTTCTACGCATAAATCTCGCTGTTGGTAGCTTAGTTCGTGTGGCACCCACTTATCTAGCTTTTTTATCTTTCCGATTTGAAGCAAGTGCTTTAATGTTGTTTTGACACTAACTCCAAGGCCCGCAGCAAGCTCAGCCGTAGATTGAGTTGGATCCACTTCCACTATCACCTTCAATTCGTCGTTGTCGACAACGGTTACCGGCCGACCGCGAGGCTCCTTCTTCAACTCAAAATTTCCAGATTTAAAACGATTGAACCAATAATGGACCGTGTTTATGCAAGCAGTGTTAGGCCCGTACACGTCGTTAGTGTTTCGTGTTGTTTGCGCAGCGATATTTCCACGTAGGAATTCATATTCGAAAATTGTACGAATTTTCAGTTTATCCATGGTGCCAAAAACTACCACAATGACACAAAAACAAAAAACTATCTAAAAATTAATGACTGAATTTGAAATTAAATTAGCACGTCTTTCGAATAAAATTCATTTGAATTCCAAATTACGTGTCAATATAATTAAATGCCACAGATAATTAAATCTGAAACTTCTGGTTATAGAATCTCCAATTACATAGGTAGGTAAAGACCTATTATTAGTTAGAATAGCATAGTATGTAATATTTGCTTCGCTGACCTCGCAAATAAAACTAGCGAGCATCAAACAGTATCTTATTATGTTTGATGGTCTCCTTTGTAATTACTGTGAAAGTTCAGACTCAAGGCTACTCGAAGGTTTTATTAGTCTAGGTCGCTAGACGACACCTGATAGCGAGATTGCCAAGCATTACCTTCCTCAAGTACTTTTTAACGGTGATGAACATAATATTCATTCATACAGGTATCTTAGAATACCGAAGCTTACTTACAAAAAAAAAATGTGGATAGGTACCTACACTTAACAAACGAAATTCAGCTAAGTCAGAAGTACTAACATGACATAACACCAACATTTGTACACCTTTTTTTTTTTTTTTTTTGGGTGGGAAATCATCAAATGACGTCTCCCGCTCTGGGTGGAGCGGGAGGGCGTGTCAGACTCTTACTGACTAAAACCCACCCGTGTTCCTTCTGTTGCCTGTGTAATGCCAGGGGGCCACGGTATCCCTTTCGGACTTTCCCGCAACCCCGGCAGGCAATGGTCTCATCGGACCCCTTCATTCGCTGATCACACTAATATTATAAAGGCGAAAATTTGTGAGTTTTTTATCCCGATAATCCCACGGGATCGAAACTTATGCGACTGAAATCATGGGGCGCAGCTAGTACTTCATAAAATATAGCTTGATCTCTGTGACAGCAGTCAGTAAAATCACCGCCTATAAAGTCCTGAATTTCATAATAGTACTATTATGAAATTCAGGACTTCATAGGCGGTCTGTACTGACAGTAACATTCAATGAACATACGAAAACTACCTTTTGGAATGGGCGACAAGTATCAATTATTATTATTTTTTTTTGTAAAACTTTTGACGTTCAAAAGTGCCTTTTTTGTGCCTACATGAAATATATATTTGGCTTTGACTTTGAAAATGTCATACTTTATGGGCATGCCGACCTAATGAATGAATTCCTACCCTAGGAATATCAGTTTGTCATATGTTGCAGAGATCAAGCTATAAATGCAATTCGTTTTTTCGTTATGTTCGCAATAAACGTTTTGATTTTGACTTTGCTTTGAAATTCAAGAAAACATTATTTTAATAAAAAAAATGCCTACTAGGTCTTCCGTTACACGTGTACATTTACAAAATATGATACTGAACCAAAGATTGACAACAATAGGATAACACATGCTTAATCCACACTGAAAAAAACATGTTTTTGTTATGAAATCGCGGGAATATCCGCCTTTGTAATCACATCTAAGGCCTTATCTGTTAACTTACCCAATCTTCTATTGAAGATTAACCAGTAAGCATCCCGATTCTTATATACGAGTTGCAAACAACAATAATCTCGAAGAAACTGGAGCTACTTAAGGTGTTCTCCAAGATAAAAGTACTGAAAGTAAGCTCAGAAACTTTCTGCATTCACGAACAAAGTTTTATTTGATACATCACGTTAAGTTTTGCTTTATCTGGGAAAATTTATTTTCGTTTATCCATATAACTGCTGTCACAGTTACCGTATAGATAACCACTTTCTTAAAATCAATATCTCCCTAGGGGTATTTTGACAATACCTTTTATTATCTTACATGAACAAAAATCTAGACCATAAACATCCATAAATAAATGCTGATGTGTGCCAAGCGGTGTTCCCCTGTTTCGCATACAGAAATTTTATAGAATTTAGTTTCGCAGCAAATGTTTCATAATAATATATTTTGGCCCTTGTATTTTTATTTCGAATATTATCGTTTTAACGACTATTTACTTGAATAAAAGATATTTCACAGAAACACAATTTAATGAATTTTATAGTCACATTTTTTTATTTAACAAACTTATCAAACAGTAGAAGTATTTTTTAACGAATATTGTTTTTTCGGTATATTTTTCTATGGTATTTTATTTCAACGAAAATGTAAAAATAGACGTAATGCTATACACATTTTTTTAAAATAAATATGGGTAAAATGTCAATGTTCAAAACATCGAAAATTTTAATACCGATTGTATTGAAATACCGAAAATTGTTATACCTGTAAGCTTTTTATGGCTAAGATTGAAATACAGAGTGATATAATTGATAAATCAATAATATAATTTCCAATCTACCTACATTTTTTCCACTCATACTACCCATATCAAAGTGTGTTCGATATTACAACTATGTAGTAGTTTAGTATTTTAACGTAAATATAAGGTCCCATTAAAATTAATGGACAAACTTTTAGAAATAATTCAGACCACCAAAATACGGACAATGGTAAAAAAATAATAAGAAAAACGCATTAGATGCTTACAAGAGAAATAAATCAGTTAACGAAAATGCACTAAAAATGTTGATTACCCAATGCAATTTATTATTTATGGTCAAAATAAAATCACTTTAATCACTGTTTTTTTTTTTTGCTTGGATATCTTTTGTTAGACGTGTTAAAACTTCTATTTTAATGGGACCTTGTATAATGAAAGTGAATATATGATCGTTAGGAAAAATCTTAATCTTTTCAGTAAAAGAGGTGAAAGACACAATTATAGTACTAGAAATAGGGACCAATTAGTTCAATCGGGTTTCAGACTGGCTAAAGTAGACTCATCTTTCATGGGGTACTGTTTAAAATGTTGCAATAAAATACCTTCCCATATACTACAACTAAATGAAACGAAATTTAAATCTTGTATAAAACGCACACTATGCTGCCAGGCATATTATAAGCTTGGCGATTATATCGCTGACAAAAATGCTTGGCTTAACGCTGGTCCAGCTCCACAAGGGCGCATAAACTAATTGATTAGCATTCAAAAATATTGTTGGAATTGCTGAAGATTGCAAAAACTATCTTTGAATTGTATAACTTCAATCTCTTTTTTTTTATTGTATAATTGCATAGCACATGTGTGGGCACTGTGACCATGTTCCTTCTATAAAGCTACCATTTACTGGGTACGTCTTTCATTGACTTGATATGCCCTGGCGGCTAAGAGTATGTCATGCTCACTCAAATGTCTCGCTGGTGGTGGCGTGTGTGTTGGATCGTTGAGTTCCCTTCAAAATGGTTGAGCTAAATGGTGCTGATCCATGCGTCATGTTCGTGAACGGGCGCCATCAGTAGGGACTGGTCATCTCTTATCTGCCACGGCTTATTTTAATTTTTGAATTGTTTTATTTTTGATTTTTTATTACGGACGCTTTTTACGTACACGTCTTTCTACATTGTTCTCACGTGTATAATTTCAACATGAATGATGTAAACAATATTTTGTAAGAATATAATTTTTTTTAAAAGAGTGTCCGTGGAGTTTCTTGCCAGTTCTTCTCCATAGGAACCTACGCTTTGGAATGGGCAACTAGCTTCATATTTCTGACTGACTGACTCCTTGACAATTCAAAAGTGCCTGTAAATGGTTTAATTGAAATAAATGCTTTGAGTTTGAGTTTGAGTTAGTTGTACCTACACATGGCTGCACATCAAGCTATACATTTCCAGACTCCGACAGTGAACCGCTTTCATGAAACTACTTATACGAGTACTACTGTGTGTTATAAATTATAAAATAGTCCAAATAAAATTATATTTAAAGGTGTGCTGAAATCTGTAGCCAATATTATTAAAACACACTTTGTTTTAATAATATTGGCTACAGATTTCAGTTTTATATGCATTTATTACGCGTGGTATTGTAATTTTGTTATAGGAGTTACAAATACTTTTGAATTCATACCTTTGACATAATACATACCATTTTGTCAAAGGTATGAATTGAAATGTTTAGAAACTGTCACCAGATAAAATGTTTTCTTGGTGATAAGTTTTATGTATATTATCCAAACAGTATGAGGATAAGAATATTTGATTTGTTATTAAATGATATTATAATTATAGGAATATTCACCTAAAACCTTACACTTAATGCTCTTATCTTTCGTACTTGTCGTATACAGTCTGATTTCATTCATTGCCACTTACACTCACTCTGTATTTTACATTATATTTAACAAACCCTCACACTATCACTTAACTTTCATACACACAGATGCTCACATTCAACATTCAAATTCACATTTACACACCTTTATACTCACAGTAGTCACAGTAACACTCCTTAGTATTAACACTCACACACCCCCATTTTCACATTTACACACCTTCATAGTCATAGTCACATTCACACATTTGCATGCTTCTTGTCTAGTTTTAATTTTCTCTTTTATTTTAAATCGACTGTTTTTATGACACTTAAAACAAGTAATTTTATGTTAATATTTTAAGTTTTGGAAGAGCGAAGTCTCTTAACACAGGCTTTTGCTTAAAAGGAGGTTCCAATCACTAGTTGTTAAATTTACTTGTAAAACAAATAAAACATTTTTCATTTCATTTTAATTTTCATTTCATTCAATTTTATTTGAAACAAAAAAATGTTTAATTGTTTTTCAAACTAAGTATTCTGCGTATTGATTAGGTATTATTTATGTAAAACGAAATTTTATAAAACTGTATCTATAAAACAACGTACAACCGTACCAAAGAGCTGGTCCTAAGTAAAACTTATATTACTACTACGAGTAATACTTATACTCATGAGAACTTTAATCCAATGAAAGATTGCCTACAAATTCAAATTTAGCCTATAAGTATTTCACGAAGGAATTTTACAGAAGACTGCTCACTACACTGGGTCATTGGCCAACCAGTCAGGTGACAAAGGTGTATTGTTCTCATCGCAAAGAATAAAGAGAAAAATCTTATAAGTGAAATTCCAAGTAGACAATAAATCTACATGTTTCAGAGAACAGAAGCAATTTCCATGAACAAAGTGTATAGATACCTACCTATACACTTTGGTACCTACCTATACTCTCCTTTCATAGGATTTGTTTGAGATTTTTGAGATCCACTAGACATTTCAATTTCAATGGGGAAGTAGGTACCTATTATTCAATATAATGTTATGAAAGGAGAAAATTGTGTAGTTGAGCCAACTAACCAATGCTGCAATGTAGGTAGATAAATAATTTACCAATGTAGGTCTGATAGTGTAGATGAATGCGTGTAGGAAGTCTTCAGAATAATAAATAATAATCGACTCACGGTTATATACTTGTAAAGTCCAGATTTCTCCAACCCAGACTCACAGTATGAATACACAATATTGTTTGGAAGGCGCTGAGGGTTAGTTATTAAGCACACATAAAGTTAATAGGCACAGCTGTATAAGCACCTAAGCACATTATAATTAAATAATCAGCAGCAGGATCACAAAACATAGCATAACACACGAGCAACAATAATTTAAATCAAAATGCAAACCAAAACGTGCATCAGGCGTCGTATGTAAAAATCTGGACTGGGCGCTGCTGCCGTTCCGCGCCTGCTTGCACGCACTACGACAACGACTCACCGCGATACATACATACAAGGATCAAATTAGGAATTTTATTCAAAATTGGAACTAACGTTTTTAATTATTAGTAATGTGAACGGCATTCTAATTCCAGTCTTAGAGCGCTTATTCTGAAAGTGGGCAACGTCGTAAATAGATGCGAAATATTTCGCTGTTTTGATTAATTGGGTAACGGTACTGTATGGAAATATGAAATGTGGCTAACTAGCGAACTAGAATCATCATTTCAGCCGAAAGACGTCCACTGCTGGACATAGGCCTCCACCAAGCACCACCACTTCGACCCGTTCTGTTTATTACTATTCTGTATTCGAACTAGAATATTAATAATGAATTGCAATTATAACACTGAATTAGATGTTGTAACCGTTTTAGGTGTAAAAAAGGCATTTGGCAAGTTTCCAAATACTTTTTTTACATCTAAAACGAAATATTCGGTGTTACGATATTAATTATTGCATTTCATAATCAATATTTTAGTTCACTAGCTAGTCACCTTTCATATTTCTATACAGTAATATTGCCAAATTAATCAAATCAGGTTAATATTTGACAGCTATTTGCGACGTTGCCAACTTTTAGAATAGACGCTTGTTAGAAAATGCGGTAAGCACTGTTAATGTATAAGTATTAACCAAATTAGCAAGCTTTGGATGTTAGAATGATTACCGGTTACTTAACGCGTATGGAAGTTCTAATGGATATGTTTTATAGGAAAGGATTTCATGAAATAAACCACAGAAAGACAAGGATATACGTCTATTTAATTAGAACTGTCAGTATTTAATCAGAAAGCTAGTTGTCCGTTTGCAAAACTAGGTCTTCATGGATAAGAAGGACAATGAACTCCATGGAAACAGTATTACAGTATTCTATCATCACATAACTTATATTTCCATAAAATATCGTTATCTCAAAAACAGTTAATTGATGTCTTGGACTATTATTCACAATAATTGCAATGTTATAAAAATAGCTATATTGGCAATAATATACCATACACAACAACATAATCATAATACGCAATAATTACGGTATATCGTATAACTTAGTGACACCTGAGCGGTCTATTCCTCACAACAACGGCACTAGGACCAACTGACTGAACATCTTCCAAGCGGCTGACTCGATACCGCCCCTGTGGGGGGCTTAGGACGTCGCTGGGGGGAGGACAGCAAGATGATAAAGGCTGGATCATTATTATTAAGGCAGTGTATAGAGTGCCGTTAGCGGCACTCTATCCCTATCGGTCGGTGGGTCGTCTTAGGGGCGGAGTTAAATTTTAAAAATTATCTAAAAAAAATACGATCCTTCTCGATCTGCCTCGTTGGTCTAGTGGTCGCAAGCGCTAGGTACTGCTGAGCATGAGGTCCTGGGTTCGATTCCCAAGTCGGGCAAAGTATTATTGGGTTTTTCCAACAGGAATTTCTCAGTAGTAGCCCGGAGTCTGGAAATGTGCCCGGTTGATGGCAATAGGCTCGCCCCCTATTACATGGGACTTAAAAATATAACTGGCGAAATGTGGGTGTACTACAGGTACACCTATGTCCAACCCTTCGGGGAAACAAGGCGTGATGTTATGTTATGTGTAAATACGATCAATCAATACAAAGGGCGGCGAGCTAACCTCAACCATAAAAAAAAAAAAACAAGTAACAGTGACAATGACAATGCAATGCTTACGGCACTTTCGCCGGACCGAGGCAGTGCCACTAGTATGCCGTCTGCGGCACTCTATACACTTCCTATTATTAATCGGGGAATTTAAAGCTACGGGCTCAGCATCGACGCAGGCTGGAGCATCATCGAGCAAGGGTCGCGTCGGTGTGACTCGATATCGTCATTACAATCTTTTTATTTTATTTATTTATTTATTTCCTTTGGAAGACTTACAGCTAAACAAATTAGAATAAGACATTGAAAATGTGACTGACAGAAAATTACAAGTCTTCGCTTATAGGTAACAGAATAATGATTTAAGAAATCTGTGAACAACACAGTACTGCCGACAAAAACAATAAATCGCCAAAGCCAAAATTATACAGTAGTAATAATTATTATGCACATAGATGAATACAATAAAGGTGGTTAACAAGCTACTCAGGCCAACATAATTTGGGCAGTATTAAGCATCACGTGAAAAAGTTAAGACTAAAGCACTTTCTGGCCGCGGACCCGCTTGTTGTAAAAGGATCGAAGTCATGCTGTACACACAAGTTATTAAAGCTTCTGCTTGCACGCACAAGGAATGAGTTCTGTCTATAGTTGGTCGAAATAAGTGGCACGCGGAGTGGTGGATTGGTCCGCTTTGACCTTCCGGGGACGTTGAAGTAAAATTTGGATAGAATTTCGGAACTGTTGATATTAATATTAAATGTCTTTAGTAAAAAAACAGAGTTGGAGATCTCCCGACGATTTATTAGGGGCAGTAAATGATATTTCTTACAGAGGTTTAGGTAATTTCCAGAATGATACGGTATTCTTTGGTGATAGCATAGGTACTTTATAAATCTTTTTTGAATGTTCTCTATGCGATCAATGTATTTGTGGTAACACGGATTTCATATTTTAGACGCGTATTCCAAGTCGCTTCTGACAAAAGTACAGTATAGAATTTTCAGGGTTTTGGCTTGTGTGAAGCACTTGGATAACCGCATTATGAAACCCAGTGATTTCGATGCCTTCTTAACAATTGCCTCTACATGTGATTCAAAAGTGAGTTTGGAATCACGATGGACTCCCAGATCACGGATGGAATTAGATCTGGGAAGTACTTGATCACCTAAAGTGTAAGATGCGGTTATGATGGAATGTTTTCGAGAGTATGTTATAACCGTGCATTTAATAGGATTCAGATCCAGTTTATATCGTCGACAGTACTCCTCCAAACGGCGTAGGTCGTCTTAAAGTACGAGTACTGTCGCGTCCCTCTGAGATGATACTGTGGTATAAATTTTCATATCATCAGCAAAACACAACAGTTGGGATGAGGTCATACAAGAGTCGATATCGTTGATGTAGATTATAAAAAGTAATGGACCGAGCAATGAACATTGGGGAACTCCGCTAGGGACAGGTACCCAACTAGATATGTAGTTATTTAATACCACGGCTTGGGACCTGTTATTTAGATAAGAGGAAAACCATCTGAGTAGGTCCCCGCGTATTCCCAGGCCACATAACTTTGACAGGAAGATGCAATGGTCAATTCGATCAAAGGCCTTGCTGTAGTCGGTATAGACGACGTCGACCTGCTTACCATTATCCATGGCGTCAGTGATGAATTCGTTGAGAAGTATCAGGTTCGTGACGGTTGACCTACCTTTTAAAAATCCATGTTGAGAGGAACTAAATGAATTTTTAAGAGCAGCGTATACCTGATTATAGATTATCCTTTCGAAGACCTTGGCTATAATGCAGAGTTTTGATATCGGTCGATAATTCTCTACCTCAGTTTTAACTCTTTTTATGTACAGGAGTTATAAACGCTGATTTCCAAAGCTCAGGAACAACACACGTATCTAGGGATTTTCTGATTAGAACCGAGATAGTATTTATATCTTACTAACATCACCTTATGTCAAACATCTACCGCCATTACAGATTGTCATAAATTTTGGCGTAGTAACTGTTAATACAGGTAATAAACAAATTTTATGCAGTGAAATCGTTTTAAAACATTATAAGGTAATTGAGCAATTTAATAAAAGCTGATTCGTAATTCTTAGATCAAATAAATAGAAGATCAACATCAACTAACAGTATTGTGAAAATCGTTTGAAACAGCTTATTATATTAAAATAGCAAAATAAAATATAACATAATTATAATAAAAGTATCATCAAACAAATAATTACTGAACAATTTATGGTACTAAATGAATTTTACAAGATAAGTGTTATTTTAGGTAACCAATACCTAGTCAGATTAGGCTATTTCTACATTAGTTTTAAGCTTCGTAAATGTGACAAATTATTCAACAAGCAGCATTACTTTAATATTATAATAACCTCAAAATGAATTATTTAACAGGCTTTTAATCTATCAAAAATACCTCTATTTTGCATACATTTTTTAGATTGTCACCTAGTTGAAATTGTGACTAGATTTTGAACGTTTTTAATTACGGGAATTGGCCTTCTGATCTAACATAATCTTTCTCTCACAGATGCACAACTTACGCTACAACAACGGGCACGCGTACAGCACGCACGTTCCTCGCGGCATAGAAACTCGCGCGCAGACCACGCAGCTCAGCCACGTCACTAGATCTTCACGCAGAACGGCGCCCGCGCACGCGTTGTCCGTAGAAATGCTGCAGCGACATGGACTCATTGACTTTAAACGTTGATATTAAAGTTGATGTGATAGTTTTGTGTGTTTGGTGACGTGTCTGCGAGTGTGTAGTGAGTTTTTCTACTCCTGAGCTTATAGCCTGTAACTTCCTGGGCTGAATCCATTACTCGGCAACATTTAATTTTAGTGTATGTGACTTCACTATCTGGACCCTATACCACAAAACTTTACAATAAAAATGTATACATTTGTAAAATTTACAAGTCCGTGTACCACAAAACTCTAATCACACACAATTGTAGGTGAAATACCTTACAAATATGAAAATTGTAGTGACAAGTCAATTAGGTAAAGTACAATTTATACATAAAGCGCTCACGCTTTAAAACAATTTACTCATACATATTTGTAATTTCTGTGTTGGGCATTTTATCTCTATATTTTTTTTTTTTTTTTTTTGTAGATTTGTAGACTTGCAAAGTTTTGTGCTATATAGGGCACTCAATACCTGATCTACGATACGATCTACTTGTATAAATATCTTGAAGAGAGCTAGTAAATGTTATAATAAATAAATTAACCTAAACTTTTATGATTTTCGTGATCAATATATTCAAAGATATGTTACTTAGCTCCATAATCTGACTAAAAAAATATCTAAGTAAGCAATCTACACAAAACATGAAGTGAAGGTTTAGGGTAAGGCTAAAATGAATAGAAACCCTAAACCGAAAGCTATCGCTGGATTATTTTTTTTTACGTAAAAGTATACGATTTAGTTATAAGATAACTTTGTAAAATAATACATAAACATACTTAATTATGTTTTCACTACGTTGATGGATGGACTGTGTGAAGAATGATATGGCCGGGGGATATCGAAAGGGAGTGCCTACTGAGATCACTAGTAAAATAGAGAAGTATGTTGCGCCGACACCAAATAACAGGGTAAAACATTGATGAAGTTTTAATTACTTACGTTATTTTCTTAAGGCACTGATTGAAAGCGTCAGTTGTGTATTGTAGTTTTGATAAATTATTAATTACAAAATGCATGTCTTTTAATAAATTCGGTAGTAACAACAAATATTTAAATGAATAAATATTAAGCAGTTAAATGGCATATCGGGCAGTTATGTGTGCGCAGTTAACAAATCAGAATCAGTCGGTCAGAAATCTAACTTGGAATGAGCGCTGCTACCGTGGCACAGCTCGCTTCGCTCGCTTGGCTCGTGCGCGGTTTGTCACAGCTCTAACCTTACCAAACCCATTCGATTGCGGTGACCTGGCTTTTTAAATTTATTGTTTTGTGCTCAATATAGTACTTATCTATAACAAATACAGGAAAATGTATCGTTCATTTTTTATTACATAGCAAAATATTGTATCACACAGCAGGATTTGGTCGTTACAAGTATTATTAGCCAATTTTTTTACCTACTCGTAATATTTACTTCAGTTTTTTTATAAAACTATGTAGATACCTAAGTCTGGTTTCCGTTTGCTCCCTAATCGAGCTCAGCTGGCTTCATTCGATCTCATTTTTCTTAGTATCAATTTTGGTCAGCCAATCCATCACAAAATTTCAGCTTGTGTAGGTAGATTGTATACGTAGGTTCGAACTATGTAAAAATTACATGTAAATAAAATCTAAGATACTTACTTATATTATTTTTACTTATTACAGAAACATTTGTAAAATATTGTATGTTTCTAAAATTCATCGCTTATCGTACCCGTCGTATGGTTATTTTAATAATGATGTAACTATAATATTTTTTAAATAAGTGTAGACTAAGTTTTATTAATTATTATTGTTCCTATATCATTAGAAACTTTACGGTTTGTCGAAAGATATCAGAAAATAATCGGACCAAATGTAAATAATAAACCTTGTAAATCAATATTTTTATGTGTCTAAATGTTCATGTGGAAGTAAGTGTAATCAATGTTAGATTTTTTTATATTCAATGTGATACTAATCTATAAAGAAATATACGCTGAATAAAATTATATATATTACGGGTTAGTTTTATTTTGAACGCGTTCTGGGTAGAATTATTGCATATTCTATGAATAGTTGTTTCGCACAATCAGTTGCGGCATTATTTGAGTGATAATGAAGTATCTGGGATTTCCATGAAAACTAGCCGGCAAATGCGGAAATTGGAACTTTTCCTAAAGAAACCCCTGATCTGCTGACTCATTAATTAGAGAATTATTTTCCCAGAATCAGTAGAACCTAGATTCAAGTTTGTTTGCATTAGCAGAATTAAATATTGTGATTAAAAAGTAAGACAACGGAATTAATACTTTTTTTCATATGAAAAGTAATGCATGGTAAATCTTGTAGATGTATACCTCCCGTAGATGTATCCTGCACACGCAGTTACAGAAAATGGCATTATTCGAATTATTTGGTAAAGTTTAATTACTTTCTCTGAAAGTTAAGATGCTTGTCATGCTGCTGGTTTTCAAAAGTAGAAAGAAGCTAATGCAGTTGAGTTGTTTTTACGTAAAATAATGTAAATGTAATAATGAATGTAATGTTGTTCATAATGCAAGTTTTTGTAACCCAACACGCCCATCTGAAATAAGTGTTTCAAAATAAAACAAAAGCCATAGGTTTACATGGGATTTAATTGTCTCCTCGAAATCACAATCGTTACAACTCGTAATACAACAGTTATTACAAAAGAAACGATTATATACGTTATTTCTACCAAACTTATTAAGGAGCCGCCGAAACTCAAGGAGAAAACACCACCGTACGTAGCTGAAATAAGGAGAAAATTAATTTCATTTTATTTTGCAAATTCCTGATGAATATTAAAAATGGAATAATTATTCTGTGTTTTACCCTTGGCCTATAGTAATTAATCATGACAAAGAGCAATGAAATGTGAAATAAAAGGATGAAAAGGAACGAGGAGAGCTATTGCGAAAATGTTTTTACATTTTTGAAACGGGTCAGAAGATCCAAGCAAGTTGTAATTAGCGATCAAGTGTGAGGAACGAACCTCCTCACAACGCCAACTGATTGACCCACTACGTAAGCAATAGCTCCTTAACATTAGCCGTTCTATAAGAAAAGGAGTGCTAACGTTGGTCCAAGCTTAAGCCTTTCAGCCAGTTTTTGTACCCCAGTCGGTACGGTTTGCTTATCCCGACTGAGGTAAATTTTTAGATACAAAATTTGCAACTATTCGGGTTTAAAGTCAGTTTTTTATGTTTATAATTTTTACATAGTCGAAATTAACATCGAAATAAAAAAATGGCTGGATGGTGGTTTAAACCTAGATGTAAAGATAATCTTGTTTTCTTAGGGCAAAAATATCAATCTATGGAATAAATTATTGACGTACCTTATTTCTAAAAATATGTATAACGTTAGCGTAAAATGACAATAACTGACAGGTTAAAAGCAAGTCTCCATTTACTCTGATTGTCGTAGCAAATTACTATAATTAATTATTAAGATTTTGTTTTTAGGCCAGCGTGACATTGACGAAGTGAGGGTAGCCGTGATTAGGGTTCCTTTCCGAATATGCGCTGACGGAACCCTTTTAATAACCGAGTCGCTCATTCACAGTAATCGTAATAGATGGTGAAAATGTTCACAGATTTTTGTAGTGGGCACAAATCCTGGAACATAAATTAATAATAATGACTATGGTAGGTCACGAATGTCATTTTGACCATTTCTATAGCCTTACTCTTAGACTGCCTCATTGGTCTAGTGGTCGCAAGCGCTACAACATGAGGTCCTGGGTTTTGTTTCCCATGTCGGGCAAAGTGTTATCGGAGTTTTACAAATAAGGAATTTCTCAGTAGCAGCCCAGAGTCTTGATTTGTGCCCGGATGGCAATACGCTCGCCCCCTGTTACGAATTGTGGATGTACACCTCTACCTAACCCTTCGGGGAATAAAGGCGTGATGTTATGAACGTAGGTATGTCTATAATCTTGAGCTAGGCAAAATTATTAATGATTTTAATTACTGCAGATAAAGCGATAAACTAACGACCTTTGCCGTCCAAATAATTCCGAGAAATGCCGGTCAAATGACGACGGGTTGCGTTCCTAATCACGTTAGGACTAAACTGGGGGTACGTAGGCATAAATGTTATTATGTTCATTAAAATGATCGCCGGGCAAAGTCGGTTTAGGCGTATTGTGTAACTAACTATTTGTGAAAAACAATGCTTTAGTCTCAAAATTTAGTTATTTATGGTATAAAAGTCACAGATATTGGTGTCTATAGTACAATGTTTACACAACCAAGATGGTCTTTTTTTCAGAGCACCAACACTTCCGAGTTATACTTTGAAAGTTTTCTCATACTTCAACTTCTATGCAAATTGCTTGTATGTTTTCAAACAGAAACCAAAGCAACAACAGTAAGATTTAAACTTATCAAAATCAACTCAAGGTTGAGGAGAAAAGGATTATTTTGAGCGATCCTTCCTTCGAAGCTCTTCGTAAGTAATGTATATGGCACAGTGTCGTCCATACTACATCTATTTACCTGTTTAGTCTTACCGCCTTAACTTAGTCTTACCTTATGAGAACTAACATAAGTAGCTGGTAGTAAAGAAGGTTGGTTGGTACAGTCAGCAACGAAAGTCGATAAAATACTTCCTTTGTTTAAATCTTAAGTATTGACAAAAATATTCATATAAAATATGAGCTGATATTTTTTTTGGAGAATTAACTCTTAGTTACCTACCTACATGATTTCAAAACAATCTTTCAATGAATGTTAATTGACTTTTGTTGCTAACCTGTACGCACACTTTTGTCATTGAGGATATAATACTGAAATTTTTGTTTTACAAATTAATTTACTATGAACTCACATAATAAAACCTAACTGGTTCGGTCGAATATTTTTTTTGTTATTCATTCAGAGATACACGTGTTTCTCGAAATGAATATATTCTCCGTATATATCAATCTGCCTAGCCTTTTCCCAACTAAGTTGGGGTTGGCTTCCAACATGGAACGACTGCCTATCTGACCTCAACAAACCCAGTAACTGGGTAATACGATACCTCTTGGTAAGACTGGTTGTCAGATTTTCGGGCTTCTGACGACCCGTAACGACTGTCAAAGATCCACGAATGACAGCCGGGACCAACGGCTTAACGTGCTTTCCGAGGCACGGAGGAGTCTCGTTATGTAAAGATGGTCACCCATCCACAGACCAACCCCGGCAAGCCTAGCTTAACCTGATGGATCGACCCGTGCGGCAGTTATTACTTAGCAACGAGCTCCTACCGAATTCGATTCTCCGTAGATCTATATATAATATAATTGATGGGTACACATTTAGGGATATTTCTGTAACAATTATTTACCTATACACATTGATTTTTCTTTTATTTCTGATATTATTTTACAAAAAAAAAATTGTGAAGTTTTTAAATTCTGTAGTAGTTTAAATAGTATGAGAATATAGTTACAGAGATGTTACATAGTTTTTAAGTACATAATATTCTGCCGTTTCAGGCATACAAATACATTGTTAAATAATTATTTATGTCAACTTATCATTCATAAAATCATTAGTCGAGTAGTAGCATTTACTTGAGGTAATTGAATAATTTACATTTAAAAGTCCTAAAGTTTAGAGTTAAAAAAAAAAATCTGGTAGTTTATTATAAGTTTTGGTCGAAATACAAAACATTACCCTCCTTATGGACTACACCCCAGTTCGTAAAAAAATTGGCAACATGACCAATACCAGTTTATTTTTAGGCGTAAATTCAGCTCAGATAATGAAAGGCGTTGCCAACTCACGTAGCATATGATAGCACGTGTCTGCGACAGGCCTGACCTTGAAACGCTGTTAGTAGAGGATAGCCTCAATACTACGCCTTTTCATATAAAAAGGATAAACTGCCTTTCATTAGGCACTTGACTTCCTGGAAGGTCTTGTATAGTTGAAAAACTTGCAAATCTGCCCGGTAAAGAGCTTTAGCACATGCGAAATAGCTTCAGAATCTATATAGATAATTATATCGGTGCCAAACAGCACGGAATGATCGCGCCGGCAGTATCTAGAGACTACAGTACCTACCCAGTAATGTTTGGGCGTCGAAAGTGTTTGGAGCGTGAACTTCGGTGACAGATCGCGAATCAAAGCAGTCAGTTTCTATACGTTATTTGTGTTGTAGTGCAAATAAAAGTACCATTCCGTAGCTGACCGCAGGGTGCCAGCAGCAGGTGACGCTTGGTTTGTTCGGAAACTGATCACAGTGCCGCCTCTAGTTGTGGCCGTCGAGCCGTCTCCGTGTGCTGTGGTGTGTCGGAAACTACGATATCGTAACGCAGCAGCTATCTTCTTTTGTGCGATAGTTAAGTACCTCACGATATGTACTCCTCAACCACCTCTTCAGGCTATTATACCCAGCACTGGATATAATACATTCATACGCTGAATCAATCAACTTCCATCATAGAAATTCACCAATATTTTCAGACGGATTGATTAGCAGTTCTTTGATATGGGCACAGGAGAGGCAGGGGATTTATAACTATATTATTATCTCTTCTCTATTTCTAATCTCTAAATATTATTAAAAGAAAGTCCCTTTTCGCGTTTGTCTGTATGTTCGCGTTGCTCTTCTAAAATACACAACGGATTTTGATGAGGTTTTAACATCATTTACAGAAACTATTCCGAAAGGTTTGCACACATAATTATTTTATATTAAACGTAAACGTACTGAAACTTGACGTTTTGTCAAGTCGTGAAAAAGGCACTTTTTTGAGCGCTTACATGGCCTGCGCTGACTAAACCGTTACAGATAGATAAAAATGATGTCCTACTGGATTGCATATTATCTTTAAAAAATCAACAGAAATGTCCGCCATAGCTTTACGACATGTCTATCTTCTAAGGTTGACCCACAGTAACCATTTTTATGTTTCAACATTTCACAAAAAAAAAATGTTATTTCCATATTTATTTATTAAAACTTTATGCACAGGTAAATAAAATACTGTACAAAGGCGGCTTTAATGCCTGAGGCATTTTCTACCAGTCAACCTTAGGGTGGTGCAGAGACAAATCATGGCAGGTGCAACATAAGTGATAGATAACTTTAAAATTAATACCTACTAATACATATATACATACATATAAACCGAATAAACTTTGTCAGGAGAAATAACGATAGGTAGAGGAGAAAACAAATCCAGCAAATCAACGCTGCAGAGATTCTGACAACTTTTCAAGAATATGTTCACGTGCCTTCAACTTGAAAGATAACCGATAACTGGTTGCCATCCTGATGTTCAGAGGAAGCGCATTCCAAAGAAATACCGACTGGACAAAGAAAGAAGAGTGAATAGAACCAGAGCGGTGAGAAGGACATCGTAGAAGACGATTGTTGGTAGAACGATGATTTTTGCTATGGGCAGAGCATAGGTATTCAACATGGGAAGTCAGGTAAGAAGGAGAAGTGGGTTTGTCGAGCATAGAATACAACATTGACAGAGCCCTCAACTCTCTGTGCTGACGTATGGATAACCTTTTTAAAACCAATCGATGCGCAGACACATGGTCATATTTACGCAGATTGAAAATGAATTGAATGCAGTTAATTAGAAGGCAGTCGAGTTTATTGAGGAGATCTGCATACAGGACAAAGTAACACACCTCACCATAGTCTATTAAGGGAAAGATTAGGGACTGTACAAGCATTGCTTTTATGTGTGATGGGAGAAGGTTTTTCAACCGAAAGAGCCGTTATTACAGCTAGAGCTATATCATTAACCCTTTTTGATAAAATATGCCTGGACATAACATGATTTATATGAAAACAATAAAACATACAGACAGATGACAAGGGTCAACGACCTTTCCTCGGCTATTAAGGAACTGCGATTATTGAAATTAATTTATGAATTGAATTAATAAAAGTATTTGGACGTCTAAACTCTACAAATGGAGAAGGGCCGACAATTTTTTCATAATATGTATATTCAGTTCAACAAAATAGTGGGATCATCCATAATAGACAATAGACCACTTTTGTTTCTTTAATTGTAGTAAAGCCCGTTCACACGGCGATGATCAGAACGATATTTTGTTACAGTAATGTATAATACCAGGGTTATAACGTCAACGTTACCAATAAACGATATTTGACGTTTCAGTTGTATACATCTGGTGTAACAGATGTCTTTAAATAAAGAGAATTTGTACAACCGTTATTCAGCCCTCGGACCTTGATGTTCAACTAGTTGCTTTTGTCGTATTGAGTATGAAAACCATGGATTATTTGCAATATTTCGATATTTTAGATGAAATTGACAGTCGTAAAAGAAAATGTTATGTTAATATGAATTAATAATGTTATCCTTTCTGTTAGCAAGAAAAATAAATTTCGATTGCACTAAAGGTTCAGCAAACTATAAGCAATAAAAATTGTTGAATTTGTTAAATGTCATTAGTTTCAGCCATTTAATATTGTAGAAAAAAATATCTTCATATTTTATAATTTCAATCGTACTGAATTTGCTTAGAGATTTTTTGACGTTCAACATTGACTTTATCACAGAGTACATTATTTATACGGACAGACTGTATCAGCTTTTACGGTTGCGTTCTTAACCTAATGCATGCATCATTAGTAAATTAACAATAATTTATTTTTTTAATTCGTAAAAAAAACGCAAATTTTGGAAATAAAATGGACGTAATTATTTTAATTTACATTTTTTTAATTTATGAACGTTTTCCCAAATGAAAAAAATGATATTACCCATTATTAGTTTCAGAACGCACCTTCTAATGTTGCTAGTGGTTTTTGTCATAAGCAGTGGGTAACTATACATTGTGTATACACTGATTATTAGTAAAGGTAGTGTGTAACGCCTATTCACAGCTTATAACAATATTGTATAACAATACAAAAGTTAAACCTATGTTTAACGTATTTTTATTAGTAAGGCTGATAATATTTTAATGTGTAAGAACAGGCCTAAATATAATAATTTTGCTTACGAAAACAGCAATATGATTAAATTCCAATTAAAAAAAAAACTAATTTCAATCAGGGTTGCCAAGTCCGACTATTTAGCTAAATAATTTCCGTGGACTGTAATTTGCTCCCTCTTTTGAATGTTTTATCAAATTAAGATTGACGTTCAAATTAAGACCTTTTAAACATTTCGCTTTTGTTGTGGGCTTTTAATTACGTACCAGTAGACGTAGTGATTAATGAAAAATTAGCTAGCTTACTTTGAAGATTTGTGGATAGATATCAAAGATCCCGAAAACAATTCGTTACGAAGGATAGCGCCTGTCGTACCTAATTAGATTGTTTCCTTAATTTTGACGAATAGTAATTAAAACAGAGACGAAGATATTTTAAAATCCGACAAGAGTGATCAACAACTCTCGATTAAGTTTATTCCTATTATTAATTACAGAGTTTTAGCGTTAATTACAGCAGTTTAACTACCTTTATTGTGCACTTTGATATTTTTTACAAAGACAAAATAAATGGCTATCCTGCGTTTTGGTATTCTGATGAGTTCGTGTGTACTTATTTGATTTCTGTTGCTCACGCTTTCAGAATTTTCAACTACTCTGAAACGACATTCTATAAAGTCCTTAACTTTAGAAGGTTGTCAGCTGCAAAAAGTAGGTTTTAATAAAATATTGGAAGTCAATTAAGACTCTTCACTCGTAAATTTTAGGATTAAGTACTCCGTTTGTAAAAGGTATTCAATCTCATAAAGATAAGCGTAATGTCGTAATGAATAAAGTTCTTGGCGCGAGAGAAAGCTTTCGATTGAACGAGAATCACACACACAGTACGTACAGTCGACCTCATCATTGCTGTACCACTCTGAGGTTGTATCGAATTTCATATAATGACAAGGTCTATTTGTCACAGTTTGTGACAGTTAGATAGTTTTAAACTTTATAATGATGTTTTTTACGGGCGATTGTTGGTAAAAGTGATAAACGATTGCGGGGATAAATATACTTATACTTTAAAACACATAATAGTTTGTAAATATTATTCAATACGTACCAATAAAATAGCTCATATCAATCAGCAGAGTCAATTTGTAACAGTTACAATTCGATTTACCGAAGAACACTTGCAATGCAGCCAACTCGCTCACATTCACACCGGCGCTGAAAATTCACAGAAGTATTAGTTATTAGTTTCCAAACGTTAGTATTATAATATAAGACTGCTGTATTTTTTTTTAAAGTAGCGACCCGACCCTGCTTCACATGGTTTTACGACTTGAAAAATGAAATTAAAAATGGTAACTAAATTCAGCAATCCTAATAAGAACAAACAAAAACTAACAGACAAAGGTACCTCACTTTTAGAAGATACCGTTTGCATGGGAATTGGTATTTTACAAGGTGAACGTGAATATATTAACAGAACCAAGACTAATCGAACTCTTAGGTTCACTCTCTGGAACTTTCTAACTTCTTTGCTCAATACTTTATGCCAAGTTAAAGTTAACAAAACCACATAAATCGGCATATTAAATTCACCTTTCAAAAGCCTCTTAGATATATTATAGATATATTATATATTAGATATATTATATATATTCATTTAAAAGTTTGAGGCAACAGCTTTAACACTATACCTCGGTACTTAATTTTTTTATAGATTTTAATCCGATTTCCGAAGATTTGTTTTTCACTGTCTGTTGGTTCATAGACATTGGGCCTACAAAAAAAATGGATTTTGGTCTCTATCGAAATAATTTGACAATCGTTGCGTAATGATTAGGTGAATCCTTTGTTATAAAATATTACAACACCTTTTTTCATGTACTGACCTCAAGGGTATTTAGAAATTCATGAGATTATTTGATGAAAAGTTGCCTTTGGGATTGCCAAAAGTCAACTTTATGTCCCCTAAAGTGACATAAATTTAACTTAAAATATCTTTGAAGTCAGTCAGTCATAATGACCGAAATTATTGGAAAATTAATGGGAAATCTGAAACGCTGTTTTGAAGGAACGTAGCCCACGTTTCTCCGAATTATCCGTTATGTAATGCAACTTGATGCTCATGAAGTTCAAGCGGTTAAGCAGCTGCGACCTCAATCTGAGAGTCAACTGCGAGATGCCATATCAAAAAAAAAAGCTTTCTATTTTGGGTCCACTTACGATAAGGTATTTATTGTACTAGATGCTTGAGTCGAAGTTGTTTTACCAATAACGGTTGATATCTGGTACCGAGCGTAGGTTTTCAAAGTTACCGACAAAGACGGAGATGGATCTCTATATAGAATTAAAAAAGAATTGGAAGAATTATTCCAGAACTTTCCATCTCATCAGGCGCCGAGCATCCATTACTGTGTACGAAACACAAATTTAGAAGTTTGTTGATGGTGTAACAGGCTTTTGTTGTTGAATTAAATGAATATTAATGCAGAAGCCGCCTACACCGCGAACCGATTCGTGGTGTAGGCGTCTATTTCCGCAGATGTTTAAACTCTAAAAGGGTTTAATTTCAAAGGTTTCTTGGTATTTTTGGAGTTTTAAATCGTTATTAATTGACTTGGTATTTTAAAGTTTCTCTTTTTATTGCTGATTGGCATATCTGTTACTGTTTGATATTTCATCGCGTGTTAGTGAACAGTCATATTGAAAAGTTTCAAAATTACCAACCATAGTAGTCTGATTCAAATCACACTTTTTAAATTTTAAAATGAATTGATTTGAATTGCCTTTCAATTTCGACCTAAATCCTGAAACTTGAAAGCTAAGATTTTTAAAGATAATTAGTTAGACTCAAAACAAAAAATATTATTTTCCAAACAAATGTGCTGATAAACGAAAACCTTTCGACTAATCTTGATCTTATCACGTTGCTCACAAAGTATATTTTGTGAAGGCACGTTTCCTTACAAAGCTGCTTTCTTATATACAATCTGATATTTTGAAAGCCCGACTCATGCCTCCTCTTCCAGTTCTTCAGTTTCCTGATCAAGGGTTTTCTTATAGAAAATGCTGTACAGAAGCTCATACGTTACGAAGTTAGGCAAATCAATTTGTTAGGTTGTGGAAGCAGAATACATTTTTTCCTATAAGAATTGATTGATAAATAATAAAGCCTTCAACATTGGATTTTTTTGCTGTGGGTACCAAATTAAAAGTTTTATTTTTTATTTCTAATACTTTCTTTCGATAATGATGCCAAAATTATTTTTTTATCTACAGTGTTAATACAAAAGTTTTTAAGCTATAAATTAAAATTTACTAAACAGAGTAAAAACTACACAAACTAAAATATTTTAGTTCAGTTTTCGTCAGATCGAAAATATTTATGATCCGAATATTTATGAACATTCTTTAAAAGAGAAACGATTGTTTAAAAATTGCTACGAACTAAAAAAAATATTCATATCTGAATAAAACAGTTTGTTGTACCTATGTTATCCATCGTCTTAAAATTCATTAGCATTTTGTTTTATTCACTAAACAAATTCTGGTCAGTTTGAAAAAGTACTCTCTAAGTCCTTGAAAAGCGACCTTAGCCGTTTTACTGCAGACCACATTAAGGACGCGATAGAGCGGAATAAGGGCTCCAAGGTCTTTGCAAGAGATCTGTCTATTGGGCAGAGCTAGCTTGCGAAACTGAAGACCGATGATGGCAGGATCGTATCCGCCAAACCTGAACTATTGAAAGAGATCAAGAGATTCTATGGATACACGTCAACCAGTATCTCCATTACGAATCTGGCAAACGACCCAAGAGCTAGATTATCCCTACACTATACCGAAGATATCCCAGACGTCAGCTTGTACGAGATTAGGATGGCTCTAAAGCAGCTTAAAAACAACAAGGCACCGGGTGATGACGGAATTACGGCCCAAATCCTAAAGGCCGGTGGAAAATCCATTCTTAAGGCTCTCCAGAAGCTGTTTGATTCCGTCATACTCGAGGGTAAAACACCACAGGCATGGAACAGAGGTGTGGTGGTACTCTTCTTTAAAAAGGGTGACAATGCCCTGCTTAAGAACTATAGGCCCATCATACTTCTGAGCCATGTCTACAAGCTGTTTTCAAGAGTCATCAGGAACAGGTTTGACGACTTCCAGCCTCCCGAACAAGCCGGATTCCGTAAAGGCTTTAACACTGTAGACTACATACATACGCTGCGGCAGGTTATACAGAAGACCGAAGAGTATAACCTGCTTTTCTGCTTAGCGTTTGTGGATTACGAGAAAGCCTTCGATTCGATCGAGACATGGGCTGTACTGCAGATCGACTATCGGTACATCAATGTGCTTAAGTGTCTGTACGAAAACTCCACTATGTCAGTCCACGACCAGATCTCGAAACCTATCTTTTTGGATTTATGAGACAAGGAGACGTTATCTCTCCGAAGTTGTTCACCGCTGTACTGGAGGATGTCTTCAAGGTTCTGGACTGGAAAGGGCTAGGCATCAACATCAATGGCGAGTATATTACTAACCTTCGGTTTGTCGACTACATAGTTATCATGGCTGAGACCATGGACGACCTCGGTACTCGTACGATGCTCGATGACCTCAGTAGAGCCTCCGAAAGAGTGGGTCTTAAAATGAACGTGGACCAGACAAAGGACATGTCAAATGCCCATGTAACACCCACTCTCATGAAGATCCGAGACGCTACTCTCTTACAAGTATGTTTACCTGGTAGGTTCAACTTCAAGAAAGAGGTCAACCGTCGAATCAGACTCGGCTGGGCAGCTTTCGGGAAGCTACGCAATATCTTCTCGTCCGACATACCACAGTGTCTCAAGACGAAAATCTTTGACCAATGCGCGTTGCCAGTGATAGTGATGACCTATGGCACTGAAACGTGGTCGCTCACAATGGGCCTTATCAGAAGGCTAAAAGTCACCCAAAGGGCAATGGAGAGGAGTTTCCCTACGTGATTGATTTAGAAATGAAGAAATCCGCAGGAGAACCAAGGTAACCGACATAGCCTGATGAATTTCCAAACTTAAGTGGCAATGGGCAGGGCACATTCCTCGCTGAATAGATGGCCGATGGGGCCGAAAGGTTCTGGAGTGACGACCGCGTACCGGAAGACGTAGCGTTGGAAGGCCTCCCACAAGATCAAACTCAAACTCAAACTCAAAGCATTTATTTCAATTAAACCATATACAGACACTTTTGAATTGTCAAGGTGTCGGTCAGTCAAAAATATGAAGCTAGTAGCCCATTCTAAAGCGTAGTAGGTACCAATGGAGAAGAACGGGTAAGAAACTGCACGGACACTCTTATAAATAAATAAAAAATTGATACAAAATATTGGTTACATCATTCATTTTGAAATTATGCATGTGAGAACAATGTAGAAAGACGTGCACGTTCGTAAAAGCGTCCGTAATAAAAAGAAAAAAAGAAAAAAAACAAAAACTTAAAATAAATTGTAATAAGCTATGGCAGCTAAGAGATGACCAGTCCCAACTGACGGCGCCCGTTCACGAACATGACGCATGGATCAGCACCATTCAGCTCAACCATTTTGAAGGGAGCTAAATGATCCAACACACGCGCCACCATCAGCGAGACATTAGAGTGAGCATGACATACTCACAGCCGCCAAGGCACATTCAAGTCAATGTAATACTACATATCACCCGGTAAATGGTAGCTCTTTAGTACATAGTACTCACACCTGTGCTATGCAATTATATAATACAAAGGAAATTGAGTTTATACAATACAAAGATGGTCTTACAATCTTCAGCAGCTCCAACAGTATTTTCAAAATGTTAATCAGTGTGTATGTCAATTAGTTGTAGAGCAGGACCAGTAATGAGCCAAGCATTTTTATCATTTATGTAATCCCCCAACTTATAATATGGCCTGCCTACATACTGTGCGTTTTATACAAGATTTGAAATTCGTCTCATTAAGTTGAAGTATGTGGGGAGGAATTTTATTGTAACATTTTAAACAGTACCCCATGAAAGATGAGTCTACCTTAGCCAGTCTGAAACCTGGTTGTACTAATAGGTCCCTATTTCTTGTACTATAATTATGTCTATCACCTCTTTTACTAAAAAGATGAAAAAAAATTCTTACGTACATGATGTTTTCATATTGACAAGGTACCGTCATGATGTTATTATCCTTAAACAGTTCCCTAAGAGAGTTTCGCCTGCGGAGATAATAAATGGCTCTGATCGCTCTTTTCTGCAGAATAAAAATAGACTCGATGTCTGCAGCGCGTCCCCAAAGTAAAATACCGTAAGACATGATACTATGAAAATAACTGAAATAGACTAGCCTCGCGGTATCTACATCAGTAAATTGATGGATTTTTATTTTCATATGCTGCTGAACTTAGCCGTCCTGCAAGAGATGTTAAATGAGGACCCCATTGAAGCCTTGAGTCGAGCGTGATCCCCAGGAAAACAGTTTTATCGACAAATTCTAGTTTCTTTTGATTCAATACTATCTCACAATTACTACTTTTGACATTTGGTAAAGAAAGTTTTATGCACTT
The DNA here is from genome assembly GCA_963853775.1 of Xanthia togata. Taxonomy (NCBI): domain Eukaryota; kingdom Metazoa; phylum Arthropoda; class Insecta; order Lepidoptera; family Noctuidae; genus Xanthia; species Xanthia togata. Next base: position 1,823,298 of record OY970797.1, on the reverse strand, counting down.
AGTTTTTTTTCCATTTAATACTAAATTATTAGCCGTGAACCAATTTTGAACCTGTAGTAGGGCGTTATTTACGTCGTCAAAATTTGTAGCACGTCTATCAGTCAGCAAATAACACCATTTGTGGTTTATTTTTAAATAAATGGAGTAGATCATTAATATACACTAAAAAGAGGAATGGACCCAATATCGAGCCTTGTGGCACACCCATTTTTATTTTTAAACCTAGTGAATTGATACCGTTTATTTGAAGTTGCTGTTGTCTATCATTTAAATAAGATTTTACTAAATTGAGTGCAAGTTTTCCAAGTCCGTAATGCTCAAGTTTCAAATGTAAGGTTTCGTGAAGATGGATAGATGACCTTGCAAAGGCCGCAGGAATCCGCTGGATGCGGGAGGCACAGAATTGGTCGAAGTGATGGTGCTTGGGGGAGGCCTATGTCCAGCACTGGACGTTTTTCGGCTGAAATGATGATGATGGTGACAGCTGACTTATTTTAGTTCAGTTCCCGTAAGATCAATGCAGGTGCAGCGCACCCTAGGCAGATGAACCTTGCTGACTTACCCTAATCTTTTTAAGATTATGTCATAACTCATCATAGTTATCATCATTTCCGCCGTAGGCCTCCCCAAGCGTCGCCACATCTACCGATTGACACGTGCTGACTCAAGATCAAGAGGAATAAGTACACAAAATAAAGCACGAAGCAAAGCAGATTTTAAATGTATTTAAGATAACTTACGTAACTTCGTCCGGATAGTTGTCAGGTAGAAAGGGCGTCAGGTCGCTGGTAACTCTGTACTTTTTGTCGCGGCACTCCATGTAACAAATAGGATCGCAGTGCATCTCCTTCGTAGATTTATGTTCTATAACAATAATATTATTTTTCATTTAGTAAGGTAAAGTCAGTGCAATTCATTGTTAAGCTGATTGACTACCCCGACAAAGTCCCACTGCGACCAATTGGTTACGGTCGACTCACGCAGCTTAAATCACTATTTTAACCGCTATAATAATAGCTATTTTCGTCTGTGGGCTGTTTTAATCTATGGTCTGGGGATATTCTCGTCAATTAGACCAAAAATACTAAAAAAAAATACAGGTCAAATTCAAATTCAAATAGCCTTTATTGACAAACTTGAAACTAATTTTACAAATTTTGATGTGAAATCAGACATCGGTTGCTTTGTCTTGCTCACCAGCATAGCGTCAGTGAAGTTCTAACAGTGCGTAAGTCATTTTATGAGTGTTTTGAGATTTTAATGTCATTGTATAAAGCTTAATGGCGTGCATCGTATCGAACAATCAAAACTCGATAACCTTACCAATACAAACGCGTTATTTGAAAAATACACTGCGTATCTCAGTTTTTGGCGCCAACACTGCGTATGTCAGCCATTCACGTACAAATTCGTCGTGCATCAAGTGCTCCCATGTTGTGATTTCGATTTGAGGTATTATTTGCAATATATCTTTATTCCCAATAGTATCGATTTAATGTTATGTGGTCAACAAAATAGCAGAGGAAGAATATAATACCTAAAGATATAAAGAAAAAACACATGGCAAGAAGCGAGAAAGTGAAAGATAAAGAAAGGGCTCGTCAATAGGATGACTTACATGTTTTTACACAAGATTTTCAGGCCGTAAAGTTATGTCCACAACTTCAAGCTACTGCTTTATATTTTAAAAGTAAACTTATGTGTTCATAATTTTACAATTTATAATCTGGCCAACAAAGAAGTTACCTGCTATTGCTTTGACCAGAGTAATGCTGGTTTGGCTGCTTCTGTGTATATCATGCATCATAGACTGTTTTAAAAAAACACTACAGAAGAAATGCATGCCAATCATTTTATATTCTGATGGTTGTGCGGCACAGAATCGGAATGTTTATCTATCAAAATGCTCTGCTACAACTATTGATGGAAAAAAACATCGTTATAGAACAAATATTTTTGGAGAAAGGTCACAGATGGAGTGTGATGCGGTTCATAGTTCAATCGAGCAAAATACAAAAAACCAGGAGATCTTTTTACCAAGTCAATTTGCGACGTTGTCAAAACAAGCTCGACCGCAAAAACCTTATTTGGTTGAATATTTAGACTACAGTTTTTCCGACGACTTCTCAGACAGGAATTCGTTCATGTATGACTCCATACGGCCTGGTGGCTCCGTCAATGATCCTACAGTAACGGATCTACGAGTGCTGCAGTATTATCCAACTGGAGTCATCAAATATAAATTGAACTTTGAGGAGGATTATCTAGACCTGCCACGCTGGATTCGACGCAGAGTAATAATGCCCGAAACTATGCCCCCTAGACCAAAACTCTACAAAACTCGCAACTAAATATCAGCAACTAAATGGAAACATTTACAGGAGTTGAAGACTGTTATTCCTACTGACTGTCATGGGTACTATGATTCCCTACCCTATTGATCTCTTAAAAGACTAATTATACATAAGAAGTTTATTAGTTTTAAGCAAAACATTTTTTATTTATTATTTTAGTTCCAAAGTACACGATCTTGTGCTTGTGCTTAAAAAAATGACAGGTAACCCGAAACACTGAATTTTTTTTAAAGTGACGTGGCACGCGTGGCATCATTGTCAAACCGCGGGTCAGACCGGATTCATTCTTCACAAGTCTCATTCTTTGACGGTTGTATCAATCGTGTCAATCGCTCTAATTGAATTTGTTAGACGATCAATTTGCGCGTCAATATGTATTAATCACAGAAAAAATAACAGTTGTAACTGATCGTTTAGCGGTCTATCGTTTACTTGGAACAGCTAAAATGAGCACTTCATTTATTTTCACATTTTGCAAAGAACAATCATCACTAACACCTTCACGTGTGTCGTAACAGTAAGAGATTATGTCGAGCCATTAACTATATAATGCTGCAAAGTTATCACTGCAATATGGCCTAGTTTACGACTCGACATACATAATGTGTTAACTAATAAGGGCGAATTTCACCAAATATGAAACTGAAAGTAATCAGCGCAATCTAAGCCGCGTCCAGTTTCATTGATAAAATTTGCCCTAAGAATATATTTATTTAACTCAAACAAAAGTTATAGATAAGACATGGCACATAAATACTGGGTTATGTATCTATGTAGGCTAAGTTTCACATTTTTCTTGAAAAATTCAACCAAAAGAATAAATGTAGATTTATTTCAGTGTCTAAAAAGCACACAAGAGCCTGAAGACAATTTTCAATTTGACAATTTTCTTAGATTCCCAAAGGAAAACTCGTAACACTGAGTAACAGTAATACCTGAACATTTTTACTCCAGTTGTTATTTCTCTAAATTGGAAAAAAAAATAGTCTTCTCTTTGGTAGACCTTTTCTAAAATGACTCGACCAACTAACAATGCCGATGAGTAGACTTGAAACAAAGTCCACGCTTAAAATATCTGGTGCGATAAGTCAAAAGCATATACGCAGTAGTTGGATAGGTATTTATAAAACCAAATTTAACATAACATCACACCTGTATTTTCCTAAATGGTAAGGCAGAGGTGTACCTAAACGTACATCAACATTTCCCTAGCTATATTTAAGTTCCATGTAATAGGGTTCGGAACTGTCATCAACCGAACTGTCAGAATCCTTCTCCATCTAGTAATTCCTGAAGGAAAGTCCGAATAACACTTTGCCTGACATGAAAATCGAACCCAGGACTTCATGCTCAGTAGTAGCCCAAGACCAACGAGGCAGACTAAGTTACGTATTAAAATTATAAACTTATCACGTCATTGCTTCAATCCCATTTAATGACATACTGTACAAAAAACACGAGCGATCAAGCACTTTATTCACTAATGAACCTTGTCTTTATAACAATGATTATATACTATGTATTTAAACGTAAAAGATACAGAATATTCAGAGTAACATCCATCCGGTACGGGATAGCAATAGAAATATTGATAAATAAAATAAATATTCATAAAGTCTACCGTAAGTGCCATCCAAAATCAGACATATCTAACAGTAACTTAGTCAAATAAAACCTAATTAATATTATTATATCTATGATTTTTGTCAATTGATAAACTAAGCCGCCAGCCATGTGCACTTGTATTGAATAATTTAAGATTAAGTAATTAGATTTACTAATTAGATTCCTTCTTCTCTGACTATTGAAACTCGAATGAATGGTGACTATGACGAATGATTTACCGATATGGTTTAACAGAGCGTTAACGAGATGATAGTGTGAATTCCTGAAAAGTTTGCGAAATTAACCAATCTAAAGGCTATGTCTTTTTGTAAAATAATTATGTTTTTTTTTTATCTTGACCGTAGGTATATTAATTTATAGTTAGCATAATTAAGTTTTAGCACATTAATTTTCAAAATTCAAAATTTGTAATCCATTGCTCGACGAGAACCACCAATTGTTAAAACAGATTTTGAATAAATAAATTAAAAAATTACAAAAAAAATCCTTTCTTAACTTTTAAAGTACAAAATTACGGTGTATTTCAGTACATTAAGTAGGTACAATAGCTGCAGATTTTTTGCTGTGAAGCTGAAACAGAAGCTGTGTTCTTCTAGTAGGTACTACTAAGGAATATTGTAATTTATCAAGTTGTTTATTATCGCTATCTCCGTCCGTTTCAAGCCTACATTTTACCGTAATAGCCTATTACTTCGCGAACCCTCTCGACATTCATGAGATCAAAGTGATCTTAAAATATATAAATTCGAAATATTCAGTAAAGACGTATTTTCTGTGATATCTTAAGAAACGAATTTTCTAAAGTTCAATGAAACCAGTTCTCGATTGAACAAATTACTTTCATATTTATAATATTTATAAGTAGGCGTAGAAATAATCAGAAAATAAATTAATAACACGATAAAAAAATACTGTATCGAAATATTTTTTAATCAAAAAGGCCTATTTTGAAGATGTTCTGAAAATAATATGGAAGGTTAACAGTCTCTACACAGACTATGAAAAAAAATATATACTTAATATTTTATTATATTAGATATACGATTTTTTTGACGTCCGTAAGAGCCTTTTGGAGCCCGATCACACGTATCACAACCATACTACAAGGAAAACACGTCTAATTTGTATGACAATGATTAGTTCATTTCACATTTGGCTGTCAAAATCAACCTTGTGGGACTGTGGGCGATACCGACCATATCAAGGCAACGTCGCAGCTACAACGCTACTACCAGCGACACCGCGCACTAGCGGCCGGCCACATCGCAACTACTAGCGATCACATCAAAATTATGTGGTTACCACAACGCAACTGCAAGAAGCTGCAGCGACACTATTCACACGTCCACTGCTTGCGATGGCGTGGTTGTGGTATGTGAGTTCGGGCCCTTATGTGCCTATTTGAAAAATAAAAAATGAGATTATGACTCTAGGGAGTACTACCTCGTTATCTAGGCATGTCGACATCAATAGCTCAAGACATAGAAACGCCGCTTTAATATACTATAGCAGACAATCTCTGGGGCCTACGTTAATAGGATAGTTATGAGAAGTGTAGCCCCGAAGGCCTCATGAATATCTACATTATAAAGTGTTTGTTTGGTGTTAAGACTACCTAGTCGACATGAAGCTGTAATACACTGGTACTTTCTTCAAAAGGTCAGTGCAGACGTGACTTGTTTGCTTTTATAATTTTATTGTGTCTTTCAAAATGACTGTCAGGATTTCAAAGAAACGTCGAACCATCCGTTTAAGACACACATATAAAACTATCTCTGAAAATGAAAATGTCTTAAAATTTACTAAAAAAATGGTTTGATAATCCTATTTAAATCCATCGCCACGAGAGGTGTGAGATCCCACAGGTTTCATGGCCGCAGTCTAGACGCAAATTAAATAGTGTGGCGGCGGCAGTTACATCGCCTCATGCAAATTACGCATCAAAGACCTGACGTCACACAAAGCCCTGACGTCACACATAATCCTGCATCGCGCAATTAGAGTTTACCGCGCGATCGAAATATATACAAGCTCCCGAATTCAACCATTGGGCAGTTGCCCGCCAGACATGACAACGGGAGGATCCTCCCTTTTCTATAAATTATGAGTGAACTTTACACACCCGAACCACACACTTCACAATCAAACCAAACAGGTTACCTATAAACAGTATCTATTTCAATGTTAAGGTAGATAATACTTTCAGTGTAACAAGGATTCTATCGAATACTGCGTAGTATCTAATTGATTTTCTTGTCAATAGCGTCAAAGATCGTTTTAAATAGACTAGCAGGCTTTATGTCATCATTTGCCCAACTTTTTCCTACTAGGGGGGACTTCCAGTCTGACCGGCTACATCTGAATACTAGTATCATACATGGAGTGATCTGGTCTCTGTAACTGGGTAACACGATACCCCATGGTAAGACTGGTTGTCAGACTTTCGGGCTTCTGACTACCCGTAATAACTATCAAAAATCTACAAATGACAGTCGGGACCAATGGCCTAACGTCCTTCTGAAGCACGGACGAGTCTCGATTGTAGTAATCCAGGGACTGACCTCTGCAAGCATAGTTTTACCTTCGATCTAACCATGCAGCTGACCAGATTACAGACCAACTTTATAGCTGGTTCCTAAATAAAATAATGTAGCTATGTCCGTTCTATACGTTAGAAGGTAATATTATTGGCATTTGAATAAAGTATTTTTTATGAGTACCTCCCAATGCAGCTTAAGTACAATTTGGTTGAAACGCGCAACCCTGTGAGTTTTTTTTCAATTACGTACTTAGTAAAGTGATCTCATTATCGTACTATATCGAGAAACCCACTTTCCTATTTTCGAACAATTGCAGTTTTCGGGGTTAATCTTTAAATAGAGTCTTGTTTAACAACATTATAATCTCGGTAAAATGACAGTGGAATATTAACTGAGCGTAATTAAACAGAAAGCGACCATCGATGAAAAATGCGTTTTGAGTTATGGCCGTTTTAAGGTATTTTCCCTGCTATTTTTTTACAAAAAAATTTTTTTAGAAAAGTCATAGTTATATCAAACCTTTTGTTGTATAACAAAAGTTACAAAATAAGCTATTTGAATCTACCAAAATACTTTGTTTTGTGCATGAATTATCGAGTTAAACTTGTAGTCGCATTCTGCTTTATCACACAATTTAAAAAAAAAAACACTTTTGCAGAATGCTTCTATCGATATGGTCTTATTCAGCTTTTTGAGATATGGCCGAAAAATAAAATAAAAGGAAAGCCTAAATAATGTTTTTATTCTGCATAATTCAAAAAACTAATAATAACAAGGAACACAAATTTAAAAAACTTTTACAAACTTATATTTTTTTTATAAAAAATAAAAAAGCTCTACGAGGCGTTGCTAACGAGATCTGTAGTTACTTAATTTATAATAAAATTAACTTTAAAAAAAAGTAAAAACTGACTTCAAAAAACATAATAAAATTTAAAAACGAAAATAATTATACTTTGATCAAAACACATAGAGTCGTATCGTGCCAAAATATCACGTGTATGTTTATCACGAAAAACAATTTTGCAGAACTAGACCATTGCGATGGTCGGCTTCTACAAATAGAAAAGTCAAATTAATTTAAATTATAAACTAAATTTGCAGAAGCCAGCCAAATTCGATGGTCGGATTCTGCATAACAGGGATTACATATTTCTGGATATTTTGATAGATCAAAACCAAAAATGGTCGTTTTTCACAAAAAAAATGGGTGTTATTGGTCCATGGTCTCATTTGACAATTTAATATCTTGAGTACAGATGTGGTTTGAAAAATTGGTCTCTAGAATATGTTAAGGAAAGTAAATCTTTTGTCATGGGCATTCTAACTCATTTTCGCAAAAATCGGGGTTGGTCGCTTTCTGCTTAACTACGCTCTACGCACTTTCTGCGAAACTGAATGGAAGCACGAATATATATTTTCTTATTGATTTACCTGTCACGTTGTTCAAACACGTTAAATCTTCGAATTCACAAATACGCGTTGCTTTTTCTGAAACAAAAATATTATAACGTACACTATTAACCCCAGTAGCACACCTCCGCTGCAAAACCTTAGCAGCGAAACCGCTGTAGTTAAATTCAATAGACTCGCGTCATTTTCTGCAACTCGCATCCGATTTGAGTAGCGGAACATGACGCGAGTCTATTGAATTGAACTACTGCGGTTTCGCTGCTACGGTTTCAACTCAAGCTCAAATAATTTATTTCAAATAAACCAATTACAGGTACTTTTGAACTGTCAAGAGGTCGGTCAGTCAGAAAGATGAAGCTAGTTGCCCATTTGATTCCAAAGCGTAGTAGGTTCCTATGGAGAATAACGGGCAAGAAACTCCATGGACACTCTTTTAAATCAGAATATTGTTACAAAATATTGGTTACATCATTCATGTTGAAATTGTACTTAATCTGTCGCGCGCGCAATTAGCAGACACAATAGAATTTTATTGTTATCTGTCTCCAATATGAGACACCAGTATTATAAAGGTTAAGAGAACAATGTAGAAAGACGTGCACGTTAAAAGCGTCCATAATAAAAATATAAAAACAAAAATTATTAAAAAATTAAAATAAGCCATGGCAGCTAAGAGATGACCAGTCCCCACTGACGGCGCCCGTTCACGAACATGACGCATGGATCAGCATCATTTAGCTCAACCATTTTGAAGGGAACTTAATTATCCAACACACACGCCACCACCAGCGAGACATTTGAGTGAGCATGACATACTCTCAGCCGCCAGGGCACATTCAAGTCAATGAAAGACGTACTCAGTAAATGGTAGATTTAAAGTAGGTAAACAGTGCTCACATATTTGCAAAGCAATTATATTATAATACTAAGAGATTGAATTTATACAATGTAAATATATTTTTTCAATCTTCAGCAGCTCCAATAATGTTTCACGGCGGAGGTATGCTACCGGCGTCAATGTTGGTACATATTTCAATACCATTCCATGTGACAGGGAAACCTTTTCTTTAATTTGATTTATTTGGCTCATATCACATCTTCTAGTTAGTATCTACTGATAATTTTTTAGTCTACATACATCGAAATTCTGTCTTCTGGCAGTAACAGAAAATTTGAGTAAAATATTCTGTTATTCTGATCAAAATATTCTCTCAAACAACTGAGCAGAATATTCTGGACCTCAAGCTTCCGGCCTCAAGGCCGCAGGTTGACTCTCAATGCAGGACAAAGTCATCGTAGCATTCCAAGGAGCATCGACAATTTATCCCGTTAATTCACAGATATTTCGGATCATTCAAGTCCATCAAAATAATTTCCGTCACTAGGTACATGTGTTTTAAATATAACTATAATTCAACTCAAAAAACTCTTTACCTCTCGGATACTTGTAAGGCACACAGTTACAAGCGTCCATATAAGTCTGCATGCGACATTCCGTAACGCAAGTCTCATAGCTGTACCGATTCGTATGGCTGAGTACCACCTCATCATGGAACCAACACCCCCTGTTCTTAGGTTCCACCCTGCGTACGTTGGAGTCACTCTGGAAGACCATCGGTTCCACCTTGATGTCCACTGACTCCCCGATGGTAATGTATCTGTAGAGGATTGTAGTTTCTGGGTAGTCGTTGGGATCACTAATAAGTACCTGAAATGTAAACATTGCTGATGCTATAAACTGAGGCATTAAATTCAAATTTCAAAATCATTTCTTCAAACTAGGACTACATAAGACAGTCCCCCAAAAACGCCCGCTCTTCACCACTTCCTAGTGCTTTAGCTGGGAAGAAGAACTGGCGCAACAGACTCCCCAGCAGCATAGCTGGGGAAATATTATAAAAGTATGCAAAATAGTTTACGTTTAGTTTTAAAATAAATAAATAAATAAAATAGTTTAATTTAATGTTTTGTGTTGCATAATACATTATTTTCTATATATGTCACCTAGCACACGCCAATATACCAACAAAAAAAAACATTAAATTATTAAAAAAATACAAGGCTGTTTCCTCATGTGCCTGCATCATTCTGTAAACTGTAGTGCTATTCTGTAACCATCTCACGGTGAAAACTTAGGTGAAGTGAACGTGAAGTGAGCTGTCATTCCACCTGCTGCTACGGACTGACAGCTCACTCCGAGCTCACTTCACCTAAGTTTACACGGTGAGATGGTTACAGAATAGCACTGCTGTACAAGAATAGGTCATAGCTGAGTGAAAATATTGACCAGCGAGAAAGCTGAACTGACTTTACCATAATATTATAATTACTTTATTTATCACGTATCGCAATTAATAAATGATTCAGGAAAGTCTCGTTTCTCTAGCTAGCACCAGTTTCAAACGGTTTGACAAATTCATTCAAGTTTATCATTTATTTGAAATACATATTATTATACTTTTCAACCAAATCTTTACAAAACCTGGACTTAATAGTGTGACATCCGTGCTATATTGTCTAATACCAGATATAGATATAATCTGTGAATGTCACTAACATGCAGTGAGTATTGCATTATTTTCCATTTGGCCCTTTGTCTCGTAAAAATGTTACAAAGACTTTATTTAATGCACCCAAATGTACCAGGAACGAGACTAACTACGGTCAAGTTCATATCGGGTTCATAATGAACTTGTTAAGGATATGGGTCATCAAATTATCCCTTTCACACAGTTGGTGTAAAGGACGCCGAGCATGTTCGTATTTAGTTAAGTAATTTGTATTAAGATAAAAAGTGTTAGTTTAAAATCGAAAGTTGAGACCCTATCTGTGCACTATGGCACAAGTAGCGGCGGGGTCTCGACGAACTTTTGTTGTTTTGTATAGACATTCTTAACTTCTAATTAGGTTCTTAATATCTAATTGTGTTCCAATTAGTGTTTGAATATTGAATTTAGTATGTATATTCATATAAGAATCGTATAAGATTGATAGAAATAGCATTTGTTCAAATTTAATGTTCGTGGAAAAAGTTCGGTAATAATTACGTACCCTTGAAAATGAGAATTTTCAAGGGTAGGCTCAAAACCATTTGCCTCGTTTAGTTCATGAAAATCGGTTCACGGATTTTTGAGATATTTGATATTTTGTGTAACGTCGTGTGAGTGTGTTGGATCATTCGGTTCCCTACAAAATGGTTGAGCTGGATGGTGCTGATCCACGCGTCATGTTCGTGAACGGGTGCCGTCAGTTGAGACTGGTCATCTCTTATCTGCCAGGGCTTATTTTTAATCTTATGTTTTTAATCGTTTTTGATTTTATATTTTTTTTACATTGTTCTCACATATAGAATCAACAAGAGTAATGTACCCAGTATTTTGTAATTTCTATATTTAAAAGTTCTATAGTTAAAAGTTCCTTGGAGTTTCTTGCCCGTTCTTCTCCATAGAGATCTACGTTTTGGAATGGGCAACTAGCTTCAATTTTCTGACTAACTGACTGACTCTTTGACAATTCAAAAGTGCCTGTAAAAGGTTTAATTGAAATAAATGCTTTGAGTTTGAGTTTGAACGAAAATGTGTCACAATCAGAGTGACAACAGTCTGTGTTCTAGAACGTTTTGTATGCATCTAATTAAGGAAAAGCTTGTTATGTAATTAGATTAAAGTATAAATAAACTGTATTGTGGGTAAAAACTGTGACGATCCGACCTCGGGAATCGCTAATAACGGGGTTACACGTAGCGAGGCCATAATGAAAATTGTAAGTCAAATGGTCTTAAAAATCGGGGGCCTCGTTACGTTAACTTACGCTTAGCGATTTCGTATAAAACGCGGACCATTGGGCCGGAACATTACAGTCGGATCCCAGCTCTCAAGAATAAACCAAGAAAAATCAAGATGTCTTTTATTGAAGAGTCTTCCCAGAAAAACACATACAGTCCACTTCAGTTGGTCTTGTATGTATTTCGTGTTATGTTGTCCCTTCCTTGGTGGGTAGGTAAATGAGTGCATAAGCTGATGTTTATTTTCAAAACACTTAGAATTGTAGCCCAATTTATTATCCGCAATGTCTACTATGCGCTCTGTCAGTCAATAAATATATAATTTATTCTCTCTTCATAATACATAATACCCCAACCATTTATGTTCTATACCCGTGTTAATTTTTGTAAAGGGCAACTGTTTTTATTGTATTTACTGCAACACCTTTTTTGCAATAAAGTTTTTAAGTAAATATACAAGCTACTCAAAAAATTTATTTTACCGAAGCCGCAATTCAACACACTAAATACTTTTCAAATTATTCATAAAAAGTTCCCTAAAAATAATTCACTGTTCAGGTTGGTACAAAAAAAGAAGAAAAAAATTGCCTCGAGGGATAAGAAATATTGGATAAGCGAACGCCTAAAATTAATAAGAATCTTTGAATTTGGCTCAGTAACTACCTACAGCGATCTTAAATTAATCATACTTTTTCATTTGAATATAAATTAGGTACCTTTTTTGCAGATTTTTTTCGATATACAAGTACCTATAACTTTTTGGAATAGAAACATTATGAGATATCAATTTTACTAAGCGAATATCAGTTCTCGCCCTCTGCTTTGGCCTTGGCACAATTCTAGTCAGGCGAAGTTTTCTTAGAATTTCCTTTTTTCTTTTCTAAATGCTATAACCTATATTCTGTTCTGCACAGAAAATAGCAACCGGTTCGCTTTCTTGTCAATTATCTAGGCATTTAATACAAAAAAGTTGATTTTATACGTAAACTAATATTTCAACATGACTGTCGAGATGTGGGTGTTACTATACACCTCTGCCCAAACCTTCAGGGAATACAGGCGTAATATTTATGTACTCGTATGTTACGTAAAAGAGAAAAACAAGCATTGAACTTAATTTTTTTTAAGATATCGCAGATGGGACAAACAAAAGTTACACCACATTTCAGGTTACCGGTTTGTTTCTGCCTACAATACCTTAAAAAAAACAAAGTTGTTAAAATGTATTCCAGGCTTCAAGCTCTGACAGAGCCAACAGATATAAAAAAAATGAATAAACTGGATATCTGTATAGCCGCAATTCCTTCTTACTTTGTACTTTTAACTTTTCCGTTTCTTTTGCCTTTGATATTCAAAGACAGATTGAAACTGGTGCAATATTTGAATCAACAACGAGTTGAATGCTATTCTCAGTATTGGAATATTATTAAGTAATGTGTTGAGGTATGAGAGCCTTCATGAGTCGGTGCTTTTAAGACTACATATATAGGTATTGATTTATACTCAAGCACGGACGGTATAAGTACCGTTTGAGAGTTAGACAAGTTCTCAACTTCAAATTCTCTATTCAGAAATCGATTATTAGTTCACTAAGCGGTCAGTATCGCTACTAACGTAACTGACTGGCTAAAGTAACTAAAAGTGAAACAGTCTTTTTATAACGCTTGTAACCATTGGCTACAGGCACACTTTTTTACAACAACTGCACGTGATATCAGCGTAGGATTTCATAAAACGACATCATTACTTGCCATCTAAAAATAAACCAACATATTTTGATGAAGATGTTACCAACTGCTGGAACTCATGATGTGCCCTAATTTTTGAAATGAGTATCGTGTTTATAAGAGGCGAGAAAATTAGGTAATATAAAATGTATACAATATAAGCTAATGGCTCGTTAAATTACCTCTGCTCAATGTATTACGTGAGCAAGGGTTAACTTAAGAGCGCTTATTCTGAAAGTGGGCAACGTCACAAATAGATGTCAAATATTTCACTGTTTTGATTAATTTGGCAACATTACTACATGGAAATAAGAAATATGGCTTACTAGCGAACTAGAATATTGCTTATGAATTGCAATAAATAATATCGTAACACGTACGTAAAAAAAGTATTTGGAAACTTTTCAAATGCCTTTTTACACCTAAAACGGGTACAACATCAAAGGAGATGGGAAATGGTGGGCCTAAATGTAATAAGTTGAGATATGATTTAAAAAATTAGACATATTTTTTTATCTTAGAATATTAAAAAATCAGCTCAATTCTCAATCTGGAAGCTGGGAAATAAGCGAAAGATAAATTGAGTAATCGATTACACAATCACAAAAACTTACTAGGTAATTAACTCAAAGTAATTAAATGCACTATAATTTATATAGCTACAATATAGTGCATTTAATTACAGTCATATTAATAAATAAAAGAATAATTAATTACTGAAAAAACAATATAACAATTATTAATTTCATACCGAATAAAATCAGTCTTATATTTTTATTCTTATAGTCTATCTTTGAAATTATGAATCGGGAGCGACTGATAAGTTTAAATCTATTCATTCACACCATTTTAATCTCGTTACATTAAAAATAATAATTAATTACTGAAAAAACAATATAACAATTATCAATTTCATACCGAATAAAATCAGTCTTATATTTTTATTCTTATAGTCTATCTTTGAAATTATGAATCGGGAGTGACTGATAAGTTTAAATCTATTCATTCACACCATTTTAATCTCGTTACATTCAGGCCCAAGATTGTATGTAATCGTTTCCGTCTCCTTTAATGTTATAGTTGCAATTCATTATTATTATTCTAGTTCGCTAGTTAGCCACATTTCTTTTTTCTAACAGTAATATTGCTAAATTAATCAAAACAGGTAAATTTTTGACAGCTATTTGCGACCTTGCCAACCATGATAAACGCTCTTACGGGTACATACAAGCTTATTTTGTTTCACGTAGAATTTAACAAAAGGATCGTGCAATTCTAGGCCATCCATTTTTGATAAGATATCACTTGGAGTAAGTGCAATGGAATAACTTACATATTACTAGTGATATTGACGTAAAAATAAATATTCATTCTAATACAGAATATCCTCTTTTTAGAAATTGGTTAAAAAAAGTTAATCTTTTCTCATAACTTAGCCTTTAGGTGATAAGCTGACTTTTTGTTGTTGTTTGTGTTTGTTTAATAAGCATTGGAAACTTTTATTTAGTGCTCATTGGTAAATTAAAAAACAACTTTGTTTTCAGATGTCTTGAGATGATGATTGATGAAAGATAAATAATCCAAAGGTACCTTGACTCCATAAGCGGGCACGGGAGACCAGCTTGGATAGTCTTTTGGTTCCAAATTAAATACCACGCTAAGACCTGTTCCCCTGAAATTGTAAATTGATTAAATTCAGTTTCTTATACATACATACTTATCGTAAATGAAACCTTTTCAGGGTTCCGTACCCAAAGGGTGTCAAATGGAACCCTATTACTAAGCCTCCGCTGTCCATCTGTCTGTCTGTCAGTGAGCTTGATCTCATGATCCATAACAGGTAATCAGTTGAAAATTTCACAGATTATGCATTTATATTGCCGATATAAAAACAAATAATTAATTAAATAAAAAATTAAGGGGGGTCTCCATAAAAAAAACAATTGACTTTGAAAAAGAAAAACCGCCTGGCATGTGGGGTGTCGGTGTCAAGAAGTCATCGAGTAGAGAACAAATATTATTTTTTATCTTCAAATATGATAAAATAGGGGGCCATAAAATTTTTCAGTTTTAGACCATTTTTGTTCGAGCTCTATCTCAACAACTAAACAAGTTACGAATTTGAAACTTATGTATTCATCAACAAATACTTAAAAATCAGATTCGTAAGGTACTTATTTATTTAAATATGGATGATTTTCTGCAACTGCAAAAATTACTTTGAAATTCATAGTATCAATATGAAATACAAATTTATCTTTCCGATTTTCATTAAGATGATAAATAATAATATTCTTCGTTTAGCTTTTTTTTCTACATAATGTAAAACTTGGTCAAATAAAATAATCTTAGTCCCTACGTGTTTTTGACGAAATCTTGAAACACTAAAATATTGTCAAATAATAAGAATGAGTAAAGTTACCTGCCCGACTCTGAAGTGGCAATAATTGTTGGATTTGTGTCTGTTTCTCCATCAGGGTTCTGGTCATCATAGTATTCTAAATCCTTGTCCGGTGTGGAGTGCAGAAGAGGCCTGCAAGCAGAAATATTACTAGAATGATATAAATATGAACGATAAGGATGAACAAAAAATTATCTAAGCATAAAAGTAATCCGTTCAATTAGAATCAGCCTTTAACATTCCCTCTGCTGTCTGCTGTGACATCAATAGGCCTCCTCGGTCACGCTGCTGGCCTAGTGCGGGTTGATTCATTGTTCCTGCCAATTACTACGAAAAATAATATATTTCCACTATTTACCTACATAATACAATAATAATGTATCATTAGTGTGGGTGGGCGTTAATTTCTCACTCATATTAATAAAACCATACTAATTACTACTGACATTACTTTTATTCCTCTTGGGCCAATTATCATAGATTAAACGCAGCAGGATATTTATGGTAACAGTAGTAGGTTATGTATTTTATGATTTCTTGTTTTTATATGTGAAAAATGTCTATGGTTGTACATCTACTCACCCTGCCGCTCAATTTCTTATGTAATACTCTAATGTATACGTTGTAATGTAAACCTTTTATTCAAATAATATTAATACCAGCCTATTATTGACCCATTTTTGGACAAAGGCTTCTGCTCATACAAAAAAGCACGAGAATTAAAACAAAATCGGTTTTCGTTCATGTTGAAGTCACGCCACGTGTATGTACTACACGTAAATTATAGATCAGATCACTTTATACAAAAAATATGGGAATATATTATCCGTTAATGACAATAAATAAACAATTATTGAAAATAGTTATCCGTTTTGACGGTTGAATCCGAAAACCACTACATGGTTTCTCAGTAGATCAGTGATTTTCAGTACCTCGTCATTTTTGAGGTGATGCGGTAAAGCACGCTTTCATCTTTGACACTATCAATTTCGTGTTTGTATATATACATATATGGATAACAAACACGAAATTCTGACGGAGTAGCACACTAAAGAGAATTAGTAACACATTTATCTGTATTGAAAAAGTTTCAATTTTATAGTCTATCTCACCACTTTATCAACAATTATTGTTTGATTAACATTATTAATTAAATTGTTATTGAAAAATTATCGACAAAAATTTAAGTTATAAAATTAATATCCATTGGCAAATGAAAGACATCTTTATAGTCATTTAAAATTAGAATTTGAGGTTTAATATTTAAGTAATAAAATCAAAGCACCGAATTTGTAAGTGGCACATCAGATTTTCATTCCCAAGTTTTATAAATACTTTTGGAACACCCCATACAATTGTTGTAATTTTGTTGGACTTTCCTGTTTATTATACTTATATTCCACGAATTATGTACGTACACCTCGCTAGCATCATTCAGAGCTGCATAGTTGAAAGTGCAACAGTGTCCCTCATAAGTCTTGATCAAAACGAACATATCTTCACAATTCTTTGCCTTTCGGTTGAACGTACAATACAGGATCAGATTCTCGCATTTTTGATGCACCTGAAAAAAATCATCAAAGTCTTTGAAGTAGATCAAAATAACTGAATAAATAAATTATAATTTTAAGCGCTACAATTCATTGAAGAATTTTTCGGTTTCTGAAAAGCTGATAAACACAAAAAAAAACAGATTATCAAACTCATGTCGAGTGATTTGATTGGTTGTTATTATTTAATTCAGCCAATCACAGCATTCAATGTCAGCTTGACCGGACGCGTAATCAACTTGAGCTTATCACGTATCACCACAGATCGGTCACTTCGGCGATCGGAAAATTTGCGAAATTGAGCTGGACGCAAATTAATTTTCGATCGGTGTCGAGTCTCGTCGTCAGAACTGAATTGAACTTTTCGCTTTTATTGCATGGACATAAAGCTCTTTCTGACCAGCTGAAGTCAATTTCATAGCGCAGTTTGAATGAAGTGTGGTAGTGCAAAATGCTTAATTTTTGTGTTGATTGGCTTTTTAGTAACCGGGTGTTACATTGATATTAATCTAAATAAAAAGCATGATTACTAATTATTGTACTGTACCTCTTCCATTATTGTATCAACTGTGAAGAAATGATGTTTCAAAATATTCATGATTTCTGTGAAACTACCCAACTGTTTGATTCTTTTGCTAAAATTTTTCAAGATCGGGAGTGCGTTGAAAAAATTTCTAATTTCCTCGTCGCTTTTGTTGTAATGTTTTCTGAAATTACAACATCTTGCATTCAAAAACAGTTTTCTTTTGCACGAATGACACAATTGGTATTAAAACACGGCCACACCAGTAGCACCAGTTAATTTTCGACTGGTAGGTAAGGTAATACTGAATGTATTACCTCTTCTTTTTGCAAAGGCAAAATTACAGTATAGTTAAGGACCTTGCTGATAGGATGTATGCTACCGAGACCTATAAACGGTGGCTACAAATAGCCGCTTAAATGCTTTTAATTTGAACTCCAATTTTAAATTTTTGATTTTTTAATGTTGATTTTATTTTAGTTTTAATTTTGATTTTGTTATTTTAAATGTGTGTGTTTTTTTATGGATCATGTGGTCTGCAATAAAAGATTTTTATTTATTTATTTAAAATTTGATAGAGTCAGTTTCGGCTCCGTTTTCATCTTTCTTTGCGTTAAAGGCTAAATAGCATAGCACAGTGAAGTTTGCAGGCTTCCTAACTCAATAACAAATAAATTAGTTCTGTTAGGGGGTGGATACCTACCCAGTGTTGTTTAAACTATTTTAAAGTAATAAGTACAGCCAGGGAAAATAATTTTAATCAAATTGATGTCCTACGTTAATTAGCAGTGTTACAGCCATTTCGTATAACTGAAAAGTAATGGCAGTTGTGATTTGAATATACACACTACAAGGTAAGAATCTTTTGGTGCTCCACTGTTAACGTCATCGAAAGATCGCCTTTAGGTAAACATTTGTGCAATATTAATTTGCAAAATGGCGGCGTTAGTTCCGATTTTGGCCACGTGCCAATAAATCTCTGTACAGGTAAACGGAAAATTTAAGTTGATAGTCAATTTGCTCATCTCTGACTTTACTTTCCATTCTTTTTCGGAGATCGATATCAAGTTAGTTGTCTGCGCCCCGAAAAAAATACTATCACATAACGTACATACAAACTTGCTATTATTTTAGACCAATGCTTCCCATTTTCCCGTTCGTGGTTATTCGAAAGACATCTTCTATATATTTAACTTATAAATGATTGATGAGTCCACGTACAGATCAATTAATTAAATTCCAATCGAAGAGACCCGATTCCGTGTACCTACTCGGATTCCAATATCCAATGCTTTGATGGATGGTTAAACTTGACTTTAAGCGGGAGAGGTTAGAAAATGATAAATGAAGCTCTCATTCTACGGTGTTGGTTGTGGTTAGGGGACTAATTTCAGTGGTTTGAGGTAACCTAACCCACCTCCACTCCTTAAAGGTAGGTGTCAAATTGTCAATAGTAGCAATTAGTATAGTCTAAGCCTATTTCAGACTTATGAATATTTGAAATGCCATTTAGAATTTCAATTTCATATCAGTAGGTACCTACTACGATAGTCGTATATAATATTATGCATTGGGTTGTGCAGCATTATTCTACATTCATACTACATAAAACCTCAACGCCTGTTAAATTATTGGCTGTATAGAGTTTGAATAACTTTGTCGAGATTTTTTTCTTTTCAAAATTTCAAATTGAATGTCGATTTTTTTTCTGAAAATATAGGTCTGTTGCTTCCCAGGTTCCCAATGCAGATCTAATAAATTATTCGGCATAATTTTATAAACTGTCCTAAATTCGGAAAGTGGCGTAAAACCGCCAAAGGAAGCGTCAACCAATCGTCCTACTACGTGCAGTAATAAGTGCAGTATCTTTACCGAGAGAAATCCGGCGCTGTCCGGTTTCCAGCTGCAGACTACAGGCCTTGCAGAGTGCACCTTGCGCCAAGAGCACCACACGCAGTCACCCTTTGTACTCGCTGGCAATTTTGCCGCGAGACTACTAGGCTGACGGTTCTGAGAATTCATACTCATTGGTTTATTTTTTACTTTTCTCTGCTCCGCGTGCAATAATTCATAATTGGCCTTCCGAACCTCGAAACTTTAGTAGTTTATCGTTTTATTTTTATCATTATTGATGTTAATTTTATTATTTTGATTTCGGTTAATCATATAGTAGTATAGTACGCTATTCGTTAACGTCACCCTTACATAAACCCTTTCACCGCTTACTGGCTATTCCAACTTGCCGTACTGTCGCACGCTCCAAGTCACCTATTCCTCGAACATTAGCAGCTATTAACGCTCTCCTGAACTCAAACACAGATCTTGATATGTTTGCGAATGAATGGAAGATGATACTGTCAGAATGTCTGGATTTTTGTGAGAAGAATGCATGTGTTAAATAAATTATATTATGTTTAAATAGTGTAATTGGTCTCGGCCATAATTGGACAATACTGTGCGATCGAAGAATCTTGAGCCAGGTTCGTTGCTTGAATACCTATATTACACCGCTTTGACGGACGTGAAACGTAAATAGTGGTACAACTAACTATTGATTTCCGTGGAACGAGCGCGCGGCAATACCTTAAATAGAAATCTTGATCCCAATATCAAAATCTCCTAAATTTATATTTTATCATTAACTAACTACTATAAAGGATATCGACTACCTTTTACCTACTTTTGTTACCCGTACCTTTTAATTTTTATTTTTGTTCCTCTTGCTATTTTTATATTATACGAAAATGATGTGGTGATCTGCCTCGTTGGTCTAGTGGTTGCAAGAGCTACTGCTGAGCATGAGGTCTTGGGTTCGATTCCCGGGTCGGGCAAAGTGTTATTGGGTTTTTCTATCTGGAATTTCTCAGTAGCAGCCCGGCGTCTGGATTTGTCTCCGAATGATGGCAATAGGCTCGCCCTCTATTACATGGGACTTAAACATAACTGGCGAAATGTGAGTGTACCTATAGAATACAGGTACACCTCTGCCCAACCCTTCGGGGAAACAAGGCGTGATGTTATGTTTATGTGTGATGTGGTGATTTTTTTGTTTCATTTTTATATCCTACGGCGTCCGGGGTCCGGGTCCCCTCCGCCGTCTCAACAGAATCACT
Organism: Xanthia togata; assembly: GCA_963853775.1. NCBI lineage: Eukaryota > Metazoa > Arthropoda > Insecta > Lepidoptera > Noctuidae > Xanthia > Xanthia togata. The sequence continues at coordinate 1,802,267 of OY970797.1, read as the reverse complement.
ACAAAAGTGGTGAATCCTTTTTATGTCACTACAATTGACATTATTATTAGGAGAAGCTATGAGATTTTTAGCTATGTGCAGGAGAGTGTAATGACTGAATTTTCTGTAATATATACCTACTCGTAGGTACCTACTCATTAAGGAGAATCATTATTGTCATGTTACAAAGCTTTTACTCAGAATACGGTAGTGGCGTGGTTGAGGACTATTTGTTAGTTATTAATACAATTTGTGCATATAAAAATCTCATCAGATTACGATATTTTTCTCAGAATATCTCTAATACCTACATAAAAAATAAAATGTATCCTTAATTTCTGCCGTGCGACAAACAGTCCCTTGAATGTATTACGAACATTGTCGCATTTCACAAGGAAGACTGAAAGTCCTTAGAAATGAAGTTCCGAGAAATGGAACATTATTCCCGTAACATTTTTCTCGGAAAATTTTAATGACTGCCAAGTACTTACTACTACAGAACTCTGGCGTTGGCACGTGCTATAGAAAAGTAGCTCTCCCTGAAATACGAGTATTAGCCAGTCAGCAGAGAAACTGAGGAGAATGTTTCCATGTTTACCACGTACCATTTACTCAACTGATTGAATTAAAAAAATACAACCTGAGACCAATCAATACATACAATATGTGTATATTGTACCTATATTTTATTGAAATTGGTCTCAGGTTGTTTTATTTTATCATTTTGAAATCAGTTTTATTAAACTATGAATTGAATGTGTGAACATGGACACTGTTCACTAACAAGCCTTATTGCGTAAGTATACTTTATTTTGAACTGTGAAATTGATTATGGATTCATAAAGTATTTTCCTAAAAGCATTTTTCGAGTCGTAACGCAAAATTAAACTATAATCTATTGTTCGAAAATTTCAATACTTACAAAACTCTGGCAATATTCTGGGATTCTTTATCTGACACCATATTTAAATTACAGATGCTGACCGCTGGGAACGGCACCTGGTTCACTTTGCAGTTCGCGTTTATCTGTTGAATACAATAAAATAGATTTCTCAGAAGGGAAAAATCAGAACTTAGAAAACGTCTGCGATGAATAATTTGTAAAGTTTCTGAGAAGGTCGTAATCACAACGACCTTTTCGATAAATCTTCTTGATAAATATGAAAATGAATAACTGAGTAAGTAAGTGTGTTTTTTTGCTAGTTTATATGGTATTAGGCGATTTGAATGCTGAAATCGTCTTATCAGTAGTATTTTTATTTTCAGCCTGGTAACATTTTTTTTAACCTGAAAGATCTGTACATACTTAAAAAAACTTGACACTTGCAATGCGAAAATCTTTTCTTTTTTTTTTAAATAAATATGCACTCCTTCCTTCTCCTTCCTTCAAAAAAACAAAGTTAGTCGTTCGACGAATAAAGTGGAATTTAAGAAAAAAAATGCTGTAAAAATTAACCACAAACCTACGTCATTGCCAAATATTATTTTCACTCCGTAAGCACAAACAAAAGCCTACAATAATATTTTCCTCGTCCCTCTAATACGAAAATGTACGGTAGACCGCACGTTAGTGGAAACAAAACAGTAAAAGCTAGCCTTTTACGCCCACTTGCACGTTCATGGGTTATCCTAAATAACTTGGAGTAAACAGCTAACTCAGGGTTAATCAAATAATTCATCTTGCGCTACCAGGAGCTAGAGGTAAACCTAGAGTTAAAATTCTACATATTAAACCCACCAATGCAATGTCTCCAAACTCTAAGTTAGTGTTAGTAATGTCAAAATAGAGTTATGAGGTACCGTTGATAACTTATTTTGTATTTTATATTGCTCGAGGTTATACTTAATGAAAATTCCGTACTATATCGGCAGGGAATATATTCATATACTCATATATAAATAGTTAAAAAAAACTTTATCTGGCATTTTCGTCTAACAAAAAAACTAACTTTCCACTCTCCTGAAACCACATACAATACGATTAAAATGAATGACATGTTATACAGTTCAAAGACAAGAAAGTATTACGAGTATGTATAAATATATTTCTAAATAAATCTGTAATCTCTAAATATTATAAAACAAAGTCGCTTTTCGCTTTTGTCTGTATGTCCGCAACGGATTTTGATGAGGTTTTCAACATCATTTAGGTACAGAATGTATTCCGGAAGGTTTATACAATGTGGGGAGGACAATATGATCATAAATGAAACTTCGTTTATGTCATGATATTCCCAACCGTCACACAAAAAATCAAATGAATATATCCAGTAGTTTAGCCACAGGACATTATTTTTCATTTGAAGTATTTTCTACATGATGTATTTGTAAACAGGAGAGCACGCGACAGTTTAACGACACACGTTGCCAGCTCGCTACTTTAAAAACCTACGCCTTTTCTTTCAAATTTATTTTCTCAATGCAAATTTTACTTTATGCCCGAGCCCTAAGAGTCATAAAGCGTGTCATCACAGCTAGATAAGAAAAAATGCATGCGGAAGTTATTACTTTCCTGTTATGCAATCATGTCAATCGCAAAATATGTATGTGCGAAAGAGATAGGTAAGTTTGCTTGTTTCTACTTTGCTTACTTGTCTACGTGTCTAGGTTACGCGGTCAGTGTGTCACCGGACCTCCTTCCTGCCTGTGACGCGTTTTGTTTTTCTCTGGATTTTCGGATGCGCCTGCGCCCGTTTGAAGTCGCCGCGTGAGTGTTATCGTATCTTTGTTGTTGTGTTGTGCGAAATTTGACGCTTTGTTTTAATAGTGACAAGACACATAAACGTATTATAGGTACTTAGTTAAATAGCTAAGTAAAAAAATTAGACGCTTAATACTTGGTGTTTCAAGGTTTTATTATTAAATAATCATGCCTCGTTACAATTATACCGCTTCGGAGTACAGCGATATGATTTTAATTTATGGGGAGTGTCACGGTAATGCCGCTTTAGCTGTACGGACATACCGTGAGAGGTATGGGAACACGCGTATGTGTCCGACCCACGGGCGCACTATTGTACAAGCTGTCCAGAGGATACGGGAAAATCAATCCTTGATCCCGCACGAAGATGGTGCTCCTCCACGTGCAAATGTGATTTCAGACGAAAGATTTATTAATTATTATGATCGCATCCGACTAATTAGTTAATATTCTGTGATTTGATTTGTGTAATTGAGCATTAATAATAATAAGAATAATGGCGCCAAACATTACGTCGCTGCGTCGGCCACAGTTTTATCATGAATGAAACCAAGCTGCGTTGCCATTCTTATCGCAGGTCAGTGTACCAATTTTATAAATGGTGTTTTATTTTGTTTGCAGTTTTAAGCTATTTAGTTTGTTAGAAAAAAATGTTTTTTTAATTTCGGTGTTCGGATTTATTTGATAGTTTACAAATGTTTCTATAAACCAGTATTGCCAGTGTTTTCATTTAAAGTCATATTGTCATCTCCACATTGTATATTATGTCGCAGCCATCTGATTAAATTAGCCAGCTAATTGGACGCCTAGGCAGTTCATTAAACGCCATCGGCATCCAAATGAATGCCTAGGCCGATAGTTAATTTTAATAAAAATCATTCAACGTTTAACAACTTGGCGTATTGAAAATCAGCCCTTTGAAGATGACTGACCAAGACTCAGCCAAGTGATTCAAGTGGTATAAAATCTCTGCGAGCAACTTGGAAATAGCGCTCGCCGGTCGCCGCTGCGGCACCGCTCGGCATGCGTGCGGTTGGTCACAGTTCTAACCAGTTAAACTGGGTGAAATTGGTTAGGTTACTAACCAATTCCAATTCCTTGACAATTCAAAAGTGGCTGTAAATGGTTTAATTGAAATAAATGCTTTGAGTTTGAGTTTGAATTTCTCCCAGTTTAATTAAATGTCCAATTTGAATAACATATTTTATCGGATAAGGATTAATAATAATATTATACATATAATGGTCAAAATAATTTTGGAAACATCAATATTTTTTTAAAAGAAATTAAGTATGAAAGATAAAAATGGTTACTGTGGGTCATCCTTAGAAGATAGACATTGCTATTGTAGACTTTTCTGTTGATTTTGTAATCCAGTAGTATGTACATACATTTTATCTATCAAATAAGTGCCTTTTTACAACTTGTCAAAACTTCATGTTTTAGTAGGTACGTTTACGTTTAATATAAAAAAAAAATGTTATCGTAAATATCCGAAATCAGTAAGCACCCATTTTTACTAGTAAATACGCGAAGTATCAAAGAGCATCAGAAGAAACGCGTTTTTACTAGTAAAAATGGGTTCTTAATGATTTCGAATATTTTCGGTAAAATATGTCGCAGTCATCTGGTTGAATCTGCTATTTGATTGAATGACTAGCGCGTTCATTGAATGACGACATTTAATTGAATGACTAAAGGACAACTCGTCAAGTCGTTGAGCAAAACATTTAACCAGATGGTTGAATGTCGTGTTGTCATTTAGTTAAACTGGGAGAAATTCAAACTCAAACTCAAAGCATTTATTTCAATTAAACCATTTACAGCCACTTTTGAATTGTCAAGGAATTGGAATTGGTTAGTAACCTAACCAATTTCACCCAGTTTAACTGGTTAGAACTGTGACCAACCGCACGCATGCCGAGCGGTGCCGCAGCGGCGACCGGCGAGCGCTATTTCCAAGTTGCTCGCAGAGATTTTATACCACTTGAATCACTTGGCTGAGTCTTGGTCAGTCATCTTCCAAGGGCTGATTTTCAATACGCCAAGTTGTTAAACGTTGAATGATTTTTATTAAAATTAACTATCGGCCTAGGCATTCATTTGGATGCCGATGGCGTTTAATGAACTGCCTAGGCGTCCAATTAGCTGGCTAATTTAATCAGATGGCTGCGACATAATATACAATGTGGAGATGACAATATGACTTTAAATGAAAACACTGGCAATACTGGTTTATAGAAACATTTGTAAACTATCAAATAAATCCGAACACCGAAATTAAAAAAACATTTTTTTCTAACAAACTAAATAGCTTAAAACTGCAAACAAAATAAAACACCATTTATAAAATTGGTACACTGACCTGCGATAAGAATGGCAACGCAGCTTGGTTTCATTCATGATAAAACTGTGGCCGACGCAGCGACGTAATGTTTGGCGCCATTATTCTTATTATTATTAATGCTCAATTACACAAATCAAATCACAGAATATTAACTAATTAGTCGGATGCGATCATAATAATTAATAAATCTTTCGTCTGAAATCACATTTGCACGTGGAGGAGCACCATCTTCGTGCGGGATCAAGGATTGATTTTCCCGTATCCTCTGGACAGCTTGTACAATAGTGCGCCCGTGGGTCGGACACATACGCGTGTTCCCATACCTCTCACGGTATGTCCGTACAGCTAAAGCGGCATTACCGTGACACTCCCCATAAATTAAAATCATATCGCTGTACTCCGAAGCGGTATAATTGTAACGAGGCATGATTATTTAATAATAAAACCTTGAAACACCAAGTATTAAGCGTCTAATTTTTTTACTTAGCTATTTAACTAAGTACCTATAATACGTTTATGTGTCTTGTCACTATTAAAACAAAGCGTCAAATTTCGCACAACACAACAACAAAGATACGATAACACTCACGCGGCGACTTCAAACGGGCGCAGGCGCATCCGAAAATCCAGAGAAAAACAAAACGCGTCACAGGCAGGAAGGAGGTCCGGTGACACACTGACCGCGTAACCTAGACACGTAGACAAGTAAGCAAAGTAGAAACAAGCAAACTTACCTATCTCTTTCGCACATACATATTTTGCGATTGACATGATTGCATAACAGGAAAGTAATAACTTCCGCATGCATTTTTTCTTATCTAGCTGTGATGACACGCTTTATGACTCTTAGGGCTCGGGCATAAAGTAAAATTTGCATTGAGAAAATAAATTTGAAAGAAAAGGCGTAGGTTTTTAAAGTAGCGAGCTGGCAACGTGTGTCGTTAAACTGTCGCGTGCTCTCCTGTTTACAAATACATCATGTAGAAAATACTTCAAATGAAAAATAATGTCCTGTGGCTAAACTACTGGATATATTCATTTGATTTTTTGTGTGACGGTTGGGAATATCATGACTTATACGAAGTTTCATTTATGATCATATTGTCCTCCCCACATTGTATAAACCTTCCGGAATACATTCTGTACCTAAATGATGTTGAAAACCTCATCAAAATCCTTGTCCTTGGTCCCACTATTTTGTTGATCTAGATATATGAATACTTAATTAGTGCTGGTTGAGGCTGATTAATTCAATTCATAAATTAATTTCAATAATCGCAGTTCCTTAGCCAAGGAAAGGTCATTGACTGACAGGGCACCCACAGTCATGGCACCCACGCCCGTCCTCCTTCAGCCATAATTATTTGCGGCGCGTAATTTTAAATCTGTGATATCTTTTAGAGTATTCATTTAAATGATGGGATGTCCGGGTATATTTTATTCTTAATTAAATGTCCAATTTGAATAACATATTTTATCGGATAAGGATTAATAATAATATTATACATATAATGGTCAAAATAATTTTGGAAACATCAATATTTTTTTTAAAGAAATTATGAAAGATAAAAATGGTTACTGTGGGTCATCCTTAGAAGATAGACATTGCTATTGTAGACTTTTCTGTTGATTTTGTAATCCAGTAGTATGTACATACATTTTATCTATCAAATAAGTGCCTTTTTACAACTTGTCAAAACTTCATGTTTTAGTAGGTACGTTTACGTTTAATATAAAAAAAAAATGTTATCGTAAATATCCGAAATCAGTAAGCACCCATTTTTACTAGTAAATACGCGAAGTATCAAAGAGCATCAGAAGAAACGCGTTTTTACTAGTTAAGAATAAAATATACCCGGACATCCCATCATTTAAATGAATACTCTAAAAGATATCACAGATTTAAAATTACGCGCCGCAAATAATTATGGCTGAAGGAGGACGGGCGTGGGTGCCATGACTGTGGGTGCCCTGTCAGTCAATGACCTTTCCTTGGCTAAGGAACTGCGATTATTGAAATTAATTTATGAATTGAATTAATCAGCCTCAACCAGCACTAATTAAGTATTCATATATCTAGATCAACAAAATAGTGGGACCAAGGACAATAGACTACTTTTGTTTTTTTAATTGTAAGGCCCGTCCACACGGCGATAATCAGAACGATATTTTGTTACAGTATGATTTGGGATCATCCGGCAGTTTCATACTGCATTTTGTTTTTAGTTGTATGAACATTGGGATGTTGAAGTGTGCATCAGTATGTATGTATTTGATGACTTTAGAAGATTAGTGGGTAAAAGAATGATAGCAATATATAAATATTTTTTAGTAGATTAGAATATTATTTATTTATTTAACAGGTATTTAAAAAAGAAACTGGTCAACATTAAAATGTGTCTGTTACATACCTACCCATATGATTAGGATTAGAGATTTGTATTTAAAATATAAATATTTCTAAATCAGCCAAAGATGGTGTTATTTGCAGATGACACATCATTGATCTTTAAAATAAACCGACGGTCACCAAATCTTGACGACGTGAATAGCTCTATTGTTCAGGTCCAAGATTGGTTTACGGTAAATAATTTGGTACTAAATAATAAAAAAACCAAATGCATTAGATTTAAATTACCAAATGTTAGAAGTAGCGAATGTGACATCGTATTGAATGGAGAAAAACTGGAATTTATTAATCAAACAGTTTTCCTTGGAATCACGCTAGACGAGAAATTACAATGGGGACCCCATATAACATCTCTCGCGGGGCGGTTAAGCTCGGCCGCTTATGCTGTTAGAAAGATAAGACAGTTAACAGATGTAGAAACCGCGCGTTTGGTCTATTTTAGCTACTTCCACAGTATTATGTCGTATGGCATTTTACTGTGGGGTCGGGCTGCTGACATTGAATCCATCTTTGTTTTACAAAAAAGAGCTGTCAGAGCCATTTATAATTTACGTCGTCGCGAATCTCTCAGGGAACTATTTAAAAAGATTAATATTATGACGGTACCTTGCCAATTCATTTATTCAAATATTATGTATGTGAGAAAAAATCTACATCTTTTTAATAAAATAAGTGATAGACATAATTTTAATACTAGAAATAAAGATAAAATAGATCAACCATTTTTCAGACTATCTAAAGTAAATACATCTTTTATGGGGTACTGTGTTAAATGTTACAACAGAATACCTTGTGATATATTAGAATTAAATGAAAGAAAATTTAAAAATCATATAAAAAGTACACTTTGTAAACAAGCATAAATGGTTTGAGTTTGAGTTTGAGTTTGAGCATATTACAAATTAGAGGATTATATCCAAGATAAAAATGCTTGGAAACATGCTGGTCCTGCTCCATAGGACAATTCAGAATCTAGACAAAATCGAACTGGTTGCTAATTTAATTGTATAATTATTATTTTTTATTTTTTTAAACATTTATTTTATTTTATTTTTGTGATTATTTGAACTCACACACTGACTTATTATTATTAGTATTACTTATTATAATGTTAGAAATATAGTATAATTTTACAATGTTTGTAAGTATGTGAGCACCATGCATCTATCACATAATTATGTCATTCCTTCATTTTTCATTCTTTTTACCTATCGTGGTATAGTAATCTTATTCTAGGTGCATTGTCTTCACATATAATTATATAATAAGTGTATACAAGATATAATGATTTTTTTTAAAAAGAGTAACGGTGGAGTTTCTTGCCCATTCTTCTCCATACGAAAACTACCTTTTGGAATGGGCGACTAGAATCAGTTTTATTATTTTTTGTAAAGTTTGACGTTCAAAAGTGCCTTTTTTGTGCCTAATTGAAATAAATTATTTGACTTTGACTTTGACTTTGAAAAAAAATGTTTTTTTTTTATTTCAGCTAATCAAAGTACTGGCTCAAATTATCTATACAATTTTGCCATTTTGTTGGCAGTTTGTTTATCCCTTTACTGTAGAAGTCTGCCAGACGGGAGGCGATGAAGTCAGCGAAAGCGTTTTGTACTGCCTCTAGGGTGTTTAATTTTTTCCCACTTAAAAAATTGTCTAAATTTTGAAAAAAGTAGAAATCTGTTGGGGTAAGGTCCGGTGAGTACGGTGGGTGACGGACAGCTTCCAGCTGTAACTCTTGTAGCTTTGCGATGGTCTGTCGTGATGTGTCAGCTCACGCGTTGTCGTGGAGAAGCAATGGGGGAGAGCGATTGACTAGTCTTGGTTGTTGAATTACGAGCTTCTCCATCATTGTTTGCAATTCTTGGTAATAGACATCTGCCATCACTGTTGTGCCATTTGGTAAGAAGCTGTGATGTACAAGTCCGGCACTGATCCACCAGACAGTCACCACCATCTTCCTATGAATAATCTTTTTTTTTAGCGCACTTATTAGGTGCTGTACCCGGGTCCACCCACTGAGACGAACGCTTGCGGTTGTCGTACAGGATCCACTTTTCATCGCAGGTAACAATTCGATTAAGAAGTCCGTCGTTTCTATGCCGATTCAGTAGTGCTATGCATGCTTCGAGGCGTAAATCTCGCTGTTGGTCGCTTAGTTCGTGTGGCACCCACTTATCTAGCTTTTTTATCTTTCCGATTTGACGCAAGTGCTTTAATGTTGTTTTGACACTAACTCCAAGGCCCGCAGTAAGCTCAGCCATAGATTGAGTAGGATCCGCTTCCACTATCGCCTTCAATTCGTCGTTTTCGACAATGGTTACCGGCCGACCGCGAGGCTCGTTCTTCAACTCATTTCCAGATTTAAAACGATTGAACCAATAATGGACCGTGTTTATGCAAGCAGTGTTAGGCCCGTACACGTCGTTAATGTTTCGTGTTGTTTGCGCAAATTCGTACGATTTTCGAATATGAGTTCCTACGTGGAAATAGCGCTGTATTTCCACGTAGGAACTCATATTCTAAAATTGTAAGAATTATCAGTTTATCCATGGTGCCAAAAACTACCACAATGTCACAAAAACAAAAAAAAAATATTTAAAAATAAATGACTGAATTTGAAATTAAATTATCACGTCTTTCGAATAAAATTCATTTGAATTTCGAATAGCGTGCCAATCCACAGATAATTAAAACTGAAAATGCTGGTTATATAATCTCCAATTACATAGGTAAAAACCTATTATTGTACATGCTATTCAACCACTAGCTATTACTAGAAGAAGATTTAACGAGTCACTGAATAACGTATTAATAATTGAGATTGAAATTCGTTAATCTTGATACACTCAAAACTCAAGCGCTGATTTATTCAAAGAGGTGACTGAAATACCAAGAAGTGGATAATAAACTATTCTACGCAAACAGGATTATGTTAATTATTTTAGCTGCTTTTATCAATTTTATGATTTATTTAGCTTAGTTCAAGAAAATAATTCGACAACCTTGTACAAGTTTTCCAAAAATAAAAATATATTGATAATATTTTTTAAATAAATGAATTTGGCAATCTCACTTTTCTGTTATACCATATTCTTTCTTACCCTGTCATGCGGAATAGTAAAATAATTAAAAAATCGTATAGTGGCCATGACGTAGGACCAATGACAAAAGTTACCGATAACATCGCAGAAGGTAACTGAAAAACCAAGCAAATCCATCTAACTTGCTACCATTTTGGCCAGTGCATAACTTTGTGTTTCAACGCAAACCATTATAGCTAACATGTATTGACATTTCAAATAGTCACCCTCTGTGGTACTCGATATTCACCAAATAGTTTATTTGGGATTTTCAGATAGTTAGATCGTAAATGACGTTCATCTCGTACAACGGGTCAAAAGCTGTGAGTAATCTGTCAGCAAGAACGTAGCAGCATCCGACTTTGACTAGTTCGATCAATCCCGTCATCCAAAACTATCGCCACAACCGAATCCACAGTGGGCCGTACTTTAAAAATGCTCAACGCACTTCTGACTGCCAACCCTGAATGTGATTTGTTTGCGGATGAATAGAGCAAAATTATGCGAAAATATCTGGTGTTCTATGGGAGAAAGTACCTATGCAAGGAAGTGCACTGTTCCATGTTAGAATTTAATTGAATTATAAACAATAATATTTGTGAGAACACTTGAGTGCACACGACATTTTTACTGGAATAAACTATTTACCATCAACACAGCATTGGTAATGAACAATTTTAGTCACAGCAAAGCGCAGCGAACTTTAAACCTTACTCAATGGGCAAAGAAAATAGAATGAATAAAAGACGGTACTTACAGCAGTAACAATCTGGTTCTCATTGAACTTCTGTTTGATGACCATGATGAATGCAATCGTCAGCATAACGTTGCCAAGCACGGCCAGGCCCCACAGCACCAGCGACCTTCCACTCTTGGACGTGAAGTGACTGGTCCCGTGCAGCGTCGTGATCCTCTCGATTACGGACACGAAGTACGCGCTGTCTATCTTTTGCTTCTTCTTTGACATTTTGGTCTGAGGGAGTAATAATATAAAGTAGAAATTGCAATGACCACAAATGGTTTTATTTCATTATGATTCGTGCTACAAACAAGTTTTGATAACTTTTTAGTAAAGTATACATGAGCGACATAAAATACGAAAGGCTTATTCAGATAATATAAGTGATATTGCTGTACGAGTAGTTCCGATTGGTCGTTTCCTATGGAGAAGAGCCGGCAAGAAACTCCACGGTTACTCTTTTAAAAATAATTGGCTTTTACAATATTTTCAAAAATAACAGTGTTATTAGGTATGGGAGGACTGTATAGGTTTTTCAACAAGTGCCAGGTACTTAACAGAATAATGATGGTCAAGAAATCTACAGTCCACTAAGCCTACATCGTTCTCACATTCACAAAATAGAAAATAATCTATATAAAGTTAAATAAATTAATAAAAATAAAAACGTATTTGAAATGAAATGACGTGATTGCTATTGCAGCAGTAACAAATCTGAAAAATTAAAATGTCCACAATAGCCGCTAATAAAGAGTTGAAATTAAATCAAAACCAAAAGGCGAACCAGCATCACTACGGAGTGCGACAGCGTTATCGCCCTTATCTGACTAGGCCTTAAGAGTCCTATTACATTTTTGACGCAAATTCATGATTTTTGACGTTGTAATTTTCAGCAGCAGTAAGATATTTGAATTATTTGATTATGAATAACGATAGTGCCATTCTCTTTATTGTAAGTTGGAGTTGCACATTTTAACTTTTCATGTCGTGTAATTTACTATGAATATTTTACGAACTCAGTTTACAAGGAAAAACGTCGGCAATGGAACTTTGACGCTCAAATTCACATTGTTTCATTCAGTTCTAATAAAAGCGAAAGGTACTAAACGATAACTTGAATGTTTTACTTGTTTATTGGAGTTCTAGAATTTCTTTAAATTCCTTGAGTTTTCAGGGAAAAGTCGTAAAGAAAACCAATAAATGTCTTGATTTTCATGTCCATTATATTCCAACTAAACACAATTAAATCAAATAAACTAATATGATATAAAACTTCAATCTACAGTGAATACGTTTCATTAGTTTTTGTTTCTCAATATAATAAGACAAAATTACAATAAATTAAATTAAAGTACTATATATTCCCGTCAATTCAGCAAATTACACGAAAATAATGTGTAACTCCAACTTACAAGAAAGAGAATGGCACTATAGTTATTATAATCAAATAATTAAAATATCTTACTGCTGCTGAAAATTACATGGTCAAAAATCATGAATTTTTGTAAAAAAAATGTAATAGGACTCTTAAGGGACGTCATGAGAATGGACAGTCTCCTCGCACCGATTCATTTGTCAAGATGGCATTTGCGATTGGCAAACTTCGAAAAATTGCGATAAGTGGTGACCTTTTAATTATTGAAAATGTATAAAATAACCAAAAAGAAACCGATAAAGTATCTTTGTTTACATGCACCAGAATACAGGGATATTGGTTATATGTCGGCAATCCGTTAAGGGGATGTACGAGAAGTAATTTACAACCAAATTACCTCTTTACTCCTATGCAAATGTCAAAAAAAATCTAGTTATTTGACATTGTATTAATTTAAATTTCATACATTTTAAAATATCATCAAATTACTCGAAAATGATTTATATTGGCATAGGGGTCATCAGGAGTTATTTGGTTGCAAATGACCTATCCTACATCCCATTAACGGATTGCCGATATATAACCAATAACCCTGTATATTCAAAACAAACAGTTCATGGCTAAATTCAAAACTCACTGTTCCTAAAATTATAAATCTCACCTCAGAATGTTCGAATCGCACCAATCTCTTGATCCTCTACTCCTAATGAATGTGATTTAGACTCGAACAACGAACATTAAAGCTCTGATTACATTTTAATTTAGACATGAATAAATAATTATTTTCTTCAAGTCACATGGAATAGAAATTGTCTGTATGTTTTGTATCGTAAGTAATTTATTTTGTCTATTCTCATATCTTACTTTTTTTTGTTATTTCTCGGCCAATAACTTCTTAGTTGCCGACGACGAACAAAATAATTAAACTACGGAACTTAATAGTCATATTATAATGGAATAATAGGTAACGTAATTTATATGAATTACTTAAATAAATAAAACAAAAAAGATTTCAATAATAAAACAATTGTTTTTTGGTCAAGTCCAATATTTGTGAATAATGTGCTAGTTAGGCCCCTCGCCCACGGCGACTTTTTGTAGCGATGCAGTCGCGCGTTTAGCAAACGCGCGACAGCATCTCTTCTAACGAGTGTTAGTCGCATTTGCAACGCGCTACAATAGCGATGCCAACGCGCTACTAACGCGCTAGTGCATCGCGATTGTATCGATACAAACGCGCGACCGCGTCGGATGACATCGGTAGAGAGAACGGAGGGGGGAGGGAGTGTGGCGCGGCGCGTGAGTGGGAACCAGCATCAGTGCAACACAGACAGGTCCAGAGTGCGTGCTGTTGTCCGTCACAGGCGCAAAATGGAGTCATTTGACACTGAAACGTTTATTACGGCAATTCAGGAGCGTCCTGTAATATGGGACTCACGTCTTCCTAAGTATTCGAATAAGATTGCAAGGTATTTTTGTGTCGTAACTGCATCGCGACTGAATCGCGTTTGCATCGCGACCGAATCGCGTTTGCATCGCGACTGAATCTGGTCCCATGGGCGCGGGCACACAGCTAGCGACTGCTTCGCGTCTGTATCGATGCTACGCGCGAGAGCATCGCGACTGCATCGCTACAAAAAGTCGCCCGTGGGCGAGGGCCCTTAGACTCACCCAACCGCTATTTCTAAATTATCTGTGGCGACAATGGCGACGTGTCATCGCAACAGCTGAACAGTTGCCGTGTGGCGTGTACCCCCGCGAAAATACGTTGCCCCATACTAGGAATTTCTCCTGTATCGTGGCCGGGAATCTGCTATCGATTCCCGACGCCAAGGGCGTCTCCTCCTGCGGCGGCTAGGGGCGTGAGGGCGCGAATTTTGCCTCTCCCTCACGAGTTCTGCCTCCTCCTTCCCGACCATTACTGCTTCGCAGCAGGTGGTGACGGCCTCCCATGCCCTCTCGCTCCGTACCATGGCCTGGACCAGGGCCGGACGCAAGAAATCCCCGCCACCGATCGCCTCCACGAGGACACGGCGGTGCTCTGCCCAAGCCGGGCAGACCTCCAGCGTATACTCCACCGTGTCCTCCGGGCGATCAACGCAGTGATGACACTCCCCAAAAAACCACCAGTGGGGTCTCCACCCCCTCCATGACGCGCCAGTCAATGACACGTGGCGACAGAGTGGGGCTGGCAAACGAGATGTCTACCACTGATTCACCCCGCATCCGCACAAAATTGTACCTCCTTAGGTACCATTTTTATTTAAAATTTGTACTAGAACTTTTTTTTTTTGAAGATACATTGTCTTCCGAACATCTAAACGTTAGTAGTTTCAATATGGTAAGTGAGCATATTGTTAAAAATACTAGCTTGCAAAATACAATGCTATAAACTAGTCGAACAATAAATGTATAACTTCGATCATCATTAACTTAAATCAATTAATAATTAAACTGTTTCTTTCTACTTAACTTAATAACGAAAATTATAAATTGATTTGAAGTTAATTGAACTTCTCCAACAAATACAATTTATTGTAATTAGTGAAATGGTAATAATTCATATAAGTATGCTTTCTTTAACTTACTGAAATATTAGATTTAGAGCACTTTAAGCCTTTAATCGAAGTAGTTTGTTCATCAAAATAGTTTAAAAAAAACAATCTTAATTTTATAAGAATATTATTTAGAGCTTTTCTGATTTGGCGTTAATTTCTAAATAATTCTCTTGGAAAATATATAAATAGGTACTTACCGAGACCATTTTCCAAAATGGCAATGGACAAGGCATTAAAGTCGACGCTTGTTTCGAAATCCAAGTCATTTTGCAAGCACTGCACCCTACACGGGGTGTACTACTTCTACAAAGCTTCCAGTTGTGGAGTGCATCTCCTGTGGGCCATGATTATAGCGGCCAGCATGGTTTTGTGCTGCTTCCTCGGACACATGATCTGGGAAAAGTTTGTGATTGATCCTACTTTGACTGTGGTGAGTAGTTTTTTTTTTTCATGTTGTTTTATTGTTGCTGGCCACCCAACATTATTTTATTTCAATAATCGTATAGGTCGAATGTCTTACGAAAAATTTGATATCAAAAAAGCATTCTGAGCACGCTTTCTAGGAAGATTCTATTTATTACGATATTTGAATCAAAATTTTTCTCGGGGCTTATACCGGCCGCTTTAACAAAATCATAATATGATAATATTATGAATCCTAAAAATCGTAAAATGGTCACAAACTGACCATTCATAATAATTTTACAGTTTTGTATTATAATGAAATAACACGTAAACTGTGGAAACAAAAAAAAAAAAAACTAATTTGATTAATAAAAGCTAAGGAAAAACCAGTAAAATTACGGTCAATATTTTTTTCATGCGGCAATATTTACACCAAATATGATTCTGATATGAATTGAATTGAATATGATTCAGCTAGTAAGTGTCACCATATGTCAAAATTGCTAATGATCTGCTGGGAATTCAGAAAATTTATTATTTCAGAGGAATTGCATACTGTGGCTGTTTGCAAAGTAATATGAAAATAGGTAATCATTTCCGAAAACGACAACTAACTCAACAGATTTTCAAGGGGATAAACATAACCATCATAACTGGATCATGCTTCCTTGCTAATTATATTGATGAAGGAAAAGAAAACTTTGTAAGCAAGAAAATTAAAAACTGGATATCTACAATAGAAAAACTTTCACCGATCTGTAAAGACTCAGCTCAAGCTGCGGACACAGCCCTCACTAAAGCAGTTCAATTCTAATGGCCATTCCTATTAAGAGTCTTAGATAAAGCAAACCAATTCTTCGAACCACTAACAAACACACTGAGTATTTTTTTTTTTTTTATTAAACTAAGAGGCGATATCTCACCCTAGGAAGCTGATTTACTCTCTCAACCCGTTCACAAAGGTGATCTAGCAATGTCCGCTCTATTGAAAATGACAAATTAATATAAACTATGTATATTCAAAGAAAGGTGGTACAATCCTCTCAAGAGCTTTGATAGAAAATACACCTCATACCTCAACCCCATAAATCACCATATATCTCCCTCAACATCATAAATCCCTTAAAGATGCACAAACAGAAAGCCACAAAGAGAAAGACACTCGATGAGGAACTCTTGGACACCACTTTGGTCAAACTCTCCCCTATCAAGAAAAGAGCGATTGAACGATCAATTTCAACAAAAATGTAAAATCCTCCAACTGGCTATCTGTCATACCAACGAAGAAAGACCATTTTGATCTATACCCATTAGAGTTCAGAGAAGAATGCAAGTGGCATTACGTTACCACAGATTACCAACCTCTATGCCAAAATCATGAGATGGATCTAATAACAAATCGTCACAATTAAATTAGGGATCTATTCTGCGACTACAGGTTAGGTTCACGAATATAGCTTTGATACTTTTTTCCTAAGTGCTTTTGCTAAACTTAATAAAAATAAAATTGAAAATTCCAGTAATAAAGTAAAAACCACTTGGAAAATTATTAACAATGAAACCGGTAAATCGGTTAAGCACGATAAACAACTTGAGATTATGGTCGACAGTAAATAAGTTACTGCTGTTAGTTGCTGCTGACGTAGCTGAGGCGTTTAATGTGTTTTTTGCTCACATACCTATAACTACGACTCGCTCCTTAAATTTGTCCCCGTCTAAAGCTGAAAACCTTTTGCTTAGTAGTGTGTCTAAAAGTAGTCGCTTATTTAGCTTCGAACATGTAACGCATGTGTTTTTAATACACCTAAGTCTAAAAACACTGATGATTATTGGGGCATCTCCACTAAACTTTTAAGTAATATAATAGACATCATAGCCCCCTATCTAGCTGTTACTTTTAATAAATGTGTTGATTTAGGAACTTTACCTGACCTCATGAAGAGTAGTAAAGTCATACCATTATTTAAATCAGGTAATAAAAATGACGTTGGTAATTTCAGGCCTATTTCTATCTTACCAGCATACAGCAAAATATTTGAAAATACTCAAGCAGTTGCTAAGACATTTTAATTTTAGTAGAACTTCATAATGAACAATATGGCTTTACAAAGTTCGACTATATATGCGGGTGTTGCTCTGCTGAAACACATATTTAACGCATGGGAAAACTTTCAAAATGCTATCGGAGTTTTCTGTGATCTCTCCAAAGCCTTTGATTGCGTGCACCATGACACGCTTTTGCGTAAACTGCGTCATTACGGTGTAAAAAAAACGCAAAACGGCAAAACGAAGCTCTCAACGTTTTAGATTCGTATTTACATAATAGGTCCCAATGTTGATGTTGATGGTGTAAAATCTTTCGGGCTACCAGTTTAGTTAGGTGTACGTCAAGGCTCAATACTGGGTCCATTCCTGTTCTTAGTGTATATATTGATATACACTTTGGAATGACTTACCATTCTATTTAAAGGGTATCTGTGAAGTTGTACTGTTTGCAGATGGTAATTATCTTATTTTTAAAGTATACAGGTGTTCTGTATTTAAGGATTATATCAATAAAACACTGCAATTCACTTATACTCGTGTAATGGCCGACAACCAACTCATGATACCAGCTTACCCACATATAAACAATTATCAAATACACCACATCCCTCCACCACTATTTTAAAGATACTTATTATTAAAACTTATAATTTAACTGTTTCCTAGCTTTCCTGATCGGATACCGGCGGACAACTTGTGGTCCCTGATGTACTTTATCGCTTGAATGAGACTGACTTGAGTCAGGAGAGCCTGCGTCCACAAACTCATCATCCGAGACCGTTCCAATTTCCTCTTCCCGATCCTCTCGCGCAGGAGACGTGGGGGAGGCAGAAACTTGCGTCGGTGATGTCAGGACCGGTTCAGATACTAAACTAGCGTCACGCTTGTTCGACTGATCGGTCATTTTAGGAGAGCAATCTCCAAACACACTGACATCAACATCCGATTCAAATGATGAATTTCCTTTATACGCCAGTAACTGATCGACATGTTTCCTTACATATATGTTTTCATTTGGAATATACACTAAAAACATTCGTGATCCTAAACATTCATTTACTATGCCCTGTTTCCAAATATGTTTAGTACCGTTATTAAAATATTGTTTTAGTAAAACCTTGTCGCCTACTGAGAAAGACACACTTCTTTTCCCGCCAAACTGTTTACATTGGTTCTTTTGTGCTTTCATGACATTCGCTTTTGCTACGGACGACGAGGATGATGCACTTTCTTGGGATGGTAATCGTAACAAATCGAGTCTGCAACGCAAGGGACGTCCAAACATCAACTGTGCTGGTGAAAATCCAGTAGTCAAATGAATTGAATTTCTATACTCGAACAAAATTTTATTCAAAACTTTCACGAATACTTTTTGTGTTATGTTATTGTTTGAAATTGCTTTTAAACCATTTTTTATAGTTTTGACACTGTTTTCTGCCTGCCCATTTGACATAGCATGATACGGCGCACCCGTCATGTGTTGTATTCCGTTTTGCCGACAAAAGGTCTCAAATTCATTTGAGCAAAAATTAGTAGCATTGTCAGTAACCAAAGTACGCACCAAACCAAATCTGCTGAACACCTCGCAAAGTTTACTAATAACCGATTCACTATCCGTTTTTTTCATTGTAAAACATTCCACCCACTTAGAATGAGCGTCCACCGCAATTAAAAACTGTTTACCTCCTAACATAAACATATCTAAGTGAACGCGTTCCCAAGCGCGCTCTGGGTATGGCCACGGAGCTAACGGCACTCTAGGTGGATTATTTCGAAGCGTGTTACAAACACTACATGAACCTATTTTTTCTTCAATGTGTTTGTCGATGCCGGGCCACCACATACGCATTCTAGCTTCCGTTTTTGTTTTGACAATTCCAAAATGAGAATTGTGCAGCTCATTTAGAAGTCTTTCACGATAACGTGAAGGAATCACGATTTTATGACCCCGCAATATACATTCATTCTCCACGGCCAAATCCAACCGACATAAATAAAATGGACGTAAATCCTGGTTCGTCACTTTTGATGGCCAACCGTTTTTTATATATCTAATCACTTTTTGCAATACCTCATCGCGGTTGGTTTCATTTCGGATATCATTCAAAGTCAAGGGTAGTAAAACATTTTCACCTATAAAATTAATATACCGTGACTGATCTATTTTCTTATTAAGTTCGAGCTCCATTGAATGAGTAGGCACAGACCTCGATAAAAAATCAGCCACGTTTTCCCCACTCTTTACAAATTCGATAGTGAAGTTATATGCCGATAAGAACAAAGCATAACGTTGTAATCGGTTGGCAGCTAAAACGGGCACACCTTTTTCCTTTCCAAAAATCGACAACAGTGGTTTATGATCCGTTCGCAATACAAATGGAACCGTACGGCCATATAAATAATGATTAAACTTCTTAATCCCGAATACAATAGAAGTGGCTTCCTTCTGAATTTGCGCATAGTTTAATTCAGATTTCAACAACGTACGCGAGGCATAGGCTACCACGCGCTCTGAGCCGTCAGGCTGTTTCTGCGCGAGGACCGCACCCAAGCCGGCCGGCCCGGCGTCGCAAGTAACGACCGTCGCCGTCGGATACTCCGGGTGGTAGTGGGCCAGCACGCGGTCAGAGGATAACTCTTTTTTTATTTTATCGAACGCCGCTGACTGGTATTTACCCCACTCCCATTCCATACCTTTTTTCAATAACTTGTTTAGAGGACTAAGTACCGATGATGTATTCGGAACAAAGCAGCGATAATAATTCACCATCCCTAAGAATGACTTTAATTCATTAACGTTTTTAGGTGGTTCGCACTTAATGATTGCTTCAATTTTACTGTTGGATTTATGCAGCCCGTCCCTATCTATAACGTAACCAAGATACTCCACTGAGCTTTTGAACAATTCGCATTTATCGTGTTTTACTCTCAACCCTGCGTCTTGCAATCTTTTCATCACGAGATCCAATCTTTCTATATGTGCCAACCTATTAGGAGCAGTGATTAAAATATCATCTAAATAAATACATACACCGTCAATGTCGCCCAATAACTGTTCCATGGTACGTTGAAATATAAAGGGTGCGTTTGCTAATCCAAATACGAGCCGCGTATATCTATATAAACCTCTGTGTGTGTTTATACAACACCATTTCTTTGATTCATCGAGTTCTAGTTGAAGGTAAGCCAATTTCAAATCTAACTTGCTGAATTCTACCCCACCATGAAGCTTAGCAAACAAATCTTCAATCCGAGGAAGTGTATAATTGTCTAGATATAACGCTTTATTTAACGTTACCGAAAAGTCGCCGCAAATTCGGACGTTTCCGTCGGAACGCAACACTGGAACGATCGGCGTAGCGACGTCAGAATGGTCTACTTTTTCAATAATACCTGCTGCCAATAATCTATCCAATTCCTGATCAATCTTCGGTTTTAATGCTAGCGGTACGGGTCGAGGCCTAAAAAAACTTCAGCTGTGCATCAGGTTTTATTTTCAAGCTTACTTTATACTTGTTAAACCTGCCCAACTCATCCGAAAATAATGTTGAATATTTTTTTATTAACATTTCCCCTGATTTGTCGCGTACTACATTGTTACAGTTTAAGCTACATAAATGTATACCAAACAACCTCATAAAGTCACGGCCCAATAGTGGCAAACGTTTCTCATTTGTTTTGATCACAAAAAATAATATTTGTTTAGTGCGGCCTTCGTAGGCTATAGACAATGACAAACAACCTAACGGTGCAATTTTTACTCCTGTATAAAAGTTAAAAATCTCCTCACACGGCTGTAAACGATATTTGCTATTGTTATTGCCCGCGAACAGCTGTTCATATATAATAGCCGGTAAAACGGAGACAGCACTGCCACAATCAATTTCACACAAGATTTCCCTGTCATCTAACTTGACTTAACGAGAGATGGGTTGGTCCTTAATAGTGTCTTTTAAATTAAATAAATTATAAATACCTTTGTCAACAACATCATCGTCATCCGTTCCCAAGAAATTGCTATCACTTATCTTAGCCTTACATACTCTTTTCAGATGACCTTTTTTGTTACACTTTTGACAGGTATGATTAACAAACCGGCACTTTTCTTTTGAGTGATTTTTGTACCCGCACACTTCACAACTCTTAGACGCTCGCGAATTATTATCGTTAGAAGTAAAACCACTCGGCCGCTGCAACGCGAACACAGGCTGCGCCTGCGCCGCCTCCGCGGCGTTCGCGCCAGCCATGCCGGCCGCAACGTTGCCAGCTCGCGCGGTTTGCAAAGCTGTGCGCGCACACCGCACGCTCTGCGCCATCTCTAATGCCTTGTTGAATGTGAGGGTTTCAATGCTTTCTGCGAACAATTTCTCTTTTTCCTTAGTATTTTCTAATCCTAAGACAAACTTGTCGCGTAAAGCAGTATCTAACTCGGTCTTGAATCCACAGTATTGTGCCAAATTGCGCACTCGCGCCGCCCATTCGGCTAGATCTTCCCCAGGACGTTGTTCCGCCTTGTAAAAACTGTAGCTTTCAGCGAACGTACTCTTTTTTGCTTGGAAGTGGACGTTCAATTTTTCTAACAGATTATTATACTCGACGTTGTCCAAAATTTCCGGAAAGACTAAATCTCTTGCGACGCGGTAGGTATCTTCCACCAGCGCAGTGAGCAGAAAAGCTCGTCTTCTTATTCCAGACTTATCGGTGTCATCTCCAATGTTGTTCGCCGTGCAGTATTGGATAAAACGACTTTTAAAAATGCTCCACTCTTGTACGCGGTGATCAAATGAGAGGTTGCCGCCAAACGCCATACTATATGATTTTGCGTGCTCCGTGGTCATTAAAAACACAATTACTAATGACACTAACAATAATAACACACGTGAATAACGACTCGTCGCCAAATGTTCTGTATTTAAGGATTATATCAATAAAACACTGCAATTCACTTATACTCGTGTAATGGCCGACAACCAACTCATGATACCAGCTTACCCACATATAAACAATTATCAAATACACCACAACAGGAATAGACAAGATTTTGACCATGTAAAAAGTGCACTCTCAATGGTAACGGATTGGTTTATGACAAATAACCTAGTTCTCAATGCCAAGAAAACGAAATGTGTAAAGTTTGCCCTTCCAAATGTTAGAAATCTAGGACCCAACATCGTCTTAGATAAAGAGGTGCTTGAAACTGTAAACTCGGCAGTTTTTTTGGGCCTAACAGTAGATGCCAAACTTCAGTGGCACCAACTGTATATCGAGCAAAGCGGGAAGGCTCAGTTCGGCCGCCTATGCCGTCAGAAAAGTGAGACAATACACTGACATTGATGTAGCTCGGTTAGTCTATTTTAGTTATTTTCATAGCGTTATGTCCTACGGTATTCTGCTGTGGGGCAAAGCTGCTGATATTCAAAATATATTTGTCCTCCAAAAACGAGCTGTTCGAGCAATTTACCAGCTAGGTGCCAGAGTTTCCCTGAGAGATTTTTTCAAAGATATCGGTATCCTCACAGTAGCATCACAATTTATCTTCGCCAACATCTTATATATTAGGCAAAATATACACTTATATACTAAAAACAGTGATAATCACAATGTTAACACTAGAAGTAAGGATAAACTACGTGCTCCCTTTCACCGGCTTCATAAGGTTCATAATGGGCTTGGTATAACCTTTTATAACAAGCTACCCTCTTCTTTGCTAGATTTGCCTTTTAATGCGTTTAAAACTAAAGTAAAATTCAACCTTTGTTCAAAGGCATACTATTCTATCAACGACTACTTAAATGATAAGAATAGTTGGTCGCTGTGATTAACTCAAGACAATGTTTAAATGTTCTGTGCACGCCATAGTGTGCACCAAGATTATTATTTTGCGTTACGTTCATATAACTACGTAAAACCTTACTGTACCACGTGCGACGACGCGTGCGGCACACCACTACGACAGTGGCGGCGGGTGCGGTGCGCGGGGGAACATCACCACCCGCGATGGAGCGGCGGGCGCGCCGCAACACTAGGGAACATCGAGTCGCGCAAGCGACCACCCGTTTGATTTGTACTCACGCGCATAAATGTATGCGTCTCAAGAAACCCATTATTGTAAATGCAAGAAAATTAATAGTTGATTCAAGAAGAAGAGTTCATATTTCGCATCCCCATAACTAGCTTTAGCTATTTGTCCATAACTAGCTTACCTACTGACAGGTTATATGAGTTTATATAATTGTATATAATTTTACTATAGAAGTCAATTTATTTTAATTTGTTGTTGACATAATCTACTCATTACAATGTTTTTTTTATGAGTTGTATTGCAATATGTGGTTAGCTAGTCACCTCGACAATTACGAGTATTTATTTTC
Organism: Xanthia togata; assembly: GCA_963853775.1. Classification (NCBI taxonomy): domain Eukaryota; kingdom Metazoa; phylum Arthropoda; class Insecta; order Lepidoptera; family Noctuidae; genus Xanthia; species Xanthia togata. The sequence goes on along the minus strand of OY970797.1, from coordinate 1,778,256 downwards.
CCTCGACGGTCCTAGTTTATCAATGATAACTAACTTATAGTTACAGCTATATGTAAGCGGGTACGCCCAGTGGGTACGCCCTTTATGCATGGAGGCTTTTTTTCTTTTTTAGATATTGTTTACGTTGAGTTATTTTTATTTCTGCCTGAGTATAGTTCTCGATGTTTTTGGTTGGTATATTGGCGTTTGCTAGCTGTCATATGGCTATTTATTTATAATTTAAATTATGTTTTGCGTAATATAAATTATCTTGATACTGATATAAAATCATTTTTTTTTAACTGAACTCAAACTCAAACGGAAACTCAAACTCAAAGCATTTATTTCAATTAAACCCTTTACAGGCACTTTTGAATTGTCAAAGAGTCAGTTAGTCAGAAAGTTGAAGCTAGTTGCCCATTCCAAAACGTAGATCTCTATGGAGAAGAACGGGCAAGAAACTCCAAGGACACTCTTTTAAATATAGAAATTACAAAATCCTGGGTACATTACTCTTGTTGATTCTATATGTGAGAACAATGTAAAAAAAAAATATATATAAATCAAAAACGATTAAAAATAAGCCCTGGCAGATAAGAGATGACCAGTCTCAACTGACGGCGCCCGTTCACGAACATGACGCGTGGGTCAGCACCATCCAGCTCAACCATTTTGTAGGGAACCGAATGATCCAACACACTCGCCACCACCAGCGAGACATTTAAGTGAGCATGACATACTCTCAACTACCGTGCTCTTTCAAGTCAAAATCACACACACAGAACACACAAAACAGACAGCTGTGCTGCTAGAGAGTTTGTTGCGCCACTAATTCTTCTTCCCAGCTGAAGCACTAGGAAGTGATGAAGGGTAGGCGTTTTGGAGGACTGTCTTACGTAGTTTTAATGTTCGAAAAGTGCCGATTCTCAGCCTAGTTTGAATAAATGAATCTTGAATTTTGAATTTTGACTTATGTCAACACGCATGGGGAAACGTAGTCGAAGAACCGATAATCTCCGAATGAGATTGCGGACTACGCGGAAGATTTTTCCTGCCGAGGCGTTTGGGATGCTCAGAGGGAGGCGTTATTTGATATCCGTGTCTTAGACACTGACGCTCCTTCTTATATTTTTCACGCTCGGAAACGCTCAAACGCTTTTGAAATGCGACATGTAAAATTCACCCCCTTGTTGCATCTGTTGACGGAATCTTCACACCAAAAAAGTCTACCTTCGTAAAACATATTGGACTTGCATCGCTGACCACTGGAATAGGCCTATGAGCGTAGTGATGGGTCGGCTAAGACCAAAAATCATCTCAATAATCCGTGCCACTAATATGTGCATTCGCGGCACAAGGCATCAATTTAAACCAATAGCCAAGATATTCGGCTTCGGCGATGGAACAGCCCTACCTAGACAAGAATGACGTACAGTACAACTATTTTCTAAATGTCCTGCGGAAACCATCGCATTTCCGAATAGAAAGAAAAAAAGAATACAAACGAATGCTAATTTCCATGTCCATCAATTGTTAGATTTATCGTGTACAGATAGTGCAATCCACGACAACGCGCCCCACTCCACGATTAAAGTAGTGTAAGCTGTACTTTAGTACGGAGCGGAGCGGAGTGGGGCGCGTCGTAGTGGATTGCACTATCTATATAATAATTTGAATTCAGAACTAAGTAATTTTGTTGTTTTGTTTTGATTTCCGTGTGAACTATATAGAGCTGTAAAACTATTTTCTTTTTTAACTAACTTCAAAAAAGTGTTGAGTATCAAGCTCCAGGTGTGCTGCTGGTGGTCTTGAATAAAACTAATTGATTCCAATTTAAAGACAAGTACTGTATTTAGTAGGTAGGTACTGATTACATTATATTGAGACGACCGATATGTGTGCGCACGCTCAAGGTGTCGGCGAGCGAGTCAAAGGTGGGGGGAAGCCCGCGATCGCGGTGTGGTGTGTGGCCCGATGTGACGTCAGGAACATATTCCCCGCGTTGAAGAGAAATCTTCAAGATGATGATGACGAGACCGGAAGAGGGCATATGTTGTTGTACGCCCGTGTTAGGACGCCCTTCTTCGTCAGGATGTCGGCGACTCGACAATGTCCGTCAGAGCCAGTCTTCACTGCAACCACTCTGCCCAGCAACCACAGAAGAGGAGGAAGATTTGTGTTTCTCACTAAGACCATGGTGCCTGTTTTTAGCTCTTGCCCAGCTGTCTGCCATTTGGTTTTAGGCTGCAGGAGAGACACATACTCATTAGAGAAGCGCTGCCAAAAATGTTGTCGTAGTTTTTCGATGCGATCGAAGCGCTGTAGCCGCTGGATATTGACATCGGTGATCTGAGGACGAGGGACTGACGTGAGTGATCGTCCGATGAGGAAATGTGAAGGAGAAAGGTAAGAAAGATCTGATGGATCAGTGGATAGAGGTGTTAAAGGTCTGGAATTTAAAATAGCCTCTATCTGAATTAGACAAGTTGAGAGCTCTTCATACGTTAAATGAGTGAGGCTCATGACTCTACGCAATAAATGTTTGGTGGACTTTACTGCACTTTCCCAAATCCCACAGAAATATAGGCAGGTATAAATTTAAATTCAACGTCTTTGGTTGCAAGATCTGACTCTATATTGCTAGATGAAACCTTTAAGAAGCGTGAAAGCTCATTGAAAGCTCCCACAAATGTAGTGCCGTTGTCGGAGTACACGCGCTGAGGCTTGCCCCGACGACTAATAAATCGGCTGAAGGCCGCAAGAAAAGCTTCCTTGGTGAGGTTGGAAACCAGCTCCAGATGAACGGCTCTGACTGCAAAGCACACAAAAACACAAATGTATGATTTGACTAGCTTACATCCTCTACCCCTACGGTCGGCTATCAGCACTGGCCCGGCATAATCAAGCCCTGTATTCAAAAAAGGGTACTCTAGATGAGTCCTATCGCTTGGTAGGTTGCCCATGATGACCTGAATAGGCTGAGCTTTGAAGCGAGTGCAATGAACGCAGTTACGCACTACATGCTTAGCTAGGTTTCTGCCTGCTAAAGGCCAGTAGGTGAGTCTAATGTGCGCTAAAAGTAATTGTGGCCCTGCGTGAAAGAGTGTTTTGTGCTCTCTTTCGAAGATTATTTTAGTTATGTGATGTTTGCTACATAAAAGGATAGGATGCTTAACATTATAACTATAGTTGGAGTTGTTAAGACGTCCACCTACGCGTATTAAATTATCTGAATCAATGAAGGGAGAAAGACTTATTAGTCGATTCTTTTTATGTAAGGCTTGATTAGTTTTAAGACATGAATATTCCTCAGGAAACATTTCCTGTTGAGAAATCTGTAATATAAAATTCTGTGATGATTGTAATTCTGAAACTGTTAAATAAGTAGATTTTTTATGATTCTGTTTTTGACAATTATGGATAAATCTTTGTACATAGGCTATGATTCTTATGAGTGACGTAAATGATGATTTTTTATTAATTAAATTTGAAAATATGTTGTTTTTATTTTGGTTAGGTGTGTCAGCAGTTGTATGTAAAGATGTTTCTGGTAAAGATTGAATTTGTGTATTAGGTGATGTAGGAAATTTGATTTCTTTATGATTAAGAAAATTAGGACCCGACCACCATAGAGTGGACGAGCTGATGCAATCAGCCTTCACCCCCCGAGATGTGAGATCAGCGGGGTTGCTCTTAGAAGGCACATAGCTCCACGTCTGTCCGGTCGTAGCTTTTTGAATTTCACTCACTCTATTGCGGACAAATTGATCAACTCGACTTGGCAATGTAGACAACCATCCAAGCACGATCATCGAGTCACACCAAAAGAAACAGTGATTAAACTTTAGAGTGAGTGATTTACGTACCTTCAGAAAAAGTCTTGTGCCCAGTAAAGCGCCACACAACTCCAGCCTTGGTATGGTTGTGGGCTTTATAGGGGCGACCTTGTTTTTGGAAGCTAAAAGGCGAACGCAAACCGTTCCATCGACTGCTATCGTTCTCACATAAATACACGCGAAATAGGCACGTTCAGAAGCGTCTGTGAAAGTGTGTAGCTCTACTAAAGAAGCATTGCTGCAAGATACCCAACGAGGAATGTGAACAGAGTTAAGAGCTGGAAGTGACTGTACGAACTCAAGGAATTGAGATTTTATCTCTGTTGGTACTTCATCATCCCAGTTACATTTAAGTATCCACAGCTGCTGTAACATAAGTTTAGCCTGAACTATGCATGGCCCGACGAGGCCAATAGGATCAAACACCTGACTTATTAAAGATACAATATTACGCTTTGTAATTTTTGAAGTATATTTTAAATCTATAGAAAAAAATAATCTGTCTGATTTACAGTCCCAGTATAGCCCAAGTGTTTTGCTAGGAGTGTCATTTAGGTTTAATTTTTTATCTTGATGTTCTGGTTTCAGATTAGTCACTGACTCTAATATCTTCGGACTATTTGATTGCCACTTTCTAAGGTGAAACTTGGCGGACTCCAGAGTATTTACTACTCCTTGACATACATTTATGACTGACTCAATCGAATCGCCGCCACTCAAATAGTCGTCTACATAAAAATCACGTCTGATGGACTGACTAACCTCTGGGTCTGAACATTGATCTGCAAGCGAAACTAGGCATTTTGTGGCCAAATACGGTGCTGATGCTGTACCGTATGTCACTGTATTCAATGCATAGGTCTTTAAAGGGTCTGAGGAATTGAATCTGAACACAATTTGTTGTAACGGGCGCTGAGATGGTTCAACTAAAATAGCTCTGTACATTTTTTCAATGTCACCTGTTACAACAAACTTGTGTTGCCTGTATCTCAAAAGTATGGATAGCAGATCCTCCTGCACGGTTGGACCTACCATCTGAATGTCATTGAAGGACTTGCCCGAGGTGCTGGAGGCCGAAGCATCGTAAACTACGCGAAGTTTTGTGGTAGAACTTGACTCGCGCACAACACCATGATGAGGCATAAAATAATTAATTTTTGAATGATTTGTTTTTGAATGTTCTGTCATATTATGAAGGTCAATATATTCTTGCATGAATTGCAAATATCTGTTTTTAAATGAGGAGTCCCGCTCAAATCCGCGCTCTAGGGAGAGAAAACGACGCTTCGCCATCGCGTAAGAGTCACCTAAGCACTCGAGCGAGTCCTTCAATGGTATGGTGACAACGAATTGACCATGCGTATCCCGACGTGTGGTCTCTTGAAAGAGGTTTTCACAAGCCTGTTCTTCTGAAGAGAAACAGTTTGCAGACGACACTGTATCAAGTTCCCAGAAGCGAGTCAGCTGATCTGCCTCCTCATGTGAAAGAAAGTGACAAAGAGAAGGTTGTGTACGAAGACGAGACCGACTGACGCGGCCCGAAATAAGCCAACCTAGTTTGGATGACTGTAATCTAGGCTGATTATTGCCTAAATTAATGGTATCGGAACCTAAGACGTCCCAGAATACCTCAGCACCTACTAGAATATCAATAGCGGTAGGTACATTAAACGAAGGATCTGCTAATTGAATACCTGGCGGGATAGTAATGAACCTTTTGTCTACATAAGAGCCAGGCAGTGATTGTGTGATCTTTGGTAAAACAAAACAGCTTACTTTCGCCTGATAGCCACCATTACAAGACCGCAAATGAAGACTGCAGCTTTCTGAGGTACTGGATAATTGACCGTTTATACCTGAGACGGTGGAGCTAGTGCTGCGTTTTACCAGGCCGAGCTTCCCACAGAGCTCTTGGGTGATGAAGTTGGAGGTGCTGCCGCTGTCCAGCAGTAGTCTGGCAGTATGAAGCTCTCCATTGACGTCTGTCACCTTTGCCAAGGCTGTGGATAGCAAAATGTGAACCTGATTAGTTTCTGAACAGGGTAATACGACGTTTGTTGACAAAACAATGTTTTCCCCTGGCTGTTTTTCTGTTGATTCCCTATGTAAGAGGGTATTGTGTCTGATCTTGCAATATTTGCAATGCGAGAGACTGCAACGCTTCTCGATATGACCAGGTCGAAGGCAGTTCATACAAACATTGCTTTCTGAAGCTTTTTTAATGCGTGCTTCTATGTCCAGATTTCTGAAAGGCTGACAACTGAATAAAAAGTGGTTCTGAGAACACATAGGACATTTAACATTTTCTGAATTGTTAGTATTTTTTGTTTTTGTTGTTGTAAGGAAGTTTTTAGTTTTGTTGTTTTCGTTAGTGTTTTTTGTTGTTGTTGTGTTTTTATTATAATTTAAGGATTCAAGTAAATCTGCTCTGTTTGTTAAAAATTTAATATAATCTTTTAAATTTGTAAAGGCATCTAAATTATTTTTATATTCTTCCCACTCCCTTCGTGTGACCTTGTCAAGTTTTTCTGACATCATGTATATAATAAGGGTTTCCCCTAGACCCCCTTGCTCAGAAGGCTGCCCTAAAGTTGACAAGGCACGAAGATTTTTATTAGTAACGTCAATCATATTCCGTAACGATTTACAGGATTCATGTTGAATTTGTTCAAGATTAAATAAGGCCTGCACGTGATTATTAACAAGAAGTCTTTCATTGTCGTACCTTTCGGATAATAACTGCCAAGCTGCACCATAGTTATCTGCTTTGAAATCTATGCTTTTTAACACTAATGACGCGCTGCTGGTTAAGGCAGCACGTAAGTAGTGAAATTTGTTGATGTCTTGTATGCTGTCATTGTTATGAATAAGAGAAAGATACGTATCTCGGAATTCAAGCCAGTGCTGATAGTCTCCGTCGAAGTGAGGCAAGTCTATCTTAGGCAGCCGAACGAAGTCGTGCCTGCAGCCAGAGCCATGGCGCGGGAGATCATCGATGGAGGTAGCAGACACAAGCGCGGGCGAGGGGGCGCGCGGGGGGGTGAGGCTCGCCCTCGCGCGGGCCACCAGCACGTGGTACTGCGTCTCGAACTGCTCCCTCTCGTCATACATTTCGTCCGTATCCTCGGACAACAGCTCCAACTCTGTCTGCAACACGTCGAATTCCTTATATAGTGTTTCCATTAAACTAAGACGGTTTTTTAATTCTGCAGCTTGGAAGCTATCTAAGTCATTTCCCGTGCTAGGTATTAATCTTAAAAAGTTGTTAAAATGCGTAAGCTTTGCTTTGTAGCCACCACGCCTCTTTATAAGTTCCCTTAACTTTGCATCAGACATAATGAAAAGGTAGGTAGGTCGTTAAGACAAAGCAAAAAGTCCAAAATGCAAGCAAAGACAAAGAAACCAATAATAATCTAAGTTAAGTTATAAAATTATGCGTAAACAGCTGGCCAAGCCTACGGTAAAATCAGCTGATATTGCTAATGAGTCCGGCGAGCTAACCGGTGCAATAAGTACAATATCGAAAAAAAAAAACACTAATGAGGTTGTTTACGCGTTTGGCAAACACGTGCGGTTAGCGAACGAAGGAATGTTTTAAGAAATTAAGTTATTATGCAAAATGACGATGATGTGATTATGTAAACTTCCACTGAATAGGTAAGCAGAGGAATAGGTATGAAGAGACCAATGTATGCCTGATCCGTATAGCACTATTTTAAAATTCCTGGATAGAAAAGGCGAAAAGACAGGAAGGCAGATAAGGATAATGGAACGGACTCACTCAGAAAAATGTCCCTCTGGGTAGACTGTCCTCTAAGTGTCCTCTACGGCGAAGGCGAGCTTGCAGTACGGACGGACGGTCCAAAGTCCACTGGAGACGCGTGCGTAGCACAAAAACGGTGATCTTCTTTAACTCGAAGGACCATATGTTGAGTATCAAGCTCCAGGTGTGCTGCTGGTGGTCTTGAATAAAACTACTTGATTCCAATTTAAAGACAAGTACTGTATTTAGTAGGTAGGTACTGATTACATTATATTGAGACGACCGATATGTGTGCGCACGCTCAAGGTGTCGGCGAGCGAGTCAAAGGTGGGGGGAAGCCCGCGATCGCGGTGTGGTGTGTGGCCCGATGTGACGTCAGGAACAAAAGTGGTTCTGTATTTATAACAACATTAACTACTTTTCAATATTATGTATAGTATAGTATAACACGGAAATTAAGACACAGAAATATAAACAAAATAAAATAATAACTTCTTCTTTCATAAGTTCGACATGTAGATAAGCAATAAAAATAAATATATATCCGGCTATTATTTTTTTCAATTTAGTCAGAAAATTTCTTTATCTGTTGTAGCTGTGTCAGTATGTTCACTAGCGATGGAATGATCACTTTCTTCACTGGTCGAACAGGTCTTTTTGATACATTTTTTCATGTGTGAATCAACCATTGGTTCAAATTTTCTATATACATCCTCACATTTTATTGAATGATCACATACTTTTTTCCATTCTTCCGGGCCAATCATATTGATTTTTTCCAATATAATTTCTTTGATTGTTGTCACATTCACTGCAAAAAATGTAATAGCTATGTATCCTTTTATTTGAGACCAAATTCAATTGGATTAAAATCCCTATAATGATGTTCTATAATGCGATCAATAGCAAACTCTGAGTATCTTTATGTTTTTCTTACAATGTCGTATAAATCGATCTTCAATGAGTTTTGGTTAGGAGGAATGTTGTGTTGCTGCAACCAAGCCATAATTTGTGGTTTAGAAGTGTCAAAATTCAAAATTCAAAAGTCATTTATTCAAATTAGGCTGAGAATCAGCACTTTTCGAACGTCAAAATTACATAAGACAGTCCCCCAAAACGCCCACCCTTCACCACTTCCTAGTGCTTTTGCTGGGAAGAAGAAGTGGCGCAACAAACTCCCCAGCAGCACAGCTGTCTGTTCAGTTAGGAAAAAAAAAATGATTCTATACAATAATTTATAAGATAATTTACAATACGCAAAATAAAATTTAAATTATAAATTAATAGCCATATGACAGCTAGCACACGCCAATATACCAACCAAAAACATCGAGAACTATACTCAAGCAGAAATAAAAATAACTAAACGTAAACAATATCTAAAAAAAAGAAAATAAAGCCTCCAGGCATAAAGGGCGTGCCCGCTTACATAGAGCTGTAACTAGAAGTTATAATAATATTGATAAACTAGGACCATCGAGGTAAAATGAATAATTGTCGAGGTCGCTAGCTAACCACATATTTTAATACAACTCATTAAAAAAAACATTGGAATGAGTAGATTATGTCAACAATAAATAAAAATAAAATAAATGTACATCAATCAATCTGCCTAGCCTTTTCCCAACTATATTGGGGTCGGCTTCCAGTCTAACCGGATGCAGCTGAATACCAGTATTTTACATGAAGCGACTGCCTATCTGACCTCCACAACCCAGTAACTGGGTAATACGATACCCCTTGGTAAGACTGGTTGTCAGACTTTCGGGCTTCTGACGACCCGTAACGACTGTCAAAGATCCACGAATGACAGGACGTGCTTTCCGAGGCACGGAGGAGTCTCGGTATGTAAAGATGGTCACCCATCCACAGACCAACCCCGGCAAGCGTAGCTTAACCTGATGGATCGACCCGTGCGGCAGTTATTACTTAGCCACGAGCTACAACAATAAATAAAAATAAAATAAATGAACATAAAAAGTAAAATTATAGAGTTTTATATAAACTCATAAAACCTGTCAGTAGGTAAATTAATTCTGGAGAAAGAACATTTAAACATTGTCTTGAGTTAATCACAGCGACCAACTATTCTTATCATTTAAGTAGTCGTTGATAGAATAGTATGCCTTTGAACAAAGGTTGGACTTTAGTTTTAAACGCTTTAAAAGGCAAATCTAGCAAACAAGAGGGTAGCTTGTTATAAAAGGTTATATTTTATGGTGAATTTCCCGATAGTTATCTGTTTTTTTTTTTATATTGAAAACCAATATCTGTCAATTTTGTTCTCATGTCTCTAGACAGCCTCAAACTTGGATAGCTTCAACCAACTTCAATTTTAAAGTCCTCAAATAAGGTAATTCCTTAAAGCATAGCGTGAGAAGTGTGAGAATCGTGTAAATTATGGCAGAAAAGTCAAATTCGTCCAAATTTTAATTAAATTGTTTGGTCTTTTTTACTCTTTTTGGTGATGGAAAGGGAGCCAATTTATCTTTTTTATCATTTTATTTTACAATATTCTTTACACCTGTAAAGACAAACACCACAAACTTCAGAAACTTGTTTTTGAACATTTTGAAAATAACCATTGCTTTACTTCTTGAATCCATTACCTTCTTGATTATCGGTCGTGCCTGTGACTTTAGCAGCTTTCCTCCCAGTTTAAAATAAATTACATTAAGTTAAAGAGTATTAACAACTCTATATACTTCCAAGTCGATTGAGAGCGTCCGGTCTGCACCAAGTGCAAAGGGTAACTGATATAAATCCGACGACTAACGAAACACGAATTTTGCCGAGGGACATTGAGAAAGTAGTTGTACTGTACAATGCAGAAGATGAACTGAAAAGACATCGATTGCCATAAATCGCGATGAATAAATGAGCTTGTGTTATGTTATGTTTAAAACTCTTTCATTTGATCAAAAAGTAATGACGAAAAGACGAAATGACTTGATTGCACAAGTACCACAAACTAAAACGAAATTTGTGGCTATACAATACCAACATCGATCTTCTCAACTGTATAATAGGGTAAACAAACAAATATACATATAATATCCCAACCAACTAATGAATGTAACCATACATACACACACACCCCCACACCACACACAGCCACACCACTCACAAATGTCAGTCACTTTCACACCACATCACACCACATCACTCACATCACATCACACCACTCTTACACTTACACACTCCTACTTCACAAGCCAACACACATACTATATCTTTTGTAAAATCACCTTTTATCCTACCTAAGAAAGAGCGGCATTGGTGCCGATTCTGTTGTTTACAAACTAAACTAAATTTAAGTTCAGTGCATCTTTTTCTTTCTATTTGTAGAAAGTTGTGCTCGGCGCTATGGTGACCTAACACTCCTTTCTCGTATTGATAGGATAATATGGTTAATATGGTAGAAGTTAAAGTCTCGAGTTACAGGGGAAATCACTGTATTAACACTGAGCTTACAAAAAATGGTAAAAAATGGTAAAATAAATGGTAAACTAAATAACTAACTTATTGGTAAAATATATGGTAAAATGGTAATGGTAATGGTTATGAGAACGTGGTGTCTCTAATGAGATCTGAACGCGAACTGGCCCACATTTTGGTGAACGAGCGAATGTGCATACTTGCGTTCGATGCAATTATGCATTTTCGCTGAGTGTTCGATTAAAACTCGAACATATTCCCGAGAGCGAGAAGAAATGCGGGATGATAGCTAAAACTACATGATGGTGTATACAAAAACATTAAACTACTTGGTAAAAAAGGTAAACGAACTAGTAAATATAAAAATATTGATAATGCATGGTAAAATTTAAGCAAAACAAGAAAGCATATTTGTTTACTTAAATAATTATAATTATTAAAAACATTAACGGCGATTTAACGTTACACTATTGAGTCTTCCACCGTAAAAGCAATATTTTGATTGCCTGTGTCCGTATTTTTGTCACGTTTAATTGCAGTATAGTTCGCGCTAGGCCAGCGTTTGGCATAATTGTGTAAACGAAAACCGATTTCACTTTCATTATTTAGATCCCTGGCACTGAGCACTTCACTATATGATTCGTGACGTCTGGTTGGTTTCGGTGTCAGCGGAGCCGCTGCTAACTCCTGTTGACAGTGGCTCCCGCTTCGGCGTCGAGGTCTCGGAGGCGGCGGGGTCACTGCGGACTGCTGCCGGCGGGATCCCTCGCCACGGTGCCCAGCGGTAGCCTTCCGGCACAGGCGACATCGTCCTGTCCGCCACATCCAGACTACTGCCACGCAAAGAGCGATGGACATCAACACGTAACAAATTACGTATTGGTGAATATCATGGGGTGATATATACTCTATTTCCGAATCGCTTTTCTTCAGTTTTTCTATCGCCTCCCCCAGACTGGTCATAGAAATGGTTAGGTTTCCGTCATCAGTATTTCTTTCGTCAGGGATTTTTATTTTAATCAAGTGATTAATCTGATCGAATTCTGGCATGTAAATGGTTGGTGAAATGTTCATTTGGTTGTTCTGATGACGTATTGAATATAATGAGAAGTCCTTTCCTTTGATGACGCACTCTTGACCTATGCCAATGACCCCGGCTTGGCTCAGCTGACGAACTGTTACATGATCGCCGCATATTATTTTTATTGTGTAGGTGTCACAACAAAAGTAAAAGTGCTGAGAAGTCAAATGTAATTCATGCCATACGTTGGTGCAGTTGGTTTTTTCTACGTTACAGTTTTTGGTTGCCGAGTTCTTGTCACAAAAACTTTCGTCATTTTGCAGGTCTCTAATTGGTTTTAGCAGCTGACACATGTAAATTGGTCCATGGTGTAGGCATGCCGTTAGTTCTTGTGTGGACATGCTAAAGAAGGAATCTTTCTTTAGGTTGACTGCCACATATTCGGAGATTGGTATTATTGTGGTCATAATGGTGTTTGTTTGGTGCGGTACAGGTATTATCTTGTATAGTTTGAAACTTTCCCTGGATACTAGCGGAAAAGTAACTTCAATTATAACAAATTTTTGCGTTGCTCTGGCCTTGACCTTCAGAAGTTTGTAAAGATACTGAAGATCAGTGTCTGAATTAGTGATTGGTAGTGTGAGTTCGCTTGGCATCTGGCCATATATGGTCTGGAGCTCACGCTTCAGTTGCATTGGTGGCAGTAAATGTATGCTAATTTGACCGTGGTAGATGTCTGTTAATGCATCGAGCAACGTGTCTTGAAGTCGTCTTAATCCTTGCAGCAAGCTGTTTCCAGACATCGCTGACAATGTGAAGTCATTGACGTTTGAAATATTTTTGATTTCGCGTTGAAGAGTGCTCGCGTTTTCTTGCAAATCCATGAGCTTCCTGTTTATTAACTTATGTTGTTTGTTTACAGTGATCTCCATTCTCTTCATAAGGTTGAACTCTGCTTCAATTATGGAAGTTTGGTTTTTCCATAAATTAGAAAGGTGTTTCTCATTGCGTTGTATGGTTTCAATGTCCTTTTCATACTGGTCTGCGAAACGTGAGTCCAACACTCCGAATAAGTCATTCGCTAGATATCCGATACCGTTGATTAGGCCTCGTCGGCGGCGCCGACCCGTCTTCCCTGTGGCGCGTCGCCGTCTAGCGTGGACATCAAAATGCTGTGTTAGCAAAAGTTCATTGTAGTATTCGAGTTCTTGGTAATCGTGCCGGGCTTGCTGCACGATCGTATTACAATGGCTTTGTGTTTCAATGGTGGTGCACAATTGTTCTTGATAATTTGCTATTTTATTATAAGTATTTATGCCTGTCCAATAGGGTCCCATGTCGTAGTACATGACTAATGTCCATTTATCCCTGATTAATTGAACTTTTGAGATAGGGTCAAAATAAAGTGTCTGGTTGCTTGGAAATGGTTTGACGTCGTCTATAACGTAAGATGGAAAAATCAGCATGAAAAAACTCAGTAAAACAGTTGCCACAGTTGCGATTTTTGATCTCGGTTCTCTTTTCCTTTCTATTAATTTGGTTGTTGGTTTTATATCTGGTTTGGATATTGTTGTGTTATTCTGGTTGACGGGCAAAAATGAGAGTTTCACAATAGGGCGTTTCAAGACTCCATTTTTTGTTTTTAGTGAAACCGCTCTGGTTATACCATCGTTTCCTGGATGTGTATCGATCACACGTCCAAGAGCCCATTTTCCTGGAGGTAGGTTCTCATCATGGATTACCACTAGATCTCCAATTCCAATGTTTTTCTGTGGTTCCATCCATTTACTTCTAGATGAAAGTTGTACCAAGTATTCAGTCTTCCATCGTTTCCAAAGATCTTGGAATAATTTGTTGGGTAGATGCCATCTGGTTCTAGCATCTTGCTTTGTTTCTATTATTGTTGTTCCTGGTCTTCCTGATAAGAAATGAGCTGGTGTAAGGAAGTTTACATCATCCGGATCCTCGGATATCGCGCAAAGAGGTCGAGAATTGAGGCACGCTTCTAGTCTAGCTAACAATGTGGTGTACTCCTCAAAAGTTAGTCTTTGTTGACCGATGACCCTCTTGAGATAATGTTTCAGACTGCGTACTGCTCGCTCCCATAGACCTCCGGCATTAGGCCAGCAAGGTACGTTAAAGTGCCATTCTATACCCATCTCCGTTATCTCGGTTATAAAACTTTCACTGAATACATCGTGAAGCTGGTTAAATTCTTCCTGTATCATCCTGTTTGCTCCTACAAGGTTAGTGCCATTGTCACTGTACATATGTCGCGGTGCTCCTTTTCTGGCTGCCATTCTGGTTAAAGCTGCCAAAAAGGCGGAGCTGCTCAGGTCTGACACGAGTTCTAGGTGAACCGCTTTCGTGACCATACATACAAATACTGCTATGTACCCCTTTGTAGTTTTGATTCCCCGTCCTTTATTAGCTTTGACCTCTACGAAACCTGTGTAATCTATGCCGCAGTGATAAAATGTGTGTTCTGGATTCACTCTTGCTTCTGGTAAATCACCCATGAGCTGGTACTGCCGCACGGGATTCTGTTTCCTGCATATGACACATTTTCTTATAAACTTTTTAGTTGCCATATATCCGCCGATAATCCAAACCTGTTGCCGAAGGTTTGCTAACGTTAGACGCGCTCCACCATGGAAGGTCAATTTATGAGCTTGATCGATGAGTAATGTAGTAAGCAGATGATCGTGAGGTAATATGATGGGATGTTTCATCTCAAGACTCATGTGGGCGTTTTCCAATCTCCCACCCACACGTAAAATTCCGCGCTCATCTATGGTTGGATTCAAACTCAAAATCTTGCTTTTAGAGTGTACTCTGCCGTGCTTGTTTATTGAATCTAGGCCGTTAGCAAATTCTGCTTGCTGTACGTTTTTGATTATCAGCTGTTTAGCGCGGCGAAGCTCATGCAATTCGAGGTAGGGTCGGCGAACTTGTTGCTTCATAGTAGGTAATCGCAGTATCCACGCAAAAATACGTATTATTTTTGTAATGGAGCTATATTTATTTAGCAAATGTTTAATAATTCCGGTAGTCAGCGATTCTCTTGGTTGTCCACTGACTACCGCATTGCTTTGTTTTAAAATAGACGGCTTTACTTCTAAATTCGTTTCATAAATGGTTTGGTAGTTTTCTTGGTTTGTGTATGATGGCAGCCATGACGGCCCTTGCCACCATAACTTGTGGTCTTTGAGTTGCCTGACAGTCAAACCACGACTTGCACAGTCGGCTGGATTATCTGTCGTCTTCACATATTGCCAATGTTTTGATGGTATGATTTTGGTGGTTGTTATTACCCGATTTGCTACGAATGGTTTTCATCGGGCTGGATCTCCTTGTATCCATCTTAGCACTGCAGTTGAATCAGTCCAACAGTAGACATCCGTAGGGTAATCTGATAAGCAACCCTGAACTTTTTGCATTAGCTGAGCTAAGAGATGAGCGCCCATTAACTCTAGTCTTGGTATAGATAAGACTTTGCTTATGGGTGCCAACCTGGCCTTCCCCGCAACTAATGTAATGGTTGTCTCTTTTTTCTTGACTACCTTGCAGTAGATCACACATGCGTATGCTTTGTTTGAGGCATCGCAGAATCCGTACAATTCTATCTTTTGGTTTTCCCCCATTCCTAGCCATCTGTTGACTTCCATACTGTTTATGTCCGTAAATTCTTGTTTCAGTTTAGTCCATTCGGAGTTCATTACTTCTGGTAGGCGGTCATCCCATTTTAAATTAGACAGCCAAACGTTTTGAAACAGTAGTTTCATGGTAGTGCTCAGGGGGCTTAACCACCCCAAAGGATCGAACAGCTTGGAAATGTCCGAAAGTAGAGCTCTTTTGGTAATAATCGCTGGTGATTCGGGTTCTATTTTTGAGTTGAAGGTAAAATTATCTTTCTGTGGGTTCCAACAGAGACCCAATGTTTTAGTAGAATCATTTTGCTTAAACTCGTATGTTGACTGGTCACATTGCTCTTTCTCTAAATCAGTTAATAGCTCTGTTTTGTTCGAGGTCCATTTTCTAAGATTAAATCCTCCCAATTGGCATAATTTTATGAGATCCGATTTCAGTTTGTTTGCTGCTTCAATTGAATGACGCCCTCCGCAAAAATCATCCATATAGAAGCTATCTTCCAATTCTTTTGCTGCGTCGGGAAATTTTTGCCTTTCATCAGACGCCAATTTTTTCAAGCACATCATCGCTAAGAATCCTGCTGGTTTGGTTCCGTACGTAAGTGTGACGAGTTGAAATGCTTGTATAGGTTGGTTATTTGATTCTCGCCATAGTACTTTTTGGTAAGCTTGATCTTCTTGGTGCACTCGGATCATTCTGTACATCTTTTCAATGTCGGAAGTATATACAAATTCAAATTGTCTCCATTTCAGGATAAGCTCTTGAAGATCCTTTTGTATATTTGGACCTCTGTACATGACGTCATTTAGACTGTACCCTGATGATGACTTTGCTGAGGCGTTAAAAACTACTCTCAGTTTAGTAGTAGTAGATTCAGCCCGGATGACTGCATGGTGTGGTAAGTAGCATTCGGGCGCCTGTTTAATGTTGCATGGTATCATGTGGTGTAATACAAAATATTCGTCCATGAATTTTTTGTAATCTGTTCTCAATTCGCTATTCCTCTCAAATTTTTTCTCCAAATTTCTAAACTGAGCTAATGCTTGTGGTTTGGTTGCACCCAACTTATCTTTGTGTTCAGGCTTAAGTGGTAGTCGGACTTCGTACCTTCCGTCCTCAAGCCGCTTGGTGGTTTGAATAAAATACTGTAAACACTCATGGTCATCGTTGGACATCTCTATTTCAGTAGGTCTTCTGTGTTGTTGAGAACTACGTTGCATTGGTAGTGTGGTTTCATGGATCCACAAAGTAGCCATCCTAGTTGCGTCTGTTGAGCGATTGGTTGATTGTCCTGGTCTCCTCTCAAGATTCCTCCTAACATTATTTTGCTATAAACATCTGCACCTAGAAGCATGTCAACGGGTCTGCTTATGTTAAACTCCGGATCGGCCAATTGTATCCCTTGGATATGGTTCCACGTTGTTGGTTTGGTAAACGAGTTGTTTGGCA
Source organism: Xanthia togata (assembly GCA_963853775.1). Classification (NCBI taxonomy): domain Eukaryota; kingdom Metazoa; phylum Arthropoda; class Insecta; order Lepidoptera; family Noctuidae; genus Xanthia; species Xanthia togata. The sequence continues at coordinate 1,761,119 of OY970797.1, read as the reverse complement.
GTCGCTTGATCAAATTATTCATAACAATAACGTTCGTGACACACATAAATTCACTATTTGCTGACTGGAGTGTTACCTGTATCATTCCCTTCGCATTGTTTTCTTTTTCACCGACGCCGAAAATATGACCTTTGAAATGAGCCCTCTTTAATCCCAAGATCTGGGCTGCGTTTTCGTTGATTAACGACAGTTGAGAACCCTGATCAACTAAAGCTCTCATTTTGTGTTAAGTTCCATCAGCTCCCTGTACTTTTATGATAGCGGTGGCTAAAAGTATTTCAGACATGTCATCCCAAGACACGTGAGATGACCTAGATGTGCTCTTTTTGGTTGCAACACTACTGGTACTTTCTTCTGCTGACGCAGTTGGACTTTGTTTTGCCAATGTTTCATGAAGCAAAGTGTTATGTGTAGCTAAGCATTTCCGACATCGTTTGTTCGATTGACATGGTTTATTGTTATGACTGCATAGACAGTTTTGGCAGTAATTTAATTGCTCAATTTTATTAACTTTTTGCTCGTGCGTCATTTGCAAAAAATTAGGGCAACGCCACAATCCGTGTTCAGAATTGCAAAATGCACAGGTTATCGACCGCGACACATGTAATGCATTCATAGACTTCTGACTATCTTTGTTGCCTGATTGATGATTATTTCGGTGAAAACTTTTCTTCTGGTTTTGGTTGTAGGTGCTATTTTGATATGGTTGATGTGGCGTGGTTTTTTGGTTGGCTGGTTCTTGCTTGCGACGAGACGCTTCAAGTGCTGTAAATTTCGTCTCCAAGAACTCCAGGAACTCCTGCAGATCGGGTAGCTCTCTAGGATTCTTGACCGATTCTATGTATTCTGCGAAGGTCTCGTTATCCAGTTTTTGCGTTAATAGGTGTACTAAAAGTGGATCCCAAGTTGATATATCCACTCCCAGATTCTGAATAGCGTGTAACGTCTCCTTGGTTACGTCATGCAGCTTCTTTATAGTGGCCAGTGATTGCTGTTGTATGTTGGGAAGTACAAGCAAAATGTTAATATGGGACGTGAAAATCAATTTCTTGTCCCCATACCTGTGGTTTAAAATCTCCCAACACGCCTGATAATTGTCAGAGCTAATCTGTAAATGGTGAATCAGACGCTCTGCTTCTCCATTCACCTTACTCTTTAGAAACTGCATTTTTTGCGCATTAGACATCGACGGGTTTTTATCGATCGCTTCGCTAAACAAGTCTTTGAACGGAACCCACTGGTTGTAAGTTCCATTGAACACGGGGATGTCCATCTTAGGAGCTGACTTCTCACGGTGCTTCACTGCCCACATCTTTTTGTTGATGTCGTTTGTCAACTCACTGTACTGTTCCTCGTGCTTGCAGAATTCCATTTGGTACGTAATATCGTCACCTCCATCCTCACCTTCAATTTCCCAATGAAGTTTGTCGATCTCACCCCATCGGCTGTCCAGTGATTTTAGAGCGTTCTCGAATTGCCATTGATTCTCGAACTTATCCACTTGGATATGACTCACGGTTCTCATGAACGCTTTGAAATTGATGCTCTGCTTCCTTGTCAACCCGTTCAGCTTACTAGACCCTTTATCCTCATAGTGAGACGACATACCTGGTTGTGGCTGCGCCGCCTCATCCGCCGGCCGTCGATGGTCAGTGCTTAGCTGTTGCCTTGCCCTGAAACCTGGTAATGGTTGTACCTCTTCCGCTTTGGTTCTACGGGGGCTTTCTTCCGGCAGCTGCGTTGTACCTAACTGCCCCAGGGTTTTATCAATAATCTCCTTTATTTTCAAATATAATTCCTGGACTGTATCGAAACAACCCTTTTTGAAGTAAATGTGGTCAAAATTCGCAAACTGACACATTTTCTTATGGTTTTCTTGGTAATCGTGCCAGTATGCTTCCAACATATTAGCCTTGCGCTTGTAATTATCGATGGTCTTCCTCTCGGATCCATCCTTCTTTATGTTGGTTAAAAACTTATTCAGGATTTCATAGAGCTCCGTTTGGTTGATGAACAGAGAATCGGAATCCATAATGGAAGTTGATTTGAAAATATTTGGTAATGGTTAGTATAAATAAATGGTTTGATCTGACCTTATATGCTCCAACCGACCGTCTCTGCAATCAAAGGTTCTGCAAATTGCAGCGATCTTCCGGTTCGCGTGGCACTGTTTCACTTGGTATTACTGGTAATTAAATGCTTGAAGGACCATGTAGAAAGTTGTGCTCGGCGCTATGGTGACCTAACACTCCTTTCTCGTATTGATAGGATAATATGGTTAATATGGTAGAAGTTAAAGTCTCGAGTTACAGGGGAAATCACTGTATTAACACTGAGCTTACAAGAAATGGTAAAAAATGGTAAAATAAATGGTAAACTAAATAACTAACTTATTGGTAAAATGGTAATGGTAATGGTTACGAACGTGGTGTCTCTAATGAGATCTGAACGCGAACTGGCCCACATTTTGGTGAACGAGCGAATGTGCATACTTGCGTTCGATGCAATTATGCATTTTCGCTGAGTGTTCGATTAAAACTCGAACACTATTTCATTAAGAAAAGGACAGAAGATACATTTTAGTTTAGTCCTGTCAAATTAATCAGCCCCTGACACTAATCCATACAAGTTTTGACGTGATTAAAAACTTGCCCACTAAAATTACGTCAATTTACGTCAGGCGCTGATTAATTTGACAGGACTAAACTAAAATGTATCTTCTGTCCTTTTCTTAATGAAATAGAAAGAAAAAGATGCACTGAACTTAAATTTAGTTTAGTTTTTGAACAATAGAATCGGCACCATTATCTGCTATAAAGAGGCGCCATTCACCAACAAAATGTTATCAACTATGGTCAAGAAATAAACATTTTTGTATTTGTATTTTTTTGTATGTTACTTATGTGCCGATGATGTAAATAAATGTGGATTATTAGATCTACCTACATAAAAAATATGAAAATAGGTATCTGTCTAGTGAAAACAAAAAAGGTTGCTAAGTTTCTTTTATCCCAAAGATAGAAAAAAATACCTGTGAAGTTATTTGAATAAGTAACAGATGCTTTTTGAGATTTATCCCTCAAACAAACTATTCTACGTTAGAAGTTCATATTTCACCCTTTGTTGTGAACCTTTATAATTCTGACTTGAAAGAAGTCTCTGACAATCCAATAATCAAAATCTAATATGGCCGACAAAGGTTCAGCGGTAGCTAACCGACACCTCAAGAAATAGGTGTGCTCTTTCGTACTTTCGTATCGTTTAGAAAAATATTAAGCTTACACACTTCTCCTTTTTCTTCTTCTTTTCTTTCGCTTTTACTTATTAGACTTTACACTTGTTCTTATAGAATTTCTAACCAATGTTTTCAGAAACCTGTGTTTTGTTATCTGTTATCGCTTTCTTATGGCTACTTCTGTGATTATTTATAGATAAGTAGGTATATTGCAGACCACATTAGGGACTAGGTACAGTAAGCCACACGTCAGTAGTAACATAATCAGTATGAGCTAGCCTCACATTCTATTAAATCTCCAGGTCAAAGTGGTACCACCGCCGACTTGGCTGTACCTAAAATAAGACTGCTGGTCAATCTTTCACTTGTGACATGAGCACGCTATAAAAACGTTAAAAACCCTTCCCTTACAGAAGCGTGTACATAATCAGCCTATAATGTTTCTACTGCTAGGATTCAGGGTTCCTCTGTGTGAGGGAGCCGGCCATAATTAACCACGCGGCCGTAGAGTGGGTTGTTGGATGTGACATTTGCTACAGGCGGACCGGTTTCTTTGCAATGTTTTCCTTCACAACGTGTTTTTTTTTTTTAATTCAAGATGAATAGAATAGCTTCAAAAGGTTAATCATATCATGCAAAGCTTGTTAATAAATCAGTCCACTTCAGAAATAAACGTGTAGCAGAATGTTCTAAATGTTGAACGCAAACACGTCCTAATACATTTAAAAAAAGTACCTACTGTGATGTTAATGAACTTAGCTACATGTTCACTGTGCTTTTACTAAACCAGTCTCTCTTCATGTAGACTGGCTTATAAAGTTTCTAGCTGCACCCCGCGATTTCACCCGCGTAAGTCACGATCCCGTGGGAATGTCGCGATAAAAAGCATCCTAAGTCCAAGTCATGGTCTACCCATGTGCCAAATTACATCCAAATCTATTTTGACATTTTAGCGTGAAAGCGTAACAAACATACAAACTCACTTTCGCATTAACAATATCTGTTAGGATTAGGATTCTGTAAATACATATTCATTACGATTAATGATATTTTGATCAAGAAAATTTGTAATTCGCGGACTCCCCTTGCGCTTTCACTTTACCACTACCGTACCTAATAAGCTTTTTGTATAATCTTGAATGGAATATGTCTTTCGATTCACTCTGAATAATTTCGAACTTCTCTCTGAAATCCCAGTTTTTTGCTACAGCAGTTGTGGTTTTTACTTTGACATTAAAAAACCAAACTGCCTTGTACTTCGCAATTTGCTACACACATAATAAACACAAGTTAATCAAGTTTTACAAAATGCGGTCTCACCGCTCACATATTAAAGTTTAATTAAACTCATATACCTATTTATTCAATTGAACAAAGAACGGTTTCATATCAAATCTCTACCAGATAAACAGAAAACGTAAACAAAAAAATATATAGACTTTTATCAACAAAAATGTTACGCATACAAAATAACGTCAATCTTTATTATCCTTAACATTTTTGCCGTCGAAAGCTAAAACCGTTTCCAACCTATCCGCTACCGGAGCTTTCTGGCCTTGTTAACCTTACTTAGTTTTCTTAACAAAAGTAATAGAAGCCGAGCCCTTTCGAATACGAAAATCGTTCGTAACATCTTACGTAATGTTTCGAGTGAAATATGTCCCTGTCTGCCGTTCCATTACAGTCTGTCATTCATATTGTTGGCAGGTATATCTGCTAGTTATGTAAAATGATTCATCCTGAACCCGAATACATCCTAAGCTTTAGGTACATAAATAGCTATGGCTATTTTATTATAAAGCTGTTAAAAATAGCTTCACATTTAAAATGGTTATTATTTTGGATTCCGCATTCATGGACTGTGGACTGTATGGAACGCCCACAGGTATGAAGCTTGTAATATTTTTGGCAAACATTCTGCAAAGACATTTTTTTATTAACACCTCATCATGATTTTTATTTTCAGTGCTATAATTTGCATTCATTGATAGCCTTACATTATCAGTTTTATTGAAACTGAGGCTAATAACAGCACCACATAATTAAAATAAAGGAAGACTTCTTGCGGTCTCACTGAAAATTATATTACATTTGCTATTTAATGTTTTGTAAGTGTGTTAAGAACCAAATTCTTTGCTATATTATTCAATAAAACACGAAGCATTTGGTACATAAAGCCAGAGTAACTTTGTTAGAAAGAGGAAATTACTTCGGTTAAGCTTACGAACTATACCAATAGTTTGAGAGTGATTCAGCTAACATAATAATATTGATTATACTCGTAGACTGGCGGAAAAATAGTTTTATTAAATTTTAACACCAACTGATCAAACAGTGTTTGAAAAGTTCTTGGATGTACGTGGGACATCTCCTGCACATTGTCTCAACTTCAACAATTTCATCCGTGGGTGTTATGAAAGGTGAAGATCAAGCTGCTATTCACTCACACGCACATAATGATATTGGCATTATGATGACGGTATAATATACATATTGAGTGCTCTAAAATGGTAACTAATATTATGTAACAAGTTGCCTTTGACGGCGGCAAAAAAAAAAGTACTGTGCTCATCATCGTATAATTTAATTAATTTTACGATTGCATATATAGTGAGTGTTTTAGTGTATGTATTACAGATAGTGCAATCCACGACGACGTGCCCCACTCCGCGATTACCGTACTGTAAGCTGTACTTTATTACGGAGCGAAGCGGAGTGGGGCGCGTCGTCGTGGATTGCAGTATTTATAGCGTGTTATGAAAATAAAAATAGTAGTGATAAGTTACAATAATAGACTAACTGGATAATATATTTTTATAATCTGATTTATGTAAGGCAGCCCCTTTAAATGATTCAGAACTGGATGGGGTCTATTAATCTTTTGTATATGTGGTGAAAAAGGGGTCCAACACCTGTGTTCTTCCTAATGCTCTTAGCTCCGTGGCCATTTATCCCAGTGACAAGTGACGAAACCAAGAAAATCATCCAGAAATTCATCAAGAACAAATTTTTCGTCGGTTAAAAAAAAAAAAACTGCTGTTCCATACATTTTGATCGCGTAGATATTGAACTTTTCTATGAAACAGCTGTTCTTTTTTTTATAAGCGACGAAAAATTTCAGCGTAGGGGTGTTCAGAATCATGTACTGAATCCATGGTATCAGTTTTCGCGTCGATGTCCCTTCCACCCTGTATAATGTTTCCACAGCTGGGATATAGGCCTCCTCTGTGATCCACAACGCAGGCCCAGTACGGGTCGAATGCATCGAATTGTTGGTTCTAGGACATGCCGGTTTCCTCTGTCCTCAAGATGTTTTCCTTCACCATTTTGAGAACGGTAATATTCTTACGTTATTTATTTATTTGCAGGTAGAAACAACTCACTACTCTATGGTCAATATACCTTTTCCAGCTGTAACTATATGTGATACAGAGAGTGTGTACTTACCAAAGACACAAAACATCACCGACTTGTTGTAAGTATTGTTCAAGTTTTTTCGTGTATCAACATAGAAAAAAATATTTAGTTATGCGTCGTTACAAAAAAAAAAATATACACCTCATTTATAAAACCTTTATAAATTGTTAATCGGACTTTTAGGGATTCTACGGTGATTCTGTGATGACGGAACATAATGCAGTCTGTTTTGTCGCAATTCACCTGTAGGTACACAGTTTAATCCAAAATTTGTTCATCACCTTTAATGTCAAAAATTTAGTCTACATTACACGATCGGGTCTGCTTTAAGGCTCGTGAAGATGCTACACCGGTAATTGTTCTACCGTGAAGTTTTCTTAGAAATTGTTTTGTTAGAGTCGCGTCGCGCACCAGGTTTTAACGACTCATTCATGTGTATTTAGAGGTATGAGGGACAGGGTGTGAAATTCACTCATTCTCTATAGAAAAGAGAGGATCCTCCGACCAGGCGAGTGTCTTGTCTGGTATGCAACTGCCCAACTATTGATGTCGGGGATGTTTTATATATGCTGATCGCGCGGTAAACTCTGTTTGCGCGATGCAGGATTTTGTGTGACGTCAGGTCGTTGATGCGTAGTTTGCATGTGGCTATGTAGCTGCTGCCACATGTCTATTGCGGCGTAAATACAGGAGAGTCAGATTCCGCCATCTTCTTTACATGGCTAACCCATTGTCAGACCGAATTTAAAAACCACTGGAAATAAAAAAAAACATAAAATGGACCGGCCATTAAAAAGAGTTAATGCTGATGTCAACTCGACATTGATCAAAGGTGATTACTGTTTTGATATTTGTTATCAAGTTATTAAATACCAGATTCTGCCCGCCACTTCGTCCGCGTGAAATTTCTGGTTCTTTCGTATCGCGCGCCTGCGCTGTTACTTCGTTTTCGCTCAGCGTTCTTTCAAACTTTTTTACTTTTGTTCGGCTCCTAAATAGCATTATGACAATCAACCTTCATTATGAAACTATTTAGTTGGATAAAGATTAAGTCAAGCACCGCCAATTCTGTAACGTTCTAACTGTCAAGCCCCGCGGTTTGACATTGACGTCACTTCACGTCACGTTTGACTTTTTTTCTTCTATGTTCAACTAAATAGTTCATAATATAGTATGCACAATATTATGAATGATTTAGTTGATCGATTGTCTAATTTGAACACAAAACGGTTATTGTGACTTAACTAGTATTTAGAATCGGGACTTTTTTGTGGATAATGATGAGTACTATAAACATTATATCCACATGTTTATAGTACTCATCATTATCCACAAAAAATGTTATGTAGTTTTCGCAGCGCACGCCACATAATGACTTTTATAGGCAAATTTATTCCTTTTTTTTGGGTGGGAAATCATCAAATGACTTCTCCCGCTCTGGGCGGAGCGGGAGGGCGTGTCAGACTCTTACTGACTAAAACCCACCCGTGTTCCTTCGGTTGCCTTTACGTTGCCAGGGCTGGGGCCATGGTATTCCTTTCGGACTTTCCCGCAACCCCGACAGGCGTCGGTCCCATCGGACCCCTTCACTCGCTGACATCTCTTTCTTCCTTTTTTTTCTCTATTTAAAAAAAAAACGTTGCCCCACACTAGGAATTTCTACTGTATCGTGGGTGCGTTTACAAACATGTTTGTATATGTGAGACCCGGAACAACTACTTGTAGGTCATAAAAATATTTTTTCCGTGCGGGAATCGAACCCGCAACAGGCAGTGCAGCAGTCAATTGCTTTAACCACTGCGCCAACCGTGCCGTCAAATCAATCAATCGTGTCGTTAATCTCTTTGAGACGCGCGTGGAACACAACGCGCCGTCGACCCGGGCTTGGTCCAGTACCAGACGGCGAGCTACCCATTGCTCACCGTCCGCAAGCCCGTGCCTACGGTGGCCGGGAATCGGCCTGCGATTCCCGACGCCCAGGGTGTCTCCTCCTGCGGCGGCTAGAGACGTGAGGGCGCGAATTTTACCTCTCCCTCACGCGTTCCGCCTCCTCCTTCACGAGCATTAGGTACTGCTTCACAGAAGGAGGGCCTCCCATGCTCTCTCGCTCCGTACCATGGCCTGGACCAGGGCCGGACGCAATTTATGATTCCTTAGGTTACATACTTACATTATTGCAATTTTCGCAGGAATCTTAACTAAAAAAAAATTCACAGTATGTTACTCGCTAATAAGTGAAAGAATGTTTTAAATCGGTCAAGTATTGTTTGAGTTTATCCACTACAAACAAACAAACAAACATACAAAAAGTCAAATCTTTCTCTTTATAATATGTATTTAGTATAATTTATAGGTAAGCCATATGCCATTCTCATCGGCAAAACAATTTTGAACTTCCATACAAATTATCATTCCTTATTTAACCTTTATAGGCATCTAAAGGTTAAATAAGGAATGATAATTTGTATGAACCTTTTTTAAGTTTGTTGTTATTATCGTCTCCGCAATTTACGTGCAATAAATGTCAACTAAGTTCTCTCAGGAGAATCGGATTCAATTCTGAACTGAATTATTGTCAATCTCAAATAATTCAATCTCAGTATTTAACCTCAGAGAGATCGATGATCCTTTTAAGAAAATGTAATTCTATTGTTCGACAGTGCATAAATATCGGCAATCTGGCATTAAGGTCTGCTGATTTGTGAGAGGGAAACCAAATAAGATTCATTGAAAAAAAGGTTAGGATTTAATATGTTTGGGGTGGTTTACACAGTATTTGCTGGCTTTGGGCAGTGAATTTCAGTCAGTGCATTGACTTAGGCAGTCAATGACGTCAACAGAAAAACATGATCTAAGATCCGCAGAGGAACGACCTTATTATATTATTAAGATCTCATGTAAAATGTACCAAAAACCACTCCAACAAATGAATTTGAATTTGAACATACTAAATTTGATTTAATATACTTTTCATCCATTACAGATACATGAAGATATAACAGATAGGTGAAGGTCGTTCCTCTGCGGATCCTATGTGTAAATAGTTGAGCTCGTAACATACTGCCATTAAGTATTATATTAGTTCGATGAGAACGTTGCTGTAAAATAATCTAAATGTTGCGTATTTACGGCTGAGTTTACCGTACACCGCTCGCCTCTGTTGTAGCGCAACAACTAGAAGGCGAGTGTTAAACATAAACCTTCTACAAGAAAAGAAATCTGGTTAATCCTTGTTTATTTTCAGAATCCTTCGTGGCTTTAACATAACTGAAATAAACGATTTCTACAAGAGTTTCAGCGCCGTCAAACGTAAGGACTACACGCCAGAGCCGTATATCCGGAAGATGCATTACTTGCTCGAAGACCTGGGATATCCTTTGAAATATCTTTTGGAAATGGTAATAAGAAACTCGTTTTTTTTTTTTAAACGTAGTTCAAGCCGCGGCAGTTAAAGTAGTTATTTAGCACAGTTGATAAACTGTCTATTTGGCCGAGTGTTCACCAAACGAGCTCAAGATTCAACAATCGTTCCACTGCATTAATACAATTAAAGGATGCTGGAAGTCGTAATTTCCCCAAGGATTTGGAGGCCAGAATGAATACTTAGTTAAAGAAAATCCATTCATTTATTTAGTTCAGACGGTTTAACACACAGATTAGATGAATTTGAGACGTTTTTCATTATAAAGAAAGAGGAAACTGATAAACGCTTTACAATTCCTACAAAGGAGCGTCATTCGTGTCAGACTACGCTCCTTGACTAGGTATTCAAAAAGGCCTGTAAATGGTTTACTTAAAATAAATGCTTTGACTTTGACTTTCCCAGAATGGGTTTAATTTAATTTCAGGTTCTTGTTAAATAAGTTTATTATTACTATTTACCTTACCAACTTTATGCACATGTAAAAAATACAGTGAAAAGGCGGCCTTAATGCCTGAGGCATTTTCTACCAGTCAACCTTAGGGCGGTGCAGAGACAAAACAATGCAGGTGCAGCATAAGTGATAGATAACTTGAAAATACACAAACATACTAACTAATACATAGATACATACATATAAACCGAATACAGCCAGTCTATATTGCCCCACTGGAGGGCAAAGACCTCTTCTCATTCAGAGAAGGCACGAGCACTGATCACCACGCTTGCTCAAGACTAATATGGAATGGCGATTTCAGACTTATATTAACTATAAGTCCAGGATTCCTAAAGATGTTTTTCCTTCACCGATGTCAGTAATGTCCAAGATAAACTCGGAAAGTACATATGAATTGAAAAAGTCGCATTGGTACTTGCCCGGATTAGAACCCACAACCTATATATGAGAGGCGGCCTAAGCCACACTGGGCCATCACGTCAATAAGTATGTCGACGCAATAAATTCCTTTTGTGAATCGATTGCCTTTTATCCTCGGAAGTCTCGAAAGAATATTCAATGAAATATGGAGGTAGATGGAATGAAAATTCGTTGGAAGCCATTTAAAACTGTTACCGAATTTATTCTACGATGTTATTATTGCCCTTTTATCAAGCTTTTATAAATATTTTGTGTAGGCTACGGAAAACCCTAGAAATATTGCGGTACGTACTGTGTACCGTACTGAGTGTGTAAGATTGTTTTATTAGCATTGTTTCTTCTTTCAAATATAGACTTTAATACTAACCACGTTTAGAGGAAAAATTGATAATTTCACAGTAATAAAATCTTACCTTGTATTAAACAGGTGGACGTTATTGCCCATTATATTGACCTTCCCTTTACGGAAAGGTGATGGAAACTAAGGTATCAGAAGTCTAACAAAATCAAATCTACTTTACTTCCAACTGCATACACATAGAATACAAATAAACTTGCTCCTATGACACAGCGATGAGCAAACAAAATTATAAAAACAATTGATGTCATTCTCTTTTTAAAATACGGATTGTCTATTGTAGTTCAAGAGACCGTGCAGTGACATAGTAGTGGAATGCAACTGGAGGTCCAGACCGCACAACTGCTCAGAGATGTTCCGCTCTGTGCTCACTATCGTGGGACATTGCTGCCAATTCGATATACCGTATTTCATGTAAGTTTGAGAACTGCTCATTATTTTCTAAATGTTTTATGTGAATCAATTTCTACGAACCATTATTGTGGGTAGCGTGGTACATACAGTCACGAGCTTTAATTTGGGACCCATTTCCGTTAAATGTTGTTAGAACAATCATAATGCAATAAGGTCGAAACTTTGAAACTTTGCTTTAAGGTTGAAATGTTGAATGTCAAGTTAAGACATAAAATGTCTTATCTAATCGACCTATGAAATGATAACCTCGTTGCAAAAAGCTATCATTACGATTTTCTAATTACGAACATGTGTCGTGTCAGTGTCATTTAAGAAAATAGTTTAATGTGATATTTTCACAAAATATAATTTACCAATTAATAAAATGCATGCGGCTAATCGTGACCAAATAAGGCTCCAAATTATTGATTTGCACGAACAAAGAATAGGCATTCACGAGATATCGCGATGAATAAATGTGACAAGAAACACAGTTCGTCGCTGGGTTCGACGCCACGGGAACGAGGAAAATATTATTGACTTACGACGAAACAACCATCACCCGCCAGTTATAACACAAGAGCAGAGCCGCTTGATGCAAAGGCAATACCTGATGAATGGATTTACGCCAACGAGGCATTTTGCGGAAGCGTTTGAAGTCCACCCTTCAACAGTTAGAAGGCATCTTAAAGCTATGGGAATGCATCACAGGTGGCCTGCAAAAAAAATTGCGTTGACGGATGCCCATAAAGCTGCTCGACTTATTTTCGCACGTCAGTATCTAAATTTTGATTGGACGACGACGGCTTTCATCGATGAAAAGACTTTTCAATCTTCCCAAACGGGCAGACTACATTTGTGGCGAATTGACAGGACGCGATACACGGAAGACCACGTCATAGCTAACAACGCGTCTGGTCGCATTACAGTTAACATGTCTGGCTGGATTAGTTCAGCCGGCATTGGAGAACTAATAAATTTACCACCCAGGGCCACTGCTCAAGATTATGTCGATTTATTAGACGAGAGTGTCCTTCCAACATTGCAACTATATTATCCACAAGAAGATGTTGCTCCAATAAACTTTGTTCAAGATAACGCAACAATTCATACGGCAAGAATCGTTAGAGCTTGGTTCGACAATAATAGAGCACATTTAAATCGTATTCCGTGGCCTGCAAAGTGTGCCGATTTAAATCCTATAGAAAATTTATGGGGCTTAATGGTTCAAAAATGGTCAAATAGAAACGAAAGAACTAGAGAAGCACTTATGGATCACTGCCTCACAGTCTGGGAAAGTTTAAGGGGTACTGACATATGTGACAAATTGATTGGATCCATGCGTAACCGGCTCCAGGCTGTGATTGACAATGAAGGTGGATATACGCGGTTTTGAATATTTATGATAAAAAAATTACTGGAGAGATTTAAATTAATTTAGTCGTAGCCTTCGGTGATAAGTGTTTATTTTGTGCACCGCTAACCATGCTTTCTATATAATTGTGTTAAGATTGAGGTTTGTGTCATAAATGTCTTAATAAATATAAAGAATAAATAACTTTGTTTTTCTAAAGATTTTATTAATCAATATTTTAGCTGAAATCTTCTAAGCCCCCATAATCATAAACGACCTTTAAACCTATTTTATTTTAAATATGTTGTTTTGGTCCGTCACTTTGATATTTATGTTTGAGAAAGAGACAAAACTTTTTAACTAATATAGGTTTGAAGAATAAGCGGGTTAGTTGACTAGCTATCATATATTGACAATATAATTTTGTTCTTTTTTATTTGTTTCTTTTTTCTTATGGGACCACAGGACCAAAAAGTAATTATTACTCGGAAATCGGTAATGATCGTTTGCCCTCGCTCCAGTTGACGTTAGCCCCTAGAAACGTAAAGTTGTCGATGGTAAACATTATGACGTTTATTGTTTGTGCAGTGACAGCGTTAACATAATAGCTCTAAATGGCGAAAGTTTGCTACACGATATTCAACCTTAGGTGGGTCCCAAATTAAAGCTCGTGACTGTACCTACACATAATAATTCTTACCTTAAGTCAACAATAAACGGAACAACCATAAGGTAGGCCATACAATATTTTGTTTTGTGCGGGAATCGAAACCGCGACTACCGCGACTAGCTACACAATACATACACTGCGTTAACCAAGCCCCGTCTGTTCTGTTCTGTTAGTCTAATTTGTAAAGAAGATGACACCGTTATGGCTCATGTCCAAAAAACATAACAAATACCGCTATGATAATCGCCTTCTCAGACTTAATAGACATTTCTATGAGTATAAAAAAAAACGATTTCCTAAGAGGCAACTTGACTAATTTACCAGACGTTGCTACTCACCATATTTATGTTCATTACAGGAAACATGCAGATAACCAGACTAACTTCATTTCTGGACTGGAATCCACTGAAGCGCTGGATATTGAAGTCAAGGGCCAGAGTTCCAATGGATATTCTGTGGTATGTTGACAAGAAAAGTTATGATGAAATTGATTTAAAAAACTGGTCTCGGGTCTGTTCGCCGGGCCTTGCAAAGTGTAATGTTGTTAAACCTAACACTAAAGGGAACAACCGTTCCCTTTACAACTTATAAATAAAAACTGGAAAATGTGTGTATATTATTATATCTAAGACGGCGCGGGCGCTTCTACAGGTTTTACGATGCCAAACTTACGGACTTGATTTTAGAAGATTATGACAGGTGTCAACTTGACGTACCCCGAATACTAGGAAGGCGGCCCCAAGTCAGAAAGATAAATCGCGAAGGTGAATCGAAGCCGGCATTGATTAATTAATATGACTGTGTTATGGTGACTGGGATTGTGGTGATAATTATAATAATTGGTGACTAGACTACCCTTGCAGTGCAGTGAGTGATGGATGTGCGCTCACGTCTTACGTACTTGGGGGATGTCATTTACATAATTGTTCATTCCTTAATGTGATCAGAGATTGGTGATTATTAAGAATATTATTGTGTTTCATTTAATTACATCTTCTAGCCCGCAAACACATGCATAAGAGACAATAAGATCTCTTCTGATAAAGACGACGTATTGCCTTTATATACAGGAACACATCTGATTTCCTCAACGTAGATTATACACGTGGTGTTATCTATAATGTTCAACGAAAGAACAAAATCTGTTATTTATGTTATTGTAACCTAATCATGATCTAAAGAATTAATAGACTTACGTGTTTTTTGTTGGATATCATTAATTCAATTGATCACTAAGGCTGTTCACATCTTTATTTCATTCAGCAGGATTTCTGTCCTGTAATCAATTTACCCGCTCATGAATAAAATATTCATGAAAGGCAACACTTTGTTTCAAACCAATAAACATCTGTTTAAAAATGGCCATAGAATAAAAATGTACAGAAGCGCTACTTAGAAGGCTTAGTGCTTACATTCACGGGGCGTAACAGTATTGTCACTTGTGGTACACAGTCAGCCTTAGGACGTAAGTAGGAACACTGTAAGGCGAAAGCGCCAGGGTACTCCGCGAAATTCAAATGTTCCAACAGTTTTTCAGTATAAGGTTGTATCCTGGGCAAAATATGATTCGTGATCTTAATGAAGTAACCAACTCTTACGTACTGCTTCGATATAAAAATACTTTCAAAGGTACGCATTGACGTGTAGGTGGTTATTTTGGTATCATCAGCAGCACACGAACAAAGTACAGAGGTACACCGTGTACGACATAAACCTCTAATTGTTTTTTTTATATTCAGTGACAATCCCACTCGTTAGAACGAATCTTTTATGACATTACCATAATATTGGGTACATCCTCTAAACAAAAGAATGTATCTCAACAATTCTTCTTCAATATCATTGTTTGGAATATATTTTAGAGCAAAATCAGGGTTGTACAGGAAAGTTATACAAATGTACGAATGAAAGGATGTCAAATATAAAAATTCTCGGGACTTCGACTAATGAAAAGGAAAAACTTCCGTCGATTTCAGATTGGAACTTTGTAGAAAATTTTAGCTCTGATTGGAGGAAAAAATAGAGCGTGTTACATATAAATAAACGACATCTTTGGTTTATTTATATGTAAGGACTTTTTCACGACCAAAAGCCCGCAATAAAAAGGCAACAAGCGTAGCTCAAATCTCTAATCAGCAGCCATAATAACAATATTTCTTTGTTCCTATCACAACTATTTTTTTAAATTAAATTTTGTTTAGAGCTGTTAGTAATTCAGTCATAAAATTTAATTGAAAAACATTATGGTTTTCGATGTAATTGGGGGTTTCCACCAGGATTTTCTCAGAAGCAGCCCCTAGATTGATTTGTGCCCATTTAATGACAATAGGCTCGCCCCTATTAGGTACATAAGACTTAAACATAACTGGTGAAATGTGGGTGAATATATACACCTCTGCCTGACTCGTGGGAGACTACAGTCGTGATGTGATGTTATTCTTCTGTTCCAGCTATACGTGTACGATTATAAAGACAAAGTGACTCTGGTCGACAGTTACTACAGTTTGACTCCCGAGTCGTTTTTTGATGTCAACATCGAAGTCTGGGCTATCGACTCCTCCACTAGCGTCAAGGCACTGCCGATTTCTGGAAGAAAATGTATATTGGAGACGGTAAGTAATAATTTACTTTTTACCTAATTATTTGCGGTCCTTCCAGTTTTAAATGCAGCGGAATTTATTTATTAATCATTGACTGATTCACTAAGTGGAAATTAACCCCGTGCTAAGATAAGTTAAGATAAGATCATTTCATTTATTTGTCTAAAACAAGACACACATGGCAAGCAAGATGTTACAATTATGTGTTTTTAGTTAATTTCACCATCCTATTTTATTTATTGCTTTATAATAATTAATTAATTATCTATATAAAGGCCAATAAAATAGAAAGTCTATTGTGTTCTCGTCAAAAGTGATAAGTTTTCTCTCAAGGCTTGCAGACTAATCTCCAAGCCAATTATTAAAACAATGCACAATGTTGATCTAATTTCCTTGAAGCCAATATCATCAATCAAGTCCTTTGTCGATCAACGTTATATGAGCCCTTATGAAATCACAGGCCGTGGGGTGAAATGTAGGTCACTGAGTCAAATATTTAATAACAATCAAAATCGTACATGCAAGGTATCAAAACACCTGTGAAATGTGGAACTCTAAAGCAAACAAAAGCCAATACGTTGAACAGAATAATACTGTTGAATGTTTCATGTATTCTATGAAGCAATGGTCTGAGCTGAGCTTTTATATAATTATTTTGCTGACATAAACCGAATGCTACCTATTCGGTTTATTTCAAAAGTATCAGAGAAAAAAACTCATAGAAAGAGTATCATTCGAAATCTAAATATATTCGACCCCGTAATGGAATCACTTTTGACAAAAACTCGCACAAAATTGAAACTTCACTAGCTGTGCGTTTGCACTGGCGAAACATTCACAACAAAACATGTTGATCTTTAGTTTCTGTCAAAGCTCCATACAATATTTGACAGGAACTAGCGATTTTAATATGTTTCGTTGTGATGTTTCGCCAGTGCAAACGCACAGTTAGTTGAAACTATCTAAAGTTAACGGAATCAAATACACCTTTTTCCATTTGTGACGCGAAATATAAAAATCTACAAAGTGATTCCCAACGGCATAGTCGGCTTTAAAAACTACATAAATTTAACGAACAATAAACTGCGCTAGTATTACTGAAAACACAACAATTTATACAAACTGTGCGAGTAATATGCTGCCTGAAAAATTGCAAATGGCAGCTGCTAAGGACTGCATTTCTGTTTTACATTCATGAAAAAGTTTTAGTATTTCCTAAACACTGGCCGCAAAATTGGCGGCTGAAAAAATAAATAAAAAAACAAAGCTTTGTTACACTGCGCTTGGGTCGGAGGAGATACTCTTTTATTTCATATTTTTTAAAGTTGAAAAAAACTGAGAGCCGCGTGTTGCGTTCCCGTTTTATTTATTATTTTTCTGTAATACTACCCCATTGCTAGTGCGTATTTGATTATAATTGTGGACAATTTATTCTTATTCCGAATCATGCTAAAGAAAAGCTTATGCCATTCTTTTAGTTCCAATTAAAAAGTGGTCTGGATTCTTTCAGCAACGAATTTCTGACGAGGATAACAACTAAAATAAAACTGAAAATAAGACGTCACTTCTTAAATTCTGAAACTTAGTTAAAGTTGTAACCACCAGTTTCAACTTCAGTCCACAATATGTACAGCTGAATTTCTTATTAAAACTAGTAAAACACAACTGAAACTGAACTCTTGAAAATTTTAAGTTTAGCAGAAGCTAAACTAAAATAATTTGCGAGTGCTATTTTTACCCGACTGCCAAGGACGGGTTATGTTTTTCGCGCGTATCTTGTATGTACATATGTATATTTGTAAGATTCTTTATTATCTCGTATCTTCCAACGGCAACGATTTCGACAGTTGAAGTATCGTTATATTTGTTTTAAAAACCCAAGTATCTTTAGATAGATGTTTGAAAAAATAAAACAAAATGGCGGATTTTTGGCGTGAAATAAGGCTATCAAAATAAAATTAATTAAAAGGGGGTTACAAAAATGTATACAGGGTGGATTTTTGAGAAGGGGCGGTAAGGACACCCTCAACTTTTGTCCTTACAAGAAAACGGTCTTATGAGAATGTCCTTAGCTTTATGAGACATTTTAATCTTCATTCACAGATTTTGAAATAAAATTACAGTCAAGAAAATGGGCAGTTTTCACAAACACTTTTTTGATGCCATTCGATCCTGTTTCTTATAAGGATCAAACAATTATTTTAGACCAACTGAGGTTTGAGTACTGAAAAAGTCAGAAAATGCAAAAACTTTACCCATACATTTCGTAGTAAATGAAACTTCAACTTAAACTGAAAGCATTTATTTCAATTAAACCATTTACAGGCACTTTTGAATTGTCAAAGAGTAGGTCAGTTAGTCAGAAAGTTGAAGCCCATTCCAAAACGTAGATCTCTATGAAGAAGAAACTCCATGGACACTCTTTTAAATATAGATATTACAAAATCCTGGGTACATTATTCTTATGTTATTATAATGTGAGAACGATGTGAAAAACTAATAATCAAAAACGAATAAAAATATAAGATTATAAGACCCTGGTAGATAAGAGATGACCAGTCTCAACTGACGACACCCGTTCACGAACATGACGCGTGGATCAGCACCATCCAGCTCAACCATTTTGTAGGGTACCGAATGTTCCAACGATGTCCCTATCCATTTGCATATAATTTTAAGACCTAATATAACTTGGCTTACTTTTGTTTCTCCTAATTAAATCTTCTCATAATGTTATTTACGCATAACAGCTTACGCATATTTTTTTAAGCATAATTTCTCTGATCATAATAATGATTAAGCATAACATTCTAAAACATAAATTCATTTACGCATAATGATATTAAAACATACTTTTTATAGGCATAACAAAGAAGCATAATTATGACTTCTAAAATGTTAGCATACACCGTGCATGCAAGCAAGCATGCAGCAGGCATGGTTTCTGTCACGGCTCCGGCGCTGCGGGGCTTCGGCGGTCCCACGCGAGCTTATCGCCGCAGATGTGTTTAACGCTTCCCATCGCAGCTTCGGCATGCTGGCCGGCAAGCCGGCCAGCCTCAGCCGCGGCGGCGTCCGTTAAAACCACCTGCTCCTCAGCTCGCGGTCCGCCGCGCCTACGCGATTTTTAAATTACACTCTAGGGGTAGGGCAGATCGGTGGCGGGGATCTCTCGCGTCCGTCCCTGATCCAGGCCATGGTACGGAGCGAGAGGGCATAGGAGGCCGTCACCTCCTTCTGCGAAGCAGTAATGCTCGCGAAGGAGGAGGCGGAGCGCGTAAGGGAGAGGCAAATTTCGCGCCCTCACGCCCCTAGCCGCCGCAGGAGGAGACGCCCTGGGCGTCGGGAATCAATTGCTGATTCCCGGCTACCGTAGGCGCGGGATGCCGGAAGGTGAGCAATGGGTAGCTCGACGTCCGGTAAGGACCAAGCCCGGGTCGACGGCGCGTTGTGTTCCACGCGCGCCTCAAAGAGTGTCAGCGAGTGAAGGGGTCCTATGAGACCATTGCCTGCCGGGGTTGCGGGAAAGTCCGAAAGGGATACCGTGGCCCCCTGGCATTGCACAGGCAAGAGAAGGAACACGGGTGGGTTTTAGTCAGTAAAAGTCTGACACGCCCTCCCGCTCCACCCAGAGCGGGAGACGTCATTTGATGACTTCCCACCCAAAAAAAAAAAAGAAAAAAAAAGGGGTAGAGCAGATAAGACTACGTGGGGTAGGTTTTGCAGCGATTCGTTTATGTCACCAACTTTTGTAGCACAACATACCTATTGATTTTTTAAGGGAATACTAATTATACATTTATATTAATATTTTTTGTAATTGTATGCCTAACTAATAAAAACACAATAATAGACACTATGCCAATAGTCTCATAATAGTCACTAGTCATAGTCATAGTCTGCTAATAGTCACTATGCCTAGTAACATTATGTGAGTTAAATTTATGCCAAAACAAATTAGCCTTTAACATGATTATGCCAACCTAAACAGTATGCCAAAAAAAAAATGGCAAAGTATTATTATGGCAAAACAAATTATGCCAAAACATTTATGCCAAAGTATATTAGGAAAGAAAACATTATGCAAATAGAAGGGATCCCTGATCCAACACACTGGCCACCATTAGCGAGACATTTAAGCGAGCATGACTTACTCTCAACTGCCATGCTCTTCAAGTCAACATAGGTACAACATAATAACATAATAAACGGCTCCATGGTACTCACATTTACATTTTTTTTTAATGTTTCTAAATTATACAAAACTATAATTAGCAATGTATTTGTGAGATTAAAAGAATTTTACTACCAACAAGAAAGGATCTCGTTATTTATTGGAGTATTCAACCATTAAAACTTGGTTAAATAAAAATAAAATAAAATAAAGTTTGTACTCGTAAAGTCAGACAACATAAAAAAGGAGAAGCAACTCTTCCAAATGTAATTATTTTAACTAATTAGCCCAAGAGGCTGTGGAGCAGGACCAGCATTCCGCCAAGCATATTTACCTACAGTATATTGTGTGCGTTTAATGCATGTTTTAAATTTCTTATAATTTAGTCGAAGAATATTGAGTGGTATTTTATTATAACATTTTACACAGTACCCCATAAAAGAAGTGTGTATTTTAGACAATCTGAAACGTGATAAATCTATATTTTTCCTATTTTTAGTGTTAAAATTATGCCTGACTTACTAAAAGATGTAGATTTTTTTGAACACACGACACACATACACATACATAATGTTTTCATATATATACCGACAAGGTACTATCATGATGTTAATTTTGTTAAACAGTTCCCTTAGAGATTCGCGTCTACACAGGTTGTAGATGGCTCTGACAGCCCTCTTTTGCAGAATAAAGATAGAATCTATATCTGTGGCCCGCCCCTACAGCAAAATACCGTAAGACATGATGCTATGAAAGTAACTAAAATAGACCAGTCTCGCGGAATACTTGTATACGTCTGTTAGTTGGCGGATTTTCCAAACAGCGTAAGCGGCTGAACTCAAGCCACCCCGCAAGTTATGTTAATTGAGTACCCCATTGTAGTTTTGAATCCAGGAAAACAGTTTTTCGACGAATTCTAGTGTCTCCTTATTCAATACAACGTAACATTCACTACTTCTAACATTCGCTATCGCGAATCTTATGCATTTAGTTTTCTTCTCATTTAATACCAAATTATTTACAGTGAACCAATTGTTGACCTTAAGCATAGCGTTATTTACGTCAAGCTCCTGTGCATGTCTGTGTCAACAGCAAATCACACCATTTGTGGTCGGTTTTTCAGTAAATGAGGTAAGTCATTTATATATAGGTACTAAAACCAGGAATGGACCCAATATCGAGCCCGGTGGTACACCCATTTTGACTGTTAAACCCAATTAATTTACACCGTTTATTTGAACTTGCAGCAGTCTATCATTCAAATATGATTTTACTAAGCTAAGCGCAAGTTTACCCAGTCTGTAATGCTCAAGTTTCAAGAGCAGTGTTTCGTGATTCACGCAATCAAATGCCTTGGATAGGTCGCAAAAGATGCCTATTGCATCTTGTGCATCTTACCAAGCGCTAACGATGTGTTTTAATAAAGTGACACCGACGTCGGTTATGCAACGTCCCTTGGTAAAACCATAGTGTTGATGGTGTAGGATGATAATACGATTAAAATGAATGAGCATTTGATTTAACATAACTTTTTCGAACACCATGCTAAAAACCGACAAAACCGATATGAGTTTATATATATTTTTTTCTCTACTCCACATCTACACAAAATTTAAATAGTTAAGCTAAATAGGGTGCAATAGTCTTAATAATTGATTGACAAAACTTAGTAGACTTGCCCCACAGATCTTCAGTAATTTTAATCTTAAGAGTCCTATTACATTATTTTGACGCAAATTCATGATTTTTGACGTTGTACTTTTCAGCAGCAGTAAGATATTTGAATTATTTGATTATGAATAACGATAGTGCCATTCTCTTTATTGTAAGTTGGAGTTGCACATTTTAACTTTTCTTGTCGTGTAATTTACTATGAATATCTTACGAACTCAGTTTACAAGGAAAAACGTCGGCAATGGAACTTTGACGCTCAAATTCACATTGTTTCATTCAGTTCTAATAAAAGCGAAAGTTACTAAACGATAACTTGAATGTTTTACTTGTTTATTGGAGTTCTAGAATTTCTTTAAATTTCTTGAGTTTTCAGGGAAAAGTCGTAAAGAAAACCAATAAATGTCTTGATTTTCATGTCCATTATATTCCAAATAAACACAATTAAATCAAATAAACTAATATGATATAAAACTTCGATCTACAGTGAATACGTTTCATTCGTTTTTGTTTCTCAATATAATAAGACAAAATTACAATAAATTAAATTAAAGTACTATATATTCCGCGTCAATTCAGCAAATTACACGAAAATAATGTGTAACTCCAACTTACAAGAAAGAGAATGGCACTATAGTTATTATAATCAAATAATTAAAATATCTTACTGCTGCTGAAAATTAAATGGTCAAAAATCATGAATTTCCGTAAAAACATGTAATAGGACTCTTAAGTTGCTTATGCCTTTACAAATACCACAAGGTTTTTTATGTTTTAATTTAAATTCCACAGGACAGGACATTCGCTCTTAACAAAACAATACCAAGTAAGGGGGAGGAATTTAATGTTTCTGTAGTTTGAATATGAATATTGGTAAATAAAGTTGCAAATTCTTGAGCAACATCGATCTCATCGCTAATGAGACCGCGGGAAGTGTCCAGTGTGTAATCAGTATTAAGGCTCGTAGAGAGCAGTGACTTGTCGCATAACGTGTCGCATGGCGATTCTGCGATATTATCGCCACGCAGCACCTTTCACACTACCGCGATATCGCGTAGCTGGCGCGACGTGACACCAAGAGAGTATAAATGGCGGTACATTCCGAGCTAAGCTCAGTAGTAGACGATCTTCGTCAGATGATGAAGGCAGGTCGGTGCGAGTTTGCTGAGCGTTCGATTCCCCGGTCGGTCAACATAACCCACCCAAACCAAAGTAGGAACCGAAGCTTGACCACACAAGCACGAATGACGAAACTAGCGAATCCGGTCGTGCTTTTACTAAGTATTTATTCCTGTCACTGTTAGTTACATAGCAAGTAGAGAAATCAAGATTTTTTAAATTTAGTTTCCAATTTATGTGATTTCGGAAAAATAACTGCAACACGTTTCTAGAGCCTTTTTATGAGTAGGTGGGAATTTTTAAATCATCTTAATTTACACATCCATAAAGTTCATAACACATTCATGAGTAAGTACCTATACTAACCTAGGTAACTACTTACTTTTAATTTACTTATCAAACTAATTCCGTACCTACCTATCTCCGTGAATTCTTTTCTAATAAAATGGTGCTCAATAATTGTCTAATACCACAAATGAAACGCATAACAGGTGAAATACTCTCTCAACTCTTTTGTTTCTACTCCCTCTTTGACTGCTAGCGGAGCCCTACTCTGCCGCGCCGCCCGCGCAACAGACTGCGTCGCGTCCTACGACGATCTCAGACCATTTCAACTCACGCTGCCCGCCCATTAAGAGTTAAGTAGGTATATGATAATTATTGATAAAAATTGCCCTTATTTCCGAAAATACTGGCTCTAAAATGTTGAAAAAAAAAACAGAATACTCTGACTCTCTCATATGCTCCGTTCTATACTTACTTATAGATTACAGGAAAACCTATAAGAAGTCTATGGTCATAAAATAACATTGTAAATTACTCAATATTGTGCGTACATACTTGCATTTGCAGTTGGAATGTATGGGGGAACATGTTTTAAACTACAATGTTAAGTTTGTTTTTAGGAGGTAAAAGGCTAAACAGTTTTTTATGTTTTTTTTTTTGGGTACATACCACTTATTGTCGGCGTGATTACAACCATGCCACACCACAGCTTTCTAGAAATGGTAGGTAATAATTTGAAAAGTACTTAGGAAAGTACATTGGAAGGAGTATCTCCAATAAAATTTTCTTTTCTCCAAGCAATAGAATAACGAAGAGCCCCGCTGGATAGAAACCGAAATTAAATGCCGTTTTGTCTTAGTGGCGATTGCGGAGGAGCACACCAATCTATACATTTCCAGTATAAGCTGATCTTGCAGTGTATAGGATTTCCGTACAATGAGAGGTCGGTCAGCTTATGCTAGAAATGTATAGCTAGACTATGTAGCCGAACGAAAATATTAAATGTACACAATTAATTTTTTTTATTTTTATTTATATTTATCTATTTCAAGCACAGAAATGTACAGAGGCGATGAAGCGAGGGCTGTCCGTTTGATTAGACACATACATTCAATAAGCTAACAGTCTACGTCGGTTTCGTTGCTATAGTGACTCAGGAGGGCCAGCTAGATAGAAACATCAAAATCCGCGAATAATATAGATACCTATAGCAGTGGTGTGTGCGGCGCGGCGCGCGGCGGCGGCAGAAACGGCTGGCTTGCGGCACCTACTTCAGGTACCTAGGCCTTTGACCACACCGCCGTGCGTTGCCAAAACCATTAGTAAGTCAGTGCCATGTAATTCTTATGTAATTGCAATAAGGTATAAATTAGAATGATTGACATATACGAGAAATTTTTAGTTTGAACCGGAGAAATGATAATTTTTTTGTATAATTAGTCAAACATCCTAATCTATATCTTAAAACAATGAGAAAAGAACCACATTGCAATGACTTACTATTTTGCTTATGAATTTATTTCACTTTGGAATAGTCTATGAGTCTGCTTAGCCTTTTCACTATGTTGGGGTCAGCTTCCAGTCTTACTGGACGCAGCTGAATTTTACTTGGAGCGACTGCCTATCTGATTGGTAGTCAGACTTTCGGCCTTCTGACAAACCTGACGAACCGTAACGACTGTCAAAGATCCACGAATGACAGCTGGGACTACGAGGCACGGAGGAGCCCCAGTATGTAAAGATCGTCACTCATCCACAGACCAACCGCCGCGCCGCCAAGCGAAATACGATTGATCGACCTGTGAGGCTGTTATTACTTTTTTGAATAAAACGTTAAATAAAACTAAGCCGCTCGCGTTGGCAAGTTTAGGTATCTACCTACCTAGGTTGGGTTATGTTGACCGACTGGGGAATCGAAGCTAGGACCCCACGCTCCGCAAACGCGCACAGACTTGCCTTCGTCCTCTGACAATGACCGTCTGCTACTGAGCTCGGTTTTTTTTTTATCTAATGCATCTCGCAGATATACCACTAAGGTAGTTACTGCTTTAGTGGTATATCTGCGAGATCGGAATGCGCCGGCATTTATACTTTCTTGGTGTCGTGTGACAAGTAGCGCTGGTCTGCACGAGCCTTTATGTATTTTGTTCTTATTCGTTTCATTGTTAATAATTGTGCAAACTATCTTTATTTTATTTTCTGCTGATTTAACCCTGTTGCTAATGAAAGACGCTTTAGCTGCTTTGCAGATATTTTAAAAGTTTTAGAGTAAGTAGCAACATACTTATTTGAAGTTATACATATATCTAATTTTCACAATGGATAGATTGTAAACAAAAACAAAATGGAATTTCACACGAATAAATATGAGCTAGATTTTTACTTGATTTGAGAAATTAATTTTGATAGTTTGTTGCTTTTGAAAAACTTATTCCTTAAAAGGTTTTTTTTTTTGCGATATCTGATTTGTGCAGCGGAAAGTCTTTTTTTAAGTTGTCCCATACTTTCAAAATTATTTGAGGTAATTTTTTTCTCAAAAAGTCAGAAATCACACTCAATAAACTATGTTGTTCTCAAAGGAAATAAAATTATAACGCGTATTCGTTCGATGCTTAATTTTTTTGTTTATTTCTAGTAGAGTTTTTTGATCCTTATAAGAAACAGGGTCGATTGGTATCAAAAAAGTTTTTCTGAAAACTACCTATTTTCTTGCTGACTGTACATTTTTTTCAAAATCTGTGAACGGAGATCAAATTGTCTCAAAAAGTTAGGGACAGTCTCCTAAGACCGTTCCTGTAACTACAAAGGTTAAGGTGCCCTTACTGGCCCATCTCATAAATCCACCCTCTTATAAGTTATAGCTTAAAGGAGACGGAAACGATTACATACAATCTTGGGTCTGAATGTAACGAGATGAAAATGGTAGGATTGAATAGATTTAAACTTATCAGTCCCTCGCGATCTATAATTTCAAAAACATCCAATCCAAATTCAGGTGGCAGTAAAATCCAAAATAACAATTCCAAGTCAAACGTGTGAACGATCTTCGGTGTCCAATATAAAGCAAAGGTCGTACAAGGTAGGCAGGGTCAGAACCCGTAACAGACAAAGCAGTGGTCGTTGAAAATGAAAAATAATCGGGAAAGCACTCAAAGTGCATCGAAAAAACATGAAACGAGAGAGCAACCAAGAAGCAGTCGGTAACTGTCTAGTGTCAATGTCAGTCAGCTTTCATGCCAGTGCCTATATAGACTAAAAATATAAGACTGATTTTAATAGGTATAAAATTGATAAATTTTATCTTTTTAATTGGTTTATATTTGAGTAACGGAATTTTGGTGAAATAATTATCAAACTCAAACTCAAAGCATTTATTTCAATTAAACCATTTACAGGCACTTTTGAATTGTCAAGGGGTCAGTCAGTCAGAAATATGAAGCTAGGTGCCCATTCCAAAGCGTAGTTACCTATGGAGAAGAACGGGCAAGAAACTCCAAGAACACCCTTTTAAATCATATTATTGTTACAAAATATTGGCAACATCATTCATGTTGAACTTATACATGTGAGAAGTATGTAGAAAGACGTGCACGTAAAAAGCGTCTGTAATAAAAAGATAAAAACAATTAAAAAATTAAAACAAATTAATTAAGCCGTGGCAGACAAGACCGGTACCTACTGACGGCGCCCGTTCACGAACATGACGCATGGATTAGTACCGTTTAGGTCAACCATTTTGAAGGGAACTTAACGATCCAACACACACGCCACCACCAGCGAGACATTTGAGTGAGCATGACATACTCTCAGCCACCAGGGCACATTCAAGTCAATGAAAGACGTACCCATCAAATGGTAGCTTTATAGAAGGTAACAGGTCTCACATATGTGCTATGCAGTTATACAATACTAAGAGATTGAAGTTATACAATTCAAAGATAGTTTTTACAATCTTCAGCAGCTCTAACAGTATTTTCAAAATTTTAATCAATTAGTTGTGGTTGTGAAGCAGGACCAGCAATGAGCCAAACTTTTTATCAGTGATGTAATCCCCCAACTTATAATAAGCCTGCCTACATAGTGTGCGTTTTATACAAGATTTGAATTTCGTCTCATTCAGTTGAAGTATGTGGGGAGGAATTTTATTGTAACATTTTAAACAGTACCCCATGAAAGGTAAGTCTACCTTAGCCAGCCTGAGACCTGTTTGTACTAATAGGTTCCTATTTATTGTACAATAATTATGTTTAACACCTCTTTTACTAAAAAGATGTAATTTTTTTTACGTACATGATTTTTTCATAGATATATTGACAAGGTATCGTCATGATGTTAATATCCTTAAACAGTTCCCTTAGACAGTTGCGCCTGCGGAGTTAATATATGGCTCTGATCGCTCTTTTCTGCAGAATAAAATAAGGTTCAATGTCTGCAGCCCGTCCCTACAGTAAAATACCGTAAGACATGATACTATGAAAATAACTGAAATAGACCAGCCTCGCGGTATCTACATCAGTAAACTGACGAATTTTTCTGACAGCATATGCTGCCGAACTCAGCCGTCCTGCAATAGATATTAAATGAGGACCCCATTGTAGCCTTGAGTCGAGCGTGATGGTCAGGAAAACATTTTTATCGGCAAATTCTAGTTTCTCTTGATTAGTATCTCACAAATACTACTTATTTATTCTATTTTTATTTATTTTTATACACACAAAACACTTAAACAGGACACAATATTAACATAAAAGAGCACATATTTCTTCCAGCAGACCTGCGAGAGGAAAGTAGGATTAGATATGTAGACACAGTGTGTAGAAAAGACGAAACAAGAAAATTTAAATTAAAACTTAAAAC
This sequence comes from Xanthia togata, assembly GCA_963853775.1. Lineage (NCBI taxonomy): Eukaryota > Metazoa > Arthropoda > Insecta > Lepidoptera > Noctuidae > Xanthia > Xanthia togata. The sequence continues at coordinate 1,732,688 of OY970797.1, read as the reverse complement.
AAAACTATTCTATATAAAATAAACATACATACACATATATATTAAAAAAAAATATTAGTATAGTAAATATTTACCTATAATATACATATATATAATGTAGAATATTACTGTATAGAAGAAAGGTAATGCTCTTTGACTTGCTTTTTGAAGAGAAATAAAGTTTTAGAATCTCGAATGTTAGGCGGAAGTGAGTTCCACAAACGTACTGCGTGAACAGAGAAGGAGTAAGAGTACAGTTCAGTTTTATGGGATGGGAAATTAAGATGATGCCTGAGGTGGGATCTACACAGAGCATCCGAAGGGCGAGTAAAGGAAAAGCGATCGCGCAGGTAGCTGGGTTATGCAGGGTTATAAAAGATGTTGTAAATGAAACATAATATCCGAGTGTTCCTGCTAAGACGGATAGGGAGCCACTTGAGCTCCTTGCGGAAGTGAGAAACATGGTCATATTTCCTCAGACCAAACACAAAACGAATACAAAGGTTTTGTAAGCGCTCAAGCTTATTTAACAGCTCCTCGGTGGCATCCAAATAGCAGGCTTCAGCGTAATCAATGATGGGCTGAATTAGAGTTTGAGCTAAAAAACTTTGGTTTTGAACGGCAAGAAGCTCTGGAAAAGTGAACCTTACGACTAACCTCACTGACCTGAGCTCAGTCGCCAAGAAAGATTGCTGTCAATTAAGACACCAAGGTCCTTGGCTGTTTCAGTATACGCAATGGTTGTGCAGCCCAGAGATAATGGAGTCAAAGATGACAAGTCGAGTGCTGTGCGGTAGTGTCTGCTGCCTATGATCATGGCCTGCGATTTAGCAGGGTTAATCTGTAATCCGAACGACTTAGCCCATTGATATATGCTTTCTAGGTCATGATTCATGGCATTGATTGCCGATTACGCATCAGCCAGCAAGAAATGTCGATACAGCTGCAAATCATCTGCATAGAGGTGGAAGCTGGAAGTGATAACTTTGGTAATGGTATTAATAAATATAGAAAAAGAAGCGGAGAGAGAACGCCACCCTGAGGAACACCAGCAGTAAGATCACACCAGTCAGAGTAGATCTCTTCTTGGCGGACACGCTGAGAGTGACCCTGCAGATACGAGTCAAACCAGGCTATTGCAGAGGCAGAGAAGTTGAAAGATTGAAGGATCCCAAAGATGTCGAAATCCACCGAGTTGAACGCGCAACTAAAGTCAAGTAACACTAAAACAGTAAGAGATTTATTGTCTATAGCCCAGCGGATATCGTCAATAACCTTCAGGAGTGCAGTGACAGTACTGTGGCCAGTACGGAAGCCAGATTGGAAAGGTGAAATGAGAGCATTAGACAATAGTAATTTTACCATGAACAATGTGTTCGAGAACTTTAGAAAGGAAAGGAAGAATGGAGATGGGTCTGAAGTGGGATAAGGAAGAAGGATTGTTAACTTTAGGAAGTGAAATTATGTGAGCCTGTTTCCAGGCTGACGGAAATATACCAGAGAATAAGAAAAATTAACAATATGAGTAAGGACAGGGAGTAGTTCTGAAATAATGGGTATTATCATTCTCGAACACAGATTATCATGGCCCACAGCAGAGGAGGAAATAGAGAGAAGGGACTTTTTCACAACGTCTTCAGATACAGGACTGAAATCAAAAAGTGTACATTGGGGTAACGGAAAGTTAGACAGCTCAAGTAAGGTAGAAGCTTTAACGCTAGGGTCTAGAGAAACAGGTGGTAGAGAAAAGTGCCTGTTAAGAGCGGACAAGACAACATCTTTACAGGTATTCGTGGGTGGTTTGCCGATACCGACAGATTTTAAAAATTTTCAGACATCGGAGGAGTTACGATCAACGAGAGATTCGTGGAAATAGCGTCTCTTCGCATCTCGACACAAACGATTGCAGCGGTTACGTAGAGCTTTAAAGTGAGTGATATTAAGTTCCGTGGGTCTGTGTCTGTACCTACTCTTCGCCTTATCCTTACGAGCAATAGCATTTTTAATTTCAGTAGTCATCCACGGAGCCGGATTTAAACATAAATTTTAATACGCCGACGAGGGGCATGTTTATCATAGATATCTAAAATAATGGCATTAAAGCTGTTCACCTTTTCATCGATACTGGTGCTTTTGATAACGTGAGTAAAATCGATATTACCAGCATCGCGTTTCAAAGCCTCCAGGTCTATGCTATTAAAACTACGTAGAAAACAGAAACGAGGCTTACGTTTCGGAGGTCGGATACGATAGGAAAGGTAAATGAGGTCATGATAGGAAAAGGTTGCAGTGACCTGCCCAAACTCAGCAACATTGTGAGAAGAAGATACGATCATTAAGTCAAGAAGAGAAGGCGTGCAATTTGGGAAGTTATGGGTCGCAGAAAGAGGTAGAATTTCAAGATTAAAAGAGGATAAAAGCGAACGGAGTTTAAGTGTACGTGGATCATTTTTAATTAAACATGTGTTAAAATCACCCATTAAAATAACATGCTCATATGATGGGCAAAGATTTTTAAGCGAGGATTCTAAGGAGTCAAAATAGTCAACGTGAAGGTTGGGAGAGTAAAACACAGCAAGCAATACTTTTGTATGATTTATGGTGATCTCAAGAAACAATGATTCAGCCTTAAAACAATGATTCAACTTATGACATTTAGAAAAGAAAATTTTATGCACTTAGTTTTTTTTTCCATTTAATACTAAATTATTAGCAGTGAACTAATTTTGGATCTGCAGTAGGTATTTACGTCGTCAAAAATTGTAGCACGTCTATCTACCTTAAAAATTAAGGAAGTATCGTCAGAAAATAACACTATTTGTGGTTGATTTTTTAATAAATGGAGTAGATCGTTAAACCGTCGTCGCGCGCGCAATTAGCGACACAATAGAATTTTATTGTTATTTGCACACATATGGTGCAATCGACATTTTAAGAGTTAATATAAACTTAAAAGAGGAATGGACCCAATATCGAGCCTTATGGCACACCCATTTTTGCTTTTAAACTTAGTGAAATTGCTACCGTTTATTTGAACTTGCTGATGTCTATCATTTAAATAAGATTTTACTATAATTAAAATTGAGTGCAAGTTTTCCAAGTCCGTAGTGCTCAAGTTTCAAAAGTAAGATTTCGTGATCGACGCAATTAAACGCCTTAGGGAGGTCACAAAAAATCCGATTGCGTCTTGGGCCTCTTTCCACGCGTTAAAAATGTGTCTTAATAAGGTAACACCGGCGTCGGTCGTACAACGTCCTTTGGTGAAACCATACTGGTGATCATGGAGGATTTTAAATGTGTTAAAATGATTGAGCAATTGATTAAGCATTACCTTTTCAAACACCTTGCTAAAAACCGGCAACACAGATCCGGGTCTATAATTATTAGTGTCTTTACCATCCCGGATTTGAAAAGTTGTGTTACCTTGCTGTATTTCATTAAATCCGGGAAGACTCCTTGATCCACACAAAAATTAAATATTGAAACTAGTTAAGGCGCTATGGTCTCAATTATGGAGGTACAGATTTTAATGGACATTCCCCAAAGATCTTCGGTAAATTTGATCTTGATTTGCTTAAAAGCTTTTATTATTGGTATGGGGTTAATATGCTTAAAGTTAAATTCAATCGGGCATGCTGAAACGTTCGCCAAAATCAAAAGAGAGCGAGGCCGAGGTATTTAAGGTTTCAGTAGTTTTAAGTAGGATACTGGTAAATACATTTACAAATTCTTGAGCAACTTCTTTGCTATCGCAAATGAGACCACCACATGACGTCTTCAGGGTGTACTCCGAGGGGTGCTTGGACAGGAAACCTCCCCGTGTGCCTGTGGGCTGGAATTCCCTTCGGATGCGTCCGGGGGGAAGGCCAGTCTTCAGGACGGTGCACCCTGGGATGCGGGCAATGTCTCCCCATTAGGTACTATGTGCCTACGGGGTCTCGTTGTCTGCATGCCAATATCCTGTCGGAGGAACGCTCTAACGTGTACTCGGAGAGAGCACACGTTGAGCAGCGTTGGAGTACGGGCTCGGCGTGCACTAACACTGCCGTCGGGCAGGCAGGAGGAAGCCTTCTGCCACCGTTGGTCTCGTAGCCCCGAAGAGTGTCAAGGTCATGTCTCTGGCACTTGACGGGGGTCGTGGGTCTTGGCTTAACCGCCCGGACCGCGAGGAAGAAATCCTCTATAAAAAATTACCCCAAACCTCCAAGCGGCGGCGCACCGTGAGGGAGGTTGTAAGCTTGACTAATGGGTAGCTATTAGATAATTAGTTGCTAGTGCGAACCACAATATTTGAGTCAATAAACAAAGTTAATACTCGTGGGAACAAAAATTGAAACTGAACAAAAAACCAACCAAAAAGAGAGGAGTGATGCGGAGTCGGAGTCCGACGCTGCGTCTGGCGCGATGAGCTCGGGTCAGAGCTCGGAGCGCGAAGTGGTGGTGGGTGCGACCGTGAGGAACCGAAAGTTCCTCCGGAAGCGCCCTAAACCGGGGGATGGCCAGGGGTCGTCCGCTGATGAGGGAGTCTCGGGCCAAGGCCACAAGAGGAAGATCCACTCCAGTCGGCGGGGTGCGGCCCGGGGAAAAGGTGCGGGAAGAGAACTTACCACAAAGGAGACTGGCGAGCCGAGCCGGGCCAGCCCAGCCGCGCTGGAGAAGCCCTCTACAGAAGAGGAAAACAACCCTGTAGGTACGAGCACCGTGGCGGCCCGTACAGATTCGGCGGTCAGTGGGCCGGATGCCGCTGGTGGCTCCAACTCGGAGCGAGCGGCTAGGTTTGCGGAGGCTGTGGCTGCCGCTATCAAGGGTTTGGCCTTGAAGAGGACTCAGTCCTCTAAAGACAAGGCCATACCCGCGGTCATGGCCTCTATTTTGGCGGTAGCGGAGGCCTATCATCTCAGACCTCCGACGGACGGCATGTCCGAGATGCGGGCAGAGGTCGCCCGCTTGACAGCCGCCATGGAGCTTCTCCGAAAGGAGAACGAGGAGCTCCGAGCGGACCTGGCTGGGCTTCGAGGAGCCAGCCCTCGTGAGGTGCAGCAGGGGAGGGAGCAGCATGGGCAGGGACGGCCCGTGCCTGCCGAGCGGGTCCTGACCCTGGTGAGGCAGGAGATGGCTTCTCTGCAGTCCCGTTTTTCCGCGATAGAGGCCATCGTCCTGCGCCCTCCTCTAGCGGCGAGCATGCCGGCCCTGGCAGCGAGGGCCCCGGCCCTGGCGGCGAAGCCCCCGGCCCTAGCGGTGAACCGGCCGCCCCTGCCTCTTCCTAATGCTACTCCGGCTAACGCCGAATGGCAAGTAGCCGGAGAGAAGAGGAAGGCGGCTAAGGCAAAAAGGGCGGCCAAAAATAAAGAGAGGAGGCAGCGGCGCAAGGAGCGAAGCGTCGCGGCTAGGCTCCGCGCCCCTAAGTCCGCAGCTGTAGTGATAACACTACAGCCAGAGGCGGAGAAGAAGGGCGTGTCCTACCGCGACGTGCTCGCCAAGGTGGGGGCAGCAGTGGACCTCAAGGAGATCGGCGCCGCTGAGGGCATCCGGGTGAGAGTCACTGCGACCGGGGCCCGGATGCTGGAGGTCCCCGGTGCGGCAAGCGGCCCGGCCGCTGACGCTCTGGCCGAACGGCTTAGGGCGTCCATAAATGCGGACGAGGCCCAAGTGTCCAGGCCCACCAAATGCGCTGACATGCGTATTCTGGGCTTGGACGACTCAGTGACGGAGGGACAGGTGGTGGCCGCTGTCGTTAGGACTGGGGGGTGCTCTGCCGAGCAGGTTAGGGCAGGCGCCATCCGTCCTGACTTCACGGGGATGCGAGCCGTTACGGTGAGCTGCCCCGTGTCGGCGGCCCAAAAAATAGCCGGGGAGGGCCAAAGGCTATTGGTGGGCTGGGTTTCGGCGCAGGTAAAACTGCTGGAACCCAGACCTCTGAGGTGCTTCCGCTGCAATGTGGGTAACCACGTGGGAGCTAAATGCACCTCGGAGGTGGACCGCAGCAGTCACTGTTACCGCTGTGGTCAGCCCGGTCACAAGGCCGGCTCGTGCGAAGCCACGCCGCATTGCGTCGTATGTGCGGCGGCTGTCAAGCCAGCCGGACACCGGATTGGGAGCAAGGCCTGCGCTCCACCCACCAAGGCTAGAGGCCAGCCATCTGCCACCGCCGTCACAGCCGCAACCGCCGCCACCGCCGCCGTTGCCGCCTCCACAACCGTCGCCATCGCCGCAGCCGCCGCGGCAGGGCCCTCACAGGGGGCTAAGGAGGGTGCTGCAATGGAGTGCCAATAATGGCCCCATTTCGCCTCCTCCAGGCGAACATCAACCACTGCGCCGCAGCTCAGCATCTGTTGCTCCAGAGCATGGCGCAGTGGTCGATTAACATCGCCGTGGTCGCTGAGCCGTACTTTGTCCCACCCAGGGATGACTGAGTGGAGGACCTGAGCGGCTCAGTGGCCCTAGTTTCGTCGGCCGCCGCCGGTACCCCGTCCCTCGAGGCTGTTAGGAGAGGACGGGGTTGCGTTGCAGCACCGTAACCATTGACAGTGCACTGTTTACATCGTCAAAATCTTGTCTATTCCTGTCTACTTTAAAAATAAGAGAAGTATCATCTGCAAACAGTACAACTTCACAGATATCCTTTAAATAGAAAGGTAAGTCATTGATATACACTAAAAACAAGAATGGACCCAGTATTGAGCCTTGAGGTACACCTAACTGAACTGGTAGCCCGGAAGATTTTACACCATCAACATCTACACATTGCGACCTATTATTTAAATACGAATTTAAAACGTTTAGAGCTTCGTTTAGCATACCGTAATGACGCAGTTTACGCAAAAGCATGTCATGGTGCACGCAATCAAAGGCTTTGGAGAGATAACAGAAAACACCAATAGCATTTTGAGAGTTCTCCCATGCGTTAAATATGTGTTTCAGCAGAGCAACACCCGCATCTGTAGTCGAACGACCCTTTGTAAAGCCATATTGTTCAATATGAAGGAGGCTATTTAAATTAAAATGTCTTAGCAACTGCTTGAGTATTAACTTTTCAAATATTTTGCTGAATGCTGGTAAAATAGAAATAGGCCTGAAATTGCCAACGTCATTTTTATTACCTGATTTAAATAATGGTATGACTTAACTACTCTTCATGAGATCAGGAAAAGTTCCTAAATCAACACATTTATTAAAAGTAACAGCTAGATAGGGGGCTACGATGTCTATTATATTACTTAAAAGTTTAATGGAGATTCCCCAGTAATCACCAGTGTTTTTACAGTTGAGTGTGTTAAAAACATTAACTACATCACGAGGCGTTACATGTTCGAAGCTAAATATGCGACTACTTTTAGACACACTACTAAGCAGAAGGTTTTCGGCTTTAGATGGGGACGAATTTAAGGAGCGAGTCGTAGTTATAGATATGTTGGCAAAAAACTCATTAAATGCCTCAGCTACGTCAGCTGCTTTAGTAACTAATTTACTATCGACCATAATCTTGAGTTGTTTATCTTGCTTAACCGATTTACCCGTTTCATTGTTGATAATTTTCCAAGTGGTTTTTACTTTATTATTGGAATTTTTAATTGTATCGCTTAAAAATTTTGATTAAGCTAAAACACTAACCTTTTTAAATAATTTTGAATAATTTTTGACATACTCTAGGAAAGGAGTATCAAACCTATATTTTTTCAAACCATATAACTCGTATAGTCTCGCTCTACTTTTATAAATACCCGGAGTGGCCCATTGGTTAAAGCCAACGGAGGTGCCATTAATGTTAATAGTTTTAGTCTTGAAAGTAGATTGGTACCCTTTTATCACAACATCAAAAAGGGCTCCATACATTTCATTAGGATTCTCGTGTTCTACTATAGATGGTGTTATTCTATGAGCTATATTATTTTTAAATGTATTGCAACGACTAGCTGTATAAGGCCTACATTCTATTTTATGCGGCTTTTTATGTAATGGCATGGGGAAACTAGCTAATAAACCACAGTGGTAAGACGTTATGTCACTTAAGGCTGCAGTCTCGCAAAATGCACTCGCGGCGAATTATTTGCGCAACTTTGTGTTTTTATTTTTAACATAATAATGAAATAATATGGAATATTTTTATTACACATAAATAACCATAATATAAGTAATAGCTAGTTATTTTTTGTAAGTTCATCTAGGTGGATTAAGTTAGGTAAATCAAGTGTTAAATACAGCTCTTTCGCGCCCAACATCATTTCGAGTTCTGTTTGTGCACTTAGATTATGGCAATGAAGAATTAATTTACAAATCTGTTCAGCGCATAATTAGCTCAACATTCTCGTCTTCAAAATGCGCTGATTAGTTTTTTCTAATTATGTTTCATTTTCTTAATTCAGAGGCCACAGTTTCATCAAAATTCTCTGTTTTTATCTCCTAATAAATGGTTTGTTCCATAATAACTATGCATCGTATTTATGTAATAATTAGATTATTTTAAAGCGAAGAGTTCAATAAGCAAATACTAAAAAAAATAGCACCTAAATCACATTACACTAACAATAATGTTAATCTCAAAAGACCTCCAAAAACCGAGTTTATAAACAAGAATTGAGGGAGAAATTCCTTGTTTTTTGGAGGTCTTTTGAGATTAACATTATTGTTAGTGTAATGTGATTTAGGTGCTATTTTTTTTAGTATTTGCTTATTGAACTCTTCGCTTTAAAATAATCTAATTATTACATAAATACGATGCATAGTTATTATGGAACAAACCATTTATTAGGAGATAAAAACAGAGAATTTTGATGAAACTGTGGCCTCTGAATTAAGAAAATGAAACATAATTAGAAAAAACTAATCAGCGCATTTTGAAGACGAGAATGTTGAGCTAATTATGCGCTGAACAGATTTGTAAATTAATTCTTCATTGCCATAATCTAAGTGCACAAACAGAACTCGAAATGATGTTGGGCGCGAAAGAGCTGTATTTAACACTTGATTTACCTAACTTAATCCACCTAGATGAACTTACAAAAAATAACTAGCTATTACTTATATTATGGTTATTTATGTGTAATAAAAATATTCCATATTATTTCATTATTATGTTAAAAATAAAAACACAAAGTTGCGCAAATAATTCGCCGCGAGTGCATTTTGCGAGACTGCAGCCTTAACACTAATTTATTTTTGGCATCACAATCACTAAATATATTATCAAGACAAGTTGATGAAGATGCCGTGATCCTAGTAGGTTCAAAAAACAAGTTAATTAAATTATAAGACCTAAACAGATTAAGAAGTCTAATACTTAATGGAGTAACATCTAAAATATTAATATTAAAATCTCCACATAAAATTATACTTTTATTACTTGATTTTAACCTATTGAGTGAATCCTCCATCACCGATTCAAAACTAATAAAATCACCAGAGGGGGGTCGATACACGCAAATTATAATGTATCGCTCGAGTTCAACACAAGACAACTCAATAGTGCGCTCGATGGAAAGATTAACTAAATCTAAACGTTGTTTACATTTCAACTTGTTTGAAACAAGAACTAAAGATCCACCGCGAATGGCGCTTTTTCTTACAAACGCACTTTGTACAGTAAAATTATCATCATTGATAAACACTACTTCATGTTCTTTCAACCAGTGTTCAGTCAAACATAACACCTGAACATCATAGTTCTCCATAAATAAACTTAATTCTAGCTCTTTGCCGGACAGACCCTGCATATTTTAATGAACAACATTCAATATATGCGGCTCACCCGTTGTCGCTCCTAATAGTTTAAACTACAAGGCGTATCAAAAGTAGTGTTAGTACCACTACTAACAGTAATCGATGGTACAGTACAGGTACCAGTGTCACTGTGTATATTGTATGCTAAAAGATTAGCAATTTGTCTTCTACAACTAGGTGGCAAATACATTGTATAATTTGTCAGTTTATAATCAGTAATAAATTGATTACAATCAAAATATAAAATAGCGTCACTGTGACGACAAGTCCTATTATAAATTAACATATTTAATTTATAAATGTGCCTATTTGTCTAATTAGACAAATACCGAGAATAAGGCAAGGCACAGAAAATAAATTTACAATTATTGGTTTCATTGAGATGTAACATCAAATGGACACATTCAATTATGTCCTTTTTTCTTACAGTTAAGTCGTCGGGTTCCCAAATAACGGTAGGAGGGGTTCACATCGGCGATGAGTCGACGATGAAGTACTTGGGACTCGTCCTCGACAGTCGGTGGAACTTCGTGGAGCATTTCCGACGTTTGGCTCCCAGACTGGACCGGGCCGGGGCTGCCTTGAAGCGGCTCCTGCCCAATCTAGGGGGTCCAAACGCCTCCTGCCGGAGGCTATACGCGGGGATCGTGCGGTCCATGGCCCTGTACGGGGCACCGGTGTGGGCGCATTCGTTGAGGCGGCGGCCTGCCCGCTGGTTGAACGCGTCCCAGAGGGTCATGGCCACCCGGCTGGTCCGGGGATACCGCACGGTCTCCGGTGAGGCGGCGAGCCTCCTTGCCGGATTGCCGCCATGGGATCTGGAGGCAAAAGTCCTCGCGTATATTTGGGAGTGGCGCGGGGAGGCGAAACGCCGGGGCTTAACTCCGATGCCGCGAGAAATCGCGGCACAGCGGACAGAGCTCCGACGGGATCTCATGGCGTCATGGAGAGTGCGATTGTCGCAACCCAGTGCTGGGCACGCCACTATTGCGGCGATAAGTCCCCTCTTTGAGGAGTGGCTTGAGAGGCGCCACGGCGTCCTCACCTTCCGCCTGACGCAGGTCCTCACCGGACACGGCTGTTTCGGGAGGTACCTGTCTCGGATAAGGCGGGAGGAAACGCCCGAGTGTCATCACTGCGTGGATCGCCCGGAGGACACGGTGGAGCATACGGTGGAGGTATGCCCTGCTTGGGCAGAGCACCGCCGTGTCCTCGTGGAGGCGATCGGTGGCGGGGATCTCTCGAGTCCGGCCCTGGTCCAGGCCATGGTACGGAGCGAGAGGGCATGGGAGGCCGTCACCTCCTTTTGCGAAGCAGTAATGCTCGCAAAGGAGGAGGCGGAGCGCGTGAGGGAGAGGCAAATTTCGCGCCCTCACGCCCCTAGCCGCCGCAGGAGGAGACGCCCTGGGCGTCGGGAATCGATCGCGGATTCCCGGCCACCGTAGGCGCGGGCTTGCGGACGGTGAGCAATGGGTAGCTCGCCATCCGGTAAGGACCAAGCCCGGGTCGACGGCGCGTTGTGTTCCACGCGCGCCTCAAAGAGTGTCAGCGAGTGAAGGGGTCCGATGAGACCATTGCCTGCCGGGGTTGCGGGAAAGTCCAAAGCCCTACTGTAGGTCCAAAATTGGTTCACTGCTAACAATTTAGTATTAAATGGGAAAAAAACTAAATGCATAAGATTTGCTTTGCCGAATGTTAAAAGTAGTGTTTGTGAAATAGTATTGAATAAGGAGAAACTAGAATTCGTCGATAAAACTGTTTTCTTGGGGATCACGCTCGACTCAAGGCTGCAATGGGGTCCTCATTTAACATCTCTTGCAGGACGGCTAAGTTCAGCAGCATATGCTGTGAGAAAAATCCGTCAATTTACTGATGTAGATACCGCGAGGCTAGTCTATTTCAGTTACTTTCATAGTATCATGTCTTACGGTATTTTACTATGGGGACGGGCTGCAGATATCGAATCGATTTTTATTCTGCAGAAAAGAGCCATCAGAGCAATATATGGCCTCCGCAGACGCGATTCCCTAAGGGAACTTTTTAAAGATATTAACATTATGACGGTACCTTGTCAATATATATACGAGAACATCATGTACGTAAGGAAAAATTTAAGTATTTTCAGTAAAATAGGTGATAGACACAATTATGGGACTAGAAATAGGGACCAATTAGTTCAAACGGGTTTCAGACTGGCTAAAGTAGACTCATCTTTCATGGGGTACTGTGTAAAATGTTACAATAAAATACCTCCCCACATACTCCAATTGAATGAAACGAAATTTAAATCTTGCATAAAACGCACACTATGCTGCCAAGCATATTATAAGTTGGGGGATTACATCGCTGACAAAAATGCTTGGCTCAACGCTGGTCCAGCTCCACAAGGGCGCATAAACTAATTGATTAGCATTGGAAAATATTGTTGGAGCTGCTGAAGATTGAAAAACTATATTTACATTGTATAAATTCAATCTCTTAGTATTATATAATTGCATTGCACATATGTGAGCACTGTTTACCTACTTTAACATTTACTGAGTACGTCTTTCATTGACTTGAATGTACCCTGGCGGCTGAGAGTATGTCATGCTCACTCAAATGTCTCGCTGGTGGTGGCGTGTGTGTTGGATCATTAAGTTCCCTTCAAAATGGTTGAGCTAAATGATGCTGATCCATGCGTCATGTTCGTGAACGGGCGCCGTCAGTGGGGACTGGTCATCTCTTAGCTGCCATGGCTTATTTTAATTACTTTTGTTTTGATATTTTTATTATGGTCGCTTTTAACGTGCACGATTTACTACATTGTTCTCACATATATAATTTCAACATGAATGATGTAACCAATGTTTTGTAACAATATTCTAATTTAAAAGAGTGTCCATGGAGTTTCTTGCCCGTTCTTCTCCATAGGAACCTACTACGCTTTGGAATGGGCAACTAGCTTCATCTTTCTGACTGACCGACCCCTTGACAATTCAAAAGTACCTGTAATTGGTTTATTTGGAATAAATGATTTGAGTTTTGAGTTTGAGTCCGAAAGGGATACCGTGGCCCCCTGGCATTGCACAGGCAACAGAAGGAACACGGGTGGGTTTTAGTCAGTAAGAGTCTGACACGCCCTCCCGCTCCACCCAGAGCAGGAGACGTCATTTGATGATTTCCCAACCAAAAAAAAAAAAGGGTGTACTCCGAATTATGCTTTTTGTTCCTATTCGTTTCGTTATTGATAATTTTCCAAACCGTCTGTATTTTATTGTCTGCTGATTTAACCTTGTTGCTAATATATAAGGCTTTAGCTGCCTTACAAGTGTTCTTAAAAGTTCTAGAGTAAGTAGCAACATATTATTAGTTCTCGAAACAAAACAACAACTGAGACCGAAAAGTTTATTTTGTATGATTCAGAATGGGCCGCAATGAATCTCCTTGTACCTAGTTTATTAAGCTTATTGTTGATAACATACAAACAATAATACATCATACATTGCCTATTTTCCGAAATGAAAGGCGACATAAAGTTTACATACAAACTCGTATTTACTAAAAAAAAACGTGTTATTATAAGGCATAAGGCCATACAGCTCGAAAAGTCTATCCCTACTTTTCCTGAGTCTTTTAGTTGCCCAGTCACTAAATAAAAACTTTGGGTCTCATAATCTTAGTGTTCTTCTTAAAAGAATTATTGAACTCGGTTTGGACTAACGAAAATAATTATTTATACAAAATACATATTTACATTTTTCATTGTCCTGTAGGTCCTGATTACTTGACTTACAAACTAAAGTGCTATTATATTTATTTAATTTAACAGATGTTATTGGTCTGTATTGTATCTGCACTTTTTGTATTAGAATGATGGACTCAAAAGTTATGGTTTGACCACTATGATCAGAAGGGAGATAATTAACTATTGCTTTATCTAAATATTCGCAGCAACAAAACACATTATCAATACATGTAGCAGTAGTCGTAGTTATTCGGGTTAGTTCTACAAACACATTTGACAAATTGAATGATTTGAACCACGGATATCGAGGTATATGCCTTGGAGGCGTGGCACGTGGCGCCTCGACATTGCTAAATTGGGCTTATGTTCGAACGGCGACTGTACGCTTCATTCAGTCGCTTTGCAACTGCGTACAGTGTACTATTGATGCGTAAAAAACCAAAATGCCGAGCTGTGCAGTAATAATTTGTAAAAATAGGTCCAGTACCATCAACCTGAAGACAAATGGCGTGTCCTACCACCGGTAAATAAACATTTAAGTCACTGTTTAATATTTTAAATCAATTTTTAAATCATTTACTAACTTGCGTCCGGAGCGATACGAACTAGCCCGAACTAGCCCGAATCTTTCCGAACAGAACGAACGTTTTGGATTTAGAGAGGTGCAATCGAGTGCGTGCGGCTGATTTTATCGACATGCGTATTATTGCAGTCGAATCTTTTTTTACAGAACTCAATGGATATTCTCGTATTACGTGTATAGTTTAAGAGTTAAATTTGTTATTAATTTAATTTTGTTTGAAGCAAATAAAGACATTGTCATTTCAATACAGTTACTCGTGCATAGCATAATATTTAACAGAGAGGGTTCCCTTTACCCGGTAATACAACATTTAAAAAAAAAACTCAATTTATTTTAGTAAAAATAACCCATATTTTCGGATAGGTATATAAAAACAAAATAAATTATATAAAGAAAATTAAACGAAGTTATAATAATACAAGAATGTGCTAAAATAAATATCGATAAAAATTATCGACCATCGCTTTCGACTCCCTAATTGCATGCGTGTGCATTGAATGTTCGCAAATAGCAAGTGTTTACAAGTGAAAGCCCCGCCCATTCTATGTATGTGTGCTATTAGAAATTGATTTAGTGAGCTGCTTTCTTCTTAGTGTGCGAGTTCAAATTGTAAGTGTGTGTCGTAAGTACACTATTTGTTAATGTTGTAATTATTTTGGTGGGAGATAAGCGGTCGCACTAGGATTCCTTACTATTCCGCAATGAAGGCATATCTCTGGATATCTATGATTTGAACAAATTTAGAAATCTAGTGGTATTTGAATTATTTTCTAAAATATTAATGTTAAAGTCACCACAGATAATTACTGATTTATTACCAGTTGCAAGTTTTGCCAAGACATCTTCCATTACTGACTCAAACATAGCGTAGTTTTGATAATTAGGGGGTCTGTAAACGCACACTATGACATGCTTATCTAGCTCAACACAAGACAGTTCAATGCTATTTTCAACCGATAGTTCAACTATATCATTACGGGTTTTTGATTTAATACAAATTTTAACTAAGATTAGTGAACCACCATGCCACATTGATTTTCGGTTAAATCAACTGGCCACACTATAATTTTCATAGTTAATTAACATTTGATAATCTTTTAACCAATGCTCAGTTAAGCAAATAATGTCAAACATTGTTTTTATAAAAACAATTCAATTTCCAATTGCTTGAAGAAAAACCTTGAATATTTTGATGAAATAATTTCAAGGATTTCTACTTAACCCCTTTTGTACAGTTAACTACAGTGCTAGAAAATACCTTTTTGTTATTAAGTGTAACTATACTGTTAGTGGTACTTTCTGTTGTCTTACAAACTAGTTTAAACTATTTGAGTTAACCACCTTAACATTAGTATTATTACTAATTATGGTGCTAACTAAAGATGACTTTGACATACTAATTATGTCTGGGTTAATATTAAAAGTTACTCGTAGCTATTTGACGTCTAAAACTAATGGGCAGATCCCTAGTCGACCTTAGCTTATCAATAAAAATGTTGGTATCAAAAAATATAAACTTGTCAATAAAGTGACTAAATAAGAGATGCATGTAATTATTTAACATGTGAATGTAGTTGTTTTGCCTATTTGACAAGTGCTCAAAATATGGAAAAGCACACAAAATTACTTTTTTACAATTAAACTTCAATAGATTGGTGACACCAATGTCATCTTTTTTAACATTAAAACTATTACCTATAAGAACTGTAATAATGGCATTTGAATCATATTCCTTCCTAGTTAAAGCAGTCATTATTTGTTTGTAGGAATTCTGAGGCAAACAATAGTTTTGAGAAGAATGACTCAAGTTGTTGCTAAGTTATTTTCCTAAACCTTTTCCAAGACGATCAGAAAACATAATGGAGCAGTAACAAACTTTACTACAAGGGACAGAACTACGACGGTGAGAGTGTGCCGGGACTCTTAAATAGTCTAAACCAATAACCTGAAAATTTGGTGTAACTTGTTTGTACCAATACCCACCATAAAATTCTATAGATTATAATGCTTGCGTTTCTCTTTTCAATTATGTAGTTTACAGTCGGGTTTTTGATTTTTTAAATTATTTATTATAATATATTATATTTATGATTTCCTGTGGGTAAGTCACTTACAAACTTAAGACAACAATAGACTACTAGCAACCCACCCAATTGAATAATATAGTGCCGAAAATATAGTTTATAGATTTTTGTCTGTTTGTCTGATGGTATGTTCCAGCATCACGCTATTTACTATGGGGGATGACCAATATTGGATTATGTGTGTATTCTTCAATTTAATTTCAATATCTCTATTCACAAACAATTTGCGTTATGAATTTGTGTTGACATCTTCTATATGATAAAATAATAACTTCTATAGTTCACCGAAAATTGTAAAAAGACAATCCAAACGGATAAAATATTGCAGATAGTTACGGATTTAAATGATTATCACCACTAAAATAATTATCATTACGCTATACCTATACGGAGTTAAACACTCTTATTCAGCGGGTATCAGAAAGGTGTGGTCAAAGAACAAAGGCAGTATAATATTGGTGTCGCTTAATTTCAGAAGCGTACATGAATAAAAGTAGGTACATTATGAAATAGCCACAGGGCTTTTCTTTTCATCAGCTGTTTTTTTAAGCAGCATAAACAAATATTTTATTAAATCTGAACTATCAAAACGCAATAATTTGCAATATCTAAACGCAGAACCAGGGCCGGTACCTACGGAGTTAGGTACCACATTAACCAGAACATGGTATTTCTATAATTGCTAATTAGCATGATTTTGGTGGTAGTAGTTTCATCGTTTAAACTATTTAGAGACTTTTACTTCCTCTTTTTTTAGAGGAGTATTATAGGACAAGACTGTAATTATTATTGATAATTCAGTTATGTTCCATCAAATCTAAGACATTTTGGAGAAGCATACTCAGGAGTCTGCTGGGTCTTGTGTTTCAAGAGACAGGTCTCTTGAAACACAAGAGTATTATTCCAAGCTTTGGAGCCAGTGCCCATTTGTATTTTCGAAATGTTTTATATGATTAAATATACATTAGCTTATTGTGTATGACAGTTAAATGAATTCACTATACGTTTTTGGAGAAATTAGCTTTCATGGCAACATTAAAATCTATTGATGTCAAATTCAAATCAGAAATGCCCTAATTGTCATATTTTAATGTCATTACTCTTTTGTCTTGATGTGTCGTTGTAAATATTTGTGGATAAGTTTGCTTGCCTATTAGTTTTAAATGTTTTGTGGTGAAGTATAGAATACGAGTATTGTACGTAATCCAGGTGTGTAGACATGATCGAGTCTAATGCAATGCCATAGGTTGTTGATGCTAGTACGTGTGATGAGCGTCGTATGGTGATGCTTACGACAAGCATGACGACCGCGCCGGCTACTCAGTTATTCGAAGAAGTTCTTCTAAGATTAGAATTTAATAATGTAATAAAAATGCTTTATTCAATTACGAAATAAATGTTTTATTTTTGCTGCATAATAGGTAAGAATAAGCCGACCAAGATAGTAAGACAACATGATGGGATGCGTGGCCTCCCCAGCCTGAATATCTTCACAGTTCTTAAATTCTACATTTACCTTTGAACCTTTGCATAAATATAATCACAAATCAAATCAATCAAATCACTGTCCATTCCAAGGTTGCCTGGAAGAGATCGCGGAAAGCGATAAGGCCGCCCATTGTATATTTTGTAGTGTTAATTTTTTTCTTTTTGTTATGTGTTTTTGTGGTGTACAATAAAGTATATATAAATAAATAAATAAATAAATAAGATATTAGGTATTAGCAAAGACATTTTTAAATACCTAGACTAGTAACTATTATTGAAAATATTTGTAAATGACATGACGACTGGCAGTTGTCAGTTGTCCAATTAAGCCCACTGACAAATATTGTCAGTGATAAAGCCACGCATACTACTACTGGACAAATGTTCAGCGGCACCACCAGTCACTTGAAATGTCTGGCGATGTTAACCAACCAACCAACTAACGTCTCTAGATATCTGGCCTCACGACCTTTTTCATCGTTTTTGATATTGCCAGACATATCTAGGCTTTATGCGTCGCAGGCTGGGCGGCCGTGTACGGTGTACGATGCACGACGTAAAGCGATAGCGCGTTGGTTTGCAATTGCAGGACAAGCATCATTCATATTATTTTTTGGACGTATCCCTCGGTCGCATTTTTGGTTTTCTTCATCCAAAAGCGTTATTTTCATAAATTTGCATTTATATTATCAATGACCCGCAACTTTCACACAGCTCACTTTCTATTCACTGTAGGAAGGAGTTGTGTCGTTCCTTATCTTAATTAACTAAAAACCTATCATTTTGGTTACGCTAATAAGTACCGTGATGTAAACAAACAAGTTACATATTCCAGTGTTATAGAAATTACATCTTGTGGAAAAAAACTTCGGTGCGAGTGCTAATAGCGTGCGCGGGGACTGACCGCACCTCCTCTGCGATAAGAGACAGTTGTTATTTTTCGTCCTTGCCACCGCCGAGGCAGTGCGCGTGCACTGAATAAGCATGAGTGTATGTGCTGTTTGTAATAATCTGACAGAAAAGGATTACTTAGAATGCCAGCGTTGTAAGGATAAATATCATTTCTTATGCCTCGATATCTCATCTGAAGAAGGAAAGAAGTTTCTCGATGGAAGCCAGAAGTGGATATGCCTCAGTTGCGGTAATAAACAGCCCAAATGTAATGATCCCATTCACCCGTCGACGCCAACAGGCTTGGCTGATATAACATTTAATGTAACGCGTCGTAAGATCCTAAATAAGCCGGACTTTGCACAAGTATCTGTAACTAGAATGCCAGACAGCGAATCCCGCTCCGATATACAGGTTATGATACGCGACGAGATGCGTTCTGTTATGAATGAATTTATGAGTGAAAAGAAAAACACCTTGAATGTTGAATTGCGTGAATTGAGAGATCAAGTAACTGGGTTTAGGGATTCACTCAGTTTTTTGAGTGCTCAATTTGACAGTCTGAATAGTGACGTGGTCGGTCATAACTCCACAATGAAACATTTAAAAACTGAAAACGAGCTGCTTCGGTCGGAGGTCAACGCTCTGTCTAATCGTGTCAAGCAGATGGACCAGTTGTCTAGGTCTGCTAACCTGGAACTTCAGTGTGTACCCGAGCACAAGGCTGAGAATGTAGTGAGCATTGTCAGACAATTCGGCCAAGTTATCAAGTTTCCCATAAACGATGGCGATATATCTTATTGTTCACGAGTTGCCAAGTCGAACCCTGAATCTTCGCGCCCACGTACAATCCTGGTGAAGTTCAACACCCCACGCACCCGGGATTCCCTGCTAGCGGGTGTTATACAATACAACAAGGATCACCCAAATGAGAAGCTGAACACCAGCGTACTAGGATTGCGATATTTGTTACTGAGAATCTCACAATGGAAAACAAAAACCTTCACGCTGCAGCCCGACTTCGAGCTAAAGAACTTAATTATAAATTTGTGTGGGTACGTGGAGGACGAGTTTTTGTGCGTAAATCAGGTGAATCTGAAAAGGTATTTGTTCGCAATATGGACTCATTGAATAAATTAACTTGATCTATTTTTATTTCTATTTTTGGGTCGTAATATGTACTTACTTTAAACCAAATTCTTGAAACGATACTTAACTGTTTTCATTCTCTAATATAATTAATTGTTATTATCAAAACGTAAGAGGTTTGAGGACCAAAACTACAGATTTTTACTTGAATGTGTTAACGTGCAACTATGAAATAATTGTACTGAGTGAGACATGGCTGGCGGGCGACATATTAGACGCTGAGTTATTTTGCAACCGATATCTGGTCTATCGACGGGATCATGAGTCTAGTGGTTTTCATAACAAAAAATCCGGTGGGGGTGTGTTAATGGCTGTGTCTTAAAGGTTAAAATCATATCGAGTGACTAAATGGGAGAGCAAAATGTGAAGACGTATGGGTGTGTTTAGACATTTGCTTAAACAAACGACTGGCTAAGCTTTTTATCTGTGCGGTGTACATTCCTCCTCCAGTACAAAAGCATATTTTAGAACATTTTATCGATAATGCTAATAATGCTTTGGAAAACTTTAATGCCACGTTAATATTAGGTGATTTCAACCTGAATTGCATTGAATGGATGGATTCACTAGGAGCACCGCTTACATCTTTATTAAACAAAAATGGAATTTATGAGCAGAAATTATTAGATTTTATTTCTTTAAATAATTTAGCTCAATACAATTGTGTGTACAACCATAAAATTATGATACTCGATCTTGTTCTGACCGATACCACGGTGAAGAGTTTGAATATGTCAAAAAGCCCTCTAAGTAAAATAGACTCATATCATCCCCCACTTGAATTCGAACTGCTGTGTAACTTACATGAGGAAACTTTAAGCCCTAACCAGAAGCCTAAATTTAAGTTCTATAAAGCTGATTATAGCATCATTTTACAGAAACTAAGTGAAATATCATGGCAAGACTTGTTTTCACAATGTGACAATGTTGACGCAATGGTGGACTCATTTTACAGTCGTCTATAATGTTATTGAGGACTGTGTACCTAAGACTAAGCCTAAAACTTGCAAATATCCAGTTTGGTTTAGCAGGGATCTTGTTCGCCTGCTACAAGAAAAAAATAAGTACCATACACTTTGTTCCAATATAGGCAATATATAAAGTCAATTGAATCTTCGATCACTTCTAACCCTAAGCTTTTTTGGTCTTTTTTAAAGAATAAACGTGACGGTAACAGTACATACCCTTCATCAATACATTACGGAGAGGCCAAAGGTAGTAACGGAGTAGATAATTGCAACATATTTGCCTCATGTTTTTCATCTTTTTATAACACTTATAATGTCAATACTGTTGACTATATGGCTAAATACGGGACTGCGCAAAGTCAGCATTCTAATTTTCTGGCCCAATTGACACTAAACACGGAGTCTGTAATTAAAGCTTTAAAGAGACTTGACCCTTATAAAGGGCCAGGACCTGACGGACTGCCTTCCATTTTTGCAATAAAATGTTGTGACTTTTTGGGGAAGCCTCTCTCTATGATTTATAATAAATCATTGAGCACAGGTTGTTTTCCGAATACTTGGAAAGAAGCACGAGTAGTACCGATTTTTAAGTCAGGCGACAAGTCCGCCGCGAATAACTATAGACCAGTATCTAATGGGTGATTTTTTAAGAGTTAAGTTTTTCAGGTTGGCGGCACTGGTTGGTAATGGCATCCAAACGTCATCTGTCAAAGTGAAAAGTTTTCAGTATACTCTGCCATTTCATCATGGAAAGACTTACAAACGAGCAACGATTGCAAATTGTTGAAATTTATTATCAAAATTCGTGCTCTGTGAAAAATGTGTATCGCTTGTTACGACCATATTATGGCGAACGATATCGAGCCATGATACGAAACTTTTTTTTGCCCCAGTTGGCCGAGTTGAACTTGGTTGACATGTGGTTTCATCAAGACGGTGCCATATGCCACACAGCTCGTGAAACAATGGACATGTTGAAGGGTGAATTTGGTGAGCAGCTTATCTCTCGAAATGGCCCTGTGAATTGGCCGCCAAGATCATGCGATTTGACGCCTCTGGATTATTTCTTGTGGGGTTATGTAAAGTCGTTAGTGTATGTGGACAAGTCGAACACGATTGAAGCCTTACACGATAACATAATACGCGTAATTCGTGGGATACAGGCCGAAATGCTCGAAAAAGTGACGCAAAATTGGACCTTCCGAATGGACCATTTGAAACGGAGCCGCGGACAACATTTACATGAAGTTGTCTTTAAAATGTAAATGGCAAAGGCCAAGTTATCAATTTCAATAATTTTTTTGAATATATGTTGCAAATTGAGTGTTTTATTCAACTTTAAAAAAACTACGCTTAAAAAATCACCCGTTATTTTGTCTGTTTTTGGGAAGGTGTTCGAAGCTTTAGTATACCCTATACTTTCGTGGCATGTGAGACAAACATTGATGCCGGAGCAACACGGCTTCATGAAAGGCCGTTCGACTGGAACCAATCTTGCGTGCTTTGTATCGGATTTGGTCAACGCCGTAGACAGTGGATCATCTGTAGATGTAATCTACACCGACTTTAGCAAGGCGTTTGACAGGGTGGATCACAAAATGTTAGTTAACAAATTACATACGATCGGAATTGCAGGAAGCTTGTTAAACGCACTGCTAAGGTTGTGGTCAGTGGTTACTCGTCAAACCTGTTTCTGACACCCTCAGGCGTACCCCAAGGCTCCCATTTGGGTCCGTTATTTTTCAATATATTTGTAAATGACGTGGCGTCTTGTTTTGTACACTCGAAGATATACTTATACGCGGATGATCTAAAAATTATAAAACGAATTGAGTGCAATCAAGATCCATATAAACTCCAAGAAGACTTAGACCGTTTTTCCCAGTGGTGTTTGGATAATAACATGTTACTTAATGCTGACAAATGTAATCACGTGCATTTTTCTAGGAAAAAAGGACCATATTTTCGGAATTATAAAATTGATGACCAAATTATTTACGAGAAAGAAGTTATTCGGGATTTGGGGGTTTATATTGACAATAAGCTTAGGTTTAATATTCACGTTGATAAAATTGCTACTAAAGGGTTTAAGATGTTGGGTTTCATTCTGCGTAACTGTAAAGATTTTAAGCAGGCCTCAACTAAAATAGCAATCTTTAACTCAATAGTCAGATCAGGCTTAGAATATTGCAGCATAGTTTGGACTCCATTCTACGAAATATATAAACGACGTTTAGAGTCAGTGCAGAAAAGATTTCTTTGGCACTTGTCATATCACTGAAATACGGCCAGAAATATAACTAGCTACAGCTCACGCTTGGGGCATTTCAAACTTATGAGTCTGGAAAATCGCCGTGTGTTTCTAGATCATCTGTTCCTATACAAGATAATTAACACTCATATGGATTGTCCGCGGTTGCTGAGTCTAATAAATTTGAATGTGCCTTACAAGCTTGCTCGTGGGTCTAGATATCAGTTGCTCCGCGCTAAGGGCTTTAAAACCAATCTGGGTCATTTTTCCACCATTAACAGAATGCAGATTCAATTTTGTCGCCTGTCACGCTCACCCAGCGTAGATATTGATATGTCTTACTCTTTACATAAAGTCAAGGCTATATTGCTTGAGGCTTTATCATAAACGTGAAAAATTAATATTGTAGTTTCTATTGTCTTTTTAATTTTCACTTAAATCTATTTAAATGAGTATAATATGTTTTGTTTTGTAACTTTATTTTTATTTTTATTTGTAACTCTTTTGTAACTGCATTTCCTACTTTTCAATGCATGCCATGGCAGTCTTTAATTAAGGCTACACTATAAAATGTAAAAATAAGATAGTACCTATTATTACATGTATTTTTGGTGTATGCTATGTTGGTTGTCCTTAAATAAATAAATAAATAAAATAAATAAACTTCGTCTGCGAGTCAGGATATAAATTATAGCCTATGTCCTTACCTCCTTACTTATGGTTTATATGTGTGCCATCCAAATCCGTTCAGCCATTTTAGCGTGAAAGCGTAACAAACAAAAAAACTCACTTTCGCATTTATGATAGTAGTTGGGAGGACGTCCACATTAGTAGTAATAATAAAAGACCTTTTTTCAATCATAACGTAATTATGTCTGTTTGCTTTGCATAGAAGTAAATAGAGTACAATAAGACATGATGCTCTTCTAGAGGTCCAGTGTGTAGAAGCCCTTTGGCTTAATATACAAAGTCAGCTACTAGTTACACTTTTCCCTTCAGTAGTCATTATTGAAACTATTAATTCCCGCCATCTTTGAACGTCATATACTGTTTACTCGTTGGTTTACTGCATAATAACTCTTTGGTTTACTGTCATGGTGTCTGTTTATACGGAGCCACTTGCTTTTTAAACAACGTGTTTCTGGCAAAACCCAAAATTAAAAAAATATGCTGTGATTACCTTTTATCTTAATTTGACCGAGATCTATGTTTTGAGACTATTTTTACCAATGTACGCGAAGTCTAAGTGCGACACCCAAATTACATGGAGTGTTGCCATTCTTCTTTAAGGGTGTGGTGCAAAACATGAAACTGAACAACTTTCTCCACCGGACTAACAACGTAATCGTAATTGCAAAAAAATATCAACTGACCCATACAAAACTACAATACCTACTCGACCCTTATACCTACTATGGGACGAAGCTAGTTTTAATATTTTTGTAGACAGAATGGCAAGAAAAAAATGATGTCAGGCTTAATTGTTATTTAATCTTCGGCTCTTCTGCAGAATACTTTATTTAATTATGTAAAATACTAAGTTATATTTTGTACTTGGGCGCTTAAAATGTCGCAGCAAATTGGACATCTTAATTCTGCTATGACCACAAGCAGTACGAGGATTATATTGTCAGAGAAAATAAATTTGTGAACAAGATAATAAGTTTTAATGCTTGTCGTTTTATAATATTAATCGTCGGTAATGTTTTCCCATTGTTTGTCTCATTTGTGCTTATATTTATATATAATTAGGTGTATTTATTATATTTATAGTTTTTAATAGGTATAGGTATATGTATATCTTTATATTTAAATAAATGTTTTTTCCTCAACTCGCTATTGCACCTACCACTGTTTGTCTCTGCATCACCCAAAGGTTGACTGGTTGAAAATGCCTGTGGCATTAGGTCCGCCTCTGTACATTTTTGTGCTTGAAGTATAAATCAATAAATAAATATTTAGGTAGAAATAAAAATGATAAATCTTATGATGATGATTATGAAAATAATTTAAATGATTGATTTGAACTCTCAGAATACAACACCTACATGTCACTTTTACAGACTAACAAACAATATCACTACGATATTATTTGACCGTCTGTCCCAATAATAAGACCGCACTTGTGAAGTCAGCCGTACATCCATGGCTACAATTAAACATTGACAGTGTCTTTATGTCGTACTACTAGGTCCGTACTACAAAAACCGCTATATGTAAAGCAATGTTTAAAAAAAATATAAGCTCTATTTTACTTCAATAAAACCACTGATTGCTTCTTAATTATTGTATTTTTATTTTCCGTATTCACCCCTAATATCTTTCACTTTTATTATCATCCCGTCCCTACTTATTCTACATTTTAAACATTCATTCACTCAAACTCAAAGCATTTATTTCAATTAAACCATTTACAGGTACTTTTGTATTGTCAAAGAATCGGTCAGTTAGAAAGTTGAAGCTAGTTGCCCATTCCAAAACGTAGATCTCTATGGAGAAGAACGGGCAAGAAACTCCAAGGACACTCTTTTAAATATAGAAATTACAAAATCCTGGGCACTATCTATTTCACTCCTTGACTATTTTGTACATTCATCTCTATCACTCATTTATACTTCATATCTGTCATCCATCTTCACGTCTCGTTTCACTATTCTGTCATTCATAACGTTCCGTTCCTATATTCGTATAACTTATTCACACTGTATTCTCCGAGGGTAAGACAAAGGTGTCTATATGCTACCTACATTCACATTTAACCTGAATGAATGTCTATGGTCCTTCGTAAAGGCGAGACGGTTTCGAAACTCAAAACTCAAATCAAAGCATTTATTTCAATTAAACCATTTACAGGCACTTTTGAATTGTCAAGGAGTCAGTCAGTCAGAAATATGAAGCTAGTTGCCCATTCCAAAGCGTAGGTTCCTATGGAGAAGAACGGGCAAGAAACTCCACGGACACTCTTTAAAAAAAATTATATTCTTACAAAATATTGTTTACATCATTCATGTTGAAATTATACATGTGAGAACAATGTAGAAAGACGTGTACGTAAAAAGCGTCCGTAATAAAAAATAAAATAAAAAACAATTCAAAAATTAAAATAAGCCGTGGCAGATAAGAGATGACCAGTCCCTACTGATGGCACCCGTTCACGAACATGACGCATGGATCAGCACCGTTTAGCTCAACCATTTTGAAGGGAACTCGACGATCCAACACACACGCCACCACCAGCGAGACATTTGAGTGAGCATGACATACTCTTAGCCGCCAGGGCATATCAAGTCAATGAAAGACGTACCGTTACGACGTTCGTTTTTGGTGAGCCATCTCCGATCGTCTGATTGCTTTGAATTTTTTTTCCTTTAAGGTGGCGTAAAATGACCTCTACCTTATTTGCATATTTCAGGACCCATTTCCACGTCCATAAAATAAAATGTATGGAAATACGTGCACGTTAAAACGTTATCGTAGACAGAAATTTGAAAGAGTCTTTATATATTTTACTTCTCTATGTTATCGTGATTCCGTGGACATCCAAGATAATACCGTC
Organism: Xanthia togata; assembly: GCA_963853775.1. Classification (NCBI taxonomy): domain Eukaryota; kingdom Metazoa; phylum Arthropoda; class Insecta; order Lepidoptera; family Noctuidae; genus Xanthia; species Xanthia togata. The sequence goes on along the minus strand of OY970797.1, from coordinate 1,706,295 downwards.
ACGTTAGAAATTATAAAAGCACACATTTTCACAATAGCCTTTTCTTTAATAGAATATTTTTTCCGAATTTTGAGTAGCATGTTTAAAAAAAAAAAAAAAACACGGAACTTCGTTTTTTTTTTTCCTTTTAGAAACCACCTAATAGCAATATAAAATTAATTTGATTTCAGGACCAAGGAGCAGGTGCTGGCTTCCACCAGGGTTGTATGACGCGCCTGATTTTGAGGAGAGTGGTCAACCGCTGCAGATGCTTGCCTTTTGAATATACTTGTAAGTGTGTCTCTTTTCTGAGAACTGCTGGCTGTAGATCACAATTTGAAGAGCTCATTCAAATTCCGCAACTATCTTTGCATAATTGTCGCCCAAACCAAAAAAAAAAAAAAAAACGGGTTATTTTTGGGTACCCCTGGGCATGAGGATTTTTTTTTATGACGTCACTTTTGGACCACCTATTTTAAAGCTTAATAGGATTTTTAGCCTATCCATCTCCGAAGGCCGATTACAGCGAATACTAGAAAGTTAAGTACTTAGTAACTTTTTTAAATGTTTTAGGTAGCATAATAATATGAACCTGCATAGTTTTTAAAGTTGGCTAAAATCTATGGAACCTCATTTTTGTATTTTTAAATTGAAGTTGAAAATTTCAGTCTTTCTAATAAAAACTTAATTCCCTGGCTATCGATAGTTTTTTGAGTAACTTACAGGAATTTTAGGAAGTTTATTATTTTCCGTATGAAAATAACATTCAAAACGACTGTCAAAAAAAAAAAAACTGAAAAACACTATAAAAAAGATATGAATTTTAGAATCTTAAAGTCTATTAAAAAAAATTATAACTCGAAAACTACAAAAAGTCGCGGAACATACATGGGGTATTTTTGGATACGAGGAACCTGACATGAGGATTTTTTTTTATGACGTCTCTTTTTGATCCACCTGTACAGCAAATATAGTATTTCTATGGACTCAAAAGAAAAAGAAAAGAATAAAAGGAATGTAATCTGTTACGAGTACAATGACAGTTCGCTGCTCTAAAAGACATGTTTATGACTTTAAATATTATTATAGTTTCAAAACATTTTCGTTGACATGTGAAATTGTGAACTGATGATAGAAAAAAAACGGGCCAAGTGCGTGTCGGACCACGCACGATGAAGGGCTCCGTATTTAAGATGATTTATCCCAAATACAAACATAACTTTGTGATTGATAAGTATGTTCTCCCTTTGATAGGTAACTACATAAATATACGTCACGGTCAATTCTCCAACTGAAAATGTAAGTTTGTAATTGCAAAAAAAAAATTGATATGATAAAACTAAAAAAAATCCTTTCTTTTAATTTTCCTTTAATTCTAGACTTCTGACAACGGGAAGTACCCTGTAAGTTTGGATTTATTTGCGAGTGTCGAAATATGTCGCTTAAATGGCCGTGTTTTTTATTGTGTTGACTCAGAAGCTTATTTTTTTAGAGCTCTTAGAGACCATACCTTAGAGCTCTCAGCTTCTAAGTCAACTCAATTAGAAGCCAAGAAGTCAACCTTACTAGACCTACGTATTTGATATTAATTTCAACTTGATACCTTCACGCGTTCTTGAGAAAAAGGGTCTTGACAGACTGACGGGCGAACAACGAAGTGATCCTTTATGGGTTCCGTTTTTTTTTTCCTTTTGAGGTACGAAAGCCTAAAAAGGAGAAAAATAAACTATACTCGCACCTCAACCGATGTTGAAAAATGAATTATCGGTATAGTTATGAAGATTCAAATTAATTTTATCATTTAAACATTTTTGTATGTCTGCAAGAATTGATTAAGCTCATATAGAATCAATAATGAATTATTTCTCAGAAACTAAACGACGAAGAAGAATAAAAAAAAAAGAACCTTGGGCCCTTAAAAAGTTTTTGATAGCAATCTTTTGTGTTGAGAAGGCCTATATACGACGATATCTATATCAAATTGATCGAACTCTGTAACTTTGTCCTGAAATCTCGCTTGATTACACATGCCATAATATTGGTAAAAGTCAAAGTCAAATAATTTATTTCAAATAGGCCCTTGTAAGGCACTTTCGAACGTCAACAATTGGAATAATATACAAGGGCCTATTTGAAATAAATTATCTGATTTTAACACCTGTCCCCATCATGAAATACAAACACGTAGATATACCTACACGTCATGTTGAATGTATATAAAGTAGCTTTTGGTATGACCGCTTAGTTCTTCTAAACTACACAATGAACTTTGATGTGGTTTTCTCAATAATTTGGATAATTCATCGTGGAAGTTCTATTTGTAATACAAAATGGATATAAACATCAAAAATATCTATATGTATAAAAGGAGAAACTGACTGACTGTTGATATATCAACACACAGCCCAAACCGCTGGTCCTAGAGACATGAAACTTGGAGGGTGTGTTCTTTGTGAAGAGTAAGTATCCACTAAGAAAGGATTTTTGGGAATTCCACCCCTAAAGGGGAAAAATAGGGGATGGAAGTTTGTATGAAAGTCCGTCAGTTTTGAAGTTAGGATCTTCAAATTTTGATTTTAGACTGACGATTGAAAATTAATCAATACGTATCTCAACGTTTTTGATAATTCTACCCCCGAAGGGTTAAAACGGGGGATAAAGTTGAAAATCCTTCATTTTAGAAGAAAAATCACTACTATCTAACGCAACGGTGTTGTTAGAATTTCAACCCTTAGGGGGGTGAAAAGGGGGATGAAATTTTGTTTTTAATTAAAGTTCTTTATTTTTTAATTTAAAATCACTAATATTTCGGCTTATGGTTGGAAACTAATACAACCTAAATATTTGTTTATTTTTTTAAATTTCAACCCACAAGGGTCTGAAAGGGGTATGAAGTTTTGTATTGAAGTTGTTCATTCGCAAAATTTTGTATTCAAGTAAAATAATATTTATAAGTACACGTGTACTGTTTCTAACATTACAGTATTTTACATGGAGCGACTGCCTATATGACCTCCACAACGCAGCAGTTATTAGGTAATACGATACCCCTTGGTAAAAATGGTTGTCAGACTTTCGGGCTTCTGACTTCCCGTAACGACTGTCAAAGATCCACGAATGACAGCCGGGACCAACAGCTTAACATACTTTCCGAGGCACGGACGGGTCTCTGTATCTAAAGATGGTCACCCATCCATAGACCAACCGCGACAAGCGTAGCTTAACCTGATCGATCGACCAGTGCGGCTCTTTTTATTTAGCCACGGGCCCCTCTCCCGGATAACCCCCTCCACCCCCTTCTCTGGGCGAATCAATATAGATATAAATAGATTAGGATAGTTAGGATACGAACAGAATGCAATTCTGCTCATCACTCATAGCAAATAGCGTGATAATAAGTACCCTACAGACTGACCACACTTATAGGGAACATCTATGCAAAATTTGAACAAAATCGATCCGGTAGTTTTTGCGTCATACTTTCAGACCAACAGACAGAAAGAAAGTTGCTCGGAAGCTCGATAGATGGCGGTAGTGGAAAAAATAGAAGTCGCTATGGTTTCGTTACCGCGCATTGTATAAGTACCCCAGTGCTTTGTACCTACGGTTCGATTTTCATCCGGTTAAGTAATCTTATCAGAGAAAGTGGTAGCAATTTATTTACTAATTATCAAGATCTGCTTTTTGTATCAATTATAATATTTTATTAATTGGATAGTTTTTTTTTAGGGAGGTGTAATATTGAATAGTCTTTGTTTATAGATTTTAAATTTGAAGGATATTATTTTTAGATTTTAATTTATTTTTTTACTTTATTTAAGACTAAGGAAATTGGTTGTAAATATGGTTGTTGAAATTATAAATATTGATGGGCAGATGGTACTAAAGTTTGTCGTACCGATCATAGGGGACGGAGCTTGCCTTTTTAGGTCTCTTTCTTTTTTGATGCACGGAAATGAAGAAATGGCATTCGAAATACGTGAACAAATTGTTGATCACGTAAAGCAAAACTGGGATGAGTTTTCTGGTCTTTCTGAAAATGGATGTGGTGATAACTACACTACATCAGACGAATACTATGCTGATATGATTCTGTCTTCAACTTACGGCACATTATGCGAGTTGACAGCAGCAGGCAGAATATATAATTTTATTTTTGAGGTTTACCGCAATTGCAAGTTATATGTAAAGGTTGGTGCTGAAGGTTGTCCAGTTAAGCGCCTTCGCTTTTCAGGCGATCTATCTGGTGGCCATTTTGAAGCTTATGTTTCAGATGAGGAACAATTTTCTGAAGTTGAAATAAATTCTAAACTCAATCCAATCTCTGTAAAGGCTAAGAAAATTACTTCCAGACGTGTTGAAGTAGTCGATAAAATATCTGTGTCATCAACTGATTCAGATCTTTCTACCGACTTTGCTTCCAAACAGCCAGTTGATGTATATATTTATCAGTCGACTTGCTCGATACCTCAAAAGAAAAATAAGAAGCGTAGAGCTAGATATACAGCAGCAACGAGAAAAAATCAACTAAAACAGGCCCAAAAAAAGTATTCAAAAAGTAACCGTACACCTTATCGGAAAGCGGCATCCAAATATATAAAAAAAAACTCAGAAGTGCACAGGCAAGATGCTGCTAATTATCAGCAGGCACATCCTGAAGTGCACAGGCGAACTGCTGCTAATTACCAGCAGGCACATCCTGAAGTACATAGAGCGGCTCAGTCACAATACAACACGAAGGCAACTGCAAGTCCCTGGATTTCAAAGTACCTTTCAGGTATGTCTTACAATCCAGGAATGGCTTACGACAACGATTCTATGGTGAGTATAGGCAATATGAATAATAAGTGTCAGTGTTGCAATGCACTCAAATGGAAGGACGAGACTCTTGGAATGTGTTGTGGCAGTGGAAAGGTGCAACTCGAATTACATAGTCTTCCTGATCCTCTATACAGTTTGGTAATGGATCTGCACCCTGACCATAAGCATTTTATGAGTAATATTCGTAAATACAACAATTGTTTCCAGATGACATCTTTTGGTGCAAAACAGGTGGTGGAGGATTGCTTTATGCCAACATTTAAAGTACAGGGTCAGGTCTATCATTTGGTTGGAAGCATTTTACCGGAACCAGGTGAGAAAGCTAAATTCTTGCAGATTTATTTCGTTGGAGAAGACGATAGAGAAGTAAGTCTAAGGTGCTCAAATTATCAAGGATTGAAACCAAGTTTGGTTAAACAGTTACAAAAAATGCTTCATGATGTTAACCCTTACATTAAAGACCTCAAAAGCACCATTGATAAAATTCCCCCCACCTGTGAATCGTTTAAAGTAGTCATTCATGCCGACAAGAAACCACTTGAAGGTCATAGAGGACGTTTTAACGCCCCAACGACCAACGAAGTTGCTTTGGTGATGGTTGATCAGCAATTTGAGAAACGGGACATTATATTGGAAAGCCGTAGTACTTCTTTACGTCGGATAAGTGAACTGCATCGGTCATACGATGCCTTGCAATATCCCATAATATTTTGTTATGGCGATGATGGTTATTCTGTCAACTTGCCTCAACATGATCCCAAAACTAAATTGCCTCTAAAAAAAATGGTTTCGGCAGCCAGTTTCTATTCCTTCCGTATAATGATAAGAGACGGTGAAGATAACATTCTCCCGCGTTTTATCGCTCTTTTTAGTCAGTATTTAGTAGATCAATACGCTAAAATAGAAACTGAGAGACTCAATCATATACGACATAATCAGGCAAAGTTACGTGCAGATAATTACGTACATCTTAAGGATGCAGTTAGACGACAAGATGCTGATGCCAATCAATTGGGGCAAATGGTAGTACTACCGTCCTCTTTCACTGGTGGTCCGAGGTACATGCACGAGCGTACCCAGGATGCGATGACATATGTACGCAACTACGGTCGCCCTGATCTCTTTGTGACGTTTACATGCAACCCTCGCTGGGACGACATTACCAAAGTTTTACTTCCTGGACAAAAGTCTTGTGATCGTCACGATATAATTGCTCGCGTGTTTCATATAAAAGTTAAAAAACTGATTAATTTATTGATTAAAGGACAAATATTTGGAGAAATTCGTTGCTACATGTATTCGGTTGAGTGGCAAAAACGTGGTCTTCCACATGTCCACATTCTTCTATGGCTGAAAAGTAGCATAAAGCCAGACTCTATCGACAAAGTAATCTGCGCTGAAATACCTGACCCTGCACTTGACCAAAAACTTTACGAAATAGTAAAGTCGAACATGATTCATGGCCCTTGTGGAAGCTTTAATCATAAATCTCCTTGTATGAAGAACAAGAGCTGCACTAAAAGATATCCCCGACCTCTATTGAGGGAAACACAAACAGGTGATGATGGCTATCCACAGTATCGGAGACGATCCCCTAGCGAAGGCGGTTTTACCGGTAATATTCATGGTGTGGATCTAGATAACCGTTGGGTAGTTCCTTTTAACCCTGTACTATTAAAAACTTTTAACGCACATATAAACGTTGAGTATTGCAACTCTGTGAAATCAATAAAATATGTATGCAAGTATGTTAATAAAGGATCGGACCAGGCTACATTTGCACTAGAAAATGAAAAAGATGAGGTGAAGATTTATGAGAGCGGAAGGTACATAAGTAGCTCAGAAGCAGTGTGGCGAATTCTTGGGTTTTCCATACATGAGCGTTTCCCCACAGTTGTTCATTTAGCAATTCATTTGGAAAACGGTCAGAGAGTTTACTTCAACTCAAATAATCTCGCTGACAAAATAGCTAATCCACCAAAAACGACGCTTTTAGCTTTTTTCGAACTATGTCAATCAGATAACTTTGCTAAAATTCTACTTTACTCTGAGGTACCCGCATATTACATATGGAATAAGAGTAATTTTGTAAGACGAAAAAGAGGAGTAACAGTTGATGGTTGGCCTGGTGTGATGAAGGAACACGCCTTAGGTAGAGTCTATACTGTTCACCCCAACAATACGGAGTGCTATCATCTGCGTTTACTGCTACATGAAGTGCGGGGCCCAACTTCATTTGAAGCACTAAAAACTGTGAATGGTGTGTTGCAGCCTACTTTCCAAGCTGCTTGCAAAATGTTAGGTTTGCTTGAAGATGACCTACACTGGCATGCGACGTTGGAGGAGGCCGCGCTTTGTCAGTCAGCAGCAAAAATGCGAGAACTGTTCACAATTATGTTAGTCTTTTGTCAAATATCAGACCCAATAGCTCTTTGGGAAGACTTCAAAGACTATTTGTCTGAAGATTTTAAGCACAGGCTGCAAAAAGAGATCGGAGACAATGTAGAGAATTTCAAAGACCAAATTTTAAATGAATGTCTATCTGATATTGAAGAAGCAGTGTTAACATTAGGTGGAAAATCGATAGATATGTACGGTTTGCCAAAACCAACCAAGCCACAAGTTGCCGGTAATAGGGAGTATATGAGAGAAACTAATTTTGATACAGTAGCTTTGGAAAGTTTTGTAAATAATAATACGCCATCGTTGACTGCCGAGCAAACGTCTGTATATAACCAAGTCATGACAAGTGTAGAAGTAAGTGAAGGAAAAATTTTCTTTCTGGACGCCCCTGGTGGCACAGGTAAGACTTATCTTTTAAACTTGCTCTTGGCAAAAGTAAGAAGCACTCGAGACATAGCTTTAGCTGTAGCGTCGTCTGGGATTGCTGCTACATTATTAGAAGGAGGTAGAACTGCACACGCTGCCATAAAACTACCTCTAAATCTTACAAATGTAGAGACACCCTTATGCAATATACCAAAGCAAAGCAATCTTGCCGAAGTGCTTAAAAATACTAAACTAATAGTATGGGATGAAATAACGATGGCGCACAAAAGAGGAGTTGAAGCCTTGAATAGGAGTTTGCAGGACATACGAAATAATAAAACATAATGGGTGGTATGACGGTGTTGCTGGCAGGAGATTTTCGACAGACTTTACCGGTAGTGCCTAAAGGTACGCGCGCAGATGAGATCAAAGCATGCATCAAAAGATCTTTCTTATGGCCTTCAATTAAAGTTCTAAAACTTACTCGAAACATGAGAGTACATCTCAGAGGTGAAGTTTCTGCCGGCAGATTTGCAGATCTTCTTCTTCAAATCGGAAACGGAAACTTTCCACAAATAGATGGGTTGATACAAATACCATACGAATTATGTACTGTGGTATCAACAGTTGAGGGACTTGTAGATAAAATTTATCCTGATATTAAAAATATTAAAGGCAAACCGATGGAGTGGTTATGCGAGAGAGCCATTTTGACTCCCAAAAACGACCAAGCCGCTGCGATCAACGAAATGTTGATAAATACATTCGAAGGCGAAGAAATGATTTACAATTCTGTTGACACCATGGTCGATATGGACGAGTCGGTTAATTATCCTGTAGAATTTTTAAACTCTCTTAATCCGCCGGGTCTTCCGTGTCACAGACTTATGTTGCGTGTAGGTGCTCCTGTCATGTTACTCCGAAATTTACATCCTCCAAAATTGTGCAATGGAACTAGACTCCAAGTAACAGCTCTCCGCCGCAATGTTATTGAGGCGAAAATACTAACTGGATCTGCCAGAGGAGAAACAGTATTCGTGCCGCGTATACCATTGATACCAAATGACCTTCCGTTTGAATTTAAAAGATTGCAGTTCCCAGTCAAGGTTTGTTTCGCGATGACTATTAATAAGTCACAGGGACAAACTCTAAAATTTGCTGGAGTTGATTTGCGGCAAGTCTGTTTCTCCCACGGCCAATTTTATGTGGCTTGCTCACGTGTTAGCTCTCCAACTAGCCTGGTTGTTTTAGTGCCCGCTTCCGAATTATTGAAAAACATCGTATATAGAGAAATACTGTGAAGGATTTAGGTAGATACCGGTCCTTTACAGCAGGTATTTCTTTACAGTATTCCTCAAATATCACACGTAGTAGAGGACAATTAGCCATGAAGAAAGGTCTATTGTTATTGTTATAATACCTAATTCATAATTATCTAGAAAAAAATAATTTATACTCTACGCAGACGACGTAAAATAACATAGTAACGAAGTCAAATATTACATTGAATATTCGAGTCTGATGTTGAATATATAGTTTTTAGAATTTTTGGTCTGTTTGTTTGTATGTATGTTCCGGCTTGCACAAACACGGATGAGCGGATTTAGATGATATTTGGCACACAGATAGTTTATAACCTGGATTAACCTATAGGTTATTTTTTAATCCCGATTGTACGTTCCCGTCGGATATTTTTCGACATCCACGCGGGCGAAGCCGCGGGCAAAAGCTAGTATTTAATAAACCTCGATGTTTTGTCAAGTCATAAATAATGTGCGAAGGAGGGGGCTTCGGGGGGGTTGCTTATTGATAAACTTTTACTTGTAAAACGTACTTTTTTTTACAGCTCAAGAATTGGACGTAGAAGAATTTTCTATATGTTCCTGGGAACATTTTTTTTGCATTTACCAAACAATAGGTTTGTATGTTTTGTTTCTATAAAGACTTTGAAAGGTACATATCCGATTGGACCATTTTGAATAAGAAAGTATTTTGTTTACGAATTCGATTGGTCCCATAGTAACAGTTATTTTTCTCTAACATGCTTGGAAACTCAAGCATTATTTTGACAAGCTTCTTCGAGATACATACCGGTCAACTGCCCTAACTTCGCCTGGCGCCCTATCTTTGCCTAGATGAAAAAAGATGTAATATTTTTTTCATTTTACTTGTATGGCAATGGAAACTTTGAGTTTTCATAGAGAGCTTTATGTTACGTGTTGTACTGCCGCACGGGTCGATCCGTCAGGTTAAGCTACGCTTGCCGGGGTTGGTCTGTGGATGGGTGACCATCTTTACATACCGAGACTCCTCCGTGCCTCGGAAAGCACGTTAAGCCGTTGGTCCCGGTTGTCATTCGTGGATCTTTGGCAATCGTTACGGGTCGTCAGAAGCCCGAAAGTCTGACAACCAGTCTTACCAAGGGGTATCGTATTACCCAGTTACTGGGTTGTGGAGGTCAGATAGGCAGTCGCTCCATGTAAAATACTGGTATTCAGCTGCATCCGGTTAGACTGGAAGCCGACCCCAATATAGTTGGGAAAAGGCTAGGCAGAGAGAGAGTTTGACTATTTATTTCACCAAAATTCCATTACTCAAAGATATGATTCAAATGAAAGTTTCACTAAATACACAAAAATCAATACAAGTTTCAACTTTCTAGTTAAAGATTCAATCTCGTTTCTTTGCTTTCAGAAATGATTGAAGTTGACATAAAGGATGTAATATCTGATAGCGAGTGCTATCAAAGATGCGACCACGTGGAATATGATACCGAAGTGGAATTTGTTAAAAAGCAGAGGCATTTGAAGTGAATATTCAATTTTGTTCATAATTTATTTCATTTGGTATTATTTTCTCGATGAGAAGATCTGATCCATACAGCCCATTCCCTCTCTAAATCCTGCCTGCACATCCCATATTTTCTCATTTGACACAGGTATAAAAATAATCTTACTATAATTGTTTGATTCTGTTTTCATATAAGTTTAACAACACCGCAGATTATGAAACAGACCAGTTATTTAATCACATGCCAAATCTCCGACGGTATATACAAATTATACATATTTGATCCCAAGAACCTCAAAGTAAACAATCTTGATTTGGTAATCTGGTAGACAATACAACAAGTTACCAAACCACTGTAAATTCACGGAGGCGTCTCGACGGACTAATACCACTAACATTGCTGTCTTATCGGCTTACTTATCGTCCCTTAGGACCAACAATATCGCTCCGATATCTAGCTTCACGTAAAATACACGAAAAGTTTACCTCTATTTTGTTTGTTTGGTTTTTGCCCTAAAATTCTCAAGCCATGTTTTACACGGAGGATTTTCTTGAATGAATTTGTGGTGGCTTCTATTTCACCACATGAAAAACACGCATCAAAGACCTGACGTCACACAAAATCTTAAAAAATCTCTAAAACGTTTGAAAAACAGCACTAAGGTAAAACTTTTCGTTTTCAGTACTTTGAATGAAACTCGCAGCAGGGTGCTGGTACATTTCGGTCAAAATACTTGTATGAAGTACAGACGGGAAGTTCTTTACACTTGGGACCAAATGTTAGGTAAGTTTGTCAGAATGTTCTAGGAATATGGACTAGGCAACGACCACATGGATTGTTCTAAGGCACGCTGCACCACACATTCTTAAATATATATTCTTAAACTTACGTCTCACATCCATGGGGCTAAGCAGGAACTACAGAAAGCCACCTGCTACGATTCTTACATACATATGTACTCTTGTGGCCTCGTTTACGTTCATACACCAGAGGCCATAGCATTAACATGCGAAGTAAGCGTTACGTACCTATATTCAAACTTTTTTTTTTACTACACGTAACTCTTATACTTATAGTATGTTTTTTCCTGCTGGCGGTTTCACTCGCATCTGTCTTGTAAATACCTTTCACCTTCCTAATCTCTGAATACATTTAGCGCTGAACGAATATTAAACATAATTCCGTTTCCATCAGCCTAAAACTTCCGAGTTTCAACGAATACCTACTAAGCATAATTTGAATTATGTTTTACGAAAGTAGATACTTTGTAACGTCTGCTAAGCTCTTAAAACTGGTAATATAACTGTTTTGAAACATTTATCTGTTAAAGTCCATTTTACAATTGAGATTAAATACAAAGAAGTCTTACAGAGAATTAGTCTGAATAAATAAAGGTTCTTACAATTTTTTTTCAAAGCAGCATTTTATTATTTTCTAAAGTCAAAAAAACGATGTTTCCAAATTATTGAGAGAAAATTTCACAGTAATTGTCTCAAACGGACTACGTTATAAAACGTATCATTTTAACTTTGACTTTTAAGTAGAAATGTTTATTTTCCCTGTGATAACTAACCGTGAATAATATTATCTGATACAAGATGGACAATATAAAAATATTTTGAATGTCGGGTCATCAGTATTTTTATTATTTTAAAAGACAAAAAGAAATGTAGTCGTGAATGTATCATGTCCCAATCAACATTTTGATGTAGGGATACGATGGATAATAACAGCCTGAAACCGAATCTTTCTAGAATTAAGACCTCCAAGAGCTTGCACGTACATACGCAACGAGTTAGATGATTAAGCCTTTAAAATTCCGCTTCAGTTTATATAAGGTCAATATTTATGATGTCATCTCCAAGTAATCAGGAATTAATTACATTTTATATCAATTACTTTCAGCAAATCTTGGCGGCATTTTCGGCCTCTGCCTCGGAGGGTCTGTGATCAGTGTCATAGAAATCATCTGGTTCTTCCTGGAGATACTCTTCACAGTTCTTGGCTCCTGGTGTAAAAGTCCCGTCATCGCACCGAAGGAGAATACGAAGAACAAAGTTTTCATCGTCTCTCAAAAGGACATGCTTTCAAAGAAGAGTTCAGGGAAAAAAAATGTAGGGAAATATAAGTTTGTGAACTAGATAACTTGCCTGTTTCATTTATTTTATAGCAGTAGTATGGGATCCCTTCTTTTCGCATAATGTTCTTTGTCCTAATATACTTCGGCATAGCGATTTTGGCACAATTTGTTTTGGCATAATAATAATTCGGCATAATTTTTTTAGGCATACATTTTATGCTGGCATAATCATCTTAAAGATTAATTTGTTTTGGCATAAATTTGATTCGCATAACGTTAGTAGGCCTAATGACTATTAGGATAACGTTAGTAGGCCTAATGACTATTAGCATAATAATAATATATATATTTTCCTTTTCTAGTAGATACGTACTCCAGACTTTGGGTGGAAATGGTGGTGGTGAACTTGTAGTGCCCCATACATAATTCTATGTGTGTAAAAATTTCATATGCTGTGCAACAAAAGTTAGTGACAGAACCGAATTGCTGCAAAACCGACTCCACGTAGTCTTGTTTGTCCTACCCCTAGAGTGTAATTTAAAATCGTGTAGGCGCGTAGGTGCAAGGCGGCCCACGGGCTGAGGAGCAGGCGGCTGCGAGCGAGCCGCCGCGTCTGAGGCTGGCCGGCGAAGCCGGCCAAGAAGCCGAAGCTGCGGTGGTGAGCGAAAGCCGTCTGTGACGATTAGCACGCGTGGGGTCGCCGGAGGCCCGCAGCGCCGGAGCCGTGACAGAAACCCTGCCTGCTGCATGTTGCATGCTCGCTTGAATGCAGCATGCTTGCTTGCATGCTGCATGCCTGCTTGTTTGCTGCATGCTTGCTTGCATGCTTGCTTGCATGCTGTATACTTGCTTGCATGCTGTATGCTTGCTTGCTTCATGCTTCTTACAGCGAAAAAAAACCCACAAAATTGTTCAATAAAAATATGTTTTAATATCATTATGCGTAAATAAATTTATGCTTTAGGATATTATGCTTAAGAAAGTTATGCTTTAGAACTTTATGCTTGATAAATTTATGCTTAAGAACATTATGCTTAATCATTATTATGGTTAAAGAAATTATGCTTAAAAAATTATGCGTGCTGTTATGCGTAATTATATTATGCGAAAATATAATTATTATATAATTCATTATATAATTCATTTATTTCAGACATGGTCCATACAGAATATAAAAAATTAAAACACATGTACATTAAAATAATCAATAAAAATAAAATTACATTTACACATTAGAATTACATTATCAATAATTATCATAATCAAACAATTGTATCGATTTAAATTAAATATACTTAAATTCAAAATAAAAAATGACATTTAAAACAATCAACACAATATACACACAAAACAGTCACACACATGTCAAATAAATTATGCCAAACAAAATTATGCTAAGTTACATTAGGTCTTAAAATTTTATGCAAATGGATAGGGAACCCAGAAGTATGTATAATGTAAACTGTGTATTTAGGTCAAGGCACTATAAAGAATGCAAAGTAGTTAATCTGGATTTTATTTAATTACAAACCCTTAATTGATCCAATAATTCACTGAATTCCTAATCCTGGAAACGTGTTTCGACTTAAAATCTGTCAGTCCGAAGGATCCAGTGTTCTAGAACCATCATGTTTAAATGTTCATTTACGAGGTACATTTTGTTAGGTAGACATTCAGTAGAATTGTTGTGTAATAATCTGGCTATTAGGCTGACGACGACGACGGTTCAGTAGACACCTGCTGCACTCTAGGTCAGCACAGAACTAGGAAGTATTCTACTTGGAGCCCTGATGTCAACAGCACTTGTCGGAACTGCACCTGAGCACTGCCACTAACCGCCACTAACACTGAAACAAATTTTTGCTAAGTGCGGTTACCGTGGTGGCGAAATGCACATAATATAATTATGTGCACGATTCTAGTTCGATTATTTTACATACCTTCAACTATTTTTAACCGACTTCTAAAAGGAGAAATTTATCAATTAAGAATAGAAAAATGTATTTCATCAACATACGTATTTTACATAGTTATGTTTGGAGCAAAGATTTGCTTGTATTAAATTAGGTGTTTCCGCTCTTCCAGTTTACATTGGCTAAACATATTATGTGTGAGAAAATAAAAATAAATAAAAAATAGATGCATTTTTGATGCATGCCAGAAGTTTACAACAATACAAAAAAATATGTAATAAGGAATATGGAATGCGCACAGTGTTATGTGTGTGTGTGTGAGAGGAGAAGGGGGAGTATGTGTGAGGTGGCGGTGTGTGTGATGTAGGGGTGTGAATTTTGGTGTGGAAGGTGTGATTTGTGTACTTTGTTTTAGTTAGCAACAAATTGTATTTAATTATATGTTTGTTATAAATTATGTGAATGTATGGAGCATAGCCTCGATTGCTTCGTAACTTTTGTTCTTCAACCATTCAGTGAGTATCTTTTTGCAGTCGCGGTATATCATAGGGTATATCCTGAGAATTTTGTTGATAGAGTTGTATAAGCGAGAAGATTGCTTTGTGTATTGTCTTGTAGCAAATGCAGTTTTGACTGGGGTTTCTGGAGCTACTTTATTCTTCCTCCTAGTTTGTGTCCTGGCAGTGACGAAGAGAAGGGATTTATGCTTCTTCAGAATAATCAGCAGGACATAGAGCTTTTTCACAGACAAGAGGTTCGAAGTTAATTATAACGTTTCGGTGGGGAATATTTGTGGTTTAAAGTACATGACTTTTAATAAAGCTCTTTGCGACCTCTCTAGTTCCAAGAACTTGGTTTTCGATGCTCCACCCCCGATTGGTAAACAGTACATCATATGAATTGACCCAGAGACACGTAAATTTGTTGGATAAGATCTTTAGTAGCTACGTGGCGGAGAGATTTGAAGGTCCAAATTAATTTCCTGACTCTGTTCATTATCAGCTCTAGATGCAAGTGCCACGATAGCCTTTAGTCGAGCATAACACCAAGGTATTTAGTGCTACTTCCTTTGCTGATTGGATTGAATTTGGATGTTTATATACAGAGTGTTAGGTAGATTAAATAAATGTCTTGCTTGTATGTGATTAATTTCACTTTTCGCAAATATAGAGTTCCGTGATAAAAAGCCCAGTCAGTTAAAATTGGCGAAAAGTTCTAGTTGTTTTAAAATAAATTTTGCATATTGCTAACCGCTTGAATGGGCATGAACCAACAATATTTTCCTAAAATTAGAACTGCTGTATCACTATTAGTTTTTTTTGTAACACGATTCATAGTCGGGTTTTTGGTATTTATTTTCAATTTGTTTGTAGTATAAACTCGTATTTAATTTTCTTGCAAAAAATTGAACCCTTCGTCTGTGGCGACCTTCCCTGTGGTGCTGTCATTAAAAACCGTTGTCTGTGGCGAGCGCACCTCGTAGCCTCGAATTCCCGCGTTCATTTTTGGCAGTTATTTGTATACGAAATACGAACTTTATAAGATGTCCAGTTCCTCTAGACGAAAATAAAAATAAAATGTTGCCAGTTTTGCTATACTTAAATGAAATTATTGACGTTTGAAGTTTGAGCAACGACGAATGACGAATAAATAAAATAAAAACATTTAAAAAAAACTCTTGTCGCCTGGGTCTGGTTATTGGGCCTAAACATGTAGCAGATGGTCCCACGGATTCGCCATTTTCGTATCTTAAACCGTCTGCCGAACACCCTGTATATATATATTTTTATGTAAGTATGTTCGGGCATAACTTCGTCATATATAGACAGACGGATTTGCAAAATTATTTTTTACTTATACTTATATATGTAGGTACTTCCTAGGTGCCATTGTCATCGGCTCGGGATCTGATGATACTAGATCCTGGAGAAATCAAGGAAACTCTTCAAATATGATACTACTACTACCCTAGCGATTTGGGTATTTTTTATAGTAACTCGTGCAGTAGCTCTTGGAAAGCACCATTTGGTGAAATGGAACTAATGATGAAAACCACAGGGGGCCACCGGAACTACTCAATAATAAGTAATTCACGAGTTGCGATTCGATTACTTTAATATGGTTGCCAAGCAATTTATGCTCGTTACAATGCATTTGGAGAGGTAGAGCTGATGGTGAAGTAACAGGAGACCTTCTGAACACTTAACGTCACTGCATCATCGGGAACAACAATATTTTGTAAAAAGGTCATTAACAGTTGAAATTAGGCTATTGTAACTTAGATAAATTACAAATTGCCCCACTAAAAAGCAAGAAATAAAAACTTTTTACAAGAAAAAAAAACAGCCGACTTCCAAAAAAACACTACAAAGTGAAAATTAACGTAGGTTTTGAAATCGCATTTCTGATTGAAATTAAAACTATCCTCAACGCTGTAGCTACAGCTACAGCACGTTGAGAATAGTTTTACCGCTGCGCGCTGTAGTTATCGCTACGGCGGCGTAGGAGCTACGCCGTAGCTTGGCGCGTAGGACTGGCCGTGTAACGGTCCGTCCGTAAGCTTCGTATATAGGTAAAAGTAAATATGACGATATTTCGTGGAAACTCTTATTAACAATATTAACAATTGTTAACAACAATATTATTATGTTTGATTTTGCTATAAATAATCTCTCTCTTAATCACAAGACCTAGGTTGTGTGGGAGTAGCAGTAGGAAACCATTTTAATATATGTATATTGATTAACTCTTTAATCAGAGTCTAATTTGGACACTGATGGATATTATACTGAATAATTGACGTGGTTATCCGAAAATGCCTGTTATATATACTATTTGTATTTTCGTGCACAGCGGCTGTTCTTACAAAGAGATGATTGTTAAGAAACTTGCTATAGCAAAAAAATATCATCTCCTAAACGATATTGATGTCTAATACCTTCATCAGTGCAGTGGGCAATGCAAATAATATTCAGCTGCCTCTACACAGTGTTTACCAAACGTCTTTAATCAGCACCGACGAGTCTTTACTGCAAAAAAATAAGAAAAATATTAAGGATTAGATTTAAAATATTATTATTTAGAACAAAACTTGATTTTGCACTTGAAATAAAATGTAGTTTCATAATAGAATAGTATAAGACGTGTGAAATTAAGTACAATCAACAAAACATATTCGTAAGGCATTTATGTACGAACTGTCGAAGTTTGAGAGTGTAACGACACAATTAAAATATATTTCAAACAGAATTGAAATGATTCTTTCTCGCCTAAATACAAAATGGTTTCGATGACTGTACAGTACCTACATTCCACTCATGTTGAGAAGGTTATTAGGATAATTATAGTCTAGCGACGACCCACGCGTGTTTTGGCTAGACTCTAGCCAAACCACGCGTGGGTCTATACCACAGGCCGAAATAGATCAAATTGCTATTTATTATGCTACGAAGTGCTTCCATAAAATATTCTTGACGGGACAGCAGTTTCTTTTTTCTTGATATTAATTCTTTATTTATCCATTATTTCCATTTTTTCCTTTTATATTTTAATCATGCTATATTCATCGCCATTTTCTGATCTTTTTCTTTGAAGTCATTGTGGCTCTGGTCATCATCATCATCTGCCTAGCCTTTTCCCAACTACGTTGAGGTCAGCTTCCAGTCTAACCGGATGCAGCTGAATACCAGTATTTTATATGGAGCGACTGCCTATCTGACCTCCACAACCCAGTAATTGGGTGATACGATACCCCTTGGTAAGACTGGTTGTCAGACTTTCGGGCTTCTGACGACCCGTAACGACTGTCGAAGATCCACGAATGACAGCCGGGACCAACGGCTTAACGTGCTTTCCGAAGCACGGAGGAGTCTCGGTACGAAAAGATGGTCACCCATCCACAGACCAACCCCGGCAAGCGTAGCTTAACTTGACGGATCGACCCGTGCGGCAGTTATTACTTAGCCACGAGCTCCTGGTACACAATATTTATTTATTTTGGTACAATTGTTGAACTTGGTATTATTGTTTTTTTTTTTTTTACCGACTTAATAGAGGAGGTTATGAATTCGAATATTCTTTTAAAGTATCAAATTTGTTACAAAAAAATGCTCAAACTAAGTTACTAAAATTGATACTGGATTAAACGTTATTCGTAGTTGTTTGTTTTTTTGTTGTTAGTTATTTTGCTATTAAATTAGCAAAAGTTATTTAGCAAAATTTGTAAAAGTTGATCTATATTGATGTTGTTGTTATCTTCACGTACTACTCGTAAATAGTGATACATGAATATGCGTGGGCTACTACAACAAAAATATGATTGATAAAATATAGTTTTTCTTAGTAGTTAATCTAAACGCAATAACTAAGTTGTCAATTCAATGCAGTCTCAGTTGCCAATCTATTGTAGTGTGATAGATGGGGAATGTTGGATCTTATCTTCACATTATTTGCAAATACTTGTAACATAAATCTTGTTCATTTTTGCAGGCGAGTGCCAAGCATAATAAAGCTACTTGAATCCTTCAAAATGCTCTTTCTAATATAGTGTAGCATATTATCGTTTAGAATCTCTAGTTAATAGCTTTCCTTATTAAAGTTTTTAATATCTATAATACAATGTTTTCCTATAAGTAAATACAAAATGAAGAACATTTTGTTCGGGGACACTGACGAAAAGCAGTGTCAACAACATCAATCTTGTCAACCTAGACAATTTCAATTGAAGGATTTTCCTCATCTTATATAATAATTCAAGTGTATTGATTTGTCTATACAAACAATTTTGGGTTTGTTATTGTAATGAAAACCATGTGTATGGAAGGAAATAAATTATTTCCTGTAGGTAAACATAAAGACCATGCAGACAACGGATTCAGGATGTCTAAAATGTAATTATAGTATACTAATAGTTTTTCTGTGTTTGTATTTATGTAAGTCAAGGAAATTCTAATACACACCACACCACACACGTCGATTTTGCATGTAATATAGAAACAACAGTCCTTTTTTTTGTTTGAATACGATTTTTTATTGTACACAGTACACAGTTTGAGTTATTTGGTGAAGCTCCAAACGAAGTAGGTTTCTGATAGAGAAGAATGGGCAAGAAACTCCACGGACACTCTTTTAAATCAAAACATTATGTTACAGAGGTTATTTGCTCAACAATTTCAATCTCAGTTCTTTCTCACACAACTTTTCTTTTCATGTTTATTACCCACACAAGCCATTCGGTGCGCGACCCTTTTTTAAAGTCAAGTCCAATATCTTATTACTAACTTTGTTCAATAAAACTTACAGACAATGCTAAAATGCTTATCAGTCAATTCTTTTATAATTAAACAATGCAAATATTCACAAATAAAAAGGTTATTCAGATTAAAGTTGAATTTGAAGCTTCATTACTTCCTACAACTGTACTATTACTATTTTGACAACACTTCCTGTGATTCAAGGAATTCAATCAAACAACAGGTATTCATTAGTAATTTGCAGTGCATAATAATCTTTTTTGTACTTTTGGTTTTATATTATTGAAACTTATTTAGTTCTCGTATTAAATTCAGTTGTTGATCTTAATATTCGCAAATCGTGCCATCTTCGTGATCTTTAGGTAGCGCTTTGTCATAAACCAATTTACTATAATTATCAAATGACCACTTGTTAATATGATTAAAACCCAAAAAATTATTAAATAAATGTTCCCTTTTAATTTTAACTTTAGTTTTAGCTCCAAAATCGTAATTAGTAATAGTTTAGCTTCCAGTTGAACTCACAGTATATTGCCTGAGTTCACAAGCTCAGCAATAGATGGCCTTTAATCTCAAAGGAATTGATAACGTTCACAGATGCACGCAAATGGTTGTAACAGTATTCCACAGTTACTCATAGAGGGCATGCAGGATCAAAGATTTTATGTTGAATAACAATTACAATAAATAGTAACTTTAAACATTATGTAATAATGTTTACTGGTAGACGCTTTCGCGGTGACATATATATAAATTGTAACTTTTGAATCTTCAATCTAAAAATATTGATTGATATTCCCTGGTCCCAAAGCAACGGACCTTATTACAGCCACATCTAGTTATCATAAATTTTCCAATACCCGGCCAACAAAAAGCGTTTTATGTCTTTGTTACAAAAACTTGGTAAGGAGAATTCCATGGTCTGATGGAATATTTTAGAGATTTAAGAGACTGATATTTTAAGACAAGGGAAGCAGTTAGTTTGGAGGCGCGTCCGAAGTCGGATGTCAGAGGGAAACCTGGTTATGCGTGCAGTATTTTGTAAGAGAGTTGTAATCTAATTCTTTGGTAAGTGTCAACTTTATCTTTAGAAAGAAATAAAAGAAAGAAAGAAAAATAGGTTTATTTGTCACAAACACGTGCATACAAAAAAAAACACCATACCTATAAACATAACAAATATTTGGCAGCTGGACGCCATGACTGTGACAAGAAGGCTTCCACTCAGCTTAGTAGTAGTATGTACATTGTAGCTATGAACTTCTCCATTATAATTGTTCTTGCTATATAATGGAGAAGTTCATAGCTATATAACTGCCGCATGGGTCGATTCATTAGGTTAAGCTACGCTTGCCGGGATTGGCCTGTGGATGGGTGACCATCTTTACATACTGAGACTCCTCCGTGTCTCGGAAAGACGTTAAGTCGTTGGTCCTGGCTATCTTTCGTGGATCTTTGACAGTCGTTACGGTTCGTCAGAAACCCGAAACCCTTCCACCATACTTGACACTGAGCACTAACGCTCCTGACTTTTGACGACCGTACCGAACCATAAATACGCATTTAAAATTGAACTAGGCTATAAGGCCGATCTGTAATTGCATTATAAAACAACAACGTTAGTTATGATTTCTGCCACAGAACTCTTTGCGTGAGACTTGTTGACGAAGATATCCGGGAGGGGGTAGGCTTCACCAAGTACCAAAAACTGAATCGATAGTCCGTTCTAAGGAACGCAAGAAATCGTGTCTCTTTAAGCCACAACCGGCTTTCGGGCCTCTCACAAATTATATTAGCGAGACACGTCATTTGGATGCCCGATAGAAACGCCCCGTTGTCAGATAAGGACGATCCATACGGCTGCCAATTACATTGCAAGCATCCCCTAAATGGAGCAGATTAAGAAAATGGGTAGAGACGAAATTCCTCTTCGGCGTTCACCAAGTACAATCGTAATGAGTTCTGCTAGAGACTGAACCTACGGTGCGCTTGTGCTAGTTTTGTGTTAACTTAGTAAAACGGGGCTAGGCCACCGTAACGGTTTATTTCACATTAGTACGCAATTAGAACTACTCATCACTTGTTTTCCTGAATAGCAGTTGGAATTCGCAGTACTCTGTCTTAGCATTAAGTAAAACATTTATATAGTGCTTAGGGAACGTGTTCCGTTAGTATCGTATTCGTTCCTTAGAGGTTCTAGGCGTTAGGTCTAGCAGAACACGTACAATGAGATAAACGTTGTTATACGGTTCCCGGTCTTACTGAAGCGGGTACATTGTAAGCAAACAAATTAACGTAGCTTCAAATAATGATTTGAAGCGCAAGCGTGACGATCGATCCCTTTACCACCTTCACCTTATCCAGGCTGTATATGTGATATTGGTGCTCAACTGCGAGAGGAGGAGACGTTAGCGTCCTAACATTTATAATACTAAATAATATATACCATTTAGTTTTGCATACCCTCTTGTCTTCTTAGCTTCATATCTTTTTATGTTTACTAACTGTGAATTTCTAATATTAACTTCACCTTGTATCCAATCCTTGTCCCTAAAATTTTCTAAACGGGACAAGGCAGTTTAGTTTGTGGGAATTATTCTCTTTCTTTTATCGGTGGGAGGAAGACTAAACACTAATACTCGTACTATCATAATTAGGAGAAATAAAAATATTAAGGACGCATTCTCAAAATTGATAGGTACAGAATCGAACTACTACATTGACACGGGTCATACACACAAGTGTACGAACGACTGACTGCGGGAATAGTAGTCAAGTGAATTCATTTTGATACTCTGAAAGTTTTATTTTTTTACGTTTAATCTTTGTAATAAAATTATGGTACGAACATTAAATAAATTTTTTATTTATTATTGCTGTTTATATTTTTACGAATTACCTCCGGACTTGATGGACCGACCTGAAGGTGTACTTCGGTGACTGCTACTGGATCTCCTCGACATGTTGTACTAGGTGAGCCAAGTTTGGGCTCGTTTTGTTAGTTATGCTGATACCTTACTTCCGGACTTATATATATGAAGTGACCTGAAGGTGTACTTCGGTGACTGCTAATGGAACTCCTCGACATGTCGTACTAGGTGAGCCGAGTTTGGGCTGGTTTTGTTAGTTGTGCTAAGCAAAACGAGCACAAACTCGGCTCACCTAGTACAACATGTCGAGGAGATCCAGTAGCAGTCACCGAAGTACACCTTCAGGTCACTCCATCAAGTCCGGAAGTAAGGTCTCAGCATAACTAACAAAACGAGCCCAAACTCAGCTCACCTAGTACAACATGTGGAGGAGATCCAGTAGCAGTCACCGAAGTATACCTTCAGGTCGGTCCATCAAGTCCGGAAGTAAGGTCTCATTATTGACTAACAAAACGAGTCCAAACTCGGCTCACCTAGTACAACACGTCGAGGAGATCCAGTAGCAGTCACCGAAGTACACCTTCAGGCCGGTCCATCAAGTCCGGAGGTAAGGTCTCATCATGACTAACAAAACGAGTCCAAACTCGGCTCACCTAGTACAACACGTCGAGGAGATCCAGTAGCAGTCACCGAAGTACACCTTCAGGTCGGTCCATCAAGTACGGAGGTAAGGTCTCATCATGACTAACAAAACGAGTCCAAACTCGGCTCACCTAGTACAACACGTCGAGGAGATCCAGTAGCAGTCACCGAAGTACACCTTCAGGTCGGTCCATCAAGTCCGGAGGTAAGGTCTCATCATGACTAACAAAACGAGTCCAAACTCGGCTCACCTAGTACAACACGTCGAGGAGATCCAGTAGCAGTCACCGAAGTACACCTTCAGGTCACCCCATCAATTTCGGAGGTAAGGTCTCATCATAACTAACAAAACGAGCCCAAACTCGGGAACCCTATTTCAACATGTCGAGGAGTTCCATTAGAAGTCACCGAAGTACACCTTCAGGTCACTCCATCAAGTCCGGAAGTAAGATCTCAGCATAACTAACAAAACGAGCCCAAACTCGGCTCACCTAGTACAACTTGTCGAGGAGATCCAGTAGCAGTGACCGAAGTACACCTTCAGGTCGGTCCATCAAGCCCGGAGGTAAGGTCTCATCATGACTAACAAAACGAGTCCAAACTTGGCTCAACTAGTACAACACGTCAAGGAGATCCAGTAGCAGTCACCGAAGTACACCTTCAGGTCGGTCCATCAAGTCCTTAGGTAAGGTCTCATCATGACTAACAAAACGAGCCCAAACTCGGCTCACCTAGTACAACACGTCGAGGAGATCCAGTAGCAGTCACCGAAGTACACCTTCAGGTCGGTCCATCAAGTCCGGAGGTAAGGTCTCATCATGACTAACAAAACGAGCCCAAACTCGGCTCACCTAGTACAACACGTCGAGGAGATCCAGTAGCAGTCACCGAAGTACACCTTCAGGTCACCCCATCAATTTCGGAGGTAAGGTCTCATCATAACTAACAAAACGAGCCCAAACTCGGCTCACCTAGTACAACATGTCGAGGAGATCCATTAGAAGTCACCGAAGTACACCTTCAGGTCACTCCATCAAGTCCGGAAATAAGATCTCAGCATAACTAACAAAACGAGCCCAAACTCGGCTCACCTAGTACAACTTGTCGAGGAGATCCAGTAGCAGTCACCGAAGTACACCTTCAGGTCGGTCCATCAAGCCCGGAGGTAAGGTCTCATCATGACTAACAAAACGAGTCCAAACTCGGCTCACCTAGTACAACACGTCGAGGAGATTCAGTAGCAGTCACCGAAGTACACCTTCAGGTCGGTCCATCAAGTCCTTAGGTAAGGTCTCATCATGACTAACAAAACGAGCCCAGACTCGGCTCACCTAGTACAACACGTCGAGGAGATCCAGTAGCAGTCACCGAAGTACACCTTCAGGTCGGTCCATCAAGTCTGGAGGTAAGGTCTCATCATGACTAACAAAACGAGCCCAAACTCGGCTCACCTAGTACAACACGTCGAGAAGATCCAGTAGCAGCCACAGAAGTACACCTTCAGGTCGGTCCATCAAGTCCGGAGGTAAGGTCTCATCATGACTAACAAAACGAGCCCAAACTCGGCTCATCTAGTACATCATGTCAAGGAGATCCAGTAGCAGTCACCGAAGTACACCTTCAGGTCGCTCCATCAAGTCCAGGACGAATAGGCATTTATAAACCCTACTTACATGATTTTCTATAGTGAAATAAAAATCTTACCTTGTCAAGTATCAAATTTGATTTATCGAATAATTTGTGTTTGTACAGCGATCTTTTTCAACTGGAGCCGCTGCAAACAGGCGATACGTGTCCACTCTTTACGGCGGCCACGCGCGGACTAAAGTTTCATTCAAAATGCTTGTGCAATAAATCAAGACGGATAACAAAAATAAAATAACCCTTATTTCAATCGATTAAGATTCATCCAGAATAGCAAAAAATGAGAAAAAATAAGTTTTGGTTTTCATTTTTTCTGCGACTATTTATAGCATTTAGATTTAAAAAAAAACCCAGCATTAAGAATTGAATATGTTTGCCTACATATAGTATTTTTAGAAATGTAAAATATGCTAATAATAGCACAATAAATGCACCTAAACTCAACTCGGTATCGTTAACTTTGTGGGAAAGGGTAACGATAGATCGATTTTGCATTGTAAAAAACTAAAATTTTCTATAATAAAGTACCTGAAATTTGAAGATGAAGAACCAATCTATACGAGGTAGTTATTAGTTATATTGGATTTTGTTTGGTTATGCCATAAAATGTACCGAAAAACAGCATAATATTGCCTGATGCGCAAACGCGCCCTTAACGGGCTAGGTTAATTTACGTACAGTCACACATCGTTTACTTGGTTTAGCTAGGCAAAAAAAAAATTAAGTATTTTCTTTGTGATTGGACAAAAACCTGCAATCATGGTGTTAATGTTTTAAAGATAAATCGGTGTTGTAATAATATACGAGTACATTTAAGTATTATAAAAAAGTTTGATAAGCTTTTAAGACGATACAAATAAATAAATTAAATACTTGATATTTGTCGACAGGTAAAAAAAAAGTTGTTTGATATTATTTGTATTCCAGCATCACAAAGAAAAACTTGGAGAGAAAAAGGAAGTGAAAAAAAGAACCCCGTCAAGAAGTCCCGTCAAACTAGAGGAATTGCGAAGAAAATAAAGGGAATATCATTTTTTTTTAAACTGAAGGTAAAATCGTTGTATTTTCTTTTTTAATTGATCTCTTTAAGTTTTGTCTATCATATTTATAATATTTATTCAGTATAAAATGGTTTTTATTGTTATTTTATTCATAATTTGATGAAATAAAATAATTTTGGTGTTGGCTATATACTTAGTCTCGCCATAAATACCGTTACAGTTAAAAATAAGAAAGATATTACATTTGAATTTGGAATCTGTCATTTTTATACGATTGTTAATTGAGTTTTCTAATTTTGGCGCTAATACATTGTACAATATCTTGCTATATTAAAATGGAGTGGGGTGCACTAAGTTGGTATGGAGCCAAATGAAATTATATAATAAGTATTAGTCAAATGTTTGTGTACCGGGCTATTAATAAGTACAATGAGACCTCCTCAGTTTGTGACAGAAAAAGATCTGGCCGTCCACGTAGTGTTCGTACGAAAATGGTGGTCAAAGCAGTAAGGGAAAGAATTCGAAGAAATCCTGTCCGAAAGCAAAATATTTTATCTCGGGAGATGAAGATAGCACCCAGAACCCATGTCACGTATTTTAAAAGACGACTTAGGACTTGCAGCCTATAAGAGACGCACTGGTCATTTTTTAACTGATAATTTAAAAAAGAATAGGGTGGTAAAATCGAAGCAACTACTGAAGCGGTACGCAAAGGGAGGTCACAGAAAAAAATTGTTTACGGATGAGAAAATCTTTACAATTGAGCAACATTTTAACAAACAAAATACAAACAATACTATAAATAAAATACAATAAAATAAATGCAATATAACAAAACTCTAAGGAAGCTTCCCAATTAGTCGACAGAGTGCAACGTGGGCATTATCCGACTTCAGTGATGGTTTGGTAAGGAGTGACAGAGCCATATTTTTGTGAAAAAGGTATCAAAACATCGGCACAAGTGTATCAAGATACCATTCTTGAGAAGGTAGTTAAGCCCCTTAACAACACCATATTCAATAACCAAGTATGGTCCTTCCAACAAGACTCGGCGCTGGGTCATAAAGCTCGGTCCACGCAGTCTTGGTTGGAAGTGAACGTTTCGGACTTCATCAGAGCTGAAGACTGGCCGTCGTCTAGTCCCGATCTTAATCCGCTGGATTATGATTTATCGTCAGTTTTAGAGAGTACGGCTTGCTCTAAACGCCATGATAATTTGGAGTCCCTAAAACAATCCATACCATTGGCAGTGAAGAATTATCCCATGGAAAGAGTGTGTGCTTCTATTGATAACTGGCCTCAACGTTTAAAGGTCTGTATTGCAGCCAATGGAGACCACTTCGAATAAGATTTTTATATTTTAAATTGTTTTATATTTATGTATTAAACTAACACGCTGTAAAAGTAATAAATATTATTTGCAATAAAAAATAAAAACTTAGTGACAATATTTATGGCAAGACTAGGTATAAAATTTGGTGTCTTACCAATTCTGGCGTCAACAATAAATTAGAAACTTTCAAGATTAAATTTATTTTTCTTACATTTTATGTAACTGAATACGTATTTCTTGCATATACGAGTTAAATTATTAAAACATTCAGAAACAAAAAAAATCCACCAGAATTAGGTAATAAGTCATAGTCACCGACTTTTAGATCTGTCCATCGTTTTCTATCTTGCTAAGTACCTGGTACTTGTCGATAGGCCTACAGTGTCCTCTCATACCTATAAACACTGTAACTTGAAAATATTGTAAATACCATTTACTTTTAAAAGAGTAACCGTGGAGTTTCTTGCCGGCTCTTCTCCATAGGAAACGACCAATTGGAACCGTGCACCTAGCTTCTGACGTTTCATAAGTGCCCTTGTAGGTTTATGTGAAATAAAGTATTTTGAATTTGAATTTGAATTTGAGTTGTTGAAATTCGCCTACGTATTGTGCAAACCCTCCGAAGAATTTTCCACGCTACTAATATAGTATTTTTTTAAGTAAAAAAGGGGTCCCAAAGGTATCAGTAAAAGTAACCGACAGTAAAAAATAAAAGAAAAAAAAATTGGCCCAAAACATCGGCAAAAAATATTTTTAGTAATGGTAGCATCAATTTTTGTATGTTTAATTAGATTTTTATACGTTTTTGTTATTTGGGAACACAAACTAGGAAAGACAGGAAGGAAGTTAAGAAATTATATTTATTTTCAAAATAAATTCTATGTTGAAATAAGTTTTACAAACAATATGATTGAAGACGAAGTAAAGGTACCTACGTTTGTTTATTTATTGAGTTAAAGTTTAATAGAAAATCTAATTTTGGTAGATGGCTACTAACACGGGTCTTTTAGGCAATAGCATTTTTTTTGGTAATGATACCAGATCTTCTTAGCGTGCTGATTGCAATCTATATAGACTCGGCCTTTGGGACTTGGTTTACCGTTAACGAGCAGTTAGTGGGCTATCTGGTTGACGGTGACTTGAGTTGGCGGGACGGGTTGAGGACACTCACTGGTTAGCTTTCTCATAGTGCTCCAAGCCCTATTACTGTTAAGAGTCATGTTGATGTGAGTGTGTTGATCCTCATCTGTTTTCGCCTAATTTTGATAGCAGCACTTCCCTAGCTAGCGTGATTTCCTCTGAAATTCCGTTTATGATACCAGGTGTTTATGAGCTTCATGATAGTTTCTGTCCTGTTGGAAAACATAATTTGTGTAGTACGTATGTAGTAAAATAATTAAGTAGTTAGACACTTTTTTTTACCCACAATGGTGAAGCTCTTGGCCTGCATCTAATCTAAGGGTGAGTGATGATCAGGCCGAAGGTGGAATCGAGCTTCGCTCGGAATCCTCAACCACAGAGGAACTTTTATGTGTACCTCAAGACTCAATACTGGGTCCATTTTTGTTCTTAGTGTTTATCAATGACTTACCATTCTATTTAAAGGGTATCAGTGAAGTTTTACTGTTTGCAGATGATACAGACCTCTCTTATCTTTAAAGTACACAGGAATAGACAAGATATTGACGATGTAAACAGTATACTCTCAATAGTTTCGGATTATCTTACGACAAATAACCAAAGTCAAAAGTCAAATAATTTATTTCAATTAGGCACAAAAAAAGCACTTTTGAATATCAAAATTTACAAAAAATATTATTGATTCTAGTCGTCCCTTCCGAAAGGCAGTTTTCGAATGGAGAAGAATGGGCAAGAAACTCCACCGTTACTCTTTTAAATGTTTTCACAATATCTTGTATACATTAATTAAATAATGATATGTGAAGACGAGGCACCTAGAATGAGATTACTATATCACGATAGGTAAAAAGAATAATAAATGAAGGAATGACAGTTAAATTTATTATGTGATAGATGCATGGTGCTCACATATTTACAAACATTGTAAAATTATGCGATATTCCTAACTTTTTAACAAGTAATACTAAAAAGTCAGTGTGTGAGTTCAAGTTATCACAGAATGTAAAATCAATCAATCTGCCTAGCCTTTTCCCAACTATATTGGGGTCGGCTTCCAGTCTAACCGAATACCAGTATTTTACATGGAGCGACTGCCTATCTGACCTTCGCAACCCAGTAACTGGGTAATACGATACCCCTTGGTAAGACTGGTTGGCTGGTTGGTTCGGGCTTCTGACGACCCGTAACGACTGTCAAAGATCCACGAATGACAACCGGGACCAACGGCTTAGCGTGCTTTCCGAGGCACGGAGGAGTCTCGGTATGTAAAGATGGTCACCCATCCACAGACCAACCCCAGCAAGCGTAGCTTAACCTGACGGATCGACCCGTGCGGCAGTTACTACTTAGCCACGAGCTCCTCCGAGAATGTAAAATCAATGTTACAAAAAGTAATATTATACAATTCAATTATTTACTATATAAGTATAGACATAAAATTAACAAAATGACTAACTTAACTAAAACTATTGAAAAATTTAAATATAGCATCGAAAAGTTCATCCGCATCGCTGTCGACTGGTAATGTACCCAAGAGACTGGCCGCATTGCCACGTTGTATGGTAAAGCTTAGCCTCTGCCCAAGGTAACAACCAGCCCTTGGGTCACGAGATGTGTCAAATAGCCGTTTTGAGATATCATTGAAGAGGCCGTGAGCACTCGGACCCCACGGCCCGAGGGTTTCAACCTCAAACGGCTCGAAAATATGATTACCTGTAAGGTTATTATACTTACGCCGCTTGAGGTTTTCTGCAGCCGCAGCAGCAGCACCAGCACAGCACGCCGAGCCAGGAAGATGGGATGGCGCAAGAGTGTCAACACAGGTTGCATCCCACACTAAAAGCCTACCCACCTTCCATGGAGATAAAGCCATGCCGTCCGGTCTCTTGCCATCGTCGCGTGCCAAGCCATTGGGATCTAATAAAGCTGGAACGCCGGCGGTGACAAGAGCTCGTCGGATGCTGTCGTTAATGTTTGCGTGCCGTGCTAAGCGACCCGCACTTCGGCTGCAAGACAGGCCATGATGTCCAAGGCTGTTGACAACTTCGCCACAGTGACAGCGATGAGGAGAACAACAAGGAGCTCCTAGTCGTAGGGAAGCAGCGAGGCGGAAGGTAGTGTCGTCTGAAGTGCCTATGTTGGATTAGCAACCAGTTAGATTTTGTCTAGAAATCTAGTTCTCAATGCCAAGAAAACGAAATGTGTAAAGTTCGTTCTACCAAATGTTATGAATCTAGGACCCAACATCGTCTTAGATAAAAAGGTGCTTGAAACTGGAAACTCGGCAGTTCTTCTGGGCATAACAGTAAATACCAAACTTCAGTGGGACCCACATTTATCGAGCCTAGCGAGAAAGCTCAGTTTGGCCCCCTACGCCGCCGTCAAGAAAGTAAGACAATACACTGATGTTAATACAGCTTGGTGAGTCTATTCTCTATTTGCGTTATATCCTACGGTATTGTGCTGTGGGGCAAAGTTACAAAATATATTTTTCCTTCAAAAACGAGCTGATCACCTAGCTGGTGGTGCCAGACTTTGGTATCCTCACAGTGGCATCACAATTCATCTTCGCCAACATCTTATAAGTATATTAGGCAAAAAATAGGTTTATACACTAAAAACAGTAATATTCACAATATTAACACCAAAAATAAGGACAAATGACGAGCTCCATTTCACTGAATTCATAAGGTTCATAATTCATTTGTTGGGCTTGGTATAACCTTTTACAACAAGCTACCCTCTTCTTTGCTAGATTTGCCTTTTAGTGCGTTTAAAACTAAAGTAAAATCCCACCTTTGTTCAAAGGTATACTATTCTATCAACGACTACTATAATGAATAGTTGTGTTTACATTCTTTCTTCAGAATTAGCTTACCTACTGACAGGCTATATGCGTTTATATAATTGTTTATTTTATAAATTGATACATTTTAATGTTATTTTAATTTATTGTTGACATAATCTACTCATTACAATGTTTTTTTAATCATTTGTATTGCAATATGTGGTTAGCTAGCGACCTCGACAATTATTTATTTTACCTCGATGGTCCTAGTTTATCAATTATAACTTCTAGTTACAGCTCTATGTAAGCGGGCACGCCCTTTATGCCTGGAGGCTTTATTTTCTTTTTTTTAGATATTGTTTACGTTTAGTTATTTTTATTTCTGCTTGAGTTCTCGATGTTTTTGGTTGGTATATTGGCGTGTGCTAGCTGTCATATGGCTATTAATTTATAATTTAAATTTAATTTTGCGTAATGTAAATTATCTTAAAAATTATTGTATAGAATCATTTTTTTTCCCTAACTGAACAGACAGCTGTGCTGCTGGGGAGTTTGTTGCGCCACTTCTTCTTCCCAGCAAAAGCACTAGGAAGTGGTGAAGGGTGGGCGTTTTGGGGGACTGTCTTATGTAATTTTGACGTTCGAAAAGTGCTGATTCTCAGCCTAGTTTGAATAAATGACTTTTGAATTTGAATTTGAATTTTGATCATATTATTTTTTGCCTGAGCAACCGGCAGCAAGTTAGTTTTGATCCCTACTTGCGGTGTCGCGGATGGGGTTGCCTCCTTTCCCCAAATATGGCGAGGGGGGTAATGGCTGATCTTTCCGTTATACTCGTGTATGGGTGCTGCTTGTGGTGACTGGTCGTCTTGCTGATCATGGTTTCCTTTATTAACTTTCTGGTTACTGTTTATTTATTTTACCTCGTTGATCATAGTTTATCAATTATAACTTCCAGTTACAGCTATAAATCGTTTAAGCGGACACGCCGTGGAGGCTTTTATTTAGATATTAAGTTCTGTTTACGCTTAGTTTTTATTTTAACTCGCTGCGCCCTGCGGTTTCACCTGCATAAGTTTCGATCCCGTGGGAATATAGGGATAAAAAGTATTCTATGTGTTAATCCCGGTTATAAACTATCTGTGTGCCAAATTTTATCTAAATCCGTTTAGTAGTTCTAGCGTGAAGAAGACAAATATACATACTCACAAACTTTCGCCTTTATAATATGTATTAGTGTGATTTCTGCTTGAGTATAGTTCTCGATGTT
This sequence comes from Xanthia togata, assembly GCA_963853775.1. Classification (NCBI taxonomy): domain Eukaryota; kingdom Metazoa; phylum Arthropoda; class Insecta; order Lepidoptera; family Noctuidae; genus Xanthia; species Xanthia togata. The sequence goes on along the minus strand of OY970797.1, from coordinate 1,674,002 downwards.
TTTGGTCTGTATATTGGCGTGCTAGCTGACGTATGGCTAATCATTTATTTTTTTAAGCGGTATTTAAAGCCCAGAAGAGATGTATACGAGCCATAACTGGTATAAAATTGACTGACAGTTGCAGACCATTTTTCTTAAAATTAAATATTCTTACGCTACCATGTTTATATACAATGTGGATCTGGACTTACGACATTAAATTAAAACAAGCACAGTACTAGTCCATAGAAACATTTTAAAATACGAAGATTAGTAGTTAATGGAAAATTGAAAAATTGCAATTTTCAAACAAAATAAATAGCAGAATCAACTGCATAAAAAGTTAACACGCTTTATCTACAAAAAGTCACTAACCTGTTGCGCGGCCCGATGCGGGTCGCGGCGGAGGGCGGCGCCTGCGCTGCGGTGCGGGGCGTAGGTGGACGTGGGTAGGTAGGTAGGTACTTTAGTCAGAGAACAACAAATTAGCGGCGTAAACTCACTAAGTTGCGCGTTGTTAATTAAAAGATCACTGATTGAATAATTAATCACATAATATCACATCACAATCAGAATTTACATCAATAGTCAATTTTTTAAATTTTCAAGGTTTCCACCGTTGTTCATTATGCACAAGCGACATCGATACCTAATTAACTAACTAATATTAAACTAACACTGAACAATAAGTCACACTAAATCGTCTTTAATCACAAATAACAACTAATTTTTTTCACAAAATCACGACAATGCGCGCGCGGCTCGTCTCGTAATAAAAAAAGTAGCCGTGTGCGCTCCTCAAAGGGCGCCGCTATGCACTGACCCGAGTCCTGAGACTATTTGCCGAAAAAATTCCGCTCACACACACACATTCGCAATTGTCTATGCACCACTAATGCATAATTTGCGTAAGTAATATTTATTTTTCTTTCTAATTGTAGTATTATTTTGTGGGACTGGGCGGGGCGCCTCAGAATGGAATCGTATGACACCTTTCTCTGTCTCTCAAGCATATTGAGACGTAGAGGATAGAATCGTACGTTTTGCACAGGTTCTTGACCTTACAATGTTTACCTATTATTACGGACTCAGATCTACATCATGTTGAAAAATAAGAAAATGAAAAATAATTTCCTGTGGCTAAAGTATTCATTGGATTTGATTGATTTTTTGTATACGGGTAAAAAACATGACACTCTTTATATGGTTTTAAGGAATGTCAATCGTCCTGCTCCACATTGTATATTAGAAGTTATAATGTTCGTCAGGAAAAATAAAAACCTCTTTAATAAGGTTCATAGCAGAAGATACAAATTCAATATATGTTTACCAATGAATAAAACAGCATTGTTAAATAAAAGTATAATGTGTATGGCTCCACGCATATACAACCATTTACCAAACTCATTCTTGGAGATAAATGATGATAATATATTTAAAAAAAATATCAAAACACTGTTGCTAAAAAAAGCGTACTATTCTGTCACCGAATATTTACAGGATAAAATTGTGTAATACTTGTGTAAATAAATTTGTGTAAATTTGCATGCCTTATAGGTAGGATATGGCTAATGGCCACTATTGTTTGTTTACGACCTTTTATTTTGTACCCATATTCGCAAATTAATAAATGATTTGATTTGATTTGATTTATTTAAATTATGTTTTGCAATCTAAGAAGGACTTCTGAAAGTATTTTCATAGCTGTCAAATTGTCCAATTTGACAGCTATGAAAAATACTTTGGATAAAAAATCGGTTGCTTTAAAAAACGATTTTAGAGACAAATCGAATTATCGTACTTAGAGAGTTTGTAATCGACGTTTAATCTAAATTTCTTAAAACTGATTCTCGAAACATATATTATCGTTTTATTACACGTACATTTTTATATTGCCGCGAGTTCAGCTACAGCTATCCTTTATTTTAAATGGTTCCCAATGCGTACCAAAAATAAGTTCTTGCATTTACCAGTGCGCATTCCCATCCTCTTGACTTTCAAATAAACATATTTGACGAGGAAAGAAAGGGAAGACATCATGTTTATGTGACTCCAACAAAGGCCAAAAACTCCTGTTACATAAAAAGGTAAATGCATCAAAATTGTTTTCCTGGAATGCTTCCGTACACAACATCCGTCTGGTCGGACGATCCTCCCTTTTCAAAGAGGAATCGGGAACTCTACACTCTGTTCCTCCTACCCCTAATCAAACAAAAAGTTTGCCAGTAAACCTAAGCGTTGTCTTCAAAAAAGGTACGCTTAAAACTGGAGTCGCACCAGGTGGCGGCCGAACTCAAACTCAAACTCAAAGCATTTATTTCAATTAAACCATTTACAGGCACTTTTGAATTGTTAAGGAGTCAGTCAGTCAGAAATATGAAGCTAGTTGCCCATTCCAAAGCGTAGGTTCCTATGGAGAAGAACGGGCAAGAAACTCCACGGACACTCTTTAAAAAAAATTATGTTCTTACAAAATATTGTTTACATCATTCATGTTGAAATTATACATGTGAGAACAATGTAGAAAGACGTGTACGTAAAAAGCGTCCGTGATAAAAAATAAAAAATAAAACAATTCAAAAATTAAAATAAGCCGTGGCAGCTATGAGATGACCAGTCCCTACTGATGGCGCCCGTTCACGAACATGAAGCATGGATCAGCACCGTTTAGCTCAACCATTTTGAAGGGAACTCAACGATCCAACACACGCGCCACCACCAGCGAGACATTTGAGTGAGCATGACATACTCTTAGCCGCCAGGGCATATCAAGTCAATGAAAGACGTACCCAGTAAATGGTAGCTTTATAGAAGGTACATGGTCACAGTGCTCACGCATGTGCTATGCAATTATACAATAAAAAAAGAGATTGAAGTTATACAATTCAAAGATAGTTTTTGCAATCTTCAGCAATTCCAACAATATTTTTGAATGCTAATCAATTAGTTTATGCGCCCTTGTGGAGCTGGACCAGCGTTAAGCCAAGCATTTTTGTCAGCGATATAATCCCCAAGCTTATAATATGCCTGGCAGCATAGTGTGCATGCATGCATGCATGTGTGTGAACTAGCGACACGCAGGGTTACGGCATGATTTAAAATCTTTTCACACAACACCGAAAATAAGATAGGCAAAGGAGCCTATCCCGCTTCCTAACACACTTTACAATGCCGGTTAACATCAAATTATTATAAAAAAAAAACAAACGAATGCAATGACTAGAAACTAGTCTTTAATCAATTTAAAACAAACACAATTTGAAACAAAAATATACTTCCTCATTTAAATAACGATATTACATAACATTACAAAACGATGTTATCACAACAGCTGCTTGAGACGGAGTAAAGGGCGGGCACTTTTTTTTTTACTATGGCATCTCGTAGTTTACCACTATGATCGTGGCTGCTTATCCCGGCTTTCCTGTGGCTGCCTTAAGTTATTAACTTAAATCCTCCTGGCTTCTGCACCTGGCTGGAGCCAGAGCAAAAACTAAAGTTAATTAATACTAGACGAGCAATTAAAATTATTACTCTCGAATTATTTCTCGACGGCATGTAAAGCCAAGTCAGAGGCCCATGGGCGGCTTTAAAACTCCGACACCAGGTTAGTCACTGACCACACGAAAAGAAGAAGACTAGACGAGCGCTCGCTAAGGGCACCCCCTGTGGGGTACGAACCTCGGCTTAGGACGTCGTCTCTTGGGGGAGGACAGCAAGATGGGTCAGGCTGGATCAATGGCAGGTTATTATTTTTAGCTTGGGGATGTAAAGCTACAGGCTCAGCTTCGGCGCGGGCTGGTGCTTCATTGAGATAGGGTCGGGGGCGGGGCGGGCACTGGTCACACCTTGTTTTTATATGACCACCGCACGGTAGTTTTAAAATAACGTTTTATTGCGTAAAAATATTATTACCTATATAATATTAATATAAAAATATCCGTTTAACTTTCATATTAATATTATAATTAATGTGAAAGTTAAACGGATTTGGATTAAATTTGGCACACAGTAGTGAGAGAGAAAGATTATTTAAGGCCCAAAACGTTGCCTACGGATGAATATCACCAATGAAACTGAACGCGATCAGCACATCTAAACTGAGTAAAAGAGCTGTGTAGTTTTGATGTGCTGATCGCGTTCAGTTTCATTCGTGAAATCAGCCCTTAGAATTAGATCAATGATGGTCTATTTTAGCTACTTCCACAGTATTATGTCGTATGGCATTTTACTGTGGGGTCGGGCTGCTGAAATTGATTCCATCTTTGTTTTACAAAAAAGAGCTGTCAGAGCCATATATAATCGACGTCGTCGCGAATCTCTCAGGGAACTAATTAAAAAGATTACCTAATATTATGACGGTACCTACCTTGCCAATTCATTTATGCAAATATTATACATGTATGTGAGAAAAAATTTAAAACTGAGTAAAAGAGCTGTGTAGTTTTGATGTGCTGATCGCGTTCAGTTTCATTCGTGAAATCAGCCCTTAGAATTAGATCAATGATGGTCTATTTTAGCTACTTCCACAGTATTATGTCGTATGGCATTTTACTGTGGGGTCGGGCTGCTGAAATTGAATCCATCTTTGTTTTACAAAAAAGAGCTGTCAGAGCCATATATAATCGACGTCGTCGCGAATCTCTCAGGGAACTAATTAAAAAGATTACCTAATATTATGACGGTACCTTGCCAATTCATTTATGCAAATATTATACATGTATGTGAGAAAAAATTTACATCTTTTTAATAAATTAAGTGATAGTAAAAGTGAATAAGTATTAAAATTATGTTTAATACTAGAAATAAAGATAAAAAGATCAACAAATTTTCAGACTATCTAAAGTAAATACATATTTTATGGGGTACTGTGTTAAATGTTACAACAGAATACCTTGTGATATATTAGAATTAAATGAAATAAAAATTAAAAATCATATAAAAAGTACACTTTGTAAGCAAGCATTACAAATTAGAGGAATAAATCCAAGATAAAAATGCTTGGAAACATGCTGGTCCTGCTCCATAGGACAATTCAGAATCTAGACAAAATTGAACAGGTTGTTAATTTAATTGTATAATATTTATTTTTTACATTTTTTTTATTTTTTGTGATTACTTGAACTCACACACTGACTTATTATTAGTATTACTTATTATAATGTTAGAAATATAGTATAATTTTATAATGTTTGTAAGTATGTGAGCACCATGCATCTATCACATAATTAATTTATGTCATTCCTTCATTTTTCATTATTTTTACCTATCGTGGTATAGCAATCTTATTCTAGGTGCATTGTCTTCACATATAATTATATAATTAGTGTATACAAGATAATTATAATGTTTTTTTTGTTAAAGAGTAACGGTGGAGTTTCTTGCCCATTCTTCTCCATACGAAAACTACCTTTTGGAATGGGCGACTAGAATCAGTTATTATTATTTCTTGTAAAGTTTGACGTTCAAAAGTGCCTTATTTGTGCCTAATTTAAATAAATTATTTGACTTTTGACTTTGACAGGTCTATTATATTTCATTGTATGCTGCACCGATTGACGTCATCACGTCAACACTGGCAGTCGCTTAAAACCAGCGCTGGGGTTCTGTCTTGCATAGGGTCGCAGCATTATGCTGAGCGATGGCCGTTTTGCATGAATGTGACGCATATTTCCCCTAAACTTGTTTTTTTATTATTTTGTGTGCATCATGTCTTTCTTTCTTTCTTTTGGACTTAAGACAACAGAAATCTGTCAATCAGTATTTAAAGCCTTAAAGTTTGTGACATTACCAATTTAACATGCTTGTAAATACTAGAAGTAGCCATATTCGTTAGATCAAAGTAGCACTCATTTAGGGTAATGGTTGATCCGCTACTCGCATCCGATTCGAGTAGCAGAAAATGACGCGAGTCTTTTGAATTGACCTACCGCGGTTTCACTGCTATGATTTACCGGCGTCAAGTCAGACATCTTCGTGAAGAATATTTTTTCGGATATTTTAGTGTTAGAAACAGTAAATTTAATTCAATGTAACATTATGAACGCAAATAGCAAATAAATGCGTTTTTGTTTTGAAAAAAAAAAAAATGTCTATGAGTAATATTTAAATTAAGTAATTTTCTTTCCTCAGGTCTCTGCAGGCCTAATCTACACGTACTATGGTGAAGAAATCATACTACAGCTCATTCCAAAAAAAAATCTTATAACTCGAACGGTAGAGTTTCTTGTCCATGCTTCTCCATACGAAAACTACCTTTTGGAAGGGGCGACTAGAATCAATTATTATTACGAGTATTTTTATAGTAAAAGTGCCTTTTTTGTGCCTAATTGAAATAAATTATTTCTTTGACTTTGAATTTGAGTTCGACGGATCTGACCGTAATTTGCAAGTATGTTTACTAAAACTTTATTGAAGAAATTGATAATGAACTGAAGTATAAAATACACATGAATTTGAGCAAAAGAGTTGGACAATTGTATCCAAAATGGAACTCGAATCAAGTTATTAATTTGGGTGAAGTATTTAAGAAAGTACTTGTGAGTGAAGTTTCTGTATACTGTCAACTTTTACATATCTGTGTATTTTACTGTTCCGTTAGAAAAAAAATGATTCTATATACAATGTGGATCTGGACTAACGACATTAAATTAAAACGAGCACAGTACTAGTCCATAGAAACATTTTAAAATACGAAGATTAGTAGTTAATGGAAAATTGAAAAATTGCAATTTTCAAACAAAATAAATAGCAGAATCAACTGCATAAAAAGTAAACACGCTTTATCTACGAAAAGTCACTAACCTGTTGCGCGTCCCGATGCGGGTCGCGGCGGGGGGCGGCGCCTTCGCTGCGGTGCGAGGCGTAGGTGGACGTGGGTAGGTAGTTTAGTCGGAGAACAACAAATTAGCGGCATAAACTCACTAAGTTGCGCGTTGTTAATTAAAAGATCACTGATTGAATAATTAATCACATAATATCACATCACAATCGGAATTTACATCAATAGTCAAATTTATAAATTTTCCAGGTTTCCACCGTTGTTCATTATGCACAACCAACATCAATACCTAATTAACTAACTAATATTAAACTAACACTGAGCAAAAGTCACACTAAATCGTCTTTAATCACAAATAACAACTAAATTTTTTCACAAAATCACAACAATGCGCGCGCGGCTCGTCTCGTGATAAAAAAGTAGCCGTGTGCGCTCCTCAAAGGGCGCCGCTATGCACTGACTGTGACCGAGTGGTGCCGAGACTGCCAAAAAATTCCGCTCACACACACACTCGCAATTGTCTATGCACCACTAATGCATAATTTGCGTAAGTAATATTTCTTTTTCTTTCTACTGGGCGGGGTGCGTCAGAGTGGAATCGTATGACACCTTTCTCTGTCTCTCAAGCATATTGAGACGTAGAGGATAGAATCGTACGTTTTGCACAGGTTCTTGACCTTACAATGTTTACCTATTATTACGGACTCAGATCTACATCATGTTGAAAAATAAGAAAATGAAAAATATTTCCTGTGGCTAAAGTATTCATTGGATTTGATTGATTTTTTGTATACGGGTAAAAAACATGACACTCTTTATGTGGTTTTGAGGAATGTCAATCGTCCTGCTCCACATTGTATAGTACGCAAGATAATTTACATTACGCAAAACATAATTTAAATTATAAATTAATAGCCATATGACAACTAGCACACGCCAATATACCAACCAAAAATATCGAAAACTATAACTCAGGCAGAAAAAAAAAAACATCATCTCTGGCCTGACCAAGATAATGTCTGGATTTTAAAAGAGACTGTGACGTTTGAGTTTGTTTCGGCCTTTGTTTTCAGAGTAGTCAGATAGGAAACGCCGAACTCATAAAGCGTATTATTTATTTATTAACGTGACGTATAAATGTGATTCCATTATCCTATTATCAGAATAAACAATAATTCCATTTGATTTCATAAATTTTTAACATAATTTTCAGGAAACCTTTACACAAAAATTGGTGGGGAATAAAACATGAAGTTCTGAGTAAAGAAGCAGGAATAGGGGGCTGCATATTCTGCCACAGCCCTGGATCCATCGGTGGCAACACCAGAGAGAAAGTGCTTTAAAAATGGCTGTAGCCAGTTTAGAAGCCAAGGAATATTATATTATTTTATACAATAATAAGGAATCAAATACAAACAGTATTTTATTTCATATTAAATTTATTTAATCTATCTCAAAGTGTTATTACGAATGGGTGTTTGACTACAGTTAAACATATTAATGTGATAATTATTATTTTAAAGAGCTGTTTAAAAAAGACTGCTATTCGCTGTGACCAAAGGCTAAGCATTATTAACCAAGGTGGCAATAATGTCAGTTACACTCGCTTTAAAGACGAGGTATCATCTTCCTGATCATAATCCAACAGTAAAAGTAAAAGATACCTATAATACTAATCTCAAACAGCGTCTTATAATGCTAAATCCTAAATCTTATCTGTATGTTACAATAACATTATCTCACAATTAGTTAAACATAATTATATCATTTTAAAATAATATTAATGATTTGGAATATTGGTTACTAACATAATTATTAAGTATACTAACAAGAATATGGATCACTGTGTCTGAATTAAATAAATAAATAAAATAAATAATAATGCGTGTTTTCTTGCTCCATTTCTCTTTGTGTCTTTACTAATCCCACGTCGAAGCTAAGCCAGGAGTGATTGTGGCTCAGAAATTAATTCTGCAAAGATTTGGTTAGTCTTCCTTGTTCCTTTCCCCATTTTAAGTAAAGCGATTTTTTTCTTTTATTTATTTGAGCATTATTTTGAACATCGCCATTATTTACCTATATTTTAAACAGTCCCCCTGACTGTTTAAAATATATTAATGCGTTCAAACAAACAAACAAACTCTTCACCTTTATTAATTTTCTTTGAAATTTCTCGGGACCCTAGGGTCCCGGACCTTTGGAAGGCGTACGAGGGGCCGAAACCAACTCGCAGAGGCCCGTTAGACGTGTCTAATGAAACGAGGCACTAACCAACGATTATCCCTGTACGCACTAATCTAGTGCACCCAAGGACAACCCCCGGTTAGTGCAGGACTATTGCAAGATATGGAAACAATGATATTGGATTATGGGTTTGGGTGGCTAAGTGAACTGGCTATCTAGAACTATGGAAAGGCTATGGCCCCTGCCTGACCAATATCTTTTATAAAATAGACAGGTAAAATGGCAGGGGGTGACTTGCACACTCAATAATGGGCCCCCGAAAACGGTCGCTAGCACAAAGTGTCGAAGCGACAAGGGGGCAACATGTCCTGAGGTGCTTATAAGGAGTGGAGCGGTATTCCACGGCTATCAGGACAATCCCGGAAGTACGGTGAAGATCCCTACCAGCATCTTACTGGAATACTTCCTTCCTCCGAGCACATTTGCTCTTTCGAATCTCCACTCAAGCCGACCAATAAAGGCAAGAAAGAGGTGGGAGCTCTATTCCTCGTCAGTGTTCACTCCAGCCGGCCAATAAAGGCAAGCCAGAGATGAGGAACAACATTTCTCCCGGGAGATAGGGTCCGTGGGGTTGCTACTGCCCAACAGCTCGCCACATGCAGCCCTTTTTTTTTCTTTTTTTTTTGGGTGGGAAATCTTCAAATGACTCCTCCCGCTCTGGGTGGAGCGGGAGGGCGTGTCAGACTCTTACTGACTAAAACCCACCCGTGTTCACGGCCGTGGCCACGGTATCCCTTTCGGACTTTCCCGCAACCCCGGCAGGCAATGGTCTCATCGGACCCCTTCATTCGCTGACATCTCTTTGAGGCGCGCGTGGCACACAACGCGCCGTCGACCCGGGCTTGGTCTTTACCGGACGGCGAGCTACCCATTGCTCACCGTCCGCAAGCCCGCGCCTACGGTGGCCGGGAATCGGCAATCGATTCCCGACGCCCAGGGCGTCTCCTTCTGCGGCGGCTAGGGGCGTGAGGGCGCGAAATTTGCCTCTCCCTCACGCGCTCCGCCTCCTCCTTCGCGAGCATTACTGCTTCGCAGAAGGAGGTGACGGCCTCCCATGCCCTTTCGCTCCGTACCATGGCCTGGACCAGGGCCGGACGCGAGAGATCCCCGCCACCGATCGCCTCCACAAGGACACGGCGGTGCTCTGCCCAAGCCGGGCATACCTCCAACGTATGATCCACCGTGTCCTCCGGGCGATCCACGCCCGAGATGGGAGGAAACGCCCGGGTGTCATCACTATGACACCCGAGCGTTTCCTCCCGCCTTATCCGAAACAGGTACCTCCCGAAACAGCCGTGTCCGGTGAGGACCTGCGTCAGGTGGAAGGTGAGGACGCCGTGGCGCCTCTCCAGCCACTCCTAAAAGAGGGGACTTATCGCCGCAATAGTGGCGTGCCCAGCCACATGCTGCCCTACGTGTTGATTATTAATTTTATTATTATAAAGTATAGATTCAAACTATGCCAAAAAAAGTTCATGCCGCGAATACTGAAAAATCGATACTCGTGGTTTTTTTGTCCGTCGTGTAGATTATAAAAAAATAACGCATATGTATCTTTTTTTTTACGTTATCAAAAATTACGGCGATACATTGAGATAGAATGTGCCATGACGTCACGAGTATGTAGATTTTATACTTACTCACGACGTGGCGACCCCCAATCCCCAACTTTTTAACGCGTTTTATCTAAGTATTTTTTTTAAATTAATATGTATAAGCAAAAAATACGAGTCTAAAATTGTATGTTTATCTGAATGACAGACTAAATAGAATTTCTTTTTTTTTGACGCAGGCATCGTCCCTATTTTTCATTATTTTATTTATTTATTTATAGTTCATTAAAACGGCACAGGTCCAATTACATTAATTAACATAGAATTGAGAAAAATAAAATAATAATAATAAAAAAACATGTAGGTACAATACAATTCCATTCAATACGTGGATAAAATTATTATTAATTATTTGAGTAAATAGTTGAATTAATTAAATACGTCATATTGTCTCTCACAGAACAAGCACGCATTATCTTCTTCCATTCATCAGCAAACACATCACATTCAGGGTCGGCAGTCAGGAGGGCGCTTAGCATCCTTAGGGTTTGACATACTGGGGATTTGGCTCCAGCGACAGATCTAGATAGTGCTCTCTTGAACAGATTGTGAAGGCGGCTTTGACGGTGCCCAAGGTATTTTTCGGGCACAAATAGACGGCAGAAACGTCCGTGGAGCTCAGGGCAGTCAATCCGACCACTTAGGCCTCATTTACGGAGACGTGGGGCGTTGCGCGTCGCTTGCGGCGGGCGTGGCGTCTCGCGGCGCATCGTACGATTTTTCTGTTTATGGTTTCGGCGGCGCGTCAAGCGGCACTTATCATCGCACGCGTAAACACAAACGTATGGCAATCTAAGACGTTGCTCATAGAGATGCGGGACGGGAAGCGTGGCGGTGCCCGCCGCTGCACCCACGGTGACTTCTCAAGCGTTCACAAAGCACGCGGCGGGCAACGCTGCGGCGCACGCGGGATGGTGAATCAAACCGACCAGTTTGACTGGCAGAAAATTGCCGCTGCGTGCGCCGCTGCGATAAACGCCGCGTGAGACGCAGCGGTGCCAGCTGCGGGCTCGGCCGTAAAAAACGCTACATTTCAAGCAAACGCGTCTAAAATCGCTTCTCCGTAAACGCACTCATACAACGCCATATGTTTGAATTCAGTGCGGGCCGCGCCGCACAACGTGACGCGCGACGCCCCGCTTTTCCGTAAATGAGGTCTTAGGGTTTTACAGGCAACCGTGAGCTGATCAAAGCCCCTTCTAACCTCCAACGAATTGAAGCCTAATACCCCTAGTAAATAATTGCTTGGGTACATGAATGGGAAGAAATGGTACCGCCTTTGATACAAAAATCTCAGGAAGGTTTTCTGAACTTTCTCAAGCATCAGAGTCTGAGACGCAGTATGTGGATGCCAGACACAGGCGCTGGTCTTGAGTTTACTCCAAACCAAAGTGGTGTATAAAAGTTCAATAACACTGGGATTGCGAAAGTCACAAGCGTTCCTCAAGAGAAATCCCAGGCGCCGGAAAGATTCCATTGCAAGGGCAGACACGTGATCTCTTAATGTCAGGCTGCGGTCGAAAGTCACTCCCAAGTCCTTAACGCTGGTGACAAGAGTGACCACTGTACCTCCCAAACTATAATCGAATTTTATTGGTCTCGACCCTCGACCATATTATTATGTCATAACGTAGCATTTATTAATATGAAACAATAACTTGTTCACAATGCTCCACTCATAGACGGTTTCGATATCTTTTTGTAGGAGACTCACGCCCGAGCGAGTATAATAAGACTTCAACTCAAAGCAGCCATGCCGGACGAACTGTTTGCGATCCCGTAGGTAGTCGGCGAAGAAGTTAAAAAGGCCAGATGAGAAGCATGTAGCCCCCAATTTTCTCAATAGCACATCGTTGTCCATTTTATTGAACGCCTTCCGGAAATCAAAGTACAGTGTCGACAGTATCTGTCATCATATCCAGTAGCCTGGAATCCGGTGGCTGCCCACTGGATTCCAGGCTACTGGATATGATGTCAATATGAATCAATGTCTCAATTTCAATACTTGATTGTACAATTATTTAACTACACTTAATATCATCAAAATATCGATTCTCTCACCATAAACATATTTTCACAACAAATATTCATATGAAAATACTTTCCGTAAACGTATGTACTAAGTTAAAGTAAAATCGGAATCCTGTGATAATAAATATGATCCTGCCAACAAGGTATTCTCATTCGTACAAAGCTTTTTCAAATGGAAACCTGAACACAAGTAACGTTACAAGAGCAATCCTGACAGTTCAATTACCTTAAAGATTGGTAAACTAATGGCAGATTGGAACTAATTTGGAGATAGATCCAAATTAGTTTATTTTGACGTAATTCTAGAAGAATTTTCAATGATTTAAAAAGTCGTACTCACGAGGCTGGATTTCGTAGTTAAAACAAGCAATTGTTATAGTCATTTGTAGGTCCTTTCAATAAAAAATATATAAAAATAAGAAATAATTTCCTGTAAATAAATACCAAATCTTTAGATTTTGGAGAAAAACACGATGAGAATAACTAAATCAAAAAAGCTGGAAGAAGAAGGAAATCTCTTTGAAAATGCTAAGATTGTGTTTAATACTCATGTGGGTGTAAGAATTGCAAAAATACTACGAATGGGAATGTAAATGCTGCTTTTCTTTTGCTGAAAGAGGAAGTAAATCAGATTACTGTACTAATAGAGTTAAGCGGTTTATACATGTTTATACACTTGTTACACACGGAAGCTAATAGAGTGTACAGTTTTGTTCGAAATAAAATGTTGCTTTTCCATTTCTACCATTTTGCTAACATCCCAACATTTTGCAGTAATATATATATATATTTTTTTTTTCTAGAACACCTATCCTAATTTACATTAATAAAAAACACATTAACATTAATGTCGAGACATGTCGAGGGGCAAGTCTCCAGGCCACGATGATTTAAGTATTGAACACCTCAAGCATGCTGGTCATCATCTGTCCAGAGTCTTAGCGATGTTCTACTCCTTGTGTTTAGGGCATTCGTACCTGCCTGAGCGGATGATGAAAACTGTGGTGGTGCCAATTATTAAGAATAAAACCGGTGATATCAGCGATAAAAATAACTATAGGCCCATTTCATTGGCCACTGTTATTTCGAAAGTGCTTGACAGTTTGCTTAACACACAGCTGGATAAGTACTTGAATCTACATGATAACCAGTTTGGTTTCAAAGCTGGGCACTCTACAGAAACAGCTATATTGTGTTTAAAGCAGACTGTCAAGTACTACACTGAAAGAAGTACACCTGTCTTTGCTTGCTTCCTCGACTTGTCGAAGGCATTTGACTTGGTTTGCTATGATCTGCTGTGGCAAAAGCTGCAGCAAGCGTCAGTGCCAGACGAACTGATCCGTGTCTTCCAATACTGGTACAATAATCAGGTCAATGTTGTTCGATGGTCGGGGGCTTACTCGACTCCGTACAGGTTGGAGTGCGGCGTGAGGCAAGGGGGGCTAACCTCACCGAAGCTCTTCAACCTGTATGTTAATGCACTGATAGAGAGGCTCAGCAGCACGCATGTCGGTTGCCATATTGGAGGTGTGTGCCTAAACAATATCAGTTACGCAGACGACATGGTGCTGCTGAGCGCCTCTGTCTGTGGTGTGTCGAGACTGATTCGCATGTGTGAAAAGTATGCTGAACAACATGGTTTGCTGTATAATGCGAAAAAGAGCGAATGCATGGTCTTTCGGGCCAAGAGGAAGTGTCCAGATTACTTGCCGGCAATTAAGCTCAACGGATGCCCACTTAATAGAGTAAATACTTTTAAATATCTTGGACATTTATTAACCTCTGACCTGGAAGACGATGCAGACATTGAAAGGGAACGTAGGGCGCTGTCTGTTCGTGCGAATATGATAGCCCGCAGATTTGCTCGGTGTTCGAGGGGCGTCAAAATAGCCCTATTTAGGGCATTTTGTACGTCCTTTTATACCGGCAGTCTGTGGATGGATTACACGCAGAAACAGTACAGCGCTCTGCGTGTCCAGTACAATAACGCGTTCAGGGTACTCTTGGGGCTGCCTCGCTTCTGTAGCGCATCGGGGATGTTTGCCGAGGCGCGTGTGGATTGTTTCTACACAGTCATGCGCAAGCGGTGCACGTCCCTGGTGCGCAGGGTGCGGGCCAGCCGCAACAGTATCCTGAAGGCTTTTGCTGAACGTTTCGACTGTCAGTACGTGAACCACTGTTGCATGGTTCACGTACTGACTAATGTCAAGATATTATTTTAATTTGTTTTAATTTTATAATAATTTTTATTTTAATTGTGATGTTGATTTAAATTTTAATTTGTTTTCATTTTAATTTGATTTAGTTTTGTTCATATTTTAATTTTAATTTTAATTCTCATGCCGATTTTATTTGTGTTGATGTTTTTTATAATTTTTAATTCTGTTTAATTGTACCTATGATCCAAAGTTGATTGAAATAAATAAATAAATAAATAAATAAATTAATAATAAATTCAGTTTTCTTGTAATGACAATACAAAGCTTTACAACGAAACTTTTTAAGAATCCAAAACAAAAATATTTATTAGTTTTTCAACAGCTTCACTTAGGTACCTAGAAATCAGAAACTTGTAGGTAAATCGGGATTAACATCCCATGATTCCGTCAAACCATTCAAAAGAATTGGAAGAAACCAAAAGAAAAACCTTAAACATAAAGAAATCTCCATTAATCAGGATAATAGGATTTATTGGACATAATAGGATTTACTTATAAAAAAAAAGCTTAATCTGAAACAATAAGTACTTCTTTATGAAGAACATTTATTTAGATGTGATTGGATCAGGCATCTTCAGGGCACGCTCGATCCATCGTAGAACTAATCCATCGCTTTCCGTCAGACGAGATCGAGGTCAAGAGCAGGCCCATTCCGCAATAAACAAAAAAGTAAACGCTAAAAATTTTATGAAATTCTAGAAAGTGTTCGCTTTCTCGTTTCTTCGGCCCATTTTTTGCTGTCTAGGCTTATTTGCATGCCCTTAACAGGAAGTGAGAAGTCAGCGAATAATGATCGGGTTAAACCTTTGACTAGACTGAGGCGAATCCCGAGCCGCGTGTCATTTTTTGCGTAAATAAAAGTCGAATAAAAGAATTAGTAAAAGTCTAAATACCTATCTTGCCATAAATATAGTCACAAAGAAACAAAAAATATTGCAAATAATATTTCTTACTTTTACAGTGTGTTAGTTTAATACATAAATATAAAACAATTTAAAATATAAAAGCTTATTCGAAGTAGTCTCCATTGGCTGCAATACAGTCCTTTAAACGTTGAGGCCAGTTATCAATAGAAGCACACACTCTTTCCGTGGGAAAATGCTTCACTGCCAATCGTATGGATTGTTTTAGGGACTCCAAATTATCATGGCGTTTAGAGCAAGCCATACTCTCTAAAACTGACCATAAATCATAATCCAGCGGATTAAGATCGGGAGTTCGGGACTAGACGACGGCCAGTCTTCAGCTCTGATGAAGTCCGAAACGTTCACTTCCAACCAAGACTGCGTGGACCGAGCTTTATGACCCGGCCGGCGCCTTGTTGGAAGGACCATACTTGGTTATTGAATATGGTGTTGATAAGGGGCTTAACTACCTTCTCAGGAATGGTATCTTGATACAATTGTGCCGATGTTTTGATACCTTTTTCACAAAAATATGGCTCCTTCATAGCTAACACCCCACCAAACCATCACTGAAGTCGGATAATGCCCACGTTGCACTCTGTCGACTAATTGGGAAGCTTCCTTAGAGCTTTGAGCATAAATACGGTAATTTTGTTTGTTAAAATGTTGCTCAATTGTAAAGATATTCTCATCCGTAAACAAAATTTTTCTGTGACCTCCCTTTGTGTACCGCTTCAGTAGTTGTTTCGATTTTACCACCCTATTTTTTTTTTAATTATCAGTTAAACAATGACCAGTGCGTCTCTTATAGGCTACAAGTCCTAAGTCATCTTTTAAAATATGCGACATGGTTCTGGGTGCTATCTTCATCTCCCGAGATAAAATCTTTTGCTTTCGGACAGGATTTCTTCGAATTCTTTCCCTTACTGCTTTGACAACCTTTTTTGTACGAACACTACGTGGACAGCCAGATCTTTTTCTGTCACAAACAGAGGAGATCTCATTGTACCTATTAATAGCCCGGTACACAAACATTTGACTAATACCAAGCGTATGGAGAGTTTTAAAAATTGCATTTGGCTCCATACAAACTTTGTGTAATGCAATCACAGCGATTCGATTCTCTTTATCACCCCACTACATTTTAATATCGCAAAATATTGTACAATGTATTGGCGCCAAAATTAGAAAACTCAATGAACAATCGTCTAAAAATGACAGATTCCAAATTCAAACATAATATCTTTCTTATTTTTAAATGTAACAGTATTTATGGCCAGAATAAATAATAACAGCCGCACGGGTCGCTCTTCGATGTTAAAGTAATGCTTGCTGAGGTCAGTCCGTCAATGGGCGACCATCCATTAGATACCGAGATCCTTCTGAGCCTCGGAAATTACATTAAGTAGGTAGTTGTTTTCGGTTGTCAGTCGTATATCTTTGTCAGTTGTTACTGGCAGTCAGAAGCCCGAAAACATTTACAATTAATTATTATATATTTATTTTATTTTAATCAGATATATATCTCATTGTATGCAGCTGCTATGCTGCACCGGCACCGGCTGTTAATTTTGACAATTTTACATATTTTTTTTTTTCAGTACAGCAGTTTTAATTTTTTATTTGTCAATTATTATTGTCATATACATAAAATGATGATAAGAACCGCATCAAAATCCGTTTCGTTTCGTAATTTAGAAGTACAAAGCAGTCACACGACACGATTTTGCTTTGAAGGTTTTTTTTATTTTATTTTAATGTTATTATGACACAGATATTGGGTAGACATTTATTTATTTTAGTTTCTCATTCACAAAACACCGCACACACATGTATGTCACAACATTTTATTTGCTTTTGTGAGCTTTTCATAATATTATCCCATCTTTTACTGCTTTTAATTTATTCACACTTGATGTGTCCGTTTTTAATAAATTAACCGCAGCAGGTTGCAGTCTAACTGGATGCACCCTAATTGGTAACACGATACCCCTTGATAATACTTTTAGTCAGAAGTTCGGGCTTCTGACTACCCTTATCTGCTATCAAACATCTAAAAATGACAGCCGGGTCCAACGGCTTGACGTGTTTTCTGAGGCATGAAGAGCTAACATATGGGTATGTAATAGATGGTCGAACACACGAACCGACCCCTGTGGATGTTATTATGTGTAACCTCGACCCCTCGCAATAATCAATAATAATTAGTGTTTATTATATTCATGATTGATTATAATTCCAATGTACAGACACACAGAACTATAGGTATATATAATAAATCCCTTCGTGTACCAATCTGGTTCCATATGAAATCTCAATAGATTTGAAAACAGTATTCACTGAACAATTACTAAGAGCATTCATAAGAGGCTTTATTTTAGACCTTAATGTGTGGAGCATGATTAGGGAGATACAGAAATCATAAGGTTTATGTGTAGGTATTACAGAGGGAATTACATTGTCTAATGGAAGAATAATTATAATATTTTGTTTTGCTTATATTTATTTTTTTCAAGCATGTGTACACATATAAGAATCAAAACGTGCATGCAGGGCGTGCACGGGCGTGCATTAATTTATTTAAATTTAATAATCAAAGCATAACATAATCAGCATATAACATTCCCACTGCTGGGTATAGCAGGCGTCTTCTCTGTGAGAAGAACTGGGCCGTAATCCACCACGCGGGCCCAGACTAATGAATAATAATAAAAAATGTTGCCTTTAAAAGCTCCTTCTAGGTGCTTCTAGGGGGCAACCACTGTTAGGTTAGAATTTTATAAAATTCCTTAAGGGATGCGCTAAGGTAACCCGCGAAATTAAAATTTTCATACGATTTTTGGAATTTGCAGGTCAGTGTCAGGTTATATGTTGATTAAAATATGATTCGCGACCGTAACCAATATGGGTTACAAAATTATAATCATAAGAACCAGCAATACAACTCCTGTTAAATGTCATGATTTCATGAAATAGTCATTCAATAGGGAAATATGCACTTAGAGAATTGTGTTCATAATTTGTATGATTAAAATTCTATAAATAAATATTTTCTACGGCCGCGAATCATATTTAGATCAACATACAACCTGATATTGAGCTGCAAATTTCTATAAACGTAAGAAAATTTTAATTCTGCGGTCTACCCTGACGCTTTCGCCTTAACAGTAAATTGTTTCATTACTGTTAGTTTCTTCAAGCATGAAAAGCTTAGCTAATAAAACCACAAAAGCAAAGCTGAAATAAAAACAAAGTGACTATTCCTATTTCAATTATTCACGAAAACATTTATCTTCCCTTCAGCCGCAGAGACCGTACGACATTAAATAGAAAACGGGGTCAGCTGTTAAAAAAAAATTGTTGTCCGCTAGAATTTATTTTATCTACGTAGTTATGTCCCACAGGCTTAGATAATGACGTGGTTACAAATTGCACCCTCTGCCTGCGTCAGGGGGAGATAGACATTGAAATATGTTGTGGGTTCCGTAGGAGAATTATAATAAATGGTTACGTAACCCACCAGGATATATTATTTATTATTATTATTTATTTATTTCAATCAACTTTGGATCATAGGTACAATTAAACAGAATTAACAATTAATAAAATCGGCATGACAATTAAAATTAAAATCACAATTAAAATGAAAACAAATTAAAATTAAAATCAATATCACAATTAAAATTAAAATTATTATAAAATTAAAACAAATTAAAATAATATCTTGACATTAGTCAGTACGTGAACCATGCAACAGTGGTTCACGTACTGACAGTCAAAACGTTCAGCGAAAGCCTTCAGGATACTGTTGCGGCTGGCCCGCACCCTGCGCACCAGGGACGTGCACCGCTTGCGCATGACTGTGTAGAAACAATCCACACGCGCCTCGGCAAACATCCCCGATGCGCTACAGAAGCGAGGCAGCCCCAAGAGTACCCTGAACGCGTTATTGTATTGGACACGCAGAGCGCTGTACTGTTTCTGCGTGTAATCCATCCACAGACTGCCGGTATAAAAGGACGTACAAAATGCCCTAAATAGGGCTATTTTGACGCCCCTCGAACACCGAGCAAATCTGCGGGCTATCATATTCGCACGAACAGACAGCGCCCTGCGTTCCCTTTCAATGTCTGCATCGTCTTCCAGGTCAGAGGTTAATAAATGTCCAAGGTATTTAAAAGTATTTACTCTATTAAGTGGGCATCCGTTTAGCTTAATTGCCGGCAAGTAATCTGGACACTTCCTCTTGGCCCGAAAGACCATGCATTCGCTCTTTTTCGCATTATACAGCAAACCATGTTCCTCAGCATACTTTTCACAGATGCGAATCAGTCTCGACACACCACAGACAGAGGCGCTCAGCAGCACCATGTCGTCTGCGTAACTGATATTGTTTAGGCACACACCTCCAATATGGCAACCGACATGCGTGCTGCTGAGCCTCTCTATCAGTGCATTAACATACAGGTTGAAGAGCTTCGGTGAGGTTAGCCCCCCTTGCCTCACGCCGCACTCCAACCTGTACGGAGTCGAGTAAGCCCCCGACCATCGAACAACATTGACTTGATTATTGTACCAGTATTGGAAGACACGGATCAGTTCGTCTGGCACTGACGCTTGCTGCAGTTTTTGCCACAGCAGATCATAGCAAACCAAGTCAAATGCCTTCGACAAGTCGAGGAAGCAAGCAAAGACAGGTGTACTTCTTTCAGTGTAGTACTTGACAGTCTGCTTTAAACACAATATAGCTGTTTCTGTAGAGTGAAACCAAACTGGTTATCATGTAGATTCAAGTACTTATCCAGCTGTGTGTTAAGCAAACTGTCAAGCACTTTCGAAATAACAGTGGCCAATGAAATGGGCCTATAGTTATTTTTATCGCTGATATCACCGGTTTTATTCTTAATAATTGGCACCACCACAGTTTTCATCATCCGCTCAGGCAGGTACGAATGCCCTAAACACAAGGAGTAGAACATCGCTAAGACTCTGGACAGATGATGACCAGCATGCTTGAGGTGTTCAATACTTAAATCATCATGGCCTGGAGACTTGCCCCTCGACATAGACATAATGACATGTCTTACCTCCTTTGCCGCAAACCGGACACTGTACTCCTGACCATTACAACCATCACTGCCTGTAAACTGTGACGGTCCCAACGGTGACGACACAGCGAAGTGCTGCCTAAATAGTTCGGCAATCCCCGTGACATCAGTAGCACCGCTGACACCCACCGGCAAGCCCGTCCTACTATTGAGTTTATCGGTAGATTTCCAAAAACTGCGAAAGTCGCCCTTAGAATGATGCGACGCCAACATGTCCATTTTAATTTGGTCACTATTTATAAATATACCGGAACTATATTTATAGATAAGAGATTAAGCATATCAAAGAATAAATAAATAAAAACATTGTGCAAGTATTACGTAATTATGATATTAAGCAACAAAAGACCGCTGCGCTTTGACGCATGGTTTTTGTGGCAATAATTTCACCAAAACCATGCGTCAGCAACTAAGGATAGTTACTCAATATATTTTTATGTAAAACTTAGGTATTATCATTTACTTTGGCATTTCTTTAGTTTGTACTCACCAAAAGTTTTTTTTTCAGCTGGAACTCCATACTGGTTCTGTAGCAGTACACTTTGAAACTTATATTATAAGTGAGCAATTCCACTGTCACGGACAGATACCTGACCCTTGTATAAAATACACTGAAGTGGCTTGATGAAGTTACTTACTACTTATGTAGGTAGATAGGTACGAATAGAATAAAAATAAGGGGTGGACCGGTTGAAAATGGATGTTTTTTTTTTAATCTATGTCAAAATTCAAAATTCAAAAGTCATTTATTCAAACTAGGCTGAGAATCAGCACTTTTCGAACGTCAAAATTACATAAGACAGTCCCCCAAAACGCCCACCCTTCACCACTTCCTAGTGCTTTTGCTGGGAAGAAGAAGTGGCGCAACAAACTCCCCAGCAGCACAGCTGTCTGTTCAGTTAGAAAATAAAATAAAAAATGATTCTATACAACAGTATGCAAGACAATTTACAATATGCTAAAAATAATTTAAATTAAATAGCTATAATTAATAGCCATATGACAGCTAGCACACGCCAATATACCAACCAAAAG
This sequence comes from Xanthia togata, assembly GCA_963853775.1. Classification (NCBI taxonomy): domain Eukaryota; kingdom Metazoa; phylum Arthropoda; class Insecta; order Lepidoptera; family Noctuidae; genus Xanthia; species Xanthia togata. Next base: position 1,652,087 of record OY970797.1, on the reverse strand, counting down.
CATCGAGAACTATACTCAAGCAGAAATAAAAATAACTAAAAGTAAACAATATCTAAAAAAAAAAGAAAAAGCCTCCAGGCATAAAGGGCGTGCCCGCTTATATATAGCTGTAACTAGAAGTTACAATTGATAAACTAGGACCATCGAGGTAAAATAAATAATTGTCGAGGTCGCTAGCTAACCACATATTGCAATACAACTCATAAAAAAAACATTGTAATGAGTAGATTATGTCAGCACTAAATTAAAATAAATTTACTTATAAAGTAAAATTATAAACAATTATATAAACTCATATAACCTGTCAGTAGGTATACTAATTCTGGAGAAAGAACATTTAAACATTGTCTTGAGTTAATCACAGCGACCATCTATTCTTATCATTTAAGTAGTCGTTGATAGAATAGTATGCCTTTGAACAAAGGTTGGACTTTAATTATTTTAGTTTTAAACGCATTAAAAGGCAAGTCTAGCAAAGAAGAGGGTAGCTTGTTATAAAAGGTTATACCAAGCCCAACAAATGAGTTATGAACCTTATGAAGCCGGTGAAAGGGAGCACGTAGTTTATCCTTACTTCTTGTGTTAACATTGTGAATATCACTGTTTTTAGTGTATAAGTGTATATTTTGCCTAATATGTAAGATGTTGGCGAAGATGAATTGTGATGCCACTGTGAGAATACTGATATCTTTGAAAAAATCTCTCAGAGAAACTCTGGCACCTAGCTGGTAAATTGCTCGAATAGCTCGTTTTTGGAGGACAAATATATTTTGAATATCTGCAGCTTTGCCCCACAGCAGAATACCATAGGACATAACGCTATGAAAATAACTAAAATAGACTAACCGAGCCGTATCAACGTCAGTGTATTGTCTTACTTTTCTGACGGCGTAGGCGGCCGAACTGAGCCTTCCCGCTAGGCTCGATATATGTTGGCCCCACTGAAGTTTGGCATCTACTGTTATGCCCAGAAAAACTGCCGAGTTTACAGTTTCAAGCACCTCTTTATCTAAGACGATGTTGGGTCCTAGGTTTCTAACATTTGGAAGGGCAAACTTTACACATTTCGTTTTCTTGGCATTGAGAACTAGGTTATTTGTCGTAAACCAATCCGTAACCATTGATAGTGCACTGTTTACATCGTCAAAGTCTTGTCTATTCCTGTCTACTTTAAAAATAAGAGAGGTATCATCTGCAAACAGTACAACTTCACAGATACCCTTTAAATAGAATGGTAAGTCATTGATATATACTAAGAACAAGAATGGACCCAGTATTGAGCCTTGAGGTACACCTAACTGAACTGGTAGCCCGGAAGATTTTACACCATCAACATCTACACATTGCGACCTATTATTTAAATATGAATTTAAAACGTTGAGAGCTTCGTTTAGCACACCATAATGACGCAGTTTACGCAAAAGCGTGTCATGGTGCACGCAATCAAAGGCTTTGGAGAGATCACAGAAAACTCCAATAGCATTTTGAGAGTTCTCCCATGCGTTAAATATGTGTTTCAGGAGAGCAACACCCGCATCTGTAGTCGAACGACCCTTTGTAAAGCCATATTGTTCACTATGAAGGAGGCTATTTAAATTAAAATGTCTTAGCAACTGCTTGAGTATTAACTTTTCAAATATTTTGCTGAATGCTGGTAAAATAGAAATAGGCCTGAAATTGCCAACGTCATTTTTATTACCTGATTTAAATAATGGTATGACTTTACTACTCTTCATGAGATCAGGAAAAGTTCCTAAATCAACACATTTATTAAAAGTAACAGCTAGATAGGGGGCTACGATGTCTATTATATTACTCAAAAGTTTAATGGAGATTCCCCAGTAATCACCAGTGTTTTTAGACTTGAGTGTGTTGAAAACATTAACTACATCACGAGGCGTTACATGTTCGAAGCTAAATAAGCGACTACTTTTAGACACACTACTAAACAAAAGGTTTTCAGCTTTAGATGGGGACGAATTTAAGGAGCGAGTCGTAGTTATAGGTATGTTGGCAAAAAACTCATTAAACGCCTCAGCTACGTCAGCTGCTTTAGTAACTAATTTATTATCGACCATAATCTCAAGTTGTTTATCTTGCTTAACCGATTTACCCGTTTCATTGTTAATAATTTTCCAAGTGGTTTTTACTTTATTATTGGAATTTTTTATTGTATCGCTTAAAAATTTAGATTTAGCAAAAACACTAACCTTTTTAAATAATTTTGAATAATTTTTGACATACTCTAGGAAAGGAGTATCAAATCTATATTTTTTCAAACCATATAACTCGTATAGTCTCGCTCTACTTTTATAAATACCCGGAGTGGCCCATTGATTAAAGCCAACGGAGGTGCCATTAATGTCAATAGTTTTAGTCTTGAAAGTAGATTGGTACTCTTTTTGCACAACATCAAAAAGGGCTGCATACATTTCATTAGGATTCTCGTGTTCTATTATAGATGGTGTTATTCTATGAGCTATATTATTTTTAAATTTATTGCAACGACTAGCTGTATATGGCCTACATTCTATTTTATGCGGCTTTTTATGTAATGGCATGGGGAAACTAGCTAATAAACCACAGTGGTCAGACGTTAAGTCACTTAACACTAATTTATTTTTGGCATCACAATCACTAAATATATTATCAAGACAAGTTGACGAAGATGCCGTGATCCTAGTAGCTTCAAAAAACAAGTTAATTAAATTATAAGACCTAAACAGATTAAGAAGTCTAATACTTAATGGAGTAACATCTAAAATATTAATATTAAAATCTCCACATAAAATTATACTTTTATTACTTGATTTTAACCTATTGAGCGAATCCTCCATTACCGATTCAAAACTAATAAAATCACCAGAGGGGGGACGATAAACGCAAATTATAATGTATCGCTCGAGTTCAACACAAGACAACTCAATAGTGCGCTCGATGGAAAGATTAACTAAATCTAAACGTTGTTTACATTTCAACTTGTTTGAAACAAGAACCAAAGATCCACCGCGAATGGCGCTTTTTCTTACAAACGCACTTTGTACAGTAAAATTATCATCATTAATAAACACCACTTCATGTTCTTTCAACCAGTGTTCAGTCAAACATAACACCTGAACATCATAGTTCTCCATAAATAAACTTAATTCTAGCTCTTTGCCGGACAAACCCTGCATATTTTGATGAACAACGTTCAATATATACGGCTCATCCGTTGTCGCTCCTAATAGTTTAAGCTACTAGGCGTATCAAAAGTAGTGTTAGTACCACTACTAACAGTAATCGATGGTACACTACAGGTACCAGTGTCACTGTGTATATTGTGTCACTGTGTATATGTATTGGGATCAAAATTTCTCAATAAAATAAGGACAGTCTCCTGAGACCGTTTTCCTTTACCTTCATCGGTTATGGTCCCTGCCCTTACTGCCCCATCTCAAAAATCCACCCTGTTTAAGAACTCCACGAATCTGGAATGTCTAACCGAAGTAAAATGTTTCGGTATTTGGATTCAGATGACGAATATAACAATGTTTTTACTAGTACTTTTCTGTTCTAGATAAAATATTTGTCTCAAATTACAAAATAAATACTGGCACTAGTCGCAAACTATCAGTGCCTATTTCGTAAATAAAGAGGACATTTTTAAAAGCGTACTCCCCTGAAATTTTTATGACGATAAAATTATGTAGATATTGAATATAAAAACAAAATAATTTGTAATTCTCCGAAACAAGTGCTGACTTACGAAAAATATTATAGGCACATAAAGTCCTACTCCACGTTTAGGCTGCCTGTCCATTGACGCGGAGCGAGGCAGCGCGGAGCGGAGCGAGGGAGTAATGTGGAGCAGAGTTGCAGACTGTGTCTATCCATTAACGCGGAGCGAGGTAGTGTGGAGCGGATGCGGACTGTGTGGAGAAGCCCAGTTCACGCGACGAGTTGTTTGAGCGGGCCCGCGTCCTTGTGTTTTCCGTTTCCCCGCTCCGCTTCCCCACTCCGCTTCTCGGATTTGGATGTTTTTTTAAAAATTTGTTTGCATATCCCTGTCCACTGAAGCAAAACGGAGATTTTGTGCAATTCCATTGGTTAATATTGGCACAGCTCCGCTCCGCTCCTCTCCTCTCCGCTCCAGTGGACAGTCAGACTTACACCGCGGTTTATTTCATACGTACTAAATAATAGTTTCGTTTATCGTTTACACTTGTAAGGACTGGTTTTATACAAAACGTGTCAAGAATGTCAAAACCTCCCCACATACTTCAACTTAATGAGAAGAAATTCAAATCTTGTATAAAACGCACACTATGTAGGCAGGCATATTATAAGTTGGGGGATTACATCACTGATAAAAATGCTTGGCTCATTGCTGGTCCTGCTCCACAACTAATTGACATACACACTGATTAACATTTTGAAAATACTGTTGGAGCTGCTGAAGATTGTAAGACCATTTTTGTATTGTATAAACTCAATTTCCTTTGTATTATATAATTGCATAGCACAGGTGTGAGTACTATGTACTAAAGAGCTAACATTTACCGGGTAATTTGTAGTATTTCATTGACTTGAATGTGCCCTGGCGGCTGTGAGTATGTCATGCTCACTCAAATGTCTCGCTGATGGTGTCGTGTGTGTTGGATCATTTAGCTCCCTTCAAAATGGTTGAGCTGAATGGTGCTGATCCATGCGTCATGTTCGTGAACGGGCGCCGTCAGTTGGGACTGGTCATCTCTTAGCTGCCATGGCTTATTTTAATTTATTTTAAGTTTTTGAATGATTCTTTTTTTTCTTCTTTTTTATTACGGACGCTTTCACGAACGTGCACGTCTTATTACATTGTTCTCTCATGCATAATTTCAAAATGAATGATTTAACCAATTTTTTGTATAATTTTTTTTATATAAAAGAGTGTCCGTGGAGTTTCTTGCCCGTTCTTCTCCATAGGTACCTACTACGCTTTGGAATGGGCAAGTAGCTTCATATTTTTGACTGACCGACCCCTTGACAGTTCAAAAGTTCCGACGGCCGGCTCCCTTCCTTTTCGGATCGGTTGTCATTTCAAAGATTTAACATTGTGATTCTAGAACATAAAAGAATAATAATTTATAACAAGGTCTAATACGTATACAACCTAACCTACCGGCAGCTCTAGCAATAAATTAAAAATAAAACCTAGGCTTGTCATTATCTGACATTACAAAAGGTAAAAAAACATTCGGAGAGCACTAGAAAATCTAAATAGCTCTAAATATAGAGGCCTAGGAATGCTTAAACTACAGACAATGGCCATGCAGATAATTGGAGAGAACATATAATATCTAATTAAAATAGCCAAAACGTAAGTAAAAAAATACGAACATTACAATGGGACCTGGCGAAGAACATTAGGCTACTTTCCATCCTGCTATGGATATTTGTAAAAAAAGTAATTAAATATGATACCTATAGATACAGACAAAGTTTCGTGCATCAGCTAATATCATATGAATATACAACCACAACCTCAGCCTCAGTGCTTAACGGGATCCCTCTATCTGGCAGAATCTTGATGCTGCGAAATTTATTTGGCATAACACACTTGGCATAATCTTCTTTAAACGAATATTTTAAAGGCATACATTTTTTTAATATAATGATTGTTTGGCAGAATGTTTATATGTCCGAATTTACAATGGCAGAATTTTATTTGGAATAATTTTACTAGGCTTATTGCCGTTTCTATAAAATATAATTATAAATCTTAAATTGAACTATAATATTATCTTAAAAAGTCAATATTTTGTGCTACAAAAGTTAGTAAGAGAAACGAATCGTTGTAAAACCGACTCTACGTAGTCTTGTCTGCCCTAGCCCTTTTTTTTGGGTGGGAAATCATCAAATGACGTCTCCCGCTCTGGGTGGAGCGGGAGGGCGTGTCAGACTCTTACTGACTAAAACCCACCCGTGTTCCTTCTCTTGCCTGTGCAATGCCAGGGGGCCACGGTATTCTTTTCGGACTTTCCCGCAACCCCGGCAGGCAATGGTCTCATCGGACCCCTTCACTCGCTGACACTCTTTGAGGCGCGCGTGGAACACAACGCGCCGTCGACCCGGGCTTGGTCCTTACCGGACGGCGAGCTACCCATTGCTCAACGTCCGCAAGCCCGCGCCTACGGTGGCCGGGAATCCGCGATCGATTCCCGACGCCCAGGGCGTCTCCTCCTGCGGCGGCTAGGGGCGTAAGGGCGCGAAATTTGCCTCTCCCTCACGCGCTCCGCCTCCTCCTTCGCGAGCATTACTGCTTCGCAGAAGGAGGTGACGGCCTCCCATGCTTTCTCGCTCCGTACCATGGCCTGGACCAGGGCCGGACGCGAGAGATCCCCGCCACCGATCGCCTCCACGAGGACACGGCGGTGCTCTGCCCAAGCCGGGCATACCTCCACCGTATGCTCCACCGTGTCCTCCGGGCGATCCACGCAGTGATGACACCCGGGCGTTTCCTCCCGCCTTATCCGAAACAGGTACCTCCCGAAACAGCCGTGTCCGGTGAGGACCTGCGTCAGGCGGAAGGTGAGGACGCCGTGGCGCCTCTCCAGCCACTCCTCAAAGAGGGGACTTATCGCCGCAATAGTGGCGTGCCCAGCACTGGGTTGCGACAATCGCACTCTCCATGACGCCATGATATCCCGTCGGAGCTCTGTCCGCTGTGCCGCGATTTCTTGCGGCATCGGAGTCAAGCCCCGGCGTTTCGCCTCCCCGCGCCACTCCCAAATATGCGCGAGGACTTTTGCCTCCAGATCCCATGGCGGCAATCCGGCAAGGAGGCTCGCCGCCTCACCGGAGACCGTGCGGTATCTCCGGACCAGCCGGGTGGCCATGACCCTCTGGGACGCGTTCAACCGGCGGGCAGGCCGCCGCCTCAACGAATGCGCCCACACCGGTGGTCTGCCCTACCTCTAGAGTGTAATTTAAAATCGCGTAAGCGCGGAGGTGCGAGGCGGCCCGCGAGCTGAGGAGAAGGTGGTGAGCGTTTAACACATCTGCGACGATAAGTTCGCGTGGGACTGCCGGAACCCCGCAGCGCCGGAGCCGTGACAGAAACCTTGCATGCTCGCTTGCATGCTGCATGCTTGCTGCATGCCTGGCGTATGCTTGCTTGCATGTTTGCATGTTTGTGTGAACTTTTTCGCGATATGATGGTTCTGCTTTTTAATTATTATTCCGAATATGAAATTTATGCCTAAAATAGATTCTGACTTTCAAAATTATGTGTTTTGAATTATGATAAATGAGTGTATGGATACCGATTTTCTGCGAAATGAAGTTTATGCAATCCGCTGTTATGCGAAATAATATTATGACATAAAAAGTTCTGCTATAACGGTTACAATAGCAACATAACAAATTAAAATAGTTGTTTTATGATAATTTAAAGTGCAGAACTAAGTTCAGACACAGTAAATAACTTTGCAGCGTGTGGGTGGTTAGATAGATTCTGTAACGGCTTTGTTTTGAAAGGTGCTGCCAAATGTCTATTAGTATACAGTCACAAGTTTATTATATAACTTACACTTACGCAATATTCAAAAGTGATTTGCTCCTAAAGTATTCATATTTTACGAGTTCATCTGTCACTAACGAGACACAATAGAATTTCTATTGTTATTGCCTTCTGAAACCAAATTGACAGTTAAGATTGTAAATAAGGTACAATTTTCCATCTTACTGGTGCATGTTTGCCTACACATCTGTCTTCCCTGTAAACTTGATTTCCCTGTAAACCTTTTTCCCTGACAATTGAAACTCGTAGAAAACAGCTCACCCATTTCCCATTACGACATCAGTGTTACAAATATAGTTCCTATTATTAAAACACTTCCTCTCACCTTAAACATCTGGGGGCACGGCAGTGCTCCCGCCAAGTCGAGCAAAAATAAGCGGCACCGCATTGTGTCACCCTATGTAAAATTTCTAAATTTATGTCTGTCATTTTTATGGTGTACAATAAACTAATGTACTATCTATCTATCTAATAAATACCCTATTGTGAATAAAAAATCAAATCAAATCTTTTTATTGTGGGCATAGGTTGTACAGACATATGTTAGTTAAATTACATTATATAATAAGTAATTATGTCTTAGGTGTCACATAAAAAGCAAATGTTACAAAATAACAATAAGGTGTATGGTGACTGATTGTAGTAGGTACTGTTTGTGTGTTTATTATTAAGAAAATCTTGGATCTTGGTGATAGGTCTTGTCTCATAAAACAAGAGATTTTATTTCACGAGATACTATACGTTTTTGAATTTTGCATAATTGTAAGGTGTTTATGTTCGGGAAAAAAGTGGATGATATAAATTGAATTTATGTGAATTGATAAAGATTCTATTTCATCTAATTCTTCCTACTTGTAATAAATAGGTGACAACAAGTTTAAGCGAATTTGCGGCTAATCTCATAACTTGTTAGTTTTACCTACCAAAGCGAATTCTCAAGAATGTTTCACAAATTACAGCTTGGCGTAATAAACTTCTATGAATTGATTATGAATCTATTCGATATTGAAACAAGCAATGTTAGCAAAATGAAAAGGATATGTTCAGTTTTCGTACTTACTACGCCATCCATAGGCACAGCAACTGAATTTATTTTCGATGTTCAAGAGGCCACATTTTTTAATACTGCCATCTATTCAGTAAAGAACTAAGTCGGAATTTTCAGGAAAAGTCACAAGAACCTGCTGTAAGTTCATGAAGAATAAGGTCGTTTAGTACAACACGTTGTCGGTAGATGGCGTTGTCTATCTTTGGTGATCTGTTTAGTTCAGAGTTACAGAGCATAGATGGCGCTGGAACTGTCTAATGTAAGATTGTGTGTAAATAAATAATATTGTATAATTAGGAAATCATTTATTCGGGTTCGATTGTTCGAACCTGGATTTAAACCAAGGCAGGCAGTTCCTTTTATGTTTTTTTTTTCGCCACTACTTTCAAAACGGTGAAGGAAATCATGAGTAAAAATTTCCTTGAACCAGAAATCGAAGACATTAAATTGTGACATCCACCAACCGAGGTAGATCACGGCCTATTCTCATTCGTAGAGAGGAGGGCTATGTAGCAGTGGGAACTGCTAGTTCATAGTCTGATTATGCTTTGCCTGCTAAACTATAATGCGATTTTAGGGTTCCGTAGATACCTGAAAAGGAAAAAACGGCGACATATTTTGATACTCACAATTAAATTAAAACCTACAGGGTACCTACTTCCAGTTGACCTACAACCATGAGATTTGGCAGGAAGCAAGGTTTCACAGCACATGTAAAAGAAAAAGTCCGAAAATCTTTAACTCGTATTTTAATCACCCAAACATTTTTTTTTTGCTTTTAGTGTCTTACATTTGCAGTTGGAGAATTGACCGTGACGTATATCGATACATAGATAGTGTAATCCACGACGACGCGCCCCACTCCGTACTAAAGTACAGCTTACAGTACAGTAATCGCGGAGTGGGGTGCATCGTCGTGGATTGCACTCTCTGTAAGGGAGAACATATTTTTCAACTACATCGTTTAGTTTAATTTTAGGATAAATTCTTCCTTACTATGGAACCCTTCATTGTGCGTGGTTCAACACGAAAATTGCCGATTTTTTTATGCAAAAATTATAATAATAAAAAAATGCTAATAAAAACCTGTAAAGTTATTTGGGCTACCCCTAATTACCTACCTAGAAGTCTCAGGATACAAAAGTTTTTAAGTTGCAGTAGGAATCCTCATTTTTGTCAAAAGGTGGATGTGAACCCTGTATATCTGTTTTTAGGGTTCCGTACCTCAAAAGAAAAAAACGGTACCCTTATAGTATCACTCGTGTGTCTGTGTCTGTCTGTCTGGCTGGCTGATTGGCTGGCTGGCTGTTTGAATTTGGTACACATATGGATTTCTGTGACCCAAACATGGACGAGTATAAATAAATAAATAAATGAATTTCAAATATGGGGTCACTTTTGGGGGACAAAAAAGTTTTTTTTTTTAAAGTTTTGCAAACAGTACCGTGTGACATATCAAATGAAAGGGTTTTTTGCGAGGATTTCAAATATTTTTTTTTATAATTTTAAAATAAATACTATATTTAAGAAAATAGATGACAATTTACCACCCCCTTATGATTACACGAAAACCTATCAAAAGTAAATCCATTTTTTCGCGGATTACAGGCTTGATGTTATGTTATGTGTTCTTTCTATTGAAACTGTAATCTTTCGATTCTTAATTTTTGCGACCAAACAAAATTAAAAAGAATAAAATATGGTGCATTACTGCCGCGGCCTGCAAAATATTGATCGACGAACGCGTTAATATGTTCATTTGTTTCTTTTTTACTTTAAACAACTCTATTTGCAAGCCAAATCAAAATTTAAATAAAAAATTTGATATGTTACCTCCTTGGTTGCCATGTGTCGAAGCAAAAATTTCGTTCCATTTTTAAACTACACGACAGATATGCATGTTTGAGAAATATACATTTTCGTGTTATTTTTGCCATCAACCAGCCAAGTTACGTTATATTAGCATAACTTCTAAGCCCAACTTGCTTCCAACAAGTATCTAAGGATACAAAATCTCCTGGAAACGTATCTACAAAGTGTATAACAAGGGTTCTAGAAAGAAGCCGAACAAGTTATAGTCTGCACACGGTGCAGGTTACGCTACGTTAAATTCGACCTATCGGGAAAACTCATTCGGCAAAGATCTCAAGAATTTACTAGAAACGCCAACATTCCTCGACAATTATAAGATTATTAGTAAGAAGCATTGAGTATTTACGCAGTCCAATAATTTTATGTGAATATTTATAAAATGTTTTTTTTTCTGTGAATGGATGTCAGTGTCTTCACTTCCTTTCACAGGAAAAATAAACCGCATTGTAGAAGTATCACTCAAAAGTAAGGAAACCTTTCAACTGTCTGTAATTTGAGAGTTCCTTTTTAACCTAACGATGAACTTAAACGGCGAACACAACTGGAGAGTAGCAATACAGACCCTACCTATCAGAAAATCAACCTCGTTCAAAAAGACCACTAAGAAGAAAAATTAAGAATGATTGACGAGCTTTTTGTCGCATCTAGAAAGCTAAGATTTGTGTTTCATATACGTATAATATTGTTTATATTAGATAACATGTGGGTGGCGTACTTAATCAGAGCCCTCGGATATTGTTCAAAGTTAAAATACATATAACATTGTGATAATACCTACTCAAGAACCACCTAGTGGTAAGGTACCTATGGAGAGGAACGGGCAAGAAACTCCAAGGGCACTCTTTTAAAATATTGTTATACAATTATAATTAAACCTTCAATTTCTTCATATTTTGTGTTTCTCTGGCAACAAATACCATATCTCTCAGTAGCGACAAACAAATTACATATTATAATAACCGCCTTCAAATCATTATTAGAATGTTTCATTTCGTTTAGAAGCAAGACTCGAGTTACTTTGGTAATAATGTGTGGAAATGTTTTAAGGAAAATTGCTCAAACATTTTCAAAATAACTTTTTTGGTTAGAGAAACTAGCTTATCCTTGTCAGGGTTAAGATACAGTTTATATCTTTTTTGTTGTATAAAAATGTGACGCATCATTCACGTGTAGCTCTGGAATATTTTTTGAAAATTAAAATGGTTTTTTTTTGGATTCTAATGTAAATATAATATGCCTTCTGTACCTGAATGCCGTGTCGTCATAGTTATCATTCGATTTCGCTTCGTTTAAATTTCTGCGCAGATCACAAGTAGGGTCTGCGTCTTTCTCTATGACACTTTTGTGACTGAAAGTCCCAGTGTGCCCCTCGCGGTATCCTCTCCGCCACGGCTTTACTCGATGCTATTTCAAGCTGGCTGGAAATAAAGTACAAAAAAGTCAACCAGCTCGTTCTCCTAATCTAACATTTATATGTAACGGTACAGTAAAGCGAACAAATCACGTACGAACGGATCACGTCCCGCGAACCGGCGGGAACGCGTGTTTGCGGGCATTTGAATTAAATTTTCACGTCGCGGGAAACATGGATGTGTGCGTGACGCGGTCCAGATCGCGTGACAACTATTGTACCTTTTGCTACCTATACATCTTAATTTCCACGGTCACTTTCTACTCCTAGTTGATATTTATGAACGCCATTTTCAAGGCAAAAAACAAAAAAATAACATAAATAACTGAAGTAAATGTCAAAGGCGAAAGATAAAGTTGGCAAATTGTATTTATTTTTTATAACACTGTTTATACCATTTATTCAAATTATGTGCATTCGTTTCTAACTGCAGCCGTAAACTGTGATGAAAATAAATCTTAAGGATTAAGAAAATACAAAAGTTTTTAATAATATTCACTATCTCAATAAATAAACATGTGGGTACTGACCACGATTGAATTGTTTAAATGAGCTCTTTTGGAAATACACATGGAAGGTTTTAATAATGTATGCATAATGCTCAGTAAACCGAACGGTGGTGGCCCACTGGTAACGACCTTGACTAACGAATGGTCGTGGGTTCGAACCCAGGTAGGTGTTTCACTTTGTGTAAATAATTTGCACTGCTCTCAAAATCGAGAAGGAAAACATCGTGAGAAAACCGGCTTGTCATAGAACCACGCGGGCCCAGTGTGGGTTGGTAGATGTCACATGTCTTGGAACTTTTGGTTCTAGGGCATCGGGCAGATGAGACCTGTATCCCAGCAGTGGAAATATTATAGGCTGATTATGCTCAGTATAAAAATAGGAAGCATATTACATTTTCAAACTTCTTAAATTCAATCTGTCTAGTCTTTTTCCAACTACATTGGGGTCGGCTTCCAGTCTAACCGGATGCAGCTGAATACCAGTATTTTACATGGAGCGACTGCCTATCTGACCTCCCAAAGCCAGTAACTGGTTAATACGATACCCCTTGGTAAGACTGGTTGTCAGATTTTCGGGCTTCTGACTACCCGTAACAACTGTCAAAGATCCACGAATGACAGCCGGGACCAACAGCTTAACGTGCTTTCCGGGGCACGGAGGAGTCTCGTTATGTAAAGATGGTCACCCATAAACAGATCAACCCCGGCAAGCATAGCTTAACCTGATAGATCGACCCATGCTGCAGTTATTACTTAGCCACGAGCTCCTCCAAACTTCTTAAATATAGAGTTTAATAAAGTTACGTTGTACACTTACTTACAGCCGCGTGGCTATTACCGATGATTGTCAATCGGTAACACAATTACAGGGTAAGTGCTTTCGATCAGCCGTCAATCGTTAACGTGAACTTAACAATTAACATTACCATGTTCCATTCAAGGTATTGGCGAAATATCGTTTGTGTTGTTATGTAGAAAATTATTATTATTGGAATAAAACTTCTTGCAGATTTCCAAAATAATGAAAATAAATAGTATATACATACTTAGAATATCATTGAAATGCAGGAATAACTCTTTAATAGAGAAGACAAATAAAACAAAAAGAAGGTAAGATGGAATTGCTATTATGCTTTACTAAGAAAAAATATAATTGAAGTTACTAGAAATCATAAAGGAAGCTTTTAAGATGGTAAAGGCTGAAAACATCCGTATTTTATTCGTCAGGCCGTTGAAAAAGCTAACATTCTGTAGACTATTCCACACAACTCATTCTTGTATTCCTTTTATCATAAAGAAGCTTTCCAACAATATTTCCGAGTCACATTTGGAACCTAATAAATCTTACGACAACACACATTCACTATTAATGTCTAAATTTTAAGTACCGCACGTCTGAACCATCAAGCCGACTGCCTCTGAATAATTAAATCTGGTCTGTTCTCAAGAAAAATTGATAGCGATCTGGAGCCAATCGGAATATTGGATGCGTGACTTGCGTTCCAAAGACACGTTTTATTTTTTTACCAGTTGTGGGCGATGCCGACTGTACTCGTGCGTGTAAATATCTTTTATGCTCCGATGTTTATTTGATGTGAGTTAGGACTTTTTGTGACGGATGTTGATAATTTTTACTATAGCAGTCTTTTTGTAAGATGCATTGGTTGCAGAGCAGAGGTCGTGAGATTGCTTGTCATTGTCGCTGGTTTTGGTTAAATTTCGCGTGGTTTTTGAGTCATAACGAAGATTATTCCCAAGAGTTCACAATGCAGGAGTTAAAAAGTCCAATTAATAACCAAACAAACCTAATCTGAAAATAGAGAAAAATAAAACTCATTTGAAACAACTATAAATATGATGATGCCAATAGTTCACTTTCAAAATTAGATTTTATGTTCGATAGCAAAACTAGTTTGAGCTTAACTTTGAAATTTTTAGGGTTCCGTAGTAAACAAGGAACCCTTATAGTTTCGCCAAGTCCGTCTGTCTGTCTGTCCGTCTGTCTGCGGCTTAGCTCAGAGACTTAAAGAAGACTTAACTTTTTGTTAGTATTAGAAAGCTGTAATTTCGGATTGGTTACAAATACGCATGGCTTTTTTAGGTTACCTCCCCTACACGTAAAGCAAGGGATGTTTCTTTTTCTCTCGTCTATCCCATGTTGTGGGGTGTCGTTGGAAAGGTTGTTCAAAAATATTGAGGGAGTGTGAAAAATATACTATTATCAAATATGGGATGCGTTTGCGAAATATTAATCTTTAAAGCGCTGTTTTTGTTAGAGTCATGTGTCTCCCCCTCCTGCCGGCTAAATGGTTATATTATTATGTACTTGGATTTATGAAAAAATTCAGAGCAGCAAAATGAAACACAACGTATAAAACGAAGTTAAAAGGCAAACTATCACAACTAAGTAGGCTTTACAGGTGAGCGAGTAATAATCGACCAACTTAATTAAGAAGTTTATTTTGTGTTTTGTTTTTGTATGAGAGAACATGTTTTTAAACTACAATGTTATGTTTGTTCTTGGGATAAATTTATCCCAACTACGGAACCCTTCATTGCACTTGGTCCGACACGCACATGGCTAGTTTTTTTTAATAGTGAGATGTTTTGTTCCTTAAAGGGGAGATACACCAACATACTTTATCCTGGAACGGTAAGTAAAAGGTCATTAAGGTACACTGACCGTGGCATCCTGTCCTCCCACGCGTCAAGGACCAAGAAACTAATTGATATTTAAGAAACTTTTATTTTCATTGAAACCAGCTAATGTTGTTAGATAACACCGACATGGAGAATAACCAATTTAATGTTTTTATTTTAAAAGGTTTTTTTCTATATCAGAAGATAACGAAGCTGGTAAACACAACGTAATGTCGCTCAATACTCTGTAATGATGGCCTAGAGATGTTATTAAAAGAGGTGAAGATGCAAGCGGCATAGTACAGGATAATAATATTGTACTAACTCTACTCACTTACGATACTTGAAACGAAATAAATAAACATAAGGATACGGGCCTTTTCAAACAAAAACGACACGTTTTACAAATAAATCCATGTATCGATATAAAAACAAAACACAACGCCTTCATTCTCACCGTAGATCAAAGCATGGATACCTCCCGCGTGCGTAATTCACGAAAAAAACCGCTTCCGGAAAAGAGGGCACTCAAAAACAGATAAAATAACAGTCGCTATCAGTAAACATGGAATATTATTAGGGCACATAAACGCTCCGTAATAAACGTGCACTAGATTTTTATGTGTTTGTAATAAAAGTTCTGGTTCTTCGGGAGACAGCCGGTTGGAGGTGGTATTCTGGGTAGTTCAAGGCGATCATGCTGTTAGACATAACTTTTCTTTTTTTGCTCTCTATCTCCTTCTTTCTAGTTTGGTTTCTCTTATTTCGCTTATTTCTGTAACCTTAACGCTAATTTCAGTGTTGGGGTCTATCTCCTTTATTCCTTCATCCTTTCCTTTTATTCGATCTACCATTGCTACTTTCATTAAAAATTAAAGCTACATTAATATCTTTTACAACTATTTTATATTTATTAGAAAACTCAGTCCCACATCGCGATCGCCGCATTCAACACTCGCATTCACCAGAATATCGCCAAGGTATCGCGAAAATGTGGCGTAACGGAAGCAAAGGCTGTATTCATTCGGAATTTCAATGTCCTTTATCAGAGAGGAAGAGAGCCATAAACACAGTCGTAAATTTGGTGTTATTTGTGAAAAATGTTGTGCGCAACGCTTTATTTATACGCACTTATTGTGTTTAGTGGCGGTGAATCCTCTATGTTGGTTCACACTTCTTGTGTTTCTGCGAGGTTGAGGATATTTCTGTGACTTGGACATCGGAGTTATTTTGTTTTGTGAATTCCAATCTTAGTCGTTGCCTTGTTGCCCCTTCAAGCATATTTTCTACTATACTCTGGTCTTTCATCAAAATCATTTGGAAAATAGCGTCCAGCGGTGCGTTTGTCGATAAGCTGTGTCAAATCAAGGTCCAATTAAGCGCTTAAAGTTCTTAATTCATCGTTATTTGGATTTTGTTTTTTCTTCATGGTCATGACGAATTCCATTTAACCTTGTAGCGGTTAAACCGCCACATACTAACTACGCATCAAAGACATGACGTCACACAAATCCTGCATCGCCCAATTAGAGTTTACCGCGCGAACGACATAGATAAGACTATCCGAAATCAACAGTCGGGCAGTCGGCCCGCCAGACACAACACCCGTCTGGTTGGAGGATCCTCCCTTTTCTATGGTGGATGAGTGAACTTTACACCCTTTTCCTCATGCCCCTAAATTGGTGACCCCGAGAATGAACGTCAACGCAGCCTTCGTGCAACTACTTCAGCATGACGTCATCATCATCATCACTCCCGCAAGCTTTCGTGAGGCGAGTCACACAGACAGCCAGCACCCTCGGCTTCAACGGGTATCCTGACCACCAGCATGCAGCGAACGCGCATTCCTGGTCATCACCCTCAGCCTCATCACCCCGACTCACTGGGGAATCAACGCAATCATCTCAATCAGCGCAATCACCGCTATCACCGCAATCACCTCAATCACTTCAATCACCGCAATCACCTCAATCACCACAACCGCCGCAATCACCGCAGACAGTTCCGACTCACTGGAACCTTAGCTGGCACTGTGAAGCATCGCAAGATACAAGACTCAGCCCACTATCGACCTCCGGTCTCCGGAGGGGAGTGATGTAGCGGTTACACCGCCACATACTAACTAAGCATCAAACACATGACGTCACACAAATCCTGCATCGCTCAATTAGAGTTTACCGCGCGAACGACATAGATAAGACTATCCGAAATCAACAGTCGGGCAGTCGGCCCGCCAGACACAACACCCGTCTGGTTGGAGGATCCTCCCTTTTCTATGGTGGATGAGTGAACTTTACACCCTTTTCCTCATGCCCCTAAAACCTAAACAACATTGTGATTCAACAATAGACTGTTCAATCTTCATCTTAAGCCGACAATCCTCAATAACAACCAGTATAATCACATTAGTAGCATCCACTCGCTCTCATTAAAGTTGAGCTATAGTAACAACTTGAACTATTCATCGCCATTTTAATATTCACCAGGAAACTGATACTCGCTTAACTTGGAGGGTAGTATTAACTATTTTTACGTGGGTTG
Source organism: Xanthia togata (assembly GCA_963853775.1). Taxonomy (NCBI): domain Eukaryota; kingdom Metazoa; phylum Arthropoda; class Insecta; order Lepidoptera; family Noctuidae; genus Xanthia; species Xanthia togata. The sequence goes on along the minus strand of OY970797.1, from coordinate 1,634,523 downwards.
ACTTGAGTTTCGGAAACTTAATAGTTTGATACAGAGTTCTTATTCGGTTCACAAAACATTTTGGATTTTTTAAGAGTTTTGTGCCGTACAAAATCGGAGCCTACTTTTCATATTTTGTATGGTAATTTTTGATTCTTGACAGAGGAAGTTGACTTACCTTTCTAGGTAGATAATGGGGACTAAAAGGCTTCAGTGGCTACATTACATTTTATGTAGTCATTATGAACAGTTGACATGCGTTTGAAGGCATTTTGTGCTGTATGTATATTACTACTAAACGATGATTTATTTTACCGCAAATATACATTAAATAAATAATATGTAAACACAAAAAATACAAATAAAACTTCAGCAATAATCTCTGTAAGGTAGTATTAAATTAAAAGTAAATAATTTCAATATTGCAGTGGGCAATGTTATACACTTTTATTTCTGGGTTTTACCATGACATACAAGCACGGCCGTGTGTCGGACGAATTAAAATGATGTTTTCATCTCTTAATTTATTCAAATATTAATTTCCCGGGGTTCGGTGTGAGAGGTGTGTTGGATGTTTTTATTTAACGAACTTTGTGAGCATCGTTTGAGAGGCTTCCTGGATGGCCTTTCAAACATTGACTAAATAGAAACGAATTTGTAAAACTTACATAATTAATGTCAAGTCAAAAAAAAAAAATTAAAATAAAATGTGTTTACCGGACACAGTAAATTTCTGTGTAGGACAAGACGTAAAACCACGGCCAACTGCCTCCACCATAGGCCCCGGATACTCGAAGAGTGACTGAGCGGTCAATCCTAGTCAACAGAATTGAACAAGACCAGTCTCCGTTAGCAGTAACGTCAGCTATGTTATCAAGATGACCGGTCATAAATAAAAAGATGGGGCTGCCCTTACGCAATGAATGGCCACGGGTGAAATTGAAAGAATCTCAAAAGTAAATAGTGATAGAAAAAACAAATGAATGTTACCACAAGCATTAAAAGAAGAAATAAAAGGAATCCCGCCACTTCATGATAAGCAAAAGATCAAACTTAACATGAAATAAATCCTAATTAAAACCGCCGTTGCCACTCAAACTAACTCATTACTCAAAAAAAGAACGCGATATATATTTTTTTTTTATAAAGGGGACGCTAGCGCTTCGCTTGCTCAGTTGCGCCCTGTGACCTCGTTCCGCTCGAGTCGGGCTCGAGAGTGCTTCAGCCGCTTCACAGATTCGCGGCAACGCTTAGCATGCATGTCGCTCAAATATTCCCGTCGTAATTATTTTTTGTAATTCAATTGTATGTGGATTAAACTTTATTTGTGTTTTTGTTATGGCTCGCTTATTTTTTAAGAAGGTCGTGTTTTTTCGGCGAGAGCTTAATTTGCGCTTTCCGTTTTAATCGTAAAGTAAAAAAAAGTTGAAAGTTGTTTTGAAAAGCGAGCTAATTACTACCAGTTACTGGTTTGTGTATGTTAAGTTATTGAAGGAAGGAGAGAGAGAAAGGAAGGAAAAGGAAAGAAAGAAAAATATTTATTCGAATACAGTTTGTGAAACATAAACACAAATTAAGAAAAAAAAACGGCCAAGTACGAGTTGGACTCACGCACGAGGATTCCGTACAAACCTGTAGGTATATAAGTAAAAATTCACCCATCACGACAATCGAGTCATAGTTATGGTATTTTTATTGCAAAATGAAATCCATAACATTACAACATAAAAAGCTGGAGGAGCATAAATTAAAGACAAAGGTCTCTTTATCGTTTCAGTAATCCTTTATTTTATATTAACACATGTCATTTATTTTATAATATAACTGAAATATCTATACTTGCTTTGCAGCAGCCTTGCAAAAGTCTGCTGATGAATGATGGCAAGTTTTTTTTTATCAAAGTTATATAATTACAAAGTTTTTTAGTCACTATTTAGAAATCTAGCACATAAATACTAATTAAGTGTTAAATTTGAACCAGATCTGTAAATGTTGACTGAAAAAGGTATGAATAGTACAACATTGAACATTTTAGTTCACAATTTAAATTTAGGTTTTGATTCCCTTGCGAGTAGTTGCGAGTTTCAAAATATGCGGTATATATGGTTGTACCTTTGCGTTTTTCCGTTAACTTAGAAATTTGTTTTATTTTCACAGCATAAACTCAATTAGACCTAAGTATTTGTTATGAGTTTCAACTTGATATCTCTACGCGTTCAGGAGGAAAAGGATAATAATTTTATAATAATTTTAAAAAAATATATGTGATGTAACTAAAAATTAAGGATTTTCGGAATTTTTCCTATATATGTGCTATAAAACATTGCTTCATGGCAAATTTCAAGATTCTAGGTCGACTGGAAGTAACCTTTAGGTTTTGATTCCCTTGCGAGTAGTTGCGAGTTTGAAAATAATGTGGCTTAAATTGCTGTTTCTTTTGATTACGTAGACATAGAAGTTTGATTTTGTTACTGCTTAAAGGTATTATAGACCTAAGTATTTGGTATGAATTTCAATTTAATACCTCTACGCGTTCATGAGAAAAGTGGCAGTAAGTTTAAAATTATTTAAAATATTTTTATAATATGATGTAACTAAAAAGTTACGGTTTTCTAAATTTTTCCTTTATCTGTGCTATAAGAAGTTGCTTCATACCAAATTTCAAGATTCTGAATTCACGGGAAGTACCCTGTAGGTTTTGATTCCCTTGCGAGTGTCGAAAATTTGCGGAAATATGAGGCTTAAACGGCTGTATCTTTTGATTGCATTGGCTTAGAAGTTTGATTTTTTGACAACTCTAGGGGACAGTAGACCTGAGTAAGTGATATAAATTCCAGTCAGCCAGACGGACGGTCAACAAAGTGATCCAATAAGGGTTCCGTTTTTTCCTTTCGAGCTACGGAACCCTAAATAAACGTATTAACAACTTTAAATTTAAATTATTTTATTTCACATAAACCTACAAGGGCACTTATGAAACGTCAGAAGCTAGGTGCACGGTTCCAATTGGTCGTTTCCTATGGAGAAGAGCTGGCAAGAAACTGGTTACTCTTTTAAAAGTAAATGGTATTTACAATCTTTTCAAGTTACAGTGTTTATAGGTATGAGAGGACACTGGAGGCCTATCAACAAGTACCAGGTACTTAGCAACAACAGTGTGTGCCTCACGGCTGCGGCAAAAAAGTCCATTTCAGCATTAGATTATTGTCTTAATTTGGGCTCTATGTAGTACCCATTACAGTAAAATTTCCTGACCAATATTAGTCGACCATGCGTTTATTGCTTAGTGCTAGAATCAAGATTCAAGTCATTTCGATCCTCAGGACTTTTGCATAGTCAAAAGATAAGCAACGTGCCAACTTGGTAGTGTTGCTGACCAACTAGGGTGCGCTGGTCGAAGACTCTGTTAATACAAACCACCAATTAGAATTTATACCACATCCCATAGCAGCATTAGGTAATAAATTAATTAGTTCGCAGTATGACCAGTAAAGTTAGCGCAGTTACTAAACTAACCCAGTGCGCTAGACTTACTAGTCGTTCTATTGGAAAATATAGTTGAAACACACTGGCTGCAAACATTTTATAAGTCCCGCTTGCATCACACACACCACTAAATGCGTTTGAAAATTGTTCCGTTTCTGACAATCGATTGAAGGTGAGATCTTAGACATAATTATGTTTTACAATATGTTTAGCGAGTTGTGGTGTAGTGTGATTACTCATATGGGTGGCCCAATATCCTGATGAAATGTAAATCAATCAGGGTTCCATACCTGCTTGATTTACATTTCCTACCTAACCTAACCTTTTTTTTTTTTTTTTTTTTTTGGTCTCGGGGTGGAAAATCCTCATGGATGTCCTCCGCCTGGGGCGAGCGGAGGGGTCTGTCAGACTCTTACTGACTAAAAACCACCCCGGTGTTCCGACTCACACCTACGCCGGGGGTCGCGGGAACGAAAGAATCTTCCGCAACCCCCGACTGGTGCCAGCCCGCCGCAGCGGGCCCCCCCTCCTTCATCACCGGCGCACCAGAACACATGGCACGCCGTGACCAACCCAGGGACCAAACCAGCACATGGGCGCCAGACAGCCCCTTGTCTAGGCGCCCTTGGCCCCTCTTCGACGGGTCAGGTAATTGGCCCCGCCGTCCACCAATTTTCGGCCGCAGAGGATAGGGAGAGCGGCCTACGACCTACCGACACTCCTCTTCCCCTGCGGCCCCACCGCGTTCGCCATCGGACGGTGGCGACCCCGTCAAGGCCGCGGCAGGGAGGGAGAGCGCTGTACCGCAATACACCTCTCCAGCCGCGGCCCCGAAACCGCAGCCGCGATGCCCCAGATACACGACATCGCGGCCCGCCTCAGTTGCGATGTCGCCACCGCAACCTACACGTTGGCCGCTACGTCATGGGCTTGGGTCAAAAAGCCCTGACGAGCGGCCCCTCCTTGGGTTCCTCTTGGCTTCACCGTGGTTGGGCACCCACGGCTAATGAGCCCCCCCGCAACGACAATGCGGGAACCCTTCGGGGGGGACCTAACCTTTTTTTTTTTTTTTTTTTTGTTCCGGGGTGGAAAATCCTCATGGATGTCCTCCGCCTGGGGCGAGCGGAGGGGTCTGTCAGACTCTTACTGACTAAAAACCACCCCGGTGTTCCGTCTCACACCTACGCCGGGGGTCGCGGGAACGAAAAAAAAAACCTCCGCAACCCCCGACTGGTGCCAGCCCGCCGCAGCGGGCCCCTCCTCCTTCATCACCGGCGCACCAGAACACATGGCACGCCGTGACCAACCCAGGGACCAAACCAGCACATGGGCGCCAGACAGCCCCTTGTCTGGGCGCCCTTGGCCCCTCTTCGACGGGTCAGGTTATTGGCCCCGCCGTCTACCAATTTTCGGCCGCAGAGGATAGGGAGAGCGGCCTACGCTATACCGACACTCCTCTTCCCCTGCGGCCCCGCCGTCTACCAATTTTCGGCCGCAGAGGATAGGGAGAGCGGCCTACGCTATACCGACACTCCTCTTCCCCTGCGGCCCCACCGCGTTCGCCATCGGACGGTGGCGACCCCGTCAAGGCCGCGGCAGGGAGGGAGAGCGCTGTACCGCAATACACCTCCCTAGCCGCGGCCCCGAAACCGCAGCCGCGATGCCTCCGTTACACGACATCGCGGCCCGCCTCAGTTGCGATGTCGCCACCGCAACCTACTCGTTGGCCGCTACGTCATGGGCTTTTATCAAAAAGCCCTGACGAGCGGCCCCTCCTCGGGTTCCTCTTGGCTTCACCGTGGGTGCCCAACCCACGGCTAATGAGCCCCCCCGCAACGACAATGCGGGAACCCTTCGGGGGGGGGGGGGACCTAACCTAACCTAACCTAACAAGAATGAATGAATGAAAAATAATGAATAAAAATATTGATGTTTTTTTTTTTGTTATGTATTTTTGTGCTGTACAATAAAGTATATGTATATAACTTAATAATAAATAAATAAGAATGATTGTTTTTTTTATTTAAATCAAAAATTATATGTATGATACAGGTTGGGCAATTTTGAATGAAAAACAACATCCGCCAAATCTCCACTGTTTGCTGGTTTAAAATGCGATCGCTTTTCATTGCACTTTTCAACAAATCTACACATAAGTAGTATTCTGCTTTTAGTGTTCAAAATTGACCATGGTATCATGGTCAATTTTGTTTTTCTGTAGGGGTTATCTTAAGGGACATAAGATCAGAGAAAAAGAAACACGTCAGGGCCTGACGAATCTGGTGAATTTTAGGGTCGATCAATGTCAACATTTCTTGGAATTTATTGTTTCGGAAACATTTCTCCTCTCAAAGTTTCGATTATGTTTCGTGCTGCAAGGTTTTTGGGTCCACCTGATTGGTACCACGTGTTATAAAGGTCAAATTGATACATTTTATAAAAAAAAAATAACACTATTGCGATTAATTAAGAGATGGCGTATGTCGATAGCGAAATCAAAAAAAAAAGTCTGGAGGAACAGAGATATTACAAAAGCCACTAAGGTCCGACTAGTTCAAACACTGGTTTTTCCTATGTTCCTGTACGCTGCTGAGACGTGGACGCTGCGTGATATCGAGAAAAAGAAGATGTTTAAGTATGTACATGTGTATGTATAATTATGTTAGTAAGTATTTTCTCTTAAAATTTGTTTTATTTTATTACGTGAATTGTTTTGATTTTATGTATTTTACTTTCTCTCTACCTTCGATCAATAAAGAATGATGTGCTATTATTGATCGAAGCTCTCTACTCTTACACACGGTGTTTTCATCTTTTTTTACCCTCTGTCCTATCGCAGGTATGCTTGAAGAGATTTCTTTAGAAATAAGCATCACCTTTGTACGCATTTTTCTGTTCTTTTCATCTTGTCTGTACATATAATATGTGTGTATATAAATAGTTAAATAAATAAATAGAAGTTCTAGAAATGTGGTGCTGGAGAAGAATGCTTGGGGTATCGTGGATGGAGTTTCGTACCAACACATCTATACGCCAAGACCTCGGCATCAAAAAGAGTCTTTCTGTTCTTGTCCAAACGCGCATCCTCAAATACTTGTGACGCGTCTCGGGGCGTGAGTGTACCTCTATAGAGCGCCTTGTCGTGCAGGGTAAAGTGGAGGGCACTAGACTACGTGGACGCTCATCCATGAGATGGACTGACCAAATTAAATCCGCAGTGGGCGAACCCGTGTACGAGTGCACTTAAAACACCAAAAATTGGAGTAGATGGCGAGAAATCGTGAGGCGAATCACATCAGCCCCTGGACAAGAAACTACATAAAGACCACAACCACTCCGTAAAGAATGATCGAGTGAAAGAGAAGAAGATTGCGATTGCCAGTCGCAGTAACAGCTATACCAGTCCTGTAGCTTCTTTAAGGAAGAATGGGTCAATTACTCGACCTAACAAAAGTTGCTCTTCTCCATAATAGTGAATATGTTGTTTATTTACAAATCCTCTCTGATTAAAACGGGATTAGTTACTCGTACTGATTTGTTAAAAAAATGGGTCCTTTTTTTAGATCCGTTTAAGAACTGTAGGATATTTATTTATTTATTTAATTCTTCAAGCACACAAATGTACAGAGGTGGACTTAATGCCATTTTTCTGCCAGCCAACTTCGTGATGTATAGACAAACAGTGGTAGGTGCAAGAGCGAGAAAAGAAGAAAAAAATATTGCCCTACCCCACGGTCAAACCACTACTACGGTTTTGTGGGGCGTAGATTGTTAAAAAAAACTGTATCACTGAACTTATAAATAAAAATAATAATAGTAAAATAATTTATTTAATTATAAAGATAAACATATGTATTAATAATTATATATTTAATAAATAAACCTAATTTATATATAAATATAAGCACAAATTCAACAAACAATAGGAAAAAATTACCGTTGTGATGATACTGCCAGCTTATTGCGAATGTGCTCGCGAAACTTTAATTTTAAAAGATAATCGGTTGGTCGCCGTCCTGATTTCCTGGGGGAGCGCATTCCACAGAGAGATAGACTGAATGAAGAAGGAAGTGAATGAAGTCTGTGCGATGAGTGGGACATTGAAGAAGTCGATAGTGAAATGAACGTAGATTTCTATTGTGGTTGGCGCAAATGTACTGAATGTGGGGGGCCAGATAACTAGGGGAAGAGGAAGAGTCAGGAAATGAGAACAAGGTGGTCAGCGCCCCTTGCTCTCTGCGCTGGCGTATGGGCAACCACCTTAGAAGCGACCAATGCGCAGAGACATGATCTTATTTAAGCAGATTGAAAACGAATCGAATGCTGTTATTTAAAAGACGGTCAAGTTTGTCGCGGAGATCTGCATTCAGTTCATAGTAGCACAAATCACCATAGTCGATGATAGGGAAGATTAAGGACTGCACAAACATTATCTGCGTACTCGATAGTAATAAATTTTTCAATCGGTACAGAGCCCGCAGCGTTCCAAAAAACTAGCGAATTGAGTACGCCAGTTCAGGTTCAGGTTCAATGTGCAAGCCTAAGTCCTTCACGTCAGTGCTACAATGAACGATTGTACCATTGAAGAGAACTGGCGGCAAGGTTGTACCGTCCACCTTGCTAATACCGCGAGGACTGCCAATGATAATCGCTTGACACTTTGTAGGATTTACGGCCAAATCTATCAGCATAGGTTTTTATGGCATACATGTCCTTGTTTAATTTGTCGTCAGCGTCAGGTAATTCATCAACCCTTCCCTGATAGTACAACTGCAAGTCATCTGCATACATATGACAAATTACTGAAATGGATGCGATAGCCATTGGTCTTATAAATGGTGCCTAACAAATTTGCCATATTTTTTACGTGACAGACGTCACATGAGGCATGCTTAATGTTAATGAGCACGTCGGCTGTCTCAAGTACAAAGACGTAAGAAATGGAATGTTACACTGTATGATTAATCTTATAGTAATTCATGTTATTTGTAATAATCGCTTTGTCATAACACTCCTGCTTACTCCTTAAAGGATTACAAGCAGTTCCACGTACACATATACTCCATGTGTACGTGGAACTGCTTGTAATCCTTTAAGGAGTAAGCAGGAGTGTTATGACAAAGCGATTATAAAATACTAGCAACCCATTTTTTACGCGTTCCCGCTCCCGCAAACATTTCGAAAACACTGCAGTACCTGGGTTTCTTCAACATGCAGCGGACCGCCAACGCCCTCCTTTCCCTCTCTAAATCTGCATCATCCTGTAGGCGATCCGTCAGAAGTACTTGGGACTCGTCCTCGACAGTCGGTGGAACTTCGAGGAGCACTTCCGACGTTTGGCTCCCAGACTGGACCGGGCCGGTGCTGCCTTGAAGCGGCTCCTGCCCAATCTAGGGGGTCCAAACGCCTCCTGCCGTAGGCTATACGCGGGGATCGTGCGGTCCATGGCCCTGTACGGGGCACCGGTGTGGGCGCGTTCGTTGAGGCGGCGGCCTGCCCGCCGGTTGAACGCGTCCCAGAGGGTCATGGCCACCCGGCTGGTCCGGGGATACCACACGGTCTCCGGTGAGGCGGCGAGCCTCCTTGCCGGATTGCCGCCATGGGATCTGGAGGCAAAAGTCCTCGCGCATATTTGGGAGTGGCGCGGGGAGGCGAAACGCCGGGGCTTGACTCCGATGCCGCGAGAAATCGCGGCACAGCGGACAGAGCTCCGACGGGATCTCATGGCGTCATGGAGAGTGCGATTGTCGCAATTCAGTGCTAGGCACGCCACTATTGCGGCGATAAGTCCCCTCTTTGAGGAGTGGCTGGAGAGGCGCCACGGCGTCCTCACCTTCCGCCTGACGCAGGTCCTCACCGGACACGGTTGTTTCGGGAGGTTCCTGTTTCGGATAAGGCGGGAGGAAACGCCCGGGTGTCATCACTGCGTGGATCGCCCGGAGGACACGGTGGAGCATACGGTGGAGGTATGCCCGGCTTGGGCAGAGCACCGCCGTGTCCTCGTGGAGGCGATCGGTGGCGGGGATCTCTCGCGTCCGGCCCTGGTCCAGGCCATGGTACGGAGCGAGAGAGCATGGGAGGCCGTCACCTCCTTCTGCGAAGCAGTAATGCTCGCGAAGGAGGAGGCGGAGCGCGTGAGGGAGAGGCAAATTTCGCGCCCTCACGCCCCTAGCCGCCGCAGGAGGAGACGCCCCGGGCGTCGGGAATCGATCGCGGATTCCCGGCCACCGTAGGCGCGGGCTTGCGGACGGTGAGCAATGGGTAGCTCGCCGTCCGGTAAGGACCAAGCCCGAGTCGACGGCGCGTTGTGTTCCACGCGCGCCTCAAAGAGTGTCAGCGAGTGAAGGGGTCCAATGAGACCATTGCCTGCCGGGGTTGCGGGAAAGTCCGAAAGGGATACCGTGGCCCCCTGGCATTGCACAGGCAAGAGAAGGAACACGGGTGGGTTTTAGTCAGTAAGAGTCTGACACGCCCTCCCGCTCCACCCAGAGCGGGAGGAGTCATTTGATGATTTCCCACCCGAAAAAAAAAAAAAAAAGGCGATCCGTCAGCATGTGACCCAAGGATTTTGCTTCAGTTATGAATCAAGAAGTCTTTATTTCTTATGGATGTAAGGACTCATTGAATATTTTTATAATCAAACAAATTAAAGTAATAGCTAAATTATTAGCACAAGTGTAAAATATTTCTGTTATGTCATATTACAGTCTAAACTTTGCTACAAAATACTATAGTCTTTTAGAGATCAACTTTTAAATTACCTTACGGTAACTTTTGATAATTATTTCAGAACTTTTATTTATTTTTAGGTGAGTCTTGCCTAAGTGAAGCGTATTTGGATGTCTCACTGAGTGATGATTTTGATTTAAAAGCATCTTTATTCACAAACAATGGTATATTTTAAAAATAAAAGTGGCCCCACTAAACCTACCCATTATATTTTAGTAATGTTTAGACTGTAATATGACATGATAGAAATATTTTACCCTTAGGCTATTAATTTAGCTATCACTTTAATTTGTTTGATTATAAAAATAATCAATGAGTCCTTACGTCTGTAAGAAATAGACTTCATGATTCTTATATAATGGTGTTTGTATTTTATTTTTAAACCGATGGGGATTTGTGAACAAATCCCTATTGATGGGGATTGTCAGTGGGTATTAGTGGAATAACCCGTTTTTACGACTTGAAAAAACATCTTGATTTCTTTTTCATAAATTATGTAGGTACATAAATTTAATATGAATGTTCAATAAGTACACATAAACTTTTCTGAATAAATTCTCTAAATGTTGGTGAAAACTGTATAAAAATATGTTTGGAATATAGAAGAACAACGTGGTCATAGACAGACACAAAATGTGACTTTAATTAGATCTTAAGGAATAGCGTGACTTCAAAACTGTTACCAAGTCAATGAACTGTCGAAAAAATATTTAGATATTGCATTTGTATTCTTCCTATAACGAGTTGCGAAATGACACTACGGTCCATTTGATGTAAAATGGTGACTACCATCTATAGACATCTTATCTGCAACACCCAATGGTTGACCGACGGTTTAACCTCTCACCAGCAGTCGACACTAACACCCTTCAATCCGAGAGAGTTATGCTGCTAGATAGCAAAGAGAATACTTCGATGCAAAGACAGGAAATTAATTGTAACCCATTTGTTTTCCTACTTTCCATAAATTTAAATAACAACTGTCATTCATTGACTGTATGAAATTGAGTGACATTATGACTAAAGTCGAGCAAAACAATCACAAAGGCACAGACGTACCATCTTTTCTCGAAACCATTCAGGACATTTTCAACCCCCTGTAATATCGTTGTGGATAAAGCTAGAAGCCTGAATTTTCAGTGACCAAGAGGGCTTAGTATAACTAGGTATGTTCCCAAAATTACGTTCAATTTGAATCTGTACTTTAAGAACTATTGCAGGTCAAAGTTCCTTAATTTTGTCACTGACATAAGCCAGTATGTCAGTGACAAAGTTAAGGAACACTCACTCACTCACTCGTCTAGTGCTAGCTGTCATATGGCTATTAATTTATAATTTAAATTATTTTTTGTGTTGCGTAGTGTAAATTATCTTGCATACTATTATATAGAATCAATTTCTTCTAGCTGTGCTGCTGGGGAGTTTGTTGCGCCACTTCTTCTTCTCAGCTAAAGCTACTAGAAAGTGGTGAAGGGTGGGCTTTTTGGGGGACTGTCTTATGTAATTTTGACGTTGGAAAAGTGCTGATTCTCAACCTAGTTTGAATAAATGACTTTTGAATTTTGCCAATATCTCAAAATATCAAAATTCTGAGGTACTTCTAGCAGACAAATAATCTTTACATTTTGAAAACAATCAGTGTTAAAAAGTCTATAAAACTAAAACTATTTAGTGAATATCTAAGAACTGTAAAAATTGGTGCCAAATGAAAATGGTGGCGAAAAAAGTCATATGTATTCTTTTGTTTTTGCCACCCTTTACAAAAAAAACGTACTAGGACTTGCATGAAAAACGTAACAAGTAATACTCAAATCAAACAGACGTACAAAAAAATGAAAATAAAACACGGAAAAATAAAAAGGCACACAAAACAGCCTACCGTAGTGATGAAAAGTAAAATTTTAACCATCTGTGCTACGATAGCCCCGGGATGAATTCCGAGGGTCATAACAATAAAAACTTTTGAACTTCTCACCTCCTTAATTTAGCCACGGCAACTTTACACAACTTGGCCCACTGTTTCACGCGATATTATTTTGTTAAATATTTGAAAGGGAGCCGGTATTCTGCAATTAAAATTCAATATAACACCTCGAATTTTGTTTAGACTTCGAAGAATTTTCCGGTGAGTAGAAACATCTGTAGCATCTTTGTGGTTCGTAGCTATGAATAAATTATTTTTAACTTGTTCTGTATTTGTCAAGGAATATCTTTCAGAAGTAACCAATGTCAGATTGTATAAAGAAGAGGATAAATGTCACACGATATGTGTCCTCTAATACCAATACTTTTATTGGGACTCATACTTTACAGTACCAATGCACCTAGGGATTATTGAAAATCGAGATCCAATTGAACAACCGGTTGGTATTAAATTGGGGGCTATTCTCTCTAATTCACAATTATTGATATTGTAAAAGGCAGCTAAATATAAAAAGCTTCTTCTTTCTATAAACCAATTTCAACATACAAGTGTCATAGAATACCTTGTGATAATGAATCCATGTCTAGCAGGAAACCATTACTGACCAATTGATTCTAAAGTTTGTAGGTACCGATAGCAAATATGAAAATAGAAACCATAACGTACCAACTTTTACTTTTAGCTAACCTCTGATACCAGCCCGTGAACATTACCGGAGGTCCAAAAAAGCGTGTGTCGCGGACGTAGCCGAACGGCTCCGAGATAACTTTTGCCCTGTTAAATAAAGACGACAGTTTTATTGAAAGTAGGGCCGTTTGCCTTCTGTAATTTTCTCGGGATACCCTTGTGTTGTGGTGTGAGTGATGAGGGGGGAGCGGGTTGGTAATTGTTTTATTTTACCCAATTTACTTTGTGAGGAGCTCGTGGCTAAGTAATAACTGCCGCACGGGTCGATCCATCAGGTTAAGCTACGCTTGCCGGGGTTGGTCTGTGGATGGGTGACCATCTTTACATACCGAGACTCCTCCGTGCCTCGGAAAGCACGTTAAGCCGTTGGTCCCGGCTGTCATTCGTGGATCTATGATAGTCGTTACGGGTCGTCAGAAGCCCGAAAATCTGACAACCAGTCTTACCAAGGGGTATCGTATTACCCAGTTACTGGGTTGTGGAGGTCAGATAGGCAGTCGCTCCATGTAAAATACTGGTATTCAGCTGCATCCGGTTAGACTGGAAGCCGACCCCAATATAGTTGGGAAAAGGCTAGGCAGATGATGACTTTGTGTTGGAAAGTGGCAAAACTAGCAAATAGGTACTACATCTGATATAAGGCGGTATTTACTTTCTAAATAACTACAATTAATGAAATACCTCGTCAGTCGCTTCTACCTACTATGATTTGCCATTTTATTGAATTGAGCATTCTTATAAACATCGTTGAAAAATCTACTGTGCCTGTAATTACACTGAAACGCTTTAACCGACACACATGGCTGCAGTTTTGTTTTTATTGCAATATAGCAATCTAAGTAGAGAGATCTTCTACCCGGAAGCTTCTTTTCATTAGTTATTTTTACATTTTGTCAATACTTACACAACAGTAACTCGCTCCCGCTTCCATCCCTACCTTCAACCGCCCCCAAGAGGAGATAGAGACATTTTTCGCTTTTCCACAAAGTTAAAAACTCGTTATTCGCGGGCGAAAAGTTAAGGGGAGCGAGCATTGTGTCTGGCGTCGAATTTATCGCTCCAGCCGTGATGACGACGGCCCGATTATGACAACAACTGGCAAATGTTAATTGGAGCATTTGCTGTTTGCAGAAATGGTCTGGGAGGAGCTCGGAGAAAGTAATGTGTCGTTTGAGATGTCGCGAGGATCCAGATTGGAGGGTGGAGGTGCGGATACCTCTTTGTGTAGTTAGAGGTCTCACTGTCATGGTAAATTATCTTTGTTATGAAGCCTCCGATCGGATATGGAGTCGCAACAGGTATCTTAGCTACAAATATTCTTAATCTGTAATTACTATAACATAACTGTACAGTACCTTTTTGGGGGGCTGATGAGAACAAGTTTTAACAACCTTTTGTGACTTGAACTCCTAGTAACGATGTGACGGTAGCTAATAAAGACAAAACTAATAACGGTATCATAAGCAAAAATCGTTTGAAATCACAAGGTTTTCTTTACAATGAAATAAAAAGAAATGTAACTTGAGCGACGTACATAAAATGTTATATTTTTCTTCAACCTCAATAAATAATACAACAATATGTCTCCTCAGCACCGGTTGAACAGAAGTATTATTTACCTCATAAATACCTGCACGTACGAACGTTTTGCCCGAATTATGTATCAGATAATAATAACACGAGAAAAAAGGAAAAAAAAATAACGAAAAAAACCTCTCGTTGGAGACGCACTTTATTCTCACGAATAAAACACCCAGAAACATATGCCAGCAACTGGCTACAATATATATAAATATGTAACGCTACACCCGCCTACTGTTCTCCAAGATTCGGCTTCAAAATCGAACCTAGCACTCCCATCTCTTTCTTTACTTTGGAGGATGACAAGGATGGAAGTTTACAGTCGAGTTGAAATTTCCCGGGGCGCTAAAATACCCGTTGACTCGCTCCCCCCTCAATATATTTTATGGAGAGCGCAACGTTCTTTTTGCAATAGCTACCAGAAGGTGCTCTCGAACCCTTCATATTTACGATTAAGTCGTGATCAGAAATATAAAATACTAGTGTTTTTTGTCGATAGGCTCCTCGATACACGGTGCTAGTCAAAATGCGATTTTTTGTACATTTTGCTTGTACTGTCGGTATACATTATGTAAGAGATGTCGCTGTTTCGTGTTAAGATTTGAAGAATATTTACTCGTGTGCCCCAGGGCTTGCATTTAAAATATGACGTGACTCAAAGAACCTATTTCATGCCTACATTACGAACAAAACAAAGAAATATGGTCGCTCAGGAATTATGCCGGTTGCTCTCTTTTGTATAAAAAATCTTTCGATGACGATTTCAGACACCGTTTAGGTATTGCCTACACGTTACTAAGAAAAAAAGAAAGAACATTTTACTACCTACATCTTTTATCGTATGTAATAATCCTTCTATTACAATAAACGTAACACCGCCTAATCTCTATTGTCTCAATACATTACACCTATTTGTTGAGTGGTCTCGAGTGATAAGATATTACTCTTTCATGCCGTATCCTAAAAGGCGAGGGGGAAAGAGATAGCGTTCAGTTGTTGATACTTATATTTGATATACTGGAAAAGGCTTCTGATTCTCAGATACTTTTTTCTATTATAATCATGGCTCCAATACATGATTTCTTTTTTGGAAAAAACTTAATAAGTGTTTAGATAAGACAACATTAGAAGTGGAACAAGTAACAAGAACAAAAAGTGGTTATGGTTTTTTTTTGTTACCGATTCTAAAAAACCTTGATACTAAGCTAAGACATTGAAACCTGACACCTAAGCTGATTTAAGAATGAGCGAGCAAAATGTCTAAATATGGCGTTACATAATAGCAAAACATCACATACTCTCATACACTTACTTCAAAAACAACCGCAGAAAAAAAACTAACCTTTCTGTCTATTAAAAATGTAGAAAAGTCGATGAGTTTTCGAATCACGATCTGATCATAAAATGTGGATCGGGCAGCGCGATATTTGATTTGAAATCCACTATATAATATGTATGTAGGCAGGGCGCAGATATCGTAATGTAAGCGAAGTTTATATGCAAAGAGGACTCGGATAATATCGTCATATTTACTGCAGATTTGAGAGTGAATAAAGGACATAATTACAGTGGATGCAGTACCTGGGCCACCGAGATCAGCTCGGGTGAAAATAGATAAACATATCATCCAGGTATGGTACATTGTATCATATGCCCAAGGCTTGGAAAAAAGAAAAAACTAATTTTCGCACATATGAGACCTAACTAGATCGATTTTTAGCTCCCGAAAACCCCTATATTCCAACTTTCGTCGAAATGGTTTGAGCCGTTTTCGAGAATGTGATTACAATTACACATATTCATACATATTTAAACAAATATTGCACATTTAATAGTATGTGATAAACTGTGTCTTTAATTATTTATACACAGCAGAAAACTTTAATACTTAAAATTTTCAGCAATGTCGCAGTCAATTTTATTTTACCCATAAAATCACGCCTGTAATCCCCAAAGGGTTAAGCAGAGGTGTACCTATATTACACCCACATTTCGACAGTTGTGTATAAGTCCCATGCACTAGGAGGCGAGCCTATTGCCATCAAACGGGCACAAATCCAAACTCCGGGCTCCTACTGAGAAATTCCAGATAGAAAAATCCATTAACACTTTGCCCGACCCGGGAGTCGAACCTAGGTCCTCATGCTCAGCTGTAGCGCTTGCGAGCACTAGACCAACGAGGCAGTCCAAGGCCACCTATTTATTATAACAGGGTAACATTTTTAGTATGGGTATTGTATTTTATTTTATTACCTCCTCCTCCATCTTTTAGGATGGCATTTACTTTCACAAAACTTCTTACTGTCAAAAACTCATACTCGTAAAAAGACATCGCCTTCCAAGAAAAAATCACCTTGTAAAAACTCTCCAAGTTTTCAAGCTCCGTAACCTTATTTAAGACCAGGCGAAGTGCCTTCAGGCGAGACTTGTGGCTAAATAATAACAGCCACACGGGTCGGTCGAAGGTTAAATTCTGCTTGCCGCGGTCGGTTTGTGGATGGCTGACCATCCATTACATATAGATATCCCTCGGTGCCTCGGAAAGCACGTTAAGCCGTTGGTCCCAGCTGTCATTCGTAGATCTTTGACAGTCATTAAGGGTAGTCAGAAGCCCAGTTTTCCATACCCAGGGGTACTGGAAGCTGACGCCAACATTGTTGGGAAAAGGCTTGGAAGATTAACAAAGTGCCTACAGACAAAAATATTCATTACTTTTAAAAGCTAGTTTCCACATCTGTGCACCACATACAAAGTGTTGATACAGACAGACACATAGGTACTAACCTATGTATGTGTCTGTTTCTACTATCCCACTTCTTATTCATCATCATTTTCTTGTTCTTATCTCAATTTATTAATGGTTGGCGCAACATGTCCCTTTTTTGCACACTCCTTTAATAGTCGCCATCTCGGTAGTCACCACCTTTCTAGCCATATTATCTTTCACACAGCACATCCATCGTTTCTTTGGTCTTCCCCTACTCTTATAGCCATCGACATTCATACTCAAAACTTTCCTCATGAAATTTCCCTCATTCCTCCGCATCACATGCCCATACCACGAGAACCGATTACCGCACAACTTTTCAGTCACCGGTGCCACTTTCAGACTTCCTCCACTGTCCTTATGTATTTCTTATTCTACCCATTCGTGTAACCACTTCCTATTTACAACACAAAGAATCAGAACATCACTCAATCACACACAATTCCTACAAAACACAAAACAATAAATTTCCCCACATCCGAGAAGTGCAGTCTAAATGAAAGCGTAGAAACGGACGAGCAATTAGCCGCTTTATTGCGCTCAATTAAGTAGCTGTAACAAATTAAGAAACGCGAACGAAAAGCTCGCTCGCAGTTAACAGATTATGTAAACACGGTAACGAAGTGAATCCTGTGGAGCTGTAGTGTTAGTGTGGGGGGAGGTGGTATTGTGTTAAATCGGAATCCATACTAATAAAACATGCCACATGTCTGTTTCCTTTTTACGCCATAACCTCTGAACCGATTGTTATTGAACAGGTAACCTAGGACCTGGAAAAGGACAAAGGCTACTTTTCAGTCTGGATATTTGATTTTTCAAGACAATTGTTTTTTTTCTTTCAAATTCTTATCGTTTAGTTTATACCAGGTGAAACAAACGTTTCAATAAATCTGTCTGATAGTTTGTGATTTTTGAAAGCCGAAGCCGATTTTACTAATTTAATACTTAATCCACACCTTTAGAAGCTCTGTGGAACTTGACAGATGTTGCTCACTATTCAAAGATCCTAATATTGTTAGGTTTTATCCTTTTAGCCTTCTGCAACCAACCTTATCACCATCTTCCTGCACTTGTCCCATGTTAATGGGGTCGAGAAACGTTTTTTCCTTCCATTCGACCCTGTCAACCGTCACGCTATCATTGACTCCCTTTTCTTTCATAATCATTCCTCACACAATCCATCCATCTTTTCTTGGGCTTTCCTCTCCGTCTCCATCCATCAACATTAATATTCATCACTCTTTTAGTCACTAGCGTTTCACACATACCCAGCAAAACGATTTTTTATTTCTCATACTCGGAAAGTAGTGTTTGTATGATCCGAGTAGCAGGTGGAAGACACTGATCCCCACCCGCAGGTGGGAAAAACTCATGGTAATTTACTTCCCTCCCTAGGGCGGGAATACATTTTAAAAATAGAAATTTGGTTAGGTGGTCGGCTACGAATTTTTTTACTAAGGGGGTATTACACTGTCATATCTATGATCATAGATCTATGAACAAAGATATAATGAAATTGTAAAATAGACATTTATTATGGGTATATCCCCTAAGGGGGAAATGCAAAAAATTCATAAATTATATGTTTTTCACAAGTGGTATTGATACTCGGTATAAGCGGCGCCTGCAAAAGCAGTGAGCTCACAAATCTAACAATTAACGTTGAAAATCAAGGCCAGATATAAAATTGACTAAAACCAAAACTAATATTGATCGCACGCAAGAAGAGTTTACACAAATAGTACAAAAGTATATAAAAATCCGACGTAATGACATAAAAACGGATCGCTTTTTTCTCAACTACCAAAAGGGAAAATGCTCAAGTGATGGGTAAAAATAAAATCTCAGGTATGCCGAAGCAGATATCAACATATTTTAATTTACCAAACTGTGAGCAGTATTCCGGGCATTGTTTTAGAAGAACGTCAGCGACACTGTTAGCCGATTCTGGGGTGAACTTGATAATGTTAAAAAGACATGGAGGATGGAAATCCAGCACAGTGGCGGTAGGCTACATTGAGGATTCTGTCCAAAATAAAACTAAAATTTCAAACAAATTAACTGAGACTATAAAACGCCCCAATTCACCTCAACCAACTACTTCAAGGGAGTATCTGCCATGGATTCTACCGTCTAATCAAATACCAGAGTCTCCTAATTTTACAGACATCCAGCACAGCCAAATTTGTCATAATATATCAAACAGCGTAAAAATTCCAAACAAAAGTTTATCTTTAAATTTCACAAATTGTTCTAACTTCTCAATTAATTTTAAATAGATACTACATAAATATTTTAACAAATCTACAATTTTTACTTTCCTTATATTTGAAATGAAAAGTAGAGTGTTTAACACGGGTGAAAGTCATCAACTCCCACTCGGGCTATAGCTGTGTGGGAGTTGATTCCTTTCGACCCTTGTATAACAATCTACTATTCTTTCAACTTTTCTGTCACTTTCAAATCCTTTCAATCCTTTTTCATCCGTCTTCTTCGCAACCAACCATAGTTGTTACTAAATAGAGTGCTACAATAGTTATTTATCCAACATGTGGGGAAAGTTCGTTTTTCCAAAATGCAACATGTGAGCAAATGAACTTGGTCACATGTTGCATACAAAACTTTTCACCACTCCCAGTAAGAAAGTATTCAGTCATCATAGGTAAATAAATAGACACAAAGCAAATCAAAATAATTCTTTATATTTTAAAATATCTTTAAAACTTAATATAAAAAAATCAGGCAAGGTTAGTTTCTGTATGGGATCATTACATTCCACTCACTGTTCAAACAGTGAGGAAAAACCAACTTTCCTCACTGTTTTCGTAGAGGAAAGACACTTCTTTCGTGCGGGAGTAGACATTGAAACGAGGGCGTTGTTAGTAAACGTTTGTGAAATTTTGTTCCGGAAATTTTATTGACAAAACAAGATGGCAGTGGTAGTTGCGATTTTGACCATGACTACAATAACCTTGTAGCGTTGTACTCATATATAATAGTCAAAAAGGTAATTCTTGAGTGTTATATTTTTTTTACCACTACTCAAATTATTTCTTTGTAAAATTACCGCATCCAACCTTCTCTTGCCCTGTGGCTGGTTGTCGCGCCGTGCCCCTGATTACGACGACACCTGACGAACTGCATCCGCTGCGAGCTAATTGTTTGAAAAATTGCATTCAATTCAAGTAAGCAACTGTATGTGATGCATCATCTTTTGATTGTAGTTCTTTTAGGGAATGACAGCGTTGTTTTGATTTATTATTGAGTGATTGATTTGATAAATACACAAAGGGTGTCCCCCCTTTGTGTATTTTAATTGACAAAAAATATTGCTTTTTAGTACCAAGTATTGGGTAAAATCAGTATGTTTCATAGTGTCAATTTATTTCGTTAACTTAGCAGGAATATTAAAATGTTTAAAGACAAATAGATTATGTTAAAGGAAATGCCTGTCAGACAAAAAAGTTTAGCACAAGTCAACCGATGTATACGACGATTAAAGCCGATATGAACAGCCGCAGTAACAGACGTCGGCAGTACACAATCCTGTCTCGCCCGGTGACCTCATAACACTAACTACGATTAATTCCCCAACAATCCAAGTAAGCGGCCAGCGGCAATAACCAAGCCGAGTCTAGTGTACCGCCATAACTTGCGGATAACGACCGCACATAGAATATTTACACAAGCTCACTCAAACACCTTGCCACACTTTGATCAAAAGTTAGCGCTACCAACAGTAACCCAGAGAGATTAAGAAACGAGTAGCTGCAATGATATTACTCGTAGAGTATTTGTTAAAGTTAACTCTAGTTATAGTTCGGTAGAGGAGGACTGGTAAATTAGTTAGGAAGTTGCTTGTTTATGCTTATAGTTTGAGGTTGTGTTTGTGAGCTTTTAGTGTTTGAAATTGAGCTGAATAGCTTAATATGCGAGTGTTAGTGGGTCTAGGACTGTTATTATAGATTTGGGTCGGTTTTCCCTATAATTGTTTTAAGTCCTACGCAAAATACTGGTCCGATTTGACCTCTGCATGTCTTTGGTACCTAAAGTCATCAATACTCGGTAAACAATACTCGTAGTATGCTTTTAAACCCTATTTTGTTTCGTGCATGTGAAGAGCTCTTTGAAATAGTAGTGAAATGGTTTTAGTGGCATAACTACATACATATCTATGACAACATTATGGTGTTAGAATGTATACGTGTTTATTACCAAAACTCTGCCAAATAACACAAAATTTTATCTGCGTGTCGTTGTGACAGGTTGCATTTAAGCTCTAACTTCTAATTTAACTAAAACAAAACATAAACTCATTTAGAATACTATTAAAACGGGGCAAATATTCAAGCTGAATCCAAGTTTGGACACTAAACTTGCTTCAAACATCAAGCTTAGCTGTCGAACTTCGATTCATAAGATCGCTCCTAAAAATGACTACAGGGTCAACACTATGCTAAATCATTTTATATACAAATAAACGGCCCTTATTTCTGTTTCACCTTTCCTAAAATTTAGACTACTCGGAAGCACTTTACAAACAAAAATTAGACATTCTCGCAAGGCTTGTGTCCTTAGTCAGATATTCACATAAAACCATCTCTATTCGGCAGTGGGTAGTAAATAGTGTCGAGTCGCCAGACGTGGTACGTAGCACGTAGTGCCTTGTAAAATATTCAGAGGTGAGGGGGTGAAATAAAACCCACTGCTGTCTACCAGACGGAATGCTGGCATCGGTATTAACTTTTCCTAGAGGTGACCAGGAAAAGTGGCAAGGAAACTGAAGTTGTAAGAGATCTTTTTAGATAGGTACTGAAGATGTTTTTGCTATTATTTATGTCAAAATGATTCATCGCAATTTTTTTTTCTACTAAGCTTTACTTCGAAATTCGAGGCGGTATCGGAGTGTGAATCGTTTCGGATTATGTGCGGTCACTAGTGAAGGTCAAAATTAACTTAAAAGAATAATTAATAGTACATTCTGTCAGTACATGGTTAGTATATTTTTGTTATTTTCATAGCATTATGTCCTACGGTATTCTGCTGTGGAGAAAAGTTATATAAGCTATATATTCAAAATATATTTGTCCTTCAAAAACGAGCTGTTTGAGCAATTTACCAGCTTTTTTCAAAGATATCGATATCCTCACAGCGGCATCACAATTCATCTTCGCCAACATCTTATAAATTAGGCAAAATACTAGGCCTTTTAAGTTCTGTCGATTCCATATCTCCCGGCAATTTTGAATTTGGAACTGTTCTATATTCGAATGTGTTTAAATTTAGAATCTCAAAACAGTTGAAAGTATTAGGATTAATGCTATTGTTTAGTCACAGCGTCGATTGGAATCTGTCAGGTTACGTACGGAAATGAATCTTTCTAAGGAAAATGTTCGTGCAATAATTTTCTACAACTTTAGAAGAGGCCTGACACGGCTTCAGTGTTTTGAAGAGCTAACATCTGTGTTCAGTGATGAAACCCCATGTCTGCGGACTGTCGAACGCTGGTATTTCGAATTCCAGCGTGGACATACTAGTGTTAGAGACAACTAATTCTCGAAGATCGTCATGTGCAATATCGAGAGATAGAGGCTCTATTAGGCATCTCAGGGACAACCATTCAGAAGATCTTGCATGAAGCGCTTGGTGTGAGAAAGCTAGTTTGCCGTTGGATACCGCATCTCCTTTCCAACGATCACAAGGCGGTCCCGTCAGATGGTGTAAGAAAACTCTGCAAAGGTTCAACCGAGGAGAGTCAAATCACGTCTACGACATCATCAGTGGTGATGAATCTTGGATATATGCCAACGATCCTGAATCCAAACAACAATCTACAATCTAGGTCTTTCAAGACGAGCCAAAGCCGACTAAAGTGGTTCGTTCTCGAAGCACTTCAAAGAAGATGGTGGCAACGTTCGTTGGAAAAACCGACCATGTTGCGACTATTGCACTTGAAGATCGTAGAACGGTTAACGCAGAGTGGTATACCGCAGTTTGTTTACCACAAGTCATCGCCGAACTTCAAAAATCTAACTCAAAGCGACGCATCATCCTGCACCACGACAACGCAAGCACACACAGCGCTCGTCAAACGATTGAGTATTTGAAGCAGGAAAAAGTAGAAATTCTTGACCATCCTTCATACAGTCCTGACCTTTAGGGCTTAGGTCAGGACTGTATGAAGGATGGTCAAGAATTTCTACTTTTTCCTGCTTTCTTTACATTTCCTTAAATTAAGAAAAGTTTTCGTGGTCAAAGGTTCCAGTCCGGTGAAAAAGCAGTCGACGCTTTCAAGTCACACCCCCAATGTTCAAAATGGCTGACTTTTTCTGCTTTAGAGTGGAATAAATGTTATAATAACTGGTTTGACCGAATGGAAACGTGTGAAAAAGAAGCTACGTGGTGAATACTTTGAAAACCAATAAAAAGTACTATAAGGTTCTAGTTGTGTTTTTTTCTTCAAACGACAAAACTTAAAACGCATGCCTTGCACTTATACACTAAAAACAGTGATATTCACAATGCTAACACTAGAAATAAGAACAAACTACGAACTCCTTTTCACCGGCTTCATAAGGTTCATAACTCATTTGTTGGGCTTGGTATAACCTTTTATAACAAGCAACCGTCTTCTTTGCTAGATTTGCCGTTTAAATCCAACCTTTGTTCAAAGGCATACTATTCTATCAACGATTACTTAAATGATAAGAATCACTGTGATTAACTCAAGGCAATGTTTATGTTATTTCTCCAGAATTAGCTTACCTTCCGACAGATTATATGAGTTTAAATAATTGTTCATAATATGACTTTATAAGTCAATTTATTTTAATTATATTTTAATTGATTGTTCACATAATCTACTCATTACAATGTTTTTTTATGAGTTGTATTGCAATATGTGGTTAATTAGCGACCTCGACAGTTGATTATTTTTTTTTTGTCTGAGCAACCGGCAGCAAGTTCTTCATGCTCGCTTAGATGTCACTGCTTGCGGTAGCGTCGGGGGTCGGGTTGCCTCCTTCCCTCAAATATGGCAAAGGGGGGTAATAGCTGATCTTTGCGTTATGCTTGTGAACGGGTGCTACTTGTGGCGACGACGTCGGTAAGAGTATTTAGACGATCAGTAGAACGGTATCATCAAGCGTGTTTTGAAGAAAAGGTGCCATTCGGTGGAGGATCAATAATGGTTTGGGCTGGGATATCTTCAGAGGATCGCTTGGAATTAGTGATCATAGAAAACGGTTTTCTGACTGCTGTCAGATACGTAGAAGAGGTTTCAAATAAGCATGCTGGTCCTTTCTTAGTGAATATGGGTGCAAATTCCTGTTTTATGCACGATAATGCGCGACTACATACTGCTCGTTTGGTCAATATGGATATTTAAGACGTCGGTATTACCTGCACGGAGTAGCCAGCTCGCAGCCCAGACTTAAATCCCATAGAACATGCATGGGACGAGCTCGGGAGATGCGTGAGACAACGCTCTCCTGCGCCCGTTACCGTACACGAGTTAAGGAATGCGCTAGTGGAAGAATGGGCAAACATAGTTGGTAATTGGTTTACAGCATACCACATCATCTTAATGAAGCTCGTGGAGGAAATACAAAACATTAAATTGACAAAAATCTTTTATTTTATAAGTTTTACTGCGTAGTGTATTTTTGTTGTCATAAGCAAGAAGCGAAATTTTCTTTTTTTTAAGTATTTAATTAAAGTTATATAGTGTACAAAACGTGTAACACATTTTTTATTATAATAATCAGTCTTTTACAATATACTATTAGTCTTATGTATTATTAGCGACCCGGAATTTTTGCGATCCAGTGTATACTTTTTACGTTTAGTCTTTTTTTTATTTCTGCCTGAGTATAGTTCTTGATGTTTTTGGTTGGTATATTGGCTTGTGTTAGCTGCCATAAGGCTATTAATTTATAATTTAAATTATGTTTTGTGTTGCGTAATGTGAATTATTTTGCATACTATTATAAAATAATCTTTTTTTTTTATTTTGAATTTAAATGTTTATGCCAGTACAATTATAAAAGCATTTTATTACTATTTTTTCTAATGAAAAATTCGTTAACCTTAGCTAGTATTTTAATAAAAACCTCTTGGAAAGTCAATGTCAAAGTCAAATATATTATTTTAATTAGGCACACAAAAGGCACTTTTGATCGTCAAATTTACAAAAAATAGAATTGATTCTAGTAGTCCCTTCCAAAAGGTAGTTTTCGTATGAAGAAGAATGGGTAAGAAACTCCACCGTTATTCTTTGAAAATGTTTTACAATATTTTGTATACATTAATTAAGTATATAATTATATAACTGAAGACGATGCACCTAGAATAAAATTACTATACCAATTGTGGTATAGTAATTTTATCCTAGGTGTACGTCTTCAGTTATATAATTATATACTTCGAGGTAAAATGAATGAAAAAGGAAGCAATTACAGATAAATGAATCATATTATGATAGATTCATGGTGCTCACATATTTACAAAACATTTAAAAATAGTTGATTTACCTAGAGTTTTACAATTAATAAATCAGTGTGTGAAGAAGTAATCACAGAATTACCAGTCAATGTCATATAATAAAAACAATATTAAGTTAGCAATCAGTTGGATTTTGTCTAGACTCTAAATTGTCCTATGGAGCAGGACTAGCATGTTTCCAAGCATTCTTATCTTGGATATAATTCTCTAATTTGTAATATGCTTGATATCAAAGTGTACTTTAAATATGCGTTTTAAATTTTCTTTCATTTAATTTTAATATACCTATCACAAGGTATGTTGTTGTAACATTTAACACAGTACCCTATAAAAGATGTATGCACTTTAGCTTATCTGAAAAATGGATGATCTATTTTATCTTTATTTTTAGTATTAAATATGTCTATCACTTATTTTATTAAAAAGATGTAGGTTTTTTTTCTTACTTACAAAATATTTTTATAAACGAATTGGCAAGGTACCGTCATAATATGAATAATTTTAAATATTTCACTAAGAGATTCGCAACGACGTAGATTATAAATGGCTCTGACAGCTCTTTTTTGCAAAATAAATATGGATTCAAAGCCAG
Source organism: Xanthia togata (assembly GCA_963853775.1). Classification (NCBI taxonomy): domain Eukaryota; kingdom Metazoa; phylum Arthropoda; class Insecta; order Lepidoptera; family Noctuidae; genus Xanthia; species Xanthia togata. The sequence goes on along the minus strand of OY970797.1, from coordinate 1,608,276 downwards.
CAGCCCGACCCCACAGTAGAATGCCATACGACATAATGCTGTAGAAGTAGCTAAAATAGACCAAACACGCGGTTTCTACGTCTGTTAACTGTCTTATCTTTCTAACAGCATAAGCGGCCGAGCTTAGCCGCCCCGCAAGAGATGTTATATGAAGTCCCTATTGTAATTGTCTTGCGTGATTCCTAGGAAAACCGTTTGATTAATAAATTCCAGTTTTTCTCCATTCAATATATTGTCACGTTCGCTACTTCTAACATCAGGTAATTTAAATGTGATGTATTTGTTTTTATTTTATTTAGTACCAAATTATTTACCGAAAACCAATCTTGGACTTGACGAATAGAGCTATTCACGTCGTCAAGATTTTGTGACCGTCGGTTTATCTTAAAGATCAATGATGAATTATCAATCTTTAAGATCTGCAAATAACACCATCTTCGGTTGATTTGGAAGTAATTGGGATAAATCATGAATGTAAACTAAAAAGAGGATTGGACCCAATACCGAACCTTGAGGAACCTATCCTTTTAACCTACACAAGTATGTTATAACGAAATATAGCCGTATTGGGTACTGATTCAACAAAATTGATGGCGTCGATTACTTCGATTGAGCCTGCAGCATGAATGTTTAAGTTCGGAGCGGTCATCACCATCCATCGCGAGATTGAAGGTCGGTACTTGATATAAGTCCCAATTACTCTTATATGCTTACTGGGAGTAGATATTCTAAATTCTGGATAATCGTGAATGTGTACATAGGTAGCATAGGTATAGTAGGTAGCGTTGTTTCTATGAAAGTGGTGAGGTGAGATGTCTGTAGCTGTTTGTAGACAATCACGTGACCACAATGTAGACACACTCATTCACTGACGACTAGCTGGCCTGTGACAGACAAGTCACAACCAGTTCACTGCACTTCTGGCTTCGGACAAGTCACGACCACCTTCGAACTAGTTAAGGACTAGACACGACTTGTTTCGGTCTTGATATAATTTCGTAACTTCTAAAGCACCTTTTTCTTCGGCTATAATAATACCTCTAGGAAATTCTTCTATGAAACTCAGCCGAATATTTTGATTACCATCATTTAGCAGTAGGTATAAGGAATAACGAATTTAATTCAAACAAATTTATTTATGACCAGAAAAAAATGCAAGAATACCCCCAACCAATTACTTCGTTATCTTGGGCTCTAACTGAATAAAACTCTGGAGCGTTTCATCATTTTCGCTGAGACGATGCACCTAGAATAAAATTACTATACCAATTGTGGTATAGTAATTTTATCCTAGGTGTACGTCTTCAGTTATATAATTATATACTTCGAGGTAAAATGAATGAAAAAGGAAGCAATTACAGATAAATGAATCATATGATAGATTCATGGTGCTCACATATTTACAAAACATTTAAAAATAGTTGATTTACCTAGAGTTTTACAATTAATAAATCAGTGTGTGAAGAAGTAATCACAGAATTACCAGTCAATGTCATATAATAAAAACAATATTAAGTTAGCAATCAGTTGGATTTTGTCTAGACTCTAAATTGTCCTATGGAGCAGGACTAGCATGTTTCCAAGCATTCTTATCTTGGATATAATTCTCTAATTTGTAATATGCTTGATATCAAAGTGTACTTTAAATATGCGTTTTAAATTTTCTTTCATTTAATTTTAATATACCTATCACAAGGTATGTTGTTGTAACATTTAACACAGTACCCTATAAAAGATGTATGCACTTTAGCTTATCTGAAAAATGGATGATCTATTTTATCTTTATTTTTAGTATTAAATATGTCTATCACTTATTTTATTAAAAAGATGTAGGTTTTTTTTCTTACTTACAAAATATTTTTATAAACGAATTGGCAAGGTACCGTCATAATATGAATAATTTTAAATATTTCACTAAGAGATTCGCAACGACGTAGATTATAAATGGCTCTGACAGCTCTTTTTTGCAAAATAAATATGGATTCAAAGCCAGCAGCCCGACCCCACAGTAGAATGCCATACGACATAATGCTGTAGAAGTAGCTAAAATAGACCAAACACGCGGTTTCTACGTCTGTTAACTGTCTTATCTTTCTAACAGCATAAGCGGCCGAGCTTAGCCGCCCCGCAAGAGATGTTATATGAAGTCCCTATTGTAATTGTCTTGCGTGATTCCTAGGAAAACCGTTTGATTAATAAATTCCAGTTTTTCTCCATTCAATATATTGTCACGTTCGCTACTTCTAACATCAGGTAATTTAAATGTGATGTATTTGTTTTTATTTTATTTAGTACCAAATTATTTACCGAAAACCAATCTTGGACTTGACGAATAGAGCTATTCACGTCGTCAAGATTTTGTGACCGTCGGTTTATCTTAAAGATCAATGATGAATTATCAATCTTTAAGATCTGCAAATAACACCATCTTCGGTTGATTTGGAAGTAATTGGGATAAATCATGAATGTAAACTAAAAAGAGGATTGGACCCAATACCGAACCTTGAGGAACCTATCCTTTTAACCTACACAAGTATGTTATAACGAAATATAGCCGTATTGGGTACTGATTCAACAAAATTGATGGCGTCGATTACTTCGATTGAGCCTGCAGCATGAATGTTTAAGTTCGGAGCGGTCATCACCATCCATCGCGAGATTGAAGGTCGGTACTTGATATAAGTCCCAATTACTCTTATATGCTTACTGGGAGTAGATATTCTAAATTCTGGATAATCGTGAATGTGTACATAGGTAGCATAGGTATAGTAGGTAGCGTTGTTTCTATGAAAGTGGTGAGGTGAGATGTCTGTAGCTGTTTGTAGACAATCACGTGACCACAATGTAGACACACTCATTCACTGACGACTAGCTGGCCTGTGACAGACAAGTCACAACCAGTTCACTGCACTTCTGGCTTCGGACAAGTCACGACCACCTTCGAACTAGTTAAGGACTAGACACGACTTGTTTCGGTCTTGATATAATTTCGTAACTTCTAAAGCACCTTTTTCTTCGGCTATAATAATACCTCTAGGAAATTCTTCTATGAAACTCAGCCGAATATTTTGATTACCATCATTTAGCAGTAGGTATAAGGAATAACGAATTTAATTCAAACAAATTTATTTATGACCAGAAAAAAATGCAAGAATACCCCCAACCAATTACTTCGTTATCTTGGGCTCTAACTGAATAAAACTCTGGAGCGTTTCATCATTTTCGCGTGGCAAAACTTTTAGTTAGTTTTTGTGCTAACTTCTGATTTATGACCCCACCGACCATCCCTCACGGCATACTCTCTAATAAAGGAATTTACTCGAAAAAAGGTCAAGGAATTATTATTTTTTTCGCTCCCACTTGATGAAATTTAAGCTGGTTGTGACGGGAGGCTGTGTGTAATATTTTATAATGACGAGGGTTTTTTGTCAAGATTCTTCTTAGAGTATACGGTTTAGGATAGAGGTAGGATAAAGAGTGGAAGTCACGTGAAGAGAATGGCGAAGTATGTAACTGTTGACTAGCACCTACATGTAGTTGTGATCCGTTTTTTGGTGCCGGCTAATTCTTATGGCAAATAAAATACTCGTAGCTGGTGGATTAAAGCTATGTAAGTACAGTGCTGCTTTTGAAAGCTTGCCGAACCATACTTAAGTCCGAAAATAAAAGCAAACACTTAATCTATGGTTCTTTAGATTGTACATTTCTGTAGAGCCACAAGCGCGGTGATTTTTATGTAAAACATACCACCAAACCGCAGCCTTATATATCTAGTAAAATTACGAAATACATGAGTTGATGAAAAATCCGATTTCACGTGTTACGACCTGCACGTTTTGTTAGCCACGCGAAATCCCCAAAATTGGCTTCTTTAATGTATGGCACGCGCAAATGTATGAAAAAATCGTGTGCAGATGTACTACTTACACAGCAGAAGTTTGGCATCAGCCAAACGTGGGTAGATGGGAAAATATATGAAGGAATATTTCCATTTTTCAAATGGTGATTTGGTAACATCGCTAGGACTGACTTACGTTTATTTTTTTCGTGCTAAAACGTTTATTTGTATTAAGCCTGAATCATTTCTTTCTTTCATCACTCATTAGCACGCATAATATGGTCATTACCTAATAATTACCGATGTTATACGCTTAACTTTTTTTTTCCTTTTTTTTTGCCTGATCTGTTCCAAACCGGTGCAGTACAATCCAATGCGTTATAAATAAAACTGTTTTGTATATTGTAATATTTTATGTTTTATTTTCGGTCTACCAGTATTCTTCCAACCAACGTGGGTGGCGACATATTTTGTAATTTTCCTGTTAAACCTTTTAACTAGTCTGAATAATATTATTGCATGGAGTGGGTTTAATATTTGCCCATATAAGTTTCGTAGTATTCAGTGTGAAACAGCTAAAGTTTTTTCTAATTATTTCTAGAATCATTCTATTTCCGAGTATTCTGTTTGATGAAGTTAGAATTAAAAAATTACAAGTAACAAAATAGGCCCAAAAAAATAACTACTCTATTTTCGCTGGCTTTATCGTCATTTTTGTTGGTATGTTCACCCGAAAATTAACCACCGCGGCGCCGCCTCACGAAACGCCGATAGCAAAATAATGTATCATAAAGGCGGGTGCATAATGTCGGCATTGCACGCGCCACCTGCGACGCTAGCGACACATTTTATGACCTGCCCGTGGCGCGAATTGCAACTAACTGCCGATACGTTTGGGAATATACGGGGCCATAGTTTGGTCGGCAACGTGGTTTGAGTTTGCAATTTGTGTTAAAAAGTTTTGTTAATTCTCGTCTAGTTCTGATTGTGTCTCCTCAAATATGGCGAGGGGGTAGTGGCTGATCTTTGCGTTATGCTCGTGAACGGGTACTGCTTGTAGTGACCGGTCGTCATGCTGACCATGGTTTTGTTTTGTTATTAGTAATTAACTGTTTATTTATTTTTACCTCGATGGTCCTAGTTTATCATTTGTGACTTCAAGTTACAGCTTTAATAGCCATATGTAAGCGGGCACGCCCTTTATGCCTGGAGGCTTTTATTCGGATATTAGATTTTGTTTTTATTTTCGTTTGAGTATAGATTTCGATGTTTTTGTTTGCGTGTGCTAGCTGACATAGAACAAATAATTTAATTTAATGTTTTGTATTGCGTAATGTAAATTATTTCGCATACTATTGTATATAATCAGCTCTTTCCAAATGAACAGACAGCTGTGCTGCTGGGGAGTTTGTTGCGCCACTTCTTCTTTCCTGATAAAGCACTAGGAAGTGGTGAAGTGCGGGTAATTTTGATGTTCGAGAAGTGCTGATTCTCAGCCTAGTTTGAATAAATGACTTTAGAATTTAGAATTTTGTGAAAATAAAGCTAAAGGTTTTAGGTATTATTTATATAACTTATGATTATATTTAAGGACGAACAAAAATAATTGCGTAAATTATTGTTAAAGTAAGGTTTATTTTAGAGTAGTACAATTCATTACATAAGGCATATATCTAAACAAAGGGAAAATCTTTAACTTTGCCAAGACGATGTGAAAATATGATTTTAAATAATAATATGTATGAATGAAAACTAATAGCTTTCCCATCAGGATAGTAACGAATTTATAATATTTTTTTACAGCTCTTTTATTTATCTACAAATGTATAATTTGGCGTTGCATAAAAAACCAAGCGTTAACGTTCTCACTATCCTCCCATACGCTTTCTCAATCGGCTGCCAATAACCAGTGTGTTGCTGAGCAAAACTCGTGTTGTTAAGCTATTTATTGCCTATTTACAATCATTCCGAGTCGCGCGGCTGTGCGATTTACAACATAGTCCGCTATTGTGCCCCCGCCTTGCTACACGCGTGAAAAAGTTGGCGAGTAAAGAATGAGAAATACCTCTCTTATGTTCGAAGAAAAATGCTTTGTTTTGTGATACCAGTGTATATTTCGTTCTGAGTATCTTTATTCGAATGTAACACGTGTGATATTTGTGTATTTTTATTTAGTGTATAAAAATACGTTGGTTTGGTTGAATGTCAGTACATAGTATGACATAATGACGAATTTCAGTACATAGTATGTCCTGCTGGTCGTGAGGGGCTTATCTTGAATTGGAATCCTGGGTTTTTATATCTATTTGGTTTGATAATCACAGTATTTTTAGTAATAAGTTAGTATGCAAAATCATAATCGCCTCTTATTTTATTTCAGATTCCTGTAATAATAAATCTTCAGATATCAACATAAAAGAGGTGTTACGTGCGTTGTGTTTCAGTTTATAGTTTTTTGTCCACACAAAACTATGAATTCTTTCACGGTGCAATGGAATGCCAGTATTTTCAAAAACCAAAAGTTCTATCCTTTGCAGCAAGGCTTCTTCTAATTCATTCCGACTCCTAAAGGCCGGTGCAACAATGGGTCCATTCTTCATGCAGTTGCAGTGTTCGAGGCGGAACTAAGCCCCGATGAGCGAAGCCTTGGCTTGGGCTAATTAATGCACTGCTCGCAAAGTCTGCGTGGCCTTGTGAGACCACCTTTGTATAGCCATAATGTAGGTACGAGTATGTAAGTATTGGTAGAGAGTAGAGGATTCTGTGACAAAAAGTTCCTTGTGGGTGGTTTGATATTTTATTCTAAAATGATTGGTTAGCTTTGACTAGGTGACTGCTTTAGACAGAACCAGTGTGCGCGTAGAACTAAATATAATTATGACTACTTTGAATAAGCCGTTCAGGTAAATTGGTGGGATCAAGAAGCTCTGTTTTAAATTCTGTCTGGTTTTTCTACGATGCATGTGATTAACTATCCGAATAGTTTCGAATTCAAATCGAGATATTATTTATAACTATTCGTGAGCCTACGTTTTTATTATGTTTGCAGTTTCTTTTGTTTTTGTAGATGTTTGTAAAGTTTTATATCCTCGCACTTATCTAAATTAGAAAACCAACACAGAACATACTGCAGACTTCCACTAGAAACTGCAGCAAAACTCAAATAAATCCATACCAATCCTCCATTACAGAATTAAGACTTGGATCTCAAGCGCTGACCAAACTGATTAGTATTCGTGAGGCATCGCCGCAGAGGTATCGGGAGTTATGACGACCGCCTTGCAGGAAGAGAGATGCAATAAAGTGAATTATGCACACAACTGCGATACTTTGTTCCGTACCCTCGAGAATTGGGCTGGAGTTTGGTGGTGAGAGGAGCGGGAGCGGGGATTGGCTTCTAAGGAAATAGCGTCTTATAGTTTTCGACAATACATAGTACAATCAACATAGCGTGAGTGTTGTAACAAGCGACTGAAGAAAGATTGGTTTACAAAAAAATGGTCTTCCTGGTAGTCTTGGTACTTTAATAATTGTCCAATAAAGAATCTGTCCAATTAGCATTTGGGAGTAGAACAGTGTAACGAAAACGTTACGCCAATTGCAATTTGTAAAGTATGACCTGTTTTTAATATTTCTGTGAGTATGACAGTTGAGCCAATTCTATAACTAAGGATAGAAAAACCGTAAGAGCCCGCACACGCCACCGACTCAGCACTAAGCCATCATCCTGACACTCGCATGCCCACGGGACTCCTAATGCAGACTTACACAGAGCCGCAGTGTTCGTTCAATTTAAACTTTAATATGCAACCGACTACCGCGCCAAATTGGAAATAATGATCTGTGAGAGCACTATTTTATTTTTCCCGGCTGTATTGTGTTCGTGGTGCGCGGCATTAATGCAATATTGATATTACGATTCAGGGATATCATTTTAGTTCTTAAATAAAATTATTTGTTAAACATTGTATGGGGTTTAAAAAATATCAAAAAGAAGTTTTTGTTTTTCCAAATATGGGTTATAATGGAGTTATAAACGAACGAATTTTGGTCAGATTTTTTGTGAAAAATATAACAATGGAGGAATAAAACTGCTGGTCACAATGTTATTGTGTTGCAAAGGTTAAAGTTTCACGATGATACGATCGTAGCACAGTGCAAGCTACGCCGTAGCACAGTGCAAGCTATGCCGTAGCACAGTGCAAGCTACGCCGTAGCTCGCGTAGCACGTAGCTACCTGATACAATGCAGTTTTCTACGTTTTGTATATTCATGACTGGAGTAGAATATTCTCAATAATTGGTTCTTATTGACGTCAAGCAAGACAATTTAATCAACTTATGTTTCAAGGTAAATGTAAGTTTAGTGACCTTAATAGCTTGAACGCATAAAATATAACAGTTGTTTCAACAATAGGCCTCATCATTCCTGTTTTATAGGCACGCCGATAATTTCAATCGCGCATCAAGCCACATTTTATCGCACATCCTTCGGAACTATAAAAAATATATTACAGCCATAACACCATAGAATCAGCGGCTTTTTGGTACGAGATACAAATAAAACACGGCGATAACGCAACACGACAGGCGATAAAAGTGATATACGTTGTAAAAATCACGCTGAAAGCACCGTGTTTGCATAATGTAAGTTTTATTTTGTGGCTTATTGAATATGTTTATGAGGTGTGGTCTCAAATATTGAGTTATGACGTTTGAGGTGATGGTTACTGGTTATCAGCTGTAGCAGTTGATAGGGTTTAATCGGAGGTCATCAAACTTCGTATCATCCGGTTTTGCCAAAACCTCCAACTGTCGGATATAGGTTCCAGAAAGATTTTGCTATTTTCCGAAGACTTGATTTTAAATGAAACTGTTAGCAGCTCGAATATTTTTCTTTTAAACTTGCTGCACTTTTAAAAAGATACATACTTATTGTCTTCTAAATATGACTGTAATGAGTCTCAGTTCAATTGACTCAGTAAACAAACTAGAATCAATAACAATCACCTTCGCTTCCACTTCCACTTCCCAAGCTCCCGTCAAATCTAAGCAAATAACATGCAATCAAAATCTGCATTTCAAATTCATAATCTTGCTTTTCAATTTAATTTCGAGGAACAAGTTGCAGAGCTAAAGAAATGTTCGCTGCAAGAGACGCTCTGATGCCACGATGTTCCGTCTTGTGATTTGCCAAGCGAATATAAATCTTAATTGCCACATTTTAAGGGCCCTAGTCGCGGGGGTTTTTTGCTGAGGCCCTCCACATGGTGCTAGAGGTGCGGCGTGCTTGAGGTTGGCGTGTGGTACAAGGTAATGGTACGACTCCTTTTTACGAATTGAAAAAGCATCGAGATTCCTTTATTATATGTAAGTTTAATATTAAAGCATTATACAAATTGTAAACTTCCCGGAAGAAATTCTGGTGGATAGTAAAAACCGCAACCAAAATGCGACTTTAATTTATAATAATGAATAGACCTAGGTTTTTAAATAACATTGCTCCCTAATAGCATTGTTTGTTCCAGTTTGAAAGATAATATTATGATGTACGGTGAAGTTTTTACTTGATCCCATCGTATGTGAGTTGGAGCTTCTTCGATCAAGGAAATAATTCAGAATACTACTATTCTGGTATACAGGACGTTAAAAAACTACTTACTTGCTCGTAATAAATCAGATTACTTAGATAGGTTCTAAAACCCTTGAGCGGACATAAATTCAAGTAATTGGAGCACTGGGTCACTGAGGATCTCTCAGATGATTTAGATATTGAACGGGAACATAGGGCATCGGCAGTGAGATACAATATGCTGGCTTGCAGGTTTGCTCGGTGCACAAAAGAGGTCAAAGTTGCTCTTTTTAAGGCATACTGCTAGACATTTTATACCTGCAGCCTGTGTGTCCGTTACATGTACCCGTAGATCTTTCAATGCCCTAACGATTCTGTACAATAATGGTTTTAGGATGCTGTTGGGGTTGCCTTGGTTTAGCAGTGCATCAGGTATGTTTGGTAAGGCCAGAACGGACTACTTTAGGGCACTAGTAAGAAAAAAAGTGGTCTCCCTGATGCGCCACGTGCGGGGTAGTACCAAGAGCCTTCTTAATACTATATTGTAAAGGGTTGATTCGCCTATTGTGAGACACTGGAATACCGTTAACGGATCTGGTGGTGCCCTTTTTTTATGAAATAGCGCTTTTGTAAATAAGAATAATAATAAATAGTTAGTAAATAAATAAATAGTTAATAATTTACTAACATACGAGTACTATGTTAGTAGCACGATTCCCAGGTTGGGCAAAGTGTTATTGGGTTTTTCTTTCTGGAATTTCTCAGTAATAGTCCGGAGTCTGGATTTGTGTCCGGTTGATGGCAATAGGCTCGCCCCCTATTACAATGGGCTTAAACATAACTGGCGAAATGTGGGTGTACTGTAGGTACACCTCTGCCCAACCCTTCGGGGAAACAAGGCGTGATGTTATGTTATGTAGTTGTACTATTTACTAACAATGCATGGAATATTTTATTACAGCCACCCCTTTCAAACGTTCCCCGCTCTCACTCTCAACTTGTACCACAACATAAGGTGAAAAAGTAAGGTTTCCTGAAACACTGTCGCAGAAAATTTAAGCCTGCATTTATGTTAGTTTATTTTTCGAGTGTTAGGTAATTTCTGCCATGTTTCTTACGCCGCTGAGTTTTTTATTCCAATGGATTTTCTTTGTACCCGCGTATGTGAGTGACAAAGTATGTCACATCTTATAATCTATCCTGTGTCTTGTTAGGAAATGGAGCCGAAATAAATCTTAAAGCTTTGACTGCTATTTTTCTTTGCGTCGACCTGGATTTGAGACTAAATCTTAATTATTAAAGCTACGGTAATAGCTATTGCCTGTCTCGAAACAGACTGGCTAGCATTCGAATAGTTTGTAGGTCAATTTGAGAAACAAACATCTGAAAAATAATTGTTGTTTTAGACTGAACTTATAATCAGTTCAGATTCCAGTCAAAGTATTTTTTCTGATACAACTAGAAAAAGTGTTCATAGAGGACGATACCAAGTAATGTTTGTGTTTGTTTTAATTACTAAAAATACCTATTTTGATCAAAATCTCAAGCTTTAAAAGTTTTCTTATTGTTTGTAATTGTGTCTTTTGATTTCATTTATGGAACTTTGACGGCATCTATAACGCCACATGCAAACTACGCATCAAAAACCTGACGTCACACAAATCCTGCATCGTGCAATAAGAGTTTACCGCGCAATCGACATATATAAGACTATCCGACATCAATTGTCGGGCAGTTGCCCGACAGACACGACACCCGTCTGGTCGGAGGATTCTTTTTTTCTATAGAGGATGAGAAAAACTTTACACTCTGTTTCTCATACCTCTAAATTGATGACCCCGAATATGAACTTCAGCGCAGCCTTCGTGCAACTACTTGCAGCATAATGCTGAGCGATAGCCGTTTTGCGTGGATGTGACGCATGTTTCCCGCAACCTTTTCTATTTTTTTTTTTTTTTTGTGTTACCTCTTTTTTGCGTCATGTTTACCGCAAATAAACGTATTTTCTTTCTTTCTTTCTTTCTTTCTACTTCAGCGTGACGTCATCATCATCATAATCACTCCCACAAGCTGTCATGAGGCAACTACACAGCCAGCCAGCACCCGCGGCTCAGCTTTAATGGATATCCTGACCACCAGCATGCAGCGAACGCGCATTCTTGGTCATCACCCTCAGCCTCATCATCCCGACTCACTGGGGAATCACTGCAATCACCAAAATCACCGCAATTATATCAATCACCGCAATCACCAAAATCGCCACAATCACCACAATTGCCGCAATCACCGCAGACAGTTTTGACTCACCGTGAACTATGCGGCACCCGAATCCGACTCACTGTAAAGCATCACAAGAACCACCAAAAATTCATAGTTGAAGTTAAAAGTTAAAATTCACACTTCTGACGCGAATTATGGCGCACGGTTCCAATTAGTCGATACTCATGTAGAAAACTCGGCAAAAATAGCAGATGAAGTCATAGAAATTGTAAATACCTAAAGCATGGAAGGCGGAATTTTTACCTTGTCAACCAAAATAAAGTACTCAAAGGCGCCATTTTCGATGGATGAACCATAGCTGTAATCTGAATGCCTTAATGCACGGTAGGTGAAATCCTTTTGACAACCAACAGAAGGTACCTATACAGTAGGTAATTCTAAGCAGGCCAACAGAACTTACATGCAGGTACATTATCCATACATCGTATACTAACCCTGCATGGTCTATAGCCGCATTGATTAAGGTGCAGTACAATTTACACGTGCCCGTAATACCTAACGGCTTTGTGTGCCACAATGGAAGGTTAACGCGATCCCGTTTGTCTATGTTGGTGACGTCATTTCATGGCCGTTGATGGCGCAAAAACGATAGGTTTGGAGGGTTAGGCTTTCTGAATGTGTTTTGTGGCTACTGCGGATAGTAAAAAAAAACTTGAAAACGGTATTATTATGTCATGATAGACATGTAATAATAGGTTTATAATAATGTATGTGCTTCTCTAAAATGAATTACTACCGTTCACTGAGAAGAATGAGGATGAAAAGTCGGCAGATTTCGTAATATCCGCGTGAGTAAACTCATAAACAATAATAATAACATGAAGGTGTAACACAAAGGTTATGGTATGCATATAGGACGGCGGGTGTTGTAAAATGTGACTAAAGAACAACGTTATAAGAATGTTCGACAAAGTCCTCACGTTTTCTTCTTCTATTCTCGTATCGGATCATCATGAGCGAACGGTACGAGAGCAGCTCTTGTGGCGGGTAAACAGATCATGTGAAGACCCTGTCAAAAATCTTGTGTTAGCGGTAAACGTCTAATTCAATTAGTGTTAAGCGAACCAGTTATTTATGAAAATTACGCAGAACTCAAACCATAATTCCAAATTGAACCCAATAATTCTACCACTTTCAAAGCGTAGCATTCATTTCCATATTTTCACGAAATCACCAAGTAAATGGAATGTCAACTGTAGTAGTCTCGACAATTCGTCGCCCGAACTAACAACATTTTGTCGCTTCGCAAATTGCTCGCTTGCAACATAATACCTCGGCGTCCTTCATAATAAAACAGCCTTCCCAAATTAATATTCAGCAACAGTACCGTTTCTTGAATAATTAAACTTTTTTATGGAAAATAAGAGACTCTCACTTATTAGTCGTGAAATGAAGTTAGCATAAAGTAATGTTAATTAAGCATTTGTCTGTTAAATGACATTAAGGGGGTTAAATATTCCACGACGCTATAAAAAAAGTGTTGAAGACTTCTTATTCAGTGTTTTTACACTAAGCGAAAATTTCTCGAAAATGCATATAGTTACATACTGCGTTTTCGATAAGTTTTCGCTTCGTTATTAAATACTAAAGAGCTACTTTCACTATATGCTGATGGTAGAAATTAGAGTCAAAGTGGCTTTTATTATTTACACAATCAATATTTGAATATTAGGATTTACGATTACTTTCATAATCAGATACTTGCCACTCTGGATTCCAACTGAAATATTATTATCGTAAAATCTATATTACTTAACCCAGAAAGAAAATGCTTAATTCTATGACAAAGAAAATATTAGATTTAGTTCCATATATTCCGTTTATGATGTTCAGCTGCATCAGTATGGATTAGTGGGATGGAAACGGAATTAGATATCTAAAACCTCGGAAAAATATGGAACAACAACCCAAAAATGCAAATGTACCCTTGTTATGTACCCTTTTATTTTTACGAATACTAATCTTATTTCTACTTACATATTACTTTAATAAAGGCAACGCTGTTTGACTATTCATTTATAATAATGCGTTTAATAAATCGAGATACGTACCTATTACCTATTATTATTTAGTTACACATACTAGTTACATATATAACTATGTTATTTGGCTAGTGGTGCTACATAGGCTGCAGTTTTCAAACATATTTTTTCGTATCAATACAGTCTCCCAACACAGTTTCAATGTATTGGAGTTTAAAAAGCCGCATCCTCCTCACGGTGACAAGATGCTGGCTGCACGCCAAGGAAGCCAAATCTTAAATCCTTAAACAAGTCTAGTTCAGTAGAACCTCTCGGAATAGTGCTGTTCCCGAAGAATTTTTAATATTCTATCGCGTAATAGTGATGCGGAAATTCCTTTTTGAATATGGTTATAGGCTTTTATCTTTTGCAGGTTAAGGAGAAATACATTAGCGAGTATTTCTTAGATGAGTATTTCTTTTTGACACATTCAACTTGAAAATAACTCACTAAACAATGAATGATTCTACGTTTCCTTTTCGATTTCATCCGAGAAAAAATGCTGAAGCATTAAAGGCAAGGTCTCTTTTAATTTGTGCCTGATAGGATATTAACATATAACTAACCTATTCAGTACAATTTGCAGCCTCCTTATATCAAAGGTATACGTAAAAGACTACCTACGCTACGCTAAAAACACATACTCGTACTTTTCAGAAACCCATTAAAATTGAAATAATTAAAACACATTTTGCAGAAAGCAGAAGTCCCGTGTTCATTATTTTTACGCCAAATAAGAGAACTTCATTCAACGCCGTTCGCTCAACATAAAGGGATGTGACTTGTTAACAAAAAATAAAGAAAAAACTATTTGCTTGCCACTTTACAGCTGAAACTAGTATTTTTTTAAATATTTGCGTGTAATGTTGTGAAACTTTGCCTTGTCAGCATTTTTGAAGATGTTAAATGAGGTTCCTCATAAAATAATTCAAGGAAAGACTACGGCATATTTTCCAAACAATTCATAGCTCAAAAAAAGTTTAGTTCAATTAAAACACTGTACACTAAGGAAAATGTATGTGTGCCGTTTTACAGCAATTTCATACAGTCAAAGAATGACAGTTTTTGTTGGCGAGCACGGTAGTGCCTCCGCCAAGTCGAGCAAAACAAACACAAAGGCACAGCCATGTACCATGTTTTCTCGAAGCCAATCAGGACATTTTCGAATCCCTTTAATTTCGTTGTGGATATAAAGCTAGAAGCCTGAAATTTCAGTGACTAATGGCCAATTCAAATTTACCTACCTATCTATCTATTTAGGAAGTGTAAGTGATGAGAAATTGCATGAACTGCAAAATTAAGTAAAAAGTAAGCAAGTAAACATTATCTATCGCAATTTCAGATAGATAGATAGATAGATAAAATACTCTTTATTGTGTACCAAAAAAATTAGACATTTTTTTTTTCTCAAAATCTTTTTCTATATACACGAACTGCATAAGTGACTTTGTAATCCTATAAAAATAATCTGCGATTACAAAGTTACTTATGCAGTTAGTATATCTATAAAACGGGACAGAAATTTCATTAAATTTTATTTTTTCCTTGTTTTATAGACTTTTTAACACTGATTGTTTTCAAAATTTAAAGATTGTTTGTCTGGTAGAAGTACCTCAGAACTTTGATATTTTGAGATATTGGCAAAATTCAAAAGTCATTTATTCAAACTAGGTTGAGAATCAGCACTTATCGAACGTCAAAATTACTTAAGACAGTCCCCCAAAAAGCCCACCCTTCACCACTTTCTAGTAGCTTTAGCTGAGAAGAAGAAGTGGCGCAACAAACTCCCCAGCAGCACAGCTAGAAGAAATTGATTCTATATAATAGTATGCAAGATAATTTACACGACGCAACACAAAAAATAATTTAAATTATAAATTAATAGCCATATGACAGCTAGCACTAGACGAGTGAGTGAGTGTTCCTTAACTTTGTCACTGACATACTGGCTTATGTCAGTGACAAAATTAAGGAACTTTGACCTGCAATAGTTCTCAAAGTACAGGTTCAAATTGAACGTAATTTTGGGAACATACCTAGTTATACTAAGCCCTCTTGGTCACTGAAAATTCAGGCTTCTAGCTTTATCCACAACAATATTACAGGGGGTTGAAAATGTCCTGAATGGTTTCGAGAAAAGATGGTACGTCTGTGCCTTTGTGATTGTTTTGCTCGACATTTGTCATAATGTCACTCAATTTCATACAGTTAATGAATGACAGTTGTTATTTAAATTTATGGAAAGTAGGAAAACAAATGGGTTACAATTAATTTCCTGTCTTTGCATCGAAGTATTATTTTTGCTATCTAGCAGCATAACTCTCTCGGATTGAAGGGTGTTAGTGTCGACTGCTGGTGAGAGGTTAAACCATCGGTCAACCATTGGGTGTTGCAAATAAGATGTCCATAGATGGTAGTCACCATTTTACATCAAATGGACCGTAGTGCAATTCACAACTCGTTATAGGAAGAATACAAATGCAATATCTAAATATTTTTTCGACAGTTCATTGACTTGGTAACAGTTTTGACGTCACGCTATTCCTTAAGATCTAATTAAAGTCACCTTTGTCTGTCTATGACCACGTTGTTCTTCTATACTCCAAACATATTTTTATACAGTTTTCACCAACATTTAGAGAATTTATTCAGAAAAGTTTATGTGTACTTATTGAACATTCATATTAAATTTAAGTACCTACATAATTTATGAAAAAGAAATCAAGATATTTTTTCAAGTCGTAAAAACGGGTTATTCCACTAATCCCCACTGACAATCCCCATCAATAGGGATTTGTTCACAAATCCCCATCGGTTGAAAAATAAAATACAAACACCATTATATAAGAATCACGAAGTCTATTTCTCACAGACGTAAGGACTCATTGATTATTTTTATAATCAAACAAATTAAAGTGATAGCTAAATTAATAGCCTAAGGGTAAAATATTTCTATCATGTCATATTACAGTCTAAACATTAGTAAAATATAATGGGTAGGTTTAGTGGGGCCACTTTTATTTTTTAAAAATACCATTGTTTGTGAATAAAGATGCTTTTAAATCAAAATCATCACTCAGTGAGACATCCAAATACGCTTCACTTAGGCAAGACTCACCTAAAAATAAATAAAAGTTCTGAAATAATTAATCAAAAGTTACCGTAAAGTAATTTAAAAGTTGATCTCTAAAAGACTATAGTATTTTGTAGCAAAGTTTAGACTGTAATATGACTTAACAGAAATATTTTACACTTGTGCTAATAATTTAGCTATTACTTTAATTTGTTTGAATAAAAAAATATTCAATGAGTCCTTACGTCCATAAGAAATAAAGACTTCTTGATTCATAACTGAAGCAAAATCCTTGGGTCACATGCTGACGGATCGCCTACAGGATGATGCAGATTTAGAGAGGGAAAGGAGGGCGTTGGCGGTCCGCTGCATGTTGAAGAAACCCAGGTACTGCAGTGTTTTCGAAATGTTTGCGGGAGCGGGAACGCGTAAAAAATGGGTTGCTAGTATTTTATAATCGCTTTGTCATAACACTCCTGCTTACTCCTTAAAGGATTACAAGAAGTTCCACGTACACATATACTCCTACAAATACCATGAATTACTATAAGATTAATCATACAGTGTAACATTCCATTTCTTACGTCTTTGTACTTGAGACAGCCGACGTGCTCATTAACATTAATCATGCCTCATGTGACGTCTGTCACGTAATGATGACGTTGCACACTCATAGGTGAATTATTTGTATGTTTGTGTGCTTTTTAGGACCATTTTTGGAACAATGTTTTTCATTATTTGCACTTTGCTGCATCCAATTAAATCGCAAAAACAAGTTTAAAATATTTTAGCTTTTTATTGTTCCATTTGAGTTATGTATTAGGGTTGGGGGAAGGGTTTTATTTTTTATTTTTTTAATAGATGCGTTTATTTACGCTTTTGCCTTTTGCAGATTCAAAGAGAATCGTATTAAGGAGTAAACTCCAGTCACACTTTTTCCCTACATTTTGTTTGTTTTTACATTATTAGGAGAGCTCAATATTTACCCAAAGTTCTTAGACATACAAAAAACTCTTCTTGTGAAACAACTAAGTAGTACTAACCATCTCAACCTCACAACATGTAGTGTTTTACCACAGATTTTAAGAGTAAAGAGGTTAAACGAGTTAGTTTACAGCGCGAGAAGGTAAACAGGTTACTTGTCGGTTAACGGTCGCGGTTAAATCACTACATCGTTAAACGTAGTTTAACGAACTTAACATGAGGTTACGAGATACATTATTATTATGACCGACTTATTTCAGTTTAGAAACATTATAACATCACGCCTGTATTCACCAAAGGATAGGCAGCGGTTTACATGCATTTAAAATAAAAACTGAATATGAGTGCCATAAGCTAGATAGAATACATGACTTTATAACTGTCTTGCGGTTTGGAATACTTTTTGTGAGGCCTACAGATCTGGTAGCGTCGTGTAGCTCCCAAAAATAGTGTTGAGCCAAACGATTACTTATGCATGCATACTGTCTGTCCGGACAGGTCAACTCAAAGCTGCAATGACTCTTTCTTCAAAAGGCCCTTCCAGCCCTACATTGTTAGACTCCCATAATCTATACATATTATAAAACAGTTGCTCTTCGCGTTGTTCTTCTAAAATACGCAACGGATTTTGATGGGGTCTTCAACATAATTTAGAGAATGTATTTCGGAAGGTTTATATACCTATATATAATTCGTTTGGTGCTATTTTATGGTCCTAGTTTATCAATTATAACTTCTAGTTACAGCTCTATGTAAGCGGGCACGCCCTTTATGCCTGGAGGCTTTATTTTCTTTTTTTAGATATTGTTTACGTTTAGTTATTTTTATTTCTGCTTGAGTATAGTTTTCGATGTTTTTGGTTGGTATATTGGCGTGTGCTAGCTGTTTTAAGGCTATTAATTTATAATTTAAATTGTGTTTTGCGTAATGTAAATTATCTTATAAATTATTGTATAGAATCGTTTTTTTTTCCTAACTGAACAGACAGCTGTGCTGCTGGGGAGTTTGTTGCGCCACTTCTTCTTCCCAGCAAAAGCACTAGGAAGTGGTGAAGGGTGGGCGTTTTGGGGGACTGCCTTATGTAATTTTGACGTTCAAAAAGTGATTTAAAAAAGAAAAGAAAAGAAGAAGAAAAAGAGAAGGAGAAGAGAAGAAGAAGGATTGAAAGTGATTCTCAGCCTAGTTTGAATAAATGACTTTTGAATTTTGAATTTTGTTTATATTAAACGTTAACGTATTATACTACTGAAACTTGACGTTTTGTCAAGTCGTGAAAAAGTCGCTTTTTGAGCGCTTACATGGCTTGCGCTGACAACACGAAACCTTAACAGATAGATAAAATTAATTTCTACTGGATTGTAAATCTTATTGAGATCAACGGAAAAGTTCGCGATAACTTATGTCTATCTTCTGAAGATGACCCACAGTAACCATTTTATCTTTCAGTTTTTTTTTTTTATTGTTTGTCTCAAGCTATTCTGACCAGTATATTATTAATCGAATCCGATAAAATATGTTATTAAAATTCGCCATTTAATTAAGATTAAAAAATGCCCGAACATGATATTATTTAAATGAAAACTATACAAGATATCACAGATTTAAAAACGCGCAGCAACATAATTATGGCTGACGGTGCAACAATAGGGGCAATGACCTTTCCTAGGCTATTAAGGAATGTGATTATTGCCGTTTGATGACAGTGAGGTGGAAATCATTTATAATTCAGTATTTGGACGTCCTAACTCCACTAATGGAGGAGGATTCACCATTTTTTTCATTCCAGTTCAACCAAAAAAAATTGTGGGACCATAGACAATATAGACCAATTTTTGTAATTATTGTAAGGCCCATCATCAGAACGATATTTTGTATCGTTCTGATCATTCACCGCGTGTAGCGTGTGCAACTGTATAGTTTGGGATCATTCGGCAGTTTCTTGGCGTTTCATACTGAATTTTGTTGGTAACCGTATGAACATTGGGATGTTGACGTGTGATCCTAACTTTGTATGGGCTATCTCAGCGCATCATACATAATATTATAAATTTAAGTCGCTTTTAGTGTCTGGCAGTGTGACCGGGTTGTTCTTCTAAACCACACAACGGATTTTGATGCGGTTTTCACCATCCTTTAGATAAATTATTCCGGAAGGCTTATGGGTGTAAAACATTTTTTTTTGTAACGTTTCCGCACACTAGGAATTTCTCCTGTATTGTGGATACCTTTCCAAAAATTTAAACTCACATACACAAACAGCCAGACCCGGAAAACTACTTGTAGGTCATACAAATATTTCTTCTGTGTGGGAATCGAACCCACGATACGCAGCCCAGCAGTCAATCGCTTAACCACTGCGCCAACCGTGCCGTCATATTAATTTTACTTAGTTATAGCACAGACATCTCGATATTTTAACATAATTATCGCCATTGCGCGGATCACTAGTATCTTAATAATATAATGTTTGAACTTTAAAAGAGGCTATGACCTCTGAGTGTGTTTCAAAATTTCTTCTCAGGGTTATAACAGATTCCGGGAAGCCATGTCCGAGATATGTGACGTGGCAATGCCCCGGGTCCAGCCCGGACGTGCTTCGCGCCAGGTGTACTGGTGGTCGCGACAGCTGACGACACTGCGCAATGCGTGCGTTGCTGCGCGACGCCGGTACACCAGGCACCGCAGGCTCCGTATTCGACCTCCGGATACGGAAGCCATTCAGGCGGAGCTATATATAATACCTACCTAACTACACCCACATTTCGTCAGTTAGAGGAGGACAGAGGACAAGCAAAAATGCAGGTTGTAGTCTTCGAGCTGCTATAGAGAACTTCCTATATCGGAAAACTCAATAACTTTTTGCGGACCTGGGGAATGAACTCAGGGTCCAAAGAAAGTGTAAGGTCAGAGCTTAAAGAAGCAGCAGCACAAAAATTTACAAAATATCAGTCAAGATTTTTTCTATTCTTTCTTCTTATTCTATATTGTACACATAATTACAAAAACAATGTCACAAAATTATAAGTACAGTTTGTTACAAAGGTATTACCATATGGAGGTATACCAAAACGTTGCCAGCAGCTCATCTTAACCATCAGTCAACGGCATAATATCGTGAGATAAAATGCCATTTTGTATCATCCACTTTAGATTTATCGCGCTTAGGTATTGCCACACACTTAACTCGATTATTTAAAGCCCCGCCAGCTTTATTTAATGGCTTTATCTTACGATGTTCGTTTATTTTGTCGGTGGTTTCCGCTGAAGGAAACGAAATTGTAGATCTTTGATTTTACGCGAAAATATTAGAAGTATATACGTTGAAAAATAGATTATAGTTAAATATAGATAAATAGATAGATAGTCTTAAAAATATAATTTTAGCAATACATATAGGTAGTCATGTCTTATTCTCGTTATGATGTCACCAAAGCACGATACAGTTCCGATCACGTTCCAATTTATGGATTGCTATAAAAAATAACTACCAATGATTTAAATATTTATTACAATCATAAAAGTAGTATTGCCTCGTTTATCAATATCGTACTCAGAATTTATTTTAGCTTAACCAAGTAACGAATAAATAATTTTATTGTGAAAGAAAAGAAAGAAAGAAAATATGTTTATTCTGCACAAACAAAACGCACATTATAATAAAAAAAGAAAAAAAGTAGCCAAAAGCCTCTTACGTGCGTGTGTCTATTACTTACAATTGTGACATTTACATTCACATACCAAACCAACCTAACCAAACAATATCTGCTTCATCCACCAACAGTAACACACAACCTTCACCCTTTACAAATCCCTTAATCCTACAATACTTCATTATTAATGAACAGCAAAAACAGGCGAGTTTTAACGCCGCTTAATAAATGAATGTAATGTGAAAGTACAGATGATCTATCAACGTCTTCTCAAGATAAAATTACGTCACACGAATTAGATTTATTATTGTCTTAGGTTAACTGAAGTGTGTCATGCGTTCTTAAAGGTTTTCCGACGGTTGATTTATTGTACGTGGTTATTATGAAAGTGGAGTTGTCATATATTAATTAATTACTTACAGTGGTTAGGGATAAAAAATAAAAATAGCTTTGACTAATTTTACTATGCCCAGATGAACCAATTCAGAGAACAGTTCCATAATATAATTTTTCCAAGCCCACTGTCACAGGTAATACAAAATACCGCATCAAAATCGGTGAATATATTATTGGTTTAGAAAAAAGGTTTATGAAATAAATAATACCTCCCCTCAAAAACAGAACTACTTTACAATATAATTGCAAAATTGGCCAAAAAAACACTAACATTATATTTCTTAGCTACGAAGAATGATATGAAATAGAGGCAGCAACATTCAGCCATACTAGTCCCATTCCAGCAACAAGTGCACAGTCAAAACTACATGTTTCTAAAATGCAATTACTTACATTTCATGTTATTCTTTCGTATTCGCACAACTCGTCCGTCACACATACAGTGCCGACATACAACGGAGGTGAGTAGCGTGCACTTTAATTGTGCGAATATTACCACTTGGCGGCCCGTGCGGGGTTCAGGCTTGTGACGAAGGGTTGGTACACACTGTATGATCCGTGACTGGGTACCATATACTGTTGGCAGTAGTTGGTGAAATAAAAATATTGCCTGCAGCATTTACTGACGATTCTTTGGTCAAGTGACGGGCATTTCTTGGAGTTTGTACTAAGTATTCTTGTCAGACGGTGCCTAAAACTTAAATCAAGGATAATTCAAGGATTATCAAAATCTCAATAGCTTGTGGCTAGGTTTATTTTCATATGGTTTCAATCAAGTGGTTTTGTTTTTTTAATCTGTAAGGTTTTCTAAACAAGATAACTTAATGCTCTTATCTTCTCGGTAGTAAAATAATAAAAAAATAGATGCAATATACTAAAGACTTATCACCTTTTCCTATTTTTTAAGGTAACTGGGACTTTATATGGGTACATAAAACCCACGTTGAGCTCCCAGCTTTAAATCAGAACGTTGAAATGAAACAAAATTTGGGCGGTAGTAAAAACTACAAAAATCCGGCGCGTGTTGAAGTGGTCGACTGTGGCACTGTGGCACTGTGCGCTGTATTGTTTCTGTGTAATAATGCCGAGCTGCTGATTTAAACCACCGTGGTTTGCATGTGTCGCGATCTTTCATGTTTGTCTGTCAACGTTCTTTAGTAGAATGCTATTTTTCTCGCAGCATTGTGCTTGCTGCGCTCTACGGGAAAAGTATGGCATAACATTAACGAAACATGTGAAATTGGTTGTTAAGTTTTCCACATTCATCATGGGGTTACGTTGTGCACTTTCACACTAGGATATCTCTTTTTGAAAGATTTGGGCGAAATAATTCTTAACCCCTCATTCAAGCCCCAGATAGCAGTCCACATGCACCTGCAACTCGCACAGATACACACACAGTTACCCAAAAACAAGTGACTACCAAAAAAGCGCATATACCAACCGTTTGATATGATAATGCAGTATCATTAAAATATATTCAAGCACCTTACGAACTCTTTGAAGATTAGTTTCGGAGTCATCAGTAATAGCCGTCGCCCTGTCTTCGATGCAAATCGCGAATCGATTTTGCCCCCGCCAATCGGTTCTCGGAGAATTTAACACTTTTGAATTAATAAGCGCGAGATGGAAAAGTTTTTGCGGGGGTGTCTTGGTTTGTCAAATAACTTGTTATTACTTCGAAGTCGGCGAGTAAGTTCTTTTAAAAGGGAATTTTCCTTTAAGACCAAATTGCAAACGGTATCAATGTTGAGTGCAGCGATTTGATCAAAGCTTTTTGTAATAGTATCACGTTATGACAACCCTGGGATTCTGAGAAGAATGAAGCAGAATGGTGCAGAACATTAATTCGTTACTGAACTTTAGCATCTTAAAAGGTAACTAGATAGCCTACCCCAATACTAAAATGATGATAAAATCATAAACTATCTTAGATCCAAAGTGCCTTTAAATGAAATCAATATTGTTTTATTTGCAAAATACGTAATCATCTGAAGTTTCTACAAATAACTTCTTAAATAATTATATAACAAACAAATAAAAAGCATGAACACATCTGTCTACAACCTTTTCAAAAGCCCTTTGAGTCATTATATCCTAATTGCATTATAATAATTTAAGTGTAGGAAAAATATTAAAAATTCTGCGTCAGTTCTCGTCAGTCACGTCCAGGATCGGGTTAAAATTCAACAGTTTTCGCCTTTTCCGTAATTTATTCAAATAAATTTTGGACATGCGACGCGACGGGAAAATGGCCTGTTTAGGCACGTCAGGAGAACCCGTTTTGTATTTAAATTGTACGGTCATTATAAACGTACTAATGGAAGATCAACACATCTTTATTTATAAACATTCATTTGTTCCAAGTTAGAGAGAGTGAAGGAGCGGGAAGAGTAATAGAATTTCAATTTATTTGTAACTAGTGACTCCCCCCCGTTCAGTAGTTTTTGACTTTATCGCCTTCAGACAAACAGACAGCGGCGACGCCGCTAGCGCAGCGCAGGGGGGTAGTGTAGTGATGTTCAAGAGCTTCTGAAGAATAGGCTCAAAATAGCGAATTCTTTGTTAATCTTTTCACCCATAGGCAGACCTGTAAATTGAGATTTAAAAAATATTTTTTTGATTTCCTTTTGGGATAAAAGACAGGTACTGCAGAGACTTTACTCCATTGGTTTTGGAATAAAACTTTAGTGTGATCAAATTGTTGGCAGTTAAACGAGACAAACATTGAATTCGTAATTAGAACAGAAAAAGAGACAAGACAGTCGCCTCCCGATCTGGCAGGCAATCAGTATTAAAAAAAAAAGGTTTAAATGAATTTCTTAAACTAATATTATATCAAATTTCTACTGCAAATAAGTCTTTTTATTAATACTGGATACCGTAGACCACATAAGGGAGGCAACGCCATTTTTTTTTTCAGATAAACCGCAATGGGCGCAGAAAGACCTATATAAACAATAAGGCCTATCGCATGGAAGAGTGGTGTATCAGGCACAAATACGATGCCTGAAGTTCAGAAGCAAAGTTGTTTAAAAATAAATGGTAAAAAGAGCGAGATCACTCAACAATTTTGCTCGATGCAGTTTTTCTCGGTTATCAATGACGACGTATGCTTTGATAAGTTTATAAAAGAGCTCAGGCTTGAAGACGCCAGCAAAGAATGACAAGAAAATGATAGGATATTACACCCATTTTTTCTCAATTAGATTCTTAGCACTAGCTAATGAACCACAAAAAAAATCACAACATTTTTACTCAATCGTTAATTGCCTTAAAAATGCATTTGAATTTGGCATTTTCAAATATCGCGCGTAATTTGACGAACACGCTGGACGCAGTGAACGCTATATGTATATTGCTCTGCGGTCATGACGTCAGTTGGCTGTGTAAACAAATGCAGTGATATTTTTTAAGTTATAAATTTGTGTTGTCTCCTTTTACAAAACCAATAGCAGCAATAAAAATTACGTTGGTTACGAAAATAATAAACTCTTTATATATTAAAGGTACGCATATAGTTGACAGTTAAAACTTTCTAAGTTTGCAAAGCCGTATGATGTAATAATATGGCGACTACTATCTAATGGTGTTATGAAACAGATTAAAAAAGCTGAAACATTTGAATTGAATTTTAAAAAAATCGTTTCCTATTTTATGAACTAAAACTAACGTTTTCCGACAGCTTTTTGCCTAAGCTATCTCAATATGTTTAGTTTTTTTCTCATATAGAGTAAAACACCCTATTGGGCGCTGATATTCCCGCTATGCATTTCCATAATTACACTTTCCATGACGGTATGAATTCTTAACTGTTGTGCGACTAGTTATGGGCGGAGTTCCCGTGCAAATGCCACAATGAAACATTTAGGGTGCAAGAGAAGGAGATTGCACAAGTTTTTGAAGGCGAACAGGAAGAGATCGCGAAGGTAGATACTGACGCAAATTTATTTTCTAGCGGAAAACAAGACGAACCGCTAGATGTTCAGCAAAGCTGCCAAGAGGGCAGAGATGACAATGATTTTGATGACGAGCTCAGCTGCCAAGGGTGCAGCACTGTCCTTGATGAGAAGGAGTCAATTCAAGTGTTCGAGACTGAACACGAGTAAAAATAAACGAATCGGCTCAGTCCAATCCATTTATTAAATCTTTTAGCAATGTTTCAGAACAGCAGAATATATACTTATCAAAGGAAAATGATGATCACGATGATGAAACTTATATAATTATAACATCGTCGTTGATCATTAACACAAAATACGCTACAAGCTAAGTCACAAGTGTATATTTACCGGAAAAACTTGTAGAATGTGTGACAATTTAGTATTTATCTTATGCTATTGTTACTTGAAAAGCTCGAAGATTCCATATTATTCTGCTGCTAGTACTCCTTTACTGGTTTCTTATTTTTAATAAAGCACAAAATGGAAGACGAGGATATAATGATCTGAAGGCGACAGTTATCAAACTCACTGCAAAACATTTCTGCCACGAATTCAACTCTATTTATTACTACAATGAAAAGTTTACCATACACATATTTAAATGAAAGTCAGACTGTCATCGATCTAAACGAGACAAAAAGGAAACTCACAATAGAACTACAGAGTGCCCACCAAGAGATGAAAAATCTTAGCAACGTAAATCTCCAATTCAAAATTGACGCAGAAAAATACATAAAAGCGATAGAAACCTACAAAAAAGTATAGTTTTCTGAAATACAGAATCACTTCTCAAAAACAAAAAAAGGAAAACAGACCGTGTTTCTACACCTGTCAAAATTCATAAACCACTCAGTCTGAGCACACCAAAACCAACGGAAAAATCGGGAAATAGCTATATACATAATACCTCGGCTGCAGAATCTATGTCCTTTATACGATCAGACTTGTAAGTGAACAGACTTGTGAAGCCGTGGAAAGTGTGGACTAAACATACACAATATTGTGAATATACAACCCAATTCGCAACATGACTTTGCAAAAACGCCAACCTGGACACGTACTCAGCGCCATCTCTTGAAAACTGACGAAATCTTGAGTGCACTCTTTAAAATCCAAAACGAACTAGATGAACAAAAGACAATGATTTAAAAACGAAATCGACTTCATACTATCAAATATATTTCAAAATATGGAAGTACTGAATGTTAATTAAGTAATTTTATATTATCTCGGAAAATATATGACCAATTGACAAACTGTAAAAGGCAAATCTTATCTCTGTGATGTCCTTGTGATTATAAAATAATTTAATTTGATAAGAATTGATATTATCTTGTTTAAATAATTATCCAAACAGAAGTAAGTCGAAAAAAACTTTCTTTAAACATAAAACGAAATAAAAAAGTTAAAATACAAAAGATAGGAATATGGTGTCGCGGACTTTTTTGTAGAAATAATTAAGGCAAACCAGGTTGCCATACATTGCTTTCAATTTTAAACAACTGTTTATGCAGCGCATGCAAATAATTCTGTTTTCGGAGGTATTTCTTTCCGACTTGCTAGACGAAAATTATGATAGCTCGGCTAATATGTATGATATAAATATAATTTATAGCCTATAGCACTCAGGAATAATGTAGCCTTCTACCAGTGAAAAAAAATTTGGAATTGGATCGTTAGTTCCGGAGATTACCCCCTACATACAAACTTACAAATTTTTCCTCTTTATAATATTAAGTAAGTATAGATTTATGAATGGTTTTTTGTTTTTTTCTTTTTATTACGGACGCTTTCACGAACGTGCACCTTTCTAAATTGTTCTCACATGCATAATTTCAACATATCATTCATGTTGAAATTATGCATGTAAGAACAATTTAACCAATATTTTGGATATAATTTTCGATTTACAATAGTGTCCGTGGAGTTTCTTGCCCATTCTTCTCCATAGGTACCTACTACGCTCTGGAATTGGCAACTAGCTTCATATTTCTGACCGACCAACTTCTTGATAGTTCAAAAGTGCCTGTAAATGGTTTCATTGAAATAAATGCTTTGAGTTTGAAACAGCCCAGTCTAGAGACGACTGGATTTCTTTAGAGGAGGCCTTCACCTGTAGACAGGTTCTAGCTGAATAAATAATTTATTATAGTATACTTAAAAATTGAAAAAAAATGTAAACAGACATAAATACAGGATGTTTGGCGCATGGACCGACACAATTCTTTGGGGGGTTGGGAGGGTCATTTGCGAGGTTTCACCCAAAGACCCCATATTCTAAGTGTCACGGTTATTAAGAAATGATTAGGTTAAAATTTAGTATCCGATGGCACGAAAACGAAGGTAAGGGTAGGGGGAGGGGGGGTGGGGGAGGGGGGTACCCCTCCCCCTTGGTACCACTCCCATGAAAGGAGGACGCACCATTTTTGAAAAAAGCGAGCCGTAGCGGCTGAGGCTGGTCGCCGGATGCGACCAGCAAGCCGAAGCTGCGAAGATGAGCATATACAGCGGGCGGGGGCTGCCCACCGTCCACGCCTCCGGATTTTTAAATACACTCTAGGGTGCAGCCAAAAGGACTAACAGGTGGAGTCGGGGTGCCCCGATTCGATTTTGGGACAGATTCGACCTATTTTAACCATAATACTAAAGTCTGCCACTGGATATTAAAGTCCGCCCAATGATTATTTTTATTTTTTCCCAAAATTATGTAGTTGTAGTTGTTGTGTATTTTCCATACATAGTTTTCCTTTTTGGCGCAGCCGTGTGGCACACACTTTGCATTATGATTATTTTCACTTTTTATTTTGTTATTATGTGTTTCACGAACAGTGTCCAAATATTTTTTTTTCTTTGTTTCTTTCTTTCTTTTAAAACAGACACGTAGAAGTGTGCACGTTTCTTTGAGATAAGATGACGAATATAAATTGATCATCTGTTATTCAACACACCTACACAATATTCTTCCACAAGTAAGCGCTCTTCAAGCGTTACAGTACCTACATACATTGCTTTTGTTAACATAATACAGTAATTACAAAGAATAGATCTATAAACTCTGTCACCACAGTCACACTAACTACACGAAAAATAAAGAAATAAAAAATTATAATATCTTGAAAAAAGGCAATAAAGGTACATTGGTTGACAATTTAGAATGTTGGATCATAAGTAAGCCGTAGCATTGATTGTACTTCATGGTAAGCTACTCACCAAACAACAAATGGTAATGGCAAGAAAACAAGCGGAACGTAGTAATTTACGAGTTATGATAGTGAATCATCTAATACTGCATCACTTAATACGAAAACTAGAAAGGGTCCAAACTCAAGCGTGCCTAGTAAAGAAACTCAAATCTGATCTAAAATCTATACATAATAATAAAAATTTAATGCTGTTCGTAAGCGCATCACTTCAGAACGGCTAGACCGCTGCAAATTTTTATTTTAAAATGTTCGTATTAGTCCGTATTAGAGAGCCTACATCCTAACCACAAAGTCCGTAGTGTCAGCCGAAGTTACAGGCGTTTTCTACTCCGTATCACTTACGGAAATAAGATTTACTCGGTTTCCAAACAAGAATTAATGACAACACGATTTGGCTGTTGTCCCTACGCCCGATGTGTTTTTGCCCGTCCCAAAAATTGATTTGGCACTTGTTTTGATGGATCAACTACTTTCAAACGGGCCCGTATATCCATTGACGGACTTAAAGACACCCTCCGGTTCTTACGGAAAAAAATATATTTAAAAAAATGCCTGGAAATTGGGAAAACTGACTGCCTTCATTATGGGAATTATTTATGAATTTTTGAGATTTGGACAGGACAACCTCTGTCGGGTCAGCTATTAAAGTAATAAAAAGAAATATGTACTTGAGTGGACTTCGTTCTATCAATTAATTTTATAAATACTTACATTATTTTGTCTTTGTCTCTCTCATTCTTCCACTCCACCTATAGTTTTTTTCCAACATTCGCTGTCTCTTTCTAACACGTGTCGTCATTCCTTGCGTTAGTACAGTAGCACCGCGCGTGAGCTCCGCGCGTCATCACACAAGGCCAACCGCCAACCGCCAACCGGCTAACTGTCAAATAAGATAAACACTCCAAATTGTTAACACTCATAGTAAGAGTGTTTGGTTTTATCGACCTAGAATATATAACGACAAAATGATCTTTGAAATGTGTAATGTATTTCATAAGTGAAGTGTACTAGCAGTGCGAATTTACTCACCGTTTCTAACATGTCTATGACATAACCTCTTCCGGATGTGTTTATAAATTTTACAAGGGAAATTGATCGTTATTGCCCATTGCTTACGGACTATAAAAAACAAGATGAGGAGCGGAAAAAGAATAGTATTATTTACGTTATTCGCGATGAATTTAGTGGATCAGCCCGCACCCGAAGTAACTATCGAGCAAGGGATTTTGAGCGGTAAAATCAGTACGGATGGATCGTTTTTTGAATACGTTGGAATACCTTACGCGACGACTAACAGCAGCACAAGGTTCAAGGTAAGCGTGATCGATAACTACTTATTAATTTAAAGGCTACTTATTTATTTTAACCATTATCTAAATAGTTACTATAGAACAAGCATAAAACATAGATAAACACTTATCTATTTATTGGTTTTGTAACAGTCGGTCTCATAGTTTACGAAATCCTAATATTTTATCAACATTACTCATACTTAATTAACATTTGCAAAGATAAGAAAAAATATTATGTAGGTCATCATTAGTCTGTAATATCTGAGGTTAGCTCGAGGGCACTTAATATTTTATTTATTACCTTATTGCATAATAATTGATAATGATAACGTATTAATTATAATGTAAGGATGTTTGTACACGGTAAGAGTAACTAACGTAGTTACTTCAATAGGTTACGACCTTTATGCGCCCTTAGAAATAGCTTACACTAATACATCATGCATTTATTACAGTATTCACTCATACATGAAACGTATACACGTTTCCTCGTTATACCTTGACCGAATTTTTTTCTTCCTTAGGCACCACTTCCACCACCTTCTTGGAAAGGAGTTTACAAGGCTGTGGACGAGATATATCAATGTCCACAATCCTCATTGACAGGTATTGTTGGAACAGAAGACTGTTTAAAAATCAACGTCTACGTCCCGGCTTTAGCTAAAAAACCACTACCAGTCATGGTTTATGTCCACGGAGGAGCATTTTTATTAGGCAGTGGAGGAAAATTTCTATACGCACCCAATTTTCTAGTCAAACACGACGTAATATTAGTCACATTTAACTATAGACTTGGAGCGTTAGGATTCCTATGTTTGGGCATCAAGGAAGCTCCAGGTAATGCTGGGATTAAAGACCAGATTGCAGCTTTAAGATGGGTTAAGAAAAACATTGCAGCATTCGGTGGAGATCCTGATAATGTCACAGTTTTTGGACAAAGTGCTGGAGCGACTTCGGCGTCTTTGTTACTGGCTAGTAACGCAACTGAAGGATTGTTTCAAAAAGTAATCATTCAAAGTGGTTCTTCCATATCTAGTTGGGCAATCAACAGACAGCCATTATGGGTGGCTAGTCTAATAGCGAAAGAGTTAGGCTACGATACTGAAGATCCAAAAGAAATATTTGAAATATTTTCCAAAATACCGTACAAGAAACTGTTAAAAGCTAGACCAAAAAAGCCACTTGACATGTATTTTGACACTCAACTATTAAATTATCCTTGCGTTGAGCAAGAAATTGAAGGAGAAGAGGCTGTTATAACAGATTACCCTTACAATATTTTTAGTAGTAATCCTAAAAATATTCCAGTAATATATGGAACAACGAGTAGAGAAGGAATCTTCTTAATACCTGACGACACAAAGGAATCTTTAGCAGCAAGAGATGCAAGATACATATTTGCATCTGATCTACAGTTTCCTTCAGAGGTAGAAGCGGCTAATGTATCAAAGATGGCGAGAGAATTTTACTTTGGTGAAAAGAATATCAGTTTTGAAGTACAAAGTAATATTATTGATCTCAACACACAGTTGTATTTTGAAGCACCTGCTATATTAGAGTCAGAAGCTTTAATTAAGAATGCTAAAGCTAACGTATATAATTATTACTTTAATTACGCTGGGGGAAGGAATTTTCTAAAGTTTATAGCTGGATTTAAGAATGAACCAGGAGCTTGTCACAGTGACGAAATTTTGTATTTGTTTAAAGGAAATATTTGGCCTTTCCCTATCAGTAAAGATGATCAAAAACTTATAGATTGGATGACTAAGATGTGGACCAATTTTGCCAAATATGGGTTAGTATTTTTATTGCTACTTTTGAGACAAGATGGAAAAATAAAAAATACGTTTATTAAACCATTATTTGTAATGCTTTTGTTTTTCTTTTCAGAGTTCCTACTCCCACAAATGATTTACCAGTAAAATGGGACCCCAGTAGCAAGGACAATATAAAATTCCTTTACATAGATCAAGAGTTGAAAATGGGTCCTACTCCTAATCCGGAAGCTAATCGGCTATGGAAAAATATCTATGCAAAATATCGTAAGAAAATTAAACCCAATGATTTCAAACGTTAAAAGCTTGTTTTTTTTTAACCTTTGTCAAGTGACCTGACTGATTCAAAGTTTTGAAAATTCAGAAATAGCTAGTTCAGTGTTTTCTACTTAGATATTGTTTTTTAAACAAGGGTTTCTCTTTCTAAATTAATAACCCTAATATATTTCCAGTAATTACACTAAACTACTGGTAATAGTTTAACACATGACCTCTGAAACTTTTATCAGTAGTTTTTGTAATAAAATATTGATAGTTATTATAATTACTAGTAAGGCCCCGGATTGCGAGCGTTACACCCGCTTATAAACCTTTGAACTAAAAAGTAATTATAAACTTTGTCATAGTCAAAGTAAGACACGTAATTATTTAGTGAGACGCCGCGTCTGGTATAATTTCCATATTTTTATAAACCTAACATAGTCCTTTCATAAAATAAGTACTTTGTAACTGTTCGAAAGACTTTTCCCATTTAGTTTACAAACATTCAAAGTCAAAAGCTAAACCTGTCGAAAGCCAAACTGCGTTTATTTTAAGTCTGAAAGTTGAACGATCAAACATGAAAAGTGGCAAAAGAATAGTTTTATTTACATTATTCGCAATGAACTTGGTAGACCAGCCAGCACCCGAAGTGGGGATTGAACAAGGGATTTTGAGCGGTAAAGTGAGCGAAGATGGGTCGTTTTTTGAGTACGTCGGCATTCCTTATGCTTCTACTAATAGCAGCACGAGGTTCAAGGTAAGCCTGATTGTTTGTTTGTTTATTGCATGGCATTTTATAGACAATTTGATACTATACGTCTTGGATTTATAAGTAGTTTCTGAAAAAAACATCGTTTTTAGGGTTCCGTACCCAAAGGGTGAAACGGGACCCTATTACTAAGACTCCACTGTCCGTCTGTCTGTCTGTCCGTCTGTCACCAGGCTGTATCTCATGAACCGTGATAGTTAGACAGTCGAAATTATCACAGATGATGTATTTCTGTTGCCGCTATAACAACAAATACTAAAAACAGAATAAATTAAATATTTAAGGTGGGCTTCCATAAAACAGTCATGATTTTTTGCCGTTTTTCTAGATAATGGTACAGAATCCCTCGTGCGCAAGTCCGACTTGCACTTGGCCGGTTTTTTTTTAATGATTCACGCATTTACTTGTTGTTGCAGGCTCCATTGCCACCACTGCCTTGGAATGGAATATACAAAGCAGTTGATGAGAACTACCAGTGCCCACAACCTTCCATCTTTGGAGTCGTTGGAACCGAAGATTGCTTAAAGATCAATGTATACGTTCCAGTTAAAGATACAAAGCCATTTCCAGTTATGGTTTACATTCATGGTGGAACTTATATTATTGGGAATGGCGGGAAAGCCTTATATGGACCTGACTTTCTAGTCAAACAAGATATTATTCTAGTTACTTTTAACTACAGACTTGGAGCGTTAGGATTTCTTTGTCTGGGTATTAAAGAGGCCCCCGGAAATGCAGGATTGAAAGACCAAATTGCTGCTTTGAGATGGGTAAAAAAGAATATTCCAGCGTTTGGCGGAGATCCCGATAACGTTACTCTTTTTGGATTGAGTGCCGGCGCTACTTCTGTTTCTATGTTAATAGCGAGTGATGCTACTAAGGGCTTGTTTAATAGAGCAATTTTACAAAGTGGTGTGTCTACCTCCAGTTGGGCAGTTAATCGACAACCCTTGTTTACAGCCAGTCTTGTAGCAAAAGAACTTGGTTATAACACTAAAGATCCAAAGGCTATATATGATTTTTTTTCTAAGATATCATACAAAGATTTGATCGCAGCCAAGCCGAAGAAACCGATTGGAAAATACTTTGACTTTCAGTTGATAAACTATCCCTGCGTTGAAAAAGTTATCGAAGGCGAAGAGGCTGTCTTGACAGATTTACCTTATAATTTGTTTAGGAGAAATTCTAATAACATATCTGTGATATACGGTACGACGAGTAGAGAAGGAGTGATCTTGTTACCACAAGAGACTGAAGATACATTAAGAGAAAGAGATTCTAAGTACATATTTGCACCTGATTTAAAATTTCCCACTGAAGATGAAGCTGCAAATCTGTCAAGTGCAGTAAAAGAATACTACTTTGGTTCACAAAATATCAGTTTTAAAGTTTCCAATGCTTTGCTAGATCTCAATACACATTTATATTTTGAAGTGCCAACTATACTAGAATCTGAAATATTTATTAACAAAACGAGTGCTCCTATATATCACTATTATTTTAAATATTCTGGAGGAAGGAATTTTCTGAAATTCATTATGGGCTATATGAACGAACCGGGAGCATGCCATGGTGATGAAATAATGTACTTGTTCAAGGGGCGCGTGTGGCCGTTTGCAATAAGTAAAAGAGATCAAACGATGATTGATTGGATGACTAGATTGTGGACAAATTTTGCTAGATATGGGTACGTACAGATGTTCATTTATTGTCTTTCAGGGAAATTGTTAAAAAAAATAAAAATAAAAAAACATTCACTTCAGGTCATTGACCCATATTAAATACAAAACATAAAATTAAAATACAAAACTTCCGTCAAATTTTACTGCCAACTGATTGATTAATAAAGAAATAAAATGATTCACTGACAAAAATAATGAAAACATTAAACATTACATGTCAGATCAGATCAAATAATGTCAAATATAAATAAACATTAAATAAAACAATGAATTAAATTAACAAAAATTAAGTTGATGTCAGATGCAAACAAATTAAATATTATATTATTTATCATTAAGACATTAAAGCTGTAGGTATAAAATAACAAATTAAGCACCAGCAATACCTATGCCTGCTACAACAATTCCCAACGTAGGGGCAATCAAGTCGCTGAGCAACCATCGCCAGGCCAGTATTGGAGCTAACCCGCACCCTGCGCACCAAGGACGCGCACCGCTTGCGCATGGTGGCGTGGAAACAGTCGGTGCGCGCTTCCGCAAACATGCCCGAGGCACTGCAGAAGCGGGGTAGCCGCAAAACCGCTAAGCAATTATTTATAATTAAAGCAATTTATATAAAACAATTATATTAATTGCTTTAATTATGTATGGTATCATCGGATCGTTACTTTCATGGTTGAGCTAGAGCTGAGAAGTATTTTGGAATATTGTAGTGTTATCTGGCGGCCACACTACTCTGCTCACTCACTGCGTCTTGAACGCGTACAAAAGCGTTTTCTAGCGGAATTGCCAAGAAGGTACGTTCGTACAGTAACCGACTGAAGCACTTTAAAATGGTTTCGCTAGACAAGCGCAGACGCATAAGTGACGCAATGTTTGTGTGCAAAGTTGTGGCCCATAAAATTGACTGTCCACAAATACTGCACCTTTTTAATTTCCGTGCCCCCTCAAGAATTCCTCGCAGTCAAATAACACCCTCTCTGCCCTCCGCAGAGAAGAACGGTCCTAGGCGCAAATTCCCCATTTGCGAGGTTTTGCAAGGTCATTAATAGCTGTAGTGATGAAATCGACTTGCACTTTGATAGTCTGGGCAAACTGAAAGCCAATTTTCATAAAAATCTCCCATAATGCTTAGAAGGAAATGTGCAAATGGTATATATAATATTGGAACACATTTTTTTTTTGTCATAGGCCATTGTCTCGATATGTAACTCAAAACTAGATTAGTTTAATTTAATATATTTTTTTGCTTCTTTTTTCTCTCTATATGTACAACTTCCTTATGCATGCGGTGTTTACCTTTAAGTGATTGTTGCACTAATGTATAATAATTCATTGAATGATATCTTTTGTATAAAACTAGTGTGAACATTTGTTGGTGAACCAATAAATAAATAAATAAATAAATCAAAACACAATCTTAATTTTTTCAGAGATCCAACTCCAACTGCTAATGATTTTCCTGTAAGATGGGATCCCAGCACCAAAGGCAATATGACATTTTTGTACCTAGATGATGTATTGAAAATGGGGCCTATTCCTAATCCGGAACCCTATCGATTATGGAAAGATATTTATAGTAAATATCGTAAAACTAACAAAGTAAATGATTTCAGAAGATAATTCGTTGTTTTTATTGGAGAGAATCCTCTGCTAGATAATTAATAGGTTAGTGTTTGTAAGTACCTAATTATGTCTTTTGATCAGTGAACCCTATAATTAGTGTTATTCAAATTGTCTACTCAATTAAATTTCTGGTAAAGCAGTAATAAAGTACCAACAAGTTGTTTTATTTTTTGTTGTTGAAGAAAGTATCGTACTGCAACTCAATTATTCGATAACACGATGATTAAAGGTTAACTCTTATCTACTCGTAAGTAAAGAAAAAATACACAATCTATTTTCAAAATGTTGTTAATTATTTGAATATTACGATATGGATTTCAAAAGAACTACGGATGCAAATTTAATTAAAAGTAGGTAGTCCAACCATAATATTATCACTTAATCAGCAACGAAAAAAAATATTAGGATTTCTTACACTATGACATAGGTAAACATTTTGTTATTTCGTTTCACTAAAACAATGATTTTTTTAACATGTTTTTGTTAAATTAAAGTTTTTATTATTGAGTTTAATATTCAATCTGTTTTGACAGGCACCACTGCCTCCACCAAAGTGGAAAGGCATCCACAAAGCTGTCGATGAAATGTATCAGTGTCCCCAATACACACCCCTTGGAGTAGTCGGCACTGAAGACTGCCTGAAAATCAATGTATATGTTCCAGCTAAGGTCAAAGGACCACTCAACTGCCTGTCATGGCCTATATTCATGGAGGTGCTTTTATTATGGGAAATGGTGGTAAAATGGTAATAGGACCAGATTTTCTAGTAAAACGAGATGTTATATTAGTCACATTTAACTACAGACTTGGAGCCCTGGGCTTTCTATGTTTAGGAATCAAAGAAGCTCCTGGAAATGCTGGCTTGAAAGACCAGGTAGCTGCTTTGCGCTGGGTTAATAAGAATATTGCAGCTTTCGGTGGAGATCCAGATAATGTGACTATATTTGGAACAAGTGCCGGTGGAACGTCGGTATCTTTACTTGTAGCTAGTGAAGCAACAAATGGTCTTTTTAAACGAGCAATTGTGCATAGTGGATCGTCGTTAGCAAGTTGGGCTGTAAATTACGATCCAGTATCAGTAGCAAGCAAAATTGCAAGCAGATTAGGGTATGATGAAAAAAATCCTAAGAAGCTCTATGAACTATTTTCCAAGTTGTCATACAAGGACTTAGTATTGGCAACAGTACATATTCCTATAACACAGCTTGCGCTTAATCATGTTTTTCAACTACCATGCGTCGAGAAAAGCTTTCCTGGAGAAGAATCAGTACTCAATGATCTACCATATACTTTGCTAACCACCAAACCTAAAAATATTTCGCTTATGTACTCGACAACGGATCAAGAAGGAATAT
Organism: Xanthia togata; assembly: GCA_963853775.1. Taxonomy (NCBI): domain Eukaryota; kingdom Metazoa; phylum Arthropoda; class Insecta; order Lepidoptera; family Noctuidae; genus Xanthia; species Xanthia togata. Next base: position 1,570,556 of record OY970797.1, on the reverse strand, counting down.
TTTTCATAGATGAAGAAACGAAAGAGACGCTCGAAAATAGCAACAATCGAACTGTGTTCGGTGAAGATTTAATATTCGCATCTAAGAATGAAGAAAACAAAATTTCGAATAAAGTAAAGGAGTATTATTTTGGAAAAGAAGATATTAGCGCAAAAACTATAATGAAATTATCAGATTTGTATACACATTTGTACTTTGAAGTGCCTGTGATATTAGAAGCAGAAATATTAGCTCGGAAAATTGACGCTCCCGTTTATAGTTTCTATTTCACCTACTCTGGTAACAGGAATTTCGTAAAATTCAGGACAAAATATCGCGATGAAATAGGAGCAAGTCATGGAGATGATCTGCTTTATATATTCAACGGTTTTATATGGCCCTACAGAATTAATGATAAAGATCAAATAATCATAGACAGGTTGACAACAATGTTGACAAATTTTGCTAAGTACGGGTAAGTTCTATTTTTACAAATAAATAATGTTATTTTAATAGGTGACGCCGTCGCCACGTCGCCGCCGCCACTACGCCGCTGGCCGCCGCGCCACCGCCTCGCTCCGGCCCCGGATTGTAGAGCGAGTGATATGGCAAAATCAAGCGGATACGGCGGCGGCGCGGTGACGGTGCGACGACGGCGCGACGGTGGCGCTTCAGCGTTCAGTTTACATGGTTACGTGAAGCAGCGTTGGCACTGCTGCGGTGTGGAAATGCTCGTATAGACGGCACCGCAAGCAAGCATAGAGACAATAGTAAACATTGGAAAAAATATCCACTAACTAACATGTTTTATTTCAGAGATCCAACTCCAAATGATTTGCCCGTCCGGTGGGTTCCGCACAGAAAAGATCAATTGAACTTTTTAAACGTAGGCGATGAACTGAAGATGGTACCAGTACCAAATCCTGATGAATATCAATTATGGAAAAATATTTATAACAAGTATAGAAGAACTAAAGCTGCTTAGGAAAATATCAATGCAGTATTGTTGATTTATGCAACTGTTCATTATTATTTTTATAATCATTGAAACTTTTACAAATTGTTAAATATAAATCCGACACCACGCACACCTACTTGCTTACAATTTTTTAAATAAGTGTTTCATATGTTAAACTAAGTTTTATGCTTACAATAACTCCTACAAAGTGCAGCAAATTGTAAATGAACTGTAAATGATCTATGCAAATTGTAAATGATCTATGCTGTGCCCGACAGGGTCCATAATTGAGACTTATGTAACTGTTTCCCTACCAACTGTATACATTATGGTACGCAATAAAGAATTGAGAGTTGAGAATTGAGAAAGAGTAAGGCGCCTGTGTCTGTAACACAGTTTATACTAGCACAAACACAGACGTTTACTCTGTCTCAAATTATGCATAGCGTTGTAAATCATATAGCGGCGTCTGTATGGTCTGGTTGAGATGGACAAATTGTATTTGGCTTTTTGATTATAAAGATTATTTATTTATTAAATATATATATTTTTTATACGGCAAAGGGCATAAACATAAAATATGTTTTTTTAAATATTTTATTATAAACCGCTTTGAAGGTGAGTCTCTAAAATTGATTTTAGTCACATTCAGTTATATCTGCTCAATTTACTCATTCACACACACGTACATTTTGTGTGTGCACAAAACAAATGCCACGGAAAGTTTTATTAAGGTACCTATGCAATAAGGAAAAACATTCTGGAAAAGCAAGGGTAGTAATTAGAAGCAATAAGCATTAATTGCAATAATATTAATTTCGTGACTTTGAACAATGCCTTGCTTTGAATTCCCTGTTGATAATCTATTTATTTATTTAAAGTAATATTTTTTATTGTAGGACAAAGTAGTCTACTGAGATATAATGTTTCGATAACACAATCATTATAGGTAAGTTCTTATCAGTCAGATACCGATACGATTCCGGACGTGTCTCAAACCGTCCATTATAGTAAAATAACAAACTAAATATTTATATCATAAATAGGTAGGTAAGGCATAACAGCATGTCTTTATGAATAGGTTAGTTGGTTTCCAAATATAAATAAGTGCTTAGTTTCTTTTATGATGTGTGTTAGGATTTTTTACACTATGAGAACCGTTTTAATTTATTTAAAATACTTAAATTACATGTAATTTAGGTATGATATATCAATGAACTACAATTATTATTGTCCCACTGCTGGGCAAATAAATGTCGAAATCTACATTTTTTCATGCAAGTTTTAAAGTTTTCAAATTTTGTTAAATTCATTTGTCACAGGCACCAACTACTACCTCCACCAAAATTAATACCAATCTTGGAGTAATCGGCACTGAAGACTGTCCGAACATTAATGTATATGTTCTAGCTAAGGCCATAGGACCACTAACTGTCATGGCCAATGCCTTTGGAGGTGTTTTCATTATGGGAAATGGAGGAAAAATAATAATAGGACCAGATTTTCTAGTAAACGTTATATTAGTCTCATTTAACTACAGAATTGGAGCTCTAGGCTTTCTATGCTTAGGAATCAAAGACGCGCCTGGCAATGTTGACTGGAAACACCAGGTAGCTGCGTTGCACTGGATTCATAAGAAAATTGCAGCATTCGGAGGAGATCCAGATAATGTAACTATATTTGGAAGTGCTGGTGGGGCGTCGGTATCTTTACGTCTTCACTTATGGCTAGTGAGGTTACAAATGGTTTTTTTAAACGGGCAATTGTGCATAATTAATGGTCGTTAGCAAGTTGGGCTGTAAATCATGATCCAGTATCGGTAGCAAATGAAATTGCGGGCATGTTAGGGTATAACACAAAATAACCTGAGTCAGTATATGGACTATTTTCCAAGCTGCCATACAAGGACTTAATATCAGCAACAGCACATATTCATGTAACACAGCAAGTGCATTATAATGTTTTAAAACTACCATACGTTGAGAAAAACTTTCCTGAGGTAGAATCAGTACTTAGTGATCTGCCATATAATTTGCTAACTACCAAACCTAAAAATATCTCATTAATGTACTCCTCAACTGGCAAAGAGGGATTATTTTTCATCGATGGAGAGAAACAAAAGAGACACTTGAAAATAGCAACAAACGCACTCTAGTTGGTGAAGACGTGTTCGGATCTAGAAAAGAAGAAAAATAAATATCTCAAAAAGTAAAAGAGTATTATTTCGGAAAAGTATATATTAGCGAAAATACATATTTGTATTCACATTTGTATTTTGAAATACCAGTGCTATTGAAGCAAAATTATTGGCTAGGGCTGTTGACGCTCCTGTGTATAGTTACTATTTGACATATTCTGGTAACAAGAATTTTGTCAAATTCGGCAGTAAGTATCGAAATGAAACAGGCGCATTTCATGCTGATGATCTGTTTTATACATTCCAATGAATAATATGGCCTTTTAAAATAAATGACAAAGATCAAAGAATGATAGACTATATGACAACAATGTTGACCTTGGCGAAGTATGGGTAAGTTTACATTTTTAGTTTTTTTTTTTACAATTCACAAATAAACGTAGGTTCTCTCCTTATAAGTTCACTTTTATAGTTTCAAATAAACTCAAATACGTCATTTCCTCAGATAAGTTAATAAATATTGATTTGGAAAGCTATAGCAATTCTTACCTGTCTATACATTACTTTTACCATAAAAATGTAACGACTATTCAATTAATTACATGTTTTATTTCAGGGATCCAACACCAAATGATTTGCCTGTAAGATGGATACCGCATAGCAAAGATAAATTAAACTTTATAAATGTAGGCGATGAACTGAATGTTTTACTAATCCCAAATCCTGATGCATATTAATTTTGGAAAGACATTAATTATAACAAGTATAGAAGAACTAAAGCTAATTAGACGATACCAATACAGAATATTGCATTTTAAAGCTACTAAATGTGGGATTGTATGGCAAAATAAACGATTATGAATACTTTTTAATATTTTATTTAAGCACAAAAAAAAGGTCTGCGTTACACCGTGGTTCGTTCGTCGTCTCGTTATTCGCCATTACTCTCTTTTTCACTCACACACATACTTCCCTTTCTTTCATCCGCTGCGTTCCGTTTTTACAATTATAGCTGCATTCATACTTTAAGATAATTACAATATTTTTATCCCACAGTCGGCCATCCTGATCCATGTCTGTCCTCAGACATCCACACAAACATTCATCACTAGCTTTCAACAACTTAAATTTAACTTAACTACTAGTACAGCATTACAACTTACAAGTAACAACATAACATCATCAATATTCCTCTATAGACATGTTTACACACGACGTTTAACATTGCAGTAGGTATAGTGCAGATACAGGTCTCTTAATTACATTAAACTAAACTAAAAAATATGATAACAATACATGGTGTTAACAAACATTGCACACAACCTTTCACACACAAACCTGAAACAAGACAAAGTTAAGTAAACAAACAACTCTCACCTCTCAGGTTTTAGAGTTTACACCTGGCCACACCTTCATGTAATCTGCTGAACTGGAGGTCACCCCAGGACCTTCAGTATTAGGGTCGAGCTTTTTTACATCATATCTGTTGTTCCTCTTTACTTTTACAATTAGATAGGGCCCCAGATATTTGGCTTTCAGCTTCATTCCCGTGCCAAACTGCGTGCGCTTTATTGCCACTAAGTCCCCCTCATTGTACTTCATACTTTCTTTTCTCTTCTTATTGAAATTCCTTATGTTTTCTTCTTGAACTTGTAGAATTTGTTGTTTAGCTTTCTCTCTGAGTTTTTCTCTCTCTTCTGAATAGCTTTCTCTTTCTTCTTCTAAAAGCAAGTCATAAATCTCGATGTCTTCCTTCATTCTCATCTTAGTCCCAATCAATAGTTGATAGGGTGTAGTATTTATGCTCCTCTGAAAAGTACTATTCAGAGAACGTGTTAATCTACTCACATGCTTGTACCACAGCGCAGGATTTTCTATACACATCTTTGTAAGTACGGAGATTATAGTACGATGAACCCTTTCCACTTGCCCATTTCCTCTAGGTACTCCCGTCGTAGTTTTGATGTGTTGTATGTTTTCGTTTTTACAATACTCCTGAAACTCATTACTTGTATAAGCCGTTCCTCGATCAGTAATAAACCTGGTTGGATTGCCAAAATGTTGTTGGTGAATCTGCAACTTTTCAATTGTTTCTTTACTTGTGGTACTTTTAGTGGGGAATATCCAAGTAAACTTCGTAAATGCGTCTACAATCGTGAGAATATGGTTATACTGCTTCTTCGTCTCAGTCATTGGACCGATGTGATCCAAATGAAGTGTATGCAGCGGTGACTCTTCCTTTTCAATCGGAGTTAGAAATCCTTCTTGTTTTCCCTCTTTACGCGTAGCTAATAAACATGGAATGCAACTTGTAATAAACTCTTCAACTTTCTTATCAAGGTTCTTGATGAAATAGTCTTTACTTATTAATTCAATCATCTTTCTTTTTGAAAAATGTCCATTTGCATGAGCCCGTTTAATTACTTCATTTTCCATAGACTTTGGGATCACTAAATGCTTTTCCATTCCTTTGTACAGCAATCCATTATCCATATAATAATCACCATAAGTTTTCTCCTGTAAAATCTCTACTATAGCTTTTAGACCATCATGCAACTGTTGCGCTCGTTTGATCTCATCATGCAGAGTTACTACAGCTACATATGGGTTTCGGCTCAATGCATCAGTATGCTTCATCCTCGTTCCTGGCCGATGTTCAACCACAAAGTCAAACTCCTGTAGAAGCAATGCCCATCTTGCAACCCTCGTACTCAAATCTTTCTTCTTAAGTGTCATCTGGAATGCTTGGCAATCAGTTACAATTTTGAATCTTATACCATACAAGTAGTGTCTAAATTTTTTTACCCCTTCTATAATAGCCAGACTTTCCAGTTCATAACTAGTGTACTTTTTTTCCGCATCATTTGTTTTACGGCTCATGAAGTATACCGGATGTAGTCCACCATCATCATCAGATCGCTGCATGAGTATAGCCGCATAAGCCAGACGTGATGCGTCTGTATGCATTTCTGTCTCCAATCTTGGATTAAATATTCGTAAAACTGGTTTAGTAGTCAAACGTTCCTTCAAACAATTGAATGCACACCGTAGCTCATCGTTGAATTCAAAATTGACATCTTTCTTAAGTAAATCTGTAAGTGGCCGCGCTATGGATGCAAAATTCTGGATATACTTCCTAAAATATGATGCCAGCCCAATAAAACTTTGCAACTGCTTAACTGTTTTGGGTTCTGGAAACTTTGTAACAGCATCAATCTTTTCACTGGCAGGCCTTACTTGTCCATTCTCAATCGTATGACCTAAATAAGTTATGCTTCGACATATCAACTGTGCTTTCTTCCAATTTATTTGCAAACCATATTCAGATGCCACTCTTAAAACTTCTCTTAATCTATTAACAGCTTCCTGTTCATCTTTTGCTGGAATAAGAATATCATCGACAAATATTAGAACAATCCCTTTAGATATTAATTCTCTGAAAATTATGGTCACAAATCTCATGAAGTAGTTTGGGCAAACAGACAAGCCAAATGGAGCTTTCAAAAACTCAAACTGACCATGGTGTGTAACAAATGCAGTATACTTTATGGACTCACTGCTAACACTCAAATGAAAGAATCCATTTTTTAAGTCCAGTACACTAAATACTTTTGCCTCAGCCAACTTGTCAATGTAATCCTCAATAATCGGTAATGGAAACTCATCTTTTATAATTTTACTATTTAACTGTCTGTAGTCTACACACACCCTTATAGCACCTTCTTTTTTGCGAACAAGAACTAACGGACTAGCATATTCAGAATAACTTACGCGTACAATTCCTTGCTCAAGCCACTCGGCAACTTGTTCTTCAACTACCACCTGCTCTTTTAGTGATATGCGTCGTGGACGTTGCGCCACCGGGACATCATCTTTCACAATGATTTTCAGCTGGATAGGAGCTTCTTTGATTTGGCATGGTTGATAGCTGTCAACCATCTGAACAACCTCTTCTTTAAGGTAAGCATTACTTACATGACCAACCTCGACACTGCAAGTAAAACAATTTATTTCTTTCACCCATTCCACAGGTTTCATCCACACAGCACTACCATTCATAACCGTTATAACATTCTTAAGAAATTCGTGACCTATGATTACATCAAAAGGCATACAGTCTTTAGGTACCACGTAGAATAACACATCGTCGTATTTCGTACTGTCGATCACAACATTTGTTGTTATACAACCTAATGACTCCACTTTAGCGAAACCGAGTCCAGCTAGTGTTATGTTATTGTTCATCACTTTACTGACATTAGCACAAAACTCATAAGATACCAAGTTCACGTCACTGCCCAAATCAATAAGCGCACTTGTCGTTTTTCCACATAATTCTACGATCTTCATAGGTTTTTCCAGTTGCGATTGTTTATTTACATCGTAAATGTCATACACAATTTGACGTTTGCTATCATCGTCATCTGTCATCTTGTCACTGTCATTCTGTAAGTTTGACATATCATCCGCGTTGTTGAACGATGATTGACCGAACATCGCTTGCTTGCTCACACGTTCGCCGCTCCCGTTCCCACTTGTCGATGCGCCGTTTTGACCTTTTCTATCGCCGGAAATGCCGGTACTACGCCATCTTGATGAACTCGAGTCTTCCTTACGACCGTCTACCGCCATGTTTTTTTTATGCGGGCACTTCGGTGAAATATGGCCATATTCATTGCAGTTAAAGCACTTTGGACCTTGTGCCTTCTGCGGACAGTCTTCCGACACATGATCGCCGTCACCACAGTTATAGCACCTTTTCAACGTTTTTCCATGACGTACGGTGCCGCGTTTTTCGTTCCTGTAGGTACTTTTAGAATATTCCAGTTTCATCTTTTCCTTAACAGTCTCGTAGATTTTAAACTTATCTTTGAGATCAGGATACGTAGTTACACCGTATAGCATGATTTTATTGGTCTCGCGGTCGACTATGCCATCAACAATGTATTTAATGGCCACGTAATCGGGAATCTTTCCTCTTTTCCCTAATTCCTTTATGATCATTATATTGTCGATGCAACTCTCGTCACGTCCTTTCTTTCGTTGGCTCATAAGCTCGTGTATTGCTTTGATGTCAACGGTGTCAGAGAACTCTTTACTCAGGGCCGCCTTAAGTTCTTCCCATGTTCTGTGAGGGCGTTCAGCTTGCATCCAAAGCTGTGCGGTGCCTGATAGGGATTTCCGTGCCATCAACAGCTGTTGTAACGGTGTCCAACCACATATTTATCCATTTTCTTCCACATCTTGAATCCATCGCGTCACTGGATACGTTTTATCTTGACCGGTGAACTTAGGTATTAGATCCGAAGTTAGGTACAACATTGAGCTTAGGCCCGTACGTGATTCGTCTTTCGTCATTTTCGTAGTCATCTATCTTCGTCAGCGTTGATCAGTTCACCGTATGCCGATACCGTCGTATATGTTCGGCCGCCGTTGATTTTTTTGAATAGCGTTCGCCGCCGGTCCCCACGCCACGTGCCGGTCGCGCGGTCTCCGTTGTTAGTCCACTTTTAAAACTCGAACCCATATCGCTATTTTGCCAATCCCGGACGAGCCCCCAATTTTGTGGGATTGTATGGCAAAATAAACGATTATGAATACTTTTTAATATTTTATTTAAGCACAAAAAAAAGGTCTGCGTTACACCGTGGTTCGTTCGTCGTCTCGTTATTCGCCATTACTCTCTTTTTCACTCACACACATACTTCCCTTTCTTTCATCCGCTGCGTTCCGTTTTTACAATTATAGCTGCATTCATACTTTAAGATAATTACAATATTTTTATCCCACATAAATATAAATAGATTATAAGTTTGATAAGATGGAGAGTTCAAACAAATGTGATGCTTTTTCAAGAAAATAATTGTATAGATACTTTATATAACTGTATCTATAATTTTGTGTATCTTTGGTTTTATTACAGCTATTCTAGAATATAATCTTTGGCAGCACATGTGTAAAACAGATTACTATGTAGTGGAGTTTAGCCACAGGATGTTCACAGTCTTCTTGTTCAAATTGTGCCAAATTTTGGTTTAAATTTTTATAAAATATGATCTATTGTGTATAAAATTGGAGCTGGTGTAAGCTAAGAGCAGACAGTTAAGAAGAAAGTAGCTTATTATGAAAGTTATAAACAAATAGGCAAGTGAAACTGCTGCCAGATGAAATAACATACTTACATTACTTTTTAATTTGACTTTGTACTTGTATTATTACCCTAAGATTGTCTATGTGACCGTTCATCTTTTATCATTTCAGCCGAAAGATATCCACTGCTGGATATAGGCCTCTCCCAAGCACCTTCACTTCGACTGGTTCTGTGCATCCTGCATCCAGCGGATTCCTGTGTCTTTTACGCGGTCATCCGTCCACCTTATGGGAGGCCTTCCAACGCTACGTCTTCCGGTACGCGGTCGCCACTCCAGAACCTTTCGGCCCCATCGGCCATCTGTTCTACGAGCAATGTGCCTGACAGTTAGATATTTTCAATCTTAGTGATATTACAATTTACTGGGAATTGTTGCCAAAAGTAATAAAAAATTGCGACATCGACTATACTACACTATAGAAGAAGTAAAAACCAAATCAATTAAGGATTTTAAATTGGAAAGGATATAATTATGACACTAGAAGGCTCTTTGTTAGTCTAAACATAGTCATACATAATTATTTTCATACGCAGTCGCTTCATGTAAAATTTTGGATATTCGGCTACATCCCGTTAAATTAGAAGCTGACCCCAATATGGGAGCTAGACTAGAATCACATTATGATTTGAATAAAGATCGTTCCGAAAACGCTTACGCTAGACAATTTGAACCACAGACACTAGTCGAATCGCAGTTCTGGAACTACAATGTATGTTATGAATATTGTACGACGGGACTGCGTCTGCGACACTTCTGTTTCCTGGTGACTCTAGTGCTGCTCAACGTTGAGATTATTGTTAACTATAATAATAATAATAATAATAAAGTTTATTCAAAAAATAATGTAGTACAGTAAAAACATTTTTCGTAATTCTATGTAATAGTTCACAAGTGTTACATGCCTGAACTAGGACATCCTGTGTTTCAGGCGAGAAAAGGTAAAACATTATATCTAAATAATCACAGTAATCACATCATATACAAAAGGTAAATTAGTCAACTAATAGGTATGTAAAAGAGGTGTAAACAGTATAAAAATCTTACCTGCTAAAATCTTAGTATATTAATTTAAGCTAACTAATCATAATAAAAAGTGCAATTAATATTTATTTAAGTACAACTAATAACTTCTCTGTATCTTCATAGGACAAATTTTGTAATGTTTCCTTCAGAGTTTTCTTGCAATTTACAAAATTTTGGGAATAAATTTTTGCTTTTGCATTAAGTCTGTTATAGAGTAGTGGTCCCAGAAAAACAAAAAATTTGGCTGTAAGAGCATGTTTTGTGCTTTTTGTGGGACAAACTATATCTTTCCGTCTCTTTTTAATAAGTTCAGTGCTGAAGCGGAGGGCTGCGTGTTGTTTTAGTACAATGCTCATTATGAATAACTGCCTGACTTTATAATAGATCTTATTCTTAAAAAGAAGGACTTTTGATTGTAATTTCAATAGTATGATTATAATGAGGGTCAATTTTATTATTTCCTACATGGGCGTTTTAGAATTTCCGACTAAAGTACTCGTATATACAGTTATGAGACAAAATGTAACCTTTTCCTGTCACTGATGCAATAAATGACGCGGATGCAATTGCTTAAGAATAATAAGTAACTCATCAAAATGGTCCTCTAAGAAAATGTGTTTTTTTTATATTTCATAACAGGTAACTATGTACAATTAGACTCGTACATTAATTGACCACCCTTGAGTAATAGCGAAATTGAACCTTATCGTGAATAAATTTTTACTTTACAACAACAATGAATCCCTTTGATAAGTCTTCATATTTTATTTAGCAATTCTCAGTAGGGTGTGCTATCTCACACAGTCGGCTAAACCCTTTGTGGTGTACAATTACACTCCAATTAGCCTTAACCACTGATCTTTTCATTTGGTACCCAAAAAAATAGCTCCCAGAGCACACGCCACGAATTTTAACAAGACATTACTGAGCCTTTATCTAGCTATGTTTTCATTACGCTCCCTCCGTAGGTACAATTGCAAAATTTTATAAGTATTTAAGCAATAAAATTAAATTTACGAGTCTCCTTAACAACGCCTGTGCGCTTAAAAAGATAACCCCGGGACGAGTAAAGGCATTATTTATCGCAACTTCGGACTTTCTATTCATAATGTTGTGGTTTAATATTTATATTTTTGGCGTTTATTAAAATTTTATTTGTATTAACTTTTTAATTAGTTTGGGTGAGATCGGGTCGTGGTCTTTGAACACTTTTGTTTTCTCAGTTCTTATTATACGAGTTTCCGGGTATCTTGAGGGTATTTTCCTAAGAAAACCTTTTATATGGCATGAATAGCATCTTTTATTTTTGTTAATTTGATTTATTTATTTCACTTTTTGTGTAGGTACACACACACAATTATATGAAAATTCACACACATATAAACGTACGTATTTTTGTTCTTTGTTCTTGTGTTCTACACAAGAACACGTACAAAAATACGTACGTACAAAGGTGATGCTTATATCTAAAGAAATCTCTTTCAGCATACCTGTGGTAAGAAAGTGGATAAAGAAATGTAGGCAACGTGTGTAACAGTAAAATACATAAAATAAATACAATATTCACTTAATAAGATAAAACAAATAATATGAGATATTCATGACTTAGTTAAACATGCTTGTTACTAAAAGTTTATAAATTAGAATCATTTAATATACTTAACATAATTGGCGAAATGTTGGTGTACTATAGGTACTATTGAAGAACTTCATATCTAAGCAGTTTGAAAACAAAGTCCCATGAACACTGTCCGTCACCGTCTGTTATCGTCTCAGTTATTTAGCCGTTGAGCGCTGCAAGCAAAAATAGCCCTTACGATGTATAGATATGAAGTTCTTCGATAGGACACCTCTGTCTAGCCCCTCGGGAATACAGGCGTAATGTTATGTTTAATATAAATTTCGTCTAAAACTACCACGCTAAAAACAGTTTTCCTCAAATTCTATCAACTAAAGATAAACAAAACTAGCTATTCTAAATTATTCATGATAATCACATTACAAAACTTTGTATAATGTGTAAAAATTACTCCAATTTTAAGGAAACACGAAAACACATTTTTTCCGAAAATCGAATCGAAATAATAGTGGCAGTAGCAGCGAAGCTATCTTGTATGTAAAATAATCCAGCGCTGCATTTGCCATTCATTGCGCTTTAGATAAAACACGCAGACATTTTTATTTTTCCATGTAAAATGTCCGTTTCAACACGCTACTTCGACACCAGAAAATGAACCTTAAACTTTAGTTTCAAAGTTTAAAATTCGTTGAAGGTTTGATGTGAAAAAGATTGCAAGACAATTTCTCAATTTTCAAAAGGGGGCGTGCAGGCGGGACGCTTTTTACAGTTGTTTAGTATTGTGAAATCGAGAATATGATAGAATATTTTATGAAAATATTGAGTACCTAGCTATTCTTCGTAAAATATTATAATGATGAAACCGTAGTTCTATAAAACTTTTGGTTTGTTCTTTGGTACGTAGGTAGGTACAATCACACCACAATCGTTGCGCTATTGAATAATTTGTCTTTGTGTTGCTCCTTAGATACGCTCATTTGATTTAATAATGAGTAAATATTTATGGACCTGCAGTAAATTATGCGGAAAATACAAGTAAGATAAATAAACTCTATATTGCACACCATAAAAATGTCCAGTGGAGAACAATCAGTTTAGTTTGTTTTCAGTTTAGTGTTAATTGGTAGGTAAATTTTGACGGAATCTAGCTAGATCTCCATATTCCCTGAAAACATTCAACCTGGCACGATTAAATAGTCGCAAGCCTACACAAAAAAAGCGAAATAAATAACAAAAAGCGCTTGAAGCCCACAGCAGCCGCGGAAGCGCGAACCAGTAGCGATAAACAACTGACAATATTACTTATCACTCGCTGGCCATATCTGACGTCTTTGTAATGTTTGTGAGGGAAATATCCATGATTTTCACAGTAGGTAACAGTATTGGTGATAAGTTCGTTTCTTGGATCTAGTGCCAATGTTAGGCTATATGTATATTCATAATTAGTGGGTTGCATGTCTAGAATGAGTGAATGTGTAGAGAGGCCTATGTACAACAGTGGGTTGAAATGGATTGCAGATGCTGGTAATGACGTTTATAATTTTGAAAGGAACAATATTTAAATATTAATAATATATAATTTATATTTATTTATATATATGTATATTTATTTATGCTTATATTTATAAATAATTAGGTATGTATATTATAATTATAGTTTGTCTTAGGTATATATGTGTATATTTATTACTTTAAAAAATTCCTCAATTTCTTGTAATTGCACCTACCACTGTTTGTCTCTGCATCACCCAAATGTTGACTGGTAGAAAATGCCTGTGGCATTAAGTCCGTCTCTGTACTTTTCTGTGCTTGAAGTATTATCTAAATAAATAAACAATGATGCACGGATAGAGCACGGTGTTCTGCAATCCTTCAGAAAACCAAGAAAGCATGTCATCTAATAAAATTAAATATCGTAGCTTCAGAACCAAACAGTGTCCTCTATATAAATTTTTGTAACACTAAGAATATTATACTGTACATTGTAAATATTATTAAATTAGCTTGTTTAATTTACATAATTGCTTCATAAAACTGTAATATTTTTGTTTCACAATAGAATGTTCTCCAAAAGCTTTGTTTCTATACGTCCTTAAGCATTACTTTAAGACCAATACAAACCATTTCTGCAGTAATGGTACAAAACACACATCAACCTGTATTAAGATGTATGTATAAATAAATAAAAATAAATAATAAAATAAGAATATCTAATTTGTAATGTTGATTTGCGACAACATTCCTCAATATCCTAAAACTATGTACAAATAATTATTCAACAATAAAAATTGCAAAAACTAAAGCAACTGAAAATAAATAACTAGAAATAAACAGCCGGACATCTGTATTCATTATCAAAGTATAATTATCTATACACTCTGTGATTACGTTCCCCTGTCGTCCCCTAGCGTCCCGAGTCGGCTTTACAATTTTATGCCACTAAACAACGCCATATTGCCTACCCTCATTTAAATTATTGGTTCGTATTTTGTCCTGAATTTGGATCTTGACTTGATTTGAGCTGTTAAATATGGAGGGGCCGGGGAAGATGCTAATTTTGGAAGAGAAGATTTTGATAATTTTGTTTCGGTTTTAAATTTTAATGTAGACGAGGAATCCATAATAGAAGTATCTGCTACATTTACTAATTCAACAAAATAAACAGCAACAAATGATTTGATTAAAGAAACAAATAGTCTACTAGAGACCAAAGCACTTGTAAATGAATAGCCACGGATCTAAGCTGAGAGTCTGGGGAGTCGGTTAATAGAAACAGGTGTCTGCTTAATTGTACTCGTAAGTACTCTCGACACCTTTTGTACGAATTAATAGATTATTCCACACACAAGTGAATAGCTCGCGTACTATTCGTGGTGTTAATTATCTCGTGAACTAAAGCAATTTGAATATAAGCCGACATCTAGTTTAGGAAATTAGTTAATTAAATTATATCTGGAAAAATGTTTTTTTGCGAACCGTATATCAATTTAAGGCTTTCTTTTAGTTATTTGTTTTCTTTAGCTTTGATTTAGTCTATACTATACCAATATTATAATGAGGTATTTTTTTTTTGTTTGTTTGTAAGTTTGTATGTAGGGGGTAATCTCCGGAACTACCAGTCATATTAAAAAAATCTTTTTGCATTGGTAAGCCTAATTATTGACGTCAACGGAGTCGCAAGCAGAAGCCCAATTACATAGTTGTCAAAATAAATCTGGCTACAGAACAAGATCACTTTACATTGATGTTTTCCATATTTTTCCATCGATAAAATAAATATTAACATAGCTTTATTCTTGAGCTTTTGTTCTATACTTTTTTATGATACATAAGCCTATCTCTACCTATAGCTTTTTGGTATTTTTTCCAGACAAAGATTTTCGTTCGTAAACATATTTGAATATGCTTCAATAATTTCTGTCCATCCTCATTTACATTCCTACCAATATTTTCCACGTAAAATATAACATTCCGTAAAACTCCGATATAAAAACCGTTATTCATCTGTAATTTCATTTGTCGAACTTCTTCAAACTCATTACAGGCCGTTTTTACTTCGTGAATTTATTCAGCATCAATCAAAATTGCGACAGATGCAAACCAACTAAGCGTTTCATTAGCAAATCCATATTTTTCCACCCAGGCCTGGCCAGGTGTTCTCAGATCCACGTAATCACTACGGTGATGAGAAATGGCCTCGTCTCGAACGCTGCTGGATTCGATCGGAAATTGCTATCGGATGTTTAAGTAGCTGCAATTTTTCATGTGATCTGGCTGTCTTAATTTTCTTTGTGGAGCTCGTTAGTGTACTGGTGCCAGAAATCGATGTAAGTTAAATCTACTGCTACTTTATTGTAACTTTACTTATTCGTATCTTCAATTTTAAAAATAAAGCAACGGATAAAAAAAAAAACTAATAATAAGTTTTATCACCTTGTTGTTCTCTCAAAATATCTTCTGTACTATTTACAGCTGTATCACTTACCCAGCATTACTCAACTCTTACGACGTAAACTCAAGATAATAATGCAAATGATTGTGAGTATAATTAGCCGCTCGCTACTAGCCTAATGACGTGTATTCCGAGTGCTCCTCACTGAAGCCCTGGCTTATGTAAATTATATTGTCATCTTCAAGAATAGGCATTAAACCGCGACGTCTACCTGGGGTGGTCCAAGTTTTAAGCGTTCAACGGTTGAAAGACTCATGTAGACTTCTAGTTTATTTTGATGAAGAGAAATGTGAGGTTCTGTAATATTTGTCTCGGTACGGACTATTTTCCAGATTAGTATGAAATAATAGGAATTAAAATTCGTCTTTATTCATCAAATCCTAGTAAGCTACTTGAATGCTTTTTAGGGTTCCGTACCACAAAAGGAAAAAACGGAACCCTTATAGGATCACTTTGTTGTTCGTCGGTCCATCTGTCTGTCTATCAAAACCCTTTTTCTCAGGAACGCGTGGGAGTATCAAGTTAAAATTAATGTCAAATACACAGGTCTACGGTCCCTTGGAGCTCTAAGATAACGTAATAAAAAATTCGGACATAATAATTTATACGACATAATTATTTTGATACTCGCAAATAAATCAAAACCACACACTACAGAGTTCTTCCCGTTGACCTAGAATCATGAAATTCGGCAATAACCAAGGTCTAAACTAAAAATTTATCTTTTTCCTTTACTTGTGCTGACAAATAGAGGACAAAGATAATTTTTTTGTTTTATCACTTTTTTTTTTGCTATTACAACCTTACATTGTCACCTGGAAAATTGACGGTGACGTATATCTATGTATGGAAGATCATGCTTTTTAACTAAAAAGTTAAGTTTGTTTTTGAGATAAATTCATTCCAAGTACGGAACCCTTCTTTGTGCGTGGTCCAACACGCACTTGCCCGATTGTTTTTTTTTTGCGATTGCAAACTTGCAATTGAAGTTGGAGAATTGACCGTGACGTATATCGATTTATGGGAGAATATTTTTTCAACTACAAAGTTAAGATTGTTCTTGGGTTATATTCATCCTAACTACGGAACCCTTCTTTGTGTGTGGTCCGACATGCACTTGGCCAGTTTTTTCTTAACTATTTAACAATCTAGAACTTCAAACTGACATGAAAACATTAGCAAGAAGATATATGAGGGATGCGAAGAATTCATGACGTCTAGATACACAATTTAGTCTAGAAAAATAAATTAACTTTGATGGTCTTGCTTAGTTCCTCACCTTCCGCCTGACGCAGGTCCTCACCGGACACGGTGTTTCGGGAGGTTCCTGTTCTAGATAAGGCGGGAGGAAACGCCCGGGTTTAATTATTGCGTGGATCGCCCGGAGGACATGGTGGAGCATACGGTGGAGGCCTGCCTGGCTTGAGCAGAGCATCGCCGTGTCCTCGTGGACGCGATCGGTGGCGGTGATATCTCGCGTCCGGCGCTGGTCCAGGCCATGGTCCGGAGCGAGAGGGCATGGAAAGCCGTCACCTCATTCTGCGAAGCAGTAATACTTGCGAAGGAGGAGGCAGAACGCGTGAGGGAGAGGCAAATTTCTAGCCGCCACAGGAGGCGCCCTGGGCGCCGGGAATCGCAGGTTGATTCTCAGCCACCGTAGGCACGGGCTTGCGGACGGGGGTAACTCGCCGTCCGATAAGGACCAGGCTCGGGTCGACGACGCGTTGTGTTCCACGGGCGTCTAAGAGATGTTAGCAGAACTGGCGGGGTACGATAGGACCGATGCCTGCCAGGGTCGTGGGAAAGTCCAAAAGGGATACCATAGCCCCTGGCAACGTACAGGCAACTAAAGGAACATGGGTAGGTTTTAGTCAGTAAGAGTCTGACACACCCTTCCCACCTAAAAAAAAAAAAAGGTTTTTGCTTAGTTCTTATAACTTGCATATTTGTTGTACATGAAAATGCCATCTCATTTTGGAACATAGAATTATTCCTGTTTTACTTACGTACTACTTTACCATTCGTCTTTAAAGGTGTTATTTTAGTACCTATTGTTTTACATTAAACAAATATTTAAGTATTCAAAAATAGGACTGTGTCGTATCGATGCGATGACACAAAAGTGGTGCCAGCAAGAAAGTGAAGCGTAGAAATAAAACCAAAAAAGCAGGGGAAGCAAGAAAGTTTTTTTTTGTCTACAATCCAAAGATAATAACCGAAGTTAAAATTTAGCTTCGTATACATAAAGTTGGGCGTTCTTTTAGTTCACTAAACGTTATTCTATTGTTTAGTTTACTTTTAATTTATTCTTTCAAACTCGTTGTTTTGTCATCCCTTAGAAGTTGGCGAAATAGGTAAATTAAAAAGGAAAGTTGGTTAGAGGTTTTTGACAGCTAAAACACAGCTGTATTGGTGGTAGTCACTGGTCTCAGTCTGATTAAATAATCGGATTTCGCACTCCATGATAGTGTAGCAACAAAATAATAGACTTCGATCTTTAGCCAAATACCTGCGTGTTTCAGGAAAGGCGTTAAGAATAACAATCCAGTCAGAAAAGGACATTGAATTACTGAAAGCAAGAACGTTAGTTCTCTAAGACCTTTCTCACCTTGTAAAGTATAAAAATGTACATAAGAGGAACTAGAATAACAAATACATTCTCTCTACCTTTTCATCCAGAATTCCATTTAACAAAATAGTAAGAGAAAGTACATAATATAGTATCCCTTTACAACTATTTTTATTCCGTGGGGAAATCCTCATGGATACCCTTCGTCTTGGGAAAACGGAGGGTAATGTCGGACCTACCGACTAAAACCCCACTGTTCCTACTACTACCATGAGTCGGGGGCCCGGGAGATACTTGTACATCCGCTGCACCCCCGACAGGTATCAGCCCACCATGCCTAGCAGGTCCTATCACGCAGTACGGTTGATCCCACGACTGCACGTCCTCCCATAGAGACGCACATGTAACACTGCGTACCGCGTCTTTCTACTAATCGCGTAGAGATTGGAAATTACTTTTTTACTTAGGTCTTTCAATCTATACAAGTGTAATATGGAAATACTCGCGTATACTTCGTAGTGACTTAATTAACTACCTTATTCTAAAAAATACAGTGCCAGTACGTATACGGACTAAGCGTGTATAGATTGCGACAAATTATGAACAGCCGGTCTATTCTCTAATAATTTCACGGTGAAAACTTATGTGAAGTGAGGTTGAAGTGAGCTGTCATTCCACCTGCTGCTAGGGACTGACAGCTCACTCCGAGCTCACTTCACCTAAGTTTTCACGGTGAGATGGTTACAGAATAGCATTGCTGGTATCCAAATTGTTTGCGACGTAATGCATCTAAAGATTATATGATTGGAAATACGCCTGCGAGCCACCTCTTTGCCCCTGACTGTTCCGGCGACGATACAGCCCCAATTTTGCCGCCCAACATCACCATATTCATAATCACAATAATGTTAACGCCTCGCTTAAACGAGCTCAACCGACGGGTACACTTTACAAGGCGATCGGTCTCTCTAAGCGGACCCTAATAATCTTCATAAGCCAGGGGAAGCCGTGCCGGTAACCTGCATGGTACGCTGGCGATTATATTAATGGTTTGTTGTGTGAATGAGAATAGTTGGTAAATAATTGTTAGGTTATTAGGTTCATGTCGTGTGAAAATTTTGCATTATTAGTTTATGTACTCGAACAACGGACAAAAGTGACTGACAGCGCAGTGATTTTGTTGATAAGTGTTTTTTGCCAGAGAAATGAAAGGCCTAACAAGAGAAGTTTTTATTTTACGAAGATATTTTTTTGTTACGATTTTTAAGTCTATAATTATGTAAGTTAGTTAGTTTCTGACCCTTAATAAAATATAAAAAATAAAACAATTAGGTGTAGAAAAAAAATATTTATAAAATGGTCCATGCTATTCTCCCAACTACTTTGCATGTTTTACACATTCATCATTACGTAATAATAAAACGACAACAGTTGCGCAATTACCACGCGACCCTCGTCAACAACCGCTTGCAACCCTTTGCAGTTCCACTAAAAGTGTCGGTTATACCTCGTTTACTTGTAACGCGGTAATTATTCTCCCGTTTAAGTGGGTGCGCGTATAAGCCGGTATAAGTCGGGTTGTTGTGTGACTTCAAACGCGAATTAACTGAAATTGTGCAGTTATTGTTGTATTGTAATGCTGTTAGTTCGTTGTGTGGACTAACGTTTATTGTTGAAAATTTAATTGAATTTCCCGTAAGCAAATAAATACACTTTGTCCTCCTCACCTCAAGATTCTCTGTTCGGCGAGTATCTTTGTAAAGGCACCCCAGTCACTACGTCACGTGTTTCCTTTGGCAGTATGTCTGCCTGTCCTTACTAAGAATGACTATTTACTGCGGCAAACGATTATTAAGCAAACCAGTGTATGAAATTGACTATGATTCAAGTTTAAACAAAGCCCTTAGTACCTATGCCGTTTAAAAACCGCCTAATACAGTTTGGATAAATGGGTTTACTAGCAGCTGATTAATAATATTTTTTTGAAATGCACAGATAAATCAACAGAGTTTTTGGCTGCCCACTGCAAAATATTAATCTTTTACTATGGGGAAAGAAGTAAACTGGCTTACCAAAAATATTTGTCGTGATTATAACAACTATTTTATCCATTGGTGTTATGTATAGGATACTATTATTATTATAATTCCCCGTAAGCCAGGGTACATCCACGTCAGGTCAGCCACTAATTAAATGTAATTGATGTGTGGTCACCATAAAAAATGTATTAATTATCACTGGAGCTTATCATGTCCTATTAATTGTGTAATAGAAGCTTATTTAAAATTTTGTTTATGAAACTTAGTCGTCTGATTTTACAATTTTTCAGTTTTCACCCGTCAGATTGATTTTGTGACTGTTTATTACTAATTAACAAAATATAATCTGATCCTATTTTTATTTTAAGTTAATTCGAATATAAGAAAACTAGCTGCACCCCTCGGTTTGACCCGCATAAGTCTCGATCCAGTGGGAATATCGGGATAAAAACCCTAATCCAGGTCATACTCTACCCATGTGCCAAATTTCATCTAAATCTGTTTACCCGTTCTAGCGTGAAAGCGTTACAAACAAATAATCAAACAAGCACACTTTCACATTTATTTATAAAAAAATAGTTTGGATTTTTACACTACTTGCCGCATCGCTGCTTCTCTGCGACTAGGAGCTCTTTGTTGTTCTCCTCATCGCTGTCACTGTGGTGAAGTTGTCAACAGCCTCGGATACCACGGCTTGTCTTGCAGCCGAAGTGCTGGTCGCTTAGCGCGGCACGCGAACATTAATGACATCATCCGACGAGCTCTTGTCACCGTCGGCGTTCCAACTGTATTAGAACCTAATGGCTTGACACGCGATGATGGCAAGAAACCGGGTAGCATGACTTATTATTTCCATGGAAGGTGAGTAGGCCTTTAGTGTGGGTCGCAACGTGTGTCCCATCCCATCTTCCTGGCTCAGCGTGCTGTGCTGGCGCTGCCACTGCGGATGCAGAAAACCTCAAGCGGTGAAAGTATAATATAGAAAGAAAGAAAGAAAAATATTTCATTTGGGACACGCACAGGAAATACAAACAGTAATAATATTTAAAAAAAAAAAAAATATATATAAAATAAAAAAGGAGCAGCAAAACTAACAAAAAATAAAATAAAAAAGACCTGTGCGAGGCCAAAAAGGCCCCTATCTCAGCATATAGGTAACTATATTACCTTATAGGTAAGTTACCTTATAGGTAACTATATTATTATAACTATATTATAGTTACCTTATAGGTAACTTTATTTTCGGGTTTGAAACCCTAGTGCTCATGGTTTGTTCAATGAAATCTCCAAACGACTGGTTGACACTTCCCGCGACCCAAGGGCTGGTTTTTACTGGCTAAGCATTGCCATACAACGTGGCAATGCGGCCAATCTCATGGATACAATACCAGTCGACAGCGATGCGGATGAATTTTTTGTAGCTATATTTTAGTTTGTATAATATTTAGTTAGTTGCACACATGCATAGTTTAGATAATCCCTAAGTGTTCATGTTAATGTCAAAAAATAAAGTTGATTTAAGTTAGGATTTAACGCCTGTTATTGTTTTTGTAATAACATTCGTATCGTCCTTTCGGAATTCCTTCCACGAGGATATCGACTGCCATGAAAGCACGCTACCTCCTTCTATGTAAAAATAATAAGCAAAATAACTTGCACGGGAGGATCCTGACAATATAAACACTCAAAACTTTGGCGTTCTATCAGAAGCAGTGAAAATCTTCTGTAAAATAAAACTACAACTAGCCTTCTAATTAGCAAGCCGACTTATAACGGGAATCCACTGAATAAATTATGAAAGGAGAAATTCTACGGCAACCTGAAGCGTGGCCTCACATCAAAAGAGCAATATAGCAGGCCACAAACACGTGGTGGGGCCAGGCCTTGCAAGGCCTTTTTTGTGCGATGTTACATGGAATTTAAACGTTCACTTCTAAAAATGCGTCCAGAACAGTGAAATAAGTTTTTTAAGGAATTGATAATACTGACCCAAATCCAGCATGATGCTAAGCAAGCAGCTTATTCTTATCTATCTACCTATCTATTTTAGCTTTATCCTTTTATAACGACAATAAATTTTAGGTTACCTCTCAGGACAAATTGCCATAAAATGCTTTTATCTAGCAGTGTTCTACGAAAGGCAGTATTTATTGACAGCTTGATTGTCACACAATAAATAAAATTAAACAGACTGGGACACCCATCACACCGAAATAATTAAGTTAATTGACTGTTTGCAGACTATTTTTGTATCTTTATGGTTTACTAGCTTCTGCCAGTGACTTTTGTTCGTGCTCTGAAACTTGTTTTAATGAAGAATACCTTATTTCCATATAAATACATTCTAAAATACTGTACTTTCAAGGGAAATTACAGGACAGTTTCAATTTTGGAATTGAAAGAAGTTTCGGAATTGGATCAGCAGTTCCGAAGATTATCCGCTACATACAAAGTAAAGAAAACACGTTTATTTGCAGTTCATATGACGCAAGCAAAGGAAAAAAACGAAAAAATAATTTGGGGGAAAATATGCGTCACATCCACGCAAAACGGCCATCGCTCAGCATAATGCTGGGACCCTATGCGAGACAGAGCCCCAGCGCAAAAGCCACAAATTTTATGTCTTTATAATATTACCTAGAGTAGACAAATGCATGTCATAAAGAAAACAGAGAAGACTCATTCTCTTAGCTGAGCCTTTGCTGTTTTCTTTTGGTTGTTCCGGTAGGACTGGCGTTAGACCGCATTTTTTTTTGTGGAGATTTTGGTTCAGGGATTTAAAAGGTGAAGTTTTTTATTGTTTTAGTGGTATTCGGTTGTATATAATATAGTCTAATTAATATCATGTCACTCAATGACGGTACTCTCAATTTTGAAGAGACCTACACGTATTATTTTAATCCTTTATGCAACATTACTCTTGGCGAAAACTTCCTTCCTTTTTCAGACGGAAAAAGAACTTGATTAATAAAGTGAAAGATTTTTCCTAAGATTTTTCGTACTAAAAATACAATGTCGAAGCGAAAATATTACACAAACAAGATACGCAACGTTATTTACCTATTAAATGCATTAAGCTTTTAACACATGTCTAATTCAGGGAAACGTGTACACAGCCTTTAGGACCACAGTCATTAAAATTAAGCTCTATGTTGTCAATTTTAAAGTTGTATTTAGTTTGGCCGAAGT
Organism: Xanthia togata; assembly: GCA_963853775.1. Classification (NCBI taxonomy): domain Eukaryota; kingdom Metazoa; phylum Arthropoda; class Insecta; order Lepidoptera; family Noctuidae; genus Xanthia; species Xanthia togata. The sequence continues at coordinate 1,546,979 of OY970797.1, read as the reverse complement.
TTTCAGATGGGATCATTTCCAAGTTTTTCATGGGAGAGCTAGAGTGTTGGTACAGGCGTGAAGTTGGGTCGTCTCATTTATTATTGAGCGGATACTCTCGGGGAGTCGGTGGAGTTAAAGTTTGTGGCCCACAGAGCTCATAGTATAGCGCTGACGCTGCACTTTGTAAACAAGGGAGTTCCTTGTTCAAGCTGCTTATTGCGGTTAAAGCAAACTTTAAATTGAAATATGTAATTTAACTTCCACAAAATACAAACGCATGTATTTTGGCTCTATTCACGGGAAATTATTTAGTGGGACCAATTTGACTAACGGTAGTCAAATTGGTCCCACTAAATAATTTGAGTCTGGTAGTTAAATGGTAAAAAAACACAATTATATTAACTAATAAATAGTAAACTCTAAAGTGAGTTTGTTTGTTTTGTTGATACACTTTCACGCTAATACGGTTAATAGCTTTTTATCTCGGTATACAATAGGTACGTTGCATGCATACAACACGGTATTACGAGTATATTCACGACGCGTGCACAATTTCTGAGCAGTAACTTAACAAAAAGTACTAGGCTTGCATGAATTGACGATAGTATTTCAATCATTAGTATGCATTAGTACCGTGATAAAAAGTGTCCTATGTGTCAGGTTGTAAACTATCTGAGTGCCAAATTTCATCCAAATCCTATTAGTAGGATAATACAGACTACTGATTAAAATATTATCGCAAGCCTAGTACTTTTTGTGCCAAGTTTCAAGTTTATTAAATCAAGAAATATTTTTTTTCATACAAACTAAATCCCCCCTTTTCTCCCCCTTAGAGGTCGAATTTCCAAAAACTAATGCGCCCGTACATTCTAAAAGGTAGCCGTGTGCAAAATTTAACGTTCCTAGTCCCAGTAGTTTTGGCTGAGCGTTGAAAGATCAGTCAGTCAGTCACGGTTTCCTAAATAGAATAAGAACGATAGATTAGTTAGAATAAATAAGTGCTTTTATACGATTTAACAACCAGACTCAAATTATTTTGTGGGAATTATAAATAAAATTACCAAATTATTCTCGATCGTCCCACTAACAAAATCAGTGGGACGAACGGGAATAAATTTAATATTATTTATTAAATTTATTCCCGTACATACCGTGTATTCCCGTTCGTCCCACTATCATCGTCCCACTGGTGGGGTGAACGGGAATCCACGGTATTTTGCCAGTGCAAATAATAACTGTAAACAAAAATATTCTGAGTAAAAAAATATCTGAAACAATCTTAAATATACGTACATTTGGAGAAAGTTGGACAAATAGCTGTCACGTCGAGCAGGCGAGCACTCCAGTCGATTAAATGCCAAGAGCTCACGACTATAACTGTATCGAAGGATGGATGTTGTGAAGGGTGACGGGAGAGGTACAACCCAATATGGATTGAGGATATTTAAAAAGTGATAGGTACGATCTTAAAATAACATAAACTTATATTATAAATATTGGTTTTTACTTATTTTGCCACCAGTCTACTAGATCAGTGCATCCTATCGTAAACTATCTTAATGCCTAATGCTCTTTGTATTGGTGGAGGTGGATTAGCAATGGTGAATGAAGGTTCTTCTTCTAGGTTTTCATCATAATGTATATTATGTGTGTGGGCGGGCTTGTGGCTAAGTAATAACAGCCGCACGGGTCGATTGATCAGGTTAACTACCCCTGCCGCGGTTTGTGGGTGACCATCTTTACATAAGTACCAACTTACCAAGACCCCTCCGTGCCTCGGAAAACACGTTAAGCCGTTGGTCCCAGCTGTCATTCATGAATCTTTGACAGTCGTTACGGGTCGTCAGAAGTCGCCTTTATCGCCCCACGTGCCCATCAGGTCCACACAACCCAACCGTGCGTAGAACGCCTGGGTTGTGTATTTTACCACGCATAATCCTACCAAGAATTTCACAAATTTGTCCTGAATCCGTTCTAGCATTAGTTTTTACTTGGCTTCGTGTGGCGACCAGCAGGGCTAACATGACAAGCGCGAGAAAGCTCTTTTTCTCGTTTTGTCGATATTTGTCTACGATTATGACGTCATTCTAATCTCTAACATGACCGTAAACGACGAGATATCTCGAAAAAAGCACTTTGACACTTCTATATCTCAAACAAATTATAATAAAATAATAAAAAAAAATATAATAATATAAACAAACAAAACAAATAATTATAATAATAAAAACAAATTGTTTTATGATAGCAACATCGGCTTGAGATTCCGTTTCATTCATTCAATGGTGCCGATTCTCTTGTCACAAATGCCTTTAGACTAGACTAAAAATCACAAAAATTTAGATTATTCATGTCAACCGACGATTTTCCATTCTGAAATAGACTAAAGTGACACAACTTAACTATATTTTAGTTTGACGGCACTGAGCTATTAATTTAGTGAAAATGGCAATTTTGATGTTCAGAATTTTACGTTCTTCACCTAAAATTTTTAGTGTCTAAGTATTTAATAACGATTAAAAAATGAACTAAAATTCACACCAACACCTCGACGGTGCAAAAACAATACTATCTTTTTTTCTTTTCTCTTGCTTATATCTCTAAAATGGTGTGTCCTAACGCAAAAATAATGAAAATTTCTCAACACTCAACATGTAGGTAATATTTTTTCATATTTTCCATACAAAAAACGAAAAAGTCCACAAAAAAGACGTCGTTTCAGTATAAATAGTAGTTTAAAACTAAGTATTTTCATTATTAATATAATGTAAAATAAAATGATGACATAAATAAGTACAATATTATGAAACTGACATGTTATTTTAGTTTTTTTTTTGTATCATAATTTTGTCTACTCTTCTCGTCGTCAAAATCGACGACCAGTAAATACGAGTAAATGATAGAAAAATCGGAGATTATCTCGTGTTGAATTGTCAAAAATCGAGATAACTAAGGTGCCATGTTAGGGTTTGTAGAGAAAACATCAATTTTGACAGAAGGAGTCGACTATTTTGTATGGACGCGCTGTCAGAAAACGAGAAGTGACCGAAATAGACAAAAATTACTCACGCGAGAGCGAGTAATTGTCGAGTGTGTCATGTTAGGCCTGCAGACGACAGCATTGCATTCCAAATGACTTTTTAGAAGCGCTTCGTACAACGATCTCAGAGCACGTACGCACGCACGATGTTCGTGAACTGGTGTCCTAGCCGTTAGAACAATCCTAAATTTTGGTATGCTTTTTTACAAACATCAGTGGTATGCTTACGGAAATTTAAATAAGTTGAAAAACGCACGCCTAAGTCCTTAACCTCTGAGACACGTTGCACAGAATATTGATAACGACTTGGGTCAGGCGCACGGGTAAATGATAACACCGAACATTAATTTGGTTACATTTAAATACAACCTATTGCTACGATTCCACTCTACCTACCCAATTAAGTTTGTTTGTTTATTAGACATGTGCCTTAAAAGGAACGTTACTGCAGACATCTTAAAGTACATACTTAGACAGCGCTTCCTAGTACTCAGGATGTAATGCGAATTATCGCTTGTACTGTATCATAGTCCTAAACTTCTCCTACGTTGACTGTACCGGTATTTGTTACTTCTTCGGTCATTTCCATCTCTTTATGTTCCTCTGTTGCTAAATAACTTGCCGATTGTCGTAACCGCCCCGGTTCGGTAGCCGTTCGGGAACCCTTTCGGCTTTATTTGAATTCAAGACCGCTAATTTCGCTTAAGATTATGATGTCAAAGTTTATGCTGACTTTAAGTACTAAGATGAAGTAGTTAAAGATGTGGTGATTTTAATATTTAATCTTCTTACAAATTCTTAGTAATTATGTTTTGGATTGTAAAGAGCAAAAATCATTTCTATGTGAGTCATTCATAATAAATTATTTCAAGCCACCGGTTTACACTAATCTGAAAGTCCAATTAACTACCCGATCGATTGTCCTACTATAAAAGATTAAGAAGAAAAGTAAAACATCTTACAGCAACTTAACAACAAGAAATCAGGGTGGTTAGAAAGCTAGAAGTAACCAAGTCACGAATTTCCGATCAACAAAACTACGAGTTTCGTCTACCAATACATTGCAATTGGTCAGAAGCCACTGTAAATATCTCAACGTGGCAATGGATTGGACTGGCTCAACATCGTAAAAGATGGCGTAATACAGCAGTGAAGACTCAGCCTTGCAGTAAATAGACTAAAGGGGTAAGCATTTATGTTGCCTGAAATACGCAAAAACAGCCAACAATATATGTATTGTATCAATAATATCTTGAGAACAATCCTCAAAGTTATTAAACCCCCAGTTAATCGATAGATTATCTAAACACAATCAATGAACATATACATAACAATTAAAACAAGGCAACTTTCTGGCCAGACAGCTATAAAAAGCCTACAACAAGTTGAACGACAGAGCAATCCCGACTCGTCAGGGTCGTCAATCAGCAGATTCAACAAAAACAACCAAACGACGAACAATGCGAAAGCGAAAATACAAATTGTGGGATTTGTTTCGTCATCCCTACTGATTTGTTAAACAACTAAACGCAAAAGTTGCTGCGATCAGCATCATGGTACAGGGCAAAAATGTTTCAATATTCAGATTCTCGAGTCCGTCAGCTACAAAAAAATTGTTCTAGGATTTGCTAGGCTGTGGCTGTAATGAGTAGCTTCAATTCAGCTCGGGAGTAGGGTCGGGAATAATTTCCATTCCATGATTGGAGCACACAAGCGACACCTGCGACGGCGTTTGTCAAACTGACAGACGCTCCCCTCTTTTTGTATAAACATCAAATATGTAACGAATTATTCATTGCGGTTCGCTCCGCTGTGCGAGTTTTATTACAGTTTCCATTGCGAACGTTCTGGACTAGTGTTTTCTCGTTTAGTTAGACAAGGAGTTAGTTTGAACGCCGTCTATATAGTTTAACGATGTTTTGTAAGTGTATATGTTTGGTGTTAAAAAAATATTTGCGCTGTTATCTGTTACAACATTGTGTAAGCTTATTTCAAGCAATGCTTATGTGCTAACATTTTCCAGATTTATTTTCATAATTTTAATCCCCACAGAATTATTAATAATTCCGTATCAACGCACATTTGTAAATATTTTCCTCAAATAAATACACTTATGCTAGAGAAGGCACAAATTAATGGCTAATTATTACGACTACAGTTGATAATTTCACCCCAATCTTGCTAAAGCTATCCTCCATTTTGCGTAAATCCAGAAGAAATAAAAACAAACTTACATAAAAAATAAACACCAGACAAACTAAAAGCCCAACAATATCATTTGGCTAAAACGTCCGACGTAGACAATCAGTTCTCTAAAGGTATTATTGTTTTAAAGACGCGCCCTGCAGCCGACAACCGCATTGTAGCCCGACCGCACACTACGGGGTGACATTGTCAGCGGTTACACTGCTATTTTATACGCTGTGGCATGTTGTTTTTGTTGTTGTGATACGTATGTTGTATTGTGTTTGTAGTATGATTGGCGAAATGTAAGGATAGAGGAAGGAACGGATGCTAGATTTCAGGTTTTAGTAAATCAAGTTTGTTATTTTCTTCACTTAAATTTGAGCTCTGCTTATACAGAAAGCTTACAATAATATTTACAAAAGAATATGTCTAAATAATCACTAATAATTATTATAATTTTTAAGGCTCGAAACCAGTCAGGGCACTTTTTTTTCTTAGTCAACTAATCAGAGGGGTCAAGAATCACAATCAATAACAGAATCCGAGGTGTTGTTATTAAGACCACTCACATAAGCAACTGCTCAACTTAATCAATGTTCTTGTTTTCATTAGGCTCATTCCTAGTAGATATCTATTGTCCTGCCAGAAGCTAACTCCGCCTACAGTACCTCGTCTTCACGCTCTCGAGGAATTGAAAAACAACGATACGCCTCTTTTGTTTGGTCCTTCTTTGTTTCAAACAAGATACTTATCAAGCATTTACTCGTTTACCTGGCTGTCCGCTTTTTTTAATAAGCCGTCTTGTTTACCGTTGTATCTGGGAGGATCTCGGTGATTTTATTTTGTGCTCATTCCGTCCTTGTATTAAGTTACTCGGTAACTGTTCTCTTAACTGGAGGGATTTTTTTTTCTTTTTTGAGTGATCTGCAGATTGTTCTTTTGCATTTAATTGCGGAACTCTTTTTGTATACCCACTTAGTTTCTAGAGAAGTTTATCGCAGAAGTAAAAATTGTAAAATGATATAATATGGTTCTAGTACAGTAGTTTTTACAAAATATGTTTGTAAGTGCCACCAGCTTGGGTAATTTTAGAACGTTTTATTCCCAAAATTTTGTTCGGTCGTATTATTCGTTTTTTAAAGTAAAAATCTACGTTGGTGGACTATTAACTGTTCTTTTTTCGTCTATACACAGTTTGCTCTAATTTAAATTTAAAACTAACCACACAAGGTATCAGGTGTAGTACCAAATAAAAATAGGAGTCATTCCACCACGGCAGCAGGTTTAAGGAGCTCGCAGTGCATAACTAACGTTAGGTCGCCGCCTTATCGCACTTGAACCCTATTAAATAACCCATTTCGTTCGCTAACTCTACACTAGCGAGCACGATAAGCTGATACTGTGGATATTTTTCTTTCATTCCACATCAAGGAAGGAATTACAAGGTACAATTTATTTTATTTCAAGGCTGGCGTCCTAGTTTACTTAACTGATAAAGTTTGTTGAATTGTTTTTGAAACGGTCTCATTCTGTCATAGTATCATTTTGTTGTTGCTGTGAACTAGGTCTTGTTTCGTTTATAGAAAGATAACGATATAATAGGAGGATTAACTCAAAATCAAAAGTAATTTATTCTAATTAGGCTGGCAATCAGCACTTTTTGAACGTCAAAATCACATAAAAAAGTCCATCAAAACGCCCGCCATTCACCACATCCTAATCTATTACTTTAGCTGGGAAGAATAACTTTCGCTACAAACTCCCGAGACTGTAGTACCTTCTCATCTGCTACCAATTTCGTGTGCTCAGTTTGAATTATTGGTAGTGGTTATTTAGTATCACATTCTGCTGTAGATGCAGCTGCTTTTATTATGGCTGTAAAACACACATTATTCTGCTGGTTCAAATGTTATTTGATTGATTTTCATTAATAGAGACTAATCTAGTTAGGAATAAATAAATAATTTGATTAAGAAATACTACAGTATTTTTTAATCACTATTACACCTCCATAAATACTTCATTCCTTCCTCATTTCCATACCATACCTCACATGTAGCATCGATCAGACGCAACAATGAAGTGACTCACTGAACGACGGCTCCTCGTCGCCCTCGTATCAAGGGCCCTCTACTCCAGTCGAGAAGTTTCGCCTAAACAGATGGCGTTTAGCTTTGTATGGATGCTAGTGTTTATTTTGTTTCGCACTCTTGAACACCGTTTAGAGACGACACCGACCGCTTAGTTATGAGAAATGTAAATATCTATTAACTAATTTTAAAATATGCAGCCTGTATCCTAATTACGTAATATACGATCAATCAGAATTTGAATCGCTTTGAAACAAATTGCCAATCCATTGCTTCATACGTTCGAAAAAAAAAAAACTCCTCAACTAAATAACGCAATGAATGTTTTAAACTGTCAACATGAAACAAGTTTGTCGTAATCGTTTACGAAAATGTGTTGTACGAGGGCTGCCTTTTAAGTCGTGTCGTTTGCAAACCTCCCGCAATTATTAAAAAAAAAAAACATATGGCTTTTTCATCTTTTTGAATTTAGAATTCGAAAACAAAAGAATGTTTTTTGATCGGTCGAATAGTTTTATTGTAGCGTCTATTCAAAGGTAACAAGTCGGTTGTAAAAATGGCAATATCAAAAGAAAATATGCGTGCGAAAATGTCTACAACTTTCAAAGGGGATTTACGCGACTTCAGTGCTTTGAGGAGATCACTTCTGTGTTTAGTGATGCAGCAGTCTTAGGCTTATGCTCTTCTTGCAAGAAAGTTGATCTCTCGTTGGGTACCACATTTGCTTAGCGATGACCAAAAAGCAGCCCGTGTTAGATGGTGTCGCAAAACTCTGCAGCAATTTAACCGAGGAGAGTCAAAACATGTTTATGATATGGTTAGTGGTGACGAGTCTTGGATATATGTTTATGATCCAGATTCCAAGCAGCAGTCAACTGTCTGGGTCTTCCAAGATAAGCCAAAAGCGACCAAAGACATAGGGTCAAGGAGCACTTAAAAAAAAAATGGCTGCCTCGTTTGTGGCAAAGGGTGGTCACGTCGCCACTATTGTACTAGAAGATCGCAAGACGGTTAACGCTGACTGGTATACCACTGTTTGTTTGTCACAAGTCATCACAGAGTATGATACTGCACCATGACAATGCAAGTTCGCATACCGCCCGCGATACAAAGATGTTTTTAGCACCTAAATTGTTGAAATTTTAGATCACCCGCCTTACAGCCCTGACTTGAGCCCTAATGATTTTTTTACGTTCCCCAAAATTAAGCAAAGTCTTCGTGGTCATCGTTTCAGCTCACCCGAAGAAGCTGTTGACGCAAAAAAATCGGCCATTTTGACTACCCCCACTTCGGAGTGGAATAAATCTTTTAAAAACTGTTTCGAATGCATTTCTGTTTCTCCGCGATTTTTAATACACTTTTGCAGTGCATTAAAAATCGCGGAGAATTCTTTGAAAAACAGTAAATGGTAATAATCTATTAGATTGTCTATACCTACTTATTTCAAACGACACAACTTAAAAGGCAGCCCTCGTAATTAGCTGGTCACCATTGGATGCGAGCGGTCCAGAATAGATATTTATGTTGGTTCAGTAGTACCTAGACATAATTCGGCTGTAACAATGATTAAGAAAATAAATACGAGAAGTAGAACTCAGGCCAATGAAGGTGTCATGGAGAGTGCGGTTGTCGCAACCTAGTGCTGGGCACGCCACTATTGCGGCGATAAGTCCCCTCTTTGAGAAGTGGCTAGAGAGGTGCCACGGCGTCCTCGCCTTCCGCCTGATGCATGTCCTCACCGGACACGGTTGTTTCGGGAGGTGCCTGTTCCGTATCAGGCGGGATGAAACGCCCAGGTGTCATCACTGAATGGATCGCCCGGAGGACACGGTGAAGCATTCGGTGGAGGTCTGCCCAGCTTGGGCAGAGCACCGTCGTATCCTCGTGGAGGCGATCGGTGTCGGGGATCTCTCGCGTCCGGCCCTGGTCCAGGCCATGGTACAGAGCGAGAGGCCATCACCTTCTTCAGCGAATTAGTAATGCTCGAGAAGGAGGAGGCGGAACGCGTGAGGGAGAGGCAAACTTCGAGCCCTCACGCCCCTAGCTGCCGTAGGAGACGCTCTGGGTGTCGGGAAAGCCGATTCCTGGCCACCGTAGGCGCGAGCTTGCGGACGGTGAGCAATGGGTAGCTCGCCGTCCGATAAGGACCAGCCCTGGGTCGACGGCGCGTAGTATCCCACGCGCGCCTCAAAGAGATGTCAGCAATTGAAGGGGTCCGATGGGACCGATGCCTGCCGGAGTTGCGGGAAAGTCCGAAAGGAATGCTGTGGCCCCTGGCAACGTAAAGGCAACTGAAGGAACACGGGTGGGTTTTAGTCAGTAAGAGTCTGACACGCCCTTCCACTCCGCCCAGAGTGGGAAAAGTCATTTGATGTTTTCCCACCCAAAAAGAAAACATAAATATTAAAAAAAAAAAAAAACATGACTGCCCTGCCAAAAAACGAACTAAAAAGTAAAAACAAGTTGTATTCCCTGACTAAACAGATAAATAAAATTGTCATTGCAGTCGGGGGACCATTCTGTGGAACACTTTTTAATATAAGAGGTCCCCCGACTGCAATGACAATTTTATTTATCTGTTTAGTCAGGGAATACAACTTGACTGACAAACTGACTTGATTGAATTGTTGACTGGTAGAAAATTTCTGTGGCATTAAGTCCGCCTCTGTACATTTTTGTGCTTGAAGTATTAATAAATTTAAAAAAAAAAACGTGGATTCAAAACGCTGATTGCCAAACCTTCTAGCTGTCTCACGCGACTAAGCGCGACATAAGCTTGCCCTTTGGCAAACATTTTAGAGCCTAGATCCACGACAGCTCTGTCCAGTGTCGTTCCTTGCAGCTTGTGCACAGTGCAGCATAGTATAAGCGGTAGCATGGGCCGCTCAACTTTACCATGACCCCTTAACGCGTCGAATTCTTTTGTACCTACTGGGTCTAATTTTGACACTCACGCCGACTGTGTTTCCACATATTGTTTTATCATCGAATTCAAAGAAGACGGCTCGTGGTAATTCTCCAGGTTCAAGTTGGTCACGGCGGCGGCGTAGCGCTGGCCATTCGAATTTTCGGATGATCCCCATAGCGCCATTTACTAAGCCGTGTCCAACGTTAATGTTCTTTCGTAACATAACTCTAGATCCGACACCAATTCAATTTTTTAAAACGCTACTATACCTCCTGTTTTATTGGGATCGGAAGGAATGAACTCCACTTTCAGCCGCTGTCCATAGGTTTTGACTTCTATATATGTGTCCACTGCCTTCACCTCGTACATCCGGCATGTTCTCGAGAGCTCATTGGTCATGCCAGTATTGTACTCATCCACTTGTTTTAATGTGGGAAATATGCGCACACACTCGCCATCTGCAAATGGACCAGTCAGTGGGACTCGACGACGATCCAGTATTTTGAGTTGCTGCATGGTAAGTTGACCGACCCGCAAATTATTTAAAATATCCACAAAAGTAGTATCATCTGCTTGTCTCATGTTTTGTGGCAGTTCGCAGAAGCTAAACAGCGCCCATAAGTTCTTTTCAGCTTCTAAATGCGACGGTTGCGTGAAACAGTATGCTCCACCTGCAGATTTTGCGACTGGCGGTAGCTGCATCAGGTCCCCAAAGAGCAAAACATTGACACCTCCAAAATAATGGTCGCTCACTTTCATTTGTTGGAGTCTAAGGTGAACATTTCTGAGAGTCGTATGGTACCATTGAAATTTCATCAATGATGAGCCATTTTATAGTTTTCCACTTTTGCCTTTCCCTTTGAAGGCGCTCGTCGGTCAAGAGACGCATGGTTTCTATCCTGCCATTTTCAATAGGAAGGGCAAAAGTGGAATGTAAGGTAGAACTCCCAGTTAGTCGAGCTGCTACGCCAGTTGGCGCTGCTACCACTACGGCTTTACCGCTGGTATTATAACTGAGGCGGCGTATTTGTTCTAACACAACTTTTAGGGTAAAAGTTTTACCCGTCCCAGTGCCCCCTGTTACAAAGACTCGCAATGCCTCTTGCTTGCAGTTCGTAGACAACAGCCGTTCGGAAATGGTGGTTCTGAACAACTGTCGCTGGCACACATTCATTGACCGTACCGCTGCTGCATACTGCTCGCCAGTCATTGCCTCTTTATGTTTGTTTTTTTTTCTTTACTGGCCGTAGTATGTTACTCGTGTGACGGTTTGATGATGAAAGAATTCTAAAACTCAATCATCTACAAAACCATTCACTCATTTAGACATTCTCAGTCTTACTAAAGTCTGATTTAATCGTTTCCACAGCCAAAGATGAAATGTTTGTTTTGCACGTACACCGTACATGTGAAAGTGGTGCCCATAAATTAGACATAGTTGAAATGTGCTCATCAAGGCCTTCAATTTGATACCCATATTGTAATAATTAAAGAAAAAAAAATCTTTTCACTTTTCAAAATAGGTCCAAACTGCCACCTTATTGCAATTTTCAAAAAAAAAAAATTGGCAGTGTCACTCGAGAATAGATGATGTAAGGATTCTAACGATACCCCATACATCTATCAACCCTGAATACATTACACTCCTTTTGAGCAGTCGTGTAATAAAAAAAAGGCCAATCAGTCCCTATAAAAATTGGTTACTTGAGATAGAATAATATCTTGTCCGATGAAGCGCCAGCCCGCGCCGCAGCTGAGCGCGTAGCTTTAAATTCCCCTCATAATAATAATGATCTATCCTTGATCCAGCCTGTCCTATCTTGCTGTTCTCCCCTCAGCGACGCCCTAAGCCGAGGTTCGTACCCCACAGGGGGTGCCCTTAGCGAGCGTTCGCCTAATTTTAATTTAGAATAGTTTAAATTTTGCTCCTGGCTGGAGGCTTTGAGTGTAGTAGCTTAAGGCAGCCACAGGATAGTCCGGTTGAGCAGTAAATACCTTAGTGGTATACATGCGAGATGCCATAGTAAAAAAAAAAAAAAAAAAAAATATCTGACTTTATCGTATGCTTTAGCCCATGGTGCCCTTCAAGAAATAATAATACTTTTAAGAACAGAAGTCCTGAATATTAAGATCGGTTTAAAAGCTTTTATTTTAATTAGTGATAATACTTCTAATATCATAACGACCAGCAGCAGAACAATGGAGTCATCTTAAACGTCGAGCCCTTCACTCAAGAGTCCTCACTCGAGATGAGAGCGCTCTCCTAAATAGATGAGGTTTACATGCTTATATTGCTTTTTGATGTAACTGGCTCTTGTTGGACACTCGTGAAGATATTGTTGGGTCGTGGGAATTTAACAAGTCACTGTTACAAGTAATTATGAAACAAAATCATTCGTGACTAGCAATTACGTTGATTAAACTTGACAGAATTGAGCTAGGTATCTGAATAAGGAAAGGGGTTCATTTGTGGCTTCTAAGTGTATATTTATTTATTTATTAAAACATTATGCACAGGTAAAAAAATACTGTACAAAGGCGGACTTAATGCCTGAGGCATTTTCAAACAGGTGGTGCAGAGACAAAACATGGCAGGTGCAACATAAGTGATAACTTGATAATGAATACATACAACATACATATATACATACATATAAACCAAATACACTTTGTCAGGAGAAATAACGATAGGTAGAGGAGAAAACAAATCCAGCAAATCAGCGCTGCAAAGATGATGATGATGATGGATGTGTAATTCTCTTTACTCCAATATGATCAGTGATTATACTGATTATCCATGATTTATTATATAGGCGACAGGGTTAATGATACATAATTTTTTTAATGTCTTGTATTTATTTCTTAATAGCTAAGAATCTTTAGAAATTATCACAACACTGAAATATAAGTAGCAAAAACAAAGTCATTAAGTTAATCAAGGAGCTCCACCTTATGAAGCTCAACGCAAACCGTCTCAAATCAGCCGAGTGTTGGAAGGTGTTGCAAGTAATTAATAAGGTTAACGCGAACATCGGCTGCGCGTGAGTAGACGTCGCGAATCATTCATCGAGTCACCGTGTACTTGGGACTGACTGTTCACATTATGATACAGCTGAATTTCAAAATAGAATAGAAAAGAAAATTATTTATTGTTGCGGCAGCTGGTTAAAAAATAAAGCTGGTCAACATTTAAAAATATCTCCACAACATATCCAGGATGTACAATAATATGAAAATAAATAAAGAATATTCTAACATGGACAAACAGAAACCTAAACTATGTACAAAACCCATTCTTAGTAAGTTTTAATTTATTTCCTGTATTGTTGTACTCATTTATTTTATTTTAGTCCATGTTTTTTGGGTGTCCTGAGACCTCTCTTGTTCAAGGATGTTAGCTAAGTTTTTAATAAAGACTGTTTCTATTTTTTTGTATCTGCGTTGTCGTGATCAGCGGTTGAGGGGTCACCATAGTCTCTTAATTCTTGTTATGAAGGCTATATAGACCATATTGCATTGGAGGACAAATAATTGTCTATAAGATGCGTTGTTTTTGGTCACTGCACCACTTTCAATCCCAAAAAATATATTCATCGACAGCAAACGGAATTTAACATTCAAAGATATTAGTGTAGGTAACTAACTGCTGCCTCTCTCAATAAAATTTAATTCCATTTCACTCACCTAAATCCTGAATAATACCTTCGCACCCAATCCTCCAGTCTGAACATTGAACAGGCGCCTTAATCACTATTTAATTATGCGGAACTCGGGCGTCGCCGTCGCGCGAAAGTGCCCAACTTAGCGATTACTTCATGTTTTTGTTTCGCCCCGACACGCCCCGGTGTTTGGTCCCGCAATGAATTATCTTTATATTTACAAGTACTCTCAAAGTGTGGAAAACCTCGGTGAGTATAAGAGGTGTGGATAATTTGAAGCTATTTTTAGAGGGATAATTTTTTTTCAAATTTCCAAGTACAAATAGTGTATTTAACTTGAAGAGTTGATAATCAGACAAGGGTTAGTGATGAAACAATATTAAGGAAGCAAGAATTTCAACAGATTGAACGCGGAACGGTAGTAAAGGTGCAGATAATGAAACTACTAGGATAAAAACCAATACGAAGATCTTGTTGCGTAATTTGAACTTTGCACGAATTGCTGAGGCGAGGCAATCGACACGTTTATTAAACCGAATCGTGATTACAGTACGTAAGAGTTACTTATTTCGTCCTAATAAAACCAGTTAAACCTTCCAAAAAAAAGTGAGCAAGAAAACCAGTGTCCTGCTCGTTGTCAGAATATATAGTTCTTTACAAACTTTTAACACAGAATGTCCCACTTCAGCCTAAACTCTAGACATAAACGGGATCTTAGGAGGCAATAAAAACAAAACAAATTGCAGGTAAAATAATGCCGTGAGCTTTGCCCCCGCCCCCTTGCCCTGCGGAGGCTGGCGCGAAGGCTTTAAATCCTTATTTATATGATAACGGTATAATTCTTCGGCGGCCTATTTTGGTGGTTCCCTGTGTACTTCCTTTGTAACCACTGTTTTGAGATAATGTTAGGATCATGTTTTAGGCAAGATAAAGGTTTGAAAGGTTAATAAAATTCTGCTTTGATAATGTTTGAATTGTAAATTGTAGTATTTAAAAAAATAAATATATGTATACGTATTTTATTAGCAATATACATAATTATAGCATTGTCATGTCCTGGGTTTAATATTATTTCTTTGTGAAATTAGGCACATACCTACGACATTTTAACCCTATTATGTAAAGTCGACGATAAAATAGTTAACCTATTGAGTGTTGGAGCAATCAACATAGGTAGTGGAAACCACTTACTTTCAAGTCAACAACTTGTTTGCCATTTCCCCAGTTGAGCTCTTTCACAGAGAGCTTAACAAAATTATCAAGCGTTAATTACTTGGAAATTATGTAAGTATTTAATATTCATAATAAACATTCATGTTAAATAGCCTGGCCAAATAAACCATGAAACTTAATTCCCCCACAGTACGGCTTACAGCGTACAACGGTCCCCAAAAGTTGTGTTGCAAACAAGTGTGCGGTGTTATCACATCGTAAAATAAAAGTAATGACCACACTGCGTTGCCCGGTGTACGGCTTCGCGTTACTATTTGAATATGCGGTTGTGGTATTGAAATGTGAAATTTTATTTAATGTTCTGAGTTGATAATAATTTTGTGAGTGTTGTCTTTTGTGTCGGTGCCAAAGGTTTAACAGCCAATCGTTTAATATTTGGTAAAAAGTATCTTCTTTTTCCGATATATGAGATTGATTACATGCAAAGTTGATAAGAAAGTTAACTATTCAAAGTTTGCCAGAGATGGTCGTTCAGTAAAGTTAACTGTCCAGAGTGTGCCAGATATGATCTTCAGTAAAGTTAACTGTCTAGAGTGTGCTAGACATTTTGGACATGATCGTTCTGTAAAGTTTTCTGTATAGAATGTGCCAGACATGGTCAACAGTAAATTTAACTATCCAGAGTGTGCCAGAGATGGTCGTTCAATAAATTTAACTGTCCACAGTGTGCCAGACATGGTCGTTCAGTAAAGCTACTAGTGGAGGCTTTTGAACTTTTTCGCACCTACACGACAACTTTAAAATTTATATTGTTTCAGTCAATTTAATATTTGACCTTACATGGTCGTTATTCAATAATTTTTAAGTTGTCAGTTAAAAACAGAAACACCTGATTCAAGTTACTCTACCGTGCATTACACCTAAAACATTTTAAACACCCTTGTTACTCTTTCACAATCGATACCATTCTAATCACAATAGCAAAACTCGACATCCAGAAATGAACTTCACGGCCCCTTCGTCTGTGGCGACCATCTGAGCCATACATCACAACAGTGGCACACCGTGGCCTATAAATAAGCGATCATAACACGAAGTTATATTTGTCATTGTTTTGTCAAAGTCAATCGCACAAGTTCGAACTACTTCTGGGCTTTATTTGTGATACGCGTGACTTACTCGTATTATATACCGCTTTGATGAAAGATATCGTTAAATTGTACATTTTAGAAACTGTTAAAGACCTTCATCTTGAACACACCTCACTCATACACAGCATATTTAAATGGCAGTTAATATAGAATAATTTAAGTCAGAAACAAAAGAGCTATATTCATTATTAAACAATAATATATTAAGATCATTTGTATTACAAACAAAAATAGCAAAATGTTTTCCATAATAATAATTCCAAGACTGAATACTCCCAAGCTGGCCACTCTGTCGGTTCTTAATGGAAAATGTTTACATTGACAGTACATGGGGTAACTGGCCAATTCACACACCATATCGACAAAGCTGGAAAATCACACATGCTTGTAATTTCAGTGCCCATGCTCTTCAAACCGAAACACAGCCGTATTTTCCTGAACAAACAATTGCCGTTACAACAAACAAACAACTTCATTAGAGAAGTTGGTAGCATTATGGAATTCAACATTAATAATGAAAATGATAATCATTGGAATTTTCTGCACTGCTAAAATAATTTGGAAGCTCTTGTGATGATAGACATTATCAATGAACAATATCTCACTTATGTATCGTTTCAAGTGGTAATGACTCAGCTTTGCACATTTTTACGATCACTTTTCGCATCACCTTAACGAAAAAGATAAACATCATCATTTCTTTCTGAAGAACTACTCATGGAAATGAGCAGCAAACATTACATACTTTTTGAACACACACACACTCACTTACTGAACTTAGTGATTTAATAACAGGTAAATGTAAAACCTCCATGCTGCTTTGAGCATTAAAACAATTAACACAAAACATTAAGACAAGAAAAAGTCTTCCGAATCTCAGCTGACGAATAAAGGGCGACCAGTAATAGATGGCATCATAACCCTCAAATGTGAACGGGATAAAAAATAAGTTAAAGTCGTTCCACATCGCCCACATCTGGTACTAATGTGTCCAACTTTTGATAAAGCCGTAGTGCCCAACGAATTGGTGCGTTGAATCACTTTTTCATGTTCAACTGTTAAGTGATATTTTAAGGTTGAAAAGTAGTATATGAAGTTATTTTAGTAACAGATGGGTTTATTTTGTTAATGGTTGTTTAATTTTTGTTTATAAATAAGTATATTGGTTGTGATTTTGATACTTAATTATGTATACTAACTGCCTTACTAATAAACGTATTATATCAGGCGAATAGTTACACACCGTTTTCTCTCTTTCAGTCGTCAGTAATTTGACTTTCGAAAGAAGAAGATAAAGCGTTGTGTAACTACACAGACGCTATACAACGTTTATTAGTAAGGAGGTTATTGTATAAATAAATAAACGAAAATCACGGAAAGTCCCATTGAAAATTATACCAATAACAAATACCTACAAACAATTTATCGTAATCATGATAGTACTTAAAGGATAAGGCTAAGTACAGTATAAAATAAAGGATTGCTGTCCACCGCTGGACAAATGCATGATTACACTATTAGCAATCTGCATTCAAGATTATACTTTATAACGTGACAAAAAAAATTAGTGTAATCGTCTTTTTCTAACCTTCAAATAAAGAGATGAATCACTACATCAATGAGTACCACTGAAACTGCACTATCAGTCATCAATCGATAACATTTATCAACGTCTCGATTAAATGATTCACGGTCATAACATTATCATTTTATCTCAAGTGCACCACAGACAGAAAATAATATAAATCTACAGAAATAATCTTCGGAGACATAGTCAAAGTAATCTTCATTCGAACAAGTCCTATAATAATTTAAAGATCAAAATGTCTCTTATAACAAATGTTTTGTTAGTATGTGTATTGTGTGTGGCCCTGTTTAGTGCCGATGACTTGCAGCTTGGGTCTGCAACCAACGGACAGTTGGGGTACCAGGAGACAGTCAAGTTAGGCTCCATTCCTTTCACTACAAGGATCAAGAATGTGTTCTACAATTCAAATAATACTAAGATTATTAAGGTGAGTATATTGTTTAAATTTCATAACTTTTTTTTTAATATTCATTATAGTGACTGAATGCTCATGATCTATTTATCTACTTTTATATCGGCACGATCTGCCAATGATAGCCCAACACTATCATTCTCTACCCTTGATCCCAATTCACATGGGATCGGTGCAACTTGACTTCTTTTCCCATATTCCCCTTTCAACATGGGCTATCATTTTGTGATCTTACCTCTTGTTGAAGTTAAAAGGTTAGCTAGGGTAGACCACAACAACAAAAAGGACAGATTTCAACACAAAAAATACTAATTTCTGACTTTTTATTTACATGGTTATCCCAGAGTAATTTACGAGTTCTCCATATCCTCAGTTGAAGAAAAATAATCATTACTAATCAAGTCAATCCTTATTATTGCAGAGCATATCAGCCATCGACATAGACAAGTCAAAGGCCCAGCCTACCATCACGGCGGGGGGCGTCGGTTCGTCCTTCGTCAACCTTCGGCTTAAGAGCGAGAAGGGAAAAGCCCTCAACTACCTGGTCCAAGTCTTTGTATGATATTACACATATTTGTAATGACAGAACACTTTACGATATTGGTTTTGATTATAAGAAAGGTGGAAGGAAGATGTGTGAATTATATTTAAGTCAGTTGTGAAGATAAAATCATTTTGAAGGACAGTTGTTGTTTTACTGATAACTAAGATAAAATATTTGAGGAAAATTTATCTCTATGGGTCACGTCATGTTTTTAATTTTATTTGAAACTGCATAGCTTCTCCCACGACATCGTCCACGTGAAATATACCATTGCAATGACCGTTCGTTTTCATCCTCATTTTAGCCTTTTTTGTTGAGATATGCTTCCAGCTTAACCAGTGTTGCCTATGTGTGTGTGTCAGTGTTTCAAAATGTGACTGATCTGAACAACTGTCGGCAGGAAATCGCTACAGGGACACGGGATAAAACCAATTTCTCAAAAAATACCGAAGTAAAATGAATAAAATTAATATGGAACCACCGCGTGACCTTCCTCTATCAAAAGTCCAGTCATTGGGTAGAACTGGCTTCCGCAGAACAGCGATGCTGCCGGCCGTCAGGTCAGCCGCCAAGATCGGGGCCTCATACAGGGCCATCGATCGCACCCCAGAACCTAACTCTTTTTTTTTTGTTTTTTTTATTACGGGGGCATATGCTCATGGATGTCCTCCGCCCTGGGGAGGGCGGAGGGGTCTGTCAGACTCTTACTGGCTAAAACCACCCCGGTGTTCCGTCTCACACTTGCACCGGGGATCACGGGATCTAATGCGACTTCCGCGATCCCCGGGCCCCAGAACCTAACCTAGCCTAACCTAAGCTTTTTTGGATGTTCCAAAACACCATTTTCGCGCTTGATTTCGAATTACATAGCTACCAAAGTATAAATTAAATTATCCCCCAAAAGCTTTTACATGGCATAAGTTTCATTACTGTTGAGAGTTGGGACCAGACTCCATACAAAGTTGCCCATGGTCCTTTGCGACCTCGAGCGACCGCCGCTCGCACTGCCATATTGGAAGTTTTTCGAGAATATCTTCTCTCCAGCATCATCAAGGTCATAAATGGTCAATAAAAAAAAATGAGCTTAAAAGGAGACGGAAACGATTACATACAATCTTGGGCCTGAATGTAACGATATGAAAAGGGTGTCAATGAATAGATTTAAAATAATCAGTCCCTCGCGATCCATAGTTTCAACAATATCCAATCCAAATTCAGGCGGCGGTAAAATCTAAAATAACAATAGGGTGTTTTACACTTTAAGATAAAAAACTAAAAATATATTATTGAGATAGCTTAGGCAAAATTCAAAAAATTCAGTCGGAAAACGTTAGTTTTAGTTCATAAAATAGTAAACTAAATTTTAAAATTCAATTCAAAGGTTTCAAGTTGCTTTTTTAATCTATTTCATAACACCATTAGATAGTAGTCGCCATGTTAGTACGTCATACGGCTATGTAAACTTACAAAGTGTTAACTGTCAACTGTCAGCGTACCTTTAATCTATAAAAGCTTTTTATTATTTTCGTAACCAACGTATTTTTTATTGAAATAATACCATGGAGGACGGTTTTGTAAAAGGAGACAACACAAAATAACTTAAAAAATATCATTTGTTTACACAGCCAACTGACGTCATGACCACACAGCAATAAGGCGTCCGCTGCGTCCAACGTTTTCGTCAAATTACGCGCAAAATTGGAAAAAGCAAAATTTAAATGCATTTTTATGGCACGTAGCGGTTGAATAAAAATTTTGTGAATTTTTAGTGGTTCATTAGCACTATATAATCTAATTGAGACACTTTTTATAAATGGTGGGTGGGTGTATGTAATACCCTATTCAAACGTGTGAGCAATCTTCGGTATCCAGAGTAAAAGCAAGGGTCGCACAAGGTAGGTCCAAATTCTTAAATACAAAGCAGTGGTCGATGAAAGTGAAAAATAATCGGGAAAGCACTCAAAACGCATCGGAAAACATGATACGAATGAGCAACCAAGAAGCAGTTGGCAACAGACTGTCTAGTGTCAATATCAGTCAGCTTTCATGCTAGTGCCATAGACTAAAAATGGCTAAAACTGTCAGTAGTAAAACCAGTACATAAAAAAGATGACAAATTTTCCATCAGTAACTACAGGCCCATTGCTCTAATAACCATTTTCTCTCAAATATTTGAAAAAAACATATATAATTGCCTCTACCCATTTTTCCAAAATAATAACATATTTACCCCATGGCAATATGGTTTTAGGAAAAATAAATCGGTTAATATAGCTATATATAACTTTTTACACAAAGTCCTTCTAAACATGGACACTAGGTCGCCAGCCATAGCGCTGTACATGGACATGTCAAAAGCATTCGACCGAGTCAGCCATAAAATACTATTGAATAAATTATATGCATTTGGCGTAAGAGGTAACATATTCAGATTAATAGAATCATATCTCAGTGACAGAAAACAGATGGTAGAATTAAAAAGAGTCTCTTTAACTACCAGAACTGAAGAAACCGTTGTTTCTAAGGTTAGAAATATCCTTTCCGGTGTCGCCTCAGGGCAGTATTCTAGGCCCACAATTTTTTATAATTTATATAAATGACATGTCGACGGTTACAATGCACCATATGACCTTATTTGAGGATGATAGTACTATATTGTTTACCGGTAATGACAGATCTGATTTAAAACTTGACTTAAATAGCACCCTAACTACAATTATAAAATGGCTTGATGAAAATAAACTTGGGAAAAACCAAAATAATGGATTTTAAGCAGCGAGTTCAACCTGATGCCAATTAAATATATGTCACTCTCAAACCAGCATAGAAGAAATCGATGTAACCAAATTTCTGGGTCTCTATATTGATAGCAAATTAAATTGGAAATCACATATTGAGCAAGTCTGCAAAAGACTTAGTCAAGGGTCTTAATGCTCTTTACAGATTAAGGAACACTGTCAGTCAGTCGGCACTACTAACTGCATATCATGTATGTTGCTCCAATCATACGCTACGGCATCATATTCTGGGGCAACTCTGTAGAAAAAGAGCGTGCTTTTAGAGCCCAAAAACGGTGTATCAGATCGATGTGCAATATACACAAAGTAGATTCATGTAGACCACATTTCACAAATTTAAAAATATTTACTCTCCCTTGTGTATACATATAATGATACTGTAATGTTCATAAAATCAAACCCAAACTTGTTTGAATTTTGCACTAGGGCCAGACCACAAAGACAAGCTGCGCACCGTAGCCAGTAAAACAAAGCTTTTGCACCAAAGCATTTTTTGTATGGGCCCACGTATCTTTAATAATCTTCCACCTTTTCTCAGAACTATGAGCGATATAAATACCTTAAAAAAAAAATTACACGAATTATTGATAAGTAAATGTTATTACTCTATAAGAGAATTTCTAGATGACAATACATTAAAGCAAATCCATTGAATTAATCATTTGTAATTTGACATAAATATTTAACTATTTCTATAATTTAATCATAATGTATTGCATGACAATTAGATGTATTATATTTTAACTGCATATTTACCTGTGTCATGAATGTTGTATGCCATAATGGCGGGACATAGCAGACTTACCTGTATTTAGCACAACATCTTATGAACCTATGATCCACAGTAAAATTATTTGAATTTGAATTTGAAAAATATAAGACTGAATTTAATTGTTATGAAATTGATAATTATTATATTGTTTTTTCAGTAATTAATTAATATTTTATTTATTCATATGACTTTTTATAATTAAAGTGGATTTAATTACTTTGAGTTAATTACCTAGTGCAAAAGTTTTCTTTTTGTAATTATTTAATCGATTACTCAATTAATCGATAATCTCACGAAAACTACCTTTCTCTTATTTTTCAGCTTCCAGGTTGAGAATTGTGCTGAGTTTTGTTATTCGAAGTTAAAAGTATGACCAATTTTTTAGATCATATTTCAACTTATTACATTTGGGCTAACCATTTCCCACCTCTTTTCCTGCAATTTTTGTAAGAAACATATTTTAATCAGATAAATAGTTCACGTAGCTGTACTATAAGTACACCTCTGCCCAACCCTTCGGGGAAACAAGGCGTGATGTTATGTTTTATGTTAAATAGTTCACGAGTAGCATTGTCTAGGTCTGCAAATTTTGACAATTCACAAAATCGCTACATTTTTCTCATAATGTACAATACATATACAATTTTGTACATACCGATTACTTAATCTGTACTATACCGTTTTTAGGGTTCCGTAGTAAACGAGGAACCCTTATAGTTTCGCCATGTCCGTATGTCTGTCCGTCTGTCCGCGGCTTAGCTCAGGGACTCTTTGTACGAGAAAGCTGTAATTTGGCATGGACAATCATTTTTTTAGGGTAGCTCCTCTCCACTTGAAGTGGGGATGTTTATTTTTTTCTCATCTATCCCATGGTATGGGATGTCATTTAAGTTTTTTGCAAACCTATTTTCGATTTAGGGATCCGTTTGCGAAATATTAAGCTTTAAAGTTCTAATTTTTGTTAGAGTCAAGTGTCTCCCCCCCTCCCACACACTGCCAGCTAAATGGTTGGTTTTGGATTTATGAAAATAATCACGGCAGTAGTATAAATATAACGAAATTAAAAGAAAAACTATTACAGCTTAGTTGGGTTTACAAGTTAACGAGTAATAATCGATCAACTTACACTTGCGGTTGCAAAAATATGTCCTCCCATATATTCCGTATGTGAGAACATGCTTTTCAACAACAAAGTTAAATTTTTTCTTGCGATTAATTCATCCCAAATATGGGACCCTTCATTGTGCGTGGTCCGACACGCACTTGGCTGGTTTTTTACTCATTGCCACAGCACCATGAGGTAGAAAGCTTTTTTGTACTAGAAAGCTGTAATTTAGCATGGACAAACATTTTTTTAGGGTAGCTCCTCTACACGTGAGAGGCGAGTTTTTTTTTTTTTTTCATATTCATATTCAGTACAATGACGCTCTGAGGGCAGTGTTGAAGAAACCCAGGTACTGCAGTGCTTCCGAAATGTTTGCGGGAGCTTCCATCGATAATTTCTTCTCTATCATCAGGCAAAAAACCGCATCGATGATGAGCAGGGTCCGTGGTAGCACCAACGCTGTACTCAGAACGTTAGCGTGCAAAATAAACGGTCCGTTTACTGTTTACTGGGCGAGTGTTCACTTACTCAGTAACAAGAAATAGATTGTAAGTTATTTTGATTTTGTACCAACAATTTACTAACACCCTGTTTTATTTGTATTTTTATGTGCTCCACTAACAACCCTACTAAAGTTTTTTTGTTTTTCTGTTTATTTTTTATTTTTATTTTTTTGTTAAAAATGTATGGAAGTATGTCTGAAATAAAGATATTATATTATATTCTTTATTGTGGATCATAGGTAGGTAAGTACACAATACATACAATGTTCTTATAAGTTAAAAAAATAAAACCGACTTCCAAATAAAACACTACAAAGTGAAAAATAACTTTGATTTCGGAAGTCGGTGTCTTTGGTGTTTTATTTTCGTTTTTTTGCCACCGACTTCCGAAATCAAAGTTATTTTTCACTTTGTAGTGTTTGATTTGGAAGTCGGTTTTATTTTTTGTGAAAAAGTTTTTATTTTTCACTTTTTAGTTGTGGTACCTACATAAAACCCCTACAAAAAATTGAATATCCATTACCTGCTATGTAAATTAGAGAGATAGGAACTATTAGAATATCGTCCACATATACAAGATGGGAAAAATACGTATTATTGAAGCTAACTCAAAAACCCCTCATAAGATCTTGACCAAATTTATATGGGACCACTTCTGAAGTATGCCCTACCAAACAAAAAAAGAATCATCAACACCAATTCATAATTGGCGGAGTAATCGCGTAACAAACATACAAAAAAAAAAAAAAAAACATACAGTCGAATTGAGAACCTCCTCCTTTTTGAAGTCGGTTGAAAATAGGAGCTATGTTCCGCCGCTTAGGCATACAATAACTAACACCTAGTAGGTATCTAATTAAATTTTAAATGAATTTAAATAAGTAAAAATACGCGATAAATGTCAGAATAACCACAGCTATTATACATTAACATAAATTCATCATATTATTGTACATTAAAAAAATATTATTACTATCCACGGGTGCTAATTAATTGAATGTCATTATAGATACTCGTAGATATTCCCTATTTTTTCCATGTTCATCCCTAGCAGGCCTTGCCTTATTCACGATCCGTTATTTATTTATGGTTTTTCTTCCGTTTCGGTGCGATGTTCCTGGTTCACGTGAATTGATATCTTCTTGTAATATTTTTTCCTCATCTTCAGAGTTTTCATCTTCGTAGTATTCTTCGACCTCGTGTGCCAATGATTTCGCAACCGTCAGGTCTTCTTTCTCGTCGGCGTCGTGTCGTCGTCATCGACTTCTTCTTCTCCAGAGCCCGCAAAATCTTTGCGTTGTTTTCACACGCGTCTCCATGGCAGCATGTGCAGATACCAGAACATTTCATGCCGGTTGTCCTACACCCTCAGGCTCAAAAACATCCCTTCTTGCACTTGCACGAAATTAATTTACGGAGTGCTTCGGGTGCTGGATCTTTGATCGTTTCACTGGAGTAAGCCCAAACTTGTTAATTTCCTAACCCCATTGCTCTGAACTCTAGTCAATACTATATCTGGCCTGAACTTGGTGGTAGGTCTGAAGGGAATGTTGCCGTGCAGCTTGCTTTTTAGGGGGTAATGCAGCAAGATTGAATTGGCTCTTCGTCACGGATTTTGCAAAATTGTTGTACCTACCAATGAATCTGATAGGGAGCCCAAAGCGCCCCTTTTTTTGTTAGAAACGCCCCGTAAAGCGCGTTGCGATAAAATAGCTTTCCCCGGCAGCAGCAATGACCACAGGAAGGATCTGCGTTACGCTCTTTAAAAGCTTGTATAGTTTTAAATGTTCATTTTATTCAAGTGTTTATGAATTTTATTTTTCCAGCGTTAAAAACACCAGAAGCAGTATCACAATCACTGAACGCATGTAAGAAAAAATATGTTTTTCGCTACTTATTCCATATTATGTGAAGTCATAATATACGAGGGCGAGATGACAAGTAACTAGCCTAATAAGAAAACACTTAACTTTCCGTGATAAAATTAATTTTATTTTTCGACATAGTCTCGGTGAACCTGTACGCACTTAATCCATCTTCGTTCTAAAGCTGTAATGCCTTCCATAAAATGATTTCTTTCGAGGCCTGCAAAATACTCCTCTACAGCGGCTATGACTTCATCATTTGTGGCAAATTTCTGTCCGCCCAAAAAAGTTTTGAGCGTAGGGAATAAGTAAAGGTGGGTGGGGCAGCAAATCATACTTCAATTCGTTGATTTTTGCCATAGCTTTAACACATGTGTGAACCCTAGCGTTGTCTTGGTGGAAGATGATTTTTTTTTTCGCCAAACGTGGTCGTTTTTGCTGATGTACCCATTCTTTTGAGATACCTGTAGTGGCAGCTATTTCAGATAACTTCAATCGTCGATCTGCTAAAACCATATCATGTGCTTTCACGACCATTTCCGGAGTCGTGACGGTTTTTGGAAGTCCGGGGTGGGCTTCATCTTGGACATATGTACGACCGTGTTTAAACTCAGCCACCCAGTTTTTTACTGTGGCATAAGAAGGAGCACATTCACCCAAAACATTCTTTAACTCGTCATAGATATCTTTCCCCTTCATGCCCTTCATATGAAGAAACTTTATCACCGCTCTTTGTTCAATTTTTTCCTTTTTGAAAACAGTTGACGAAATATATTTTCAAATGACAAAAATTCAATAAAATTTTCACGCCACCAAATTAAAATTTAGAACACAGGTGGCTAGAGATCCCCGTGCTCGTCCTCGGTGACTTCAATGCCAAGAATGTGGCTTGGGGTTCCCGGTATACAGACACACGGGGCAGAATGGTGGAGGACTGGGCGCTGGAGACAGGCCTGGTCGTCCTTAACCGGGGCTCTGTCCCCACGTGTGTGCGGATGCGGGGTGAATCGGTGGTGGACATCTCGTTCGCCAGCCCCGCTCTGTCGCCGCGTATCATTGATTGGCGCGTCATGGAGGGGGTGGAGACGTATTCCGATCACCGGTACATCCGGTTTGACGTCTCCGCCCAGACCTCGAGCGCGCCGGTCCGACAGGCCCCGAGTGGTCCGCGCTGGGCGCTGAAGCAGCTGGACTGGGAGCTTCTCCTGGAAGCCTCGATCGTGTTGGCCTGGGTGTCATCACCGGACAGGCCTGCTGACATCGATGACGAGGCGGAGTGGTTCCGGGAGGCCATGTCCGAGATATGTGACGTGGCAATGCCCCGGGTCCAGCGCGGACGTGCTTCGCGCCAGGTGTACTGGTGGTCGCGACAGCTGACGACACTGCGCAATGCGTGCGTTGCTGCGCGACGCCTGTACACCAGGCACCGCAGGCTCCGTATTCGACCTCCGGATACGGAAGCCATTCAGGCGGAGCTATACGAGGGGTACAGAGCGGCGAAGACCGCCCTCCAAGCGGAGATCCTGCGGGCCAGGGCACTGGCCCGCGAGGAGTCGCTGGAGACTCTGAACAGAGACCCGTGGGGACGCCCATACAAGATGGTGCGGGAGAAACTCCGCCCATGGGCTCCCCCGCTGACGCAGAGTCTCCGGCCACAGCTTGTGGCAGACGTGGTGAGCGCTCTGTTCCCTTCGAGAGGGGAACACGGCTCCCCACCCATGGCTCCGCCTACTGCGGTGCCTGATGCGGACCACACTGCCGACGACGACGACGATGCTCTGGAGGTGACCGAGGTAGAGATGAGGGTGGCGGTACGTAGGCTGAATGCCAGAAATACCGCCCCAGGACCCGACGGCTTACCTGGAAAAGCCTGGCCTCAGAGGCTCTCGGGCCTCGAGTAAGGGGGCTCTTAAGCGCATGTATGGAGAGGGTCCAGTTTCCACTTCGTTGGAAGACGGGGAAACTGGTCCTAATCAAGAAGCCGGGGCGCCCTGCGGACTCTCCGTCCGCTTACTGGCCCATCGTGTTGCTCGACGAGGTGGGCAAGCTCTTTGAAAGAGTAATTGCAGACCGCCTTGTCGGGCGGCTGGTGCGGGTGGGGCCGGATTTGGCGGAGAGCCAGTTTGGTTTCCGCAGGGGGCGCTCCACGGTGGGTGCCATCATGCGCGTGCGAGCCCTCACGACGGGGGATGCGGTGGCTTGGGGTGGGGTTGTCTTGGCGGTGTCTCTAGCCATCGCCAACGCCTTCAATACCCTGCCCTGGAGTTGCATCAGGGAGGCACTCCGGTATCACCGGATGCCGACCTACCTCTGTCGTGTGGTCAAGGCCTATTTGACGGACAGGGCCATCATCTACCCCGGTCACCAGGGAGAGTGGAACCGGCGAGAGATGTCGTGTGGTGTCCCACAGGGATCGGTCCTGGGGCCGCATCTGTGTGACATCGGATACGACTGGGTGCTGCGCGCAGACCTCCCCAATGGCGTCAGCGTCGTTTGTTACGCTGACGACACGTTGGTCCTGGCGCAGGGGAGGTCGCACCAGGCGGCGGCCGAACTAGCGACACACGGGGTTGCGACAATCGTGGCCAGAATCCGGTAGTTGGGACTCAAGTTGGCCTTGCACAAGTCCGAGGCCATGTGTTTTCATGGTCCTCGGAACGCGCCACCGTCGGGTTTCCAAATAACGGTAGGAGGGGTTCACATCGGCGTCGAGTCGACAATGAAGTACCTGGGACGACAGTCGGTGGAACTTCGTGGAGCATTTCCGACGTTTGGCTCCCAGACTGGAGCGGGTCGGAGCTGCATTGAAGTGGCTCCTGCCCAATCTAGGGGGTCCAAACGCCTCCTGCCGGAGGCTATACGCGGGGATCGTGTGGTCCATGGCCCTGTACGGGGCACCGGTGTGGGCGCGTTCGTTGAGGCAGCGGCCTGCCCGCAGGTTGAACGTGTCCCAGAGGGTCATGGCCACCCGGCTGGTCCGGGGATACCGCACAGTCTCCGGTGAGGCAGCGAGCCTCCTTGCTGGATTGCCGCCATGGGATCTGGAGGCAAAAGTCCTCGCGCATATTTGGGAGTGGCGCGAGGAGGCGAAACGCCGGGGCTTGACTCCAATGCCGCGAGAAATCGCGGCACAGCGGACAGAGCTCCAACGGGATCTCATGGCGGCATGGAGAGTGTGATTGTCGCAACCCAGTGCTGGGCACGCCACTATTGCGGTGATAAGTTCCCTCTTTGAGGAGTGGCTGGAGAGGCGCTACGGCGTCCTCACCTTCCGCCTGACGCAGGTCCTCACCAGACACGGCTGTTTCGGGAGGTACCTGTTTCGGATAAGGCGGGAGGAAACGCCTGGGTGTCATCACTGCGTGGATCGCCCGGAGGACACGGTGGAGCATACGGTGGAGGTATGCCCGGCTTGGGCAGAGCACCGACGTGTCCTCGTGGAGGCGATCGGTGGCGGGGATCTCTCGTGTCCGGCCCTGGTCCAGGCCATGGTACGGAGCGAGAGGGCATGGGAGGCCGTCACCCCCTTCTGCTAAGCAGTAATGCTCGCGAAGGAGGAGGCGGAGCGCGTGAGGGAGAGGCAAAGTTCGCGCCCTCACGCCCCTAGCCGCCGCAAGAGGAGACGCCCTGGGCGTCGGGAATCGATTGCTGATTCCCGGCCACCGTAGGCGCGGGCTTGCGGACGGTGAGCAATGGGTAGCTCACCGTCCGGTAAGGACCAAGCCCGGGTCGACGGCGCGTTGTGTTCCACGCGCGCCTCAAAGAGATGTCAGCGAATGAAGGGGTCCGATGAGACCATTGCCTGCCGGGGTTGCGGGAAAGTCCGAAAGGGATACCGTGGCCCCCTGGCATTGCACAGGCAAGAGAAGGAACACGGGTAGGTTTTAGTCAGTAAGAGTCTGACACGCCCTCCCGCTCCACCCAGAGCGGAAGGAGTCATTTGATGATTTCCCACCCAAAAAGAAGACATAAATATTCAAAAAAAAAAAACACGACTGCCCTGCCAAAAAACGAACTAAAAAGTAAAAACAAGTTGTATTCCCTGACTAAACAGATAAATAAAATTGTCATTGCAGTTGCACAAAAAAAAAAGGTGGCTAGAGATACGAATATAAAAATGACATAATAATATTTATTTTTTTAATTTTAACTTTTTAAATAGTAGAGGCTAGTTACTTATCATCCCGCCCTCGTATTTTGACTTCGAGGAGAGTAAATTTTTCAATAATTTTTCCTCTGCTTGGCTTTCGGAGGTAAAAATTTAGAAGAGATCTTGCCAGTGTTGTTAGCAGGACGATAAGATGAGATGTTCGTTTGGGTCAGAGAGATAGCAGACCCGCCAAGTCTTTTTTATTGTCCCCAACCGAAGTAATTTTGACCTGCTCTGTTTTGAAGTCCTCTCCCTTATACGTAATCGTTTAGTTTGAAGAAAAAATCATACTGTATTGTAATCTGAAAGTTCTGTAAATAGGTACCGGTAATTTGTTATGCGGAAATTAGTAAAAAACGGTAGTATGTATTCAGAGCTTTTACTCGTATCCTTAATTGGCAATGTCGCAAATAGCTGTCAAATGTTTTGATTAATTTGGCAATATTACTATTTATTTTATTATAAGGAAATATTAAATATTGCTAGGTAGCGAACTAAAATATTAATAATGGATTGCAATTATAACACTGAATTTGATGTTGTAACCGTTTTAGGCATTTGGTAAGTTTCACAATACTTTTAATACACTTAAAACTAAATATTCGGTGTTAGTATATTAATTTTTCTTTTCTAGATTTGCCTTTTAATGCATTTAAAGCTGAAGTAAAATTCAACCTTTGTTCAAAAGCATATTATTCTATTAACGACTACTTAAATAAACGATAAGAATAGTTGGTTGCTGTGATTACCTCAAGACAATGCATATGATCTTTCTCCAGAATTAGCTTACCTACTGACAGGTTATATGAGTTATACAGGGTGATTGGAAGCTGGGTGCAAAGCTTTAAGGCGAAGATAGTACAGACAATTTAAAACCATTTAAGCCATCATTGGCGTGTGCTAGCGGATATTATAGCAAATCATTTCGTGCAGTTATTGCGGTTGTCTGTGCAAACTGTGCACTTGGTTTTGATGTCAGTTTGTCGCTATTTCTAACAACCTGTTTAACGGCAGGTGTTACTGGATTATTTTTTGAGTTTCTGTTCTTTAACATTTGCATCTCCTTAGCAACTAAACACCCTCTGTAGTTGGCTGGGTGAGGTAAGCCACAGTGGACACACTTGGGCTTTTCTTGTGCAGGTTTGTTGCAGTCGGCCGTGAGGTGTTTACCTGTGCATTTAATACACCTAGGCTCTTTTGAGCAATACTTTTGGGTATGACCATAAGCTTGGCATCTCTTGCACTGCGGTATTATTTTTGAAGTTTAAAGCGGGTGTATTTCAACTTTACACCCTAGGATATGTTTTATGCCGTATGTTTTGCCGACATCTTCATCATTCTTGAACGACAATATAAACATGTTGAGCGGTTCTTTTGTTTTCAAGCTTAAGTTGTTCAATGCAATTTCTATTCGGAATCCTTGCGACGCTAAGTCATCTTTGATCCGATCCGGCAAGCAGGATGAATGCAATTTTTTTGCCACTATTATTGGCCTGGTCTGCTTATCCTCGTATGAGTGCCATAGACAGCTATTTTCTGTTAAGCGTCGAGCAATAACTCTGTAGGACTCTTCAGATTTGGCATTATTTTAACACTATTCCCGCTTAACATTTTTGCGGTAAATGTTTCTACTGGCTGAGATTCAGACAAAAAGTCGTAGAATGTTTGATAATTGGAGATTAAACTAACTTACTTGAAGTGAAGTTCTATCCAAATTATACGAGTTGCTTCGTCCGAAGAGATTAGGTAACATTGTAGTAATACGTCTAAGATATCACCTTTCACCCACGAATTTTGAGTTTTTTTTTTTGTATGGACGTACTTCGTCTTCCTTCTCGTTACGCCTGTAGTGTCATTCATTTAGTTGAAAGCCTTTTAATATTTCACTAAAGATATTGGGAGTTATAGGGTTGGGAGGGAACTAATCTCTTCGGACGAAGCAACTCGTATCATTTGTATAGAACTTCACTTCAAGTAAGTTCGTTTAATCTCCAATTATACTTCATTGCTTCGTCCTTCGAGATTAGGTAACATTGTAGATTTTGAAAGATGGTAAAATATTAAAACACTGATATTTAAGTAGGAATTAAAAATAACATTCTAACATAATGCATCAATCAGAGGTTAGGATTGATATGGCGAATTGATCATATTGTTCACATTGAATATCTCTATGATAATATCTAGCGAAGACGTTGGAGGTGCCACTCCACCCAGCGGTCTTTCGTATCGTGTCAATATTGACACCAGCTCTATGAGCGGCTGAGGTGGCTGCGTGTCTGGTGGAGTGAGCAGAAAATATTGAGGTGTCAATTCCGCTAATTTATAACATATCCTTTATCCACCGGCTGATAGTATTTGTGGATACCGGTTTATGTGGTTTTTTAATACTTAGGAATAGGCTATTGGCATTGTTTCTCAAAGACTTTGTCCTATCTGTATAAGCTACCAACGCTTCAGCCGGACATTTTTCCGGACGGTCTTTATAAAATGGAATATTAACACAAGGTTGAGCTGAACCTGGACGAGATGTTTTTATTAAATCGTTTATCTTGATTAATATAAGCTGACTATGGTTATTTTGCCAATCGTCTGCACTTGTGTGCAGTTATTAGCATGAGCAAAGTTACAGTCTTCTTGGTCAATTGTTCTAAACTTAAATTACGGTTTGGGTACCATTTTGATAGTGAATCTAAAACTATTGAGGGGTCCCAAGTGATATTATATTTGGGGGCTGGAGGACGAAGTCTGTAAAAACCTTTGAATAGCCTAGTAACACGGTCGTCAGACCCTACTCTCGATCCTAAGATCAAAGACAGAGCGGAGCGATGACTGTTTAAAGATCCGTATTGTAAACCAGAATTAAATAATTCAGTGAGAAAGTAAATTACCATCGGAATTGACGCTTCATGTATTTCAATATTCTGAGTTTTACAAAAGCTTACCCAACGTCGAATTGCAACGTCATATTGTTTTATTGAATTTTCAGACAAGGAAGTTATCATAATATCTAAAACTGACGGTGGTACTCTTCTGTTCCGTAGTGCCGTCCTGATAACTTCCCTGCAATCAACGTAAGCTTCGGGAGACTGTTGGAAATAGATAAGAACACATTAGCAGAAGGTGTAAACTGAATTAATTCGGAACAGAGAAGTTTTTGAAACAGTGGAAACCAGGGTTGCGTGGGCCAATATGGGACCACAACAATACTCTCGGCCTGATCGGTTATTATTTTTCTTAAGACTTTTAGTATAACCGCAAAAGGAGGGAATGCGTAGAAAGATAGATTTTCCAGCTTAAAGTAAAAGCGTTCACAGCGAATGCTCCAGGGTCTCTATTCCATGATTATGTACTTAACACATTTATTATTTAATCTTGATGCGAAAAGATCAATTTTAGGTTGCCCAAAGGCTTGTACAATCTTTTCAAAGGCATGATCTTTGATCTCCCATTCGGTATCGGGGTGAGATTTTCCAAACTACGCATCTGCTATTTCGTTATCTTTTGAACTTATATACGAAGCGAACACAAATATACCGCGAGCTTCACACCACTGCCACAAGGATTTTGTGATTTCAGTTAGATGTGGAAATCTTACTCCACCCATACGGTTGATGTACGAAATATAACTTCGTATAAAGCCAACCGTACTGAATCGCGGGGCAAGATGAAGTGAGGAGGCCAACCAAGCGCGCAAAATGTCTTATTTTACAACGAGGTTTGAATTGGAGCGATTGTAATTCTTGTTTAACCAATTTTTTTTTCTTTAGGTAGGCTTACATGAAACTTTTTCGTATCTATAACGTAACCAAGGTATTTGCAAACGTTACTTGGAATCATACAGCTCTTTTCTATATTAATAATAAATCCTAAGGACTCTAAAATACTTCTTGTTTGTAATATAATTATCTAGGCAATCTTGATAATTATTAGAAATAAAAATAATACAAAAGTCATCTAAATAAATAGATGACAAATAGCCTAATGATCTCAGTAAACAAGTTACCGGTTTTAATAATTTTGTAAAAACAAATGGGGCTGTTTAGACCAAACGGTAAAACATTGAATTGGTAAATTTTACCCTCGTACTTAAATCGTAAGTACTTTCTGCAGCTCGGATGTATAGATACGAGAAAATACGCATCCTTCAAATCAAGGGTGGCCATGTAACTGTTTTTTAAACTAGTTTTGAGTTGTTCTCAGATCTTCAATTTTAAAATGTTCTGTTATGATGTGCTTGTTTAGAGACTTTAAAGGAGAATGACCGCCAATGGGCCCCTTAGTTTTGGTGCCGTGTCAAGACAATTTACTTCTCAAAAATTAAGTCGTATTTTTACATGTTCAAGTTTTTTTTTTCAACATTTCTTTTACCCTAGCATTGAAAAACAGCATTAATATTTATTTTATTGAATTTAGATCAGTTCCGCCATTAAAACATAACTTGAATGTTGTCAGACTCGGACTATGTCAATTGAATAATTGTAATCGATTAAAAATATCGATATTTTACTAATCCGTCGACTAAAATGACCGGAGATAGGCTACAATAGCTTACCTTCCGTCATAATCTAGCTAACACTCTCATGTAACTGATTAGGCCCGAAGTAGACGGGCGGGCTCAAATAAAGAAAATAAAAGTAGTTAATAAACTAAAATAAAAAACACGAAGGCATTATATTTTGAAGAAGTGTTTATTCTACCCACAAACATATAATATTATAACTAGGAGATTCTACCGGTCTTAGCTCTGTGGTGCTTTTAGCTAAAGTATGATCCTGAAATGATGTGAAGGTCCTCTGTCCGATAGCGAAGAACTAAGGCGGAAACAGACGCTCCGGTTGCTCTTCCGATTGTCTGATCTGGCTGGCTGTCAGAAATATTCCGTTACATTCATATCTGATTATTTTCTTTCAAAAACAAAAGTTAGTACCAAATACATTATTGTGGTTAGTACTCAGGTTAATACCTCCCATACATACCTAAATAGCGTTTATAATTATCTTTTTAATTATGTAAATAATTTTAGTTTTAACAAATCGATTTGGTAAATCGATTACCAAAATATTTAATATGGTCACACTTAAACAGATGTTATCTGTCAAATCAATGCATCAATCAAATTGTTTGTTTGGTTGTTGGAGTTGGTTGGAGTTGTATTTATTCCCGTATTTACTTCAGTTCGTTACAATTTGAAGCTGTCGAGTTGAGCGTTTACGTTCCTGCAGAGTTTTGAGATATTGGACTCCTGTTTTAGTGATAAGTGAGGAAATTGACTGTTTTAGTTTTTAAGTGAGCCTTGGACTCGTTTTACTCCTGAAAAATGTCTACACCTGGTAGAGGTCGGGTAAACCACCCTCTCTCTCGCCGGTGTGTCAATTGCTCTCTACGTTTGGCGCCGAATCTTCGTAGACGTCAAATCGAAGAATGAACCAATGCTTATCCTTCTGAGAACCTGGGTAACACCTACACCGGTAAGTGTATAATGTGTCATTTACCAGATTTATACGAACATTTAGGATGCCTATGTTTGGCCAATCAAGGGGTCATCGTCAACTGCAAATCTCTATTATTTCAGCTATAACATAAATTAACGTTTACACACGTACACTACGTACATTATAGGCATAAGGTGATATGAGAAAACCTAGTAGACCATTGCAATGAGCACATGAATAAATGTACGTATTAATTATTTAGTAATTCTCTGATTTATTTTTGTTATCTTTTCAGATATCCGCTGATGACATCCTGAGTCTTGAATGTTTTGTATTATTACAAAACCAAAATCATCAACCCTATACCTTGTATCCCCTGCTCTTGGACACCTCAACATATTTTTTTCATGTGGAATGTCAATTGCAAGCCGCAGAACTTATAGGGTTAGTCAAGACTGTCCTCAAAGGAACTTTATACTAAGATGGACACCAACACATCACGTAAGTGTTTAAATTGTGGCAGAATAACTGTGATTTAACTAATTTAACAAAAATAAATATAATATTTTCTTATTTTTAGGTCTTGCATTTGGACCGAGTATGTTGTGCTTGTTGGGAGGTTGCAACGAGAGAAATACAAAACCAGGCTGTTGGTGGTGTTAACAGATCCACAGTGGATTCTGCGCCAGTGACTGATAACATGGACAATAACATTGCAGATGCTGTGATTCCTGTACCACCTCCACTTCCACCACCTCAGGAACAACGATTACCTCGAACATTTTCAAAATTAAATTCACTTCAGTACAAATGGGTTTCTGCAAGTTCACGTCATTGCATGTTCCTTGGTTGTGCGAACACTGAACGTCCAAATGAGTGCCTTGTTTACTACTGAAAATGGCCCCATGCGCTCATTTTTTAGACCTGGTGATGTATTCATTTTGGATAGAAGATTTCGAATTGTGATTGCGGAGTTAGAACAATATAATTATAAAACTCACATGCCTGAGTCATTATCGGAAAACGAACAACAATTAACCACCCACCAGGCTAACAAATCTAGATGTGTAACAATGTGCCGGTGGGTGGTAGACGTTGTAAATGGGAGAATCAAAAGAGATTTTAAATTGTTTCGCCAGAAATATTTTAATAGAGCGTCAAGTCACCTTATGACTGATTTCAAAATAGCTTGTTCCCTTTTTAATAAGTTCCATTCTACAATTGATGATAGACCCGATGCTGTGGAGTACCTAAATATTTCTCTGTCGAGATTAAATACAGTAAATTATTTATCGGAATTTATTCAAAGGGAACATATAAATAGAAGATGTACGATTTCCCAGAGCATAAACAGCAGTGCTAATCTAAATAACTTTCCAAGATTAACATTAATCGAATTAAGAAGATTTGCTTTAGGATCTTACCAATTAAAACAGGCAAGATCCTATTATGGGGACCATGTGCGGGCGAATGTTACCTACAGTGTAGAAATAAGCAATGAATTAATAGAAGAAGATTTGCCCTTAATATTAGGTCAAAACAATTATTTAGTTAGGGCCAGAATTAAATCGAGACATGTGAGTAGCAGGAATTATTGCACATATTTATTGATAAGTGGAGACCAACATAGGGCAAATTCTTTAGAGAGTATCATTGCTTATTATTGTAGTTGCTTAGTGGGAAATCGTACAGTAGGGTGCTGCGCTCATACTATGACCTTATAGCTGGGGTCGTTGTAATGCTATAAGTACCCCAGCGCAATTTCTAGACCATATATTTGTTGAAAAATAAATGTTTTACCCTACTGTTTATTGTTTTTTTTTTTTGTAAGTAAGCAGACATAGAGCAGCTTAACTTGACTTGAGATGGATCCGTGCGGTTGTTGTAACTTAGCCATGAGCTCCTATGACCTAAGGAGTCGCAGGTAAGTATTTATTTTTAACAACACTACATGGTGAGGGCAAAGCATGCTTAATGCTGCACAGCACAACAAGAGATATTTGTAAGCGCAAGTACTTAACCTACATAATATCTAGCAAGAGTAGAAGTTATGTGGTGTTTTCTAAATTCAGGAATCAATATTAATACATAAACAATATGATTAATTTAATTTCAAATATGTTTAAAACAAAAAAAACTGGTTTTATAACCTCAATTTCAGCATCCGAAAAAATGAGATTTCTCTTAAACTAGGGTGACAAATTGAAAATCGATTTCAGGATATGAAAAGGTAATTCTAGGTCTACAAAACCAAGTAAAAACCACCGTGACATGCGAAGTTTTTATAGGGGCCCAAAACTCCTAACAAAATGGGCATTCTCCTTTAATATAAATCTGTTTTTACCATTAGGTTTTTTAATCAGAAAATAACTAGAAAGAAACTGTCCTTCACATGGTTCACAATGTGAAATAGCTTCACTGTTTATAAGATCAGTGATGGCCGCCCTATATTGAAATGATTCTGATGAAGACAATGTAGGTAAACTAGGTTCGAATGTCTGATGCACCGGTTTCGTAAAAGGTATCTCGTAACCTCTTATCCACGATAATATAACCGGATCATTGGTCATCAATTGCCATTGATCATAAAAATATGATAATTGTCCTGCGGAACGTACCAGGTTTAGCCGGGGGGCTGGGCGCTGCTGCAAGCGCGGCGGCTGTCGCGGTTGCTGCTGCGGCCGCGGGCGTGGCGCCGGCTCGGTCCTCCTCGCTGCTCCCGCTTGCCGCGTCGGCGGGAACGGAGGCCTCTGGTTTAAAGCCTGAGAAGGGGCCTGCCGTGGCCTCTGCGCTGGTGCAGGTCTTCTGACTGGCGTGTTTATTTTAATTTCAGCGCCTGATTTGGATATGGCTTTTGCAGCTCTGAGAGTATCGGTCAGCTGTTCACCAAATAAGAAATGATCGATTTCTGTGTTAAATGATAAATGATAAATAAATGATAAATGATTTATTTCTGCAAGTAGGTTTGTACAAACACTTTTACACGTCAATCATATTTTAAAAACTAGATGAGGTCGGCGTTTCCTATCTGACTACTCTGAGAAGAAAGGCCGAAACAAACTCAGAGGTCACAGTCTCTTTTAAAGTCCAGACATAATCTTGGTCAGATCATGTGAAGACGATGTAGATTGATGTCTGAAATGGTCTTTTGAGGAAATAACCATTCAGATTGAGAAGACCTGTCCAGTCAGTGCACGCATTTGTCAGTTATCGTGCAGCTCAACTCAGAATTTAAGGAGCTCAACGATTCGACGAACAATACCAAAGAAAGGACGTTTGGGTAGGCCACATAAATTACTCAAACTGCCAGACCATGATAAAAACTAATTGACAACAAAAAAAAAAAAAAAAAAAAAAAAAAAAAAAAAAAAAAAAAAAAAAAAAATCAGCAATTTTATTACTGTCTGGTCTTTGTGATCCGAAGAAAACAATGTTTTGAGAGCTTCACCAATACATGATATACTTGCAGCGACTTGCACCTGTTTATTCTCCAGTGCTTTGTCTTTTTTGATGAGTACATCCGATAAAGCGGCCTTTATTTCTGGATTTAATATCGGTGCGTCAATCTTTGTGCAGTTTTTTGGAACAAGATGTTTTTCTAGCAGCTCCTTTCTGGCATCCTTTGACAAGCCTGTCGTTGCGATGTCTGCTCGCTGGGAACACTCACCGGAATATTCACTTCTTATATCCGGTCCATATATATATTTTTTTTTTGAGGGTGTTTCGCCCAGGAAATTCAGAATCTCTTTATCCAGTTCAGGGGGATCGAGCGCTGCTTCAACGGGCAGTTCCGATTGCATTGTCTGTACCACGTCTGTAGCAGGGACATGTGTAATTGAGGTGGAGGTACCCGGTTGTGGCTCCTCTGCACTAAAAATCGGAACTGACTCGACTTCGGGCTGAATGTCCATTTCATCTGGACTATAATAAGACCAGATGTAGGTATTGGAGAGAAAATAGCGCGGCGATAGTCCTTAAAAACTATCCACAACACTGTTTAATATATTGAATCTATACCTACGTACCTACATAAATTTAAGTAGGTCATTAACTAATGTGAAGGTAACATTCCTTTCAAATGTACACAATCACTAAAATGTAGGTAGGTATATAATTTACCCAATGAATTGGGAATCCAAAACTATGTGAAGGTAACACCCCCATAAGATATACACAACACTATTTGGACCATGAACATGACGTCATGTCAAATTATGATACGGATATAGTCCTTAAAAACTATTCACAATATCTTCTTTTGTTATAGCATTAATAACAAAACACTTCAGGTTACCGTCATGATCCGATAGCTCAGGCGATAGAACAATATTCGTCGATGATCTACTGCTTTCGGAATAAATTCGAACTCGTGACCGTTTGGCGCGTTTATTGATTTTCTTTTCTAGTTTTCGAATCTTTCTTCTCAAATAATCACTGTCGTCGTTTTTGTGACTACGTTTCGGCATCTTCTTTTAATTTTTAACGTAACGTAGAAAGGAGGTGGTTATCGGCGACGCACTAAAACGCGAATGAATGACACTACAGGTGCAACGAGAAAGAAGACGAAACGCCTACATCCAAAAAAAAAAAAAACTTTAACTTAGTGGGTGAAAGGCGATATCTTAGACGTATTACTACAATGTTACCTAATCTCGAAGGACGAAGCAATGAAGTATAATTCTTAACATCGTCCACTACGATTGGAGGCGGTGCTAGAACTTTTTTTTATTTATTTAACTATTTAATACTTCAAGCACAGAAATGTACAGAGGTGGACTTAATACCATAGGCATTTTCTACCAGTCAACCTTTGGGTGATGCAGAGACAAACAGTGGTAGGTGCAATTACGAGAAATTGAGGAATATTCTTAAAGTAGGTAGTTATAAAGATACACATATACCTATAACAAACTATTAATAAAATATCTATGCCTAATCATATATAAATATAAGCACAAATAAATATACATAAATACACGAATATACTAAAACAAATAAGACAAACAATGGGAAAACATTAACGTTGTGATGATACTGCCAGCTTCTTACGAATATGCTCGCGAACTTTAACTTTAAAGGATAATCGGTTGGTTGCCATCCTGATTTCCTTTGAGAGCGCATTCCACAGAGAGATAGACTGAACGAAGAAGGAAGAATGAATGAAGTCTGTGCGGTGAGCGGGACATTGAAGAACGCGATTATTTGATGAGCGTAGATTTTTACTGTGGTTGTCACAAATGTACTGAAAGTGGCGGGTTAGATAACTAGGGGAAGTGGGAGAGTCAAGAAATGAAAACAAGGTAGTTAGCACCCTTTGCTCTCTGCGCTGGCGTATGGGCAACCACTTTAGATGCAACCGATGCGCAGAAACATGACCATATTTACGCAGATTGAAAACGAATCGAATGCAGTTATTGAGAAGACGGTCAAGTTTGTCGAAGTGATCTGCATTCAGGTCATAGTAGCACACATCACCATAATCGATGATAAGGAAAATTAAGGACTGCACAAGCATTGTCTTCGTACTTGTTGGTAGT
Source organism: Xanthia togata (assembly GCA_963853775.1). Lineage (NCBI taxonomy): Eukaryota > Metazoa > Arthropoda > Insecta > Lepidoptera > Noctuidae > Xanthia > Xanthia togata. The sequence continues at coordinate 1,506,080 of OY970797.1, read as the reverse complement.
AAATTTTTCAGTCGGTTTTTTGTTTTTGTACTCTCTTTATTGTTGAGTTGCTGCTGTTGAGCGCTAGTTCTAGTTTTTTGTAATGATGGTGGAGTGAGGGAGGTGTTAGATAGATGGATAAATTGTTTATTTAGTGCACACAAAAAACAACACAGCATATAAAAGCACGATAAAATAATTACTAATTAGCTATTGGGAAATAGCTGCAAGGTACCAATATACAAACATTTATACAAAAGGAAGAAAACAAGACATTGTGATGACACTATTGGCTATGACACACTTGTGCGGTGCGGTGTGCGCTTCAAGGTTGCACCAAATGGGAGTCCAGCTCAGCATGTGCCAGGCAAATATACCTGACGCTGATATTCTGCTGAATCCCTGCAGTGACATACGGACGTCGAGTAGACGAGATAAATATGCGAGTTATTGGTGTTAATTGTGGAACGTGAAATGTAAGTATACCCGCAATTTAAATATTGTATTCTACAGTAAAGTTTAACATTTGGAAACGTTCCTGTTCGATGATTATTGTGTATTCGATTACTTGATTATTTAAATAGATAAATGTATCACAGTACATCATTTTTATATATCATCTATAGTTTTCTCAGCGCAGGCGAAATAATGAATTTAATAGGCAAAATTTTGCTACTTTGGGTTAAATTACTGCAATTTTCTTAAGGATCTCTAATTTATTTGAAAATAAATTATAGCCTATGTTACTTCCTGATAATTTAACTTTCTATTGGTGAAAATATGGTTAAAATCGGTCTTGTAGTTTCAGTGCCTATTCAGTACAAACAAACAAAAAAAGTCTTTCCTCTTTATAATATTATAGTATCGATTCACAGAGCTTGATTTCTGATCAATAATGCGAGATATTTCCTGATAAAACGTTATTAACGAGCTCGCTGATTAAAATTCCAATAAATAACAATATTATGTATGTATAATGAGTGCGTGTAAAGTATGCAAATGCAAGGTATATAGAACTACGCTCACATATTGGTCACGGGGCAGCGATGCGTGGATGAAGCCCGGGAGCTGGGTCTTCAAAGTAAAGCGTTTCATTATATGGTTTTAATTTACAGTTAAGTATGGAAAAGCATAAGAAATCGCTTATTGACTATACTTATTGGTTGAAACAAATGAAAATTTGAAACTTTGAAAATTGGAAAAATACGACCTCCTCGTTAGTAAAATTCTTTAACTTTTAAAATAATAAGAATATCACAGTGACTCATACCTCCAAAGAATCTATATGACTTGGGCAAGTTTTTCTAGCACGTGGTAAACTTTCGCTAGTTTAACTTTTTCCTATGAAAACGCTCGAAAATTGAGTAATTTTTTTGCGAGACCGAAGTCTTTTCAGTTTAATTAAATGTTTTTTCACACATTTTTTATAGCTGCGTAAAGGTATTACCACAAGAAAAGCCCACTCTTTTACAACGTCCTGAAAAAAATAATATTTAAAGCCCTAATAGTTTTCTTTTAATAATTTTTTTCTTTGACACTGCGAATTGATTGAAAAAACAAAAATTGGACATTACTTTAGGACAGTAAAAAATTGCAAAAAAAAATCTCAGAGTTAAAAAGTTTGGAAATTACCTTGCCCACGCTTCTATTCGATTTGATTCAAACTTCCAGGGACACCCTGTATACCTAGGTACTTATAACTAAAAGCATGGCAAATCTTTGAGGTAAATAGTACATTGCTCATTAGGACCACAAATACATTTCTTAAAGCTACCAATCCAATCCACGAGAAGGGCAATTTTCGGCAATAAAACTGAACGCAATCAGCTCATCTAATCCGCCTTCAACAACTGTTAGTGTCATCCTTGTAACGGAATATTGACAACTCTTGAACGCAGTTCAGATGTGCTGATTGCGTTCAGTCGCTTAAGTCCCACCGTGCCCATTTGGACACGGTAAACTTACTTAACTTGTTATTTATTCAACGATAAAAAAAACTATGCATTTATACGCAAGAGTATTTAAAAATAAAAATGCTTAAATGGCATAAGAAATACTTTTAACGTCTTGATGCCAGGAAACTTCCTAGCTAACCAGCTGGCTCAGCCACAAAACTAGTATCAGTCTGCTACGCCTCCACTATTTACCGACATCATTAATTTCACTTACATTGACTCAACTGCGGAAAGGAAACAGCTGACCGAGTTTATGTTCTTTTATATTTAGATCAGTGTCTGCATAAATAAATAGCTTGAGTATCGTTGTTTGGGGTTAAAGAGACCAATTTGTTGCTTTAATGGATTAACTGAAATATCAATACACCTGAACTTTTTAACACGATATTTTGCAAACTTTTTATTCAGTCTGGGTAAGTAGACTAGCAGAATAGTTTATTCTACGTTTTATGGTTTTCATTGATTCAAAAGTTTATTGCTTTGAAGTTTTTAGTTTTTATTTATTGGGAACGTGTTAAAGAGTAACAAATCGTATAATTATGGTCTGTTGGTATGGACCAGTGAAATAAGCGGCCCGGTTAATTATGTTTTTGATGACAAGCAAGGACTTCACTGCCTATGGACATCTGCAATACTAGAGGCGTTGGAGCTATCCTAGAGGCAAAGCTGAAACATTTCGAGTACCCATAGTTACACCGGCACCCATACTGTACCGGCAAAGCCCCACTGCGACCAATTGTTACGATTTCTCCACCGTATCGGAAAACAGCAACACCGCATGGCGGCAGAAATAAGTAAAGTATTTAATTCCCAGATCAAGCTCCTGCACATAAAGATATCCATTACTAAAATATTCTGTACACCGTTGTCCAGAGCATCCAGCTCCCGTCCTAACATGTTGACTCTGGCCCCGTTGAATATGCAGTGCACTGGGCGTGCCCTAAACTCTTGTAAGCCTTTGTTTGGGCCCGATATTGGATCCCGACGTTTATCGGCCACTTTGATACAGTCCCTAAAATATTCATGTTGTTTATACACGGGTCCGTGCGTTCGTTACCTATAGAGTGATGAGTTTTGTACCGTAGTCGGGTAGTTTGGAAGAATTGGGGATGTTTCTATGTAGGTAGGAAGTATCATTATACTGCTTGAGTGGGGCAGAGGTAACTTTTTGAGATTAAAAAATACACCATCATAATCATACACCGTTGGCCCAGCCTCTTCTCAATTGTAAGCGATAAATATATTACTTTCGTCTAAAAGCGATTGCTATGGCAAAAATTAAAGTCCATTACCTGACTGAAGAATAAATGTTTGGTTATGTTGAATAAAATGAACGATCTTACCCTACAAGAGTATTCGTAACTATGGGCGAAACATTCACAAAAAAACATGTTGAAATATCTAGTTTCTGTCAAACATTGTATGGAAAATTGGCACACACACAGTAAGTGTCATAATCGTCATGTTTTGCTGCCTTGGTTTGATGTTGACATCGATCTTTTACCCGTCAAACATGTCAAGTGCTACAAGTATTTTTTGGCGCTTCAATAACATTGACAGTTGGGCGTTGTCGGTATAATAGTTTCCAGAGCCGAATCCCCAGTCTGTCGCACTTTAAAGATGCTAAATGCCCTTCTGACTGCCAACCCTGAATGTGATGTGTTTGCGGATGAATGGAGTAAAATTATGCGTATATGTATAATATTCTGTGAGAGAAAGTATGGTGGGAAGTCCACTGTTCCATGTTAGTTTTAAATTAAATGATTGTCAACGTTATAATTGTTTCTATGTTAATTAATGTAATTGGTATTGTACAGTTTTAATTAACTATAAATAAATAAATAGTTTTGTCGAATTGTATTGAAAAAAACAAGATGGCGGTGTAAGTTCAAATTTTAGCCACGCGCCAAACGTGAGACAGTAATGAGACTTATACGACTTATAGCTGTACAACGACGGATGTAAGTCTCATTATTGCCTCACGTTTTTCGTTTTCGGTTTGACTTAAACATCAAGCCTTCCGTTGTTTCGTAAAATTATTCCCATTATACTAAACTCAGCACTTCCTCCATACAACAACAAGTTAGTTCTCCAGTCAAGACTTAGAACTCGTGACGCGAACAAAGTGCGGTTCTAGTCGGATGCGGCGACATTACATCGCAATCAAACGCTCGTTAACGCGCCGAGTAATTACTGTACCGGACCTCACTGCTGACTAATATTCTCTAGTTTAGTAGGACAGGTACTAAATGTATGTGGGTACCTAAAATGTTTGTGTCTATGGGATAAGTGGGTTTTAATATTGTAGAATACTTGTGACAGATATTGGCAGGATAATTATCAGACACCTAACAAAGATCTATTGTATTTCATTGGTGATCCTGAAATATCTTCCTGCTGTAATGATGTCCTCTACCGAACTGTAAAAATAATGAATTAGCCGGATATCCCTCAACTTGATTAGTTCCGCAGTCAAAGCTTTTTATTTTAATTACAGTATTTCAGGTACCGACAGAAGAATGGCAATATCAGAAAATTTATGATTTTAGGCATAAAATTGGTGACCAAGGTAAAAAAGGCAAACATTTTCAGATGAGTACGGGATATTAGGAAGCTCACCTATTTAGGTAAGTCCAATGTGTGAATATAATTATTTGTTTGTGTGTAAGTTTGTATGTAGCGGGTAATCTCCGGAACTATCAGTCGGAGGATAGCCGAATAAAAATGGATAGCCGATGAAAAATTATTTTTGCATTGGATAGCCCAATTCTCGAGGAAGGTTATAGGTTCGCGGACGAAGTTGCGGGCAGAAGCTAGTGTGTGAATGTAGTAGATACTTTGGTCTTCTAATAAGGAAATATTGAACTGATCTTCTAAAAACTAACAAAATATGTTAGCGTTAGGTTAGAACTATGACCAAATGCGCGCGAGCCGAGCGAACGAAGCTAGCGGTGCTGCGGCAGCGGCCGCGCGTGCGCTACATTCAAGCTGGTGGCAGTTACTTGGCTATTTATATTTTTAGGTCCCCAAAATAGGACTTGTTTAAGTTTCACAAAAAGAGTTTCAGAGAGCTTCAATAGATTAGTGTTCGATCATATTTATAAGAAAGCAAAATGAGAATTATTTCAGATTCGATTAAATACATGCCTAGGAGCTTACTTAATTTTAAAAGCTAACTTTAATTTTATCTATTCAACTTAATTTACCAAAATCCAACTGGTATTATCTGTCAAGAGAAGCCTTAAGAACTAGTACTATCCACAAAGGTTTTAGCCATGCATATTATATCTAAACACCTATTAGTCAGCGGTAGGGTTGCTCTAGGAGGAACTTAGAAACTACTTTAGAACTTAGGCCTTGCAGACCGACACTTTGCCGCTACGCTGTGTGGCTTTGAATAACTTATGTTGCTTCTAAGCTTTATCTCGTATTTGGCTTATTTTTAATTCATCATGGGAAATGTCTGCCTAAAATGTTTGGCGTTTAGGATTGATCAAATATATTTTTTACGTTATTAGTGTTGTGTGAATACTCCGTCTTGAGCAAGTGTGGTGATGAATGTTTGTGCTTTTTTTTTGTATATAAAAGGCATTTATCCTGCAGTGGGACAATAACAGGCTGGTATTATTATTTAATTATTGTGTGTGATATAGGTGAGACACCCATATTTCCAGTTACGTTATATGTCCCCAAACCAAAAACTAGGCTACTATTAGGAATACCCTAAAATGAACATGTTTATTTCGGACCCAAGTATTAAGCTAAAGATTCCAAGCTAATCATTTTTTCGTTTGCGATTACAAGACCAACAAATCAGTCAGATACTCGTAAATGTCATGTTTGTTTAAAATAAAATAACAAAATTTCACAAGATTTAGTTATTTTATTTTATCAAAACAAAGACTTCTGCTTACCCCCTGCAGAGTAAAGTGTAATAATTTCAACATACCTCACACTAGCTGCAGCACCCACAACGCAACGAGGCAACGCGTGACCAATTGTGATGGAGTGTGCGCGGAGTACTGATATGGATATCTACGGTGAAAAATGTGTATAGTGAAGTTCTAGCGTCTAGAAGTGTGAGTGTTGGTCTAATTAAAAATACTTTTGAAATTATTTTCTAATATAAGAATTCAATTCGTATTTTTCGAGTCCTTTTGTATGTGTTTAGTTATTGATGAGATATACGAGTACCATTTAGTGATCTCGATTACAAGACGCAATGGCTTTCATTTACACTCACTCGGAGTTCGTGCAGCTGAATTTAAAGCCAAACATTTGTGAACTTTTTGCCATCCCTATGTACGCTAATAAGAAGAACACTCATAATTATTTTCATTTAATTTTAGATCAATTAATAAAATTAAACAATAAACTATTGCGAGTTCCTAAGAAATGTTACGTAACCAATATAGTTATTACAGTTAAGTAAAAAATCAACACCTATTTTAAAAAACTACTCCCGTTTAAAAACTACGCCGTTTAAAAAACTACGCCGTTTAAAAAACCTAAACAACAACATTAAAAAAACACACGTTACAAAATATACAATCAAGCCAACTCTTTAATACCTTAAGACTTACAGAACAGTTGGCAGTCTGGAAAGCAGTCACGTATCGCTTTTACTGCCGCCTCAGCTGCTCGCGGCCAATCGCAGAAAAAAACCAACTCATTTAATATTTCATCGGAGCTTCCACCATTTCATGAGGGAATCAATATATTTTAAATTCTAATTCTGTTCAATACTCAAAGAGTCTTTTACAGCGGCAATCGATTCCGCTGAATATAAAGTGGGCTAGTTACCGCTGGGCCACGCTGATTCTGTTGCGAGGAATTTTAATGTTTCATTGTGTTTAGATGTTCGTATGTGTCATGTTTGGTTTGAATAGCGATATGTTTTTGTTTTTGGATCGATTGTGCCCTAAGCGGTTTTGTTTTGTGAGGGATACAGGTGCTGCTGATGTTTATGCTGTTCCTTCTTGGTGTTTAGGTGTGATCGAAAAGACGTTGTGAGCTAATACCGCATGCAGTTACCTACCCTGTTTAATGAAAACTGTGAGTTTTAGTAGAACACCCTCTTGTGAAAGACTTATTTGACCAGTAATAGGTATTACAGCCCTACCCTGTTTTAATCGAGCCTGTATATCGCTTATATCTGTTTAGTTTGCTGGGGTTCATAAATGGCGATACCCATTTTCATTTATAATAGATTGCTCAATTGTTTTCATTCATTCACATGAAAAAAATAACCGTTCAATAAGTATCTGACCAAAACTAAACTCTTCATTATAACTAAAACAATATCAATAAAAACCCCAACATTTGTTCAAATACTCGTATAGTACACATTATAGTAATCGCCTGGGGACAAATTGTTCATATTTTCACGGGAACACATTGCACCGGAATATAACCGGATTGTCGTAATGAGGATTGCGGCGCGCGTACATTAAGGACCAGTGGAACAACAGCATTAACAATTATAATCCCCGTTCAGTGTGCGTATAGTGTGATTAAGTACGCTTATGTTATTGCACACAGTAATAACTAAAGCCTTGTAGTATGTCGATTCAAGATTATAGCAACAAATAATACATTCCTATTGAATTTGGACTTCACAGGTAAAAACATTGAGTGCCGTATCATAGAGCTTTGGATCAAGCCTTTGATCCAGACGCTCAATTGGTGCCCCTTGAGATGTTAAGAGGCGCCTATTACGCCATTGGCTACAGCTGACATAATCACTGACCAGCCGGTCCACCTCCCAAGGTATAGCAAGCCTAAGCTAGCTACAGGCTATAAACATTACGGATTGTTTTAAGGACTACGGATGGATAATAATAATGGATATTGGTTGCCTTTTCCTGGGAAAGTCATATGCACATTCTTTCAGCTCAATGATTAACCATTACACAGAAAAAGTCCCTGTTATTGTGAAATCTGAAGACTACCTTCATAAATTCATTCAAACTTTAAAATAATACATAATTTCCTTTAGTAAATAAAATATGAACGTTATAATCGATGGCACAATCAACAGAGCAGTCAAGCGACTCGCCGCCAATTCGCCAACAGCGCTCACTTTATTCCATTCGAGTCTGGCTCGTCACTTTTATTCCGCACTTTGGCTTCCACCTCAATTCAGCCACTCTCGTCTTTCCCTGCATCTGAATTTACTGAATTATCACCACATTCGAAATTCAGTTCTAAACTATCAAACTTAAGGTTCGAATTAGAGGCAGAAAAGTTCTATCTGCAATGTTTTTACTTTTCATTGCGACGGAATATGATGCAGAAATGTAAGATGTAAGGACAATTGAGTGTGGGAGAGGGGGCTGCGAATGTGTAGTGCGTCTTTGTCTCAACCAGGGACATTTTTTTTCAAATACCTAGTGCTCTTTTTGACATCTGTCGGGAGCTTACAAAGATATTCTGTGAGCTGCAATTTTGTGTAATTTCTGCTGCCTTCAGGCGAATATCTTCCGATTTCAGAATATTGTGGAATAATGAAGTGGTACAAAAGTCGTTGCAGGCATTTTGTGGGAGTAAACTTGGAGCTCGCATCTCTTTTTTAACATCTCCGGGGAGGGTCATATTTCTCGTTCTTATGCGAAATGTATGTGGTAATGTGATATTTGTTTCAATTTACTTACACAAATGTATTTCAAAATGAAATAATGTCCCACTGAGTTCAGTAAAAATGCGAATTTTAGAGACATAAAACCCAAGAGATGTTATTTCATATTTTGAAAGCTGTTGCGGAATAATTCTTTTGGTTTTTATTTTTTTGTCAAAGTATTATTATAAAATGTGATTTAGAAAAGTAAATATTTTGAAAAGTGAGGATAGAAGCACTTCCACCAAAACAACTATCATCAAAATTAATAAAAACAAAAAAAATTGAACTTGCCCAAACACAAAAACATAACCTACCCCAAACAGGCCTACTCCGCGCCTACCGGAGCTTATTTCATATTCCTGACAAGACAATGGAAAATTTGACACCTGAATCTGAAACAATGTTTCGACGGCGCACTCACGGCCCTCCAGGGATTTCAATATCGCTTCTCAGTAACAGCCGGGAGGTTGTCTTACGATATGAAGCGAGGCGAAGCCTGTTTGTATGGCTTTCTATGTTTAGTATGTTTACCAGTATATGTAATTATGGCCGATGTTTTTGGTCCTTTTGTATGTGTTTATATGGCTAGAGGTTAATTTGTGTGTTGTGTTTAGTCATTACATTGGTAATTTTGTTTTATTTAATAGGATTTATTTTACGTTCTTAATGTTTGGATAATTTTACTTTAAACCATTAACCATCTGAATTTATTTGGCATAATAAATAATATTTTGAGGCCAGTGGCTAGATTGAAATATGAAATTGAATCAGATGCAGACATTTCAATAAAATTCACAATCTTTTATATTTTTTATTCCCTCTTGTACACAAAAATAAAGAACAAAAGCATCTGAAAATTCAAAAACAATTTCATGAACAAAGAAAAAGGTCTCGTAGATCATTCGTCTAAGATACTAGAGCACTTTATAGTACCATAAGTTGTGTAAACATATCTCCGAAGTCGTTTGGGGATTAGTATTATATTGTGGTCGGAGCGAGGGCGCCGTAAACACGGGATTCGTCATCAAAACTTTATTTATTGCTTGTCTATTATTATTGCTTATGACTTGAGATTATGTTATTCCTTGAAACTGCTCCTTTGGGTGTTAGTTTGTTAAGTTTGCTTGTTGTAGTTGTTATTGCAGGTTGACCTTGAAAACGTAATTGAGTTATTTTTTAACTATTTGTCAGTTTTATTTGGTTCTGCGATAATGTTGGTTATTCGACTATTACCGTAAGAAATTATTATTATTAATTTATTCAAAATATAACTTTTTGGTCCACAATAGGCGGCGACGACGCGATTAAGTAAATACTATTTCTTTTTTTATGTTATCCTCCACTCTCCCACTGCTGAGCAAAGACCTCCCCCAAATCGTTCCAGGCATCCTTTTTCAGAGCCAACTCAACCCAAGCCTTACAGTATAGTCTAGGTCATCTCACCACCTCTTCGTGGGTTATTCTATACTATCATTATCACATTTTATTACTAACTTTATCAAGAGCAGTAGTATATCTTCGTGTTACGATATTATGATAGGAACTGAATTGTCATTGTGACGATCAAGACACAGACCACAATTAAAATAAATTGAACTTATAATTAGTACATAGAACCGTTAGTTATCAGATATGTTCTTTCGTCTATTTCTTGCAAAAAATAAGATAATTCTCCAACTTAAAATACAAAATTTAAACTAAAGGGAAGGTAGAAACGAATAGCAGTCTACAAGGCAGCAAGTTCAAAGGGGCCCTTCATATCGTATTCGTGCACGCACTGGGCGTACGGAGCGTACGGAGCGTACCGGGCGTAACGTCTGAGCCTCCAGTAATATTTAAACTGCACCAACCTCCAACGTTCTAAGTATTTACGTGTGGAGCTGATGTATCTAGTGAAGTTACATGGGTTGATTTCTTTGTGTGTATTTTTATTTGTAAAGCAACTGCCAGGTTACTTAAAGCTAATAATTGTCTCTCCTATTGCCATTTGCTGTTGCATGGTCCACTATTTCTGTTCTTTCTTACCATCATTTATTTCAAATTAAGGCAAACATTCGTGACGACCTCAACAATGCACCTTAATCTCTACTCAATTCGACAACATTACGACGGACAAGTGCTAAGAATCCTCTTTGTTACCGACCACAATATACAAGCTCAAAGAAATTGTAGGAAAGTATTTCCTTTGCGAGTCGGCCGCTTCTGAGCGCTCACGTGAAATTGTAAAATATTGCAAAACGCTATTCCGATGGTGGATTATTGCGGTAACGAGGAATTTCCAACTGACATCGTCGGCGGATGCACGTACACCGATCTCGATGCACTTAGTACTGGGAACTTTCTCCTTGGTATTAGAAGATCTTTTTATAAAACCAACACTCAAACAGAAAAGAATTTTATTACTCACAAATAAAGTCGATAATCGTATCGAACAAACTGATCTTACTGTTTAAGTGACTTTCAACAAAAAGGATGTAAGATTTGGTTTGCAGATTACAGAATTTGAACCTTATGAATTTGAAAACTAATTTGTTTTTGGAAATTAAATAGAAGAGTTGATATTCGGAAAGGATGAGGGAGAAAGGATAGCATTTGTAGACTAAACTGCGGGATGGCAGGCAAGACTGAATGCGATGTAAGTAAAGGAATTCTTTTTATTTTTCAATTAAGTCTAATGAAATCTACGGGCGGTACGTTGGTATAGCGGATGTTACAGCTCGATAGTTTGATTTAATAACTTTCCAATTTGTGAGATTCTTTATAGACTTTTTATCGGAAGAATTTTTAATTATACTTTATGATTCTTCTTCTATATTAAGTGACTTTTCCTTGATATCTGTCGCTTGGAGTTCTTTGTTATTTCCAATCAGTTTTATACGAGGAAATAGTTCTTGGTCTAGTTTTATTGTCACCGTATGATTTGAGGGTTCTTATGTATCGAACGGGATGCGACAAAGTCTTGCAGAATTTATTTTTGAAGTAGGTTTGTTCTATTTTAAGAACTTTTTTGAATCTCGAGTATTCTGTACGAGTATTTGAGTGTGTATTATAATCTACTTTTCGAATTTAATTCTTAATAATTATAGTTACTCATTTTTAGGTCTTTCTTGAGTAGTAAATAATAATAATGCCTGTATTACCCGAAAGGTTCGGCAGAGGTGTAGGTACTCATAGAACACCCACATTTCACCAGTTAAGTTTTTAGTCAGATGTAATTATTAAGTGAGCTTATCGCCATCAACCGGCCACAAATTCCAATTCAGGGCTGCTACTGAGAGATTCCTGATAGAAAAAACTCAATAACACTTTGCCCAACCTTATGATAGAACCCAGGACCTCATGCTCAGCAGTAGCGCTTGCGACTACTATACGAACGAGGCAAAACGAGTAATGTAGCAAATTAAAAAGTTAAGATTGAATTCAGATCAGACACTTAGATTTAAGTATTTGTACCTGTAGAGTTTTCGTTTTGTAGTAGAAACAGAAGAATAACTACTAGAAAAAATACATAGGTACAAACATAGTAAAAAAACATTTATTATAGAGAGTAAATCTCTTGCATTTAACATTGTCATCACACATAAAGGCCTTCAACAATAGAACTTGAGACGGTTTGCGGTTCAGTACCGCACTACTTATGGCCTCCATTCAACTCTTTTCTTTCATAAATTCAAGTTTTATTCCCTCCACATTTTCAAGAACTGCATATTATAAAGTAGCTCTTGTTGCTAATATTATTTAATGTTATAAGTGAGGTATAAAAGGAGTAATTACTTGCTAGTGTTTACATTAGTTGTAACAGTCGTGTTCATTTTGTTCGGTGGAAATGTAGTGAGAATTTAAAATGGGGAAGGAAATAAAGGTAGGTACTTTGTTCGTGTGTAATAGTTATCATTATTATGTTTTGTACACGTGAACTTACTAATGTACCGTTACTTATGTAAACTAATTTTTTAAGAATATCACTGCCTGTTATAATGAAACACTATCATCGTTATTGATAAACACGGAGTAAAGTTACCAAACTTAATTCTCGAAAATCGAAATTTATGTTAATCTTTCTATTAAAGGTTACACTAGTTGTAATTTTACTCTGCGTTTATTAAAAGGGGATTTAGAACTAAGAATTTTCATGGCTAGCAAAACTGAATACCAATTCCTGCAATATATTCATTTGTCTTTAAAATAAATCGATTCAATTAATCATTGACCTAATAACTCGCATACAAAGAAATATACCGTGAGTAAAATTGAAAGCAATACGTTAGGAAGTTTTCAGAGTGCAGAGCAAGGAGGTGATTTGTCGCGAGCAATGGCCGGGACGAGATTAACGGCCGCCGCGCGCCGATAGATGGCGCTGTCTACTGGTCAGTAAGACATGGCTCGTTTGATAAGTATAATGACGGTATTAGAACTTACATTAAAAAATATAAACAGTTTTTTAGTGCAAACAGAATCTCAGAATGTAGCAATTCTTTAATTTTATTTTTAAAGTAGGTGCCCCACAATCCCAGATTGTGAGTAACTAACTCTTGGTAAAGAAAGAACCGTTTGGTTTTGATCGGTAGGATTTCAACATAACCTCCATTCTCAGGTGAATGACATCACAGAAAAAAAAGGAGACCCACTATGCTTCGTGACGGTACAATGCTTCCAACGTATATCCATGCATTATGTCTTTTTTGTCTGTGATATACTATCCTCCTTAAACTTAAAAATTGGAACATAAAAATGCTGGTATAGCTATAGCTATACTTCCTACAGATGCGTCCCACACAAACGACTAAACTACAACTTTAACCGGCACTTTTACAAGAAGAAAACTTCCACAGTCCTGCAAAGTTTTTCAAGAAGCTCCTTGGAACTACTTTTCCTATTACCACGTTATCTCAGACACAGGTCATGTAGATAATCGCGGCGCGTCCCAGACCCGAATCTCAGCGAGGTAATCGAGGAAATGCGAACTGCTAAACTATCTCCAAGTTAACTTCATAAATCAATCGTCTGTTTCCTTAAACTCGTTTAAGCTTGCCCTAAACCGTGCAGCTGCTTTAATCGCTGCGACGATTAAGAAAATTAAATATTCTGGGTGATCTTAGTTTTTTAGGTCCTAGAATTTAGGCACCATTTTTAGGGTTCCGTACCCAAAGGGTGAAACGGGACCCTATTATTATATTACTAAGACTCCGCTGTCCATCTGTCTGACCGTCTGTCACCAGGCTGTATATGAACCGTGATAGTTAGAAAGTTGAAATTTTCACATATGATGTTTTTCTGTTGCCACTATAACAACAAATACTAAAAAACATAATGAATATTTAAGGGGGGCTCCAATACAACAGACATATTTATTTTTTTGCGGTTGTTAAAGATAATGGTACGGAACCCTTCGTGCGTGAGTTCCGCGCACTTGGCTGGTTTTTCTAGAACGTTTATCAAGCGTGGTGATAAATATCAAAAAGTTTTTGTCCAACAATGGTCGAGCACTGATCACCTGCATGCAGGTTTTTCTCTATACTGACTTATAATTGTAGTAACATAAATAATCCTTTGAACTGTATATCGAGGCATGCCTAACTGTATACAGTACCGAGGTAGTTAGAAACGGCTAAAGAGACAATAATTGACTTAAGTAACTAAAAAATAAACTGTGTCTTAAAAAATCTCAAAGTAGACCGAGAAAAAGCTATTTCAAGAAACTTGCCACATCAAAAATTACACATTAAAATTTATTACACCAGTTGCATATAAAGAACAGCCACAGCCTTTTTAAGTTCGCCAATCTGTCTTATAAGAAAAGGCGTATATCCCGCAAGGCTGCCCCTCGTGACGATTGAGTGAAGCGCTGAGTCGCGCGCCTTTCGGTGCGCCACTTCACTCGAGAGCCTTGTTATGTCAAAGGTTTTCGGTTTCTCAAACTACACACATATTTATCATTATGATCATTTTTGAAATTTAAAAGTTTTCCAAATTAGCTAGTGAGAGCTATTTGCATGTTTCGTAAAAAAATATTGGACGAATACAACAAAAAAATACCACTGATAAGTTTGTCTGCCAAAGGAGAATGCCAAAACATGTTTGGGCAAAAAACCCAGAGTTTAAAATATTATCTCACATAACTTACCCCACTCTTCTTCAACAAATCAGCTTATGGTTACATATAAGGTTTCACATATGCATAAAATTACAATATTCAGTATCCAATTCTGCAAATCCTTTGCAGGCACTTGCCATAAATCCTGCTAAGTGCGCAACGAAAGATATCGCGGCAAGTGAGACGATTAATTTGCAATTCGAACGACGCGAAGGATTTTTGCCCGTGGGAGGTAGTCTAGTTACTTAATTACGTACGACTTTAGTATCACTTGCATTTGAGATTGAGAAAAGGATTCATATACAGGGTGTCCAGTAAATAGCACGACATACTGCAGGGGTGATAGCTAGGGTCACTACCTATCAATACAACACAATATATGTTCAGCAAAATCTTACGGATTTACAGTTTTACAAAATTTTTACAAAGAAAATTGTTCTGTGAATTTTTTTACAAAAAAAACTATTTCTTCAAAACATTCTTGTTTTTGATTAAAAAAAATTAATTATAATGAGTAGAGTAACTATTCACGAATAATTTGATGTAAAAAAAGTTCTAGAAAAAGATTTATTCATTACGAGATTCTTAAAAATCTGTTTCAAGGTAGAGATTTTTCGATATTTCGGAAAATTTTGTAAAACTGTAAATCCGTAAGATTTTGCTGAACATATATTGTGTTGTATTGATAGGTAGTGACCCAAGCTATCACCCCCTGCAGTATGTCGTGCTATTTACTGGACACCCTGTATATAGAAGGAAAATGAAAGAAGTATTTTGCAGCTAATATGACGCACAAAATTAAAAATAAAGTACACAAATAAAATAAATGGGGTAAATATGCGTCAAATTTGCGTAAAATAAATAATATATAATAATAAGAATACATTTATAAGAGAACAGTTATTATAATTGTACCTCCAAATGTAATACATAATTATTTAAAATGGTAATATTTCTTCCCGCCGCCATCAACGCATGCCTCTGCGCGTGCGTCGATGGCAGCAGAAAGGAGAGAAACACTTAAAAAGTTGTTATCCTTGCTCACAGTTGTCACTGCTGCTTTTTGTGTTTGACATTTATTTATCTACACTATGTTGTATTTTTGACTGTCTAAAATAATATTATAAAGAGGAAATATTTGATTTTGTGTATGTTTTTTATTTGTCTGTAAACTCAAAAACTACTGGACCGATTTAAAAAAAAAATCACCATGCATGCTATATTATCGATGAGTAACATTGGAAGTTTTTAATGGTGTTTTAACAGAATTATATCTGTGTTAAAATTAAATGCACGTTTGCATTTTAATTTTTGATATGAGTCATCAAACCGTTTCATTCGTTTTCGTTTCCGTTTCATTATTCACATTATTTTTATTAATTTTGAAAAAGCCTTCACTCGATTTCGTATTGAGATTTATACATTACCGTCGCCCGAGTATCGATTGTTAACCAAACCTTAACGATCGCATTATACTACGGTATGCACGAAATCGTGCTCGTAGGCCGTAGCACCGTAGCAACGTAGCCGCGTAGCATGTACGTAGCAATCAAAATTCTGTACGTAGCGGGCCGATTTCGCATCGTTCAGTGGGCGCTCGCGGACACAACTGAAATTAATTATTACCAGTTCTGATAGTACACTTTCAGGCGTCTTTTTTAATGCTTGGGTGATTGTTATAGATTTGCGTTCAGAAAACTTGTTTGCTATAATAATAGGAACTTACATTTCCGCGAACCCTTTCGGCGAATACAGGATACTGGCATGATGCTATGTTACTTAAGGGTACTTTATTATTAACTAGCTGGTACTACCCGGCGCGTTACTGCCGCAGTGCCACTTACTGTAAGTTAATTTGTCTATGCCTTCCTACCTTCGCAACTTGACAAAGTTTTAACGCAATCGGATTGACTCTACGGTAGCGCATAAAATACGAACAAACAAACATAGATTTTTATAAATAAGAATAAGAAAGACACCTTTCAGTAGGACTTTACGTCATCTGTAGCAGTAAGACAATTCATCATGAGTATTTCGTGTTAGGAAAGGAAAACCATACTGACCACCACTCATAGGTACTCACTTGATGAGTCTACGTTTATAACAGTTGCAAAAAAGATTGCTTCGATTTCCATAATGGCTAATAAATAATTGATTTCCAATTACAATTTCACATCCCTTATTAACCTCAAATCACAAACACACACTTAACGGACCGGTTATTGCCATAAATCGTAATAAAACGTTTAGTAATGTATGGAATTTATAAGGTCGGTATTGCAATTACGGGCTATAATTGGGTCAGTCAGAGTGGCCCCGGGCTAATAGCTTAGCCTAAATCAATTGAACATAGCTGATAATTGTGACGGAGCAAGACTTAATGGAATCTTTGCTAATTCAATGTTCTTCAATTTGCATTCATCTTAAGTGTGAGAGTGGATTAATTTGTGAAGATCAAAGTGGGGGTTTCGATTTATTTACTTCTGTGAGAAGATGTTGAATGGTGTATATTGATGGATTTTTCTGTATATTACGTTTAATGTGCTGCAAGACACCTAGCGTGATACCTTTAAAATATTGAGCCCACGCTTCTTCTGAAAATAATCTGTCAATGAAAGAAAATAACTATAATTAGTACAACTATGTCTGCACTATAACTCATAATAAGACTTGGCGACTACTGCGGTGGGACAACGCGATAAGTTTAGAAAACAGAAGAAGAAATAAACGGAAATCATCAAATCAACGGCATACTATACATAGTCCAGTCATTGGGTAGGTTTTGCCTTGCAAAAGGTCAAGGAGAGTTGTAATTTGGCAGTGTTACAAGTTGGTGTCCTAATTAATATTCCAAATTTGCGACCTTGAGCGACCGAAGCTCGCGCCACCGTGTTGGAAAAATGGTACCAAAAAATCTTGACTTTGCTGTAACTCGTGAACTATAATTATCTGATTAATATATGTCTCTTACTAAAGTTGCAGATTTTTTTTTTTGTATTGACCGTTTCTAACCTTAACGATGCTGGAGAGAAGATATTCTCGAAAAACTGGTTTTTGGAACCATTTTCGCTCAAGGTCGCAAATTCGGGATATTAACTAGAACACCAACCTGTAACAACCTCTGCCAAATTTGAACTCTCCTTGGCCTATTGTAGGGAAACCCCCTTTTTAATGTCTTCAATGACTGGACTAACAAGGAATCTGCACTCCACATTTCAACTTAAAACAAAACAAATTCATCCATCCATAACCTCATTCACACAAACTCAACAGCTACCGTTCCTGACTTTATTTAAAACAAAAACCGTCTAATTTTCTCTTAGCTGTAAACCCATAAATCCACAATTTCACCGCGGATCCGGGATAGAAGAAACTGTAACGCGTTAACGTTCCGACAACAAAGAGGCATTCAAAATGATCTCCGTCTTATTTAAGAGGCTGACACTCGAAACGCGTTCGTCAATGCACACTCGAGTTATTGCTTTCGAAACGAGCGCTTCCCTTAACTTGTACCAGAACACACCGTTATTCGTGCCACCCAAATCTTTCGTAACTAAAATTTGTTTTACATTACTCGATATGTTTCAGTTACAGAAAATTTGGTCGGTTATTAACCAGCAATGGATGTCATGTGTATCAAGAGGGTCGTGTTAAATGAAGTATACCGATCCCTGGATGCTTGGGCATCGTGAGAGGTGCACGGTGTAAGTGCAGGGATGCATTATGCAGTTGGCGAGTCGATGGAATTACTGCAGCCGGGGCACTGCGAGCATCATCGTAAACTTAGTTCAGGTTCGCTAATGTTTAGAGATGGTTTAACCGACTGTTAGCAACTTTGACAGCGGGCTTAACTCGTATTGTGGAGGTTTGGGCTGTATTGATTTTGATTGTGGTGTCTAAAATCTAAATGCGGATTGTAGTTTGTATTTGAATAGTTGTTTCTTAATAACTAATACCTAACATAGTTCGTGTAGTGCGTTGTTGTTGTAAAAAGAACAAATTAAATCTTTAGGTCACCTGTATCCTGCTTCAGAATCTTACAATGCTACCTATTATAATATTTTTTTTTTTAATTCATTCAGTCACGAGGCAGTTTTACATAACGATTGTATTCATAAAAACTACTTATCGCATAAAATACCACTTTTATATTCATTTATAGAAGTTGCTTTTTAGAATTACATGGCTTTCAATGTTGTCTGCTTATTTTCTTGTATTGAAATAATACAAAAAGTCTTATCCAATGGATAGCCATTACTTCTCAATGGCGTTTACAATCTGCGCGGGAAATGAACAGCTGACACTTGTATTTCTTTTGTTTTTAGTTGGAACATGCAAATGTGGCCATGTTGCTGGCTTTGTTGTCTAGATTTTTCTAGATTATTCCTAAAATGTGTTTTGTAAACGAAAAAGGTTTATACTAATTATCAAAGTGACTGTCGCTAGTAAATTCGACTTTACAAAGGCAAAAGGTACCTATTAAAATTTTTGCATGGAATTTTTTGTATTGTTTTATTTTGATCACTAAGTAGGTTAAGATATTTGGAGTGAAGTATAAATATTTTATTTGATGCAGGAGTTGATATATTTAATGCTAAGCAATAAATAAAAATAATGACATTCAAAATGCAAATGTCAACCACTTTTATTAGTGTAGTTCTCTTGTAATGTTATTTACATTACAAGAGAACTACCCCACCTAACATATAAGCACCACCCAGCTGTATAATCCCGTGCACTCCACATTCTGTTAATCCATCAGCACCATGTTTCAAGCTCATTAAGCATTAAATTTAAACGCTGCTGCTACAGCATACATCACGAGCTGTTTCGCCTGATGCGTTGCACCAATACTGCTCACTCGCTTGCGATAACTGGAATCGATAATAACCAGTGTGATGGTGTACATTGCTGGCTGGATAACAGGTGAGAGTAACATGTGAAAATAGTGGTGGAGGTAAGGAGCAGGATGCGGGTTTTACACATGGAAAGTTACCATAACTCTATACTTTCAAGTTGTATGTGTATATTACGTTATTCTTAGCTACTGTAGTAAAAATAAAAATATAGGATAACTAGGACCTAATTATCTGAAGTCGCCTCACAGGCAGGGCAGCATACAACGTTGTGATCAGTGCTCGTTGTTCTTCAGTATTTACCCTGTAGTGTGACCAAAGGAAAATACCTAAAATCCCTGAATATTCACGGTTACCAATTTTTTTTAAGTTTTTCATCAATATTTCTAGATAAAGGATTATGTATTGCGATTTCAATAAATAACTCAACATGAAATAGAACGATATAGCTGGTCCTTTTAACCTAACTTTACATTCCCATACACATTCCCGCAGTAGGTCATACAAGAGCACAAAACAGCAACGCATCACAAACTCGCTTACCCCGATACGAGCGCTCGTATCTCTGGGTACAGGCATCAGGTAATGCCAGTGATTCATAGCGCGGTGGACGGCCACGCTCCCTACTCATCAATATCGGAAAACGGCGGCGTTTGATACTGGTCGCCGTTATTACACGATGTAGTGGCGATTGACGATGCCGATTAAACATGCGATGGCGGTAATCTTTTGTTAAATGATTGCTGGTTGCTTAATCTGTGGGTGCAATTGTTCAAAGGGAGAAAAGTGGAAAATGTAATGAAATAGGCTTCTAAAATCGCACTTCTCGCCTACTTTCATACAGCTGCTAGATTGAGTGTTAACATTCAATCTAATTAATTAATGGAAGATACGGTCAAAATGATAATACTTCGAGTGAGATCGTGAGTTTTTCAATTACCTTTCAAAAATCCCAGGTTTTGAACCATCTTAAGTTTGGTTCAAACTTTCCCTTAGCTATTCTTTTTTTTATGTTTTCTTTTTAAGTATGTAAATCTGGCCACCACTAACTTCAAGTGAAGGAAAATTACCTGGAAAACATAGGATATCTTGGCTTGTAATCAATGATCGTTCCTACTGAAGGAAAAAGTCTTTGCCATGCAAAGGCCCAATAAAATTATAGCTAATTCTGTTAATATTAATTATACATCTAAGTACTCAAGTCATTAATGCATGCTGTTATGAATGTACTGGTATATGTGACTGTAGCAATATAGTGTGAATGTAGCAGTATTGTGTGAGTGTAGCAGTATTGTGTGAGTGAAGCAGTATCGTGTGAGTGTAGCAGTATCGTGTGAGTGTAGCAGTATCGTGTCAAACTCAAACTCAAAGCATTTATTTCAATTAAACCATTTACAGGCACTTTTGAATTGTCAAGAGGTCAGTCAGTCAGAAATATGAAGCTAGTTGCCCATTCCAAAGCGTAGGTTCCTATGGAGAAGAACGGGCAAGAAACTCTATAAAGAAGACGAAGGAGGTCTCTAGAAGTTATCTATCACTTATGTTGCACCTGCCATGTTTTGTCTCTGCACCACCCTAAGGTTGACTGGTAGAAAATGCCTCAGGCATTAAGTCCGCCTTTGTACAGTATTTTTTTTTTTTACTTGTGCATAAAGTTTTAATAAATAAATAAATAAACTCCACGGAAACTCTTTTAAATCATAATATTCTTACAAAATATTGGTTATATCATTCATGTTGAAATTATACATGTGCGAACCACATTGTGCATGGATCAGCACCGTTTAGCTCAACCATTTTGAAGGGAACTTAATGATCCAACACACACGCCACCACCAGCGAGACACTTGAGTGAGCATGACATACTCTCAGCAGCCAGGGCACATCAAGTCAATGAAAGACGTAGCCAGTAAATGGTAGCTTTACAGAAGGTACATGGTCGCAGTGCTCACACAGAGCTATGCAATTATACAATATTAAGAGATTGAAGTTATACAATTCAAATATATTTTTTGCAATCTTCAGCAGCTCCAACAATATTTTCAAATGCTAATCATTTAGTTTATGTGCCCTTGTGGAGCTGGCTCAGCGTTGAGCCAAGCATTTTTGTCAGCAATATAATCCCCCAGCTTATAAAATGCTTGGCAGTGTGACTGCAGCAGTATCGTGTGAGTGTAGCAGTATCGTGTGAATGTAGCAGTATCGTGTAAATGTAACAGTATCGTGTGAATGTAGCAGCATCGTGTGAATGTAGCAGTATCGTGTGAATGTAGCAGTATTGTGTGAATTTAGCAGTATTGTGCTACTTTGGACCTGTAAATGTTATATTTCATTTGATTTATTTATTTATTTCAGACAATTCTAGTCCATAGTTAATACACTCATACAATTAAACAATAAACGATTTATTATAAACTATTTTAAATTCTAAACAAATAAAACCCAAAATAAAATTATGATAAATTAAAATTTAAATAATCGATCTCATTAAAAAAAATTGCCAAAACATTTTAAAAATGTCAGAATCGAAATAAAAAAAACGACAAATATAAAATTGACAAATTGTAAAATGTTTTATAAATGTCAAAATATTAAAAAAAGAAAAAATATGTAAATAATATAATATAATAAGGTCCGATAAACAGCCGCTTCTTGTAATTCATTAATGTCTCTCAATGATCTTTTCGTTTTCCTCAAAGCGATAAGTTGAAGGTTTTGAAATCAAATCCTTTAACTATTTTTATAGCAGAATATTAAGATTCTGGGCCCATTTTCTCAATTGAAAAACACAACAACCCTTTTCCCACTGTCAAACCCAACTATACGACCTACACCTACTTACTAACGACTTTATTAATACCTACTAATATATCTCCAACTAGTTAAATCAGTTAGTGAACTAATGATAATATAATACAGAAGCCTCACTGCGCATGCTCCAAGCAGTTACCCTGTGCCGATGTTTG
This sequence comes from Xanthia togata, assembly GCA_963853775.1. Taxonomy (NCBI): domain Eukaryota; kingdom Metazoa; phylum Arthropoda; class Insecta; order Lepidoptera; family Noctuidae; genus Xanthia; species Xanthia togata. The sequence continues at coordinate 1,483,611 of OY970797.1, read as the reverse complement.
GGCACCCCTGACCTGCCCTGTTGGCTCATTGTTGCCCCTACTTGGTGTGTCAGCACGGTCTATGGATGTCTCGTTATATAGTTAGCATGATTGAGTATTCGCATCGTGAAACGCAAACAAAACTCTGATTAACGTGGAAAGGTAATCTTGTTTTGTATTTTTATAATCTTTTAATAACGCAATCACATTGAAATATTATGAACTAGTTTATGTTCAGAATGCAATGGAAGTAAGTCTTGTATTTAAAATTGTATAGTGCCATCACAAAAAACGTTTAAAAATCATCGATTGCCAAAGGAGAATAGAGTTCGTAGAAAGACCAGGCAGTGATGGCCTAACTAAGGCATAGGAATAAGTCACTGCTTTATTAGAAATTAGACCAGTACTAGTAGTTGTCTGCTTCGTTGGTCTAATGGTCGCAAGCACTACTGATGAGCATGAGGTCCTGGGTTCGATTCCCGGGTTGGGCAAAGTGTTATTGGGTTGTTCCATCTCAAATTTCTCAGTAGCAGCCCGGAGTCTGGATTTGTGCCCGGTTGATGGCAATAGGCTCGCCCCCTATTACATGGCACTTCAACATAACTGGCGTTATGTGGGTGTATTATAGATACACCTCTGCCTAACTCTTCGGGGAATACAGGCGTGATGTTATGTGTGTGTTTAGACCATACAACAAACAACCTTGAGAAATGAGAAAGAATGAAGGGAGCCCTTTGTCCAACAGACGGATTATCATTTATATTAAAGGTGTATCGGTTACACCGCCACATACAAACTACGCATCAAAGACATGACCTCACAAAAATTCTGCATCGCGCAATTAGAGTTTACCGCGCGAACGACATACATAAGACTATCCGACATCAACAGTCGGGCAGTCGGCCCGCCAGACACAACACCCGTCTGGTCGGAGGATCCTCCCTTTTCTAAGGTGGATGAGTGAACTTTACACCCTGTTCCTCATGCCCCTAAAAAGGTATTCATTTGTCATTCATCGCTAGGGTTCTAAACCAGATGCAAACCCAACTTATATTCGCCCACGTGAAGGTCGAAATTTATCCCACAGGAACGTTCTACTGAGATAAAAAGTATCCTATATATTAATCCAGGTTATAAAATATCTGTGTGCCAAATTTTATCCAAATCCGTTCTACCGTTTTCACGTGATTGAGTAACAAACATCCAAACATAAAAACTTTCACATTTATAATATTATAGTAGAAGTAGAATAATTTCAATGTTCAGTGGTGATCATTTTAGCTGACATTATGATTACTTACAAAGAGTAAATATAACTTGAACCGATATTGACATAACAACTTTACTGTTACCATGATATAATAAACATGACTGGTTTCATAGCTTGCTTGCTTTCGAAGGTAAATTGAATCTAACCTCGGCAGATGAAATAATTATGTAATTGATTATGATTGGAAATTCCTAATCATTTTGACAAACTACGTCATCGTGGCTTGAATGTGATCACGGGTTACAAGAATAGTCATTGTTGTTTTAGGAATCGGTTTGGGTTCCCCTTTTCTGTAACGTGTACTTGTAATTTTAATTAATTTAGAGGACAAAATGAATTTAAGTAAAAGAGATTAATTTATGAATAACGTTTTATTAACCCAATAACTAAGAGTTAAATATATTAATAACTAGCTTTTTCCCGCGGCTCTGCTTGTGTTTTTCTATCCCTCGGAAACAGTATAAACTTTTTCTCTGACTGAAAGGTAACTTACGTCCTTTTCTGTGTGTGTTTTCTGTTTTATGTGTTTTGACAACGTGTATGCAAAATGTGGTGATGATCGGTGGAATAGTTAAGACGTGAAAGCGAAACCAACAAACAAACTCACTTTTGCATTTACATTATTATAGTTAGGAGTTTGGATTCAGTCCTAATGAAACTCTATCAGTCAAGTTAAGTAGGTGTAGGTACAGTGTAGCTAGTTGTACAAGTTCAATATTAATCAAGTCGTCTCAATCATACTAAGTGATTTACTATCTAAAATCGTTAGATTAATCTCGCGCGAACTAATCCAGTCGCTTAATTACGCTCCTACAGAATGTAGACCGAGGGATGTATAGACAGACAGACAAGTAGATAACCGATTCAAGAAAAACTTGTGGTGATTACAGATTCTTTTTTTTTTTTTTTTTTAGTAATCATTAATTAGTGAGATATTTATTTACATAAGTATGCAATACTATGTAGTTTATTTTGTTTATTCGCAGCCAGCCATTTTTACACGAGACAAATAATATCACTGTCTGTTCCCACAGTCGAACCGTGAAAATGGTTTTGTGGGACAGAGTTAAACCTCTGTATAAGATTGCTGTAAACTTTTATTTTTATTTATAAACGTTGCTTAAAGTTAACAGACGTTTAAACGTCAAAAAAGTATGGTTAAACAGAAGTTAATAATTACTTAACTTTAAGCTTTTATAAATAAGTATTTTACATACTCAGATTACATTATAATAGTTTATAAAATAAAATCGTTACTTTTGTCGAATAATTAAACGTTGGCCTTCTAATATCCTCTATAAGTCTACGCGACTATCAATCAAGTACAGTGTAGGTACGAGAGAAACTGTAAATACATAATTATAGTTTTCAAATAACACCACTGAGCTATCAAATATATCTGTGGTACGAGGGTTGCTGAAAATTGGAATAGTTAGCCTTCGAAAAGCAGGTAAGTTTAATGTCCATAATATTTACCTGTTCATTACCTAATATCAAGAAGTGTTTAAGAATAATGAGCTATCTAAATCAAGTTGATCATCTAGTCCGTAACAAGTAATTTGATCAGATAATTTAAAGATATCCAAATCAAGTTTTCATCATCTACTCCGTAACATAAATAATTTGATCAAATAATTAAAATTTCATAGCTTTTTCTCCAGACTTACGTATGCAATCATGAATCTGCGGCATTCCAATTGTGCATGATCCTATCGAATCAAATATGAAGAGTCACGTCAAAACATTCGACACGACAAAAACAAAACTCCAAAAACTAGTGACATTTTCGAAACATCAAAAACATCCCGCGACACGAAAGTGGTTCCGTAGTTTAGACCCATCGGCGTTCTGGCGACACAACAAAAACCTTTATAAAACACAATGGCCGCCGCTGTGGCCGCCGATTGGCAATATTATTGGATTTTAGTGGGGAATTGAATTCGTTCAGCGCCCAGCGTCCCGTACTGGTCGCGTGTTTGGCTTATGTGAAGATACTTGTGCGGACCACTGTGCTGGGTATTTGCAACATGACAAGAGCCTGCACAAATTGACAAATGTTTGTAGTACACATCTGTTTGTTTTATTCAAATTCAAAATTCAAAAGTCATTTATTCAAACTAGGCTGAGAATCAGCACTTTTCGAACGTCAAAATTAGATAAGACAGTCCCCCAAAACGTCCACCCTTCACCACTTCCTAGTGCTTTTGCTGGGAAGAAGAAGCGGCGCAACAACCTCCCCAGCAGCACAGCTGTATGTTCAGTTAGAAAAAAAAAAACTACACAATAGTATACAAGATAGGTTTACATTACGCAAAACACAATTTAAATATTATAAATTAATAGCCATATGACAGCTAGCACACGCCAATATACCAACCAAAAACATCGAGAACTATACTCAAGCAGAAATAAAAACAACTAAACGTAAACAATATCTAAAAAAAGAAAATAAAGCCTCCAGGCATAAAGGGCGTGCCCGCTTACATAGAGCTGTAACTAGAAGTTATAATTGATAAACTAGGACCATCGAGGTAAAATAAATAATTGTCGAGGTCGCTAGCTAACCACATATTGCAATACAACTATTCGAATGAATAGTAACCACTGCTGACATCTTTTGACCCGAATGCGTGACAGCAAAGACAAGGTTGTTTTTATAGTTCGGTTTATGAAATAGGATTTGAAGCTCACGGAGGCGAAGCCAGTGCAGGACACGGGACGTGACTATGCGCCTCTATTATTTTAACGATTCGGTAGTCACGGGACTATTCGCGCCAGTTTGAACACCTCCATACAAGTTAGTTGACACAATCGACGCGAACGAATTTCCTGCCGTTTTTTACGCGAGATTCAGCTCAGTTTGACCAGAGCTTTAAACCCTAGTCGGTTCTAAGTTCTGGGTTGCCACGTGCTGACAATCGTCCGACGGTAGACAGACCCAACTACAGAACTCCTTCAACATCAAAATCAAACATAGTAACAAGATTCCACATGACGTCTTGCTTGCATAATTCTGGACCAAATGGGACCGCTTTCTCAGAAATTACGTATACTGCTTAAATACTGTAATGTACAAAATATTAACGCTCAACTTCTGAATGTCAGCGTAATAAATCCTCCTTAATGCTTCAAACTGGAGGTAGTTTGCGTCTTAAACGCAAGGCAGTCTCCTGAGAAATTTGCGGGGACATGAGATGCATAGAAAAAGAGAAGGATTAGAGATAGTTTTAAGACTTCTAAATCTACAACTTAAATTTTCTTTGTACCAGCAAAAGTGTACATAAACGGGCCTTGCCGTTATATTGTACTGTTAAAAAAAAATACTACAGTACAATTATTATTAGTAGGTTTAAGGGATGAACGCTTAAGGTACGGTTGTCGTCACGTAAAAAGAACGCTGAGCGACAGTGCAGGGGATGTGTCTGCACACGGATACGGTCGCATCCTAAAGTACTAAGCTATTGGTTTTATAATATAAGTGTAATTGTTTTATTGTAGAATCATAATAGGTACCTGCTTTATTAGCTACTTAGTACTATGGAATAGGCTGGAATTGACAAATCACTCAGGGCGCAGGTACACGGCCAGCGTTCTTTTTCGTAACGGGACCAGTACAATTCCGTAGCCAACCGCAGGCGGTAGCAGCAGGCGACGAGTCGTCGCAACACACATGGTTTCTTTGTATTTATATGAAACCGACGTGTCGCTAGCTACGGTATGTCATAGAAACCAGTCATGTTGCGGCGACACGCCGCCTGCTGCTGGCATTTCTGCGGCTGGCTACGGAATGGTACCTTTAAATTATGAGTATTTTGTATTAAAAAAGACGGCACCAAGACAGCCCTAAAATATATTTAAAAAGTGCTGCAATTCTATAGTGAAATACCTAAAATTACTGTTTTATTTTCCCTTCACTATCAGGCACACAATTTCATATTTAATGTTAACATATAAAAGATCATGTCCGCCATAGTTTTTTTGTAGTACGAGTATAAACAGGCAGCGGAGTGCATGCGGCGAGTGCGCGTGACAACAATGTGGAAGCGTGTTCACGCCAAAAAACTACGACGTGATACAGTTTAGTGAGGAGAAGTAATAGGCAAAACTGAGACGAAGGCCGAAACTAAAGTAGCAAGCCGAGACTAATAATTATAAAAAGAGTTAAAGAGTTTACCAGATGCTATGATTATCTTAACTGACCTGGATTGTTGTTTCATAAACCTGAAGCATTTTTTACCGACTGCAAAAAACGAGAATGTTAATCTTCATATGCACATTCAAAAAAAAAAAGTATTTTCTTCGATATTTTGGTCAATTATGAGCCGATTTAAAAAAAAAAACTTTTTTCATTTGGTAAAGGAAGCTTGCACGGTTGCAGTAGTGTGAGTTGGCTTCGATACTACGTATTTAATCAATTTTGGGTATCTTGATAATGTTATAATACTTCCTGTCACTGTTATGTAAATCATAGCTGTCCAATACACTTTAATATTATACAATTTACGTATTTAAAAAAATATACAAATTGAATAATATCAGGCTTCTCAGTTTCAAAAGTAAACTTGATCAAAATTGTTGATGTCAGCACTTTAGTCTCAGCGTCAGCCGAAACCTAAATTCAGGCCGAAACTATAACCAACCTCGGCTTAATTCCAGCCATATCCATCAGAGCACAGTTTAGCCCCAGGATAAATGGGTTTTATTCTATTTACAAGGGGCACACGTCGACGGTCGGCTTCTTGCCATGGATTATGTAAATAGCGTTGTACAGTTTTGCATATCTGTGTCTTCAGTTTTGCTAGTCAGGTTATTTTATGCACTTTTAGTTAAATTCTGTGAACAATTTTGTTTGTGCAGAGTCCGTTGGCTGATGTCTTGTTCTTGTTGTAAAAGTTAAAGGATTTTAAATTTTCCTATAAATGGTATCATTGGAGCTTTAATTTGGTAAGCTGAGAAAGGGAGGGGGTAGGTACGTAGAGATAACCATTCGTAACAAATCGTCAATTTCTGTGGAAGTTCACGTAAAATCAGTTTTTAGGATTCCGTAGTAAACAAGGAACCCTTAAAGTTTCGCCATGTCCATCTGTCTGTCCGTCTGTCCGCGGCTTAAATCAAAGACTCTTTGTACTAGAAAGCTGTAATTTGGCATGGGTATTTACTATTTATTAATCACGCCGCCAAAGTGGTAAAATAAAATCATTCACACACATTCAATCACAATCAAGTTTTTTTGTGGGGGAGCCACACGTAAAGTAGGGATGTTTTTTTTCTCCTCTATCCCATGGTGTCATTGGAAAGGTCGTTCAAAATATTATGGGTTTGTGATAACCATTTTTCAATTCAGGGATCTGTTTGTGAAATATTAAGCTTTACATTGCTAGTATTTGTTAGAATCAAGCGTCCCCCCCAGACAGCTAAATTGATGTTACTTGGATTTGTGAAAAAAATCACAGCAGTAGTATATACTGGCTGAATTTTTAGCCACCGTCCACATTTTTTCTAGGCATTAGGTATGATTAACTAACTGAAAGAAAGAAAGAAAATACGTTTATTTGCGGTAAACATGACGCAAAAAGAGGTTACACAAAAAAAAAATAGAAAAGGTTGCGGGAAACATGCGTCACATCCACGCAAAACGGCTATCGCTCAGCATTATGCTGCGACCCTATGCACGACAGAGCCCCAGCGCTGGTTTTCAGCGACAACCGGCGCCGACGTATTGACGTCGTTCGGTGCAGCAAAAAACAATAACTAGGACGCTGTACCGGCACTGTACAGCAGTACTGTACACAGTACAGCGTACTTACAGAAAAATAATATAATTCAATTTATATGTGATTAAAATAAAAGAAAAACGAAACATACATGCTACGAGAATATCATCCTCAAAACGTTTTGCGTATTATGTAGTGGCAACTTTTCGAAGCGTCACTACCAATAAAAAACTCTGTATAATCTATGGTTACACTCAACAGGAAGTTATGCAAAATTATGTAAGGAATTACAAAATGGCCAATGATGTAATAATATGCAACAGCAAAAGTTATGTCAATGTTCAACTTAGCAACTATGCGTTTGTGAGTGAATGTGAAAGGTGAGATGGACCCAATAAATTAAAAAGACAAAGCCTTGGAATCTGAAAGCTGAAGGGTGACCCGATGTCCCAACTACTATATAATAGTAGCTTTGGAGCTCCAACAACAGGAAGGTATAAATAAATATATATGAAACAGTTTAGAAGTCAGTCACGATTAAAAATACAAAATAGAACAACACAAATAACGAATACGGTAATTGAAATATAATTTGAAATTAGAAATAATAAAAATAATAATGAATATTTAGCAATAAACATGGGACTAGTAATATGATAAATCAAAAAGTATTCGAATAAATAGGTTGTCAACATTGGAAGTATGCGGACAGGGGTAACGCTGACACTGCCAGCAGTCCCGTCAGACAGGGGACCGAATGCCATGCCGCGGCGCTGCCGGAGATCCAAAACCAAGTACCGCAGGCCATGACCCATGAGGTGAGCAAAGAGAAAAATAAGTATGAGATTTAAAAACTTATTGTTCAGAGAGTTGTACATGCAACAATAACTTCTTTAGCTGAAATTTAAATGACTGTATTGTTTTTAGGCCTCGCATTGGTGGTGGAAGGTCATTCCAGCAGCGCGTGGCCGCAAACTTGAAGCTACCTCTGAAAGCTGCGGTTTTATGCTGCTGCATGATTAGCGGGCCAACTACAGAACGAAGACCATATTTGTAATGAGCTTGTCTCCAGGTGAGCTTTCCATATAAATAGTGCGGCTTATGGGTTGTTACAATGCCAAACATTAAACTGGCTAAGTGAAGTTTCCGCCTGGCAGCCATTTTTAGTGTCTTCAGTTGGTTTATGTATGGCGTCACATGATGCCTACGAGGGACATGAACACAGAAACGAACACAGGCATTCTGAATTCGCTGAACTAACCTGTCTGTCCTACCGAGCAGGCAGGGCCCATAGACAGTGTCACAGTAGTTGAGCTTAGATAGGATCAGACTGTCAACCAGTTGTTTTCTCAGTGGTACGCTAAGAAAATTACGTATACTATATAACACCTTAAGCCTATAAAAACAATTTCTGAGTACATTTTTCAAATGAGCCTCGAAACGTAGCTCTGGATCTAGGATTAGACCCAGACTACATGCCCGTTCTACTCGCTCAATAATCTCCCCCTTAATCTGAATCTCCGGTTTGGCAGACAGTATTGCAGCAACTTGTTTTTTTTTACCCAGCACCATGAACTTGGACTTCAATGGGTTCAGAACCAGAGAGTTCTCTTCAGACCAGGTCACCACTCTATGCAGGTCCTCATTCACCCTCCGCACCGCCAACGCTGTATCATCCCCTTTAAAGGATATGTACAATTGTATATCATCAGCATACATATGATATTTGCAGTTTAAAAAGGATTCCGTAACATCAGCGCTGTAGAGGATGTACAGCAAAGGCCCCAGAATCGATCCCTGCGGGACTAACCTGGACAACTGGAGTGGAGGGGACGACAGAGTCGTTCCGTCTGCCTTGTGGATCTGCACATACTGTGACCTACCAGTTAAATAGCTATTAAACCAATCTACAGCGTCACGGTCAAAACCATAGTATGTTAGCTTGGACAGCAGTAGGTTGGTATTAATAGCGTCAAAGGCCCGCGAGAAATCCAGCAGGACCAGGATCGACCCCTCCCCCCCATCACGTGCCTCCAGGATATTGCCAACTACATCTATCAGAGCCGTTGCAGTGCCTCTTCCCTTACGGAAACCTGACTGAAATTCAGGGAGAATGTTGCTAGCCTCCAAGTATTCAATTACCTGTAGATACACCACACGCTCTAGAATCTTTGACAGGCAGGGCAGTATACTAATTGGCCTGAGTTCTTTAAAATTGACCGGGTCACTAACTTTAGGGATAGGGCGAACAATGGCGCGTCGCCAGAGGCTAGGGAAAGTGCGCGATTCTATGGACCTGTTGATGATATCAGTGATGGCTTGCAGAGTAGTAGGCAATGTGAGTGTTAACATTTCCAAACTGATACCATCAACACCCCGACTCCATTTAAAAAAAAAATCGATACGTAAAATTTTCATATTAAATCATTTTCTCGAAAGAATTTTCCACTCTGCGTGGTATATAATAACTTTGTGATGTGATATCTCAATATTTTTGTTTTGATACTAAAAGAAAAAACACGTATTCAATGCTTTTCGCCCAAGATTAATATACTCGTATCATTTGGACGGTGACTAAAAATTCAGCTCGTATAACGAATTTAAAAGAAAAATTATCACGGCTAAGCAGGATAATAATCGACTAACTTAAATTTGCAGTTTATAAAACATACATTTTTCAACTACAAGGTTAAAATTGTTCTTGCGATAAATTCATCCCAACTACGGAACCCTTCATTGTGCGTGGTCTGACACGCACGCACGCCGGTTTTTGTTACAACAATATTAGTTATGCCAGTTACAGATGTGAGCTCTGTGGCTATTATGAATTGTATGACCTGTTTTTGTATAAGTCCTCATTTTTGGGCATTTTTCCATAAACATTTTTTTATCGAAAACACCTTTGGACCCGCTTCCCTTCCAGATACAACTAGTACAGCAACAAGCCACTTTGTCTAAAACTAACAAACTGAACTCCTATTTATTCTAGAGTGTCGAGGACGTAACTCTAAAACGGTTCCGATCTAGACAAGGTGATCGGTATCGGTACCGGGACACCTCTGGGACACGTTTTAAAAGTTATCCCGGGACTGTGCTGGGGCCTTTGAATCCGGTTTGTGTAAACTATGGACTGTAGTTACATTTTGACTCCTATGTTTTACAACATTTCGACTCCGAGGTGTAGAATACATTTTTGAAGTCTTAATCTAAAAAGCGGACTGTCACTTAATGATGAATAAAGCAGGCTCATTAAGTCACAACATAATTAAACTTTTTTTAGGGTTTCGTATTTAACAAGGAACCTTTATAGTTTCGCCATATCCGTCTGTCTGTCTGTTTGTCTGTCAGTCTGTTAGCGGATTGGCGAGAGACGATTAGTTAGGTTACAAGAAAGCTATAACTTGGCATGGATATAATATTAATTACGCCGACAAAGTGGTAAAATAAAATGAAGAAAACAAAAATTGATGGTACTTCCCCAACACGTAAAGTGGGAATGTTTTTTTTTTCTACTATCCCATAGTGTGGAGTGTCATTGGAAAGGTCGTCCAAAAATATTGTGGATGTGTGAAAACCATTTTTCAATACAAGGATCCGTTAGCAAAATATTAAGCTTTAAACTGCTAGTTTTTGTTTTGTTAGAGTCAAGTGTCCCTCCTGCCAACTAAATGATTGTACTTGGATATGTGAAAAAATTCACAGCATTAGTATATATAACGAAGTTAAAAGGAAAACTATCACAGCTAAGTAGGCTTTACAGGTTAACGAGTAATAATCGACCAACTTATAAATGAAAAACACTCGTATGGGAGGACAAAAATGTTTTTCAACTACAATGTTAAGTTTGTTATTAGGATAAATTCATCTCAACTACGGCATCCTTCAATTTGCGTAGTCCGACACGCACTTGGCCAGTTTTCATAGTAATATTGTTTTGGTTTTCATGAAATTAGAATAATTTAGGAAAAAACGTGAATACACAATGTTGAATAATATTTAAAATAGCATCTTGAGAAACCGTGAATTCTACAGTTTGTAAATTATTGCCAAAAGTGGTGATCAGTACCATACATATTTGTTAGAAAGTAATATAGGCCAATGCCCTGCCGTTGAAAAGTAACTAGTTACTATACAATTTGTGGGTAATACTGATTTTTATTTTTTTCATACATTTTTTACCAACACTCAACATTATAGTCTGTTCAAAATTATTAAATGTTACAAATCTTAGAACAGCTGTTAAATAATAACTCATCTGAAAGTTTAGTAAAATATACTCTTAGATTTACTTACTTTCATATCTCTGAATCATCAAAGGGATCCAGATATTTTTCAATTTCAAAGATTGGGAGTTTAGACATTGAATAGAATAAAACTAAATTAGCAAAAGAAAAATTTCCTTGGATGGCTGGTCGTTTTTATCCTCGTCTTTAGATAATGCCGACAACTGCTTTGATGGCTTTTTAAATAATATAATCTGGTTCATTTTTACGCTTGTGGCTAGAGGGTTCGTCAATGTGTAGGTAGGTACACAGTGTCAACGGATGGGTTCTGAGAAAAAAACATAGCCTAGCTGAGGTCGTTGACCCAAAAAAAACAGGTTTAGATATCTATCGCCATTACAACTGTGGAGTTTCATTAGGAAATTTTACTGGACCCTGTACTCTAGGTAATTATTATAATTAATTCAATATTATTATTATTGTAATGAAAAGAAATTAAATGAAATTGTTTATTCTTTAAATAGGACATCGGAATCACCTTTACACGTCATGGTATGATGGGGTCGGCAGTTCCTATCTGACTACTCTGAGAAGAAAGTCCGAAACAAACTCTGAGGTTGCACTCTCTTTTAAAGTCCAGACATAATTTTGGTCAGACCATATGAGGACCATGTAGATTAGTGTCTGAAATGGTATTTTGAGGAATTCAAATCTGTGTGGTCCTTCCACATAGATGTGAGTGGACCTGTCCAGTCAGTGCAAGTATTTGTCAGTAATCGTGGAACTCAAGTCTGACCTTAAGGAGCTCAACGACTCGACAAACAATACCAAAGAAACGACATTTGGGTAAACTGCATTAAGTACTCAAACTGCCAGACCATCATATAAACTAACTGAGAAAGATAAAAAAAATGAAAGAGAAAAAAAAATTTTCACATAATAATTTAAATAATATTTAAGTCTTCTTCTATTATATGTTTAAAATTTTAATAGGGGGCGAGCCATAACATAACTGGTGAAATGTGGGTGTGCTATAGGCATTACCTCGGCCTAGCCCTTCGGGAAATACAGACTTGATTTACGCTATGTGATGGTTAATATTACTATAATAATAATTAATTTCTTTACGATTTTTTATAATTGTAGAAAATTGGACTTCATAGTTTGTGAAAGACAGCGTTTCAAGCTGGAATAAAAGATCGGGGATTAGAACTCCCTAGCAATAATATTATCATCTGTATCGCTACCTACACAAAGTCCATAACACATAAACTCACGCCTTCTTCCCTTGGGAGTAGGCAGAAACTACAGAACGCCACCTGCTAGGATCCTTACATACTCCTTTTGCCTCATTTGAGTTCATACATGGTCATACACGCACGCCCGCCGGATGCGAGTCCTACGCACCTGATCATTCTGAAGAAAATCCCCAGTAATGTCACTATCCTTCTAGGGCGTCCCCTCCCGGTGCTTCCACTTACAAAATCCATTGCTATCTCATTAATAATCAGATTATTTATTGAAGTATTAAAAGTCAAACCGTAACAAAGGATTCTCCAATCACAAACTAACTAACAATACTCATACGTTGTTCGCTACGTTCACAACGCCGCTTACACCAAAATTGGCATCTTTATAATCTCAGTTACGTATTAATAACAGTAAGTTATACCCACATCCCGCGTTACCGGGGTCCCGGGGGAATGCATTGTTCCCGTCAACGGGATATTGTATGCAAGCCGGGAATGGAGCGTGCATTATAACAATATTTACTGCCTCTAACCCGTTAGATAATCAGCTTTACGATTCAATTGTTATTATAGCGGCCATTTTGGGAGTTTATTGCATCTAGTTAATGTACATTAGAATTGTACACAATGTGGTGGGGTTATGTAGTTCATGTTTAGTTGATTGATATTAATTGCTTTGTTGTTAGAGTTGACTGACAGCTTGACATATTTTTATTAGGGTATATTTCTTTTAGGAAATCTCGCATATATACCACATTCATACAGTACAACTTTCTGTGCAAAAACCAAAAATATTATACGAAACAAAATAGCGAGTGTCATTTTCAAAACTCATTTCAACCCACAAGCGCGGAAACACAAATATAAAAGCATCCTCAATGACTTTTAATCAAAACCAACTGTTTGAAACCGGAATCAACTGGCCGAAACTAGTTCCGAATAATATTTATCCACTATCAGTGAAACAAAAGTGAGCTAAGCAAGAAGTTTGCAATCCCGGTCGCGGCACCACTACTGAGTCGCTTCAATACAAATTCCTCCTTATTCTGATACAAATAAAGTTTAAAACATTTTGCTTAGCTATAGTTTTTTGTTTCACAGCAGCATATGAATCGCTGAGCTAATATACTGCAAAGGAAATAAAGTTTTATGTACTTTGTGAGAGGATTTAAAATTGGATGCAGTTGCTGTTGAATGCGGTGAATTTGAGGAATTTCCAGCGTCACCGGTGGAAGGGTTGAGTTCACTCATCGTAAGTTTGTGCTGTTTTTTGTCTTGAGATGTAATTTATGTTTAGTTATCGTTACATAGGATTAATCCTTGGAACGGATGCAGAAGTTTATCTGTTTACTTGATCGGATTAGGAAGTGTTTGTTTGTGGAGTTAGTGATTAGTTATCTGCACTATTGCTTAACACAATATTGTCAGAGTAGATTACTTGGTGGGTGGATTATGTTATATTATGGTTAGAAAAAGAAGAGGCCAGTGTGATTACGCCTGATACGAGTATAGTATTAGACACACTATATCAGGCGTAATCACACTGGCCTCTCATATTTCTTGTCACACGAGAAAAAACAAAAAAAAACATAAAAAACCTATCCTGGGCTATTCAAACTTTTGAAAAAGGATTTCAAAATGTAAAAAGCAGGTCACTTGAAAAACATGACTACCTTTCCAAGCCACAGCACCTTAAAAAGGACCCACCTAAAGTATTGAAAACTGAATACCTATAAATAACGTCTTTTCACGTGAACTTAGCCGACGCTGTATTGATGTAGGGGACCTCGGCCGTCTTATCTCAAAAGTGTCGCACTAACGACTTGTCACGGGTCTACGATATGTTGGATCATTAGCTACCTACTAGAATATAGTGGGTTTGTCCGGTCTGTTTGTAGGAAAAAATATTATATTATGTTACCGTACCTAACATAATATAATATTGTTAACAATTTTCAAAGTGCTTGCCCACATAGCGGGCGCTTGTCACTTTTTCGAACTGTCATTTAAAAAAAATTGGTAGCGATGTGATCGGAAAGTAATACGGTGCAAGTAAAAATGTATCTGATGGTGGTTAACTTAATTATTCTTATTTACAGATGGTGATATATAAAGAGTTATTAAATAACTTATAATTTCATACAAATAAATATATTAAATACATATTGAAGGACGAACTATGAATTTTCACTTACATAAATTGTAATCATTATGACGTGTAGTTTCAGGCATAATAAATTATATATGTAATGAAATGCAAACCTTTTGGCTTAAGTAGTACCTCTTTAAAAGAAAAAACGTAGGTACTTAATGCTCGGGCCGTAAAAAACTTTGTCATTTTGCAAAACATAGTTTTTAAAGTCAAATAGATTGCAAATTAATCGCATTACGTGACATTTTACTATCTAAATCGTCATAAATCATCTAACTGCATTAAATATTATCAGGTTTCATATAATTTACTACAATTTCAATATTATTTTATCTGATACGGGCTTAAAATGCTTCAAGTACCTTATGCGAAATGAGTATGAAATTATTCATCGTTGAACGCAATCAATTAGCATTACAATAAGAAATTAAAGTGGTTCATTCAATGAATAATGTTTTATTCATTTGTTAATATGAATTTTCGAAGCATACATTCTGCTGCATTTATCCATAAACTTTATATATATACATCTGTTCGTTCTAAATGGACATTTTGCAAAGAGCTACACAATCGTAATCACCAATAATGATAGTCAACAGTTTTCTAAAACGACTATGTTCATACATACATCAGAGACCAAAACAAAACAACTCGTTCTGCAATTCACACGAACATTTCATCACCTTTTCTTGTGGAACTGCAAAGAAAAACGAAAACAAACAGCTTTTACATTTATTTTGTTTTTATTTTTAAAGTCTTTAAGCTAAATCCTGGCGTTCAGAGCAAAAAGGCGGAGAACTCACGCAGTTTGAAGTTCTGTTCGAACTCACAATAGCGTTGAAGGAACGTTGTGAGAGTGTGGAACTTGCTCCGTAACAACTTTCTTACTATCTGGTTCGATAACAGCTGAGACAATAAGCTTTGAAATCTAAAATATTCTTTGTTCTACACAAAATGGTGGTCTTGTTTTTGTTAGCTGAGGATACAATAAAATGGATACTTACGTAGAAATTGTTATGATTTTGTTTTGGTTCGTAGAAGTTCTGGAATGTGGTAAGTATACTAAACAAGTCTTTCACTGGTGAGGTTTTCGCGATATTCAATATTTCATAAAAAGTTGCGGTTTGTGTTCACACGAGCGCGAATGTTATAGGCACGCACGCTCTACCAGAGAAATTGATTTTGGAATTGATACTTTATTCCTTTTTTATTAAATAAATTACCTACATATTCTTAATTGCCAGCCAGGCTCAGCACCCGAATAGTACATGCGTCGATCCTGAAGCGTGTAATTTATCATTGAGAATATGTATGCTATGACAAGAAGTATAAAATATGAATTCCAAAATCTATGAGGACAGCGGCGCGTGCGCAAAGCACCGTAAATTGACTGGGGTGAACAATGTTGTATTCAAAGTACAATCAGCAAAGTTTTCATTGACATGAATTCATTTGATTGTCAACAGTTTGTGTTCCATAATACTGTATCAATGTATCTCACATTACATTACGTCTTCGACGTGTACACGTTTGAGGCTGAGACCTATTATTTAAGTAATCTTGTAGATCTTAGTCCGTATTAAATTAATGTCCTCTAGACAGACTGTAAGACATCTTTAAACCAGTTTCCGTTGGCTTCCACAAGTTACACTGAATGACAAACTTAAGTTCGAACATAAGTAAGTCAAACTACTCGATTCGCGATCGGAAAACTTGACAAATTCACTCTCAAGTCACGACTCACCCACTTTAAGAAAATGTTACATTTAGCCCACAGAATTAACTGCACTAGCTTTTTAGAGAAAATATTTTTAACTTTTAAAACAAGCAGCTTATTTTGTTAGCTAAGAAAATATTGCAGGTAAAATCTAGCTTGTATGCATCTTTACACCAACATATGGTAAGACTATGATTAGAAACAACAGTTTTGGGGCTGTAAGAAAACAGAAAGCTAATTCCCGTAATTAAAAACGTTCCAAATCACGTCACAATCCCATTTCAGCTCCCGTCAAAATTTGTAAAAATAGAGGTAAATTAGATGTATTGTGAAAGATACATCTAATTTACCTCTATTTTTACAAATGTTGACGGGAGCTGATCGAGGTTAAGATTAAAATACGAAGCGTACTTCAATAATACTATGGGAATTGCGCTATTGCTATTGTTATAGTTATTTGTTTATTGCTTTGTTGTGCTTTAGTCTCACTAAGAAACATTAAGTTATATCCATGACAGTACGTCAAGAGATTTGAAAACTTAGTGCAGCTTGTATAGCAACAATCAGCAAGAAACTTCATATGAATGTATGCAGATTTAATCAGTTTCCGTAATGATATAATAAAACACTAACCAAATAATAAAGATTCTTACTTCTCTAACTATAAACCCGAGTGACGCCACGCAGCACACAGTGTGTCCTAATATCAGCATAATATATTAATGTGTTCGTGTGTAGTGGACGGTTATCGGTAGTTACCTGTAGGTCACTGAATGGGCTCCTATTATAGGGGCAAGTCTAGTTGTACGCCGTGGTGATGCTCGAAGTTTAAATGTACATACCTACTTTCATTTTTTGAATCAAACATTGAATAATTTGACGTCTCTTAACTATGAGCAAATGGTTAACTACTATTTTTACCTTGGCCAGTGGCTAAGCATTGCCATACAACGTGGCAATGCGGCCAGTCTCTTGGGCACACTACCAGTCGACAGCGATGCGGATGAATTTTTCGACGCTATGTTTTAGTTTGTATGATAATACATAATATTAGTTTTAATTTTTTATATATATTAAACACACTATTCTCTTACCTTCATTATAGCTTCATGATAGTTTTTGTAACAATTTATAAGATTTTATTCCATAACCGACAAAACGACATTGTAAATTCTTTAGAAAGGTGTATCACTGGATTTTTTGGTCAATACTTGTAAACATGTACTTTTTTGTAGGTTTGCATTATCTTCTGTAATAAAATTATGTTAGTCAGTCTGAATTATATTTATTGTTTTAAAATTCAAAGTGAAACATCCTCTGCGGCGTTGCCTCTTGAACAAAATTATAGCAAATGACAATTTATTGAGAGATACATTGAAGGATTGCGGGTTTATTAAATACGGGCCAACCATAAACTATTGATTCGACGTTTAATCCCCACCGAAATTTATTTGTAATTGTTAATGGTATTCTGTTGGTCAGCCAATAACTCCTTTAGTTTATAAAATTAAATTGTTGCCAAAAAAATATTATTATAGTAGTAAAAATCTATAACATCATTTTATTGTTCTATTCTTTGTCTTAATTACGAGGTAAGAATACAACAATAGGCAACACGTCCGATACAAAACAATATAATCGACGCGTAGCGGCGTAGGCGGCGTAGTGGTTACGACTGCTACGCCGTAGAAACCGCGTAGCAAATACATACTTATGTAATAAAAAGTTATAATACTGTTACGAGAAAGAATCTTACTACATACGTTGCCATTTTAAAACAGAAAAGAGGTTTTCTCGTTTGTAACCGTTAAGTGAATAAATACGTAACATTGTGTACAGTGAATATGCATAAAAGTCGCTTAAGTCAAATTTTAACGTGAATTCTTACCACCACCCTTTATATTATTTCTGGTATTTCAAATAGGTAATAAATTTCACAGCATCTTACCATCTATGGGCAGCTATAAAGACAGACTGACATACAGTTTCACTTTAGCTAATAATAATATATAACTTATGAGCATGTTATATCGCCACGTGTTTGAGATGACTGGCTGATTCCTTTTGAAACGTTCAATGAATGAACCGATGGTAACCCGGCTTTGCGTTTAATACGATACCTATTTAGTTTTTTATGAAATCATCGGAATAACATAGATGTTCCTTGCAACAAGCAGCAAAAGCAAACAAGAAATAAGAGGAAGCAAGAGTGATCGAAGAAGTGAGAAACTAAACAACAGTCTATGAATACTTGCGCTATTTTATTTTAGAAGCCCTCTATAATATAGATAAGTTAAACTAAAATTATTGATTTACGAATGATTATGTATTCAAACATCCAATAGTTAATTATTACACTGCTAACTAATAAAACTGAGTACCAAATTAGAATAATGAATAACAAAAAAACCGCGCATTCCTAAGGCTACATGTCAATGTGTATATGAAACTCGTATATTTTAATGATGTTACATAATAATTACCGGGAGTATTCACCCGTAATGTAACAAATCCTAGATTCCACTGTAACGGCCAGGGCTTTGCAAGTAGGCTGCACAGGTCATCTACTGCTAGGTAGTGAAAAGAGATCATTGAAACCAGCAGTATATATTAATACATTTATAAAAATAACGAAATGGGTAGAAGTAACACGGCTAGGTCGCAGGTAAAGGTTACATTACAGGCAAATATCCTGGTGAGGGAGCGCCTTTAATATGTATTATGGCTGTGTTCTGCAAAAAATTACAAAACACTTCAACATTTCAGCTAAGAAAGATACAAGTATCGTTAACAACTCTACGATCACCAATACTTCTGCGAAAAGTCTTGATTACCTCAATAATTAATCAAATGAAACAACCTTTCTGAAGTAGCCTTTTCCAAACTGCAAGTAGCCGATTCTTCAGCTAAGTTGAACTTTTCAGTATTATTTCGATCTTTCAGTTCAATAAGTTACTGAAGTTCAAGAGGCTACTGAAGTTCTTCTGCCTCACATTTTCATGGACGGCCGCCAGAGGCCACTTTGTATGAACTGTTCCTTTGTCTATGATAACGTGATTTCGTGTAGACTAGCGACCCGTCCCTGTTCCGCACAATATCGAGATTTCTGTGCTATATCTGAGAATATAGATGTATATGTTATGTATTTATCGTATATGTAAATGGTACACCGCTGACTACCTGCAGTATTGTCTCTCTTTCTCAATTTAATCCATTAAAAGGTTGTCTATAAAAGATCGCTTTTAGCGATAAGACCGCCCATTGCGTCACCCTATGTAAAATTTCTAAATTGATTTCTGTAATTTTTATGGTATACATAATAAAGAGTATTATATCTATCTAATATTTATACACAATTCTGTAAATTTTGATGAAAACCGCATCAAAATCCATTAAGTATATGTAGTTTAGAAGAATTAAGCTTTGTCACAAACAGACACGAAAAGTAACTTTAATTTATAATATATTATACAGGCTGTTTGGTAGAAGGACCAACAATATTTTTTGGGAGATTGGGGGTGTCATTTTCTTCCAAAAAATTGTTTTATTTTTCATTTTATAAATTAATTTAACAGTTTTTATTTTGCATCATCATCATTATTATCATTATCATCATCAGTTCAGCCGAAATACGTCCACTGCTGGACATAGGCCTCCCCCAAGCACCACCACTTCGACCGGTTCTGTGGCTCCCGCATCCAACGGACTCCTGCGGTCTTTACAAGGTCATCGGTCCATCTTGTGGGAGGCCTTCGAACGCTACGTCTTCCGGTCATTTTTCATACCTTAATTAGTAATGTCAATTATTGCGATTTCGCAATAATTTCATTAGCATGTGAATTCTTGAGTCTTAGCATGCTAGTTGCTATAGCTATGCTATTTGCTAATATGACGATAATTGATATTAATGAAGTATGCGAATTTTGTTAATACTTCTACTATTACCTCCTATTATTTATAGGTAGATATTAAGTTCACACTATTATCTATTTAAGTACATTAATAAGCACAAGACGAAATAATTTAATTACTGTATAACGAAATTAACGAATACGTAAACTAAACTCTCACTATCACTTGCCAAAACGTACTGAACTTTGGCACAAAACGACGCGCGCCAAGCGCGTGTCACACCAAATATTATTAAATAATCACGAATTCATTCAATCAATACACGACCTTAAGTACGAACAAATCAAAGACGATAAGGTAATAATTGCTAAACAGCAATCTTCGCAGTCGCACCACCCTGCTAAATCTGCTAATGCTAATAATTTAAATATAATAATACAATCACTAGCATTCATACAATATACAACCCTAAGTACGCGCAAATCAAAGTTATTAAGATAACAATTGCTTAACCCATTCTTCGCAAATTCGCAGAATCTGCTAATAAATTTCACTTGCGAATTCACGAGAAACGGTCAAGTGAAACCGATAGATTTAGTATTCCCGACTTCCCGTGGGTGCGACGGAGAGCGCACGCTACCGCTGCGTGCGTCGACGCTCTGACGTATGATAGCATGATAGTATGATATAATTCATTTAGCATTTCACAGAATTTCGCAACTACATTTCATTTGCTAAATGCTAAATGAGCAATCGCATGCTAACAATGAATGCGAATGCTAATTAATCCATCACTAACCTTAATACAATTTTAAGGCTTCAGAAGCATAAAAGTCATTGCCGATAACATAAAAAAATATTACAAATATTACAACTACGTACAAGAAAGTTCTGATGACATTTCGGGTAAATATTTATTATTATTTTTATCTCAATTACGTTATCGTGACAACTAAGCTAAGACACAGGATTTATGGTTGAAAACTAGCATATGACGCTCCTTATCCCTTAGAAAATGGTGTTGGTCCTTTAACCAAACACCCTGTATAAATGACGAAGAAGGTTCGTGTCTCTCGTTATCTTCAGCCCTATTTTCACCGTGGGAAAAACCGTTTGCAGTTCAGATCCAAATATAATTTACGATCAAATTAATCACACTAGCAATCCACACACTGTAGGTACACGACATAACTATACGGATCGTGCGACGGTTTCTAAACGTATTCACTGCTTGACGGCCATCGACGGCCCGGCTCAACTCCAGTCAAGCGTTATGTTGTAGACTCTTTCAAGCACCGCTGGGCGGCGCTGGCGCCCCGATTAGTCAAATTGGTGACGATTTTCCGACACACACACATATATATAATAGAAGATTGTTCATCGTCTTTACCTTGTCAGCCTTTAAACGTCTAACACTGAACGTTGACCTACAAACAACTATGAAGGCAGTAATTGCTATACCCATGGCACGCTTGCCAGACGGATTGGAATTCGCAATTTAATTTCATAAATGCTACCCACGAGTGAAATAATAGACGTGGCTTCTTTTGAAATCCCTATTCACTATATACAAACAAACACATGAATAAGCTTAAAGCATTCACTGTTTAAATTAAACCAGATCAAGATAATTCACGTGATACAAAATTCGTCAGTCGAACGGAATTCATCAAAACCTCGCCAAGTTCAAAAATACAGTTGCAACCTAAATAGGTCATTTGGCAGCCACAGACTAATTCAAATTTCAATCATCCGTATATTAAATAACTGGACTCAATCGTCTGGCGTTTCGGACGGCACGCGGTAATTTTAGTCGCTCTTCGTTAATATAGAATCAATCTAATTTGTCAATGAAAGTCAAAATCAGACGCCGATTACTCGACGGAGGTAGGTAAAATGGCGCTGGATTGAGGTGGAATAAATTGAACTAGATGGAATAGAAGTACGGAAAAGATTTTTGCAAAGGAGTATTTTGCTGCGAACGTTTTATTTTATTTATTCCATTCGGGAAAATTGCAGCTTACTTATACAGTGTTTTAACCAATATGAAGTTGAAGGTCATTTACTAGTTTCCATTGATAAACAATTAAAATAAAAACGAAAAAAAGGTCGGTACAAAATACATACGACATAAATAGTATAAAAATAAAATACTACACTATCGACTACTACAAACTAAAAATCTTTTAGAGGCAAACATTTACTTTTCCATAAATATGTTTTTCACCAACTGAGCTGAGCAGCTGAGAAAAACTTGTATTGATCTAAATCATGTTCAAGATAATTTATTACAACTTCTGCTCGCACGGATTAGAAACGAATTCTGGAATGAGGGACATAAATATGTAACAAGCTGCGTTTGCAAAACATTTTACAGTGTGTAACTAACTACTTCTAAACTGCCTTTTTTTTTTTTTTTTTGGGTGGGAAATCATCAAATGACGTCTCCCGCTCTGGGTGGAGCGGGAGGGCGTGTCAGACTCTTACTGACTAAAACCCACCCGTGTTCCTTCTCTTGCCTGTGCAATGCCAGGGGGCCACGGTATCCCTTTCGGATTTTCCCGCAACCCCGGCAGGCAATGGTCTCATTGGACCCCTTCACTCGCTGACACTCTTTGAGGCGCGCGTGGAACACTACGCGCCGTCGACCCGGGCCTGGTCCTTACCGGACGGCGAGCTACCCATTGCTCACCGTCCGCAAGCCCGCGCCTACGGTGGCCGGGAATCGGCAATTGATTCCCGACGCCCAGGGCGTCTCCTCCTGCGGCGGCTAGGGGCGTGAGGGCGCGAAATTTGCCTCTCCCTCACGCGCTCCGCCTCCTCCTTCGCGAGCATTACTGCTTCGCAGAAGGAGGTGACGGCCTCCCATGCTCTCTCGCTCCGTACCATGGCCTGGACCAGGGCCGGACGCGAGAGATCCCCGCCACCGATCGCCTCCACGAGGACACGGCGGTGCTCTGCCCAAGCCGGGCATACCTCCACCGTATGCTCCACCGTGTCCTCCGGGCGATCCACGCAGTGATGACACCCGGGCGTTTCCTCCCGCCTTATCCGAAACAGGTACCTCCCGAAACAGCCGTGTCCGGTGAGGACCTGCGTCAGGCGGAAGGTGAGGACGCCGTGGCGCCTCTCCTGCCACTCCTCAAAGAGGGGACTTATCGCCGCAATAGTGGCGTGCCCAGACTTCTAAACTGCCTAACAGCTCAGGACAATGTATAAAACCATTTGCAATTTTAAATATATAACTCAAACTCAAAGCATTTATTTAAATTAAACCATTTACAGGCACTTTTGAATTGTCAAGGGGTCAGTCAGTCAAAAAATATGAAGCTAGTTGCCCATTCCAAAGCTACAAAATATTGGTTACATCATTCATTTTGAAATTATGCATGTGAGAACAATGTAGAAAGACGTGCACGTTCGTAAAAGCGTCCGTAATAAAAAGAAAAAAATAAAGAATCATTCAAAAACTTAAAATAAATTAAAATAAGCCATTGCAGCTAAGAGATGACCAGTCCCAACTGACGGCGCCCGTTCACGAACATGACGCATGGATCAGCACCATTCAGCTCAACCATTTTAAAGGGAGCTAAATGATCCAACATACGCGCCACCACCAGCGAGACATTTGAGTGAGCATGACATACTCACAGCCGCCAGGGCACATTCAAGTTAATGAAATACTACATATTACCCAGTAAATGGTAGCTCTTTAGTACATAGTACTCACACCTGTGCTATCCAATTATATACATTGTACATGTACATAATAAATCATAACTGCAATGTCACGCGCTCATGCAGTGGTAAGATGTGAAACCTTGTACATCGCGCTATATAATTGGGAGTATATTTCCTAATTTTGTACTGCAAGAAGAACCGTTTATGATTTCCCTCAATTCTGTCTGTATAAATATTATAATTAGGGTTCCACACATATGGTGTACTCCAAATGGCTGCGGACAAAAACACGTGAAGAATTTTAAACGTTTTTACTTTCTTAAGTATCCGTACCTGAAGGGTGCCAAACGGAACCCTATTACTAAGCCTACGCTGTCCGTCTCACTCGTTTGTGTCCGTATCGCTGTCAGCATTTGATAAGCAAGACTCTTGATCCAAATACTCGTAACAATTCTTGTCCAAATCCATCACGAGAGCAAACCAAGCGAATCCGGTAGAACAACAAACACACAGTCCCCGGGGTACATTTTAGCGGCGCGGCGTCTAAATCAGTAGCAATTAATGTCAAAACGGTAATATCACTCGATACACTCCGGGCTGCTCTCAGATTTATTCATCTCTTGGGCCTCACAATCCACGTGATTTGATTTATACATCAATCGTCTCAGTTCGTGGTTTATTTAGTAGTTTTTCATACTTTCTATGTAATATGGACTGTGAGTGATGTTAATTGATTGAGTGACTTTGTAAAGATATGATGACGATGCAACTGATTGGGGACCATTATATAAGTAAAAGAAGAAAAGGCAATAATTTAAAAAGGTATCTATAATTTAAAACTCTTCTAGGTAAGAGTAGATCAGTGGTTGAGTGACGGCTCTATTTTTAACCGCCGACGGAAAAAGAGGGGTGTTATAAGTTTAACGTGTGTATCTGTGGGTCACAGGTATCAGGTATCACGTTTGAGCTCATTCAAACGGTCTCAATGAATAGGTTATTATATAGATGGTGAACAGGGTCTGGAGACGAAATAGGAAAGAGATATGAGGAAATATTTGTCGGGGGTTTAAAAAAAAAATATGTATGGTTTTTTAACAAGATTTTGGCAAAGCAGTTTAAGAATTTTAATGTAAGAATTATTTTGATTTTTCTATTGCATCAAAGAGAAAATTACTTACCTACTGTTAATTTATGGCCTTCTCGGAAACCAAGATTATTGTTAAGGTTTTAGTTCTCACAACTTCATAACACTTGCTTAGTAATGCTAGTGGTCTAGCAACACGTGTAAGACGGCCTTCAGATTCCTCGAACGCATTTCATAGTATCACGTCTTACGGTATTTTACTACGAGGACATTATATTATATTTTATTCTGCAGAAAAGAATTCAGTGCAAAATATGGCCTCCGCAGGCGCGATTTCCTAAGGGTACTGTTGAAAGAACTAACATCATGACGGTATATTGTCAAATTATCTATGAAAATATTTGAGCAAAAATCTAAATATTTTTAATAACAGAGGTGAAAGACACAACACTAGAATTAGAAATAGGGATCAATTAGTTCAACCAGGTTTCAGATTGGCTAAAGTAGACTGATCCTTCATGGGGTACTTTTCAACCGACTTCAAAAAGGAGGAGGTTATCAATTCGGTTGTATGTTTTTTTTTTTTTTTTTTGTATGTTTGTTACGCGATTACTCCGCCAATTATGAATTGATTTTGATGATTCTTTTTTTGTTTGGTAGGGCATACTTCAGAAGTGGTCCCATATAAATTTGGTCAAGATCTGATGAGGGGTTTTTGAGTTAGCTTCAATAATACGTATTTTTTCCATCTAGTATATGTGGACGATATTCTAATAGTTCCTGTCACTGTAATTTACATAGCAGGTAATGGGTATTCAAATTTTTGTGGGGGTTTTGTGTAGGTACCACAACTAAAAAGTGAAAAATAAAAACTTTTTCACAAAAAATAAAACCGACTTCCAAAATAAACACTACAAAGTGAAAAATAACTTTTATTTCGGAAGTCGGTGGCAAAAAAACGAAAATAAAACCCCAAAGACACCGACTTCCGAAACCAAAGTTATTTTTCACTTTGTAGTGTTTTTTTTGGAAGTCGGTTTTATTTTTTGTGAAAAAGTTTTTAAAATGTTATATTAAAATACCTCCTCACAACACACACACAATTGTACTGAATTAAACTAAATTTAAATCTTGAATAAAACATATTATAAGCTTGGGGATTACATCCCTGAAAAAAATGCTTGGCTCAACGCTGGGTTCTCCACAAGGGGACATAAACTAATTAAAGATATAAATGAAGATATTAAGTTCTGTTTAACTGTTTGAGTATAGTTCTCAATGGTTTTGGTGTGCTAGCTGACATATGGCTAATAATTTAAATTATGTTTTGTGCTGCGTAATGCTAATTATTTTGCAAACTATTATATAGAATAAATGTTTTCTAACTGAACAGACAGCGGTGCAGCTGGGGAGTTTGCTGCGCAACTTCTGTGGTGGTGGTGAAGGGTGGGCGTTTTGGGGACTGTCTTATGTAATATTGACGTTCGAAAAGTGCTGATTCTCAGACTTTTGAATTGTTTAGCATTCGAAAATATTGTTGGGGCTGCTGAATATTGCAAAAACTACCTCTGCATTGTATACATTCGATCTCTTTAATATTGTACCATTATATAGCACATGTGTGAGCACTATGTACCTACGATAAAGCTACAATGGCTGAGATTATATCATGCTCACTCAAATGTCTAGCTATTGGTGGCGTGTGTTGGACCATAAAGCACCCTTCAAAATGGTTGAGCTGAATGGTGCTGATCCATACGTTATATTTTCGTGAACGGACGCCGTCAGCAGGCAGTGGTCATCTCTTAGCTGCCACGGTTTTTTATATTTGTAATACGGTGGCTTTTAACGTGCACGTCTTTCTACATCGTTCTCACATGTATAATTTTAATATCAATGATGTAACAATATTTTGTAATAGTTTCTTGCCAGTTCTTCTCCTTATGAACCTACTACGCTTTGGAATGGGCAACTAGCTTCAAATTTCTGACTAACCCCTTGATAATTTAAAAGTGCCGTTGCCGGGTGCTTTGAGTTTTAAAATAGAATCGAATTTTTAAAATAGACGTAAATCCTGCTCTTTAAAGCGAAGCATCACACTGGCCTCCAGTACTCGCTTCCAGTTACTATCGTTAAGCTACTAGCCTCACCTGTTTACCTAGACGATCTCCACTCTACCGTGTCAATAAACTACGACTTGTTATGCAAAGAGTTCTTATACTTTGTACTTTGTTTTGCTTACAAAATTAGCCTTGGAGAGCTTGAAGGTAGACGGACATAATAAAGTGTGCTTTTAAGCTATCTAGTTGGTAGAACCATTTAAGTTGCTACTAGAGATACTTGCCCAAGCCAGGTCCAGAATGGTAATGTTAGCCATCATGACTGTACGTTTTTTTTTTTTTTTAATAATGAGAAGATATTTTTGAAGCAAAATAAACATTAACCAAAAAAAATTAACTAGTAAACTTCAATACTATGAGTATGACAACAATCAATATTGTAAACAATTAATATCCAATCACAACAATATTATTGAAGACTAGCATTTTAATCTATAACAGCTACTATCTCGCCGTCAACCCCCCGCAGCGCCACGGCCGCGGGCGCAACTCGCCCCGGCCGCTAACACCACAGGTAACTCGCCATTACAACTCGCTCCACGTAACCCAGCTTAATGTGGCTCATCAGGCCTGCAGCATCACTGCAAGGGTTGAACGACCGCGCGCATGCGTATAAACCACCTTTTTCGGTCTAAATAGCCAACGGGCCGTCTTAGTGCGCGTTCTAACTGCGATCAAATTTCGATCTTACTATGTAACTGAGTGGATCGTTTTGGTGGTGCGTTCACAGCGGGAGGAGGCAAGGCTCGGAGCCTCAGTGAATCGCGGACCGCCGTCGGCAGCGCGCGTGCCCTCCCGTCGCCCGGATTTTTTCCGCCCGAGAAAAGTTTTTCAAGTTTCCGTCGGACGTTTAAAGTGTTCAGTCGGAGTTTTAGGAATTAACGCTTGGTTAAAAGTGCATAAGGATTTGTGTTGAACTGTGTTTTGGAGAATATAACTGTGTTTTTCGGGAATTATGAGACGGTGAGTTTTGAGAAAAGTACTTTTAAAGGATTTATTGCAGAAATTAATTTTATTACTTTGGATATCATCATAAATTGATTGAAGATGGTTGTATAAACTTACATAACTTAAAACGGAAAACCGGCTACCTACATACTAAACTTTTCAAATAAAAAAATCTAGAATTATTTTCATATTTCAAAAAATAAAAAAAGTAAAGATTCTACCAATACATTTGACTATATAATAGGACACTAGAATCGCTGCTGGTTAAAAAGAACCGCGAACCAAAAGGATTAACAAACTTAGTTTAAAATCCGTCGCCTGTCGGGACAGTATTTAACAATAGGATAATGAAAGTTTCGTGTCAGGAAGCTAAGCCGCTTGAGCTTGAAAACTTTCGCAAACAATGCTTTATAAAATTAAATGAAAAGTTTTTAATCATATTTTCATTTTACTCTCTTGTTTGGACGAACTATTATGAGAATAGCTTAGATAGAATAGATCTTGGCAGTAACCAATCAGCAAAATGAAACAAAATTAGTTTAAACTTGTACCGGAAACTAAATAATCTAAGCTGAAAAGCTCATGGAGGGTAGTAGCAAGAAATGGTGATAATGTTTGCTGTTCCGGATCAGATTATGTATGTTTAAATTTAAACATTACCACTCTTGGAGATACCCTAGTGGTATTTTGTTTTTACTGAATAACTGGGGAGGTAAGATGTAAAATATTGCATTCGGCTGCATCCAGTTCGTTTGTAAGCCGACCCCAGCAACGTTTGGAATACGCTAAAAGCAGATGATGACTCTTGGAGTTGTTTCAATACTTCGATGAAAGTAACTGACTTTAGGTACTGTGCTGGTTCCCGACGGAAAAAGGGGCCATCTCCTTTCCATCGGTGGGTGTCTTCAAAGGCAATTTACATACATTCATCATAAACTCACGCCTTCTTCCCATGTGGAAAACAGAAACTACAGAAACAGAAGAAGAAAGAACTACAGACACTACAGAATGCCCCTGCTACGATCCTTACACATAATCCTTTTGCCTCGTTTACGTTCATACATCTGGTCATACACGCACGCCGGTTGCGAGTACTATGCACCTATCCTTTCTGAAGAACATCACCAATGAGGTCAGTATATCTCCTCCTAGCGTTTCCAGTCACGTCATCAGAAATTTAATGGTTGCTAAATTTGTGTAGTGAGCAAAGTGAGCTTCTGCTGTCACCGATCTGTTAGCCAAGTATAGTGATTATAGTAGCCAAGTATATTAAGGATTATGAAGGGGGTTTAAGAAATTTTATTACACATTCTCGGAATCTATCAATAAAGTCACTGCATTTCTTGAAGCTTTCTCCAAGATAAAAGTAAGAGTATTAAATTCTTTTCAAATATAGACATTTCTTTTATCTTTTTCATATATTATTTGATATAGTTTGTTAAGATCCTAGATCACTGTTCTTGTTATAACTAAAGTGAGATATGGATCTTGATCTACAAAGTAAATTAAAAAAACATAAAACCTTCTCCCATCACACATAAAGGCAATGCTTGTACAGTCCCTAATCTTTCCCATAATAGACTATGGTGATGTGTGTTACTATGACCTGAATGCAGATCTCCTCAATAAACTTGACCGCCTTCTAAATAACTGCATTCGATTCGTGTTCAATCTCCGTAAGTATGATCATGTGTCTGCGCATCGATTGCTTTTAAAATGGTTACCCATTCGTCAGCGCAGAGAGTTGAGGGCTCTGTTAATGTTGTATTCTATACTCGACAAACCCACTGCTCCTTCTTACCTGACTTCCCATGTTCAATACCTTTGCTCTGCCCATAGCAAAAATCTTCGTTCTACCAACAATCGTCTTCTACGATGTCCTTCTCACCGCTCTGGTTTTATTCACTCTTCTTTCTTTGTCCAGGCGGTATTTCTTTGGAATGCGCTTCCTCTGAATATCAGGATGGCAACCAGTCGGTTATCTTTCAAGTTGATGGCACGTAAACATATTCGTGAAAAGATGGCAGAATCTTTGCAGCGCTGATTTGCTGGATTTGTTTTCTCCTCTACTTATCGTTATTTCTCCTGACAAAGTTGATTCGGTTTATATGTATGTATCTATGTATGTTTTATGTATTAGTAGGTATTCATTATCACGTTATCTATCACTTATGTTGCACCTGCCATGTTTTGTCTCTGCACCACCCTAAGGTTGACTGGTAGAAAATGCCTCAGGCATTAAGTCCGCCTTTGTACAGTATTTTTTTTTACTTGTGCATAAAGTTTTAATAAATAAATAAATAAATAAAAGAGTAATTTTAATAATTAAAACAACACAGTTAAAGATAATGTATAAGTTACCATCTATAGCTAAAATCTCTAACACAATAATTGTTCACCATTTAGATACCGTTATCAACTTTGTAAGGTTGACAGGACATCGGTAATCCCTTAGGCAGGGCAAGTTGTCCATAGGGGGCAGTTACAACTTATCATCAAGAGGGCCGTCGCGACTGTAACTTTGTTAAACGATAGCATAACAACAAAACAAGGTAATAACACAAAACAAATGAATATAGTTATTATCAACTTGACGGTAACTTGTTTTATGTCAACATACTGCAATTATCTACATTATATTGTGAGGATAAAACATTTTATGAATCTCGAAAATAATGTTTCGACACTACAATAATTTAAAAAAACTCAAAACTTGAATTCATCCGTTTGTTTTTGAAACCGCATTTGCAATAATTATTATATAGGTTTTATTTATACTCCCATATTATAAAATTATTCAGAGCGTTTTTCAGATAATTAGACATTAGGTTTCTATGCTCATCGAATTCTAGGGAAAATTCGGCGTGTTTTCTATCACCTTATGTAACAGTACCTCACGCCTGTAGCCCCCAAAGAGTAAGGCAGAGGGGCACCTATTAGTACACCCACATTTCACCAGTTATGCTTAAGTCCCATGTAATAGGGGGCGAGCCTATTACCATCAACCGTGCACAAATCCAGACACCGAGCTGCTACTGAGAAATTCCAGACAGAAAACCCAATAACACACTCAAATGACACTCAAATTTCGTCAGTTACGTTTATGCCCCGTATTATAAGGGGTGAAATGTGGGAGTTCTATATGTACACCTCTGTCTAACCCTCGGGATTACAGGCGTCAGGTTAAGTTATTTCATATTTTACCGAATATTTTTATCATTACTCTCAAACTTACTCAGATTTGCGTTCCATTATATTATGCCTCAATCAAACCAACTTATAATAATCCTTGTCACCCCACGTACTATCAACAAAACAAAACAAATTCAAAATACAGTTTAATATATATAAAACAAACAATTCGGAATAGGAATTTTGCGAAGTAAGCTGTCAGCGAGCAATATGATTACATCAGTGTTCACCTGTCAAACGCACGCACGCCCAAGACAATGGAGACTGCAATATAGTTTATGATGAGTGGCAGGGGAATATAAACTGTGTATACTGTAGACAAGCGATATCAGAACTTTAATCCGAGATAAGCGAAACAGGGGGAAAGATGATAGAACAGAGATATTGTGATGCTCGTATACGACAGTGGGTCTCGCTCGAACGCGCGGAATAAACGTGATGCAAATTCAAGTGATTTTAAAATTTAAAATACTCGTTTCGCACATAATATTTACTTAGTCAAGTTAAAAACTTTGTATAAGTAATGTCTATGTTGCCAAACTTTATTGGTTTAAAAATGCTATAGAATATGTGTCGATTGTAGTTCGATTAAAAAAACGTTCCAGTTTAAATTACGTTTACGTGGCGCATTCTTGCTTGTGCCTCTGAACGTTTATTCTGTATCTAATTTTTTTGACTGACTGGCAAACCGATCGTCTTTTGGTCCTGTATTCGATCTCTGGTCAAGCGTTATTCGGTTTCCATGATGAATGTCACGGTAGTAGCCCGGTATTTGTAACAATAAGCTTGGCCCTTATAATAACATAACATCCTGTAATCCCGAGGGTTAGGCAGAAGTGTACCTATCACACCCACATTTCACCTTATAATACGGGGCATAAACCTAACTGACGAAATTTGAGTGTACTATTTGATTTTGTTAATAGGATATGGATTTCTCAGTAGCAGCCCGGAGCCTGGATTTGTGCCCGATTGATGGCATTACGCTCGCTTCCTGTTACATAGGACTTAAACAACCTAATAGGTGCCTCTCTGCCTAACTCTTCGCGGAATACAGGCGTGATCTTATGTTATGTGTATACACCTTTACTTACACTTTTGGGAAAATCAAGCATGGAGTTATGTTAAATATCTCAGACTAAAGATGGAAGAAAACATCGGACTAACAATAATTGGACTCAAATAGCCAACAGGCAAAGGGTACTCATCTATGTTAATCTCTGTATAAGATAAGTCTTTGCAAAGTCTTGTCTGTAAAGTCCGTAATGTCAATATTATTATTACGAATATATACCTCCCATTTTTTATCGGAACCGATTGACTATCGTTACACATTTCGCAGAACTCTCGAGGGTTGTGACTTTTACGACGCATGATCAGAGTGATCATAAAGTCTAGTCAAGCGCCAAGAATTTATAAGTACGAGTATCTAAAAAAAGATAGGTCCTGTCTTTTTGAAAATACTGTGTAATGTAGAAGAAAATGTTACAACTTTTTCTCGTAAAATATAAATAAAAATCACTTAACACGGACCTACAATACGTAAATTTGTTCTATGGTAATCTTACAGACGATTAAAGATACTAAATGAATACCGAAAACGTTAATCTTTAGAGAAGTTATTACTTACTCAACATTCGTATCGTTGTGACTTGAACACCTTACCATTTCGCATTTTGACAATCCATAGCAACAAGATTATTATCATTAGAATTGTGTTCTTGGGATTTTTTGAAGTTTTTTATAATGACCGTAGTTTTCCTTATCAAATAGATTAAATTTGTATCCTTCTACTCAGGTAGAGAACAGTGTATGTATTTCTCGAATAAGCCGGCAGATGAATGAAGTAGGTACATCCCACCTACATTTCACCCGTTTGGTATGTTGTAAATCCCATGTAAATGTAGATTCCAGGCTGTTTCTAAGAATTTCAACATGGAGAAACGCACTAACTCTTTGCCTGAGCAGACTAAACAACACAATTGAGAATTTATTTATTATTATTTATTTATTTATTTAAATCTCCCTTACAGCTATCATAAATACATAACATACATACATAGCTATTATAATATTGTGGGTATAAACTCAGGAAGAAGCAGCATGGCGTCACTA
Source organism: Xanthia togata (assembly GCA_963853775.1). Lineage (NCBI taxonomy): Eukaryota > Metazoa > Arthropoda > Insecta > Lepidoptera > Noctuidae > Xanthia > Xanthia togata. Next base: position 1,450,314 of record OY970797.1, on the reverse strand, counting down.
TCATCTGTCAAATGCACACTTACTCTAACAACAGTGAGTGCAAATGTGATTATATAATTTGTTAGTTGTATACAATGTTATTATCATGAAGGGTTCCGTAATTGGGACGAATGTATCTCAAGATGAAACTTAGCATTGCAGTTGAAAAACATGGTCTCCTATACATTCCAACTGCAAATGTAAGTTTGTACGTATAATATTTTCCAATTCAAATGTCATTTATTCAAACTAGGCTGAGAATCAGCACTTTTCGAACGTCATAATTACATAAGATAGTCCCCCACCACGCCCACCCTTCATCACTTCCTAGTGCTTTTGCTGGGAAGAAGAAGTGGCGCAACAAACTCCCCAGCAACACAGCTGTTTGTTCAGTTGGAAAAAAAATATCTATACAGAGTGTTAAAGTAGTTGTGTGCCATGGATTAGGGGTAGGTTCAGTATCGATAAAAGAAGCCAGAAAAAAAAGAACAAAGATTGGATTTTACTTCAGTTTTAAACGCATTGAAAGAAAATCTAGCAAGGAAGAGGGTAGCTTATTATAAAAGGTTATACCAAGCCCAACAAATGAGTTATGAACCTTATGAAGCCGGTGAAAGGGAGCACGTAGTTTATCCTTATTAAAATTTCTAGTGTTAACATTGTGAATATCACTGTTTTTAGTGTATAAATGTATATTTTTCCTAATATACATATAAGATGCTGGCGAAGATGAATAATTGTGATGCCACTGCACTGTGAGGATACCGGTATCTTTGAAAAACTCTCTCAGAGAAACTCTGGCACCTAGCTGGTAAATTGCTCAAACAGCTCGTTTTAGAAGGACAAATATATTTTGAATATCAGCAGCTTTGCCCCACAGCAGCATACCGTAGGACATAACGCTATGAAAATAACTAAAATAGACTAACCGAGCTGTATCGACGTCAGTGTATTGTCTTACTTTCCTGACGGCGAAGGCGGCCGAACTGAGCCTTCCCGCTAGGCTCGATATATGTTGGCCCCACTGAAGTTTGGCATCTACTGTTATGCCCAGAAAAACTGCAGAGTTTACAGTTTCAAGCACCTCTTTATCTAAGACGATGCTGGGTCCTAGATTTCTATATAGTCGTATATTGATAGATTTGCCATGTTATTTTAAAACCATAGACTTCTTATGGGTTTTCCTGTAATCTATGAGTATAGTACTATTTAGTTATGGTCAATTTTCACATTTTTTCTTAAATCACTATAAAACTACTTATTCTAAATTTATAAAAATAATAGTATGTTTGATACCCTCACAGTAAGCACTTTCATTTGATATGTCACACGGTATATTACGCTAAACATTTTTTTTATTATTTGCTTCCCAAAAGTGACCCCCAAATTCAAATTCACAGAAGACAAAGGTCACACTAATTCAAATGCGTACCAAATTTCTACTTAATCGGTCCATTAGATTCGGGGCAAATTGGCAGTGAGAGACGGACAGACAGACACACGAGTGCGGAACCCTAAAAATTTATCAACCTATATTCTAAAAATATAATTTCATATCACTATCCAAGCTCCACTGCATTGCAAATCTTTATTCAAAGTTCTCGATCGATCAGATAAGTCGTTTCCACGTGAATGCATAACAAAGGAGGAACTTTCCTCTCCACAATATTGGCATCATTGAATGGAGTTCTTACTTACAACACAAACTTTTACACCAACAACAATACATGTTGGTTTTTGGATGAAAATACTCCGTTTTACGTATTTATTCACGTGGTTAATACCTAAAGTATGTACCTACTTATTTGATTTCTTTATTTATCATTCTTACATCAGCTATCATTACAATTGAATTATTATAGCGATTGATATAGGTTCTTAAAGAAGCCTTATTTTCAACCGACTTCAAAAAGGACGAGGTTCTCAATTCGGTTGTGTTTTTTTTTCTATGTTTGTTACGCGATTACTCCGCTAATTATGATTATTTTTTTGTTTGGTTGGGCATACTTTAGTAGTGGTCCCATATAAATTTGGTCAAGATCTGATGAGGGGTTTTTGAGTTAGCTTCAATAATACGTATTTTTCCCACCTAGTACATGTGGATGATATTCTAATAGTTACTGTCGCTGTTAAACTGCCCGGTGGTCGCCACTTACAGGGCAAAGTAATTCGGTAACCCAGGTACCCTACGCGAGATTGCCAGTAACACCAAGGCGTTGCTGGCCTTCTTTGAGGAGCTGGGGTGCATCGAATGACTGATTTTTCCCACCGTGGAGTTGCGGAAACCGGGGTGGTTTCCGCAACTCCACTCCACGTATTACCTATTAACTATTACCTAGTTCCTGTCACTGTAATTTACATAGCAGGTAGTGGTATTCAAATTTTTGTTGGGGTTTTGTGTAGGTATCACAACTAAAAAGTGAAAAATAAAAACTTTTTCACAAAAAATAAAACCGACTTCCAAAAAAAAAACACTACAAAGTGAAAAATAACTTTGATTTCGGAAGTCAGTGGCAAAAAAACGAAAATAAAAAACCAAAGACACCGACTTCCGAAATCAAAGTTATTTTTCACTTTGTAGTGTTTTTTTTTGGAAGTCGGTTTTATTTTTGTGAAAAAGTTTTTTAGTAGCACAGTTTTCATATAAAAAATGATGTTTTGAACTATTTTATATCATCATCTGCCTAGCCTTTCCTAATTACGTTGGAAAAGGCAACTACGTTGGTTGAAAAATTTTATATATTGCAAAAAAGAAACTGCCTATTATTGCATTAAAATAAAACTCAAAAAAACCTTCGATAATATTTGCCCGTACAGTAATATAATTTTTCAAACTTCTACACTAGCAACCATAATCTTGTAGATTGAGTGTAAAACGTCGTAGACATTGCTACGCTTGCTACGAGCGCTACGAACGCTACGCTTGCTACGGCTACGAGCTACATAGGTATAAAGTTCCGAGCGCTATTGCACGTAATATTGCCCGCTCAGAGTTCTATTAACTAACTTAACAAGCTCAAGATAATTAAGTGAAGGATCATGATTAACTCCACAGCCTCTTATCCCTCTCAACAACGGTAACCAAAATGAATAATTATAATCTAAACAAAAAATACTCCCCTTTTCTTATCATCATATTGCCACCCTAAACGCAAATTGTAACTTAAGTACACAAAGATACGGTTTAAAGTCGCTTGTGGGAATTAAGATAGGAGACTTCTATACATGTCAGTTGCAGGGCCCGGGATGAACAAGACAATGGGGCTATATGAGCTGTTATTTGCATTTGATGAAATACGTACTATGAGTCTATTGCGAATTTAAACGTCATTTTGTATGATAATAATTAAAACCTTTGGAAAGGATCTAAGTTAGATTTTGAGTGAATGTTTGATTTTAAGGAATGATACCTGACAGAATGAATGGTAGACGCAAACTAAGTAAAGTTTACGTCTACACAATATCATTTTGGCAAGGCAAATTAATGAAAAATGAAAACGTTTAATATAAATTATTATCACAATGATTTTTTGCAAAACGTATGTTCAAATACTGTATAATGTGTATCGTTTAAATTATATTCACGTACAATAAGCATAATAAAAGAAATTTACATAAACATGTTAACTGCTCATTTCTCCACACTGCATGTATACTTCAAGGTAAAGACTAAGAACTTTATAAACACGTCTAGAAAACACATAAACCGTAATGTTCCGTATATAAAACAAAACACGGTAAAGTTCTTGCGAGTACGTACGAATGTGTTCGTAGGGGTAAGGCCTCGACCAGGGTGAGGAGTTCCCGCGGGTGCAAAGGCGGCCGCGGAGTATAAAACATATTAAATCGCTGATGGCGTACACAGTGTGATGGGACAGTTGCCTGTTTTCCCTAATGTCAAGTTTAACCAACGCGTATTTACCTTATGCCTAACCCAAGTAGACTTCTAAGCAACCACTCCTGCTTCACCATTCGTTTCTCAGTACGCAACTCGTAAGCTTAGAAATCTACATGTTGACATTGTCTGTGGTTTTTAAGACAAGTTCGCTGCCTGTCAATATTGTTAGAAATCTGTTACCCGTAAAAGTTGTGTAGCATTACGCATCGGCAAATCAATGTCGATGACCCTAGTGTCACTGAAAACGGTCATCGGCTAACGAACTACCGTCTATTGATTTACCCACAAAAAACGTAAACCCCCTGCTGCTCGCTAAAACTACTCGCAATGCACCGTGGCAACCTAATCGCACCAGACACCGCGCCCGCCACCGCGCCCTCCTCCGCGACCGCCACCGCGCCCGCCACCACGCACGCCACCGCAACCTCGCTTTCACCCTGGCCGAGGCGTACGAGTACAAGCCTTCCGCTAAGCTGAACACGAAAAAAATGTAACTCGTACTACACGTATTATTTTATTTCATAGTTGTCTTAACATTTTAGCTTCTTTACATTTCCCGAGAGGACGGGGAATTGTGCACAAATGTGTAGTGCATTAATGTTGTGCACATGTTAATGTAATTTTGTTATATTTAGAGCTAGGTGTGTACGATACCAATTTACTCGTCGTCTACTTCTACGTCGTACTTTTAACAATCCGTAAAAACATTTCGGCTTGTTTTAAAAGACCTCAAAATATTCTGGCAATTTCCATTTCAGTAATCGCGTAGTCTGAAAGTTCCTTGACGTGGCTGGCGGTAGGATTTGTCTGGTAGAAATCATCACGTATGGGATGATCATGCGTTATGGCTGGACCATACAAATTTCTCTCCCTCTCTGTATCTTTACATTATATACAAGTGTGTGCGTGCGGGAATCGCGTAAGGAGCTTCATTCCTCAGTGCTCGTCCACACTGAACGCGCGGTGACTGGGGCCTAAGGCGGGCGCGACCGCGGGGCCGTGCGGTGGCCACACTGACGTGCGAGCCGTTGTAGCCTTAAGACGTATTTTTGACGAGGATTTGGTATTTTACTAGATAGTCCGATCCTGAGATGATGAGATCCGGAGGTGTTGAACACAAGAGATGATGTCCATACAATAAATGAAAACAGAGATATAAATGTTGATTTTTTTAATTTGTATGAAGAATTGAAATTATACCCTACAAAATTCTTTGTATGGATGTTTATTCTGCCATATAACTGGTTTAGACTGAATTGCACTTATAAACACTTCAGTATTTACTACCATTTTACAAATAAAAATGTTTGCAGACGCTCTAACGCCGAGCGACAAGACCGAACTGGTTTGATACCCCCGCCACCCGCGCATTAGGTCGCTTGCTGACTAGCCCCGGAGTGTAGCCATAACGCGCGGATAGGAACGTTTGAAAACTACGCGCAGTAACTCGCTCATGCCCGTCGCGCTAGGCGCCCGCCTTAGCCACTTCACTATGGACGCAAGCGGCGGTTTCATATGTTTGATACTTCGCGCCCGTCGTCGCAACCGCGCTAGGCTGCCAATGTGGACGCACACTCACGGGCTTCCCTCGACTGCACACGTTTTTATTTTAAAATAATAACATAGTTGGGCCCCTCGACTGACCAAACGTTATAAATATTTACAAGTTATAAAGACCGAAATCATCCAAGACTTTGGCTGTAAGGACTAAGAGCGTTGATTGCTCCAAGACTACTGAGATAGCTCGCCATGTATAATTTAAGTGAAATTGGTAGCTGACACATCTGCGGGGACCATTATTTGGCTGCTACTCTCTAATATCCATTCAGAGTGATTCTAGCATAATTTGAGACGTAGAAGATATATTGAGATAATAATATTGATTTCTTGAAAGGGAAAATTAATTTAACTGTACTGTCAAATTACACAAAATTCCGTAACTAATTTGTTTTCTAGTACAACTATTTGTGTTCATCAATACTATATAATTGCTCTCAATAATTAATTCCTTTATTATTTTCACACCGCCTTAATCTACAGTATCAATTTATTTCAGCATAGAATAAACGAAATTGCTGCAAATATTGCCGGTAATATCAAGTTAAACAAAATTAATTAAGTTTAAATCTAAAGTGCTCAGCGGTGGGTCAATATTTGACGCCGCGTTCACGACTCAAACAAACATTGTTCCGTGCAGCGCATTATAAAATACCGTTTATTCCAAGATCATTCAGTGTTCAGGATGCTGCCGGATATTAAAATGGGATCGAATGAAGATTTCAGAGTTAGAAGTTTAGTAAAATCTTGACAAACATGTCTCTAGGTGTAGGTTATTTTCCAGAAACGTTGTATATAGAAAAAAGAAAAAAAAAATACGGATAGAAGACAATAGCGTAGATCATAATAAGTGTGATCCCTAGTTCATCCCGACCTAGCTATCGAATAAATTCAGGGATAAATGCTGTTTCTAAAATATGTAGCGTACACGTAACCGCCAACATACTATTTTACAAACAGGGTAAAACTATTGGAATATTTCATCATGTTCGCGTCGATGATCGATCAAAATTGCTTTGTTGCTGCAGCCGGGACTAAATTTTTTGTTCAAGCCGGACAGTTTAATTTAGCTGCTCGTATGTACCCACAACGTTAACAAAACCACACATTGAACGACGATTTAATTTTTAGACCCAAAAAATAACTACATACTACATAAAAAATAACAACGAGAGTTTACATACTAAATACGTGACACAAATGGCCGGTAATTCTCCTTTAAATGGCTTCCTCGATAAAATATAGATCTTTAATTCCCTCCTATAAAATTCAACAGAATAAAAAAAAGCCAACATATAATTTGATCTACTGTAGCGTCTAATAAGAAAAGTTAATTAAAAATAGTCTTCTACGTGCTCCCGATGATTATGAACGGTTCTACAAGAAACTGGGCTAAAATTAACGCTTTTATTTTAACTCAGTAGGAGTCCAATTGGACTAATTTCTTGGAATGTGTTAACAATTCAGGTATGTCGGAACAATGAGGGTAACTGGGCAAATTCATGTTCTAAATTTCGCAGAAATGAGTATTCTTTCATCAGCGCAGTTGAGAAAGGCGTCCAATCTAAATATTTATTTTAATTTCTAGAAAATCGTCATAATTCCGTCGGCTTTATAATTACTTATTTTAATTAATTAATTTAATTAATTATTTTCACTAGACAGCCACACCAGACAGACATACCGACTTTCAGGTTGTAATTTTAACTAGCTGGAAGCTCTAAATCTGTCAACCACGTCGGTTTAATCCTAGGATATTTCGCTTTGGTTATAGCCTGGTTACCTCGTTAGGCAACTAGCTTGAACTTTACTAACTGACCGACTTCTTGAGAATTCAAAAGTGCCTGTAAATGGTTTAATTAAAGCAAATGCATTGAGTTTGAGGTTACGACAAACGTGATCGTTAGTGTCACATCACATAACACGAAAAGTTTCACTTTACATATAATAAATCAGTAATCAGGGAATAAATGCGTTAAATCAAGTTTAACCTCACCAACCAACCAATTTGACCGGTTGTTATTTTTATAGTGAAACACTGTGATTATAAATATTTTTGCGAACCAAGATGATTCTAGAAATGTCAATCAATCTGCCTAGTCTTTTCTCAACTATGTTGTGGTTGGATTTCAGTCTAACCGGATGCAGCTGAATGTGCATCAGTATTTTACATGGAGTGACTGCGTATCTGACCTCCACAACCCAGTAACTGGGTAACATGATACCCCTTGGTAAGACAGACTATTTGGGCTTCTGGGTACCCGTAACGACTGAACCGACTGAATGACAGCCGAGACCAACGGCGTAACTTGCTTTTCGAGGCGATTGTAGAAATGTATCGAAGTTAAATATTTAAAAGTCAAGGATTTAATTAAAACTTTATCTCTCAAGTCCCAATCAATAAAGTAGTTATCGGCTTACAAACAAAATTTAATTAGAAAAAACCAATTAGACCCTGTTGCATGATCTCACAAAGAAATAAGCGTTACAAACTGCGTTAACGGTCCGTCAAAATCATACGTAATCATCTATATAATTGTAACGTACGTAACCGTACGATCACGGACGGGTTGTTTCAAAGCCGCACTAAATCTACTGTCGGCTGCAGGACGAAATTAGAACATCCGTTGTTACATTTCAATTAAATCTATCTCATAAATACATTAACGTGATACACTAATTTGACCACTTTGCCGAACTCAGGAAGTCTGTAAATATCCATGCTATAAAGTATAATAAAAAGGTCTTATTAATGCAAAGTTAAAAATAAATGGGGTTATTAATGTTATTGTTTAACAAATAGGTTTAATGTAATGGGAGGAGTTCGTGGCTAAATGATAACAGCCGCACGGGTTGGTCGAAGAGTAAGGTACGCTTGTTTCGTGGATGGGTGACGAACCGACACACACACATAAACATTGGGATCCCTCCGTGCCTCGGAAAGCTTGCTAAGCAATTGGTCCCGGCTGTCATGCGAAGATCTTTGACAACTAAAAGAAAAGAAAGAAAATACGTTTATTTGCGGTACATATGACGCAAACAAAGGAACAAAACACTAAAAAACAATCTTGGGGGAAAATATGCGTCACATCCACGCAAAACGGCCATCTCTCAGCATCCATCAGCACCTGTAACAACCGTCAAAGATCTACGAATCTGACCTACACTTTTGGGGTACCTAGTCACTAGCCCAAAAGTCTGCTAACCAGGCTTAGCAAGGGTATCGTGCTCCCCAGTAACCGGACTGTGGAGGTCAGATAAGCAGACGTTCCAAGAAAAATGAAGATTCACGGGATATCATTATCGCGCTCACGTTAATTCGGTACGGTTGATAGCACGCTCAAATCGATTACGGCGTAACTCGGAACGCAGCCATTGATAGCGGCGGTTATGAAATAGCCAATTTTTAACAAAGAGCACAACATCGTTTCCTGTTTGAAGACTTTAAGTTAGTGCTATGTACACACAGTGTTGGGAAAAAACTAGGTAGATTTATATTATTATAATACACAGGCTACAGCTGACACCCACCCCTACAGTCATGGGTTATCTTATACATAATATATGGCCAAAATAATATAATCAGAGAAATTGTTTGATAGGTCGTGTTGTTTCAGTAAATATTTGGAATATTCCATGATTTTACACTATTTTGATTTCATTCACTAACATTTTACACCAAAAACAAAATAATAAACTGGCATGTCAGTTGCACACTTCCCAAAAATCTAGGATTAACTTGCAAACAACCAGTAACAATAACAATAATAACGGCTCTTCATATTCTCGCAAATGATAGACCAAACCAAACCTGCAAAACAACAACAATGTTTCGAAAACTGCAACGAAATATTTAGACAGCAATTACGTCTAACACAGTGCCGACATAACAACGAAAAAAGTTGGCAACAATTCATTGGGACTGCTGCAGTAACGTAACGCGAGGCCTTTTCAATAAAATAAAACTACCCGGTTTGTAGGAGGGTTGACCCGACATTTTCAATACAGGAGAATGTCCCCTGGGTCCGCGCCAGGGGACCGGCCCTATTTGGGCACAAAGCGGGGGAATTTGCGCGACACGCTCGCACGGGACCCAAGGCCTAACACTTTTCAGGAGTACCGTGATTTTTCCACTGTTTAGATAAAAACATGTTGTTAGTTATACGATTGTTTGGTACCTGTCTGATTTCTGATTGGATAGTTTGTTGTTGCTTGTTTCGTTCTTTTTCGTTTTGATATTGGCCCTTATTCATTCGTTTATGGACTCATACGGTTGATATAAGGTTCTCGCTACTTTGTTTACCATTATACATAATTATAATGGCCCTTCAGTTCGTGTTATAGTGAATAAATATCTACGTAAATGTCTCCTGTCTGTAATCGTGTAGCAGTTATACCACTTTCCCTCATTTATGGGCAGTAAAATTATGATGATATCAATAATACTTGTAATACTAGATTATTATTTTATAGCTTTTGCCCGCGGCTTTGCCCGCGTAAATGTCGCAAATTATCTCACGGGAACGTAATACCGGGATTACATACCTAATAACCGAGGAAAAGGTCATTGGCTCTTACCGCTGCGCTTATAATATGTAATGTAATAATAATAATTCCACCACCGTATCTCTACGTTGATGTCGTGGTGGCTCCAAACTCTACCGTTTTCTTTGCCGGAACAGGTCTGGGATGAGGACCCAGAGCAAGAGAGATACAGAACCCGCAGGGCAGCATGTGGCGAGCTGTTGGGCAGTAGTGACCCCACGGACTGGGACATTATGCCAACACGCCCGTCATCATCTATCTCCCGGGAGAAATCTTGTTCCTCATCTCTGGCTTGCCTTTATTGGCCGGCTGGAGTGGAGATGCGCAAGAGAAAACGTGTTTGGAGGAAGGAAGTATTCCAGTAAGTGCTCGTAAGGATCTTGTCCATCTTCCGGGCCCTGGGATTGTTCTGAAAGCCGTGGAATACCTCTCCACTCCTCAAGCACCTCAGGACATGTTGCCCCCTTTTCGCTACGTCACTATGTGCTAGTGACAGTTTGCGGGGGCCCATTATTGAGTGTGCTAGTCACCCCCTGCCATTTTATCTGTATATACAGCATTGATCAGGCACTTACATAGCACGGAGGCCTTTCATAGTTTCAGGTCACCGTTCAACTTTAGCCACCCAAACCCGTAGTCTAATATCTTTGTTTCTATATCCTGCAATAGTCATACACCAACTGGGGGTTATCTTGTGTGAACTTGCATAGTACATACATGGATAATCATTGGTTGGTGCCTCATTTAATTAAAAACGTCGGGCATCTGCGAGTTGACTTCTGCTCCTCGTACGCCTTCCAAAAGGACTAGGATCCAAGATCCCGAAATTTGTTCAAAAATAAATAATAATAATATTCCACAAAACACTTTCATGTAGGTCGAGTTCCTACAGAAGGTGTAATTAGTATTCAGTCCCTATTCATACAGATCCGTTTCCATAGAAACAGAGTTATATACGTCTACTTATTCACTTTCCAGTTTCTTTCCTCGAAAGATATAAATAGCACTTATCTTTGCGCCCGAGTGAGCAGAACTCGAGGCTGCATCACTTAATGCAACAGTTTTACTCAAACTCACATTTTAACATCCGAGATGAATAAGAAATGAAGTCTTGGATTCTAAATAATCGGTATCAGTAAAGACAAAGGCAAAGGAGTAAAGATGTCCAGAATATTATATTTCATTTAGAGCCACTGTTTACTTAATTTATTTATCCGTTTTCTTCGTTTCTGTTAGGCCTCTGCCTCGAATTTTGCGGGCAGCGGGGCGGCGGCGGCGGCGGCGCGGGCGCGGTCACCGCTTGACTGGAGTGCACCGCTCGTTGCCCGCCCCCGCGCCGCTGTTTTCAAGAACCGGTCCATTTGATTTTACGCATAAGATCCTGCCGCTCCCGCGCCGCCGCCGCCGCCGCCCCGCTGCCCGCAAAATTCGAGGCAGAGGCCTTATCGGCACCACGCTCAATACATGAACAACTCTTAAATTTTACAAATACCTTGGAAAAATCATCTAATTAAGAACACTATCTTTCCACTTCGTCATAGTTGCGTAGGTATTTATGTTGTATTTTATTTATTTTAGAAGTATGTATGATTGTATGATTGTGTGTATTGTTCGTAAGTAAATTGTCATATAATTTGTTTTATTTTATTGAATGAATTGTTTTGATTTTATGTATTTTACTTTCTCTCTACTCTTACACACGGTGTCTATATCTATATCTTTTTATATCATCTCTTTTTACCCTCTGTCCTATCGCAGGTATGCTGGAAGAGATTTTTTTAGAAATAAGTATCACCTTTGTACGTATTTTTCTGTTCCTATCATCTTGTGTGTTTATTTATGTGTGTACATAAATCGTCAACGTCAACGTCTCATTCGATAGAACCGGAGTGAGTTGATGAGTTACGGACCAAAAAATTACGCCGTTTCTCGGCGTTTTTGGTCTTCGGTCAAATTATGGGGTATCCGTCTAGTACATAGCTTCCTGACGCTTAAATGCTCATGTAATATTTTTTGCACCGGACTCATTCATACCAATGCCTAAGTTTGCCTTAATCTGTTGGTAGTTCGAAGCTTATATCATGTGCCGCACAGTACCTAGGTACCTAGTGATGTTATCGACAGTTGTCGCCGTTGCAGGACGTCCCTCACGCAGGTCATCAGTTAGATTCCTACGGCCACGCTTAAACTCATTGAACCAATTGTGAACAGTGGCACGTTATGGGGCTTCATTATGAAATGCTAATCGAAGTCTATCATAACTTTGTTGTTGACTAAGACTACAACGAAAGTCGTAATAAATCATAGAGCGAACATTTTATCGCGTTGAATTAATTTTGACACGTTACGGCCCTTTCCCGTCCTTACAACCGTCCATTTGTGCAAGAACGGTTTTTTACTCGATCCCGCAAAAATCATTGGTGTGTTCACACACAGCAGTTTGCATCCTGTTTTTTACGATAGAGCAACGAGCGGTTATTAGATTAGTCTTATAAGAAAATTCAGACCTGATGGACGTATGCAGTATAAACGGTATGCAGGAAGTGGGAACACTTCCATTAAACTATACGTGTAATTAAACTGAATCCTGTTTTTACTGGACGTGCCTGGATCCAGTTTGTAGTGGCAAAACCTAATGCCAAATTCGAACGGATAGGTTTTTTGCAGGATACTCGTGTGACTGCTAGTATTGAACCCAGTACATTACTAAACGAGATCCTGCAAAAAATCTACATGCAAAAAACGGGATATTGCCGTGGGAAAGGGGCGTTACACTAAATTGCCGCCAATATATAAATGAAAAATTAATACAATACCATCAGGTTACCAAAATGTTCTAAATTTGTAATGTTTTTTTTTCTTTCTACTTGTGTGCCTTTTAGTCTGTGCCAAATAAATGTATTTTCTTTCTTTCTTTAAATTCGAAATTTAAATTAATTTTCATTGGAGTTGTTTCTAACCAGTCAGTCCTAAAAACTTTTTGTATTAGCTTTGTACCCTATAACTACTATTATTGTTTTCAGTTTTTTATGAGAGTTGTCATATTTAGATTCAAAGAGCGTTCAGCACTAGCGTAGTCTCGAGACGGAATAATGACTCTATTGAGCGTCTACTGGTGCAGGACAGAGTAGAGAGACGCCGATGATGTGGACCGATCAAATTAAACCCGCGGTTGGAGGCCCTGTTAATGAATTGGACACAATTTATCGTGACCACGACCACTATGTCAAGAGCAAATTGAAGAAGAAAAAGTCATATTCAGGAAGACACATTTAATGTTGTCTTTTAAGTACTTGTGTAGTTAAAAGACAACATTGTTGCTATGTACATTATATCGGAAACCACACTACAAAACAATAAATTACAAAAGCCAAATAAACCAGAACAAAACAGATCCAAAATACCAAAGTATGAAACGTGTATACCCCGGCTAAACCCCAATGGCGTTAAGTGTAGCAGCGAATGTAGGAGTAACACAACTTGGCTAACTAGAAAACTTTGACTCTTGTAATCCCCAGACCTGTATTGAAACATTAAAATTTTCAGCGCGGCAAACATTTCTCAGTTGCTTAATTAACCAACAAAATTAGTTATTGTTATGAAAAAGTAACAAAAGGGGGAAACTTCGCAACTCTCAAGCCAGTGGAGTGTGGAGTGGATCGAATGTGGTGCGGGGGATAAGACCATGGCGGATTTTAATTTGATTGTCGCACATTATTAAGATGATAATTATCTCTGAGTTTAAATTGAACTTAAACTTAAAAATAATTATAGGAGCCAAATTCAAAATATATAATTCACAAAATCTTAAATGGGCTCTTTTGAAACGTCAGAAGCTAGGTGCATAGGAATGTTGACAAAAAATATTTTATTTTTGTCCGTCAGGTAGATTATTAAAACATATTGGAGACGTATATTTTCTTTTTTTACGTAATCAAAAGATTACAGCAAAACATTGAGTTAAAATGTGGCGTGTCGTCACTCCCCGGTAGATTTTATACTGACTAGTGACCAAGCGAGCCTCCTCTCCCCAACTTTAACGCGTTATATCTAAACCATTTTTATAATATGATAAAGCAAAAAATACGTGTCTAATATTTTTTAATTATCTGACTGACGGATTAAATAGCTTTTTTTCCCCAGTCAACATCCCTAATCAAGAAACTCCACGGATTGAAATAATAAGTTTCTACCGTAAAGGCACATAGTGAAAAATGGGAGAAAAGCCCCGGATGTGATACAGAGATGTTGGAGAGTCAGCAATGTTGGAAGCAGGACTAATTGCACAGGCTACCCCGGACGTATGAAGAATCGTTACTCGTGGAGAGGCTTTCAGTACGCCTTTTTAAAGTTAGTTAACAATACAATGAACAGTTCTTTTGGTTGTTTTCTGTTAGTCTTAAGTAGGTATATCTCGGAATGCCTGGTGAGATAATAATTATTTGCATGAAACGTCATAACATTTTTTTTCTGTTTTCTTGTTCTTAATACTAAGTTCCGAATTATTGCAAATTTGTGTTATTCTATTAGTTTGCGGCTAGTTTCTTTTTATCCGTACTAAGATAACGGGTTCCGGATCCTATGATAAGCTTATTTCATTTGAACCCTAACCCGTAGGGAAATCAGGGATTTACTGTTTTGTGGATTTGATAAGGGTGTAGTTTTAATGCTCCTTAGTATAAAAAGAAATATTTTTCTTCCATATTACCTGCGTTCTTTAAAGACGTCATAATATAGTTTTTCGTTTTATGATTGTGTTGCACATTGCACAGACAGATCTATTAAGGGGAAGGTAGTTCATGAAAGGGCAGTGGATGCTTTAGGCATTGTTTCTTTATGCAATTTCCTTCTTTTCTTTTTACATTATTTCCCATTGAAATTATATTTTCTTTTTCAAGAAAGTGTTATCCTGGAAACTTATTCTTGCAAAGTTGAAAAAGCAAATCGAGTTATCAAGGTTTACTCTAAAATTCATCTCCTTTTCACACTAACTCGTAGTTTAAGCTTAAACAAGTCCTAAATGATCACCGTGCCAACTTTTTAAGTAACCCCACTAGCACAGAGCGTAAATTATTAATAGCCTCCTAAAAATGACTACGCTACATCGCCTCCCTTACGCCATCTTGTAAGGAAATTACACTGGAACCGGGAGAACTTCTTTTAATTTATTCAACTCACACAATATCCGACTTTAATATCTTCGTATTATGGACGAGAGTCGCACCAAACTAGGACGAGAAGTTGATTCTGATTTATAACCGGTTCAACTATCTCAGTGTTTGTCTTTAGCCAATTTGAATAAAACACTGTTCGAGTTACGTGAGGTTTAAATATGATTGTATATTAATGAGATGTGGAATTCAGGATCATTAATGTGTCTGAATAGATTAGCAAATGAATTAGATTCTGGAGCAGGCAACGCAGCGTTTGCAAAATTCTGCGTTATTTGAAGATACGTTTGTCTATGATGGATTGGAATGTCTGACAAACTGAGTTTGTGTTTTTTCTTTATTATTTCCTGTACAAATTAGTGGTTCTGTCGTCTATGACAATCGTAAGGATCATTTGAAGGGATATGTTCAATAGTAACCATTATGAGCTACTGCTAATGTATAATTTGTTTAGATTATTGTACCAGTCGTGAGTTTGAATCCTGTCAGTCTGTTACACAATTAACGTAAACCTGTAGTATCTACTAGTATTGAGCATTCCACATTATTAAATTCCATACAGACGGCTCTCACACGACGCCGCGCACACACGCGGCAGGCGGTGGAGCGGATTTCACGTCGCATTGGCTTATACGTAATCCATTGATGCCTAACACACGTACTCACATCGCCCGACCGGACGGAGGAGCGGCGCTTGCGCCGCTTCCTCTCTGCGTGGGACACCGTGCAGTAGGGCGGCACTTGGCACACGAGACACCTCATTACAACTTGCATTACTGTGGTGGGAAAAGGGTGTGTAGCACTTTTTTGAACGCGGGCAGGTGCGCTCACCGCCTCTCCGCGCGGCGCACCCCAAGAAGCCCATCCACGCGGACAGGCATGCTCACCGCCTCTCCGCGCGGTGCACCGCAAGAAGCCCATACGCGCGGACAGGCATGCTCACCGCCTCCCCGCGCGGCGCACCGCAAGAAGCCCATACGCGCGGACAGGCATGCTCACCGCCTCCCCGCGTGGCGCACTGCAAGAAGCCCATACGCGCGGATAGGCATGCTCACCGCCTCCCCGCGCGGCGCACCGCAAGAAGCCCATAACCGCGGACAGGCATGCTCACCGCCTCCCCGCGCGGCGCACCGCAAGAAGCCCATACGCGCGGACAGGCATGCTCACCGCCTCCCCGCGCGGCGCACCGCAAGAAGCCCATACGCGCGGACAGGCATGCTCACCGCCTCCCCGCGCGGCGCACCGCAAGAAGCCCATACGCGCGGACAGGCATGCTCACCGCCTCCCCGCGCGGCGCACCGCAAGAAGCCCATACGCGTGGACAGGCATGCTCACCGCCTCCCCGCGCGGCGCACCGCAAGAAGCCCATACGCGCGGACAGGCATGCTCACCGCCTCCCCGCGCGGCGCACCGCAAGAAGCCCATACGCGCGGACAGGCATGCTCACCGCCTCCCCGCGCGGTGCACCGCAAGAAGCCCATACGCGCGGACAGGCATACTCACCGCCTCCCTGCGCGGCGCACCGCTAGAACCCCATACGCGCGGACAAGTAGGCTCACCGCCTCTCCACGTGGCGTACTGCCACAAAATTCGCTTCGCCGCCTCCACGCTCCACGGCGGTGACCGGCGTCGTGTGAAAATCTCCTTTCCAAAAAAAAAAAACTTTCAAAGCTAATAATTCAGATAATAAAACAAATAAACCTTCTCAGTTTCAATATTTATATTCCATCTTTTATTACGGACTTTTTTTAAGTTTAAAAGAACAATTATCTCCCACACAAGTTTTTAAAGGTCAAGTATGGAAAGTATCATGACTTGTCCCCAATTTTACATAAACTTCGTTATCCGATTCTTCAATACTCCTACGCAGTTTGGACGTCGCAATTCCTTAAAGATAAAGATGTTTTATTTTGCAAATACAGGTACAAGTCATGGTGGTACATAATATAAATACAGAAACACCTTCCCCTACGAGTGGCGTATTTCTGAAAGAGAGATATTGGTGATAAGGTATACTCGTAACTAGCAACTGTTGATGATAATCACAGTTTTAGTTTTAAGTGCAGAAAAAATATAAGTAATGGCCGCTACTTTTTTTTTGGTTGGGAAATCATCAAATGACTTTTCCCGCTCTGGGTGGAGCGGGAGGGCGTGTCAGACTCTTACTGACTAAAACCCACCCGTGTTCCTTCTGTTGCCTGTGCAATGCCAGGGGGCCACGGTATCCCTTTCGGACTTTCCCGCAACCCCGGCAGGCAATGGTCTCATCGGACCCCTTCACTTGCTGACATCTCTTTGAGGCGCGCGTGGAACACAACGCGCCGTCGACCCGGGCTTGGTCCTTACCGGATGGCGAGCTACCCATTGCTCACCGTCCGCAAGCCCGCACCTACGGTGGTCGGGAATCGGCATTAGATTCCCGACGCCCAGGGCGTCTCCTCCTGCGGCGGCTAGGGGCGTGAGGGCGCGAAATTTGCCTCTCCCTCACGCGCTCCACCTCCTCCATCGCGAGCCTCCCATGCCCTCTCGCTCCGTACCATGGCCTGGACCAGGGCCGGACGTGAGAGAACCCCGCCACCGATCGCCTCCACGAGGACACGGCGGTGCTCTGCCCAAGTCTATACCTCCACCGTATGCTCCACCGTGTTCTCCGGGCGATCCACGCAGTGATGACACCCGGGCGTTTCTTCCCGCCTTATCCGAAACAGGTACCAGCCACTCCTCAAAGAGGGGACTTATCGCTGCAATAGTGGCGTGCCCAAATGGCCGCTACTTGAAGTTGTCTTTTTTGACCGAGAGCGAGCGAAACGAGTGAAGCGTCTCTGCTTCAAGTCTTGGAAAATTTTCTTTGATGTATCAGTTTGTACTCCTTCTGCAGGTCGTATTTTACAACCGAATTGGACAAAACTTGGTATACATACAGGTTTTATGACTGTTGGGGTTGTAATGCCCAACAGTGAAAATGTTATGTTAATTTTGTGTAGGTATTGGGATATTATGTTGAACGAGTAAACAACCGATTGGTATAAAGGTTTTATTGCTACTAAAAATAACTTGTTGTAAAGCTTGTACAATTAATGTTGGATTTAAACAAACTGTAACGTTTCACTGTAAGTAGGACAAGTTAGTTGCATGTACAGCGTAGCTCGTATATACAACGACTTTATAGAATTTTTTCGTCGTCGGGGATTTTTGATTTGAGGGGGTACTTCCACCAAAAAGGAGCAAAAAGAGGTCTACTAAATGTCTCCGCCTTATGAGATCCAATTTCGTTTGTTTTTTTAATTTTTTTTATTTGAAAGGTAGAAACTGTAAATGGTTTAATTGTAAATGCTTTGAGTTTTAGTTTGAAACTTTAAATTGGTCTCATAAAAAATTGGTGAAGATCTGATGAGGGTCTTTGACGTGATGACCTATTTTGGCCATCACGCCAAAGACCCTCATCAAAATGCAATAAATGGCTCACTTTTAGATTTAATTACTAGGAAGGATTGATGAAGCCTCTGGGACAATCTTCTCATCCCAAAACGAGAATTATGAAAATAATTTTCAGCATTCTCTAAAACGAGGCTTTAGAATCAATATTAACGTTAGTTTTACAATGGTCCCTAGATGGCGCTACTGTGCACCGCTAGATCGCGCTGTCGTGGTCGCTCGCCAAATGGTTAGGTTCAATCGAACATTTTAGTAACCTACAGCCGCAGTCGAGTTTTTTTTAAGTTGAACAGGAATATTATTTATAGGATTATAGGAAAAAATACTGACATGGTTATTTTCACTACTAAAGTTATTTGAGTTGTTTTTATCCCGTTTTAAATAACTTTAAACTTTTTTGCAACAATTAATATGTGGTATATTAATTGTTGCAAAAAAGTTTGTGCTCGCGAGGTCTAATGTTCGCTAAACTGCTAGTATTCAATATTACAACCACCAGTAAAACAAAACAAATTAAAATCTCTCTAAAATATACCTATTTTGTAAACTATCTAAATTTTAACATCTAAAAACAAAATCAATGCCGGGGCTGTCAAAGTATAAACGTCTTAAAATTTTAAGATAATCATATTTTTGCCCCACTACCCTCAATAAGTTCAAATAAAATTACCACCTCAGTACTAACCTACTCAATTAATCTGCCTAGCCTTTTCCCAACTATATTGGGGTCGGCTTCCAGTCTAACCGGATGCAGCTGAATACCAGTATTTTACATGAAACGACTGCCTATCTGACCTCCACAACCCAGTAATTGGGTAATACGATACCCCTTGGTAAGACTGGTTGTCAGACTTTCGGATTTCTGACGACCCGTAACGACTGTCAAAGATCCACGAACGACAGCCGGGACCAACGGCTTAACGTGCTTTCCGAGGCACGGAGGAGTCTTGGTATGTAAAGATGGTCACCCATCCACAGACCAACCCCGGCAAGCGTAGCTTAACCTGATGGATCGACCCGTGCGGCAGTTATTACTTAGCCACGAGCTCCTCTCACAAACTTAAAATCTCTCAACCACGAGCCAATACTAACACAAAGTTGCCTTCTCTTATTTTTTACTCCACCACTACATACCCCACGTCCACTAATTCAAATCTTCATACGTGGTACATTCATAAGCCCTTGTTAGCAACGCCTCGGGTCGACTTATTAGCAGACGAGCTGCCTTGATTAAACTCCGAGCACACTTGAATTTTACCTGACGTTATTACATATGGGTGTAGTATATGTGTATGTTGAGATGTTTTTGTATAATTTATGGAAGGGAAGTGGAAGGTTTTGAGTGACCTGGGTTTTAGTTTAATAAATAAACACGTTACGCTCTGAAAGTGGGTTTACCCAATCTTTGTGTATAAATGTAATAAGATTTTTTTTTATTGATAAGATTGTTTTGTATTAGGTTTACTTATAAATTTACTGTCCTTCAATCTTGATTCGGAACAAAATAATAAAATAGGTGTTTTAAAGACTTTACTAAAATAATAAAGAATAATGTAGAAAACAAATTCAGAGCTCAAAAACAATATGATCCAATGAAAGTAGAGTTGGTATAACAAAGTTAATCGATTTTCCTTTTTAAACTAAATTTCCGATTCTGAAATATGATGCACCATTCTCTTTATTTCCCAAAACTCTCTCCTACAAAAATAATCAGGCAAGATACACCAAAAAAATACAATGATCATTTCAATTCACCTTTCAACAACAGAAATTCCAAGAAACCTTAAAAAAGTTATATTAAACGCCGAACACAGAACCGAGGGTGGTTGTAAGCGCGCCATTATTTTGCTTTTCGACAATTACGCGCGGCTGCAAATAAAGACGTTTGGAGAGCAATATTCACAGGGAAAAGGGAAAGGAAGAAAAAATTATCATCACCTCATCCCTTACGACAGATGTGAATTTGAAGCGTGCATGGGGTGCAATGTAAGCAATATCTTGTGTGAGAAATGGGAGCAATTGTTTTGTATGTTCCGTTTTGGTAATTTGATGACACTTCCTGTAAAAACTGAAAATTGGATTTTTTACTTTTTAACATTCACAATCTAGGAAAAATGTTACCTACTTACTTTTGATGTAGCAATAAATTGCAATTGTATTGTCAAGCAATAGGATTAAAAAAATCTGGAAGAAACGGTTATCGTCCAAGTTATTTAAAAGATATATTCCAGCTTGTACCGTTCGCAGCTAAGAAACAGTCGTTTTTCCACGATCAATCACGTACCTAGCCAGGTGTTTATAACGAGAATACTTGTGCACTGAATCTTGCCTCTTGGCGCCTCCAACAGAACTTCAGACGTCCCTGTGTTACCCAAATAAAAAAGTGAGTTGAGAGTAATTTTTTTCTACAAGCTTTACACATAGTGGTAATAAAACCGCTCCACGGCGCTCGCGCTCGCCTATATTTCATTTTACCCGTCTCTCCCTCTTTTTCGGGGCCGCAGTGGGTACTGTCTGTGACACCGAGAATGAAACTTTAAATGCTGCTCGGAAATAATGTGGATTACGTGCGCCGGTGTGTCCCATGTTTTTTGTTCTGACAAAAGTTTTATTAAAATATGTATCAGTCAGTGTCTCTTGGCATGAAAGAATAATACAGTTGAAAAGTAATTGTCTTGGCAATTTCGAAGATAAAGTTGTGGAATGTGTTTCTAAGTCGTAGAAGCTACGATTTTATTTACTACGTATTAGGATCATATTGTGTTTGTACGCTCGCCATTTAAGTTTAAATCGTAAATAACTACAATATTTTATAATGATAACAATCAATAACAAAAGAAAGGCAAAAGAAAATAAATTACCAATTAATAAATAAATTTTATAGCTGGTTTCCGATGCACGCCACGCACGCGCACCAGCCCACACGACGCACCATGGGAAGGGTAACGTGCGTGGTAGCGCAGACGCATCCGTGGCGGTACGCCCGATCCACGGCGAGTTACCGACTCACCGTGGAACTACAAAGGTGCGCGAACTATGCTCGGTTCCTATAAAACAAAAACGACTCGTTTTGCCTACCGTAACCTCTGTACCTAATGGTAGCTTTTTATGCCCAACTTGGTATATAAATAGATTCTTACGAAAATTTTTAGACATTGGCGTTTTTGGATTTTTATGGTTTGAATATTTGATTACAAATTATTCGATTGAGATTTCTGGCGCAGCTCTGGCGCCTTCGGCTTGCAGTTTCGATTGTCTCTAGCAATATTATAATATAACTCAGTTGTAAGTGCAATGTCGATCAAAACTATCCAAACAAACAAATACAGGACAATTTTATTAATGATCCTCGGCAAACTTCGTGTTTCGTCAGTCATCAGTTGTCC
The DNA here is from genome assembly GCA_963853775.1 of Xanthia togata. Classification (NCBI taxonomy): domain Eukaryota; kingdom Metazoa; phylum Arthropoda; class Insecta; order Lepidoptera; family Noctuidae; genus Xanthia; species Xanthia togata. Next base: position 1,428,343 of record OY970797.1, on the reverse strand, counting down.
TTTGCACTTGGTGCAGACCGGACGCTCTCAATCGACTTGGAAGTATGAGTAGTTGAGACTCCTTTAACTTAATGTAATTTATTTAAAAATGAGAGGAAAGCTGTTTGACATTAAGAAAATAGTTGTACTGTACTTACTTACGCATATCTACGCTTGCCGTGGTTTTGTGAAATCGGTTTGTCTAGTTCGGAGTATCGATACGATACGATTTGAATGCAATCAGATTTTAGATACGTTTCGATATATGCATAGCTGCTTCCATATGGGAAGGTTTACTATACAAAGCTATGATAGAGGTATTTGCTTAATTTTGTCATTTCGTCAAAACAACCGAAAAAGTAATAAGTACTGTTTGTTTTTATTATGACTTTACGTAACAACAGGCAAAATTAAACAATGCAGTTCCTTTTGATAATGTGCCAAAGTATTTTCTACTTTAATTCACTGACAAATAAAGATTGATTTTAAACAACGTATTGTGCCGGAGAGCTATTAATGGACGAGCGAACGATGCGATCTGTAGTATTCCGAAGCAAGCTAAACGAACCATTCGGTCGGTGACTTCGGTGTCACGCTCAGTGAAACGTCTGCCGAGACCTTAGTCTACGTGCGTCCACAATATCTTGCACCGTGGGAAGAGCCTTTGTGCACGGTGTCTGGTCGTCAGTCGTGCAGGATTGTGCTCGTGCGTGTGAAATATCTTGCACCGTGGGAAGAGCCTTTGTGCACGGTGTCTGGTCGTCAGTCGTGCAGGATTGTGCTCGTGCGTGTGAAATATCGCGCACCGTGGGAAGAGCCTTTGTGCACGGTGCCTGGTCGTCAGCCGTGCAGGAAGCCGCTTTAACAATAAAACATACCTCCTTACTAATAAACGTTGTATAGCGTCTGTGTAGTTACAACACGCTTTGTCTTCTTCTTTCGAACGTCAAATTACTGACGACTGAATGAGAGAAAACGGTGTGTAACTATTCACCTGATATAATACGTTTATTAGTAAGGAAGGTACAGTTTAAATAGTTGGTAATTATTACCTAGTACCGAGATCTTGACGTTTCTTACCTCCTTACTAATAAACGTTGTATAGCGTCTGTGTAGTTACACAACGCTTTGTCTTCTTCTTTCGAAAGTCAAATTACTGACGACTGAAAGAGAGAAAACGGTGTGTAACTATTCACCTGATATAATACGTTTATTAGTAAGGCAGTTAATGTTTTCCCTCCTTGTTATATTTTTCCAGTTAACTATAATAACTATGAAATTCTCGGCGAGATGAAGATCCTTAGCGTTTCGTACTTGGAAATGGCTCGCCTATTACAGAAATTCCCAGAAAGAAATATTCAAGTACGTTTAAAAGATATTTTGCTGCTAAAATTCTAATGCTGATATTAATTCTTGAAAATTAAGGTTTACTTAGGATTAGTTCAGATAAAGTAGTGAGACTGGTGAGCTGAAAATATAGTTCATAAATAATAGGGAGTTATCAATAAGCATATTTTTATCATTTATTACTAGATGACATTAAGACTACTACAACAAAATGTAAAGAGTTTTTTGTGCTGTGAATACAACAAAATCACATTGGGCTTAATGGAAATTGGCACAATGGTCTTTACCATTAATAATAAAAATCAGAAAACAGTAACTATTTTATAAGGTCATTGAATATTTTCTGTTTCATTCAATTCTTAACCCGAAGGAACTTAAACTGTAGGGTTCGGTAAAAACCAAAACTGCAGTAAGAACAGAAATCCAATTTATAAAGGCAAACATTTTAATCCCCTATTATATTTTTATTTCCCTTAAATCGTGACACCGTTCATAATAAAACTCTCAAACTCATTTGCGGGCTCTTAATACCGTTCAATATAAGACGGTGGAAAAATGTTGAAAGTCACGCTCCTTATTACCGAGCCAAAGGTTTAACATTTTCAATTTAATCGCATTATACTGTAACCCTTGGAAATATTGGTATCTTGGAGCAAAAAATGATCGGCGCATCGTGGATTTTCCGATTTAGAATTTTTCAATAGATGCCCATGAAAGAATTTGGGATGATGAAAAATGATGGGGTAATGTGGTCGGTTTGATATTTAATTAAATTTGGATTCATACATATTTTTTGGCATCTCCTATGAAAGTATTCCAAGTTGTTCCAAGTTGTTTTTGGATATCATAAGGTATTCCATTTTGCATCTGCTGTTGAAGCAAAATAATTATGACACAAGTACCTGTTAATCTAACTTGGCTAATATAATTAATATTTCCTTATACATTCAAGGATGAACGCCAGTCTTTGTTACCGCTCCTTTGCAGTCGGTTCTCCAGAATATCTTAAGACCGTATCAACTGCAAGAACTTAACTGTGTTTATGTACCTCAACCTTTTAGCTTTAGTATTAAGCTCGTGGTATCTCCTCAATCGAATAGAAGATTTATCGACAACACCATGTTTTCTATCCCTTCTGAGATCTACAGTGTTTTTACAAGCTTTTTATTAACTTGCTTCGTTCGTATGTGTTTCTGGTTACGTTAATTACTGGCCATGTTTAGGGTTCCGTACCCGATGGCTGCCAAACGGAACCATATTACCAAGCCTCCGCTGTCAGTCCATTTGTCCATCCGTCCGTCTGTCTGTCAGCGGGCTGTATCTCATGAAATTTTCACAGATTGTGTATTTCGCCACTTTAACAACAAACATTAAAAATTTATTAAAGTAAAAAATTAAAGCGGGTCAACAACCAACTTTTTATTAAACAAGTAAGTGTTTTTTACAAAACTTTGTAAAAAAACACTTACTCTGGCATGTTAAGTGTCTAGAGCTCATCGATTTGAGTACAAATATAATCTAGATTTTTTTTATCTTTCAAAATGAAGAATTAGGTGTCCGTAAAAGTCAGTCTTAGATCATTTTGGTACGAGCTTTATCGGAACAAGTTAGGAATTTGAAACATCTGTATATTATGAACTATTACTGCATTTAATCGACAAATATTAAAAATGCCGCTTGATGACATGGTTCTTTTGAGTTCCTCGATCAAAGGCTTGAGGAAACTTTTGTCTGACTGTGAGCATTATGCTGATGCTCATGGATTGAAATATAATGCACTCAGAACTTAATCCATGGTATTCAGGTTTGGAGCTGTACAATGATGCTTACTGAACCCTTGTGAAACTACCAAAATACTGCAGTGCCTCGAGCGTGTTTGCCGAAGCGAGGGGTCCCGGACTTTTACGCCATCATGAGGTCGAGGTACGCGTCTTTTTGGCAAAGTTTGAGACGCTCCAGTAACAGTAGTTTAAGGGTTGTCTTGTGCAACCTAGCAGTCTCATATTCGTGCACTGGATTTTTAACGTTTTCTGTTCACTTAGACGAGGATAAAAAATTACGAAAGCATATTTATGTTATGTTTTTGAAGACTATGGGTATACATAACTCCATGTTTTAATTTTTAATGTTTTCACTGTTTATTCTATTTTTGTATAGGAAATAAAATCTACTAAAATATATTGAAATAAAACACTATTTATTTATTTTATTTTATAAAGTGTTTTATTTAAATACGGGCGATTTTCTGCATAACTTTGTAATTTACAGTATCATTAGGAAATAAAAATTAATGTATATTTGCGATTGTTAAGTTTAACTGTCGTAAATCAAGTACATAGTGTTAAGTCTTGTACAATATGGTACGGAACCCTTCGTATGCGAGTCCGAATCGCAGTTGGCCGGTTTTTGAATTCTTGATTGATGATTTTAATTTTCGAAGAGTCAACGTCGTCGTAGTCTGCCTAGTAATCAACGGGTAAGATATTAGGCAGTAGTTTCCTACCTGTACAAACCTGAGTATTATTGTGTAAAAGTTATTCAAAATTAGTAACAACAAACACTCTCACTAGGATTATCACAAGCCAAAACAGTGAAGCAGACGACTAAAACTGACGAAAGTTTAAAGCTAATAAAGCGAGGAGCAACAATCTAAATCCCATTTCGGGCCACGCAGGCTAAGGTTCACACGTTCAGGCTGAAGATTAATCGCAGCTTGAGGATCGCTTCGGTTAAACCGACTATCTCCTTCGTACACTGAGGAGCTAAGGAGCGAATTCTCATATATATCGTTTGAGTTTATAGACAGAACTGATATTTGTCAAAGGCCAGTTTACAGAAAAGTTTTAATATCCAACGTATCATTGAATGAAGACTTTATCAATGTCAGTTCCTCTATTCTAGATAAAGCTTTTAATTTTACAAGTTAGATATAAGTTTAGCTGAACAGAAAAACTGTAGGGCCTACTTTATAAAGGTGGTGATACAAACAAAAAGAGTTCCTTCCAAGTTCTTGAGATACAAGAGGATCAAATAAAGTAAATAATAGAAAAAATCTTATAAAAAATGAGTACATCAACTTAAAACACTCAACAGAGTTCCATCATCCGACTAAAGTTAGGGAAGTGGCTAAATCACAAAATACAGTAACAACAGGGACGCTTTTGGTTCCAGGCTTTTAGCCAGTGAATTTCTACTTTGTTCCCGGTAATAACGTTGTAGTGCGCCAACAAATTATGAAGCCCATGTTAGATGGCTAGCTTGGCTTTAAAGAGTCGTTATCGTGCAAAATGTTAAACTATGAGTTACATTTTGAAATTGTTGGAATTTACGATATCGACTCTGATAAAGTTTGGGACTGGCGTTATATACAATGCCAATATTTTATTATATGTTGTCTTATTGAGAAAACAATGAAAAGAAGCAGACTGAACCCAACAGTGAATTGAATAATTCAGTAAAGAATGATGAAGGTGATAAAAATACCCAATTCATTAACTATGATATAAAGTGACATTTCTAGAGAAATAATTTAGATATTTAGCATCTACTTCTTTGCTTAACAAAATAATCAAAATAATGATGATAACAAAACGTTATTAGAAAGACATTACAGGGTAATGACATGGCGGTCGACCTGATGAAGTACAAGATAAACAAGGGTGTTGTAAACAAAAACATTCCGACTAGGATTTTAACAAAATGAACGGTTTGCCTACTCGGAGTACTCGAGACAAGGGACCTGGCTGCCCTGCGGCAATATCAGGGCTTGCACCACTATGAAAATAACCTAAGAAAGTTATACATTTATTTCACAAATCACGTGAGAAAATTATAATATTGAAGTAAGGCCCTCAGACTCTAATTTCATATTCACATTTTATTACATATTCATTTCGGAGTGAGGGAAAATACGGCGAATAACTGCTGAATTAACTTCGCTTCGCAAATTGCTTTACTTCAAAATCTGGGTATGTACTCATCTTGACACCTACGACCAAATTTGATATATTATATAGACAGTTTTAACATTTTCTGCCTTAGAATAATAACAAGAGCTGCTTGGAATTTTCCAGTAATGAAAACCTTTTACAGGAACCATTTCAGAAGCTTTTCTCCACCCATAACTTTTTTCGCAATAAAACTAAACTTAATTGAATAACTGGTATAGAACCGCCAACAAAATTAACTAAAGAGAATAATGGAAAAGGAAAAGGTTTTTCTCGGAATAATTGCTATGAAACAGTTGTTAATCTATATAACTAATTGAGTGATAATTTGATACTTTTGTTACCCAGAATTAATTAATTAAAACCAACCATCAATGGATTCGCGTCTATTGTTTAAGTTTTTCCTAATACAAGGCTTCGCATAAAGGTCAAACGAAGGCTTAATGATTTCAGTCTAAATGCCCGATAGCGCTAACATGGACAGGGCTTATTGATTAGATTATGGTAGCTGAAGTCTGATTAGCAAGATATTGAACAGCGAAAACTGGCTCAACTTATTCACAAAAGGTAAGCCTGCCGTGTTTATGTTTTAACTATTTTGTTGAATTTATTTTTAGAACACACATAATTAGATTGTTAAATTAATCTTCCTATTATTTTGTTTCATGAAATACTGCTCAAATATCAACACATTTTGTAGAAGTCATTGTAACTTCCCAGAACACTTCGTGTGCCACAGAACAGTTAAGTTTGACAAGGGTGCATTTAGTATGGGCCCTAAAATATATAATAAATTACCTAATAATATATAGGAAGAAAATAATTATCATTTAAGAATAGATCAAGACTTTCATTACATTTATCATTTAAATAATTATTCATGATTATAAAAAAATATAAATGTAATTAATTATGTTTTCAAGTTAATTAATAATAATAAAATAAGTAATAATATAAAATTATATAATTAATGAGTATCATAGATACCCTAATAATAGTATTTGCTATATATGTATAAATGTAAGATTTTTTATTGTAATAGATATTTACACACCTATTAAGGTAGGATATGGCTTAAAGATCTTCTGTTGTATATATCACCTCATTTACCTACCTATACAGGGTGTTTGGCGCATGGACCGAAACAATTTTTTCAGGGATTTGGGAGGTCATTAGCTAGGTTCTACCCATACACCCTTTGTCCCAAATGTCACGGTTGGTTACATATGATTATTTTTTTTAAATGAAAAAAATTCCCAAAATGTGTCCTTTAATTTGAAATAACTTTTTTGTTTGTGAGTGTAGTGGCACAAAACAAATTTTGTTGCATTCTCCAAAGTCTTTTAAATCTAAAAACATCTTTGTTTTATACAACTGGTTTCAAGAAAATTCCTTACAGGCTTCCAAAGTTAATTTTTTTATTTAATGAATGAAATTTTACAACTTCTAAATTAATTATAAAAAAAAACTAAAAGCCATTTTGAACTTAGCTTTATTTTAAAAAGTTCTTTAGTTGAAACCCTTTCTAAGTATGCTACATGTCATAGAAATTATTCATTATGTAGTCAAAATACTAGTTAGGAGAGTCAGGGTTAAGAAAAAGACTTTTTAAGGTTATTTGGTTTTTATTAAACTAAAGTTATAAAAAAGGAGGCAAAACACCGGGAAAGGTGGAGTGTAATGGGGGAGGCCTTTGCCCAGCAGTGGGACAGAATAGGCTAGTTAAAAAAAAGTTATAAATCTTGTTCAAATTGACCTCCTCCATTTCGTATGCATGCACGACATCTGTTTCTTATTTCAACTGTCGTTGTACGTAGTCGCATTTCTTCTTTCATAGTTTGGAACGCGCCGGTTATTCGTTCAATCAGAACTTCCCTAGTGGGCACTTCTGTCTGGTAAACCAATTCTTTTGCACGTCCCCAGACGTAAAAATCCAAAGGTGTCAGGTCTGGGGACCGTGCGGGCCACGGAATAGGGCCGCCTCTACCAATCCATGCGTTTGGAAAGGCATTATCTAAATGCTCTCGCACGTTCAGTTGGTAGTGTGCTGGACAGCCGTCATTTTGGAAAACTATCGGCACACCTTCTTCCAAAACTGGCACAACAAGTTCGGGTAGATCATTGATTAAAAAATTTAAATAAATGTCTACATTCAACCTTTCTGGCAAAAAATATGGGCCGATGAGATTGCGTCCAATAACACCAGCCCAAACGTTAACACTGAACTTTCTTTGAAAAGAACTCTGCCTTTTAACGCGAGGATTTTGGTCTTTGTGACTCCAGTGGTGAAGATTGTGGAGATTCACTATTCCCTCACGGCTAAAATTTGATTCATCGGTCCACAAAATTCTTTTCAAGAAGTTGCCATCTTCGACGTCTGTATGCAGTATAAATCTGCAGAAATCCAGCCGTCTAGCATTATCACCATCTTCGAGCCCTAAAACAAAAAAAAATCCTTGAGGTACTGCCAATACCACAAAAGATTTTCGTTTTTCTGGAAATAACTTAAAAAAAATTCAAACATGAATAAATAACTTGTGAAACAAAGAAAATCAAACGTCTAAAAATTTATTAAGTATCTTTACTTGGTCGCGGGACTTATTACCGTGACCCCGGAACGTAAAGGGCTATTGAAGGAACACTGTGGATTTTAGTCAGTACAAGTCTGACAGTCCCTCCCGCCCTGCCCGGGGTGGGAGGACTCATTTGATGATTTTACCACGAAAAAAAAAAGTATCTTTACTTGACGAAATAACTAGTCATTGAAAATTGAAATAGGTTAAAACGGGTTTTTTGTTACAATAAAAAAGGGCTGGTGTGTTATTTACCTTGAACAGGGGTGTAATGAAATGCATGCCTCCCATCTGCCCGAAGAACCGCCCAGACTTTCCATACTGTTAAGTTAAGTCTTGCAGCAACAGTTCGTATGCTTGTTGTAGGTTCCTCATCAAAAGCTTGAAGAATCATTTCATCTACGGCTACATTATGTTGCACGGCACTCACTCGAGGTTCTTGATGATTTAGGTTTCCTGTCTCTCTCAAACGTCGATAGGTTGTAGAGAAGGTTTCGTGGTGTGGTATACGTCGATCAGGATATCGCTCCTGATAAATTCTTCGCGCTTCGCGCGCATTGCAGTTAGCCCTGCCATACGCGAGTAGCATGTCGGCATACTCTTCGTTACTGAAGGTAGGCATTTTACTATCAACACCGAAGATAAACACAACAATAAAACAGTTTAAATGCGGAAAAAACAATAACAATAACAAGATTTAACAAACAAAACTCAATGAAAAAAAAGAGAAGAATGTGAAACACACGGGCACTTCCAACAGCAGAGATAGTCAGACCTCAACTGACTCTGACTGCACCGTACCTGTCACATCCCGAACGTCCAACTCAATGTTAGACAAAGACAAAAATCATTTTACATGTGCAAGAAAGAGACGAACTTTTTACCTGCGCTTACATTGACGCGACGGTATCGTTCAAACTGGTTCCATTGTTTTGTGCGGTTCGGCCGTGGCATAGTAGTATCCCTTATTTTTACAACATAAATGAATAATTTCTATGACATGTAGCATACCGTTAGAAAGGGTATCAACTAAAGAACTTTTTAAAATAAAGCTAAGTTCAAATTAGCTTTTAGTTTTTTTTATAATTAATTTAGAAGTTGTAAAATTTCATTCATTAAATACAAAAATTAACTTTGGAAGCTTGTAAGGAATTTTATTGAAACCAGTTGTATAAAACAAAGATGTTTTTAGATTTAAAGGACTTTGGAGAATGCAACAAAATTTGTTTTGTGCCACTACACCCACAAACAAAAAAGTTATTTCAAATTAAAGGACACATTTTGGGATTTTTTTTCATTTTAAAAAAATAATCATAATATGTAACCAACCGTGACATTTGGGACAAAGGGTGTATGGGTAGAACCTAGCTAATGACCTCCCAAATTCCTGAAAAAATTGTGTCGGTCCATGCGCCAAACACCCTGTATTCAGGTAAATAAATGATTTGAATTTGAATAAACTGATTTAGTCTGTTGATTTCATCTATAAAAATGTTTGGTACATAAAATACTTTTGATGTAGTTCCCATTGCGAAACTTCGTCATAAACCTGCTATTTATTAAGGAAAACAGATGTCTCTAATAATATCTTTAAAAATCGTAACTTGCTTATCTCTCTAATAAAAAAAAGGAATAAAATTGTGAAGCGTCAACCCTGAACCTTCGGCACGACAGCGACCTAAAGATGAATCACAACCAGACGATGTCCGCCCGCAGCGGTTTTACGACGACCCTACAATCGATCGAGTTTCAATTCACAATTCTATTACAAAAGCGCCACCGATTGATTTCCGACGAACAAAACAGGTATTGGATGCGAAAGTTTGCGATAATGTTGACGGGCCAAACACTTTTATCGGCGATAATGGTACGCTAGTTGGATATTTATACAGGGTATTAGCCGATCAGGGGCGGCATTAACCGCTGTTATTTTTTCATTACACGGGCTTTGGGGAGCTTTTTATCAGTATTATTTGCTTGTAATGGAGCAATGATGATGTCCGACAGTAAGCGACGAGGATTCGCAACAAATAACAGCAATGTAAATGATGTATTGTTGGCGTTTTGGTGCAATTTTGCTCGCCTAACTTTTGGGATCGGGCGAAATTTTCGTCCGGATTTATTTTAGTTATTTTTGGATGAATATTTGCGTTAGGTTTTTTACTTTTAATGAGACAACTGACATGTGAGTAGTTTGTTGCGCTAACGTATGATAAAATATGAATAATAAAATTGTGGTTAAAGTACGTAAGGATATATTGGCTAGACCGGTACATGTTAATTTGGTTTTAAAAATACTATTATTTCAATGAAAAAAAAAAAACTTAAGTAATGGAAAAAGTGCATGCCGCATTATGTGCAATAAACAAGCAGGTGAATAGTATTCACATTATTGATACAAACACAACGTGAGTTAGTGCTTGCAGTCACGTATAATATTAACGTGGAAGAAGAATGCAATAGAACATCATAAACAAGGGACTGGCAACGCGCCAATGATATGGTTTTTACTAAGAAACAATAGGAATAAGTAAATCTAAATTCAAGGTACTAACTTTAAATCAGCTACTGTTCACGTAGTTTTTTTTTTCGAAATGATTATTAAAGAGACGCCATTTAAAAATTAACTATAACAATAAAAACCCCCGTAGAAATGAATTAATACCATAAACTTAAAACACTTACATACTACCGAAAGACGATCTGTACTTGAAATTAGAATCCAAAATAAGAAAATATTTAAAAATGTAACGCTTCCTCGGAACGTCGCCGCGTCGGTGCGATAGTAGAATTTTTAGTCAATTTCTCGTTTGACACAATTGAATTTGATCGCGGGATAAATCAAGTTTCTGGGCACGAGCGGAGCTGACTTCCGTTGAAGCCATCGGCTGTGGTCGAAGCAATGACAGTGTATAATGGAGGCGAATGTTAGGACTAGAAGGACTATTTCTATTTTAGTCAAGCCGCAGCTACGTTAACATTGGAGTGAGTTGGGATAGTCGGTGAGTATTTCAGGATTTATGTGGACGGTACAGAAATTGTGTTCGCTTGGACGTTTGAATCAATATTCATTGTTTGAGAACCTTGGTAAATTGCAACAGTTAATAATAAATAAGCCTGGTTCAAATATGTATATGGACAATACTCCATTTCTAACATCTTTATTTTAGACATCGGATTTCTATTAGCAAATTGGTGTTTGGGATCACTTTATTGTAAATGTAATCCGAATAGTTTAACCCGAATAGAGTAAATGAATATTCTTATACATAATCATTTTCTGAACAATAAACGAATAGTGTGAATTGCCGATTGTCAAAGTATTATGACAATTAACCACTCACTCTATTCGTTTACCCTTTCACGTTCGTTCACGTTTTCACTATTCGTTTGCTCATATGGTTTCACTTTTACATTGAAAATCACGTACAAATCTTTCCGTAAATCCATTTCTATATACTCCAGTATTACTCGCTCCTCGTCAATAACTTAAGTCGTTTCCTCAAAACCTTTGTCTCGGGCTGAGTTGAACTCAGATGACTCGTTTGAGGCTACTTAACGAGTCTCCTCCTCAATTCTTACTTCATTTGTGCCTAATGCAAATCGACTGACGGCTTAACAGAATATTTTGTCGCTAGTCAGCCTTTGTTTGGTTTATTTATGTTTGGTAATGGTATAATAAGTCATGTTTTAAGACTTAGGAAAAGAATGGATGAGCACAGATGATTGACTAGAACCTCTTAGTTTTTTCGCAAATATTTGAAGACTAAACAGAATTGAATCGATTCTGTGCATAGTACCTACCGACTTACTATCTTTTTATCAGTTTTGCTTCGAATAAAAAGTGTTAGCTCTCTCAGCAGTTTTAAGTCTCGGCTATCCAAATAAATAATTGAAAACTGCCTTGACTAGCGTCCTCTAATGTACTTTAATGGTTGGGAATTGAACTGTTGAATGAGTATAGAATAATTGTATTTAGTACTCAAAGTCAAAGTCAAAGTCAAATAATTTATTTCAATTAGGCACAAAAAAGGCACTTATGAAAGTCAACATTTACAAAAAAAAAAAAAAAATTATTCTAGTCGCCCATTCCAATAGGTCGTTTTCATATGGAGAAGAATGGGCAAGAAACTCCACCGTTACTCTTTTAAAATATTTTCACAATATCCTGTATACATTAATTATATAATTATATGTGAAGACGATGCACCTAGAATAAGATTACTATACCACGATAGGTAAAAAGAATGAAAAATGAAGGAATGACATAAATTAATTATGTGATAGATGCATGGTGCTCACATATTTACAAACACTGTAAAATTATACGGTATTCTTAACATTTTAACAAGTACTACTAATAATAAGTCAGTGTGTGAGTTCAAGTAATCACAGAATATAAAATTAATGTTTAAACAATTATTATTATACATTTAAATTGGCAACCAGTAAGATTTTGTCTAGATTCTAAATTGTCCTATAGAGCAGGACCAGCATGTTTCCAAGCATTTTTATCTTGGATATAATCCTCTAATTTGTAATATGCTTGTTTACAAAGTGTACTTTTTAAATGACTTTTAAATTTTCTTTCATTTAATTCTAATATATCACAAGGTATTCTGTTGTAACATTTAACACAGTACCCCATAAAAGATGTATTTACTTTAGATAGACTGAAAAATGGTTGATCTATTTTATCTTTATTTCTCGTATTAAAATTATGTCTAATTACTATACATATACTTTGGTGACGGTTACCTAAAATAAGTTTACTTAATGTTTCTTGTCTGTTCTCATGTAAGTGGATTTTTTTTCTTTTATGAGAATAAATGATTTAAACCTATACAACGAAAATATATACTACATTCAAAGTCGTAGTAGTCATAGATTTTAAATAATGTGTCTCTTGATTGGACACATTATTTACAATCTTGAAGATTAAAAAATCTGTATAGAATCAAACTAAGAGAGATTTCTACCTTTTAACAACATTATTTTGTTTTTAAATACAGCTGAACTAGCCTCCGTACTAAGATATCGATTAAACTTGGGTGGCCGACAGATTTAGATATCTATGCCGGCTTAATTCGCTTCAGTTTCATGACGATTTTTATTACTATTGAATCTAATTTGCATTACTAATTCAATAAAAATATGATCAATGTCAGAGAGATTAACGATCTCATTTTTAATGTTTAGCTGATTCATTTTTAAAAGTTAAAAAAATTGCATATAAGAACAATGGAAACATTGGCATACCACACGATTCGCATAACATCACGCCTTGTTTCTCCAAAATATGGGTATACCTATAGTACACCCACATTTCGACAGTTATGTTTAAGTCCCATGTAATAGGGGGTGAGCATATTGCCATTAACTGGGCACAAATCTAGACTCCTGGCTGCTATTAAGAAATTCCAGAAAGAAAACCCAATGACACTTTGCCCGACCTGGGAATCGGTATAGACCGAGAATCGGCATTGGCCTCATGTTCAGCAGTAGCGCTTGCGACCACTAGATCAACGAGGCAGTCAACGCGATCACGATGCAGAATCACCTAGATATGATGGTGCAATTATGTACAGCCACATTATGTTATTATTTTGTTAATACGTACATAAAGTACGTATAATTCATCAAGCAAATATATCACCACATCCCACAAACCATTGAAATACGATAATAATTCTCAATCGTTATCATTTCATTGACAATTTATTCACAATACGTGATAAACATTAAAATACCGTGCATATGTGATTAATTACCGGGCAACCCCACCTGTTTATCAATTTGTATCAGCAATGACAATACAAAACTTATTGGTTATAATGATAACACTGTTTTGCTTTGACATAGGGGAATAGATTGGCAACATTAATGTCATTAAAATAAAGGACTCGTATAAATTGTGCTTATGACTGTGATCAATTGTATTGAAATGTGTTACCATGTTATTTGAGGAAGATACAGCTACATGATATGCATTTTCAACCAAATGAACTAATCTTGTTCCAAAATGTTCTCGGTTTCGGTTTACACCACCCCATTATTTCCCATGGGTATCGTATGAGGGGGACAAAGGTATGTCTAGGGGACGGCAGTATTTACCTTCTATCCTAACAGGGTGAATATCATAATAAAAGGCCCCCTTCATAAATTATTATCCGGAGTGAAGCCTTTATAAGGGAAACAGATTCCGAATGTTTTTCTAGCGGAAAATCCTTTTGCATATTCTCGAATATATTTGATAATCCTTTTTGACACAACCATGTCTTATCATCAAATTAATGTATATAATGTATTTTGAATAGGAATTTCCGTTCAAAGTTAAAATATAATTCAGTTGGTTGGTTGGTTTCTTTAAAATGTATCTTACTTTGGTATTTAAAGTAACCGAAGAAGTTTATTGTATTTTGAGAGATTGTTTTAGGTAATAACCAACTAATTAGACTACTTAGATGATACACTAACTTCGTCTGTTTCTATGTCCACAGATGGTGATATGAAGCCACAGTCTGTAGTGGACGGGCCACGAGAAGTTGATTGGTGACGAGATGCGAACGTGACGCACCATGACCCGCCGAGGACCCTGCAGGAGCTTTGCCATCAGCGTCATACAAATCATCACTATTATATGTCAAGGTAAGGTGTACATTTCAATGGTGAAATCTTAAAAAATCACTTTTCTCAATTTAGTTCTGCAATTGTAAGAACAAATCAATAACGCTTTATCTTATAAATACAATTATTTATTAACACTGAATATAAGTAATAAAATCGAAAACATTTAGATATTTTCTCAGTAAATTCAATTCAAAATAAATACTTCCGTTCATACATACATAAACTCACGCCTTCTTCCCATGGGGGCAGGCAGAAACTACAGAATGCCACGCTACGATCCTTACATACTCCTTTTGCCTCGTTTACGTTCATACATCTGGTCATACACGCACGCCGGTTGCGAGTACTACGCACCTGTTCTTTCTGAAGAACATCACCAATAAGGTCAGTATATGTCCTCCTAGGGCGACCTCTCCCGGCGTTTCTTTTAACTTCCGTTCAATTCAATAAAATTCTAAATTCTAAAACTCAGATCTTGAGGTTCTTAGATCTCATTTGAAAGTGTTTTTAATCTCTTTCAGTTAACGAATGTGAATTTTATTTCGCATAACGCGTCGATTCATTTAAAATTCGGTTCACTGGGTTTCAGGTCAAGTTGTAAAATAATGGTATCATATAAAAATATATTTGTTTAAAACAGAAAACATTCTTTACATTCATCTATCCGCACGACTTAATAAAATTGAAACGAGTTTGCGTCGACTCATTTTTCTGTGTCATTTTTAGTTCTTAGCAACTTCAACTTCAAGTTGCTTGATTGAGTGACTAATGGACTTCTAAAATAGTAGTTGCGATAACTTGCAACATTACGCTAAAACGATTGTGCAGTTTTATCTCTTATCTGTAATAAAAAAAACATAATTAAGTCCTACTAATAACAATAATGACTAGCAAATGCTTCTCAAAAACATAAACACATTTAAATGTGATGAGAATCAGGAACGCGAACGTTAACAGGCCACCTAACTAAGTTTTCCGAAATTACACGCGAACTTTTCGAATAAAACGCGACACAAAGGGAGTCGCCCTTAATGAAGACAATATTTTGAGGGGCTCTCAACTCGAGTAATTAAATCTCGCGGCTCATATCTCGGAGCAGTAGTAACGGGGCTATAGACAGAGTAATTGGTTATTAAATTAGACGTGGTTTCGATCAATTTGTGTGTTTCCACGATGTAATTGTAGTTTTGGGCTCGGTGGTAAACGGGAATTTTGGAGGGATGTTATCGGTGCGAAATTTACAATTGGAGAAAGAAAAAAAAAATTTGAAGAATGTTTTGGTAGTCGTCTGTTGTTTGTTTGTCCTTTTGTTTAATAGAAATTGAGATAATATAATGGTAATTAAATAAATCAGACACACAAATAATTGCACAGAAAGGCAATGGAAAGGAAAGTTTTTATCTGTTTAATATATTTTACTTTAACGAAAGTTAGGTCGTTCATGAAAAAATCAGAACCCAAAATCAAAAGTATCGTAGCATATACCTGATAAACCAATGTAGTGTCTTAAAACAACAAACGCGATCGATCATATAAAAACTAAAGCCTGGTATACTGAACTGAGTAAAGTACCTAATTTGCTAGAAGATATAAACACCAAATTCTAAAAGGTTTGCACGAAATAAGTTTATACAACGCGTCAAGCGTACACTCAATTTAGCGGTGTTTTATAAATGCCAAGACACGCAGATGTTGATCTCAGTACGGTAAACAAGTTGAAAAATGTCACAGTCAAGAAACAATATTACTTTTTCTTTGAAACGAACTCCGACTAAAATATAAAATTTATTGCCATTTCGACTTGCAAATTATTCAAAGAGAAAGCTATCAGGGAGACGGGCAGCGGTGAATTTTGGGAAACGATATATTATTGCGGTAAGTAAATTTAGCATAAAATTTTTGGTATAGGAGTTTGAGTGATCGGAATTAAAGTAATGGGGATATTAATAAAATATTTATGAACACACATTATTATTATTATTATACTAGTTCGCTAAAAGTGTTTTAATTGATGTAAAAAGAATGTTGCTTTATGTTTTTTGATGAAACTATATTACTTTAGGACTGAAACTCACTAAACTATATGCCTTGCCTCGGTTTTCAGTTGTAGACTACGAACTAAAAGAAGAGTTAATGAATGATTGATTCACTTACACAAAAGGTTTTAGTTTCAAATATTATAAAAATAGAATAGATACAAAGTATAGAGAACTGAAATGCCATAATTTATAAAATAAGTCGTAGGTACATTAAATTAATGTGTGCCATATGAACAAATAATTTAATTAACGTATGACGAGTGGAGATGAAAGCAAAACTGTGTTTAATATTCTTTGTGACGATTCTACAATTCTACATGTTACGGTAATGTTGTTTAATTTATAATACCCACTAAGTCAAAGTAACGTATGCTATTTTTTTGCATTAAAATGTAGTTAAAAGTATGTAAGAGCTGTTTATCATGTGAACTGTCTAAGTTGCGAAGGATGAAGTTTTAATAAATTACTGCAGGTCTTTTTTTTTAAACAGTGACATATTAAAATATTCTCATCTTGAACAAAATAATTTATACCATCAAAACTGTACAAAAATAGACAAAAAAAAAAAAAACTGGGCTCAAAGTAAAACATCCAATCGTTGACAAGTAAATAATTTTCATAAAAAAATCTTTCCTATATTAATACTTAAATAAGAATCACAATTCTAAGAAAGTAATCATTGCGACGAAAGCAATATAATAGCGTACAACTGATACACAAAAAAATCTATTGATAAAAAATTATCGTCGTTCGCTAAAAAGAAAATGTTAGCTTCATTTATTAAGGCTGCCGCTATAGGCGCTTTTTGTTTTGGAATAGTGTACATCTGAGTTTTTGTAACGTACTTTTAATTACCATACTCGGCAAAGTATGAGTCATTAGGTATGAACACACTGCGCCGGCGCCGTCGCGTCGTGATTCCAGTTATGAATCCTGAATAAGTTCCAACAAGTTGTACTCTTCGTTTTATAACATGTGTAGTAATTACTCGTTTCTGTATTTTGTCTTCCGTATAATGAAAAGCAAGTAACCGTAGACTGCGCTAAATTAAACATTGGAGCGGAGTTTAGAGGGTTCGTTCAGGTATTCAGTATTGTAATAAAGTCAACGTTAATCCCTATCGAACAGGCAGTTATCCCTTATTATCCGGTTATAAACGTTAGACGAGATTTAGGCCTTTCATGCATGGTTAATGTTTCAATCGGCGATAGATAACAATCGGGTGTTTCGTAAATATTGATTGTACATTTACCTTCATTAGCATTTTCCTGGTCTGAACCTGTGTTTACATATTAGTAACTGTTTTTTTTTTTGTACTTTAGGTACGCTTATTAATGTCTTTGTGAAATTTTTAGTTCTATCTATTCAATAGAAAAATCCACAGAAATCATAGTCCCATGACCTTTTGGCGCCGGTGCATTAAAAATGACTTTATTTCATTAAGACACTTAAAAATCAGAGGAGTTCTAAACCTGTCTCCGAAATGGAGAAACATCTATCCTTAATTATAATCCTATCGAGACCAGAATGGTATTATTTCGAAGCATTTTATATTCTCCAGGATATTTTTTTTTCGATATCTAGTTTCGTTTTTGAGAAGTTGAAACTTTGTAAATAAAAATAAAAAACATTTTATAAACATTTTTTTTTGCATTAATATTGCTCTTTCAGTAATGCAACTTTTAATACCATTTTCATATCTCTATCTTATCAATTGAGGAAGCTAGCCTCCAGTCGCACTTTTCTTGAAAACGGTAACCCACCCTACTGAAGCGATCGAAAAAGCATTTTCAATGCTAAAAAGAAAATCCGGCCAAATGCAAGTCGGACTCGCGCGCCAATGGTTCCGTACCAAGTTTCACTAGTTCAAATTTGCCAAACTATAAGACAATAGAGAATATAATCAACCTTCTGGCTGTTTTTAATATGCGGGAAGCGAAACATTACACTTTCAATATTTTCCTGAAACTTTAGATTATCACGAATAGTTTTAAATGATAAAAATGAAAAGGCCTTTAAAATCCTCTCCCTTAATTTGACCTTGTTGATGTGGTTTCAGCCGAAGTTCCGCGTACCCTTTACAAGCTCATCGTTATCACCGGCTTGATCTGAAGTGGGGGGAATTTGCCAAACTTCCATAATAAACAATATTTTGCTTGTCATAACGAGCCGACAACTCCCGCCTTTCCCAACTTTGAGGTTGATTAAAAATATCAATCTAAGCGCTGTTACATTCTACTCAAATGCTCCTTTATTATTTTATCAAAGTTACACTTTTTACATCACAAAAGGTCGTAAGTCTGAAGGTTAGTGGATATTCATAGCTTGTAACTATGAAACTTTTAAAATAGCTCTAAAATATTACAACTTGTCAAGTGCTTTCGTAATTTTAATCTGAAATATTACTTGTTCGGTTGTAAAATGTGTCGTTCTCTCCGTGATTTATGCAGGGGTTGATATCTTTGGTTTTACAAACTGCCTTAAAAGATAATTTGTAGGATTTATGATGTTGCAAATGGCTGATATTTTGAGGATGTTTGCGTAATTAAAACTCTTGTTATTAGCGGGGAACTGTGAGACGAGCACGGAATACAAATTTCATGGAGGGTAATGAGCTACTTTATACTGCGCGTTAGGCTTGCGAGCTAGTTTAAAGAGTTACCTCTTCGTAACAGTTAATGTATTAAAGTAAATAATTGTGAATTGGTGTATATGTATATTCTACGTTTTGGAATGGGCAACTACTAGCTTCAACTTTCTGACTAACTGACTCTTTGACAATTCAAAAGTGCCTGTAAAGGGTTTAATTGAAATAAATGGTTTGAGTTTGAGTTTGAAGGAAAACATTCACATTGAAATACAATACTTACCTAAATTAAACTGAAACTAAAAAAAAAAGTGTGTTAACAAAAATCCCTATTGATATTCCCATAAACTGGTTCGTTCGTCGCTATTCGTTTATTGAAAAGATATGAAGCAAATGTGGCGTGCGATGATGTTAGTAGCAACTGATGCATCGATAAATTTGATTTGCTCATGACATTATTTGCATAGCCATTTTAATATTATTAAGCCATATCAAACAATTTAGAACTAGTCAATAGTTTAACACAATATTCAGTGTTGTGCACAATACTGGATATTACTGAATACTGTGTTTATGAAAAGAGTAAACCACAGCTGTAAACTAAACAATTCCATCTTCTTTTGGAGGTGTCACAAAAAGTGACTATGAGGTTTTATGCATCTGAATAGAAAAGGAAGATCTGTAGACGACGAAATTGGTCATGAAATAACACAAGGAATACAATAAGGTATGCTCTGCTAAATACAACCGATGGAAGGAGATACAATTATGTAATAGGAGGAGGCTAGGATAAACTTCGCTGAAAGTGAACGACCGATAGTGAACCTAGCGACTAGGAGAGACACAAAATCAGTTATGTTTATAAGATAATTATTTGTCTCCAGTGCTGACGGAGGAACCTCGCTTCGCGGAGCCGATCCCCAACGTGACGGTGGCGCTGGGCAGGGATGCCAGCCTGCCGTGCGTCGTCGAACACCTCGGCACTTATAAGGCAAGCTTTATTAATATCTAGCGACCCGCCCTTGCTTTAATATACGTCTGAAATTACCATCCCGTCTTGAGCAAGCGTAGTGATCAATGCTCGTGCCTTCTCTGAATAAGAAGAGGCCTTTGCCCTGCAGTGGGACATTAACAGGCTGGTATTATTATATACATTAAAACTTTTCAGAATAAATTCTCTAAATGATGATTAAAGTCGCATCAAAATCCTTTGCGCTTAGAAGAACAACGCGGTCACACAAACAGATACGAAGAGTAATTTCAGTTTATAACATAACATAACATCACGCCTTGTTTCCCCGGAGGGTTGGGCAGAGGTGTACCTATAGTACACCCACATTCCGCTAGTTATGTTTTAGTCCCATGAAATAGGGGGCAAGCCTATTGCCATCAACTGGGCACAAATCCAGACTCCGGGCTGCTACTGAAAAATTCCAGAAAGAAAAACCCAATGACACTTTGCCCGACCTGGGAACCGAACCTCAGCACCTATTATGTGAGTCGCATTAGCATCATCATCATGGTTGTGTCAATCACCACGCTCCTGCACCAGCCTTATTCAGGTTTGACCCCCGATGGCAATGATGTCGTCTGCCCGTCTCGACACCGGATGGCCAACACTTTTTTTTGCAGTCTTTGGACGCCATTTCGCAGTGCATGCTTTGGTAGAATGACAAGTACTTAATTATTGGGTTTAAATTAATTGTTTTATACGGCTGGAATCTAAACTACGGTCTGCTATTCAGCTCTGGGTGATGAGAAAAGTATGGATTACAACCAACTTGATTAAAAACAAATTGGTTTTACAATTACCGGATTTTGGTCATAAAACTTAACCTTACAAAAGGTACGATACTCGTATATAAGCACAATTTTAAATGATAAACACTTATTAATATATTAATAATCTCAACTACCTAGTTGGCAGTATATAAAACGGAATTATGATTAAATTCCATCCTAAATTGGACACAAAAATATTGAATATAATTTTCAATAATCTCGTCCTTAAAACGGAACAATGAACCCACAGCTTTTGTAACCCTATCAGCTAGTGAACTTGTAATATTATTTTAAAATGTTAATGAGCCGCTCTAGTACAGATCCGGCGGCATTCAGCCTTGAAGTGAGTGAAATATAATGTAATTATCTCATCAAGACCCTGAATACCCCCTTTTACCACGAAATAGATAGATACAAAATCCCGGCTCCATACAACGAGTGAAATTCTCTTATGGAACTATTTAAAAAGATTCATATTATAATAATAAATAAATAAAAACATTTATTTCAGAATAAATTCCATATTTGTTAGTAACAGCGCAAACTTATAAACTAGTGTTAGTAACATTATTTATTATACAAGCGTGAGGCTCGCCGATCCTGGGAATGTCTACTTGACTGCATGCAGTCTTATCCGGCGCCCCAAGATCGGAGAGTCCCACCTGTCAGCCAACGTTTTGAGAATGGTGTTGGTGCTGGCGCGAACACGGCGTAGCAGAAATGCACATCTCTTACGCATGATAATGACGGTACCTTGCTAATTTATTTAGGAAAAATATCTTCCATAAAAAAAAAGTGATAAACATACTTTTAACACTAGGAATAATTAGAGGATTATATCCAATATAAGAATGTTTTGAAACATGCTGGTCCTGCTGCATAGGATAATCTAGAGTCAGAATCAAACTGGTTGCTAATTTAACTGTATAATTTATTATTTTTATGTCATTTATTTCATCACGATGCACGGGAGACAGTTCGTCATGTCATCACGAACCGTCTCCTGTGCAGGTTTGACGACTTCTAGCCTTCCTAAAAACTCGGATACGTGAACGCTTTAGCAGCACCGTAGACCAGATACATGCGCTGCGGCAGGTTATACAGAAGGCTATAACTTGCCTTTCTGCTAAGCATTTTTAGACTACGAGAAAGCCTTTGATTCAATCGAGACATGGGCTGCACTGCAGTCTCTTCAACAGTGCCTTATCGACTATCGGTACATCGTGGTGCTGAAGTGTTTGCGTGAAAACGCTACTATTTCGACTCCAGGACCAGACCTCGAAACCTATGCTTCTGCAGCGAGGGGTGAGACAGGGAGAAGTTATCTCTCCGAAACTGTTCAAGATGTCTTCAAGGTTCTAGACTGGAAAGCTAGGCATCAACATCCATTGCGAATACATTATACACCATTGGTTTTCCGACAATTTAGTTATCGTTGTTGGGACAATGGAGGACCTCAGTACAATGCTCGATGACCTCAGTAGAGCTTCTGAAAGGAAAGAGTGGGTCCTAAAATGAACATGGACAAGACAAAGGTCATGTCAAATGCCGATGTTTATGTTAATTTTTATTCATGAAAAATTACAGATAGTTACAGAATCAAATGGTAGATAGTTATTACATTTATTTAGGTTTTGTTGTAAAATCTGTAACAAAATATTTAAAACCTTGCCTCTCAAACTAGGTTATAGCTGTATTTTGAGAAACAGTGTTTGGCCACCAAATTCTTGTATACTATTACTGTTACAACAATTAATTAACAGTGTCGTTCTACCGCTGCAATAATTTATGTGATTCTGTTGTGACGTATGTATACAGGGTGAAATTGAATTCATGGGCAATCTCGTAAGGGGTCATTGTACTCGTCATAATGAACAACTTTTACTATGGGACGAAACCTGAAATCGCGAAAAAAAAATCAGCTGTTCCCTACATTTTGACGAGTTATGCGAACATAAATGTAGGGAACAGCTGATTTTTTTTTCGCGATTTCAGGTTTCGTCCCATAGTAAAAGTTGTTCATAATGATGAGTACAATGACCCCTTAAGAGATTGCCCATGAATTCAATTTCACCCTGTATATGTGTGAGCATGTAGTGGAAGGTGAGTTTGTGTATGAGTGTGTGCCTGTGTGATAATGTGGGGTGGGCGGTGCAGCGCGCATGTTTAAATGTATGTGTATGTATGTTATCGAAATCGAAATGCGTGAGAGATTAGGTGATGTATATTAGTAGAGACTCCGTGTAGGCATAGTCCCTCTCTAGTAGCCACTCTATTACTTTAGTTCTTACCGCATGTGTGTTTAGTTTTATGATTTTAATTTCTTTATTAATTTTATTGTAAATATAATTACTTAGAGTATAAAATTGATGCGTTGCGAAGGCGGTTTTATGTTGATATCCACTGATAAGTTGTAGTCGCTTATTTAGATTTGGTGGCGGCAGCTTAGCATGAGTTCTTAAAGTTGATCAAAACACGAAAAGCTGACGTACCGTAAGGACTTTGCAGTTAGAATATAATTCAATTGTTGGGAATCTGTAGGGTTTCCTAGTCATTACCTTGAGTATGGCACCGCCCCATGCAGTAATACAATATCCAATAACAGATTGGCAAAGAGCATAATACACCATCTTCAGAGTGTCAAGTGTGGCCGACTCTTTCAGTGACTTAAAGACGTGTATGAGGCGCATTGTTCTTGTGGTAAGGGCATCAATCTGTTTTTCCCATCTTAGTCCATCATCAATCTGAACTCCGAGATATTTTATATTGTCCGATTTAGTAAGAGTTGGACAGTTACAAGATGCTAATGGATTTGAGCATGAGTGAGCTGTAATACTAAAGGTATGAGACAGTCTCGTGTTACGTCGGATTGCGAATGGGATGTAAGTGGATTTGGTTAAGTTGAGTGTCAGAAGGTTAGAGTTCAACCATTTCATTATTTTGGACAGGGCTTCCTCTGCAGTAGTCTTAACCATGTCCCAAGTAGGTCCATAAACGAGGATCGCGGTATCATCCGCGTACGCGTAGATATCACAGTTAGGCAGTTTCATCCTGCAGAGCTCGTTTACGTAGATATTAAAGAGTATGGGGCCAAGTATACTACCTTGGGGGATGCCATATGTTATTGGATCCTCGTCACTATAATAAGTATCCACCTTGACAACCTGCGTTCTATTATTGAGGTAACTTTTAAAAAAATCAAGTGGTATTCCACGCACGCCAATACGTTCCAGCTTATTAATAAGTTTGGGAACAGAAACCGTGTCAAAGGCTTTAGAAAGGTCCAGACAAATCCACAGGTTTTTTTTTATTGTCTAGCTTCTTGGCAACCTGTTGCGTAAAGTCTAAAACCGCATCTTCCGTCGACACACCTTTACAAAAGCCTTATTGGTTTTCGGCAATGATGTGGTGTTTGTCCAGGAAGTTCCTTAGAGAATTTGCCAGGATCCTCTCCAGCATTTTGGAAAGGGCAGTCAAAACAGAAATTGGCTTATAGTTATTGACACAGCTTCTGTCCCCTCCCTTGTGAATTGGGTGCATTATCGCCTTTTTCAGGGCATCTGGAAATACACTACATACAGAGGAAGGTTATAGGGGGAACCAATACATGTCGGCATGCTTTTAACAATATGGATAAGATCCCATCCCAACTTACGGTGCAGTCATGACGTAACTGCAAAATGAGAGATTCCACTTCTGTTTCATCCACTTCCAACAGTGCAAGAGCGTACTGTTTTTAATTTGAGTAGACGGTGATTGATCACCTGCTGCTGTTGTCTGTCCAGGTGCCTGTGACACAAATTGGGCAGCCAAACTTTTACCTACATTACTAAGGAAGTGATTAACCTCGTTTAAGGAAGATTTAGGTTCGTCTCTTAATTTGAGGAGCTCTGAAGTGCTGATATGAGTCTGTTGTGTGTTTGTTATTTGTTTAATTGTGTTCCATAAGATTTTAGAATTATTTCTTGCTTTTTCTAATTCTATCGCTTCGTAAGCTATTTTTAATTTTCGAAGTAAGTTATTACAGAAATTCCTGTAGCGGGTATATGTTGTTTTCAGGATTAGGTTATCAGGAGCTTTTTTTTTATGTAACACCTACTCTCAAGAAGATCGGAGACGCTTCACTCGTAGTTGGACGAGTATGTTTACCTAGGACAAACTGTCCAGCTAAGTAGGTCCAACTTCGAGAAAGAGGTGAATCGTCGACTTAGACTCAGCTTGGCAGCATTCGGAAAGCTCCGCAATATCTTCTCGTCCCACATACCGCTGCAGTGTCTCATGACGAAAGTCTTCGACCAGTGCGTGTGCACTGAAACGTGGTCGCAGACAATAGGCGTTATTAGAAGGCTAAAAGTCACCCAAAGGACAATGAAGATGGGTATGTTTGAAGTTACCCTTCGTGATTGAATCAAAAATGAAAAACCAGGTAACCGAAAAAGCTCGAAGAATTGCGAAACTTAAGTGGCAAAAGTGCAGGGCACGATGCTCACAGAACAGATGGCTGATGAGGCCGAAAGGTTTGAATTTGGTGACCGCCGGAAGACGTAGCGTTGGAAGGCCACCCACAAGGTTGACCGAAGGAAGGCTGCAGGCTTCCACTGGATGCAGGAAGTACAGAACCAGTCGAAGTGGCGGTGCTTTGGGGAGGCCTATGTCCAGCAGTGGACGTCTTTCGGCTGAAATGATGTATTTAATTTTACATTCTGGGAGTACTTTTACACACTTACGACTTATCATTTTTTTTTTTTTTTAATTTTTAGGGTTCCGTACCTCGAAAGTAAAAAACAGAACCCTTATAGGATCACTTTGTTGTCCGTCCGTCTGTCTGTCTGTCAAGACCCTTATTCTCAGGAACGCGTGGAGGTATCAAGCTGGAATTTATATGAAATACTCAGATTTACTGACCCTTGACGTTGTAAAAAATCTAACTTCTAATCCAACGCAATCAAAAGATACAGCCGTTTATGCCGCAAATTTTCGAAACTCGCAAGGGAATCAAAACCTACAGGGCACTTCCCGTAAACTCAGAATCTTGAAAGGAGATGGAAAACGGTGGGCTTATTATGTAATAAGTTAAGATTATGATCTAAAAAAATAGTCATATTTTTTTATCTTAGAATTTGAATAATCACCTCAATTCTCAATCTGGAAGCGGAGAAATATGGAAAAGATAGTTTTCGTGACATCATCGATTGAGTAATCGATTACACAGTTCAAAAAAACCTTTGCACTAAATAATTAACTCAAAGTAATTAAATGCTAAAGTAACTATATATACTTATGGGCAATATAGTGCATATAATTACAGTCATATTCATAAATAAAATATCAATTAATTACTGAAAAAACAATATTAATGATTATCGATTTCATATCGATTAAAATTAGTTTTCTATTTTTAGTCTATGTCACTGGCACGAAAGCTGACTGACACTGACACTAGACAGTTGCCAACTGCTCTAATGCTCTTGTTTGCTCACTCGTTTCGTGTTTTCCAATGAGTTTTGAGTGCTTTACTGATTGTTCTTCATTTTACACGTCCTATTCTTCATCCGTCCCATTTTTCACGTGCTTTGTATTTTACGGATTCCGACCCTGCCTACCTCGTACGACCCTTGCTTTCACACTGGACACCGAAGATCAATCTCACACGTTTGATTTGGAATTGTTATTTTGGATTTTACCGCCGGCAAGTGGATTGGATATTGTTGAAACTATGGATCGCTGTGTGAATTGTGTAACAACTGGTCATTGCAATACACTGGGCCAACGACCCTTACACGATGAAACAATTCTGTCAGTGATTCGGTAAAGTCTTGCACCTCAGTCTGTAAGTAAATATAACCTCATCTAAACAGCTACCATTTCCTACTAAATATAATAACTATTAGTGCTAAAGCTCATATTTTGCACTTCAGGAATCAGCTGTTAGTTAAAGATTGTAACATAACCTAACTTTTACATAATCTCTTTTATCTCTGTTCTCAGATTAACAAAATCCGCAGAATGTTCAGTGAAAGGTTGATAATACATAAGCTATTAATTGACAACACTTTCATCTTTTTACACCTAGGCCCAAGATTGTATGTAATCGTTTCAGTCTCCTTTGGTACGAAGCAATTTATTATAGCACAGATAAAGGAAAAATTGCGAAAACCGTAAATTTTTAGTTACATCATAATTATGATAAAATATTTTTAATAATTTTAAACTTACTACCTTTTTCCTCATAAACGCGTAAAGGTATTAAATTGAAATTCATATCAAATACTTATATCTATAATACCTTTAAGCTGTAACAAAATCAAACTTCTATGTCAAAGCAATCAAAAGAAACAGCAATTTAAGCCACATATTTTCAAACTCGCAACTACTCGCAAGGGAATCAAAACCTAAAGGGTACTTCCAGTCGACCTAGAATCTTGAAATTGGGCATGAAGCAATGTTTTGTAGCACATATAAAGGAATAATTCCAAAAACCTTAAATTTATAGTTACCCATTTTTATTTTTTAATTATTATCTTATTACCCTTTTCCTCATGAACGCGTAGAGATATCAAGTTGAAACTCATATAAAATACTTAGGACTAATTGCCTTGACCGAGGTAGAGATGAGGGTGGCGGTACCTAGGCTGAATGCCAGAAATACCGCCCCAGGACCCGACGGCTTACCTTGGAAAGCCTGGGTCTTGGCCTCAGAGGCTCTCGGGCCTCGACTAAGAGGGCTCTTAAGCGCATGTATGGAGAGGGGCCAGTTCCCACTTCGTTGGAAGACGGGGAAACTGGTCCTTATCAAGAAGCCGGGGCTCCCTGCGGACTCTCCGTCCGCTTACCGGACCATAGTGCTGCTTGACGAGGTGGGCAAGCTCTTTGAAAGAGTCATTGCAGACAGCTTCGTCGAGCGGCTGGTGCGGGTGGGGCCGGATTTGGCGGAGAGCCAGTTTGGTTTCCGCAGGGGGCGCTCCACGGTGGACGCCATCATGCGCGTGCGAGCCCTCACGACGGGGGATGCGGTGGCTCGGGATGGGGTCGTCTTGGCGGTGTCTCTAGACATTGCCAACGCCTTCAATACCCTGCCCTGGAGTTGCATCAGGGAGGCACTCCGGTATCACCGGATGCCGACCTACCTCTGTCGTGTGGTCGAGGCCTATCTGGCGGACAGGGCCATCATCTACCCCGGTCACCAGGGAGAGTGGAACCGGCGAGAGATGTCGTGCGGTGTCCCATAGGGATCGTTCCTGGGGCCGCATCTGTTGGACATCGGATACGACTGGGTGCTGCGCGCCGACCTCCCCAATGGCGTCAGCGTCATTTGTTACGCTGACGATACGTTGGTCCTGGCGCAGGGGAGGTCGCACCAGGCGGCGGTCGAACTAGCGACACACGGGGTTGCGACAATCGTGGCCAGAATCCGGCAGTTGGGACTCGAGGTGGCCTTGCACAAGTCCGAGGCCATGTGTTTTCATGGTCTTCGGAACGCGCCACCGTCGGGTTCCCAAATAATGGTAGGAGGGGTTCACATCAGCGTTGAGTCCACGATGAAGTACCTGGGACTTGTCCTCGACAGTCGGTGGAACTTCGTGGAGCATTTCAGACGTTTGGCTCCCAGACTGGACCGGGCCGGGGCTGCCTTGAAGCGGCTCCTTTCCAATCTAGGGGGTCCAAACGCCTCCTGCCGGAGGCTATACGCGGGGATCGTGTGGTCCATGGCCCTGTACGGGGCAACGGTGTGGGCGCGTTCGTTGCGGCAGCGGCCTGCCCGCTGGTTGAACGCGTCCCAGAGGGTCATGGCCACCCGGCTGTTCCGGGGATACCGCACGGTCTCCGGTGAGGCGGCGAGCCTCTTTGCCGGATTGCCGCCATGGGATCTGGAGGCAAAAGTCCTCGCGCATATTTGGGAGTGGTGCGAGGAGGCGAAACGCCGGGGCTTGACTCCGATGCCGCGAGAAATCGCGGCACAGCGGACAGAGCTCCGACGGGATCTCATGGCGTCATGGAGAGTGCGATTGTCGCAACCCAGTGCTGGGCACGCCACTATTGCAGCGATAAGTCCCCTCTTTGAGGAGTGGCTGGAGAGGCGCCACGGCGTCCTCACCTTCCGCCTGACGCAGGTCCTCACTGGACACGGCTGTTTCGGGAGTTACCTGTTTCGGATAAGGCGGGAGGAAACGCCCGGGTGTCATCACTGCGTGGATCGCCCGGAGGACACGGTGGAGCATACGGTGGACGTATGCCCGGCTTGGGCAGAGCACCGCCGTTTCCTCGTCCAGGCCGTCACCTCCTTCTGCGAAGCAGTAATGCTCGCGAAGGAGGAGGCGGAGCGCGTGAGGGAGAGGCAAAATTCGCGCCCTCACGCCCCTAGCCGCCGCAGGAGGAGACGCCCTGGGCGTCGGGAATCGGTTGTTGATTCCCGGCCACCGTAGGCGCGGGCTTGCGGACGGTGAGCAATGGGTAGCTCGCCGTCCGGTAAGGACCAAGCCCGGGTCGACGGCGCGTTGTGTTCCACGCGCGCCTCAAAGAGATGTCAGCGAATGAAGGGGTCCGATGAGACCATTGCCTGCCGGGGTTGCGGGAAAGTCCGAAAGGGATACCGTGGCCCCCTGGCATTGCACAGGCAACAGAAGGAACATGGGTGGGTTTTAGTCAGTAAGAGTCTGACACGCCCTCCCGCTCCACCCAGAGCGGGAGGAGTCATTTGATGATTTCCACCCAAAAAAAAAAAAAAAAAAGACTAATTGCCTTTGTGCTATGAAAATAAAACAAGTTTCTAAGTCAACGCAAAAACGGAAAAGTACAACCATTTATACCGCAAATTTTGAAACTCGCAACTACTCGCAAGGGAATCAAAACCCCCAAAATGGAATTTTCACAAATTTTTCATCCATAAACATGTTTCCGTTAATAAACACTAGCACTACACGAAGTAGTACAACTATAGATAACGTTTTTTCAAACTTCAATGATCAATGTGGTACTATTCATACCTTTTCAGCCGACTTCAAAAAGGAGGAGGTTCTCAATTCGATTGTAGGTTTTTTTTTTTTTTTTTTTTTTTTGTATTTTTGTTACGGCCCTGGTCCAGGCCATGGTACGGAGTGAGAGAGCATGGGAGGCCGTCACCTCCTTCTGCGAAGCAGTAATGCTCGTGAAGGAGGAGGCGGAGCGCGTGAGGGAGAGGCAAAATTCGCGCCCTCACGCCCCTAGCCGCCGCAGGAGGAGACGCCCTGGGCGTCGGGAATCGGTTGCTGATTCCCGGCCACCGTAGGCGCGGGCTTGCGGACGGTGAGCAATGGGTAGCTCGCCGTCCGGTAAGGACCAAGCCCGGGTCGACGGCGCGTTGTGTTCCACGCGCGCCTCAAAGAGATGTCAGCGAATGAAGGGGTCCGATGAGACCATTGCCTGCCGGGGTTGCGGGAAAGTCCGAAAGGGATACCGTGGCGCCCTGGCATTGCACAGGCAACAGAAGGAACACGGGTGGGCTTTAGTCAGTAAGAGTCTGACACGCCCTCCCGCTCCACCCAGAGCGGGAGGAGTCATTTGATGATTTCCACCCAAAAAAAAAAAAAGAAGACTAATTGCCTTTGTGCTATGAAAATAAAACAAGTTTCTAAGTCAACGCAAAAACGGAAAAGTACAACCATTTATACCGCAAATTTTGAAACTCGCAACTACTCGCAAGGGAATCAAAACCCCCAAAATGGAATTTTCACAAATTTTTCATCCATAAACATGTTTCCGTTAATAAACACTAGCACTACACGAAGTAGTACAACTATAGATAACGTTTTTTCGAACTTCAATGATCAATGTGGTACTATTCATACCTTTTCAACCGACTTTAAAAAGGAGGAGGTTCTCAATTCGATTGTGTTTTTTTTTTTTTTTTTTTTTTGTATTTTTGTTACGCGATTACTCCGCCAATTATGAATTGATTTTGATGATTCTTTTTTTGTTTGGTAGGGCATACTTCAGAAGTGGTCCCATATTAATTTGTTCAAGATCTGATGAGGGGTTTTTGAGTTAGCTTCAATAATACGTATTTTTCCCTTTTAGTATATATGGATGATATTCTAATAGTTCCTGTCACTGTAATTTACATAGCAGGTAATGGGTATTAAAAAAAAAAATGGGGTTTTGTGTAGGTACCACAACTACAAAGTGAAAAATAAAAACTTTTTCACAAAAAATAAAACCGACTTCCAAAAAAACACTACAAAGTGAAAAATAACTTTTATTTCGAAAGTCGGTGGCAAAAAAACGAAAATAAAACCCCAGACACCGACTTCCGAAATCAAAGTTATTTTTCACTTTGTAGTGTTTTTTTTTGGAAGTCGGTTTTATTTTTTGTGAAAAAGTTTTTTCAGTCATCATTTACAGATCTGGTTCAAATTTAATACTTATTTAGTTGTTTTGTACCAGACTTATAAATAGTGACTAAATAACTTTGATTAGAAAAAGTTGCCATCATTCATCAGCAGAGTTTTGCAAGGCTGCTGCAAGGCTAGTATAGATATTTCAGTTATATTATAAAATTAATGATATGTGTTAATAAAAAATAAAGGTTTACTGAAACGATAAGGAGACCTTTGTCTTTAATTTATGCTCCTCCAGCTTTCCATAATGTAATCTTAGGGATTTCATTTTGTAATAAAAATACCATAAATATGACTCGATTGTCGTGATGGGTGAACTTTTACGTATATACCTACAGGTTTGTATGGAACCCTCGTGCGCGAGTCCGACTCGTACTTGGCCGGTTTTTTGTAATTCTTCTATGTACTTTTACAATATTTGTAATTATTATGTGAGCACCATGTATCAAGTCTATAATCATGTATATAATAATTAATGTATCTGTCATTGCTTCATTGATAATTATTTTTATCTATTTATTTATCTATATATACATAAGTGGAATTTCTTGCCCATTCTTTTCCATACATCATTATTTTGAAGGGGCAGCAAAAATCAATTCTATCTTCCTGTAAATTTTTGATGTTTATAAGTGTCTTTTACGAGTATGTGCCTATTTGAAATAAATGATTACTTTGACTTTAAAGACAGGCGTGTACGGAGGGAAATCTCAAACTATATTATTTATGCACACGCGTGCACTTGCTGAATGTAGACGCGTATCCTTGTGTGCGTGCGTTTTCGCTGTTTTTAAGGAGCTGACCTTCTGTATCTATCTATATTGTGCCTCTAACTCGTGCAGTATTATTCGGGGGTATACCGAGCATTATTAAGACAAATTTGTAATTCCACGAATTAATTCTGCCGAGTTTTATGCTTTATGTATTTAAAATACAAATGTATATTTTGTCAAATTTGAATAAGATGGATTTCAATGAGTAATTCAGTAGTATAACGCGGTTGATGGGAAATGACATTAATTTACACTTTCTTAATTGCAATTAAACTTTTCATTAAAGGATAATATTGAAATAGGTACCTACTTATCACCACTGAGCATAGAAATTGATTTTCAATCGTCATAAGAACGTCGTCAGTTTTCTTCAATCGTTACGCTCTGGTTCTCTTGATTTACATTCAATAATTCTAAATAAAGCAAGAAAGTTCTCCAGCTCTTAAGAAAATCAAGAGCCGACATAATTCCGTGAGAATAATAACTTAATTAAAACAAGAATATCTGTTCCACCTTTTCTTACACTGTTTTTCTCATCTTCCCTTCTTAAAGAGCATTAATCATCCTAATTAATCGTATAATTTAACGTCTTTACACATTTTATTAAAAAGATAGGTCTAAGTTGCTTCAACCCCCCCTTGAGCTCCCCTTGTATCCTCTCCCCCTGTCTCCTCCACTAATTATTACGCTATAATAAATATCGCTGAAGGAATTAATGCAGTAATTTCAGGCTGTATTCCAGTCGGGGCAGGTTATTCATTAAGTTCAGCGTCATAGCGAGTACAAAGGTAGCAAAGTGTATCTACGTTGGTACAATAAGGTTAGGCTTGTTGCAGATTTAAGAGAAATACGGGTATTTATTATCTTTGAAGTTGGGATTGTTCTTAATCAAGAGGTGTTTTTGTTGTTGTAGATTTAGATGATGAAAGTAGTGCCTTTGAATAACTGTTTGATTTTCAAATACCATAAGATCGTCAAACACGGATAGACAGGCACTAAACTACGCAGTAAGACTTAACGGTATGTGGTAACTGTAACTAACACGGCCAAAGCTGCGGTTAACTTTGTACGATGTATAGCTAACTGCGTAGGTACCTACTCCTTTGTGAAAGTAAATCTTATATCATTTTTGATGTCCTATCACTTCTTCCAGCGATAAGACCGCCCATTGTGTCACCCTATGTAAAATTTCTAAATTTATGTCTGTGATTTTTATGGTGTACAATAAAGAGTATTCTATCTATCTATCTTTCCCCCTTTTTAAACGTGTACATATTTTTTGTAATTATTCTGAGACTGTTAACTAATAAAGTATGTATAAACACTTGCGGACTCCTAAATCGACCCACCGTGTACTTTTTGTATAGAAGTCTATTAACTTTTTAAATGGTCGTGAATTCAAATTCAGAACAATGACGACACCAACATGATGGCCAGAGTGTCGGCATAAAAACCTTTTCTTTGACTCATCATTATTTTGATGTTTTAGACCTTTATACCTCACATGACATTGCACACTGGCTCGATTTAGGAGTCCGGGAATACATTTCACTGTAAATAAAGAACCTTTTATTTATGGTAACTCTGTGATGACTTGCCACGAGTTTAAGCAGCAAAAATACCTCCATGTTTCAATAAAATAAAATAAAAATTAAAAAAAATTCTATTCAAGTATAAAGTAAGATAATGATTTACATTAATTGCAATTGAGGAAAAATTAATTCTAGATGTAAAGTAGACTTGCCTGATCTAGGTTTATGAAAACCTGTGTTTCAGGCCAGCATTTCACAAATTAACATTTAAAAAAAAAGATACAATATTTTCAATGATTGTAAGAGTAATTAATTTGGTAAGTATATTATTTTAAAACTAAATTATATTATATTAAGTTAAAATAAATTAACGAATAATATTAAAGTAAACAAGGTAGAGAATAATAATATGTTTATTTTAATATTTCTAGTAGTTTTTCCGTGTCCGTATAATTGAGTTTTGTCAAATATTCTTGTACTAGTAAATTACACCTATTATAACATAAGCTATAAATCTTTAGCAGTCTATTGAACTGGTTATACAAGTAGGGTCCTAAGAATAAATAAAATCGTCTAGTGAAAGCATGTTTAGTCTGAGAGTTAGCACAAACCAAATCTTTTCTTCTCTTATCTGTAGGTACTGGGTTTAAAAGTACAGTGTGTTGAAATAAAACTACATTCAAAACAAATAATTGACGTACTGTTAGCACCTTGCATGCCATGTAAAGCTGGTGTGTAGGAAATCTGAATGGACGAAAAGTAGCGACCTTTAATACTGCTCTTTGGGCGCGTTCTAGGTGCAGTAAAATTGATTTAGCGGCACCTCCCCAGGAAGTTATGCAGTAGGTAATAATAGATTGACACAAAGCTAAATAAACCTGTCTAATTAATTTGAAGTCGGCAATACTACTATAAACAATTTCCAAAACAGTTAATGTGAACCAAAAATGTTCATTGTCCTTTCATTAGCACTGTAATAAACTTCTAAAAGCTTATGACAATTTTCTTCATTTCATTTTTCATTATTATTTTTCCATTTTCACATTTACACTTAAAAAACAAAAACTTAACATGCAACGCCCTAGTTTTATGAAGTCATAAAACCGTGTGCAACGTGCCTAATGCTAACAGTTGCACTGAACCAATTAAGTTATTCATGAATGGCGCGAATGAGCGGCGCAACATTTAGATATAATGTAGGTACATTCAGACCATTTCACTAATTATCGCGCGACTGTTACGGTGTGGACTCACCTTTGCAGATCTGTTTTAAATAGAGCATTTCGTTTTGAGAGGAGGTACCTTCAACTGTCATTCGTCAATAATGGATTTTAGTTTTAAACTCCTTATTTACTTACTAGCCTTTTCCCGCCGTTCTCCCGCGTGCTTATCCAACTTTATTCAAAGGTTAAAAACAGACAGAGTCACTTATACATTTATAATATTAGTATGGATTTTAACCACAATTATGTGGGACTACGTTGACGTCCATTGTTCGCAAGCGCGACAGCTGAGCGTGGGATTCTGTGTTAGATCCCCAACAAAGAGTTATTGGGTTTTACATTACGGAATTCTCAGTAGTAGGCTGCAGTTTGGATTTGTGCTCGGTTTACAGAAATAGCCTCGCCTGTTTTCAGTTCTGTAAGGGACAAGTCCCTTACAGAACTGAAAATATGTAGGTGGCGGAATGTGTGTGTACTCCGTATTCCCCTCCGAGGAATACGAACTACTGACAACAAAGTACTAAGTTATCGCAACTAAATTCGTTTCTGTAGAAACCTTCAAGTTTATCACCTCACCACATACGTCATCGGCAGTAAGAATGATTCTGAACGTGATTATCGCTTACCCTTGTCACTACTAATGCATTTCTGATATTTTGGGTACAGCCCGATAGGTGCACGTATCTTCAAACACCTGCATTCACCTCAAGGGGCTTAGACCGTTCATAACAACTTGAAAGAAATTCTCACATCGTTTTCTAAGGTCTTTGGGCAAATCTTTACATGTGAAGTTCGATCAAGCATGTGTGATCCTGAAATATGAAGATTTACCTACGACTTTTTCAATTGCAATATTTTGCATGTAAAATATTCAGAAAAAGTTGTACTTTTATCTATTTTAAGATACAACTTACTTTTCTTGTACCAACATCAAATGGTACTTACGTCACTGAATTATTTTTTAATTAGAAATAAGATCTGTTTTCAAGATTGTTTTTACTTCATGTAGCTAACTTGTGTCGTTTATGAGATATTTAGATTTTTTTGCAAGTGGGTTTTTTATGTTGCTTGTCAGTGTATTTGACCTATGACAGCAACCCTTACAATTATGATTACCATACCTTATAGCAACTACAATAAATATCACTGCGATGCAAAAGTATAATAACTGTGAAAGCAGAGTAGGTATTGCTTGTAACTATTATATATGTACTCTACGTTTCTAAAGCAAAACTCAATTTAAGCTTGTCAAGTCCTACATTTAAATGATTTTATAATGTTAATAATGTCGTGAACCTTCCGAGACATAATAATGCCTTCCACATTATCACGTCAGTATATCAATTTAATTTTGTATGCTTGGAGCTCTCATTAAGTACATTGTCTTGTTCGCCACAATGGATGTGCAAGTTAACTGCGTCAGCGACAATGTGTCCTGGGAACACCTGGCGGGTGTATACACTGCGTAATATGTATTGGTATATACAATATCTATGTAGCTATATAATAATATACAGCGGTACATGCGTTATCTGGCATTATAACGATTGATATGGTGATAACATTTCTCTTATTAAGCAGTAAGGTAACAGAAACCACTTCTTTTCCAAAGTAAAAGGTAACTATATAATAAATACCACTAGGCAACAACTCGTAGAACCTTTAGTGATATTTAACGTTACCCAAGAGAAAACAAGTTGCCTACATTTCACCTAATAGCTATCTGATGTTTCTTAAAATACAAGAATCCCACATGACCTTTCCCCGACCACTTTGTCTATAGGTACATTTAAAGTGTATTAACCAGCCAGCAACAAAGCCTAAAAAGTAACTATCTATCATTATACCCCCTTAATGTTCGTGTACAAATATAAACAAGTTTAGTAGGCAATACTTTACCCAATCATATTCCAGTGTCATATTTCCCGGCCAGTAATTAAGTGAAGGGAGCTCCCTTGCAGCGAACAATTAAGTTATTCATGAATGTGCTTCAGTCCTAATTATTTATTTTATTTTACGAGCCCTATTATCCTGTAACACCCGCCTCGTAAATACTCGGGCGGAGGGTAATTTTGAATTTTGAAGTAATTTCAAAGGCGTTGTAGACGCTTTATTTCAAATACTACTATCTTGTAGATTTGTTGGTATTGTCAGATTGCGTCTTGATGTATGGTTCTATGGAGTTGTCGCGTTTCTTCTGAGTTTATTTGGTTATGTTATTGTTTTATGGTTTTCTTGGCGGATTTATTGAGAAATTGTTTTTAAGTATGCAATAAAATTCATTGCAGATTAATCTAGAGGAACGAAATAAATGTTCTAGTAATTGCTTAATAATTATCTCGATTAATAAGACTGTTTAGTGTTCAGAGTGATAAAGTAAAAGTGGTAGACCTCTGTACCTTCTTCATTTTAATATTAGGTAGGACTTCAGGAAAATTATTTACTTCGTGTCTATAAATGTAAAAATATATTTAGAAAGACACGGAACCTACCTTGAATGAAACAATACCAATTACTCCATTCGTTAATAGTTCTATGAATATCAATGACACGTGATCGATCACAAAGCAAACATCAATTTTGTTAATTTCATCGACAGCGGGCGTGTGTTTATAAAACGACGGTGTGCTAGCAGTGAATACGATTCAATTAGCGCGACATTCGCTACGATTATTGGTTTTCATAACATGGGCAAAGCAAACAAATGCATAGCTGTGGCAATTGATGATAGGATATGTTTTAACTAAATATAACAAAATATTCACTTTTTTACTTCCTGCCTCGTTGGTCTAGTGATCGCAAGCGCTACTGGTGAACATGAGGGTTCAATTCCCGGGTCTGGCAAAGTGTTATTGAGTTTTTCATCTAAAATATTATCTCAGTAGCAGTCCGGAGTCTGGATTAGTGCACGGTTGATGGCAATGGGCTTGCCTCCTGTTTCATGGGACAGTTTCATAAGATCAATCAATCAATCTGCCTAGCCTTTTTCCAACTATGTTGGGGTCAACTTCCAGTCTAACCGGATCCATCTGAATACCAGTATATTATACGAAGCGACTGTCTATCTGACCTCCAAACCCAGTAACTGTGTAGTAAGATACCCCCTGATAAGACCGTTTCTCAGGCTTTCGGGCTTCTGACGACCCGTAAGGACTATCAAAGATCCACGAGTGACAGTCGGGACTAACGGCTTAAGGTGCTTTCCGAGGCACGGAGGAGTCTCGGTATGTAAAAATGGTAACCCATCCACGGAACAACCCCGGTAAGCGTAGCTTAACCTGATGGATCGACCAGTGCGGCTGTTATTACTTAGCTACGAGCTTCCCTTCCCCTGTAATTGTATATTACATTATTCATAGCTACTGTAATGTAAAGACGGTTTTACTCAAGTTGTACATTTAAATCTTGTGTTCGAGTCTAATTCAGCTTTTGAATAATCATTATGATTTACATACAGCTTCGTTTTATATCAGAACAATAAGTTTAGTAACACAAAAGATGAATTCTTTAGAAGCCGCGGCTAGCTATGCTCCTGTCTCCGCTTGCGTGGATTAACATTACAATAAAAACCTGGCCGACCAAATTGTGTAAATTGGATAAGTTACACTAACGAATGGACATACAGACAGACATATACTTTATAAAAACCAAATACATGTATAAGGATGAATGTATAAGGATTCATTCTTTATTATTATATATGAAATTATAATATATCCCTTAAAAGGAAAAGTTGGGCGCGTCAAATAAAAAATTGGAACATTAATAATCAGATCAAGAAACATTTAATTTCATGCGATATTTCATGAACCGCAAAATTGATACCGAAACATTAACATTATATCCACGCATTCAAATTAAAACCAAATAAGCTCTCATAATATAATTACATAGGATTCGTATAAATTGTGTAAAGGTATCGTTTGAAAACGATTTAATACAAGGCAAATAAAAATAGCAGTATGAGCAGAGGACCAAGTGGCCCAAGGGATCCTAATCAAATATACCTTAGGCAGGCTCGGTGCGAACCCAGTTTATAACCTGCGCGGATTATGTTGGGACCTTAAGTGATTTTTGGAAATACTTTTATTCTTCTGCTTGATCGCACCTGCGACCAATTTCATGTTAGAAATTCGGGTGATGTAATGATAGCTCCCAAGAAAAAATAGTTTTATGTTCATAGAGGACTAACCTTTTGCGAGTTACGCTGGCAGGAAAATAATGTTTCTCTCTCTGTGTCCCGTAATAAAAGTATTATTTTTCTTTTTTGAACAATGTGTTTCTCCTTCGTGTATTGTTTGAAGCACATTCATAATAAATGATTTTATGAACAGAACGGGTGTGTCCAGTTCCGAAATAAAAATATGTAGAGTATGATATGAGCTTGTCTTTATAAAATTTCACTTGCTTGCTTGTAAACGGGTATGACCAAGCGTATTCAAGATAAGCAAGTGTATTTTTAACGACACTTGTCTTTTTTTAAGTTTGTCATTATTTCAATCATTTAGATATTCTTACATAAAATTATATTTAAAAGAAGTTAGTCAGTCAAAATTTTAATTATTCACCATCTTTATTAACAAATGATCCCAGTAGTTTTCTATCACTAAGATAATCTCCAGACTAACTTCTGCTAATCCCATATCTAACGGCTGGAACAAGGTTGGCAGTTTCGGCGCCGAAGATAACACAACACAAACACGTCAGGACCCGAACAAATACTTGTCGTATGCAAACATGTTCTGGAGACTCGATGGTGTGGACTGCACCTAATAAATTAACAAGGTGAAGTGACTAGCCACATCAGTACACAGGAAAATGAAATGAGAGGAATTTAAATTATCCGGTGTTTTTTCAATGCATAAACCAATCAGAGAATGTTACGTTCAATTGTTTGAAATTATTGTCAAATTCACATTTATCGTTAAAGGTCAACTCTTGTCTAGCAATAACTGGTTATTTGTCCCAGAACAAACTGAAAATGGTCACATTTAATTTCAGAAATGAACGAATATACCTATTCCAAAACTATTGCCAAAAACTTCTAACACACACCGCACATCCATTAGATCCCTATTTATAAAAACAATCCACAATACATTGACACCGGATCGAAAACTTTTACCACTGTCAACAAACAAAACAAAACTAATATTTCAAAAGTCAATAGTTTCGAATTCCGAATTCAGAACATTCGAACCGTCGCCGGCTCAAACGGGCCAAAGTAACGTTGGATGAAGGGGCACGCTTGAAATTGCCGTTAAGTATGTGGTGGGGATATAAAAAGGGGGCAAAGAGGCTTAAAGGGCTTTGCGCGGCTCGCGAGTGCCAAGTTTTCACGGAGTTATGCCCTTACAGCTTGTTTGTTCACGTGCCATTTCCTGTGTGATTAAGTGGTGGATTTTGTGTGATAAAGTTTTAAAAGAATCGTCGTAGGAGTAGAAATATGAAATATTAATTGTATTGTTAACTACTGTTTTATGAAATAAAATCGATTGATAAATTAGGTAAGTGTAATGTTTTACTACACTTTTATTTAATGAACTTAGCAGAGTTTAATATTTATGTGGAACGTTTAAAAACTACATTAAAGTTAAGAATAACTAAATTAAACATTTTCACACAGTTATGCATGTTCTTAACACAATTTATTCAGCGCTGAAACTAGTTTTACACCTAAAGTAAGAATCCCAAGAGTTTATTTAACAAGAAACTCATTAAAATGTCTTTCAACACTTTATCTTCAAAGGAAAATTACCCGACAATTTCAATAATTTGCATGCAACACGCGAAAGCTGAGCGTAATGCAATTACATTGTGACACGCCCACGGTGACAATGTACTCGAGGGAAGATTCTGCATTACGCCACCAGTCCCACGTTGGGCGCCAATATTAAGAACACAACATATAATTTCATATGCCGTGATTTTTCTTGTACGCTATTGTCTTCTAAAAGTTCGTTATTATTTTATAGACGATAATACAGCAACTATTATGTTTCTTATACTTATTTATTAGGGCGAATCAGCCCCACATCATTGAAAAAAAAACGTGATTTTCTTTTACCATGTCTTTACGTCAGGAGGTATCATACACTACAAACAGTCATGATGATTACAATTAATATTATTTGTGTAAAATTTGCACCACGGTGGGCGCCAACTTCTGAAATTGGCACACAACACGGGATCAATTAATTAAGACCTGCTTAGTTATCATGTAGTTAGTAATAATTGGCTGACTTTATAAATTATTATAACAATTTTTAACTGTTTGGGATACCGACTATCTAGATATGCGCAGTTCAATTTATTATTCTGGGAAAGTGCAGTGGTGTTATTTAAATAAAGTTCATATTATCTCTGTGCCATGCTTTAATAAGTTTACTCTGATTAATTCCAGTACAATCATCAGCTTACCTGCTTTTTATATGTACATATATTCAACTGTGACAATTATTGGAGTATGGAATTGAAATTAACTAACCTAAACTAAATGATTCTATCAACCATATCTGCTTCCTACACACGTAAAACTTATATCTTACTAGTCCAACACTACCCTCTACTAGCAAACTTTGAACTACCTTACAAAATTCACGAGAACGTTGTAACAGATATTCAATAGACCATAACTCATCTTGTTGAAAGCTAATAGAGTCAAGGTGAGTAGAAACTCGCAGCCGGCGCCACTTTATTAATACCCGGAACTGTGCTAGATAAATTATGACGTCACTTAATCACAAATCCGCCATTGCTCTTAATAGCAGCAGAGGTCGAAAAGCATTGATTTATAGTAACGACTAATTCGACCGAGAATTATCCCACTGTGGCGCTTTGTGATAGAAATTCAACCGTTAAGTTTCTTAATTGCGTCTTCTGTATTATCAATGAGCAAAGAGTGGGTTCGTTAAATTGTTCATGAGCTCAATTTTAGCGGTTTGAATTGGAATTACAAAAATAAAAAAATATTGAAACCTTGTCTGTTAAAAAACCGGCTTATTATATACCACTGAAACATTGAAATGTTTGAACATTATTGTTGTATACGTGCTCGCTTGATGTCTATTGACAAAAGGATTACTGTTATGACAGTCGTGGGATGAAGTTTGACCCCCACGCAGTAGTGATCTTCCACGCAAAACGTCGCAATACGTGTGTCCCATCAGGGTCCCGTTAGGGTTGCCGACGCAGTTTATATTGGTAAAATTCTAATCCTAACTATATATAAAATAATAATATGTATTATAAATGCGAAAGTGAGTTTATTTGTTTATTTGCTTGTAGCGCTTTCACACTAAAACGGCTGAACCGATTTGAATAGCATTTGGCACATGGGTAGATCATGACCCGGATTCGAGACCTGGTTGAAAACCGCGGGGCCGCAGCTAGTTATTTATATTATTATAAGTTTGAAATCAAGTCGTTTCTTGTAAAAGCATAACGCGCCACAATAAACAATACTGAATAAATTTTATCGGGAGACTGTTGAATAAATAATGTATCATCACTCTTTGTCTAAATGGGGACTGAAAAAATATCGTTTGTTTTGTCTACCCCCAAATGCTACGCGCACTTAGGGAGTAATCAACCATTATTTATAACGCATGATTTGTTTATCAACCCTTAAAATATTTAAGGCACAAAATTCTCCCAAAACTGTTTTTGTTACCGGAAGTTACACCAAAAGGGTAGAAAACCTCCAATCTCATGAATACACACATATTTAATTCAGAACGCTATTGCACCAGCGTTGTTTGCAGTCGTCGCCTTACAAACGTTCCCGGTCCGATAATTAAGATAAATAAGTAAGTAAAGGAACTAAAATTCCGATTGTATCGCGAGTCTGAGGGTATCTGAGTCAGGTCTCGTAAAATATGCACTGTATCGAGTGTTGCGCAGTGCGGCACCGCGGCCCGTCTGCGGCGACTCTCGAATTTAACGGCAGACTCCGTCAAAGTAAACAACGATGCGTGGTTAAGCCAGTTTCGCAGTTTGTCGTTTGGTTTAGGTTTGTTGGTGGTCTTATCTGTTTGTCTATCTCGCCTGCGCGAGACCAACTATAGAATTATAGAAATAGATTCGGAGCTTAGGGAGTTCGGATCTAAGCTGACGGCTTTTATTTATCTGTTGTTTGCTATTGTTTGGGGTCTTTGCTTTATATGGATTATCTTTGATAA
The DNA here is from genome assembly GCA_963853775.1 of Xanthia togata. Classification (NCBI taxonomy): domain Eukaryota; kingdom Metazoa; phylum Arthropoda; class Insecta; order Lepidoptera; family Noctuidae; genus Xanthia; species Xanthia togata. Next base: position 1,385,378 of record OY970797.1, on the reverse strand, counting down.
TATGTATGTCTACAAGCAACTGTACAAGTACCAGCTTGAATAAATACTTATAGTAGTGTAATATGTATTGCAATTTATTTTATGTATGCAGATTCATCTTACCGGTCTTTCCGGAGATTCATTCAACAGCAATCGTCATTGTTCTGTTCTTATTATTTTTTGAATCATAAATAAACTTCTGTAATATGGTTGTAATACCCTAGATATTTGAAGTCGTAGTCATTCAGAATGTTAGTGGATACGTCAGTGTCACTCAAGTCACGTTTGGCCGTAAACTACTGGGTTTTAAAGCTGCTATAAAACATAAGGAGGGCTACCTTGCTGGCTATTCGCCCAAGAGCTCTATCTTTTAGCTCACTTCCTGAAATTACATGGAAAATTAAATAGATATGAAAAATGTGCATATAGTTCCTATTAAATAAAATTATAATAATGTGTTGTTATTACAGGCTGGGGCTATTTTGATGTGAAACACCTTTTCAAATATTATTTAATAATAATAATATATCAAAATAAAATATATCATAGAAAACTACCTACTATTAAAACGAAAAAACTATATGCTAAGAGAACAAGGACTTACAGAAACCGCTACATAATAGGTTATAGGGGTATGTGTTTGAATTCAATTTCCGATCGAGTTAGAAGTGAATTTATACTACAGTTCAATCCATTCCCGACCAATAACCTGACTTCAGAGCGGCATAAATTTCACGTGGATATAGTAAAAGCAGCCGCAATAAACTTTCTATTTTAGTTTTATTACTTTTACCAGGTAGGGAATTTGTAGTACAACTCGCTTTTGCTCGATATATCAACCGGTCGGACGTCCAAATGATAACTCACTGCTTTGATGCCAGGAACTTTTATGAATTCAGATGTTTAGTATTCTGTGTTCATAAACCAGTTATGTGCAGGTTTTATTTGAAAAATATTATTTCATACTGTGGAGTTGAGCTGAAAGTTTTATCACATAAAATGTATTTTTTGATTTGTACATATAATATAATAATTGCATTGTGGAAAACATAATCTGTTCCATTTGCAGTTTATTGTGGTGCTTGTTTAAAGTGCATTTTTAGTCAATTTAATAAACACAAACGTTTTGTGTCGAAAATGACTATACTAGGTAGGTACGTTATGCTGATCTCTTTTAACGTTTTGTAAAATAATTACAACGACAAAAATGAGCTGGCAATATTAGATATACATACACTTACATTATTTTGCTTTGAAATAATCTGTCCAACACAACCTAGGTGGTCAACATCCTGGTTGACACACAAATATTTACTACGACTTTAAATTTCATTTTATTTCACCAAGGACACTTCCCGAGACTCAAGGGCTGGCTTTTATCTTGGACAGAAGCTAAGCATTGCCATACAACGGAAATACCGCTAGTCTCTTGGGTACATTACCAGTCGATTGATGCGGAAGAATTTTTAGACGTCATATTTTAGTTTGCTAATAGGAATAAGTTAGGATATTTATTTTTATTTTTAAATTATTTAAATAGTAATTTCAACAATAAATTTGTATTGTAACTTAACTGTCTTCGTCCGCAGGTGGCATGGATCCACATCGACCGGCAGATGATCCTGACGATCCATCGGCACGTGATCACGAGGCTGGCGCGGTTCAGCGTCTCGCACGACAACGCTATGACCTGGCTCCTGCACGTGAGTCAAGTGCAGCAGGAGGACAGGGGCTACTACATGTGCCAAGTTAATACCAACCCCATGATCAGCCAAGTCGGATATCTGCAGGTTGTTGGTGAGTGTTTTTTTTTGTTTGACCTCAGTATTTTGAAAAAAAATTGCTGATCAGTGTCCACTTCTAATAAAAAATCTCAATTATGTAGGTATTTCCAAATACACGGTTATTTTGGTAATCTCACTTAATATTAATTGTGTTTTATGCTTACGTAAGTTACCCATTAAGGTTGTGGGTTAAAATACGAGCAAACACCAATGTGACTTTTTCAATTCTAAAGTACTTTCCGAGTTTATCTTGGACATTACTGACTTCGGTGGAGGAAAACATCGTGAGGAACCCTGGACTTATCCTAACTTTAATATTGTAGATGAGGAAGTCGTAAGACACCATAATAAACTAAAATAACAGCTAGCCCCATTTTTATAAAACTTAAAAAAAGAATCACACAGAATATAAATAGTTGGGAATCGAATTTACAACCACAGGTTTGCAAAGCAGTTGTCAAACCGCTAAGCTATTTGCTTTGTTGAAAGTTTACCAAAATAGCCGTTCCAATTCTTGATTGACTGCTAAGCTCTATAAAGATATAGCGTGATGATAATCATTTAAAACGACTAATCTGTAACTACCTGCAATATTCTAACCTTTTAGGTCGTCTTTTTACATTTTACGGTAAAATATAGAAGAATTCGAACATAATGCAGTATTGCTTATTCCCCATATCAAATAGTGTAATAATTTATAGCCAGACAGACCAGACTTATAGGAACATCTTCAGACAAACAGACTAAAGTTCTAACTGTATGTATTATTACTATATTTTAGGCAGTAGAATCTTTCCCAGACCTCGTCGTTATTCTTTTTTTCTATAAAATCATAACCCTTCCTTTTGACTTTGCTGTAGTTGAGTGAAAATATGACAATATGTTTAGTTTTTATTTCGCTACAATTTTATTATATATATAGAAATATAAATGTACCTACTACAGAGATGTTTTCTGCCTGCATATTTACAAATTCTATGCCTTTATGTTTATTACTCCTCATGTATCAAACGCCGGTCTTACGGGACGCCTCCGTTAGGATCCACAATTCGTCGATATACGCCGCGCACTATTAAGTGCGATGGATGCATCGCTTAGTCCTGACCCCGCGCGACAGATATCTCACGATACGGTTCCTAGTTATATTTGAATTTAGATACAGAATTTCTTGGAACTCAGGTAGGGATATAGTAGTGTATTTATGCGTCGGGTCGAACAGGAGAAGCTCGTTGGTTCTATCCAGTCTGTTTCTAAGGAGATGATTCTCAGTTCGACTGTATGTTTTTTTTTTTGTTTGTTACGAGATCAATCCGCCAATAATGAAATGATTTTGATTATTCTTTTTTTTTGGTAGTTTATACTTCAGAGGTGGTCCCACATATGTAGATTGTATTAACTTGGCATGGGTAGTTTTTGAGTTAGCTTCAATAATAGGTATTTTTCCCACTTAGTCTATATGGATGATGTTCTAAGTGTCTGTCACTGTTATTTACATAGCTGCAGGTAGTGGTATTCGAATTTGTGTGGGGTAGATACTACCACTAAAAAGTGAAAAATAAAAACTTTTTACAAAAAACATAACCGACTTAAAAAATACACTAAAAAGCAAAAATAACTTTAGTATCGGAAGTCGGAGGCAATAAACGAAAATACAAAACCAAAGACACATAATTCTGAAATTAAAGTTATGTTGCACTTTTTTTTTTGAAGTCGGTTAATTTTTTTTGTATATTTTTTTTTCATACCTATTCAAAAACACTAAAGTATACATTCAATGTTTCTGAAACTAAATCTCCGTCTATACAAGTAAATTAATCACTATACCTCAATATTCTTGGGTTATTTTGCTGAACCCATTAGCAGCTAATTATATGTCCTCATTCACAACTGGAGCTATTAGGTAATATAATAGAAACTTATTAATCAGGAATGGGAAAATATCGACGGGCCCTGTTTACCGCTGATCCTGCTCAGAGAAGAAACTTTTAATTACTTCCCTTTAGTATTTTGAACGGGGTAATAGCTTCTTCTTTTGGTTCTTATCGCTTTGTGAAATAAACTCTTTGGTAGAATTTAATTGTTGTTTTATATTGTCGACGTTGATTATTAAGCAATGTTACGAAAATGATTACTTTGGATTGTAATTATGTGTTTTTGAGTCTCCAAGAGTGTTGAAGAAACATTGACATACTTTTCCCTTTTCTTTGTTCATAATGTTCTGTAAGAGACACGAGGATGGCAGCAATATTCTGTCTAGGTTCCCGCCGTATCATCTTAACATAAATTGTTGTTTACTAGAGCAATATAACTGTCATCTTACTAATCTGCACTATCAATAATTTACCTGTTCTTGGCATCTACGGCTTGTTCAGCTGCCATTGTTTACGTCCCAGCATGTATTTACTCCTCTACAATACAACTAAATTTGTCGTTATTAACTAATAATTTTAGCGTTCCAACCCGAAAATCAGCAAATATGGAACGTAGCCAAAGTCTCAGTTACAATTCAGTCGAGATAACATTCCTATCTGGTGCCCAGTGGGAATGTTAGATATATAAAATGGTGTAGGCGTGGTTCAGTCCCAAATCACCGATACGGGTAACACTTAGTCTTTTATATGGCCGTTTCCTACAAACTTTTAAGTGGAAATAAAGCGGTGGTTTTTTCTCGTGTTTGCATTTTAAACGTGCCACGTAGTTTTATCTTGTTTTTATTGCTTTAGGACGCAACTTGTGGCCGCTTACGTGTCCTAAATCTGCATCTTTTTTAGGAGCATTTTATTAATCGGAGCGGTTAGGGTAGGTTAGTGAATATTATTAAAAACAATATTAAAGGAATGTGCGAAATTCTTACACTCAATTTAATCAAATTATTTTTTATATCGGAGCATAAAAATGACAGAATGTGTTCCAAAATTCCTCTTTTGACTGTCATCGGCCGTTTAGATTTTCCACCTTTCATTCTAAATACTTAATTCTTTCTACCAGTGCCACCAAACATCCTGGACGAAGAGAGTACGCAGTCTGCAGTAGCAGTTCGAGAGAATCAGAACATCAGTCTGGTGTGCAAGGCAGATGGTTTCCCCACGCCCAAGATTATGTGGCGCAGGGAAGATGGTCAGCCCATCTCCGTCGATAGGAGGAAGAAAGGTAAACTTCATGTATTTCTAGTAACAATTATGGAAAACTGTTCGGATTAAGAATTGGAGGAACTAGAAGGTTATTTTTAATTATTCACGAGTCAATAAGTTCTATAGTACTCAAGCTATATTTTGAAGTTTGTTGACACTGTCTAATTAAAACTGCTTGATAATCTTTAGTGAAGTTCTTATCAGATTATAGTTTATTATTTTTTTAAACCATTTCATGTAAGTATTAAAAATGGACACTAACTATAATAAACACTACTATAATAAGTTAACTACTATCTATAATCTATAATAAGTTGTAATATGTTTAAATTTTCAATATTTAATATTCATAGAAAGAAAACCGTTTTATTGTCACAGAAATATGTGCATATAAAAAAAGAATAACCAACCACAACACCCGTCTGGTCGGAGGATCCTCCCTTTTCTATGGTGGATGAGTGAACTTTACACCTTGTGTTCCTCATGCCCCTAAACGTATACCATACCGTATCATTATAACTCAAACTGTATGAAGCTTTAAGTACAATATATAATTCATACCAGTAATTACTTAGAAAGGTGAAGTCCCAAAAGATGCCGCAATCTAAAATCGCATTTTGAGCCCGGTTCAGTTTGTGAAGTTCTGGCGGCGTCAGCAAACTTGTTTAATTGCGTGTCAATTAGCAGCGAATGTTGCAGCGATTTATCTACTGCGCACTGATAGGGCAGTGCCAATTGCTGTTCAAATGCAATTTATCGTCTCTTTATTTCGAGGAGGATTTTTAGGGGTGTGGGTATTTTTTTCTGAGACAGATGTAGTGATTTGTATTTGAAAAGTGTCGAACAAATCAAACGTTTATTGTTCTGCGACGGTTGTAAATTTTTAAAATTATGAAGAGTTGTTGTTGTGATGTAGTTGTCTAAACTGTAACATTATTGAATGCGTAGCTTTTTATTTAATTTAGCATGAAGCATAATAAGAAAAAGTTTTTTAAACATAATCACATTTTGCGTAATCTGAGAATATAAAACTGATACATTTTACTTGCAACTAGTAAGTAATTGAGACAATTTTTTTTTCTTTAGATATAAAGGAAACATTATCAGCAGTCTTTAATAAAGAGAAAGCTAGAAGACAGAGTCAAGCAATTTAAAAATATAAGTAACCTATATTTTGTGAGCATTAAGATTATAGATTGCAATAAAAATAGCTTAATGGTTCATTTCGTTTTTATTGGCGACATTTCTTTTCATTGTTCCGTCGCGTTCGCGTCTTCCCAACTTCTACACAGCACTCGCAATAAACCTGAAATAATACCTAGTTAGTTTTAATTTCCTAATAAAAGAAACAGACTGCTACGTGCAATAACTTTATCTTCATTTTTCGATACAAAGTCCTCTGCGTATTACAAAATTGTACCGAAGAGGATTTTAGAACCTGTTACCTTGTAAGCTAACATAGTAATTATTATTTCCTAGAATTTGTAAGGCGGAAAACCTGGTAAAGTAGAGTAAAAAGTTCAAACTTTTGTCCAAATAACTTAACTATAAAGTTTCTCACCATGGCATCAACATTCTATTAACTAAGCATCTACAAGTCGCAGTCGACCTTCTAAGTTAAACCTCTATGTAGAAGCATGTTGTACTTGTTACCGTCGCATATAATATATTTTAACAATCCACAGAGCGCAGCTGTTGCCGCTGCCACACACACGCCACAGATCTCTATACCAGGGTTGCTCCTCCTAAGATACTCTAAAATTTATTTAATTAACTTTAAGTTTTACTTTGTAAAAAAATGTTTAAGACTAAAGTGGATGGTTAAGGTTGGCTTCCTATTGAGATGGTCTTTGGTCTCGTTCAAGTTGCAGATGAAATTACGTAAAATGGTTTTATTAATTGTCAAAGTGCTGCCTACGCTTCAAATAGGCGTTGCTCTAGAAATTATAATTTTTATGTATCGTCACTTTTACGTATCAATTTAACGTCTTGATAAGATCGTCGCGTTAAGGTTTAAAGTGCATATTACGTAGACCGTTATTAAAAACCTATTATATTTTTCAATGTTGTAGGTATATCAAGACTACATAGTATTTGTACACCATGCCATGTTGAATTCTTCTTTCCCTTAGTAAACAGATCGGAATTCTGATTCCGCCATAAGGAAAATCATTACGATTATACTGCCTCAACATTTGGCATTCTATCGCTACTTATGCAATTGTTTCTTCCCCTTTTCCCATAAAATTGGTTTTGTTTGCATTTCCTAATGCGTCCATATCGGCAGTGAATGGTCGTGTAGCTAATACAATTGCATTCGAAACCATTCCCCAACCATTAACTAATAGAGAGTAAAGTGGAGCAGCTTTCTTGATACTTGCTGTATTTTATTGCAATCTGGAGATGGGAATTAGTTTTTTTTAGTTGAAGAATTGAAACTTTTAGCCGTGATTTTGAACAGTGAAGTATGAAAAAAAAAAAATGTGATGAATGATGAAATGATTATTGATTATAGATTAATTAGAACGATTCAAAACAAAATATTTTTTGTTATATTCAGGCCTCAAAATCCAGCCATGAGGCTTACGGTTCTTTGGGCTAAGAAAAATTAATCCAATCATACTATAAGTACTTCTCATCTAGCTGCTTCAGAAACAGAGCTCCCAATTACGTACACTCCACTCAACTCGTTATCTTTCTGCAGATATGATAACAAAACCACTTTGCGCCACCTTAATCCCACATCCAACATGGCCTCCACTCCAGCTGAGGATTAAGCCTCATTTCAAGAAAAAAACCAGTTTAAAGATAATTATGGCGCGGAAAAGCTGAGTTGTGCCGCCAAATTAAACCGGTAGAGAGCTCCCGAAGCGCCGACAAAGGCATCCAAAAATTGAGTTTAATTTCAAGAGCGATTTCCTTGTACAGAGTAAAATTAACGTGTGGTGTGGAGAGGTACTTGTCGCTAATTGTGTGTGACCCTCTCCCCTCCTGTCATTCCCACGTATGTTTGTCCCGACGGATGTTTTAATTACGGCCGCCATCGAAAAACTCCCGCTTTCGATTCTATACGTGTTAATCTTTTGTTTGAATTAATACGGTGGCGGTGTACCCTTTTTACTCGCGGTGAATAGGAGGAGTCAAGTGCGACCGCCCGTGCTGATGAATAAAAGTTGTTATGGCGAGGTTTTACTGAAAACATTCAGATTTGATGCTGAACAGTGAAGCGTAGAACTCTGGGGAGGTATTTTATTCGTCGCCTCAATAATGTAAAATGTGTGAAAGAACATTTTTAGTTGGGGAAATCTTTTTTGAAATTCCAAAATGCATTGCAATTTAAGAAAATGCAAGTTCATTTTGTCCTGGTAGATTGGAATATAAAAGTAAAAGGAGGGAACAGCTGTCATGTGCCTGAGCAAGCTGTAATCGTCTCACTTAGTTAACTACTCTCGCTCGGCGTATAATGAAAGGGTGACTAGAGAAGCTCTATTTTATTTTATTTTGTGGAGCTGTGACATTGTTACTAAATTATTTATGTACTAAGCGCTCTACTTTAGGGATGTTGTGTTGTATTAGAAGAAGTAATTTTTTATCACTTGCTTTTTGTGGCTTATTTAAATCTAGGGGCTTGGTTAAGTAATACCAGCCGCACAGGTCGATCAGGTTAAGCTGCGCTGGGTGACCATCTTTACATACCGAGACCCCTCCGTGCCTCGGAAAGCACGTTAAGCCGTTGGCCCCGGCTGTCATTCGTAGACTTTTGACAGTCGGAACGGGTTGTCAGTACCCCGAAAGTCTGACAAGCAGTCTTACCAAGGGGTATCGTATAACCCAGTAACTGGGTTGTGGCGGTCAGATAAGCAGTCGCTCCATGTAAAATACTGGTATTCAGCTGCACCATGGTATATGCTGGAAGCCAACCCGAACATAGTTGGGAAAGGCTAGGCATAGGCTAGATTTAAATACAGAATATTTTTCGTATAAAAACTGACAGGTTTTTGTTGAAAGAGATAGGCACTGTATTATAGTAAATAGGTACGGAAATTTATAAAATAGATAAAATGGCTTACAAAAAAGGATACGATCATATTTTCTCTTTACAAACACTACTTGGTTAACTAGACAAAATCAAGAACCTTGTATGTAAGGTAGTTCATAATATTACTTCCAAATCCAGTTTTTAACCCAATATTTCTCAGCAAAACTAATAGCGCGCTAGCTGATTGCCAAAACTAACTGCCTCTATAATGAACAATGTAAACAATAAAATAAACATTAAAAACAAGTACCCGGTGCAGGGTAAGGCACTAATTGTTTAATGTATTCAAGTGCGAGTGGAGAGCGTTCTCTCATTACATTCATTGCGCTGGCGCGGTACGGCGGTAGAAAACGTACCCTAATTGTAAATAGACGCAAACTCATTTGGGCACTTGATGGTGCCCGCCGACCCAACGCTACGAGCCAGGAATTTTTAATTTTTATACCTCGAGCTAGATTGTTTTAAATGACCTCAGTGGAGGTAGCTTGAGGTTTGGTATCGTTGATGGAGGTGCCTTAGATTGTCAGGTGGCTTAATCACTTCTAGTTGAAAATGAAACCTAATAATTATAAAACGTTAGGCTATGTTTTTTGAAAAAATATAAATAAAACCGGCCGGTTTTATTCTGTTTTTAGTATTTTTTGTTATAGCGGCAACAGAAATACATCATCTGTAAAAATTTCAACAGTGTAACTATCACGTTCATGAGACAGACGACAGACGGACGGACGGACAGCGAAGTCTTAGTAATGGGGTTCCATTTTTACCCTTTGGTTACAGAACCCTAAAAACAACTGAGTCAAAAAGATTCGGTATAAAATGAAAAGGTAGTTTGTGCTGGTGGAAATACGTGAAGCTGATATTTCAATTAGGTACTGTGATACCTACAGGTCACGTGGGAATAAGTGTTAGATTACGTCCCCTAGCGTGGTACACAAATAGCACATTCAAAATGAAATATTATTCGTGATGATTAGATTCACTACTCACAGTAGTTAAAAAACAAAACCGCTAATTTTCTAACTTTATGATACTACATTTTTAGAGAATCGTCTTCGAATGAAAAAGTAACATAATGTTAGAAAAACCTTATTTATTTTTTCATGTACTTTGCAATTATGATCAACTTTGAGCATCATCAGCGTACAGCGTCCCCACTACTGGGACACAGACCTCCTTTCTGTGAGAGGGAGTAGGTCGTAATCCACCACCATAACTCCTCATGATGTTTTCCTTCACATTTTGAAGCTGAGTCTATATATAACTCTTTTGGATTCGTATGTCACACAGGAAAACTAAATCGAACTGTAGGAACAGTTTATAAATGTTCTTTTCTAATACCATATACCTACTGACAGGTCCTCTTTCTTCCAGTGACAGTGTACGAGGGGGATACCCTGAGCCTGCAGCGCATTAGCCGCACAGAGATGGGCGCGTACCTCTGCATCGCCACCAACGCGGTGCCGCCCTCCGTCTCCAAGAGGATCATTGTTGATGTCGAATGTGAGTATTAAACTAATTTTATTGTGTTCTTCTTCTTTACCTTCTTCTTATTCAGGCTTCTAGCAGTGGGAACGGTCTGATTATGTTATGATATTTGGAATGACTCGACAAGAAAATAAAATGTATGGGTAATATTTATTTTGTCGTGTAATTGTTTAATGCCAGCCTGCATGCTGAGAAATCGTCAGCAAAATTATTCAGACTTTTTAGTTCTTATACTTTCTACCGTTTTTGTAGTCAGTAGAAAAACTACTTTAATCGATGAAACTGGTTGTAGTCATCCCCAATGAACCGAATCACCCGGGAAAACGCTTACTTGGACAAAAAGGAAGTAAGAGAATTTAAAAAAAAATCCTCATAACGTTGAAATAGCGTGAGCGTGGCCAAAAACACGCTGTCTCACCTGGCATCGTGTCCGACAGATATAGAATCAGTGATGAGCAGTAAGACGCTAGTCTACATGCACAAAGTAGTTCGCACGCACAAGAAACCCCGTTCCAAAGTATTTTGTTAAACAAGCGCGTAAAAAAATACAAATAGTCCTTTGGAAAATAGAGTTTTATGAAAAAACCACTGCATAAATCATTTACAATTAATTTTATTTACCTCTTTGATAATTGAGCTTTGTCGGTGCTGAAACAAAAGTTTGCTTTGTTTTGGAGATTTTACACTTCTTTTATTACTTATCTAGGCCAAAAGTTGCATTAAAATTAGCAAAAAAAATGAATCTTTGTTGGCTTTTTATTTGTTTTTTTTTTTTTCCCTCACAAATTTCTGGAAAAATATCGGCTAGTGCAACCTTAAACGCAAATTATAATATTACATCAAATTTCAACGAGACTGCAATTTTTTTGCTGAAATAAATATTATTAAAATCGTGACCAAAATGTGACCAGAAATTGCCTCGTTGATTGTCCAGCTGAAGATATTGCTCACTCAGATTCAATCCGAGCAATTGCGTGTAAAATCAGTGGGGATTCGCCGTAATCCACAATTGTCTCACGTACGTACGCGACTGTCGTATTACAAGCTTACAGCTTCCGGCTCGTTTTCCATTATGGACTGAGCGAAATTTTGAGCTGTGACAATGTTGAGTGAATTGGTCGGGATGTAACGTAGTAAGACCATTTTATTTAATACGTAATTATAAGTTTCTGTATATTTTATCATTTTACCGATTCGCCATCTTTGGATGTACCTACAGGTTCCATAAGACTGGGTAGTTTCAAACTAAGCAACTCAACTCAGAACTTAAGGAGCTCAACTCAACTTGAAAGGAGATTTTGGTAGGGCGCATAAACTACTCAAACTGCCAGACCATCATTAAAACTAACTGAGAAAGAAAAAAAAAATTGAACAAGAAAAAAAAAGTCCTCACATTCACAATAATTAAAATAATATAATACTTTACATGTCATTTTGTATATAATTTTCAACAGTGTAAATGTGTACATAAAACTGAAGCAAGATCCATAAATAGTATGTTTATGGTTTTATAAAAAAAAAGACTTTTGCTTTGTTTATTTTTATTTACTTTCCTGAAAGGATACAAAAAAACAAGTTAAGTATATTTCGCTATTATATTTTTATTTAGAAAACATTTATTGGATAGGATATTTACAACAAATATTTTTAAATTTCACTTTTCAAAGCTCGCCAACCGTCATCCAAACCAGATTTTTCGCCGACAACCCTTTATTATCGTGTTCGTCATGAACTAGCGCTTATTTGACTTAAGACTTATTTATTAAACAGATGGGTGTAAATGATTACCTGTAACTAATGACTGACTGACAACAACAGTCTCAGTACTGTCTGTAACTATGGATTGGCAGGTAAGTCGATACCGATTTACCTGCCAATCCATAGTTATGCCAGGAAAAAAATTAAAAACCAACGGTTTTATATTCTAAAGGCTTCATACTTTATATTGGTATTAAATTTATTCGTTAAACGTATGGGTACAATAAATATAAAAAAGTATTTTTTTGAATTTTAAATTAATCACAGTCTGGTCAGGAATTTTGAGCCAATAGGGCCGAAACACATAACCGCGTTGCGGCGCCGCGCCGCGAGAATCGGCAGTAGCGGCATTGCCGATTGTAGCGGCGCGGCAGCGTGGCGCTAGTTCCAGCGTTATGATGTCATACTCGTTGACAATGATTTTGTTTGTTTCACAGACTACATAGAGATACTAAGTAGCTCTTCAAATGATGATACACTCATACTAAAGTAGGCGAAAAATTTATTTTATTCTATCTTTAATGCTTTGTATTTTCGAGAAAAGTACTCTCCATCGGGATTCATAGCCTTATTAAATGGATGTATCCAGTATCTTCATTGTCATTTATTTAAAACAGAGTAATGTCTTTTTAATAACAAATAAGCAATAAGTTTCTCACGATGGTCCATGGCAGAGACACTATCCACAATCAAAAATCACGAGGAACTGGATACCCTACCATACGACAGTAAAATGCTCTTTTTCGCGACGCCGCAACGCAAACCGCCGATTTTAGCGGCGCGGCGCCGCAACGTGGTTATGTGTTTCGGCCCATACCCACTCGCGAAATATTTTTTAACATACAAAATTTTATATAAAATGTGTTTCATCCATTAAACGTGTGGGTGCAGGTCGTTCATGCATTGGATCTTTCGGATTTTAGGCTATAGTACAATCTGTTGCAATGAGTCTAGATCATTAATGAAAAAAAATATGATATTGATGAAAGTAGAAATAATAATTAGGTACAGACTGACACAGTCACAGTCAGTCTTATAGTGCCATATTATTCCAAAGATGCCATTCAGACTAAGGATAAAGATGAGACAACTAATAATGAGCATTCAACAAAACATCTTAAAGTCAAAATTAACCCCCAAAGCAGACTGTACGTCGCTAAATCTGAACATTGAAATTGTGTGTAAAATCTTGCAGGACCCTCGCAGCTGTAATCTGCAATTGGCTCACGTACGCTCGCTATTGGCGCATTACAAGCTTACTGTATTGTTATGTCATTATTGATTTCGACTCAGGCCGGCAAACTGGGCTCCGAGATGGCTTTCAATTGAACAAATTTCAATGCATTACAATAATGTGTACCTGGCTATACAACTGTATTTGGGCCATCAACAACAAGCGGACTTGATTGTCGATGTTATTAGTGTAGTTATAAGAAAATATTTCTAACATTACAGTTTTGCGAATGATGTCAAACTATAAATATTACTAATTATTCATACAAACACATAAACAGTTTGTTCAATTTTATTATATAATTTGCTGCAAACCACTCGAATTATATTGTTTTATCTATATGGTACTTATTTTGTTAGATGCCTCATCTTCCTGTTTCTATAAATCAATTCATACAATCATGTTTTCCATTATTCATCAATTTCCTTCAATCTACATGAACACAGACTTCTTTATATTCATTCTGCTGTAGGTTCTTATAGGTGCACTAACTGAGGCGACATCACTGCCTTGTACTGTCACAACTTGGCCTAGTTTTTCTTGATCTACTTAGTCGTAGCTAGTTTTATAATAACTTTACTATCGTTGGAAAAAAAATAGATCTTTTATAGTTTTTGGAAGTTATATGCTATCATGTCATAGACCTTATAAGAAATTATAGACCATGGTTTTTATGGTTTTAACGGAAAGCCTATACTAAAGAGGAATTCTGAATGAATTTCTCAGATTTTCCTTTTCAAAGATTTTTGAGATCACACAATCTAATTATTTTTAATGTATACTTATTGCGACCATTATTTCACTTTCTATTTAGTTATGATTATTTTGATTTTCCTTGATTCTACCTGGGCTTATTTTTTTTTCGATGGGTACCTGCGATGGTATTAAAGAATAAAAAATGTTTTTATTCATTTGTTCCGCAGTAAGTTCTCCATACAAACAGACGTATGAACGCTTTAATAGATATTCTATAGTTTTTGGATGTTATATGCTATCATGTCATAGACTTTATAAGACATTATAGACCATGGTTTTTATGGTTTTAACGGAAAGCCTATACTAAAGAGGAATTTTGAATGAATTTCTCAGATTTTCCTTTTCGAAGATTTTTGAGATCACACAATCTAATTACCATATTTTTTAAATGTATACTTATTGCGACCATTATTTGACTTTCTATTTAGTTATGCTTATTTTGATTTTCCTCGATTGTACCCGGGCTTATTTTTTTTTCGATGGGTACCTGCGATGGTATTAAAGAATAAAAAATATTTTTATTAATTTGTTCCGCAGTAAGTTCTCTATACAAACAGACGTATGAACGCTTTATATAACTACAGCAAAGTTTTACCATCAATCTTCAGCGAAACTTTGTAAAGTATTCATTGTTTTAATATCCTTTGAGACCGCCTACCGAGTAATGCACTTTTACATTGTTTGCCTTACGGGTTATTGGAATATCAAATTCATGTTCAGATAAAAATGAAATATTTTTCCGTTCATGAAACCAAGCTAAACTTGAGATACCTCTACAGGAAGTACTTATATAATTGAAATGAAATTATATATTATTTTTCACCATATTAAATTGAAGTGAAATACATAAGGCTTGAACAATCAGCACTAGTAAAATCGCTCAGTAATAATACATAAGCTTCCAAGGTGAGCCTACGCTCAAAAGGGACCGCCTTCCGGCTGACATGGTAAGAATAGGCTAGCACATCTCCTGCAGCATATAGCTGACCTATTTCCTTAATATTACTGCATATTTTATAACCTGGAGACTTTTATGTCTTTCGTTTCCGATGTTATCTACCCTAAATGTTTTCGTCATCTGCAAATGATGATTTTCGTCTTTCAATGGAGCTTTAAAAGTATTCGTGAATAAAACAACCCTCATTCGATGTTTTAAAATGAATAAAAGATAAAAATACTGAGATTCAATGGGAATTCGGAGCTGGGTTCCCCTTTATTTTCAATTCTTATTACAAATTGCGGCTGACTAAATAGACGGCGATGTCCCGCAATAATTGAAAGATAATATTTTTTCGCGGTGCACGCTCTGTCATGATTGTGGCTGCAGATCCTTTTTGCTCAAGAAAAGCCTTTGAAATGTTTGCAAGATGAAATTGTAGTTTGCGATTAATCGCTTTTGAAAGACTAAAAAGAGTTTTTCTTAGCGTTTTTAAAGAAAGGAGTGATTGTTTTGAAATATTTATTGGTTTATCACAAAGATTTTTGCGATTACAATTCTGTCCGATGTATGTTATATAAAGTCTGGGTCGGGGTGTTTAAAATGTGTTGTTTCATGTGTCTGGTTATGAAAGGACAGTAACGTGTGACAGTTAATTTTTGTGCAGAATTGCATTGGTCAGCGGGAATATGAGAGTCGTCAGCATAAAGGTTATATTCACAGTAAATTTGGGGAAATAAAACCAATGAAACCTTTGCAATTTTATTCGATATTAAAAATATATTCTGTTCTTGATTCTGCAAGATCTCCTTATTTTATGCACTATGGCAGCCTGTAGACAGAATATCTAACATTGTTCACAACTTGGAAATTCCTTCTCACGTTGATATCGTTTAAAATTCCTCTCACTTTGCATGAAACATGAGCGATACATAATAATATGTATGTAAGGATACTTATATTATTTCTGTAAAATGCACGCGTTAGCTTGCCTAACACAATATTTACAACTTAAAGATTTTTGAGCAGGTGACATTATAATAATAGATGCATTATTCACATATTCATTTATTTAATAAAATACAACAGTGAAGTATTTACTTTACAACGCTATACAATTCAAGTACGTCATCTATATAAATAACATATTAATTATAGGTAGCAACAATCAACACAAAATGTGATAATGAAGTCATAAGAACATAAAAAAACGCAAACTTTATAAATATTTTAAAACGTCGTAGAATATTAAAGTGTATTACTGAAGCGAGTATTATACTTCGTGAAAATTGCCACCATAAACTCGAGCGTTGTGAATTACGTTTTCAAAGTGTGGATTTTATTATCTGGGCGTTATGTGAAAAATCGTCGGGCGGCGTTCGGGCGCACTCGGCAAACTTCGGGCCGATCCATCATTATTGAAAGTTTATAAATTGCTTCCTTCAAGTTTGTATGTACTTGCACCGCTAGTCGTAGTGCTGCTCCAATTGATAACTTATAGCTATATTATAGATTTGTTTGTCAGAAGTAAGTGAGTTGCGTACATAAAACTGTTACTTGTTTGCATTTTAATTTATCATTCCAGTCAGCGTCTTCCTCTCTCTTTAAATTGTAAATTAAAGTTTTCTTATTTCTATCTTCTGCTGTTCCTAAATCTTAATGGACTTATCATTTCATGCAAACCATTCCATGTTACACTACACTTATTCAACGTATTTACCTTTCAACCGCATCACACGTTAGAATCACATTCGCATTTCTCCGGTACTCGCACTTGAGTGTCTGCTAGTGTACGAGTAGTGCATGATGTTCGTCGAACACGGCCAAAGTCAAAGTCAACATCAAATAACTTATTTCAATTAAGCACACTAAAGGCACTTTTGAACGTCAAAATTTACAAAAAACAGAATTGATTCTAGTCGGCCCTTCGAAAAGGTAGTTTTCGTATGGAGAAGAATGGGCAAGAAACTCCACCGTTACGCTTTTAAAATTTTCACAATATCTTGTATATATTATGTATATAATTTTATGTGAATACGATGCACCTAGAATAAGATTATTATATCACGATAGGTAAAAAGAATGAAATATGAAGCAATACAGACATGGTGCTCACATATTTACAGACATTGTAAAATTATAATACTAATAAGTCAGTGTGTGAGTTCAAATAATCACAGAATGTAAAATCAATGTTATAAAAAATAATATTATCTATATAAAAAATAATTAAATTTGCGACTAATTTGATTTTGTCTAGATTCTAGATTATCTAATGGAGCAGGACCAGCATGTATTCAAGTATTGATATGTTGGATATAATCCTAATATTAATATTTTCTAATATTATGCTTGTTTACAAAGTATACTTTTAACCCTTCAATAGACCGTCGTAGCCAATCTTAGGACATTGTTGTCAAATAATCGATAATGCTTAACATCATCATTGATTATCACATAGATCATCATAATTACAATGAACACAAAAGTGATCTCAAAAGGCCAGGTGGTTAATTAAGATTTTTCAAAAACACTACATTTTATCGTCCTGTTTTCATTTAGATAATAATATTATTTCCAAGAACATTTCGTACTTACCCTTTGTTCCCATTTTCTATATTGTTCTCAATGTATTTATCTAATTTAAACTCAATACAACTTAGCAGCGTTTTAGATAGATTAAAACTTACATCTAGACAGACGAATTTATACAAATTTCATATTTGTGTAATCTGCTTCACGGTTGCCATTTGTCTATTAACCCAGCGTTTTGAGTCAGATTATCTTACTTAATACAAACTCCTGCCTGCGGGGGCGTCACGCGTCACTGTGAACTCCACTTTAAGTGGAACGTTACGGAATATCCCATTTAATTAATTTATATTTCAACGTTAGTAAAAGCATTTAGTATTTGTTATACTTTAAAATAACACGGCCACGGGCTAATTGCATTCGCATAAGATTTATTAATCAAAGTTGCCTGGAAGAGATCGCAGAAAGCGCCGCCCATTGTATGTTTTGTAATATTTTTATTTTTGCTATGTTAATTCAATAAGTAGAATACCAGTAACTTGATGATACAGCAAAATATATTATTTTGATGCGCGTTTAACCCTGGGGGTAATGTAACAATAGGTAGCAAGTAACTCTCTCATCAGTCAAGGCTTGAGAGATTACATTTGTACGAATTTCCAAAACTAAATGAAAATGATCAACCATTTCTTGAACGATTAATGTTTATGCGTCTAAATTCATGTTCAGTGTAGTGAATGTGCATCACTCAATCGCATGTTGATCCATCGGTATCTCGTAGCTAACCTATAGCCTATAGCATTATAGTCTATATCCTCTAGTTGGCATCGTCTATCGGCTATTTATCCATCACCGGTTTCAAAGCACTGCACACGTTTATACTGCGTTGGAGACATCGTAATCTATCTCCTACGGGTTATATCGTCGTAAATACATGCAGGTACAGCTCTAGTTTTGCCTGTATAGCCCTCGTTCCTCGTTTTATACTTGTTTTTCGTGCATTTCCAAATCCATGGTTCTCGAGTTGCAGCTAACAGTTAGATGGATAAAATGCCCTTTAATTTGGCAGTGAAAACGAAAGCTTTTCCAAAATAGCTTGCATAGGTTTAGGGAAAACAAAGGACTGATCTAAATAAAGTAGCCAAGCCAATTTTTTTAAATAAAACGCTTCGAAAATCTCTCACTTTTATACACAGATTAGATCAGTTTTATTAAAAAGACGTCTGGTACAGTGAACAAGGCTCAAAACCTCGGGTAAGCAATAAAGCTTTCATAGAACATACTTTAATGTGGGTAGTACTATTTTTATCATTTTACCTCTTTAACTCTTTGATATTCTTTTAGATAAATCTCGTGAGTGCCTAGATGAGACGCTCTCCGACAGAAATTTGATTTTAAAATATTGTATGAATGGCACGGTCTGAGAAGATATTCTTTTGTTTAAAGTTCATGAAAATTCTTGTGTCTGCGCTGATGGTCAATGGAGTATAACAGATTTATGAAAAGATTTACTCAAATGTGTCTATTCAAAGATAGAATTCAATAGGTGTTTGACTTTATGGAATAGATAAAAGAGGCACTGCAAATACTAAAAACAAGAACACACAGTATCACGTGTGTTCTTGTTTTTCATATTTGCAGTGCATTTTTTTTACTCGGTAAATCATCGTACAGATTACCCAGGATGCGCTGCACGCAACATTGACATTCTTATTTCAAATCTACACTAAATGTTAAAATTGGCTATAAAATAATGATAAAGGTGGCGAGTTAAAGCCGCAGAACTTCGTTTATATTGGATAGCCGAAGTTGTAATAGAGCACATACTGCAACTAGTCTTTTGGGATTGAAGCTGAAATGGAACTTAGCAAATTCTTTTATTAATGTACATTTCGTGTCTAACGGACCGTTATCGGTTAAACTTATACATATGCTTGGGTTATGTTCTTCACTTACTTACTTCACACGTTACGGAAAAGGTTTTTGACGGAAAAATATTTTTTTTAAATAATAATTAGGTATTTGGAAGCTAAGGCCTCGAAGAACGGGCGCGAATAAAACGACAAAATACAGCTTTTATAGCATTTTGTTTAAATATTCTGCGATTAGCACAATTAATTGAATCATCCAATCCGTTATGAATAAAGTCATATAACTAACATAACAACGAAAATCGTTTGAATTTACGTAACATTTACACCGCGCTTTCGTGGTTGGCCCACGGCCATCTTTATTAATCATATTTTTGTGCCAGTACAACATATTCTTAAACAAAACAATAACCAACTGCACATTGTTCCAGTTTCCCCAATGATCTGGGTGCCAAACCAGCTGGTGGGCGCGCCGGCGGGCACAGACGTGACGGTGGACTGCCACACGGAGGCACATCCTCGCGCCATATCCTACTGGGTGTACGACAATGTCATGGTGCTGCCCACCAAGAAGTACGCCATCAATACTGAGGAGAACTCTTACAGGTATGGACATGTAACATAGCATTACGCTTGAATTCCCCGAAATTTACGACAGAGGTTGGTTAGGTGTTGTTAGTCAAATTGACACCCTAGGCCTATCTGCCGTGTAATAAACATTTGATAAAATGACAATTGTGATGACATCAAAGAATGACAGCTATGACTTAAATATACAGTTTAAGTTGGTAGCCAGTTCACTTAACACCTAATTCCCCTGACTTCACACTCATATTACGCCAGTTATATTTAAGTTCCAGTAATGAGCGAGCCTTGGCTGAACATGGTGCACATAATCGATTATTTAACTTTTTTTTTTCAATTGTGTGATAATTTGATACCCATTATGTTTTACAGGACAACATAAATAATCAATAAGTATATAATTATCTCTTAGAAAATTCTGAATAATAGTTTCCTTCATTAAATCCTGAATAACCAAACAATATTATTATTTCACTGACTACTACCCTAAAAACAAAATGGGAGAGAATTATATTTAGATATGACTAGAAGTTAGCCAATGACGTCAGAACGAGCTGTTACAACAAGCAAACGGTACGTTACAAAATTAATTTCAGCTCCCAACGTTTCTGTTAATAGTTTCAGTCTAAACGTTTATTAGTACTCTCACCACTACTTTAGAGCACTATAGAGAGAAATTGTAATTAGCTGAATATAAATTAAAAGAAAATAAATTATAACACAATGATTCGTTCATATCATTCATCCCCTGAATGTTAACTAGTAGACATAGACTTCCTGACTGCTAAGAAGAACTTTACTTCAGCATCCTATAGTGTCCATTTCAGATCTTTCAAATAATGCACACCGACACCTACTTAATACCTACCTAAAGTTGTGAATTATTTATGTGTCATGTCTTGGGTATGTGTTTTGTTGGAGATCCTAAATAAATTCGTGTCGGCAGGTAAGTACCTACTTAGTCAAATTCAAGTATAACTCCAATTACCCTTTATTATAAAATCTACTGCAAGTTCTGTGAGTAGCAAAAAGAGAGATTAAAATTATTATTAAATACAGTTAAAACAATACCTGTCAATAAAAACAACTTTTTACGTAGGTAAGTAACGTTTTGGTGTTCTAAATAACGCGCTTAAGCCAAGATTAATAATCTGTACTTTAAGTAGTTCCACAAAATATAGGGATATTGTTATAAAATTTTAACTTAATGTCACTGATTTTTCAATGAGTCCTTTTGTATAAATTAAAATAAAATGGCTGCGAAATATACGTGAAAATGTTTTTGTCGCCGACAAAGGGATTTATTGAACATGTCACGTCAGGTATAGGCGGTCAGTTGTTCCTGAAATAATTCACTTGGCGATGAGCCTATAAAATTGCGACATGGCTTCCGAAGTATATCATTTTTAATACTTAAAAAGAGATTAAGGATGTGGCCTTTTCATTTGTAACTTTACGTACGAGGATCATGTAGATTAGTGTCTGAAATAGTCATTTGAGGAAAGAACCAAACAGATTTGAATAGACCTGTCCAGTTAGCGCAAACATTTGTCAGTAATCGTGGAGCTCAACTCAGAACTTAAGAAGCTCAACTCGACGATCAATACCAAAGAAAAGATATTTGGGTATGCCGCATAAACAACTCAAACTGCCACACCATCAATAAATACAAGGAAATAAAATATATATATCCACAAACTCCTCACATTCACAATAATTAAAATAATATAATACTTTACAAACAAATCACTCAAAATCATTATTCTGTCACTATCAACTACAAACAATTTGCCAGATTGATGTTTTAAAAATAACCTTACAATATTCTGTCTGCTTTTTCCTCATCTAACCAAAGTTTTACCGCAGAATATTAAATCAAAGCTTACCAAAACTTCCCCAGTATAAAACAGTAATAAATAATTGAATAACAAACTTGACGAAATCCAAGTTCAACGCAAAGTAAACCGGCCAACGCCACGGGCTATCGTAGTATAGAACAAACAAGGAAATTATCCGCACCATTTGCAAAGGTCTCTTGTTAACGGGGCCCGTCGGTAGTAAATTTGAATATTACAAATCCATTACGGCTTGTTATTATAATCGTGTTTAAGCTTACAATGTTGTTTGGGATTGGCTGAATTTTTGATATGCTGGTTCGTATTTATGTTAATGTTTTAATTTCGTTAGGTCAATTTTTCGATTCTTGGAAGTCATAGAAAGAAACTTCGGTATGGGTTAAGATTAGTTACTAGCCACTAGGGTGAAAGCTTGACATTAAACGGAAGGTAGTTTAAGTTTTTAAAATCGTACTGCAATAGATAAAAAAGAATATTATAATATTATTGTAATGTGTGATGTGTTGGGATTGAAGAGTTTATTTTGACATTAAAGATAACTTTTACCTAACCATGGTGTTACTTGGCGTTTCAGCAGAATTTCTGTCTAAAAGCTGTCACAACGTCAAACCTTCTAATGTTTAGGAACAAAGTAATGTAATATAAGCTAATAAATTGCGCGAAAATCAACAAACAACAAATAATTATCATGTTTAATGTACTGCAATTAAAACATAAAGTAACATCAACGTTGTAGGTATTACAAATCAACAATAAAATTAACTAGTTCGATACTGAAATTAGTGAACATTAATTAAGGATATTTATTAAGTGTTGGAAATATTATTGAATTAAGGTCAGTGGATATTTATTTAAACATTACTTTAGTGAATTCTGCTGAACATTAGTTATTCTGGACCAGGTTATCAGTCTAAAGAAATAAATAATAGCAAAACACGAAAGAACCTAGAATTTACGGTCACGAAAACAGATTGTTTAGCAAATTGATTATTAATTTCAATTGCTCAATATTCAAATCACAACTGTCATCAGTCTGTCTATCTGTGTGCCAATCAGAATAATATAACACGGTCAATTTAACGTGGCAATTTGCTTAACTGTACGAACTAAAATAAAATAGAGATGAGAAACGAAGAAGAAATAAAGATATATTTATTCGTTGGATATGATAGGTACAAAGTTGGTTAATAATTCATTTTTATTTCAAGTTACAATGACTCATTAATAATACACATAAAATAAACACACAGAATACATTCAAACATTACAATACAACACATAACAATAACCACACAAACCACATTTATGTTGATAGCCGATGACTGTAGGTGACGTGCAGGTCACTGCAGCGTCTGATGTATGGACAGTCGAGCCTGTCGGCTATCATCACCAGCACGCTGTTGGAGCTGCCGCGAACTCTGCGTACCAGGGATGCGCTCCGCTTACGCATCGTGGCATAAAAACAGTCGACAATAACGACAGCGAACATGCCCGAGGCACTACAATGTCGCGGCAGCCCCATCAGCGCTCTAAATGCGTTGTTATATTGGATGCGGAGGGCTTCGTATGCCTTTTGAGTGTGATTCACCCACAGGCTGCACGTGTACAGAGAGGTACAATAAGCCCTGAAAAGGGTCTGCTTGACCGACCCTGAACAACGCGCAAACCTGCGAGCTATCATATTTCCTCTTACAGTCAAAGCCCTCCGCTCCCTCTTGATATCAGCATCATCCCTGAGACCGGCTGTTACTACATGCCCCAAGTATTTGAAATGGTCCACTCTGACCAAGGGAACCCCGTACAGTTTGGATGGGAGGTACTGCTATAGGACATATAGAGCTGGCCTTAAAAACCATGAACTGACTTTTCGTCACATTATATTTAAGACCATGTTCATCTGCATACGTCTCACAAATCCACAACAATGTTCTCATGCCACAAACCGATGCGCTCAGCAGCACCATGTCGTCCGCATAGCTAAGATTATTTAGGCAAACTCCATCAATATGACAGCCGACATGATGACTGCTGAGACAATCAGAGCGTTCACATATAGGTTAAAAAGTGTGGGGGGGCTCAACCCCCCCTGCCTCACCCCGCACTCCAACCCATATGGTTCTGACAGTGAACCGGCCTACTTAAAACTATTGATCTGGCCCCCATACTAACATTTAAATAAATTTATAAGTTCTTTGGGACTTTTCCAAAGAAGGTTAGTAGAGTTCAGGATTCAGATGTTCAGGACACAACCACCGCTAAAAGTGGCATAAGAATATTTACCGTATTACACATGGGTATAAAACCAAATGCATACTACTTATACTCTAGTAAACAATATAAAATAAAAACAAAACAACAACAACGTTCGTACTATAAAATAAAACTGAATAAATATAATATGTATTACCTGTATAATCAGAAAAAGATTTAACTGTATAAAAATTGACACAGCTGTCACCTTTCATACTTCTATCTATCCCAACATTACCGTAATACCAACTAACAGAATGATTCGTTCACAGAGCGCACATGAAGCTAACAGTCCGCAACCTCCAGACGGGTGACTTCGGGAACTATAGGTGCATCTCTAAGAACTCCCTTGGGGAGACCGAGGGCTCTATCCGCCTGTACGGTTAGTGAAGCTCTGACGTCATCGCGTATTCTCATTGTAATTAGGACTTCTCTAATTCCCCAGAAGACACCACTGGTATTTGCTGCCAATTTATTACTTACGAATGCTATAAATGTTATCTAGATATGATATGATATGTGTATGATATATGGGGTTTGCATTTGGTTCGTGGCTAAATGTTGATGTTTTAGTGAACCCATTAACTGTTGATTAGTAGGGATAGTAGGATAAGTAGTCCACCTTTGTAGCTTTGCGTAGACTAATCAAGAAATAAATGTATTCTTCAAGACTGAAATACCTAAATACGTAATTTGTAATTAATTTTTACTTGTAATTAACAATCAGCTAATTCAACTTCTCTTTCTTCAATAGAAATCCCGATGCCGTCGACGTCACCCAAGGCTACAGAAATGAAAAGCAATGCCAACAAAGAGAGTAAGTTCTATCCAGTTACAGTTAATTAAAAATATAAATATTATATTATCATTATTAACACCGACATAATCAATTATCAACAGCAATATAAAACAGAGAAGCGAAGTTACTCAAACAGTCTCCTTCTCAAGTCCTGTAAAAGTATATATTAATTTAAAAATAATAATTATAACATTTGAGACTACGGTATCAAAAAATATACTTAAAGAGGTAGGTACCTATTTATGATAATCGTTTAATCATCGATTTGACTAGGTTTGTCAAATTTTATCTGGATTGGACATTCGCATAAAAAAAATCACTGTTTAAAATCGTATTGAAGATTGGTTGATCGCAAGTAAACTGAAGGGTATGCCACATTGTTTACCTTTCCATAGCTCAATATTTATACAAATATAATATATTAATAAGTACAACGGCACAGGATAGCTTTTACCAGAAGCGATCATCGTATTAGTGGTTCAGCAGCTTCAAAATAATCAGAATTGTGCCGGATTAAAGCAGTTCGTCGTGGACGTACATCTCTGTCATCAGAAGTCAGCCGCCACGCAACCATCGATGTGATGCTCTGCTAGAGTGACTGTCACCAGCCAGTGCCTGTGGTGCAACTCTCATACGACTTTTTTTCCAAAAACTTTGTAACAAAACGAGCCGGGACCATTAAACTTGCTGCGCCGTCAAGTACATTCTTAGTAAATACTCATTGCACAGTTCTCACTATGATTTACAAAGTTAGCGGCGTGGCTCGAGATGGTAAACATGCAGTAATGACTAATTTAAGTTCGTGTTGACTCGTGCCTAGTAAACTCACGTCTAAACGACGTGAGTAAATATGTACGAGATTAGAATACACTGTCACCTTGTCTTAGTATAGTATGTTTAAAGTTTTACTGGGTTCTCCAAACTAAGGCGATGATTGTGAACAAAGCGTTCCAGTATATGTTACAAAGTTATATTTAAGCCTCAAAATTCTGATAGCATGATTATTCTCAACATGACAACAACACACAAAACAAAAACAAAAAAAAAATGAAATATCAACCCCCGTAATAGGGATGCAATCTGTATTATAAAATAAAAAACTCTAGGCTATTGCGTGACACACAATTAAATACTTAATTTCTTACCATAAGCCCATAGGAGTGTCTATTCGTCGGCCGCGAAACGACCAAGCCATACATTTTGACCAATTTGTAAGGTTTGTAGAGTTGCTTGGTTTTATATTAGATCTGGTAACTTGAACAGTCTAGGCAATCTACTTTACATAGAAAGAAAAGAGAAGAAAGAAAATACGTTTATTTGCGGTACATATGACGCAAGCAAAGGAACAAACACTAAAAACAAATTTGAGGTAAAATATGCGTCACATCCACGCAAAACGGCCATCACTCAGCATAATGCTGCATGAAATGTACCTATTTGGTGGGAGAAATACTATGTGTATTTCTATAGGCAGCGCGTTATCTATGCTGCGCCTAACCAACAACTGCAGTAATCTAATCGTCATAATATCAACTATGAATAAATCGACCAGCTAGCTTACGTCACCAGCCTAATTACAAAAATGAATGTTTAATAACGCCCCGTAGCTACGGGCCGTAGTTCGTATTATCGCCAAATTGCAAAAGGTTTAATCATTGTGGGTAATTTTAATACGTTCATCGGTGCTCGGTAAACTATCGCTCTAATTAACATTTTAATGACTTGTTTTACTATAGGCCCGTAATTACGTCCATGTATGTATGTATAATTTTATCTTTGGCAACAATCATCTACTGTTCGATTGGGGACAGATTATTTTAATTTAGCTACATATTGCTAGCAGACGTTAATTTTATTATTATACTGTAATTGAAGTACGAAACAAATATAAATGCTCATTTTATAGCTTTCTACATATATAATAGCACAACAAACAAATATATTTCTACTACGAACATTACCAATCGGTCATTTCATTCGGGTATTTAATTATTTTTGTGGTTGTTAATGCAAACATCACCATTAACTTAATTTCTCAGATAATATTTAAACCAAATGTTTTAAATTGTATGTTTAACTCATCCTATTGCAGTACTGCTGTGTACTAATTCCATGCTGCTATGCTAGTACATACTAATTCCATGCTGCCATGCTAGTCCATGCTAATTCCATGCTGCCGTGCTAGTACATACTAATTCCTGTGCTAATTCCATGCTGCCATGTCATTATTCTAAGGTAGCTATCTTGTTCTACACTTTGGGCGACCGAGATTCGCTCGGGTGAAAATACGGAGAAAATGAATTTTCCCAGATATGAGAACGAGCGAGATCATTTTCACCCCCGTAAACCCCTTTCATAGAATTATTCATAGCAACTTTCATAGAAATTGTTAGAGCTGATGACGTGATTAAAAATATATATACCTAGTCTTGCCATAAATATTGTCACGAAGAATTTATTTTTATTGCAAATAATATTTATTAAATTTACAGTGTGTTAGTTTAATACATAAATATAAAACAATTTATAATATAAAAAGCTTATTAAAAGTGGTCTTCATTGGCTGCAATACAGTCCTTTAAACGTTGAGGCCAGTTATCAATAGAAGCACGCACTCTTTCCATGGGAAAATTCTTCACTGCCAATCGTATGGATTGTTTTAGGGACTCCAAATTTTCATGGCGTTTAGAGCAAGCCGTACTCTCTAAAACTGACCATAAATCATAATCCAGCGGATTAAGATCGGGACTAGACGACGGCCAGTCTTCAGCTCTGATGAAGTCCGAAACGTTCACTTCCAACCAAGACTACGTGGACCGAGCTTTATGCCCGGCGCCGAGTTTGTTGGAAGGACCGTACTTGGTTATTCAATATGGTGTTGTTAAGGGGCTTAACTACCTTCTCAAGAATGGTATCTTGATACACTTGTGACGATGTTTTGATACCTTTTTCACAAAAATATGGCTCTGTCACTCCTTCATAGCTAACACCCCACCAAACCATCACTGAAGTCTGATAATGCCCACGTTGCACTCTGTCGACTAATTGAGAAGCTTCCTTAGAGCTTTGAGCATAAATACGGTCATTTTGTTTGTTAAAATGTTGCTCAATTGTAAAGATTTTCTCATCCGTAAACAATTTTTTTCTGTGACCTCCCTTTGCGTACCGCTTCAGTATTTGTTTCAATTTTACCACCCTATTCTTTTTTAAATTATCTGTTAAAAAATGACTAGGGCGTCTCTTATAGGCTGCAAGTCCTAAGTCATCTTTTAAAATACGCGACATGGTTCTGGGTGCTATCTTCATCTCCCGAGATTAAATATTTTGCTTTCGGGCAGGATTTCTTTGAATTCTTTCCCTTACTGCTTTGACCACCTTTTTCGTACAAACACTACGTGGACGGCCAGATATTTTTCTGTCACAAACAGAGGAGGTCTCATTGTACCTATTAATAGCTCGGTACACAAACATTTGACTAATACCAAGCGTATGGAGAGTTTTAAAAATTGCATTTGGCTCCATACCAACTTTGTGTAATGCAATCACAGCGATTAGGTTATCTTTATCACCCCACTCCATTTTAATATCGCAAAATATTGTACAATGTATTGGCGCCAAAATTAAAAAACTCAAATTAAAATTCAAATTTATTTATTTGCAAATATGGGTAAATAATGTGCAGATGTTTTAAATTCATGTAATAGGGTAGATCACAGTCTTAGTATCACCATATTTTACCTTTCGGCATGCAAAGTACGTAAAAAGAAAACACAAAATAAATAAAAACTAAACAGAAAAAAATAAAGAATGAGATCAGTCTATCCGTCTACAGTTTATACACTGAAATATGCTTTATTTATTAAAAAAAACTTTTAACGTTTTTTTAACTTATCAGGCGATGATGCCTCCATTAAATATTTAGGAAGATGATTATATACACGGGGAGCCATGCAAAATATACTGTTATTTAAAAGAGTTGTTTTATTATTAGGACAACAAATTTTATTAATGTGTCGTTTACTTTTATATTTTTCAAAGGAAGTAATGTTTGTTGTTACAAAAAGAATAATTTCATAAATGTATGCATGGAAGTGTCAGTAGTTTGAGATTTTTAAAATATTCTTTGCAACTATCTGTTTGTCTAAGTTTACATATTGATCGGACACATCTTTTCTGAGCCTTAAAAGCATCATCTTTATAAACAGAATGTCCCCAGAATATTATTCCATACCTTATTATGGATCCCACATAACCATGGTATGCAGACAGTACAGTCGATATATCGGCCATTTTGGAAAGCATATGTAGAGCATACGATTGTTGATTCAATTTTAAGCATAAATTCTCAATGTGTGTTTTCCAATTCAAACTGCAATCAATATCTAAACCCAAAAATTTTGTAGTTTCTACGTTTATGACTTTTTATTTGAATATTTAATGTAAATGTCACTAAATTGTGCAACTCTATTGCGAAATATCATTATGTTTGTTTTATCGAAATTTAATTTTAAATTGTTAAATTTAGTCCATTCCATAATTTTATCAATGGCGTCATTAATATCCTTTTCAAGTGTAATTCTGTCTTTACCGTTAACTACAATGGTACAATCATCAGCAAAAAGAAATGTTGGTTGTTTTATAATTTTTGGTAAATCGTTGATGTAAATAATAAATAACAATGGTCCCAATACACTTCCTTGTGGGACTAAGTTCACATACATGTTTTCGGATGTAAAATGAACCTCTTTGTTGCTTTTTGGGCATATTCAAGTGATTTGGGTAAACTGCTTTCTATTGCTAAGATATGATTCAATTAGTTTAAGAACATTACCACGAACTCCATACATGGTTAACTTCTCCAAAAATATTGTATGATTAACACAATCAAATGCTTTGCTGAGATCCATATAGAGTGCACAGACTGGAGTTTTTTTTATCAATATTAATCATTACTTTCTGGAGAAAGTTATAAACTGCTGTGTTTATGGTTTTATTTTTACGGAATCCAGTTTGCTCCTCAGCTAGTAGATGTTGCGATTCAAAAAATATATATAATTTGTTGTGAATTACTTTCTCAAAAACTTTAGATAATACTGGAACTAAAGCTATAGGACGGTAACAGGACATTGAAAGTTTATTGTCTTTTTTGAAAAGTGGTTTTATTAATGTAGTTTTCAGTTTATCCGGAAAAACTCCGTATATTGCCAAATATGACATAGTATGTCAGAAATTTTAAGAGAAATCAGCTTTAATATTTGTGTTGAAATCTGGTAAAATCCGGTGCTGCTAGTATTTTTCATATTATTAATTATTCTTAGAATTTCACTTGGACTAGTCGGACCCATGAACATAGATTTTTGATTGCGAGGTATTTGTATATTCGCATCGTTATTTAAAGTATCTCCTTTCGGGCCATCAATAAAGAAGTCATTAAATAAATTTGCTATAGTTAAGGGATTATCAATATCATTTTTGCCATCGATGCTTATTTTTTGAATTTCATTTTTAGTATTAATGTTGATTTTTTTATAACGGTCCACGTTGCTTTGCAAGTGCAAAGCAAGTGCTTAGCTTTGCAAGTGTTTTAATAAATAAGTATTTATGAGCTGTCTGTATGAAATGGTTGTTTTGGGCTTTTTTTGTGGAACTTATGATGATTAATCGTCCTGAGAGAGACTTGAAACTTTTTTTATTTTCCTTTGTACGATTTAAACGATAATGCAACAGTAGATGACGTTTACGCATACAACATTTCTTTAAACCATTGCTTATGCATCTCGGTCGACTGTGCGAGGTTATTTTCTAGACTCAATGAACAATCGTATAAAAATGACAGATTCCAAATTTATTGTATGTATTTATGACCAGACTAAGTATATACAAATATTGTTCATTTAATAGTATAGGATGATATCAGTATGTACCTAGTTGAAGATTTCCTTCTTCACTCAGAGAGATAACATTTACTTGAATAATCATTTTATTTACCGACGGTTGAACCAAACTGTACACGAATTAAGTCTTATGACCACAAAGTCAAAATCGTAACAGATCACGCCTGTATTCCCCGAAGGGTTAGGCAGAAGTGTACCTATAGTCCACCCACATTTCGCCAGTTATGTTTAAGTCCCATGTAATAGAGAGCGAGCCTATTGCCACAACAACAGACAGTATTGTAACAGATTAATATGACTGCTACAAATGACTGGTTTCAATACTGTATCGAAAATTACATTTGTAAATAAAATTCATTTTCAATAAAAACGCATGAAATCAACTGGACACATTAACAAGGAACGACATAAAACATGAACTCGTGTAAAGTCGTGTATATGCTCAACCTGCGGAAGGCTCAACGCAGCTTCAGGCTCGGTGCACACACATTCGAAACATAATAGGGCTGCGACAAAGTATGGTGCCGAAAATATCCGCGAAAATTTTGCCTTGAACTCTAACGTTCCGGTGACGATGTAAATAGACGAAGAATTTATTGATCCAGAATGTGGTTGGTATTTTTAGCCTAAATGTTTTTAAAAAACGACACAATATCA
Source organism: Xanthia togata (assembly GCA_963853775.1). Classification (NCBI taxonomy): domain Eukaryota; kingdom Metazoa; phylum Arthropoda; class Insecta; order Lepidoptera; family Noctuidae; genus Xanthia; species Xanthia togata. The sequence goes on along the minus strand of OY970797.1, from coordinate 1,353,828 downwards.
GACCTGTATTCCCAGAAGAGTTAGGCACAGATGTTTTAGTAGGTATACCTTAATTTCACCAGGTAACACTTTATTCCCATGTAATAGGAAGGCAAGCATTTTAGTCAATGTTGGCTAGTGCGTCTATTTTATAGTACCTACGAGTAACTTAAAATAAACAGAAGTTTACAAGCGCTTACTTTTTGTATAGATGGACTGAGTTATTGGAACATAATTTTGCTTCTTGTTCTTTGGTTGATTCAGCATTCGACCTAATGGTCGTAAAACATTTAAGAATGTTTCTTGATCGAACAACAACTAATATGCCGACTAGAAAGAAAATAAATTTATTTGCGGTAAACATGACGCAAAGAAAAAACAAAAACATGAAATAGAACAAGGGGGATATATGCGTCACATCCACCAAAAACGGTCATCGCTCAGCATAATGCTGTGACACTATGCGAGACAGAGCCACACTGCTGATTTTTAGTGACAGCCGAGCTTGACGTGATGACGTCAACCGGTTCTTAATAGACGGATACTTGCTGGTAATATTATGGTTCTCTCAGAATTTCATGACATCGTATTGCATGCCGTACACACTCACACGAATTTCACTCACAAAATATATATACGAAAATACATGTTTTTTTTTTTGCTCATCGTCATCGTAGCTGCATGTTAATCCGAGGCGTGTTGCAGGCGTGAGACGCGTGAACGTGAGCCGGTCCGTCGCGCGCGCAGAGCCCGGCGCCGGCACCGAGCGGCCGAGCGTGGTGCGCGCGCAGCTCGACCGCGCGCCCGACCGCGACGCCGCACACCACGTCTACCGCCCGCCTCACCCGCAGCACGTCTCAGGTAATCAGAGGAAAGATAGCAATGTATGGCGTAGAAGTGATAGCTTCGGGTATTTTTTGTGATATTTCAACAGCCCAGATACCGAGACCGTGACAAATACTCGTACTAACGCGTAATCTCTAGAGATTGGGGGTTCACATTTTATGATCCACGTTGCGCTTTGTACGGAGTGTTGTCTGTTGAAATGTCACAAATGTGTGCGCAGTTTAAAATGTTGCTTGATTCAGTCATGGCACATCACTGTGTCAACCTATTTTTTTATAGGTGTCATGATCAAAGGTGCTGTCTGAGATCACGAGACCATTTTCGTGCGTAGTGATAATGATAATGCTCTTATTGATGACCAGTTCCTTCAACAGAAAAAAACAAAAAAAATAACTTTTATAATTATACTTTTTCAAAAACTTCTTGTGTTCGCTCCCGTGCCATCCTCTTTATTTTGTGGGTGGAAATCATCAAATGACTTTTCCCGCTCTGGGCGGCGCGGAAGGGCGTGTCAAACTCTTACTGACTAAAACCCACCCGTGTTCCTTCAGTTGCCTTTACGTTGCCAGGGGCCACGGTATCCCTTTCAGACTTTCCCACAACCCCGGCACTTTCCCGCAACCCCGGCTCCCATGCCACCCTTACATCGCAATTTTACGCAACGATAAGATATTGAAAGAAAGACTCCCCATAGACAACCCCGTAGCGACACATCAACCCAGTTTATTAACCTCTCGGCCCGCTAATGATTAAACCCCAACTTTACGCATTGTTGGCTCCGCAACTTATGTCGCACCATACGCACCGAACGCACCATTTTACGCATCATCGTACATTGTTATGTTTATTTTATCGCAAACTCGGAACAGGAAAATCATACTACTTCTTCGGATAGATGCCGTTTAGCTATCGTGTTTGGCTTTCCCATCGCTACGGTCATATTTATAAAGTTCGTAACATTGGATTAACTTGAGCTTGATAATTATAACTGTCGTTTTAAATTACATAAACGTACTTCTATAGTTGAGCCATGCCGCTAAGCTGTCTACATGCGCACGTCAATAACTGTTTTAATGTATTGTATTCATAATTATTTAATAGTTTTGTGTTAAGATCTTTTTTATTTCATCGAATAAGTTTTATTCTTTCTTTTATTGGCTTCATTATAATAGCCACATTCATCAGTTATCGTAATTAGTTTACGAGGCCGTGCACGAGATCAACTGACTTTGATAAATTTTGTTCATTAGTTGTGAGAAAAGGAAAAATAATTTAAACGAAACTATTTGTGATTTGAAAAGTTGAGTTCTTTGTTTTCATGGCTGAAAGGGATTTTTCAAATAAGTTAAGTATTCATGGAAAATCACAAATATTCGCAACAAGTTTTCCGAAAATGACGCGAGACTGACGTTTGATCACTTCTTTACAAGAAACTATTTTTGATTTTGAACATTTGAAATATCATCAACATTGTTATAATTATGGTCTACTTGCATGCTGCTGAACCAGAAAAATAATGTTGAAAAAATCTTCTTTTTTTTAAACCCTGTCAGTACTTAATGCATTTTTTCTTATTATTTAGCAAACTATATGTAGAAATTTAAAATTTACACGTTATTCTTCAGCTAAGCTTTTCAAGCAAAATCAAAATTTTATTTTATGATTATACAATACATAAGTATTCATTAAGTAAATCAAAGGCGAAAAAAATCAATTTTTTCCAGAGCGCAAAAGTGATACAACTAATAACAGATGCTGTGACTGACACGAATGGTGTAGCACCACGAAAACTGTACTTTTATACTCACACAGACTGAGGGTCAGTTCACACCGAGACGTGACGCAAAGCGACGCTGCGTGCACTTTTTAAGATAGTGATACAAAATATAACCTTATTTACTACTCAAAAAGATATATAATTAGTTGAAATAATTTGAAAATGCCTCGCGGAATCGCGCTGTGCCTTGAGATGCCTCGCTGCGTAGCGCGACGCATCACGAAGCAGCGAGGCGTGGCTGTCAGTGATTTCACGATGCGCCTCGCGACGTCGCACTGTGTTTCGCGGCGCCGCGCTGCGCAGCGCGAAATCACTGGCCTCTTTAAACATCGTCGCGTCGCGTCACGTCTCGGAGTAAACTGACCCTTAGTGTTTAATTTTTTTTATGCTTTCTTACAATTAGATAAGTTATTACGAAAAAGGGTTATTTTCGTGCACGGAGCCTTAAGCTGTGTTTGTCATTTGCTACCTATCAAAATGATTTCCACTCTCGCCTAAAAGTATCTACTGTCAAAGCATCAAACAACCAAAACTTAATACATAAAGTCTTTAATATAGTGGCGTGTACAAAACGAGCCCAGTCACAGGAGGCTTTACTTACCTCTTTGTGTTCTTTCTTAGAATATACTGCATTATTAAAAACGTCTCTTTCCGTGTCATGGTAAAAAATAAATGTGGCCGGAGTTGGCGGGAAAGGTTGAGGAATACGTTACGAGCCCTGAACGTCGCTATTGTTTGAATGACTCCAAATGCTCTTAGCATTTTGGGCTTTTATCTTTGCAGACAGAATTCTGGATTCAGTCGCATTACCGTTTGTGAGCGCATACGTCTTTATGTGTTTATAGCTACAGCTATTGGATGGTTTCGTCGTTTTAGTTTTGGATTGAGTTCTTGCCTACAATATTCTGTCAGCAATGTTATTCTTTCTTTTTTGGCTTTATATGATCCTGTTAGATGTTTGAACACCTAGTTATTTGCACGTCAATTTACTGAAAAACCACACATTACTCCAAGTTCAGTAATAACGCATACAATTGTTATCAGCTCGTCGATTTTCTCAACTGAAGACAAAGTCTCAGGACTATCACAAAGACATCGGTTTTACCACCTAGGCTTCACACACAGCCTGCAAACCAGGAACATTTCAGAATACATTATTATTGTAACAATTGTAGTATGAGGCAGGCGTTGTGGTTAACACAAACAAGCATGTGATAAATAAGTGCGCAGTTTGTATGTACGTAGGTAGGTATTTGTAACCCGCTGTCGGTGTCCCTACCCTATCGCAGTCTTGACTACTGCGGTTGAGATCCACCCGGGTCGCTTTCCCGTACACCCAAATAGAGATTAAACATTCAACGAGTTCGCATACACACTTAACCCTCATAAATATTCAGTGCAGACCGCGTACAATCAATTCTTGCAGCTCTCGCTCTCAACGAAAAAGTGTTTGAACAGCCGAATAATATGATATCAAATAGAGACGCCTAACGTTTGAATAAATATTGGGGATATGAAACTTGAATATCTGTATCTTGAATTTGTTTTTTTTCTACCTCCTGTACGCTTTGTTGTATGATAATATTGCCGGTTGATTTATAGCCGGCCGAAGCATCACGTTCAATGAAGGAAATGTAAATATTGTTGGGGGTGCACTACTTATAACATCATTCGTCTTTTACTGAACAAATCTCATTTGGACAGTAAACAAAGGAAAGTTTTTCAAGTCGCATATCATCCTAATTGAAAAGTAAATTAGTGGTATACAGGATACCTAATAAAATTATCTCAGTCTTACAAAGAAAGCTCTGTTTATCATTGTGATATCAATGTCAAATAAAGAACGCCCGAATTCAAACACATCAGAGTTGTAAACAAAATAAATCCCATTGTTGGAAAGTAGACCGTAAGCTGTTGAAACGCTCTTATCACGGCAAACAAAAATAGCGACAATGCTCTCACCAGCGCATGTATTTAGAATGAAGAAAGCGTTCTATCGCGTACCTGTGAACACTCCAGTGCTTGTTGTTACGTAAACGTATAAAGTATCATAAACTCTCATGAACTTATTGGTTTTAAATTATTGGTTTGTCCAAATGGAGGTAATTTGTTTCATATCTAATTCATAAATACTTGCTATAATATGCTTCACTTTATTATTTGTTTTGAAATCAAATGTCTCTTACGTTGGTTAGACTTATTAGTCTCAATGTTTTTTCATAAATTCTTTGTTTCTTCTTTAACCATATTGGAATGCGGTCTGTCGTATATTCGCTAGAAGTCTGCGGTAAACGTAGGCTACTTTTGATATGAAAGACCACTGGTCATTCATCTATAAACAAATTGATGTCAAAATAACAATCGTGATAATACTTTCTCAGGCTGATAATAAGTAATACGGCGGATAAACTATAATTACCTGCAGTGAAAGATTTAAACTCAATTTTCATTTGTTTCAGGATCAAAACGGATCCACTGTTGGCGGCAATCGTTCCTGGCGATCATTGTTCTAGTGCAAGTGGACCTCATCGTGTAAATTACCTTTATTTACATTTTTACGTACCTCTTTAATATATTTGATTCCTATTCCAATAGAAATTGTGACCAAAACATTATTTTCTTCTTACATGGTTTAGATTTGTCTTCCTATAAATGTGATTGATGTTTATTTTTAACCTAAATTATATGTAAAATTGAAACATATCATCCCAAAATTGTGATGTCATATCCCGAGTGACGAATGTTTGAGAGTGAAACTTTTATAATTGTACGCATGATATTCAGTTCAAGTCCCGATATAACACGTAGGTTTAAGGTTCCAACCTATTTTGGAATGGATAATATAATAAAGTAACTGTTGTCATAAACCAAAGTAACAAAATGGTTTTGAATTGTATGTGATGTGCCATTTCCCAATATTTCAAGAATACAGAGCTGGTTTGACTGGTTATTTGCTCATTAAAACGTAGATTGGAATAATGGTTCAAACAACGGTATTCCCAATGACGACTGTTTATTTCGGTAGAGAGAATACAAAAAGTGAAGTTGAAGTTTCGGAAACGCTTCTCATTCAATGAAAAAGTATTATTTGAGAATCCTCCATAAGTATTATATACATAAATCTTCAAAATAGTTCCCTGTAATTTATTCATGAACCTCGTTAACCTACTCGGTATTTCCTAGTCCCATTTCCATTTTAAATTATACATTATGTATTATACGTGCATTGTCCTTCCACGGGCGACTAGTCTAGCGTCATACAAATACTTGTGATTCAGTGCTTCGCGTAGGATAATCCTCATGAAATTGTGCCAAAGTTAAGCATGTCCAGAGTTATTTACACCATCTTTATCATTCTTTTTACCTTTAACGTAGTCTATAACTTCCAATTTTGTTGTCTGACTATCAATTTTACGGTAAACGTTATAGATATTGTTTGTCTAAGTACTAGTGTAACCAAGCTTGCTACTCACGCTTGTCAAATTGTAAATATAAAAATTAATGCACAGTAAATAAATATTAAAAATTTGAAACGTAATATATCTTCGTAACTGAATATTATTTGTTAATTCGACCTAATATAGATATATGTTAATGTATAAATTATATATCTTTTATTAAAAATAAGAGATATATCATTAGGTTAAATGCATACTTTTATTGTACAGATTGTGTGATTTTGAAAATGTAAATAAATACCGATTATAATAAATTAGTATAAAATGATGTGGAGATTTTCTTCTACTGTAAGCACTTTGATCCACGATACGTTTAAAAAACTGTTAAGCTCACAAAGAACCGAACAGTTTCATTAAAATCTTGCCTATCAAGTTCTATTTAAAAACCGAATCATAAAATGTGGGACTCAGGAGCGGCTGCAACGGCCATTTTACACCGACACGTGATAACGATAAACGTTTGAAATAATTAAAAGTGCGCGGGCGGGTCGCGCAGACAATCTTATCGGCGTTCTCACTCACTGACAGACGTTATCGCCAGTCGAGAATCTATGGCTCGCTTTAATTGATTCCCCATTTTCAATAGCTCTACATTCGGCTCTTTGTCTTTTTCTAATCGAAATTCAGTCGAAGTAGGAAGGGAGCTAACGAATTTTTCTTGAAACAACCGACCGATGGGAAGCAGAAAATAAATACTGTTCGTTAAAGTGGCTCGTGGCATTTGGAAAAACAAGTGGCGTTAAAATAGAAGCTTTAATGGTTGGTGGGTTTGGAGTTCGTAGAGATACCGATACAAATATATCGCTTATGTTGATAGAAATACTGGGAGCATAACGGGCTTGTAATGTGCTGTTTTATTTATCCCTTTTATGTTGATGCGGGGCCAATTGAAATGTTTTTTGGGGAATCTATAACGTCACTTACGGATGTGTGTTTATTTGAAAACCACAACAAACATTAACCCTGCGATGCCGATTGAAGTTCAGGATTTCTCAAGAGTTGAGATATTTTATGTATATGTCATTTATTTTATGTATTTTATTTATGTATATGTATTTTAAATATATAGAGCTACGACATAATTATAATTTGACTAGTGTGTGAGAACAAGAAGAGAAAACTATGAATATACGAAGTCATAAACTAAAATATTAAAAAATAAACATAAACGTATAACTTAATAAATTAACTACGTATGTATATATTTAGATATATGGGCTGACTTTGGTGCCTTGGAGGAACGGCAAGTGCCTAATATGGGACGCAACTTGCGTCAGCACTGTTGCCGCCAGCCACCTTGGTCGCACGGTCCTCTCGCCGTCGGCTGCAGCTGAAGACGCTGCTGTAAGGAAGAGGGTGAAGTACGCTCCGTTGGCGGACCGTTACCTTTTTGTGCCCGTTGCCGTTGAGTCCATGAGGTGTTGGGGCACTGAAGCCAAGAAGCTCATTAATGATATAGGGCACAGGCTCCGTGGTAAAACGGGTGACTCCCGCTCCGGATCGTTCTTGGTGCAAGGTTAGCCATCGCCATCCAATGTGGTAATGCTGCAAGCGTTATTGGCACCTTTGCGCTGGGAACAGTTAGGGGCGGGTTATTTGACTAATTTTTTGACGTGCTGTTACTTATGATTTTTTTTTCTAAGGAAATTGTGAATTTATTTATAGCATAAATGTATTAAGTAATATCCCGTCAATTATGTAATATTATATTCAAATAAAAATACGAGTAAATATATAGGTAGTTTAAATAAAATAAGAAAGCAAATAAGAAGAAACAAACAAGCATTAACCTCTTTTCAAACGATATTTGTTATCGACACGCTAGGAAGAAGAAGAAGAAGAAACTATAACGCTACAACTACAACTCAAATTACTTGCTCAGCAAAACTTCAAATACATCCAAAAAAGAGACTGGTGTCTCTTTTTTGGATGTATTTGAAGTTTTGCTGAGCAAGTAATTGTTGTGTTTTGATTCTCCTCAATAAAGTCTAATCTTAACGGAACAACAGCTAGGTCATCAAAATTAGCTCGCAAGCTGAAACTGACTAGTCAATAGTCAAAGTGTAGCGAGTCTAGTCGGCTGCGGTTCCAGTGTCAATTAAAGTTACTCCTTGCCGCGCGGTCGGGCTGGTCGCGCCGACGCCGAATTTACTGCGGAAGCCAACTTATCGCCTGACGTTGAAACATGTAACTGGAATTTATCGTTTTGGTAAATTATATAGCTGTATAAGTTTGTTTACGATGATTTTGAAGGGATTGAGCTAGTTTTTAGGTAGGTTCCTTTAAATTTTTCTATACCTGGAGGCCCTCAAAAAATAAATCTGCAAGGAACACAGGTAAGTTGATGACTAAATTATTAAGATGTCATCACTCAAAGAATGCAATGTATTCGTATCTATGATATTGGATGGATAGTGACGATGATAAGCGCAATTCCTATGCCCAATCCTTGGTCTTAAAGAATAATTAAGTATTTCAATAAACAAACATCGTATTAACGTCACGAATCGTCTGTATTCCCCTAATATGGACAGATATTTAAGTGCAGCCAAAGTTCGCAAGCTATATCTAAAAAAAAGATATTTCGCTTCATTACCAAACAAATGATTGAGATAATTTTTAATTCTGATTTTACAAGCTAAAATTATGTAAGTGTGCCCCATCCCGTATAATGCACGGGCGGGAAAGAAGGCTTAGCAACGCCGCGCCGGGTCCGTCGACACTTGTAAAATTTCGCGCTCCGTTGCCCGCCTTATCTCGCGTGGGGATATGCGGACTTACGATTCTAGTAAAATACATATTTTATGAAATACAATTTTTCGTGAGAATGAACTTAAATGTAATGTAAAGCATGGTTAGTGGGCCGTGCTGCGTGATGTGGATGTGTGCTTGTGTTTCTTAGTTTAATGTGATGGTTGGAAGGAGTAAGATGTTTGCCTATTTAATGCCCCTTAATGATTACAGCCCACTCCTTTCCACAGAGAGGAGGCCCGTGTCCCAGTAGTGGGCACATTATAGGCTGATCATGAGCACAGTCGGCCGCGTTACAGTTTTGGCTATTGAATAAGGTTTTTGTCAGATGATTACACAAGCTACGTTCTTATTTAAAAACATAATATACTTGGAAACAAATGGCAATATATTTCAGTATTAGCTCCTGCTCGCGATTTCGTTCGCGTGAAAGTCATAAGACTCCACAATGTACTACGGTGTGACATACCAAATGAAAGGGCTTGTTTGACTATGTCAAATGTTTTTTTTTTTAATAATTTTAAAATAAATATTTATAAAATATTTAAGAAAATTGACCATCCCCCCCTTACCTCCGAAACTAAAATGTTAACAAGAATACATATAATGGTTCTTTACTCATAGGTTACAGGAAATAAGAAGTCTATGGTCTTAAAATAACATGGTGTCTCATAATATTGTGCGTACAAACTTACATTTGCAGTTGGAATGTATGGGAGAACATGTTTTTCAACTACACAATGTTAAGTTCTTTCTTAGGATAAATTCATCCCAACTACGGAACCCTTCATTGTGCGTGGTCCGACACGCACTTGCCGGTTTATTTAAAAATATTCAATGTACAGTTTTGACTTCGTTACTGTTTTATTCTTCTTCGTCGTGTCGATGGTACGAAAGTTTATTTTATTTTTTTAGCCCAGAACTTCGCAAGGAATAGAACAAAATCTATCCAGTAGTTTTTGTGCCAATCCGAAACTCCTACTTCAAGACAAACTGACAAACGGACAAACACATCTCGAAGTAATTAATTTACGGTGGCAGCGCAGTGGCCACTTTGCCTGTGTTTTTAGGGGCACAGAGGGCAGGATATGAGGTGGAGCATAGTTTACAACACAGATCCACGTCCACAGCCTGTTGCCGTTCCGTCGAGGTAGCCCCACTTTACGAGATTGTGGTTACAACTCCCACTTGAGTTTGTAGGCGGTTCAGAGACTTCCAAGTGGACCACGGATTATATAATGTATACAATGATAACAAAACAAAATCGAGTCTTTTGACATTTTATATTTGTACTAGCTTTTTCCCGCGGCTTCGCCCGCGTAAAGGTCGGCGAATATCTTACAGGGACGTACTACCGAGATTCAGAGTACGAGTATCCTATGCAATATCCAAATTCGCAATATCGCAATATTGTCTTTGGTCCGTGGGCTTGACATCAACCGATGAACAAAATTTTCAATCTTTTATTTGTTGGTTGAATTCTAAATCGAGGCTTTTAGCTACTTTTGTATTTGTGTATTTTGTTTTATTTTCTTTAAATTTAGGTAGTTTAGAAAAATAACAAACAGTGCATATTAGGTAACAGCAGATATTAGGGTTGCGTACCTCAAAATGAAAAATTGAAAACCTTTTTTTTTGGGTAAGAAATCATCAAATAACTTCAGACTCTTACTAACTAAAACCCACCCGTGTTCCTTCAGCTGCCTTTACGTTGCCAGGCGCCACGGTATCCCTTTCGAACTAATCCCGCAACCCCGGCAGGCATCGGTCCCATCGGACCCCTTCACTTGCTGACATTTTTTTGGGTGGGAAATCATCAAATGACTTCTCCCGCTGGTTGGAGCGGGAGGGCGTGTCAGACTCTTACTGACTAAAACCCACCCGTGTTCCTTCTGTTGCCTGTGCAATGCCAGGGGGCCGCGGTATCCCTTTCGGACTAATCCCGCAACCCCGGCAGGCATCGGTCCCATCGGACCCCTTCACTTGTTGACATCTCTTTGAGGCGCGCGTGGAATACAACGCACCGTTGACCCAGGCCTGGTCCTTATCGAACGGTGAGCTACCCATTGCGTCAGCCAGCCCGCGCCTACGGTGGCCGGAAATCGGCCTGCGATTCCCGACACCCAGGGCGTCTCCTCCAGCGGTGGCTAGGGGGGTGAGGGCGTGAATTGTGCCTCTCCCTCACGCGTTCCGCCTCCTCCTTCGCGAGCATTACTGCTTCGCAGAAGGAGATGACGACCTCCCATGCCCTCTCGGTCCGTACCATGGCCTGGACCAGGGTCGGACGCGTAAGATCCCCGCCACCGATCGCCTCCACGAGGACACGGCGGTGCTCTGCCCAAGCCGGGCAGACCTCCACCGTATGCTCCACCGTGTCCTCCGGGCGATCCACGCAGTGATGACACGGGCGTTTCCTCCCACCTTATTCGAAACAGGAACCTCCTGAAAAACCATTAAAGGATGATTTCGTTGTCTGTCAATACCCTTTTTCTCAGGAACGCGTGGAAGCATCAAGTTAAAATAGATATCAAAAACTAAGATCTATGGATCCTTGGATCTTGTAACGAAAATCAAGATCCAAGTCCACGCAATAAAATACCGCTATTTATGCCGCATATTTTGACACTCGCAAATAAACCTAAGCGTATTTGGCCCGTCGGGCCATCAGCATGCAGTTTAAGTTCACTCAAGGTCAAGTAAAGAGGAAAATCCGAAAAATGATATTTTATAGTTATAATTATATGAACTGTAAAGTGATTTTTTTTTTCAATCTGGGATCAAATATTCATAGGCCGTGTCTTGAAGTAACATTTAGTCTGTATTTCATTAAAATCGGTACTCTCTATTAAAAAATCTTTTTCAAATTAAATGTTAAGTTTGTCCTTCAATCGGAACCCTCAGGGCGTCTTACTCACACTTGTCCGGTTATTTCAAATAAATAAAACAGGTTTATAAAATTTTAAATTCCTTAAAATACTAATTATCATTTTGATATTATTATCACCACTAATTTGTTATACCTACTCAGTGCCACCATTGACCACGTAATACATATTAAAAAGATCATTTTACGACTTTACATTGTAATAACTTTCGACAGAGTGAGCCGATTTTAATATAAGACTGAATGTAAATTCAAGATACGGACTATTACTATATTTCCAATCCTTTAACTCTCTTGAAAAAAAGACAAAAAAATCAATATCACATGTGAATTTTTAAATCATCCCCTATTTTACCCCTTTGAGGGATGATCAAAAACGCTGAAATGCGTAATTCTTTATTTCTTACCAAAAGCATAAATGTCAATTTTCATATCCCTAACTTAAATGCTGGGGTTCCCATACAAACTTTCATTCCCTATATCCCTTACGGATTATTTTTGAGTCAAAAAGTACCCTATGTCCTTTTACAGGATACCATCTATCTCCTTGCTAAATTTCATTGAAATCCGTTCAGTGGTTTGGTAACATACAGACAGACAGACTTTCGAATTTATAATATTATAAGTATGGATTTCATTAATTGTAAAATATAAAATGTTAAATAACTCGAAAATGCTTGACATTGGCATACCGGTTATGCGAGGTATTTTGGTTGCAAATGACCTCACCTACATCCCCGTAATAGATTCCCGACGCCCGACATTCACCTTGTAGATAATGTAGATACATATAGATTTCAGTATTGTGCCAATCAGCCATTACATCCTTCAACAGGTACCAATAAGAAACGTCCAAAAAATTTACATCACTGCTCTTGGCAAATGCAGGTCCCTGTAATTTTGTTATTAATTAACAGAAAGTCTCCGCTATTTCCATTCCCTAAACATGAAATTATACTATTTATTATAAACCACAATACAGACTGCCATAAAAGATAAGTGCTAGCGCACTTATCTTGTGTGTGGGCACAATAAAGTAACGATGTGGGCAATATCAATTCATTGTTTGTACAATAGAGACACATAGGCACTGGGCCTCCGTGGCATAGCCGTCACGTCTCCAACCCTTTTTCTTCATAATACAAGAACACTTTGGGCGTAATATTTCATATTTAAAAGCAATATCATATTTTTCCCTTACTGGCGGGGTTGTTACTTTTACGAGTATCTCTTTTTGTTTTGCGGTGTTCTCTAAGCATGTAATGTCTTAATCTTTTTGTGGCCAAGATGTTTAAATTGATGGAGAATTATACGCTAAACTATAATTGCAATGTTGCAGTGCTGCGTTTTGGGGGACTGTCTTATGTAATTTTGACGTTCGAAAAGTGCTGATTCTCAGCCTAGTTTGAATAAATGACTTTTGAATTTTGAATTTTTGCATTGAAATTGTTTTTTTTTAAATTCTCTACTAGCTGACTCAACAGATGTTGTCCTGTCTAAATTTCAAAAATTCATACAAAAATACTATAGAAAATACACTTTCAGTTTTCTCGAATTTTCCAATTTTCCCGACAACTTTTCAAATATAACATAACATCACGCCTGTATTTTTACGAAGAGGTGTACCTCTAGTACATCCACATTTCGCCAGTTATATTTAAAAAAACACTATCAGACAATGATTGGCGTTACGCAAGCAGGGTGATCACGTTGGAGAAACTCCAATGGGCTATCCAGAGCTTCCACCCCCTTTAAGGCAACTGGTCGAGACGGAGTGTTCCGCGCCTTACTACAGTGGAGGGGAGCTGCTGTCGCAATAAGACTCGTGCCCTTGTTGAGAGCATGCCTGGCCTTTAGATACGTTCCTAAAGGATGGTGGAAAGTGGAAGTCATATGACATCCCAAAGCCAGGTAAGGGTGACTATACAGACTTCAAATCCCACCAACCAATCAGCCTGTCCTCCTTTCTACTAAAGCCTCTGGAAAGGCTATGTGATAGGAAACGGAGGGATAGGAAACGCTCTGATAACAATACCGCTACATGGTAATCAGCACGCATACAGCTCAGGTAAGTCAACCGAATCTGCTTTTCATCTAGTGGTCAGCCAGATAGAGGAAGCGATCCATCAAAAAGGCACCTGCCTGGGCACTTTTATAGACATCGAAGGTGCCTTCGATAAAACACACTTCTCCAGCATCAGTAGTGCTTGGGATAGAACAGGTACTAACGGACTGGATTACAAATATGCTAAGCAAGCGAGTGGTTCGCGTTGAGGATGAGCATCAGCTGGCCATGATATGTTAGCCAGAGGCTGCACCCAGGGAGGGGTGCCGTCCCCCCTTCCATGGAATCTGATGACCTCATCACCAAATTCAACGACAATCGCTATTACACAATAAGGTTTGCTTATCCTCACAATTCTAGTCTCGGGGAAGGTGACGGAACGATCTGTTACGTCACTCAGCAAGCATTACGTATCGTAAAAAATTGATGCAGGGAATTTGAACTATCAGTGAACCCCTTTAAAACTGAACTAGTCATGTTTACCCAAAAACGAGCTTTGGGCCCTTTCCGCCTACCCAAACTGTTCGATACAGAGCTTCAGTTAGCTAACGAAGTCAAGTGAAGTACTTGACTTTGTTAGCTAACTGAAGCTCGGGGTCATAAATTCTAGATAGTAAGCTGAGTAGTTATTTAGAAAATAATCTAAACAGGGCCTGCATCACCTTCTGGCAGTGCAGGAAAATGATAGGTAAGAAGTGGGGCCTATCCCCAAAATAACACTATGGCTGTACACCGCAGTGATCCACCCGACACAGGGCCGTGGTCTGGTGGCCAGCTGGTTACAGACTCCAAAAAACTACAACGCATACAAAGACTAGCCTGCGTGGCGACCACAGGCTGCATGAGGACTACTCCGGCTGCAGCAATCGAAGCCATGCTGGGACTACCACCGCTCCTCCTGTTCATACACAGGAACCGACAATGGCAGCGGTGCGTCTAAATGTAGTAAATCTCTGGGGTAATAGAGACACACAACACACTGCGTTGCTTGAGGGACCCAACAAGTAGTTCCCCATTACGAAAGCCATAAATGACCGGGTACCTAAACCTTGTAAATTAATAATTAATAAAATGTTACCTTAGATTATACTTAGAAAAAGTTAGTTGTATGTATACCTAATTATGTCCTCTTCCTTCAATTTTTTTTTTGCTGTGCCCGACAAGGGTCACGATTGTTACAAATGTTTACTTACCATCTAAGCATATATACAATAAATGATTGAGTATTGAGAACCCAAACAAATTATTTTTGATATATAAAATACAGAATCCAACTTCACGAGGATCACATGATTGATGAGGCCGATGCATGGGTATTTCTCTAGCCACTTCAGCTATTCTGGCTAGGGAAGTTGTATGTTGTCTGAGTGTATACGTATCGAGTGGTCCTTACTCAATACGTATGCACTCCGATAGCATGGCTGTTCTGAAAGCGCTCAACAGTCACATTGTGAACTCTGGGCTGATATACGAGTGTCACCAGCACCTTAACCAGGTGGATAGCCTCAATAATATAACCATTAAATGGATCAAAGGACACAGCAGTTCGCTGGGGAACGATACAGCCGACGAACTTGCCAGAAGGGGGTCGAGAATGGCACCAGTGGGGTCGCAATCCATCGTGCTACTCCCTTTCGGTTACCTACGTACTCTGGTAAAGAAACGAACTAGGGATCAACATCACAAACTACGGTTGGACCAAGGTGAGTGCAGGCTTCGGGAGGAGGCACGGTTCCCTGTCGTTTTGGGTGACGCAGATACTCTCGGGGCATGGCTGCTTCGGGAAGTACCTGTGTCGCATAAACAGGGAGCCGGACGTTCGGTGTCACCATTGCGTCGACTGTCGGGAGGACACGGCTCGGCACACGCTGGCAGAGTGTGTTGCTTGGGAGGAGCCGCGCCGTGCCTTCATCTCAGGTGTTGGCAGTGACCTGTCGCTGCCGGCCGTTGTCGAATCGATGGTCGGAAGCGGCGGAGTCCTGGGACGCGGTGGTATCCTTCTGGGAAACAGTCATTTCACGGAAGGAGGCTGCGGAAAAGGAGCGGAAGATTACTTCCGCTAACCCGATCCGCAGCAGACGCACCGGGCGTCGGCGGAGGGCAGATAATGCCCTCTTTCAGCCCCCTTAAATGGTTCCAGGGGCGACGGATCTGGGGAAATTCGTCGCTCCCTATTCCTTAGGACGCGAGATGGTGGCGCGTAGTGTTCCACGCGTGCCTCTCTACGATGTAAGGGGGGAGTTTAACACCTCACTCCCCCCTAAGTAGAGGTGGCCCGCAGAGGCGGGCCGGCATTGGCCGGGGATTTCGGAAGTCGCAATAGATCCCGTGATCCTCGGTGCAAGTGTGAGATGGAACACCGGGGTGGTTTTAGTCAGTAAGAGTCTGACAGACCCCTCCGCCCTCCCCAGGGCGGAGGACATCCATGAGGATTTCCCCCGGTAAACAAAAAAAAAACTAAAAAGGTGAGTGCAGGCTAAGGAGGCACTCCCCTGAATCGACAGCCGCCTACTTCAGTAACCCTACCTGGGCTACCGAAGAACTTTACTCTACGCGAGATTGCCAGTAGCACCAAAGCGTTGCTGACTTTCTTTGAGGAGCTGGAGATCTAATAACCGATTTTCCCTCCTGCACTCAAAATACGTGCTTTGACGTGGAGTTGCCATCAACCGGGCACAAATCCAGACTCCAGGCTGCTACTGAGAAATTCCAGATGAAAAACCCAATAACACTTTTCTCGACCCGGGAATCGAACCCCGGACTCATGCTCAGCAATAGCACTTGCGACCACTAGACCAACGAAGCATTTTTTTCCGTTAAAACCTGATTCTGACTATTAGAAACGTTTTAACGGAACTTCAGAACTGGCTGGATTGGCAAAAATTTGCCAAATAGATCTAGCCGTTCTGAAGTGATGCGCTTACCACCGAACACATTTCATTATTATTATATAAATGTTATAAAATTGTAAGTTTGTCTTTAATTATTGCAATTGGTCCTATACCATTTTATTCAAGTTAAAATATTTATTGACTAAGTTACTACAGAGTCCACAACAAGAGCTCCGCCGTTGTTCTCATGGATTTCTTCTTTGTTGTCCAAAAATATTGACTGCACTTGGCCTTGCCGCCGCACACCTGAGATTGGTCTACTGGTAAATTTTCACCACCAGGAATCAACCCTCCGGGGAAGGGCGGCATGGTGCTCGTCGTAGATTTAGACTTCGCTTCAATTCGTGCTAAGGGAACAGGTGCGGCCGTGCTCGTTGACGTCACTTGACCTTTTAGGTACAATAATTCTTGCTGATCTCTTTTTCCATCATTTAAATTAACAGCTTGTGGGAATGATTGGTATTCTTGGTGATCTCTATTTCCATTAACTGGATGAAGAACTTGTGGAAATAATTGGTATTCTTGGAAATCTCTGTTTTCTACGGTTGGATGATATTCTGGTTGAAGTTTTCCAGCATGAGTGTGTTGCTGTCCTGGTCGCTGACTCACCCGTAATAATAATTTTGGCATTATTACTAGTCTGGGTGTCCTTGCCACATTTTGAGGGTTGTTGTTTGATTGTTTTGGATGCATCATTTCAAGCATAATTTGAGGCTTGTTCATGCCAGGCAGCTCGGGCCGCAGTTGTGTGGGCGGCATTTGAGTTGGAACTCGGGAATATAGTAACATTTGAGTTGTTGGCGTTACTTGACGTCTAGTTCCTGGTCGCCTCTGAACCGTGTTACAATAAGTCTCTTGATCTCTATATATTCCCCCTTCATATCTACCTCCAACATCTATACATGTAGTTGGTTCGTGAATCGGCAAGTGTTGTGCAGACTCTGGCGGCTCTGGCATAATTTTAGTTCTATGAATATTTGTCATATCTGCTACTGAACGATACTGGAACTGGTTCGCAGACACTGGTAACTTGAAAATTACGATGTTGAAGAGTATAATGTACCACATCACTTATCAATGAATCCCAATAAACATTATTTATGAAGAAAACGCGGCGAGGCGACAAGCGGGTGTAGACTATGTAAACATTTGAGATTATAATCAGACTGGCCATTATTGTGTTTTGGTATGGAAATAAAAATTCAAACGTGAATATTTAAACTCATTTGTTGACAGAATAAGGTTTTGTATTCAAGTGAAAACAAAAATTACTGAATCAACTACCTCAAAAACTTTTTAGGAAATCACTGTTTCACCACTTTGTCGGCGTGATTAATATAAATACTCATGCCAAATTACAGCTTTCTAGTAGATAATAACAGTATCTGAGCCAAGCCGCGGACAGACGGATGGACATGGCGAAACAGTTTTTTTTTCTCTTTCTACTTGTGTGCCTTTTAGTCTGTGCCAAATAAATGTATTTTCTACAAACTATAAAAATATAAAAAAGCAATAACAGATAAATGAATATTATGTGACAGATACACGGTGCTCACATATTATTTTAAAAGTATGAGCACAAATCCAGACTCCCACGCAAAAAAAAAAAAAAAAAAATAGAAAACCCATTAACACTTTTCCCGAACCGGGAATTGAACCCAGGACCTCATGCTCAGTAGTAGTGCTTGCGACCACTAGACCAACGAGCCAGTTTAATTTTAATGTTCTTTCCAGTTAATATATTTATCTATTATTACGCCCAAAAACCTTCTACCTCTTCGATTTTATTTAAATTAAGTTTGATATTGTTTTTATTGTTATTTGATTGATTAAATTGAATGTAAACGGATATATCTAAATTAATTTTTAAATTATTAATGTCAAGCCAAAACAGTAATGTGTCTATTGTATAACAATGTCATTCTCATGATCTGTCTTGTTTTTCTTTTTATCTGATGTCACTATGATAGATATATCGCATAATATGCATTTATGCTTATAAACAAGCATAAATGCTATTATGCGATAAAGATATCATTAATATATAAAAGTAACAATATTGGACCTAGCACGCTTCCCTGCGGGATGCCACATTTATTCTGCTTATATTCTGACGAGTACGGTATCATATCTTTATTATTGTTCATTTTATTAATAATGACACGTTGCTGTCTATTATCTAAATAGGACACACTAATCCACTGGAATGTAAGTCCCCTAATCCCAATAGTCTCTAGTTTATCCAACAATATGCTGTGCGTTACCAGATCGAAACCTTTTGATAAATCAAAAAAAAGTCCAGTCAAAAAAAAAAGTCAGGTGATTATTATTAATATTCGAAAGTTTAAGAGAGAAAATGGCTAATGATGTGGATTTCTTTTTTGAAATCCAAACTGTTCAGTATTTATTATTTGAAATTTATTGCAGAATCAATTAGTCTTTTGAACATACATTTCTCATAATTTTTTGAAAAAATATGTATCGATGTAATCGGTCGGCAATTATTAATATAACTTTTAACTCCCTTTTTGAACAACGGCTTTATAATGGATAGTTTTAAATTATCAGGTAATGATCCTGCTGCAAATGACATGTTTATTAAATGAGTTAAGATTTTATGATTTTAGTATTCATTTCGTCATAGCCAGATCAGAGGATCTGGTGTTGGATAATGAAGTGCGCCAAGAAATAATGTCCCTCTCATTATTTCTTGGCGCACTTCATTATCTCGAGCAAGCAGGTACTTGCAATCATTAACAACATGAAACGAAGCAAATCTTCAGGGCATGATGGGCTCAGCATTGAGCACCTGAGGCACGCAAGTGTACATTTGCCGGAAGTCTTGTCTATGTTTTTCACAATGTGTATTAGTCACGCGTACCTACCTGCTAATCTAATGAAGACCATCGTAGTTCCCATTGTGAAGAACAGGACAGGTGACATCTCAGACAGAGGTAATTAATCAATAATAATAGGTAAGGTAGGTAGGTAGGTAGGTGGGTAGGTATAGGTAATTAATTATCGTCCCATTTCTTTTGCGACTATAATAGCCAAGGTGTTTGACGGTATGCTTGATTCTTGTTTAAGTAATTATATATAATATCTTCATGCTGCACAGTTCGGGTTTCGCCCTGCAGGCCTGACACACGCGACAATTACTCGCTCTCGCGTGAGTAATTTTTGTCTATTTCGGTCACTTTCTCGTTTTCTGACAGCGCTTCCATACAAAATAGTGGACTCCTTCTGTCATAATTGATGTTTTCTCGACAAACCCTAACATGGCACCTTAGTTATCTCGATTTTTGACAATGCAACACGAGATAATCTCCGATTTTTCTATGATTTAGTCGTATTTACTCGTCGTCGATTTTGACGACGAGAAGAGTAGACAAAATTATGATACAAAAAAAAACTCCAAAATAACATGGCAGTTTCATAATTGTACTTACTTTAGTCATCATTTTATTTTACAATATATTTATAATGAAAATACTTAGTTTTAAACTACTATTTATATTGGAACGAAGTGTTTTTTAAGGAATTTTTAGTTTTTTGTATGGAAAATATTAAAAAATATTACCTACATGTTGAGTGTTAGGGGTTTATGGGTTTCATTATTTTTGCGATAGGACACACCATTTTCGAGATATAAGCAAAACAAAAGAAAAAAAGACAGTATTGTTTTTACACCGCCGAGGTGTGAATTTTAGTTCATTTTTGAATCGCGATCTCAACTCAAACTCAAATCATTTATTCCAAATAAACCAATTACAGGTACTTTTGAATTGTCAAGGGGTCAGTCAGTCAGAAAAATGAAGCTAGTTGCCCATTCCAAAGCGTAGTAGGTTCCTATGGAGAAGAACGGGCAAGAAACTCCATGGACACTCTTTTAAATTAGAATATTGTTACAAAACATTGGTTACATCATTCATGTTGAAATTATACATGTGAGAACTATGTAGTAAATCGTGGACGTTAAAAGCGACCATAATAAAAATATAAAAAACAAAAATAATTAAAATAAGCCATGGCAGCTAAGAGATGACCAGTCCCCACTGACGGCGCCCGTTCACGAACATGACGCATGGATCAGCATCATTTAGCTCAACCATTTGGAAGGGAACTTAATGATCCAACACACACGCCACCACCAGCGAGACATTTGAGTGAGCATGACATACTCTCAGCCGCCAGGGTACATTCAAGTCAATGAAAGACGTACTCAGTAAATGGTAGATTTAAAGTAGGTAAACAGTGCTCACATATGTGCAATGCAATTATATAATACTAAGAGATTGAATTTATACAATGTAAATATAGTTTTTCAATCTTCAGCAGCTCCAACAATATTTTCCAATGCTAATCAATTAGTTTATGCGCCCTTGTGGAGCTGGACCAGCGTTGAGCCAAGCATTTTTGTCCATGAAAGATGAGTCTACTTTAGCCAGTCTGAAACCCGGTTGAATACCGGGCGATTAAATACTTATCAAAATTTTAAGTGAAGAACGTAAAATTCTGAACAGCAAAATTGCCATTTTCACTAAATTAATAGCTCAGTGCCGTCAAACTAAAATATAGTTAAGTTGTGTCTATTTCAGAATGGAAAATCGTCGGTTGACAAGAATAATCTAAATTTTGGTGATTTTTAGTCTAGTTTAGAGGCATTTGTGACAAGAGAATCGGCACCATTGAATGAATGAAACGGAATCTCAAGCCGATGTTGCTATCATAAAAATAATTTGTTTTTAATAACTTGCAACATCGGTTTCTCGTCGCGAGATAAAGAAGTGTCAAAGTGCCTTTTTCGAGATATCTTGTCGTTTACGGTCATGTTAGAGATTAGAATGACGTCAGAATTGTAGACAAATTTCGACAAAACGAGTAAAAGAGCTTTCTCGCGCTTGCCATGTTAGCCCTGCTGGACTATCAACTGAAAGTGCTATTTTAATTCTCAAGCATACCGCTCAATATTATAAAGATCGCAGTACGCCGGTGATCAAAGGCCTTGGAGAGATCAAGGAAGCAGGCGTATTCCTTGATCTCTCCAAGGCCTTTGATCTCGTTTCTTACGATGTGCTCTGGAGAAAGATGGGAGACAGGGGTATACCCGCGGAAATATGTGGGCTGTTCCAGTATTGGTATGGTAACCAAGTCAATCAGGTGAAATGGGATGATACCGTCTCTGAGCCGTATGGGTTGGAGTGCGGGGTGAGACAGGGCGGTCTGACGTCTCCCAGGCTCTTCAACCTCTACGTGGATGACCTGGTAGTCGCACTCAGCAGCATGCGTGTCGGATGCAGTGTTGATGGGGTTAGAATTAACAACTTCAGCTGTGCAGATGACATGGTGCTGCTGGGTCCGTCAACGGGAGCAATCAGAGAGATGCTTAGAACGTGTGAGACCTACGCTGCCGCACATAGATAAAAATATAACGAAAAGAAATGTGAATACAAACCTAAAAAAGGTGTCAAATTTTAAATACCTAAGGCATTGTCTTGCCGCTGACCTCAGGGACGATGTAGATATTGAGAGGGAGCGCAGGGCTCTAGCGGTCCGGAGTAATACGTTGCCCCTTAGATTTGCGCGGTGTACAGACCAAGTTAAAGTAACACTTTTTAAGGCTTACTGCCAAAGTTTGTACACGGGCAATCTATGGGTCAATTATACTAAGAGATCGCTGGATGCCCTGCACGTCCAATATAACAATGCTTTCAGGATGTTGTTGAGGCTGCCTCGATACTGTAGCGCATCGAATATGTTTGCGCAAGCCCGTACCGACGGCTTCTATGCTATTGTACGCAAAAAAACTGCGTCGCTTTTGAGAAGAGTCAGAGGCAGTCAAAACCGCATCCTGAAAACTGTAGCCGAGACTTTCGGCTCTCCGATTGTACAGCAGTTTGTGCGGAGGTTAATTGTTACTAACACTAGGCAATAAGTTATTGTTTGTATGTTACTAACACCATATGGATAATTGTGTGTTCTAATTAAAGCGATTCTATTCTATTATCTGACATTGGTTTAAGAAACATTGAGTTGACACATCTATTTTGCCTATAATTTTGAACAACACGAAGTTGTGTAGTTGTATTCGTTAAATTAGAACTGACGGCCGATGGGGCAGAAAGGTTTTGGAATGGAGGCCACGTACCGGCAAGCGCAGCGTAGGACGTCCACCCACAAGGTGGACAGACGACCTAATAAAGTTCGCAGGAAGCTGCTGGATGCAGGTCGCTTCCAACCGGCCGATTTGGAAATCATTGGGGGAGGCCTATGTTCAGCAGTGGACGTGCTATGGCTGAAATGATGATGATGATGATGCGTTAAATTCACAAAGTGATTGTTGAATGCAGAAGCTATTTCTACAGGGTCTGTAACTACAATATCATTTAATTTTATTGCATCTATGTTGTCTTTGGGGGTAGTATTACTTATTTCATTTTTGATGACAGTCCAAGTGGCTTTACATTTATTATCTTATGTGTTTCAATATATTTTATGTTCGCGTTCTTTTTTGAGCTGTAAATAGGTGTAAATAATTTGGGGAGAGCTGTGGCTAGCGTCAGATTGATCGGGTGTCGGGCACCAACCAAGTCTAAGACAAGTTGGTGCATAAACGGACTGAAAAATTCTGAAAAAGTTTACAAATTTTAGAAGGGTCACAAGAAATATATTTTTTATAAAACATACGAGCTGGGAAACCTGACTTGCCACGACGAATAGCTATGTATGTCCAAAAATGTTTAACGTAAAGAGGAATACCATTGTTGCAACATTTAATACAGTACCTCATAAAAGATGTACGTACTTTTATTTAGTTAGAACAGAGTTATAAAATTACCATGTTTATATATACAGGGTGTCCAGTAAATAGCACGACATACTGCAGGGGGTGATAGCTAGGGTCACTACCTATCAATACAACACAATATATGTTCAGCAAAATCTTACGGATTTACAGTTTTACAAAATTTTCCGAAATACCGAAAAATCTCTACCTTGAAACAGATTTTTAAGCATCTCGTAATGACAAAATCCTTTTCTAGTACTTTTTTTTACATCAAATTATTCGTGAATACAAATAATATAATAATAGTTACTTTACTCACACCACACCCTGTATATATATTTTTTTACATTTTTATTTTTACATTCTTCCTTGACATTTAAATCACGCTATTATTTGACATTATAATATACCTACAATTTAACTTTAAATCTTTATTAGTTAGTGGCTTTTGCGAACATGATAATTATTCAGAATTGTAATAGCAATCATGTCATTTCGTTTATAATACTTTTTTATTTTTAATAATTTATTCATTTTTATATAGATTATTTTCTATTTTGTGAATGTGAGAACGCTGTAGGCTTAGTGGACTGTATATTTGCTGACATAATTATTTTGTTAAGTACCTGGCACTTGTTGAAAGACCTACGCTGTCCTCCCATACCTAATAACACTGTTATTTATTTGAAAATATTGTAAAAACCAATTATTTTTAAAAGAGTAACCGAAAAGTATGTGAAATAAAATATTTTGAATTTTGAATTTTGAAATTTATCGACTAATGAAAATGAGCCATCATTAATCAGGTAATCTGAAAAATGGTTGATCAATTTTATCTTTATTTCTCTATATTACAATTTTGTCTATCACTTATTTTATTTAAAAGATAGTGCGATACCTATCATAAATCGTATCGTGTAATTTTGTTTTTTGCTCTGTACTTACATGCATTACATTCCATAATTACTGTGTATGTGTGTCTGATAAATAAAAAATATCATAGTTTTACTATCGGGCAGATAAGTAAAACGGAAAGTTAGTAACCAAAATCATGAACACAATAATAATTATCATGCTACTCAAAATAATTGTACCTTTTTTTTTTGGGTTGGGAAATCATCAAATTACTTCTCTCGCTCTGGGTGGAGCAGGAGGGCGTGTCAGACTCTTACTGACTAAAACCCACCCGTGTTCTTTCTGTTGCCTGTGCAATGCCAGGGGGCCACGGTATCCCTTTCGGACTTTCCCGCAACCCCGGCTGGCAATGGTCTCATCGGACCCCTTCACTCGCTGACACTCTTTGAGGCGCGCGTGGAACACAACGCGCCGTCGACCCGGGCTTGGTCCTTACCGGACGGCGAGCTACCCATTGCTCACCGTCCGCAAGCCCGCGCCTACGGTGGCCGGGAATCAGCAATTGATTCCCGACGCCCAGGGCGTCTCCTCCTACGGCGGCTAGGGGCGTGAGGGCGCGAAATTTGCCTCTCCCTCACGCGTTCCGCCTCCTCCTTTGCGAGCATTACTGCTTCGCAGAAGGAGTTGACGGCTTTCCATGCCCTCTCGCACCATGCCATGGCCTGGACCAGGGCCGGACGCGAGAGATCACCGCCACCGATCGCCTCCACGAGGACACGGCGGTGCTCTGCCCAAGCCGGGCATACCTCCACCGTATGCTCCACCGTGTCCTCCGGGCGATCCACGCAGTGATGACACCCGGGCGTTTCCTCCCGCCTTATCCGAAACAGATACTCGTACCTCCCGAAACAGCCGTGAAAATAATTGTACCTGCCTAACACATTGTCGATGCATTTAATTGAAATGTTGTGTTTTTTAAATAGGAAATTATCATCAGTAACTGAGAAATTCCCAGTTTGCTGGTCAGGCCAGGCTCTTCTCCCATGCCCAGAGTGTGGATTGGTGCCCGGTTGATGGCAATAGGAACACACTCCGTTACGTGGAACTTAAAAATAACTGGCGAAATGAATGTGCAATTGTGCACACTGCCTTACTATTCGGGGAATACGGGCGTGATGTTTCGTTATGATCGCATCCTCGCAAAGCCTAGGAGCGCCTGTATCCCTCAGCATCAGCATTGTATCAAGAGACGTTGTTATTGAGTTCCCTTTATCTGGGTTGCTCATGGCTATTACCGCGCCCGTCTCGCCGTTGACAAGGGTAAATCCCCTTTCTTCATATTCCCGCGCACGTTTCGTACGCCTGACGGTTTTTATGTCCGTCCGTTACAATAAATATAATATAACGGTGTGCATGTCGAATATGGACAATGTTTACAAGTTTTAAATAGAAATAGGTATAGTGACGCAGGTTCAGCAAAATTTTACTATAAGTACACAAATATTAAAATTCACATCGTCGCTATCCTTTTTTCGTTGCCAAATTCATTGTTGTTGTTTATTTGTGTCCATCCACTTTGTAATCAGATTATTATTGTGTATTGTGTAAGTAATTTTATTTAATATTTTATTAGTTTCAAACTCGGTAAACAAACTTATTTGAGACTAGCTTCTGTCCGCAACTTCGTGCGCGCAAATTTCTTGTGTTTACATAAAATATACTATTGCAATCACCGCTCGTTATCATCCTCATTTTAGTCTTTGTTAACTGACTTCATAAGGAGGAGGTTCTCAATTCGACTGAATTGTGTTTTTTATATAATATATTTTTAGTATCTTTGTTACGCGATTACTCCGCCAATAATTAAAAGATTTTGATGATTCTTTTTGTTCGGTAGGTAGTCATAGCTTCAGAGGTGGTTCCATATAAATTTAACTAACTTTGCTTGGGTAGTTTTTGATTTAGCACCAATAATAGGTATTTTTTCCACAGTCTACATGGATGATGTAATAAGTTGATAAAAAAGTCTAAATTTTAATTATGTAGACCATAAAGAGGCTCATGAGTAAAATATTTTGTTTAAAAGAGCCCCTTCATAGGTATCGGAATGATTTATGAAATTCTAGAAACTATAATATTTTCAGTCCCAGTATCCCTATTGTTCAAACACCTCGTAGCAATTATTTTTTTATTATATGTACAGTTTTGACTTCGTTTCGATTTTATACAAGTGTCATCGTCGTCATCATCAGCCGTAAAACATCTACTGATCGACGCAGTCCTCCACCAAGCAACACTACATTGACTGTGTTTCTCGCATCCAACGGGTTCCCGCAACCTTCAAAAACCAACGATTCACTTTGTGGGGGTCTACTCGTACCAATGCTGTGCCTTCCAGTAGAGTACCTATCTAATTACGCGTTAACTGTGCACTGTGATATAGAGCTCGAGCAAATTCTATACTAATATCCATTCATTCAATCAGTTATTTATTTATTAAAATATTACTTGTTGTTACTCATCAAATACTGCATTTTGTAAGTCTGACTAATGGGTGAATTTCCCAAACAGATAATGTTCATGGTTAAGTTTTTGTGAGAAGATGGATGAAAGTTAATTAATTATATACTTTTTCTCTCGATTGCAATTATTGTTTATAAAATAAAAAAATAAAAAATAAAAATATTTCAGACCTTTCCATCCATATGTTGTTAGTAATACACACTACTTAAAAACTATGTTAGTACAAAATGTAGATATATAAAATTTTAATTCATAAATCTGTTGCACTCACCAGACGCACTGGGTACATGCACATGTACATGCACCCAATGCGCCATAATGGCGCAACACGGCTTATCACTAATGACCTTCAGGATGCCGTTGACGCACCCACGCACTCTGCGCATCATGGACGCAATCCTTTTTCTTAAGATGGTATTGAAACCATCAGTATGTGCTTCGGCAAATATTCCAGATGCACTGCAGTAGCGTGGAAGCCCCAACAACATTCTGAAGGCATTATTATATTGCATTCTGAGGGCGTTGTATGCCTTTTGCGTATATCGAACCCACAGAGTGCACGTGTACAACGATTGGCAAAAAGCCTTAAAAAGTGTAACTTTTACTTCTGGTGTACAACGTGCAAACTTACGAGCCAACATATTGCATCGGACACCCAACGCCCTCCGTTCTCTTTCGATGTCAGCATCATCTTTCAAGTCCTCAGTAACTATGTGCCCTAAGTATTTAAAATCTAGCACCGTTTCAAGAGCCACACCTTTTAACATAACCGGAGGGATATGTGCTGGTTTTTTATGTTTTACCCTAAACACTCGTAGTTTGCTTTTCTGTACGTTATAAACAAGTCCATGCGCTTCGCTATAAGTCTCACAGACTGCCAACAACTTCCTGAGTGCGCTAATTGACGGACTCAGCAGCACCATGTCGTCCGCATAACTAATACTGTTAACACACAGACCGTCAATAGAACAGCCAATATGTGTGCTACTGAGCTTGACAATCAGCTGGTTTACATACAGATTGAAAAGCGCTGGCGAGGTCAATCCACCCTGTCTCACTCCGCATTCCAACCTGTACTCATCAGACAGCTCGTTGGCCCATCTAACATGATTCGTTTGGTGGCCATACCAATACTGAAACATATTTGTAATGGCGTCAGGCACTCCAGCTTCGCGCATCTTACACCACAATATGTCATACCTAACCAGGTCAAAAGCCTTGGAAAGGTCTAAAAATGCCGCATATACCGGCGTACTTCTCTCCGTATAGTACCCGACAGTATGCTTGAGGGACAAAATAGCACACTCAGATGATAATTGCGACCTAAAGCCAAACTGAGCATCGTGTATTTTAAGATGTTTACTAAGTTGTTTCTCAAACACACCGTCAAGTACTTTAGCCGTATTAGTCGCTAGTGAGATCGGTCTGTAATTAGCCTTATCACTGACGTCACCAGTTTTATTTTTCAATATTGGTACAACCACCGTTCTCATCAACTCGGCAGGTAGGTAGGAGTGTCAGATACAGAACGTAAACAATAACGCTAGCAGTCGGGGCAGATGCGGTCCAGCATGTACAAAATGTTCTATGCTAAGGCTGTCATGTCCCGGCGATTTGCCTCGTCTCATATTTTTTATAAGTAAACTTATAATAGTGTTATTTTGTATGTTAATTGTGTGTTTGTATAAAAGCAGAAGTGCGGGCCACCTCTGGACTTGAAATTAGTCTCAGTCTATTCGGAATTGGTTACACCAGGCTGGACTACGAGCACGGAGGTCTTGGCGAGCACCTCTGAATTCACGGCAACGGCAACTAGAAAATAAATAGCGCTTTTTTCTGCTAAATTTGTGATTTACTTTAGTCAATAACAATTAATTATGAAAAACATTTAAGAATTAAGTTTTCTTCTTCCACTCTCCCCTGGGTATGTTAAATAGAGAAAACAGCCCTCGGAGTATCCCACCACCAAACAACCCTGCCAGCAAACCTGAAATACCTCACCATGCGACTGAAGGAAAAATTCACGCAGTGGACACTAGTGAGAAATGGTTGATCTCAATTGAATCATGCCTGAATGAAGTTTGTACCATTGCTCAGGAAGGAAAGCTGAACTCCGAGCAAAAGCTGAGGATCAATTCACTATCGCGCAAGGTTGGACATGGCGTATCACAAATGGCAGTCTACTACCAGAACCTGAAGCTAAAAAGCCCAAGAAATACAAAACTCTAAACTAGTGCTGAGAGAAAAAGGTGACCTCACGGATTGCATCGACAATTTCAAGAAAACCATTAAAGCTAGTATTCCAGAAAACTGCGCTAAACCAACAATGGCAGAAAAAGTTTCGTTCGCTGACATGGTAAAAACAAATAAAAATAATTACTTGCGCCCCAATAACGTCAGCTCTATTGCAATTTATCCGGATAAATTAAAATCTAGTGACGACACTAAATCTCTTGCCCAAAAAATTATATCCCCTGAACAAATTAAATTGCACGTTAGAGGATTGCGCAAAACTAAAAACGGAGGCGTTATATAATCAGCACGGAGACCAAATACGACATTGAAAAACTTGGGAAATCATCTCAGTTAATCCAAATTCCGGCCTGAAAGTGGAACAGCCCCATAAAAAAAGACCAAGAATTGTAGTAATAGGAGTACCAACCGTTTTAAGTGATCAAGAAGTTTATGATTGCTTCAGAATGTAGCCGACAAGCTGCCTAGTTTGTCCCGTGACTCTTTTTTGGCCTCTATCAATCCAAGTCACAAGTCAAGTAAAAAACCTACGTTCAACTTTATTATTGAAGTAACTGCTCAACGTCGTTCAACTTCATTATAAGAAAGGCACTTATAAACCAAAACCGAGTGTTCATTAACTGGTCATCGTGCCCAGTGACAGACTTCACACTTGTGACCAGGTGTTTTAAATGTCAACAGTATGGACATGCTGCAAAGACTTGTCGAGAGACTATACGTGTGGACATTGTGGAGAACAAAGTCATCAGGCGAATGAGTGCACTAAACATGCATGAACCCTCACATTGAGCAACATGCTTGTGATTTAAAAAGCCGAGCAACCACAAAACAGGCGATCAAGAATGCCCTGCAAAGAAAATAACTGAGACAAGATACACACGTACATCAACTCTATAGATAATAATGCGATCGCGTAAGACTGCCAAAGTTTATTTATAATAGATATACCGATTGTGATAGACCGATTATTGTACTGAGTGTATACATGCCTACTGACGCGCCTAATAATTAGCCGAGTTTACGGATTGCCTTGGCAGGGTGAGTGCTATTATAGATAAATATGGCATAGATTCAATGTTTTTATTAGGGAATATTAATGCTCATCCTAATGAATTATTTTATAACGAACTTACCAATTTCTGTCATGATTAAAACTGGTTGTGTGTTGATATTAATATGTCAGGTGTTCAATCAGGCACCTATACCTTTGTTAGTGAGGCTCATGGGTCGAAACCATGGTTAGATCACTACGTTGTGACGCGTTCTGCACTATGTTCCGTTTCCAATGTTTACGTTGATTATAATATTACATGGTCTGACCATTACCCCCTTATAGTCAAATGTAGTATTAATTTATTAACGCCAAAAGTACAAACTATAATAAATACCGGTACAAGTGTAATATGGGGGGAGAGAACTGATGAGCAGATCAAGTTGTACCGAGAGGAATGTAATAGAAAATTAAAATTAATAGATTTCCTACTGAATTTTTTTTTGACTGTGCAGTTACGATATTGTAGCGACACAAATCACAGATCTGTTATTGATAAGTTGTATGGGGATGTTGTGTCCGCCCTCAGTGAGTCTGCGACTATGAGTCGAGGAGGTGTGTGACGCAGGGGAAAGTCGCGATGCATTATTGGATGGAACAGGCATGTAAGTGAGGCGTACGGGGTGGCCCGGTTGAAGTTTCATGATTGGCAACGATGGGGGGGCCTTCTGCCGGCCCTGCTTATAACGAGATGTGCCAGAGTAGAAGGGTATTTAAGTCAAGGCTTAAATGGTGCCAAGAACATCAGCACCAGATTAGAATGGATATCCTTGCTTCACATCATTCTAAAAAAGACTTCCGTAACTTCTGGAAAGACACTAATAAAATGACACTTCGGCCTGGCCTCCCAGTGGGCATCAATAGTGTGAGTAACCCTAAGGATGTTGCGGATCTCTTTCGAGAACATATTCATGTGAAATCACCCCTGGGGTTGCCTTCACTGGAAGTGCTTAATGTTGAGACATGTAACGGTAGAGTGGGTACAAGAATTAACTCAAAAACTATAGCATAAGCTGTTAAGTCAATGTCCAGAGGCAAGTCCCCTGGCCATGACGGTCTAAGCATTGAGACCATACTGTTGACATTTAAAACACCTGGTCACAAGTGTGAAGTCTGTCACTGGGCACGATGACCAGTTAATGAACACTCGGTTTTGGTTTATAAGTGCCTTTCTTATAATGAAGTTGAACGACGTTGAGCAGTTACTTCAATAATAAAGTTGAACGTAGGTTTTTTACTTGACTTGTGACTTGGATTGATAGAGGCCAAAAAAGAGTCACGGGACAAACTAGGCAGCTTGTCGGCTACATTCTGAAGCAATCATAAACTTCTTGATCACTTAAAACGGTTGGTACTCCTATTACTACAATTCTTGGTCTTTTTTTATGGGGCTGTTCCACTTTCAGGCCGGAATTTGGATTAACTGAGATGATTTCCCAAGTTTTTCAATGTCGTATTTGGTCTCCGTGCTGATTATATAACGCCTCCGTTTTTAGTTTTGCGCAATCCTCTAACGTGCAATTTAATTTGTTCAGGGGATATAATTTTTTGGGCAAGAGATTTAGTGTCGTCACTAGATTTTAATTTATCCGGATAAATTGCAATAGAGCTGACGTTATTGGGGCGCAAGTAATTATTTTTATTTGTTTTTACCATGTCAGCGAACGAAACTTTTTCTGCCATTGTTGGTTTAGCGCAGTTTTCTGGAATACTAGCTTTAATGGTTTTCTTGAAATTGTCGATGCAATCCGTGAGGTCACCTTTTTCTCTCAGCACTAGTTTAGAGTTTTGTATTTCTTGGGCTTTTTAGCTTCAGGTTCTGGTAGTAGACTGCCATTTGTGATACGCCATGTCCAACCTTGCGCGATAGTGAATTGATCCTCAGCTTTTGCTCGGAGTTCAGCTTTCCTTCCTGAGCAATGGTACAAACTTCATTCAGGCATGATTCAATTGAGATCAACCATTTCTCACTAGTGTCCACTGCGTGAATTTTTCCTTCAGTCGCATGGTGAGGTATTTCAGGTTTGCTGGCAGGGTTGTTTGGTGGTGGGATACTCCGAGGGCTGTTTTCTCTATTTAACATACCCAGGGGAGAGTGGAAGAAGAAAACTTAATTCTTAAATGTTTTTCATAATTAATTGTTATTGACTAAAGTAAATCACAAATTTAGCAGAAAAAAGCGCTATTTATTTTCTAGTTGCCGTTGCCGTGAATTCAGAGGTGCTCGCCAAGACCTCCGTGCTCGTAGTCCAGCCTGGTGTAACCAATTCCGAATAGACTGAGACTAATTTCAAGTCCAGAGGTGGCCCGCACTTCTGCTTTTATACAAACACACAATTAACATACAAAATAACACTATTATAAGTTTACTTATAAAAAATATGAGACGAGGCAAATCGCCGGGACATGACAGCCTTAGCATAGAACATTTTGTACATGCTGGACCGCATCTGCCCCGACTGCTAGCGTTATTGTTTACGTTCTGTATCCGACACTCCTACCTACCTGCCGAGTTGATGAGAACGGTGGTTGTACCAATATTGAAAAATAAAACTGGTGACGTCAGTGATAAGGCTAATTACAGACCGATCTCACTAGCGACTAATACGGCTAAAGTACTTGACGGTGTGTTTGAGAAACAACTTACACAACAAGATCACAACGACAAATAATGTTCCTTCACGAGTCTTTTAAATATTGGTAGCGATTGCGCGCGTTTAATTTGAACTGGCAATGCATTCCACAAACGAGCGGCCTGGACAGTAAAAGACTTGTCGAGGAAAGTTGTGGAATGCATAGGCATTTTAAGCTTCAAATTATCTGATGACCTTAAAAATTTCGTGTGGGAGTTGCAAAGAAACTGGAAACGTTTCTTGAGATAGAGAGGGTTGGAAGGGGAAAAAAGCACATCATACAAAAGGGAAAGAATATGAACATTCCGGCGAAGGCAAATTGGTTACCACTTGAGCTTCACACGAAATTCGGAAACATGGTCATATTTGCGCAAACCGAATATGAACCTTATACAAACATTTTGTAGCCACTCAAGTTTATCGAGTTGGTCTTGGGTAAGGTCAAGATAGCTGACATCATCATAGTCAAGAATGGGAAGAAGTAGCGATTGTGCAAGCGCAATCTTGGTGGCAGTCGGTAGAAAATTACGTAATCTCTTCAAAGATGCAGCGGATGCAAATAGTTTGCGGCTAACTTCCTGTAGCTGGGTAATCCAAGAAAAGTTTTTATCGATGAAAATCCCCAAGTTTTTACCTTTCTCACTGAAGGGAACAACTGAATCGTCAAAAAAAACTTGGGGAAGAGTCGTCCAGTCGATCCTTGAGACCGTCCTAGAACTGCCTACCACCAAAACCTGCGTCTTAATGGGGTTGACCATAAGTCCATATCGCTTAATCCAATCGCATATACGGGCCAGATCACGATTAATCGTTGAGATAGCCTCGGATAGACTTCCAAGAGGAGCTCGCGAGTAAATTTGTAAATCATCTGCATATAGATGGTAGAAAGAAATTAGTTCGTCGGAGATTGAGTTAATAAAAACTGTGAAAAGTAATGGAGATAGAACGCCACCCTGAGGTACACCGGCAGAAGTATTACTCCAGGAAGACAAGGTCTCTCCAATGCAAATACGTTGCCGGCGGCCGAACAGGTAAGTACGAAACCAGTCAATTACCGATGGAGATATGTTAAGAGAGCATAAAATGCCTTGCAAAATATCAAAATCAACGGTATTAAAAGCATTACTGAAATCTAGCAAAGCTAAGACCGTTAGATTTCCGTTTTCCATGGCTGACCTTATATCATACGTAATGTTCAGAAGCGCTGTGATGGTGCTATGACCAGGACGGAAGCCAGACTGGAAGGGGTTGAGGAGATTATTTTTAGAAAGGAAAGTACTTATTTGGTTGTGAAGGACTTTGGATAGGAATGGTAGGACGGATATTGGACGGTATTCAGAAAAGGATGAGGGATTAGACTTTTTAGGTAAAGGAATTATTTGAGCATCTTTCCATGAGGATGGAAAGACACCACTAGATGCAGAAAAATTGATGATATCACAAATGACGGGAAGGATAAAATCCAGCACAGGTACTAACATATTACGGCTGATACAGTCACTTCCTACAGCATTGGAAGTAATCGATAGTATGCTCTTCTTAACATCACATGCGGAGAACTGACTAAAAACAAATGGAGAATAACTGGGAGTCGGAAGTGAAGAAAGATAATTCAGTGTATTTAATTTTATGGTCCTATTAAAATTGGACGAGGCAGTAAAATGAGTTGTTCATTGCATCAATGTTTATGTCTTTTGGAATTGTGTCTTGACGTGTTTTACCGACCCCCAATGATCTAAGAAATTTCCAAACTTTGGATGCGTCCCCATTTTGGACAGAAGTATGAATGTGGTGACGATTAGCATTCCTACACACCTTATAACAGTGATTACGTATAGCGAAGTATCTTTCCCTGTTAGCGTCATTAGCCCTACGCTTAAATTTAGTCTTTGCCGTTACTTTTTTCTGCATAAGCGTTTTAATCTCATTTGTGAGCTACGGCGCCGGCAAATGTCTAACCTTAACAGCTCGAACAGGTGCGTGATGATCATAAAGCTCGATAAGTTTAGCTGCAAAAATATTAACTTGCTCATCGACTGATGCAGAGGCAAACAGAGCAGACCAATCTATATTGTTGGCATCCTTGCAAAGATCGTCAACGTTTATTCCACCAAAATTGCGTTGCATTAGAATCTTAGCTTTAACCTTAGGTGGGCGAATTTTGTATGACAGAAAAATCAGGTCATGATAGGAAAAAGCATCAGCTGAACATTGGCCATGCTTAGCGACGTGATCTAGAGAAGAGACAAAAAATAAGTCGAGAAGTGAAGCTGTAGAGTTAGGAAAATGGTGAGTGGCACTCAGCGGAAGAATGGAAAGATTACTGGAAGTCAAAATATTAATCAGGGAAGAAGAGCGATAGTCTTTTTTCAGAAGACAAGTATTAAAGTCACCTATGATTATACTATGACTGTAAGAAGGAATCAGCATTGTTAGGAGGTTTTCAAAAGATGAAAAGAAATTAACGCGTAAAGAGGGACAATAATAGACGCCAAGAAGTAATTTTGAATGGTGTAGTTCGATTTCAAGGAAGAGATGTTCACCAGCATTAGATGGCGGCGGCTGCGCTGACACATTGACAACAGAGTATGGAATATGTGCCCGGAGATATATGGCAACACCACCACCACCACCAACAGACCGGTCGTTTCTTATAAGCTGGAAGCCAGGAAGAGAGTAACTGATTGAAGGAAGACAGGGTTTAAGCCATGACTCGGAAATAAGAATTGCATGTACGTTCTTACAGTCAAAGCTTGCCAGCATATCGTGAAAATGAGCCGGAATGCTCTGAGCGTTAATGTGTATAACGTTAAAATTCTTAGGAACATCAGAAAACTGCGCAGCAAGATTGTCTGCAAGAGAAGGAATGCTCACGAAACTGTCGTCGTTGCTAGGTAATGAGAAAAAACTACTATTATAACTGCTTTCATCGTTATACATATTATAATATAAATAATATAAATATATAAAAAACCTACGTACTAAACTAATAAAAAATAAAATAAACCGTATAACAGCTAGTCCACCTGCTGGTTACGTTATTTAAATCTAAAGAATTAAAACCCACTACACAGTCCGAGTAATTAAAATGTTAAAAAAACACAAAATAAAATGTAAATCATTTCAGAAAAAAACCACAGAAAAAAACAATAAGAAACACAAACAAAATATTGAAAAGAAAAAATAAGACTTCTGCCAGTCACAGTCTGCCATTACACCGTTACAAAAAACGGAACGCACCGAATGAAACTGACATGGGTGTTGACTGACACTGACAGTGACAAAATTGTGACATAATTCAGTCAAGTCAAGCAAATTGATTAAAACATTAAAAATTAACTGAAGGTAAAACAAAACAATAAAATATGATATTACCCGGACATTGAATAAGACATTACAGAGAAATCACTTCTTCAAAGCAACAGCACGCTTCAACCTTGCGTTCTTCGTAGCAGCAACGACCGGTACAGAGGCTGACACAGCCGATATTTGATGACTCTGCCCGGGCTCATTGGGATTCGGCGCAATCTTGTCCAACTCAGCGAGGGACTCAACCCGATGCCGTGTATCATTGGGACCAAGGATCGGGAAATACACGCAGCCAGCCTTAGCCCAGCTCTTGGAGACACCGCATCTTTCCCTGGCAGCCAAGAAGACATCATGCCGCCCCTTTGTTAGGAACTCGGACATGGTGACGCCCGTAGCCTTTAATTTGGATTTGGAAAACCAAATCTTATCCCGAACCGCAAGACTGCCTACCTTGAACAGGATAGGCCTGGTTTTATTAGCCACAGCTCGTCCCATCCTGTGACATCGGATGATGTCCGCAACAGTAAAGTCATTCAGCTGTAATTTGCTACAAATGACTTCAGTGATCACCTTGGTAGTGTCCTCCTTCTGCTCCTCATCAGCACCGTGCAACAGCAAGATTTTTCTTCGTCCCCGCATCTCAATTTGGTCGACACTACGAGCTAGTAGCTCCACCTGTTGCTGAAAACTGTTGAGAGCCTGCGTGATGAATGTTCGGAACATTGTAAACTCCGCAGCCAGGCTAGAAGTTGTGACCGGTGATGAAGGGGTCTTCTGTAGTTCATCTTCGAAGGCGGACATCTTTGTGTGAAACAACTCCTTTAATTCACTCAGAGTGCTTGCTAGTGAATCCATTGTGATGAAGTGAAGTGATAGTAGATAAAGAGAAAATGATAGTAGAGAATAATTGTGAAGAGATAACGCTACACCAGCAGGTACTAACTATGAACTTTTAAAATATAGCATAAATTATTATAAATAATGTTTCTATTAAATTATAATGAATTTTAAATATGAGCAAATTTTTCTTTGTGTAAACGTTTCAGCTACCCACAAGCGAAGGACCTAACACGAATTACTACACATGACCGGCGGGAGCCGACCGCCAAAAAACCAGTTCGTAGTTACCACACGAACGAACAGTCGTCTAAGTCATCAAATACCATGACGTGTCCAGTATGCAAAGATGGTCATCAAGCACCGCAATGCACAATTATGAAGGAAACTGATGCGCTTGCGAGATGGAAAATAGCTAAGACGCACAAGCAAAGCAAAGTCATAGAGAAAGAGATAGCCGAGAAGATTGGAGCTACGGGTCCACCAGAGCCTTTTTTCACTGAAGGCGTGGCTGGTATGAAAATCGACGCTCTCCAAGCTAGGCGTGCCCGCCTCAATATCAGCGGAAGCGGCACCGCTCGCTATGACATCTCAGGCCGCACTATGGAGAGTCTGCAACTATCATCGCAATCAGTATCACGTGACGTCATTGCAGCCTGCCTACACTTAGAAGACTTGGTAGATCAACTGACTCACGAAATCGTCACGCCCACTGTATTACTGGGCCAAGACAGCTGGCACTTGCTCCTGACACACGAAGTGCGACGAGGTGAACGTAATCAACCCGTCGCTTCTCTCACTGATCTTGGTTGGGTTCTACATGGTCTACATGGTATAGTATGGTGGGAGGGAGGCGACAGATGCACAGATTGCATCACGTGGTCATTACCGAAGCTGACGAACGCTGCATGGACCATATGATGAAGGAACACTTCTGACTAGAATCTCTTTTCGTAGAAGCGAAGCGCTCATTATAATGACGATAAAAAACGAGCTCTTCTGATTTTAGAAGAAAAGACACGTCAATTACCGGCGTGAGGGTACGAGACAGGTCTATTGTGGAAAAGAGACAACCTGTCCATACCGAGTAACTATGATACGACGCTGAAGAGATTGAAGCTCGTGGAAAAGAAGCTAGATCGAGATGAAAACTTAAAAACTAAATATAAAAACCAGCTACACACTCTTGTAGAGAATGGTTTCGCTGAACTTGCACATACCTCAAAGCAAAGGAAAGTTTGGTACCTGCCACATTTTGCAGTGATCAATCCTCAGAAGCCAGAGAAAATCAGAATCGTCAACGACACAGCAGCCAAGACTTGACGCATCTGTCTCAATGATATGCTGCTATCAGGACCCGACCTACTCCAATTCTTACATGGAGTACTCATGCGGTTCCACCAACGGCCAGTAGCAGTTGCTGCGGACATAAAATATATGTTTCTGAGAGTGTCAATACGAGAAGAAGACCGTGACATGCAGCGTTTTCTATGGAGAGACAATCGCCATGACTGAACGCCCACAGAGTATCGAATGAAGAGCGTCATCTTTGGCGCAACCTCATCGCCATGCACGGCCATCCACATCAAAAACAAGAACGCCGAATGCTTAAAAGAAACATATCCTGAAGCAGCGACGGCCATAGTAAAGAATCACTACGTCGACGACTATTTAGCAAGCTTCGATACAGAAGAGGAAACGATTCATATAATTATCGTCGCAAGTTGCCCACATGCAGGGCCAGGGAACTTTTTTCTGCAACGATGGGCATTCAACTCAAAACAAGTCTTAACAGAATTAGCACTCGGCCAGCAGAAAAATGTCGTCCAACTTGACTCCGAAAAAATATTGGGCATGGTATGGAACACAGAGCTTGATCCCTTGACGTTCAACATAAATCGACACAAGATTCCTGCCAACATATTGGATCGCGAACGAAATCCAACGAAAAGGGAAGCGCTACGGACCGCAATGTCAATTATTCACGATCCGCTAGGTATAGCTACACTGGTCAAGATCCAAGCCAAACGGATCATGCAAGATACATGGCGCTCGGGAATTGACTGGGACGTAAATCTACAACAGGCGAAAGCAGACTCATGGAAGAGTTGGATCGAGCAAGCCAAACGTCTATCACAGCTCAACGTGCCACGCTGTTACACGAATCTGGCAAGCGCACGAACGATCCAAATACACACATTCGTGGACGCAAGCTCATCAGCATACGCTAAAGCCGTTTACTGGAGAGTGATAGACGAGGACAATAACATTTACGTCTCACTCATCACTGGCAACGAAAGGGTCGCGCCTCTCATGACTATTTCCATCCCAAGACTTGAACTCCAAGCAGCGGTACTAGGCTGTCGTTTAGCACAAACGACGATAGAAGAACACGACCTCAAACCCTCAAGAAGATTTTTCTGGTCTGATTCTCGGACCGTACTTACTTAGTTACGCTACGGTCCTCGAGCGTATAAACCCTTTGTCGCCCACCAAGTAGCCGACCGAGATTGCTGAGACCACAAAAACCAGCGAGTGGAAATGGGTACCCACCAAACTCAACGTGGCGGACGACGCAACACGTGACACACCACAAAACTTTTCCTCTGAGCAGCGTTGGTAACGTGGTTCCAACATCCTTTATCTAGCGGAAGACGAATGACCGCATGAAGAAAAAGACATCACCACAGGTGTACATAGACAGCGGCGAAGAGCGCGTGCACACAGTAGTCACCCCGGCTCGCTTATCCGAAGGACTACCGAATCCAACACAATTTTCAAATTGGATGCGAGTCATACGCATTACGGCACGCATACTTCAGTTTATCGACCAGGTTCGCAGTAAACAAAGATGTGCATTCGTGCGCAAGCGAACTAAGAAGAACAATGAAGAAAACCACATGGACAAAAACGACGTCAAAGCCACGCACACTAACAAAATTGACGACAGTAAACGAAGTTCGATAACAATACTGGGTTCTACAACTCCGTTACGCAGTCCGCGCCGAGCTCAAGCGATGTCAAGCTTGCCACTTACGAAGAACGACTCCCGCACAGCCATCGACAGGCAACCACCCACGAAGCCGCCTAGCACACCACAAGAGGCCATTCACCTTTACTGGATTAGATTATTTCGGCCCTATGCAAGTTACAGTCAGCCGCACACATCAAAAGCGATACGGTGTACTGTTTACATGCTTGACCACACGAGCAATACACTTAGAACTCGCTGGAAGCCTGACCACCGACTCGGCAATAATGGCACTACGAAGGTTTATCACACCTAATCACTTCCTTCTGGGCGGCCCACCAAGAGTTCCTCTGCCTGGAACGTTAACCGCAAAGGACACAGCCGGCCGGAAGGAATGGAGGACAAATCAGTGACTTGCAGATATATTTTGGGCGCGCTGGGTACGAGAGTACCTCCCTGAGCTACAACACCGACGGGAGCCTCGCGCACGTGGAGCCATAAAAATGAACGACCTCGTTTTGATAGCGGACGGGACCCTGCCTCGGAACTCCTGGCCGCGTAGAGTCATAGTGTCTACCTACCCTGGTCCAGACGGCGAGATACGAGCAGTCGACGTGCACTCTAACAATGAAAGGGGTGCTCAGAAGACCTACCAAGCAGCTGGTGATTCTGCCAACAACGCTGGAACGAGAATAAACGATCCTACGAGTCTACGCGGCAGTCAGCGAACTTCAGAGATAGCTACGAGAATTCAAATATTCAAAAGTCATTTATTCAAACTAGGCTGAGAATCAGCACTTTTCGAACGTCAAAATTACATAGAATCATATTTTTTTTCTAACTGAACAGACAGCTGTGCTGCTAGGGAGTTTGTTACGCCACTTCTTCTTCTCAGCAAAAGCACTAGGTGGTGAAGGGTCGGCGTTTTGGGGGACTGTCTTATGTAATTTTGACCTTCGAAAAGTGCTGATTCTCAGCCTAGTTTGAATAAATGACTTTTGAATTTGAATTTGAACATAAGACAGTCCCCCAAAAAGCCCACCCTCCAAAACTACCAACCAAAAACAGAGAGCACAAGAAAACAGAGAGCTGCGGCGGTAGGATATGTTTGCGACTATAGAATCGTAGTAGCTAGATAGAATATTAGTTGTGTATAAGTAGTTAGGAATAATCGTAGATTTTTATAAAATTTAAATGGATGGTAAAGACCATACCAGCATTGCGTGTACCAGGGATAAACCCGCATGCAATTCTCACACCCCTGGCCATATTGCGCTCGGGATAGGTTTATCCTGAGCGCAATATGGCCCAAACTGCAGGCGGGTTCGCCTGCAGTTGGAGGTGGAAGGAGGAAGGCGAAGGCGTGAGGTAGCGGCAAATTTCGCTCCCTCACGCCCCTAACAGGAGACGCCCTGGGCGTCAAGAATCCCAGGCCGATTCGCAGCCACTGTAGGCGGGGGTCTGCGGATGGTGAGCAATGGGTAGCTCCCCGTCCGATAAGGACCAGGCCCGGGTCGACGGCGCGTTGTGTTCCACGCGCGTTAAAGACATGTCAGCACATCTGACGGTGTCCGCTAGGGCCGATGCCTGCAGGGGAGAAAGTGCGAAAGGGATACCGTGGCCCCTTGCAACATTCAGGTAACTGAAGGAACACGGATGGGTTTTAGTCAGTAACAGTCCGTCACACCCTCCCACTCCGCCCTGAGCCGGAGAAGTTATTTGATAATTTACCATCCAAAAAAAAAAAGGTTTTAACCTTATTTTTCTATTTTTAGCGCTTAAATTATTAGATGGATATATTTAACATGGAGTTTATTTTTTTACCCGACTACGGCGAAGCAAAAAGGAGGGTTATGATTTTGACCGATATATATTGTATGCATGTGTGTACGTATGTTCATCTGTTACCTTATAGCTTCTAAACTACTGATCATAATTTGACAAATGTGGTATCGTTGGTAGCTGAAATTGGTTTATTTGAAATAAATGCTTTGAGTTTTGTGTTTTGAAGCGTCTTGATCGTCCGCAGGCTATGTGACGTCACATTATACTAAACAACAATATTTTTTTAAATTATGCCATGGTGGGCTTAAATGAAATGGCTTGACGAGCACATTACAAATATACATAATATATATATATATATATATATATATATATATATATATACTATATATGTCATATTGTCTAAGCAAATAAATATGTTGAAATAGATAAAAACAAGCAAAAGTGAGACTGTGCTACGTACGGCATGGCTGTAAAATTAATACCTATTATACAATAAAACCTAAACAAAAAAATAAATAAACAGCTCTGCAAATATTTTTCACGAAATTACAACCGTAAAATAATTTAAATAAAAAGTAAGTTCACAAACTAAAACCCAACTATTGAAAAATCATGCTGTAAAAAGTATGAAACAAGAAAATATTTCAGACAGCACTGTGGTCCCTAGACGGTCAATATTAAAAAATATTGAAGTAAGTAGATCCAAAATTTGAAGTGACGTAATCATTCACTCAAAAGCGGCTTGCGCGAATACAGATCGGCCCGTGAACCCATCTTCCCAGAGACAGTGGGATGAGCCGCTCTGTAGGTTGGTACGGAATAATCTTATTAATACGTCCACCAATACTGCTGAGCGTGCCCGCCTGCTGGCTGTGGGTGAGTGGGAGTCGGGCCTCTGGCTTCAGGCGCTGCCATCACCCAACATAGGCACTATGCTGAGTGATACCACCTTCCAGCTCGCTACCTGTCTGCATCTGGGCGCTCCTTGTGTGGCTCCGCATCACTGCCGATGCGGTGAAGGTGTCGACTGTCTCGGACACCATGGCCTATCCTGCAGTAAGAGCGCAGGCCGGATAGCACGGCACGCCAGCATCAATGACATCATCCGTCGTGCTCTTGTCGCCGCCGGAGTGCCAGCTGTTTTAGAACCCAATGGTTTGGCACGCAACGATGGGAAGAGACCAGACGGAATGACCATAATGCCTTGGAAGGTAGGTAGGCCTTTGGTGTGGGATGCAACGTGCGTTGACACCCTTGTGCCATCCCATCTTCGCGGAAAACCTCAAACGGCGCAAATACTCCACTCTTATTGGGACTTATATGTTTGAGCCGTTTGGGGTTGAAACACTAGGGCCATGGGGTCCAAGTGCCCACTTAGTTTTTCAAGACATCGCCAAGCGGCTGGTCGACTCTTCACGTGACCAGAGGGCTGGCCTATTCTTTGGCCAAAGAATCAGCAGTACCATTCAACGTGGCAATGCCGCCAGCCTTTTGGGCACTTTTCCTGTTGACAGCGATGCGGACGAATTTTTTGATGTCCTATAATTATCTCCCCCCCCGCCCCCCACTTTTTATGTAATATATACTTGTACATATTATTAATATTATTATTTTAAGTCTGTTAGTTTTTAATTATGTATAACGTCTCAAAAGTATAAATAGTTTCGATACAATTATCATTTATATTTTATCGTAAAAATGAACTTTGCGTATTTTGCGTTATCAGAAACTCATCAAGAGAGAGATCCTTTATTGACGATATCTCCGAAAAAAATAATTAATGCTTATAGTTTTGTTATAGGTATTCAAGATCAAGGTCTGAACTATTTTTTTATCAAATAAATATGTATTATAATATATTTATTATCAAATAATCTCTAGACAAAATCTAACTGGTTGCTAATTCAATTGTATAATATAATTTTTTATAATATTGATTTTATATTCTGTGATTATTTGAACTCACACAATCAATCAATCTACCTAGCCTTTTCCCAACTATAATGAGGTCGAACTACTTGAACTCACACACTGACTTATTATTATTACTTGTTAAAATGTTAAGAATATTGTATAATTTTACAATGTTTGTAAGCACCGATATCTATCACATAATTAATTTTTATGTGTCATTCCTTCATTTTTCATTCTTTTTACCTATCGTGGTATAGTAATCTTATTCTAGGTGCATCGTCTTCACATATAATTATATAATTAATGTATACAAGATATTGTGAAAACATTTTAAAAGAGTAACATGTGGAGTTTCTTGCCCATTCTTCTCTATA
This sequence comes from Xanthia togata, assembly GCA_963853775.1. NCBI lineage: Eukaryota > Metazoa > Arthropoda > Insecta > Lepidoptera > Noctuidae > Xanthia > Xanthia togata. The sequence goes on along the minus strand of OY970797.1, from coordinate 1,309,882 downwards.
CGAAAACTGCATTTTGGAAGGGGCGACTAGAATCTTTTTTTTTTTTTTTTTTTGTAAATTTTGACGTTCAAAAGTGCCTTTTTGTGCATAATTGAAATAAATTATTTGACTTTGACTTTGAATACATAATATATCAACAATATCTATCAAGATACTGTCTAAAAACAAGAAAATATGGGTCTGTTTTTTATTCAGGGTTTTGTTGAGTTTTAACAATGTTCCCCCGCCTGCCCCACCACCTTGATATTTTTTTAAAATAATCATTAGTGTTCTTAAAGGCCATTACGAACTCGTAGGCCGACGTAGCTTTTGGCTACGTAGACTAAAGTATCTGGCTGTTTATGCTTAAATCGTTTTTCTTTTTGTTTTGAAGAATGTCACGTGCACCAACCAACACAGATTTGATGATTGAAGTCGGATCCATTTGTTTTAAGTCTAAGAAACTATTACAAACGAACAGCCTGTAATAAAACCGATTTCTTTTAACATAGTAGTTTATTAGAGTGTTAAAGTCCATGTGTATATTTCATATATTTTATATTTTTATCTGTATATTTTATGTCTGTTTTTTTATTTCACATTTACTACCTTATTTTCTCAAAAACATAAAAATATTTAGTTATTTATAGTATTATATTTCAATTATATAAATAATTTCAATTATATATATATATATATATAACATGCATATAATATAACACTAACACACAATTTGTGTGTGTGTTATATGATTGCTACAGCGAAGCGCAAAATCTTACGAAGAAGAGGCGGAAAATCGAAGAGAGATCTTTATGATATTATAGCGTTGTTTAAAGTGATTGAACCTGAAGTAGTACCGATTTTGTTGCTCGAGAATTGCATAAGTTACCACGGGTAATTTTTGACCATATAGATGTTACAAGGCTATTAAAACATCTCATATTGCTGCAAAATGAGCTTCGGTCAATGAAAGAATGCTATGTGACTAACGTGCAATTTATCGAATTTAAAAAAGAACTGACTTAAAACGAAAATTCACCTTGTAACAGTTCACAGAAAATTTATTTCAAAAGAGGCAGTGGTAGTAAAAAAAATCTTTTTCAGGAATATGACTTTTCATACGAAATAATACGATTAGATATGATTTAATATGAATTATCAAAAACATTCAGTGGTTGCTTACGTTATAATAACTACCTGTGTACCAAAGGAGATGTCCTCTTATTGTATGGACGTTGGTTTTTTATTCCGAGGAAAATCTAACCATAGCATCAAAACTATCTTTGATTTTGATTTGAGACTGAAGATTTTTTTTAAATTTTTTATTGAACTAAAAAGCCTAAATAACTATTACAATGATATAGTAGAAGTACATACATTGAGAGGCTTATGCTAGGTAGTAATACATTGAAACCCTGACCTCTAAACTAGGTTAGTACCTGGATCTTAGACGATCAGTGTCCCTCCGCAACAATGTTACAAGCCAGAAATTTTTACAGCTCTAGGACAGCTACTAAACATCGCTTAATAAAAATTAAGGTTATACTTTTACAAATCAAAAGAAGTGAAAGTATGCCGTTAATGTGTGATTGAGGTGTGTATGAGTGTGTTGTATGTGATGGTGTGTGTATGAATGTGTGTGTGTGTGTTGTGTGTGGAAAATTGTAATTAGTTTTATATTTAACTTTAAAGGTTGCCTAAAAGAAGATCCTCTGTGTGTTGATGAGTCAATGTTAATAAGTAATTATGTAACGTGTGTTTGCATTGGTATTTTGATTTTGTGGATAATTTTAATACTTTGTTTAAAGTGTTATATAATTTTGTGCTGGTGATGTAATACTGGCGCCTGGCAAACGTAGTTCTGTGATATTCTTGTTGAAAGATGTGCTGAAAGAAAGAAACGTGTGATGAAAGGCAAAAAAGGGAGAGTACAAGAAGAAAAGATCTCCAGCTGAAGCACGTGCCTCACCTGAATGTTGTAAAGCATAGCGCCTACAGAAATAAAAAGTCTATTATACGAGTAAACTAGTGGGTTTCAGAATTCTATAATTGATAAATTATAAATGAATACAAAAGTCGAAAGTAAAATAATTTTATTGATTTTAAATTATTATTTTATGGAATCTTATGAATTTTATGAAATTTTTATTTTTTTTATTTTTGTTATATTATTATTCTGACTTTGATATAATTTGGATAATTGTAAAGATTTAAATATAGATTGCATGCATGATGTTTCCTATATATTTAGATCAATCCTTCAGACACGATGTAAAAATTGTTATTGAATAAATGAATTGAATTGAATTTATTGAAGGGGAAGTCTCCGGGACGGATTAGGTGTTGAATACTTGCTGTACGCTGGACATCATGTGTACCGCATATTTGCGATGCTTTATATATTTTGCGTGCGTCACACCTATCTTCCAGCGGATTTAGTAGAAAGAAAGCAGTGTGCTTGGGCCACCATTATTTCTTATATACATACATTAATGACCTGCCACGACAAATAAAGCATCCAATGATCCTCTTTGCTGATGACAGTACAGAAATAATTAAATGTTCCAATAATGAGACTTATGAAGAAGATAAATGAATAACACCCCTAAAAAAATAATTGACTAGCTTGACAGAAATAACTTGGTTATTAATAAACAAAAAACCAAGTTATTGCATTTCTACCAAAGGCAATAACCCAACCATTTAAATGTTTCATATAACGGACAAATTGTAGAAATGGTAAAAGTAGCAAGATTTCTTGGCATTCTAGTTTACAGCCAAATAACGTGGAAAATGCAGGCAGACGGCATATGTGCGGCTAAGTAAATCTGCATATGCTCTTTTCATCTTGACAAAGATATTTAATTTACAAACAGTACATATAGCATACCATGGCATTGTTTCCTCAGTATTGAGATTTGGCATAATATTTTGGTGCAACTGTGTTGAAAGAGAAACTATATTTAAAACACAGAAAACATGTATATACGATGTATCGTAAGGCCTAAAAACTACTAATAGCTGAGAGCCAGTCTTCAAATCATTAAAAATCTTGAATTTCCCATGCCTATATATATATTTGAAGTAGCAGTGCTGGTTAAATGTAACTTGAACTTGTTTCCTGCGATAGTAGATACTAGAAAACGAACCACTCAGCTCAGACCCCAATACAAAACCATGTTGTGTACCAGTAAATACAAAACAGCACAAGCAAGGAGAAGTATTTTAGGCATGGGTCCAGTTGTAAACAATTAAATTCCTGATAGCATTAAGAATGAAAATTTGCACAACTTTAAAAGAAAATTAAAGATTTTTTAAATAGAAAAATGTTATTCACCGAATATTTGAATGACATGCTGTTATAAAATTTCTGACATTTCATAAGTATCAATTATAATTTTATTAATTATATTGATCTTCCTTAGTGACATTTAATTTTAATTTATGACATGATTCACTGTCTTTAAATAAGTAAGTGCTGACAATTTTCATTTTATTACAATAACTGCGGACATTTTTATTTTTATTTTTACATTTTCTCATTACACATGTGTGATTGAAATGTTTAATGCGATAGAAGATCTAACTTATTTACTTGTTTATTTGACGTTCATATATCTATATATTAATTACTTATGTATTACTATTTTGTACACACTTTTTTTTTTTTTTTATGGCCTTCAATGTATTACCAAATAAGAACTTATAATGTACCTATGTTTTAGAGTAAATAAATTAATCTGAATCAATAAAAAATACATATTTTGAAAATACACATAGAACGCATTATTTTTTACTAAGTCGGTAATAGCTACAAAGGCGCTGCATGTTACGGTAAAAACCTGTCCTAACCTAGTACTCTCCTTCTGCGCCCCTTCCCATGGGCTCCACCAAACACTACACAATAGATACACGTATCGTGACTCAGTTCAGTCACTCTCATCCGTCCCAGCAAGAGCATCGCTTTCAACAACCCTGACACAGTCGAATATCTAGTCGACAGCCTAGATTACCAATTTTCTCCCAGCTTCCAACTAGTAGACCAAGCGCTGAGATGCTGAAGTCGAATGTAGAGCTTCATCCCACCCGTTGATGACCCTGATGATCCTCTGCCTGCCGTCACTCCAGACGAAGTGCACGACATCATGAAAAGGCTCCAAGCACGTAAAGCTTCCGGTTCAGACGGTATCACCAATAAGATGCCCCCCGCTCCTCTCATTATTCTTATGACGACCATCTTCAATGGCGCCTTGAACAACAACGAATTTCCGCAAGCGTGGAAAGAAGCCACCGCTATCGGTATCCCTTAGCCAGGCAAACCAAAGTCTGAGCCCTAAGTTCATCAGTCTCCTCAATGTAGTACTCGACAAAATCAAAATATACGAGGGGTTTATGTACAAACACCTGCAGGTTTTTAGGTTACGTTGTATTACAAGATGATGAGCATAGTATGTAGACTTCTTGTTCTTCTTATTATGGTCGTAATAGATCCGGCCCTCGAGTGTCGCGATTGGAGTCGACCTCATTGAAATCGTGTCGTATTATTAATATCGGGCCAGTTAATTATATTTGGATCAATGTCAACTTCGAATATGTACATACATACACAATATTCTATAATATAATCAGCAAGGTAATTCTCGACCTTTCAATTCCGGTGTATGATTTGCAAAAAGCCCTCTGCGTATACATATAATACAATAACTTTTGGTTGATGGAATGCATTTATGAGGCTGGCGCTGCTTCCCTAAAATCGTTCATCATAGTGTGGCATAATTGCCCTATTAAATAAATCCTGGTGGAATAATTTCTATGATGTCGTATTCAGTTGCGACAGTCGAGGGCGAGGGCAAACTCGATCGTATCGGCAAGCGTAGTGTGGGACGCCCCCAGCTAGATGGACCGACGATCTTAAAAGTTGTCTGGGACGGACTGGATGCGCAAGGCAGAGGACAGGGTGTTGTGTGCCTATATCCAGCAGTGGACTACCACTAGGTTGAGTTGATTGAACAATAAACTGTGTAGGAGCTATTTCTCTCTTTTACCCGTATCCACTATTCCCCGTCCACGATTGTAAATATGACACTATGTATGTCACTAAGAGTATGTCTGGTCACGATCCTATGTACATCATTACAAGATGACGAGCATAATATATTATGTAGACTGTAAGAAGAATAATATTAATAAATATTTTGATACCTTTATTTTATTTTATTGTAATCCATCCATGGGCTAGCTAGTTAATAGTATTGTACTCGTATGTGTCAGATTGTATCACCCAGCTCAAAATAGCGGAATAATAATCTTACGGGATTTTACACGAAATGGCGGGGGTACATAATTTATTTCATTTAAAGATCGTTGTATATATTTACTCGCCAATGATTTACAGCGTTGTCGCCATACAAAGAAATGTTTCTATTACTGACACCATTCAAATAAAATGTAATTAATTCCTGGCTGCAGCCTTTTTTTTCGTAGATCTTCTTTTTCCTAATCTTTTAACTGTTTTAGAAAATTTGGTTACATAGAAAGGTTTGTTAAAGTATTTGGTATCTAATGGAATAGTAATGTAGGCCATTCAATTTGAGAGTTTGGAGAAATGAGATATTTAGTGACGAATTCTGGGAAAATTCGGAATTTTCGAAATTACCTACATAAAAATAGTTTTTTCTCGAATCCCAATAATTTTCGCCAAGGCTTTATGGGGTGCTTAGCTGTTGCAAATGGGTCACATTACCACGTCCTGGAAGAAATACGTCAAATTACAAGTCACCCTGCATTATGCTGTTTCTTTGATTTCATGTAACTGGAGTGATCTCAGTTAGGTTCAAAGATAAAATACAGAATTGCATCAACACTCATTAGCGAGGTTTTAATAAACCTTCTTTTGTATCAAAGTTTGATGAGGATTTTTGTATTCCGTTGGATGCGAGAACTGCAGGACCGGTCAATATTGCTTGGGGGAGGCCTGCGTCGAGCAGTGGATGATTTACGGATGATGACGACGATAATGATACTTGTAATAAAACCGAAACGAAGTCAAGACTCAACATTAAGTACTTTTGAGAAAAAAGTTTTGAGGCATGAGGGACAGGGTCTAAAGTTCACTCAACTACCATAGAAAAGGGAGGATCCTCCGACCAGACGGGTGTTGTATGTGGCAGGCAACTGCCCAATGGTTTAAGTCGGGAGCTTGTACAGGTCGTAGTCATCTGGTTAAATTAGCCAGCTAATTGGACGCCTAGGCCGTTCATTAAAAGCCGGCATCCAATTGGATGCCTAGGCCGATAGTTAATTGAATTAGTATCATTCAACGTTTAACAACTTGGCGTATTGAAAGTCAGCCCTTTGAAGATGACTGACCAAGACTCAGCTAAGTGATTCAAATGGTGAAAAAAAATCTGCGAGCAACTTGGAAATAGCGCTCGCCGGCCGTGGCACCGCTCGCTACGCTCACTCGGCTCGCGCGCGGTTGCTCATAGTTCTAACCTAACCTAACCTATTTCACCCAGTTTATCTAAATAACTACACGCCATTTAGCCATCTGGTTAAACGTTGTGCTCAATGACTTGGCTAGTTGTCTTTCAGCTATTTAATTAGATGCCGGCATTTAATGAACGCGCTAGTCATTCAATCAAATAGCAGATTCAACCAGATGTCTGCGATATTATACAGGGTGAAATTGAATTCATGGGCAATCTCTTAAGGGGTCATTGTACTCATCATTATAAACAATTTTCACTATGTGACCAATCCAAAAATCGCAAAAAAAAATCAGCTGCTCCCTACATTTTGACGAGCTATGTGAACATAAATGTAGGGAAAAGCTGATTTTTTTTCACGAGTTTAGGGTTGGTCCCATAGTGAAAGTTGTTTATAATGATGAGTACAATGACCCCTTAAGAGATTGCCCATGAATTCAATTTCACCCTGTATATGTCGATCGCGCGGTAAACTCTACTTGCGCGATGCATGATTTGTGTGACGTCAGGATTTTTGTGTGATGTCAGATCTTTGATGCGTAGTTCGCATGTGGCGATGTAGATGCCGCTACAAAAGTAATTGCCACGAGGTGTTTGAACGACATTGGTAACGAAATAAAAATAAAATTATTTCTTAATATCGTAAAGTTGTAACCCTAACTATTATATCCTAACTGATATTATAAATGGGAAAGTGAGTTTGTTTGTTTGTTTATTTGTTTTTTATGCCTTCGTGCTAAAGCGGCTGAATGGATTTGGATGAAATTTGGTACATGGGTAGACCATGACCTGTAGAAGGACATAGGGTAGAACTTATGCGGGTGCAACCACGAAGCGCTCACCTCCTTCTGCGAAGCAGTAATGCACGCCAAGGAGGAGGCGGAACGCGTTAAGGAGAGGCAAATTTTCCGCTCTCACGCCCCAAGCCGCCGCAGGAGACGCCCTGGGCGTCGGGAATCACAGGCCGATTCCCGGCCACCGTAGGCGCGGGCTTGCGGACGTTGAGCATTGGGTAGCTTGCCCTCCGGTAAGGGCCAGGCCCAGGTCGTCGGCGCGAAAGAGATATCAACAACTGAAGGGGTGCGATGGGACCGATGCCTGCCGGGGTTGTGGGAAAGTCCGAAAGGTATACCGTGGCTCCGGGCAACATACAGGCAACTGAAGCAACACGGGTGGGTTTTATTCAGTAAGAGTGACACTTCAACACCGTGAGTTTCACCGATCACCATACACTGGCTTGGTAAATGACAATTAAAATATTTTTTTCTTTTCATATTACATACGTTGTGTCAATAACGTAATACTCTTAGGGCCTCGTTCACCATCTCCAAGTAAAGCGTTGATTAGTTACTTCCTAGTTAACGTTAATAGGCAAGTAAAAGTTACGAATATCTTTTGTCAATTTCACAAATGAAAATAAAGCTTCGAGCAACAATTTACTTGTTAAGTGAATGACGTAACAAATCATACGTTACATTCATTCAATAATATAAATGTTACTCGTTTAACGTCATATTTGTCGTGTTTTTGTGTCTGGTTTGGAAAACGTGTAATTTTAATTAATTACTTTATTTACCTATATTTTTATTATTTATTAACATGGATAAAGTAAAAAAAAGAGATGAAGTGAAAACTTTTCTTTATAAGAGAGGGACATTTTGGTAAAAATCTAAAAATCTAAAAAATCTTTTTCATCTAGGTCCATAAAATAATCAATACGGAATTTAAATACACGTATCCTAGGTAGTAGGTACTCGTTTCGTCATAGAATGTTTTAATTTATCCAATTGATGATCAATCAAGTCCAATAAATCCATTTTTACTAAAATAATCGTTGGTGTTATCTGATAAGTACCTACATAAAATGACAACGGACTATTTTTAACTGTAAAGTAAACACGTTATTTGGCAGATGTCGTGTCAAGTGAGTTACGGGTCAAATAATCTTATGATTAGTGCTACTCGACCGTCGTGAAATTCGCACATGAAGTTACGGGTGACGTTAACTAGCGGTTAACTCGACACTACTTGAGGGTGGTGAAAGAGGCCCTTAAATGTCCATCATATCCTACTACTACTGTACAAGTAAATATAATGTTCACCTTATTAGAAAAGGCCACCCTACAGCCAGCCAGCCAGTTTAGATTTCTCTTACGAGACCGACTTTTCGGTGTTTGTAAGCACTTCAGTTGATACAACGTGTTCCTTTTGATATCCCATAACTCAAGGGTATTAATGCAGTCAGCGATTTCTGAAAAAGTATGTTAGTTATTGCTTCTTTAATCTTATTTGATAGAACTGGCAACTATGGCCACAGTGTTAGGACACGTCACTTCTGGTGCTGTGACAGGTACTATCAATCAATCATTGAATATTTATTGCGGTTACAATAATTATATTGGAAATTAATATACTTATTGGAAATAGAGGCATTAAATGTTGTTTCTTTGTGATTTACAGATAAACGCAATTTTGTCTTTATTTAAACTCTAAAGAATGTACATTATTATAAGTATATAAAAAATATTTGAAATTGTTGTCACTATCACCAACGGCAGATCAATATTGTTTACATACACAGGTTGTGTTATTTAGTGTTTAGGAACAGTTCAATTGCCTATTAGATACTTGGACAATGCGCAGGATGTAAGAGTGGTTCACGATGGTGGTCCCCCAATTTTAGGGCACGATATTAGTTTGTTTGGATTACACATGTTAACCACCAATTTTTGTAAAACACTTAGCTGAATGATTGGTCTCGCTGCGCTCGACTAGATACCGTGCTATCTAAAAACAATAGCTCCGTGAATGCGGCAATTCATTATTGTAGTGTGTATAAGATATTGTCATTGACAATTTTCAGTTGACATTGACTACTAGTGTGCGTGAAGAATTGTGCTACCAGCTGCTCAACTTTTACCCGAGTTCATGGGAAAAATATTTTATGCTGTGGTCTATCAGTTTAGTTTTAAATGTAGCTCAGAAAATACTTAAAAATTAACAATAAATTAAAAGCAAATGTATAAATATACTTAATTGTGTATAGGTAAGGCGTAGGTTTCTTCTTTAGAAAAATGGAAGGTATGTAGGTATATCAATGATTAGGCCTCATTTTACATAGTTAATTTTATTTTTTATTTACATGTAATATTTACAATTTATTATTAAATAATAATCATATAGAATAAAAGGTGTTACATACCTATTTATTTATTTAATTAACAAACATGGAGGACTAACATTTGACAAGTACGCCGGCGGTATCTAGTCGAGCGCAGCGAGACCAATCATTCATCTAAGGTAAAACAATTAAAATTGCTGAGTTCAAATTACGATCGTTCTAATTACGTTTTCTCAGATGAATTAGGTGTATTTTTTACAAAATATAAAGTTATGTTACAGTTAAAATAAGTCCATCTGTTTTAAAGCTCGTCCGATAGATTTTTCGCTTAGGGATAAAAATAAACGATGAGATTGATCGTCAGATACGTTTATGTGTTAAAACCGGTTGAATTTTCAGAATTCGCCTCGCCAATTGTGTCTATAAAGCGCGATGGTTCAATCTAGTTGTGTTGATTATTCGGTAAGCGTAAACAAACAGCTGGTCGTCGAAAAATTATATCCGTTACCAACTGCTCATGAACTTTTTCAAAATTACACGGAGGTCAACAATTTAATGCAAGTTTACTCACAATTTGTGTTAGAAGAGGCGTCTCAGAACGTAACTTATATCAATACTCATCGCGGTTTATTTGTTTATACAAGATTAGTTATTATTCTTGCTAGTGCTCCAGCTAATTTTCAGCAGGCTATGGAGTGTTTACTGTCGGGATTGGACAGTGTTATGTGTTTTCTTGATGACTTTCTGTATTACGGGAGCAACTAAAGAGCAACACTTACCGAGGTTCTGCCGGTCTTGCAACGACTACAAGACGCAGGCTTAACACTTCGTAAAGATATGTGCGTGTTTTTCAAGAATCAAATAGAATATTTAGGCTATATGTATAAGGCTTTATGTATAAGAACGGTTTAAGGGAATCAAATGAAAAGGTCAAAATTATAGTCGAAGCACCTGTCACCACAAGTAGACACCTGAGATTCATGATTGTGATTGATCGTGTGTTACGCAGTAAGGGTGCCGGTTATACTTTATAAAAATCGAGCATTTAAATGATAAATTTCTATTCCTTTTTTAGATACAATACGATTAAATATATGTTCCAATACTCGGGGCCCAAAAAACAAAACTATCTCCTTTGATGAATTCGTAGTCCGATGACTGATGAAGCTGATTAACGAAGTTACCCAGAATCTAAAGGTTCAATAAGTCAGCGCTACCTAGACTAGAAGAGACCTATTTTCACACCGGGATAAACCTGGATAGGCATAAACGCTCCTTAAACACTTCGTATCCAGCAATAACGCCCGTCTGGCACAAATACTAATAATAATTAACCAACAAGTTTTAGTTTAACCTAAAAGTGATTAAAGGATTTCTATTTTACGAATTTAACTTGGTCTCACGTTCCTATTTAATTATTATTCCGAAAAAATACAATAGTCACGTGAGCGAAGCCGCGAAAACAGCTTGTAGCCACATTGTACCTAATCACTATATAACGCAGCAAAGACAGGTGTATGTACAAATACATATAGTACCTGTCTTTTTATTAATTATACACATTCTCGGATAGTTCATCCTTTGAGTTCATCAGAGGTTTTTATAGCATAAGCTATAAAAACCTCTGCGACAGACGGAGAAGAAGGTTGGATTAGAAGAGTTCAGATTTTCTTTTGATCGGAACCTTACAAGATATAAACGGTTACAAAATTTCAAAACACTGGTACACTGTACAAATTATGATATTCCATCAACTACATGTCAAACATTGAATGTCTCCTAGAAAGCCGAGCTTCTCAGGTTCTAGTTTTCACTTTAGTAAGTGGTGCTGTAGGGTTCTATTCCTCCGGTAATTTCGGCCATACTTTCACCTGGCATTTAGCCCAACTGGCGCACTTTTTCGCGATGTCTTCCTGTGCTGTGGGCCGTTCGGTGGTAGTCGTGGTCGTTGTGGTGCTTGCCGTTGTAGTGCCTTCCGTTGTGGGGCTTGCCGTTGTAGTGCCTTCCGTTGTGGTGCTTTCCGCTGTGGTGCTTGTCGTTGTGGTCGTCGTTGTGGTTGTCGTTGAGCTCGTCTTGTCGGTTATGTCGGGCGCGTTTTTATCTACCGGATACCAAGTGCTCGACGTTAGGTCCTCCTCTTCTCTAAGCAATTTGTCCGGAGTTGCCATATCATATATAGTGACCCGGCTCATTACCTGTGCACTTAATTTCAACTGCAATGCACTGGTTAACCAGGGCACCGCAGTTGACGTTGATGTTTCTGAGGACGGGGAAGAAATCAGGTGGTTAAATAAATCTGCGTAGTCATCACGAAGGCTTTCCTTCACATCATCATGTTTGAACACTGGCTGTGGTGGTTTTGTTTTATATTTTGAATCCACTAGGCTGTACATATCACGCATGGGTACCACATGGCGCACTCGGAACTCGGTGCAACTCACGAAGCACAATATATCGAGTATAACAGCGGAATGCACGAAAATGTTCCACATCACGTTTACGGCAGCAACCATTGAGATTATTTTCAATGCATATTAACGATTTAATTTTAATTAGAATGTTGTGTTTTGGTACAAAAATTACCGAATGTTTTTATTACTTTATCGTCTGTTGCACATGGGCGAGTAAGTACATTTCGATTAAGAAACGCCTCGGTTTTGAAGTGCAAGTTTTTTTATGATATTGTTATTAAATTATATTATTACAATATTTAAATGCATAGCATAGCAAAACAGAGTGTCGGGGACCAAGATACATCGAACCTCTAAACCACCACTACGATAGTATATAGTTTTTAGGGTTTCGTACTCAAAGGGTGAAAGGGAAACAACCTCTATTATACCTACCTGCGCCGAGTGTCTGTCTGTATGTCTGTCACAGGACTGTATCTTTTAAACAGTAGTTGTGATTATCACAGAGTATGTTCTCATAGCCTCGATCAGTAAAAAAGAATGAAATATAGTAATAATGAAAATTAATTATGTGTCGCATAATAGGTTCGCCGCGATGCGAAACATCGGGTATTCTTCACGATCCGATATAGGCACTGAAGTGGGTACTTCAACGAACATGCAATTCGAATTTAAAATAACTTCAATAAACTAGTGAACGAAATAGCACGCGCGTCAGAAACAAACATGTGCGTTGGTACTGAACGTTTGCCAATACCGTCCAAGCTCGACTGTCCACTGTAGACTGTCGCAACACTGGGTCTCACCACCAGTCCTCGCTGCACCTCTTCCACCGATGATCGTGACCAAGGATAGGGCTCGCTTGAGTTTCCGATCACAATGATTATTCGTTTACGAATCAAATTGTTAGATGGCGCTGTACACACGGCTATACATCAAGCTATACATTTCCAGTATAAGCTGAGCTCACATTGTACGGAAATTCTATACAATGCGAGATCAGCCTAAACTGGAAATGTATAGCTTGATGTGTATCCCTGTGGCGTCATCCATCCACGACATACGAGTATTATGTGTTTAACAAAACAAAAACACTAGTAAACAAAGCTTTTATTTGTAGTATAATTACAACATTATGTAAATCGGAATTGTGGGAAGAAAAACTTTAATTATTACAGAGCACAGTTTGAGTAATATCACAATCACAATAATAACAAAACAATAACAATAATAGAACTACGTGATTAAAAATAAGTACGGTAAAGAAAAAATAAGATGTTTTCCTTACAATCCTTCGATTCGACGATCAGAAACAAAGTGTGCTTTGAGTTTGAGAACAATTCATTTAATTGGTGCAATGTCAATAAAAAATAGAAAGCCGTTGTCCTAACTTTGCTTTCAATCTTTCATATTTATCGTGATGTCACACTTGAGATTGATTATTTTGCGGTACATCAGACGACATTATATGGGCCTGGGTGGTACGAATCGGTTCGATACTGATCATGCCGAGTTATCTTGTGTTGTGCTTCAGGATGCTTCTCAACCCAAGTCGGTGGAGTCGGTGGTTCAAAATATGTTGATAAAATTCCTTGTGTCGGGCGCTCGTGGGTTCTTGATTCTCCAAGCGTGTGCGGTGCTCTTGGGTGAAGTATTCAGCAAGCGTGGAACTATAACTTGTGTTGATAAAACTCCAGCAACATCTCGTGCCGTCCCATGTTTCATAAGTAATAATGATTCCACGTTAAAAAGCCTCGCTCCGTTAGCACTATTAGCCTTTTCTTCAAAACTCCGCTCAGGAAAGCGAAATGGACCGCATGCAGTGAGATCTGCCTTCTTAGCTGGCCTCAGCATCGTTTTTGGCGGTCACAATCGCATGACATTTGAATTGTGGTATTTTGGCACCTGCTCCATTTCTTGACGCAATTGTATATTGGATAGTACTGAAGGTAATAATTAATAATTACGATATAATTATGATAATATCTCATCTAAATTTCTAGTACGATGTGCATCTACGATTGCTCACCCTATCTCGGTTTTATTCAGAAAATCCCTAGATACTTGTGTTGTTCCTGAGCTTTGGAAATCAGCGTTTATAACTCCTGTACATAAAAAGGAGTTAAAACTGAGGTAGAGAATTATCGACCAATATCAAAACTCTGCATTATAGCCAAGGTCTTCGAAAGGATAATCTATAATCAGGTATACGCTGCTCTCAAAAATTCATTTAGTTCCTCTCAACATGGATTTTTAAAAGGTAGGTCGATCGTCACGAACTTGATACTTCTCAATGAATTCATCACCGACGCCATGGATAATGGTAAGCAGGTCGACGTCGTCTATACCGACTATAGCAAGGCCTTTGATCGAATTGACCATTGTATCTTGCTATCAAAGCTATATGGCCTGGGAATACGCGGGGACCTACTCAGATGGTTTTCCTCTTATCTAAATAACAGGTCCCAAGCCGTGGTATTAAATAACTACATATCTAGTTGGGTACCTATCCCTAGCGGAGTTCCCCAAGGTTCATTGCTCGGTCCATTACTTTTTATAATCTACATCAACGATATCGACTCTTGTATGACCTCATCCAAACTGTTGTGTTTTGCTGATGATATGAAAATTTATACCACAATATCATCTCAGAGGGACGCGACAGTACTTCAAGACGATCTACGCCGTTTGGAGTAGTATTGTCGACGATATAAACTGGATCTGAATCCTATTAAATGCACGGTTATAACATACTCTCGAAAACATTCCATCATAACCACATCTTACACTTTAGGTGATCAAGTACTTCCCAGATCTAATTCCATCCGTGATCTGGGAGTCCATCATGATTCCAAACTGACGTTTGAATCACATGTAGATGCAATTGTTAAGAAGGCATCGAAATCGCTGGGTTTCATAATGCGGTTATCCAAGTGCTTCACACAAGCCAAAACCCTGAAAATCCTATACTGTACTTTTGTCAGAAGCCACTTGGAGTACGCGTCTGAAATATGGAATCCGTGTTACCACAAATACATTGATCGCATAGAGAACATTCAAAAAAGATTTATAAAGTACCTATGCTATCACCAAAGAATACCGTATAATTCTGGAAATTACCTAAACCTCTGTAAGAAGTATCATTTATCCCCTAATAAATCGTCGGGAGATCTCCGACTGTGTTTTGTTAATAAAGACATTTAATAATAGTATCAACAGTTCCGAAATTCTATCCAAATTTTACTTCAACGTCCCAGGTAGGTCGAAGCGGTCCAATCCGCCACTCCGTGTGCCATTTACTTCGACCAACAGACACAGAACTCATTCCTTGTGCAGAACTTGAACTTGGACAGAACTCATTCCTTGTGCGTGCAAGCAGAAGCTTTAATAAGTTGTGTGTACAGCATGACTTCGATCCTTTTACAACAAGCGTGTCCGCGGCCAGAAAGTGCTTGAGTCTTAACTTTTTCACGTGATGCTTAATACTGCCCAAGTTATGTTAGCCTGAGTAGCTTTTTAACCACCTTTATTGTATTCATAATAATATACCTATGTGCATAATAATTATTACAACTGTATAATTTTGGCTTTGGCGACTTATTGTTCTTGTCGGCAGTACTGTGTTGTTCACAGATTTCTTAAATTATTATTCTGTTACCTATAAGTGAAGACTTGTAATTGGCTGTCGGTCACATTTTCAATGTCTTATTCTGGTTTGTTTAGCTGTAAGTCTTCCAAAGGAAATAAATAAATAAATAATATAGAGCCAGACACATTATGTTTCAGGGAATGACAATGACCGTATAAATATCTATTTAATCAAACTTGCATTCAGATTGTTTTGATTTTGCATGAACATAGCGTATAATTCTTAATAGGTAATACGGGCTGGTATCCGCTACTTCACGTCAAAGCGCGTACGGGTGAGAAACTAGCTTGTTCGATCCTCACAGCTCCTCAAAGAAGGCCAGCCTTGGTGTTACTCACAATCTTACGTGGGTTACCAAAGTACTTTCCCTGTATGTGGCAACCATCGGGCAGTTTATCGAGCTGCTGTCTTGTGGTCCTCCATGCAGGCCCTGCACAGCGGACTGTCTGTGACTCCTATGTCAATGAGGTGTTTATTAAATGACCCATGGCCAGTTTTAACTGCTGTAATCAGTTACAGCAGTTAAAACTGGCCATGGGTCATTTACATGGGTCATGGGTTCTCCAACTAACGAAACAACAGCTGCGTACAGACGCAGCTGTTGTTTCGTTAGTCGGAGAACCTGTTTCGTGAGGCGGCCATCGATAGAAGGGAGTGCCTCCAAAGCCAAAACTCTCCTTAGACCAACCATATTTTGTGATGTTGGTCCCTTGTTCGTTTCCATACCAGATTGCGTAGGTACCCGAATGGCAGCGGAGCCATGGGTTGAGGCTACACTGGTGACATGCTTGACCTCCAAGTTTGTCAGCTGCATCGTTGCCCAGCAAGCCGCTGTATCCTTTGATCCATTGAATAATTATATTATTGAGGCTAGCCACCTAGTTAAGGCGCTGCCGCTGGTGGCAATTGTATATCAGGCCAGAGTCAACTGTGTAACTGTTTAACGCTTGCAGAACAGCCATGCTGTCTGAGAGTATTCATATCGAGTAGTTACAGACGAGAAAGAAAGAATAATGTACATTTGGACACAGTTCGTGAAACGCAAAATTCAAAATAACAACAAAACAAAAAAGTGAAAATAATATTAACTGATTCTAGTCGCCCATTCCAAAAGGTAGTTTTCGTATGGAGAAGAACGGGCAAAAAACTCCACCGTTACTCTTTTAAAAAATCATTATACATAACTTGTATATACTAATTATATAATTTTATGTGAAGACAATGCACCTAGAATAAGATTACTATAACACGATAGGTAAAAATAATGAAAAATGAAGGAATTACATAAATTAATTATGTGATAGATGCATGGTGCTCACATACTTACAAACATTGTAAAATTATACTACATATTATATCCCTAACATTATAACAAGTAATACTACGAGTAATAATAAGTCAGTGTGTGAGTTCAAGTAATCACAAAATACCTAGTCTTGCCATAAATACTGTCACGAAGTTTTTTTTTTATAATTGCTAATAATATTTATTACTTTTACAGTGTGTTAGTTTAATACATAAATATAAAGCAATTTAAAATATAAAAAGCATATTCGAAGTGGTCTCCATTGGCTGCAATACAGTCCTTTAAACGTTGAGGCCAGTTATCAATAGAAGCACGTACTCTTTCCATGGGAAAATTCTTCACTGTCAATCGTATGGATTGTTTTAGGGAGTCCAAATTATCATGGCGTTTAGAGCAAGCCGTACTCTCTAAAACTGACCATAAATCATAATCCAGCGGATTAAGATCGGGACTAGACGACGGCCAGTCTTCAGCTCTGATGAAGTCCGAAAGTCTTGGTTGGAAGTGAATTCCAACCAAGACTGCGTGGACCGAGCTTTATGACCCGGCGCCGAGTCTTGTTGGAAGGACCATACTTAATTATTGAATATGGTGTTGTTAAGGGGCTTAACTACCTTCTCAAGAATGGTATCTTGATACACTTATGCCGATGTTTTGATACCTTTTTCACAAAAATATGGCTCTGTCACTCCTTCATAGCTAACACCCCACCAAACCATCAGTGATGGTAGTCGGAACCATCACGGTGCACTCTGTCGACTAATTGGGAAGCTTCGTTTATTGTATGGAGTAATTTTTAACTTGATTAATTTTTCGTTATAGCGGCAATAGAAATACCTATTGCTTTTAAGGAGATACAGCTCGCTGACAGACAGACGAACAGCGGCCACGTTCGCACGGACGTAATAAAATCGCGGCGATTTTTTTCGTGCACTTGATTTTCATCGCTCTGCTTAGCGCCGAGAGTTGGAAATCCAATAGTGTGTTTTTACCGAGACTGCGTCCCAACGCGTTGGATTAAATGCGTTGATTTAATTTCACGTTAGTAGTTAAAAAGATGCTCAAGTTCCGTGTCAGCGCGCCACACAATACTTTTTGTGCTTAGCATGTGTGATGGTGTCTTGGCTAGAGTTTCGATTGGCATGTTAGATTCGGCTTTCAGCGTTTTAAGAATGGGTATAATACTGTTTTTTAGCTTCACGAGGTTATCGATATTATTGGTAGGTGATGTCTTGGAGTTGGTTCTGACAGGATTGTGTGTTTCTGCGCTCGTGGCAAATATTGGCGTCGTACTGCTCTTTGTTCTTTTAAATAATGGTCTATTGGAGCTCACAGTGCCGTGAATGTCGAACAGTTTATCTGCAGCTGTCGGACTAAACAAATCGGCTTGACGTTCCGATGCATAATGCGCCAACATGATAGTTGGTTTCGTTTTGGTCGGCGACGTGGTTCTAGGAATACTTATAATTCTGCTTTGTTGCTTGATGAGGTTATCGACATTGCTGGCAGGTGCAGTATACGAGTTGGGTCTGACGGGATGTCGTGTTTCTGCGCTCGTGACAAATATTGGCGTGGTGCTGCTCTTAATCTTTTTAAATAATGATCTGCTGTGGCGTACGGCATCGAGATAGTCGAACAGTTTATCTGAAGTTCTTGGACTAAAGAGATCTGCTTGATGTGTCGGTGCATAATATGCCATCATGAGATTTGGTTTGGATTTAGGAGACTGCGTCGTGGTTCTAGCAATGCTTATAAATCTGCTGTCTAGCTTGATGAGGTTACCAACATTGCTGGCAGGTGCAGTCTTCAAGCTGGGTCTGAGGGAATGTCGTGTTTCTGAGCTCGTGGCAAATATTGGCGTGGTGCTGCTCGAAGTGTATTCAAATAATGATCTGCTGGGGCGTACAATATCGAGATAGTCGAACAGTTTATCTGAAGCTCTAGGACTAAACAGATCGGCTTGACGTGTCGATGCATAATATGCAATCATGAGAGTTGTTTTGGATATACGAGTAGGAGTCAGCGCAGCGGTTGACGAAGATTTGGGCACTATATCCTCTATTTTCTTAACACTGCTACCTTTTTTAGCAGCCATGCTTACTTTTGTCCGTTCTTCGCTTTTACCGGTTCTATAAGTTTTGTATAAGTATACTTCGGAAGATGATTGACAACCATAATAGTCATCTTCGAGTGAATCTATACCACAGATAATGAAGTTTCCATCTGGTGCCAATTGAATCTTCCTGCCCTTTTGAGTAAGTATACCTCCTTGATTATTGTCATTGTTTGTTTTTTTAATCAAGTTTGACATTTCCCTTCTCAATGAATTTGTGCTTTTAAGTGATGCAATAACAGTCTGCGTATATATTAATATTATTATCACTATCACCCGATATACTTGCATGGTTATAATCGTTTAAATTTCTCTGTTATGCCGTATTTTATCGGAAACATTGTTTACTGAACTAAAATGATGTGTAAGTGTTTTATCTGAATGTTGCCTGTAATGCTCTAGTGGCGCGTTTCAATACAAGATTTAAAAGTATATAATGTTACAGTTAAAACACGAACAAGCTCACCCTCTATTACATGGGACTTAAACATATCTGGCGAAATGTGGGTGTACTTAGGTGTAGGGTGTTCTGCCCAACCCTTTGGGGAAATATAGGCGATTATCATAGGTGACGAAGCTCTGTTATGTTACTTAAAATGATGTTTTAAATATTCTCAATAAATAATTTATTATATTATACCAATGTTTTTTTAATCCCAATCAACACTTCATTGGTTCAATTGAACTCCAAACAAGTTTCTCTACTTAAACTACTTCTGTCTAGTGATCAATGTTAAAACTATATTTAACTAAAATCAGAACATGAATATCAGTAAATTCTGGTTAAAAATTATAGTATTAACAAAGGCATTCAGGAAAACTAGTTTTAACTAGTGAAAACGCGTTCTAACTAAAATCGGGTTTCAACTGTAACGCAGGTTTACTCCATAGGGGTACATGAATTTGTTTAACTTCCTATTGTAGATTAGTTTCTCACACGATATACAGATCTTCAAACGATATCAACCCAGTAGGTAGGACCAAGCTATTATAACTAGTCCGTGACCTTCACATTTATCTTTAAAATCTAAAAGAGAAATACCTACCCATTATGAACGCTGACAAGTTAGTGCAAAAGTAAAATGTTTGGCATTACTTATAACTGGACTTAAAACTCATTAGTCAAAACTCAGCAAGGTTAATAAATAAAATTAAACCAAGTTACAGGCATGAGGACAACAGTTGATCCCTCTACATGAAACGTTCCACAAGACACTAATCAGAATCTTAAACATAATTATAAGTATACTGAAGCAAATAACACTCAAATAGCCCACATTGTTATAGGAAAAAAAATATAAAATGGTAGTAAAGAAACGTTATGGTGTAAACATCAGCTGTACAGAGCTTAACCCATGTCAGGGGCGACAGACGGACGGACGGATTATAATAACACCCGTCCCAGCTGCCCTCACTCTCTCTACCAGTATATACTTGAAAAAAAAAGCGTAACTCTCGCTCTTCTGGCTCCGAGATGTATCCACGAGCCCTACCTGAAAGTTATTTATCTTTATATACATTTCTTAAGCTATGAGGGTTGTTGCTGCTCTGTATCTTTCAAATAGTTTATCATGATATCGCCATAATTGACCATGGACTTGCAAACAACCGTTTAAATTGAGTTATTAAAAGAAAAATGCCGTTATAGAAAATTTTGCTGTCAAACGCTTAGTGTTTAACTCTACGCTCGATCTTCGACAATAATATCCATGGCTGCACATGGAAAATCCTTCAGTTTTTAGATGAGATTTCAGGTAATATTTGGTGTATCAGGTGTAAAGCTCACTCATCCTCATCAGAAAAGGGAGGATCCTCTGACCAGACGGGTGTCGTGTCTGGTGGGCAACTGCCCAACGATTGATGTCGGATAGTCTTATAATATCGTTCACGCAGTAAACTCAAATTACGCGATGCAGGATTTGTGTGACATCAGGATTTTTGTGTGGCGTCAGGTCTTTGACGCGTAGTTCGTATGTGGCGACGTAGATGCCGCCACATAACTCCCCTCCGGAGACCGGAGGTCGATAGTGGGCTGAGGCTTGTATCTTGCGATGCTTCACAGTGCCAGTTGAGATTCTAGTGGGTCGGATCCGAGTGTCGCATAGTTCGCGGTGAGTCGAAACTGTCTGCAGTGATTGTGGTGATTCCTCAGTGAGTCAGGGTGACGCTCCCAATGTCTCTTAACACCACGCAATGTTCTTGTCATAGAGAACCCAACCTTGGGGCTCTTCAACCTGAGGCAACGGAGCACCCGTCTCAGTCTGGAGAGGCTCAGGACTGTATTCCTGATCAAGATACACCACATGTTGTACAAGCTTCATCTCTAGTAGCACAGACAGATACTCATTCTCTCCATTGTTCTAGTAAAGATAGTCATTGTTCTATTATGTTTTCAGATAGTTTAGGGAGAGGGTTGGCTAAATTATTGAGAAACAACCTGAGTCAATCTGCAATTAATTATTGTATGCCACGGAAAACCTACGAAGTGATTATGTCATCAATAACAGGGAATAAAATATGATCCGAAAGCCATTATTTCTGTATTTGTATTATTTTACTTGTTGATTTATTGTATTTTTGACATTTTAAAATCATTGCTATTGGAACACTAAACCAACAGACTTTTTAAGTGTTGTCAGAAAATAAATGGGAAATTTTCCTGAGAGATTGGGTAATTATTTTTTTGTGTTCTTTGTAATTTTAAGGGGTCCGTACCAAAGGGTAAAACGGGACCCTATTATTAAGACTACGCTGTCCGTCCGTCTGTCTGTCCATCTGTCACCAGGCTGTATCTCATGAACCGTGATTGTTAGACAGTTGAAATTTTCACAGATGATGTATTTCTGTTGCCGGTATAACAAAAAATACTAAAAAACAGAATAAAATAAATATATAAGGGGGAGCCCCCTTAAATATTAATTTTATTCTGCTTTTTTTGTATTTTATTCCGTTAATACAACAAACGTGTTTTTTTTTTTGCTCGTTTTTGCTCTATATTAATAACGGCAATTGTACGTCAGCTACACAAATCATAAACTCAACTACTCCAGCATACGGGCATGAAGAAGATGACGAAAGTTTCACCTCGTTTCGTTTCTAAAAGAAATCACTAAAGACGACAATAATTTAGCAAGGCCACTAAAATATATAGAACAATTTAATGATTACCGAAAGTTGATATTAGGTTATCTGGCAGGTAGCATTTGCCATTATGCAAACAAAACTATAAAGTGTGGAAGATGTACTGCGTGGTTGTCTACTGAAGAAAACCTATATTTTCACAAATTAATACATTTGAAAACCAGAGGAGGCTTACGTTTTCCATCGAAATATATGTTCGATATTTTGTTGCATTTGTGAAATAGTTATACAAAATATTATTATAAAATAAAGCATCACATAATACAATTTGAGCATATTTAGTGTGCCTCACGGCTGCGCTAAAATAAAAAATCAAATGCTCAATCATTTTAATCGTAATAACATCTTACACGATCAACTGACGCCGGTGTCACTTTATTAATTAAAACACATCTTTAACGCATGGGAAGAGGCACAGTATGCAATAGGTATCTTCTGCGACCTATCCAAAGCATTTGATTGCGTTAGTCACGAAACACTGCTCTTAAAACTTCAGCATTACGGACGGACTGCAATTTATTTTGTTATGAAATAAATGACTTATGACTGGCTAAACTTGCGCTTAACTTAGTAAAATCATATTTGAATAATAGACTGCAGCAAGTTCAAATAAATGGTGTAAATTCATTGGGTTTAAAAGTCAAAATGGGTGTACCACAGGGCTCGATATGGGGTCCATTCCTCTTTTTAGTATATATAAATGATTTACCTCATTAACTGAAAAACCTACTACAAATGGTGTTATTTGCTGATGACACATCACTGATTTTTAAGGTAAAAAGATATGCACAGGAGCTTGACGACGTAAATAACGCTATGCTAACGATCCATAATTGGTTTACTGTAAATAATTTAGGATTAAATGAGAAGAAAACTAAATGCATAAGATTCGCGTTACCGAATGTTAGAAGTAGGTAATGTCACGTTGTACTGAATAAGGAGACACTAGAATTCGTTGAAAAAACGGTTTTCCTGGGAATCACGCTTGACTCAAAACTACAGTGGGGTCCTCACTTAACATCACTTGCAGGGCGGTTAAGTTCAGCCGCTTACGCTGTTTGGAAAATCCGCCAACTAACAGACGTGGATACCGCGAGACTGGTCTATTTTAGTTACTTTCATAGCACCATGTCTTACGGTATTTTGCTGTGGGGACGGGCCGCAGATATTGATTTTATCTTTATTCTGCAAAAGAGGGCTGTCAGAGCCATCTACAACCTCCGAAGACGCAAATCTCTAAGGGAACTGTTTAAGAAAATTAACATCATGACAGTACCTTGTCAGTATATATATGAAAACATTATGTATGTTCGAAAAAATCAAAATTTCTTTAGTTAGATAAGTGACAGGCATAATTTTAACACAAGAAATAAGAACAAATTAGATCAACCACGTTTCAGATTGTCTAAAATACATACTTCTTTTATTGGGTACTATGTAAAATGTTATAATAAAATACCACTCGATATTCTTCAACTAAATAAGAAGATAATTTAAATCTTGCATTAAACGCACATTATGTAGACAAGCATCCGAGTACTATAAGTTGGATGATTATACGGTAGAGTAGTAAAAATGCTTGGCTAAATGCTGGTCTTGCTCCAAAGCCATATGGGCTCACTAGATAAAAAAAATATATTGGTAGAGTTGCTTCCCCTTTTTTATTTTTTCTGACTACGAACTTAATGCTTATTTTTTATTTTATTTAACCAAATTTTAATTATTGAATATTCCAATAGATAATATTGAATTTCTTTCTTTTTGTGTGGTAAAATTCTTTAAATGTTACAAATACATTGCAAACTATAATTTTGTATAACAGTAACGTGCTGGGTAGTTGAGAGTATGTAATGCTCACTTAATGTCTCGCTGATGGTGTCGAGTATGTTGGATCATTCGGTTCCCTACAAAATGGTTGAGCTGGATGGTGCTGATCCACGCGTCATGTTCGTGAACGGGCGTCGTCAGTTGAGACTGGTCATCTCTTATCTGCCACGGCTTATTTTTAATCTTATATTTTTAATCGTTTTTTTTTTACATTGTTCTCACATATATGTAGAATGAACAAGAGGAATGTACCCAGGATTTTGTAATTCCTATATTTAAAAGAGTGTCCTTGGAGTTTCTTGCCCGTTCTTCTCCATAGAGATCTACGTTTGGAATGGGCGACGCTTTGACAATTCAAAAGTGCCTGTAAATGGTTCAATTGAAATAAATGCTTTGAGTTTTAGTTTTGAGAGCTGCGTCATGATCCAGTGATTCAGATGTGATACAGCGCCAGGTTGTAACTGACTGCTGGCGTCGACCAGGAGAGGGCTCTGTTTGTGAGACCAGCCGAAAGTTCAGGTAGCAACCTTGGTATTAGCAACCTTGGCACAGCCAAGGGTGCTAATGAGGCTGAGGGTGATGACCATGAATGCCCGTTCGCTGCATGCTGGTGGTCAGGATACCCGTTTTTGAAGCCGTTGCTGCTATTTTAAGGGCGGCTGGCTGTGTGATTCACCTCATGAAAGCTTGCGGGAGTGATGATGATGATGGCGTCACGCTGAAGTAGTTGCACGAAAACTGCGTTGACGTTCATCATGTCAAGGTCAAAAATTTAGAGGTATGAGGAACAGGGTGTAAAGTTCACTCATTCTCATTAGAAAAGGGAGAATCCTCCGACCAGATGGGTGTCATATCTGGTGGGCAACTGCCCAACGATTGATGTCGGATTGTCTTATATGTGTTGTTCGCGCAGTAAACTCTAATTGCACAATGCAGGATTTGTGTGATGTCATGATTTTTGTATGGCGTCAGGTCTTTAATGCTTATTTCGCATGTGGCGCTATAGATGCCGACACAATATTGCTTTAATTCGCGAAGGATCACTCAAGTGAGAAAAACATCCAGATAATTAGCAGGCAAAAGAAACTGTGTGAACACAATTTTGGATTAAAAGTAACCCACCCACTATAGAATTTTTTTTTTTTGTAAAAAGACAAGCTGACAATTAATTAGGGCAGTAGTAGAAACAAGCTAACAGTATTAGTGTTGTGGATCGCTGCTCTCATCGCAGAACCAGCCAGTACCCTTTAAATGTACTGTGACTTGACAGTTAACAAGTCATTTGCATAAGATTCTACCTTGACTAATTGCCGGAATTAAAAAAATTGCTAAGAATTTCGTGAAAAAGGTCTATTATTAAAATGGAAGAATTATTTTACCGGCTTTGTATTTTTGTAAAACAATAAAATATAGGGTTATTTTTGTGATAATATCAAGAGATCCATAATTAGTGATTGATTTGGAAGTTATCTGCGAGGATAGTTAGACATTATGTTCTCAAAGGGTTCAGTCAAATAAAATCTGCGCTATTTTCCACGAAATGCCAAGCGTCGCAAAGATTCGTATAGTTATAATAATACTGTATCATCTTGTTTTTTTGAGCAAGATAAGTAAATGGTAGCTTCCACCGTTATACTAAATCTTTATGGGAAGGGCGGAGTAATTCGTTCTAACTAAAGACAATTTCACGAGGATAATTGTATCGTCTCCGTCCATATTACTCGACGTCGCCCCGAGAGGAGATAACGCGGTGTTTGTATGATGATTACTTTCCAAGTTTTTGCGGAATCGTCGATAGAGCGCCACGACTCGCTGTGTGTGTGCGCGCCATTTTTGAGTTCATCTACATAATTGGAGCCACGCAAGGTTAAGTGAGGGTTTGTGTGTTCTAACTAAGTAGCTTATCTCGTCTGAAGCATTGTTTCTTGTTATTGGTTTTTTTTGGTATGTAAATAGCTGGTTTATATTCACACTAGCTTCTGTGCGTGACTTCGTTCGCGTGGAAGTCGTAAGATACCACAAAATACTAAAATAACAGCCACATTTTTATCTCTGTATAGGTACTACGTTTGTAGTTTTGATCCCAGCAGCCAAAATATATAGAGTCAGGACTGGAGACGCGGGAGCAAGCGACGCTCAGTTGTCCGTGTGAGAACCATCTTGTCCTGAGGTTGACACTCGCAGCCTTCAGTAGCTATTTCCCATTGCTTGCGAAGTATTTCGTTTTAAGTGAATTAATGAACGCCTCAATGTATCCCATTTATTTGGGGTCGGCGCAAGATATCGTTTTCTTCCATCCTTCTCTATTAATTCCTGCATATACTACCTAATGCCGCAACGCTGATACACTGACTGATGCATTCTTAAATATTATTCCTGAAGAACGGCTATCACTAAAATAATGTAACAGTAGATTTTGAACACACGGGATTTCTCATTAACATTCACCTAACATTAGACATTTAGTATAACCATAGTTGACAAAAGAGGCCAACACTTCATGTTTTTCTATGTACGTTCTACGAAGTATCGTGTAACAGAATTACAATATTAAAAAAAAGCGGCCATGTATGAGTCGGACTCGCACTCACTAGCACCACACAATATTGAACAATATTTCTTTGTGCCCAAAAAACACGATTCTTGTACAAGGAAACCCCAAGGAACCCTTTAATTTTTAACTTATTTTATTTTTATTATTTTTTGTTGTTCCAATCAAATCAAATCAAATCATATTTATATATATAAATGTTGCGGCTATACTACTTGCTCTGTAAAAATGTCAAGTGTCTAACTATTACGGTTTTAAAAATCCATCCCTGTGACAGACGGATGGACAGACGGACGGACACCGGAGCCTTGGTAATAGGGTCCCGTTGGACTCTATGGGTACGGAACCCTACAAAGAATCACAAAAAATATCGAAAGTGAGTAACCATTAGTTACTACACTCATATTTGCAGCCGTCGAACCACTAGCTATTTGCTCTATTGAAATTATTGAATAAAATAGCCGATTTTAAATATGTCATGATTGACTGCTTAGCTCTAGAAAGATATCGTTTAAAAGGTTATATCTGTAACTACCTGCAATATTCTTAGCTTTTGGTTCGTCTTTTCACAATTTACGAATATCTATTCATTTTAACTAAATCTATCCGGTAGTCTCGTGATGCTGGAACATACATTAAGTCGAACAAATATTCCAAAAACTATATTCTTGGCATAAGAATCGTTCCCAGACCTCGCAACAATTAGGTACTTTTTAACCGACTTCAAAAAGGAGTTTACGTTTTTTGTGTGTTTGTTACGCGATTATTCCGCCAAATATGAATTGATTTTGATGATTAATTTTTGTTTGGTAGGTCAGAAATAGTTTCATATAAATTTTACTAACTTAGAAGCTAACTCAAACACTACCCATGTTTGAGTTAGCTTCAATAATACGTATTCTTCCTACTTAGCCTCTGTGGATGTATATTATGATCATAAGTTCCTGTCACTGTTATTTACATAACATTCGATTTTGTGTGGGGTAGATCTGAGGGTAGGTACCACAACTAAAAAGAGAAAAAACTACAACTTTTTAACCGACTTTAAATACTACAAAGGCAATGTGAAAAATAACTTTAATTTCGGAAGTTGGTGTCTTTGGTTTAGAATTCTCGTTTTCAGCCACCGAAACTAAAGTAATGTTCCACTTTGTAATGTTTTTTGGAAGTCGGTTAAAAATTTTTAGCTGTGGTACACCACAGTTTTTTTTTGTTCAGTTTCCTTTAAAAAATATTCAATGTACAGTTTTGACTTCGCTACGATTTTATGGTTTTGACTTCGCTACGATTTTATGGTTTTGACTTCGCTACGATGTTATGTATAGATTCAGAAGTCTCCGGGCTGTTTGCTACGTGATGCCTGTAAGAGTATTATCTACTCCGATCTGCAATTCCTCGGTTAGTTATGAGTAGTGTGCAAGTTTATTTAAGTACGTAGGCACTCTATCTACGTCTGTTATGTCAAAGCAATACTTACGGGCTCCAGTCACGCAGGCACCGCGCGCCGGCCCGCTCGCCTCGCCGTGCTGCCTTCACATGCACACACTTGCGCGACTCTTCTGAGTCACTTGCGTAAACTATTTCGCACTGAAGACACACAAAAAATGAAGAACGGTTTTATTAGTTGTGGCTTAATTTATTTAATGAAGACATGACAAGATAATAAAAGTGATAATCAAAGGTGAGAAAAAAATGTGACGACAACCGCCATTTCATCAAAAGTCAGTTAAGACGAATGCTGATGGTTTTTAGGAATGCGGAAAGTAATCCATCTCTAAAGCAATTTATGAATTAAGCAGATTATGGGGCGCCACTCAAAGTTTTCAGTTGCAAAAGTCTCAACACAGGTGCATATTATTTTCATTCAATATGAGAAATATATTAAGTTTTTGATTACCGAGGTTGGAAAAAATAGTCGTAAGTTTTTAGAGATTACACGACACGAAATTTTTCACTTTGCGACTAATGCCAATATTTCATTCATACATCAAAACGTTTACATAAGGCATGAAAACATTCAGCTTTTAGATATTCAATGCACTTTTAATATCTAAATGTAGCTTGGAAATCTATATCTAAACTAATATTATAAAGAGGAAAGATTTGATTGTTTGTTTGTATTGAATAGGCTCTGAAACTACTGGACCAATTTGAAAAATTATTTTACCATTAGTTTTCAGGGAGTAACTTAAGCTACTTTTTATCCCGGTAAAAATAACGGGTCCCTCGGGAAAGACCACGGGCGCGAAGCCGCGGGCAAAGTGCTAGTTAGTAATAGAGCTATAAAGATTTTGAGGAAAGAGCAGAATTTAGGCCTTAATTGGAGCTAGTTTTATTGAAAAACAAAATAATCTAAACAATTAAATAGGTACAAAAAAAAAAAAAAAAAACCTGATAGTCTAGTGCTAGTAGCAAGTGCGCTTGAACGCACCTTCGTGCAGTAGGCACGTGCATCGCAAACGCGGAACTTACTTCTTTACCGGCTGCAATGTGTCTTACACAGAATGAAATTTTATTTTCATTGTTGAAAACCTTATGTGCAATGTATTGGCGAATGAAAAAGTCGTTAGCGAAGCCAGTTTGGAAGTTTTGAGCAAACTGATAAAAAGTTTAAATGATAATACTTTATGTTGTTGTTTCGAACAAAATAAGGTTTATGTTACAGCAATAGGTAATTAGTTAAAAAATCATTTTAGTCTCTTCATCGGTCCTATTTCATTCATTCATTCACATGAAGTTAGCGCCGTGTTTGTTGGTTTTAAACAGTGTGACTTTACATACTAAATAGCCAGAAGACAGAAGCCCAGTTCACAACTTAGTCGACTATTAAAATCACTCAAACATGGCGGTTTCTTCCGAACGTAAGGGGAGTAACACATTACCCAGAGGAGCACAAAACTCGACTAATTTGCAATGAGCACAAGTTGCAGTCCTTGCAGGCTCTAATATGCAAATAAGTTTACGTCGCGAAACCATTACTTGTACGAGCGAACACTTTGTTACCTCACTTCGTTACTACAGTTTTGAATAACCTAATGAAACGTAAGATTTTTTTTACATACAGAAAAGTATTTTATGGTTGGACGGAGTACATTTTACCCATCGAGGCTTACAGGGACAGAAGGTATTATTAATATATTAATTTGATATTACAGATCTTATAATATCATGCAAATACTTCAAGCTAGCTAATTTTTAAGGTCAACGTAATGATTCAACTACTATAATAATGCGTTCCAACTAAGAATAAGAACAAGAGGACTTGCAAAGAAAATACGTGGTTTTTGAAAATTCCACCTTTAAGGGGGCGAAAAGGGGGGATTTATTTGGGGGGGAAGAAGACTTAGTGCTCTACATTTTAAAAGGAAGCTGTGCCAAATTTCAGGTTCCTAGTCTCAGTAGTTTCGGCTCTGCGTTGGTCTCGTATTTTGTTACCCGTTTTATCAAATTTGTTGTTAATTTGTGATTGTAATTTGTTATATCTAACTGACCAAAAATGCGAAAATGAGTAAACGAGGCGCTGATTTTCCAAAACGAATCGCATTGTACATGACTTTATAGACAGTACATCGACTACTGCTACGCTTCGTTTCATCTCGTAGCTTGCTACGCCACACGTAGCACAGTGCTACACACAGAAATGCTACGGCGCGAGCGCGGCGTGCTCCAACAGCGATGCAACTTTTATTGGAAAACTTCACCCGAATTTACATGTCCCGCACATTATTAAAAACGCTTGTAAAACTTTAAAACGCCCACTTTACTACCATCTACAACCCTAAAGTCTTAGCATTAAGAACTATATTCGAATGCATCAGAAGCAAATAAAAGTAGTCAAAGGATTTGTTTCGGAGCCAAGAGTTTGAATTTTAAGTGTTGCCCGACTCTGGCGTTTACCTGTGATGCTAAAATAGTTGTTTAATATACAATAGGCTTTTACAATGTGAAATTTTATGGCGAAACTTTGCAAATAAACTTATGTATTTGTGGTTCTCGTGCAGTCTTATGTTCAGATAGGTACAACTGTATTGAAAATGTACAAAGGTCGATTCAATTTATTCGTACAACTTCAACATCTGAATTTTAGACACCTTTTAAAAGATTTTTGTATGGTATGAATAGTTGATATTTTTTCTGAAAAGAAACTTCAATGAAACATCGATACTTACAGGTAGTTGAAAACCCAATACCTAAGAAAGAAAGAAAGAAAGAAAGAAATCATTTATTTGCTGATAATGTAGGTATACATATAAGTTGGAATATTTATTAGGTGTCCCGATACATTTTACCTTACGGCATGCAAAAAATTAGGTTTGAATTAAATATTAATATAGATACAGCTATTACGATCATTTTTAGCCATAGTCGAATTTAATTGGTTGTTACAGATCAGAAAACAAAAAAATAATAATAATAAATATAATTAATGAATTACATATAAATCTCTCGCAAAGCATAGGTACAATGAAGAATATAAATGTCTAAATGAGTAATGTCGAAAAGCTTAATGTCAAAATATTCCAAAACATTAACAACTATCACAATTATTATTAGATAAAGAATTTAGATAATCTCGTAATGTCAAGATCTGTTATGTCCAATTACAATATAATAACAACCATACAAAAAAAAAAAATGCTAATAAATAAATAACAATTGTCAATAAGTCAATGTCATCAAAAACATTCGAAATAGCAAAGGCAATGCACATTTATCAAAAACATTTTTATAGAGTTTTGTCATTTAAAAAGTATTTAACTGTGTAATAACATTTCTCCAGCAATAATTTTGTTAATTGTTTTTTAAACATTTTTATGGGTAGGTCTATTAAATATTCAGTTAATTTATTATATATAAGTGGTCCCATGGAAAATATGCTATTTTTTAATAAGGCGGTTTTATGACCACCTGTGCGCAATTGGTTTTTATACTGGGACCTCATTGGTGCTGTGCGTTGTCTTATGTCAATCATTGAGGTAAATTGGTGTTTATTTAATTTAACAAATAGGGCCACTTCTAGAATATATAAACAAGGTAATGTCAGAATTTTAAGGGATATAAATACAGGTTGACAACTTTCATTAAACTTATGACCTGTCATTGATCTATGACATCGTTTTTGGGCCCTAAATATTCTTTCCCTCTCACTGCAGTTTCCCCAAAATATGACACCGTATCTTAATAATGAAGCAACTAAACCATGATACGCTATAACTAATGTATTTATGTTTAGTTTATTTGAGAGGTTATAGAGTACATAAGAAGATTTACAAAGTTTTTGGCACACATTTTCAGCCTGAGATTTCCATGTAAATTTATCGTCAATCTGCACTCCTAAGAATTTAGTCACTGAAGCTGTGTCTACGATTTGGCCATTATATTCAGTAATTACTTTTTTTGGCTGTAACCTCTGGTGAAAATGTATGACTTTAGTTTTTTGTAAATTTATTACTAGATTATTCCTGTTAAGCCAATCTATTATTGTTTTAAGTGTGCTGTTTATTTCATCTTCGTAGTTCGTCTCATTCGTACATTCGACTATAGCAGTGCTGTCATCGGCAAACTCAAACTCAAACTCAAACCATTTATTTCAATTAAACCCTTTACAGGCACTTTTGAATTGTCAAAGAGTCAGTTAGTCAGAAAGTTGAAGCTAGTTGCCCATTCCAAAACGTAGATCTCTATGGAGAAGAACGGGCAAGAAACTCCAAGGACACTCTTTTAAATAAAGAAATTACAAAATCCTGGGTACATTACTCTTGTTGATTCTATATGTGAGAACAATGTAAAAAAAAAAAATATATAAATCAAAAACGATTAAAAACAAGCCCTGGCAGATAAGATATGACCAGTCTCAACTGACGGCGCCCGTTCACGAACATGACGCGTGGATCAGCACCATCCAGCTCAACCATTTTGTAGGGAACCGAATGATCCAACACACTCGCCACCATCAGCGAGACATTTAAGTGAGCATGACATACTCTCAACTACCCTGCTCTTTCAAGTCAAAATCAACATAATAACATAGTAAAACGACTCCATGGTAATCACATTTACAAAAATTGAAAATAAAAATGCGTCTAAGTTATACAAAACTATAGTTTGCAAGAATTTTACCACCAAAAGAAAGAAAATCAATATTATCTATTGGAGTATTCAATAATTAAAACTTAGTTTAATAAAAAAAATAAAATAAACAAAAAGTACGTAGTCAGAAAAAATAAAAAAGGGGAAGCAACTCTACCAATTTTTTCATTTTTAACTAGTGAGCCCAAGTGGCTGTGGAGCAGGACCAGCATTTAGCCAAGCATTTTTATCTACGATATAATCATCCAGCTTATAGTATGCTTGTCTACATAGTGTGCGTTTAATGCAAGGTTTAAATTTCTTCTCATTTAGTTGAAGAATATCGAGTGGTATTTTATTATAACATTTTACACAGTACCCCATAAAAGAAGTGTGTACTTTAGACAATCTGAACCGTGGTTGATCTAATTTGTTCCTATTTCTTGTGTTAAAATTATGCCTGTCACTTATCTTACTATAGAGATGTAGATTTTTTCGAACATACATAATGTTTTCATATATATACTGACAAGGTACCGTCATGATATTAATTTTCTTAAACAGTTCCCTAAGAGATTCGCGTCTGCGGAGGTTGTAGATGGCTCTAACAGCCCTCTTTTGCAGAATAAATATAGAGTCAATATCTGCGGCCCGTCCCCACAGCAAAATACCGTAAGACATGATGCTATGAAAGTAACTAAAATAGACCAGTCTCGCGGTATCCACGTCTGTTAGTTGGCGGATTTTCCAAACAGCGTAAGCGGCTGAACTTAGCCGCCCTGCAAGTGATGTTAAGTGAGGACCCCACTGTAGTTTTGAGTCAAGCGTGATTCCCAGGAAAACCGTTTTTTCGACGAATTCTAGTGTCTCCTTATTCAGTACAACGTGACATTCACTACTTCTAACATTCGGTAACGCGAATCTTATGCATTTAGTTTTCTTCTCATTTAATACTAAATTATTTACAGTAAACCAATTATGGACCTTTAGCATAGCGTTATTTACGTCGTCAAGCTCCTGTGCGTGTCTGTTTACCTTAAAAATAAGTGATGTGTCATCAGCAAATAACACCATTTGTGGTCGGTTTTTCAGTAAATGAGGTAAATCATTTATGTATACTAAAAAGAGGAATGGGCCCAATATCGAGCCCTGTGGTACACCCATTTTGACTTTTAAACCCAATGAATTTACACCGTTTATTTGAACTTGCTGCAGTCTATCATTCAAATATGATTTTACTAAGTTAAGCGCAAGTTTTGCCAGTCCGTAATGCTGAAGTTTCAAGAGCAGTGTTTCGTGATTAACGCAATCAAATGCTTTGGATAGGTCGCAGAAGATACCTATTGCATCCTGTGCCTCTTCCCACGCGTTAAATATGTGTTTTAATAAAGTGACACCGGCGTCAGTTGTGCAACGTCCCTTGGTAAAACCATACTGTTGATCGTGTAAGATGTTATTACGATTAAAATGATTGAGCATTTGATTTAACATTACTTTTTCAAACACCTTGCTGAAAACCGGCAAAACCGATACGGGTCTATAATTATTAGTATCCTTGCTGTCCCCGGATTTGAAAAGTGGAATAACTTTACTGTACTTCATTAAATCCGGGAAGACCCCTTGATCTACACACAAATTAAATATTAAAGCTAAATAGGGTGCAATTGTCTCAATAATAGATTGACAAACTTTAGTAGACATGCCCCACAGATCTTCGGTAATTTTGATCTTAAGTTGCTTAAAAGCCTTAACAACGACCACAGGGTTTATATGATTAAATTTAAATTCTAAAGGACAGGCTGAAACATTCGCTCTTAATAAATCAATAGCAAGTAAGGGGGAGGAATTTAAAGTTTCTGTAGTTTTAATAGGAATATTGGTAAAGAAAGTTGCAAATTCCTGAGCAACTTCGATCTTATCGCTAATGAGACCGCGGGATGTGTCCAATGTGTAATCAGTATTATGACTTTTGTTCTTGTTCGTTTCATTGTTAATAATTTTCCAAACTGTCTTTATTTTATTTTCTGCTGATTTAACCTTGTTGCTAATGAAAGACGCTTTAGCTGCTTTGCAGATAGTTTTAAAAGTTTTAGAGTAAGTAGCAACATACTTATTAAAAGTTTCCGTGTTAATATACGGCTTAAGGCCATACAGTTCAAATAATCTATCCCTACTTTTCCTGATGCCTTTAGTTGCCCAGTCACTGAATAAAAACTTAGGGCAAATAGTTTTAGTTTTTTTCTTAAAAGAGTTATTGAACTCTGTTTGCACTAGTGAAAAAAATTGTTCATACAAAAGATTGACATTGGACATATTTAGGCCCAGACCACATAACTTGCTAATTAAGAAGCTATTAAACTTATTTAAATTACCCGATGTTATTGGTCTAATTTGAATCTGCACTTTTTGTATTGGTGTGTTGGACTCAAAAATAACGGTTTGACCGCTGTGATCGGAAGGGAGATAATTTACAATGGCTTTATCTAAATAGTCGCAGCAACAAAAGACATTATCAATACATGTGGCAGTAGTCGACGTTATTCGCGTTGGTTCTAAAAACACATTTGACAGATTAAATGATTTAAAGAGGCTTAATAATCCACTGCTATTTGAATTATTTTCTAAAATATTAATATTAAAGTCACCACAAATAATTACTGATTTATTACCAGTTGCAAGTTTTGCTAAAACATCTTCCATTACTGACTCAAATATAGAGTAGTTTTGATAATTTGGAGGTCTGTAAACGCACACTATAAAATGCTTATCTAGCTCAACACAGGACAGTTCAATGCTATGTTCCACCGATAGTTCAACTATGTCATTACGAGTCTTAGATTTTATACAATTTTTAATTAAAATTAGTGAACCTCCACGTAGCATGGATTTTCGGTTAAAACAACTGCCCACACTATAATTCTCAAAATTAATTAGCATTTCATAATCTTTCAACCAGTGTTCAGTTATACAAATAATATCAAACATTGTTTTTTCTAAAAACAATTCAATTTCTAATTGTCAACAAATAATGTCATTGGGTGACGGATTTGACGGGGTAGGTCATTAATGTAGAGTAGAAACAGTAATGGACCGAGTACACTACCCTGTGGAACTCCGAACTCTGTTACTCTGCAACTGGATAGGTATTTCAGTTCACGCTTAGTTTTAGTACAGATTCTCGATAGTTCTGTATATTGTTTTCTATCCGTGAGATATGACTTAATTAAGTTTAGCACGTTTCTTCTTATGCCATAATCGCTAAGTTTATTTAAGAGAGTGTCATATTTTACATAATCGAATGCCTTTGTCATGTCTGTGAATATTGCACAAACTGGGTTTTTTTTATCAACATTATTCATGATTACTTTCAAGAGATCGAATATTGCCATGTTGATATTTTTATTTTTTCGAAAGCCCTTTTGTTCTTCACATAAAATGTGATTTTTAGCTATAAAAGTGTAAATAGATTCATATATGATTTTTTCAAAGATCTTAGAGAATACTGAAATAAGAGCTACAGGTCTATAGTTTGCCATGTCTTTTTTGTCATTCTTTTTGTGCAATGGTTTAATGATCACAGTCTTTAATTCATCAGGGAATATACCTGAGCTTATACACACATTTATTATATGGCTTAATGGTCTTGCGATAATATCAGAGACGAATTTTACTACAACGGTTGAAATGCCATCGAATCCAAAACTTTTTTTTATTTTTTAAGTTTTGTATCACTCGTGTAATATCTTGGGGGCCTACTGGCTGCATAAACAAAGAATTACGGGTTTTGGTAATTGCAGCTGTATTTCCCGTACTGTAACTGGATACATCATGTATTTGGTCAACAAAAAAGTTATTAAATGATTCAGCAATCTGCCTGGGGTCTATTATTAGTTTGTTTCCTTCTAATATTTGCAAAATTGGTTCTTTTATTAAATTATTATTATTATTTATTATTTGCCATGATGATTTTGATTTGTTTATTGAGCTATTAATCAAATAATTATTTTGGGCTCTTTGAGTTAGTTTCACAATCTTTTTGAGTTTTTGTGAATAGTTTTGAAATGAATTTTTGTTCTCGCTTGTAGGTGATTTTCTGTATTTCCATAGCATATTCCGTTGTTTTCTGCTACAAATCCTAATTCCGCGCGATAGCCATTTAATTTTTTTATCAGATTTTACTATTTTTAATTGCTTTGGGAAGCATAAGTTATATAATAGACGAAAGAGATCAACAAAATTATTATATGCATCATTAGGGTCATCTGTTTCAAGTACTTCTGAGAAAGATAGGCATTGAAGGTGCTTTTTAAACAAAATTAAATTTTCTCTGGATAAGTTACGCTTTTGAATTCGCCAGGAATTTATTGTACATGTTTTGTTTACTGGTATTTTTAAAATTTGAGCGGTATGGTCCGATAAACCGAAGTCGAATATATCGCTCATACAGTTTTGTTTGGAATTGTGAGCAAAGTTATCTAAACACGTGCCACTTTTTGGTCTAGTTGCTTGATTAATCACTAACTTTAGATTATAATTCAACAGTAAATTTTCAAAGTCTAATGTAAAGTTATTTTTTTTCAGTGTGTTGATGTTGAAGTCACCGCATACTACTATTTTTTTATTTGCCTTGGTACACAATTTCTTCAACAAAGTATCTAGGTGATCAAAAAACATATTAATACAGGATATGTTCGGTGGTCTATAAATACAAATAACTATTAATCCCTGCCGTCCTAATTCTATTGCACAATATTCAAATATACCCATAATAGATGTGTTAGGTAGCTCTATACATTCGTATTTGTTTTTAATAAGGATACATGCTCCTCCTCGCTTCTTACTTCTTGAATAACACGCTGCAAGCTTATAATTTGGAACGTTGATTAAAGATTCCTGCCCTGAGGTAACAAAATGTTCAGTGATGCATAAAACATCTATATCTAAATTTTTATTTTTTGCATATAGCTCTTGGATATGCAACGTCAACATATCTGTTTTATTGAGAAGTCCAGCGATGTTTTGGTGCATGATGTTCATGTGCTTATAAAAGAAATAACTGGTCTTGTGTTGTTGTTGATTTATCTTCGGTCACGCTATTTGAGATTGGCGGTGCTTGGTCAATATTGTCGTTTGTGAAGTCGTCTTGAGAGCCGAATAATTTGTAGTCTATCAATATGTTAGACATTATTTGTTCAAAAATGTTCCTCCATCCATTTCTGATTAATTTTCCGGTACTATTGGAAAACATTTCAAGTGATAGGGTGCGATTACTATCGAAAAAATATGCGTATTGATTGTTTTTGATGTCTAAGCATAGTAGGTTATTAAATAAATCGACTTTATAATTGTGAATGTGTGCACCAGTTTTGTACGTCCGAGCGCAGATAATAAGGTTTGTGTGGTTGATATTTTTCATAGCATTTTTGAGGTTGTAAAGTATATTCAAATATTCTTCACTGTTCAGATCATTTTCTCCAATGAAAAACAGGCAGTAATCGCTCAGCGTGAATTCTTTTAATTTATATATAAGAGAGTTCAGGAAGCCTGGTGTGGTGACTTGTGGCAGTAGATGATGACAAAAATTAAAATGTTTTGAGAAGATTTCTTCGATTAGGGGCAGAGTTCCTTTTGTGCAATTGCTGCTTATTACAGATAATCTGTTTTTATGTTTTGGAACATACATCGCTCCTGATGTATTTTCGCAAGCAATATTACATGGGTGAGAAGTTGCTGTTGATTTTTGACTAGTTTGCGTCGATTTGTCGTTAGTTAGATAGGATATTTGGGTTTCCTTATTAAGCATATTTATATTTTTGTAAGGAGTGGTGTCTCTACTCTTGGATTCATTACTTGAGATATTCGGTGAAATGTTTTGTTGTTTAGAGGTTTTTTTGCGAGCCGAGGATGTTGAGACATTTTTCCTATCAGGCGTTAAACAAATCTTTTTACAGGTTTCGACCGTCTTCAAAGATTTTTGTATATCAGTTTTTAAACGGAAATTCTCGTTATTTAAGTCGTCTATTTCTTGATGAGCACTCATTAATTGCATTGTAAGTGATTTAATTTGTTCGTTCAGGTCGTTAACCATGTCATTATCGCTATAGTTCTGTAGACTGTCTGGTATGCTTAACATTGTGGTGTCAATTATGGTTTTATCCTCGTCATTTCTCATATCAGACAAATCACTTAGAGATCCCGTTTTGTGTGGTTTCCTATGTGTGATGTTATCTGATTCCATTTCCATGTTTTATTATATCACCAGCGCCCTATTCTAGCAGCACTAGCACGTATTCGACTGTGAACAATGGTGTTTAAACATTCACAAAAAGAGGTCACAGGTAGCGGGGTTCGAACTTGGAACCGTCGCGGTCGCGTAGAGCGGTCGCTGTGGTCAACGCTTAGCGCACTGAGCCATTTGGACGCTAACTGTGTAGTTCAAATTATGCTATACATACTGTAGTGTCATAAAAAAAGTTCGTTGACAAGTTTTGAATTCAAATCCATAGAATGAAGTCCAAAGGTCATTTCTTTGTTTGAATTGTACACTAATATTTTTTTTTTTTTTTTTTTTTTTTTTTTTTGTCTAGGGCATCTCGTAGCTCACCTCTGAGGTGATGACTACTTAACCGGTCAATCCTGCGGCTGCCTTAAGCTACTAACTTAAAGCCTCCAGCCAGGGGCAAAAGTATTCTAAATTAAAACTAGGCGAACGCTCGCTAAGGGCACCCCCTGTGGGGTACGGACCTCGGCTTAGGGCGTCGCTGGGGGGAGGACAGCAAGTTGGGACAGGCTGGATCAAAGATGATTCATTATTATTAATCGGGGAATTTAAGACTACATTTCTCAGCAAAACGCGGGCTGGCGCTTCTGCGAGCAAGGGTCGGTGGGGAGTATTATTTACTCGGGCGGGTCGCGATCGCGGAGGACCTCGGCGGCGAGGTCGGAATGCGGGTCGGTGTCTGTGTTTCTTGTGCACTGTACTTGTGGCCCTATTGCTCTCCTGGAGGAGGGTTATGGGGTCGTCTGGGTCGGTAAGGATTTGCCTTGGGCGGCGGGTCTGACTGATTCTACTCGTGACATAATTGGCGGCCTCGACAACCAGAGGGTTGCGATGTTTGGCGGCGGACTCAAAGAAACGCTTGGAATTGCGTTTGAGAAATTGGTGGATTGTGGGGATCTTTAGGTCGAGATGGAGGATCTCGTTCCTAACGTACCAGGGGGCACCGGTGATTTTCCGGAGAAATCTATTTTGGAGCGTTTGCATCCTATGAATATGGCGGGGTTTTGCGTGTGCAAATACGGCTCCCGCATAGGTCATGATGGGACGAACGCACGCCGTGTACGTACGCAATTTGCACTTAAGTGACATTTTGCTACGTGCATTCAGGACAGAGTGGAGTCTACCGAGGACGAAAGCGGCTCGCGAGCGGACCTGCTTTATGTTCTCACTGAAGGTGAGATGCTGATCTAGGACGACACCTAGGTATTTGGCTCGCTTCTCCCAAGGGATAGGCTTGCCGAACATGGTGATGGGTCGGGGGGGTTTGAACCTTTTGCGCGGTTTCCTAAAGAGAATCGCTTGGCTTTTATCCGGGTTAACTTCGATCCTCCACTTTCTAAACCAGGTGCCGAGCATGTCGACTGAGGTCTGGAGAGTGTGGGCTATCGAGTCAGTGCTGGTTCCCTTGTAGTAAATGGCCGTATCGTCTGCGAACAGAGCCAACTGCGCCCTTTTACTCTTTGGGATATCGCTGGTGAAAAGCGTGAAGATTAGGGGGGAGAGCACAGAGCCTTGAGGGACTCCTGCGCGGATAGGACGAGGGGAGGATATCGCTCCTTCGATACGGTAGCGGAAGGTGCGGTTTGACAAAAAGTCCCGTAAGATGAGCACGAGACGATCCGGCACACCGAGTTTGTAGAGCTTATATAATAAGCCGTTGTGCCAGACTTTGTCGAACGCTTTCGCTATATCGAAGAATATTGCACCGGTTATCAAGCCGCGCTGGAAGCCAGCGCATATGCTTTCAATAATCCGGTGGGCCTGATGCACGCTAGAGTGCTGGGTTCGGAACCCAAACTGTTCGTTGGGGATGAGGCCCTTGGTTTCGGCAAAATCTCTGAGGCGCTTATAAATAAGCCTCTCATAGACTTTGCCGAGTACCTTGAGCAAACTGATGGGGCGGTAACTCGACGGCTCGGTCTTGGGCTTGCCGGGCTTCGGTATGCCGATGACCGTGGCTTCTTTCCATGCTTGGGGAAAGATGTTATTGCTTAGAGCACCATTGAAGATGGTGGCCAATAGCATTATCAGGTGGGCAGGGAATAGCTGGATCACCCTATTGGTGATTCCATCTGAGCCGGGGGCTTTGCGGGTTTTCAGACCTTTGATGATGTCATGCACTTCGTCTGGAGTGACGGGAGGCAGAGGACTATCAGGGTCTTCAACGGGAGGGAGAGAGGATCTACGTTCGACCTCGGCGTCGACCTCTAGGAGGTGAGCTTGGTCTACCGGTTGGGAGCTAGGGGAGCATTGAGCTTCTAGACTGTCTGCTAGGCATTCAGCCTTTTCTAAGTCCTCGAACGCGATGGTCTTGTCGGGACGGGTCAGGGGGGGCATGGAGGCCACTTGCTGGGACTTGAGTTTCCTCTGAAGTTCCCAGAATGCCAGGTGGGTGGGCTCTAGTTCGCTGAGCATCTTGTCCCAGCCCGTGTCACGCAGCTCCTGTATGCGTGTCTTTACAGTTCTCTGTAAATAGCGCATATGGGCTTTGTTAGCGGAGCAGGGGAAATTGCTGTAGGCACGAACGGCCGCGTTCTTCTCAGTCAGCAGCGCGCGTACATCGTCCGGCAGGCTCCAGCGAGGGTCGCCCGACGCTGAAACCTCCCTAGAGCAGTCGCTCAGGACTGATTGTACGTGCTCCGTGAGTGAGTCGATCGCGGCCGTCGTGTCCGCGATAGAGTCGAATTTGTCGGGGATGGCGTCCAATTGGGGGGACGTGTTGGATTTCAGCTGGGTGCTTACTTTCTTCCAGTCCGTTACCCTTTTGGTGAGAGCGGGTTGAGAGGGGTCGGGGAGACCTATGCGGGGGGCCATTTTTATGACTACTGGGCGGTGGTCAGAGTTAAGCTCTTGCACCGTTTCTATGGATTCTAACCTTAGAGCGACGTTCTTAAGGAGCGCCACGTCTATGACGTCGGGGTTATGATGGGTAACGTGGGGAAAGTGAGTTGGGGTCATCGGGGCGATGACGTCAAAATTGAGAGAATTAGAGAGGTCGAACAAGTGTCGCCCTCTGGTACAGGTTCTGGAACTATTCCAGGCGGGATGCTTGGCATTGAAATCGCCCGCTAAGATAGCAGAGTCATTCATGCCGAGTAGGATAGAGAGGTCGTCTGAGAGGAGTTGGAAGTTCTCCGAAGTATTGAGGGGTGGGATGTAGACCGATACTAGTGAGAGCGGCTGATGGCCGGTCATGCCTAAGCGGCAGATTGAGACTTCTAATCGTGAGAGGGGAGGAGGGTCTATTGGGATGCAATATAGATCCTTTTTATAGTAAATAAGGGTGCCGCCCAAGTGACATCGCGTCCTGTCATTGCGAACTATGCGATAGTTGGCAATTGACGGGTCGCGGTTGCATGGCTTGAGAAAAGACTCTTGGATAAGGAGGATGTCAATTTGATGGTCGCGAAGGAAAGTCGCGATCTCATCCCGTTGGCCTATAATGCCATTGGCGTTGAAAAAACCTAACTTGAGGGATCGGGGTTTGAACCTAGTATTGATGGTGTTATACATTATGGGTTCTAGTAGGGGTGCTGAGGGAGGTCAGGGCTTGCGTGATCTCGGGATACGCATTGTAGATGGCCTGCAACCTGAAGAGGTCGCCAGCGGCCTGAGCGGCCAGGATTTCCTGGGCCATTTGGATAGCGCGAGGGGAGAGGAAGGCTATAAAAGTCGAACTAATGATATTATAGGCCATGCTAGGGCCGACTGTGGGGGGGGCTGAGGTTGGGGGACGCGATGCTACTGGAGCAGGTGCGGGTTTGACGAGGGGCGCGGTGATGCGAATGCGGGGGTCCATGAGACGGGGGATGGTGGTGGTTTGGGGGGAGGTAGGGGCAATGGGTTGGGAGGGGGGTATGGGTTGAGAGGGGGGTATGGGTTGAGAGGAGGGTATGGGTTGAGAGGGGCCTATGGGTT
This sequence comes from Xanthia togata, assembly GCA_963853775.1. Classification (NCBI taxonomy): domain Eukaryota; kingdom Metazoa; phylum Arthropoda; class Insecta; order Lepidoptera; family Noctuidae; genus Xanthia; species Xanthia togata. The sequence continues at coordinate 1,267,029 of OY970797.1, read as the reverse complement.
GAGAGGGGGCCAGGGCTGAGAAAGCTTGCTGGTGGTGGAGGTAATTCCACGGACTTGGCCTCTGAGGGCTTAGTCGCTGGGGCATCTGAGCTGAGGGTACTTTAAACCCTGAAGGAGCTTCCCTTTGCTGACGAGCGTCGAAACGTTTGGTCAGCTTGGGGGACGTGGATTTGGGGGCTTTTGGGCAGCCGCGGTAATTAGCCGGGTGACCTACTTGCCCGCAGAGGACACAGCTGGGTGGGTCGGGGCATAAGGAGTGGTCCTTTGGCCGGGTGCACTCGGGAGTGCCGTGCTCGCCCAGGCACTTGACGCACCTGGGTTTTGCGTGGCAGTTCCTCTGTGAGTGGCCGTAAAGCTGGCACTGGTGGCATTGGCCAATAGCACCGCTTTTCCAGGGCTTCTCAATAGAGAAACCCACGAGGGAACAAAGGGACTTAAGTTGGAATATCGGGTGGTGACCCTCTACCGGGGAGCAAACAACGAGGATCATGTCGTATGCCTCACCGCGTTTGCCGCGGTGCATACGGTGGACCTCATCGACGGGGATCTTCTGCGACTGAAGGTCGGCTAGAATATCCGAAGGGGGGATTTCCTTCGGGATCCTTTTTATGACGACGCGGATCTGACGTTCTTCTGGGAGGGAGAAGGAGTGGTATGACACTCGTCTCTCTCTCAGTAGCGTTGTGAAAGCCCTATAGTCACGGGACGTAGGGACGGTAACTTTAATACCCTGCTGGGTGTTCCTGGCGCTGGTGTATGCGATCTTTTGATCGCAACACCACTTTGAAATGTCCGTCCATTTCCCCTTGTCCTGTACGAACACGGGTGGTGGCGGAGGGACCTTTTTTGGCCCAGAAGTAGGTGGGGTGGGGGCAACCTGCGCGGAGGTTGACGCTATCGGGCGGGGGGCACACTAATATTTTACTTTTTGTTTCTTTTTATCGCTTCTTTAACACTACCAGCGCATATAATCTTGAGTTTTTTGTTGTAATAAGTATATTACACGTTGAACACTGCTTTTTAGTTTGTAACACTTGATAAGTTAGTAGAATAGTTTATGGAAGATGAATAGGTACATTATATTGATGTTCACTGCTGTATTTAAGTTTTTATAACTCTTCCACATATACACAACACAGTTCAGTTTGATATAGTACTAATTTTATGTCAGTTTAAGTAGTTTTACTATTGTTAGACATTTAATAACACGGAGCGCACACTTGCCGTGGCGGTAGCGGTCGCGGTCGCGGTCGGTCTCCCTAACTACTAACTAATAGTAATTCTCACTTTATGCTTTCTGTAATTTTGTAGCAGCAAGAGTAAATAACATTATTTCTGGAAATAATTAATGAATGTGAAAAAAAACCCATACAGAACACAGGATTGAATCTTTTAATTACCTAGCTTTATAGCTGTACACTAAGATTACCAAAATTAACTTTAAAAAAATCAAAAACAGAAAGATTGAACGTTTGAATTAGGTAAATCATGTATTCACATTATGTCATCCCATATCAATAACGGCACAAAATTATCTATAAATTGGGCACTTTGCTCGCCTTCTATATTTACCCAATTAGGGAGGTGTGCCTTGCGACTGCGAAGTTTCCCGCACAAAGTTAGGCGTGCACATAGCGCTTTTGAGTTCATGTCCCCGCGCGCGGCGCTGAGTCATCGACGCGAGGCGAGGTGGCCAGTTAGACAGACTACTACGGGTTTGTGGTTATCCCACTGCAGGGTATGCTCATCATCATTACTAAACTGATTTACCCCGCAACATGAGGCAGAGGTACGTCCACATGCCCACATTTCACCAGCACGCGTAGTATGACCACCATAGAAACGTGTTTTGTCGACGGAAGAATAGACAAAATGACAGATTGTGATTGTGAATCTCGATGTGTAGATATGTTAAAATTCCAGTAAAATACTGATATACGAGTGCTATAGGCTCGTCTGCCTTTTTCCATTACCCATTCACAAATCAAGACCATCTAGCTGGGCTACTAATCGAAAAACTCAATAACAGTGGGTGACTCGGGAATTGAATCAGGAACCCACGCTCAAATGTGCTGCGACCAGTATTTATTCCAACGAGACGAACTTCTTTTTCCGACTTCAAGGCTCATGTATGTTACATTAATTTGAAAAGCTTCCGTTCACTACCATCCCACCGAATGGTAAGTGAAAATAACAGATCAACCGTAACTTTGAATACATTAGGTATCCCGACGCTTTCAAATAGCAACAATCGCGGCCTCTCATCGCTGGCCCCACCGCCTCACAGGCGCTCCTTCCCCAGAGGCAAGTTTTATTGCAAGTTGCAAGCAAGTCAACTGCGCTTTGCACATAGTGTAACGCATACGTCGCGGCTGTTGCCTGCGGTACTACTCATTAATACGGCGACTTTACATAAATAAACTCGATACACTCAACCGAACTGTTTGTAATAGTGTTTGAGAGTATTTTTAAAAGCTTTCAAGCATAGCGAAACTAAATTGTTAGAACAAACTTCCGCATGAAATTAATGTTTTAATTTGTAGAGGTATCTAAAGTCACGAGATAGAAAACGATTTCCTCCACAAGTATGGTTTATTATTGATAGTGTTACGAACACAGTATTTTCGAAACCATATTAAGTATTATGAAATAGGTCTTTTTTCAAAGTTCCAATTGTAATTTCATGAGAAAAACCTTTTAAATTTTGCGTAACTATTAGATATTTTTATTTTTTTAAACCGTGCCTCTCTAGTAAATTCTCTTGTACGAGTATCGTGGGTGCGTTTACAAACATTTAAACTCACATACATAACAGCCAGACACGGAATAACTACTTGTAGGTCATACAAATATATGCTTGTGAGTGTACATTAATATTATGTTAGATGAATTTATAATACTCTCTGTTATCACCGAGGTAAAGCGAAACCCTTGGGGAGCCTGTGTAGTGGCTGACGTGGATTATTTCAAAAATGAATCATCGCGTCGTAGCTTTAAAATTATTTCCTATTTGTTAGTTTAAGTTTTAATACAACTTCAAAGGTAACATTAACAAATTCTACGCATTATTTACTCGCAGCGTTTGCAATGTCATACTTCCCTTTGAAACAAACATTTACAAATATTTCTTACCCCAAAACGAGCCTTACTTATAATAAAATACCACACTGCTTAACACAATTACTTTCATACAATTCAAGTTCATGATTGTTCAAAGAAGTCCACTATAAAGTCACCTGTCCGAAGTACGTTTTAATAGTCAAAGAGCGGGCTCACTTTCCGCGACTCTCATTGTCGGCCACTGTGCGTTAATCTGTCCGTCTGTCCGTCCACCCTAACATGGGTACAAGCTCCCCAGGATACACTATGATACGCGTTTTTTGCGGCGGCAGTATTTCTTGGTTCGTCTCTATTTAGTTAAGCCCACGTTATTATTTACATTATATGTTTGGGAAGGGAAAGTGCCGGCTTACTTGAGGCGGGTTGGTTTAACTCATCAACAAGCTTTGTCTGAATGATAATTATGTTTTACTGTTACATGTTTGTGATATTTTATGTTGCTGTGTGCGTGGTTTAGTGATTCACTTTCTAATCCAGGGGGTAAATTTAATTCAATAAATCTTATTCACCTAATTCACATTGATAGGTGTAATTAAGAAAGGGCAGAATATTATGTTCAAATACAACATAAAAATCACGTTCAACGTTTAGTTCAAATAAATAAGTCATACCATATTTTATGCCACGAAAAACCCTTCATATTATATTTATAGTATTCTATATTAAACCATATCAAAGAATACAATATTGCTAGAAGATGTATCTCGTATAAAATATAGTTGGTCACAATATGCGAAGATTCCACAACCCTATTTTCGCGTGTCTGTTATTGCGTTATCTTCAAAACGATGAAAACGACTAGTATATAAGTATTTATGTAAAAACGGCCATTTTGACCGTCCGTTCGCCCCGACAACTCTGATTACGCAATTTCAGAAATTGTCTCACTATTTTCTTGGGTTACAAGCAGAACGAATTGTATAAAAGGAAATTGCATTTAAGTTTTTGCTTTATATAAGTTTGGAAGTTATTACTGTGTGGAATGCATTCATCACATTTACATGATGGTCTCGCAGATAGCTGGAGTTTGACTCGACTTTTTGTCACTATGTCGGGTTATGTAGATATAACACTAAGGGGCTTACATTAAATAATCTTGTAACTTGTAATTTAAGTAAGGAGTATTTAACACTATAATTGGCCTTAAAATAGTAAGAAAATAGCTTCCTATTCCTCGACAGTGAATGAAAATAAACAAAGCAAGCAGTTTTCATTTTTATATATTTTTTTCCTATTTTCTTTTTTTTTCAAACAGGTGTTTAACGAAGATGGCAATGTCTACTAGAAAGCCTTGCCCTTTGCTTGTAGACTACTTACTCATCATAATTATGAAGTACATATTTTACAATAATCCGTGAATAAAATAAAATCAAGTATAACCCTTTTTAAAAACAAGTTTTATTGTTTAATTAGGTACTTTTTAGTTCATTAAAAGCTTGTTTTTCAAAAGATTTTTACTGATTTTTTTTAAAATACTTTTTGGATTACAATTTGTTTAAATATCTTTTCTATCACCTTCTCTTGAAACGTACTTAAAAAGATAAATCCAACGATACCAATCGCGCATAATTACAAAAGTCATGGTGGTTGGTGAAGGCAACCAAGTTGCACTATCTAAGTCATGCTATACTTTAGAACGGGCTATCATAATTGAATGCGTATATAAAATTCAACCAGTCTTACCAAGGGGTATTCTATTATCCAGTTATTGGATTGTGGAGGTTAGATAAGCAGTCGCTCCGTGTAAAATACTGGTATTCAGCTGCATCTGGTTAGACTGGAAGCCGACCCAACATAGTTGGGAAAAGGCTAGTCAGATTGATTGCGTATATAAAATTTCGTGTCTGTACTTTAAACCGCTGAGTAGTTTCCTCGTCTGGAGCTAATCTTGGGTGCAGCAGTCAGATCATGGTAGATTTTAGGATAGACTATCATAATTAACAGTGTATATGTATAAAAAATCGGGTCTGTACTGTTGACCGCTGACGGGTTCTCTTTTCTGGAGCCAACCCTGGGTGCTGCAGCCAGACCATGTTGAACTTTAGAATGGGCTATCATAATTTAATGCATTTTGTCTCTATCCTGTAGACCGTTTAGGAGTTCCTTCGTCTAGATCCAAATCTGAGTGCAGTACCTAGATCATGATGAACTTTAACGGGCTATCATAATTGAATGCGTATATAACATTTTGTGTCTCTGCTGTTGACCGCTGAGAAGTTTCCTCTTCTGGAAACAATCCTGGGTGCAGCAGATAGTTCGACGTGAATGTTAGAACGGACTATCATAATTAAATGCGTATATAAAATGTATTGTTTGTAATGTCGACTATTGAGGAGTTCCCTCTTCTGGAACCAATCCTGGCTGAATCAGGGCATGCATCATAAAGAAATGCATTGTCTTCAAAACTGAACCAACATTTAAAATTTCAACAACGTAGGATAAGAGGAAGTGGTATTAATTCGGTTTGCAAGATTTGGCCAGTACATACTAACTCACGCGGCAAGTTAAATGAAAGCTTGTTAAAATAAGTTTTTGAAAGATTTGAAAAATCTCTACCTATAAGTATATGTCGGCGTCACATTGTAAACAACACGTGCATCGGGCTGCGCTGTAGCACTATGGCGCCGTAGCGCGCTACGACATTTTCCCACCTCCTCGCAGCTGGGCGGAGTTAGTGATCGCTACGTCGTAGCGCGCTACGTCGTTGCCCCACTTACAATACCACCGTATAAAAGAGTCCGCACGGCGGCGAAATGGCATTCTACCTTCAGGCGTTGCCCGGTGCACAGGTTGTATTGCTTTCAATTATTGTTACTCTGCCTCTCTGTACATTGTTACTATTTTGTGTAAACTAAGCTATTACTGGGTGTCATGGCTATTTGTGTCTTGAAACTGATTAAGTGTAGTTTCGTGTAAATTTAATTGATTAAATAATTTATAAGACAATCTAAATTCTTATTATTTAAAGAACCTCTTTTATTTTACAATATATCTGATCCTGTGCCTTCATCAGAAGTGGGATCAGACCCACTCCCACCTTTATCTGTGACTGCCAGTAATTTAATACAGGAACAAATGTAATTTTTTTTCGCCTAGTATGGAACCAATTATTAAAAAAAAAAAATGCACTTAGTATGACACCTAGCTACATGACACCCAGTACGCAGTCAAATGCTGGTTTATTTCGATCCTGATGCACCTGAAACTGACATGATCAACTGGTGTGCGTTAAAATCAAGCCAGATAATATTTCATGGGTTGTTGTTAAGGAAATGCTGGTCTTTAAATTTTCCAAATCCATGACAATGAAGGATCATTTTGATTTAATTATCAAAATTCAAATTGATAATAAAGTCGAGGAAGGAATGCGAATTTACCGGAAAATGTACTAACCGGTTTTGGCAAATCTATCCTGTCACAGTGCGATGACAAAATTTGGCCTAAACTCAATTCTGTCATTATAAACGATAAGAATCAACTCTTCCGCATACTGCGCAGCTTCTCATTGAAGAGAAGAATTGAAGAACCAGGTACGTCTGAATCGTACATGAAAATGCCCCGTCCGTCAACACCATTTCGGAGAAATTGCAATTCGATCGGTTCTAATAACGTTAATTGCTCACTCCAAATAAAATTCCCAATTATGGTACAAAACTGTCTTCTCGATGTTACGTATCATATCATGTCTTGCCTGACGAATTTCTCAATGAAAACGTATTATTAGGTCGCGTCATTTTGGGGCAAGGAATATCCGTTGCAGTTAGTAACGATGCCTTAACGTTTTCCAAAAATAAAATTTCAAATCTTAGCTCTAAATTGGAAATGCCTCTTGACATTAATTCGATTGACACAGATCTTACCGGTAAAGAAAAGGAACTTTTGATTGAAATAAATATTCCTCATATTTTATACAAAATTTTCCCATTACGCGTATTAATACCAAAGAGCTAAAATCGATCTCATAAATCCAAATAAAACTGTACATAGGTGACCTTACAGGCTATTTAGGAACACAAGACAACACAAGTTTACACCGAGTTAGGAATCGTTAATAACAAGGTTCAAGAATTACTAGATGTTTACATAATTCAAAAAATTCTTCGCCTTTCGCGAGTCCCATATTATTAATTAAAAAAGGGCCTGTAGCGATCGAATGTTTGTTGATTACCGGGAACTTAATAGCAATACTCGACCAGACAGCTATGCTTTACCACTAATTAGTGATCAAATCGATAAATTACATGGGGCCTGTTTCTTCTCTAATTTGGATATGGCCACTGGATTTCACTAATTTGCGTCCATAAGGAGTATAGAAAACTGCTTTTAAAAAAGATCCCTCCTCCAAGCACTGCTACTTAGATTCATCAATTTACAGGCCTGGCCACATATTTTTGACAATTAATTCCAAATTTCTCAAAATTGATGAAACCTTTGTATCCTCTAACCGCGGTCAAAAAGGTTACTATTAATTGGACCTGTGAACATAATTACGTACATCAGAAAATAGTAAAATATGTCATTTCTAACACAGTAAAAAAAAAAAAAATGACCCTTTACCCATCGAACTCCACTCTGCTGCAAAAAGTGAAGGATATGGGGCTATACTAAAAAAAATAAAAAAAATAGTCTACCTCATGTTGTCGCTTATTTTAGTCAAAAAACCACAAGTGCTGAAAGTCGTTATCATTCGTATGAATTGGAAACATTAGCCTTAGTTAAATGTGTGGACCATTTTCGATATTACCTGTATAGGCGTAAATTTACTGTTTTTACGGACTGTAACGCCTTAAAGGCCTCTCATTCCAAAAAGAACATTATACCTAGAGTACACAGGTGGTGGGCAATTTTGCAGTCGTATGACTTTGATATAATTTATAAAGAGGGAAAAAATATAGCACATGCAGTCTTTCTTTCACGTAATCATGCTGACACATCTTTTACTCATAAACCAGCTGAAATTGTAAATTTGGCTGAACTAGAGAGGTGTTGGTTATCTATCGAACAACGTGATTCTGCAATATCAGACATTATTTCCAAATTCCGTTCAAATTACTTTCCGCCTGAAATATCACACACATACGATATTAGACAGGGCATACTTTATCGTAAAATCTAACGTAATAAAACCACTAAATGGTTACCAATATTGCCATACTCTTTAACCTGATCAATGATTAATCATGGACACAGCGAAATAAAACACCATGGTTATGAAAAAAAACGCTCGATATAATTATAAGATCCTTATTGGTTCAAAAAAAATTTTAACTTTAAAAAAAAAAAAGTAGATTCGTGCGTCGTTTGTAAGGTTTCCAAAGGTCCGTCGGGTGCCCAGCAGGACCATCTATATCCAATCCCTAAATTGCCCATTCCATGGCATACAATTCATTTGGATTTAACTGGCAAACTCAACCGAAAAAGCGAGCGTAAGGAGTATTGTTCCGTGATTATTGATGGTTTTACAAAATTCATCTTGTTAGAGCATACCTTAACCCAAATGCATCTGATGCTATTAAATCACTTAAAAATGCAGTGAACAATTCAATTCAATTCAAAATATTTTATTTCACATAAACCTACATGGGCACTTATGAAACGTCAGAAGCTAGGTGCACGGTTCCAATTGGTCGTTTCCTATGGAGAAGAGCCGGCAAGAAACTCCACGGTTACTCTTTTAAAAATAATTGGTTTTTACAATATTTTCAACAGTGTTATTAGGTATGGGAGGACAGTGTAGGTCTTTCAACAGGTACCAGGTACTTAACAAAATAATTATGGTCAGCAAATCCACTAAGCCTACAGCGTTCTCACATTCACAAAATAGAAAATAATCTATATAAAAATAAATAAATTATTAAAAATAAAAAAGTATTAAAAACGAAATGACGTGATTGATATTACAATTCTGAATAATTATCATGATCACAAAAGCCACTAATAAAGATTTAAAGTTAAATTGTAGGTATATTATAATGTCAAATAATAGCGTGATTTAAATGTCAAGGAAGAATGTAAAAATAAAAATGTAAAAATATATATATATATATATATAAACATGGTAATTTGGGAGCAGTTAATAGACTTATACAATTTGTCGTTAATGAGCTACCAGGGAAGCCACATGTGCAGAAGGAATTATTGCCAAACTTCCTTGTCTTCAACGTAGTCTTTAATTTTATAATATGCATTCTTGATAAGAATGCGTTTAATGTGGGTTTTGAACTTCCCATCGCTAAGTTCTGTAACCGACTTAGGCAACTTGTTATAAAAGCGGATACTGTTTATAAGAAATGACTTGCTTGTTTTAGTTAATCTAAATTTGGGTATCAAAATTTCATGTCTACTACGTGTATTTATATTATGGAAATCGCTTCTTATTTTGAAAAGTCCTAAGTTTTTGCGAACATACAAAATACTTTCTAAGATATAAAGAGAAGGCAGAGTCAGTATATCTATTTCTTTGAATTTGTTTCGAAGGGATTCGCGAGGACCCATTTTATAGATAGCGCGGATTGCTCTCTTTTGTAAGATGAAAATTGAATCTACGTCAGCTGCCGATCCCCACAGCAGAATGGCATAAGACATAATACTGTGGAAATAAGCAAAGTATACTAACCTAGCTGTGGCTATATCAGTCAACTGCCTTATTTTTCTTACTGCATATGCAGCTGAACTTAATCTACCTGAAAGAGTTCTAATGTGGGCGCCCCATTGCAATTTTGAATCTAAAGTAATTCCCAAAAATATAGTTTCCGTTATTGCATCTAGTTGTTTGCCATCAAGTTTTAGATTTAGATCAACTTGAGGTACATTTGGTAATGAGAATCTAATACATTTAGTTTTGTTCGCATTCAGTAAAAGATTATTAGCTGCGAACCATTTCGAAAGAACAGCTAGACTATCGTTGACATGTAAAACATCTGTATCTTTTCTATCTATTTTAAAAATTAGAGAAGTATCGTCAGCAAATAGAATTATATCCGATAAGTTAGCCATCATATAAGGAAGGTCATTTATATAGACTAGAAATAAAAAAGGGCCAAGAATTGAACCTTGAGGCACGCCCATTTTAACTAGAGACCCCGAGGACGTCGCCCCATTAACGTTTACTTTTTGTTGCCTGTTTGATAGATAAGAAAGAACAAGGTCAGCAGCTTGTCCACGAATTCCGTAGTGGTGTAATTTACAGATCAGTGTAGTATGGTCAACGCAGTCAAACGCTTTTGAGAGGTCACAGAAAATGCCAATTGCATCCCGGGAATTCTCCCAGGATTCCAAAATGTGACTGATGAGTTTTACTCCAGCGTCAGTTGTCGACCTACCTTTCGTGAAACCAAACTGGTGACTATGTAAAATCCCATTTGAATTAAAATGTGACAGCATCTGGTTCAGCATGATTTTTTCATATATTTTACTCAATGCTGGTAACACAGATATAGGTCTATAATTAGAGGGATCACTCTTACTACCCGATTTGAAAATTGGTACTACTTTACTATGTTTCATTAAATCAGGAAACGTACCGCTATCTAAACATTGATTAAATATGCCTGTGGCAATTGTGTCAATGATATCTCCAAGAACCTTAACGGAAATGCCCCATAAGTCTTCAGTGTTTTTTATGTTAAGACTTTTGAATGCTTTTTCAATTGTGACAATAGAAATAGGCTTGAATTCAAAACTTGGAATGTCCTTACTGAAGTTTTCTTTTAGAAGAGATTCAGCTAGTATAGATGATGAGGAGAGAGATTTCGTAACTTCTATTGGGATGTTGGTAAAGAAATTTTCTAGTGTCTCAGCAACTTTTAACTTATCTGAAATGGTTTCATTATCAATTTTTAAAGACACTTCATTCTGTTCTCGCTGTTTCGTGTTTCCAGTTTCTTTGTTAATTATCTGCCACACAGCTTTTATTTTATTATTAGAAATACTAATTTTGTTACTTAATAATTTTGATTTAGCTTGGGCGCAGACTCTTTTAAATATCTTTGAATAGTTTCTTACATAATTATGGACAGCTTCATCAGAAGTCAATGATTTTTCGTTATACAAATTATATAAAATATCTCTGCTTTTTCTAATGCCAGCAGTGGCCCATTCGTTAAATTTTGGTTTAGTATTTATTGTTACTTTTCGTACAGGACATGCTTTATTGAATTCTTGGCATAATGTAGAAAATAATGTACCATAGTTTATATTGGGGTCTTGTGAATCAAAACTAGCTGTTGAAAGATTGTTATGAACATTATTATTAAACATTTTCAATTTATTTTTAGTAAGAGGTCTTATCTGAATAGTTTTATTTAAAAGTAACTTTTTATATGATTCAAAGGCTACAAGTTGACCTGTATGATCAGACCTGACGCCACTAATTAGGGACGAGTCTTTTATTTTACAATTAGTAAATACATTATCTATGCATGTAGCTGAGGTTGCAGTTATTCTAGTTGCTACATTAAATATACATTTTAAATTGAAGGATTTAAACAATGAGATGAGCTTACATTTTTCAGGTGAATTTACTAATAGATCAATATTTAGGTCACCACAAACAAAAACTATTTTATTATCTCTAAAAAGTTTAGTTAGTATATCTTCCATTATGATTAAAAATGATGACAAGTTTGAGGCTGGTGGTCTATAAACACATAAGAAAGTATGGCCTTCAATCTCTGCACATGCTACCTCACATAAGCGATCAACAGAGCAAGCAGTGATATCCCTCCTTTCCTTATATCTGAAATGACTATTGCATAATATCAAGGTACCACCCCCTAATGAAGACCTGTTGTACGCACTGGCAACTGAAAAATTATTTACATTAAACAACATCCTATCTGGTTTTAACCAGGTTTCACAAAAACACAAGATATCCATATGATATTTATCTATTAACATTTCCACGTCTAGGATTTTGCCAGAGAAGCGATTTAAATTCTGGTGATATAGTAAAATATTATTATTATGCTTCTCTTTTGTCGATTCTAAAAGTTTAAAGAATCTGTTACAGTATTATTAGAAGTACTAGATAATACTGTTTCGTCACTTAAGCTAATCTCAGTTAAAACATTAATAACTGCGTGTATATTGAAGGCTAATAAAGTAGCTAATACATGTTGGCTTTTCTTAGGTAAAAACATATGATCCTGAGTCAACACAAAATCTCTAACAAAATTGTTAGTATCAAAATACAATAAACGGTCACTATGACGACATGCCAAAATATGCATAAGATTATTTAAGCTAAAAATGTAATTGTTATCTTGCTCATATAACTTATCAGAATATGGCAATGCACATAATATTAATTTACCTAATTTTAATTTAAGTAGGGTGTCAATACCATTAACTATGTCCCTTTTAGTAATGCTCAGACTGTTTCCAATTAATAGCACTACAGTAGTCAAACTTGTCTGGCGCTCCTAAAAGAATAGTTCCATATCGTGGTAGGTCATACGACAATGCTGAATTTAAGAATTTTTGTAAAGATAATCATATCATATTATAGCCACTGGTTCCAGTAGGGCAAATGGTCAGGCCCAGCGTATGCTCACTATAGTTATATTCGGACAGCTCATGGCAAGATCATGTAGGCGACATCCAATTAACTCTCAATAGTACTCGTTGTAGAGTAACAGGGTTCTCGCCCTTGGAATTATTAATGTTTGGTATTAAGGGCAGTTCATTAAGGATATCAAGAGTATCTACTAATAATCCTAATGAAGATAGGTTAAACCTCGAAACCATTCGATCCGATGCTTCTGCTAGTATAAAAAGCTGGCTCAATATGACACAGGTCGATTTAACAAGGGTAAAGCTATAGTTAAAGCTTTTTCAGTAGGTGACTCTGTCTTTATTAAATGCGAAAAAAGACACCAAACGAAACTAGACCGTAAATACAAAGGCCCCTTTAAAATAACCGCTATTTTGGAAAATGATGGGTACGAATTAAAACACATTACTGGAAACAATAGAGTCTACAAATACTCTCACGAAAACTTGCGAGAAGTACCCCGTGGTCAGTCATTGTTTTTGGAAATCGCAGAAAATTTTGATGAGGATGACGTGTCGGCGGATAATAACAACAGAGGTTCTTGTTCACGAGACTAGGCAACATATTAACTTTGATGATATTCAGTCTACGAATAGTGATACTATCTCTGCCAATAATAATACCATATCTGCCAATAGTGATACCTCTGTCAATAGTGATACCATGTCTGCTAAAAATGACACTATATCTAGCAGTTCTCATAATAATGCTAATTGTAGGAACCCTGGTTTACGTACTGTTTCAGTAGAATCTATTGGTCCTGAATCAATTAACATTGTAACAGAAACACTTGTACATCAACCAAAGTATTGAGCTATTTGTTAATTAAGCTAAAGGAACGTTACTTGTTCGGCCTAGCTAGATCCGGTCCAGTTTAACTGAAGGCATACACCTGAAAGGCAAAACTATTGCCGGACCAGGGGACTGATCTTGTAGGGTCATAAGTTGACCGGACCAAGCCTTGTAGAGTCATAGCTGACTGGACCAAGTGGTTAAATATCTGGAGGGTCAGAAGTTGACCGGACCAAGCCTTGTAGAGTCATAGCTGACTGGACCAAGTGGTTAAATATCTGAAGGGTATAAGTAGACCGGACCAGAAACAATAGCAGGATGACTAAACGGTACTTAATCAGTTTTTCATGTTCTAGATGTGGCATTGTGGGCTAAGCATGCGAGGACGTCCGCACGTCAGCATGGCCGTGTCGGCGTCACATTGTAAACAACACGTGCATCGGGCTGCGCTGTAGCACTATGGCGCCGTAGCGCGCTACGACATTTTCCCACCTCCTCGCAGCTGGGCGGAGTTAGTGATCGCTACGTCGTAGCGCGCTACGTCGTTGCCCCACTTACAATACCACCGTATAAAAGAGTCCGCCCGGCGGCGAAATGGCATTCTACCTTCAGGCGTTGCCCGGTGCACAGGTTGTATTGCTTTCAATTATTGTTACTCTGCCTCTCTGTACATTGTTACTATTTTGTGTAAACTAAGCTATTACTGGGTGTCATGGCTATTTGTGTCTTGAAACTGATTAAGTGTAGTTTCGTGTAAATTTAATTGATTAAATAATTTATAAGAAAATCTAAATTCTTATTATTTAAAGAACCTCTTTTATTTTACAATATATCTGATCCTGTGCCTTCATATATATTTAACGATCTACGTTGTGATTCTATATTTGATCTATTAAGTCTCCGTTTACAGTGAAACCACGTCATGCGACAGTTTCAATCACCACAATTCACAAATCACATCATATAACACAGATCATCACGGTGTCCCATCCCTACAAGCCGTAACGGTACGTCACTAATCCAGCCGAGTGATATGTCGCAAGTTGTGGTAAGCGCCCAACTTCGGCCCTTCTCAATTGCTATAATCTCTTCACGATTGCCATTCATTTATTGTCTCGGGTTAGGGTGGTAGCTGAGTGATGAGAGGAAGCGGTTATGGAGAATTGTGTCTCATGGTTCCGCCTCGTTGTAAGTATTTATAAATTGACTATATAATTTGATCAACCATAAGTATCTAAGTTAAATTTAATATAGTTAAGTAAAAAAATGTACATCAGTAAATTATACGATCACATGTATAAATTTCTCATATTGTTTTTCTTACACTTTTGTCACTTTCTATCAACTGTCATGTGATTTCTATCTGATTCCTTCCTTTGGAGTCGTAATGAACTATAAAATCGTCTGGAAACACAACGTTGCATAACTATTATGATAACTTATAATCATAATCCATATCCGCTAAACTTAACGTACTACATAAGAAAACTTGGATCTGTCCAGTCCTAAACCCAATCGCCCCCGCTGTCGCTTGTCATAGTACCCTTACCTGAACGGGTCTCACATGGGAATAGTTGCGTTTCGCAGTTTAGATGGGTGAAGTATCCCTCAGCGAATATTAGAGGCGCGGCCCGCACTTATGTATCCGGCTATTGAGTGCGGGCCGTTTGCTTGATGAATCGTGGCTTGATTTTATTGTGGATGCAACTTCGTGAGGTGCCAACTTTGTGTTTTCTTGATGTCAATGAAGGTAAACGTTACCTACATTAAGTGTTTTAAATCTTTTTTCACAAAAGAAGTTTATCAAGAAAAACGGTTCTTGACAGTACCTACATTTAATCACGCGCTTTGCGAAAAAGTTTGGCGAGCCTTGGGTTTTGACCTTATTATGATAAAAAAAATATCTACTGATTTTGTTAAAAATATACAATGCTATAGTAAACTTATCAGCCTTTATTATTACGAACGTGAGAAAACAGGCAGTCACATTACATAGCTCGCAGCACACCCAGCCTTCAAATGAACTTATATAGAATAATCACAAGAGTGGCACACCTCAGTTAATAACTCCTTTGCTTCACACGCTCCTTGATTAATCATGTCTGTGACGAACTCGGGCTCTTCGGTAACTTCCTCGTTACGAACAGGAATAAAATAACCAACTAGTGTCGTTTCGAAATGAAAATTGTTCTTCAAGTTTGACAAATTGAAGGAGTGCTTGGATTATGTCTAAGTTTGATGAGTGGCTTTTAGATGTACTTTGAGTCCCTAACTAGTTATACCTTTCTAGTTTTAGATTTGTATTAAGCTGATTAACAAAATAATATATTTTTCTATTAGGCAGGTTTTTTCTCTCGGGTGTTGTGTGGTAAAGGAATAAAGTGAAATCTTATCAAACTAGGCTAATGATTGGCTAACCACTTACGAGTTCTAAATGCAGTTGAAAAACGTAGGAATAACCTTTCAACTGCCAGCCGCCGTATTTATATTTATATATACTTTATTGTACACCACACAAATACATAACAAAAAAAAAACATTAAAAAATATACAATGGGCGGCCATAACGCCGTACTACGGCAGGTTGTCAAATCATAGTCAACGGACACTTGCCGTACTTACCTCGGCAGCTCGATTACCTATGGTCGAACTTTATTCCGATTATCTATGAAACTAGACTGTTTGATTACAGTACAGTCTACGTTAAGGCTGGTTGATGGACAGATGCCTTATAACTTTGGATTGAAAGGCCCAACCCTTTAGAACATAGGAAGCCCTAAGTGCTTTCTGATGCGCAATGATATTGATTTTAAAGAACGACCGTTTTTGTGAATAAAACGGAACTGCCGTTTCATTCACAAAAATAGTCCCACACAACGAATGGTCCATCCATGCGAAATAAATGTAATCGCATGTTTTCCACCTATAACATAAATTTTACAAAGTAGCGGCTGATTGCATTAATTCATTATTTATCCAAGACTGCATGAACTCCACCTTCCTCCATCTAAGCTCAACATCACTTCTACGAAACAAACGAACAAAATTACCTGTAACTTCTTTGCAAGTGAATATAACTAATGAAGTACACATACATATGCGATATGATTACGTGCATTAAAACGCGCGCTCCGCTGAGAGACACACAGCCTCGCATTCAGCCAGCGATGTATGCAAAGCGAGCGATTTATGCCGCAGCCCATGTATGTGTAATGCGCTAGTTGAATACGAACACACTAGTAAACGGGCTGCGTTTACACCGTGCAGTAATTTGGCAGTGATTTAATCTACCAATGTCTTTGACAGTAAGGTAAAAGTACCAATACCCGTCGGGTTTTGAAATACACTGACTTTAAAGGACTGCTGTATGAAAAGTATTTCATTTAGAATAAAACTTTTTGCATAACTAAATAGGAAATGTATACATCATTCTAAGTAATTAGTTTGTTTCTATAACATTGAGTGATAGTAAATACTTATTAAAGCAAATACAAAAAAGGATGATTTGTACCGATAGTCGTCAGATTTGTACTATTATTCATCAAAAGGACCCAGTAGTTGTTCTTTTTTTAATGCAAATAAGAACTCTCAGGTCTTGAACATAAAGTTTAAGATAATTAGTACTCATTAAAACAAATTGTGATTGTCTTTCATATGAATGGCAAGTGTAAGAAACAAAAGGTAGTAGAAGACCAAATCTCAAGAAATTACTAAAGGTTAGCTGTTAGCAGAGCAAGTAGGCAATAAAAAACAGAAAAATAAATTAAAATATAATATATATTGCTGTTTCAGTCAGAATCAAAAATCAGTTTTTATTAGAATAAATTTTGACATGAAAACGTGTTTTCGCTCAGTGTACTTGGTGGTAAGTTAAATATTCTGAGCGACAAAAAAATGATTCATCAGATTTAAAATAACTAGGATATTATTATTTGGGTTTATTTTCAATTGCTAATAACTAGGATAATTTCAATTCTAGAATAATGGTTGACTATTCAAAAGATAGGTTATATTTGTACCAAGTTTGAGGCAGAACATAGTTAGCCTATAACGTCACATCGTGAGTGCAGGCGCATACACGTGTTATATAAATGTAATTATTGTGTCTAAAAATAAATAATATGATATATAAATGTAACTATACTTGTTATACCTATAAATGTAATTATAATCTATGGTTAATTTACTAAATGAATTTAATAACAAACTTATTTTTTATAAGTCACACTGATTTGACTCAACTGTTGTGTTATTGTCTCCAATATCTTGGTTGAATTATGTAGTAGGGTCACACTGATTTATTTGTTGTTCCTATATTTAAATACTAAATAATTAAGGTTGATGATTAACAAGTTCCATTAAATTATTTTGTTAAGAATATCTAAGAGATTAGTTTACGTATAAATTATATTTTTGTAAAGGCATTATTACAGTTTATAGTTTAAAAGTATTTGTTTTGTACTAATAGTTCAGTTCATTTTATCTGTGGCAATATTCATGTTAGATAGGGTAAGGGTAGACAACTGTCATTTGAAATGTTTTAAAAGGTCGTGTAACTTAATTCTTGTTCTCTCTTCTGTACGTGTCATTGGACTGGTAACAATATAAAAGCTTATGTTAACATCTAAGAACAGACCCTGAGTGGTGTCCATGTCCGTAATATTGAGTTGCTAAAAGCTAATATAAGGAAATAATGTTGCTTATCAGAAGTTCTACTTTTATTGTAAAATGGATTGAAATAAGGATCATCAGATCACTTCAGGTGAAAGATCGACTGACTACAATGTTCATGTAAGTTAAATTGTCATTATATCTTGATTATTGCTGATAACTATGATGTTCTGTATGTATTGAAATATTGCTAATATTGCTACATAAGTGTTAAATCGAATTAAGGAATATTCATATTCTATTTGTCATTGATAAAGTTGTTAGCTTTAAGAAATGGTCCAAGAGATTAATGTAATAACAAAACTAAATGCTAATGTAAAAATGTGTTGATAAAATACTTCAAAACAAGCTTCCGTGGAGTTTCTTATGCTTCTTCTCCACGAAGACCTAGATTTGGAACGGATAACTAGCTTTCTCATTAACAATACCTATTTATTGACAAGTCTAATTGAAATAAATGCCTAGTCTTGTCTCCATGTGCTTTCTTATAATCCTTTTCCCTACACACCATATTCATAGATATTAAAATACATAACATAACATAACATCACGCCTTGTTTCCCCGAGGTTTTGGGCAGAGGTGCACCTGTAGTAGGTACACCCACATATTAAAATACCTACATGATTAAATAATTAACTAATAGGTAACCTGAAAATCCTGACACTCAAAAGTTGATAGTTAAGTGGATATCAATGCCTCTAAATGTAGTATATCTAATAATCTTTTTCTCACACACGCGACCCTCTATTCTTCACTACGTGTCAGTTCCAATTCGTAAATCGTAATAACATGTTTAGCTAGAACCGTGAAAATGGTGCCACTGTAAAGAATCAAAAAAGCACTATCCAGAACCAACAGAAAAAAATTGGCCGAAAATGGGTTAAACATACATTTGAAGTTGACTGCAAAATAATTTCAGATGTTGTCTCGTATCAGCCGTAAATATTAATGGAAAAACATCACATACAGTGAAAAACTACTCTTCATAAGGAATGTAATGCGCCTAGTAAGTTCAGTGTCGAGTAAATACAATGGATACGGCAGTATCGGAAATCGTAAGATTTTTTTACAAAAGCCATTAACATAAAAAAGATGTCGTCTCATATCTCATATTTACAGCTCAGTTATACTTTCCTCGATAAGGATGGTTAGGTTAGAACGGAGAATACTTTTTACGAGCCGAGCGAGTGAAGCAAGCCCACTCTTGACACAAATGAGCAGAGCGCGCTTAATTACTCGATGAGCAAGCTGTTAAGATCAACAACCGAAGCGAGCCCATATTTGATACGAGTGAGCCAAGCAAATAACGACAGAGCTTTTTAAAGATGGCAGGGCTTCAATCCTGACAGCGCTAGCGAGTCTTTTTACTCCATCATCCAAGAAGGTCCAACGCCCGAGGCGTGGAGCTGAGGTACAGTGATTCTATTCTTCAAAAAAAGTGACAAAACCGTGCTGAAAAACGATAGAAACATCTCACTTCTGAGCCACTTATAAAAGCTGTTACCGAAAGTTGTCACGAACCGTCTCGCCAGGAGACTTGGCGAGTTCCAGCCATCAGAAAAAGTCACTTTTCGAAAAGTCTTTAGTACCGTAGACCAAATCCATACTGTTCGGCAGATTGTGCAGAAGACTGAAAAGTACAAGCAGCCGCTGTGTATGGCATTTGTGGACTACGAGAAAGCATTCAAATCCATCGAAATATGGGCAGTTCTGGTCTCTCTGCAACGATGTGAATTTCGCGGGTTGCAACTGTGGATTTACCTTAAGACGCTGGACTGGAATAGACAGGATATCAACTTAAACAGCAAGTACGATGACATCGTCATAATAGCAGAGACGCTGGAACAGTTAGACCAGATGCTGCACCGCCTAAATAGAACCTCTCGGCGGTTTGCCCTCGGCATGAATTTGGACAAGACGAAAGTCATGTATAATTCGCATGTCGTGCCGACTCCAAACCACATCAAAGAGTGGCTTCTCGAAGTTGAGAAGGAGTACGTCTACCTAGGGCAAGTCGTCCACTCGGTAGACAAAACTTTGAGAGAGAAGCCGACAGACGGATCCAGTTAGGTTGGGCAGCGTTTGTAAGACTTCATCAAGTCTTATCGTCGTGAATCCCGCAGTGCGTCCTGCCCGTTACGGTGCCGAAACGTGGACACTGAAAGTTGGGCTAGTTCACAAATTCAAGGTCGCTCAGCGTGCTATGTAGCGGGCTATGCTCTGAGTTTTTTTGAAGGATAAGATCAGAAATGGAGTTATCCCGAAAAGAACCGGAGATACCCACATAGCCTGCAGAGTAAGCAAGCTGAAGTGGCAGTGGCAGGGGGCCATGTTTGTCGATAGACCGATGGCCGTTGGAGCAGACGAGTCCTAGAATGGAGACCGCGTATTGGCAAGCGTAGTGTGGGACGCCCCCCAGCTAGATGGACCGACGATCTTATAAAGTTGGCTGGGATAGACTGGATGCGGAAGGCGGATGACAGGGTGTTGTGGCGCAGCCTGGGAGAGGTCTATGTCCAACAGTGAACTGCGTAAGGCTGAGTTGATTGAGCTGCGAGCTCTTGTCATGTGTAAGCAAATCGTTCGTAAGAAAATTGCAAGAACAGTATTGTGCTGAGCCTGCAAAGCCAGCCCAATGACGCCACGGCTGAGCAAAGCCCGCTTATTCAAGTATCGAGAGACCGAAGCGAAAACAGATTAAGAGAATCCCAGTTTTATCGTCAAATGTAGTCCAAATCAAATAATTGTTTATAGTAGAGAGTTAAAAACTCTGAAACGGTCCCGATAATAGTTATTATTCGTATTTTGTGGCCTAAAACATAAACAATATCTACAATATGACGGTTTTAAAGGGAACTATTAAGCGTGTCCCAATAATCGTCACAATACTAGTTAAAGTTAGTTCTGGGTCAAGTAGACATTTTTAAGTAGATACTAATAAATGTCGTGTATTCCCGTTCGTCCCATTACGGGGACGAAGTCAGTGGGAATTTACAAAAATAATATTAAATTTGTTCCCGATCGTCCCATTCATGGTTTTAGGGGGACGATTTACGGTTGTAAAATACGACCTGTAGAAGGAGCACAAACTGATACACCAAAGAAAATTTTCCAAGACTTGAAGCAGAGACGCTTCACTCGTTTTGCTCGCTCTCGGTCAAAAAATATAACTTCAAGGAGCGGCCATTTGGGCACGCCACTCTCTTTCTCACTCACTCTTTGAGGAGTGGCTGGAGAGGCGCCACGGCGTCCTCACCTTCCGCCTGACGCAGGTCCTCACCGGACACGGCTGTTTCGGGAGGTACCTGTTTCGGATAAGGCGGGAGGAAACGCCCGGGTATCATCACTGCGTGGATCGCCCGGAGGACACGGTGGAGCATACGGTGGGCTTGGGCAGAGCACCGCCGTGTCCTCGTGGAGGCGATCGGTGGCGGGGATCTCTCGCATCCAGCCCTGGCCCAGGCCATGGTACGGAGCGAGAGGGCATGGGAGGCCGTCACCTCCTTCTGCGAAGCAGTAATGCTCGCGAAGGAGGAGGCGGAGCGCGTGAGGCAGAGGCAAATTTCACGCCCTCACGCCCCTAGCCGCCGCAGGAAGAGACGCCCCGGGCGTCGGGAATCGATCGCGGATTCCCGGCCACCGTAGGCGCGGGCTTGCGGACGGTGAGAAATGGGTAGCTCGCCGTCCGGTAAGGACCAAGCCCGGGTCGACGGCGCGTTGTGTTCCACGCGCGCCTCAAAGAGTGTCAGCGAGTGAAGGGGTCCGATGAGACCATTGCCTGCCGGGGTTGCGGGAAAGTCCGAAAGGGATACCATGGCCCCCTGGCATTGCACAGGCAAGAGAAGGAACACGGGTGGGTTTTAGTCAGTAAGAGTCTGACACGCCCTGCCGCTCCACCCAGAGCGGAAGGAGTCATTTGATGATTTACCACCCAAAAAAAAAAAGTGGACGATTTAATCATAATTTCTAGTTTTATGGAGAATTTTATTTTGTTTTAATGTCTCAGTGTATGAGTATTTTGATACCTAGGTAGTAAAGTTGATTCTGTGATTTTAACTGTGATTTTTATTCCTTAATAAATGACTGATTTTTATTTTAAAATAATTAGTGGGACGATCGGGAAAAAAATAACGAATTCCCGTTCGTTCCACTACGGGGACGAAGTCAGTGGGACGAACGGGAATACACGATAAATGTCACATTCGATAAAAAATACTTTTATGGTAAAGGAGTTCTAAATTTCAAGTTATATTGTTAGTTAATTAACTTAACTAATTCATCAAACAATCAGACTTACCGTAGACCCCACTCAAGTTTCATAAAACAAATCACAAAACTACGTTGAGTTTCACATTTAGCAGCTAAACTTGCAAGAAAATAAAAAAAAATGTGGGACACACTCTTCAAGTCAAATATTTCAGACGCCATTACAGTTAAAAAACTGTGTTGTTATTTTAATTATGCAATATGTTACCAAAAATATGTTGCCATAAAAATCGGCTAGTTTAATGTTGAATAGAAAAAATATTGATGTTTTTAGATAATTTGACGATTTCTGGCTAACTCACGACTGCACCAGCGTTTACCCCATAGATATATAAAGAAGGTTTACCCTGTATTTGAACGGCCTGTTCAATATTAAACAGGTCCAATGGGTCCAATGGGTCATATATTTAGCTATATTTTACTTTTTGTTATGTTAATCTGGCAGTTTGAGTACTTTATGCGGCCTACCCAAATATCCTTTCTTTGGTATTGTTCGTCGATTCGTTGAGCTCTTTTTAAGTTCTGAGTTGAGCTACACGATTACTGACAAATGCGTGCACTGACTGGCCAGGTCCACTCAAATCTGTATGGTTCTTTCCTCAAAAGACCATTTCAGACACAAATCTACATGGTCCTCAAATTGAAATGCTCTGACCAAGATTATTTCCGGGTTATTATATACACATTGACATTAATGAATGTTATATATTCATTGACATGAATATTTACTTTAAAGTATTATATTATTTTAATTATTGTGAATGTGAAGACTATGCAGATATTCCCTTTTGTTTTGTTTTAATTTTTTTTGTTTGTTGTCAATTAGTTTTTATCATGGTCTGGCAGTTTGAGTAATTTATGTGGCCTACCCAAACGTCCTTTCTTTGGTATTGTTCGTCGAATCGTTGAGCTCCTTAAATTCTGAGTTGAGCTGCACGATAACTGACAAATGCGTGCACTGACTGGACAGGTCTTCTCAATCTGAATGGTTATTTCCTCAAAAGACCATTTCAGACATCAATCTACATCGTCTTCACATGATCTGACCAAGATTATGTCTGGACTTTAAAAGAGACTGTGACCTCTGAGTTTGTTTCGGCCTTTCTTCTCAGAGTAGTCAGATAGGAAACGCCGACCTCATCTAGTTTTTAAAATATGATTGACGTGTAAAAGTGTTTGTACAAACCTACTTGCAGAAATAAATCATTTATCATTTATCATTTATTTATCATTTATCATTTAATGCGGAGATGCTAACTAAGTAATATAAATTAAGTGCTACTTCAAAATTACTTACGTAGGTAGTTCGAATCTTCTTTCTAACCTTCTTCCAACTATACAGAGAGCTCCTCCTTAATTTGTACCTGCTTGATAATACAAGCGTTGCTTGGTCACCACGTTAGTAGGTATTTCTTAGGCCTTTTCGAAAAATAATTTGAAGACAACTATTAATTACAAGTAGTTAATAATCAACATGTGACGACATGGTTGGCGCAGTGGTTAAGCGATTGACTGCTGCGCTGTGTGTTGCGGGTTCGATTCCCGCACAGAAAAAATATTTGTATGACCTACAATTAGTTGTTCCGGGTCTGGCTGTTTGTGTATGTGAGTTTAAATGTTTGTAAACGCACCCACGATAAAGGAGATATTCCAAGTGTGGGGCAACGTTTAAAAAAAAAAAAAAAACTTAATCTTTTTGGTTTCCACACTTAAAACAAGCAATAAATTCTTTATCCGACTGAAATGTACTATAAACCTTACTCTTGAAGAAGAAGGTATTTATTAGCTGCAATTCAATCAGATGTAGGTAAGCTTTCAGCATTATTTAATACACTTTGCTTGTTTTCATTTTGAAACAGTAAATTATTGTATGTAGTTAAGGTCTACTACATATCTATCAAAAACAGCTGTTCAAGCATACATATAGCTAAGTTCTAAACAAATAAATAAAAAATAGTTTAATAAAGCAAGCTTCGAAATAATCTATCCGGCCATGTTACAGCGCGGTGTGCCAGGAGCCGGCGGCGGCGCATCAAGTGTATTCAGTGAACTAATTACGTCGGCTGCTCGGTTTGTCAATCATGCAACTGCGCCTCTTGCGCCGACTAATTATTTAACTTCGTTTCCGCCTCGCCACTTATTATCTTCTGGTATTAGTCTGATTGCAATGTTTCCAGGTTAAGCTACTTTTACTGATTTAGTTCAGTGTGCCAGCTTGTCTTAAATTGGGTTGTTGCATATTTAATTTTATGTATTTATGTTTTTTATTCATTTCATAGAAGGCTGAACGGCCGATGAACGGCTGAATGGAAACTATCATAATAAAGAATAATGGGGATTGTGGTTAAAGATTTTTATTACACAAAAAAATACATAACGAGAAACATAATTAAGCAACTTATAATAAAATAGTGATATTAGCGAGCAGAGATTTACAGTATTAGGCAACAAACATACACACTCACTTCAAAAAAAAAAAATTAATGTAATAAAACTTAACATGCTCAATTATAACAAAATATATATTAAACAAGACATTGAAGGTAGCAGAGCAGTCAAAGATTCTTAAGAAACAAAAATCGACGTGGGTAGAATGAGAATGGTGAATCGATGACTATAATTACCTTTACTCAAGTGTAAGGATGCGTTTCCACTGAAGCGGAGACGAATGGTGATGAGCGGTGACATGCAGGAATCGTCTAATCACAATGGTTGAAATCCTCATCGCACCTCTTTGACTCGTCTCCGTTTCAGTGGAAACGCACCCTAAATAAGAATGATTCTTTAGTCACCAATGAAAAAAGGGCAATATCTATTTTTTATCATGAACCACTCTTGGTTTTAAGAAACAAGAAAAAATGTAAACGATAAAAAAGAGAAGTAAGTAATTAAGGTTTTAAATTCATCTCAACAACTTTAAATAGCTCTTTAAATTACCTGATAAACTAACTGAAAGCGTTTAACCTACATTGAAGATGATACGTTTAGCAAAGACGCGTTTAAACTTTGTAATGATGTACAAAGTAGCGATAGGTTGCTAACTACAGTTTTGAACGAGAAAACACACACTAAATACACTTTACATCTACTCAACTTACCTCGCGAAAATTGCGTGTTTACTTTAAAAACTAAATAATGATAAAACAAAAGTAAACTGAATATGTATTTTTTTTTTCTGTAAATAAATCATACAGTCGAAAATATTAACGCATTGATTAACACGTTAGTATAATAATTGTACTTTGCCGCACAGTGTGCAATACACACGAACAACGGGGACACAAACAGAAAAATCTAATTTGTGTTACAACGACATTTTTATCATTGTTCCTAAACCAGTCTATCCTCTCGTGGGAAGAGGCGTGGAGATTTGTTTGCTTACGAATTTCAAAACTGAATTACAGATCATTTGGGGGAATAAAGGCGCAGCTGTCACTTGGGTTCGGTGTAGGCCGCAGTAATCCCGACGGGCGGCGCCTCAGCCGCGCAAACAGAAATATAATTTGTCGCTCACATTGTCATGTTAGAATAATTGTAATGCAATCCGGCGGCTTGTGTTGTGTGTGGGGCACCTATTGTAACACGATAACAGAGGATTTTTATAAATTATGAGTGTAAGTACGCAATAAAAATAAAAAAAAGATTTTATCATAGTAGTGCAGACATTGTATTGCCTTTAATAGGTACGTCTACACATTAAACGCTTTGTTAGTTAAACATCGGCATTTCTGTTGTGTATAGGTAACAATAATTCAAAGTTTAAATATTTATACGGTTCAGCGTGTTCATTGTTAGGTACCCAGAGATCGCTCGAAACATTTTATATCGTTAACGAAATTTCGAAAGCTTAATCCACTTTGTTATCACGCAAACATTGCCGCGTAACTCGAATTACAATTAAGTATTCATACCGCGGCGTGTGCCAAATGTTACTTACACCTGCTTTTATAAGCTTTCCTCCCCCCAAATTCGCTGGCTCCACTCACAAGGCAATCCTACACTCCATGTAACTACAGGTACACAAACACAACTTACCAAAACGTTTGACTGAATTTAAAGTTGCTCGGCCAATTTTAAAACTTATTTATAAGACCATTTTTTTTAGTTGCAAAATATTTCTCAGGGGAAATTACAAATACTAGTTACTGTAGGTAATCAAATTAGAAATACATCTCGAAATTACTCCAGAAAAAGTTTGTGTTTTACTTTTGAATATTAGTGAGTATGACAGGGTTCTTAAACATTTACCGCCAAAAAGAATAAATTAAAATTGTTTGATAAATTACATCATTAAGTATATCAATATTATTACTTATTTCGATTAAAAAGCAGGTTATAAAAAAATATGGCATAGTGAAGGTACAAAATATTTCGATGTTCTACAAATAATTATTATGCGTAGGCGGTAGATGTAGGTAGGTACAACAAGATATATTAAGTTTAAACCGCCACTTATCTAATTACACGGTATCACTCGTCGTCAAGGTGATACCTCGTCCCGCCACACACCACGCTGGTCGCTCAGCTCCTAACACCTAATATTAATTTCCCAGCGGAGGTATAAATTTTGTCGTGAGATCGAGACGCGACACACTGGGCGGTCGCCGGTCAACTTTCGTTCGCACCTCGCGCGCTAGTTTGTTTCAGTGGCTTTGTGCCGACTTTAATGGACAATATTTTTTACTAGTGGTTGAATTGAGGAGTTGTTTAGTACGGTGTAAAATGAAGGGGCACTTTAAGTTACAAAGTGGTTTGTTTAATTATGCTGAAATAAATGGTGATTGTATAAGAAAGAGGATATGAGTAAATCCAGGTTTGTTAATCTTAAATGGAGCTTGTACATAATAGGATCAATTTTTGTAACAAGTACACTGTACGTACGGTGACAATACAATCAAATACGGATCTCAAACCCATTTCTCACCCAGAATTCCATATCGACGTAGTCATTGTAACAAAGCTGGCGCGCCGGGGCTCGAGCATACAATATTCCTAGATCAATGTGTCACGCACGTGACCAGCGGAACAAATTCCTCTATTATTTCCCGCTATTTTTTCTCAGTTACGTGTGTAATCTTCAAGTGTTGATTGTCTTCAGTCTTCAGACAACTCTACACCCTCACAAAATTGAGTTATAGCTCTTTGAATATACAACTTTTTTATTCTTATAATTTTATTAGTCCCAAATGTCTCGTAGCAACTTGCTTTTTGTTCTTTGTATACGTTTCCCGTATACAGCCAGTTTTAAAGAGGGATCCGTCTCGGTTGTAAAATATTTTTTCTTAAAGTTTGCTTAAATACCGACAGAATATTGCAAAATTCTAGAAGCGTGAAAAATGATTCTGCGCGATGGAAGTTTTAACTTTATTTCTTGTTTCATAACGGTGCGTTTTTTGAAGAGTGAAATAAAAGGTTAATTATTAATTATTTTTAGACGCTCATTATACTGAGCAGGAAACAAATTGGAGGCAATAACTTCACGCGCTGCTGATAGACCCTATTTTCTCGGAGCATTTTGATACAAAGGAAAAATTTCATAAGGCGTCACCTATCCCGAACGTCGTGCTCCGTCCAACCCTTTCGGGAGTAGCTTCTCGTAAATATTCAAGGTTACATTCGTGCTCACAATTTTTTCTGAATTTACTTGTCCCTAAAACACTGGGGCCGCGTTACGGGCGAGCTCGCGCACGTAAGCGATGTATCTTAAATATACATACGTGTGTGTACTATGTGGAGGGAATATCAAGGAAAACATGTTTGTTTTGAGTTTTCTTTGAGTCTCTTTTACGGTTATATGTTTGCCAATTAAAAACACTGGGTGAGTATCAATGTTTTCCTTCTATCAATCTTGGAAATTGAGTAAATTGACGGATCAATCACATTTTCATATGATAAATGCCAATACTATAAGAAGCAGGACAGACAGCCGTTGAATTGCCACTTCAGAAACGCGTATGTACCACATTTTCCTGCGATAGTCTTAATTTAAGTGATACTTAATCACCCAACTAATAAGGATCTGAATTTACCATTACTCTGCCTAACCAAGCTTTGTACTACGTCAACTGAAAATGTTCATAAAGGCCATTCATCATATCAATTAGTAATAGCTTTTGCCCGCGGCTTCCGAGATAAAAATAATTATATGTGTTAATTAATTCAGATTATAAACTATCTGTGTGCAAAATTTCATCCGAATCCGTTTATTATCCGTTTATATTAATGTATAATAATAATTAGGGTTGTATTTATAACATATCAACAGTATAATATCAAGTGGACGATAAAAGCTTCTGTGTTATTTATTAGTTTTGTAATTTTACTATATTAGTATTAATGACCGGCAGCAGTTAGGGTCAGTTCACACCGAGACGTGACGCAACGCGACGATGATTGAAGAGGCCAGTGGTTTCGCGCTACGCAGCGCCGCAAAACACAGCACGACGACGTCGCGAGGCGCATCGTGAAGTCGCTGGCAGCTTCACGCCTCGCTGCTTCGTCAAGAGTCGCGCTACAACGCGAGGCATTTTCGAATTATCTCAATTAAATGTGTATTCAAATCCGGTGATAGTAAAGAACCCAACAATTATAGGCCTGTGTCAATTCTACTAGTTCTAAGTAAGGTGTGAAAAGTTGATGCTCATGAAGTCATTTATTCAAACTAGCACTTTTCGAACGTCAAAATTACATAAGACAGTCCCCAAAAACGCCCACCCTTCACCACTTCCTAGTACTTTAGCTGGGAAGAAGAAGTGGTGCAACAAACTCCCTAGCAGCACAGCTGTCTGTTTAGTTAGAAAAAAAATGATTCTATTTAATGGTATGCAAGATAATTTACATTACGCAACACAAAAAATAATTTAAATTATACATTAATAGCCATATGACAGCTAGCACACAGTCAAACACTAATATACTAACCAAGGTCGCTAGCTAACCACATAATTATTACAATACAACTCATAAAAAAACATTGTAATGAGTAGATTATGTCAACAATAAATAAAAATAAAATAAAAATAAATTGACATAAAAGTAAAATTTATAAACAATTATATATACTCATATAGCCTGTCAGTAGGTAAGCTAATTCTGGAGAAAGAACAGTTAAACAATGTCTTGAGTTAATCACAGAGACCAACTATTCTTATCATTTAAGTAGTCGTTGATAGAATAGTATGCTTTTGATCAAAGGTTGGATTTTACTTTAGTTTTAAACACATTAAAAAGAAAATCTAGCAAAGAAGAGGGTAGCTTGTTATAAAAGGTTATACCAAGCCCAACAAATGAGTTATAAGCCTTATGAAGCCGGTGAAAGGGAGCACGTAGTTTATCCTTATGTCTAGTGTTAACATTGTGAATATCACTGTTTTTAGTGTATAAGTCACTTTAATAAAAAATCCATCTTTCGTGAACAACAGTACGGTTTCACCAAAGGGCGTTGTACCACTGACGCCGGTGTCACCCTAATAAAGAAAAAAATTTGTGCCTGGGAACAAGCACAAGATGCCATCGATGCCATTGAAATCTTTTGCGACCTCTCGAAGACGTTCGATTGCGAAGACCATGAGACACTTCTGCTGAAACTGGAGCACTATGGGATTAGAAATACAGCTGTTGATTTACTAAGATCATACTTGAAAGATAGAAAGGTTAAAGTTCAAGTAAACGGCCTAAACTCATTAGGGTCTGAAATGGCAATGGGCGTTCCTTAAGCTTCGATGTTGGGTCCATTCCTCTTTTTAGTTTTCAGTAATGATTTACCCCAATTATGTACTTCATCATCATTGATCTGAAAAATCAACCGACGGTCACAAAATTTTGGCAACGTGAATAGCTCTATTTTTCAAGCCCCAGATTGTTTTACGGTAAATAATTTAGTACTAAAAAAAAAAACAAATGCATTAGTTAACCTAATGTCAGAACTGCATTAGACAACTTAATGTTTTACTTAATGTTAGAAGTAGCAAATGTGACATAATATTGAATGGATAAAAACCGGAATTTATTAATCAAAAGATTTTCCTGGGAATCACGTACGACGAGAAATTACAATGGAGACCTCACATAACATCTCTTGCGAGGCGGCTAAGTTCGGCCGCTTATGCTGTTAGAAAGATAAGACAGTTAACAGACGTAGAAACCGCGCGTTTGGTCTATTTTAGCTACTTCCACAGCAATTATGTAGTATGGCATTTTACTGTGGGATTGGAATACTGACATTGAAGCTTCTTTATTTTACAAAAGAGAACTGTCAGAGCCATTTATAATTGACTTCGCCGTGAATCTCTCAGGAAACTATTTAAAAGGATTAATATTATTGACGGTACATTGATTTATGAAAATATTATGTATATAAAAAAAAATTGACATCTTTTTAATAAAATAAGTGATAGACATAATTTTAATACTACTAATTTAAATAAAGATAAAAATATATCAACCACTTTTCAGATTATCTAAAGTATATACATCTTTTAAGGGTAGGTAAGTGTCAAATGGTATGGCCTTGTGATATAATGCAATGAAATGAAAGAAAATTTAAAACTCATACATTATAAGTAAACTTTGTAAACAAGCATATTACAAATTAGAGGATTATATCCAAAATAAGAATGCTCGTAAAACATGCTGGTCCTGCTCCATAGGATAATCTAGAATCTAAACAAAATCAAACTGGTTGCTAATTTAATTGTATAATTTACATTATAATTATTTGAATTTTTATTATGTTGATTTTACATTCATTGATTACTTCCTCACACAATGACTTATTAATTGTAAAATTTTAGGAATATTGTCTACTTTTACAATGTTTGTAAATATTTGAGCTTAATTTTTCTGTTGTTGCTTCATTTTTAATTCTTTTTACCTTTGTGGTATAGTAGTTTTATTCTAGGTGCATCGTATTCACATATAATTATACAAATTATGTACATAAACAAAATATCATACAAAATTTTAAAAGAGTAACGGTGGAGTTTCCTTCCCCTTCTTCTCCATGCTAAAACTATCTTTGGAAGTGGCGACTAGAATCTTTTTTTTTTTTTAATTTTGACATTGAAAGGTGCCTTATAAGGGCCTATATGAAATTAATTATTTGACTTTGACTATACCTTTATGAGTAGTAAATAAAGTTATACTCGTATTTTATATCACTATCTTAAAAAGTGCGCGCAGCTTCACTTCGCGTCACGTCTCGGTGTGAACCACGGATATTGAGGGATATGCCTTGGAGGCGTGGCACGGGGCGGCTCGATATTGCTAAATTGGGCTTAAGTTGGAACGGCGGCTGTACGCTTCATTCAGTCGCTTTGCAATTGCATACAGTGTACTATTGATGGGTAAAAAAACCAAAATGCCGAGTTGCGTAGTAAGAATTGGTAAAAAGAGGTCTAGTACCATCAACCTGAAGACAAATTTAATGGCGTGTCCTACCACCGGTAAGTAAACATTTAAGTCACTGTTTAACATTTTAAATCAATTTTTAAATAATTTACTAACTAACGTCCAGAGCGACACGAACTAGCCCGAATCTTCCCGAACGGAACGAACGTTTTGGATTTAGAGAGGTGTCGTGCGGCTGATTTTATCGACATGCGTATTATTGCAGTCAAATATTTTTTTACAGAACTCAATGGATATTCTTGTATTACATGTATAGTATAAGAGTTAAATTAGTTATTAATTTAATGTTGTTTGAAGCAAATAAAGACATTGTTATTTCAATACAGTTACTCGTGCATAGCATAATATTTAACAGAGAGCTTTCCCTATAACCGGTAATACAATATTTAAAAAAAATATTCTCATTTTATTTTAGTAAAAATAACCCACATTTCCGGATAGTTATATAAAAACAAAATAAATTATATAAAGAAAATTAAACGAAGTTATAATAATACAATAATGTGCTAAAATTAAATATCGATAAAAATTATCGACTATCGCTTTCGACTCCCTAATTGCATGCGTGTGCATTGAATGTTCGCAAATTGCAAGTGTTTACAAGTGAATGCCCCGCTCATTCTATGTATGTGTGCTATTAGAAATTGATTTAGTGTAGCTGCTTTCTTCTTAGTGTGCGTGTTCAAATTTTAAGTGTGTGTCGTAAGTACACTATTTGTTAATGTTGTAATTATTTTGGTGGGAGATAAGCGGTCGCACTAGGATTCCTTACTATTCCGCAATGATGGCATATCTCTGGATATCTATGGTGTGAACTGACCCTTGCTGTAGCTAACCCGAATAATAGGCACTATTATAAAAGGAAAAGAATAAATATTATTAATTGGAAAAGTCAATTTATATGGTTTGCTTATTAGATAACTTAACTAGTAATAATCCGATTGATGTGGAACCTTCAATAAATCTTTTAAGTACTTATACTTGTTTTCCTTCTTATTTTAAGATATATTTAAAAAATAATATTTTAGACTGTTGTTTTCGTAAAAGTGGTCGCTTATCTCAATTTACTTAATTGAATAGAGCGTTGTGTATCGAAAATTACTTAAAATGTATTTCAAAACATAGTCCTAATAAATTCTGTCCAACAACTAGAACTCAATAAACACACAACCACCTTGAAATGAACTGCAATCTGAACTGCAATTAAGAGAAATAACAAGCCGCTCTCAGTCACACCTCGTGGCCCCAATCTAGATAAGTTTGTAATATTATCATTGTTTTCTCCCGGCCCGCCCCCGCCCTGACCCCGCCCCGCTCCGCTTCGGTCCCCGGTGACGTCCTCGGGGGCGCCTCATTTGAATACAGCCTGTTTATTGTACCACACTTTTTCTTCCATTCGCGCCGAATTATCGAATAATATTTTTCTCAAAGGTTGAGCGTATTATCGTGGGATTCCGTGTGAGCACTCCCTGTCAGCTGAAGATTATTTGATTTAGCGTCGTCTCCAACATTGATGGCGCGAAAATTCGGTTTTATTCAGTGTGTTAAGCAATTACATATCTTATCTGCTGTGTTTTTTCGTAAATATAATATTGTACGTGTCTGTGAGTTTTGCACACGTTACCGCTTGTTTATTGTTTCGAGTACCTAATTTGTGTCATGTTTCTCGCACTAATATGTATCTGCCTTTTTTCAATAAGGAATCGACGCATCATTTGATTTGATTTCATAGCATACTGACAACACTTCGACATAGCCTACTGACAACACTTTGACATAGCCTACTGACAACACTATTGTTTATGTGTTAACGCGATTAATCTGTCGCGCGCGCAATTAGCAGACACAATAGAATTTTATTGTTATCTGTCTCCAATATGAGACACCAGTATTATAAAGGTTAAATAAATTACTTATTCAGATAAACTTGTGGCTAAGTAATAACAGCCACATCGGTGGATCCATCAGGTCAAGTTACGCTTGCCGGGGTTGGTCCATGGATGGGTGACCATTTTTACATACCGAGACTCCTCCGTGCCTCGGAAACACTTTCAGTAGTTGGTCCCGGCTGTCATTCGTGGATTTTTGACAGTCGGTACGGGTCGCCAGAAGCCCGACAGTCTGATAACCAGCCTAACCAAGGGGACTATCATATTACTCAATTACTAGGTTGTGGAGCACAATAGGGCAGTCGCTCCATGTAAAATACTAGTTAAGTTGGGAAAAGGCTAGGCAGATTGATTCCGATAAACTTCACCATGTACTCCTTGCTAACAAGTTTAACAGATAATCCATGGAAATCCCTTCAACTAATTTGTGGGTTAATCCCCGTAAAGTTAACCCAACGATTATTGGTGGATGTCACAGTGTGTAGCAGTAGTGGAGGCTATGCTGCCGCGGACGAGAAATATGACCGCTCGGCTCTCAGCTGTATAAGTACGGGGCGGTAACACTATGTTTAGAGCAGGAATAGACTGCTAGAAAGAGCTAGGCATGGAAAATGGAAGGAAATTACAATTATTACAAAAAAATGACGTTCATTAAATTATTTGTTCAAATCAAATCAAACAATTTATTTGCATAATACCTACATGATAAAAAGGTGTTACAGGTAAAAAAGGTTCATTGTATTATAACCTAATGAGGTGTGTAAATTAATATAAATGTGGTACTAATCGCAACATTAATTACACAGAACACATTATAATTGAGTTACTTAAAAAAATAGAAATGTCAAAAAAAAAAAATACACAAGTCAAATCAAAATTTAAATAATCATTATATTGTAATCATTTCAGATAAAATGACTCATCTTTCATTTAAATAATAATTAATTGAATACTTAGTAACATTTTGCAACTAGGAATTCGTGCAAACCTAATTTGAATTGGCCCTTTTTGTGTAGGTCTGTGATACTTTTTGGCAACTTTGTTCTTTGTTGCATTTTAAGATGATGGTTTTAGAGATTATTAATAGGTACGGAGTTTTTAAGAAATTATGAGACAGACATTAAGACGGTTGTTGCATCCCCTTTCAATATTTACTAACCAATCAGTATACAAACAATATATTATATAAAATTATCGAGTAGCCTACCTTTTGAAGGGACCTAACCGCATGTACTGGCTTATTAACATGTATTTTGGTTAAAAAAACGGAGGACCGCACCAAGTTCACAGTTTAATTTACGGACAGATGAATGTAAACTGTGTATTATATGAACTGGTTTTGTAAACTTTGGCGAGCAGTTCAGAGTTGATAGCTCCCTTGTTTTTGTTCCACGAAATAATGTATGGTCACTCTAATATTCTGCGAATTCCGCATAACTTCTATTATTGATACGTGAATGATAGGATAACAAGATGAATACTAGCTTGTGCCGCTCTAGTCTTACTCTTTGTGGAAAAGTCTCATATATTAAGTACCAAAATAATAGAGGTAGATTTCGATGATGATACAGATGGAGGTAGCATTGAAGCTAACTTAACGATGACTTAGCCAAACCTTCTAATAAATGAAGAACAATTTAAATAATAATAATGACAATTATGATAATGGGTGAAGATCAAGATATTAACATCATTTATAGCTTCCCAAGCTTATGTTGCACCAATTCACAACTGTCATGGGTACATAATACGGCCTTAGCACAATGGTAGCAACACCAAGCCACTAACCCGGCCGCAGCATCCCCGGCGGCGTTCATATCGCTCCATTAACGCACTATGAGCGGTGTGAGCAGTCACCGACGCTCACATTCAGTTTAACATCACTTACTACAGTTAGTCCTGCTCAATTTATAACCTGTGTCATCTGTATTGTGAGTTGATGGTTTAAGTGCTTGAAGAAGGGAAAATTCTACAAACAGCGATTGTAGAATTAGATGCTTCTCAACTAGCAAAAAGTGGTTTTTAAACTATCCTAGAACCATCATTTATCGAGGACTATATGAGACTTATATCCGCATAGTCTCGAAACGGGGCCCACTTTATAAGTCTACTTTTACTTATAACGTATTTGTCGGCGTCACATTGTAAACAACAAGTGCATCGGGCTACGCTGTAGCACTATGGCGCTGTAGCGCGCTACGACATTCTCCCACCTCCTCGCTGCTGGGC
The DNA here is from genome assembly GCA_963853775.1 of Xanthia togata. Taxonomy (NCBI): domain Eukaryota; kingdom Metazoa; phylum Arthropoda; class Insecta; order Lepidoptera; family Noctuidae; genus Xanthia; species Xanthia togata. The sequence continues at coordinate 1,231,100 of OY970797.1, read as the reverse complement.
GGAGTTAGTGATCGCTACGTCGTAGCGCGCTATGTCTTTGCCCCACCTACAATACTACCGTATAAAAGAGTCCGCACGGCGGCGAAATGGCATTCTACCGTCAGGCGTTGCCCGGTGCACAGGTTGTATTGCTTTCAATTATTGTTACTCTGCCTCTCTGTACATTGTTACTATTTTGTGTAAACTAAGCTATTACTGGGTGTCATGGCTATTTGTGTCTTGAAACTGATTAAGTGTAGTTTTGTGTAAAATTAATTGATTAAATAATTTATAAGAAAATCTAAATTCTTATTATTTAAAGAACCTCTTTTATTTTACAATATATCTGATCCTGTGCCTTCATCAGAAGCGGGATCAGACCCACTCCCACCTTTATCTGGGACTGCCAGTAATTTAATACAGGAACAAATGTAATTTTTTTCGGCTAGTATGGAATCAATTACTAAAAAAAAATAAAAAAAATGCAGATAGTATGACACCCAGTACGCAGTCAATGCTGGTTCCTTTCGATCCTGATGCACCTGAAACTGACATGATCAACTGGTGTGCGTTAAAATCAAGCCAGATAATATTTCATGGGTTGTTGTTAAGGAAATTCTGGTCTTTAAATTTTCCAAATCCATGACAATTAAAGATCATTTTGATTTAATTATCAAAATTCAAATTGATAATAAAGTCGAGGCAGGAATGCGAATTTACCGGAAAATGTACTAACCGGTTTTGGCATATCTATCCTGTCACAGTGCGATGACAAAATTTGGCCTAAACTCAATTCTGTCGTTATAAACGATAAGAATCAACTCTTCCGCATACTGCGCAGCTTCTCATTAAAGAGAAGAACCAGGTACGTCTGAATCGTACACTTAAATGCCCCGTCCGTCAACACCATTTCGGAGAAATTGCATTTCGATCGGTTCTAATAACGTTAATTGCTCACTCCAAATAAAATTCCCAACCATGGTACAAAACTGTCTTCTCGATGTTACATATCATATCATGTCTTGCCTGACAAACTTCTCAATGAAAACGTATTATGAGGTTGCGTCATTTTGGGGCAAGGAATATCCGTTGTAGTTAGTAACGATGCCTTAACTTTTTCCAAAAATAAAATTTCAAATCTTAGCTCTAAATTGGAAATGCCTCTTGACATTAATTCGATTGACACAGATCTTACCGGTAAAGAAAAGGAACTTTTGATTGAAATAAATATTCCTCATATTTTATACAAAATCTTCCCATTACGCGTATTACCAAGGAGCTAAAATCGATCTCATAAATCCAAATAAAACTGTACATAGGCGACCTTACAGGCTATTTAGGAACACAAGACAACACAAGTTTACACCGAGTTAGGAATCGTTAATAACAAGGCTCAAGAATTACTAGATGTTTTCATAATTCGAGAAAATTCTTCGCCTTTCGCGAATCCCATATTATTAATTTAATAAAAGGGACGGTAGCGATCGCATGTGTGTTGATTATCGGGAACTTAATAGCAATACTCGACCAGACAGCTATCCTTTACCACTAATTAGTGATCAAATCGATAAGTTACATGGGGCCTGTTTCTTCTCTAATTTGGATATGGCCACTGGATTTCACTAATTTGCGTCCATAAGGAGTCTATAGAAAATGCTTTTGTTATACCTTCGGGTCAATTTGAGTACCTAACCATGCCGTTTGTTTTATGAAACGCTCCACAGGTTTTTCAAAGGGCTTTAAACCTCCTGAATCAGAGACCGTTCAAGAAGGGTTGGTTCGTTTAAATAGATTAACTTTAATCTGGGTATCGTAATATCCTCTGGAGAGGTTGGACCAAGTCCTCATAAGGTTGAAGCCCTAAAAAATATCCTTCCTCCAAGCACTGCTACTCAGGTTCATCAATTTACAGGCCTGGCCACATATTTTCGACAATTAATTCCAAATTTCTCAAAATTGATGAAACCTTTGTATCCTCTAACCGCGGTCAAAAAGGTTACTATTAATTGGACCTGTGAACATAATGATGTACATCAGAAAATAGTAAAATATGTCATTTCTGAGACAGTTAAAAAAAAAATTGACCCTTTACCCATCGAACTCCACACTGATGCAAAAAAGGAAGGATATGGGGTTATACTAAAAAAAAAAAAAAAAATAGTATATCTCATGTTGTCGCTTATTTTAGTCAGAAAACCACAAGTGCTGAAAGTCGTTATCATTCGTATGAATTGGAAACATTAGCCGTAGTTAAATCTGTGGAGCAACACACGTTTTCAACATTACCTGTATAGGCGTAAATTTACGGTTTTTACGGACTGTAACGCCTTAAAGGCCTCTCATTCCAAAAAGAACATTATACCTAGAGTACACAGGTGGTGGGCAATTTTGCAGTCGTATGACTTTTTATATAATTTATAAAGAGGGAAAAATATAGCACATGCAGTCTTTCTTTCACGTAATCATGCTGACACATCTTTTATTCATAAACCAGCTAAAATTGTAAATTTGGCTGAACTGGAGAGGTGTTGGATATCTATAGAATAACCTGATTCTGAAATATCAGACATTATTTCCAAATTCTGTTCAAATTACTTGCCGTCTGAAATATCACACACATACGATATTAGACAGGGCATACTTTATCGTAAAATCTAACGTAATAAAACCACTAAATGGTTACCAATATTGCCACACTCTTTAACCTGATCAATGATTAATCATGGACACAGCGAAATAAAACACCATGGTTATGAAAAAACGCTCGATAAATTATACGATCCTTACTGGTTCCAAAAAATGTTCAAACTTAAAAAAAAGTAGATTCGTGCGTCGTTTGTAAGGTTTCCAAAGGTCCGTCGGGTGCCCAGCAGGACCATCTATATCCAATCCCTAAATTGCCCATTCCATGGCATACAATTCATTTGGATTTAACTGGCAAACTCAGCCGAAAAAGCGAGCGTAAGGAGTATTGTTCCGTGATTATTGATGGTTTTTACAAAATTCTTGTAAGAGCATACCTTAACCCAAATGCATCTGATGCTATTAAATCACTTAAAAATGCAGTGAACTTGTTTGGCGCTCCTAAAAGAATAGTTGCATATCGTGGTAGGTCATACGACAATGCTGAATTTAAGAATTTTTGTAAAGATAATCATATCATATTATAGCCACTGGTTCCAGTAGGGCAAATGGTCAGGCCCAACGTATGCTCACTATAGTTGAAACATCCAATCCAATCCAATCAACTCTCAATAGTACTCGTTGTAGAGTAACAGGGTTAACGCCCTTGGAATTAATGTTTGTTATTAAGGGCAGTTCATTAAGGATATTAAGAGTATCTACTAATAATCCTAATGAAGATAGGTTAAACCTCGTAACCATTCGATCCGATGCTTCTGCTAGTATAAAAAGTTGGCTCAATATGACACAGGTCGATTTAACAAGGGTAAAGCTATAGTTAAACCTTTTTCAGTAGGTGACTCTGTCTTTGTTAAAAGCGAAGAAAGACAACAAACGAAACTAGACCGTAAATGCAAAGGCCCCTTTAAAATAACCGCTATTTTGGAAAATGATGGGTACGAATTAAAACACATTAATGGAAACAATAGAGTCTACAAATACTCTCACGAAAACTTGTGAGAAGTACCCCGTGGTCAGTCATTGTTTTTGGAAATCACAGAAAATTTTGATGAGGATGACGTGTCGGCGGATAATAACAACACAGAGGTTCTTGTTCACGAGACTAGGCAACATATTAACTTTGATGATATTCAGTCTACTAATAGTGATACTATCTCTGCCGATAATAATACCATGTCTGCCAATAGTGATACCTCTGTCAATAGTGATACCATGTCTGCTAAAAGTGACACTATATCTACCAGTTCTCATAGAATGCATATTGTAGAAACCCTGGTTTACGTGCTGTTTCAGTAGAATCTATTGGACCTGAATCAATTAACATTGTAACAGAAGCACTTGTACATCAACCAAAGTATTGAGCTATTTGTTAATTAAGCTAAAGGAACGATACTTGTTCGGCCTAGCTAGATCCGGTCCAGTTTAACTGAAGGGATACACCTGAAGGGCAAAACTATTGCCGGACCAGGGGACTGATCTTGTAGGGTCAGAAGTTGACCGGACCAAGCCTTGTAGAGTCATAACTGACTGGACTAAGTGGTCAAATATCTGGAGGGTCAGAAGTTGACCGGACCAAGCCTTGTAGAGTCATAGCTGACTGGACCAAGTGGTTAAATATCTGAAGGGTATAAGTAGACCGGACCAGAAACAATAGCAGGATGACCAAACGGTACTTAATCAGTTTTTCATGTTCTAGATTCATTGTGGGCTAAGCGTGCGAGGACGTCCGCACGTCAGCATGGCCGTGTCGGCGTCACATTGTAAACAACAAGTGCACCGGGCTACGCTGTAGCACTATGGCGCTGTAGCGCGCTACGACATTCTCCCACCTCCTCGCTGCTGGGCGGAGTTAGTGATCGCTACGTCGTAGCGCGCTATGTCTTTGCCCCACCTACAATACTACCGTATAAAAGAGTCCGCACGGCGGCGAAATGGCATTCTACCGTCAGGCGTTGCCCGGTGCACAGGTTGTATTGCTTTCAATTATTGTTACTCTGCCTCTCTGTACATTGTTACTATTTTGTGTAAACTAAGCTATTACTGGGTGTCATGGCTATTTGTGTCTTGAAACTGATTAAGTGTAGTTTCGTGTAAAATTAATTGATTAAATAATTTATAAGAAAATCTAAATTCTTATTATTTAAAGAACCTCTTTTATTTTACAATATATCTGATCCTGTGCCTTCATATTTATATTAGACCGGTGAAATGCCTATACGCCCATATTGCTCCTATAATGGAGTTACGTCAATGCCATTACTCCTGTAAATCTCAATATAAGTAAGTTATAGTCAAAAATTAGATTAATACGCGCCTAGAAATGCTTCTATGTGAACAGTCGAAGTGAGTGTATCGCTTGTTGTGCTCTGTAAAAAAATATTTTTAACATCTTGAGGACAAGTATTTATATGAATCAGAGTTTATTAATGTCAACGTTAGTAGAAAAACAAAATCTTATTGTTGTCAAATTGTTAGTCTTGTAGCTTATTCGTAGGGGAATGTGAATTTTCTGTGAAATCTATCATGGTTTTGATAAAAAAATTAAAGGGCCTCTTGAAATTTGCTTATTTACATTTTAGTATTAATTAATATTAAATAAATATTATGAAGGCAGCTGCCATTTTCTTGGTGAGCATTTCCATGTATAATAGTGCTAAAATAAGTATTTTTAGCATTTCCAAGTGTGGCATAGTACCAATATAAGTATATTGGTTCTATATTGGGTTATCTCAAAACCGAAAAAGATTCGCCATTGTTACCGTTTAGGGTTCCGCAACGCCCAGATGAAAATCGATTGATATTTATATATAAGTAAGTAAAAGGAATATTTCAAGGGTCTGTTCTACGTGCTAGGTTAAACATTGGTTTAAACATTGTTTTTATTTTACTTAATTATATAACAGGTTGCCGACGATTTAATCAAGACTATGCCGAATATGGCGGTGGATGTAGAGGCACATCAGTTACTTGATTCTGCTGCTGTGCAGTCACCCCAACTAGCACACTCGTGGAAATAGCAGCCTATTTTGCAACTTTTAACTGTACAGTAGCGCTTTAGGGGTTCAGAAAGTGGTTTTAAGTTCTACTATTGCTTCCGTAACTGCTCATAGCTGTAAATATCACTAGGGGTAGCGGAAACTGAACCAAATGCCACTCTAGGTTTTATAAGAGTTCATTTTATGACCCATTTGCGGTCTATAGCTTTAATAGAGAGTTAAAACATGTATGTTAAAACTTAAAGCTGCTAAAAAGCTTCTATTGCCGCTGCTGTACGCTTCAGAACTGCATGAAGACTTTAATTGCAGACTTTTTAATGTAACTGTATAAAAGATACATTTATCACTGTTCTGCCACTGAAAGTTTCATTGCAGAAGTGATTTGTTCTTTTGCGCAGACTTAAGTAGGAATATGATGTTCTGTTTTACTAATAGCGACATTAAGGATTCACAATAGAAGCAGGAGAGTAATGGACATTTGGATACATTCTTCTATTTTTATTGGAGAAATCAGATTTTATAAAGTATTTAAGCCAGTTTAAAAGAAATATGGATCTGAAAGCATGGAAGTTCAAACAAAGAACTGGTAGATATCGCAAGAAAGTACGGAGAGTTTATCAGAATATGCAGAAATTAAAAAAGGCAACTGTGTGTGATAATTCTGTAATTGAAATATTAAATAAACACGTAAGTTTTTTTTTTACTTAATTACGTGAGAGTAATTTAGCTTTTATTTATATAACTCTATTAATTTAATTTATTATTTAAGGGTGTCATTGGAAACAAACAAAAATAATGCGCCAAGTTCGAGTTCAACAAACACAAGCGAGGGTCCCGTAGATTTTGTTTTCTCAATTACTGATAACGGACCAGTTACAGAGGAAAAGTAAGTTATAGCTTGGTGTGGCATATTATCCCTTCGTTAAAAATAAAGTAAAATAACCTTCTTTGCGTAATTTATTGTTTCTTTTTTCTAGACTGGACTCGGACAGTGATACTGAATATAAACTAGTCTTGGAAATTAGACCAGAAGTGACTTTTTTTAAAAGAATTTTAGAAATACCTACAGGAAATGATTGAAATAAGCAAATCAGACTAACGAGAATTTAATAACAAGAATCGAATAACAAATTAACTAAACGAAAAAAAATACACAGACACAATAATTAGAAATGTAACCGACAGAGTGACGTTCTAACGATGTTGTTCCCACGACGATCCAAGTGAAAAAAGGGCCGGTGCTAGTGCCGCACCGCCTTATATAGGTCTTCCCCCTCTTCATATCTTCCTATCTTCTACACGGTCTTTCCTGACTGGAGACCGTCCTCGGACTCCTTTAACTTCTAGCTTCGAAGATTTGTCTCCAACGTTGGCATGGAAGGTCCCGATTCTTCACTGCTTGCAGGTGCAGTGCTGATCGGCATCTCCAGCTGCTTCTGCGTGCCAGAGGTGCAAGGTTCTGGTTCCTCATCAACTGGCTCAGCCTCGTCAATGGACTGTTCCGACTCCTCGTTTTCTCCAAAAGAAACAAACAGACCACACGAGAATCAATTTTGTAAAATAACAAACCATCCATTGTAAGCTGTTGATAAGATAGCTCTTTTCAACACCACACATTTTAACATCATAATAACTTTGGGCTAGCCTAGCAAAGCCTACGCACATTAGGTGTGAAACATACAAATATCTAAACCACCCGGGGCGAGACTTGTCGGAAGATCGCCACTTCACGACTCGTTAGAGACCTACGTGAGGCATAACTTTGCGTGTGTGAATCGGTTCACATACAAGCATGTTTCAAACCATTCCCAGACATATCATAGAAATGCTTATCAGCAAGCATGTATTCCCACTAAACACGATAGTCAGGCACCAACTCATAGTCAAACTCTACGTGTACCACAGCTCCAGGATAACATGTCTGAGAACACCACTCCAAGACCATAGGTCCGATAAAGCTACTCCAAGACCACACGGGTCCGATACGGCTACTCCAAGACCGTAGGTCCGATAAGGCTACTCCAAGACAGTATCCCTTCGTGAGCTGTTCCCAAGGTATGTTCCATATACTAGGTAGCATGTCCGATGTGCTCCAAGACAGAGGCCCATCCAATAATATGAAACCATACCTCACTTGAAGTGTATCCGTCAAATTGAGATAGCATGTCCGATGCGCTCCAAGACAGGCCTATTTCAAATTGCAAGACTAGACTTCCCTTCAACATCGTTCAGTATTACCAATCCCAACAAAAAATCACTCATTAAGTTAATAGAAACCTCTTAATTTACAAACAATGACATCAAATAAGTCATATTCAGTGAATTGTATCACTTACATAAAAATAATCGAAACTCATTACGCTAACTCATTACACAAAAACGTAACACTCACCGCTAAAGAAAGCAGAACACACGTCGGGAGTCCATTCCCCTTGCCACGGGATCATGTATTCCGCAGCTGCTTGTGTAGACTTGCCATACGAGCCAGCCAAGAGGTGCAACTCATAGCGACCGTGTGGGAGTACCTTCGCCACGCGATAAGGCCCTCGCATGCACGAATCCAGCTTCCCAGTAGATTGGGCCTGTTTTCTCACAAAAACAAAAGAGTTCAGTTCAAAAACACGAGGTCGCTTTCGCCCTTGATTAACATAGGCGTCCTGATGTGCTTGATTTAAACGGAGACGTTCAGATGCTCTTTGACGACTCATTTCGCGAAGAGCTTCCCGATTAGGGTTGGAACCTTCCAAGGCCACATCGCGAACCAAGCTACGAATAAGTGGCGTCGCAGCATCAATACCTATCAATAGGTTCAAGGCTGAATACTGAGTTGTTCTGTGTTTTGTGATATTGAGAATCAACTGCAGTTTCCACATAACACTCGGCCACTTTTCTTGTCGATGGTTGCACTCAATACGAACCATGTTCAGCACAGTGCGACAATATCGTTCTACCTGCCCGTTAGAGTGATGCATTTCAGGGGTTATAAGGTGAGTGTCGCAACCCATATCTTTGACCCAATCTAAGAATTCGGTACTCTGAAACATGCGACCTCTATCGGCTACTATTAGTTTAGGAGTTCCGAAGAGGGAGATCATATTGGTGAAATGGCGATTTAGTTCGTCAGCGTCTTGTCGGTACATAGGATATAACAAACAAAATTTAGAAAACGCATCTATAACTATAAGAACATGGCGATAACCATCGGCTTCGGGAAGAGGACCTAAGGAATCTAAATGGATAGTTTCGAAAGGTAAATCTGGTTTTTCCCAAGAGTGGATGGGCTGTAGAGGGGCTCGGGGGACTTTCTTATGGGAAAGACACACTAAACAGTGTGTTACATACTTTTGTACAAACGCCCTCAGCCCTGGAAACCAGAAGTGTTTCGTGATAAGATCAACGGTCTTATTGACACCGGGATGATCATGTTCATCATGGAAAATTCGTAACAGGCTAAGTCTGTGACCTTTTGGGATATAGCAAAGGAATTTGGGATTTTCACCAGTAGGTGAGAACTTTACATAAAGAATGTCGTTTTTGAAAATATAACGGCTGGAGTCTAATTGGCCATCCGCCAATTTTTGAATAAGAGACCGGGTCTCCTCATCGGAAGCCTGAGCAATCCGCGCCCAATTCAGAGGTTTCTGAACAGTGCACACATTGACTGGATTCCGACTAAGATAATCGGCATGGGACAGAAGGCTTCCTTTCCTGTAGTCTAGGCTGAAGTCAAAATCTTGGAGGTATACCCACCACCGAGCCACTCTTGGCAACAAATCTTTCTTACGTTGTGTAAGCTTCAATGCGTTACAGTCGGTGACCACAGTGAATCGTACACCCACAAGATAATGCCTGAAATACTGAAGAGCTTTTACCACCGCAAGAGTTTCAAGCTCATATGAGTGGTATCTGCTCTCAGCTCCCTGAGTAAGCCTACTGAAGTAGGACACCACTCGCTTACGATTACCTTCATGCACTTGCATCAAGATTGCTCCATACCCAATAGAACTTGCGTCTGTGTGAACTTCTATGGGTAATGAAGGGTCATAAATTGCAAGTACTGGCTCGCTCGTTAGACATTCCACAATGTACTTACGAGCCGCCCGTTGTTCAACTCCCCAATTAAAATGTGCTCCCTTTTTAGTGAGTGCCGCAATACACGCAGTTTTCTGGGCAAACCCAGCGATATACCGCCTGAAATAGCTAGCTAAGCCCATGAATTGTCTAACCTGCTTTACATTTTGCGGTTCGGCTGAGTCAATCAAAGCCCTCACTTTTTCATGACTCGGCTTAACCTGACCTTCGGAAATTGATCTACCCAAATATTCGATATCTGTGGCCAAGAACGAGCACTTTTTCAAATTGATGGAAAACCCAGCTTTAGTCAAAGTGTCAAGAACCCTTTGTAGTAGAACAAGGCCTTGATCAATACTTCGGCTCATGATTAGAATGTCATCTATGTAGACGAGGATATCACCAGATTCAATTAGTTTGCGAAGTGTTTTTGTGATTATACGTTGATAAACTACTGGAGCATTCGCCAAGCCGTAAGGCATCTTCAAATATTGATAATGCCCCTCTGGCGTGACAAAACCCGTAAGCGGAACTGAGTCCTGGTCTAATTGAATTTGATGAAATCCAGTTGCCATGTCAAGGGAACTGAAATATTTATTATGCCCTAAACGATCTATATAGTCATCTATACGTGGTAACGGAAAACGATCTTTAATAGTTATCTCGTTTAATTTACGAAAGTCCACACACATCCTATCTGTGCCGTCTTTCTTTTTAACTAAAAGAATCGGGCTTGCGTAATCAGACTCCGACTCTTCTATAATTCCTTTATCCAACAAGTCCTTAATAATATCACGGACACGAAGAGTCTCAGCGTGAGAAAGTTGGTACGGCCGATAGTAAATAGGAGTGTTGGTATTAAGTTTAATGGACATACAACCTGTATTTACAGTTGATGTTGCAGTACCGGAAATAAAATACTGAGAGAAATTATTCATTATTTCTAGCAACTTATCCAAGTGACCGTCAACTAGGGGTGTATTGATTGGAATTGAAGTCTCAGATTGTATGTTCATTACCCTATGCAAGTTATCAACGCTTCTTGTAAGTGACTGACAATCTTTAGTGCGAACGTACCTAACACCGTCCCTATTAAGAACATCCGTTCCTACTATGACCGGCGTGTTCATATATTCGGCGGACACAACAAACAAATCTACCTCGAGGGTTAAACCGTCAAGTTCAATAGGTAACGTCACGTAACTTGTACTCTCTACCTCTTGGGTACCTAACCCCTTCAAAACACGAAGCGCTGGCTTACGTGAACAATTGAAATGCTTAAGCAGCGAAGACGAAATTAAAGATATAGTGGACCCACTATCAATCAAAACATCGACCGCTACGTCTTGTATAATTGCTACAACAACATCACTATTTTTGGTGTTTACAAACTCGTTGCAGAAGTTAACACTACTTTTGTTTGCAGCTTCCGATCTTTGCTTAGCGAAACAATTTTCGGCCTTATGACCCGGTTTCTTACAAAAACTACAAGTTTCGGATCTAGTCGGTACAAAACCAGACGTAGGGTTAGTCGTAGGATTATTAGACGAAACGCTTGGCGGTTGATCAGTTCTCGGTTTCCTAGAACACATTGCCTGTCTATGTCCTGATTCGCCGCAAGAAAAACATTTAACATCATTTAGATTACGCTTCCGAGAAAGATCTGTAGTTTGTTTATCTCTTAGAGAACGAAACGCGGAACTTTTCGACGTACTAGTGTTGTTTGGCTTAACGTAGATTGAAAAGTATTCGACCAAGTGATTAGGTAACAGCTTGGCGTTCGTCGCTGACGCTTTTATGTTGGGATCGGTGATACCGCGTACTATTATCGCCGAAATTAGCTCGTCACTAAGTCCCCGCACTACTCGTAAACGGAGCAATGACCGACGCACGTAATCCGCATACGTAGAATAGTTATCGGAATTTTTGGTCATTACGTCATATAAAATATTCGCGACGTCCGGTACTCTAGGGCACAACGGTTTAAATTCCTTTTTGAAGTTGCTCCACGATCGGTCATTAGTTACCCATTCGTTAAGCCATGATCGAGCGTCACCTTTCAAACAATTACCAATACGCGACAAGCATTCGAAATCACTCCAATTGTTTAAAACTTTAGCGCGATCGACCTCCGCACACCAATCATCAATATTATGTAGGGTAGGATCAAAATTTGAAATATAAAAATTCTGAGATCGGCCCGCAGTATTAATTGACCGAATAGCATCCACGATACGATCGGTTACCGTAGCTTGTGTTGAATTCGAATGATCATTCACGTTCCTAATCAGATGGTCCGACACCTGTACCGACGCCTGCTCAGATAATCGTAACGGCGGAGTTCTAGAACGAGAACGTGAATAACGACGGTAGTTATATCCGCGAGCCGGTGACGTAATATGTCGAGACGCAGTCTCTCCAGGCGAAGGTGAAACGAGACGGCGGCGACGCTCCGGTGGTGACGAATGACGCAAGCTACGCGATTTTATTCGACCTGGCGATCGTACCTTATTATGTTCTAGCGACGGTGTTCGCTGGCGCCGCGATGCCCGTCGGCTACGTACACTATCAGACACTAAAGTTTTATCACGATCACACGAACGCACTGGCAAGGGTGAAGCCCTCGTTTTGTCTTCAAGCGCTTTAAGGCGAGACATCATCGCTTGTATCTCGAGCCGTAACGTGTCGTTTTCATTAGGGGATCGCTCGCGGTACCCACTATTTTGCCGCGCCCGACTTTTGCGACGCGAGTCGCGACGGTCGTGAAGAGGACTATAGTCGCGACGCGAGCTACGAGTATTATCGCGGCTGCTGCAGAGACTGCGACTACGATCGCGTTTGCGGTCTGCCATCCTAACGTCCTAACCCAAGACACTGAAAACAACAGACCAACAGACTAACACACGATCAAATGTATACCAGTAATAACACTCAACACAAGTAACCACACACAAGTAAAAAAAAATGCAGCGACAGACCACAACGGAAAAAATAAATTGACACAAAAAATAAAAATGGGGGTATTTGTGATTAAAACCAAGCGAAAAGTGGGCAATAGAAATGGGAAGAATCCCACTTCTGATCTTGGAAATTAGACCAGAAGTGACTTTTTTTAAAAGAATTTTAGAAATACCTACAGGAAATGATTGAAATAAGCAAATCAGACTAACGAGAATTTAATAACAAGAATCGAATAACAAATTAACTAAACGAAAAAAAATACACAGACACAATAATTAGAAATGTAACCGACAGAGTGACGTTCTAACGATGTTGTTCCCACGACGATCCAAGTGAAAAAAGGGCCGGTGCTAGTGCCGCACCGCCTTATATAGGTCTTCCCCCTCTTCATATCTTCCTATCTTCTACACTAGAGTATGTCGAATGTGAAAGAAAATGGGGCTATCGCGAGCAAATACGAATATGGGCGCTGAAACACAAATGTAGTCATGTAGAAAAAAATATTTATTATAAGTAAGAAAAGTGATGGTCCAAAAATGTATGGACCAAAAACCCAGAGTCGATTTAGACAAATCTGGTATCAATAGCTTTATTAAAATGCACAATTTACCCCACCGAAAAAAAATTGCCCATATCCATGGGGTATATGAGTTATAGACGAACAAAGTATATATGGAAAAATCGTGAATAACTTGTTATTTTTACCAGTTTTTTCCACAGCATTATATTAATAATGAATAAGTTGTTATTTTTATCAGTTTTTTCAACAGCAATATATTAATAATAATAATCATAGGACAATAATAAATATAAGTAGCGATTATATGAACCTATCAAGTTGAAATCTTATATTTCACAGCTTGTAAATCATATGTCAAGATACTTTTGTCGTGAAATCTTTTTACAGTTGAATGTGCCTATTTTGTCTCAGATTATTTTTTTTTTTAAGTCGTTTATTTAAAAAAAAAAAACAAATACTGTGGGAAAAATATGTATTTCAATTATTTTCAATGTCTATTAATATATCATCTAAGAACCCAGCAGGTTGCATAAGGTCGTCTTGGTACCTGGCCCAGGCCAGATAATATATAATGCTTATTATGTGGGCACAACTGCCCAATGTGCGGCGACCATGAATACAGCTGCAACAGTATTCCGAAATCCTATTCGTGTTATATAAAACATAACAGTAATATGTTCTTGTCCCGACGTGCCTGGAATGGATTCGACACCTAATTAATGTACTTTCTTCGTTATTAATATTTATCCTTTCGGGGTGTCTAAAAACTTCAATTGAAAAAACCCCAGTTCCTCTAATATGTTCGCAACAGTAGGACCTTGCAAGTTTTACGTGGTATGTGCCTATTGCGAACACAATTAATTGGTCATAATCCATTCTTGGAAAATCCGATAGATTGGGGTGTGTTGCATCCATTCGGGTAAACACAATTCTTTGTCGATCCCAATGATGTTCATCGACGTAATCGGCTAATAGGTTCGGCCTGTCCCTATTTCTTTCAATCATCTCTATAAACTCTTCAGTAAATCTGCTGTCTTCATATGTTGGATGAGTTGCATTGGTAAGCGCTGCAGCTATTCTATAATCTGTCATTGCGTTGCCTAGCGCTATATTAAAATATTTGTGTCTAAATATTTTAAAATCTCTTTTTATCGTGCCATTAATGGTTTCCACGACCCATCTAACCATGGTTATCAATCTGGATTTATTTGCCGCTATTGTACTTAATTGTCTTTCATTACGTCCTACAGACGGTGGCATGTAAGCGTTATAACCACATTCCTCTAGATCCGGCAAACAGTCTCGGAAACCCCGATCCAAAACAAATACATCATCTGGGTGTAAAAAGCATCGCATTGGAGCTTCTTCCATGGGACCATCATGGTTATCTAATATTAGTTTTACTATGTCGGAGTCTGAAGTTCTGGCGCCGTAGGGTCCAGTTACTTCTATGATGTAGCCATCAGCACACACAATCATGAAGGGCTTAATCAAGTTGCTATACTTGTGTAAGCTATAGCTTAATCTTTGAAAGAGAAAGTTGGAAGATTTTTGAATAAATAAATAAGTGCCGTCGATAATTAAAATGGCCTTTGTTCGCTCTTCATTACCAAAAATATAATTCGGAAGTGTCCTATTCCTTTCGATCACTTCATGTCGGCTGATGTGGTCAAACCCGAGATGCCGAGGAAGGTATTCATTTTTGAGACATCGTCTAGCCTGCTTTAACATGCGTTGTAAAGACGTTTTCGATGTGTTTATCAAAGATGCCAGTCTTACGTGAGGTTCACCTGATCTAAGTTTACATAGGTATACGCCCAATACAGTATTGCACTTATTAGTTTGTCGTAAAGACGGTGTTTCTTGTAAGATACTCTCAAACTGGTTATGGTTCATTCCAGTCCAAAAATGGAGATCTTCTTCACTTATTTCATGAAGCCTTTCAAAGTCAACATTACCTTTTCTTTCAAGCACTCGTGTATACAACATAACTATCTCGCGTAAGTTCTCGTTTCTGAAATTATCTTGGCGATTACTCACATTTACAGAGAAATCCTCAAATGATGAATTCATTATATGAAATCGACAGACTCGTGCTAGTTCTGGTATGTAAAAAGAATAATAGCTTAATAAGTGCGCTTTTATACTGTCGGGCACTTGTCGAAGTTGCGTTGAAGTACAATTGTCGAAGAGACATCTTCTTGAAGTATTCGCGGCACGTGTAAATCCAGTTAAAGAAAACGATTGCGGTGGTCTAGCTTCAGGTGTTGATGGTTGCCTCAATGCATATTCAATGCGTTGCCAGCAAGGATGACAAATAGATCTTGACCCATCAAAGACGATCTGAAATCAACGAGACATAATATTACACAATGAAACGATTGTCAAACGTTTATTTTATTATCAACCTAATATGACCATTTTTGTAAGTACATAGATAAATAAATATTTGTGGTCAATTGCACACTGCGCCATCTAGTCCCACAGTAAGCTTAATGCTTGTAGTATGGTAACTAGACAACTGAATAAACATACTTAAATACTTTTTTTTTTAAATACATACACATTATACATATTTAACACCCAAACCAAGACAAACAGATATTTTTGAAACTACAAACAAATGTTTGTCTTCTGCGGGAATTGAACCCGCGAATCGAGATGAATTGAGATGAATCATTACTTTACTCGGTGACCTATATTATCATTATTATTAGTAAAAAAGCTGGTAGGTAGGTACTATGGCCTGGTCCCCCTCTTCATGAGAGGAGGCGATGCCCCTACAGTGGAGCGTATATACATAGGTATATTGGCTGACAGTGCAACAAGTTTATGACTAGCTTAATTGCACCACTTGTAATCATAAAGCCTCTAAGTATTGTTATCATCCTATACATAAACTCACATACGGGTAATGTCAGACACTATGTGTTAAGTTTATACTACCACGAACGGGTAACTAGACTTAACTTAAGACTTACTTCTTGTGGTTGTCCATGATTCAGTAGGTGCTCCACGACGATTCGATGTGACTCCAAAAACTGAAGCGACAATACATGACGTTGTCTCCGTAACACAGAGCGACTACAGTTCACACAACGATTGTTCACCTCCATATTAGCAATGTCCAAAACAAAGAGTAAATCGGTGTCCGGTGTAGAAAAAGCAGGTCAAAAAAGCAGGTCCAATAATGAAAATCGGTGTCCGGTGTAGAAAAAGCAGGCCTTAAAAATCCAATAATGAAACGCACAGATCACAACGGTAGCAAAGCAAACGAAGGACTGCGTGCGTCGGCGCCGTTAGAACCTCGGTTCAAGTTAAAGAACAAAAGAATAGAAAATGGCGACTGGCGTCCGTCGGCGCGCTCGCGCTCCTATAGGTAAGCCTCTCGCTCACTCAATAGAGCGAGAGGTAAGATGAACGCATCATATTCTGAAGTATTTGTGTGTATTTGTTTAGCGAAAACAAAATAATGAATAACAAAGATAGGTAAATATGCTAGAGAACTTAAAAAAATAGACGTAATCTCATTAATAAAGGACTTTGAACTTGATAGTTGCATATGATCGCTAGTTATATTTATTATTGTCTTATGATTATTATTATTAATATAATGCTGTGGAAAAAACTGGTAAAAATAACAAGTTATTCACGATTTTTCCATATATACTTTGTTCGTCTATAACTCATATACCCCATGGATATGGGCAATTTTTTTTCGGTGGGGTAAATTGTGCATTTTAATAAAGCTATTGATACCTAATTTGTCTGAATCGACTCTGGGTTTTTTTTGGACCATCGCTTTTGATAATTTAGTAAATGCTTTTGACCTTCCAATCTTTACTTTAAATATTCCAATTCTCTGGTAAAAAACACATCAACTAGTTGATATGCGCAGTTTTCAGCTTTTCCTGGTTGGCACACGATACTTTATTTAATTTTATAGTCCTCTTTCATCTTGCCGTCGTTTAATATTGCCTCTAAATTGGATAGTTCTTCAATATTTCGTATAGGTTTTAAACAAAATCGGTTATTATCAGGTGTTTTTTTCATAGCATCATTTAATTTAGTAACTTGTGGTTCATATTTTCCAGTTATAAAAGTATCCAATTTCACCGAAATATGAGCAATGGCCATCAATATGCTTTGCTGGTTTTCCAATACATTTTTCTGAATCTTCTATTTTACATTTTTTTTTTCTTTTTTTGTTCGGCCAGTGTAACACTCCATGTTTTTCCCACTTAGATGGACAGATGCAAAGTTCTTGTTTATTTTGTTGTTCATTAAAAGTTTGAATTATTTTGAAAGGCATTCTGAAAACATGGTAAGACATAGTAAGTGTTAAACAAT
Source organism: Xanthia togata (assembly GCA_963853775.1). NCBI lineage: Eukaryota > Metazoa > Arthropoda > Insecta > Lepidoptera > Noctuidae > Xanthia > Xanthia togata. The sequence goes on along the minus strand of OY970797.1, from coordinate 1,213,580 downwards.
TGAGAGAACGAAAAATATAGAAGCAGCTACAAATGATGATCGTATTTTAGGGTTTTCAACGAGTTCTACGGATCTCTAAACAAATAACCATTAGTGTGGTTCAATATCTGCAGTAAGTACGAAATAAAAGTGATTGTAAAGACTTGAACTGCATTAGTGGTACAGGTATTACTTGGACCTTCAGAAGAGTGAAACTTAGCGCTTTGACGCGTAGAGAGGAAGTATTAAGGTTGAAGTTGCAAGTTAAAGCTGCTTCTCATGGAACATGTTTACAAGACAATTATTTATCATTACTTGAGAAATTTATAGGTTTTTATCGCAATTTGTAGTAAAATATAACTAAATATAGAACCAGCAACTTACTAAATACAAATGTAGTCAAGTATGTAATTTCAATATCGTGTAGGTATGTGATATAATAAATATTTATATAATAATATTTTACATAGTTTACGATATTCTGAGGTAATTATTGAGGCGCGTTAAAAATACTCCAATAATATCAACTTTATGCACGATAAACTGATCTGCGTTTGTAGCCACCTGCATATAATACAAAATATAGCTCAAAAACACTTACTTTCACTTCACTTATTATTTATTTTTATTCAGTAATGTCTGACTCAGGAACAACAGATTTATTTAATAAATGAGAGACAAGGTGAATGATCAGTGATCCTTTATTCGTTCAGTTAAACCTGTCATTCATTCAATAAGCGCCACAAGAGCTTTAGTGTGGTATTAATTATTAGTTGAAGCTCCTGTAGCGCTTTTATGCCACTATTATGAAGTTCTAATGGAACTATAGATTGCAAAAAGTTGTGCCCCTTTGGCTCCAAAGCGGCTGCATAAGGTCTGCAGTGCACGCTCTGTCGCTTGAGCTTGGCGCCTATGGGAATAATCGGATTAGCTCCAAAGCTCTTAAGCAACAGTTTGTGCTAGTTGGGACCTGATTCTGCTTTGCAGCCGAATAATTAAATAATTTAAATTCTTGAAAATATGTCGTAAAGTCTCATCACATCTTTCTAGTATTTACGAGTAGATACTTTTAATTAGTTTTTGACCTTTGGGCCTACGAGTACTTCTTTATAGTTTCTTTAACCACGGGCTAAAAAGCCTGATTATTTTTGAAATGATTACTAGTTTAAGCAATGATTGTGTTATTGTCACTTCGTCTTTAATTTGATTGCCATTGTTTTGTTAAATATTGTTATCTACTTTTTTAAATGTTTACTGGATACAGAGTAAGGGACAAGCTACACTTGTCAGCACAGAAAAACAGTTTTCCGTAGCCCTGTCCTTTTCTGTCGTTCGGAACCGTTATTAGGTAAAGCGAGAATACCGTGCGCATGCATAAGCATTCGGAATGCTTACGCCTGAACGACAGAGCAGGATAGATCGACGGAAAAAACGCTTTTCCGTGCTGATAGATGTAGCTTGTCCCTAAGGCTGCGTTTCCACTGGGGCGGAGCGGAGCTTAGTGGTACACGATTTGACCAATAACAATACTCGAAATCTCCACTCCGCTTCAGTGGAAACACTCACCACTTTTTACTAATGTCCTGGGGCTGAAATACTGATGTGTAGGTTTTCTCTATTGGTATCTAGTAATGTTAGTGCGTCTTTAGGCAAAATATTTTTTATTCTCTTATTTAAAATTTCAAGTATGGAGTTTAATGGTAGCGACGTTGAATTCAAAGAGTTAGCACCGTATTTGTTTTGTCTCCGTAGAATTTGTATAAATAGTGGTTAAAAGTTGCTTAATTCATTAGTGCTGTATATCATTGTAAAGCTTGTGAAACGGACTAAAGAGTGATATATATAATACATCTGGACTCCATTGGTACCGTGAGTAATTAGTGAAAAACTTTTTGAAAAATTTGCAACGGCTTGCGTCCCTGACCTAGGGCAACCCGCAGATCGGCCGCTTCTACTCACACATGTTCAAAGCTTACACGTACACTAGGCGCTTGTTTGAACATCTTGAGCTTACGCTACGCGTTTATAGCAGACTTAGCTTATGCCACGCTCCGTGAGTATAATAACAACAATATAAAGAAGAAAGATACACAGATACACAGTAATTAAATAATACTAATACGGCGTCGTACCTGTATCGTCGTGTTTGTGTATACCTATTTAAAATCAAGTTGGTATATTTTCGTCTGGGTACGTTAATATAATTATAAACACTATTATGTTTCACTCCCCGGATAAAAGCCAGTCGACTCCGGATCTGCATACGGAACAGGGTTCTGGTACCGTTGCTAATGTCACGCAAAGAAAACGAAAACAACCTGACTGCGAGCTGACGCTGGCTATTGCTGATTTATCTGCCGAGTTTAAAAAAACTATACGCGACCTGCACGCTGTCATAAGTACCCAGTTCTCGAACATAAATGTGAATATTGCTAATCTAAGAGATGAATTTAATACCCTATCAACAACTTCTTTGCAAATACAAAGCGAACTGAAGGAACTACGAACAGAATATTCTTCGGCAAAATTAGAAATATCGAGTCTAAGTGCAAAACATGTTGATCTGTCTCAGGTTGTGACAGAGCTAAAGTCAACAGTAAATTTTAACTCTGTAAACTGCTTCGATAGTGGGAAGCGTATTGCTGACCTGGAGAAGAGTGTCAGGAACTCTGCGGCGACGTCGGTTGCTCTGCTGGAAAGTAAAATAGATGTGCTGGAACAGCAGGCGAGGCAGTGTAATATTGAGCTGGGGAACATTCCTGAAAAACGAGGTGAAAACCTGATTTCTGTGCTGGAGTCAATTGCGTCAGCAATTAATATACCGATAGCAAAAAATGATGTAGTTGCGGTTCACCGTGTTCCTCATGCTCACGCGCAGAATAATCGCCCTAAGAACATCATAGTGAAGTTTGCGTCACGCTTGCTTCGCGATAATCTACTAAGTGCGTACCGTCTATCCAAGGGGCTGACATCCGATCGCATTGGCCTCTCCGGAACGCCATGTCGTATCTACATAAATGAGCACTTAACACTTCGAAATAAGGATTTGTTTCGCAAATGTCGTGAAGCTGCCAAAGCTAATAAATTTAGATACGTATGGATCAGAAATGCGACCGTCTTGGTCAAGGAAGCGGATGATTCAGCTACTTTTGCTATTCGTACGGAAGCCGACATACCTATCAAAATCACACCTAAAAACCATTCCGAGAATATCACTGATAATTAAACCTCCCTTAAATAGTATACTAAGTGCTATTATTACGGAAGCACTTTCTGTTAATATCACTCATCTAAATATGCTGTCTTCTGCAGGTTCACCTTTTCTTTATTTTATTTGTCTCGTACTTAATTACGTAAAAGTATCACTATTAACAAACAATGTGTCCTATGTTGAAAAAAAAATGTCCGCTAATTGTTTTATGGTGCTACTGCCGATCCAAAAATTGTTGCTGTATTACTGTAATTGTGTTTATGCCTTTATTGCCTTTACAGACGCCCTATTGAATGTAACGCTTTTGATTGCTCTATTTATAATGTGTCGTTGTTTTATAATCTTACCAATATTGCTTTTATTTAATACTATTAATTTGACTCATTTAATTAATGGCTAATAATTATATATCTATATACTACCAGAACTGCCGAGGTATCAGGACAAAGCTAAACACATTGTATTTGAATATTTTGGCGAATGCATACGACATTATTGTTTTCACCGAGACCTGGCTGACACCTGATATCTCAGATAACGAATTTATTGACCAACGTTACCTTGTATTTAGATGCGATCGTGATCGTATTGTTACTCAAAAAAAAGACGGTGGTGGTGTCCTTATAGCTGTCTCTCGAGAATTAAAACCGTCTTGCCTCGCATTATCGCCCCCTTTAACTTCACCTGAGCATAAAATAATTAAAATCCCTTCCAGTCGTGATAACTATAATTTAATATGTGCTACTTACATACCACCAAACACGACGGAAGAAATATACATACATTTTCTTGATTCTCTCTCGGCTCTATTTGATGATCCTCGTGTGGAAAATGTTATTTTAACGGGTGACTTCAACATGCCACAACTTAACTGGGTTAATAGAACTTCATTCATGGAATGTGCTACAAATACTACCTGTAACGTAACTTGTCAACTCTTAAACATTTGCTCGCAACTAAATATTAAACAATATAATCATTTAACCAATTGTAACGGTCGTATATTGGATTTGTTTTTCAGTAATGCACATTCTGTAACGTTTACTTCTGATGTTCCTCTCTTGCCCATCGACACTTATCATCCAGCCTTTTACGTCCACGTACCGTTTATACATACACCAAGTATCTCGAAATGCAAAATTCCGAATCCACTCAATTATTACAAAGCTAACTACTGCGAGATAAATAAGGATATTAGTAATGTTGACTGGAGTGGTTTACTTGAAGGGTTGATACCAGAGGAAGCTGTGTCTACTTTCTACGAAAAAATGTTCGAAATAATTAGATCACATACACCCACACGCAAGCAGAGGAATTTTAATTTTCCCATCTGGTTCACACGTTCGCTCATACGCACTTTCAAAAATAAAACTTGTGCTTGGGTAAAGTGGAAGAAACGCGGCAATATAAGTGATTATGAAAAGTTTTCTGCTATTAGAACAAGATTCAAGAGGGAAGTTGATAGATGCTATAAAAGATACATGACGTCAGTGGAAGATAATATTGCCACCAATATCAAAGCTTTCTGGTCATACATCTCCAACCGTAAAACTGCAAATAGAATTCCCGGCACGATACACTATAAACAAAACTTTGCTAGTGATCCTATTACAACGTGTAATTTATTCTCTTCCTTTTTCCATTCCGTGTACGAACCCTCCACATTTAACTCTGATTCATGGGTACCTCCAACTACAAGTGCTGATCATGATGTTAACTTATCTAAATTGTACTTCCCCTTAGAAAATATTCGTAAAGAACTAAAAATGTTAGATTCGACTAAAGGACCTGGTCCAGATGGTATATCTGCGTTATTTTTAAAAAATACCTACAGTACAGTATGCTATCCCGTATTTATACTATTTAACAAATGTATTTCGTGTGGAGTCTTTCCGGATGTATGTAAACGCGCAAGTATCGTACCAGTACACAAAAGTGGTCCTAAAAATAACGTGGAGATGTATCGTCCAATTTCCATATTATCAGCATTGTCTAAACTCTTTGAAAGGCTTGTCCATGCTGAAATGTATCCAATTATTCGTCATGTTCTAATAAAGGAGCAACATGGCTTCGTCAAAGATAGGTCTTGCATAAGCAATCACTTAATATTCACAACACAGCTTTTTGAAAATATTGATAACAGACAACAAACAGACGCGGTATACACAGATTTTCAAAAAGCATTCGATAAAGTAGATCATAGATTGCTGCTCAATAAAATTGCGTACAACGGTATCAGAGGGGATCTCCTGCGTTGGTTTGTCTCCTATATAACTAATAGGACCCAAAAGGTTGTGATCAATGGCTTCGAGTCTAGCTGTATTCAAGTTACATCAGGAGTCCCACAAGGCTCAATTTTAGGACCTTTATTATTTATACTGTTCATAAATGACATAAAATATTGCTTTCATAATTCAAAATTTCTCTTATACGCTGACGATTTAAAAGTTTTTAAACAAATTACAAATGAACAAGACTGTGTTGAGCTCCAACGTGATCTTGATCGTTTTTCAGACTATTGCTCTTATAACAAACTATACCTTAGCTTGCCTAAGTGTCATAGAATAACGTTCACTAAAAAGAAAAACATCATAAATTTCAATTATCAACTTGCTAACAGTGTTATTAACAAAGTTAGCAATCTTCGTGATCTTGGTGTACAGCTAGATTCGAAACTTCATCTTGATATTCACGTTGAAAGCATCGTCAATAAGGCATATCAGATGTTTGCTTTGTAATGAGAGCATCAAGAGATTTCCATCGTCCCTCCACCTTCTTGCACCTTTATAAGTCCATAATTAGGCCTCAATTAGAATACGCAGTGCCGATCTGGAATCCTTACTATGTGAAATATATGGAAATTATAGAATTAGTCCAACGCAAGTACCTTCGTGCTATGCAATTTAGATGTTTTCGAAAGAAAACATCATACCAATCGCTTCTTAAAGAATACGACCTGCTTACATTACAGTCAAGACGCGTTTTCCTCGACACAATGACGTTATTCAGTGTATGCCGAAACAAGTTTGATTGCCCTGACTTGGTGACTGGTTTGTGTTATTTGGTTCCTCGAACAGTACATGGAAGGGAGGTACGCACTAGGCGACTTTTCGCTACCAGCTTTTGTAGATCCAATGCTGGTATGCGTTCGCCGTTATACCGCTTAGTCGACACATACAATACGCGTTTTGGTGCAATAGACATATTATTCCTGAGCAGAAATAAATTTAAAAATGATATAATTAAAGTTCTAAAGGAACGGCAGTAGTAGGCTCCATAGGATTTACGCAATGTGCATAGGTATGGCAATTATGAATACATTACGCATGTTTTTTTTTAATTTTTTTTTTTTTTTTCTCTTGTTAACTAACGTAATAAATAAATAAATAAATGCAGCATGAGAAATATTGAAGTCTAAAGCCCAGTTTATTAATAGAATAACGCAGTTCTAAATTTTTGTTATAATCCGAAAGTTCTTCCTGATTATCACTTTCAATGTCGCTCAAAGATTTGGTACTTTCGTAGTCCGAACCTCTTCCATCTAAAGTTGTACTGCAATTATCTTGTCCGGAACCCTCGCTGGAATTCGCGATACGGTCATCACCAGTTAAATTTAAAAAATCTTTGCTCACTGCGGTTAACATTTCTTTATATGTTTTTTTTTACTTTTCTTTACAAGATCCACTTTGTGTAAACCGTTTCCACTTAATTAAATCCATTTTCAATATTTGTAGACAAAAAAAGTTGTAATCAAAATGGCTGATGTCAAATCCTACAATAGAATTTGCAAAACTATGTAAAGCGTGTTTTCGCCTGTACTGGTCGTTACAAGCAAAAGGAGTTTTAACCAGGATTGTTTGAGATTACTTCGACAATAACACTATTGTGGAATGCCTTTATAAATAATATGTCTAAGTTTAAAACGGCATACGATAAATCTATATAGAGAACATTTTATCTTACCGAGTGCTGTTATAATCTTGGAGATTTATTATTTTACAACGTGGATATGAATTTCATTTAACACTTAGTTTTAAGTTTATGTAAAACCAAACCAGATACATAAATGATTTAATTTTTATTCAGTAATTTAACTTTTATTTACTTAAATGGTCATAAAATATTAGCGTAGATGATGTTATAAGTAAAAATAACAAGAGTAATTATTCCTCAGTGCATATCTTCCTGGTACATGCTAAATGGTCCGCAGATGTTATCTAATAGGCGCATATAAGTCTGAGTTACCGGAGTAATTACTCTTGTTTCATGATTTTATAGTAGTCTTGATCCTATATTTGTCAGAAAATATGATCCTATATACCGATAAAAGTACAAATTATAGGTACTTGATTAAAAACAGCATGTATTTATGCTGTTAAAAGCGCAGTAGCAACCACCAAAACTATCACCGGAGTTTAATAAGTCCACGTAGCATTATAAAATCGCATTCCAGGATTATTTTGCCTGTTGGGTTTTTATCGAAACTAGAACTTTTCTACGGGAAGCTGTTTTACTTACCTCTTATTGGCACAATATGAAAAAAGTCATGACGTGGTAAAAGATTGATAAAGTTGGAAGGTGTTCTGTACCTACTTAAGCATCGTCGCTGGTGGAACGTTTATTAACACACCTAAAATTAGAGTCTATGTTGTGTTACCAAACTCGTGTATATTCAAAGAAAATAGTATTTTTATTGAAACCCTAATCTTCACCAGGAAACTGGGTGATGGACATTAAACTGTAGAAAGGGATAAAGTAGGTAGTGATAATTTTTTCTCAGCCAGCAACTTGCTGCGTCCCGGAGACACCCAAACATAGTATAATATATTACGAGACTAACCCCACACACCAGTATATAATTATCTTTTTCATTCATGATAACGTCCTATTTTTTTTAGCTTTCACCCTTACTTTTGCAATATAATATACTGCAAAGGTCACCTGATTGAGAGCGGAAACGAAGAAATCTCCTTGAACTTGAAACATAAAAGATTCTAAGCCATCCGAGACATCTTGAATGTTGTATGCATTGCATGATATAGCATCTGCGAAAGACATGCAAGGTCCGTTTGGAGCATTTTTATCAAAGAGGGCTCTATTTGCAGAGTGCCCCTAATACGGCATCCCCTATTTACTTGTGCTGTTTACAATGCGTACGTACAGTACGGACGCGAATGCAATTTACTTCGCTTTGACTGCGTACTGCAATGTTGGGCAGCCTGAGTGGCATGAAGCGCGTTCGAGTTCCGTTTGAAAGCAAACAGAAGCGATGTATTTGATGAATGAAATCATGCGTGTGTTAGGATAACCAGGACGTAGTAGTTCGCTCAACAGCACGTTGGGCAGGAGTAACACTTGAACTTGGAAAACCGCCCTTAATGCTACAAAACAAAGGCGTCCTACCATGGACAGGCCATGCATACGAGAACCTGTACCTTCTAATTCTCATCAAGTGACACTGCAAAAGCTGGTAACACAATTAATCATGCGAGTTTTTATAACGAACTGACAAATATTAACCAGAATAAATGAAGCACTTGTCAGAACTTCAAGGATCTACTTAAAACACTTTAAGAAACTCTTATTTTGCCTCAACCTTAATGAAAGCGAGGGGAAGTTAGAAAGTAAACTACATAAAATTATAACACAGTTTTCACTTAATGGGTATCCTTAAAATATTTTGTTATTATCTTAAGTTAGGTTAGGTTCCTAATACTTTATACAGAACTGATTATATTTTTTATATCAGTGCAGCGATCTTATGAATCGATAAAAATAAATTAACTAATAACCTTTCTATGGGTTATTATATTTAGTATGTGTTATATTTTCTATAGTTTAAAAAAAATAGATAATGCCTACTGCTGACCACGGGGCTCGTTCACTTTATCTCCATTAACTATCTAAAACAGTTATCAGGAGAATTTCTCACTATGCTCGGCAAACGATAGATAACGTATACGTAACGTATTTGGTTATCGGAGTATCTTGCTGTTATTACTAAACTAGTTGCAAATCTTCCAACAAATTCTATGTATTTGAAGTATTTTTTAAATTAGCGTGTTCTGGTTAAGTAGGTATGTGAGAGAAACCGCTCGTCTAGAAAATACTTCAAACTCATCAGTGGTAGAAGTAAATTCGAGCGTCACTACACAACTCCTAAGAAACCACGATCAATATAAACAGCTTGTTGAATTAAGCTATTTTTGAGTTGTTCTTAAAATTCTTAAAAGCCAGCACCAGTTAAATGATCTTGTCACAGTATCTACGCATGTTTTGAATTAGTCTAGACCTAATCCTTTTAATCGTACAAACAAAGTCATTAAAAAACCTCGTTAGTTCATCTAGGCTCTGCCCCCCTCCCGCTCCCGCCCCGCCCCGTATCGCGGTCGCCCGCGCCTCGAATTAGCATTTATATTGTCTCCTTGCTACGAGCGCGCGCGCAACCAGCCTTTTGCTTTCGCCTGTTAGGTTGGATGTGTGTCACACCGAATGACGAAGTGATGACATGTTTTGCAGAATATTTGAATGATTTAGTTAAGAAAAAAATGGTTTACGTCGAATAGATAGAAAACTACTATTAGGCAATGATAAGATATGTCTCTTTGAATCTCAAAAAGTGTACAATAAAACCATCCAATACACCATTAATACCATACCTACCAAAACACCGTATGTATACCATACGGTGTAATAAATAAATAGTATTATTTATCTAGTGAGGACCTCCAATAAATTATGATATTCCCAATGTAACAAACTCATTATGATGAATCTAAAGTCAAATAGTGTCTAGACTATAATTCTAAGAACTTTTAAACTAATATGTAGATATAGCATATATTTAGTTACACCTAAAATACGTGTATTACTGTTACCAAGTAAGCTTATATTTCACTATTTGCTGAAATCTCAAGTAAAATAAACTTAAATTAATTAAAAGCCAGCAATTACCTCTTAATGCGTTCATACAATATCTTAATGTGTTTCAACTGTTTTAATATCTAAGTGTTATAAATTGTTTCTTGAATTTTAATATTCAAATTGTAAACCTTCGCTCCGCAGCCCTTTGTCTGAATTTAATTAACTCGATATTTTCTTAATCTAAAAACGTCTTAGAAATTAATACTCTACTATTAGTTTCGTTTTGGTTATAGCAGCTCTAAAACAAAACTGCGCAGGTATATAACATAGTCATTGCATTAAAATAATCATCAGAATTAGAAAAACGTTTGAACCAGCCCGAGGGTGATACTTTCTATCAATTAAGTATTTTTTGTATTTACCTACTTACCTCATAACTGCACATTTCCTCTACTGATGCAACGTTTTAAGGAAACAATTTATTCATACCTTATTAGTTAAATAAAAATATTGAATAAAATTATCTAAGAAGCCTATTTTTTTGTTCAACCTATGTTGTCCCATTGCTGGGCAAAATCATAGTTATAGCAATATTAAACACGCAAGCAATAGTTCTTGAACTATATCGCACTCTTAAGTCCAACCGTGCACATGCAGCAGCACAGTTCTAATATCGAGCACAGTATTCCGGTTGCACGTCGATGTGAGAGCGGCCAGTTTAGCAATAGGGTTACGGCTACCAGCGGCATCGGCGCACCGGCGGCGACGGCGCGGCGACCGGCGTAAACACTGAATGTAGCGGTTATTGGTCTTTTTGTACGCCGGCGAACTAACACAACTTTGTTAATAGATCACGCTAGAAATACAGGGTTTGTGTTTGGAGGCGAAGGATTACCGAAATCGCGGCGGATTGCGGAAATACTCGCGCGGAAACTGTTATAAACATGAGGTTTATAACCGCACTCAAAGATATCATGTAGTAATAATCTATCATTAACTTTAAGTGTAGGAAGACCTTTGTCCTGCCTAAAAAAGAACTTGAACTGACCAGACCCTGAAGGATTTATCAAAATAATAGTAAAATTCAAAGTCAATGTCATTTAAAGCTACAAATAGTCTACTCGATATTTATGAATAATTTTCAGTAAAAATGTTTTCTTTATTACCGTGAATCACAAGCCTGCATCACTCTTTAATTAGTGCTCGTCTTACAAGCTTGTTCGTTGTAAATCAAAATTAACAATAAATTACCGAATATGAATTTTGGAGCGCGGTCCGACTCAAAAGATACGTTCGCTCTTAATTAGTAGCTAATGGAGCAACACGGGGTACATTATTTCGGCTGAAACCATAAAAAAGTCGGATCATTTTTCTCCAAAGTCAAATTTTACTGTCAAGGGAAAACCACCATCATTTATATTAAGCTTGTGTACGTTTAGAGCGGTTTTTCCGTGCTAGCGCGTTTTGTCCCGAGGGGAACAATTTCTTTCAATAATTCGCTGGTAATGGCCTAAGTAAGCCAGTTAACAAGACTCTTAGAAGCTCACTCCAACAAAAATGGATACAATTTTAACTTTTATTGAATTATTCACAAACGACGAGTGCTTCCTCTTGAGTTTGCTACTAAAGTGTAGAAAATGTCGCATTATAGTTACAGCTAAGTATCGTTTACGCTTTGTTTCTATATTACAAGATAAATATCTAATAATGAAGACGTCATGTGCAGTAAATAATAACGGCCTAACTCCTACTACAATGCGTAATGTACCTAAAGTGAGTTGTGACACAGTTAACAAAAAAAAAACTTATTCAGAAAAATAAAGTAAAATCCCTGTCAAATTACCCCGTTTCTCCATTACCAAAAGGTGCTACATAAATAATTATTTATTCAGCTATCAATAAACATATAAAAAGATTAAAGCACCAACCATACCATTACCTGGCGAGGGTTAAAAGGTCAAAGGGTTAAATATTCATACGATGCCGTAATTGAGGCAATTTGTATAATCGCAACAGTTCCGCAAACTGAATTCTATAATAACATCAGGGGTACGGCCGTTTGCACAATGTACGCCCATATAGTGCTGGCCGGTTTCATGATTTTCACGGGATATTTATTTTAAGGTTAATTTTGTGGAGTTTATGGGACCGGAGTGAAGGAAACTGTTACAGGAATATTAAAAAAATAAGAAGAGATCTGTGTTCAACTAAATATAAGCTAGGATAGATTCATATCAGAGGAGATTCACAAATGTTAAAAAGTTCACAATAATCTTTTTACCAGTTGAAACATATATTCCAACATTGGTTATCTATCATTTGCAATCATAGAAAAACTAAATTAACCTTCACGTCAGAACAAACGAGAAATCATCATCATAAATAACTGTACCTTCACATCAACTGGTCCTTTTCTCCGCGCAGATACCGGATTTGATCCTATTACTCGCAACACTCGTCTACCTACATGCGGAGGTCAGATTGTACTAATAATTTGGAGATAAGCACTCACAATACTTTGTTCTCAGAACTGAGTGAGCGAGGGACAAATAAATGTCTCAGAGGTAAATGAAAGTCTTTTCACAAGCGTATGGAAGAATTAAGCTAATTGTGTGTAGTAAGTCCAACAGACTTGATGAGTGTGTTTTAGTCGTTGACTTTTTTTTGGTAACTACAGTAAAATGTAAAAAAAATACTGTAGAACCACACACAACAATACCGCAGACTTTTGTTCTGCGATGACGTAGGTCATGATTGTAATGCCACGATCTCGTAGCGTCAGCAGCACACAAGAGTGCTGTTGTCTGTAGCTTTTATATTACATTGGTTATTGTGGAACTAGTGGTTTGTTGTTTGGTATTCTATGTGTCCTATTTAAATTTATACGTTTTTTCCATTTAATTCTGTCAGTAAATATTTTAGGTTATCCATCTACATATTTTGGTAGTGCCGAAAAACGTTTACCACAAACTTGTTTGTTACATTCGAAAAAAAATACGGCTTATAAACCCTAATTCGACAATGTACTGCTGAAATCCATCGAAGCCAACCTTCTTTATGAACCTAAACGATGACTGTCGATTTATTCTTATTTTCAAGCCCAAACAACTATTTTGTTTTTGATCTACACCAAATATCTAACACTTGCTCTTGACCTGCAAATCAGAAATGACTTATAATGTGAACCTACCCTCTGTTACACATCAAGTGACTGACGTTGATGGACAGCTAAAACGTCAGCTATTATAGCAACGCGATCCTGTCGAACAGATATTGTTCAAATCAGATTCGCGACTGCAACAGGCAAGACTTTGCAAAATGATTTTGCTAGGCATATTGTTCAGTCTATGTCTAAATATACTGGGTTTCAACCTGGATGTAGCGAATTTTGTAACTGACTATGTCCTGTATAAAGATTTTAAATATGTCTGTTATTTTACTTGTGAGAGTCAATATTGTAAGTACTTTTAATAGACCTTTACGCAATCAAATAGAATTATATTTTACAATTCGGTAAAACCTGATAAAGTTTACATAGGTGTCTTATAGGTATCAAGGGGATAGAGGTACCCACTAGAATGGAAAGGTTTTATCAATGAGCTTGTTACTTTAATTTTCCTGAACTTATGAAATCAACTAGATTCTGCCCGTGACCACAAATATACTTATTCTGTTTACCTTTCTCCTAAGTTATTTTAAACTTATTATGTACAAAAAATGTAAACGAAAAAATATTTATTTCATCTCAAACATTGTGATCATACAAAAACTGTTCAAATATTACAGTTCGATCAGAGCTGTTTAGTGGTGGGTAAAATATTTTCAGCAAGGTAAAGCCTGTCGTTCAGGTCTGAACCAACCCGACGGTAAACACCCATCACTTTTTCTATAGGCACTAAACTAATACTATACCGCCAGACAACACCGTCCTCGTACACAAACTAACAAAAGAAAACGTTCGCGTGTCGGTGCGGCGTATTGACAAAGACGTGGATCCTGATGCGGTCGATTTGGTGCGGGTTGCGGACCAGCGCACCGTGGCGGTCGGGGTGCTGCTCGACGGGCACTGTCACAATACGCGACCGCTGCTGCTCCAGGTAACATTGTTCTAGGCTTAATGTACGCTTGACAGCACTACGCAGTACACACAAATGTTTGCAGGGACAAAAACCATGTGAAGCTTTGACAGATACCCGTGGCTCGGAAATAGGTAAACCCAACTACATAATGACAATATTTTATTTATTTATTAATTTTTCTCACCACAATATCCTTAAAAAATCGTAACAAAGAATCTTACTGTCCGGTCATGTTCTCAAAGAAAAATATTGTGGGAGACTGGTGCCTAAGCTAAGCCGAAGCTTGCATAAAACTCTTTGCGTGTATTTTTTCATGTTTTTGACGTAATGAAGAACCTACCTATTGCCTACCTACCCACATTAGCACACAACACATAATTCTAACTATAGCGCACGTCAGTCGTAACACTTGAACTACAAATGCCGTCCTATGCTGTTACGACAAAGTATGTACATCATGTACGCTGTCGATGTTGACATTTATTACCATGAACGCCCAGGGTTCTGTACTAACTGACCACAGTATTGTGACTGTTGTCATTTTCAGGCTTCAAAGAACAAGCTGTTTGATGCGACGCACCCCTGGCTTGTGCTGACTAATATTGCCGATGTTGATAATTCCACGGATTACATTGATGATAACTTTAAATGGCTAAACTTGAGTGTGGACGCTGATATCGCCGTGGTCTCCAGAAACGGTAAATATTAGGATATATATAGTTCTTTACAAGATTAACTTCCATTAAAACTCTTAACCCCACTCTATGAGCCATCCCAGTTCATTAATTCATATTCTAGCAGATATAGTTAGTTACGACAGAAAAAAAAAAGTAAATGTACATAAATATATAGGTTTGTGTGTGGCAATCTAAGACACAAATAGTCTGTGTCATTAAATCATGTAGACCAAAATAGTCCCTAAGCCAAAGTTTGTACAATTTAAATTACTGAATAAACCAAATCGATAATGATTTTTATAATATAGCGGTGAATCGTGACCAACGTCACAGAGTGGGGATAAGATTTATATGTTTTACCGATTTATTTGTTTCCAAATGTTTTTCAGGTGACAACTACTTAATGACAGATGTATACAATTTTGGTAAAATACAAGGCAACGACTTGGAGACGACACTACTTGGAACATGGCGACCAGACAAAGGTGACCTTGTCTTTGATTTTTGAAAGAAAAGTAAATAATTTTATTTGCGGTAAACATGACGCAAAGAAAGAACACGAACACAAAAAAGAACAAGTTGGGGAACATAATTATGCGTCACATCCACGCAAAACGGCCATCGCACAGCATAATGCTGCGACCCTAGCGCCGTGACGTAATGACTTCGGCCGGTGCAGCATATAATGAGATTTAAATAAGAAATAAAAATAAAATAAAGACACAATACATAATTCTAAATGTTTATATAAATAATATAATGTTTATTATCTTGAAGATATCCAGGTGTTTCCCGGTGTTCACGACCGTCGTGTCAATTAGTTGATTTTTAATTTATTTTTGATCTTTGGTTTCACAGGTTTAGAGATAGTACTCAAAGGGTACAAGTATTACAACCGTTGGAATTTCCACAATTTAACGCTTCGAGCAATAAGTGTGGTTCGTATTATTAATTTCTGGTAATTTTATTTATTTAGGATCTCCAACAAAAGATAAACACAATACATGACACATACATAAAGGGCATAATATCAGCTATTAGGTAGGTGTACTCCTTCACTTATAGGAGACCACAGCATGCACAATAAAGTTAACAACTAAGCTAACAAAGTTAAAATATTAATAATATTTAAAATGTTCAAAGAGAGGTTGAAACTATTTTGCTATTTCATAAATGTAATATTTAATATATTTATTAAGGACACTAGCTTCTGGCCGCGCCTTCGTCCGCGTGAAATTTCGATGCGACGGGTTGGGTGGGGAGAGCACCTCCAACCATTACTAATAATTAATAATAATTACTTAGTTTTCGTTACTTGTTCTTTCTGACTTTATTTCTTTTTGTTAAGGGTCCTAGCGTGATGTTAAATAGCCTCTCTAGCCTTTCTCAAGAATTGGGCTATCATATGCAAAAAGATGATTTTAAATCAAACAGGTAGTTCCAGAGATTAGCGCCTTCAAACAAACAAACAAACAAAAAAAAAACTGTTCCACTTTATTAGTAGTATAAAGACTCTGAATGATGTTAAAGTTCATGGTTTTAGCTAACATGTTATATTTGCCTTATCATTAATTATAAAGTGAATCACTATAGTCACATTATAGGTAGGTATTATTACGTTTGTTATTAAAATTTGCAAAATTAATCAGGTTCGTTACACGTTAAAATCGATTTCAAAGTCACCTGCCTGCATAAGGCTAGCGTACATTAGAGCCGGCCGCGCTGCGACGCATTACAAACGTCCCCCTACATCACTTTATACCATTATCTTCACAAAACAACAAATGTTTTGTAATTCCATCCGCGGCAGTCTGATGCAATTTACTGCCCAGATCGTGGACCAACCGGAGGTGTTCTACCCAGAGATGTTATCAGAGATGGCGTACACGGCCGGAGTGGCCGCCATGACTAAGATTACCTCACAGATGCTCAACACACTCAAAGAACGACACAATTTCAGGTGAGGACTAGATTCTCAACTTCGTTGGAATCAATACCAAGTCTGTATTTCCCCGAAGAAATAAGCCAGAATTGTACACAGTTTACCTACTTTTCTTTTGTAATACAGGATCTGCTTGCCATTAAAGGTACGCTAGTCAGTCATTCTTCCATACAAACGTAGTATGGTGATCACTCGTCTATTTGACGGTGTACTCTTGTGTTTTAACTCGTCTTTGGGCGTAAATAAATAACTTATGTAGTAAGGAAATAGCAAAATATATACAATCTAGCAAATAGAAACCGTACCGGGATAGATAATTTATTCAATAGTTAAAATAATTTAATTTTGAGTAAATACATTCAGTCGTTTTTCATAATATCTATACGCCCAAAAAAATTACTGAAACTTTACTTTACTGTATTTTCGTGAAATTTTACGCGTTTTCGTCATAAATCATCGTCTATGTCTTTTTTTTCTTTCTAATTAAATAAATAAATAATTTGACCAATCAGTTTTATTAATATACATGTATATTAATTACGCCCATCAACGAGTTCAAGCCGTTGACTAGTGTACCCTTAATAGAAGAGTTATTTTTTGCGAAGGATTTTCCAACAATTCTAAGATTAACCTGTTTTACAGATTTAACTACAGCATTGCCGGCCGATGGATTGGATCTCCTGAGAGAAATACCACACTGGTTATATTATTTGTCTTATATTTACTTGCTAGGTTGTGTATAGTGTTTAATTAAATTTTATTTCCCGCAGGCGGTTACTAATGCTTTGCTTTGGGAAGAGCAGGATCTATCCAGCACATGTGCTCGGATCTTCCCCAATTGGCTCGACTGGGTCGACATTTATCATCCACCCACCACCAACCTTCAGTAAATATTTTCACTATACTTTGTAGATCATTACTTGGTTCACAGTTAGCAATATTTAATATTGTTAATTTAGTCTGTTTTGTTTTTGTTACGTTAAAAAAATTTTTTTTTTAGAACTAAATTTTACTACCTAATTCAAGAGAAAGGCGTGGGTCAGTATGAAAACCAGTTCCTCACGCCCATGTCTGGCGGTGTCTGGTGCTGCGCGCTGCTGGCTGGCGTCGCCTGTACCCTGGTCCTCGCAGTCGCAGCCCGGATGGAAAGCAGGCCCAAGTCAGGCTGGTATGCCTTCTTCAGCGTGTTTGCTGCTATATGCCAACAAGGTATGCTGGTTTATAGTACGCAGTCAAGCTATTAGGGTAAAAGTTTAAAGGTTATTTAACGTCTATAAAGCCATAATAGCTTCATAAAATATTTAAAGCCGTCCCATTACAAAACAAGAGCGTGAAACTCGCCAACGGTGATAATGATCTCTATGGATAAGACCTTGAGTTCACGTTACCTATGTTATTTTGTTAGATTGTTACGAAATGTTTTTGCAAACATCCATTTAGATATGCTTTGAAGTTGAAAATGCCAATTTGTTCTATGTTAATGATTATTATTATATACTCAGATTTTGAAGACGGAGTTCTAATGTTAGAAGATACATTTTCGAGTCAAGGTGAGAAGGACCAAAAATTTTGTTTATCGAAAATAAACCTTATACAATCACTAATGGGTCCATTTTTCAGGTCGCAAGGCGACTCTTCTAGTAATTGGCCTGACTAGTATGTTGTTATACAACTACTACACGAGCGCCGTAGTGTCCTGGCTCCTGAATGCTGCAGCACCTTCCATTGCGAACCTAGACGGCCTCATCAACAGTGACTTTGAACTGATATTTGAAGACATCGGATATACCAGAGGCTGGCTTGACGTATGTATCAAAATCAGTACTCGGTTCTGGTCATTCAAATACTCTACAATTTATGTAGTAGATTTTTGAGTAGGTACATTTTAATTTAATACTTGTTGCATATTCAGAATCCTGGATTCTTTTACTACAGTGGTTTCACGAACCTGAAAGAAGATGAATTGCGAGACAAGAAAGTGACCAAGGCTAAGCGGACTGCCGCAGTGCTGCAAACTGTAAAAACTGGCGTCGAACTCTTGCGGACTGGAAGTATATAATTTAGTTACTTTCAACATTAACATGAGTAATACGTTATGGGGCTAAGTTTTGAGTAGTAATTGTGGATAAGAAACTAAAGATCATAAAAAAGGAGTACAAATTGTGTGACAGATGCTAAGACTAAAAACGGGGTGACTTAATGTGACGGCTAATTATAAGAAGAGATGCTATGTCAACCCCACATAATCTGTGATAGGGGGAGGATGATGACTTCAGACTGTTCAATCTTATTCTATATAATAATAAAAACCGGCCAAGTGCTAGTCGGAGTCGCGCACCGAGGGTTCCGTACAAACCTGTAGGTATATAAGTAAAAGTTCACCCATCACGACAATCGAGTCATAGCTATGGTATTTTTATTGCAAAATAAAATCCATAACATTACAATGGAAAGCTGGAGGAGCATAAATTGAATACAAAGGTCTCTTTATCGTTTCAGTAACCATTTATTTTATGTTAACACATCATTTATTTTATAATATAACTGAAATATCTACACTAGCCTTGCAGCAGCCTTGCAAAACTCTGCTGGTGAATGATGGAAAGTTTTTTTTATCAAAGTTACTTATTTACAAAGTTTTTTTGTCACTATTTAGAAATCTGGTACAAAAATACTAATTAAGTATTAAATTTGAACCAGATCTGTAAATGGTGACCTGAAAAAGGTATGAATAGTACCACATTGAACATTGAAGTTTGAAAAAAACGTTACCTATAGTTGTCCTACTTTGTGTATTGCTAGTGTTTATAACGGAAACATGTTTATGGATGAAAATTATGTGGAAATTCCATTTTGGGGATTCTTTCTAAAATCGATATTGAAGATAGAGATAAGTCGCGGTCGTTGCGGTACCTACAATTATGTTTATAATAACAATTTAAATTTAGTTGTACCTTTGCGTTTTTGCGTTGACTTAGAAATTTGTTTTATTTTCACAGCTTAAAGGCAATCAGAACTAAGTATTTGATATGAGTTTCATCTTGATATCTCTACGCGTTCATGAGGAAAAGGGTTGTAAGTTTATAATTATTTAAAAAAAAAAGTGTGACTAAAAATTTAAGGTTTTCGCAATGTTGCCTTTATCTGTGCTATAAGACGTTGCTTCATACCAAATTTCAAGATTCTGAGTTCACGGAAAGTACCTTGTAGGTTTTTATTCCCTTGCGAGTGTCCAAAATTTGCGGAAATTTGCGGCATAAACGGCTGTATCTTTTGATTGCGTTGGCTTAGAAGTTTGATTTTTCACAACTTCAAGGAGCAGTAGACTTGAGTATTTTATATAAATTCCAACTTGATACCTCCATGCTTTCCTGAGAAAAAGGGTCTTGACAGACAGCCAGACGGACGGACAACAAACTGATCCTATAAGGATTCCGTTTTTTCCTATCGAGGTACGGAACCCTAAAAATGAAATGCTGTACGTGAGTAAGCGCATCACTAGATAATGTTTTGGCCGCGTTGGCTATTTTATGTTATGAAATAAATAAAATACATATATTTAACACTGACTAAAAATCACACAATTTATACTGCAGATAAAAAAATTAAATCAAATTTAAAAAAAAAACGAAATAGTTCGAATTAGGTTCTTACGGAAAGAAAAATTGGAAAAGCTTCCTGGAAAATTTTCGAATTTGAGAAAAACTATACACGTCCTTTTTTCTATGGGATTTTTGTATGAACTCTTTGAACAGGACAACGTCTGTTGGGTCAGCTAGTTTAAAATATATTTTTTTTCTCAGAATATGCTTTCCACACCGAGCCATACACAGCCAGCCAGGTGATCTCCAAGACTTACGAGGACGCCGAGCTGTGCAACCTCGGAGCTTTGCAGATGATGCTACCAGCTCACGTGTACATCATGGCGCAGAAGCGGAGCCCTTACAAGGAGTTCTTTGATTGGAGGTCTGTAGTTGAGGAAAATGAAGATGTGGTCCAAGGAAAGAACCGAAGATTTCTAAAGCCGATCTGATGTATTTTCCTTACACTTATTTGCATCCAATGGCGATATTTAAATGTACCTACATCCAGCATAGCCAGGGCACTGGGCAGTCCTCCCCACTGCCACCTTGCCAACTGATTAATATTAATACCACGACATTAACTAGTGAATACATTTAAATATCTCCTGCTGTACCGACCAGGTCAAGATAACACTATTCAAGGCATATTGTCAGCGTCTGTACACGGAACGTCTATGAACCAGCTACACCAAAAGGTCGCTAGATGTCTTGCGCATCCAATATAATAATATTTTCAGAATGCTCTTGAGACTGCCTCGTTTCTGTAGTGCGTCACAGAATTGAACTGACGGCTTTAATGCGATCATTTGAAAAGATAATCGCATCGTATCTAGAATGCAGACCAGACACGGACCAGTAGCAACAGCATTCTGAAAAAAGTGACAGAGAGTTTCTATCCTCCCATTTTGAGACATTTTGTGAAGGGATGGCCAAGTGAGAAAATTGTACCTTACTAGTCATCTTCTGTGCAAAATGCTTCAAAATCAATAATAGTAATATCACTTGGGCCCGTGCAGTCCATCCGTTGCCTAACTGGAAATCACCAGGACCGCACAGTTTCTGGATTAAACGGCTACAAAGGTCACACGCCTGCTAGACTCGCAATTCCAGTCATCTCTAAAGACTGGGTCGCTAACACTGTTCTTTACGACAGGAGTTACCCATCTACTCCAGAAATCGGGTAGTACTGCGGAATCTAAAAACAATAGAACACCGTGTTTACCGACGGTCTAAAAATTTCTTACAATACATACATTCTTAGTGCAAAAATTGCACAACATATCGACAGCAACTCAATTATGTTTGTGTCTCAGAATTGATGTAAGAATGGGTCCCGCGGTACTAAGGAGCTACTCCTCATAGACATGAAATTCAACCAACAGGTCCGTAGATCTCGAGAGGATTTGTTGACATGTTGGATAGATTATAAGCAGGCCTATGATTCGGTGCACATTATATGGCTCACTATGGTGCTGGAGTTGTACAAAATAGACGCAACTCTACGCACCTTCTTGATATCGTGTATGGGGCAGTGGAGGATGGATCATCGATCCGGGGATCGATGAAATGATCAGGATTGAACGGGGAATATTTCAGGGCTATAGTTTGAATCCGCTTTGGTTTTGCTTAGCCTCGCATCCTCTAAGCACACTGCTGAAGGTCTAGGCTAGTGGTTGAGAAGAGGTGGTCAGGTGATATCTCACCTCTTTTATATGAATGACCTGAAACTCTTTTCCCCCAACATTTTGCGGCTGATGGAGCCACTGAAGGTAACAGAAACGTAAAAAATGTGCAGTCATGCATGTAAATCGAGGGGTGATTATGAAAACCTGAGTGGGAATCTAACTCCACCTTGTAAATCTCACCAATCTCTCAATATCATCTAAATATCCACCTTGGTACTCACGTGTTCTTATAATACATCTTAGAGAGAAGTACAAATACCACAATCGATTTAAAAAGTACAAAAACCCATTAGACCAAGAGTTTTTTGAGAAATTAAGGGATGAGTGCAATACTCTAAGCTCAGCATGCTACAAGAAATATATATCTAGTATAGAAAACAGTATTACAAAAAACCCTAAAACATTTTGGTCCTTCATTAAAACTAAAAGAAAAGGTAGCAGTACATACCCCGCACAAATGTCTCACAACAATAAAATCGCGTCAGGTGGACAGGATATCTGTAATTTGTTTGGAGAAAATTTTGCAAGAACCTTTACTGCCCCTACAGATAATAATTTGAGTCGCGCGAACTCGGCCTTTCCCCTCTCTTCCGCAGCACTGTGTAACTTACAGTTTGATGGTAACGAAATATACCGTGAATCTATTAGATTGGACGAAACTAAAGGCGCGGGTAGTGACGGCATTCCTCCAATGTTTATAAAACGCTGTGCTAAGGCCTTAGTATCACCCCTACAAACAATCTTCAACAAATCTTTACGTAATGGTACTTTTCCAAACACCTGGAAAGAAGCTCTCGTGATACCTATATTTAAATCCGGAAAAAAACATTTAGTGACTAATTATAGACCAATCTCAATACTAGTTACATTTGGAAAAGTGTTCGAAAAACTTGTTAGCAGACATCTGATGTGGTACCTTAAACAACACATCACTGAATATCAACATGGTTTCGTTAAGTCTAGATCTACTAATACTAATCTATTGTGTTTTACATCGGCTTTGTCAAAGTGTCTTGACAATCGTATACCAGTGGACGCTATTTATACAGACTTTAGTAAAGCATTTGATAAGGTAGATCACAGTCTTCTTTTAATTAAATTGGCTCAACTAGGTGTGGGCGGGACAATAATAGGGTGGTTTAAATCTTACCTTGAAGATAGAGAGTCAAAAGTGGTAGTTAATGGTCATTTTTCTGACAGCTATATAGCAACTTCCGGAATTCCGCAAGGATCACATTTGGGACCTATTCTTTTTAACGTTTTCATTAACGATATCAATGAATGCTTCAAACACTCCCGTTTCTATTTGTTTGCTGATGACCTAAAGATAATGAAGCCAATTCAGAGTAACCTAGACTCCATAATGCTTCAAGACGATATCAATAGACTTGCGAACTGGTGTACACAAAACAAAATGCATTTAAATATCAGTAAGTGTCACTACATCCAGTTCACTCGTAATAAAAAGGTGTTAGATAATAAATACTACATAGACGGGGTTGAAGTACAGAAACTAAGTAGTGTTCGCGACCTCGGAGTTCAACTCGACCAAGCACTGAA
Organism: Xanthia togata; assembly: GCA_963853775.1. Classification (NCBI taxonomy): domain Eukaryota; kingdom Metazoa; phylum Arthropoda; class Insecta; order Lepidoptera; family Noctuidae; genus Xanthia; species Xanthia togata. The sequence goes on along the minus strand of OY970797.1, from coordinate 1,189,999 downwards.
GTTCGATGTACACATTCTTAATATTGTGTCTAAGTCCTTTAAGGTACTGGGATTCATTTTGCGAAACAGTAAGGAATTTAAGAGACCATCTACAAAAATAAAGCTCTTCAACACTCTAGTCCGTCCAATCTTAGAGTATAGTTCAGTAGTATGGAATCCGCATTACGATGTTTATACCAAGCGATTAGAGAGTGTCCAAAAGCGGTTCCTTTACCATCTGTCTGTCTGTAAGATCACTTGGCTAAACAACTGACTAGTTACTCTGATAGGTTAAAACATTATAATTTGGATACACTAGCCAGTCGTAGGAAGAAACTGGACTTCACTATCCTTCACAAAATATTTAGTGGAACGATAGATTGCAGTGTACTCTTGAGCTCATTAGAGATTAAAATTCCAACTCGGACTCCCAGGCAGAATACATATGAGTTATTCTACATTACTGGCTCAAAAACCAACTTAGGTCATTACGCCGCTGTGCCAAGACTTTGTAGGCAATATAACACTTTATCTAAGATCACCAACTTCGACATCTGTGATTCTCTTGCAAATTATAAAAAATGCCTCAAAAAATTATCCGTTTGTTAACTATTTTATTATTATTTTAATTTTATGTGTCCAATTTTTATTATGTTTTGATTTTAATTTTCTAATTGGCTTTGACATTGTTAATTTTATTTCTTTTTAAATTTTATTTTTCCAATTTTATTACCAAATGTGTTTTGAAAAGAATTTTGATTTTAATTTTCTAATTTTCTAATTGGCTTTGACAGTGTTAATTTTATTTCTTTTTAAATTTTATTTTTCCAATTTTATTACCAAATGTGTTTTGAAAAGAATTTTGATTTTAATTTTTGTTAGCTTAGTTATACATTATTATTATGCATGCTGTGGTCTCCTGTAAGTGAAGGAGTACACCTACGTGATACTTTTGTCATCGATTTTTTATTTAACAAGTGTATATCCTTTGTTGGAGATCCTAAATAAATAAATAAATAAAAATAAATAAATAAACTCTCGGATTACATACATCTTAGATTCCTGGCTGCGTTTCGGCGATCTTTTTGGCGAAACTGAAGGTTTTGTCTGTGCGATTCTGATTAGACGGTATGGCAGACATCTGTCAGGCATGCCACCATCCCGGTGAATAAATTTGACATATTGTTTCCAGTTGTTCTCGTCTTACTATCGGCGTGGCTTCTAGTACTTGCACAGACACAATCTAGTGGCTAGGATTATCCACCAGCAACTTGCCTTACAGTACAACCTTGTGGAATCCGAAGTTCCATACTACAGGTATGTGCCTGACCCAGTTCTCGAGAATGGTCACAGGACGGGACTATTGTAGCCAATAAGCCTGATATTGTAACGATAGATCAAAAATTCAAAAGTCATTTATTCAAACTAGGCTGAGAATCAGCACTTTTCGAACGTCAAAATTACAAAAGACAGTCCCCCAAAACGCCCACCCTTCACAACTTTCTAGTGCTTTAGCTGGGAAGAAGAAGTGGTGCAACAAACTCCCCAGCAGCACAGCTGTGCAGTTAGAAAAAAAAAAAAAACTATACAATACTATGCAAGATTTTTACATTACGCAAAACATAATTTTAATTATAAATTAAATCGACGAGAGCGCCGTGCAATGATTGTTGATGTCGCTGTCCCTCATGACGAGAATCTCGTGAAATCTGAGAAAGATAAAAAAATCAAGTATCTTGAATTAGCACCCGAGGTTGTCGACATGTAGGACGTGGACTCTGCAAGCAAGGGCTTGATTCAGAAAGCAGTACTCTAGACACGGGATGCATAGTTAGGAGATTCCTCTTTCTAGAGCCTTGACCACCGGCAGCTTGGACCTTGTTCCTGATGCAGATGGGCCACTATTTATTTTTATTTTTAAATGTTTCGTTTTATGTTTTTTTAATAAAAAATATTTCAAAATGTAAATAGTATGTTTAAAAATGCAAGATAGGAATATAATTTCACTTACTAACACTAGCTATATGGTATTACTAACGTTATGGATCTTTGTTGCATAACACAACGTTATGCAACAAAGTTTTAAAACATAACGTTTTTTTAAATAAATAAACATTATTGGGTCGTAGTGAAACCAGAAAAAATAGAAATGCTTAAATTTTAAGAACATTCTAGATATAATTAGCTGCGTTCATTTCCTGATATAAATTGTGCCCGATCAATGGTGACGAGGTCGATCCTCTTCGTGCGACAATACCTTCATTGCTGAGGGGTAAATAACAAAACATTTCGTCAAACCTCTCGGGATTACGGGCTAAGATAACAAAGGTGTACGTTAATATGTTTGTACTTATCTATCTGAAGGTAAGACTCAGTTCACTTTTAGATCAGAGAACATGTGTACAGTCTACAGTACGCGGTTGTTGATACGACACATTGAGTTTGAAAAAAGTTTGGCTTGAAAGGCATGTATTTAATCCAACCTCAAATAATTCCCATTTGGCTTTCCTAAACATATTATTGAACACTCTGGAATAGTGAATGGGCATCTTTTTGTGAACCCTAAATAATTCATAATATTTTGGGGTCCTTAAAAATAATAAATAGCCAAGGAACGGGTACCATCTTAGATCTTGCCCTCGCCGGCCGCTGCCGCGGAACGGCTCGCTTCGCTCGTTCGAAAGTGTCATCATTAAAAACCAAAACGATTTTAGAGGTTCATTCATTTGCAAAAGCGTACATCCAGATCCTCTAAAAACTTATTAACCTTCTAATGAAGAAGGTTAATAATAACGAAATATTTCCCTAAAAAAGAATTTAATTCAAATATTTTAATTTGCAGGTATTCTTCGTTTACCTACACATATTCTACAAATAAAAATATCTGGTGTTTGTAGAGCATCATCTCTGCAGTATTTTTATTTTAACTAATTGCCAATTTGATTTATGTTTTAATTAGCTTTTGCCCGCGGTTTCGCCCGCGTGGTTGTCGGAAAATATCCCACGGGAACGTAACCGGGATATCATACCTAATAGCCGAGGAAAAGGTCATCTGCGCCTGCGTTGCCGTCAACCATAATTACTTTGTTATGCGTAATTTTTAATCTGTGATATCTTTTAAACTATTAATTTAAATGATATGATGTCAAGGCATGTTTTAATCTAAATTAAATGCCCAATTTAAATTTTTTTTTTTATTGAATAGTGACAATTGTTGTGAAGAAATCGTAAGTTTATGTGTGTATGTATGTATTGAATAAGTATTAATATAATACCGATCAAAATACACTGGATCGCAAAAATTCCGGGTCGCTAATAAATGTTGTGATAGTTTCTTAAATACATAAGAATAATTTGCGAAACTATAGTATATTGTAGATGACTGATTAATATATATAAAAAATGTGTAACACGTTTTGTACACTATATAACTTTAATTAAATACTAAAAAATAAGAAAATTTCGCTTCTAACTTATGACAATAAAAATACACTTCACAGTAAATCTTAAAAAATAAAAGATTTGTTGTCAATTTAATATTTTGTATTTCCTCCACGAGCCCGTATCACTTCATTAAGACGATGTGGCATGCCGTGAGATCGGTCTTCTCGTGTAGTTGTGCATGTCATTTCCTGATCTTCTGATGTTCATGCCGGTCTCTTGAAATCGCTGGAGTACTCTTTGGACCGCTGATAAAGATACTCCTACTGTTCTAGCAGTGCTACGCTGACTTCTTCCTTCTTGTACCATGGTAATAATCCGTTATAATCAGTCTTCAGGTGTTAACGATATGATATTGCACTGAACACTCTGATCAATACAAGGAATCATTTATAATGACAGCTCGCTTTGAAACAAAAGCAGAAAAATAAACCTAATTTTATTTATTTTTTAATTCAAAGAGCTGTTTTTTTTTTAAATCTGATACAAATGAAACCTCTTTAGAGATTTAGAACAAGCATTAGTAACCTGCTTACTACATAATTATTATTTATTCTAGCGATCTAAGTATCTAATTTATAGAGATATCACGGTTTTTTATTAGCGACCCGGAATTTTTGCGATCCAGTATCGCAAAAATTAAATTAGGTACTTAGATCGCTAATATTCTTAATAGCTTAGCTTAGCTCTTAATAGCTTCGAAAATAAAAATGACATTTTTATCAAATTCTGAAAGATAAAAATGGTTATTGTGGGTCATCCTTAGAAGATAGACATATGCCATCGTGGACTATTGAACTTATTAAGATATACAATCTTGTAGAACATACATTTTATTTATCTCTCATGGCTTACGCGGGGCACGCCAGTAAAGCTCCCAGTCGGCATGATTATTTTCGAATAATCGTCATATTTCAGCAAATTTATACAAAACCTCAATAAATTATTTAATTAAACCTTCCTCATAAAACACCTCGTCTATTGGTGAAAACTGTTTGAAAACCCGTTAGGTAGTTTTTGAGTTTATCGCGTTCAGACAGACAGACAGACAGACGCGGTGGGGGACTTTGTTTTATATACATATACAACCCAATTAAACAAAAACTCGTGTGGGGTACGATTTATTTAGTGTTTTCATAAAAATCTTTCCTGCAGTCTCCTCCGCCTCACAGAGCGTGGCCACGTGAAGGCCATCCGCGCTCGGTTCGCGGGCACCATGCCGGCCTGCTCGGGCGCTCAGCCGCGAGCCCTCGCCCTCGGCCAGGCCGCGCCCGCCTTCCTCACGCTGTTCCTCTTTGCTGTGCTGGCCTACGTCATTCTAGCTTTCGAATTTCTCTATAATAGGTAAGGTAAAACGGAATTTCGGGATATCGTCAGAAAATAAAAATGAATAAGTAAATAATAAGTATATGTAGCATAATCAGCCTTTAATCGTCCCACTGCTGGGAAACAGGCGTCATTTCTGTGCGAGGGAGTGGGCCGTAATCCACCACCCGGGCCCAGTGCGGGATGGTAGAATATACTTGAATGTAAATATCACAACGTGGGATCATAGGTAATAATCGCGGTGGTTAAGAGGCAGTTTTCTATTGTGGCCAACAAAATAGTAGAGGTACGAAAAGTCAGTGTGCTCTACCTGCCAACAATGGTGGTAGAAATACTGTTTCTATTTACGTACAATGCAGGATTTGTACAGTCCCGTAAATATCGAATTCAAATTACAGAAGCCGACTGACCGTATTTCAGATGGTCACTTTAAATTACAAGTAGCAATTTCTGACTGACGTTAATTCGGAATTCCTAGCTTCCTTGTGTGGTCTTGGCGATTAGATTGGCTAATTGCCAAGACTACACAAGGAAGCTAGGCAAAGTAGAGAGATCTTAAAGTCTCGTTCAATGTCTTGCTACAAAAGTATAGAGCATTTTACTTCTAAACTAATCTCTAATTTCGTACAATTTATCGTGACGCCGCAAAAATCGGTTCAAATCACATCATTTATTTCAGGGTCCAGCAGAAAAAGCGGGCTGTGAGCGAGGCGCAAAAAGTGACGTCACCAGAGATCGGGCTATGATCGCAGCACATCACGAGGACCAACACTATATATGAATGGAAAAAAAACAATTGAGGGAAGACGTTTGATGTGGCGTTAAGGAGATCGACACTAAAAGATTTTGCGCAGTAGTCTAGTTGCACGTTGTCATCAATATTTTAGGTGCTTGTGTCAAAGTCAAAGTCAAATAATTTATTTAAATTAGGCACAAAAAAGGCACTTTTGAACGTCAAATAAAACGTTAAAAAAAAGTTGTGAAAGTGATAATCTGTTTGTGTTAACAAGAAATTAGGTATTTTAATATACGCACGTGTTCCTGTGGCAATAAAATTATTTATTTACTTCTTTCATAAAAAAGTAACGTATAAAACAATCTTAGATTATTTTAGTTTATTAATTTACTACATAGCTTTGTAGCCGTACCTTTAAATATTTCATCCCTAGCAGTACTCGTATTCTATGTTAACACACAAAAACAAAATGGTTGATGTCAAAATGGTTGATGTCGATATTATGCACATCAGATGAAAGACTAGTAAAATATGGAGTCCCACAAAGGAGTGTACTGAAGCCTCTGTTATTCATCATATACATTAATGACTTACCAAGAGTAACAAATTTTGCTGATGTTATTACGGTCATTATACATTCTAGATATAATGAGACATATGAAAATGATATTAACAATACTATCACATCAATATAATCAACTGGATAAATGATAATAATTTGAAAATTAACCTTGAAAAAACTAAAATTATGTTTAATTATGTTTTTTAGCCAACTCGTAGCCGCACCAAAAATTAACGTCTTCTATCAAGGACAGCAATAGACAAAGTAGACTCAACAATATTTCTAGGGGTGACAATTGATAAAAATCATAATTGGAAAGCTCACACAAGAATTAAATAAGAAAATTAGTTCTTCTGCTTACGCACTTTATAAACTAGCACCCGCTATAAATATAGATGTACTTCTTACGGTTTACCATGGCATAGTTGGCTCAACCATAAGCTAAGGCATAATATTCTGGGGAAATTCGACCAATAGAGAAATCATTTTTAAATCTCAAAAAAAGGTGCATTAGGGCCATGTTTGGTCTAAAGATGACTGAAAGCTGTAAACCATATTTCATCAAACATAAAATATTAAGCCTTGTTTATTTATGAAGCCGCTAATTTTGTTTAAAGTAATCCAACGTTATTTATCAAACAATCAGAATATGTTAGCACTTGTAGTCGTCGAGTTAAGTATGAGCTATGTATAGAAAGGTCAAGCACGGCTTTGATGCATAAAATATAATGCATATTCTGTTTGGCTCCAAAAAATTATAAAAAGCTCCCAACATCTCTGAAGCAGCTGCCCACAAGATAGTAGAACCTGTATTAAAAAAGAAAAACTTATAGCCAAATGCTACTACAGCATAACAGAGTTCCTAAGCGGAATTAAGTTAATAAGGCACATTATTGCGATATTTTTCCTAGTTACTAACTGTACAATTTTTGCTCCTTTCTTACGAGTTATTTAAGTTTCTTTTGTTAAACTATTGTGTCAATAATGTAGTTAGACGTTATCATACATACTTGTTTTTTTGTAGGCTTTAACTGGCAAAACATGTAGTTCATTTTATTATTTTTAATTCTATCCACAATGCACATGTTTTGTAGTTACTCATGTTTTTACAAAATAAATATATCTTTATCAAATCCTGAAATGACCAACTTTTACTGTAAACTTGGTAATTTCTGCCTGTCCATTCACCAACTCGCATAAAACCAAGTTCGTAGATATAAAATGACCAAAACACTAGCGGTAAATTCTCGCAGCAATTCTTGCACTTGTCTTACTGTTTCCACTTGTACAGGGTATTGAGTAATGGCGGCGCGTCGCTCGGCTATCTAAATCGCGCGTTATAAATGATGCGATCAATTCTTGTTTAGTCCCGGGGCGCGGGATTCAATTCACGCTGCACCCGTATCTACTATCATATTTGTGTTATATTATGTGTAGTGGAAGGGTTTTCGTTAAGTAAGTGGGAGAAGAACAGAGAAAATTGGAGTAACTGGTGGTTTTGAGATTTGTATGAATTTAACTTTTTGATGACTTAAACGTTTTACTTTTCGACTGATCTAAGACATCATAGATTTGATTAACACTTAAAATAATTGATTGATGCAGTGCAATTTTGTAAGTGTTTAATTTAACATACATATCTACATATACATAACTACATGCATCTACATAAGCTCACGCCTTTTTCCCAAGGAGGTAGACAGAAATCCTAACTAATAACTGTTTACTTATTCTAATCATACAACTTAAAAATAACCCAACTTATAACAAGAGAGTGTAAGGTAGAGGAAAACAAATAATAGTACTTTCAAAGTTTAGAATTTGAGAACTCGGCTAGCTTGAACAAACAAATATGAATAAGAACAATTTTAATAAAGCCATTACTTAAGACGTATCCATTTCGCGGCGATGTCGCATCGTCGCGCGCTCGTCGCCGCGTCGCGTCGGCTCTTCGCGCCTGCATTTGCATACAAATGGAAAACGTCACTCGGATATTATATTACTTAACTTGTGAGACAGCTACAAAAAATAATCTAATACACCCCGTAACACCCTTATTACGGAGGCAAAGAGTTCAATTTAACGTGAGCTCTTTGGAAATGAAATTACACTCATTCATGTGCGGTACACAAACAGAACGTTGTTTTTATTGTTCCTTCATATGTTGTTAGTATTCAGACAGAGCAATTTAGTACTAAATCTAAATTGTATTCTTGTGATACTCGTAATACTTCGTTCTTCCGTGTTTAATTAAATAAATGTAGTTACACAGATTCATTCATAATATTCGATTTATAGGATGTCTTTAAAGTTAATGTCATGGAATTCGCTACCAGCCCATCCAATTTTGAAGTGAAAACTTCTTTAGGCGCGTTGAGCATTTTTTGGGTGAACAAAAATCATGGAATTCGCGTCATCGTCACCGAACGCTTTCCATGGGCTATAAGTATATATACCTACTGTGTATATATGTGTACTTTTTGGGTGAACAAAAAGCGTGAAACCCGCGTCATCGTCACCGCACGCTAGTTTTCACTTCTATCAGCAGTGCCAAAGACTGCCCCGCATGTTTTTCTTAAATGAAGATCAACAGCTATGTAGTGAAGACATCTTGTCAATGCAACGAATTCGTTTTATCTTAGCCATGCGAGAAACTGTCATATTATGCTAATAAATAATTTGGTCCTTCTTGTGGCTTCTCAAACTTCATTCATGTTAGTTAGCGGATCGTTAGCTCTATGTATTTTCACTGCGCTCACTTTCCAGTCTAAATGTCAGAGCTCTGTAATAGTAGTTGTAAAGGGACTTCATAATAACGCTTCGCTTTGAACTTTACTAAAATAAAACAGGATTTCTCTTTATCTGTCTACATTTTATTTTGTAACAAGTAAATTGTCATGAAACAGAAATTGTAGACCTATTATTTAATTTCTTCCTTTGAGTTCTGTTAGGACTACGACTCTTGTTACTTACTTGAACGCTGAATTTGGTGTTGTTTACTTGACTGTGAATTTGTGACAATTTGGGAGAACTACGGCAGGCTGATTTTACCAACCATATTGTAAGACTGGAGATCATCACTACTCAAATAATGATACATAATACCAAAGCTTGTATACCTTAAGTACCAACGCGACGACTTAAACTGCAGCAACAAGGAAATTATTAAAAAAAAAAGAGCGTATTGATGTATTGATCATCAAAATGAGCCATGTCTTGATTGCCTCGAAGCCTTGAATTTGTTCAGAACAATAGGTACTGTAAGGTTTTATGCAGTAAGCAACCTTATGTTGTACATTATTTAAGAAAATAGCATTCGAACAGAAAATTTGTATTTAAAAATAACATAGGAATGTGGTTTTTTGTTTCATGAAAAAAATAGTAAATAAAAAGCTATCTATCGAATAGTATACGAGTCTTTATAAGATATTGTGTTGAACTCTAAATAATTATATGAAACTCAATATAAAAATGTTGCCAATCATCGTGCCTCCCCACCCCCCCCCCCCTCTCCCCGTTTCCTTCACTACACACTTACACAAATGTTTTAGATAACGTTCCTCCGACGTTACAGTACCTACACGAACAGGCAAAATTCAAGAAATTTTCCGTTATTCAAACTTCCCAATCTCGTTTTTATTAAAATTTCATATTGTTATAATCAAACGATGTTCGTAATTAGAAAGATTCGCTGAGGAGTTACCAGGCGCACAGTTTTGATAGGTAATTGAAACGCTTTCTCCGCCAGATATTGGTGCACATATTGAAATGTGCCCGCTGTTGATCCAGGGGTAATTGGAAATGGATCGTCAGCTCATTATCACGAGCATGTTTTTGCTTCATTTGTAACAATTTTCATTGTTATATTTCGTTTAATTTGGGTTTTGAATTTAATTACTGTGTAAGGGGTTTCTTAGCCTACTTGATTTAAATTCGCTCTTCTAATAAACACGTTCGCACCCCTATTTTTGTTCCTCAAACATATTCTCTTAACTCAAGAGCCTGTCGGTAACACATCAACGAGTTAGTTGTGTTATCTACAGGCTCAGTTTAACATCAGTCCATTCCGTGGTCGTGGTGTGACTGACGTAAAGTTAATTACAATCTGAGTCCATAACAGACGGATTTGTGAAGGACGGCCAGACCATTACATACTAACTGAATTGCAGCATATCACGTGTACCCACGTGAGAGAATGTACAGCAACATAGTGGCATTATTACCGAGTTGGTTAGTTTTGGTCTGTCACAGAACCGCTCGAAGTGAGTGAGTGAAGTGAGTGCTTGGGGGAGGCCTACGTCCACGTCTGTCGGCTGAAGTGATGATGATGATGATGATGACAACTCAACCGGTGGAACTCAACCAAGAGCAACAGTGACAACAATAGACATCAAGTAAATATAACAGTAATACCGAGGTTCTTTAGGTACTTCCCACTCAAGATATTGCCGTTTTCTACAGAGTTTAGCTCGCTCGCTTGTTGCTATTACTTTCGAGCCTGTGTCATACAGCAAGCGGATCAGTAGCGGAGAGCGGAACTATTGGTTATTCGTATATAAAAACTTAAGTTATTCAGAAAAAGCACGTTATTCAAATCATCATAAGCGTTGAGCGCACTCCCAGCCCGGCCTGAGATGGTTGGAGGAATACCGTGTGGTTTTAATCAAAAACAGTCAACCATGATGAATCAACACGAAAAGTATTCACCGAAACGCGTTCAGTGCGACGTAGCTGTAAGTAGCAGCTATATAAGAAGCTGCCGCGGGCTCTCCACTCCCGCAGACGATTCGCTGCGAAACCTTCAAGGCAGTACGCTGTAGCCCACTACTGTAGACTAGCTACTACATTATGATAACTACGGTACACACTCGGCGCTTTATGCCTCCGACGAAATAAACTCAATTTGCGTTCAAATAACGCAATTTAGGATTTAACGTTGGGTTCCTAAATTTTGTTACATTCTTAAGCTTCATGTTTTGATGCAATACAGACAAACACAACAGAACAAACAGACGATGCGATTTTTCCTCTACACATTCCAGATATATAAAAAAACGATAAACATAAAGCTCATGACTCTCATATAAAACCCTTCCACGAGCTGAGCCCTAAAAACTTTTCTGTTTTATAAAGAGGAACAAAACGTATCGAAACATGTCAATATTACATGTCCCGACTGCTCTCGCTAGTTTACTCTACAAACAGCAGCCGACTGCAAAGCCATAAAAAGAAAACGCGATTTTATACCAACTAAAGTTCAACACGGATTGACGAGAGGCGCATAAATCGTCACATTCCGGGCCGGGCGCCGGACACCGGACACCGAACTCAATATTGACTATCGCTTTATGACGTCAATAACATTTTTTATGCTGTGCCGTTATAAAATGCATGTCCGTGAGTAATGGATATTTAAAGCGATTTACCGGCCGGCGCGCGCGGCGGCGGGACGGTGAGTTTCACGGATATTTACCCGCTAGTGGAACGTTATATAGGCGGGGGAAGGTCTCTGTCCTGAGAGATGATCGCGATATGGAAACTGGGATGATGCCGTAAATTTTTGTTTGTTACTGTATTCTGGAGGGTAAGGTGAACGCTTCATACTGAATTTTGCTTCGAATGACCCTATAAAAGTTGTGACGTCTGCCGTTTCACTTATTACTTTGTTGATATTGTTAAATAAATAAATAAACCTTTATTTAGTGCCGTACAAATTACAATTCAATGACTTAAAATATAAAATAATAACAAAAAAAATAAGATACACAAAGTTTACAGTAAAAAATAATAAAAACATTATGTAATTTGTACGGACCCCTTTCGGGTAAAAGACGCAAGCAGCAGCTATTTAAAAAAATGATATTTTTAAATAGCTGCTGTTAAATATACCTACACGAGTTATTTTAATGATCCTAAGTTACGTGAGATCAGGCAGGAATAGCATGAATTGCTAGCCTGATATAATTTTTAGAACTATGCTACCAATATGTCATCATATAAAAACACCCTTCATGTCACATGCAGTTTCCACAATGTCCACAATGCTTTTAGCCATCATGTAGCAACTATCAAAATACAGGAACGGACAAAAACAGTACCTATTTATGTAAATAAAGCAAAACTCGCAAATACCTACATATTATTATATTCGGAGAAACAGTTGGGAACAAAGTTTGTGAACAAATTAATTGCGCTTACTCGTACTATTCCAAGCGTAACGTTTTTAGTTGCGTACTGGTCGTACTGGTCGTTCATATTGTTGATGATTCATTTAGTAGGACGTTGTAACGTTATTTTAAAATCTAAAAAAGACCTGTATAGATTTATTTGTTGTAGGAATTCGTGTAACAAATGGAGGAGCAAACTTCAATATTTTCACCAATACAAATGCTCTGCAATTTATTTACAAAATTGCGTAAATTCAGAAAAAATTATGGCGTAATGCAACGAAAAATAAAGTCATCACGAGAAAATAAACATGTAGTGGCAACGATAGCTACAATTACAACAGAATCCAACATTAGTAACGCACAAACACCCAACTCAAATTGGCACAAAGTAAAGCAGATGGCTCACAAGTGAACCGCAGCACCTCGCCGGACTCGACAAACAACTCGCTATCCGGCTGCAGGACTTATGGTAATAGAACAAAGTGAATACAGCCACTTATGGGGTTATAAAGCAAAGCGCGGCGGTTGGTGAGCGCAACATTAAAAGTTGCCGCTCGCCGCGGATTTTCACTTTGTCAGTTTTATTTGAGACTGCCATATCTGATGCCTGTCGCGCATGTTTTAAGGAACGAGCAGATAGCGTGTAGGGTATGGAAGGTCAAGATTTTATGCATTTGTACAGCGAGTTGTTAGTAAAATAAATAAAATAAAAGAGGTAACGAATAGTCTGAGGTCAAATTGACACGGACAAATAGGATGAGAATCATACAACACTAATCGTAGTGACTTGACTCTTGAACGTATTCATCTTAGTGGTTAGAGTAGGTGTTCAGTTACAATAATAATAATATCAAGAAGTATTATCAGACGAAAACATAACACGTTACTTTACACTTGCGGCGCTGTAAAAGTGCACACGGTGCATGTGTCTGAGCTACCTATGAGCAGTCTCCTACAACTTGCGCCGCTGACGTGTGCGCATTGATCTATCTCCTGAAAGGGTTCTCTTCTAAGCCGGCCATAGGAGCCCGAAACGGCTTTGTCAGATAAGACTTGTTTGGGCCAATCTCTTCACAAAAAACACCACGTTATCAATTTAATCATCGGATACTTTTATAAAGATTTTTCTTCAATACTTTTCGGTCAAACATTAATCTCAAAGATACTATTCTGAAAGGGACTGTTATGCTTGATAGGATAAAGAATTAATAATGTTAAGTACTATAAAGCTGTAGAGAGTGACTCAACCAAATAACGTTGTGGCTTCAGTGAGCTCCATTAAAGTATTATTACGATGACTGGCCTGTTCGGGGAAAATATAACCAGAATTTTGAAAAATTACTAAAACATTCGTTGTGTGAATTATTTTCAATTTGACATTTATATGATTTTACAGAAAAGTAAAAAATACAACGCAAAGACGTTGTATTTTTTTTTGTTATTAGATAGGTACTTAATCGTAATTACCCAAAGTCCATCTGTATTCCAACTAGCGGCAATATCAAAAGGCAAATTCCAATGAAAATGACGTGAAATATCCGGACGTGTCCGTTCTTTTGAATTTAATCAAGCAATTATGTGCGAGTACGTACGACGGCGCTGGGCGGTCGGGATTGTTGCACGGCTGTGCTTGACAGCAACTCTGCTAATGTAGCCACTAACCACCACACGGTATGTGCGCAGACACTCGACACATCGCTGTTGTGTGCAATCATTGCAATTTGCGAAAATGTGGTATAAAATATTATAAATTGTAAGTTGCGGAAGTAAAAAAGCGGGTGTTCTACTAGATATAAACCTTTGATCTTAATATGACTGAAATGGGTTCGTCTTTTTTATACAGGACCCACAGTATACTAATTTTTTTTTGTTGAAAATGCATTTTTTTTTTTAATGAGGGTATCGATTTCACTATGATTTGAGTATTTTTTGGGTGAATAACTACCTTTTAACTTCTTTTTATCTTGATGGTATCTGCTAAAGGTGAAACGAAATACAAACATATTGTATTATTAATTACATTTTGTCAATTTTTGTATGATGTCATTCAATGTTTGTACTTGCGTTTGAGAGCGTCTACCTTCGTGCTAGAACAACTTTGAATACCTGCCACCATGTCTTCATCCTCTGGATCAAGTCCACTGCTACCAACAAGTAGTGCAAGTGAAGTGACGCGTGTTTTGTTACCTATTACATTACACATCAAACCACTACACTATACAAAAATAACACATTTCGAAAAGTAAAGTAAAAAGGCAATGAGAACAGAACTTAGGAAGAAAAAGCGAGCGTGAGCTAGCGACACATCTCTACTTAGTAAAACCGCAATGAGAACACGCTGCAAGAGCGAACGAAGCGAGCTCGGGACTTGGGGCACCACGACTCGGACAGGTTAGGTTTGAATCTCCTTCGTGCTTTTTTTTTTTTAAACCACACAAAAATAGGAGCCTTGCTTCATGGGGATCGGTCGACTACGCTGACTAAAAATATTATATTTACCCTATAAAATTATAAAATACTAATACTATATTTATACTAATACTATATAACACGACGGGGTATTTACCCTGTGCCGTTTCTGACCATTCTCCGGTGTAATTCTTCGTTGATGGTAGATATAGGTAGTTGGCTTTCAATCACACACAAGTCTTAACTCAAACTCAAAGCATTTATTTCAACCATAAGATTTACAGGCACTTTTGAGTTATCACTTAGCAAGAGGTCATTCAATTTGAGTTATTTTGTGAAGCTAGTCGCCCGTTCCAAACAAAGTAGATCCTGATGGAGAAGAACGGGCAAGAAACTCCACGGACACTCTTTTAAATCAAAACATTATGTTACAGAGGTTATTTGTTCAACAATTACAATCTCAGTCCTTTCTAACACAACTTTTCTTTTCACGTTTTTTACCCACCCGCGCCATTTTCGGATGACGCTTCTCTCCGAGGTCCGGCGACGTACCTCGTATTTCAATACAATATCTCATTACTAAGTTTGTTCAATAAAACTTACTAACAATGCTAAAATGCTTATCAGTTAATTATTTTATAATTAAACAATGCTAATATTCACTAATACAAAGGTTATTCAGATTAAAGTTGAATTAGAAGCTTTATTACTTTCTACAATTTCAGTTTTTCTCTCTTTTACGACACTTCCTGTGATTCAAAGAATTTAAACAAACAACAGGTATTCATTAGTTAATTGCAGTGTAAAATAATCTTACTACTTTATAGTTGGTTTTCTATTATTGAAACTTATTTAGTTCTCGTATTAAATTAATAATTATGTTATTGATCTTAATAATCGCAAATCGCGCCATCTTCGTGGCCTTAGGTATGTAGTGCTTTTCCATGATGATTGGAAGTAATTAGGAGTCCTCATAATATGAAAGCTGTGAAAAAAACTACCGTAAATGTTTTTTTTTTTTTGCAAAAATAAGATTTTTTGTTCATCAATTTTTACAATAATCATAAAATTTCTCAATAAGACGCCCCATTACCTACCTTTTTTATTACTTTAAGTAATTTTTCATCGTATTAGCTACCCAATAGTATAAATTTCATGTATAGAACTCATACACAACATTTTCTATCAACTGTCAAAGTAAAGCCCAGCGCACGCTACGCACTATTGTTTAGCTGTTAGCAAGTAGAACCATTTTTGTTGTTGTGAATGTGCGGAGGTCGGGGTGCGGGGAGGTACGGCCAGCCGAAGGGACCTTGAATTATGACAGGCAGGCAGTCGCTCCGAATTATTCGCCGCTGCTACATGTGTTTCGTTACTTTCGTTCGCTGCTACCTGAGTTTCGTAATTTTCGTTCGCTGCTACATAATGCCGCATTTAAGTGAATTCTCCCCGGCACACATTGCCGACATTCATTTTTACTATGGAGTGGGACGAGGATATTACCAGGGCTGCACGCGCAGCTTACATAGCTGCGTTTCCTAAGGCAACCAGTGCCATCTGCCCGCAACTTCCAGGAAGTTCACAGAAGGTTGTCGATCACTGGACTTGGATCAAGTAGAGATCGTCGCGAGCCGCCTGAAGTAATTATTGATGTGGCTATTGAACAAGCAGTACTGAGTGATTGGTTTGCTAATCCATCCATAAGTACTAGACGACTGGCTTGTCGTCACGGAATATCCCAAAAATCTGCGTGGCTCATTTGAAAGAAACAAAGATTGCATCCTTATCACTACCAAAGGATGCAACATCTACATGAAGACGTAGACTGGCGTCCAAGGTGTGTGATGTGGATTCAAAGAAAAACCACAGCAAACCCAAACTTTCCGAAAACCATACTATGGATGGACGAAGCGAAATTCACTAGAGACGGTATTACCAACTGCCGAAACTTACACAGATGGTGCCGTGCAGGTGAAAACCCGAAATTGAAACGTATAGCGACTTTTCAAGTAAGATTTTCAGTAAATTTTGGGCTGGTCTTGATTGGACCAGTAATATTGCCGAGAACGGTGACCGGTGAAAGATTTTTAAGTCTATTGACTAATAAGCTACCTGAATTATCGGAGGATGTACCACTGGCTTTACGTCGAAGGATGTTTCTGTAGATCGACGGATGCCCTGCCCATTATGCTACAAATGTTAGATAATTATCGTGATAAATGGATCGCTTGGCAAGGACATGCAGGGTGGCCTGCGCGGTCACCCGATTTGAAGTCTCTTGATTACTTCCTATGAGAAACCATGAAACAACGCGTCTACAGTAGCCCCATCAACAGTGAGGTCGATTTTCGTGGCCGCATAATTATCTGTGCGAATGATATCCGCATGATCCCGAAATGATAATGAGAGCAACACAACAAATTTTAATTTGTGCGGTTTTGTGCCTACAGCAACGAGGTGGACATTTTGAGAACCTGATGTATTACATTTTGTGTAAAATAATAAAAGGCTTTAGTATAACTCTTTTGTATTAATTATCATCCCAAATAAACCATCCTTATGAGAACAATAAATGGCCCGTTCGGAGTGCCATCTTTTAACGATTGATAAAAAAAAATCTGTTTGAGTTATAAACATGCAATTTTTACTATTGGGTAGCTAATACGATGAAAAATTACTTAAAGTAATAAAAAAGTAGGTAAGGTTGAGAAATTTTACGATTAATGTAAACATTTATGAAAAAAAAAACAATTCGTTTTTGCAAAAAATACATGTTTATTTTCAATTTAGGGTAGTTTTTTTCCACAATTTTAATTTTATGAACATGCTTGATGATTAATTAGTTCCAATCATTTATGGAGTTTGTTTCATTGCAATAGATCATTTAGTTTCAAACTTAAACCGTTTTGTTTCCACTGGGGTCTCAGCAGCGAACAAATTTTTTAAAAATTCCATAAAAGAAACAATAAAATATTTAGACCTTTTTAAATATTTTTTCCGTCGATAAAATTAAGCATAGATTCCCTCACTTCAATATGTGCACATTATGAAGAATCACACAACACTTTTTTCTTAACTAATAATACGAACAATATAGCGAACATTTTATATCAAAATACTAGTAAAATCGTTGTGTAACACAGCCTTGGCCCATAATCTTCTAAAGCGCTTGAGTGCATTGTTATGATGTTTTCTCTAATTTATCACACAATGGTTATATCTGCTATATAGCTGTAAAGACACAGGTATAATGTTATCACTTATCACCAGCCTATTTAATTGTGTGCTTGATTACAAAGAACAGCGTTTGTTTGGGACATAATAAAGTGCGGGTATAATTTCGCGATAACGTTTCTATATAAATTCGAGACGGAATGAAAAACGGCGCGCGAAGATTGAGCAGATGCGTGCAGGGTTACCAGACCACTGTTTTTGTGTTAGTAATTATACTCTATTGGTGTAGTTAATTAAATAAAGGTAAACAAATCGTAAAAAGGGATTTTTTAGATGACACTTTCTTATTTAAAAATACGTTATAACCAAATTAAATTTATTTTCGATTTTTGCGCTAGTTTCCTTTTTTATTAATGTATGTTAAACTGTATCATTTATTCTTAAACTACTCTTCGTAGATGTAGCTGCTTGATCACAATTTTTTAGTTTTATTGGACAGCTCTCTCGTCACGTGGTTTTTTTTGTTATCCTTACCTAAACCAACGGAGTATTTTGTTCTTGTGAGATTTGTGAAATTAGTATATTGATAATTGTAGAAACCTTAAAACCTTAGTACGTAGTTGTTTGAAATGCTAGGCTCAAAAACCATGGCGTACACCAACCAATTTATTTTTCTTTCCCTCTCAATGATTAGCGAACGAATAGTCACTGTATGATGTCAAATCCTAGCTTTTGCTTTGACTTGACCACTTACACGCCTTAATCTTTCCTTTTGCTGTTCGTATACATATGTATATTACGAAAATATCGTCCAGAGAGCGCGGAGTGCGGACGTGTTATTAAATTTACGTAAAACAAATAAAATACAAGTCATTGAACTCTGAATTCTATGTCTATCAGTGCAAATATCTTTTTTCTGGATCAAATCCTTGTGTTTTAAATCATATCAATACTACTTTACGACAACGCCGGCGCAAGCGGAGCGCGGCCCTGTCCCCCGCAAACCTCAAGTGCAAGCGAGACAGGTACATATAATTCATCTCACTTCTTTCGCCCGGCCTGCGGCAGCGCCGCCATCGGTAAACTGACAAACGTAGCCGATCGCGTAGTATTATAAAGGAGCTTACACACTTATAAATATTTAAAATGAGTATTCTACGATCTCCGTCCGGATCAAACACGCGCGGAAGCTCGCAACCAGATTTATCGACTCTTAATAAGGAAGATAATACGATTCCGCTGCAGGTGACGTTTCGTAAACGGAAAAACCCTGAACAAGATGATCTTAAGCGAGACCTCGACGATTTTCGCAAAGAGGTAATGTCAACTTTGAATGGATTTGTTGAAAGCCAAAAGCAGATAATGAAAAGTATTTCTGACGACGTATCATCAATTAGGAACGAGATTAAAAATCTGGCTTCAGAACAAACTAAGATTAAATCTGAGATAGCCGAATTGAAAATTTCCAATACTGCTACAAACACCAAGGTCTCTGCTCTGGAAACCAAACTTGAAAATATAAAAACAACTACTCCACTACAAAATCCAGAAAATATTAATACTTGTGAAGATGCGGTTGCTGAACTTCAGGAAAGGCAATCAAGAAGCAAAAACATAATCATAGTGGGCATTCCGGAACCTAAAGAATTAAAAAAAGAAGACAGAATTAACTCTGATACTCACGAAGTTACTAATATTTTAAAGTTAATACATCCTGAATGTCCGGAACCAAATATGATACGTCGCCTTGGTAACTATAAACCCGAAGCAGCCCGACACATCAAGGTATTTCTTCCATCTTCAGATATGGTAACAACAATTCTACGAAATAAAGCAACAATGAGTCTTGAGCCATACAAAATATTCTCAGATCAAACACCTTACCAACGGAAATTCATTAAAAACCTTAAACAAGAAATACATCTACGCACAGAGAATGGTGAAACAGATCTTGCAATAAAGTACATAAAGGGTACTCCAAAAATAATAAAAAAAACGTCAAAAAACTAAGCCAGCAAGTGATAGACCAACCAACAAGTAAAAATAAAAACCTAACATATGAAATCACCAACAAATACGATAGCCTTTGTACAACAACAAATTCCCTGAAATGTTTTTATTCAAATGTACGAAGTTTAGTCAAACCTGGAAAGATCGACGAGCTAAATTGTATACTACAATCAATACAGGATGTTCATGTGGTCATATTGGTCGAAACATGGATTAAATCAGACGAAGAGGCACAGAGATTACAACTGCCAAACTACACACATTATTACAATTTTAGAACTAACAGCAGGGGAGGTGGTGTATCAATTTTTATTAAAAGCAATATGAAACACGAGTTTATAAGCGAGAAATGGGAAGAAGATAACCACTTCCTGTGGGTTCACCTACAAAAATTTTCTTTGGACATATGTGGAATATATAAGCCGGAAAGGACTAACACAAATAAATTCCTCGAAACCTTAACAAATGAACTACAAAATAAGAAAAGGACAATACTATTTGGAGATTTCAATTTTAATCTACTTGGCTCTGATCGAAACACCAAGGAATATAAAGATACACTCTCGGAAAATGGCTATAAAATATTAAACAAAATTGATGCAAGGCACTGCACTCGCGAAACATCTACTACACGAACTATCTTGGACCATGTTTCTACAAACCTACGCGGCCATGATTTTCATTTAGCAATAATTGAATCAAGCATGTCCGACCACAAACAGATTTTCCTAGAGGTCAAACAGTATAAACCAGAACCAGCTAAAAAAATGCAAATAAGAACACTTTCATTTGCAAAATTGTATAAAACTATGGAAGATATTGACTATGACACGGTAGGAGAAGATTTCACAAAGCTAGAAGAAGCAATAAAATTGGCAATCAGCAAGAATCAAACTACGAAAATTAAGATTTTGAACCCACCTAAAACAGAATGGATCACGAAAGACATAATTGACAAAATAAACGCAAGGAACATATTATGGAAACAACACAAAACTAATCCGAATAACTTGGAGATTGAAGAGAAATTTAAAAGTGAGAGAAATAGAGTATTCTTGCATATGCAAGCTGTTAAAAATAAATACTTCAATAAATCATTTGAAGAATGCAAAGGTAACCCGTTGAAGATGTGGAAACTTATAAATAATCTGTCTAGCAACAAAAGTAAAGATAGTTGTATTCCTCCTAAATTACAAACCCCCTCAGGCCTCATCACAGAAGACAAAGAAATCTGTGAACACTTCAACACCTACTTTGCCAGTATAGGTATTCTCCTGGCAAACAAAATAGCTCCAAAACACCACAATGCTAACATTAACACAACTTCATTACACAGGAACGCTCCGGGTCTCTCACAAATGTCACCAACAAACTTAGAAGAAATCGCAAAAATTATTGATAATCTAAAACCAAATACCAGCGCTGGCGTGGACGGCATCACCGTCAAAGCCATTAAACATATAAAAGTACTAATACTGCCATATTTAGTGCAATGCATGAATACATGTTTACTCGAAGGCTACTTCCCAGACACACTTAAAATCGCGAAAGTAACTCCCATTTTTAAGTCAGGCTCGAAATCGGACGCCGGAAATTACAGACCCATTTCGGTATTGCCAGTAATGTCGAAAATACTGGAGAAATTAATTTATTCTAGACTTATGGCCTACCTAGATTCTTTCAGTTTTCTTTTTGAACGGCAATATGGTTTTAGACCTAAGTCCAATGCACTAGCTGCTGCGACTGATTTGGTGACGAAACTTAGGACTAAAATTGATCAAAAGCAAATTGCCCTGGGAGTCTTTATAGATTTGAAAAAGGCTTTCGATACCGTAAGTCATAATGTTCTCCTGCAAAAATTAGCGTCTATAAAAATAACAGGAAGCTTTTTCAGAATGTTCGAGTCTTACCTAGAAAATCGTTTGCAAGTCGTTAAAATAGGAAACAACATCAGTAGCTCAAAGTTGATAAAATGTGGTGTGCCTCAAGGATCAATATTGGGTCCTCTTTTGTTCCTTATCTATATCAACAATGTACACGAATTAGGATTAAAAGGACATATAACACTCTATGCTGATGACACTTGTCTATTTTACTTTGGTAACTCCATTGAAGCAATTATACAAGACGCACAGGATGACCTAGCTATTTTAGAAAGGTGGTTCTTGGACAACCTATTGACAATTAATACATCCAAAACAAACTACATAATCTTCTCGGCCAAAAACAAAAAAATTCACAATCACAAGCCTTTGTCGATAAATGGAGATGTCCTTAATAAGGTAAACACAGAAAAGTATTTGGGTCTTACACTTGACAGTCACTTGACGTGGCAGCCACACATTAAACGGATTTGTTCTAAGTTGTCAAGTCTTACCGGTGCGTTACGTGGAATAGCTAGATGTCTACCATCAAAAATTCGGTTTACGGTGTACAATTCATTAGTAAAGCCACACATTGAATATCTAATTGAGGTCTGGGGATCGACAACAAAAACAAACATACAAAAACTTCAAATCGCCCAAAATAAAATTATTAAAGCCCTCTTTCTATACCCCTACTTAACATCTACAAATAAAATCTATAACGATACAAAGCTATTTAACATCACCAAAACTTATCAATGTAATACCTGTTTATTAATAAGAAAAATCCTTACAAAAGAAATTCACACAGAAATTACATATAAAAGGAATAATGAAGTGCAAATACGATCGTCACGTCGGGCAAATGACCTAGTACTATTACACGGACCTAGAACAAACCACGGAAAAAGAAATATTAAGTATGAAGGAGTACAACTATACAATTCACTACCAAAAAACATTAAAGAATCTAAAACTAATTTATATTTTAAAAAAATGCTAAAGAAACACATTTTCGACGGCTTCAAAATACATAAATGAACGAAATAATAATATTATTATTGTATAGTGTGCACGCTGCTTTATAACAGTGCTGATAAGAATAGCGCGCTCGATGTGCACAGCAACGCGCGCGTTCTGAGTAACTTATTTCGATGTACCCACTCCCCAGATTTATTAAAACAACTAATTTTATTACTAGCTAACTGCACGACGAGCGCTCTGGACTATCTAATTATTACCTACTTATTAAAACTTTGTTTCTCATTAAGTGATTATGTAAATCTTAGAGAAATAAATGATATTTTAAACCGTAAAACCGTATATTATTATTAGTAACCTACTGTCACTAATAGCTTACTTCTTTTTCCTGTCTTGGAGTTAAATAAATATTATACCTACTTACTTTTTTATTGTTATTAGGTTATTTTTTCTCATTGTTTTGAAATCGTTCTTGCCTATTACAAAAAAAAGTATGAATCATAAAATATAATTTTTATTAGTTTTACCCATTTTAAAAGCTAATAAAAATTCTAGTATTTTCGTATCTATTAACGCGTCATAAACCAACTCGTAACCAGTTGCTAGCCCTCGGCACGTGACCGGTAACTCCTCCTCTCTGACTGACACCGGGATGCCTGAATTTAATTTAGACACCTGAGCCTGTTGCATAAAACATGCCTCACTTTTTGTGCCATTCATTGAGGCGCAGACAGCCTAACTTTTGTATTTTAATGAGCTGAGGAAACATGTATTTTTGAGACACTTGGACGTCTTTCATATTTTTCAGCTTGAGTTTTGATTAAACTATGTAGCCACCAGTAGGGTAGGCTCAATGCATTTTTCTGTTTACACCATATTTTTGTTTACATTTCTGTATCCATGGTGCGTGACTTCGATCTGCGCATCTAAAATAATTCGGTAAGTATATTTGTTTGTCTTACAGATATTTATTCCAGATTTGAATATAAAAATACGCGAGCAAGATTGCCCGGTAACTGAAACAAAACTCGGCTTGCATTATGCTAATCGTGTTTTTTAAAGAATTTCAACAATCATGCAATGATAAAATGAAATAATGTTTATGCATGGATAATCGATAAATAAACTTTTTCTTTTTAAACCAAAACGTTACCCAGTTATTGAATACATTATTTATGAAATAATATTTTCTTTTTATATCAACAGTGCAACAAGGATCTATTGGAGGTTGAATGACAGGGGAGGACGTTGTTGGTAAACATTTGAAAAAATAAACTTAAATTGTATGAAAAACCAAGATGGCGGCGTTAATTCCCATTTTGGCCACGCGCCTCACTTTATCCTTGACCGTATATTTATTATCTATTTTATTGTAACAGTGTAAAAAAATACAAATCTACAAACTCAAACGTTACCAAATGCATAAACTAATATTAGAACATTGTTTAAATACCTAATGTTACAAATCAACATAATTCATTAAAATATGTAGATTAAAATAAACTGGGCCGAAAATTACGATTACAAAATTTCAACCACGTTCATTGCGTTCTTACGATGTTGAGCAGACGATGTTCGAAACTATTGGATTGTGAATGAAGCGGTGTTTCGCAAATAGAGTGCTGATTGTCACCTAGCGTTTTAACACTATATTAAAGTTTTCATTTACTTACCTACTCGCGAATAACTTACCCTATGAGATAAACTTTACAATAA
This sequence comes from Xanthia togata, assembly GCA_963853775.1. Taxonomy (NCBI): domain Eukaryota; kingdom Metazoa; phylum Arthropoda; class Insecta; order Lepidoptera; family Noctuidae; genus Xanthia; species Xanthia togata. The sequence continues at coordinate 1,165,630 of OY970797.1, read as the reverse complement.
ACAGACACAAATTAATCCCTAGTAGTAGTTACACAACAATATTCAAATAATAACACAACACACTCTCACACAACTTGTCAACAATGATTTAGAAAAAACTCATTGTAACGGCGATTCAAGCGTAAGCAGAGGACAATGTCGTATTTTCAATTTTGTGGGATTACATAAAACGGAATTCACGCCAGCTTTGCCCGCGTCATGGTGTGACATGTGGGTAATCCACCGCACGCTACGTTATAATATTGTGAAGAATACACGAGAAAATAAACAGTTGGGCGATATTTTTTGAGTATTAGGAACGTGTCTTTAAACATGTTAGACGTATGAAGCTTTGAAGGATTTGGATTGATGGTTTTTGTCTTAAAACAATACTTTTGTTTCTAATATTATTATAGTTGGTAGATGCATTGTTCTTATAAGGATGTATCACAGCAATTTAAAAAAAAAAGTGTCTTAACATTTCAAAATCTTGAGCATACTGTATGTAATATGTTTCAATTTCAAAATTTCGTGGAAACAAACCTCACCTTCGAACCTCCTAGCAAAAGCTAGAAGTTTGCTAGAGGTGTGCTGGGTGAAGAATTGCTATACTTATTGATTGTGTGACGTTCTAAATGTCTTTGAACATTCTAGTTAACTTACCTACTTAAAGGTATAAAAGTGGTGTCAGGATCCAATTTGTGGCGTCTATCGCATTAGTGCGGCTATAAATAAATGATGACGCGTCAGTCGCGTCAAGTCGCGTGACGTGATCCGTGTCGCGACCTGATCTAATTGTACGAGCTATTTAAACACGCTCATAAATAATAACAAGTGAGATTAAATTTAGTCCAGTCTCAGTTTTACTAAATTATTTTGCGCTAAAGGAGAGTAAAAGGTTATAGTTAATCATCTTTTATTCACAACACAACGCTCAACTCTAGATTGTCAAAATTACAATCAAACACTGAGTTGTTGAGTTCCGGTTTGAGAGCACGAGATCCGGTAAAATAATAAACACATTTAGGTATTTCAGCTTGCTATTTAAGTTTAGCAACGCATCAACAAATATTTTGGTGCTGTAAGTGTCATTAGAACGGTTCCTCAGTAGACAGGTGTTAGGTCGGTGCTGTGCCATCAACCGGTGAACATAGCTGCTGTCGCGGTTAAACTTGCTAGTGCTACAATAATTTTTACGCGCCTGAATGGCATTTGTGAAATTGTAACAGATATTGACAAAATAAGATGACGGCTTTAAGCCCGTCACATACGTAGCTATAATCAGTGAGATCTAGCTGGGAGAGCAGCAATCCACCCAACAATTCATTGTACCTACACCATGTAATTAATAATGCATACTTTATAAGGCCCTATGTACAAAACCTTTATGTACCTGAATAAATTATACTATATTAATATATAATAAAACTATCACTACGACCTTAAGGATGATGTTGACATAGAGAGGGCGTGCAGGGCTCTGTCAGTCCGTGGCAACATGCTGGCCCGTAGATTTGCCCGATGTACGGACAAAGTCAAGATCACGCAATTCAAAGCGTAAGTATTGTCAGGGTCTGTACACGGGTGGTCTATGGGTTAGTTATACCAAAAAATCCCTGGAAATTCTTCACGTCCAATACAATAACATTTTAGGATAATGTTGGGACTTCCTGGTTTCTGCAGTGCCTCTGAGATGTTTGCGCGGGCTCATACTGACGATTTTAATGCCGTCATTCGGAAAAAAGTCGTGTCACTTAAGAGAACGGTGCGGGGAAGTCACAACAGCGTCCTGAATACTATAGCTGAAGATGTACGTGCACCTGTGTTGAGGCAATTCGTTCATCTGGTGATATTTTAGTGGTTATCATGACGGGGCGGGGTGTCTCAGCACAGGGGGATTTATGTATAGAATTGGATGTATATGATGAGTGTTCTCCTTTGTAATTGTATTTAAGTACTAACAATAGTTTCTAAGTTTTTTATACTAACCTTTGGAACTAGTTGTCCCAAAATAATTAATTTTAAACTTGAATTTTCAACTTAGAAATTCATATAGGTACTGCGCTATATATGTATAACATTATAGCATATATATTTTTGCCCACATTTGGTCTGCGGCTTAGTATACCATAATATATATATGTATTAAATGTCTTGCTATATCTATCCACATATTTTGGTGACATAATAGAAATATGTATTATAGCTCCGTCTGAAATCGCTCGAAGATTACTATGGAAAATACATATATCGCAATATGGAGCTATGATTATTTTCTGTTAATATATACATATTATAGCTACGTCTGTGATGGGCTTCAGTTCCGGTTTTTCCCACGCGCCAAAATAACGTTTCATGCACTTTAGAGTATCACGCTTTGATCATCATAAAATCAACAGAGGTGTCAGTTTTGTCGGTCAGTTACAGCGGTATTTCTCGGTATCGGTATGTCAGCGGTTTTGTCGGTGTCAGTCGTGTCGGTAGCACTTGACACTGTGTTTTGACACCTCGGCTGCGGTTGCGGTCGACACTTATTGTTGCTCAAAAAACTTTATAATTTTATTATCTTCATAAAAATAATAAGATTTACGAACTAAGTTGGTAGTACTGTGAAACTTTGGTCTGACATTTCGGTTGCGGTAAAAAGTCCCCTACTCTTTTGTTCGATATTTTGAAACTTATGCAATACTCGTGTTAGAGTTAGGTTTTGGGTTTAATTTTTTAGAATATCAAGGTACATTATATCCTTTCTCATTAAGTACCTACTAATGTAATAATGATGAGAAATGAGATAGACTTCATCATGACCACAAAGCGACGCATATTCAATGATGTCTCTGTGATCAACAGGGTTAAAACCGGCAGTGATCACAGAATGGTCAGAGGCACATTGAATATCAACGTCAAGCTGGAAAGGTCCCGTTTGATGAAGTACGCTCCGACCCTCAAATGCCCATATCTGCTGCCCCGAGAGCTTTCAGCTTGAGTTGTCAAATCGCTTTGAATGTCTGGAGAACTGCGAGTCAGTGGACGAGACTAACTACAGGTTCGTGGAAACTGTCCGAGCGGTCGGGTCAAAATTCTTCAGACCCCGTCGTACAGACAGGCCGCAAAAGCTTACCGATCAAACTCTCAACCTCATGGCAGAACGACGTTCAATGTCACTGCAGACCTCCGTTGACGCTAAGGCATATAGGCAGCTCAATAGACGGATATGGAAGTCCTTGCGACATGACATTCGCAACTTTAATACGTACCGTATTAAAGAGGCGAGGCGAGGCAAAGCCAGCTGACGAAGCTGAAAACGGAGGACGGCAGTATAACGTCGTCAAAAGCCGAAGTTTTGGGGGAGAGCTACCAACAGGTTTAGTGACCGACGTGTATACAGTTATACACGCCGGTCACTAAACCTGTTGGTAGCTCAGCCCAAGATCCTAGAGCTAAGCTGACCCGACACTATACCGACGATATCCCGGACATCAGCCTATACGAGATTAGGATGGCCTTCAAACAGCTTAGGAACAACAAGGCGCCGGGTGAAGACGGAATCACATCAGAGCTTCTGAAAGCGGGTGGAACACCAGTGCTGAAGGTCCTTCAGAGGCTCTTGAACTCCGTCTTACTCGAAGGAATAACGCCAGAGGCATGGAACAGAAGTGCGGTGATACTCTTCTTTAAGAAAGGGGATAATACCTCCTTAAAGAATTACAGGCCCATCTCGCTTCTGAGCCATGTCTACAAGCTGTTCTCGAGGGTCATCACGAATCGTCTCGCACGTAGGTTCGATGACTTCCAGCCTCCCGAACAAGCCGGTTTCCGAAAAGGCTTTAGTACCATAGACCACATCCATACGCTGTGGCAAGTTATACAGAAGACCGAGGAGTATAACTTGCCACTATGCTTGGCGTTCGTGGACTATGAGAAGGCCTTTGATTCGATCGAGACCTGGGCAGTGCTACAATCTCTCCAGCGGTGCCATATTGACTATCGGTACATCGAGGTGCTGAAGTGTTTTTACAAAAACGCCACTATGTCGGTCCGAGTACAGGAGCAGAGCACGAGAGCTATTCCTCTGCAGCGAGGCGTAAGACAGGGAGATGTTATCTCTCCGAAACTGTTCACCGCTGCATTGGAAGACGCTTTCAAGCTCCTGGAATGGGAAGGATTTGGCATCAACATTAACGGCGAGTACATCACTCATCTTCGATTTACCGACGATATTGTGGTCATGGCAGAATCGCTGGAACACCTTGGCACAATGCTCGAAGGCCTCAATAGAGTCTCCCAACAAGTAGGGCTCCGGATGAACATGGACAAAACGAAAGTCATGTCGAAAGTCCATGTTGCGCCCTACCCAATATCGGTTGGGTGCTCTACTCTCGAAACTGTTGACAAATATGTCTACCTGGGACAAGTGATCCAGTTGGGTAGGTCCAGTTCCGAGATGGAGGTCAATCGTCGAATCCGACTCGGCTGGGCAGCGTTCGGGAAACTACACAACATCTTCTCGTCCAACATACCTCAGTGTCTAAAGACGAAAGTCTACAACCAGTGTGTGTTACCAGTGATGACATACGGAACTGAAACGTGGCCTCTCACCATGGGCCTCATAAGAAAGCTCAAGGTCACTCAGCGCGCTATGGAAAGGGCTATGCTCGGTGTTTCTTTGCGAGATCGAATCAGAAATGAGGAGATCCGCAAACGAACTAAAGTCGCTGACATAGCCCAAAGGATTAGCAAGTTGAAGTGGCAGTGGGCGGGGCACATAGCGCGCAGAACTGACGGCCGATGGGGCAGAAAGGTTCTGGAATGGAGGCCACGTACCGGCAAGCGCAGCGTAGGACGTCCACCCACAAGGTGGACAGACGACCTAATAAAGGTCGCAGGAAGCTGCTGGATGCAGGTCGCTTCCAATCGGCCAAATTGGAAATCATTGGGGGAGGCCTATGTTCAGCAGTGGACGTTCCATGGCTGAAATGATGATGATGACCTACTAATGTCTGAAGCCAAGTCAGAAAACTTGAAGTAACGGATATAAAAAAAAAATGGCTTCATCTTTATATTTTCAAACTCAATGGAAAAATAAGAATTAAAATATACAAACAGCGGAAAAGAACAAAAAAGTTCGAAACAAGGAAATTATTTTCCTGACGAAAATCATAATACTGCGATGATAACAACCGAATCCAACGGAACATAACCGAATCAAAACAAATTAGGTATTCAATCGATTCATCACGGCGGCTTATATTTAATTTAAGCGTCCGTCGGACAATGAGCTAGATGTTAAATAAACGTTTGGCCGGCTGTCACAACAGACGACTGGTACTGCGACCTACAAACATGCTGTGGTACTCGGGGGAAAGGGTGGGCAGGTTTTACCTATGTAAATGATGTTTAAATATGCTTTCTAATAAAGCATTACAGACTGCCTTATTGGTCTATTGGTCGCAAGTACCGACAGAATTGAGTATTCTGTATTTAAATCATGGTGGTTCTGTCCTATATTGGTTGGCTGGCTAAACCTTGCAGGAGCTGCTTATAACAAAATATGTAATTTAGTAACTGTAGAGATGTTTAACAAACAGTTCATAGGCAGTAGAACAATATTACTGTGTTCCAGAACAATGTCATGTATATTCGGGGAAAGGTTCAATTAATGTTCACCATGAAGTAATAAGCATTATTATTTATCTACGCAATGCCAACAACTCCCATAGCAATAAAACAACAGATAAGTACAAATTCATGTTTACGAGGCAGCGGTGCGGGGCGTACGGGGCGTTCGGGGGTCAAAACTGCACATTAGATATTTCTCAAATCCCTGAACCAACATTTCTTAGTAGCGACCCCCGATAAGGGATATCTACCTGTTTCGACTGAGAGAATACCTTTTATCTACTGAAGTATTGAATAATGTAGGTCTAAGGTAAGCCCGAACTGAAATTAAGTTATAAAAATCCTTACTACAGATATTTCTAATACCCAACAACGCTGGAATACCGAATACATAACATATTCTTGGAAAATATATTTTCGTCTTAACTTTTCTTTTGAGTAAAATGGAAAGTATACTGTAAGATCAGATCAAATCTATTTGTTGCGAAATAAAATATTTCGTGTAATAATCGTAGGAATACGTCAGGTATGTATCACTTTGACCTTATGGAGGGCACCCAGGGCTGCGGACTTTTATATATTTCAGAAATATTGCTTCACGAGTATTGGATGGAAATTAGTAAAAAGAAAAGGTCACCACACGGACACTAAGCAGTTTAATTTTCCATGCTTTAGCAAGGTTTTTTTTTTTTTATAACGGCTACGGCGTAGCTACGACAGAGCTACGGCGTAGCTACGACAGAGCTACGGCGTAGCTACGACAGAGCTACGGCGTAGATGCGACAGAGCTACGGCGTAGATGCGACAGAGCTACGTCATAGCAGATTATCAATCGGCTACGCTGCCATAGACACAGTCAGCAGTCTAACGGGGCAGACGTACAAGTAATTGAAAAAAATCAATTGAGCGTTTCATCTATATTTACTTATATACCAAATATATTATTAACAAACCAAAATAAAGAGTTATTTTACGTAAAATTCTCATTTAATACAGCAATATAAAGTCAGACAGAGAGTACTTAAATCAGCTCAAGTGAGAAAGTTAACAATATTCCCTGCATGCAAGGGGCCCGCGGCGACCCGCCGACATGACACGCGTGTCGTGTCTGAGCCCGCGCTGATGGCAACATACGAGTTTTCTTGTTCCCATGGAAGCATTGAACGAGGCTGAAGTATCGACTTACGAGTTTATTAGAAAGTATGGCTTGTATAATTAGTAATTGGAGGGATTGGAAGCTGATTTTCTTTTATTTATTTTTTGTGTATGTTGGCAAATATACCATCGAAGTCCAACCCAAAGGAAAGTGATTACCACCGCTAATGGACGCCTGAAATACGGAGCTGATTTCTAATCGTACCGCGTACGTACAAAACAAACTTTAAAAAAAAAGGTTCCATTAGATCATCGTCATTCATTTCACTGGAATTAAGAACACAAAAACGCAGTTTGCCGTAGAAAAGGTATGCAATTTTCCAGGAATATTCTAATTTTGTAGTACTTAATATTATAAATATAGTTCCTTGTAATGGATGATTTATATATGAATCTGCCAAACATTAGTCTCAGTAATAAACCGAATGGCAGGTTTATCAAAGCCGGCCCAGCAGCAGTACATAAAGCTTACAACAAAGTTGCGCCGTCGAACTGCGCTAAGTCTAGAACATAGACTGGAGTCTAGAATATAGGCCGAGCGGACATCTGTGCCTGTCTGCCGTCGATCGAGACTTATTCACAACTTACTGCCATGTTTCCTATAACTATAGGTACTCAACCATAGATCTTTTAAATAATGTTTCTTCCTTCAGTGAAGATGGGTTATTAAGTGTTGTTTTAATTAGCTGTTCATGATGGGCGGAGTTCGTTGGTTAGTTTATTTATTTCGTAATTTACTCATTACAGGGCTTATCCACTAATTTAGAGAAGGGACGAGCAAAAAACCTCAAAGCGTGTGAAAATACATACACAAAATGTTTCAGTTGAGAATATTATCAACTCCACCGTTGTTGCCATCGTAGTTGATAATGTTTATCTACCACAAGTAGGTAAACATAATTATCTATTCTGTACAAACAAGGAATTTCCCGAAACGTTTCAACATGAAAACAGCCGAGAGCGTCATTCCTAATGCTCCGAGTAATCCTACAGTAGACGACCAACAACTACGAGATTATTCGATATACTTCACATATCGATACTATTCGATACACGTCACAATCGGTCTTGTGGCAACGTTACGTAGGAAATGATCAGCACATTTCGATACCAGAACATTTCACTGCACTAGCTGTCACATGGATATATAACAAGGAGTAATTCGAGTAGAAGCTGGATCTTAGAGATGCACATAGCGCCAATATGTCTGCTACAGCAGGGGGCTTCCACTCACCCACTTGGTGAGACCTATGATCCAACAAGACGTGCCATGATACTACTTACTAATTCCATGCTGCTATGTCATTACTCCGACAAGTAAATAGTTATCGTGGAATTTGTGTTGCATAATAATATTATGAATATAAAAAATTAAAAATTTTCAGTTGCAGAAAATCACCCATATTAAAAAAATACTTTATGAATCGGCGTTTTTAGTATTTTTTAATTATAAACAGTATAAGGTACATGATATAAAAAAGTTTCAAATTCCTAACTTGTTCAGTTATTGAGATAGAGCTGGTACAAAATGGTCTACAACTGGACATTTTTACGGCCCCCTATTTCTTCATTTTTGAAAAAAATAAAATTATATTATTGTTCTCTACTCGATGAGCTCTAGATGATGACACCCCACATGCTAGGGTTAGACATATATTTTTTCAAAATCAAAACTTCATTTTATGGAGAACCCCTTTTAATTTTCTTTAATTTTATTATTTGTGGAGCGGCAATAAAAAATGCATAATGTGTGAAATTGTCAACCGTCTACCTATTACGGTTCATGAGATACAGCTCGCTAACAGACGGACAGCGGAGGCATATAATAGGGTTCCATTTGGCACACTTCGGGTACGGTACCCTAAAAAATTAAGAATTCTGTAACAATTTTATTTAACATTACAATTTCACTAATAGTTCAAGCCAAGCGGTACATTTCGACCAAGGTGTAAGGTTTGTAGAGTTAGGCATTGTAGAGTTAGGGGTTTGACTCCACGTTAGATCTGATAACTTTTTAACAGTAAAAGCGTTATGTGAGTCTTGGCAACCTACTTCACATGACATGTTTTTGGTGGGATTAGTTTTTACTAACCAGTCGGCTATAGTCGAAATTGAATTACGAAAAATGAAATTTATTTATTTAGAAACTGTTTACTCTTCATGGTATTTAAGTTCAGAGCGGAAAAAAACAATATTTAAAACTCAAAACATTCTCCATACTTTGAACTTTCTAACATTCCCCGTGCGTACCCCGCGACGCATTTTCACCACGCCCGGCGCCCGCAAGTATGGATAAAAATAAAGTACCCACTTTATTTTTATCCAAAGTTGCGGGCGAGTGCTTAATTAACCCTACAATAATGAAGTGTTGTTTAATCAAGTGTCTGTCGACTGTTGTGTAAGACCTTTTGCCGAACTTGCGGTAGTGCGGCCCCTACATACATGTTTCTTAAATTTGTTATCTTCAGTTGTTTTAACGTTTTGAAATGCCTGGTTTTTTATTGAGAGCAGAATAGTATTAATAAATCCAATAGATAGACGAGAATTAAGTCTCATTTACACGATGCAACTTTCTTATCTGTGGCATAAAATATTTAAGCAAAATTACTTACATAGTATCTTTTGTTTTTATTTAATGTGTATAGTTTGTTTGTAGATTAACTTAAACAATAAAGCAAATATCTTAGACGCATATAATATCACTTGCGTAATTTGAGTACCGTTTAGACCAGAGGTCCCCAAATTTTTTTATGCTATCGACCACTTGACATGTTTTTCGATTTTGGGTAGACCCCCTACCCCTGATTACCAAATGTTGAATTTTTGCAAATTCATCAACTTCAAATGTGTTTTGCTGGGTATAGTGCTACTCACTTTAAAAGATGCGTCCATGCGATCCATGCGTCATGTTCGTGAACGGGCGCCGTCAGTTGGGACTGGTCATCTCTCAGCTGCCATGGCTTATTTTAATTTATTTTAAGTTTTTGAATGATTCTTTTTTTCTTTTTATTACGGACGCTTTTATTAACGTGCACGTCTTATGACATTGTTCTCACATGCATAATTTCAAAATGAATGATGTAACCAATATTTTGTATCAATTTTATATTTTATTTAAAAGAGTGTCCGTGGAGTTTCTTGCCCGTTCTTCTCCACAGGTACCTACTACGCTTTGGAATGGGCAACTAGCTTCATATTTTTGACTGACCGACCCCTTGACAATTCAAAAGTGCCTGTAAATGGTTTATTTGAAATAAATGCTTTGAGTTTGAGTTTGAGATGTAAATTTCTAACTTTTGTAAAGTGGTGTGAAAAACAAAAATTTTGGAAAAATGTTAGGAAGCCCGAAATAATCTTGATCGAGGTAAAATTTTTGTTGAGCTAAGAAAATTTTCTTGAACTAAGAAAATGTTTACTTCGTCCAAGATAATTTCGGGATCCATTTCATTTTTTTTTCTGTGCCCTATAATATCCCTACTTCGCTAGGTACTAATATTATATTTGCGAAAATAAGTTTGTTCACAAAACCGTAGTAGCATGGTAGATCTGTATATATGATACGTTTTCACATAAAAACCAAGCAACAAATCTCCGCGATCTTTTGCACAGATAAAGTTGGAGCCAAACTAAAAAGTTGACACAAGCGGATTGATTGATTTACCGCGGAAAAATATTTTTACAAAATAAAAACTTACACAGAGAAAATAAAAACGTAACTTATATATATAGATCTGTGTTTATTTATATAAAATTAAAGTCAAGACCGCTTAAATGAGATTCACTATCGTAGACCCCCATTTACATCTCATGGACTCCATTTTTTCCCCTCACATGGACCCCTTGAAGGACCCCTTCGAGCTCTTGCAGGTCGTCGTCGACCCCTGGGGTTGATATATATAACTTTGGGAATCACTGGTTTAGACGGTGCAACTTTTATTTTTTGTTTCATGTTAAATATGCCACAGGTAATTACACCGTGCAAATAAAGCTTTTTAGCATCATACTGAATTGGTTTGTTTGAAAGATGACATTCACAGCTAAAAAATAGTACACTGGTGGCGCAGTTTCACTGTAATTGGTTTTATTTTAAAAGCAGTTTGATACATAAATAACTGCCATAAGCAGTAAGTTTACGCCACTATTAAAAATTGCGCTAGAATTCTGTTTAAAAACACAAAGATCTCGGGACAATTCTATTCTATTTAATTCAGCTCAACACTTCGACATAATCTATTCAATCAATTGGAAGTAGTTCTAAATCGGGCGGCTGAAGGAGTGTCTGCAAAAAAACCAGCGACGGCCGTCACTTCGAGACGTAGGCTTCTAACGACGCGATAAAAATAGTCCCCCCCTGGCACGCGGTGTGATAGGGAGAGGAATAAATACAGTACTCGATATTATAAACATAATGGTAGAATGTACTTTTAGCATCAGTCAGCTAATCTTTTTGCGTCATATATTGTTTTTAGTTCTAATTATATTGTTTCCTAAAGCTGTCCTAAGTATATTTTATCCTAATAAGTGATGTCCTAAAGCTCTTGCTGCTAAAACTGGGTCATCAGCAAATGAAAAAAAAATGCTTTAGTCAATGCCAATTCATAGATAAACAGTAATTCATCAGGTTTTCTCAGCACTGAGATCAGCACGCACGTTGTATTTTTATTTTTACAGTTTCTGCAAAATGTCAATAAAAGTAAACTACATTGTCTAGATCTCTAGATAATAAGAAATATATGACTGACTGTCAGACGTCTATATTGAGTTTACTCACTACTTCATTTTTTTGTTGATTGAAAATTGTTATTCCAACAAATACTTAATACTTAGTCTAAAATGTGTAATGTATTGATACAATATTATTGTTGACATGCATGTAAACTAACTTTATGTACTAACCTACATTTTATCATACGCCCTAAGTGCAGGACATAGCTGTTCGCAAAACAGTAAATTAACACCAGCTGTATTATGTACACTTACCTATGATTCACAATAAAGATGAATTGAATTCAAATCTCAGTAACAGCCAAATGTCAGCCAAATATAAATAGATAATACCTGAAGCTGCAATTCTCGAGTACAACGAGTACAGGCACGTGGGAGCGCCACTAACGTCGTGTACTGAGTGTAGTTCGGATATATTGCATGTGACAGGAGTCGCGCAGTATCGTTCCGCCGTAAGCACCCGCCGCGCTGCCCGGACAGACGGACTTATTTATTGCAACTGTAGTGGCAGCCGCAGGGTTACACACTGCTCGCACACTTTCAACTTTATTCCTCCAAATTAGAGTGCATAGTCGTATTCACAAAGACGATTGACTTACATAGGTAAACAACAGGTGAGTATAAAATAACACGTATTGTTTGAACAAGGTGACTGTTTGTTTGTTTGCAGTATTGGCATTTATGCCTGTTGGTAAACTTATAGGTGTATTAGTTGGTAGAAAATTTCCCAAATAGAAGAATATCGTATAACATGGTGATGGTGGAACGTGAGTTTCTTCGTATAAAAAAGAGATCCAAAGGAGAGGGGCATGAGTATAATTATCATCATTGTCTCATTGTAGTCTTTTCCTAACTGGTCGGCTTCCAGACTTACCAGATGCAGCTGAATAGCAATAGTATAATACATTGTATAGTTTTTTCCAGGTTCAACGATCTGTGTAATCTTCAGCAGCAAGATATTGTAAAACTCAAAACTGACGTTGTATGAAAATAACTCTGCTGCACCACACTGGTAAACAAAAGGTAGGTGCACAATATATTTCGCTTGCATCGCTCGCGTCGATCGGCGTCACCTCGCCTGATTTATACCACACGCTGTCGGCATCCCAACCGACGAGTGCCGAGGCGTTCCTCCGATGACCCGAATTAATTCGCCGTTAATATTTGTTATAGGACAGAAAGAGATCAGTGCGCGCTAATATCCATATCGTAACTCAATCCGGTTAGTATTTGCTTTGAGTCCGCTGATAATTGAAACTCAAATAACTCGATCCGCGGCTGTCTTCGTAGGCACGTTCCAATTCAAAAGTAATCCCACTCCAAACATTTGTACGTCTCAATCGGTACTCCTGCACTGTGATATTGCTAACAGTGTTACGACAACGACTGCATTGATGGGTCCATTATACGTTGCGCGCTAAATGTACAGTTGCTTAATTCATACATGAGTTTCCACGGCAATGTATGCAAAATAGATTGAATTTGTCACACAATTATGTTACTCCCAGGTTGGCATAGTATTTCAGTGGTTATGAAAGGAAACAACGGGTCGTCTGTTCTATATAATTATAGGGCGGCGTCAATATTTGTTAGGCACTGTAAAATGCGAATGAAGTTCTATTGTAATAGTGCCTCGAGGGTTATTTTATATTCGATGTGAATATCGGCTGTGTTTGACGAAAGGCTTTGTTGTTTGTGTCGCGAGTTAATGATATGGTAACTATATTTGAATGTAGGACACTATTGGTTTCTAATATACGAATAAAATAAATACAGAATGTTCAGAGCTAGATTTACCTACTTCTATCTAGATCTAGCTCTGAACATTCTACCTATTCTAGAAATATGAGTAGTTAAGCGGATATTAACGGTAAATTTGCTATTCCACATGAGGTATTGACAATTAGTATTGGTCTAATAAATTAATTTACTACGCAGATTATTTTTCACTTGTTATGCAGGTCTTCTTCTCCTTTTCGTGTGGTTAGTGACTAATCTGGTGTAAGAGTTTTAAAGCCGCCCATGGGCCTCTGACTTGGCTTCACATGCCGTCGAGAAATATCTCACAGGCATGCCGATTTCCTCACGATGTTTTCCTTCACCGTTTTAGAAGCAAGTGATAATTATATAATACGCACATGAATGCGGAAAGTCAGAGGTTTCGGTACGAACTCGAGACCTATGACTTGACAGTCCGTATAACTGCTATAGAATGCTATTGTTATGCAGGTCAAACATTACGTTTTGAAATTTGGTTTTTTAACTTATTACAACCTTGACGATAACTGAACAGCTCATAAAAAAGTTAACACCGCCTATAAACAACTAAAAACAATAAACAAATACAAAACAACTAAAACCGTAAAGTCCCAAAGATGAAATAAAAACAAAGGGCACTTATACGTGTCAATATTAACACAAGAGTATTATAACATACCTAAAGGGACGTTTTAGAAATATGAAAACCGAAGCATCGCGCTTAATAGAGAGATGGACGTCAATTTGAGACCCACTTCAGCCGCCCAACGCGAGACAATCGGCCGCGCCAGGTCAGCAAGGCGAGCGACGAGCGGGAGCGACAGGTGTTTCTGGATTTATATAAAAAAGGCTTAATTGCAATAATTATGAGAACCACTTCAGAAGTTTTTGGAAATGAACATCATGAAAACGAGAACAGTAGATAGCATTCATAAATGTCGAGTTTAAAAACCATTAGTACGATTTTCTTGGAGTATTTTAATAGTCTTGGCATTTACCATTTACAGTAGCTAACATATACTCGTAGGACTTGATAGAAGATAACAGAAACAGAGAGCTTGTTATTCAACACAACAACCGCGTCCGCTTCAAACTTGAGTGGAATACAAATAAAAACAATATAAAAGCTAATCGGCACTGATCAGAAGTGACGCGGGTGAAGTGCACGCTGTTACCAACATACTTACATACGTCCTTAGCGTATATACCAATGAACTCTCTTCTTTACAAAGGAGTTCTATTTTTTTTACAAAATGATAGAACACTTCTGTGTGTTTTCTAACAAGCATTCCGAGTCCAACAGCTTTTTATCCTCAACGCTACACTTCACATGCATAGAAAACTAAAATTCAGGACAGATTACAAAAAAAAATGTGTCAAAGTGCACAATCAGGATTCCCATTCCCCAAGAAAACTCCCTTATGGCTAGACGTTCCCCGGACTAGGTACTTATATTTTCAAGCATTTAAAACAAAGACGCCGTGCATAAAATCGACTGATTTTGATCAATTTTGTTCATTCGTTGTGAGAATGGGAAAAATAATTCCAACAAAAATATTTGGGATTTGAAAAGTCAAGTTCTTTATATATTATTATGGCTAAAAGAGATTTTTCAAATAAGTTAAGTATTCTTGGAAAATCACAATCAACTTCGATACAAAATAAAGCAGAAAAATAATTTCGAAGAAAACATGTTTTTTTTAACTATCTGTTAGGTATATATTTTTTCCTATTATTTTGCAAACCATATCATGAAATTTAAAAATCACACTCACACACAAGACACGTTAGATTTGATTTTATTTTATGATTACGAGCATACAAGTATCTTCATTAAGTAAATCACATGCGAAATACACCATATTTTCGAGAGCGCAAAAGTGATGCAACTATTATCAGGTGCTGTGTCTGACTCGAATGGTTTATCACCACGAAAACTGTGGTTTTATACTAACACAGACTAAATGTTTCAACTATTTCAAGCTTTCTTACAATAATATAAGTTATTATCGAAAAAGGGTTTTATTCGTGCACGGAACCTTAAAATTACCTCAAAATATCCCTGTACAAAAAGGTAATAAAGAAATGGGTTTTTACACTCTCCTACGATGAAACAGAAAACATGATTCAAAAGTACATAATAAGCAGTAATAGTAGTAGTAAGTAGTAATAATTATAAGCAACATCATACAGCCTAAGTTTACTAAGCTCACGTTCACAACACACACACTATCCCAAACACATTGCACACACACTCACTAACACATACGTACACTTACACTCTACACTTAATTTTGATTGTTTTCTTGATCATTTATTAGATCTCATAATGATGGTTTTATTTTGCTTTGTTTGATGTCGCGCTGATTTTAAGTTTTTAATTTTTTTATTAATTTTAGTTTAGTTTAATTTTAGTTCATGTACCTGTTATGCAATCATCACTATGTACTATTCTTAACTCTGAAAATGTCGCAATTCCGACCCCAAGATACAGGCGAATGCCTAGTTTGGGGCTCACCGTCCAATCTGTTCCTGTGCAAGTGTACAACCGGATTGAATCGGCCTAGCCTTTTCTTCAACTATGTCTAATCGGATGCAGCTGAATACCAGCCACCATATTTTACGTGGAGCGACTGCGTATCTGATCTCCACAATCCAGTAATACGATACCCCTTGGTAAGACTGGTTGTCAGACTTTCGGGCTTCTGACGACCCGTAACGACTGTCAAAGATCCACGAATGACAGCCGGGACCAACGGCTTAACGTGCTTTCCGAGGGACGGAGGAGTCTCGGTATGTAAAGATGGTCACCCATCCATAGACCAACCCCGGCAAGCGTAGCTTAACCTGATGGATCGACGTGCGGCAGTTATTACTTAGCCATGAGCCCCTCAATGTAATGCTACACAGACAACTAACACTTGTATAACTAAATAAATGATTATCTACCCAACTACCATCTTATTACATGTCTTCTGAAAATGCATAAATACAAGGAAATTACGGTAGGTACACGGAACGAAATTAGGTGGTGAAGAATGAGCGGAGCCGGGCCAAAGTGACATGGACGCGAGTCCGCTGGGCGCAATAAAACATTTTGGGACCACTTCTAAATACATTGTGGGTCACGGGATATTGCGTGGACACACAATTGCGGTGTTTTACTAAAAAACTATTAAACGTTCGTTGTTTTTATGTAATGTAAAGTGTAGGTAACTGCAAAAATATAAAATACCAGGACATTTTTTAAAGGTTTATTTTTTTGACTGCCTCGTTGGTCTAGCGGTCGCAAGCGCTACTGCTGAGCATGAGGTCTTAAGTTCGATTCCCGGGTCTGGCAAAGTGTTATTGGGTTTTTCTATCTGGAATTTCTCAGTAGTAGCCCGGAGTCTGGATTTGTGCCCGGTTGATGGCAATAGGCTCGCCCCCTATTACATGGGACTTAAACATAACTGGCGAAATGTGGGTGTACCTACTACAGGTACACCTCTGCCCAACCCTTCGGGGAAACAAGGCGTGATGTTATGTTATGTTATTTTTTAAAGGATTGCTGTCAATAATAACTTTCACGTCACCACTTACCATTGCATACCGAGTCATTCACAAAGGGTTCTAGTAGTCACTGGACCTCCTAGCATTAATAAACCCTCGTCATTACAATACCTACATGTTTATCCCACTGTTAAAGACGATGAAACAGTGACGTAATAAGCGAGTCTCTCGCTAATGTATGCTAAGCCGACGAACAGAGCACGGCACTGTCTGTGCAATTACTATTAATGAGGAGTCCATAGTCCACCTGCAATTGTACTTTATATCTTAGCATTACTGCAAGAAAGAAGTGAAGGTAATCATAATCATAATCATAAACTTTATTGTGCAAATATGAGACATTCATGCAACTTAAAGTAACTCACGAATAACAAATAAACAAGATGACAGAAATCGTCTTAGAGTTAGTGATAATAAAAATTTTAGACAGGTCATCAGTTGGAGAAAGTGACGTGGTAGTTGAATGTCTTTAGTCTGATTAGTCTTGAGTCTGAAGGTGGCAACCCTTTGTCTAGACTGGGATACTAAGTGCATAATTAGCTAAGGTTCTAGGTTGTGGCAGGTCACAGGAGACACTCTCGAACCCGGAACAGCTGGTAATAGGCTATACAATATATCAATATCATTTGGCAAAACACATCTCTGATTCGCACTAACTCAAAGTAGACAATGCCGGGGAACCACTTCAAACAACACTACATGAGAACAATTAGGTATACCAGAAGAACATTCGAACTACACTACACTACACCTACTTTTAGGAAGATACTTACTTACTTTTTATTTTTTGAGGGGGATTTCATAGTAGCAGCCCGGAGTCTGGATACTTATAGGAATTGACAAACAAAATCCGCTTAACCGGCCGTGTGTTTGAATGACCATTATATTATTATAATCAAGTCACAAAAGTGGTGGCGAACCACCAGAAGTGTTGTCCCCACATTTTGTGCCAGTACACCCGCGAGGTGGGTAATAGCTTATATGTGTGGACTTCGTGACACAATTGAGAGGAGGCTAATAAACCGGAGCGTTATGTTCGCGGGATATACTCGTAAAATAATAACAATTAGGCTTAATACGAATACCACCGGCGCGTGCCCGGCATGTGACCACCGCGGTGAGTGTGGACCTGGGCGAATTGTGTACTGGGTGGTGTCGTCAAATTCTTTGAAACATTTGGATGTGTGTGCTTACACGGCCTAAACGTAGAAAAAAATATAAAAAATAAAGAAACAAATACGAATGTTATTAACTTTGGTCGTGATCTATCATAACACTTATTTTAGTGTAATGGATAAAAAAATAACAGTTAAAAAGTTAAAACAAAATTAAATTAAAACAGGCCGCAATACCTGTAGTCAAACATTATCTATGTGTGTACACAAAGTTTGTTGAGCGCAGGTATTAATTTCCCCGCGGGTGGCGAAACCCCGACCCGCCAAGAAGCAAACAGACTGTTAACTTAGGCGCCTATGCCTCATTACGCGTTAAATTGAATCTGTCAACTGATTAGCTTCGCAAGAAGAGGGTGCGCGGTGTGACCTGTGTGATATGGGGCAGCGGACCAGGTGAGGAGTTGTCGAGTTAATGGGTGAGGAAGATAAGTAAGTGATTGTGTTGAAGGATCTGAATCTTTGCTAATTATTAAAATTAATTCTTGTTGGTCTAAATCGCCAGAACGTTTTAAATTCCACATAGTACCTATAGTACACAATCAGAAATGGTAAAATCTAACTTGTTGTTTACTAAAAATAATAATAATATAACTGTGTCAATTTACATACTGCGACGAATTGTGATGCGTTCGCATTGATCAATTATCAAGGGGCACCAGACATTTTAATGGTCCTTTATAAAACAGGCGGTGTCCCCGGGCACCGAGCAATTGATTGCGCTTGATTGCTGCTGATGCATACGCACTGGGTACTACCTATTAGGTAATAATATCAGCCTATAATCGTCACATGGAAGCGCAAAAGAAAAGAGTCAGCAATCATGTACCTATATCATAACAGCTGACCAATAAAATTATTGTAAGAAACGCTTTGACTTAGTGTGCCTATATTTATTAGGGTTGACCACCGCGTGAGAGGATGTGCCGCCAATACTTTAGGGTAGCCCTATCGTCTTTTTATAGCGTTTGAGTTAAATCAACATTTTATTTTTAGTCCTCACTGTACCTGAGTGCACGATGTGTTAATGAATTGCGGGTAAACATGCTCCTTATATATCAATACGTTTTGTCCCAACATTATGGAGTCAATTTCATTCAGTAAAAGGGTTATTTTTCAGACTCGCACGGTTAGCTTGGAGAAATATTATGTAAGTACTGTTTTGCAGACTGGGTTCTTCTACATATTTCGTTATTTGAATTTTCGAGTCCCTTGGCAAGAATTAGATATATTCAATGAAACTTATCTTCGTTTAAAATTGCAACAGTAAAATTATACGCTTATATGGTAGGTATGTAAAAAAAGTTTCTAACGAAATAATTCACGGAGTAGAGTGCGTCGGCTACCATTTTGAATTTTATCAATGATTTTTAACTTCTCATTAATGGAAGAGGCTTTTCAAAACATTGTATAAGCTAAATGCTCAATGCTCTGACTTCTCAATACTGGAGGAGGCACTAAGACTATCAACCCTAAGTTTTTATTTAGTTACTGAGCAACTAAAGGACTCAGGAAAAGTAGGGACAGACTTTTCGAGCTGTATGGCCTTAAGCCTTATATCAACACGGAAACTTTTAATAAGTATATTGCTACCTACTCTAAAACTTTTAAGAACACTTGTAAGACTGCTAAAGCCTTATACATTAGCAAAAAGGTTAAATCAGCAGACAGTAAAATACAGAGGGTTTGGAAAATTATCAAAAATGAAACGAACAGAAACAAAAAGCATAATTCTGATTACACCCTGAAGACGTCATGTGGTGGTAGTCTCATTTGCGATGGCAAAGAAGTTGCTCAAGAATGTTTAAATATTATTACCAGTATCCTACTTAAAACTACTGAAACCTTAAATTTCTCGCCCTCGCTCTCGTTTGATTTAGTACGGGCGAACGTTTCAACATGCCCGATTGAATTTAACTTTAAGCATATTAACCCCATAACAGTAATAAATGCTTTTAAGCAAATCAAGATCAAATTAACCGACAATCTTTGGGGAAGGTCCATTAAAATCTATAGCACCATGATTCAGACCATAGCGCCTTACTTAGCCTTAATATTTAATTTGTGTGTGGATCAAGGAGTCTTCCCGGATTTAATGAAATACAGCAAGGTAAATTTTCAAACCACTTTTCAAATTCGGGGACAGAAAAGACACCAATTTATAGACCGTATCCGTGTTGCCGGTTTTCAGCAGGGTGTTTGAAAAGGTAATGCTTAATGAAATGCTTAATCATTTTAACACGAATAAAATCCTCCACGATCAACAGTATTGTTTCACCAAAGGACGTTGTAGGACCGGCGCCGGTGGAACCTTATTAAGACACATTTTTAACGCGCGGGAAGAGGCCCAAGACGTAATAGGAATCTTTTGTGACCCCTCCAAGGCATTTGATTGCGTCGATCACGAAACCTTACTCTTGAAACTTGAGCATTACGGACTTGGAAAACTTGCGTTAATTAAGTAAACGACCACGAAGGAGTTTAAAAGAATAACTTTATCAGTATCCGGTTACAGCATAACAGTAATTAATTAATTCTAAATTTAGTAAAATCTTATTTAAAATAGAGACAACAGCAATTTCAAATAAACGGTATCAATTCACTAAGTTTAAAAATGGATATGCCACAAGGATCGATATTAGGTCCATTCCTCTTTTTAGTGTATATTAACGATCTATACCATTTGTTAAAAAATTAACCACAAATGGTGTTATTTGCTGACGATACTTCATTAATTTTTAAGGTAGATAGACGTGCTACAAATTCGACGTCGTAAATAACGCCCTACTGCAGGTCCAAAATTGGTTCACTGCTAATAATTTAGTATTAAATGGAAAAAAACTAAGTGCATAAAATTTTCTTTACCAAATGTCAAAACTAGTAATTGTGAGGTAGTAAATCAAGAGAAACTAGAATTTTTCGATAAAACTATTTTCCTGATGATCACGCTCGACTCAAGGTTAAAATGGGGTCTTCATTTAACATCTCTTGCAGGACGGCTGAGTTCGGCAGCATATGCTGTCAGAAAAATCAATTCACAGATGTGGTGAGGTGGTTACCGCGAGGCTAGTCTATTTAAATTATTTTCATAGTATCATATCTTACGGTATTTTACTAAGGGGCCGGGCGGCAGACATCGATTCTATTTTTATTCTGCAGAAAAGAGCTATCAGAGCCATATATTATCTCCGTAGGCGCGACTCTCTAAACTGTTTAAGGGTAATAACGTCATGACGGTACCTTGTCAATATATCTATGAAAACATCATGTACGTAAGAAAAATATTACACCTTTTTAGTAAAAGAGGTGATAGACATAATTATAGTACAAGAAATAGGGACCTAGTAGTTCAACCAGGTTTGAGACTGGCTTTAAAATATTACAATAAAATTCCTCCCCACATACTTCAACTGAATGAGACGAAATTCAAATCTTGTATAAAACGCACACTATGCAGGCAGGCATATTATAAGTTGGGGGATCACATCACTGATAAAAATACTTAGCTCATTGCTGGTCCTGCTCCCCAACCACAACTAATTGATTTACATTTTGAAAATACTGTAGGAGCTGCTGAATATTATAAGACCATCTTTTTATCGTATACATTCAATCCTCTTTTGTATTATATAATTGTATAGCACAGGTGAGAGAACTATGTACGAGTACTAAAGAGCTACCATACCTACCTATTCAAGTCAATGAAAGACATATTACCGGGTAATATGTCTTTCAATGACTTGAATGTGCCCTGGAGTATGCCATGCTCATGGTCAGATGTCTCGCTGATGGTGGCGCGTGTGTTAGATCATTCAGCTCTCTTCAAATGGTTGAGCTGAATGGTGATCATCCATGAGTCATGTTCGTGAACGGGCGCCGTCACTTGGGACTGGTCATCTCTTAGCTGCCACGGCTTATTTTAATTTATTTAAAAATTTAAAATAAGTCATGATTCTTTGTTTTTATCTTTTTTTATGGACGCTTTTAACGTGCAGATCTTTCTACATTGTTCTCATATGTATAATTTCTTAATGACCATTTTTAATGTCCGTGGAGTATCTTGCTTGCTTTGGAATGGGCAACTAGCTTCATATTTCTGACTGACTGACCCCTTGACAATTCAAAAGCTTGTAAATGATTTAATATTGAAATAAATGCTTTGAGTTTTGAGTTGAGGCTTTTAAAACAACTGATTTGAGCTAAATGTGGTAATCAATGCTTTTAAATTCTTAATACTGAGTCTTTTTCCTGCAGTGAAACTATTAAAATCTGGTACAGGTATATAAGTAAATAGCTCCTGGCACACAGTAGGAACCTCGTGCTCACGAGGGTTGCTCCCGGATGATCACAACAAGTTATTTAAACGCGTTAAACATACAAACATAACTTCCTATGTGCTCACCGCAACGCGCACTGTTTATTATAGTGATGTACCCATCTCTTTAGGATCTACTTCGGATACTCATTGCATGCGGATACTTCAGCAATCATGACATTTTTGGGATAAGTATTTAGAGCCTTCCTAAATGACAAATAAATCGTATGTTTTTTTGTAAAACGATTCAATGGACACTTGTGGGATGCAGAATATGCATTTAATAAATGCAACGCTCTAGCAGATATCAGTCTTACGAAGTTATTACAGTCTCATTTTAAAGAGCACTTAAACTCAAAATAATAGCGAACAACAACTTAAATTCACAATACTAGCGATATAATATCCGCAAAATATCCACCCGCCCTACTCAAAGTATCAGCTATACTTAACGTTATTATCAGAGTTCATACCACTTTAAATTAGGCATTGTCTGTCTTGAAAAGTTTCCACGCTCGGCTCGGAGGCGTACCCGCGGCGTAGCGGGCGTACCGGGCGTACCGGGCGTACTGAGCTCTTTAACTTGCGCGTTACAAGTCGGTGTTACAAGTTGCCGCTAATTAGTTACGATATTATGCATTGTGAGTCTGCGTATTGTTCTGCCGCGTGGCTCAATGCTCGCTGTTCCTTATTTAAGGTGTCTCTGTGAATGTTATTGTGGATTTGAAGGGTTTTATGAGGAATGAAGTTATATAAATGGAAATTTGCAAATAACTATTACTGATATAAGGAGCTTACAGCCAACCAATATTACATTATAAAGTTATATTTTTTTCATTCGTGATTATCGGTCTTAAAGACATTACCTACTAGATCGAACAATTCTGTCAACCTCGGTAAATGTAATTATTTCTCGAAAAAGTTTAAAAAAGAGAACTCGATGTGCTCCATAATAACTAAAAGGTATATCGATGTGCATGTAGTAACAAGAACAATAATAACAATAACTTGTCCCCTTAGCCTGTTTTCTCCTAATTTCGGGGAATGATGAGCAATATCTACGTTATGTTTTATCCCCACTGGGCAATTCTAAAACAAATTCATGGACTATTATAGTACAAAATGTAATTCGCCCAAAGTTTGTAGTGGTAATAAAAGTGAATTAAGCTTATTGAGTTCAATTATAAGCGTAGGTAGGTTGTGTCGTGAAGTTTTTTAATATAATGTCGAGTGAATCCTTACAGTTGTCCCTGAAGAATGAATTGTCAAAATTACTCTCTAACAACATTTATTTTTAGAATTTAATTATGTCAAAATGTCTGCGCAAAAGCTTCTGACGTTCTATTCTGAGTTAGGTTTTTGAGAAATGATACCTAACTACAGATACACGTTTATTACCTATCTAATAATATTATGTGTTTTGAAAACTAATCATCGTATAGATAAACAGTATTCTTTTTACACAAAACAAATTCTAGAAATTGAACTGAGACGGATGAATTTGTCTCGTAAAAACATTTGTTATTTTAACAAAACAAAATCGATGTTCTCATAAAATAATAAAAGATATTTTATGTTTTGCGAATATAATATTTTCTCAAAGTTGCAATCGATAATTTATGACAAAATCGCTTTTGAATTCCGCGTAAGTGTAATGTATTTATGCTCGTGACTGTACATACGAATTATTCATTTTGTTGGACAATTTGTGAGAACGGTACCTTAACACGAGAGGCGCACTAAAAATTTCCAAAATTAATGAGAAAAAAATACTTTGAATGGTCAAAAATTAATTTATTTTGTCAAACATTTGAGTCCAATCGAAGAAGGAAGGAAGCTGAAGAATCGATATCATACTCTGTTATCAATATTTTGAGATGAAGTCGTGTCTTTGTTAATAAAATATGACTGATTTATAAAAGAATACACTAGAACAGCCTTTTGGAAAGCGAAATACTTGACGGAACCCTAAAATACCTTTTCATCCAGCAAAAGAAATGTATCAGAATATTGATGAACATAGACCAACGAAAGAGTTGTAGACCACACTTTATTAGACAACAAATTCTCACACTACCAGCAATATATATACTGCAAAGTTGTATATTCGTTAGGAAAAATAGGCACCTCTTTAAATCTAATATCGAGCTAAATGAAAACTATAACCGGCGGAACAGGAATATACTAATACTGCCCATCACAAAATTAAAAGCTATCGGGAAAAGCCCCTACTCAAAACTAGCAAATATATTTAATAAGCTACCGGAAAGTTTAAAATCCCTACCAAATGACTCAATTTTCTCGAAGCAAAATCTCTGTAAAATCTCTGTTAATAAAGAAAGCCTACTATACCGTTGAGGAATTTAAAGCTGACAGATTGTGAATCGATTGACTTTGTAATAATATGCTTGAAGTACTTAAATGTGAAATAATAAATGACTTTACTTTAAGCTTACCCATAATGACTAAAATGAAGGAACGAATTAAAAAAATGATTTATTTGAAATGAAATGTAATAATTAAATAGCTGATGTTTATTAAAATGTAATGAATTGTAATAATTATAATCTTTAAATTCGTGTAATTTAATCATAATATAAGAAACATTTGCAGTGCCCTTACAGGGTGCATGTTATGTACTGTGTCATGAAATTTTAATGCATGCCTACTAACCAGTGTTTAACATGTTAGCAAATAAATAAATAATAAATAAAAAATATAACAATTGAATAAAATATTAAAATAATCCTACCTAAAATATTCTCCATTAGCGTATCGTTTTGCTTAAATATACATTTTATTCTAATAGATTATTTATTACCAACTTTTACCCCCATACCGCTTCATCCGCGTGGAGTTCTGAAATTATCCCACGGCAACGTAATACCGGTATTTAAAGTATTCTATGTCCTAACCCAGGTCATGCGACCAGGACATAAGACATAGGATGCAGCTGAATACCAAGAGGGTATAGTGCTCAAACCCAATAACTACGAAATTGTATCTTTCGAGATATTCAACATTTAAGTTTTAAGGACAAAAATACCTATGTTATTCGAATAATATCGTTACAATAAGTATTTGTGGTAAAAGTGTATACATTCAAATAGTGTTAAAAGTATTTTTTAAGTTTCTGGAGTGGTCCATTTTAGTATAAAAATATATAGTTTACAAAGGGCACCGACTTATTAGGTTTTAAAATGAGAGTAATTCATCATTTAACGAACTTTACTAATTCGTTTATAAGTTATTATTCGTTTATTCTATGAATCACAATGAAAACTATTCATACGGTCGGATCTAAGATCTTCAAGAACCGTCGTACAAGTCGAAACAAGAAGCTCTCTGATGCTACTTCACAGCTCATGGAGGAGAGGCACAAGGTGATCCTGCAGTTATCACGACGATGCGTTCAAATACCGGCTGCTCAATAGACAGATCTCTAAGTACTTAAATAGCGATCTATGCCACTATAATACGGACCGTGTTAAGGCCGCGATAGACTGGAACAAGGGCTCAAAGGTCTTTGCATGAGAACTGTCTATTGGACAGAGCCAGCTTGCAAAACTGAAGACCGATGATGGCAGGATCGTATTCACCCAACCTGAACTATTGAGTGATATCGAGAGGTTCTATGGACACAAGTCAACCAGTAACCCCAACCCATTACGAACCTGCAAACGAGCCAAGAGCTAGATTGACCCGACATTATACCGAAGACACCCCGGACGTCAGCTTGTACAAGATTAGGATGGCTCTGAAGCAGCTTGAAAATAACCAGTAGCTGGGTGATGACGGAATTACGGCTGAACTCCTGAAGGCCAGTGGAAAACCGTTCTTAACGCCCTCCAGAAGCTGTTCGATTCTGTCTTACTCGAGGATAAAACAGAGGTGTGGTGAAACTCTTCTTTAAAAAGGGCGAAAATGCCCTGCTTAAGAATTATAGGCCCATCTCTCTTCTGAGCCATGTCTACAAGTTGTTTTCAAGACTCATCACGAATCGTCTCGCGCGTAGGTTTGATGACTTTCAGCCTCACCGAAACAACCCGGATTCCGTAAAGTCTTTAGACCACATTCGTCCGTTGCGGTAGGTTATATAGAAGACCGAAGAGTATAACCTGCCTCTCCGTTTAGCGTTTGTGGACTACGTGAAAGCCTTCGATTCGATCGAGACCAGGGCTGCACTACAGTCTCTCAAACGGTGCCAGATTGACTATCGGTACATCGAGGTGCTGAATTGTTTATATGAAAATGCCACTGTGTCAGTCCGACTCAAGGACCAGACCTCGAAACCTTTACTTCTGGAGTCTGGCGAGAAACAGGGAGACGTTATCTCTCCGAAACTATTGGCATCAACATCAATGGCGATTACATCACTCACCTTCGGTTTGCCGACGATATAGTAGTCATGGCTCAGACCATGGAGGACCTCAATACAATGCTCGACTATAAAAATAGCTTCCAAAAGCGTGGGTCTTAAAATGAACATGTACCAAACGAAGGGCATGTCGAATGCTCATTTAACACCCACCCTCATAAAGATCGGAAACTCTACACTCGAAGTTGTGGACGATAATGTTTACCTAGCTTAACAAACCGTCCAGCTAGGTAGGACCAACTTCGAGAAAGAGGTCAATCGTCAAATCCGACTCGGCTGGGCGGCGTTCGGGAAGCTGCGAACTATCTTCTCGTCTCATATACCAGTGTGTCAAGATGAACGTTTTTGACCAGTGCATGTTACCAGTGATCCTATGGCGCTCACAGTGGGCCTCATGAGAAGGCTGAAAATCACCCAAAGGGCAATGAAGAGGGCTATGCTTGGAGTTTCCCTACGTGACCGAATCAGAAATGAAGAGATCCGTAGGAGAACCAAGGTAACCGACATAGCCCGAAGAATTATTAAACTTAAGTTGCACATTGCTCGCAGAACAGATGGTCGATGGTGCCGAAAGTTTCTGGAGTTGCAACCGCATACCGGAAGACTTTGCGTTGGTAGGCTCTCCACAAGACGGATCGATGACCTGGTGAAGGCCGCAGGAATTCGCTGGATGCGAGAAGCACAGAACCAGTCGAAGTGGCGCTACTTGGGCGAGGCCTATGTCCAGCAGTGGACGTCTTCCGGCTGAAATGATGGTAATGAATGAAAAATAACAAAAAAAAACTGTTTTTTTTTTAACTTTGCCCCACACTAGGAATTTTTCCTGTATCGTGGGTGCGTTTACAAACATTTAAACTCACATACACAAACAGCCAGACCCGGAAGAACTACATGTAGGTCATTCAAATATTTGTTCCGTGCGGGAATCGAACCCGCGACACGCAGCGCAGCAGTCAATCGCTTAACCACTGCGCCAACCGTGCCGACAACGATTACTCATCACTTTCGAAGACGTTGGTTGGGGTTTGGTGTTCGTCTTCATACCACGTATCCATACATGGAGTTCGTCGGGTATGATGAGATTTTCGCACATTTTCATGAGATCTTTTTAACCGACTTCAAAAAAGGAGGAGGTTCTATGTTCGTATGTTTGTATATTTTTTTTAACGTTCTTTAATATTTTCGCCAATTATGGACCGATTTTAAAATATTTTTTATTCCCCATAGTCCCATATTTTTTTTATTTACTTTGCTGGGGTAGTTTTTGAGTAAGCTTTAATAATATGTATTTTTCCCACTTAGTCTATGTGGATCATGATATAATAACATCCTGTCACTATTATTTATATAGCAGGTGGTATTCGAATTTTTGTGGGGTAGATACCACAGCTAAAGTGATAAATAAAATTTTAAACAAAAAGTCGGAAGTCGGTGTCAAAAAATGAAAATACATAAAACCAGTGTTTTTTGGAAGTCGGTTTGTTTCTTGTAGGTATACGATTCTCCAAAGGCAGTTCCACTTCCTGATACCATCATAGCAAATATCTTAAATCAACATTTACCTAGTTGTAAACCTTAATGCAAGCTAGTTGCACAAATTTTCTTCCTCGATCACCCATCGTAACAAACAAAAACCATATAATGGCGCTAAACAGAAGAATAATTTTGAAAACAATACTCGCGGACGACGATGTGCGAATAGTCGCAAATTGACAACAATAGCACTAGAAGTTGATAGGTGAAATTTGATTTATTGGGTTCTTCTCCAAACAACGTTAGAAGAAAGTTAGTTGACGAAGTGAGCAAATACCATATAACTAAACATAACTTGTTACTTTTGAAATATAATCGAACAATAAAACTCGACAAACACATTTGGTTTGTTTTAGCTCTTGGTTTTGTTTGTCTTCTTATCTACGTATGTAAAGCTAAAACCCAATAAATACAAATAGTGGTTATTGCCTTTATACCTTTCGGTAATTTTAGTTTAAATCATTGAACACTCAACACAAATAAATAGCTCTATGTGGTTTAAGCGTGAAATAAAAATATTATTTATCAAGATAACACACTTGTTTTCACTCTTGGTTTGCTTAATATAAATTCGTCATCATTTAATGCCAATAAACAACACAAAATAATAATTTTCATATGAAACACCTATTTATTAACAGACCACTTCCAATTTCACCAATATTTGTACGAAATAAACGTGCACACACATAAATATTATAATAAATTAAATCGTTAATAAAGCTGTTAAAATTTATAGACACATCAATAAAATTGTGTGTATAAATAAATCAGGGCTGCGACAAACCCAGCTTCAATACGTCAAAGATAACCGAACGTGAATAATCGCGGTAGTTGGGAACAATGGGCATTTGCATTTATAAATGATTCATGCGCGACGCGCCCTGTTGTAAGAGAAAACGTTCCGGCTGATCGTTGTTGGCGGAATTTTGACGATTGCCAACCCTATGCTGATAGGCTGCGCGCTTGCTAGTGAGCGGAGCGAGTTATTTTTTCAATTCAATAATTCTATAGCGGCATGGTATTTAGCTGGCTATACTGACTAAATTCTGTAGCGGTATTCACACCGACGTATACGTACACATACATTAAACACATTATACATAGTATACATCACAATATGACGTATTACTATTTATTTAATAAAGTTCCCATTAGAAATCACATTTCGTCACATTTATATTTTGACTAGTAGTAGTAGCTCAGTAGAAAAGCGCGGTTCTAGAAAACATAAACAAAACTAAAATTTACACCTCGGTTATATTAATACAGTGTACCTAATCCAATCTTTTGTTTCACCCCATTAACCCGTGTAATGCAAATGCATGCATAGTATAAGATTTTTTTCAAAACCTTGGATTGTGATTGAAGTGTGTTTCGCTATTAGGATGCAGGTCTCCTAATCACACTTGATTAGGAGGAAGCATCTAGTCACACTCATTGTTATCTAACTGTCTATTTAATTAGATAGATACTTTAAGATTTTTATAAAGTAAATGGTTATGCTATCTTAATAGCCTTTTTGTGTGAAACGAAGAGTTATGGTATACTTCACACTTGGTTTCCGTATTAAAACCTCATGCATACTATCTGCATGCATATTCGTAATAACATCACAGGATTGGTATCTCTTACTTAAAACGTTAGCACCGGCTACCGGCAACAGATTAAATTCCTCTTCCTCTCTCCTACCTTGCTGTGCCCGACAGGGTCCACAATGATCATGTCATTATAAAACCTACCACCTATATAAGTTCACATTGTGGAAAGCAAAAATATTGAGTATTGAGTACCACGAATGTTACATCCTTGTTCTTCTGTGAAGAGGTTGTGTATGTAGCAAACGATTTTATAAAAAACTAAATATTCAAGTTATTAACTTAAGTAAACAAAATGAATACCCGTTTCCGCGCCTCCAAACAATGAGAACCACATACTCTAACGCAAACACGAAATCCGACTCTATAAATAGATATTGTGTGTGGAAAACCAAATATTTTCGCAGCGATATCGTTTTGATGAAGTTCGCTCCATGTTTTATCTGACACGCGTTTGTTTTTGTCACAAACACACACACGCAGACTGTTATAATTTATCGCAAACCTAATGCACACACACTCACACTGTTTTTATGAATCATATAAATACACACACACACAAGTGTAGTTTGTACGTCATAAAACATCGGCGACAGAATAGCGGCGGCAAACTCGTGAAGAGCCAAGTGACATATAGTGAAGCATTCGCGACTTTGACACCGTATGCGATGCCGGCTCGAATTCTGCATATTTTGTAACGTTTGCTGAATGGTACCGAAGTATTGGCAGGAAAGGATTTAAAACCAAAATGTTCTCGTTAAAAAGCTCGGCATGACGTAAATATTTCAGACAACATTATTAGCTCTATTTGTATAGTGCAATCAAACTCGTTACCGGAAAACTCTGGACGCATGGAAGGCATTGGCTTGCTTAAGTAGGCATCATTGTAGCCCATTTTGATCAGCTGGCTTGCATTTTAAATCGGGTACTATGGCTAGAATTACGGCTAGCTTACAACTTGTGCTGGGAAACCGCGATTATATGAATAACATCAGAAACTTTAAGCTTCATAAGAAATATATTTCACTGTTACTTTTGTTTCTGTAACCGAAACCGATTGTGTTGTAAGCATAATTCTGGCCAACTGTGCAGCCTGCTTACATCATAAACGATGATTACGAAAAGATGCAGTTTCTACACAAATGTTCATTTGCCATCATAAAATATAATTTATAATTATTTTGTTTAAAGCAGTGTGTCAGTTCGCATTTGCAATGGGTGTAATATATCTATTGACGAATGATCTGTTGAATGATATATAGGTACTTATTCTTAAATTGACAAGTGAAATATCAAAATGTTAATTGATCTATCGGAATCTTGTACGGTTACGATACTTTTTACACAAATGGCAGCTACTATTGTGGATGACCATAGTAGCTGCCATAACTGCAAGAGCACACAATATAATGGCTAATCTGCCAGTATCACACACAGGCAGGTAAGCGGTGCGGACTGTTGTTTGCATTCCAAATTTAATTTGAAATATTTTCGCCGCTGTTTAGACGCCGACTGTACTCGTAATGAATAAAACATTTCTTACTCATACGTCGCCTAGCCTTTTTGATGGAGCCACAGCAGCAGCGGGGAATAGGCTACAGCGGGAACCTTGAGTTGGATGTAAACGACTAAGACAAGAGTCAATGAACCACCGACCACTTGATGAGAGTGGTGATGATCTAATGTCATCTTTGACAGGTGGTTACCGGTCATTGTGACAATCAAGTCGCGGGAAGTATATAAAAGGAAATAGCAGTTTTAATAACATATTATAAAAGAAACTCGCTTGTCGTGTCTGTCCGTGTGACAACGTGTGTCCGTGTGTGGATTGTTCTTATAAAATATGCAACGAATTTTGAGGCGGTTTTCACCACCATTTAGAGAATTTATTCTAAAAGTTTTATGTTTATGAATGTTAAACTTGCATATAACAAAGAAATGTCGATGTTTTTTTTCGAGTCGTCAAAACCATACGAAGCATGGGTGGGTCGTTGGCCTAATAATAACTATTAGCTCTGAATATCCAACTTAAGTTCAAAATAACAATCTTTCACAACGGAGCTCTTTCTTAGTTCTCCCTCTGCAGTCGTAGCCACAAATCGAGCGAGGCAATATAAAGCTTTGACGATTTTCTTTTCAGAATTTCAAGTGATTCTAAAGTCCTTCGGAGTTATACGACAGGTTTGCATACCGCAGCGGCACACACACAAATACACTCGTATAATGTTTGTGTACACACATATATGCACATATAATGGTCTGATCTGCATGAAAAGTACTCGTCGAGCGGAAATGAAACATGTCAGCATTGACCTAAACAGTCAATTAAGTGCACCCAATGTTAATATCCATACCTTGAGTTCGTCGCAATAATACGTTCAAGTAATATTGTATGCGTGGGACCTCTAGGTAGATGCACCTATGACCTAAAAAAGTGACGGACAGAAGGGATGCCACGGCGGAGGCCTGGATGTTGTGGCGCAACTGGATAGAGGCCCATGTCCAACAATAAACTACAATAAGTTAAGTTGATTTAATGTTGTAAGCAAATAAGTAAACAATCGACACACACTAGTGAGAAACCCGTTACTATCTCTTATCTTTATCGAGATGTTTCACGAAATTTCCAGTAGATATTAAAAAATAGTGTTTATTTTTTATTTATTACAAATTTTGATAGTTGAACATAACACAATTTATTGTTATAGATTCAGAAGTAAGGAGATGAAATAAAGCACAGTGTTACTTTTCTTATTTGTTCATTGTATTTTCTCAAAAAATATACTTGCACTTATTATTACAAAATAATGTTGTTGCAATGGCTGGAGAAAGAATGAGGGGCGCTCAGGTCAAAACGGCTGCCACCTAAACTATTCCCGCCATTCTTTCCCGCCATTACTTTACCGCCATTTCTATTTTATTTATTAAAAAGTGTAACTTTCGGAATCACTCATTTTACCAACATTTTAAATCAATTGATCAACTGATATGAAGCTGACACAGATAAAATATAACACTTTTAATCAATTGAGAAACTGATACTAAACGTAAAACAAATAATATATAACATTATCCAGTTTCACAGCTCATTCAATCCCTCAATCTCAGAATTAATTAATTCCACACTCAAAAGGAACTAAATCCCATTTGTAATGTGATGTAAATCATATATTTTTTTACGCACAATGTTCCTTGAAACGACTCAAAGAGCTGCACAGAAGGCAGAGTGACTCAAACGGAGGTAATTGAATCCCTCCCGACGACGATCCGATCCTCCGAGATGAGACAACCATTTGCATGCGAGATGCAGCGCTAAACATGCAAGCGCAAATACTTTGAACATGTGATATTGTAGTGACACACTTCTCTGAAGGTGTGTTTTGTGTGTCAGTAATGGTTTCTGGATTCTATTTATCGTAATGCCTAAATAAACAGCTGTCGTATCGTGCTATCAACGAGTATGTTTGAAAACGAGTGCAATCTGTCGGGACTCCAATGGTTGAATTCATGTTTTCTAAAGGACATTGTTCGGCGTCCATAAATCGTTCGCCTAAGAACAAACAGACTCGTGAATTTACTTTCTGTGTTCTAAATAATGCATATATTCGATTGAAACTAAATTAAAATCACGAACACTTCTGAGAATTGTAAAAAATCTAAAACACTCGGATTTTGGGGTTATGATTAGGACAATAGAAACACATAAACTTAGCGTTTATTTGTGAAAATACATTGGATTTACATTTACATTGGAGCCAGAACCATTATTTCTCTACACTAATTTATTTGTAGTTATGACCAATATAAAAATGTACTCTGAGTGATGACATTGTCATTACTAGTAAACGTCAAAGTGTCATCAGTCAATTCATCGACTGTCAGTGTCAATGTTGGTCGTTTCACACAACGCTTTCAGTTGCTTTATTTTGTTTGTAAACGAAAACCTTATTCATAGATCAAGCGCTGAGGACTAAGACCGAAGTGAATTACTTTTTAGATGTTTTCAAAATGATGAAGTGTCCGTTTTATTGTAATAATTTTAATGTAAATTATAAAATAAACTAGTTATTATTGTAAAGTTTTCATACGTGTTGATTCATAGGCAATTTTTTACAATGTCCTTTCATGTGTTATGTTTTTTCTATTGATCTTACTACAATACTGTATTCAAATAATTCTTATGGTTATAATGTTTTAATCTACTATTTCTAAAGAGTATCCATTGAGTTTCCAGAAGGCTCTTCTCCGTAGTGTGTGTGCTAACTAACTGTGCACCAAATTATAATATTTCCTGAAATCTGTAATGTTATCTAATAGAAGTAATTTTTTTTTTCGTATGTATCATTTTGATTTCTTTTTAAATTCCATATCGAAGTATTATTTCAAAACAGTTAAATATATAGTGTTATAGTAATTCCTTAGTACTTTTATGAACACACCCATTTAGTTGTTTGTCACCATTAAACCACAATTTAGAGTGACTAAAAAAATGTAAACAGCCGACATATCAGTAAAAGTTAAAAGGTCACAATGACCATTAAAGTAAATTCTTAAGCCTAAACGTGTAAGGGCCTGATTTACAGGCTCACAAACTGTGTGGCACGCGACCGCGGTCGGCCCAGCACCGACCCGGCACCGACCCGACACCGGCATGGCGGCGGATAGTTTATATAATTTATACAAATTTCACGGCAGTTATCCCGACGTTAAGGCGGATTGGGGCCGGACGCGCGCCGTAATGACTGTCATGTTTTAGTTCTGTTTGCGGAACAGTCCGGTGGCACAGTGAGAGTAAGAAGGAGCTGTCCCGAGTCTACAAAGGAGCTATACTGCTTTGTTACTCGATCACGCATTAACGGCTGAACGGAGTTGGATGAAATTTGGCACACAGGTAGTTTATAACCTGGATTAACTTAAAGGATACTTTTAATCCCAGTAGTATATTCGCGTGGGATAATTTCCGACTCTACGCGTTCATGAGGAAAGGGGTAGTAAGTTTAAAATTATTAAAAATATTTTTATTATAAGATGTAATAACAAAAAAATTACGTTTTTCACAATTTTTCCATTATCTGTGCCTGAATTTTAGTTTTCTATGAATATGAAGTGTAGCGTTGAGGATAAAAAGCTGTCGAACACGGAGGACCGGGAAGTCACTATAGTTTTTGGTTGCGTAAGTACAAGAACGGCTTATTGAGCATTAATGACGGCTCTTTGAGCTCTTTCGACTTCGATTAACCCAGACAGAAATTCCATATTGGAGAGACTGGAAAAGACCAAAGCACCACCTATCTACCTGCTGGACCTAAGCAGTGCGGAGTATGGGGGTGGCTATCAGTCACGTAGTTTTTCATTACATGAATAAATTTTTTACTCGGCCGGAGAGTGCGTGTGTATGTTGTTTAAAAGATAAGTTCACGTCTAAGGTAATTCCTAAAGATCTCATCGAGTGAATACGGTCGATTACCGTACAGAACAGTTTGTGGATTAGGGGTTAAGGCTATTGTAGCAAGTATGAAATGTGAGACTTAGATGTTAGAGGGCGTCTGGATGCCTAGGATTTAAATTATGTTAATATCTTTGTTTTTTTTTATCAGGTTTTTATCGAGTGTTTTTGGCAATATCGGTAGTCCCTCCTCCGCAGTGCGTCGCGGGAAAATACCCAAGGCTTACCATGAACTATGATCGCCGTATCATCCTTATTTCAACTAAACAACTGCCTCATGCAGCGTCCTACTTCAAAACAAGTGAAAGTGGCCTGCAGTTACACGCGGTCACACGCGACAAAAATCCCTCGAAGTATGTCACCCTCATTGTTGCCCTCCAACACAAGTAAGCCACTCAGACTTGAAGCACTTTTCCACTTAGAAGCAACTGGCGTCGATTGGAGGACAAATCGGCTACAAGTGGGCGGCGCCGGCTAAAAGCATTGTCTTGTTCGAGCGGAGCGAGCGAAGCGAAGATATAACTTACTGCCTGTTAATGTACGTGCGGTTGAATGTAACTAGATCATGGCAGCTTCGCAGCTGGAATAAAAAAGGAGAAATCTGGGATCTTACTGTCTTGTCAGGTACGCTTAGACATGCTACGCCGTAGGCTGGCTACGGCGTAGCGTGTCTACGAAATTGATTTTTGAGGAATTTTATTAAGGTATTTTGAATTATTAGATAAGTTTTTATATTTTTGTAGTAAACAAACAATGCAATGTTGTGTTCCTGAATCATCCAATTACCTTGAAGTCGAGACAAGCAAAACAAGGAGCACGATCGCCACGGTCGCCACCTAATAACTTCCTTAGGTATTAAATATTCGCATAAATCCGAGCCAGCATGGAGGTAAATTTGACCGGGGATCAGGCAGCTAGCAATTACATGTCGGACTTTGCCCGCCGGAAAAAACTTGGATGTCGAAACAAACAAGTTATTTTGGGCAACACAAAGAGTCCATGAATTTTTAATGCGAAGGGAAATTAGCTTTTTCCTCTCACTTGCCGGCGTGGGAGAGAGGTGCGCGCCCCGGAGCTGCCCGCGGATTTGTGTTGCTTCTGTACTGCCCAAATTGCTATTAAAAAGTGGTTATATTTCACGTCTTTGTGTACCATACAAATTGTAATAAAATAAATTAATGGCACTAGCTTAGTAGGTGCGTTTACAGTTAAAAACATCGAAAACATACAATTTCGATTGATTATCGAAACCGCGAAACATAATACAGAGGCCGCGCAAATTGTGTCGTCGTATTCAGTTTTACCTATCAATAACAATATATTTAGTCCTTATGGCTAGTAGTTAGAAACCAGCTTTGTCCGTTATGAAATAAAAAATAAAGACACAAAAGTATAAAAATATAAAATAAACAGTTTTGTGTAAGAAAACAGAGACAATTTTAAACACTTCAATTCTCTTTTCACCGTGAAAAGTCACTGAATGTTCTCTGGGAACAGTGAGCGTGCGAGGGCGTTCATATTTAACCGGTTTTTTAAGATGAACCCACCCTCTTCACCTCACCTCCACACCCCCTCACGCCCCAAGAAAAGGAATTTTTAATGAGGCTACATTTTTAATACTCCTCCAGAGATTTTATTTCCGAGAAGACAACAATCATATTTAGGCGGCACAATGAGCTAGTCGCGTCCTCTCAAATATTCATTGCTTGCGGATCAAACATTCGCTTCTAATGGACTTTTTATTACCTTCGAACTGATTCGCGAACTATTGGATCCAGTTCATTACTAGCAGTTTATATCTGCCAATAAAGTATCAATAAATTCGGAGCAATATCCGATATCTTGCGAAATGGTATTTTAAATAGGAATAAAACATTTTATGAATAATCACTTGACGATCTGTCTCTGCAAATATGAATTCGACGATATAAAACTTTATTAGAAGAGAAAACTGTGACCATTTTGAAAGTTCACTTCTACCGAACTACGTACAAACTATAAATTACATAACTGTTTGCATGCAACAAAAACTCATAACTTGTTTATACTGAACCACCCCGTTTGACTTAAATTAAAACCATACCACTAACCATTGATATTCCTTAAACATATACGTATTGACAAAATATTCAAATATTTTCCGTATTTCCAAAATAATAAGTATTGTGTATTTATTTTAAATTATGCTTCTATAAGCTGCTTTTATTTTTTCAAATTCCTTTTTTAAAGAGTGTTTATACATACATTTCTGGGGAAGACAGACTTGTTCAAATAATAAGGTTTCCTCACAGCGGAACCCTAAAGTACCTTAGCATTATTTACATCCTCAAGTTTCGGGTATAAAAGAGCTATTTATAACGTAACAAATAAAATGAGTAAAAGGTTCCGTTTCATTGGGCCGTTCCGTTTCATTTCCGGTGTCTCAGTCTTATAGACAGCTTATTTTCACCGAGAAATTATAAAGCAAAGCAAAGACAGGGCATTTATTAAACCCCGGTAAGCTCCCGTGTACCGACAGGCCATGAGACAAGCGGGATCTAACATGAAAACGGGTATGACATAATATTGACAACCCTTTAGTAACCCGACTTGTGTATCATAATTATTAATCAATCATAAAGCACGACTGAACAACGAGTGCAAAGGCAACTTTTTCAATAAAATCGGGACCAGGTTTTTTGACTGGTAATGTAGCATATTTAATTCAAATGTGCATTCGGTTTTCTTTTTATCAGTACTCTTTACTGACCGCATATGAGTGCTTAGAGATTATTCACCAAAATAATTCAAAACAAGGTTACCAACAACAGCCAACATAAATATTTCATGGACAGATGGACCCCTGGTCCATTCCAACACCGCTCGAGCCTAAGCCCGCGCTGGTTTAGAGGCAGCTACAGTTCAGCCGGGCGCTAGTGATAGATCACCCGCCGCCGGCAGCCGGTGTAAAATCTGCATCTACTTACACCGGAGCCTGGATTTGCACTACACTTTATTTACGCCGCTCTTATAAATCGCCACCATCATACCCTCACGCCGTCCAATTATGTGGAGCAGAAGATTATTACATACTTTTTCTTACGGGTCTTTAGTATGCTTGGAGTTCGCTCGAGTAGAAGTGAATAGGTTTAACAGCGGTGGCTTGAATTCTGTTTGTGTTTTGTTTTCTGTAAGGAATTTTGTCAATTACATTTCTTTCTTCAGCCTGGCCTTGTTTCATATTACTTGTGGTGGTCGGCCCAAAAAATGGTGAAATGGATTGAGAAAAAATCTAACATGTTTTTAGCATAGACAGATTATCTGATCTTCCTAGATTACCATTTCATTACTGTACTAGACTGTGATTGATTAATTGCATCCTCTTATCATCGCTAATATATATTTGCTGTTGCTTTCTTCGTGATAAATGACTACCAGCGTTGACCTCAAAAACAATATCAATGTCAGGACCGCTTTGCAATGTTTTACCGAAAATATACGTACATATACTTTTTAATTTAAACCTAAACCACAGCACATTTGTGTTCAGATAGATAACCAATGTCTAGGCATTGGTTTCAGTCCCTAGGCTCTGAAATGAAATCGTTAGTTATGCTGTAATAAACGAAAATTTGAAACTTAGAAAATTGAAAAAAATACGATCTCCTTGTTAACAAAATTCTCTGACTTTTAAATTAAAAAGAATATCCCAGTGATTTATACCTCCAAACAATCTCTATAACTTGGGAAAGCTTTTCTAATACGTGGTCAACTATCGCTTGTGTAACTTTTTCCCATGAAAATCGCTCGAAAATTTAGTAAAATCTTTGCCAGACCGAAACATTCGCAGTATATATTTTTTCTTATTGAACACAGGTTTTCTAGCTGCCTCAAAGTATTACCACAGAAAAAACTCACACTTCTAAAACGTCCTGAAAAAAAAAGTATTCATGGCTCTGTCAGTTTTTTTTTTAATGATTTTTTTCATTGAAAAAAAATGTGATACGACTGAAAAAAACTATGATTGCTCATAACTTTTGAACCGTAAAAAAATGCACTGAATGTCGGTGTATCAGGGTTTATCAAGGTTCAAGCTGTTTGAATGTCTGTAAAATTTTTGATCCTCCTAAGTGCAAATACGAATTTATTTATTTTCTTACACACATTATCTACTTGAGCTTTCCAATTGCAATGTCTGTCCATAACTACTCCTAAAAATGTGATATTATTAACTTTTTTATGTCATTATTATTGTATTTTAAACTTAATTTCATTTCATTTCCTAATTTTTTGTGGTTATTATATGGCAAAAATGTTACAAATTTAGTTTTATTTTTATTTATTTTTAAATTATTCCTATCTAGCCAATTTATTAAATCTGTCAATGCTTTATTCGTAACTATGTTACTGTTATCTAGAGTTTTCTCTTTTGTCAACACGGTAGTATCGTCTGCAAACAATATAGTATATTGGTTAGTGGAGTTGGGCAGTTCGTTTATGTATATTATAAACAATAAGGGGCCAAAGACACTTCCCTGTGGTACACCACAGTAGTTTTCTAAGTAAGGTGACCTAAAGGTTTTCTGGGTGTTAGTTACAAAACCCATTTTTTTAATCTCCGTGCATTGTTGTCGGCCTCTTAAGTAGCTTTCAAACCAACTATAAGCAACGCCTCGTATACCATATTGCTCAAGTTTACGCAATAAGGTTTCATGACATACCATATCAAACGCCTTACTCATATCCAAAAATACTGCTACTGGGATTTCTTTTTTATTGATAGCATCCATAATTTCTTTAACTAGTTTAAAACATGCCAAGATTGTAGATTTTTGCTTAATGAAACCGTTCTGTTGCCTACATAATACATCATGTTTCTCTAAGAAATTTATAATCATTTTGAGAGATTGCCGCATGGTATTAATAGAACCTTTGCTGCACATATTTAATGTTTGTTTGTCGGTGGCATACTTTCCGTCGTAGTCGTTAGAAACTTACGCGGGTGGTACCTACACCGAAAGGTCGAGGTGGTACAGATGTCAGTGACTTCAAGCCAATTGTGTTACTGAGCGGACCAGCCAAGGTATTCGAGATTGCTGTTCAGAATTGCCTTTATGCACAGATAGGCCCTCATTTGTCTGAGACGCAGCACGGCTTCCGCCCTGGACGCGGTACTACGGAGAACTTGCTTCACCTGATGACACAGTCGGTACCAGCTGTTGACGCTGGGCTTCAGGTTGACGTAGCCTATCTGGACTTTAAGAAGACCACGAAGACACAGGTCACTGAATGGAGTCACTGCAATAAGCTATACTTTAATGTATCAAAGTGCTCGGTGCTTTCATTCATACGCACACGAATCCCACAACACCACCAGTACAGCATGGACGGGGAGCCGCTGCAGCGTGTCATGGAGGTTAGGGATTTAGGCATTCATTTCACCAGTGATCTGCAGTTTCGCAAACACGTGGTACACGTTTGTAAAAAGGAGTACAGGAATCTGGGATTTGTGCTGCGTCAGGCAAATGACTTCACAAACATCAGTGCATTTTACCCAGGCTTTGTATGAGGCTCTTGTGTGGAGTCATCTGGAATATAATGCGGCCGTCTGGAGCCCGAGTGAAATAAAATACAAAAATATGCTCGAACGGATACAGAACAAATTCGTCAGATTTATTTATTTAAAGCAGTATGGGAGATACCCGGGATACCCGTTACTGTGTCCTATCCTATTCTGTCTCGGTATGGTGGGCTACTACAAATTAGAAAATAGGCGTGAAGTGGCACTGGCAACGTATATTTTCAAAGTTTTAAGAGGTAGTATAAAACTCAGGTATACTATCAGAAATAGGGTTTAATTTACCGGCAGCTGCTGGTGGTGCCGAGAGCGCGCACTAACCTGCTGGGGCGCACACCGCTGACTCGTGCGCTGCGCACTCTCAACACGGTGGCGGATGCCATAGACCTAGCACTGAACAGGTGGTTCCGTGCCTACCTCTCAGACCGGACACTGCGAACGGTTATTGACGGCGTCGTCGGAGAGCCCAGACACGTCACGTGTGGTGTGCCAATCGGATCCGTGTTTGGTCCCGTCGGATACATCATGCATGTCAACAGCATGTGTAATGTGATTCATAAATGTCGCATATATATGTATGCTAATGATACTTGACTAGTTTATGCAGGTAAGGATTTAAATTTAATTGAAAGTAACATTCAAGAGGATTTTACTAATATCATCAAATGGGCGCACGACAATGGCATCATAATCAATCTAAATAAAACCAAATGTATGCGTATAAGTTCGCCTTATCTTATAAAGATTGAACGTCTGCCGCGCATAGTGGGGCATAGCTAATATAGCTATGAGTGTCTTCATAGTGGTGGACTGGCGTTGTGTGAGTGTGCAAACATTGAGGTGGTGGAGGAATACAGGTACTTGGGTTTAATCATAGACAACAGCTTCTCATGGAAAACACACATTATACACTTATGTGACAAACTCAGGTATGTATTTGTGAAATTCCACCACCTTAGTTTTGTGCTGGATAGGGCAACATTGTACATGGTCTACTATATTTTAAAAGAGTAACGGTGGAGTTTCTTGCCCATTCTTCTCCGTACGAAAACGATCTTTTGGAATGGGCGACTAGAATCAATTATTATATATTTTTTCTGTAAATGTTGACGTTCATAAGTGCCTTTTTTGTGCCTAAATGAAATAAATTATTTGACTTTTGACTTTATGCGCTGGTGGACTCGCTGCTTTCTTATGGGCTGGCGTGCTATGGTAATACTTTCAAAACATATTTAGATAAAATAAAAAACTGCACATCAGATTCATGACACTATTAGTAGATAAAAACACTAAAATCCGTTGTAAAAGTAG
Organism: Xanthia togata; assembly: GCA_963853775.1. NCBI lineage: Eukaryota > Metazoa > Arthropoda > Insecta > Lepidoptera > Noctuidae > Xanthia > Xanthia togata. Next base: position 1,123,532 of record OY970797.1, on the reverse strand, counting down.
TGATTACGAATAATTATTTTTGGAATGTAAAATGCTGCCGGTTCATGAGAGGGTAGTGTTGTCAGTAGCATTAGAACAGTATTGTAGCAATGAATTTAAAAGCAATATTATACGCACAAGATCTCAAAGGAACAATCATATGAGAAGATTTGTTGTACCCACTTGTAATAATAATTATTATTATGGTCGCAAGTGTAGAAGTTTTCTAGTCCCAACTATTTTTAATAACCTTCCAGTCGATATAAACAGTTGTATCACAAAAACTGCCTTTAAAAATAAAATACTTAAGTACCTATTTAATATTTTTTGTCAAAGCCTCACTGAAGAGAATATTTAAAACAAAAATTGTACTAAGGTTTTTTTAATATAATAAATGAAGGAATAGTAGTTACCTTTATGTGAAAAAGTGTCATTATATCAAAAAAAATTATAATATTTTTTTTTTTATATAATGACACTTAAGTAAAAAAGGAGTTACGTCTGCCAACAAACTGCTTTGTAGTTTGGCAGAGGTAATAATGTTATGTAAAAAATATTTCTGTGACAAACACTTTTTCATTTTTTTTTATTATTTTTTATTTTTTATTTTTTTTCACTTTCGCGTTTTCTGACAGCGCTTCCATACAAAATAGTCGACTCCTTCAGTCAAAATTTATGTTTTCTCGACAAACCCTAACATGGCACCTTAGTTATCTCGATTTTTGACAATTCAACACGAGATAATCTCCGATTTTTCTATCATTTAGTCGTATTTACTCGTCGTCGATTTTGAAGACGAGAAGAGTAAATAAAATTATGGTACAAAAAAAAACTCCAAAATAACATGGCAGTTTTATATTTGTACTTATTTTAGTCATCATTTTATTTTACAATATATATTATTAATGAAAATACTTAGTTTTAAACTACTATTTATATTGGAACGACGTGTTTTATATGGAATTTTTCGTTTTTTGTATGGAAAATATAAAAAAATATTACCTACATGTTTAGTGTTAGGGGTTTATGGGTATCTTAAAGGGGGTCGAAATTTTCATTATTTTTGCGATAGGACACACCATTTTAGAGATAAAAGAAAGAGAAAAGAAAAAAAAGACAGTATTGTTTTTGCACCGTCGAGGTGTTGGTGTGAATTTTAGTTAAATGATAAATGATTTATTTCTGCAAGTAGGTTTGTACACACGTCAATCATATTTTAAAAACTAGATGAGGTCGGCGTTTCCTATCTGACTACTCTGAGAAGAAAGGCCGAAACAAACTCAGAGGTCACAGTCTCTTTTAAAGTCCAGACATAATCTTGGTCAGATCATGTGAAGACGATGTAGATTGATGTCTGAAATGGTCTTTTGAGGAAATAACCATTCAGATTGAGAAGACCTGTCCAGTCAGTGCACGCATTTGTCAGTTATCGTGCAGCTCAACTCAGAATTTAAGGAGCTCAACGATTCGACGAACAATACCAAAGAAAGGACGTTTGGGTAGGCCACATAAATTACTCAAACTGCCAGACCATGATAAAAACTAATTGACAACAAAAAAAAAAATTAAATTATAAAAAATTAAAAAAAAAAAGTTAAATTTTTAATCGCGATTAAATCAAAACTCAAAGCATTTATTTCAATTAAACCATTTACAGGCACTTTTGAATTGTCAAGGGGTCAGTCAGTCAGAAATATGAAGCTAGTTGCCCATTCCAAAGCGTAGGTTCCTATGGAGAAGAACGGGCAAGAAACTCCACGGACACTCTTTTAAAAAAAATATTTTCTTACAAAATATTGTTTACATAATTCATGTTGAAATTATACATGTGAGAACAATGTAGAAATACGTGCACGTAAAAAGCGTCCGTAATAAAAAGATAAAAACAATTCAAAATTTTAAAATAAGCCGTGGCAGATAAGAGATGACCAGTCCCTACTGATGGCGCCCGTTCACGAACATGACGCATGGATCAGCACCGTTTAGCTCAACCATTTTGAAGGGAACTCAACGATCCAACACACACGCCACCACCAGCGAGACATTTGAGTGAGCATGACATACTCTTAGCCGCCAGGGCATATCAATTCAATGAAAGACGTACCCAGTAAATGGTAGCATTATAGAAGGTACATGGTCACAGTGCTCACACATGTGCTATGCAATTATACAATAAAAAAGAGATTGAAGTTATACAATTCAATTAAATTCAGCAGCTCCAACAATATTTTCGAATACTAATCAATTACTTTATGCGCCCTTGTGGAGCTGGACCAGCGTTAAGACAAGCATTTTTGTCAGCGATATAATCCCCAAGCTTATAATATGCTTGGCAGCATAGTGTGCCTTTAATACAAGATTTAAATTTCGTTTCATTTAGTTGTAGTAGGGGAGGTATTTTATTGTAACATTTTAAACAGTATCCCATGAAGGATGAGTCTACTTTAGCCAGTCTGAAACCCGGTTGAACTAATTGGTCCCTATTTCTAGTACTATAATTGTGTCTTTCACCTCTTTTACTGAAAAGATTAAGATTTTTCCTGACGTACATGATGTTTTCATAGATATATTGACAAGGTACCGTCATGATGTTAATATTTTTAAACAGTTCCCTGAGAGAATCGCGCCTACGGAGGCAATATATTGCTCTAATGGCTCTTTTCTGCAGAATAAAAATAGAGTCGATATCCGCAGCCCGTCCCCATAGTAAAATACCGTAGGACATAAAACTATGAAAGTAACTGAAATAGACTAGCCTTGCGGTATCTATATCAGTAAATTGACGGATTTTTCTTACAGCATATGCTGCTGAACTTAGCCGTCCTGCGAGAGATGTTAAATGAAGACCCCATTGCAGCCTTGAATCGAGCGTGATCCCCAGGAAAACAGTTTTATCTACAAATTCTAGCTTCTCCTTATTCAATACTATATCACAATCACTACTTTTAACATTCGGTAAAGCAAATCTTATGCATTTAGTTTTTTTTTCCATTTAATACTATATTATTAGCAGCATACCAATTTTGGACCTATTTATTTATTGGCGTTATTTACATCGTCAAGATTTGATGCACGTCTATTTATCTTAAAAATTAGGGAAGTATCAATCAGCAAATAACACCATTTGTGGTTGGTTTTTTAATAAATGGGGTAGATCATTAATATATACTAAAAAGAGGAAAGGACCCAATATCGAGCCTTGAGGAACACCCATTTTTACTTTTAGACCGAGTGAATTAACACCATTAATTTGAACTTGCTGTTGTCTATCATTTAAATAAGATTTTACTAAACAGAGCGCAAGTTTACCTAGTCCGTAATGCTCAAGTTTCAAGAGTAAGGTTTCATGATTTACGCAGTCAAATGCCTTGGAGAGGTCACAAAAGATTCCTATGGCATCTTGAGCCTCCTCCCACGCTGTAAATATGTTTTTTAATAAGGCGACACCGGCGTCAGTCGTACAACGTCCTTTGGTGAAACCATATTGCTGATCGTGTAAGATTTGGTTGGTGTTAAAATGATTAAGCATTTGATTTAGCATTACCTTTTTGAACACTTTGCTGAATACACTTTAGTCTATTTTATAATGGAAAATCGTCGGCTGACAAGAATAATCTAAAATTTGGTGATTTTTTGTCTAGTTTAGAGGCATTTGTGACAATAGAATCGGCACCATTGAATGAATGAAACGGAATCTCAAGCCGATGTTGCTATCAGAAAAATAATTTGTTTTGAATAACTTGCAACATCGGTTTCTCGTCGCGAGATATAGAAGTATCAAAGTGCCTTTTTCGAGATATCTCGTCGTTTATGGTCATGTTAGGGATTAGAATGACGTCAGAATCGTAGACAAATTTCGACAAAACGAGAAAAAGAGCTTTCTCGCGCTTGTCATGTTAGCCCTGCTGTAAAGATTATAACAATCATAGGTCATAGTAACAAACAGTAGTCATATTAACAAATGGTTATTTGATACAGTATTTGAAGAATGGCAGCACTCCATGTAATTTGGGTATCGCACTTTTAGACTTCGCGTACATTAGTAAAAATAGTCTCAAAAGATAGATTTCGGTCAAATTAAGATAAAAATAATCACATCATATTTTTTTAATTTTGGGTTTCGCCAGAAACACGTTTTGTAAAAAGCAAGTGGCTCCATAGAGTCCCCATGACAGTAAAACAAAGAGTTGATTATGCAGTAAACTAACGAGTAAACAGTAGGTATATGACATTCAAAGATGGCGCAAATTAATTGTTCCAATATTTTTTTCTTATTTACATAAACGACCTTCCAAAAACCGTAGAAGGGCCATGTGTGTTGTTTGCTGACGATATTTCGCTTCTAACTTCATGCCGAAACAATGTAGGCTTGAGCGAGGACCTAACCACTATACTAAATAAATCAGTAACTTGGATGAACGACCATAACCTCGAAATTAATTTCTCTAAGTCTAAAATAATTCCCTTCCACCCCCGACAAAAAACCCCACTAGACATAAATTTGACTTACAATGGAAAAACAATAGAAGTCGTTCATGAATTTAATTTACTTGGCCTGGATATAGACACAAACATTAATTGGAAATCACACATCAAAAGATCAAATCAAAACTATCCAAATTTGCATACGCCCTTCGTGAAGTCAAAAATACCACTAACCTGAAAACTGCACTTGTTACATATTATGCCTACGCACATGCATGGATCAGCTACGGCGTAATATTGTGGGGAAACAGCACAGATGCACCAACACTTTTCACGTTGCAAAAAAGATTAATAAGAATCCTTGTAAATATAGAAGTCAACGACAGTTGCAAACCTCATTTCCAAGAAAATAAAATACACTCGAGAGCAATGAATCCGGGTCACTTAAAGAATCCTAAAAATCTCGGAAACTAAAAATGCTAGGTTAATGCAATAAAATGTATTTAATAGACAATGTAATACTCCTTAAATGAAGTTATTAAAACTTCTTAGTTATTGTAAAGTTATATCATAAAAAAATCAAATTTGAAAAAGGGCCACTTTCGAAGATGGAACTACGAAATTACAGCATTTGGTTTTGCTTTTCTTTGTAATCTGTCATTTATGTGGGTACATAAACCATGTTGATAGTGCTCTATATTCATTATTCAAGCTGAAATTATGTCGCTTACGCCTGAAGAATGCACCAGAATACTTACAATGCTGGAAACCGGCCGGAGTCAGCGCGATACAGCCAGGACTGTCGGTGTGTCGCTGTCAACAGTACAAAGAGTTCTCCGACGTTACGAAGAAACTGGTTCTAACCTACGCAGACCAGGAACGGGCAGAACCAGGTGTACCACAGCACGAGAAGACCGATACTTGGTGAACACCATGCTTCGAAATCGCTTTCTTACAGGAACTGAACTCACAAATCAGTTTCGACGCCTCGGAGGAAGTAACCCAAGTGCATGGACAGTAAGACGTCGGCTTGCTGAATCTAACTTAAAACCCCTTAGACCTGCAAACGGCCCTAAACTGGAGCGTGGGCATCGTATTTCAAGACTAAGATATGCCCAGAGCCACGTAAATTGGAGTATTGAAGATTGGTCAAAAGTTATGTTCTCCGACGAATCAAAATTTATGCTCTACAAGCACGATGGAAGACACAGAGTGTATCGAAGACCAGGGGAAAGATTCAAGCAAGCATGCATCGAAGAAAAAGTAGCCTACGGTGGTGGGTCTGTACTTGTGTGGGACGGAATTTCTTCTGAAAGTCGCACAGAGCTGGTGATCATAGAAAACGGCTCTTTAACTAGCGAAAGATATGTGGAAGAAATCCTCAATGATCACGTTGGTCCATTTATGGTCAATTTAGGTGAGGATGCTATATTTATGCATGACAATGCCCGACCTCATACAGGTAGGATTGTGAATGACTACCTTCAAGAGATGAACATTACTCGTATGGAGTGGCCAGCGCGCAGCCCGGATATCAACCCGATCGAGCATGCTTGGGACGAGCTAGGCAGATGCGTAAAACAACGAAACCCTCCCCCAATCACGCTTCGTGAGCTCAAAATTGCTCTCACAGAGGAATGGGAGAATATTCCCCAAAATCGTATAAGGAACTTGGTGTACAGCATGCCAAACCGCGTAAACGCAGTAATGGAAGCACGAGGAGGCAATACGAAGTATTAAAATTCAAGAAAATCGTAATAAAGTTCAAAAATTTCATGTTTTGTTTGTTTTTGTTTTAAGGAGAGATCAGCAGTTTTTTTCTTTATGTAATTTTGTGTTAATAAAATGTATGGTGACTCATATTTTTTTTACTTTCATTTAAGGAGTATTACATTGTCTATTAAATACAATTTATTGCATTAACCTATCATTTTTAGTTTCCGAGATTTTTAACATTCTTTAAGTGACCCGGATTCATTGCTCTCGAGTGTACTTACCCTCCCTTGCCTATACATTCTAGAAATATGCAAATTCGTTCGAAATTTCAAGCACTTTTACACGACAAGAGAAAACATACAGTCTAAATATACATTACGCCATAAAAATAGGTTAAAGTTACCAGGTTCTAAGTTAAAAATGCACTCAACAAGTACACTAGTCATGTCAAAAATTAATAAAAAATGAACAAAAATTTAATACATTTATAAACAAATTAAAACTATTCCTATTATCTTAATGCTATTATGATATCAATGATTATTTAAATGACAAATTTTAATTAACGAGTTTTATAAAATAATTACATTAAAGGTACTAATTATGTAAACAAAATTAAAAGCCCTCTTCCTCTCTCCTACTTTTGCTGTGCTCGACAGGGTCCACAATGATCATATTATTTTGTTAAACCTACCACCTAAGTTCACATGTGGAAGCAATAAATATATTGAGTATAATGGTACTAAAGGAAAATGTGGTACTAGTAGCTGACTTTGTATATTAAGCCCTCTAAACATTGGACCTCTAGAAGGGCGTCATGTCTTATTATTGTACTCTATACACTTCTATGCAAAGCAAGTGGACATAATTACGTTATGATTGACAAAATGTATTTTGTTATTACTACTAATGTGAACGTCATCCTAACTAATATTATAGATGCGAAAGTGAGTTTGTTTGTTTGATACGCTTTCACACTAAAACGGCTGAACGGATTAGGATGGCACACAGATAAACCATGCCCTAGATAAGGACATAGGCTATACTTTACATCCTGGATCGCAGATGAAGTTGCGGTTTATTGATAGTATAAAAAGACCAATCAATGAAAACAACGCTTTTGTATGAAGAAAACCAAAAATGAGACCTAGAGGGATATGTCCAAAAAATAATATGGACTCAACAAACCAACGCGCTATCGCTTTGCGTCGTGCATCGTACACCAACACGGCTGGACAGGCTCCGACGCATAAAACTTCCCACGACACGTGACCCTAGATTTGTCTGGCAATGTCGAAAACGATGAAAAAGGTCGTGAGGCAAGATATCTAGAGACGTTGGTTAACATCGCCCGACGTTTCAAGCGACTGGTGCCGCAAGACATTTGTCCAGTGAATGCATGGCTTTATCACTGACAATACTTGTCAGTGAGCTTGATTGGACAACTCACAACTGTCAGTCGTGATATCATTTACAAATATTTTCAATAGTATGTACTTAACAATTTATTTGCCAATACTTAATATCTTATTATTATATTTATGCAAGGTTCAAAGGCGAATGTAGAATTTAAGACATGTGAAAATGTTCAGGCTGGGGAGGCCGCACATCCCATAATGTCTAATTATCTTGGTCCGCTTATTCCTACCTAAAATTAAATGCATTAAGCAAAAATAAAACATTTATTTGGTAATTGAATAAATTATTTTTATTATGTTATTAAATTATAATCTAAGAAGAACTTCTTCAAATAAATGAGTAGTGGGCGCGGTCGTCATGTTTATTGTCGGCATCAAAATACGATGCTAATCACACATAGTAGCATCAACTGTAATCTATGGCATTGCATTAGACTCGATCATTTGTATTACGTTCAATCTTCGTATTCTATACTTCACCACAAAACAAATAAAACTAGTAGGAAAGCAAACTAAACCACAAATATTTACAACGACACATCAAGACAAAACAGAGTAATACCTTTCAAATATGACAATGAAGACATTTCTAATTGGAAGCTGACATCAACAAGATGTTGCCATGGAAACTAAATTCTCCAAAAAGCCTAAACATAGTGGATTAATTTAACTGTCCTACACATTAAGCTAATAAATATTTATTAATATAGAACATGTTGCAAATACAATTATGTACTGGCTCCAAAGCTTGAAATAATACTCTTGTGTTTTATGGGACAGAAGTCTGTTTCGGATATGGCGGGAGGAAACGCCTAGGAGGAAACGTCATCATTGCGTGGATCGCGTGGAGAACACGATGGAGCATACGGTGGAGGTATGCCCGGCTTGGGCAGAGCATCGCCGTGTCCTCGGATCGGTGGCGGTGATCTCTCGCGTCCGGCCCTGGTCCAAGCCCAGGGTACGGAGCGAGATGAGAGGAAAGAGCGAGAGAGTGGAGAGGTACGGGCATGGCAGGCCGTCACCTCCTTCTGTGAAGCAGTAATGCTCGCGAAGGAAAAGGCGGAACGCGTGAGGGAGAAGTAAAATTTCGCACCCTCACGCCCCTAGCCGCCGCAGGAGACGCCCTAGTCGTCACCGTAGGCCACCGTAGGCGCGAGCTTGCGGAGGGTGAGCAATGGGGAGCTCGCCGTCCGATAAGGACCAGGCCCGGGTTGACGGCGCGTTGTGTGCCACGTGCGCCTCAAAGATTTATCAGCAGGACTGGTGGGGTTCGCTAGGACCGATGCATTGACCCGTGGTCGCGGGAAAGTCCGAAAGGGATACCGTGGCCCCTGGCAAAGTACAGGCAACTGAAAGAACATGTGTGGGTTTTTCTACTTCTCCAAAATGTATTAGATTAGATGGAACAGAACTAAGTTATCAATAATAATTAACGTCTTGTCCTATAATACTCCTCTAAAACAAGAGATAGTAAAAGTCTTAAACGATGAAAACACTACCACCAAAATCATGCTAATTAGCAATTATAGAAATGCCATGTTCTGATGAGTATGGTAGCTACCATCCCAGGTTCTGCGTTTAGGTATTGCAAATAATTTCGTTTAATCATTTTTTTTCTTTGTGCTGAAAATAATAAAAAAAAAGCTGATTATGAAAGTTGAAAATCAAGTGTACAAAAAAAAATCGCCGCGATAAAAACACGTCCGTGCGAACCTGGGCTAACAGACTGAATGTACTAATTTAATACGAGAACTAAATAAGTTTCAATAATAGCAAACAAACTAAAAAGTAATAATAATAAGTAAGTAAGTAAAATAAATAAAATTAATGTACTTCAAAAACCTAAGGTACCCTACACAAAGTCTTTATCAAATAAGTAATTTACACTCTGTTCGCAAACTATATATAATCAAAACTATTCTAAGGAAACATAAAACTCTTAATTTTGATCCCAGCTTAACTTTGAAAAGAAGAAAGGATATAATAGTTGAAGTTCCTAAAACTAAAACCAAGCTCGCCCGTATTCAATACGACAAACGCTCAGCTCAGCTGTACAATCGAGTAAACAAAGAGATCTATATATACAATAAACGATTAACTGACAGTAAAAAAATAGTAACTAATTGGATAACACCACTTACTTATGATGACACGGAGAAGCTACTGGAATAAAATAAAACCTTACACTTAATGCTCTTATCTTTCGTACTTGTCGTATACAGTCTGATTTCATTCATTGCCACTTACACTCACTCTGTATTTTACACTAAATTTAACAAACCCTCACACTATCACTTAACTTTCATACACACAGATGCTCACATTCAACATTCAAATTCACATTTACACACCTTTATACTCACAGTAACACTCCTTAGTATTAACACTCACACACCCCCATTATCACATTTAGACACACCTAGTCATACTCACATTCACACACCCTTACTCTCACTCACACATTTGCATGCTTCTTGTCTAGTTTTAATTTTCTATTTTATTTTAAATCGCCTGTTTTTATAACACTTTAAACAAGTAATTTTATGTTAATATTTTAAGTTTTGGAAGAGCGGAGTCTCCTAACACAGGCTTTTGCTTAAAAGGAGGCTCCAATCACTAGTTGTTAAATTTACTTGTAAAACAAAATAAACATTTTTTCATTTCATTTTCATTTCATAAGATTATTTTACATGGCTATTTACTAATAAATACCTGTTGTTTGATTAAATTCCTTGAAGCACAGGAAGAGTTATCAAAATAGTAATAATGAAGGTTTAAAAAGTAATGAAAGTTCTAATTTAACTTTAATTCTGAATAACCTTTCTGTGAATATTATTTAATTTTGACGTTCGAAAAGTGCTGATTCTCAGCCTAGTTTGAATAAATGACTTTTGAATTTTGAATTAGCATTGTCTAATTATAAAATAATTAACTGATAAGCATTTTAGCATCGTCTGTAAGTTTTATTGAACTAACTAATTAGAAAAGAAAGAAAGAAAATACGTTTATTTGTTAATTAATAAGATTTTGTATTGGAATATGCAGTAAGTCCGCCCACTTTGAAAAAAGACCGCGCACACAGTGGCGTGTGTGGTTATATATATGAAATATTTAAAAAAAAGTTGTGTTTGTGTTACAAAGGACTAAAATTGTAATCGTCGAACAATAGTAACCTTTGTAACATAATGTTTATTCTACGGACGAACTATACAAGGAATACAAGGAATCTAGGGTTTTACGCGTACGTCAACTGTTCATCCTAGGATCACTTACTAAAACTATTAAAACTCAACAGAACAACAACTTAAGAGGAAACAGAAAGTTTACTTTATTGCAGTTGATACCAACCACAGTCTGATAAAAATACATAACTATACTCACACTTACACTCCACACCTGCCCACCTCCTGTTTGTATGTGTTTATTCATTGTACTTAGCTTGTGTTCACTCACATGTTTGTAAATTTTATTTGAAACTATCCATAGAAATCTTGCGCTAGAAGAACCCTTTAAATTGCTAATTTTGTGTAGAGTTTGGGTCACCAAGATACAGGCTGTGCCTAGTTTGGGATCCGCTGTTCAATCTGTCTAAGTTTTCTGTTGGTTAGTATTTCATGTCATGTTACTTGTATGCTTGTAAACTATGTGTTAGTTTAATAAATTTATTTGAATTTGAATTTAAAAGAGTGTCCATGGAGTTTCTTGCCAGTTCTTCTCCATAAGGAACGTATTTCGCTTGGGAATGGGCGATTAGCTTCACCAAATAACTCAAACTGAAGGACTCCTTGATAAGTGATTATTCAAAATGTTATAATTAAAATAAATGGTTTGAGTTAAGGTTTGTGTGTGACTAAAAACGAACTAACTACCTGTACGAGTATGTACCATCAAAGAAGAATTACACCGGAGACTGGTCATAAACGGCACAGGATAGATTCCCTGCCGTGTTAAATATTACGGAACTAGTCGTGCCCAACGAGTATGTGCGTCGTCGTCGTCAGCCGCGGTTGCTGGCGGTACCGCGCGCGCACTAACTTGACTGCGTGACGCCGCTGACGCGCGCTCCACACTCAACCTTATTGCTGCGTCGACATGTTCTGTTGCGCTCTGAGTGAATTTGAAAGAATAGCTACCTATAGATTTTTTTATGGTACAAGCAGTGAAACTATTTAATGTTTAAATGTACTACAATATTTGTATACTATATATATATATTATATTTGGATATTTGTATGTTTGGAGTGTTTAGATAAATAAATGATAAGTCTCGATATCGTAGTCTGTTAAGAAAATAATGTATTTTGTAAAAATAATAAAAACGTCTTGATAATTGCTTACCTAATTTATCGTTGATAATAATATCTCATTTGAGCTTCCTGATTATAATTTTAATAAAATCGGATACCAAAATAGCACATTCGTTTTAACTATTCGTGCTGGGCCGGTTGTTGCAGCAAGCGACATTTAATCATTTAGTTTATATGGAGCAGTTTGTAGAAAAGCATACTTATTACACCTATTTAGTGTATAAATACCAGCAGGCACTTAACTGCAGCAGTTGCTGATAAAAATAAAATGCTAACTACATTATAGTGCAGCGGATTACCGACCGACCCATTCGTTATGTCAGAGCTGTTCTCTCTTTACCTGACAGAGATAAGTGGAGAATATTATAGTAGGTACTACATAGCATTTATATTTGCGAATACTTGTGAGAGCCCTTAGAAGTATTAGTATCGAAGTACCTCCGGCGTACCATGTGCACGAACTGTTATTGTAGCCACCAAAATGGCTGACTGGCTAATCTTTTCACTACAGTAAAAAATTGCATAAAATATCTGATAGCCAATTTATTAATTTTTAAAAGCCAAAGCTAAAGCGTAATCATAAATATTCTAAATAAAGTTCTGAACTAATCTCATTGTCACAAATGGTATCCTCCTCTAAACTAACAAACAACTTCAAACGTGAACTTTTATTGTAAACTGAAACTGACACTGAAACTTGATGACTGAAAGTTGATTAAAGCTAAAACAGTATTCGTTGTTGAGTAACTTTTTTGAATACCTAACTTTTACCCCGTTAAAAGTGGTCGTTTGCTGCCTATTAAATATCTGTGGAGGTATAGGACAAGATGTCTAGGAATATTTTGAACGCCAGAAAAGCCGCGGGCGCAGCTGGTACTATAATAATTCGAACCACATCGCTGCTAAGTTACATTACGCGAACAATTATCTCCTCACTAAAGCCACATCAACAGAAAGCACTCAAAATATTTCCATATCCGCTAATATTAGGAGTAGCTCCACAGTGCATCGCTCAGCCGTAGTTCAACCGGACACCTAATTACCTCCCACCTATAACAGTATAACTTGCTCAATACTCTAATCAATCATTCATAGCACCTCGTTACTTCAGCGCACCTCATTAAATCCTATCAATCATTACGTCCTTTTCTATCATAGGACATTAGAGCGGGATGGGTAACCGAAGCGTGTATCGGTTTTAAACACGGTTAGCGGTCCAGTAGTGAATTAAACGGTGCATTTGGGAGATAAATGCTCGCCTGCATTTGTGCGGCAGTGCGGAGCGCAGAGTGGCGCGGCCATGACCAGAGATGGCCCTGATTCCACTCATTAATCATTATGCGGACGTGTGACATCACAGGGTAATGCGGAGACCACTCGCATCATGAGAAGGTGCAGAAGACTCATTGCTGACGACACTTCAATCGCTTGCAGAATCTCATCAGATACACACATCACAGACACTAAGTCAATCATCAGCAAAGTCTGAAAATCAGGAATAGATTTCAGAAAAGCAGCAACTTTGTGGTTAAAAATGATAAAAATCAGCCACACAAGGGGTCATCAATCATCAATTGTTGGACTGGCATCCTGGGCAATCAGCTCCGCAGTTACTAAGATGACTTAGCTTTTACTTTCCAAGAATTTGAGGAAATGCTTGTGTAGTCGGTCTTCTCTCCCATTCTTCTTAATGCCCACGTGGCACGTGCGATATTCTGGTATAATGCAATATACGTACCGTCATATCGGCGATGCAAAATGAGATTCGATTTCAGGTCAGTCGAAATTAACGAGAGGAAATTAATGACCGTAGTAAATGAAGGACAAAGAATGAATGCAATAACTGTTGCCCATATTTGGTTTAACTCTCATTTCATTTCATTTATTCAATAACAATTTACGTTGTGTCTGAATGTTTTAAAAATATACCTAATTAAAATAATAACAAATTTAACAGAATTAAATTAGTTCCATACAATGTCATTTCCTACCTACATTAATATTATTTACACTCACAAAAGTTCAAAATAATTATAATTAACAATATTTTATCTAAAATTCACTACATTAATCCAAACATGTCACAACACTATTGTCAATAAGATTAAAAATTCACACTTCCCTTTATTTCCTGTATTCAATGTCACAATTAAATTCGTTGATGTCAGCATTTCCAAATATAAGTATTTAACAGCGACGGTCTCGTTGTGGGCAAAGTTATTTAATTTGATATTTTTGCTGTAAGTATATAAAATATAATGTTACGACTGTATTCTCTGAAAGGGTTCTTTTATACTCACTAAATTTCACTGATGCCAATTCCAGTTTGGCGGACAAATAACTTTTTTTAAATCCGTCGTCCTTTTTAAAAATAATCGTTGTTTTTACATTGGTATTTACTTCATATCTTTTCTCCGTATTCTGCGATAATTGCCTTTTTACTATTTATTAGAAGAATATCAAACTGACGTCATCCATACGCATATCAATCTCGGAGGTAAACTGACAGCCTTGTCAGGTATTCTCTTACAGCATCCCTATACCTAAAACGATCTGAGACAATAAATTTCAAAGAAAACATTATGGCAATTCATGTAAAAGAAACAGGCAAAGCCTAAGGGTCAGTGCAAACAGAGAAGCGACACGACGCGACGATGCTTGTGGCCATGCAAAGAGGACAGTGGTTTCGCGCTGCGCAGCGCATCGCCGGAAGACACATCGCGACGTTGCGAGGCGCATCATGAGGTCGCTGGCAGCGCGACGCCTTGCTGCGAAATGGAATACCGTGTGGTGCAGAGAAACTGAATTGCATCAACTCTATATGAAATCTGGATTGAAAATTGTAGAGACAAGTCGCCATGATGGCTTCAGGCTGCAGCGCCGCTCTTGCGCCTACCGGCGATGCACCGCTGCGTCGTGATGCGTCGCGCTACGCCGCGAGGCATCCCTAGGCACAGCGTGGCATTTTTGAATTATCTCAATAAAATGTGTATCTTTTTGTGAAGTAAATAAAGTATTATTTTGCGTCATTATCTTAAAAAGAGCACGGGTCGGTGTGAACTGACCCTTAAAACCGAACGTTTATGAAACATTATGAAAATAAGATCCAAGACGCCATACCTACTTATTGTTGACAGCCGGTGTTAACAGTAAACTAGGATGAGTCGTGGTTGCATTAATATATCTATTTTTACTCTATCAAATCATATAATTTATTAGTGTGATTTTTGTTCATATATACAGAACAGATATAAGTTTCAAAATAGTCAAACAGTATCTTATTCAAAATGAATGAGGTACCCATACATTTTATTTGTCAGTACGGTACCATCATAGATTAAGTCCAGTCTCGCTATCTGGGACATTAAGAGTGAGTTGTTGCGTCGAGGAGGCTAGCTATCCTCCCTGAGTGCTGCATTAGGCATTAACCGACAGATGAATGGACGGAATGAATGTTGCCCATGCATGTAAATATAGTGTTCGGTTTCAACCGGGAATATCAGCTGAAAACTTTCAATAATTCTTGAATCCAAGTTCGCGATAGAATGTAGGCCGTGAACACTCAATATAAAACTGGTCAGAAAATATTCTATGCTTTTAAAATAAAGAAAAAAAAAATAGAATAGGACGTAGGTAACCAGTAACACACGAAGACACACATCAAGCTATACATTTCCAGTTTATGCTGATCTGGCATTGTATAGGATTTCCGTACAATACGAGGTCAGCTTATTCTGGAAATGTATAGCTTGATGTGTAGCCGTGTGTACATTAAAATTAACAAAACATAGATTATGAAGAATAGAGTCGTGACTGGTTTGTGAGGAAAAGGGGCATTTGCCCTTCAGTGGCTGGTATTTTTAATAATAGAGCAAAATTTTTTTCCGTGAATCAAATATAGTATATCTAATATAGTACCATTAAGTATATTTAACTAATTAAAATACTTTTAAACTATGGTCACAAATTAAAATACCAGGTAACAACTTTACATCAAGCTGGTCAGTAGCTGTATAAAAGCCGATGTTTTTAGTTTTTTAACTTACAAGTAATCTCAAAAGCAAGGGCCACGTTATATACACAAGAAATGACATTATTTTATTAGCCAGACGTCTTAGAGGGGGAAGTTAATCATGTCCGGTATGCGGAGTCAGATGTGCCGCCATTTGTCCGCGGATGAGGCCCAAGTGTCCGACTGTCCGGTGTCTGGACAGTCGGACACTTGTACATTTGCTACATGTAATGGTTGCCACACTACTGTAGAAATTCTTGCAAGCTTTTTGTCTTGACATGGTAGGTAGAGTCCTGTTTTAGTCTAACACCAAATAATATCTATTTCATTCTGAATAACAGAAGTAATTAAAAAAAATAACTTAATTATTTTCATCGTTAATATTGTGTGCCCATATTAAAATCAAGTGTTTCGAATAGAGTTTCTAGCTGTTACACGATCAGATCTATTATACGAAATATGATATGGCTAGAAAGGGGATGAGTACCGAGATGACGACTGATAGAGAAGACGTATGTAAGAAAGAGACATGTTGCGCTGACCGCGACTATATCGGGATAAGGACGGGAGAATGACAGCTGTTATACGACCAGCCAGATTGGCAATCGAAAGTAACTTGAATAAATCTTTGTTCACACGAAACAAACTGTTTGGCATCATGTAAAGTAAGAGCATCGTCAGACACTTTCCAATTCCAAAACAAAAACGAAAACTTTTATCTTAAATATCATTCAGATAGTAAAATACTGCGACTAATAAGAGAACGTAAACATCGCGCGGCATTCTTCTCGCTAGCTGGGACACCGACAAATGTCATAATATTTAGTGACGCCGCGGTTCAGAAACATACCGATGCGCAACACGTGCGCAATCGCGGGTTCTTCGGGTTCAGTTTGAGGTAGCTCTTCAAAGAAACTATCAAAGCAAGATCGTTACACATTCTATAGCTTACAGAGTTTGACTAATAATTTTATTTGTTACGAGGGAGTTTACTTGATTTACTTTCCAGCAGCTGTAGAAAATACTCGGCAAGCTTACGGCAGAATTTCAGAACTGTAGTAAACCACGATTATACGTGAGCTTAGCGTTTGTGAGTAGGCACAGAAACAACAGCTGAAAGGTTGCGAGTGAGCTTCAAACCGTTTATGCAGCACACACGAATACACTTTCACACAAACGCAAAGTTCGTGTTTCTGTAAGGGCGGTACATGAATCGCAGCATCTCTCACCACAAAACATTCCCGTATGTCTTCACATTCGCGGAGGGCGCCACGAGATATGTTAAGCAATCAAGTGACGCGTACCATCCGCGATGCGACACGACACGACACGACAACGGAGCGACTGCGGCACGACTCCGCCCCATTTGTAACCACACACTGCTCTATTAACTTTTCGTTATTTCTTCGTATTTTTATGTTCATTACTCTGTTTTATCTCGAGGTTCTCAAACAGGGACAGGAAACTGCTCTTAAAATGATTGGTCGCCGCCGTTCGCAGTTATTTATGGCAAGGAGGCCGGAGTTTGGTGAGTGAGAGTACTTAGTTGTGACGAAGAAATCTTTAATTAGATCACGTTGGTTAGAGGATCTTTAAATTATTCAGGGACTGTTAGAGGTTTTAAATTAAATTATCTAGAGGAAATCAACCTCATCAGCATGTAACTGGTCGAATTGGATCTCATAGTCGTCTTCTGAACATTATCTCTTGTAACGAGTAAGTCTATGTCTATACCAGAAGAATGTATTAGACTGTTGCTAATTCACGATGTCCATTCAGCACATACTTTAATCACAATCTG
The DNA here is from genome assembly GCA_963853775.1 of Xanthia togata. Classification (NCBI taxonomy): domain Eukaryota; kingdom Metazoa; phylum Arthropoda; class Insecta; order Lepidoptera; family Noctuidae; genus Xanthia; species Xanthia togata. Next base: position 1,105,874 of record OY970797.1, on the reverse strand, counting down.
AATGATTTTGAAGGATATTGCAAATCCATTACTTCACAAGACATGTTCTTCAAATGTGTCGGCTCAACATCGTATAAAACGCAATGAATATGGTTGAACTATCAAAATGAAACCATTCTAACTGTTAGTGCGTCACGCAATTAACCCGCGGGTCTCAACCAGGTATAACCTCTTTGTATGTTACGTAATATATAATGGTAAAGAAATATCTATGTCTTTAACACACATGCTGCAAGCGTTACAATTCTACTCAGCTTCAAGTTAAGTAAGTTCCTAGTTCGATTATATGCAGGTTCACTATCAGATCTTAACGTCAGTTCGTTCAACGAAACTGTCAACTTCTGTATAAGAAGTTCACATTGCAGGATATAGAACAATATAAACCTACACCTAAATGCCTGAAACATTCACGTACGTTCAGCGAGAAAAACTGGCATTCACCTTACGAATACTACCCTCACATATATTAATACATACAATACAACTCTTAGGTCTGAGAAATAAGGTTTCAAATTGAATTTGTGAGGAGCATTTAAAGTTTGTCAAGTATTTAGAGTGCATTACACATTCGCGGAGTTAAGTTGGAGTTGTGTGACGGGATCGGAATGTTAAAACATCGAGTAAGGAGCAGTAAGGAGCGGTAAGGAGTCAAATGTATGTACATGCACTTTTGTACCTGACAGAGTTGCTATGCTGAACATATTGCGTTTGTACGCTACTTCAACCTTCGGGGAACACGGAGGGGGTGTAGCGGGAGGGGGGCGCGTCTGGGATATATTGTACGCTTGTGTGTATTTACCTAAACATGACATACGTTTCATACTTGTTTGAAACTGTTGCATTGCTAGAGTGTTCGAAGCGCGTTACGAGTTTTATTCCCAGGTTGAATAGTTTAGGTACCTAAATAGGATCTTCAGTACGAGATAGTATGGAATTCTTTGCATTGGGGTCATAGATAATTTTCCTAACGTCTCTTAATAATACCGAATACGGAGTAAGTTCCAGGGGTCTTCTTTTCACTATCGGTGAATTCATGTGGTCGTATTATTGTATCAATAACGAGCCTGTTGTAGATAAAAGCTGGATACTACATGGCTACATCTAGTTGCCGCCGCAACAGCCGATCAGCACTCGGAGGTGACTGCTTGTTGAAGTAAACAAAACGTTATATGATAATGAATACTCTGACATTTTCAGACCCGTATTATTTCTCATTTCCATATTATCATTGGTTGGATCGTACAATCGGTATCCGTATCAAGCGAGTGAGCGCTCTGATATTATTTATTCAATCTTTATTTCATTTTGATCAGACCGATATCAACACATTCAAACGATATTGACACTGGCGCCTGACGCTATAAAATACTCGTTTACATACGCGCACTTTATATCGTGATCATTTTGGCTGTTGTGTGCATAACGAGACAGCACGTCAAAATGCATAATGAGGCATTTAGTAACTAACAGTAAATGATATTTATTTCGATAAATTGCTTAAAAAAACTGTGTTATTGGTGTCGTGGTTTCAAGTGCTACTGCTGAGCATGAGGTAATAAATAACGTAGATTTATTTTGTCTTTGTTAGGAACATACTGAGTTCCAAAAAATAATTCTGCTAAAAGCAGATTTATCATCAGTAAAAACTATGCCAGTATCAGAAGCACAATGTTCAGAATGTGTCGAATTAGGTACGTAACTATAAATTATTAATAGGTATTTTTGTAGGGTTTTGATAAAAATTACCTTCAGCGTATGTACTTATCTAATCAGACCTGCTGCGAAACCTGCTAGCTGGATAAATAATCATTAAAATGTTGAGATTTTGTAGTGCTACTGCTGATCACCAGGCTTGCATCCTGGGCTTGATTCCCGGGTCGGGCAAAGTGTTATTTGTTTTTTTCCAGGACTTTTTCAGTTCAAACCCGGAGTCTGGATTTGTGCCCGGTTGATGGCAACAGGCCTATTACATGTTTAATCATCAGCGAAATGTGGGTGTACTATAGGTACACCTCTGCTTAAGCCTTCGGGGAATAACAGACCTGGTGTTATTTGGTACAATTCAAAAAGACACTTTGATACATCATAAATAAATTGTGTTTTGAAACTAGAACTGCTTGGTGAACTTGGCCCATCATCTTCTTATTTAGTCGTAAACTACTAATCACATCAACTGCTCTTACGGTAACCTATAAAGTGAATAAACTGCATGTCGATTCCCGTAATCACTTCACCGTGAAAACATGTGAAGTGAGCGTGGAGTGAGCTGTCAGTGTCATCTCACCCTGTTGGAATGACAACTCACTTCACCTAAGTTTTCACGGTGAGATGGTTACAGAATAGCACTGCTGTTATGTTCAACCAATACCTATAGAATAAATAAGATATTCAGACACAATATGTTGGTCAGAAGCTTACATAACAACAACACCTGCGCGTAAACAATACTGGTTAGTGCTGCGACAGCGCGCGTCAGCGGACCCCGAGACACGGGCACAGCCCGGGATCCACCGCTATATTAAATATTGAAAACTAATATCTTTTCCCACGCCCCTGTCCAACCTGCCTGCCTTTAACAAACGCAACGTAATATATCGCTGGCCGGCCACATACACATTACAAAAAATGGAAGATATAAACCGATCGACGTTCATATCCAATCACGTGGTTTTGGATTGCTGAACAAATTGCTCGATTTATTTTTAGTGGCTTTTCTTTTTGTTTTATTGCCGAATATAAGTTGATTTGTGGACACAAAATATAATGGCCGGCTCGTTTATAAACCACGGTTTTGTATTAAGTGTTCTATTTCATCTACAAATTGAACCGAACCATTTATTTATTCTTCTGAAAGCTATATTTATGACTTTTAAAAATATGCAAATAAATGCGCCTTATTTCAAATGCAGCATGCCAATTAGAAATCATTAGACAGTACTGTATTCATTTCAATAAAAAAAAAATATAGGTACTCAACACCAAGAATTAACAAACAGTAAATGGCAGTAACTCGTAACAAAGTATCCGCCCGCGACGTTTGATTCCAGCCGGGAGCTGTAGCTACTGCTTAATAAACCACTAAATACAGTAAGAGCACAATCAGCAATTCATTGGGTGTATTGCAGCGTTGGGTGAAGCGCGCCAGGAATCCCGGGCAGCCCGGGATTGCGACGGGATCCCGATGTATTTTCCCGGCGCGTTTGCTATTGTGGAATCTGAAGCGCGCGGCCGCGGATTTTGACTTGTACCGTGCAGTACAATTGTTTCTGTGAAAGATGTTTGCTTTTTAAAATTTAGGAGCACTTTGTTCAAAGGGATTCTGACAGCTCTCTCTCGAGCTAATCCTGCACTCTCTGTTATATTTTTAAGTCATATTTAAGTACGAACTAGTATAATATGTGTGCAGTGTTTGTTTTCTAAGACCTTAAGACGTTAATCAACCACGAGTTTTTTTTTTAAATAAAATAGGAAGGTAGGTACAACTTGGTTTCCCAAGATAAAATACCTGCTCATAATCTAATATAGTATGGCGTTCCAATAAGATATTAGATGCTAGAAATAATTAGCCTACTTAGTACTATCAAGGCGATTAAATTATTAATCGGGTAGATGGACTAGTAACCGCCTTTCCAATGTTGCCGTTGTCCAATATTAATCATTTTAAACAAAGCTAGAAAATAGGGCATCTAGATACAAGTCTAATTTATAAAAATATAAAATAATTAATAACGAATTAGTGTTAACATTAATTCGATTCTGTCTCAGTGTCGCGTGACGGGTGGGTTCGCTACACGCGAGCCATTCATTAGGTAATGAGAGTAATGATGAATTCGTCGGTGAACTAAACGTAATGTTGTTAATCCATTTACAACACCTGCACTAGTGTAGTTAGTCTTGTCAAAGAGACTGAACGTCGTCGTCATTTAGAGTCCGGGTTCTAACTAAGTTCCATGAGAATAACCGAAACAGAAAGCTGTGTGTAGAGACATAAATAATAAAATAAATAAACACTTTGCATGACATGGGGATTGAACCTAGAAAAACTCAGCAGTCGCACTTACGACCACTAGACCGACGAAGCAGAATTTCAAACAAGACAACATAAACCACTTGAACGAATATCAGTGAATTATCTAGACCAACAACGGAAGAATTTAATAACCTTCAACGACGATCGCCACTAATTGCGCCGGCGCCCGTACATGGCGCGAATCGCACGGGGTCGCGCGGGCAACGTGGGTCCCTGCGACCGGGGCACCGCGTGGTCCGCGCGCGCCGCTAATTTCCCGCGTGGCCCATAAATTACGTGCACTTTGTCCTCACTACTCCGCGCCTCTGCGACTACCAACAGAGGATCAATTTGGGCGTTGTAAAATACTATTGTTTCAAGGAAACATAAAAAAGTTGCTAGGTGAAATATTTTTTAACGTTGCAGTATTTTTAGTAAAACGACGGAATATATGAAGTTTATTTCCATCGTAAAACTCACCACAATATAACTGTATAAAATTACATTTAATAAAATTACATTTATTAGAAAATAAGAACTCGAAAGAGTTCTTATTTTCTAATAAATGTAATTTTCAACACATCAGCTTTATATAAAAGTACAGTTCAAACATACACAAAGCCAATTTTAACATTGCAGGCATCAGGCCGTTTCATTTGTAATGTTAGTAATTAGCGTATTCGTTTATTTTTAGCGTCGTATTCGGCGCTCAACTAGATGCGGAAACATTCAAATTCAAATTCAAATTCAAATTCAAATAATTCAAATAATTTTATTGTGGATCATAGGTTCATAAGATGTTGTGCTAAATACAGGTAAGTCTGCTATGTCCCGCCATTAAGGCATACAACATTCATGACACAGAAATATGCAGTTAAAATATAATACATCTAATTGTCATGCAATACATTATGATTAAATTATAGAAATAGTTAAATATTTATGTCAAATTACAAATTATTAATTCAATGGATTCGCTTTAATGTATTGTCATCTAGAAATTCTCTTATAGAGTAATAACATTTACTTATCAATAATTCGTGTAATTTTTTTTTGAAGGTATTTATATCGCTCATAGTTCTGAGAAAAGGTGGAAGATTATTAAAGATACGTGGGCCCATACAAAAAATGCTTTGGTGCAAAAGCTTTGTTTTACTGGCTACGGTGCGCAGCTTGTCTTTGTGTCTGGCCCTAGTGCAAAATTCAAACAAGTTTGGGTTTGATTTTATGAACATTACAGTTTCATATATGTATACACAAGGGAGAGTAAATATTTTTAAATTTGTGAAATGTGGTCTACATGAATCTACTTTGTGTATATTGCACATCGATCTGATACACCGTTTTTGGGCTCTAAAAGCACGCTCTTTTTCTACAGAGTTGCCCCAGAATATGATGCCGTAGCGTATGATTGGAGCAACATATCCATGATATGCAGTTAGTAGTGCCGACTGACTGACAGTGTTCCTTAATCTGTAAAGAGCATAAGAGCCTTGACTAAGTCTTTTGCAGACTTGCTCAATATGTGATTTCCAATTTACTTTGCTATCAATATAGAGACCCAGAAATTTGGTTACATCGATTTCTTCTATGCTGGTTTGAGAGTGACATATATTTAAATTGGCATCAGGTTGAACTCGCTGCTTAAAATCCATTATTTTGGTTTTTTCCAAGTTTATTTTTAAGTCATTTTCATCAAGCCATTTTATAATTGTAGTTAGGGTGCTATTTAAGTCAAGTTTTAAATCAGATCTGTCATTACCGGTAAACAATATAGTACTATCATCCGCAAATAAGGTCATATGGTGCATTGTAACCGTCGACATGTCATTTATATAAATTAGAAAAAATGGTGGGCCTAGAATACTGCCCTGAGGGACACCGGAAAGGATATTTCTAACCTTAGAAACAACGGTTTCTTCAGTTCTGTTAGTTAAAGAGACTCGTTTTAATTCTACCATCTGTTTTCTGTCACTGAGATATGATTCTATTAATCTGTATACGTTACCTCTTACGCCAAATGCATATAATTTATTCAATAGTATTTTATGGCTGACTCGGTCAAATGCTTTTGACATGTCCATGTACAGCGCTATGGCTGGCGACCTAGTGTCCATGTTTAGAAGGACTTTGTGTAAAAAGTTATATATAGCTATATTAACCGATTTCTTTTTCCTAAAACCATATTGACATGGGGTAAATATGTTATTATTTTCGAAAAATGGGTAGAGGCAATTATATATGTTTTTTTCAAATATTTTAGAGAAAATGAAAATGAAAACATTAACCCGCGGTGCGTAGTGCCACGCTCTGGCACGGCGGCGGACCGGTGCGGGCCGGTGCAGACCGATGCGATGCAGCCGGACGTCGCGCGTCGCGGATGTGGCCCGCGAGTGCGGGCGCTTCGCATAAGTATGGTTAACTGTGTTGACGTGAATAGCAAAGCGCAGAAAACCCACTCCGGCAGAAAAATATGCAGATTAAAGTTGACGCTATGAAAGAGCGTTATCACACTGACGATCTGCCAGCGAAGCAATTTGTGAACGTACTCTCCGCGGGTGCGAAGTGAAGTAGCCGCAACTATGCGACGTTATCTTCGCGTTTTCAAGATTTTATACTCTCACTTGTCTCGCTCTCTCTTTTACACTCACGTCAATCGCTCTCGTTACGTAAACGCGGCGAACTCGTTGTGCACACGCAGCGAGCGCTCGCAATTTGCCAGTGTGTTATGGCCCTTAGAGGAAAATGAAAAAGTATTGATTCAAGTTTCACAGGCTACTCTCACTTAAAAAAGTACAGCTGCATAAGTTCCATTTATTAGTTATATATACTTTATTGTACAACAAATAAATTAAACACTACATACAGAACACGAATAATTTATTTAAAGTTTACTAGTTTAATGTTTTAATTTATACGAAGTGATACTGAGGTTACCGTTTCGGTATTAATTGATTTCTCCAATACCTTTAACGCTGTCAGTCCCGATATTCTCCTTTCTATCCTCTCTCATCTTATGGTTTCGCTCGAGGCTCTGGAGTGGATCTCGTCTTATCTTCGGGGACGTCAGCAGTCGGTTCGCGTTGATGAGCGCTCGTCAAGTTGGCGTGACCTGGACTGGTGTTTCACAAGGCGGTATTCTCTCTCCATTTTAATTCTCCATCTTCATTAATTTTATAACTTATTGTCTTCGGTATTCGTATCATCTTTATGCCGATGATCTTCAATTATATACAGAATGGCGGGTTGAAGTTTTGTCGGACGCTATAGCAGACTCTAGTGTAAGTCAAAGGGTCAACGGTACTCTGCGATCCCTGTATCATCTGAAAAGCGTTTTACCTGCTAAAACGAAAACTATGCTTGTGCAGACTTTGATTTTTCCTATCATCGATTATGGTGACGTGAAGCTACTTTTACTTGAATTCGGTTTTGCTGAATAAGCTCAACAGACTGCTCAACAATTGTATCCGGTTCATATTCAACCTCAGGAAATATGATCATGTGTCGAGCTATTATAGGTCTGAGCTCAAATGGATGTCCATTCGCCAAAGAAGAAGTTTACACGCCTTGACCACGCTTTTCTCCCTTCTCAACTCTCCCACTCCTCCTTCTTACCTTATGTCTAAATTCCAATATCTGTGTTCTTCACACACTAAGAATCTGCGTTCTTCTAACAATCTTCTCCTACTTTGTCCTTCTCACCAGTTGGTATGCATTTAAGCGGAAATTGCAGAGTTTTTTGTCAAAAATATTTTTTCTTTGTTCCTTTCAAACAGAGCACCTGCCATCTAATCTCTTCACCACCCTGGGTTGACTGTTAGAGAATGCCTAGGGCATTAAGTCCGCTTTTGTACTTTTTTGAGTGTGAAAAGTTTAAATAATAAATAAATAATAAGAGGTGATTGGTGATTGGTTGCATTCCTTGAAAAGGGTAGTACTAGAGCTAATTTGCAACATTTTAACCCCGATAACTTCGGGTCCAAAATTTTTTTGGAGATATCGATCGATATTTTCTTCCTACCTTTGGAATATACACTGCTAATTGTGAGAATCTCAATTTATTTCAAATTCATTAATTCCTGAGCTATTGGACAGAGTTGTCCAATAGCTCAGGAATTAATGAATTCTACGAAAACCAATTTATCAAAAAGTACGTACCACGTACGTATTTATAATGTTCATAATTATGTTTTTTCTCGCTTTACTGCAATCAATGCAATCAATGAGAGCACGCGGTGGTAGCGTTGGCCGTCAGATGGTACTAACCTATTTTCCGAGAGGTTGGTACTGTCAGCCAAGATGTCAGATGCTATCCATCATATGCAATTGCTGTAAGGCGCGCTCGTTTTTTTTTTTTATTTCTCTTGTGTTTCTTTGTTGGTTTACTTAGAATAAAAATATGACATTTGATGTACAAATTACAGAAAAAACTTCTTCGTCTTCTTAGATTTCTAAAATGGTACAACAGAGTCCACTTTTAACACGTGTTTGTATAAAAAACAAAAGATGTTCGAGACAGGGAAGTATTTTGATTGCACTTGGTAAACATTTTGTGATGCATACCTTGCTTGTTGCAGAATTCTGTGTGATGTTGACTTTTTGCCAATGCCGTCACACAGTAAATGCGTTTACCTATTCGAATTTCAATTAAGACGCTTCCTACGCGTTACTCAAAGTGAACCTTCTCTTCACAATTTTCACTCCTACATGATGAACAAATGTTTTTACAAAAACCCAGCTAGTTTCAGCGAGGCTAGTTTATTTCGTTTAGCGTTTAAAAGCGCACCTCCAAGGCAAATATATGGAGCGCAATGAATGTACATTAACAGGTTGGATGTGAAGTAGCGCTTTACGTTATTTATTACTTCAGCTAATTAAACATTTCGTGCGAAAGTGCTTCAAGCGACGTAGAACATAATTTCGTTTTTTTTATGTATCGTAACGTCCTTACTGTAACAGTGCGGAATTCATTTTTAGTATGAGAGGGTAGGTTGAGGCACATTATGTCTTGAATTTTAGCTAGCAAAAGGTATCAAATTTTTCTTCATGGTCTTGTAAAATGTAAACTTAACAAACATGTCGTCTCTATCTATCAGATTGTTTATTTATTGACTATATTTTATTCGGAACACTCTTCTGCTTTTTACTTCCTATTAGTTTTAATGATCTCATGTTAATATATCGATAGTAAGAAATAATACAGTACAGAATCGAAAGTTGTTGCGAACCGCACTCGCCGTACTTATATTTTTACTTCAACATTATTGTGTAAGTCCATGAAGCCTGCAACAACACAAAAGGCGAACACTTCGCTGCTTCACTTAATGTACCGCTGAAGCATCCAAGTCCAAGATTTAATAAAGTAGGGCTCGTATCGCGCGGTGCTTCGGCCGCTTGTTCCCACTTCCACGCGATACGGTATCCGTCTCTGTCAGCCGCTGGCCGCAGCATGCAGTGGCCGCATGCAGCGCTGCAGCGGATTAGAGGTGTAATTGATGTCGGGACATAGCGGGAGATGCAAGTGCTGCATCACTGTGTACAAGGTGATAATAATATCTACTCGACATGGAGTATTTCTTAAACTGGTCTGCAGAGATAAAGAACGATTGTGCTAAAACTGTTTGTTACTTATATTTGTTTTTTTTTATAACACGAAGGTAAGAATGCGTGATGTTATATGTGTAACGAGATATGTAGATCGATCTTGGACTTGCGCTGGACGGAAATCACTCTCAATACAGCTCAACGTAACACAAAAACTACATAACATGCACTTTGATAATTTACCATAACACTACTCTGAATCAAACTTAACATACCAACTATGTTCAAGACTGTATGCATCACTCTCCGGTCCTTACCCCAACATATTCGCGGTCGGCGCAACATGTCTTTTTCTTCCATACCTTCAGTCGTATCAGTCGTCATCTCGGTAGTCACCCCCTCTCTAGCCATATCATCTTTCACACAGTCCATCCATCGTTTCTTTGGTCTTCCCTACTCTTATAGCCGTCCTCACACACATTTTCACTATGTTAGAGACATTATAGATAAAAAATACTTTACTAATCTAGTAACTATTAAAGTCTTACATTTCTTTTCCAATAAAGTTAACATGAATTTGACGTTGTCCCAGAGCAGCCTTGCGGTCGCTATAGGTACGTCCCGACAACGTCGCGTTGCTCGGGAATGCGCGGCGCCACAAAATGAACACACATTGACACTAATTGGACGCCCAGTGTGACGCCATACATTATACTATGTAGGTAAGTTATTCAAGATTTAGTGGGTCGTATTAAAATTCCAAAGTTGTTAATTTTATAATGAGAACATGTTACTATATCGTTTATGGAAACTCTTAATAATATCATTAGATTAGTTTTTCTTAATAACCCTGAAAAACTGAATGGATATTTAAAAATCTTCTTCTTCTTAGTCTTTGAAGAACAAACACAAAAATGTTCTGAATGATGGCGATACTACGATGCAGGACAATATTTCAGCAATAAATAATACAAATACAATATCTCACGTGCACCTTAAATACATTTCTCACTTTACAAATGTTGTTTCAAAGAAAATATTTTCAAAAATTGTCTCACAATCAGTTATTTCTATTCCCCTCGGCTCCGTTATACTTTGTGTAAGGTATTTCCATACATTATCAAAGAAGCATATTTTTAAATATTCACATATGCGCACAATAGCAACAAATGGCTCTACTCCGGATCACGACCTCTGCCTACGAGGCACCGTAGCAGCGTAGCCCTCTAGCACCGTAGCATCGTAGCGGCGTAGCGACGTAGCAACAAAACGTCGCCTCTCGCGAGACACGTCACTCACACACCTGGCTTGTTTAACTGGCTCACACATATGGCGAAGGCTTTACAATATTATGAACTTTCATTTAAGTTAGCAGTGGCGGTGTTAGGCGGAATCCTATTTCTAGCATTGGATGTCTTTCGGCTGAATGACGATAAACGTAGCTGATTAAAATAATGTTGTTCTGAAGTAGAGTAAACAAAGATTTATGTCATAATAAAGAAAATGTAGGTACATTAATTAATTAATTCTTTTATCGACGGAAATCAAATGACAGCTAATTAACTAAAACACTGTGTTGATTTCCAATTTTCGTTTTTAATTGTATTTATAATTATTAAGGTACGATAAAACAAATTGATTTAATTTGCGTAACTACTAGTTATGTAATTTTAAATAAACCAGTTTGTTGTGTGCTGTTAATTAATATGCGGTTTAAAATATCACAAAATTATCATAAACATAATTGATGTTACATTATATTGCTTGTTCATTCGTCGCATGCAAATATTGTTCGTGTTATAGTGCATATTTTTACAGACAGACAGACAGTTTGAATCCTGCTGACACTGAAAGTTAATGAGAGCCTCTTCCACACTAGTGTAGCGAGCGCCTTGCATAACTGAGGCATATTCAAGCGGCTCATCTCGTGAGATGCACATTTGCTCCGCCTTCCTCCCCAGCGCCCCCCCCCCCCCTGGCGACCTCTTTGTGGAACCTTTTAGGATATCATCCTCCCGAGCAAATACACGGCAGTCACCATGAAATATTATTCAATTTTATAGTCAACGTGAAATATCGAATACCTGCTTGTAGTCTGTAGTGGGTGGATTAATAGATCCTCCGTATTGTATCCTTCTGTTAACATTATTTAAGCTGGAGCGAGGGCATGTCTCGACTACGTGAACAGACACTGAAGGCGGCCGCCCGGCCCCGGCCGGCGGAAACTATATGAACTACATGTTAAACAGGAAAACTTTAGTCACGCGTCAGTTCAATAGTCGACTACAATTGTCTACAATGTACTGCAATTACACTAAGCTCAAAAAGAGTCTCGATAGCACAACAATATAAAGTTCACTTTATATGAACAAACAACAAATAACATTAGAAACTACATGTCCAAGTCCGACGAAATACTTCGCAAAGATCAGCAATTATTTACAGGAAGCAACAGATAAAAAAGCCAGCAATCCAAAGCTTCATCACAGTAATCTTAACAGCGACCACTTCATACCACCCGTAGCATGTAGTGCTGGGTGCGTGACGTCACGGCTAGTGTTGTCCATGGGCATGACTAGGGAGGGGACACAATCGTGTTAACGACTTCTGCGCGTCAATCGCAAGTCGAGTTAGTGAGTGATATGTCGATTTGACTCTTTATTATAATGTATACTGGAAAAAGCAACACTTTTGGATTCCGATTCCGAAAAATAAAATAATGTTTGATACTCGTATAACGTTAGATAACGATAAATATGAAAATATAGAACTAGTTCAACGGAAGTACCTTCGTGCTGTGCAGTATAGATGTTTTAGAATAAAAAAGCATCTCACCAGGCGCTTCTAAAAATATGACCTACTTACTTCACCGTCAAGACGTATGCTGCTTGAGACAATGATGATTCAATGTATGCCGAAACAAGTTTGATTGCCCTGACTTGGTGGATAGTTTGTGTTACCTGGTTCCTCGAACTATGCATGGCTGGGAGGTGCGCACCAGGAGACTGCTACCAGCTTCTGTAAATCCAATGTTAGTGTGTGATCACCGCTACACCGCTTAGTCGACACATACAATAAGCGATTTAGTGATATCGACATACTATTTGAAATACTTTTATAAGTAATAACTTAGCTAAAATTCTGAAGGATCACCTGTAGATTCCGTATGCTCAAGCATTTTTTTTTGTATACTTCCCGTTGCATAGAATACACGGACAAGAGGTTTGTTTTGTTATTTTTCGTTTCTTTAGTTCATGTTATTAATTTTGCCCTGACTGAACGTTTGCCATCGGTTTGTAAATATCTAAATTGTAATCTGTGGAAAATGTACTGGATAGATTTGTTAAGTTTATTATTAAGTTAATTCTGTTTCTTATTAATATACTACTGTTTGTTTTCCCTTACAAAATAAAATAAAATATGTAAACAATACTAATATGAAAAATGGTTGTCCATATCTATTATTTATTTTCAAGATAATTATTTTGAATCTTATAAAAATCTACAGAATTTAGTTATGACGAAATAAAAGTAAGAAATATTTTAAAGTAGAAAATGCTCCAGAGCTGCGTCTTATCTTAACATTTCTATCGAATGTAACCTCAGGCTACCTGTGACTTCTGTGACCTCTGTCGCACAATTTGTGTAATAGCTGCTGAACAAATGAGCGTCGCGGCACGTCGCCTCCCGCGCCTCCATTAGCCGAATTAAACGTCTCTATGCGGCCAATATACTCTCACTGTCATAACACAGGGCTACCTCTTCAGGCTAAATCTTTCATTTATTGAAGTAAGCAAAGTTATAAAAGGAATAAATTCATCTGCACTGAATTTTAAAACGCAGAATTTTGCATTTTTTTATATTACTGCTTTTAACATCAAAGTTATAATTATAACATAAACAAAAAATAAAAATGTTTATTGCTATATGCTATTAATGTGCTAATGTTATTTTTACCATAAAAAAATTAAAAAAAAACAAAAAGCGGAATAATTAAAAGGCCGGTTATGAAACTGTCAATGTTGCCGATACCACCAGCTACAAGTAATACGGTAGAGAAAAACGTTAATCAAGCAATCAACGTTACCTTGAAAGAGTCTGATGTGCGGATTAGAAGCAGCAAAATTAAATCAAACTTAATATCGTTAGCAATATCGTTAATCTTTTTTCTTTCTTTGATAACATCGTCTCAAGCAGCTTTTAACATATCAGCGTTGCCTAGCAACAATTCTCTGTATTTTGAGTCACTAGACAACATGCAAGTTATTCGATACAAATGGAACCTGATTGTTTATTATGATATGAGCCCTTATTGGGAAGGAAATACTGCCGCCATGAAGTCCTTGGATTATTTACAAAGGCTCTGTGCATCGCTAAACGATAAAAGTCAATGTAACATGATAAGGCTTCAATTAAATCACGACTTCAAAGAAATACAGCACTATAATCAACTTATGATTAATCAGCACTTTGATGTGCGCACCAGACAGCGTCGCGGACTCATTAACGGTATCGGTAACGTGGCCAATAGCTTGTTCGGAGTATTAGATGAACGATTTGCCGAACAGTACAAAAAAGATATACAGCTTGTAAAACAAAACGAGCAGCATCTTAAACAATTATTAAGAAATCAGACTTCTATCATTGAGGCTGAATACAACGTTTTAAAAAGAACTGAGCAAATTATCCAATTACAACATAAAACAATAAACAAACACTTGAATCAATTGGATAATGCGGCCTTTGCTATTGAGCAAGAAGTTGAAGGTTTAGCTAAAACGCAAGACTTTGCTCTGTCGGCAGTCACAACTATCAACTTGCTTCAAAACCTCAAAAGGATCCAGGATACTCTGTTAGATATCATCACGGATATTTACCACGGGAAATTCAACGCTCACCTGTTAACTCCAGCTCAGTTACAGCGTGAGTTACAGTTCATTTCTGGACAATTAACAAAAGATACTACCCTGCCCGTGGACAACCTACAATCTGATCTAAAACATGCTTACAGTATGCTGAAGGTAAAAGCGAGAATGATGGAAGAATACTTTATATTTGAGATCACTTTTCCATTGACCAGCCGAGACAGCTACAAGATTTATAAAATTATACCAATTCCTCAGCAGGTTCAAAATGATATGATTAGCGTACTACCAGTCGCGGAGTTCGTGGCTATTATTTTGAAGAAAGATGCTTTCTTCACAATGTCATTTATGGAGCTCCAATCATGCCTGCATAACGATCAGTCATATTTGTGCCAAGCTAACAAACCAATTAATCACTTAAGCATCGATGAAAAAATCTGCAAACTGGATAATAAATTAAAACAATGCGTTGTAATTAAATCCTCTTGCCAAGACAGCTGGCTCGAATTAAATGATCCATCGAGGTACATGTATTTTTGCTGCAATACCTACTCAGTGAGGATTATATGTCAAGATCAAGTTTCCTTTAAACAGGTGACTGGAGTCGGAATTATTGACCTAGGTCCGAAATGCGTAATAAAAAGTAAAGATTTTACTTTGTATTCTCATGCCCTATCAGCAAACACAATAAAATCAAACTCTGAAATTCCGAGACCTCACATAGCAGAAATAAATCATATTGTTAATATATCACTATCTCACTACAATGCATATGAAGATCCACTGAACAGCATATTAGTGGATCTGGAAGAACGAATAGAACAACTGAAGTCTGCCAATACGAACTTACCAGATAACTCTCTGTCTGCACATGACATTCATCAGTATATTATTTTTTACGCCTTGCTGGGTGTAGCCGTTTTATTGGTGTCATACTTTTTATGGAGAAGGTGCCGAGTGTCTTCAGTTGTTCTATTCGTTCTCCCAGATCCACTAATGTGCTATTAATCCGGCTCGAAGAACCATGTAGAAGGTTGGAAGATAGTCAATTTGTGACCAGCGTGCTTGTAGAGTTCGTAGTGCGTCCTCCATTTCCCACTTTTCCGACAGTCATGGAGTCTAGGTCGATAAAACACGCTGATGTTTTAAACGCTTTAAAATTCGCTACTTGTTTACGTATCATGTCATCTAATTTGCTAGTTGAGCCTCTTGACTCCATAGTACGTAAACTGCTGTCTTTTCTTGGCTGCTCATAACCCGATGGCCCTGCTTCTTGCTCGGCTTCTTTTTGCTCCTCTTGTGTCGCTTGAGTACTCCTAACAGTTCTCAAAGGCGTTAGCTTGCTTGATAACTGCAGGCGTTGTTCGCTGATTAGAGATCATCTCTAATCGCCGTTTAAAGTAGTCATCAGATTTTCTGTCGGAGCTATCCTTTTTTATATTTATCGGTATTTTCCGGATTAATTCGCTAAGTTCAATTTGCTGATAGTAAAGATCCTCCATTTTGCTGCTAGTTAGTTTTTGAAGTAAAAAAGGAAAGATCTTACTTGAAAAATACTGGCGTTTGACTGCCGCTGGTTTGCTGTTGTCGTGCTCCGACTGCTGCTATGCTCCGCTATAACTGGACACTGTCGTCCTGCTGCTGTGGACACCGATATGCTGCTTGCTAATCCGGATGCTGATTGCTTCGTGCTTGAAGCGCTGATATTCCGTTGCTCGAGATGCTCAGGAACGTTGCTCGTGTTCACTAGTATTGCAACTTCACCCTGTGCTGCTATAGGGTTTGCTACAAATACTTTGCTAAAGTTCTGCGGTTGCGAAACTATGTCCACAGTTCACACGTATCACTGTTATCCGATATGCTGATTTCCGAACGAGATCACTCACAAGATTCTAAATACCCGTAACTCCCCAAAGAAAAACGAATACTAAAACTCGCGAGGTCCCGAACGATAGCTCGAAGGACCATGTAGAAGATTGGAAGATAGTCAATGATACTGCTGCGATGTAAGGTAAAAATAAATGTATTTAACGGACCAAAGGCTAATATAAAGGAGCGAGGGAGCACACGCGATGACCGCTAATCGAGTACTAATTGCTTAATTGATATTCATTAATGAAGTTAGATAAAATGCTTAGTCGTAGTGTATGGTTTCACCGTACAGCTAGAGAGCTCAAATTCTTAGGTTAAGATACAGACATATAAAACAGACTAAGTATCATTTAAAAGATACACCTTTTATACTTTGGATTTGAGCTGACTCTCTCACTCATCAAAACCTCTAGAGCACTTCCCGAAGTCCTAGAAAACTGGAATTTCGTAGGCAGGCTAGGATTTGCACACAATCAACAACAAAAAAAAAAACTTTCACCCTCCAACTCCCTTAGAGGAGCTGGAGGGGAGGTGCGAGTCTGTATTTCTGACGGATAATAGGTATACCTACCAATTTTCAAGAAAGCTAAATTAATATATACATAAACAACGACAAAGAAACTCTTTTTCGTTAGCTATGAAGAAAGTAACTGCCGACGCGCAACAGATACAGATACACCAGCAGTTTGCCCAACTATGCTGGAAGTATGCTTGATTTTAATAAATATGTATGTGTGTGTTGTGTATAACCACTAAAATAAAAATAAATAGATCACCCTACAAAAATAAATGAAATCCCACCAAAAACATGTCATGTAAAGTAGGTTGCCAAGACTCACATAACGCTTTCATTGTTAAAACGTTATCAGATACAAGAGAGCCAAGTCTAAGTTAAGTCTAGGTCTACAAACTTTACATCTTAGTCTAAATGTATCGCTTGGCCGATCCATTGAACTATTGCAAGACAACATTAAATAACAGTGACTTAATTTCTTACTATAAGCCCATAGGAGTGTCTGTGCGACGGCTGCGATACGGCCAAGCCGTACAAGTATTGGCAAAAAAATAAAACTTAAAAAAAAAGACGTAAAGTAGTTACAAGAAATGCTATTGAGGTTTTATTTTTGATGACTTTTTTCCTGCTAAAAGTGTAACAAGCAGCGTATTTTCCAGATTCAACCGCCTTTCTTAGAAGTAGGCAGCCCTGCTGAAGTGAGCAATGTACCCGTGTCATAGGTTATAATATGTTGGTGCATTATTGTGTCGCGACTCGCGAGCACGTGCTCAGGCAGGGGGCCACCATTTAGTTGTTAATCTGGCGGGACGAGCGCGTCGTCAATCAAAACCAACAAGAATCTGCTCCATCTGCAAACTAAGTGAATCCGACTCAAGAATTTGATTTCCCGACTAATTTCTTGGGATTTAAGTTTGCTCCGTTATTCTAACATATGGCGTGCAATTAAACAGTAAATTTCCCCCCCCCCCTTGCCCCACCACCCCCCTAGCTGCCCCGCATCCGACGGTATTTACGCCGTCGTTACGTCACCGCGTCGGATTTACAGCCGCGAGGAAGCACCGCTGCACCGCACCACGCTGCTCCCAGTAACATCGTCTTGTTTCTATCGTAAGTAAAGCTCAGATAAAATAACCACTACGGTAGCATTTATTAATATAATTATTATAAAAAATCTATAATCTCTATGTATTTATCCATGATAAATCTGATTGCTTATTGGTTGATTGATTGATTGTTAAGAAAACAAAAATAATAATTCAACGTAGAAAACATGTTATCATAATCTATTTATTGTTTATATATTTAGTTAAAACGGTTGTGTAATACAACCAATTACAGTAACTAAAACTATAAAAATAAAAGAGAAAATTATAAGTGATCGCGTCCACTGAGCGCGTCAATAGGGGGACTCAGAGAGCTAATAAGCATCTGCGAAACGTACGCTCATACACATGGCCTAAAATATAGCGTCAAAAAGAGCGAGCTTATGGTTTTCAATGCGGGTTCTAAGTGTCCGGCGGAGGTTCCACCAGTAAGGCTATGTGTGCGGGTACACACTTTTAAATATCTGGGCCATATTGTGACGTCCGACCTGAAGGACGACGCTGATATTAAGGAGGGCGCTGTCAGTGAGGGCGCATATTGCCCGCAGGTTTGCTCGTAGCTCCAAGGAGATGAAGATAACCTTGTTCCGAGCCTACTGCACATCTTTTTATACGGGTAGTCTGTGGGTGTCATATTTGCAGAAATCCTACAGCGCTCTCCGCGTTCAATATAATAACGCGCTGAGAGCGCTGCTGCGGCTGCCTCGCTTTTGCAGCGCCTCGGGAATGTTCGCAAGCGTCCGCATTGACTGTTTTTATGCCAGCATGCGCAAGAGGGCGACCTCGATATTGAGTAGAGTGCGGGGCAGCGGCAACAGTCTTCTTGCCGTTGTTGCTAACAGGTTGGACGGACCGTTCATGCAGCACTGGCTGGCCTTACATGGACCCGTATATCGGGATTGGGGCAGGTAAACATGTAAAACAATCACCACAAAATTTTAAAACAGTTTATAATTGTATTGATTTATAAATTTTTAATGTTGACTAGCTGTGCCCGCGACTTCGTTCGCGTGGATGTCGGAAAACAATAATGTGTCACTTAGAGAAGGTGTACCTTCATTTAAAAAGGGAGAATCTTTCGACCAGGCCTGGTGATTTTTCCTTGTAACTAAGATGCTGCCAAAAACTTGTATAATTATTTATGAAAATGCTTCTCTATATACAATATTAGACGTGGAACCACCTGGAGCGTACACAAAAAGGTTGCTAGGGTTGCTCACACGCGAAAGAGCTACATAAAGTTGGCCGTGGGAAAAGCAACCAACACTAAGATCTACCCCCGCAACGGATAATGTCTGGCCCTGAGCTTTGTTAATGGTCATGGCGTAACATAGGCTGACGGGGAATTGCACACGTTTGAAACTAAAGGGGAAATTATTGGGAATGAGGGGAATTCTGGGAATAAAAACAACATCACCGGCGCCGCAACCTGTTAAGATTTCGGCTTCGATGACGTTGTGTTGGAGATTGGTGACTCTGAGCCGAGTGCCGTTGCAAAGTTTGGGAGGACTTAAATTTCTGAGAAGAATTATTGGCACTCCGACTTTTAAACAAATTTTGTGTGCTGGAAGACCGGGTGTGTTAAGGGATTCTAAGAACTCTACTGGATAGTGTGTGGCATCTTCCTCTTCGGTAACCGTGTTTATTGAAGTATATTGTTTACTTTCCCCAGAAACATGTGCCAATATTTGTGAATTTATTGCTGCCGCTTGGTCGTTGCGGGGAGTCAAAATAGCTCGCTGGCACAGCCAAGCAGCAGCGTGGTTACCGATATCAGTGGGATTCCCATACACAGAAGAAATGAGTTCCAGCTGTGAAGCAACGGAACAACATAGGTTCTCCACCAAAATTACTTTGCCATCTTGTGTAGGATATGTGCCGTCACCAATTTTCAAAAGTAAATTTGAGAACTCTTGTGCGTTTGGGTTCCCACCCAGATGTGCTCGCATATTTAAACTCAAATGAGTTGATATGACATTGCACCATAGAATCGAACTCTTTAGACAGGCACTAATTTCATCGGCTCTGGTACCTCGCGGTATTATCGGGAGTGTCTGCCTAAAATCACCACAGAAAAGTACCGTAATGCCTCCCATCGGCCGGTCATTTTGCCTAATGTCGCGCAAAGTTCGGTCTACTGCTTCAACAGCCTTGCGGTTTGCCATCGTGCACTCGTCCCAAATTATTATGTCACAATCGCGTAAAACCCTAGCTTTGTCGCTATTGCGTGACACATTGCAAACCGGGCTTTCTGTTCGTTCCAAGTCGATGGGAATTTTGAACATTGTGTGTGCGGTTTTTCCTCCGGGCAACAATGTGGCTGCTATTCCTGAGGAGGCAACAGCGAGAGCAATCTTATTTTGGCTCCTTATTCGTGCCAAAATAACTTTGGTTAGAAAAGTTTTGCCTGTTCCACCGGGCGCGTCTAAAAACAGGATTTCTCCTAATTTATTATCCACACTGCAGCATACTCGATCAAATATTTGACGCTGTTCCGTTGTCAAAATTGAGCAGCCGTTTTGCAGGGTTTCTGCTAATTCCACGGGATTGTAATTTATCTCCGAGGCGTACTCCCTGTTTATACGTTCCCCATCGACTGTCGGTGTGGGCAAGCCGTATTGAGTGAGCGGGTTCCCTCCTATACTTGTAACTATATCTTGAATGGCCAACAACGATCTATTATGACAATTTTCAACTACTCGGTCAGGAATTTCACCATCACTGTTTTGACGTACATGTCTCAAAAAATCTTCAGAAAATTTTTCTCGATATTTTTGCCACAACTGCCCAGCATCCGTTAATCCACAAAAGGTCAATAAGATGGCAAACAAATGACGCAAGCGATATGGACTATCGCTGACGCTTGCCTCGGCTAAAGCTTCATCCCAATGCTGATCTCCATCTAATAAATGACGTGCGCGGCAAGCAGCTTGGTATGTGGAATATTCAATATCATCCACCTTACGGAGCTCAGTGAAAGAAGTAGGTCCTCGCACGACGTGCAAAAGAAGGCGTAAATAGTAACACTCTGAATTATTCGGGTGCACAGTGTACACTCGTCCAATCACGTGTTCCTTGAAAACTCCAGGCTCGCCTTCCACAGCAGTTCCACGTCTTCTACGGTTAAAAACACCTTGCTGCTTGTTGTACGTGTAATAAGATGGGACCTCATTATATAGAAGGGATTTCGCGTAATTATCTGTTTGGCAGAGGCGAAAGAATGCCATCAAGGTGGTTTGTCTTGGATTGTCTAACCTTGCTGTGACATTTTCAGACTGAAAATACACTCTTTGCCCGCCCTCAAGATGTACATCGAGATGAATGACCGGCGGATGTCTCTCATGAATCGGGAAACTTAAAATACGCCAAACTGCCTCCGAGGAGCTTATGTACCGGCCAGATTGATACCTCGTGACTTCATCATATTCATTGCGATTTCTCAGCGCGATCATTGCTTGGTCACTACCTTTATTAACATATTTGCAAATATATTTTATCGACTCTACGCTATTGCATATTTCAACATTAATGTGAGCTTGAAATGTTTTAGATAATACTGGCGAATACGGCACCACCCATCTATTATCCAAAACAATTTCTTGCCCACGGAACCTGGTAGAAGCTGTGAAACCACCTTGCGAGACTGATCTGCGCCGATACAACGGATACCCATTTTCCCCCGACATAGTCTGTGCTAAAAGTGCTCTAGGGTATTTTTTTGAGCACTTACCATCTTGCATGCACGGTGATTCCCTATTTAAAACACCACATGGCCCGTGAACCATGTGTGTCTTAATTATGTCATGCAAAATTGGATCTTCATTTTGGTCTGGAAATTCAGCACTTATGACACTGTCAATAGCATCGGAACGAATTTTGTTTTCCAGCCACAGGAGAATGTGGGCGTGGGGCAAACCACGCTTTTGCCACTCGACGCTGTACATAAAACATAGAGCTGAACCGAATAGTTTCTCTTTTGTAAGGAGATTGATCAAAACTTTGAGCTTCAAATGAAAGACCCTTGCAATTATGTCATGCCTATCGTATGACGCCTGTCCTGTAAGAAGTTCCTGACAAATTTCGGTCCACTTTGGATTTGTTGTAAACGTTACGAAAAGGTCCGGTCGGCCGTACTTACGGACGTAGCAAAAAGCATCTTGCGTTCTTTCGTGCATATATCGTGGACCGCCTGTAAAACTGGATGGCAAGATGACCAATCGCCCCAAGTTTTCGACGTTAGTATCCGTTTGCATCGCGTCCCGCAAATGAACGTATTCTTCAGCGCGTAAACGACGTTGGTTAGTGCGAATGTAAACTAAACGTTCCGTTTTTATTTTTGCATACATGTCTACAATAAATTGGCTGAACAAACCACGAAATCGTTGCAAATAGACGAAGCGATTGCGCCTTATTTGTAAAAGGTATGAATAATATTGCTGAGCCGATATCTTTTTATTAAAATTGGCTACCCTGGTAGTAGGGTTAACTTGGTAGAGCCCGAAATTGTACCCATCTTCACCATGACAATATATTAACGGATATTGCAGGGCGTCGTATGCTCGGTGTGTTTCATAAATTCGTTGAAGGCGATCGTCGCGAGTGCGCAACACGATGTCACGCCTCTCACACTCTTGGTCGACTAAAACAACTGCAACTTCATCTGTGACAGGTGCATTGTGTCTCCCGCGATGTTCACCAACAGGACGTCTATCTGCGTTGATGATTATTTTAAAATCATTGCTGCCAGGCGGAATGGACTCCAATGCAGTTTTAAAATTATGCACATACTGATTTGCTTGATGCAGCATGTTCTGTAGTCCTGATATAAGGTCACTATTAAGCTGGGGAAAATGACGATTTCTGACACTGAGCTGTTCAGTGTAATCAGACACAAAATAAACTTGGAGAAATTTGGGCTCATTTTCTGCCAGTAACGATCCGATGAGATGGTAAACTTGGCCTTGCACTTTGAAGGTTGGCATGAACGGTCCCTCCGTTATTTGTTTTGCCCCAAAAGATGTCATCTGGAATGCGCTGTTATATGAACGGATATTATCTAAAAAATGTTTAGATTGGCGGTGATCGCCATTTAGAAGGATTTTAATAAAGTTTGGAGGATCTTGAAAATTTGTAATGACAACTTTTCCACTTGAACAGCACATTCCATTTGTCTCTTTATTCCATTTCAGAGCATCACAAAAATTGCAAATTTCGGTCATACCACCAACAGAGGCGAAATCAGCGTAGTCAATTCTAGGTGAATAAGTAAAACCTGCTTTTTCCTTATTGACCCAAGTTGTAATTCTGTTCAGATTGTACCGAGCTCGGTCAGCCTCTAAGCGAGATTGACGCTGTTGTGCTGTTTCTGCTTGTCGCAAGTCGTCTATTCTTTCCCTTTCGGACGCTAAATACCTTTCATCATTCAACCGAGCGCGTACATAGCTATCTCTGGCTGACACTAATCTTCGTTCTCTCTCTGAGAGAGATTCAGATTCGCGTGACAGTGCGTGGCGCTCTCGGTCAACCGATAACCGCGCTTCGCGATCCTCGATGGTCTCTTGAGAACGCAAAGTCGCTGTCCGAGTACTTTGTGTACTCAGGCGTGAATCCCTTTCCGTAAAAGTCTCGGACTCGCGTGACAGTGCGTGGCGCTCTCGGTCAGCCGATAACCGCGCTTCACGATCCTCAATGCTTTCTTGAGAGCGTAAAGTTGCTGTCCGAATACTTTGTGTACTCAGGCGTAACTCCCTTTCCGAAAAAGTCTCGGACTCCCGTGACAGTGCGTGACGCTCTCGGTCTAACGATAACCGCGCTTCGCGGTCCACAATGCTCTCTTGAGAGCGTAAAGTCGCGGTCCGGAGACTTTGTGTACTAAGGCGTGACTCCCTTTCCGTAAAAGTCTCGGACTCACGTGACAGTGCGTGGCGCTGTCGGTCAGACGATAACCGCGCTTCGCGTTCCACAATGCTCTCTTGAGAGCGTAAAGTCGCCTCAGACTCGAGTGACAGTGCACGGCGCTCACGCTGAGCCGATAACCGCGCTTCGCGATCCTCTGTGCTCTCCCGTGACCGAGAAGCCGCCGTAAGAGCACGCTGTATTCTTAGTCTAGACTCACGCTGGAAAGGCGTTTCAGATGCGCGAATTCTAACTTGCCGTGCTCGGACAGCATTTAACCTCGCTTCACAATCCTCTTCGGATTCTTGAGATATAATTAGTCTCATTTTTTTAGCTTTTCGACTACATTGCGAAAGGTTAGATTTTTTTCTAGAAGGCATTTTCAAGAAAATATCTAAAACCAACCAACCAAAAGTTCGAGCGAATTACGAAGTAAAGTAACGACTCGTTTCTTGACTTCGTAATTTGACCCAACGAACGAAACGAAACCAATTCGAACGAATTACGAAGTAAAGTAACGACTCGTTTCTTGACTTCGTAATTTGACCCAACGAACGAAACGAAACAACCAAAAGAACAATTTCAACGAATAAACGATCAAACCACAACAAACTTATCCGACAATTAAGAGACCAAGAACACAGAAACCCAATTCTTCAAGGAGAAAGTACTATAAATGGGCTAAGGTCATTCTTCTACGGAGAATCTTAACACCGCGATTCAAAAAATTACGTTAAATGAACAACGCCATCTATCGAGCACGAAGTAATACTGTCAAAATATATTGGAAAACGTTCGAACACTCAATAAGCTAACTAAACTATGTAGAAAAGTCCAAAAGTACAAAATATTTTTGTTTTTAAGAAATTAACATTTATCACTATTGTTTCATATCATATCATATCTTAAATAATTAAGTTGTATCATGATTTGAAAGATAGGGAGCGCCACCTATCGCACTACTACTAAACTAATAAACATCGCTTTTGGAAAACTTGAATTAATCTAAGTTTAAATTGGGTCATTGGGAGTTTTATTTTATTCACAATGTAACGTGTTAAGTTACCGCGCGAAGTATGCGAAAATAATTATCCTAAAACAACATTACGAACTCACAAATCTACTTGAATTTACGTTAGTATTATTTTGCGTCAATAGATGTCGTTACGTGTATGTACATTACGTAATGACAATTTCTTCTTGAACACTTTAAATCATATATCTTTTGATATTTTGAAGCGATTGCGATGAAACAAAAACTAAATGAAACTTCAAGTTACAAACAATATTTGAGTGTAAAAGTTAACCATATTGATTTTGTACTTTTTACGTGATACTGGAAAAAACAAACCTCACAGACAAACAGACAAACAGACAAAAATTCCAAAAATGATAGAAATGGTATCTGTTAGTTATTATTGAACACTCCAAGTACTTTTTTTTTTTTTTTTTTTAATATACAGAAACGCGTCGACTACAGATTTATTATATGTATAGATTATGTATTGAATTATAATTAATTTTTATTTTGTAATATTTGTTGAATATGTATTGAGATTAACTTATTTTATTTTTAAAGTTGACTACGACATTTTATATTTTAGTTGACAAAACAATTATTGTTCTAATTTTAATTTTATTTTTTTTTAAACCTAGAAATAGTATTGTGTGGTGTGAATTTGTCTCTGTTTCATGTGATTTCCAATTAACGTTATTTTTAAGTGTAATTAATAACTAATTTTATGGATCTTTGTGTCTGATACAAATAAATAAATAAGCAACTTCGCACGTGCAACAGTACGATATGGAGGCACGGCAAACAGCCTGTGCCTTCAGACCCGGCAGTAATTGTCTGGAACAAAGAAGCGCGCCAGTACATCAAGCGGATCAGGAGCGTCAATACTCGTAGGCCACGAAGCGGCTTACAGGCTATTGTGAGCTGATCTCGAGCTCGCCTTACCTCTAGCGAGTTGTCTCCGCGGTGACCCAGTAAGGATGTTGTCGGACAGAGGTAAGGATAGTAGCCTTGTTTCTGCTTATATAGGTACCAAAGGAACGCTTTTTGAACTTTTTCTTATAAAAGCGTAAGTACTTTCATGTGGATTCCACAC
Source organism: Xanthia togata (assembly GCA_963853775.1). NCBI lineage: Eukaryota > Metazoa > Arthropoda > Insecta > Lepidoptera > Noctuidae > Xanthia > Xanthia togata. The sequence continues at coordinate 1,079,958 of OY970797.1, read as the reverse complement.
GCAAGAGCTGGTTTCCAGCTGGCTACGTACAAGCGTATTCAGTATTATTTTGATGGTATGAGTGGCGTGAAAATCGCGGCATCTATGTATTTAAAATAAGAATATCTGAGTAAATAAATCTTAAAGAACACCAACATTTGAATCTAAAAAAAAATATTTAATTTCAAACCCCCATTAATTAACTTTCTTCTGTTTACCCAACCGCCGCAGAGGCAAACAGCAACTCCGCAGGTACAAGTAGTGGGGACGCGGCGGTAATTGGTAACGGACACCGGCGCGCGGTGTCGCGTATCACTAGACTGCCGCTGAGGGCTTTGTGCTCAAACAAGCGACAGGCTTGCAAGGAAATAGATTAGATAGGTGAGTAGTAAAGAAATGTAAAGAAAATTCTGTTAATTAGGTAGTTAAAGAACTAACATTAACAAACACGGTCGAGGGAATTTGATGACAAAATTATTATCATAATAGCCATTCATATTATTAGCACGCACTATGTAATTATAAATTCAAATCATAAACACTCTACAAACATTTCAACGAACAAATAATATAGTTTAGCATTTATTATACCTATTTTAACAGAATTTAACTGAAAAAGGCACATAATCTATATTGATCTAACATTCATACTCGAAAAATTGAACAAAATTTACATTGCCTTGATTCTCGTTGAACTCTTTTCAACGGCCGACTGTCGACCGCTACGAGCTACGAGCTACGACGGCTACGCACTACGACATAGCGCTCTTGGATTGATGGAGTGATGTCGCTGTATTTTTTTATATTATCTTTATTTTGTCATAGGTATATATCAATTCTTCATTTATGCGACTTTCTTGTTTTTTATTAAACTAATGAAGTGACGTTTTTTTCTAAATGTAAATGGAAAAGATCTCGGTAATTATACCCAGACGATCAAAATATATTAATATTACAAAATAAACGTTTTGACTGTTCAACAGAAGGAACTGATTATTAAAGTATGTTCGTGAAACTTGTAGACTCGTATCTTATCACAACTATGTTATATTGACATAGTCTTTGATGAAACTATTTCATGTTTGACAACATGCTTTTCGAAAACTTGTACTTTTACAAAGTCAACAGACACTGTATCAACAATCTGCGGCAAGTGTTACACGGAGATGAACCGTCGGCGCAGGTTGTCGAACGATTAGCGACGCGTCCGCGGCTCAAAGAGACAATGAACGGCGAGTCAACGGGAAACTTTGTACCGATGTTTGTAGCTTTTAATAAGCTTACATACCGAGTACTGGTTACATTATAAAGTGATGTCGACTTTTATGTTCAGTTCTGAAAACCATTTGAATAATCAAATGGATTTTAACTGCAGGTCAATCCTCGTACTCATAAATAGTTCAAATTCAAAAAAACATAAAAAATGAAACTAAATAAAAAGTTTGGTTGACAGATTCAGACTGAGATTAGAAATAAAACCTTCTTAAAAATACGGAAATTGCCACTGATTGTGTGCAATATGAATCACCGCTCTACGAAATTGCGTAGAGGTTGCTACAATTGCGTAGAGACAGCTACGAACACGAAGCTTCGTAGCACCAATGCAGACCTCGTAGCATTTGAGTCTTCAATCCTGTCATTGGACATATTGTAGAGAGATTTTAAACAAGGTATAATGATTGTTAATAACATTAAAGTATAATATCCAGAATCCTTATTCAATTTGTTCATTAAACTATGCGAATTTTAAAGCTGAAGTGTATTTTTTTTAAATGTTCAGTAGTTACAAGCAACTTTAGTTGCACTTTGACTGTACCTACGGTTATGTTAAGCAGATAATTAACTTAGAATATAGTTAAACGCTTTGTTCTAATCTTATAATAATCTGACAACTATTACACATAGCTACTATAAATTCATACACTATACCGTATGTAAGCTGGTTCTCACTGGCGTGCAATTGTGCGTGCAGCTAATCCCGCGCGAACAACGCGTAATGCGCCGTAACATTACATAAGTTGTTTCACATCGCGGGAGGACACACGGACGGGGAAACCATATGTGGGTCGTAATAAACAAAGCAGGCCCCAGCCTACCGGAGCTAGTACCACCGCCCCTCCGGACTGATTCTGCCGGACTTAAATGGCCGATTGACATTGAAGAGTAATGGCGAAACGTTAGTCCAAAAGTATCAGTCTTTGAGGAGTGTCACGTATAGACGCGACTTCACTCGCTAATTAACTAGTGCAAATGTAAACCAAGCCAAAGAATTGGGGATTGATCATTATGCTATCAAACTTGAATACTATCGGACCTGAATAATCTATGACACAGTTCTTCACGTTGATGATTTTCATAGTTCCAACTTAATATTTCAAAAAAAAAAAAACTTTATCCTCCTGACTTTTTTTATTAGCTCAAAACATTTTCTCCAAAAACTACAAAACTTAGAGAAACATTCGTCTGTCCAGACGTGCTAAAGAGCCACATAAACGCGCGGCGCGTGGCGGCGGAGCAGGCCGCGCGGCGCGTGGCGGCCGCATCATGCCGCGCGGCCGCACGCCATCGCAATTCCGCACAAGTGTGAGTTAGTGCGCTTTATCCCGGATCAGCGCGGTTATAACCTGCGGCTCGCGCGCACTAAGCCGCTTACAGCGCTAATGTTTAATGCGCTGCTTAGCTCGTACTTAGCGGACAAAGCAATTATTTCATGCCCATATTGTTGCAAGTCTCGCAACAACAGTTAGCGCGAAATGACGGCATCCCAATTAATACACGAACCGAGGAACAATGTGTTAATTAAATGAAACGTAAGCAAACTTATAACGTATCAGCTTTACATCGGGGATGGGTGGAGGCAAATAATGGAGCAGTAATAATAGCTTACTGAGCAATACGAAGCCACCGACGACTCTCATTGTGCAAGACGTTCCGACGTTTGTACGAGCGGATTTAATATGAAATCATTTCACTGTGAATTTTATTGGAAAATAGAAGGTACAAAAGGTACAAAAACTTAACAGAGTTTTTTACCGTGTAAAAATGGCATTGGTTCACTAGTATGGATGCACATTTATTTACTCAACTGTAAATCGCAATGTTCATGATTATTGCTTCATTTACATTGACAACATCTCTAACAAGGTATTTACAATCCACTTACAGCTTACACGCTCTTATCTGAAAGACAACAGTACCTCTACCATGAGTTGCCATCGAAAACTCATGGTAGAGGTACAGATCGCATCAGTATTCTGCCAACGGCGACGCGACGTTCACAAAAAAGGGTGTTTAATATTTAGTTGTGGTTTTTGTAAAAGATATTATAGAGCAATAATATAGCGGATGCGAGAGGAGGGGGTGCGGGCGCGGGCCGATCCAATGATAATAAAATATGTCAGTGTCAATAAGACGCGCGTCGCAGGGCTACCCCGTGGGGCTACCCAAAACATGTGGACCAGGGCTGGTCACACACTGATGTTTAAATAAACAAAAATAAAAATCAGCCGGTGTTATCCCACTGCAGGGCAAAGCCCACCCTTTCCTTTTTCGACTCGACACGATCCTGCGCCAACCTGGACGCCAAGACAGGCCCAGGCGTGAGTGGCGGGACGAGTTTGACGCCTATTTAATTGGCGGGATTGGTCCACGTTGTCTTACGATCATGTTGATGTTTTAAAGGACATCTTAATATTTAACTGAACTGGGCCTAATTGGCGCAGCCATGAGGCACGCACAACTGTATAGACTAAGTTTTTTTTTTCCTTTTTTGTGTATATTGTGTGTCATAACCGGTGCCGAATATATTTATATATATATTCTTTCTTTCTTTTCTTTAAGCTTTTTTTAAATATTGTTAGGCTCGCGTTAATTCATTATCTACCCTAATGATAAATGATGACGCGGTCGACGGTGGTGGTTATTTACTTCAAAAGCTCACCTATATGCCATTAATTTGGCAGCTGTGAGATGTGAATAAACATGTGCTTTTTTATTAATGCTTGTGATAAACGACGTTAAATCTGCGTGTGACAACTGTAAACATCTGTATCTGCCCTTGTAGATAACGGAAAAACTACCCTATAACATTTGTCACAATACTGAAGGCACTTCTAGCGCCATTGCAGATAGAATAATTGATGCGAGCTAAGAACCAAATATCTTAAGCTCAAGTTTCTAACAAAACATACAGATATATTGATAAAAAAGCACATAAGTCAAGCAACCAAAACCATTCTTCAAGTACACCATAAAAACGTCCACCGACACAAACTTGCTCCACAAAAACTTGTTGTTCAGCCCTGGAGTGTCCTGCGCGCCGTCCGGCAGCCGGGACCGCGGCACGGTCGACCGCCGACACGGGCCACCGCCGCCATATTTCATCGCCGTGACGTAGCGCGTGACGTCACACCGCGGCCGGCGCAGATATTTATGGCACCCACTTTATTTATATCGCTTATCGACCGGCCTTAGATAAACATGTGTTTTTGTCACGCACTCGGCATCATGTGATTGAGAACGAGGAGCGAGGAAGTGTGTGCAGATGTGTTGTAGTAGATGCTGTTTATGCACAGCACACAATCAGGTTGATGCAGTTTCTCAGAACGGTTATAATAAATCTATCATAGATCAGGTGACATGACAAGCTAATCTTTATCTGAAATTACGGTCTCTATAAATAATCAGTCGTCCCATACATTTGGGTCGAGTAGGCATTCAAGTATTATTATTAGTACTCGGAGTCTCCAGTTAAAATGGGCGTGCCTCAAGGTTCAATTCTTGGCCCTTTCCTATTTCCAGCCTACGTGAATGACCTTCCGTACATGATGGCTAAATTATCGGATATAATTCTATTCTCTGATGACACTTCTGTTATTTTTTTAATAGATTGAGAAGCTAATAATAATAAGATACATAACATCATGCCTGTGATCACCGAAGGGTTAGACAAAGCTGTACTTATATAAAAAGCACACCCACATTTCGCCATATAATGTTTAAGTTACATGTAAAAGTAAATAATCTTCATTTTAGATGTTTTAAGTTCTCATTACCAAATGTAACCCAAGTTTCCAAAATCGGACGTGTCCTTATCAAAAAGGATATTATGTATAAGATTAAAGACTACGTTGAAAACAAGGAAGTTTGGAAATAATTCCTTCTGCACATGTGGCTTCCCTGGTACCTCATTAACGGCTCAACTATGTAAATGTATATTAAGAGCCCTATTACATTTTTTTACGGAAATTCATGATTTTTGACCATGTAATTTTCAGCAGCAGTAAGATATTTTAATAATTTGATTATAATAACTATAGTGCCATTCTTTTTCTTGTAAGTTGGAGTTACACATTATTTTCGTGTAATTTGCTGAATTGATGCGGAATATATAGTACTTTAATTTAATTTATTGTAATTTTGTCTTATTATATTGAGAAACTAAAACTAATGAAACGTATTCACTGTAGATCGAAGTTTTATATCATGTTAGTTTATTTGATTTAATTGTGTTTATTTGGAATATAATTGACATGAAAATCAAGACATTTATTGGTTTTCTTTACGAATTTTCCCTGAAAACACAAGGAATTTAAAGAAATTCTAGAACTCCAATAAACAAGTAAAACATTCAAAGTATCTTTTAGTAATTTTAGCATTTATAAGAATTGAATGTAACGATGTGAATTTGAGCGTCAAAGTTCCATCGCCAACGGTTTTTCTTGCAAACTGTGTTCGTAAAATATCTATAGTAAATTACACGAAAAGAAAAATGAAAATGTGTAACTCCAACTTACAATAAAGAGAAAGGCACTATCGTTATTCATAATCAGATAATTCAAATATCTTACTGCTGCTGAAAATTACAACGTCAAAAATCATGAATTTGCGTCAAAAATGTAATAGGACTCATAACTACTCCCAAATTACGTTGTTTTTTATTATTTTTATTTTTAACTGACTTCCAAAAGAAGGAGGTTATCAATTCGGATGTTTACATTTTCTTATTTATGCGTGTTCAAGCATAACTATAATATAGACGGATTTCCAAAATTATTTTTTTCTTTGAAAGGACAAAAAAAACAATCGACTTCCAAAAAACACTACAAAGTGAAAAATTACTTAAATTTCAGAAGTCAGCGTGTTTTGTTTTGTATTTTCGTTATTTGCCACCGACTTCCGAAATTTAAGTTATTTTTCACTTTGTAGTGTTTTTTGGAAGTCGATTGTTTTTTTAATGTTTTTTTTTTATATATTTCCTTGACATAATCTCTGACATTATATACACAATTCTAATTTCAAACTTCTGGCTTTTGTGGACAGGATATCAATTCAGATGTTACATTTGTAATGGCGATCATGTCATTTGGTTGAAATAGATTTTTATTTTTATTAGGTAGTTTATTTATCTATTATAAAAAATATTTTCTATTTTGTGAATATAAGAACGTTGTAGGACCTGACCATTTTCTACGGTACTTTTTGACAGGCCTACACTGTACTACTCCCATATCTAACGTATAACTCCCATACCTATTAACAGTGTATTCCCTACAATTATTTAAAATGTGCGTGAGCGTGGAATTTCTTGCCGGCTCTTCACCATTAAACAATCAACTGGAACCGTGCACCTAGCTTCTGTGATAAGTGCCCGTGTAGGTTTATGTGAAATTAAATGTTTTGTTTAGATTTGATTGAAGTTGAATGGGACAGCTGCTTTTTTTTCGCGATAGCGATGTCGGTCTCATGGTATGTACCCTGTAAATTTGACCACACCTTTATTCTATTTACATAAGTATAATTCATCCCTCGATTTGAAACTATATGAAGAAATTATAAGAGATTCTCTAGAGGGTCTAAGCAAAAGAATTAGCAGTGGGTCGTCGTCATGTGAGTGCCTGCGGCTGGCATCTAGACTATTATTACTATAGTGTATTGTAGCAAACCACCTACTGTAGCCACCACTAACATCAATTAGTGCGCGATACAATATTCATCGCCAGGTTAATACATTATTACAATTTAGCACAATCCGTGATAGTATGTGATAGTAAATTATTATTCATATTTTATCATTATTATTTTAGTGGCCGTTGTTATTACAATCACTGTGGTTTACGTTTATTTCGCAGTATTTGGATTGGATCAAATCATATCAGCGTGATTAGAAAAGTAAATACTTGTGTTGTTGTTTGTGCATTCACTGTAACACATAGAATGAGCATGGATAACGTAGATAATTAATATTTTGATAATTTAGGTGCTTAGATGATATTCCTAACAGTTGTTGCTACATCTTCGTATCTCCATTAACATTTTCTCAAATTTTGGAACAGCACACAAGCTCATGAAAGGAACGATCTTATGTCATTTCAGTAATAGGTACATGAAAACGAGTGCCATTCTCTCTAACGACCTTAACCAACTCTATATCAGTTTGATATTATTACTCAACACGTAATTGGAGCGACTGATCACGCTCGGCGCTCGTTTGATTCCCGTGCGGCGCCACAGTAACTGTTACTACCATTGATACACCGACACCGCACTGTGTCAGTGCCGACACCGCGTGACACCCGCGCCCTGCGGTGCTGGCGCTGTCGCAGTGTCGCGACACATGTGTCGGCTTCCCTCATCACTCCCCCCAACACAAATTTCTCCAGCACAAACTTTATAACAACATTTAATGTTATGATTGTATTAAATGTATTCTGCGAAAATGTACCACAAATATTAGCTGAGAAACTTTACTTAAGAAATTTCTTTGCTACTTTGTTCTGCTTCCAGTAATGCACATCGCCCTTATTGCTAGAGGGGTAAGGTTCCAAACGTTAATGTAATCATTACAGCGGGCGCAGATCGCGTTGTAAAGTTTACAATGAGCTCCCGCCAGATGATTTCGTTCCCATACGTACAGTTATTTCGTGGATACTGTGTACATAAAATAATATTTTTCTTGTGGGCGCCAGTTTACGAGTAATTCTTCTAAGGAAAGATGACACAAAATTTAGAAGAGGTCGTATAAAATTGTTTGTTTTATTAAGAATATTAACGAAGATCCTGTTGAATGGAGAATCTTATCAACTGAAAACATAGAATGATCACCATACAATTTAGGTGTTTTATGACAGGGCTAAAACTGGAATAAATTTAGATAAAAGAACAAAACATTGGGATTTCGAAAATGAGTGGATTGTTCAAATATAACCGTCCATGTAATCAATTACGTGGTAGTCCCGAGACGCGGTCCGCTAAGTCGCGAGTTAATTTCCCGGCTGTGAGAACTTACCGCAAACGCACGCTCCGTAGGGCTGCTACTGTTGCTACGAAACACTCTGCATCGTAACAAGATATAAGTTGTATATGCACATCGGTATATTATAATATTATATTGTGTGACTGTGTCATGTCCTTATTTACGTTACAACAAAACAAGTTCTAGCGACAGCCAAACTTTAATAATGTCAGTTTATTTCAATAAAACTTCCCCATAAGACAAAAAACCGGTGAAGTGCGTGTCGGACTACACACAATGAAGGGTTCCGTAGTTGGGATGAATTTATCACAAAAACAAACTTGCTGTTAGAACTTGCTTTTTGCCAAATTTCATGCTTCTAGGCCAACGGGAAGTACCCTGTATGTTTTGATTTATTTGCGATTATCAAAATATGTGGCATAATGGCTGTATTTTTTATTGCTTTGACTTTGAAGCTTGATTTTTTTAGAGCTTCAAGGGACTGTAGACCTATGTATTTGATATTAATTTCAACTTGATACTTGAAAAAGGGTCTTGTCTTGACAGAGAGACGGATGGACGACGAAAGGACCACGAAGTGATCCTATAATGGTTCCGTTTTATCCTTTTGAGGTACGGTAGCCTATTTTTTTTTTTTTTTTTTTTTTTGGGTGGGAAATCATTAAATGACTCCTCCTGCTCTGGGTGGAGCGGGAGGGCGTGTCAGACTCTTACTGACTAAAACCCACCCGTGTTCCTTCTCTTGCCTGTGCAATGCCAGGGGGCCTTTCCCGCAACCCCGGCAGGCAATGGTCTCATTGGACCCCTTCACTCGCTGACACTCTTTGAGGCGCGCGGGGAACACAACGCGCCGTCGACCCGGGCTTGGTCCTTACCGGACGGCGAGCTACCCATTGCTCACCGTCCGCAAGCCCGCGCCTACGGTGGCCGGGAATCCGCGATCAATTCCCGACGCCCGGGGCGTCTCCTCCTGCGGCGGCTAGGGGCGTGAGGGCGCGAAATTTGCCTCTCCCTCACGCGCTCCGCCTCCTCCTTCGCGAGCATTACTGCTTCGCAGAAGGAGGTGACGGCCTCCCATGCCCTCTCGCTCCGTACCATGGCCTGGACCAGGGCCGGATGCGAGAGATCCCCGCCACCGATCGCCTCCACGAGGACACGGCGGTGCTCTGCCCAAGCCAGGCATACCTCCACCGTATGCTCCACCGTGTCCTCCGGGCGATCCACGCAGTGATGACACCCGGGCGTTTCCTCCCGCCTTATCCGAAACAGGTCCCTCCCGAAACAGCCGTGTCCGGTGAGGACCTGCGTCAGGCGGAAGGTGAGGACGCCGTGGCGCCTCTCCAGCCACTCCTCAAAGAGGGGACTTATCGCCGCAATAGTGGCGTGCCAACACTGGGTTGCAACAATCGCACTCTCCATGACGCCATGAGATCCCGTTGGAGCTCTGTCCGCTGTGCCGCGATTTCTCGCGGCATCGGAGTCAAGCCCCGGCGTTTCGCCTCCCCGCGCCACTCCCAAATATGCGCGAGGACTTTTGCCTACAGATCCCATGGCGAGGTACGGTAGCCTACGGTACCTACCCTAAAAATAAAAGTAAGTAAAGAAAACCGCCCGTAACATCCACATCTGTTGAACCATATAAACATGATACTCACGTACCTGATACCTTTGTAGTATCAACCAATTACTCGACACACAACGTGAGATACAAACAAACACGCATTAAAAACTAAATGTACTGTAACACGGACCGCGTGCGGAACGTTCTCGATGTGGGACAAATAAAAATACCAATGTATTATCTCATAAAAGCTCATTGTGTGCCGTAAATTGTGAACAAAATGAGATCGTAAGCGTTGAGCTAACGATCTTTTACCGGCTCATAGCTCGGGAGCGTTTAAACACATTCGCGGTAGGCGTTTTGAAGGTGTTTTTAGAGAAATTTCACTTCTTTTGTTGTATAAACGGTAGCGATGATTATGTTGGGATGGAAGCTGAACACTTTTAACGATTTATGGCACAAGATCAATTGTTTATCACAAAAAATAGATCGCCCTTTATTTCCCCGTGGGTGTATCAAAGTGTGACTTACCCGCGGTTTCTTAAAAATCTGACAACGTGTTGGATATTCCATGAAGATAGCTCACCGAAGTCTATTTTGGTTTTCATCCCCTGCACATATTGGTTTTGGAGCCAAATTATCCACAGCCGATGTAGTGCATACCCTGACTGATATTTCAGAAGAACTCGGCAAAGGTAACCAGATCCTGGGAGTCTAGCTTGATTTAACCAAGACCATAGGCATATGGCCATAGCAGGCACCGTGTCGAAACACGGTGTCTGTTTCCGTTCTTCTAAACAAATTAGAGGCCATAGGAATAAGGGGAACGCCGTTAAAACTATTTACGGACTACTTAGTTGACCGATACCAATGATTATGTTTTTTTTTTTTTTTAAAACGTTGCCCCACACTAGGAATTTCTTCTAGCCAATGTGTTAGAATAGACAATATTACGAGCGATGGGCAGAAAAGTACTGGTTTTGGTGTTCCCCAGGGAAGTATTCTGGGCCCTACGCTATTCCTTATTTATATTAATGACTTGTGTAATCTGAATATTAAAGAAGGCAAAATAATATCCTATGCCGACGACACGGCGTTATTATTTACCGCTAAAACCAGTAGCGAACTGTTCGAAATTTTAATACTGTGACTAATTGGCTAGAAAGCAATTTACTAACATTAAATGCTGACAAGACAAAATACATTCACTTCTCCATGCGCAAGCCTCAACTTTACATTACTAACCCTCATCTATATGCCCATCAATGTGGAAATCGTTCAGTCATGTGTAATTGCCCTCTTATCCTCAAAACGAGCAGCATAAAATACCTCGGGGTAATAATGGACGACGTACTGTCTTCCAGAAAACATATTGAAAGTTTAGTTAAAAGAGTGCGCAAATTAATATATGTTTTAAAAAATTGCGAACATTGCAGATTCAAAATTAATCAAACAAGTTTATTTGGCCCTATGTCAATCTATAATTCAATACTGCGTCACTTCATGGGGTGGCGCACCAAAAACCAATCTACTTCCTCTTGAAAGAGCTCAGAGATCAATTTTAAAGGTAGCAAACTTCCACCCCTTTTTTTTTCCCACAGATCTGCTATATAAATCCTGCAACGTGCTGACTGTTCGCCAACTTTTCATTATGCACTTAGTATTAAAACAGCACACCATGCTTACCTACACCGCTGACAATACTAACAAGAGACGGAAAGATATAGTATGCACATCAAATACAACCTCAAAACATGTCTTTGTAGAAAGATTTTTTATAATAGATATATTTATATTTAGATAGATAAAATATAATAGATTAAATAGAAAACTTAGTATTTATAAATTAAATTCCTTTAGCTGTAAAAAAATTATATTTGAATATTTACTAACCATAGACTTGCTGTCTGCCAATAGAATCGCTAACATGCTATTTTATTTGTACTTTGATTGATATTTTTACTATTTTTAATTTTAGTTTGTAGTATATACTCCTTGTTAATTTATTACATAAAGTATTTATGCACTTCAATCGGCAGAAGGTGTTATGGTTTCATGGGACCACACTTATACGCAAAACTTAACGGTATACATAATATACTAAAAGATACACAAAAAAAATGCAGAGAGACGGTAACAAACTGGCTTTTTACACTGGACTAAGATATGACAGAAATTCTCTTAGGTTAAGTTAAAACTAACAGTACACACATTGACATTTCACCAATACACGTGCACTCACTAACATACGTATAACATACATACACTCCCTTACAACACCAACACAACTGACTCAAATCACACCACTATACATGCACTCTTTTTATACCTGTTTTAAAGTTAAAAAAAAAAAAATGTACCTTAATTTTAATTTTATGGATAAAATTGTGATCGGAACGAAAGAGCCTGGATCTCACAACACAGGGAATCCTAGTGTGAGGTCTAGGAATTCAACACTTGAATGTAAACTTTGAGAAATAAATTTATTCTTATTCTTATTCTCTTACTTCCTAGCCTGAAGCACAGGTTCAACCTAGTTCAGGCAATTAAGCAAATGTGTTCTATTTTAATTATTAAGATACTTATTTTAAATGTGCCCCTTTTTTATAAATAAACGATTTATAATTTATTATTATTTATTTATTATATCATTTTGAACTCATGGCGTCAAAGGTTCAGATATCAATATCTTACTGTTACCTGTAACTTTAACCTTTCTACAAAATAATATTCTTTGCCAGGAAATTTGCATTCCTTTAGCCAGATATCTATAGTGATATATAGCGAGTTATTTTCTATGATTTCATAGGTTTTGTAAGTTTTTACGAAAAATGAATGCCCATTCGTGTAAATAAAAATATCTACTTAGATGAAAAATATAATCTTACATCTTAAAGAAACAATTCAAGTGGTATAGCCTTATCATGTTGTCACGAGGCTTTCTATTTGCTTTCTCTTTGTGTGATCATCACATGACGACTTGTTGCATTATCTTCAAACAAATTGCATAATTCTATTAATTTAGCCATAATTCTTTATTTTCTAATACACGTTAGAAAATAAAGAAATGAGGCTAAATTGCGATGCGCGCCGTAGGTTGGTCATCGAAACACTTCTATGACCTAAGTACGGCGCGCATCGTGACCTGGCATCCCTATCTAATCACCGTCTTCGCTCAAACAGCATTGGAATCAAGATTACCTTGCGCCAGCTGCGTACGAGACGAGCGGGAAGCGACTTGAGCATAACCATTCAACAGGTGAATACAGAAGGTACACTGTAGCTATCTTAATTTATGTCATCTATCGCAGTTCACTGACGAGCAAAAGCCACCCAGAATTATGGTCATGGGGCATTGACACCACATTGATCATCCCAGAACATATTTAGCAGCATATTTTCCAAAATGCTGCTAAACGTTCACCTTTGAGACATTTTACTACCCAGCTAGGAGTCAAACTATCAAACTACAATAATCTTCCTGAGTTCTTCAAATGGGCTTATGCTCAGTTGCTCACTCCACATTTTGATAAGTACCTAAATAGAAAATGATTTAACTTTTATACCACCATTGATCATTGGTAAGCTTCTTCATTTTCCGTTGTGTAACGGAAGACAAACACCGCGCTTACTTTGTTTGCGTTAGATAATTAATACGTCGGCTGACGGCGGCGGCGGTGGCTGAGGCATCGCTGATACTTGCCAATTTTACCGGAGGGTAGGTACACGAGTGACGTCACGCTACAAATATTAGCACCTGTTGTTTGTGTATGTAGATCACTATCATATTCAATAACGGGGCGTACTTGGAATTGAAGGCTGAGTTTAAAATGTGTACCTTTATGTTCCGTTTCCAGAATATGGGAATAACTTTGTAGGTTAATGAAAACTGCTGCAGTAGAATTTCAATAGCCGAACGTATCGTAGCATCGCAACGCGTGACCGATATATTATCGTATAAGTACCGTATAGTCATACATAGGTGGACAGTGAAAATAACAACTGCAACAATTTCTTTCAGACTAACACACAACTAGTGCTCTGCTTCAAAATAACAATTTCTTTCAGACTAACACACAACTAGTGCTCTGCTTCAAAATAACAATTTCTTTCAGACTAACACACAACTAGTGCTCTGCTTCAAAATAAGCGCTTAAATCGCCTCGAAAACAAAATAAATATACATCTAAGTATTCACACGCGTGTAATCGCAGACATAACTCAGGATAGCGCTGAATTCGCCGAGTGCGCCGCAAACAGCCGCGCGCGGGTTTAATTGCCGTGACGTCACGCAACACTGTCGGGACGCTGCAGATCCATACGATTCGATACTTTCCTGTGCAATCCAATGCGTTTGCGTGCGATATAAAGATAGGGATTGTGTGCAGTTTCGCTATCAGAGGATATAGGAGATGAATGGTACCCATTGCTAGCGACGTAGAGGGATCATTTTAAGTTTATTACCTACTTGAATTTGTCATTATGGTAAATGGGAAAGTGTTGCATAGGAAGGAACCTGTTGGAGATAGGTACCACGTACGTACACAAGCCACGGCAAGAAATAGCCTCGCAACTTTGCTACGTATGTTGACGCATTTTTGCTTCTAAACAATTGGCAAATGTCATCGCGTGGACTCTTTATGTCTGTTTAGATAACAGACCCATGAAATATGCAATCATGAGTTGTTGCTGACAGGCTGGACTAGCGTGTTGTTAGTCGTTGCTCCAGTATCTCAGCGTGTATGCTGAAGCATTGCAAAAATACGAGTCTAATATTTTTTATTATCTGACCGATGGACTAAATAGGTTTTTTTTTTTTATCAGGCGTCATCCCTAAGTATCACTTACATAGTTATAAGTTTATTTTATTGTTCCTTCTCACACTGTATGAGTCTCATGGTTACTCTGAATAAAGAATGTATTTATTATAATATACAGGCTTGGTTAATCTGACCCTTATTGACACTGATAAGCAGTAACATTATAACTATAATTAGAGGTGGTCAGTTTGAATACAAAGACTACCAGTTGCAATAGATATGTAGGTACCACAGAACAGATAAAAGAGGTAGGTACTGTACCATCACACCTGTCCATGTACATATTTTCTGTTTGAGTTCTGCCCAGATATTCTAGAATACTTAGGTAATCAAGTAGTCTGAGACAAAGTTCCCTTTCAATAAACATGACTGCGCAGTCTGAATATTTTAGATGCGAACACTTTAAACTGCAGCGACGGAGACGACGGAGGGGGGAGGGCAGGCAGCGGGGAGGGGCAGGGGAGGTCAAGCGAATAAAACGTCGCCGTAAGTGCGGATAAATTCCAGTGAATTTATTCCACTGTGATGTATGGCGCACCGCGAGACAAAGAGCAATGCAAGAGAATACTGCAAAAACTGTACATGAATCATGTTTTGTATGTTTAGGTTTCTAGTGAAAGAACCAAGTTCTTGAGCCAAGCCATCCTATTCAAAATGACAACTTTTCGTCATTTCAATGCAATTTGCATGTTTTGTTTTCTACATACCGTCAAATTAGTCCAATTATTATAAACTGATGAAAACACGTCGTACAAAGCAAATGACTCTAAAATTATAATAATTATGAAGCGGACAGAAACGGTAACATGAGTGTCAAAAGCGCGAGTTTATAACCGTAATCCTGCGGCTCCTTTGATGTCGGCCGAGAGCCTGTCCCGCTGTCACGTTTGTATTTAACGTGACACGGATGTACCGTGACACCGTGACGTTAGCCCCACTTAATAAAGTGGAGAAGGTCAGCAGTGTGGCAGGCAGCGTGAAGTGTATCGTAGAGTTCCCTAAAATGGCAGTAGAAATGAAATAAAATGAATAAATTACTTGTACCTACATACTTTCAAACATTTTGGATGACACGGACAGTTTCTAATAACTTGCTTTGTTGCTATACAGCAAAGACTTCCACAAAAACATGAATCATGATGAAATGAAAAGACTCTCTTTTTCCTTTCCACGGTCATTTTGTTTCCATGGTCATACGTCACTTACTAGAACCATATACTTTTATCTTTTCCACATTTTCATTATTATTACCTTATCACTTCTTCTACATGTATGTGTGCGTGTGCCTACGCGCCCGCTAAGTACATAAGCGTATAAAGGTGCGTTACTATCAAGCAGTTGTTTCACTTGTTTATCCTCGTACTTAACATTGGGTTTGGAATTGGGTTTTAACAAATCCTTACCAGTACATTGTACCTATCTGCGTATTGTCACCGGAGCCAACGGTCTGGAGCATTATTTAAATAATTAGGATCGGCTCGCATCGGAACTGTTCGGCTCCACTCGGCACGGCTCGTGCTAAGCCGCGGCCCGATAATGATATATGTGTTTTAATTTAAATCGGCCACAAATTAGGGACGCCGAACTAGGGACTGACGAAACCCAATGTTTTGGAGTGTAAATTAGATTTTATTGATGAAGGTCGAGTTGTTCCGGTGACCCAGTGAACCACCTGATTGTAAAGAAAACCGTGTGACAAAGATATTGTAGAGGCGGTATACATACCTACACCGTGTGACAAAGATATTGCTACAGTCATCACCTCACCCATCACCCAATGATTGGTGATCCCGTATTGTATTTTTTTTATGCTGGAGGATGTGATCTTTTGTTGTATTATACCTACTATTAAAGTTCTCAGTGTGTTTAACCATGATAAGAAATTACCTACTATTAATACTGTTAGTAGGTAAACCTACACTAAAATGCACTATAACGCAGTCAATGACCAATTTTTATATTTTAAACAAAACTATTCTCTAAACCTTTTTTATTTATTGAGGGATAATTAAAGTATATATATCTTCATGATGCACAGTTCGGGTTTCGCCCAGGACTATCAACTGAAAGTGCTATTTTAAGTCTCAAACATACCGCTCAATATTATAAAGATCGCAGTACGCCGGTGTACGCCTGTTTCCTTGATCTCTCCAAGGCCTTTGATCTCGTTTCTTATGATGTGCTCTGGAGAAAGATAGGAGACAGGGGTATACCCGCGGAAATATGTGGGCTGTTCCAGTATTGGTATGGTAACCAAGTCAATCAGGTGAAATGGGATGATACAGTCTCTGAGCCGTATGGGTTGGAATGCGGGGTGAGGCAGGGTGGTCTGACATCTCCCAGGCTCTTCAACCTCTACGTGGATGACCTGGTAGTCGCACTCAGCAGCATGCGTGTCGGATGCAGTGTTGATGGGGTTAGAATTAACAACATCAGCTATGCAGATGAAATGGTGCTGCTGGGTCCGTCAGCGGGAGCAATCAGAGAGATGCTTAAAACGTGTGAGACCTACGCTGTCGCACATGGATTAAAAAATAACGAAAAAAAATGTGAATACATGGTCTTTGACGTCAGCGGCAAACGCCGTGGAGAGGGACCCGAGTTGCTTATTAACGGGTCACCAATTAATAGGCTGTCAACTTTTAAATACCTAGGGCATTGGCTTGCCGCTGACCTCAGGGACGATGTAGACATTGAGAGGGAGCGCAGGGCTCTAGCGGTCCGGAGTAATATGTTGTCCCGTAGATTTGCGCGGTGTACAGACCAAGTTAAAGTAACACTTTTTAAGGCTTACTACCAAAGTGTGTACACGGGCAATCTATGGGTCAATTATACTAAGAGATCGCTGGATGCCCTGCGCGTCCAATATAACAATGCTTTCAGGATGTTGTTTAGGCTGCCTCGATACTGTAGCGCATCTAATATGTTTGCGCAAGCCCGCACCGACGGCTTCTATGCTATTGTACGCAAAAAAACAGCGTCGCTACTGAGGAGAGTGAGAGACAGTCAAAACAGCATCCTGAAAACTGTAGCCGATAGCTTCGGCTCTCCAATTGTTCAGCAGTTTGTGCGGAGGTTGATTGTTACTAACACTAGGCAATAAGTTATTTTTTGTATGTTACTAACACCATATGGATAATTGTGTCCGAAATAAAGCGATTCTATTCTATTCTTCTATAATAAATAACTACAATATATATAATATATACGGTTAAAAAAACTTACAAGTAGTAATGTTGCAGTCCACTGCATTATCCGCAGATAGACAATTTAAAGATCAGCGGTTGCCACTAGACGAGCATTACCAAAATTAACAAATATTTTGAGATAAATAAATTAGTTACTTAAAGATAGTAAGAGCTGCAAAACCAAATCAGATCATAAACAATTTCATTTACTTAAATTATGCAATAAATAATAATAAGATTACATTTTTTTTTATATTATTAGATTCAAATTTATTTTTCGAGCATGCAAATATATCAATATCAATAAAATTTAAAGTATAGGATTCCAACATTCTATGAATAGGGCAGCGTAAACCAGAGTTCATACGACAAGTATTTAGCGCGAACAAGTACGTGCACGAACCTGACGCGCATGTACTGTTCGGAGGACAGAATAACACAGCTTACTCGTTAGATCAATGGCATCAAAATTATTGTGAACAATATCATGAAGTACGTTGGCCTCCAGGTATTTTCGCTGGTTCTCCAAGCTGATAAGCGTGTACTTATCAAGTAGTTGGGAGTATGACAAATAAGTCTTAGTCCCATAAATTCTGTAGTACATAGCACAGAGGTACTTGCGCTGGACTCTTTCTATTCCAACTACGTACTTTTGGTAGAAGGGGTTCCAAATAGGGACCGCATATTCTAACTGAGAGCGAATGAGCGTCTTATACAGATAAAGATAGGTTGAGGTACGCTTAAATTCTGCTGAAGATCTCATCACAAATCCATACATTTTAAAACTCGTATTTACTATTGCTTCAATATGCTGGTTCAAGGTCAGTTTAACATCAAAGAGAACACCTAGATCCTTCACGTTAAGGTTATAATTGAAATTGAGGATGAAGTTATTCTTAGTAAAGTGTATAAAGTTACACTTGGGAATACTTAGATGGCTTATTTTCCATACAGTACGCAGTTAGTCTGTCCAGATCCTCCTGAAATGACTGGCAGTCGTCAATAGTACGTATCGCATGAAACGCCTTGAAGTCATCAGCGTACATCAAGAATTTGGACTTTTTAAAACATTTCTTAATATCGCTGATATAAATAATGAATAACAGCGGTCCCAGAACAGAGCCCTGTGGAACTCCGGAAGAAATATTAACAGAGACAGACTGATGACCATTAACCACAACCCTTTGTGACCGGTTTTCCAGGTACGACACAAACCAACGTAATAAATCTCCGCGTATTCCATTGTAGGCAATTTTATTCAGGAGAATTTCATGATCGACCTTGTCAAAAGCTTTTTTGAAATCAGTGTAGACCACATCTATTTGCAGTCGCCTATCAATACTTTCAAAAATGTAATTAGCAAATATGAGCAGGTTAGATGTCGTGGATCGACGCTTAACAAACCCATGTTGTTCAGGGACTATAATATTATGCAGAAGGGGGTAAATCTCGTTGTGGAAAAGTCTTTCAAAGAGCTTTGACAAGGTCGGTAGAATCGAGATAGGACTATATTGTTCGAAGTCATGCTTTAAGCCACCTTTATGCACTGGGGTAATGTTAGCTCGCTTCCACACCACCGGGAACACACCTTCATGCAAACATCTATTAAAAAGGATACAGATCAGCTCACAAATATTATCAGCCGTAGCCTTAAAAAAGGCCACCAGAAGACCGTCAGGTCCTGCCCCCTTAGAGGGGTCCAACCGTTTCAATTCACTGAGTATTTTAGATTTCTCAATATGCAAATTAATAACTAAGCTACCATTCTCTGCGCACTTCTACGGCGGATCCCACGTGGTGAGCGTTGGTCACACGGGCTCAAATACGGACAAGAAAAAATCCGAAAACATATTGCAGACAACATCAGGATCACTTGATTTGACATTCTGGTAATGCATCATGGACGGAATGCCTGACTTACTTTTACGGTTAGAAATGTAGGACCAAAAATGCTTTATGTTACTAGAGATCGGTTACTCGGTTGAAGATGCTTTATCTTCAACCGAGTTAATATAACTAGAGTAACAGGTTTTACACATGTTTGAATATAAACCTACATTCGAAGAAGTTATTATAGTCTTTGACGTTGCTGTTTTTTTCCACTTTATCCAAAGACGTTGCTTCTTTTTAAATATTTTAACTAATTGTGGCGTAAACCAGATTGGGAAGTCAAGTGATCTAGTCCTTGCAGGGGGGACTAGTGGGATAATTATGTCACTCAACATACTATAAAGAAAGCCTTCACGGCCTCTTCCGATGACAGATTGTCGAACAGCGCGGACCAATTGATCTCGTCCATGTGTTTGTTGATGAGATCGTAATTAGCTTTACGGAAATTATATTTATTAATAGGTTTTCTCTCCATTATTTGTGTAGATAGTTTAACAGGTGCGTTTATAACAAAAGGGGGGTGATGGGGGTCAACTGGCAATAACGGATCGTTAAGGAGGCCAGTAGAAGAAGGAAGTGTTCGAGATAAACAAATCCAAGGTCTTTCCTCCACTATTAGGCATGCTGTTATATTGGTGAGCATCTAGCGAAGACATGAGATGAGTCAGTTCCAAGCAAACAGAGTTTTAGCCTGTTGTCAAGTTGTAGCTAAGTCAATCATGTCTTACGATCCTATCCTGGCGTAGCATGCGGTGTATTGTTATTTTCAACGTCAACAAACCCTGTTTGTTCGTCCAGCTTGACCCACCATTTCATGAGCCTGATAAACTGAATCAAGCAGATTATAGCCTTATTACGGTTAAGTAGAACTAAATGGTTCGATCTTATTAACTAAACAGCAAATACAGTCCAGGAAACTTTAACTTTTAGCTAGATTTTCTCGTCGTACCTAGTTGTTATTCAAATTAATCGAGACTTTTAGAGCTGCGACAATCTACGAAAAATAACATTTTTCATTTCTTTTGAGATCACCTTGTTACAGGTCGAATGGAACAATCGCGACGAATCAACTTATCTTAAATATAGGCAAGTGAAGCCTGTCTGCAGTTAAAACCAAGTTAACTTTATCTTGCATCGCGCTTTATTCGCAAGTCAGACATTGTGTAATGTCTGACTTGCTATTAGCGAAATGGATATTTAACTGATGAATTTAAGAGAAGCTTCACTTGATTTATTAACGTTTATTGCCTTTGAAAGATAACGATTGAAAAGCGAATTTTTAGCGCATTCATTCTTTTTCCCCATTTTGAAAAAAAACGTTTTATTATTCCTATCGAACTATTTTATCCCGAGTTTACCGTGTGTCCAGTCCTTTCCATTATCTTTGTATTTGAAACTAGGTTCACACAGGACACCAGTCTGACACCAGGTTAGACACTAACCACACGAAAAGAAGAGAAGAAGTCCATTATCAATACCCGTCGACCTAACTACGCACCTAATGATCGGTGACCCCCTATCATACGAGACTTGAAACTGTCATTAGTGAAGGTTAGAATTCACCCCGAACCAACCCTTTGTAGTTCTTGGTTGTTATTCTGCTGTAGTTATAGAGTGTCGTCGCGTACCACTAACGTGACAATTAAAAATGCAATAAATAAATTAATTGAACAATAAATAACGCAGATAATTCTTTCTGGTCACGCGGCGGTGCCGTTTATTTGTTTAATCTAAATGCTAATTGTCCGCGCCGGGGACGTGCGGGGCCGCTCTGGGACCCGGGGTGGGGTACGCAGGGGCCCGAGGGCCAGGGGGTCGGCGGGCGGCCCATACGGAGACGATGAATGGGTGCATCAGACGGACACCGGGCAGGTACAGTAAACAATTTCACGTTGTTTGGATAGACGTAACTAGTACGTGTGTACTGTGACGGTTTAGCATATTGGACCGTCATGTCGTTCAGTTGTTAGCATTTCAGTATAACCGACTGCGAGTACATACGAACATGGGATTGCTATGGAGTAGTTTGTTGATCCAACTGTACGAGTGAATGGCAATCATGCGTGGTGATAATATACTTGTTGTTTACAAATAGTAAGTCTGATCTTGAGATTTTACGAAAATAAGTCAACATTAAGAAAGAGGCCGACATAATATCTTTATATCTGACGAAATAACATTATTATAAAAACATTTCGCATAAAGTTCTGCTCATCCCGTAAGGAAACTAAGTATACTTATAAATTAAAAACTCTCAGTTTTCCCCGAAGATCACTTAAATTTCGGCTTTCTGTAAAAGTGCAGACAATGAATATAGGCGCAATTAACGAAGGCACTCTTTATTCACCTAACTTAGAGAAACCGCCACTAAAACGGAGAACTTGATAAAAGCAAAACAAAAAATTTTATGATGAGTAAGTATATTTTAATCAACCGACTCTAATAACAACACTGGCTTTTTGTTGTGATTGATTCAATGTGGAAACAAAAATACAATAATAAATGAAAACACAGTGTATTGTGACGTATTAAAGCCACCATTTTTTCAGTGTGAGTGAGAGACGGCTAGCACCTTTTTTTTTTTTTGCAGTGGAATAATTATGAATACTTCATATTATGGCCCCTGGTAATACATAGGCATAGGACTATTTTGAAACTATCGAATTAATTCTAACATCGAAATAAAAAACATGATTTTTTCAAACAATTTAAATAGGATAATGAACGGTCCGAGTATGGGTTTTTTCCGATCGTTGACTTTGACTATTAGGTATATTTGACAGATTTTTTGACTAACGTCATAAGATATTACGAAGTTTATTTTATTGCTGCATTGTCGTTTTAACCTTGTATGTTGGCTTTGATCTAGATAATAACTGATTGACAGCTGGCAAGCTGATATGTCACTTTTGAAAAATAATAATATTAATGTTATTATAAATTTTTGATGTTCTGTTGACGAATCATCTGCTGCAGTGACCATAAATACATTTGAATAGTACGAATATAATCAAAATACCATAAATTCGCGACCTGGTAAAAGCACATAAGACCAGTTTGGTATGACATACCTACAGTCTGATTCTAGCAATAGCTGTGCAAGATCTTTGTGTTATTGTTTTGTGTATCTTTGGCGATTGTGATACCGTTTGTGGCGCCGTGTGGAAAATCTCTGTCTGCGTAAAGAAAAATCTTGACGACGCTAAGGACTCCACTGCAGTGAACGAAAATTTTCGTTCACTGCGCCACTGGAGGACGCGACGACAGTCCGTCTATCGGCTGCTTCGGTTGCCAGGGCTGCGTCAGAATGTATCGGAGGCGCAGCGCCCGTCCAAGTTGTCAATCGGTGTCACATAGACGTTTAAGTGATTTTTTTAGTAATTTAATTTAAATTGTCTTATTTTTATTTAAGTTAATATATAGGTTTTAAACTATATGTTTAGTGGCAGCAGCGATGTTGTGAATGACAGTGGTAGTGCTTGTCAACCTTCGACATCACTGCAGAGCACCCTGGTGAGATGTCCGCTGTTTACCCAGGCACGGTTTTTTAAAGGTAAGCGGGGTCTGAATGTGCATATTGGAAAGGTGCACAGACCACCAAATGCACCCTTCTCAGACCCTCTATCAACAGCTACACTAACTACACCAGCTACATCCACTTTTGACCCGCTTTGGAAAACCCTTTCAAAATTCAAAAACTCTATTCCTGTTCTGAAGCGAGTTCCCCGTGGCGCTAGACCTCTAGTGGTACAACACCTAGCCAGTTGCGTTCGTCTTGCCGCCCGGAAGAACTCGTAAAGTGCTTGGGAACAGCTGCTCACCTTCCCTTACAGAATTCTACATGTACAGAAGAATTTGGCAACCAAAAAGACTTTAACTGCGTAAATAAAAGAAAACTGTAATATTTCGGCTCTTAATTTAGATTCAAAATTACTGACACAAAGATATAACTCCTCAAGAGGTATATCCCATCTGGTAGAATCTAAGTTAGGGGAAGGTGACATAAGCGGAGCAGCCAGGATTCTTTTTAGTAGTGATGTGGTGGCAACATGTACTCCAGACACACTCTGGAGTGCAAACACCCTGCCCCAGTGGATGGTCTTTCTTTTCCCGACCCCCCTGATCTGGATAATCACTCCCTCACCATCACAGGTCGAGGGTTGGTCATAGCCGTCTCCTCATTCCGGAGCGGCTCCGCTGGCGGCCTCGACGGCCTGAGTCCTCAGCACCTTAAGGACCTTATTTGACCTGACCGCTGGTGAGTTGCTCTTGAAGGAGCTTACGGCTTTGATTAACCTCATGCTCTCTGGCAAGGTGAACGAGTCCGTCATAGACATTCTGTACGGGGCCAATCTATGCGCCCTGCGTAAGAGGGATGGCGGCATTCGTCCCATTGCCGTGGGCACTACTTACCGTCGTATGGCAGCCAAGATTTGCTGTAAATTTTATAGTGAGGCTGTTTCGGAAAAATTTCAGCCCCTGCAGCTAGGTTACGGCTCCAAAGGGGGCTGTGAGGCTGCGGTACACGCCTTGTCGACCTACCTAAATTCTGACAAAGGAGAGGTCATCCTGAAGGTTGACATACAGAATGCTTTCAATTCTGTTCATAGGGACACCTTGCTGGCAGAAACTAAAAAAGAAATACCCCAAATCTATAGTTTCCTTTGGCAATGTTACAGACACCCCTCTAAATTACTGTTTCGAGACAACCTTCTGGAATCTGCTGTTGGTTCTTTTCAGTTTCCCTCATCAAACTGCACTATGGACGACTTAATGCCGCGCTTTTCAGCGTGGCCGGCTGCTGTTTTAGCGCCCACACCACAGGCTGCGATTAACGCGCCCACAAACCCAACCTCGGCTGCGACTAATGCGCCATTGCACTCAACCCCGGCTGCAACACACGTGCCAGTACCCACGACAGAGTGTATGCCCCCCATGAACCTCTAGCAACAGAGCATTGTGCGGAGCAGCACCGCTTACCCAGACAGTGACCAAGACGAACACAAACCGACCGACACGGGGAAGAATAACGAACCGGGCAGCTCTACCACTCTCCCGGTCGTTGTTGATGAAGTACGCCCGCTAGTAAGGCGCGGAAAAATCTCAGGCCGGGAGAAGAAGGAAGTAGGCAACCGAAAGCGTACCATCCGCGAAGGCGAAAGCGCGATCGGACGCCGAAGAGATGGTACGCGACCGGTCACAAGTACGCGCAGGGGCAACCCAGCGCGCAAAGTTACCGGACGTGGAGCCACGCGCCCAGCCACAAGTACGCGAAGGGTAAAACCTAGCGCGGAAAGCGGCCGGACGTGAATCAAGCGGGCGGGGGCAGGTACGCGAAGGGGCAACCAAGCGCGAAGCGCCTCCGCGCGCGGCAGAGGAAACTACTTTTCTGGGAGTTTCATTGGACGGCCACTTCTTATGCAACAAATTAAACAAATTCGTTTATGTTCTCTACACACTGCGTAAAACCTCGTCACAGAGTTCGATAGTCAGCATCGAATCACGGCTGCGTTGCTTCGACTCTACAATACGGCCTTATACTATGGGGTAACTCAACAGACGCTGATAAAGCCTCTCCGGTACAAAAAAAAAATGCATTCGAGCCATTTGTAGCATTCCAGCATGTAAATCTTGTAAACCATTGTTTCTAAAATTAAAAGTTCTTACATTACCCAGTATGTATAATAAAGAATGTGCTAAATTTGTCCGATGGCACTTTGACCTGTTTGAAAAGTCTCAAGACCGTTGCCCTCGAAAAGTAAGAGATCCTGATAGAATAAAATAAAATAAAAAATAATAAATAAAGACGTTTATTTTCTCCACCACATAATGAAAAATTGGTATAAGTACTCGTAACAATAATACAAAAAATACACATTGATGTTGTAGAGACTGGAGCCTGTACTAGGAATACATGTGTTACAGGTCTCCAGGCCTCCAAATTACACGGACAAGTAACACAGATAGAAATGTATACTAACAGATGATAATGTTACTGGGGTGAACAATAAAAAATACAAAAATAATAAAAAACAAAGAAAATACAAAGCAAATAATTAATTAATCAGACAATAAAAAAGGGTCTGTGGAAGTGGGTGTGAGTGCGTGAGTGTGTGGGTGTGGGTGTGTGGGTCTGGGTGTGTGGGTGTTGGTGTGTGGGTGCGTAGTGAATGTGTGTGCGGTATTCAAAACTTGTCTATAAGTATATAGTATACCTGTTGAGGACATGTTGAGCTGCTTTTTTTTTTTTGACTTCCAAGAATCTCTCAGTGGCTTCATAATCGTGAGATTGAAGCCAATTGCGGACTTTAGTTTTGCAATTGAATATGGATAAGGAGTAGATGGAAATGGCTTTATTGACTTTATTGTAAAGGTAATCTCCTAGGAAACAAAAGAATCTACGAGTGTAGCAGGTTTTGAAGGACTTTGATTTACAAACTGTGTGTTTGCGTCTTTTGGTAAGGATTGCAACAGGAACAATCCTGTTTCTCAACTTCCATACAAATGGAAGTTGAGAATGCCTACGAATAATTGTACTTAAAATGAATAATTGGCAAACTGTCAGTACTTTACACTGATGGTAAAGTTCTTTCGTTGGAAAGAGAAAGGGACGTTTACGACTGACTTTAAGAACAGCTCTCTGAGCTCTTTCCAACCTTAGCAAGGATGTTTTTGGGGCTCCGCCCCATGCCGTTATGCAATATGATAAGATAGACTGTACTAGTGCATAGTATACGGTGTTGATGGTCCTAGTTTCCGCCACATGACGTAGCTTCTTGAAAACATATATAAATTTTCGCGTTCTCGCTGTAAGTGCGTCTATGTGCGGCTGAAAACTAAGATGATCGTCAATCTGAATACCCAAATATTTGATAACAGCCGTTTTTTTAAGAGAAGGACATGAGCAAGGAATGTCTTGCTGGGAAGAGCAAGTGTGCGATGTTATAGAAAGACTTGTAAGAGATGGGATTGCGTGATTTTTCATGGTAAAGGGAATATACATAGTTTTAGACACGTTAAGAGTGAATTTGTTATTTTTTAACCACTCTGCGACCATGTAAATCCGAGTTGAGCATTTGAAAAGACTTCTTCCCATGAGTCCGCGTGAAAAAGCAGAGCTGTGTCATCCGCAAATGTGATGATCCTGCCACCATGCAATTTGAGGTTACAAAGGTCGTTGATATACGTCAAAAATAATGTGGGACCAAATATACTGCCCTGTGGTACCCCATATGTAATGTCAAGATCATCACTGCACATATCACCAAGCCTCACTCTCTGCATGCGGTTTGTGAGGTAATCAGAAAATAATTTAAGTTGCGTGCCTCTCACTCCATACGCCTCCAGCTTCTCGAGAAGGAGCGGGGCAGAGACTGTGTCAAAAGCTTTTGCTAAGTCCAGAAAGATAACCAGCACCTTTTACTAACCATCAAGATTTGTGGAAACAAAGTTCACTAGTTCTTGGACGGCATCACTAGTTGACTTTCCGGATCGGAAACCAAACTGAGAAGGTGATAACAGTTTGTTTGACTCGAGGTATTTAGTTAATCGTTTATTTATTAACCTTTCTAGAATCTTGGATACCGTTGGCAAAATAGAAATAGGTCTAAAGTTGTTGACACAGCCCCTGTCCCCCCCTTTATGTATAGGGTGAATTTCAGCAAGTTTCAGAGAGTTTGGGAAAGCGCCAGTTGAAAAAGCAAGATTACAAATGTAAGTCAAAGGTGGGAGTATAATCTCTCCATAACGCTTTAGGAAGATAGCAGGGATGTTGTCGCGACCAACCGCACAGTTGTTTTTAAGGCCTTGGATGATTTAATCAACCTCAGCTATAACGGTGGAAAGTAAAACAAAAGAATGTCCGAACGAGTTTTTTGTGTGAATCTCAGGGAACCCATTATGGCTAGGTAGAATTTTTTCAGCAAGATCCTTGCCCATGCTTACAAAAAATGAATTTATATTGTTCAAGTCGTCGCGGGGATTGCTTTTATTTATTAGTTCAGTAGGGACGTCCTTGTATTCTTTTGTGTTTGTGACTGTCTTTACGGCTTCCCACAGCTTTTTGTTGCTGATAGCGGCAGCTTTGCTGATTTCGGATCTCTCATATTCTGTTCTTATGTTTTTTAAAAGATCATTGCAGAAATTCCGATATCTCTTGTACGTTCCTTCTAGCGTTTCGTTATGTTGGTCTTTTTTTTTAAGTTCTTTAAGTTTTTGATGCATATTGTCACGGTTCCTCATACATTTTAACAAACCCTTTGTGATCCAAGGTTTTTTTATAATTTTCTTATTAGAGGTCTTTATCGTAGAAGTATTATTTTGAATTGCTTGATTCAGGGTGGAAATAAAACAATTTGTAGCTGTGTTGACATCACCGTCGCTAAATATTGAAGAAAGGTCGATTAAGCTCATGTCATTGTCCAAGGTACTATAGTTGATTTTTTTAGTTACTTTCGAACAAGGAATACGGTTTCGAGAATTTAGTTCAATTGCTAAAAATATACAATCATAATATAATAATAATAATAATATATTTATTCAAAAAATTACAAGGCATAAAAATTAGTACAGTTTTGCTTAAATGTAAGTTATATTCCTAAGACTTACGTGCCTGAACTAGGTAATCCTGTGTTTCAGGCGGGAAGAGCTTAAATAGACTTATAAAATAAATAGATAATCAAAAGGTTGAAAATAGATCACTAATTATAAGTTGAGTAGTATAACTCTTAGTTTCTAAATTTGATAAATACTTAACGTAGGTGAAATTTGTACATATATTCACTGTAGCACAGTTAGTAAATTCTCTGTATTTCGTAAGACATACTTTGGAGAGCATCCTCGAGAATTCTCTTACAATTTGTGTAGTTCAGGGAATAAATGTTTGCTTTCGAGTTTAGTCTATTATAGAGAAGAGGACCGAGGTATAGGTAAAATTTGGATACAAAAGCATGTTTTGTTGTATTTTGTGGACAAACTATACCTTTACTTCTTTTATTAGTATATGCAGTGCTGTAGGGTAGAGCTGTGTGTTGTTTTAATACAATACCTATTATAAATAGCTGTCTAACTGTTAATACTTTACAAGATTTGTATAGGAGGTTAGTAGGAAAAAGGAAAGGGCGGAAAGTAGACACTTTGAGGATCGCCCTTTGAGCTCTCTCAATGGTTAGTAACATTGTTTTACCCGCTCCACCCCATGAGGTAATACAGTAGGTTAATATTGATTGACACAGCGCAAAGTAAACTTGTCTAATTAGTTTTGGATCAGCAATATAGCGTAACTTTTTAAAAACAAATATCAACTTGCGAATTCTATTATTTAATGCTTGTATATGTTGTTTGAACGAAATCATGGTCAGTTATAGAACTTTCCGCTATGTAACAATAAGCAGGTAGCCTTGTCTTAAGCATAACATGGTCTAGACATGTCAGGCTATGTGTGGGGAGTGTATGTGCTGGTAACATACCATGGAAAGCTAAAAGTTTAAGTACGAAGACGAGTTGGAGTCAGTATTATGAGGTGTAATGTCGACATTAATATCTCCTAGAAGTATGATGTTTGAATAAGCGGAATATTTAATTAAAAGTGTATTAAGTGACTCAATAAATCTGGCTATATTTCTAAAACCAGCCGGTCTGTATATTGCAAGAACAATGGTATTTTTATTAATTTCTAACAGGAGGCAGTTGGCGTCCATAAGTATAGGCTCCTCAGATTTTAAACGTAATTGATGGCTTGTAGTAGACCACCACTCCTTCATTCTGTGTACTAAAGTATTCGTAGTCCTGTAGCTGGGGAATGGAATGAGTGCGGGGAAGTCAACATTCTGTTAGTACGACGAGGTCCCATTTTGTTTGCGATCTTTCCAATAATGTCACAAAACTGGGCCAATTACAACTAATACTTCTTATATTCTGAAAAACAATTTTGAATGAAGTTTGATGAGGATTTTTATGAGAAAAGGAATCAACAGTACCATAGGACGAAGTTGCGACAGCTAGTTCATCGAGGTCATTAGCTATTTCTAATAAGTTATTGAATTTTAATATTAAAATACTTTAATGGTCTTGGTTAAGCTCAGAACAATATGCAGGAATAAATTACACAAGAGATACAGGAAAATGCTATGGACAGTGTGGATGTTTTTAATAGGAGCTCTAAACAAGAGATAGCGAATTATAAAAAGTTCATCATTGTGGTAATTTGACATTACGAAACAATATAATATTATGAAGTAGTGCAGTCGAAATGTCTTGCTGAAGAATAATGTTTTTGAAAATGTATGTGTGTAAAGCAGTGCTATATGCGAATGTGTTTTATTTGTTGTAGAATGTTTAGTCCAGTCATAGGGTGTGACGTGGTATGTTGTGGTTACATAACAATCTGAGGGGTATTTGCTGTTTAATTTAGTTACATAAAAAGGATTAATTACAATGTTACACAGTTTATACAATTTAAAAGTTAATTTTATTTTGGTTAATATGACATTAATTAGGGTTAGGACTACGGCAAAGCAAGGCAAAAGTAACTGGTAGTAAATCACTAAGAAGTGAATTATAAAAAATTAGATTTAGCTAAAACACTAACCTTTTTAAATAATTTTGAATATATTTTGACATACTCTAGGAAAGGATTATCAAACCTATATTTTTTCAAACCATATAACTCGTATAGTCTCGCTCTACTTTTATAAATACCCGGAGTGGCCCATTGGTTAAAGCCAACGGAGGTGCCATTCATGTTAATAGTTTTAGTTTTGAAAGTAGATTGGTACTCTTTTTGCACAACATCAAAAAGGGCTCCATACATTTCATTAGGATTCTCGTGTTCTACTATAGATGGTGTTATTCTATGAGCTATATTATTTTTAAAATTGCAACGACTAGACCACAAGGTGATAAGGCCTACATTCTATTTTATGCGGCTTTTTATGTAATGGCATGGGGAAACTAGCTAATAAACCACAGTGGTCAGACGTTAAGTCACTTAACACTAATTTATTTTTGGCATCACTATCACTAAATATATTATCAAGACAAGTTGACGAAGATGCCGTGATCCTAGTAGGTTCAAAAAACAAGTTAATTAAATTATAAGACGTAAACAGATTAAGAAGTCTAATACTTAATGGAGTAACATCTAAGATATTAATATTAAAATCTCTACATAAAATTATACTTTTATTGCTCGATTTTAAGCTATTGAGTGAATCCTCCATTACCGATTCAAAACTAATAAAATCACCATCGGGGTCGATACACGCAAATTTTAATAGCTGGTTAGAATAACCATCAAACGGCCGCTATAGCCCACGCACAATGGTCCACTTGACGGACTGAGTGCGG
Source organism: Xanthia togata (assembly GCA_963853775.1). Classification (NCBI taxonomy): domain Eukaryota; kingdom Metazoa; phylum Arthropoda; class Insecta; order Lepidoptera; family Noctuidae; genus Xanthia; species Xanthia togata. The sequence goes on along the minus strand of OY970797.1, from coordinate 1,048,920 downwards.
AAACCAAACCCCATAGCATAGAACATAGAAGAGTTTAATTTTGTACATACAAACTTCATAGTTCCCCTTCTTTTAAGAAATACCAGAAAAAAACTTTAAAATCAAAAATAATCCTTTTCGGATTACAATTTTACCATACATTTTTTGTTTCTATTTTTTTTTCAAATTTTTTCTTGATCGATGAGTCTTGTTTCAAAAGCTAAGTTAGACACACATAAACTTATTTATCATGCCTCTTTCACCTGAAGAATTTGCCAGAATCATGACTTTTCTGGAACTAGGCATTATTATGCGTCGTACTGCAAGAATGGTGGGTTTGACGTTACGAACGGCCCAGAAGGTGAATCGAAGGTACGAAGAGACTGGAAACCATTTGAGGAGACCTGGTAATGGCAGACCCAGGTGTACTAATGCCCGAGAAGACCGTTATATTAATAATAAATAATAATAATAATAAAAATTGTTTATTACCACAAGTTTCAAGTACATTGCACTGTATACAGATTAAAGATCTTAAATTTAGCATTAGGTAAGTAAGTACAATAGGTTCAACCCTGTCCCCTAAACTAGGCTAGGCCTGTATCTTAGGGGGCAGTACCCGGCTATAGGGTATGCTTATATGATTCTATTCTATGATGTTATTTGGCAGACGTGCCAGTGGACTTTGTCAAGTGGGTGCATTTTTATTGATCTTGTGGTAAACTTTAAAAATGTGAGAGTGAGATACTGAAAAATGAATAGTATTGCATTAGAGTAAATGTTTGATGGTTGTGTGAGGAAATGGATGGGGTGTTTTGTAGTTAGGGAAGTGAGTGTATGTTCGTAGAGTGTTAGGGATGTGCGAGTGATTAGCGCGTGTGCGAAAAATAGGATTATTATACATAAATAGGTGTTTATTAGGTTATGTAGGTTAAAAGAGATTCCGTTCCATGATAGTCCTGTTTTAGCAGCCATTCAATTACTGTACGTTTTAGTTTAAACCTGGGGAGACCGAGAATATTTAGCTTTTTATGGGCTTTGTTATAAATGTGGGTACTTATTACGTAAAATTGGTGCCTTGCAAACTTCGTTTTATGTTGAATGCTGGGAATAATATGTTTACGTTTTTTGGGGTCAGGGGAAGCCAAACTGCCATGTATCCTAAGAATTGATTGAAGCACAAATAGCTGTCGAACAGTTAAAACCTTACAGTCTGTATAAAGTTGTGCTGTTGGATATCTGCGTGGTTTCTTCGTCATAACTTTAAGGACTGCTCTTTGTGCTCTCTCTCAGCCCTCAGGAGACCTGTCTTATTGGCTCCACCCCACACATTAATACAGTACCCTAGTACCGATTGGCACAGCGCAAAATACATTGTTATAAAAATACATTGTTACAAATATATTGTTTGCACTGTGTTGAGAAATAGCCACCTAAATGCAGTTGAAGTCCAGCAACAGCTTCTTCAGACCCGAAGCGACTTCATTAGTGATAGTGCAGTGAGAAGAAGACTGGCTGAAGCTGTCTACAGGCGACCTGGTAAGCGATACCTTCAAGCCTGCTTCTTAGAAAGAGTCCAGTGCGGTGGAGGCAGTGTACATGTATGGACACTGCCTCCACAGGCATATCTTCAGAAGGTCGCACAGAGTTAGTGGCCATAGAAAATGGCACTCCTACTGGGGAAAAATATGCCCAGGAGATTCTCAATGAGTATGCAGGGCCGTATTTAGTAAATATGGGTGATGAATCGATGCTGATGCATATGATAATGCCCGGCCACACACGGCTCAGTATATTCAGGAGGTTGGTATCAGCGTGATGGCTTGGCCATCAAGAATTCCTGATCTCAACCCAATTGAGCACGCCTGGGATGAGTTAGGTAGGCTATTCAGAAGCCGCAGACCATCACCTACCACCACTAGGGCACTAAAACAGGCCCTGATAGAAGAATGGGAGAATATTCTTGATTTTATATTATTTAATTAATATGTAGCAGGAACCAGTTTGTAACTCCCACGACAAAATTTGCTATTCAACAGCCACTACTTCAGAAACAGTTGCTAGCAGTCATGTTTATTAAGTTTTTTTATTAAACTTGATATTTTTGCATGTTATTTTTTTTAAATGAACTTCTGCTTTTCTTTTGTAATGATGTCTGCATACAACTCGCATTTAATGGAAACGAAAGTAAGTAGTAGATGTTCGCAGCGAGCGCTGTGTGCCGCCACCATCGAGACTGATTCATTTACGTATAGTTTGAAACCAGTCGTTTCAATCAAGCGCAGATTGTTTTTCTATAATTAATAGTTCGAGAAAATATGCCCTTGGATAGTCGGTTTTAGAATGATTCATTTTAATTAAATGAAGGTAGCTGAAGGAAAATAAAATAAACTGCACATTGTGTTTGTCTGATAGTATAACGAGATTTCATAAAGCCACTCTTCATCAGTATTTAGCATTACGTTCTAATTAATAATGAAACCAACGACGTTTTACTCTCAAATATTTCTCTCAAATTCAATACAAAACTGTACGCCAAGTCACCCAGTCCTCATTATAGTTGAAAAACAATATATGATAGGGTTATAAGTTTACAGAGTCTGAGGCGGTAGTCGGAACTCGTGAGCGAATAAACGTAATATGATAACGCGGGCCGCGTATGTAAACTAGTTCCCTCGACTAGTTGAATAACACAAAGCGCGTATATTTATGACGATATCGCAATGATATCGCATCACATTCGCCCGCAAGCGCCGGCAGCGCGTCACACCGACACGTCGCCGGGTATTTACCGTAACGTTGTGAACGACGTACTACAATGGCAAAAACTTTTTAGAAACAAAATCTTTAAAAAAAAAGAATTACCTACACAAGAAGTGCGGTAGGTATGTTACAATCTGGGTGGATTGTAACATAACTATGTTGTGTGAATAAAGTTAGAATTTTAAAACATTCCACATGAAAGGGCAAAACATTACAACGCTACAAAATTCATAATGCAACACAAAACCACTCAAAATTCTCACTAAAAACATCAAAAGAAAACCTTGCAAGTAACACTCCAGAATCTATATTCGCGTCAAGTCGGGCTCACACTCAGCTCGGTGCTCGCGTACGTGCAAGAGGTGTAGGTGCGGGGCCCACGATCCTTCCCTTTATTCAATTCCTCGTTTTGCATAAACAGTTTACTCGGGGCGCGAGGCCCGGGGGGCCGGTGCCCGCAGAGTGACAGCGCGCCTTTTGACGGGCACCGCGACCTGCCACGCGCGCGGGAACTGCGGAATTTATAAATCGCTGACTTTATGTCAGAGCTAGTTTATAATAGTGTGTACTATAAACTGCTGATGTAGGTACTAGGATAGTGGCTCCTCTTTTGCTGTGCGCTAGTCCTTGAGTGCTGGCGAATAAAAATATGATTGCTTTTAGTTTGGATTTTTGAAGACATGACAACTTCTTTGCGAGCCTTTTATAAATAAAAAGTTCAAGTTAAGTTATTCATATTCTTGTTTTTCTAGTTGCAGCGATAATAATTATAATCATAATGCAATAATATTATGTAATTCGTGAACACCACTGATATAATTCCATGCACTATTATAGCGCTCTATACTCGTATTCCCGAGATCCGTTTACATAAGACCACAACGTGTTGGTACTAGGTCTGTTTTTAACAACAACAGTGAGCCTAGTTAGGAACCATCAACAAATAATTTACATAATCTTGAATATCGCCCACTCCGTTCGTTCGCACGCTCCGGTGACGTCACTAGTTTCAATTTGTCGCTGCGCCGCGTGCCTCCAGGCTTCTACTCAAGTAGATTGAGATTAAACAGATTAAAGGATATTTTCTGAGATCTATTAACTGCCTAGTGTCCACGTCCAGTATGCTTATTTAGTACAAATAATTCACTTTATTAATACAGTTGTTTGTACTTACTTACTAAAAATATAAAACAGACTGACACAAGTTAGTATCATTGTTCATCATCAGCTGTAAATGAAAAGCTTCCGTCTTGACAAAAGGGCATCAATTCTTTAAACTCCGGAACAAATGCACAAACAGAGCGTAAACAAAACTCGATGAGGTTTGGCCCTTCATCCCTTCCCGGAGCGATATAAAGTTAAGTAATAAGCGGTACGCGCACGAATGTTTGCGCGCGGGCTGACGCACCGCACGGCTAAACACATTAGTTGAGGTGAAGTTGGCCGCGCACTGCCGCCCGCACTGCCCCTAATGACTGACGCTTTGTGCTCAACTGTGTTACAATTAGCTTTTTTGCAGACGAAATATTACGGAAAACAATTAAACATGTCACAATAAAATGATAAGATAAGATAATCATTTATTTGCTTATACGAGTATAAGCAAATAAATGATTATAATAAATAATTATATAATTATAATATATATATTTTGCCAGTGACCCCCAAACTAGACAGTTAGTCTGTATCTAGGGGCTCGGGGTACGAATTCCAGAGTGGAGACTTGAGAGGTGATTTCAGGTGTTGTATTGTATATCTGCAGTGCTACCTATTCTGTAACCATCTCACCGTGAAAACTTAGGTGAAGTGAGCTCGGAGTGAGCTGTCAGTCCCTAGCAGCAGGTGGAATGACAGCTCACTTCAAGCTCACTTTACCTACGTTTTTCGTGAGGTGGTTACAGAATAGACCGGCTGGTGTTTTTGTGTACGTGTGATGTGTGTGGTATGTGTGTGTGCGTATTTTTTCCCATTGTGTATAGTTTGATTTAGTTTCAGGTCAGGATATCTAGATTAATTGTTCCATCCTTACCAGATCATCATAACCAGAGCTTTGCAACATTTTCTTTATTATTTTTTTACAACTCAATGAGGTAGTATTTTTGATTTCACCGAGTATGCAAAAGTAAGCTGGAGAACGTTTAGCTAGCAATGAGGTGTTGTCAAGTGTTGGGATTCTATAGTTTCTTTTGCTTATGATCGATGCGTAGTCGGGTCTGTTTTTAATAGTTCTATGAGTTTTGATGCAGGCAAAAAGAATGAAAAGCTGGCGGACTCTGAGAACTCTCGTTTCACGATAGAGTAAGTCAGTAGAGAACCAAAGGGCTTCTTAAAAGTTATTTTAACATCGGCAAAAACTGATATCGGGTTATTTGTTACATTTGGTAGATCGTTAATGTAAATTATCAATAGTAGAGGTCCCAGGACGCTCCCTTGTAGAACCCCATACATAACTAATTTGCGTTTGGATCTAAATATCTGCTCTTCTTTAGTTATTTGATTGCATTGACTTATTTCAACATTCTGCTTTCTGTTTCTGAGGTATGATTCAATCAAATGTAGAACGTTTCCCCTGATTCCATAAGCATCTAATTTATCTAGTAATATTTTAACTGATAATTGCTAATTACAAACTTCCACATATAAATTACAAAGTTGTAATACAAGATTAAAGAGAAAGGTATGGAAAATAGGTAGGTATGCCGTGATAAACCACAAACATTCACCCATTGAAATATTCCCTACTCAAAATTGTCCTGATTCTTAACGCACTCGTGCAAAATAAATCAATTTCTAAATACGATGGCAGGTTGTTGAATAATATTGCACAGCGTATACAAAGAGCGTTACGCCTATAATTTGTCGTTGTAAATGGTACTTGTAATAATGGTCGTAATCTTAGGTTATTTTGATTGGTGCGAAGATAAATTTTACGAAGTAAATCGGGACAATCGATTGTTCCATTTGCAATGTTAACAAGAAAACAAATATCATTAATATAACGCCTTAATTCTAATGGTAAGAAGTGATAACGCTTACACCGGTGTGCATAGTCGTCTGAAAACTGCTGCGCCCTGAAATCTAGGAACCTCATAAACTTCCTCTGAACTAACTCAATACGAGATTTATATGTCTCATACTGGGGGTTCCATACTAGGGAAGCATAACTCAAACTCAAAGCATTTATTTCAATTAAACCATTTACTGGCACTTTTGAATTGTCAAAGAGTCAGTCAGTTAGTCAGAAAGTTGAAGCTAGTTGCCCATTTCAAGACATAGATCTCTATGGAGAAGAACGGGCAAGAAACTCTAAGGACACTCTTTTAAATATAGAAATTACAAAATCCTGGGTACATTACTCTTGTTGATTCTACATATATGTGAGAACAATGTAAAAAAAAAAACGATTAAAAATATAAGATTAAAAATAAGCATACTCAAGGGTACTGCGCACGTAAGAACAATAAGGTACCTTTACTGGTTTTAGAGAATGAAAGTCAGAACAAGTTCGTATTATGAATCCCATAGCTTTGGAGGCTTTCTATATGATGGATCCTATATGTTCGTCAAAAATCAGTTTACTGTCGTGTATCACGCCAAGATCTCTAACACTATGCAGTTTATTTACGTAGTGACCATCTAATTTATACGCGGAATCTATTAAAAACGTATTTGCCGTGTAAACGGTACATGAAAACATTTAGACACATTAAACTGCAGGTTATCCCTGCAATATACCACAAACCTGTCCAGATCGGACTGGAGTTGCTCCGCATCAGATAATGTACGCACCGTTTTAAGGATCTTCATATCGTCTGCGTATAAAAGAAGGTGTGTGTCTCTAAAACAGGTTTTAATGTCTGAAATAAATATAATAAATAATAATAGAGAGCCTCCTGAAGGGATAGAATTCCATCGAGACGTATATCCCCGTAACACGACAGCCTGTGATCGGTTTTCTATATTATGACGAAAACTATCGCAACAAATTACCGTGTATTCCAACAGACAATAACTTCTGTTGAAGCACACGATGATCTATCCTGTCAAAACATTGCTGTAGACTTATATATTCTTTCTGTTATGATCGCGTTGGACAATACTAAGTTGGTGGTACTAGACCGTTTTCTGAGAAATCCATGCTGCTCAAGTGATTTTTCATAGCCGAGTAAATTTCTGTATACACTAGTCTCTCTAAAACTTAAAAAAATACATAATTTAGATAGAGGCCGATAGTTTTGTACGTCAGATTTATCTCTTTTTTTTAAGATAGGTGTGACAAAGGCAGACTTCCAAATATTAGGTACGACACCGCATTTCAGCGACCAATCAAACAAAAAAAGGATAGGTGCCACCAGGCTCTTTGCACAGTTTATTATGAAAATAGGAGGGTGCATGTCTGGTCCACCCGATTTTGACGGGTCTAAATTTTTAAGGAGTTTTAATACTCGATCCGGACAGACTGTGACCGAGCTAAGAAATACTGATGTAGTAGAATGGGCATCATAATTCAAATCACTTGAAGGAGTGTCCTGAAAAGTTGACTGAAAGTAACAGGCAAAAAGTTCAGTGACACAGAGATAAAGTTCAGTGTTCAGTGATAAAGCGGAAATATTTTGTTTGTTTGTTTGTACCAATGAAGCTCCGAAAATACTGGACCAAATTTAACTATTTTTTCACCAAAAGAAAGCTAGGAGGGAAGCAGGAAGTAAAACAGCAGGAAGTAACATAGGATATAATTTATTTTAAATAAAATAGATATTCTTAAGAAAATTTCAGTAAAGTAACCCAATGTAGCAAAATTTTGCCTATAAAATTCATTATTTGGCGTGCGCCGAGAAAATTGTTGATGATACATAAAAATTATGTACTACATGATCAAAATACTCATTATTACCTACAAAAAAAACCGCAATGTAATTTATCTAACTATCATAGTTAAGTCAAAATAGCAGCGTTTTGGTAAAAACACTGTTATCGTGACTTAAAAAACTTATGGTGTTCTACCATAATTTTTAATTCATTCGAATCGGACATTAAATTTCGAAGTTATCAGGATTATACGAATAATAATGCAATACGCAAACTTTTCAACGCTGCCGCGACCTTCCTTACTCTATAGTAGGTACGTTAAGTTAGGTTAATTGCTACAAGGTTTGGGTACGTGTCTGATGCCGCAAATATAGTTTATAGAAATTTTGAAAATTTTTCTGGATGTATGTTCCGGATTGGCGCATAAACAACCGAACGGATTTGGATGAAAAGACCATGCGTCATTTTGGTTGTTTGCGCTCGATTTCAACATAACTGCCATAGTATAAATTAAATAATACCCCAAAGCTCAATCACCAATAAGCCCAAGCTTTCACATGGCATAGTTTATAACCTGAATTATCACACATAGGGTACTTTTAATCCTAGTAGTACGTTGCCTTGGGACATGTTCCGACATCCACGCGAGCGAGACCGCGGGCAAAAGCTAGTGCTTTTTCCCGCGGTTTCGCTCGCGTGGATGTGAACATGTGGATTTATCTCAATGAAAGAAATAAGACGGTCAAAGTCAAAGTCAAATAATTTATTTCATTTAGGCACAAAAAAGGCACTTATGAACGTCAACATTTACAAAAAAAAGATATTATAATAATTGATTCTAGTCGCCCATTCCAAAAAGTCGTTTTCGTATGGAGAAGAATGGGCAAGAAACTCCACCGTTACTCTTTTAAAATATTTTCACAATATTCTGTATACATTAATTATATAATTATATGTGAAGACGATGCACCTAGAATAAGATTACTATACTACGATAGGTAAAAAGAATGAAAAATGAAGGAATGACATAAATTTAATTATGTGATAGATGCATGGTGCTCACATATTTACAAACATTGTAAAATTATACGATATTCTTAACATTTTAACAAGTACTACTAATAATAAGTCAGTGTGTGAGTTCAAGTAATCACAGAATATAAAATTAATGTTTAAAAAAATAATATTATACAATTAAATTGGCAACCAGTTTGATTTTGTCTAGATTCTAAATTGACCTATGGAGCAGGACCAGCATGTTTCCAAGCATTTTTATCTTGGATATAATCCTCTAATTTGTAATATGCTTGTTTACTAAGTGTACTTTTTATATGAGTTTTAAATTTTCTTTCATTTAATTCTAATATATCACAAGGTATTCTGTTGTAACATTTAACACAGTACCCCATAAAAGATGTATTTACTTTAGATAGTCTGAAAAATTGTTGATCTATTTTATCTTTATTTCTAGTATTAAAATTATGTCTTTCACTTATTTTATTAAAAAGATGTAGATTTTTTCTCACATACATAATATTTTCATAAATGAATTGGCAAGGTACCGTCATAATATTAATCTTTTTAAATAGTTCCCTGAGAGATTCGCGACGACTTAGATTATAAATGGCTCTGACAGCTCTCTTTTGTAAAATAAAAATGGATTCAATGTCAGCAGCCCGACCCCATAGTAAAATGCCATACGACATAATACTGTGGAAGTAACTAAAATAGACCAAACGCGTGGTTTCTACATCTGTTAACTGTCTTATCAAACACCTTACTGAGAACTGGCAGAATTGACACAGGCCTATAATTGTTGGGTTCCTTACTATCACCGGATTTGAACAAAGGAACTACTTTACTATGTTTCATGAGATCCGGAAAGACGCCTTGGTCTACACTAGTGTTAAATATGAAAGCTAAATAAGGCGCAATGGTTTCGATGACAGATCTACAGACTTTTACAGACATTCCCCACAGATCTTCTGTTGATTTAATTTTAAGATCTTTAAAAGCTTTTATAACAGCCTGGGGGTTTATATGCTGAAACCTAAACTCCAAAGGGCATGCCTTTACATTATTTCTAAGTAAGGCAGCAGAAAGCGCGGGTGAGGAATTTAAAGCTTCAGTGGTTTTGTGGGGAATATTAACAAAAAAGTTTTCAAATTCCTGAGCTATTTCTACATCTGAGTTGATGGGACCATGAGCAGTCTCTAAATTAAATTCAGTATTACGCTGTTTTTTCCTACCGGTTTCATTATTTATTATTTGCCAGGTAGTTTTTATTTTATCATCAGCTGATTTTATTTTATTGCTAATGTGAAGAGCTTTAGCTATTTTGCACACACTTTTAAAAGTTTTAGAATATTTTGCAACATACTGATGAAAGCTTGTATTATTCATGTGTTGCTTTAGGCCATAAAGTTCAAAAAGTTTTTCCTTACTTTTGCGAATACCTGGAGTCGCCCAATCACTAAATAAGAACTTTGTGTAAATTGTTTTGGTCTTTAGTGGAAAACGGGAGTTAACTATCGTCTCTAATATTTTAGAGACAGAGCTTTAGTAGTGCTATAGGTCTATAGTTATCTGGTGCATGTTTGGGACCGCTTTTGTGAATAAGGGAAACCGCAGCTATTTTCCAACATTCTGGGAAGACTCGTACCAGTCTCAAGGCTCAGGTTAAAGATGTGAATCATTGGTAAAATAGTAATGGATTTTAAAGCTGTTTTGATTAGGATAACTGAAATTGTTTGTCAGGGCCACTTTCAACTTTAAGGTCAGATATAATTTTAATAATTTCGTACGTATCCGTCGGTTCAAGGACGAGAGAATGTGGGTTTGAGACGTCGGAGGTGTATGTATTTATTAAAGATTCATGGGAAAGATTAAGTTTTTTTTATCTTGTCTGCCAGATGGGTTGCCACTAAGGAAAGTGTGAGTTACAGGAGTGTCGACTCACGCCGCTTAAATCACTATTTTTACTGCTAATTAATGGCTATTATTGTCTGTGGGCTGTTCGAACCTATGCAGCTATGGTCTGACGGATAGTCTCGCCAATTAGACCAAAAATAATAAAAAAATGTCAGGTAACACCGAAATATTCTGAAAAATGTTGAAAGTGACGTGGCGTGCGCGTCAATGTTAAACGTCTAACACGTTCGGTCTAACATAAAAAAACTTTTTTTGGGTGAAATAGTGGTGGATAAACTGTACTTCAGGACCGCATTTTAACTTCAGGATGCATTAACTGTTCAGGTAAGAAATATTTTTATTTTGAAGCGATTAATCAAAGTCTCTGAAGTCATCGAGCATTGTACTGAGGTCCACCATAGTCTCAGCTATGAGACTAGACTACCCCACTCTCTATTAGAGAATGGGATAAGGTTGCAGGAAGAAAATACTTATTTGTAGTGCAACAGAAAAATATATAATTTTTAGAACAATGTTACTTCGGTTGCTAGGACACATCAAAAGCAGTAGACAAGATGTAGTTTATATTAAACTTATAGGTTTGCAACCTCTAACATCGCCCTTTAAACTTATCTTGTAGACATACATCCGTAGCTAGACCTAACTCGTTTACAAAATACTTATGTTTCTCTACCGACAAAGGTTTAGTTAAGACATCCGCCGTCATTTTGGACGTTGGCATGTAATTTATTTTTACTGCACCATTGCTAACCGCCTCCCGGACGAAATGATGACGTATGTCGTCTATATGTTTTGACCTACCATGAAACATACTACTTTCAGTAAATTTCAAGGCCGACTGATTATCATTGAAAATAGTTATTTCAATGTTACTACCTATACATTCGTGCAAGAAAGATTTTATAAACAGTGCTTCTTTACAAGCATCGGAGAGCGACATGTACTCCGCCTCAGTACTCGATAACGCAACGGTACGCTGTTTCCTACTTTCCCAACAAGTAATAGAATTCCCAATTTTGAAAACATATCCCGTATAAGAACGTCTATCAATTTCATTAGAAGCCCAGTCTGCATCAGCAAAACCTGTCACAGATAAGCCAGTTTTCTTATAGGTAATGCAGTAATCTATTGTACCTTTAAGATAACGCAAAACACGTTTAGCTGCTTTCCAGTGGACATCGGAATAACAGTTATTGAATTGGCTTAATACGCTTACAGCGTGACATATATCAGGGCGCGAACAGACCGCTACATACATAAGACAACCGATCAATTCCCGATACTCCAAACTGTCATCTTCTTTTTCAGCTTTGTTCAATTTTTGACACTGCATTGGAGTTTCAACAGATTTGCAGTCTTGCATTTTGTATTTCTCTAATATCTTTTTAATATAGGCACTTTGATCTAGAGTGATCTTGCCATTCTCTTTCCTGATTCTTAATCCTAGAACTCTTTCTACAGGACCAAGATCTTTCATCGCGAATTCTTTCATCAGCAATGATTTAGTTTTAGTTTTTTCCGCATTACAATTGCTAAAAATTACTAAATCATCAACATACAATGCGATAATCACAAACTTGTCGCCATTTCGCTTTATATATACACATGGTTCAGAGAGCAATCTCTTAAACTTGAGTTTGTTGACAAGAACATGATTGATCTTTTCATTCCACGATTTAGGCGCTTGTTTTAGACCATAAACAGCTTTGCGTAGTCGATACACTTTATTATTGCCTCTACCTTTTTCAAAACCTTCTGGTATTTCTATGAAAATGATTTCTTTTAAATCACCGTTTAGAAAGGCTGTTTTTACGTCCATGTGGTCAATCTCCATGTCATACTCCATAGCCAAAGCTAATAACATTCTTATGGTTTCGTATCTCACTACAGGTGAAAAAGTTTCAAAATAATCCACTCCATACTTTTGTGTAAATCCTTTTGCCACTAGACGTGCTTTGTATTGTAATAGTTCACCATTAAGCCCTCTTTTCTTCTTAAATATCCATTTGGTCTTTATTGGCTTTGCACCTTTCGGCAAATCGGTTAAGGTAAAGCACTTATTGTCCAAAAAAGACTGATACTCGTCTTTCATAGCAGCTCGCCACTGCTTGGCTTCAGGACTATTCAACGCTTCTTCAACTGTTCTTGGATCATCACTGCTACACGCTTCCCCCGTCAAAAAACCACACAGGAAGGAGTTCTCATCAGCTTCCACGTATACGCTGCTCTCGAGTCATCTGTCTCAAATGAAACATCTGGAACATAAGTAGTATCTGAGTGATCATCTGTGACCAAGCTACTAGTCGAAGCCTCGCTATCATTAGCATCATCAGTAGTCACAGAAGTTTGTTCTGACTCTGTTCTATTCTCGGTTACACAAGGAGTCTTAAGTTCTATTACCACATCTGATTCTACTTTAGTGAAGTTCAGATGCTTGAGGAATTGATTCTCAATGAACTTAACATTTCTCGCTATTGTTAGCTTATAGTTCTCAACATCCAAGAGCCTGTATCCTTTTGTGTTCTCACAATATCCCGCGAATATGTAAGGTTTAGATTTGCGATCCAGTTTATTACGATTATTTTGTACAGCATATGCTAAACAACCAAACACACGTAAGTTATCTAAATTTACCTTGTGTCCAGTGTAAATTTCTTCTGGAGTTGCACCTCTAACTGCCTTTGTAGGTGAGCGATTTTTAATGTACACCGCAGTGTTCGCAGCCTCAGCCCAAAAACGTTGATCCAAACCTGCTTCCAGAAGCATACAGCGCACCGCCTCCATAATCGTTCGGTTCGCGCGTTCGGCAACTGCATTTTGCTGTGGACAGTGAGGAACAGTAGTATGATGCCGGATTCCACACTTACTCAAATACTGCTTAAATCTCGTATTGATGTACTCGCCACCATTATCGCTTCTCAGGATTTTAATCTTTTTATTAGTCTCGTTCTCTACAAGAGCTTTAAAAATCAAAAAATACTCAAAAACTTTGTCTTTCGATTCTATTGAATAACAAAATGTCTTCCTAGAAAAATCGTCAATAAATATTAGCAAATATCTCGCACCGCTTATAGATTTCACTGGCATAGGGCCGCACACGTCCGTGTGAACCAGTCCTAACACCTCACTTGCACGTGAAAAAGGTTTCTTAGGGAAAGGTAAATTAGTAACCTTACCTTCAATACAAGCGATACATTGCTCGTATGTAGATACATCATAGTCGATACCAGCCGCCATACCACTCTTGAGTAGGTTCATGCTGCGACTATTCAGATGTCCAAGCCGACGATGCCATAAACCCTGAGATTGAACATCTGCCAGGGTACTCAAGGAGACGCTTACTGGCATACTGTGTTCGCGCGAAACGGAATTTATAGACGCATCCCCGGTTTCTAATTTATAAAGACCGCATGCATCCCGTTTTGCTACAGCTACTACCTTTCCGTTTTGGTAAATTTTACAAAAAATCGATATAAATTTTACTTCAAAACATTTTTGTGTCAAAATACTGACAGATAACAGATTACATGACAAGTTCGGTATAAAAACTACATTACTGACAGTTATCCATTGGTTTTGTAAAAAGAGTTTCACATTACCACGACCCGACGTAAAAAGTTTTTCACCGTTCGCAACGCTTATTTCTTTTGGCGTATCACACACAAAATCATGCAAAATGTTTCTATTATTGGTCATGTGGCAAGTTGCACCACTGTCAACGTACCACACATCTCGATCCAGCTTTACCGTCAGAGCCGACAACATAGTCGTCCTGCCAGGAGTTTTCTGAACCTTCTCCTCCTCTTGACAACTGGCACTAGATGGCTTATCCTTATGCGGAGCTTTCTGTCTGCAATCTCTAGCGTAATGGCCTAATTTTTTGCATCGAAAGCACTTGGGACGCTTCGAGATCGAAATCGAAGTCGTTAGGGCATTCTGTTCCGTACCTTCTGCATCACCTCGTCTCTGTGCCTGCTGGAGTAGTTTAGTTTTCACCAGTTCACTTGAGAGAGAAAGGCTACTATGCTCTAACGTCATAATGAGTGGGTCAAACTGCTTGGGGAGCCCACTGAGCATTATTATAGCAACGAACTCGTCTTCCAGAGAAGCATTTATGTCTTGCAGTTGTTGGGTTGTATCTAGAATTTTTGTAATATACGCCTCCATACTGTCAAACTGCTCTAATTTTAAGGTAAATAGCATTCTGAGGAGACCTAATCTTCTACACAGACCTTTGTCCTCGAACGAATTCTGTATATTCTTCCAGGCCTGAAACGCAGTATTGCAATTCCTGACAACGGAGTAAACAGATGGCTGAACACTGAGGCAGATTCGTGCTAGCGCTTTTTCCTGTTTCTTCTTGTCTTCGCATTCTGGTTTATTTTTCTTATCAACCTCGTTGACACATTCAAACAAGTCTTCATGAATAAGCAACATCTTCATTTGAAATTTCCAGTTGGTGTAATTATTTACTCCGGAGAGTTTTTCAATTGCGATGGATTGGTTACTCATTTTCGCGATTTCTTACTTGATAATGTAATTAATTATAATTATCATACGCGTTCTGTTTCCTCACGCTCTGCTACCATATTAGAGAATGGGATAAGGTTGCAGGAAGAAAATACTTATTTGTAGTGCAACAGAAAAATATATAATTTTTAGAACAATGTTACTTCGGTTGCTAGGACACATCAAAAGCAGTAGACAAGATGTAGTTTATATTAAACTTATAGGTTTGCAACCTCTAACAACAACTAGGTCGTCGGCAAACTGAAGGTATATATATATGCTGATTTGCTCGCCATTGATGTTGATGCCTAGCCCTTTCCAGTCGAGAACCTTGAAGACATCCTTAAATGTAGCGGTGAGCAGTTTCGGAGAAATAACATCTGCCTGTCTCACACCTCGCTGCAGAAGGATAGGTTTCGAGGTCTGGTCTTGGAGAGTGGCGTTTTTGTGCAGACACTTCAGCACCTCGGCGTCCGGTCCCAACAGTATATTTTTCTGAACACTAACACTAAAAAGGAAGGGTACCGTCCTTGGCTACACGTGACAAAAGTGGGGGGCCTGTCACAGGCTCGCTGCAGAGACACGTGGCGGCAGCCTGCAGAGGATGGCGGTAGGCCCTCAGCCCGTACAAGGAACCCCTAGGTCGAGGCACACAGGATTTCAAGGATCAGGGAATAGTATTCACCAGTTTTGCAAGCGGAGGCGAAATGACAGAGAGTCTCCGGCAAATTAGTGTTATACCACGATTCTAGTGATGTGATTAGGAACTTCTAATTGTGAATTTTAGCATTACTTGACTATTGTTAGCTGTGAATCCTCACAACACTACAGGAGCGATACCATAAGAAGGCCGCTGGAAGCATGCAGGAATGCAGGAAGCACAGAACCGGTCGAATAATAATAACCAGCTGTGGCGATGCTTGAGGGAGGCCTATGTCCAGTAGTGGACGTCTTTCGGCTGAAATGATGATCTTCTTATTTTCGTGTGGTTAGTGACTAATCTGGTTTAAGCCGCCCATGGGCGGCTGACTTGGCTTCGCATGCCATCAAAAAATATCTCTCAGGCATGCCGTAGAGGAGAGGCGAAGTTCGCGCTCTCACGCCCCTAGCCGCCGCAGGAGGAGACGCCCTGGGCGTCGAGAATCGATTGCCGATTCCCGGCCACCGTAGGCGCGGGCTTGCGGACGGTGAGCAATGGGTAGCTCGCCGTCCGGTAAAGACCAGGCCCGGGTCGACGGCGCGTTGTGTTCCATGCGCGCCTCAAAGAGATGTCAGCAAGTGAAGGGGTCCGATGAGACCAATGGCTGCCAGGGTTGCGGGAAAGTCCGAAAGGGATACCGTGGCCCCCTGGCATTGCACAGGCAACAGAAGGAACACGGGTGGGTTTTAGTCAGTAAGAGTCTGACACGCCCTCCCGTTCCACCCAAAACAGGAGAAGTCATTTGATGATTTCCCACCCAAAAAAAAAAAAAAAAAAAAAGGCATGTTGTTCCTCACGATGTTTTCCTTCACCTTTTTTTAAGCAAGTGATAATTATACAATACGCACATGAATTTGAAAACTCTGAGGTTTGTGCTTTGGGTTCGAACTCGAGATATTTGACTTGGCAGTCTGACTGTCATACCACTAAGCTATCACTGCTTAGCTGTTTGCAGCTTTGCAAATGATGATTTAATTTGTATTTGTTCAAATTATAACTTGTCCAACTTTTATTTCAGGTTTTCGATTAGATTTACCCACGGATATCGATGGATATGCCTTGGAGGCGTGGCACGTGATGCCTCGACATTGCTAAATTGGGCTTATGTTCGAACGGCAGCTGTACGCTTCATCGCAACTGCGTACAGTGTACTATTGATGCGTAAAAAACCAAAAAACCGAGCTGTGCAGTAATAATTTGTAAAAATAGGTCTAGTACCATCAACCTGAAGACAAATGGCGTGTCCTACCACCGGTAAGTAAACATTTAAGTCACTGTTTAATATTTTAAATCAATTTTTAAATCATTTACTAACTTGCGTCCGGAGCGATACTAATTAGCCCAAACTAGCCCGAATCTTTCCGAACGGAACGAACGTTTTGGATTTAGAGAGGTACAATCGAGTGCGTGTGGCTGATTTTATCGACATGCGTATTATTGCAGTCGAATCTTTTTTTACAGAATTCAATGGATATTCTCGTATTATATGTATAGTATAAGAGTTAAATTTGTTATTAATTTAATTTTGTTTGAAGCAAATAAAGACATTGTCATTTCAATACAGTTACTCGTGCATAGCATAATATTTAACAGAGAGGGTTCCCTTTACCCGGTAAAACAATATTTTTAAAAAAACTCATTTTATTTTAGTAAAAATAACCCATATTTTCGGATAGGTATATAAAAACAAAATAAATTAAATAAAGAAAATTAAACAAAGTTATAATAATACAAGAATGTGCTAAAATAAATATCGATAAAAATTATCGACCATCGCTTTCGACTCCCTAATAACATGCGTGTGCATTGAATGTTCGCAAATAGCAAGTGTTGACAAGTGAATGCCCCGCCCATTCTATGTATGTGTGCTATTAGAAATTGATTTAGTGTAGCTGCTTTCTTCTTAATGTGCGAGTTCAAATTTTAAGTGTGCGTCGTAAGTACACTATTTGTTGATGTTGTAATTATTTTGGTGGGAGATAAGCGGTCGCACTAGGATTCCTTACTATTCCGCAATGAAGGCATATCTCTGGACATCTATGGATTTACCTAATATTGTTGTATAACATCTGTATCATTTCCATAAGACAAGATTAGATTGGTTTTTTGGATTAGTTTACACTAATGTAGTTACTGCTGTTATGTAATTTAATGTTTGAAGATGATTTCATGCAAATGCTGGCCGCGGCTCCGGCATTGGCAAAGTTGGAGGAAGATCCACTTTTTTATCGAAAAATTGTGTTCAGCGACGAAGCTCATTTCTGGTTGAATGGATATGTCAATAAGCATAATTGCCGCATCTGGAGTGAAGACCAGCCAGAAGCATTGCAAGAGCTACCACTGCACCCCGAAAAATGTACTGTTTGGTGTGGATTGTGGGCCGGTGGCATCATCGGGCCGTACTTTTTCAAAGACGACAATGGCCGAAACGTTACTGTGAATGGCGAGCGCTACCGTGTGATGATTGGCGATTTTTTTTTGCCCAAAATGGAAGAATTGGACATGCCTGACATGTGGTTTCAACAAGACGGTGCCACATGCCACACGGTACGCGAAACAATGGCCCAATTGAGAGCCGCCTTCGGTGAACAGTTTATCTCACGTTTTGGGCCCGTCAATTGGCCGCCTAGATCGTGTGATCTAACGCCTTTGGACTATTTCTTGTGGGGCCATGTTAAGGCTCATGTCTACAGGGATAAACCAGCAACGATTGACGCACTGGGAGCCAATATTGAAGCATTTATTCGTGATATACCGGCTGATATGTTGGTGAGAGTGTGCCGAAATTGGGCCATGCGAATGGGCCATCTAAACCGGAGCCGCGGCCAGCATTTGCATGAAATCATCTTCAAACATTAAATTATATTGATCGTTCTATCGATTCCAATAAAGATTTCATCAAATTTTTCCAATTTTTTGTGTTTTTTTTTTAAATCAAATCCTACCTCTTAAAAAATCACCCGTTATTTACCTGTCGCAAATAAATATATTAATATAATACCTTGATCCTAACCGTAACCAAGTTTAATGAGTAAGATTAGATTTTTTGGTTTTTCTCGGTTCACTAACTCTGTTAAAACATTTTATTGGAATATGAAAGTTAGAAAAGTAAAACTTCAAATCAATTTATTGAACAATTTAAGTAATGGATGTTATAAATACAATATGCTTTTACAGCACCGATAATAAACTTAAAAGCTGTGGAAGTTTTAGTATCGTTGTTCAACTGTAGTCCCATTATCATTAGTTTAAAACAATAGAATTTAAATAAACGTATGCGCACACTGTAGATCAAGCTCGCGGGTGATGGATGTGATGCTCGTTTTTCGGTGTGCGCTCGAATGTGCCGCGATTGTGACGCGGCGCGCTAGTGATGCTAGTGCTACGCATTGCGTTCTGCTAATTTATGACGATGCACCTCAGTGGACAGACGGGTTTACTATGCTGTTTGATAAAACTATTTTTGAATGATACAGGAAAGCTTCCGCTTTTGCCTATTGGTTTTCCCTTTCCTTTTTTTACCGTTTGCCTTCGTCCTAAAATCCTGAAACTCTCGTAGCCGAAAGGCCGTTTTTTTCAAGTGTTTCTACGGTACCTAAGCCGAATCCTACAATAATTCCAAGAAATAACAGCAATAAATCTATAATTAACAACAGTCTGAACCCATTATGTTATATCGGCTTCTTTCTGTTGGTATAGCTCCACGCGTTAGTACCTATAGACCGCTGTATGATGAACGACGTCGTAACCACACACAGTACTGAGTTGTGAATGTTGTGATCCATGTGTGACCGCGAGTTACGAACACTTCACGCGCGTGGTTTATACGTCTGCTGTTCCTTCATATTACAGGTAACCACTTCGTTGGGAAATTTTAAGGGTGTTTGTGAAAGATGGGAAGGTTTGATTGAAAAGTTAAAACCGATACTTGTTGTGTTTAATATAAATACAATGTCTGTAAATGAAAAAGCTTCAAACAGCTTACAGAGGAAATATATAAATAAAAAACATTTATTTCAGGCTATAATGGCACACAGGCCACCCTCACAAACTAACATATTATACAGTAAAAAGAAAGCTGAGCGACAGTGCAGGGGATGTGTCTGCGCACGGATACGGTCGCATCCTAAAGTACTAGGCTATTGGTTTTATAATATAAGTGTAATTGTTATATTGTAGAATCATAATAGGTACTTTATTAGCTACTTAGTACTATGGAATAGGCTAAAATCGATAAATAGCTCAATGCGCAGGTAAACGGCCAGCGTTCTTTTTACGTGACGGGACTAGTACAACGTACTCCTTTTGATGTCTCATAAGTTCATTTACTCTATGCTATAAGTAAAATAATACAAAAAAATCCTAGAACAAGTGTTCAAAATAACAATAGACTCTCGATGTGTGTATCTAAGTTTCATTAAACGTACGAGTAACTCATTTTCATTCAAACCAATCAATCAATCAATCATTTTCATTCATATAAGCTAAGAAAATACGGCGTTGTCAAATTCATTTTATAGACAAAAAAAATATTTATTTATATTTTTAACATAATTAAATAATTGTGAATTTGTCGAATTATTTTGTATGAAAAAGGAAAAATAAAAAAGGTATTGGAAAAATTTATTGAAAAATTATTCATAATTATGCCACTTGATTCTTTGATATGGTCTCATTAATACCCTAGAGTTATGGAATACCAAAAGGAACACCTTGTTTAAGTACTAGCGGACCAGACGGATGAGAAGAAATTCAAATCTTGTTTATAACGCACACTACGTAGGCAGGCATATTATAAGTTGGGGGATTACATTACTGATAAAAATGCTTGGCTCATTGCTGGTCCTGCTCCACCACCACAACTAATTGATTATCATTTTGAAAATACTGTTGGAGCTGCTGAAGATTGTAAGATCATCTTTGTATTGTATAAACTCAATCTCCTTTGTATTATATAATTGCATAGCACAGGTGTGAGTACTATGTACTAAAGAGCTACCATTTACCGGATAATATGTATTTCATTGCGTTGAATGTGCCCTGGCGGCTGTGAGTATGTCAGGCTCACTCAGATGTCTCACTAGTGGTGGCGCGTGTCATGTGTTGGATCACTTAACTCCCTTCAAAATGGTTGAGCTGAATGGTGCTGATCCATGCGTCATTTCCGTGAACGGGCGCCGTCAGTTGGGACTGGTCATGTCTTAGCTGCCATATGGCTTATTTTCATTTATTTTAAGTTTTTGAATGGCTCTTTTATTTCTTCTTTTTATTACGGACGCTTTTATGAACGTATACGTCGAATTCTTGACAGTTCAAAAGTGCCTAGGTTTAATTGAAATAAATGCTTTGAGTTTGAGTCATGTCCTGGCAAAAATAAAATCCTAGAACTCGATCGCAGTGCCACCTACCGGGTGCATTTTTTTTTTTTACTTTTCCCCTCACATGATACTACTTGTAGGTCATACAAATATTTGTTCCGTGCGGGAATTGAACCCGCGACACGCAGCGCAGCAGTCAATCGCTTAAGCATTGCGCAAACCGTGTCGTCAAAAAAAATATGAATCTAAACCATCCAGAGACTCGTATACATACAAAAAAATCATCAATATCGGCCCAGCCCATTAAGAGGAGTTCAGTGACATACACACGTACAGAAGAAATTATATACATAAAGATAAACAAACTTAAAATCCTAGTATTTTATCATGAAACACAGTATTCAAAAAAAAGGTTTTTTAAACACAGCAATACCCCAGGTATGATCATTGAATGTATTGCTTGCATGCTTAATTTGATAAAAAAATAATACGGAAAGTAAAGACTAAAATATAATATAATAATAATAATCATCTATTTATTTTCAGCTAAATAACACCCATAGCCAAACATACATTAACAAATTAATAAGATTAATTAAATACAATAATATCAGACATTAAATAAAATAAACTCAAATGAAAATAAATTAATATATTTATGTATGACAGCTGTCAACCTTGCGCCCTATATAATTATTATAAGTTCTTGAAAAGTAAAACCGTCTCACCCTTTGAAATTCCAGCAACCACATTACATAATTGCGAAACTTTAGCGAAAACGCCCATACGTATAACCCCGGTAGCATGCCTCCGCCGCGAAACCATAGCAGTGAAACCGCAGTAGTTAAATTCAATAGACTCGCGTCATGTTCCGCTCCTCGAATCGGATGCGAGTAGCGGAAAATGACGCTAGTCTATTGATTTTTTTTGTTAGCTACGAATTTTCGAAACTCATAACACAGACGGCTGCTACGGCGTAGCACAGACGTTAACTACGGCGTAGCATGTTTCCTCTACGGCGTACCATGTGTCAGCTGCGGCGTAGCAGCTGTATAAAAGCAATGGTGTAGCGTCATCGTCAGCTATGGCGAGTAGATATATGAAATCAGAACCCAAAGGCACTATCATAACTTAACAAGACTAACTGTAAAATCTAAAGGAAAACCTACTGAAAAATACATTATTAATACACACTGAATAATTAATTCTGTAAGCTTGTGTTCAATCAACGTCTTCTATCGGAAGAGTGTGTAATCTGTGTGTATTAGCGCACTTTGCGCAGATCTGTGCAAACATGGCGTGAGTTGTTGACGACCTCTGTTTGTTTATGGATTACGTGCTGATCGGATCAGCGGCTTCTTACAACATGTGACTTATTAGCCGAGCATGGAGTGCTACTAGTTGAAACTTGCATTCTTGGATGAATTTAATCACAGATGATAGCATATTTTTTGTTCCGGGTGGAGCTCAACGGCACATACGCTGGTCATCAGCACACAAGAAGTGTTCGGAACTCTTCGGTCGCACAGGTATACATACTGTGCTTTGCTACGACTTTAGCACGTCTCGAAGCAAACAAAGTAAGTTCCCTTGTTCAACATGGTGCCCTTTGTATTAAAACTAAGGAGGATGTGAAATATAAGTTATTATAAAATGTGTAGCAATAATGGCCTGAGTAAAGTTCTCGCAAATTGTTAAGTACTTACATTTCCTTTAATAACCGCAGTCCACCGGCCAATTTGAAAATAATGTACAGTGGACGAACCTTCCGCAAACTCACCTTTATGGCGATAGTCGTATAGCACGGCTCACAGCTCGATCGCCCGATGCATATCTTGTGTTAGGAGGTGAATGAAAAACTACATTTAGAGGCATTGATATTCACATAACTATCAACTTTTGAGTGTCAGAATGGTTACCTACTAGTTAATTATTTAACTATGTAGGTATTTTAATATCTATGAATATGGTGTGTAGGCAAGGATTATAAGAAAAGCACATGGAGACAAGACTAGGCATTTATTTCTCTGATACTTGTCAATAAATAGGTATCGTTAATGAGAAAGCTAGTTATCCGTTCCAAATCTAGGTCTTCGTGGAGAAGAAGGATAAGAAACCACGGCAGCTTTTTTTGAAGTATTTTATTAACACATTTTTACATTAGCATTTATATTAATCTCTTGGACCATTTCTCAAAGGTAACAACTTTATCAATGAAAAGAAATAGAATATGAATATTTCTTAATTCGATTTTACACTTCTGTTACTATGATGTTCTGAATGTATTTAAATATGGCTATATTTAAATACATTCAGAACATCATTTTTTGACTGGGGCATCTCGTAGCTCACCTCTGAGGTGATGACTACTTAACCGGACATTCCTGCGGCTGCCTTAAGCTACTAAAATCAAAGCCTCCAGCCAGAGGCAAAACTATTCTAATTAAAACTAGGCGCACTAAGGGCACCCCCTATGGGGTACGGACCTCGGCTTAGGGCGTCGCTGGGGGAAGGACAGCAAGTTCGGACAGGCTGGATCAAAGATAATTCATTATTATTAATCGGGGAATTTAAAGCTACTGGCTCAGCATCGACGCGGGCTGGCGCATCAACGGGCAAGGGTCGGGGGGGGGAGTATTATTTACTCAGGCGGGTCGCGATTGCGGAGGACCTCGGCGGCGAGGTCGGAATGCGGGTCGGTGTCTGTGTTTGTGCACTGTACTTGTGGCCCTATTGCTCTCCTGGAGGAGGGTTATGGGGTAGTCTAGGTCGGTAAGGATTTGCCTCGGGCGGCGGATTTGACTGATTCTACTAGGGACATAGTTGACGGCAGAGCTATACCACTGTGGCTCCGCTCTTTTATACCCGTTACACAAGCAAGTATGAAACACAACATTTGGGTCAAATCAGTGTTTGATTCATACTGATTTACTGTACAATATTAAAATACATCTTATTTAATTTAAAATGATGTTATTTTACATGTTTTTTTTACTACATTTAATTACAAATGAACTTACTACTTTATATTACAACGTAAAATATGTAGTTACATACTAACTACATCGGTATAAACGTAACACATGCGTTTTGACCAATAGGATGCACGAAGCGTATTTTAGGCGTGTTTATATTAGTATAATTATTTGTATAGAAGTGTGACACTCACACAGGCGCGTGCTGTGCTCACTTGTTTGTGAGATGATTTTTTAATGGGCACTGCCAGCGTGACTCGCCTCTTTGTGACTTATGATTGTTGACAAGAAGTAATTACGTACTCATATATTGTTTGGTTTAGAAGATGTATTATTGGTATTGCTATAGGAAGTTAGGATTAACTTTCCACAAAAATATAATATTGTGGAATAAATAATAATTGATATCTATTATTTGTACTTTAATATTTTCCTTTCTTCGATACACGGCTATGTCAAAGTCAAAAAAATATTTCAATTAGGCACAAAAAAGGCACTTATGAACGTCAACATTTACAAAAAAAAAAAAAGATAATTGATTGTAGTCACCCATTCCAAAAGGTCGTTTTCGTATGGAGAAGAATGGGCAAGAAACTCCACCGTTACTCTTTTAAAATATTTTCACAATATCTTGTATACATTAATTATATAATTATATGTGATATGCTATGTCGGGTCTATAAATTTAGTTATTTGTTCACTTTCACTGCCTCCCCAATTTTCACGATCTCCTATGCCATGCCGCCATCGCAGTGAACGCGCTAGACGCGTTGACTGGCTCTGCATAAAGGTATAAAATGTTTATATTGAAAATGTTTGTGATTTATCGGCGGGAGAGGGACTTAAATGATTACTTGTGCAGTTATGCAGCTATTGAAAAGTAAACAACTACATTCCACTGTCCATGCCAATAATCCAACAATGAAATATTTAAAAAAGAAGCAAGTCAAGTAATTTTGTTAGAAATTGGCAGAATTTGGTACTTTTTCTTTTATTGCTCTAAGTTTTGATTGAAATAGCACAATTATAGTACCTAGTATTTGAACCAATACTTGGCGCAGTTCATACTATGTTATCAGAGCTTTTTGTTTATTGCCGTCGCAACTTTTGCAACTGTAATAAAAATAAGTTCACTATCTGAGTACTATTGTTATTTAGTGGGTATGTAGTAAAATCCGGTTAAACAATAGGACGGTTTAATAGAAGGACCATAAAATACTTTCGCATTTTTTTTATTAAACGCCCTGTTTTCACACTAATGCATATTATAGTCTCTAATTGGGCGAAACCAGGAAGGGTTGTGGTAGCTGTGCTGCCGCAGAAATATTTTCTTAACTGAGCATAATGTAGCAAAAAAAATGTTTTCGCTACGATTGAGTTAAAAGTCGCCCGGGAACTCCCGTCACGACATAGATAGAACAATGAAACGCAGAATCCAAGTAAAGAACTCAATATACAAAGTTGATACGACAGAGGGGCTTTCTTTTAAACTGCCTATACTAGGTACCATTTTCAAGCTCTGTACCAAAAATCAATTAAATAGGAGCAGTAGTTTAGTCGCAAATGTTTTTTTTAGTTTTTACCCCGTTTGAACACGATGTATCTTTCCTAACAGCTGATTATGTCTATACGCATAGGTCATCCACCTTAAAACGATAAATCTGAGTATAACCTATGATGCATTGTTGCCGCTCTGACGCAAGTCACAAGTACAACCAAAAATTTCTCGCTAAAAAGATTGCAAAGCAAACAAGGAAGCAATAAATACACACACTTGCACTTTAATTACGAGAGTGACAATTATAGCAAAACATCCCGCGTGTAAAAGAAATAGAAATAGGTCAGTGTGTTGTTATTGCATCTTAGATCCTTGAAAAAAGCCGAGCGAAGGCCTAAGCCGCCACTCGCACCACCGCCCCGGCCGCCGGGCGCTTTGACACGAGATAACACACGCCGCGGTTTGGCGCGCGCGCGACGTTGCCGCTTTGCTACATAGGTATCTAAGGTCAGTTAAATTTATTTACACAGGGTGGTTGCGTTTTACTCTGATTTGTAAGCTATTTAGTTTGTTTGAAAAAAAAAAACTATTTTTTGTTGCTTTTTATTTTTATACCGTACCGAATTAATACTAAACACATATAGTATTCGTAGAAATTTAATGCCCCTCTGTCATATCAACTCTGTATATTATAATTAAAAAAACCGGCCAAGTGCGAGTCGGACTCACGCACGAAAGGTTCCGTACCATTATATATAAAAACGGCAAAAAAATCATGTTTGTTGCATGGGAGCCCCACTTAATTTTTTTTTTTTTTTTTTGTATTTTTTGTTAAAGAGGCAAAAGAAATACATCATCTGTGAAAATTTCAACTGTCCAACTATCACGGTTCGTGAGATACATACAGCCAGGTGAGAGACGGACTGCGGAGTCTTAGTAATAGGGTCCCGTTTTACCCTTTGGGTACGAAACCCTAGAAAAAGGAAACAAGTAAAAAAAAAGCAGATGGTTTTACAAAAACAGTCGTCAGCGTACGCGCGTGTGTTTATGTTAAAACGTTGCCCCACACTAGGAATTTCTCCTGTATTGTGGGTGCGTTTACAAACATTTAAACTAACATACACAAATAGCCAGACCCGGAACAACTAATTGTAGGCCATACAAATATTCATTCCGTGCGGGAATCGAACCCGCGACACGCAGCGCAGCATTATTGAAACGATAAAGGAGTCAAATTTTTGGGAAAGTACGCTAGACCCAACGGCATACGTGAGTAACTCACGTATCGGAGTTTTTCTTATAACAACTCGAGCAAATTAGCGTTGGCCAACATTTCGTAAAGCTCCCCTGGTTAAAAAAAAGATCGACGCGATGAACCCGCGACCATATAAAGTAGAAAGAAAACAAACTGGGATAAAGATTATATTAAAACACGTTAGCTTTTCGTAATCGACAGACAGTTTATTCAATTTGAGTTGATGATACAAAGTAAAAACATAGATGGCTCTGCTTGCATACCTTCCTAAGCATACATACTTTTTATAATTTTGTTACATAAACTAACATCCCCACTTAACAAAATAAAGTTGAAATTCTAAACAAAATGCTTTCCTTTTATTTAGCCTTAATTCCTAGCATATGCATGAACTTATAATGCTTAGTTGACAAAAGACCTTTGGTTAACAAGTCAGCGGGCATTTCCTGAGTTGAAATGTATTCAATATTAATCAATTTATTTTTGACTACATCTCTAACATAATGAAACCGAACATCTATATGTTTTGACCGCGTGTGTGCCTGATGACTTGTTGCTAATTTTAATGCACTTTGATTATCACACTTCAATTCAATTGCACATTTTCTACCAGTAATCTCATATAGCAGATTTCTTAAGTAAACAGCTTCTCTAGATGCCTCTGAAAGAGCAACATATTCTGCCTCAGTGCTGGATAAGGAGACAGTCTTCTGTTTTCTACTTTGCCAGGAAATCACAGAACCATTCATAACAAAACAGAACCCAGTATAAGACTTTCGATCCAGAGTATCGCTAGCCCAATCTGCATCAACAAAATCTGTCAGCTCTACATTATCCTTAATATATGTTAAACAATAATGTTTTGTTTTTTGTAAGTATTTCAATACTCGTTTAGCGTAATTAAAATGAGTTTCATCATAACAATTATTAAACTGACTGAGATAACTAAGGGAATATGATAAGTCAGGCCTAGTCAAAACAGCCAAATACATAAGACTTCCTATCAGTCTTTGATATGGAATGTTTACTGCACAATTATCAGCCTTTTTTATATTCAATTTACTTTCAATAGGAGTATCTATAGTTCTGCAATTTGTCATCTCAAACTTTGATAATAATTGCTCTATATATTCCTGTTGATCTAATGTTATGGTATTACGTTCTTTGTTAACATTAATTCGCATGCCTAAGTAACGTCTAACAGGACCTAAATCTTTCAATTTGAATTCAGAACTTAGAACAGTTTTCAATTTTTCAGTTTCTAAAGTACAATTCGAAAAAATCAGAAAATCGTCGACATAGATAGTTACAATAATCTTAACATTCTCAGAAAACTTTGTAAACAAGCATGGTTCAAATCTACTTATTTTAAAACCAAAATTAAGCAAACAGTCTTTCACTTTTTCATACCAAACCAAAGAAGACTGTTTTAATCCATAAATAGCTCTTTTAAGTTTCAAAACCTTCTGGGAATCTCATGTAAATATTTTCTTTTAAATGCCCATTTAAAAACGCTGTTGTCACATCTAGATGTGTAATGTCCATGTTCCACTGCACACTTAGAGCAAACAACATTCTCAGTGTGGAATGTTTTACGACAGGAGAAAAAGTGTTCTCATAATCAATGCCACGTCGCTGTGTAAAACCTTTAGCCACGAGTCTGGCACGATACCGTACTTTGTCATTCACATCAAGTTTTTTATTTAGGACCCACTTACACTGCACAATGGTCCCATCACTTGGTTTATCTACAATTTCCCACGCATCATTGTCCTCGAATGACTGAAACTCCTCTTGCATAGCCTGTCTCCACAGATCGGCTTCAGGTCCTTTCAGTGCTTCTGAAAAATCTATCTGTTCAACTTCTGAACTAGAACTAGAAACACAAATATTACCCGTTCTGGAGGTCTCCGCATCCTCTTGCCCTGTCCTGGAAGTTCTGGAACTGGTTGTAGCTCACTGCTTGAGATATCTGTCACTGTGTTTGAGGTTATTAGAGTATCATCATCATTTTCACTAGATAGATCAGTATATACAGATGTATTTGAATCTGAATCATGGAGAGATTCATTCATTGAAGACTCCCCCACTGAATCTCTGCCATCTTCATTTGATACTGGCAGTTCGTGTGCTTCAGTTTCAACATCATCCTGTATCCAACTTGCTGTTTCTTCTCTATTGCTTTCTGTTGTTTTTGTTTTTTCTTCCATCACTATGACATCTCTCTTCACAGTTATAATATTTTTTTCAAGGTCGTATACACGATATCCTTTCACTGTTTCTGAAAATCCTACAAGGATGTGCATTTGTGCCTTCTTGTCCCATTTCAATCTCTTCTCTTTCGGTATGTGAACCATTACAGGGCTACCAAAAACACGTATGTGGCTTAAGTCTGGTTTCTTTTGATACCACGCTTCATAGGGTGTTTTATTTCCCAAACTTGAAGTTACCGACCTGTTTTTTAAGTAAACTGCTGTATTTGCTGCTTCAGCCCAGAACTTCTTTTCTAGCTTAGCATCAAAAAGTAAACATCGTGCTTTCTCTACAACAGTCTTGTTAGCCCGTTCACAAATACCGTTTTGCTCTGGTGTGTATGCATTTGTTTTCTGGTGGATAATTCCTTCTTTGAGTAAGTAATTTTCCATTTCTCCATTACAAAACTCACCACCGTTGTCCGTGCGTAGTACTTTTATTTTTTTATTCAGCTGATTTTCAGCTTTTGCTTTGAAATTTTTGAATATCTTGAAGACTTCACTCTTATTCTTATGGAAGTATATAAAAGTCATACGACTACAGTCATCAATGAACAAAACGAAATACTGTGCACCAGCAATTGACTTTGTTTCCATAGGACCACATACATCGGCATGTATTATCTGTAGTGTTTCTGTACTCCTTTGTCCAACATGTGGAAATGGTAACCTCATCTGTTTACCTTCGCAACAGGTTACACATTTAGCCTTCGTCATATCACTGGTATCTGGATAAAACAATCCATCCACAATGCCATTTTTCATTTTGTTTAAATCATTGCTATTAATATGTGCTAACCGCCTGTGCCAAAGCTCTGCACTTGCTACAGCAGGTGCTGCCAGCATACAATCTACTACTTTTAAATTTAGCTTGTATACTCCATTTGTTAACACTGCTGTGGTTACCAAAACATTCTTCTTGTTGCGAATATAACATTGATTTGCTTCAAAAACAACCTTGTTTCCGTTTTTGATTAACTCGCTTACTGACAATAAGTTCGTTGTTAAGCTTGGTACGCATAGCACATTTTTAACCATGATGTCGTAGTTAAAATTAGTCGATATCTGTACGTCTCCCGAACACAAAACTGGCACTTTCATATTGTTCGCGACGGTAATCTCTGATAAACATGGCGTATTTGCGTGTTTTATCCATTCCTTGTTTGCCGTCTTATGTGCACTTGCGCCACTATCTACGTACCATTCGTTTGTACTATATTCTCCGTTCAAAAATACCACTTCATGCGTGACGTATGAAGTCATGGAATCACAATTTTCTTGCCGTAACGAGATTAAATGTCGTAGTAGGGTTATTTTCCTAGAAAATCCCGAGTCATCGAACATAGTTCTAAGTCTACCCCACAACTCCAAAGATGTTTTTGTTTCCTTGATATGCACGTACAATCCGGGGTCAATGGTTAAAACTAGCTTCGCCTTAGCTTTCGCGTCATCCGATGGTTTTGCCTCGAAACCTGCCTCTGGCTCCGATTTGATGTAGTTCACTAGGTTGTCTAGCACCAACAAATTTTCAACTGCAAAACTCCACTCATCGTAATTTTCGCGTCCTTTTAGCTTCGGAATACTTTGAATATAGTTCATTGCCATATTTGCACGAAAAGTCAACAATTTCGACTGTTTTATACTAAGTTTACACTGTATTAAAACCGAAATACTGGATATTTGCCCATAACCTATTAAAACACGTTAGCTTTTCGTAATCGACAGACAGTTTATTCAATTTGAGTTGATGATACAAAGTAAAAACATAGATGGCTCTGCTTGCATACCTTCCTAAGCATACATACTTTTTATAATTTTGTTACATAAACTAACAGATTATGATTAAAAAAAAATTGCCGTCGGTACTACAAAGATGATATAAAGCTAGAGAAAAAAAAGTGTTGATTTTTGGATTCGCCTGAGGGTAGGCTCTCCCAGGCGGCAAGGCGACACACCGCGCTGGTAGACGATGGGAGGCGCACGCTGCTGTTGCTGCCTTGGTATCGTCAGTAGAACCGCCCGCTTCGCCACAGAGGCTCCAGAATGCGGTAGTTGATTACGCGCAGACGGCGTTAGTGCAGAATCTGGCAATGCGCAGAGCCCTGGCGGTGGAGGCTTAGGCGGTAGGTAGGGCCGAAACCGGGCTTTTCTGTTTGGATTCAAAATAAAGATCATTAGACCCGCAAGAAAAGTGAAATTATGTAGGGGGCTGAATGATGGACAACTGGAATACTCACATATAGAGTAATCAAAACTAACACTTGAATTCAACAATCTTCCAGTGCCAAAATATGTGGCACGGTACTTCACTTGGCAGAAGAATATTATACTATTAGAGAGATCGATACTATCGAGTTATGGAACAAACAAAATTTCGGTAGAAAACAATATCTCAACCCATCCGGTTGGGTAGCTGACGGCTGACGCAAACAAGCACGAATCTTTTTTACTTCCATTCTATGACATCAATTTTGAACTGTTGTCAAACGTGCTAACTTTTTATAAATAAAACTTGTTAGGCTTTTTTCACGTGTAAAGAGGCTTATCTGGCAGCGGAATGCTGCATTGCGTAAAGTTTGCAGACTTGTACCTACCTACCTTCCTGCCACCCCCTGCTCGGTTGCCTGTCACAGGAGCAGTAGTCTTTCCCAGCAAATTAGAATACCTCCGACGTGTGTATAAGCTTGAATCATCTTACCTCTACAAATTTCTGCAGCTAACAGAATTAGCAGCGTGTTTGAGAGTCGTCATCTCACGGGATTACAACCAAATGAGAAGTGCGACGTAATTTACTTAATCCTAATCAGAGCCGCAGCGACATGCGCCCGACCTCTCCAATTACATGCCCTTTCATTATGTCATAGTAATTATCACATAATCATACGTTTGACATACTCATCTTCCAAAATTGCTTGGAAAGCTTTAACATCATCTTTGTCATTATTTTTTCGAACGTTTTTGTGTCAGCTTTAGTTACACCGTACGATCAACATAACTGAAAAAACCCTCAAACAACGACGAAGATCTCCTAACCTCAAACAAGAAACACATTCAGTTGCAGCAAAAGTAATAATAGCGGAGTTAAAACGTGCCAAGTATCCACTAGGGCCATCGCTCCGCCGCGCACCACTAGCGACAACTTGACCGAGCGCCATCACTGCCACGCGACAGGTGATCATACAGCTCATCAACAACCCGCCACAGCGAGACCGAGGGGAAGGGCTCGCAACGGGCGGGGGCAGCGAGGGGGGGAAGGGCGACGCAGGAAATAGAAAAACTTGGCTCGTTTACAATGAGCGCGACTCGAAGGTATTATTTTTACGAGCTCATCCCAGTAACGACTGTATTTGTTGCAAACTTTATTGTATGAGCTCTCCGTAAAACGGGTCAAGCGGGAGTTACGCCGCGCGCCCTTTGTAATAATCAAAACAAATAAGTGAAATGAATGTAAGTATAAGTTTCAATGGTTTCTATTTAAAGTTGGTAAACTATTATACTGTTTAAGTCTGTTTACTTGAATACAATTCTTGGAACAAGTGCCATTGTTTTATTATGACGCTTGAATTTTCCTTTCTCTTACCTACTTTTGAATTAACTTTTCGGATTCAAAATAAAATATTCTGTAGGACTGATATGAGAGCTAAGAACTTTTACAGAAAATTAATTACCTATTGGGCGATCAGAAGTGTAACAAGCTTTTATTTTCATAATACTGGAACGTAAGCTACCTATAGCAAGCCATGCGGGGGGGGAGCTCGATCTATTCCCAAAAATGAAGATGTACTAACGATGGTCTTGGCGAAAGAGGTCAGGGCCAAATCTAAAGTATGGTTAAAGGGAAATCCCCAGGACACGATGGGCTAAGCATCGAGCACCTTCGGCATACTGGTGCGCACTTGCCACGAGTGCTCGTATTTAATTTGTGTCTGTCTCATTCGTACTTGCCCTCGGACATGATGCGGACTCTGGTGGTGCCAGTGGTCAAGAACAAGACTGGAGACGTACCGGACGGGTCAAACTACAGGCCAATCTCAATAGCCACCGTCATAGCCAAGGTACTTGACAACGTGCTCAACTCGCATCTAAATAGGCATGTCAAGATTAATGATGCCCAGTTCGGTTTTCGGGCAGGGCTCTTAACGGAGACGGCCATTCTTAGTCTGAAGTACGCTTTTAACTATTCGGATACGGATGACAGACACCAGTATACGCAGTTTTCCTGGACCTATCCAAGGCCTTTGACCTAGTCTCATACGATTTACTCTGGCAGAAGCTAAAAGATACAACACTGCCGCCAGAGATCGCACCTCCTCAATTACTGGTACCTACACCAAGAGACTCGAGTGAGATGGGTAGGGGAGCTTTCGGAGCCATGCAGGCCGGAGTGTGGGGTGAGAAAGGGGGGAGAGTCCTCGCCCTTGTTCTTCGGTTTCTATGTGAATGCCTTGGTCGACCGACTCAGCAGCATGCGTGTCGGCTGCTATGTGGATGGTGTTTGTTTTAATAATTTGTAAAATAAAACAAAAAGAATCATGCAAGCCACATTTTCATAAGCTAAAAATATTAACTTTACTGTCACTCTATGTATATTTATGAAGCCTGTATTTTTATAAAACCCAACATGAATTTATATAAATGTAAAGAGTTATCGCCTCTTTAATCTTATCTGATAGAACTGGCAACTATGGCCATAGTGTTAGGACACGTCACTTCTGATGTTTTGACAGGTGCTATCAATCAAACATTGAATATTTATTTCGGTTACAATATATTACAAATATATTGGAAACTAATTTACTTATTGGAAATAGAGGCATTAAATGTTGTTTCTTTGATTTTTACAGGTGAGATATTTATTTGGTTCATAAGAAAGTGTTATGGTAGATTTATTCGTTAATGTATGTATGAAACTGATGTAATAAATCTTTGATTTTTACAGAGAAACGCAATTACGTCTTTATTTTAATTCTAAAGTGTGAAGATATACAACCTTTATATATTATAGTATCGATGGTTGGTTGCTTAGCAATGTTTGTTATAACAGTCTTGTCACTTTGTATTATAAAATATTCCTTCTACATAATAAAACAAAGTTTTATTAAAACGTTTATTTCTGCATCTACGGCAACTAAACAATTTAAAGCTTTAACACAATAATAAAGCTTAACATGGTAGCAGAGCGAAAAATGTAAGATTAGAAGAAAAACGAAAAGGTAAAAAAATTCAAAATGTCTATTGTAAAAATTCAACCTTTAGGAAAAGAAAACTATGATACGTGGTGTATACATGCAAAAGCATATTTAATAAAAAATAAACTATGGGCATGTGTAAAAGAATACCCAAAGGTAGATGCGTCAAAAAATGATCTTGACGATGACGAAATGGCAAAGTCAGAGCTGATGTTGTTGATAGCGCCTTCGGAACTGAAACAGATTAAAAACTGTAAATTTGCCAGAGATGTGTGGACGACTCTTGAATCCATCTATGCTAGTAAGGGTCCAGCCAGAAAGGCTACCCTACTAAAACAACTAATATTAGCTAAACTAGAAGAAGGTTCAGATACACGCGAGCATTTAAAGAAATTCATGGATACTGTAGATAAATTAAAAGATATGGATATTGATATCAACAGTGATCTGTTATCAATCATGATGCTCTATAGCCTTTCTTCGGAATACGAAAATTTCAGGACTGCAATTGAATCACAAGACTCGCTTCCAGACCCTGAAAAGCTAAAAATTAAAATTATAGAAGAGAGTGATGCACGTCGTCGTGACATCCCTAGTACTAGCGTAAAGAATGATGCTGAAGAAAGTTTCTACACTTTTTGCAAGATTTGTAAAAAGAAAGGTCATGACTCGTCCAAATTCTGGTCTAAAAATAAGAATACAGGCAAGAAAAATTATAAGAAATCTAAGAACAGCTATACCAAAAAGGACGATAAAGAAACAAACCTCTTCAGTAGCTACTTCATAAATGACAAAGCGCAAAAATGCTGGATACTTGACAGTGGATGTACTTCACATATGACATTTTCGGATAAGCCTTTTATTGAGATGAAAAAATTTTCAAAAACCCTTAAACTCGCTTCAAAGGAAAAAACTGCAGAGATAAAAGGGTTAGGGCATGCAGAAATAGAAATTGAAGAAGGAAAAATTGGAATAACTGATGCACTTTATGTACCAAGCCTGTGTGCTAATCTTTTATCTGTTGGGAAAATGACTGATAAAGGACTCACTGTTCTATTTACTAAGAAGAAGGCAATAATTAATGATCACAAGCGAGGAGTACAATTGCAAGCAGTGAGAGAAGACGATGGTCTATATTATCTCCAAACGAAAAATAATGTTGACAAATATAGAGCCAATGCTACAGAATGTAGTAATGACGTAGCAAAAGAAGTGGAGTCAGATGCTATTAAACAATGGCACTGTAAAATGGGACACATGAGCGAAAGGGACTTGAAGCTCGCTTTAAAGAATGAAAGCCTGATTGGATTAGACTTCAACCGTGATAGTTCTTTAGGTGAATGCGAAATATGCATAGAAGGGAAATTGAGCAGAGTGCCTAGCAAGAAGAGTGACAAAAATAATTCACGTACGAGTCAGCGTCTTGAGATCGTACACAGTGACGTTTGTGGACCACTTAAACAACCTTCACTGAATGGCAACAGGTATTTTGTAAGTTTCATTGATGACTACAGTAGATACTGCCGAGTATACTTTATTAAAAATAAAAATGAAGTATTACAAAAATTCACAGACTACAAGGTAGAAGCAGAGAACTTCACAGGAAACAAAATTAAATGCCTACAGACCGATAACGGTACGGAATACAGAAATTTGAAGTTTGACTCATTTCTGAAGCAAAATGGTATAGCAAGAAGATTGACAGCACCATACACTCCACATCAAAATGGAATCGCTGAAAGTAAAAATAGAACCCTTATAGAAAAAGCAAGATGCATGATGTTGGAATCAAAAGCGCCTATGTGTTTATGGGCAGAAACGGTTTATACTGCAAATTACTTGTCAAACCGAAGTGTTAACCAGAGTATTGAAAACCAAACACCATTCGAAAAATGGGTAGGTAGAAAACCCTGCGTTAATCATTTATATGTATTTGGTGCTAAAACGTTCATCCTAAAGAAAGGAAAACATGAACACAAACTTGCTTCAAAGGCAATTCCTGGTATGTTCGCTGGTTACTCGGAAGTTTCAAAAGCGTTTAGAATATACGTCCCATCGAAGAAATGCATTCTTGTTTCCAAGGATGTTCGAATTTTAAAGAAAATGTTCTACGAAGATGGTAAAAATGTGATTTCTGATATTTTTCAAGAATTAAATGATCACAAGCGATCAAACGAGACTGACAGTGAACTGGATGAAACAGAAATATATTTAAAAGGTACTACAAAAGAAAATGCTAGTAGACAGCTAGCAGTACAAGATAATGTTATTGCAAGCTCTAACGAGGTACCTATACAAAATGAAAATAACGAGTTGTTTTATGACTCTCTCGGGATTGATGACGGCAGTGAAACTGCTGATCAACCAAATGAAAACGACATAGATGTCGATGCATCTGTTCTTGTCCCAGAAGAACGGAGGTCATACAATCTTCGTGATAGATCACAGATTGACAGACCTAAAATATTTGAGGATTATGTTATGGCAGCCATGAATATGAATAATGAAACAGAACCTCAAATGTTTAATGATGCTATGAATAGCAAGGATAAGGTCAAATGGTTAGAGGCTATGAAAAATGAAATGGAATCATTGAAAGAAATGAAGACTTGGGAACTAGTCAACCCTCCGAAAAATCGTAAACCATTGCCATGTAAATGGGTTTACAAAATAAAGAACAATCCTGATGGTACAATTGAGCGATATAAGGCCAGACTAGTAGTAAAAGGTTTTTCACAAAAACCTGGCGTTGATTATCAAAAGACTTTCAGTCCGGTAGCCCGCCTCAGTACTATAAGAGCTGTCTTAGGAATAGCTGCTCGAGAAAACTTGGTACTTCAACAGTTCGATGTATCGACTGCGTTTCTAAACGGAGCTGTAAAAGAGGAAATCTTTATGAAGCAGCCAGAGGGATTCAATGATGGCACTAAAAAAGTGTGCAAACTTAAACGCAGCCTCTACGGGCTGAAACAAGCTCCTCTATGCTGGAATGTCTGCATATCAGAGTATCTTATAAATTCAGGATTCAAGCAAAGCACTAAAGATCCTTGCCTTTACTTACGTGAACAAGTGTTAATTGCGCTTTACGTAGATGACGGTTTGGTGGCTTCAACTAGTGAAAATGCTGGTAGGAAATTTATTGAAGAACTGAAAAATAGGTTTAAAATAACCACAAAACCGGCGTCTTATTTCCTTGGACATGAAATTAATAAAACCAAAGATGGTTGTATTACCTTAAACCAAAGGTCTTATTCTAAGAAGATACTTGAAAAGTTTGGAATGACTAACTGTAAAGTCGCTGCAACGCCGGCAGTAAAAATTGGCATAGATGAAGAACAAGATGATGAATCAAATTCGTCATTTCCCTATCGTCAAGCTGTGGGTGCCCTAGCATACCTCATGGTCGCTACAAGGCCAGATATAAGCTACGCTGTGAGTGTTGCGTCAAGGCATCTAGAAACTCCTACTAGGTTTGATGTGATGAGAGTTAAGCGAATTTTTAGATACCTTAAGGGTACTATAGACAAAGGACTTGTCTTCGCGAAAAGCCGGGAGAAGAGGCTGATATGTTTCAGTGATGCTGATTTTGGTGGTGACACAACAACTGGCCATTCGACGTCAGGGATGATTTTCCTATTCTCCGGTCCCATCATGTGGAAAAGCCAAAAACAACCAAGAGTAGCAATCTCTTCAACGGAAGCCGAACTCGTAGCCATGACAGAAACTGCGAGAGAAGCCTTATGGCTAAAAGAACTCCTGGAGGAATTAACGGACTTAACAGACCTGAATGAAAAACCGACAATTTACGTTGACAATCATGAGTCTGCTATAAGGTTGTCTGAGAACCCACCCTATGAGTTCCATAGGAGAACAAAACATATCAAGATAAAACATTTCTT
This sequence comes from Xanthia togata, assembly GCA_963853775.1. Taxonomy (NCBI): domain Eukaryota; kingdom Metazoa; phylum Arthropoda; class Insecta; order Lepidoptera; family Noctuidae; genus Xanthia; species Xanthia togata. The sequence goes on along the minus strand of OY970797.1, from coordinate 1,010,843 downwards.
CATTCGAGAATGTATTCAGAATGGAGACTTCGCTGTCAAACAAGTCTCTACAGAATTGCAATTGGCGGACATGTTTACGAAGCCATCGTTTGGACCAAGACTGAACATGCTAAGCTGTAGAATTGGACTTCAAGATTTGTCCAAGCTCTAAAAGTATCGTGGATGTGAAGATATACAACCTTTATATATTATAGTATCGATGGTTGGTTGCTTAGCAATGTTTGTTATAACAGCCTTGTCACTTTGTATTATAAAATATTCCTTCTACATAATAAAACAAAGTTTTATTAAAACGTTTATTTCTGCATCTACGGCAACTAAACAATTTAAAGCTTTAACACAATAATAAAGCTTAACATAAAGAATCCACATTATTATAAAACAACATTTTCGCAATGAATTCCAAGAAATATGGAGAAACTAAGGTTTGATTTCGAAATGAAACCAGCAGAAGACGGAAAATCCAGTATTTTATGCATAACGTCAATAGCTACAACTAGTGAGCAGATTTTTTAAATACCAGTCGAATATCAACCAGTGAATTTACATAAAGAGATTATAACTACTTCGAATTATGTCAAAGTAAAGAAGACACTAAGTAAAAGATATCAAAAAAGGAGAGTATGGATAACCTTGACGGATAATATTTCGAAAATATATCTAGATGAAGAACAGAATTTACAGTTTAATGACATTTACTTAGAAGAATTTTTTGAAGATGCAAAGGATGCTGAATCTACACTTAGTAGCTCCGGTCAGACAGTCAATAAATTGTTGTTACTTGAAGAAAAAGAAAAAAAAACATGTTCTGTCCAAAATTTAGGAATGATTGCAAAGGATTTTATGCTTGAAAAATTTACAGGCAGAAACTCAAATGCTTACCAGTGGATAAGTGATTTTAATAAAGAATGTGAACGTTTTCAAATTATTGAGGACCAAAAGAAAATTGAAATTTTAAGAAACTTTTTAGAACACTCCGCTGTAGATTGGTATAGCTACATGCTAATAAAAATTACAGTGGAATCGAAATGGAACAAATAGGAAAATAATTTTTGTGAGACATTTGCAAACAAGGGATGGTCGCCAACTAGATATGCTCTTGCTTTTAAGTATCAAACAGGATCATTACTTGATTATGCTTTAAAAAAGGAAAAACTGCTACGGGAAGTAAGAAAATCGATTGATACTGGGACGCTTATTGACCTAATAGTATTTGGCTTACCAAATTATGTAGCTGATAAGATTGATAGAGAAACTTTACAAGAAACAGAAACACTTTACAATGAAATTGGAAAGTTAGAATATCTAGTTAAGAAGAGTAAATATGACAACAAATACACAAATTCAGACGCCAAAACAAAAAAAATATGAAGAAAAGAAACCATGTCAGATTTGTGTCAATGAAAAAAGGGGGAAACGTTATCATCCTGAAGAAAGTTGTTGGTTTAAGAGAGACAAACAAAAAGAAGTTGTAAAAACAGTAAATAACTCGGAATTGGAAGTAGAATTAAATGAAAAGAATCCAAAAAACTAGAAGTACCACCATTAATAAGGGTAAGTTTGCTGTTGAATGATACTTTGAATGTTTCTGGAATTTACGACTCAGGTTCAAATGTATCGTTGATAAATGCAAGATTACTAAAAATACAACAGAAAGATAATAAATTTAATATGCAAACAGCAAATTTAAAAACTATTAATGGTGAGAACGAAACGAAAGGCATGATAACTTTGAAAATAAAAATATACATTATGGAAGAGACTATGGATATATTTATCATGGATAGCAAAAATTTCAATTATGATTTTCTTATTGGGTTGGATTGCATAAAGAAATTTAAACTAATTCAAAATGAAGATTTAAAGATCATGGATATATTTATCATAGATAGCAAAAATTTCAATTATGATTATCTTATTGGGTTGGATTGCATAAAGAAATTTAAACTAATTCAAAAATAAGATTTAAAGATTATACAATCTGACGATTTAAAGAATGATACTTTAACTACAACGAATGTCGATATTCCTGATGAACTAGGTGACAAAAACAAAGAAGGATTACTTCCATACCCGGACATAGAAGAAGAAAACTTTGAATATGAAGAAATGTGAAATAAATTTCAACGAACATATAAACTCAGAAAATTTAGTAATAGCAATAAACCATCTAGATTTATATCAGCAATCAGAAATAAATAACTTAGTCGAAAGATATAAATTGGTATTTGCTAAAGATAAATATGATATTAGCACTATTCGTGATTATGAAGCTCACATTGACTTGATAGTGGATAAGTATTGTTGTAAACGTCCATATCGATGCTCATTTGAAGATAGAAGAGAAATAGAAAATAAAATAACAAAACTACTTGAGAAAGGATTGATTGAGGAATCTTATAGCCCGTTTGCAGCTCCATTAACCTAGCGTATAAAAAATAAGATGATAAGAAAACAAGATTATGTATAGATTTCAGAGAATTGAATCAAATAGTTATTCCTCAATCTCAACCATTTCCATTAATAGAAGATTTAATGATCAAAACTGTAAACTGCAAATATTTCTCAACTTTAGATATAAATTCGGCTTTTTGGGCCATACCATTGAAAATTCAGGATAAACACAAAACTGCATTTGTCACTCAAGAGGGACATTTCCAATGGACATGTCTCCCGTTTGGACTAAAAACTGCCCCAACAATTTTTCAAAGAATTTTGAGTAACATCATAAGAAAGTATAAACTGTCAGACTTTGCAGTAAATTTTACTGACGATATTTTGATATTTTTGAGAACTTTTGAGGAACATATAAGACATTTATCCAGATTGTTGGAGGCAATTCTTAAAGAGGGTTTTCGGCTGTAAAAAATCATGCCAAATATCTAGGTCATATCCTAGAAAACAATTCAATCAGACCTTTGAAAGATTATTTGACTGCAATAAAGAATTTTCCAGTAACAGAAACGAGGAAAAATGTGCGTCAATTTTTAGGGAAAATCAATTTCCATCATAAATTCATACCCTGCAGTGCAATAATCTTGGATCCGTTACACAATTTATTGAGAAAAGATGTGAAGTTTACATGGGCACCAGAATGCCAGGAATCTTTTGACAAAATAAAAAAATTGCTGTGCTCAGAACCAGTTCTAAGAATTTTTGACCCAGAATTGCCTATACATATTTACACAGATGCAAGTATCAAAGGAGTTGGAGCTGTTTTGAAACAAGAAGATGAAAATAGTGAAAGTAAACCAGTTGCCTATTTTTCAAAGAAATTAAAGGAACCCCAAAAAAAGAAGAAGGCTATATATCTGGAATGTCTGGCAATAAAAGAAGCTGTGAAATATTGGCAGCATTGGCTTATGGGACGAGAATTTATAGTATATTCGGATCATAAACCTTTAGAAAATATGAACATAAAGGCTAGAACAGATGAGGAACTTGGTGATTTAACATATTATTTATCGCAATATAATTTTAAAATAAAATATAACCCGGGAAACTCGAATCAAGAAGCAGACTGTTTAAGCCGTAATCCAGTTTTAGACCCGTATGATAATGCTGATGATTTTTTTAAAGTAGTAAATTTTATTAGCCTTCAGCATATTAAAGAAGATCAAGACAAAAATTTCAACTTACAGAATGGGAACAACAGATTAATATTGATGAATGGAATTTTCTACAAAGAAGACAGGGGAAGAAGTAAAATTGTACTATCAGAAGAACTTAGCAAGACTCTTATAAAGAATGTCCACAATAGCTATTGCCATCTTGGGAGAACACAAATGACATATAAAATTACAGCATATTACACAGCAAAGAATATCATTGATAACATTAAACGAATGTGTGATGAATGTGAAGTTTGTATAAAAAACAAATCAAGAAAGAGATCTAAATATGGTTTAATGTCACATTTAGGTCTAGCAAAACGCCCATTTGAAATCTTATCTATTGATACCATCGGCGGTTTCGGGGGATTACGGTCGACAAATAGATATCTTCATCTTCTGGTGGATCATTTTACTAGATATGCTTTTATTCTCACATCGAAAAACCAAAGCTCTAGTGATTTTATCAGACTAGTGAAAAATGTCATAAAGATTTATAATATTGATATGATATTGACAGATCAATACCCTGGTATTAATTCCAAGGAATTCAGAGACTTTCTGAATATAAACAATATAAGAATAGTTTTTACCGCTGTGGATGCGCCATTTTCGAATGGACTTAATGAGAGGCTAAACCAGACCTTAGTCAATAAAATACGATGCAAAATAAATAAGAGTGATAAAAAGATCGCATCGACAACTATTGCACAAACGTGTGTTGAAAAATATAACAAAACTGAACACACCGTAACGAAATTTGCTCCAAAATACTTATTGGAAGGAGAAAACGTAGCCATTTTACCACCTGAGTTAAAATCAAGCTTTACAGCCGAAGATCTAAAAAGAGATAGAGAAATAGCCCTTAAAAATACATTAAAATCACACAATTATAACAAGGAGATCTACAACGCACACAGGAAAGAATATACATTTGAAGAGGGAGACCTGGTGTACGTGGAGAATGGAAATCGACTAAATAGAAAAAAAATGGATCGACTGAAAATTGGGCCCTACAAAATTTTGAAGAAGGTTTCCAATTCAATCTATGAAGTTGATGCCGGGCATAAGAAAGTAGAATCAAATTTCTACCACATTACCAAGCTCTCACCAGTATTAGGTAGTAGGTAATTGAACAATTACATGTTTTTTACACATGTAATTTTTTTTTTCTGAGGGGCGGAGATGTAAAGAGTTATCGCCTCTTTAATCTTATCTGATAGAACTGGCAACTATGGCCATAGTGTTAGGACACGTCACTTCTGATGTTTTGACAGGTGCTATCAATCAAACATTGAATATTTATTTCGGTTACAATATATTACAAATATATTGGAAACTAATTTACTTATTGGAAATAGAGGCATTAAATGTTGTTTCTTTGATTTTTACAGGTGAGATATTTATTTGGTTCATAAGAAAGAGTTATGGTAGATTTATTCGTTAATGTATGTGTTACAGAGAAACGCAATTTCGTCTTTATTTCAATTCTAAAGAATCCACATTATTATAATTATAGATTTGTAGAAAGTAAGCGGCGCTCAAAAAAGTTGCAAGTGTTAGCAACAAAAACAAAATTTCATAGCAACAGCTTTTATGCATTGGCTCCAAAGCTATATATCAAGTTACCTGGACAAGTTATCCCAAGAATTAACGAATTTATAAGAAATCTGTTCAAATTATTAAATAACAAGGTGTATTATTTATTCTGTTGACGAATATTTAAATGACATATTTTAATTAATAAATCATTTTAGTAATTCAATTCAATTTATTTACTTCGGAATCATCCATATTGTATAAGTATTAGAACTTAGAAACTATGATAATAGCATTAAAATCACAACCAATACGATCAAAAACAATAATTTAATTAAAATCAATATTAATTTTGATTATTGTTGTATTAATGAATTAGTTACATTATTTTTATTCTATTTTTTGGTTTTGTATTTTTGGGTTCTTTTTATTTGATTTCATTTGACAGTTTTGATTGTACCGAATTTTGATTTCATAAAACATATTAGTTAAAAAAAAAAAACCTTTAATATTTTGTATGCCTTTTGGTGAGACACAGCTCTGATCTTATGTATGTACCCTGTGTTCACGAAATAAATGAATTTGATTTTAATAATCTGAGCTACGCGGACGACATGGTGCTGCTGGCTCGCCCAATCTATTTTCTCGGAAAGTTAAAGGTTGTGTGTGAGTCGCACGCGGAGTCTCGTGGGTTGATATACAACACCAAAAAGACAGTATATCGTCTACAGGTCTCATGTTGATGCCATCTACGGTCCCTCCTCTGTTACTTAAAGGTCATCCAGTAAACAGGGTGTATATAATAAAGGATAATGCTCAAAAAAAACCCAGGCCCCGGCGCAAACAGTACATATCTCAAATTCTTAGTATAAAATAGTAGTTTCATACTAAAAAAAAATATAGCCAAAAATTCGTTTTTAAACGTAATATTTTGCTAATCCTTTTTTCGTGAAAGTAATTTTAAATAGAATTATTTAAAGAAAATATGTATATACATGACGGATCGTCAGGATGGTTTGAGCTACGATCTGCCATCAGGCGGGTTGGCGGGTTTATGTGGGTATCGTGCAAATAAACAAGAATAACTCAAGCAAATAATCACGTTACTTTAATCACTGGTTACAATTTAAATAATCACAGGCTGGTATAATGTTCAACAAAAACGTAGGACAGTTCCGAAGCGTCTTCACTGCTCGATCACCAGGATAAGGAATGCTCCGACTTGGAGCGTTCTCTGCAACCTCGTAACCGACCGGAAACGCCCCGACTCTGTCTAGGCGCGCCAACTTTAGTCCTGATAGTTGCCGCTAGGTGGCGTGCCTTGTTTTGTTGTAAACGTCAATTGCCGGATGCGACACGGCCATCCTGCGAGGCCTCGTGTGTTAATCTGATACAATATTTCAACAGCGCAGTTTACGTTCGGCTATGCCTGACATCGATTCAAAGTATATGTTGCTTGCTGCTTGTTTTAAATTAAAGAAATTTGGACTGTAAAGTTTGTTTATTTAACAATTACATCACATTTCTAACATCATTGTATTAACATCCAGAATAGCAAAATCATTTTAAAACAATGGCGAAACAATTAGGTTACAAGTATAATTGTAGGCAGATATAACAATTAAATAAGCAACATAACAATCAATCAGAGTCCAAGTACTATTGAGGATTATGTACACTGATAATATAAGAATTGACCCAAAGTTATTAACCAATTAACAAAGCACCAGGTATCTCATTCGCGGTCAACAATCACAGCTATAACATAGCTCCCTCACATTTGTCACATACGCACTTCCCGGAGGAATGCCGAGTCGTCCTTGACTCTACGGTCTTGGCTTCGAGGCTAGACCCGACCATACTACCCAGAGCTACCGCGTACCACGTACCCACGGTCTACCAAGTAGATGCCGATTTCTAACGGGCTATGGCTATGATACTCTGGTACGGTCTCCGACCCAACGAATCGAGAACCCGTGCATCTCACACAAACAATTCAATTCGACTCTATCTCCACTATCTCGTCTTCCTCAACAACCTCAATAGGTACTTGGCCCTCAGGCATTTTTCTAACGCGATCATGTGCATACTTGTAGGTACGCTTATTGATCAACGACTTTAAAAGGTAACGATCTCCGTCTAAGATCTCTACAATTTGAAATGGTCCTCTATACTTGGCGTCTAACTTTGTTTGATTGCGCTCCTCATTTTCTATTAAAACGAACTCACCGATGGAGAATTTACAAACGTTAGCCATAATACGATCAAAACGTTCTTTACCATAAACGCGAGGTTTTTGCAATATTTTCAGATGCTAATTGCCTAACTTCGTCAAGATTTACGGTTTCGTCTAAGTCATTAGCCATTAAATCAAGGGGACGCGCAACTTTGCCTATAGTCTATGCACAAACGATGTGACCCGTCTTGTTTATTTACTGCGCTTATTATTTTAAGCGCGGGACTAGCAAAAGGAGAACAGCTTGGTCGTATGATGTTCGCCTGTAATAATTCTTCAACCCTATCGCGTATTATTTGACGTTCCGTCGGAGAACACCTATATGGTCGCCTCTGGATTGTAAGATTCTGATCAATAAGCCTAATTTCTAACTCGCCAGTAGTCACGCGACTAGTAGGAAAACCGGTTATGAAAAAGTCCGAATATTTTTGTAAAAATTTTTCTAGGTCGGGTTTTCCGTCTAAAGAAATGTCAGTGTCAATGCAATTAAAATCATTTCTATTTCCGAGGTAACCATTATTTGATTTGCAAACATTTACAATCTGGTCCTTTGACAAAGTAAAATCAGTCGCGGTCATACTGACTCGAAAACCGTTACACAAAATCTCTCGACCTAATAAAATATCACTGCGTAGGTACTCATCAGGCAAAACGTGAAATAATATCTCCATCGCGAGATCATTAATTTGAACTCGAGACAACAATTGTAGGGTACTCTTAACTTTGTCATTACTGATACCAATGAGAGAAATCACATTATCAAATCGCTTTCCTTAAAATTTACCCGCAATACTTTCTTTTACTAAAGAACACTCTGCACCTGAATCGTAATCAAATTTAAAATGCTCACCAAAATGTTCCAATGTACCCGACGGGGGCTCGACCACACATAGGTCGACTCGCTTCTCCGCGGGGACTGCGGCTCCAGCCGCGGGGGCTGTGCAGCAGCTCGCGATGTGGCCCGGCGCGCCGCACTTGTAGCACGTGAGCGAGCCGGTCTGTAGTTGTCCGAGGCTCGAAGTAGTCACTGGTGCTGGAGATGGTTTCTTCGCGTTGATCTTCTTCGTACGGCATTCTGCTTGCTTGTGTCCCAACTTCCCACATGCATGGCATTTTATTGGAAGCGGTGACTAAAATCTTGGTCGTGTTTCATTTCCTGCATCAGCCATTGCTCGTCCATCTGAAGGGTTTTTCCGCTTTAGGTAGGAGAACGCCTGTAGTTCTTGCTGCAATTGATGACGCGTCTTGATTTTTGTGATAGCCATGTAGATGCAGAGCCTTTTAACGCTTTACTGATGGTCATAATAAGCTGACTCCCTTCCATCGCACACTCTCCAAAGCACAAATCTGCAGTAGAACACCATGATGCCGCGTCAGATTCTTTTTTATCAGGATTGAACTCCGGTAAAACCACTTGGTTGTTCACACTTGGGCTCTTCAAGGCGTGTATCAGTGCTTGCATTTGCTGGTTTTGTAACTCAAAAAGTAACCGCCATTGTGTATCACTGTTGCTCACACTGCTTGCTGATTCATTTGCACGACTGTATCCCACTTCTGATGACGGATCGTCAGGATGGTTTGAGCTACGATCTGCCATCAGGCGGGTTGGCGGGTTTATGTGGGTATCGTGCAAATAAACAAGAATAACTCAAGCAAATAATCACGTTACTTTAATCACTGGTTACAATTTAAATAATCACAGGCTGGTATAATGTTCAACAAAAACGTGGGACAGTTCCGAAGCGTCTTCACTGCTCGATCACCAGGATAAGGAATGCTCCGACTTGGAGCGTTCTCTGCAACCTCGTAACCGACCGGAAACGCCCCGACTCTGTCTAGGCGCGCCAACTTTAGTCCTGATAGTTGCCGCTAGGTGGCGTGCCTTGTTTTGTTGTAAACGTCAATTGCCGGATGCGACATACATATATTTTAACATACTACGCTAACCATTATAATATTCTCAGTGGTTGTTGCAAGGCGGAGAGGCACTAAACTAAACCGGTTGTTTGTTCACACAATACCTTTCCGTCGTCGTCGCTCGCTACAAAAACGAACCAAGAGTCAACTGCTATTTCACTCGCACTTATAGGTTCCCTGTATTCTCGTACCTTATCAAGTTACCGGCCGAGTGTCACTCATTGTGTAGTCTCGCTCACGTCACGTGACCAATGCGCAGTCCTTCGTTATACTTCGTTGAGATCTGTGCGCTTCATTGTTTATAATCGACTTTTGTGAACTTATAACCCTGCATACTACTTTGGCATTACTTTGGACTTGGATAAGCTTCGCGATTAGTTATTTTTGAACATGAACAGGTGTGTTGTGTGTGATCGGTCGTTATACCGAAATCGCGGCATGTAAGGAACAGAACTTACTATACTTATATTTTGTATAGAAGAGAAACCGGTATTAATGCAATTTCAGAGCATTATTGCTCTTGTATACATGGCAAAAGAACTTTGGGTAGCTGCGCCCATATTATGAGTGTACTGTATTACTTGGGTTGGGCCAGACATCAAGATGATTTTAATCATCCCGGATACACTCTGGAAGATGTAATCATAGACTTAGAGAACCAATAATGTGTATAATAATAAAATAATTTCATTTGCCTACTCTTGTTTTTTATTAAGTTTACCCTAACTTTGCACAAAATGTAGATGGCGTTGTCAAAATAGATGACTAAATGTCATTTATAGAATAAGAGTAAAGAAAGAAATAATTTAAAAAAAATCACATTTTTGAAGCTCCTTACATAAAACAACTAGCAATTTATGACATTTAAAAAAAGATTTTGGTAATGCCCCCTACTGAATATTATGTCACATATAAATACTTAACATCTGAGATACATTTCATTTGCGCCGGGCCTGGGTTTTTTCCCCATACATTGTGAGCATTGTCCTTTAAATACTTGTCCATCTGGTCACAGATTCCTTGAAAGACGATTCAGATTTGGTGAGGGAGTGCAGAGCGTTGTCAGTCCGGGCGAACATGCTGACCCACAGATTCTCTCGATGTACAGTCGCAGCTAAAATAACCCTTTTTATTGCACTACACTACTCGAGATCCCTTTGGTTCAGATATACCCAAAGGGCTTGCAATGCTCTGCGTATCCAATATAACAATGTGGCCAGGGTGCTATTGCGACTGCCATGCTTCTGCAGGGCGTCAGCGATGTTTGCCGACGTGCGCACTGACAGCTTTGACGCAATATGGCGCAAGAAATCGCAAGGTTGTGTGATAGTCCCAACATAATTTTGCACTTTATAGCCGCCCGAGCAAATAGTCTGCGAAATGGGGGCACTTACTGAGCCCAAGATGCGGCTCAAAATTTAAAAAAAACAAAATTCAAAAGTCATTTATTCAAACTAGGCTGAGAAATCAGCACTTTTCGAACGTCAAGATTACGTATGACAGTCCCCCAAAAACGCCCGCACTTCACCACTTCCTAGTGCTTTATCTGGGAAGAAGAAGTGGCGCAACAAACTCCCCAGCAGCACAGGTGTCTGAATAGTTAGAAAAAGTTGATTCTATACAAAAGTACTTATGCCAAATAATTTAGATTACGCAACATAAAACATTAAATTAAATTATTTTCTATTTGTCACCTAGCACACGCCAATATACCAAGAAAAAAGTAAAAAGAACTAAATACCCGAATGAATGCCAGGCATAAAGGGCGTGCAATCTTTCACAAAACAGTTGATATCCTGTTATTTATCCTTTAAATGGCAACCGCACTGGCAAGGGCATTTTTCTTTTGTTTTTCTAGCAGGTATATAAAGCTGAAAAGTCGGTGGTCTGATCTAAATCCTAAATCATGGAGAACTTCTATGTTCCTTATCTCTTTAGGTTCATTTGATAAGATGAGATTTACTTCATTCCTAGTTTTTCCATCAGGAGAGAGCCATGTCCATTTGCGGTTGATTCTCAGCGAGACATATAAGTACGCATGACATACTCTCTGTCATTCTAATTTAAATGTCTCGCTGATGGTGGCGAGTGTGTTGGATCATTCGGTTCCCTATAAAATGGTTGAGCTGGATAGTGCTTATCCAGCGCCGTCAGTTGAGACTGGGGGCCCATCACAATTTTTTACGAAATAATCTTATTTCAAAAGAGTTTTGTTTCAAGCTTACAATAACATTACTCAAATTCGTACCATGACCTTCATCGTTCAATATTGTTTTATATTATTCCTGCTTAGAGCTGGGAAAGAACGAACTATTTGGAAGATTTGTCTATTGCCTGCTATACTAGAAAAGAAACAACGCTATATGAACTGTATAGCGCTGTCCCTTTCACACGTTGGTCCGAATCGCTACTAAAAAGTATGGTTTAGAAGCAAAATATTATTTTCGTTTACTTAAAAATATTACTTTGCTTTAGAATCTATTTTTTATGAGTAATTTCCATAAAATTGACACAAATATTAAGCCATTTTGCTTTGATAAATGAGAAAAACAATTGAAAAAATTAAAATTAAGCTACGGCTAAGTCGATGATGATGATGTCACATCATATTATTCGGAACAAAATGTGTTCTCATCAGAACGAAATTTGAAACTCGAAGTGGCAATATTTTTTTTAACTTAAAATATACTTATTTTGATCTTACTAGCTACAAAGTCGACATGGAATCAAGGTAAGGTAAACACGGTTACTCAGTGAATAAGTTTAAAACAACGAAATATTTTTCTGTGATGTTTTGACGACGATAGTTCGAAACAATATGTAGTCAAACTCGGTGATTAGTGTTTCGTTATTAATTTTGCAGCCAAAGAGTTAATCAGGTTTCCGGGTGGCAGTAAGAGATACTCTAGTTTTTTTTAATTTCAAATAGATGTCAAGAGTACCTACTCAAGAAGAAAGTGGCGAGAGATTGCGGAAATATTAGTAATATAGCTCGTATTTTACGCAGCAACTGGCTTGGCTTGTGAGCACAGAGTTCGAGGCCGCTGAGTAGCTTCTGTAACTGCCGGTGATCTGACTCTTGGTACGTTGATATGAGTCTGTCTTTGAGCGCGATTTACTTGCCGGCTATCGGTGGATGCAACATGATGACTCCAATTTGTTCTAGGTCACTGTCGACGACGAGGTTGAATTTCTGCTCCTCACCTAACTTGCTGGCAGCAACGGCGGCTTCAAATTGCGCAAACCACAGGCGTGAATTTTGGCGTCAAAATGGTGGTCGTCTTGCAGTTAGCGAGATTGCTGCCACGTCGCACTTCGCTGTTGTGATGCCCAGTGCATCGCTATCGTCGGTATCTTTCAATATGGTAATGGTTCTTTTGAGATTCTTTTGGGTTCTTGCAGGAGTTCGATGTTTCAGGGACTCAGGCGTCGACTTCAGGTTTGTGTTAGGCTTCACGAAATCACCAATTTAGGCGTCGTCACTATTTAGTGTGGAGTGTATTGGTAGGTCGTTGTTGTCGTAAATAAAACTACCATAGCTGAACGAAGCCTGAACAGATATGTACAGATACACCCCAGAAACACACCCCAAAGCGCCGAGGGGTGACAAACCCCTCTCGGTGAGTATGTTTGTAGTAAAGCACTCCCACCTCCTCCTAGGAAAGGGAACCCAGTGACTAGCCCTGAGAAAAATTCCTCGGGCAAGGGCCAGAAAGCCCACAATACCGATTGCACGCGCCCACTGCGGGGCGCAGAGACGACTACACACGAGTTCGTGTAGTCTTTTTCGCCAGTCACCGTCGTCGAGTGTTGATTGAAAACCCAGAAGACTGCCTGCCAATCTGTGGCACGCGTGAGTTGTCAGCGTCATGTGTCCACGTGTCCATCTGCGTGGTTCAGAAGCGTGAAGTGAAGATACGGAGGGTGGAGGCTTTCGAAGCGAACGCAGACGTGTGCGGCGTTGTGATAATGTTCTTGCCACGTCAGTGTTTACTATCTTGTTTCTTGTTTCTTGCGGACTGTCAAAAACGTGGTAAGGTAACTGGTTCGGTGGTATGTGGTAGCTGGTTTTCTAATGACTGTGTAACAGGTTCAACTTTGTCACTACACATCCATAATTTGTTAGTAAATAATAACCTTAATACCTATGTTAATAAACATGCAGGTTGGACAAATAATGGACGATCGGACAATCAAATTTCCCCGCAATGTCATTCAGGAGACAGTTCGGGTTACCCGGGACCCTCTGCAGCAGCGACGTGGCACGCTTACGTCTGATTGCTGCGAAGCCGTCAGTGTATGCATCAGCAAACATTCCTGACGCACTGCAGAAGCGTGCAGCCCCAACAGCATCCTGAATGCATTTTTGTATTGGACACGAAGAAAATTGATGGCTTTCTGCATCCAACTTGTCCAAAGGTCGCACGTGTACAATGTCTGACAATTTGCTTTAAAAAGCGTCACTTTCACTTCACAAGTGCAACGAACAAACCTACGGACAAACATGCTGCCGCGCTTGTAATAACTGCAGTAAGTATATTTTTTGTCAAAATTGAGTTAATCATCGCAATCGATTCAGAATCAGCGCAATGAACTGTACAATATATATATCGTCGGGTATACCCTAATGAAAAATATCTTAAAGGAAAAAAAAATCACCCCTGATGAAAAACAAATGGCAATATCACACATTTAGCCATCGAATCTTATAGTGAAATATGATATCAAATTCTGTGCTACATTCTGTATCTGTACGCTCTGGGTTTTTGTTGGATATCATTTTTTTGGACAAATGGGCAACTCTTCATCATGTCCAACAGTTTTCAGACAGAATGTTATATTAGGTACTGATCGGTACAATTTTTCAACCCGTTCTAAATGGTTTAACACATAAGATGTCCACACTTTCTTCAGAAAAACGATTTATTCGCATCAACTTACCAATGTTCACTTGAAAACAAGATTTTCAGACGGTATGCTATGGGTTTTATTTGTTGCTTTATTTTTAATTTTCTCAAATGGTGTCTGGGTACGTGCGACACTACTGGTGTCTGAAAATTGTGCATTGGACAAATTGCTTTGAAAAACTTCGTTTCTTTTTTTTACTTATTTGAAATTGCGGTCAGGACAGACGTGACGCGGAAAATTAATGAAATTAGGATTTTTGGATTCAGAATAACCAAATCTATCGAATTTATACGATCGTCGTAAAACGATGAGGCAAAAATCTTGATCGTGGGCTCTCGTACTACACAGTGTGCACACATCACGGTCACAACTCGCAGGACAGCAATCATCGGTCGCTGGGCAAAGTAAGTTTCCGAGTTTCAAGTAACATACCACCGTACCTACCGTTCCGAGTGTCTTAACTGCAAAAAATATACAAGAATGACACGTGCCCCAAAAATGAAGTATCTAGCCAGCCCGGAATTGTGAAGTGGTATGTGGAGCACATGCAAATTCGAGGAAGTGCAGGTACCTATGCTTTTTGTAACAGAGTACTTATTTTTGGTGCTCTCGTGTCTTTGGCGCTTTTTTTATTTGGTACGTGAGCTTGAGAAGTGTAAGCTGAGCTTAGCTTAGAGGAACAATATAAAATAAACATCATATAACATAACGAGAACGAAGCGCCGCCTGAGTGGGCCAGCGAAGCAAGGCCTCAAGACACGCGCACATGTCACCGAGGCACGGAGCAGTGAGCAGTGTGTACCTACAAGTGAGTATGTAGGTACGTGAGTGTGGTGCATCTCTCCGCAAACACCGGCTTGTGACGCATCGACAGTTCGAGCTGAATCAACACGATACCGCCTACCCGGGACCCGTCGCACTAACTATACGTGCAGAAGGTCCGAGCGTTACAGTCGCAAGAGTGCAGATGACATCAGACCCCAGTAATAAACCTCATCGAAAACCTAATGAAAGTGCTTAAGAGTACTTTACCAACGACGGTACGGCACGTGCCTGACTCGTGCCGCCATTATTGTTATTGTTACGCGAATTAGTTTTTTTTTGGGTTTTCGTTCCCACTTTGTTTAGAACCCAAATATATTTTATAACTGATAAGGTGGTGGTTTCACTGAGACTACCTAACCTCATAATATTTATTTTTAAGGGACCAGCAGCAGTAGGTATGTACGGGTATGCACAGCAGAGCGTAAGCGGTTTATTAATTTTCCATTTCATCTAAATATTATTTATTTACTGCCTCGTTGGTCTAGTGGTTGCAAGCGCTACTGCTGAGCATGAGGTCCTGGGTTCGATTCCCGGGTCGGGCAGTGTTATTGGGTTTTTCTATCTGAAATTTCTCAGTAGTAGCCCGGAGTCTGTATTTGTGCCCGGTTGATGGCAATAGGCTCGCCCCCTATTACATGGGACTTAAAACATAACTGGCGAGTGGGTGTACTATAGGTACACCTGTGCCCAACCCTTCGGGGAAACAAGGCGTGATGTTATGTTATGTTTGTATTATTTATTTATTACTTTTATGAAGGCTTACAGACTAATTACAAATAATAGGTAACAACAAAACATTGTCAAGTTGCTAATAAAAAGCCTCCACAGATAAATAAAATATCGATTACTTAAAGCCGAACAATTAAGCAATTAAATTACAAGTATTAAATTATTATGCGGTTTATCAGGATGGATCTTCTGTTGGTTCTTATTAATGTTCCAGTGCACACACAGCTTACAGCAAATATCTACGAGAAACCGTCTCGCTTGACGGATGGGAAAACACCGGAGCTGCACCCATAATAGCGAAATTATTCCGATATTGACACAAAGGCTGAGCGCGCCAGGAATGCACAGTTATTATCAGTGAAATATTCATGTGTTAGATTATATTTGCGGAATTATCACGGCTACTGGATCATCGGGGCTTAATGTACCTACCCCATTAGGATTTTACCTAGAAATATAGGTATTCAGTCCAGACGGACTATTGTTTAGGTGGTTAGGACTATTTATCAACTTAAATTCTGTGATAGGTTATTTACTGACAAAAGTTTGTTCTGTCAACCTGTTATAGTTTATTTCGCTAAGATTTTGGCAAATGGAAAATTTCAGCAACACTACATAAACCTACATTTAAGTACTAATCCGTAGATCAAAAGGCAATATATCGAAATTGTGCGATAATTTAAATGTTCTCAATAATTTGAACAATCTTCCTCGTAATCATCTAAAAGCTCCACAAATAGATGTGGGATTAGATTGGACTCGTAAGTCTCAGCCTCAAATGATAAGTGCGTTTTTTATCCGCCGTAAGAAATCTGATATGAGAGGTAATCGGCGAGAGTGCTCCGAACTGACGGCTATTTAATATGTATTATGTCGAGCGGAGCCAGATGTATGGGCCGTGTATTATTTAGTGAAATGAAATAGTCTCGTGTGTACCTGTACATAGTAGTGTTACGATTGTGAAGTGTTTCTCGTGATATACTATTATGATATCCATATAAAGTAGGTACGTCTATACCAACTTCAAACGTTACTTCTTACTCTAAGACTCGTTTTGCTCAGAGGAACTGTTCGTATATCGTCACAAGAATCGGCATGAACATGAGGATTCTCTTTATTTGTCATGCTGTTTGTAACCTTCAACCGCGGGCGACACAAACCCTTAAGAGTGTATATGTAAAAAGTGGGCCACGTCACAAATAGCTGTCAAATATTTCGATGCTTTAATTAATTTGGCAATATTACTGTAAAGAAATAAGAAATATGGCTAACTAGTGAACTAAAATATGAATTAATCAAAACGGGTAAATATTTGACAGATATTTGCGACGTTGCCAACTTTTTGGATGAACGTTCAACTCGTGTTATGGGTTTTGGATCTTATGGAAAACTTAAAATAGTAGCCCCTAAAAAAAACGTCTAGCTAACTCAAGAGTTTTTTTAAAGGCATGAGGAACAGGGTGTTAAGTTCACTCATCCCCATAAAAAAGGAGGATCCTCCGACCAGACGGGTGTTATGTCTGGCGGGCAACTGCCCAACGATTGATGTCGGGGCAGTTACATATCTGGTGTTCGCGCGTTTAACTCTAATTGCACGATGCAGGATTTGTGTGACGTCAGGATTTTGTGTGATGGTATGGTATTTGATGCGTAGTTCACATGTGGCGATGTAGATAATAATAATAAGCCCCCTAAACAACCACACGCCCTGATTGACCATCTAATCACGTGGGGGCGACACACGAATGAGAAACTACTGGCGTGGTTAACGTGGCTCTGGAAACCCACTCAAAATGGAGACTCGTTCAAAAAGAAAAATCGCCGGGGCGCACCTGGAGCTGACGCTGGGTGTCTCAGTATGCGAACCGTCAGCGGTGAGGAGTTGAACTGGCGGGCTCCCACCGACAAAGATGCTACAGCCGAAGCCATTGACGATGGTGATAGACTGGCAAACAGGACAGACACCCCTGTAGAGCCTTATAGTCCAAGCACAGTATCGTACGCACCTTCAAGAACATCATCACCATCAATGCGATTCTCACCCATATCTTTGTCACCTCCCATAACTAGTTTTAATACAGTTTCACTCACTCCGGTCTTTTATGTTGCGCGGTCTTTTATATCTACCTTCTTACCCGCGTCCACCAAGGCTGAGAAAGCAAGAGTTCGCATGAGATGGAGCAAATAAGTTAACCTATTCATCATGCGAACTTATCTATACATCACTAAATTTGTGTATTCCCGTACGTCCCCTCGACTTCGTCCCCCTGGGGGGACGGACGGGAATATACAAAAATAATATTTAATTTGTTCCCGATCGTCCCAATCCTAATTCAAGAGGGGACGAATGGGAATATCTTCTTCGATTAGTGCCATTCGTCCCACTAAAAACATTTTTGCCTATTATGTATATTCGTTGTTTCATAGTTTACTTTTAAATTATGTACTTAATTCGTTAGATTTAATCATTATTTTACAAAATTATTCTCTATTTTTTTAATGAATTATGAAAGTGCTTTTGAAAGTGTGTAATTTATTGACCCTATTTATGTGTTAAAATAATGAGCAAACTATTCTAATCATTTCCATAATGTAAAACGCAAAAACCGGTATTATTATCTCCTCTTCTGTTCTCCATTTTTATTAATCTCATTACTACTTTAGACTGCGTATCAAAGATGATATTAATTATTGATGATATGCTGAAGATTTGCAGCTTTACTGCCAGGCAAGTGTGCACAATAATTGAGGAGCTAAACCGGGATTGTTATGTGGTTAAAAACTGGTCTGATCGTTTTGGGTTGGCGGTTAATCCTACCAAGTGTCAGGCTATCATTGTAGGGAGCACCCACAGTATGAGGAAGCTGAATGGCTTAACTGTGCCACCTGTAATGTTTGACAACTCAGTCATCCCGTTTAGCACCGATGTTAAGGATCTTGGTCTGCATGTTGACACATGTCTTGACTGGCGAAAGCAGGTCACGCCTGTAAGTAAAAAAGTCACCGGAACGCTGTGGTCACTCTACCGGTTGAAAAACCTTCTCCCATCACACATAAATGCTTGTACAGTCCCTAATCTTTCCCATAATAGACTATGGTGATGTGTGTTACTATGACATGAATGCAGATCTTCTCAATAAACTCGACCGCCTTCTAAATAACTGCATTCGATTCGTTTTCAATCTTCGAAGCGAAGAGAGTTGAGGGCTCTTTCAATGTTGTATTCTATACTCGACATACCCATTTCTCCTTCTTACCTGACTTCCCATGTTCAATATCTGTGCTCTGCCCATAACAAAAATCTTCGTTCTACCTACAATCGTCTTCTACGATGTCCTTCTCACCGCTCTGGTTTTATTCACTCTTCTTTCTTTGTCCAGGCGGTATTTCTTTGGAATGCGCTTCCTCTGAACATCAGGATTACAACCAGTCGGTTATCTTTCAAGTTGAAAGCACGTGAAAAGTTGGCAGAATCTTTGCAGCGCCAATTTGCTGGATTTGTTCCAAGTAATCATTATTTCTCCTGTCAAAGTTTATTCGGTTTATATGTATGTATGTATGTTTTAGTAGGTATTTATTTTCAAGTTATCTATCACTTATGTTGGACTTGCCATGTTTTGTCTCTGCACCACCCTAAGGTTGACTGGTAGAAAATGCCTCAGGCATTAGGTCCGCCTTTGAACAGTACTTTTTTACCTGTGTATAAAGTTTAAAAAAATAATAATAAAACGGGTTGCACTCAGGGAGTGCCGGCAGAAGTGAAAACTAGAATTTTAACGTTGTGCATTTTTGATATTTTGGAATGATTAGGGAATAATTTTGCACTACTCAATTTTGGTCTACTCTCCCTCCGTCTTACAAATTTTCGATCAGGTCACGTGTCCTGACGCAAGTTAATTTTTTTTTACCAATATCCTAAAAGTGCACAACGCCGCTAAAGAAGTTTTCACTTCAAAAAAAAATATAAACAAAATACTAACAATACGTCTATGCTCAGTCATTACAAAAAAAATAATTATGCTCTTACTTTGAACACCACAACATTATTGCAGAGGAACAAAAGGGAAGCAAAATATAGCTGATTATACATTCCACTATTCATAAACACGCCACCTCAAAAAACAGAAATCTTTATTGCACCTATATTGATTACAAAAAAGCTTTGCACAGTGTTCCTTACTCTTGGTTAATACACATATTAGAGATTTATAGAATAAACCCAAATATAATTGATTTTATGCGCCATAAAATTCTACAGTGTAAAACAACTCTATTGTAATGGCTAGGGCTACGCAGGGTAGACTACGAGTACGCAAATAGCAACGACAACACCGTCATGACGCGTGAGACATCTATCAAAAAAGATATCTACCAAGTTGACTCCCTGAGCCCCATGTGGTTCTGTCCAGCCCTAAATCTTCTGTCTCATTTACTACAGAGCTGTAGGGCTGGAAATTGCCTCAAACACACTAGAGAGGAAACAACAATATCACATCTTATTGACATGGACGACATCAAATTGTATGCCAAAACAGAAAAAGATATGAAAAAATTAGTAGAAGTTACAGCAGAACTCAGTAAGGATTATTCACATGCAATTTAGTTTAGACAAATGTAAAACAATTCACATTATAAGAGCTTTCCTCTTATAATGTGAATTGTTTTACATTCACACCGACCGTTGTTTGTCATTTAGACCGTGCCCTACACCACTAGGCTAAAATATTAATCTCAACGAAAATTCGAATAGCATTACTCCTTTTATCGAACAAGGTTGATAACGGTCGAATCTTCTAGTATTAAGGTTTAAATTTCAACTTCCACGTAACTCCTCAATTAACTAAAAGATGAGGTTGAAATTAGCATAGATTTCTTGTTTGGTTAAATAGAATATGCTTGATTCCGATTGTTGCACTACCGTCATTTTTCTTCAGAAACTTAACTGCTGTAGGAACCGCGAGTTAAGGTTTAATTTAGAATACTTCTTCGCCTTATTTACTAAACTGTGATTGAGGGTATAATTACTTTACAAATCGTTTTGTTTTAGTGCCGATCCGCTTGTGTGTAATATCTTCGTAATATTATTCGATTTATTAAGTTTTTGACCAGTTGATTTTAATAACCGATAGTATGGTGCGATTAACAACTTTTTTGAAGGCTAAAATGGTTGTTCTCTGGGAACTGGAACAAAGCATATAGAAAATAGCATGAGATATGGGCATAACGGTAAGATTTACATTATACACATATTTAATTGTTGCAATCATGTTGCACTATTACTTACAAGTTATTTTTTTTAATGTATTTCTAATATTATTATTTTTAAACAAAATACACACATAACATCACGCCTTGTTTCCCCGAAGGGTAGGGCAGAGGTGTACCTGTAGTAGGTACACCCACATTTCGCCAGTTATGTTTAGGTCCCATGTAATAGGGGGCGAGCCTATCGCCATTAACCGGGCACAAATACATACTCCGGGCTGCTACTGAGAAATTCCAGATAGAAAAACCCAATAACACTTTGCCCGACCCGGGAATCGAACCCAAGACCTCATGCTCAGCAGTAGCGCTTGCGACCACTAGACCAACGAGGCAGTATAGTAGCAGAAAGCAGCAGCAGCAGTAGCGGCAGTGCACTGGCAGTATTATTTTTATTACAGAGAAAAACAGTTCGTAGATTGATACAAAGGTATCAAGCGACGGGTGATGTGAAATGTGATTGCCAAGGCCCTCACCCAATTGCTTACACTAATGAATCGGAGCGACACCGTAACATTGTGGAAGTTCACTAGGTGGAACCCATCAAAACTATGCGTTCAAGTGCTGAAACTTTTGGAGTGTCGCTTAGCACTGTTCGGCGACATCTACACGTTGCGAACATCCCTAATTATATACCAGCCCGAAAAATTAAGCTTACTGACGATCACCGCACCAAAAGAGTACATTTTGCTACTCGTTATTTAAATTTCGACTGGGAAAACGAAATTGTTATATTTACCGACGAAAATTGCTTTAAGTCAGATACGGATGGACGAGAATTTTTATGGAGAAGACATAGGCAGAGATTTAACCTTAAAAACGTATTAGACTTGAGAACAAGCGGGCGGTTAACATTAGGTAAATAACATTCTTATTGAAATGACGTTTATTTCTAACTATTTTTAAGTAAGTAAGTATTTATTTGCATAAAACATGGTATACACAGTGTTACAATAATTTACAATAAAGATCTTACATGTTTTGCCAGAATTGTACTTAGCATGCTTAAGTTCACTTAATACTAACATGAGAATTTCTTATCCATAAATTCTTTGAGACTATAGAGATTTTTCGAGTATAACCAGTCAAACAATTTTCCCTTGAATAATCTGGAGTTTAAGTTTTTTATGCTACACGGTATGTTATTTTAAATACTAACACAATTATATCAGCAGGTTTTATTATATTTAGCAAGCTTGGGAAATCATGCAGAACGAGTCTCTGTGGATCACGCCGGCTCCGTGGATTAATATCATTGGCTTATATAAACAGGTCTTTATGTTTATTAACGAATATACATATTTCAAATATATAAAGGGACGGTAGCGGTAACAAACCTAGTTTCTTAAATATGGGTTGACAAGATTCCTCCGAGTGCATCCCGTAAATTGCCCTAATACAATTTTTTTGAGCAACAAATTAATGCTCGGTTTATATCTGTACTATTTCCCCATATTATGAGCCCGTAACGTAGTACCGATTCTACATAATAATATGCATGATAGGTCATGAGAGCTGTTTTTATGTTTGTAATATTTTTGATTTGTTTAACAGCATATACAAATTTATTTATTCTCTTTGCAGCGTTATCCACATGCTCTTTCCGATTCAAATTCTCATCAATAATTACGCTTAGGAACTTCGTTTGTGCTACTTATTTAATTTTTGATACGTTTAGTTTAATATTATATTTAGGATTATTACATTTATTGAAATTAATATAAACAGATTTATTCAGATTTATTTTTAGATTATTTATGTCAAGCCATTGTATTAATTTATCTAAGTATAGTATTATTAATGTCAGTCTCATGATTATTTCTAAAATTATTACATTTTTCTGTCGCTATAATAATAGCTATGTCATCAGCAAATAATATACATCGGTGGTCAGTTATATTAATAATATAATTTATGTACAGCAAGAACAGGACAGGCCCCAATACACTTCTTTGTAGTACACCACCTGTACTGTGCTTGTATTCTGATGAAAAAGGCACCTTAACCTGATTTTCATAAATTTTATCAATAATTACTCGTTGTTGTCGGTTACTGAGATATGATTTTATCCACTGAAGTGTAGGACCCCTGATACCTACCAGTTCAAGTTTTTTGAGCAACATATTGTGACAACTAAATCGAAGGCTTTTGAGACATCAAAAAATAACCCAGTGGTCAGATTTTTATTATTGATGTTAGTAACTACAGCCTTAACCAGAGAGAATACTGCCAAAGTAGTGGACTTGTTTTTCTGAAAGCCATATTTTTCGTTGCTAATTATATGAAATTTATCACAATAATCAATTATTCTTCCATACATGCACTTTTCATATATTTTGGACAATATAGGTAATAACGTTATAGGACGATAGTTATTAATATCAGATTTTTCTCATTTTTTATATAAAGGCTTGACTATCGAGTATTTTAGGGCATCAGGAAAAGTTCCCTATGCAAACGATAAATTATTAAATATGTCAGAACAGCAGTTAGTTGATTGGTACACTCTTTAATAATTTTAGTGTTAATTTCATCATAGCCCACAGTATTGGAATTTGACAATAACAGTATTTCTCGTCTAACCTCGCTTTCCTCCATAGGTTTTAAAAACATCGAGTTAACGGATGCACTAATACGAGGTTTTATGCTTTTCTGAGTGCCCCGTATGTGATAAATTAATATAATTATTATTAAAGGCAGTGGCAATTTCAATAGGATTTGTTAGTGTTGTATTGTTAACTGTGATTTTCTCAATGTTTCCTATGCAATTTGTATCATGAATTTCATTTTTAATTACTGCCCACGTGGCCCTACATTTGTTTTCACTCTTGTTTATATATTTAATGTTTGCGCATTTTTTTGAATTAATTATACATTTTTTTAGAATATTGGAATATGTCATATAGTTAATTTTGTTATTTGCATTTTTATTTTTATAGTATTTATATCTTAGTACACTTTTTTTGACAAGATTTCGTTAAGCCTTTACTTACCCATTTTTTTATTGTTATTTATTTTTACTTTTACTTTTGGGAAGCAAAGATTGTAGAATAAGCACAGCAGTTCATAAAACTCACTAAATATATTTGCATCATTTTCGATGTATATTTGTGACCACGATAATTTTTTTAAACATTCCTTGAACTTACGAACATTGTCCAAACTGTAATCTCTCTTATATATATGATAAGATGAGCATTCTTGAATGTTTTTTTCATTTATAGGAAAACTCAACATTTGGGCTGTGTCATGGTCAGAGAGATAGAGAGGCAAAACTGAAGCGGAAGCATTTGGAATATTGCTTAGAATATGGTCTATGCAAGATGACTTGCGCGTAGGCACATCAATGTGGATTTTCAAGTTATAGTTGTAGGATATGTCTTATATTAGTAACGTTACCTTTTTTCAACGTATTTATATTAAAGTCACCGGCTATTACTAGACGCAATTTGGACTTGTATTTATTAGTTACGAGTAGGTAGTTCAAAAGATTATTTAATTTACATAAGCACTGAGTAGGATCTGAGTTTCGAATTCTATAGACGCAAATAACAAGCAACTTATAACACTCAAGCTCTAGGCCACAAGCTTCAAATGTGTTTTGGGTAGCATAATTTGGTATATAAGATAAATCTTTGAAAGGAATGCCTTTTTTTACCAAGATACAGGTTCCTCCTCTTTGTTTTTCTCTACAAAAACTTGAAGCTAATTGATAGTTACATAATATATTTTGATATAGCTCTCATAGCCTTTCTTTACAAAAGTTTCCGACAAGCAAATTACATTAGGCTCTTTTTGTGCTACTGTTAACTCCTTTTTTTTTTTTTTTAGGGTGGGACATTATCAAGTGACTTCTCCCGCTGTGGGTGGAGCGGGAGGGCGTGTCAGACTCTTACTGACTAAAACCCACCCGTGTTCCTTCTCTTGCCTGTGCAATACCAGGGGGCCACGGTATCCCTTTCGGACTTTCCCGCAACCCCGGCAGGCAATGGTCTCATCGGACCCCTTCATTCGCTGACACTCTTTGAGGCGCGCGTGGAACACAACGCGCCGTCGACCCGGGCTTGGTCCTTGCCGGACGGCGAGCTACCCATTGCTCACCGTCCGCAAGCCCGCGCCTACGGTGGCCGGGAATCGGCTATGGATTCCTGCGGCGGCTAGGGGCGTGAGGGCGCGAAATTTGCCTCTCCCTCACGCGCTCTGCCTCCTCCTTTGCAAGCATTACTGCTTCGCAGAAGGAGGTGAAGGCCTCCCATGCCCTCTCGCTCCGTACCATGGCCTGGACCGGGGCCGGACGCGAGACATCCCCGCCACCGATCGCCTCCACGAGGACACGGCGGTGCTCTGCCCAAGCCGGGCATACCTCCACCGTATGCTCCACCGTGTCCTCCGGGCGATCCACGCAGTGATGACACCCGGGCGTTTCCTCCCGCCTTATCCGAAACAGGTACCTCCCGAAACAGCCGTGTCCGGTGAGGACCTGCGTCAGGCGGAAGGTGAGGACGCCGTGGCGCCTCTCCAGCCACTCCTCAAAGAGGGGACTTATCGCCGCAATAGTGGCGTGCCCAGCACTGGGTTGCGACAATCGCACTCTCCATGCCGCCATGAGATCCCGTCGGAGCTCTGTCCGCTGTGCCGCAATTTCTTGCGGCATCGGAGTCAAGCCCCGGCGTTTCGCCTCCCCGCGCCACTCCCAAATATGCGCGAGGACTTTTGCCTCCAGATCCCATGGCGGCAATCCGGCAAGGAGGCTCGCCGCCTCACCGGAGACCGTGCGGTATCCCCGGACCAGCCGGGTGGCCATGACCCTCTGGGACGCGTTCAACCGGCGGGCAGGCCGCCGCCTCAACGAACGCGCCCACACCGGTGCCCCGTACAGGGCCATGGACCGCACGATCCCCGCAGCCCCGGCCCGGTCCAGTCTGGGAGCCAAACGTCGGAAGTGCCCCACGAAATTCCACCGACTGTCGAGGACGAGTCCCAAGTACTTCATCGTCGACTCGACGCCGATGTGAACCCCTCCTACCGTTATTTGGGAACCTGACGGTGGCGCGTTCCGAGGACCATGAAAACACATGGCCTCGGACTTGTGCAAAGCCACTTCGAGTCCCAACTGCTGGATTCTGGCCACGATTGTCGCAACCCCGTGTGTCGCTAGTTCGACCGCCGCCTGGTGCGACCTTCCCTGCGCCAGGACCAACGTGTCGTCAGCGTAACAAACGACGCTGACGCCATTGGGGAGGTTGGCGCGCAGCACCCAGTCGTATCCGATGTCCTACAGATGCGGCCCCAGGACCGATCCCTGTGGGACACCGCACGACATCTCTCGCCGGTTCCACTCTCCCTGGTGATCGGGGTAGATGATGGCCCTGTCCGTCAAATAGGCCTCGACCACACGACAGAGGTAGGTCGGCATCCGGTGATACCGGAGTGCCTCCTTGATGCAACTCCAGGGCAGGGTATTGAAGGCGTTGGCGATGTCTAGAGACACCGCCAAGACGACCCCACCCCGGGCCACCGCATCCCCCGTCGTGAGGGCTCGCACGCGCATGATGGCATCCACCGTGGAGCGCCCCCTGCGGAAACCAAACTGGCTCTCCGGCAAATCCGGCCCCACCCGCACCAGCCGCCCGACGAGGCGGTCTGCAATTACTCTCTCAAAGAACTTGCCCACCTCGTCGAGCAACACGATGGGCTGGTAAGCGGACGGAGAGTCCGCAGGGCGCCCCGGCTTCTTGATGAGGACCAGTTTCCCCGTCTTCCAACGAAGCGGGAACTGGCCCCTCTCCAAGCATGCGCTTAGCCCCCTTAGTCGAGGCCCGAGAGCCTCTGAGGCCAGGACCCAGGCTTTCCCAGGTAAGCCGTCGGGTCCTGGGGCGGTATTTCTGGCATTCAGCCTACGTACCGTCACCCTCATCTCTACCTCGGTCACCTCCAGAGCATCGTCGTCGGCGGTGTGGTCCGCATCGGGCACTGCAGTAGGCGGAGCCATGGGCGGGGAGGCATGTTCCTCTCTCGAAGGGAACAGAGCGCTCACCACGTCCCCCACAAGCTGCGGCCGGAGACTCTGCGTCAGCGGGGGAGCCCATGGGCGGAGTTTCTCCCGCACCATTTTATATGGGCGTCCCCACGGGTCTCTGTTCAGAGTCTCCAGCGACTCCTCGCTGTTAACTCCTGGATTGTTATTTCTTATAGTTCCCGTTTTGATAGAATACTAGCAATATTCTGATGCAGAATATTGAACTTGAAAAAACTCGTCTTTATTTCTTAATACAGGGAAGTAAAAAGGTATTGTACCTCTGCTTACATTCCCGTTAGCTACGGCTGGTTTACTGGTTGTTTATTTTTATTACAATATTGTTTATTAAAATAAAAGGGGATCGTTCCCTTTTTAGGCATATTGTTACTAATGGCTACATTGCTGCTTGGTTGATTACGCATTACAAATTTCCTAATATTCATTGGGCACAAGTAGTTTTCATTGTAGTCGTTACAATCTATCACATAATTTATAGACTTACAAGCCTCTGATAATTTAAAATATCCACAATCAAGATAATGGCATTTTTTAAACATATTACATAAGTTTTCTATACCATCATTCAATTTTGAGACATTTAAGAAGTGACTATTAATAACATTTAGTACAATAATCCTATTATTATAAAATGTGTCCAATAAACCTTCTAATGGTGACAGAACTTGCCTTAAATTATAATCATTTTCCCCTACACATACCACTAGTTTATCATTAGGATGTAATGTTGTTTTTTTGCAGTTCTGAATTTTGTCATGACATTTCGCATTTGGCTTCGTTTCCGCAAAGATTCCGTATTTTTGGTACTTAGTGTTAGTTCTTGACTGCAGTAAGGCTGAAGCTAAGCCGACACATTGTTGTGTACCGAACATAATTTTCGTTGATAAATGAGGATCTAGCTGAGGTAAAGCCAGTTAATACAGGAATATCTGTGACTTTACTTAACCAGCACTCAGAGAGGATTACTACATCACACTTAACATTGATGGAATGTATTATGACATTATGACCATCAAAGTCGCGATTTAGGCTTCGGATGTTTACATGAATTATATTCAAAGTTGGGTGGGTAGTGTTTATATGCTTTGCACTGTTGTGGCAAACTCACATACGACTGTGATTATATTAAATGATTCTACAGAATCAATAAATTTATTTAAGTTGCCCTTATGGAATTTATAGATTTAAAAGTAAATGACCAGTTTATGCATGTACTGCGGAGTATCATTTGTGTAAGTCGTGTAAGTACTTTAGTGTAGAATTTGGTATTTAGAGTGTTCAGTTTATTTATAATACGGAGATTGTGGTACTGCTTTGTGTGGGTTGGGGGTGTATGTGCATTGTGTTGAGTAGTGATTAATATCAAATTTTATTTCGTACGCGATATCAAATAAATTACGGTTGTTTTCAAGGTTTTCAAGGTAAACCATACCATAACACAGTGAAATACTGACTAAGACAGCTTCTACAAGAACAGACTTTAGATTCCCTTTGTCTGTTACTCGGTCACGAGGTGACCCGTCAAAAAAACCGCTGTCTGTTAATGGGTCACCTGGTGACCCGACATCCCCGGCATCACTTTTGGCAGTTATTTGTATACGAAAACTGTATCTATCTTATTCTAACTTGCACAGAGTCTTTAAGACGAAACAAGACAGATATATTGTCGCTGTCAAGTCAGGCACAAAAAAGGCACTTTTGAACGGCAAAATTTACAAAAAAAAATATAATAATTGATTCTAGTCGCCCCTTCCAAAAGGTAGTTTTCGTATGGAGAAGAATGGGCAAGAAACTACACCGTTAGTCTTTTAAAATGTTGTCACAATATCTTGTATACGCTAACTAATTATATAATTATATGTGAAGACGATGCACTTACAATAAGATTACTATGCCACGATAGGTAAAAAGAAATAAAAATGAAGGAATGACAAATAAATTAATTGTGTGATAGATGCATGGTGCTCACATATTTACTTCGCGCTTCTGAACACTAGACCAACGAGGCTGAATGAAAGGGATCTTTAGTTCACTGGTCAGACTAAGAAACCTCGCTCATTACGTGGCCACGATTACGAGCAGCCGCAGAAGATCCGACAAAGAAGAAAGTTTTGCCGCACCTGTGGATCGGCTGTCCAACCGACAGCCGATCCACAGGTGCGCCCAAATTTTCTTCTGCCGCTGGTAAGTATCCTTCTCGTATCAGTTGTTTCCCTAAATAATACATTGTCGAAATCAAATTCAAAATATTTTATTTCACATAAACCTACATGGGTACTTATGAAACGTTAGACGGTTCCAATAAGTCGTTTCCTAAGAAGAAGAGCTCAAACTCAAACTGAAACTCAAAGAATTTATTTCAATTAAACCATTTACAGGCACTTTTGAATTGTCAAGGGGTCGGTCAGTCAAAAATATGAAGCTAGTTGCCCATTCCAAAGCGTAGTAGGTACCTATGGAGAAGAACGGGCAAGAAACTCCACGGACACTCTTTAAAATAAAAAAATTGATACAAAAAATTGGTTCCATCATTCATTTTGAAATTATGCATGTGAGAACAATGTAATAAGACGTGCACGTTCGTGAAAGCGTCCGTAATAAACAAGAAGAAAAAAAGAATCATTCAAAAACTTAAAATAAATTAAAATAAGCCATGGCAGCTAAGAGAAGACCAGTCCCAACTGACGGCGCCCGTTCACGAACATGACGCATGGATCAGCACCATTCAGCTCAACCATTTTGAAGGGAGCTAAATGATCCAACACATATTCCACCATCAGCGAGACATTTGAGTGACCATGACATACTCACAGCCGCCAGGGCACATTCAAGTCAATGAAATACTACATATTACCCGGTAAATGGTAGCTCTTTAGTACATAGTACTAACACCTGTGCTATTAAATTATATAATACAATAGAAATTGAGTTTATACAATACAAAAATGGTCTTACAATCTTCAGCAGCTCCAACAGTATTTTCAAAATGTTAATCAGTGTGTATGTCAATTAGTTGTGGAGCAGGACCAACAATGAGCCAAGCATTTTTATCAGTGATGTAATCCCCCAACTTATAATATGCCTGCCTACATAGTGTGCGTTTTATACAAGATTTGAATTTCGTCTCATTAAGTTGAAGTATGTGGGGAGGAATTTTATTGTAACATTTTAAACAGTTCCCCATGAAAGATGAGTTTACTTTAGCCAGTCTGACACCTGGTTGTACTAATAGGTCCCTATTTCTTGTAGTATAATTATGTCTATAACCTCTTTTACTAAAAAGATGTAATTTTTTTCTTACGTACATGATGTTTTCATAGATATATTGACAAGGTACCGTCATGATGTTAATATCCTTAAACAGTTCCCTAAGAGAGTCGCGCCTGCGGAGACAATAAATGGCTCTGATCGCTCTTTTCTGAAAATAGACTTAGAGAATAAAAATAGACTCGATGTCTGTAGCCCGTCCCCAAAGTAAAATATCGTAAGACATGATACTATGAAAATAACTGAAATAGACTAGCCTCGCGGTATCTACATCAGTAAATTGACGGATTTTTCTGACAGCATATGCTGCTGAACTTAGCCGTCCTGCAAGAGATGTTAAATGAGGACCCCATTGTAACCTTGAGTCGAGCGTGATCCCCAGGAAAATAGTTTATCGACAAATTCTAGTTTCTCTTGATTCAATACTATCTCACAATTACTACTTTTGACATTTAGTAAAGAAAATTTTATGCACTTAGTTTTTTTTTCCATTTAATACTAAATTATTAGCAGTGAACCAATTTTGGACCTGCAGTAGGGCGTTATTTACGTCGTCAAAATTTGTAGCACGTCTATCTACCTTAAAAATTAAGGAAGTATCGTCAGCAAATAACACCATTTGTGGTTGATTTTTAAATAAATGGAGTAGATCATTAATATACACTAAAAAGAGGAATGGACCCAATATCGAGCCTTCTGGCACACCCATTTTTACTTTTAAACCTAGTTAATTGATACCGTTTATTTGAACTGTTGTCTATCATTTAAATAAGATTTGACTAAATTGAGTGCAAGTTTTCCAAGTCCGTAATGCTCAAGTTTCAAAAGTAAGGTTTCGTGATCGACGCAATCAAATGCCTTAGAGAGGTCACAAAAAAATCCTATTTCGTCTTGGGCCTCTTCCCACGTGTTAAAAATGTGTCTTAATAAGGTAACACCGGCGTCAGTGGTACAACGTCCTCTGGTGAAACCATACTGTTGATCGTGGAGGATTTCATTTTTGTTAAAATGATTGAGCATTTGATTAAGCATTACCTTTTCAAACACTTTGCTAAAAACCGGCAACACGGATACGGGTCTATAATTATTGGTGTCTTTACTGTCCCCGGATTTGAAAATTGGTATAACCTTGCTGTATTTAATTAAATCCGGGAAGACTCCTTGATCCACACACAAATTAAATATTAAGGCTAGGTAAGGCGCTATGGTCTCAATTATGGAGGTACATATTTTAATGGACATTCCCCAAAGATCTTCAGTCAATTTGATCTTGATTTGTTTAAAAGATTTTATTACTGTTATGGAGTTAATATGCTTAAAGTTAAATTCAATCGGGCATTTTGAAACGTTCGCCCTTAATAAATCAAAAGAGAGCGAGGGCGAGGATTTTAAGGTTTCAGTAGTTTTAAGTGGGATACTGGTAAAGAAATTTATAAATTCTTGAGCAACTTCTTTGCTATCGTAAATGAGACCACCACATGACGTCTTCAGGATGTACTCCGAATTATGCTTTTTGTTCCTGTTCGTTTCATTATTGATAATTTTCCAAACCGTCTGTATTTTATTGTCTGCTGATTTAACCTTGTTGCTAATGTTTAAGGCTTTAGCTGCCTTACAAATGTTCTTAAAAGTTCTAGAGTAAGTAGCAACATATTTATTAAAAGTTTCCGTGTGTATATTTTATGGCTTAAGGCCATACAGCTCGAAAAGTCTATCCCTACTTTTCCTGAGTCCCTTTAGTTGCCCAGTCACTAAATATATATATATATATATATATTCAATATTATTATATCACTAAATATATATATATATATATATATTATATATTTTTTTCAATATATATATATATATGTTGGAGTTGGTTGTCAATTACAATTGTGGGTAGTCAACAGTTTGTTGTGATTTGTTTTTCTTATTATTAATTTAAGTGATTTTTACTATCAATTATTGTCAAATAAATCGGAACATAATTTATTAAGTACTCAGTGTACGCATTAATTGATTTTTGGCAACTTATTTCGATAATTGTGTCCAATGGTTTTGTTGTAAACAATTGGTGACTTGTAACTTTAATTTTAGAATGATATACTTAGTGAATTCACTATTGTTTATTTACGACAATTATTATTGTATTATTTTGTTAATTAATAATGTAAGTCTTATAAGATTTAGCACATTTTTGTGTTTTGTATCAAGTAAACACGTGACGTACTTCCGTGCGCCATCGGACAGAGTTGTCGTGGAGTGATTGCAAGGTGGGGGCATTGTCTTATAAAAGAGCATGTACTCGGTAAGCGAGTCAGTCGATCTTCGGATTCGACTCATTAAAGAGCCCCCCTGCTCCCGACAAAACTGTCGGTTTACTTGTGTACCTAAGTACCTAACTACCTACTGTATTATAAACGTTGTAATTGTTTATACAGACTTGTTTATCCCAATAAAATGGGAAGGAACTCCAAACCCTGACGATATACCTCTCGGCACTCCTGATCCTACATCAGAAGTGGGATTAGGTTTAGCCCAGGAATCGCTAGGTGTTGGTGGTGATCCAAGGCGAGTAATATTAGAGCTTCAGAACCATAATATGGCTCAGTTAATTGAAGCGATTAAGACGCACTCCACTCCGTCTACTGTAATACGCTTGCCTGATTTTGATCCAGACCTACCTGATTCCAATGCTCAATCTTGGAGTACAACCATTGATATTTGCCTATCGGAAAAGCCTCTTCAAGGTAGCAATCTTATTATTGCCCTCACTAAGGCCTTAAAGGGCAGTGCTAACGTATGGCTTTCCCAAGTATCGTATGCAGGCATGACCTGGACATACTTTAAGAGTATCTTCCTCTCTCGTTATGACGTTTCGGAAACTGTTGCGGCTACCCTCATTAACCTTCATAATAATCAACCAAAAGAAGGAGAATCTTTAGCCACATATGCCAGTCGACAGGTCACTTCACTGACATCTAAATGGAATAGCCTGAGTGTCGAACACATTGCTGTTTCTACTGTACTGGCCCATGTCTCCAAATTTGATTCCCGTACTCATCGACTAGCATTTACTACCGAAGTACATACTAGGCATGAACTTCAACAAGAACTGAGTGTCTTGTCCCATCTTAAGAGAAAGTCCCAGATTTGCTCTGACCAGCACGATTCTTTTCAAACTAAGAGGTTTAAACCAGGTAGAATAGTATGTCACTTTTGTGGTATATTGGGGCATAAATCTACAAATTGTCGCAAGAAGGCCGAGATATCTAAACATCCTGGACCAGCCAGCTCGTCACTTAAGGTGACATCAAAGAAGATTGTTTGTTACCGCTGTGGGGAGTCGGGACATGTCTCTCCTCGCTGCCCAAAGGCGACCGGAAGGCGGCCGGGAGGATCAAGTAAAGATGCCGGGAGTCGACCTTCGAGCAGCCAACCATCCGTGAAACGAGTTGAAGCTTGTGATGTACGACCGAACACTGGTGTTCTGCAGCAATCTGGTGAGTCGCTTGCATTTTGTTATGACTCCGGGGCTGAATGTTCCCTTATTACTGAAACATTTGCTGAAAAGTTGTCTGGCAAACGTATTTCTTGTGTGGTCAATATTATGGGAATAGGAAATTCTAACATAATATTGCTTTGCATTTAATAGCTACCGGTATATGTAGGGCTAATGGGCAGGTTGAACGTATAATGAGAACATTAAAAAGTATGCTTACCGCCGTTGAAACCAGTGAGCGATCATGGCAAGATGCCATTGAAGACGTTCAAATTGCTCTTAATTGCACAATTAATCGGGTTACTAAATCAAGTCCTTTAAAATTATTGATTGGACGAGTTGCTAGACCTCTAAGTTTGATGACTAATGACAGTGAAGAGATAGAAGTAAATCTATCCCGTGTAAGAGAACAAGCAGCCCTGGGTATAACTAAAAGTGCCGAATACGATAAAGCCAGATATGATAAGACTAAAGCTATTTTGAAAAAGTTTCAAGTTGGAGACTTTGTACTTATTGCTAATGAGGAGCGAAACCAAACTAAACTAGATCCTAAATTTAAAGGTCCCTGTAGAATTTTAGAACTATTGGATGGTGATAGATATTTGTTAAAATCTTTGAGTACCAATAGAATTTACAAATATGCCCATGATCGTGTACGAAAAATGCGTGAATGTCCAGTCACTGTTAGTGATGATATTAATATTGACACTGATGATGATTCATCTGTTGCTGACAAAGTATAGCTGGACTGACAAGATGTCTATGTTGACTCTTGTTTATCTTGACGCTTATTCGGATGTCTATGTTGACTCCTGGATTTGGACGTTGAACTTGACGCTTATGCGGGTTGTCTATGTTGACGCCTATGCGGGTTGTCTATTCAACTCCAAATTACTTGTCGAATACCATGGTGTGATTTCGGCTGGGAGACTATGTCTCTACTTTAGTTGAGCTGTGTATTATCTGCAACAGTATGGTCGTTTTGAATGGTTGCGATGCAACTGCTATTAATAATAACTTTATTTGACTAATTCAGGATTTTTCTTTTCAACATATCTTTTGTTAAGGCTTTTGTTTGTAAGAAAGGCCGATCGATATTCACCAAGAGTTTTGTTTTCAGGATCACACGAGGTCGTGTAGAACGTCAGTTCTGGCCGTGTCGGAGTTGGTTGTCAATTACAATTGTGGGTAGTCAACAGTTTGTTGTGATTTGTTTTTCTTATTATTAATTTAAGTGATTTTTACTATCAATTATTGTCAAATAAATCGGAACATAATTTATTAAGTACTCAGTGTACGCATTAATTGATTTTTGGCAACTTATTTCGATAATTGTGTCCAATGGTTTTGTTGTAAACAATTGGTGACTTGTAACTTTAATTTTAGAATGATATACTTAGTGAATTCACTATTGTTTATTTACGACAAT
Organism: Xanthia togata; assembly: GCA_963853775.1. Lineage (NCBI taxonomy): Eukaryota > Metazoa > Arthropoda > Insecta > Lepidoptera > Noctuidae > Xanthia > Xanthia togata. The sequence goes on along the minus strand of OY970797.1, from coordinate 975,599 downwards.
TATTCTTGTATTATTTTGATAATTAATAATGTAAGTCATATAAGATTTAGCACATTTTAGTGTTTTGTATCAAGTAAACACGTGACGTACTTCCGTGCGCCATCGGTCAGAGTTTTCGTGGAGGGATTGCAAGGTGGGGGCATTGTCTTATAAAAGAGCGTGTACTCGGTAAGCGAGTCAGTCGATCTTCGGATTCGACTCATTAAAGAGCCCCCCTGCTCCCGACAAAACTGTCGGTTTACTTGTGTAAAGTAAAAAGTAAAAGTAAAAATCATTTATTTGCCTGAAATATGGTGGGTACACAAGATGTTAAATTATATTATAGCGCAGGACATATTTCACCCTCATTACGGGCATGCAAAATTATAGTTACATAGGTATAGTTAATTTAATTTAATTTGCCACAATCATTTGAATATAATTACAATTATTACAACTATTCTATATATTAGAATTATTACAATTTATAAGAAAATTTGAATTACAATTATTAGAATTACAGTGATTTCAATTACTTAAATTATTATTAAAGGCAAAGTCACAGGAAATAAGAGCAAGAACCAGTATCTTAGCGGAAACCAAATCGGCATGTGCTTTTATTCAAAAAATCTTTAACAGTGTAGAAGCTCTCCTGTATTAACCATTTTCGCAAGGCACAACAGAACCTTTTATATGGCAGATCGGTCATTCCTTTGGGCAGAGAGTTATATATTAGAGGTGCCATATAGGCACAGTTCTTTCTGAACAGTTGTAGCTTAGGCACAGGCATTTTTAGGGGCAGGTGGTTAATTTTTCGTTTAAATGTATTGTCGTTTGTGGTGAAAAGATGACTGTGGTATTTAACAAATTTAGCTACTTCATAAATGTATATGCAGGGGACAGTTAGTAGATTCTTAGATTTAAAGATCGGTTTACATGATTCCGACCAATCCATGCCATACAGTGCCCTAATCCATTTTTTCTGTGCTATGAACACCCTCGTGATGTCACAAGAATTTCCCCAGACAACTATGCCATACCGTATAATGGAGCATATGTAAGCGTGATATACAATAATAGAAGTATGTCTGCTTGTCACGTCTTTTACCTTTCGAAGTGCAAAAACAAACTTGTTTATTTTTATGCATAAACTATTAATATGTTCTTTCCATGAAAGGTGTGTATCGAGAGTAATGCCTAAGAATTTTGCGCTGTTTATCTGTTGTATATGTGAATTATTATAACTAATATTTATTTCGATGTTTTTACTCTTATAGGTTTTGAAGTTAATTAGTTTCGTTTTTTCTATGTTTATTTTTAATTTATTTGTATCTAACCATTGAGTAACATCTTCTAGCGTCTTATATATTTCCGTTTCATATGTATCAATATTTTTACATTCCATAATAACAGTTGTGTCATCTGCGAACAAGACACAATCATGTGTGAATGCACTCGGAAGGTCATTGACGTAAATAAGAAATAACAGAGGACCTACGATGCTACCCTGTGGCACCCCAGAACAGTTAATCCTTTGTTTCGAGTCAAACTTAACTACATTATTTGTTCCAGTATCAAATTTAGTAATCCTTGTGAATTGTTTCCTGTTTTGCAAATAGGACTGAAACCATAACAAGGAAGACCCCCTTATTCCACATTTGTCAAGTTTCGAGATCAGCATCGAATGATCAACGAAATCGAATGCTTTACTGAGGTCTAATAGTAGAGCTGACGTTGGGATTTTATGGTTGATATTATTAATGATGCGGTTTATTAAGGTGAAGGTAGCTAATTGCGTTGACCTATATTTCCTGAAACCAAATTGTTCCGGTGCCAAAATGTCATATTTATCCAGGAAGTTAACTATTCTTTTGAGCATTATTTTTTCAAAGATCTTAGATAGGACCGGAGTTAAAGCAATAGGTCTAAAATTGTTTTTATCTAATTTTGACCCTTTCTTATGTAGTGGCTTCATTATCGATAGCTTAAGTTTGTCCGGAAAACATCCTTGTTCAAAAAATAGATTTATGATGTGAGCCAAAGGTTCCGATATAAATACGGCAATACGTTTCAGTAAGTCAGAATTAATTTCGTCATACCCTGCTGACTTAGAATTTTTCAATGAAATTATTGTGTTGAAAACTTCATTTGCATCTGTGGGTTTTAAAAAAATACTAGAATCGTTACTTTTCAAATTGGATGTGCGATGCTCAGACCCATTATTGACAGAGGCAGAACTATTAGAATTTTGAACTACATCAATGAAAAAATTATTAAATATGTTTGCTATGTCAGATCCAGATGTAACTGTAATTCCGCTGTCGACAATATTGTCAATAAATGAACTAGTCCTAGGTACAGTACCATTAACATAGAGTTTAACTACGTCCCAAGTTGCTTTCCCTTTGTTGCGAGAGTTAGTTATGTACCTTTGGTTACAAAGCGACTGAGTGCTATTTATACATTTCCTTAACAATTTGGAATATTTATATACTCTAATTTATTATTAATGCTCCTATTTAAGTAGTAGTTGTATCTTAGCGTTCTTTTGGTTCTACAACTGATTTTAAGACCTTTCGTTATCCAAGAAATTCTGCCAGCTCTAAAACAATTTCTTCGTCTTATTATGGGAAAGCAAAGTTTAAAGAATAACGTTAATTCTTCGTGAAATTCATTGAATGCCTCATTTGTATCTAATCTATTCAATATTTCAGAAAAAGTTATGCTGCTAATGCACTCTACAAATTTACTTAGGTTATTTTTACTGTAGTCACGTGTAGTTGTGAAGTAATATTTAGATATTTTTTCTATCTGTTTTGTGGCAAATTCAATTGTTTGTGCTGTGTCGTGATCTGAGAGACAGAAGCTGTGTGTCCTACCTATTACTCTTGGAATGTTACTAAGGATGTACCTAAGTACCTAACTACCTACTGTATTATAAACGTTGTAATTGTTTATACAGACTTGTTTATCCCAATAAAATGGGAACTCCAAACCCTGACGATATACCTCTCGGCACTCCTGATCCTACACATATATATATATACTATAGCTGGCAAGAAACTCCACGGTTACTCTTTCTTTTCCAGCTAAAGCACTAGGAAGTGGTGAAACAAATTCAGTCATTCAGTTCAGTGTTCGCATGCGCCGCAGAATGCGCGCCATCGGAGTTATTAAGTGTATTTTATTTATTTATTTATATTTATATATACTTTATCGTACACCACAAAAACACAACAAAAAAAACAAAATTAACACTACAAAATATACAATGGGCGGCCTTATCGCTTTCCGCTTTTAGTGAGTGTGTAACTGTTTTGTGTGCCTTCTAGTACCTGCACAACATGCGTGGGTAAGTTATTAACATTATTAATGCGTTTAAAGTGTAATCAATAAAGATTTCGGACATAAATGGTAATTTCAACAAACATCGTCCGCCATTGCGGCGACATAGTGGAATGGGGCGCCAGCCGCGATATATTTCGACTTATTACTATGTGAATGATAGAAACTGTCGCAATTAAGTATGTTTATATGTATTGTATTATTGATATTAGGCATTTAATTTAAATATTATCGTATCATAATTGCGTAAAATTGAAATGAAAAATACCTACTCGGGCCGCCAAATTCGGTTGCTGTTAGGGCTTCTAATAGGGCGTTTTTGTCGTTGATTCTCGAAATGTTTTTTTAAGGCAGCATGCGTTTTTATTGTACGTATCGATTTTAAAATATCTTCAAAATATAGAATGTTAATTTGTATTTTTTTTTTAAAAGGTTTCGAATGTAAACTGATCCAAAGTTTAAGAGGTAGTTTTATTACAACCAAATTAAGGCATTTTCCAAGTGGTTGGGTTGGGTATCCGATACATTCTAAATAAACATTTGTAGCAGCCGAAACTCCGTCTGTGATAAGCATGTTAAACCAAAAAAAAGATTAAAGTAGTAACCCAAGCCACTTGGCGTTCAGTTACAAAGGAATTGAACAATGAATAGACCCTTTGTTATCGCTCGGCGCGCACGGTTGACCAAATGAGTCATAATAATGTAAACATGTGTGATAAGAAAAAAATGTATGGGGAGGTGTGTTCTTTTCATTTATTAATGTGAAATTATGTATAAATGTATGAAGATAAAACAAATACTTTTTGCAATAATGGTTCTATTTTGTAACTAGAATGACTTTTGTACAAAAAAAAAAAAAAACTAGATTCTAACTAGAATTGATATCTAGATAGAAAACAAAACTGGACTAATCCATACATAATCTGTTAGCTAATTTAATAACGATACCAAAAACATAACTTGAAGAGATCTACCTATCGTAATTTTAGAGATATCGTCATTTTTATCACCCGGGTGCCCCGGGACCCCGGGACCCCTTAGACCCCAGTTACAGATGCCCCCATTTTGCCAAAATGGCCGTCACAGATGATCAAATTTTATTTCGTACGAGATATCAAATAAATTACGGTTGTTTACAAGGTAAACCATACAATAACACAGTGAAATACTGACTAAGACAGCTTCTACAAGAACAGACTTTAGATATAAATAACAAATAATTATTAATTATTGAGTTACTATAATATTAAGATACACCATATCAGTTACCAACGAAAGAACAAGACTATTTACTGTAATACTAAACTTAAAATAAAAACGGTGTATATTGAGTAAACTGTAAGAAATGACATTGTGGTAGCTTGTACAGGACAGTCATTTCTTAGCTAAGAGATTATATTTATTGCAGATTCAATTCGAATTTGTGGCTCACCTTCAGCTTTACGCAGGAATATGGAACCACGCGAAGTCCAGTAGTACGTGTAACCATTTTCCCTTGCAAACTGTCGAGCTGCGTAGAATAGTTTTTGTGCATTGGGGCTTTTGATATGAACACAGGTTTGACTGCGCTGCGCTGAAGAGGCATGTTGGATGGTTCCCTTAGTGTTGAAGTACTAGGCGTCCAATACTTATGAAGAGGTTTTACTGGAGCGAGGTGTGTAGGGGGTCACAGTTCTGGGTCGTTCTACGTCTGGAACTCGGAACCACAATAAGCTTCCCGATTTTGCGCTACAAGTACCAGGCGTGCAGATACTGAGTGGAGCAACAGTTGTCCGTCACTACCGAAGAGTCGGCGTGACGTAAGCGCAGGCGGGGCGCGACTCGTCAATTTGCAGCCGCGAGTACTAGGAGCGCAGGTAGTTAGCGGCGGCCGGCGCACACGTCGAGGTGGTGCGCGGCGTGCACAACGAGAACAGCAATATCTCGGGGCTGTTCACACGCAGAGGGCAAAGTAGGTATTTCCTATTATTTCGTGCTACAACAATAATATAAAAAAATTAAAATACTTTATTTTTTCTATAATAGTACCTACTATTTAAACTATTTTTTTGTTGGCTAACAGATAGGCACTGTGGAACAATGGAAAACTGAAAATGTCCCGTAACTCTTTCAATAAAAAATGTAAGTTTTTCAAATCATTTTCTATATACATATAGGGCTTAGTTATACCGTACAACAATAGTTGTAACAACTAAGTAATATGCTGCACGAGTGTTTGAATTGATGATATTGAATTATGTTTTTACTTTGCTTTAAGTATAATATGCAAAATATTGAATTTAAGTTTATAATTTTGCGCATACATATTCGTAATAATATACTCTCAAAGTCAAAGTCAAATAATTTATTTTAATTAGGCACAAAAAAGGCACTTTTGAACGTCAAAACAAAAAAAAAAGATTCTAGTCGCCCCTTCCAAAAGGAAGAGGAAGGAGGATTTCGTATGGAGAAGAATGGGCAAGAAACTCCACTCTTTTAAAATGTTTTTACAATATCGTCCCCGTAGAGCGAAAAGTCATTAAGTCGAAAAATCATGTTTTGAGATATTGAGAGTCAAAGTTTTTGAAAATGTAAATCGTTATAACTTTGGCTTGCCTTTACATAACTTTATGTTTTTAGCTTCAATTTGAAGGAAATATAATAAACTTTATATAATAAGAGCTAAAACACGTGAAAATCCTCTAATAATTGAGAAAAGTTAAAAACATCAAACTAATTAATTGTTCTCTATAAAATCTCTGATTTAGTTGTGAATTAGTTAATTTTCGAACGTAGTTAGTGATTTTTTCTCTAAGTTCTAAATTATCTTGAAGAAAAATAACTAGACTTAATTAAAGTGGAACTAACTGTTAGATGTACGAAATGTGTATTGTAAATACTACTTAACTGAATATTCGAAGCCTGTGGGGTATAAATACGACAAGAATTATTATTGTATTAAATTCAATCAAGTTTTATTGAAGGAATAATACGAAAAAAACAACAAAATACTATTAATATTAAACAAAAACAAAAAAAAAGTGTCGACTTTCAGTCAATCATGGAATAAACAGGCATTACTCGTATGTTTTTGCTCATAAGGAAGTAAACTCCATAGGTATGCATGGAGTCCTTAAGAGTGTGTCCACTCTCTAAATATTATTGCTCAATAACTTCCAGATGCACATCCGATCTTCGAATTAAATGAACCAAAAATGCCGTGATAAATTGGTTTCTATTTTGCCCAGCGCATGTTTCGCTATCCGTGGTGACTTCTTTAATATTGATTGGTATCTGACTACACCAGTTCATTGCACTGGCAATTTCCACACTGCCCCTTTTACGATTAATCTCATTTCAAGTTACACAAAATGCTTCATGAGGTGGTTTAGAAGTGTGACTGCATCGAGATGTGTTCGCAGTGGACAAGCGTCTCACCCCACTCTCCTTAGCGAAAGAGAACTGACGCAAACCTGCAGTAATTGATACTAACGGTCGTAAGGAAGTATGGCAAGGCAAAGATCTTCCATTTTCCGAGCTCACCATGGGCCTAATGTAGACTTTTTGGCGTCTGTATCCTGGCTGCGTTTCGCCGAACTCTTCGGGGAAACCGAAGGTTTTGTCTGTGCGACTATGGATGAGGTTATGGTTTCATTATCATATCATTATCAAGGACGGTATGGTTGACATCTGTCGGGCATGCTATCATCCCGGTGCCATCAATCCGACATAATTATTGTTTCTGGTTGTAATCGTCTTGCTAACGGCGAGTACTTGCACAAACACAATCTATTGGCTAGGATTATCCACCACTTGCCTCGCAGTACAACCTTGTGGCATCCGAAGTACCATACTACAGGTATGTGCCGGACCCAGTTTTCGAGAATGGTAATGCCAAATTGTACTTGGATCGATCTATCATTACTGACAGGACTATTGTATCAATAAGCCTTATATTATGGTGATAGATCGACGAGAGCGCCGTGCAATGATTATTGATATCAGTGAGATATCAATAATCATTGAGTCGCGTGAAAGCTAAGAAAGATAAAAAATCAAGTATTGACTTAGCACACGAACAACCTCGTGTATTAAGTCAATACTTGATTTTTTATCTTTCACATTATTCTCATCATATCTTTCATATTTTCGACATGTGGGACGTGGACTCTGCAATCATTGTATCGATAGCCGTTTTGGTTTATGGCTTACTAGTGGAGAGCCTCGACCAACACCTCAGGAGGCTCTCATTGCGCGGCTGGGACAAGAGCTTGACTCAGAAAAGAGTATTCCTGGACACGGCATGAATAGTGAGGAGGTTCCTCTCGCTAGAGCTCTGACCAGCGGTCGTAGTAGTTTTTTTAGGTTCCGTACCTCAAAAGGAAAAACGGAACCCTTTATAGGATCACTCGTGTCTGGCTGGTTGGCTATATGGGTGTCTGTCAAAGCCGATTTGCTCCGGATCTAATGGACCGATTAAGTTGAATTTTGGTACACCTATGTATTTTTGTGAGCCAAACACGGACGTGGAACGTAAATAAATGAATTTTGAATATGGGTGTCACATTTGTGGGGCAGAACAAAAAAAAAGTTTTGCTACCTGTACCGTGTGATATATCAAATGAAAAGGCATATTGCGAAGATCTCCGCCCCCCCATCTTATCTCCGAAACTACTGAGCCTAAAATTTTGAAAAAATACAAAGAAAATGGTTCTTTACTCATAGATTACAGGAAAACCTATAAGTCTATGGTCTTAAAATAACAAGGTAAATCTCTCATTAGTGTGCGTACAAACTTACATTTGCAGTTGGAATGTATGGGAGAACATGTTTTTCAACTACAATGTTAAGTTTGGTCCGGGGATGAATTCATCCCAACTACGGAATCCTTCATTGTGCGTAGTCCGACACGCACTTTCCCGGTTTTTTTTGTTATAGAACGCTTTGGAAGACATCTCTTACAAATTAAATTATCAAACACTGGGATTGATTCAAACTAATGTTGATCACCATAAATAACATCGCATGTCTATCTATGTCAGTCGACTTCGACTCCGCGAATTTGTCACCACACGCCACGCTCGTCACTATAGCCGCGACAAACTCACTAACTCGCGGGCAAAATTTATCTTAATTGTAACAATGTACATCGAAGTTGTATAAATAATAATTAAAAGACTTTAATTATTATTCGCAATAGATCATAAGTACCAGTTTTAAAATAAAATAAAACATTAAAATGGGTTGATGAGTTTTCGCTTTTGTAGTACTGTACAAATCATTTAAAAATAAAGAGTGAGTAGTCACTAAGTCCAGTTAGTTAATTTTCGCTTTTGTGTGTTTTAGCAAATTACTGACATTAAAAACTCACTTAATCATTTTAGTGATTTTTAGACTACCTAAAGGCGTATGTATGCATTGATAATTCAATAGAAAAAATAATTAAGTCGTTTTAAATTTGGGTGATGTAAATTTTCGATAAATGCATAATAATTTACTAATTTAGTTATTTCTTCCTTTATGCTGTGGGGTCCAAAGTGTAGACTTACTTACTTTTCACATTGCGTAAAACAAAAGCGTGGGCAGCTACAAAAATGACGGTTAGACAGATATTTAGAGAAGAAAATGTTGATCTTAGTGACGTTGATAAGTCATTTTGGGCATTTTTCGACTTAGTGACTTTTCGCTCTACGGGGACGATATATTGTATACATTAATTATAAAATAGGGATGATGCCTAGGTCGAAAAAAGAAATTCTATTTAGTCCGCCAGTCACATATTTAAAAAAAAAATGACACGTATTTTTTGCTTTATCGTATTAATAAAATAAAACAATAGATAAAACGCATTAAAGTTGGAGAGTGGGAGTTGCTACGTCATAAGTAAGTATAAAATCTACATACTCGTGACGTCATGGCACATTTTAACTCAATGTATGGTCGTAATCTTTTGATATCGTAAAAAAATATTGTGCTGGATCGTTGAATTCCCTTCAAAATGGTTGAGCTAAACGGTGCTGATCCATGCGTCATGTTCGTGACCGGGTGCCATCAGTAGGGACTGGTCATCTCTTATCTGCCACGGCTTATTTTTAATTTTTGAATTGTTTTTATCTTTTTATTACGGACGCTTTTTACGTGCACGTCTTTCTATATTGTTCTCACATGTATGATTTCAACATGAATGATGTAAACAATATTTTGTAAGAATATTTTTTTTTTTTTAAAGATTGTCCGTGAAGTTTCTTGCCCGTTCTTCTCCATAGGAACCTACGCTTTGGAATGGGCAACTAGCTTCATATTTCTGACTGACTGACCCCTTAAAAATTCAAAAGTGCCTGTAAATGGTTTAATTGAAATAAATGCTTTGAGTTTGAATAAAAAATACGGGTACGTTATTTTTTCACAATCTACATGACGGACAAAAATCATTTTTTAGTCATCATCCCTAATAAAATTATCTGAAGACGATGCACCTAGAATAAGATTACTATTACCACGATAGGTAAAAAGAATGAAAAATAAAGGAATGACAGATAAATTAATTTTGTGATAGGTACTTACGAGTAGATGCATGTTGCTCACATATTTCCAAACATTGTAAAATTATACGATATTCCTAACATTTAACAAGTAATAATAATAAGTCAGTGTGTGAGTTCAAGTACCTAATCACAGAATATAAAATCAATGTTATAAACAAAAATATTATACAATTAAATTGGATACCAGCAAAATTTTGTCTAGATTCTAAATTGTCCTATGGAGCAGGACCAGCATGTTTCCAACCATTTTTATCTTGGATATAATCCTCTAATTTTGTAATATGCTTGTGGTCACGCCAACAATAAGTAATTCGGTCCTGAAAAGTATCAGAACCAACATTCGATACGAGCGGACGTGTAAATTACAGTGAATCGGCCGTGACAAAAGTCGAGGCGTAAAAGAGAGGAATAGAAGGGACATGCAGCACTCACCAGGGGCAGGCCAGCGGGATCTAAATCTCCTTCGACCGTCGCACAGCAGAGTAGCACTACGCGGGTCGCGCGATCAATATTTGAATATAGTTTTCGTTCGGTGGAGTTTCTTGCCCATTCTTCTCCATACGAAAACTACCTTTTGGAATGGGCGTCTAGAATCAGTTTTATTATTTTTTGTAAAGTTTGACGTTCAAAAGTGCCTTTTTTGTGCCTAATTGAAATAAATTATTTGACTTTGACTTTGACTTTTTTCTTATTACACTGGGTAATCAAACACAAGGGTGCGTTTGGCGGAGCGGGAATGTATTGAATATTGCAGAGAAAGGCTCGATATGATCCTCGTCTCCTCGCGGATGATCAGACGAAAGGGCTCGTCATGCGGTGCGGGGGTGGTTTCGAGAGATCCGTTACATACGTGCGTCCATGTGCAATTTCTTCCTCGAACTGTCAGCTGTCAGTCCTTGTTCTCTCATTTTCATGTTCACGTTCTTGAATGGTGCTAAAAGCGCTGCATGTGCGGGGTTGGAAAAGGAGCGGGAAATACAAATGGCCTCATATTATAATAGTGAATCTATCTAATCAGTGTTGGCGTTACCATTTCCACCCGCCCTTAATGGGTCACTATTAAAGAAGCGATAATAAGACGAAAGAGAAAAATATTACTATGACTCTAGGAGCGCCCAATGCGCGCCGTGAGATAAATAGTTCCGTAGAGTCACGGCGAAGCGGGATAAGCTAATAACTTACGTTACAAAACTAAAGCTATGCGGTATTACTAACTTAAACTAATGCGAAGTGCGGTTATGCTAATAGGGAAGATGACTAAAAAAATGTTTTTTGTCCGTAATGTAGATTATGAAAAAATAACGTACACGTATTTTTTCTTTTTTTACGTTATCAAAAGATTACGGCGATAAATTGAGTTATAATGTGCCATGACGTCACTTGTATGTAGATTTTATACATACTTGTGACGTATCAACCCCCACTCTCCAACTTTAATGCGTTGTATCTAAGTCATTTTTTATTAATATGATAAAGCAAAAAATACGTGTCTAATATTTTTTTATTATCTGGCTGACGGACTAAATAGAATTTCTTTTTTTTGACCCAGGCATCTTCCCTATTATTGTCTTGGAAGAGGACACAGACGAACGACCGGGCGCAGGTAAGTTCCCTTGGCGGTTCTAACCGTACAGACACGCACGACGCCGTCTTTAGATGGGTGGACGTTCTCTACGATAGCTAACGGCCAGGATAGGGGCGGTGAGTTATCATTCATCACAACAACCACGGTTCCTGCTGTGATAGGAAACGACGGCGTGTTCCACTTCTGTCTAACCTGTAGACCGTGTAGATATTCCCTCTTCCAGCGACTCCAAAATGACTGGACCAACTTGTCTAGTAGCGAATGTCGGTGAAGTAAACTGACAGGGTCACCACGCTCGAAGTCATCTTCAAGCGTGGGTAAAGAAAATAGAGGCGCGGTATGCAAAAAATGGCTTGGCGTGGCCGTGGGTTCCGCGGGATCGGAACTCAGTACTGTCAGCGGGCGTGAGTTAAGGAGACACTCAATTTGAGTGAGAACAGTACAGAGTTCTTCGTATGACAGAAGCTGCTGTCCAACGACTCGGAACAGATGCATTTTCACAACCTTCACGACACTTTCCCAAGCGCCTCCGAAGTGTGGAGAGTTGGGACACATAAACTTCCAAGCTATCCGACTCTCAGCGTAGAGTACGCTGAGAGTCCTCCAACTTTGGGCGATACACAGTATTGAGAAACTTGTACAAATCGCGGAGGTAAGAGTTAGCCCCCTTAAAACATGTACCATTATCAGAGTACACGATCTGAATCGGTCCTCGACGGGCGAGAAACCTCTTTAGCGCGGCAAGAAAACTGGGAGTGCCCTCAGCACTCCCAGTTTTCCGTGGCTACTTCGACATGCACGGCACGAGTGGTAAGACATGTGAAAATGCACAGGTAGGCCTTCGCACTGTGGACGCTACGACGGCGCACAGGAACGTACGGCAGGGGACCAGCGTAGTCACAGCCTACGTGCGTGTAAGCTTTAGTGACCTGACGCGTGCGATAGTCTGGTAAGTCGGCCATCAGCGGATAAGTTGGACGCGGTTTTAAACCAAAACATGTATTACACATGTGAACGCGCTGTCTCACAATGCGGCGTGCGGACAAGATCCAGAACTTCTGTCGAAGAAGCGACATCAATAATTCTGGTCCGGCGTGTAAATACTTTAAATGATAGAAATCAATGATCAAGTTTACGACGGGATCATTGCGCGGTAAGATAACTGGATGCTTTGAACATAGTCCAGCGCGGAGTTCACGAGTCGACCTCCTACGAGGATCAGACCGTTTTCAATGAAAGGCCTCAAGCGGTTGAGAACCTGCGAATAAGATTGATTATTCTTAATATTAGAATAATCCTCTGCAAAGTGTTGACTTTGCAGGGCGCGAAGAATTTTATTTTCAGCGAAATTTAATTCATCAGCGGACACTGCAATAGTGTCGCGGCGGGGTAATAATTTTGTGAATTTACAAACGTATACAGTTATACGAAGAGTTTTACAGGAGATGCGGTTAGCGAGATCATATAAGGCACAATGTTTTACAGGCGAGTACACAGCGTGTGTAAGAATTTTTTGTTCAATAGTAGGCGGCGTAAAATGGTCGTCAAGAGGCTTGAGAGGCCACTCAGACGGATCCAATGTAGCCCACTGGGGCCCCTGGAACCACAGAGGGTGCGTGGTTAATTTATGAGGTGTAATGCCACGTGAGAGAACGTCTGCGGGATTTTCAGTCCCCGCGACGTGGTTGAAGTTGTCAGCAGAGATGTTTTCCGTAATATGAACAACGCGGTTTGCTACAAAGGTTTGCCACCGACGTGGCGAACTTTCGATCCAATATAACACGACCTTAGAGTCAGTGAAAGCGAATACCTTGATTGGAAGATGACGCGAGTAATTATCATCGCAGAGCTCTAAGCGTGCTATAGACAGAGGTTTGGTAGGAGCGAGTTTGGACTTTGCGCAGACAAGCTGGACAGTGTTACCGGAGGCGGCGGTCACATGAGCGCATACAACGGCACCGTAGGCATGTTCACTTGCGTCCGAAAAGGATAGAAGAGTGAGAGTGCAGTTGTTAGAAACGCCTAGATGACGCGGAATGCGTGTATTGTTAAGAGCCGGTAACTCATCGCAGAACTGCTTCCACATTTTAACCATGTGTAGCGGTGGGGTGTCATCCCAATCGAAATTAAGATGCCAAAGCTGTTGGATCAGCAGCTTAGCATACATACACGACTGCGGAGGCCACGAAGCCCATTATATCCCACAGTCGGGCGACTGTAGAAAGGATGGATCTTAGTGCACTTCACATCTGCGGGAACCGTAATTTTAAAATAAAATACGTCATCATCAATACACCAATGCAGGCCTAGTATTTTATGCTGCATGTTCTTATCAAATTCAACCTCCGTAGGGAGTTTGTGCGAAGCGGGAAGATTAACCTAGTACAGCACGACTCTGTCACTGTTCCATTTTACGAGATCCCACTGAGCTCCTTTGAATAGGTCAATCAATTCTCGTGACGCAGATATCGCTTCTTGTTCCGTGGGAATCGAGAAGGCGAGATCGTCCATGAAAAGCGACGTAGATGCGAATTTGCTGGCGAGAGGATAGCGCGCACCATCATCTTCGACTAACCGTCTCACAGTGCGCAATGCATGGTAGGGACTTGATTTTAAACCGAAGCAGACGCGGTTAAACCTATACAATTGTAGTGGGTCTTGTGGAGTAAAGCGACAAAGAAAACATTGATAACGACGGTCAGCTTCGCGCATGATAATCTGTAAGAACTGCTGGCGACAGTCCGTGGTCAATGCGATCGCGTGTAAGCGGAAATTTAATAATATTGTAAACAAGTCGCCTTGCAAATTCGGACCTGAGTGCAGAATATCATTCAATGATTGCCGGTCACCAGAAGTAGACGCGCTGGCGTCTAGAACCACGCGCAGCTTAGTCGTTGTCTTATCTTCGCGCACGACCTCGTAATGCGGTATGACGTATATAGGTGTTGGGTCGCGGGGATCGTACGACGCAGGAGAAATGTAATCTTTTACAAGGTAATCCTTTATTACGTCATCATATGCAGACCTAAGTTTAGGCGAAGCTTCTAGCTTTCTTTCGATTCATATGAAACGCTTGCGGGCGTTATCAAAGGAATTCCCGAGGGAATAAACATCCTCGTTGAATGGCAGTGCTACAGTGTACCTACCAGTAACGGGATCGCGGGTTGTCGTGGACTTATAAAATAATTCACATTCAACATCAGAGGGGTGTTGAATGGGCGGTGCGGAGGGAAGCTCCTCGAGCTCGCAAAAATGCCTGACTAATGAGTCAATAGCGACAGGCTCCTGAGCGAGGCAACATGCCAGGGCCTGGGTGGTTTGATGCATAGGTAACGTAGGCGCGGAGCCCATAATTACGTAGCCGAAAACAGTGGGCAAAGCGCACGGCACCGACGTGTCACGATCGTGGACGACGTCGGGGAGAAGTAAATGCGGGAAAAGAGAAGCACCTATTAAAGCGTCTATCTTACTAGGCACACCATATGATTCGTCGGCTAGCGGTAAATTATGTATATGTGATAAAACACTGGTATTTATCAAAGAGGTAGGCAGTAAGTCCGTTATCTGATTGCGGGCTTCTCCCACATTGCATAACACACACAGACATACACACACATTAACAAAACATTCTCACTAAAAACACATCTATCAAAACACTACAAAACCAAGTGTTGCGAATTCGCGCGTCGCGTCGTCATGCGGACACATACCGCGGCTAGCGGCTAGTGACGACAGTAACAAACTGGTTCTGCCGGCACGGCGCAGCGCGCACGCGCAGCCGCGCGCCGGCCGGCCAACCAGTCGGTACCATGCCTTCGCCTGCGAAGCCCGCATCACTCGATACTTTTGCGCTGCCATATTTATACGACGCCGCGAATATCATCCGCTTGCTTTCTCGCTTATACTGTCGCTAATAATTTCCAGTGCTTCTCCTTCTACCTTTCGCTAAAGACTTGGTGGTGTGTAGTGTACGGATTATTAGTGTAGTAAATGAATAAAGGACTGTCTTAGCATAACCTACAACGTGTACGTTTTTCCACTCGGACTCAGCCCTTCACCTACTACGGTCTACGACGCAGAAACCGTGAGTACATACATACTACTAAATTGGTGACCCCGCTCAGAACACCAGAATGAGTAACAACGAAGGAAGCGATAGTAGCGATTCGATAAAAACCGTGAGCTCACAGCGAGGCGTAACCACGAGGCGCCCTGCAAAAATGCGCGTTCCCATTGATAAGGAACGAAAATAGGACGATTATTTACGAAAATTAAATATTAAAGTGCCATCATTCTCATCAGACGACCCAGAGATATGGTTCGCGCTTGTGGAAGGACAATTTGAGAATTACGGAATCACCGAAGACGCTATAAAATTTAACTGCGTCATTGCGAACCTAGACATCGTTCATTCCAAGACCGTAAAAGACATAGTCCTAAATCCCCCCACTCATAATCGTTACGGCAAAATTAAGAGCGAGCTGATTAAGCGACTCACCGCCTCACATGAGAAGAAGGTTCGCCAGCTACTTACCCATGAGGAACTGGGTGACAGGAAACCGACGCAATTTCTGCGCCAGTTGCGAGACCTGGCCGAGTGTACCAGAGGAGTTCTTGCAAACCATATGGAGCAATGGCCTCCCGCACAACATACAGACTGTGCTGGCATACCAGCCCTCCCTAACGCTGGAACAGCTAGCAGAACTCGCTGACCGTATCCAGGAGATATCAGCACCGCCGGTTGTCGCAGCTACATCTGTACCCGCCAGCGTACCCAGCAGCAGCACCACTAGCGAGATCGCGGAGCTAAAACGGATGGTGGAACGACTAGCCATCAAGCTAGACGAGCACACTCGCCAGCCACGCCGCAGGGAACGCCTGGATCAACAGCGCCGCCGACCAGCATCGCGCAGTTTAACCCGATCAGCATCGAGCTAAAACAATATGAAAATGAATATGTGTATCAATATGTAATGTAAATCATCTGCTCTAAATGATTAAAAACAAGTAGCGAAATATCAAATTTAATTTTACTGTCGAATCGCGAATATAATTTAATATTAATCGGACTAGTGTTAACTACCTTCTCAGCCCCACCGAACCCCTTTACAACAGTACGGTTCATGTTTTGAGGTCGAATACCTAAACGCTCACAACACTCGTTAGTAATAAAATCGCTTTGTGAGGCGGAGTCTAGAAGCGCGCGAATAATATGTGGATTCCCTTTAGAATCGTAGGCAACGACTTGAGCGGTTGATAACAGAACAGTCGTGGACTGCTTCTTATGTGTGAGTGAATTACTCGAACACTGGTACAATCGGGAATCAACAGATGCACACAGCGTAACATCTGCTCGTGCCGTAGATGCGGCTAGGTTCGGAGAAGTATGTGCAGGCGCACAGGCGGGGGGCATCGCAGCGGTGAGCTCGACCTGCTGATTAGCGGGAGCGGCATGTGCAGAGTAGCCAGGGCGCGCGGTACATGACTCGTTGAAGTGTAACAATGTGTGGTGATTTAATTTGCAAACGCGACAATTTGACTTAGACGAGCAATTAGCGATTAATACACGCATTGTTATCCTTCACACACTTATAACGCTGTTGTGGAGTCATTGCATTAAAATCGGCGCACAAGTGAATAAATGTTGATGCACAATATTAGCGCATAGGCACTTGCACGAGGATTCAACCGTTGTGCTTTAATATGTTTGACACTTCGGCGGCGAAGCGGTATTTAAACGCCGATTAGAGTTAACCAGACGCGTATTAGTTGAAGAAGTTGGCTCAGTACGTTCTAACACTTTGGCTCGATTTGAAATAAATTCTACTAAGTTATCAAAGGTCTCGGGGTCTATTTTCTGTAAAGCAATAGGAATCAGAATTAAATCGGTAAGGTTATTCATTTTAAGGTTCTTTAAAGCGGCGACTGCGCTGCTAAATTTCTCGGTAAATAAATCAAAGTTGGTTGCTGAAGCGCATTGGAAAGTTTTGAAATCAAACATTTGATTTAAATACGTAGAAACCAACATTACGCTTGTCGTCGTACTTATCAATGAGCGTTTGTAACAACAGACTGTAATTTTCAGTACACGGAGATATCCCGGCGCACAGTGGATCGAAAATCGGCTGTAGAAGACATAGGATCTCGATTTTTTAAATGTTATTTTTTTTTGTTGGAGATGACTTCTGCTGATCATAACTGTTCTATAAAATGTCATATGAAGTAATTGTGTGCACAAATGGAAGAGTTATAATTTTTATAAGAAAAAAATGTATGGAGCTGACATGAAAAATGAGGATATCTCTGGAATCAAAAGGTTGGCCGTTACATCCTTGCACACTGTTATAGTACTATTTATTTGTGAATTTTTGACATACTTAATATCGCGGCATCACTTGCGATTACTTTTTTTAAATCTTCAAAATTAAAAATGTTTATGATATGTACATTTTAATGCTTAAATATGGCTATACCAAGTGTAACTTACAATATTTTTTATGCTTAGACCAAAACATTCTAAGAAATCACAAAGTCGTATTACCTACTTATTTGAAATGACATGGTAATTATGAATTACATAATATGTAATCTTGTCTAATGCCTCAAGTCCACATTAGCTAGTGATTAATAAAAATTAATACCTATATACCTGTTAAAAGGATACGTACCATAATGAGGGTAATTAGATAAACGTGATCATTAGTCAATAACAATAAATGGTAAACTATTGTATGATTAAAAATAAAAGCAAATTATTAAAAAAAAAATTAACTTAACCTAACTTAACATAAACAATAAAAGTTAACTTATTTTATACTTCGTCACCATCAGAATCCACTTCAGAATCAGGCTCTACAATAGATATAAGTTCTAAGAACTCTGTCGGAGCTTCCTGATCCTGAAGTTTCAGTAGTTCTACTATTTCCTTAAAGTATGTCTGCCTCTTGTGGGCATTTAATTTTGGTCTTGTGGAAGAAATTAGAGGATCAGAAGAGACGATAAGCATATTGAGGATATCCTCGTTTGATGCTTGTCTACTCTTTTTCCTCGAATGGTGTTCTCTGAACCTCCTAAAGTCTTTGTTTCGGGCCTCTGAAGCTTCTTCTGAAAGACTTCCAATCGGTACAATAGCATTTTCTGCAATTATGTCCCCTCCGTGAATCAACAATTTGTGGACGGTTGATGACATGTAGTACCAATCGTACAGTTCCACGTATTTTTCAGCGGTTGTTCTAGCGTATTCTTTAAATTTCGGCACGACTACAATCTCTCCAGATGTGATAGCTTGCAGAAACACAGCAAATCTGCGTATTAGGTCTTCATCTAATCCAGTGATCGCTGCAGTTTTATCAGGAAATTCAAAAAACCGCCTTGCAGTGTCCCCGTCGTTAGTTGTGCCTGATCCTTGCTTTACAATGTCAATCAAAAGGTTGAGATCATCTTTGAATCGATCTTGAATGAGTTTTTTTCGTGAATGCAAAAGTCTTGATTACGTTCTCCTCTTGCAGACCACTTTTTGAAGTCGAGACGATACGCTATGTGTAGAAGACATTCCATCACATTAATGCGGGCATGAAGTGATGATAATCCGAACTCATACACACCAGAAGAAATGGTTTTTGACGCAATGACATCTAACTTATTCATTTCTGTAGGCTTAGCCAAACACAGGTAGCAGGCCGCATTTGACTTAGCTTCAGACAGATATGTACAAATTTTGCCGTCAATCATCGTCATCATTAATTTGTGAATAATTTCATGTCCTTGACATTTTGAGGGAACGAGAGCTTCAATTTCGTTATCCATTGCAGTTTTTTCATTTATGACAACGTCTTTGGTTTATTTCACAAAACTAAACTGGACTGGACGGCAATACCTAGGTGAGCAGGGTTTTGGATTCACCCATACGTTATCACCGTCAGCTGTCAACTTTAATGGAACCAAAGAGGTCTTAAATATGCTGGAATCATCTTGACCACTCTCTATGTTTTGCTTATATCTACTTTGGTTAGATGCACCGTCAAATCCCCACTTTGATATTAATATCAATTGTTTATCTTGTATCGCATCAGGACTACGAATAGTTTCAAAAATTCTGTTCACTGTTAAATCTAGTAACGCTTGTAGTGCAATCTTAGCAGATGAATCCGTTACAGTCACAAATGTCTTCGGAGGGTAGCACTGTAGCATAGCTTTTTGCACTTTATAGTAAGACGGATATAATCTCCTTTGAACCTTCTCGAATAGTCGTTTCCCTTAATGTGATATATTGCCATTTCGATAGTTTTAATGAAAGTAGCAAACCCAGTGCTTTTTCTGGTGAAAATATTGTTGAAAGAGCTGGTTTGTTCAACATTTCCTTGATTTTTGCTGCTGCTTCTGGATTTTGGAGCATATGTTCAATAACAGATGCAATATCCTCACGACCATCTCCATTCAAAGTGCTGCAGCTGAATAAGCTACTTCATTAGGGTCATCGCCTATATGTTCATCAGATCGTCTCTTCTTCTGCTTGTTACTTAGATCTTCAAACGGCTTTCGAGATCTTTTTGTCATCGTTGAAGTTGATTTCATTGTTGAAGTTGATGGTACAGATTCAGGTACAGGTTCCGTAGAAATATTTTCACTTGTTGATTCTTAAATGAGCAAATTGGTTTGCACGCAGTTTGGCCAGTCAATATTTGCCTCAAACCAATTACTGTAATCACGTCTAAAAACTTCACTTTTCCTGTGGGATCGTAACCATCTCTTTTGAACTGCCCGTGTAAATCTTCGACAAAATTCTTTCACGGTAACACTGTTTTCATCTGAAAGTCTACAGACCAGTCGAATAACAAGTGTGTTGAACAATATTTCATGATCGAAAGACGAAGCATCCTGATTGCTCAGAATAACAAACAAATCCAAATTTGTAATAATGCTTTCCATTATTCACGATCACTGAGTAAAAAGACATGGTAGGATAGATGTTAGTATTAGAAATGCTCTAAATGAACTGAAGTTGTGAATCCAATGTTTGACTATTTATTGTTATTGACTAATGATGGTATCACATTTATCTAATTACTTTCATTAAGTTAATCCTGCACTAATTGCTAAATTAGCGAGTACCCCAAATTATTTTGGTACGTATCCTTTTAACTAGGTATATAGGTATTAAGTTTTATTAATCATTAGCTAATGTGGACTTGAGGCATTAGACAAGATTACGTATTACGTAATTCATAATTACCATGTCATTTCAAATGAAAATCACAAAGTAGGTAATACGACTTTGTGATTTCTTAGAATGTTTTGGTCTAAGCATAAAAAATATTGTAAATTACACTTGGTATAGCCATATTTAAGCATTAAAATGTATCATACTTTTTTATGGATTATCGTGTATGGTCGATTAAAAACTGCCATAAAACAGCGGCCATGAGCGAATCACCAAAAAACTGGACTAGTTCAATCGGCGGGAGTCTAGGATTAGACTTGTATGGAACACTATCGCTATGTGGCGAGCATTGTGACTGCACTCGCTTTATCCTACCATAAAGTAGGCTTAGCGGATGGGTTAGATGTCAATAAACGATTGTTATATTCGTCCAGAACCTGTTTGAATTCATCGCGCAATGAATCTATTTGTGAGGATTCGTCAAGAAAACTTTCCCTTAGATCGGTGTTCGAAGAAAGATCGTCAATCTTTTGAGCAATTTCAAAGATAGCTTCTCGTTTAGCTTGCAACGTAAGTAAACGTGTATCTACTGCATCGTCATAATCAGTACCCGAATCACAAGTTTTCTAAGCTTCTTTAGACACAACGAAGTTTATAAATTCAACCTATTGTAAACATGCAGCTGATCTGGGGTTTAATAAACCACAATAATACGATGAAATTAAGTAGGTTACTATTTTACGTAAAGAATAAGCGGAGAATGGCTTCCTACTACTTCCTACTTCGTTCGGTTAATAATGAACTAGAATGCATTAACAACTTGAAAGTGAGTTAACGAATGAATGACCGAATGAATATGAATGTCCAATCAAATATGGCGAACTTTTACAACTCTTTTAACATTTCATACTACACGGCAAGACAACAATTTAATTTGAGGGTAGTTTAATATAAAAATTGTACGAAATTAAAACTCAAATTTCCAATGCTAGCGTTATTTAGGTACTGAAATAAAGATTAGATGGAGAGTTAATGTTTATCTAGATGAGTAAACACTTATTTATGAGAAAAATCAACGCAATGTTGATCTACGCGGTATACTACAATGGGGTAAATTTATGAATGTTTCTCCTATTCAATCCTAATAAGGGCGGCTGGAGGGTTCCAGTGTAGCGGTTACATACGAACTACGCATCAAAGACATGACGTCACACAAATCCTGCATCGCGCAATTAGAGTTTACCGCGCGAACGACATATAAGACTATCCGAAATCAACAGTCGGGCAGTCGGTCCGCCAGACACAACACCCGTCTGGTTGGAGGATCCTCCCTTTTCTATGGTGGATGAGTAAACTTTACACCCTGTTCCTCATGCCCCTAAATTGGTGACCCCGAGTATGAACGTCAACGCAGCCTTCGTGCAACTACTTCAGCGTGACGTCATCATCATCATCACTCCCGCAAGCTTTCGTGAGGCGAGTCATACAGCCAGCCAGCACCCACGGCTTCAACGGGTATCCTGACCACCAGCATGCAGCAACGCGCATTCCTGGTCATCACCCTCAGCCTTATCAGCAACCTTGGCACAGCACCTGCACCTTCGACCGGTCTCACAAGCAGAGCTCATTCTACCCTCTCCTGGTCGACGCTAGCAGTCAGCCACAACCCGGCGCTATACCACATCCGACCCACTGGATCGTGACGCAGCGCCACCCCGACTCACTGGGGAATCACCGCAGACAGTTCCGACTCACCGCGAACTATGCGGCCCCCGGTTCCGACTCACTGGAACCTCCACTGGCACTGTGAAGCATCGCAAGATACAAGACTCAGCCCACTATCGACCTCCGGTCTCCGGAGGGGAGTGATGTAGCGGTTACATACGAACTACGCATCAAAGACATGACGTCACACAAATCCTGCATCGCGCAATTAGAGTTTACCGCGCGAACGACATATAAGACTATCCGAAATCAACAGTCGGGCAGTCGGTCCGCCAGACACAACACCCGTCTGGTTGGAGGATCCTCCCTTTTCTATGGTGGATGAGTGAACTTTACACCCTGTTCCTCATGCCCCTAAACCAGTATTAAATGGATCAGAATCCGGCTAATCGAAGGACCAGAAATATGAGACCACTACCCTCAACATTGCCGCGCGCTGGCAGCAGTGAACGAGGGGTGCGGGGACAGCGGCGAGTCAGCCGGCCGTACAACGGTATGCGGGCCCCGCGCCACACCAGTCAGCTGTTGCACACCTCCACGCACGGCTGCGCTTACGCGTTTTTCTTATTCTCCATTTTCTTCTTGTTTTATAACCGACCCGTTTGTAATTCATATTTTTCTCTTATTATAATTTCATGTTATACATCTTTCTTTCATTTGCTTCTTCACCACGAACTATCGTCGCGATCAAATCCTGCATCCCGAAATTAGAGTTTATCGCGCGAACGACATATAAAGACTATCCGACATCAACAGTCGGGCAGTTGCCCGCCAGACACAATACCCGTCTGGTCGGAGGATTCTCCCTTTTCTATGGTAGATCATGAGTGAACTTTGCACCCTGTTCTTCATGCAGCTTAACTTAAAAATATACTACCTCGAAGCTAACACTAGAGTGTCACAATGCAAACGTTCAAATGAATGAAGTTTATTCATTTGAATTTCATTTGTTTGTTTCATTGAAGGAGTGTAACTGTAATTAGGTGTAAACATGACATAATTAGATAGATAAATCGTTTATTTAGTGCACACAAAAAACAGCACAGCATACAAAAGCACGATTAAATAATTACTATACTGCAAGGTGCCAATATACAAACAAATATAAAAGGAAAATTACGTAGGCTACTGCCGGAGGACTAAAAAAAAACGAAATAATTATGAACTAATTTATTTTAATAAAGAAATTACAATTATGAGAAATATAAGAGAATCAAATTGACTCGATCGATGTTGGATACGAAGTGCGCGGGCTCTGTCACGTAGACGGTGTCTTCGGGCCTCGTGTTCTGGTGTCAGCATTTTCCCCTCGTAGCAACTGGGTCGACGATGCGCACGCGTTGCGCCTCGTCTCTCTCTGTCAGCGCTTTACTTAATAGTGATGCGCGTAACACCTCCCCCCTCAGATCGACGACTATTTCAGATTTTGAGATGAAATATCGTCGAGAGTTTAGATTGATCTTGGGATGCCGGCTGGTTCAGGCGGGTTTCAGATGTGTCAGGCTCGGCGTACGTAGCTTCATCTGGAGTTGTCGTCTGCTTCTTTCGTCGGATTTGGACTCGGCATAATAGTATTGCTCTCAGTGCGAATAAGGCCAGTAGTGTACCATAAAATGGGATTGTCGTATGGTAAATAGTTGAGGTTGGTTCAATGTGGATTGGCTTCTGTGAGTCTATTCTGTCTTGAATATCATGCAGCTTCTTTAAGTTAATGGCACTGATTTGTAGGGGCGGCATGGTTGATCCTTCGAAGTCATCTGGTACGCCGCTTATCTTCATGGGTTGTCCACTAATGTGGTCGTTAATGTTGATGATGGTGAACTCTTCTGTTCGTAGCTTGCAATTATGTGGAATAGTGGCTAGGAAACTTCCGGCTAGGGTTATGGATTCTTCCTGTTCACAGATTAGCTGGACTGGTGTTGGTTTCGGGAACACGACAGCGTAGCGGCGGTCATCTAACTTTTCCATTGCGGGCTTCGTCAGGCTAATAGTAATCATGTTGCATGATTTGTGCAGTGTTTGACTTCCAATGATATCGCAGATGCAGTCTGGATGGGTTCTCATTTGGTGGTTGAGTTTTTCTTCGCAGAGATATTCTGAAGCTACCTTCGGGCATTCTGCCTCTATGTACGCATGAATGTTTCCAGTGATTGCTAGGAATGGGTAGGACGGGATGATAGCTTGCTTATTTCTATTTGGTACAATGACTAACTTGTATAATAGGAATTTTAGTGGAGACGTTATGGGAAATTTAAATGCAAAAACTATTTGACTTCCATGGTAATAAGCTAATGGTTTAATGATGTCATAATATTCTCTAATTTCTAATTCTAGTAGTTGGTCTTTATTATAGAGCATGCTTAGTTTGCGTATCATATTGCTAAGTATTTCTGTACCTAACATGGAATGATGAGTATGCAGTTGACCGGAAAGTGCTATCGCGTTCTCTAACCTACTTAATTCGCTTATTAGACTATCTACGTTATTGCTAATTATTTGCAGTATTTGCGAAAACTTTGCAAACTTTATGAGGTTGTGTTGTTTATACTTATCAGCGTCAAGTAAAATATGCAGACTGTCATTTAAATGTACTTGGTTTTCTACCAATTTTATAATAATTTTTGTATGCTCATTCATCAGACCTTTGCTAAGGCTTATATGATGATTTTGCTCAATAGCTATCTGTTGCTGATTTTCATTAAGGGCTTTAAGGGCGTTATCGTACTGGCATCTGTATGATCCAGGTTTCCCGTAATGCTCTTTATTACGGATCCAAGACCATCTATTAAACTTCTTTTGAATCGATTGGGCTTTAGGCTTTGTAGATGAGATGAGGCTTTATTTAATTTCGCGTTCAAACTATCTATTTGAAGCTCGTATAAGGTGCGAGTGTAATTGTTTAGTCTATCTGTGGCTTTATTAAGTTGGATTCATATTTCGTTAGTATTGTTGTCTATGTCTGTTAGTTCAATGTTCTGCAGGAATGTATGATAATGAGTGATGAGTTTCATGGGCCCTAGTTTGAAGGGCAGTAGTCCAGGTCCGTTCTCAAGTCATTCTAGATTGATCTCTTGCGCCCATATTAGGCTAAGTGACAGCATCAGGGGTATCCTGCAACAATTGCGCGGTTTTAGGGATGCGTTTTAGTCTAGATTTAGCTATAGGTCCCTTTTTCTTGGAAGTATAAATGTGGATAGGTAAATTAGCTAGGACGGTGTCCTGGTTGGTGCGAGTTTAGATCTACTAGCGGAGGGATTACTGATGAATATTTGTTGGTCGGGTTCATAGTCGACTTCATCCTCCCGGGTTTTATTACGACTCTCTATAAGCGACGTTCGGTTAGCGAAAGACGTCTCATTGATTAGTTCGTATACTTTTTTCATACGTTCTCTATGTGTTTCTGTATATTGTTGCAGTAGGTGTCCGGTCAGAGCTATGTCAGTCGGGTCTCGTGGGTCAGTGTGTCCTAATATAAGGTCGTATGGTTTGCATCGTGTGAAGGAATGGATCAAACTGTTGTATGCTATGATAGCATATGGCATTAGATGTACAACTGGCTCATTTTTGTGTTTTAGTTTCAAAATACGAAGATGCTCCAGTATAGTGGAATGAAAGCGCTCAATGTTACCATTAGCGTTAGGTGAGTATGCGAGTGTTTGGTGATGAATTATTTTATGAACCTTGCAGAACTTGGAGAACATCTGGTTGGTGAATTCGGTCCCTTGATCTGTAATAATGGTTAGTGGTAGGCCATGATGCATGCTGAAAGCTAGTAAAGCTTGTATGATACTAACTGCAGTCCCATCTCGAAGGAGGTAAGCCTGACCATACTTTGAGAAGGCGTCTATGAATGTTACGTATTTTTCATTCTGTTCAAACGGTTTGGTGGCCGGGGGTGCTATATTAAACTTTTGCTTTATGGGGCTCCTATCGTACTTTGCTTGCCCACATATTGTGCAGTCATTTATGAATTTGGTTATGTGTTCTCGCATTTTAGGCCAATAATATTTGACAGATAAAGCTAGAAAGCACTCGTTGATACCACGATGGTTGGTCTTGCCTTCGTGGTAGTGACGAATAATTTCTTGCTGCCTCAGGTATTCTTTTACGTTTTCAAGTTCCTTTTTTGGCAATACCAATTTCATAGAAGAACTTTTAAAATATTTTTGTATTAAAGGGATTATGTTGTACATTGCAAGAGGTGGATTTATTAAGAGGGCAGTTTTGATCTTAGGGTTAACGTACTCCTTAATGGCGTTGATCAGATCTTCTTCCAGGTTGGATTCAGATAACTGGACGGATGTTCGAGTATGGGTGTCAAATGTCTTAGTTGCAGTAGTTCGTTTTTTAAAGTCGCCTACAACGGTTAAGCACAACTTTCGGTGAAATTTATTAAGCGGTTCGTCGGTGATGGGTATTTCAAGTATAGGGTTTTCCTCAGAGGTATGTGCTGTCAGGGTGTTGGAGTTAGCTAGGGATGGTAGTCTGTCAGTTGCGTTTGCAATCATAGAACTAACCTCCTCGTTGTAGATCTCGACGCGGGAAAGGGCGTCGGCATTGATATTGTGCTTGCCTTATTTGTAGATGACGGTAAAATCATATTCGCTTAACTTTAACCACCACCTGGTTAATCGTGAGTTTGGTTCCTTGAGGCTCATGACCCACTGTAATGGTTTGTGGTCCGTTACTATTTTGAACTTGCGTCCGAAGAGGTAAGGCCGGAAATATTTTGTTGCCCATACAATAGCTAGTAATTCCTTTTCTATCGTGCTGTAATTTACTTCACTTTCATTAAGTGTCCGTGACGCATATGATACGGGTTTATCTGAGCCAATAGGACCTTGTGAGAGTATCGCGCCGATTGCAAAATTGGAAGCGTCTGTGGTTAGTACGAATTCTTTGTCAAAGTCGGGATATCTAAGGATAGGGTCATTGGTCAGTAAAGTCTTAAATTTTTCGAAACAGTTAGTATAATCCGAATCTAAAGTTACCTTTTTCCTTTCTTTAAACATTGTGTCAGAGGTTTGGTAATACGAGAAAAATCTGGAATGAATTTTCGGTAATAACCGAGGAGTCCGAGAAACTGTTTAATTTCTTTAGGTGTTTTAGGTATGGGGTAATTTTGAATAGCTCTGATCTTGTCTGGGTTAGGCTTTATCCCTTCGGTGCTGATGACATGACCTAGGTATGCGGTTTCGAGTTTTAAGAATTCTGATTTATCTAACTGGATTTTAAAGTTAGATTCTCTTAACCTCTGGAACACCTTCTCTAAGTTGTTCATGTGTTCTTGAAGAGAAGTACTGAATACGATTATATCGTCGAGATACACGAGACATATGACATTTTGGAGTCCTTTGAGTACGTTATCCATCACTCGTTGGAATGTGAAAGGGGAATTTTTAAGTCCCATGGGCATTCTCTAAAATTCAAAATGTCCATGTTCAACATTAAAGGCGGTCTTGGGAATGTCATTGGGGTTCATTTCGACTTGGTGGAAACCTGATGTTAGGTCAAGAGTAGTGAAATATTGGCACTTGCCTAGTTTGTCCAGGACGTCTGTGATATTCGGGATAGGATATTTGTCATCGATCGTTTTTTCGTTTAGCTTCCGAAAGTCAATAACTATACGCCATTTCTGTTTCCCAGAGGCTTCGCTTTTCTTTGGGATGACCCAAATTGGTGAGCTCCATGCAGATTCAGATGGCCTAATGATTCCCTGATCTAACATCTTCGCTATTTGATCACTAACCTCTTGGCGGTGTATAAATGGATACCTATAACTTTTAGTGTAGGTTGGGATTTCGTCTGTAGTTTTAATACTGTGCTTCACTTTGTTGGTGAAGGTTAATGCCTCGCCCTCAATATAAAAGACGTCGGCGTACTTTGAACATAATGCCAATAAGTTGGCCTTTTCCTCCTCGTTTAAGTGATCGGTACGTATTCGGGATGTAACATCTTTAGCGCGAGGTGAAATTTGTTCAGTGAACTCAACATTGAATATCATTGCCTGAGTGGCCTGGTCCAGTGAAAATATTATGTCGTTGTTGGTTGGGTTAGTCACTTCAACCATACCGCAGTTATTAGAAACGGTGGTCAGGCGCATTCGGATATAATGCAATTGCTAATAATCTGTTCCTCTACAAAAACCTCGCCATCCGGTGAATTAACAGGTAACCGTATTAAATTAGAACTTTCCGCTGGTATAATTTCCTCGTAGAGATTTAAGTTTCGAGAGTTATACATTTGGATGGGATTAATTGCAAACCTAGTTACCAATGTAAGATCTTTCAAATCTAATTTAGCCTCCCATTTGGTAAGTAAATCCATTCCTATCAAACCATCAAAACGATCATGGAATCTGTATATGAATAATTTAATTGGTTCTGTGTCACCGAATTCGGGAAAGCAGGGTAAGTTGATGGAGTAGTCATTCCTGCTTGTGGCATGAACGTTAGTAACCTCGAATGGATCGTAGTTACTAGGACGTAGGACTGATGAACGATTGGTTTGCACCGGTATCTATTAGAAAGTTAAGTGTAGGGTTATGGATGTGAACATATGGTAATTGGGTTTGCAGATTTAATTCTATCCTAAGCTATTTGACTTCGGAGCTTTCTGAAAATCCTGACTGGTTGAGGGTTGCTGTTGGTCCACAGTACCTGGCTTGTCGTTGTCGTCAGTCCCGTCAGTCTGCTGTGGTGCGACGTGGTCATACATACAGTCGTTGAAATAAAAGTCATCATTGTTATAGTCACTATAGGTATAGGGGTCAATGTAAAAGTAGTCAGATAAGTCGGGGTAATAATAGTCCTGCCCATAGTTTGAACACTAATTCACGTTAACATCGCGGGTTTTAATATAATTGGAAGGTGGTGGATTGCCCTGTAGTGCCCAGTTCCATCTGTTAGTAGGAGGCAGAGGCCTAGATGCAAAGTGGCTAACGCCGCTCATCGGCCTGGGACCGTTATTCGGCGGGTAAGGATTCCCTGGGGGCACTCTGAATCCAGAACCACCCTGATTGTTATTATGTGGTGGTGCGCCAAATACTTGTTGCGTACGGGTTGGGCCACGTGGTTGCACGTTAGATGGATTAAACGGCATTCTAAATTGGTTCTGATATGGCAAAGGCCGTGACAAGAATTGCGGTCCTTGCGGTCTGAACGGACCGGGCATGTTAAAAGGATTAGGTCTAAACGGAACAAGCATATTATTTGGATGGACTGGCATTTTATGATGGATTTCGTTCTGTTGATTAGATGGCATTCGAACTGAAGATCTTTTATCCGACAAGTTATCATTTCTGTTCTGCAAATACATAGTGTTAGTCTCCCCATGCACGAACTCTAGAGCCTTCTCAATAGTCTCTGGTCTCATACATCTTATAAGCGAGCCTAAAGGATCTTTCAAACCGCGGAGGTAGGCCTGCAAAGTTAGCTTGTGATATAAATCGCGTTTGGCTGCAATAGTTGAATCTAGGGTATCGTGCAATGAAACGTATGTCATGACGGTGCTGATTAGTCCCTGGCAACGCTCATAAAATTCCTGCGGCGTGCCGGAACCCTGTGTGAGTAAAGCCAAATCGTTATAGAGAGCGGTCTCGTCTCGCTGGTCGGCAAAATTATTTATAAGAGCACTATGTATACCTGCCCAATCATTAGGTATACCATTCGAATTAATCAGACGGGCGGCGGGCCCCGTAATTTTGTTCAATATGCCATTTATAAGTGCTATATTATTTAACGCTTGCCCTTCTCGGATGAATTCAGCTACTAACTGGTCACACAATTTGATAAACCTGGTTAGTACGTTCGGATTCCCATCAAAATCGGGAACTAAACGGAGGGAGGGCTTTAAATATACCGTCTTGTGGTGAACTTCTTAGTCGCCTCATACAGACTCGATAAGAGTCTATGCTTTTTAGTGGTTTGAAGTTGTCATAATGTCTGTACAATTTTAAAGTTGAATAAAGCCAACATTTGGTTGTATTTCGGTATTGTTATTTCATAACAATTTATTCAACTTTAATTATGCAAAATACTCTTCAATACTAAACTGTAACAATGGAGAAATATCGTCGACCAAATATTCTAGACCTTGATCCGTCATCGCCTACTGCGGCTCAAGAATGGACACATTGGGTATCTACTTTAAAAAAAAATCTGATTGCGAATGAAGCTGAGAAGAAAATTAATGATGCAATGAAAATGCAACTTTTTAATAATCATGTATAACCCAAAGTATACGAATACATAAGTGAGTGCACATCATACAATACTGCAGTAAGTACATTCAACGCCATATTTGTTAAACCAAAAAATGAAATTTTTGCGAGACATGTTCTGGCCACCAGAAAACAACAGAGCCATGAAAACATTCAACAATATCTTCAGCAACTGAGACTTATTAGCAAGGACTGTCAATTTAAAAATGTTGACGCAGAAAGTAATAGGAATGATTGTGTAAGAGACGCATTTATTTCTGGCATAATTTCACATAAAATTCGTGAGCGCTTGCTAGAAAATTATAACCTGACGTTGGATGAAGCTGCTAGCCAGGCACAAGCAATTGAAACTGCTGAAAATAATGCGCAAAAATTCAACAATACGACCATTGGTGAATCTCTTGTCATGGCATTGCCTAAGACGGCAACGGAAGATAAAAATAAACTACTAACACCAGAATACCATTCGAAACAATGCTTTTTCTGCGGAGATAAAAAAATTCACCGGCGTCAGAACTGCCCAGCTTTTAATGCCAATTGCCAAAATCGTCAGAAAAGGGGACATTTTGCAAATGTTTGTAGGAGCCCTAAAACAAATCTTAACGCTGCTACTGCTACTGATGGATCTCCTGAAAATATTTTCAATGAAGTTACGGCTATTGCTGCTCCGACCAGCTTAAAGAAATCAGTCGTGACTATTGAAGTTAACGGCAAAAAAGCAAACGCTTTAATTGACTCTGGGAGTTCTAAAAGCTTTATCAATTATGATTTTTTTTCGAATTATTCTTTTAAGAAAGCAGATTGTACTGAATCTATAACAATGGCTCTAACAACTCATACAATCAATTGCGAAGGGCTACTTCAAGCAAAGATTTTTCTAAATGGCAATGTTTACGAAAAAGCTTCTCTTCTTATTGTTAAATATCTTTTCGACTGTTATCATAGGACATAATATACTGAAAGAACACTCAAAACTTGAAATTACTTTTGGTGGATCTAGAAAACCATTACAAATATGTAGTGTGCTAGCTTCATCTGTTCCACCAGTTCCTTTATTTTCGAATTTACCCTCCAACTGCTCACCAATTGCTGTAAAGTCTAGAAAATACAGTAACGATGATCTGAAATTCATAAAAAATGAAATAAGTCAGCTCTTAGCAGACGGAGTTATCGAAGAGAGTAGATCACCTTGGCGGGCGCAAGTTTTAATCACCAAAAATGAAAATCACCGCAAACGATTGGTGATAGACTATTCTCAGACCATTAACAAATATACAGATTTGGATGCCTACCCTTTGCCAAACATAGAAAAAATGGTAAAAGACATTTCAACGTACGACTTCTTTTCTAAAATTGATTTAAAAAGTGCTTACCATCAGGTATCTATATTGGAAGCAGAAAAACAATACACAGCATTCGAGGCGTGTGGGAAACTGTATCAATTTTGTCGTATCCCGTTTGGTATAACTAATGGAGTCAGTGGATTTCAAAGTCATGGACTGGTTAATAAAAGAAGAACATTTGACGGATACATATGCCTATTTAGATGACGTCACTGTATGCGGAAAAGACAGGGTAGAACATGATAAGAATTTAAAAAGATTCATGGATGCAGTTGATAAGTACAGTTTAACTGTTAACAAAGAAAAATCAACGTTTTCAATAAAAAAAATTAACCTACTCAGATACAACATTTCAAAAAGGTCCATTAAACCAGGTCCAAAAATCCGGACCGACTCCAACCACTTATTAGCATGCCTATACCGACTGATAACTCATCACTTAAACGAGCTGTCGGTATGTTTTCGCATTATTCAAAGTGGATACCAAAATTCTCGGAAAGAATACACAGCCTCGTGAATCCAGGATTCCCATTAAATGATGAAGCTAAATCTGCTTTTGAAGACTTAAAGAACTGCGTTGCAACGTCTACAATATTTGCTATCGATGAAAACAAAATGTTTACAGTCGAAACAGATGCCTCCAATAATGCAATTGCGGCTACATTGACCCAAGAAGGACGCCCAGTAGCTTTCTTTTCGCGCACACTATCCATAACAGAAAAGCGACATTCAGCCATAGAAAAGGAAGCGTATGCCATTGTCGAAGCTCTCCGTAAGTGGCGACACTATTTGATTGGAAGATGTTACAATTCAACATTCAATCGCACACATACAAGCAAGATAAAGAACGAGAAGATAGAAAGATGGCGATTAGAATTATTTTGCTACAAATATGATATTGTCTATAGACCAGGAAATGAAAATGACGCTGCTGACGCGCTGTCACGTATCTGCGCTATTCACACGGAATCTAAATTGAAAGACTTGCATAATGAACTATGTCATCCAGGCGTTACACGAATGTATCACTGGATACGAAGTAAGAATCTACCATTTTCGGTAGAAGACGTCAGAAAGATGACAAATGCATGTTCGGTCTGTGCAGTCGTAAAACCTCGTTTTTTTTAAAAATAACAGTAATTTGATAAAAGCGACTTCACCGTTCGAAAGACTGAATATCGATTTTAAAGGGCCAGTACCGTAATCTTCGTCTAACAAGTACATACTGACTATTATAGACGAATATTCTCGATTTCCATTCGCATTCCCGTGCCAAGACGTTTCCGCTGCCACTGTAATGAAACATTTATCGACTCTTTTTTGCATATTTGGATTGCCAGCATATATTCATTCCGATCGTGGCTCCGCTTTTTATGTCAAAAGAAGTAAAAGATTACTTACACAGCAGAGGTATATCTACAAGTCGAACGACAGCATATAACCCACAGGGTAATGGGCAAATAGAGCGCACAAATGGAACAATTTGGAGGACAATACAATTAGCTCTTAAATCACAGGGATTAAAAATCGAGCAACGGGAAATGGTTCTTAATCAAGCACTACACTCAATGAGATCTCTGCTATGTACAGCAACGAACCAAACTCCTCATGAAATGATGTTTA
Source organism: Xanthia togata (assembly GCA_963853775.1). Lineage (NCBI taxonomy): Eukaryota > Metazoa > Arthropoda > Insecta > Lepidoptera > Noctuidae > Xanthia > Xanthia togata. The sequence goes on along the minus strand of OY970797.1, from coordinate 942,094 downwards.
TACACAATAGAAAATCTAATAATGGACATTCGGTACCAACTTGGCTTCTAACACCCGGTCCAGTCCTACTCAAAAAGCACAACAGAACTAACAAATACTCTCCCATAGCCGAAGAAGTCGAGCTGTTGGAGTCCAACCCGGACTATTCTTTTGTGAGATTCGGCGACGGCCGAGAAACGACTGTTTCTAACAGACATTTAGCCCCAACAGGATTAGAGAGCGGGGAAGAAGGCGAACGTACTGAAAATGTAGAAACAGAAAGCGACTCCTCATTTGTCTCTACAGAGAGTGCTGCGCCAGATACTCCTCCAATTCAGCAGACTACCAGAAATAGAAGACCACCTGCCTACCTGCAGGACTACGACACCTCAAGCTAGAATGCAGCGGGGGAGAATGTTGTTATGCTTTTTAGTGGTTTGAAGTTGTCATAATGTCTGTACAATTTTAAAGTTGAATAAAGCCAACATTTGGTTGTATTTCGGTATTGTTATTTCATAACAATTCCATTAAATTTAAATTAATTAAATCGGCCATTTCGGGTTCAATTTCAGGACTAATAACGCGTCTAGAATCTACACTTCTATTCCTACTAACGGGTGATTTTTTTGCTGGTATCTTTTTGGCAACACTGTTTTTGACAGATCACGCGTGAATCGTGTTTTGTGTCATTGTCAAACTTGTTCAGTTTGGTCTATAATTTAACCATGAATCGACTTACGAACGAACAACGCTTGCAAATTATGGAATTTTACTATCAAAATGCATGCTCGGTTAAGAGAGTGCATCGCGCACGTCTTCCAATTTATGGGCAGTTTGGGCGGCCTACTGAGGCAGCTATTCGGAAGCTTGTGACTAAATTTCGAACCCAGTTTACATTATTGGACATTAAACCACGAACACGCATACGTAGAGTGAGGACCGAAGAAAATATTGCGGCTGTATCCGCCAGTGTTAGTGATGACCGTGAAATGTCGATTCGCCGCCGTTCGCAGCAATTGGGCCTCTGTTACTCCACTACGTGGAAAATTTTGCGAAAGGATTTGGGTGTAAAACCTTACAAGATACAGCTGGTGCAAGAATTGAAGCCACACGACCTCCCACAACGTCTAACATTTGGTGAATGGGCATTGGCAAAGTTGGAGGAAGATCCACTTTTTTATCGAAAAATTGTGTTCAGCGACGAAGCTCATTTCTGGTTGAATGGATATGTCAATAAGCATAATTGCCGCATCTGGAGTGAAGACCAGCCAGAAGCATTGCAAGAGCTACCACTGCACCCTGAAAAATGTACTGTTTGGTGTAGATTATGGGCCGGTGACATCATCGGGCCGTACTTTTTCAAAGACGACAATGGCCGAAACGTTACTGTGAATGGCGAGCGCTACCGTGTGATGATTGGCGATTTTTTTTTGCCCACAATGGAAGAATTGGACATGCCTGACATGTGGTTTCAACAAGACTGTGCCACATGCCACACGGCACGCGAAACAATGGCCCAATTGAGAGCCGCCTTCGGTGAACAGTTTATCTCACGTTTTGGGCCCGTCAATTGGCCGCCTAGATCGTGTGATCTAACGCCTTTGGACTATTTTTTGTGGGGCCATGTTAAGGCTCATGTCTACAGGGATAAACCAGCAACGATTGATGCACTGGGAGCCAATATTGAAGCATTTATTCGTGATATACCGGCTGATATGTTGGAGAGAGTGTGCCGAAATTGGGCCTTGCGAATGGGCCATCTAAACCGGAGCCGCGGCCAGCATTTGCATGAAATCATCTTCAAACATTAAATTATATTGATCGTTCTATCGATTCTAATAAAGATTTCATCAAATTTTTCAATTTTTTTGTGTTTTTTTTTGAAAATCAAATCCTATACCTCTTAAAAAATCACCCGTTACTAACTAACCTACGTGTACTAGATCTACGTGGATAAAAAATGTTGGATAAAGTATATGGAACTTACACACAAAAGAAAGCAAGCAACCACTAAGAAAATTCAGCGGACTTACATGAACATTCTGGTCTTCGTTGAGCGGTATCGATATCTGGATCTCCGGCGTAGTCTCGTTGTTCAGGATCTCCCGGTGCGACGTTGAAAGTCTATCGTAGTGAACGCGGTGCGATGTACCGGTAATCGCAAGAACGACCCGGGAATCCTACCGACTGCGCCAAATACGTAAGCTACTGCCGGAGGACTCAAAAAAAAACGAATTAATTATGAACTAATTTATTTTAATAAAGAAATTACAATTATGAGAAATAGAGAATCTAATTGACTCGATCGATGTTGGATACGAAGTGCGCGGGCTCGGTCACGTAGACGGTGTCTTCGGGCCTCGTGTTCTGGTGTCAGCATTTTCCCCTCGTAGCAACTGGGTCGATGATGCGCACGCGTTGCGCCTCGTGTCTCTGTGTCAGCGCTTTACTTAATAGTGATGCGCGTAACAGGAAGAAAACAAGACATTAAATATAATAAATAAATAAATAAATGTTTTATTGACATAAAAAAGTTATTACATTTTAATTTGAAGCCCTGACTCTTGAGCTAGGTGGAACCTGTGTTACAGGAGTCAGTGTCTTCACCCGTATTTTGAAAATTAACAATTTATGCAATAAAATTAAAAATAAAATAACATGCAGGAAACCAAATTAGTGCATGCAAGCGCTTAAGTGGTTTGTGTGCGTATGTGTTTGTCGTGTATGTGTGTGTGTGTGTTTATGTCGTGTGTGTGTGTGTGTGTGTGTGTGTGTGTTTATGTCGTGTGTGTGTGTGTGTGTGTGTGGTGTGTATGTATGTATACGTGCGTGTGAGAGAGTGTGAGTGATTGTTCTTGGTGGCTTGACTTTGGGTTATATGTGAGGATTTGTTTGCCTACTTTACTAATTAGTATTGTTCTTTAAGTATGTTTTCTGTCTGTTGGTATTCCAGTCTTTGGAGCCATGTGTTTAGTTTTATCTTAGTTTTATTTTTTGTTAGTGGGTTGATGTTGAGATCTTTGTTTACTTTATTATAAATATAAGTAGCTAGGTATAGGCGTTGTCGTCGAGCAGATGCGGTCCTACATTTGACTGCGCGACATACATTGGTGATAGTTCTCTTGTGTTGGATTGTGTGATTTACCGGTGTAATTACATGCTGTGTTATTATGAGATTGAGAAGGTATAATTGTCTCACTGTAAGTACCTGACAACTCTCATACAGGGTTTTTGTAGGGAACTGGTACGGTTTGAAGGTCATGACTTTTAACAGAGATCTTTGAGCTCTCTCAAGGTGAATCATATAGGTCTTACAAGCACCTCCCCATGCCGTGACACAGTATCCTATGATTGACTGTGCTAGAGCTAGATACACCGCACGGAGAAGTTTAAAGTCGGCCACTTGCCTCAGTCTCTTGAACGCCCATATAAGTTTCCTAACACGGGAGGTAGTATGTTCAATGTGTGGACGCCAGCTAAGTCCCTCATCCAGAATCACACCCAGGTATTTCATTGTCTTTTTTTGTGTGATTGGAAGACATGATCATGGAAGACTTTTGCTGGGGTCATCACAGGAATGTGCTTTAAGGCTTATTACGGTAGGTTTAGTTTTGGCGAAAGTAAATTGCATAAATGAGGTTTTCGAGATATTAAGTGTTAGTAAGTTAACTTCCAGCCAGTGGATTATTTCACGTAACCCTGCCTCTGCAGATTGCCGTGCCGCTTCCCAACTCTCTCCATGAAATATTAGTACGGTGTCGTCTGCATAGCTAAATATTTTACCGTTAGTAAGAGACTGCTGGCAAAGGTCATTCACATATAGCAGGAAAAGACTCGGGGATAGGCAGCTACCCTGAGGCACACCATAATCAACTCTGTCTTCACTGCTAATTACCTCACCAATCTTCACTTTTTGTGTCCGGTCATTGAGAAAGTCTGTAAATATGCTTAGAGCCCCTCCCCGGATTCCAGCATGTTCTAACTTGGTCACAAGGGTTGGAATACAGACAGTGTCAAACGCCTTGGCTAGGTCCAGAAAAACACCCAGACATTTTAGCTTTGAGTCAACATTTCCAGTCACGTAATCAACGAGTTGATTGACTGCGTCTGCGGTGCTTTTCCCGGACCTAAAACCAAATTGTGTGTCCGCTAATAATTGGTGGTGCTCTAAGTAATTCATGAGTCTATGGTTCAATAATTTTTCCAATATTTTAGACAGTGCTGACAAAACTGAAATAGGTCTATAGTTTTTAACATCGTCCTCGTTTCCACCCTTGTGAACAGGTGTGATTAATGATTTCTTAAAGATACGGGGAAAAACTCCTTGCTCAAAACAGGCTTCAATAAGCTTTGTAAGAGGTGGCACCAGTACTTCTTTTCCAAGTTTGAGGAATTTAACCGGAATAGAGTCCATCCCATAGCACAATCATTTTTTAGGTTGTTAATGACTGTCTCTACTTCAGCCTCATCCGGAGTGAGTAGGACCATAGAATCTCGCGCGGGAGGTGTCTCGATTTTGTATGGGGCAAATGGATGGGAATTCTGGTTTTTCATAATGGTGTCTGCCAATTGCTTTCCGATATTCGAAAAATAATGGTTTATTTGTTCAATGGCCTCAGGCGCATCAACATCTTCAGTGGCAGGTAGAAGCTTATCAGCCGACACCTGTTCCCTAGCTTGGTTGGTTATCGATTTTATAATATTCCATGTTTCTTTGTTATCCTTTGAAGTTTTTAAGGCGGAGCTTTCGTGATTGTTTCTTAATTTCCTTAGTAATAGATTACAGTGATTTCAATACCTTTTGTATGATAACTCGACTATTCCGTTTTTTGGGTCTGCCTGGAATTTCCGGTGGAGTTTATCCCTGTGTCGAATACACCGTAAGAGGCCAGGTGTGATCCAAGGCTTAAGGACTACTTTACGGTTGGAGACTTTCGCTACTATTGAGTGTTGAGATACCGTGGACATTAGACATTCGACAAACCGTGAGGCGGCCTCGTTTGCATCACTATTTTGTAAGATAAAAGCAAAATCCATAGTTTTTAATTGATCAACAGCGCCCTCATAGTTTACTTTTGTAATGTATCTCTTCACATGATTCTTGTTTTTATAGGGGACGTTACTTAGACATAGCATTACGGAGGCGTGGTCGCTAACTGTGGAATCTATAACCATGACAGTTGCACAAGTATTAGTTCCAATCATTACGTGATCGAGGCAGTTATGCAGTCTTGTAGGATAGGTATGCCCCGGTAGAAGGCCCATTTCTGCAGTTAGATTAAGATAGGATGAACTGTTTCTGTCTGAATTATTAGGTTTTATGTCTATATTGATATCACCTATCAGAATGATGTTATGTGCTTTTAATTTACTTAAAATGTTTTCTAGGGAGTTAAGGAAGCTATCAGTACAATATATTGATGGGGATCTATAGGAAGCTACAATACAAATATCAGATTCTATTTTTAACAGTAGAAAATTTGCACCTATTGGGTCCGGTTCTTCAACCGTACATTGGATATTACTTTTAACAAAGATTGTAATCCCGTCGTTTTGATTTAGACATTTTTTGCTATAGTATGTCACGTAGTTTTCCATAGTCGGTATCGGTTTGTCATCATTTAGCCAACATTCTGTCAATATCACAATGTCAATTTCACACGATAGCCTGGCCAGTTGAGCTTGTAAACCATCTAAGTTTTTATAGATACTTCGGATGTTTTGAGTTATAATTTTTAACGAGGATTTAGTGGTTTTCATGATCTCGTTACAGGCGTCGGTATCGCAGCGATGACAAGATGCCACTGTAAAGTTATCTATCTGCGCTGAGATATTAATGTCCGTATTAGCCATTGAATAACCGTGTACCATTATTGTTACATGTTAGGGTGCGTATTACTATGATAGACGGGGTGAGAATAAGACTTGAATGAATGATGTCAGGCATACCCACAAGAGAACAATTTATATGTATGTATGTGATGTCAATGTTTATTAAATGTACATTGTGATGACACTATTGATTACTTAATGCAGGTACCTAGATAACATCAATCTGACATTCTGTGGTGGCTCGCAGAAAGCTGGCGTGCCTACCCGTGGCGCGTGCATGTGCTACTAGCCGATACTGGAATTAGCATTAAACAACAGACAAACGCGTATTCAAATGAGTCCCGGCCGTTTTGTGTCACCGCGCCGCCGGCGAATTAATGTGAACGAGACTGCACAGCCTGCGGACAACATTGCTAATGGAAACAACCATGGATTTATTGATTAGGTTTCGGTATGTGGTACAGTTCTGGATTCCTCTACCAACTTACATCATTAATATTGATGGTGATCATCATAGATAATAACCATTCCATATAGACAACGAACGCACCGTGATTTGAAAAGGTCGACAAACTGCTGATTTCTGTCATCATCTGGAAGTGAATCTTCGCTACTTTATAGGATTTAGAATTAGAAACAGATGCTTAGATAAGTAACCAAGTTCTTCATCTTGGTAGCCATTTTCAACTAAGCAAACGGACAAATGGGATTAAAATTAAACTGTGAGTCAGGCCATTCTCTTTGATTTGTAGGAAATTCGCTTAAACGAATCCCGCGGATTTATCGTAAGTTCAGCGGCATCCTGAGAGCCGCTCCGGTTGTAGGTACGTAGGTACAGCAGGCAGGTTGCACTGTATATGTGAGCACTGTTTACCTACTTAAATTTACCATTTACTTAGTACGTCTTTCATTGACTTGAATGTGCCCTGGCGGCTGAGAATATGTCATGCTCACTCAAATGTCTCGCTGGTGGTGGCGTGTGTGTTGGATCATTAAGTTTCCTTCAAAATGGTTGAGCTAAATGATGCTGATCCATGCGGCATGTTCGTGAACGGGCGCCGTCAGTGTGGACTAGTCATCTCTTAGCTGCCATAGCTTATTTTGATTTCTGAATTATTTTTGTTTTTATATTTTTATTACGGACGCTTTTAACGTGCACGTATTTCTACATTGTTCTCACATGTATAATTTCAACATAAATCGTAGAACATAAATGATGTATCTAACCAATATTTTGTAACAATATTCTGATTTAAAAGAGTCCGTGGAGTTTCTTGCCCGTTCTTTTCCATTGGAACCTACGCTTTGGAATGTGCCAAAAATATGAAACTAGCTTCATCTTTCTGACTGACCGATCCCTTGACAATTCAAAAGTAGGTACCTGTAATCGGTTTATTTGAAATAAATGTTATGAGTTTTGAGTTGAGGTCGGCGGCGCGCGCGAATGCTTTCCTACATAAATCCAACGGTGGCGCACGGATGTACCAATATTTTAAGGTGAATGTCTTCACCGTAATTCAAGTCCCCGCGGAGCTGGAGCAATCGCTTCTCGATCCAATTTATACGTATGTATACTTACATAATATATTATTTATTTGGATTGCGAGGGCGGGCGGTGCGCGGGGTGTGAGAGGGCGGCCTGGATGTCCGTCACGTAGCGTACAAAACGAGTAAGTACATGCTCGGGAACCTCCCGCTTCTGGGATCGTATCTGCATACCGTATTATTAGATGCGATACTGTTCTAAAATGTATGAATAAAATAAAACAAACAATCATCGTTGTATTAAATACCAATTTTTGGCCGATCACTGTCTCTTATGATACAGGCCTCCTAGTTTAAGAGATAGGGTTCATTATTATTTTTGTAAACATACAATATTTTTGTAGACTTAAATCTTTTGTGCTCAAAGCTAATTATTATGCTCATTGTATTTTGTGCTTCTCCTTTTATTATTTGGATAAATACACAATTTTATTATTATTCTCTTTAACATATAAAATACATTTTTTTTTTTTTTTTTTACTATATAAGAAACATTTAAAAATATAAAAAATAGTTTTCCGCCGGTGTCGAGAGCAGGGTCCAAGCTACCGGTGGTTAGGGCTGCAGAGACAGGAACCTCCTCACAATACGAGCCGTATCGAGAAGTACTGCCTTCTGAATCAGGCCCTTGATCCAACCGCCTAACGAGAGCTTCGAGAGATGTTGGTCGAGGCTTTCGGCCATCAGGCCATTGGCCGTTACGACAATCGGCACAATGATAGCCGAGCTCACATTGCACATGTCGACAACCTCGTGTGCTAAGTCGAGATATTTTATTTGTTTCTCTTTCTCAGCTTTGACGAGGTTCTCGTCATGTGGAATGGTAACATCAACTATCATTGCGCGGCGCGCTATTCGGTCTATCACCAATATATCAGGCTTATTGGCAACAATAGTCCTGTCAGTAATGATAGACCGATCCCAGTACAACGTGACATGGTCATTTTCGAGAACTGGGTCGGGCACATAATTGTAGTACGGTACCTCAGAATCCACAAGTTTATATTTTAAAGCAAGTTGCTGGTGAATAATCCTGGCCACTTGGTTATGCCTGTGCAAGTACTCGCCGTTAGCCAGACGAGAACAACCAGAGATAATTATGTCTGATGGACTCACCCGAACGGTGGCATGCCCGACATTATTATTTTATTATTATCGTTCTGTCGCCCGATGCACGAAGCATTTAACTTTTCTGATTCTGCGCTACACTAGCAATAATATCATCATCATCATCATTTCAGCCATGGGACGTCCACTGCTGAACATAGGCCTCCCCCAATGATTTCCAATTTGGCCGATTGGAAGCGACCTGCATCCAGCAGCTTCCTGCGACCTTTATTAGGTCGTCTGTCCACCTTGTGGGCGGACGTCCTACGCTGCGCTTGCCGGTACGTGGCCTCCATTCCAGAACCTTTCTGCCCCATCGGCCGTCAGTTCTGCGCGCTATGTGCCCCGCCCACTGCCACTTCAGCTTGCTAATCCGTTGGGCTATATCAGCGACTTTAGTTCGTTTGCGGATCTCCTCATTTCTGACTCGATCTCGCAAAGAAACACCGAGCATAGCCCTTTCCATAGCGCGCTGAGTGACCTTGAGCTTTCTTATGAGGCCCATGGCGAGAGGCCATGTTTCAGTTCCGTATGTCATCACTGGTAACACACACTGGTTGTAGACTTTCGTCTTTAGGCACTGAGGTATGTTGGACGAGAAGATGTTGTGTAGTTTCCCGAACGCTGCCCAGCCGAGTCGGATTCGACGATTGACCTCCATCTCGAAACTGGATCTACCCAACTGGATCACTTGTCCCAGGTAGACATATTTGTCAACAGTTTCGAGAGTAGAGCACCCAACCGATATTGGGTAGGGCGCAACATGGACTTTCGACATGACTTTCGTTTTGTCCATGTTCATCCGGAGCCCTACTTGTTGGGAGACTCTATTGAGGCCTTCGAGCATTGTGCCAAGGTGTTCCAGCGATTCTGCCATGACCACAATATCGTCGGCAAACCGAAGGTGAGTGATGTACTCGCCGTTAATGTTGATGCCGAATCCTTCCCATTCCAGGAGCTTGACATCTCCCTGTCTTACGCCTCGCTGCAGAGGAATAGCTCTCGTGCTCTGCTCCTGTACTCGGAACGACATAGTGGCGTTTTTGTACAAACACTTCAGCACCTCGATGTACCGATAGTCAATATGGCACCGCTGGAGAGATTGTAGCACTGCCCAGGTCTCGATCGAACCAAAGGCCTTCTCATAGTCCACGAACGCCAAGCATAGTGGCAAGTTATACTCCTCGGTCTTCTGTATAACTTGCCGCAGCGTATGGATGTGGTCTATGGTACTAAAGCCTTTTCGGAAACCGGCTTGTTCGGGAGGCTGGAAGTCATCGAACCTACGTGCGAGACGATTCGTGATGACCCTCGAGAACAGCTTGTAGACATGGCTCAGAAGCGAGATGGGCCTGTAATTCTTTAAGGAGGTATTATCTCCTTTCTTAAAGAAGAGTACCACCGCACTTCTGTTCCATGCCTCTGGCGTTATTCCTTCGAGTAAGACGGAGTTGAAGAGCCTCTGAAGGACCTTCAGCACCGGTGTTCCACCCGCTTTCAGAAGCTCTGATGTGATTCCATCTTCACCCGGCGCCTTGTTGTTCCTAAGCTGTTTGAGGGCCATCCTAATCTCGTATAGGCTGATGTCCGGGATATCGTCGGTATAGTGCCGGGTCAGCTTAGCTCTAGGATCTTGGGCTGAGCTACCAACAGTTTTATTGACCGACGTGTATAACTGTCCATAAAACTTCTCGATTTCCCTCAAAACTTCGGCTTTTGACGACGTTATACTGCCGTGCTCCGTTTTCAGCTTCGTCAGCTGACTTTGCCCAATAGATATTATATCTCTTGCGAACAGTTTGGAGCCTTGGTTCCGCTCAATCGCCTCTTTAATACAGTTCGTATTAAAGTTGCGAATGTCATGACGCAAAGACTTCCATATCCGTCTATTGAGCTGCCGATATGCCTTAGCGTCAACGGAGGTCTGCAGTGCCATTGAACGTCGTTCTGCCATGAGGTTGAGAGTTTGATCGGTAAGCTTTTGCGGCCTGTCTGTACGACGGGGTCTGAAAAATTTCGACCCGACCGCTCGGACAGTTTCCACGAACCTGTAGTTAGTGTCGTCCACTGACTCGCAGTTCTCCAGGCATTCAAAGCGATTTGACAACTCGAGCTGAAAGCTCTCGGGGCAGCAGATATGGGCATTTGAGGGTCGGAGCGTAGACTTCATCAAACGGGACCTTTCCAGCTTGACGTTGATATTCAATGTGCCTCTGACCATTCTGTGATCACTGCCGGTTTTAACCCTGTTGATCACAGAGACATCATTGAATATTCGTCGCTTTGTGGTCATGATGAAGTCTATCTCATTTCTCGTGGAACCATCGGGACTCATCCAGGTCCACTTCCTGTGAGGCGGCTTCTGAAAGAAGGAGTTCATCATAAAGAGGTCCTACTTCTCCAGAAATTCTGCCAACCTCTGTCCCCTGGGGTTCCGTTGCCCGTATCCAAATTGCCCCACTCTCAACTCATTATCGCCTCGAATGCCCAGTTTCGCGTTGAAGTCCCCCATTACAACATTGAAGTAGGTTTTAGTAGTATGTATGGCTCTACTTATGTCCTCATACATAGCCTCTACTTCATCTGGGCGTGCCGAGGTCGGCGCATATACCTGGATGACCTTTAGCGAGTATCTATTCGATACTCTGACTATCAGGTACGCAACCCTGCTCGACACACTTCCGATGGTAACGATGTTGTTGATGAGGGACCTGTGGACGAGAAACCCGACACCACCTTGGGACAGTTTGTCGCCATCCCGGTAGTAGAGTAGGTTGCCGGATTTCAGGGTTATCGTGTCCTCTCCCGCTCGTCGGACTTCTGATAACCCCATGACACTCCAGTGCAACCTACCCAGTTCTTCTTCCAGCTCAGCAATCTTCTCGTCAGTCCTCAAGGTGCGTATATTGTGTGTTACCAGGGCCAGTCGTCGTTGGGGGTGGTAGCCATTCCGCCTCCGGGGATTCTTAGCACCCCCTGCCCCACCGTCACCCTGACCGCTACCGTAGCCAGCAACAGCGGGACTACCGGAGACTGGGGGCCTGGTTTTCTTTGGACTTTGCATTGAGAGGTTTTTGCCAATACTGGCCACGCTTGGCAGGCGGGTTGGCGAGCGCATTTTTTTATAAGGTTTCGCACGCAGACGCTGCTGCCCGACGCGTGCTACAGGAATTAGTCGCCTCTTACGACACGCCTCCTGTTGGCGGTGGGGAAATGTATTCTTTACGGCCGTCCCCGACACGGCAATAATATGATGAAGCTTTATTTTTGGGCACACGTTTCGGCACGGACTTTGAGATCGCCCCACACTTTAGTAAAAACGATTTGTTAGCGAGAAAAAAAAAAGCAATTAGGCTGACACAAGCAAACACCACATGGGACGCCCAGCAGTTTGTAGTTACTTAGGTAAATAGTGTGGCTGATGCCTGTGTAACGCAGAACTTATGACATCTCGTTTGATTAATGTCGGTGACAGTTCCGATACAATATCCGTACCTACATTCTCTCCAGGGATTAGGTAAAGCTGCAATGTTCGATTGCAATACGTAGGGAGTATTGCAAACGAACATTGATGCTTTAGTAGCTAGTAGGTTCTTACTACACTCCCGATATACATTCTAATTCTTGTAGCTATTCCTAGCTACAAGAATTAGAATGTCGAAGAATTAAAATGTTGAACTCGTAGGAGAGTGCATGTCTATGCTTGTTCTGTTCTCGTAATAATTCAGTTCGCCAAACTTAGCTGCGAGCTGCTTGCTAGCGACATGGAGGACGATCTCGCATCACCACTCGCACACGACCGGTACATCCAAAATACTGCTCGACGGTATGGTACTATTTATTTATTTATCATAAGCACACTAACAGCACAGTCACTTACAATTCAAATTAAATAACTACTAAAATTAGCATTTCAGTAACATGCAAATGACAGGTAGGTATGCATGACATTCACATAATTATGAAATTTAGAGACAAAGAAGAACAAAATTAAGTGTGAGAGTTTCACCTATAGCACCCCACAATCGTAGGGCCCGTTTACAATGGGCTCGCGAACACAAAAATTGGGAGGAAGAAGACTGGTGTTGTGTTTGCTTTTCCGAAGAATCTCGTTTCGGTATGAGGCCAGATACAAGACGTACTCGAATTTGGAGGACTTGTGGACGAAATGTTGTCAGGAAGTTCATTCATATGCAGGGGGGAACCATAATGGTTTGGGCCGCTATTTGGATCGGTGGTTTTTCTCTCTCTGTCTTTCTGTCTAGGTGATGCATTTGTATCTTATTTAGGTAAAAATTTCGTTTATATGGAAATGGTCGGATATTCATAGTCCATTAGAGCCAAACAGTCTGAATTTCATTTACAATTTTATGGTCATGAGATAAACAAAAATAATACTATTATTGTGGTCTTTGGCTCGGAAATTATTCGCCTATCAAAAGTAATTTATCAACAACTGTCCTTATGGTTCGGGATATAATTGAGAGATTTCACCGAAATAGTGAAAGCACATTATTGTCACTAGATAAAAACGAGACAAAACATAAACATACGACCGGGCGCTGGTGCAGCCCCCCTTTTTTTTTTTTTTTTTGGGTGGGAAATCATCAAATGACGTCTCCCGCTCTGGGTGGAGCGGGAGGGCGTGTCAGACTCTTACTGACTAAAACCCACCCGTGTTCCTTCTGTTGCCTGTGCAATGCCAGGGGGCCACGGTATCCCTTTCGGACTTTCCCGCAACCCCGGCAGGCAATGGTCTCATCGGACCCCTTCACTTGCTGACATCTCTTTGAGGCGCGCGTGGAACACTACGCGCCGTCGACCCGGGCCTGGTCCTTACCGGACGGCGAGCTACCCATTGCTCACCATCCGCAAGCCCGCGCCTACGGTGGCCGGGAATCGGCAATCGATTCCCGACGCCCAGGGCGTCTCCTCCTGCGGCGGCTAGGGGCGTGAGGGCGCGAAATTTGCCTCTCCCTCACGCGCTCCGCCTCCTCCTTCGCGAGCATTACTGCTTCGCAGAAGGAGGTGACGGCCTCCCATGCCCTCTCGCTCCGTACCATGGCCTGGACCAGGGCCGGACGCGAGAGATCCCCTTCACCGATCGCCTCCACGAGGACACGGCGGTGCTCTGCCCAAGCCGGGCATACCTCCACCGTATGCTCCACCGTGTCCTCCGGGCAATCCACGCAGTGATGACACCCGGGCGTTTCCTCCCGCCTTATCCGAAACAGGTACCTCCCGAAACAGCCGTGTCCGGTGAGGACCTGCGTCAGGCGGAAGGTGAGGACGCCGTGGCGCCTCTCCAGCCACTCCTCAAAGAGGGGACTTATCGCCGCAATAGTGGCGTGCCCAGCACTGGGTTGCGACAATCGCACTCTCCATGCCGCCATGAGATCCCGTCGGAGCTCTGTCCGCTGTGCCGCGATTTCTCGCGGCATCGGAGTCAAGCCCCGGCGTTTCGCCTCCTCGCGCCACTCCCAAATATGCGCGAGGACTTTTGCCTCCAGATCCCATGGCGGCAATCCGGCAAGGAGGCTTGCCGCCTCACCGGAGACCGTGCGGTATCCCCGGACCAGCCGGGTGGCCATGACCCTCTGGGACGCGTTCAACCTGCGGGCAGGCCGCCGCCTCAACAAACGCGCCCACACCGGTGCCCCGTACAGGGCCATGGACCGCACGATCCCCGCGTATAGCCTCCGGCAAGAGGCGTTTGGACCCCCTAGATTGGGCAGGAGCCGCTTCAAGGCAGCCCCGGCCCGCTCCAGTCTGGGAGCCAAACGTCGGAAATGCTCCACGAAGTTCCACCGACTGTCGAGGACGAGTCCCAGGTACTTCATCGTCGACTCGACGCCGATGTGAACCCCTCCTACCGTTATTTGGGAACCCGACGGTGGCGCGTTCCGAGGACCATGAAAACACATGGCCTCGGACTTGTGCAAGGCCACCTCGAGTCCCAACTGCCGGATTCTGGCCACGATTGTCGCAACCCCGTGTGTCGCTAGTTCGGCCGCCGCCTGGTGCGACCTCCCCTGCGCCAGGACCAACGTGTCGTCAGCGTAACAAACGACGCTGACGCCATTGGGGAGGTCTGCGCCCAGCACCCAGTCGTATCCGATGTCCCACAGATGCGGCCCCAGGACCGATCCCTGTGGGACACCGCACGACATCTCTCGCCGGTTCCACTCTCCCTGGTGACCGGGGTAGATGATGGCCCTGTCCGTCAAATAGGCCTCGACCACACGACAGAGGTAGGTCGGCATCCGGTGATACCGGAGTGCCTCCCTGATGCAACTCCAGGGCAGGGTATTGAAGGCGTTGGCGATGTCTAGAGACACCGCCAAGACGACCCCACCCCGAGCCACCGCATCCCCCGTCGTGAGGGCTCGCACGCGCATGATGGCGCCCACCGTGGAGCGCCCCCTGCGGAAACCAAACTGGCTCTCCGCCAAATCCGGCCCCACCCGCACCAGCCGCCCGACAAGGCGGTCTGCAATTACTCTTTCAAAGAGCTTGCCCACCTCGTCGAGTAGCACGATGGGCCGGTAAGCGGACGGAGAGTCCGCAGGGCGCCCCGGCTTCTTGATTAGGACCAGTTTCCCCATCTTCCAACGAAGTGGAAACTGGCCCCTCTCCATACATGCGCTTAAGAGCCCCCTTAGTCGAGGCCCGAGAGCCTCTGAGGCCAGGACCCAGGCTTTCCCAGGTAAGCCGTCGGGTCCTGGGGTGGTATTTCTGGCATTCAGCCTACGTACCGCCACCCTCATCTCTACCTCGGTCACCTCCGGAGCATCGTCGTCGTCGTCGGCGGTGTGGTCCGCATCAGGCACCGCAGTAGGCGGAGCCATGGGCGGGGAGGCGTGTTCCCCTCTCGAAGGGAACAGAGCGCTCACCACGTCCCCCACAAGCTGTGGCCGGAGACTCTGCGTCAGCCCATGGGCGGAGTTTCTCCCGCACCATCTTGTATGGGCGTCCCCACGGGTCTCTGTTCAGAGTCTCCAGCGACTCCTCGCGGGCCAGTGCCCTGGCCCGCAGGATCTCCGCTTGGAGGGCGGTCTTCGCCGCTCTGTACCCCTCGTATAGCTCCGCCTGAATGGCTTCCGTATCCGGAGGTCGAATACGGAGCCTGCGGTGCCTGGTGTACCGGCGTCGCGCAGCAACGCACGCATTGCGCAGTGTCGTCAGCTGTCGCGACCACCAGTACACCTGGCGCGAAGCACGTCCGGGCTGGACCCGGGGCATTGCCACGTCACATATCTCGGACATGGCCTCCCGGAACCACTCCGCCTCGTCATCGATGTCGGCAGGCCTGTCCGGTGATGACACCCAGGCCTGCACGATCGAGGCTTCCAGGAGGAGCTCCCGGTCCAGCTGCTTCAGCGCCCAACGCGGACCACTCGGGGCCTGTCAGACCGGCGCGCTCGAGGTCTGGGCGGAGACGTCAAACCGGATGTACCGGTGATCGGAATAGGTCTCCACCCCCTCCATGACGCGCCAGTCAATGACATGCGGCGACAGAGCGGGGCTGGCGAACGAGATGTCCACCACCGATTCACCCCGCATCCGCACACACGTGGGGACAGAACCCCGGTTAAGGACGACCAGGCCTGTCTCCAGCGCCCAGTCCTCCACCATCCTGCCCCGTGTGTCCGTATACCGGGAACCCCAAGCCACATTCTTGGCATTGAAGTCCCCGAGGACGAGCACGGGGAGGGAACAGAACCCGACGACGACGACTCTCAACTCCGCAAGGGAGTTGTGGAACTCGGCGAGAGTTCGGTTCGGGGAGAAGTATGCCCCTACCACGACAATCTCCCCGAACCGTGCTGCAACGCAACCCCGTCCTCTCTTAACAGCCTCGAGGGACGGGGTACCGGCGGCGGCCGACGAAATTAGGGCCACTGAGCCGCTCAGGTCCTCCACCCAGTCATCCCTGGGCGGGACAAAGTACGGCTCAGCGACCACGGCGATGTTAATCGACCACTGCGCCATGCTCTGGAGCAACAGATGCTGAGCTGCGGCGCAGTGGTTGATGTTCGCCTGGAGGAGGCGAAATGGGGCCATTATTGGCACTCCATGTCAGCCCCCTCCTTAGCCCCCTGTGAGGGCCCTGCCGCGGCGGCTGCGGCGGCGACGACGGCTGTGGAGGCGGCAACGGTGGCGGTGGCGGAGGTTGCGGCTGTGACGGCGGTGGCTGGTGGCTTTCCCCTAGCTTTGGCGGGTGGAGCGCAGGCCTTTCTCCCAACCCGGTGATTGGCCGGCTTGCCAGCTGCCGCACATACGTGCGGCGTGGCGTCGCATGAGCCGGCCTTGTGACCTGGCTTACCACAGCGGTAGTAGTGACCGCTGCGGTCCACCTCCGAGGTGCATTTAGCTCCCACGTGGTTACCCACATGGCAGCGGTAGCACCTCAGAGGTCTGGGTTCCAGCAGTTTGACCTGCGCGGAAACCCAGCCCACCAATAACCTTTGGCCCTCTCCGGCAATTTTCTTGGCCGCCGACACGGGGCAGCTCACCGTAACGGCTCGCATCCCCGTGAAGTCAGGACGGATGGCGCCTGCCCTATCCTGCTCGGTAGAGCACCCCCCAGTCCTAACGACAGCGGCCACCACTTGTCCCTCCGTCACAGAGTCGTCCAAGCCCTGAATACGCATGTCAGCGCATTTGGTGGGCCTGGACACTCGGGCCTCGTCCGCATTTAGGGACGCCCTAAGCCTTTCGGCCAGAGCGTCAGCGGCCGGGCCGCTTGCCGCACCGGGGACCTCCAGCATCCGGGCCCCAGTCGCAGTGACTCTTACCCGGATGCCATCAGCGGCGCCGATCTCCTTGAGGTCCACCGCTGCCCCCACCTTGGCGAGCACGTCGCGGTAGGACACGCCCTTTTTCTCCGCCTCTGGCTGTAGTGTTATCACTACAGCTGCAGACTTCGGGGCGCGGAGCCTAGCCGCGATGCTTCGTTCCTTGCGCCGCTGCCTCCTCTCTTTGTTTTTGGCCGCCCTTTTTGCCTTAGCCGCCTTCCTCTTCTCTCCGGCTACTTGCCATTCAGCGTCAGCCGGAGTAGAGTTAGGAGGAGGCGGGGGCGGCTGTTTCGCCGCCTGGGCCGGGGCCTTCGCCGCCTGGGCCGGGGCCCTCGCCACCTGTGGGGCCGTCCCGCCCTTGGTCTGCCCAGACGAACCTGGTTTTGCCCGGGCAGCTGCGGTGCTGGCATATGTTGCCTCCTTCCGCTGGCCAGAGGCCGGCTTGCTCACCGCTAGAGGAGGGCGCAGGACGATGGCTTCTAGCGCGGAAAAACGAGACCACAAAGAAGCCATCTCCTGCCTCACC
Source organism: Xanthia togata (assembly GCA_963853775.1). Lineage (NCBI taxonomy): Eukaryota > Metazoa > Arthropoda > Insecta > Lepidoptera > Noctuidae > Xanthia > Xanthia togata. Next base: position 924,307 of record OY970797.1, on the reverse strand, counting down.
AGGGTCAGAACCCGGTCCTCCGCAGGCACGGGGCCCTGCCCATGCTGCTCCCTCCCCTGCGGCACCTCACGGGGGCCGGCTCCTCGGAGCCCAGCCAGGTCCGCTCGGAGCTCCTCATTCTCCTTTCGGAGAAGCTCCATGGCGGCTGTCAAGCGGGCGACCTCCGCCCGCATCTCGGACATGCCGTCCGACGGAGGCCTGAGGTGATAGGCCTCCGCTGCCGCCAAAATAGAGGCCATGACCGCGGGTATGGCCTTGTCTTTAGAGGACTGAGTCCTCTTCAAGGCCAAACCCTTGATAGCAGCAGCCACAGCCTCCGCAAACCTGGCCGCTTGCTCCGATTTGGAGCCACCAGCGGCATCCGGCTCACCACCTGCCGAATCTATAGGGGCCGCCACGGTGCTCGTCCCTACAGGGTTGCTTTCCTCTTCTGTAGAGGGCTTCTCCAGCGCCACTGGGCTGGCCCGGCTCGGCTCGCCGACCTTCTTTGTGGTGAGCCCTCTTCCCACACCTTTTCCCCGGGCCGCACCCCGCCGACTGGAGTGGATCTTCCTCCTGTGGCCTTGGCCCGAGACCCCCTCGTCAGCGGACGACCCCTGGCCATCCCCCGGTTTAGGGCGCTTCCGGAGGAACTTTCGGTTCCTCACGGCCGCTCCCTCCACCACTTCGCGCTCCGAGCTCTGACCCGAGCTCATCGCGCCAGACGCAGCGTCGGACTCCGACCCCGCGTCACTCCTCTCCTCTTCGTTGTTTGTTTTTGAACTTTTAACCATATTTGTTCCCACGAGTAAAAACTTTGTATCGTCTCAAAATAGTGGTTCGCACTAGCGACTAATTATCAAATAGCTACCCATTAGTCAAGCTTACAACCTCCCTCACGGTGCGCCGCCGCTTGGAGGTTTGGGGTAATTTTTTATAGAGGATTTCTTCCTCGCGGTCCGGGCGGTTAAGCCAAGACCCTCGACCCCCGTCAAGTGCCAGAGACATGACCTTGACACTCTTCGGGGCTACGAGACCAACGGTGGCAGAAGGCTTCCTCCTGCCTGCCCGACGGCAGTGTTAGTGCACGCCGAGCCCGTGCTCCAACGCTGCTCAACGTGTGCTCTCTCCGAGTACACGTTAGAGCGTTCCTCCGACAGGATATTGGCATGCAGACAACGAGACCCCTTAGGCACAGAGTACCTAATGGGGAGACATTGCCCGCATCCCAGGGTGCACCGTCCTGAAGACTGGCCTTCCCCCCGGACGCATCCGAAGGGAATTCCAGCCCACAGGCACACGGGGAGGTTTCCTGTCCAAGCACCCCGGTGCAGCCCCCCTGCGCCACCACCGTCACCGCACCCCACCGGCATTGTTTTTGTATAATAGGACGTCTATTGTTTTGATTTTTCTGAATCAATCAAATCGTGATCACAGGACAGGGGTATCTTATTCGCCACTGATTGTATGTGCAACGTTATCTCAAAATCATTTACGTGTATTGCATGGCCCCATCAGCATTTACTAAACAGCGTCCGGCTACCATCGAAATCTAGACAGATTTCTGTTTTTTCTTTCCTAACTCCCTACCATTACGTTGTACTCAATTTATCAAGGTTAACACAAAACGCGAAGTAAAAATAAATTGATTTTTATGATTTGTTTTTAAATCGTTTTTACATGAATGTCTAATTCATATAAAAACAATTTGCACACTTCATGCGAAATAAAGATACTGTTTAGTGCAGCTGAATTTCTGAAAGCTAGAATCATTTCGTTTAAGGGAATACATTAATATTACAATTACAAACATGTATTCGTGTGTGTCGGTCGGAGTAGCCCATTGAAATGGTTCTCACAAGAAACAAAGGCCCTTCCCACCACAAGGAAGAAGAACGTAGTTGTTTGATCTTACACCTCGAGATGCCACAGAGTTTTGGTCAGTTGTAAAATGGCGGCAATTAAGCGGGACCATTCGTGTTTCAGCACACAAGAACCACACTTCTTTCTCTCTTTGTTCACACTGATTCTTAGAACGCGAATACAAGCAAGCCGCGTAAGCTCGTTGAGAGGCGTCTACGAAACAATGTATATTCTGTTGCGAGCCCTCCGAGGCATCTATATTAGGGCTATATTTGAAAATTCTTGTGGTGATCCTTAACATTTATCTTACACAATACAATACTATATAATTAGTGGTCCTTAAGCCTAAATTTTTTTTTTCGCGGACCCTCAATTTAATTATATTTTTTAAACTAGCTCTTCCGACAAATACCACAAATAATTTAGAATCTTATTCAGCACTAATAGCTATATTTTTGTTAAAGCTTTCAAAGGCTTTAAGGTTTTTCAATAATTGTAAGTCGTTTATTGGTGCTTACCATCCGGTAGAGGCTTGAAACCTATATTTAACATAAACCATCACCGTGAAAATGCATATTTCTCTCACAGCCTTTTCGTCCTTCTTCGTTAGCTTATGTAAACTGATGCTTAAATAAATAAATTTTCAAACAGTACAAGGCTCTTGCCATCCATCTAGCTCGATGTAGACGTAAAATGTGATATATACACCTAAATTAAAAATTAATGAAACCATCATTTAAGCTGTCCTTCAATGCTTTTGGTAAAAAAATTGACAGCTGGTAGCGACCTCTAATCCTAACAAAAAAGAAACTTATTTCATATTTAGAGGTCGGAGAATCAAATGAGAAAGTACCCTGGGGATAATTCAAAAGTCGAAAATTAAGGACCACCCTAATATATATATACTTATATTAGGTATGAAATTGGAAATTTGTATATTTTTTTTTTTTTTTTTTCAGCTAATCAGAGTACTGGCCCAAATTATGTATACAATTTTGCCATTTTGATGGCAGTTTGTTTATCCCTTTACTGTAGAAGTCTGCTGGACGGAAGGCGATGAAGTCAGCGAAAGCGTTTTGTACTGCCTATCGGGTGTTGAATTTTTTCCCACTTAAAAAATTGTCTACATTTTGAAAATGGTAGTAATCTGTTGGGGCAAGGTCCGGTGAGTACGGTGGGTGACGGAGAGCTTCCAGCTGTAACTCTTGTAGCTTTGCGATGGTCTGTCGTGAAGTGTGAGCTCGCGCGTTATCGTGGAGAAACAATGCGCGAGAATTGCGTGGAATCTAGAAACCACAACATTCAATTCAATTCAATTCAATTCAAAATATTTTATTTCACATAAACCTACAAGGGCACTTATGAAACGTCAGAAGCTAGGTGCACGGTTCCAATTGGTCGTTTCCTATGAAGAAGAGCCGGCAAGAAACTCCACGGTTACTCTTTTAAAAATAAATGGTATTTACAATCTTTTCAAGTTACAGTGTTTATAGGTATGAGAGGACACTGTAGGCCTAATCAACAAGTACCAGGTACTTAGCAAGATAGAAAACGATCGACAGATCTAAAAGTCGGTTATGCCTACAACGTTCTCACATTCACAAAATATAAAAGAGAATCTATATAAAAAATAAAAAAAAACAATTAAAAACCTATTTAAACTAAATGGCATTACTGTCACTAAAGCTGTAACAAATCTTTAAAAAATATAGTATATTGAAGTTATATAATGTCAAATAATAAAAAGATTATGTCAAAAAAGTACGTAAATGAAAAAAAAGAAAAATAGGTAAAATCAAATAATCATCTTAATTTGGGAGCAGTTAATAGACAGACATAATTACATAGTAATGCCGTTATTGAGGTACCAGGGAAGCCACATGTGCAGAAGGAATTATTGCCAAACTTCCTTGTCTTCAACGTAGACTACGTTGAAGACAAGGAAGTTTAATCTTATAATATGATTTTTTGATAAGGACACGTTTGACGTGGGTTTTGAACTTTCCATCACTAAGTTCTGTAACCGACTTTGGCAACTTGTTATAAAATCGAATACTGTTTATAATAAATGACTTACTAGTTTTAGCTAACCTAAATTTGGGTATCACAATTTCATGTTTACTACGTGTATTTATATTATGGAAATCGCTTCTAATTTTGAAAAGTCCTAAGTTTTTCCGAACATACAAAATACTTTCTAAGATATAAAGAGAAGGCTGAGTTAGTATATCAATTTCTTTGAATTTATTTCTAAGGGACTCACGTGGACCCATTTTATAGATAGCGCGAATAGCCCTCTTTTGTAAAATAAAAATGGAATCTACGTCAGCTGCCGATCCCCACAGCAAAACGCCATAAGACATAATACTGTGGAAATAAGCAAAGTATACTAACCTAGCTGTGGCTACATTAGTCATCTGCCTTATTTTTCTTACTGCATATGCAGCCGAACTTAATCTACCTGAAAGAACTCTAATGTGGGCGCCCCATTGCAATCTCGAATCTAAAGTAATTCCTAGAAGGTTTCCGTAATAGCTTCTAGTTTCTTACCATCAAGTTTTAAATTTAGACCTACTTGAGGTACATTTGGTAATGAGAACTTAAGACATTTAGTTTTGTTCGCATTAAGTAAAAGATTATTAGCTGCGAACCATTTCGAAAGAACTGCTAGACTATCGTTGACATGTATAACATCCGTATCTTTTCTATCAATTTTAAAAATAAGAGAAGTGTCATCAGCGAATAGAATTATGTCTGATAAGTTAGCCATCATGTAAGGAAGGTCATTAATATAAACTAGGAATAGGAAAGGGCCAAGAATTGATCCTTGAGGCACGCCCATCTTAACTAGAGACCCCAATGATGTCGCCCCGTTAATGTTTACTTTTTGCTGCCTGTTTGATAGATAGGAAAGAACAAGATCACCAGCTTGTCCACGAATTCCGTAATGGTGTAATTTACAGATCAGTGTTTTGTGGTCAACGCAGTCAAACGCTTTTGAGAGGTCACAGAAAATGCCAATTGCATCCTGGGACTTCTCCCAGGATTCCAAAATGTGACTGATGAGTTTTACTCCAGCGTCAGTCGTCGACCTACCTTTCGTGAAACCAAACTGGTAACTATGTAAAATCCCATTTGAATTAAAATGTGACAACATCTGGTCTAGCATGATTTTTTCATATATTTTACTCAATGCTGGTAGCCCAGATATAGGTCTATAATTAGAGGGATCACTCTCAGTACCTGATTTGAAAATTGGTACTACTTTACTATGTTTCATTAAATCAGGAAACGTACCGCTATCTAAACATTGATTAAATATGCCTGTTAGGACAGGGGCAATTGAGTCAATGATATCTCCAAGAACCTTAACGGAAATCCCCCATAAGTCTTCAGTGTTTTTTATGTTAAGACTTTTGAATGCTTTTGTAATTGTGACAATAGAAATTGGCTTGAATTCAAAACTTGGAATGTCCTTAGTGAAGTTTTCTTTTAGAAGAGATTCAGCTAATATAGATGATGAGGGGAGAGATTTCGTAACCTCTATTGGGATGTTCGTAAATAAATTTTCTAGTGCCTCAGCAACTTTTAACTTATCTGAAATGGTTTCATTATCAATTTTTAAAGACAATTCATTCTGATCTCGCTGTTTTGTGTTCCCAGTTTCTTTGTTAATTACCTGCCACACAGCTTTTATTTTATTGTTAGAAGTACTAATTTTGTCACTTATTAATTTAGATTTAGCTTGGGCGCAGACTCGTTTGAATATTCTAGAGTAGTTTCTGACATAATTATGAAGGGCTTGATCAGAAGTCAATGATTTCTCGTTGTACAAATTATATAAAATATCTCTGCTTTTTCTAATGCCAGCAGTAGCCCATTCATTAAATTTTGGTTTAGCATTGATTGTTACTTTTTTTACAGGACATGCTTTATTGAATTCATGGCATACTGTAGAAAATAATGTACCGTAGTTTATATTGGGGTCTTGTGAATCAAAACTAGCAGTTGAGAGATTGCTAAGAACATTATTATTAAACGTTTTCAATTATTTTTTTGTGAGATGTCTTAATTCTATGGTTTTGTCTAGGTGTAACTTTTTATGTAAGTCAAATGATACAAGTTGACCAGTATGGTCAGACCTGACACCACTAATTAAGCACGAGTCTTGTACTTGACAATTAGTAAATATATTGTCAATGCATGAAGCCGAGGTTGCTGTTATTCTAGTCGCTTCATTAAATATACATTTTAAATTAAATGATTTAAACAATGATATAAGCTTACATTTATCCGGTGAGTTAACTAATAGATCAATATTTAGGTCACTGTACGGTCTCATCAACCGTACATTTACTTTGCAAACGCAGCAACCTACTTGGATGTCGTGCGTCACAAATATTACGCTATAATTGTAACTTTTCACACAAGGCAGATCGAGTCAGACCACAACTGTGGAACTAACCACTTTTCAAGAGAAAGAATCGCTACCACTATAACTTGTACCTTTTACATTTTAATATAACTTTAAACATAACTTGTGGTTCTTTCTGTGTACTCCACAACTAAACCAACATCAACTAAGTGATAGTGTACGGTGCCTACAACCATTGGCTCCTACATTAAATGGTCCTTCGAGCCGGATATTTATTGTGAGTAGTGTCTCTATTTACGATAGCGAATCGGTTTAACTGGTCTCCCACAAGCGGGTCGCCCCAATTGGATTGAGAAAGCGCATAATATCGTACTTAGAGTGCGAAAGCAATAAGTAGAAACAAACGACAATTTCAAGACGCTATGGATTACGCAACTGCTATAACTACGAGAACGGATCCGTGGAGACTTGAAAGTAGAAGCCTGCAACCTGCGGTCTTGGTGTCGTGAACTAACGTCAAGCTATACGTCTATCACCGTCAACTACGTGCTGGACTACCGAGCTACATACATCAAACTAAACTTACCTCTTTTCAACAACTAGAAAAGAGAACTCACTATGGAGAAGCTGCAACTCCAACAATCGTGCTTTGAAAACATCAAAGCGCTGTGCTCTAGCTATAAAAAGGATAGCCCCTCAAGGAAAACTGAAGAGTACTTAAAAAAACGCCTGGAATCTCTCGAAGCGCAGTGGAATGACTTCAAGGAACGACATGCAATTATGGAGCAAATCTTAGAAGACAAAAACATCAATTACTTCGTTGACAACGTGTACAGCAAAACTCAAGCTCAATACGAATCCACAAAAGGAGACATGCTCAACTTACTGGAACAAATACAGGGAAAAACGTCTGTGAAGTTCGACTTAACTGGGATGCTGGATCGAGATACTGACGATATCACCAAAACATTGCTGGGTAAGCAAGAGTGCAACTTTAAAGCCCTCGACCGCGCCATGTCGAAAATTGATATTAAAGCTGTCACGGAAAAATGGGAGTTAGAAGACCATCTCTCAATTTTGAAGTCTAAGTGGAACGTCATCGACAAACAACACTGGGAGCTGGAAGCGTTACTCAAAGGCTCCAACGGTAACTACTACAACATGTTCGTCGAAATGGAGGATAAGTACGACGAGCTAAGAAAAAACTTGAACAGTAAGATCTGGGCAACAGTGCACTACGAAAAGTCGGCGCCAAAAATTGAGATTCCTGAATTTTCGGGTAGCTATACTCAATGGATTTCCTTCAAGGATCTCTTCATGGAATCAATCCACAGTAACCCGATGATAAACAAAGCGCAAAAGATGCAGCATCTGAAAACGAGGTTGAGAGGCGAAGCTGAAAGATTGGTGCAACATCTCAGTATCGGTGCAGAAAACTACACATCCTGCTGGGAGATACTGACTCAGCGTTTCGACAATCGAAGACTGCAATTTACGTCATTCCTGAACACCATGCTCAACCTGCCTGTCATTCAACAACCCGACAGCTTCAACCTCAAAAAGATGCATGATGTCATAACTGAATGTACGAACGGACTAACAAACATTGGGTTAGACGTCGCAACTTGGGACCCAATTATCGTACACTTGATGTCGCAGAAACTTGATACCACTACCTACAGCGAGTACATAAAGGAACTGCGAGATCCCAGGGATGTGCCAAACTTGAATGAGCTACTATACTTCCTGGAAAACAAGTTCATGGCGTATGAAACCATGAAAAATACGAAAAAAGAAGTACCTAACCAGCAGAAGCAAATCGCATCCAAGTCATTTAACAAATATCATTCTGCAAAACTGCATGACTACGAGCGACAGAAATCTTTCAAGAGAACTTATCATACAGCATATGGACACTGCCCAAACTGCAACGGAAATCATGTATTGATGAAATGTCCAAAGTTCATCAATATGGACTCATTCCAACGGAATAACACGGTCGCAAAATTAAACGTGTGTAAAAACTGCTTATACAGTCATGGCGACGCAGATTGTGCGTCAACAAAAATGTGCAAAGAATGCAATATGAAGCATCATACTTTATTGCACAACGCAGACAAGAAAAACACTGTCAACTTAACGAATACGGAAAAAACCAACAACAATGTAGGTCACCGACCAACCACATCCACGCATAAACAAAGCTCCAACCATATATCTACTAACGAGATGGAAGTTTTGTTAACTACTGTGCAGCTTAAGATAAAGTCCGAGAGTTCATTACGCTTCGAGCACTTCTAGATCAAGGTTCGCAAGTAAACTTGATCACAGAGAACGCCGCACAGATGCTACGACTACCAAGGAAACGGCTTAATGCAACCATTACAGGAGTAGGAGCTGCACCTGGTAACTGCAAAGGACGACTTCAGCTTACCTGTAAATCGATTCACTCGGACTACGCATTCGAAACTCAGGCACTCATCTTAAGCAAACTAACAAACAACTTACCCAACTCATCGTTCAAAAAGGCTAACTGGCCACATCTGGAAAACTTGAAACTAGCAGATCCGGAATTCAACATATCTAGTCCTATAGATCTGTTAATTGGTGCAGACGTGTATTCTGACATCATCCTTGACGGAGTCTTGAAAGGCAGTCAACAGTCTCCTGTAGCGCAACAAACGCACTTAGGCTGGATCCTATGTGGCAAACTGAAAACTTTTAACTGTCACATAACACTGGTCGACCTAAGCGAATTAACTAAATTCTGGGAGAACGAAGATATAACTAACAGCAACCATGATATGCCCAAGGACAATCAGTGTGAAGAATACTACACAAAGACAGTACAACGAGACGCAAATAACAAATACATTGTTAAGATGCCTATGAGCTCTGAGTTGCAAAATAAATTAGGCAAATCAAAGTCAATGGCAATTTCGCAATTTCTCCAATTAGAAAAACGCCTGGGAAAGAACAACAAACTCGCAATAATGTACCGGGACTTCATCAGAGAATATAAGCAACTACAGCATATGAAACCGGCATCTCCAATATTACCTTTTACGTCTGAATGCTACCTTCCGCACCATGGTGTTTTGCGAGAACAATCCACTACTACCAAACTAAGAGTGGTTTTTAACGCCTCGCAAAGAACAACAACTGGGTACAGCTTGAACAGCTTAATGGAAAAGGGCCCAAATCTACAGAAGGATATTCAAGCCCTAATACTAAAGTGGAGGTCATACAAGTACGCTTTTACGGCCGATATAGAGAAGATGTACCGATGCATCGGGGTAGCTGAAGACCAACAGTCACTTCAGAAGATAATATGGCGCGACTCTCCTGCTGAAAAGTTACAAGAATTTCAACTTTGCACCGTGACATACGGAACCAAGTGCGCGCCATGGTTGGCTATGAGAACTATGAAACAGTTAGCCCTGGATGACGGTCATAAATATCCAGAGGCCGCCAATACATTACTCAATGAGTTCTACGTTGATGATGTGATTAGCGGTCACTACTCTCTGGACAAAGCTAAAGATCTACAAAGTTCCCTCATAAACTTACTGAAGGGCGGCGGCATGAACTTACGAAAGTGGTCAGCCAACCACTCCGCGTTACTAGATAATTTAACTGACGATCAAATATCAACTAAAAGCATATTTGATTTCAAAACTGAAGACTCTACAAAGACGCTTGGACTCGGCTCGAACCCAAATATCGAGACGTTCAGGTTTAACTGGAGTCTAGAAGAAAAATCGAAGGGTCGGATAACAAAAAGGCACTTACTTTCCGAAATTTCGAAACTGTATGTTCCTTTGGGTTGGTTGGCTCCCATAACAGTGTCGGCAAAACTATTATTTCAAAGAGTGTGGGACGGCAAACTAGCCTGGGATGAAGAACTACCGAGTGACATACTAAACGATTGGGTCAAATTAAAGACTGGTCTTCCAAATGTAAGGAAAATAAAACTAAACCGATGGATTGGTGCAAAACAATCAATAGAATTGCTGGGATTTTGCGATGCGAGTGAAAAGGCGTATGCGTGTGTCATATTCAGTCGAGTAAGAAACGAACAAAATATACCGACTGTAACGTTACTCGTCGCTAAAACCAGGGTTGCGCCTCTATCACAAAAAACTACGTTGCCGAGATTGGAACTATGTGGCGCACTACTGTTGGCTAAACTCATGGAAAAAACTACAGAAGCTTTAGCTGGATACAATTTGTCAATACAAGCATGGTGTGACTCTCAAGTAGTCTTAGCGTGGCTGCAAGGAGATGCATCAAGGTGGGACCAATACGTGTCCAACAGAGTTGAAAAAATAAAACAAACTATTCCTTCCGACAAGTGGCGCTACGTAAAATCGGCACAGAATCCTGCTGACTGTGCATCTAGAGGAATGTTGCCGAGCAAACTAGCAAACTTCGATCTCTGGTGGCAAGGTCCGGAATTTCTAAAAATGGCACAACACTCTCACCTCATGAGAAACTCCACATGTTTGTTTACAACCAACCAGGAAAGTGTCAACTTAGCAGTGAATCCTTATATAGATGAAAAAGGGGTTATAAGAGTCGGTGGAAGACTGAGAAATTCCTACTTGCCCTTCGAGATGAAGAATCCTACAATTCTTCCTCGAATGGGACGACTAACTCAGCTCGTAATTGAACAAGCACACCTTACAACACTTCATGGAGGTGCGCGGCTGACATTGGCTCAAATCCGACAGCGATACTGGATTGTCGGAAGCAATAGAGCTGTAAAAACTCAACTAATACGTTGCGTGCGATGCCACCGCTATAAACCAACAGATAACTACCAACTTATGGCTGACTTACCGCAACAGAGAGCTACCCCATCCCGACCTTTTACACACACTGGTGTAGACTTCACTGGACACGTGCCAAAGGGGTACATCGCTATTTTTGTGTGCATGGCTACTAAAGCTGTACACATTGAACTGGTGTCTGATTTAAGCACCGAAACTTTCATTGCCGCTTTCCAGCGCATGTGCGCTAGACGCGGTACACCTAAACATGTGTACTCAGACTGCGGTACGAACTTCATTGGAGCTTCGAAGATGTTGCGCAATGAATTTGAAAGGTTTAAACAAGAACTTTCACCGCACTTCTTCAACGAGATCGGAAATATGGAGGTAGAATGGCACTTCAACGCTCCCGCGTGACCGAGTGCTGGTGGTCTGTGGGAAGCGGCCGTAAAATCGATGAAGCATCATCTTCACCGTGTATTAGGCGATCAGAAACTAACATTCGAGGAGTTCACTACGCTACTGGCAAAAATAGAAGCCTGTATGAACTCAAGACCCCTCTGTCCACTCACTGAAGATCCCGATGAGTTTCAAAACTACCTAACACCTGGTCATTTTCTCACGGGAAGCCCAACGATGTCACTACCAATATCAACGTACTGTGAAGAAAATAACGTTAATTTACGTCAACGGTGGCAGCTAACAGAGCACATGCTGCACCAATTTTGGAAGAATTGGTCGAATGAATACTTAACACAGCTTCAGATCAGGGGGAAATGGAACAAGCCAAAAAAGAACATCCAGGAAGGCGATATAGTCTTGATCAAGGACAACAACTTGCCTCCAGGAAAATGGGCCATGGGACGCATACTTGAACTGCACCCCGGTTCCGACGGCTATGTTCGAGTGACCACGGTTAAAACGCAATCTGGTATCATCAAACGTCCAGTCGTGAAATTGTCACCACTTCCTATCGAGAACAACATCCAAGATCACACAGAAAAGAAAACTCCAATCACACCAAAGCCGGGCGGAAATAAATGTTTTTCCACGCTTCTTACAATGTTATTAATTGTTTTTACGTTAATAACTGGGTCATATGGCGAAATCATGACGTCTGGCGTTCAAATTACTAACTTCGAACTCGAGCCGCCGATTTATTACGACACAATAGGAAACGTACAAGTGATTCATGACGAATGGACACTACTTATGTATTATAATTTGACAACTTCCTGGGACGGAGTACGTCGAATTGAAGCTTATCTCAAGGGATTGAACGAACTGTGCCAAAAAACCGACCCAAGATACTGCAAGACTACTTTAGAACAGCTTACTCACGAAATGGAAATACTGAGCTACTACAACACTATACTCCTAGCTCCTCACAAGCACTTAAGTAATCGTAAGAAACGAGGACTGATTGATGGAGTGGGATATGTTGCTAACAGCCTCGTTGGAATTCTAGATCAACGGTTTGCAGATAAATACCACAACGACATACAAGCTGTCCAAAACAATGAAAACTATTTACTTGATCTGATTAAAAACCAAACTTCAGTAGTCGAACTTCAAAACAATATGCTGAAGAAAAATGAACAAAACATCAAGCGACAGTTCGGTTTAATAGATGACTTCATGGCGCAGACTAACATCAACTTAGCCAAAGTGGAGACTGAAATGGAAGTAGTGATGGCTACTAACTACTGCAACTCGGCCTCACTAACAGCATACTTGCTGATTACTAATTTGGAGAGGGTTCAAGAGATGCTGTTTGAAAGTCTAACTGATGTCTACAAAGGGCACATAGACATCCATCTACTTACGCCTGTCAACTTGATCAAGCAACTAACTGAAATCGCGGGAAAACTCCCGAGGACCTCATCGTTGCCTGTCCGAAATATCAGAGACGATATTAAAGACATATACAAATTACTATACGTGAGAGCGCGAGTCACCACAAACTACTTCTTGTTCGAGATACACGTCCCATTGATCTCAGATGAAGACTTCACTCTATACCAAGCTACTCCGTTGCCTATGAAAACAAGCACAGGAACAGTTATCGTCCAACTAGCTTCGCAGTACATAGCTGTAAACTTCGGGAAGAGCACATATGTTTCCTTATCGGAAGATGACATGAAGCGGTGCAGTCACTTTCAACCAGGCAATTTGATATGCAATAAGAATCTACCTATATTCAACTTGCATAACAGCAATGCCCCATGCGAAGCAAAAATATTGGGTCATCGAACGACCTCACCTTGTGACGTAAAAAATGTGCTATGTAAGCAGGAGTGGATTGCGTTACACACAACGAATACTTGGCTGGCGATTTGTTGCGGAACTTGCACAATACGAATTGTGTGTAAAAATGACATCACTACACACTCCATGACTTCCGGGATACTGACCTTGGCACAGGGTTGCTTGTTGCAATCGAAAGAATTAACAATTCACTCGCATAATCAATACAATAGCAACATGAAGATGGATCTTTCCATGAATATACCGTCGCTCAACTCGATGGTAAATAACATTGTGAACATAACACATAATATGTCGCACGTGATGTCACCAGATACTGCAGAATTGGAGGAAATCGACAAGCGATTAGCTATTATGAAAACACGAGAAAACCAGCTCCCATCAACCATTTCCACTCACGACATACACCAATACGCCGTCTCTTATACCATTGTGGGAGTAATCGTCATTGTCTCTGTTGGGTGGTTTGTAAAGAGATACGGACCATCTTGTCGCTCAAAACAAACTAAGAGTCATTGAGCTACGAACAATCAGCTTGAAGAGATTGAACTGCAACCGATACAACACAGAAAGCAAGAAGAAAACATTCAGACGGCGAGCCAAGCGGAACTGCAAGCGGAACGTCCACGTTATGCAGACAACATCGCATTCAACTTCGATTGATTTAATTTACTATTTGTTTCTTTGTACTAGAGTTTCTTCTCTTGACAAGCTTTCATTAAACTTCCGTACATCTTTGTGGGGTTGCCAACATGTACGGTCTCATCAACCGTACATTTACTTTGCAAACGCAGCAACCTACTTGGATGTCGTGCGTCACAAATATTACGCTATAATTGTAACTTTTCACACAAGGCAGATCGAGTTAGACCACAACTGTGGAACTAACCACTTGTCAAGAGAAAGAATCGCTACCACTATAACTTGTACCTTTTACATTTTAATATAACTTTAAACATAACTTGTGGTTCTTTCTGTGTACTCCACAACTAAACCAACATCAACTAAGTGATAGTGTACGGTGCCTACAACCATTGGCTCCTACAGTCACCACAAACAAAAACTAATTTATTATCTTTAAAAAGTTTGCATAGTATTTCTTCCATAATTATTAAAAAAGATGACAAGTTTGAGGCTGGTGGTCTATAAACACATAAGAAAGTATGGCCCTCAACCTCTGCACATGCTACCTCACATAAGCGATCAACAGAGCAAGCAGTGATATCCTTCCTTTCCTTATGTCTGAAGCAACTATTGCATAATATCAAGGTACCACCCCCTATTGAGGACCTGTTAAACGCACTGGCAACTGAAAAATGATTTACATTAAACAGCATCCTATCCGGTCTTAACCAGGTTTCACAAAAACATAAGATATCCATATGATATTTATCTATTAACAATTCCACGTCTAGGATTTTGCCAGAAAAGCGATTAATATTTTGATGATACAGTAAAATATTCTTATTATGCTTCTCTATTGTCGAGTCTAAAAGTTTAAAGAATCTATTACAGTATTATTAGAAATACTAGATAATACTGTTTCGTCACTTAACCTAGTTCTAGTTAAATTATCAATAACTGCGTGTATATTGTAAGCTAACAAAGTAGCCAATACATGTTGACTTTTCTTGGGAAGAAACATATGTTCCCGATTTAATACAAAATCTCTAACAAAGTTGTTAGTATCAAAATACAATAAACGGTCACTATGACGACATGACAAAGTATGCATTAGGTTGTTTAAAGTACAAATGTAATTGTTTTCTTCAGCATACAAATTACCTGAATAAGGCAATGCACATAATATTAATTTGCCTAATTTTAATTTAAGTAGGGTGTCGACACCATTAACTATGTCCCTTTTAGTGATGCTCAGACTGTTTCCAATTAAAAGAACTACAGTAGTCTGCTCATTCATTTGTCTGTTTTTTATTTTATGAACAAGCTCATTAAAATGCAGGTTATGGTAGCAACAGTTTACCATGGTATTTTAATTAAATTAACTATAGAGAACAAAATAAATAAAAACTAAAAACCTTGTATAAGTCTGGATATAACAAAGTTCGTAGGTTTAATAGCCGAAATTTTAATAACGAATAATTTCCCATTAAATAAAAATTGAGTCATCAAAATTCAGATTCGAAAGTGACAACCCTAGAAAAAACAGTTTATTTGGAATAACTTCTAGATACCACGCAATTAGGTTGTGTCATTTTTGTGGTATATAGGGAAGATAAAGGGCATAATTTCAGTATAAATAACTTTTCCAAATACGACGGAATTACCGAGAAAAAAAATTAAAACTAAAAACCTCTTATTAGTCTGAATGTAACGAAGTTCCGAGGTTTATTTGTACTCTAAAATATGCAGCATAAAAAATGCCGTCGATGTTTCTAAGGTCACAATTGCGTATCATATTTAGTTTCAGAGAAATGTTTTTTTTTCTAAATACCCAGTTGAAAAAAAGATGATTTTCAAAAAATTCAATCTCAAAAACTAAACATGCTAGTGAAATGGGAATACGAAATATTGCATTTAACCCGTCGCGCGCGCAATTAGCGACACAATATAATTTTATTGTTATTTGCACACATGGGGTGCAATCGACATTTAAAGAGTTAAATAACTTAAGCTATAAGTTTTTTTTGTATACTAAAGCAATGTCCGAAAAATGGTCTTCATAAAACACTGTACAATATAACCGTGAGTAGCAAACGCATTTCTTTTAATTAGCACTGCTCACCACACAAACACAATAATTAGTGTACATATAGACACTAAATTGGTGACCCCGCCTAGGATACGCCAGAAAGGCTCGACAACTACGCGTAACCTGAAAAGGACTGTCGATATTATAAAAGAGCGAAGGAAAATCACAGTAGCACCATGAGTGATACTAGTGATTCCGCAAAATCGTTCAGAACTATGTACTCGTGTGCGCCAACAACCGTTTATTTATTTATTTATTTATTAAAGGCAAACCAACAGCTTCTGTATACAGCATTACATAAGAATAATAGTAAAAAAAAAAGCATGAGACTTATACAGTCGCCAATAATAGGTCGACCAACATTCTTAGTAACTAAAATAACACTTAATTGTTATTAGCTGTTAAAATCTTGATAAGGGAAAACTTAATTACGACATAAAATTACAAATAATCAAATTAAAGTTAAAGAGAAAACACAACTAAGAAAACTATTAAAGGCACGAATATTGGGTACAGTAGGAGCTAACGAGATCAAAATGACTACAAACTTAAAATAAAATAAAATAAAATCAAAAATCAAATTCAAAACAAAATTTAAATAGAAACTAAACAAGACAAAATAATCACAGTTATCAGAAAAATATGACATAATTTTTTTTAAGAATCTATAATTATAATTGTGTAATCAAATCACAATTATAAACACTATGAATTAACAATGAACAATTAATTATTCAGTTGCGTTCTTAGGTACTGTTGTATTTTGGCCTTAAAGACTTTCAAGGAATCATGGTGAATGTCAACTTCTGGTACAGATTTTACAAAAGAATTCATCTCTCCACAGAGTCTGTTAACCGAGGAATTTACCCCTATATTCGTCTTAGATGGCTGAACGTGGAATATATTAGTGATAGGAAATCTGGGCATATTGTAAGGAACTTTAAGTGCAGCACGCTCGACCAGCTTACTACAGTCTAGTCCACTATTAACTAATTTGTGCAGAAATAGAAGACCTTGCATTAGTCGACGATCGCGCAGAGAATTGACATTGAAGCATCGAACACGTTGTTCATACGGACATCTGGGAGAAATTCTAGCAGAGGTATATGCTAGGTGCTTCGTGAAAGCCCTCTGAATACTTTCAACTCTTTGCGAGTGTACTGCATAGTGCGGGCTCCACACCACGCTAGCAAATTCTAAATGGCTGCGGACTAGTGCATTATACAAAACAATTTTGGTTCTTACAAGCTTAAAACCTTTAGTGCTTCTCTTCAGAAATCCAAGTAGCCGTGCTGATTTATTTACTATGCTATCATTGTGACTTCTGAAGTTAAGTTTTTCGTCCATGATAACTCCAAGATCGCGAACCTCTTTCACAGATTCAACAGGAATTCCATTTATTTTGTATGAGTCAGTCTTGGATTGTTTTTTTCTGGAAAATCGTATGTGGCTACATTTCTGAACATTAAGCTTCATAAGGTTCGAGTTGCACCATCGCTCAATCCTATCTAAATCGTGTTGAATCAGTATAACGTCTTCACTTGAACTGATAGTTCTGTAAATTTTTAGATCGTCAGCAAACATTAAATATTTACAGTGGAGGATTTCGTCTGCTATGTCGTTGATGAAGAGCGAGAAAAGAATTGGGGTTAGATGAGAACCCTGGGGTACTCCTGACTCAGCATAATATGGGTAAGATTCATAACCATTCACGACAAGAATCTGCGATCGACGAGCCAGATAAGACGAGAACCAGTTAAGCAATGAACCATGTATACCATTGTATTCTAGCTTCGCTAGTAGCAGAGAATGGTCGACTTTGTCGAACGCACTGCTAAAGTCCGTGTAGATGGCGTCCACTTCTAACCTTTTGTCAAGAGCTAGAGTCATGTCTGATACGAATTCGACAAGGTTTGTCTCTACACTGCGCCCCGTTTTAAAACCATGTTGATTAGGCGATATAATTTTATCTATATGACGAGTGATGACTGGACAGATAAGAGACTCAAATACTTTTGCAAAGCACGATAAGATTGAGATAGGGCGGTAGTTTTTAACGTTTGAAGGGTCACCTTTTTTAAAAACCGGAACGATTTTAGCGCTTTTCCACAACTTAGAAAAAATCCCTTCCTCCAGAGATGAATTAAAAATGTACTGTAATGGTAATGCGAGCACGTGACTGCAGCGTTTTATGAATGAGGGTGGCAAAGAATCCGGTCCTGGACCCTTCGAAGCGTCCAAGTGTTTGAGTTTATTTAAAATTTCTTCTTCCGTAAACCTAACAGTATTTATAACACTATCAATACCCGAGGTGCCATAAGGAGGACTATGACAGGGTGCAGAGTTTTGACTAAACACGGATACAAATTGATCAGCGAATAGGTTCACAATTTCAGTGCCACTACTAGCCACCTGGTTATTCATGAACATTTCGGCAGGCGTGCTAGAATCTCCACGACGTTTATCTTTTATGAACCGCCAGAATGCCTTTGGATTTTTGGGAATATCATTTTCAATTCTACATTTATATCTATAGTAGCAATTATCTATTAACGTATGACAGCGACTACGAAGCAGTTCAAAGGTAAGTCTGTCTCGGGGATTTTTATATTTACGGTATTTTTGTCTATATTTCTCTTTTTCAGACAAGGCCCTAATAAGTGAAACAGTATACCAAGAAGGAAATTTAGATTTTTTACTTGTATATTTCGGCACAAACCTATCAATAGCACATTGTAGCACTCCGTAGAAGGAATCGACTCTTACATTAACATCAGCACATTTATGGAATGTATCATACCAGTTAATATTTTTAAGATAATTTAGGATTCCTTCATAATCAGCCTTGAAAAAGTTGTTACCAGAGCGATGTTTTGATTTTAATTGGTTTATGTTTGAGAATGGAATTGTTATTAGTAAGTTTGGGTGATAGGAATCAAGTTTAATAAGCAGATCATTGAGCTGCGTGTCTGTTAAGTTTGCTATGTTGGTTAAAACTAAATCTAGAACCTTTCCGTCAGAGTTTAGACTGTTATTACACTGATGGAGTTCATTCACTGATAGGAAGTCTACCAGTGAGCAACCTAGTGAATTTCCATAATTTGATGGTGAGAGATGCAATTCATCGTCTTTCCGGTTCCAATCAATAAAGCCTAAATTAAAGTCCCCAAGAATCACAACATCATCGACACAGTTCAATACATTGTTGACATTATTTAAAAAGTACTGTAGAGAGTCAAGTTTAATTGGTGGAGACATATAGATAAGACAAAGTGCAATTTTCTTATTACAATTATTAACATTTAACTCCACAGACAGCCACAAATCTTCTAAATCACTCTCCCAGTTTTTGATTCTTGTAGATTTAATTTTATTATCTACAGCAAACATGACCCCGCCTCCATCCTTTTTTGAGACTTAGGCCGGATGACCCAGAGGTCTGGTTCGCACAGGAGGAGGCTCAGTTCGCGAACGCGAACATCACCAGCGACGCGACGAAGTTCAACCATGTCATGTCATGTAAAAAACGTTATAAATCTGATCCATACAATGCAATTTTAAAGATCACTTACAATAGATATAGGAATTACTGTAACAATTTGATAAAAAAACTAAAACGTAAATATGAAAGGGATCTGCTAGCAAAATCTGTTACAAATACTAAGCTACTCTGGAAAAATATTAAAGATATCACTTATTCCACCAAATTAAACAATCACAACTCTGAACTACTAAATATTAAGTCTTCTCCTCTTGAATCTGTAAATTTTATAAACGATCATTTCGCCAACGTTGGTAAACAGTTGGCTCAGCAAATTCTACCTAGTAATAATTACCCTATAAATCAACATACCAAACGACCTGTACAAGGTAATTCTTTTGTCCTCCTCGATACTGACCCCATTGAAGTTGAAAGAATCTTGATGGGCCTTAAGTCTGAGAGTGCCCCCGGTTGGGATAATGTCTCGACTAAATTTCTAAAGCACACACGAAAGGAAGTTGTTCCAGTAATAACTCACCTTGCAAACCTCTGTTTCCAAAACGTACTGAAACATTCCATTATTACTCCCGTTTATAAGGGAGGGGACAGAGATGATGTCAACAACTACAGGCCTATATCTGTTTTGCCATCCATTTCTAAAATACTGGAAAAATTAATTAATAATAGACTAACAAAATATTTTTCTAAATTTAATTTATTATCCCCTTCCCAATTTGGCTTTAGACAAGGTTTATCCACTGAGGATGCAGTTACAGCACTGAGTTCTCTAGTAACTGAACATCTTGATACTGGCAATAAATGCCTGACTGTTTTCCTGGATCTTAAAAAAGCTTTTGACACCGTCTCTGTCCCTGTCCTTGTTAGTAAACTGGAAAAAGCTGGAATAAGAGAAACCCCTCTGAAGTTGCTGAAAGATTATCTCTCGTCTAGGAAACAAAGGGTTAAGGTGGGTGAACTAACCAGTAGTGACGCTGAGGTTACTTACGGCGTTCCCCAGGGCAGCGTACTGGGCCCTACACTATTCCTGGTATATTTAAATGATCTCTGCAACATGCATATCAATAATGCAAAAGTTTTTTCATATGCCGATGATACCGCAGTCGTTTTCTCTGGGAACTCCTGGCAAGATGTAAAACTCAAAGCTGAGATAGGTATGGCACAAGTAGCCAATTGGCTAAATAATAACCTGCTCACCTTAAATACATCAAAAACCAATTACATTTGCTTTAGCATTAACAAAAGTAGTCAACCAAGTGAGGGTCTCAATCTAAGAATACATACATGTGGAGATACCAATAACAAATACTGTAACTGTTTATGCATCAAACAAGTAACTCAAACTTTCAGGGGTATGAGGAACAGGGTGTAAAGTTCACTCATCCACCATAGAAAAGGGAGGATCCTCCAACCAGACGGGTGTTGTGTCTGGCGGGCCGACTGCCCGACTGTTGATTTCGGATAGTCTTATCTATGTCGTTCGCGCGGTAAACTCTAATTACGCGATGCAGGATTTGTGTGACGTCATGTCTTTGATGCGTAGTTAGTATGTGGCGGTGTAACTGCTACATCACTCCCCTCCGGAGACCGGAGGTCGATAGTGGGCTGAGTCTTGTATCTTGCGATGCTTCACAGTGCCAGCTAAGGTTCCAGTGAGTCGGAACCGGGTGCCGCACAGTTCGCGGTGAGTCGGAACTGTCTGCGGTGATTGCGGCGGTTGTGGTGATTGAGGTAATTGCGGTGATTGAGGTGATAGCGGTGATTGCGCTGATTGAGATGATTGCGTTGATTCCCCAGTGAGTCGGGGTGATGAGGCTGAGGGTGATGACCAGGAATGCGCGTTCGCTGCATGCTGGTGGTCAGGATACCCGTTGAAGCCGAGGGTGCTGGCTGTCTGTGTGACTCGCCTCACGAAAGCTTGCGGGAGTGATGATGATGACGTCACGCTGAAGTAGTTGCACGAAGGCTGCGTTGACGTTCATACTCGGGGTCACCAATTCAGGGAATGAGGAACAGGGTGTAAAGTTCACTCATCCACCATAGAAAAGGGAGGATCCTCCAACCAGACGGGTGTTGTGTCTGGCGGGCCGACTGCCCGACTGTTGATTTCGGATAGTCTTATCTATGTCGTTCGCGCGGTAAACTCTAATTACGCGATGCAGGATTTGTGTGACGTCATGTCTTTGATGCGTAGTTAGTATGTGGCGGTGTAACTGCTACATCACTCCCCTCCGGAGACCGGAGGTCGATAGTGGGCTGAGTCTTGTATCTTGCGATGCTTCACAGTGCCAGCTAAGGTTCCAGTGAGTCGGAACCGGGTGCCGCACAGTTCGCGGTGAGTCGGAACTGTCTGCGGTGATTGCGGCGGTTGTGGTGATTGAGGTAATTGCGGTGATTGAGGTGATAGCGGTGATTGCGCTGATTGAGATGATTGCGTTGATTCCCCAGTGAGTCGGGGTGATGAGGCTGAGGGTGATGACCAGGAATGCGCGTTCGCTGCATGCTGGTGGTCAGGATACCCGTTGAAGCCGAGGGTGCTGGCTGTCTGTGTGACTCGCCTCACGAAAGCTTGCGGGAGTGATGATGATGACGTCACGCTGAAGTAGTTGCACGAAGGCTGCGTTGACGTTCATACTCGGGGTCACCAATTCAGGGAATGAGGAACAGGGTGTAAAGTTCACTCATCCACCATAGAAAAGGGAGGATCCTCCAACCAGACGGGTGTTGTGTCTGGCGGGCCGACTGCCCGACTGTTGATTTCGGATAGTCTTATCTATGTCGTTCGCGCGGTAAACTCTAATTACGCGATGCAGGATTTGTGTGACGTCATGTCTTTGATGCGTAGTTAGTATGTGGCGGTGTAACTGCTACAAACTAAGTATCTAGGCGTAATAGTCGATCAGCGGTTATCCTGGTATCCACATCTTGATCAGGTCTCAAATAGGGTTAGGAGATTAAGCTGGATGTTTAAAACACTTCGACATATTGTTCCAAAAAATATTACCAGTAAACGTGACCCCCCAAGAAATGTTCTTAATGAGATCTACTTGGCTTTGGTGCAGTCTGTCTTGTTATATTGCATCCCTGTTTGGGGAGGTGCAGCGAAAACTAATTTTATAGATGTTGAGCGATCCCAACGAGCTCTGATAAAATTAATGTATTTTAAAAATAAAAGATATCCTACTGATATCTTATACAAAATTAGTGATTTACTTTCTGTAAGAAAACTCTACATTATCCAAATAATCTTAAAAAAGCATAAAACCCTGTCATATGATCCAAACTTATTACGGAAAAGGAGGACTGACATTGTTGCACAAGTTCCAAAGACTAAAACCATGTTTGCTTGTAGGCAATTTAATAAACGGTCTGCTCAACTGTATAACAAAATAAACAAACATATTTACTTATACACAAAAAAAAGTTATGAATGTAAGAAGACATTATCTAATTGGATAAAGACACTCACATATGATGAAACGGAGGCACTTTTGGAGTACATAAAGTAGCACTCTCACTTACACTCTCGCATACACTTTCACATACAGACACACTACGCTCAGGTATTCACACTCGATTCATACTCTCACTAACATACTTATTCTTATTTTTATTTGATATCTTTGAGTACCTACTTGGATTTGTTTTAATAGATTAAGTAATTATGCTGTACTATGGAAGAGCGGAGTCTCCTAACACAGGCATTGTTTGCTTAAAAGGAGGCTCCAAACACGAAACCCTTTTGTAAACTGAAGCATAAAAAAAAAAAAAAATAATAATTTAGTCATCGGCAACCTTGAGCACCAGTACTCCATACAAGTTAGGGATATTTTTCTAAGCCCGCCGTAGACCAAAAAACACGAAAAACTCAAACCCGAGCTCATTAAGAGACTGACTGCCTCACATGAGAAGAGAGTGAAGCAGCTTCTCATACATAAAGAGCTCGGAGATCGCAAGCCTTCACAGTTCCTGCGACACCTCCAAAGTTTCGGATTCTCTCTGGACTATACGGAGCAGTCGTCTGCCGAGCAACGTCCAGACTGCTGGCTTCACAGCCACATACCTCCCTGGAGGCACTTGCAGACCTGACGGACAGGGTCCAGTACATCGTAAAATCATGCCAAGTCCTGCAGCATCGGCGTCGGGTCTTAGCATGCACGAGATGGCGAACGAGATCGCCAAACTGAAGAAGGCCTTGAGGAACCTGACAACGCCGCTGAGTAGGAGACCTCGTTCGCAATCACGTTCGAACCACCAACAGCGTCATCGATCCAGACAGCAGTCCGATTCAAGCCACCAAAAGCAACCGTTCTGCTTTACCACTCCAAAGTTCGGGTCCAACGCTCACAAATGCATTAAACCATGCGATTACGAGAAGTCGGGAAACCCCAAAGGCAGTCGGTAATGGCGACTGACGACTGTCTGACGACCATCGGTCGCCTCTTCGTCGATGGAAGAGGCTGTAAAGACTCAAACTCAAAGCATTTATTTCAATAAAACCATTTACAGGCACTTTTGAATTGTCAAGGGGTCGGTCAGTCAAAAATATGAAGCTAGTTGCCCATTCCAAAGCGTAGTAGGTACCTATGGAGAAGAACGGGCAAGAAACTCCACGGACACTCTTTTAAATTAAAAAAAAATGATACAATAAATTGGTTACATCATTCATTTTGAAATTAAGCATGTGAGAACAATGTAGAAAGACGTGCACGTTCGTGTAGAAACAACCAGAATTGAAACAGCATAATCGTTAAATAAGCGTTTTATTTAGGACTGACAATAATTTTTACAGTATAACCTTAACTATTTTAGTATAAAATATGAGAATATCTTCTAATAATTACGTCGACTTTTAGGAGTGACTGCTCGCCATGAGCTCAATAATTAGAATGAATTTAGAAAGGAGTCGTTTCTGCCAGGACGTAGACTAATCCCCACTATCAAGCCATTACCCAACTAAACGAACGGAACTTCTGACTTAGTGTTGCCAGTATAATAATTAAGTGTGTATCGAGTCTGTTATAGCCACAAAAGTTTACATTCGGCCATCCAGAAGAAACGAGTCCCTTCGTTTATTTACAATTGATTGCATTGTACAATACATGTATTAAAAAAAACTTAATACAAAACGATAAACAATCTTTTAACATAAACTTTATTGCTGACAGATTATTAATTTGATAAAATACATCGCATCATGGGCCATAATCGACTAACCAAAACTAGAACAAAAAATAAAAAATACAACTTTCATACGACAAAATTACTTAACATTAATATTATATCATGAATTATACGTAAACAATGTGTATTATCAGTATGGAATAAAAATTATACGATTTATTTCCTAACAAAATCATTATCATAACAAAAACTGTTTGCTGCTTATATGCTACTACACATTATATTCCAAATGATTAACAATTTCAGGCGGCACTCATGTGCTCCTACCTGTATTAATAACAACAGGCGGCACTCATGTGCTCCTACCTGTATCAATAACACCAGGCGGCACTCATGTGCTCCTACCTGTATCAATAACACTAGGCGGCACTCATGTGCTCCTACCTGTATCAATAACAACAGGCGGCACTCATGTGCTCCTACCTGTATCAATAACACCAGGCGGCACTCATGTGCTCCTACCTGTATCAATAATGACAAGCGGCACTCATGTGCTCCTACCTGTATCAATAATACCAGGCGGATGCCTGGTACGATAGTAAATAACCAACATTTGACAAAACCACTCTTGACTAAATCATGATCATTACTTTTATGGCACAACATCATTAAACAAAAGAAAAGAGCCTACCCTAAAACAAGTCTGGTGAAGCTACAAATCCTCACTATCACTACTGGAACTACAACTGGGAGCATTGTAGCTGAGCCACGGAAATACTTTATCTATTGCTACTATGGTCTCGAATCGTCTACCTTTTCGCGTAAGGGGGGTATCTTCGACAACAAATCGGTCATTCGGCAAAATCTTTTTAATTCTATACGGGCCCTGAATTTTACTCTCTAATTTCTTTGATTGCCCTGTTCCCGATGTAATGGCTCTAATTATTCTCACTAAGTCTCCTATTTTATATTTTGTGCTTTGTTTCCTACTTTTATCAAATTTTTCCTTACTTATTTCTTGATGTTTAGTTATAGATTCTCCAGCTTCGTCCCTAACTTCATCCAACGTTTTTTTCATCACGCCGCTACCTACATCCTCTATTACTTCCTTTAATATACCCAGAGAAGGGTTTGTAACCCTTCTCCCAAACAGTAATTCAGTTGGGGTTTTCTTTGTTATACTATGCATAGAGGTATAAGACTTTACAAATGAATTGAATTTTTTACTAGTAAAACTCGTACCCCTGTCCGTTATGAGCCGAGAAGGGGTGCCGAAATAACTAAACATAATTTTAAACGCTTTAATGCTTTCTTTCGTCTTAGTACTACGAACCGGCGCTAAATTTACATACTTTGTAAAAGAATCGACTATTACTAACAAATAGCAATTTTTATTTTTGGTACGTATAAACGGACCCAGGTGGTCCGCATGGATAGTATGAAAGGGGACTTCTACTTTCGGTATGGGATGTAGTAATCCTTCTTTGGCACCAGAGGGTACCTTGTGGTGAGCGCACTCAAGGCAGGCAGAGACATATTTTTTTATAAACTTTCTCATTTTGGGGAACCAAAAGTAACCGCGAATTCTATCTAGAGTCTTTTCGAAGCCAAAATGTCCAACGTCATCATGGTTAGTTTTTAGTACTTGCCATCTTACACCTTTTGGTACGACCCATCGCAAGGTGTCCTCGTCTATGACGCGGAATACGCGACCGTTTAGAATTTTAAAATCTTTACGTATACTTGCAATTTTAGCGGTCTCTGGATCTTCTAAAATCGCTTTTATCAGTTTTATTTCAGAATCTCCGGACTGGAATTATCGGTATTTATAGTTAGAACGTCAATTGTGTGTATTATTGGTTCCTGTTCATCTACGACTGGGTTTCTGCTCAACGCATCAACGTGGGACATTTTCTCACCGGGACGGTATTCCACGTCACAATCATATTCAAGAAATTGGATCCACCATCTTGATATGCGAGATAGAAGATCACGTTTAATGAATGTACTACGTAGTGCATTACAATCCGTAACAATAGTGAATTTAATACCGAGCAAATATACCCGAAATTTTGCAAGAGCGGTGACAACAGCTAGTGTTTCAAGCTCAAACGAATGAAGCTTCTGTTCGTCAGCCGTAGTCTGTCGACTATAATATGCAACCGGTCGCCAAGGATCAGAACCAATCTTCTGCAACAAGATCCCAGCGAGACCTAGTTTACTAGCATCTGTATGCAGTTGAGTTTCTGCCTTATGATCGTACAGTGCGAGAACTGGTCTCTCTGTAAGAGCTTGTTTAAGACTTGCAAAAGCATTTGCCTCAACTTCTGTCCATCTCCAATGAGTATCTTTTTTTAATAGATTAGTCAATGGCCTGGCGATCAAAGCAAAGCCCTTGACAAATCGCCTGAAAAAACTAGCTAAGCCTATAAACCTCCTTATATCGTGCTGGTTACATGGGACAGGAAATTTAGACACGGCTTCTGTTTTCTGTTCCCCGGGCTTTATCCCATCTTTGCTTATTTCGAAACCAAGAAAGTTTATTTTTTCATGGAAAAAATTGCATTTCTCTAACTTCAAAGTAAGACCGCTATCGCGAAGTGCTATTAACACTTGTTCGAGACGAGCTAGCCCTTCTTCAATAGATTTAGCCGGGATTAGAATGTCATCCATATAAACGATAACATATTTTAACTTAGCTTTATCTAAAATTTTGTGTATAGCCCGCTGAAAAACGGCTGGTGCATTGTCCAAGCCAAACGGCATACGAGTATACTCGTATTGTCCATCGGGTGTAACAAACGAGGTCTTATCTATCGAATCTGCTGCAATTGCTATTTGATGGTAGCCTGAAGCGAGGTCGAGAGTGGAGAAAATAGAGTGACCTGATAATTGATCTAGAAGATCATTGATCAAAGGGAGTGGGTAGTGATATCTTTTGGTTTTTTTATTGAGAGATCGATAGTCGACACATAGTCGTTTTTCGCCAGTTTTTTTTTGTACTAGGACAATAGGACTAGCATAAGGAGAGTTTGACTCTCTGACTATACCGAACCGCATCATTTCATCTATCATGTCACGCACATGTTCTCGCTCCGAAAAAGATAATCTATATGGTCTATATACTACGGGTTCCGAGTCTTTCAGTTGTATTACCATTTCAGTAATCGCAGTGAATCCTAAATCGTGCAATCCGTGAGAAAAACAACATTTATATTTCTCTATTAAACTTTTTAAATTTTAAATTTCAATGTTAGTTAACAAATTGCTATGCTTTAATTCGGTATTCGAATCTATTGTTGCCACGTTCATAACTTTGATTTCTGTAACGTACCTAGCCCTTGTAATAAGACTCTCTTTCAGAAATATGACAGAAGTTAGTCCAATATTTTGGATTAAGACTGCAGACTCACCTCGCCTTAGCTCGTATTCCCCTGGTAATAGGTAATACTCACTACCTATCTTCCCTCTAACTGAACCATTTACATATATATTGCCAGTAATCACCGAATCAGACTTAACGGGAATAAACTTAATTTCTCCTTTTTCAATACAAAGAGCACTACTAGATTTTAAAATAACTTTTAACTCGTCGCTCGGTTGTCCCTTTTGAAATTGGAGATCTGTTGGCGTTTTTATAATGTGAATAGTGGGTCTTTCTGTAAAACTATGTCCTAGGAGCACTGGATAATTAATTAAACTATCGTCCACTACTAACACTTCTACATCTTTCTCTATAACTCCCTGTACATCTATTGTAATGAACGCCTTTCCTCTTGGCAAATATGGCACATTGCCTAATCCTCGTAATAAAGGCCCGTTGCCAGTTTCCCAGTTTAATCCTATTTGTCTAGCTTCTTTTTCACGGATCAACGTAGCCTCACTACCTAAATCCACTTGACATAATATTGGGTTCTGATTTATTTTAATTAAAATTTTGTACTTATTATTAGAATCATTTAATTGAGATAAATCTAAAGATGTTGGTAAAACCTTAGTATTGTTGGTAGCTATTTTAAGAACAGATTTTTGTGGATCGGATTTGTATTTATTCTTTATTGGGCATTCCGTAATAGTATGACCTATAAAGGAGATGGAAAACGGTGGGCCTAAATGTAATAAGTTAAGATATATGATCTAAAAAATTAGTCATATTTTTCTATCTTAGAATATGAAAAATCACCTCAATTCTCAATCTGGAAGCGGAGAAATATGGAAAAGATAGTTTTCGTGAGATTACCGATTGAGTAATCGATAACACAGTTACGAAAATAAAACCTTTGCACTAAATAACTAACTTAAAGTAATTAAATGCACTTTATACACGTATGTGCAATATAGTGCATATAATTACAGTCATATTAATAAATAAAATATCAATTAATTACTGAAAAAACAATATTAATGATTATCGATTTCATATCGATTAAAATTAGTTTTCTATTTTTAGTCTATGTCACTGGCATGACAGCTGACTGACACGGACACTAGACAGTTGCCAACGTAGTATCCCTATGTAGTCTGTGGTTACCAACTGCTCTAATAATCTCGTTTGCTTACTCGTTTCGTGTTTTTCGATGCGTTTTGAGTGCTTTCCCAATTGTTCTTCATTTTTCACGACCTTTGCTTTGTATTTTACGGATTCCGACCCTGTCTACCTCGTACGACCCTTGCTTTCACACTGGACACCGAAGATGGCTCACACGTTTGACTTGGAATTGTTATTTTGGATTTTACCGCCGGATTGTGTATTGGGTATTGTTGAAACCACGGAATAGAAAAAACAGTGAAACTATGGATCGCTGTGTGAATTGTGGGACAACAACTGATCACTGCAATACACTGGGTCGACGACCCTTACCCGATGAAACAATTCTGTCAGTGATTCGGCACTGGCTCTCGTACAGGAAGGGAGGCTATAGTAATGCATTACTGTAAATTGTATTGTAGGGAGACGAACTGTAGGCTACTGCGCTCATATAATCTGCATTATATGGTATCTTAGCTGGGCTAGGTACCACGATCATATAGCACCACCTGCACAATTCCTAGACGACATTTCAATTATAATTGAAGACGAATAAAACACTATAATACTTACTTTTTTTATTTTATTTTAGACATCCTTTCCGTAACTCCATACCTGTTACCTACATAGGTAGGTAGGACTGAAGTCATTGACGTTCATTCATATGATTTATCAAATATGTCCTATTAAATATAATAACTATTAGTGCAAAAGCACATATTTTGCACTTCAGGAATCAGCTGTTAGTTAAAGATTGTAACATAACCTCACTTTTACATAATCTCTTTTATCTCTGTTCTCAGATTGACAAAATCCGCAGAATTTTCAGTGAAAGGCTGATAATATATAAGCTATTAATTGACACCACTTTCATCTTTTTACAACCAGGCCCAAGATTGTATGTAATCGTTTCAGTCTCCTTTGCAATAGTTACATTTAATAATAGGTTTCGGACATTTAAAACTTACATGACCCTTTTCCTTACAATTATAGCAAATAACGTTATCGTAGTTTTGACGAGCTTTATTTGACTCATCTGAATTAGTTTCATTACTTTTATTTGCCGCTCTAGAATTATTTAATCGAGATAAAATCCTTCCTCTCCTAAACTCGCTATTTTCCCTAGTATGAGTTTTAACAGTTTTGAAAAATTCTAAGATTTCTTCAGATTTTTTGAATTTCGCGGCCTGAGCACCTAACCTTATACTCCTGTCATCTATCCCGTGGATAATACAGTCGATAGCTTGCTTTCCAAACAGTTTGCACCGATTTAGTAAGTTTATTTTAGAAAAATAATACATTTCCAGAGATTCCCCTTGGCCCACCCTTCTATTAAGCATTTCTGTTAACAATTCAGCATAATTTTCTGTAGCTGGAAAAGATTCTTTCAATAGTTGCTTCCATTCAGACCAGGTTCGCATAAGAGAAGGGAGGCCTTGGTACCATAATTTTGCCTGACCTACTAGTTTGGGTAGAGCATAATGTACAGTTTGTTTACTGCTCCATCCATATATTTCCGTGCACTCATCCACTTTGTTTAACCAAACAGTAATGTTTTGTTCTTTCGAAAGAGGATCAAATTCTGGGATAACGTTATTGTTCATAGAGGTAAAACTATCACCAGACCTATTCCTGAGCAATTTTACCATTTCCTCAAAAAATAACGATGTTGTGTCATACCTTGATCTATCCCTGGATCTATCTTGGGATCTACCTCTGGAACTATCCCTCGCTCTTGATCTTCTTCGCTGATTAGAGTCTCGTATAGTTTGTCGTTCAGTGGAATCCCGCGATTGTCGTTCCTGAAGTCGGTGCTCCAACAGCTCCAATCTTTGCCTCTCTAAACTTATGTTTTCCTCTAATTCCCTAATTTCACTGCGGCTGCGGCTGCGAGGTCGTGATAGATAATGCGGTGTTTTGGGTTCTCCATGCTGCCAGTCTATAACACTATTGCTTCTACTGCGATGTCTATCAGGTGAGTGTCTCGATTCCTTTGTATTCATGGCTGGTCTTGAGACTATGGGACTCATCGGAGCTTGCAGTGTACAATATTGATTAATATCGTCCATTGTTTCTGAAACTTATAACAATCGAGTTATTTTTTGTTAAAGTTATTACCTAATAATAAGGGAAAATGACCAAGTCTATACATAAAGTATGGATAGGGATTCAGGACTCATCGGACCCCTTCACTCGCTGACACTCTTTGAGGCGCGCGTGGAACACAACGCGCCGTCGACCCGGGCTTGGTCCTTACCGGACGGCGAGCTACCCATTGCTCACCGTCCGCAAGCCCGCGCCTACGGTGGCCGGGAATCCGCGATCGATTCCCGACGCCCGGGGCGTCTCCTCCTGCGGCGGCTAGGGGCGTGAGGGCGCGAAATTTGCCTCTCCCTCACGCGCTCCGCCTCCTCCTTCGCAAGCATTACTGCTTCGCAGAAGGAGGTGACGGCCTCCCATGCCCTCTCGCTCCGTACCATGGCCTGGACCAGGGCCGGACGCGAGAGATCCCCGCCACCGATCGCCTCCACGAGGACACGGCGGTGCTCTGCCCAAGCCGGGCATACCTCCACCGTATGCTCCACCGTGTCCTCCGGGCGATCCACGCAGTGATGACACCCGGGCGTTTCCTCCCGCCTTATACGAAACAGGTACCTCCCGAAACAGCCGTGTCCGGTGAGGACCTGCGTCAGGCGGAACCTGCGGCAGCCACTCCTCAAAGAGGGGACTTATCGCCGCAATAGTGGCGTGCCCAGCACTGGGTTGCGACAATCGCACTCTCCATGACGCCATGAGATCCCGTCGGAGCTCTGTACGCTGTGCCGCGATTTCTCGCAGCATCGGAGTCAAGCCCCGGCGTTTCGCCTCCCCGCGCCACTCCCAAATATGCGCGAGGACTTTTGCCTCCAGATCCCATGGCGCAGAGAGTAGCCCTGGCAGTCATTTAAGAATTCTTAGCTTTTAGTCAAACTCACACATCCCCAGAGAGTAGCCCTGGCGTGGATATATCAGCCTCAACCAATACGTAAAAATACACGTTAGGACATTATAGATTGGATGGGTAGAATAAACATTATCGGTTCTAAAATACAAAAAAAATACCAACAGGTACATCCCCAGGGAGTCGCCCCGGCACAATGTACCTGCAGGTCTATACGTAAAGGATGGATAGGGATACACAGTAGTTATTCAATACGTAAGGGCCTTGAATTCTCACATCCCCAGAGAGTAGCCCTGGCAGTAATGTAAGAACTCTTAGCTTTTAGCAAAACTCACACATCCCCAGAGAGTAGCCCTGGCGTGGATATATCAGCTTCACCTAATACGTAACAATACACGTTAGGACAGGGTAGATTGGATAGGAACAATATAATTTAACGGAACAACAACCTATAGGATAAATTACCAACAGATACATCCCCAGGGAGTCGCCCCAGCACAATGTACCTATCGGTCTACATAAAGGATGGAAAGGGATACACAGTAAATATTCAATAAGTAGGTGCCTTAAATTCTCACATCCCCAGAGGGTAGCCCTGGCAGTCATGTAAGGATTTTTAGCCTTTAGCAAAGCTCGCACATTCCCAGAGAGTAGCCCTTTTTTTTTTTTTTTTTTTTTTTTTTTTTGGGTGGGAAATCATCAAATGACGTCTCCCGCTCTGGGTGGAGCGGGAGGGTGTGTCAGACTCTTACTGACTAAAACCCACCCGTGTTCCTTCTGTTGCCTGTGCAATGCCAGGGGGCCACGGTATCCCTTTCGGACTTTCCCGCAACCCCGGCAGGCAATGGTCTCATCGGACCCCTTCATTCGCTGACATCTCTTTGAGGCGCGCGTGGAACACAACGCGCCGTCGACCCGGGCTTGGTCCTTACCGGACGACGAGCTACCCATTGCTCACCGTCCGCAAGCCCGCGCCTACGGTGGCCGGGAATCGGCAACCGATTCCCGACGCCCAGGGCGTCTCCTCCTGCGGCGGCTAGGGGCGTGAGGGCGCGAAATTTGCCTCTCCCTCACGCGCTCCGCCTCCTCCTTCGCGAGAATTACTGCTTCGCAGAAGGAGGTGACGACCTCCCATGCCCTCTCGCTCCGTACCATGGCCTGGACCAGGACCGGACGCGAGAGATCCCCGCCACCGATCGCCTCCACGAGGACATGGCGGTGCTCTGCCCAAGCCGGGCATACCTCCACCGTATGCTCCACTGTGTCCTCCGGGCGATCCACGCAGTGATGACACCCGGGCGTTTCCTCCCGCCTTATCCGAAACAGGTACCTCCCGAAACAGCCGTGTCCGGTGAGGACCTGCGTCAGGCGGAAGGTGAGGACGCCGTGGCGCCTCTCCAGCCACTCCTCAAAGAGGGGACTTATCGCCGCAATAGTGGCGTGCCCAGCACTGGGTTGCGACAATCGCACTCTCCATGACGCCATGAGATCCCGTCGGAGCTCTGTCCGCTGTGCCGCGATTTCTCGCGGCATCGGAGTCAAGCCCCGGCGTTTCGCCTCTCCGCGCCACTCCCAAATATGCGCGAGGACTTTTGCCTCCAGATCCCATGGCGGCAATCCGGCAAGGAGGCTCGCCGCCTCACCGGAGACCGTGCGGTATCCCCGGACCAGCCGGGTGGCCATGACCCTCTGGGACGCGTTCAACCGGCGGGCAGGCCGCCGCCTCAACGAATGCGCCCACACCGGTGCCCCGTACAGGGCCATGGACCGCACGATCCCCGCGTATAGCCTCCGGCAGGAGGCGTTTGGACCCCCTAGATTGGGCAGGAGCCGCTTCAAGGCAGCCCCGGCCCGGTCCAGTCTGGGAGCCAAACGTCGGAAATGCTCCACGAAGTTCCACCGACTGTCGAGGACGAGTCCCAGGTACTTCATCGTCGACTCGACGCCGATGTGAACCCCTCCTACCGTTATTTGGGAACCCGACGGTGGCGCGTTCCGAGGACCATGAAAACACATGGCCTCAGACTTGTGCAAGGCCACCTCGAGTCCCAACTGCCGGATTCTGGCCACGATTGTCGCAACCCCGTGTGTCGCTAGTTCGGCCGCCGCCTGGTGCGACCTCCCCTGCGCCAGGACCAACGTGTCGTCAGCGTAACAAACGACGCTGACGCCATTGGGGAGGTCGGCGCGCAGCACCTAGTCGTATCCGATGTCCCACAGATGCGGCCCCAGGACCGATCCCTGTGGGACACCGCACGACATCTCTCGCCGGTTCCACTCTCCCTGGTGACCGGGGTAGATGATGGCCCTGTCTGCCAGATAGGCCTCGACCACACGACAGAGGTAGGTCGGCATCCGGTGATACCGGAGTGCCTCCCTGATGCAACTCCAGGGCAGGGTATTGAAGGCGTTGGCGATGTCTAGAGACACCGCCAAGACGACCCCACCCCGAGCCACCGCATCCGCCGTCGTGAGGGCTCGCACGCGCATGATGGCGTCCACCGTGGAGCGCCCCCTGCGGAAACCAAACTGGCTCTCCGCCAAATCCGGCCCCACCCGCACCAGCCGCCCGACGAGGCGGTCTGCAATGACTCTTTCAAAGAGCTTGCCCACCTCGTCGAGCAGCACTATGGGCCGGTAAGCGGACGGAGAGTCCGCAGGGCGCCCCGGCTTCTTGATGAGGACCAGTTTCCCCGTCTTCCAACGAAGCGGGAACTGGCCCCTCTCCAAGCATGCGCTTAGGAGCCACCTTAGTCGAGGCCCGAGAGCCTCTGAGGCCAGGACCCAGGCTTTCCCAGGTAAGCCGTCGGGTCCTGGGGCGGTATTTCTGACATTCAGCCTACGTACCGCCACCCTCATCTCTACCTCGGTCACCTCCAGAGCATCGTCGTCGTCGTCGGCGGTGTGGTCCGCATCAGGCACCGCAGTAGGCGGAGCCATGGGCGGGGAGGCGTGTTCCCCTCTCGAAGGGAACAGAGCACTCACCACGTCCCCCACAAGCTGCGGCCGGAGACTCTGCGTCAGCGGGGGAGCCCATGGGCGGAGTTTCTCCCGCACCATTTTATATGGGCGTCCCCACGGGTCTCTGTTCAGAGTCTCCAGCGACTCCTCGCCAGAGAGTAGCCCTGGCGTGAATATACAAGCTTTACCAAATTATGTAAGAATACATCCTAAGGACATGATAGGTTAGGGTGGGGTGGAAGAATATACTTTATCGTTACTAGATTATTACACACATTATAAACCGAGAAGAAGAAAGAAGAAAGAAAAAAAAAACCATTGCCAACAAAATGTTAAAAAAAAGTAGGTAGGTTAGGTAAGTATTTTTTTTTTTTTTTTTAAGTTAAAGATTTTTCCAACATCTTTATTATTAGTGTGCATACACTAGGTAATAATATTCAATAACCATGCTTCAATAGACTGCATGAAAACTAGGACTCGTCTTTAACATTTTAAATTCAAACCAACAATAATTAGAATGAATTTAGAAAGGAGTCGTTTCTGCCAGGACGTAGACTAATCCCCACTATCAAGCCATTACCCAACTAAACGAACGGAACTTCTGACTTAGTGTTGCCAGTATAATAATTAAGTGTGTATCGAGTCTGTTATAGCCACAAAAGTTTACATTCGTAAAAGCGTACGTAATAAAAAGAAAAAAATAAAGAATCGTTTAAAACTTAAAATAAATTAAAATAAGCCATGGCAGCTAAGAGATGACCAGTCCCAACTGACGGCGCCCGTTCACGAACATGACGCATGGATCAGCACCATTCAGCTCAACCATTTTGAAGGGAGCTAAATGATCCAACACACGCGCCACCATCAGCGAGACATTATTGAGTGAGCATGACATACTCACAGCCGCCAGGGCACATTCAAGTCAATGAAATACTACATATTACCCGGTAAATGGTAGCTCTTTAGTACATAGTACTCACACCTGTGCTATGCAATTATATAATACAAAGGAAATTGAGTTTATATACAATACAAAGATGGTCTTACAATCTTCAGGAGCTCCAAAATACTAAAGACTCATTTAACAATACACCATATGCCAATCAAATAAACCCAATGCCAAATAGTCGTATATAACGCATATTTAAGTCTTAGTTCGGCGTCATAAAAAAGTAAGTTTTTGTTTAACGAGTCAAATGGTTTTACAATGAGGTATTGGTACCTATAACAGATTTTTTTTAGAGAAAGTTATGTCATATCTATACATACGCAACATAAATATTATCTTTTTTCTTTCTGGCAATGGTGTCGATGTCGACAATTCTGCTAATGTCAGATGTGTTAAGAGAAAACGTGCGAATGAGTGTTACAAGAAAAAAAAATGGATATAGTATACTAAGAATATGTCAATCATTTGTCAAATTATAAAAGTAAAATGTCAGTGTGAGTCTTTAAAGTTTAGCATTGACTTATAAAACATGGACTTGAAATGTTTGACTATAGAAAAAACAGTTATACAAATACGAGGCATATCGACGCCAAAATCAAAAAAATACTGCTATCTCTTTTTAACTTTAATAAATTTGCCTAAGTGAAAAAGGATAATAGTGTTTTTGACAGTTACTATATTGGCAACCCTACATTTTCTAGTCATTGAAATACCTATTTGCGGCCGGTTCGCCATTTTATCCTCTCGGTGTTTGGTACCAAAGTTGGGTACGTAACCTGTCAAATGATCTTGTGTTGTGGTTAAAATTTGTGAATTTTGGAGTTATTTGCTGTGTTATTGCGTTTAAACTCGGCCCTATGGTGGAAATCATCAATAGCAAGATGCCCAATTGCAATATAATCGGATGTGGCATCAAAAGAAGCGGACATCACCCGAAAATAACTTTGCACCAGTACGTACATACATTTCAGCTGAAATATCTTTAGATTTAGACGATAAACAAAAGATTCTGCATTCGTTGAAGAGCTTCAACAGTAAAGCATTCATATTTTCCCTTTTGCCATTATTTTCAACAGTTTTACTTCACGAAATCATTTTCTTGTTATTGAAGGGATAGAGTAGTGCATTTAGACATTTTATTTATCGATAATGCTATTTTATGTTTTTTTTTATTGGTTTTATGTTTTACTTTCAAGGTTGCCTGCTAATAAACGAAAAAAGAAAAACTATTGGTGTGGAAAGTTTAAAGAAGGCCACATATTTTTGTTCTTTTCACTTTGAAGAATAATTTTTCAACCGGATACTCAATAAAGTAACATTATGTGACGATACTTTACCTTCACGAACCTTATTGGTAAATAACATGTTATAAATTTGTCCAACATGATTCTGTAGTGGCTGGTGTTGAAAATGATGGTGATGTCCTCATTTGCAATATTTGTTTGTTTGGTAGCAAAGAGTGATGTAAAGAATGTGTTTGAGTGTGGTCTTAAGACTTAAGATCAATTAAAAATTCTATTAATAAAATCAAGAAACAATAAAAATACTAATAATTTTTTTGCTTGTTTACAGCCTGCGATTTGAACAAATATGTGGCAATATCTGGCATTTTAAATGAGAATGATCAAAATCAGACAAACTCACAATGTAAAAGAGTTATATATGAATTTGAGATACAAATATTATGGGAAGAAATCTACTGAAAGCATATCACATAGAAATTACCTGAACAAAATTGTATTGTTCAGAACTGAATGAGATTGATTTCTTTAATATAACTTTATTATAATTAGTTTTGACTTTTAATTAAAACCCACAATCATTTGCTTGTTAGAAACTTAGCATCAAAAATATTAATTATGGTGGCTCCGCCAATTTACAAAATTTCTTTTTCACTGGTTATCCGTGAAATTCAAATCAGTCACAGTCTCTTTTAAAGTCCAGACATAATCTTGGTCAGATCATGTGAAGACGATGTAGATTGATGTCTGAAATGGTCTTTTGAGGAAATAACCATTCAGATTGAGAAGACCTGTCCAGTCAGTGCACGCATTTGTCAGTTATCGTGCAGCTCAACTCAGAATTTAAGGAGCTCAACGATTCGACGAACAATACCAAAGAAAGGACGTTTGGGTAGACCACATAAATTACTCAAACTGCCAGACCATGATAAAAACTAATTGACAACAAAAAAAAAATTAAAACAAAACAAAAGGGAATATCTGCATAGTCTTCACATTCACAATAATTAAAATAATATAATACTTTAAAGTAAATATTCATGTCAATGAATATATAACATTCATTAATGTCAATGTGTATATAATAACCCGGAAATAATCTTGGTCAGAGCATTTCAATTTGAGGACCATGTAGATTTGTGTCTGAAATGGTCTTTTGAGGAAAGAACCATACAGATTTGAGTGGACCTGGCCAGTCAGTGCACGCATTTGTCAGTAATCGTGTAGCTCAACTCAGAACTTAAAAAGAGCTCAACGAAACGACGAACAATACCAAAGAAAGGATATTTGGGTAGGCCGCATAAAGTACTCAAACTGCCAGATTAACATAACAAAAAGTAAAATATAGCTAAATATATGACCCACATAGTCCTCACATCATAATAATAATATTATACTTCACAAAGTAAATATTCATGTCATTTTGTATATAATTTAAAGTTAGCAGAAAAACAAACAAAATTCAAAATGAAAAAAAAATATATATATAATAAATTGGAGCAGCTCAATCCCAAGCCTTTTTGTCCTCAATGAAATCTTTAACGGTATAAAACGCTTTCTGGCACAACTTACGTTTAATGAATGATTTGAATTTATTAAGGCTTAGGTCTTGTACGCGGCTTGGAAGTTTATTATAAAAGCGTATACATTGACATCTGAACGAGCCACCTATTTTCTTGAGCCTTGTTGTAGGTACAACAAATTTGTGTTTGTTCCTAGTATTTATGTTATGGATATCACTGTATTTTTTAAACAAGTTTAAATTTTTATGGACATATAAGAGATTTTCAAAAATATACTGAGAAGGCACAGTCATTACATTAATCTCCTTAAATTTCTCTCTGAGAGAGTGTCTCGGACTTAATTTATAAATTGATCGAACAGCTCTTTTCTGCAAAACAAAGATAGTCTGAATGTCGGCGGCATTTCCCCACAATAGAATACCATACGACATTACACTATGAAAATAGCTAAAGTACACTAAACGGGCTGTCTCTATGTCTGTTAAATTACGATTTTTTCTAACTGCATACGCTGCGGAGCTTAGCTTTTTTGACAATTTATCTATATGTGGGCCCCACTTGGGCTTAGCATCCAAAGTTAAGCCCAAGAATACAGTGCTATCTTCAGGATTCAATTCTTCGCCCTTTATCAACACATTAGTTTTCACCTGCCTAACGTGAGGCAGTGTAAATTTAATGCATTTGGTTTTTTTTTCATTGAGAAGTAAATTGTTAACATTGAACCAGTGAACTACTTTCGCGATCGCGCTATTTATATCGTCAGTAACCAGCTGCTGACGTTTAAGTTTAAACAAAAGTGAAGTGTCATCCGCAAACAACACTATATCATGGTTATCCTTTACGAGGTAAGGCAAGTCATTAATATAAATAAGAAACAAGAAAGGACCAAGAATTGAGCCCTGTGGGACTCCCATTGTTACTATAGATCCGGGAGATCTTTTTCCATTAACGTCAACGCTCTGAATCCTATTACTCAAGTATGAAGTTAGAAGATCCAGAGCACTGTTTCGGATCCCATAGTGGCGGAGCTTCCTGATTAGCGTTTCATGAACAACGCAATCAAATGCCTTGGACAAATCACAAAAGATGCCCAAGGCATCGCATTTATCTTCCCATGCATTATAAATATGTCCCAAAAGTTCAACACCGGCATCAGTAGTTGAACGACCCCTTGTAAAACCGAACTGCTTGTTATGTAATAATTTATGTATATGAGCTATATGTATACTGTGTATATATGTACATAGATATATCGGCAATGAGATGAACTTGTTGCATGGTATACAATGGACTGAAATCAGTTACAGAATACTAGTTCGATAAAAAGCTGTAAGTATATAATATCTGTCCGGTTTCAACCTATTATAATGGGAAACATCAAAATAAGTTCTACTGTTTAGCCGCGAAATAATGACGAAGCAATTAAATTAACCAAAACAAATGAAAGGCATCAGTTAGAAAAATTGGGGTATTTTTACCCGTAAATATTGTACTGTGACATTATGAAATCATTCTCACAATCTTTTATCGATATTAAAACATAGAAATATCGATAAGGCCTGCCCTAGTAGACGCCATTTTATCCTCTCAGTAAAGTGTAGGTATGGCACGTTTTTCTTGTAGGTATGCCAAGTCCATGTTTTATATGTCAATGAAGTTTAGGTACTCATTCACAGAATAAAATGTTTTTTCTATAAGACATTTGAATAACGCTGTTTTAAAACGATTGATTGTTCCCTACCTATATGATTTTGGTAATTTATTAGGTATATCCTTATAACCATTGGAAAGCAACTTCTGTGATATAAGTGGCTTTTCATTGGAGGAATCATTAGTCTATCAGGATACCTTGTGTTAAACGTAACAGTGTCTCCAAGACATTGAAATAATTCGGAGTGCATTTTAACAAATTACACACAAATATGTACATAACGGGAACAGTTAATATTTTTTAATCTTTAAAAAGAGGTTTACATGAAGTCAATGGTGGCACATCACAAAGAGCACGGATACATTGTTTTTGGGATTTCAATACCCTATTGATAAGAACAGAATTTCCCGATTCAGCAACCGTTCTCCTAAGACCGATTCGCCATTGGACTGTTCGTCGACAGGATGATTCATTTATTTCCGTTTCCCCAGCAGGGTCTTTCACCTGTGGACATTTCGCCGACAGAACCTTTCTTAAGCGTCACTTTCGACGACCTGCCCTTTCCAGCTACTAAATTTTTCACCGACACGACGATACACCTATAACTCTTTTAACTACAGACCTTTCCATCTCCGACGAAGAATTCGCCGTCAATCATAAGACAAACAATATTACAAAAAATGCACATATCTATCTACAGCTTACTGTGTCTTTACTAAGAGATCAGGGCCAACAACTTGCCCTAGAGAATTTATACTTTGATTATAACTCAAAAAACTTAATATAAAAAAAAAATAGTTCTACTGTAAGACAAGCTTATGTCGTTTGATGGGGGTGGTTTGTTTTAAGGTTTGGCAAAGTAGAGAAACCACAAGCAGCAAATGTAATAGTTCCACGTATATTGGTACACAAATCACACACACAATATATTTAAAATACACAACAGTAATACAGAGATAAGGTTAGAGCTAGATGGAATCCGGATTTAATACTATATTCAGCACGAATTTATACCTCAAGTAGCGAGATGTTTGTAGGAACGAAGTTAAAGCTCAATTGACTAAGAATCTGAGAGATATTCTAAGCGAATACTAGGCAACTACTAGGCAACTACAATTGTAAAATTAGACCCGATACCTTAACTAGATTTTTACTATAGGGCAAGTAGCGGGTACCTTTTGTATAAACACAATAATTTGCTCCTATACATCAGGGCAGTTCGCTATTCAGGGACGCGACAGAGGGTCGGGGTATAGTCGGGTATTTCCCATTTTGCTATGACGAGGGTGTTTACAAGAATGAGGGAGGCAGGGTTGCGCAGGTGCAAGTTACGACATGATAATTACTTCTAGAACAATGGATTACATAATATTAAACACAGATAGGTATTCTCATTGTTTTAAATAGGTATTCAGATGGGAAATGGTCTAGTCAGTGTTGTAGTCATAATTAAAACATTGTATTATGACTGACAACGGAGTTATATATCTTTTGTTACATAAGGACAGGTTAACACGAGAAAATAAGGTATTTTTAGTTACCTGTAGACACGGACGAATGTCTAATACACCTTTTAGTAAAGTCGGTGTCTATAGGTACATTGGTTATTGCTAGAGACTTGATTTAGTGTCAGGAATCTTTGATTTTACTAGATTTTCTTGTTCTAACTTGTTGGATTATCCATTCGAAACATTCTATATTAGTTCACATGTTAGAACTGGACCAAAACTTTCCAGATTTGAAGCTACTTATTGGACTTCATGTCCCGACTTGATTACTATCTACACATGATTCGACTTGATACTATTTCATGTGCAGATGTACTTACTAACAATAATCAATTTAATAGGTATTTAGTGTGCTTACTTAACATTCCACCCCCTGTAAAAGGGTTCCGCCGCATTACACATGGACGGTGGGAAGCACAATCAATTTAACAATGGGCCGACGCAGGACCCCATTTGTTGTTCTTACGTCAGCTACACGGATTATCCCGTCACTTCAGTGATACACATTTTTGACTATTCTTTTAGTCCACTCACTTCGGCTTTTGGTGTTATCTACGATAACCACTACGTCGTTGACACTCACATTTGGTACGTTATTTGTCCACTTTTCTCGACGTTGTAGAGTAGGTAGGTACTCCCGTAGCCACCGACGCCAGAACATGTCGGCGAACGCGTTCACACGCCGCCACTGACAGCGGGAGTCGACGTCCTGGATGTCTCCCGGCGCGAACGGAGTGCTCCCGGACGCAGTGCCAAGGAGTAGGTGGTTCGGCGTCAGGACCACGGGCTGGTTGTGGTCATCGTAGACGTAGCTGAGAGGCCGGCTATTTATGATGAGCTCGGCCTCTGTGAGGAGGGTGTAAAGGACCTCCTCACGTGGGGCACGCTCCCTGAGCGTGCTTCGTAGTGCGTTCTTCACTGAAGCTATTATCCTAGCACAACCTTGTGGGATGGTTGTAAGCTTCTTTTTGATCGCGTTGCTGTAGTTCTTGTGTTGGCCGACGCTTACG
Source organism: Xanthia togata (assembly GCA_963853775.1). Taxonomy (NCBI): domain Eukaryota; kingdom Metazoa; phylum Arthropoda; class Insecta; order Lepidoptera; family Noctuidae; genus Xanthia; species Xanthia togata. Next base: position 881,402 of record OY970797.1, on the reverse strand, counting down.
ACATCGGCCGACAAAAATGAGTACTTGAGCCGTGACGCGTTTCCTACGCGCCCACGACGTGTAGCGCTCGTAGCGAGAAGTGGCGCCGCACGGTAGGCGTGCGCCGGCGTCGCTGCTGTAGAGTGGACCCGCTGAATGCGCTCCAAGTCCACTTCTGCTGACTCAGCCTCTCGATACACCGGCCTCCGCTCCTGTGGATCACATAAAAACGGGGGGCCGCACAGCCACGCCGCATGGTTCTCGGGCCAAGACGACCTGGTCGCTTTGCCCGCAGGGTCGTCCTCGGAAGGAACCCAGTGCCAGTTGGCTCGGTCTGATAGTTTAGCTAATAAGGCAGGTTGTAAGTCATGCCTTGTAATTGAGACTACCTTTTGTGGGGCTACGAGAGCCCTACCTAACATCGTCACTGATGCTTTGTTGCTATCCCGGTAGCCTACCGGGTACGCGACCGCTGCGCATGTTTGTTCGCTTGCGTCGCTAAATATTTGTATCCTTGTCTAGATCTAGCCCATACAACCCTGGTATTTTTATTTGTTCCAGGCGATGCAGGTTATTAAGCCGAGCGAAACAAGTCTCGGCTTCCTTTTCTTGAAAAGGTAATAATAATAGGTCGGGTCCGGTCAAAAGGTTACCGTTAAAACATATTCTGTTAGACGTAGCGGCCGCGTTGAAAACCAGTCTAAGTTTCCTAAGTGTATTGGGATTTACATTTCCAAGGTGGGTTAAATACCACATGGAGATACTTTCCAAAATCCCCTCTGGCTTACGAGCGTATCCGGTATCTTTAATCGACCGTTTTTCTGTACTACTCGTAAACAACCTTTGTCGGTCCCGATTATAATTGGTAGGTATTATGTTGTTATGTTTCCGTAACAAACCTACTGCCCACTGTGATTCATCTGGTACACGGTGGTTAGTTTTATCTGGTATTTCTAAGGCCCTTTCATCTGATTGGTTTTTACGTACGTTCTCAGAAATACCTATCACTTCTAGCTCGAATTGAGATTTAACTGGGTCATGCAGGTCGGGCAGGGAAACTACCGTACAATTAATTCGTTCACCTTTTAAATTTTTATGGTCGAACGGACCATGTATGACCCAACCTAACTCGGTAAGGGAGGCAACTGGTTTACCGGGTTTTTCTTGACGGACGTTTCGGCCTACAACTAGCTGCCAATTGTCCTGCCCGATTAATACTAGCGGTTTGGCGCCCCTCATTTCCACGCATCCCAGGTCGCGGAGGTGAGCATTATCGTTAAGCATTGCGGTAGACACGGTTTGAGAAGGCAAATTTAAATTATGTATAGTGCGACATTTAATGTTGTGGCACTGTCCATTTGGCCCTTTCACCTTTACTTCAACCGCTCGCGACGTCGGGTCAGTGATCTCGTGACCGCCCGCGGTCTTTAATGAAAGAGGTATGCTTGGGCCCTTCAAACCAGTAGCAATGGTATTATCTATTAAAGGTCTCTTTAATAGATTTTCTTGGATGGCGGTGCAACAGTCTTGTTGCACCGCCATCCAAGAGAGCATAACAATGATTATTGTTATCATTGTCCTGACATAATACTATTGGAATTATTTTTAACAGCGCAGAAGCATGCCATTCACCGATGTTCGTTATGGTTTCGGGCTTATCTACTTGCTTATCGCTCGCATTGTATTGCTTATCGGCGTGCAATAATAGGTGGTGGGAATAACCGCATTTTTTGCATTTATCGGCGCGGCAAAACCTTTGTTGTGTTTGTTTACTATACATTTGAAACACGTGTTTAATTCTTTCACAATGTTCCAACGCTGTTGCACCGTTAGTTTGTTAAAAGTATCGCATTTTTCTATGGTATGTTCGCTTTGACATATGATACATTTCTTAGGTACCGAGCTAGACTCATCACTCTGTGTATTTTTCTTATGAGTCAGCTGTGGCCTACTGAATAGTTGACGCGCGGTATTCATGGGTCGTTGACCGAAGACTTGTTTCTGTTGCCTAATTTATTGGAGTTTTAGAAGCACTATGTTCTATTATAGATGGCTGTAAATAATACGACGTTGTACGCGTTAATTGTATTAAAAAGTGCGACAAGTATTTTAGGTTGGGTGAAACTCTTAGGTCCACCCCCTGCACGTCATCTAACCCTAGGGCAAAGTCCCCGTACTGCGCTCATTGTATCGAAGTTAGCTTGTTTAATAGCTCGCTAACTAGTTGTGGATTGTTTAGATAGCCGTCAGCTTTAATATTTTTAAGTAGGGCTACTACATTTCGCACGGTTGACGAGAACTTTCTAAGCTCGCGGCAGCTCTCCGTTATTCTAGGTAGGTCCCTAATCTTTTGTAACGCGCTTTGTAATATTAAAGTCTGGTGACCATATTCTCGATCGAGCGCGTTCATTATGTCGTTGGGATCCGTACCTGAACTTAATAAATCCTCCACTGAGGTTCTAGCTTCACCGTGTAAAGACGTTCTAAGCCGGGCTAAGTTCTCGTGAACTTTATAACTGTACTGCCGGGTGGTATCCCAGTACATATTTTTGTAACATATCCACTCGGATGGGTCACCACTAAAGTGTGGTAATTCGTACGCCTGTCGCGGTACCGGTCACGGTCTCTTCATACTGGTTATTGCCGCTGCCAGCCTATCAAACGCGGACTCCCTTTCAACCGAAGACTCCCGCCGTCTTTCTTTAACATCATCTCCGTACTTCAACTGCCGCTGTGAATCCAACTCGGGTATCAAAACGTCCACTGGCGGCCGGAGTGGTAAAGACGGGGTTATTGGTCGGTAATCGGGACGTAACTCTCTTGGTAGGCATCGGTGTATACGTCTGTGCTATGGGTATCGTACTCGAAAACGGTACCGGCACGGGTGTACCTAGTATGTGCGACACATTATTACGGTATGTAGTCAGATCAAGCGTACTTACGGTTTGTGAATAACTCACGGTAGGGTTCCGGGGCGCGGCCACATCCATGGGTCTGCGCTCCGCAGACGGGGTACACAACACTGCATGCGGTTGACTCAACACTGTACTCGATTGCCGTAAAACACTAACTGGATTACGCAACACTGTTTCCTGTTGGCCAACTTGCGGCGTCGTGTCGATCCACTGTTCTACTCGCTGTGCTGTACCCACGTCTGACTTGGAGACGTCGTCGTCGCTTTCGGTAGCTGCCTCTGTCTCGGCTAAGTCTGCCTCCACTCTTTTCTTGAGAAGGTTTTCCCTATCCTTAAGGAGGTTTTCCTTTTCCTTGAGAAGGCTTTCATTTAGGACGATTCTTTCCTTTTCGGCCTCGTACTCGATTATTTTTCGTAAGAAATCGACACTCTTGCGGCTACTTCTGGATGACGCTCTGCTTCGCGTCGATCCCTTGGTGTCTGTGCTCCTAGGTGTTCCTCTAACGTGCCTAAATCGCTGTAGTCGATTACTCGGCCACCCGTCAGAGGAATGATGAGTGCAGACGTTGATGCCATGGTCGGCGCCACAGACGGCGAACCTGGTCCCCTTTCGGACTGCAGCCCGGTGTCCGTTGTGATGTCAACCTTACGTGCGTTTTGCACTTCGGCTAGCTTCCTTAGCCTGCTGCGTGTTGTGATGGAGCCCTGCTGACTCATGGTTACTCGAAACCTTATCCGGCGTTCGAAGGACCAAAATGTAAACGACAAGCTTATGTCGTTTGATGGGGGTGGTTTGTTTTAAGGTTTGGCACAGTAGAAAAACCACAAGCAGCAAATGTAATAGTTCCACGTATATTGGTACACAAATCACACACACAATATATTTAAAATACACAACAGTAATACAGAGATAAGGTTAGAGCTAGATGTAATCCGAATTTAATACTATATTCAGCACGAATTTATACCTCAAGTAGCGAGATGTTTGTAGGAACGAAGTTAAAGCTCAACTGACTAAGAATCTGAGAGATATTCTAAGCGAATACTAGGCAACTACAATAGTTTTTTTTTTTTTTTTTTTACTAGGGCATCTCGTAGCTCACCTCTGAGGTGATGACTACTTAACCGGACAATCCTGCGGCTGCCTTAAACTACTAAACTCAAAGCCTCCAGCTAGGGGCAAAACTATTCTAAAATAAAACTAGGCGAGCGCTCGCTAAGGGCACCCCCTGTGGGGTACGGACCTCGGCTTAGGGCGTCGCTGGGGGGAGGACAGCAAGTTGGGACAGGCTGGATCAAAGATGATTCATTATTATTAATCGGGGAATTTAAATCTACATTTCTCAGCATAACGCGGGCTGGCGCTTCTGCGAGCAAGGGTCGGGGGTGAGTATTATTTACTCGGGCGGGTCGCGATCGCGGAGGACCTCGGCGGCGAGGTCGGAATGCGGGTCGGTGTCTGTGTTTGTGCACTGTACTTGTGGCCCTATTGCTCTCCTGGAGGAGGGTTATGGGGTCGTCTGGGTCGGTAAAAACTGTAAAATTAGACCCGATATCTTAAGTAGATTTTTACTATAGGGAAAGTAGCGGGTACCTTTTGTATAAACACAATAATTTGCTCCTATACATCAGGGCAGTTCGCTATTCAGGGACGCGACAGAGGGTCGGAGTATAGTCGGGTATTTCCCATTTTGCTATGACGAGGGTGTTTACAAGAATGAGGGAGGCAGGTTTGCGTAGGTGCAAGTTACGACATGATAATTACTTCTAGAACAATGGATTACATAATATTAAACACATATAGGTATTCTCATTGTTTTAAATAGGTATTCAGATGGGAAATGGTCTAGTCAGTGTTGTAGTCATAATTAAAACATTGTATTATGACTCACAACGGAGTTATATACCTTTTGTTACATAAGGACAGGTTAACACGAGAAAATAAGGTATTTTTAGTTACCTGTAGACACGGACGAATGTCTAATACACCTTTTAGTAAAGTCGGTGTCTATAGGTACATTGGTTATTGCTAGAGACCTGATTATTTTAGTGTCAGGAATCTTTGATTTTAGGTACTAGATTTTCTTGTTCTGACTTGTTGGATTATCCATTCGAAACATTCTATATTAGTTCACATGTTAGAACTGGACCAAAACTTTCCAGTTTTGAAGCTACTTATTGGACTTCATGTCCCGACTTGATTACTATCTACACATGATTCGACTTGATACTATTTTAACATGTGCGGATGTAGGTACTTACTAACAATAATCAATTTAATAGGTATTTAGTGTGCTTCCTTAACACCTACCTATAAAAAAGCATTACCTAGGTACTTATTTATGTAGTTTTAATTACTTAAATCCTATTCTATTAAATAAAAATAAAAATAAAATTATCGTGAACCGCACTTATACCTATGTACGGCAGTTGCATCATTATCCTTTATTTACTATCTATTACACCGGAAATGATCTATATAAACATCATTTTATTAAATTTTTCTAAAATTACTCGGTAGGTAAGTGCTAGCGCCTACTTTATTATCACTGGCAACTTTTTAATGTGTTCCTTGTATGCAAAATAAATGAGTTGTAGTGCAATATTTATATAAAATAAAATAAATAAGTAAATAAAAAAGCCATTTATTCTACTACTCTCTTACACTTATGTTTGTAGCATTCGTAGGTATTTGTAATTTAAAATAAGTACCTACCTATAGCATTACAATTTCTAACATGCAAAATTATATTTTTGATTCATTTCATTATACCTATATGATTTGATATAAATTACTAATTAGATTAGGTATATATTATTATAGTGCAATGATTTTGAAAATTAATTTGATTGAATTTTATGTTGTACTATTGTATTGATAATATTTTATATATATTTATATAATATAAATAATAAGTATTAATTAATTGAATTAGTAGTAGTCGCCTCCTTGGCGTAGGCCTCCCACAGTTTTTTCCAATAGTGTCTGTCTCTGGCTTTGGTCATCCAGTTCGGCCCTAGTCTTTGTAAAAATAGGTCTGCCCATCTTTTCCTTTGTCGTCCCCTAGACCTTGTTCGTTCTCTTGGGATCCATTCTATAATTTTTTTGGTCCATCTATCATTAGCCATTCGACATATATGACCCGCCCAGTTCCATTTTAGTGCCCTCACTCTTTCAACAATAGGTATCTGTCACTTTCGTGATATAACTAATTTCTTGGTTTTTAGTTTTGTCTGATAGTCTGATTCCCAACATGCTCCTTTCCATTATGCGTTGACATCAGACATAAACAATGTAATATTTATATAGATCATTTCAATATGTATATGGAAATAAATGAATCATCCCGTCGACGAACAGTCCAATGGCGAATCGGTCTTAGAAGAACGGTTGCTGAATCTCGATTTCTCCTAACCTATCTTTTTCACAAGGTGCTGATAATGTGGTAAAAATTCTGCTTTTATTTAGTGTTTTTTCTGTTACTGGTATCTTGCTTACTAACCATAGCCTGAAGAATCTACGAAAATTCACAAATTACGTCATTCACGATTATTTTACCAAAATGATCGTCTTTTTCTAGTAACAGGTCACTATTTAGGTTTTTTTTTTGTAGGTGAAGGTCAACAGAACTCTTTCGGAAAAGTTTAAGGAACTATAGGGCTCACCTTTGCGCACCTAAAACAGTTTTAACATTTTAATTTCGGAAAAAATGATCTGCTAGCAGAAGTTAGCAGAGCATATTTTCATTCGACTTTTTTCAGGTAAAAAAGCAAGAACTTTTTTTTTTAAGTTTAAGGAACTTTATAACTCACCCGCATGCCAATAGAACTCACATTTTTTTTTGGCTCTGCTGGGAAATGATCTGCCAAGTTCACGCACATCAGACAGACTCACTGTCGTCTACAATTTTCATTACGAGCTATTAAAATTATACCTAATGTTTACCGTCTTTTGCCGGCTTGTGGAATGAAACATAAAACTGACGCAAAAAAAAATAGGTTAGGTTCAACTTAACTATGTCAAAGGACCGAATTGATTGACCCCGACTCCACCTGGTACGAGTCTGTCCTACCCCTAGTGTTTTTATAGAGCCGGAGGCACGTAGGGAGAGCAGCCTGCCGCGGAGGCGAGGACGGATGCCTGCAGTTTGTTACGCAAGGGCGTAGAGGCTGCTCTTCCCGCAGTGCCGGAGAAGTTGCAGTCTCAAAATAGATACAGAAATCCCTCTGTATACAAGTTCCTGATTTAAAAAAAATGAAGTGGGTTCCCGCCTTCCGTAGGGGAACCTCCGTCCCCCTGGTTTTTTACACTTATTATTAATTTTTATCCCTAAAATGAGGGAAATTTCCTCTAAATTAAAAAAAATAATTGAAAGGGTGGGACTTTAAGGGGAGGTAGTACACCCCCCTCCCCTCCACCGTCCTCCCACCCTAATTTGACGGACGGCAATGGAAACTCGTATCGATTTTTGGAATCGGATGAGTAGTTTCGGAGATTACATCCTACATACTTACAAGCTTACAAAGTTTACCTCTTTATAATATTAGTGTAGATAGTAAGCCACCGGTACCAGGAACAGGATTTAACCTACCGGGCGCGGCGGCGTCGGTCAGGGCTTTAGAACGAGGAACCTCCTATAAAATACCAACCCAGTCCAGAAATACCGCTTTCTGAATCTCTTAAGTGCGTTCATCCAAAAAGTTGGTAACGTCGCAAATAGCTGGCAAAATTTTCCCTTTTTTTTTATTAATTTGGCAATATTGCTGTATGGAAATGAGAAATATGGCTAATAACTAGTGAATTAGAATATTTAATAATGAATTCTGAATTTGATGTTGTAACCGTTTTAGGTGTAAAAAGGCATTGGACAGTTCCCAAATACTTTTTACATCTAAAACTAAATATTCTCATTTGATTATTGTTCATTATTTATTTCCTGATTATTTTAATGATTTGACCAATGATTTCAAAAAGAAGGATACGCCCATCAGAACATTTCACATAAACTTTCTTCATACAAGAAAAAATTAGCGCCATCTGTGAAAACTCATACGAACTACGTGAATGCCGCTTTGCATAGGTCCACGACGTAACCTTGTACACACAGCTACATTTATTTAATCCTACACAATGCGAAACTGGAAATTATAGCTTGATATGTAGCCGTGTGTACGTGCGAACAAGATTTTTTTAGATCGGAAATAAGTTAAGGCGAAAGCGTCAGAGTAGCCCGCGAAATTAAAATTTTCTTAAGTTTTTTGCAATTTGCATGTCGGTAACAGGTTGTATGTTGATCTATGATTCGCGGTCGTAACAAATATGGCTACCTTAGCGCTTCCCCTTTAAATTCCATTGGGATCATAGCGAGGTTGCGAATTACATAACTAGAAATTAAACCTATTAATCGCTGTCATAAAAATGAGCAGAGCATACTCTTGTGTTTTTATGGGGCTTGAAATAAGAGGCTCTTCGTTGTTTCCTAATAATGCGACTCCAAATCTCATTTGGAAATCTGTAATTTAAAATTATTTGAATCCTAATTCGCCATCGCATATTTGTATTTTTATAAATCTCCTATCCATTTTTAACAGAAGCAAGCTTCCGGTAAAAAATGGCGCAAGCTGAGCGAAGCTACTACCGTCATCGATGACGGCAGTAACTTTGCTCAGTTTGCGTGAATAAATGAAAACAGCATTTCAAAATATTTTATGAATTCGATTTTCATATCATTTCTAAATTTCCTCTTAATTTTTTTTACTCTTTTTGTTTCACTCTTATGTTGAATATAAAACATATTAGGTACGTAAAAAGTGGACTGAGTCGCGCTGGCCCTAAACTAATATTTTAGGGCCAGCGCGCTGGCGCCATTTTGTCGCGCGTTTTTTTTTTTTTTTTTTTGATATGGCATCTCGCAGTTGACTCTCAGATTGAGGTCGCAGCTGCTTAACCGGACTATCCTGTGGATGCCTTAAGCTACTAACTTAAAGCCTCCAGCCAGGGGTTCGCGCGTTTAGCCTGGTCCCTACTATTTATGTCTATGGATTTGACATGATTAGTGGTGATTTTGACATTATTGTTTATGATTTTGACATTTTTATCATTGATTATTTTGACTTTTTTTTTTTTTAAATCCAAATATAATTATGTACTAAGTACTAACACTAGTGTTTAAGATGTGTATGTATTACTAACAAATTGGATTGTATGATCTGTTAAATAAAATAATTGATTTGATAGAACACTTGCTACAGAAAACGCGACAAACTTTATCACAAACTGGCACGTGTCGGACGAGCCTTCTTGTTCAGATCACAGAAGGATCCGCTTTACACTGATTACCAACTGTAGGAAACCCGAGCCGAGGCGAAACCCGAGGCGCACTAATGTTCCCGGGTAAACAGACACCTAACACAAGTAACTATAAAATACCAGGCACAATAAAATTAGAATACACCGTGACAAAACTATCAGAATACATAATGCGAGATGCGCTGCGTAAGCAATTCAACAGAGCCAAAAACACCAGACTCCCGGACGACTAGGAGATATTCAAAGAGACCCAATATACATACAAAAAGCAGATCAGAACCGCCAGAAGGACATTCTGTGAGTCCATCGAGACAGATAATGAAGCCGCAAGGGTAAGGAAGATCCTATCAATCGATCAGGACCGAACTTCCGGCGCGCTTAAGAAACCCGACAACTCATACTCAGTGACTGATCATGAAACCAGTAAGGTTCTTCTCGAGACTCACTTCCCAGACGGCTCTACCGTCTGGGAAGTGTGTCCTAGAAGACAGGACGTGGGAGGCTGAACCAGAATGGACCCTAACGGATCAGGACTGGTCACGAGCCCGAAACATCGTAACAGAAGACCGATCAAAGTGGGCTATCAACACCTTTCAGCCGTACAAGTCGGCAGGGCTGGATGGCATCTTCCCGGCCCTACTGCAGTAGGGGGTAGATTGGGTAGGGGATAGATGGGGTAGATCTATCGAACCTGCATACCACTCAGACACAACCTCTCGCATGGCGCGAGGTGAAAGTCATTTTCATACCCAAACCTGGCCAGACCGATTATACACAACCCAAGGCTTATAGGCCCATAAGCCTTACATCCTTCCGACTGGGAACCCCCGGGGCTCTGTGACAGGCACATCCGAGACGGACTTCTCCGTGTAAAACCACTTTTCACAAACAACAACATGCATAGGTACTCCACAGGCAAGTCAACAGAATAAGCGCTGCACAGCGTGGTTTCTAAAATTGAATGTGCTGTGGACCACAAAGGCTCAACACTCCCAACAACACACTCAACACTGCCTTCATTGACATCAAGAGCGGCTTTGACAAAACCATGTTCAACAGTATAACCATGGCCCTCGACAGACAACGTAGACTCGAGCCTGAGTGGCTGGATCACCAACATGCTCAAACTGAGTGCTGTACAAGTCACAGTGAATGACACTAAGAGAGCCATCGTTGTGAAAGGCTGCCTGCAAGGGGGCGTCCTCTCGCCGCTTCTATGGAACCTGGTAGTAGACAGCCTCATCAAAACACTCAATGACAAATGTTCACCGTAGGCTGCGCCGATGACATAACCATAATTATCAACGGGACCCACGGAAACACCCTATGCAACCTCATGCGTCAAGCCCTGAAAATAGTAGAGGAATGAATGGTGATGCAACAAGCACTAACTCTCAGTGAACCCTACAAAAACCGAACTGATTCTCTTCACAAAAAAGAGAAAAGTGATGACACTACAATTACCACGATTCTTTGGAACAACCGTAAGCCTCTCAACTGAAACCTAATACCTGGGCATCTATTTGGAGAAACAACTGAACTGGGCAAAACACACGAACTACATCATTACAACAGTGCATATCCCTGTGGCAGTGCAAGCGACTTCTTGGCAGTAATTGGGGGATCAGCCCCAAGTTCACCCACTGGTTATACACCACATTCATCCGACCAATTATCACATACGGCTCACTGGTCTGGTGGCCCAGGACTGACCTAAGCACAGCCCAGAGAGATCTCGAAACACTTCAGCGTTTTTCTTGTGTCGCAATCACTAACAGTATGAGAACTACACCGACCGCCGCCCTACGGGCAATGCTAGGACTGCCGCCTCTGCACCTAATCATGCGGGAGGCAGCAGCCCTGGCCGCCTTTAGGCTCCATTTATCAGGAACCCTAAGTAATGACTCCAGAGTTAAGCACACACGCATAAAGGAGGATGCGATCAAACGAAAGCCAATGATGGCATCACCCTGCGAGAAAGCCCCGAAAACACACCACTTTCAAAGGCACTACAACATAATACTTATAGAAGATCAGTGTGACTACTCAGGCCCAAAAGAGATATGAGTATACACCGACGGATCTAAGACCGACTCCGGTACCGGAATCGGAGTCTTCTCACATGACCTCAACATAAATATATCCAGACCGCTGGGAAGGTTCAACACCGTCTTCCAGGCGGAGTGTGTGGGCCGAGCCTATCGTACCCATCCCCTTCAACCAAATACGTAGGAGTATACAGGAGCTCACCCACACACAAGCGGAGCACGGGTGGACCCCGACACCGGGCTGCAGGCAGTCAAAGGAAGCTATGCCATCTTTGGATAGCAGGCTGACCAGGCGTTTATTACGCCTGGACAGGAACGGCCTGCGCCTGGTGACGGGGACTATCACGGGACACTGCTCGCTAAACAAACACTTCCAGACAATAGGCATAACGGACAGTCCTCTGTGCATGGAGGCTGAGGAGACCGTTGCGCACGTGCTCTTTAAATGCACGGGCGTCACCCAGTTTAGAACAGAAACCTTCGGGTCACCCAGATCATACACAGATGTTCTTAACAAACCAGGAGACCTAATTACCTTCTGGAGGGAGGTGGGCTGTTTGGAATAACCACCAAACGGCCGCTATGGCCCACGCACAATGGTCCACCTGACGGACTGAGTGCGGAAACCAAACCCCATAACATAGAACAATGGAGTTCATCACACAGATCAAGAAGCATAAATAAATGAAAGTTAAATTGTATTTAATACGCTGGCGCCGTCTAGTCGGTTATTAAATCGCGCTGCACCGCCAGATCCTTCCTATAGTAGTTATGTAGCTATCCTATTATACTGAAAAGTAGACCCGAACAATAATGGAGCACCTACTAGATCATAGTCAAATTAAACGCGGCATAATTTTGTATAAAATATATTTAATAGTCATTCATATCATTGTACGTATTACGAACACATGCGTAATCGAACAAGTTTGGACATTCTCATTGTATATTGTAAAACAATAATTTATACTTTCGATGAAATTATTTCTCTTATCACATCTAATAAAAATAAAATTCCTCGAAACAGTCGACGGTTTGTTAAAAGCGGTCATTTAAAATAGCAATATAATATCTTAGTATAATTAACATTGTATACCTAAGTGATATAATGCCGCGACACCACTTCGTTTCAATCGAGAAGAGCGGAATACATTAACAAGTCCCCGACTGATATACTAGGAAGTAGCGAGACGGCTTTGTGAAATAAAATATAATAATAATGATTTACGACGGGTTGATAGACCCTGCACGAGACGAAGCTCGTAACTCAGTCGAGTATGACGTCGTAATCTGCTGATACACGTGATTGTGCACACCAGACTGCCTCATACAGCTGTATTCATTCATATGCTATAAACATCCAGTCTTGTTCTAAAATTAATAATATTTATTTAAAATATCTTGAAATGAAACACATTATAAGATGGAAGCCATGATTAAAAAATTTAGTCGCTGTGGTGTATTACCTACTTATGCACATAATTTTTCATAAAGTGTATCTATCTAGTTAGTACAAACTAGCGCCCTCTGTGTGGCGTGTCGGCTCGCGGCCGACTTCAGACTTGTTCGACTTTGTATACATACCTCATTGGGTCTTATTATAATGATTTACTGTATCACGCCACGTGACGTCACGATTTTACTGTCACAGCACAATAGGAAAACAAAATGACCTCAGAAACAGAATTTATGATTTTTTTTATTTTAAAACGTCATCTTGAATTGCCGTCCCACGTCAACAAACGTCACTCTACGTACCGTGACGTGCCGTGCCGTGCTACGGTAAATTATAAAAGTGCCCATGGCAGCGGTAGCATTCTCACGAGTGATGCCTCATTTTTAGCACTAAAATACCAGCGATTTGGATATATTTTTGGCATCTTTATGATACAGCCAGCTTTAACTTTGACGTGTCTGGCGAATATTGAGATCTGCCAGAGGCGTTAGTGAGGTGCTTACTGCTCGCCAATCCACATCTTATCACGCAAATCATTATATAAAATATCGTATCTAGTTAGTAGTAACATTGTTTTATTTTACACTATAAATATCTCGAATCATTTTGTAAATATTCTGAGGCCCGCCTTCCAATGTAAACCCGACACCCGGTATATTAAGAAACGGTTTGGAATGAATTTGAAGACTTTCAAATTACACCACTTATTATAGTGCAGTAAGAATAGAATTACAACAATATTTAAGTTAAATTACACGCGGTGACCGAGTGGCGGTCACTAAAACAATTGATTCAGGTAAATACAGATCGTGCAATCCACGACGACGCGCCCCGCTCCGCGATGACTGTACTGTAAGCTGTACTTTAGTACGGAGCGGAGCGGAGTGGGGCGCGTCGTCGTGGATTGCACTATCTATACCTAGTTAACATCATATAACTATACATTTCGGACGCTAACGGTTGCACCACTCACACATACATCCACTAAGTATAATAACTATATACAATTTTACACATAATCACCCGATGTTCCCACTGCTGGGACACAGGCCTTCTCTGGGTGAGAGGGAATAGGCTACAATCCACCACGCGGGCCCAGTGCGAGTTGGTAGATGTCACATGTCTTCAAATTTTTGGTTCTAGGACATGCCGGTTTCCTCAAGATGTTTTCCTTCACCTTTTTGGAAAAGTGATGGTGAAACTATTCCCACGGCTGCGGCACCAGTGCTCACAATGTTACACATTACACACGCTATAGCGTTAAACCCCGTAATGATGATGGTAAAAAGTTACGCAATATTGGTTCAGCAACATGATTCGTGTGTTGTCAGCAACATGTTTCACATTCATACTGCTAGCAACATACTAACCGTAAAGCCTCGTATTCATGGTAAACATTTGTTTAGCAACATGGCATAAACATGTTGCAACCATGTTGCAATTAACATATTGCGGGCAACACTTGTATTGCGGAGTTGATCACGCCATGTTGCAGAAATGACGCCCGGCGAGCGAAAACATCAGTTTATCAACTAATGTTGACGCGTGTGGACGTGTTTGCAACTGTTTATAAACATTCCGTTCATCAACAACGTTGATCAACAAACGTTTACCATGAATACGAGGTTTAACACAAAAACATGTGTCTGAAAGAATGTTGCGCGACTTTTGTTACCATGAATATCCAGGGTCTGCAGAAAAGCTACAACTTATTGTTTATTAATTAGTAATGAGATTACGTGAGTGTGTATTATGATACTGGGAAGCTGCGCTGTGACACATATTATCCATCGGCCGCTTGTCCGAAGTAGCGCTACATACATTTACTATGGCCGCGTGTGCACCGCGCGTCCGTCAGAGCCCAGAGCCTGGATCCCGGCCTCCGAATGTTCAAGTAGTTCGGCGCGACCGCTAGAACTCTGCCCAAGACTGTGCCGGGCCGATGTGCCGGCAACACAAAGTGATCTGGTCCTCACACTGCCGCCACAGCGCCGCTCGCCCGGCTGTAGTGAGTTCGGTCGCGGTGCACACACGATCGCCGCCGCCGGGCCGTCACGTTCGGTTCGAATATTCTCGTTGACGTCCCGTTGACGGTGTCGGTGGACAAACCAGTCTAAGTGAGTGTATGAAAACATATTAAGAGTTAAAATCTGGAGGTAAGCAGTTGTTAGGTAAATAGTTGTTGGAAGACATCATGTCCAGCTGTGGACTGCAAGAAGCCGAGGGAAGAATTTTTTCACAAATGAGGCGATACACTCTAAATAGTCCATATTATTATCATACAAATTAACGAGTATTCGTTTAGTAACTTTCAATAAAATTATATGCTCTAGTCGTTATTTATATGTAACGGAAAAATTGTGCATTTAAGAGACAGTGTTTCTTCTAATTTTTATTTCAGCGACGATTGTTTTCTCTGTTAAAAGGAATATTTGATTTACGTACCTATACTTACTTGTAAAGGCTCGTGCAGACCAGCGCGACGCGACGGCCTGACGCGACTCGAACAATACAATTTCTAAGAAAACTTCACGGTATAACAATAACCAGTGACGCGTCGCGCTAGTCTGCCCGAAGCTTTATGAGATAATTGAGATATGGACTCACTTTCGATGAATTGAATATAATATTTCGTTTCATAAAATATTAAAGTTTATTTTAATTTTAAAAGTATTTAGAGATATGTTTTCAATTTTATTTGTTTCTTATTTTATTTTATCTTAACGGTGATTTTGCTTACTTCTAATTATTTACAATTTAAAATATAAAATAATTGAGCGTAGCATAATATATTTTGCGATAAATATGTATTTCATTTCGATGCGTGATTTGAATAATATTTACTTGTAATACTCGTATATTTAATTTTATATGTGAGTTATTAATTTCAGGGTCAGTATTGGAAGAATTGTTTCCTGCAGGGCTAACAAATGACAAGCGCGAGAAAGCTCTTTATCTCGATTTGTCGAAATTTGTCTACGATTCTAACGTCATTCTAATCCCTAACATGACCGTAAACGACGAGATATCTCGAAAAAGGCACTTTGACACTTCTATATCTCGCGACGGGAAACCGATGTTGCAAGTTATTAAAAACAAATTATTTTTATGATAGCAACATCGGCTTGAGATTCCGTTTCATTCATTCAATGGTGCCGATTCTCTTGTCACAAATGCCTCTAAACTAAAAACTAAAAATCACCAAAATTTAGATTATTCCTGTCAACCGACGATTTTCCATTCTGAAATAGACTATAGTGACACAAATGAACTATATTTTAGTTTGACGGCACTGAGCTATTAATTAAGTGAAAATGGCAATTTTGCTATTCAGAATTTTACGTTCTTCACCTAAAATTTTGATTGTCTAAGTATTTAATCGCTATTAAAAAATGAACTAAAATTCACAACAACACCTCGAAGGTGCAAAAACAATACTTACTGTATTTTTTTCTTTTCTCTTGCTTATATCTCGAAAATGGTGTCCTATCGCAAAAATAATGAAAATTTCGAACCCCTTTAGGAAACCCATAAACCCCTAACACTCAACATGTAGGTAATATTTTTTCATATTTTCCATACAAAAAACGAAACATTCCATATAAAACACGTCGTTCCAACATAAATAGTAGTTTAAAACTAAGTATTTTCATTATTAATATATTGTAAAATAAAATAATGACTAAAATAAGTACAATTATGAAACTGCCATGTTATTTTGGAGTTTTTTTTTGTATCATAATTTTGTCTACTCTTCACGTCGTCAAAATCGACGACGAGTAAATACGACTAAATGATAGGTAAATCGTAATTATCTCGTGTTGAATTGTCAAAAAACGAGATAGCTAAGGTGCCATGTTAGGGTTTGTCGAGAAAACATCAATTTTGACAGGAGGAGTCGACTATTTTGTATGGATGCGCTGTCAGAAAACGAGAAAGTGGCCGAAATAGACAAAAATTACTCACGCGAGAGTGAGTAATTGTCGCGTGTGTCATGTTAGGCCTGCTGGAAGTAGGAAGAATGTGGGATAAATTCGAGTAACGTGCGTCGTTAACATTCGGCTAGCGTGACATTGTATTTATTCAGATGTAGTGAGGACGCGGCCCGGTTAAGTCACGAAATAGATAAGAACTAAAAGTCGGTTTAATAGAACGAGAAAAATCAGGCGCATGCACATAGAGGAACGTTCGGCGATTTCAAACGAATGTCAGGCGCGACTTCGCTTGCTCTCGGTCCATGTAGACGCGTGTGTATGTGTCCGTGCGAGTCTGTGTGTAGCTCCCATGCAGCGCAGCCCGCGCTAGGCGTCGGGCTCGTGCTCGCTGGCGCGCGGCGGCAGGCGCGCTAGCGAGTAGGTCTCGGCCTGGAACGTGGGCGGGCACTGCAGGTGCGGGTAGTGCGCGCCGCGCCGCGCGCCCGCCCCGCCCGCGCCCCCCTCCCCCGCCCCCGCGCCGCTCCAACGGGTCCGCGCCTCCGTACCCGTGGGAGAGCCGCGAGCAGTATTGTTGCGGCTGGAAACATAACATCTATCACATAGTATAAATAAACCAAAATCGCTTTTCATGTTTGTCGGCGTAACCGCAAGCGCAGTGCCCGCTATAAATCAAATTAAAGTAGGCCTAAAGTGATCTATATCATAGTAACTTTACCAATTTGACCATTCTTTAAACACTTCAATGTATAATGTATATTAATAATATAATATATAATATTTCTTTTTCTTTATTATTTTGTGGGACTGGGCGGGGCGCGTCAGAGTGGAATCGTATGACACCTTTCTCTGTCTCTCAAGCATATTGAGATGTAGAGGATAGAATCGTACGTTTTGCACAGGTTCTTGACCTTACAATGTTTACCTATTATTACGGACTCAGATCTACATCATGTTGAAAAATAAGAAAATGAAAAATAATTTCCTGTGGCTAAAGTATTCATTGGATTTAATTGATTTTTTGTATACGGGTAAAGATCATGACAGTCTTTATGTGGTTTTAAGGAATGTCAATCGTCCTGCTCCACATTGTATAAAAAACCCTAGATGCAGTCTCGAACAAAAGTAACACTCAAAACTGTCTCCAACTATACATAAGTAGATATCGTTGTGATATAAACATACTTTTTTGTAAATTCAACATTACGCGCATGTTTTTACAAAACAATGTTTATAAAGCAATAAAAAAGTATGACCGAAATTTGCCAGTAGAACAAGGCATGGAGTGGAGTCGAATATATTTTTATACTTTTAATTTTTGTACATTGACTTAGTATTTTAAGTTTTTAAATTTATATAAATGTGTGTTCCAAACACATATTTATACTTTTAAGAAAATAAATTATTACGTTTATTTGTTGGTTGAATACGATGCTTTTGGCTACTTTTGTATTTGTGTATTTTTTCTTTGAATGTGCGTTTTGTTTGTGCAGAATAAATATATTTCTTTCTTTTTTTCTTTGATCGGCGCGTACGTCGAGCGGGTTTCTTTACCTACACGCACGTGTATCGTTCATCGGTATTCGGTATGTGGTGCGGGGTATGGCGTGAGGAGGTATTGTCGCTGGCGCATAACTGCCTCGTTGGTCTAGTGGTCGCAAGCGCTACTGCTGAGCATGAGGTCTTGGGTTCGATTCCCGGGTCGGCCAGTGTTATTAGGTTTTTCTATCTGGAATTTCTCAGTAGCAGCCCGGAGTCTGGATTTGTGCCCGGTTGATGGCAATAGGCTCGCCCCCTATTACATGGGACCTAAACATAACTTGCGAAATGTGGGTGTACCTACTACAGGTACACCTCTGCCCAACCCTTCGGGGAAACAAGGCGTGATGTTATGTTATCATTTTAAATATTAAAACTAATTCATAAGCTCAGCACCTGGGCAATACTGTTCTCGAAATATTCAAAATGTCAAAATCAAAACAATAACAATTTGAGTCGCGGAGCGTCATCGCATGCTATCGCTTTCGCAACTCACTTTACGCGGGTCAACGCGTGCATTTGCGCGAACTTAATGCCTCTCAAAAGGCGGGCTTCTAATTTCATAGAAATCTGCGTATAACTACTTACTTACATAGTACTTACCAATATATCAACACACTCGCGACTAGTCGCGACCCGCCCCTGCTTCGCACGGGTGCAATGTGCTGATGTGGCGAAATGTCAAAACATCGAGATTTATGTGCTTCTTATATCTAAGTTAAATGTTAATGTTCTATACACATAAACCTTCCGGAATAAATTCTCTAAATGATTCAGAAAACCTTATCGCGTAGCGTAGCGTAGTTTAGAAGAACAACGCGATCACACAGGCAGACAAATTCAAATTATTTATTGCGAACTAACTGTACAGAATTTTGAAGATGTTAACAATAATCTTTATCTTAATATCTTTTACTTTTTATGTCAATTTATTTTAATTTATTGTTGACATAATCTATTCATTACCTGCAATGTTTTTTTTTTATGTTAGCTAGCGACCTCGACAAATATTTATTTTACCTCGATGGTCCTAGTTTATCAATTATAACTTCTAGTTACAGCTCTATGTAAGCGGGCACGCCCTTTATGCCTGGAGGCTTTATTTTCTTTTTTTAGATATTGTTTACGTTTAGTTATTTTATTTCTGCTTGAGTACAGTTCTCGATGTTTTTGGTTGATATATTGGCGTGTGCTAGCTGTCATATGGCTATTAATTTATAATTTAAATTGTGTTTTGCGTAATGTAAATTATCTTATAAATTATTGTATAGAATCATTTTTTTTTTCCTAACTGAACAGACATCTGTGCTGCTGGGGAGTTTGTTGCGCCACTTCTTCCCAGCAAAAGCACTAGGAAGTGGTGAAGGGTGGGCGTTTTGGGGGACTGTCTTATGTAATTTTGACGTTCGAAAAGTGCTGATTCTCAGCCTAGTAATAAATGACTTTTGAATTTTGAATTTTTGAATTTTGAATAGGTAAACGACTATTAATTTTTAATATGAATAGATATAGGACGCGCTGAGATAGCCCACGGAATTCATCAAAACAACCTTGTGACGCCGAACGCGCGTCATGCTGCTGCACAACTATATCTACTTATGTATAGTTGGAGACAGTTTTGAGTGTTACTTTTGTTCGAGACTGTGCATCTAGGGTTTTTTATACAATGTGGAGCAGGACGATTGACATTCCTTAAAACCACATAAAGACTGTCATGATCTTTACCCGTATACAAAAAATCAATTAAATCTAATGAATACTTTAGCCACAGGAAATAATTTTTCATTTTCTTATTTTTCAACATGATGTAGATCTGAGTCCGTAATAATAGGTAAACATTGTAAGGTCAAGAACCTGTGCAAAACGTACGATTCTATCCTCTACATTTCAATATGCTTGAGAGACAGAGAAAGGTGTCATACGATTCCACTCTGACGCGCCCCGCCCAGTCCCACAAAATAATACTACAATTAGAAAGAAAAAGAAATATTACTTACGCAAATTATGCATTAGTGGTGCATAGACAATTGCGAGTGTGTGTGTGAGCGGAATTTTTTCGGCAAAAAGTCTCGGGACTCGGTTACTATGTCTGTCAGTGCATAGCGGCGCCCTTTGAGGAGCGCACACGGCTACTTTTTTATCACGAGACGAGCCGCGCGCTCATTGTCGTGATTTTGTGAAAAAACTTAGTTGTTATTTGTGATTAAAGACGATTTGTGTGACTAGTGTGACTTATTGTTCAGTGTTAGTTTAATATTAGTTAGTTAATTAGGTATCGATGTCGCTTGTGCATAATGAACAACGGTGGAAACCTTGAAAATTAAAAAAATTTACTATTTATGTAAATTCTGATTGTGATATTAAGTGATTAATTATTCAATCAGTGATCTTTTAATTAACAACGCGCAACTTAGTGAGTTTATGCCGCTAATTTGTTCTTCTCCGACTAAACTACCTACCCACGTCCACCTACGCCCCGCACCGCAGCGCAGGCACCGCCCCCCGCCGCGACCCGCATCGGGCCGTGCAACAGGTTAGTGACTTTTCGTAGATAAAGCGTGTTTACTTTTTATGCAGTTGATTCTGCTATTTATTTTGTTTGAAAATTGCAATTTTTCAATTTTCCATTAACTACTAATCTTCGTCTTTTAAAATGTTTCTATGGCCTAGTACTGTGCTCGTTTTAATTTAATGTCGTAAGTCCAGATCCACATTGTATATCTATGTGGATATAAATAATAAATATATATTGTTGTTATATATTGTTTGAAAACGTTGCCCCACACTATGAATTTCTCCTGTATCGTGGGTGCGTTTACAAACATTTAAACTCACATACACAAACAGCCAGATCCGGAACAACTACATGTAGGTCATACAAATATTTGTTCCGTGCGGGAATCGAACCCGCGACACGCAGCGCAGCAGTTAATCGCTTAACCACTGCGCCAACCGTGCCGACAAAAATCCAAAATGCACAATTTTTGTTGGAAAGCTAATTGTTTTGGTGTCCATCTCTTATCTATAGGTACTTAATGGAACCGAAGTAGGGGAGAGTGTGCATGAAAGAGCCAGTTTTAAAAAGTATTAAAAAACAACATTTTAGACTCATTGTTTTTAAACAAAAATACTTTTTTTGAATGATCAGTCTATTAGTTATGATACTGAAATAAAAAAAAACTAGGTAACAATGTAAGAAATCTGAAATATAGCTAATTTAAAAAAAAATGGGAAATTGGCTCTTTCAAAACAGCCTGTCAATGAAAGAGCTACCGTGTGCTATGAAAGAGCCAGATTCCACTTTGTACAAACAAACTAGTTTTTAACAATTTTAATATCTCTTAAAATACTCAAAAATATAATCAAAATTAAACGTAAGTGAAAATCACAGCTTTTGATCAGTCTCAAATAATCATCTTACAATAATCTTAATCATTAATAATACTTTTATAAAACTCTGATAAAACAAAACATTCTAGATTTGGCTTTACCTTCTTTTTCTTCTATTTTGTTTTTTTCAGGAGTATCTGTGATTATAGCTGAAGACATTTTACGATTGTTGGCTTAGCGTTTTTTCTAGGTCCTGATTTTAGGAAAGGTCTTACAACTTCAGGACTTGCAATTTGTTGTCATACTGATGTTGATGGCTGTAAACTTTCTGGCAATTGCAATGGGATGTTGTCAATCAAACTATTTGTGGGTAGGTATGGATCCGACATTTGTAATTCTAGGAGCTTCTGAAGTGTTCATAATATGAAAAGTGCTGCACTCTGGTGTTCTTGGTCTCACGTTTTCCGGCGTAGAATCATCAAGAGAAACTGGATTAGGTCTGTCGGTCACGTATGATGCAAGAAAATCATCATCATAAAATGTATTAGAATTCAAAGGATAAATGCCAGTTTTGATGAAACTAAAAGCTAGTAGTATATTGAAAGAGCCAGTTTTCGTGTCATGAAAGAGCCGGCTCTTTCATAGACATTGACAATGGCTCTTTCAAAACATTTTGTATTAAAAAATATAACCCCCAATTACAGCCAATTTACCATAACATCATAACAATAATATTTGTGTAAAATAATGCCAACTATATGCATAACAATACAACATATTCGTTTTGTCAACCTATGCTTTACACTTCTGGTCAAAAAAACTTAAGTAAACCCAAAAATACTTATATTTTGCCTTCAAAATTTTCAATTCAAAACTGAAAAATGTCAAATGTCGCGCGAACTTAATGCCTCTCAAAAGGCGGGCTTCTAATTTCATAGAAATCTGCGTATAACTACTTACTTACATAGTACTTACCAATATATCAACACACTCGCGACTAGTCGCGACCCGCCCCTGCTTCGCACGGGTGCAATGTGCTGATGTGGCGAAATGTCAAAACATCGAGATTTATGTGCTTCTTATATCTAAGTTAAATGTTAATGTTCTATACACATAAACCTTCCGGAATAAATTCTCTAAATGATTCAGAAAACCTTATCGCGTAGCGTAGCGTAGTTTAGAAGAACAACGCGATCACACAGGCAGACAAATTCAAATTATTTATTGCGAACTAACTGTACAGAATTTTGAAGATGTTAACAATAATCTTTATCTTAATATCTTTTACTTTTTATGTCAATTTATTTTAATTTATTGTTGACATAATCTATTCATTACCTGCAATGTTTTTTTTTTATGTTAGCTAGCGACCTCGACAAATATTTATTTTACCTCGATGGTCCTAGTTTATCAATTATAACTTCTAGTTACAGCTCTATGTAAGCGGGCACGCCCTTTATGCCTGGAGGCTTTATTTTCTTTTTTTAGATATTGTTTACGTTTAGTTATTTTATTTCTGCTTGAGTACAGTTCTCGATGTTTTTGGTTGATATATTGGCGTGTGCTAGCTGTCATATGGCTATTAATTTATAATTTAAATTGTGTTTTGCGTAATGTAAATTATCTTATAAATTATTGTATAGAATCATTTTTTTTTTCCTAACTGAACAGACATCTGTGCTGCTGGGGAGTTTGTTGCGCCACTTCTTCCCAGCAAAAGCACTAGGAAGTGGTGAAGGGTGGGCGTTTTGGGGGACTGTCTTATGTAATTTTGACGTTCGAAAAGTGCTGATTCTCAGCCTAGTAATAAATGACTTTTGAATTTTGAATTTTTGAATTTTGAATAGGTAAACGACTATTAATTTTTAATATGAATAGATATAGGACGCGCTGAGATAGCCCACGGAATTCATCAAAACAACCTTGTGACGCCGAACGCGCGTCATGCTGCTGCACAACTATATCTACTTATGTATAGTTGGAGACAGTTTTGAGTGTTACTTTTGTTCGAGACTGTGCATCTAGGGTTTTTTATACAATGTGGAGCAGGACGATTGACATTCCTTAAAACCACATAAAGACTGTCATGATCTTTACCCGTATACAAAAAATCAATTAAATCTAATGAATACTTTAGCCACAGGAAATAATTTTTCATTTTCTTATTTTTCAACATGATGTAGATCTGAGTCCGTAATAATAGGTAAACATTGTAAGGTCAAGAACCTGTGCAAAACGTACGATTCTATCCTCTACATTTCAATATGCTTGAGAGACAGAGAAAGGTGTCATACGATTCCACTCTGACGCGCCCCGCCCAGTCCCACAAAATAATACTACAATTAGAAAGAAAAAGAAATATTACTTACGCAAATTATGCATTAGTGGTGCATAGACAATTGCGAGTGTGTGTGTGAGCGGAATTTTTTCGGCAAAAAGTCTCGGGACTCGGTTACTATGTCTGTCAGTGCATAGCGGCGCCCTTTGAGGAGCGCACACGGCTACTTTTTTATCACGAGACGAGCCGCGCGCTCATTGTCGTGATTTTGTGAAAAAACTTAGTTGTTATTTGTGATTAAAGACGATTTGTGTGACTAGTGTGACTTATTGTTCAGTGTTAGTTTAATATTAGTTAGTTAATTAGGTATCGATGTCGCTTGTGCATAATGAACAACGGTGGAAACCTTGAAAATTAAAAAAATTTACTATTTATGTAAATTCTGATTGTGATATTAAGTGATTAATTATTCAATCAGTGATCTTTTAATTAACAACGCGCAACTTAGTGAGTTTATGCCGCTAATTTGTTCTTCTCCGACTAAACTACCTACCCACGTCCACCTACGCCCCGCACCGCAGCGCAGGCACCGCCCCCCGCCGCGACCCGCATCGGGCCGTGCAACAGGTTAGTGACTTTTCGTAGATAAAGCGTGTTTACTTTTTATGCAGTTGATTCTGCTATTTATTTTGTTTGAAAATTGCAATTTTTCAATTTTCCATTAACTACTAATCTTCGTCTTTTAAAATGTTTCTATGGCCTAGTACTGTGCTCGTTTTAATTTAATGTCGTAAGTCCAGATCCACATTGTATATCTATGTGGATATAAATAATAAATATATATTGTTGTTATATATTGTTTGAAAACGTTGCCCCACACTATGAATTTCTCCTGTATCGTGGGTGCGTTTACAAACATTTAAACTCACATACACAAACAGCCAGATCCGGAACAACTACATGTAGGTCATACAAATATTTGTTCCGTGCGGGAATCGAACCCGCGACACGCAGCGCAGCAGTTAATCGCTTAACCACTGCGCCAACCGTGCCGACAAAAATCCAAAATGCACAATTTTTGTTGGAAAGCTAATTGTTTTGGTGTCCATCTCTTATCTATAGGTACTTAATGGAACCGAAGTAGGGGAGAGTGTGCATGAAAGAGCCAGTTTTAAAAAGTATTAAAAAACAACATTTTAGACTCATTGTTTTTAAACAAAAATACTTTTTTTGAATGATCAGTCTATTAGTTATGATACTGAAATAAAAAAAAACTAGGTAACAATGTAAGAAATCTGAAATATAGCTAATTTAAAAAAAAATGGGAAATTGGCTCTTTCAAAACAGCCTGTCAATGAAAGAGCTACCGTGTGCTATGAAAGAGCCAGATTCCACTTTGTACAAACAAACTAGTTTTTAACAATTTTAATATCTCTTAAAATACTCAAAAATATAATCAAAATTAAACGTAAGTGAAAATCACAGCTTTTGATCAGTCTCAAATAATCATCTTACAATAATCTTAATCATTAATAATACTTTTATAAAACTCTGATAAAACAAAACATTCTAGATTTGGCTTTACCTTCTTTTTCTTCTATTTTGTTTTTTTCAGGAGTATCTGTGATTATAGCTGAAGACATTTTACGATTGTTGGCTTAGCGTTTTTTCTAGGTCCTGATTTTAGGAAAGGTCTTACAACTTCAGGACTTGCAATTTGTTGTCATACTGATGTTGATGGCTGTAAACTTTCTGGCAATTGCAATGGGATGTTGTCAATCAAACTATTTGTGGGTAGGTATGGATCCGACATTTGTAATTCTAGGAGCTTCTGAAGTGTTCATAATATGAAAAGTGCTGCACTCTGGTGTTCTTGGTCTCACGTTTTCCGGCGTAGAATCATCAAGAGAAACTGGATTAGGTCTGTCGGTCACGTATGATGCAAGAAAATCATCATCATAAAATGTATTAGAATTCAAAGGATAAATGCCAGTTTTGATGAAACTAAAAGCTAGTAGTATATTGAAAGAGCCAGTTTTCGTGTCATGAAAGAGCCGGCTCTTTCATAGACATTGACAATGGCTCTTTCAAAACATTTTGTATTAAAAAATATAACCCCCAATTACAGCCAATTTACCATAACATCATAACAATAATATTTGTGTAAAATAATGCCAACTATATGCATAACAATACAACATATTCGTTTTGTCAACCTATGCTTTACACTTCTGGTCAAAAAAACTTAAGTAAACCCAAAAATACTTATATTTTGCCTTCAAAATTTTCAATTCAAAACTGAAAAATGTCAAATGTCTGTGGGTGGTAGCTGTCCAGTGTTGCTATACAAAGAGTACAATTGAATTATGGTAGGATTCTGTTAAGTGGGAGATAATCGCATCGGCTCTTTCATACACACTCTCCCCTAATAACTGATTTAATTTTAATAAAGTTTTATATTGTATTCAAGTTTTTTTTTTCACTATTATATCTACCTTACCTACTTACTTTAGAGGAGAGAAGTAGGTACTTGAGTTCGCGCGCGAGCTCTTTTTTAAGTAAAATGTTGACAACATCTGGATTTACGAGTAGCATGGGGGAAAGGCGTCTATGAATAAATTAATAGTTTAAAAAACACTAGAAACACACGCTTTTATAAATGCACGTAAAAACAAAAAAGAGTGCAAACACGACTATGATACGATATTCCATCATGGAATGCCAGTGCCTATCTTCCGGCTCCATCATCAGATCAGTTCGACAGTACCATATTATTGTATTGTCATCAGAACTACATACAGCTGCCAATTTTCACTACGCTACGACCCTTGGAAGACGGTTAAATTAGTTACCCCATTACATAGTTACATACAGGTCGACCTAATAAAAGCGTGTTAAAAACTAAACACATTTTCCCCATTTTTACTAAATCGTCTGAATGCGTCAATAAATTTATTTAATTTTATTAATAATTTATTAATAATTTTATTTTATTTTATTTATTTTATTTTATTTTGTTTAAATATAATTTGATTTTGTTTGTTTTCATTTGATTTAGTTTGATTTAAATTTTATTTAGTTTAATTTATTTTCGTATATTTTATAAATTCAATTTTATTTGTATTTTTATTTTAATAGGTCATTACTAACGTATTTTATAAGTGTTACTAACAACAATATGAACCATTTGTGTTCGATTTAAATAAATAAATAAATAAAAAATAATATTATTTTTGAATAATTTAAGTGTCATACTATTGCACAGAAATTTGAACCGAAAAATACTACATTGATTTTTTTCACGAAAAGCTTGCCTATTCGATATTTATTTAATAAAGACGCTTTTGCCTCAAACGGGGAAAATGAATCTAAAATTTTTTTTTTTTTTAAACAATAAGAAAATATTTCCGGCGAAAATAATCACTGCTTGAACTTTGTTCAAAAATAGTCATATATTAGGCTTGAGTATCAAAACCTGGGATAATGCCTTAAATTCGCTCCCATTATGCCAATAACTTGAAGTGATCGGAAAATATGGCGCAATTACCCCGGTTGACCTTACCTACCTAGACGGTAAATTATAAATTTCAAAAATTGTGTAAAATCTGAAAAAGGTATCGTGAATATTTCCAATAAAAGTATTTGAAATCGTTTTTTTTTTGTTACGAGGGCGGCACTGAAAATTTCGGGAATCAAGGAAGTGACACAACATTACTATTTAAAAATGTATTTATTGCTTTTCGAAGCATTTTCCGCGAAATTTGACAGATTTTTCCATACGATGGAACCAATCATTGAAGCAACCATTCCATTCGGAAGTTGGGGTCTCCAAAATGGCCGTTTTGTAGGCGTCCACAGCTTCTTCAGGTGATGAAAATCTCTGTCCACGCGATTTATTCTTTATTTTAGGGAAAGTATAGAAATCATTAGGGCTTAGGTCGGGGCTGTACGGCGGATGGTCTAATAATTCTATGTTTTCTTGCTCTAAAAACTCTTTTGTTCTGTGCGCGGTGTGAGAACTCGCATTGTCGTGATGGAGGATGATGCGGCGGTTGCAGTTCTCTTTACGGAGTTCAGAAACGACCTGTGGCAAACAAATGCTAGCATACCATTCTGCATTAACCGTTCTTTGTCCCTCAGGAGGAATAGTCGTAACATGGCCGGATTTGGAGACAAACGTGGCCACCATTTTTTTTGCAACACTCCGTGAACGAACAATTTTTGTTGGCTTTAACTCATTTTCTCATTTTTGCTCTTCACAGAGCGAATGCGGTATCCATCGGGAAAACAACTTTTTTACACCTAATTGCTCATGCAAGATTATTTGTATTTGACTCATGCCAATGTCTAAAGTTGCCTGAATTTCGCGGTGTGTCACATGTCGATCTTCCTCAATCAGCTTACGCACAGCATCAACGTTTTCTTGGGTGACTGCAGTTTTTGGACGACCTTGACGGGGATCATCACCGAGCTTGACACGTCCACGTTTAAATTCAGCAAACCAGCGATAAATTGTGGTTTTGGATGGGGCTTCATCACCAAATGCAGAAATCATCCGGTCAACACACTGTTTTTGTGTTATACCACTTCGAAAGTCATAATAAATCATCGCTCTTGAATTTTCTCGAGTCAATTCCATTTTCTCAACGACTAAACAAGTTTGACAAAACCTTGTGACAAGACCGAGAATCTTTTTTAAAATAAATAAATGGTATTCGATTTTTAAAACCAAGGAGTTTTCAATTAAAAAGATTTTAATATGACAGGAACAGTGGATATATTCCATTTCCAATACTTTTAGTGCAGCCCTCGTATTGGTAGCACCGCGCTAGTCGATCGGCGCAGTGCTCTTATCTGTCTAGCCGTTCGGTCTCTTTCCAGTGTGCCTAAGTGTGGGTCCACACTGACAACCTAGCGCGGTTGCAACGACGGGCGCGAAGTATCAAATGTATGTAATTGCCGCTTGCGTCCATAGTGTAGTGGGTAAGGCAGGCGCCTAGCGCGACGGGCACGCGCGATTAACCGCGCGGGTCCGCACGTAGTTTTCAAACGGTCCAATACCACCACCATCCACCACCATACCATCTGTATAATACTTGAAGGTGCAAATAAACAATTTTTATTTTATTTTTATTTTTTCATCCGCGCGTTATGGTTTACGGGCCTAGTCAGCAAGTGCGTGGGTGGCGGAGGTATCAAACCAGTTCGGTTTGTCGCTCGGCGTAAGCGCGTCAGCAAACATTTTTATTTGTAAAATGGTGGTAAATACCGAAATAAGTGCAATTCAGTCTCAACCAGTTATTTGGTTTTACCATTTAAAGCATACCGTTGGACATAAATATTATACTCTAGCATTTAAATACATTGTAATGTTTTGCATGTCAAATGTCTGACTTTGTATTAGGAACTCATTATTGACTATAACACCGACACTGTACCAATACTTATTGCAAATAAATGATTATGATTATGATTGGAAAAATAAACATCCACACAAAGAATTTTGTAGGGTACAATTTAAATTCTTCATTTAAATAAAAAAAAAACAACATATTCTGTTTTATATACAGTTATCTACTACGACTATCTAGTTAAATACCAAATCCTCGTCAATGGTTTGCAACCTCTGAAATACGTCTTAGCGCTACAAGGCAACAACCAACGGCTCACACGCCAGCACGGCCGCCGCCCGGCCCAAGGCCGCACGCTCAGTGTGGACTCTGTGGACGCGCACTCGCACACATACACGGAGCGCATAGAATACCTAGAATCGATTAGCGTTAGAAACAAGTTTAAGCAGCAAAACGTGATAATTATCTTACTTAATTAATGTTAAAAAATATAATAAGAAAAATAAAAGCACATAAAATACTCTCAAAACAAAATTAGCTTAAAAATCCAGAACAAATATTAATAAAATTAAATAAAACAAAAACAAATTACAATTTAATAAAGTCCAAGTGGGGGCGTTTTGGGGGACTGCCTTATGGAATTTTGACGTTCAAAAAGTGCTGATTCTAAGCCTAGTTTGAATAAACGGCTTTTGAATTTTACTCCGCCTGTTTTCTTAATATGATATTGGAAAGTGTTTGCCCTTTTTTGCTTCCTGTCTTTCCTTATAGTTCGTTAATCTTTTTACTTATTTCTGCAATCTCTACGTTTCACTTTACTTTTCGTGTTGAGTTGTTTCGGTAGGTAGATAGTATTGTTTTATTATTTGTTTATAGTTTTCTGGCTTCAGTTTTTAGGATATTTACAAAATTGCAATATTTCGATTGAGTTGATTTATTGTAATATTTTTCCTCTCTTCTAACCAGAATTTCGTTTAATTTGTTCCTTATCTCCGCATCATTTAATGCATTACCATTTCACGCATTATCATTAATTTAATGTCCATACATAGGGTACTAATTTAGTTTGCAACCTTCAACTTTTCTTTTTATAGTCCCTCGTAACGTCGCAATCATCTTATGGTCCGCTTTAAAATTTAAATAATGTATATAATCGGGATGATGACTAAAAAAATGTTTTTTGTCCGTAATGTAGATTATGAAAAAATAACATACACGTATTTTTTCTTTTTTTACGTTATCAAAAGATTACGGCGATACATTGAGTTATAATGTGCCATGACGTTTTTTTTTTTTTTTTTTTTAACTATTGCATCTCGCAGGTATACCACTAAGGTATTTTACTGCTCAACCGAACAATCCTGTGGCTGCCTTAAGCACTACACTCAGCCTCCAGCCAGGAGCAAAGCTATTCTAAATTAAAATTAGGCGAACGCTCGCTAAGGGCACCCCCTGTGGGGTACGAACCTCGGCTTAGGGCGTCGCTGAGGGGAGGACAGCAAGATGGGACAGGCTGGATCAGGGATATATTATTATTATACGGGGAATTTAAAGCTACGCGCTCAGCTGCGGCGCGGGCTGGCGCTTCATCGGACAAGTGCCATGACGTCACTTGTATGTAGATTTTATACATACTTGTGACGTATCAACCCCCACTCCCCAACTTTAATGCGTTGTATCTAAGTCATTTCTTATTAATATGATAAATAAACAAATACGTGTCTAATATTTTATTATTATCTGACTGACGGACTAAATAGAATTTCTTTTTTTTGACCCAGGCATCATCCCTATTGATAGGTCTTTAAAAACTCTTGGTTTATTGGTCATAATATAATCGATTTCATATCTATACTATACAGTTTATTTGGGACTTCCCCAAATAAACTGTATAGTATAGTCACACACGTCCATTTCTTACTCTTTTTATTTTTGTAAAAACTATTCATGATACTTAGTTTGTTTTCTAAGCCAAAGTTCACCAATCTTTCTCAGTTATTATTATATTTTTGTAAGCAGTATCAACAGTTCTTTGTATTTTTTTAGAGAAGTATTTTATTTTGTCTACATCTTCTTTATCTGCTTTAGTTGGTGAGTATGCCTAGATAATTGACCAAGGTTCATCTCTGCTATTCCGTACGGGAAGTTTAATGTTGAGAATTGCTATTCTTTCGGATATTCCTTTCAATTCTCCTATTCGGTCAGTATATTTCCGTTTCATCAAAAAACCCATACCATATTGCCCTGCCATATTTCTCCTTTGTATTGTAATTTATACTAAGCGTGGTCTTCTATTTCTTCTCATTTCGCTTATTACAAATAATATCACATTTAATTTCGTTGATTGCTGTATCTAGTTCAATGAGTTTCTCTGGGGTTCCTAAGAACCCTAGAGAGAAGAATAAAAAATAAAAAGAGAAAAGAATTGCGACATACACATAGCGTCTCTTAACACACGGTCACTAATGACCGTGTGTTAAGCGTTTTGTTTCTTTGTATTGTTGTGTTTTCCGTTTGCCGAGAGATAGTTGTTATTGTTTCTTGTTTGTTGGAGCGAGAGAGTTGGTTCTGTTTCTCATCACACCAAATGCGTTGGTTCCGTTGGCCTTTAAGGATACATAGGATTGCGGTTTTTTTAGGTTAAATGTCCGAAGAATGCGGTGAAGAAGATTTTTTCCGTGTTTTCGTTTTTATCGTTAATTGTTTCGCTTCCCTTCATTACAAGGCTGTCAGATTTCAAATACGCTATATTCCCCTTCTTCCTTTGTTCTACCAACTCCGTCTCTAAAGCTTTCCTATTAGTCAGAACTCCCTTTGGATAGTCTTCAGTGACTATATATGTTCTTAAGATCCTTTCTATTTCTTACTAGCTTCTGCCCGCGACTTCGTCCGCGTGGAATTTCTTGTTCCTTCGCATCGCGCGCCTGCGCTGTTACTTCGTTTTCGATTAGCGTTTTGTAAGTTTTTTTAAATTTAGCTCGGCTCATAAGTGTCACAGCGTGATGATAATCAACCTTCATTATGAAACTATTTACTTGGATAAGGATTAATATCATGGTACGTTCATGTGTACACTTCGAAGGCCGGAAACGGAAAAAACATTATGATTTAGAAGTTGTAAGGTAATATTTCATATTAACATTTTCAATAGATATTAAATTAAATTCTTAAAAAATGCGTACGGCAAACGGCAATAGAAAAACAAAGAGATAATTTGGAGGTCATCATAGTGGCTTTTGATTGACAAAAATTGCATGTGCCATGTGAAAATGTCCGCTGCAGTGTGGTTATATGTGCATTTATTAATATAGATGGCGCTTCTGACAATTATATATTGATGCTTGAAACATGTAGTACTTTTCGTATTTTAATGGTTTTATAACCAAAACCCTGAACCCCTAAAACCTCAACCATGAAAATCCCTTAGCCGGCAGTTTTTTTTTTATCGTAAAAAATATCTGCTTGCCCTAATTTTGATCCCTAGGCACGCCACTGTCGGTATTATGCGACTTCTCAATCTAACTGGGGCGACCCGCTTCTGGCAGATCAGCTAAACCGATCTGCTACTATAAAGACACAAAAGCACCAAATTTTGTCTCGAAGGACTATTATTACCTATTATGGTTCGTATACTTGCCGAGTTGTTGTTGGTGAGGTTGAAGTGTGTAGAGAAAAGATCACTTAGTTCGTTTAAAATTTATTACGTGTAAGTTGTATTTATGAGTAAAACTGTTGACGATTCTCTAATGTTAATCACCGTGTAGCAGTAATCGCACTCACTGATTGATTGTAATAAATGTAGTTACAACATACCTGTCTATGGCCAGGTGCAGATGTTGGTGCGCGTGCGTGAGCGGCGTGTACTGCGCGGCCGCCTTCAGCGCCGCGGCCGCGTCCGCGCGCGTCGTGTGCACCTGCAGACAGACGACGCGTCACGCCGGGGTTGTGGGAAGGGGAGCGCAGAGGTGCACGTTACATCCACATTTTGTCAGTTAAACACGGTGACATTTGAATCATAGTTTTGCTAGAACAAACGTTGTTCAGACTAATACCATTTTATAGCATCATATTTAAAAAAAACCCGTCATTGGTTTAAAAAAAAAAAACAAATATATCAAAGCTAAAAATGTCGGGATTATCGTTACTCCCTACACCACAGACACGTGGCGCTCGCGTCTCAAAGCAGTTGCGGCGCGGCACGCGGCTCACGCACGGGACACAGCATTGTCCACGGAAATGTACCTCGATAAACGAATTTAGTAAGCACTTATTTTTGTACCTACGTCTTACTAGAAAATACCAAAGTTAAAAGTTACTTCGGTCGGTTTTTATGGCTTGGTATGGCTTTGGCTATGGTTAACTTTGGTAGGCATTTTCTGGCTATGCACGACGGCGCGGCGAGGTGGTTGACCTCTAACTTTATTATTTCGTTCTAGGTGCATACAAGAACAGTATTTTTATCCTGTAGGTACAAGGTATGGGTACCTATTGTATCTAACGTGAGATTATTAGGGATTATTTATTTATTGGGATATTACAGGAACAAGACAAAAACAACTTACACCACAAAACCGAGTGAGCCGTGTGCACTAAGATAACATTGACTCCAATTTTCCACATTCCAATAGTTAGAACTCATTTTCACAAAAAACGTGCGATGCGTGCCTGTGACGTAAGTACATCCGATGCACACGCGGGCGGCCCGCGGCAGTCAACAAAAGAAATGGGCGGAACGATACTTCGCGCCTTTGCATGTCTTTGGCTAATTATTTATTTGTATTTCGTCCCGCATTAGCTGGACATCCTTGTAGTCCACGTGGACTCTTCATAACTCTTTGGAATGCCATATTGCGCTCGCAATATCAATGTTGCGTTTGGAGATGGGACTGCTAATGAACGCATCTGTGCGATTTTGGTTTAAACGCTTTCATGATGGAAACTTTGATTCGAAGAACGAACCACGTGGAAAACCCACACAGGTGAATAACAATGAATTGAAAGGTATGGTGGAAGCCGATCCGAGCCAAACTACCCAGGAATTAGCGGCATGGTTTCACGTTACCTTACCAACAATATTGACTCATTTGCGTAAAATCAATAATTTAAAAAAAGAGATATGGATGCCTCATGATTTGTCTGATCTGCAGAAAGAAGCGCGTGTTGCCTTGTTGAATCGATACACACATGAAGGAATATTGGATCGTATTGTGAAATGTGATGAAAAGTGGATTCTTTACGATAACCCTAAGCGAAAAATGCAATGGCTGACCCCAGGTCAAACGCCACAACAGTGTCTAAAGCAAAGCTTACAAATAAAAAGGTAATGGTAACTGTTTGGTGGTCTCAGCATGGAGTTATTCACTATAGCTTTATCCGATCTGGTCAAGCTATAACGGCAGATGTCTACTGTGCCGAACTCCGAACAATGATAGCAAAACTAGCAGTCAAACAGCCCCGACTCATGAATTGATCTTCACCATTATAGCTCCATGATAACGCGAGACCTCATACAGCACGAGAAACCGTTTAAACTCTACAGGAACTGCAATTAGAAACCATTCGTCACCCTCCGTATTCGCCAGACCTTGGCTAAAACGGACTACCATTTTTTTCGGGATTTGAACAATTTTCTACGTGATACAAAGTTTTCTTCTCAGGAGGCAGTACAAAATGCTTTCACAGTTTGCCGAATCTAGATTACGAGAGTTCTATCGCAAAGGCATAAATGACCTTCCTATTAGATGGCAGCAATGTATAGATCATCATCATCTGCCTAGCCTTTTCCCAACTACGTTGGGGTCAGCAATGTATAGATAATAATGGTAATTATTTTGATTAAATAAATATATTAAATTAAACAAAAAACGAATTTCCTTTTTCAGTACAAATCGGCAATTTCATACTTTAACCCCTAATATTTTCTTTTTATGAAACAATATAGTCTGAATTTTATGTTTCCACCTAATGGTTTTTTACATAAATAATCGTGACTGTCGAATTATTTTGAATGAAAATTGTCGACCTACGCAGCGAGTCGCGAGCGCACTGCCGCCCGGCCCGCCCGGGGCCGAGTGGGCAGCGTGGCTACTGTGTACCTTGTCGTTCCTGCGCAGCGAGTCGCGCCAGCGCTCGGGCGCGGGCGGCGGCGAGCGGCGCGCGCGCGCACGCGCACTGCCGCCCGGCCCGCCCGGGGCCGAGTGGGCAGCGTGGCTACTGTGTACCTTGTCGTTCCTGCGCAGCGAGTCGCGCCAGCGCTCGGGCGCGGGCGGCGGCGAGCGGCGCGCGCGCGCACGCGCACTGCCGCCCGGCCCGCCCGGGGCCGAGTGGGCAGCGTGGCTACTGTGTACCTTGTCGTTCCTGCGCAGCGAGTCGCGCCAGCGCTCGGGCGCGGGCGGCGGCGAGCGGCGCGCGCGCGCACGCGCACTGCCGCCCGGCCCGCCCGGGGCCGAGTGGGCAGCGTGGCTACTGTGTACCTTGTCGTTCCTGCGCAGCGAGTCGCGCCAGCGCTCGGGCGCGGGCGGCGGCGAGCGGCGCGCGCGCGCACGCGCACTGCCGCCCGGCCCGCCCGGGGCCGAGTGGGCAGCGTGGGCCGCTTGGGCCGCCTGACTACTGGGAGCGTGAGGCATTTCGTCGCGGTACACTATCTTCTCGTACCTGTGAGAAACCAGATCTGTTATTTAGTTTATTGTTTTAATTATGTCGTTTGAATCAGTTGTGAGAGGAAATAACAAGGACTGATAAAATAAATAATATGCACTGACCCATCTTTCCCCCTGACAGACACGGGTTTCCCGGCGCCCGTAGAGCTGGCAGTGCTGCCGCCCTCACCCGCACACACTTCGCCGTAGATCACGTCTGGAACTGTACCAAACAACAAAGTTACTTAAGGCGCTACCCCGAGCTAAGTGGCGCCCTCATTGAATAAAAAAATCGTAGCATAGCATAGAAAATAAAATTAAAAAAATGGATTCTTGGAGTTTGTTACAAAGAGGATAAAGTATTTTTACGTTGTTAAAACAGGACTCAAAGTGTTTCGTATCCAAAGTAGATAGCAAAAGTGTCAAAAGTGGCCGTTTTTGACACTTTTGTATACATAGGTATTTATAGTGACAATAATTTACCTAATATACTATTCTTTTGTACAACTTTATGTTACCCTATGGTCAGAAGTAAAGACAACAGATTGTTAGCCCATGAGGGTTGTTGATTTTATACATAATAAAGAAAGTAGGTATAAAACTAGTACCTACATAATTATAATTAAGTGTAATTATTGTGTTAATTAGAAAATATAAATTGAGAAAGTGAATTTGTTATAAATATTCACCTGATACTAAAAATAAAAAAATAGATTTGATTGTGAATCTTTATTTTTACACTCGTTACAATTCAGATAAAACTTTAAACATCTACATAGTGATCATCGAAGGACGTCTGAAGTATAATGAGTGATCAAACGGACTTACCTGTAAGGGATGCTCGATCATCATTATATAAAGACTATGTCCTTCGGTGATCAGGAGCCCATCCTGAACCCATTGAAAAGTACTATTTCTGAACTACCCAGAAATTGTAAGAAATGTGTGGCTTTCAAAAAATGAGTTTACAAATGACAGCGGAAGCGAACTTTTATTATAAACAATTTCTGCACTTTTTGGAAATGGCAAGGGTGCATTCCAGAGGCGTTTAACAGCTTTCAAACAAAAAAACGGTGGCCGGGAATCTGCAATTGATTCCCGACGCCCAGGGCGTCTCCTCCTGCGGCGGCTAGGGGCGTGAGGGCGCGAAATTTGCCTCTCCCTCACGCGCTCCGCCTTCTCCTACGCGAGCATTACTGCTTCGCAGAAGGAGGTGACTATGAAGGAGGTACCATGGCCTGGACCAGGGCCGGACGCGAGAGATCCCCGCCAGCGATCGCCTCCACGAAGAAACGGTGGCCCCCGCGTATAGCCTCCGGTAGGAGGCGTTTGGTCCCCCTAGATTACGCAGGAGCAGCTTCTAGGCATTCCCGGCCCGCTCCAGTCTCGGAGCCAAACGTCGGAAGTGCTCTACGAAGTTCCACCGACTGTCGAGGACGAGTTTAGGTACTTCATTGTCGACTCGACGCGATGTGAACCCCTCCTACCTCCGAACCCGATGGTGGTGCGTTCCGAGGACTATGAAAACACATGACATCGGACTTGTCCAGGCCCACCTCGAGTCCCGACTGCTGGATTCTGGCCACGATTGTCGCAACCCCGTGAGTCGCTAGGCGGCGACCTCCCCTGCGCCAGCACCGACGTGTCGTCAGCGTAACGGACGACGCTGGCACCATTGGGCAGGTCGGCGCGCAGCACCCAGTCGTATCCGATGTCCCACAGATGCGGCCCCAGGACCGATCCCTGTGGGACACCGCACGACATCTCTCGCCGGTTCCACTGTCCCTGGTGACCGGGGTAGATGATGGCCCTGTCTGCCAGATAGGCCTCGACCACACGACAGAGGTAGGTCGGCATTCGGTGATACCGGAGTGCCTCCCTGATGCAACTCCAGGGCAGGGTGTTGAAGGACCCCACCCCTCGCACCCCCCCCTCCCCCCGGCCTGCTGACTCTTTCAAAGAGCTTGCCCACCTCGATCAGCACGATGGGCCGGTAAGCGGACGGAGAGGCCGCAGGGCGCCCCAGCTTCTAAATATTTTATTTCACATAAACCTACATGGGCACTTATGAAACGTCAGAAGCTAGGTGCACGGTTCCAATTGGTCGTTTCCTATGGAGAAGAGCCGAGCCGGCAAGAAACTCCACGGTTACTCTTTTAAAAATAATTGGCTTCAATATTTTCAAATAACAGTTTTATTACGTATGGGAGGACAGTGTAGGTCTTTCAACAAGTACCAGGTACTTAACAAAATAATGATGGTCAACAAATCTACAATCCACTAAGCCTACAGCGTTCTCACATTCACAAAATAGAAAATAATCTTTAAAAAGATAAATAAAAGCGTATTTTAAACGAAGTGACGTGATTGCTATTACAGCTGTAACAAATCTGAATAATTATCATGTCCACAAAAGCCACTCATAAAGAGTTGAAATTCAATTGTAGTGGACGTGTCGGCGGAGCTGGCGGTGCCTGCGGGGCGGGGGAGCCGCGAGGCGGAGCTGGCGGTGCCTGCGGGGCGGGGGAGCCGCGAGGCGGAGCTGGCGGTGCCTGCGGGGCGGGGGAGCCGCGAGGCGGAGCTGGCGGTGCCTGCGGGGCGGGGGAGCCGCGAGGCGGAGCTGGCGGTGCCTGCGGGGCGGGGGAGCCGCGAGGCGGAGCTGGCGGTGCCTGCGGGGCGGGGGAGCCGCGAGGCGGAGCTGGCGGTGCCTGCGGGGCGGGGGAGCCGCGAGGCGGAGCTGGCGGTGCCTGCGGGGCGGGGGAGCCGCGAGGCGGAGCTGGCGGTGCCTGCGGGGCGGGGGAGCCGCGAGGCGGAGCTGGCGGTGCCTGCGGGGCGGGGGAGCCGCGAGGCGGAGCTGGCGGTGCCTGCGGGGCGGGGGAGCCGCGAGGCGGAGCTGGCGGTGCCTGCGGGGCGGGGGAGCCGCGAGGCGGAGCTGGCGGTGCCTGCGGGGCGGGGGAGCCGCGAGGCGGAGCTGGCGGTGCCTGCGGGGCGGGGGAGCCGCGAGGCGGAGCTGGCGGTGCCTGCGGGGCGGGGGAGCCGCGAGGCGGAGCTGGCGGTGCCTGCGGGGCGGGGGAGCCGCGAGGCGGAGCTGGCGGTGCCTGCGGGGCGGGGGAGCCGCGAGGCGGAGCTGGCGGTGCCTGCGGGGCGGGGGAGCCGCGAGGCGGAGCTGGCGGTGCCTGCGGGGCGGGGGAGCCGCGAGGCGGAGCTGGCGGTGCCTGCGGGGCGGGGGAGCCGCGAGGCGGAGCTGGCGGTGCCTGCGGGGCGGGGGAGCCGCGAGGCGGAGCTGGCGGTGCCTGCGGGGCGGGGGAGCCGCGAGGCGGAGCTGGCGGTGCCTGCGGGGCGGGGGAGCCGCGAGGCGGAGCTGGCGGTGCCTGCGGGGCGGGGGAGCCGCGAGGCGGAGCTGGCGGTGCCTGCGGGGCGGGGGAGCCGCGAGGCGGAGCTGGCGGTGCCTGCGGGGCGGGGGAGCCGCGAGGCGGAGCTGGCGGTGCCTGCGGGGCGGGGGAGCCGCGAGGCGGAGCTGGCGGTGCCTGCGGGGCGGGGGAGCCGCGAGGCGGAGCTGGCGGTGCCTGCGGGGCGGGGGAGCCGCGAGGCGGAGCTGGCGGTGCCTGCGGGGCGGGGGAGCCGCGAGGCGGAGCTGGCGGTGCCTGCGGGGCGGGGGAGCCGCGAGGCGGAGCTGGCGGTGCCTGCGGGGCGGGGAGCCGCGAGGCGTGCCGCGGCCCCGCGCACGCGCAGGCAGCCGAAGGACCACGGGCGGGTTCTAGTCAGGTAGAGTCTGACACGCCCTCCCGCTCCGCCCAGAGCGGGAGAAGTTATTTGATGATTTCCAACCCAAAAAAAATAATTGCGAATGTTTATTATTTAAAAACAAACATTTTCGTAATAATAGGTTTTGATCACCATTTTTAATGGCCTGACCATTTTATAAAATAATTTATTTCTACTTAATTGTCAGTGTCAGTATCACATTTTTGATTCGGTGTGTTAATCGGAGATAGTGGTGGTGGTGCGTGAGTTACGGACGAAGATAAGATGCCGGAAGTTGATGGTTGTGGCTCTGATGGATTAAGTTTTTTAAGCAAAGAAAATGACTGAATGTCATTCTGCAGCATTGACATTACGCCTTACCTATGTAATGTACCTCACATTACCTATGTAATGCCGAGTGGGACAAACAAATCCCCCCGCGCAACAAGCAGACAAGCCGGCCGCACGTACCGATGCTGTCGAGCCGCTGCAGCAGCTCGTGCTGCGCGGCGGCGCGGTTCTGGTGCTCCACGCCCATGAGCACGCGGTTGGTGTACAGCTGGCGCCTCTCCTCCGCTTGCTTCTTCAGCATGAACTGCTCCAGGGTCACGAACCCCACCAGGTTCTCCGTCTGCAGACATTGGATAGCACGCGTTAGTGACGAGTGACAAGTGTTACTCCACGTCCGCTAGGCGCGAGCGCACGGAGAAGTGACTCGCGGGGTCGGGCACGGCCCTGCTGCACGCCACGGAAGAATAGTATTCCGGAAGACGGAAGGAAGACGGAAAGAATGACGGAAGAATAGACAAAAGGACATATTGTCATTGTTGTTTTTGTCTATTCTTCTGTCGACAAAACCCGTTTCTACATGGTCATGCTACGCGTGCTGGTTACGAACTTTAAAAAAACTATGAATACTAAAAAAATGTAGAATATAAATGTCGTAGATTATAAAAGTTGAGCGATAATAGTCTCTGATGTATATATGGCCCTCTTTGTATCAACTTAAATTAATTTCTTTTTCATTGTCATGTCATCATTTTTGTCACTATGATATCATTAAAGCTATTGAACATAAAATGAGTATAATTTTTACTTAAAAGATAAGTACATAATATTGGCGCCGATGCACGATGCAGGGAGAACTGGTGCGACTTACTCGCCTGCGCGCAACTATACGCGGTCAGCTTACGAAGTACGAACGTTTACTGGAAAAATTACAAAACCCTTTGGATCACGAAATAAGTTCACGTCTGACAAGTCTAACACCATAATGAACAAAAATTTGAAAAGTTTCAAACCGAAATAGTAGCAATTCGATGCCGACGCATGACGTGGAAGCGGGAATTGAGCAGCGGCATTCTACAGAAGAGCACATATTACAATTAAAGTTAAAGCTGCATGCCTTACGCCCTACACCAGCGACCGCGCCGTCGACTGAGGTCACGGGTTCACTTGGAAGCACACCGGAAACTACACCAAGAATTAACTTTCAACCGTTACAGGAACGAGAAACTTTCAACTACTTTGTTTAGAGATTAAAAACCTACATGAAGCTAAATAATTGTCACAATTAGTTTATTACCACCGAAATTACACCAGAAAGCTTACGAGTTGTGCGCACCGAACGATCCTTGTGAATTAGAATTCGGCAGCTTGGTTTAAATATTACAACACTATATAGACCCAAAACCGAGCATTTGGAATCGTCAACATTTTATTTCACGACACACGACACGGCTCTGACGAGACAGTCATGTCATACTCGTCAGCGTTGAAACATTTAACTTATGATTGCGAGTTCACGTGCAATAATTGTAAAAAGTCGATCTGTGATAATTTACTTACCTTATAATTTATAAGATTTAAATGACATCAAATGACACCGATATTCGAACTAAAATACTACAGGAAACAATAGTGACTGATTTTTCTGACTTAACTAATAAAGCAACCACATTGAACTAGCAAAATCCGACAGCACCTATATGTCACCCGGCATCTCACTT
This sequence comes from Xanthia togata, assembly GCA_963853775.1. Classification (NCBI taxonomy): domain Eukaryota; kingdom Metazoa; phylum Arthropoda; class Insecta; order Lepidoptera; family Noctuidae; genus Xanthia; species Xanthia togata. The sequence goes on along the minus strand of OY970797.1, from coordinate 839,874 downwards.
CACAAACCAAGGCTTACTACATAATATGAAAACTGTTCAAGCTAACCTCAAAAACCATAGTCAAAAGCAAGAGAAGCAAGAGCATAAATCTTTAACGATAAAAGACTTACGAGACAAGTGTTTTCGTTGTGCAAAGACCATCAAGCTGGCAGGGGTCGCAGCATTACAGATACGTGCAGCAAGTGTAAACGTGTTGGACACCTTGCTCGCGTTTGCTTACAACCAACACTCAACCAACTGGAGCCTGAGCACGTGGAGCTGCAGGACACGGATAACTCCTCAGATAAAGTCGACACAACCCCTCGGGATGTGAATTTAGTACGATCCAACAAATCAACACAGACAAATGTATGATAAATGTAAGCATCAATGACTCGAAACTGAAAATGGAAGTAGATACAGGAGCTGCTCTGTCATCTATCTCTCACAAAGATTTTAAAACATTGAACACTGGATGCAAGATCTACAAAACTAATATCACGATGAGAACATAAATACTGGATAAATCTTCGCACCACTCGGAGTACACACGTAACGTACGTCACGTTACGTGTAAATACAATGACCAAATACTTATATATAATACAAAAATTATACATTATCAAACAAGATGTTGGCGCTATATTCGGTCGAGCATGGATACGAGCCATCAACTTAGATCTAGCAAATATAAACATAGTTAATACTAAAGAACACCCAAAACTGATAAGCTACTTACTGAATACTCGAAGGTATTCGATGACTCCCTTGGTGCACCCAAGGGAGCCATCGGATACCTTCGAGTATACCTGATTACAAAGCTCATTTGACCCTAAAGTAAGAGTATCACCAATTTTTGTTAAGCCTAGGCGTTTATCATATGCTCTTAAAAATAAAGTTGATGAAGAAATGGTAAGACTGCGAACAAGGGGTAATTGCAAAAGTTGATAGAACACCAGTGGTTCCTGTTGTCAAACCAAATGGCAGTACGACGCTTATGCGCGGATTATAAAGTCACCTTAAATAAAGTGATACGGGATGATCAATACCCTATTCCCATCATATATCCCATCGGATATTCTGGTAGAGATGAACGGAGGTCAAATATTTTGCACACTTGATATCAGTCAAGCTTATCTAAACATGATGGACGAGGAGAGCGCTAAGATTAAGCACAAGGCCACATTTAAAGTCCATAGACTTATGTTTGGCGCCAAGGTTGCCCCGAATCTATGGAAAAAAAATTGGATCGTTTGCTTCAAGGGGTAGCTGGAGTGAAATGTTTTTCGATGATAATAGGGGTTAAGGGCGTTTGTTCTGAAGGTTGGCAACGTCGCAAACAGATGTCAAATATTTCGCTGTTTTGATTAATTTGGCAATATTAGTATGGAATTATGAAATGTGGCTAACTAGCGAACTAGAATATTAATAATGAATTGCAATTATAACACTGAATTTGATGTTGTAACCGTTTTAGGTGTAAAAAAAAGCATTAGGAAAGTTTCCAAATACTTTTTTTACATATAAAAAAAATGTTCGTTGTTACGATATTAATTTATTATTGCATTTCATTAACAATATTTTAGTTCGCTAGTTAGCCACATTTCATAATTCCATACAATATTATTGCCAAATTAATCAAAACAGGTAAATATTTGACAGCTATTTGCGACGTTGCCAACTTTTAGGATACGCTCTTAAAGTATGAAATTGCCGTTTTATTGTAATAGGTACTTCGACTTGACATAAAACCTTCATGGTTTGAGATTTTTAGGAAGTTCCTTCTTTAAAAAAATGTGCAACATACAATCATCGACTTTTAGTTGTTTTTTTTATTCAGCTTAGACAAGAAAGACTTCGAAAATTCGAGTTATTTTTGAATACGAGTTCCGACGCGGAACTAACGCGGCAGAAACAGATCGCAATATCATTGTCGCGTTTGGAGGGGACTGTTAATGAACGCACCGCGCCATTTTGGTTTAAACGCTTTCGTGATGGAAACTTTGATTTGAAGAACGAACCACGTGGAAGACCGCCCACACAGGTGAATGACAATGAATTGAAAGAGAGGGTGGAAGCCGATCCGAGCCAAACTACCCAGAAATTAGCGGCATGGTTTAACGTTACCTTACCAACAATATTGACTCATTTGCGTAAAATCAATTAAAAAAAAATATATGCGAAATGGGTGCCTCATGATTTGACTGATCTGCAGAAAAAAACGCGTGTTGAAACTTGTGTTGCCTTGTTGAATCGATACAGAAATGAAGGAATATTGGATCGAATTGTGAAATGTGATGAAAAGTGGATTCTTTACGATAACCGTAAGCAAAAAATGCAATGGCTGACCCCAGGTCAAACGCCGCAACAGTGTCCTAAAGCAAAGCTTACCAATAAAAAGGTAATGGTAACTGTTTGGTGGTCTCAGCATGGCATTCACTATAGCTTTCTCCGATCTGGTCAAGCAATAACGGCAGATGTCTACTGTGCCGAACTCCGAACAATGATAGCAAAACTAGCAGTGAAACAGCCCCGACTCATGAATCGATCTTTACCATTATTGCTCCATGATAACGCGAGGCCTCATACAGCACGAGAAACCGTCTTAACTCTACAGGTACTGCAATAAGAAACCATTAGTCACCCTCCATATTCGCCAGACCTTGCTCCAACGGACTACCATTTTTTTCGGGATTTGGACAATTTTCTACGTGATAAAAAGTTTTCTTCTCAGGAGGCTGTACAAAATGCTTTCACACAGTTTGTCGAATCTACATCACGAGAGTTCTATCGCAAAGGCATAAATGACATTCCTATTAGATGGCAGCAATGTATAGATAATAATGGTAATTATTTTGATTAAATAAAAATGTTAAAAATTAAAACAAAAACAAATTTTCAGTACAAATCGGCAATTTCATACTTTAAACCTTTCGATCAATAATAGCACTAGATATCGGGACGGCACAAAAAATACGTCTCGGTAAATATAAGCGCACTTTAGACGTGAGCTTTTATTTTGATTAGCCACATAAGCACACAGCCAATGTAAACACGTCTCATAATGCCGCAGTGTGTATTTAAAAGTTGTAAAAATAATCCCCGAAAAAGCAATATGGCGGCCGGAGTATCTTACTTTCAGTAAGTACATGAAGAATAAGTTATATGTTAAGCTTTAAACTAACAAATAATATCATTTTTTTAACAAAAATACCGATTTTAAACCACCGCTACAAAGGTTTGGGCATGGCTCGCCAACATACGCACAAACTTTTGTTCAACAGAACAGTAGATGCATGGAGTAGATTTGTAATGTAATAATTTTATAAAATTTGTTACCAGAACTTCAAAATTGTTTAATGCTACTTTTGTGTCTGTTTGTTGGACTCTCATTGGATACTTAGCTTTCCTTTTTAATTTTAGCATTCCTAGCAATCCATTTACGTGTGCAGAATGGATCTCGATTGTCGCCAGACAGAAGAGATGACTTTTATAAGCCAACTAGGAATTCGGTTATATGTATCAAAATAAATATAGTCTAGGAAATGAAATTTTCGATTTCTTGGGGTGCCACGATAAAAATAAAAAAATAAGGCAAATATTACTCTCACGTCTCGTCAACATGTCTAATAGAGGACCGACGATCTTCGCAGGGTGTCTAGTAGCAGCTGGATGAGAGTTGTCGAGAATCGAGCTGAATAGCGTGCAATTTGAAGAGGCCTGTGTCTAGCAGTGGACTGGGTCGAGAATGGGTTCTAAGCAATGTAGATAAATTGTCGATTTCAAACTAAGCGTGACAAATCGATATGTCTCGAGAATCAGTTTTAAAGCAACTGATTTCTTTTGCCCATCACACTACACAAAGTATTTTGATAGGTGTCAAATCGGGCTTCTTAGGTTGTCGCGAGATTAAGAATATTCAACATTTAGATACTCGCCTTAGGTTTAGGTTTAGGCACATGGAGAGTAGGTTTGGTGACGAAGTCGCTCTTATCGAAGTCTAGTAGGTTAGGGTTGGACGCGTGGATGTAGTTGATAGGCTTCGGCAGCCGGCGCGACTTGGGCCCCTCGTCCGCGCCCTCCACCGTGACGCGCGGCGGGCTGGCGGGGCCCGCGGGGCCGGCGGGGCCCGGGGGCCCGGCGGGGCCCGGGGGCCCGGCGGGCGGGGCCACGCGCCGGTAGCTGCGGTAGTGCTCCGTGGGCACCGGCACGCCCGCCTGCGCCTTCTGTGGGAAACGGCTCCTTTACAATGACTATAATTCTGCGATTCGAACATTAGCGAGTTGTCGACCAAGAACAGAGCTGGACATCATGACACATGGATGTGCTCGTTTCTATGGCTTGTGCGGCACGTTCCAGTGCACTTCAAGTATTTGCGATGGATCAGAGTGATCCGAGTACAGAACTGAATGTCTATTCCCGTAACCACCTCACCGTGAAAACATGTGAAGTGAGCGTGGAGTGAGCTGTGTCATCTCACCCTGATGCTAGGGATGGATCACTCCACGCTCTCTTCACCTGTTTTCACGGGGAGGTGGTTATGGGAATCGCACTGCTGGGGTCCCATGCAGCACTCACCTTGAGCTTGGCGTCGTCCTTGGTCTTGTTCCGGTAGAAGAAGCGCAGGTACTTGCGGTCGAGGCTGGTGGACGAGTGCGGAACGTTCTCGTGCGACTCGCTGCGCTGCATGCGGTGCGTCAGTTTCTTCAGCGAGCCGAACTTGGATTTGTCCTTCTCCTTGTCGCGGTCGCGGGAGCGCTCGCGCTCCTTGTGAGGACTCTCTGTGTCCGACTCTGTTTCGGAGTAGTCGGTTTCGGAGAATTGCTTCGATACGTCCGTCTAAAAATATGAGTATACGTTAGGGTGGGGTACCAAGACACAAATATGCAAAATAATATCGTACCGTCGCGACTGTTTCGATCTGTCTAGCCTTTTCCCAAATAGTTGGGGGCGGCCTCCAGTCTAAAATGATGTAGCTGAATACCAGTATTTTACATGGAGCTGTTATTAAAACGGTTAAAACCAATAATAGAAGAAAAGGACTTCATACCAAACCATCAACTTAGCTTCAAGCACAGGTGAATACAGATGGGACACTCCGCATTGTAGGTGTGACGCTACAAGTAGGGTTTGTTCAGGGGGCGTGACGTAGTCTGAAGATATAAGAGTAAGCCCACGTACGCACGGACGTCAAAAATCTCAAAATGGATTTCCAACTCTCGGTGTTGAGCCGAGCTTTGAGAATCCAACGCGTTGGTACGCACTCTCGTTCCAGCGAATTGAAAAAACACACTGTTGGATTTTCAACTCTCGGCGCTAAGCAGATTTGAAAATCCAGTAAACGAAAAAAAATCACCCCGATTTTATTACTTCCATGCGAACGTGGGTTTACGCGACAGAGGCAACTTCTAGGTGAAATAACTGTAGGTCATTAGCGCTGCGCGACCTGAATTGCACTTTTCTGTGTCGTAGCAAGAGTCGCTTTTATTTAAATGATTCCCCATCTGTACCCTGTGCCCATCTGTCATGTACTAATCTGTGCTTCCGGTACACAATACACCAGGTACACAAAATAGCAAGCATTATTGAAAAAACGCTCGAAAGCAAGCAAGTCTGCGCCACCGTATTCCTAGATGTCGTGCAAGCTTTTGACAAAGTTTGTCATAAGGGTCTGATATTCAAAATCAGACGCATACTACCTCCAGAATTTGCATATATTCAAGAGTCTTACATAAGCAACAAAGTCATGAGAATAAGGCAAGAGGATGCATATTCCGAGCTAAAAACTATAAAAGCTAGGGTACCACCAGGAAGTGTGTAGGCCCAATCCTGTACTTGCTATACATATGTGATATCCCGGAGCTGGAAACAACACCATAGGACAGATAGGGCAGATGATACTGCTGTTATGGCTACCGGATCAAGCCGGACAGACGGACATGGCAAAACTATAAGGGTTTACTAAGGAACCCAAAAAAATATATTACACAAGCATTTTCCTATGCCAATTTGCACGTACGGTATCCAACTTTAGGGCTGTACTAAACGAAGCAACGTTACAATAATACAAAAGTTCCAAATAAAAGTACTCAGGGATGCTGTAAATGCACCATGTCCATGGTACATAGGAAATGACGACCTCCACCGTAATCTTAAAATGGAACTCGTCACCACCTTCATACAATTCTTGTCAGAATTCAGACAGTCTTCACTGACATGAATGTAGAGGCAATACAGCTGCTAGACATCACGGACATAGTGCGGAGGCTAAAGAGGACTAAACCATTTGAGTTAGTGTAGCGTGTACAGTGAATTCATTATTGTAACAATGTTGTGCTATACACGTAACACATGAAGAAACTGTTTTTCAATTATCAGACCCTAAGAAAGTGCTACGAAATTGTGCAAAAGTGCAAATTGACACTATTCTTAGTTATCACAGCACAATCTATCTCGTAAAATATTAAGTTAGAACTAAATTACTTATGAGTCTACTAGGCCAGATTGAAATCAATTACTAAGAACTTTAATTCTTATTAAAAAAAATACTTGGAGCGACTGTATCTGAGCTCCACAACCCAGTTGGTAAGACTGGTTCTCAGATTTATTGGGCTTCTGACTACCCATAACCAGTAGCGGTACCTTCATAGAAGCCAAAAAGCCCGGCTTGCCCTAGTAAAATCATAATTCACAAGAACAAACCTAACCTACATACTAGGGCATCCAATCCCGGTATTCCGAGATCTCGTTATTCCGAGATCCCGCATCATTTTTCAGTCCCGCACAATGCGGGATTACATGCGCGGGATCCCGCGGGATTTGCGGGACTGAACTGATCGATGAAGACAACGAACCCCGAGCTCTCTCTCTGCAAGAGGAATTAGAACTTACCTTGGCTTCAGTTGCTTCTCCTAGGCGCACATTGTGCCAAATCAATTCTATTGACTCCATCATAAAAAAAGAGATGACTTTGTATGAATCTGGAGGTACACTAGGCAAATATTTATCTTTGTCATACAATGCACTTAAATGCATTCCGCCCACTAGTGTAGAAGCCGAGAGGGCTTTTTCAGCTGCCGGATATTTAGCTTCACATATTCGCAGCAGCCTGGCAGATGATACATTAGATACATTATGTATCTTACGAAAACATTTCCAAAAAAAATAATATGTCATTATAATCGTACTTCTTGCTTGATTTGATAATTAAAACTAATAAAGCTATGTTGATTTTTATTTCTTTTGTATCCTTCAATCCTTACACTATATTTACTAATATACAATTTAATGTACCACATACACACTTGCGGGATCCCGCCAATACCGAGATCCCGCGGGATTGAGAAATATCAATCCCGCAAATACCGAGATCACAAAAATGCTGCGGGATTGGATGCCCTACTACATACCAATAAAAAAAAATAAAAAAAAAAACAATGAACTCGAACTCAATCATGCATGTCATGGGAATACGAATAATAAAATTTCGGAAACCCCGCTTTTTCTGCCGCGTGCACTGGGTTGCCAGATCTACGCACTCATTGAACTCAATCATTCATAAAGTACCCTGCGCTTTGTTGGCAAAATTACGCGCCAATACAGTGCATTCAAATGCGCCTTCTCGCTCACACTCGTGGGCTTCTTGCCTTACCTTTCTTTGTCTCGCAGCTTTCGCCTACAATTTGCTATAGAAACGTTTACATTTGTTGATATATTGGTAAGTACATATATACGCAGATTTCTATTAAAGGAAAAGCCCGGCTTTTGAGCGCACATGCGTACAGAGTACTTTTTAGTTTGAGAGGCATTAAGTTCGTGCAAATGCACTGCGCTTTGTAGACTCGCATAAAGTGAGTTAGAGGTCCGCGCGACGCCACGACAAATTTGTTAATTTTTTTAAAATTAATATATTGAGAATGATATTTTATTTTCCAAGTGCTGAAGTAATGAATTAGTTTTATTGTTAAAATGATGTGATAGTTATTGCGGCGATATCATTTCGCGCTTTTGTAATTGATTATAGTATTATTTTTATCATCGAAATGGGAATTCGGAAACTGTGTTCGAAAATGTATGTAAATTGAAGGTTTTGACAATAAGTAACGATTTACTTCACCGTAATGAACCTCAAATTACTGTACGTATTTCACGGAAATAAAAACAAGTATTTTTGTCAGTCGAAGAATAGATTGAAATATGCATTCGATTGTTTATTAGACAATCTTAGGTAGGTAGTGTCGTTTGTATGGCATTTGTTTTGGTAAACAACTGACAAACAAACCATCTTGTTATATTAAGTATCTCATTGAGATCACAAAACCCTCAACAAAACCCAATAATGTTCGTATCGAAGAGATTATTCATAGATGTTTTGAAATGAAGATTAGAGTTGGCTATTGTCATTATGACACATTATACAATTTTATTTAGGTGCTAACTCATGTTAACATTTTCAATCGACATAAAATTATGCGTAGGGCAATATGACAACAAATCAATAATTTGGGACCCATCTAGTAGCTTTTGGTTTGTGATTACGCGCATTCATTAGTACAGATGGCGCTGACAATTACGTAGTAATGCTTGAAATAATATGTGGAACTCTTTGCATGTTGGGTCAGTTGCTATCTGGCAGAATCTTGATGCTCCGAAATTTATTTGGCATAACACAAGATTCAAGATTCAGCAACCACTGGTACCAAGTGCCCGCTTACATATAGCTATATGTAGATATATAGCTGTAGCTGGAATTTATAAATGATAAACTAGGACCATCGAGGTAAAAAACCTTGATCAGCAAGACGACCAGTCACCACAAGCAGCACCCGTTCACGAGCTTAACGCAAAGATCAGCCATTACCCCCCTCGCCATATTTGAGGGAAGGAGGCAACCCGACCCCCGACGCTACCGCAAGCGGTGACATCTAAGGGAGCATCACGATCTTGCTGCCGGTTTTTCAGGAAAAAAATTATATGATCAATTTGTCGAGGTCGCTAGCTAACCACATATTGCAATACAACTCATGAAAATCATTCTAATGAGTAGATTATGTCAACAAAATATTTATAAAATTAAAATAAATTGACTTGAAGTCAAATAAAATGAACAATTTACATAAGCTTATATAACCTGTCAGTAGGTAGGCTAATTCTGGAGAAAGAACATAAACATTGTCTTGAGCCAATCACAGCGACCAACTATTCTTATCATTTAAGTAGTTGTTGATAGAATAGTATGCCTTTGAACAAAGGTTGGATTTTACTTTAGTTTTAAACGCATTAAAAGGCAAATCTAGCAAAGAGGGTAGCTTGTTGTAAAAGGTTATACCAAGCCCAACAAATGAGATATGAACCTTATGAAGCCGGTGAAAGGGAGCTCGTAGTTTGTCCTTGTTTCTTGTGTTAACATTGTGAATATCACTGTTTTTAGTGTACAAGTATATATGTTGGCGAAAATGAATTGTGATGCAACAGTGAGGATACCAACATCTTTAAAAAAATATGTCAGAGAAATTCTGGCACCCAGCTGGTAAATTGCTCGAACAGCTCGATTTTGGAGGACAAATATACAACGTGTAACGGAAAGGGTATATAAATACCAAGGGCACGGCTTCTTTGGATGATAACAAACGATATTGGAAGGGTTTTTTAAATCTATCTCTACATGTTCGGAAGTTATGAAATGTTTAATACATTGATACCAGAAACCGAACTTATCAAATTGAAATAAACACATCACTAGCACTAAGTCAGCTGATCGGTGTCAGCGAACTATTTGTAAGTAAAAATAAACCTTTTACTCCTGGTATTTCTGAATAAACGGTTCCGCATGTTTCTTTTTTTTACAAAATATTATTAGGTTACTGACTTTTCCTAAACTGTATAAGTTTGTGATCTAGCTACAATACAATAAATTTTATTGGTCTAGGTACCAAAATTAAACGAAATAATATTTGGATACATTACACACTCGTTGTTTTTTACGTAGTTTTCCTTTTGTAGAAGATTACTTTGTAGATAATTATTATCTACATAGTAATCTTCCACCCACCACCCACCTTACCATCGTACCTACAACACAGATATCTAATTCAAAAACAATATTACTGTAAATTTCCTAACGTTATTCCTAACCTTTTATTTTGACAAAACCTCATTGCGACCAATTGGAATTTTGAGTTATTACAATTACAGTCGACTCACGCGGCTTAAATCACTAATTTTACTACTAAATAATGGCTATTTTCATCTGTGGGCTGTTTCAATCTATGCCCTTAATTTATAAAACACAGCTATGTCATTCGAAATGAGATCTTCTATCAAATCTTCATTTTTCAATCTCGCTTAGTGCTAACATAAACAATACGGACAAGTTAAAAAGTGTGTATTTGATCTTGTTTGAAGATAAACCTACCTATTCGCTGCTTACACAATACTTTGGGCAAATATGAACTTGAACTATTATGAGCCCTTATCATAATGTTTTTTACACAAACGATCCAGGAAATTCGATTCACCTTAATATTGAATCGATTTGCTTGAAGATTTAGTAACAATTTTTGTCCAACTGAACCCAAAACATCATTTCTATTCATTTTTTCGCAACTTATTCTTCTCCTAGTACAAATAAAATCACTGAGTGTTCCGTTCATAATTTTTAAAATAAGGTTATTTTTTTAAATAATTACGACGAAAACACTATTATCAACAAGTTAAGTTTTTTTTTATTACAAAATAATGCAACGCACGCACGCATAATTTTTGTCTATAGGACTAACCGAAAGGATTATCGGAAGTTTCACGGTCGGTGCTGTTTGAGTGTTACCTACATTGGTTTTATTGGTTTAAGCCAGTGAACGAAAATAAACTTCGTTCACTGGTTTGAGCACGTGTAGTTTAAATGAAGTCAATAAAAAATGTCACAAAACTGCATCTAACTGTAGAAAGACAGTAATAAAAGTACTAGGACCGCAAGAGTAACAGGAATTGTTATTGCCGAATTGAAAATCGTTTGCTTACAGAACCCTGATTATGTCGTTATGCACGCAATAAGCATCATAATGTGTGTAAACCTAATGGGTTAGGGTCTTAGGGTACGTGAACCAATGTAGTCCGTGTCCGTGTAGTTTAAATTACTCCTGGTAAATACAACTTTTAATTCAGACTTCTAACGAGATATCGCGGCCCCATAATATTATGATCTTTAATGGATTGAAATGAATATTTTTCCTGAGTTGCGGGAATTTCCGGGGTTGCGGGAATGTTCTAACGAGATAACACGGCCCCAGAATGCAAGGGCAACTGAAGGAACAGGGTGGTTTTTAGTCAGTAAGAGTCTAACACTTCCTTCCGCCCCACCCAGGGAGGGAGCCGAGTCAAAAAAAAAAAAAAAACAATACGTAATTAGTCTGCTCTGGTGTGTTAGATTTACTTAAAAGTTTGACGGAGTTTAGTTAAAATTATTATTAGGATGTAAAATAATCTTGATTTCTTGAATAGTACAATATTTTTGAATAGTAGTGGACACTAATAGGACAGCTACCCCATAGGTATCTAAATTTAACGAAATAATATTTAGGTACTAGAATAGCAGGGAATAGCTTTATTTAGCAAATTTTGGTAATGCTTTGCTCGTCAGTCGACGTCTGTTCCGCCGCGTCTCCGTCTGGTGCACTCGTTTCTATCCCTGTGACCGGTCGTAAATTATATAAGCTTCCTGAGGCATTAATTAGACGATGTCCTCACAGTGCTACCAGTGTTGAGTTATGTTAATCTTGTGATGGATAATAATTTAATTTTTCAAATCGACGCGACGGTGCACCGGTACACTGCTCGAGATGTGATGTGCGCCATTATTTAGATGCGCGCTTTTCCCAGTGGGTTGGGCGTGGTAGTAGAAGCGTGGCTTGGCCTCCGCGATCCCCAGACCTAACCCCGTTAGACTATTTTTGTGGGGGTACAAGTGTACGCAGTGCAGTGTGATACAATGGACCTAATGAAAGTGCGGATTGAGGCCGCTTTCAGGACCATAACACCAGACATGCTACGCAATGTTCAGGTGTCCATGAACAAGCGAGCGGCCTTGTGCATACAATACCAAGGTCACGATATCTTTAAAAATGTAAGTCAATTTACTAAACTAAGCAAAGCTTTAAGATTTAGAGAGTCTGTGTTGTCTAGTTATACTAACAACATAGTGATTAATAATTATGAGTCATCATGTTGTACGAAGGAGAATCCACCTATAATACCAACATCTTTGGAGGCCACTAGCAGTCAGATAGGGTATTCTCTTCCTGCTGGAATTCATACAGACTTTCTAGACTCTTCTGTTGTAGTTGTGGAGGTCACTCCGGATAACTTTTTAAACTAGTTAGTAAGACAACAGAAGTTACCCCTTCAAATAACCAATTATTATTAGAGAATAATAAAAAGGTATCTTCTGGCAATATAACACATAATAATAATAAAAAACCAAAGGGGGGGCAACATACTCTAAAATTATTCAATCAAAATATCCAAGGTTGCTCTTCCAAATTACTGGAAATAGAATTATTTTTAGACAATACTAAGTTTGATGTTGTTTGTATAACAGAACATTGGTTAAAAGATCATCAAGTAATGTCAATTAACTATGAAAATTATTGCGTAGTTAGCCATTTCAGCCGAAAACGTTTGATACATGGAGGATCATTAATATTAGTAAATAATTCTATTAAATCGAAAGAACGAAAAGACATAATCGGACTGTCTGTTGAACACACCATTGAATTGTCCTGTGTTGAGCTTGATAAGCATGTTATAGTATGTGTATACAGACCTCCAAGTTACCAGAATCTTTCAATGTTTGATTCTGTAATGGAAGATGTGCTAAAGAAACTAAATGCTAGTAGTAAGTCAATAATCATATGTGGTGATTTTAATATTAATCTATTAGAAAATAACTCTAATACTATCAGACTATTAAGTCTTTTCAGGTCATTTGACTTGTCAAATGTTTTTATTGAACCAACCCGAGTGACAGCTTCTTCTGCCACTTGTATAGATAATATTTTCTGTAACTGTGATTACTTACATAAACAAATTATAAATAAGTTGCCATCTGATCACAGTGGACAAACAGTTACATTTTGCTCCTACCTACCTTTACAAAAAATTCAAATAAGGTTTAGGCCAATTACATGTAAAATCTAGATAAATTAAATAATGCTTTGGCAAGTAAATTATGTATTCAGAGTTTTAATAATATATGTGACCCAAATGAGTTCTACGCCGAGTTCTTTTCACTATTAAACAAACAATTTACTGACACTTTTCCACTAAAGACCAAAACAATTTACACAAAGTTCTTATTTAGTGATTGGGCGACTCCAGGTATTCGCAAAAGTAGGGAAAAACTTTTTGAACTTTATGGCCTAAAGCAACACATGAATAATACAAGCTTTCATCAGTATGTTGCAAAATATTCTAAAACTTTTAAAAGTGTGTGCAAAATAGCTAAAGCTCTTCACATTAGCAATAAAATAAAATCAGCTGATGATAAAATAAAAACTACCTGGCAAATAATAAATAATGAAACCGGTAGGAAAAAACAACGTAATACTGAATTTAATTTAGAGACTGCTCATGGTCCCATCAACTCAGATGTAGAAATAGCTCAGGAATTTGAAAACTTTTTTGTTAATATTCCCCACAAAACCACTGAAGCTTTAAATTCCTCACCCGCGCTTTCTGCTGCCTTACTTAGAAATAATGTAAAGGCATGCCCTTTGGAGTTTAGGTTTCAGCATACAAACCCCCAGGCTGTTATAAAAGCTTTTAAAGATCTTAAAATTAAATCAACAGAGGATCTGTGGGGAATGTCTGTAAATGTCTGTAGATCTGTCATCGAAACCATTGCGCCTTATTTAGCTTTCATATTTAACACTAGTGTAGACCAAGGCGTCTTTCCGGATCTCATGAAACATAGTAAAGAATTTCCTTTGTTCAAATCCGGTGATAGTAAGGAACCCAACAATTATAGGCCTGTGTCAATTCTGCCAGTTCTCAGTAAGGTGTTTGAAAAGTTGATTCTCAACCAAATGTTACGGCACTTTAATAAAAATTCCATCTTTCATGATCAACAGTACGGTTTCACCAAAGGGCGTTGTACCACTGACGCCGGTGTCGCCCTAATAAAGAACATTTTTAACGCCTGGGAAGAAGCACAAGATGCCATTGGAATTTTTTGCGACCTCTCGAAGGCTTTCGATTGCGTAGACCATGAGACACTTGAACACACACTTGACACTGAAACTGGAGCACTATGGGATTAGGAATACAGCTCTTGATTTACTAAGATCATACCTGAAAGATAGAAAGGCTAAAGTTCCAAGTCAACGGCACAAACTCATTAGGGTCTGAAATGGTAATGGGCGTTCCTCAAGGTTCGATATTGGGTCCATTCCTCTTTTTAGCTTATATAAATGATTTACCCCAATTATTTCAAAATCAACCAAAGATGGTGTTATTTGCAGATGACACATCATTGATATTTAAAATAAACCGACGGTCACAAAATCTCGACGACGTGAATAGCTGTATTGTTCAGGTCCAAGATTGGTTTACGGTAAATAATTTGGTACTAAATAATAAAAAAACAAAATGCATTAGATTTAAATTACCAAATGTTAGAAGCAGCGAATGTGACATCATATTGAATGGAGAAAAACTGGAATTTATTAATCAAACAGTTTTCCTAGGAATCACGCTAGACGAGAAATTACAATGGGGACCCCATATAACATCTCTCGCGGGGCGGCTAAGCTCGGCCGCTTATGCTGTTAGAAAGATAAGACAGTTAACAGATGTAGAAACCGCGCGTTTGGTCTATTTTAGTTACTTCCACAGTATTATGTCGTATGGCATTTTACTATGGGGTCGGGCTGCTGACATTGAATCCATTTTTATTTTACAAAAGAGAGCTGTCAGAGCCATTTATAATCTAAGTCGTCGCGAATCTCTCAGGGAACTATTTAAAAAGATTAATATTATGACGGTACCTTGCCAATTCATTTATGAAAATATTATGTATGTGAGAAAAAATCTACATCTTTTTAATAAAATAAGTGATAGACATAATTTTAATACTAGAAATAAAGATAAAATAGATCAACCATTTTTCAGACTATCTAAAGTAAATACATCTTTTATGGGGTACAACAGAATACCTTGTGATATATTAGAATTAAATGAAAGAAAATTTAAAACTCATATAAAAAGTACACTTTGTAAACAAGCATATTACAAATTAGAGGATTATATCCAAGATAAAAATGCTTGGAAACATGCTGGTCCAGCTCCATAGGACAATTTAGAATCTAGACAAAATCAAACTGGTTGCCAATTTAATTGTATAATATTATTTTTTTAAACATAAATTTTATATTCTGTGATTACTTGAACTCACACACTGACTTATTATTAGTAGTACGTGTTAAAATGTTAAGAATATCGTATAATTTTACAATGTTTGTAAATATGTGAGCACCATGCATCTATCACATAATTAATTTATGTCATTCTTTCATTTTTCATTCTTTTTACCTATCGTGGTATAGTAATCTTATTCTAGGTGCATCGTCTTCACATATAATTATATAATTAATGTATACAGAATATTGTGAAAATATTTTAAAAGAGTAACGGTGGAGTTTCTTGCCCATTCTTCTCCATACGAAAACGACCTTTTGGAATGGGCGACTAGAATCAATTATTATATATTTTTTTTCTGTAAATGTTGACGTTCATAAGTGCCTTTTTTGTGCCTAAATGAAATAAATTATTTGACTTTGACTTTGACTTTGCCCCACAGCAGAATACCGTAGGACATAACGCTATGGAAATAACTAAAGTAGACTAACCGAGCTGTATCAACGTCAGTGTATTGTCTTACTTTCCTGACGGCGTAGGCGGCCGAACTGAGCCTTCCCGCTAGGCTAGATATATGATGCCCCCACTGAAGTTTGGCATCTACTATTATGCCCAGAAACACTGCCGAGTTTACGGTTTCAAGCACATCTTTATCTAAGACGATGTTGGGTCCTAGATTTCTAACATTTGGAAGGGCAAACTTTACACATTTCGTTTTCTTGGCATTGAGAACTAGGTTATTTGTCGTAAACCAACCCGTAACCATTGAGAGTGCACTGTTTACATCGTCAAAATCTTGTCTGTTCCTGTCTACTTTAAAAATAAGAGAAGTATCATCTGCAAACAGTACAACTTCACAGATACCCTTTAAATAGAATGGTAAGTCATTGATATACACTAAGAACAAGAATGGACCCAGTATTGAGCCTTGAGGTACACCTAACTGAACTAGGCTGGTAGCCCGGACGATTTCACACCATCAACATCTACACATTGGGACCTATTACGTAAATAATAATTTATAACGTTGAGAGCTTCGTTTTGCACACCGTAATGTCGCAGTTTACGCAAAAGCGTATCATGATGCACGCAGTCAAAGGCTTTGGAGAGATCACAAAAAACCCCAATCGCATTTTGCGAGTTCTCCCATGCGTTAAATATGTGTTTCAGCAGAGCAACACCCGCATCTGTAGTGGAGCGACCCTTTGTAAAGGCAATCCCTCACTTACCTGTTTTTTTTACTATCGAAAAAAATCTTTCTGCTTGCCCTATTTTCGACCCCTAGGCACGCCTCTGCCCATAACGACTGTCAAAGATCTACGAATGACAGCCGCGACCAACGGATTAACGTGCCTTCTGTGCGGAAAGCATGTAGCGATATGTAATGGAGGGAATGCTTCCGTTCCGTGACCGTAGCGGGACTCACGTGCGTGGCGAGCGAGGGCAGCAGCGTGGCGCGGTGTATGAGCTGTATCCAGGCCAGCTGCGCGTCGCGCGAGTCGGCCGCGAAGTAGAAGGCGCTGCCGGTGTGGTACACCTTGAAGGCGTGCGCGCGGGACTTCACCTCGCCCGCCGCCGCCACCGTGAAGCCCTCCAGGTAGATCATGCAGTCCGCCTTCGAGCACTGGGGACAGGATGAACATGTTGACAACTTCATGAAAAAACACGTGTAGCCCGTTCCGACGATACCAACGTGATCAGCATGACCGTGTATGGGCACAGATTCTTCTCGCCTTGCATTTGTTTTTTACTATTAAATACCTAATTTATTTATTGGGTCTCCAAGAGATGTTACGTAATTACATTTTATATATTATATACGTTTACAAGAACAGGGACAAATACTAGTGTGCTTCCAATTACAGGAAATTCCATCAATTACTTAAAGTCTAGGTAAAATAAGTTTGTTAAGTAATATAATACGAAAATCATACAAAGAAAACCAATATTAAAGCAAAACTGTAAGAGTACAAAATTATACAAATAATAACCAAACAAGTGCGTGTCGGACCACGCCATTGAAGAGTTCTGTAGTAGGGATGAATTTATTCCAAGAACAAAATTAACATTGCTGTTGAAAAACATGGTCTCCTATACATCCCAACTGCAAATGTAAATTTGCACGCACAATATTAAGAGATTTACCATGTTATTTTAAGACCATAGACTTCTTATAGATTTTCCTGTAATCTATGAGTAAAGAACCATTCTCGGTATTTTTTTTTAAATGTAGCCTCAGTAGTTTCGGAGATATTTTCTTAAATATCTTTAAAGCATTTATTTTAATTTATAAAAAAAGAGAATAATTAAGATAAAAAGAAGAAATATTTGAGATCCTCACAACAAGCCCTTTCATTTAATATGTCACACGGAACAAATTGCAAAACTTTTATTTATTATTTTCCTGTTTGCCCACAAAAAGTGACCCCTATATTAATAGTTATTTGTGCAACAAGAGAGCAAAGTCGTTTTTTGCTGCGAGTGTTGATTTTGAATCCCGAGTAAGCGAAGGATTCTATAATTGAATCACGAGCGTAGCGAGTGATTCTAGGTTAGAATCCTGAGCGCTGCGAGGGATTCAAAGACACGAGATGCAAATAACTTTGCTCTCGTGTAACACATACAACTTTTCACCTCAGCAGCGAGAACATACAACATGTAAAAAAAAAACCCTGTCCGATCCGTGAGGGTGCTGTTAGGTATCGTACTGTTAGCATATTTATGTGGAAATTTTCAGGAAAAAAGAAAAAAGAATCCCTACATATTTTTTCAATGGTGAATTTGACCGAATTTTACATTTGGTGTGGGCGGCGGCCGTCGTTTAGCGGGTGTCTAAAAGTTTTTTTTTTTTTTTATGGATTTGGGGTAATTTTGGAACTAAAAATGTGAATTTTAAATACCAATAACTTTTTTGCTATCAATAATAATCAAAAAAATACTGTTTTGTAATGTTATTCCAGTACCATATGCCCATTTTCCCCAGATTTTCGGATCGGACAAGGTTTTTTTTACATAAGCTTCATCACCTCGTATTTTTTTAGCCAACTTCTTGGATTTATATTTTGACCTCACTATCGACTTTAGCACCCTCGAAAACTATGAAAACGACACCCATGACGAAAAATGTGAAAATTTTCGCAGCCGCCATCTTGGATTTTTATTTTGACTTCACTATCGGCTTAAGCAACCTTGAAAACCATAGAAACGATACCCATGAAGAAAAATTTGAAAATTTTCGCAGCGGCCATCTTGGATTTACATTTTGACTTCACTATCGGCTTTAGCAACCTTGAAAACCTTAGAAACGATACCCATGAAGATGAATTTGAAAATTTTCGCAGCCGCCATCTTGGATTTACATTTTGACCTCAGGGTCGGCTTTGGCACCCTTGAAAACTATGAAAACGACATCCATTATGAAAAATGTGAATTTTTTTACAACCGCCATCTTGGATTTTCATTTCGACCAAATTCACACTTACTATCTCTCTCTTTCTCTTTGAATTAGAAGAAGACAGTCGCAAGCGCCTTTTCACGTGACGATATCTGCCACTGCACTCTTATCGCAAGCCGCTTAAGAACTTCGTTCCAAAAATTTAATAAAACAGAATTTAAATAAAACCTTATCAGATGATTTGCAATTTTAATCTTCTACGTATATCCGAACGTTTTATTGTTTGTTTCTTTTTTGGGCCTATCTACCTAATATGGAATTTTGAAATCGAACTTCGAATCGATTTGTTTCTATCTCTCGCTTTTTTCGTATCGAAGTGAAAGTGACAAAACTAATTGAAGTTCAAATCTTTAGAATTTTGTGAGTAGACCCAACACTGCTTTCGGCATTTAAAAAAAATAATTAAAAAGTTACTTTGTCTCACGCTCGCAGCAAAATCGAATTTTGCTCACTGTTTTTTGACAGCAAAACCTGTTTGGTTGTACCAAATTTAAACTAAATTGGCCCAGTAGATTCAGAGCAAAATGGCTGTGACAGACGGACAGACATACAGTCACCCAGCCAGCCAGCCAGACAGACACACTAGTGATCCTATAAGGGTTCAGTTTTTTCCAAAAATAATAATAATATAAAAGACAACAGACAAAAATGAAAAAGCACTCATTTGGATACAATAACTTTTATATCTTTTTTTTAAATCTGATGTTTTGCATTTAATTATCCAATTCATTACTTCGCTTCGATACTGTTATACTGCCTACCTCTTGCCAAAACGGCGAAGTGTCCCTCTTTGAACCCGGCACTTAGAAAAGGCTTAGAATTAGCTGTATACAACAATAATTTGCATACAGCTAATCGATTGGTCTGCTGGTTGCTGGTACAGCAGCTGGTCGGGGCCTCACCTCGGGCGTGCGGTACGCGTACAGCAGGTTGTGCGTGAGCAGCAGGTGTCTCCTGGCCCAGCGCGGCTGGGAGGCTCCCCGCGCTCGCACGCGCTGTGCCAGGAGACACAGCATCGTCGGGGCCTCACCTCGGGCGTGCGGTACGCGTACAGCAGGTTGTGCGTGAGCAGCAGGTGTCTCCTGGCCCAGCGCGGCTGGGAGGCTCCCCGCACTCGCACGCGCTGTGCCAGGAGACACAGCATCGTCGGGGCCTCACCTCGGGCGTGCGGTACGCGTACAGCAGGTTGTGCGTGAGCAGCAGGTGTCTCCTGGCCCAGCGCGGCTGGGAGGCTCCCCGCGCTCGCACGCGCTGTGCCAGGAGACACAGCATCGTCGGGGCCTCACCTCGGGCGTGCGGTACGCGTACAGCAGGTTGTGCGTGAGCAGCAGGTGTCTCCTGGCCCAGCGCGGCTGGGAGGCTCCCCGCGCTCGCACGCGCTGTGCCAGGAGACACAGCATCGTCGGGGCCTCACCTCGGGCGTGCGGTACGCGTACAGCAGGTTGTGCGTGAGCAGCAGGTGTCTCCTGGCCCAGCGCGGCTGGGAGGCTCCCCGCACTCGCACGCGCTGTGCCAGGAGACACAGCATCGTCGGGGCCTCACCTCGGGCGTGCGGTACGCGTACAGCAGGTTGTGCGTGAGCAGCAGGTGTCTCCTGGCCCAGCGCGGCTGGGAGGCTCCCCGCGCTCGCACGCGCTGTGCCAGGAGACACAGCATCGTCGGGGCCTCACCTCGGGCGTGCGGTACGCGTACAGCAGGTTGTGCGTGAGCAGCAGGTGTCTCCTGGCCCAGCGCGGCTGGGAGGCTCCCCGCGCTCGCACGCGCTGTGCCAGGAGACACAGCATCGTCGGGGCCTCACCTCGGGCGTGCGGTACGCGTACAGCAGGTTGTGCGTGAGCAGCAGGTGTCTCCTGGCCCAGCGCGGCTGGGAGGCTCCCCGCGCTCGCACGCGCTGTGCCAGGAGACACAGCATCGTCGGGGCCTCACCTCGGGCGTGCGGTACGCGTACAGCAGGTTGTGCGTGAGCAGCAGGTGTCTCCTGGCCCAGCGCGGCTGGGAGGCTCCCCGCACTCGCACGCGCTGTGCCAGGAGACACAGCATCGTCGGGGCCTCACCTCGGGCGTGCGGTACGCGTACAGCAGGTTGTGCGTGAGCAGCAGGTGTCTCCTGGCCCAGCGCGGCTGGGAGGCTCCCCGCGCTCGCACGCGCTGTGCCAGGAGACACAGCATCGTCGGGGCCTCACCTCGGGCGTGCGGTACGCGTACAGCAGGTTGTGCGTGAGCAGCAGGTGTCTCCTGGCCCAGCGCGGCTGGGAGGCTCCCCGCGCTCGCACGCGCTGTGCCAGGAGACACAGCATCGTCGGGGCCTCACCTCGGGCGTGCGGTACGCGTACAGCAGGTTGTGCGTGAGCAGCAGGTGTCTCCTGGCCCAGCGCGGCTGGGAGGCTCCCCGCGCTCGCACGCGCTGTGCCAGGAGACACAGCATCGTCGGGGCCTCACCTCGGGCGTGCGGTACGCGTACAGCAGGTTGTGCGTGAGCAGCAGGTGTCTCCTGGCCCAGCGCGGCTGGGAGGCTCCCCGCACTCGCACGCGCTGTGCCAGGAGACACAGCATCGTCGGGGCCTCACCTCGGGCGTGCGGTACGCGTACAGCAGGTTGTGCGTGAGCAGCAGGTGTCTCCTGGCCCAGCGCGGCTGGGAGGCTCCCCGCGCTCGCACGCGCTGTGCCAGGAGACACAGCATCGTCGGGGCCTCACCTCGGGCGTGCGGTACGCGTACAGCAGGTTGTGCGTGAGCAGCAGGTGTCTCCTGGCCCAGCGCGGCTGGGAGGCTCCCCGCGCTCGCACGCGCTGTGCCAGGAGACACAGCATCGTCGGGGCCTCACCTCGGGCGTGCGGTACGCGTACAGCAGGTTGTGCGTGAGCAGCAGGTGTCTCCTGGCCCAGCGCGGCTGGGAGGCTCCCCGCACTCGCACGCGCTGTGCCAGGAGACACAGCATCGTCGGGGCCTCACCTCGGGCGTGCGGTACGCGTACAGCAGGTTGTGCGTGAGCAGCAGGTGTCTCCTGGCCCAGCGCGGCTGGGAGGCTCCCCGCGCTCGCACGCGCTGTGCCAGGAGACACAGCATCGTCGGGGCCTCACCTCGGGCGTGCGGTACGCGTACAGCAGGTTGTGCGTGAGCAGCAGGTGTCTCCTGGCCCAGCGCGGCTGGGAGGCTCCCCGCGCTCGCACGCGCTGTGCCAGGAGACACAGCATCGTCGGGGCCTCACCTCGGGCGTGCGGTACGCGTACAGCAGGTTGTGCGTGAGCAGCAGGTGTCTCCTGGCCCAGCGCGGCTGGGAGGCTCCCCGCACTCGCACGCGCTGTGCCAGGAGACACAGCATCGTCGGGGCCTCACCTCGGGCGTGCGGTACGCGTACAGCAGGTTGTGCGTGAGCAGCAGGTGTCTCCTGGCCCAGCGCGGCTGGGAGGCTCCCCGCGCTCGCACGCGCTGTGCCAGGAGACACAGCATCGTCGGGGCCTCACCTCGGGCGTGCGGTACGCGTACAGCAGGTTGTGCGTGAGCAGCAGGTGTCTCCTGGCCCAGCGCGGCTGGGAGGCTCCCCGCGCTCGCACGCGCTGTGCCAGGAGACACAGCATCGTCGGGGCCTCACCTCGGGC
Source organism: Xanthia togata (assembly GCA_963853775.1). Lineage (NCBI taxonomy): Eukaryota > Metazoa > Arthropoda > Insecta > Lepidoptera > Noctuidae > Xanthia > Xanthia togata. Next base: position 817,433 of record OY970797.1, on the reverse strand, counting down.
GTGCGGTACGCGTACAGCAGGTTGTGCGTGAGCAGCAGGTGTCTCCTGGCCCAGCGCGGCTGGGAGGCTCCCCGCGCTCGCACGCGCTGTGCCAGGAGACACAGCATCGTCGGGGCCTCACCTCGGGCGTGCGGTACGCGTACAGCAGGTTGTGCGTGAGCAGCAGGTGTCTCCTGGCCCAGCGCGGCTGGGAGGCTCCCCGCACTCGCACGCGCTGTGCCAGGAGACACAGCATCGTCGGGGCCTCACCTCGGGCGTGCGGTACGCGTACAGCAGGTTGTGCGTGAGCAGCAGGTGTCTCCTGGCCCAGCGCGGCTGGGAGGCTCCCCGCGCTCGCACGCGCTGTGCCAGGAGACACAGCATCGTCGGGGCCTCACCTCGGGCGTGCGGTACGCGTACAGCAGGTTGTGCGTGAGCAGCAGGTGTCTCCTGGCCCAGCGCGGCTGGGAGGCTCCCCGCGCTCGCACGCGCTGTGCCAGGAGACACAGCATCGTCGGGGCCTCACCTCGGGCGTGCGGTACGCGTACAGCAGGTTGTGCGTGAGCAGCAGGTGTCTCCTGGCCCAGCGCGGCTGGGAGGCTCCCCGCGCTCGCACGCGCTGTGCCAGGAGACACAGCATCGTCGGGGCCTCACCTCGGGCGTGCGGTACGCGTACAGCAGGTTGTGCGTGAGCAGCAGGTGTCTCCTGGCCCAGCGCGGCTGGGAGGCTCCCCGCACTCGCACGCGCTGTGCCAGGAGACACAGCATCGTCGGGGCCTCACCTCGGGCGTGCGGTACGCGTACAGCAGGTTGTGCGTGAGCAGCAGGTGTCTCCTGGCCCAGCGCGGCTGGGAGGCTCCCCGCGCTCGCACGCGCTGTGCCAGGAGACACAGCATCGTCGGGGCCTCACCTCGGGCGTGCGGTACGCGTACAGCAGGTTGTGCGTGAGCAGCAGGTGTCTCCTGGCCCAGCGCGGCTGGGAGGCTCCCCGCGCTCGCACGCGCTGTGCCAGGAGACACAGCATCGTCGGGGCCTCACCTCGGGCGTGCGGTACGCGTACAGCAGGTTGTGCGTGAGCAGCAGGTGTCTCCTGGCCCAGCGCGGCTGGGAGGCTCCCCGCGCTCGCACGCGCTGTGCCAGGAGACACAGCATCGTCGGGGCCTCACCTCGGGCGTGCGGTACGCGTACAGCAGGTTGTGCGTGAGCAGCAGGTGTCTCCTGGCCCAGCGCGGCTGGGAGGCTCCCCGCGCTCGCACGCGCTGTGCCAGGAGACACAGCATCGTCGGGGCCTCACCTCGGGCGTGCGGTACGCGTACAGCAGGTTGTGCGTGAGCAGCAGGTGTCTCCTGGCCCAGCGCGGCTGGGAGGCTCCCCGCGCTCGCACGCGCTGTGCCAGGAGACACAGCATCGTCGGGGCCTCACCTCGGGCGTGCGGTACGCGTACAGCAGGTTGTGCGTGAGCAGCAGGTGTCTCCTGGCCCAGCGCGGCTGGGAGGCTCCCCGCGCTCGCACGCGCTGTGCCAGGAGACACAGCATCGTCGGGGCCTCACCTCGGGCGTGCGGTACGCGTACAGCAGGTTGTGCGTGAGCAGCAGGTGTCTCCTGGCCCAGCGCGGCTGGGAGGCTCCCCGCGCTCGCACGCGCTGTGCCAGGAGACACAGCATCGTCGGGGCCTCACCTCGGGCGTGCGGTACGCGTACAGCAGGTTGTGCGTGAGCAGCAGGTGTCTCCTGGCCCAGCGCGGCTGGGAGGCTCCCCGCGCCCGCACGCGCTGCCACACGCCGCCCGCCGCGCCGCGCGCCGCCAGCGCTCGCGCCGGCACCGAGCGACGCTCTGACGACATACAATATTCTAATTAGACGCAGTCTAGTGGTTAAAAAATCTTTAATACTTAAAACATATTTACAAAAAAAACAATTAATGAGAAACATAATACCTACTAACAGTAAAATAATGATATTTAATGGCAGAGGTTTACAGTATTCGGTAACAGGTAACATACAAACTCAGTAAAAAAACGTGTGCGGAAGTCCTGTCCCCCCTCATGGCAGGAGCGAAGTTAATACTCACGTATGATTTAAGGCTCCATGCACGAAAAGTACCCTCTATGTTATAGGAAAGGCGGAGACCAAACTGCTCTCAGTCCGTCGGTGGACCATTGTGCGTGGGCCATAACGGCCGTTTGGTGGTTATTCAACCAGCCCACCTCCCTCGAGAAGTTAATTAAATTTCGGCTGTTGAGAACATCTGTGAAAGATCTGGATGATTTCTGTTCTAACCTAGGTGACGCCTGTGCATTCAAAGAGCACGTACGCGACGGTTTCCTCAGCCTCCATCCACGCCCTGCACAGTGGACTGTCTGTTATACCTATTGTATGGAAGTGTTTGTTTAGCGAGCAGTGACCCGTGATGGTCCCCGTCCCCAGGCGCAGGCCGTTCCTATCCAGGCGTAATAAACGACTGGTTAGCTTGCTGTCCAAGGACAGCTTCCTTGGACTGCCTGCAACCCGGTGTTGAGGTCCACCAGTTCCTCGCTTGTGTGTGGGTGAACTCCCGTAGCCACCTGCGTATTTGGTTGATGGGGATGGGTAATTGGGTACGATAGGCTCGGGTCCACAGAATGCCGTGCTGGATCCTCGTCTAACAAGCTCGTCAGCTGCGTCGTTACCTAGTGATCCGCTATGTCCTTTTATCCATTGCAGTGTTACCGTGTTGCGGCTAGATACCTTTATTTGTTCTAGTGCATTGTGACATTCTAGAGTTAGCTTCGAGGTAATATATTTTTTCCGTAAGGATTGGAGAACTGAGGTGCTGTTGGAACGTATACGTATGTGGGTGTACGTAACCCTCGTGGCTTCTAGGGCGTGGACTGCTTGTATGATGCCCACACACTCCGCCTGATTTACGGTGTTGAACATTCCCATGGTCTGGATTTATTTATGTTGAGGTCGTATGAGAAGACTCCGACTCTGGTACCAGAGTCGGTCTTCGATACGTCGGTGTATACGAGTTCTCTTATCTCTTTCGGGCCTGAGTAGTCACACTGTTCTTCTGTAAGTATTATGTTGTAGTGGTGCGTTTTCGGGGCTTTGTCGCAGGGTGATGCCATCATTGGCCTTCGTTTGATCGCATCTTACTTTATACGTGTGCTTAACTCTGGAGTCTTTGCTTAGGGTTCCTGATAAATGGAGCCCAAAAGCGGCCAGCAGGCCGCCTGCTCCCGCACGATGAGGTGCAGAGGCAGCAGTCCGAGCAGTGCCTGTAGGAAGGCAGTGGATGCGGTTCTCATACTGCTAGTGATCGCAACACAAGCAAACCAATGGTTTATTTCGCCTTAGATTTACTTATTGAAGATATTATATAATCATAAAATATGTAAAATTATGGTTTTATCTCAAGAATAGCTGAAGACTAATATGTGATTTTTACATTTCTGGATATGGTTTGCTAAATGAATCAAAACCGAAATTATTGACCAACTTATTATTTATTCCTAAAAAAACCGTCCAAGTGCATGTCGGACTACACACAATGAAGGGTTCCGTAGTTGGGTTGAATTTATCTCAAGAACAAACTTAACATTGTATTCGAAAAACATGTTCATACATTCCAACTGCATGTAAGTTTGTGCACAAAATATTTAGAGATTTACCATGTTATTTTAAGACCATAGACTTCATATAGGTTTTCTTTAAAAAAATTGACACTACAAAATCAAAATCAAACTGTTTTGGTTCCATAGCAGTTGTGATCGTAGCATGGTAAAAAGACTAATGTAGCTTTGTTCCGATTTATGGGACATTAATACATAAATTAATGGTATAATATTAGTGGTGCCAATGCTGCTTCCGATATCACCATGGATGCTGTGCATGATAAATGTAAAGGCCATGCTCTTAAATATTCCGTCACAAAATAAATGTTTTACTCGTTTTAAATATTATTTCGCTTGCGGCGTACAAAAAACAAACGTGTTCCTTGGTCAATAAAATCCTAGTACTTTTAATAGATTGAAAATACTGTATATTCGTTAAGTTTGAGCCGGAATCTTTTAATTTTGTGACACACTTTATAAATTTTTAACTCCTTGCAAGCAAGGAAAATGATGCTAATTAGAGACGAATTCATAATGTATTCACAAATGATGTTTGCTAATGGAGAATTAAATGTTGGTAATTTTTTAGAACGCCTGAGATAAATTGTAAGATCTATTAAAATGCAAAATAGTTTTTACTTTCACTGTTCTTTTTTGCTGTTGTTTGCCCAGCTGTCAAATAAATCTGACCAACGGGAAAAAATAACCCGTTGGAAAGACCAAATTAAGGCCATTTTAACAGGTAACATTTAATAATTCATCAAAATTCAATAACGTTACCTTGTAACGCCGGGCATAAAATAATAAGTTTTTTCGTTTTGCACAATTGCTTAACTTTTTTCAATTACGATTACATATTTATTGTAATAATGACCGAGACGAGTAATTTTACGATTTGCTTTCACTAAACTGACAGACGTCAAATGTAGTAATCGATATTCTGTTACATTATGTGTCGACAAAATTATATGTCTGATGCTGTAGGTATTTTATTTTGTCAAAAGAGATGTTTCAAAATGTATGGAGCCCCGGCCACGTCTATGTACACCATAAAAAAAAATGGGGAAACACAATTAAAACAGTTTTCAATCATCCAATTACTTTCAAGTTGGCTTTGTTTGGTAGTAAAACACAAGAATGTACACTTGAAATTGCAACACACAACAAAAACCCGTCATGGCGGTAAGCTGTCACGTTGTTTGATTATTGACGTTTGACATGTTTATTTGTCTTAATTGTCAAACCACTGCGTTTCGTTCAGTCTTTTGTAGACTCGAGAAATTAAAACAAAACGAACATCAAACCGCGAACGACAACTAAAGCGACTGAAGTATCTACCTGAAATATCTATATCTATCTGACTGAAATATCTATGATCAATGGCCGATCTATGGTTTACTGTCATTGTTTTTAACCACAGAGTACCTAAATTGGCGAGACGCCATGTTGAAACTCGATAAAAATAATTGATAAATATCAAATTATTACAAGAAAAGTATGCATTTAAGCAATTTATCTGTATTTTCCCGAATTCCATAGATTTTTCTCGATTTTTCGAGGTACTGTACACATTCTGGGCCGGATTTGGAACATCTCCTTTATTTATAAAATATATTAATCGTAGATAAAGTACTCTGAAAGTGACTCTGCGATGATTTTTCAGTAAACTAGTTGTGAGAGATTAATCACGACAATGTAAACAAATTACTTTTTATAAATGTGTTACATTCAGTATCAATAAGAAAGATAGGCTTTTTTTTACATGTATTCAACAATGTCAGAGTACCTAAGACGGTAAATTAGGCGACTAAAATCTTAGAAATTCACGCGAAAACGTGAAATGGCTCTTAAGGAAACTAACAACTTACATGATGAATTATTTAATACTAATTGCAACCATCATTCCTCAATAACAATAGACCTTACTGATGATTCTACATATACTGAAACATAATAATAGTTGTTATAAAGTTTAAAAAAAATGCAAAACTTAATAAAATCATAAATAAATGCAATAAATTCAGAAAACAACAAAAACACAGTTCCAAACATTCCAAACGTTCCAACTAAGAAAAGAACGTGTTTTTGGACAATTATTTTCATTAGTGCAAACAGTTCAATTAATCTTTAAAGAAAATAAACTAAATCTACATATTTGCCCTCAGTTTTTATTCAGTGACTGGGCAACTAAAGGCATCAGGAAAAGTAGGGAAATATTATTTGAACTGTATGGCCTTAAGCCGTATATTAACACGGAAACTTTTAATAAGTATGTTGCTACTTACTCTAAAACTTTAAAAATATCTGCAAAGCAGCTAATGCTTCTATCATTAGTAACAAGCTTAAATCAGCAGACAATAAAATAAATACAGTTTGGAAAATTACTAACAATGAAACGCACAAGAAGAAAAGGCAATACTGATTACACAATGGACATTTCCCTCGGTCTCATTAGCGATAACATCGATGATGCTCTGGAATTTGCAACTTTCATTACCATTATTCCAACTAAAACTAAATAATCTTTAAATTCTTCCCCCTTACTTGCGATTGATTTATTAAGAGTGAATGTTTCAGCCTGCCTTGTGAACTTGAATAAATTTAAACATATAAATCGTGTGCTCGTTGTAGGCTTTTAAGCAACTTTAGATCAAAATTACCGAAGATCTGTGAGGCATGTCTACTAAAGTTTGCCAATCAATTATTGAGACAATGCACCTTATTTAGCTTTGATATTTATGTGTAAATCAAGGGGTATTCCCGGATTTGCCGGTTTTCAGCAAGGTGTTTGAAAAATATTGTTAAATCAAAATTTTAATCGTAATCACAACCGTACCCGGTGAAACCGTAATGTTGATCGTGTACGATAACACGATCAACAGTACAGTTTCACCGAAGAACGTTGCACATCCGACGCCGGTGTCACCTTATTAAAACATCTTTAACGCATAGGAAGAGGCACAAGATGCCATAGGCATCTTTTGGGACCTATCCAAGGCATTTGATTGTGTGAATCACGAAACACTGTTCTTGAAACTTGAGCATTACGGACTGGGTAAACTTGCGCTTAGCTTAGTAAAATCATATTTGAATGATAGACTGCAGCAAGTTCAAATAAACGGTGCAAATTCATTGGTTTTAAAAGTCAAAATGGGTGTACCACAGGGCTCTATATTGGGTCCATTCCGCTTTTTAGTATATATAAATGATTTACCTCATTTACTGAAAACCCGACCACAAATGGTGTTAATTGCTGATGGCACGTCACAGATTTTTGAAGTAAACAGACATGCACAGGAGTTTGACGACGTAAATAACGCTATGCTTGAGGATTACTGTAAATAATTTGGTATTAAATGAGAATAAAACTACACTTGCAGGGCGGCTAAGTTTAGCCAACTAACAGACGTGGATACCGCGAGACTGGTCTATTTTAGTTACTACATAGCATCATGTCTTACGGTATTTTGCAGTGGGGACGGGCTGCAGATATTGATTCATCTTTATTCTGCAAAAGAGGGCTGTCAAAGCCATCTACAACCTCCGCAGACGCGAATCTCTAAGGGAACTGTTTAAGAAAATTTACATAATGACATATATTTATGAAAACATTATGTATGTTCGAAAAAATGTACATAGTTTTAGTAAGATAAGTGACAGGCATAATTTTAACACCAGAAATAGGAACAAATTAGATCAACCACGTTTCAGATTGTCTGAAACGTGGTTGATTGATGAGTTTTGCATAATTTAGAAGCATTTTTTTATTATTAATTTAAGTACTATGGAGCACTTTAGTATGTTATTATGTTGTATTTTGACTTGAAAGAACATGGCAGTTGAGAGTATGTCATGCTCATTTAAATGTCTCGCTGATGGTGGCGCGTGAGTTGGATCATTCGGTTCGCTACAAAATGGTTGAGCTGGATGGTGCTGAACCACACGTCATGTTCGTGAACGGGCGCCGTCAGTTGAGACTGGTTATCTCTTATCTCTGCCAAGGCTTATTTTAAATCTAATATTTTTAATCGTTATTGTTTTTTTTTTACATTGTTCTCACATATAGAAGCAACAAGAATAATGTACCCAGAATTTTGTAATATCTATATTTAAAAGAGTGTCCTTGGAGTTTCTTGCCCGATTTTCTTCATAGAGATCTACGTTTTGAAATGGGCAGTTAGCTTCAACTTTCTAACTGACCGACTCTGACAGTTCAAAAGTACCTGTAAATGGTTTAATTGACAATATGGCAGCCGCGCTTTGATTGGTGGACTGTCTTTAACTTTTTAAGACTTTGTGATCTGCATTCATAGATTTTGAAAAAAACAATACAGTCAGCAAGAAAATAAGCAGTCTCACAAAAACTTTTTTGATGTTAATCGAGCCTGCTTCCTAAAAGGATCAAAAAACTCTATTGGACCAACTGAGGTTTGAATACTAGAAAAGTCAAAAATTGCAAAAAACTTTTCCCATACATTTCGTAGCAAATGAAACTCCAACCTACTTTTTACGGTGGATAAACTGGCCGAAAATAACATCTTGCGATCGGCTTGAGAAGCCCAGACGATTTGTTGTGGTAGTTTATTGACAGGAGAGAACTGTTCCTCCAGTGATGAAGCTGTCTCTTATTAAATTAGGATTTGTTAGTGAACAAGGTCCCACATGTGTTGACATATGGGACCTTGTTCACTTATTTAAGAAAATTTAATCCTTTCTGTTATAAGAGAAATAACAGAAAGCTCAAATGACAACTCTTTTGAGGTTTCTGTTATATATTGGTTCACATAACGCTGTTGCTAGGGTGTTAGTATGAGCTTTTTTACGGTCTTTGTATACTTTTGCTTTGTGTTCGACTTCCTCTTTAACTGTTTTCATTTTTGTGTACTCATGCAATTCACTGGTACTGATAAATAGAGGTGCATTAGGTTTATTTTGAGTGCTTTATTCTGGAACCGTTGTAAAATCTCCACATTGAGTTTTTTGCTTATCAAACTCAAACTCAAATCATTTATTCCAAATAAACCAATTACAGGTACTTTTGAATTGTCAAGGGGTCGGTCAGTCAGAAAGATGAAGCTAGTTGCCCATTCCAAAGCGTAGTAGGTTCCTATGGAGAAGAACGGGCAAGAAACTCCATGGACACTCTTTTAAATTAGAATATTGTTACAAAACATTGGTTACATCATTCATGTTGAAATTATACATGTGAGAACAATGTAGTAAATCGTGCACGTTAAAAGCGACCATAATAAAAATATAAAAACAAAAATAATTAAAATAAGCCATGGCAGCTAAGAGATGACCAGTCCCCACTGACGGCGCCCGTTCACGAACATGACGCATGGATCAGCATCATTTAGCTCAACCATTTTGAAGGGAACTTAATGATCCAACACACACGCCACCACCAGCGAGACATTTGAGTGAGCATGACATACTCTCAGCCGCCAGGGTACATTCAAGTCAATGAAAGACGTACTCAGTAAATGGTAGATTTAAAGTAGGTAAACAGTGCTCACATATGTGCAATGCAATTATATAATACTAAGAGATTGAATTTATACAATGTAAATATAGTTTTTCAATCTTCAGCAGCTCCAACAATATTTTCCAATGCTAATCAATTAGTTTATGCGCCCTTGTGGAGCTGGACCAGCGTTGAGCCAAGCATTTTTGTCAGCGATGTAATCCCCCAACTTATAATATGCTTGGCAGCATAGTGTGCGTTTTATGCAAGATTTAAATTTCGTTTCATTCAATTGGAGTATGTGGGGAGGTATTTTATTGTAACATTTTACACAGTACCCCATGAAAGATGAGTCTACTTTAGCCAGTCTGAAACCCGGTTGAACTAATTGGTCCCTACTTCTAGTCCCATAATTGTGTCTATCACCTATTTTACTGAAAATACTTAGATTTTTCCTTACGTACATGATGTTCTCATAGATATATTGACAAGGTACCGTCATAATGTTAATATCTTTAAATAGTTCCCTTAGGGAATCGCGTCTGCGGAGGCCATATATTGCTCTGATGGCTCTTTTCTGCAGAATAAAAATCGATTCGATATCTGCAGCCCGTCCCCATAGTAAAATACCGTAAGACATGATACTATGAAAGTAACTGAAATAGACTAGCCTCGCGGTATCTACATCAGTAAATTGACGGATTTTTCTCACAGCATATGCTGCTGAACTTAGCCGTCCTGCAAGAGATGTTAAATGAGGACCCCATTGCAGCCTTGAGTCAAGCGTAATCCCCAAGAAAACAGTTTTATCGACGAATTCTAGTTTCTCCCTATTCAATACTATTTCACAAACACTACTTTTAACATTCGGCAAATCAAATCTTATGCATTTAGTTTTTTTCCCATTTAATACTAAATTGTTAGCAGTGAACCAATTTTGGACCTGCAGTAGGGCGTTATTTACGTCGTCAAGATTTGATTCACGTCTATTTATCTTAAAAATTAGAGAAGTATCGTCAGCAAATAACACCATTTGTGGTTTGTTTTTTAATAAATGGGGTAGATCATTAATATATACTAAAAAGAGGAAAGGACCCAATATTGAGCCTTGTGGAACACCCATTTTTACTTTTAGACCGAGTGAATTGACACCGTTAATTTGAACTTGTTGTTGTCTATCATTTAAATAAGAGTTTACCAAACTGAGCGCAAGTTTACCTAGTCCATAATGCTCAAGTTTCAAGAGCAAGGTTTCGTGATTTACGCAGTCAAATGCCTTGGAAAGGTCACAAAAGATTCCTATGGCATCTTGGGCCGCCTCCCATGCTGTAAATATGTGTTTTAATAAGGCGACACCGGCGTCAGTCGTACAACGTCCCTTGGTGAACCCATATTGTTGTTCGTGTAAGATTTGGTTGGTGTTAAAATGATTAAGCATTTGATTGAGCATTACCTTTTCGAACACCTTGCTGAATACCGGCAGCACGGATACTGGTCTAAAATTGTTGGTGTCTTTACTGTCCCCAGATTTAAAAAGTGGTATAACCTTACTGTATTTCATTAAATCCGGGAAAACTCCTTGATCCACGCACAAATTAAATATTAAAGCTAAATATGGTGCTATAGTCTCGATTATGGATGTACAAACTTTGATAGATAATCCCCATAGATCTTCAGTCAATTTGACTTTGATTTGCCGAAAAGCTTTTACAACTATCATAGGGTTTATATGTTTAAATTGAAATTCAACCGGGCAGCCTGTAACGTTCGCTTTTAATAAATCAATTGAGACATCGGGTGAGGAATTTAAAGCTTCCGTCGTTTTTGATGGTATATTAGTAAAGAAATTTACAAATTCTTGAGCTACTTCTAAGTTAGAGCTTATGGGACCGCGTTCAGTCTCCAATGTGTACTCAGTGTTTCGTATTTTTTCCTTGTTAGTTTCATTATTTATTACTTTCCAAACCGTTTTTATTTTATTTTCTGCTGATTTGATCTTGTTGCTAATATACAGAGCTTTAGCTGTCTTGCAGGTATTTCTAAATATTTTCGAATATGTAGCAACATACTTGTTGAAAGTTTCTGTGTTAATGTAAGGCTTAAGGCCATACAACTCGAACAGTCTTTCCCTACTTATCCTAATACCTCTAGTTGCCCAGTCACTAAAAATAAAATTAGGGCAAATATTTTTCGTTTTCTTTTCAAAAGTTTGATTGAATTCAGTGTGCACTATTGAAAAGAAATCCTCATACAATTTATTTGCATCGTCCATATTATGGCCCAGAGCATTTAACTTATTATGTAGGGTACTATTGAATCTATTTAATTTGCCAGTTGTTATTGGTCTAAATTGTATTTGCACTTTTTGCTTAACTGTTTTAACTTAAAAGTTACCGTTTGTCCACTATGATCAGACGGCAAATAATTTACGATGGATTTATCTAAATAATCGCAATCGCAGAAGACATTATCGATACAAGTAGCAGAAGTTGGGGTTACTCTAGTTGGTTCTGTAAAAACATTAGACAAATTGAACGATTTAAAAAGGCTTAATATTTTACTGCTATTTGAATTATTTTCTAGAATATTTATATTAAAATCACCACAAATAATTGTGGCTTTGTTACTTGATGCAAGTTTCGCTAGGACATCTTCCATTACTGACTCAAATAAAGAAAAGTTCAGATAATTAGGGGGTCTGTACACGCACACTACAAGATGCTTATCCAGCTCAACACAGGACAGTTCGATGCAACGTTCAACTGATAAACCAACTATGTCATTACGTTGCTTAGATTTTAAACATTTTTTTATCAAGATTAGAGAACCTCCACGCAGCATAGATTTCCGGTTAAAACAACTGCCCACACTATAGATATATATAATAATTATTCTAAAAAACATTTCTATTTCTAATAATTTTGATGAAATACCTTGAATATTTTGATGAAATAATTTCAAGGCATTCTGCTGATTTCCTTTTTGATAATTATTTATTTTAGAGCAAGAAGACACCTTGTTGTTGTTAGCAATAAGAATATTCTTACTGGTACCTTCTGTTGTCTTACACACTAGTTTAAATGACTATCCGGAGTTAACCCCAAGACTTCAATGGCATCACTAGGCAGTGAGCTCATAGTGAGCGAGGGACATGGAACCTCCTTCGTACAATTTGTATAAATATTAATAGCATTTGAGCTACATTTATTCTGGTACACCACCTTATTATTAGTATTATTACTAATCATTGTGGTGTTAATAATACAAGACTTCGACATACTACCTATGTCTGAGTTTATATAAAAAGCTAATAGCCTTGCTATTATGTGTCTAAAACTAACAGGCAGATACACAGTATCCCTAGTCGATTTTAAAGTTTCCACAAAACTGTTGGTGTCAAGAAATACAAGCTTATCACTATAATGACTAACTAAAAAGTGCATATGCTTGTTAAGCATATGAATATAATTGTTTTGTCTTTTTGTCAATTTTTCAAAATATGGGAAAGCACACAATATTATTTTACTACAATTTAACTTTAACAATTCAGTTACACCGTCAGTGATTTCATCTTTTTTGACCTTAGAACTATTACCTACAAATACAGTAATATTGGTTTTAGGATTGTATGCATTTGCCACTACTGATGCCATTATTCGTTTGTAGGTAGACCCTGGCATACAATAATTTTGCGTAGAGTAACACAGGTTGTTACTAATTAATTTACCTATACCTCTTCCTATACTATCTGAGAAAATAACTGAATTATAACAATCATGACTACTGAAAGATGGACAACTACCAATCTCCCCATAACTCTATGCCATAAATCCAAATCGGCTTGATTATAGTTGAATAGATGAGTATCTTATTTTCCATGGTGACGTGCGATCTTCTGCCTATTAGCTAGTTTTAGGTTTCTGAGCCGTATATTTAACTCGTCGCATTTCTTTTGGATATGAAGCTTTCATGTTCAAATCCTATCAAGATGCGTGCCTAGGTATTTTGCTGAATCTTGATGGGGTAGAACGTCGTTTTGAAGTTTAATTGTTAGGCAGTTGTCTTCTCTTGACTAGAAAAGACAGATATCACCAAAAACATCCCACACATTTCGTGGGAATTGCGACTCCAACCCACTTTTCACGGTGGGTAGACTGGGCGAAAATAAACAAAAATATTTTTTCTCTTCTTCCTGTCACAGGTCTGCTGGAAGAAATTTCTTAAGAAATAAGCAGTATCTTTGTACTCAAATTATAATTACGTCGTATGTCTATGTATTTTACCGTGTGGACATAAATAATAAAATAAACAAAAATAAATAAATAAGTCGCATGTAGGGTATACAAAGTATGAACGGTTTTTCGAAAACCGTTCATACTTTTCATGGTATAGTTTATTTTATAGTAGAAATACTATTCAACTCCTACCGCCACGCCATCCTCGTTAAAGAACTTCGTTCCAAAAAATATTATGTAACTTAACATATTCAACAATTCAGTTTTAAAGATTTGCAATCTTCTCGCAGTAATTTTTTGTCAACATATCACAATACAAAACGCAAGTTAACTCACTAGCAAGAATGGAACTCTTCTTCTTCAAGCTCCGGGACTTGGAAGTGGGGAAGATGCCTCTGACGGCGCTGGTAGGCGACAGCGCGTGGCCGCGCGCGGGCGCGGCGTCGCTGTGCGCGTGCGCGCCCATCACGATGTCGCCCGCGCCCGGCCCGCCCAGCGCCGGCGAGCGGCGCCGCAGCGAGCCGCCGGGCCCCGCGGGCCCCGCGGGCCCCGCGGCCCCCGCGGCCCCCAGCTCGCTGGCGGTACTGTTGATGGCGGGCATCTCGCGCCGCTCGCTCGGGATCACGCGGATGTCGTGCTTCGTTATGTGTCGGAGGGGGACGGATATCTGAAGTACAATGATTAAGTGTGTTCCTGGTATTTATTATTTGAAGAAAATTTTGTGGATTTTATTGCACGGACATAATGTAGGTACAATTTCAGATTCCATATTTTAAGTTCAACTGTTAGAAGATCAATTGTAAAAAAACGTAATCATTGATTAAGACACAATGAATGTGGTTTGTTCTGACCGGATACACGCCATATCAATATCAAACTCAAAGCATTTATTTCAAATAAACCAATTACAGGCACTTTTAAATTGTCAAGGGGTGGTCGGCCAGTCAGAAAGATGAAGATAATTGCCCATTCCAAAGCGTAGTAGGTACATACCTATGGAGAAGAACGAGCAAAAAACTCCACGGACACTCTTTTATATCAAAATATTGTTACAAAATATTGGTAACATCATTCATGTTGAAATTATACATATAAGAACGATGCAGAACGTTAAAAGCGCCCGTAGAAAAAACAAAAAAAAAAAACAACACAAACAACATTCACAAAATATTAAATTAAAATAAGCCGTGGCAGCTAAAAAAAGATGACCAGTCCCTACTGATGGCGTCCGTTCACATATTCAATGCTTATACTAATTATACTTATATTACATGCTGTCTCATTACAAGACGATTTTCAATTGACGGAGAAAACTTTGATATTACAAAAAAAAAACATACATAAAGTCGAACATATAACCTCCTCCTTTTTGGAGTCGGGTAAGTAAATGGTATCTATTTCTATGAACATTTCACGTATTTTTGAAAACAAATCAACGAAAGCATTAAAAAAATACATAGCTAATAAAAAAATAAAAAAGTAGGCTCAAGTATCAAGCCGTGTCAGTTTACTCATAATTTCGCCGCTTCGCACATGTCGCTCTGTGTGTGAGCCGTGTACGTGTAGTAGTAAGACTCAATACCTAGAATTGAAGCGCGGCAATTCGTATATGCGTCCTTAAGTACATCTCATTAGATCACAAAACCCAATAATGTTCGTATCGAAAAGATTCTTCATAGATGTTTTGGAATAAAGATTAGAGTTGGCTATTGTCATTATGATACATTTAACATTCACAATCGACATAAAATTATGCGTAAGGCAATATAACAACAAATCAATAATTTGGGACCCATCTAGTGGCTTTTGGTTGAAAATTTTTGCATTTGACAAGCGAATGAAAAGGTTCGGCTAAGTTGTGTGATTACGCGCATTCATTAGTATAGATGGCGCTTATGACAATTACGTAGTAATGCTTGAAATAATATGTGGAACTCTTCGCATTTTAAAGGTTTTCTAATCAACATTATATTAATGTTGTACCATGAACAACTTATGAAAATCAGTCAATCCCTCACTTGGCTGTTTTTTTTTTTATCGTAAAAAATCTTTCGGCTTGTCCTAATTTTGACCCTTAGGCACACCTCTGCCACCAAGATGCATATAGGTTTGTAAAGGTTAATTTCGTAAGTTTCCGATGATGAAGGTCAGTGTCTACCTAATTTATTTTACATAGATTGTTCAACTAGATAATTATTTATTTGCAGTTAACTAATTACTTACTTAAACGAATAAGAATCACTTATTTGCAGGAAAGATCTAGGTACTATTTGCTGATTAAATATATACCATTAGAACTATAAAGATTGTCATAATTATTGTTTAATATGTTCACATTTTCTATAAGTTTCAAATGTAAGTTAGTATGAAACAAACAATTTTTAGGTAGATTACTTCACTTGTTGTATTCCAGTAAATAATCATTTTCACTTCTCATTCTCTGAAAGTGCTTATTTGTGCAGGATATAGGCTGCACAAAATCGAATTTTGTACACTAGAGCATTAAAGTATCTACTCATAAATGTATAAGGGAAAATGAGCCATACAGTACAGCCAAACACAATAAGAAGTTCATAGTTAAAATTCGTTATTTTATAATATTTACTTTAATTTATTTGCCTTATGTGTTTTTAAGGCATAAAAGATATTAAAATTTAAATTCAAGTACGGTAGGTTATTTAATTAATTTAAGAAAATTATTATTACAAAATAAATTTAATAGTAGGCTGTATAGGTCTGCAGCCCAAGCCTAATATCAATGTCGTTTAATTTTACTTTGAATTTTAATTAAAGGAATGTTATGGTATACTACTGTTTTATTTCCTCGCAATCGAAGTGAAAAGCAGTTTATAACTCGTGCACAAAACCATTTTATCCTCGACATTAGAAAGTCTCGGATAAAAATGGTTCGTTTTTTGCACTTGTTGTAAAATCTACTATTTCATTTCTCATGCTCTGAAAGTGCTTATTTGTGCAGGATATAGGCTGCACAAAATCGAATTTTGTGCACTAGTGCATTAACGTATCTACTCATAAATGTATCTATATTAAGGCAAAAAAAATGAGCCATACTGCCAAA
This sequence comes from Xanthia togata, assembly GCA_963853775.1. Taxonomy (NCBI): domain Eukaryota; kingdom Metazoa; phylum Arthropoda; class Insecta; order Lepidoptera; family Noctuidae; genus Xanthia; species Xanthia togata. Next base: position 801,078 of record OY970797.1, on the reverse strand, counting down.
CATAAGAAGTTCATAGATAGAATTTGTTATTTTATAATATTTACTTTAATTTATTTGCCTTATGTGTTTTTTAAGACATAAAAGATATTAAAATTTAAATTAATAAAATAACCTACCGTTATTTTATTAATTTAAGAATATTATTATTTCAAAATTAATTTAATAGTAGGCTGTATAGGTCTGCAGCCCAAGCCTAATATCAATGTCGTAAGGTTAAATATTAGAGTTTACAACTAGTGCACAAAACGAGCCATTTTTATCCGAGACTTTTAGCAGCCCGAGACGAAGGCGAGGGCTGAAGTAATGTCGAGGATAAAATGGATTTGTGGACGAGTTATAAACTGTTTTTCACTTCGATTGCGAGGAAATATCAGTAGTATAACATAACATTTCTTTAATTAAAATTCAAAGTAAAATTAGTACAGTTTTGAATACTGAAGGAAATTGTTTTTCAATTCTCATGCTCTGAAAGTGCTTATTTGTGCAGGATATAGGCTGCACAAAATCGAATTTTGTGCACAAGTGCATTAACGTGTCTACTCATAAATGTATCTATATTAAGGCAAAGAAAATGAGCCATACAGCCAAACACAATAAGAAGTTCATAGATAGAATTTGTTATTTTTTAATATTTACTTATTTATAATAATATTTTTTATAATATTTACTTACTATATTTACTGGGTACGTCTTTCATTGACTTGATGTGCCCTAGAGTCTGAGAGTATGTCATGCTCACTCTAATGTCTCGCTTGTGGTGGCGTGTGTGTTGGATCGTTAAGTTCCCTTCAAAATAGTTGAGCTAAACGGTGCTGATCCATGCGTCATGTTTGTGAATGGGCGCCATCAGTAGGGACTGGTTATCTCTTATCTGCCACGGCTTATTTTGATTTTCGAATTGTTTATATATTTTTCACCTCAGCACCTCAAACAAGCAGGTTTTGCTGTCAAAAAACAGTGAGCAAAATTCGATTTTGCTGCGAGCGTGAGACAAAGTAACTTTTTTTTTTTTTTTTTAAATGACGTGAACATTGTTGGGTCTACTCACAAAATTCTAAAGATTTAAACTTCAATTAGTTTTGTCACTTTCACTTCGATACGAAAAAAGCGAGAGATAGAAACAAGTCGATTCGAAGTTCGATTTCAAAATTCCGTATCTAGTAGGCCCTAAAATGAAACAAACAATAAAACGTTCGGATTCACATAATAACCTTAAAATTCCAAATTATCTGATAAGGTTTTATTAAAATTCTGTTTTCTTTTTTAAACGAATTTCTATATGCGGCTTACGGTAAGAGTGCATTGGCAGAATTCGTCACGGGAAAAGGCGCTTGCGGCCGTCTTCTTCTGATTCAAAGAGAAAGAAAGACGGAGTGAGATAACAAGTGTGAATTTAGTCAAAATGGAAATCCAAGATGGCGGATGCGAAAATTTTCACATTTTTCATATTGGGTGTCGTTTTCACAGTTTTCAAGGTTGCTAAAGCCAAAAGTGAAGTCGAAATGTAAATCCAAGATGGCGGCTGCGCAAATTTTCAAATTTTTCTTCATGGGTATCGTTTCTATGGTTTTTAGGGTTGCTTAAGGCGATAGTAAAGTCAAAATAAAAATCCAAGATGGCGGCTGCGAAAATTTTCACATTTTCGTCATGGGTGTCGTTTTCATAGTTTTCGAGGGTACTAAAGTCGATAGTGAGGTCAAAATATAAATCCAAGATAACGGCTGCGAAAATATTCACATTTTCGTCATGGGTGTCGTTTTCATAGTTTTCGAGGGTACTAAAGTCGATAGTGTGGTCAAAATGTAAATCCAAGATGGTGGCTGCAAAATACGAGGTGATGAAGATTATGTCAAAAAAAACCTCGTCCGATCCGAAAAGGGCATGTGGTACTGCTATAAATTACAAAAGAGTAACTTTTTTATTATTATTTATAGTAAAATAGTTATTGGTATTTAAAATTCACATTTTTAGTTCCAAAATTACCCCAAATCCATAAAAAAATTGCAAAACTCCTACTACGACGGCCGCCGCCCGCACCAAACGTAAAATTTGGTAAAATTCATCATTGAAAAAAAATGTGGGGATTCCTTTTTCCTGAAAATTTCCACATAAATATGCTCACAGTAGGATACCTAACAACACCCTCACGGATCGGACAGGTTTTTATTTACATGTTGTATGTTCTCGCTGCTGAGGTGAAAAGTTGTATGTGTTACACGAGAGCAAAGTTATTTGCATCTCGTGTCTTTGAATCCCTCGCAGCGCTCAGGATTCTAACCTAGAATCACTCGCTACGCTCGTGATTCAATTATAGAATCCTTCGCTTACTCGGGATTCAAAATCAACACTCGCAGCAAAAAACGACTTTGCTCTCTTGTTGCACAAATAACTATTTATTACGGACGCTTTTTACGTGCACGTCTTTCTACATTGTTCTCACATGTATAATTTCAACATGAATGATGTAACCAATATTTTGTAAGAATATTATGATTTAAAAGAGTGTCCGTGGAGTTTCTTGCCCATTCTTCTCCATAGAAACCTACGCTTTGGAATGGGCAACTAGCTTCATATTTCTGACTGACTGACCCCTTGACAATTCAAACGTGCCTGTAAATGGTTTAATTGAAATAAATGCTTTGAGTTTGACTTTAATTTATTTGCCTTGTGTTTTTAAGGCATAAAAGATATTACAATTTAAATTCAAGTACGGTAGTTATTTAATTAATTTAAGAAAATTATTATTACAAAATTAATTGAATACCTAGGCTGTATAGGTCTGCAGCCCAAGAATAAAAACAATGTCGTAAAATTCAGAAAAATACCGTAAATATGCCGGGAAAAACAATTTCCTTCAGTATTCAAAACTGTACTAATTATACTTTGAATTTTAATTAAAGAAATGTTATGTTATACTACTGTTTTATTTCCTCGCAATCGAAGTGAAAAGCAGAGTTTATAACTCGTCCACAAAACCCATCCTCATCCTCGACATTATTATCTAAGTCTCGGATTAAAATGGTTCGTTTTGTGCACTTGTTGTAAAATCTACTATTAACATGTCCCATCTTCTGTCGATCTTATTATTGGCGCGGATGTTTTCTGGGATATATTGGGTACAGAAAAGATAAGCTTAGTTCATGGGAACCCGGTGCTATTTGAGACTAGACTTGGTTGGATAGCTTCAGGCCCTATGTTACATAGTGGCCAAGTAGCTTTTTCGTAATTTTTTCGTAATTTTGCAAACATTTATCATAGTAAAACTAATGTTATACAGGATAGTTCGAGTACTGATGACATTCAAAACCTGCGTTTTTGGCAACTCAAGGCAGTTGGCCATCAGTCATCAGTATATTCTCGAGAGGAACAAATGTTTGAAGGCCACTTCACAAATGATACAACGCGTCTCAAGGATGGCCGTTTTTGTATGAGGATACTTTTAAAACAATCTCCAGGGAGCTTAGGTGATTCTTTGCAAAAATCAAAACAATGTTTGCTGTCATTAAAGCGCAGACCTATGGGTCAACCATTATTCAAAAAACGTTATTATGAATTCATGAAAGAATATATTGAGTTACAACACATGTCTAAATGCATACTTGATTCAGGTAAGGTTGCATTTTATACCTCATCATGGTGTTGTACGGGAAAGTAGTTCAACTACTAAACTCAGGGTAGTGTTCAATGCCAGTAGTCCAACTATCTCTGGAGTAATCATTTACAAATGATAGGGCCTACAGTACAAGATGACTTGGTGTCAATTCTTCTTTAGTTTATAAAATATAAATATGTTACGAGGGCGGCACTGAAAATTTCGGGAATCAAGGAAGTGACACAACATTACTATTTAAAAATGTATTTATTGCTTTTCGAAGTATTCTCCGCGAAATTTGACACATTTTTCCATACGATGGAACCAATCATTGAAGCAACCATTCCATTCGGAAGTTGGGGTCTCCAAAATGGCCGTTTTGTAGGCGTCCACAGCTTCTTCAGGCGATGAAAATCTCTGTCCACGCAATTTATTCTTTATTTTAGGGAAAGTATAGAAATCATTAGGGCTTAGGTCGGGGCTGTACGGCGGATGGTCTAATAATTCTATGTTTTCTTGCTCTAAAAACTCTTTTGTTCTGTGCGCGGTGTGAGAACTCGCATTGTCGTGATGGAGGATGATGCGACGGTTGCAGTTCTCTTTACGGAGTTCAGAAACGACCGGTGGCAAACAAATGCTAGCATACCATTCTGCATTAACCGTTCTTTGTCCCTCAAGAGGAATAGTCGTAACATGGCCGGTTTTGGAGACAAACGTGGCCACCATTTTTTTGCAACACTCCGTGAACGAACAATTTTTGTTGGCTTTAACTCATTTTCGAACACCCAAACTCGTAACTGGTTTTTTGTTTCGGTTTCGTACGCGTATATCCAGGATTCGTCACCTGATACGATGTTGTATACAGCATTTGAGGATCCTGCGTGGAATCTTTCGAGAGTTCTAACGCACCAAGTAACGCGAGCCGCTTTTTGCTCTTCACAGAGCGAATGCGGTATCCATCGGGAAAACCACTTTTTTACACCTAATTGTTCATGCAAGATTATTTGTATTTGACTCATGCCAATGTCTAAAGTTGCCTGAATTTCGCAGTATGTCACATGTCGATCTTCCTCAATCAGCTTACGCACAGCATCAACGTTTTCTTGTGTGACTGCAGTTTTTGGACGACCTTGACGGGGATCATCACTGAGCTTGACACGTCCACGTTGAAATTCAGCAAACCAGCGATAAATTGTGGTTTTGGATGGGGCTTCATCACCAAATGCAGAAATCATCCGGTCAACACACTATTTTTGTGTTATACCACTTCGAAAGTCATAATAAATCATCGCTCTTGAATTTTCTCGAGTCAACTCCATTTTCTCAACGACTAAACAAGTTTGACCTTGTGACAAGACCGAGAATCTTTTTTAAAATAAATAAATGGTATTCGATTTTTAAAACCAAGGAGTTTTCAATTAAAAAGATTTTAATATAGCAGGAACAGTGGAAATATTACCCATTATTATGAATATTATTATTATATTCCCGATACTTTTAGTGCAGCCCTCGTATCTCGGCAGGTGTGGAGAAGATGTACCGCCAGATACTATTTTATTCATCCTGATGACAGGCATCTACAGCAGATCCTATGGCGGGATGACCCCTCGAAGCCTATAGATGCGTACCAATTAAATACGGTTACGTACGGTACTGCTGGCGCACTATACCTTGCCACTAAGTGCTTAAAACAATTAGGGCTTGATTGCACTGACAGCAAAGTTTCTGCTATCATAAAACATGATTTTTTCGTAGACGATTTGTTGACAGGGGGGATACCATTGAAGAGGTTCTTGATATACGCCAGAAAGTAACGTCAGAGTTGGCTGCAGCTGGAATGCCATTGCGTAAATGGAGATCCAACAACGCTCATTTAATGTCTGCTTTGGAAAATTCTTCATTAAGTTTGAATATTGGTTCAATGGAACCCTGTAAAACTTTAGGACTCAGCTGGAACACTGAGACTGACATATTATGTTTTTCAATCAATTCCAAAATTTCTAATGCATTGACAAAACCCAGAATTCTTTCTACAATTTCTCAAAATTTTTGATCCGTTAGGTCTATTAGCTCCTTGCATTATTACTATGAAAACCATGATGCAGAAAATTTGGGAGTATTAATTAGGATGGGATGATCAGTTGCCATCAGATATATTAAAGGCATGGTCCAATACAATTCGAACTTATCAATAAATTGTGTATTTCACGTTTTGTATCTAATTCACACACGCCTTCCGGATGATGATGCCATGTGTTCTTTCTGGCGGAGTATTTGGTCGGCGCCTGTCAGCCACACCGAAGGTGATTGGACTCGGGAAGTCGAGCGAGCCTGCAATCTTATACCAGAAATGGCGGCTGTTACCATCTGCCCCCAAGATGTAGCTCGTGCAGTGCGTCCGTTGCCTAACTGGAAATCTCCAGGGCCGGGCGGGCTGTACAACTTCTGAATCAAATGGTTTATAAGGTCGCACGCTCGCTTGGCGGCTCAGTACCAGACTGCATTGGAGTCTGGTTCGCTACCCCAGTTCTTAACGACAAGAGTTACCCACCTGCTCCATAAATCTGGTAGCACCGCGGAACCCAAAAATTATAGACCGATCACATGTTTACCGACGGTCTATAAAGTTCTTACATCTATTTTGAGAGCTAAAATTAACAAACATATAGTGGTATCTATACTCCATCATGTCTGCCTCTCAAAATGGATGTAGGTACGGATCCCGCGGTACTAAGAAGCTACTCCTCATTTATATGGCCATTAGCCAACAGGTTCGTCGTTCCCGAAAGGATCCTTCGACATGTTGGATAGATTATAAGAAGGCCTATGACTCGGTGCCACATACATGGCTCATGAGGGTGCTGGAGTTGTATAAAGTAGATGCAACTTTGCGCACCTTCCTGATGTTGTATATGGGGCAATGGAGGACGGTCCTTCGCTATCCAGGATGTCGAAATATCAAGAGGAATAGCGAACCGATAAGGATCGAGCCAGGCATATTTCAGGGCGATAGTTTAAGTCTACTTTGGTTCTGCATAGCCCTGAATCCTCTTAGCACACTGCTGGAGTATTCAGGCCTAGGCTATCGATTGAGAAGAGCTGGACAGGTTATATTTCACCTCCTCTACATGGATGACCTAAAACTCTTTACCCCCAACAACTTGCAACTGATGGAGCTACTGAAAGTAACTGAAACTTTCAGTAGAGCCATCAGGATGGAATTTGGTGCGGACAAATGTGCAGTCATGCATGTAAAGCGAGGAGAGATTGTGGAATCCGTGGGAACCCAACTTTCGGATTCCATAAGTCATAGAGCCCTCTCCGCATCCGAAACCTATAAGTATTTGGGTATGTCGGAAGCGTTGGGCATCAATGTTGGTGACATGAAGCAATCGTTGAAGGAGCGCTTCTTTGGCCGCCTGAAGAAAGTATTTAATAGTCTTCTATCAGGCGGAAACAAGGCTTTAAACGGTTGGGTCATGCCGGTTTTGATGTACTCTTTCGGCGTACTCAAATGGACTCAGACTGAACTCGACGCCCTGGATAGGAAGGTCCGTACGCTACTGACTACTGCATATCGAATGCATCACCCACGGTCATCGGTAATGAGACTGTATATCCCGCGAAAGTGTGGAGGTCGAGGCTTTTTAAACGCTAAGACCCTCCACAATCGCGAGATATGCAGTCTCAGAGAATATTTCCTAGAAGCCGACGTGGGGATGCATCGAGATGTGGTCGCGGTGGACAAGAGCCTTACCCCGCTCTCGTTGACTAAAGAGAACTGGCGCAAGCCCGTAGTGCTTGACACTAACGATCGCAAGGAGGTATGGCAGAGTAAGGAGCTTCACGGATGCTACTTTCGGGCCCTACATGGACCCGATGTTGATCTATTAGCGTCCGTAGCCTAGCTGCGTTTTGGTGACCTCTTTGGAGAAACCGAAGGTTTTGTCTGTGCAATTATGGACGAAGTTATGATGACGAACAATTACCGGAGATTCATTGTGAAGGACGACACCATTGACATCTGTCGGGCATGCCACCGTCCGGGAGAATCAATCCGACACATTATCTCCGGGTGTTCTCGTCTAGCTAACGAAGAGTACTTGCATAGACACAACCTTGTAGCCAGGATTATCCATCATTAACTTGCTCTGAAATACAGCCTTGTGGAATCGGAAGTACCGTACTACAGGTATGTGCCCGACCCAGTTCTCGAAAATGGAAATATCACATTGTACTGGGATCGATCCATCATCACTGACAGGACTATTGTCGCCAATAAGCCTGACATAATGGTGGTGGATCGAGGAGAGCGGCGCACAATGATCATTGACATAACGGTCCCGCATGACGGGAACCTCGTGTAAGTCGAGAAAGATAAACAAATTAAGTATCTTGACTTGGCTCGCGAGGTTGTCGACATGTGGAATGTGGACTCAGCGATCATTGTGCCTATAATCGTATCAGCCAATGGCTTAGTTGCCAAGAGCCTCGACCAACACCTAAGGAGGCTCTCGTTGGGCAGCTGGATTAAGGGCTTGATTCAGAAAGCGGTACTCTTGGACACGGCTCGTATTGTTAGGAGGTTCCTCTCTCTGGAGCCCTGACCGCCCCGGTAGCTTGGACCCTGTTTTCGATACCGGTGGACTACTGTTTTTATATTTTTTCAATTCTAATATTTAAAAATATAATTGATATGTGTTATAGTGGAATAAAGATGATAATACAAAATATGCAATGGGCATTAGTATTAGGTCCCTATGAAATCAGCGTTTTGTATGGAGAATTTGAAAGAAGTTGCATTTTTCATACTAGCATTTTTTTAATTTATTTAACAACCATGAACACTAATGTTTTAAAACTTTTATGCACTAATGTTTAAAAACTAAGTTATCGTATGCCACTTAGATTAAGCAATCAAAATAAGTTTTGGATAAGTTTTAAAACAAATAGTGGTAATTTCTGCTAATAAAAAGAGTCATTTTTAAGGTATTTTTTTATGATTAGAAAACTATAACTCTTCACAATAAGTGGTTTTAAAAATAATGCAAACTTAAAACTGTAAAACTTTTCCCACCTTTGTGAGAGACTGGTGCCTGAAGTAGGTTTTAGGAATAAAACCTGTGTTACAGGTCACCAGGACCCTCACCTCGGTAAGATTTTTGTAGAAATAAGCAGGAGATAACAATAACAGATAAATCGAAAAAGTACAAGGAACAAAAACATCTAATAAATTAAAAATAATACAGAATAATTCAAAGAGCAGAAATAAGCAGAAAAATTAAGGGCAATTAGGGCTTTGATCCTATTTGGGTACTGTCAATAAGTCCTCGGTTTTTTGGTAATCAAGCGATTTAAGATAATTTTTTAATGCTTATTGCAACTAGATGGTTTTAGGATAGATATTTAGTGATTTATTTATTTTGTTGTAGAGGTGTTGTCCGAGAAAGCAGAAGAATTTGTGGGAAAGTTATGAATGCAATCAATAGGAAGGACATATTCTATCTCTGCGGTGACTACCAACGGGTAGGTTTGGGTCATACGGTAGCTGGGATTGTTTTTTTAAGAACCGTGCGCAAAATGAAAGTTTGTCTGACCGTCAAAACATCCCACTCTTTATAAAGCTCTACTGTTGGGAAACGGTAGGGTAGGCCGGCATTAACCTTAAGAATAGCACGCTGTGCTCGTTCTAGTACCAATAGATGGGTTTTTGCTGCACACCCCAAGATGTGATGCAGTATTCAATTTGCGAGTGGCATAAGGCATAGTAAACCATATTGATAGTCCTGCGGTCAGCCACATGCTTGAGATTTATGAATATGTATATTAGTTTTCTAAGTCTAGTCACTAGGAGATCTATATGTATATTTAATGTTAAATGTTGATCAATGTTTATACCAAGATATTTGATATTGTCAGTTCTTTCAAGGGATGGGCATTGACAATTTGAGGCTGAGTTGGCAGAACCACATGTGAGAGCTGTAATGGTGAAAGAGGGCGGTGGCAAGTTATTACTTCTGTGTGCAAATGTTATATATTTAGTTTTAGAAACGTTAAGCGTCAAAACGTTATTCTGGAGCCAATTACAAACGATGTTTAATCCCCACTGTGCAGCGTCAAAGGCCTCATCCCAACTATCACCAGTGAAAAATAAGGCGGTGTCATCAGCAAAAGAAATAATTTTACTGTTATGGAGAGAGTTGGCATAGGTCATTGATGAACACAAGAAAGAGAGTGGGGCCTATTATGCTTCCCTGAGGAACACCATAATTAACAGGTAGCGTGTCACTCAGACTATTATTTATTTTAACCCGTTGTACTCTGTCAGTAAGGTAGTACTCCAACAGTTTAAATGGAATTCCCCTTATGCCGATACGATTTAGTTTGTTTAAAGGTGGGGAACAGAAAGGTGGGGAACAGACACTGTATCAAATGTACAGTCGTGATCTTGGCCAGAACCAATTGTATTTAGGCAAATCTTTTCAGCAAGATTAGCACCACTATTCACAAAGAAGCTATTAATGTGATTAATGTCCCTATTAGTATCGACAGAAGAGAGAAGTGATGATAAGTAGTCTGGTCTCCTGTTCGAGCCACTAATACTCTTAGTTGCATTCCATAGCTGTTTTATATTGCCCTTGGCATTTTCGATCTCCTGTTTTTCGTACGTTCGTTTTGCTTTTTTCAATATACTGTTGCAGAAGTTTCTGTAGCGTCTGTAAATAGTATTAATATTATCACTCTCGGGGTTACGCTTAGACTTTTTAATCAAGTATCAAGTATTTTTTTCTGAATCCAAGGATTCATGAAATATGTCCAGGTTTGAATCTAAGTTTTTGTTGAGCCTATTGTAAATTCAAAATTCAAAAGTCATTTATTCAAATTAGGCTGAGAATCAGCACTTTTCGAACGTCAAAGTTACATAAGACAGTCCCACAAAACGCCCACCCTTCACCACTTCCTAGTGCTTTCGCTGGGAAGAAGAAGTGGCGCAACAAACTCCCCAGCAGCACAGCTGTCTGTTCAGTTAGAAAAACTTGATTCTATACAGTACATATGCAAAATAATTTACATCACGCAACACGAAACATTAAATTATAAATTAATAGCCATATGACAGCTAGCACACGCCAATATACCAACCAAAAACATCGAGATCTATACTCAAGCAGAAATAAAAATAACTAAACGTAAACAATATCTAAAAAAGGAAATAAAGCCTCCAGGCATAAAGGGCGTGCCCGCTTACATATAGCTGTAACTAGAAGTTATAATTGATAAACTAGGACCATCGAGGTAAAATAAAAAACAGTTAATTACTAATAACAATAACAAAACCATGATCAGCAAGACGACCATGTAATGGTTAATAGTTCCTACTAGCGGACCACGGACCATGGGCACCCATATTAGTACGACAGAATGGAGGACCAAAAGTTTTAGGACAGCACGGGGTCTCTTACGTGAACTGTGATGGGAACCTCTGCTAGGGAGGTGGCTACAATCAATTTTAAGCAAAAATGTATCACTAAGCATTATTCGATGTGATTCAACACAATTAGGATGTGAATTGCAGTTTGCTATAATATTGTAACTCCTAGATCTTTGATTTCACTTACTTTTTAATATATCAAGTTTTTAATTTTTTTTTCTTTTCTTTGTTTTTTTTTTCTTTTATTTTTTTTGAATATTGTGTGCCTTAACCTGAGTCAAATAAATTTATTTTCTTTCTTATTTATTATATCTTTATCATTAAACTTAAGAGAAGCGAACATAATTATAGAAGCAACAAGAATAATGTACTTACCCAGGATTTTGTAATATTTAAAAGAGTATGTTTGGAATTTCTTGCCCGTTCTTCTTCACAGACATGTACGTTTTGGAATGGGCAACTAGCTTCAACTTTCTGACCAATTCTAAGGTCTGGATACTACATATTTACTAGCATTCTCGGATGTATCTCGAGGACAACTTAACTCTTAAAATAAACAATCGAATCAAATTGTAGTTAACCTTTAGTATTTTTTTAGATAAAGATTGTCAACTCACATGTGCAGCTTCGACCGGTCGGACAGGCTTGAACGGCTCGTCGGGCGGCTCATCAGTGCGCGGCACGGCGCGCAGCACAGGGTAGTGCGGCGCGGGCGGCGCGGCCGGGCCGGGCGGGGCCGGACCGGGCGGGGCCAGGCCGGGCGGGGCCAGGCCGGGCGCGGCCGGGCCGGGCGGGGCCAGGCCGGGCGGGGCCAGGCCGGGCGGGGCCAGGCCGGGCGCGGCCGGGCCGGGCGGCGCCAGGCCGGGCGCGGCCAGGCCGGCGGGGCGCGGCGGCGGCGCGGGGCGCGGCGGCGGCGAGGGCGCGCGCGCCGGGCGCGTGGGGGGCCCCCTGTGCGTCATACGTGCGCCCTTTAAGGAGGATGCGCGAAGGAAGCCCGCGTTGTTCTAATTGTCTTATACTTTTTGCAATTTGCAGATCGGTCGGTTTTATGTTGATCGAAATACAATTCGCGACCGTAACAAATGATAGGTACAAAATTATAATTCGCTCACTTTGGACGCGAATTCGTACGAATTTTCTCGTGCAAACACACACGAACACGCACGAACGATGCCGACCTTCCAATAACTAATACCGCGCAGACTGAGTGGAGTTAGCCGTACGTATACGTACGTTTCAACGTCCGAAAACAATCCGAACTTGTTTGGATTTTAAAACACTTTCGTATGTTCATAATTAAAAAACCGACCAAATGCGTGTTGGACCACGAAGAAGGATTCCGCAGTTGGAATGAATTTATCACAAAAACCAACTTGTAACATTCTCTGCAAATGTATGTTTGTATTCGCATTCCATTATCGGACTTTCTTTTTCTTCTTTTTTTCTTGCTTCCTTCCAAATTTCATGATTCTAGGTTAACGGAAAGTACCCTTGTAGGTTTTGATTTATTTGCGAGTATCAAAAAATTTCGCATAAATATCCGTATTATTTTATTGCGGTGACTTAGAAGCTTGATTTTTTTAGAGGTCCAAGGGATCATAGACTTAGACATAGACATTTATTCAAAATAGGCTGAGAAATCAGCACTTTTCGAAAGTCAAAATTACATAAGACAGTCCCCTAAAACGCCCGACCTTCACCACTTCCTAGTGCTTTAGCTGGGAAGAAGTGGCGCAACAAACTCCCCAGCTGCACAGCTGTCTGAATTGTTAGAAAAACTTCTATACAAAAGTACTTATGCAAAATAATTTACATTACGCAACATAGCACATTAAATTAAATTATTTTCTATTTGTCACCTAGCACACGCCAATATACCAACAAAAAAAGTGAAAGGTTAATACCCGATGAATGCCAGGCATAAAGGGCGTCATATAGCTATTAAAGCTGTTACTCGGAAATCACAAATGATAAACTAGGACCATCGAAGTAAAAATAAATAAACAGTTAATTACTAATAACAGCAACAAAAACCTTGGTCAGCAAGACGACCAGTCGACGGGGTGAGCGTGCACTGCGATGCGTTCGGACCACTGTTGTCGAGTATTTCAAGTGGTGCGTGTTGTGTAGTGTCATGAATATTATTTAATGATAGTAAGTTTTCAAAGTAAGGTTGTTGTTTTGTTTTGGTGCTGGTGAGTCTGGAGTCGCCAAGTGAAATACATTGCGCCGGCTAATCTGGTGCGCAGGCAATTTCTTGAATGGATAACGCCCGAAAGACCGAGATAAGTTTAAGAAGACTGCTAGCGAGATTTACAAGAAACCTGAAACGCGCAGCGTGAACCTCAGACCAAGACATTGGAAACAGCAAAGAGCAGATGCACCGGTGAACCTGAAACAACCTAGCGGCGCCGTCGTAAAAAGATGCCCATCCATGGATAAATATCAATCGTCTCTCCACTATTCCATTGCCTACTCAAGGATGCATATCCGGGACGGCTCGCAAATCCTTCCTCCTAAGGGCACGTCTTCCCTACCATTACTGCGCGGTCTACTCCTTGAGTGCAAATCTTGGGGTTCATTCGATTTATCGAGCCTGGTTTAACCACGCTGGGGTTGGTGCATTTCATTAATTAATTCGTTCATGAAAATACAGATTATTCATCGCGCTCTAAAGATGACTGCACAATCAATACGATGTCACCAGAACACTACCTATTTGACTGAAAAAAAAAACGTATTCAGTGTGAGCACTCAATTCGTACGACCACGATCATACGTATACGTACGATACGAATTCGCGTCCAAAGTGCGCGCGGGCTTAGAATCGTCGATACGTCTCTCTCAGTTAGAATTGGCCTCGAATGTCATAATTTAATGAGGGTAATGTGAACTTAGAGATGTATTGATGATTAAAATTATATTAATACATATTTGTTACGGTCGCCAATCATATTTTGATCAACATACTAAGTACTTGATACTAGCCTGCAAATTACAAAAAAACGTAAGAAAGTTAGAATCACGTGGGCTATCGTAGCGCTTTCGCCTTAAACATGCAGATTATGAGACAAAAAAATAAGAACGTAATGATATGATATATATTTGGAATCATACAAGTCAAAATCGCGAAACAGTATTTATAAATGATAGGCTTCATAGAGTTGACAAATAAAATACGAGAGATTGTCCAAGGCAAGTTCGTCACCTGGACTGTGTATGATCCGAGTGGTCGTGCGCGGCGCATTGGTCGGAGCGACGTCGGTGCTCCATCATGGCGATGTTGATGGTCTCCAGAATCCTCTCCGTGCTGGCCTCGTCTCTCTCAGGAACTAGGCCCTCGTCTGCACGAGTGTCGCCGTCAGAGGGTGCCTCTGCATTACTGCGGCGACCACGCTGCAGTATCGCCTCGCCAATCTGTGAGCTAGACTTCTTAAAGTCAAGGATTCTGTCTGCCTTATCGGCCGAGTGTAGCGCGAGCGGGCTGTCTGTGGGCGTGGTGGGTGACTCGGGGATGGTCTGCGCGGCTAAAGGCCCAGGATCGTCGATACTAGCATCAAAGTCGTATGCGGGTGTGGAGTGCGCTTTATCCAGTTTGCCACGGTTCCTGTCGGCGCCCGCGGCGTCGGCGGGCGGCCCGCGCGCGGGCCGGGCGGGCGGCCCACGCGCGGGCTCGGCGCGCGGCGCGCCCAGGCACGTGCGCGGCCGCGGGGACAGCTCCAGGCCTGTGCTGCATGATACCGCCTGCGGAATTATATCAGCATGAATATACGAAAGTAACAAACAACCGACTCTCGAACTCGTATTTTTTCCTTTTGGTAAAAAAAAAGCAAGAACAATATTTTCATAGTATTCGTAAGCTGCCAGGTACCTTATCCCTCGCGTACAGCGCGGTGTCGTCGGGCGCGGGCGACATGCTGGCGCTGCCTCCCTCGTGGCCCCAACGCTGTTGCTTCAGTTCTTGCCAGAACTGGAATATATTGGCCATGTCAGAATACGCGGTGACTTGTAAATTGTCTTATTCCTTCCAGTACATGTGTGAGCCATTTTCAATAATTAAGCACCCCATAAAGCTTAGGCGAAAATTCATGGGAGTCAAAAAAGCAAATTTTTACGATGTTTTGAAAATTTCCTAGAATTCGTCACTAAATATCACTTTTTTCTAAACACTCAAATTGAATGGCTTTTATTATTTTTCCTTTGGTTACCTAAAAGCTCGTTCTACTTGTCAGGTGTCGGGTGCCTTACTTTAATCGAATGGCGGCGCCTCTGTTCACACTAGTCGCTTACCCTGTACCGCGATGTGTGTGCGCGATCTGCGCCAGAGAGCTGCCAGCGACGGGCGGAAGGGGAAGCGGAGAGAGGGTTGCCGGGCCCGACGCCCAACACGATGTGAACAGCGCCATACTTACTCATAGGCGAACGAGATTCGACGCGATGTTTTTACGGACGTAGGGGGCTGGCAAAGCACCCAACATTTCTTGTCAGCGCCGACAAAAAAACGGTGTAGGATAAGTGTGATATAAAATGTTCTGCCACTAGAGTAGCCGATTTTCTGTCGGGACCTACAACCGATAAACGGGAACGGGCTACTTTAACAAACCTTTCGATGTAACCAATTTATTTAAAATATCAAACGGTTAAAAGCTGAAGGAAGAAGTTTAGTAACCATTTACAAAAAGCAAGCAGATGCATACATGAAGTTTGACACCAGTTATCTCAAAAACTTAGCATGACATTAAGCGTACGAAGTGGATCATTTATTTTGGGCTAAATTATGATATTGCCGGCCAAAACAAAAAAAAACCGTTAGAGCATGTCGTTCTCTTCACGTTTCACTGAGGGACCAAATCTGTTGGGCCATTCCCTGCGCTGTTATACGAGTTTGAAAAATACTGTTTTCAGAAAGTATGTTTTAATTAAAAGAATAATAGTAATCTATATAGTTTTTAATGCTAGTAAACATTAGTGTTATTATTTTTTACTGTGAAACCACTAAGGCGTTAGGGTTATTGTCCACATAGCTACAGTATGCAAAATAACGTTTTTTTTTTGTATACTGATTTAAATAGTTTAATGGTTTTGGTTTTATTTAAAGAAATTCACAAAATAAAACCAAACATCAGAAGACCTAAAAGCAGCCATAGTCCATTTTAACCCAAATTCACCACCTGAAGATACAAAACATATTCAGCTCCTTTCAGCACGGATTTTTGAAAGGACGGTCTACCACTTCTAACTTAATTTTATTTAATGATTTCATTACGGATGCTATGGATAATGGTAAGCAGGTCGATGTGGTTTACACAGATTATAGCAAGGCTTTTGATCGGATCGACCACGATACCCTGTTAAAGAAACTAAGCTACATGGGCATTCGCGGGGACCTTTTGAGGTGGTTCGCTTCTTACATTGATAACAGGTCACAAGCAGTAGTACTCAATAATTATATATCTAGTTGGGTAAACGTGCCCAGCGGAGTGCCTCAGGGTTCGTTGCTCGGTCCTTTGTTATTTGTAATCTATGTGAACGACATCGATCAGTGCCTCCATTCGTCCAAACTTTTATGCTTTGCCGATGACATGAAAATCTTTGCCACTATTTCAACGCTCGAAGATAGACTAGCACTACAGGCTGACTTGTATCGGCTGGAAGAGTATTGTCGGGCTAATAAACTAGATCTCAACCCATCCAAGTGTTCGGTGATCACTTACACTAGAAAACGTGCAGTCCTAGCCACTACTTATGCTTTGGCTGGCCATATCTTGCCGAGGTGCAATACCATTCGTGACTTAGGCGTCCATCAAGACAGTAAGTTAGTTTTTGACACACATATTGATGCTATTGTCAAAAAAGCTTCTAAACTGCTTGGATTTATAATACGTCTCTCTAAGTGTTTTACTGAAGCTAAAACACTAAAAATATTGTATTGCACTTTTGTAAGAAGTCAGCTGGAGTATGCGTCTCAGATATGGAATCCACGTTATCTTAAATACATTGACCGCATGGAAAACATCCAAAGACGGTTCATAAAATATCTTTGCTTCCATCAAAAGATACCATATCGGTCAACCGATTATCTTGGACTCTGCAGAAAGTATCATTTGCTACCACTGGTAGATCGACGTAAAATTGCGGACTGTTTGTACTTGTTGAAAATCCTCAACAACAATATTGATAACCCCGAGTTATTGTCAAAATTTTATTTTAATGTGCCAAGTAAAGCGCTTCGTTTTAATCCGCCAATGCGTGTACCTCATACATCTTCGAATTATAGGCAGAACAGTTATATTGTGCGCGCAAGCAAGAATTTCAATGAGATATGCAAGGAATACGATTTTGATCCATTCACAATAAGTGTGAATTCGGCCAGAAGGAGCTTAAGCCTAAAATTTTTCAAGTAGCGGTAGTCTATATTATTTTCTTGTTTTCATTAAGTTCTCTTTTATTTCAGTCACATTTATGTGCATTTGTGTGTGATTTATTGCAAACCCAATGTTTATAAGCTTTTACTTTTATTTTGACGAATTGTTCTTTTTTTTTGTACTCACACAATGAATATTATTCAATATTTATACGTGAGGATTTGTAATTGGCTCTCTGGTGACTATGCTTTGCTTTTTTGTTTGTTTTTATTAGCTGTAAGTCCTCCATGTACTAAATAAATAAATAAATAAATAAATAAATAAAACGCAAATAGTAAGATCGTTACCAAAACGAGTTGAATGTTGTATTGAAAAAAATGGTGATTATTTCGAAAACTTACTAAACTAAATTAAAGGATATGAAAACAATGTATTTAATTCATTTTAGACATCATGTTTCATAGTAACATTTACTGCTTAAGACATACACAATCGATATCTAAATAGAAAGTGTTAGTTTTTTTTAACAAAACACAGAGTTAAGGTTTTTTTTTAAATGTATGAATGCAGTTTTTTTTTGTTACTAAAATCGATGACATGGTTCCTAAAAAGAGATCTTCGTATGTCCTATAGTTTTAGACTTTCCCATACTGACCGATCTAAATGCCAACCTGTGTACATATCCTGACTTCAAACATTGGGAAGATGCTTGCAAGACACAACACCCGTCTGGTCGGAGGATCTTCCCTTTTCTATAGAATGTGAGTGAACTTTACACCTTGTTCCTCATACCTCAGATAATAGGTCTTTACCTATGTAATTGGAGATTCTATAACCAGCATTTTCAGATTTAATTATCTGTGGATTGGCGCGCAATTCGAAATTCAAATGAATTTTATTCGAAAGTTCAAAAGTTAATTTAATTTCCAATTCAGTCATTTATTTTTAGATAGTTTTTTTGTTTTTGTGACATGGTGGTAGTTTTTGGCGCCATGGATAAACTGAAAATTCGTACAATTTTCGCATATGAGTTCCTACGTGGAAATATCGCTGCACAAACAACACGAAAAATTAACGACGTGTACGGGCCGAACACTGCTTGCATAAACAAGGTCCATTATTGGTTCAATCGTTTTAAATCTGGAAATTTTGAGTTGAAGAACGAGCCTCGCGGTCGGCCGGTAACCATTGTCGTCAACGACGAATTGAAAACGATAGTGGAAGCCGATTCAACTCAATCTACGGCTGAGCTTGCTGCGGGCCTTGGAGCTAGTGTCAAAACAACATTAAAGCACTTGCGTTAAATCGGAAAGATAAAAAAGGTAGATAAGTGGGTGCCACACGAACTAAGCGACCAACAGCGAGATTTACGCGTCAGCATGCATAGAACTACTGAATCGGCATAGAAACGGCGAAATTCTTAATTGAATTGTTACCTGCGATGAAAAGTGGATCCTGTACGAGAACCGTAAGCGTTCGTCTCAGTGGGTGGGCCCGGGTACAGCACCTAATCAGTGCGCTTAAAAAAATGTTACTCATAGGAAGATGATAGTGACTGTCTGGAGGACAAGTGCCGGACTTGTACATCACAGCTTCTTACCGAATGGCACAACAGTGACGGCAGATGTCTATTGCCAAGAATTGCAAACAATGATGGAGAAGCTCGTAATTCAACAATCAAGACTAGTCAATCGCTCTTCCCCATTGCTTCTCCACGACAACGCGCGAGCTCACACTTCACGGCAGACCATCGCAAAGCTACAAGAGTTTCAGCTGGAAGCTCTCCGTCACCCACCGTACTCACCGGTCACTGCCCCAATCTACTTTTTTCAAAATTTAGACAATTTTTAAGTCGGAAAAAATTTAACACCCGAGAGGCAGTACAAAACGCTTTCGCTGAATTCATCGCCTCCCGTCCAGCAGACTTCTACAGTAAAGGGATAAACAAACTGCCATCAAAATGGCAAAATTGTATAGATAATTTGGGCCAGTACTTTGATTAGCTGAAATAAAAAAAATAAAAAACATTTTTATATTTTAAAATTATCATACGAATCTCCAATTTCATAGGTAAAGACCTGATATATTGTGACCAAAAATGATTGCTCTGTGATTTTTAATTAAAATATTATGACGAATTGTTTTTTTTTTTTTTGTTACTTTTGACACACCTCTCCCCTAGAAAATACAAATTTTAAACATAAATTAGGAAATAAATAGTACAAGATAACTAACAAACTAAAAGACACTTGCTAACAATTACTGTCCCTAAAGAATATTATTTTAAATATTATAACTTAACTTTAAATACTCCGACAATACCTGCACTGTTGTGCTGGATAATTTAGCTCCGTGTGTTGGATCATTTAGCTCCCTTCAAAATGGTTGAGCAGAATGGTGCCGATCCATGCCTCATGTTCGTGAACAGGCGGCGTCAGATGGGACTGGTCATCTCTTAGCTGCCATGGCTTATTTTAATTTTTTTTAATTTTTTTAACGGTTCTTTGTATTTTTTTCTTTTTACTACAGACGATTTTACGCACGTGCACGTATTTCTACATTGTTCTCACATGCATAATTTCAACATGTATGATGTAACCAATATTTTGTACCAATTTTTTTATTTAAAAGAGTCTCCGTGGAGTTTCTTGCCCGTTCTCCTCCATAGGTACCTACTACGCTTTGGAATGGGCAACTAGCTTCATATTTCTGACTGACCGACTTCTTGACAATTCAAAAGTAAAATTAAACAAGTAAAATGTATGACTGTACTGTACTGTTGTAAACGGTTTAATTGAAATAAATGCTTTGAATTTGAGTTTGAGTTTGTATTTACCCATAAGCACAATGGCTTAATCTCGCGACAATCTAAGAAGCCCGATTTGACGATTCTGCTTATACATGCCGTGATAACTTTGTATGAACGTCTACGTAATAAATCGAGAAATCTAATTCATAATCCCAATTAATTACTACGTTATTCATACACTATAACATTATACTGTATACGAGTATCAATTGTAAGCACCAAGTTTTACTTTATATTGAGAAAATGCACTTAAAACCACGAATTAATCGTTAATTAATATTCCGGTCGGACGTTATTACAATGTCATGTCTTTGGGTTCGTGTTGTGACCGTTATAAACCGTTTTTTGACTGACTAAAATCGATGTTTGTTTTTTAAAGTATTAGGTACACAATGGAATATCAATGAAAGGCAATGAATTTGTCACTAAATATCACTTTTCTCTAAACTCTCATAGTTTAGAGAAAAGTGATATTTAGTAACAAATTCAGGGAAATTTTCAAAAATATGTACATAAAAATTGGATTTTCTCGAATTCCATGAATTTTCATCTAGGCTTTATGGGTCACGCACAGTATCATGTCCTGGAAGGAATACGTCAAACTACAAGTGACCCTGTACAGGATCAAAGTAAATTAGCTAGCGGAACTCCGCAGACGTGATGGGTATCGATATCTAAACATTCTAAAACAAGTCTCATTTAATATCGCACTTCACTGCAATTGCGCACATAATATGTGCATATCATGCAGTCACTGTTGCCATGGTGATGTTCGGTGACAGTGAAAGAATAAGTAATCAAGTGACATGTGGAAGGAAGCAATAAAATATTGAGTATTGTAAGAGGGTTACCTGTTCAATGGTGTGGCTCGGTCGCTTGTACAGCGGACTGTCGCCGCTGATCGTGTGGCGTCTTTGAACGGCAGACCTTGGCTTGGGCGGATACATTCTGAAAGTAATGGAGATAATACATTTTGCAAAAAATAACACTTTAGCAAGTAACGTGTTTCATCCATCTATCAAACCAGTTTATTGCAAACATGTTGTACAGAGGCTGGAAAAAGATTTTTCACTTCTCATGCTCTGAAAGTGCTTATTTGTGCAGAATATAGGCTGCACAAAATCGAATTTTGTGCACTAGTGCATTAACGTATCTACCCATAAATGTATCTATATTAAGGCAAAGAAAATGAGCCATACAGCCAAACACAATAAGAAGTTCATAGATAGAATTTGTTATTTTATAATATTTACTTTAATTTATTTGCCTATGTGTTTTTTAAGACATAAAAACAATTGCCTTCAGTATTCAAAACTGTACAAATTTTACTTTCAATTTTAATTCAGAATGAGAATATAGTTTATTTCTCTCACCAAGGAACATTGCTAAAGTAGCTTGTATATACAATTTTTCCTTAATTAAGCTAAAACTAATTAAATAAATGTTATGTTATACTACTGTTTTATTTCCTCGCAATCGAAGTGAAAAGCAGAATTTATAACTCGTCCACAAAACCTTTTTATCGTCGACATTACTACTGCTAAAAGTCTCGGATAAAAATGGTTAGTTTTGTGCACTTGTTGTAAAATCTACTATTAAGTTTCAAACATGAACCCTGTAAGGAAAACAAAACAAAATTAATATTTTCTTATGTTACCTTCAGTTAATTTGTTTATTCTAGTTAGCCTGATTTCACAGAATCTTGTTAATTACCTACTAAGCAAAGAGTTGATTGTGTTAATTTCGATGTAAAATATCGATTAAATTATTGAAAAATATCAGTCTACAGTCCATAGTGTGGGTAGTACCTAATTGAAAAAAAAGCAGTATTTTTAATGAGATTTTAATAACGTCAAAGTACAAAAGTAATAGTACAATAACGAGTGTGACCCCCTTTTGCTAAAATTACAGCTTGCATTCGTCTGAGCATGTTATCAAGGATATTTCTAAAGGTTTCTTGCGGAATATGTTCCCACTTCGCGGCAATTATTTTTTTTAGCTCAGCTTCGGAACATCCCAGATGTGCTCTATTGGATTGCTGTCTGTCGGGACTTAGGGCTGGCTAATCCTACCGACGGATTCCGACCTCTTGCATATACGCTTCCACTTCACTGTGTGTGTACCTGGTGTGGCCGGGCTATGTGTACTATGTAAACCAGGCACCCACACAGCCCGGCCACACCAGCAGTGCTATTCTGTAACCATCTCACCGTGAAAACTTAGGTGAAGTGAGCTCGGAGTGGGCTGTCAGTCCCTAGCAGCACGGCGTGCCTGGTGTGGCCGGGCTGTGTGTGTGCCAGGTGTGGCCGGGCTGTGTGTGTGCCAGGTGTGGCCGGGCTGTGTGTGTGCCAGGTGTGGCCGGGCTGTGTGTGTGCCAGGTGTGGCCGGGCTGTGTGTGTGCCAGGTGTGGCCGGGCTGTGTGTGTGCCAGGTGTGGCCGGGCTGTGTGTGTGCCAGGTGTGGCCGGGCTGTGTGTACCTGGTGTGGTCGGGGTGCAGGTGCGTGGGCGAGGCGGGCGGCGACAGCGGCTCGCTCTCGTCGGACTCGGAGCGCTCGGCGCGCGGCGGCGGCGCGGGCGGCGGCGCGGGCCGGCGGCGGGCCCGCGCGAGGGCCCGCGGCCGGGCTGTGTGTGTGCCAGGTGTGGCCGGGCTGTGTGTACCTGGTGTGGTCGGGGTGCAGGTGCGTGGGCGAGGCGGGCGGCGACAGCGGCTCGCTCTCGTCGGACTCGGAGCGCTCGGCGCGCGGCGGCGGCGCGGGCGGCGGCGCGGGCCGGCGGCGGGCCCGCGCGAGGGCCCGCGGCCGGGCTGTGTGTGTGCCAGGTGTGGCCGGGCTGTGTGTACCTGGTGTGGTCGGGGTGCAGGTGCGTGGGCGAGGCGGGCGGCGACAGCGGCTCGCTCTCGTCGGACTCGGAGCGCTCGGCGCGCGGCGGCGGCGCGGGCGGCGGCGCGGGCCGGCGGCGGGCCCGCGCGAGGGCCCGCGGCCGGGCTGTGTGTGTGCCAGGTGTGGCCGGGCTGTGTGTACCTGGTGTGGTCGGGGTGCAGGTGCGTGGGCGAGGCGGGCGGCGACAGCGGCTCGCTCTCGTCGGACTCGGAGCGCTCGGCGCGCGGCGGCGGCGCGGGCGGCGGCGCGGGCCGGCGGCGGGCCCGCGCGAGGGCCCGCGGCCGGGCTGTGTGTGTGCCAGGTGTGGCCGGGCTGTGTGTACCTGGTGTGGTCGGGGTGCAGGTGCGTGGGCGAGGCGGGCGGCGACAGCGGCTCGCTCTCGTCGGACTCGGAGCGCTCGGCGCGCGGCGGCGGCGCGGGCGGCGGCGCGGGCCGGCGGCGGGCCCGCGCGAGGGCCCGCGGCCGGGCTGTGTGTGTGCCAGGTGTGGCCGGGCTGTGTGTACCTGGTGTGGTCGGGGTGCAGGTGCGTGGGCGAGGCGGGCGGCGACAGCGGCTCGCTCTCGTCGGACTCGGAGCGCTCGGCGCGCGGCGGCGGCGCGGGCGGCGGCGCGGGCCGGCGGCGGGCCCGCGCGAGGGCCCGCGGCCGGGCTGTGTGTGTGCCAGGTGTGGCCGGGCTGTGTGTACCTGGTGTGGTCGGGGTGCAGGTGCGTGGGCGAGGCGGGCGGCGACAGCGGCTCGCTCTCGTCGGACTCGGAGCGCTCGGCGCGCGGCGGCGGCGCGGGCGGCGGCGCGGGCCGGCGGCGGGCCCGCGCGAGGGCCCGCGGCCGGGCTGTGTGTGTGCCAGGTGTGGCCGGGCTGTGTGTACCTGGTGTGGTCGGGGTGCAGGTGCGTGGGCGAGGCGGGCGGCGACAGCGGCTCGCTCTCGTCGGACTCGGAGCGCTCGGCGCGCGGCGGCGGCGCGGGCGGCGGCGCGGGCCGGCGGCGGGCCCGCGCGAGGGCCCGCGGCCGGGCTGTGTGTGTGCCAGGTGTGGCCGGGCTGTGTGTACCTGGTGTGGTCGGGGTGCAGGTGCGTGGGCGAGGCGGGCGGCGACAGCGGCTCGCTCTCGTCGGACTCGGAGCGCTCGGCGCGCGGCGGCGGCGCGGGCGGCGGCGCGGGCCGGCGGCGGGCCCGCGCGAGGGCCCGCGGCCGGGCTGTGTGTGTGCCAGGTGTGGCCGGGCTGTGTGTACCTGGTGTGGTCGGGGTGCAGGTGCGTGGGCGAGGCGGGCGGCGACAGCGGCTCGCTCTCGTCGGACTCGGAGCGCTCGGCGCGCGGCGGCGGCGCGGGCGGCGGCGCGGGCCGGCGGCGGGCCCGCGCGAGGGCCCGCGGCCGGGCTGTGTGTGTGCCAGGTGTGGCCGGGCTGTGTGTACCTGGTGTGGTCGGGGTGCAGGTGCGTGGGCGAGGCGGGCGGCGACAGCGGCTCGCTCTCGTCGGACTCGGAGCGCTCGGCGCGCGGCGGCGGCGCGGGCGGCGGCGCGGGCCGGCGGCGGGCCCGCGCGAGGGCCCGCGGCGTGGCCAGCGCGGGCGGCGCGCGCGCGGCCCGGCGGCGCAGGCGCAGCGCCAGCTCGGCGCCGGCGCCGCCGCACGCGCGCAGCACGGCGTCGCCGCTCCAGCCGATCACGCACTGGTTGCCCACCTGCAATACCAGTTTATTAAATATCGACGAATAAATTACCAAAAAAAATACCTTACTGAATCAGTGTGAATATTCATGGAGTCGATTCAAAAAAAAACCTTCTGTCGACTTCTAGAAAGAAGTCGACAGAAGGATCCGGTCGGGTATAGCGTTTCGCAAACTTTGTCGAGTCTTCTTGTCGCCTATCCAGCAATGTTTGAACCGGTGCGTCCTACCTTGTATGACATACGGTGCCGAAACGTGAACATTGACAGTCGGGCTGGTCCAAACAAATTCAAGTTTTCTCAGAAATATCGAAATTTCTGTGCTACATTTAAATTAAACATATGTATTAAACATATAAACTATCCGGAACAAAAGTTCTAAATAATGATGAAAACCACATCAAAATCTATTTTATAGTTTAGTAGATCTAAGTTGTCACACAGACAAGAAAAGCGTCTTTAATTTATAATGATGTACAGAAGATAGGTCGAGACATATCGGTACCTGCACGATCTCGTCCCCGATGTGCACGGCGCCGGACGCGTGCGCGGGCGAGCCGAAGCGGATGTCGGCCAGCTGGTGGTGCCCGCAGAACGAGGGCACGACGTCGAAGCCCAGCGGCTTGCCGGCCTGGCGCAGCGTCACGCTGTCCAGCGAGGCCGGCTGCAGCACCATCGGGTCCGACACGTCCTGCCGCATACGCGTTGCTGTTAGTGCACGTTTGGCCAGATAAGAAACGTCAACGAATGTCCAACTGTACAAGAATAAAAACTATGTTCATCAAGTTTGATAGCAGCACACGCGTGCGCACGTGCGTTCTGTGGCCAGAAATTCCAATAATACAGTAATATAAAAACCCTTCGTCGAAGGGTATCGTAGTCAGTGACGGATTAACCCTTATTCAAATTAAGCACAAGAAGATGCACAAAATGGCTCAGCGGAACGTTGTTTTTCAAAATTAAAAATGTAAAAAAAAGGACAAAGATGATACAAGAAAAGCTCGATAATTTATCGATATTATACATAGAGTCCGATATGTTAGAAACCTTAGACGTTAATATATTATCTTGCGTGAATTTAATGCCCGGAAAAGCCGCAATGCGCATTTCAATAAATAAATAAATTATGCTTTGGTTTTTATTGTTGTCGCACCTACTCCACTTCTAAGGTACGTTACACGGTTGTTTCGAGAGGTTCCTGTTTTGGCTAAGGCGGGAGGAAACGCCCGGGTGTCATCACTGCGTGGATCGCCTGAGGACACGGTGGAGCATACGGTGGAGGTCTGCCCGGCGCGGGCAGAGCACAACCGTTTCTTCGTGGAGGCGATCGCTGGCGGGGATCTCTCGCGTCCGGCCCTGGTCCAGGCCATGGTACCTCCTTCATAGTCACCTCCTTCTGCGAAGCAGTAATGCTCGCGAAGAAGGAGACGGAACGCGTGAGGAAGAGACAAAATTCGCGCCCTTACGTCCCTAGCCACCGCAGGAGCAGACGCCCTGGGCTTAGGGAATCGCAGGCCGATTCCCGGCCACCGTAGGCACGGGCCTGCGGACGGTGAGCAATGGGTAGCTCGCCGTCCGGTAAGGACCAGGCCCGGGTCGTCGGCGCGTTGTGTTCCACGCGCGCCTCAAAGAGATGTCAGCGAGTGAAGGGGTCCGATGGGACCGATGCCTGCCGGGGTTGCGGGAAAGTCCGAAAGGGATACCGTGGCCCCTGGCAACGTAAAGGCAACCGAAGGAACACGGGTGGGTTTTATTCAGTAAGAGTCTGACACGCCCTCCCGCTCCCGCGCCAAATGTAATGGATGGGTTGTTACATGACTGTCACATGAGTTGGGAGCTTGCCCCATTTAATAAAAATGTGTAAATGTGGTGTGTGTTCTCCTATAAAAAAAATACAAATTAAACAATAAAATAATTTCGGGCGCCTTGGAGATGCACACAGTATGTTTTAAATAAACAAACTTGCCAGATAGAACACTTCGGAGAGTCAGACTTTTAATCTTTCGGAGGTAGCTAACTAAAGGAATAAAACAATGGAATTTCCCTTGCTCATACCTTGTTTAATTGATTCCCAGAGCGGGAGATGTCATTTGATGAACTCCCAACCAAAAAAAGGTACGTTACATCTCATCATCTTATTTTACAAAAAAAAACAATGTTTTTAAGCGATAAAGGTTTAAAGACCGATTCTAGTTGACATACGGATAGGGGGGGCCACAGGCGTGGATTGCTTAGGGCATCAAGTAGTCCCGTAGTTAATCCGTCACTGATTTAAAATCGAGCAAAAAAACGCCGAAAAAAACACGTTTCTTGTATGGTATGACGGTCCCGTTTGTGGTGGTGGCGGCGGCGGCGGCCACGGCTCGCGCGGGTTGTTCAGCGAAGCGGTCCCGCTGCGCGCACGTGCGGTCTGTAGTGACACATACACGTGTAGTATCTACCTGTATGATGTAGTCGGCGGTGGTGGCGGTGGTGGCGGCCACGGCTCGCGCGGGTTGTTCAGCGAAGCGGTCCCGCTGCGCGCACGTGCGGTCTGTAGTGACACATACACGTGTAGTATCTACCTGTATGATGTAGTCGGCGGTGGTGGCGGTGGTGGCGGCGGCGGCGGCCACGGCTCGCGCGGGTTGTTCAGCGAAGCGGTCCCGCTGCGCGCACGTGCGGTCTGTAGTGACACATACACGTGTAGTATCTACCTGTATGATGTAGTCGGCGGTGGTGGCGGTGGTGGCGGCGGCGGCGGCCACGGCTCGCGCGGGTTGTTCAGCGAAGCGGTCCCGCTGCGCGCACGTGCGGTCTGTAGTGACACATACACGTGTAGTATCTACCTGTATGATGTAGTCGGCGGTGGTGGCGGTGGTGGCGGCGGCGGCGGCCACGGCTCGCGCGGGTTGTTCAGCGAAGCGGTCCCGCTGCGCGCACGTGCGGTCTGTAGTGACACATACACGTGTAGTATCTACCTGTATGATGTAGTCGGCGGTGGTGGCGGTGGTGGCGGCGGCGGCGGCCACGGCTCGCGCGGGTTGTTCAGCGAAGCGGTCCCGCTGCGCGCACGTGCGGTCTGTAGTGACACATACACGTGTAGTATCTACCTGTATGATGTAGTCGGCGGTGGTGGCGGTGGTGGCGGCGGCGGCGGCCACGGCTCGCGCGGGTTGTTCAGCGAAGCGGTCCCGCTGCGCGCACGTGCGGTCTGTAGTGACACATACACGTGTAGTATCTACCTGTATGATGTAGTCGGCGGTGGTGGCGGTGGTGGCGGCGGCGGCGGCCACGGCTCGCGCGGGTTGTTCAGCGAAGCGGTCCCGCTGCGCGCACGTGCGGTCTGTAGTGACACATACACGTGTAGTATCTACCTGTATGATGTAGTCGGCGGTGGTGGCGGTGGTGGCGGCGGCGGCGGCCACGGCTCGCGCGGGTTGTTCAGCGAAGCGGTCCCGCTGCGCGCACGTGCGGTCTGTAGTGACACATACACGTGTAGTATCTACCTGTATGATGTAGTCGGCGGTGGTGGCGGTGGTGGCGGCGGCGGCGGCCACGGCTCGCGCGGGTTGTTCAGCGAAGCGGTCCCGCTGCGCGCACGTGCGGTCTGTAGTGACACATACACGTGTAGTATCTACCTGTATGATGTAGTCGGCGGTGGTGGCGGTGGTGGCGGCGGCGGCGGCCACGGCTCGCGCGGGTTGTTCAGCGAAGCGGTCCCGCTGCGCGCACGTGCGGTCTGTAGTGACACATACACGTGTAGTATCTACCTGTATGATGTAGTCGGCGGTGGTGGCGGTGGTGGCGGCGGCGGCGGCCACGGCTCGCGCGGGTTGTTCAGCGAAGCGGTCCCGCTGCGCGCACGTGCGGTCTGTAGTGACACATACACGTGTAGTATCTACCTGTATGATGTAGTCGGCGGTGGTGGCGGTGGTGGCGGCGGCGGCGGCCACGGCTCGCGCGGGTTGTTCAGCGAAGCGGTCCCGCTGCGCGCACGTGCGGTCTGTAGTGACACATACACGTGTAGTATCTACCTGTATGATGTAGTCGGCGGTGGTGGCGGTGGTGGCGGCGGCGGCGGCCACGGCTCGCGCGGGTTGTTCAGCGAAGCGGTCCCGCTGCGCGCACGTGGCGGCCTCTAGTGATAGCTTCAGTAGCGCCGCCTTGCGCTCGGCCAGCGACGCCGCCGCGCTGCCACTCGAGCACAGCGGCCATCTGCACAGCCGTTCATCGACAATGATCAAACTATCCGAAATGCTATGCTGGTACCATGTAGTCCTGTTATTAACGCGATTATTAACAGCTAAATTTTATTACCACACGTTAATATAGTTCCAGATTTGTCTTATGGAGAGTAATGTGGAAAGTACAACAATTGATCATGAAGCAGAGGAGTAAAATAGAATACTACTATCCAAAATATTTTATAGCAAGCAGATGTGCCAATTCAGAAAGCCATTTTTGGCCTAGTGTCACCCTAACTATGTGGTTTTTTACAGTCAAATAAGGGTGAGAAAGATCGAGCTTTAAGTATGAGTGTATGCTCATACGTCTATCGCCTGCTTAATATTTCTAGTTTATTTCATATTAACATATATCAATGTAAATAGTAATACTATTTAGGATAGAACAACTTCAGTTGTTAAAAATAACTTCAAAATATGTATTGGGTGATCCAATTCGAGGTTCCTATATTGGCAACACTGTAATTTTCACAGCTGTTAGTAATGGCGCGTGTTTCAAACGTCAAATGTTAGTTTGTAAAAAAACATTTACAAAATGAATCGCTTTGGATGAAACGTTCAGAGGTCGAATTGTTTCACGTTACGGTGACGTCAACTGGCTGCCATCGTGCGATTTAACGCCGTTGATTTTTTTGTGGGTTTTTCTATTAGATAACAATACGTACACCTGCAACGTTGGAGCACCTAAAAAGTAATATGCGCCAAGTTATTTCCGAGATAACCCACGGAAGCGAAAAAGAATAAAACTAAATATTCGATCAAAGAAAAAATAATCAAGATATTGTTACATTTTGGGTATTTTTTTTAAATATATAAATGTTAGGGACCTCGTATTGGATCACCCTACATAATGTATGTTAATACAATCACCATGCTATTGTAAATAACAATTACAGTTTTCTTGAATTGCATGTCTCTGATGTTATTACTATAACAGATTAGAGATGCCTATTATTCGGTAATCGGAATTACTCGTTTTTTTTTTTTTTTTTGTTATTCTTTGAATTCCGAATAATAGTTTCTATTATTCGACATTCGGCGAATAGTTGTCTAATTAAAAAGAAACTTTTAATGAACAGAAACACTATAGACTTAAAAATAATTGAACTTTTATTCATCTTTAAAAACAAAACACACAAAGTATTACATCGTATTATCATTTACGCAAGGCCAAAAATCAGTCATGTTGAAGTTAATTATTTTTTCAATAATAATTTAATATTTAAAGTACAAAAGTGGCAGATTGGTTTTTCTGGACAATTGGGATCAAGTTGGTTGTGCTTTTTTTCATAAATCAAACCTGCCTCAGAAAATAATTAATCGAGAATAAATAAACTTTTTTTATATTCCTTTTTTTATGTCGAGTAATAATGGCGAGTACTCGAATATTCGCCAGAGTGAATGGCGATTATACGGTATTCGACTATTCGCTATAACAACTATTTGTGGCATCTCTACTGTAGATAAATAAATAACAACATGCAACAGTTTTTACACCTGGGCAATGTTGATAGGCAAAACTAGTAGCACATAACCATTTTTTTTTATGGCCCACCCATATTATCTCTTTTTTTTAAATAACTAGCTGACCCAACAGAACTGTCCTGGAACATGTTTCCAGTTATTCTTTTGATAAAAACCAAATTTGGACCAAATTGGTCTAGCCGTTCTCAAGTTATGTGCATACCTACTAACAGCATTTCATTTTTATTTATATAGATGTTACATGCATTTATTTAAAGGTGATAAACATACTTTTCTGACTTTGGTATAATTGATTAATTGAGAAACAAGTACATGTACAATTAATTGGTAGTATGTTACTAGACAAATAACTAAATCTCAATTGCATTTTACATTACATAATTTGATCTGTTGAATGCAAAACTAGTTATATAAATTAGTACTAGTTATATTTGTATTCCTAGAGTGGGCTACATTGTCTTTTTTGTTTTCTTTTTTTTTTTTTTTTATAGAGGTAGAATACTCTTTACTATATAAACCATAAAACATTTAGACATTAATTAACCACAATAACCACACCACAATTTTTAAGATATGATAATATTTTTCTCACATAGAGAGCAAATTAGATAACTACTAGTATCACATTACCTGTCAAGCCAGCACACTAGTGGTTTAACAGCATGCACGGTGCGAGCTACATCTGCCAGTGTCTGTGTCTCAAGTCGAGCGTCTGGGTGATGGCGCAGGGCTCGTGCCAGGGTCGTGGCTACCACTGACACACGCAACGCAAGCTGCTGCACACACTCCCGAGACACCTCATATTGCTAAACACATCCACATCAGTGATATAACACACACAATTACTGTGAAAATACAATAAGTCGCATAATAACTACAAATAATGCCAGTTAAATCATTAATCATATACAAATTACTGCTACAGCGCTACTATAAATAAACAGCGGGGACATAAGCACTAAATAGTTCAGTAGCAGCACTCACCAACAGATAACACTGTTGAGATAAGTGAACCATTACATTGTAATCTCCTGTGACTCATCCTGTCTCACTACAGACCAGACTTCATACCATCATGTATTATATAGGTGCAGTTCGATATTCATGACAGCTAGATACTTACAAAGTTCCGCAGATGTTCCACGGCCTCCAGCAAGAGCTCCTGGTGTCCGATGACGTGCATGCCGAGGTACTCGAGGTCGTCGCAGCGCAGCGTGAGCAGCTTAGCCCCGTCCAGCCCGCGCTCGCGCAGCGCCGGCACGTAGCGTGCCACCGTCGGGCCCAGCCCTGCGACAACAGTCGTGACTCACTCGCGTCCACCACACACATCATTGACCACTCGCTGCATCGACACGTACCTGACAGCCAGTCCGCCACCTGGTCCGCCGACCACTCCGCAACGTTGAGGCTAGCCATCGTCATGAGGATGGCGCATCTTCCAGTGATCGCTGTTTATTATTATAATGCGGCGCAAATCTCTAACAAACAACAGCCGGACGATGCGACTTCTTTTGGACAAACTGACATTGACATTTCAAGGAATGCCACAGACAAAAGTAATAAAATAACGTTTCGTTCTACTGCTAAAAAAATATCGGTTAAAAGAAGACCGCCTTATATGTGATGAAACACGTGCCTCATTAGGCTGCATAATCATTTAATTTAATAATTAAATTACTTCAAAATATTTTTTTTGCAAAAACCACAGTTTTCCAGTTTTATAAGCTTTCTGATAAGAGTTCTGCAAATAAATTCGCAAAATAAAAATAGATGGCGTTAATAACCTAAACAACGAACGTAGTTATGTATTTTTATTTTTTATTTATTTAAACAAAAAAATAACTAGTTGGTTATACCTACGTCGATAAGTTTACTTAATAATCGAGGTTTCTTTATTCAGTTGCATCTGTTTGCATCATGGGGTTCCGTCTCCAAGTCGTGTCTGACTTCACTCAAGTGACACCACCCATACATTTCCAAGTCTGGATTGAAGGACTAACTTAACTTGGCAATATGTACCATATTACTTAATTTATTATTTATACTAGCTTCTGCCCGCGACTTCGTTCGCATTGAAGTCGTAAGACACCACTTACTAAAATAACACATTCCTACACACTGCATAGGTAGGTATATAGGTAACACACAGTCAATTTTTTTAATAAAAAATCATTTATTCAAACTAGGCTTAGGATCAGCATTTTTTTAACGTCAAAATTACATAAATAAAACAGTCCCCCAAAACGCCCGCTCTTCACCACATCCTAGTGCTTTAGCTGGGAAGAAGAAGTGGCGCAACAAAATCCTAACCAACTTCCAAAAAAAACAAAAAAGTGATACCTAAATAACTTTCGGAAGTCGGTGTCTGGTTCTGAGGCGACGATAACCGACTTTTAATGATTTTATACTGAAGATCACGTCTAAACGAGCAGTGTTAATGATTTGGATAAAATACCTACCTATGTTAAATTAGAGCATTAACCACTCAAGGTCACTGGGCATAAGTAGATAGGTAGGTACGAGTACTTATATATATATCTGCGTCCTATGCCACCGATTTCCGAAATTAGTTATTTTTCACTCGTGTTTTTTTTTAAGTCTGTTATTTTTATTTTTAAAAAGAGATTTTCTATTTTTCACTTTTTATTTGATAACCTCATTTTTAATTGTAAGTAGATACCTACTTAGGTCTTCGATCAACTTAGGTAGATACAGAGCTAACTAACTTCTTGTCTCATCATTTTATTCATGGGTAGAAAATTATACATATCTAGGTTATTAATTAATATAGGTAGGGCTCGTTTTTATCTCATTAATATTTATGACGGGAACTTTTTATGGATAAGATGCGTATCGCTGACAGGTAGGTAGCCGGGGCCGGGGTAGAACTCAAAATAAATATTATTTTCGTATTCCTATGTCTTATTACATAAGTATATCTACCTACAGTAGGTACCTACTGCTCATAGGACAAAATAAGCTTAGGATTTGACTAGTATCTAGTACCTAGGTAAGTTCCTATGCTTAGGTCTATCTGTCGAAATCCAAGGTTGCGGACTACGGTGAATGAAAACCGTTCAAGTGTGAGTTGGGCTCGCATAGGTACCTAGGGCTCCGCGCCTACTAGCAAAAGATTTATAGGTACCTACCTACTTAAGTAGTTTAGGTAGGTACCTTCTTTTTTTTGCAATGACTATGGTTCACTTGTCTAGAATAAAACCTGTTGGCTAATGGCCATATAAATGAGGAGTAGCTCCTTAGTACCGCGGGATCCGTTCCTACATCCATTTTGAGAGGCAGACATGATGTAGTTGGTGTCTTGATGTTTGTTAATTTTAGCTCTCAAAATAGATGTTAGAACTTTATACACCGTCGGTAAACATGTGATCGGTCTATAATTTTGGGTTCCGCGATGCTACCAGATTTATGGAGCAGGTACGTGGGTAACTCCTGTCGTTAAGAACTGGGGTAGGTAGCGAACCAGACTCCAATGCAGTCTCGTACTGAGCCGCCAAGCGACCGTGCGACCTTATAAACCATTTGATCCAGAAGTTGTGTTAGGCAAAGGACGGACTGCACGAGCTACATCTTGGGGGCAGATGGTAGGTAATAGCCCCCATTTCTGGTATAAGATTGCAGGCTCGTTCGACTTCCCGATTCCAATGATGACGGAATAAACAAACCGCGTCATTTGCGCCGGCGCGAGCGCTCGCACAGCTAAGTATGACGCGCCTTTGTTAGCGCACGCTCTCCGGACCTTTAACAATCACCTTCGGTGTGACCCACAGGCACACTCGCCGCTTATACCTACGAATACGGTTCGCCCATGCATTCACTTTCTGCTTCAAGAAGTCGATGCGCTCTGTGACACGGGTCATATAGTCCTGAGGATTGATATCAGTCCTTAAAATCGCCCGCCTCACGAAGCGCATCACTCTAGGGCGAGTATTGCTCTCCCTGAAACAGATTAGTTTGCCGATGAGCGCTCTGGCCCCACCAATACGGCGTTCAATCCTGTACTGCCAAGCTGGTACAGCCGGTTTCGGTCGTGTAGCACTAGAGTCGTTAGCAAATTTGACGTGAGCTACACGACATGCCGCTACAGCCGCGCAGTACAGAATCGAAAGAGTATCGGTGAGTTCTTCGCAGTTATCAAAATAGTTTGATAGCTGCGAATCCAGAGCCGCCACTAGCGCCCTATTTTTCTATTTATTATTATAAACTTACTGCATTATAATCAAGTAGGTACCTACTTATACTAGTCCCATTAAAATACGTATAAGTAGGTACATAAGTACCTACGTCTAACCAAAGATATCCAAGTTTTTTTATTTTATGTATTTTACTTTGTCTCCACTCTTACACACGTAGTCTACATCACTTTATCTACTTTCCTATCACAGGTAGGTATGCTGGAAGAGATTTCTTTAGAGATAAGCATCACCTGTTTAGGTACCTACGTATTTTTCTGTTCTTGTCTTCTTGTCTGTTTATATGTGGGTACATAAACTGTTAAATAAATAATAATTAAATTAGGTACCTACCTACCCAGATCTAATAATCCTTGATAAATTCCTATAGGTACCTACCTTTGTAGAATAGAATACCGAGTAGGTACTAGTCCTCTCTCGCTACGGCTAGGTTTTGATAAAATACTAGGAAAGTCAGGCACACACGGTCTTATTTACGTGTCTGCATTATAGGTGGATAGGTACCTACCTATTTACCAGTTCCCTACCAGTTCCCTACCAGTCAACAGGTAAGGTATGCATGCCTTGCCTGTTATCTACAGACATGTGTATAAAATTCAGGAGGTATCTAATTAATTTTAATTCGATGGATACGAATTAAAAAACATTTAAAAATAATTGGGTAGATCTCAATGAGGTAGCTATCATTGTAAAAAAAATATACCAAGGATCTTATGCCCCCCACACGCCGTCGGGCTATAAAACACACATCAAGGAAAAAATGTTTACTTAATCTGCTATAAAATACTCATTTAATATGTCCACCTGCGAGATTGGCACCTTCGTTAACGGGACACATTCTAGACGTGCGAGGAGGGACGTGCGGGGCGGTGCGGGTGTGGTGTGTCGTGCTTATGTTATTAGCATTTTAAAGCTTTGTCCACGACATTCCTCGGCGTGGCTTTCATTAAGAGCGGTAGAATCGACGGCGGCTCCATTCACACAGGTTATCTGATGGGATCTTTTGTACGTATATTTATTGGGGCATCAAAGCGAGGGTTCGGGGACGCGAGGCGAGGCGGTGTAGCTCGGTAGCGCTCTTAAATTCAACAATTTAATACCTCTCATAAAGCGGCCAGTAACCGCCGAGCCGCTACCAATAATTTCTCTTATTGTCCCGATAAATTAGCTTAATTAGGGTGTAAAAAACGCGGCGGGCGTGGAATATAGTGCGGCCGCGGTGGGTGGGCCGGGGCTCCCGACTCCGCACTCACATAATTAGTGCTTCTACCTGCCTGCTCCGCACCACGCGCCGCCTGGGCCCACGGGCCTCACTGGCCCCACTGGCCCAGTCATCACCCCGCACTCAATGAACATCGTTTGGGAGAGCACCGTGAAGTCTGCGGAAAAAAGTCTATAGTTACACGCGTTGCGTGTAACTACAGATTTTTTTCGTCGTTTTTTTTATCTATTCCGTAAACCTTATGGTTATATTATTGTACCTACTGATATTTATCTAACGCTTAGATACTTTTACGCTCTGTTAGGTGTAGGTACCTAGATACAAGTGCCCAGAACATGGAATCTATAATACATTATCTACAAGGTTATTCAAGAATACCTACATTTGCAATGTACCTACACAATTAAAGAAATTGCCTGTAGCCAGTCAATTGTCTTGGATTTATTGTACTTACGAGTAGGTATCATTCGGGCGTCGTCCCACGAAGCGGTGGGTACCGCTACTACTACAGACCCGTATCTAGGTACTTATGAATGAACTTCGATTTTGTCGTTCTTTAACTTGAAAATAAAGGATGTCTAGCGGTCTATCTAAAATCAGTACAGTATGGCCATATAATTAGGATTCAGGAAAGTGTAATACGAGTTAGGAAGATTAGGGATCCTAATTAGCCAGTCAGAAATTATTGTTCCTGCCTCCTTGATTTGGTCAGCCAGGAGCAAGGATTCCTAAATCCAGAGTAGGTATAAACGCTTTAGACTTTGATCATCAAATAATTCATCCATCACTACAGATAGTGCAATCCATGACGACGCGCCCCACTCCGCGATTACCTACTGTACTGTAAGCTGTACTTTAGTACGGAGCGCAGCGGAGTGGGGCGCGTCGTCGTGGATTGCACTATCTATAACAAACAACGGGAGACGTGGCCAAAAGGCTGGCAGCAAAAGTTTTAGGTAAATATAACAACGCATATGTAAAAAAAAAGAAAAGCCCTCCCACTTGTAGATAATAATAATTTAGGTACCTAGTTATGAAATGAAATATTATTTCATTATTCTTTCTCTTTATCAAATCTAAAAAAAAACCATTGGAGACAACTTGACACTAATACTCGTAAGTACCTACCTATTTGGTGTTTGTAAAAACAAAACTAATTACGCTAGAGAACATGAGGGCTGATGGACAGGGGCCTAAGTCTGCTATTTTTATAAATTTTTCGTTCCAACACGATCCCATTGTCATTTTGCTAAAAGTTCCTATCTGCTAAATTCATAATGGTCGATCATTGGTTGATCATTGTATTCCACAAACACGATACTCGTAACGAATTAAAATAAATGACTGCAAAATTAAGTTCTCGTGCTATGTCACTGATCAGAGGAACTGTCAAAATTTTAGCAGATTACCGCCTAAGTCAGTCATTCAATTCTTTCAATGGAGTGTCAGTGGCTGACCATTGGAAGTCATAATGACGCCAATATGTTAGTAGATTACCAAACTTGTCAAAATCAACAATTATGAAATCAATTATAGACCATTCTGACACTATTGTAATAGCAGACTTGAGGCCCTGGTCTAAGGGCTTAGGTACAATTATTTCAGACAAATTATCAACATTGTCATACAACATTGCAACGCTGCCCCTATTGCCTTTTCTCAATTGGGAAATAAGAAGCGGTGTGTAGGTAGGTACGTACCTAAGTACCTAGTTCTATTTTTTTTACTTTCCTTTCAGTGCCTAACTTGAGGATTGCGATACCTAGTCAGGTAACAGTTGTTCTAAACTATTTGATTCTGCGGCATTCGACGCTGATGCAGTGTGTGACGTTTGATGATGATGACCATTGAACAAATCCGTAGATACGCCTTGAACAACAGGTACTTAGTAAAGACCATGAGAATGTAAGGAGAGCTAATAAAATAATGCCTACATATTATGGCTCACATTCAGGTCAAGGGTAGCCTCCTTACCTAGTGGAGCCGGCTGAGCTGCCAGCGCGCACTGGTATCGACGAGCCGCTACCAGGTATATCCGCCGCATAGGTATTTGGCGCTGCGTTTGTGTGTAATTTTTATTGCTTCCATAAGTCGCCTGCATTCCCGGTGGGACCTAATGCCTGTAGATAATGCGGCAATGCGCCATCAATCAAACTCGTCGTGGCCGTCACATAAATATCTCTGCACGGCCGCGGCAGTAAGCCGAGCCGCCGCGCCGCCGCCGCTGCTCGCACCACTATCTACCACAGATAACGTGATGTAGGCGCAACACTATCTCCCTATCACCTACCTATGTACTTCCACGGTTTTATGACTGACAAATTGTATAAATTATGTGAAGTAGGTGTCAAATTTTACGGCCATAAACAATGGTGAAATGATGACGGAACGGGGCCAAGAGAACGTTCTGGTATTCATTATGCTCAATAAAGATATCCGAGGTATTTTAATGCGTGTTTTTCATAGACAGTGTGAAAATAAAACCACAGGTTTAAGTCGCTGTAATGTGGAATCAACGACTACCACACAATAAGCACATTTGTTATAATTTTATGTAAACAAAAACAATTTGGTATTTTAACTAATTATCTTGATACATTCAGCGCCTATTCATGTTGTAAATAAATTATAATAAGCTCACTGCTATGCAATTATAATAATTAATTACTCCTACAGTTAGTTAGTTAAGATTTATTTAAAAGTTAACTCGTAAGCTAAGTTACTGTTAGGATTAGGTTCATTTTCTTTGTAGGTACCTACTGACTACTTATATGTATATCTACTTACGTATCAGTCAGTTCTAAGAAACTGGTTACCTTAGGACTAAAACTATTTATAATAGTTACCCTATCTACCCTTCCAGGTACCTACTTATATATGAAACGACGCCTTTAGGCGACAAAAAAACAGTCCGCTATCGAGTTAGCCATCCGTGTTTAGGTACCTACTATAACGTAAGAAGCATTTAAGGTACCCAGTCTGTGAAGCAATATTGTGTCTTATGAGCTTTCGCTACCACATCCACTCGGAACGATGCACCCCCGGAAAAATAAATTCATAGTACTTGTCTTACAAAAACGTACACGTTATGTACCTACATGTTGAGTTTTCCTTCAAGCCGGGATTGGCAAGAAGAAGATATTGCGATTTTCGTTTATAAAGATGAGTACCTACCTCTATTGAGGCAAAGAGATTTTCTTCAATTTCTAGTCATTTGTTTCTTGCACCGATTCATACTACTATATACTTTATTAGATACTAGAACAAATTGTGTGTCAATAGCAATAATTGAGCTTTCACTAGCAATTCTTTGGACTACAAGCTTACGTGCGCGTGGGTTAGCTACCTTTTTTTTTTTTTTTTTTTTTTTTGGGTGGGAAATCATCAAATGACGTCTCCCGCTCTGGGTGGAGCGGGAGGGCGTGTCAGACTCTTACTGACTAAAACCCACCCGTGTTCCTTCTCTTGCCTGTGCAATGCCAGGGGGCCACGGTATCCCTTTCGGACTTTCCCGCAACCCCGGCAGGGTGGGTTACCTACCTGATGTTTTAAAATTGAATATAATATCACACTTTATGACAAAATTAGTAGTGATACCAATTTTATAATAATGTTCACATGGGTCATGTTGTTGTTGTTTTCAGATAAATAAAATTAGCACCAAGAATTAATACTTACCAATTATTTTTTTTACGGAAAGGACGTCAAATATTTTTTTTGACTCGTCTATCCGAGGACTAACACCCTAGGGATGATGACTAAAAAAATGTTTTTTGTCCGTCATGTAGATTATGAAAAAATAACGTACACGTAGTATTAGGAATACAGCTCATGATTTGTTAAGATCATACCTGAAAGATAGAAAGGTTAAAGTTCAAGTCTACGGCACAAACTCATTAGGGTCTGAAATGGTAATGGCCGTTCCTCAAGGTTCGATATTGGGTCCATTCCTCTTTTTAGTTTATATTAATGATATACCCCAATTATTTCTAAATCAACCGAAGATGGTGTTATTTGCAGATGACACATCATTGATCTTTAAAATAAACCGACGGTCACCAAATCGTGACGACGTGAATAGCTCTATTGTTCAGGTCCAAGATTGGTTTACGGTAAATAATTTGGTACTAAATAATAAAAAACCAAATGCATTAGATTTAAATTACCAAATGTTAGAAGTAGCGAATGTGACATCATATTGAATGGAGAAAAACTAGAATTTATTAATCAAACAGTTTTCCTTGGAATCACGCTAGAAGAGAAATTACAATGAGGACCCCATATAACATCTCTCGCGGGGCGGCTAAGCTCGGCCGCTTATGCTGTTAGAAAGATAAGACAGTTAACAGATGTAGAAACCGCGCGTTTGGTCTATTTTAGCTACTTCCACAGTATTATGTCGTATGGCATTTTACTGTGGGGTCGGGCTGCTGACATTGAATCCATCTTTGTTTTACAAAAAAGAGCTGTCAGAGCCATTTATAATCTACGTCGTCGCGAATCTGTCAGGGAACTATTTAAAAAGATTATCTAATATTATAACGGTACCTTGCCAATTCATTTATTCAAATATTATGTATACCTATGTGAGAAAAAATCTACATCTTTTTAATAAAATAAATGATAGACATAATTTTAATAAGGTACTTGCACCCAATAAGGACCGGCACCTATTAAGGGCCACCTTAGAAAACTCACACTTGGCATTTTTTCAACTGGTTCATATTTCGCGCGCAGCATGCTATGCCACCCATTGGTCAAATGCAATCGCGCGATGACGCGTAGATTCCGCGATTTTGTCAGTAGCGTCCAGTTTGTGTAAGACAGCGGTTAGAGACACCATTTTATAAAATTGATGTGCGTTGTTTTGTTAGTTTTCGTGAAAAAAGTAGTTTTTTTTAAGTATTTTTTTACAGAAGATTGGATTTAAACATTCAGAGATAACTCTGCTAAGGTAAATATATAGTTATTTTTACATTATAGAACTTTAAAATGTGTTCATATAAAACGATACCCAAATCCTAATAAGGCCCACAATACGAGTTCGTATTAAGGTCCGGTCCTTATTAGCAATATGAAATTGGCAATTTTTTTATTATTTAGTTTATAAATCTTTTTTTTATATTTATTGTTATGTTTTTTTTATTTATTTTTATTTATTTTGTATTTATAACAAGGTAGACCAATAATTAGAATCATTAATCATGGTTTTTTCTTATGGTTTGTATGGAGCTTTTCAAATAAACTTTCATTTACTTATTAACATGTTTCCATCATCTATTCTGGAATCTTTGGTGTCATCTTTGAAAATAATTTAGGAAGCGAGGACTTAAGGGGGAAGCGCTAAGGTAGCCCGCGAAGTTCTAATTTTCTTACGTTTTTGCAATTTGCTGATCAGTATCATATACTTATATATAGTTTATTGTTTCATATTTAGTTATAAGAAAACAAGCATAAACATTCTGTAAAGCTCACAATATTGAAAACCAGTTCAACGAGGCAAAAGGGGCAGCTGGTAAAAAGTGGTTATGTTGTTTTATTTGATTGTTTTGATATTTTTTTTAATGTCATGTTTCGTTTTAACATAATTAATACAAAAAATTACTCATATACTTTAGTACTCCTAATATGGCCCATCACGGTATCCAATAAGAAATTAAGACTGATTTTCCTTAAATGCTGTAATTAATGGCTGAAGAAAGAGTAATTATTTACTAAAAAAATAAATATATGTTGATTACTGTAATGAAATTAGTTTTATTCTTAACATTCTCTTTGATATACTTAATAAGGCCCACCTTAAAATTTTTGGTCAAATATTAAATATTTGCTAATAATATAATAATTAATTAGTTAATACAATTGAATAGGTTAGATTAAAAGTTATATAATTACAAAATTATCAAAATATGTTATATTTTAATACGGTCCTTAATAGGAACATAGGTGCTTAATTTGGCCTCACATAAACCTTTTTACCCGACTGTGTTTTTGCCAGTTTCACAAAGCAAACTGTGTATTATTGTCCTAATTATAGATCTTCACTAAATTTTATTTAAATCTGTTAAGCGTTACTTTGTGTAATCCTATAAATTTTTAATTTATAAGTATTCTAATAAAGGTGGTCCTTATTGGGTGCAAGTACCTTACTAGAAATAAAGATAAAATAGATCAACCATTTTTCAGACTATCTAAAGTAAATACATCTTTTATGGGGTAAGTACTGTGTTAAATGTTACAACAGAATACCTTGTGATATATTAGAATTAAATGAAAGAAAAATTAAAAATCATATAAAAAGTACACTTTGTAAACAAGCATATTACAAATTAGAGGATTATATCCAAGATAAAAATGCTTGGAAACATGCTGGTCCTGCTCCATAGGACAATTCAGAATCTAGACAAAATCGAACTGTTTGCAAATTTAATTGTATTTTTTTTTTTTTTTTTTTTTAATTTTTTTTTTTTTTTTGTGATTACTTGAACTCACACACTGACTTATTATTATAAGTATTACTTATTATAATGTTAGAAATATAGTATAATTTTACAATATTTGTAAGTATGTGAGCACCATGCATCTATCACATAATTAATTTATGTCATTCCTTCATTTTTCATTCTTTTTACCTATCTTGGTATAATAGTAATCTTATTCTAGGTGCATTGTCTTCACTTAAAATTATATAATTAGTGTATACAAGATTTATAATGATTATTTAAAAGAGTAACGGTGGAGTTTCGTGCCCATTCTTCTCCATACGAAAACTACCTTTTGGAATGGGCGACTAGAATCAGTTTTATTATTTTTTGTAAAGTTTGACGTTCAAAAGTGCCTTTTTTGTGCCTAATTGAAATAAATTATTTTACTCTGACTTTGACTTTATTTTTTCTTTTTTTACGTTATCAAAAGATTACGGCGATACATTGAGTTATAATGTGCCATGACGTCACTTGTATGTAGATTTTATACATACTTGTGATGTATCAACCCCCACTCCCCAACTTTAATGCGTTGTATCTAAGTCATCTTTTATTAATATGATAAAGCAAAAAATATTTGTCTAATATTTTTTTTATTATCTGACTGACGGACTAAATAGAATTTCTTTTTTTGACCCAGGCATCATCCCTCATCAAAATCCATTGAGCAGTGTAATAGATCGAAGCGGTACACCAAAACACGCACACGCAAACACACACGCAGATACCAAAAGATCGAACTTTGTTTTGCACTATTTATACGTAGGTATAGGTAAAGGTTATAGGTTCCTAGAAACATGTAGGTAGATAAGTACTTAACTAATTCTGACAAATAAAGACATCGTGCATTTCCTTGAACACTCCTCAATGCAAAGAATACAGTTTGCAAAACATACAGTTTTTCTATAATAACATTACCTACCCTTTAAATACCATGCATTGTCACCATCGAATCTAATTAGAGCAAAAAGCTGGCGTCACACTTTCAATATAGGCAGCGCGCAGCGGTGCACGTTGTTCTGTACAGTTAACGTGTGTCATGTCAGTGTCAACACATTCAGTAACCACTTCATTATTGTCAGCGCGAGGACATGTGAGCAACCGCGCATTGTCGCGCTGAGAACATGGAACCGTAGGCCCACTTACCACAAGTAGGTACAGTGTGCTCCAGAGCAACCTCGCCCCCTAGCAATGTAACAATAATTCAACGGGCTGAGGTTTCTCCGGAGCCCACTGCACCTACTGGGCCTTTTTGGCGCAGCAATGAGGCACCCTTTCTGACATCGCACTTTACTTTTTTTAATCTGCTTTATACCTACTAGGTACTAATATTCTGTGCTTTTTACTCTGTGCTAAATACATTTATTTTATGTCTTTCTTTCTATATGTAACGTGAGGAACTATTGCATTCGCCATTATGTATAAAACTTGCTACTCACTACTCAAGAATAATAATGTCGCTGGTCTATTGTAGAGTAGTCGCGCAGGGATTGTTTGTGTGGTCGAACTGTGTGTTATACCTATCATATACCTCCTCACTAACTAGATGAGTAGCGCGCAGGGACTGTTTGTGTGTTGTCGAACTGTGTGTTATACCTATCATATACCTCCTCACTAACTAGATGAGTAGCGCGCAGGGACTGTTTGTGTTGTCGAACTGTGTGTTATACCTATCATATACCTCCTCACTAACTAGATGAGTAGCGCGCAGGGACTGTTTGTGTTGTCGAACTGTGTGTTATACCTATCATATACCTCCTCACTAACTAGATGAGTAGCGCGCAGGGACTGTTTGTGTTGTCGAACTGTGTGTTATACCTATCATATACCTCCTCACTAACTAGATGACTAGCGCGCAGGGACTGTTTGTGTGTTGTCGAACTGTGTGTTATACCTATCATATACCTCCTCACTAACTAGATGAGTAGCGCGCAGGGATTGTTTGTGTGTTGTCGAACTGTGTGTTATACCTATCATATACCTCCTCGCTAACTAGATGAGTAGCGCGCAGGGACTGTTTGTGTTGTCGAACTGTGTGTTATACCTATCATATACCTCCTCACTAACTAGATGACTAGCGCGCAGGGACTGTTTGTGTGTTGTCGAACTGTGTGTTATACCTATCATATACCTCCTCACTAACTAGATGAGTAGCGCGCAGGGATTGTTTGTGTGTTGTCGAACTGTGTGTTATACCTATCATATACCTCCTCACTAACTAGATGACTAGCGCGCAGGGACTGTTTGTGTGTTGTCGAACTGTGTGTTATACCTATCATATACCTCCTCACTAACTAGATGAGTAGCGCGCAGGGACTGTTTGTGTGTTGTCGAACTGTGTGTTATACCTATCATATACCTCCTCACTAACTAGATGAGTAGCGCGCAGGGACTGTATGTGTGTTGTCGAACTGTGTGTTATACCTATCATATACCTCCTCACTAACTAGATGA
The DNA here is from genome assembly GCA_963853775.1 of Xanthia togata. NCBI lineage: Eukaryota > Metazoa > Arthropoda > Insecta > Lepidoptera > Noctuidae > Xanthia > Xanthia togata. Next base: position 756,260 of record OY970797.1, on the reverse strand, counting down.
CTAGCGCGCAGGGACTGTTTGTGTGTTGTCGAACTGTGTGTTATACCTATCATATACCTCCTCACTAACTAGATGAGTAGCGCGCAGGGATTGTTTGTGTGTTGTCGAACTGTGTGTTATACCTATCATATACCTCCTCACTAACTAGATGACTAGCGCGCAGGGACTGTTTGTGTGTTGTCGAACTGTGTGTTATACCTATCATATACCTCCTCACTAACTAGATGAGTAGCGCGCAGGGACTGTTTGTGTGTTGTCGAACTGTGTGTTATACCTATCATATACCTCCTCACTAACTAGATGAGTAGCGCGCAGGGACTGTATGTGTGTTGTCGAACTGTGTGTTATACCTATCATATACCTCCTCACTAACCTCGGACCTGCCTGCTTGCAGACAGTACCTACTACGACTAGACGAAGCTGAATAGAGCGTTTTAGGCTACGAATAATAAATTATTTGTCGGCTTTAGGTACGTTAGTATCACATTTTTAAGTTTTCAGTATAGTGATATTTCGTTGTAATTTTGTACGATTTGGCCAAGAGTGAAGTGGACCTTCTGTGAGTGTCTGTGGCTGGTTCCCAGAGCGCAGGTGCGAGGGCGCGATGCCTCACGACTCATTAAACAGAGGCGAGTGGATGAGCCATCGATACCTCATTACCCGCCGCCCACTGATGCACATGCACCCAATGTACTGGTAGTCCTGCTTCATATTCATGTCGTTTACGCCTAACTACGATATATTTTAACACATTTTTATAAGTGTGTTGCGGCATCAAAAGACCTGATGTCACATAAAATCCTGACGTCACATAAATCCGGTATCACGCAATTAGAGTTTACCGCGCGAACGACATAAGTATACATATAAGACTATCCGACATCAATCGTTGGGCAGTTGCCCGCCAGACACCCGTCTGGTCGGAGGATCCTCTCTTTTCTATAGAGGATGAATGAACTTTACACCCTGTTCCTCATGCATCTAAAAGTGTTCATTACCTATCTGCTTACCTACCTACTTCTTTCATGGTTGAAAAGATAGATAATTTTTATTCCGGTCTTTTTAAGAAACCCAGTACCTACTGTAACTAACCAAACATAACGAAACCGCCCAAAAAAAATACAAATAATAATAAATATAATAAAACGGAACCCTTATAGGATCACTATGTTGTCCGTCCGTCTGTATGTCTGTCAAGACCCTTTTTCTCAGGAACGCGTGGAGGTATCAAGCTGTAATTCTATACCAAATACTCAGGTGTACTTTCCCTTAGAGTTGTGAAAAAATAAAACTTCTAAGCCAACGCAATCAAAAGATACAGCCGTTTATTAAGCCGCAAATTTTCGACACCCCCAAGGGAATCAAAACCAACAGGTTACTTCCCGTGAACTCAGAATCTTGAAATTTGGTACGAAGCAACGTCTTATAGCACAGATAATGAAAAAATTGCGAAAACCGTAATGTTTTTGTTACATCATAAGTATAATAAAAATATGTTTAATAATTTTAAACTTACTACCCCTTTCCTCATGAACTCGTAGAGGTATTAAATTGAAATTCATATAAAATACTTAGGTCTATTAAGCTATTCCTTTAAGCTGTAACAAAATCGTACTTATAATTATGTCAACGCAAAAAAAAAAACAGCAATTTAAGCCGCATATTTTGAAACTCGCAACTACTCGCAAGGGAATCAAAACCAATCCAGTCGACCTAGAATCTTGAAATTTGGCATGAAGCAATGTTTTATAGCACATATAAAGGAAAAATTCCGAAAACCTTAAGTTTTTAGTTACATCATCATGGTAAATGACTTGCCCGAGGTCGTCAAGAATGCCAAATGCCTGTTGTTTGCTGACGATTTAAAATTGCTACTTTCTGTGAAAGAACAAAAGGACTTTGTGCGCTTACAGGCAGACATAGACAGGGTTGTAGAATGGGGAAAGAAGAATAAGTTGGTGTTTAATACTTACGTCAAAGTGTTCGGTAATAACTTTTAGTAGGATGAAAATTCCAAAGAAATACGACTATAGTGTGGACAGCACGTTACTGAAAAGAACAGAAACGGTGCGTGATTTAGGAGTACGCCTTGACTCGGGCCTGGCATTTCGTAATCACATCGTAAATGTTTGTAAAAAAGCCTATAGGAGCCTAGGGTTCGTCCTCAGAAGAGCAGAGGGTTTTACAAGCATTGCTGCGCTAACTTCTTTGTACAATGCATTGGTAAGAAGTCAGCTCGAATGTAACGCAATCATATGGACTCCGCATGAAGCTAAATACAGTCTCATGCTGGAGCGTATACAAAATAAATTTACTAGGTTTCTGTACTTAAGGTTGTATGGTGTATATCCATTTTATCCATTGATGTATCCAACCTTGTTTGTTATAGGCATGGTGGGATACAATAAATTGGAAACAAGAAGGGACATAGCTCTTGCTACCTATATTTTTAAAGTATTGCGTGGCAAGACTTCAAACACAGGTATATTAAAAGAAATAAACCTGTGTGTGCCCGACAATTATTATGTATTGCGAAGGCGACGGCCACGTCTATTGGCGGTTCCCAGTAGTAAGACCAATCTATTGAGTAAAGCCCCTATAACGCGTACCTTGCGTATACTTAATGACGTAGCAGACAGCATAGATATTTTTACTTGTTCTCTGGGTGAGTTCACAAAAATCACGATGTACAGAATATGTTATGATACTTAAATAATAAAACTGTAAGTATAGCCACACTATTGAATTAGGATTTTCCTGTAATGATAGTGATGATGAGTTAATAAATAAATAAATAAATAAATAAATAAATAATAAATAATCATTTTTTTAAAATAATTATTTACTTATTACCCTTTTCCTCATGAACGCGTAGAGATATCAAGTTGAAACATGTCATGTCATATCAAATACTTAAGTCTAATTGCCTTGCTGTGAAAATAAAACAAATTTCTAAGTCAACGCAAAAACGCAAAGGTACAACCATTTATACCGCATATTTTGAAATTCGCAAAACTACTCGCAAGGGAATCAAAACCTAAATTTAAATTTTGATTATAAACATAATTGTAGTTACTTCGACCGCGACTTATCTTCAATATCGATTTTAGAAAGAATCCCCAAAATAGAATTTTATTTTTCATCTACAAACATGTTTCCGTTATAAACACTAGCACTACACGAAGTACAAATACCTATAGATAACGTTTATTCGAACTTCAATGTTCAATGTGGTATCTACTATTCATACCTTTTTCAGTCACCATTTACAGACCTGCTTCAAATTTAATACTCGTACTTAATTAGTATTTTTGTACCAGATTTCTAAATCGTGACTAAAAACTTTGTAGAAACTTTGATAAAAAAAAAACTTGCCATCATTCATCAGCAGACTTTTGCAAGGCTGCTGCAAGGCTAGTGTAGATATTTCAGTTATATTATAAAATAAATGATGTGTGAGTATAAAATAAAGGATTACTGAAACGATAAAGAGACGTTTGTATTTGATTTATGCTCCTCCAGCTTTCCATATTGTAATGTTATGGATTTCATTTTGCAATAAAAATACCTTATCTATGACTCGATTGTCGTGATGGGTGAACTTTTACTTATATACCTACAGGTTTGTACGGAACCTCGGTGCGCGAGTCCGACTCGCACTAGGCCGGTTTTTTTTAGAACTAACGAGATTACAAAAATGGTTGATCGATTCATTAGTAGGTACCATAAATTAAAGTAGGTAATAGTAGGTACCAACTTACTTTAACTTACGATCAAATAACATTTTGATTAACAATATATGAAAAGAGTAGCAGAGCCAATCAGTAATAGTTACTTAGTTTTGGCCACATAAAAAAAAATGTGCGGTCTAAAAGTGAAAAATCCCTACCACTACATCATTATTTCTTTACTAATTTGCTGTACATTTGTTGCACATTTCAAAGGTGTTTGTTCAAAAGTTTAAATATAGCATAGAACAGCGCTGTATCGAGCGCGTCCCTGAAGGAATGCTCATAAACGGCACTCGGCTGAACGCACAGCGCTTGAAGTGCTATAAATCTTTGTAATGTCGCCGTGAGCTGCTCATCTGTTCCGAGGATAGCGTGGAGTGACACCTGAGACACGGCGCGGTACTAAACTATTATATAATAATATATATATATTAACTAGTTAGCCGAAAATAAATACCTACTCGAACTTATTACCTACTGTTAAGTTGATAGGCGATAGTAGGTAGGTATATTAGGAATAGTCACCCTTTTGAAAGTGCTTTCATTTCTGAAGATAAAACATAGGTGGTTGGTACAGTCAGCAATGAAAGTCAATTATCAGTCTAAGTTTAAAAAAATAAGTACAATACCTATTACAAAAATAGAAATAGCTTGAGTAACTCTTTAAATGCTGCAGCAATGTTATTCTGTAATTTTTCTGTTAAAGTAACAACATGGCTTGCTGACCGTCTCTAGCAAAAATAATTATGTACTTTATACTAACTCAAGATAGTACCTAATATATTATGTAGAAATATTTAGATTAATTCCACCCTAGATAATTATATTTTTTTTGTTGTATTTTCTATTACCTTCGTACGTGTTTATTAGAGCTCTTATGTCCTATAAAGGGTTAAATATACCATGGGGTACTTATATGTATAGGACACAGTATGAATGTAGATGGCTGTACGAATGGGAAGACCAAATAAACAATGGATGGACTGTGTGAAAGATGATATGGCTACAAAGGGAGTGGCTACCGAGATGACGACTGATAGAGAACTATGCTATGCTGGAAGAGATTTCTATAGAAATAAGCATCACAAAAATTATCAAAAATATATAGGTATCTAAATAAATAAATCACTTTTGTACGTATTTTTCTGTTCTTTTTTTCTTGTCTGTTTATAAGTGTGTACATAAACTGTTAAATAAATAAATATAGAAGTATGGAAGAAGCAGACATGTTGCGCGAATATATCGGGATAAGGACCGGAGTAATGATGACGTCTGCAGGCACAGGCCAATACGAGGTAATCTCAACAAATACTTTTTTAAACTTTTAAAACAGATTTATAAAACCTATTGTATGTTCAGTGTAGGTATTTGTCAGTGTTTATTTCTCACGTATTAGGGAGGTACTTAATGTCTGTTTTCAATTTTTTTATTGAACTAGCTTCCGCCAGTGGCTTCGCCCGCGTCATATCTTTATAAATTATAGCCTATGTTACTCAGTGATAATATAGCATTCTACTGGTTTTACAATCCTTTTTTGAGTTTATTCTTTACTAACTAAAATACAAATCTTTTCTCTTTTTATTATTAGTGTTTGCATGAACTAGGGTAACATAACAGGCGAAGTGTATCTGTTAAGGTCTGTCGAGGAGCTGGCTGGCCGTGGCATTGATTAGAATACGGGACATGCCTCCCGTGTTCAGCGTGTGCCGGCAGCGGCGACGTGCAGATTGCTGGCTGCAACAATAATACATATACAATAATACGTCTAATTATATGAAGCGTATTTAGAATGACAATGATAACCTCAGCACTTAGGTATCTATTACAAAGTGGATTTTTGAGATGGGGCAGCAAGGACAGCTACCTAACCGTAGTAGCTACAGTAAAATGGTCTTATGCGACTGACCATAACTTTTTGAGACATGTTGACCTGCATTCATAGATTAAAAATGGGCAGTTATCACAAAAACTTTAAGGATCAAAAACTTCTATCGGACCAACTCGCCTATAAAGTTTACTTTTATGCTCTAAGATACGAGGTGCTCGAGGTGATATCATATCGTTAACACCTGAAGAATGTACACGGTTTATTACCATGGTACAAGAAGAAGGAAGAAGTCAGCGTAGCACTGCTAGAACAGTAGGAGTTTTTTTTTCAACGGTCCAAAGAGTACTCCAGCGATTTCAAGAGACCGGCATGAAAATCAGGAGACCAGGAAATGGTAGACCAAGGTGCACAACTACACGAGAAGAGTGAGAAGACTGATGCATCGTGAGCACTATGTTCAGATCCGAAACAGTCTTCAAGAAATTCACCACAACAATGTAAGCTCTGACGACGACGACTGTTCTGTGACGTCTTCGTGAAGCTGATATAAAGCCTTAAAGACCAGCAAACAGCCCCAAGCTGCTCAGAGAACATCGAGTTGCCAGGTTACGGTTTGCTCGAGAATACTTTCGATGGACAGAATCTTCATCGAATGTGGTCCAAGGTTATGTTTTCCGATGAGTCCAGATTTTGTTTATTTACGCGTGATGGGAGACGAAGAGTATTTAGACGACCAGGAGAACGGTATCATCAGGCGTGTTTTGAAGAAAATGTGCCATTCGGTGGAGGATCAATAATGGTTTGGGCTGGGATATCCTCAGAGGATCGCACGGAGTTAGTGATAATAGAAAACGGTTCTCTGACCACTGTCAGATACGTATAAGAGGTTTTAAATGAGCATGCTGGTCCTTTCTTAGTGAATATGGGTGAAAATTTCATTTTTATGCATGATAATGCGCGACCACGTACTGCTCGTTTGGTCAATATGTATATTCAAGACGTCGATATTACCTGCATGAAGTGGCCAGCTCGCAGCCCAGACTTAAATCTCATAGAACATGCATCGGACGAGCTCGAGAGATGCGTGAGACAAGACAACGCTCTCCTGCTCCCGTTACCTTACACGAGTGAATGCGCTAGTGTTTACAGCATGCCACATCGTCTTAATGAAGTGATACGGGCTCGTGGAGGAAATACAAAATATGAAATTGACCAAAAATCTTTTAATCATTTAAGATTTTCTGCGAAGTGTATTTTTGTCGACACAAGTTAGAAGCGAAATCTTATTTTTTTGTATTTCAATAAAGTTAAGATATAGTGTACAAAACGGGTTACACATTTTATTACATATATTAATCAGTCATCTACAATATACCTACTATAGTTTCGCCAATTATTCTTATGTATTTAAGAAACTGTCACGCCATTTACCTACTCGTATTAGCGATCCGGAATTTTTGCGATCCAGTGTTGATTCTGTTTTTAAAGCAGAGGGAACAGGGGCTGCGAGGAATTTGAAAAATAGGTATTTGAAGAAACTATTGCCGTCGCACTGCGGCCGAAAATCCGAGTTAAACCCCGTAAAGTGCGATAGGGACAACTGCAGCTCAGACCGATTATATCACAATTTTTTTGACGAAAACGACGTTTGTCATTCTCCTTTCTTCTCCTCGAAAACTTAGCCGATTTAATAATTATTTACATTAAAATTTTAAGAAAGAGTATATCTAGGTTCCTATTATTTTCTTTTATGCTAAAAACTTTTCCGAATTAGTCTGGTAGACCTCTAATCACGGCAGTAAAAATGGGGCATTTTTGTAATTTTTGGAGGGTCATAGTTTCCTACCTTATTAATTGCTGAAAAAAAGGACTGACTCTCTAAAAGTGAAATCTGAAATCTGGGTCTCTATAGGCATGTCCCTGGAATGACAGGGACATGCCTATAGAGACCCAGATTATATTTTAAAAAAATGACAGCTCTAGAGGCATTATTCAGGAAGAAAAACGGGGAATACGTTTGTATGGAGAATCGCGGGCCCTGTTCCCTCTTAAGACACTACGCGTTTACGTTCGAAATCCGAAGTTTATTTATGTGTTTGTTTATTTTTGGTCAGTCATTGTAGTGGTCAATCTATCTATCTTAGAAAACTAAGTTGGAGTCTCATTGCCTACGAAATGTATGGGAAAAGTTTTTTGTGATTTCTGACTTTTCTAGTAACTATCTTAAAATTCAAAATTCAAGTCATTTATTCAAACTTGGCTGAGAATCAGCAATTTTCGAACGTCAAAATTATATAAGACAGTCCCCCAAAATGCCCACCCTTCACCACTTCCTAGTGCTTTTGCTGGGAAGAAGAAGAGGCGCAAAAAACTCCCCAGCAGCACAGCTGTCTGTTCAGTTAGAAAAAAAATTATTCTATACAATAGTATGCAAGATAATTTACAATACGCAAAACACAATTTAAATTAATAGCCATAATGACAGCTAGCACACGCCAATATACCAACCAAAAACATCGAGAACTATACTCAAGCAGAAATAAAAATAACTAAACGTAAACAATATCTAAAACAGAAAATAAAGCCTCCAGGTATACCTATTATGTCAACAATAAATTATAATAAAATTAAAATAAATTGACTTATAAATTGACTTAGTTGGTCCAATAGAGGTTTTGATGCTTATATGAAACAGGATCGATTGGCATCAAATAAAGTTGTTGGGAGAAGTGCCCATTTTCTTGCTGAATGTATACTGAGCAACAGTGCCACCAGTGCTGGTGGCTCCAGCCATCTCTACAATATCCATCTTTGAGATCCATCTAGGGCCATCTGTTCCGCGGGTCAGTTCCACTTCGAGCCCCATTGTAAGCTATCAGACAATAACGCTAACTCGGACTAATTGTAGCAACATGCCGGCAGCACAACACACGTAAATCTTGCGCTTTCACCACTAAATGACTTATCGGAACAAATAATGATCTGTGCGCGACCATTGTTCTGCGAAGCTGTTCCGTTCTATACATACGTAGGCACGTAGGCAGTGCGGCATTGTTGGCGGGGGCGTGGCGCGGCGAGATCACACGCCGCCCCACCCCTGCACCGCCCCGCACCGCCCCGCACCGCACCTCGCCACCCCGCACCACCCCGCAACGTCCCGCACAGCCCCGGCACGCACGCCGACAAAGGCTCCGCATCGCCAACAACGTCAGACGTGGAAAAAGACAACTGTAGGACATACCGATCCCGCGATGTTAATGGCCGATGTCGCTGTAAGTACGGCACTGACGAGCGGATCACTTACTCGCCGGTGACCTTCAGCGCGTCGACGACGCTCAAACATCGGAAGCATCACAATGTTATTAATCTTCGGAAATATGAATCTGCTATGTGGTGCTATGCGGTGCTACGCCGTGCTACGTAGTGCTACGGGGCGTAGCAATTAGTTATTACTTCATTATTACATGCTCACTTGAACATATTACTTATTTTAATATTATTATGCAAATGGCTTAACAAATTAATTATAATCATACTTTAATTTTAATGTAGTCCATTAAAAACTTAATTGAGTACGTAAATCAGCTCTCGACATTAAATTTGAAGCCGCTCGTGCGTAGAGCCTGTGTGAATATGAAATTAATATGCCGCATCATTATAAGTACATATTTTCAGTTTGAATAGCATGGCATATTTTTAATCTAGGAACGGCAGGTTTCCTTTTTTGAAACTGCAATAACATAGTAATATGGATATATAAATAAAAATAAAATAAATAATGCATAATGCGATCAGTTTGGAGCATGCTCTAATGTTATAATCATAAGGTATGGCCAGTAAGTAAACTGTTTTCTTTTGCTCGATCTACTGCACTGGCACAAACTCATAACCTACGAAACTGAATTTGTTCGGATTCTCAGAGGCCGCGTGTTCCAACTGAATGATCTCGAGTTAGCTGAGTTCCGAGTTCCATCGGCCACCGCTAGCCCGGTGGCCCGCACACAGCTGTGTAGTGCCGATAGTACCGCGAGGCGTCCCGCGGCGCGCACTTCGCACATTACCAGCCTAACGACGTGTGGCACAGTGCACATGCGCCCACTACACGACCAACACATATATCTTAGCAGACAACGTAACGACATGTTACTACAGTGTACACAAGTTCATGGTATTGCGTTCACTTTATTATGTAAGCAGTTTGTACGCAGGTACTTACCTATCATCATAAAGATAAAAGAATATCTTCTATGAGATGTACTTACCTGTATTCTGTCTGTTCAGATACAGCTCATACAAGTTTATTATCTGGCTACACCGCAAGTGACACGCCGTGAACACGCGCGGAGCGGCGGCCGGCGGCACGCGGGTAATTAGCGGCATATGCTAATACTTGATATTAACCTTTATAATACTGGTGTCTCATATTGGAGACAGATAACAATAAAATTCTATTGTGTCTGCTAATTGCGCGCGCGACAGATTAAAGCCTCTAGCCGGCCGTTAACATAATTATATAGGTTCGAGATTAAATTAATATAATTAAGTGGTCGTAATCTGTCAGTTTTGGGATTCTTGTTTAGGCCGTAAAGAACACACCGTCGAGCTTTAGTTCCGTCGGCGGCGGCGGCGGAGCGTCGCGTCGGCTCGGCGCTCGCACAGGCACATGGGAACTAAAATAATAAATTATAGATATTTGTGATTATTATAGATATTTGTGATTGTGCTTCAGTCAGACGTTTAACAAGAACCTGTCGGATCCGTGAGGGTGTTGTTAAGAATCGTACTGAGTCTATTTATGTAGTAATTTTCAGCAAAAAAGAAAAAAATATTCGCCGCATTTTTTTCAATTGTGGGAATGTTACCGGGTAATTACAAGGGGCGCGGGGGCCGTCGTTTAGCGGGCAAAAATTGGTAAATTTTTAACAGCGGTACATAAAGGGGTCATAACGTGTGACTTGTAGTCATAACTTATTTTAATGGAATTTGGTACTAAAAACGTCAATTTTAAATAGCAATAACTTTTTATTTTATAATAATAATTTTTAAAAATCTTTTTGGTACTTAATGTTCTTGCAGTAGGTACCTATGTGCCCTTTCCGGACCGGACAGGTTCTTGTAACCCACTGAATAGATTCAGGCATGGCTTTACGAGTTTTACGCCGAACTGGAAAATATGTAACTTATACTTGAGTACCTACCTATACTTTTCTTTTCTTTTCTAACTTATAATTTTCTTTGCGATATCGCTTTGGTACAATATTTTCCATCGTGTCTTAAATGACTTGCAAGTAGCGCGAGCTTCGTCGGCGGAACTTCAAAGCTCTTGCAACAATCAGCACTTGCTCACACATAACAATTACGATGGAGACCTAACACTGACCTCACATACCCCCCCTCGCTCAACTACTAGTACCAGGTAATCGCGTGTAGCAGCCGAAAGTTTTACCTCATTCCTCGGTTGCGTGCTGATATCGAGTGGTAGCCTGATACCAGCAAGAAATAGGAAAAGAAAGAGCCGGCAAACACTGTTATCGTTTTCATCTTAATCTACGTTAACTTAGTTTTATTAATATATACAGTCATTGACGGCTTGCGGGCTTCACGATCACAAGTGGGCTTAGGTAGGTCCTACCATGTTTCTCAATTGGATTTTTATTATTTACAAAAACTCGCAATGCGACTGCATTGTAGTTTAGATAAAAAATCCTCAACGAAAACGTTTAAATAGAGACCACGAATGGCAGGCTCATTAAGTGCGCACAGTTCGACAAACAATTGTAAGGTAATCTGTTCGGAACAGTTCCCGCGAGTGAACAATAAAGAGGGAAGGTAATTGTCGCCGAGGGAGTCGCACAATGAGCTGTTTGTATGATAATAACAGACGAAGTTCGCGGGTTCACCCACCGAGAGCGCCGCCGCCGCCGCGCGCCGCGCCGCCCGACGGGCCGACGCGACGCGCGGCGTGACGCAGGGAAATCGCGGGAAGTGAGCCGCGCGAGTCTACACCAGCAATTAAGATCGCATTAGCAAGTATTTTAATGAACTGTAATTAGTCATAGGTGGAATGTCGTGTTACGCAACTGCAGCCGCCCCGTACCTACCTACCATGTACGCGTACCATGGAGGAAATCACATAATTCAACACAAACACTGGAGGAATTTTATCAAAAATGTTAATGACCTGATTTTACAACAATAATTAAATATTAGGTACTTTGTAATAATAAATTGCCACAGAGCCGCATATTTGAGGTTATGTCGAGTTATTGTCGACGCACACAACGCTGAGCTCGGCCGAACTCCACGATGATGAAACGTGACCTACCTACCTACTTACTTCAATCTAAACTTATTCATACCCCGGTTAGGTAAGTAATAGTTTTTGTAGTACGAGGTCTCTGAAACAGCGTCATTACTTTAATGCCTGCCGAAGAAACAATACACTGATGTAATTAAAAAAAGTAATTTAGAAGAAGGTAAAACATAACATGCTCACTAGAGGGCGCTGACTTCGCATGAACTTTTCTCGCTCGTCATCCCCTTCATGCTAACATGAAAGTTGAGCGCTTCAAGTGGCTCATCTCGAGCCCATATTAAAAACGTACGCTATAGGCAGGTGTGTAATTAACACTGCTCTTCGAACTCCTCAGTTAATCTCACACTCCATTAGTGAACGAACTCTCGCCCCGGCTTGCAGGTACCCCTCCATAGTATTACACATGCTCACACGTGATATCTACCCACTCTACAAGTTTCCACTCCGGGTCATGTGATCTTGCTATAAGTAGAAATTTCTCATTTAAACCCGGGCTCGCCTTAATTACATAAAGGGTTGAGTTTTCACTGTAAGTACCGTACGCATCACGTAGTAGCAAGTTACGTAGCGGCTGAGCATAATAGTTGTTTGTGAAAATTACTCTTCTTGAACAGGAAAAACGGTTTTTACAAGCTTGCTCCGTACGACAGATTACTCATGTGGATATGTAGGTAGTAGATAAGGTACGTATAGTAGGTACCTACAGTTAATTGTTAACCAGGAAACAAAACGTTTTTATTCATTTGTAGGGTGTTTAAAGTACCTATGGAATACTTTTTGTTCTTATAGCAAGCTTGACGTTTGTATAGAGTCCGCACATGTGCAGTGTCCGCAGACGTCAGTCAGCTGGCCGGGCGCCGCCAGGTCTGCGCGCGCCGGAACCGGAACCCTATTGTTTGAGGTGGAGCGACAGATGCCGCCGTTTCGCAACCGTCCCGCTGCCGCAATACACTGAAATACAGTTCATTCGAACAGATCCGAAACGAGCTCGGCTAAACTACCAACCGGAATGAAAGACAATATGAATTTGAGAGTGCAGTGCCTCGAGCGGAGTCCGCATAACTTGCTGTAAAGACTGGTTCCTAAGGGACTTCTTGATTGGTTGAGTGGGCCTTCTGCGCCGGGTTCCGCGCCGCGCCGCCAGCCAGCGTGTCGCGCATGCGCCCGCGCGCTCATTTCGCGATATTTATGCGCATCATCCACCTGCCGGCCACAAGCAACCGGCCTGCCGGCCTGCCCGGTGACACACTTTATACTCACTTCCTACAATATCGGTTACCCATGAATATGATTGTTCGACGTATTTATTTACAAAATAAAATAAGTGAACCCCCGCGCATACCGACCGCGACCGCTCTCCGCACAATCCGCCGACATCTCAACTGCGCGTGCCGTGTCATTTCGAAAAGCGCTAATTAAATTTTCATGCGGAGTGCCGCGCGCCATCGAGCGGCAACTGTCTCAACTGTCACCGCTATACATACCTAGTCAATTTGCGACGACTGCGCAGTAGGTAAACACTTACCTATCTATAGATATTTTTGTCACGAACTACAAGATGATAGATTTTTATACGCGACGTTTTGTCTAGTCAACACTTATTAAGAGCTTTGTGTCGCAACAGACAGCGGATGATTAATGGCGACAAACGCGCCGACAGCTGCGCCTGCGCCACTAAATAAGCGCGAGAGAGTAGCGCCAGGAGCTGGTCACTTAGCGCTGGAACAACACACTACGACTCCGCTACAGCACTGCTACACGACGGCTGCGTTGTACACGACACGCTACTTTTTGCTCGTTTCAAATGTTCGCTCGGTGTTAGGTGTGTTCGCAGTTTGGCTGTATTAGCATACAATGGCCGACAGCTGGCCCGCACTTATCAGATCAGCGGCCGCGGTGGGACCGCGTGACCAGCGCGGCACACGGTTTCATTACGATCGGTCCAACTTAACTTATTTATTGCACAAGCAACTAATAAATAAAGCTATAAATCAAAACTACTTAGTTACTTACAGAGCCGCAGCCCGCAGACCTACCTGCCGCTCTGTACAGATTACTTACTATACCTACCTACCTCTAGGTGTGTCTCCCTCTACTTCTTATACGTTGCTTAACCTTGAGAGTGTGTGACGGTGCGCAAGCCGCTCGATCCGATCGCATGCTGCTGTCAATCAAGCAACGATTTCGAATCAATTGTGCGTCTAGATCTATGTTATCGATATCGATCGGCAGTTGTAACATAATATTTATTTGCACAGAAATGATTCAAACAGCGAGTGGAATGAGCACGGAGCAGGCGGGCGCGCGGGCACGCGGCGCGGCGCGGCGTCTTTCCGGCAGCGGGCAGTTTTTATGTGTCTCGCCTCGCGCTACTTGCGAATCCATGAATACATGAATTTATATAACGTTTAACGTCAACCTTCGATCCACGATGTCACTCAAGTGTGCGACATTTTTTTAAAGTTGTTTAACTGCCCTGTTTCTGTTGTCAATTGTAATATAGTTAGGTACTTACATATATTAACCTGGTGCTCGCCTTCATTACAATAACGTTGCGCATATGCTCGACGCGCACCTAACCAGGGGCCCAAGTCTGCTATTTTTATAAATTCGTCATTCCAACACGATCCCATTGACATTTTGCTAAAAGTTCGTAATCTGCTAAATTCATAATGGTCGATCATTGGTTGATCATTGAATTCCACAAACACGATACCTACTCGTAACGAAATAAAAGCAATGACTGCACAATGACGTTCTAATGGTAGGTCACTGATCAAAAGAACTGTCAAAATTTTAGCAGATTATCACTTATGTCAGTCATTCATTTGTCATTATGTACGAGATTACCAATAGATGCCATTTCTTTCAATGGAGTGTCAGTGGCTGACCATTGGAAAGTCATAATGACGCCAATATATTAGTAGATTACCAAACTTGTCAAAATCAACAAATTATGAATTCAATGATAAACCATTCTGACACTATTGTAATAGCAGACTTGAGGCCCAGGGGCCCAAGTCTACTATTTTTATAAATTCGTCATTCCAACACGATCCTATTGTCATTTTGCTAAAAGTTCGTAATCTGCTAAATTCATAATGGTCGATCATTGGTTGATCATTGTACCTATTCCACAAACACGATATTCGTAACGAATAAAAAGTAATGACTGCTGAATGACGTTCTAATGGTAGGTCACTGATCAAAAGAACTGTCAATATTTTAGCAGATTACCGCCTAAGTCATTATGTACTCTTAGGTACGAGATTACCAACAGATGCCATTTCTTTCAATGGAGTGCCATTGGAATGTCATAATGACGCTGAGAGAGAGATTACCAAACTTGTCAAAATCAACAATTATGAAATCAATGATAGACCATTCTGACACTATTGTAATAGCAGACTTGAGGCCCAGGTCGTGTCCACCGTGCGGCCGGCTGGTCGCCGCACGGCCGCAGTGAGGCGCGACGTGCGCTCGCGTGCG
The DNA here is from genome assembly GCA_963853775.1 of Xanthia togata. NCBI lineage: Eukaryota > Metazoa > Arthropoda > Insecta > Lepidoptera > Noctuidae > Xanthia > Xanthia togata. The sequence goes on along the minus strand of OY970797.1, from coordinate 740,896 downwards.
GCCCCGTCTCCCGCCAATGATTATGAAGTATGAACGGATCAATTTCACAGCCGCCGCTCAAAGCCGCCGCCCACGCCCCCCGGCACCTCCGCGCCGCCCCACGATACATGCACAGAATACATCACTGCCGCTACTTTCTCGCCACAGACTACAAATTTTCTTTCGCAAACTGGCAGCATTATTCAGTCCGTCAAAATATGTATGCTATAAAATATCAGACTGTGGTAAAATATGCGCGGAAGGCACAATGTAGTAGGTATCATAATATAATAGCAGGTATCGCGTTACTCATCGACGTGGCGTTTCATGTTCCGCTCGCGGCTGTATTACGGCAAGCCGAAGCGCAGGCTCGAGTTACTTCACTCAATTTGCGCCGTTAGCAGCGCGGCCTCCATTTTTCACAGTTATCGAACAATTTCCTGGAGTCCCGCGAAACGACGCTAAATAAGAGTTCGTTCAATTTTCTTTTTCCTCTTTGTATGTAGGTACGTTTATGCTTAAGTGATTTTAAATCGATTCACAAAGTAGGTACGCGTCAAAATGGAATTTCTTTCTTTTTGATTCCTTTGATCTTTGATGTGAAACGTGAATGTGAATGTTGTCAGTTTGGCACGGCCACTACCGGCTGGCGCTGCCTATGACAAGCGGCACTCTTCCACCGCGAGGCATGTCAATGAGATACCAGCGCGGAGCGGTCGGTGATCACCCTAACTAATGACACGCGTATATGGTGTTTGTGCGAGCAACATTGCTAACATGGCGACGCGACATGCTATGAGTGACCGGCTCTCCTCGCGCCGCGTACGGCACAGGTATGCGGCCCGCCGCGCACTATCTGTTATGGTTCTTATGTTAATGACCCGCCGCAAATACATGCAGCTGCACATCTAGCCTTCCGACAGCTTTGATTATTATGATGGCGAGGTGCGACATTGTCGCGGGATTTGTCAGACACCTTCGTCCAGCTACAAAGTGAATCATCAATCTGAAAAGAGTAATCCACGTATACCTATAGTTGAGCTGAGACGGTGAACAACAACGACTCTTCCGGCTGCTGGTACTTTAATTAAACGTGCATAAATTACCGAGTGGTCGTAAATCAATCAGCAGTGGTTGGCGGCGGCATGCGGCCAGCGGGCGGCGTGCGGGCGGCGTGCGGGCGGCGTGCGGGCTGCGTTCGGGCGGCGTGCGGGCTGCGTGCGGGTAGCCAGCGGGCGCGCTGCGGGCGCAGGACGGCGGCGGCTATTATTACGCTGTTGCTGAATGGACGCGCGCACCGACGCACAGTGGATCGAAAAAAGGCTCTCGAAGACATAGGAACTTAAATTTTAAAGAGTCGTTTTTTTTTGGTTAAAATGGGTTCTAATAGCCAATATCGTGCATTACATACAGGGTGGAAAGGACGACGACGCGAAAACTGATACCATGGATTCAGCAGGTACCTACATGATTCTGAACCCCCCTACGTTGAAATTTTTCGTCGGTTCAGAATCAGGTACTGAATCCATGGTATCAGTGTTCGCGTCGATGTACCTTCCACCCTGTATATCATAGGATAGGGAATACAATCTGTAGGGTTTTTTTTTTCAAATTTATGGAGCTAATGCTTATCTCCTGATTTTTTGACGTAAGTCCTACTAGGTACTACTAGACTACCTACTTGATACTTTCAGATTTAGTGAGGTTTTATAAAAAAAAACGGGCTGCACTCCGGGAGTGAAAGAAGTGAAAACTTGAATAAATTTTTGATATTTTGGAATGGTTAGGGAATAATTTTGCACCGGTCTACTCTCCCTCCGTCTTACGAATTTTCGATCAGGTCACGTGTCCTAACGCGAGTTTAATTTTTTTTACCCATCACAAAAAAGTGCACAACGCCGCTAAGAAGTTTTCACTTAAAAAAAGGGCACAATATCTCGTTACATGAAATATATCAAAATCATAAATAAATACTTACTGAACCGTGTGCGAGGATATAATTATGGTTATTCTTTCAGTTCCGGAGATACCCACATTTTTTTTGCAAAAAAAAAAAATTGTTGCCACTTTGCTTACCAGATTGTATCCTATGATTTATTGTATTATAAGCTCCGAGAGTCTTCGAGAGCCTTTTCTCGCTCCCCTGTGCGACGCGGACGGACCACTTCAAACACGCGTTGCTGAGATTCTAGTGCGCGATGCTCGGCGATCATTGTCTTCTTGGTCCTACATTACGCGCGGCACATGACGCCCGACACATGACGCCCGTGTGATTGATGTGCCGCTCTCCATGACCACGGATAGCCAGCGGACAATATGGCATGAATAACGATCACACTGGATTACTTATGAAGATTGCCCCAAATACCATTGTACCTACTAGGTAAGGAACATCTACGTAGGTACAATAGGTACTACCCAAACGGAAGTATTAATTTAATCCTCTTGAAACAACCTCTTGCTAAAACTTATTGATCTCCTAATGGTGATTTTATTTAATTCTCTAAAATCTTTTTGATATTCTAATAAAATAAATAATGTTCGGGTTTATTAATAAACTAGCTTTTCCCCGCGGCTTCGCCCGCGTGGATGTTGGAAGTTATAGCACTTCTAAAATAAAATAAGGTCAACGTCAACGGAGACAACTTTTGATGTCGTGAAGGCAATTGTCAACTTCGTCAACTGCGATCAACGGAAGATCGATTTAGAAACACTCCACCGAGACCCACATAACACTATAATTACCCTAGGCGGGGCGAGACCTCGGACCTCTGGACCTCTTAGTGCCTCGTACTAAAAGAAAATCCGATCAAACCAGAACAGAACTTCGACCAGTTCGATCGATTTTGACGATTTCTTTTTCCGAGATATGAACTCAAACGAAACGAACAAAAGAACCAATTCAATATTATTATGTCAACTATCTACGAACGACCAACCTAACTCGCTCGGCTCTAATATATTGCATGAATGAGGGTCACTATCCTGCGGAAAGTCACGATTTTATTGAAATCCGTTCAGCGGTTTAGGCGTGAAAAGGTAACATACAGACAGACAGAGTTACTTTCGAATTTATAATATTAGTATGGATGAGCCTAAGAAATCAAAATGATAATTATTTGGGGTCACAAAAATTACACTTCATAAAAGTACCTAAGTACTAGTGTATCGATTTATATTGTTAGGAATATGAATCGAGGGATGTTGTGGACTTGTGCTAGAAAGTACAGAAGCAAGACAAAAGAACGAGCGAGGCTGCAGTACTGGTCGCCGATTGTGATGTGTGATCGCGACTGACATCGCGGTGCCACGGTGAGCAACATTAACATCATATCCCGAAGAAAATTATTCAGGTATTATTTGAAATGAACGAAGAACGAACAATAATTTGTAATATAAATAGTATTTAATTTAATTAACACTAGGAGTAAATGCAATTTTTTAAGAAAAAAAATATTTCTCACTTTTGGGGAGATCGGAGGAGACAAGCTTAAGATAACTTAAATATGAGACATGGATGAATCTTGTGTTTTCAAAGTATTTAAAAAACGTTGAACAAATGGGTGACAAGTGACAATACTAAAACTTGTGTTTAGTGTAAGACATGCTCGTTTTTATTGTAAACAAATTCTTATACTCAATCTTATATGAACCAATAGGAAATAGCTACCTACCACACAGATTACGAAACAGTTACAGTTGTCAGTTTTATATCAAGATTCAAGATTCATTTATTTGTGGAAACATGAGTACACATACATAGCATGCAAGTTATTAAATTACATTATAGTTTGAGATCAGTCATGTTTGGCCTTAATGGCGAACAAATATTTAAATTTCAGTAATAAAAGTTACTGTATTAGATTAGATAATAACTAAATAGTAAATGTCATTTTGGAAAACAAATAAATTAAATATATGGTCATAGTTACGTAACAATTATTAAATGTCAATTAAAATTATCATCACTGTACCAATAATATGTTGCTTTATTTATGTAAGTCAAAGATGTATTGATAATATTGGTTACTACACGGCATTAGATGTTGTCATTGATAAATTCTAGAATACTGTAGTATGCTTTCCCTTCTAGCAGTATCTTTAATTTATTTTTTAATTGGCGGACATTAAGCTCCTTCCAACTATTTGGGAGTTTATTGAAAATTTTAGGGGCCATACAGAAAACACTCTTATGCATTAATGCTGTTTTCGATCTATGTAGACAGAGAATACTGTCATCGCGTCTACGAGTACTATGGTTGCGATCGATCACTGATTGACGTGGAATAAGTGTCGATTTGATTTGACAAACATGACAATGTTTAATATGTAAAGGCAAGGCAGAGATATCAGGCAAAGATATCTGGGTCATAGTAAAAAAATTGCGAGAAATCGGGGATTGAACGCTAGTGGTCCGAAAAGGGGCGTGGCCTCGTCAAGATCGTTTCTGACGGCGAACTCTAGTACCGCGCGCGTTCATTGGTCAAATGAAATAGCGCGCGCTTCCCCGGCTTCCTGTTACACACTTCCGTCCCTTCTCACGAAATCACTCCCGCATATTCCTGGAGAGCGAGAGGCAAGATGTTACACGTGAAAAAAATACGTCTTAAGTACCGACTACTAAGTAGGTATGTATAATTACATTCTTTACCATTTCTTGATTAAATAGGTACATGCATTAAAACATTTAGGTTAGATACCTATCTGCTTATTTTATTTCCTTGAATAGGACTGAGGAATACGATAGGTACCTACCTATCTAGGTACTGAACCTACATAATACCTATAGAGATATTTTACTTGGGATACCTACTGCGATGTCAATATTAATTATAATACTTAAATATGATTGTCTTCGTTGCACCCGTCGGTGTTCGATCATTATTAGGCCTAAGTCTCCTACTTTATAAAGCATGCTCTCACAATCAGCACGTGCAGGGATCACACTTAGATTCTGTTACGGGGCTTACCGGGCTACATTTGATGAGAGCATGCAGTTTGAATCAAACTCCCGCAATCGGTTTACGAGCCTCTCGGGAGCGCACGGGATGTCCTGTCCTGACTCGCACCCGGACACAGCGCGCCGCGCCGGTGACTCACAGTGACGAACCAAACTGTAAGTGTGGGTGGGATGGGGTGTTTTCAAATATTTATATTTTTTTCTTGCTTCAGTTTATTTGTCGCATTGTTCTTAACGGTAACAAACATTTTTAATGAATGGGTAGGTATGTAATAGTGATAATTTTTGAGTTATGACGACCATCAGTATATTTTTTACTTAGGTACTCCACAGGTAAGTAACAAACTACTTTTATGTAAATAGCCTACTTAGTCGATTATTTTCAAAACTTCTAATATTATCAAAAAACTGTAACTGTATTAGCCATACTTATTTAATGTTTCATAAAAGACGAAGGAACGACGCACACGAGACATATTTCTGTGGCCAACCTAATCACAAATCAATCAAGTGAAGCGTGTAGCGTGTTACAAGTGTGCGTGCGCCCGGAGGCGTCGCTGTCACTTCACAGCCCACTGTACAGCAAGGTAGGTACTAGAATACCGAGCAGTTTGACGTTCGGCAGACATTTATTGGCTGCGGATGATATCATGTCATAATCTAAAGTCACATCAATGCTGCACTCTATCAAAGTCACCTGTTTTAGATACAAATAGAATTTGGCAAATTACTGATACCTCCCGCCGGTGTAGCAGTAGGTACACGTGTATTAATATCAGCTAAAGTCATGTGGGTACTGTACCCAACAGATTGTTATCAGCACCGGCGGCAGCGCAGGCTTCCATACCTGCCACCGCCGCATTGATGACCGCTGACCAATAAAATCGACATTACTGCCAAGAAAACAAAATTTATCTCCAACATCTTGTGGCTTATAAAAGGTTTTACGAGTTTTATACCTGAATAACTGGTTACGATTGAATGACAAGTTAGAGGCAATCTATACAGGCTGTCCTAGAACACAGACCGGACTGAACGGGCAAACTAACATTTATAAGGGTTCGTCGCAGCTTGCTAGGTAACTGTGACTCGGGCAGTTGCGAATGTGTTGCGATTACTAATGAACGTGTGTTCGGCTGACAACGCCGCGCGATGCGGCGGCGTGACGGCGGCGTGACGCGTGACGCAGCGCACATACATCACGCGGAGAGACGCGCCACGATTAAGTAGACGTGTGTCGTCCTCGACGAGGCGTTACACTATTAGTTGCCAACACGTTACGGCGTCCATCCCGCCGCCACTGACATATTGATGAACTGCGCACTTCATTTACAATAACGCATTGCCAATTATTTATAGACAAGTCTTGCATACGCTCATCCCATAGGCTCCACGTGAGTACGTCGGCATATATTGTATCTTTACCGTTCCCAGAACGACTTTGAAACAAAATTGATATGAGTAAAAGCTCCAATAAACTAGAGAGAACAAAGCTCGCCTCTCGGGCCAACGAACTGTGATTTCAATTTGTGACAGATTTATCGAGGATCTAACTGATGCTAACTGCTATCGAGGCGGTGGTAGTATCTCATGCCCTTCGCGGAACTGTGCAGCCTCGCAGTTTAGAGCGACCGGTCCGCTGTTATATACGACTATATCGGATTAGGTAGATCTTTCGACGGAATTCAACACTAGGAACTGTCTTGCCGGGTTCATACAGAGCGCGTGAGTGACTAACGATATATTATTATAAGATCGCGGTGGGGACAGGCGACGGCTTCCTGGAACCGGAGCCGCGATCGACTAACCATTTTAATGTCTAAAGTTGCCGGTTCCCACGCAGCCGCCGCCGCCGGCAGCTAGCTGCACGCCCACTGATTATGAATGCAGCTGCAGCGACACAGCTAGCTACATAGTCGCAGCTCGCGCAGAGAATATTTCAGCAGTGCGTGTATGCGAGGAGCGAGCTGGACGCGCGCCAACAATGCCATTGTGCGGCGTCGCCCTGCGCCAGCGCCACTACATCACGTGACATCACATACTAACCGTCTTAAATATTCACCGTTTCAATTAGAAATTTGCCAAACAGCCGAATAACAACGTTAATTGAGAGCATTCGTCGGATGCCATCGCCGACATTCCGCCATCGACTGTAACGCTTTAAACTCGCACACGGATTAGTCGGTATTAGCTCGTTTGTAGTTTAATTTGTAAAGTAAAGAATATAATAGGAGTGCGGAGAGAAAGGGATGCGCAGCCGAGAGGAAGATGAATGACAAGAAAGGCGCGCGATTGTCTCCGCACGGCGAGGGCGCGTCCCGGCCGTCGGCGCATCATCAAAGCAAATATGCGGATCGTCGCAGGATCGCTGTCGCCGCGAAAAAACTAATAAAAGGCAATATTACACGCGCAGATATATCGCTCGAGACGAGTGAGGGTCGCTACGACCCAGCCCCCGCTGCCCCCTCCCCGCATGCCACCCTCCCACGTGACACGCGTGACGCCACTTTGATGCTCCACTGAATTTCAGCAGCGGCCGTACACCCTTTAAACACAATTATGCTAGACCTGCATACAGATGCCTCTACCTCAAGTTTCATTAGTGTTGTGTTTGAGTAGCCAGCCACATAAACGTAGAATGTAGAAGTGCGCAGAGTTGCCGGTACCGTGACTATAGTGTCACACCCGGGGGGAGATCCACACTCGAGCGAGTCAATAAGCGCATTCCACTTGCAACGAGCCGAATTAAAAATCAAATAATGTTGGGTATAGCGAATTAAGAGAGGAGCCCCCGCCGATTGCGTAGTAGGGTTGAACCCGAGGGTTGAACATAATAGTATTTTCGCAATTCGCCTTCATTAAAAAAATAGTAGCAAACCAGCATCGGGAACGTAATTTATTATTTCGATAATTTACGATTACTTTGAATGATTTTGACATTATTATTAATTATTTTGACATTAGTAATTATTACCGAAATGTGCCAAATATATACATGTGCTAACACTAGTGTTTATGATATTGTGTAGGTATGCAATTACTAACAAATTGAATTTTATGATCTGTTTAATAAATGATTAGATTTTTTTTTATTTATAATAGGTAATTGGAGTTCAGAACACATGATATTGGAGTTGTACTAATGTAGGTACCTACCTACTCGTATTTTTATAGTGAACAACAACATTTTCTCGATACAAAGGTATTAATTATTTATACCTACATTTAATGGGTATGATCTATTAGCAATGGAATAAATAAAATATTCCAGGAAGGCACAGTTGGAATGTGTTACGCACAAAGTAGGTACTACTTACCAGGTAAAATGTAGCAGTTATACCTATATAAGGCATGAAGTACCTACTTGTGCGTATCTAACATCAAAACAAAGCAGGTAGCGAACCCTGCGTAATGAAAAAGCGGTCCGGGTGGCAGCTCTAACTCATAGTTGAACAAGTGCAAGGGTCAGAGCGGGGCCCGGGCCCCGGATCGCGCCGGTGCGCGGAGATATGTCCGCGCGGCTAATGAAAAGTTTAATAACGGCGAGCACGTGTGCGGCCCCGCTCGCCTACTCGCCCCACTCGCCGCACTCGCCCCTCGCCACATTATCTCTCAATGCACAATTTATTGAGAGCAATTTCGCATGTCATAAAACCGAATTAATATTGTCCCGGAGAGTTGGGGCCAGGGTTCCGGGGACTATTTGTCAAGTGCGAGCGATGTATTCACGTGCGATGTTTGGCGCACCACGCCGCGCCGCCGCGCGCGGCTCGCGGGCGGCTGGGGCCTTCGTCCACGGCTCCTGCTAATTCATTCGCGACGCTCAACACGTGATCGCCGCTGGCTCTAATGCTACCTAAGCAAAAGCGATGGTGCTTGTCGACTTGGCAATAAACGGCACTGCAGGAAATGCGAAACATATCTGATGATGAATCTACGGATACTTTCATTATCGTAGTGAATAATATAAAATAAGTATAAGTACGTATCAAAGATCACTTTGCAATAAATAAAATTGTAATGATTCATGAGAATGTGTGACTACTTACGCAATATCTAACTGGTTTCTATAATATGAAAGCTAATACCTACCTAATTCATAGACGTATAAAATTATACGACCTAAATATAATAACTATTTTTATGTTTTATTGGGATGGTAAAGGTAAGTTTTTTCTGGAGTGTTATCCCAACTTTGAAATCCTTTCAATAATGCGGCAATCCGCCCTTCATCACTGTTGATAACTTCCTGCTTGTAATGGAGCATCGCTGATGTGACATTATTAGGTAATGAGCAGCGACAATGAGAGCACCTCCCGTGGACATCAGAGAAGGGCGAATCTGAACAGTGACACCGTGTCGAGGGGTGTCATTCTGCTCGCACGCTGTAAGGAACCCCGACACGGTGTGCCGCTAGCTGGAATACGCAGCCACGGCGCGGGGCGTCGTCGTCGCCAGCTCACTGAGCGTGAAATGGAGCGCGATCCGCCAATTGTATTAATGAAAAGCGTCTTGAGGACATTATCGGGCTCGAGACGTCGCACACGGTGTCGTTGACGACGTCTCCCGGAGGGTAAGCAGATCGCGCTACCAACAACTACAGATCTTTTGAGTGTGGCCTATAGTGGCGAATGTGAGACACCCTAACTTATAATCTAATCATTTTATTCTTGCTATTTTTCGACAAATAAGTTGGAAAGTAAATTATTAATTAAATGTAGGCCTGTGCCTGTATGGGGACACTTATAGGGTACGTAGTTGTAAGATGCTTACAAGTCACTTAGATGCCGCGTAGAGGCTGCGTAGATGCCGAATTATAGGGTGCATAAACTACCTTTACCTAATTACCGCCAACCGCAAGTATACCTATTAAAACAGTTTTATTCGTCTGTAATGTTTGTTATTTCGTTCGGTAGTTTTTTTGTTGTTTTGTTTTAGTTTGTTATCTAGGGGTATTCCTCAAAGTCCTGAAACTATTCCAGTTACCTCTACATACCTATGCTACTTTTACTTTGTACGCCATTATCTATTGTTTAAACTCAACACAAACTGCAATTTACACGGCACGGTCTCCTCTTCTTCTTCTCTCTCCTGGCTACTATCACGATTTATTTGTGGTCAGCCCTCCTAGTACTTCTGCGCCACACCGTACGGTTGTGGGTTGTCTCTTCTGTTGTGTTGCTCGTCTTCATATCGTTTTTTATTGTTCGTAGCCAAGTCATTGGTGGTCGTCCACGGCCTCTCTTTTCGCCTTCTATATTCATGACTCTCAATGGTTAATTTACACGGCACGGTAATCATGTTTTTGAAAATAAATTATCTTTTATGAATTAACATAAACATTACATCACACCTGGTTTCCCCGGAGGGTTGGGCAGAGGTGTACCTACCTATAGTAGGTACAACCACATTTCGCCAGTTATGTTTAGGTTCCATGTAATTGCCATCAACCGGGCACAAACCCAGACTCCGGGCTGCTACTGAGAAATTCCAGATAGAAAAACCCAATAACACTTTGCCCGACCCGGGAATCGAACCCAGGATCTCATGCTCAGCAGTAGTGCTTGCGACCACTAGACCAACGAGGCATTAAATTCATACTTATATGAAACGAAATACGAATTCGAATCAATCGTGTACTTTTTGATTAAACATTTTGTTCATCACAGATTAGTATTCAATAAAATCGGAGAGGCGTAGGGTACACAACACTTGTACTTGCTCGGATCACGGATGTGTAATGAACGAAAAAGATGACACGCGTCTGATAATCGTCGGCGTCTGCAACAGCGATGCTAAGCGACGCTCACCCTATTTTTTTTATTTAGTAAGGGCGAACGTTTCAGCATGCTCGATTGAATTTAACTTTAATAATATTAACCCCATAACAGTTAAAAAAGTTCTTAAGCAAATCAAGATCAAAATGACCGAAGATCTTTGGGGAATGTCCATTAAAATCTGTACCTCCATAATTGAGACTATTTGAGACCATAGCGAGCGCCTTACTTAGCCCTAATATTTAATTTGTGTGTGGATCAAGGAGTCTTCCCGGATTTAATGAAATATATATCCGTGTTTGAAAAGGTACCTAATGCTTAGTCAAATGCTCAATCATTTTAACACAAATAAAATCCAAAGGACGTTGTACGACCGACGCCGGTGTAACCTTATTAAGACACATTTTTAAGGCGTGGGAAACAACTGTCTGCCAAGCTGACGAAGAGACCACGCAATGGTCTAACCACCTCCTACAGCCGTGAGCCTCGCTAATGAAGGTGTAGTTGTTTGAATTATATCCTAACTTCTTTGTATCAGCACATACCCAAGATTGATCATTACAAAAAACTTAATAGCTGAACATCATTAAAATCGCTCAATATATATACGTTTTCAACATCATATGACGCAATTATTTCACTTACCTCACTTAAGAACTCTGTAAACAAAGGCAGGTTTTCCGGTGAGTTTGTAGGCATTTAAACCGCCGAAAATACAATAATAGTGCGACTCCCAGAGACAGCTTTAATGGCGACTATCCGAGAGCTATTAAAAGATATTACCGAGACAGAACTCAAAAACACCCTTTTTCCAGAGAATAGCCACTCCTCCGTACGGCCGCCCCCTTAGTAGCCCTTCTGATGTGTCTACAGCAGACCTACCAGTGAACTCAATTTCAGGACTTATCATTCCTAACATTGATATATCATGAGGTAACAGCCAAGTCTCCTGCAAGCAGATCAAATCGGACCATTCACATATTTTTCGTATTAATTGATCTTTTCGCAAATTTGCAATTAAAACTAGTTAATTTTACATGACACTCATTTTGACAATACATACTGAAATTTTAATCTAACTAACTGTATGAGCCTCTCTATTTGTCCGGTACATAAAATGTACAAAACGCCTAAACGTAATACCATCAGGCCATATCTGATCATTTAAAAACATGTCCACCTTGTGTTTAGATACATGACATACACTGTTAGGCAAATTTACATCCTTTTTACTATTCTGCGGCAACATTCAAATCCATCCTCTTTCGATCTTTCCAAATTAACAACTAGGAGGCAATATGCAATATGTAGCACCAACAAATCTAAAACAGCTTTTGCCCAAAAATTTTATTCTTTCCGAGGTCCTGAACTCTACAATAAGTTAAATAAAGAATTAGGTATTTTTAATTATAATAAATCTAAATGTAAACTTATATTGACTAACTGGCTACTAAAATTGAACTACATCCAAACAGAAGAGCTACTAGTTATAAAACGTAATAATAATATGATATGAACCATTCGTCTCGTTGGACATGAACCCACTCACATACCCTCTCATCATCTCAACACTACATACACACACACACACACACACACACACACACACAGAGAGAGAGAGAAAAACACAAACACACCCTGACCCACACCCCACATGCACCTTGAACTCTACTACATTTCATACAAATTTTAGATTTTATTTTATTATTATTATTTTTCCTTTTTCTTCTTTTGCAACAATAGTTTGTCTAATATCGTAATAACATAAAAATGTAACTTTCGTTAAGATTTTTTTTTTTCCATAATAATGTTTTTCATGGATATTTTTGCCTCTAGGGGGGAGTCCCTGGTGTCCTGAAATACAAGTCACGGCTTAGTTTAGGCACCAGTCTCCCACAAATGAACTGTCCTACGTTATCATTATAATTATTATTAAGTTTAGTTAATAAGTGTTATTTGTGGAAGGAAAAATAAACATTTTTTTTTTTTTTAATATAGTTTGTAAGCGTTATACTTTTTATACGCCTTGATGTTTAGCTTTTTTAACGATACCACTTTCGTTTGTCTTACTCTAGGTATATGTAGCTAATAATGTCATCGTCGGAGGCCTCCGTATTAACAGGACTTTAATATCTACTCCATTTATTAAAAAATCAACCACAATAATAATTAGTGTTATTTGCTGACGATACTTCCTTAATTTTTAAGGTGATACAAATTTTGACGACGTAAATAACGCCCTACTGCAGATTCCAATTTTGTTCACTGCTAATCATTTAGTATTAAATGCAAAAAATAACTAAGTGCATTAAATTTTCTTTACCAAATGTCAAAAGTAGTAATTGTGAGATAGTATTGAATCAAGAGAAACTAGAATTTGTCGATAAAACTGTTTTCCTGTGGATTACTCTGGACTCAAGGCTACAATGGGGTACTCATTTAATATCTCTTGCAGGACGGCTAAGTTCAGCAGCATAATTATGCTGTTAGAAAAATCCTTCAATTTTCTGATGTAGATACCGATAGACTATGAAAATAACTGAAATAGACTTATTTCAGTTATTTTCATAGTCTTACGGTATTTTAAGGTGGGGACGGCAGATATCGAGTCTATTTTTATTCTTCAGAAAAGAGTGATTAGAGCCATATATTATATCCGCAGGTGCGACTCTCTAAGGGAACTGTTTAAGGATAATTAACATAATGACGGTACCTTGTCAATATATCTATGAAACCATCATGTATGTAAGAAATAAATACATATTATTAGTAAAAGAGGTGATAGACATAATTGTAGTACAAGAAATAGTGACCTATTAGTTCAACCAGGTTAAACTGACTAAAGTAGACTCATCTTTCATGGAGTACTGTTTAAAATGTTACAATAAATTTTATCATCACATTATTCACACACCTCCCCACATACTTCAACTGAATGAGACGAAATTCAAATAAATAAATTATAAATAAATGTTTATTTCAAAAACTTACAATTAAATTAAGTACATATTCTATAGGGAATTTCCATTTAAGTATGAATTTTACTTGTGTTAGGAAAATTCCGCCCTTCCAGTCGTTACAATGTAAGTTATTGAATTAAATAGAAAGCCCTGCAGAAAGGAAAGGTTATACAAACAAAACAAATAAAAAAAATACACAAAAAAAGAAAATTATAGTAAAAATTACATAGACGCGCTTTTGAGTCAGTGTGTGTATGTGTGTGCGTATATGTGAATAATAGTAATAATAATCGTATAATGGGAACAAAAAAAAACAATACATTCAAAGATAACAGTGTTAAACGAACGAATGTGTGTATGTGTTCGTTTGTTAATAGTAGCTTTTGTATGAATAGCTTATATTATTTACATGGAGAAGTCTCAAAAGATATTTAACCGGTGAAGTATAAACATACAATAACTTGTAAACGTATCGTTTGGACTATATTTTCAATCTCGTCATGAGTTTTGAACTTTAGCCATTCAGTCAGAGCTTTTCTGCAGTCTCGATATGAAAGTGAGTAAATATTTAGCTCTAGATTTATCAAGTTATATAATAGGTGAGAGGATTGCCTGGCGTATTGTCTCTTAGCAAATGTTGAATTAGTAGGGGCATTAGGGATCATATATTTTCTTCGCCTTTGACACTTCACAGGTTCGTAAGTGAGAGATTTATGTTTTTTTCAGAATAATCTGAAAAACGTAAAGATTCCGAACCGTTAGAAGGTCAGAAGTTAGGTAAAGACTTTCAGTTGGGAACCAAAAAGGTTTAAAAACATCACTTTTAATAGCGATCTCTGAGCTCTCTCTAGTTCAAGGTATTTGGTTTTAGTTGCACCTCCCCACACTGGTAAACAGTACGCATTACTGATTGTGCCAGAGACGTGTAAATCTTGAATAAAACGCACACTATGTGGGCATGCATATTATAAGTTGGGAATTACATCACTGATGCACGAGCGCTTTTTCAAAAGAATACTGAAGGATATTTTTGCCGTTAAACTCAAGATTTAAGATATCGCTGTTTATAACACGGATTTTAAAGTATGAAATTGCCGTTTTATTGTAATAGGTACTTCGAATTGACATAGAACCTTCATGGCTTGAGATTTTTGAGTGAAACTTTCTTCACATACCTATATACCTACTTCTTCTTTTAAAAAATGTGCAACATTTGATTATCGACTTTCAGTTGTTTTTTTTATTCAGCTGAGACAAGAAAGATGGATACTTCGAAAATTCGAGTTATTTTTGAATACGAATTCCGACGCGGAACTAACGCGGCAGAAACAGCTCGCAATATCAATGTTGCGTTTGGAGAGGGGACTGCTAATGAACGCACCGTGCGATTTTGGTTTAAGCGCTTTCGCGATGGAAACTTTGATTTGAAGAACGAACCACGTGGTAGACCGCCCACACAGGTGAATAACAATGAATTGAAAGAGATGGTGGAAGCCAATCCGAACCAAACTACCCAGGAATCAGCGGCATGGTTTAACGTTATCTTATCAACAATATTGACTCATATGCGTCAAATCAATAAAATAAAATGTTGTTTTAATTTTTAATGTGGCAACTTTAATTTAAGTTGTGTGCTGCTGTCTGTGCTCGCATTATAATTACATTTTTTATTATAATTCTAAACGCGAGGACTGTTAATTGGCTTTCTGGTGACTATTACCTCTTTTTTTGTTATATTTTTGTTAGCTGTAGGTAAGTCCTCCGTGAAATAAAAAAAAAAAAAATATGAGAAAGGGGTGCCTCATGATTTGACTGATCTGCAGAAAGAAACGCGTGTTGAAACTTGTGTTGCCTTGTTGAATCGATACATAAATGAAGGAATATTGGATTGAATTGTGACATGTGATGAAAAGTGAATTCCTTACGATAACCGTAAGCGAAAAATTCAATGGTTGACCCCAGGTCAAACGCCGCAACAGTGTCCTAAAGCAAAGCTTACCAATAAAAAGGTAATGGTAACTGTTTGGTGGTCTCAGCATAGTTTTATTCACTATAGCTTTCTCCGATCTGGTCAAGCAATAACGGCAGATGTCAACTATGCTGAACTCCGAACAATGATAGCAAAACTAGTAGTGAAATAGCCCCGACTCATGAATCAATCTTCACCATTATTGCTCCATGATAACGCGAGACCTCATACAGCACGAGAAACCGTTTTAACTCTACAGGTACTGCAATTAGAAACCATTCGTCACCCTCCTTAATCGCCAGACCTTGCTCCAACGGACTTACCATTTTTTTCGGGATTTGGACAATTTTCTACGTGATAAAAAGTTTTCTTCTTACAAGGTACAAAATGCTTTCACACAGTTTGTCGAATCTTAATCACGAGAGTTCTATCGCAAGGGCCTGAATGATTTTATTTTGATTAAATAAATATGCTACATTAAAAAAAAACTAATTTAAATTTTTCAGTACAAATTGGCAATTTGATACTTTAACCCCTAATACATTGTTCTCTTTTAGAAGCTCGTTAAAAAGCGCTCGTGCTAATCGGGTTTAATTCTTATTCATTGAAGGCTTGCTACTTTATTAAAAAATATAATTTGTAAGACAATACACTGACGTTGATACAGCTCGGTTAGTCTATTTTAGTTATTTTTTTGAGGGCACGGTTGGCGCAGTGGTTAAGTAATTGACTGCTGCGCTGCATGTCGCGGGTTCGACCCCCGTACTGGCTGTTTGTGTAAGTGAGTTTAAATGTATGTAAACGCACCCACGATACAGGAGAAATTCCTAGAGTGGGGCAACGTTTAGTAAAAAAAAAAAAAAAAAAAAACATAGTGTTATGTCCTACGGTATTCTGCTTTGGGGCAATGCTGCAGATATTCAAAATATATTTGTCCTCCAAAAACGAGCTATTTGAGCAATTTACCAGCTAGGTGCCAGAGTTTCTCTGAGAGATTTTTTCAAAGATATAGGTATCCTCACAGTGGCATCACAATACATCTTCGCCAACATCTTATATATATTAGGCAGAATATACACTTATACACTAAAAACAGTGATATTCACAATGTTAATACTAGAAGTAAGGATAAACTACGTGCTCCCTTTCACCGGTTTCATAAGGTTCATAACTCATTTGTTGGGCTTGGTTTAACCTTTTATAACAAGCTACCCTCTTGTTTGCTAGATTTGCCTTTTAATGCGTTTAAAACTAAAGTAAAGTCCAACGTTTGTTCAAAGGCATACTATTCTATCAACGACTACTTAAATGATAAGAACAGTTGGTCGCTGTGATTAACTCAAGACAATGTTTAAATGTTCTTTCTCCAGAATTCGTTTACCTACTGACAGGTTTTATGAGTTTATATAAAATTTTATAATTTTACTTTTTATGTAAATTTATTTTTATTTATTGTTGACATAATCTACTCATTACAATGTTTTTTTTTTAGTGAGTTGTATTGCAATATGTGGTTAGCTAGCGACCTCGACAATTATTTATTTTACCTCGATGGTCCTAGTTTATCAATTATAACTTCTAGTTACAGCTCTATGTAAGCGGGCACGCCCTTTATGCCCGAAGGTTTTATTTTCTTTTTTTTAGATATTGTTTACGTTTAGTTATTTTTATTTCTGCTTGAGTATAGTTCTCGATGTTTTTGGTTGGTATATTGGCGTGTGCTAGCTGTCATATGGCTATTAATTTATAATTTAAATTGTATTTTGCGTAATGTAAATTATCTTTTACATTATTGTATAGAATCATTTTTTTTCCTAACTGAACAGACAGCTGTGCTGCTGGGGAGTTTGTTGCGCCACTTCTTCTTCCCAGCAAAAGCACTAGGAAGTGGTGAAGGGTGGGCGTTTTGGGGGACTGTCTTATGTAATTTTGACGTCCGAAAAGTGCTGATTCTCAGCCTAGTTTGAATAAATGACTTTTGAATTTGAATTTGAAAATGAACTTAGGTGAAAATAAAAATGAAAATAAGTCTCAAACAGAACGGCGATGAGGAATTAAAGTTAGCTCAGCACCCTGATTGTGACAATCAGGGTCCATACAACACACGATCATTAATTATCTGAATCATTTTGAAGGATATTGCTAATCCATTGCTTCATATGTTCGAAAAATATGTCTGCTCATCAACGTAAATAACGCAATGAATGTTGATGACATTCATTGCGTTATTTACGTTGTTGAGCAGACAAATTTTATGCTAACTGTCAAAATGAAACAGATTGTGATCGGTCGTGCGTTACACGAGTTTTACGTATGTGTTGAGCTAACTTAATTTCCTCATCGCCGTTCTGTTTGGGACTTCTTGTAAGTAAATATTATAATTTATTTCTATGACATCAACTCATAGTTGACGATGGTGTTCGCTGGCTGCGAGTAAACTTGTCTATCTATATTTCTTGTACAATAAACTCTTTGCTTTCCTATTCAACTTTAGTTTCTATGTAGTTGTGAGCACCTGCTTGCTTGTCATAAATAAATACTGTAAGGGATAAAACATTAATCGAATCATGACCAACCCTTTAGCGATTGTTCAAACACATAATAAATGTAAATAGTTGTTCGTACAGCACGTGGTGAGGCAACTAATTGTCGTGCAAACTTATAGGGGAGCATCCTCGTGAGTACGCACAGGGTACTTGTCGGGGGTCGCACTCGCCCCGCGTCCGCTCCCGTATTCATTACATTCACCACTTATTGGAACTTATTAATATCATCGCTTGATTTATTGTTGTGCCGTGATGCACGCTCTAATGTCGACATTATTGAATTTTATTAACTTTCGGACAAAGGGGTCGCCTCTCACAAGCGCGAGAAGAATACGCTTTGAAGTTTCACTTGTCCACTTATTAAACTGCGCCGCCGGTGCTTATCGAGACATATAATTTGGGTGCGTATTATGGTCTGGTATCATCATCGTGTTCGCCGTAATGGTTCCCTGGGTATAATAACATTGACATAGACCTCATTGAGGTCTTTCATTCTTAGGCTGTGAAGTCTATCAAGATTTTTTGAAAGTGAACAGTTACAAAAGACTGCACTCAAACTTCCTGGGTTTTAGATGAGAAGAAGAAAAAATGGCTAAACAAAACTCCCCAGCATCACGCCAGTCTGTTTACTACGACACTCGATCCTGTCTAGTTCTTTAACAATCGCAATCGTCATCTGAACGTGCATGGAGTGGTGACGGCGAGGGACAGTTTCGTTTTGTGTGTTCTTGTGATTTCGGTGGACGTGGTGACAGTGTAAGACGAATGCAGCGGGCGCGGCGCCCCGCGGCGCGCACGGCGCGCGCGGCTGGGAACCGACCCCGCCACAAAAACACCTAGATCTGTATCTACCAGCTACACATCAATCTTCAGTTGTAACCCCTCCCGTCCCCACACCCTCCCACCCCCTGTTAATACCGAGACAAGCGATCGTTTGTCATTTGCGCATATAAATAATGATTGAATAATGACAACAAACACGGCGGTTCCTCCAAACAGCAGATTGCTTCATCATGCTGGACAAGACGGCCGCTGTGCTGGGAGCACACTGCTACGTTAATTAATTGACATTATACCTTGGAGCCGCAGTGGACGCGTACCTTGCAGCTCAATGCATCGTCATTCACCTCGGAGACCAACTCTGGTACGTTTACCATATCCCGAGTCGATACTCTGATCTGAAATTAAGTGCGTAAGACTGGGATGGTATGGCAACCCATAATAAATTTGGTGATCTTTACTTGCAACAACGAAAAATCGAGTTAGATATAGTTTTGTCTTTAGTTAGTTCACTTAGATACATCATTCTCTTTCCCTTATCACAATAATACTGTAATAATAATCGATATTGTGGGTCTTCTAACTCACATCTCAACAGGAATTCAGAACTCCCTTGTAACACACATGTGAGAAAATCAGGGCGGCTCATACAAAAAAAGCCAATGAAGGTCGAATACGGAAATAGTCAGTAACGGGGAGCTGCGACAATGTTGATCTCGACCCCGTCGCCTGATCGCCTGCGAGCGGAGTGTTAAGATATCAGAGAAGGAAGCAGTGACTCCAGCGAGCGGTAGACACACATGAGGCACATGCGGTGACACACATGACGTCAACAGCTTTTGTCGCAATTTGTTCAATTGTTCACCTGTCTGCACGGTATCGCGGTATGAATTCATTTTCCGTGTAATTTAACCGGAGCATCGCAACGGTAAGTTCTCACAGAAATCCACAATTTTAAAAATGTCCGCGGGTAAGCTTTCGCATTCGATTCCCATCGGGTCGTGTGAGATGTCCACAGATAAGCTCGATAAATTTAATTAAATGTCTCGGAGTGGTCTCACGGGTAAGGGCGGCGGGGCGGTGCGGCACGCGGGGCGGGGGCGGGTGAGCTGGTACTCGCTCGGGTCGGACAGGAGTGCCGAGGGCAGGCAAATTTGTTTGGTGCTGAGTTCGGTCCACTTGTATTAATTAAGTGCGGCGGCTCCTCAAAGACGGAGACGTCGCATCTACAAGGAGCGCAAAAAATAAGTCACGACAGCCGGGCTGCCCGCTGCCCGGTGCTACCGATTGTTTTATAAACAACTACAAGGCGGTCAACTAACAATATATAGTTTAACATCGTCGTCGCCGGTTCGCTGGGAAGTGCACTTTGATTCCGTTCGATTTACCAAATTCTTTCAATTGTTTGAGTTTCTAAATCTAACAATGTCGGCCATTCAGTTCAATATTACGTATGGTACGTCAGCTCTTAGTGTAAATATAAATATGTGACTGTGTCTAACAAAGCAATAAAAGGATATACTATAGACTGAAATGAATTTTTAAACTATCACATGTCGCATAAATCTCTGCATGGTTTCGCCTTTCCATTTAGTAAACTAGGTTACGGCTCGATACGAATGCGGTATTTGCATGAAAGTGACGGCTCGATTAGCCAGAACTGTTCTGTTGTGACCCGGTGTGACCCGGTGCCCGCTGGTGTCCGGCATCAGGGTATGCGTTACGTAGAGAGCGGCATGTGGGGTACTCCCCAGCGCGGACGCCGCGCCTCGGTGTTGCCATTAACTCCCGCGTATCATTTATCATCTCTCTAGCTGGGACATCGTCTCCTCTGAACTGCGACGAAAATAAAGCCTCTGCAAACGAAGATAGCCTAGTGGTTAATCCCAAACCGAGACCATTGGTTGGTGGCAATAAACACTTAGAAACTGAAACATAACTTTAAAAATGTAGGTGTATTATAAATAGGTATGTAGAAGTTTAGGTAAAACTTCTCCCTAACCCTTCGGATACTACAGGCGTGATGCTGTGTTGTGCTAACTACTTCCACCACAAATGAGATACACCGGAAAATGTGTTTAGTTTAGATCTTTCACAAAAATCTGGTTGTAAAAAATGCTTCTATCTCCCAATATAATCAGCTCGGTGAATATAACAATTTCCTTAAAAGTATAAGGGTAGCAATAAAATAAGTTATGCTAATCAGCTCGCGACTTGCAGCAGATGACACATCTATTGTGCGCGCTCGGGCGCAGCCGGGAATGCGGCGCGGGCGCAGCAGACCGGCCGCTGGCATGGCACAGTGGCGCTCACATCAGAAGCCCTAGTTTAAACAATACGCGCCAACGTAGGTACTCCTAGTAGTTGCCACACTGTGCTAGCGGGACAGAACAACTTCGGCTACCAGCGGTATTTGAAGACACACGCTTAGCGATATTGTAAGTAGGCCGGCCGTCTGTGCGCACTTGATCACAACATCATCGTGTCCTCGCAGTCCTTCTGCCCGCGCCACGCATGCGCGCGGTGCAGCGTACGCTCTGCGCTACTGATATGTTTATTAGCGCACGCCGCGCCGCGCCGCGCGCCGCCCGGGAGCCGGCAGATGTCCCTCCAACACTTCCCCATATCTGGCATATCTGAATAGATAGCTCTCTAATTTTATTACTCCCCACTTGTAAACATTTTTCGACGTTTCCGAGAATTTGCCGTCCGTTTGGTCGACAACTAAAGCTCATTAGTTAAGTGCGGTGCGTGTATCGATTCGACGAACGAATTCCATTTCCAATACGAGATAATAATCTAACTGACGTAATATACATGTATGAGAACTTCTCCCAAGACTAGATAGACAGGGCCAAGTTGGTATCTAAATTATTGGATTAAGGATTGTCAATAGCGGTCAGTAAGCCCAGGTTAGCACGGGCGATTTTCCCGCGGCGATTTTTTTTCGTGCACTGGATTTTCAACGCTCTGTTTAGCGCCGAGAGAACTTGAAAAGCCAACAGTGTGCTTAACGCGCTGGAATGCACTCTCGTTACCCATACCCAGCGCGTTGGGTTCTTAACGCTCGGCTCAAAATCGACAGTTGAAAATCCAGTGCGCAATAAAATCCCGCCGCGATATAGATTGTAACGTTCGTGCGCACGTGGGCTAACTCGCTAGCTGATACTTAGGCACTGCGCTACTGCTGCGAGACCCGCTCCCATGCTCACGTAATATTGTGTTTGTGATATAAGGAAGGAAAACTCGTGTGTTGGCGGAGTGGCGGCTAGAGGCGGCGCGCGGCGGGGAGGAACCGGCCGGCGCGGCTGGTGACCACCAAAACAAACGACAAGAAGCGCAGCCTACTGAGAATGTCTCACAGTCGCAACACAAACCAATAATAAACGTTTATCGCGTCACCGATCAACAGCCCGAAAACAAGCAATATTTATTTATATCAAACCCATGATTAATTTAACTTTTATTAAAACGCCATCCAAAGTGACCTTAATCGTTCCCCGACTTCTGGAGACAGTCACGTTATAATATTCGGAAGTAAATTATGTCTCTATCAGTATCGGTCGATCGCTGGACATTTGTCTAGGATTTATGAGGCGATGTGCGGTGGGAGCGGGAACTGGCGCATGGCGGGGTGGCGCCCCGGGAGCCGCCCGGACATAAATAATGAC
This sequence comes from Xanthia togata, assembly GCA_963853775.1. Classification (NCBI taxonomy): domain Eukaryota; kingdom Metazoa; phylum Arthropoda; class Insecta; order Lepidoptera; family Noctuidae; genus Xanthia; species Xanthia togata. The sequence continues at coordinate 718,254 of OY970797.1, read as the reverse complement.
GTTTAATAATTGATTAATCGAGGTGCTCCCGTCGCCGGCGATAGTATCGCACGTACCTGCCCGCACCGCTATAAAGATGAGTCGCTAATTAATTTAAATGAGTGGAGACCGCCTGGCGGACACAAAAAGTGGCGGCGGGTCGCTCAGTATCGCGACATCGCCGCACTGTGCGCCTGCGGCTGCGGCCTGCGCGCACGAACTATACTTGATTTAGATGATATCGAGTGCAGAGTGATCTGTCGGCCGCCGCACCGCCACCACGCGCGCCGCACCGTCGCGACGCAGCGCCCGACCGGTCTTGATCGCAAGCTGCATACTAAAATGTCTACATTCACAGAAAGTTAAACTACTTTTTAACGAGTGGCATACGATTTACATACATACATACTTTTTATGGCATGTTAATGAACGTTTCCAGTGGAGATGTCTGTCTGGGTGAACCGTTACTATCATCATCATCTCGGTAGTCAGCCCCTTTCTAACCATATAGTCTCATCTTTCTTTCGCACAATCTATAGACTTTTTGTTTCTTTGGTCTTCCTCTAAGTACTGTTAAGCCAAGTGCTGCTATTCATATACTTACTCAAAACTTTCCTCACGGGTGAATCTTTACTGTGTGATGTAGATACAAATATATTTTGTTATATACGAGTACTTGCTTTACTCCGGCCCGGTCCCACGGAAGACCTCTTTGGTTGATTCATCTATACCAAGTGAAAGATTTAATAAAATAAAAAAATTAAACAATAATTTTGTCGCAAGTACCAAGTCAGGTCGATCAGAATATATCGCCTAAGCATGGGAAGGTAATACACAAGATTTGAGATGAGAGGAAAAAACAACAGCGTTTATTGATTTACAACTATCGATGTCGGTCGATAACCCTGTGTAGCTGACGCGGCCGGCCTGCAAGCAGGACCCGCGTCTGCGCCGCCGCGCGTCGCCGGGAGCCCGACCCACGAGCAGTTTACCCTAATGTCGTAGGCTAAACCTATTTTTTTATAACTGAATACTGAACTTGGTAAGTATTAGTGAAGTAAATCTCGTGAAGTGGGGCTACCTCGACGAAGCGACAGCACGAAGGTAGGTACTTCCGTTGAACTAGTTCTATAATATCATTATATTTAGCATAATAGGGATTCCAAATCGGTACTGCGTAGGTAATACTTAGATACTAATTGAGGTCTAACTATGGATTTATACAAGTGTAAGAAAGTGGAGGGACGATGGAATTCTCTACTACATTCTACACACTACATTCTTACAAATAAATAAAATTCTAATTCTAATTCTAGATGCTCTCATCACAAAACGAAACATCTGACATGCCTTTTTAGTAATATTTTCAATATGGATACCCAGATGAAGTTTCGAGTCCAGCCGCACACCAAGGTCACGAAGACAAGTAATAGCAAGTTGGTACTTAATTGAAATTTATAATATTTTTCTTTTTGGTAAATGTGATACTAAGACACTTAGGTTGACTAAGGTATAGTTTATTAGAAGAGCAATAGTAAGAACAAATCAAGGTGTTGCTTGAAGTCAATACAGTCTTGTTCATTAGAAATTATCTTTAAAACTTCTTCTTTTTTTTACTTTTCTTCATAAAAACAAATCTAGCACCAACTGCTACCTAGTTAACATTTCACAGACTTGCTCATTTGCGGATGTGAACTGAAACTGTATAACATTAGCTTGTTATAGCTAGGAAGAATGAGACAGGCGCTATTAGTGCATACTCTGCGTGCCTTAAGAATACAATTAAAAAGTTAATTACCGCGCGGCTAATAAATTCGTCTGAAACATTCGGCTGCTGCATAATGAGGTGCGCTGGCACACCGCACACGTGAGCACGGTGTCTGTCTGTCTGTGTGCTTGTGTGTCATGTGTGACGGATGTGCCTCCGCCACTCTTCGCTAATGACTGCTAATTGAAAGCTGGTAGATCAGCGCAGGCGCACCCGGTCACATATACCCGCTATAAATCCGGGTGCTTCATATATTTTTCGCCTGTAAATAGAAAGCCATTATCGTTCTCTTTTCATGCGACGATGAGCTCTGCTAATGGCCGCCTGTCGACTGCTACAGGCTGACGTAATCATAGGTAGTTAATTGAGTATTCTGTAGAGATGAGTGGAAAGTCACTCACTTTTAACACATTACAACAGAATATAGACTTAACGTTATTAAATAGCTAATAGATTGGAATCCACTTTATTTCACAGTATATAGTGCAATCCACGGCGACGCGCCCCACTCCGCTTCGCTCCGTACAAAAGTAGGTACACGTAGCATACAGTACAGTAATCGCGGAGTGGGGCGCGTCTTCGTGGATTGCACTATCTGTAGGTAGGTATGTCTAGTAATTCACTACAGTTTAATAATTTTCGAATAAAAGGTAGGTAATACCCACGGAGGGCGATCTCTTTCATACTAAGTACCTACTTAAGCAATAAAATCAGCGTCAAATAACAGAGTGGTTAGGGTTCCTTTGTTCCCTAAGGTTTGACAACTAACGGAGCGGTAGGTTTGTTTGTTTTTTTTTAATATGACGTTTTACACGTCATATGAAAAATACAGTGATTCCGATATCCTATTTACACTATATAAACTATTTCATTTCATTTGTCGATGCCATATCCCTCGTAATGCAACTCCAGGAGTAAAGCTTGGAACTTCAAAGGCCTCTTCACGTGTGCTTTGTCGATCTAGAGAAAGCATTTAATAGAGTCTACTCTGAGATGGCAATTGCTCACCGTCCGCAAGCCCGCGCCTACGGTGGGCGCCCGACGCCCAGGCCGTCTCCTCCTGCAGTTGCTGGGGGCATGAGAGCGCGAATTTTGCCTCTCCCTCACACGCTCCGCCTCCTCCTTCGCGCGCATTACTGCTTCGCAGAAGGAGGTGACGGCCTCCCATGCCCTCTCACTCCGTACCATGGCCTGGTCCAGGGCCGGACGCGAGAGATCCCCGCCACCGATCGCCTCCACGAGGACACGGCGGTGCTCTGCCCAAGCCAGGCAGACCTCAACCGTATGCTCCATCGTGTCCTCCGGGCGATCCACGCAGTGATGACACCCGGGCGTTTCCTCCCGCCTGATACGACACAGGCAGCTCCCAAAACAACCGTGTCCGGTGAGGACCTGCGTCAGGCGGAAGGTGAGGACGCCGTGGCGCCTCTCTAGCCACTCCTCAAAGAGGGGACGCAATAGTGACGTGCCCAGCACTGGGTTGTGACAATCGCACAATCCATGATGAATTAAACCTACCTGTGATACGAGTATATTTAAATTAAACTCATTGATTAAATTTCTCCTTTCCTCTTGGATGGCAGAAGGTAAACGGAAGCAGCGGTCAACATCTCCGCTATAAGCTCCAGAGGCATTTTAACGCTTGCGCTATTGATCCTACAGGTTGCGAGAGGCTCCACACAGCTCGTTTTGGCGCTCTACTATTCACAAATGTAGGTATTAAGTCTTTCGAAGAAAAACGACACCAAGCTATTACCAAGAAGCGTCAAATACGCAAAGACAGACCAACACTGCAGGTCAACTTTATTGTTCTACGATTAGTTGTGTTGTGAGCGGCTGTTCAAAACTAAATTGGTCTAGCGAGCCATCTACCTAAGCCACACGCAAGGATTTCGAAGGGTCGCCATTATAAAAACTGATAAGGAGGACTATACTTTTTTAAGTCATCGCATCTGAGGTAGGTAAAGTATGGTTATTGTATCTTACCTATTTTTGAGAGCATTATTTCGATTACAGAGAGGTAGTAACAATGACGATTAACATAACAAGTGCATGTAGACGCAGTTGATGAGTATCTCGCCGGCTACCGGCGGTTACCGACGACTCAGCACCTCCGCTATCTTATCTATGACATTAAAAGCTGCTTTTTAATGTCCACACGTCCCCAGCACACAGTACCTTTACAAGCTACGTTCACAATCAACTCTAACCCGACTGCAGAAGGTTGGTATTCCAGTGTCAGGGTGTTAAGATTGCGCGTTCTCCCGCGCACCTCGTAAAAACAAACGGTTGGGTATCGACGACTCCTCGAAGCCATTAAGCGTTATCGAAGTGTCCACTTAATAACAAGTCCTAACTAATTAGGCGGCGACCCGTCTGACAAGGGCCGCGCAGCAGTGCGGAGGCCCCGGGCGAGGGGATGTCACTCCACACATGCCTAATTTCTTTGGTCGGTATTAAACTCAAATTCAAAGTATTTATTTCACTTAAACCATTTACTTTTGAATTATAAGGGAGTCGGTCAGTCAGAAATATGAAGCTTTAAATAGTTGCCCACTCCAAAGCGAAGTAGGAGCGTAAAATATTGGCGGAGAATTAATTTGCTAATGAAGCTTTTTACAAGCCTACGCTTTGTTTAATATTATGGTCTCGCGGGAAACTAATCAGGAATGTCAATGAGAACGAATGACGTCGCGTCAGTCGGTAGAGTCCGTTCAAGTCACTGCAGTACATATTAAGCAAATTTAATGCAATGTTGAAGTATTTAGCAGACCGGACGCTTAACTCTTGTGTTCGCAGGCGAACACTGGCGGCGCGGCGGCGGCGCAGTGTACTTAGTTAAGGAGCGCGCGGCCATTACCGAAACACACCATAAGCTATTAGCTAACTCAGCGTTGCACTCACGTTGCACTGGAACTGGTCGCTAATTGTGGTGTCGGCAGCTTGATGCGGCGCAAGTGGTCGCCGCACTGCCGCGCTTTATGTTAATTGCCGATAATTGTCCGAGCGGAGGGCGCGGCGTGGTGGTGCGGCGGCGGTGGTGTGGCGACAAGATGGCCGCAGCGGATGCGGTAATTGCTTTCGTGGAAACCGCCGCGGGCCGCATACAGATTGAAGCGCGGCGCCCGCAAAAACAACGCCGCGGTGCAATTAGACGCCCCCGCCCGCCCCGCGCCCCGCACTCGCCCGCCTCTTGTCCCTACCCACCTCCCGACCGCCACGATTAGCCTTCGATCCAAAGCTTGTGATGGACGGAAGATTTATAGCGAACACACGTGTAACTATGTGCACTTGGAGCCCTCAGCACCGGAGCTGCCCTCGTCGTAGATAGAAAAACCATTACAATATCAACTTTGATCGATGTACCAAAGCTTGCACTTTTTACTTACATCTATACTTAGGTATCATAATATAATATTATTATATTTTAAAGAGGTTAAATTTATTTGTTTGTTTGATTGTTTGGTTTTTTGTAAGTTTGTATGTAATCTCCGGAATAACACGACATTCGGGTGAAGCCGCGGGCGAAAACTAGTTGCAACTAAATTATGGAACCTAATTAAGTATTTGCATCGCGATTATGAAAATAAGTAGGTAAGTACGTTGTGCAAGTTCTTTTCTCCTCAACTAAACTGAACATTTTTTTCGGTCACAATCAAGTCATTAATTTATGAAACTAGGCGGAGAATGAGCACTTTTTGAACGTCAAAATTACATAATATAACCCAAAATTACATAGTCCCCCAAAACGCCCGCACTCCACCATTTCCTATACGTAAGTGCTTTATCTGGGAAGAAGAAGTTACGAAACAAACTTCCCAGCAGCATAGCTTCAGTTCAGTTAGAAGTAGGTACGCGACTCTTTAGAATAGTAAGTAATATACAATATTTGCCGTATGGGAGCCAGCACACGCCTGATGCCAGTATACCAGTAAACACATTGAAAACTATACTCAAGCTGAAATCTATACTAATATTAAGTATATAGAGGAAAGATTTGATTGTTTGTTTGTTTGTATTGAATAGGCTCCGAAACTACTGGAATGACATGAAAAAAAAAATTACCATTAGAAAGCTTAGTTTTCAGGGTAACATAGGCTTTTTATCCCGGGAAAAATAACGGGTCCCACGAGAAAGACCACGGGAGCGAAGCCGCGGGCAAAGTGCTAGTAAATAATAAATATGTAAACAGAACTTAATAAATATTATTCTAATCTTAAACCAAGTTAAGTAATTTATTTTAGTTTATTGGACCGCTTGTCAAAAGACGGTGGCACCTTGGGCCCCATCTTGTACCGCACCTTGCGTTGCGTCGCGCTTCTATCGACTCACGTCAGTCTGACATGTTACAGCTATTACACAGAAACAACCGAGAATGCATTACATTTATCTTATCCAGAAGTATGTTCTGTAGGTGGTGTCCTAATGACTAACCATGAAGGAAAAACCAAATGAATGAACCTAGCCTTACTACAAGCATGGGCACAATCACCCTAACGTTCCTTACGACCAGCGTGGGCACAATCACCCTAAAGTTCCTTACGACCAGCGTGGGCACAATCACCCTAAAGTTCCTTACGACCAGCGTGGGCACAATCACCCTAACGTTCCTTACTACCAGCGTGGGCACAATCACCCTAACGTTCCTTACTACCAGCGTGGGCACAATCACCCTAACGTTCCTTACTACCAGCGTGGACACTATCACCCTAACGTTCCTTACTACCAGCGTGGACACAATCACCCTAACGTTCCTTACTACCAGCGTGGGCACAATCACCCTAACGTTCCTTACTACCAGCGTGGACACAATCACCCTAAAGTTCCTTACTACCAGCGTGGACACAATCACCCTAACGTTCCTTACTACCAGCGTGGGCACAATCACCCTAACGTTCCTTACTACCAGCGTGGACACAATCACCCTAACGTTCCTTACTACCAGCGTGGACACTATCACCCTAACGTTCCTTACTACCAGCGTGGACACAATCACCCTAACGTTCCTTACTACCAGCGTGGGCACAATCACCCTAACGTTCCTTACTACCAGCGTGGGCACAATCACCCTAACGTTCCTTACTACCAGCGTGGGCACAATCACCCTACACATAATTATAAACTTACGCTTTCACGCTAAAACGGCTGAACGGATTTGAATGAAATTTGGCACGTGAGTGACCTAGGTTAGGAAATACGATAATTTTTAGCTCGATGGTCTCACGGGATCTAGATTTACGCGGCTGAAACTGCGGGGCGCAGCTAGTTTTTAATATGGGGGTCAAATTCGGGAGCAAACAGGACAATTAAAAAAAAGGTTTTGCAAACTGTACCGTGTACATGAAAGGCCTTGTTGTGAGGATCTCAAATATGTATTTTTTATAATTTTAAGTTCTATTAAAAATAGTTAAGAAAACTGTTGAAAATTGACCATTCCAACTGCAAATATTTAAACGCACAATATTGAGACACATACTAGTTATTTTACTCGTAAGACAATAGAATTCATAAAAGGTTTTCTTGTAATCGATAAGTAAATAACCATTCTCAGTATATTTTCAAAATTAAAGCTCAGTGTGCCCCTCCCTTATCTCCGAAACTACTGATTCTAAAATTAGCCTTGTATTTTATTAGAATCTTCGATCAATAATAGCACCGAAAATTAGAATGTATGGGAGAAAATGTTTTTCAGCTACAATGATAAGTTTGTTCTTGGGATAAAAAAACTAAAACATGCTAAATAACATAATTTATCGCACGGAAACCTCACCACGCGAGTTCAACTCGAACTTCTCCAGTTTTTTTATCATAACAGGCGATGACGGGGAGCCATGCAAAATATACTCCTTTTTAAAAGAGTTGTTTTATTATTAGGGCAACAAATTTTACCAATGTGTCGTTTACCTACTTTTATATTTTTCATAGAAAGTATGTTAGACTTAAAATTAAATTTCATACTCTGACACCATCAGGGCTAACATGACAAGCACGAGAAAGCTCTTTATCTCTTTTTTTCGAAATTTGTCTACAATTCTGACGTCATTCTAATCCCTAACATGACCGTAAACGACGAGATATTTCGAAAAAGGCACTTTGACACTTCTATATCTCGCGACGAGAAACCGATGTTGCAAGTTATTAAAAACAAATTATTTTTATGATAGCACCATCGGCTTGAGATTCCGTTTCATTCATTCAATGGTGCCGATTTTCTTTTCACAAATGCCTCTAAACTAGACTAAAAATCACCAAAATAGATTAGATAGATTATTCCTGTCAACCGACGATTTTCCATTCTGAAATAGACTAAAGTGACACAACCTAACTATATTTTAGTTTGACGGCACTGAGCTATTAATTTAGTGAAAATGGCAATTTTGCTATTCAGAATTTTACGTTCTTCACCTAAAATGTTGATATTTAATCGCGATTAAAAAATGAACTAAAATTCACACCAACACCTCGAAGGTGCAAAAACAATACTGTCTTTTTTTCTTTTCTCTTGCTTATATCTCGAAAACGGTGTGTCCTATCGCAAAAATAATGAAAATTTCGACCCCCTTTATGAAAATCATAAACCCCTAACACTCAACATGTAGGTAATATTTTTTCATATTTTCCATACAAAAAAAAAAAAACCATATAAAACACGTCGTTCCAGTATAAATAGTAGTTTAAAACTAAGTATTTTCATTATTAATATATTTTAAAATAAAATGATGACAAAAATAAGTACAATTAAGAAACTGCCATGTTATTTTGGAGATAACTTTTGTATCATAATTTTGTCTACTCTTCTCGTCGTCAAAATCGACGACGAGTAAATACGACTAAATGATAGAAAAATCGGAGATTATCTCGTGCTGAATTGTCAAAAATCGAGATAACTAAGGTGCCATGTTAGGGTTTGTCGAGAAAACATCAATTTTGACAGGAGGAGTCGACTATTTTGTATGGAAGTGCTGTCAGAAAATGAGAAAGTGACCGAAATAGACAAAAATTACTCACGCGAGAGCGAGTAATTGTCGCGTGTGTCATGTTAGGCCTGCAGGTTACAGATAGTGCAATCCACGACGATGCGCCCCACTCCGCGATGACTCTCCGGAATTAGTTTACCTACTGACAGGTTATATGAGTTTATATAATTGTTTATAATTTTACTTTATAAGTCAATTTATTTTAATTTTATTTTAATTTAGAGCTGACATAATCTACTCATTACAATGTTTTTTTTATGAGTTGTATTGCAATATGTGGTTAGCTAGCGACCTCGACAATTATTTATTTTACCTCGATGGTCCTAGTTTATCAATTGTAACTTCTAGTTACAGCTATATGTAAGCGGGCACGCCCTTTATGCCTGGAGGCTTTTTCTTTTTTTTTTAGATATTGTTTACTTTTAGTTATTTTTATTTCTGCTTGAGTATAGTTCTCGATGCTTTTGGTTGGTATATTGGCGTGTGCTAGCTGTCATATGGCTATTAATTATAGCTATTTAATTTAAATTATTTTTTTGCATATTGTAAATTGTCTTGCATACTGTTCTTTTTTTATTTTTTTCTAACTGAACAGACAGCTGTGCTGCTGGGGAGTTTGTTGCGCCACTTCTTCTTCCCAGCAAAAGCACTAGGAAGTGGTGAAGGGTGGGCGTTTTGGGGGACTGTCTTATGTAATTTTGACGTTCGAAAAGTGCTGATTCTCAGCCTAGTTTGAATAAATGACTTTTGAATTTTGACTGTTTAGGGCCCTCGCCCACGGGCGACTTTTTGTAGCGATGCAGTCGCGATGCTCTCGCGCGTAGCATCGATACAGACGCGAAGCAGTCGCTAGCTGTGTGCCCGCGCCCACGGGACCAGATTCAGTCGCGATGCAAACGCGATTCGGTCGCGATGCAAACGCGATTCGGTCGCGATGCAAACACGATTCGGTCGCGATGCAGTTATAACACAAAAATACCTTGCAATCTTATTCGAATACTCAGGAAGACGTGAGTCCCATATTACAGGACGCTCCTGAATTGCCGTAATAAACGTTTCAGTGTCAAATGACTCCATTTTGCGCCTGTGACGGACAACAGCACGCACTCTGGACCTGTCTGTGTTGCACTGCTGCCGGTTCCCACTCACGCGCCGCGCCACACTCCCTCCCCCCTCCGTTCTCTCTACCGATGTCATCCGACGCGGTCGCGCGTTTGTATCGATACAATCGCGATGCACTAGCGCGTTAGTAGCACGTTGGCATCGCTATTGTAGCGCGTTGCAAATGCGACTAACACGCGTTAGAAGAGATGCTGTCGCGCGTTTGCTAAACGCGCGACTGCATCGCTACAAAAAGTCGCCGTGGGGAGGGGACTTTAGTACGGAGCGGAGCGGAGTGTGGCGCGTCGTTGTGGATTGCACTATCTATAGTCACTAACCTCACGAAAAAGAAAGAAAGAAGAATAATTTATATAAATGAATATGCATGCAAGTGTCAGTAGTTTGAGATTTTTAAAATATTCCTTGCAACTAGGTATCTGTTTGTTTAAGTTTACATAATGATCGGACACTATCTCTTCTGAGCCGTTTCTGCATCATCCATGTGTACAGAATGTCCCCAGAACATATTCCATAATCTTCCTTATTATGGAAAGTTCACTTGGACTAGTCGGACTCATGAGCATACAGTTTTGATTGCGAGGTATTTGTAGATTTGCGTCGCTATATTTTGAAATATTTGCTTTCAGGCCGTCAATATAAAGTCGTTAAATATTTTTTTTATCATCATCTGCCTAGCCTTTTCCCAACTATATTGGGGTCGGCTTCCAGTCTAACCGGATGCAGCTGAATACCAGTATTTTACATGGAGCGACTGCCTATCTGACCTCCACAACCCAGTAACTGGGTAATACGATACCCCTTGGTAAGACTGGTTGTCAGACTTTCGGGCTTCTGACGACCCGTAACGACTATCAAAGATCCACGAATGACAGCCGGGACCAACGGCTTAACGTGCTTTCCGAGGCATGGAGGAGTCGGTATGTAAAGATGGTCACCCATCCACAGACCAACCCCGGCAAGCGTAGCTTAACCTGATGGATCGACGACGAAGTACCTAGGACTCGTCCTCGACAGTCAGTGGAACTTCGTGGGACACTACCGACGTTTGGCTTCCAGACTGGAGCGGGCCGGGGCTGCCTTAAAGCGGCTCCTGCCTAATCTAGAGGGTCCAAACGCCTCCTGCGGCGGCCAGCCCGCCGGTTGAATGCGTCCCAGAGGGTCATGGCCACCCGGCTAGTCCGGGGATACTGCACGGTCTCCGGTGAGGCGGCGAGCCTTCGTGCCGGATTGCCGCCATGGGATCTGGAGGCAAAAGTCCTCGCGTATATTTGGGAGTGGCGCGAGGAGGCGAAACGCCGGGGCGTGACTCCGATGCCGAGAGAAATCGCGGCACGGCGAACAGAGCTCCGGCGGGATCTCATGGCGTCATGGAGAGTGCGATTGTCGCAACCCAGTGCTGGGCACGCCACTATTGCGGCGATAAGTCCCCTCTTTGACGAGTGGCTGGAGAAGCGCCACGGCGCGCGGCGTCCTCACCTTCCACCTGACGCAGGTCTTCACCGGACACGGCTGTTTCGGGAGATTCCTGTTTTGGATAAGGCGGGAGGAAACGCCCGGGTGTCATCACTACGTGGATCGCCCGGAGGACACGGTGGAACTTACGGTGGAGGTCTGCCCGGCTTGGGCAGAGCACCGCCGTTTCCTCGTGGAGGCGATTGGTGGCGGGGATATCTCACGTCCGGCCCTGGTCCAGGCCATGGTACGGACCGAGAGGGCATGGGAGGCCGTCACCTCCTTCTGCGAAGCAGTAATGCTCGCAAAGGAGGAGGCGGAACGCGTGAGGGAGAGGCAAGTTTCGCGCCCTCACGCCCCAGTAGGAGATGCCCTGGGCGTCGGGAATCAATTGCTTGCGGACGGTGAGCAATGGGTAGCTCGCCGTCCGGTAAGGACCAGGCTCGGGTCGAGGGCGCGTTGTGTTCCAAGCGCGCCTCAAAGAGATGTCAGTGGGTGAAAAGGTCCGATGGGACCGATGCCTGCCGGGGTGGCGGAAAAGTCCAAAAGGGAAACTGGGCCCCTGGCATTGCACAGGCAACTGAAGTAACACGGGTGGGTTTTAGTCAGTAAGAGTTTGACACGCCCTCCCGCTACGCCCAAATCGGGAGAAGTCATTTGACGATTATCCACCCAAAAAACAAAAAAACTGCTTATAAGGAGTGGAGCGTTTATGGCTATCAGGACAATCCCGGAAGTACGGTCAAGATCCCTATCAGCGTCTTACTGGAATACTTCCTTACTCAGAGCACATTTGCTCTTGCGAATCTCCACTCAGGCCGGCCAATAAAGGCAAGCCAGAGATGACATGACATGCTGCCCTGCGGGTTTCTGTATCTCTCTTGGTTTTTTGTGGGTGGGAAATCATCAAGTGACGTCTCCCGCTCTGGATGGAGCGGGTGTCAGACTCTTACTGACTAAAACCCACCCGTGTTCCTTCTGTTGCCTGTGCAATGCCAGGGGGCCACGGTATCCCTTTCGGACTTTCCCGCAACCCCGGCAGGCAATGGACTCATCGGACCCCTTCACTCGCTGACACTCTTTGGAGGCGCGCGTGGAACACAACGCGCCGTCGACCCGGGCTTGGTCCTTACCGGACGGCGAGCTACCCATTGCTCACCGTCCGCAAGCCCGCGCCTACGGTGGCCGGGAATCAGCGATTAATTCCCGACGCCCAGGGCGTCTCCTCCTGCGGCGGCTAGGGGCGTGAGGGCGCGAAATTTGCCTCTCCCTCACGCGTTCCGCCTTCTCCTTTGCGAGCATTACTGCTTCGCAGAAGGAGGTGATGGACTCCCATGCCCTCTCGCTCCGTACCATGGCCTGGACCAGGACCGGACGCGAGAGATCCCCGCCACCGATCGCCTCCACGAGGACACGGCGGTGCTCTGCCCAAGCCGGGCATACCTCCACCGTATGCTCCACCGTGTCCTCCGGGCGATCCACGCAGTGATGACACCCGGGCGTTTCCTCTCGCGTTATCCGAAACAGGTACTTCCCGAAACAGCCGTGTCCGGTGAGGACCTGCGTTAGGCGGAAGGTGAGGACGCCGTGGCGCCTCTCCAGCCACTCCTCAAAGAGGGGACTTATCGCCGCAATAGTGGCGTGCCCAGGATGTGGCGCCCTGGGAGGACATTACTGACCTTATTGGTGATGTTCTTCAGAAAGGACAGGTGCGTGCGTAGTACTTGCAACCGGCGTGTGTGTATGACCAGATGTATGAACGTAAACCAGGCAAAAGGAGTATGTTAGGATCGTAGCAGGTGGCGTTCTGTAGTTTATCTGTACCCCCATGGGAAGAAGGCGTGAATTTATGTGTGTGTATTAATTTTATCATATTATAAATGTAAAGATAGTTTGTTTGTTTAAAAAAATATTTGGTACCTAAATATATTTATATATTTTAATTTTATTTATGTATTACATACATACGGTACCATTACAGTCTCCCAATTCGGTAGTGTGTAGTTAATTATCAGTTATGAAATAATGCAACATTACATTTACAAATTAAAAACATAACACGTACAACGTTACCCTTGCGAACTCGCCCAGTGAACATGAGAAAAGATCTATCCTCCTGTTGGCAACTAAATTTAGTGTGCGCATTGTTAGCGTCAGAGGGACATTGACCACTTTAACACTTGTTACATAATTACCACCACTACACATACGTACGTACATATACATACCACTTGTTAAATAATTAGTACCTCGTGGTATCGGAAGTTATTGCAATAGTTTCATACACCAGCCATTCTTTCATACATTCTCCATACGAAAACTACCAATATTAGGTTATAAGGTCTGAGAAAAAATTAAAATGGGCTTCTCGGGGTATACGAATATGTAGCAAAAGTCAACGACAATTACTGTGGCAACAGAGACTAAAACTAGCTTGTGAAAATAAAAGGACATTTAATAATTACTCATGGAGATTTAAGAAAATCATTGAACAAACCCAGAAAGCTCAAAATACTTAATAAATAACTCCAAAAATACCTAAATCAAAATCTACTTGGCAAATTATTAATAATAATTAAATGGTAAGAGAACCCATTTTTCAAATAAAAATGGAGATCAAATAGGTAACATCAATGCCTAATATAATATCCGAATCTCTCAATAGTTTCTTGATAGGTGACACTATCAACCCACATTCAATATTTATGACCCCAGTTATTCCTCAAGATGACACGCGTGTAATAAAAAACTTATAAATAAAAAGAGCTTTGACTATGGTGGCGTTTCAAACACAGTTCTAAAATTTGTTTGTAATTGTATAGCTGCGCCCCTTGCTCATATCAATAACGTAAACATAATTATAGTCTGAACACTGTAATATTATATTTAACCACTAAATAAAAAAAATATGGAGACGAAATAGCAAATTATAGATCAATAATTGCTCTCTATTTGTAATAACAAACCGATCATGTCTATTTGCAACTTCAATAGAAACTAGAAAACGAAGTACCTACAGCTATGAGATCTCATTACCAGAACCTATTAGATATGCATAAGAGTATTTAAAACTTTTTACTAAAAAGAAATGTAATTTGTATGGCTCCTGTATTCTTTAGTAAAATACGTGACCCAATTAAAAACTTACCGTTGCAAACATTTAAAAAACGTTTCACGTAATTACTTGTAGTGAAATTATTCTGTACAGGATTTCTTAAAAGATATGTTTTTGTAATATCTTTACTTTGTATTGCAGAATGTACACGCGGATCCTTTTACATAATTCACCAACTTATTGTTATGTCCCTACATTCTAAGCAAATAAAGACCTATTCTGTACCTTGTGGAAGGGGCGACTAGAATCAATGCTGATTTTTGTAAATTTTGATGTGGCTTATTGAAATAAATTATTTGGCTTTGACTTTTTATAGAATGTTGCAATATATTGTTTGTTTGTTTGGCACAAGTAGGGGAAACCGGGCATACTTGACTATAAGGATACTTAGCATCAGGTGGAATGACAGCTCACTTCGCCTACGTTTTCACGGTGAGTTTTTTTACAGAATAGACCAGTCTCGTTCACTCCACCGGCATGTCGTTTATTTAGTTGCCTAAAAACATGACATCGCATAAAAAAGGTGTAGGTGTATTCGCAGACGTAAAAGAACAAAAAAAAAAAAAAACCTGCCTCGACGTCCGATCACGTTACAAACTAAATTATGTATAGCAAGCATAGGTCTTACGTTGGAAGTTATCTTAAATATTAATTTACATTTACCATGATTGAAGTGGCCATAATTTTGTTCTGAGCACAGCTGAACTCTTTTAATCAAATTAGTTGTGTCACAATAAAAAAAATTTAAAAAAAAAATCTGCAGGTTATAGAACGACGGGGCTATTTTTTCTACTACTACCGTGCTACCATTACCTATGCAAACTGAACATAAAAAACTTGTCTTTTCACTTTTAGAACAATATTGTAGAACTGCAAGTGGCAAAGAAATGCTAACAATCGTTATTTTATTCACGTAGGTGAAGTGAGCCGTCATTCCACCTGATGCTAAGTATTCCTATAGTCAAGTAACCCCGGTTTCCTCTACAGGTACGAGAGCCCATGTTCAAAATTTTACCTCATCGTTTTACGACCAAAACTGTTTTTATAGTTTTCGAGGGTGCTAAAGCCGGTAATGACATAAAAATGTAAATCCAAGATGGCGACTGAAAATTTTCAAGTTTTTATCATGTGTATCGTTTTCATAGTTTTGAGGGTGCTTAAGTCGATAGTGTGGTCAAAATGCAGCCACCATCTTGGATTTAAGATGGTGGCTGCAAAATACGAGGTGGTGAAGATTATGTAAAAAAAAACCTTGTCCGATCCAAAAAGGGATTATGGTACTGCAGTAACATTACAAAAGAGTATTTTTATTATTATTATTGATAGTAAAAAAGTTATTGGTATTTAAAATTCACATTTTTGTTCCAAAATTACTTCAAATCCATAAAAAAATTGCAAAACTCATAACTTATGACTTTTAGACACCCGCTAAACGACGGCCGCCACCCGCACTAAACGCAAAATTCGGTCAAATTCACCATTGAATAACAATGTGGGGATTCTTTTTTCTTTTTTCCTGAAAATTTCCACATAAATATGCTCACAGTACCTACGATACCTAACAACACCCTCACGGACCGGACAGGTTTTTTTTTACATGTTGTATGTTCTCGCTGCTGAGGTGAAAAGTTGTATGTGTTAGAGCAAAGCTATTTGCATCTCGTGTCTTTGAATCCCTCGCAGCAAAAAAAAACTTGGCGCTCTTGTTGCACAAATAACTATTTCCTTCTTTACCGATAGTCGATCAAGCACAGTTGAAGAGACTGCAGTACAGCCCATGTCTAGGTCGAATCGAAGGCTTTCTCGTAGCCCACGAAAGCTAAGCAAAGAGTCACGTTACACTCTTCGCTCGACTTGGAAGTCGATTGAGTCGATGGAGTGGTCACAATTTTCAATTGTGCGCTCTTATCAAATAGTATCACGTCGCTCGCGTCACTGACCACAGGTTAAAAATGCCGAAGCGGTGCTTGAAAAAATGTCTAGAACGTTAAAAAAAGGTTGGGAATTCGTACTTTCGATAAGTAAAAGAGTTTATTGATTTGTTTTTGTTGTTTATATGACTTTAAGGAGAAATAGGTGACTTTGATTTATTTTGTCTTCAAACTTCACAAAACAGTCCAAGTAAGTATAATACTACAAATTTCATTAGCCGCCTTTTCAGTGTAAGAGCAATGCATTACAACCTACTTTTCATGTAGTCGAATAATTCAAATTGACCCTGTTCTTTTCAGTGGAGTCGATTTTTTAGTATAATGTTTTTTTTTAAAATTTTTATTATATTAAAAAACTTATGAACTTTTTCGTACTTATTTAGTTTTAAATTAATAATTATATAATTAAATAACCTCCCGTCCGTTACAAAGACTCCAGGAGATCGATAACAATTAAAATTCTATTGTGTCTCATTAGTAGCAGTTGAACTCATATAGATTTTAACCGACTTCCAAAAGTAGAAGAGGTCCTATACTCGAAGATTTTTAAAAATATTTGTTTATCAATTACTTATTTTAGTTTCGATAACAACAATATCTATTATTATAAAAGTATAAATATGTGTTTAGAACATATTATATTCATATAAATTTAAAAAACCTAAAATACTAAGTCAATGTATTAAAAAAAACCGGCCAAGTGCGAGTCGGACTCGCGCACCGAGGCTACGTTCAAACCTGTAGGTATAGAAGTAAAAGTTCACCCATCACGACAATCGAGTCATACTCCGTAGATAAGGTATTTTTATTGCAAAATGAAATTCATAACATTACAATATGGAAAGCTGGAGGAGCATAAATTAAATACAAAGGTCTCTTTATCGTTTCAGTAATCCTTTATTTTATATTCACACATCATTTATTTACTGAAATATTTACACTAGCCTTGCAGCAGCCTTGCAAAAGTATGCTGAAGAATAATGGCAAGTTTTTTTAAAATCAAAGTTATTTATTTACAAAGTTTTTAGTCACTATTTAGAAATCTGTAAACGGTGACTGAAAAAGGTATGAATAGTACCACATTGAACATTAAAGTTCGAATAAACGTTATCTATAGTTGTACTTCGTGTAGTGCTAGTGTTTATAACGGAAACATGTTTATGGATGAAAATTATGTAGACATTCCATTTTGGGGATTCCTTCTAAAATCGATATTGAAGATAAGTCGCGGTCGTTGCGGTAACTACAATTATGTTTATAATAACAATTTAAATTTAGGTTTTTTTGATTCCCTTGCGAGTAGTTGCGAGTTTCAAAATATGCGGTATAAATGGTTGTACTTTAGGGGCATGAGGTGTTCCTCATGTTGTAAAGTTCACTCATCCACCATAGAAAAGGGAGGATCCTCCAACCAGACGGGTGTTGTGTCTGGCGGGCCGACTGCCCGACTGTTGATTTCGGATAGTCTTATCTATGTCGTTCGCGCGGTAAACTCTAATTGCGCGATGCAGGATTTGTGTGACGTCATGTCTTTGATGCGTAGTTCGTATGTGGCGGTGTAACCGCTACATCACTCCCCTCCGGAGACCGGAGGTCAATAGTGGGCTGAGTCTTGTATCTTGCGATGCTTCACAGTGCCAGCTAAGGTTCCAGTGAGTCGGAACCGGGTGCCGCACAATTCGCGGTGAGTCGGAACTGTCTGCGATGATTGCGGCGGTTGTGGTGATTGTGGTGATAGCGGTGATTGCGCTGATTGAGATGATTGCGGTGATTGAGGTGATAGCGGTGATTGCGCTGATTGAGATGATTGCGGTGATTGAGGTGATAGCGGTGATTGCGCTGATTGAGATGATTGCGTTGATTCCCCAGTGAGTCGGGGTGATGAGGTTGAGGGTGATGATCAGGAATGCGCGTTCGCTGCATGCTGGTGGTCAGGATACCCGTTGAAGCTGAGGGTGCTGGCTGTCTGTGTGACTCGCCTCACGAAAGCTTGCGGGAGTGATGATGATGACGTCACGCTGAAGTAGTTGCACGAAGGCTGCGTTGACGTTCATACTCGGGGTCACCAATTTAGGGGCATGAGGAACAGGGTGTAAAGTTCACTCATCCACCATAGAAAAGGGAGGATCCTCCAACCAGACGGGTGTTGTGTCTGGCGGGCCGACTGCCCGACTGTTGATTTCGGATAGTCTTATCTATGTCGTTCGCGCGGTAAACTCTAATTGCGCGATGCAGGATTTGTGTGACGTCATGTCTTTGATGCGTAGTTCGTATGTGGCGGTGTAACCGCTACAGTACCTTCGCGTTTTTGCGTTGACTTAGAAATTTATTTTATGTTCACAGCTTAACACGTTCAGGCCCGCGCCGCTCTCGTGAAGTGCGCACGTTATGACACAATATTTTTTCATACAAAACGGACATACGTTCACAAACGTTCTGCTCTTCAAGTATCCTAGAGTGTTATAAGATAAAACAGAACGTCAAAAGACGTCGACGTCAGATGATGTTGTTCCATATACGTTCAATATAACTGCATACAATTTGGATACACCGTCTGTTCCCGTCAACGTTTTTAAACGTTGCTGCTCCGCGCGACATGTTCGGACGTTGCATGTGTGCGTACGCGCTTGCAAGTGTGTAGTATATATATATATATATATCTAAAATTAAAAATAAGACAAATATATAGAAATAAGACAAATAAATATATATCTAAAATTAAAAATGACTCAATTAGAAAAGAGGTGTCAGAAAACTTTAGAAACACTAGTAAAATATGGCAAATAATTAACAATATATGTGGGAAGATGTGTAATGCAGTGGATGACGTAATTAAAAAGCATTTCAATGAAGACTTTAGTTCTTTAAGCAACAAATTTGCTCATGGTTTTGAAGACAACATCAACAAAATCTGTAAAAAATGTGAGGTACCTCTACTGCATGACACATCTTCTCAAAAAGTGTCAAATGTATCTATGAGATTTAAAAAAGTCAACGAGAAATTAGTTTTTAAAATAATTAGTCATTTGAATAAGAAAGAAAGTCCGGGTATAGATAGCATTCGAGTTAGTGACCTACAGTGTATAAATTCCGAAATAATACCTGTCATTACTCATCTAATAAACCTATGTATTTCCACGTCATCCTATCCTGATGAATTAAAGACTGGCATAATTAGACCCATACACAAGAAAGGTCCCTATACAATGATATAAACAACTATAGGCCTATTGCTATTCTATCTAGCATAGACAAAATAGTGGAAAGGTATTTAGGTAATGAAATTAATACTTTTTTGTCTAGCAATAACATCATAAATAATAAGCAGTTTGGCTTTCAGAAAGGTCGTAACACTTCGCAGCTATTGTCTGCTTTTTCTAATGAGGTTAATAAGCATCTGGGCGCTCGCAAACAGGTGCTTATTGCCCTCATCGACTTCAGCAAAGCATTTGATACTTTGCGGTATAAAACATTGTTCAGTAGACTTGAACAAAGTGGTATACAGGGTCCTCTTTTGAAATGGTTTAAAAATTACCATAAAAATCGTCATACTGTAGTTCGTTTAGGCACTTGCCATAGTGAAAAAATACCTACTAAAATGGGCACGGCCCAAGGCTCAATAATTGGCCCAACTGAGTACTTATTATACGTTAATGATATGTGTAATATTATTCCGGAAGACTGTATACCAGCTTGCCGACGACACGTGTTTGGTAACCCATCATAAAGACATAATTGAGGCTCAAACCGTAATGCAACGATTATTTGATGACCTGTGTAAGTGGGCACACGATGCAGGCCTGGTTATCAACGCTAGCAAAACAAAGATTATACATATATACTCTCCTTATATGAAGATCAGACGTGTAACAAAGGTAACTGCGCATGACCAGTACCTGCATCGCGGGCCCACTGTACGCATGTGTGCGTGTCCTACGCTAGAGGCTGTCGACCAGCATACCTATCTCGGCGTCATCTTAGACAAGCATTTCAATTGGGGACCACACATTGAAAGTGTAAGTAACAAACTTAGATCTATTAACGCCAAGTTGGCTATCCTCAAACATAAACTACCCTTCCACACTCTACGCATGCTGTATCTCGCTCTGGCGGATTCAGTCATAAGCTATGGGCTAACTAGTTACGGACGGTCCTACAAAACTTGTGTACATAAAATATATAGACTACAATTAAGTATACTCAAGACTATTGTGCCAAAGTATATCAAACTTAAATATAAAGATGATGAGTATGGATTATTTAAATATTGTAAAATTGTGTCAGTCTTTGATAAATTTAGGTCGGCAATTATCTTGGACAAATTCAATAATATTAGCTCCTTAACTTTAAACAGTAGACCAAAACAGTTACGTGATCTTGATTACTTAAAAACATATAAACTACCTATAACTGTAAATGTGTATGGCAAGAGAACGTGGGAATATAGGTATTACCTGATACACTAAATAAAATTCCTGAAACTGTGCAGTCATATATTGTCTCTAGTTCATATAAAAAATGTAAATCTACCTTAAAAAAACATTATATTACTTAAAAATATTATATTAAATCACATTTTAATTATTTTTTTGTCTTCTGAGTACGGTCGCCAGCACATCAACGTTGCCGCGATCTGTAAAATTTCTTTAATTGGATTTTCATCTTTATCGCTAAAGCCCTAATGCTTTAGCGATGGGGATGAGACTCCAATTCAAAGTTGATAGTAGTAGTTTCGGGTGGCTTGACCTGCTGGCGTCTGTACAGTCGCGAGCAGTAATATGTAAGCGCTTGGCGGAATGCAGAAGCGATTTACTCGGGGAATTACGATTTCAACTTCGAAATATTCCTATTCTATAATAGTATGGGTTCCAATAAACTATGTTCGTTATAACACAAAAGTAAAATCAACACAGGAGGAGGAAATCACTAACTTCTGAACGTTGCTAGGTGTATGCATGTTGGTGCTCGAGACTGTACCTAGGTATTGTTAATATAATTAGAATTTATATGTTGTGAGCGTGCTTGCATCCTCCACCTTGTCACATAAACCTTTATTTTGTTTTATTTTAATATGTAAAAATTGTACTGAAAAAAATAAAAATAAAAAAAGTAGATAATACAACAATAAGCCGGCAAAATTCGATTTGTTGTGGCTCAAAGTGGACACTTGCAAGTGTTGCGACGCAAAAGTTCAACTAATGGAATTTACTATGGCTTCCTGGCGTTGTGAGACGTAATGCAAATAATGTCACATTTTTATTAGACGTGCTGACACGTTGTGTTTATAATAAATTGTTCATTTTTGTCGTTTTATGACGTTGGGGATCCGAACGTGTTAAAGGCAATTAGTCCTAAGTATTTGATATGAGTTTCAACTTGATATCTCTACGCGTTCATGAGGAAAAGGGTAATAAGTTTATAATTATTAAAAAAAATATATTTATGTGATGTAACTAAAAATTTAAGGTTTTCGGAATTTTTCCTTTATATGTGCTATAAAACTGCTTCATGCCAAATTTCAAGATTCTAGGTCGACTGGAAGTACTCCTTAGACTTGCGAGTGTCGAAAATTTGATTTAATAAACGGCTGTATCCTTTGATTGCGTTGGCTTAGAACAATTTACAATTGGTACAATTTGGTATTTTTTTGATATATTCCGACCATTTCTGAGAAATACACCCGCTAACCTGACATTCACAAGCGTTTGGCATATAAATCAGTACCTATCGATTTCGATAGCCGCAAACCCTTCAAAATGTCTTCAGCTTGTGGCGAATCATAGGTATTAGGGTAATAAGTAAGTATGACTCGCCAGACCGAGTTTCATTTCAAATACCATTCATTGGTAGTGAGAGTACCTACTTACGTAATACCTATCACCCCTTACAATATTGTACGCTATTCGTTTATTGCAACGCTACCTAGTAAGCAGTAGCTGCAGCAGGTCTAGTAAGCAGCTCGCAGGGGCCGCGGGCCAGCCGGAATGCGGCTCGGATTCGGCGCGGTTCGCAGAACTGTCCGTTCCAAGAACTTCGGCAGTCGCTTGATATACGTAACTTGTCAAATACCTGTGTAACTAGGTACGACTGCTAATGAGCCAGCTTGTGACACTCCGGCCCCGAATACCGGCGACTGTTCGGCAGCAGGTAGTATGTATGTGTGAACTAGGACTGCTGTTATGGAGTTAACTATAAACAGCTATACTATTAACAGGTATACTATTACATTTTTCATTGTTCAGCATTTAAAATACTTCGTGGAGGTACAGCGAACAACGTTTCGCGATTCAGCTGAATAAACGCAGGTGCCTCTGTTACCTTCATAACACCTCCGCACCGCATTCACTTTAATTATAACACCGATATGAAACTAGTCAGTTGGCGGCACTTATACATCACATAATTTAGAGGAAGTATAATTAATGAAACACAAATCTAATATATCAAGTAGGAATGCGGGGAATGCGCGTGCAGGGGCTCGCCATGGCCGCCATGGCCGCCAGCCGCCATCTATTGAGCCAGTATTTTTTAATGAGCTCGGTAAATGATTCATGTGCTAGTGAGACTGTCAAAAATAAAATATTTCGTTACTGATATCGTTAAACCACAACGTAGAATAATACCAGCCGAACCGCCCCGCTTCGCTCGGTTGTTGCGACTCCACTAACAGCGCGATATCTTTATTCTGTTAGTTTAATACTAATGCATTATAAGCACATAAACGATACGGAATAAGTAAATGCTCTAAATGATGGTGAAAACTGCATTAAAATCTATCGCGTACCTAGTTTAGAAGATTTAACACTAAGCCGTCACAGACACAGACATGGAAAGCAACTTGGTTTTTTTAGTAGGTATTAATAGATTTCACAAATTCTGAAATCTGCATACACTCAAGATCAAACGCTGCTTTTATGGCGAAACTATCTGATACCAAAAGAGTAGGTACATTGACAATCAGAATAAATTAGCTATATTGTTTGATCTAACACGGTAAGTAGTACCTACTTAAGTGGGTGTAGACCTCTACGTAGCACTACACCTCGCACAACGTTTTGTCTGTCATTCATAACAAACAGTCAAAATTACGCAGCATTCTTGGTAAAGCCTTTTTTAGTACGTTTTTAGGGTTCCTTACCTCAAAAGGAAAAACGGAACCCTTAGAGAATCACTTCGTTGTCCATCTGTCCGTCTCGAGAACTGAAGACCCTTTTAACGAGGAACGCGTGGAGGTTGAAATGAACAAATATGTAGGTCTACGGTTCCTTGGAGCTCTAACAAATATGTAGGTCTACGGTTCCTTGGAGCTCTAACAAATATGTAGGTCTACGGTTCCTTGGAGCTCTAACAAATATGTAGGTCTACGGTTCCTTGGAGCTCTAACAAATATGTAGGTCTACGGTTCCTTGGAGCTCTAACAAATATGTAGGTCTACGGTTCCTTGGAGCTCTAACAAATATGTAGGTCTACGGTTCCTTGGAGCTCTAACAAATATGTAGGTCTACGGTTCCTTGGAGCTCTAACAAATATGTAGGTCTACGGTTCCTTGGAGCTCTAACAAATATGTAGGTCTACGGTTCCTTGGAGCTCTAACAAATATGTAGGTCTACGGTTCCTTGGAGCTCTAACAAATATGTAGGTCTACGGTTCCTTGGAGCTCTAACAAATATGTAGGTCTACGGTTCCTTGGAGCTCTAACAAATATGTAGGTCTACGGTTCCTTGGAGCTCTAAAAAATCAAACTTCTAAGTCAACGCAATAATTCAATACGGCCATTTATGCGACATATTTTGATACTCGCAAATAAATCAAAACCTTTATAGGGTAATTCCCGTTGACCTAGAATCATGAAGTTTGGCACGAAGCGAGGTCTCACAGCATAAGTAAAGGACAAAGTCCGACAAAGTTGTAGACTTGAGACCAATTCTACAACTGCAAATGTAGTAGAATTGACAGCGGCATATATCTATGTGTATATAAAGGTATAAAGTTTGTTTTTAGCATACATTCATCCCAACCTCGGAAGGGTCATCGTGCGCGGTCCACACATTTGGCCGGTTTTTTTTTTCGTTGAATTACTTACTACAATAAAATTATAAATCGTGAATTCATTAATTTTCGAATACTAATAAAAAAACATGCCATTATTGCCCATTCTTCTCCATACGAAAACTACCTTTTGGAAGGGGCGACTAGAATCAATTTTATTTATTTTGTTAATTCTGACGTTCAAAAGGGCCTTTCATGTGCCTAATTGAAATAAATTATTTCACTTTGACTTTGACGTGAATGAATAAGAATATGATTTTGAAAACCAAAGTCATGAATTTGAAACAATGAGTGAGGCTGCTAGTTCAGTGTGCAGTCCGCACCGCGGTGACGTCACTGAACTGTTGCCACCAGCGTGCTTGAGTACTGCTGAGTACTCGGGGCGCTGGTCCCTGTTCACAGCAGGAACTCCGCAACTCATCTAAACGGGAATCTTAGCCAAACTGTACAAGGTTTGTTAGCAGCTCCTAAGTCAGGGTAATAGGTATGTTACGTGCTAGCCAATAAGCCATTTTATCGGCCGTGAAAATAATATGGTAAGTGACTCCATTTCGCAGCCGACTATATTTAGATATCTGAATAAACCAATCAGTTGCAGGGAGGCGATATTAGGAAGGCGGTCGCGAATAGGTGCAGCGCCCCTACTAGGCGATGTTTCACAATCCGGGAGAACTATGGCGACCACATTTACACGTAATGGCTTGTGCCTGTACAAGTACCCCGCGGTGATTATAGTATGTCTCAACACTCTTAAGTGGATTTCGTACAAAACGATCGCTCAGTTCTCTGAAGCAGGTTTGTGCCCTAGCTTAAGTATAATAATTAACGATAGACTTGTGTGGTAAATGACACAATACGTTTGACGCCACTCATTACTTCATTACGTATTACTCCTATGAGCCATTTCCCTGCCCGCCGCGGTCTCACACGTCCACTCATTAAGCGAGCTCATTATCTCGCACGTCATGTCTCGCTCATCTCTCGCTGTAAAAGCTCACGCGTCACGTGACGGTGTTTATGGCTATTTTCTCGAAGATGATACTGGTGGGTGTTTTAATTGTTGTGTATGTAAGTGAGTAAGTATTCGAGCAAGTATGATCTCGGTAGTTTGCATGTCTCGGCAGCCTGTGGGCGTGACGGGCGCGCACCGCCCACTCGTGCGCGCACACTCGCACACGGGCAGGCACCGACACGCCGTGCGCGAGTGTGCGGAACATAAAAAACTCATGCAAATCAGCCGCTGTTTGATGCGAGATAAATTGAAGCTACGCGACTATAAAGTACCTACCGCGCAACACTGAACCTGCTACGCCGTAGCACCGTAGACCCTCCTGTGTTGTCGTAGCAACGCGAAATAATCATTATTATTTATATATTTTCAGGATATTATCAGTACACGATAATACTTGTACGCGGTGGTCAGGAGGACTAAGCTTACTTGTTGAATTGCCGTTGTTTATATTTTGTATGTGTACCTAATAATATTCAAGCAGATACCTATTGACAAGTTCCTGATTATACTTAATTAAGTATAGTTGTATTTTCTGTAGCACGTTGGTTAACAGTTACGATTGGTAGGATATGTATCGGAAAGTGAAGCATGCGACTGTGTCGTCATTAGCATGCCAGAAATGCGGTCGCGCTGCGCCGGCGCCGCCGCGCGGGCGGATGCGGGCGCAGCGCACGAACTAGTCGCGATATGCAGATGAGCACTAAGTGTCGCGTGCCTGGATCACTCAACAGGCTACACATGTACACATACTACACATATTAATATTCATCTTTCCATAATTATTATTTTATTTTGTTCCATAATTATTGTTTAACAAGATCTTTCAATGGCATACTTGACACGATGTCGGTTATTCAATATCGGTACCGGGACGATATGGTACCTAGTACCTACTACAGTAGTTCGATACTTATTAGTACGGAAATATAATTGTTCCTACACAGGGTGAAATTTAATTCATGGGCATCCTCTTAAGGGGTCTTTGTACTCATCATTATGAACAACTTGCACTGTGGACCAACCCTGAAATAGCGAAAAAAAAACAGCTTTTCCTACATTTTAACGAACTATGCGAACATAATGTGGGGAACAGCAATTTGTTTTGGCCATGAAAAGCTTCTACAGCATGAAGTCTGCGTTTATACTTACTGTGTGCGAGAAGTTTAAATAAATAAGTAAATATGCAAAAAAATATGTCCAAATATTATTTAGACATTATTTTTTCATGGCTGTGCAGGTGTGGTTAATTTTAAAGGTCTCCTATTGGATACACAATATGAATTGATGTACAACCGCCAACAGGCTACTTTACAGGAGAGGCAAAAAACTAAATTAGAATTTACAAAAAGAGTTGTAACTTTTTGTGTAAGTACCTACTTATCCTAATGCAATGTTTAGAGCATTTTTCTCAAAATGTTGACATCTGCAGTGCTATTCTGTAACCATCTCACCGTGAAAACTTAGGTGAGGTGAGCTTGGAGTGAGCTGTCAGTCCCTAGCAGCAGGTGGAACGACAGCTCACTTCAAGTTCACTTTACCTAAGTTTTCACCGTGAGATTATTACAGAATAGACCGGCTGTTGTCTGAAAGAAACCATATGAAGCCTACTGTGTATTATAGTTTCGAAGATGACATGGTGGGTGGTGGCCGAAAAATTAACGTTTTTTTTTTTAAGTTTATCGTGTTTTACTTTGATTTACGATATTATTTTCCAGAAAATGCCGCGTAAACGAACCAAAAAGGCACCTCAGAACAACAACAGTGACAAATTATGATTTATTAAAACATGTTTAAATGTAAAAATCCTTGTTATTTCGCAAAATATTTAAAGGAATTATCGTTTTATTTTACGAAGATTCTTTGTATCTATTCAACGTTAACAACGTTAACGTTATTTAATGATACCTACGTAAAGTGATTATAGAGGTAGGT
Organism: Xanthia togata; assembly: GCA_963853775.1. Lineage (NCBI taxonomy): Eukaryota > Metazoa > Arthropoda > Insecta > Lepidoptera > Noctuidae > Xanthia > Xanthia togata. The sequence continues at coordinate 690,917 of OY970797.1, read as the reverse complement.
ATAAATATTTATGTGCGGCGCACTTGGCTATTTAATTGTATGAGGTATTCATAATGAAAACTCATTAGGAACAAATATTTTTATTGTTTGGCGCGTATGCGCGGTATTCGTGGGTGAAACGCGCTCATAGGTACTACATTGTGTGCCTGCACAGTGGGCATAGTGGGTCGCCGCGACGGTGCCTCGTAATTAGGAGCTCGTTGAAAATGAACAAGCTAATTGTATCGGGCTGCTAATTAGCAGTGTGTTGAGCAGTGGAGCGCGAAGTACCTCACGCCCGCGCGCTCCCGCGCCCCCGTCGTGTGGCGGCAGTGGTTGCCATCACTAGCCACTATCGACCCCCGACTAGATACTCCTGTTTTGTTGGGGTTGATAAACTTCGGAGAAGTATGAAGTCCCATAGTACGGACTACAATAATGCGCCTCTAACTCCTCATTATGACAGCTCAAAAAAGGAATATTTAAAAAAATTGAGACAGGTAGCAGCCAGCCAGTAGCCAGGCAGCATCCAGGCAGGACTGAGAAAAGACATTCCGTTTGTTGCGTGCTACTGCGATACTCAGTAACTTGACAGTGTTTTCTGTTGTTCGTCACTCGTAGTTACATAATAAGACGCTACCTTTATATTATATTTAAATATTATGAAGTAATGACATTCGGGCTTTTCGGGGATTAATGTTTTTTGTAACTTTTAAATTAACGTTCAAAAGTATTGATCCTGAGTCTAATTAGAATAATTGTTTATAAATACCTTTCTTGTAGCTTGGCAGTTCCGTCACAACCTTATGCCGCAGGCAGTACCCGGCGCGGCCCGAATATGAACGTCAGCGCAGCCTTCGTGCAACTACTTCAGCGTGACGTCATCATTATCATCACTCCCGCAAGCTTTAGTGAGGCGAGTCACATAGCCAGCCAGCACCCTCGGCTTCAACGGGCATCCTGACCACCAGTATGCAGCGAACGCGCATTCCTGGTCATCACCCGCAGCCTCATCACACCAACTCACTGAGGAATCGCCGCAATCATCTCAATCACCGCAATCACCCCCATCACTACAATCACCACAATCGCCGCAATCACCACAGACAGTTCCGACTCACCGTGAACTGTGCGCCACCCGGTTCCGACTCACTGGAACCTTAACTGGCACTATGAAGCATCACAAGATACAAGACTCAGCCCACTATCGACCTCCGGAGGGGAGTGATGTAGCGGTTACAACGCAACATACGAACTACGCATCAAAGACATAACGTCACACAAGTCCTGCATCGCACAATTAGAGTTTACCGCGCGAACGACATATAAAAGACTATCCAACATCAACACCCGGGCAGTTGCCCGCCATACACAACACCCGTCTGGTCGGAGGATCCTCCCTTTTCTATGGTGGATAAGTAAACTTTACACCCTGTTCCTCATGCCCCTAAATTATTAGTAGCTGGGTTGTGGCAGTAGTCAGCCATAACTCGGCGCTATACCACATCCGACTCACTGGATCGTGATTCGTGACGCAGCGCCACCCCGACTCACTGGGGAATCACCGCAGACAGTTCCGACTCACCGCGAACTATGCGGCACCCTGTTCAGACTCACTGGAACCTCCACTAGCACTATGAAGCATCGCAAGATACAAGCCTCAACCCACTATCGACCTCCGGTCTCCGGAGGGGAGTGATGTGGTGGCATCTACATCGCCATATACGAACAATGCATCAAAGACCTGACGTCACACAAATCCTGCATCGCGCAATTATAGTTTACCGAGCGAGTGACATATATAAGACTATCCGACATCAAAACCAGGGCAGTTGCCCGCTGACCTGTAACATACCTGCTGAAAAAGACGCGCAGAAGAACATGTTTTCTTTGAAAATACCTAATCGACATACTTACTTAGCAGCTTGATGTGTCACAGGCATTTGAAAAGTTCGAGAGACGAAAACACGCCGAACTTTCTGACGAGATGTGTTGTTGCTCTGTTTTATTGCTACAACATTATTAACACATGGCCATTATACATAGGATAAACGCAAGGAAGACGTGATTTCGAATGGTCGCCGACTTCAAAATTTAAAAATGACGATCGAAAAATTAGCCTTAAATGAGAGTCTTAGCATCTGCTAAAACGTCACACCTTAGATATCAACAGCTGTAGATGGTAGCACTGGTAGGTAAGTAGTACCTACCTATATGTTGATATTTGTATTGGTCCACGTCGCACTGCTGCGAGGGTGCGTTTGACAAATGTGCGCGCTCACAGAGCCCCGCACTGCTTCCCGCCGACACTTTGTTTGACATCTTTCTAACGGCGCCCATTACTTACTGTCATAACTCTCGACCCCCCCCGCCGCATCCCGCCCCCGCCGTCGCTGCGTCCCGTACTCTGCCGCTCTAATTAATGAGCGACGCACAACAACACCACTAACTTATTACTCGCAGTCCTTAACCTTTTGCTACACACCAGTATATATATCTCTCTGACATGTCTTTATTCCATAAACCGATCAAAGTAACTTTGATCCTCGACATATGTTGGTAGCAAGAATCATAAAGAGGTAATCAGTGAAGTGCAGATAATATCTGGGAGCATGGCGGTAGTGCGGCCAAGGCGAGTCAAAAACAAAATTGGGCGCACTACCTACCTTTTCTCGCGCTTCGTCGTATTTTCAAACCCTCATACTCGTAGCTTCGCCCTGGATAAAGTCGCTAGAGAGGTCAAATTCTCAGGATAAGATTTATTTAGCAGACTTATAAAACACACTAAATTTAATTTGACTAGCTTTAATACTTTGAATTTTATTAATATTATACATAGTTATAAATTTATAACAAGTCGATTTCGACCTCTGCACTTTCCGACGTCCTAGAAAGCTGAAATTTGGTATGCAGACAACAACAATTTTTGCAAGATCTGCACACAACAACAAAAAAAAATGGAAAATCCAAACGTGATTCAAAAACAGAAACTTGTAAAAACTAAAATAAAATTTTAGATTTTTATATAAACTCTATACTAATATTATAAAGAGGAAAGATTTGATTGTTTATTTGTTTGTTTGTATTGAATAGACTCCGAAACTACTGGACCGATTTGAAAAAATATTTTACCATTAGAAAGCTTAGTTTTCAGGGAGTAACATAGGCTGCTTTTTATCTCGGGAAAAATAACGGGTCCCGCGGGAAAGACCACGGGAGCGAAGCTGCGGACAAAGTGCTAGTTAATAATAAAGAGACAAGGACGTTATTATTAGGTCCAGTCACTTCTGTCCTCAGTGGGCCCAGTAGTGAAAGTACACGAGATAAAATATTTATTTTCTCTATCTCCTTTGTGTATGCGAACTTTTTGTAACCATTGGTTAGCCATGGACTGTGGTCCTACAGACAACGGCTTTTACGGTACATTTTTGTCGATAAACTGATTTCGTGGCGCGAATTTCATAAGTCAGTAAATGTTATAGGGTAATACAAATACAATATTAAAAGTGATATTATGGGGCGTCGTTTTGTATTAGGATGTTGAATCGGTAAGCGAGCTTGTTTTTTTTTTTGCAATTTTATCAAACTATCATAGAAATAGTTCATTAACCTAAAAATCGTTATTTCTACCTCTTATTATCTGACCTGGAGCAAAATCGGTCCAGTTGGCAATAGTGACCGCTATATTTAAATGCATCTTCTTAAATACTATACTTGGGTTAGGTGCCGCTGGTTAAGGGATACCAGTGCCCGGCCAGATTACCCATAAATAAATATTCCTCACTACTATTACTCATATACTATTATGCATATTACTCCAACTCTCCATATTACAATCAAAACTCTGTCATCATCGTCCTCCACTTCTGCTTACTCAATACTTAAAGAATGTGTACCAGAATGTGACAAACTTTTTGAATTTACAATTATTACTGCTAAAGATATTAAAGAATCTTTTAGAAATGTTGATGTAAAAAAACTGCTGAACTTTGGGGATTGTCAGTACATACCATGTCTTCAATAATTGATGTTATTTCACCCTTTTTAGCAATCGTTTTAAAATCTTGTATTGCGTCTGGTGTATTTCCCGATCTGATGAAACTTAGCAAAGTGATTCTGTTCAAATCTGGCAGCACAACGGATCCAACAAATTTTCAGCCTATTTTGATTTTACCTCATCATCAGCCTATAACGTTCCCACTGCAGGGACACGGCCTCCTCTCAATGAGAGGGAGTGGGCTATAATCCACCACGCGTGCCCAGTGTGGATTGGTAGATGTCACATGTCTTCGAATTTTTAGTTCTAGAACATGCCGGTTTCCTCACGATGTTTAACTTCACCGTTTTGAGAGCAGTGGTGATGAAATAAATTACACAAAGTAATGCGCCTGTCTGGGTTCGAACCCACGACTTACTGTTCGTAAGTCCGGACCACCACCACTGGGCTACCGCTGCTCTCTGCTGATTTTACCTACATTAAGCAAAATCTATGAAAAAATAATTTTAAAACAAATGTTAGTTTGGTTTTACAAAGGATCATTCAACTACAGACACGCGCGTGGAATTACTGAAGATCATATTCGAGGCCTGGGAGGAGTCGCAAGGTGCTCTTGGCATTTTCTGCGACTTGTCCAAAGCCTTCGATTGCGTACATCATAATACACTTATCAGGAAACTGTACCACTATGGTATGGGGGACAAGGCTCTTGACCTTCTGACTTCTTATCTGAAAAACAAAATTCAGATGGTCGAAGTTAATGGCAAGAGATCTGCAGGATCTGCGGTCACCATGCGCTTTCCACAGGGTTCAATACTAGGTCCCTTCTTATTTCTAATTTAAATAAATGACTTACCTTACCACATAAGGGATAATCACAAAATCATTTTATTCGCAGATGACACTTCCCTCATTTTCAAATCAAACGTCAGTTAGTCAACTTTGAACAAGTTAACGATGCACTCTCTACGTTGTGCATTGGTTTAATGTAAATAATCTTCTCCTGAACGAAAAAAAGACTAAGCTCATTAGATTTTCAACGCCAAAGGTCAGGCAGCTAACTACCAACGTTCAAGTTAATGGAATAGAGTTCAACCATGTTGAATAAATTTTATTTATCCAAGCTATTGCCGGGCTGCCAAGGAAGCCACCCCGGGCCACAGCCGGCCCGGGGACTGCGGGTTGTAGACCTTTGTCCTAGGTTGACATGCCAGATGCCCGTACTAGATCTAGTTTTAAAACATAATTTATATTTGACGTGTACAGGCTCGCGTCCGCTAGCCTCGCCGAGTCGAAAAGAATCGAATCGCAGAAATTCGCCTCCTATATACATAGTTACATTAAAACTGCGTCCATTAGCGACGAGCCGAGGCGCGCTGAATCGAATCATCCGCGCGCATTGCTCGACAGGCAAATTTCTTAGCCGACGTGTTTCGACTCTACACGGCGCGCCTCAGTCGACGCGGGGAATCGGATGCGCATTCATTCGCAAATTTTTCGTAGGTCAAACGAAAATATTGAAAAATTAATTCTTTTTTTAAATTCTCCTCTTCTTCACCAAAAATTAGATATTTGAAATAAAAACATTTCTTCGGTGGAGCTGTCCATCACGCACAGATGACTTACTTTGATAAAAAATTGTGAAGAATGAACGTTTTGATTCGATTCTGCTTAGGTGGACGCACAAGGAATAAATGCGATTCAACTCGGCTCTCTTCGATTCGACGCGTTTAGTCTGTAGTCGACGCCGCCAGGCTTAAAAGTGTTTTTTCAGAATTTACAAAAATAAATCATTTTTCATTATCATTTATTTATCAATAAGTCATTGATAGATAATAATAATAATATTTTTATTTATTTAGTAAAACGTTTACAAAAAGTGTACACTTAGTCAACAGTATGATTTCCCAAACAATAATTATAGTGCCTAAAACTAAAATATGTTAAGAATAGGTGCAAGCAATCATGGTATGGAATTACAATGTTAGGTAGCGACTCGCCCGATCTAGGTTAATTCAAACCTGTGTTTCAGGCCATCACTTTACATTTCAATTAAATTGGAACACTACAATTTTAAGTTAAACATATTTAAAATAATCTATTAACAGCTACGAGATAAAGCATATTGGTACATTATTATCTAAAACTAAACCTATGTAAATAAAATAAGTAAATACTTACGAAGGAATAAATTATCATCATGACAAATTTTCTATAAGCTTTTCTGTGTCTGTGTAGTTCAGTATCGCTAAATGTTGTGATAACATTTTACTACATGTTTTATAACTTACACTATAGAAGGTTAGTAACTTGTTGAGCCTATTATACAGAAAAGGTCATAAAAACAGATAAAATCGATTAGCAAACGCATGTCTAGTTTGAGGGTTTATGCAAACTAAGTCCTTCCTTCTCTTGTCGGAAGGTACTGGTTCAAAAGGAAGTACAGTGTGCTGGTGTAGTACAGTATATATAATATAAATTATTATAATATAAATTAAATATATAAATATTTTACTAACAGTACGGCAAGTGTCTAATGGGGTGACAGGTTATTGAATTGCTCTTTGAGCACGCTCTAGAGGGAGTAAAATTGTTTTTGCAGCACCACCCCAAGAAGTTATGCAATAGGTAAGAATGGATTGACACAAAGGTATATAAACCTGTTTAATTAATTTATAGTCGGCTATGTTCCGTAAATTCTTAAAGACATATATTAATTTGCGCACTCTAGTACATAATAAATCGATATGTTTACGGAAATTTAGATTGGAGTCAATAGTGACTAACACCTAGATATTTGAAATGGTCAGCTTTAGTTAAAGTGGGGCAGGAACATGCAGTGTCAGCGTACGTGCTACAATTATGTGCGTAAATGTTTATATTATTAAGCGGTATGTTAGTATTTTTCATTGTAAATAAAATGTATTTTGTTTTATCTGTATTTAATGTTAGTAGATTATTATGAAGCTAATTTGTCACAATATTAAAACCATTCTGAGCATGTTCATAGACCTCAACTCCTGATTTAGCTGAGAACAATAGAGCAGTGTCATCTGCATAAGACATTATGACACCAATTTGGAGTACCAGGCGGCACAGTTCATTTATATAGACTAAAAATAACGTGGGGCCCAAAATGCTGCCTTGTGGAATTCCAAAACAAATATTTTTAAGTTCACAACTTGTAAACTAATCATTTTTTACACATTGATGACGATCGCTAAGATAATCAGAAAATAATTGAAGTTGTACTCGTCTTATCCCAAGTGTTTCAAGCTTGTGCAAAAGTAAGGAACATGAAATAGTGTCGAAGGCCTTGGCAAGGTCTAGAAATATCCCAATTGTGTGCATACCATTATCTAGATTGGTAGTGACATAATTAGTCAATTTGTGTACTGCTTGGCTAGTTGATCTTTTGGGCCTGAAACCAAATTGATTATCTGAAAGTAGTTCTTCTAGATATTTTATCAATCTACTGTAGATCTTCTAGATATTTTATCAATCTACTGTTAATTACTTTTTCTAAAAATTTTGAGAGGCCTGTTAACACTAAAATGGGTCTGTAGTTATTCACACAGTTTTTGTCTCCAGACTTAAATACGGGTGATATCACAGCTTTTTTTTAGTAATTTTGGGAATATTCCTTTAGATAAACATAGCTGAAAAATGTGAGTTAGCGGAGGAGTTAGGTTAGGTATTTAAATCTTTTTAGTATATTATTAGGTATGTCATCCCACCCAGTAGCACAAATACCCTTTATCCCGTTTTATTCTTATTACTTCGTAAACGTCGGTATCTAATAAAACAAATGAATTTAGTGTAGAGGATGTCGTAGTCGAGGTAGTACGTAGAGGTTTTGACGGGAAAAAATACTAGAATTTTAAAGATTTTACAGCCAACTTTTTACCAGCGTTAACAAAAAAATATTTACATTATTCATTGCTTCGGATGGGGTTGTCTCTGATGATAGTAGATCAAACGGAGGTTCGGGATTATTCGATCTAAATGTATTAGTTTTTATAAATTTCCACACAAGTTTAATTTTCCCCGCCTTCTGTAATTCATTTTTATCATACTGATTTTTTAGTTTTTTTTTTTAAATTGTTACAGAAATTTCGATACCTTTTATATGTAACAGAAAGTATTTTGTTATCAGGTGCAAACTTCAATTTTAGATGAAGTTTGAGTCCGGGTGTAATCCAGGGTTTAATACTCGTACAACTATACTTTCTAGGCATTGTCTTAGTGAATGTGTTTTTTCTTATTGCATATTGTAGCGAATCTATAAAATACTTTAAGGTAATATTTGCATCGTTGGAATTATAAACTGGGTCAAAATTTATACCGCGTAAGTCATTTTCCAGGTTTGTCATATTGACTTTAGTATAGCAACGCATGCAGTTTTTTTAGGTGAAGATATTTGTAATGTTAGTAAAACAGATTGATGATCGGTAACCGAAGAATTAGTAACCAATGTTTTGGATGTATTTTTTGATCTTAGAATTATGTGGTCTAAGCATGAGCCACTCTGATGCGTGGGGTGCGTGAGCTGGTAAAAGTCCATGAAATGAGCAAATATTCAGATAATTATGTCATGGGTATCGGTTTTCCCGGAAGTAATGTTAATGTTAATATCGCCCAAAAATATTATGTTTTTAAAAGATGATATTGTTTTTAAGTTTGTGTCAAGGGAGTCTAAGAATCTATCCATATTTTGAAAAGGAGGCCTATAAATAGCCTGGGAACACAGTATCAGGAATAATTTTGATTATTAGGCAATTACTTTCTTGGAATACCGGTTCTTCCTTGATTGTTCGTAAATTATTTTTGATATAAACTACTAACCCATCGTTTTGATTTATGTTTCTGTTAGTTTTATAAGAATAGTAACCGTCAAGAGATGGTAAATTGACCGTCTGTTTTGACAACCAACATTCTGTTAGGACGATAATATCACAGCTTATGGCAAGATTCTGTAATAACACTTCAAATCCGTTCATGTTTCTATTTATGCTGCGAATATTCTGTGTTAGCAGCGTTAACGTTTTTCCACCAGAAGGAAGAAGGTACTTACAGTCCTCAACATTACAGATTTTAGATTCCGACACAGAAAAACTATCTAGATCACAAGTAAGCTGATTTGTCATCATGATAGTTACAAACTAAGTGGAAATATAAATAGAGGATAAGCTACCTTGGGTATAGGATAAAGGGATACCGTGGCCCCCTGGCATTGCACAGGCAACAGAAGGAACACGGGTGGGTTTTAGTCAGTAAGAGTCTGATACTATACAATTAGGGCAATTTACATCACCAGTTGGATGGTCACATTTCCTCTTGAAGCGTTTGCACGTCGCACATTGAGCGGACGAAGATTTGCTGCTACATTCCTTGAAGGAGTGTCCAGTCTCTGCACAGTGGTTGCAAGTAGGACTAGTTTCCCGGCAAAACTTGGCAGCATGTCCGAACTGTTGGCGATTGAAGCACCTGGTGAGTATCGTGAAATCTCTCACAGGGAACGATGTCTAATTTATAAAAATTCGGCTTTAATTTATCATAATTTTTCGTATGCTCTTCCGTTCCAGGACGTAGTTACAGGTAGGAAGGTCTTTCTTACCCGATTTATGGCTCAATTTGATGCTCTCAGGGAAGGACTCACGAGTTATATTCTGGAAGGTTCTGCTCGTAAATACATTCAAAGACCTCCTTCTCTGTAAGGGTTACGGGAACACCAATGACGGCGACCCTAGGACGGCGTTTAGTAGGTTCTTCTATTGTAAGGTCCGATGATACCAGTTTTCCTGAATTCTTTAGCTTGTCAATATCGCCTTTGTTTTCGGTGCTAATCAAAACGCCCCCATTTTTCACTTTTCTCAGGCCACGGACATGGAGCTTAAGTTGTTCGGGGGAGATTATCTTTTGAACAAGCGACTTGGTGTCGTCACTCGTTTGGGTCTTATCGTTGGGATAGATGGTGACTGATCTCAAATTTGCACGACGGACGAAGTTATCGGAACCTTTCTTCACCATGCTAGCATATGAAGTATTTCCTGAGGGATTCAGCTTTGCTACTACGATCTCTTTGAACTGCTGGAGAGAGTTCACAACGTTCTGGTAAACCTGTAGGTTCTTGATTGTGGTATGAACCTGTATTGTTTTCTGCTTCAACGATTGGTATAAGACAGCCATTTGAGAAGTCCCACTTGAAACCTTCCGGCAAAGAGTGGAGACACGAAGCTTCTGATCTGAGTTCATTTTCCCATTCCCGACAATAGTGCAGACTTCGTTTAAAGTTGTGTCAATAGATCCTAACCATTTCTGGATCTCCGGCGTACTGATGACTTCACTCGGCAACTCATTCTCTTCGGGACTAGTGGGTATGGCTCACTCGGGGGTAATGGTTCAGTAGGCGTCGGTGGAGGACTTCGCCGTAGTAATTGGCTACGACCAAACAGGCTCGATCCTAGTTGAGACATACTACTAACACTTTATTTAATGTTTATAAAAAATATTTAGTTCATTTTGCAATTTCGGTAAAAACACTCTTGAAAGTCAGTAAAAACCTACGTCACACGCGACACACTTTACTTTATACTGACGGCGCAAAATTTGAAATGACGGCAATAGTTATATTTATTTGTCGTAATTGTTTATTTCATTATAATAAACACAAAACACACGTCCGCTTAGTCTCGCGTCTCGTAAAGCGACATTGATGATGAGAGGAAAGATGTTGAGAGGCAAGCTGATTTTTTGTTGATATGAAATAAAACTAAGATTTTAAACCTTATTTGTATGTTTTTTTTTAATGTATGACCACGCATTACTTATTAATGAGTATAGTCCGATTTGAAGGATTCTTGTTTTATTGGGGAGGGTATCTATACTTTGAAGTTCGGTAGCCCCATGTGACTACTGAATTTTCAACTGAGAACCAATTCTGTTGTAATTTTGCGCACTTAATGTAGTTCTGATGACACAACCACATCATAAAGACCTGGAGTTGATCTGATAATGGAGACGGAAGACAGTCGCGAGAGCTCCTCAACAGCTTACAGCAGCTACATCGTGTTTGGGCTTATTTCATTCACCTTGTTGAAAACTTTAGACTACTACTAGCTGGGGCATACCCCAGCTAGGTCTAAAGTTCCTTAAAGTTCCTCAAAAGACGGAGACGGAACGCTGTTAAGCAAATTCCTTACTTGAGTCAAACAACAAAATGAAATGGTAACTCAAAAGCGAAACATAAAAAACTTATACCTAACCAAAAAATTAAACCAACGATAAAAAACTGCTCCTAAACTAATTTATGTAACAAATTAAATAAGGCCTCAAAAAAAAACTGCTGTTCCATACATAAATGAAATGAAAGGAAAACCATAAAATCTAAACTGGAAAGCGACCGACTGCTCACGGGATCGAAATGTATGCGGGTGAAACCGCGGGGCGCAGTTAGTTAGTTCAAAATATCTCAAATTTAAAGTTCACGCCGGTTGTAGTAAACATTACGCGCTAAACTTTGTTAACATTCACATAAAGACAGCGGTTCTATTGCAAATAATAAGTCATCAAGAAAAGAGGAAAAGATATTCGTACGAGTGTGGGTCTATATAATACTTCAACGAAGTACGAGTGTGGGTCTATACTAGCTTCTGCCCGCGACTTCGTCCGCGGAAAATTTCTTGTTTTAACATTTATTATATCCTAGTTCCCATTAGTGTAGGTTCCCATTAGTGAGAGAGTTTTAGGAATCGGTTCAGTAGTTCCAAAGATTACCGAAGTGATCTTGTCTGCTCAACTTAGTCGCCTTTTACGACACCCTGCCTCGCGTTGTAATGGTGCAATGGCATTATGTATTTTTAATCCGTCGCAACATGGATAATAATAACATTATCTTACTACTATTATAAATGCGAAAGTTTGGATGGATGGATGTTTGTTACACAATCACGCCAGAAAGGCTGAAAGGATCTAGATTTTTGGCACAGAGATAGATTATAGTCTGGAATAACACATGCTAATTTTTATCCCGGAAAAATGTACGGTTCCCGCGGGATAATTTCCGACATCCACGCGGGCGAAGCCGCTGGGAAAAGATATTACACTACGAGTATAGATACCTACACAAAATACAAACCGTCATTTAAAAATGTAAACGTTAATCATATAAAATTTAAGCGAGGTACCTATTTAATTTAAAGTTCTTTAAACAATGTTTGAGGTTGTTTTATTATCCGGTAACAAAATAATCTGCTTTTCGGATGATCCAACTCGTGATAGACCAACATATAATTGCCCATGGGAAAAACATTATTTTCGTAGATCAATGCCAACCAAGGAGAATGTTTGTCCCTGGGACTTGTTAATAGTCAGAGCAAATGATGTTTTTGTAGGAAACTGGAGTCGCTTTACCTATGATGATTCCCACAGACCTAGGCAGGTCTGTGGGAATCATTGGAATTCTCGGGATGTACGCCAACTGACCAGCTCCTGGTCCGATGAGAATGGTAGCCTCTATTACCTTATCTTTTAAATCTTTTAATAATAGGTAGCCTTGTGCCATTGCACAGGTTAGGTGGGCTTAAATTTCTTAAAAGCATGATAGGCATTCCAACTTTTAATAGCAGACTCAATTTTATTGAATGCAACTTGAGAAAATTTTCCATTAAGCAATCGTACAACAAACGAACATTCGAACCAAAGTACAACCGAACGAAACAACTATTTCAACGAAAGAACCGAAATGACCGATAATAACCTACAACCAACAATATCAACAATTTTCATCACCCGACTATCGACAATGATGTACCTAAATACAACCCGAGAGGGTCATCAATCCGCGGAAAATCCTAACACCGTGATTTCAAAAAAATACGTATTTGCAAAACGCCAGTATTTATGGGTAAATGTATAAAACGTCCGCACAAAGCCTGTAGGAATGAAAGTTGAGCTTAGCGAATGTTTTAGCAGTTTGCGTTTAACTAATTTTATATTATCACGGAAAATATATGACCAATTGACATACTGTAAAGGGCAAATCATATTTCTGTGATGTCCTTGTGATTATTAAATAATTTAATTTGATAATAATTGATACTTTGTTGTTTAAATAATCAATTAGTCATCCAAACAGAAGTACTTAAGTCGAAAAAATACTTTTTTTAAACATAAAACGAAATATAAAAGTTAAAATACAAAAGATAGGATTAAGGTGTCACGGACTTTTTTGTAGAAATAATTAAGGAAAACCAGGTTGCCATACATTGCTTTCAATTTTAAACAACTGTTTAGGCAGCGCATGCAAATAATTCTGTTTTCGGAGGTATTTATTTCCGACTTGCTAGACAAAAATTGTGATAGCTCGGCTAATATGTATGATATAAATATAATTTATAGCCTATAGCACTACTGGAACAATGTAGCTACACTCAGGAATAATGTAGCTTTCTACCACTGAAAAAAAAATTGGAATCGGATCATTAGTTCCAGAGATTACCCCCTACATACAAACTTACAAATTTTACTTCTTTATAATATTAGTATACCTAGATATAATACCGCCTAAATAAATAACTATAAATAGAGCTCCCTACAAACATAAATGTAATCACACCATGTCATGTAAAGTAGGTTGTCAAGACCCACATATCGCTTTCACTGTTAAAAAGTTATCAGATCTATGTAATGTAAAGCCAAGCCCCTAGGGCGGCCGGCGCGACGCTGCGGCGCGGCGGTTGACTGGACAGATAATTAGGTTTGGAGTATTCCGCTTGAAGTACTCCGCCTCATGTGCTTGAAGTATTAACTTACTAAATAAATATCTGCTAATAACTGCTTTAATAAGGACAATAGTCGTAAATGAATGTATATGTAGGGAAGTTTTGTTTAAAGTAAAGTAAAAGTAAAAGTTTATTTACCAAAATAGTTACAGAAATGTACACAAGTAGATATAACTAGTGGGTAGACTTATTCTAGGCATTACAGTGTGTTGCAAAAATTTCTGTACATTATATGTAACCCTGCCTCTTAAACTAGGCTAACCTGTATTTTAAGAGACAGTGTCTAGCTTATAAATTCATTTTTATACATTGTTTCCTTCCTTAGTGCATGTACCTCACTTCAGCGACGGAACACAACAGAGCGAACACTTTGTATTCGTTTCCGGCGCAGGGCGATGGCGCCGCTTGTGATCGTGCACAGTCGCCGCGTGATTAAACTGTTGTCAAATGAAACAGCCGCTTCAGATAAAAGTAACATCAGACGGTGGGTACCTACACGTCCAGAATTCAACCTTGCGGAGTAAACAACGCGGCAACGTTTCGAACAGTGTGGTGTGTGGTGCGCGAGTCCGCGATGATTTGTTTAGTAGTGCCTTGTGTTGTGTGCGATCTGTGCAGCAGGTCAATATTAGACAAATAGGTAGTTAAACGTCGTGGTCATTTCATCACCACACGGGACCGGTGTGGGTGGTAGATTTCACACGTGTTCGAATTTTTGGTTCCTGGACATTCCGCTTTCCTCACGATGTTTCCTTCACCGATTTGAGAGCAGTGGCGATGAAGTTATTCGCACAAAGTAAAGCGCCTCCGGGCTTCGAACTCACGACCTCAGGGTGGCAGGGACATCGACGCGAAAACTGATGAACAATCATTATTATTCATATTTGCACGCCATATTATTACGTGGCAAACATGCCTGAACCCTATGTCTGAACCTGTATTTTTCTTTTTATAATCGTGCATGCACGCTTTTATTCTTGTAGTGTACCTACATGTTTGAGCAAATAAATATAATTATGTTATCTTATCTTTAAACAGTACGGTACGAGTACGACGGAATTTCTTCATAGAATCAGGCTCGTCGTTCGAGTGCGACATGCCATTGGCTCGACAGGTCGTAAGGTCGACAGATCGTTTGTGCGAAAGGTCGTTAGTGTGCCAAACAATAGGTATACGTTGAACAAAGTCAAAGTCAAATAATTTATTTCAATTAGGCACAAAAAAAGACACTTTTGAACGTCAAAATTTGTAAAAAAATAATAGGTAATAACTGATTCTAGTCGCCCATTCCAAAAGGTAGTTTTCGTATGGAGAAGAATGGGCAAGAAACTCCACCGTTACTGTTTTAAAAAATCATTATAATATCTTGTATACACTAATTATACAATTATATGTGAAGACGATGCACCTAGAATAAGATTACCTACTCGTATATACCACGATAGGTAAAAATAATGAAAAATGAAGGAATAACATAGGTAAATTAATTATGTGATAGATGCATAGTGCTCACATACCTACTAACAAACATTGTAAAATTATTACCTATACAATATTCCTAAGATAAAAAAAAAATGGTTGTTGAAGAAACAAATTTATGAGTTGACGTTAGACGACTTCCATCATAACTACTTAAGTATTCATCTCGAAGGAGCAACTTGTAAACAAGTATGTAAGCAGAATTAAAGAAATCAACCGAATCTATTTGAGGCAGGCAAGCATTCTCATAAATCTCTATTCATTTATTATTGCTTTTTGCAGTTCACGATATGAAATTACTAATTCGTACGGTCATTGGCTTATAGAGTAGGTACCTACCTACATAAATAGGTAATAAGGATTGGATTCCATGGATTCCATGGTTAACTTACGACACGATATCATGGAAGCATAGGTATACAAAAAATTGCATTCCTAAATTATTGACAGACGGATAATTACTCGTCGTCATCTTGAGGTCACATCTAAATATGGGCTCCGCACAAATAGCTAAAAGTAATAAATACACAACTGGATGCTGATCACATAGGTACTAGATATCACTATGTTTCCGTGTTCGCATAATAAAGAGTGATTACGATCGACAGTGAATGTATAGACAGAATTCATTATAGTATCACATCACAAGTGTTGTATTAGTAGTTCTAAATCAGTTTCCTAGTGATATTATTGTAGAACTGCGCCGGAGTATGTGTACTTGTACTGGCCGTACGAAGAGCTTCACCAATAATAATGTTCAGTGTTGTAACGAGCCGTGCACCAAGCGTCCCATTCACAGCGCACGCGCACTCGTGAAGCCGCTCCGAGCGCGGCGTGCATGCAGCGTGCGGCGGTAACAATGCTGACAATACTCACATAGTTATATTTACGCGCGCGACGGATTTATGCGACGCAAGAGATTTATCACGCGCCGCCGCCTGCGCACGTGTCCCGCTCCTGTGACACTCGCTAGCATGTCACAGCACCATAACATAGTGTTCTACTACTCGAACACTGATGTTATATCGCCAAGGGAGTGCGACTTTTCCAGGCGTACGACCAGCAACTGGTTTTACAGAAGTCGGCAAACTTACAGTAAGGAATAAGCTGGCCGGAATTCCGTGAGGCTAGCGCAGTCATTCGTTTTTTTTTTTGTTTGTTTCCGTAACGAACGTCAGGTTTTTTACCTTTCGTAAAATGTACAAACGTATGCGCCTAGTTGAAAACGTAGAATGTAAGGCATTCAGATTTCCGAATCAGAATCCTGAATAAAGAAACCGTCGTATACGGCCAGCCATAGGAATTTATGTGGACCACTGACATGGCGAGTCAGCGGTGGACTGCGATGGGCCGAGTTGATGATAGCGAGACCACTCACACTTGCATTTACGGACATTTTAAAAGTTGATAGTCAAAGTTAGCAATACTTTGGCTTTACACAGAAATGTGCTTGATGTTGAACACTCGAGACTGACTAACGACTTTAAATGGACAAATGGACTGTGCTCCTACAGCAGCCCGGAGAGTCGCACACGTGAGCTATTCCATTTGTACCTGTAAATACTGCAAGTATTACACCACTCAAATGAACGCATGCGTCGCACTCTGGTCGCATGCTCCGCGACTCTGTACTGTGACATAATGATCTAGTGCACACACTACAGCGACCAACAGATTTACAACAATGATTATTAGCCGCGATAAATCCATTGCGGGCAGCTTTGAGTTTGAAGTGTCTGTCCAGCAGTTATACTATAATAAACATATCAGCAGCGTCGCTCGCGTCGGCTGCGTCGGTCGCTGGCGTGGGGCAGGGAGTGCGGGGCGGGCGGGCCGCTCACTTTGTGTCGCTCTCCGACGTTTCCTCCATTTAAATTAATTTATTTACTCACGAGCGGCGCCCGCGCAATGCAATAAGAAGTTGCGGGGCGAGGGAGGCGGGGTGTCAGGAGTGTGGGGGGGGGGGGCGCTCGTAAACATGTCAGCGGCGAGATGTATCGGCGGCACGCCTGCGACCAGCGCTCCAAACGCGACACTACTCAACACAGCCACACTACACACCAGCGCTCCTACCCACTACACCGCTGCATGCACTCAGTAGAAACCTTCCATACTCAGAAGAAACAATCAAAATCAACTTGTGAGAATTTCAATCATAGTTGTTAAAGAAGTATGAATGGGGCCAAAGCATCTGTACACTTACACGACCGTAGCAACAAAACGTTCCAGCGAGCAGCCGCGACATCAAGATAAACGACTGATCAGATTCCATTAAACAGTACTTACGGTGACAAAACCGCCGCGGACGGAATTAGGTGCATAGTGAATAATGTGTGCGAGTGGGCGTTTAACGATCGGCGCGTATCTCAATACGCGCAGCGGATAGCCAAATCTGTAGAACGGTCTCGTGAGATTAAGGCGACAACGCACGCCGCAACAAAACGCGCATTCTTCGGGGATTTATTGTGCGTTATTTGTAGGCGAGCTGCGGACCGCTCGATTTAGTCCCGGATTAAAACACAAAGGTAAATGTCGCGTGTTATATTTTTAGTGTTGCATTTACATCGCGCGGCTAATGTGCGGCGTGACACCGCGCGCGGTAAATCACCGCGAGCGCGCCGGCCGCGCCAGCCCGCGGGCCGTCTCCTCCGAGCTCGTATCGCTGATGATTATGAAAATGAGATCGATTGTGTCTTAAAAGGTAACGCGCAGTGATTATGCGCGCGCTGTAGCAGTCGGTATGTGCAGAAAGAGGGCGCACAAAAACGACGCACGCGCACTTGTAGCGATACATAATGCAGTGCGAACATTAGAGAATAGTTGAATAATAAAATATAGTGGCAACACACACCGAGATGGCCCATTTACATGATACGAGCGTGAACTGTGCCCACTGTTAATTGCACAACTACATTGTATTAAAACTTTCAGGTAATTAGTAAAATTCATCTTCACATTATATTTGTTTGACTTTCCTAAAATGCTTTGCCGATTTTGCCAACGTTTGTCAAAAACCAAAAGTGCACCAATGCACAAGTGCCCCTCAGGTCAACCTAGGAGGTTGTCGAGTGCTTAACCGGACTGTCCTATGGGTGCCTCAATAAATTAAGGCTTCCAGGCAGGGCATAAAACTTACAAACTAAGCGACTACATGCTAAGGGCACCCCCTGTGGGGTACGGACCTCGGCTTAGGGCGTCGCTGGGGGAGGACAGCAAGGGACAGGCTGGATCGGATTATGTAAGCTCGGGTCGTTGCTGCGTACATTTAATACGACACGGGTTTATAAATTACTTTCACTATTCTATTTAGGGCTATCACTTTCGGTAGCGACAATGTTCGCTGCAGGGAAGCTGTAAATAACCGCTGCTCCGCCTATTACGTCCTGTGATGAATGTCCTCGTAGCTCCGAGCCCGCGCCGCGCCCGCGCCGCGCCTGCGCCGCGCTGGGCTTGCCCGAGTCTCTTCCGGGATGCTACGGAGCGGTAGGTACTACTTACACAGACAATGACTGTTCAACTAAAGGTCGTGCCAATAAAAAACAAACGCATTTCTCTTCTCTAATATTAAGTAGGTACCTAATTGAGAAAATATCCATAAAAGAAAGAAACCTGCTGTAACGGCATACTTTCTTGGGAGTTTATGGTGACTGTACCTTGATTAAACGAAATTAAAGAAATTATTATCTATTTCTCTAAGAAAATACTTTTTCTCGTCATTTTCGAAAAGACCATCTTTCAAATAAAATTAAAGAAAGAGTCTTTAGTTTAGTTGTTTGTTTAAAAGTCGACAAAGCAGAAGCAAAAGTGCAAAAGCAAAGAATCAAGTTACGAAGTATAACAATGTTGTAGTAGAGAATCAATTTTGAAGTAAGTATAACAACGTTGGCTAATGTCTAGAATGGGCTTTTGAAGAAAATAAACATTGGAGGTTTGACTGGGCCTGCCCCGATAGATAACTTGCATGATTGTTGAGCTCAAAAAGGCTACTGATATGTAGGAAATCTGTGTAGGTCATACTCACAGATATAGATAGACAGTATCTGTGGTCATACTAGACACCGCCAGACAGTTGCAAAATAATTCATGTACGTTATTTCTAGCCTAGGTACATAATTATGTGTTTCCCTAAGAAACGGTCCTTAAATCTTTGATCACACAAATTATCAAATGTTTGAAATTTAATAACTTGTGATTGTGTGAGTTGAAATGTTTAACATTTAATAATTTGTGACATTTAATCATTTGTGTGATGAAAGATTTAAAAAAAGAAAGTGCGCTGTTGCCTTGTGACTGTTCGGCTGTGCCCATTAACAAGGGCACGTAGCAACTGTCAGTGAAGTCATAAAGAGGTGATAGCCGACTATTAGGCGGATCGAGTCGAGGGCCTGCCCCGCGGCTTAACCCTCGGCTTAACACCTCGACGTAATCCGTACAGTGTCGTGCGTGCGCCGGCGCCGGTACCTAACACAGCGACACATCTGGCCGCTAATCCTTCCGGATTATCACTCGGCTCCCGGGCACCGACGCGCACGCGCCGCCATCTGCTCACTGAACAAACACGACACTTGACGAGTGTTTACGTTGCCACTCAAACTCGGATTAGTAGATGTAATCCGTGCGATGCTCACAGTTCAACTGGTCGAAGATTATGAGGAGAGCGACAAACGTGCGTTAGCCGGGATCTTTAATGAGTATGTGATAGGCACTGGATCTCTTCGAAATGGTTGCAATCATTTAACCGTCGTTTGTTTCACGGAGTACGTGCTTTCATAGCTATAGTTTCTTTATAAACACAATTAACGTGCAAAGTGAAAACATTAGACTAGACCAAAAAATGGTCGCAATATCATCGCAGTCTAATCTCATGGCGGTCAACTTTGTTTTCGTTTACGAAAATAAACATATTTTCATATTGTTTCAATGTATGCAGACGATATTGTGTTAGGTAATTAGTGAAATTTTACTTTTTAGCAACCTTATTTTATGATTTTTTTAAGGTGTTGATTAGTTCGTTTGGTTAAGTATTTTCATTTCCCGTTTATTATTTTAATACTTTAAAAATACAAAACCATTATAATAATATAATAATAAATAATCGGATAGAAAGTTAGCTTGGAACAGTTGGAACGTATTGGTATCGCGACGCGCATTGAATGTCAAACTATAGTTTTATATCATATTTAATAAATTGCTGATTTATGGCTGAAATTACTGTAACGATTTATAGCACTATCACAGGAAGAAAGAGATTTCTCGAATATGGTGCATATCTAGCCATCAGAATTTTGTTCACTCCAATCCTGTTCCATGAGGAATATTATCATATTTCGGAACAGAACCCGAGCAAAGCATCCAGACTATAAACCTACTGTTGTAGTCGTTCTAGTGTTCGAGTGAATTCAAATTCAAATAATTTTACTGTGGATCATAGGTTCATAAGATGTTACAGGTAAGTCTGCTATGTCCCGCCATCAAGGCATACAAAATTCATGGCACAAGTAAATATGCAGTTAAAATATAATACATCTAATTGTCATGCAATACATTATGATTAAATTACTGAAATACATAGTTAAATATTTATGTCAAATTACAAATTATTAATTCAATGGATTCGCTTTAATGTATTGTCATCTAGAAATTCTCTTATAGAGTAATAACATTTACTTATCAATAATTCGTGTAATTTTTTTTGAAGGTATTTATATCGCTCATAGTTCTGAGAAAAGGTGGAAGATTATTAAAGATACGTGGGCCCATACAAAAAATGCTTTGGTGCAAAAGCTTTGTTTTACTGGCTACGGTGCGCAGCTTGTCTTTGTGTCTGGCCCTAGTGCAAAATTCAAACAAGTTTGGGTTTGATTTTACGAGCATTACAGTTTCATATATGTATACACAAGGGAGAGTAAATATTTTTAAATTTGTGAAATGTGGTCTACATGAATCTACTTTGTGTATATTGCACATCGATCTGATACACCGTTTTTGGGCTCTAAAAGCACGTTATTTTTCTACAGAGTTGCCCCAGAATATGATGCCGTAGCGTATGATTGGAGCAACATATCCATGATATGCAATTAGTAGTGCCGACTGACCAGTGTTCCTTAATCTGTAAAGAGCATAAGAGCCTTGACTAAGTCTTTTGCAGACTTGCTCAATTTGTGATTTCCAATTACCTTTCCTATCAATACAGAGATCCAGAAATTTGGTTACATCGATTTCTTCTATGCTGGTTTGAGAGTGACATATATTTAAATTGGCATCAGGTTGAACTCGCTGAATCCATTATTTTTGTTTTTTCCAAGTTTATTTTTAAGTCATTTTCATCAAGCCATTTTATAATTGTATGTAGTTAGGGTGCTATTTAAGTCAAGTTTTAAATCAGATCTGTCATTACCGGTAAACAATATATTTTTATTTTTATTTTATTTTATTTTATTTGGGAAAATAAACGGTTACAGATTACAATATGGTTAAGAACTTAAAACTAAAATGGTAATATAAATGTATAACCAACAACATTTTCCACATAATATAAAAAAAATGTTAAACTAACATGAACATCGTGCGATGTAAAGTAGATAGACTATAAAGTATGAATAAATGTTAAAATAAAACTAAACTGAAAGTTATACATGCAAAAAAAAGAGAGAATTGAACCCATGATTTTAAATTATTGTGTACTTAAGTCTGCTATGGTTTTAAGAGCAATACTTCTAAATTTCCCAGCCGAGACAGCAAAGAACTCAATGTCCCGGAATTTTTTATTGAATTGAGTGGTAAGACGCCGTAGGGGTGCTCGCGAGCCTGCGTTTGATCGACAAGAGGTTACAGCAAACAGCGGTCGCACGCGCATACCTCGACATATAGTTGTTCTGGGTACTACATAACTTATTCTATTGCTTATATCTATACAATCGAATTTATTGTTACATAAATCAAACAGAAACATCGATTCCAACATCATACGTCTAGATTTAAGATCTTGAAGTTTAAATTTATTAAGTAAGTCGCTATAAGATGCATACCTGCGAAAACAACGGTAATGGATGGCCTTTAGAAATTTACGTTGTACTTTTTCTATCATGTTAGAATATTTTTCATAGAAGGGATTCCACACTGGGACCCCGTACTCCACTTGAGACCTGACCAGAGTTTTATATAGGTATAAATAAGTACTAGGACGCCTAAATTCCTGAGCCGATCTCATTACAAACCCGTACATACGAAAAGCATTGTTCACAATTTTAATAACGTGAGCATCTAGATGGAGTTTGTCATCTAGCAAAACACCAAGATCACGAACCACTGTTTCTCTTGCCAGATCTGTATTGCGCAAGGTATATGCATGTTTTATTACGTTTTTATTCTTAGTAAAACTAATGCAATGGCATTTGGATATGCTCAATTTTAGTTTGTTTTTTACACAATATTTAGAGAATCTATTTAAGTCTTCCTGCAGCAATAAACAGTCGCGTAAATTAATAATTGGTCTAAAATTTTTTAAATCGTCTGCGTTTAGTAATAATTTAGAATTTAGAAAACACGTACTTATATCGTTAATAAACATAACAAACAAAAGAGGACCCAGTATAGAGCCCTGAGGAACACCGGAAGTAACATTTAGGGTCGCAGAATTAAAACCGTTTATCACAACTCTCTGAGATCTGTTAAAAACGTAGGAAGAGAACCATCTCAGTAGGTCGCCACGTATGCCATTAAAGGCAATTTTACTCAAAAGCAATTGATGGTCCACTTTGTCAAACGCCTTTTGGAAGTCCGTGTATATAGTGTCAACTTGAATACGAGAGTCCATACTATTAAATAAATAGTCAACAAAAGTTATCAGGTTAGTGGTAGTTGATCTTTTTTTGACAAATCCATGTTGTTGTGGAATTATGCTATTATGTAGTAGAGGATAAACCTTATCATGAACAAGTCTCTCAAATAACTTGGAAAATACCGATAATATCGAAATAGGTCGATAATTTTTGATATCTTGTTTAGGTCCCGACTTGTGAACAGGAGTTATATTTGCGAGTTTCCAGGCTTGGGGATAGACTCCTTTTGAAATGGATAGATTAAAAATAATTTGTAATGGCATACACAGATTAACAGCAGTCTTTTTAATGAACACGACTGGTAAGCCATCTGGTCCCGGGCCGAATATAGTACTATCATCAGCAAATAAATTCATATGGTGCATTGTAACCGTCGACATGTCATTTATATAAATTAGAAAAAATGGTGGGCCTAGAACACTGCTCTGAGGGACACCGGAAAGGATATTTCTAACCTTGGTAACAACGGTTTCTTCAGTTCTGGTAGTTAAAGAGACTCTTTTTAACTCTACCATCTGTTTTCTGTCACTGAGATATGATTCTATTAATCTGTATACGTTACCTCTTACGCCAAATGCATATAATTGATTCAATAGTATTTTATGGCTGACTCGGTCAAATGCTTTTGACATGTCCATGTACAGCGCTATGGCTGGCGACCTAGTGTCCATGTTTAGAAGGAATTTGTGTAAAAAGTTATATATAATATAGCTATATTAACCGATTTATTTTACCTAAAACCATATTGACATGGGGTAAATTTGTTATTATTTTCGAAAAATGGGTAGAGGCAATTACATATGTTTTTTTTCAAATATTTTAGAGAAAATGATTATTAGAGCAATGGGCCTGTAGTTACTGATGAAAAATTTGTCATCTTTTTTATGTACTGGTTTTACTACTGACAGTTTTAATTTCTCTGGAAAAATACAGTTTGTCGGTAGACAGCAAATCGGTCACACGCGTAACACTCGTATATTCTTTGCGACTCGGGGAACGAGTGAACGACTAATTACCTACTTACTACGATTCTCAAAGTCTTCGTCACCTTTGCGAGATGTTTAAATGCAAGCGTTGCCAAGTTGAGAGTAGGGATGGCGCCAAATGCGTGGGATGTCAGGGACAGTTCGACTTTCCCTGCGCTGGCATCACTGAAGGTGGATGGAGGAAATTGGGTGAACGGAAATACACATGGAAGTGCAGTAATTGCAAATCCTCGGCAGCATCCAGCCCTCTCCCTACAAGAGCAGCCACCGCTACGCCCCCCGTACCGGCTGACATGGAAAGTATTATGTCTGAGCTGAAGGCCCTCTCAGCCCGGATGGACGGCTTGCCTGCATTAATTGAGAACGTGAAAGCTATCCAATTGGAACTGGCAGAGCTTAAATCTATCAGATCGGAGTACTCGAGTCTTAAGACAGGTGTCGAGTTTCTGGACCACTCGGTGGAGACATTAGCCACCAAAGTGTCGGGGTTGGAGAGTGATGTGGACGGCCTCAAGAAGAATAAGGACCAGATAGCAGCGTTACATGATCGATGCTCCAGAATAGAAGATCTGCATCGCGAAACTGAGCAGAGATCTAGAATGAACAATCTAGAAATTAAGGGTGTACCGGTAACCAACTCGGAAAATCTGTTCGCAATTGTTGGCAAGATAGGAGACATAATTGGGTGCAGTATCCCGAAAGAGCAAATAAACTTCATTGCGAGAGTACCAATGCGAAACAACGAACATAATAAAAATATCATTTGCTCAGTTCATAACAGATACTTGAAGAATGATTTCGTGGCTGCAGCAAAAAAACTTAAATCATCTATAACTGCGAGTAAGCTGGGTCTACAGTCTGACAGTGTCATCTATGTGAATGATCACCTGACATTTGAGAACAAAATGCTTCTAAACAAAACGAAAAAGCTTGCTAAAGAACGAGGTTTTTTATACACTTGGGTAGTTGGTTGCAAAATCCTCATAAAGAAAAATATTACCTCTCCGACTCATCATATAAAAACGGAACAGGATCTAAAAAAGTTTCTCAGTTAAAAATGTTGTGTCAATTTTATACTATGCTGTACCTGTATATTAGCACTCAGTGTGTTAATGGTTTGAGAACCACTGATTCCATTTTTTTGTGTATATTCCTTTGCTGCTGCCCTATTGTTCTCTTATCGCTCAGTGTTGACCATGCCTATTGTTCTATTGAATCTTATATGCTTGTAGTTAAGGTTGCAGTTTGTTTGATCTCGCTCGTCTTTTTAATGTATTTTGGTTTAATTCTTTGCTTTATACTGAATGTACCTCATATAACAATTTCTGTTGAAGTTCTACTAATGCGTTATCTTTCTGTTAGCGATGTCACCTATTAGTGTATTTTACCAAAATGTTCGGGGATTGCGTACAAAAACGTCAGTATTTTATCGAAACGTGTGTGTTAATTTCTACGATATTATTTGCTTAACTGAGACTTGGCTTATTGAAGGTATTAGTGACCGCGAATTGTTTGACGACCGTTACATAGTGTGGAGGCGCGATAGAAATTATTCTAATACAAAGCAAACTTTGGGGGGTGGAGTGCTTATTGCGGTGCGACGGGAACTTGTCAGTGATCTACGCAGTGAATGGTTCTCGTCTGCTGAAGACTTGTGGATCACTATCACCCTTCATAGGAAAAAACCGCGTGTGTCATACAAAATGCATCTGTGTGTAGTGTACATCTGCGATCAGAAGCTTGGCCACTCCCAGGCAGGTCAGTTAACTATTTTTTCTAATAACCTAACAGACATTGTTCAGAAGCATCCCGCTGATAAGTTTCTAGTTCTTGGAGATTTTAACCTACCAAACATAATCTGGAATCCAGATGATGATGGTCATTCTGTTCGGCCTAATAATATCCAAGGTCATGTTCAGGTTAATCTCTTTGATAATTTTACCGTCTGCAACTTCTCGCAATACAATTCGCATGTAAATGTGAACAACAAAATACTAGACTTAGTTTTGTCTAATAGCGAGGTCTCAGTAGCGGGTTGTGGTGATCCCCTGGTGCCGGAAGATTCGCATCACAAGGCTCTCTGTGTGTCTGCTGACTTCGTGGAACTTCACACTCTTCCTGCACTTCCTCGGGTTAAATTTATGTACAGGTCGGCCGATTATACGGCCATTAATCACCGGCTTAGCCAGATTGACTGGTACAGTGAAATGAGCATGAGAGCATTCGAGGATGCTGTATCATTTTTCTACGACACGCTCAATGATTTGCGTGATTCTTTTGTGCCAGTTAAGACGGTCGTCCCATCCAGTAAGTATCCTCTCTGGTACAAAGTGCCTCTGATAAAAATTCTTAGAGAAAAAGCGAAGCACCACTCTAAATTCAAGAAATACGGAAACCAGTATGATCACGAGTCTTTCGTTTTACTTCGACAACGTGCTAAGTTAGTTGAAAGCGAAATGTTTAGCTGCTATATTAAAAAAATTGAAGAGGGTATATTTAAGACCCCCAAAGCGTTTTGGTCATACGTCAAGTCTAAAAATCAAACTAATTCGTATCCTTCCTTACTCAAATATAGAAACTGCACTTCCAGTAACGGAGAGGTTATTTGCAACATGTTTGGCGACTATTTTTACTCGAACTTTCTAAATACTGATAGTAGCACCTACGGTGACAACGGCCTATCTAATGAGCGTGCGCAGGGTTCTAACATGCATTTGGGCGGTATTACTTCAGACATACATTCGGTCGAAGTTAGTGAATTGGAAGTATTTAAACTACTAAAAGGAGTCGACTTGACAAAATCTGCAGGACCAGATAATATCCCGCCTATTTTTATATTTAACTGTGCTAAAAGTCTGACTACCCCTCTTTCACTTTTGTTCAAGCGATCCCTAGCTGTGGGTGAGGTACCTGCAATTTGGAAGTCAGCGTTGATCTCTCCGATTCACAAAAAAGGGCCTAGGGACATCGTGGAAAACTATAGACCTATCTCCAAACTATGCCTTTTTGCTAAAATGCTCGAAAAAATAGTATATAAGCAGCTGTATGCTACTCTTAAGTTAAGTATTAGTGACCGTCAACATGGTTTCCTGCGAGGTCGGTCCACAACCACCAATCTCATTCTTTGCAGTGATTACTTGACTGAATGTATGTCTCGTCGCACACAAGTAGATGTAATCTACACAGACTACAGCAAGTGTTTTGATCGCCTGGATCATGCTATACTCTTGCGTAAGCTATTAGCTATAGGTATCAGTGGAAATCTTTTCAGGTGGTTCTCGTCATATGTAGCCAACAGATGTCAAACTGTTGTTTTGAATGGATATACATCCAGAACTATGTTTATCCCCTCGGGGATTCCTCAAGGATCGCTACTGGGACCCTTAATGTTCAACATTTTCATCAATGACGTCTCTTCATGTTTCTCGAACTCAAAAGTTCTTTTGTTTGCGGATGATATGAAGGTTCTAAGTGAAATTGTAACTGAGGAAGATGCTGAACTTCTTCAACTTGATCTGGATAGATTCCAAGAGTATTGTGTCGCCAACCGCTTGGATTTAAATGTCTCGAAATGTTACTTATGTACGTTCACTCGCAAACCTAAACCTATTCTTTATGATTACAAGCTAACTAACACTTCAATATACAGAGTTAATACGATTAGAGATTTAGGCGTCACTTTTGACTCGAAACTTCTTTTTGACACACACATTGATAAAATGATTAAAAAAGCTTCCAAGGCACTAGGTTTCATCATGAGAATATCAGCCGATTTTAATAATATAAAAACATTCAAAATTCTTTATTGTGCCTTTGTGCGCAGTCATCTCGAATATTGTTCACCAGTATGGAATCCTGTTTATGTTACTTACGTTAATCGCATCGAAAGTATTCAAAGGAAGTTTTTGAGGTACATTCAGTATAGATCTAAAATCTATTTACCTGACTATCATAGTCGTTGCAGGAAGTTTCACATTCTTCCACTAATCGAGCGGAGAAAAATTGCTGACATGGCTTTTCTGTTCAGTTTGGCTAATGGTTCAACCGATTGTTCTGAACTGCTTGGCAGAATTGGGCTACGTGTTCCATCATTTACCTTTAGGAATCATGATCCTCTGTATGTTCCCTCTGTACGGTGTATATACAGACAAAACTCTTATACTATTAGAGCTAGCAGATCATACAACTCGATGTGTCAGAATGTTGATGATCTGGACTTATTCACCACCAGTGTCAGTAAATTAAAAAAAACTATGTGTAACCGCTTCTTCGAGGATCACTGACACTTCTCAAGTTAAATTTTTTATTATTCGCTCAGAGTTCTTTTACTTCTTACTTTCTTTTACCTGTCTACTGTCTCTTGTTCTATCCTAATTTTTGTCAGTGAAAACTTGTAATTGGCCTTCTTTCACTATTGTTCATATATGCATAACCTAGCTGTAAGTTTTCTTAAAATAATAAAATAAATAAAATAAATAAAATACCGTGTTCTATGCACAAGTTGATAATATAACTTAAGGGAGCAGCAATTAAAGTTGCTACATCCTTAACGATCTTTGTAGTAATACCATCATAACCTGCGCTATTTGTATTCCGCAGAGAAGCTATAATTTTAAGAATGTCTGGAGGAATTGTCGGGGGCATGAATATTGATTTAGTGTTGAATGTCAAGTTAGTAGAATACGATCGAGTTGAGTCACGAAAAAGATTTGGATTAGTTTTTTTTGCAATGTCAGCAAAATAGTCATTAAAGGTATTTGCAATATTCTTAGGATCAGTAAGTACCTCGTCATTGATTATTATTTTATCAATGCCCTCCTTAGGATAATTATATTTGACTTCAATTATTACTTTCCATGTTGCTTTGGATTTATTAACGTATAGTATTCATAAAATACACTCGAGAGCAATGAATCCGGGTCACTTAAAGAATGTTAAAAATCTCGGAAACTAAAAATGATAGGTTAATGCAATAAATTGTATTTAATAGACAATGTAATACTCCTTAAATGAAAGTAAAAAAAATATGAGTCACCATACATTTTATTAACACAAAATTACATAAAGAAAAAAACTGCTGATCTCTCCTTAAAACAAAAATAGGAAACATGAAATTTTTGAACTTTATTACGATTTTCTTGAATTTTAATACTTCGTATTGCCTCCTCGTGCTTCCATTACTGCGTTTACGCGGTTTGGCATGCTGTACACCAAGTTCCTTATACGATTTTGGGGAATATTCTCCCATTCCTCTGTGAGAGCAATTTTGAGCTCACGAAGCGTGATTGGGGGAGGGTTTTGTTGTTTTACGCATCTGCCTAGCTCGTCCCAAGCATGCTCGATCGGGTTGATATCCGGGCTGCGCGCTGGCCACTCCATACGAGTAATGTTCATCTCTTGAAGGTAGTCATTCACAATCCTACCTGTATGAGGTCGGGCATTGTCATGCATAAATATAGCATCCTCACCTAAATTGACCATAAATGGACCAACGTGATCATTGAGGATTTCTTCCACATATCTTTCGCTAGTTAAAGAGCCGTTTTCTATGATCACCAGCTCTGTGCGACTTTCAGAAGAAATTCCGGCCCACACAAGTACAGACCCACCACCGTAGGCTACTTTTTCTTCGATGCATGCTTGCTTGAATCTTTCACCTGGTCTTCGATACACTCTGTGTCTTTCATCGTGCTTGTAGAGCATAAATTTTGATTCGTCGGAGAACATAACTTTTGACCAATCTTCAATACTCCAATTTACGTGGCTCTGGGCATATCTTAGTCTTGAAATACGATGCCCACGCTCCAGTTTAGGGCCGTTTGCAGGTCTAAGGGGTTTTAAGTTAGATTCAGCAAGCCGACGTCTTACTGTCCATGCACTTGGGTTACTTCCTCCGAGGCGTCGAAACTGATTTGTGAGTTCAGTTCCTGTAAGAAAGCGATTTCGAAGCATGGTGTTCACCAAGGTCTAAGGTGTTTGGAGTCCGTGAGTTGAGTTTCCTCGGACTCCATAATCTCCCCTCGCTTTACATGCATTCGGCTGCACATTAGTCCACACCTAATTCCATCCTGATGGCGCTACTGAATGTTTCAGTTACCTTCAGTAGCTCCATCAGTCGCAATTTGTTGAGGCCAAAGAGTTTCAAGTCATCCATGTAGAGGAGGTGAGATATGACCTGACCACCTCTCCTCAATTGATAGCCCAGTCCTGAATCCTCCAATATCTTGGGAATTTTCTTACCAACGACCTCAGTGACCATAGTGACATTGAGAGGGAGCGTAGGGCTCTGGCGGTCAGGGGTAATATGTTGGCACGAAGATTTGCTCGGTGTACTGACTAAGTAAAGATTACGCTTTTTAAAGCTTATTGTCAGAGCTTTTACACCGGGAATCTTTGGATCAACTACTCGAAAAGGTCGCTGGATGTTCTACGCGTCCAATATACGAGCAATGTTTTTAGGATGTTGTTGCGACTGCCTCGTTATTGCAGTGCCTCGCAAATGTTCGCGGTAAACCATACTGATGGATTTCATGCCATCATCCGCAATAAAACGGCCTCACTTCTGAACAGAATAAGGGGCAGTCACAATAGCATCCTGAAGGCTGTGGCGACAGATACTTCCTCGCCCGTAATAAGGCAATTTGTGAGAAGACTTATACCATAGTTTCCACTTCTCGGTGTCGAGTTGATGGGAGGTCTTCTCATGAATTCGTCTTTAGTTTAAGTTACTAACAATAGTGTTTTAAGTGCAAACCTGTTACTAACAATTTATGGATCTCTTAGTTGTCCGAATTAAAATGATTTAATTTAATTTATTATTTATTTATTTATATGTTCACTAGCGATGGAATGATCACTTTCTTCACTGCTCGAACAGGTATTTATTATAAAATTTTCCATGTGTGAATCAAACATTGGTTCAAATCTATATTCGTCCACACATTTTATTGAATGATCACATACTTTTTTTCCATTCTTCTGGGCCAATCATATTGATTTTTCCAACATAGTTGCTTTGGTTGTTGTCATATTCATTGTATTTTTTTTAATAGCTACGTAGGTATCCTTTAATTTGAAATAAATATTTTCAATTGGATTAAAATCCGGATGTTATTATGGCAATCGTAAAATGGTATAGCCATGTTCTTCCATAATGCGATGAATAGCAAACTCTGAGTATCTTTCTTTATGTTTTTTTACAATGTCATATTAATCGATCTTCAATGAGTATGAGTTATTATGAGGAATGTTGTGTTGCTGCAACCAAGCTATAATTTGTGATTTAGTAGTGTTTGAGTTCGGGGGCTTAACTAATAATTTATTATGATATGGTGCAGCCAATTTTGATATCGATCGGCATTGATTTCTTTATGGTAATCGCCTTCACTATCAATACATTTGTGCAACATCAGTGCACCTGGAACAAACCCTTTTTCATTGCCAGCGTGAACGATAATTATACGTTCTCCTTTCGAAATTTGCTTCTTTACACTTTTTTATTTTTTTTGTCCAAGATTTCCCTTTTGAGTGCGACATATGATTCATCCATGAAGACAATATTTTGCCATCGGCCCTCATCCTTTGAATTTCTCGGAGATATTTCAGCCTTTCTAGGAGATTATCATGCTTTTCAATTAATATTTCCCGATTGCTTTCTGTTTTTTTTTTATATCGAAAACCAATAACTTTCAAATAAAATCTTAATGTCTCCAGACAGCTTCCAAATTGGATAGCCTCAATCAACTTCGATTTTAAAGTCCTCAAACAAGGTAATTCTTTAAAGCCTAAATGAAAATCGTAAATCATGTTACTTTTTTATTAATGAATTGTATTGTACTGTCTAATCCTTCTTTTTTATCATTTAATTCTTATTTGTGATAAGAAACAATCTCAATCTCATTTTTTTTATTTATTTTTTTATACTGTCAAATAATTAATATTTATATAAATATTTTTTTTTGTAATTTATTAATTTTATTTTATATTAATAACTTTTTTTTTGTTTCTGAGAAATGTTAATCTAGTGGCACATTTAAAATTATCTTAATTTAGTTAACATGCGGATAATGTAGTAGGCTGCAATATTGTTAATACTCCATAAGACCCTATACTATTGTTATTTGTAAACATTTTATATTGTAGCTGTTTATTGTCCCATAATAAATAAAATAAAAAAGTATGACAGAATCGTCCAAAGGATCGTGACCGATGTTGTATGGAAATCCGTCTTAAGTTGAAACACAATAAATCTTTATTTATTATAGACTACGCTATATATACTATTAAATAAAAGTGTTCATTTTCACACAAGTATCCGAGTTTTAAAGTAATTAAACAAATTCGGAGATTCTCAATCGACGCATAAACAGTAATGGCGGCTTCCGCAGGCGCCGGCTTAGGGATGGCGATCTATGTAGAATCGTTTTTATAGGTCAAGTAATTTTTTTTTTTTTTATCGATCTTATACAATGAAATAGATTTTTTTTATCGATTGTTCGAAACTTTAAAATGAGTTCTGATGTTTTTCCTGCGGATTGCAACTTTTAAGTTTTGATACGCAGTTTCTTTGTTCTGTTTTTTGTAACCAAGAATATTATTTAATTTATTTTGTATTCGATTATTCATTACATTTGACTAATTATGCCGGCAATACCAAAACGAATAAGTGATTATCTATAGTAAAGCTGTCGATCTAGAATAATGGCGGGAACAGATCTATCAGAACTCAATTTATTGCTGAATCGATTCTTTCCTGCGATTCGGATAGATTTAAAAATAGATCTTGTATAGGAATAATCGTCATCCCTACCGGTACCGATAGGGATGACGATTATTCCTTATTGTTGTCTGTCATCTGCCTTGACAGTTGCATCTGCGTAAGACGAAACACAAAAATAAATATTTTCACAACGGAACTATAAAATACATAATTATACAGTACCTACGTTATGATTGTGATATTACTAATTATTTAGCTATCTATGAGTTTAATATAATTTGTGTGATGTTTTGTAAAGGCTCATACTTACGTAACTCGTACAAATGAAGAGAACGAAACGTCCATCATGACTATACGGAAATGTACCTAGCAATCGTTAATTTACTGTTTATCTTAAAATCATAATTCCGGATACGAAAATAAAATTCCTGAAGTGAAAAGCTTGTAAAAAATAAGCAAATAATTTGTATATTAATTTGGTTTTCATACGTGCAACTTTTCGAGACTGGTTTTGAACAATCTTCTTTAAACGAAATTGTTTGGTCTTTTTTACTCTTTTTGGTGATGGGAACGGAGCCAATTTATCTTTTGTATCATTTTCTTTTACAACATTCTTTACAGTTCCGACTAAAACACCACAAGCTTCAGAAACACTTTTTTGAACTTTTTGAAAATAACCATTGATTTCATCCTTGATTCCATCGGCGTCTTGTAATTTAAAAAATAGAACTATACGCCTATAATTGTCTGTCATCCCTGCGACTTTAGCAGCTTTTCTTCCATATTTTAAATAAATTACATTCAGTTAAAAGAGTACTAACAACTCTATTTACTTCCAAGTAGATTGAGAACGTCCGGTCTACACCAAGTGCAAAGGGCCACTGATAGTGTTGCCCAAATGCAAGACCAAGACGAGACTTAGACCAGTCTTAGTCTTGGTCTTGCGTCAATACACCTGGTCTTGGCCTGGTCTTGGTATTGCGCTCTCAGTCTTGGTGTTGGTCTTGCAGCAAGAGTCTTGCAAGTCTTGCAATTATCTATAGCCTATTGCTATTTATTATACACGTTAGTTAAGATCTTAGAACAACGTAACAGAGGAGGTACATTTTGAGCTTAAATTGACATAGGCATAGTGAACCACCAAATTAATTAAATTAACTTGACAATAATTTTAAAAAATACGCAATTTAATACCTACGCGTAATTAATAACTTTACATTCGAAATTCAACAAATGCAATAAGTACCTACTTAGTTATATTGTTTTATCATCGACAAGTTTTGTAAAAGATAATATACATAATTATCATCTGGCCGGACAGCTTTAAACGCTGTAGTGTTCGAGTTCGAGCCAGTGTTAGAATGTATGTATACTTACAAGAAACTCAGAGCATTCAATTTATACCTACCTACTGCTGAGACATCTTCAAAGTCGTTTAATTTTATCCTCCTGTGCCAACCCTACCAAAATAGGTGAACTTTTTGTATACCTCTGTCCATACTCTGTGGCGGCAAATGCGGCGATCAAACAGTGTCAAATATTGTGATACACTTGTCGCACAATCTTTGATAAAACGCGGCGTCTTTGTCGGTAAATTATCAAATTAGTACACCGACCGACCAACCGTTTTTTCGCGTAATGTACCATAACATTGGCTGGCGCAAAAACTGTGTTACTAGACCTATTCGACTCGCTGTTAGTTTTGAATTTTGCTGAATCGAAAAATAATATAAACTTTGAAATATAAGTACCTACATAATGTTTGTATAATTTCATTGGTTACAATTTTAATCACATAACAACCTACTAACGTTAAATCTGCACATAAGACTTATACAAGCATATATTATTATAGGTAGGTACCTATAGCTATAAGGTATGAACTTTGCTAGAAAGATACCTATTTTATTTTATGCTAGGTATATTTTTATCACATGGGAACATAATATATTTGTGTGTAACACGCTACTTATTAAATAGTCTAAATATAATAATCAATACAATATCTTTTAGTGTTATGACGATACGGTTTTGATACTGGGGAACGTTTATCAAAATCAGTACCTATTGAAACCAAATTAATTCTTACTTAATAACGCCCAAATCTCAGTTTGACTTAACTGCGAGACGCAAGAATCTTGCAGGCTTAGTCTTGTTCTTGCTCAAATCTTGCAGGGGTCAGTCTTGGACTTGGTCTTGCTATAATAAGTCAGTCTTAGTCTTGGTCTTTCAAAAAACCAAGACCAAGACTGCAAGACCAAGACCTATTTTGGGCAACACTAGCCACTGATAGAAATCCGACGGATGACGAAACACGAAGTTTGCCGAGGAACAAACTTGTACAAACTTACGGACAAACTTACAAGTTTGTAAATACACTTTGAATTCTAATAAAATTGTAGTTTGGCACCTGTTATTCTAGTATTTTTTAGATAATGGTTGGGTAGATACAACCTACCTACTTAGGTAGGACTTGTTCAATCAACAAGAAACTGCTTCAAAGGAATCATATACCTAAATTATAAAATGTTGTAGTGTAGAAACCGCATATGAAATGGCTGAAAGGTTAATGTGGCTAATGTGTAACCTATTGTGCAAGCGAAGCCTTGCGCTGTGTGTGTCTGTTCAGGAGAACTTGCTTGTGTGCGTGTGTAGAATGAACGTGAAATGTGAGCGTGTCGCGAGTGACACGCGTGATGAATTTATTCGCGAAATGAAGTGAGAGGGCACCGCGGTGCGCCGCGCCGCGTCGCCGCGGGGAGAGTGCGCAGGGGGGCTAGGGCCGAGCACCCCAACGCTGCCTTTACAGTTTCATTAACCGTGAAAATTACATTACTCGTATCACTGGCGACCTGCTTTATATCAAATTGCTCGCGTGAATCTGTTGTGAAGCAATCACACGATGAATTTTCTCCTTATTCAAAGGGGCTGGCTTTTTGTGTTTTTGTATTATTTTATAGACTCCACTAACTGAGAAGACAACAACTTAAAAGCCTGTAAACTCTGATCTCTACAAACTTCACTAAACCCGAGAAAATAAGTGCCATTAAAGAAGGTAACAGTCAACCATCATTTCGTAAATAGAGTCGTTTTTTTCGCTCATTATCGCTGGTGGTTTTTTATGCGTTGGATATAATTTATAAATAAAGTGGATTATGCGCGGATCGGTTCAAGGAATCGTGTTGATATCATTAGAGCGTGATATTTCTTGCGGGCTGTATCAATACACCATCATGCCTTATATGCGACACGTAAGAAACGTAATTATATTGCGGAGATAGCATCAGCGCAGCCTCCGGCGCCGCCCCCCGCCTCCTGCGCCTCCTGCACCGCGCGCCGGCGCCGGCGCCGAGTAGGTACTACACAGCCCGCACCGACGGCTTCTATGCTATTGTACGCAAAAAAACAGCGTCGCTTCTGAGGAGAGTGAGAGGCACTCAAAACAGCATCCTGAAAACTGTAGCCGAGAGCTTTGGCTCTCTGATTGTACAGCAGTTTGTGCGGAGGTTAATTGTTACTAACACTAGGCAATAAGTTATTTTTTGTATGTTACTAACACCATATGGATAATTGTGTGTCCGACATAAAGCGATTCTATTCTATAATTATTAAGTTTTCTTTAAATAATAATTTTATCTATATTTAATTTTAATTATTATATTATATGTATCAACGATTGTTAAAATGTGGACTGAGGCGAAGCCGAGGCACACATACGTGAGTCCACCAAGCCCGATTGCGGCCAAGGCTTGTATAGTACTTTTCTCAAATAATGCGCAGAAAATCAAACTAAGTAAATTAATTATAAATTCTAGAATCGATGACGAATAACAATAATTTTCATTCATTTGTTTCTTCTTTACAAGCCAAATCGAAATTTGAATACCTAAAATATTTGATAGGTTACCCACTTGGTTGCCATGTGTAGAAGTAGAAATTTCGTGCCATTTTTAAATAACACGACAGATATGCTGATAATGCTCGTATTTCCAAGCATGTTTATGTTGCTTAGCATGTTTAATTTTCGTTCACCTTCTTTGAATAATAATTGCGCGCAGCCATTAAATATAGTAGAAGGAGATACCTATTGGTATTCGTACACGGCATATAGTACCTACAGTCGGTATTCATATTCGTAAAAGAAGTAAAAAAAAAGTAAACACTTTATTGATTCATCAGTTGGTGTTACAATAAATAGGTATAACACTGGATCCCGCACTAGGATATCCTGTGTAGCAGGATCCAGTCTCTTTCGACAGATAATAAGAATTATTTATAGGTAACAAGAACCAAGGCATTACTGCTATTTGTAGGACTACTACGATTTAAAGTATCGTCGCTTCGCCGCGCGCCGCGGTGTTGTGGAGCGTCACAAGTACTTACGTGGAGTAGTGTCGCTACAGTGGACAACGCGGGGCCGGCCGCACCGTCAGCACATAGCTAGGCGTCATTATGAGCAGCGCGTCCGCAATTACCGGCTAAACGCGTGAAATGTGCGGCGCGCCGCGCCCGCGCCGCTCGCATAAATAAACGATGGTGGCGAAGTGAGACAAAGCCGATG
This sequence comes from Xanthia togata, assembly GCA_963853775.1. Classification (NCBI taxonomy): domain Eukaryota; kingdom Metazoa; phylum Arthropoda; class Insecta; order Lepidoptera; family Noctuidae; genus Xanthia; species Xanthia togata. The sequence continues at coordinate 653,573 of OY970797.1, read as the reverse complement.
GGCCGATAGCGAACAAAGCGTGCGTCGTTTTGGTCGCGTTGCGGCGCGACGTGTTAATTCCGCGCGGCCGCCGATAGCATCGCGCGGCGACCGACATAGATATATTATCTCCGTGACAATTATTCCGATAACGCACGCCGCCGCCCCCGCACCCGCCCCCCACCTACAGGCTCCTCGCCGGAGGCTGCTGTGCTGCGACCATTTAATTGCAGCGTCGTCGCCCAACGGCCCGCACTCGTCTGCGCTCACGCACCGCCGCGCCGCCGCGCTTACGACACATGTCATCATTCCTAGATACAACTTAGTGTGCATGATTTTATGATCATCAGATATCTGGACAGTTCAAAGCTTGACTCTTCTGTGGTTTGCATAATGCATTAAAGGCTAAATTCAGAGATGATGAAAATTTTCATCGACAGTGTGATGTTCAGATAGGTAGGCTGATGATCATTAAATCAACAGCTACAGCTATTATCAACATTTTTGCAGAAAATTCAAGTGCTCGTTCTGTTCTTATATTTGGCTTAAGGTTGAGTTTATTAGGTAGTCTCAATTCAATATTACATTTATGAGCAAGTTTAGTTTAATCATTTATATGTATTTACCTTGTTTACTTATCTATTCTGCTCGAAGGACCTATCACCTGCTGATGATCACAGCGGCGCTTGAAAACGTATTTGCGTTTGAGTGAAGTAAGTAATGACGACGGCGTCGAAGTGTGACGGTGACACCTCGTTATACCGATATCCATGAATACGCATATAAATACCGCAGGCAAGTGCCATCACTTTAATTGGAGTGGGTGTTACACTCCAAGTAAAGTCACACGATGTGTCGCGAGTTTTGGCGATGTTCGATAGTTATCCGCCTCAGTCGGACAGTGTGCCATGCTATGCGAGGATGCGACCTGATGTGGCCGCCGGACATCATCTTGTGACGGCTTGACGTGGATTTCATCGTGAGAGCCAAATAAGTTGGCCGCATCAAACTTCATTCAAATTCCAATTGAATTCGTCCGGTCACGCTTTGTGGACGCAGTGCCTTAACTAGATACAGTAGGCCGCACGCCAGTAGTAACACTTTGTGGACGCAGTAACTTAACTAGATACAGTAGGCGGCACGCCAGTGGTAACACTTTGTGGACGCAGTAACTTAACTAGATACAGTAGGCCGCACGCCAGTAGTAACACTTTGTGGACGCAGTAACTTAACTAGATACAGTAGGCCGCACGCCAGTAGTAACACTTTGTGGACGCAGTAACTTAACTAGATACAGTAGGCCGCACGCCAGTGGTAACACTTTGTGGACGCAGTAACTTAACTAGATACAGTAGGCGGCACGCCAGTGGTAACACTTTGTGGACGCAGTAACTTAACTAGATACAGTAGGCCGCACGCCAGTAGTAACACTTTGTGGACGCAGTAACTTAACTAGATACAGTAGGCCGCACGCCAGTAGTAACACTTTGTGGACGCAGTAACTTAACTAGATACAGTAGGCCGCACGCCAGTGGTAACACTTTGTGGACGCAGTAACTTAACTAGATACAGTAGGCGGCACGCCAGTGGTAACACTTTGTGGACGCAGTAACTTAACTAGATACAGTAGGCGGCACGCCAGTAGTAACACTTTGTGGACGCAGTAACTTAACTAGATACAGTAGGCTGCACGCCAGTGGTAACACTTTGTGGACGCAGTAACTTAACTAGATACAGTAGGCCGCACGCCAGTAGTAACACTTTGTGGACGCAGTAACTTAACTAGATACAGTAGGCCGCACGCCAGTAGTAACACTTTGTGGACGCAGTAACTTAACTAGATACAGTAGGCCGCACGCCAGTGGTAACACTTTGTGGACGCAGTAACTTAACTAGATACAGTAGGCGGCACGCCAGTGGTAACACTTTGTGGACGCAGTAACTTAACTAGATACAGTAGGCCGCACGCCAGTGGTAACACTTTGTGGACGCAGTAACTTAACTAGATACAGTAGGCCGCACGCCAGTGGTAACACTTTGTGGACGCAGTAACTTAACTAGATACAGTAGGCCGCACGCCAGTGGTAACACTTTGTGGACGCAGTAACTTAACTAGATACAGTAGGCGGCACGCCAGTGGTAACACTTTGTGGACGCAGTAACTTAACTAGATACAGTAGGCCCGTAGGCCGCACGCCAGTGGTAACACTTTTAACTTGAGCTGGCCAAACATACGGTTTTTCAATAGAATAAGAGCCATCAGAGGTCAGCTTATACTGGTTTGTGTACGACTGACGTGCGGCCTGCCCTACTTATAATTGAATTAGGTGCAGCGGTGGGACAATAGACGGGAGAACTCTCGCTGAAATAACAATCCAACGTGACGGTGACCAACTGACGAGTTGTAACCCACTTACATTCAAAATAGCTGGCGAGCGCCGCCGGCTCCTCGCATATCTGAGAGTGACACTGGTACCGACTAATAATTAGCTAATGGGTGTCGCACAATAAGATTCATTAAGAGAACATCTCATTCAATTAACGTCAAAACGTGTGTGGAGTGGAGGCGGCGGCGCGGCGTCTGTAACACGAGACTGGGACGTTTTTACACTATCTAGTGTTGGGGGCAAAAACTGCGTAATGCGTTGTGTTGTAGGGCGGTTCGGGTTGCGGACGTTACGGGCGCGTCGGCGGCGGTAACAAACAAACCGTTAACGTCAACGAGGCGGCGCGCGCGCATGTGCGCCGCAGCCGCCCCTGGTGATCGATGGCAGTTCCGCCAACACGCAACACTATGTCCAATTATCTTCGTTTTACCCACGTCACTAATCACTTGCACCACTAGTATACACACACACACTATCATTAGGTAAGTGTGGGTATGTCAACTTGTGTCAAAAAACTTTACGGAAATGAAAATTCAGGAGTTGTTGCTCATTAGGAAGCGCCGCAGCCATCGCGAACAGGACTCTTGCGGCGTTTCAAATAAATGTTGGAAGGTTCTCACATCTACGTTCCTAAAACCAAAAATATAACTAATCGTTAATGTCTAATAATAATAATTACCAAGCCAAGGTCACACACGCCGAGGGCTGCATAGGGGAATGCGTTAGTCGCTAGTGTGCCAACTCTGGATAATAGGGGACCTCCAGTTTTTCTTACCCTTACCACAGTGAACGCAGGGCTCTGCTGTGGTCGACATTGTTGGTCCCTAGCTACTCGTGAGACTAATTATGATAACAAGATCGAAAACAAAAAAAAGTATTCAGGCAAATATGCCTTCTGTAGATGATGAAACATCACCGGTTTCATCATCAGCCTCTCCGAGGTCCATCTTTTCATCAATCGCGTCATCATCATCACCTTCATATCTATCACATTCATCAAGAGCATCATCACCAACGTCAGTAGATATTGTGTCGAAGGCATATTTTGCCAATAATCCTTCACCAACTGCTGTCTTAAAAATGAAAGTCTCCAAGCAAAGGATTGGTCAAAGTCAAAGTCAAATAATTTATTTCAATTAGGCACAAAAAAGGCACTTTTGAACGTAAAAATTTACAAAAAATAATAATAACTGATTCTAGTCGCCCATTCCAAAAGCTAGTTTTCGTATGCAGAAGAATGGGCAATAAACTCCACCGTTACTCTTTAAAAAAAAAACATTATATCTTGTATTATACACTAATTATACGTGAAGAAGAATAAGATTACTATACCACGATAGGTAAAAAGAATGATAAGTGAAGGAATGAAATAAATTAATTATGTGATAGATGCATGGTGCTCACATACTTACAAACCTTGTAAAATTATACGATATTCCTCTTAATCAATTAAATTGGCAACCAGTTCGATTTTGTCTAGATTTTGAATGGTCCTATGGAGCAGGACCAGCATGTTTCCAAGCTTTTTTATCTTGGCTATAATGCTCTAATTTGTAATATGCTTGTTTACAAAGTGTACTTTTTATATGAGTTTTAAATTTTCTTTCATTTAATTCTAATATATCACAAGGTATTCTGTCTGTTGTAACATTTAACACAGTACCCCATAAAAGATGTATTTACTTTAGATAGTCTGAAATTGCCTATCAAAGGAGAGCAATGGTGTCAAAAAAGTTGTATCCTTCCCTAACCCTAACGCATGGTTCGCAGCTAATAATCTTTTACTTAACAAAACTAAATGTCTTAAGTTCTCATTACCAAATGTACCTCAAGTAGGTCTAAATTTAAAACTTGATGGTAAGAAACTAGAAGCTATTACGGAAACCGTATTTCTAGGAATTACTTTAGATTCGAGATTGCAATGGGGCGCCCACATTAGAGCTCTTTCATGTAGATTAAGTTCGGCTGCATATGCAGTAAGAAAAATAAGGCAGATGACTGATGTAGCCACAGCTAGGTTAGTATACTTTGCTTATTTCCACAGTATTATGTCTTATGGCGTTTTGCTGTGGGGATCGGCAGCTGACGTAGATTCCATTTTTATTTTACAAAAGAGGGCTATTCGCGCTATCTATAAAATGGGTCCTCGTAAGTCCCTTAGAAATAAATTCAAAGAATATACTAACTCAGCCTTCTCTTTATATCTTAGAAATTATTTTGTATGTTCGGAAAAACTTAGGACTTTTCAAAATAAGAAGCGATTTCCATAATATAAATACACGTAGTAAACATGAAATTGTGATACCCAAATTTAGGTTAGCTAAAACTAGTAAGTCATTTGTTATAAACAGTATTCGATTTTATAACAAGTTGCCAAAGTCGGTTACAGAACTTAGTGATGGAAAGTTCAAAACCCACATCAAACGTGTCCTTATCAAAAAAGCATATTATAAGATTAAAGACTACGTTGAAGACAAGGAAGTTTGGCAATAATTCCTTCTGCACATGTGGCTTCCCTGGTACCTCAATAACGGCATTACTATGTAATTATGTCTATTAACTGCTCCCAAATTAAGATGATTATTTGATTTTACCAATTTTTCTTTTTTTTTCATTTACGTACTTTTTTGACATAATCTTTTCATTATTTGACATTAAATAACTTCACTATACTATATTTTTTATAGATTTGTTACAGCTTTAGTGGCAGTCATGCCATTTGGTTTAAATAGGTTTTTAATTGTTTTTTTTATATAGATTCTCTTTTATTTTTTATGAATGTGAGAACGTTGTAGGCATAACCGACTTTTAGATCTGTCGATCGTTTTCTATCTTGCTAAGTACCTGGTACTTGTTGATAGGCCTACAGTGTCCTCTCATACCTATAAACACTGTAACTTGAAAAGATTGTAAATACTATTTACTTTTAAAAGAGTAACCGTGGAGTTTCTTGCCGGCTCTTCTCCATAGGAAACGACAAATTGGAACCATGCACCTAGCTTCTGACGTTTCATAAGTGCCCTTGTAGGTTTATGTGAAATAAAATATTTTGAATTTGAATTTGAATTTAACCTTCACTCGACTCAACTAAGCTACTCGTAGAAATAAGAAATCGTTTACAAACACCCAATAATAATATAATAACTTTATTTCAGAATATCCATTACAGAATCATCCATATTTGTGTTAGTAAGTAGGTACCTACTTATGAACTATGTTAGTAAAACACAAAAATAAAACAAACAAACATGAATGAAAAAAAAATGACTTACAACTACAGCTACAAACATCACACGAGCTTCTTTCATTCCAAACTCGAACTCAAACTCAAAGCATTTATTTCAATTTAAACCATGGAATTTACAGGCACTTTTGAACTGTCAAGGGGTCAGTCAGTCAGAAATATTATATGAAGCTAGTTGCCCATTCCAAAGAGTAGGTTCCTATGCAGAAGAACGGGCAAGAAACTCCACGGACACTCTTTTAAATCATAATATTGTTACAAAATATCGGTTACATCATTCATGTTGAAATAATACATGTGAGAACAATGTAAAAAGACGTGCCCGTAAAAAGCGTCCGTAATAAAAAGATAAAAACAATTCAAAAATTTAAATAAATTAAAATAAGCCGAGGCAGTGAGATGACCAGTCCCTACTGACGGCGCCCGTTCACGAACATGACGCATGGATCAGCACCGTTTAGCTCCACCATTTTGAAGGGAACCACCAGCGAGACATTTGAATGAGCATGACATACTCTCAGCTGCCAGGGCACATCGAGTCAATGAAAGACGTACCCAGTAAATGGTAGCTAAGGTACCTACATCACAGTGCTCACACATGTGCTATGCAATAATACAATACTAAGATTGATGTTATACAATACAAAAATAGTTTTTGCAATCATCAGCAGCTCCAACAATATTTTCGAATGCTAATTAATCAATTAGTTTATGCGCCCTTGTGGAGCTGGACCAGCGTTGAGCCAAGCATTTTTGTCAGCGATATAATCCCCCAGCTAATAATATGCTTGGCAGCATAGTGTGCGTTTTATACTTACAAGATTTAAATTTCGTTTCATTTAGTTGTAGTATGTGGGGAGGTATTTTATTGTAACATTTTAAACAGTACCCCATGAAGGATGAGTCTACTTTAGCCAGTCTGAAACCCGGTTGAACTAATTGGTCCCTATTTCTAGTACTATAATTTTGTCTTTCACCTCTTTTACTGAAAAGATTAAGATTTTTCCTGACGTACATGATGTTTTCATAGATATATTGACAAGGTACCGTGATCATGTTAATATTTTTAAACAGTTCCCTTAGAGAATCGCGCCTGCGGAGGCAATATATTGCTCTAATGGCTCTTTTCTGCAGAATAAAAATAGAGTCAATATCTGCAGCCCGTCCCCATAGTAAAATACCGTGGGACATGACGCCGGTTGCGAGTACTACGCACCTGTCCTTTCTGAAGAACATCACTAATAAGGTCAGTATATGTCCTCCTAGGGCGTCCCCTCCCGGCGTTTCCAGGAGGAGCTGAACACGGTTCAGCATATCCCTTTGAAAGCATATCATGGATACTCCGACGGTAGCGTTAAGCATAGTCGGGATCCTTCACCATTTTTGTAACTATCGGGAATATCCAGTTTATCAGCCTTGCACAACAAGCCTACTTCAAAGCGGCCACCGGGCAGACGGCGTGCGGTACGCTCGAGAACTTGCACGGCGCGTTCGCCATCGGACTACGAGCTTCCTGTTAAGAGATGCCGATTGAATCAATCTTAAACTGCTCCCTAATAAGACCTCACAGAATCAACTGATCGTTAGCTATACCAGATTCACTAACCGTGGCGTGGTTAATAACGTCGACCGGCTTAGTTTTGCTGCTACCAAAACCATACAAAACCCAGCCTAAGACAGTTAAAATAGCTACGGGTTGCGTCTTGGTTCCTTTGCGCGTAGCTTTAGCGAGTGATAAGTGTCAGTTGTCGATGCCTATCACAGACAGATGCCTATAATCAGCATGGGCTTAACGTCTTCGTAGCCAAATTCATTTGAAATGTCTGCAGGGACGGATACTTGCGCACGCTCTCAGGATGCGCAGACTGTCGCGCGGCGCCCAAGCCGCTCATCGACCTGGCTTGCTTAACGGAGTGAATATCGTGTGAATGACGGCTTTTTATACTGAAATCGACGTATTGAATATTGACATCCATTCCTAGACCGCCTACGCAGTCTAAATGAATGCGTTTTTCTTGGTCCTTGCAACCAATTTGAGCCACCACCTTAGAATCAATAAAGGTGCCTGTATGTAACCATCGTCCAGCAAAGCGTACGTATGAACTACTAGATGGTCCCGAAATGGTCACGCCAACTACTTTCAACAACGGCCGGGCGGCGGCTGACAAAGAGGATGCGGGAGCCAAGACTTCGTGATCCGATTCTACAGACGTTGGCGCACCGGACTCATCGCAGGCCGTGGGTGCGCTACACGGCAGCGGAGCGCTGCCCGACGGGGGCGTGGCCGCGCTGGATGTCTATGGTTCGGGTTCAGCGTCGTCTTCCACGCCGACGTGCGCGGTGACTGCACGCTCTGATGTCGACCCGTGTAACAAAGTATGGTGACGCATGTCACAACCTTCTACCGTATACACTCTTTAAATACAAGAAGTTTTATTTTTCTGCCAACCTTTCTTTAAAAATCTGTGACATATTTTATTTTTCTTAATTTTCCAGCAATCATTTAATGTCATTTTGACAAACCTATCACCAACCGTCAATTCATGTTTCTGTTGACACAACGGACAAATAATATGTGTAGTAGATAATTTTTCTATTGAAATGCTACAATTTTGATGATCAATTTCAGCTACAACGTTCAATTCGACAACAGAGGCTTCAGGGATAGGGTTCCCTGAAGCCTCTGTTATCAGTGTTAGGACGAGCTACAGTAGGCAACAATCAGTCAATGGCGCCTCCGAACCTACACTGCAAGTTAGCTTCACGGGAGAGGAAATCGGCAAACACCCAGTGAACGTTTCGTTCACAGCAAACATCTCGATTCTAGACAAGCTGCCATCGCATAAATGAGCGTAATCGGCCAACCACCGTGGACGCAATAGCAGTGGCAGCTTGCTCCACAGTGCCTAAAACAGCTTCGGCGAGCGTAAATAGTCCGGCTGATTTAACAAGCGGATTACTTCCACACAGTTTCGTACTCGGCTGGCAAAAATTACGAGGTCTTTGCTATCGTAGTTTACCTTAGGCAGCGCACGTATCACAGACACTTCATGCATCACGACGAGCTCGGGGCGGCCGTAGCGCGCGTTGGGAGCAGCTAGCACCACACCCCGGGCCAATGCGTCGCGCGCCGCTCCGCGCAGGGCGCACGACAGCCTCGCTAAATTATCGGTTGCCGAAACACTGAGCTGTATTTTCGCGCTTTTTGCGCGTTTTAAATCTAGCCAATCTAAATAGGACTTGCCGTCGAACGTAGGCAAGTCTGTCTTCGTAGAAATAAAGTTACCAATAACTTTGTTTGTTAATATTCCGAGCGAGTTAAACAAAGTTACCAATAACTTTTTTATTAATATTCCGAGCGATTTGATTAAGCGCGTCACTCCTCCATCTTCATTACGAACGTACACTTATAATATCTCTAACTATATACATTAAAAAAAACCAACCCTAGGAGCTCCAATCCCAAAAAAACGACTAAAAGCCAAAAGAAAGAATTTTTCAAAAAATCTTTAAAGTTCAATATCTCCTTATCGGTTATGAAGCAGCAGCTTATTACAGGATCAAATCCATTAGAATTGACCTGTGTAATAACGTCCTTAATATTCAGTACGACTTTCCCTGTAACCCTGTACAAAGGCGGTGCCTGTGCAAGTCTGCACTAATGCAGACTTGCACAGGCACCATAACTAAGTATCCATCCACCCCAACAAGTTTGGGTGGACGAAACTTTATTATAGGCACCATAACTAAGTATCCATCCACCCGAACAAAAGTTTGGGTGGACGAAACTTTATTATAGGCACCATAACTAAGTATCCATCCACCCGAACAAAAGTTTGGGTGGACGAAACTTTATTATAGGCACCATAACTAAGTATCCATCCACCCGAACAAAAGTTTGGGTGGAGGAAACTTTATTATAGGCACCATAACTAAGTATCCATCCACCCGAACAAAAGTTTGGGTGGACGAAACTTTATTATAGGCACCATAACTAAGTATCCATCCACCCGAACAAAAGTTTGGGTGGACGAAACTTTATTATAGGCACCATAACTAAGTATCCATCCACCCGAACAAAAGTTTGGGTGGACGAAACTTTATTATTGGCACCATAACTAAGTATCCATCCACCCGAACAAAATGTTTCTGTGGATGAAACTTTATTATAGGCATCGTGCCTTACTTCTTACTACACATGCCGCGGAAGAAAATATTAGTCAGTCAGAACATCGTCGTTGGCTTCATTTAAAAAGCTATTGTTACTTCCAGAACTTTCTAATTCTTCCTTCATGTAGTCGAATGAAGATGATGAAGAATATTTGCATAAGAATCTCGGTTTCGGTGTAGGATGGTATCGGTGTGCTGCACCGATGTGCGGCGGGCTTGCAAACGAGCCGCTGCCGCCGGTTCCCACGCCGCGCGCGCATTCCGGCCCAAACGACGCGCACCTAATGCTCTTTTTTTTAGGGTTCCGTACGTCAAAAGGAAAAAAACGGAACCAACAGGATATAGGATCACTCGTGTCAAAGTCAAATAATTTATTTCAAATAGGCCCTTATAAGGCACTTTTGAACGTCAACATAGATTGAATTGATTCTAGTCGCACCTTCCAAAAGGTAGTATTCGCATAGAGAAGAATGGGGAACAAATTCTACCGTTACTCTTTTAAAATGTTTTACAATATTTTGTATAGGTACATTAGTTATATATGTGAAAACGATGCACTTACAATAAAATTACTATACCACAATAGGTAAAAATAATAAAAAATGAAGCAACAACAGATAAATTAATTATGTGATGAATACATGGTGCTCACATATTTAAAAACATATTGTCTGTCTGTTCGTCTGTCACAGCCAATTTGCTCCGAATCTACTGGGCCAATTTAGTTGACGTTGTTATATGCATTTCTGTGACTCAAACGGACGTGAAACTTAAATAAATCAATTTTAAATAATATATGGGGTCACCTTTCGGGCCCAAATTAGAAAATTTAAAAAAAAGTGTTGCAAACTTAACTGTGTGACATATCAAATGAAAGGGCTTGTTGTGAGGATCCCAAGTATATTTATTTATAATTTTATAATAAATAGTTTTATAGATACCTATTTAATAAAATTTACGAAAATTGACTATTCCCCCCTAGCTCCGAAACTACTGAGCCTAAAATTTTGAAAAACGTTAGAATGGTTCTTCACTCATAGATTACAGGAAAACCTACTTATAAGAAGTCTATAGTCTTAAAATAACATAGTAAATCTCTGAATATTGTGCATACAAACTTACATTTGCATTTGGAATGTATGGGAGAACATGTTTTTCACCTACAATGTTAAGTTTGTACTTCGGATAAATTCATCCCAACTACGGACAACTTCGGACCACGCACAATGAAGGACCATTGTGCGTGGTCCGCATATACCTAACTATAAAAACTTCTTTCTTGTATCTATGGTGGTCCGACACGCATCTGGCCGGTTACGAGCTTATGCCTAGAGGTCACTGAGTATCATTCACGTTCCACCGATCTATGGATACTAAGTACCTACCTACGATTTTCCATTAAACTCGTTGCAGGAAAACTACATGTACCTACTTACTAACTATAGTTCTGTGCAAGACATTGAACATTTTAGCAAAACGAAAAACAACAAGATGAAATCCTAAATAATGTTACAGTTAACCCTTAGATATCATTATGTTAGTGTTATAACCTAAGTAGTATTGTATAATTGCATAGCTCATTGTGTGAGCACTGTGAGCATGTACCTACCTTCTATAAAGCTACCACTGGGTACCGCTTTCATTGACTTGAATGTGCCCTGGCGGCTGAGAGTATGGCATGCTCACTCAGATGTTTCGCTGGTGGTGGCGCGTGTGTTGGATCATTAAGTTTCCTTCAAAACGATTGAGCTGAATGTTGCTGATCCATGCGTCGTGTTCGCGGACGGGCACCGTCAGTAGGGACTGGTCATCACGGCTTATTAATTTATTGTTTTTATATTTTTATTACGGACGCTTTTAACATGCACGTCTTTCTACAATGTTTTCACATGTACCTACCTATAATTTCAACATGAATAATGTATCTACCTAAACAATATTTTGATTTAAAAGAGTGTCTGTAGAGTTTCTTGTCCGTTAAGCTTCGTGCAGACTAGCGCGACGCGACACCGGCTATTGTTATATCGTGAAGTTTTCTTAGAAATTGTATTGTTCGAGTCGCGTCGCGCTGGTCTGTACGAGCCTTTATTCTCCATAGGTACCTACTACGCTTTGGAATGGGCAACATCTTTCTAACTGACCCACGCTTTCACAATAAAATCAAAAATAATTGGTTTATTAGAAATACTCAAATGATTTGAGTTAAGTTGTTGCTTAGTAATCTTCCTTGTCCTAATCCTAATAAGAACATGCGTGCTATTCTATAAAATGATCACAGCAGGTAGCCAGTAGATATCCCGCTCATTGGAGTGTGCTGCGCACTGCGCACATGCTGCGGAGTGCGCGATGTGTCGCTCGCGCCTTTTTTTGCGCGTTGCTTTGTTCTGTACCGGCTGATCATTATTTAGCGATATAAGTATTCTCATAACTCATAATTTATTACATTTACTAAGATCAAACTGTCTCGTCTGTAATTCAATAGGCAGATTCCAGGCCGAGTTATGGCTGCGTGATGGTAATTCGGTTAATTTATTTCCATTGGCTGATCGTCCAATCGTGGGGGCGCTTGTAAAAATGTCTTCAGTTAATGGGAGAGGCTCGTTGGGATATATAATCGTTTGGAGCAGAATCTGTATTCTCTAGCGGGTAGGTACTCGTTTATTGCTCAATACTTAGTGGAATCGCCGCAGAGTGTGATATGCATACTAACTGGCGGCGAGGGAGCGCTTGGCAGGTATTCCCGGGGGCCGCGGGGTGCGCGCTGCGACTGTACTGCAGCAGCGATCCCCAGTCCACGACGCGTCAGATTACGTTTGAGTAATCGTACGCGCAAACAACTCGATATTAAGTCCTCGCCGAACAACGCGTAACCGACACTAATTATAATATTTATGACGCCCATTATCGATCCATTAGCATAAATTAAGTGTCGCGACAAATTTCACGGTGTCGCGAGACGAGAGTTTTATTTCAGTGCACGATGTTTAGTTAGGTGAGCTTTCGCCGTGAAACCGTGGAATGCGTATAATGTGTCCAAAAGCGTCCGCGGCGCACTATTAGTACGGCGGCACGTTATTTGTGATCGGCAGCTCGCTTATTGTCTCGAGGTGACAATGCTCGTCTATTTCAGCGGCGTAATGTGTCGCTTGTTTACAAACATCGTCCGCAGCTAATGGCGCTATTTCTGTGCGCTGCGGCGGCGTGTCGCGCCGCGTCGCACCGCGTCGCCGCCGCAACGCGCCGGGGCGTCGCACTGTGGATCGAAAAAAGGCTCTCGAACACATGGAGCTTAAATTTTAAAGTGCCTTTTATTGCTTTGCTAATACCTAATATTATGGATAAATATATCATAGGATACAATCTGGTAGGCAAATCAAGTTTTTTTTTAATGTATGGAGCCGATAGATATACTTATATCTCCGGAACGGGGAGAATAACCGTTATATCCTTGCACACGGTCATGTAACTATTTATTTATGATTTTTGACTTACCTACTTGATTTTTTCTAAATACGAGTCCATTACACTGTTTTAAAAGAAATTATCAGTCTTATTAATTGATAAATGTTATTACTCCATTTGTGAATTTCTAAATGATAAAACTTTCTATATAGTTACCTAATTAATCCTAACATCTTTAAATCTTTATTTTATTTTATTGACCATAATAAAATAATTTTCATATTGACAGTATTTTATAGACTATTTAGCACTTGTACTAAATTTTTGCATGCCTAATTCAAGGTAGAATGCAGATATTTTATCTCTAATTATAAAAGATCTGCTTTTTTATACCTGTTCCATGCTGCCTGCATTCCTGCTCCATTTTTTATACCATGCAAATAAATATCTAATTATTATATTCTGTTCTCTTCTATTTAGTTCTTAGGATTCAATCTACCAGATTCTATCCTATGATATAAGTATGCATAATATTGGCTATTAGAAGCCATTTCAAGCAAAGAAACGACACTTTAAAATGGAAGCTCCAATGTGCTCGAGAGCCTTTGTTCGATCCACAGTGCGCCGGCGCGTCGCGGCTGCAGTCGCACTCAAATGTTCGATCCTCAGTGCGCCGGCGCGTCGCGGCTGCAGTCGCACTCAAATCCCGGATTGATTAACAGACGTTTTACGAGCGCCTCTCCAAAATAATACCAACAAAATACTCAAACACAATGGTTCCGATTTAGAAACACATTAAGCGAGAGTAACAAAACGCTCCACACGCAGACATCTACTTATTTATTTAGATTTAGAGTGTCGGACTTTTACGATCGCTGTTTCACGTGGGACTACTGCCGGGATAGCTATCAGTCCGTGGCTACCTGATGAGGACCGTAGCGCAGCAGAGCGGTGCTACGACTGGAACAACTTAGTACCTCCACCCAATAATATCAACTACCTATACGATAGAAACATTGGATCGATAGCTTTCTGCAATAAGTAATGGACTTGAAGTGATTGAGCTGGTGTTCATTTTACCATTAGGTACATCGTTTTAATCCCCTATTACCTAAATGATTTTATCTTGCTAAAATAATATGTAAACTATGTTGGGGTTAGCTCGGCGCTTGGATAAGAGAATTAATTCCTGCGACATTTTATTCTGCCTAGCGCGGCGGCGGCGGCCGCGGTAGTCGGGGCAGAATACAATGTTGACATTGACGATATAGTCTCTGGCATTACCTATTATTCGGGTTGAGATGAATCAGGCCGAGCTGTTACTGACCCAAAATTTGATTCGTAGATACGTTCATCCCCCAGCGCCGAACTTATCCCAACCTAGCTGCCTGTTAGGTATACCTAAGTAGGTACCTGCTCAAATCTATGATGCCTAAAACTAAGCAGAATGGAGAATCCAACTCCGCCAGTAAGCAGACCCAAAAACATTCTGGGACGACGTACCTTCTAAGGCGCCAGGCGCCAGGCACGCTACCTACCTGCACTCGTCGTGTGTAGCTTGTAGATACAGGTACTTACAGCTTACATCAACCAGAACACGTTTTACTTCGGTCTATTCGGATATTTCTGTTACAGGTTAAGTACCTACGTACCTAGGTATGTACCTAACCGGAAACAATGCCGAGCAAAAGTCGATCAACGTTGTCCCCGTAACATTTGATGTTGTTGTTTACCATGAATGCAGAACATTAAGACATTAGCAACATCGTATCCCGCAACACGCGCCCATGTTGCTGAAAATCACTCTGATGTAGGTACTATACATCTATTAGAATATAATATAGGTACCTATAGATTTTATTAGGTAGGTAGCTCTACTTGTACAAGTTTTTAGTTTGTAAGTATATCGGCAGGAGATCCACGGTTGCTATTGTCACTATGTGTTCCACAGGGCTCAATTCTAGGCCCTTATTTATTTCTCGTATATAGGTACTCCGGATCGTTAAAATTCCGGGTCGCTAATAAAAACCATGATATCTCCATAAATTACATACCTACCTAGATCGATAGAATAAATAATATTAGTAAGCAGGTTACTAATGCTTGTTCTAAATCTCTAAAGAGGTTTCATTTGTAGAAGTAACAGATTTAAAAAAAAAATCTCATTTAAAAAAAAAAAAAAATATTAGGAAAATAATATTTTTTCTGCTTTTTTTTCAAAGCGAGCTGTCATTATAAATGATTCCTTGGATTGGTCAGAGTATTCAGTGCAATAACATGTCGTTAACACCTTAAGAATGTACACGGATTATTACCATGGTACAAGAAGGAAGAAGTCAGCGTAGCACTGCTAGAACAGTAGGAGTATGTTTATCAACGGTCCAAAGAGTACTCCAGCGATTTCAAGAGACCGGCATGAACATCGGGAGACCAAGAAATGGCAGACCAAGGTGCACACACGAGAAGATCGATTCATCGTGAGCACTATGTTAAGAAATCGACATCTCACGGCAGGTCCGAAACAGTCTTCAAGAAATTCACCACAATAATGTGAGCTCTGATACGATTCTGCGACGTCTTCGTGAAGCTGATATAAAGCCTTAAAGACCAGCAAACGGCCCCAAGCTGCTCAGAGAACATCGAGTTGCCAGGTTACGGTTTGCTCGAGAGCACATTCGATGGACAGATGAAGATTGGTCCAAGGTTTATGTTTTTCGATGAGTCCAAATTTTGTTTATTTACGCACGACGGGAGACAAAGAGTATTTAGACGACCAGGAGAACGGTATCACAAGCGTGTTTTGAAGAAAAGGTGCCATTCGGTGGAGGATCAATAATGGTTTGGGCTGGGATATCTTCAGAGGATCGCACGGAGTTAGTGCTCATAGAAAACGGTTCTCTGACTGCTGTCAGATACGTAGAAGAGGTTTTAAATGAGCATGCTGGTCTTTTCTTAGTGAATATTCAAAAAAAAGAAAAAAAAAATGGGTGCAAATTCAATTTTTATGCACGATAATGCGCGACCACTGACTGCTCGTTTGGTCAATATGTATATTCAAGACGTCGGTACGAGTACTACCTGCATGGAGTAGCCAGCTCGCAGCCCAGACTTAAATCCTATAGAACATGCATGGGACGAGCTCGGGAGATGCGTGAGTCAACGCTCTTCTGCTCCCGTTACCGTACACGAGTTAAGGAATGCGCTAGTGGAAGAATGGACAAACATAGACCAAAATCATATTAAACATTTGGTTTACAGCATGCCACATCGTCTTAATGAAGTGATACGGGCTCGAGGAAATACAAAATACTTATTAAATTATCAAAAATCTTTTATTTTTCAAGATTTACTGCGAAGCGAAATTTTCTTATTTTTTAGTATTTAATTAAAGTTATATAGTGTACAAAACGCGTTACACATTTTTTATATATATTAATCAGTCATCTACAATATACTATAGTTTCACAAATTAGTCTTATGTATTTAAGAAACTATCACGCCATTTATTAGCGACCCGGAATTTTTGCGATCCAGTGTATTAGGTCCTCACCTATAATTTTGAAAGAGAATTTAAAAGAAGTTGTATTTTTCATACTAACATTTTCTTAATTTATTTAGATGCACTAATGCGACAAAAATAAGTTTTAAAACAAATAGTGGTCATTTCTGCTAACAAAAAGACGAGTCATTTTGAAGGTGTTTTTTATGTTTAGAAAACTATAAGTAATAAGGTTTTTTGTACTATTGGTAGTTGTCTATGATGTTCATTATTCGACATAATATCAAGCAATTGATAAATATTTTAAATCATAGAAGTGACAAGGTTCTCTATTTGTGAGAAAAAAACGCCTATTTCACAGGCGGGGGGACCAATATTAATGACCTACCTTGCCTAATAAAGAACCGTAAACTGTCCCTATATATGCAACAAGTAGGTATGTCACATGTACACTCTTTTATAAAATGCTTATCCATTGGAATTTGAATTGTAGTAGTGCTTCAAATTATTCAAAATTCAAAAGTCATTTATTCAAACTAGGCTGAGAACCAGCACTTTTCAAACGTCAAAATGACATCCATCAAAAGACGGTCCCCCAAAAATCTTCATCATTTCTCAGTGCTTTAGCTGGGAATAAGTGGCGCAACAAACTCCCCAGTACCCAGCAGCACACAAAAAATTGATTATACAGGGTGTTTGGCAGAACGTTGAACATACGAAAATGGTGGATAGGTGGGGTCATCTGCTACTTACTCAACCCATTTTTTTTTTTTAAATGCAAGTTGAAATTTAGTTTCAAGTATTTTTTTACATATTTCTGTAAGTTTGAGGACTTATAACTTTTTTTCTAGCTAACATCTGAATAAAGCAATAGTTTTATAAGAATCTACCAACATTAACGATAAAAAAAATGCCTGTTTTATCCATTTGTGATAAAAAATACACTCTAAAGTTAAGAAATTAGAAGAAAGCAAAAAAAAATTTTTTTTAATATCCTGGGGTCCAGGGCCAATTAAGTTCGGGCTGAGTAAGTAGCAGATGACCCAATCTATCCACCATTTTCGTATGTTCAACGTTTTGCCAAACACCCTGTATACAATAGTATGAAAAACAATTTACATTACTCAACACAAAACATTAAATAAAATCATTTGTCATAATGTCCGCTAGCACACGCCAGTACCTATATCAACAAAAACATCAAAATTCAGTTTGAGTTTGAGTTTGCACCTATATATAGCTGTAACTGGAAGTTATAAATGATAAACTAGGACCATAGAAGTAAAATAAATAAACAGTACTTCTAATAACAATAATAAAACCATGATGTATCAAGTGCACATACCTACTTACCTGAGTGATTATCTGAGTACGTCATAATTAAATGGCCAAGGAAGAGGACTGCCACGTCCTACCAAATAAGTATAATGTTACTAGTACGGAGGACAATGCGATTTAGCCCCTAATAACCTGTTCCTGAATTTAAACAATTGTGTTGTTGCATCACCTTATTACACTGTCAGTACTTAGTCACCTATATAACACTGTCAGTACGTAGTCACCTATATTACACTGTCAGTACGTAGTCACCTATATAACACTGTCAGTACGTAGTAACCTATATTACACTGTCAGTACGTAGTCACCTATATTACACTGTCAATACGTAGTCACCTATATAACACTGTCAGTACGTAGTCACTTATATAACACTGTCAGTACGTAACCACCTATATTTTTCTAGATTCCGTCCGTCCAATGCTGCAATGGTCGCTTGCATAAGACTGCAGCCGATTATGGTGGCGCTTTTATTATGCTGTGAAATAATTTTCTTCCAAATATTATGCCACTTATAGTGATTGTACATGTACACACGGCTACACATCATTACATTGCCTGTTTATGCTAATCTTGCATTTTATAGGATTTCCGTACAATGCGAGGTCAGCTTATACTGGAAATGTATAGCTTGAGGTGTAGCTGTGTAAACGACGTCGGTAACACGTGCATGTTGAGGCGTTTGCGCAGGTTATACCGATGCAAGTATGTGTCGCAGGATAATTGGTTGGAAACTAAGAAAGATTTTCGTACCAGCTAACGTAAGGATGATTGCAAAAAAAAATTGTAGTTACGATTGGAAATTAGAATGCTGATTGACTAATCATACTAGGCTTTCTTATTCCATTATCTGCGACATAGGCATCGTGTAAACTTCGTGTGAAGTGCACGGGTCTAATGACGGGCACAACACATGCATGGATGACCGCGACCGAGAGTCCGCGTTACTGGCTATGCCTCGCGGCGGACCAACCTGCTGGGTAAAGCACATTTGACGCGCGCCTTGCATACACTTAACGAAGTCACGAGAAGCGTGGATTTATTTACCTGTTCTCTGAATGAGTTCACAAAAATTACTTTACATGTGTTAAGCTGTAATGGAAAAAATATTGTTTAAGTCCTCGCTACCGATTTGGGGTAACCTGGTAGGTAATGCTAGTTGTAAATATACATGTTTATTTGTATATTTAGCTCGTGCTGGTAGCTCGCCCCTTAAGCTGCTCAAGTGGGTGCGCCAAAGTTCACCTAAATTTTCAACTCCGATAATTGGAAATCCGAAAATGTTCTTCCTAACATTTTTCATCCTAACAATCACAATTCCTAACTACCTACTCTGTCTCTAATGTTCATACTTAATTCCGAAGCATTCAACTTCATAATGTCAGTAGCAATAAACATCTATTATACTTTTATTTGTTTTCCTATATTTTCTCAACATAACCATCTTTTACACTATTATTCAAAGTCATATCTTTTTGTTTAGATTTCTTTTTATTCATAATAATCAGTATTATATACACTAATTTTGCGTAACTTTGTTGTCACATAACATACAATAAGAATAATAGTACCATGGTACAAGTAGTTAAATACATGTTTTCATAATACACTTTTCAATTAAATTAGTTTAATATTAGCGGCTATAGCTTTCAAATAATCACTTTTATTGGTGTATTTTTGGAAGCCAGAGTCACGCTCCAGTCATTCAGTCAAGTTCCAGAAACGAATCGGTCTTATTCATAATTATTGGTTTAGGTACGGTTAAAACTGCGGTATAAACTTTATGTTTAGGGATAAAAGCGTTATGATAAAAAACAGTAGGAGTTTAAATATATTTACATTAATGATATTATTAATTAAAATTATCGGAAACATGAGTGTTATGAACATCGCCGGTAGCACTACAAATAATATGAGTGAAAACTTTAGGATGAAAATTTTTAGGAAGAGTGATCATTCGGATTACAAATCGTTAGGAAGAACAATTTCGGGTAAAGAACTTTAGTTGAGCCAATATGGACCCTGCCAAGTACCTAACTTGCGCCGTGTACAAGCACCTTAGCGTAGCAGGCGTAGCAAGTGCGGCGTAGGCCTACGACGTAGAGCTATTCTAAATGTTTTCAAATAACTACACAGATCTTACAATAATTCATTACATTAGAAAAAATAAATTGTTGGCTTTCTCTCCGTGACCATCTTTTTGCAAGTGATGCTAATAGCAGCCACTCCAGTGCCCCACCGACCTGCTGTAGGGTAGTAGGCACTATTATATTCTATTCCCTTGTTTCTACATCTGAAGTATGGTTACTTCTGAACATAACTGTCAAATGTAAAAAAACGAGTCAGTAAACCACCAAAGGTTCTGCTTGCTTGGTAAGAAAATCATTTTTGCGTTTTCAAAGTTTAATCATTATTGGGGACCGATAATATACCTACAAATATTTTTTTAAAGGGGTTTTGTGGATCTCAAACAAACTGCTATTTTAGTTGCGACATCGGTTTATTTTTCGTGGACCTATGTAACACTAACAGACTTTAATCAAAATGCATGGTAACCAATAATTATACCTAACTTTATTCTAGTCTTAAATATAACCACCATTTTATATCAATTATGCAGATGCTACTCACCTACTCGCACTGTATTCCACGACAACTGCCTGATCACTCCTTCAATCGACTTGACTTGAATGTGCCCTGGCGGCTGTGAGTATGTCATGCTCACTCATATGTCTCGCTGATGGTGGCGCGTGTGTTGGATCATTTAGCTCCCTTCAAAATGGTTGAGCTGAATGGTGCTGATCCATGCGTCATGTTCGTGAACGGGCGCCGTCTGTTGGGACTGGTCATCTCTTAACTGCCATGGCTTATTTTGATTTATTTTAAGTTTTTGAATGATTCTTTATTTTTTTCTTTTTATTACGGACGCTTTTACAAACGTGCACGTCTTTCTACATTGTTCTCACATGCATAATTTCAAAATAAATGATGTAACCAATATTTTGTATCAATTTTTTTATTTAAAAGAGTGTCCGTGGAGTTTCTTGCCCGTTATTCTCCATAAGTACCTACTACGCTTTGGAATGGACAACTAGCTTCTTAATTTTTGACTGACCGACCTCTTGACAGTTCAAAAGTGCCTGAAAATGGTTTAATGGAAATATATGCTTTGAGTTTGCAAGCTGCCAATCTAATTTATAGGTAGCTGTATTGAATTGTTAGTAAAAAGGTTAAAATATGTTAATATTTAAATAAAAAAACCCTACTAATAATTAAATCACAAATATAAATAACTAATTTTATACGTAAATAGAGTACCTATGTCTGATTGTCTGCCTTCGAAGCGACAATATCATTATCAAGTAGTATATTTTAGATTTTTCACTTTGCTTTCACAACTTTGGAGATAACATATTTTTACGGATTTTTTTTATCATAAACCAAAATCTTTTTTTTTTGTATCTAACTACGCAAATATTAATCTTTATTTTGAACTGATTCCAAGACAACAGTGCCGTTTTTCTTGTACACCTAACTAAAATATCACCATAAATCCTTACTTTTGGCTATGAGAATCGTAAAGATATTCTTAAAAAAAAAACTAACTTTAAAAATAATTTGACAACTAAAATCGGAATTGCAAGATTGCCATTTTCACTCAATCAATAACTCAGTGCCATCTTAGTGCTGTGAAACTAAAATATAGTTAAGTTGTGTCACTTTAGTCTATTTCAGAATGGGAAATCGTCGTTTGACAGGAATAAAGCAAATTTTGGTGATTTTTTTACTAGTTTAGAGGCATTTGTGACAAGAGAATCGGCACCATTAGCAATTTAGTAGTTCCAGAAATAAGCAGTCGCGAGACAGACAGACGATGTCGCACCGCAAGAGTTCTTTTTTCACCATTTGTTACGCGACCCATAAAAGAGTGCAAGTAGGATTTATATTGATGGTTTTCATGTAGGTATGTAAAAAAAAAAAAAAAGTTTTCGCCTTGTAGATCAACTTCAGTAGAATCTAACCAAACATCATGGCTATGGAAAATGTAAACAAGTGTAAAGAGCTTGTTAATATGATGGCTCCGTGCCGATAATTACTATAATTAATTATGTAGTGTAATTATTCGCGTTGTAATCGTTCTGGCGGCTCGCTCGCCGCCGCCGCTCCGACTCTGCCCTCGATGGCGCCCGGCGGCGACGCTTCATTCGTATTTAATTGTAGTGGACGAAGAAGAAGCAGTCGACACAAATACTTCGGCGTGATCATTATTTAGCAACAACTGTCCACTGCGACGCGAGAGCGGTGCGGACCGCAATACGCAACATAACATAGTGACCATTGACGTACTAAGCAACCCTGTATCAATGATACGAGTACGACGCAAGCGCGCAGGCAGGGCTACTACACGCGAGGTCTTCCTACCGCACACTTATCTTACTAGGTACTAAGTAGGTAGTAATATGGTTTAAGAACTTTATTCTCAAAAAGAATTACATTCACTTAGGTATATGAGAAAAAACTTATTTCTACTTAGAATACATTAGTGACGCGACGGTTACACAACAAAATTGGTTAGAATAATGCACTACCCGAAGATAGCTTAAAGTTTTAAATCCACTAAAATGTGTTTCTTTAGAGATTTTTTAAATGTAAACATTGGTTTTTGATCTTTTATATGCCGAGGAAATTTGTTGTAAAGCTGTAATATCGAAATGTTTTTTGCAGTATTCATATTTCGTCACGCCGGGAGGGGACGCCGCGCCGTAGGAGGACATATATTGTGACATATATATTGACATGTGTTGTCCGACTAGCAAGACGCGTGACGCGTGATAATTTGCTGAACGCCGCGCGCGTCCGCCGCAACCTCACTACTACTGACATCGAAGTGCCGGGAGCGCCACACCGCATCTATCTCAACGAGCGCCTGACTAAAACTAACAGGCAATTATTTTACGACACTCGCCAAGCTGCTAGTCGCCTGGAATGGAAGTACACCTGGACTAAAGATGGCCGCATACTTGCTCGTAAAGAGGAGGGAAAGTCAGTTGTGCATATCCGAACGGAAAAGGACATCTCGCGTTTTTTCAGCTCTCAGTAGGTTTGTTCGTGTATAAAGTAGAAATTGCTATCAACGTTTTTTATGTTTTATGGTCGGATTACACGTTGCCACTTGAGTATATTCAAATCAGCCCATTGTTTTGTTTACTATCAAGCTTATTCTTATATCATTGTTGCAAGTCGTTTTTTAATATATTCTTTCTGTTTTTACCTATTTCTGAGATAAATTGTACTCTACAGACATGTTCCTGTCAGTGTCATTCTATTAGCATATTTGGTTTTTATTTTTGCCATGTTTTACTTAGAATCTACGCTGCTCACGGTGCCAGGCCATATTTATATATTTTTTCTATGCCGTTTACAATAATTCACTTACAAAGTGTAGCTTTATTTATTTACCACAACAATCTTGTTTACAAACATCTTTTATCAATCTGTAAGTTCTTTTATTTAGTATATTCTGTGATATTTTTATTTATCGTTACTAAATTATCTATTCAATGATGTCTACTACATACCTTAAGGTTGGTTTTTGGAACGCGGGTTCTTTGGGCACGAATCACGACGAGTTTATAGCAGCATTACTGGATTTGGACGTCGATATTATGGCCATTAATGAGACGTGGCTGCGAACAGGCGAAGAAGGGCGCGCGCCCTCCGTGCCTGGTTATAGGCTACGGCATATACCGCGCCCATTATCTGTCAAAAAGGGACGTGGTGGCGGTGTTGGTTTTTATATCAGGCACGGTATAAATGTTCGAAGCCACTCCCACTCTGCTAGCCCGCTGCACACCACGGTCGAGCAGATGTGGGTCACAATTAGTGTTCGCGGAGTTAAGCTAGCAATAGGTACCGCCTACCGTCCGCCCTGGCAAGATGTTGATCTTTTCCTTGACGCTGTATCTGGTTCATTAAACTCCCTAACACATTGTGAGTACACGATATTAATGGGTGATTTTAACATAAACATGCTTAGTGATACGGACTCAAGGACGGACAAGTTCGTCTCATTTTTGAACTGCCTAGGTCTTAAACAATTGGTACAGTCACCCACGCACTTTACAGTGCATGGCAACACTCTGATAGACATCATCTGTACAAATGTTAAACCACGCTCTGTATCAGTTGATGTCATACCGGATCTAGGTGCGCACGCGCTGATTTCCGGCGAATTTAGTTTTAAACGCCTGAAAATTCCATCGCGTAACATTACTTATCGACCACTAAAAAACATTAATAGGGAATGTTTTGATCAGGATCTTGAGTTGCTTAACTGGAAAGCGATAACCGAGCTGAGGGATGTTGATACAATGGTCAGTGAATTTAACTCGAAGTTACTCACACTATTTGATATCCATGCACCCCTAAAAACGAGTGTTATTAAGGAGTATTGTTACCCTTGGATTACTGAGAATGTTAAATTCATGATGCATTTGAGGAACAAAGCACATGCAGAATATTTAAAAAATAAAAAATCTGATTCAAGAAAGATTTATTACAAAGAATTTAAGTCACTTGTTTCTATGTCTCTATTTTACGAAAAATCAGCGTACTATAAACACAAGATCAACAGTCAAATCAATGATTCCAGAACGCTTTGGAAAAACCTAAAGTCTACCCTGCTCCCATCTAAACATAAGGAATTACCTCTGCATTTTAACGATCCCGACAAAATTTGTGACCATTTTCTGAATGTGCCGGGTGGAGATACGGTTACTAATTCGTTGCTTGCATATTTTGAATCCGCGCGAAATAATAGTTCCACGTTTAGTTTGAGACCTGCAACATGCAAGGAAATAGCGAACGCGCTGACTAGTATTAAATCGAACGCTGAAGGTTGCGATGGCTTTACCATGAATATGATATTACTGACACTACCTGTGACTTTGGACGCCGTGACTACTTTAGTAAATACATCTGTCACAACCTCATCTTTCCCTGAGTTATGGAAAATTGCCAAAGTGCTTCCATTACCGAAGACTCTTAATGCAGTGGATATGAAGGATCTTAGACCAATTAGTATACTACCGGTACTTTCTAAAGTTTTAGAGAAAGTAGTATGTGCGCAATTGGTTGAATTTTTAGAGACAAATAAAATCCTCCCAGATGTTCAATCAGGGTTTAGGAAAGGCCGTAGTACAGCCACGGCTTTGTTGGATGTGACAGACAATATCTTGTCGGCTCAAGATAATGGGATGTGCACTTTTTTGGTGTTGCTTGATTTTTCACGCGCGTTTGACTGTATTAACATTCCTTTATTATTGTCAAAGATGGCTTTTTATGGATTTGACGAGGACACAATAAAGTGGTTTGATAGCTATCTTAGCGATCGTACGCAATTCGTTGAAATACGGCAGGCGGACGGCTCAACAGTTATCTCTGGACATCGCTCAGTTGGAAGGGGGGTCCCACAGGGCTCGATTCTTGGGCCAGTATTGTTTATTTTGTATTGTTCCGATATAATTAGAAATATAAATAAATGTAAATACCATATTTATGCCGATGATACACAAGTATATATATCATTTAAACCCGAAGACTATGAACAAGCATTAAATGATCTTAATACAGATCTTGAAAACATAGTGCAATGGTCCAATGCCAACACGCTTGCCTTGAACCCTACAAAGACCAAGTATATGATTTTTGGAACCGAAAACCAGTTAGGTAAAATTAAACCCTGTGCCAGCTGTGTGACGGTTATGGGAGAGCCTATCGAGCGGGTCTACGAAGCACGTAATTTGGGTCTTATCATGGACACGGAACTTCGTTTTCACAAACACGTATCTGAGTCGATCCGTAATTGCTATTATAGACTTAAGATTTTATACAAAGCCCGTCCCTATCTTAGTGAAGAATTGCGAGTCTTGCTTGTGGAGTCTTTGGTTTTATCGAAGTTGAATTATGCGGACACAGTGTATGGCCAACGACTACTGTCAAAAACTGAAAGAATGATTCAAAGACTTCAAAACGCCTGTGCACGCTTCTGTTTTAAAGTTCCCTTTAGGGGTCATGTTACACCTTTCTTCAATGAGCATAACATTTTAAAAATGAAAGCTAGACGTAAACTCCACTTGGCGAGCCTACTCTTTGGTGTTATTAAGTCTCATTCCCCTTCTTATTTATATGACAGACTGTCATGGACAAGAAGACACAGAATCGGTGAGGGGAGAAAATGTTCTCAACAGCTTTCCATCCCACGGCACAAGTCGGCGGCTTTTAGAGGCAGTTTTCGCTACGCAGCTACCAAATGCTGGAACAATATCCCTCCACCCATAAAGTACAGTAAAAGTTGCTCGACTTTCAAATTTAAATTAAAAGAATTTTTATTGAGCCATCAAAAGGATGTTGAAAATGTTCGAGCCGACTTATCTGCCATTTAAAAAATGTGTTATAATTTTATTTTATTTTTTTATAATTTTTATAATACTTATCAATTTTATCAATTTTACCTACATTTATTTAATTATTATTAAGAAAAAAAATACAATTTTATCAGTTTTAATTTTTATTTGTCAATTATTATTATCTTATTATGGTCTGAATGAAAATAAAAATCGCATCAATCTCCGTTTCGTAGTTTAGAAGAACAGCGCAGTCGCTCGATTTTGCCTTGGAGGTACTTTCTATTTAAGTATAAATGATAGATTTATTATTTTTAAATGTAGTAAATACACAGATATTGAGTATTTAGTTTGGCTGCACATTAATCACAACACAACGCACACACACATGTATGTCACAACATTTTATTTGTTTTTGTATGGGTTTATTTTATTTATTTTTTATTTTATTACCTTTAAAATTTATTTATTATAGCGGACAGACACTTTCTTATATTTATAATTCTAGCGTATGGCACTCGTGGGTTGCAGCTGAAAATCAGCGTCAGGTTGTACACTTTGTGTTGTCATCTGACATTATGCTGAGCTGAGGCCCTTTTGGCATTATAATAATTTGTTTTCTGTTTTATAGTTTTAAGGTGTATTTTTTTTTTGTAATGCCAATAAACGCATTTTTCTTTCTTTCTTTCTTTCTTTCTTTCATATACTGACCTTATTGGTGATGTTCTTCAGAAAGGACAGGGGCGTAGTACTCGCAACCGGCGCGCGGCGTGCGTGTATGACCAGATGTATGAACGTAAACGAGGCAAAACGAGTATGTAAGGATCGTAGCAGGTGGCATTCTGTAGTTTCTGCCTACCCCCAAGGGATGAAGGCGTGAGTTTATGTAAGTATGTATATTTCGTCATGATATGTTTCAGTGTTCCATAAGCTTGCTTTCAGCACATATCTACTACTGTTCCACTGTGCGTATGAAGACTTGACCTGCTTACTCATGAAACTGATTTACAGTTTAATTGGCATACTAAATTGCCAATAACGTTGTCCGATATTAGCTCCATATAAATAGCCTACTTGGGGACAGGTGCAGGAATATAAATAGGGTAGGTAGGTTGGGGCACAAACAACTTTTGGTTTGAGTAGTAGAATAGTAGTAGTCTACCTATAGTAAAAGTAGAATAGTAGGCGCAGATAAATAAAACAAAGTGAAACAATCGGTAGATGATGGAATTTATATTTAAAGTTCTTTATCTATTAATGTTGAGGCGATACATTTTCTATTCTGTTGTCGACGAGCCGTTCGACAAGGTTCACATTGGTACCGAGTGGTTGGAGTACGTCTCTAACCTCTAGATGAGGACGAGTGGTAGCTGACCAGCTCCGAGCAGTAAACAGCTGGAATGCTTTTATACATAGATATACATTTGAATATTTATTTTTCCCTAGAGCCAAAGTAAGCTCCTGCAAACTGATTGTATATTTCCCCGGACATAGCACAGCATGTGCTCACCGCCAGGTGTTGTGTTGCTGGTCGGCGCGTCCAGTGGCCCGCAGCTGTGTGCGCTCTCGCGTCACGAGCTCCCAGCCCGCGCGGCGCCCGCTTACAATGAATCAACTTATATCGATGTTTCTTTCCTCTAGGCGCCTGCGACTCGTCTAGGCAAGATTTACAACGAATTCACCTAAATGTACATTATCTACAATGTCTGTTGCAATGTCACTATTAGCTATTTAGTCTAGACTAACTAATTATTATGTACATTATGTGATTACAGCTAGTTACTCGCTACGTACGTACACAGTATACTACGAGTGCGCTCACGCCATCTCCATCAATAGCAATTCCTGTCAGCCCCAAGTTGTGCGCAGTCGCGTGCGCCTGCGGCCTCCCGCGCTCAGTGTTCACGTAACACAAGCTCTACGTATCAACATTACCAACTAATCTGACTAGCGCCTTTATTAAAGACTACGACTATACCATAGACGTATGACTATACCTATTCTACGAAAGAACGTGTTTTTGTGAAGTAAGATCCCTCAGTACCTACCTAAGGCTGCGCTTCCCGATGCGATGGACAATGCTGCATACAAATGTAGCAAGGCTAATAAAGACAGATCTGCTTCCTACGTTTGTATTAAGACATGCTCGGGCAGGGCAGCGTTACAATCAAACGTCACACAAAATAATTGCAAGGAAATGACATGTACGTCATACGCTAAGTAGGTAACTAAAAATAGGTAGTCGTTATTTCGCAAGTTCAATTTAAAAAACAATTCATCAAACGCTGAGGTGAGAGAGTTACAGAAAAGTCAAGCTTTTTTGGGTCATCATAGTAAGATGTGATGATAAGGAGGCTTTGAAACGTGCACAATAATACCTCGCTCCTCGTGACGTCGCGGCGGCACACCACCTGCTTATATTTTATTCAGGAGCGAGCGTGTCGCCGGCTGACACATTGCGCCGCATATTTATTTGGCAAAAACAACGTCCACAACACAATGAAGACACACAAGCACAGAGATACCGAACTACAGCAGTCGACCCCAGAGATGTTGCGGAGCGTCGATTCCGTCTCCGACAGGTCGGAACTTCCTATTAATATTACACCTCGTACTCCGGCTCCGATAATTTTGAATCAGTTATACCGAACATCGAAACGCAGCGATTACACGTGACTGCAGCGCGTACCTACAAACACCTTTTAACTTGTCGTCCGGGTAATTTTTATCACGCTCGCGCTCTAAGTCTGTTTATTGCTTAGTGTATGTCAGACGAATTAAGTTAAAGCGGTGTATTAAGTATTTCATTGTTGTGATAAGTTAATTTCAATATGAAGCCAAAAAATAATGATATAGGTATGGGAACATCTTTCTTCTACCTCCGTCTCAGGCTTCGGTTCCGACTTCACCATGGTTCAGACTCAGATGAATCAAATTTTAAACCTCCGACTCCGGCTCCGGTTCAGGTAAAACAACCTCCATAACCTCTCTAGTCGGCACCAACACGCCCTACTGAGCCGCGGGCGGCGCCACGCCGTGACTACGTTGCGCACAACTTTTACAAAAGTATCTAACTAATGCTTAACAGGAAGTTTCACAATATAACAGTTTCATTTGTAGTTGATCATTGCGTATTATAAATCATACAATAGTCCATCTTGTCGCAACAGGTCGTAGAATCAGTGTAGCAATAGCAATGTCTCTCCACTGTTCACTTGTTCGTTCAAGCAGTATGTTGACGAACCCTGTTCTGAGTCAGCACTGCACTGTCACTAGCGAGGGGCGCGCGGGGGGCGCGCGTGTCGCCGGGGGGGCGCGGGGCGGAGGGCGCTTCGCCCTCGCTGCTCCCTCAGAACCAGTACAGGTCCTTGGACGTGTCCTGCACCTGCGCCTCCAGACCTGCGCCACAAAAAGATATTTTGTTACTTACATTTCTTCTTGTTCTATTTAGGTGCGGCTGTGATACTTCTGAACTGGGCTGTTCATTGAGCCTAACTTACTGACCTCAAGGAGACTAACTAATAAGAAACTAACTATGTAGGTATAAATAAGCACATGGTTTGTACAGGTACGAATAAAATAACTGTAGTAGCTATCTAAGCTTGCTATCTAATAGGTACGATGTGCTTTCAATGAGTGGAGACAGCACTGTAGAGGCAAGCTGATTGTTACAGATGCTGGCTGCCCGCGGTGCTATCGCCGCAGTCGTGCGGCGCCTCATCCGAGCGGTAAAGGCGGTACTTACTATCAATAAGGTGGGACGGAGCCACTCTTCGTAAAGATCTAGGTAAGTACATCTACGTGAAGGAACTTGGTAACGACATCGGTCGAATGCAAATCCAATACAATGTCAATGACTCGTGCTATTGACACATCTGATTCAAAGGCTCCCGACAGTTCCTTTGAACAAACCACCTCATCATCAGGCGGGCTGCGGCATTCAATCTTCCAACAGCAATATGGATCACGTAGGTCCTGCTGCATTCTTATCACCTTGGCAAACGCGTATAAAGCACTGCATCAGTTCTAATTTCTATTGGCCGTGGGACAATATTAAACATAGAAATTCTAATCTTAAATCAGCAAAGCAAGTAGGTTGCAATACATCCTCGTCCGTAAGTTTCAGAACAGATTAATGAAATCTTGATTTACATGATGTTTGTACCTACATACAATAAAGAGTAGGAATTCTATACTTGCGATTGTTACAATTATTGTACGACTAGCTCCACTCCGGACCCACCATCCATCATCATCATGGATAACCAAAGGTCTAAAGAAAAGTTGCAAAAAAAAAGGTCTTTGTGCTATCAATATTATAAGAACAAAAATGTACGAAATAAAACTAAATATTTGCAACACTCGAAGATTTTACAAAAATGCGTTTACACGTCAAAAAAGAACGCAAACACCAAGTACATAAACAATAGTAAAAACAAATGTAAAGCTGTTTAGAGAGTGATAAAGGATAAAATCGGGAGCAATAACCATAGGAATAACATAGAAAATAAATTCTGATTGATTACACAGTACTTTCAGATCCTGTAGAAATAGCAACAGCTTTCAATAACCATTAAATTAATATAGCACAATCTTCGAGGAAGGGTGTCAAAATAAACTGTAACGAATGTCCAATAGTACATTCAATGTTCCTTAAACCTGTGTCCGAGAACGAAGTTACAGCAGTAACTATGTCATTGAATAACACAAACTCCGAAATTTATGACGAAATTAATACTAAAATCATTAAAGCATGTACTAATGAAGTTATTGAAATTATGACATATTTAATTAATTTATCATTCTTACTTGGCATTTTTCCTGAAGCACTAAAATAGTCAATTGCAAAGCCACTTTATAAAACCGGTGAAAAATCAGACGTTAACAACTATCGTCCAATAACTTTGATACCTATTCCATCGAAAATATTCGAAAAATGTATGTAACAGACTGATTGACTTCTGTAATAAATTTTACATTATTGGGAAAGAACAGTTCGGCTTCCAAAAAAAATAATTCACAACGTTAGCTATCTACAGTCTTATAAAAATAGTATTAACCACTATATTGACCATAATTGTCTTACTACAGGGCTTTTCTTCGATCTATCTAAGGCCTACGGTGGAGTTTCTTGCCTATTCTTCTCCATACGAAAACTACCTTTTGGAAGGGGTGACTAGAATCAATTATTTATTTTTTATTTTGTAATTTTTTTACCTTCAAAAGTGCCTTTTTTGTGCCTAATTGAAATATATTAGTTGACTTTGACTTTGAAGTTTGAACCCGACGAATCTTTCAGGCCGGTGTTTAAGAAACTTGATTTGTTACCGCTCACTGCCGTCCTTTTATATATATGAAATGTGTGTGTTTGTGTGGATAGGGAATTGATTACGAAAGCAAGCGATGAAAATGCCCTTACAGGCTCGTGTTAGATGACCTCCCAAGGCTTGCGAAATATAATAAGAGCTGGATGTTTATGTGTTTCCAAGTATACAATAGAATACCGAATGAATTCAAAACATTAAATACAAGATTGTTGTAAATTATTTTTTAAATAATAGGCTTTTACAATATTTTCAAATAACAGTGTTAATTTGTATGGGAGGACAAACAAAACAGAAGATGGTCAACAAATCTACAGTACACTAAGCCCAACGTTCGCACATTCACAAGATAGAATAAAATATATAAATAATTAATAAAAATAAAAAGCTATTGTCAACGAAATGACATGATTGCTATTACAACTGTAACAAATCTGAATAATTATCATGTCCACAAAAGCCACTATTATAGAGTTGAAATTAATTGTAGGTACCTATATAATGTCAAATAATAGGTTGATTATTGACATACCTAATCACATAATAATTGAGAATGTAAAAAAAAAAAATGCTAATTTGGGAGCAGTTAATAGACTCCTACATAGGTACGATAATTTGCCGTTAATGAGGTACCAGGGAATCCACATACAATGTGCAGAAGGAATTATTGCCAAACTTCCTTGTCTTTAACGTAGCCTTTAATTTTATAATATGCTTTCCTGATAAGGAGGACACGTTTGATGTGGGTTTTGAACTTCCCATCGCTAAGTTCTGTAACCGACTTATGCAACTTGTTATACAAGCGGATACTGTTTATAAGAAATGACTTGCTTGTTTTAGTTAATCTAAATTACACACAATTTCATGTCTACTAGGTGGGTACTTGTGTATTCATACTATGCAAATCGCTTCTAATGCATTATCATTTTTAAAAATTGCTTTGTAAACTTTTTCCATGCAAAGGTTTTTTTTTGTGATTGGTAACAGACAGTCTATTTTAACTTTTCCGATACCTACTAGACTAAAAGTTCGAAACTATGAGGTCATTTCTTTCTCAGATTTTTTAATCACAAGCAGTTTCATAAAGCAAATGAAATTATATCGTGTATTCATTCGTAGCTTCAATTTTTGTTTATTTTCGTCTAGTCTGTCCATCATTAAAAAATCGGCCAAGAGTGTGTTTGACGACGCACAGTGAAGGGTTCCTTATCTGGGATGAATTTATATTATGAGATTTATCATGTTATTTTAAGACCATAGACTTCATATAGGTTTTCCAGTAATCTATGGGTAAAGAACCATTCTCTGTATTTTTTCAAAATTTAAGGCTCAGTAGTTTTTGAGATAAATATTCATACACATATGGAATGGTAAATATTCATCTAGTTTCTTAAATATATTTTAATGTGTTTATTTTAAAATTATAAATAGTGCTATTCGCAAAAAGCCCTTTCATTTGATATGTCACATGGTATAGTTTGCATTTTTTTTTTCTTATTTGCCTCCCTAAGGTGACCCCCATATTCAAAATTCTTTATATACGTTACACGTCCGTGTTTGGGTCACAAAAATACAGATGTACCTACCAAATTTCAACTTACTCAGTCTATTGGCTTAGGAGCAAATTGGCTGTGACAGACGGACAGACAGACCGACAGACACACGAGTGATCCAATAAGGGTTCCGTTTTTTTTTCTTTTGAAGTACGGAACCCTAAAAAGTAAGTTGGAGTTTCTTTCCTACCTAAAGTATGGAAATAGTATTATGCGATTTCTGACTGTTCTAGTTAGACTCAAACCTCGGTTGGTCCAATAGACTTTTTTAATCCTTAGAAGAAACAGGATCGATTGGCATGAAAAAAGTTTTCTTGACAACAGCCCATTTTCTTGCTGACTGTATTTTTTTTTTCAAAATTTTAGAATGCAGATCAAAAAGTCTCAAAAACTCAATGAAGTGTATTGGGTCCATTGTTATTTAAACTCAAACTCAAAGCATTTATTTTGATTAAACCATTTACAGGCACTTTTGAATTGTCAAGGGGTCAGTCAGTCAGAAATATGAAGCTAGTTGCCCATTCCAAAGCGTAGGTTCCTATGGAGAAGAACGGGCATGAAACTCCACGGACACTTTCTCACTCTCAATCGGAATGTGAAACTTTTGGTGATACATAAAAATTATGTACTACATGATTAAAGTAGGTAGGTACTCATTATTACCATACAAAAAAGTCCGTGAGGGAATAATCTAACTATCATAGGTAAGTCACAATAGGTACATCATTATTTTGTGTTCTAAAATTAGATCGCCCGTAGAAGCAAAAACTAGTTACATTCTTATCGTAGTATTCATTCTTATTGAAATAAATAGTTTTATCATCAAGTACTTATGTAGAAGTAAAATTGTTTTTAATTCATTCTCAAAAAAAAACAAACTCAAAGCATTTATTTCAATTAAACCATTTACCTACAGGCACTTTTGAATTGTCAAGGGGTCAGTCAGTCAGATATATGATTATAGTTGCCCATTCCAAAGAGTAGGTTCCTATGAAGAAGAACGGGCAAGAAACTCCACGGACACTCTTTTAAATCATAATATTGTAATACATCATTCATATATTGAAATAATACATGTGAGAACAATTTAGAAAGATGTGCACGTAAAAAGCGCCCGTAATAAAAAGATAAACGCATTCGAAAATTTAAATAAGTTAAAATAAGCCGAGGCAGATAAAAGATGACCACTCCCTACTGACGGCGCCCGTTCACGAACATGACGCATGGATCAGCACCGTTTAGCTCAACCATTTTGAAGGGAACTTAACGATCCAACACACACGCCACCACCAGCGAGACATTTGAGTGAGCATGACATACTCTCAGCCGCCAGGGCACATCAAGTCAATGAAAGACGTAGGCCCAGTAAATGGTAGCTTTATATAAGGTAGATGATCACAGTGCTCACACATGTGCCATGCAATTATACAATACTCAGAGATTGAAGTTATACAATTCAAAGATAGTTTTTACAATCAGCT
Organism: Xanthia togata; assembly: GCA_963853775.1. Classification (NCBI taxonomy): domain Eukaryota; kingdom Metazoa; phylum Arthropoda; class Insecta; order Lepidoptera; family Noctuidae; genus Xanthia; species Xanthia togata. The sequence continues at coordinate 618,791 of OY970797.1, read as the reverse complement.
CAGCAGCTCCAACAATATTTTCGAATGCTACTTAATCCAATTAGTTTATGCGCCCTTGTAGAGCTGGACCAGCGTTGAGCCAAGCATTTTTGTTAGCGATATAATCCCCCAGCTTATATTGTGCGTTTTATACATGATTTAAATTTCGTTTCTTTTAGTTGTAGTATGTAGGGAGGTATTTTATTGTAACATTTTAAGCAGTACCCCATGAAAGATGAGTCTACTTTAGCCAGTCTGAAATCCGGTTGAACTAATTGGTCCCTATTTCTAGTACTATAATTGTGTCTTTCACCTCTTTTACTGAAAAGATTAAGATTTTTCCTGACGTACATGATGTTTTCATAGATATATTGACAAGGTACCGTCATGATTTTAATATTTTTAAACAGTTATCTTAGAGAATCGCGCCTGCGGAGGCCATAAGTATATTGTTCTAATAGCTCTTTTCTAAAGAATAAAAATAGAGCCGATATCTGCAGCCCGTCCCCATAGTAAAATTCCGTAGGACATTATACCTACTATGAAAGTAACTGAAATAGACTATCCTTGCGGTATCTATATCAGTAAACTGACGGATTTTTCTTACAGCTTATGCTGCTGAACTTAGCCGTCCTGCGAGAGATGTTAAATGAGGGCCTCATTGTAGCCTTGAGTCGAGCGTGATCCCTGGAAAAACAGTTTTATCAGTTTCTCCTTATTCAATACTATATCACAATCACTAGGTACTTACTTAACATTCGGTAAAGCAAATCTTATTTAGGGTTTTTTCCCATTTAATACTAAATTATTAGCAGTAAACCATTTTGGACCTGCAGTAGGGCGTTATTTACATCGTCAAGATTTGATGCACGTCTATTTATCTTAAAAATTTGAGAAGTAGGTACGGTATGCAAATAACACAATTTGTGGTTGGTTTTTTAGTAATCGAATCGGATCGATTCGAATCAGACAGTAAATTTCGAAGTTATCACGAGTAGGTATACAAATGCAATACGCGAACCGTTCGGCGCCGCCGCTACCGCGACGTTCCCTACTATGTAGTAGGTACGTAAGGTTAGGTTAGATTAATTGCTACGAGGTAGGTACGTGGGTATGAGTCTGATGCCGAAAATAGTTAGTTAGTTTTTCGAATTTTTGTCTATTTTTCTGGATGTATGTTCCGGATTGGCGCAAAAACGACTGAACGGATTTGGATGAAATTTTTGCATACATAGGTATAGTTTAAACCTGGATTAACACATAGGGTACCTACTTTTAATCCCGGTAGTACCTACGTTGCCTTGGGACATTTTCCGACTTCAACGCGAGCGAAGCCGCGAGCAAAAGCTAGTAGTTAATATAAGTCTGAAATCCCCAACCCGTCTTGAGCAAGCGTGGTGATCAGTGCTCGTGCCTTCTCTGTATGAGAAGCCTTTGCCCTGCAGTGGGACAGTAATAGGATGGTATTATTATTATTTTAACAATGGTCCCAATACACATTCTTGTGGGACTCCTAAGTTCACATACCTATTTTATATGTAAAATTAACCTCTATTAATTTTTGGGCATACTAATATACAAGTGATTTGGGTAAACTATTTTTTATTGCTAAGATACCTATGATTCAATAAGTTAAAGAACATTACCACGAACTACATGGCTAACTTCTGCAAAAGTATTTTATGATTAAAACAATCAAATGCTTTGCTGAGATCCAGTAGAGTGCACAGACTGGAGTTTTATTATTAATCATTACTGTTGGTGGGCTTGTGAGTTGCTTTCCATCTATGTTTTGGAAATTAAACATAATTTTGCTATGTAATCATCAAATCACAAAATTATAATATGGGTACAAATAGTTTGAGCTAATTATAGATCGGCGTCAGTCTATATGAGCACTAACGTCTAGGTCATGTGTGTGTCTGTGTGTACCACAGTGGCAGTGCACAGCGCACAACGGATGGGTAATTGACACGAGCGTGTGATTTAGTGGCGCGGGGGCGGCGGTGGTGGGACGTGGGGGTGGCGCCGGGGCTCGCGCCCACCGGTCAGCGCGCTGCGATTGGCCGGGCGCCGCCGCGCCGCCCCCGCGCTGGACGCTCCGTCGTCGCGTCGATACTGCTCGATGCTACTCGAGCTATCAAGCGCCCATTGAATTAGATTGCCCGATGCAGTTTAATGTTTCCAATAGTATTTTAAGTCTATAATTACTTAGCTATACCTACTTTAGTTACCGGCGCAGTGAGAATGTTGGTGATTTTGAATCTCTATCCATAAATAAAGTCCGTACCTAAGTACAGGTGAGATGTCAATTTATGATGATGAGTAATTTAGACAGGATAGCAATTGAGAAACAACGAAAAATTAAGACAAAACTTATAGCAAAGGTGTAGGTAGGTACTTTATACGAGGAAATTATTTGCGATGGGTACCTACCTACCACTACACCGGTAAACTGGGAACCCTGCCCGCAATTACCTACCTACCCTACAGTTAGGTAGGTTCTTATGGTACCTACCTAAGTGATTAAAAATAATCATTCCTTAAAAAAGCAGTCCTTTAATGAAAAATAAAATTACCTATCTATGTAGGTACACTCGTAGATACTGTGAAATATGTGACTTACAAAGAATCAAATGAATTCGTTAACATTGATTTTAATGAATAGTATCATGGACCAAATCCCTAACTCGTCTGATACCTATGTAGGTCGTCACGAAAGCACACTATTTATTTATTTAGTATGTTTAAGTATTATTTATTTATTGCATATAACGTGTGTTTGATCTGAACTACCTACGTTTATATTTATAAGTAGAATTGTAGGTACCTCTGTAAACTAAAAGAAGATACCTACTTATTTTATATGCGATGGAAAGATAACGACCGGATAGATCATTGATCGGATAGGTTCCAATACCTATGTGAAGAGGGTCATGTGAAACATAAAATAGGCATAGGTACTTATACCTACTCGCTGGCTGGCGTACACCGCGGTCACAGAAGGGGTGCGTGACGTTGCTCGGTATTTGTCAATAAGCGGCCACATCTCCCTCCAACCCTCGCCACCCCGCCCGGTGCGGCATGCGCGGCGGGGACCTCCCACAGCGCTACGGGCGACATCCCGGGACCCCCACGATAGCAGTTTGCTTGCCTACCAAACAGCACCCGAGTGGAAGCTACTACGGCCCATATTGGTCCACATAGCAAATGAATATGATTGGTGGATATCAAACGCATCCATAGCAACGTAGCATAGCACATCTCTGGTGGAAAAGCACCCTAAGATAAAAATCGTGCTAACTATCAGAGACGTGACGTGCACCGCCGCGCCCCGCACCCCACGCCCCCGCCCCCCATGCAAGAAGGGCGGCTACGGTTGCCTCTGCTACGAGTTTTATTTCAAAATTACTACAGAATTGCAGTGCAGTCATTGAACCGCTAAGCTACTTGCTTTTCTAAAAGTTAATTAAAATAGCCGTTCTTATATAATTATGTCATGATTTTGACAGCTCAGCTCCATGAACGTATAGCTTGATGATAATCTTATAAAAGGTTAAACCTGTAACCATCCTGTAACTATTTATAGGTACCTAAGTATTCATTTCCTAAAACCAATTTTTAATAACGTTTTTTCAGTTGACACTTTATATTAAGTAACATCAAGCCACCAATATTTCTGTTTTCGATTGTATTACCTAAGTGATTCTACTACAAGCACACCACAATTTTCCACTAGAAAACACTTTGGCGGGTGTTTGACAAGCGCACCTAATATATTTTGTACTTTACCTAATTATGATAAATTGTTGTCTAAAACTGTCTTATACCGAATGCAGTGTGTGTGAAGCTACAGAAGATGATTAGCGTTGAATATTGCTGATGTAATGATAAGGTCCAGCATCAACATCCACATCGAGCAACGACTCCGGTTCTTCACTCAACTAGCATAGTTATTTCTTCTTCTGCTGGGAACATTCGCATGTCCGCCGAGGTGATAGCTTGACCTCTGTATGCAAACCAGCTATCTCTTGCCCGCTTAAAAAAGTCAAAACCGCTTCTAGAGACACACGTCCTCCTCGGAAGGCAGAGCAGTAGGTAAATGAGAGCTGCGAACTGTGGACAAACTCTTTTTCAACCACTCAAGAGGTTCTCAGTTCGGTTGTATGTTTTTTTATTTTTTATTTGTATTATTGTTACTCGATTACTCCGCCAATTATGAATTGATTTTGATGTTTTTTTTTTGTTTGGTAGGGCATACATCAGAAGTGGACCCTCAAAAAATTGGTCAAGATCTGATGAGGGGTTTTTGAGTTAGCTTCAATAATACGTATTTTTCCCACCTAGTATATGTAGACGATGTTCTAATAGTTCCTGTCACTGTAATTTATATAGCAGGTAATGGTATTCAATTTTTATGGGGGTTTTGTGTAGGTACCACAACTAAAAAGTGAAAAATAAAAACTGTCCTATATATACCTATAGATAAATACACTTCATTAAACCAGGCTGACCAATATTCAATTTTCCCTCTTGTCCCTGCAGTCCCTGTCCAGGGGTCATTATGTTCTTCCAGAAGAATAAAAACTTTTTTACAAAATATAAAACCGACTTCCAAAAAAACCACTACAAAGTGAAAAATAACTTCATTCAAAGTTTTTATTCTGGAAGAACATAATTACCCCTGGACAGGGACTGCAGGGACAAGAGGGAAAATTGAATATTGGTCAGCCTGGTTTAATGGAGTGTATTTATCATCAAACCATCCCAAATGCAGTGTGATTGAGGAACCCTGTGAAACCCTTCATAGGATACGTCGCAGTTTCTTTTCTGTCATGTCATGCACGACTGTTTGCAAAGACAGAGCTATCTATTCTGTGCGGCTACACTGGCTACTTTATTCGCAGGACCTTCAGTAAACAAGTACAAGAAGAATGCTGTCACAAGTAAAGAAGTAGGAGAATGATGTAATGTTCAACGATAATATGTATAATTATAACACGAGTGGTCTCACCCCTTGTGCGTGGATAATCTGTAACTTTTCCTCAAACAACATTCTGCCACTTATCTCCGGTCATAATACTCAACTTGGGTCATATTACTTTACACAATATCCAATCTTAATCATTATTTGCCCTAAATTTCTGATAATTAACGTTGTAATCAAGCTTATTTGCCATACGCAATAACGTGAAGTGAACAGGAATGCCAATAAAATATGCACAAAAGTAGTACTAAGTGTCGGTCATTTTTCATGCTTTTGAATATTCTTCAGAATACGTAATATATAGTATAATTATGTATTTTCTACTGATGATAAAACAGATAAGTACTTCTACATAACGGTTAAATAACACTCAATCACTTTTGTGTCATCATTTTATTTTATTTGGGAAAACAGACAATCGTACATTGTATAATACATCTAGATCCACAGTATGCTATATGTAAATGTACAATCCACTACGTTTCAACATGTTACTAGCTTATAAAATATACAGTTATGGTAAAATTACGTAAAATCAATATTTGACAACAATACAATCATTTCATCATCATCAGCCTACCGCAGTCCACTGATAGACACAGGCCTCTCCAACTGCACGCCATTCAGCTCGATTCTCGGCAACTCTCATCCAGCTGCTACCAGCCACCCGGCGAAGATGGTCACCCCATCTAGCCTGACGGCGTCGTACCTTAAGTTTGCCGATTCGCGTTCTTCACTCAAGAACACGTCTACCCAACGGTCATCGGTTCCACGGCCAATATGGCCGGCCCATTGCCACTTCAGCATGCTTATTCTGTGAGCTATGTCAACAAGTTTGGTTATCTGCCGGATCATTTCATCCCGGATTCTATCCATCAGAGATATTCCAAGCATAACTCGTTCCATAGCTGGCTGAGCGACATTGAATTTATGGACCAACCGTACCGTTAGTGTCTACGTTTCGACTCCGTAAGTCATAAGTGTCATAACAGGCAGGACGCACTGATTGAAGATTTTAGTCTTTATTAAAGGCTCTGCGGAATATGCGACGAGAAAACTCTTATCGAATTTTTTTGAGCCCAGTTGAATTCTTCTGCTAGCCTTCTTCTTAAAGTACCTCGGATAAACTGCAGTTTGGTAAGCACATTACCAAACTGCAGTTTACCGGAGGTAAAAGTATTCTCGCACAAACTCGAGAGCACCGCCATTGACAGCCATCGGTCCCGAAGTGACGTGTTCCTAGAACATAACTTGGGTTTCATCCGGACACCAATGCGTATAGAAGAATCAACTAGGCCGTCCAGCATCTGCTGCAAATCATGCAGTGCTTCAGCTAGTATGCCGATTTCATCTGCAAATCTCAAGTGTTAAATATACTCGCCGTTGATGTCACGCCGTTGATGACCACATCCTTCCCACCTAATGCGTTAGAGAACAATTTGGGGGAAATTACTTCCTCTTGTCTCACCCCCCGACGCAGGAGGATACCTATGTTCAGTTCGCTGGTCTCATATTGGACGGTCATTGTCGCGTTTTCATAAAGACATCTCAGCACATGGATGTATCGCCAGTCGACTTGGCATCGCTGCAGGGACTCCAAAACAGACCAGGTCTCGATAGTCCACACATGTCAAAAGCCTTCTAATAAGTAGTCCACAACCGCAAGACAGGGGCCGATTATACTCTTCGGAATTCTGTATAATTTTAATTCTTTTTCTGTTTTTTTGAAAATTTTGTAGAATTTAGTAGTACATATGTATAAAAAATGGGGTTTGAACGACTGAATTTGGGATAGCTACAATGTTTTGATTTTTCATAAAAATCCATAAATTTCACCGCGCTGTTTCTCGGAAAGTTATCAACCAATTACAACATATTTTTAGGATAATTTAGTAGTAAATGTATTCTAATTTGAAGTTTAAAAATTAAATTGAAAATCTATATAATTTTGTATTAGCGAAATTATATAGTTTTAATGAATAACTGAATTCAGAATAGCAAAATTGTAATTTTCACTAAATTAAACTCTCAGTACCATCTTGTGGTCAAACTAAAATATAGTTTAGTTGTGCCACTTTAGTCTATTTCAGAATGGGAAATCATCGTTTGACAGGAATAAACAAAATTTTGGTGATTTTTAGTCTAGTTTAGAAGTATTTGTGACAAGAGAATCGGCACCAATGTCCCTATGACGCGAACAATGCGCACACTAAATTTAGTTGCCAACAGGAGGATAGATCTTTTCTCATGTTCACTGGGCGAGTTCGCAAGGGTAACGTTGTACGTGTTATGTTTTTAATTTGTAAATGTTATGTTGTACCTATTATTTCATAAATGATAATTAACTACACTACCGAATTGGGAGACTGTAAGGGCGCGTTCCCACTATGCCGTGACAATTAATTTATCGTTGGAAAATTGTAGACGAAAGTCGTGGATGATAGTTAATCGTGTCGTCCTGTTGTGAACAAGTCCATTTAAATACACAAGCCACGTCTCTTTAAACGACACGATAATCTGTCGTCAGGACATAGTGGGAACGCGCCCTAATGGTAGCGTACCTATATATTTATGTAATAAATAAAAAAAATAAAAAAAGTTATAAAGAGTTCACATGAACACATGATATATTTATGTACAGTTCAAAATTATTTGTTACATACTTAGCATGAAAAAAGTTCATCATGATTTTAAATATCGAGTGTTTTTCCAGATATTCCAAGCGGTCCTTATGACATGGACGTATCACAACCAACGAGAGGTGCTCTTACTCAACTAATCCAAAAGGAACTTACCTAAATACCTACAAAGATGTCAGGATGTCACATTCAGTGGCAATGTAATTGTAAAACGTACCTACTTAGCTACACTTTGCAAAATTAGGAAGGTAAGCATAGGTTAGGTAAGCTCCCACATTTTGCACAAAAGCGCGGATTTCCGTTGACTAAAATAAAATGCACATTTTGTGGATCAAAAGGGCTTCCCCTAACCTTCAAGCAAAACATTATCCGTCAAATGGACGGGTGGAGTGGGTGAGATCATGAACACAAAAGGGAGCGATGCATATCTTGTGGAAGGCGGGGCGGGGAGAGGGGAGAGGCGACGGGCGAGGGGGGTCACAGCTCGATCGCGGCTCAAGAATTTAATTTGGTCGCGGAGAGGGGTGCGGGCTCCGCGCTACGCGCAAATTAATTTTAATCGTCGTCATTAGGGAGCGCGCCCCCTGCTCCCCCCCCCCCTCGGACTCGCGTGCCCGGGCATTACGGACACTAGAGACCCTTTCAACTCGCCGCCACTGTCCGCAGTTTTTACCGCATCAACCGTCGTTTATAATCGTTTCTTATCCGACGCGGCAATTATTCCTATCCTTAAAGGCGAATCTAAATTCCGGCTTGCAGACGATTCCGAATCACGCAAGGGTTGTTCTTAATTTTCGTCTGCGTCTGCGCCGATGGCAGCGCGTAGGTACAGCTGCGTATTGCGTCCGAGATACTTGTGAGCTCTTCTTGCCGCGCTCTGTCCCACTACTGCCTCAGGCTTCCCGAATGCGGCTCACAGCCTCACACACAGATAACCACAAAGTGGGAATGCTTTGTTTTGTCATTCGGATAGCGCGCTTAAATCATTATAATTAAAATATCTGCGCCAGACGCGACTGGAATCTCTTTGAAAATTAAAATACAAGCGAGCACGACGAGGCACGCCCGCTTACAAGACCGTTAGGAAAACATTTTGTCATTAAAGTATGTATGGTTATTTATCGCAGCGTTTGATCGTTTACTCTGCGACTGAATTATAGAAATGCCTTTGATATCCCCCCACATTAGCGTCGCCGCTACCGGGATGCCTCGCGTGCCGCCGGCAGCGCCCTGCACAACGAGCCTCAGGGACATGCGACACCGCCACACGTCGGTGTCTATCATCCGCTTGCAGGAGTCATTATCATCCTTACCTTGCTTGGCTCAGTGTAAGACAATTGACACAATGCCCGTTTACCAAGCCAATGTTCCTTGTGAAAATATCTTTGTACAAGTTGTAGTCAGTTCAGTACGTGAGGGTGTAGTGCTCTGGTGGTCTAGTATACGTACCGGGCACGGCGGGGTAGGAGTAGGGCGAGCAGGCGGCCGGGTCGAGGTGGTGCGCGGCGTGGTGCTGCGCCGGCCAGTCCACGGGCTTGTACTGCGGGTGCAGCCCGCCGCGGCCCAGCAGCAGGCCGCCGTAGCCGGCCGCGGCCGCCATGTTGTGGTGCGCGGCCGCCGCGTGGTACTCGGCCGCGTGCCGGTGCGCCGCGTGCCCGTACCTGCGCCGCGCTCTCACGTCATTATTTATTTATTTGCTAACATGTAAAACACTGGTTAGTACGCATGCATTAAAATTTCATAACACAGTATTAAGACATGCACCCTGTAACGGCACTGCAAATGTTTCATATCCAATGATTAAAAACCGCAGGTTTGTGGAAATAAAACCAGTAAAGTTGGCCTCTATTGAAACTTCGTACTACACTAGACCAGCTCAAGGTCAGTGGTTGTGACTGTACTAAAGTGGTGAAGTTGCTCTGATCTTACAGTAGACCAATTAAAACTACAACCTGCAGTATATAGGTACAGTTAGGTACTTATTTATTGCGGAACACACTCGGATTGACATACAATGATAATAATAAATAGGTATTCATTGCTTTATTTTTGTTGTCTTGTCGATTCTTTCTTTTTATTATTAAAGATCACTTGCTCAAAAAACGGTGAAGGAAAACATCGTGAGGAAACCGGCATGCCTGAGAGATATTTCTCGACGGCATGTGAAGCCAAGTCAGAGGCCCGTGGGTGGCTTTACACCAGCATGTTGATTCCCGTAACCACTTCACCGTGAAAACACGTGAAGTGAGCGTGGAGTGAGCTGTCAGTGTCATCTCACCCTGTTGGAATGACAACTCACTTCACCTAAGTTTTCACGGTGAGATGGTTACAGAATAGCACTGCTGGTTAGTTTACTAACCACACGAAAAGAAGAAGATTATTAAAGATAAAGATAATGTAATTATTTGAAGCAATGCGTTTTGTTATGGTTTCATGCAGTGTGCCAGGCACGAGCATGTGCAGTGGCGCCCGGCGCACTCACCCCGTGTAGTGCTGGTGCCAGGGGTCGTAGTCGTAGATGTCGACGCCTGCGCAGGCGCCGCCCGGCGGCACGCCCGCCACGCCGGCCGCCGCCGCCGCGTTGAAGAACGACGCCGGCAGGTTGCGCGACACCATCGGCACGCTCTCTGCACACAACAGCACGCACTTGTAACCACTGCCACGTCTATGCAACATACCTTCTACAGCTGCTCGCAAAGCTCAGCTAAGCAAAAACAAAATAGGCCTATTTATACAGTTCCTGCACTCAATCATGATTGCCGATTATTGTGTTTCATTTAACAACTCATTAGGTACACCAAGCAGCTCAATTAACACCATCCTTATGAACTTACTTGATTACAGGCATAAAAGGCCACATAACGCTTTCACTATTAATTTAGTTATCAGATCTAATGTAGAGATGGCTCTACATTAGATCGCGACCATGGGGACCCATACATTTTGACCATGGGGTGAAAATGTATGGATGGCAGTTTCGCGGTTATGCTGGTAAGAAATTAAGTCACTGGTCTTTAACGTTGTGTCTTACATGCAATATTCAATGGAACGGCCAAGCCATACATTTTTGTAGGTAGCACCTATTATCCGCAAAAAATACAGACTGGCACCTCGCTTGAATGGGTTGTTGGTTTTAAAGTTACTTTCCTAATGTTTTTGTTGCTTGTGTGCAACTCCTAGCCTAAACCGACGTATTTTAAGTATTAATCCAAATTATAAAAGTTAGACAAATTAAACTTAGTGAGTTTTATTGGTCTGCTAACCACAGCTTATCCTGAGGATTTGAGCGCTGTAGCATTATCCTGGGCGAAGCATGAGGGTTTGAAAATACGGCGAAACTTAGAGAAAAGGTAGGTACTGCTAGTACTCTCTCTGCTTTTTGTATTTGGCTCGTCTTGGAGACTCTGCCGTGCTCCCATATTCGAAGGCGAGTGGCTCACAGCACTCTCGTAGGCTTGTACGAGTAGGTACCTATGGAGGGTTCGGTGTTCCATTCGTGATGGTAATAGTGGGACATAGAGATGTTCCTGGTACTTGTTGAAAGACCTACACTGTTCTCCCATACCTAATAACACTGTTATTTGAAAATATTGTAAAAACCAATTATTTTTAAAAGAGTAACCGTGGAGTTTCTTGCCGGCTCTTCTCCATAGGAAACGACCAATTGGAACCGTGCACCTAGCTTCTGACGTTTCATAAGTGCCCGTAGGTTTATGTGAAATAAAATATTTTGAATTTTGTTTTTTTTAAATTTTCCATTATTACCATCATAAATATTCTCTAATCTCTAAATATTATAAAACAAAGTCGCTTGTCGCGTCTATATGTCCGCGTTAATCTTCCAAAATACGCAACGGATTTTGAACATAATTTATGGAATATATTTCGGAAGGTGTATATATGATTCTTTTAAATTAAACGTAAACGTAGTACTGAAACTGGACGTTTTGTAAAGTCATGAAAAAAGCACTTTTTTGAGCGCTTACATGCCGTGCGCTGACTTAACTGTAACAGTCGGATAAAATTTATGTTTTATTGGATTGTATATCTTAACAAAATCAACAGAAATGTCAGCGATATCATATGTCTATCTTCTAAGGATGACACACAATAACCATTTTTATCTTTCAGAATTTCATTAAAAAGGTATTGTTATTTCCGAAGCTATTTTACCGATAGGTATAATAAATCCTTATCCGATAAAATATGTTATTAAAATTGGCCATTTAATTAAGATTAAATTAAAATGCCTGGACATCACATAATTGAAATGAATACAATAAAATATATCACAGATTTAATTATTACATTTTTAGGTAATTAAAATACCCTCCCAGTCTATTTAAAAGGGTCCCTTTTTGCAAAAGTCGACGGTTTGCAAAAATCTTGCAACATTTTGATCTGAAAATTTAACTGTAGTTAGAAGGCCACAAAACTGACATCATATCAATTTCAGCTCTCTATCACTTCCGGAACGCGAGTTATTAAATTTACAAGATTTGCAAAAAAAACGTGTTTTTTTGCAAATTGTGGACAATCCTTCAGACCGATTTTGGTCTACTGGGGCTCATTCTCTTTGTTTTTTTATTGCGCACATTTGTTACATTTAACTTTTTTTTCCGAGCTATAGTTTTTGTTCTAGAAGCTAAAAACTGGTTTTGACCATTTTTACCATTTTTTTGGCACCCTGCCTGCCTCTATTCACCTATAATTTTTATGGGAATCAATTCTTGACAATTGAATCTTCATAAAAAAAAAATCCGGTCCAATAGGAATTTCATGGGCCAAAAAGCTAATTCTATCTGACTACAGGGGCGTCGGGTTCAAACAACCCGATTCCTAGCGGCTTCCCTTCGGAAATTCGACACAACCACTATATCGTCATTGAATAATCAATAATTCACACTATAAGGATTTGATACACCATTATCTCTTAAAATGTCGATTGCACCCCCTGTGTGCAGTTAACAATAAAATTCTATTGTGTCGCTAATTGCGCGCGCGACGGGTTAACCGTTCAAGCCAACTGGCTCCGAATGTAACCCAATGCGCAAATGCCGTCAAGACCCGTGTGCCCGAAAAGGAGCCTCCTCCCGCGCGGCTTTAAACTCTATTTCTACTATGAAATAAAAGCTAATCTGGTCTGTGAATAATTTTACTTTATGGCCTGACAGATAGAATAATCGACTAAATCATTCGTACACAAAAATATCTGTGACGAATACTTAAAAAAAAAAGTTGAAACTGACAGTTCGTACGTGTAACAGGCCGTGACGGATAATGGCTGGTCAGTGCGCGCTTGGCAAAGAATTTCGGTATTTTTTATTGTTTTTGTGTGTAAATCGACGAAAAGTAGTGTTATTTAAATTATTAAGTAGTTTTTACATCGTGGTAGATAATATTTGCACTAAATAACATCGTGTTATACCAGTTTTGAACCAACCAAAAAAATGTAAACAAACCATTAGTGAAAAAAGTGAATATTGTGAATAAAAGGGTTTTGTGTGTGTTTCGTGAGTCTAATCGAAAGGTAAGTACTTTTTATTGATTTTTATGTATATGGTATAACGTTTTAGATAATATTTTAACCAAAATACACAGTTAAAACATTTTTTTGAACCAAATAATATTACGTAATCCATCGGTTCGTACCTACTCATTATGTCGTAATTTTTTGTGAATTTTATTTCTGTTTTTGTCTGTAAAAAACGCTGTTACTAGATAACTTATATATTCATAATGTACCTTGCAAAATTTCAAGTGAATCAGTGCAATAGTTTTATCAGAAATCGTCAAAACAGTGATCAAAAGAAATCCCGATAACAAGTTTATTTAACAATACAAGCGTTTCGTCACGAATGTTATATTTATTCTATAGTATGCTTTGTCTAAGCCTGTGCCCAAATCAATAAACGTTAAGACGGTAGACGTAATAAAAAAACCCGAGTGTTTGTTTATTTGAGTGCGGTCGTAATTTTTTTATGACGCGTGGCGGTAGCGGTCTACAAAAGCACACGCGCGCGCGGGGGGCTCGGTCTCGTAGCGGAGTAGATTTCAAAGGTTCAGTTCAAATTAGTAGGATCAGTAAGATTAGGATGGCGGCATTTAGATTATTGTTAGATTATGTATTTGCATTGTGAAAAAAAATTTTTTCACGTTTTTATTTTACCACTTTGTCGGTGTGATTAGTATGTAAGTACTTATACCATAGTATAATATTTTGGGGGATATAGAATATAGGGCATACCCTATATTCTATATCCCCCAAAATATTTTTTTGAGATTTTAATACATGTATTCATCCATACCTCACATAGGGCTGTCAAACATGGGCATTTCCATCATGGACATTGACTCAAAAAACCCAGCAGAAAATTACTCCTATGTAAAAGAGGCACGGAACGCCGCCTGCTGAATTTCAACATAAAAGACAAAAAGAGATCTAAAGATCTGAGGAAAATCACCAAACTAAAGGCTGCTACCATACAAAAATACTGAAATGGAGATGGGCTGGTCACATGCTCCGCAATAGGAACAATAAGGCGTCTAAAGCTGTGACGGGATGGCAAATTAGAGATGGATCGAAAAGAAGTAGAGGAAGATAACGTAAACGTTCGGACGACGACATAGTGGAGACAGCTGGTGCCCTGTGGGCTAGAGGCAAACGAGACCGTGAAAAATGCAGGAGCCTGGGGGAGGCCTATGCGTCAAAAGATGCGGTGATTGACGAAGACACCGAAGCGCAATAGTTATGTTTTGCTTAATTTATTTTACATTGTAATTACATAGTTTTAGCTATCTGTAAATAAAGGCGGACGACCGGACCTTTAGAAGGCGTACGAGGGGCCGCGAAACCAACTCGCAGAGGCCCGTCAGTCGTTTTTAATTAAATGAGGCACCAACCGACTATTATCCCTGTATATATTATGCAAGTACACCCAAAGATAACCCCCGGTAGGTGTCGGACTATTGCAGGATATGGAAACAAAGATACTGGACTATGGGTTTGGGTAGCTATAGTTGAACGGTGACCTGAAACTATGTAAGGGCCCTGCCTGGTCAATGATTTATATGTACACAGATGAAATGGCAGGGGGTGACTTGCAGACTCAATAATGGGCCCTCGCAAACTGTCACTAGCACATAGTGACGTAGCGAAAGGGGGGCCACCCTGAGGTGCTTGAGAAGTGGAGAGGTATTTCATGGTTTTCAGAACATTCCCAGAGCTCGGAAGATGGTCAAGGTCCCTACGAGCACTTACTGGAATACTTCCTCCCTCCAAGCACGTTTGCTCTTGCGAATCTCGAATGAGGTGAGAGCTCTGTTCCTCGTCAGTGTTCCCTCCAGCCAGCCAATAAAGGCAAGCCAGAGATGTGGAACAAGATTTCTCCCGAGAGATAGGGTCCGTGGGGACGCTACTGCCCAATAGCTTGCCCCATACTGCCCTGCGGGTTTCTGTATCTCTCTTGGTCTGGCTCCTCGACTCCTCGTCCTAGACCTGTTCCGGCAATGTAAACTTTACTGGCACAGACCTAGAGTTTGGAGCGCGCAAGCCCAAGTACGACGTCAACGTAGAGCTATTATTATTTTGGTTTTTAAATTTTATTTTCTCAGGTTAGTTCCTGGTATTTTCAGAATATCACGGGTGTGAACCAAGGTGAAGTGCTAGTTATTACTCTGAGAAGATAAATTGCTCTGTACTGCAGTGAAATTAATCTAAGTCTAGTTGTACAATTTTTGAAGAGAAAACTTCTTTAGCGGCGTTGTGCTCTTTTTTGTGATGGGTATAAAATGTTAAACTCGCGTCAGGACACGTGACCTTGATCGAAAATTCGTAAGACGGAGGGAGAGTAGACCGGTGGAAAATTATTTAACAACGCCATCTAACAATGTATACACTAAACTTTGAGCTCAACTGAAACCTCTGGTAGAACCTGTTTCGAATATAGTCAAACAGATGGCGTTAGTAACTCAAGCGGCGTTGTGCACTTTTTTTGTGATGGGTAAAAAATGTTAAACGCGCGTCAGGACACGTGACCTGATCGAAAATTCGTAAGACGGAAAATTGCACAACGTTAATATTCAATTTTTAACTTCTGCCGGCACTCCCGGAGTGCAACCCGTGGTTTTTAGGGTCCCGTACCTCGAAAGAAAAAACGGAACCTTTATAGGATCACTTTGTTGTCCATCCGTCTGTCTGTCTGTCTGTCAAGACCCTTTTTCTCAGGAACGCGTAAAGATATCAAGCTGTAATTTATAGCAAATACTCAAGTTTATTGTCCATTGGAGTTGTGAAAAAATTTAACTTCTAAGCCAACGCAATCAAAAGATACAGCCGTTTATACCGCAAATTTCAACAAATTTTCGACACTCGCAAGGGAATTAAAACCTACAGGGTTCTTCCAGTCGACCTAGAATCTTAAAATTTGGCATGAAGCAATGTTTTATAGTACATATAAAGGAAAAAATCCAAAAACCTTACATTTTTAGTTACATCACATATATATTTTTTTAAATAATAAACTTACCCTTTTCCTCATGAACGCGTAGAGTTATCAAGTTGAAACTCATATCAAATACTTAGGTCTAATTGTTTTTATGCTGTGAAATTAAAACAAATTTCTAAGTCAACGCAAAAACGCAAAGGTACAACCATTTATACCGCATATTTTTAAACTCGCAACTACTCGCAAGGGAATCAAAACCTAAATTGTGATTATAAACATAATTGTAGGTACCGCAACGACCGCGACTTATCTCTATCTTCAATATCGATTTTAGAAAGAATCCCCAAAATGGAATTTCCACATATTTTTCATCCATAAATGTTTCCGTTAAAAACACTATCACTACACGAAGTAGTACAAAAATATAGATAACGTTTATTCGAACTTCAATGTTCAATGTGGTACTATTCATACCTTTTTCAGTCACCATTTACAGATCTGGTTCAAATTTAATACTTTATTAGTATTTTTGTACCAGATTTCTAAATAGTGACTAAAAAACTTTTTAAATAAATAACTTTGATAAAAAAAAAACTGGCCATCATTCATCAGCAGACTTTTGCAAGGCTGCTGCAAGGCTAGTGTAGATATTTCAGTTATATTAGAATTAAAAGAGTAACGGTGGACTTTCTTGCCCATTCTTCTCCATACGAAAACTACCTTTTGGTATGGGCGACTAGAATCAGTTATTATAACTTTTTGTAAAGTTTGACGTTCATAAGTGCCTTTTTTGTGCCTAATTGAAATAAATTATTTGACTTTGACTTTGATTATAAAATAAATGATATGTGTTAATAAAAAATAAAGGATTACTAAAACGATAAAGAGACCTTTGTATTTAATTTATGCTCCTCCAGCTTTCCATATTGTAATGTTATGGATTTCATTTTGCAATAAAATTACCATAACTATGTCTCGATTGTCGTGATGGGTGAACTTTTACTTATATACCTACAGGATTGTACGGAACCCTCGGTGCGCGAGTCCGACTCGTACTTTTTTTTTACTATGTTGCCAGTGTTTAGTCTGGCAGCTTTTTGTAGGTGTTAGGTATATGTATTTCGATAGATTGAGTGCATTACTCGTATAACTATTGAATATTTGTTTCGGGATAAAAACTGTTGTTGATTTTACTATTAGGACTAAAGTGACTATTCATTTTCCAAACTCTCATAACTTCCTCTTGTTGTTTACTTCCTGATTTTTTCTGTGATATCTTTTGGTATGTTATTAGTGTTTGGGACTGCTATATCTATTATAAATGTGTGTTTGCTTACTTTATCAACTAGTGCTAGTGCACCTAGCTTCTGACCTTTCTTAAGTGCCCTTGCACTTAAGAAAGGTCAAAGTCAAAAATCAGGAAGTAAACAACAAGAGGAAGTTATGAGAGTTTGGAGAATGAATAGTCACTTTAGTCCTAATAGTAAAATCAACAACAGTTTTTATCCCGAAACAAATATTCAATAGTTATACGAGTAATGCTTAAGAAGTTAGTAACAGGCTCTCTGAACTGTCCCGATTTGCTCAGTAGGGTGTTATTCCATGTGCCCCGTAATCTGCCAAGAAGTTCTAATGTCATACCGACTTGAGGCAATACTGTCCACTTTCTAGAATGTATGCAGCATACAGATGACCTCTTTCACTCATAAATGCCTGCTCTAAAAAAAGCGCCTGCCATTTAAATGGTATCTGTAGTCTAAAATCAAATAACCCAATCTTACAAAAATTCAATCTTATTTAATCTCATCAAATTTAATCTATAAAATGTAGGTATTGTAATCAATTTAGCTTTTAATAATTTATTTTTCACTTTTATCTAAACTATGTATTCAATTGTGTTATATCTGCGCATAATGTAGTGCATGCTGTGCTTTTCTATAAGTAATGAGGCGCTTAGACTTAAGTTTGCAATGTATAAAATGTAAAGTAATAGTTTACCTAGTCATTGTTGAAGAGCCTAATAATAAATAAATAAATAAGCCATGAACAGTAGGTACGCATAATAAACCCCAAATTTATGTAGGCCTTTTTACATCACCTGACTATATGATCACGAAACGCTAGCCCCGCGTTAAGACTAAATCCTAAGTAACCTCTGTAACCCTGATCATCGGCATCCCATCAATGTTGTAATCATGTACAATAAATAGGACTACGTGCACGCGAGAAAGTGATGGTGACACATTATTGGGCGTATTTATGTTTTTTTTTTTTTTTCATTTATGACTTGATCTTGAATGGCTAACATAAACCCTTCTGTTTCAGGAAACAGCTCACTTAACTCTAGCCATTTGTCTAACAAACGGAGAGAGCTTCTTTAACTATGTTTGTTTGTTGTAAATCGATGGGATGTCTTCCATGTAGTTCTTTTTGCCTCCACTTCCTGTATCATTTCTCTGTCTCGCTTTATCTACTTTCTCAATTTTGTTATCATTGCCAAGGTCCAGTGGTGTATATTGTTTGTCTATCTCTATAATTGCTTTGTGTAATTGACTGCTGTTTTTCTTCCGCCAGAAAAATTGTTTTAAGTTTATGACTTGTTTTTTTTATGCAGATGTGATATTTCGATTAGTCCCTTACCACATATTTTTCTGGACATTTATAACTCTCTCTATTGCTGATTTGGGATGGTGATATCTATGTTGTGTCCGTGTGGTTCTTGTTTTGACTTCGAGACCATGTGATTCTGTGTTAGACCATTTTATTACACATAACATAACATCACGCCTTGTTTCCCCGAAGGGTTGGGCAGAGGTGTGCTTATAGTACACCCACATTTCGCCAGTTTTGTTTAAGTCCCATGTAATAGTATGTAGTGTGTGTAGTATGTTTGTGTACCATTTTATTACACCGAAATAAATCGCGAATGTATTTATGGATTTGAATATTTTTTTTAGGTACTAGATAGGTGCATTTTGCACAACGAATGTATTCTACTACTGTATTATTTTTTTAGTTTATCCATAATAGTCCTGTGTTCTAACAATCGTGCTTGATTTTAGCCTAAATATGTATACAGTTCTTTGTCTTTCATCGCTTATATTACTTCCTCGGAGTCTGTTGAGTAGTTTCCATCTATAATCTTACTTTTCTCTATATTTAGTTTCCGGCATTTATCTAGTCCAAAATCCATTATTATGTCTTTCGAAAATGTTGTTGTGATGTTTAATAAATCGTGTGAATCTGTATTTTATTAGCATAGTTTGAAATCTTCCATATAAAGTACCTAAATGTGTAGGGTAATTCCAGGATAGGTGCCCCAATGGGATAGGTGCCGCGACTTTGAATACTCAATGTTAGAAATATCGTAGGCTAAAATCGTACTATACAATAGGAAGCACCCCCCCGCAGACCCCAGTGTCACGACAACCGTAGGGGAGACGCGCACGCGTTTCGTCCGTGTGTGTAAAAATCTTCCGCGGTGAGACCTCAGCAAGCGTTGAAATTATAATCGTAAGTACTTACTATTGAATATCTTTTTACACCGCTATAAATTCTATTTTTTTTTAATTTATGTGTTGATATTACAGTTTAAAGTACACGGATTATTGCTTTATTTTTAACATATTTTTTATTTAAAAAGGCATCTAACCTGTGCCAAAAGTATGTTTGCCCCATCTGCTGTAGCCATAGATGCCCCTAAGGGCAACTATTAGGCCCTAACTATTTCTATTAATGTTTTCTTAACGCAGGTGGAAAAAATGCCTCGGAAATATAAAAGAAAACCAGGCGTGGCTTTTCAAGAAATTACCAAAAATGAGAAATGTCTAAATTAAATAGCCAGAACTTACAGAATACCCTCTCGGACATTAAGAAGACTATTTGCAAAAAATAACAAGGAACAGTTAACCTTAGTTAGTTTTTGACTAAATCCAGCGCTCTTAGATACATCACAGATTGAACTTAAGTTATAACTTAATACTATGTATGATTAAGAAATAATAAGAAGAAGAATAATTAAGAAGAATAATAAGAAAAAGAAGAATTAAGAAGAAGAATAAGACTGATACAATTATCTATGTTAGTTCTGAAAAGTGTATTGATTGCGTTAAGTAGATGTATGTTTAAGATGATTATTATTTTACAAGAATTTAAAAAAAATCTTTTGTTGGAGAATTCTATATAGATATTATAATTATAAAAGATGTCACAAATTAATGTTAAAACATTGAATACAAACTGATTACATTGAAACTAGTCTGTTTTATTTCAATTAGCATCTAAAATTGAAGCATTCATACAGCGAGTCTTCTATCCCTCACGGTAGGCTTCTATCCCTTGACGCATTTTTACTACGAGTCTTCTATCCCTCACGGTAGGCATCTATCCTACTTTTGAGAGGGTCAAAAAGACATAATTTCCTCAAAATCTATGACACTTATGTACAAACAAAAGGGGTACCATCATAGATTAAAGATCAAAGTTACCATATGCAAAAGACGTATTGACAATAGATTATTAATTAATAAGTTATGGCTTCCTATCAAAAAGTGGGGCAGCTATCCTGGACTTACCCTAATTTGGTGCAATATCTTAATATAAATGTGTAATTTCGATAGTATTAATGCTCGGGAGAGTGGATTCAGGGCTAGACAAAAACATAGAGGAAGCCCTCTATGGTTTTGTGAGTCCCCTTGGAAAATACCCATTTTAATCGCTATTTCGTCTACGGATAAGTTTGTTGTTTAGTTTGTAATGTTAGTGTCGTTCTCCAGGATTCCATTGGATTTTTAAGAAAATTTAATTAATGGATTTATTTTATTTATGTATGTTTCAAATTCAAAAGTCATTTATTCAAACTAGGCTGAGAATCAGCACTTTTCGAACGTCAAAATTACATAAGACAGTCCCCTAAAACGCCCACCCTTCACCACTTCCTAGTGCTTTTGCTGGGAAGAAGAAGTGGCGCAACAAACTCCCCAGCAGCACAGCTGTCTGTTCAGTTAGAAAAAAAAATGATTCTATACAATAGTAGGTATGCAAGATAATTTACATTACGCAAAACATAATTTAAATTATAAATTAATAGCCATATGACAGCTAGCACACGCCAATATACCAACCAAAAACATCGAGAACTATACTCAAGCAGAAATAAAAATAACTAAACGTAAACAATATCTAAAAAGAAAATAAAGCTTCCAGGCATAATACTTCGATCAACCATGAGTGCGGAACGCTATCGAATGCTTTCTTGTAATCTATGAATAAGTTCTTTTTAGATCTCTGGAGGTATTTTAAAATAGTGGAATCGATAATTAATTGCTATTTACACCCCATGTGACCGAGCCTACATCCTTTTTGTTCTTCATTTAGTAGGATATTGTATTGTTCAGTGTGTTTAATAATTTTTGCCGGCACGATTTTTGACGGCACGGTTGGTGCAGTGGTTGAAGTAATTGACTGATGCTATGCTTGTTGCGGGTTCGATTCCCGCACGGAACAAATATTTGGGACAACAAACAACTTTTATTTTAGTGAATTAATTAACGCCTGTGTTCCTGCATATACTACCTAATGGACAATGTCATAATACTGATACGCTGACTGACGCATTCTGAACCTCATCAAGATTGGCTTATACCCAACATACAGATTATTCTGAACCTCATCAAGTTGGGCTTACACCCAACTTACAGATTATTCTGAACCTCATCAAGTTGGGCTTACACCCAACTTACAGATTATTCTGAACCTCATCAAGTTGGGCTTACACCCAACTTACAGATTATTCTGAACCTCATCAAGTTGGGCTTACACCCAACTTACAGATTATTCTGAACCTCATCAAGTTGGGCTTACACCCAACTTACAGATTATACTGAACCTCATAAGTTGGGCTTACACCCCAACTTACAGATTATTCTGAACCTCATCAAGTTGGGCTTACACCCAACTTACAGATTATTCTGAACCTCATCAAGTTGGGCTTACACCCCAACTTACAGATTATTCTGAATCTCATCAAGTTGGGCTTATACCCAACTTACAGATTATTCTGAACCTCATCAAGTTGGGCTTACACCCAACTTACAGATTATTCTGAACCTCATCAAGTTGGGCTTACAACCCAACTTACAGATTATTCTGAACCTCATAAGTTGGGCTTACAACCCAAATTACAGATTATTCTGAACCTCATAAGTTGGGCTTACACCCCAACTTACAGATTATTCTGAACCTCATCAAGTTGGGCTTACACCCAACTTACAGATTATTCCTGACGAACGGCTATCACTAAAATAATATACTTAACAATAGATTATAAACACACGGAATTCACCTAACCATAGATATTTATTTATATTATAAATATAGATGACGGAAGATCTCTAAACTTCATGTTTTTCTCTACGAACTATCATAAAATATAATTAAAAAAAACTAAAAATATCAATCGTTGAGAACTTGAGAATCGAACTTACAACCACATTTGCAAAGCAGTCGTAGCACCGCTAAGCTACTTGCTTTGTTGTAAGTTAAGAGCCGTTGTTATGTTAAATCTGTAACCTTCTGCACTGTTCTAACCTTTTGTCTCGTCTTTTTTACAATTTGCGATAGGTATAGAAGAATACGAACATTATGAAAAATAATGCTCATCTCCCATAGCAAATAGCGTGATAATTTATAGCCTACTTACAGAGTGAACTTATAAATAGAGAAACTTATAAGTAGGTAACATCTGCACTTTCGGACTCATAAACTGCATCAAAGTTCAGGATTACTTTCGAATTAATATTTTTGATAAGTATGCAAACTTTAGATTAAACTAAATGAAAATGTCGAGACTGTCCATTAATCACAAAAAAAAACAAAATAAAAAATAGAACTGTAGTAAAAGATAAAATTATGCACAACACTATATAACAGAGGTTTTAAAAGCACACGTGATGTAAAATTTTCGCCTATTAATCCCATGTAAGGTTACATGGGAAGGTCTTCAAAACGGTAGAAGAGGAGGGTTGACGGCACAACGCTACATAACAGAGGTTTTAAAAGCTCACGTAGTGTAAAATTTTCGCCTATTAATCCCATGTAAGGTTACATAGGTTCTTCTACATAGGAACCTACGCTTTGGAATGGGCAACTAGCTTCATATTTCTGTCTGACTGGCCCCTTGACAATTCAAAAGTGCCTGTAAATGGTTTAATTGAAATAAATGCTTTGAGTTTGAGTTTTTTAGGCGAAGTTTTTACTCTAATGCAAGATAATGCCCGACCCCACGCCGCTGCACAAGTTCGACAATATTGCGAAAAGGTTGGGATACGTACCATGAATTGGCCCGCATGCAGCCCTGATCTTAATCCCATTGAGCATGTTTGGGACAGTTTAAAAAAAGCTGTAGCGGTTACACCGCCACATACGAACTACGCATCAAAGACAAGCATGCATCAGCAGTCGGCCCGCCAGACACAACACCCGTCTGGTTGGAGGATCCTCCCTTTTCTATGGTGGATGAGTGAACTTTACACCCTGTTCCTCATGCCCCTAAATTGGTGACCCCGACGTGATACGTCAACGCAGCCTTCGTGCAACTACTTCACGTGACATCATCATCATCACTCCCGCAAGCTTTCGTGAGGCGTAATTATATTACTAGGCGAAAATTTATGACATAGATAATCTTGGGTTATAGACTGTTCTATGGGATCATGTATAGACAGAATTTATGACATAGATAATCTTGGGCTATAGACTGTTCTATGGTACCATGTACCTATAGACAGAATTTATGACATCGATAGTCTTGGGTTATAGTCTGTTCTAAGGGAACCATGTAGGTATAGACAGAATTTATATCATAGATAATCTTGGGTTATAGACTGTTCTATGGTACCATGTATAGACAGAATTTATGACATAGATAATTTTGGGTTATAGACTGTTCTATGTGTCTGTTACGAGAGAGATATTAATGATTGTCTAAGAAAAATTATTGAATGGCTTATTAGCAATAACCTTGTCATTAATTTTAATAAAACTAAAGTAATGCACTTTCATCAAAGGTGTGAAAAACCTTCCGTTCACATTGAATATGATAAGTACAAAATAGAAGAGACAAACGAGGCTAAATTTTTAGGTGTAAGGATTGACAGTAAAATAACATGGAAACCGCATAAAATAAATCTGCATACTTATGCACTATTTCAGTTATCAAAAAAAGTAAATACACAAACACTTTTAACAGCATATCACGGATTGGTTGCATCAGTTCTGAGGTATGCTATTATTTTTTGGAGGCAATCTACTGAAAGAGAGACTGTTTTTAAAGCGCAAAAACGATGTATTCGATCCATGTGTGGCTTAAAAACTACTGAATCTTGCGCACCCCATTTTAAATCTTTAAAATTACTAACATTACCAGCTAAGTACATCTACGAAACTGCTTTGTTTGTTAAAATGAATTTAAACCTTTTCACAAAAATTTCTGATGTAAAAAAAACTCCAATGCGCTCTCAGTACATAAATCAATTGTGCGGTATAAAATGCAGAACCGCTTTGATGAAAAAAAGTTTCTTTGGAATGGCTTCGAAAATTTACAAAAAAATACCTGATAGTATTAAAAACATGCCATTAACAAAATTTAAGAAAATTCTTGCCGCTCTATTAAGAAAAAAATGTTATTATACTGTTCAAGATTTTATAAATGATAATTTTTTATTTAATTTGTTTGTTTAATTTTAGTCTTGTTGTTTATTGATTGTTTTATTTAGCTTTTAAGTATTTTAGTTTTATTTTGATTTTAAAATTTGTTTGCCTACACGGCAAAACATAGCGCTCAAATATGTTAAACTAACACCAATATGTAATATACCTATGTTTAACAAATAAAGATACTGATTCTGATTCTGATTCTATGGTGCCATGTATGGATAGAATTTATATAGTACTTAGGTGGTTAAGATATGTTTGTGAACATATTGACGAACACTGATCGGAAGTAGCAATTGGGTGAGTATGGCGTATGATGTCAAGTGTGTCGATTAGAAGTGATCGCGCGTGGTTTTTGCTTGCAAGCGCGGTATGCGCGGCGCGTCGGCCGCGGCGCGCGGCTCAAAGCCGGCCGGCCGCGCCCGCAGCCCGCGAGCCCGAGACTATGCCAACGTTGTGCGTTTTTGTCGCGCGGCTCCTTTCGGCCATCTTTTAAGTAATGGCCTGAGTTTTTCCGATCTAATCACGGCCGCGTAACTATGTCCCGACTCTCGTCACCCGGTCTCGCATCGAACCGACGGCGACGGTTCGCCATATTTTTTGGTTCGTAGCTGCCCTCGACCGACAAACCGGTTTCGTGTTGCGTCACCATCGCGAGCGTCATCGGTGTCATCATCGCTATGCAGTTGTACCAACATTACATAGGTACGTACGTGCGGATACGAACTCCAGTACGGCGGGAGTAGGGATAGGAACTTAGCTGATGTTGGAGGTAGGTACATATAAAAAATAAATCTTTAGCTGAACGCAAGTACTCCTGCGTTAATCAAGAACATACAATAATTTATCTCAGTTAGATAAACTCCAGGTGTTAATATACTCTTTTTGAGAAACTCCTCAGTGAACCCCCAGTAAGATGTACCTACTTGGTTACCTAATGGTTTCTCAAATGAAGTGCACCGAGCATGACCGGGGGTAAGTACCTAGGTATATAAAGCGGTGGAGTAAAATAATGAGATGAGGATGGCGGTGAAGCGGCCGAAAGGCGAGAGGGGTGGTACGGACTCCAGTTTGTAATTAAACGTCGGGTTTAATTAAGGCGGCTCTGAGAACCACTTCAGTGATTTATCTAGTTAGTGGCGGAGGGCGCCGCCGCCGCCGCCGCGGTCTCCTGCCACATTGCTCCGGCGAGCAATACAATCGCTGCGCTCTTCTTCGAACTGCTCGCGGTGTGTTTTTGCACAAAGTTCTCGGTATTCAGCGCGGGGCACACGGCCACGAGTTCGCGACTCGCTCACCCAGCTTCATCGTTACACCCACAGATAGACAGTTACCTACACCTTACTTAAGTTACACTATTACGAAACAGTCGTTTCCCTTCGCTACTTATATTAATATTGTACCTACCCAAATTGCTTACTTTTCTTACCTTCAGCTGTGCAGGTACCTAATTATTTTACAAACAAGATTATTTACTTATTCTTTATTTTTTGGTTACTGATGAGTACAATGTGTACTACGTCGTCCCGTACGCTAGCATCAACATATCAAGGCAGTACAGATCATCGGCACACATGATGTTTCCGTTTGTTGTTGATCTATACTTACTTAAAGTAATAATGAGGTACGGCTAAGGTGCAGGAATAGGTACGCTAGGCGCGCTGATTAGGATATACCTAGGTACGTGCCTAACTAACGTTTTTATCTGCTTTCTAATACGTAGTGTAATAGTTTGCGCTCTGCGAGATCAGTTGAAGTCTATAGTCCACTGTGACTAAAACTTTCACCAAGTCTGGATAAATCGCTCTAAGCGGTCGGCATCAGCTGTTGATCTGCCAGAAATAAATTAATGATGATGCCAGGATTCATGTAAAGCGCTGACCTTTGGGCTTGTCGAGCGAGAGTGCCCGGGTGAAGTGCTCGTCCACAACGGCGGCGACGTCGCCCGAGTAGTGCGTGAACACGACGCAGTTGGCGCTGACGTACTGCGCACGCGCACGCGCCGCTCCTGCGCCTCCGCACTCGCCCTCCGACTCCGACGACCCGCCGCCTGCGCACACACAGACAATCAGTTCGTTGTTGCTGCACCGTGCAGCTTTTTACAGCATATGGATAGCACCCATACATGCAGTGCGCTCGCCTTACTAACGAGTGCAGCTATTCCAGACTTCTGCGGTAGTGACACCGACGTCACCCGCTTGCTAGCGTATGGTGCCTTCTTCGGCAAGGCTATCCAGAAGCAATATTGAAGCGATGTAAACTGTGGGTGCGGTACGCACCGTCAGCGCTGGCGCGGCCGTGCGCGGACAGGTCCTCCTCCTTGGCGCGCAGGCGCGCGGCGTGGTGCGCGAGGTGCGCGTGAGGCGGGCTGCCGGGCGACTGCGCGCCTGACGACGCGGAGCCCGAGCTGAGCGCCGCCGCGCCGCCGCCGCTGTACGCTTCGCTGCCGGCATTGCCCTGCACGTTGAACTGCAAACCACTGCATGGTTACTAGTGTCGCTTCCATCGCTCCATTAATAAGAGACCAAGATGCTTCTGCATACAACTGTTTTACTAACTTCGCACGATGTGCCCTTGGCCCTCAGAATAAAGGCGGTGCTTCAAGTGAAACCTTAAAAAGTTTTGTCTTAGGTGTATATTTACATTTTCTATACATATACATGGAGCATGGAGAACCGACGCAAATATGTATCTAGCGGCCAATGTGAGCCTTATAAGTATAACATTAAAGTCCATTTATATGACGGACCATAGATCTTACAAGCACCACCACTTGCTGTGTTATGCGGTCCCCTAAGCTGCCTGTTCACGATAAATACTTGTCGGACTAACTCTGGCCTACATTTTGCTATTCACCTGTCTGTACCTACATTGAATGTTGGAATCCTAGTACTATTTTTATAGATATTGATATAATGATAGCATAGCTTGCTCGAAATGTAAATTAAGTTTAGTCTATAGGTATACATCCTAACTTAATATAATATTATAAATGCGAAAGTGAGTGTGTTTATTTGTTGGTTTGTTACACTTTCACGCTAAAACGGCTGAACGGATTTGGATGAAATTTGGGCATGGGTAGACAATGACCTGGAGAAGGACTTAGGATGGAAAGACAAGAACTTTTCCATTAGAGATTTGTCTTTATGGAACAAATCTATCTTATAGAGATGTATTAATGATTCTAATTCTGTTAAATACATATTTGTTATAAGTAGTCGCAAATCCTCACGATGTTTTCCTTCACCGTTTTGAGAGCAGTGGTGATGAAATAAATGACCGACAATAACCGGCATGTCCTAGAACCAAAAATTCGAAGACATGTGTGACATCTACCAATCCGCACTGGGCACGCGTGGTGGATTATAGCCCACTCCCTCTCATTGAGAGGAGGCCGTGTCCCTGCAGTGGGAACGTTGTAGGATGATGATGATGATGAGTCGCGAATCACATTTTGTTATCAAGATACAACCTAACACTGACCTACAAATTTAAAAAAAAAACGTAAGCGTTTAAAACTAAAGTAAACTCCAACCTTTGTACAAAGGCATACTATTCTATCAACGACTACTTAAATGATAAGAATAGTTGGTCGCTGTGATTAGCTCAAGACAATGTTTAAATGTTCTTTCTCCAGAATTAGTTTACCTACTGACAGGTTTTATGAGTTTATATAAAAGTTTATAATTTTACTTTTTATGTCAATTTATTTTAATTTATTGTTGACATAATCTACTCATTACAGTGTTTTTTTTTTTAATGAGTTATACTGCATTATGTGGTTAGCTAGCGACCTCGACAATTACTTATTTATTTTACCTCGATGGTCCTATATATATAACTTCTAGTTACAGCTCTATGTAAGCGGGCACGCCCTTTATGCATGGAGGCTTTATTTTCTTTTTTTTTAGATTTTGTTTACGTTTAGTTTGGTTATTTTTATTTCTGCTTGAGTAGTTCTCGATATTTTTGGTTGGTATATTGGCGTGTGCCATATGGCTATTAATTTATAATTTAAATTGTGTTTTGCGTAATATAAATTATCTTATAAATTATTGTATAGAATCTTTTTTTTTTTTCTAACTGAACAGACAGCTGTGCTGCTAGGGAGTTTCTAGCGCCACTTCTTCTTCCCAGCAAAAGCACTAGGAAGTGGTGAAGGGTGGGCGTTTTGGGGGACTGTCTTATGTTATTTTGACGTTCGAAAAGTGCTGATTCTCAGCCTAGTTTGAATAAATGACTTTTGAATTTGAATTTGAAACCCAACAAGACAGGGCAGAGATAGTATCGAAGATTACTACTGCTCTTGTATCCACGGTTGCCGTACCATTGGATGCTGCGCGCATATAGCCAGCATAGTAAATTTTTTGTCTTGGGCCCGACATCAAGATCAAATAGATGCGCCTGCGGCGATTTTAGATGATATTATTATTCCTGTAGACATTGATCATGTCGAATAAAACTTAAAAAGTAAAAAAAAAAAAAGTTAAAAAAGGTTAAAAAAGTTTTTCTTTCTTTAAAAACTTTTGTATAGGTACTTGTTTTATTTTTACTTCTTTTATTTTTTAAATCATGTTTAATATCAAGAAACCAATAAAAATGTACTAAGCCTTGTTATAATTAACTTTATTTTGTATTTTTATTTTTTTTAGATTTATGGTTTTTTCCCGTTATCTGCGTTAATGCGACATATTTATTCGTAAACTAGAGGCGTTTATCAAAACATATAAATATATTTATTTTATTTTTTCTGTAGGCCGTGGGTATAGTTTCCATACTTAGTTGCCAAATGACGTGTACAAATTATTTTCAGTGAACCAATTTTGGATCTGCAGTAGGGCGTTATTTACTATTTACAGCTGTTATTTAATTTGTTTTAGCCCGTCTAATTTACCTTAAAAATTAAAGAAATATCGTCAGCAAATAACACCATTTGTGGTTGATTATTTTTAATAAATTACTCCATTTATTAAAAATAATCAACCACAAATGGTGTTATTTGCTGACGATGAGTAATTTATTAAAAATAATCAACCACAAATGGTGTTATTTGCTGACGATATTTCCTTAATTTTTAAGGTAGATTCATGAAGTTAATCTTTTATATCAATAACACTAAAAGAGCACCTAACATCGAGCCTGTGGAACACCCATTTTTTTTCTTTTAAACCTATTGAATTGATACCCTTTATTTGAACTTGCTGTTGTCTATCATTTAAATAAGATTTTACTAAACTAGGCGAAAGTTTTCCAAGTCTTTAATGCTCAAGTTTCCAGAGTAAGGTTTCGTGATCGACGCGTCGCGATATGGTTCACGTGTGATTTCCGTGATGTTATGGCATAACACGACGCTTGTATTCTCCGAAGGGTTATAGGCAGGTAGGATACTTATCGACACTCAGATTTCGCCAATTATGTTTTTTTAGTGCCATGAAATAGAGCGAGCCTATATTAGCATAAACGAAACACAGATCCAGTACCTGGTCTGTTACAGAAAAAATCCTGATTTAAAACGCAATAACACTTTCATCGACGTAGGAATCGAACCTAAGCCTGCTTAGCTGTCACGCTTGCGACGACTAGATGACCAGACTAATTAATGTTGTCACATTTTAATTCAAATGGGATTTTACATAGTCACCAGTTTGGTTTCACGAAAGGTAGGTCGACGTCTGACGCTAGAGTAAAAGTCATAAGTCACATTTTGAAATCCTGGTAGAAGTCCCAGGATGAAATTTTCATTTTCAGTGACCTCTCAAAAGCGTTTGACTGCGTTGACCACAAAACACTGATCTGTAAATTACACCACGATGGAATTCGTGGACAAGCTGCTGATCTTGTTCTTTCCTATCTATCAAACAGGCAGCAAAAAGTAAACATTAACGGGGCGACGTCCTTGGGGTCTCTAGTTAAGATGGGCGTGCCTCAAGGATCAATTCTTGGTCCTTTCCTATTCCTAGTTTATATTAATGACCTTCCTTACATGATGGCTAGCTTATCAGATATAATCTATTCGCTGATGACACTTCTCTTATTTTTAAAATAAATAGAAAAGATACGGATGTCATACATGTCAACTTTAGTCTGGCAGTTCTTTCGAAATGGTTCGCAACTATTAATAATCTTTTACTTAATGCGAACAAAACTAAATGTCTTAAGTTCTCATTACCAAATGTACCTCAAGTAGGTCTAATTTTAAAACTTGATGGCAAGAAAATGGATGATAATAGAACCGTATTTCTAGGAATTACTTTAGATTCAAGATTGCAATGGGGCGCCCATATTAGAGCTCTTTCAGGTAGATTAAGTTCAGCTGCATATGCAGTAAGAAAAATAAGGCAGTGGACTGATATAGCCACAGCTAGGTTAGTATACTTTGCTCATTTCCACAGTATTATGTCTTATGCCATTCTGTTGTGGGGATCGGCAGCTGACATAGATTCAATTTTTATTTTACAAAAGAGGGCAATTTGCGCTATCTATAAAATGGGACCTCGCGAGTCCCTTAGATATAAATTCAAAGAAATTGATATACTAACTTAGCCTTCTCTTTATATCTTAGAAAGTATTTTGTATGTTCTAAACTTAGGACTTATCAAAATAAGAAGCGATTTCCATAATATAAATACACGTAGTAGACATGAAATTGTGATACCCAAATTTTGATTATCTAAAACTAGAAAGTCATTTGTTATAAACAGTATTCGACTGTATAACTAGTTGCCAAAGTCGGTTACAGAACTTTGCGATGGATAGTTCAAAACCCACATCAAACGTGTCCTTATCAAAAAAGCATATTTTATGATTAAAGACTACTTTGAAGACAAGGAAGTTTGGCAATAATTCCATCTGCAGACGTGGCTTCCCCCATACCTCATTAACGGCATTACTATGTAAATGTCTCTTACCTGCTCCCAAATTAAGATGATTAGAAGATTTTATTTTACCTTTTGTTTTTTCTTTTACATACTTCTTTAACATAATATTTTCGTTATTTGACATTATTTACCTTCAATATTCTATATTTTTTATTAAATTAGATTTGTTACAGCTGTAGTGGCAATAAAATAATAAAAATAAAGACCAATTTAAACCAAATGATTGTGAAATGTGGTTTAAATTGGTCTTTATTTTTATTATTTTATTTTTATTTTATATATATTATTTTCTTTTAGATTTTGTGAATGTGAGAACGTTGTAGGCTTAACAGACTGTAGCTCTGTCGATCATTTTCTATCTTACACTGTCTTCTCATTAACACTGTAATTTGAAAACATTGTAAATACCATTTACTTTTAAAAGAGTAACCGTGGAGTTTCTAGCCGGTTCTTCTCCATAGGAAACGACCAATTGGAACCGTGCACCTAGCTTCTGACATTTCATAGGGCACTTATGAAACGTCAGAAGCTAGGTAGGTTTATGTGAAATAAAATATTTTGAATTTGAATTAGACTACAGAAGACAACGACAAAGGAGTTTGTCAAGTTCATATGGTACGACATCTCGGAAGTTCGCGGTACGTCCTTGAGCCAGCAAGCCTAGCGTTGTTACACCGCCGCGCCTGCACAAGTGCTGCCTCTGGCAACAACAGCCGTATTCACAAAAAAAAGAGAATACGCGCGCGTGCGACAGGCCGCTACCACGATCACCGCCATCAATAACGCGTTGAACTACAGCATTCTGAGCCTTGCGTCATTTACTCATCTCACACAGTCACTGCATCTCTGAGACAAGCAAGACTTCCCTTAGTGGGTGAGTAAGGCGATTAAAGGTGCCTTCCTGACCCTGCTGTGCACAGAAGCACGTGACCACTGCGCCGCCGCCTTCCTAAGGCAGGTGCATGGCCTTTGGATCGCAGGCGCTCCGAGTAGAGAGTAACTACTCTGAGCGCCTGCGATCCAAAGGCCATGCACTTGCCTTAAATTCAAGCGGTTTTTTGGCTTGAGGCGCCGAAGGGGTTGCCTCCCCGACACTTTCTTCTCCGAACGGATCTTCTCTCACGACCCCGCTCGGTGGCCTCTTCCAGGACCATCACGGTCTCACACTCTTCTGACTGTGAAACGTAGGTATCAGAGTCAGAATTGCCTCCATCTGTATCGTATGTAGATACGAGCGAAGTCTAGAGGAACAGCATTAGTATAAGTTGCGCACTCGTGCGGTGTGAATTGTTTTGAATTAGATCGGATCTAATGATGTGACTACGGATGGGTGGTACCAGCTGCATGCATACCATAACTTGTTGAGTCTGTCACTATACTTTTTTTTTTTTTTTTTGGGTGGGAAATCATCAATTGACTCCTCCCGCTCTGGGTGGAGCAGGAGGGCGTGTCAGACTCTTACTGACTAAAACCCACCCGTGTTCCTTCTCTTGCCTGTGCAATGCCAGGGGGCCACGGTATCCCTTTCGGATTTTCCCGCAACCCCGGCAGGCAATGGTCTCATTGGACCCCTTCATTCGCTGACATCTCTTTGAGGCGCGCGTGGAACACAACGCGCCGTCGACCCGGGATTGGTCTTTACCGGACGGCGAGCTACCCATTGCTCACCGTCCGCAAGCCCGCGCCTACGGTGGCCGGGAATCGGCAACCGATTCCCGACGCCCAGGGCGTCTTCTCCTGCGGCGGCTAGGGGCGTGAGGGCGCGAAATTTGCCTCTCCCTCACGCGCTCCGCCTCCTCCTTCGCGAGCATTACTGTTTCGCAGAAGGAGGTGACGGCCTCCCATGCCCTCTCGCTCCGTACCATGGCCTGGACCAGGGCCGGACGCGAGAGATCCCCGCCACCGATCGCCTCCACGAGGACACGGCGGAGCTCTGCCCAAGCCGGGCATACCTCCACCGTATGCTCCACCGTGCTGTCACTATACCTAAGCTCGTAATTCGTATAATAATGAGATTTTAATAGACCCGCTACTATACCGCCATCGATCTTTCTAACTTACGAGTATTCACAGAATTTTAGAAGTATAGGTGCATAAGAGCCAAAACCCAACATGCAAAAATGCCAAAATGTTATAAAAATTTACACCTATACATATATGGAATATAATTCAATGAATCAACGACAATGAAACTCGCTGACCACGAACACTCGCGCGAGCCACGCGGCGCAGTGGTGCGGCGCGGTCGCCCGGAGCGGAGGATCGGTTTTTGCGCGCGTGATATATGGGCCGGTCGGACCGGCCGCGCCGCGCTCGTAGCCACCAGCCACACAAAAACTAATTTAACTCTATGAACCGCTTCTGCTTCACATGCTTGTGACGATTTTTACTTTCGAGATGATCGCACTCGGATGCGTTGACATCGCAACATAAAAACGATGAGAAGCGAAGCTGACAAACCAGCTGACCCGTCCGCCGCACTGCCGCGACGATGGCGGCCGACGGAAATACCTGAATGTGAATACACAGAGCTGACAGTGAGCTCCTACAGTCGCACCGGTGTAGGTCGCAATCATGTGGCCTAACTTTGAATTATGATGAATTCCTTCCTTCCCTCTAAAAGGATTAAAGAATTTATTTCTCCTAAGAACTATTTAACAGTTCACTTAGAATAATATACAAAAGTGCCTTACATCTAATTAATTATATTATATTTTCCTCTGGTGACGAATGATGATTACCTACTAATCGAGAGTCTAACCATCGGTAGTAGGGGATAGATATTTATTGATCTAGACCAGATCAGAACAGGTGACATCTCGGACAGAGGTAATTATCGTCCTATTTCTCTTGCGACTATAATAGCCAAGGTGTTGGACGGTATGCTTGATTCGTGTTTAAGTAAGTATATATATCTTCATGATGCACAGTTCGGGTTTCGCCCCGGACTATCAACTGAAAGTGCTATTTTAAGTCTCAAGCATACCGCTCAATATTATAAAGATCACAGTACGCCTGTTTCCTTGATCTCACCAAGGCCTTTGATCTCGTTTCTTACGATGTGCTCTGGAGAAAGATGGGAGACAGGGGTATACCCGCGGAAATATGTGGGCTGTTCCAGTATTGGTATGGTAACCAAGTCAATCAGGTGAAATGGGATGATACAGTCTCTGAGCCGTATGGGTTGGAGTGCGGGGTGAGGCAGGGTGGTCTGACGTCTCCCAGGCTCTTCAACCTCTACGTGGATGACCTGGTAGTCGCACTCAGCAGCATGCGTGTCGGATGCAGTGTTGATGGGGTTAGAATTAACAACATCAGCTATGCAGATGACATGGTGCTGCTGGGTCCGTCAGCGGGAGCAATCAGAGAGATGCTTAGAACGTGTGAGACCTACGCTGTCGCACATGGATTAAAATATAATGAAAAAAAATGTGAATACATGGTCTTTGAGGTCAGCGGCAAACGCCGTGGAGAGAGACCCGAGTTGCTTATTAACGGGTCACCAATTAATAGGGTGTCAACTTTTAAATACCTAGGGCATTGGCTTGCCGCTGACCTCAGGGACGATGTAGACATTGAGAGGGAGCGCAGGGCTCTAGCGGTCCGGAGTAATATGTTGTCCCGTAGATTTGCGCGGTGTACAGACCAAGTTAAAGTAACACTTTTTAAGGCTTACTGCCAAAGTTTGTACACGGGCAATCTATGGGTCAATTATACTAAGAGATCGCTGGATGCCCTGCGCGTCCAATATAACAATGATTTCAGGATGTTGTTGAGGCTGCCTCGACACTGTAGCGCGTCTAATATGTTTGCGCAAGCCCGCACCGATAGCTTCTATGCTATTGTACGCAAAAAAACAGCGTCGCTTCTGAGGAGAGTGAGAGGCAGTCAAAACAGCATCCTGAAAACTGTAGCCGAGAGCTTCGGCTCTCCGATTGTTCAGCAGTTTGTGCGGAGGTTGATTGTTACTAACACTAGGCAATAAGTTATTTTTTGTATGTTACTAACACCATATGGATAATTGTGTCCGAAATAAAGCAATTCTATTCTATTATAGTTACTAATAGTATACGAACTCAATATGTACATTGATGTGTGAGACGGAAGCTTAGGACTATAAACCATTACTACTTAACACTTTCGAGTCCACCCACTTTTCATAGAACTCATATGCCATGCCGCCATACATATATGAAGTAAACCCTCCGGGAGGGTTGCATTACGTTTGCGCTAAAGTTAATAATCGCGGACGGTCAACGGCATTAGGTTTAAAACCGTGTTATTAAACACTGTAAAACGAAGTAAAATAGTGCTTTCAGGTCAGTCTTGTCACTATACGTAGTTTCCAACCTTCTAAAATTTTTGTGAATATTTGTAATCGTGACCATAAAATAAAAAATGCTTGGATTTTAAAACCAACGGTATAGGTACTAATAAATCTTGTTAAAATATACATCTGATTTTATTTTCACGGTATAGAATGCTGTATTCGCTAAGAAAAACCTACATATAAAATGAGCCTTCCGCGAGGGCTCAGGGCATCCAATATGCGACTACGAACCCTTCAGGAGGGCTCCCGGCACTGAACGTGTTAAGTATTACATAGGCAGGTATGACTTCAAAAATCAATAAACACGAAGTAAGACTTTAGCCACTCGTGTGAGGTGTCAAAACACGCGGCGTCTGCGCGCGGGCTAATGTAAAACGGAGTTTTTAGAGGTGGATGCCGAACAAAATTTTGAATTTATAGCGAAAAAACGTAATTTATTTTATAGCAGAAAAATAGGTGTTTATAGAATTTTTTGTTCTACCAACCAACAAGACAGAACACGAAACGCGGTCCAACTTGATAGTGTGGCAGGTAAGTAATTAGTAAACAAATTCCGTCAAATCAAATAGGGCTAAGCAAAATAAAGTTATTTTCAAATGAAGGACGCTCAATGACAGAAAATATTGTTTTAGCTTTTTTTTTTTTTTTTTTAAATTGAAGCACCTTTGTTTTTATTCAAGGCTTTGTGGATCGATCGATTTGCAAGCAATGGTACTATTACCTACACTCACAGAAGCGGCGCAACGTAAGTGAACTTACTAGTCAAAACACAAATAATTGAGTATCCATTTATCTAAGAAGGGCACAGAAGGTGAACACTGAAGTACATTTAGGGGCATGAGGAACAGGGTGAAAAGTTCACTCATCCACCATAGAAAAGGGAGGATCCTCCAACCAGACGGGTGTTATGTGTGGCGGGCCGACTGCCCGACTATTGATTTCGGATAGTCTTATCTATGTCGTTCGCGCGGTAAACTCTAATTGCGCGATGCAGGATTTGTGTGACGTCATGTCTTTGATGCGTAGTTAGTATGTGGCGGTGTAACTGCTACATCACTCCCCTCCGGAGACCGGAGGTCGATAGTGGGCTGAGTCTTGTATCTTGCGATGCTTCACAGTGCCAGCTAAGGTTCCAGTGAGTCGGAACCGAGTGCCGCACAGTTCGCGGTGAGTCGGAACTGTCTGCGGTGATTGCGGCGGTTGTGGTGATTGAGGTGATTGCGGTGATTGAAGTGATTGAGGTGATTGCGGTGATAGCGGTGATTGCGCTGATTGCGCTGATTGAGATGATTGCGTTGATTCCCCAGTGAGTCGGGGTGATGAGGCTGAGGGTGATGACCAGGAATGCGCGTTCGCTGCATGCTGGTGGTCAGGATACCCGTTGAAGCCGAGGGTGCTGGCTGTCTGTGTGACTCGCCTCACGAAAGCTTGCGGGAGTGATGATGATGATGACGTCACGCTGAAGTAGTTGCACGAAGGCTGCGTTGACGTTCATTCTCGGGGTCACCAATTTAAGGGTATGAGGAACAGGGTGTAAAGTTCACTCATCCACCATAGAAAAGGGAGGATCCTCCAACCAGACGGGTGTTATGTCTGGCGGGCCGACTGCCCGACTGTTGATTTCGGATAGTCTTATCTATGTCGTTCGCGCGGTAAACTCTAATTGCGCGATGCAGGATTTGTGTGACGTCATGTCTTTGATGCGTAGTTAGTATGTGGCGGTGTAACCGCTACATACACACCAATTCACACCACATGAATATATAACTCGGGTTTTTATTGATATGTACATAATATAGGCTTCATTTTGTGGCGTTGTAGGATATGTTACAGTTAAAACCCGTTTTTAGTTAGAACGCGTTCTCACTAGTTAAAACTCTTGTAGGTACTGGATACTAAGTTAATACTAGAAGTTCCTAGTTATAACTAGAATTTACTGATGTTTTAATTTTAGTTAAAACTAGTTTTAACATTGAGCACTAGACAGAACTAGTTTAAGTAGAGAAACTTGTTTGGCGGTAATGATTCCATTGAACCAATGAAGTATTGATTGGGATTTAAAAAACATTGGTACTTATTATATAATAAATGTTTTATTGAGAATATTTAAGGTGGCCCCGCAGCTGTGGCGCGAAATTCAAATTTTCTTAGGTTTTTTGCTATTTACAGGTCAATGTCAGGTTTTATCTCGATCAAAATATGATTCGCAACTATAGCAGATTTGTATTTACCTAATTATAATCATAAGACTCGTTATTCGCCCCCTATTACATAGGACTAATTGGCGATACGTGGGTACTATAAGCACACCTCTGCCTAACCTTTCGGGGAACACTGACGTGATGTTATGTAGTTAGAATCATTAATACATCTCTCTAAGTTAGATTCGGTCCATATGAACTTTTCCATGTTTCTTAGAGACGTATTATTGATTCTAATGATTACAATTTTTCTATCCACTGCATCGCAAGCACGTAACATTATAATTATCATGTAGGTACGAGTATAGCTTGTGTGATGGCTAGTACGGGATGCAAATAAACCTTACAACCGCATTCAAATAACTATACACACTGTCACTGTTATTTTTATTTTGCATTTGATTTTTTTTTTTTTTTTTTTATGTAATTTCAATTTTTATTTAAATACGTTTTTGAACGTATAATTTCTATTTACTAAATGCAAAATACATTTTTTTTACATTTCTAAAGTATTACATACCTCATGATCACAGGATTGTTATGAGTCTGGATCACAGGATTATAAAACATAATTACTTACCTACTATAATATACATAATATAGGTACATATTATTAGAACAACACAAAAAAGAAAATACAAAAAAATAAATAAATAAATAAAATCAAATTACCATAGGCATAACGACCTCCAAATTGGTGACGAGATCCTACCCGACACAGTCTTCAAGATTTTATTGCGGCTGCCACGCATTCTGTAGATCAGGGATGCCGTTTTTTTGCGAATTATGGCGTGAAAGCCGTCCCTATGAAGCCTCATGATTTTTATAAACAATATAGATCTATTCCTACTTATCAATAAAGAACTGATAATTTCCAAAAAATCTTTATGAAATGGACTGAAATATAATGCTAGTAAGAGTGTTCTCATGTTATACAAAGCAGGGAACAAGGTTCCATCTAAGGTGATGACTGATGAGTCAATGATTTCCTTGCAGTCATTAGGAAAACAACTGCATCGATGATGGGTCCGGTAGCACCAATACCGTCCTCAGAACGTTAGCGTGCGAAATTGACAGTCCATGTACTGTGTACTGGGCAGGACCTGCACAGGATTAGGGAATAGACCTAACTAATTATTATGTAAACTGTTTTGTTTACAATAAAATTACTAACACCTTTATTTTTTTAAATGTAGGTACTAGGATCTAACAACTCTACAAACACCTTCTTCTTTTTGTCTTGTAACATTAGTAACTTTTTTCATTTCATTTTTGACAATAACATTTGCCACAATATAATATGAACATTTACGCTTACCCTAATAATTTTACAAGACATCTGTGTCTAAACTAGATAATTTAATATCTGTATCTCAGACAACAGCGATCCTCCCTATACCTATGTCTTCTATATGCTAACAAAATATAAATGCGGCACTACACACTACAAGAGAGAATTATAAAAAGAGGGTGAATATAAAGGCCTCCTTTTGTGTACAATGTAGATGAATGAGTGTGTGTGGGAGGGTGAGTGCAAGTTTTAATCTAGTGTGCTTTAAGGAGGTTTTCGGTTTCGTCATAGGTCAGTTTTTGAATATACTCAAACAATTTTTTCTTACATGCTTTGTTATTTAAAGCCTTATGTCGATAATTTTATTAATTTTTTATACAGATGCGGACCTAAGAAGCAGAAGTACTTACTTATTTACGAACTGGTGTTTAAACAAGGGTCTGGCGGCTGACTTATATGGACTGTGTGTCTGAATAAAGCTTCGTGCAGACTAGCGCGACGCGAAAGCGCGTCGCGACACCGGTTATTGTTACACCGTTGTTCGAGTCGCGTCGCGCTAGTCTGCACGAGCCTTTAATGTTAAATAAATAAATAAAACTTTTATTTGAAATAAAGGTATTTTGAAAATACCTATTTTGCATTAGTATTTAAATACAAAACGAAGAAACTACTTTGTATTTGCATTTGAAATGGAAAACACGAAAAGTAGGTATTTTGTATTTTTAAATACTTTTATCAAACCATTTTTAATATCTCTGGACACTTGGTCTATTTTCTGATACACTGTTCGGTCTACTAGCCTCTACACAGCTTTCCCATTGTTCACATACAAATCAACAAAGTTCGGTGAACATAAGTAACTGGTGCTAGCTTCTTCCCGCGTGGATGTCGGAACATATCCCAGCCCAGGGACCGCACTCGTACAACCGTTTCTGCCGCGTCTTTTAAAGGGGTTTTCGTAAACCTACCTAATTGTATAATTGGTTTACGCGGCGCACGAAAGTTAAGTGAAAAATCATCGTCATATTCCAGCCAAGATATACTAAACCTTTTTCATGATTCACTCCGTCCATTGGTGAAAACCGTAAGAAAATCTGTTCAGTAGTTTTTGAGTTTATCGCGATCAGACAGACAGACGCGGCGGGGACTTTGTTTTTTAATTATGTATCTAGTGATGTAACAAATTAATTTATTCATTTTATTTGATGTATTTTGCTTTCATTAAATTTGATTTATTTTGTTTGATGTTAGATTTTATTGTATTTTATTTTAATTGGTCTTAATTGTTAATTTATGTTTGGCTATAGGTGTTATTTATCTGAAATAAATAAATTTATTTATTTATTGTTATGTTTGTCAAGGTCTGTTGTCTGTCTGTGATGCGTTTTTATAAATACCTTTTTAGTTGACGTTTTAAGATAGATTTATTATTTCCCAATATTTAACATTTCTCCAACATGGGAATCGAACCCATGCTTAGCAGTCGCACTTGCTACGACCAGACCGATGCGGCAGAAGGCTGGGATGCAAATTTAGCAAATAGTCAGCAGGCCGGCTTGCTGACTAAGAGTATTAGATACTTGTTTGGGAAGAATACGTATGATGTGTGTAGCTCACGAGCGGAGCCTGGAGGTGCAGGTGTACTGACCCGATCGTACTGGAAGTGCGGCGCGTGGTGGAAGGAGCGCGCCGCCCCGCGCCCGTACAGGTAGGGGTAGTAGGCGCCGTACATCACCTCGGGACAGCTCACCGCCATGTCGCCGGCCGGCCGCGCGCGCGCGCCATGCCGCCGCGCCGCGCGCCGCCTGCCTCACGCCGCCCACACACTGCACAACACACAAACAATTATTATGCGGCCAGCAACGCCTGAACTTATCGTCTAACCTAAAGCATCAGACTGCAGGAGCGAGCGCTTCTCTCTATCCGCTTGTGCCATCTATCGCCTGAGGTTGCCGCCGCCGCTGGCGCCTATCATCCATAATTTGTCTCATTAAGTTCATAATTTATATTGTAGGTACTACATGTATCTACTTAATAATTTCTTCGCCGTGACGTTATAAAGGAAGGTGAATGGATGCTTCGAGCTGCCGCGGGTCTATTTACGAGGGGAGGTCCAAAAGTTCGTGGAAATGGAAGGGGGTTTTAAATAAAATGAAACAATAAATCTATTTTTCCTTTTCTATATAATCACCCTTAAGCTGAATACATTTATTAAAATCTGATCTATGAATTAATTTTTCTAAACCATCGTAAAAATATTTTTTATCTTTTGCCTCAAAATGATCCAAAATTGCCTCCTTTACCGCATTGTCGTCAGAAAATTTCCTTCCCCGTAAGTCTTTTTTTAAATTGGGGAACCAATAAAAATCACTTGGGGCCAGATCTGGACTGTAGGGTGGGTGGACTAGTGATTCGAAGCCATGCGTGTGCAGAGCAGCCATTGAAACTCTACTCTTGTGAACCGGCGCGTTGTCTTGCAAGAGCAACACACCCTTGGTCAATTTTCCTCGACGTAAACTCTCACGGTGAAGAGTTGTGTGAAGAGAGCATCATTCCATCTGATGCTAGGGATTGCCACCATCGACAGCTCGCTTCGCACTCGCGTCATCTAAGTGTTCACGGTGAGATAATTACAGAATAAATCAGATGTAGGTTAGACGCCAGAACGTCAACCTCGTTCAAAAAGAAAACTTATAGGACCGCTGCCCGGGGGCGGTCGCCGGGGCGCACCTGGAGCTGACGCTGGGTGTCGCAGCATGCGAGCCGTCAGCGGTGAGGAGTTGAACAGGCGGGCTCCCACCGACAAAGATACTACAGCCGAAGCCATTGACGATGGTGTAGACTGACAAACAGGACAGACACCCCTGTAGAGCCTTATAGTCCCAGTACAGTATCGTACGCACCTTCAAAAACATCATCACCATCAATATCATCTTCACCCATACCACCGTCACCTCCAATTACAAGTTCTAATACAGTTTCACCCACTCCAGCCTTGAATGTTGCGCGGGAGGTATCTACCTTCTTACCCGCGTCCACCAAGGCTGGGAAAGCAAGAGTTCGCATGAGATGGAGCAAAGAAGTTAACCTATTCATCATGCGAACTTATCTATACATCACTAAATTAGAGACCGACATGACCACCTACAGACAGCAACTGCATGAATGTTTTTCACGACAATATCCTGAGATTTCCGTTTCAGAACAACGGATTTCAGACCAACGACGAACTATAATTAGGAATAAACTCTTGTCGCAAGTCGAATTAGATCAGTTAAAAGAAGAAGTACACACACAATTACGACAAGAAACAGAAAACTATGCAGACACTAACACTCTAACACAAAACACAAACGCAAATAGCCTACAGGGTCAACTACAATCGCTCACTCAATTACAACCTAATTTTGAATCTCAACCATACAATCAATCACAAACATCACACATATATACACAAACCGAATCTATAACCCTAACGTTAGAAAATGATATTGAGACAGTCGCCGCCGTGAATCAGAACCCGATAACAGATATGTATATACAAGAAATACATGACAAATTCAGAACGACACTAACACAGTACTCTGGGATGGACCCAGCAGCTCGACCTAAACTACCTAAACTCAAATATAGTCCTAACCTTTTCCGCTTAGTTAATTTATTTAATGAAGATATACTAAGACAGTTTTTATCTGATGACACACAACTGATTGACATACACACTCTTATTTATTGCACAGCAGTTGTTATTTCTGAAGAACTCAACTTTAAAATCACTGAACACGCAAGAAACACAATACAAAGAGAAACTGTCAAACCATCGTGGCAACTGAGACTAGAAAAAGACATTGAAAAATTAAGAGCAGATTGTGGCAGACTCACACATTACATCAACGATACCAGATCACACAAAGTAGTTAAAAGAGTTGAAACAATATTTAAAAATAATTGTACACACACTAGACACGAAAATAACAATAGAAAACCTGAAGAGTTTTTAGACACATTAAAACAAAAATTGGCACTTAAAGTCCATAGGCTTAGGAGATATTTGAAGGCACAACAACGCAAAAAAGGTAATGCCATATTTATTTTGATAAAATATTTTATAGGAATATACAGAAACCACACACCAATTCAACAACAGACAACGACACAGACATACCCTCAAAAGAACACATGGAAACATTTTGGTCCAACATATGGGAAGAGCAGGTACATCACAATGATAAAGCAACTTTGATTACAGAAGAAGCAACAAAATGGGGAGAGATAGATGAAATGGAATTTAGAGAGATAACAGAGTCTGAAATTACATATTTAACAGCTAGATTACATAATTGGAAGTCACCGGGTATAGACAAAATACAAAATTTCTGGTATAAAAAGTTAACGATACTACACAAATCCATAGCAAAAAATTTAACTGATATAGTATTAGGAGAACAGAACATACCCGAATTCATTGCCACAGGAATAACATACATGCTACCTAAAACTAAATACACATCAGAGCCTTCCCAATACAGACCAATCACATGCCTACCCACAATCTATAAAATACTAACATCAGCCATCACTTATAAAATCAACTCACACATTGAACACCACAATATGATAGCAGAGAAACAGAAGGGATGCAGGAGAGGCCACATGGGATGCAAAGAACAGTTAGTCATAAACTCTACTATCCATAAACATGCCACCACAAAAAATAGAAACCTACACTGTACTTATATAGATTACCAAAAATCTTTCGATAGCATTCCACACTCTTGGCTACAAATCCTAGAAACTTATAAAATTAATCCCAAAATAATTGAGTTTTTGCGCATAATAATGACACGTTGGAAAACCACACTTCAGTTAAATAATCGCCTGAGCACTCTTATAACTCGACAGATACATATTAGGAAGGGTATCTACCAGGGGGATTCCTTGAGCCCTCTTTGGTTCTGTCTCGCTCTAAACCCCTTGTCTCACTTACTCAATCGGTGTCGCGCTGGATATAATTTTAAAAACAATACTCGTACCGGTGAAACTATTATCTCGCATCTCATATACACTCGAGAGCAATGAATCCGGGTCACTTAAAGAATCCTAAAAATCTCGGAAACTAAAAATGCTGAAACTGATTTGTGAGTTCAGTTCCTGTAAGAAAGCGATTTCGAAGCATGGTGTTCACCAAGTATCGGTCTTCTCGTGCTGTGGTACACCTGGTTCTGCCCGTTCCTGGTCTGCGTAGGTTAGAACCAGTTTCTTCGTAACGTCGGAGAACTCTTTGTACTGTTGACAGCGACACACCGACAGTCCTGGCTGTATCGCGCTGACTCCGGCCGGTTTCCAGCATTGTAAGTATTCTGGTGCATTCTTCAGGCGTAAGCGACATAATTTCAGCT
Source organism: Xanthia togata (assembly GCA_963853775.1). Classification (NCBI taxonomy): domain Eukaryota; kingdom Metazoa; phylum Arthropoda; class Insecta; order Lepidoptera; family Noctuidae; genus Xanthia; species Xanthia togata. The sequence continues at coordinate 573,928 of OY970797.1, read as the reverse complement.
TGAATAATGAATATAGAGCACTATCAACATGGTTTATGTACCCACATAAATGACAGATTACAAACAAAAGCAAAACCAAATGCTGTAATTTCGTAGTTCCATCTTCGAAAGTGGCCCTTTTTCAAATTTGTTTTTTTTATGATATAACTTTACAATAACTAAGAAGTTTTAATACCTTCATTTAAGGAGTGATGATGATGATGATGATGATGGGACTCCCTTTTCCGCACTTAGACTCTCATTTGGTCCGTTGTGCGTGGGGATACTGGCTAACAGAGCCAGCCTAGCTTCGCCCAAAAGCACAGAAGCCTCCTGGGGGCTTCACAGGCTTCGCGGAGCGACCTCACTGTTCCGAGGATTTCTTCCCGTTGAGAAGCCACTGCCTCGCACTCCAGGATAACGTGGGCGGCTGATTCCTCGGCGTCAAGGCAGCCCCTGCAAAGGGGGCTATCTGTGGCGCCTATGTTGAAAAGATGTTTGTTGAGGGGGTTATGGCCCGTAATTGTTCCTATAATTATTCTAAGGTTATTTCTACCCAGGTTGAGAAGTTTTTTGGTTAATCGCGGGTCTAAAATTGGTAAAGCCAATTTTGACTGTCTACAGTCTGTTGCCCGTGACCATCTGTTGTTATGGAGTTCGGTCGATCTTTGGCGAATCCACGCACGAAATTTTGAGAAAGGCAGAGGGAGAAGTGGGTACGGGCCTAGTACTTCCATATCAGAGCCTCTCTTCGCAAGTTCATCAGCGGCATCATTGCCTAAGGATCCACTATGCCCTTTGATCCACTGGAGGGTAATGCGATTAAACTTCGATAAACTCTCCAGAGCTAAATGGCACTCAAAAATTAGTTTATTGTTAGTTTGTTTGTTTTCTAAAGCTTTGAGCACGGATAGGCTGTCGGATAGGAATTTAATGCCGTAGTCCCGGATGCCTAAGCGCTTTACTGCTGTTGCGGCTTGTGTTAAGGCAACACATTCACATTGGAATATCGAACTGTGTGTGCCTAGTGGTATGTGAAGGTTAAGGTTGAGGTCAAGGGAGTGTACGCCAGCACCTGAGCCGTTTTGTGTTTTTGAGCCGTCTGTGTAGATGCGCACTTCATGGGCTCCTGACTGATCCTTTTCCTCCTGAACTGTTTGTATAGTATAGTTTTTGTTGAACAAGGGTTGGTTTGGTGTTCTATCACACGGGGCAGCGATGAGAGGTTGGTACTCAATCGCCCGGTCCAGGATATTAGCGTGTGGACTGGTGTGGTTTTTGCCCCATATGCCCAGATGCATTAGCCTGATGGCAGCTAGCGCCGCCTCCTGCTGTATGTACAGGTCAAGGGGAGTTAATAGAAGGGCTATCTCCAAGGCTGCTGTTGGGGTGGTTCTCATGCAGCCAGTGGTAGCCGTACAGGCCAGTCGTTGGAAGCGTTGTAGTCTGGTAATGGTGGTCGAGAGTTCAGTCCTCGTCCACCAAACCAGAGCGCCATAAGCCAACATTGGCCTGATTACCGCTTTGTATAACCACAGAGTTATCTTCGGAGAAAGCCCCCATGTTTTCATTTAAGGAGTATTACATTGTCTATTAAATACAATTTATTGCATTAACCTATCATTTTTAGTTTCCGAGATTTTTAACATTCTTTAAGTGACCCGGATTCATTGCTCTCGAGTGTATATGGATGACATAAAATTATATGAAAAACCGAAAAAGAAATGAAAACTCTTATAGAAGTGACGACGACATTTAGTCAGGATATTAATATGCAATTTGGATTAGATAAGTGCAGGACATTGCATATTATGAAAGAAAAAGTAAAACCCGGCAACTACGCAGTCAGCGACACCGATGCAATAGCAGCTATGGAACCAACAGATTTATACAAATATTTAGGATACAAGCAACTTAAAGGACTCGACCACACAGCAATTAAACAGACTCTAAATACAGAATATAGGAGAAGAATTAACGCAATTTGCAAAACACAGCTATCTGGAAAGCATCTTATAAAAGCTTTGAATACCTTTGCCATACCAATATTAACCTACTCATTCGGAGTAATAAAATGGTCAAAAACTGACATCGAACAGTTAGAAAGAATCACACGCACAACACTTACAAAACACAACAACCTACATCCTAAATCTGCGATCGAACGACTCACCATCAAAAGACAAAATGGAGGGAGAGGCCTAATCAACATACATCACCTTTGGCAGAAACAAATCACTAAACTTAAAACATTTTTCTACACAAAATCTCGCACTAGTAACATACACAAAGCAATTGCTTTAAATGATTAGAATTACACCCCGCTTAATGTAAATGAAGAAAATATACAAGACATAAACATCACCGACCCGCAAAACCAAAAAATTGAAAACTGGAAAAAGAAAGTCCTTCACGGTAGACACCCTCATGACCTAGAGCAGTCCCACATTAACAAATTAGCATCAAATAAGTTGCTTAAAATAGGAAACCTGTTCCCTGAAACAGAAGGCTTTATCATAGCTATACAAGATCAAATCATCAACACCAAAAACTACAGAAAATTTATAATTAAAGACCCTACCATCACAAACGATAAATGCCGTAGATGCCACATTCAATCAGAAACCATACAACACATAACCGGAGCATGCTTAACCCTCACACAGACAGACTACACTCACAGGCACAACCAGGTTGCAAACATCATCCATCAAAAACTAGCACTCAACCACAGTCTTATACAAAACACTAACATTCCCTACTATAAGTACGCACCACAAACTATCCTAGAAAATGTCACACATAAACTGTATTACAATCGCGCCATACTTACAGATAGGACCATCCACTATAATAGACCAGACATAACCCTAGAGGATAAATTAAGAAAAACCACTTACCTAATAGATATTGCAGTCCCCAACACTCATAACCTACAAAAAACAATCGCTGAAAAAATAAGCAAATACGCTGAGCTTAAAGAAGAAGTAACAAGAATCTGGAGACAAGAAAAAGTTTATGTTGTTCCTGTAGTTCTCTCCACGACAGGTGTTATTCCTAACCATCTCCTCCATAGCCTGAAATTAATAGAGCTAGAAGATTCCCTTTACATCAATCTGCAGAAAGCAGCCATCCTAAACACATGCAGAATCGTTAGGAAATTTATGCAGTTAGACGAAAGTACACCCTCATCTTAAATACACACCACACGCTGCGTTTACTTGGCGTTGGCCCGTAAATGTAGCTAAAACCAGCCTAAGAGCTGAGAAAAATAACACTCCCGATATTAATAATATTATTAATTCTTATCATATGACACAATACGCGCGTTCCTCGAAGGGGTAGGCTATAGATATCGCGGGTCTCAACCCATAGGGGCGTATCCACAAAACCGTGACTTTTCAGGGAGATACCAAAACTTATTAACATTTTTTGTGATTGAGCCAGCTTGTTGTGTATTTGCATGTGGCCATGTATTTACACTTCAGTTAATATGGTATGCCTGATGTTAAGGTATTTTCTCTTGATCACAAACGTTTGGTCCTTACGTATGACGGCAATACGGTAAAATTCCGTCAAAATTCCTCCAAAACGCATGGTTTCGGACCTGAAACCTTTTTCCATATCTGATTAATAATTGTACCTACCAATATTTATTTAAACCTAGTTGGTGATTATGTGGGTGTGATATTGCAATTTAGGAATGCGAAACCATCAAAATTAACGATACATATCATTAATTTTGATTATAAAAATGAATACGCCTGTGATTATAAAAATGTATAGGTACCTACGCCTGTCTGGCTTGTCATTAATACTCGTACGGACCACTTTTGTTCTACAATATAGAAAGATATAACAAAATTAAATGGTAGTAATTACACAATGTATGTACCTATAAGTGAAATAATAATAAGAACAAGAAATAAGCATAAATATAAAAAATAGATTTATTCATAATTATTTTAAAACAATAATTAGAAAACAGTGTAGGTACTTACCTATAAACGTTTCTACAGTGGATATACTTAAAAAAAAAACAATACTTTACCCCGCAAAAACTAAGTAGTATTCAGTGCATAAAAGTGTAATAATGAAATAATAGTTTTATATATAAGTGAACGTAATAACGTGCTTGAAAGAGTAGGGTAGTTGAGAGTATGTCATGCTCACTTAATGTCTCGCTGATGGTGGCGAGTGTGTTGGATCATTCGGTTCCCTACAAAATGGTTGAGCTGGGTGGTGCTGATCCACGCGTCATGTTCGTGAACGGGGCCGTCAGTTGAGACTGGTCATCTCTTATCTGCCAGGGCTTATTTTTAATCTTATATTATATACCCAGGATTTCGTAATTTCTACATTTAAAAGAGTGTCCTTGGAGTTTCTTGCCCGTTCTTCTCCATAGAGATCTACGTTTTGGAATGGGCAACTAGCTTCAAATTTCTGACTAACTGACTGACTCTTTGACAGTTCAAAAGTGCCTGTAAAAGGTTTAATTGAAATAAATGCTTTGAGTTTGAGTTTGTAGGTAATTTAGGTAATACTTTTTGAGGGTTGCAGTAAATAGGTAAATTCAAAACCGACAAAATCGGCACGTCGAGCTTATGCTACACGTATTGAGTTAACCAATTTTAGCATTACTAATATTGCAGTCGAATAGACCTGGCGGTTTCGATACAGTCATCGCATGCGTCGCGCGTTCGGGACCAAACTAAACATACCTACTGTTATTTTTGAGAATTAAATAATTTGAAAAATGTCATCTAGTTTAGAAAAAATACAGTAAGCAGTGACCGCAAGACGTAAGTAACACAAGTCACAACAAGATGACCTATTTCTGCCTCCAATGCAACAATAATATTGGCTCCGACTGCATTTTATTTTACACTTTTTATAATTAGTTTTTTTTTTAATATTTAGCCTAAAAATAAACATTCTAACTCTTCTTTGTATATGTATAGGTACATACTGGAAATCTGTAAGTACGCACACACACAAGCAAGCAGCAAGCAACGAGAAGACATACAAGCAAGATACACACTCCGACACAAAACACGATTAAACATAAGTAGGTAGGTAAAGTAATTCACTTCAAACCTCGTGACTTCCCTACACATATGCTCTATTCAGAATGCAATGTTTTAACTGTTAGGAAATTGTACATCTTAAGATCCATCCTCTACAAGCACTCTATGATTTTGTTCAATAAGCAACTTGTCAGTCAGCGGCGTCGTGGCTTTCCTTTATGTCCTGCTGTCTCTTGCAGGACTGCCTTCGCAAGACGTCAGTTTAATGGCCTAAGTGCTAGGCTGTATAATAAAGCCCACAAACAATTAAATATTTACGCCTTGACTAAGGGCGAGTTAAAAAACAAGCTAAACTCCTGGTTACAGGCATTACCATATAGTGATACCGAAGAGCTTCTAACCACTATACAGTAAAGAGATAGGTTTACACACAGAACACAACACATCCACTTACTCATACACACAGGCATGTAAGCAATCCCACATACACACGCATGGGCGCGCACACACACACACACACACCCCCATACACATACACCCACACACACTCATGTTTTTATTTCATCTTTTGTTATTTTATTTTTATACTTTAATTTAACATACCTAAGTATTTTGTTCGCCTACTGCACGTACCAATATTTTTGTAACCGTAATAAGACTCACTGTAAATGGATACTCTTTCCTAAGATACAGACAGATTTTCTGCCTAGTTTAGGAAAGGGAGTCCTATGGCCCATTTTATATGATGTGTTGTACTGGTTTTATTTATTTATAACATCTAATTATTTAAGACAACTTTGTATACCATGTACAAATTACTTATTGAATAAAATAAAAAAAGGTACCGATATCCCGTTTAAGAATGCACTCATCTAGTCCACTGATAATTATGTCGATAAAAATGAATAACAAACTACCCGAGGTAGGTACTCAGACAGAAATGAGAAAAATAGTGCTGTTTTTACAAATAAATAAAAATGTATTACTAAATAAATGTTATTACCTATAGCATAAATGAATATTTAATTGACAAATCTATAGAACTGACATGATAATATAAATTAATAATAACATTTTTGATTAAATTAATAATTAATAAAACGTTACTTTAGATTATACGTACGATTATAAGTTAGTTGCATGTATCCTCCAAATTTTTCTTTTGCTGTGCCCCACAGGGTCCACGCTTGTTACAACAAATGTTTACTTACCACCTAAGCATATACATTGTGGAAGGCAATAAATTATTGAGTATTTTCCAAATTACATTTTAACATAGGTACTATAATTTGTGTATATTTAAGTACCTAATCACCTTTTCAAAACGTACATTTTACCCTCCTTTTTTGGCTTCGCCGGGTGAATAAGATACGAATTTAATTGTGAGGGCGAATTAGTTCCAGAATCAACATATCGCCACAGACTAAGATATCGCATAAGACATCGAAGCAAAAAAGAAATGGATGTACAAAATGTGCATTAAAATCAGAACAGACTCAAATAGTGATCTAACTATTTCTAATATCACACTTAGGAAAAAACAAAAGTCGTCCATTAAGTTTCTTCGTCCTCAGAAATACTGGAATACCCCAGTACATGAAGAACATACAAAAAAAATATGAAGAATTCAAGGTAATATACTTATATTTACCGAAAACTCTTTCGAATTTTTGCCACTGGATGATGATATGGAAGTTTTGTCCCATACTTTGAAAAAAGGTCCGCAACTATAGAAGCTGCCCAAATATTAGATACGACAACTTTGATATAATAGAAGAGTTAATAAAGAAAGTTTCTGTACTAGCAGAGAAAGTAGAAATTGTTGAAACTGAATTAACTATTCTATTATCAGAGAATTGTTCTCATAAAAAACAAGTATCGGAATATGGCACTCAAATTAATCAGCTTAAAGATAGGTATCTGTAAATCGACACCTAAGAGAACATCTCAGAATGATAGGACTAACGGTTCCATTGAAACTAAATTGGATTTCTCAGAGCAACTAATCAGTCCAAATAAAATACTTACAAAACGACGCGCAGTCTAGGTACATCAGCAAGGAAAAACAGAACATTAATTATGACAAGACCGTAAAAAAAATCGATGGAGTCCCCTATTAAATAACGACCTGGACACTTAGAATTCAAACCAATCAAAACTCAAAAGAGAAAGAAATATTTACATAATCGGCAGCCAGACCCGGAACAACTACTTGCAGGTCAAACAAATATTTGTTCCGGGGAATCGAAATTAAGAGGTTTAGCCATACGATTAATACACACTAAGGCTGGTAAATGTAATGACAAAATACAACATCGAGGGAAGAGATCAACCATATGCTTCATCGTGCGAGATCCTACGTAATACGTAATCCAGATAATCTATTACGCACCCTATCTAACAACGACATCGTAATACTTTCAGTTGGAAAATATGATAAGAATCCCTACATGTTGTTACTAATCTGTGTACTGATCGCGACGATAGATCATGGTGAAGTCACATTGTGTAGTCTAAGCTATTTTACAATTATGATACTGAATGTTTTAGAAAATAGGTTTACAAAAAACTTTAAAAATTGCAATAACAATACTAGTGTGCGCTTCCAAGTATAGGAGACCACAAAATTCTCTTATAATCTAGGTTGATCCAGTAACTTTGACAAAGCGAAAATAATAAAATAAATCAAAACATACAACACGAAATCATAAAAGGAAACTAAATGAAACATAAAACAAATTAACAATAATAAACAAAAAAAAAACATAAACCAACAGACAAAAAATATGGTAAGTATGGCTTGGCGAATTCAGGCAGCCTGGTTGAAATGGAAATCGATGTTTGGCATCCTATGTGACTCACGTAATATGCCAATCAAAGTCAAGGGCAACGTACACAAACGGGCAGTAAGACCAGCCCTACTATATGGATCGGAGTGCTGGCCGGTGAGGAAGATGAATGAACAGAAAATTCACACTACAGAGATGAAGATGCTACGCTGGTCTGGTGGACTTTCGACAATAGATAAAATAAGAAACTAGTATATCCGTGGTACTTTTAAAGTTACCAAGATACACGAGAAACATAGTGAAAATCGCTTGCGCTGGTACGAACATGTGATGAGGCGAGATGACGACCATATGACTAAAAGAGTCATGAATACCTATAGAAGACGGAAAGAGAGGCCGTGGACGACCACCAATGACTTGGCTACAGCATAAAGGAGACACCTCACAACCGTCCGGTGTGGCGCACAAGTACTAGGAGGGCTGACCACAAATAAATTGGGACAATCGCCAGGGGAGAGAAGAAGAAGGTAATTACAGTGTCACTTAAATAGTTAAGTATTCTTCAAGATGCTGGTAATTCCGTTTTCTTCACTGAAAAAAATATTTACAATAATTTCCTTATTCGTAAATTAATATTTTGTAACAAATAGCCTAATTTGTTTTGTGGAGCGTAACAAAACTGCAGGCTAGCAACATCTAGCCAAAATGTTATACATACGGTGTCTTATTTCGTTAATTATTAAAAGAACATTTTGTTTATTTGTTACAGAACCGGGGCTGCTGCGCCCCGCTTCCGTTTTGATCGGGATAAACTTGTTCGTATGAACGAACAAGTTTATCCCGAACAAAACGATCGCAGTAATATTCTGTACACGCACTATCTTTAGTGCGTGTTCATTAACGTACAGAATATTACTGCGATCGACACGTTACTGGTTCGTTTTTGAAAAAATCCTATAGTTATAGTGAATTACTGTGATCAGTTATTTTGTGTATACTTAATTTAAGTATTAATTCCAAAGCCTCAATGGCTAGAACAGAAGAACATCCAGACCCGTTGGGTGATCATTTTCGCCTATAGATATCTTACTCCTAGTTTTTTTATCAGTGAAAGAACTTTCAGACTTGTTTCAATTCCAGAGATAAGTACTATGTTATTTATATACTTACAAACATGCCAATATTTTTACAGAACAAGCTAAAGATTTGATTTGTAATAGTTACAAATGTTGTCTGAAACAGACATTAAAGAATTGGTACTAGTAATTGGCCACAGGGCCAAGTTTTATACACATAAAAATGTTAAGATCTATTACGCCAGGGGAAGCTACGATTACCTACGTATGGAAGAGATTCAATAAAAAAAATTAGTAAAAAAAAGTGTATAAGTACTTGAGACCCACGCGTACCAAAGGACAAGTTCAGGTGTCCATCATGTTAGTAGTAGGTAGGCTCCTAGTAGATTGGTACACTCTAAACAGAAAAACTCGTCATTGTCTTGGTTATTATCGTTTACTGCCTACTATATTAATGTAGAATATACATTAGGTATATAGGTACCTCACTAAGCTATTAAATTATATTTCACATGTGTGAGGATCCTCTAGGTATGCGTAGAACAGTGCGGCAGTGTGACTACATACATTTTACAGTCGCCGACAGATTTACAGCTCATATTTGAAGCATCTACTTGACAAAGATGATAATACACACGAGAGCAATGAATCCGGGTCACTTAAAGAATGTTAAAAATCTCGGAAACTAAAAATGATAGGTTAATGCAATAAATTGTATTTAATAGACAATGTAATACTCCTTAAATGAAAGTAAAAAAAATATGAGTCACCATACATTTTATTAACACAAAATTACATAAAGAAAAAAACTGCTGATCTCTCCTTAAAACAAAAATAGGAAACATGAAATTTTTGAACTTTATTACGATTTTCTTGAATTTTAATACTTCGTATTGCCTCCTCGTGCTTCCATTACTGCAATTACGCGGTTTGGCATGCTGTACACCAAGTTCCTTATACGATTTTGGGGAATATTCTCCCATTCCTCTGTGAGAGCAATTTTGAGCTCACGAAGCGTGATTGGGGGAGGGTTTCGTTGTTTTACGCATCTGCCTAGCTCGTCCCAAGCATGCTCGATCGGGTTGATATCCGGGCTGCGCGCTGGCCACTCCATACGAGTAATGTTCATCTCTTGAAGGTAGTCATTCACAATCCTACCTGTATGAGGTCGGGCATTGTCATGCATAAATATAGCATCCTCACCTAAATTGACCATAAATGGACCAACGTGATCATTGAGGATTTCTTCCACATATCTTTCGCTAGTTAAAGAGCCGTTTTCTATGATCACCAGCTCTGTGCGACTTTCAGAAGAAATTCCGGCCCACACAAGTACAGACCCACCACCGTAGGCTACTTTTTCTTCGATGCATGCTTGCTTGAATCTTTCCCCTAGTCTTCGATACACTCTGTGTCTTCCATCGTGCTTGTAGAGCATAAATTTTGAATCGTCGGAGAACATAACTTTTGACCAATCTTCAATACTCCAATTTACGTGGCTCTGGGCATATCTTAGTCTTGAAATACGATGCCCACGCTCCAGTTTAGGGCCGTTTGCAGGTCTAAGGGGTTTTAAGTTAGATTCAGCAAGCCGACGTCTTACTGTCCATGCACTTGGGTTACTTCCTCCGAGGCGTCGAAACTGATTTGTGAGTTCAGTTCCTGTAAGAAAGCGATTTCGAAGCATGGTGTTCACCAAGTATCGGTCTTCTCGTGCTGTGGTACACCTGGTTCTGCCCGTTCCTGGTCTGCGTAGGTTAGAACCAATTTCTTCGTAACGTCGGAGAACTCTTTGTACTGTTGACAGCGACACACCGACAGTCCTGGCTGTATCGCGCTGACTCCGGCCGGTTTCCAGCATTGTAAGTATTCTGGTGCATTCTTCAGGCGTAAGCGACATAATTTCAGCTTGAATAATGAATATAGAGCACTATCAACATGGTTTATGTACCCACATAAATGACAGATTACAAACAAAAGTAAAACCAAATGCTGTAATTTCGTAGTTCCATCTTCGAAAGTGGCCCTTTTTCAAATTTGATTTTTTTATGATATAACTTTACAATAACTAAGAAGTTTTAATACCTTCATTTAAGGAGTATTACATTGTCTATTAAATACAATTTATTGCATTAACCTAGCATTTTTAGTTTCCGAGATTTTTAGGATTCTTTAAGTGACCCGGATTCATTGCTCTCGAGTGTATTAGGTAACCCTGACACTTCTTGTGTAAGTCAATATTTCATTTACTTTACATTATTACATATAAATTATATTTTTAAATATTAGAATAAAATAAAATATAAAAACATTTAAAAATATTAAAAATAGTAGCCCACCGGTACCGGGAGCAGGGTCCAAGCTACCGGCGGTCAGGGCTCCAGAGAGAGGAACCTCCTAACAATGCGAGCCGTGTCAGGAGTACCGCTTTCTGGATCAAGCCCTTAATCCAGCTGCCCAACGAGAGCCTCCTTAGATGTTGGTCGAGGCTCTTAGCAATTAAGCCATTGGCTGATATGACTATCGGCACAATGATCGCTGAGTCCACATCCCACATGTCGACAACCTCGCGAGCCAAGTCAAGATACTTAATTTGTTTATCTTTCTCGGCTTACACGAGGTTCCCGTCATGCGGGACCGTTATGTCAATGATCATTGCGCGCCGCTCTCCTCGATCCACCACAACTATCTACCTATATCAGGCCTGTTGGCAACAATAGTTCTGTCAGTGATGATGGATCGATCCCAGTACAATGTGATATTTCCATTTTCGGTCGGGCACATACCTGTAGTACCTACGGTACTTCCGATTCCACAAGGCTGTATTTCAGAGCAAGTTGCTGGTGGATAATCCTGGCTACAAGGTTGTGTCTATGCAAGTACTCTTCGTTAGCTAGACGAGAACACCCGGTGATAATGTGTCGGATTGATTCTCCCGGACGGTGGCATGGCCGACAGATGTCAACCGTGCCGTCCTTCACAATTAATCTCCCGTAATTGTTCGTCATCAAACTCAAACTCAAAACATTTATTTCAATTAAACCATTTACAGGCACTTTTGAATTGTCAAGGAGTCAGTCAGTCAGAAATATGAAGCTAGTTGCCCATTCCAAAGCGTAGGTTCCTATGGAGAAGAACGGGCAAGAAACTCCACGGACACTCTTTTAAAAAAATATATATTCTTACAAAATATTGTTTACATCATTAATGTTGAAATTATACATGTGAGAACAATGTAGAAAGACGTGTAGGACGTAAAAAATGTCCGTAATAAAAAAATAAAAACAATTCAAAAATTAAAATAAGCCGTGGCAGATAAGAGATGACCAGTCCCTACTGATGGCACCCGTTCACGAACATGACGCATGGATCAGCACCGTTTAGCTCAACCATTTTGAAGGGAACTCAACGATCCAACACACAAGCCACCACCAGCGAGACATTTGATTGAGCATGACATACACTTAGCCGCCAGGGCATACCTATCAAGTCAATGAAAGACGTATCCAGTAAATAGTAGCTTTATAGAAGGTACATGGTCACAGTGCTCACACATGTGCTATGCAATTATACAATAAAAAAGAGATTGAAGTTATACAATTAAAAGATAGTTTTTGCAATCTTCAGCAGCTCCAACAATATTTTCGAATGCTAATCAATTAGTTTATGCGCCCTTGTGGAGCTGGACCAGCGTTAAGCCAAGCATTTTTGTCAGCGATATAATCCCCAAGCTTATAATATGCTTGGCAGCATCATAACTTCGTCCATAATTGCACAGACAAAACCTTCGGTTTCCCCAAAGAGGTCACCAAAACGCAGCCAGGCTACGGACGCTAATAAATCTACATCGAGTCCATGTAGGGCCCGGAAGTAGCGTCCGTGAAGCTCCTTACTCTGCCATACCTCCTTGCGATCGTTAGTGTCAAGCACTACGGGCTTGCGCCAGTTCTCTTTAGCCAACGAGAGCGGGGTAAGGCCCTTGTCCACCGCGACCACATCTCGAAGCATTCCCACGTCGGTTTCTAGGAAATATACCCTGAGACTGCATATCTCGCGATTGTGGAGGGTCTTAGCGTTTAAAAAGCCTCGACCTCCACACTTTCGCGGGATACCTATACAGTCTCATTACCGATGACCGTGGGTGATGCATTCGATATGCAGTCAGCAGCGTACGGACCCTCCTATCCAGGGCGTCGAGTTCGGTCTGAGTCCATTTGAGTACCTACGCCGAAAGAGTAGGGTAAGTCCAGGATAGCTGCCCCACTTTTTGATAGGAAGCCATAACTTATTAATTAATAATCTATTGGCAATACGACTTTTGCATATGGTAACTTTGATCTTTAATCTATGATGGGACCCCTTTTGTTTGTACATAAGTTTCATAGATTTTGAGAAAATTATGTCTTTTTGACCCTCTCAAAAGTAGGATAGACGCCTACCGTGAGGGATAGAAGACTCGTACTAAAAATGCGTCAAGGGATAGAAGCCTACCGTGAGGGATAGAAGACTCGCTGTATGAATGCTTCAATATTAGATGATAATTGAAATAAAATAGACTAGTTATGTAATCAGTTTGTATTCAATGTCTTAACATTATTTTGTGACATCTTTTATAATTATAATATCTATATAGAATTCTCCAACAAAAGATTTTTTATTGATATTCTTGTGAAATAATAATCATCTTATACATCTACTTAACGCAATCAATATACTTTTCAGAACTAACATAGATAATTGTATCAGTCTTATTCTTCGTCTTCTTATTCATCTTAATTCTTCTTTTTCTTATTATTCTTCTTAATTATTCTTCTTCTTATTAATCTTCTTAATTATTCTACTTCTTATTATTTCTTAATAATTTTATGCCTAACACATAGTATTAAGTTATAACTTAAGTTCAATCTGTGATGTACCTATCTAAGAGCGGCGGATTTAGTCAAAAACTAACTAAGGTTAACTGTTCCTTGTTATTTTTTGCAAATCGTCTTCTTGATGTCCGAGAGGGTATTCTGTAAGTTCTGGCTATTTAATTTACACATTTGTCATTTCTGGTAATTTCTTGAAAAGCCACGCCTGGTTTTCTTTTATATTTCCGAGGCATTTCTTCCACCTGCGATATGAAAACATTAATAGAAATAGTTAGGGATAGATGCCCCTAAGGGCATCTATGGCTACAGCAGATGGGGCAACTATACTTTTGGCACAGGATAGATGCCTTTTTAAATTAAAAATAAGATAAAAATAAATCTATAATTTAAAGCATTATTCCGTGTACTTTAAACTGTAATATCATCAGATAAATAAAAAAAAAAATAGAATTTATAACTGTGTAAAAAGATATTCAATAGTAAGTACTTAAGATTATAATTTCAACGCTTGCTGAGGTCTCGCCGCGGAAGATTTTTACAAACACAGACGAAACGCGTGCGCGTGTCCCCTACGGTTGTCGTGACACTGGGGTCTGCGGGGGGTGCTTCCTATTGTATAGTACGATTTTAGCCTACGATATTTCTAACATTGAGTATTCAAAGTCGCGGCACCTATCCCATTGGGGCACCTATCCTGGAATTACCCTACATCAAAACCGGCATGACCCAACCATTGAAGGCGCGCACCTTGTTTCCGCCTGATAGAAGACTATTAATTAAATATTATTATATAGAAGACTATTTCATTTACCTACTTATTATTACAGGTAAAATATTTTTTTAATTAACTTGGCTACAATGGACTTAGTGCCTACCTACTTAAAAAAATCTTGTGGTTTGTATTGTATGTAGGTAGGTATGTGCCTATATCAAAAAAGTCTAAGCAACATGTAGATACGGTTTTGAACTTTTGAACGATTTTTACTAAGTATTGAAATATTATATTTATATATTTATTTATAACTAAGCATTTTTTCATGCATTAGTGACTAAAGCAACAAAATCCTTCATTCAACTGTTCATTTAATCACAATAAGTAACTAACAATACCTATGTGTATAACATACGTAGTATAAAATAAAGTTAAAACGAAATTGAACTTTTCATGTTTTAGGTACAAAATTAACGACATTTTTTTAAATTATTTTTTGTTTAAAATTTGTCTGCATCAATTTTTCATTGAATTTATATAAGATTGTTTATCTGGTCCTGCGGCAATCGCTCCCAATGGACTTTTAACAATCTTTCAGTGTTGGGTGGTCGACACTCAAAGTCAGTCAAATAATTAATTTCAATTAGGCACATAAAAGACGAACGTCAAAATTTACAACAAAAGACGACTTGACTCTAGTCGCGCCCCTCTCCATCCAAGTTCTCTAGAACTCTCTGGAGCATGTCCCATGCGTGCTCGATAGGATTGAGGTCTGGCGATTGTGCAGGCCACGGCAATACCCTGATGTTTTCCATTGCCAAGTACCTACTCTCTGGTCCTCCGAGCTGTGTGCGAACGCGCATTGTCATGCGTCAGCGTGAAATCTGAGCCAAGACTTTGTGCAAATGGGTGAACATAAGGCCCGAGGACATCTTCAACGTAACTTTCAGCGTTCATATTGCAATCTACAAAAACGAGCTCAGTTCGGCTGTTCTTCATAATACCCGCCCATACCATCACTGTGGAGCCACTGTAAGGGTGCACTTCCTGGACGCATCTCAGCTGTTGCATTTCCGGGACGGCGATACACTCTTATCAGGCCTAAATCCAAACCGGGACTCATCGCAAAATACAATTTTATCCCATTGCTCCTGGGTCCATGTCAAGTGTTCCCTACACCATTCGTTTCGACGGGCGCGATTCCCGTGGCGTAGATACAGGTGGGCACCTAATTGGAAGTCGTGCTCGTAGGCCGTATTCATGCACCCCATTTCTCACGGTTTGGTGGCTAACAACAACACCGCTTAAGAATTGTAGCTTTAAACCTATCTCCCGGGCGGTTAACATCGGCTGACGTGTTGCAGTCAGTTGTATGTATCGCTCCTGTAGAGCAGTTGTAGGTACTCCTTCCACGCGCTGGGTGCTGCTTAGCATGATCCCCAGTATAAACTGTAGGTAAGTATTGAACTATCTAACAAATAGCTTACAGGAAATAATGTTTTTAATGTTTTTTTAGTGGACGATCACTGATCGTGGGCAATCACTCTCTCGTTTACCGAATGCCTTTGGTATGATAACATGACTGCCGCATATCGGCTCGCGCTGCGACTGCACGACTGCCGCGCGCGAACGCTTCTGCTAAACACAAATATTCGTCGGTTTATCCCTAATCCTAACTACATAATATGCTCCATAGGTTTAGGTAAAAAAAACACGTGACCAGACAGCTGCCCAGTTACAGACTAAAAAAAAACATTTTTATTTTTAGTTTACAAAAAACTTTTTCACAAAAAATAAGCTTATAATAAACTTAGTGATGGAAAGTTCAAAACCCACATCAAACGTGTCCTTATCAAAAAAGCATAGGTATTATACGATTAAAGACTACGTTGAAGACAAGGAAGTTTGGCAATAATTCCTTCTGCACATGTGGCTTCCCTGGTACCTCAATAACGGCATTACTATGTAATTATGTCTATTAACTGCTCCCAAATTAAGATGATTATTCGATTTTACCTATTTTTTTTTTTTCTTTTACGTACTTTTTTAACATAATCTTTTCGTTATTTGACATTATATAACTTCACTAAATCTACTATATTTTTTATAGATTTGTTACAGCTTTAGTGGCAGTCATGCCATTTGGTTTAAATAGGTTTTTAATTGTTTTTTTTTTATATACTCGTAGATTCTCTTTTATATTTTGTGAATGTGAGAACGTTGTAGGCATAACCGACTTTTAGATCTATCGATCGTTTTCTATCTTGCTAAGTAGGTACCGTACAAATTAAACTTAGTGAGTTTTATTGGTCTGCTAACCACAGCTTATCCTGAGGATTGGAGCGCTCTAGCATTATCCTGGGCGAAGCATGAGGGTTTGAAAATACGGCGAAACTTAGAGAAAAGGTAGGTACTGCTAGTACTCTCTCTGCTTTTTGTGTTTGGCTCGTCTTGGAGACTCTGCCGTGCTCCCATATTCGAAGGCTAGTGGCTCACAGCACTCTCGTAGGCTTGTACGAGTAGGTACCTATGGAGGGTTCGGTGTTCCATTCGTGATGGTAATAGTGGGACATAGAGATGTTCCTGGTACTTGTTGATAGGCCTACAGTGTCCTCTCATACCTATAAACACTGTAACTTGAAAATATTGTAAATACCATTTACTTTTAAAAAAGTAACCGTGGAGTTTCTTGCCGGCTCTTCTCCATAGGAAACGACCAATTGGAACTGTGCACCTAGCTTCTGACGTTTCATAAGTGCCCTTGTAGGTTTAGGTATGTGAAATAAAATATTTTGAATTTGAATTTGAAAAATAAAACCTGTCACTTCAGTTGTCATGCTACGTAACTTGCTAGTTGTTCTCCTCAATTTAGCAACGTTATAATTCGATGACGTTTAGAGTTTGGGTTCTGTACAACAGAGAGATTACAAAATATTATTATAATTATAATTAATACAACTAAAAAATTGTAGCTACTCAAGCAATAGAAGAGTAGTTTATAAACCCTAAGAAGGCTAAGTTTAGACCTCTCGGATAAAATGCCGCTAGTGGCATAATAGTGGCGCTGCCTCGGCTTGGTTAAAGTGCCGTAAGAATTGTACCTATTGTCGTTGTCACTATCACTGTCAGTGTCACTTGTTATTTTATTTGATTGTTGAGGTTAGTTAGCTGTAAAAGACCACATTCCCAAAACATTACATTTTCTTGTGCCTAAACGGACCCTGGTACTCCCCAGCCGCTGCCGCGGCACCGCTCGCTTCGCTCGCTCGGCTCGTGCGTTATGTGGTCACAGTTCTAACCTACCCTACCTTTTAGCCCTTTTTTATTTGCTAAGCCAAGGGGTTATGGGCTGGCTACACTTACCTAACTTTAGCCGGCTATAGATGAAATAAATTAACATTAGCCTATCCTCAAAAACAAAATAACAAGTGACAATGACAATGCAATGCTCAACAATCAAACAAAATAACAAGTGACAGTGACAATTACTGACAATGACAATGCAATGCTTACGGCACTTTAGCCGCGTCGAGGCAGCGCTACTAATATGCCGCAAATAGCGGCAGTTTATCCGACAGGGATAAAGTGCCGCTAGCGGCACTCTATACACTTCCTAAAGTTTAACATAAATGAATGAATGAGGAAACTATTTAGTTGTTAAAATCTAAAATTGATTTAGTTTGGTTTATCGTAAGTATTTTAAAACAAGAAAGTACGATTTGTTTACCTTTATTAACTACCTAAACCTATGGAGTATTTAGAGCGCGGGAGAAATGTGTCCTGCAAACTAGTGCAAACTGATGACGTCGCGTGTTGCTGCCGCGCTCTTGCCACTCAACCGTTACAGATATGACCCTTCAGGTACTCTTCAAATGGTGTCATACAAATACAGGATGTTCTTTTATCGAATTTGTGTTGGTTCGATTCCTGAGAGTCAAACCGACATAAATTCGACTTTTCTTAGACTTACTACTTACTAATAACGCGTACCTAAGTAAGTCGCATCATACATACCGCGCGCTATTGAAATACGTATTCAGTGGTGTAGCTTTATACGAGTAAGGGAGAGGTGTAGTACCTGTCTATCACCAGTAGATACACCGAGCGAAAACACGTTTGTACGTCAAAATTGATTTTGATAAAAACTTGATCTCTTATTTTTTTAATAAGTAGATATTTATTATCACTCAGTTATAGAGATGAACTAGTTACTTAGAATAACGGATAAATTTCCTATTTAGTTATGCAAAAAGTTTAATTCTAAATGAAACCTACTTTTCACAAAGCAGTTCTTTTAAAGTCAGTGAATTTCAGAACCCGACGAGTAAGTATTGGTACCTACGTTTACCTTATTGCTATCATTTAACTTTTTGATTCCCAATCTAAATAAGTAGTTGAGAAACTAGTTAAGTAGTTTCTCAACCAGCCTAGGTAGTAGATACATACCTACCACAAGTGAAGAAATTAGGTAATCACGGCTCACTCTCCACACTCCGACACTTTTGTCCACTTTTATATCACTGTTTATTAAAAACACAACATTTTGCTATGAAGTCAATGAGCAGAAAACTGAGAAACTGATCACCGGTAAGTGTCGGTATCCTTAGCCGGACGGGAACATAAGCGGCAGGCGCACAAAGCGCGCAGCGGCGGCGGCGGTCCGGGGTCACAACACTAGCACGTACCACAGCGGTCACACACTCGCGGCGGGGGCGGCGCGCGGTGCGAGCGCAGCTCGTCGACGGTGCGTGCGGGACAGCGCGGCGCGCATCACTGGCGCGCAGCGTGCGGCCGGCCGTCCGGCGCCCCGCCCGGCGGCCCGCCTCCACTCGCGCCGCCGGCGCCGCCCCGCGCCGCGAGTCCCTTTGTCGAGCCGCCCCGCCCACCGCCTGCGTTTTTATAACGCGCTCGAGCATTCTGTGAATCTATGCAACCTGTGTCCTGTTATTCGTTTTCACTTGTTTAAAGTTTCGATAGATAGGTACTAAATATGTATAGGTACATACCGAGCTAGCTACCTACCACCCATGGCAAACATTAAAAAAAAATAGGTACTAGGTACCTACATACCTAAGTAATACCTTCAATGTTTAATATTGATCAAAGTAACCCCGGTCTACGGTACCTAATAGCCTAGAACTGGTAAAAAAATCCCTTTCTTAGATAACGTTGTGGAAGTCTCCAGTGTCTCGAACAGGGTAGCCTTGCACTCCGACAGTGAAGCTAACCGAGAGGGGTATACGATTATAGGTAGGTAGGTATGGCGGTCTACCTACGCGCCGATCTCGGCTCACCCGGACGACGAAGTATGGAGGAAATGTTCGAGGGAATTTCCAAGGCCTTGCATTTCAATAGATACTACCTATGGCCCACTACATTGGGTTCTCATGGGAGATTTTAGTGCTAAAACTTAGGTACCTAGGTACAGAATTGCAACGAATCTTAAGTAGGATCCTACGGATTTGGCAGCAGAAATCATAGGGGCAACGGATACCTACACACCGACGACGTGGGCGTGGTAACCATAATGACGTTGATCAGACACTCGACCGAATGGTGGAATTGTGTTGTAAGTAGTTCCGCAAAATGCGGCTTACGAGCTGGATGTCCAAACTTTCGGGAGAAACCTGCTTGAAGTCGGCCATTTAAGACGAGCCGGCGAGGCGCCTCCAAAACAGCTTAAAGGCTCGTGCAGACCAGCGCGACGCGACGGCGCGACGCGACTCGAACAATACTACCATAGGTATTTGTAAGAAAACTTCACGATATTACAATAGCCGGTGTCGCGTCGCGCTGTCGCCTCGTGCTAGTCTACACGAAGCTTAAAATGGAAAAGCGGGAGGAAGTCGAAAAAGATACTTATGTACCTACAGGCTGGCGTTTTAGTCTCCTGCACCCGGAGAAGTACCTGGGGGTAGGTACTTCTACCCGGCATAGGTACTCTACCTGCGCGTTTTATACAAGATTTGAATTTCGTCTCATTCAGTTGAAGTAGCTAAGTAGGTACTTAGGTACCCCATGAAAGATGAGTCTACTTTACCTAGGTATATATAGCCAGTCTGAAATCTGGTTGAACTAATAGGTCTGTCCCTATTTCTTGTAGGTACTATTAGATATTATGTCTATCACCTCTTTTACTTTTTTCTTACATAGATACCTACTTACCTACATGATGTTTTCATAGATAGGTACCTATATTGACAAGGTAGGTAGGTACCGTCGTGATGTTAACCTATGATGTTGACCTATCCTTAAATAGTTCCCGTAGAGAGTTGCGCCTCCGGGGATAACATACGGCTCTTATCACTCTTTTCTCAAGAATAAAAATAGACTCGATGTCTGCAGCCCGTCCTGCAGTAAAATACCGTAAGACATGATAGATACTATGTTCAGGTCCAAGTTTGGTTTAGGTACGGTAAATAATTAGGTACTAATTAAAATAAAAACTAAATGCATTAGATTTAAATTACCGAATATTAGAAGTAGCGAATTTGACATCATATTGAATGGAGAAAAACTGTATTTTATTAATCAAACGGTGTTCCTATAGGAATCACACTAGACGAGAAATTACAAAGGGGACCCCATGTCCTACCTACCTACCTAGCGTCTCTCGCGGGGCGGCTACCTATGTTTCGGCCGCTTACCTATGTTACTGTGCGTTTGCACTGGCGAAACATCACAACAAAACATGTTGCAATCTCTAGGTAGGTAGGTACTTAGTTCCTGTCAAATATTGTATGGAACTTTGACAGAAACTAAAGATTTCAACATGTTTTGTTGTGAATGTTTCGCCAGTGCAAACGCATACTTAGTTAGAAAGATAAGACAGTCAACAGATGTAGAAACCGCGCGAGTGGTCTATTTTAGCTACTTCCACAGTAGGTATTATATCGTAGGTACCTATAGAATTTTACTGTGGGGTCGGGCTGCTGACATTGAATCCATCTTTATTTTACAAAAGAGAGCTGTCAGAGCCATTTATAATCTACGTCGTCGCGAATCTCTCATGGAACTATTGAAAAAGATTGTTATTATGACGGTACCTTGCCAATTAATAGGTTGTTACTAGGTAGGTAAGTACTAGAAATAAAGATAAAACAGATCAAATTTTTTTCAGACTAAGTATCTAAAGTAGATACATACCTACCTACATCTTTTATGGGGTATGTTGAGGTTGTAAAGCCCAACAGTGAAAATGTTATGTTAATGTTGTGTATTGGGATGTTATGTTGAACGAGTAAACAACCGATTGGTATAAAGGTTTTATTGCTACTAAAAATAACTTGTTGTAAAGTATGTACAATTAATGTTGGATTTAAACAAACTGCAACGTTTCACTGTAGGTAAGTAGGACAAGTTAGACAGCGTAGCTCGTACATATTGCCCACTTACAAAGATAACTTAAATGTACATCGGAAATTGTTTCAATATAAAGTTAAAATGTAAAAAGGTAAATACAAAAAAGGTCATAAGTTATTATGGTAATTCACAACGCGCAATAGGCGACGTTGCACGTTGTGACGTCATCACGTCAAATAAGGCGTTGTCCGCGATGCTCGCTGTCGACCTTCTTCGGGGCATCGGGTTGGGAACAGATAGATGGAGATTCTGGTTTCCGCCGACTTGCCCAATGCTTGCGTAGGCGGTTGTAAGCGTAGATTACGCCCGCTAATGCTACTGCGGCAGCTAATAGGTAGATGACAACGTATTGGTGGACATCGTGGTATGTTGCATGATCTGACAGGATGTCTTCTGATGTTGCGGCTTTCAGTTGCTCTACTTGTTTGCCAAGCTCTTGCAGTAATGTTCTCTGCTCTGTTATCGATTCATTCTCGTGAAGATGTTTTAGAACCGGTACAGGTAGGTTAATGATATAGTTGATTGAAGGAATTTCTGCAGGACCTGCGTCGACCTGGGCTTCAATTTTGTTAATTTGCTGCCTTTGAGGATAAACAACAAAAGTTTCACTACTAATTATGCAATCGTCCTTGAGTGTTATGACACCGGCCTTGTGTAGTAGTTGCGTTGAAACTTGATGCCCACAAATAATACGTATTTTGCATTGTTGACAGCAAAAATATAGATAATGATTTGCATTGTTTAGTTTATTTATTTATTTTATTTATTTTGGTTTACCAACAATTGTTTACACTGGTTATAGGCATAAAAAACAAGCAAAAACAGATAAACAATAGTGCACAATCACTTATAGGTAAACTCAGCATGCAAAACGAAAGTTGTACGTACAAAAGAGAAAAAAAAAGAGAGAATAAAGCTACCTTAATTTATATCAACTACTATTATCTAAAATGTTAAATGTTATATTGATCCTGACACAGAGAACAAAGAGAAAAAAAAAAAAAGTTAAATTAATCCTTATCTAGGTTTTTCAAAGTCTTCGCTTTTAAACTGTATAGTGAGTCAAAGTGCAAGTCGATTAGATCGCTACTTTCATTAATTATCTTGCTTAACCTCGCGACAGGGGAACTAGCGCCTAAGACCGTTCGTCGGAGCGGTGGACAGAGTGGCGTAATTGGCTTACGAGGAATCCTTGAAGGCACACGAAATTTAAAAGAATTTAGTATCTGTGGGCAGTCAAATTTATTGGCCATTACTTTGGCCACAAACATTACGTCGATAAGGCTTCGGCGCTTTTCCAGCGAAATCATTTTAAAGTATTTCAACCGCTTGTTATATGAACGCATTTTTTTTGCTATTCCGCTGGTAAACGCCAGGTGCCACAGAAAGCGTTTTTGGATTCTCTCCAGACGCAACGAATGCGTAGCATAGTGCGGTCGCCAGATCACACTACAATATTCCAACAGGCTTCGAATCAGACTATTGTAAAGCATCTATTGTAAAGCATATGTTTGCAATGTCTTAAAACGAAACCAAGCATTCTAGAAGACTTTTTTATTATGCAATCTACATGTGGGATAAAAGTTAATTTAGCATCAAAAGTAACACCGAGATCTTTTGTTGTGTTTAATTCTGCTATCTTGGTTTCATTTATGTGATAATCTTCTCTTATCTACTAAATTATGTTTTCTTGTAAATTTGACATGATAGCATTTACTGGGATTTAACAGCATTGAATTGCGTCCGCACCACTTAATAAGCCTATTGAGATCACTCTGCAAAAGAATGACATCATGTTGGGACTTAATAATTTTAACAAATTTCAAGTCGTCGGCATACATAAAAACCTTAGAATGTAAGAAACACTTTGGAATATCATTTATAAAGAAAGTAAGTTCCAACCACTTGTCTCGGCCAGGTTTCATGTTTGGTTTCGCAGTGAAGAGATTCCTTGTTCTTCATGCAGAGGCTCTCGTCAGACTTCATGCGGTATACGGGTTTCTTTAGTGGACACAATCGCGTTGTCGCGTCATTTTATACGACTTGATGTATTTCGGATTCCGTCATTGGTACTTATGTAGAAATCCTTTTGAATGTTTATTGCTAACATTTCTGCAATAGGTATTAGGGTGACCATATCCACGTCATTGTTTTTCGGTATTGGTATTGTTCGGTAGATCTCGAAGTTATCTCTGCTGATTAAGGGTACTTTTACCTTGATTATGAGGTATCGTTCAGTCATTTTCGCCTTTACTTGTAGAAGATGATACAGGCGAAACAACTCTGTTTGAGTGTTGGTGATGGGTAGGACTAATTCCTTGGACAATTGACCCGAGATTAAGTTCAATTCATCCCGAAGCTGTTCCGGTGCGATGAGATGTAAATTCATCTGGCCGTTATAGATGTTTGTTACAGTATCTATAAGGGTCTCCTGGACGTTTCTGAGATGCTCAATCAGGCTCTTTGCCGTAATAGCGGACATAGCGGACATGCTCACTCAAATGTCTCGCTGATGGTGGCGCGTGTGTTGGATCATTTAGCTCCCTTCAAAATAGTTGAGCTGAATGGTGCTGATCCATGCGTCGTGTTCGTGAACGGGCGCCGTCAGTTGGGACTGGTCATCTCTTAGCTGCCATGGCATATTTTAATTTATTTTAAGTTTTTGAATGATTCTTTATTTTTTCTTTTTATTACTGACGCTTTTACGAACGTGCACGTCTTTCTACATTGTTCTCACATGCATAATTTCAAAATGAATGATGTAACCAATATTTTGTATCAATTTTTTTATTTAAAAGAGTGTCCGTGGAGTTTCTTGCCCGTTCTTCTCCATAGGTACCTACTACGCTTTGGAATGGGCAACTAGCTTCATTTTTTTTTTTTGACAGACCGACCCCTTGACAATTCAAAAGTGCCTGTAAATGGTTTAATTGAAATAAATGCTTTGAGTTTGAGTTTGAGTTTGATAGCAAATTCGATGGACAGTTCTTGAGAATCCAGTTCCTTCTTGATATTGTTCGTAAACTTGTCTAGGTTTAGCAGATGTTGGTTAAACAGTTTGTACTGTTTTTCAACTGCATCTTCCGATCGCTTCAGTAAATTATATTCTGCTTCGATCACGGATGTCTGATTTCTTAACCACAGTGCCAGGTGTTTCTCGTTTGCCTTGACAAGGTCAATGTCTTCTTGATATTGTTTTGCGAATTCGTCATCTAATACTCCGAACAGGGAGCGCGCGATGGAACCGACACCGTTGATAAGCCCACGTTTGCTTCTCGTATTCACTCGGCCTTGCGGATTCAGCAACATATGGTTGTAGTGTCCTATTTCGTCGGTCGAGTGTTGTAGTTGTGTTAAAATTACGTTACATTGTGTTTTCTGTTTTATTTTCTCGCAGACGGTTTCTAGATGATTGGTGAATTTACTGGATACTGCTATACCGTGCCAGTAGGGCTTTACGTCATAGTATACGATAATCTTCCACTCACCGTGTATTAGTTGCATATTGGTCACTTTATCAAAGTATAGCCCTTGTTGAAGCTCTTCAATGTTTGTTGTGTTAGCGGCCGCGACAGGATTTAGGAAATACAGTAGTGCCATGACCAGTCCAATAAAGTTTATTTTTCTGTTTGTTGTTTTGCATCGTCGTGAACTTTGCGACTCGCTGTTTAGACTCATTTATGTTTGATTTGGAAGTAATTTGCTGTTCAGCAGTTTCGTCACTTTTGATAGGTAGGACAGATAGTTTTGTAACAGGTCTTTTCATATGTCCATTTCTTGTTTTTAGGCTAACGACCCGAACATATCCATCGTTCCCAGGGTGAAGCTCTGTTATTCTCCCCATGAGCCATTTGCCGGCTGGTATATGATCATCATGAATAACCACCAGATCGCCTATCTTCAGATTGTTCTGTGGTTCCTGCCACTTTAATCTGCCTAATAGTTGGCACAAGTATTCGTTCCTCCATCTCTTCCAGATTTCTACGAAGATCTTTCTTGTTAGTTCCCATCTTGTTCTTGTATCTTCCCTTGTTTCGATGACTGTCAGCCCCGGTCTACCCGATAAAATGTGTGCTGGCGTCAGACAGTCTAGATCGTCTGTGTTTTCACTTAATGTACACAGAGGTCTGGAATTCAAACAGGCCTCCAGTTTTGTTAGGATTGTGGTGAACTCCTCAAATGTTAACTTTTGTTCTCCGACTACTCTTTTAAGTGGTGTTTTAGGCTTCTGACTGCTCGTTCCCACAATCCTCCCGCTGATGGCCAAGCGGGGGGGCATTAAATTGCCACTCAATTTTCATCTCCGCGATCTCCCTTTATAGTTGGAAGCTTTTGTAGGTATGTTCGATTTCCTCGTATTGCTCAACGAGTTGACGGTTTGCGCCGACAAAGTTTGTTCCATTGTCACTGTATAAGTGACAAGGGGCACCTCTTCTTGCTGCCATCCGGTTTAGGGCTGCCAAGAATGCTGAACTGGTGAGATCTGATACCAGTTCAATATGCACAGCTTTGGTCACCATGCATATAAAGACTGCTATGTAGCCCTTCGTTGTTCTTGCTCCTCTGCCTTTGTTCATTTTGACGTCCACAAATCCAGTGTAATCCACCCCTGTATGGTAGAAGGGTGGCGCTTGATTTACTCTTACACTCGGTAGGTTACCCATCAGCTGATATTCCTTTGTTGGGTTGTTTTTGCGGCATGTCACACATTTTCTGATTTGCATCTTCGTTGCTCGGTTTCCGCCGACGATCCAATATTTCTCACGTAAGCCCACTTACGTGAGAAATATTGGATCGTCATAAGGTGAGTCTCGGAACGCCGTGAAAGGTCATTCAATGAGCTTGGTCGATGAGAAGATGTGTTAACCGACTGTTGTGTGGAATGATCATCGGATGTTTCATGTTTTCGGTCAGCAAGGCGTTTTTTAATCTTCCTCCTACTCGTAGGATCTCTTGATGGTCAATAAACGGAGTGAGCGCTTTTATTTTACTGTTAGACTGCACCGCGTTATGTTTTTGTAAATAGCAAATATCTGTGTCAAATAATTTTTGCTGTGTTTGTATTACGAGCACCTTCGTTGCTTTGTCCAATTCATGCAACGTCAGATATTTCGGTAGTTGTCGCCGTTTCGGGTTCAATGATCTGAGTATCCAAGCGACAATGCGAATAATATGTTCGACGGAACTGTGATTTTGCAATAATTTTTCCACAATCCTCGGATTTTCTATGTTGTGTTGGGATTGTTGCATTGGCTTGTTTCCGGACTGTTTTTTCTTCTTGGTCTGTGCTATAATTATATTTTTCTATGTTCTTTGTTTTAAGTGATGGCAGCCATTTAGGCCCTTGCCACCACAGTTGATTTTCTTTCAGCTGACTAGCGTATTGGCCTCTGCTTGCGGCGTCAACGGGATTTTCCTTTGTTTTGACGTAGTTCCACGACGATCGTGGTATGACGTCAGTAATACTTCGTACTCTGTTTTCTACGTATGCTTTCCAGCGGGATGGATCTCCTTGTAACCAACCCAGGACCACCATGGAATCACTCCAGCCGTAGACGTGTACTTCATATTGATTCAATGACTGTTTGACTTTGCGCATAAGTTGTGATAGAAGGTGCGCTCCATTCAATTCCAGCCTAGGCAATGTTGTCGTAGAGTTCGTTCTGATTCTGGTATAAATCAGCTGAGGACATGTTGTTTATGTTGTTTTCTTGTTGACTTCAAGATGAAAACTCTTCTGTTCCGAGCGTCGACTGTTGCTCCACACTCCTGGTTTTTGGATTGTGCAACCTTTCTCTTCTACGATATGCGCCTTCTCAATTGGTTACTGGGGCGACTCGCTTGTGAGAGACCAGTCCAACCGATTCGCGACCGTAAAAGATATAAATCACACAAAACTAAATTGCTCGAAGGACCAAATGTTGGGGTTGTAAAGCCCAACAGTGAAAATGTTATTTTAATGTTGTGTATTGGGATGTTATGTTGAACGAGTAAACAACCGATTGGTATAAAGGTTTTATTGCTACTAAAAATAACTTGTTGTAAGGTATGTACAATTAATGTTGGATTTAAACAAACTGCAACGTTTCACTGTAGGTAAGTAGGACAAGTTAGTTGCATGTACAGCGTAGCTCGTACAGGGTACCTACCTACTGTGCTAAATGTTACAACAAAATACCTTGTGAAAGTTTAAAACTCATTTATAAAGCAGTAGTATCTAAATTTTGTAAGCAAGCTTTTTTTTTAAAGCGTTGCCCTACACTACGATTGTCTCCTGTATTAATTGCCCCGTGTGTTGGTCAAATTAATATACCTATGGTCCGGGATTTCCCCGTTGATAAAATTATACAATACTAAGACATTGAAGTTATACAATTCAACGATAGTTTTTACAATCTTCAGCAGCTCCAACAATATTTTCGAATGCTAATCAATTAGTTTATGCGCCCTTGTGGAGCTGGACCATCGTTGAGCCAAGCATTTTTGTCAGCGATAGTAATCCCCCAGCTTATAATAATTATGCTTGGCAGCATAGTGTGCGTTTTATACAAGATTTAAATTTCGTTTCATTTAATTTAGTTGTAGGACTTGTAGGTAGTACCTACCTACCTATGTGGGGAGGTTTCTTATTGTAACATTTTAAACAGTACCCCATGAAGGATGAGTCTACGATAGTTATGAGCGCCGCGCCGGCATGCCGCCCTGATTCTACCCGCGCCGCCGCCGACCCTAGGCGACGGCGCGCCGAGCCCGAGCAGCGGCATTCAGTTTGACCTAACACGCGAACCGAACCGAACGTACGTCTGCGTGAATGCTGACAAAAAGGCGGCACTAGACTAGACGTAGACGTTGCGGTCCATGGCCCTTTACGGGGCACCGGTGTGGGCGCGTTCGTTGAGGCGGCGGCCAGCCCGCCTGTTGAACGCGTCCCAGAGGGTCATGGCCATCCAGCTGGTCCGGGGATACCGCACGGTCTCCGGTGAGGCGGCGAGCCTCCTTGCCGGATTGCCACTATGGGATCTGGAGGCAAAAGTCCTCGCACACATTTGGGAGTGGCGCGAGGAGGCGAAACGCCAGGGCATAACTCCGCCGCCACTAGAAATTACGGCACAGCGGACAGAGCTCCGGCGAGATCTCATGGCGTCATGGAGAGTGTGATTGTCGCAACCCAGTGCTAGGCACGCCACTACTACTACTACTACTACCACCACCACCACGCCGCTACTACCTACTTTTATTTAACTTGACTTGTATGTATGTGAAGGTTAAATTTGACCCACTTCCCGGTATCCGATTGAGCTGAAATTTTACATACTGGTCCAATCCCGATTAAAATGCATGTTTATGACAAGCGTGACGTGATGCTGCTGCCAGGATTGGCTCCAGACAAGGGAACTCCTCAACGGTTAACAGCAAGCATATGAAATTTTGCACACTTATTGGGATGACATTTAACGGGTCCACCATGAAATTGCTGCCACATCCAGGGTTGGCTCCAAACCATGGAACTCCTCAACGGTCAACAGTAGTAACAGGCATAATAGGTATACCATGACTTGTAATTTGATGACAGTTTGCGGGTCCACCAAGAAATTGCTGCCACCTTCAGGGTCAGAGAATTCCTCAACGGTTGGCAGTAGGGACTTGAAATTTTGGATACACGTTCGGATATGATAGACGGTTGGTGGGTCCACCATGAAATTGCTGCCACATCCAGGGTTGGCTCCAAACCATGGAAGTCCTCAACGGTCAACAGTAGTAACAGGCATAAGAGGTATGTATACCATGACTTGTAATTTGGTGAGATGGGCGTCAATAGCATTGGTTTGCAACCTGTCTAGGAGACGGAAAACTCCAAAATCAAACCCGGAACGGTGTTTTGTCAGGCATGAGTAAGCTTTAAGCAGAAACAAATGGCGCATATATTACCAAATTACTACCCAAGTCAAGATGAGTTCGTGCCGAGGACTGAGTGGCATCAGGGTATAAAATGATGTCGTGAACGTACCGCCTCAGGGCACCTGGGCGAACCCAGTTGTATATTAGCTCTTACCCTTCTAAACGAAGCTCTGGAAGGGTTGACGGATATTTCTTCGGTACTCGTGGGAACATTATGGGAAATAAAAATAAAGAAACAACAACACAAAGAAAAAGAGGGTTAGAGAAAAAGAAGTTACAACGGCAAGAAAGGCTTGCCAATGAGAGCGCTGACATGAAACGCCTACGACTTGACAAAAGGCGTGGTGAGGTGCGTAGTGAATCACTCATTCAGCGACAGTTACAGCTTGACAAGGCTAAGCAGTGCATGCAACGATTAAGAACAGCTGAATCTGCTGAACAGCGAGAAAAACGTTTGACCGCTTTAAGAGAGCATAGCTCCCAAGTTAGGGCAGAAGAAACTGCTGATCAGCGAGAGGCTCGCTTATGTGCGGTAAGAGTATACAACTCTCAGGTACGAGCGGAAGAAAAGGCCCAGATTGTATCTTTTAACAACACCATTAACATATTCTGTGTTCAGATATATGCACTAAAAGGTGTTACCCGAATCAAGTGGTAAAACACAAAGTAGATTCAAGTCGCAATTCGTACCTACCTGCCCACAGAATTATCAAGCAAAGATACTTTATTGCTATGTCACCGTTGCAATAAGCATCTATCTAGTTTAAAAAAATCAGGACCAGCCAAAGCCTACTGGAATAATTTGGACCCTGGTTCAGTACCTGATGCAATAAAAATATTAACCCAACCTGAACAACGCCTAATTTCTAGAATAATATCATTTGTAAAAAATATTAAATATGATAGACTATTTGGGCAATATGGATTTAGAAGACAAGCTGTACTTTTTGCACAAGATATATTTGAGTTAACGGAAAATTTGCCAAATATTTTGCCTAGATCCATTGACAGTATTGGTATGGTTGTCATTACAGAACATTTGGAGAATTTAAATATAACGCGGGAGTATAATATATCGCGTCCTCGTGTATATGAGGCACTAAGGTGGCTCGTAAATAATAATCCCTTGTATCAGGACGTTATAATAGATGATGATGCACAAATACAGCAAGAAGATCTTGTTCGCGTTACCCAAGCTGTTAGACATAATGGCCAGAACAATGAGCCTGCTGCAGTATCAGCTGCGGGGGAGACAAACAGTAGTGATTAATGATAAATGATTTATTTCTGCAAGTAGGTTTGTACAAACACTTTTACACGTCAATCATATTTTAAAAACTAGATGAGGTCGGCGTTTCCTATCTGACTACTCTGAGAAGAAAGGCCGAAACAAACTCAGAGGTCACAGTCTCTTTTAAAGTCCAGACATAATCTTGGTCAGATCATGTGAAGACGATGTAGATTGATGTCTGAAATGGTCTTTTGAGGAAATAACCATTCAGATTGAGAAGACCTGTCCAGTCAGTGCACGCATTTGTCAGTTATCGTGCAGCTCAACTCAGAATTTAAGGAGCCCAACGATTCGACGAACAATACCAAAGAAAGGACGTTTGGGTAGGCCACATAAATTACTCAAACTGCCAGACCACGATAAAAACTAATTGACAAAAAAAAAAACAAAACAAAAGGGATAGTCTTCACATTCACAATAATTAAAATAATATAATACTTTAAAGTAAATATTCATGTCAATGAATATATAACATTCATTAATGTCAATGTGTATATAATAGCCCGGAAATAATCTTGGTCAGAGAGTAATAATTCAATGCGTATTTTACGGGCTTCTTGGAATCAAGGGAATAATCAAGTTTTCAATGCAAACTATGCAGGCAGCCAATGTTGTGCTATGGTGTTGGCGAACATTACGAGAGCAGCTATATTATCTCCTCATTTGTGGACTAATAATATACTTAAGCTAAATATGCTCGAGGTGATAAGATTTATTTAAAAATAAGAGAACTATTAATAAATAATTTACTCGTACCTTCTATATATGAAAGTGGCTATTTAGAAATACGCCACTTTGGTGTCAAAGTCAAAGTCAAATAATTTATTTCAATAAGGCACAAAAAAGGCACTTATGAACGCCAAAATTTACAAAAAAAAAAAAAAAGATTCTAGTCGTCCATTCCAAAAGGTCGTTTTCGTATGGAGAAGAATGGGCAAGAAACTCCACCGTTACTCTTTTAAAATATTTTCACAATATTCTGTATACTATATTAATTATATAATTATATGTGAAGACGATGCACCTAGAATAAGATTACTATACCACGATAGGTAAAAAGAATGAAAAATGAAGGAATGACATAAATTAATTAGATGATAGATGCATGGTGCTCACATATTTACAAACATTGTAAAATTATACGATATTCTTAACATTTTAACAAGTACTACTAATAATAAGTCAGTGTGTGAGTTCAAGTAATCACAGAATATAAAAATTAATGTTTAAAAAAATAATATTAAGCAATTAAATTGGCAACCAGTTTGATTTTGTCTAGATTCTAAATTGTCATATGGAGCAGGACCAGCATGTTTCCAAGCATTTTTATCTTGGATATAATCCTCTAATTTGTAATATGCTTGTTTACAAAGTGTACTTTTTATATGAGTTTTAAATTTTCTTTCATTTAATTCTAATATATCACGAGGTATTCTGTTGTAACATTTAACACAGTACCCCATAAAAGATGTATTTACTTTAGATAGTCTGAAAAATGGTTGATCTATTTTATCTTTATTTCTAGTATTAAAATTATGTCTATCACTTATTTTATTAAAAAGATGTAGATTTTTTCTCACATACATAATATTTTCATAACTGAATTGGCAAGGTACCGTCATAATATTAATATTTTTAAATAGTTCCCTGAGAGATTATTTGATTAGAGATTGAATAGACTGTAAATGGCTCTGACAGCTCTCTTTTGTAAAATAAAAATGGATTCAATGTCAGCAGCCCGACCCCATAGTAAAATGCCATACGACATAATACTGTGGAAGTAACTAAAATAGACCAAACGCGCGGTTTCTACATCTGTTAACTGTCTTATATTTCTAACAGCATAAGCGGCCGAGCTTAGCCGCCCCGCGAGAGATGTTATATGGGGTCCCCATTGTAATTTCTCGTCTAGCGTGATTCCTAGGAAAACTGTTTGATTAATAAATTCCAGTTTTTCTCCATTCAATATGATGTCACATTCGCTGCTTCTAACATTTGGTAATTTAAATATAATGCATTTTGTTTTTTTTATTATTTAGTACCAAATTATTTACCGTAATCCGATCTTGGACGTGAACAATACAGCTATTCACGTTGTCAAGATTTTGTGACCGTCGGTTTATTTTAAATATCAATGATGTGTCATCTGAAATAACACCATCTTTGGTTGATTTTGAAATAAATGGGGTAAATCATTTATATAAGCTAAAAAGAGGAATGGACCCAATATCGAACCTTGAGGAACGCCCATTACCATTTCAGACCCTAATGAGTTTGTGCCGTTGACTTGAACTTTAACCTTTCTATCTTTCAGGTATGATCTTAATAAATCAAGAGCTGTATTCCTAATCCCATAGTGCTCCAGTTTCAGCAGAAGTGTCTCATGGTCTACGCAATCGAACGCCTTCGAGAGGTTGCAAAAGATTCCAATGGCATCTTGTGCTTCTTCCCAGGTGTTAAAAATGTTCTTTATTAGGGTGACACCGGCGTCAGTGGTACAACGCCCTTTGGTGAAACCGTACTGTTGATCATGAAAGATGGAATTTTTATTAAAGTGTCGTAACATATAATTGTTGGGTTCCTTACTATCACCGGATTTGAACAAAGGAACTACTTTACTATGTTTCATGAGATCCGGAAAGACGCCTTGGTCCACACTAGTGTTAAATATGAAAGCTAAATAAGGCGCAATGGTTTCGATGACAGATCTACAGACTTTTACAGACATTCCCCACAGATCTTCTGTTGATTTAATTTTAAGATCTTTAAAAGCTTTTATAACAGCCTGGGGGTTTGTATGCTGAAACCTAAACTCTAAAGGGCATGCCTTTACATTATTTCTAAGTAAGGCAGCAGAAAGCGCGGGTGAGGAATTTAAAGCTTCAGTGGTTTTGTGGGGAATATTAACAAAAAAGTTTTCAAATTCCTGAGCTATTTCTACATCTGAGTTGATGGGACCATGAGCAGTCTCTAAATTAAATTCAGTATTACGCTGTTTTTTCCTACCGGTTTCATTATTTATTATTTGCCAGGTACTTTTTATTTTATCATCAGCTGATTTTATTTTATTGCTAATGTGAAGTGCTTTAGCTATTTTGCACACACTTTTAAAAGTTTTAGAATATTTTGCAACATACTGATGAAAGCTTGTATTATTCATGTGTTGCTTTAGGCCATAAAGTTCAAAAAGTTTTTCCCTACTTTTGCGAATACCTGGAGTCACCCAATCATTAAATAAGAACTTTGTGTTATTAGGGATAATTATATGATGTTTACCTACGCCTTTACATTAGAATACACAAATGAAAAATTCAAAAAATTCAAAATTCAATAAAATTTATTTCACATAAACCTACATGGGCACTTATGAAACGTCAGAAGCTAGGTGCACGGTTCCAATTGGTCTTTTCCTATGGAGAAGAGCCGCCAAGAAACTCTACGGTTACTCTTTTAAAAATAATTGGTTTTTACAATATTTTCAAATAACTGTGTTATTAGGTATGGGAGGACAGTGTAGGTCTTTCAACAAGTACCAGGTACTTAACAAAATAATTATGGTCAGCAAATATACAGTCCACTAAGCCTACAGCGTTCTCACATTCACAAAATAGAAAATAATCTATATAAAAATGAATAAATTACTAAAAATAAAAAAGTATTATAAATGAAATGACGTGATTGCTATTACAATTCTGAATAATTATCATGTTCACAAAAGCCACTAATAAAGATTTAAAGTTAAATTGTAGGCATATTATAATGTCAAATAATAGCGTGATTTAAATGTCAAGGAAGAATGTAAAAATAAAAATAAAATGTAAAAATATATATATATATAAACATGGTAATTTGGGAGCAGTTAATAGACTCTTATACAATTTTCCGTTAATGAGCTACCAGGGAAGCCACATGTGCAGAAGGAATTATTGCCAAACTTCCTTGTCTTCAACGTAGTCTTTAATTTTATAATATGCATTCTTGATAAGAACGCGTTTAATGTGGGTTTTGAACTTCCCATCGCTAAGTTCTGTAACCGACTTAGGCAACTTGTTATAAAAGCGGATACTGTTTATAAGAAATGACTTGCTTGTTTTAGTTAATCTAAATTTGGGTATCAAAATTTCATGTCTACTACGTGTATTTATATTATGGAAACAGATTTGTTTGGATGTTTGAGAGATTCTGTTAATAATGACGATTTCGGTTTGACATTTAAAGATGCTCTCACTACAATGTTCGTTAATCACAAAGCCGGGGTCCTGATTGCCGCATCCAAATCTGTAGGAGTGATGAATTACGACAATAGGTACTATTTCACCGACTCCCACGCGTGTGCCCCTAAAGGTGCAGGCGCATCAGATACCCATGGCAAAGCGTGGGTTATCGAATGTGATACCTTCGATGACCTTGTCAAAGTATGCAAACGCGCCACCGGTTCGGGTAATGTCCAGTATACTCTCAATTACTTAGATGTTCATTTGATTAATAGTATTACACAACACAATTCGCAACAATCACTTCAACTTATATCTTCAATCAATGCAATATCACGCGAAACTAATCTTGAACAAACTCAACAGCCACATCAAAACATACCAATATCTCCTACATTTACTCTATCTCAAAACACAATTATTCCGGTAAACACTTCAATGATGGCTTCTATCGACAGTACAGAAGAGCAAGTGTTAGATATCGCCAGTGATGTCAACAAAATTACCAGGAAAACTACGGATAATATTGTCAATGTAGCTCATGAAAGAAAAGCTGAGGAATTCGCATGGTTCTTCCTGTTTCCAATTGGAGTAAATGGATTAAATCAAGCAAGAGATGTCAAAATTTCACCGCTTGATTATTTGCATTATAGGATTTTAGGAAACGATACAAGATTTCAACGAAATGATTATTTGTTTTATGCTCTATCGATGTTCGAGTACCATAGGGTAAAAGCAACAATATCTGCTTGCTGTAAAAAAGTCGAAGGTCAAGATGGCAAAGTTGAAGACGTTCATCTTTATCTTAAAAACCTTAGAGGCTCCGCGGCATATTGGCGTACTGCATTAAACGAACTGTTGGCAGAAATTAGATGTCTAGGTCTACCAACATACTTTTTAACATTCAGTTGTAATGACATCAACTGGGTAGATACCTATGCGAAAAGCTCTACTTATTGCAGATGGACGATCAATGGACAATCCGAATGATTTAGACATGGTAGCAACACAACGGTTAATTGAACAATATCCTGTTGTTGTAAGTAGACATTTCATGATTCGTTTCAATGCCCTGATGAAATTTATGTTAAAAATTAATGAAATTTTAAATGGTCGAATCAAACTCAAACTCAAACTCAAATCATTTATTCCAAATAAAGCAATTACAGGTACTTTTGAATTGTCAAGGGGTCGGTCAGTCAGAAAGATGAAGCTAGTTGCCCATTCCAAAGCGTAGTAGGTTCCTATGGAGAAGAACGGGCAAGAAACTCCATGGAAACTCTTTTAAATTAGAATATTGTTACAAAACATTGGTTACATCATTCATGTTGAAATTATACATGTGAGAACAATGTAGTAAATCGTGCACGTTAAAAGCGACCATAATAAAAACATAAAAACAAAAATAATTAAAATAAGCCATGGCAGCTAAGAGATGACCAGTCCCCACTGACGGCGCCCGTTCACGAACATGACGCATGGATCAGCATCATTTAGCTCAACCATTTTGAAGGGAACTTAATGATCCAACACACACGCCACCACCAGCGAGACATTTGAGTGAGCATGACATACTCTCAGCCGCCAGGGTACATTCAAGTCAATGAAAGACGTACTCAGTAAATGGTAGATTTAAAGTAGGTAAACAGTGCTCACACATGTGCAATGCAATTATATAATACTAAGAGATTGAATTTATACAATGTAAATATAGTTTTTCAATCTTCAGCAGCTCCAACAATATTTTCCAATGCTAATCAATTAGTTTATGCGCCCTTGTGGAGCTGGACCAGCGTTGAGCCAAGCATTTTTGTCAGCGATGTAATCCCCCAACTTATAATATGCTTGGCAGCATAGTGTGCGTTTTATGCAAGATTTAAATTTCGTTTCATTCAATTGGAGTATGTGGGGAGGTATTTTATTGTAACATTTTACACAGTACCCCATGAAAGATGAGTCTACTTTAGCCAGTCTGAAACCCGGTTGAACTAATTGGTCCCTACTTCTAGTCCCATAATTGTGTCTATCACCTATTTTACTGAAAATACTTAGATTTTTCCTTACGTACATGATGTTCTCATAGATATATTGACAAGGTACCGTCATACCAAATACCGAATAAAAGACTACTGGTGGAGAATCGAGTTCCAAAATCGCGGTAGCCCCCACATTCATATGGTGGTTTGGGTGGATGGTCACGCGTCTTTTGAGACAGAAGAGGGGTTGCGCCAGCTTGATCAAGCATGTAGTTGTGATCTACCGCCCGAAACGTCTGAATTGCATGATTTGGTAAAAATATATCAATGGCACAAACATACTCAGACTTGCTACAAAACCAATACTGA
This sequence comes from Xanthia togata, assembly GCA_963853775.1. NCBI lineage: Eukaryota > Metazoa > Arthropoda > Insecta > Lepidoptera > Noctuidae > Xanthia > Xanthia togata. The sequence continues at coordinate 536,363 of OY970797.1, read as the reverse complement.
ATCATCAACATAGTAGTAGGTTTTCCAAGAAAATAATGCCACGAAACCCGTCTTATGTATCATTCATCAGACGAGTTTATTCGCAACGGTGGCAGAATTTGTATATTGAAGCGGAGACCGGAGGCTGGATGGGTCAATAATTACAACCCAACCCTTTTAACTGTCTGGAATGCCAATAAGGATATTCAGCCATGCGGGACGAATGAAGCGATAGCGTTTTACATTGCTAAATATGTCTCAGTTTTTATCTTTTTAGGGCGTAAATAAAAGCTTTTTTTTTAAGTTTTTTTTTTAATATTAATTTATTTTATTACACTCCCTGTTAAATGATCGTAAATAAAATACACAACTCTACCACTCTTGTCTATTTCTGTGCCTCTGCACCATGTGAACTTTTCTTTATTGTTAAATTTTTAGTATAAAACTTCGTCCCCTTTTTTTTAAATTTGTGTATTTTTACTGCCATAGAATTTACTCTGCAAACACTGTTTAGATTTTACTGTGCTATCCAGTGACGCGTTTGAGGGTGTTTTGAAATTCAGCATCAAGTACACTGGTGCGATTCGTCAGTAGTGCTAGCCTGGCTCCACACCTTTTTTAGGCTGGCAACACTGGTAGCCGGTCGTCAAAAAAACGGTCTCTAGGTTAATTATTTCAATAAATTATTAAAAGTGTTTTAATTTAGTTAAATTAGTGTAATATAGTCGAACCTAGATATTAAGTATTCTATCCAGTAGTTATACAGTGTTTTTTGTCGCGAAAACTTCGTACCTACCAAGGGTTTTAAAACCGGCTGTCAACTTAACGCCTCAACGGTGACGGATTTCAAACTATTATCGATCCCGGGGAGTATTTTGTTTTATTTATGTGATTGTAGTTAGTATTTACAGACCACAGAACACCACAAAATACTGCTCAGGTCTCTGAGCTACGTCCATCACACATTGGCACAGTTTATGACTCCTTTTGCTTGACAACTAGTGGAAGCAAAATCGACGACGAAAACATTCGCCCAGACAATAAACACTACATAATTTACTATACAAAATAAGCTCATTACGAGCTCTTTCGAAGTATATCATTTAATCCTGTAATGTGTCACAAACTTCTCATAAAATCAATTACTTATAATTGTACCAAATTTATCTAGTTTTATGATAATAACAAGAAAAGCAGTGTTTTCTATAGTATTTCTCTTCTGTTTAACTTTCCCGTCTCACTCTAATTAACTTAATCTAAATTGTAACAGCTATTTCTCAACAAATTACTATTTTTACTTTTTTCCCCAACTACCCCCTACCTATCCACATATCAGAACATCTTTTCTTGTACTGTTATTTAGTTGCATAACTTCACACATTCCAGGTCACTGACAAATTATTCAAAATGATGACCCGCAGAGCTACAATTAAAGAGATGGAAGCAAAGCTGAGAGCTACTTTGAAGGATCTTGAAGCTTCTCAAGCTGAATGTAAGCAACTGCTCCAGCAAAGGGAAGACAGTGAAGTAGAAGTGGAAAACATTATCGCCAAGAACACCTTCCTCAAAAATGAGCTGGCTGAGCTACACACAGATCACATAAACTTAGCCGACCAGTACAGACATTTACAAAATCAAGTGTCAACATTTCAAGAGTGCAGTGACACTCATGAACTGGCTTTGAACCATATTTCAGAACTTAAACAGAAGTTATGTGAAGCCCATAAGGCCTTATCTATCTCAGAGTCTGTCAAAGTCAGTGAACAGGTTGCTACCACCAATAACTTATTTTATGATTTGGTAGGCAGTAAGTCAAAATCAGTGTGTGAGCCAGCTATAACAATAGATTTGACTGGTGACGATACCATACCATTGTGTCCTATTGTTGTGAGTCATAATAAATTAAAGAAATACATTAAATTTAGGAAAATAATTAAACGGTCACAGAGGGCTATTAAAAAACAAAATCTCTTAAAATTAAATCTTTCCCTTAGAAAGGAACGTGATATCCTTTCAAAAAGTTTAAATAGTTGTACTGTTGAGTTAGATGAATGTAGGGAAAAGTATGATATTGATACCTAAGCTCCTTTATAATGATATAATACACAAGGAGCGCTTGCTGAAGGATATTTTTGAGAAATATGAAAATTCACAGCTGCAACTAAGTGAGCGCTTGTTTGAGGCTGGGGAACTACTGGATTTGGTGAAGTGCAATGCTGAGAGGTATGAGTCTTTGACTAATAATATCTCATACAGCTGTGCCTATGAACCACCACCTCCTCAGCCTCAGCCTGACTTGCCTCCTCCAGTGTTGGCTCTTCCAGCAGATACCTGTGTTAATACACAGATAAAAAATAAATCTATATTTTTCTGTGACGAATTAGGTTCGGGCTTTGGGAAAATGTTACTCAATTACCTTAGCCATAGTTTTACCAATCATAGTTATCATAACATAACTTTCAAACAAATCATTAAAAGAATTGCAAACACAAACCTAGATAATTATTCTACAATGGTTTTGCTATTAGGTAATAGTACTGGTATTACCAGAAAGGACATAGTGGATGGTGTGGACACCTTATTAAAGTTAAATATAGGAAAGCTAATGTTGTGTGCTTTACCTTACTCTGATACTTTATCAGTTTATGAAAATAATTATATTTATAAGTTGAATAGTACTATTCACAGGCTGACATGTTGTCATAGTGACAAATTATTGTTTTTTGACACTAACAAGTTTGTTAGTGGTTTTAAGTTAACTCAGAGAACTTTATCTCTGTCTTGGGAATGTAGACATATGATTGCTATGTTAATAGCATATAATATTAACGAGGTTATAGCTGATATAACAAATTGTTGTAACGAGTTTAAAATATCGTTACATGCTTCTCGTCAGTAAGTCGATTTCGGAACGTTTTTTTTGCTGTCATCGATTGTGTTTGGTGGAAGCTGTCAACTTTGACGTTCTCACTTTGGCGACGAACATTCTTGATGGTGTATTGAACTTTAACTAAATTTTTTCCAATCGGGATAAATCCTGGGTATTGGCGGCCTATTGATGCCGTAAACTTCAAAGACTTTCCCTCAGGACGTGGTGACGTAGGAATAATCTTTCATTTCTTTGGTAAGATTGAATTCTTTCGGATTGATGAATTGGATAGCGTGACGAGTGCTCGATATCATACTAAATTATTGTTCCAGGCTTCTAAGTGATTTGTCGCCCGCCTGAATTTTGTGGTGCACTTAAATTTGCCATTTGTTGGAAAAGACGGTAAGTTATTATTACTCGTGGAACGCCACGCTTCCCAACGTTTGGGAATCCTGAACAATTTATTAATTCTCTGTAAATTTTGTTACAGCCGGATTGTGACCGACCCTGGCGTCTTTTCTTTTTCTTTTCTTTTCGATTTCTTTTCTTTTCGTCTTCTTTACTGGATATATTTCTGCAGAATACAACTACGGTATTTCTACAAGGGATATTTTTATCCCTACCTTCAACGCCACGATCCTAGAGGTTTTATTAAATCCATCTTTTTTACTACCTACCTTTTTCTTTATCAACAAAGATGCAATAATGATCTAAATTCAACAATAATAATGTAAATTCAATAATAATAATTATGTAAGTAACTATAACATTTTGTATTTAATTTCATAATTACTCAGAAGCTACTGGCAATCATTAAACAAGGTATTAGCAAAGGAAATTCCATTATTTTATTCATTTGATTAGCTACCCCCCGGCAGATTAAAAGTCTGACTCTCCAAAGTGTTCTATCTGGCAAGTTTGTTCTTCGGGCATCTCCAAGGCGCCCGAAATTATTTTATTGTATAATTTGTTTTTTTTTTTTTATAGGAGAACACACCATCTTTACACATTTTTATTAAATTGGGCAAGCTCCCAACACATGTGACACTCATGTACAACCCATCCATTACATTGTAGTATTAGTGACGAGTCTGTGTTGTCTAGCTATACTAACAACATAGTGATTAATTATGAGTCATCATGTACGAAGGAGGATCCACCTATAATACCAACATCTTTGGAGGCCACTACCAGTCAGATAGGGTATTCTCTTCCTGCTGGAATTCATACAGACATTCTAGACTCTTCCATTGTAGTTGTGGAGGTCACTCCGGATAACTTTTTAAACTAGTTAGTAAGACAACAGAAGTTACCCCTTCAAATAACCAATTATTATTAGAGAATAATAAAAAGGTATCTTCTGGCAATATTACACATAAGAAAAAACCAAAAGGGGGGCAGCATACTTTAAAATTATTCAATCAAAATATCCAAGGTTGCTCTTCCAAATTACTGGAAATAGAATTGTTTTTAGAAAATACTAAGTTTGATGTTGTTTGTATAACAGAACATTGGTTAAAAGATCATCAAGTAATGTCAATTAACTATGATAATTATTATGTAGTTAGCCATTTCAGCCGAAAACATATGATACATGGACATATGATGGTGGATCATTAATATTAGTAAAAAATTCTATTAAATCGAAAGAACCAAAAGACATAATCGGGCTGTCTGTTGAACACACCATTGAATTGTCCTGTGTTGAGCTAGATAAGCATGTTATAGTATGTGTATACAGACCTCCAAGTTACCAGAATCTATCTATGTTTGATTCTGTAATGGAAGATGTGTTAAATAAACTAAATGGTAGTAGTAAGTCAATAATCATATGTGGTGATTTTAATATTAATATATTAGAAAATAACGTTAATACTGTCAAACTATTAAGTCTTTTCAGGTCATTTGACTTGTCAAATGTTTTTAATGAACCAACCCGAGTGACAGCTTCTTCTGCCACTTGTATAGATAATATTTTCTGTAATTGTGATTACTTACATAAACAAATTGTAAATAAGTTGCCATCTGATCACAGTGGACAAAAAATAACATTTTGCTACTACATGCCTTTACAAAAAATTCAAATAAGGTTTAGGCCAATTACATGTAGAAATCTAGAGAAATTAAATAATGTTTTGGCAAGTAAATTATGTATTCAGAGTTTTGATAATATATGTGACCCAAATGAGTTCTACGCAGAGTTCTTTTCACTATTAAACAAACAATTCATTGACACTTTTCCACTAAAGACTAAAACTATTTACACAAAATTCTTATTTAGTGATTGGGCGACTCCAGGTATTCGTAAAAGCAGGGAAAAACTTTTTGAACTTTATGGCCTAAAGCAACATATGAATAATACAAGCTTTCATCAGTATGTTGCAAAATATTCTAAAACTTTTAAAAGTGTGTGCAAAATGGCTAAGGCTCTTCACATTAGCAATAAAATAAAATCAGCTGATGATAAAATAAAAACTACCTGGCAAATAATTAATAATGAAACCGGTAGGAAAAAACAGCGTAATACTGAATTTAATTTAGAGACTGCACATGGTCCCATCAACTCAGATGTAGAAATAGCTCAGGAATTTGAAAACTTTTTTGCTAATATTCCCCATAAAACCACTGAAGCTTTAAATTCCTCACCCGCGCTTGCTGCTGCCTTACTTAGAAAGAATGTAAAGGCATGCCCTTTGGAGTTTAGGTTTCAGCATACAGACCCCCAGGCTGTTATAAAAGCTTTTAAAGATCTTAAAATTAAATCAACAGAAGATCTGTGGGGAATGTCTGTAAAAGTATGTAGATCAGTCATCGAAACCATTGCGCCTTATTTAGCTTTCATATTTAACACTAGTGTAGACCAAGGCGTCTTTCCGGATCTCATAAAACACAGTAAAGTAGTTCCTTTGTTCAATTCCGGTGATAGTAAGGAACCCAACAATTATAGGCCTGTGTCAATTCTGCCAGTTATCAGTAAGGTGTTTGAAAAGTTGATACTCAATCAAATGTTACGTCACTTTAATAAAAATTCCACCTTTCATGACCAACAGTACGGTTTCACCAAAGGGCGCTGTACCACTGACGCCGGTGTCACCCTAATAAAGAACATTTTTAACGCTTGGGAAGAAGCACAAGATGCCATTGGAATCTTCTGCGACCTCTCGAAGGCGTTCGATTGCGTACACCATGAGACACTTCTGCTGAAACTTGACCACTATGGGATTAGGAATACAGCTCATGATTTGTTAAGATCATACCTTAAAGATAGAAAGGTTAAAGTTCAAGTCAACGGCACAAACTCATTAGGGTCTGAAATGGCGTTCCTCAAGGTTCGATATTGGGTCCATTCCTCTTTTTAGTTTATATTAATGATTTACCTCAAATATTTCTAAATCAGCCAAAGATGGTGTTATTTGCAGATGACACATCATTGATCTTTAAAATAAACCGACGGTCACCAAATCTTGACGACGTGAATAGCTCTATTGTTCAGGTCCAAGATTGGTTTACGGTAAATAATTTGGTACTAAATAATAAAAAAACCAAATGCATTAGATTTAAATTACCAAATGTTAGAAGTAGCAAATGTGACATCATATTGAATGGAGAAAAACTGGAATTTATTAATCAAACAGTTTTCCTTGGAATCACGCTAGACGAGAAATTACAATGGGGACCCCATATAACCTCGGCTTCCTTTACCCTGCTTCACTCTGAGAGCGCCGCGCTCCGTCTACCTTTTTTATTTGGTCTGAGGATCCGTGTTAAAAGTTGATTAAAAATATAATTACCACGAGATTTTACATATATCTGCGATAAAAGTGAAGCTATAGGGAAAATAACGAAGTGAATGCGTTATTCAAAACATTAGTGCCGTAATTCAGTTAAAAACTTAAAATTAATATGATGTTATTGTATCCAAAAACTCAAGTGACAACAAAAGTTTAAAGTGCTGATAAAAGACCCCTAAATCTAACAGTGAATCATAAAACTACTCGCCGTGAAAACCAATCAAAACTGAAAACAATAAATAGTGTTAAAAATGTTGTGCAAAAATTTGTGGAATGTCAGTCACGTGAGTCAAAAACTATAACGTCTTTTAATTCAAATTTTTTCGCGCCAGCAAGATAAGACCACCTATTTCACAATTTTCACTAACGTTCACATAGCGAGAAACGTGGCCGCTTTGGGTCGGTTGGCAGCGTGTGTCGAGGTTCAAATCCAGCAAAACGCTTCTCTTTTTGAATATTTAAAATTATTCATCTATTAAAATATTACGATGGCAAGTAATAATAACTGTGCCGATGGTATGAGAACGGCCAAAAAATCTAAACGTACAACGACAAATGAAACATACACAAATAATATAACGTTGAGAAATAAAACTAAGCAAATTACTCCTAATAATACTTCATTGGAGGTAGCAGTTGAATTATCAGAAAAAGATGAGTACGCATCGCTTACTTCGACACCCTCAATAAATGATATTAACCAAAGCTACCCTGACTTGTACTTTAGATCTAATGACGAAGTGCAAGTACTAAAAAATAGAATATGTCAGCTCGAGGAAAAGTTGGTAATCGCAGAAACCGAAATAGAGAATTTACTGTTAGAAAATAGTTCTCAACTTAAACAAATCACTGACTACAAACTTAAAATTGATAAATTGACACACATATGTACAAGCACGAAACAAAATACATCCTCAGCCAAAATAAAGCGTAAAAATCTTGTTCGAACAAAGCTCAACTTTAAAAATGTGCAACAAAGCCCTGATGAAGAAACCGAAAGCAAAATGCCGTCTTTAGTTTCAAACACGATTGAAGAAGATCCTAATGTCGCATACTATGAACCACCATTGCAAGTAACCACCGAGCACCACTGCACCGCTGAACAAAGAGACACATTAGACACAAAGTCTCCATACGATTCCAGCTTTATAGAACATAATTCGTATAAATTATGTATAATTAGTGACAATAATGTGAATAACATACTAGGAATTGCCGAAACTACTTTTCCGAAAGGCAAAATTTGTCACTATTGTATGCCGAAAGCAGGTATTGTGGAACTATTGGAGACATTAGAAAAAAACTTGTAAATTACAGCTTATATGACTATTGTATAATTCTCTTAGGTGAAAAAGATTTCGTAGTCTCGAATAAGTATGATGAATTAGTAAATCATATAAAATATAAACTTGAGAATATAAGGCACACCAATGTCATCTTATGTTCTCCTAACTTTAAACTTAAATGGAATGTTAATTTATTTAATACTAGAATAGAAGCTTTCAATCGACTTCTTTATATTAGCAACAAGACTTTGAAATTTACTTATACGTTTGATACAAATAAGAATCTGGAATATACACACGAAATGTTTTCTAAACACACAGGCAAAGTAAAAAATAAAGCTATAGTTAATTTTTTCCAAGACTTAAAAAAATACCTAAAGCTGTTTCAATATAACAACTGTAATGATCTAAATGTAATACATAGTCATGAACGTAGTGAAATAAGTCACTTAAAAGCTGGTACTATACCTTATTACTTTAAAAAAAATGTTAATAAAGCTAAGACAAACAAATGCAGCGATGAGACTCAACCAAAAGTTTTCCCTAATAACACAGGATGTGGAGTCTGTACCAACATCGATTTTTTTTCGCGAATAATAGTTTATCAAGTGACCATACAAATTTAAACATATTTCATCAGAATGTTTGTGGAATTAATAACAAGAAGACTGAACTAGAAGTTTATGTACAAACCCTAGATAAAAAGCTAGACTATATATGTTTAAGCGAGCATTTCTTGAATGAAAACACAGCAAATTTTTTTAATATAGATAACTACAAACTAGTCTCATACAATACCAGGAAAATTAAAATGAGAGGAGGTAGTTTGATTTTAGGACATGTGGATAGGCAAACAGAAACTATCGACGCAATAAATAAGTTATATAAAGTAGAATGTTTTGAAATATGTGGTGTTAAAGACAATTTCACTGGATTGTACATATGCTGTTGTTATCGAAATCCTGTAGACAAAAATTTTGATATGTTTTTAGAAAAACTAGAGAAGTTACTCGATTACTTATTCAATAGGAAATCTGTAATATGTGGAGATTTCAATGTTGACCTACTAGTGGACAGTAAAAAGCGCATGGAATTTCTTAGTTTGCTAAGGTGTTATAATTTCAGGCACCAAATCGATTCTGCTACTTTCATTCGTAACAGTCATAATTCGTGTATTGACAATATAATTACCAACTTGCCCGATTTTTCTGGGATGTGCAGTAGATCACAATGGCTTGGCTGATGGCCATGGAGGTATTTTTGCAGATATTCGTCTGGTTAATGTAAACAATTCAACGCGAAATAAGTATCCAATTGTTGTTACAAATAAAAGAGTATTTAATAGTAAAAATAGTACCCAATTTGTACAGGGTATTTGTGAAAAAAATTGGAGTTGCATGGGTCTAAATACATTTCTCAAAACATTTCATAAAGTATTCCAAAACAGCTATAGAAAAAAAGAGTATAAAATAGGCCTCAAGAAAAATAGAAAATTAAAGTGGATCACTAAAGGAAATCCAACATCAAGTAAAATGAAACGTTTCTTATGTGCACAAAATAGTAATAATCTTGATTCTAGTGTCTTAATGTATAAAAATAAGTATGTTAGACTGTATAGACAGGTTGTGGTTAAGGCTAAAAAACATGCAATAATGGTGCAAATAAATAGTTCCAAAAATCTAAGTAAAGAAGTGTGGAAAATAGTGAGACAATGTACTGATAAGGAGAAAACGATACAACCGGAAATTCGTCTCAAAGTTAATAACCAAATTGTAGTGAACCCAGAAGCAATATCTGACATTTTAGCAAAACAATTTGACTACAAATGTATCTCTAGGGCGGTAGAAAGAGACCAAAATACAGCATTTTTTCAAAAGGATAAAATCGAAGAAAATAGCGAAATGATAATTGCTTCTGTTACTCCAAAGGAGGTCTCAACCATAGTCAAAAGTATGGAGAACAAGTTTTCTTGTGGCTATGATGAGATCCCAATATCTGTAATTAAGGAACATATATCTATACTAGCTGAGCCTATGTGTGTTTTTTATAATAAATGTATTGACGAATCTATCTTCCCTGACCAGCTTAAAGTAGCCAAAGTAAAACCTGTCTACAAAAAAGGCAGTAGAACTGATCCTAAAAACTACAGGCCCATCTCCTTGCTACCAGTCCTGTCAAAAATATTTGATAAGATCATAAAAATACGACTTCTAGCTCATTTGCGTGTAAATAGAGTGTTAAACAAAAGACAGTTCGGTTATCAAAAAGGTGTTGGCACTTCGGACGCCGTATATACTTTACTTGATGACGTTATAGGTAAAATAAATAATAAAATGAGAGTAGCCAGAATTTTCCTTGACTAAAGTTCCGCGTTTGACACTATAGACCACGAATTACTTCTTACAAAAATGACGCATTATGGTATAAGGGGTAAGGCCTTGAAATTATTCTCTTCATATCTTAAAAACAGAAAAATGTTCGTAGAAATTGACAAAATACAAAATGGCTACAAAAAGGTTTACAATTCAGCGACAGTAACGATGACTACGGGCGTCCCACAAGGATCTATATTAGGACCAGTTTTATTTATCATATTTATTAATGACTTAATTAATTACATGAATATAATTTTACCTGACATTGATATAGTAATTTTCGCAGATGACACAAATGCTATAGTAGCAGCAAATGACATAGATAAATTAACAGATACTGTAAATGCAGCATTACAAGCTTTTCACGTGTGGTTTACTATGAACAAATTGTTAATCAACACTGCCAAGACCAATATACTGTTATTTAGAACGACAGCCCGAAATAAGGACGATTTAGAGGTTGTTTTGAATGACGACAAAATTGTCCTCGTCAAGGAAGTTACATTCTTGGGAATACATATAGACGAACAGCTAAATTGGAAAAGAGAATTAAATGCTATAAATGCATCGGTATGTTCCGCATGTTATGCTTTAAGAGCACTTAGATCAGAAATTAGCATTGAGCAATTGAAATTGGTATATTTCGCGTTGGTAGAATCAAAAATTAGATATAGCATAATGTTTTGGGGAAAAAGTTATGACTATAATATTAAAGGAGCTTTTGTGTTACAAAAACGCGCAATTCGCACATTGGTCCGTATCCCGCAACGAGAGAGTTGCCGTGAACATTTTATAAATCTGAGTATACTTACAGTGCCGAGCATTTATATATTTGTACTTCTAAGTAACATGGCCAAATATATACATGAATATGAGACAGCAGAAGAACGACAGCTTAGAGAAGGCACACGTAGACAAGACATTAAAAGTTGCAAGGTACAGCCAAATTTGAATATTGTGAAGCACAGTCCCAGATATCAATCGGTTATATTATTTAATAAGTTGCCTCTAGTTATAAAGAGCGCTATCTACTCAAGCTCTTTTAAAAATCAACTTAAAAGTTTCCTGTTGAATAAGTGTCTTTATGCTGTTGATGATCTATAACGAAATTCCTGTATATGTATGTTGTATTGTATATAAGCATTTTTGTAATATTTAACGTGTTTTTTGTGATGTTATTTAAATTTTTCTTTTTATTCTTTTCTATACAAAAAAACCTACCTTCGCATTTAACTAAGCAACAAGTGTTACCGTTCGCTCCACATAAATAATTGATTACTTTTAGTCTAGAGTGCAATTTTTAACAAAAATTCGAGTGTTAAACGTAAATAATCACTAAACAAGTGCAGTGCCTAAGTTTTTATAGTGTAAAAACTGAGTTAATAACATAAAACTGTTAAAAACAATACCGTCATAAAACTGTTTGGACCAGTGTCGATTTCAAAGTCAGTGTTGACCAAAACGCGTAAGTGACGCCTATTCCCCGGCGCTTACGACCTTTCGGTCACGACAATTCAAGTGAGCCGCTCCACATCGTCGCTCAGCGCTTTGAGTATTCTAGCGCTTTATTCTATTTGTACCGCTAAACGACGCATGCTTCGTGATTTTGCTGAAAGCGCTTTATTATACTCAACCACATTTTAAATCGCACTGACTAAAATGTCAACAAAGAATTGCGCTGGTTGTTTGATTGACTTTAATACCAGGGAATGCTTGCAATGCTTCTTTTGCCACAAATGGTATGATCTGCAGTGCGCTAATGTTCAAGAAAAGGTCTATAAGAGTATGAGCTTCAAACAAAAATCTATCTGGAAGTGTCCCAGCTGCCTTAGCAAAGTACCTAAGAACGATAATAAGAACACACCTGTTAGAACGACCAAACCTGAGAGCCCCACTATAGAGCTATCGCCCCGTTCGTTATCACCGACGGCGACGGACACCAATGTTACTGTTCGCTCGAAATCTAAACAGTCGCGAAGCCGCCCTACGCCACCGCCGGTTCAAGCCAATGATGACATCTTGATTGAGTTTTCGAGAGATACATTGAGGGAAATTATTAAGGAAGAAATACAGAGTGCACTTAAAGATGTAGTTTCCGATCAGTTCCGAAAAATTAACGAGTTGATCTCAGGTTTCAATGAGTCACTTTCCTTCTACAACGAAAAGTATGAAGAGACGAAGGCTACGCTGGAAGATAAATCTGATAGGATACAGAAACTTGAAAGGGACAACTGTGGTTTACGAGATGACATTCAACAACTTAGTCAGCGCCTGAACCTAGTTGAACAAAACTCCAGGTCTGCCAACGTCGAGCTGCAGTGCGTGCCAGAAAACAAGGCGGAAATCTTAGTCAACACAGTGCTGCAACTAGGTAAGGTCATCAGTTGTGATATTAAAGACCCCGACATACTACACTGCACCAGAATAGCAAAGAAAGACGCACAAAGCACCAGGCCTCGTTCCATTATTGTCAAGTTCAGTAGTCCTCGTCTGCGAGACAGTTTCCTTGCCGCTTCAATGAAATATAACAGATGCAACAACCAAGACAAACTAAATACGAGTCACTTGGGTATGGCAGCGGAGAAACCTCAACCCATTTACGTCACGGAACACTTATCCAGCCAAAATAAAGCAATCCATGCCGCAGCTCGGATCCGCGGAAAAGAACTTGGGTTCAAGTTCGTCTGGGTTCGCGAGGGCAAGGTTTTCATGAAAAAAGACGAGGTTTTGCAAAGAATTGTAATTCATAACCTAGACAAGTTAAAATCATTGGTATAGTTTTATTGAGTAAGTGATAAGTGGCAAGTTCCTATTGTTTTTATCTAGTCACATTCAATTGTCCACTACATGTGTACTATCAAAACGTACGAGGCTTAAAAACCAAAACTATTAACTTTTATCATAACATTTCCATGAATAATTACGACATTATAGTGTTGACAGAAACTTGGTTGAACAGCGGTGTCTATGACTCTGAGTTGTTTGACGACAGATATATAGTTTACAGGCGCGATTGTGAGTCAAGTAAATATAAAACTCGTAAAGAGGGTGGTGGTGTTTTAATTGCCGTCGCAAAAACTCTGAAATCGTGTCGACTATCCCAATTTGAGAGCGAGATTGAAGATTTATGGATAAACGTCGATGTTGGCTCAAAAAATAGTTGTAACAATAAACTCTACATCTGTGGCGTATACCTACCGCCACCTATTCATAGTAACACGCTGGAATTATTTACTAAAAACGTTCATAATGTATTTAACAACAATGAACAAATTTTGATGTTAGGAGACTTCAACCTCTCCAACATAACATGGCTTACTGTAAAGGATCTTATATGCTTGTACCCAGAACCCAATAACACGGATATAAATGCGATAATCTCTGAATTCTTGACCTTGAATGGTCTTAATCAATATAATGGTATCTTAAATAATAAGTTGTTATAGTTATATTGGATTTAATATTATGTAACACCTCCGTTACCGATGTAACCCGTTGTACCCACAGTTTATCAAAAGAGGACCCTTTACATCCCCCACTACAGTTTTATCTACCAGTGCACGCAGAACTTTTATTAGAAGCTAAAAATGTGAAAAAACCGAACTTCCATCTAGCGGATTACGAAAATGTTCTGCATCACTTATTTTCAATTGAGTGGGATAGTGAGTTCAAAAACTGTGCGTCTGTTAATGATATGGTAGACGTTTTTTATAGCTTATTAAGACAGACTATTACAGACTGTATTCCTATGAAAAAAACGGCGAATAATAAATATCCACCTTGGTACTCACGTGTTCTTATAATACGTCTTAGAGAGAAGTACAAATACCACAATCGATTTAAAAAGTACAAAAACCTATTAGACCAAGAGTTTTTTGAGCAATTAAGGGATGAGTGCAATACTCTAAGCTCAGCATGCTACAAGAAATATATATCTAGTATAGAAAACAGTATTACAAAAAACCCTTAAACATTTTGGTCCTTCATTAAAACTAAAAGAAAAGGTAGCAGTACATACCCCGCACAAATGTCTCACAACAATAAAATCGCGTCAGGTGGACAGGATATCTGTAATTTGTTTGGAGAAAATTTTGCAAGAACCTTTACTGCCCCTACAGATAATAATTCGAGTCGCGCGAACTCGGCCTTTCCCCTCTCTTCCGCAGCACTGTGTAACTTACAGTTTGATGGTAACGAAATATACCGTGAATCTATTAGATTGGACGAAACTAAAGGCGCGGGTAGTGACGGCATTCCTCCAATGTTTATAAAACGCTGTGCTAAGGCCTTAGTATCACCCCTACAAACAATCTTCAACAAATCTTTACGTGATGGTACTTTTCCAAACACCTGGAAAGAAGCTCTCGTGATATCTATATTTAAATCCGGAAAAAAACATTTAGTGACTAATTATAGACCAATCTCAATACTAGTTACATTTGGAAAAGTGTTCGAAAAACTTGTTAGCAGACATCTGATGTGGTACCTTAAACAACACATCACTGAATATCAACATGGTTTCGTTAAGTCTAGTTCTACTAATACTAATCTATTGTGTTTTACATCGGCTTTGTCAAAGTGTCTTGACAATCGTATACCAGTGGACGCTATTTATACAGACTTTAGTAAAGCATTTGATAAGGTAGATCACAGTCTTCTTTTAATTAAATTGGCTCAACTAGGTGTGGGCGGGACAATAATAGGGTGGTTTAAATCTTACCTTGAAGATAGAGAGTCAAAAGTGGTAGTTAATGGTCATTTTTCTGACAGCTATATAGCAACTTCCGGAATTCCGCAAGGATCACATTTGGGACCTATTCAAAAGAATAGGTCCCAAATGTGATCCTTGCGGCATTCGGTGATATCGTTAATGAAAACGTTAAAAATAACGTTTTCATTAACGATATCACCGAATGCTTCAAACACTCCCGTTTCTATTTTTTTGCTGATGACCTAAAGATAATGAAGCCAATTCAGAGTAACCTAGACTCCATAATGCTTCAAGACGATATCAATAGACTTGCGAACTGGTGTACACAAAACAAAATGCATTTAAATATCAGTAAGTGTCACTACATCCAGTTCACTCGTAATAAAAAGGTGTTAGATAATAAATACTACATAGACGGTGTTGAAGTACAGAAACTAAGTAGTGTTCGCGACCTCGGAGTTCAACTCGACCAAGCACTGAAGTTCGATGTACACATTCTTAATATTGTGTCTAAGTCCTTTAAGGTACTGGGATTCATTTTGCGAAACAGTAAGGAATTTAAGAGACCATCTACAAAAATAAAGCTCTTCAACACTCTAGTCCGTCCAATCTTAGAGTATAGTTCAGTGGTATGGAATCCGCATTACGATGTTTATACCAAGCGATTAGAGAGTGTCCAAAAGCGGTTCCTTTACCATCTGTGCTACGGAGATCACTTGGCTAAACAACTGACTAGTTACTCTGATAGGTTAAAACATTATAATTTGGATACACTAGCCAGTCGAAGGAAGAAACTGGACCTCACTATCCTTCACAAAATATTTAGTGGAACGATAGATTGCAGTGAACTCTTGAGCTCATTAGAGATTAAAATTCCAACTCGGACTCCCAGGCAGAATACATTTGAGTTATTCTACATTACTGGCTCAAAAACCAACTTAGGTCATTACGCCGCTGTGCCAAGACTTTGTAGGCAATATAACACTTTATCTAAGATCAGCAATTTCGACATCTGTGATTCTCTTGCAAATTATAAAAAATGCCTCAAAAAATTATCCGTTTGTTAACTATTTTAATATTATTTTAATTTTATGTGTCCAATTTTTATTATGTTTTGATTTTAATTTTCTAATTGGCTTTGACATTGTTAATTTTATTTCTTTTTAAATTTTATTTTTCCAATTTAATTACCAAATGTGTTTTGAAAAGAATTTTGATTTTAATTTTCTAATTGGCTTTGACATTGTTAATTTTATTTCTTTTTAAATTTTATTTTTCCAATTTTATTACCAAATGTGTTTTGAAAAGAATTTTGATTTTAATTTTTGTTAGCTTAGTTATACATTATTATTATGCATGCTGTGGTCTCCTGTAAGTGAAGGAGTACACCTACGTGATACTTTTGTCGTCGATTTTTTATTTAACAAGTGTATATCCTTTGTTGGAGATCCTAAATAAATAAATATACCATGTAATTTCAGATACAATTTATGGTTCATGAATAAACAAACAAACAAACAAACAAATAACATCTCTCGCGGGGCAGCTAAGCTCGGCCGCTTATGCTGTTAGAAAGATAAGACAGTTAACAGATGTAGAAACTGCGCGTTTGGTTTATTTTAGCTACTTCCACAGTATTATGTCATATGGCATTTTACTGTGGGGTCGGGCTGCTGACATTGAATCCATCTTTGTTTTACAAAAAAGAGCTGTCAGAGCCATTTATAATCTACGTCGTCGCGAATCTCTCAGGGAACTATTTAAAAAGATTAATATTATGACGGTACATTGCCAATTCATTTATTCAAATATTATGTATGTGAGAAAAAATCTACATCTTTTTAATAAAATAAGTGATAGACATAATTTTAATACCTACTAGAAATAAAGATAAAATAGATCAACCATTTTTCAGACTATTTAAAGTAAATACATCTTTTATGGGGTACTGTGTTAAATGTTACAACAGAATACCTTGTGATATATTAGAATTAAATGAAAGAAAATTTAAAAATCAATCAAAGTACACTTTGTAAACAAGCATATTACAAATTAGAGGATTATATCCAAGATAAAAATGCTTGGAAACATGCTGGTCCTGCTCCATAGGACAATTCAGAATCTAGGCAAAATCGAACTGGTTGCTAATTTAATTGTATAATTAATTTTTATTATTTTTTTAAACATTTATTTTATTTTATTTTTTGTGATTACTTGAACTCACACACTGACTTATTATTATTAGTATTACTTATTATAATGTTAGAAATATAGTATAATTTTACAATGTTTGTAAGTATGTGAGCACCATGCATCTATCACATAATTATGTCATTCCTTCATTTTTCATTCTTTTTACCTATCGTGGTATAGTAATCTTATTCTAGGTGCATTGTCTTCACATATAATTATATAATAAGTGTATACAAGATATAATGATTTTTTTAAAAGAGTAACGGTGGAGTTTCTTGCCCATTCTTCTCCATACGAAAACTACCTTTTGGAATGGGCGACTAGAATCAGTTTTATTATTTTTTGTAAAGTTTGACGTTCAAAAGTGCCTTTTTTGTGCCTAATTGAAATAAATTATTTGACGTTGACGTTGACACCAGTTTCATAAATTTAAAAATGTTTGTAGCTAATAGGATTTCTAAGATCTGTGAGCTAACAGACGCCTCCTCATGGCGCTATGTGCCCACATCTGTCAATCCTGCAGACCTCATATCCAGAAGAATCCGTCCAGATAAGCTCGGTAGTACCAAGCTATGGTGGTCAGGCCCACCATTCCTCACTGAGCCTGAAAGTGATTTAGTTAAGGAAGCACACTAGATACCTATTAAGTTGATTAGTTGATTATTGTTAACAAGTACATCTACACATGTTAAAATAGCATCAAGTCGAATCATGTGTAGATAATAATCAAGTTGGGACATGAAGTCCAATAAGTGGCTCCAAATCTGGAAAGTTTTGGTCTAGTTCAAACATATAAACTTTTATAGAATGTTTCCTATCAATAATCCAACAAGTTTGAACACGAAAAGCTTGTAAAATCAAAATATTCCTGATACTAAAACAGGTCTCTAGCAGTAACCGATGTACCTACAGATATAGACACCAAAATTACTAAAAGATGTATTAGACATTCGTCCGTGTCTACAGGTAACCAAAAATACCTTATATGCCCTTATATACCTAACAAAAGGCATATAACTCCGTTGTCAGTCATAATGCAATGTTTTAATTATGACTACAACACTAACTAGGCCATTTCCCATCTGGATACCTACTTTACACAATGAATATACCTATCCGTGTTTAGAAAATATGTAATCCATTGTTCTCGAAGCAAACAGAATGACGTATCTTGCACCTGCGAAACCCTGCCTCCCATACCCTTGTAAACACCCCCGTCATGTCGAACTGGGAAATACCCATCAGGGCCCCGGCCCTCTGTAACGTCCCTGAGTAGCTAACTGCCCTAATGTATAGGATTAAATTATTGTGTTTGTACAACTGGTACCCGCTACTTGCTCTATGGTAGAAAACTACTTAAGGTATCAGACCTAATTTTATAATCGTAGGATTAGCTAGTGTGCTTATCGCGATAATCCTAATTTTTTATCGCGATAAATTCCGTGCGGGCCGCAAAATTTTTACTCTTCTCTCTCTGTGTTGTACAGGAAACCGTCGGGTACCTGTGCAAACACAGAGAGAGCCGCCCCGTGCTGCTCGGTGAGCAATCACCGCAGCGGTCGCGGAAGCCTGCTCCGGTCGTGGAGAAATTAAAAATCAATAAAATATTTAAAAAACAACCACAAATGGTATTATTTGCTGACGATACTTCCTTAATTTTTAAGGTAGATAAACGTGCTACAAATTTTGACGACGTAAATAACGCCCTACTGCAGGTCCAAAATTGGTTCACTGGAATGGAATGGAATGGACTAAATGAAAAAAAAACTAAGTGCATAAAATTTTCTTTACCAAATGTCAAAAGTAGTAATTGTGAGATAGTATTGAATCAAGAGAAACTAGAATTTGTCGATAAAACTGTTTTCCTGGGGATCACGCTCGACTCAAGGCTACAATGGGGTCCTCATTTAACATCTCTTGCAGGACGGCTAAGTTCAGCAGCATATGCTGTCAGAAAAATCCGTCAATTTACTGATGTAGATACCGCGAGGCTAGTCTATTTCAGTTATTTTCATAGTATTCATGTCTTACGGTATTTTACTTTGGGGACGGGCTGCAGACATCGAGTCTATTTTTATTCTGCAGAAAAGAGCGATCCGAGCCATTTATTATCAACTCAGGCGCGACTCTCTTAGGGAACTGTTTAAGGATATTAACATCATGACGGTACCTTGTCAATATATCTATGAAAACATCATGTACGTAAGAAAATATTTACATCTTTTTAGTAAAAGAGGTGATAGACATAATTATAGTACAAGAAATAGGGACCTATTAGTACAACCAGGTTTCAGACTGGCTAAGGTAGACTCATCTCTCATGGGGTACTGTTTAAAATGTTATAATAAAATTCCTCCCCACATACTTCAACTTAATGAGACGAAATTCAAATCTTGTATAAAACGCACATTAAGTAGGCAGGCATATTATAAGTTGGGGGATTACATCACTGATAAAAATGCTTGGCTCATTGCTGGTCCTGTTCCACAACTAATTGACATACACACTGATTAACATTTTGAAAATACTGATGGAGCTGCTGAAGATTGTAAGACCATTTTTGTATTGTATAAACTCAATGTCCTTTGTATTATATAATTGCATAGCACAGGTGTGAGTACTATGTACTAAAGAGCTACCATTTACCGGGTAATATGTAGTATTTCATTGACTTGAATGTGCCCTGGCGGCTGTGAGTATGTCATGCTCATTCAAATGTCTCGCTGATGGTGGCGTGTGTGTTGGATCATTTAGCTCCCTTCAAAATGGTTGAGCTTCGTCATGTTCGTGAAAGGGCGCCGTCAGTTGGGACTGGTCATCTCTTAGCTGCCATGGCTTATTTTAATTTATTTTAAGTTTTTGAATGATTCTTTTTTTCTTCTATTTATTACGGACGCTGTAGAAGGTTGGAAGATAGTCAATGATACTGCTGCGATGTAAGGTAAAAATAAATATATTTAACGGACCAAAGGCTATATATAAAGGAGCGAGGGAGCACACGCGATGACCGCTAATCGAGTACCAATTGCTTAATTGATATTCATTAATGAAGTTAGGTAAAATGCTTAGTCGTAGTGTATGGTTTCACCGTACATGCTCCCGGGCCAAAAAGTTACACATCTTCTAATCTAAAACGACATGTTTTAGACATAGGTGACGTAGATACGTCTCGTTTAGGATTAGTGTCCTCACTAGTTATATTCAGTTCACTGGGCTGACGGTCAGCGGTACTCTGCTTTCGCGAGAACACAACACTATTTGCCACACTTTGTGATAGTAGTTCCACTGAAGACACTGCACGGCACCTTCTCCATAAAAAGTATGACACCAATAAAACGGCTACACCCAGCAAGGCGTAACAAATAATATACTGATGAATGTCATGTGCAGACAGAGAGTTATCTGGTAAGTTCGTATTGGCAGACTTCAGTTGTTCTATTCGTTCTCCCAGATCCACTAATGTGCTGTTCAGTGGATCTTCATATGCGGTGTAGTGAGATAGTGATATATTAACAATATGATTTATTTCTGCTATGTGAGGGCTCGGAATTTCAGAGTTTGATTAATAAAATCAAGTGTTTGCTGATAGGGCATGAGAATACAAAGTAAAATCTTTACTTTTTATTACGCATTTCGGACCTAGGTCAATAATTCCGACTCCAGTCACCTGTTTAAAGGAAACTTGATCTTGACATATAATCCTCACTGAGTAGGTATTGCAGCAAAAATACATGTACCTCGATGGATCATTTAATTCGAGCCAGCTGTCTTGGCAAGAGGATTTAATTACAACGCATTGTTTTAATTTATTATCCAGTTTGCAGAATTTTTCATCGATGCTTAAGTGATTAATTGGTTTGTTAGCTTGGCACAAATATGACTGATCGTTATGCAGGCATGATTGGAGCTCCATAAATGACATTGTGAAGAAAGCATCTTTCTTCAAACTAATAGCCACGAACTCCGCAACTGGTAGTATGCTAATCATATCATTTTGAACCTGCTGAGGAATTGGTATAATTTTATAAATCTTGTAGCTGTCTCGGCTGGTCAATGGAAAAGTGATCTCAAATATAAAGTATTCTTCCATCATTCAGTCTGACCAAATGGGTTAAACGATATAGTACATTTTAGCTGGCCATTTCATGAAACACAACCCTTTTAAGTCGTTAAAAATTCGCGAGACTAAGCAGACGTGTTTTTTGTGTGGATTATAATGAAATTGATTTAAATAATTACGAATAATGTTATTGCAATAATTTGCGAAGTCAGATTTATTAAGTGTTGAGTGTGTCTAACATCGTTGTGAAAGATGAACTAAATAGTGTTATGGACAATCAGCGTTTTCTGTGTTAGTATTATGTCTAATCCAGGAGATAGCCCCTTTGGCCGCAGCCAATTGGTACGACGAAGTCCCCCACCGACGCCATCGCCTGCCGATCAAAACCAGACAAGAGCACCAGCGCCGCCAGCAGCCACGGAGAGTGAAATACCGACTGAAGTCGTCTCTACGTCGGAGATCCAGAAATGGCTCGGATCCATCGACACAATTTTGAGCGAAGTTTGCTCGATTGTGGCGGATGGAAAAATGAATTCCGAACAAAAACTCCGTGTCACCAATCTATGTCGAAAAGTCTCGCATGGGACGTCTCAGATGGCCGTGCTGTACCAATCCCTGAAGCAGAAGTCCATCCAGGCGCACACTACTATCCAGCACCTTCAAGTACACCAGAATGTTGCGGAATCCCTTTGCCAGTTCAAAGAAGTCGTAGAAACAAAAATGAGCCGCACCGAACCAGAAAGGTCTTCCTACGCCAACATGGTACAGAAAGGCTCTGATAAATTTATTCCCCCTGCAAATCTCAGTTCGGTCGCTATTTATCCTAGTGATAAAACAAAAAGCAGTGACTACACCAAGTCGTTAGTACAAAAAATCATTTCGCCTGAGGAATTAAAACTCCATGTCCGCGGTCTAAGGAAAATTAGAAACGGAGGCGTCATTATTAGGACGGATAACAAAGGCGATATTAATAAACTAAAAAGTTCCCAGAAGCTAGTTTCCTCGGGCCTTACAGTGGAAGAACCATCCAAACGACGTCCTAGGATTGCTGTTATTGGTGTCCCCGTAGCCCTTACTGAAAAAGAGGTATTTGATTGCATATATGTCCAAAACTTTGCAGACAATTTACCGAATGTTACTCATGAGTCCTTCTTAGAAAATATAAAATTGAGCCATAAGTCAGGAAAGAAAGATCGTCCTACTTGCAATTATATATTGGAAGTCCCTGCTAATATCAGGAAACTTATGATGGACCAAGGCCGAATTTTCATAAATTGGACATCTTGTCCAGTGAGAGATTTCACTATTGTGACCAGGTGCTTCAACTGCCAGCAGTTCGGACACGCAGCCAAATTTTGCAGAGAAACTAGCCCGACTTGCAACCTCTGTGGCGAAACAGGACATTCTTACAAGGAATGCATTAATAAATGTGATCCGCCTCAATGTGCGACCTGCAAGCGATTCAAGAGGAAAAATGATCATCCAACAGGTGATGTAAATTGCCCAGCACGTAAATACGCCGAAGACAATTATATAAATTCAATTGACTATGAAGGCGCCTAGGAGCGCCGTCGACTACTTTGTTATTTAAGCACATAGATAGTAGGTAGGTTAGTTTCTACATATATTTGGTTTATGGCCAATCAGCTAATCTGTGATCTAGATAGTTTTTCCGTGTCTGAAGCTAAAATCTGTAATGTTGAGCAATGCAAAAATATAGTCTATACTGGGGATAACACATTGACTTTACTTACACAAAATATACGCAGCGTAACTCGAAATTTTAACGGGTTCCAAGTTCTGTTACAAAGTCTTGACATAAGCTGCGACATAATGGTCCTAACATAATGTTGGTTATCCAAACAAACGGACAATATACCATCTCTCGATGGCTTTACTCTTCACAAAAGCGATAGAACGTTAAACCAGAATGATGGCATAGTAGTTTATATTAAAAATAATTTAAGAACATTAGTAGATGAACCCCACTTCCTACACTGCAACTGCTTGGTAATTAAAATTATCCCCGATACAGTAATTATTGCTATTTATAGGCCTCCATCCCAAAGTATTGATGGGTTTTTAGATTCCCTTAACAGTAATTTAGAAAAATTATCATCGTTTAAAAATATCATACTGGTAGGTGATATCAACATAAACATTGCTGCCGAAAAAATTGATACTCATGCACATAATTACCTGAATATTGGCTCATTTCATGGACTTTTACCCGCTCATTATCACCCAACCCATCAGAGCGGCTCTTGTCTAGACCATATCCTTATAAAATCAAAAAGTCCATCCAAAACATTGATTACTAATTCGTCACTCACCGATCATCAAGCTATTGTACTAACATTGCAAATATCTTCACCTAGAAAAAACTGCATGCGCACCTATACTAAACTTAATATGACGAGTCTTGAAACTGACTTACGCAGCATTAATTTTGACCCCGTTTACAATTCACATGATCCAAATGTTTCTCTACAATATTTTGTTGATTTGTTACAATCTACTATAAGGAAAAATACATTTACTAAAGTAATACCAAGAAGGTATAGTAACATTAAACCTTGGATTACGCCCGGAATTGTTCGCTGTATCAGGCATAGAGATAAACTTCACCAAAAATCAAAATGTGCACCGGATAATAAAATACTTTCAATTACTTACAAACGATACAGAAATTTTTGTAATAATCTGTTGAAAAAGCTAAAAAACCAATATGATAAAAGTCAACTACAGAAAGCAGGAAAAAACATTAAACTTATATGGAAATTCATAAAAACTAATACGATTGGATCAAAAAATCATGAACCTGCGCTTGATCTATTATCTTCTGAGCTAAACCCAATCGAAGCAGCAAATAAAGCCAATAACTTCTTCGTTAACGTAGGGAAAAACTTAGCAGAAAAAACCATATTATCAAATAGATGTTTTTCCATTCAAAGCCAAACTAAAAGTTATGCAACACGAAATTCTTTTGTCTTATTAGATACTGATGTTAAAGAGGTAGTAAGTATAATAGACGGATTAAAGGAAATTTGTGCCGTAGGATGTGATAACATACCTAATAGCATACTCAAAAGATTTAAATACGTCATTGCCCCTCCCTTGACTCACATTTTTCAGTTATGTTTAACAAAAGGAATATTTCCCAAATTGCTTAAAAAAGCCGTAGTCACTCCTGTATTTAAAGCTGGAGACAAAAACTGCATTAATAACTACAGGCCAATTTCAGTTTTAACGGGCCTCTCAAAGATCTTGGAAAAAATTGTAAACAGTAGATTAGTAAAATATCTTGAAAGTAAAAAATTACTCTCTGATCATCAATTTGGTTTTAGGCCTAAAAGATCAACAAGCCAAGCTGTTCACCAGCTGACAAATTTTATAAGTACAAACCTAGATAACGGCATGCACACCATAGGGATATTATTAGACCTAGCCAAGGCTTTTGACACAATTTCTTGTACTTTGCTTTTGAACAAGCTGGAAATGTTGGGAATACGGGGAGTTCAACTACAACTATTATCTGATTACCTTAGTGACCGCCACCAGTGTGTAAAAATAGGTCAGTGCATGAGTTCGGAACTTAAGAGTAGCTGCTATGGAATCCCACAGGGCAGTATTTTGGGCCCTACCTTGTTTTCAATCTATATTAATGACCTGTGCAATTTGACACTCCAAAAGGGTATAATTATATCATATGCGGATGACACAGCTCTACTGTTTGCTGCAAAATCAATGGCGGAGCTCTACGAGTTAGCACAGAATGGCTTTAATATTGTGTCTAATTGGCTCCATAAAAATCTCCTAACATTAAATACAGATAAAACCAAGTACCTAACATTTACAATGAGAAACACTAATCCAACGCTTACTAACCTAAATATCCAAGCGCATAACAATTGTAATGTACATTCTGCTGACATTGCATGCACTTGTCCCACTTTAGTTAAAACCGACCATATCAAATATCTGGGCGTCACGATTGATACAAACCTGAATTTTCGCAAACATATCGATTTATTATGCACCAGAGTGCGTAAACTAATATATATTTTTAAGAATTTACGTAACATAGCCGACTTCAAATTAATTAGACAGGTTTATTTAGCTTTGTGTCAATCTATTATTACCTACTGCATAACTTCCTGGGGAGGTGCCGCTAAATCAATTTTACTGCACCTAGAACGCGCCCAAAGAGCAGTATTAAAGGTCGCTACTTTTCGTCCATTCAGATTTCCTACACACCAGCTTTACATGGCATGCAAGGTGCTAACAGTACGTCAATTATTTGTTTTGAATGTAGTTTTATTTCAACACACTGTACTTTTAAACCCAGTACCTACAGATAAGAGAAGAAAAGATTTGGTTTGTGCTAACTCTCAGACTAAACATGCTTTCACTAGACGATTTTATTTATTCTTAGGACCCTACTTGTATAACCAGTTCAATAGACTGCTAAAGATTTATAGCTTATGTTATAATAGGTGTAATTTACTAGTACAAGAATATTTGACAAAACTCAATTATACGGACACGGAAAAACTACTAGAAATATTAAAATAAACTTAATATTATTCTCTACCTTATTTACTTTAATATTATTCGTTAATTTATTTTAACTTAATATAATATAATTTAGTTTTAAAATAATATACTTACCAAATTAATTACTCTTACAATCATTGAAAATATTGTATCTTCTTTTTTAAATGTTAATTTGTGAAATGCTGGCCTGAAACACAGGTTTTCATAAACCTAGATCAGGCAAGTCTACTTTACATCTAGAATTAATTTTTCCTCAATTGCAATTAATGTAAATCATTATCTTACTTTATACTTGAATAATTTTTTTTATTTTTTTTTTATTTTTTTATTCTCGCTTTTACCTTCAGCATACTGTAAGCATGTTTTAGATCAGATTGTAGGTTGTCCACGGGCAGGGTAGTATCTTTTGTTAGTTGTCCAGAAATGAACTGTAACTCACGCTGGAACTGAGCTGGAGTTAACAGGTGAGCGTTGAATTTCCCGTGGTAAATATCCGTGATGATATCTAACAGAGTATCCTGGATCCTTTTGAGGTTTTGAAGCAAATTGATAGTTGTGACTGCCGACAGAGCAAAGTCTTGCGTTTTAGCTAAACCTTCAACTTCTTGCTTAATAGCAAAGGCCGCATTATCCAATTGATTCAAGTGTTTGTTTATTGTTTTATGTTGTAATTGGATACTTTGCTCAGTTCTTTTTAAAACGTTGTATTCAGCCTCAATGATAGAAGTCTGATTTCTTAATAATTTATTAAGATGCTGCTCGTTTTGTTTTACAAGCTGTATATCTTTTTTGTACTGTTCGGCGAATCGTTCATCTAATACTCCGAACAAGCTATTGGCCACGTAACCGATACCGTTAATGAGTCCGCGACGCTGTCTGGTGCGCACATCAAAGTGCTGATTAATCATAAGTTGATTATAGTGCTGTATTTCTTTGAAGTCGTGATTTAATTGAAGCGTTATCATGTTACATTGACTCTTATCGTTTAGCGATGCACAGAGCCTTTGTAAATAGTCCAAGAACTTCGTGGCTGCAGTATTTCCTTCCCAATAAGGGCTCATATCATAATAAACAATCAGGTTCCATTTGTCTCAAATAACTTGCATGTTGTCTAGTGACTCAAAATACAGCGAATTGTTGCTAGGCAACGCTGATATGTTGACAGCTGCTTGAGACGATGTTATCAAAGAAAGAAAAAAGATTAACGATATTGCTAACGATATTAAGTTTGATTTAATTTTGCTGCTTCTAATCCGCACATCAGGCTCTTTCAAGGTAACGTTGATTGCTTGATTAACGTTTTTCTCTACCGTATTACTTGTAGCTGGTGGTATCGGCAACATTGACAGTTTTACAACCGGCCTTTTAATTATTCCGCTTTTTGTTTTTAGAGTTACTACCCGAACTAATCCATCTTGACCTGGATGAGTTGCTATTATTCTGTCCATCATCCATTTTCCTGGTGGCAGATTGTCGTCCTGGATGGTCACTAAATCATTGATGTTAATGTTCCGCTCAATGCTTCGCCATTTGCTTCTTACAGATAACTGAGTCAGATATTCCGCTCTCCATTTTTTCCATATGTCGTTTACTATTTTAGCTGATAAATACCATCTTGTTCGAGCATCTGTTTCAGTTTCAATTATGGCAGTTCCACTTCTTCCAGTCAAGAAGTGAGCTGGAGTCAGGACATTCAAATCTTCGATATCTTCTGATAAGGCACATAAAGGTCTAGAGTTCAAGCAAGCCTCCACCTGCGCTAAAACAGTGCTGAACTCTTCGAAGGTTAATTTTTGTTCTCCTATTACTCGCTTGAGGTGATGTTTTAAGCTTCTAATGGCTCGCTCCCATAGACCCCCGGCACTAGGCCAAGATGGGGCATTGAAGTGCCAGTCTATATTTAAATCTGCTAGCTGCGCGAAAAAGTCAAAATCATATACATTTTCGAAATCGTGATAGCTTTCCTGTAACATTCTATTAGCGCCCACAAAATTCGTCCCGTTATCGCTGTAAAGATGACGAGGTGCTCCTCTTCTGGCTGCCATTCGTCGTAATGCTGCTAAGAATCCAGAACTGCTTAAGTCGGATACAAGCTCTAAATGGACAGCTTTGGTCGCTAGACAAATAAACAGCGCAATGTATCCTTTACTGGTCTTAATTCCACGTCCCTTGTTACTTTTAACATCTACGTAACCTGTATAATCCACTCCAGTGTGATAGAATGGTGGGGCGGGGTTGCTTCTGGCTACGGGTAACTCTCCCATCAATTCATGCTGTATCTTTGGATCATGCTTTCTACAGGTAACGCAGTTTCTCACTTCTTTTCTGACAGCTTTATTTCCAGCAATAATCCAGTATCTCTGTCTAAGGTTAAATAATGTTAATCGCGGTCCACCATGAAAGGTGAGTTGATGAGCTTGATGAATTACTAGAGTAGTAAGCCGACTGTTATGAGGCAATATCGCAGGATGCGTCATTTCCATACTCATGTTTGCTTTGCTCAACCGGCCTTTAACTCGTAGAATCCCTTCGTGATCAATAAAAGGATTGAGTTTTAATAGATTACTTCTGCTACTTAGTTTGCTATGTTTCCGTAATGACGTAATTTCCGCTTCAAATTCAGTTCGTTGTATGTATTTTATAATGAGTAATTTTGATTTTCTCAATTCATACAAGGTTAGATATTCGGGTAAACTACTACGCTTGCTTGATATGGCTTCATTATTGCTAAATTGTATTGTTTTGATTGCTCGTAAAAGCCATGCCAATATTTTAGTTATTTTATTGAGTGAGCTGAACTTAAGTAACAGTTGCAATATGATGCTGTCCTTGCTATCATTTTGGACAGCATTTACTCTGCTTGCTGCTGATTTTGCTTTGATTTCTTCATCAGTGGTATAAATGAGTTGCTTGGCTTCAAATTTTTCGTCAAATGATTTCAAGACCACAGGTCTTGAAATCATTTGACGAAAAATTTGTCCTTGCCACCACAGCGTTAGATTTTTTAATTGTGAGGCTGAGATGCCTCTACTGGCTGCATCTGCTGGATTGTCCTCAGACTTAACATATCGCCAGCAGCTTGGTTTCATTACTGTTGTTATAATTTTAGTCCTATTCGCAACAAAGTTTTTCCATCGGCTGGATTCTCCTTGCAGCCACCCTAGGACTACCATGGAATCAGTCCATCCATAAATCCTAATATCTAACTCACTATAACAACTAATAACTTTGTTCATTAACTTCGCTAACAAATACGCACCGCTTAATTCTAATCTCGGCAAAGATATGCTCTTAGAAACTGGTACTAATCGAGCTTTAGCAACAACTAGTACTACTGATGTTTCATTTTCTTTCCGTAATCGTGCGTAAATTACTGCTGCATAAGCAAAAAGCAGTGTGCAGTGCTGTTTTATTTGGCTTTAGTCGATGCGTCACAATAACCATGCAGTTCTATGACGTCATAAGGTTGATACCCTATCCAGCGCGGTATTTTGCATTGATTTAAGTATTCCATGTCCGCTTGAATCGCTACCCATTCTGCTTTGATGTTTACAGGAACTTCTTCATCCCAATGCATTTTGTTTAACCACAGCCTTTGGAATATCAGCTTAAGCTTTGTTGTGAGTGGTGACAACCATCCCAACGGGTCGAATACTTTTGATATTTCCGATAAAAGTAGTCGTTTAGTTACTTTTGCGCTTGGATTAGCTATGCTGTATTTGAAAGTAAACATGTCATCACAAGAATTCCAACGAAGACCTAATGTTTTTGATGTACTTTCTGATTTAAAGTTAAAAATTATGTCGCCGTTGCTGCTGTTGCTGTTTTCTATATTTTGAAGGAGTTCTGAATGATTTGCGGACCATTTTCGTAGTGTAAAACCTCCTGATTTCAATAATCTGTTGAGATCATCGATAAGCTGCTTTCCTGTTTCGATGGAGTGTGACCCATGGACCAGGTCATCCATATAAAATGACTCTTCTAGTATCTTCGCAGCTTCCGGAAAGTTTCTTCGTTCATCCGAGGCTAGACGTCTTAGAGTCATCATTGCTAGAAATGGTGCTGATTTAGTTCCGTATGTTACGGTGGTAAGTTTGTACGTTTGCAAAGGTTGGTCTGATGCATTCCTCCATATGATTTGCTGATATTGCTGATCTTCTTCGCTCATTAATATCTGCCTGTACATCTTCTCAATATCCGATGTATAAGCAAAACGATATTGGCGCCACTTCAAAATCAATTCTTGCAGGTCCTGTTGTAAATTTGGGCCTTTATTCATCAGGTCATTCACACGCGCTGACGCGTTGAACACTACCCGTAGCTTCGTAGTTGCTGATTCTGCGCGTTGCACTGAATGGTGCGGTAAGTAACATAATAGCGCTTGTTTGTTATTTTTGCTGTTACTAGGTACCATATGTCCTAAGGCAATGTACTCACTAATGAATGCTTTGTATTGTTCTGCTAAAATGGACTGTTTGCAAAATTTTTGTTCCATATTTTGGAACTGTGCTATGGCCATCTGTTTCGATGAACCCAGTTTTTCATTTATATCAGCTTTTAGTGGCAATCTTACTTCGTACCGCCCGTCTTTACGACGTTTTGTTGTCGATGAATAGAAGTCGACACATTCTTGATCTTCCAACGATAAGTTCGAATTTTCGCTTACATCCTCGATCTCCCAAAACTGTTGAATATCGTGAATATTATTCATGACGACGTTACATTGAAGTGATGACATTTGGCCACCGCCGTTAATGATCCACCCAAGCTGTGTTTCTTGTAACACTGGTTGCGATAAGCTCTCTCCTTTGATCAATCCTCCTAATAATATCAAGCCATTCACTTGAGCGCTTAGTTTATATGTCCACTGGACGGCTATGATTAAAATATGGATCAGCTAGCTTAAGATTTTCGATGTAGGACCACTTCGATGTGTCAAAGGATTTATACGGGATATCTTTTAGTAGGTTGCTCATGATAAGCACGTCGGTGGTAAACGAAAAGTCGTTATGTATAGAGAAACAGCTTAGTGTGACCACACCGTTACAGTTGCTGTCGACTTCCCCTACTCCGAATATTAACCCGTTGAATTTAGATCTTCGTAATCCTAACTTCTTTGCTACACTTTCACTTATCAGAGATACTTGTGACCCAGGGTCAATGAGAGCCCTTAAGATATGATAAGATCCATCAATCGCTGCGACTTTAATCAAGGCTGTTGCTAACAAAACTTCATTCGTTCCTGTAACATTTTGTGACACATGCGTGGTCATTGCGACATTGTCTTGCGGATTTGGGTCAGCTGTTGTTGTTAAAACGCTATTCGATTGCGATATATTTTCTGTGCAGGCGTCATGTAAAACGGAGTGGTGATTTCCGTCACATTTGCGACATCGCCTAACGGAAATGCATTGCTTGCCATTATGGTCAAATAAACAATTTTGGCATAATTTTAGTCTTGCGGCTGTTTTTAATTTTGCTTCATTAGGCAACTGCAAATATTTTTCGCAATTGAACATGGCATGTTGTTGACCGCAAAATTGACATTGGCTGGTCGACACGTGTAAGGCTTTTAAATGCGACTTGTTAAATTTATTGGCAAAGTAGTGACGTCTTGCTTTTTGATTTTCAGGAAGATCGTTATTTGAATGATTGTTTGATTTCGGTGATGCTTGATCTTGCTTTCTACGGGATGTTTCCAGGCTCGTAAATTTACTTTCTAAGTATTCCAAAAAATCCTGCAAAACCGGTAGCTCTTTTGAATTTTTTAGGGAGTCTACGTAATCTCCGTAGGTTTCGCTATCAAGCTTCTGTGACAATAAATGCACGAGAAGCGGATCCCAGGTGCTAATATCAACCCCTAAGTTCCGTATGGCATGTAAGCTTTCTAACGCTACGTCATGAAGTTTTTTAATATGACCTACTGTTTGATGTTGCATATTAGATAAACCTAGCATAGTATTTATGATTGATGTAAAGATGAGCTTTTTATTATTATACCGATGGTTTAAGATTTCCCAACAGGTATCATAGTTACTGGAACTAATGGGAAGATGCTGAATGAGTCTTTCTGCTTCGCCCCTAACCTTTCCCTTCAAATATTGCATTTTTTGCGCTTGTGACAAGGTAGGGTTGCTGTGAATAGCTTCAGTAAAGAGGTCCTTGAATGACGTCCAATGCTGATAATTTCCCGAAAATACAGGGATATCCATTTTCGGTGTGGAGTGCTCTCTATGTGATACACTCCAAAGCTTTCGGTTCGTCATTTTCTTTAAATGGATATATGATCGCTCATGCTGTGTATAAGCGGCCTCGTAATCATCGTCTTCTCCACCTATCTCGCTATCAATCTCCCAATGAAGACAGTCAATTTGTGACCAGCGTGCTTGTAGAGTTCGTAGTGCGTCCTCCATTTCCCACTTTTCCGACATGGAGTCTAGGTCGATAAAACACGCTGATCTTTTAAACGCTTTAAAATTCGCTGCTTGTTTACGTATCATGTCATCTAATTTGCTAGTGGAGCCCCTTGACTCCATAGTACGTAAACTGCTGTCTTTTCTTGGCTGCTCATAACCCGATGGCCCTGCTTCTTGCTCGGCTTCTTTTTGCTCCTCTTGTGTTGCTTGAGTACTCCTAACGGTTCTAAAAGGCGTTAGCTTGCTTGATAACTGCAGGCGTTGTTCGCTGATTAGAGATTTGGCGGCTGTATAATGCTTGCTAACCTTTTCATGCTCTGAGTTTATATAGTACGTATGATCTTTAATACCATATTCACAAATAGCTAAGTGATTATTCTGATAATCTGACCAATACTTTTCTAACATCTCTAATCGCCGTTTAAAGTAGTCATCAGATTTTCTGTCGCCGCTATCCTTTTTTATATTTATCGGTATTTTCCGGATTAATTCGCTAAGTTCAATTTGCTGATAGTAAAGATCCTCCATTTTGCTGCTAGCTAGTTTTTGAAGTAAAAAAGGAAAGATCTTACTTGAAAAATACTGGCGTTTGACTGCCGCTGGTTTGCTGCTGTCGCGCTCCGACTGCTGCTATGCTCTGCTATAACTGGATACTGTCGTCCTGCTGCTATGGATACCGATATGCTGCTTGCTAATCCGGATGCTGATTGCTTCGTGCTTGAAGCGCTGCTATTCCGTTGCTCGAGATGCTCAGGAACGTTGCTGGTGTTCACTAGTATTGCAACTTCACCCTGTGCTGCTACTGGGTTTGCTACAAATACTTTGCTAAAGTTCTGCGGTTGCGAAACTATGTCCACAGTTCACACGTATCAATGTTATCCGATATGCTGATTTCCGAACGAGATCACTCACAAGATTCTAAATACCCGTAACTCCCCAAAGAAAAACGAATACTAAAACTCACGAGGTCCCGAACGATAGCTCGAAGAACCATGTAGAAGGTTGGAAGATAGTCAATGATACTGCTGCGATGTAAGGTAAAAATAAATATATTTAACGGACCAAAGGCTATAATATAAAGGAGCGAGGGAGCACACGCGACGACCGCTAATCGAGTACTAATTGCTTAATTGATATTCATTAATGAAGTTAGGTAAAATGCTTAGTCGTAGTGTATGGTTTCACCGTACAGACGCTTTTACGAACGTGCACGTCTTATTACATTGTTCTCACATGCATAATTTCAAAACGAATGATGTAACCAATATTTTGTATAAATTTTTTATTTTATTTAAAAGAGTGTCTGTGGAGTTTCTTGCCCGTTCTTCTCTATAGGTACCTACTACGCTTTGGAATGGGCAACTAGCTTCATATTTTTGACTGACCGACCCCTTGATAATTAAAAAGTGCCTGTAAATGGTTTAATTGAAATAAATGCTTTGAGTTTGAGTTTGAGTTTGACATGTCCCCGGACATGACCTCACGACCCGGATCGCGGCCCACCGCGGGCGGCACACCCGCCGCCGCCGCGCTTATGTCGCCGGCGTCACCGACACCATCGCTGGGGTTCAGCTTTGAGTTCGAGCTCGAGGCCAGACCCCAGCGAAGAAGAAGAAGCTCCGGCGAGGCCGCGTCGGAGGAGGCGAAGCGTTACTGCTTCCACCAGCCGCGTCCACAGCGCGAGGCGGGGTCGGGGTACACCGATGTCACCTAACTTTTCCGACACGGCCCGCCACACACAACCGCGTTCGCCGACACCGCCGGCAACACGGACAACCACCGGGGCGAGACTCACAAACTCGCCCCCAGCCCCTGACACAAACATTTCCCACTGCCACCGCCGCTAGCGCCTCGTCCTCGGCACCGACTACGACGCAGCAGCAGAAGGGGAAGAACAAAAAGAAGCTGAGGTTCCCGCCGCTGGTAGTGGAGACGCTACCAAACTGGGCCTCGCATTTCCGGGCCATCGTTTCGTGAGGAACGATGTCCTCCATCGGGATCTCGGGATCGAGATCCTGGATGAGTTTGTGAAGCGACTCGCGACGGTGATGTTCGCGCGTGCCGACGCCTCTGCCTGGCCCCATGTCAGGCAGATAGTGCCATTGCACGCGCGCCCACCTGACGCGAGACCCCTGCCCCGTGACCTGGTAGCGGACGACTGACCCCATCCACCGGATTGACGCCTCGAGTGAGCCGCACCCATGTTACACGCAGCTCACTGGAAATAATAAGACTCTACAGATGTACACATACATCTGTTGCGCGGCGTGTTCTAGGTTAATATAGGCACGGCGCGTAACTAAACACAGACAGCCGCAACTATACATGCATCTATACACAACACGTGCAGCCGCGACGCAGGTCGTCGCGACGCAAGTAGACGCCGGGCGGTGTTACACAACAACACAAACCGCTCGTACATACACGACTGTTTATCTCTCAATCCGTAAACGGCTAGATCTGTGATCGAGGCGAGGGTGAACTACATATCTACCTGTAGGTGCGTCGAGTCGGCACCTCTGTCGCTGGTCGTTTTCGTTGAGCCTCCTCCAGATAACTGGGGGTCTCACTCGACGGGAACAGACCGCCGGGGTATCGTGAAGAAAACAACGCTTTAATTATGGAATAAATAGCGTCGTGGCGCGCCTACAGAAATACTCATAGCAACAATTTCACAGACAGCTTTGCTGCGTCAAATGTTGTAGGCTGAACTAGGCCGACCCATCGAAGCGACCCGTAGTAGCGGGCCACTGTATAGCCTCCGCGGGCGAGGGGCGACGCTCCGACCCCGCTCGTCACGCCCCCTTGCGGGAGCGTCGCGACGTCTCGCATTATAATCGTAGTTGCCTAGAATATAACTTAGATTCCTCATAGTTGAGCTTCAAGTCTTCGCTCCTTACAACCTCTCGCGGGTTAACATATAAATTCGTGCTCAAGTAACAAATAAATCCGGATTAAATCTAGTGTTGTGTATTTAAATTATATTGTGTGTGTTTTTGTGTACAATATACGTGAACTGTTATATTTGCTGTTTGTGGTTTTTCTACTGTGCCGAACCTTCAAGAAACCCCCGCCTACAATAACAGACAAGACATACCATCATTTTGTCATTTACATTTTTGGTCCTTCGAGGCGATAAGGTTATAATGAAATGAAATGAAATAAATTTATTTGCTTTGAATGCAGGTATTTACAATTTGGTGTTAGAATATTATTTACAGGGCCTTGTACATTCTGCCTATTAGGCATGCAAATTTTAAACTTAATTTACTTAATCTAGACTTTAAAATTAAACATCCGATAATTTACTTATGCTAAACTAGGTATAGAAGATATAAATTAAGCTATCGCTACACAAGTTAAATTTTATAGTACTCTATTATTTATTATTGACGGATCATTCAGGAAATCATTGGTGGAATAATAACACTTTTCCACAAGTAGAGCAAAGAGCTTCTTTTTGAAAATTCTTATTGGCTGTGCTTTTATACAGTCAGGTATCTTATTATAAATTTGAGGTGCCATGCCAAAAACACTCTTTTTTAACAGAGCTGTTTTGTAGCCGCCTGTGTATAATAAGTTTTGGTACTGAGGTCTCATAGAAGTAGTGCGGTGTCGAATTTCACAATACATCTTAAAAAGATGAAGATTAGGTACCTTTTACGAATATGGCTAACTCTAAAATATACAAACAAGGAAATGTTAATAATTCATGTGTTTTGAAAGCAGGAACACAGCTATCTGTGACTTTAATATAGAACATGGACCTTATACAGCGCTTTTGCGCCTTAAAGATGCTTTCTCTCAGACTACAATATTGCCCCAGAACATAATTCCAAATCTTAATTTCGACACAACTAAACCGTGGTATGCAACTAGAACTGTCTTAGTATTAACTTTTTTAGCTAAATTATAAAGAGCATATGCAGATGCACTAAGTTTCTTACATATAACCTCAGCTTGTGCCTTCCACGTTAATTGACTATCCAAAGTTATTCCTAAAAATTTTGCTATGGATACTTGTTCAATATTTTGGCCATCATAGTTTATGTTTAAATTGTTCGTACGAATTCTTTGGTGAAAGTGCATTATGTTTGTCTTAAGGATATATTAGTAAATTATTTATATTTAGCCAGTTTATTATTACCTTCAAGGAATTGTTAATATCATAGGCATATGCTTCTTTATTTGTACATTTTATTAAGGCGGTGCTGTCATCTGCGAACAGAACCATTGGGTGGCTGATTTGACGGGGAAGGTCATTTATATATATTAGGAACAATAATGGTC
Organism: Xanthia togata; assembly: GCA_963853775.1. Lineage (NCBI taxonomy): Eukaryota > Metazoa > Arthropoda > Insecta > Lepidoptera > Noctuidae > Xanthia > Xanthia togata. The sequence continues at coordinate 499,836 of OY970797.1, read as the reverse complement.
CCAGGACGCTTCCTTGCGGCACACCATAATGAATATATCTGCAAGACGATGCGTGTAAAGTTTCTCTTTTCGGTTTGAGACATACTCGAGCTATTTCGGTGAATTGTTGATTCCAGTTAAATAAGATTTAATTAAATCTAAGACGTTACCGCGTATGCCATAGGCATTCAGCTTATCTAATAAAATCGAATGATTCACATAGTCAAAAGCTTTCGACATATCAGTGAATATAGCACAAACGGGGATTTTGTTATCTACATTGACCATTAACATTTTCAGCAATTCAAAAATAGCCATATTTATATTTTTGTTTTTCCTGAAACCATTTTGCTCTTCGCATAATATATTAAACTTTGTCAAAAAATTGTAAATAAATTCATAAAGAATTTTTTCAATTATTTTGGAGAAAACGGGTATTAGCGCGATAGGACGGTAATTTGACATTTCATCTTTATCGTTCTTCTTGTAGAGCGGTTTTATTATCGTTGTTTTTAAGGACTCGGGAAAGACACCTGTTGATATATTAGTATTTATAATGTGTGCTAAGGGGCCTGCTATATAAGGAGACACGTATTTTATTACTTCAGTAGATATACCGTCATAACCAAGACTTTTTTTTATTTTTTAGACTTTTAATAACTCTTATGAGGTCATGAGGCACAACTGGATGCATAAACAAAGAGTGTGGATTATGTTCTATCGGCTTAACACTGGTTGTGTTTTGTTTTGGAATATCTGTTATCTGGTCAATAAAAAAAATATTGAAAGTCTCAGCTATTTCATTAGGATTGGTTATTAATGAATTGTTATTTTTTATTTGGAGGATAGGTTCTGTTACTTTTTTATTTTTATTTATAATTTGCCAAGTCGTGTTTGATTTGTTTTTAGAATTTTGGATTAGATAATTGTTTTGAGCTTTCTGTGTTAGATTTACTATTTTTTTGAATCTTTTGGTATAGGAATGAAAGTTCTTTTTATTTTCTTCGTTCGGTTTTAATCTCATTTGCCACAAAAGGTAGCGTTGTTTTTTACTGCAGGTCCGTATGCCTTTAGACACCCATTTTATTTTATTTTCTAGACGTATTGTAACTGTTTTATAAGGGAAGCATAAATTATATAACATAAGAAATAAATCAATGAAGGCATCATAAGCGTTATTAGGGTCTGTGGTATTGAAAACATCTGAAAAACTAAGATTTTGAAGATATTTGTTAAACTTATGTAGATTTTCTTTGGACATGTTTCTTAATCTTTTACGCCAAGATTTTATATGACTAGATTTGTTAACTTTAATTTCTATTAACTGGGCCGTATGATCTGACAAGGCTAATTCTAATATTTGAGATTTACATTTTTGTTTTATATTGTGTGCAAAATCGTCAAGACAACTTTGGCTACAGATTCTAGTTGGTTTATTAATTTCTAATTTCAGATTATAGCCCAAAAGAAAGCATTAAAATTCCATTGCAAAACTATTTCTCTTCAGGATATCTATATTAAACTCACCACACAATATTATTTTATTTTTGTTGTTATTGCATACTTTCTTCAGAATAAGATCAAGGTTTTCATAAAATTTATATATATTTGACACTTTTGCGGGTCTATACACGCACACAATTATTACATTTAGCTTTGGCAACTTAATAGCACAACTTTCAATAACTCCTGGCAACGAGTATTTCTTAATGTCTAGCAATTCATTGTACTCTAAGCCTTTTTTAACCAGAATGCAAGAGCCACCACGTTTTTAAATTATTTCTTGAATAACAGGCTGCTAAATTGAAATTAGGAATTTGTAATAAAGATTCATGTCCAGACATTATGAAATGTTCCGTTATACAAAGTACATCTATGTTTACTTTACTGTCTAACAGTTGCTGAATGTGGACGGTTAAAATGTCTGATTTATTAAGAAGCCCGGTTATATTTTGGTGCATGATATTTAAATGATTAAAAAAGAAAAAAATCGTCTTGTGAAGAATTGGCGGGTACTGGTATTATATTAGTTTTCATATTTATTTCTAAAGTAGTGCAATTTGTTTCATTTAATAAAGCTAATATATTATTCATAATATTCTTCATTCCATAGTCGTTTATTCTACCGGTGTATTTGGAGAACATAACTTCATCATAACTTAAATTTAAATTAGAGTCAAACATTATTGCATACTTATGTGTATCTACATCTAAGTATAGAAGATAGTTGAACGTTTCTATGCGCCAGTTGAATATTGGTGAATAGTTGTTGCATTTAAAGGTTGGAGCACATATGATGAGGTTCGTGTTCTGGATTGCTTGAAGAGTATTTCTAATTTCCACTATAATTTCATAATAATTAATTGTGTTGCGAAAATCTTCTTCTCCTATAAGTATAATACAATATTCCTGTTTTGTAAACGTTAGTAATTTATTTTTCAAGTCTCTGATTAATTGTAATATTCCACAGTACGGTGTAACATAATGGCATATCTTAGAATTAACAAAAATATCTTCAGCAATAGATAGAATTTTATTCGTATTGTTAGCACTTATAATGCACAGTTGGTTCTTGAAATTCTTTGTAAGGAGTTTGTTGTCCGTCTTGGATTGTGTCACAGTTTCCAGTTGTGTTTCCTGTTCTTGTTCTAGGTTTTCTGCTGATTTTGGAGAAATTGGAGTGCAAGGAACAGCGTTAAGTTGTTTCCAAGATTTCTTCTTGGTTCTACTATGTGGTGTTGACATTTGCTGAGTATCGTTTGGAGTATCCATTGTATCCAAGGTGGTGGTCATTTTCTGTGTAGCATTTTTTAAGACTTCGTATTTGCTAGATAGTAATTGTAATGTTGATTTTATATTTTCATTTTCTGTTGATAAATTACTTATCTTTACATTTGCTAAATTAAGCTGTGAAGCAAGTTGATTTATTTGTTGTTTTAGTTCCTGTATTTGACTATTTTGTTCTTCTCCTGATAGGTTCGGCAAGCTACTAGTGGTGCCATCTAGTTTTGATATATTTGTACTACTATCATCACTTACTGGTTCTACTTCGGACATTGATTGAGTACGTGTTTTTCTGAACTTTATATTTTCGGAGAAGTTCATGAATGAATGAATGAAAGGCACCGATCCCAGCGTGGTTTAACCAGACTCGATAAATCGAATGAACCCCTAGATTTACACTAGCCCATGAAGTCTCATGTTTCATGGGACTACAAAGGCCATTGCATATCAAGGAGTAGACCGGGGGGCGCGGTAATGGTAAGGAAGACGTGCCCTCAGGATATTCGGCACTTGTGCGCATGCGCTAGCTCGTTCTTGATGCGTTTGGTTGCGGTTTTTCTGTCAACGTTATTTTCATGTTTGGTCTTCTGGCTTGGTTTATTCCTAGCGTGGTTAATCAAGTCCTCCTCGTTGTCTATGTCCAGCTCTGGCGCGGTACATCTTCGACTTGTAGGTCACCGCTGTTCATCTCAAGTTGACGCAATTGTATTATATTTCTAAATTATGCACACTATTCCGCACAGATAATTAATAAGATAAAACTTCCGACCCGCGTCTCCCGAATTCTTGTTTTTATGTTCGTACAATCGCGGGCGCGCACATCTGGACCCCGTAAGGACCATTCCTGCTTGCAGCGCTCGGCCGCTACAGTACCGCCTACCTACGCTCATCAACCCATTAAACTGCAGCATCAGATTATTGCTGAGGCTCTTGTTTTTGTAAGTAAAAAGAGAAAAAGACCGTAAATAACCATCAGAGGTGGTGCGTTTTTTCATTGAAGATGTTTCACAATACCTTGGTCCGGTCGCAGCTCAAGCACGAACGGGACCAGGGATAAGGTTTTCCATGCAATCAGAAAAGTATAAGATTTGCGTCCAGAGTCGAGCAGATTTCTTACATTAGAAACTTTTTTGGTAAGACCCGGAAAACTTCCATTAAACTTTAAAAGCGTAAAAAGACGATACCCACCCGTCATATTTGTTTTAAATTAATTCGAGTATAACCCAATTTCAAGGAATGCACCTAACTATCACCCTGTAGACTCATACTGATGTTTATTATATAATAGTCAAATTTAAAATTGCTATGCGCCCTTTCTAAGGCCGGCGCGGGCGCACTTCTGGCGCCAAAAAAGGGGGCTGCAATCCAGATGCGGTCATCGAGCGTACAGCGTTCCGTTTTCTATTTGTTAGGTATGCGCGCCCTCGGGCGGCTGGTGCGGGTGGGGCCGGATTTGGCGGAGAGCCAGTTTGGTTTCCGCAGGGGGCGCTCCACGGTGGGCGCCATCATGCGCGTGCGAGCCCTCACGACGGGGGATGCGGTGGCTCGGGGTGGGGTCGTCTTGGCGGTGTCTCTAGACATCGCCAACGCCTTCAATAACCTGCCCTGGAGTTGCATCAGGGAGGCACTCCGGTATCACCGGATGCCGACCTACCTCTGTCGTGTGGTCGAGGCCTATTTGGCGGACAGGGCCATCATCTACCCCGGTCACCAGGGAGAGTGGAACCGGCGAGAGATGTCGTGCGGTGTCCCACAGGGATCGGTCCTGGGGCCGCATCTGTGGGACATCGGATACGGCTGGGTGCTGCGCGCAGACCTCCCCAATGGCGTCAGCGTCGTTTGTTACGCTGACGACACGTTGGTCCTGGCGCAGGGGAGGTCGCACCAGGCGGCGGCCGAACTAGCGACACACGGGGTTGCGACAATCGTGGCCAGAATCCGGCAGTTGGGACTCGAGGTGGCCTTGCACAAGTCTGAGGCCATGTGTTTTCATGGTCCTCGGAACGCGCCACCGTCGGGTTCCCAAATAACGGTAGGAGGGGTTCACATTGGCGTCGAGTCGACGATGAAGTACCTGGGACTCGTCCTCGACAGTCGGTGGAACTTCGTGGAGCATTTCCGACGTTTGGCTCCCAGACTGGAGCGGGCCGGGGCTGCCTTGAAGCGGCTCCTGCCCAATCTAGGGGGTCCAAACGCCTCCTGCCGGAGGCTATACGCGGGGATCGTGCGGTCCATGGCCCTGTACGGGGCACCGGTGTGGGCGCGTTCGTTGAGGCGGCGGCCTGCCCGCAGGTTGAACGCGTCCCAGAGGGTCATGGCCACCCGGCTGGTCCGGGGATACCGCACGGTCTCCGGTGAGGCGGCGAGCCTCCTTGCCGGATTGCCGCCATGGGATCTGGAGGCAAAAGTCCTCGCGCATATCTGGGAGTGGCGCGAGGAGGTGAAACGCCGGGGCTTGACTCCGATGCCGCGAGAAATCGCGGCACAGCGGACAGAGCTCCGACGGGATCTCATGGCGTCATGGAGAGTGCGATTGTCGCAACCCAGTGCTGGGCACGCCACTATTGCGGCGATAAGTCCCCTTTTTGAGGAGTGGCTGGAGAGGCGCCACGGCGTCCTCACCTTCCGCCTGACGCAGGTCCTCACCGGACACGGCTGTTTCGGGAGGTACCTGTTTCGGATAAGGCGGGAGGAAACGCCCGGGTGTCATCACTGCGTGGATCGCCCGGAGGACACGGTGGAGCATACGGTGGAGGTATGCCCGGCTTGGGCAGAGCACCGCCGTGTCCTCGTGGAGGCGATCGGTGGCGGGGATCTCTCGCGTCCGGCCCTGGTCCAGGCCTTGGTACGGAGCGAGAGGGCATGGGAGGCCGTCACCTCCTTCTGCGAAGCAGTAATACTCGCGAAGGAGGAGGCGGAGCGCGTGAGGGAGAGGCAAATTTCGTGCCCTCACGCCCCTAGCCGCCGCAGGAGGAGACGCCCTGGGCGTCGGGAATCGATTGCCGATTCCCGGCCACCGTAGGCGCGGGCTTGCGGACGGTGAGCAATGGGTAGCTCGCCGTCCGGTAAGGACCAGGCCCGGGTCGACGGCGCGTTGTGTTCCACGCGCGCCTCAAAGAGTGTCAGCGAGTGAAGGGGTCCGATGAGACCATTGCCTGCCGGGGTTGCGGGAAAGTCCGAAAGGGATACCGTGGCCCCCTGGCATTGCACAGGCAAGAGAAGGAACACGGGTGGGTTTTAGTCAGTAAAAGTCTGACACGCCCTCCCGCTCCACCCAGAGCGGGAGACGTCATTTGATGAATTCCCACCCAAAAAAAAAAAAAAAAAAAAAAAAGGTATGCGCGCCCGAGATCGTAAAATCACAAATTTACCACGCAACCCTCACAAAACAATGTTCCGTATTAAAAAACGTTTTTGGAACACTATAAACAGCACAGAGTATTATTAAAAATGTCCCACACGCATTATTCTAAAGTTGGGTACATTATTTAGCCCATAAAACAATTAAACCTGTGTAGGGACAAAATTAACAAGTGACTTAAATTGATGGTCTTCTATGAGAAAATAGTTTTGTACGAAATCTAAAGCGATAATGCCATTATATAGGTATTTAATATGCACATAATAAAATTTATAACATTAAAATTTGTAATATGATATAAAACATTTACTTAGAATCACATCACTTTCACGTCCTTTAATCTATCAAATAAAATACCGCTTTTGCAGAGCAAAGCCCTGAAAGATAAAGAAAGATTTCACCAGATTAACTTGGGTTTCTTGAATGCTCTGGGACGCTCGCCTGATGTCCGGAACGCACTTAGGTAGACACCTCACTTTAGCAATATTTTAATGTATTTATTTAGCGATTAGTAAGGTCACAGTATTATCAAAAACAATATAAAAACACCAGTATCAACGCACTGTTCGAATTCGCGGCAAGCGACGCGATCTTGCCATAAGTACAGAAAGAGTTTTTTTTTCGCAAAAAATTATGGGTCGGAGCTCGCTCCCGAAACGACCTTACTGTTCGACGACCAACCCGTCTCTCCCTTATATTTTCGGAGAAGTTCATGTTGAAAAATGCGTATTTAAATCTTATATTATTTAAAAACTTGGAAAAAGATTTAAAAAGCTTAGAAAAAGATTATCTTTTACCAGGATTCGAACTCGGTCCAAATTGCGAAATCAATTATGACGTGTCTTAAGTAATCATGAGTCAGCAAATTTCTATCACAACACACAGCAAGCTGAGGAAGCTAGCCGAAGAGCAAAACGCACGTAAGGACGACATCACAACGGACACCGGGTTGCAGTCCGAAAGGGGACCAGGTTCACCGTCTATTGCGCCGACCATGGCATCGACGTCTGCACTCAACATTCCTCTGACGGGTGGTCGAGTAATCGACTACAGCGATAGAAGTACGTCAGAGGGACATCTAGGAGAACAGACACCAAGGGATCGCCGGAAATCGCCGCGTAGCAGAGCTTCATCCAAAAATAGCCGCAAGAGTGTCGATTTCTTGAGAAAAATAATCGAGTACGAGGCCGAAAAGGAACTAGTCCAGTTAAAGGAAAACCTCCTCAAGGACAGGGAAAACCTCCTCAAGAAAAGAGTGGAGGCTGACATTGCCGAAATAGATGCAGCTACCGAGAGCGACGACGCTTCCAATTCAGACGTGGGTACAGCACAGCGGGTCGACCAGTGGATAGATACGACGCCGCAAGTTGGCCAACAGGAAACAGTGTTGCGTGATTCAGTTAGTGTTTTACGGCAATCGAGTACAGTGTTGTGTGTTGTGTACCCCGTCTGCGGAGCGCAGGCCCATGTATGTGGCCGCGCCCCGGAACCCTACCGTGAGTCAATCACAAACCGAAAGTACTAGAGAATACAAACCGGTTTAACCCAAAAACCGAAAAACTGGATTTTCGGCATATTTGAAATTATTAAAAAACCGGGTTACTTTTCACGTTTTTGGTTTTTCGAGTTTTTAATTATTATCAAATGGTAACACGTTGGGTGTTAATAAAATGCTAATAATTGACCACGTGTCAGACAAAACTATGAATTTGATGTAAGTAAGCCATTTTGTTTTACCAAACGTTGCCAACGGTTGCTAGTGAAAAGACGTTTGTTTATTGTAGCATTGGTAATTTGGTAACATTTCAATAGTTGAATGGTGGGTTGTTGTTTAGTGAATTTTTCGTGCAGTTCAATTATTTTTGTAAGTATTTGACATTTATAGTATTTAAAGTAAATAAATTAAAAAAATTAAAGGTTAGGTACAAATTGCTATTTATAAATGGATATTCACACAGTATGCCACACCATGCTTTACATTATAAATGCAAAACTTTGATTGTTAGCATGTTTGTTACTTTTCACGCAGAAACGGCTAGAATCTAGATAGATTTGGATGAAATTTAGAATAGAAATAGCTAGGCTACCTACATAGCCTCCTTTTAATCCCGAAAAAATCATGTTCCACTTATTCTACGCTGCCGAAGTCTCGGGCAGAAGGTAGTAGTTAATTTATAAAACAACGGTTTTGTAATGATAGGCATAGGCCGTCTGCCCACCGCATACGAAATTTATTTGCCTTTGTTTCCTTACCTAACTTTTACAGTATGCCCAGGAAGTGCCTGGAACAGCCTGGAACATTATAGTTTCCTTTTTCTCACAGTCCAGTATAGTTCTTGTTAATGTCATAATTAAACAGATCAAGTTATTGTTCTTGCTTCTCGCTTTCAGAGTACTATAGATGACTTTGTAGAAAACATCATGTTAGCCATTGTTATTATTTTGTTTTTGTTATAATAAGCAATGCCCTAAATATTATTTTATTATTACAAGTAGGTAGTTATTTCTAGTTTTAATATTTCATTTCGTAAAGTTGTTACCATGTGCCCAAGTGACTATTTCCGGTTGGCGCCCACTAGCTGTCAAACTGTAGCCAACGTGGATAACCTAACTTGGGAACATGGCAGTCGAGCTTGAACACTCGTAAAGTGCAGACGTATTTGGTGTATTTTAGAAAGTGTAATATTAGTATTAAACGAATGATAAAATTATTAAGACTTTGCTTTATTTGCAACATAGTGGATTACTGTTCAGAATTGGGATAGCACTGAGAATATTTCGCTATCTTAGTGTTACCGAACGCCCAGAAAAGCGCATTAATAAGGTCTGTTTTCATTTTTATTTTTGTATTAATCAATTTATTTGACGTTTAGATTAATTTTAAAATAGTGAATTATAAGAATCCCTTCTTCCTAATATTTTTCTTTCCACTGTGCTTGTAATGTAATATAGCAATTATGTTGATCGAAAGAAAATAATAATTACTAATACCTGTTTAAAAGTTACCAAGTTATTGTGATGATAATAAATTAATGGTTTAACTGTAATTAATGCTGTGATAAACACATAAAAAAGAGTTTTTATTTTGCTAGTAATAATAGAATTTTGCTAGTACAACCTAACAGTTGTTTTTGATAACAGTTTACTCGTGTGCGTTATTATAATTCCAGATAACTAAATGGATGATCACACAAGCCAACAAGGCAGGCCCTTGGAAACTCCCGATTCTGAGTTGCCTTTCGGCACAGAATCCCGAGAGCCTAACCCAACAAAAAGACGCAGCCGTATCATCATGCGGCATAATACTAGCAGTGTCCGAGGCAGCCACTGCAGCTCGTCTCGAAGCCGTGGTGGTGTCCGACGCAGCTACTGCGACCGGAGTGGCGCGCGGCGTGACCGGAGCAGGGCGCGGTGTGACCGGAGCAGGGCGCGGCGCGACCGGGGCGGTGCGAGGCGCAACAGGGGCGGTGCGAGGTGCAACCGGAGCAGTGCACGATGCGACCGGAGTGGCGCGTGGCGTGACCGGAGCGGGGCGCGGCGCGTCCAGAGCAGGGCGCGGCGCGACCGGAGCGAGGCGCAGCGCGACCAGAGCGGGGCGCGGCGTGACCGAAGCGGGTCGTGGTGCGACCGGAGTGGGGCGCGGCGCGACCGGAGCGGTGCATGGCGCGACCGGAGCAGTGCGTGTTGCGACCGGAGTGGTGCGTGTCGTGACCGGAGCGGTGCGACGCGCAACAGGAGCGTTACAAGGCGCCGTCGCAGTGTTGCGAGGCGCACCTGTAGTAGCGCGAAGCGCAACCGCAGTGAAGAGAGGCGCGTCAGCAGCAGTGCTGCTCGCAGTACCAAGCACAGCTGCGGAGCTGGGAGCGACCGCAAAAATACGATGCTTTCCCAAGGTGACAGTAAAGTTGCTGAACAGGTCAGTGATAAATTACTTTTGGCTCAAATGTTAAAAGACGTCGTGCAGACCATGAAAACTGATGGAAACAATGAACATTTTCCCGTTTTTAATGTTATTCCCGAATTCGATCCGTATAAACGAAATCAAACTATAGAAGAGATGCGGCTCCTAAAACGGTTTTACGTATTTCCACAGAACATAATAATAATTTCAAATATTTTAAAGAAGCCTATATTAATGGTGTGACACTTGATTGTTTTATTGATTTTGGAAGTCAATGCTCCCTATTAAGAGAATCGGTCGCGTAACTTAATTACTATGTGGTCAATGAATGACTTGCCAGTTTTGAGAGGTTTTGGAGATCCAATTGTTAGTTGTTTAGGAAAATGCGATATAAACATTGAAATAGATTCTGTGAAGGCAGTAGTACCAACACTTATAGTCTCTGATCAATGAGGACAAACTTTTACTGAACAGGATCACATCATCGTCATTAAAACTAACGAAATGCTTCAAATTAAAGATAAAAGTATGTCAAAGGATAAAAAAAATACTTTATGTGTTTTAAATTATATTAAAATACAGGGATACACCGGTGTCGATATTTACTCTGAAACTAAATATAATGGTGATGTGCTTATAGAACCCAGTTTAAGTCGCGAACCAAATAGGGAGTACGAAGTCATTCAAAGTTTGATAAAACTGACGGATGGTCAAGGTCGGGTTGTAGTAGAAGGTTCAAACTCTTAGTGAGGTTTGCTCTGAAACGAGGTACACTATTAGTTCGTGCAGTTCCGTTTACAGAAATGCAGTCATACCACGTTCATAGGATTGTAGGTAACCACGAAGACTTACCAAATCCTACTATAGACAGCTCATTAATAAACGTAAGTGATGAATTAGAAAAAAAAAACATTGCGAGTCGTTATTTAATTTATTAAACGATTATAGGGATTGCTTTGCTTTTTCAACTAAAGAATTAAGATGTGTCAAAGGGATAGAGATGAATATTAATTTAAGTGACAAGTTACAATAGTCCTATTGTATACAGACCTTATAGATTGGCTCATTCGGAGCGACAGGTTGTTAGGGGAATGGTTAAATAATTAGAGGATTCAGGAATTATACAACCATCCACGTCAGACTACGCATCCCCGATTTTATTAGTAAAAAAAAAAAGTGGGGATTATAGGTAATCATAAAAAATTAAAGAACACTATCCGTTGCCCAGAATTGACTATCAATTAGACCATTTATCAGGCTTTAAGTTTTATACGGCCTTGGACCTCGCGTCCGGTTATTATCAAATATGCATGTCAGAAACTTCTAAACATTTAACAGCTTTTGTTACACCGGATGGTCATTTTGAGTTTAACCGGATGCATTTTGGCTTAGCTAATGCTCCTTCAAATTTTCAACGAGCCATCAATAATATTCTTGGTAACGCGCGTTTCAAAGACGCATTTGCATACATGGATGATATTATTTATGTCCTTTTCCAAACTATTTTTGTCTTTTCATTAATATTGTATATGAAATAAACAATAAATTATTTAGTAAATATATGACATTTTAAAATAACAAATTTGCACCCAATAAAACTGAAATACAATAATGTTACAAATTATAAATACATAAATAAATAATTGAGAGATATAAACCAAATACACCCCCCAAATGTGGGAGGTCCGCGTCGGGCGGAAAAATTTGGGTACCGTCTGTGGCAGGTCCGACGCGGACCGTGTTTTTATCTGTCCCATATTTTGACATAAATGGCATATTAAAACTGTGCCTATCTCGTTTAAACTTGCACAGAGTCTAGAAGACGAAATGAGAAAGACATATTAACTCCGTCCAAGTCTGTAACATACCGAATGACGCGGTACCAACTGACAACATACGAGCCCCGCACCCGCTCCGCAGTCGAGATTTCGCACGCGCGCCGTGTTTACGTAAATATTAAAAATATTTTATTGTGAGTGTACTGTGTGTGGTTTGCGAGTTATATAACATGCCTGGGTAAGTAATAACCATTTTTGATTATTTAAACCGTGTAATTCATAAAGATTTCGGGCAGAAATAGTCATTTCAACAAACATGGAAAACATTTGAAGCGTGGTCGACGAACATTTCGTGGTATTTTCGCGGTATTACTATTAGCAGAAATGCAAAATATGGTTGTTACGTATGTGTTTATGTATCGTATTATTGATATTAGGCGTTTAATTATAATATTAAAGTATTTTAGTAGCGAAATTATTGAAATGAAAATTTCATTTAGTCATCGGTCCGAACGGACCAATCACGAACAGGGATAAACCGCCATCTTGTACGATTTTATAGATCATAGAAAATATGGATGCGGCATCCGAGATTTGAATTCGAATATTTTTTTATATTTATATATTTATATTTTTGAGTTTTTTTTTTATTCGTGATTTTAACCGACTTCAAAAAAGGAGGTTGAAATCGTGTCTGACTGTTGAACGTATTGGAACTGAAAATATAGTAGCTGGGTGTGTGTGTGTTCGTGTGTGCATGTATATATACATAAGATTGGTTGTTTGTTTGTTGTTTCGTTGTCTGTCTGTCTGTCACAGGAAAGGCATACATGTTTTTAATTTTTCTTCTCACTCGAAGACCACAACGAGGACTGCTTCGTTTTTAAGTTTTTTTTATTTTTTTTATTTACCTAATTTATACATAATATATACGCTAAAATACTTAAAATAATAATAATATTATGTACAAGTACGTAAAATGTTTTTGATTTAAAATTATATTTTTCTTGTTTAAATGTGACAGTATTGGCCGCATCCATATTTTCCATCATCCTTGTTTAAGTACTTGTGTTTTTTGTGAAATTTTTTGTGAAGTTGTTCGTTTTGATTGTTGATTTGTGTATTTTTTTTATTAGGCAGCATGCCTTTTTTATGTGCCTATCGATTTGTAAATATCTTCAAAATGTAGAATGTTGATTTAGATTTCAAAAGGCAACAGAATTTAAACAGTGATCCAAAGTTTGAGTGGGTGTTTTTTGCGCCCGTTTTCTAGTGTTGGGTTCGGTTAGCCGATACTGTTAAACTAAACACTTCAAACAGCTGAGACTTTGAATGTAATAAGTTTAAGGGCCAAACATTATTATAAATAACAAACCCAAGCCACTAGGCTTATCGCGTTCTCAGAATAGAACCGTAAACATACCCATTGTTTTGTTCGGAACGCCGCACGTGCAAATTACGTCATTCTTTTGTTTTGCTTGTGGCATGAAAAAAATGTATAGGATGGTGTGTTCTTTTATTTTATTTATGTGAAATAGGGTGTATTTATCGAAATTAAACAAACACTTTTTAAAGTAATGGTTTATTTTTTAATTATAATGACCCTAACACGAAAAACTGGGAAATATTCCCTCACACTGAACATACATTACAATTACTAATACATTACAAGGCAAAACTATACTAATGTATACATATCTTGTAAGCTAATTTAATAAAAATTCCAATAATATAACTGGTAGCGAGCTAATTAACGTAATTTCGGAGATATCGTCGTTTTAACCAGACACGCCGTAATCACGCGCGACCTCCCGAAAGGACCTGCCACAGAGGGTACCCAAATTTTTACGGTCCGACGCGGACCTCCCACAGTCGGGGGGTAAATAAAATAATTTATTTTAATAAAAAGCAACGATTAATAATTTCTAATGATATAATTACAACGGAAAAGTCTACCTATTTTAATTGTTTTAGTGTTATGGAAAGTTGATAAAAGCGCTCTTCCTCTCTCCTACCTATTTTTATAATTTTTGCTGTGCCCGACAGGGTCCATAATTGTTTCTTCTAATTGTATTTTAACACCTGTATATGTACATTATGGATTGCAATAAAGAATTTGAATTGAATTGAATATTATCCCGTCAAAAACTATTGAAGAGGGTTTTGAGAAATTAAAGAATACACTGGACCTGTTCAGAACTTCCGGAATAACTTTAAAACTATCAAAATGTAACTTCTTTATGCCGTCAATTAATTACTTGGGGTTTGAAGTAAATGAAAAGGGAATAAGGCCTGGGCAACACAAAATTGAGGCTGTAGAAAATTTTCCCCGCCCAACTGATCAACATAGTCCGTCAATTTATTGGCTTATCAAGTTTCTTTCGGCGCTAAAAAACAGAATGAATCTTTCGATAAACATAGAAAGAAAGTTTTATATGCCATAGGTGATCTCGTCAGAATAGAAAGAGAGATTCTTTCCAGTGGTCAAAGTCGAAAGCTTGTTCCAAAACTTCCCTATCGCATAGTAACGATATTAGATAATGATCGATATGTTATTGAAGATACTCCGTTGTCTCGAAAAGGTAACCGACCTTTTACTGGCATTTTTTCCGTAGATAAGATTCATTCATGGCTGGTATTTAATAGAACTAGTAACGAATCTGATAATGATTCTATTATCAGCCAAAAGACTGATAATTAAATGCAGATATAATCTCTCCAGTTAATTATTATTACACTATTTGACTGTTGCAAATTTATTATTAAGTGTATTTATGGATATTGAATTAGAATAATCCACTTTATAATAAAATTAGCAAAATTATAAACTAACTTAACTAAAACTATTGAAAAATTAAATTATAGCGTTGAATAATTCATCCGCATCGCCGTCGACTGGTAATGTACCCAAGAGACTGGCCGCATTGCCACGTTGTATTTCAATGCTTAGCCTCTGCCCAAGGTAAAAACCAGCCCTTGGGTCACGGGAAGTGTCAAATAGCCGTTTTGAAATATCATTGAAGAGGCCGTGAGCACTCGGACCCCACGGCCCGAGGGTTTCAACCACAAACGGCTCGAAAATAAAATTACCTGTAAGATTATTATACTTACGCCGCTTGAGGTTTTCTGCAGCCGCAGTAGAAGCACCAGCACAGCACGCCGAGCCAGGAAGATGGGATGGCGCAAGAGTGTCGACACAGGTTGCATCCCACACTAAAGGCCTACCCACCTTCCATGGAGATAAAGACATGCCGTCCGGTCTCTTGCCATCGTCGTGTGCCAAGCCATTGGGTTCTAATAAAGCTGGAACGCGGTGATAAGATCTCGTCGGATGATGTCGTTAATGTTCGCGTGCCGTGCTAAGCGACCCGCACTTCGGCTGCAAGACAGGCCATGATGTCCGAGACTGTTGACAACTTCGCCATCCACTTTTATGATAAAAAGTAGATTTCACTAAACCGATACTGTGTCGTTTAGGTAAGTTGATTATAGCGAGATAATGAAATTCATAATGATGCATTTCAAGTAGCCGTCAAACCACTGAAAATATGTAGCGGTTTCAGTGGCATTGACTTGACAATACTGAAGACATGAAGGGGCTTCAGTATTGATTGTATTATAGATCTAATTTATTATTCTGAGGCGAAAACATGAAGGGGTTACGTCCTCCGAATATTATGTGAGATATTTGTTGTAGATATGTAGAGGCTAAAACGAATATTATGTTCATTTAGAATCAGACATTTGATAAAGTTCTTAATAACTCATTTAGTGTAATCGTCAAACCAATGAAAATATGTAGAGGTTTCAGTGGAATGACTTGAAAATGCTGAAGACATGAAGGGGCTCCAGTATTGATTGTATTTAAAAAAATATAAAGGCTTTATTCTAATTTAATATTTTGAGGCGAGAACATGAAGGGGTTTTGTCCTCGGTCCATGTATGTGAAATATTTGTTGTAGATATAAACCATATCAGTTACAATGCAAAAAAAGTGAATTCATGATATTTAAAACCGGTACCAAATGTTACTCATCTGTCACTCTTTGCGGCATTCCTTTAAAAAGAGTGTAGCATTTCAAGTACCTGGGCCACTGGGTCTCTGACGACTTGTATGACAATCTGGACATTGAGAGGGAGCGCAGGGCGCTGTCTGTCCGGTGTAATATGTTGGCTCGCAGGTTTGCACGATGTACTAGACCTGTGAAGGTGACTTTATTTAAGGCATATTGTCAGTCGTTTTACACGTGCAGCCTGTGGACCAACTTTACACAGCGGGCGTACAGCGCACTGCGCGTACAGTACAACAATGCTTTCAGGATACTTTTGGGGCTTCCGCGGTTTTGTAGTGCTTCGACTATGTTTGCTGAGGCGCGGACCGATGATTTTTTCGCGATCATGAGGAAGCGGAGCGCTTCACTATTAAGTCGCCTACGAAGCAGCTCCAACAGTTTCCTGAGGGTTTTGTCCGAGCGGTGGAACCTATCCCTGCAGCTTCATGTTAGCGCCTCTCCTCGTTTTATTTGACATGTGTGTGACTGTTTTGTGTGTATATTGTGTTGATTGTTTTAAATGTCTATTTTTTATTTTAAATTTAAGTATATTTAATTTAAATCAATTTAATTGTTTGATTATGATAATTATTGATAATGTAATTCTAATGTGTAAATGTAATTTTATTTTTATTGATTATTTTAATGTACATGTGTTTTAATTTTTTATATTCTGTATGGACCATGTCTGAAATAAATGAATTATATATTATATAAAGAGGCTACACCTCGAATATTATGTTCACATGAATTGTACTAATATATATTTTATTATTATTATTATTTCCTTCATTTAATATATACACATATAGATAATTAACATTATGAAATATTTTTATAAAAACAAAAAAAATAACAAAAACATTTAAAAATATAAAAAATAGTAGCCCACCGGTATCGGGATCAGGGTCCAAGCTACCGGCGGTCACGGCTCCTGAGAGAGGAATCTCCTAACGATACGCGCCGTGTCCAGGAGTACCGCTTTCTGGATCAAGCCCTTGATCCAGCTGCCCAACGAGAGCTTCCTCAGATATTTGTCGAGGCTCTTGGCTATTATGCGATTGGCTGTCACGACTATCGGCACAATGATTGCTGTATCCACATCCCACATGTCGACAACCTCGCGAGCCAAGTCAAAATACTTAATCTGCTTATCTTTTTCAGTTTTCACGAGGTTCTCATCATGCGGGACCGTTATGTAAATAATCATTGCGCGCCGCTCTCCTCGATCCACCACCACTATATCAGGCTTATTGGCAACAATAGTCCTGTCAGTGATGATGGATAGATCCCAGTCAGATATTTCCATTTTCGAGAACTGGGTCGGGCACATACCTGTAGTACGGTACTTCCGATTCCACAAGGCTGTATTTCAGAGCAAGTTGCTGATGGATAATCCTGGCTACAAGGTTGTGTCTATGCAACTACTCTTCGTTAGCTAGACGAGAACACCTGGAGATAATGTGTCGGATTGATTCTCCCGGACGGTGGCATGCCCGACAGATGTCAACCGTGCCGTCCTTCACAATAAATCTCCGGTATTGTTTGTCATCATAACTTCGTCCATAATTGCACAGACAAAAACTTCGGTTTCCCCGAAGAGGTCACCAAAACGCAGCCAGGCTACGGACGCTAATAAATCTACATCGGGTCCATGTAGGGCCCGGAAGTAGCGTCCGTGAAGATTCTTACTCTGCCATACCTTCTTGCGATCGTTAGTGTCTAGCACTACAGGCTTGCGCCAGTTCTCTTTAGCCAATGAGAGCGGGGTAAGGCCCTTGTCCACCGCGACCACATCTCGATGCATCCCCACGTCGGCTTCTAGGAAATATTCCCTGAGACTGCATATCTCGCGATTGTGGAGGGTCTTAGCGTTTAAAAAGCCTCGACCTCCACACTTTCGCGGGATATACAGTCTCAATACCGGTGTCCGTGGGTGATGCATTCGATATGCAGTCAGTAGCATACGGACCCTCCTATCCAGGGCGTCGAGTTCGGTGTGAGTGCATTTGAGTACGCCGAAAGAGTACATCAAAACCGGCATGACCCAACCGTTGATGGCGCGCACCTGGTTTCCACCTGATAAAAGACTATTAAATACTTTCTTCAGGCGGCAAAAGAAACGCTCCTTCAACGATTGCTTCATGTCAGTAACATTGATTCCCAACGCTTCCGACATACCCAAATACTTATAGGTTTCGGATGCGGAGAGGGCTCTAAGGTTTATGGAGTCCGAGAGTTGGGTTCCCACGGATTCCAAAATCTCCCCTCGCTTTACATGCATGACCGCACATTTTTCCACACCAAATTCCATCCAGATGGCTCTACTGAAAGTTTCAGTTACTTTCAGTAGCTCCATCAGTTGCAAGTTGTTGGGGGCAAAGAGTTTTAGGTCATCCATGTAGAGGAGGTGAGATATAACCTGACCACCTCTCCTTAGCCGATAGCCTAGGCCTGAATACTCCAGCAGTGTGCTAAGAGGTTCAAGATTCAAGATTTATTTATTGTTTGTCACAGGTGGAAATTCAGCTCTTAAAATTAGTATTATAACAAAGTATCACTGTAACATACCCATGGGGTGTACAATCTTTAAAATTTACAATTATATGTCAAAATAAAAACAAAATAAAATCATTCAAGTAACATAATAACCATTAGGGAAAATAAATTAAGTATAAATATCAATTGGTATTTGTCATAATTATTGCATCATTAACGTCATACTAAATAAATTTTAGTCAAAAACATTTGTCACTGAATTAATTGATGTCCAAAGAAAGAAAATAATAATAATAATATAAACCGTCATAACAAATATACAAAATAGTCAAGGCAATATAATATTCATTACCACTACATTACAGATAAATAAATTAAACAATAACTAACACTTTTCATAATTATGCAATAGCATAGTACCATTAAATAAATTTCAGTCAAGACATTTGTCATTAAAGAATTCATTAATTGTATAATATACTTTCTGTATCAGTAGTTTTTTAAGTTTGTATTTAAAAGTAGCTAATGTTTCAGTGGTTTTAATAAAGTCTGGCAATTTATTATAAATTTTCACACCCATACCAAATATGCTTGATTTAAACTTAACTGTTCTACTCTTAGCTGCCTTAAGGTCATTTTTATATCTTGTACTTCTCATTGTCTCATAATTACTGATATCTCGCTTTGTCATTGAGGCTGCTTCCAATATATACATTGACGCTAGGGTTAAGATTTTTAGTCTTCTGAATTCTGCTCTGCATGAAACGGTCTGTTTATGCCCACATATACTTCGGATACATTTTTTTTGGGCTTTGAATGTAAATTCTCTGTTAGTAGAGTTACCCCAACACAGTATACCATATTTTAGAGTAGAACCCACATATGCATGATAAACATTGAGTAATACATTTTCATTTACAATTTTTCGAAGTAAATAGAGAGCATATGAATACTGATTAAGTTTTTTGCAGACACCATCCACATGCATTTTCCAGTCAAGTTTTGAGTCGATATGGACTCCTAGAAATTTAGTGTTACTGACCTGATTTATTGAATTACCTCTATAATTAACATTGATTTTATTTGATTTTGAATTTTTATTTGTGAAGGTCATATAGTTTGTTTTATCAATATTTATTTTTAAATTATTAATTATTAACCAGTCTATAATATCTTCGAGAGATTTATTAACCTGAGCTTCAAAATTTTCTTGACCGGTATCTGCAAAAATGGCCGTGCTATCATCCGCAAACAATATAATGTCCCGGTCTATAGACCTTAGTAGGTCATTAATATATATAACTAATAAAAGAGGCCCAAGGATACTTCCTTGGGGAACGCCAAATTTTACAAGTTTAGGGTCCGACATATAGATGCGTTCGAATTTTGTGTCTATTTCTATTTTCGTTTTTCGTGTTATTTGAAAACGATCAGTTAAGTACGACTTAATAAGTTCCAAGGCATTCCCTCTTATCCCATATTTCTCTAATTTGTTAAGTAGGATATTATGGTCAACATGGTCAAACGCCTTAGTCATATCCATAAAAATAGCGGTTATTTGTTGCTTGCTATCCAATCCAGTCATTACTTTCTTAAGAAAATTAAAAAGAGCATCACTGGTGGATCTTCCTTTACGAAAGCCAAATTGTTCATTAGTAAATAAGTTATTGAGTTCAAAGAAATAATATAAATTATTATATATAACCTTTTCGAAAAATTTTGCCATCACTGGTATTAACGCAATCGGTCTGTAAAAACGCATATCCTCTCTATCTCCTTTTTTAAATAATGGATTTACGATCGTAATTTTCAATTTTGAAGGAAAAACACCTCGATCTAGACACTGATTGATAATGTTACTAATTACTGGAGCTATGTGACTAGACACTCGTTTTATAATGTTCGTACTTATGTTGTCGTACCCTGTACTATTCGTGTTGTTTAATCCTTTTATAATTTGATCTATTTCATGTGGATTGGTTGGTTTAAAAAAAATAGAATATGAATTTGTATTGTACGTTTTTGTAACTGAGCCGCTATAGTTAGAAGTAGACTGTATTCCATCAATGAAGTAGTTGTTGAATAATTGTGCTATTTCCTTAGGATTTGTAACTAGTTGATCTTTTACTTTTATTTGTGCAATATTTTCTTTTGGAGTTACTGTTTTATTATTATTTATGATCTTCCACATTGCCCTTCCCTTGTTTGTAGCTGAATTAATATAATAACTGTTTTGAGTCTTTTGCGTTTTTTAAATTATAATTCTAAATCTTTTTGAATAGTTTTTAAATTTTGTTTTATCGTTAGGATTTGACGTCAACCTATACTTCCACAATAATTGGCGTTTTCGTTTCGAGCATATTTTTATACCCTTACTTAACCATGCAGGCTTCTTGGAAATTGGTATTTTCACACGTGTATCTGGGAAACATAAGTCATAGAAAAGACAAAATAAACTATAAAAAGTGTCAAAGTTTTTTTCAGGGTCATCATTAGTGTAGCATTCGGAAAAGCTGAGATTTTTAAGACAATTTATTAATTTTAATATATTTTCTTCGGAATAGTCACGTTTAGTTTTATACCAGTGTGTGATGTAGTAACTTTTCTTTACTGGGCAAGTCAATAATTGTGCTGTATGGTCAGAGAGTGAAAGTTCCACTACTTTTGTTTTTGAGCCTCTAATATTATGTGCTATATTATCAATACACGTCATGCTATTTAGTCTGGTAGGTTGATTTATTGTCAATGTTAGGTTAAAGCTTGATAGTAATTGTTCAAATTAAAGTCACCACATAATATAACTTTTTTTATTTCTATACGATATTTTACTTAATAATTCTGCTAGCCTAGAAAAAAATTGATCCATTATGTCTCGTTTATTTTTAGGTGGTCTGTAAATGCATAATATTATAATTATAATAATATAAGGATTCAGGGCTAAGCAGAACCAGAGTGGACTTAGACTATCGCCCTGTAATATGCCACGCTCGATCCTTATCGGTTCGCTATTCCTCTATATATTTCGACATCCTGGATAGCGAAGGACCATCCTCCATTGCCCCATACACGAGATCAGGAAGGTGCGCAGAGTTGCATCTACTTTATACAACTCCAGCACCCTCATGAGCCATGTATGTGGCACCGAGTCATAGGCCTTCTTATAATCTATCCAACATGTCGACAGATCCTTTCGGGAACGACGAACCTGTTGGCTAATGGCCATATCGATGAGGAGTAGCTCCTTAGTACAGCGGAATCCGTTCCTACATCCATTTTGAGAGGCAGACATGATGGAGTTGGTGTCTATATGTTTGTTAATTTTAGCTCTCAAAATAGATGTAAGAACTTTATAGACCGTCGGTAAACATGTGATTGGTCTATAATTTTTGGGTACCGCGGTGCTACCAGATTTATGGAGCAGGTGGGTAACTCCTGTCGTTAAGAACTGGGGTAGCGAACCAGACTCCAATGTAGTCTGGTACTGAGCCGCCAAGCGAGCGTGCGACCTTATAAACCATTTAATCCAGAAATTGTGCAGCCCGTCCGGCCCTGGAGACTTCCAGTTGGGTAACGGACGAACTGCACGAGCTACATCTTGGGGGCAGATGGTAATAAAAAAAAAAACAAAAAAAAAAAACAAAAAAATTTATTGGAACAAATAAAATTTTACTGAAAGTTTGTGATCGCTAACAACCGCATTAGTATAGAATACTGTGTCGCGGCCATTAGCACCCACCTCCAAGAGGAGAGACGACAGCGTTCCAGGTACTTGTATGCAATCAAGAGAATATTATAAAGAATATAAAAGATAAAAAAGAACTAAATAAATCTTAAGCACTAATTATATTATTTGTCTAAATGTATGTAAGTGTCGTGTATGTATGTGTATGCGCGTGAGTGAATGTGTGAGTGAATGTGTAGTTATATGTATGTTTGACTGTTTATGTGATTCGGAAGGCAGTGGGACTGAAAAGACATATTTAAGTTTTTATAAAATGTTCAAGTTCTTCATAAGACAAGGAACTGAGCCACTTATGAGTAATTGATTTACACTCGCGTGAAGTAAGGGGGTAAATGTTCAGAAACCCCTTTTATTTTGTTGTAGAGTATTGGGCTTATAAAGTAGTATTGTTTCCTAACTAACCCGATGTTAGCCGATAGTACAGGGCAGACTTCAACAGGTCTGCGTTTCTGGCTGCTCTGAATGCAAAAACACTGGTCAAAACTAAGTTCCGAATGTTTTCGTAAGATAATAATTTATTTATTTATTGGATCTCCAACAGAAGCTACACAATTTCATGCAAGCTTACATTCTAAGAATAGGGACAAATACAGTGTGCGCTTCCAATTATAGGAGACCACATCATTCTCTTATAATCTAGGTAGATACATTAAGTTTGACAAACCGAAAATAATGATAATAATAAAAATAGATAATAATAAAAATAGATAATAATAATAATAGATAATAATAATAATAATGAGCCCCCTAAACAACCACACGTCCTGATTGACCATCTAATCACGTGGGGGGCGGACACACGAATGAGAAATTACTGGCGTGGCAAACGTGGCTCTGGAAACCCATTAAAAATGGAGACTCGTTCAAAAAGAAAACGTATAGGACCGCTGCCCGGGGGCGATCGCCGGGGCGCACCTGGAGCTGACGCTGGGTGTCTCAGCATGCGAACCGTCAGCGGTGAGGAGTTGAACAGGCGGGCTCCCACCGACAAAGATACTACAGCCGAAGCCATTGACGATGGTGATAGACTGACAAACAGGACAGACACCCCTGTAGAGCCTTATAGTCCAAGTACAGTATCGTACGCACCTTCAAAAACATCATCACCATCAATATCATCTTCACCCATACCACCGTCACCTCCAATTACAAGTTCTAATACAGTTTCACCGACTCCAGCCTTGAATGTTGCGCGGGAGGTATCTACCTTCTTACCCGCGTCCACCAAGGCTGGGAAAGCAAGAGTTCGCATGAGATGGAGCAAAGAAGTTAACCTATTCATCATGCGAACTTATCTATACATCACTAAATTAGAGACCGACATGACCACCTACAGACAACAACTGCATGAATGTTTTTCACGACAATATCCTGAGATTTCCGTTTCAGAACAACGGATTTCAGACCAACGACGAACTATAATTAGGAATAAACTCTTGTCGCAAGTCGAATTAGATCAATTAAAAGAAGAAGTACACACACAATTACGACAAGAAACAGAAAACTATGCAGACACTAACACCCTAACACAAAACACAAACGAAAATAGCCTACAGGGTCAACTACAATCGCTCACTCAATTACAACCGAATTTTGAATCTCAACCATACAATCAATCACAAACATCACACATATATACACAAACCAAATCTATAACCCTAACGTTAGAAAATGATATTGAGACAGTCGCCGCCGTGAATCAGAACCCGATAACAGATATGTATATACAAGAAATACATGACAAATTCAGAACGACACTAACACAGTACTCTGGGATGGACCCAGCAGCTCGACCTAAACTACCTAAACTCAAATATAGTCCTAACCTTTTCCGCTTAGTTAATTTATTTAATGAAGATATACTAAAACAGTTTTTATCTGATGACACACAACTTATTGACATACACACTCTTATTTATTGCACAGCAGTTGTTATTTCTGAAGAACTCAACTTTAAAATCACTGAACACGCAAGAAACACAATACAAAGAGAAACTGTCAAACCATCGTGGCAACTGAGGCTAGAAAAAGACATTGAAAAATTAAGAGCCGACTGTGGCAGACTCACACATTACATCAACGGTACCAGATCACACAAAGTAGTTAAAAGAGTTGAAGCAATATTTAAAAATAATTGTACACACACTAGACACGAAAATAACAATAGAAAACCTGAAGAGTTTTTAGACACATTAAAACAAAAATTGGCACTTAAATAGCACGTCCATAGGCTTAGGAGATATTTGAAGGCACAACAACGCAAAAAAGATAATGCCATATTTGCTACGAACGAAAAATTATTTTATAGGAATATACAGAAACCACACACCGATTTAACAACAGACAACGACACAGACATACCCTCAAAAGAACACTTGGAAACATTTTGGTCCAACATATGGGAAGAGCAGGTACATCACAATGATAAAGCAACTTGGATTACAGAAGAAGCAACAAAATGGGGAGAGATAGATGAAATGGAATTTAGAGAGATAACAGAGTCTGAAATTACATATTTAACAGCTAGATTACATAATTGGAAGTCACCGGGTATAGACAAAATACAAAATTTCTGGTATAAAAAGTTAACGATACTACACAAATCCATAGCAAAAAATTTAACAGATATAGTATTAAGAGAACAGAACATACCCGAATTCATTGCCACAGGAATAACATACATGCTACCTAAAACTAAATACACATCAGAGCCTTCCCAATACAGACCAATCACATGCCTACCCACAATCTATAAAATACTAACATCAGCCATCACTAATAAAATCAACTCACACATTGAACACCACAAAATGATAGCAGAGGAGCAGAAGGGATGCAGGAGAGGCCACATGGGATGCAAAGAACAGTTAGTCATAGACTCTACTATCCATAAACATGCCACCACAAAAAATAGAAACCTACACTGTACTTATATAGATTACCAAAAAGCTTTCGATAGCATTCCACACTCTTGGCTTATACAAATCCTAGAAATTTATAAAATTAATCCCAAAATAATTGAGTTTTTGCGCATAATAATGACACGTTGGAAAACCACACTTCAGTTAAATAATCGTCTGAGCACTCTTATAACTCGACAGATACATATTAGGAAGGGTATCTACCAGGGGGATTCCTTGAGCCCTCTTTGGTTCTGTCTCGCTCTAAACCCCTTGTCTCACTTACTCAATCGGTGTCGCGCTGGATATAATTTTAAAAACAATACCGGTGAAACTATTATCTCGCATCTCATATATATGGATGACATTAAATTATATGCTAAAACCGAAAAAGAAATGAAAACTCTTATAGAAGTGACGACAACATTTAGTCAGGATATTAATATGCAATTTGGATTAGATAAGTGCAGAACATTGCATATTATAAAAGGAAAAGTAAAACCCGGCAACTACGCAGTCAGCGACACCGATGCAATAGCAGCTATGGAACCAACAGATTTATACAAATATTTAGGATACAAGCAACTTAAAGGTCTCGACCACACAGCAATTAAACAGACTCTAAATACAGAATATAGGAGAAGAATTAACGCAATTTGCAAAACACAGCTATCTGGAAAGCATCTTATAAAAGCTTTGAATACCTTTGCCATACCAATATTGACCTACTCATTCGGAGTAATAAAATGGTCAAAAACTGACATCGAACAGTTAGAAAGAATCACACGCACAACACTTACAAAACACAACAACCTACATCCTAAATCTGCGATCGAACGACTCACCATCAAAAGAGAAAATGGAGGGAGAGGCCTAATCGACATACATCACCTTTGGCAGAAACAAATCACTAAACTTAAAACATTTTTCTACACTACATCTCGCACCAGTAACATACACAAAGCAATTGCTTTAAATGATTTGAATTACACCCCGCTAAATTTAAATGAACAAAATATATAAGACATAACCATCACCGATCCGCAAAACCAAAAAATTGAAAACTGGAAAAAGAAAGTCCTTCACGGTAGACACCCTCATGACCTAGAGCAGTCCCACATTAACAAATTAGCATCAAATAAGTGGCTTAAAATAGGAAACCTGTTCCCGGAAACAGAAGGCTTTATCATAGCTATACAAGATCAAATCATCAACACCAAAAACTACAGAAAATTTATAATTAAAGACCCTACCATCACAAACGATAAATGCCGTAGATGCCACATTCAATCAGAAACCATACAACACATAACCGGAGCATGCTTAACCCTCACACAGACAGACTACACTCACAGGCACAACCAGGCTGCAAACATCATCCATCAAAAACTAGCACTCAAACACAGTCTTATACAAAACACTAACACTCCCTACTATAAGTACGCACCACAAACTATCCTAGAAAATGACACACATAAACTGTATTACGATCGCGCCATACTTACAGATAGGACCATCCACTATAATAGACCAGACATAACCCTACAGGATAAATTAAGAAAAACCACTTACCTAATAGACATTGCAGTCCCCAACACTCATAACCTACAAAAAACAATCGCTGAAAAAATAAGCAAATACGCTGAGCTTAAAGAAGAAGTAACAAGAATCTGGAGACAAGAAAAAGTTTATGTTGTTCCTGTAGTTCTCTCCACGACAGGTGTTATTCCTAACCATCTCCTCCGTAGCCTGAAATTAATAGAGCTAGAAGATTCCCTTTACATCAATCTGCAGAAAGCAGCCATCCTAAACACATGCAGAATCGTTAGGAAATTTATGCAGTTAGACGAAAGTACACCCTCATCTTAAATACACACCACACGCTGCATTTACTTGGCTTTGGCCCGTAAATGTAGCTAAAACCAGCCTAAGAGCTGAGAAAAATAACACTCCCGATAATAATAATGATAAGTGCCGATAGTCGTATCTGCCAATGGCTTAATTGCCAAGAGCCTCGACCAACACCTAAGGAGGCTCTCGTTGGGCAGCTGGATTAAGGGCTTGATCCAGAAAGCGGTACTCCTGGACACGGCTCGCATTGTTAGGAGGTTCCTCTCTCTGGAGCCCTGACCGCCGGTAGCTTGGACCCTGTTCCCGTTACCGGTGGGCTACTATGTTTTATATTTTTAAATGTTTTTATATTTTTTTATTCTAATATTTAAAAATATAATTTATATGTATTCATTTAAAATAAAGGAAATAATGATAATAGTAATAGCCCCCATTTCTGGTATTTTATCGCAGGCTCGCTCGACTTCCCGAGTCCAATCACCTTCAGTGTGGTTGACAGGCGCCGACCAGATACTCCGCCAGAAAGAACACATGGCATCATCATCCGGAAGGCGCGTGTCAACCACACCTTGGGCCGGTCGCTCCCAAGCCCTATAAACCCACCTTTCATCACTCTGGAAGGTGCGGTTCTGAGTGTATCGCTTTACTCGCCGCTTATACCTACGAATACGGTTTGCCCATGCATACACTTTCTACTTCAGGAAGTCGATGCGCTCTGTGACACGGGACACATAGTCCTCAGGGCCGATATCAGTCCCTGAGAACGCCCGTCTCACAAAACGCATCACTCTAGGGCGAGTAGGCCCTCCCTGAAGCAGATAAGTTTGCCAATGAGCGCTCTGGCCCCACCAATACGATGCTCAATTCTGCACTGCCAAGCTGGTACGGCTGGTTTCGGTCGAGTAGCTCTAGAGTCATTTGCAAAGTTGACGTGAGCTACACGAGATGCTGCTACAGCCGCGCAGTACAGAATCGAATGAGTATCGGTGAGGTCTTCGCAGTTATCAAAATAGTTTGATAGCTGCGAATCCAGAGCCGCCAACAGCGTCCTATTTTTGTTATGCACGGGCAAACGAGGTAAGCGTGGTCTAAGTTCGGGCGACATGAACCGATATTCCCGAATCGCACCCTCCAAAGCACTCCTCAATTCCTCATTGCACTGGGTACTTACGTTTGTAGCCCTGTCATCAATCCCCTCGTCAGCTTGACCTGTGGTGGTAATATAACACTCTGTGACGAGGGGGTGATGACTTGGCTACTCCGCATTTCATTTCGTAGGCGATCAAGTACTGTGTCATCCAACATACGATTACGCTGGATGACCCCCACCTGATCCGACAGTCGTTGTGCCGTAACGTTGACAGCTGGCTCAAGCACCTGAAAAAGAGAGAGCATCCGAACACGGTACGCGGTCAGGTTGTTTCCCCCCTCTGTAGCCCTATAGTATGAGCGCATGACGTTCTCGTTGATGGATTGTGTCCATCTCATGCGCTGCACACTTCCGCCGGGAACTGGGACCCTATCAGAGGCCGGTGGGCCTCGAGGTCCTAAACCATCCGGCGGCCGGCGTCCTCCCCGTCGACGAGCAGGTGGTGGCGTCGTGGGCGGGGAGAAATACTCGTCGATCGAGCTCGACGCAACTACCGCAGCCGGTACCGTCACAGCGCTCATAGTGGGGCTGGGTACCGGCGGCGGCGAAGCAGAGCTGAACGAAGAGTCCGGAGGTGGTAGGCGTGCTAGGCGTGCGGTCGATCTTGTCAACATCTTCATTTGATCATCATTTTGCTGTTTATTCTTGTTTTATCGGAGGTGACATCTATTCTGCAGTTTTTAATAAAATTCTATTGCATTTTGGTGGATTGTGATCTTTTTATTGAAATTTACTGTGGTTTCCCGGTTTTAGGTTTAATATGTATTAAATTATGTGGAAAAATCTCGTAAAAATGCGTCAAAATTAATATATTTGTTAAAATTATGTACAGGAGATGTTCTGTTGACAAGGTGTTGCCAGTTATTATAAAGTCCAGTTATTATTATTTCCTTTATTTTACATTATTACATATAAATTATATTTTTAAATACATTGTATTAGAATAAAAAAAATATAAAAACATTTAAAAATATAAAACATAAAGTTATTATAAAGTCCAGTTATTATTATTATTATTCCCGTGTTAATAATGTGTTCAAATGATTTATTGATTAGATATTTTACTAGGTGTAACCTTATAATGATGTATAATTTAATTAGTTTCACGAGACGTGAAATTTTCAGGAAAGGCCGACTGTTAGCCATTGTTATTATTTTGTTTTTGTTATAATAAGCAAGCAAGCATTATTTTTACAAGAAGGTAGTTATTTCTAGTTTTAATATTTCATTTCGTAAAGTTGTTACCATGTGCCCAAGTGACTATTTCCGGTTTGCGCCCACTAGCTGTCAAACTGTAGCCAACGTGGATAACCTAACTTGGGAACATGGCAGTCGAGCTTGAACACTCGTAAAGTGCAGACGTATTTGGTGTATTTTAGAAAGTGTAATTAGTATTAAACGAATGATAAAATTATTAAGACTTTGCTTTGTGGATTACAATCAGAAAACTGAGGATAAAAACAGCGTGTGGGGTTTTATTATACATAAAATTATATTAAGTTAATTGTCTATTAAGAATATCTGTTGATTTATTATTAATCTATGTTTAAGAGATGACTTTATTAGATTTTTATTTTTAAATGATTATTTCTAGTGATTAATTAGATCAATTAAGTAGTAACCTGATTGCCATTATTATTAATATTGTGACTGTGTGTCATTTATTCTAATTTATAACAAAATATAATATTTACTTTAAAATTGGCATACGGTTTGGGCCACTTAGAAACACATTAAATCTCAATTTTATGGTCTGACAGCTTGTCAGTTACCCTAATAAATAAATAAAAGATCCTATTTCTTTAAAATTGTAAGACAGTAATGTACCTCTTAAGTCTTGAATCATGTGGTTCTCAAAGTTAGTGGGATATAGCGTGCCCTTACATGAATATAACGAAAGTAAGGTAACTAACAAATAGAAATCTAGAGTTATGCTAACTACCTAACTAGAATGATACTTAAAACAAAAATTACTTATAAGCCATTCAAAGGCATGCAAATAGTCAATGCTTCCATTGATGTAACCATCTATTGTCCTATATCTGTAGTTATACTATTGTATTGATAGTTTTATTATTCAAGCAGATAGCTAAAGTACTTTAATAGGTTTTGTGCTAAAACATAATAGTATGGTTCTATGATACAATATAATTATATAAATTGTAACTTTTGAATCTTCCGTCTCGAAAGTTTGATATTCTTTGTTCCAAGGCAACGAATATTATTACTGCCACATCTGGTTCGCATGAAACCTACTCAGGCAATTTAAGCGGACCCTTTTAAAACAATTGAGAATTTTTACACAAAAACTGCAATAAACCTATTCTGCCAACTGTGGGAGGTTGGTTGTTTTAGGAATGTGGGGAACGGAGGAGACGGATATTTGAAGACAAGTGAGGCAGTTGATTTGGAATCACGAAAGGCTAAGGACGTCAGAGTCCAGGCGAGTTAAGCTAGGAGACTTGATGAATATCAAGTGATAGTTCGTAGGCTGTCGTTAGAGACCGAGCATTATTTATAAAGTTGTTAGTGGGTTTAAGACCACGTAAGGTAGCGACCACGTAGTCTAAGCAAGGCAGTGAGTTTTGGAGCACTTCGGCAGACGGTCGAGACACGAAGCGGAGCCCGAGGCTAGACTGGTAATGTGTGCAGTATTTTGTAAGTGAGTTGTAATCTAATTCTCTCTAAGGAATTATTTGATATTGGTGCTCAGCTGCGAGAGGAGGACTTGGTTTTAGACCAAGGTAGGGTGCAGACGTAATAACCTAGGCGAGTTATATTAGCAGACTCGGTGAATACCATAGAGGCTATGTCCGGTGGCTGTCGTAAGACAGCTAGTATTATTTATTAAGTTAAATATAGTTGGGTTAGAGCCCGGATTAGAATAATGTAGTTTTTAACGTAGTACGAGTATGTGTGTGTGTTTGTTGGTGCGACTGTGTGAGTCTTTCATTATAAGAACTATCCTAGGCTGGTGATGTAATTAAAGTTCTCGTAACTAAACAGACAGAGACGTGTTGCTGGGGAGTTTGTTGCGCCACTTCTTCTCCCCAGCTCAAACACTAGGAAGTGGTGAAGGGAGGGCACTTTGGGGCTGTCTATAGGCCTTCAAGAGAGTTGATCCACAACTTTATTAATTAATGATTCTCAAATCATGAATCTCTAATTTATTACCTAGTTGGTAACTTAATCTTGAATTTTGTATTCTTTGCCTCTGACTAATAATAGAGCTTTAAGAGAGATTATCCAAAACTCTATTAAATAAATAATGATTCATGAGTTTGATTCTCAACTCTATTAATTAGCTATTCTTGAATGTTGTATTCTTTATCTCAGACTAATAATTCGGTCAGACTGACATGAACACGTGTCTTGCAGATATGCTTGTTGTGCGAAGGGTGAGCTTCCAGGGGTTTGGGTGACCACATCTATCTTATATTCAGTCCAAGGACTGATAGGGACCATGTCTCCTAAAGAGCATGATGCCGACGCAATGCCGCTGGAACTAGCCGCTCTGTTGCTTGTACAAGGACGGTCGCACAGTTGCCGCAGGGAAAGCCGCTTCGTCACGTTTATCAGTTCAAAAGAACTGCTAGGGACCATGTCTCCAAAAGAGCGTGATGCCGACGAAATGCCGCTGGGAAGCCGCTTGCGTCACTTTATGGAAGTGTTGCTCTGAGTGCTTCGAGCACAGATGTGAGGTATCGTGTGAGTAATGACTGACCAAATACCTGTTACGCTAACGTAAGGGTTACTCACAGGTTTATATAATAATATACTTTACATCCCACTATTATTTATTAGCTTTCTAAAACCACATCCAATATATTTTCATAACAATGAGTTCCCGTCTTATTTACAATCTCTTTCAATCCTTTCCTGGCCTTATTAATGGGACAAGGTATCGGACTTCTTATTTGGGAATTCATTTCTTATATCGGTGGGAGAGTGACCAGTCCGGAGACGAGCTCTACAGGGCCGTACGGGGTGGAGTGCGGCCCTTCCCCCTAAGGGGGAACCGACTCAAACACTAATATTAACATAATTAGGAAAAACGAAAATTTTATCAGCCTAGGGTAATTTAGGTACAGTCACATGTGGTGCCGTGACCAGGATTCTCGTCATTAAATGTACTGATTTACTTCAGTGCAACGAGAAAGAACAACATAAGGGTTACTACATACAAATAACACAACGTAATTTTATGGTTCTATATTTGTTAGAGACGGCAAGAGTTACAATGGCTACAATAACTTATGTTCAAACAAGGTAACGGTTTGACTATGGAAGTTGCATTTCTATGGTACTGGTAGTGGGTTCAATTCCCGCATAACTTGTTAGTTGATGTGCTTAGATTTCGTTGTAAGTGAATCTTGGGTTCGATTCCCGCCACATGTGTTGGTTTATAAGTGCTTGCATTCCTGTGTCACGGCTTGTGAGTTCAATCCCCGCACGAATAGTTGATTGTAGCGCTTTGGTTCCGACGCTACTGATAGTGGATTCGATTCCCACTTAAAGTGTGGTTGTCATTTTAAGTATGTTATGGTATGATTGTTGTTTGGATTATGATACTGTAGTAATGGGTTCGACTCCCTGCAAACGTAACTTTTGTATTGACAGTTGTGAATATGGAAAGTGTTTGTGCGTTTCATATTTATAAGTGTGTGTGAGCATAAATATAACACACGCCCTTAATATGGGTAAACCTAAAGGTTAACTCTTATTTGTAAATAAGAGCTACGAAGCGTAAGGCTTATAAAATGACAATTTATTTATCAAGACTGCAGTGTAAGTGCTGAAAATTATAAAGAACACGTGAATGACGTGTCTTCCGGTTACGTAAAGTAAAGATGAAAGATGATAGGACGATTTCTTAATTTTATAGTTGTCTATTAGTTTAAATTATAACTAAATTATTTATTAGCTAATAAGCTAGATTGTAATATGAATAAAGTACTATCACCAACTGTGATATTTTATAAAAGAAAAAAAATGATCGAGAGGGTTCATTAACTATTATCATTGGAAGTAAACATAAATCTTTCTAACTCTGCAATCAGCAGCCTATGCCATATACTTGAACGGATACTCTTGTGGACTTATTTCAAATTTCAGGATCTTTAAGACTTCGCTTAGCTTGCGACTACGCTTTGTCAAAACCATTGGTTTGTGAGAGCGCTTGGTTTAAAGTTTCATCAAAATCAACTGTGATCGGCTGACTGCAACAGCAGCAACAGTAGCGTGGTTCCTGTGACGAAGCTAAGTTTCAATTATATTTGTACATTAGGGTTACCCGTTACTACGTGGTATGATTTTTGTTATCACATTTAATATTACATACTGAATGCTTTAGGACTATGATACTATAGTTATCAGTCGAAATATACCAGAGATTGTTCGAGTTTTGATAATTATTCTTTATTTGATAGTCAGAGGGGATAGTTAACAGCATTGCGTATAATAATAAGTCAAAAATTATTTGGACAATCTAGGATGTCTATATTTTCTAGACAGTATAACTTCCCAACTCCTATTGGATTTGGAAACTACTCTAACCTCTTAGAATCAGAGGGGGGCGTCCAGTTGGAAAACAATCTGATATGTTCATGGGAATGTTTTCGACAACATTTTATAATCTGAGGTGATAGTTAACAGCATTGTGTACTAATAAGCAAACAAGTGTTTGCAACAAGTGATTTCAAAACTGCTCTAAGCTCTTCGAATCAGAGGGGGGCGTTCAATTGGAATATAATCTAATATGTTCGTGTGCGGACTATTTCAGCTATTCTTGGATACACCTGCGGGCAGCTAACCAAGCTAGCTCAGCATTGAGGTGCATAAGGAGAGGCCTCTGTTCACCGGCAACTGCGATAGGCTGAGTTAAGAACGAGGGAGCACTGTAGGTAGCGTGCCACAATAACACAAATACTCTTTAAAGAGACCCTGGTATGTAAATCTACAATATAAGCATGCACAGGTTTTCTGAACATAACTGACGTGCAGTAATGTTATTTAAATTATCATGAAAACAGTATTTGCAAGAAGAATAATAGTGCAAATATTATGCAGCAATTATATTATGTGTATCGGTTGAAGATGCTTCTGCAAAACAATACTAAATTACAGCAGACATTACATCTCATGATCTTATTAGATTCAAGTTCCAATTAGAATCATTGTAGTTAATTACCTAATTGATTAAGTGACCATAATGAGATCCATAAATATTCTATAATACTATCAAGGAAAGGCAGAGCTCGTCATATTGTGAAAGCTCATACGCTGTACTGCGTCACGCGTCTGATTTTCAGAGGGGGGAATGTGACTGTGTGTCATTTATTCTAATTTATAACAAAATATAATATTTACTTTAAAATTGGCATACGGTTTGGGCCACTTAGAAACACATTAAATCTCAATTTTATGGTCTGACAGCTTGTCAGTTACCCTAATAAATAAATAAAAGATCCTATTTCTTTAAAATTGTAAGACAGTAATGAACCTCTTAAGTCTTGAATCATGTGGTTCTCAAAGTTAGTGGGATATAGCGTGCCCTTACATGAATATAACGAAAGTAAGGTAACTAACAAATAGAAATCTAGAGTTATGCTAACTACCTAACTAGAATGATACTTAAAACAAAAATTACTTATAAGCCATTCAAAGGCATGCAAATAGTCAATGCTTCCATTGATGTAACCATCTATTGTCCTATATCTGTAGTTATACTATTGTATTGATAGTTTTATTATTCAAGCAGATAGCTAAAGTACTTTAATAGGTTTTGTGCTAAAACATAATAGTATGGTTCTATGATACAATATAATTATATAAATTGTAACTTTTGAATCTTCCGTCTCGAAAGTTTGATATTCTTTGTTCCAAGGCAACGAATATTATTACTGCCACATCTGGTTCGCATGAAACCTACTCAGGCAATTTAAGCGGACCCTTTTAAAACAATTGAGAATTTTTACACAAAAACTGCAATAAACCTATTCTGCCAACTGTGGGAGGTTGGTTGTTTTAGGAATGTGGGGAACGGAGGAGACGGATATTTGAAGACAAGTGAGGCAGTTGATTTGGAATCACGAAAGGCTAAGGACGTCAGAGTCCAGGCGAGTTAAGCTAGGAGACTTGATGAATATCAAGTGATAGTTCGTAGGCTGTCGTTAGAGACCGAGCATTATTTATAAAGTTGTTAGTGGGTTTAAGACCACGTAAGGTAGCGACCACGTAGTCTAAGCAAGGCAGTGAGTTTTGGAGCACTTCGGCAGACGGTCGAGACACGAAGCGGAGCCCGAGGCTAGACTGGTAATGTGTGCAGTATTTTGTAAGTGAGTTGTAATCTAATTCTCTCTAAGGAATTATTTGATATTGGTGCTCAGCTGCGAGAGGAGGACTTGGTTTTAGACCAAGGTAGGGTGCAGACGTAATAACCTAGGCGAGTTATATTAGCAGACTCGGTGAATACCATAGAGGCTATGTCCGGTGGCTGTCGTAAGACAGCTAGTATTATTTATTAAGTTAAATATAGTTGGGTTAGAGCCCGGATTAGAATAATGTAGTTTTTAACGTAGTACGAGTATGTGTGTGTGTTTGTTGGTGCGACTGTGTGAGTCTTTCATTATAAGAACTATCCTAGGCTGGTGATGTAATTAAAGTTCTCGTAACTAAACAGACAGAGACGTGTTGCTGGGGAGTTTGTTGCGCCACTTCTTCTCCCCAGCTCAAACACTAGGAAGTGGTGAAGGGAGGGCACTTTGGGGCTGTCTATAGGCCTTCAAGAGAGTTGATCCACAACTTTATTAATTAATGATTCTCAAATCATGAATCTCTAATTTATTACCTAGTTGGTAACTTAATCTTGAATTTTGTATTCTTTGCCTCTGACTAATAATAGAGCTTTAAGAGAGATTATCCAAAACTCTATTAAATAAATAATGATTCATGAGTTTGATTCTCAACTCTATTAATTAGCTATTCTTGAATGTTGTATTCTTTATCTCAGACTAATAATTCGGTCAGACTGACATGAACACGTGTCTTGCAGATATGCTTGTTGTGCGAAGGGTGAGCTTCCAGGGGTTTGGGTGACCACATCTATCTTATATTCAGTCCAAGGACTGATAGGGACCATGTCTCCTAAAGAGCATGATGCCGACGCAATGCCGCTGGAACTAGCCGCTCTGTTGCTTGTACAAGGACGGTCGCACAGTTGCCGCAGGGAAAGCCGCTTCGTCACGTTTATCAGTTCAAAAGAACTGCTAGGGACCATGTCTCCAAAAGAGCGTGATGCCGACGAAATGCCGCTGGGAAGCCGCTTGCGTCACTTTATGGAAGTGTTGCTCTGAGTGCTTCGAGCACAGATGTGAGGTATCGTGTGAGTAATGACTGACCAAATACCTGTTACGCTAACGTAAGGGTTACTCACAGGTTTATATAATAATATACTTTACATCCCACTATTATTTATTAGCTTTCTAAAACCACATCCAATATATTTTCATAACAATGAGTTCCCGTCTTATTTACAATCTCTTTCAATCCTTTCCTGGCCTTATTAATGGGACAAGGTATCGGACTTCTTATTTGGGAATTCATTTCTTATATCGGTGGGAGAGTGACCAGTCCGGAGACGAGCTCTACAGGGCCGTACGGGGTGGAGTGCGGCCCTTCCCCCTAAGGGGGAACCGACTCAAACACTAATATTAACATAATTAGGAAAAACGAAAATTTTATCAGCCTAGGGTAATTTAGGTACAGTCACAATATCTTTAAAATATGTATTTCTACGTAATATTAGATGTTAATTAAAGGTTTCGGACGCTGTTGAGACTGTCATTTTAAAAGTTAGAATTTATAATTAAAGTATTAATAATATGGTTAAATGTTAGTTTTGTATTTTATAATACTTTCTATTCATGCGTGATAGTTAGAATTACTTGTTTCGTTGGTCTTTTTAATACTCTTGAATAATATTGTACCTACTTAGCTGAAGCACAAAAAGCAAATAAACCTTTTTCTTAAATAATAATTTATAAAATATGTATTTCTTTTGAATAGATACGTTTCTATTCAGTTATTGAAAATATGCAAAATGTAGGCGGCCTGAATTTCACAAGCAGTTTAAAAATATCACATAAACAAAGCAACAACAAAAAAACGGTTTAACCGAAACCCGGTTTTTTAAATACGAAACCCGAAATAAAAACCGGATTTTCATTTTGGCCCGTTTTGCATTCCCTAGTAAGTACGCTTGATCCAACTACATACCGTAATAAAGTGTCGCACATACTAGGTACGCCCGTGCCAGTACCGTTTTCGAGTACGATACCTATGGCATGGACGTATACACCAATGCCTACCGAGATAGGTACGTCCCGATTACCGACCATCATCATCGTCTTAGATAAAGAGGTGCTTGAAACTGTAAACTCGGCAGTTTTTCTGGGCATAACAGTAGATGCCAAACTTCAGTGGGGCCAACATATATCGAGCCTAGCGGGAAGGCTCAGTTCGGCCGCCTACGCCGTCAGAAAAGTAAGACAATACACTGACGTTGATACAGCTCGGTTAGTCTATTTTAGTTATTTTCATAGCGTTATGTCCTATGGTATTCTGCTGTGGGGCAAAGCTGCAGATATTCAAAATATATTTGTCCTCCAAAAACGAGCTATTCGAGCAATTTACCAGCTAGGTGCCAGAGTTTCTCTAAGAGATTTTTTCAAAGATATCGGTATTCTCACAGTGGCATCACAATTCATCTTCGCCAACATCTTATATATTAGGCAAAATATACACTTATACACTAAAAACAGTGATATTCACAATGTTAACACAAGAAGTAAGGATAAACTACGTGCTCCCTTTCACCGGCTTCATAAGGTTCATAACTCATTTGTTGGGCTTGGTATAACCTTTTATAACAAGCTACCCTCTTCTTTGCTAGATTTGCCTTTTAATGCGTTTAAAACTAAATTAAAGTCCAACCTTTGTTCAAAGGCATACTATTCTATCAACGACTACTTAAATGATAAGAATAGATGGTCGCTGTGATTAACTCAAGACAATGTTTAAATGTTCTTTCTCCAGAATTAGTTTACCTACTGACAGGTTATATGAGTTTATATAATTGTTTATAATTTTACTTTATAAGTCAATTTATTTTAATTTTATTTTAATTTAGTGCTGACATAATCTACTCATTACAATGTTTTTTTTATGAGTTGTATTGCAATATGTGGTTAGCTATCGACCTCGACAATTATTTATTTTACCTCGATGGTCCTAGTTTATCAATTGTAACTTCTAGTTACAGCTATATGTAAGCGGGCACGCCCTTTATGCCTGGAGGCTTTTTCTTTTTTTTTTAGATATTGTTTACTTTTAGTTATTTTTATTTCTGCTTGAGTATAGTTCTCGATGCTTTTGGTTGGTATATTGGCGTGTGCTAGCTGTCATATGGTTATTAATTATAGCTATTTAATTTAAATTATTTTTTGCATATTGTAAATTGTCTTGCATACTGTTGTATAGAATCATTTTTTATTTTTTTTCTAACTGAACAGACAGCTGTGCTGCTGGGGAGTTTGTTGCGCCACTTCTTCTTCCCAGCAAAAGCACTAGGAAGTGGTGAAGGGTGGGCGTTTTGGGGGACTGTCTTATGTAATTTTGACGTTCGAAAAGTGCTGATTCTCAGCCTAGTTTGAATAAATGACTTTTGAATTTTGAATTTTTTTTAATTTTGACCAATAACCCCGTTTTTAGCACTCCGGCCGCAAGTGGACCTCGCGTTTCGACACCCGAGTTGGATTCACAGCAGCAGTTGTAAGCACGGAGAGAATGAAAAATAAAGACGGAGGGAGACACTGGGTTAAAAAGGCTGGCAGAGGCAATAACCAGTATGGGGAGACCGCGACCGGTACCTCGACATACGTACGAATTACCACATTTTAGTGGTGATCCATCTGAGTGGATAATTTACAAAAATATGTACTGGGATATCACTCGGCAGTATAGTTAAGAGAGATCCTTTAAGGTAGCTCTCAGCTTTGCAGCATAGAATGCATTTCATCGATATCGATAAGTTTACTGATAAGATATGTTGCAAATCCCTATTTATGACAGTTCTGCCCTTCAAGGACATGGTTGTCAAGTTTGTTAGAATTTTCATATTGGTATAATAGCTATGTTTTTTATGTGGTTGGCTAAAGACGGTCACAAATTCTCAAAAACTGAATGTTCTAAGTTCCACCTCTTATTTATATGCTCTGTGGTCGCGTCACTGCCACACAAACTAAATCTGTATAATTACAACTCAAGCGCACGCACACATGGCGCCGCGCGCACATATGAGTTGAACTATTAATAATTAGGTATTTGGGGTAAGTAGATAGTTTAATAAGTTGAAATTACTTATTTAGAGTAGATTTCAAAGGTATTTCTGAATCGCAGTGTTAAGACTCGCAGCCACTTAATGACCCTCGCTGGATCAATTAACTTATTTAATGCTATAATCACAGCATGTTATTATACCGTGATCACAACTAACCGTGAGGTCGAGGTGCATCTACGGGTCTCTTCCTAATAGGAAGGATCACGCAGGACACCCCTGCCCCTGTTAGTTGGTGCCTAGTAAAATTCCTTAGAGAATATTTTTGGATAGAGAACTTAGTTCCCCGACTTGGTCGTGTGGGACTGTACCTCTTTTTTTTTAATTTATTGAATACGAGGGTGACACTGAAAGTTCTTAGAAAATCAAAAACTGAACAAACTAGTAAGTTAGTAGTAGCAAGTTATTAGTTTTATTATATATATTTTCAAAATTGTGTCCATTTACATCAATACACCGCTGCATCCGATGGAACCACTGAGAAAAGCTCTTTGCCAACTCGTCCTTAGGGGTCTCTTCAACGGCATTTTGAAACGCAGCCACTGCTTCCTCGGCGTCCATAAAACGAAACGAACAAATGAAACGAAAGTTTTTCTTTTTTTTTCAAACTCAAACTCAAAGCATTTATT
The DNA here is from genome assembly GCA_963853775.1 of Xanthia togata. Taxonomy (NCBI): domain Eukaryota; kingdom Metazoa; phylum Arthropoda; class Insecta; order Lepidoptera; family Noctuidae; genus Xanthia; species Xanthia togata. The sequence continues at coordinate 459,815 of OY970797.1, read as the reverse complement.
TCAATTAAACCCTTTACAGGCACTTTTGAATTGTCAAAGAGTCAGTTAGTCAGAAAGTTGAAGCTAGTTTCCCATTCCGTATTAAAACGTTAACGTTAAAACGTAAATCTCTATGGAGAAGAACGGGCAAGAAACTCCAAGGACACGCTTTTAATAAAATATAGAAATTACAAAATCCTGGGTACATAACTCTTGTTGATTCTACAATGTGGATCTGGACTTACGACATTAAATTAAAACGAGCACAGTACTAGTCCATAGAAACATTTTAAAATATGAAGATTAGTAGTTAATGGAAAATTGAAAAATTGCAATTTTCAAACAAAATAAATAGCAGAATCGACTGCATAAAAAGTAAACACGCTTTATCTACGAAAAGTCACTAACCTGTTGCGCGGCCCGATGCGGGTCGCGGCGGGGGGCGGGTAGGTAGTTTAGTCGGAGAACAACAAATTAGCGGCATAAACTCACTAAGTTGCGCGTTGTTAATTAAAAGATCACTGGTTGAATAATTAATCACATAATATCACATCACAATCAGAATTTACATCAATAGTCAAATTTATAAATTTTCAAGGTTTCCACCGTTGTTCATTATGCACAAGCGACATCGATACCTAATTAACTAACTAATATTAAACTAACACTGAACAATAAGTCACACTAAATCGTCTTTAATCACAAATAACAACATTTTTTTTTCAAAAAAAGTAGCCATGTGCGCTCCTCAAAGGGCGCCACTGCACTGACTGTGACCGAGTCCCGAGACTGCCGAAAAAATTCCGCTCACACACTCGCAATTGTCTATGCACCACTAATGCATAATTTGCGTAAGTAATATTTCTTTTTCTTTCTAATTGTAGTATTATTTTGTGGGACTGGGCGGGGCGCGTCAGAGTGGAATCGTATGACACCTTTCTCTGTCTCTCAAGCATATTGAGACGTAGAGGATAGAATCGTACGTTTTGCACAGGTTCTTGACCTTACAATGTTTACCTATTATTACGGACTCAGATCTACATCATGTTGAAAAATAAGAAAATGAAAAATAATTTCCTGTGGCTAAAGTATTCATTGGATTTGATTGATTTTTTTGTATAAGGGTAAAGAACATGACACTCTTTATGTGGTTTTGAGGAATGTCAAGCGTCCTGCTCCACATTGTATATGTGAGAACAATGTAAAAAAATATATAAAAATCAAAAACGATTAAAAATATAAGATTAAAAATAAGCCCTGGCAGATAAGAGATGACCAGTCTCAACTGACGGCGCCCGTTCACGAACATGACGCATGGATCAGCACCATCCAGCTCAACCATTTTTTAGGGAACCGAATGATCCAACACACTCGCCACCATCAGCGAGACATTAAGTGAGCATGACATACTCTCAACTGCCCTGCTCTTTCAAGTCAAAATACAACACAGTAAACGACTCCATGGTACTCACATTCACAAAAATTCAAATGGACAAATAACTGAGAAGGCCTTCCCTCACGCAGATCAACAGTGAGATTAGTGCGACCCAGTGATAGAAACAAAAAATAAAGCGAAATGAAACAAACAAAAAATAAAATAATTAATAACACACAGAATAATTTACAGTTTTCTGTTATTGTGACGGATGAAACTCATCAGCGCCACGAGCAGTTCTGGAGAAGAATGTGTTAACAAGGAGGGAAAGTTAGACGGAAGAGGAATTTTAAATTTAGGGAGACGACTATAGAGATCTAGAGGTGGTACGTTGTTTGAGCATTCAAAGAAGATGTGATCCAGAGTGCCCTCCTCCAACCCGCACTCCAGAGAGAGGAGTCCTTAACCCGGATTGTTTGCAAGAACACAGGGGTACAACAAAACCCCAGGCGAATACGACAAAGGATGGATATAACTGTTTTGGAAACTTTTTGTTGCCGTTGAACCAAGGTTTTGACTTTATGGTTGGTTTTACTGCATAATAAAACCTGCCCTTTTTTCTTCCAGAATTATTCCACTGTTCCTGCCATGAAGATTGGAGTTTAGCTTGTGGAAGGTTTAGCAAGTCATTTAGTCGGATGTGTGTTGTGGGTGAGATCAGCTACTGCTGATGAGCAAGCATCTTTGGCCAGAGCATCAGCGCACTCATTGCCCGTAATGCCACAATGACTAGGTATCCAAACTATGTAACTGAACCTCTTTTTGATTGTTAGTACAAGATAATAGAGACTTTAATTTTTAAAACAAGGGAGCTGTGCAAATAACTTTTGAAGGGGTTTTGTACTAAAGCTTGCAAACAGCTAAGCTAAGAGAGTCTGTGAAAATTACCGCTTTGTCAATATTGTGGTGAGACTTAGAAAGACAAGTTTCCAATAAAGCCACACACTCGCCCGTGAACACAGGAGACTCTTTAGGACATTTGAATTGTAAAATAATACTGGAGCTTTGGTAATAAACCGCAGCACCAGTGTTACTGAGGTAATTAAATTTTAGAGCATCTGTAAAAACCTTTGAAAGCCAATCCATCGTTCTCGCACCACCGCATTGAAAGCCGAATTTGCTGAAGGGGACTTTTTGAAATACCAATGTCAAAGAATTTTTTTGGAGTGAAACATAATACTTCATAGGAAAAGTTAAAAAGAGGTAATCTGGGAAACTGTTCTATTGGACAATAGTTATTTGTGCAACAAGAGAGTAAAGTTGTTTTTTGCTGCGAGTGTTGATTTTGAATCCTTTGCGAGGGATTCAAAGACACGAGATGCAAATAACTTTGCTCTCGTGTAACACATACAACTTTTCACCTCAGCAGCGAGAACATACAACATGTAAAAAACCCTGTCCGTTTCGTGAGGGTAGGTATTCAAAACATTAGGTATTGTACTGTGAGCATATTTATGTGGAAATGAAAACGATACACATAATAAAAACTAAAAAAAAAACAGTCCCCGTCTTGGATTTACATTTTAATGTCATTATCGGCTTTAGCACCCTCGAAAACTGAAAACGACAAGCCAAGTTTAAGTAATAACTGCCGGCACGGGTCGATCCATCAAGTTAAGCTACGCTTGCCGGGGTTGGTCTGTGGATGGGTGACCATCTTTACGTACCGAGGCTCCTCCGTGCCTCGGAAAGCACGTTAAGCTGTTGGTCCCGGCTGTCATTCGTGGATCTTTGACAGTCGTTACGGGTCGTCAGAAGCCCGAAAGTCTGACAACCAGTCTTACCAAGGGGTATCGTATCACCCAATTACTGGGTTGTGGAGGTCAGATAGGCAGTCGCTCCATATAAAATACTGGTATTCAGCTGCATCCGATTAGACTGGAAGCTGACCCCAACGTAGTTGGGAAACGGCTAGGCAGATGATGAAAACTGAAAACAACACCCATGACGAAAAATTTGAATATTTTCGCAGCCACCATCTTGGATTTATATTTTGACCTCACTATCGGCTTTAGCACCCTCGAAAACTATGAAAATGACACCCATGACGAAAAATATGAAAATTTTCGCAGCCGCCATCTTGTTTTTATTTTGACTTCACTATCGGCTTTAGCACCCTTGAAAATTATGAAAACGACACCCATGTCGAAAAATGTGAAATTTTTCGCAACCGCCATCTTGGATTTTCATTTTGACCAAATTCACACTTTCTATCTCTCCGTCTTTCTTTCTCTTTAGTTTGAATTAGAAGAAGACAGTCGCAAGCGCCTTTTCGCGTGACGATTTCTGCCAGTGCAAGCCGTTTAAAGAACTTCGTTCCAAAAAATTTAATAAATCAGAATTTAAATAAAATCTTAACAGATGATTTGCAATTTTAAGGTTTTATGTGTATCCGAACGTTTTATTGTTCGTTTCTTTTTTGGACCTATTATGTATGGAATTTTGAAATCGAACTTCGAAGCGACTTGTCTTCTTGTTGTTGAAGTCTATCTCTCGCTTTTTTCGTATCGAAGAGAAAGTGACAAAACTAAGTAAAGTTCAAATCTTTAGAATTTTGTGAGTAGACCCAGCACTGTTCTCGGCATTTAAAAAAATAATTAAAAAGTAACTTTGTCTCACGCTCGCAGCAAAATCGAATTTTGCTCACTGTCTTTAGACAGCAAAATCTGCTTGTTTGAGGTGCTGAGGTGAAATAGTTATTTGTGCAACAAGAGAGCAAAGTTGTTTTTTGCTGCGAGTGTTGATTTTGAATCCCGAGTAAGCGAAGGATTCTATAATTGAATCACGAGCGCAGCGAGTGATTCTAGGTTAGAATCCTGAGCGCTGCGAGCGAACTTTGCTCTCGTGTAACACATACAACTTTTCATCTCAGCAGCGAGAACATACAACATGTAAAAAAAACCTGTCTGGTCCTTGAGGGTGTTGTTAGGTATCCGTGAGGTTGTGAGCATCTATAAGTGGAAATTTTCAGGAAAAAAGAATCCCCACATTTTTTTTCAATGGTGAATTTTACCGAATTTTACGTTTGGTGCGGGCGGCGGCCGTCGTTTAGCGGGTGTCTAAAAGTCATAACTTAAGAGTTTTGCAAATTTTTAATGGATTGGGAATTGAATTTTGGAACTAAAAATGTGAATTTTAAATACCAATAACTTTTTACTATCAATAATAATAATAAAAAATACTCTTTTGTAATGTTACTGCAGTACCATATGCCCTTTCGGATCGGACAAGGTTTTTTTTACATAACCTTCATCACCTCGTATTTTACAGCCACCACCACCACCCAGTCACCATTTTGACCTCACTATCGACTTAAGCACCCTCAAAACTATGAAAACGATACCCATGATAAAAACTTAAAAAAATTCACAGTCGCCATCTTGGATTTACATTTTAATGTCACTATCGGCTTTAGCACCCTCGCAAACAAAGAAAACGACACCCTTGACTAACAATTTGAATATTTTCGCAGCCACCATCTTGGATTTATATTTTGACCTCACTATCGGCTTTAGCACCCTCGAAAACTATGAAAACGACACCCATGGTGAAAAATGTGAAAATATTCGCAGCCGCCATCTTGGATTTATATTTCGACCTCACTATCAGCTTTAGCACCCTCGAAAACTATGAAAATGACACCCATGACGAAAAATATGAAAATTTTCGCAGCCTGCATCTTGTTTTTATTTTGACTTCACTATCGGCTTTAGCACCCTTGAAAATTATGAAAACGACACCCTTGACGAAAAATGTGAAAACGCAACCGCCATCTTGGATTTTCATTTAGACCAAATTCACACTTTCTATCTCTCTCCGTCTTTCTTTCTCTTTGAATTAGAAGAAGACATTCGCAAGCGCCTTGTCGCGTGACGATTTCTGCCAGTGCAAGCCGTCGAGAACTTCGTTCCAAAAAATTTAATAATTCAGAATTTCAATAGAATCTTAACAGATGTGTTCGGTCGAAGAAACCGAACACCTGCCAACGCAGCAGTTTACAACAATCACTGTTCTTGTATCTAAGTGACAATTTTATAATACTTTAACGTCAGTGCATTATCAGACTTCAAACGGACCGGGTGCATTCATAACATTTAACATAACATTATAACATAACATTTAACATAACATTTTACTTTAAGACATTTTCCATTAAACTTGAAGAACCTTTAATAAACTCATACAATCCAAAACCAATCAGTGATTTAATATTACCTACGAACTTACACCCCGCACATAATGGTCCTTCGAGACGGATCGCGCGCGTTTCGAAAAGTAATCGCGAGTGTTGCGTGAACAACAGTGTAGTGTGTAGACTAAGGTGGTATTCTGGACTGGTTGGTGACTGGATAACGCTCCTGATCTGAGGAGAACATCAACGGTGGTATAACAGAAGACCACAAGTAAGATCTTTCCATTATTTTCTACGCTTTGGGAGATTTTACGTTCTTAAACAACGTGCGAAATGGCTGAGCTGTACGACGTCCAATTGGGGCTCGCCATCAACATCGAAAAGATCGGGGTTAATTTGAAGAAGACTGGTCTCCAAAGGCGAACCTTCGAATACTTGAAAAATTGTTTTAAGAATTTAGAAGAATACTGGAATGAGTATCAATTTAACCATGATCGCCTTTCAACAGAAGTAAGTAAGTCGCATGTCTACTTTACGGTACAGGAGTACGAAAAAACAAGCCAGTCGTACCAAGTTGTCAAAACACTGATCAACCAGATGCATCAACAACTGCTGGAAGCTCCATCTAGAAGTGATAATCAAGGACGGCCTAGAGAAGGTACTCGTACGTTTTTTGGTAAAGAATTCGAGACTGAACAGGAATCTACAGACGAACAGCAGCCGGGAGAAGATGGTCAACCTTCGCAGTTGGGTCAAGGCGCTCGTCGTGCTTGGATGGTCAATCAGGGTACAAACAGCAAACTCGACGAGATGCTTCGCAAGCAGGCAGCTAATTTTAAGGCATTCCGCAGAACGGTATCTAACATTAACTTGGAACTTATTTCCGACAAATGGGAATTTGAAGATGTCCTCAAAACACTACAATCTAGGTGGATAGCAGTCGATAATCGATTCTGAATTAATCGAAGAAAATGGAGAGTATGAACAAACATTCTTGAGTCATGAAAAACAATACAACAGTCTGAAAAAGGCGATTAATACTAAAATGTGGTCCGTGGCTCATAGAGAAAAAACTACACCTACATTAGAAATACCCGTTTTTAGCGGTAACTATAACCAGTGGACGAGCTTCAAAGATTTGTTCCAAGAAGCAATACATAACAATCCGTCGCTTTCAAGTGCCCAAAAAATGCCGTTTTTGAAAGGAAAAGTTAAAGGGGAAGCTGAACGGCTCATCCAACATTTATCAATCAGCGCAGACAACTATTCCATATGCTGGGATATTCTGCATCATCGATACAACAACAAAAGGGCTATATTCTCTTCTCTCATGAACATTCTTTTAGGATTGCCCAACATGCAACAGCAGTCCTTACAACAAATCAAAAAACTCCATGACACAACATTAGAATGTCTGAATGCTATCCGCAATTTAGACATTGATACAACATCGTGGGATCCTATGGTGCACATCATATCCCAAAAACTAGACTCTGACACGTATACCGACATAACTGACACTGACACTGACGTATACTGACATAGAGTCTTTAAAAAACTCGCGGGAGCTACCAGTACTTCAAGAATTTCTGGATTTCCTGGAAACCAAATTCATCAGTTTGGAAACAGCTCGTCGCAAACAAGATCCCCAACAAAAAGGGTCTAACAACCAACAACATTTCTCAACAGTTTCCAAGAAATATAACAACAGTGGGAATAATGGAACCTTGAAAAATACACTACACGTGTCGAAGTTCAAATGTCCACATTGCAGTGGCGACCATGGCCTCTACAATTGCAAAACATTCTTGGAAATGCCCACTGAAAAAAAGCTTGCAATTACGCAAAAACTGCAAGTGTGCATCAATTGTTTATTTAACCATAACGGCAACAAGTGTACTTCAACAAAATGATGCCGCAAATGTACAGCTCATCATAGCACGATATTACATGACGCTTTTGCGCACCTGTCGGGCTCTCAAGTTTCTAAACATACTGAACCGACGGTCAAGGTTTCTAATGCATCACAGGACGGTAATGCAGAAATTTTGCTTACAACTGCTCTCGTGAGGGTTATGGCAGCCGACGGAACTTATCACAACATGCGTGCTCTTATCGACCAGGGTTCGCAAATATCTTAAATAACCGAAAAGGCCGCTCAGTTTTTGAAGATAAAACGCCATAAATGCAACGGGGTTGTTCTAGGCGTAGGCGCAAAGGAGAACAACTGCAAAGGGTTACTTCACATAACATGCAAGTCCCTCAACAGTGACTACACTTTTACAACAGACGCCATGATTATGAACAACCTACTTACAAATCTCCCCAACCGAACATTTGTGAAGCCTTCATGGTCATTCACAGAAAACATTACTTTGGCGGATCCGAAGTATTACATTAGTAGGCCAGTTGATTTGCTACTCGGAGCCGAAGTCTACGCTAACATTATCATGGAGGGAGTCATCAAAGGAATTAACACAACACAACCTATCGCTCCTAATGCTTTGGCAAGTAAATTATGTATTCAGAGTTTTAATAATATATGTGACCCAAATGAGTTCTACGCCGAGTTCTTTTCACTATTAAACAAACAATTTACTGACACTTTTCCACTAAAGACCAAAACAATTTACACAAAGTTCTTATTTAGTGATTGGGCGACTCCAGGTATTCGGAAAAGTAGGGGAAAACTTTTTGAACTATATGGCCTTAAGCAACACATGAATAATACAAGCTTTCATCAGTATGTTGCAAAATATTCTAAAACTTTTAAAAGTGTGTGCAAAATAGCTAAAGCTCTTCACATTAGCAATAGCTAGCTTCACATATAAAATCAGCTGATGATAAAATAAAAACTACCTGGCAAATAATAAATAATGAAACCGGTAGGAAAAAACAGCGTAATACTGAATTTAATTTAGAGACTGCTCATGGTCCCATCAACTCAGATGTAGAAACAGCTCAGGAATTTGAAAACTTTTTTGTTAATATTCCCCACAAAACCACTGAAGCTTTAAATTCCTCACCCGCGCTTTCTGCTGCCTTACTTAGAAATAATGTAAAGGCATGCCCTTTGGAGTTTAGGTTTCAGCATACAAACCCCCAGGCTGTTATAAAAGCTTTTAAAGATCTTAAAATTAAATCAACAGAAGATCTGTGGGGAATGTCTGTAAAAGTCTGTAGATCTGTCATTGAAACCATTGCGCCTTATTTAGCATTCATATTTAACACTAGTGTAGACCAAGGCGTCTTTCCGGATCTCATGAAACATAGTAAAGTAGTTCCTTTGTTCAAATCCGGTGATAGTAAGGAACCCAACAACTATAGGCCTGTGTCAATTCTGCCAGTTCTCAGTAAGGTGTTTGAAAAGTTGATTCTCAATCAAATGTTACGGCACTTTAATAAAAATTCCATCTTTCATGATCAACAGTACGGTTTCACCAAAGGGCGTTGTACCACTGACGCCGGTGTCGCCCTAATAAAGAACATTCTTAACACCTGGGAAGAAGCACAAGATGCCATTGGGATTTTTTGCGACCTCTCGAAGGCTTTCGATTGCGTAGACCATGAGACACTTCTGCTGAAACTGGAGCACTATGGGATTAGGAATACAGCTCTTGATTTACTAAGATCATACCTGAAAGATAGAAAGGTTAAAGTTCAAGTCAACGGCACAAACTCATTAGGGTCTGAAATGGTAATGGGCGTTCCTCAAGGTTCGATATTGGGTCCATTCCTCTTTTTAGCTTATATAAATGATTTACCCCAATTATTTCAAAATCAACCAAAGATGGTGTTATTTGCAGATGACACATCATTGATATCTAAAATAAACCGACGGTCACAAAATCTTGACGACGTGAATAGCTGTATTGTTCAGGTCCAAGATTGGTTTACGGTAAATAATTTGGTACTAAATAATAAAAAAACAAAATGCATTAGATTTAAATTACCAAATGTTAGAAGCAGCGAATGTGACATCATATTGAATGGAGAAAAACTGGAATTTATTAATCAAACAGTTTTCCTAGGAATCACGCTAGACGAGAAATTACAATGGGGACCCCATATAACATCTCTCGCGGGGCGGCTAAGCTCGGCCGCTTATGCTGTTAGAAAGATAAGACAGTTAACAGATGTAGAAACCGCGCGTTTGGTCTATTTTAGTTACTTCCACAGTATTATGTCGTATGGCATTTTACTATGGGGTCGGGCTGCTGACATAGAATCCATTTTTATTTTACAAAAGAGAGCTGTCAGAGCCATTTATAATCTAAGTCGTCGCGAATCTCTCAGGGAACTATTTAAAAAGATTAATATTATGACGGTACCTTGCCAATTCATTTATGAAAATATTATGTATGTGAGAAAAAATCTACATCTTTTTAATAAAATAAGTGATAGACATCATTTTAATACTAGAAATAAAGATAAAATAGATCAACCATTTTTCAGACTATCTAAAGTAAATACATCTTTTATGGGGTACTGTGTTAAATGTTACAACAGAATACCTTGTGATATATTAGAATTAAATGAAAGAAAATTTAAAACTCATATAAAAACTACACTTTGTAAACAAGCATATTACAAATTAGAGGATTATATCCAAGATAAAAATGCTTGGAAACATGCTGGTCCAGCTCCATAGGACAATTTAGAATCTAGACAAAATCAAACTGGTTGCCAATTTAATTGTATAATGTTTTATTTTTTTTTAAACATTAATTTTATATTCTGTGATTACTTGTACTCACACACTGACTTATTATTAGTAATACTTGTTAAAATGTTAAGAATATCGTATAATTTTACAATGTTTGTAAATATGTGAGCACCATGCATCTATCACATAATTAATTTATGTCATTCCTTCATTTTTCATTCTTTTTACCTATCGTGGTATAGTAATCTTATTCTAGGTGCATCGTCTTTACAATATAATTATATAATTAATGTATACAGAACATTGTGAAAATATTTTAAAAGAGTAACGGTGGAGTTTCTTGCCCATTCTTCTCCATACGAAAACGACCTTTTGGAATGGGCGACTAGAATCAATTATTATATCTTTTTTTTGTAAATGTTGACGTTCATAAGTGCCTTTTTTGTGCCTAAATGAAATAAATTATTTGACTTTGACTTTGCTCAACAAACCCATCTGGGGTGGATTTTGTGTGGAGGCTCAACAAAAACATTCCAATGTAATGTAGTTCTGCACAACTTGTCAGACATGCATAAATTCTGGGAAATAGAGGATATAACCGAACAGCCCAGTCTATCTGTCGAGGATCAGGAATGCATTACGTTTTACTTAAATACCACAACTAGGAAACAAAACGGACGCTACGAAGTCAGGCTACCGTTAAAAGAAAACATAGACAACAAGTTGGGCTGCTCAAAACAAATGGCTTTAGCTCAATTAAAAAATTTGGAGCGTAAGTTTCAGAAACACGAGATGCTAGCTCTACAATACAAAATGTTCATGGATGAATATTTACAATTAAACCATATGAAGCTAGCTTTGAAAAGTAACATAACACCGGAATTTTACTTACCTCACCACGGTGTGCTACGAGAGGGATCGACTACAACAAAATAATTAAAAAAGTTGTAAATAATATCGATAATAAAAACAAAGTTCTGGCTATATTCCTCGATTTGGCTAAGGCATTTGACACAGTCTCTGTTCCCAGACTGCTTAGCAAGCTTGAGGGTATGGGAATTCGGGGATTACAGCTCAACCTCTTCACTGACTACCTTTCTAATAGATTCCAGTGTGTAAAAGTTGGCGATTGGATAAGTGGTGATCTTCCCATTACCTATGGAGTTCCTCAAGGAAGTGTCCTTGGACCTACTTTATTCCTCATTTATATTAATGACCTCTGTGACCTTGAACTTCCAAATGGAAAGATTGTTGCTTTTGCAGATGACACGGCACTCGTATTTAAAGGCACCTCATGGAACGAAACATTCCAACACGCTCAGTCTGGCTTTGATGCAGTTAACCGGTGGCTAAGATTTAACCTCCTATCGCTAAATATAGACAAAACCAAATTTATAAAGTTCTCTATACGCAATGTCCCACAAACGCTGAATAATAATCCTGATACGAGTACTATTATCGCACACTCCCAGAATTGTTGTCGCATTACACCCTGTGACTGCCCTCTGCTTGAGCAAACGAGCACTATCAAGTATCTTGGCGTCCTAATTGATAGTAGACTTAACTTTGCTCCACACATTGATCTCGTTTCTTCTAGGATTCGCAAGCTAATATGTACATTTAAAAAGCTCAGACATATAGCTAATGCAAAGTTGTTAAAAACAATTTATTCTGCCCTATGCCAATCGCTATTGATCTATTGTATAACATGCTGGGGCGGAGCATGCAAAACAATTATTTTGAAACTTGAGCGTGCACAAAGAGCGCTGCTTAAAGTAAGCGCTTGTCTCCCATTCTTTCATCCTACTACTCATCTTTACCAAACCTGCGGAGTATTAACAGTGAGTCAGCTTTACGTACTTCACACTGTTGTCAGAATGCATGGTCTCCTGAAGTATAACCCGACAGCTTTTCTCCAGAAACGTAGAAAGCATACAGTTTGCATATATAAGGCTTGCCACACTCATTTTGCACAGAGATTTTTCAATTTCATAGGCGGCCTTATGTATAATAAAATCAATGAAATCTTAAAAATATATCCCCTAACCAAACAAAAATGTAAAAAAGCAGTCACTAAATGGCTCATGACACTTGATTATACCAAAACGGAACTAATCCTAAATATTCAAAAGTAGAATCATGTCACCGGATTATACCTAATTTGCATTAACTTACACTTTTACCTCATAATCTTGAATTCACAAACCAATATAACGCTCAATCACTCACTTACTCACTCACTCACCCTCGAACACAAGCTCACCGTCACACACACTCCCTCACACCCTCACGCATATATACACACGCATACATACACACGCATACATTCATACATACATACTTATTAATATTAATCTGTCAAGTACAATATACAACATAAAATCTTACTTACCTTAATTTTGTTTTCTTAAATTTTCTATCAAAATTAAATTTAGGGAAAAGGGAAAAAACACCCTTAGTTTGGCCTAATCAAATAGTTTCTTAAGTTTGTAAATGTATTTTTTGTAATGTTCAGCTTTTATATTATAATTCCGCCATGGAAGAGCCCTGATTTCTGAGATACAGGATTAACCTAGTTCGGAAGTCAGGAGTTCATTTAGTTTAGCTGCCTAATTCTTTGTTATATAAATGTTTTTACTAGTTCTTGGTAACATTTCTGTATTAGGCTATATTATTTGTTCCAAATAAACGTTATTACTTATTATTACTATTACTTAAATACAGGGTTGTTCTTAACGCATCTGCGAGAACATCTTCAGGATTCAGCCTCAACGACTTGATGCATAAAGGACCCAACCTTCAACAAGATCTGCAAATGTTATTGCTAAAATGGAGGCAATACCAATACGCTTATACAGCAGACATCGAAAAGATGTATAGGCAGATCCAAAGTACATGAATTGGATCAACATCTACAAAAAATAATTTGGCGCAACAATGCTCAATGTCCTATACAATCTTATCAACTCACAACAGTAACATATGGAACAAAAGCGGCTCCATTTTTAGCTCTAATAACGCTGAAGAAATTAGCAGCAGACGAACAGAAAAATTATCCTGACGCGGCTCAGGTGTTAGACAAAGAATTTTACATGGATGACCTTGTCATTTTTTTGATGTTCATCATTGATGGTTGTCATTCTATTGAACAGGGTAAGAAACTAATATCAGATTTGATTACCTTACTAAATTCAGCGGGTTTTAACTTGCGTAAATGGGCCTCCAACGAACCAACACTGATCGAAGACACTCCGAGTCAACACAATCCGGACACAAACATTGTATTCAACACGAAGTCGGAGTCAACCTCGAAAACACTGGGTTTGTGTTGGAACACGAACACAGATAAATTTTTCTTTCGTTGCGATTATTCTAAACAGTCGTCAAGGCCCACCAAACGCCACCTACTATCGGAAATATCGAAATTGTTCGATCCGTTAGGCTGGTTAACGCCAATATCAACTAAACTAAAATTACTGTTCCAAAAACTATGGGAAAAAAATTTACAGTGGGATGAGGAAGTGTCAGATGACATCTTCAATGATTGGACTAAAATAAAAGCAGACCTACACAACATACACAGCTGCGAAGTACCAAGGTGGCTGAAGAACAACAGTGATGACATCATCGAAATTCATTGGTTCTGTGACGAATCCATGAAAGCATATGCATGCGTAGTTTATGCGCGCATAAAACACCAATCTGATGTAATACTCATCGCCGCAAAATCTAAACTCGTGCCGCATAAGAAAACCAAAAACCAAAAATGGAATCGTGAAGAGACCTATCATAAAACTTTCCCTATTACCTATTAATTCGACGGAAATAAGTGAACAAGAACATAAAACAGAAGAAAAACAAACAAAAGACAGTCAAGAAGAGAACAAGACAAGAAAGCGGAAACAGCCGGTAAGACTAGGGCATGCCATCTTCATTTCTTTGGCCCTAGCATTAACATTATTTATGTCAATCGCAATCAACACGGCGCATGGCATGATGTATAACATTACAAAATTAAGGAATAATCAGTCCTTATATTTTGACCCTGTAGCCAAAATGAATCTCAATCGGGACAAATGGACCTTAGTCACCCTACTGGGAGGGCACGACAGCGCTAGAAAAACTATTAACTCATTTAGATAACACATGCACTAATATAAACAACGGTGTTTGTAAGATGATAGTGCCTCAACTACAGCACGAGTTCCTCGAACTAAGATACTACAATACGCTCTTGATGACGCAACAATTCATCGCACACTCCAGACAGCGTCGTGGACTTATCAATGGATTAGGTTACGCGGCGAATTACCTCTTCGGAGTATTGGATGAGCGTTTCGCGGAACAATACACTAAGGACATAGAACTCATAAAGCAAAATCAAAACCATTTGGCAAAATTATGGAAAAATCAAACATCTGTTGTAGAATTGGAATACAACATTCTCAAACGAACTGAAAGGATTATCCATAAGCAACATAAAACTATAAATCAACATTTAGATACATTGGACATATTAACCAATGGAGTACAACAAGTAATGAGTAACATGAGTGCAGTACAAGGACAGATCATAACTGCATTCACTGCAAATACTTTGCTCCAAACATTAAGGGGGAATCAAGACACTTTACTGCAGACTTTGACGAACATTCGCCATGGTCAGTTGAACATACATTTATTAACGCCTAAACAACTACAACAAGAACTCAACATCATTGCTAGCCAACTTACGGATGATTTAATGCTACCCGTCGATCAAACGGATGTGAGAAACCTATATCATCTATTGCAAATAAAAGCACGGACCACAGAAAAATATTTCATATTCGAAATAACATTCCGACGATCACCGATTCCCAAACAATTCGGTAAGGATATGACAAGCATTCTGCCAAAATCAGAATACATTGCAGTAAATCTGGAAAAGGATTCATACATACCGATAAACAAAGATGAGCTTACAACATGTCACAGTCAGCAAGAGACGTACATGTGTTTGCTAAAGAAGCCTGTTTACCGTCAGGGCAGTGACAACAGCAACTACTGCAATCTCAATCATGAGACTAACAAATGTAAAGTTGAACAAACTTTATGTTCTAACATGTGGGTACCGTTGAACGAACCTACTGAGTATTTATATCACTGCTGCAACAACTATTCCATTAAAATAATTTGTGGAGAGCAAATCACAGTCGAACAACTCAACAAAGCAGGAGTAATATACCTAAGACAGGGTTGTGTTATCACAGGGCAAGATTTTACCTTGCATGCAAACACAAACTTTGACAACAACATAACGGTTCAGTCAAATATTTACGTACCCAAGATTGACCAACTAAACAACATTATTAATGTGAGCATACCGATGGAGAAAACCCACGACAATCAAACTGAGGACGAATTAGATGACGACTTGCTCAAAATCTACAAACAAATCAAGCAGATGAGAAACAGCGACGTAGAATTAGATGAGATGTTGTCACCACATGACATCCATCACTACGTGGTAAGCTACACCCTCGTGCTGGTGGCGGCTGCGAGCACCGCAGTGCTCCTGTGGCGGTGGCGACGACGCCGCATGCGACGCGTGCTTATCTCCCCAGACATCGAGCTACAAAGTGTTAATGACGCGAGTGCTAGTGCTTGTGCGCGACAATGTAACGAGGCTGGCCGTCAGCCCAGTGCTCAAAGTGCAGTGCAAGTGTGCGTGGTTAAAAAACAAAATAAAGCGTGTTCGCCAATCCTAAACAAAATTCAAAAATTCAATTCAAAATTCAAAAGTCATTTATTCAAATTAGGCTGAGAATCAGCACTTTTCGAACGTCAAAGTTACATAAGACAGTCCCACAAAACGCCCACCCTTCACCACTTCCTAGTGCTTTCGCTGGGAAGAAGAAGTGGCGCAACAAACTCCCCAGCAGCACAGCTGTCTGTTCAATTAGGAAAAATAAAATGATTCTATACAATAGTACTTATGCAAAATAATTTACATAACACAACACAAAACATTAAATTATAAATTATCAGCCATATGACAGCTAGCACACGCCAATATACCAACCAAAAACATCGGGATCTATACTCAAGCAGAAATAAAAATAACTAAACGTAAAGAATATCTAAAAAGAAAATAAAGCCTCCAGGCATAAAGGGCGTTCGTGCGGTGTCCCACAGGGATCGGTCCTGGGGCCGCATCTGTGGGACATCGGATACGACTGGGTGCTGCGCGCCGACCTCCCCAATGGCGTCAGCGTCGTTTGTTACGCTGACGACACGTTGGTCCTGGCGCAGGGGAGGTCGCACCAGGCGGCGGCCGAACTAGCGACACACGGGGTTGCGACAATCGTGGCCAGAATCCGGCAGTTGGGACTCGAGGTGGCCTTGCACAAGTCTGAGGCCATATGTTTTCATGGTCCTCGGAACGCGCCACCGTCGGGTTCCCAAATAACGGTAGGAGGGGTTCACATCGGCGTCGAGTCGACGATGAAGTACCTGGGACTCGTCCTCGACAGTCGGTGGAACTTCGTGGAGCATTTCCGACGTTTGGCTCCCAGACTGGACCGGGCCGGGGCTGCCTTGAAACGGCTCCTGCCCAATCTAGGGGGTCCAAACGCCTCCTGCCGGAGGCTATACGCGGGGATCGTGCGGTCCATGGCCCTGTACGGGGCACCGGTGTGGGCGCGTTCGTTGAGGCGGCGGCCTGCCCGCCGGTTGAACGCGTCCCAGAGGGTCATGGCCACCCGGCTGGTCCGGGGATACCGCACGGTCTCCGGTGAGGCGGCGAGCCTCCTTGCCGGATTGCCGCCATGGGATCTGGAGGCAAAAGTCCTCGCGCATATTTGGGAGTGGCGCGGGGAGGCGAAACGCCGGGGCTTGACTCCGATGCCGCGAGAAATCGCGGCACAGCGGACAGAGCTCCGACGGGATCTCATGGCGTCATGGAGAGTGCGATTGTCGCAACCCAGCACGCACGCCACTATTGCGGCGATAAGTCCCCTCTTTGAGGAGTGGCTGGAGAGGCGCCACGGCGTCCTCACCTTCCGCCTGACGCAGGTCCTCACCGGACACGGCTGTTTCGGGAGGTACCTGTTTCGGATAAGGCGGGAGGGAACGCCCGGGTGTCATCACTGCGTGGATCGCCCGGAGGACACGGTGGAGCATACGGTGGAGGTATGCCCGGCTTGGGCAGAGCACCGCCGTGTCCTCGTGGAGGCGATCGGTGGCGGGGATCTCTCGCGTCCGGCCCTGGTCCAGGCCATGGTACGGAGCGAGAGGGCATGGGAGGCCGTCACCTCCTTCTGCGAAGCAGTAATGCTCGCGAAGGAGGAGGCGGAGCGCGTGAGGGAGAGGCAAATTTCGCGCCCTCACGCCCCTAGCCGCCGCAGGAGGAGACGCCCTGGGCGTCGGGAATCTATTGCCGATTCCCGGCCACCGTAGGCGCGGGCTTGCGGACGGTGAGCAATGGGTAGCTCGCCGTCCGGTAAGGACCAAGCCCGGGTCGACGGCGCGTTGTGTTCCACGCGCGCCTCAAAGAGTGTCAGCGAGTGAAGGGGTCTGATGAGACCATTGCCTGCCGGGGTTGCGGGAAAGTCCGAAAGGGATACCGTGGCCCCCTGGCATTGCACAGGCAACAGAAGGAACACGGGTGGGTTTTAGTCAGTAAGAGTCTGACACGCCCTCCCGCTCCACCCAGAGCGGGAGACGTCATTTGATGATTTCCCACCCAAAAAAAAAAAAAAAAAAAAAAAAGGCATAAAGGGCGTGCCCGCTTACATATAGCTGTAACTAGAGTTATAATTGATAAACTAGGACCATCGAGGTAAAATAAATAAACAGTTAATTACTAATAACAATAACAAAACCATGATCAGCAAGACGACCAGTCACCACAAGCAGCACCCGTTCACGAGCTTAACGCAAAGATCAGCCATTACCCCCCTCGCCATATTTGAGGGAAGGAGGCAACCCGACCCCCGACGCTACCGCAAGCAGTGACATCTAAGGGAGCATGACGAACTTGCTGCCAGTTTTTCAGGAAAAAAAATAAAAAATATGATCAGTTTGTCGAGGTCGCCAGCTAACCACATATTGCGATACAACTCATGAAAATCATTCTAATGAGTAGTTAATGTCAACAAAAAATTAATAAAATTAAAATAAATTGACATATAAAGTCAAATAAAATGAACAATTTACCTAAGCTTATATAACCTGTCAGTAGGTAGGCTAATTCTGGAGAAAGAACATAAACATTGTCTTGAGCCAATCACAGCGACCAACTATTCTTATCATTTAAGTAGTCGTTGATAGAATAGTATGCCTTTGAACAAAGGTTGGACTTTACTTTAGTTTTAAACGCATTAAAAGGCAAATCTAGCAAAGAAGAGGGTAGCTTGTTGTAAAAGGTTATACCAAGCCCAACAAATGAGTTATGAACCTTATGAAGCCGGTGAAAGGGAGCACGTAGTTTATCCTTACTTCTTGTGTTAACATTGTGAATATCACTGTTTTTAGTGTATAAGTGTATATTTTGCCTAATATATAGAATGTTGGCGAAAATGAATTGTGATGCAACAGTGAGGATACCAATATCTTTAAAAAAATCTCTCAGAGAAGTTCTGGCACCCAGCTGGTAAATTGCTCGAACAGCTCGTTTTTGAAGGACAAATATATTTTGAGTATCGGCAGCTTTGCCCCACAGCAGAATACCGTAGGACATAACGCTATGGAAATAACTAAAATAGACTAACCGAGCTGTATCAACGTCAGTGTATTGTCTTACTTTCCTGACGGCGTAGGCGGCCGAACTGAGCCTTCCCGCTAGGCTAGATATATGATGCCCCCACTGAAGTTTGGCATCTACTGTTATGCCCAGAAACACTGCCGAGTTTACGGTTTCAAGCACCTCTGTATCTAAGACGATGTTGGGTCCTAGATTTCTAACATTTGGAAGGGCAAACTTTACACATTTCGTTTTCTTGGCATTGAGAACTAGGTTATTTGTCGTAAACCAACCCGTAACCATTGAGAGTGCACTGTTTACATCGTCAAAATCTTGTCTGTTCCTGTCTACTTTAAAAATAAGAGAAGTATCATCTGCAAACAGTACAACTTCACAGATACCCTTTACATAGAATGGTAAGTCATTGATATACACAAATTTATTGACATAAACAAAACTAGAGACTTTAAGATTATCTCATAAGTGCATCTCTACACGCTATTGTTTCTTATTATTTTAAGAATCACTACTAACCTTAGGGTTACTATCATCTTATCTAACATAATTGTACTATCATCAACTCATCTTATTTGCATCTTTGCCGCCCCGGAATATGTTCGGTCTAAGAAACCGAACACCTGCCAACGCAGCAGTTTACAACAATCGCTGTTCTTGTATCTAAGTGACAATTTTATAATACTTTAACGTCAGTGCATTACCAGACTTCAAACGGACCGGGTGCATTCATAACATTTAACATAACATTATAACATAACATTTAACATAATATTTTACTTTAAGACATTTTCCATTAAACTTGAAGAACCTTTAAAACTCATACAATCCAAAACCAATCAGTGATTTAATATTACCTACGAACTTACACCCCGCACAAGATGATTTGCAATTGTATGGTTTTATGTGTATAACCGAACGTTTTATTGTTTGTTTCTTTTTTGGGCCTACTAAGTATGGAATTTTGAAATCGAACTTTGAATCGACTTGTTTCTATCTTTCGCTTTTTTCGTATCGAAGTGAAAGTGACAAAACTAAGTGAAGTGTAAATCTTTAAAATTTTGGAGTAAACCCAGCACTGTTCTTGGCATTTAAAAAAAATAATTAAAAAGTAACTTTGTCTCACGCTCGCAGCAAAATCGAATTTTGCTCACTGCCTTTAGACAGCAAAATCTGTTTGTTTGAGGTGCTGAGGTGAAAAGTAAATTTTGAATTAGGCGAAATGCTTTTAAAATTAAGGGTATCTCTTTGTTTCTCCAGAAAACGTGAGGCCAGATACTGCCGTCTTAGGGCCAAGGGGGTTTCAGCACACTCAACCTGCAACGCGTTCACGGGAGAAGACTTCATACATCCAGAGATGATCCGATGGCATTTTGACTGAACTCTACCAAGGCCAGCCAAAGCACCCTTGTTGCATGGAACTAGATGGAACGTACCATAGTCTAAAAAATTACAAATTAAAGCGTTAAATACCAATTTCATAGTATACGGGTGGGCACTCCATCAAACACCCGCAACTGCTTTTAAAATTGGAATAATTTTACCAAATTTTTAGTTCATAAATTTATATTATTATTAATTAAAAAACTATATTACAGATCAAAAATTAAATAACAATTTCCTTAGAAAAAATAATCATAAGCAACAACACGTCAAAATATTTGTCAAATAACCCACCCCTAACTGTTCCCGGCATGCTTGCAGCATTACCACGTTGGATGGCAATGTAGCCATTGCCATCCAACGTGGTAATGCTGCAAGCGTTTGCACCAAGAACGATTCGGAGCGGGAGTCACCCGTTTTATCACGGAGCCTGTGCCCTATATCATTAATGAGCTTCTTAGCCTCAGTGCCCCAACACCCCATGGACTCAACGGCAACGGGCACAAAAAGGTAACGATCCGCCAACGGAGCGTACTTCACCAAGGTGGCTGGCGGCAACAGTGTTGACGCAAGTGTCGTCCCATATTATTATTATTCATTTATTTCAGTATCAAAAAATATTCCATACATTGTTAGTAAATGATACTTCAAACTATGTTATTATAATTATTATTCAATGTCAACATTACCTTCTATAAATTATTAATTTATTACATTAAACTATTTTACATTAAAAAGGATCCCTCCAGATCCGTGAACTGTATTCCAGTGCCTCAACACCAGACAATCAACCCTTCCCAATATGGTATTCAGAAGGCCATTGGTGCTGCCCCGCACGCGGCGCACCAGGGAGGCCACTCTTTTCCGTACTATAGCCCTAAAGCAGTGATAGCCTAGTGGTGTGACCGTCAGACTGACAAGTCGTAGGTCTCGAGTTCGAACCCAAGGCACGCACCTCTGACTTTTCGGATTCATGTGCGTATTGTATAATTATCACTTGCTTGAAAAACGCTGAAGGAAAACATCGAGAGGAAACCGGCATGCCTGAGAGATATTTCTCGACGGCCTGTGAAGCCAAGTCAGAGGCCCATGGGCGGCTTTAAAACTCTGACACCAGGTTAGTTTACTAAACACACGAAAAGAAGAAGCCCTAAAGCAGTCAGTACTGGCCTTAGCACTGCAAAAACGAGACAACCCCAACAGCATCCTAAAACCATTATTGTATAGGACCCGCAGGGCATTGAAAGATCTACGCGTATAGCTGACCCACAGGCTGCAGGTATAATATGTCTGGCAGTATGCTTTGAAAAGAGCGATTTTAACCTCTTTTGTGCACCGTGCAAACCTGCACGCCAGCATATTGCATGTCACTGCCAACGCCCTACGTTCCCGCTCAATATCGAAATCATCTGAGAGGTCCTCAGTGACCCAGTGCCCCAGGTACATAAATTTGGTGACCCTACTGAGTGGCATTCCTCCAAGCCTGATCGGTGGAACGGTTTTCAGACTCTCATTACCCGCCTTGATAAATGCCTATTTGGTGTTAACCATTTAATTTTGAGTCTAGAAAAACGCCAAAAAAAATTACATTATTGACTAACGGGATATTATGACCTAAAATGTTCAATGAGATGAAGCGGATCAGTCTTTTGCGAGAGAAAATGACTGCCGAGCTTTTTGGTGCTGACAACGACAAACCGTGGCTTAAAAGCCACTGATTCAAAGAGTCCAGAGAGAGGCATAGGGATAACGTAGCTTCTACGATGGAGAAATCTGTCACATACAAGACTAAGTCGTCGGCATAATGGAGGATTTGACAGTTTTTATTTAGGCAGGAGCCAATGTCCACTGTTTACAAGTTATAAAGAAGGGGGCTCAGAACGGAGCCTTGTGGGAGACCCTTCCAAGTCTGCCTTTCATCGAAATCCTCACCTTGGACCCTCAGAACCAAGGAGCGAGACACCATAAGTCCACAAATGCATTCGATCATCCTCACCGGGAGACTCAGCTGTTGCAGTTTCTGCCTGAGTACGGGAAGAAGAACGTTGTCGTATGCAGAGGATATATCCAGGAAAGCGGCAACAACAAATTCGTTTTTGGGGAGCGCTAAGCGAATATCCGCAATTAAAACGCCAACACTATCCATGGTACTCGTACCGAGCCCTTTCCTGAAACCAAATTGAAAGTTCGGCAGTAAATCTCTCGATTCGACTATCCATTCAAGACGATTTTTAATCAGGTGTTCCATTAGTTTGGCCAAAACAGAGCCAAGACGAGAGGACAAAGCAATTGGTCTAAAGCCATTCGGATCATCTACATCTTTCTTGTTGACATCGAGTCATAAAAAATCATTGTATGAAAATTTTCTCGCGTTAAATTCATGATAGCGTGACACAGACAATTTTCAATTTGCCGCCAAATCGTAAACAAATGACAAATGAATACATACACAATAATATTGGCAGTTCCATTTTCAAAACTTGGAGTCTTTTTTAAATTATATTGTTTACAAGTGGCCAGTTCTAAAAACTTTCAGTGTCGCCCTCGTAGCAAGTGTTTAAAAGTGAATGCCCCGCCCATTCTATGTCTGTGTGCTTTGAAATTGATTTAGTGTATCTGCTTTCTTCATAGTGTGCGTGTTCAAATTTAAAGTGTGTCGTAAGTACACTATATAAAATGTTAATGTTACACTTACGCTTATCCTCCCACCCAAATAATTATATTTGGGTGGGAGGATAAGCGGTGGCACTAGGACTCCTTACTATTCCGCAATGAAGGCATATCTCCGGATATAATATGGTCAGTAATCATAATATCCTTGCACACGGTGATGATGTAGGTAACTATTTATTTATGATTTTTTGACATACAATATTTTCAGCTTTAGTGCGGTTCAAAAAAAAACCGTCGTGACGTCAGCGCACGCTGTCGGTAGCGTCTGACATTTTAAAGAGACCGTAGTCTTAGCGTATGATATAGTTATTTGTGAAACAAGAGAGCAAAGTTGTTTTTTGCTGCGAGTGTTGATTTTGAATCCCGAGTAAGCGAAGGATTCTATAATTGAATCACGAGCGTAGCGAGTGATTCTAGGTTAGAATCCTGAGCGCTACGAGGGATTCAAAGACACGAGATGCAAATAACTTTGCTCTCGTGTAACACATACAACTTTTCACCTCAGCAGCGAGAACATACAACATGTAAAAAAAAACCTGTCCGATCCGTGAGGGTATTGTTAGGTATCGTACTGAGAGCATATTTTAACCCTTAAATTGGCAAATGAATTTATTTCTAAAATTTAATGTTTTTTTGTTATTTCCTGGTTTATTACGATCCCAGAAGACTGAAAAAAATTGTGAAAAAAATCTAAGTTTTACAGTTTTCGCGAAAATCTGTGTACTCCGGGGAGTACATTACCAACTATAGTGTATAGTATGTCTTCTTATGTTTGTACTAGGTGGAGCACGGTGCCAAGATATCAATAAAATACATTTTAGTTAAATCTTTACTTTATTAATAATAATTCGTATTGAACAATATTTATTGGGTGTGAAATTGCCGGAAGCAATTTCTTTTGTTAGTTTCTCCTACTACAAAACACAAATGCATATTGCACTTTACGCAAAAAACTTTGGTTCTTCCCTCTTTGCAAAACCTGCAGCGTGATTGCTTATTTGCCGATTCTGGAAAATGTCCGACAGCATCGTACCTGACACTGTCCACCGGCCGTTCAGCTGTAGGTTTCTGAATTGTTCTCCCTTTAATCTTCTCCATACTTCCACTTGACTTGGCGATTTTTCCAGCCCGACAGAGTCCTTCAAATAAATCAAGCCTAAATTCTTTTAGAGACTTTTTAAGTCTCCCATCTCGCCTGTAAAGAAGCCAGCCGTTGTTTATGCATATATCCAACAATTGCGAAAATATGCCCAAATACCAGCGTCGGCTCTTGAACGGGGTCCGATACAGAGATATAAGCATATCTGCCAAATCTACGCCCCCCATATGCTTATTGTACTGCTTCACAAGTTGAGGGCAGTCAACATCGACCTTGCGTTTGTTTTCCTTCGAGTATCTCCTTATCTTTTCAATAGGATGAGAATCCACATAGGAACTTATAAGCGTTACCACCTTGTTATCGTTCCATTTCACGACAGCTAACTTGTTGCTATTGCACACAACTTGGGCACTGTATCCTCTTCTTTTCTTTTTTATTTCTTTTTCAGAAGGTAACAGATCTTGACAACCCCTGAGCCGGTTTGTTCTTATTGTTCCCAGGCTAAATATTCCATATTCTTCTCGCAACAAGTAAATAAGCTCTGGAGAAGTAAAGAAGTTGTCGGCGTATATGGTGGACGGCTTCTTTTTTATTGTTTTGCATAATGCTATTACCACCATGCCACCAACCCCAAGTGAAGCTTCTTTGGCTGTAAAAGTGTGTTCACGAAATGTGTCATCTCCACCATACATGATGAAATCATATATAATGCCTGAAACCCCGGCGCGGACAAAGTTTTTGAAACCCCATTTTTTCGGCTTGTTCTTTATGTACTGCCTCCTTTTCCCAGCTTTCGTGCCTTTATATGGGATCATCATCTCATCAATTGAGTACTGCCCTTCTTCTTCTATCTTCAAGCAATTTTGCCTGATCTTCTCCATAACAGGGCGTATTTTGTAATAGCGATCTGAGTTCTCTGTGCTATTATCCACAAAGTGAATGTTGCGGCGTATTTGTTGGTAACGTTTTAGGGGCATTTCATCAGCTATTAGAGGATATCGGGTTTTTCTTGACCAGTAATCAGTATATGCTGGCATGTGAACCACACCCATTAACATTTCAATAGCAAGAAAACTTTCTAACTCTTCATTTGTCAACTGTATAGATTTGCCATGTTGTTGAACCGAATATAAGTTTGTGTTGTGAACGATATCTGAAATGATGTCCGGTGAAAAAAAACAGCGAAAGTATTCCAATACCGTTTCGTTTTGTGTTTTATGAAGCTCGTGTATTCCTTCATCCACGTAGCCCCTATGGCGTAAATAAGTTTTTTTCCAGCTGTAGATCAATGAAAATTTAGTTTTCTTAACTTTTTTTACAACTACTGAAGGTTTCTTGCGTTTAGATCTAGTGATTGGCAAAGGCGAAGCTTTTGACATGCTAGGAACTGGTGACTGCAGATGTTCTACAGATGGAGTGGGTAATGATTGAATTGAATTCAATGTTGGTATGGCATTGTAATTATTAGTTGATGGAGACGGAAAAATCTCTTGAAGCGTTGGTGTTAGTGGTACATCATCAATGTTACAGTCAAATACGTTATCAGTGTCGTTGTGGTTGTCTTCCAGAATGTTCAGTCTTTCAAATGAGGAGTCTAATGAAGGTGGGTCCGAGCTGAGCTTAGGTGAAGATGGTGGAAGGAAGGATTCGTCATCCGAACTAGAACTGTCATCGGAACATGCATTTTCTTTCGGGATCAATGCTAAAATCTTATGCGATCTTGTCAGGTTCAAGCACTGTAGAAACAGAAAAAAAAACATGCTGTACGACATACAATCCACACCCCCACCAATGCTATTTTATATTAAAACAAACAAAAAAAGCCAGTTTGCATTTCTTTGTGTAGTTGGCGATGTACTTCGTGTATACCGAAGTCTATTTTGTTTTCTTTACTACGTACTTGTCAACGGTATTCACGGAGTACACACAAAGTTTCGAACTTATAAAATTGCAATTACGTAATTTACACATAAAATTACGAACGATTCATATTATTTATAACATCACTATGCAATGTTAAGCCTAATAACCACAAGTCTCACCCAAAAAAGTATAGAAAAACTTAAAAAGCTTACCCGTGACGCAGATACACCAGACCGCTTCGAAGACATTTTGAATTTGACGGATAATTTTTGATGTTATCACATCCTAACATTTTTCTACCAAAATATACAATTATTGCAAGCTAAAAATAATAATAAATGGTATTTTTTTTTAGATTCGTACTACAATCTATTTTTGCAAAGTTAATGTCTTTGCTGGAGTACACTGCCAATTTAAGGGTTAAGTGGAAATTTGCAGGAAAAAAGAATCCCCAATTTTTTTTTCAAAGGTGGATTTAACCAAAATTTACGTTTGGTGCGGGCGGCGGCCGTCGTAGTACGAGTTTTGCAATTTTTTTATGGATTTGGGGTAATTTTGGAACTAAAATGTGAATTTTAAATACCAATAACTTTTTTACTATAAATAATAATAAAAAAATTACTCTTTTGTAATTTTACTGCAGTACCACATGCCCTTTTCGGATCGGACAAGGTTTTTTTTTACATAATCTTCATCACCTCGTATTTTGCAGCCACCATCTTGGATTTACATTTTGACCACACTATCGACTTAAGCACTCTCAAAACTATGAAAACGATACCCATGATAAAAAAACTTGAATATTTTCGCAGCCACCATCTTTGATTTATATTTTGACCTCACTATCGGCTTTAGTACCCTCTAAAACTACGAAAACGACACCCATGAGTGAAAATTTTCGCAGCCGCCATCTTGGATTTTTATTTTGACTTAACTATCGGCTTAAGCAACCCTTGAAACCATAGAAACGATACCCATGAAGAAAAATTTGAAAATTTTAGCTGCCGCCATCTTGGATTTACATTTTGACTTCACTATTGGCTTTAGCAACCTTGAAAACCATAGAAACGATACCCATGAAGAAAAATTTGAAATTTTTCGCAGCCGCCATCTTGGACTTACATTTTCACCTCACGATCGGCTTTAGCACCCTTGAAAACTATGAAAACGACACCATTTATGAAAAATGTGAAAATTTTCGCATCCGCCATCTTGGATTTGCATTTTGACCAAATTCACATTTACTATATCACTCCGTCTTTCTTTCTCTTTGAATCAGAAGAAGACAGTCGCAAGCGCCTTTTCCCGTGACGATTTCTGCCAATGCACTCTTACCGCAAGCCGCCTATAGAAATCGTTCCAAAAAAAAAACAGAATTTAAATAAAACCTTATCCTGTGAATCCGAACGTTTTATTGTTGGTTTCATTTTTGGGCCTACTAGAGGAATTTTGAAATCGAACTTCGAATCGACTTATTTCTATCTCTCGCTTTTTTCGTATCGAAGTGAAAGTGACAAAACTCATTGAAATTCAAATCTTTAGAATTTTGTGAGTAGACCCAACACTGTTCACGGCATTTAAAAAAAAAAAATTAAAAAGTTACTTTGTCTCTCGCTCGCAGCAAAATATAATTTTGCTCACTGTTTTTTGACAGCAAAACCTGCTTGTTTGAGGTGCTGAGGTGAAAAAGTAATTTTCATTTTTATTGTAGCTCGCTGACTTGGAATAGGTTTGATTTTCTATGTCAAGACATTAGAATTCCACCGCAGTAGCTCGAAGCTTTCTCTAAGCAATAAGAATCGTCATTACGGATATTGCAATAAAAGATAACACCTAATAAATATATAATTTATTTACAATAAACTATCAATTCATAATCTCACACGTGACATGCAGCAAGTATAAAAAGTAGTCATCATTCTCTCACACGGACCATTCAGTCTAGCTACAGCTCCTCGTGCTCGTCGGCGTCCAGCTCGTCGGCGTCGGGCGCGGCCTCGAGCTCGTCGTCGTCGGCGGGCGCGGCGCCGGGCGGCAGGCCCAGCGACTGCTGCAGCATGTCGTCCACGGCGTCGGCGAAGGCCGTGGCCTGCCCCTCCTGCAGCAGGTAGCCCGAGCGGATGGCGGCCGTGCGGTACAGCGTGTCGGCCGCGCGCGCTGTGTCGGGCGCGTCGGGCGCATCGCGCACGCGCCGCAGCAGCTCCAGCACGAGCGGGTGGCGCGGGTTGATCTCCAGCATCTTCTTCTGCGTCAGGTGGTGCTTGCGCTGCGCGTCGTCGGCCTTCTGATGCGCGTTGGACAGCGCCAGGCGCTCCATGTTGCCGGTCCAGCCGAAGGCCGTGGCGGCCAGCGCGGCGGGCGAGCGGTCGAGGCGGCGCGACACGACGCAGCGCGTCACCCACGCGCCCAGCTTGTTGCCGAGCCACGTCGTCAGCGGCTCGAACTGCTTCTTGTACGCTTCCAGGCGCTCCTTCTGTTGATCGTCTGCGGAACACACGGAACCGTCAGTCCCCGTCGCTCGCCGACTCACTAATGTATGGAGAGCACGGGAGAGCGTACTCACTCTCTTCCAAGTCGAAGATCTCCTTGGCGATGTTCTGGAACTTCTTGCCGTCGTACTCGGGCAGCGAGGACAGGCAGTACTCGTCTAGCGACCGCCTAGACGCTCCGCGAACGGAGACTTCTCAACCTGCACATAAAGAACAACTCTGGTTACGACTTTTACCACATTCTCAAGTTCTACAGACGACAGTGACAACTGAACTTTTGATCCGAGTGATCTGCCTAATTATTTTACCAAAGACTGCAAATAGTAAAGCACCGGTATGAATAGTAGGTATTTGATTAATTAACTGATCCACGCTGCGCTCCATAACTCAATTAGCGGATTTTGGAGGAAAACAGCCACGCTGAAGTGGGAGTGGGCCGGCCACGTCGCACGAATGCACTCGGAGAGATGGGCAAATATCGTCACTCTGGCCGGTCCATAGGACAATTTAGAATCTAGACAAAATCAAACTGGTTGCCAATTTAATTGTATAATATTTTTTTTTTTTTTAAACATTAATTTTATATTCTGTGATTACTTGAACTCACACACTGACTTATTATTAGTAGTACTAGTTAAAATGTTAAGAATATCGTATAATTTTACAATGTTTGTAAATATGTGAGCACCATGCATCTATCACATAATTAATTTATGTCATTCCTTCATTTTTCATTCTTTTTACCTATCGTGGTATAGTAATCTTATTCTAGGTGCATCATCTTCACATATAATTATATAATTAATGTATACAGAATATTGTGAAAATATTTTAAAAGAGTAACGGTGGAGTTTCTTGCCCATTCTTCTCCATACGAAAACTACCTTTTGGAATGGGCGACTAGAATCAATTATTATATCTTTTTTTTGTAAATGTTGACGTTCATAAGTGCCTTTTTTGTGCCTAAATGAAATAAATTATTTGACTTTGACTTTGACTTTGACTCACTGGGTGCCATCACCGTTGAGGTAGACCGCGGTGAAGGCGGTGTGGGGATCTTATCATATTGCGGGGCCAACATGGCAAGAAATCTCACAAAACAGAGATTTGGAAGGAAAAGGGGGACGCCTTTGCCCAGCAGTGGAACACAAAACTGATGTGGCGACATGTTTAAAGAGTTAAATATTTATTTCTTTTAGGAGGACTTACAGACAAATAATAAAATAATTACAATTTAGGTAACTATTTAGCTAATTATAAGTCCACACCTATAGGTAACTTAGTGCAATATATTTAAAAGAGTGAAGAGATTAAAATAAACAAATAATTACTGTTTTAAAAGTACTACAAACACTACAGAAAAGGAAATTACGTAAAATTGTATGTGAAGTTCAGTCTACGTTCCATTCATGTCGATACCCTATAGATTACAGTCAAGAATTAACCGAGTATGCACAAGTGAAAAGCTCCCTAAAGGACGTTCACACGATCCCCAAAGTACTCCTCACCTGCGCGCTTCTTTATCACTCTCGAGCTGGTGCAGAATAAATCAATGTCAAAGTCTAGCCGCGATGCAAGATCATTAAAGCTCCTTGCACTACGGATATGAAATGTGTTCCGTCTATAATTGGTCGTGGCAAATGGTACATTCAATAGTGGCCGTTGCCGGACAGTCAATAGAGCCATTCGCTATGTTAGATAAGTAGCAAATGTCACTAATTTTGCGTCTATGTTCAAGAGGTAGAAAATGATAACGTTTACATCGGGCAATGTAGTCTGAAGTGTGCCGGTGTGCCTTGTAGTCTAAATATCTTAGGAATTTGCGTTGAATGCCTTCAATTCTAGATATGTAAATTTGGTACTGCGGGTTCCACACTTGGGATGCGTACTCGAGATGGCTACGCACGTATGCACAGTACAATATTTTGACTGTTTTTAGAGAGCGGAAACAGGCCGACGCTCTCATAATAAACCCCATAGCTTTAATTGCTTTTTTACAATGTAATCAATGTGTTTATCGTATAATTAATTGTTGCACTTGAATAATTATGTTACTCTAGTTATTAATTCAGAAATGTATTATAGTGTAAACAGTTGTTGGTTAACCTAAATAAATAAATAAATAAATAAATAAGAGTTTGCTATCTTGGATCACTCCTAGGTCTCTAATGTAATCTATTCGGTTAATTGTCTAGTTTTCCAGTTTATATCCATTACCTAAATTGGTTTTCTGTCGTGTACAACTCATATAACAACACTTCGATATGTTCAGCTGGAGCTTATTGCCAGAGCAATAGTCAACGAATCTATTTAGGTCATCCTGAAGTTGCTGCGAGTCCTCTAAGGTACGTATTTCTTTGAGTATTTTCATATCATCTGCTTATAGCAAGATCTATGAGTTTTTAAAACAAGACTTGATGTCACATATAAATATAACAAACAGCAGAGGACCTAGGAGTGAACCTTGAGGTACCCCAGATGGCACTGTGGTCCACCCCGATATGTAGCCATAAATAACAACGGCCTGCGTCCGATTCTCTATGTAAGAACAAAACCAACCGAATAGATCACCATGTATACCAACAGCCTGTAGCTTCTGCAAAATCACTCTGTGATCTATACGGTCAAAACACTTGCTGCTGTAGTCGGTGTAAATTACATCGAACTGTGCGCGCTGCTCCATCCCTCTTGATATAAAATGGTTAAACAAGATCAAGTTCGAAGTGGTGGCTCGCTTACGTAAGAACCCATGCTATTCATCACCCGTCGCTATTATACCATGGTGGGTGCAGTGATTGTGTTATTGATTTTTTCGGTATGAACTGGTCAATAAGTTCATAAAGTTTATTGTAAAAATAGGCAACTGCTTTATCCAGTGACACATCACTAAGGGACCTGTCCCAATCGACCTGGTCAAGTGCAGATTTAATAGATTCGTAATTACCCTTGTGGAAAATGTATTTAGTGCATTTTTTTTTCTTTGAATGTGTGTATTTCGACGAATTCTGCTAGAACAACAAGGGGTTTATGGTGCATATCTATAGGAATAGCTAGAGGTTCGGCACATTCATTAACTTTAACTGAGCCATTTGAGAATAATAGGTCTAATAACCTACCGCTTGAGTTACGAACACTATTATATTGAGACAGACTGCAAGTATCTACTGTATCAAGGAAGTGTGTAAAATGCTGTCCCGAAATATTTATGGGCGATAGACCAGGGCTATCGTTGCTGTTAATCCAATCTACTTGACAGCCAAACTTAAAATCACCTATGACTATAAATTTATCACGAGTATTTGACATCATTAAGTTGTTAAGTGAAGTCGAAAAATTCTGTAACTGTGTGTAGTATGACTTTCCTAAGTTTTCTTTGCAAAGATACAATGCACAAATGTGAATATTGTAACTTACCGTCGGTCTAGACCTCTTCAAAACAATAGTCACCCAGATATCCTCCGCTGAACTACGCCAATCACTTTTACCCACAACGGTTAAATCATTCCTTACCGCAATTAGCACACCGCCACCTCGCTTCTGAGATGGACGATTATAATCACGGTCCCTTCTCCACACTAAATATTATCTGTTATCAAATAACTCACTATCGTTAAAACTTTCCTCTAACCATGTTTCCGTGAGAACAACAACATCATACGAATTCAAGCTTAAGTTCCTAAAGAAGCTATGCGTTTTAGTACGCAATCCACGCACTTTTGATAATATATATTAAGATCCAACATTTTCAGGCATAATTGTGACTGTATTACTAACAAAAGTACAACAATGCAACGATATAATGAGGCATTGAAAGATCAAAGTATACATTTTTAATTGATAAGTTGAACGGTAGCAGGTAGACAGCAATAATACACCGACACACAGTAAGACAGTGACCAACGGCGAAACTCATTCGAGCATTCATTACTAATGACGTATGAATAGGAACAATAGATAGCCCGTGAGGAGCCGTTCGACACTGATGAGGCATTGAGTAAGTGAAACGGAGCTTTGTATAACCGCAAATAAGATCGATTTTTAACCGGCACAGAACGACTACATGTAAGTAATATTTAGCTAACTTGTTAGGTGACACTGAAATTAGACACAGTAATAAGTGGAAAACATGACTAGCACGCCACGAACAATGGCTCTCAAACTGCAAACCAATAGATAGTGTAAATAAATTAATAAATGGAACGCGACTGATACTTGACATAACTAGAATTGTAAATTTAAACTTTATATAACTTTTTTTATGTCGTTTTCTGTTTTGACCATTATCAGATGAGAAGTGTCGGTTTTCCTTGCATGTATTTTGGTATGTTTTACCCAAACATAGCGGAAATTTGTTTCTGCGACAGCCTTTTTCGTTTTTGACAAAAGAACCTTGTTCTGTGTAGTAAGGTAATCATTGATGTATATCCTGTGATTGCCTGGCAGTCCGAGTCGACCCGATGCGAGCGGGTTCAACTTAGATGCTTGTCGAGCAGCTGCTATAAAATTTTCTTTTACATAGCGGTTGCAAAAACAGATTATAATCGGCTTGATGTTTTCCTTCTCACGTGCTGGAACTCGGGTGATAAAATTAATTTACGCCTTCGCGACCGGGTATTGTATACTAGACCCAATGGATGCCAAAATTTCGAAGAGATTCTCATTATTTACTTGTGGTATGACCTTAATTTCAACGTTGCTCATTCTGGCCCACTGCTCACTAGTATTTGATTGTTGCTCCAATTTGTCAATTCGTGCTTGAATTAACGCAATTTGGTCTTGAGCCTTTTCCATTTGATTTTGAGCCTTTTCTAATTGTGATAGGCGCTGATCAAGGTCTTGAAATTTAGCGTTAAATTCTCTTAGCTCTTTGTTTGTGTCGCTCAGTGAGGATTTCATTTCAGCAAATCCGGTTCTCAACGCCACAATTTCATCCTTTAATGACTCCAAGGGCTCAAGTTTATCAGAGAGGGATTTGATTTCTTTTAATATTATGTTGTTGGACACGGCCCTATGTGAAGAAAGTAAATGGCTGGAAGTGGCTTGCTTACAATTCTTACAACGCCACGTACGCTTGCGATCTCTGGGAGATCGCAAGCGTACGTGCGAAAGTTAACTTCAGTAATGCCCGCGCAGTGGACGTGCAGCTCTTGATTGCATTGAGTGCAGGTAGCACCATCGGTTAACACTTCTCCACAGGCTCCGCAATTGTTATTCATGGTGAGGATCGAGAAAAGTTTGGGAAACACTGGTTTTATTCCTCAGCGGGACCGGTGGGTGGGGTATAAGTGACCGTACGACTCGAAGCATACGAGCGAACTGAAACACATTAATGTATATGTCGTGGCCAGATCTTAGAATTGACCATTTCATGGAATGGCCAGCTAACATTGGCCATATCGCTAAAACGTCAACGTTTAATGATATGTCAGTCGACGTTTAGCCATATCATTAATGTAGAGTACCTATCCATGGTGTAAGGTGTAGTAAAAATAGCCAAGTAACTGCAACCAACTTGTGTGTTGCGATCGCCGGCCGCTGCCGCGGCACCGCTCGCTGCGCTCGCTCGGCTCGCGGGTGTTTGGTCACAGTTCTAACCTAACCTAACCCATTTGTTCGGGGTTCCACTTAAGCGGCGTATTTATTTTTATTTTGAAAAACTAATTTTAAGTGCTATGTTGCATTTCACGACGCAGCAGCGGCCGGCGAGCGCTACTTCCAAGTTGATCGCTTAAGATAATATCATATTTGGAAACCCAATAAAAGTCCATTGACTTTTTTTACGTGGTCACCTTACTTTGTTTGATTTATTGTATGCCGCCGCCATGATGCACAACAAAAACAGAGCGTGATCCATTGATCACGCTCTGTTAAAATAGTTAGATTTTCCACTGGTAGAGGCATTCCTCTAACGGTGGAAAATCTAACTATTTTACGATATGATCACTAATGTTTGGCCACATCATGAAGTAGTCATGCGTTTAACTGTTCATGTGTCACCCTAATAAAGAACATTTTTAACGCTTGGGAAGAAGCACAAGATGCCATTGGAATCTTCTGCGACCTCTCGAAGGCGTTCGATTGCGTACACCATGAGACACTTCTGCTGAAACTGGACCACTATGGGATTAGGAATACAGCTCATGATTTGTTAAGATCATACCTGAAAGATAGAAAGGTTAAAGTTCAAGTCAACGGCACAAACTCATTAGGGTCTTAAATGGTAATGGGCGTTCCTCAAGGTTCGATATTGGGTCCATTCCTCTTTTTAGTTTATATTAATGATTTACCCCAATTATTTCTAAATCAACCAAAGATGGTGTTATTTGCAGATGACACATCATTGATCTTTAAAATAAACCGACGGTCACCAAATCTTGACGACGTGAATAGCTCTATTGTTCAGGTCCAAGATTGGTTTACGGTAAATAATTTGGTACTAAATAATAAAAAAACCAAATGCATTAGATTTAAATTACCAAATGTTAGAAGTAGCGAATGTGACATCATATTGAATGGAGAAAAACTGGAATTTATTAATCAAACAGTTTTCCTTGGAATCACGCTAGACGAGAAATTACAATGGGAACCCCATATAACATCTCTCGCGGAGCGGCTAAGCTCGGCCGCTTATACTGTTAGAAAGATAAGACAGTTAACAGATGTAGAAACCGCGCGTTTGGTCTATTTTAGCTACTTCCACAGTATTATGTCGTATGGCATTTTACTGTGGGGTCGGGCTGCTGACATTGAATCCATCTTTGCTTTACAAAAAAGAGCTGTCAGAGCCATTTATAATCTACGTCGTCGCGAATCTCAGGGAACTATTTAAAAAGATTAATATTATGACGGTACCTTGCCAATTCATTTATTCAAATATTATGTATGTGAGAAAAAATCTACATCTTTTTAATAAAAATAAGTGATAGACATAATTTTAATACTAGAAATAAAGATAAAATAGATCAACCATTTTTCAGACTATCTAAAGTAAATACATCTTTTATGGGGTACTGTGTTAAATGTTACAACAGAATACCTTGTGATATATTAGAACTAAATCAAAGAAAATTTAAAAATCATATAAAAAGTACACTTTGTAAACAAGCATATTACAAATTAGTGGATTATATCCAAGATAAAAATGCTTGGAAACATGCTGGTCCTGCTCCATAGGACAATTCAGAATCTAGACAAAATCGAACTGGTTGCTAATTTAATTTAAAACTAAATTAAAGTCCAACCTTTGTTCAAAGGCATACTATTCTATCAACGACTACTTAAATGATAAGAATAGATGGTCGCTGTGATTAACTCAAGACAATGTTTAAATGTTCTTTCTCCAGAATTAGTTTACCTACTGACAGGTTATATGAGTTTATATAATTGTTTATAATTTTACTTTATAAGTCAATTTATTTTAATTTAGTGCTGACATAATCTACTCATTACAATGTTTTTTTTATGAGTTGTATTGCAATATGTGGTTAGCTAGCAACCTCGACAATTATTTATTTTACCTCGATGGTCCTAGTTTATCAATTGTAACTTCTAGTTACAGCTATATGTAAGCGGGCACGCCCTTTATGCCTGGAGGCTTTTTTTTTTTTTTTTTTAGTTATTGTTTACTTTTAGTTATTTTTATTTCTACTTGAGTATAGTTCTCGATGCTTTTGGTTGGTATATTGGCGTGTGCTAGCTGTCATATGGCTATTAATTATAGCTATTTAATTTAAATTATTTTTTTGCATATTGTAAATTGTCTTGCATACTGTTGTATAGAATCATTTTTTATTTTTTTTCTAACTGAACAGACAGCTGTGCTGCTGGGGAGTTTGTTGCGCCACTTCTTCTTCCCAGCAAAAGCACTAGGAAGTGGTGAAGGGTGGGCGTTTTGGGGGACTGTCTTATGTAATTTTGACGTTCGAAAAGTGCTGATTCTCAGCCTAGTTTGAATAAATGACTTTTTGAATTTGAATTGTATAATTATTAGTATTATTATTTTTCAAACATTTATTTTATTTTTTGTGATTACATGAACTCACACACTGACTTATTATTATTAGTATTACTTATTATAATGTTAGAAATATAGTATAATTTTACAATGTTTGTAAGTATGTGAGCACCATGCATCTATCACATAATTAATTTATGTCATTCCTTCATTTTTCATGATTTTACCTATCTCGGTATAGTAATCTTATTCTAGGTGCATTGTCTTCACATATAATTAGTGTATACAAGATATAATTATTTTTTTAAAAGAGTAACGGTGGAGTTTCTTGCCCATTCTTCTCCATACGAAAACTACCTTGTGGAATGGGCGACTAGAATCAGTTCTTATTATTTTTTGTAAAGTTTAACGTTCAAAAGTGCCTTTTTTGTGCCTAATTGAAATAAATTATTTGACTTTGACATATCGTTAAACGTTGAGTATTCAATGATCTGGCCAGGCCACTTCATGATGTGACCAGTGGTCTATGTTCATTTCATGAAATGATCAATTTTAAGATCTGGCCACGACATATATGTACACATAAACCTCCCGGAACAAATTCTCTAACATCCCTATTAGAGAATTTGTCGAGACTTGCTTGAGTTTGACGGAGAAAAAAAATATTTTATGAGTAAAAATTTTTTTTTCTCCGTCGTATTTAGGTACATATAAAAAAAACACGTATTTTTTCTTTTGTTACGTTATCAACAGATTACGGCAATCCATTGAGTTAAAATGTGCCATGACTTTTTTTTTCTAACTTAAAGCCTCCAGCCAGGGGCATAAACTAACCCGGCTGGTCCGGGGATACCGCACGGTCTCCGGAGAGGCGGCCAGCCTCCTTGCCGGATTGCCGCCATGGGATCGGAAAAGTCCTCGCGCATATTTGGGAGTGGCGCGAGGAGGCGAAACGCCGGGGCTTGACTCCGATGCCGCGAGAAATCGCGGCACAGCGGACAGAGCTCCGACGGGATCTCATGGCGTCATGGAGAGTGCGATTGTCGCAACCCAGTGCTGGGCACGCCACTATTGCGGCGATAAGTCCCCTCTTTGAGGAGTGGCTGGAGAGGCGTCACGGCGTCCTCACCTTCCGCCTGACGCAGGTCCTCACCGGACACGGCTGTTTCGGGAGGTACCTGTTTCGGATAAGGCGGGAGGAAACGCCCGGGTGTCATCACTGCGTGGATCGCCCGGAGGACACGGTGGAGCATACGGTGGAGGTATGCCCGGCTTGGGCAGAGCACCGCCGTGTCCTCGTGGAGGCGATCGGTGGCGGGGATCTCTCGCGTCCGGCCCTGGTCCAGGCCATGGTACGGAGCGAGAGGGCATGGGAGGCCGTCACCTCCTTCTGCGAAGCAGTAATGCTCGCAAAGGAGGAGGCGGAGCGCGTGAGGGAAAGGCAAATTTCGCGCCCTCACGCCCCTAGCCGCCGCAGGAGGAGACGCCCTGGGCGTCGGGAATCAATTGCTGATTCCCGGCCACCGTAGGCGCGGGCTTGCGGACGGTGAGCAATGGGTAGCTCAACGTCCGGTAAGGACCAAGCCCGTGTCGACGGCGCGTTGTGTTCCACGCGCGCCTCAAAGAGATGTCAGCGAATGAAGGGGTCCGATGAGACCATTGCCTGCCGGGGTTGCGGGAAAGTCCGAAAGGGATACCGTGGCCCCCTGGCATTGCACAGGCAACAGAAGGAACACGGGTGGGTTTTAGTCAGTAAGAGTCTGACACGCCCTCCCGCTCCACCCAGAGCGGGAGGAGTCATTTGAAGATTTCCCACCCAAAAAAAAAAAGGGGCATAAACTATTCTAGGTTAATTAAGCGAACGCTCGCTAAGGGCACCCCCTGTGGGGTACGAACCTCGGCTTAGGGCGTCGCTGGCGGGAGTACAGCAAGTTGGGACAGGCTGGATCAAACTGTTATTAATATTATTATTAATTGGGGAATTTAAAGCTACATTTCTCAGCATTACGCGGGCTGGCGCTTCTGCGAGCAAGGGTCGCTTAAGCGAGTAAATAATGTCCGGGGGGAGTATTATTTACTCGGGAGGGTCGCGGTCGCGGAGGACCTCGGCGGCGAGGTCGGAATGCGGGTCTTTTTTTATTGTGGTGTATTGTGCTGGTGTCCCTATTGCTTTCCTGGAGGATGGTTATAGGGTCATCTGGGTCGGTGAGAACATGCCTCGGACGGCGGATCTTACTGATTCTAGAGGGGACATAACTGGCCGCTTTGACAATCAGAGGGTTGCGGTGAAGGGCGGCTTTATCAAAGAAACGCTTTGAATTGCGTTTTAGAAATTGGGCTATAGTGGTATAGTTTTAGGTCGAGATGGAGGATCTCGTTCCTAACATACCAGGGGGCTCCCGTTGCCATTCGTAGGAAACGTTTTTGGAGCGTTTCCATTCTATGCACGTGTCGGGGTTTGGCTTATACCCAGGCGGCGCACGCATAGGTCATAATAGGGCGGATGCACGCCAAGTACGTTCGCAATTGACCAAATATTTACAAATTGTATAAATAATCCTAGAAAAATGTGGTCGCTTATAAATAACCTAGCTAACAATAAAATCATACAGAGTAGTGCTCCTTCAAAACTCCTAGTTGATGGTACATGTATCTCTAATGTAAAAGAAATTTGTGATGTCTTTAATAATTACTTCTCAACAATAGGATCAATACTTGCAGATAAAATACCCAGAAATTACCATAACAGCTCAAACCACCCTATTTTTAAGTCAAAGAAAAAATACAATCTTGAACTTACGACATTGGATCCATGTAACTCAAATGAAATTATCAAAATTATTAAAGATCTTGACTCTAATACAAGTAGTGGTATAGACAAAATTAGCACAAAAGTCATAAAAAGTTTACAAAATTTAATCTCAGAAAGTTTAGCTAAATGTTTTAATAAATTAATGATCGATGGTGAGTTTCCTGACACTCTGAAAGTCGCAAAAGTAAAACCGATCTACAAATCGGGACCAAAAATCGATCTAGGGAACTATCGTCCGATTTCTGTTACCAATTTTGTCAAAAAATTTAGAGAAAATACTACATAGTCGTCTTCTTAAACATCTCGACTCTTTTAACCTAATATCTGATCGTCAGTATGGATTTAGAGCTAAAAACAACACAACTGCAGCTACTATTGATTTAACAACAAAAATAAAAGAAAGCATTGATAAAAAACACTATGTGCTGGGTGTCTTAATTGATTTGAAAAAAGCCTTTGATAGTTTAAGTCACAAACTACTATTAGAAAAACTATAAAACATAGGTATCAAGGGCAATGCACTTAAAATGCTAAAATCTTATCTGACCAATAGATTTCAGGTAGTCAAAATAGAAACATTTGAGAGTAGTACATTGCCGATCACATACGGCGTTCCGCAAGGGTCTATATTAGGGCCGCTATTGTTCTTGATCTACATAAATAGCATCACAGAACTAAATCTACATGGTCATATAACTTTATATGCAGATGATACGTGCTTATTTTCTTTCGGACCCAAAATACATGATATTATTTCAAAAGCCCAAGAAGATCTCAACGTTCTATTCGAATGGTTCAAATATAATTTACTAACCATAAATATCTCTAAAACTTGTTACGTTGTCTTTAAAGCTAAGAATAAAAAAAATCCACAGCACGACACACTAACTATTGATAAAATCCCACTAGATCAAAAAACCTGTGAAAAGTATCTTGGCCTGAGAATAGATCATTACTTAACATGGCATAATCAAATAGACCATGTTAAAAATAAACTATCAGCACTTACAGGCTCACTTCATAGTATAAACCAGTGCATACCTAAAAAGATACGTTATACTATTTATAATTCTCTTATTAAGCCACATCTGTTATACCTCATAGAAATTTGGGGAAGTGCCGGAAAAACGAAGTTGCAAGAATTACAAAGAGTACAAAATAAGGTCTGTTAAAGCACCATAAACATAATTTAAATTTCCGCCGTTTCTAATCCTACCATTTCCTGCGCACACAGCGCCACCTAACGTCTTGAACTCTCTTTAAGTAGTTCCCCGCCATACCTCACCAACAAACATATCGACTACGTAAAATTATCGTGAAATACGGCAACCAAGTGTTATCTAAGACAATAATTGTGTGTGCCATCAAACTACTATTATACAAATCACAAGAAACAGGAATTGGGGCGCCCCACAGCATAAAATCATCAGGTATTCGGAGCCAGCCGGCTCGCCACAGCGAGCTTCGGTGAGTCCCTTCTACCTTTCCCTTTAGATACAGTCCGCTTTCCCATCAAATAGAAACATTCTATAACATTTTTCATGGTCCTTCGAGCCGGATTTTCCTGATTTTGGGTTGTCTCTTTAGATTTTCTAATGGTATACAACTCTTCTGAAATACCCCACTTACAACATTTACAATTCTTCAAATATTTGTAAGAGGGAGCGTCTGAGTCCCAACTTCGTACCACATATTCGTATGTTGTAACTCCTAGCAAAGATATATAAATGTGAAAACAGCACAAATGTAATAAGGTACATCCTATTGCAGACGCCATTGTGCAAAATAAGACTAAAAAAATTAAGAAAGATATTGAACTCCTACAAAAATTAGACGTCGCCGTCGTCGTGCTGTATAATGTACTACAGTTAATAAAGTTTTGTGCTTCAGTACCTAAATATTTAGGATTTGTAAAAAATATCACAATGTCTGCTGCACACAACGATGACGTAAACGTAGATATCATGAGCGCAGTAGCGACACATGCAATAAACGCCACGTAATTCCTCCGGCCGATGCAGTTGTTGAGTTACCATTCCGTGATCAATCATCAGTGGCCTTTGAGGGTGCTTACACAATTGCTCATCGGCGCTTTGTGCAGCTTGAAAAACGCCTCATGGTAAAGCCAGCTTTTCTTGAACAATACAATCAACATGTTATGGAGTACCTATCAAGTGGTCAGATGGAGAAGGTCCCTGCAGTGCTGTGTCAATCTCCTACAGCATTTTACTTGGCGCATCATGCCGTATCAAAATCAGATCGTAGCCTTCGTGTGGTCTATGATGCATCAATTAAAGATAAAAGAGGTGTATCCTTAAATGACACTCTTCTTACAGGCGCTAAACTTCAGACTGACATCACCAACATTCTTTTGCGTTTCAGGCTTCATGCCATTGTGTTTTGTACGGATATCCGGCAAATGTACCGGCAGATCTGAATAGCAGCAGAACATCTGGATTTTCAGAGAATCCTGTTCAGGTGTTCCCCTAGTGAGCCAATACAAGAATACCGTCTCAATCGTGTAACTTTCGGTGTATCATCAGCACCATTTTTAGCAATTCGTGTGTTACATCAATTGGCCCGCGACGAAGGCAGCTCGTTTCCAGCTGCAGCTCAGGTGTTGTTGGAGGACATCTACGTCGACGATGCCGTTACAGGGTGTCAGAGCATCGAAGAGGCGATCGCTCTTCAACAGCAGCTGATTAACATCATGGCAGCTGGAGGCTTTGAGTTGAGAAAGTGGTCAATTTGTGAAGGTTCTCGGTCTAGCCTGGAATTCCCAGGAGGACATATTCAACTTGGTAGTTGAATATGTCCTCCTAATAATATGTATGTATGTGAATCAAATCAATCTTGAGTGTGCCAAACGTACCATGCTTTCAGAGCTGGCACGTATTTATGACCCCATTGGTCTTTTAACACCATTAACATTTTTAGCAAAGCATTTAATTCAACGTTTGTGGTTGCTCGGTTCATCATGGGATCAACCCGTTCCCGACGACATCAATCAAATTTGGATAAAGTATGTTCAGCAGTTGCCTCACCTAGCCCAACTTAAGATACCACGCCGCATCACATCCGACGACGCTGTGTCTTATCTGGTGTATGGGTTTTCAGACGCAAGTGAAGCTGGTTATGCAGCTGCTGTGTATCTTCGTGCTACCAATCAATATCATCAACATCAGGTCGTCCTGGTTAGTGCGAGGTCTCGGGTCTCCCCTGTAATGTTCGTATTTTTTTACTTACGTTTTGGCTATTTTAATTAGATATTATATGTTCTCTCCAATTATCTGCATGGCCATTGTCTGTAGTTTAAGCAATCCTAGGCCTCTATATTCAGAGCTATTTAGATTTTCTAGTGCTCTCCGAATGTTTGTTTACTTTTTGTAATGTCAGATAATGACAAGCCTAGGTTTTATTTTTAATTTATTGCTAGAGCTGCCGGTAGGTTAGGTTGTATACGTATTAGACCTTGTTATAAATTATTATTCTTTTATGTTCTAGAATCACATTGCTATTTTAAAATGACAACCGATCCGAAAAGGAAGGGAGCCGGGGCCAGCAGACCGAGTTTTACTCTTGGGCTCGCCTAGGCAGGAGGTCCTGTTGATAGCGCTCGGTGGGAGGACTGTGCCCTCTGATAGCGGGGGCTGTGCTGGAAGAAAACTCAAACTCGAAACTCAAGTCTACGCGTCTTTGTACACCGGACATCGTTCGTGGGATAACGTCGTGCAAACCGGTGACGCCGACCGCTGATAGCTCTCAGCCCTCTGCCAGTCCTCTCTACCACGGCCTGCCCCTCCGAGGTCGGCGACGTGGAGGCCTGACTCGAGGCCCTTTTCTGCACAATCTACGAGCCTCTTTTCTACGTAATCTAC
Organism: Xanthia togata; assembly: GCA_963853775.1. Taxonomy (NCBI): domain Eukaryota; kingdom Metazoa; phylum Arthropoda; class Insecta; order Lepidoptera; family Noctuidae; genus Xanthia; species Xanthia togata. The sequence goes on along the minus strand of OY970797.1, from coordinate 416,712 downwards.
GAGCTTCTTTTCTGCACAATCTACGAGCCTCTTTTCTTCACAACCTGCGAGCCTCTTTTCTTCAACAACTTGGACCTTCAATTTTCTACCCCGGTTTCCCTGGCCTTATTTATTTAAAATTAAATTATTTTACCTTTTCTTTTTTACTTTTCCTTTTAAGCCGGGACTCCTCCAGTTCTGGTAATAGTTACCTCGCTGACCTTACATTTTCCCCCTCCCGGGAAAATGTAACGTTACAATCTGGCGCCCAATTTTTACTAACCCCTCCCTCCTTAAACTTTTTCAGATTTCTCAAAATTCTAAAACAAACTTGCTCAAGTGATTTTTATTTGGTAAGCTATTATTTTCATCACCTCATCCATCTCAACCTTTACAAGACTTCTTTATACTGAAACAAACACATACACACACACACACACACTACTTTTACCTACTGGTAATTGGCATCCATTCTTCGCTTGCAAGTGTTCTTAAAACCATTCGTGGTCACTTACAAGTTGGGGTTTGGCTTACTCTACGACGTACTATAGGAGAATATCCTATAGTCGTTACCACCTAGGTACATTATAACTCTCTACTAATACCTCACTATACTGCATTCCACACACTTGCACACTACTGCGGTTACCCTCTGGTAACCGTAACCAGTCTTCGCTAGTGAGTGTTCTTAAAACCATTCGTGGTCACTTACTAGTTGGGGGCTGGCACACTTCACGACGGCTGCAGGACAATATCCTGTGGTCGTTTATACAAAACTTAACATAAATCAACACTTTAAACATTAATTCATTTAGTTTGATTTGTCACCACTGGTTTTCATTTTGGAGGATCAGAACGGCTTAAGAGGAAAATGGCACGTTAAAGATTTTAAAGTGTAGTTTTCTATCTCCTGTGTTTTTGAATTGTTTTATCTTAATGTCATATAATATTTTACGCTTATAAGTTTTATTTTTTAAATCTTAACATCTTGACTTAGTGGTTATTTTATTTTTTTAAACATTTTTACTTATAATTGTAAAAACCATTTAACATTAAGTTCATTGTAAATACTTCACAAGTTTTACTTTCTCCAGAAACTTTTGGCATTTTTAGTCCACTTTTTTTTTTGTAGAGCGGTACACAACTCTTTAAATAAGCCATTGTGTCGAGCGGTAGCATAACTCGTAAAATAAAGCCTTAGTGTCGAGCGGTACTTAACTCGTTAAATAAGCCTTGGTGTGTCCATATCTTTATTTTTTTTTACTTGAATTTAGCTACTTGAAAAGGCAATTATGCTTTGAACCTTGACTGCTTTTCTTAAGCTGGAAAGTTTTATTTTTAATACTTGAACTACTTGAAACTTGAAGGCTTTTCTTAAGCAATTATGCTTTCAAACCTTGACTGCTTTTCTTAAGCTGGGAAAGCTTTGTAAATATTTATTTTAGTTTTAACGGGTTTTAAAAAAGGTGCGGATTACGACACCTAAGTAAAATAAATAAGCCTTCGTAACTCTAAAAAAAAAATCCTTGTGGAGTATGAGTCATAGAATGTGAACCATATCCCCTAAGTATGTTGGTGATGTATGATTGAGGGAGTATGAAATGTGGGTTGATGAAAGGTGTATGAAAGAGCAAGGTTTTTTTTACAACATCGAAATTTTCTCAGTTGTTAATTTTCTGGGGTTATCGGGTAACGTAATTTTTATCTTTTGTAAAACTTTCTGTACCACTATAAATAGCCATATAGGTTAATTTTAGCTGGCCAATGCCTTATCTTACTTAATAACAAAAAATTTTCATTGTAATCAAAAATTTTCCGGGGTTGTCGGGGAAATGTAATGTTCGTATTTTTTTACTTACGTTTTGGCTATTTTAATTAGATATTATATGTTCTCTCCAATTATCTGCATGGCCATTGTCTGTAGTTTAAGCAATCCTAGGCCTCTATATTCAGAGCTATTTAGATTTTCTAGTGCTCTCCGAATGTTTGTTTACTTTTTGTAATGTCAGATAATGACAAGCCTAGGTTTTATTTTTAATTTATTGCTAGAGCTGCCGGTAGGTTAGGTTGTATACGTATTAGACCTTGTTATAAATTATTATTCTTTTATGTTCTAGAATCACATTGCTATTTTAAAATGACAACCGATCCGAAAAGGAAGGGAGCCGGGGCCAGCAGACCGAGTTTTACTCTTGGGCTCGCCTAGGCAGGAGGTCCTGTTGATAGCGCTCGGTGGGAGGACTGTGCCCTCTGATAGCGGGGGCTGTGCTGGAAGAAAACTCAAACTCGAAACTCAAGTCTACGCGTCTTTGTACACCGGACATCGTTCGTGGGATAACGTCGTGCAAACCGGTGACGCCGACCGCTGATAGCTCTCAGCCCTCTGCCAGTCCTCTCTACCACGGCCTGCCCCTCCGAGGTCGGCGACGTGGAGGCCTGACTCGAGGCCCTTTTCTGCACAATCTACGAGCCTCTTTTCTGCGTAATCTACGAGCTTCTTTTCTGCACAATCTACGAGCCTCTTTTCTTCACAACCTGCGAGCCTCTTTTCTTCAACAACTTGGACCTTCAATTTTCTACCCCGGTTTCCCTGGCCTTATTTATTTAAAATTAAATTATTTTACCTTTTCTTTTTTACTTTTCCTTTTAAGCCGGGACTCCTCCAGTTCTGGTAATAGTTACCTCGCTGACCTTACATTTTCCCCCTCCCGGGAAAATGTAACGTTACACCCCAACGAAACGCAGAACTTTACCAAGGCTTGAGTTATGTGGCAGTTCTTTGCTGGCAGACCTAATGAGACACATAATCAACATATACAGCAAACTTCTTCCAATAGAGAGTGTACATGCGTGGACTGATTCTATGATAGTTTTGTCATGGATCCAGTCAAATTCATCAAATTTCAAGGCGTTTGTTGGCAATCGCATATCCAATATTCAGCGTAAATTACCAGAAGCAATTTGGAATCATGTCCCAGGAAAGCAAAACCCTGCGGATGCCGCGAGTCGTGGGTTATCACCCGACGAGCTTATCAATTATGACTTGTGGTGGACTGGCCCTCATTGGCTATCCTCAAATCAAGATCAATGGCCTAAAGTGCCTCAACATTCAAACATCACGCCACATCCAGAGGTGAATTGTGAGCAACGTGCCTGCGTTTTGAACGTGTCAAACGCAGTAGAAACGAATCCAATCGATCATTTATTAACTAGATTTTCATCATTGGGGAAGATTCAACGTATTTTATCATACTGCAATCGTTTTATTAACGCCCTGCGCAAAAACAAACTTACAGGTCATTTAACAGAACTAGAACTTCATCATAGCCTCATGGTACTCGTGAAACAAACCCAACATTCCGAATTTAGGGAAGAAATCAAACATTTAAGATCAAATCATGTATTATCAAAATCATTCAGTAAACTTAGTCCATTTTTAGATTCAAATCAAGTGTTGCGTGTGGGGGGTAGGCTCTCTCAGTCAAACCTTGATTATGAAACATAACATCCAGCTTTGCTTCCTCGCAAGCATCGTTTGACGCAACTTATCATTCAGTGCACACATAACGAAAATTTACATCCTGGTCTGCAAACAATGCAGTATCTGTTACTTCAAATTTTTTGGATTTTATCACCAAGGCGAGCCATTAATCAGATCATTTCAAAATGCTATCGTTGTTTCCGTATGAAACCACGAAATGTTCAGCCAGTAATGGCAGATTTACCACATTCTCACGTGAATCAAATCAAACCATTTCAGGTTGTGGGTTGTGATTATGCAGGACCCTTCAACATTACGTTTCAACGTTATCGAGGTGTACGTTCAACAAAGGCATACCTTTGTCTTTTTGTTTGTTTTTCAACAAGAGCTCTTCATCTGGAGCTTGCCAGCGATTTATCTTCCTCTTGCTTTTTAGCTGCTCTACGCAGATTCATTGCTAGACGCGGTCGTTGCAACATCATCCATAGCGATTGTGGAACCAATTTCAAAGGTGCGCAGTCACAACGCTCACGGTACGACTAGCTGGTTAGATCACTGTGTGGTAACTAAAGCAGCTTGGGACACTGTTAAGGACATTAGTGTGGTTTATGACGTGTCGTGGTCTGATCATTTTCCCTTAAAAATAAACTGTGAAATTAACATGTTAAAACCTAAATATACCTCTGTCCAGTCTCAGTGTAATACAGTAAAGTGGGGATATAGGGACCCTACGAAAACTAGTATGTACACCAAACTTTGTAATGAGAAGCTAAGGGAAATTGACTTTCCGACAGAGTTTATTAATTGTAGTCGTAGTGAAAGTATTTGTATTAACTTGGAACATCATGGAATAGTTGACAGATTATATAAAAATATTGTAGATGTTCTTTGCGAGTCTGCAACTACTAGTCACAATTACCAAGTTCAGAGCAAAAAATATAGTAAAACGGGTTGGAATAAACACGTTAAAGATGCGCACGGGCAGGCTCGGCTTCATTTTCTGAGCTGGGTGGCAGCTGGTAAGCCTAGAACAGGGTCACTATATGATGATATGGTGGCAAGTAGAATTAGTTTTGAAAGTAAGCTAAAGTGGTGCCAAAACAACGCAGATCAATTAAAGATGAACGAAATTGCGAGTCATCACGAAGCTAAAATTTTTTGTAGTTTCTGGAAAGCCACAAACAGCTTGAATCCCAAGTCGTGCCTGCCAGTGTGCGTCGGTAGCGTAAGCGAACCTAAGGCTATTGCCAATTTATTTATGGCTTCGTTTAGGACAGAGTCACCGCTGGGTCCATCGACGGGTGGGTCGGATGCTAGAGAGGGGTCCGAGGGCACGCCTATCATGTTCACCGCTGGGGAGGTTGGGTCTGTCTTAAAGGACCTGAAGCGGGGTAAGTCTCCTGGACATGACAGCTTAAGTATAGAACACCTACGATATGCAGGTAAACTTACCACGTGTCTTAGCTCTCTTGTTTAACGTGTGTATGAGTCACTCGTATCTTCCAGATGACCTTATGAAAACGATTGTCGTTCCTATAATAAAGAACAAGACTGGAGATACGAGTGGCAAGAACAACTACAGGCCTATCTCCCTAGCGACCATTGTTGCGAAGGTTTTGGACGGTCTGATTGACAGGCAGCTGGATAAATATATCACCCTACATGACGCCCAATTCGGATTTAGGCCACACTTGTCAACTGAAACAGCGATCCTCTGTCTCAAGCATACTGTCCAATACTATGCAGCAAGAGAAACACCTGTATATGCGTGTTTTTTTGGACCTCTCTAAGGCATTCGACCTAGTATCTTATGATTGCCTCTGGAGGAAGCTCTCCCATGACACTAACCTTCCTGGGGGAATGATTGCTGTACTGAAGTACTGGTACAGCAACCAGGCCAATTATGTTAGATGGGCAGGTGCCATGTCTGCTGAGTACAGGTTGGAGTGCGGCGTGAGGCAGGGGAGGCTTAGCTCACCCAGGCTCTTCAACCTGTATGTCAACGGGCTGATATGTGAGCTCAACAACACCCAAATCGGTTGCTCCATTGACGGGCAATGTCTCAATAATATTAGTTACGCGGATGATATGGTGTTGCTGAGCCCATCGATCAGTGCGTTAAGAAGGCTCCTCCAAATCTGTGAAGACTATGCGGTGACTCATGGTCTCAGGTACAACTCCACTAAAAGCGAGCTCTTAGTGTTTAGGGCGCAAAGTAAATTATATGACGTTGTTCCACCGGTTACTTTGGGCAGAGTTCCGCTGAAAAGAGTGACTCGTTTTAAATACCTGGGACACTGGGTCACCGATAGGCTGTCGGATGACGCCGATTTAGAGAGGGAACGTAGAGCGTTGGCTGTCCGGTGTAACATGCTGGCCCGCAGGTTCGCACGGTGTACGCGACAGGTTAAAATAACACTGTTCAGGGCCTACTGCCAGTCGCTGTACACGTGCGCCCTGTGGGTCAGTTATACACAGGGCTCGTACAATGCTCTACGAGTCCAATATAATAACGCGTTCCGGGTAATACTGGGGTTGCCGCGCTTCTGTAGCGCGTCGGGGATGTTCGCGGACGCACGTGTTCCGGATTTCGGCTCGCTGCTGCGTCTGCGAATCGCATCACTGACGCGTCGGGTGCGTGACAGCCCCAACAGCCTCGTGGCGACTGTAGCCGGCAGGGTGGATGGCCTTCTAATATCTCACTGGATGGCGGCACACAGACCGGTATTCAAATACGTGAGATAGTAGGAGACCCACATGATTGTGTGTGTGCGTAATTGTTATACTAACATAGATTTAAGTAATTTGTAATACTAACACGCTATGGGCCTTTGAAGCCTGATAATAAAGTTTATATATATATATATTAAGTCCGCCTTTGCACTTTTATAAGTGTGAAAAGTTTAAATAAATAAATAAATAACAAATATTAATTTCAGACTTCTCAGTCTCATCAATTCGCCAGCAGGGGGAAGATAATGTTAAAGCACCATAAACATAATTTAAATTCCCGCCGTTTCTAATCCTACCATTTCCTGCGCACACAGCGCCACCTAACGTCTTGAACTCTCTTTAAGTAGTTCCCCGCCATACCTCACCAACAAACATATCGACTACGTAAAATTATCGTGAAATACGGCAACCACGTGTTATCCAAGACAATAATTGTGTGTGCCATCAAACTACTATTATCCAAATCACAAGAAACAGGAATTGGGGCGCCCCACAGCATAAAATCATCAGGTATTCGGAGCCAGCCGGCCCGCCACAGCGAGCTTCGGTGAGTCCCTTCTACCTTTCCCTTTAGATACAGTCCGCTTTCCCATCAAATAGAAACATTCTATAACAAGGTCATAAAGATATTGTTTCGCTATCCATAACTAACACCAACTTGTAAAGTTTTTCAAGAAACAAAACTTATGAATATCAGACAACTTTAAGCATAATACTTGTGTTCTGATTAGAAAAATTATAGACATAACCATCCACACTGATATATCATTTACTAAAAAACCTCAAATTATTAAACGCAGTCTTCGTCGACCAAGTCTACTAGTTTTACCAAGAATTCGCACTAATTACGCTAGAAAGAATATTACATATGAAGGAGCACAACAGCTGTTTAATAATCTACCCACAAATATAAAAAGTGTTAGCTCTCTCAGCAGTTTTAAGTCTCGGCTATCCAAACACATATTTGAAAACTGCCATAACTAGCGTCCTCAAAATAATGTACTTTGGTGGTTGAGAATTGAAACTTTAGAATGAGAATGAGTGTAGAATAATTTTATATAATACTCTTAGGGACCAGGAGTGGTATTTAAATTAAAAATAAACAACTGTCAGTTCAGCCTAACTTATATTTAAATAACGAGCTAAATAATTTACACAGATAACCACGCACTATTTAATAGGAAACAATCAACTTCAACAAAACACATTAAACAAAGGCAATATGTGCGACATAGAAAATAAATGGCCACCAAACAAAGACTTAGCTATGATCCGAGATGAATTCCAACAACCTCACTGCGCGAGCGCTGACGGGCAGAAAAAGGGACGCGGCTCAGTTGACAACCACTTTTATAGGCGTTGGAGTGACGTTTCAGATGACAGCTGTCTGTACAGAAATTCATTCTTAACCTAATACGGCTTCTCCTGACTGTGCACCGTCCTCGGGCACGTCTGATGAGGCGGCATCTTGAGCTGGGTCCTTGTCGTGGGTCGCAGGTGGATCAGTCGAGGGTCCTGCCTGCGTGTCAACACCATTATCTTCGCCTGAAATTATGACTTGATTAGTGAGGGCCCAAAAGCTTATTTTTGGCCTATTCAATCATTCATCACACATTTGAGGCCCCCTTTCAATGAATCAATCCAGCTAAGATATCAAATCGCTTTCAGTCAATCGCAGTTATATTGTTCTCACATCCATCACTCATCATCCAGCGCCACACATTCTCATTATTAGAAAGTGTTTACGCAACAAATGCACCGCAGCGCATTTCTACACAATATCGAGATCATGATACCGCAGCACATGTCCGATAATACACGTACAAGCCGTGTCTGCAAGACAGAAGCACCGCAGCGCATATCTGTCTTCTCAATCAGCACCGCAGCGCATATCTGTCTTCTCAATCAGCACCGCAGTACCAGGTCACCACACATGGTGAAGAGGCTGAGTGTGAGTAGTCGCACCGCAGCGCGCAGCAAGCCAGTAGTTTGCCAGCTTCGCACTCGCGCCGTTTCATCGCGGCTCCGCTAGGGCAGCCGATGAAAAGCATCACATACACGAACCAATCTGCGACATACAAACAATAACTCACATTCAAAAAAGGCTGAACAGGTGTCGGGACACCATTCTCCTTTCCACGGCACCATATATCGCGCCGCAGCTTGGGTTGTCTTGCCTCGAGCACCGGTCAGTAATTTGAGCTCGTATCGGTCACTTGGTAAGATCTTTGTGACCTTGTACGGGCCTCTCATCCCGGAGTCCAACTTTCCAGTGCTCTGTGAATACTTAATTACAAATACTACATCATTCAATTTAAATCCCTTTAGAGATCCACGGTGTCGATTAACACGAGAATCTTGTTCGTTCTGATTCCTTTTAAGGAGCTCACTCGCGCGGCTCCTGCATATCTCACGCCAGGCCTCGCGATTTGGGTTAGCGTCCTCCATTGCCAAATCTCGCACCAACGCACGAATTATAGGTGTAGTCGCCTCAGTGCCAATTAACAAATTTAAGGCTGATGATTTCGTGGTTTTATGTTTAGTAATATTCAAAACTAATTGAAGTTTCCATAACATATTAGACCAACAAGTATTTTTACTACTCGTCTCGCTTGCATTAGTACGGCCCCATATCCAACACTGCTAGCATCAGTATGGAGCTCCGTGGGTAGGCTAGGATCGAAAATAGCAAGTATGGGCTCACTTGTTAGCTTTTTTAATAAGTCTTGTCGAACAGTCTCCTGCTCGGGTCCCCACTCGAACTTTACGTCCTTTTTAGTTAAACGCGAGATACTTGCTGTTTTCGTCGCGTAACCCTCGACGTAACGTCGAAAGTACCCAGCTAAACCCAAGAATTGCCAGACTTGTTTAACGTTTGTCGGAGCCGGGGTGTTTACCAAGGCTAAGATTTTGCGCTGACTCGGCTTAACCTGACAATGTGATATAATTACTCTACTGACTTTCCGAAGATTTTGTCGCACTATCCGGACGTTTCTGAGTTTTCGGACACTTGTAGTTTTTATGTCCAGTCTGACCACAAGAAAAGCATTTATCATTAGTAGAAATTGTTAGTTTATGTAACAAAATTATAAAAAGTATGTATGCTTAGGAAGGTATGCAAGCAGAGCCATCTATGTTTTTACTTTGTATCATCATCTCAAATTGAATAAAACTGTCAGTCGATTACGAAAAGCTAACGTGTTTTAATAGGTTATGGGCAAATATCCAGTATTTCGGTTTTAATACAGTGTAAACTTAGTATAAAACAGTCGAAATTGTTGACTTTTCGTGCAAATATGGCAATGAACTATATTCAAAGTATTCCGAAGCTGAAAGGACGCGAAAATTACGATGAGTGGAGTTTTGCAGTTGAAAATTTGTTGGTGCTAGACAACCTAGTGAACTACCTATATCAAATCGGAGCCAGAGGCAGGTTTCGAGGCAAAACCATCGGATGACGCGAAAGCTAAGGCGAAGCTAGTTTTAACCATTGACCCCGGATTGTACGTGCATATCAAGGAAACAAAAACATCTTTGGAGTTGTGGGGTAGACTTAGAACTATGTTCGATGACTCGGGATTTTCTTGGAAAATAACCCTAATATGACATTTAATCTCGTTACGGCAAGAAAATTGTGATTCCATGACTTCATACGTCACGCAAGTGGTCGAAACGGCTCAGAGATTAAAAGGCACAGGATTTACAATCACCGAAGAATGGGTCGGTTCATTATTACTAGCAGGTATGCCAGAAAAAATTTCACCCATGATTATGGCCATAGAGCATTCAGGGATGAAGATTACCACCGATGCAATAAAATCAAAGTTGATTGATATGGAGGTTTCAAAAAACGACATGGATTCCAGTGGCGCTGCATTCGCTGCAAATAATATCAGAAAGCAAAAGTTTAAAAACGGCGAGACGTCATCGACAAACACAAAAGTGACAGGTGACAAGACCGTGACTTGCTACAAATGTAAACAAACGGGTCACTATAGAAACCAGTGTCCATTATTGCAGAAAAACAAACAATCATGCAAACAATCAAATGCTTTTAGTGTGGTATTTTTGAACGGAGAATATAGTACAAACGAATGGTACGTAGATAGTGGCGCAAGTGCACATATGACGGCAAACAAGGAATGGATAAAACACGCAAATACGCCATGTTTATCAGAGATTACCGTCGCGAACAATATGAAAGTGCCAGTTTTGTGTTCGGAAGACGTACAAATATCGACTAATTGTAACTACGACCTCATGGTTAAAAATGTGCTATGCGTACCAAGCTTAACAACGAACTTGTTGTCAGTAAGCGAGTTAATCAAAAACGGAAACAAGGTTGTTTTTGAAGCAAATCAATGTTATATTCGCAACAAGAAGAATGTTTTGGTAGCCACAGCAGTGTCAACAAATGGAGTATACAAGCTAAATTTAAAAGTAGTAGATTGTATGCTGGCAGCACCTGCTGTAGCAAGTGCAGAGCTTTGGCACAGGCGGTTAGCACATATTAATAGCAATGATTTAAACAAAATGAAAAATGGCATTGTGGATGGATTGTTTTATCCAGATACCAGTGATATGACGAAGGCTAAATGTGTAACCTGTTGCGAAGGTAAACAGATGAGGTTACCATTTCCACATGTTGGACAAAGGAGTACAGAAACACTACAGATAATACATGCCGATGTATGTGGTCCTATGGAAACAAAGTCAATTGCTGGTGCACAGTATTTCGTCTTGTTCATTGATGACTGTAGTCGTATGACTTTTATATACTTCCATAAGAATAAGAGTGAAGTCTTCAAGATATTCAAAAATTTCAAAGCAATGGCTGAAAATCAGCTGAATAAAAAAATAAAAGTACTACGCACGGACAACGGTGGTGAGTTTTGTAATGGAGAAATGGAAAATTACTTACTCAAAGAAGGAATTATCCACCAGAAAACAAATGCATACACACCAGAGCAAAACGGTGTTTGTGAACGGGCTAACAAGACTGTTGTAGAGAAGGCACGATGTTTACTTTTTTATGCTAAGCTAGAAAAGAAGTTCTGGGCTGAAGCAGCAAATACAGCAGTTTACTTAAAAAACAGGTCGGTAACTTCAAGTTTGGGAAATAAAACACCCTATGAAGCGTGGTATCAAAAGAAACCAGACTTAAGCCACATACGTGTTTTTGGTAGCCCTGTAATGGTTCACATACCGAAAGAGAAGATATTGAAATGGGACAAGAAGGCACAAATGCACATCCTTGTAGGATTTTCAGAAACAGTGAAAGGATATCGTGTATACGACCTTGAAAAAAATATTCATTCCACACTGAGAATGTTGTTTGCTCTAAGTGTACAGTGGAACATGGACATTACACATCTAGATGTGACAACAGCGTTTTTAAATGGGCATTTAAAAGAAAATATTTACATGAGATTCCCAGAAGGTTTTGTAAATAAAAGCAATGGAAAGGTTTTGAAACTTATAAGAGCTATTTATGGATTAAAACAGTCTTCTTTGGTTTGGTATGAAAAAGTGAAAGACTGTTTGATTAATTTTGGTTTTAAAATAAGTAGATTTGAACCATGCTTGTTTACAAAGTTTTCTGAGAATGTTAAGATTATTGTAACTATCTATGTCGACGATTTTCTGATTTTTTCGAATTGTACTTTAGAAACTGAAAAATTGAAAACTGTTCTAAGTTCTGAATTCAAATTGAAAGATTTAGGTCCTGTTAGACGTTACTTAGGCATGCGAATTAATGTTAACAAAGAACGTAATACCATAACATTAGATCAACAGGAATATATAGAGCAATTACTATCAAAGTTTGAGATGACAAATTGCAGATCTATAGATACTCCTATTGAAAGTAAATTGAATATAAAAAAGCTGATAATTGTGCAGTAAACATTCCATATCAAAGACTGATAGGAAGTCTTATGTATTTGGCTGTTTTGATTAGGCCTGACTTATCATATTCTCTTAGTTATCTCAGTCAGTTTAATAATTGTTATGATGAAACTCATTTTAATTACGCTAAACGAGTATTGAAATACTTACAAAAAACAAAACATTATTGTTTAACATATATATTAAGGATAATGTAGAGCTGACAGGTTTTGTTGATGCAGATTGGGCTAGCGATACTCTGGATCGAAAGTCTTATACTGGGTTCTGTTTTGTTATGAATGGTTCTGTGATTTCCTGGCAAAGTAGAAAACAGAAGACTGTCTCCTTATCCAGCACTGAGGCAGAATATGTTGCTCTTTCAGAGGCATCTAGAGAAGCTGTTTACTTAAGAAATCTGCTATATGAGATTACTGGTAGAAAATGTGCAATTGAATTGAAGTGTGATAATCAAAGTGCATTAAAATTAGCAACAAGTCATCAGGCACACACGCGGTCAAAACATATAGATGTTCGGTTTCATTATGTTAGAGATGTAGTCAAAAATAAATTGATTAATATTGAATACATTTCAACCCAGGAAATGCCCGCTGACTTGTTAACCAAAGGTCTTTTGTCAACTAAGCATTATAAGTTCATGCATATGCTAGGAATTAAGGCTGAATAAAAGGAAAGCATTTTGTTTAGAATTTCAACTTTATTTTGTTAAGTGGGGATGTTAGTTTATGTAACAAAATTATAAAAAGTATGTATGCTTAGGAAGGTATGCAAGCAGAGCCATCTATGTTTTTACTTTGTATCATCAACTCAAATTGAATAAAACTGTCAGTCGATTACGAAAAGCTAACGTGTTTTAATAGAAATATGGCGACTTTTTATTGTATTAGAGGAAGACACGCGTGTCTCATTCTTGGTAGGGGCTGGCTTGACATAAATAGCTAAAAACGATACCAAATTATTAATTGTTAAGTCGGCATTCGCGGGCGCTGCACGAACATGTGGGTCAGTAATACCACGTACTACGATCTGAACCATTAGCTCATTGCTTAGACCTTTAACAATACGCAACCGTAACAGCGAACGCCGGGCATATTCTGCATAAGTCGAATATTTATCTGAAGTCGAATTCATAACCTTAAACAAAATATTAGCGTAGTCGAGTTTGCGAGGACACAACGGTTTAAATTCTAATTTAAAATTAGACCAGCATCGGTCATTTGTATTCCACTCACTAAGCCAGGTTTTTGCATCGCCTTTAAGGCAGTTAGACACTCGTGAAATACATTCGTAATCATTCCAAAGATTTGATAACTTAGCGCGTTCCACCTCTTCACACCACACCTCAATGTCATGAATCGGGATCAAAATTGGATACGTAATAACCATGTGACTTTGCAGGATTTAACATGTTTAGTATCTCTGTTAATGTTTGTGTCGTTGAGGGTACACTGACATCTTGAGGCGTGCTGTGACCAGCGGGTCACGGTGGAGTTTGTGGTACGTTTGCGGAACTTCCCCCGATTGCATTCAAACGCGAGACGATCGTTTGCAATGCCTGTTTTACAGAGCTTTCCCGACTACGAGATCTTCGGTTTGTTTGGTCACTCGACTTATGATGAGCTCGCGAACGTGAAACGCGGTGAGAATGGGAACGGGACCAATCGCGAGAACGAGAACGGGAACGGGCTCGATCGCGGGAGCGGGAACGGTGCCGTTTACGTTTATGTTTGCGTTTCTGTGGGTAGTTCGATTCGGATTCGGAGATCTTGATCGAGGCATTTTTCAAATTATCGATATAAGTTGATTGTTTCCTAATGTAAATCAAATTTAGTGGACTAGGGCGAATCCCACTTCTGATCTTAGGGACCAGGAGTGGTATTTAAATTAAAAATAAACAACTGTCAGTTCAGCCTAACTTATATTTAAATAACGAGCTAAATAATTTACACAGATAACCACGCACTATTTAATAGGAAACAATCAACTTCAACAAAACACATTAAACAAAGGCAATATGTGCGACATAGAAAATAAATGGCCACCAAACAAAGACTTAGCTATGATCCGAGACGAATTCCAACAACCTCACTGCGCGAGCGCTGACGGGCAGAAAAAGGGACGCGGCTCAGTTGACAACCACTTTTATAGGCGTTGGAGTGACGTTTCAGATGACAGCTGTCTGTACAGAAATTCATTCTTAACCTAATAATACTAATTAATACAAATGAATGAATACTAATTTTTATTTACTAATATTTTTTCTTCTATACATATACTTTGGTGACGGTTACCTAAAATAAGTTTACTTAATGTTTCTGGTATGTTCTCATGTAAGTGGCTTTTTTTGTCTTTTATGAGAATAAATGATTTTAAACCTAATTTGCACCTAAGTGACAATTTGCTACGGGCATTTAGCATGGAGTGGAGTCTTCCTAGAGCGAAAGCGGCTCGCGAGTGGGCCTGCTTTTGCTCTGAAAATGACAGTTTTAGCATGAGTATGTAAATTTTATACTTACTTGTGACGTATCTACCCCCACTGCCCATCTTTAATGCGTTGTATCTATAATCTTCGCAATCTAAGTCGGATTTGACAGCTATAAAAATACTTTGTGTAGTGAGGGGAAAAAAAATCGTATGCTTTAAAAACCAATTCTTGAGACATATCGATATAAAATAATTAGAGTTTGTAATCGACAGTTTTATTACACGCACGAGTTTGTAATATTTAACAGATATTACATAAATTCCAACGAAGTTTAAATTTGGCGAGATTCAAAGCCAAACCAAGACAAACTAAAACCCGAGATACTGATTTCTTCCGGAAGGTTGATGTATATTAAATAATAATACATTGTATGTTAATATGCATCAGTGGCGTACCTAGACGCCACACTAGGGCAAGCCACTGATATCATGTGCCCGTGTGAAGCCTGGGCGGGTGGGTCGCTAGTCAAGAATAAAATTAGAATAAATAAGTGTGGCGGTCAGGTAAATAAATGTATTCACAAACTTTTTATTTTTATTCACTTTCGTCACTAGATCCAGAAAACATATCATCACTTGAACTATCTTCGTCGGTTACTCTTATAATAAATTAATTTTCAATTATACTATCAAAATGTATGTCTCTTCTGAAGTCTTCCATTATAATTTTCTTTGTTCTTTCTACTACGTTAATCCAATCGTTTTTTGTGACATGGTGCACATGTTCTTTAAGCAGAACAAGCGTTTTTTTTTTTGTGGTGGATGGAGGTTTTGTATTTTGACGTGCAGCATAGCCCGTAAAAGAGGTAAAATTATAATGACTACATTATTTATATCGTTAAACAGTGAATTGGCTACATGGGTTTTAAAAAATATGCCATTAAATTAACTATGACAATACGACAGCACTATAGCACTGATAGCCTAGTGGTGGGTCCGTTGGACTGCCAAGTCACAGGTCTCGAGTTCTAACAGTTCTCGAGTCAGAGGTGCGTGCCTTGGCATGGCACGCACCTCTGACTTTTCGGATTCATGTGCGTATTGTACAATTATCACTAGCTTGAAAAACATCGTGAGGTAACCGGCATGCCTGAGAGATATTTCTCGACGGCATGTGAAGCCAAGTCTGACACCAGGGGCCCAAGTCTGCTATTTTTATAAATTCGTCATTCCAACACGATCCCATTGTCATTTTGCTAAAAGTTCATAATCTGCTAAATTCATAGTGGTCGATCATTGGTTAATCATTGTATTCCACAAACACGATACTCGTAACGAATTAAAAGCAATGACTGCACAATGACGTTCTAATGGTAGGTCACTGATCAAAGGAACTGTCACAATTTTAGCAGATTATCGCCTAAGTCATTCATACATTTGTCATTATGTACGAGATTACCAATAGATGCCATTTTTTTTAATGGAGTGTCAGTGGCTGACCATTGGAAAGTCATAATGACGCCAATATATTAGTAGATTACCAAACTTGTCAAAATCAACAATTATGAAATCAATGATAGACCATTCTGACACTATTGTAATAGCAGACTTGAGGCCCTGGTTAGTCACTAACCACACGAAAAGAAGAAGACTATGACAGCACTCATCCGCAAAAGTAGATGAAAAATATCAACGTATATTATTATGTTCCTATTTTTTTTCCTGTTTAAATATCCTGTTTCTTGTTTAATGGTTCCTTTTTTATTTTATTAAAATATTTCAACACACATTTTATACTGCCTATACTTATACCTTTAACTTAAGCCCAAATCATCTCTATAGCATTGTATTAGCAGTGGTATGGCAGTACACTTAAAATTTTGTAGCCAAAAGGTGGGGGTGGCGGTGGACCTCAAGGAGATCGGCGCCGCTGAGGGCATCCGGGTGAGGGTCACTGTGACTGGGGCCCGGATGCTGGAGGTCCCCGGTGCGGCAAGCGGCCCGACCGCTGACGCTCCGGCCGAACGGCTTAGGGCGTCCCTAAATTCGGACGAGGCCCGAGTGTCCAGGCCCACAGAATGCGCTGACATGTGTATAATAGTTCAGGGAAATTAAAACATGTTATCAGGATATCACTCACAATATTTATTAAATCCCAATACAAAATCACTTTACACTTTCGTACACTTCAAACGTTCGACGTCGACTGACTAACGATCGTGCGCACTACTCCCACCACATGCTATCTTTTACCGGAAACTGCCTAGATTGGCATTTATAATAAAACGTGATGGTACAACCGGAAGTAGTGCGTGCGATAACACTTAATTGTTTTATTAATGTAGACAGTATTTAAATATTGTTATTAAATTTAAATACAGATAATAATTTAAACATAAAGACTGTCTATGTTTGATCACATGAAATATATCAATTCCGGAAATCCGACTATCGAAGAAAGAGTTTCTAACAGTCGGCCTTTCCTGATACATTTCCCGTCCCGGGAAAATTAATTCTCACACAAAAAATAGCAAAAATAATTTTTAAAAATGAGCTTAATGAAAATAGTAAAATATACTCAGCTTATTTTCTTAAATCTACCTAAACTTTAGACTACAAGTGAGATATAAAGACCTCATCATATCCTTAACACCTATCTTAGCTGAGACCTCAGACATATTCTCAGATAAGCCACTTAACTTAAGATGTTAAGGCCTCAAACATATCCTTAACACCTGTCTTAGCTGAGACCTCAGACATATTCTCAGATAAGCCACTTAACTTAAGATATTAAGGCCTCAAACATATCCTTAACACCTGTCTTAGCTGAGACCTCAGACATATTCTCAGATGAGCTACTTAATTTAAGATGTTAAGGCCTCAAACATATTCTTAACACCTGTCTTAGCTGAGACCTCAGACATATTCTCAGATAAGCTACTTAATTTAAGATGTTAAGGCCTCAAAAATATCCTTAACACCTGTCTTAGCTGAGACCTCAGACATATTCTCAGATAAGCCACTTAACTTAAGATGTTAAGGCCTCAACCATATCCTAAACACCTGTCTTAGCTTGGACCTCAGACATATTCTCAGATAAGCCACTTAACTTAAGATATTAAGGCCTCAAACATATCCTTAACACCTGTCTTAGCTGAGACCTCAGACATATTCTCAGATAAGCTACTTAATTTAAGATGTTAAGGCCTCAAAAATATCCTTAACACCTGTCTTAGCTGAGACCTCAGACATATTCTCAGATAAGCCACTTAACTTAAGATGTTAAGGCCTCAACCATATCCTAAACACCTGTCTTAGCTTGGACCTCAGACATATTCTCAGATAAGCCACTTAACTTAAGATATTAAGGCCTCAAACATATCCTTAACACCTGTCTTAGCTGAGACCTCAGACATATTCTCAGATAAGCTACTTAATTTAAGATGTTAAGGCCTCAAAAATATCCTTAACACCTGTCTTAGCTGAGACCTCAGACATATTCTCAGATAAGCCACTTAACTTAAGATGTTAAGGCCTCAACCATATCCTAAACACCTGTCTTAGCTTGGACCTCAGACATATTCTCAGATAAGCCACTTAACTTAAGATATTAAGGCCTCAAACATATCCTTAACACCTGTCTTAGCTGAGACCTCAGACATATTCTCAGATAAGCTACTTAATTTAAGATGTTAAGGCCTCAAAAATATCCTTAACACCTGTCTTAGCTGAGACCTCTGACATATTCTCAGATAAGCCACTTAACTTAAGATGTTAAGGCCTCAAACATATCCTAAACACCTGTCTTAGCTTGGACCTCAGACATATTCTCAGATAAGCCACTTAACTTAAGATGTTAAGGCCTCAAACATTTCCTTAACACCTGTCTTAGCTGGTGAGTGATGAGTCCTCAGACACATTCTTAATATAAGTTACAGACACAATATACATACTTAACTTAAGATATCAAGGTCTCATACTGTTCGCAACGAAGCTGGAACGCTCCAATGCTAGCGGTCGTCGATGCGTCGCGTACGGAACGCAACGGGCAGCCTGCGCCGGCGGCGGCCATCTTTATGTCTCCTTCTTCCGTTTTACGACAAGACAATGACGCGCATGTTGCGCAAAACTTTTCTTATTGTTTAATTCTGTATTATTTCTGTAACACATGTCAAGAGTAAACGATGAAACCTATTCCTCGATTTATTGAAGAGTTGATCACCCCAACATTTGGAGACCCCGACGTGATCAATTAACTACATGAACTATGAAGATGCGACCGCGTGGTGCCGAGAAACGAGCTGAGCCCTAAGACGACCCACTGACCGAGATGACTGCCAATCTATGATGACTGCGTGTGCGTGCTGATGAGTGATAACCCCATCTATCCCTGTTCCTGTGTAGTGAGTGATGTGGTCTGTTCACAGGGAAGTACGCCCAATTTTAGTCATGCTAAATCTATCGGTCCGACATTCATAGTCAGCCGATTTCTGTGCACCAGACTTAATATACCTACTATCTCGAGTCACCGATATTATTGCTTAGTAAGGAGGTACTCATTAATGACAAGCCTACTTACCTGCCTTACTAGCAACTACCTTTTCTTTCTCTGTCTCGAGCTCGACTCGAGTTACTTAATGTTAATTATTATCTTTGGAGTCAGATCAAATTACTTACAACTATCTTTTCTTTCTGTCTCGACTCAAGTTACATGATGATATTTTTTGGAGTCAGATCAAACGACAATTATTTGCTTATTATGGAGGTACTTATTAAATGACAAGCCTACTTACCTGCCTTACTAGCAACTACCTTTTCTTTCTTTCGCTTACGGGACCACCCTGGCATTTTTCAGACGCTGTGCTGCCTGCTTCTTGGGTCCCGTTGGAATGCGCTGCTATACTTACTAATCACTGCTGATACCTGCAACCTGCACTGTGTAACCTGCCTTGCTTGTGTGTGTCGCTGACTGCACGAGCTGTTGTCGTAGCCATTGCGCGACATATACGGTTTGGCTTTATTTTCTAAAATTTAAATGCGGTATTCAATACCAGCTTAGCTAATTTCTTGACGGTCTGTTCAGTTCTATAAGTGTTCACCATGTCAGCTGAATTGAAATCTCTTATTCAACAACGTGGTACGATAAAGGCTAGAGTAACTATATTTTCTAAATACTTAAGTAATCTAAAACTCATAGAAGCTGACAACATTTCTAAACAAATGCTCATTGAAACGGAATTAAAACTATCTAGATTCAAAGAATTGTTGGTACAGTTTGACAATTTAAAAACTAAAATTGAGGGTTTGGACCCTGATCAGTTGGAAGAAAATGACACGGTTGAAAGTGAATTTTGCTCTAACATAGCTACAGCTCAACTGTTAATTGAAAGTTTTGCCCCTAATGACGTAATACCTGAAAATAAGAACTGTGATTCAATATATACCTGTCAAAACATTAACCAAGATAGCCGTAGCTATAACATTAAGCTTCCTACAATTCAGCTGCCTTCTTTTAATGGAAACTATTTAAATTGGATGGAATTTCGAGATACGTTTGATTCTTTAATCAACAACAATGATACTATTCCAGAAATTAACAAGTTTCATTACCTCCGCTCTTCATTAAAGGAAGGAGCATCTGACATAATCAAGCCAATTGAGTTTACTGCTGCCAATTATAAATTGGCTTGGAAGTTACTTACTGAACGCTTTGATAACAATAGGATACTTACTAATAATCATTTAAAGGCTATCTTGAACTTTGACACAATATCTAAAGAAAATTACAAGTCACTTCGTACTATGATAGATTACTATTCTAAAAATGTTCGAGCCCTATCTTCTTTGAGTGATCCCGAATCCCGCTGGGAAAATTTACTCGTATATATTATGGTGTCCAAACTAGATGGCGCCACAGGTCGCATATGGGAGGAACACAGGAGTACTATTGCTGATTCGCCAACAATTGAAGAGTTCTATAAATTCTTGAGAAATCGTGCTGACGTTTTAGAGACCTTGCAGTACAACAATAATGATGTTGCTACTAAAACTGAAAAACGTACTCACTCTAAAGATAATAAACAAACTAAAT
Organism: Xanthia togata; assembly: GCA_963853775.1. Classification (NCBI taxonomy): domain Eukaryota; kingdom Metazoa; phylum Arthropoda; class Insecta; order Lepidoptera; family Noctuidae; genus Xanthia; species Xanthia togata. The sequence continues at coordinate 396,100 of OY970797.1, read as the reverse complement.
CATTTGTTTCTTCTTCGAACACTAATGAAAAGGGCTGTGTTGTATGTTCACAAAATCATTTATTATATAAGTGTGATAAATTTAAAGACATGACCATGGATGCTCGATTTATGGAAGTTAATAAGCATAAGCTCTGTCACAACTGTTTGCGTCCTGGTCATTACTCTGCTCACTGCAAACATAATTATTGTAAAATCTGCAACAAAAGACACAATGTACTGCTACATAAATCACAGACCAATAAAGATAAGACAAACTCACCTGTTAATACTTCTTCGGCGACATCAGTTCCTCAAGAAGCAAGTTCCTCTCAGACATCTACTATTGCCATGTTTAATCCTGTATCACTCTCTGTGGCAATGCCTAGGCAGATCCTTTTATGCACTGCTCAAGTGGAATTAATTGATAACCGATCTTCTGAAAAACACATTCTGAGAGCATTACTAGATAATGGAAGCCAGTCTTCATTTATAACTGAAAGAATGCAAAGAAAAATGAATTTACCCTGTTCTAATACTAATATATCAATTGCTGGTATAAATAATAAGTTGACTAATACTACTAAAAGGTGTAACATAAAACTTAAGTCGCGGATTAACCTATTCCATGCGAATGTTTCATGTCTTTTAGTGCCTGATATTACTGGCATGTTGCCCTGCACAAGGGTTAACACTTCTGAATGGAATCTTCCCAAATCTATAGAACTAGCAGATCCTACCTACTATATGCCCTCTGAAATTGACTTACTGCTAGGAGCTGACATTTATTGGGAAATTGTAGATTCTAAGCAAATTAAGTTAGGGAAAAATAAACCTACACTAATAAAATCTAAACTGGGTTGGCTCATGTCAGGCCCTACCGGTGTGAGCCCGACTACTACTACTACTAATTCTAACTTTTCTCAGGAAATTAGGGACTCTCTGGCTAGATTCTGGGAAGTTGAGGATATTCCTGCTCTGCCAAATGAGAAGATTAAGTTTTCCAATGAGGAACAATATTGTGAAAACCATTTTATTGAAAACACTCTCCGCCTGAGTGATGGGAGATTTTGTGTAAAACTTCCATTGCGTGAAGTTCCCAGTAAGGCTTTGGGGGACTCTTATCTTATTGCTAAAAGGCGCTTCTTTAACTTAGAAAAGAAACTAAATAAATCTAATATAAAAAATGAATATACTGATTTTATTAACGAATATCAAAGATTAGGGCATCTATCTGAAGTTAGCCGTCCTAGCTTTGGATATTATATTCCTCACCATGCAGTAATTCGCGATAGCAGTGAAACCACTCGCTTAAGAGTAGTCTTTGATGCCTCTTGTAAAACTTCTACTAATAAGTCATTAAATGATATCCAATTTGTTGGACCAGTAGTTCAGGACGATTTAATGGCAATTCTGCTCAGGTTCCGTCATTATACCTATGTGGTGACAGGTGACATTGAAAAAATGTATAGGCAGGTTAAGGTGAATGAATCACAGCGTCATTTACAGCTTATTCTTTGGAGGGAAGATGAAAGTCAACCACTCAAAACCTTGCAACTCAATACTGTAACTTATGGGACAGCTTCAGCTCCCTATCTGAGTACTAGGTGTCTTGTCCAACTCGCAGGGGACTGTAGTGATGAAGCTGTTGCCAATACTATAAGACATGACTTCTATGTTGATGACCTGAATACTGGTTCAGACTCAAAGTCTCTGTTAAGGGCTAAAATTTCGGGAGTGATTGCCAAACTTGCTGAAGGCTGTTTCCCGTTGCGTAAATTCAGAACAAATTCTCCTGATATTCTTGATAGCATACTTACAACTGACCTATCTCAAGACTTTAGTAAACAGTCTTCTGTCTTAGGATTAAAATGGTCACCTATCTCTGATACTTTACACTACTCAGTTGAAAATAAATCTATTCCTAAGGTTACGAAACGCTCTATATTGTCGAACTCGTGTCGAATATTTGATCCCTTAGGTCTCTTATCTGCCTGCACTATTTTTCATAAAATCTTACTTCAAAGGCTCTGGTTACTTAAAATAGATTGGGATGATGAAATTCCAAAAGAAATTCAAAATTCATGGATAGAATTCTATAATGAAACTCGACATTTTGCTGACATTCAGATACCTAGATATATTTTCTGTAATTCTCCTATTCATATAGAGGCTCACTGCTTTACTGATGCCTCGCAAAATGCCTATGCTGCATGTGTTTATCTTAAATCGACTAATAGTTTAGGTGAAGTTAGCTGTAACTTATTGTGTGCTAAAGCTAAAGTTTCTCCTTTGAAATCGGAAACAGTTCCCCGTCTGGAGTTGCTAGGCGCTTTACTTGGTGCAAAACTATACTCTAAAGTATGTCACTCATTACCAATTAAGATTGCACATTCAGTATTTTGGACAGACTCAACCATAGTCCTAGGGTGGTTACACACTCCACCTAAGACTCTTAAAACTTATGTAAGCAATCGGATTGAACAAATTCGAGAATTAACTGACATAACTACATGGCGTCATGTACCTTCTGAACATAATCCCGCTGACATGGCGTCCAGGGGCATTCAACCACGTCTTCTTCATGACAATACTCTTTGGTGGCATGGTCCTTGCTTTCTGACCAAGTCTGAACATGAATGGCCCCAATCTAAATCTACTCCTTCTGCTTTACCTGAAATAAAATTAGGTTTAAATGTTAAAATTATGTCTAGTGACATCATACCCTTTGAAAAATACTCGAAACTATACAAACTACAAAGAATATTTGCTTACATATTGAGATTTATGAATAACATTAAAAATTCGAATACTAAATTAAATGGTGAACTTACTTGTTTTGAGTTAAATAACTCACTAGTACTCCTAGCTAAAGCGTCACAGAGAGAATGCTTTTCAAAGGAAATTCACTCACTGGAAACTTTGAACAAACTAAATTCCAAGTCACGGGTTCTATCTTTAAACCCTTTTTTGGATCGATACGGTGTCTTGCGTGTTGGTGGAAGGATCGACAACGCATCTCACTGTCCTTATGAAAAAAGACATCCTATACTGCTAGACCCCAAACACACTTTCTCAAAACTTTTATTTGAGCAAGAACATCTTCGTCTCCTACACTGTGGCCCTCAGCAACTGTTAAATACTATTCGTGAGCAATTTTGGCCTACAGGTGGGAAAGTATTAGCTGCGACTACTGTCAGAAAGTGTGTTCGTTGTCAGAGATTTAGAGCTAAGCCTTTAGAACCCATAATGGGTAATCTACCGGAATCTCGTGTAACTCCTGCTCCACCATTTGCGACTTGTGGCACTGATTTTGCAGGACCCTTTTTAATTTTAAATAGAAAGGGTCGCGGTGCCAAGGCCTCCAAGTGCTATTTATGCATATTTGTATGTTTCAGCACGAAGGCTGTACACTTAGAGGTCGTGAGCGACCTGAGTAGCGATGCCTTCATTTTATGCTTGCGTAGATTCATTTCACGAAGAGGTAAACCTCACACTATATACTGTGACAATGGAAAAAACTTTGTAGGAGCTTGTAACGAACTGAACAGACTGCTCAAGGAAAATGAACGTTCAGTTAGCAACTTCACAAGCAGGGAGGGTATAACTTTTAATTTCTCTCCCGTGTATGCACCGCATTTCGGCGGTATCTGGGAGGCAGGAGTCAAGACAGCTAAACATCATTTAAAACGTATAGCGGGTAACTCTAGTTTAACTTTTGAAGAATTATATACTCTATTTGCACAGATTGAGGCCATTATGAATTCACGGCCTATTACGTCTATGTCTGCTGATCCTTCTGATCTGTCAGCACTTACACCGGGACACTTCCTTGTGGGCCGACCATTGACCTCACTACCTTCACCTGTTATCCTAAAAGCAAGCATCAACCGATACCAGCTGATCGAGCGCTTGAGACACCACTTCTGGTCCCGATGGACAAGGGACTACTTATCCACTCTACAGCACCGCGTCAAGTGGCAGCGTGCACAACACCATGTTCGTGTTGGCGACCTGGTACTCATCCTAGACGATCAGCTGCCACCTATGAAGTGGCTCATGGGCCGCATCATCAAGCTATACCCGGGAGCTGACGGCGTATGCAGAGTGGTCGACGTTAAGACTGAGAACGGCGTCATTCATAGGCCCGTCTCAAAATTATCACTACTAGATTCCCAAGAGCTCCTTGGGGAACATATCCCCAAGGGGGGGGAGGATGTTCGCAACGAAGCTGGAACGCTCCAATGCTAGCGGTCGTCGATGCGTCGCGTACGGAACGCAACGGGCAGCCTGCGCCGGCGGCGGCCATCTTTATGTCTCCTTCTTCCGTTTTACGACAAGACAATGACGCGCATGTTGCGCAAAACTTTTCTTATTGTTTAATTCTGTATTATTTCTGTAACACATGTCAAGAGTAAACGATGAAACCTATTCCTCGATTTATTGAAGAGTTGATCACCCCAACACATACATATCCTTAACTCTCTTAGCTGAGACCTCAGACATATTGTCAGATAAGGTATTAGACTTAACTTTACTCTTATAGCATCATTATCAATCAATCTTAAATTAACCCAGGGGTGAATTTTATCTACTGAAAAGATACCGCAAAATTTTCTATTTCCCTTTTTAGATAGTGGTGTATCTTCAATTACGTATCGGTCGTTATCAAGAACTTCTGAAATACGATACGGACCTCTAAGTTTAGGAACTAATTTCCTACTTTTTCCTACTGATGGAACATCTCTTTCTACCCTTACAAGTTCTCCTATGTTATAATTGACTTCTTTCCCAGCTTTATCGAAACGCTCTTTTTGTTTGCCTTGATTTTCATTAATATGTTCTGTAATTTCTTATCTAGTGTCCTCTAATGAAGTGGCTGAACTTTCTTTGTCGCTTGTAACGTTAAGCTGTAATAACGCATTTGAGGTACCCACTAAATTAAGACCAAACAGTGCCTGAGCAGGGCTTTTTCCGGTACCTTTGTTTAGTGTGTTATTAAGTCCCCACTGAATTTCTGAAATATGTTCATCCCGTTCATTTTCGGATTTGCCATAATTAGTCGCTGTCAATGCTGTTAAAACAGTTCGATTGTATCGCTCGACTTGGCCTTTGGCCCGCGGAGTCGCTACAGTGTTCATTACATGTTTAATACCTAATAAACTTAAGTAATCTTGAAAATTCTTAGAAGTGAATGACGTACCTCTATCGGAAATAACACGTTTTGGAACACTAAATGTGTGAAAATAGTTTTTAATAGCTCTGATGGACTGGACAGACTTAGTACTTTTAACGGGAACAATTATGACAAACTTCGTAAAAGCGTCAACAATTAATAATAGATATGCATTTTTGTGCTTACTTCGAACAAAAGGACCTAAATGATCAATATGTACAGTATGTAAATAGTAGTTGTTGGCGCCTACTGCTATATTCATAGCAGCAAGCAAGCTTCGTACATATGAGACGCACGAAAAAATAGTCAGGAGTTTATTTTTTTCCTAAGTTTTAAAGTTACCCCACATTGTTTTTTTTTTTTTTTTTAATTCATTTTGGAAGAACATTGATCGCTCCACTAAAATTATTGTAAAAACCTATTTGTGTCGAAATACAAGTATAAAAACTATCCGGGATTTCATTTATGTCCAAGTCGAGACAAAAATTGGCGACCGTGACAGGACCTTTCGCAAAACAAAAACTATCAGGAAATACGAAGCCCGGTCAGCTTGACCAACTAAGATACAGATCTGCTATATCAAGAAACTATATTTTGGAGTATTTGGAGGTTCAGCCATTGCAGCCTACACCTGATTTACGGTTCGTGATATCAACCAAAGTCGCCGTACAGCAGCCTGGCCAATGCAGCTAAGTGACCTTTCCTTGACCTCCTCACACATACCTACGTTTTGTCCCTAGATCCTTCTCAAATTCATAAACCCCGAGATTTTACATGTGCTTGTTTCATACAGATAGGTACATAAAGCAGTGATCAATTCCTAAAATAAATATCTACACATACTTAAAAACAATCATTGATTTTTCATTGTTTGACCAAGTACCTACGTCAATGTCTTACCGGTTTGAATGACCTACTTATTTTACAAGATACGTTGTAATTATCTATCACAGCTCAAGTATACCTAAATTCTAAAGTATTATCTAATAAATTATCAACTAAATTCAAGCCTAGGTAAATAATAATATTTTTTTTGCAAGCAATTAAGATTATTTATTATTATTTATTTATTATTTATTTATTTATACAATCTTACACTATCATTACAGGTTCACACCCAATACGATAATGTGATTACACGTTAATCATTGACTACTTACTAACTCGAGAGTCACCCTCACGAATAGATTGTTTCGCCGAACATTCCAGGAACGGAGACGTCATTTGCGACGGCCGGGGCCTACAATATAGTTAAGCCTCATCCACGGAGTGCTGTCGGGTTCAGCACCGGTACTTCCAGACCACAGGTGACACAAGTTTACCGCACAGTCTTCTTGCACAGTTTTACCGTGTAGTTCTTGTTACTAAAAATACACATTTCTTTTATTTACTTTGTTTATTGTTACAATGGGCAACAAGGATGGCGGTTCTGTGCAAGAATTACAAGATCTCATTGTTAAGCGCAGTTCAATAAAAGACCAAATTAATAGGTTTAAGAATTATTTGATGAGTCTGTTATCAAGGGATTCTGTTACACGCCTTGAATTAGCTGAGTTAACACTTAGACTTAGTAAATTTGAGTCACTGTCCGTTCGGTTCGATGACTTGCAGAATCAAATTGAGATATTAAATTCGAATAATTTATCAATCGAGATTGATGAAAGGGATGATATTGAACAATTATTAATAACGAACATTGCGATTGCTCAGAGTTTCATTCAAGATCATCAGCCTAATAACCGCCACGATGAATCTGGCAACATGCTCAATTTTAGCCATGCGTCAGCTGCTCCTTTGAGTACTGACAATCAAGAAGTAGGGTTCAAACTGCCACAGATACAAATAGCTAAATTCAACGGAACATTCTTCCGTTGGCTTGAATTTCGTGACACATTTAAGTCTGTCATACATAATAATGAGCGCATTGCACCTATTATTAATTTCACTATCTATTAACTTATTTAGAGGGAGATGCAGCTAGAATAGTGAGTAACTTAGAAGTCTCCAATTCTAATTATAGTGTTGCCTGGAAATTGCTATGTGACCGATATGATAACAAGCGACAGTTAATAAACCATCATTTGTCTTCTTTATTAAATATAAATCCAATGTCTCGCGAGTCAGATAAATCACTTCGCTATTTAGTGGACCACGTTACTAAGAACTTGAGAGCGTTGTCTGGCTTGGGGCTACGTGTTGATATTTGGGATATTTTATTGATACATATAATGTGTTCTAAGCTAGATAACCGTACTCTTACCAAGTGGGAGGAATGGCGTGGCACTTTGACTGATTTAATACCTAACTTACAACAATTTAATAAATTTCTAATTGATCGTGCAGATGTCCTTGTGTCTCTAAACCACTCTTCATCTAGCCATAATAATAATAAGGCATCGGCTTCTGTTGGGGTTGTAAAGCCCAACAGTGAAAATGTTATGTTAATGTTGTGTATTGGGATGTTATGTTGAACGAGTAAACAACCGATTGGTATAAAGGTTTTATTACTACTAAAAATAACTTGTTGTAAAGTATGTACAATTAATGTTGGATTTAAACAAACTGCAACGTTTCACTGTAGGTAAGTAGGACAAGTTAGTTGCATGTACAGCGTAGCTCGTACATATTGCCCACTCACAAAGATAACTTAAATGTACATCGGAAATTGTTTCAATATAAAGTTAAAATGTAAAAAGGTAAATACAAAGAAGGTCATAAGTTATTATGGTAATTCACAACGCGCAATAGGCGACGTTGCTTTATTGAATGTGCGCGCACTCGTTATGTGCACTGTACTGCTGTCGTTTGTGACGTCAAATAAGGCGTTGTCCGCGATGCTCGCTGTCGACCTTCTTCGGGGCATCGGGTTGGGAACAGATGGAGATTCTGGTTTCCGCCGACTTGCCCAATGCTTGCGTAGGCGGTTGTAAGCGTAGATTACGCCCGCTAATGCTACTGCGGCAGCTAATAGGTAGATGACAACGTATTGGTGGACATCGTGGTATGTTGCATGATCTGACAGGATGTCTTCTGATGTTGCGGCTTTCAGTTGCTCTACTTGTTTGCCAAGCTCTTGCAGTAATGTTCTCTGCTCTGTTATCGATTCATTCTCGTGAAGATGTTTTAGAACCGGTACAGGTAGGTTAATGATATAAAGGAATTTCTGCAGGACCTGCGTCGACCTGGGCTTCAATTTTGTTAATTTGCTGCCTTTGAGGATAAACAACAAAAGTTTCACTACTAATTATGCAATCGTCCTTGAGTGTTATGACACCGGCCTTGTGTAGTAGTTGCGTTGAAACTTGATGCCCACAAATAATACGTATTTTGCATTGTTGACAGCAAAAATATAGATAATGATTTGCATTGTTTAGTTCCAACCACTTGTCTCGGCAGGTTTCATGTTTGGTTTCGCAGTGAAGAGATTCCTTGTTCTTCATGCAGAGGCTCTCGTCAGACTTCATGCGGTATACGGGTTTCTGTAGTGGACACAATCGCGTTGTCGCGTCATTTTGTACGCATTGATGTATTTCGGATTCCGTCATTGGTATGTATGAATCCTTTTGAATGTTTATTGCTAACATTTCTGCAATAGGTATCAGGGTGACCATATCCACGTCATTGTTTTTCGGTATTCACTCGGCCTTGCGGATTCAGCAACATATGGTTGTAGTGTTTCATCGGTCGAGTGTTGTAGTTGTGTTAAAATTACGTTACATTGTGTTTTCTGTTTTATTTTCTCGCAGACGGTTTCTAGATGATTGGTGAATTTACTGGATACTGCTATACCGTGGCAGTAGGGCTTTACGTCATAGTATACGATAATCTTCCACTCGCCGCGTATTAGTTGCATATTGGTCACTTTATCAAAGTATAGCCCTTGTTGAAGCTCTTCAATGTATGTTGTGTTAGCGGCCGCGACAGGATTTAGGAAATACAGCAGTGCCATAACCAGTCCAATGAAGTTTATTTTTCTGTTTGTTGTTTTGCATCGTCGTGAACTTTGCGACTCGCTGTTTAGGTATGACTCATTTATGTTTGATTTGGAAGTAATTTGCTGTTCGGCAGTTTCGTCACTTTTGATAGGTAGGACAGATAGTTTTGTAACAGGTCTTTTCATATGTCCATTTCTTGTTTTTAGGCTAACGACCTGAACATATCCATCGTTCCCAGGGTGAAGCTCTGTTATTCTCCCCATGAGCCATTTTCCGGCTGGTATATGATCATCATGAATAACCACCAGATCGCCTATCTTCAGATTGTTCTGTGGTTCCTGCCACTTTGATCTGCCTAATAGTTGGCACAAGTATTCGTTCCTCCATCTCTTCCAGATTTCTACGAAGATCTTTCTTGTTAGTTCCCATCTTGTTCTTGCATCTTCCCTTGTTTCGATGACTGTCAGCCCCGGTCTACCCGATAAAAAGTGTGCTGGCGTCAGACAGTCTAGATCGTCTGTGTTTTCACTCAATGGACACAGAGGTCTGGAATTCAAACAGGCCTCCAGTTTTGTTAGGATTGTGGTGAACTCCTCAAATGTTAGCTTTTGTTCTCCGACTACTCTTTTTAAGTGGTGTTTTAGGCTTCTGACTGCTCGTTTCCACAATCCTCCCGCTGATGGCCAAGCGGGGGCATTAAAATGCCACTCAATTTTCATCTCCGCGATCTCCCTTTGTAGTTGGTAGCTTTTGTAGGTATGTTCGATTTCTTCGTATTGCTCAACGAGTTGACGGTTTGCGCCGACAAAGTATGTTCCATTGTCACTGTATAAGTGACAAGGGGCACCTCTTCTTGCTGCCATCCGGTTTAGGGCTGCCAAGAATGCTGAACTGGTGAGATCTGATACCAGTTCAATATGCACACTTTGGTCACCATGTATATAAAGACTGCTATGTAGCCCTTCGTTGTTCTTGCTCCTCTGCCTTTGTTCATTTTGACGTCCACAAATCCAGTGTAATCCACCCCTGTATGGTAGAAGGGTGGCGCTTGATTCACTCTTGCACTCGGTAGGTTACCCATCAGCTGATGTTCCTTTGTGGGGTTGTTTTTACGGCACGTCACACATTTTCTGATTTGCATCTTCGTTGCTCGGTTTCCGCCGACGATCCAATATTTCTCACGTAAGTGGGATAGGGTGAGTCTCGGCCCGCCGTGAAAGGTCATTCGATGAGCTTGGTCGATGAGAAGATGTGTTAATCGACTGTTGTGTGGAATGATCATCGGATGTTTCATGTTTTCGGTCAGCAAGGCGTTTTTTAATCTTCCTCCTACTCGTAGGATCTCATGATGGTCAATAAACGGAGTGAGCGCTTTTATTTTACTGTTAGACTGCACCGTGTTGTGTTTTTGTAAATAGCAAATATCTGTGTCAAATAATTTTTGCTGTGTTTGTTTTACGAGCACCTTCGTTGCTTTGTCCAATTCGTGCAACGTCAGATATTTCGGTAGTTGTCGCCGTTTCGGGTTCAATGATCTGAGTATCCATGCGACAATGCGAATAATATGTTCGACGGAGCTGTGATTTTGCAATAATTTTTCCACAATGCTCGGATTTTCTATGTTGTGTTGGGATACATTGGCTTGTTTCCGGACTGTTTTTTCTGCTTGGTCTGTGCTATAATTATATTTTTCTATGTTCTTTGTTTTAAGTGATGGTAGCCATTTAGGCCCTTGCCACCACAGTTGATTTTCTTTCAGCTGACTAGCGTATTGGCCTCTGCTTGCGGCGTCAGCGGGATTTTCCTTTGTTTTGACGTAGTTCCACGACGATCGTGGTATGACGTCAGTGTGTACTTCGTACAGAGTACGAAGTATTTCGTACTCTGTTTTCTACGTATGCTTTCCAGCGGGATGGGTCTCCTTGTAACCAACCCAGGACCACCATGGAATCAGTCCAGCCGTAGACGTGTACTTCATATTGATTCAATGACTGTTTGACTTTGCGCATAAGTTGTGATAGAAGGTGCGCTCCATTCAATTCCAGCCTAGGCAATGTTGTTGTTTTTCGGTGTGGTACAATCTTTGACTTCGCGGCTACAAGTATTATTGATGAGTGGACCCGTGCGTAGATGACACAGGCATAGGCATCTAAGGAGGCGTCGCTGAACCCATGTAGCTCCATTGTCTGCTTTTCGCCACACTTAAGCCATCTAGGTATTTCGCAAGAGTTTATCGTCCTTACGTCCGCTTGTATCTTGCACCACTCCGCATGTATGTTGTCGGTAAGTCATCCCATTGTAAGTTTCCATCCCACAGTCTTTGAAATAATAATTTCAATTTTGTTGACACTGGAGCCAGCCAGCCGAGTGGGTCAAATAGTTTAGATATTTCGGCTAGTAGGCTGCGTTTGGTCTGTTTCTTGTTCACGTCCGAAATTGTGCATTGAAAGGTGAATTTGTCCTCTTTTGAGTTCCAGCACAAACCTAACGTTTTTTGTGTATTTTCCGCTCTGAAGTTGAAGATAATCTTTTCATTGTTGTGTTGGTCAGAGATATCTGCCAAAAGTTCTTGATTATTTGCTGACCATTTTCGAAGATTAAACCCTCCATTTTTTAATAATTGTATAAGATCAGCGATCAATTTCTTTCCTTTTTCTATTGTATGTGTCCCATGAACGAGGTCATCCATGTAAAATTATTCTTCCAGCACTTTTGAAGCCTCCGGGAATTGTTCACGTTCATCTGTTGCCAATCTCCTGAGTGTCATCATGGCTAGGAACGGCGCTGCATTGGTGCCGTATGTTACGGTTGTTAGTTGATATGAGCGGATATATTGCCTCCGTAGGCGCGATTCTCTAAGGGAACTGTTTAAAAATATTAACATCATGACGGTACCTTGTCAATATATTTATGAAAACATCATGTACGTCAGGAAAAATCTTAATCTTTTCAGTAAAAGAGGTGAAAGACACAATTATTGTACTAGAAATAGGGACCAATTAGTTCAACCGGGTTTCAGACTGGCTAAAGTAGACTCATCTTTCATGGGGTACTGTTTAAAATGTTACAATAAAATACCTTCCCATATACTACAACTAAATGAAACGAAATTTAAATCTTGTATAAAACGCACAATATGCTGCCAAGCATATTATAAGCTTGGGGATTATATCGCTGACAAAAATGCTTGGCTTAACGCTGGTCCAGATCCACAAGGGCGCATAAACTAATTGATTAGCATTCAAAAATATTGTTGGAATTGCTGAAGATTGCAAAAACTATCTTTGAATTGTATAACTTCAATCTCTTTTTTTTATTGTATAATTGCATAGCACATGTGTGAGCACTGTGACCATGTACCTTCTATAAAGCTACCATTTACTGGGTGCGTCTTTCATTGACTCGATATGCCCTGGCGGCTAAGAGTATGTCATGCTCACTCAAATGTCTCGCTGGTGGTGGCGTGTGTGTTGGATCGTCGAGTTCCCTTCAAAATGGTTGAGCTAAACGGTGCTGATCCATGCGTCATGTTCGTGAACGGGCGCCATCAGTAGGGACTGGTCATCTCTTATCTGCCACGGCTTATTTTAATTTTTGAATTGTTTTTTTTTTTAATTTTTTTATTACGGACGCTTTTTACGTACACGTCTTTCTACATTGTTCTCACATGTATAATTTCAACATGAATGATGTAAACAATATTTTGTAAGAATATAATTTTTTTAAAAGAGTGTCCGTGGAGTTTCTTGCCCGTTCTTCTCCATACGCTTTGGAATGGGCAACTAGCTTCATATTTCTGACTGACTGACTCCTTGACAATTCAAAAGTGCCTGTAAATGGTTTAATTGAAATAAATGCTTTGAGTTTGAGTTTGAGTTTGAGGATAGGTTGTTCCAGCGATTCCCGCCATACAATTTGTTGCAGTTGTTGATCTGCGGGGGCCACCCAAATAGCGCGAAACATCTTCTCAATGTCCGCTGTAAACGCATATTTGTATTGCCTCCATTTCATCAGTAATGTTTGTAGGTCTTGTTGAAGATTAGGGCCTTTGTACATGAGGTCGTTCAAACTGCATCCCGTAGATGTTTTTGCTGACGCATTGAACACCACTCTGTACTTTGTTGTTGTTGATTCAGCGCGTTGTACGCCGTGGTGAGGTAAGTAACACTCGAGTATTTTGTTACTAACTGTTGATTGCTTCATATGACCTAGATCAATATATTCAGCCATGAAGTCTTTATAGGCTTTTGCCAAATGTGTTTGTTTTTCTAACTTTCTTTCTAAAGTTTTGAATTGGGCGATAGCCATTGGCTTGGACGTCCCCAGTTTGCTCTCAAGTTCATTTTTCATTGGCAGTCTGACTTCATATTTCCCACTCTCCAAGCGTTGCGTAGTGTTGGTGTAGTATTCTATGCATGTTTCATTTTCCACCGATAGGTTGGATTGATCCGTGATGTCTTCGGTTTCCCAGAACTGTTTGATATCTTCCAGATTGTTTATGACCACATTGCAGTGGAAAGTTTTGACATTGCCGCATAAAAGCCAACCTAGATAGGTTTGTTGTGCGATAGGTTGAGATACGTCATCGCCTTTTATTATTCCTCCTAGCATTATTTGCGAATAAATGTCTGCTCCAAATAGTAAATCCACCTGACGGCTGTTATGGAAGTCTGGATCTGCTAGATGTATGTTCTGTATGTGGGACCAAGATGGTTTTGCAAAGGACTTATTTGGCAGGTTGTTAATCAAGTTGTTCATAATAAAGACAGAGGTTTGGAACTTGAAGTCGTTGTAAAGCGAACTGCAAGTAATTGTTGTCATTCCTTTGCAGTGGTTTACCTTCTGTCCAACTCCAAATATGACTCCTTTGCATCTCTCGCGCTTGATTCCGAGAAGTTGAGCGGCATGTTCCGTGATCAAAGATATCTGAGATCCTTGATCGATGAGGGCTCGCAACTCGATTTGGGTCCCATCAGCTGTTTCTATGTTTACTACAGCGGTCGCTAGTAGTATCTCCGAAGTATCATCATCCTTTGATACATGGGAAGAATTTGTTTGTTTTTCTGTTTTGTTCTTAATACATGCATCGTGTATCAATGTATTATGTTGACCCGCGCACTTCCGACATCGGTAAGCTGACATACATGTCTTGCCGTTATGGCTGAACAAGCAATTTACGCAAAGGTTCATTTTATTTACTGTACTAAGTTTTAAATGATTCGGCATTTCTAAAAACTTTGCACAATTGTACATGCCATGTTCGTCATCGCAAAGAGGGCATCGAAATGTTGACGCATGGAACGATTTCGTAATTTTCGTGTTGCTAGTTGCTTGATTACTGCTGTATTGTTTTTTAGAGTATGAAGAATTTTGATGTTGACTCGATGATGTATTTGGTTTTTGATTGTTTTCTTGTTTGCGGCGCGATGCTTCCAACGATGTAAACTTCGCTTCTAGGAAATCTAACAGATCTTTCAGTATTGGTAGCTTTCGGCAGTTCTTCAGCGAGTCATTGTACTCTGAATGTGTGTCTGCGTCTAATTTCTGCGTTAAAATATGTACCAGAATCGGATCCCAAGTTTCGACATCCACTCCTAAATTCTTTATCGCATGTAAGCATTCTATGCTGACGTCATGGATTTTCTTTATTTGGGTCACTGACTGCTGTTGCATGTTTGGCAGATTGAAAATCATGTTTATGTGCGATGTGAAGATAAGTTTTTCATTGTTATATCGGTGATTGAGGATATCCCAACACACGAGGTAGTTATTTGAACTTATCTGTAGGTGTTGAATTAAGCGTTCCGCTTCTTCTTGCACTTTGCTCTTCAGAAATTGCATCTTCTGAGCAGATGAAAGGGAATTGTTGCTGTGTATTGCTTCCGTGAAAAGGTCTTTAAATGGAATCCACTGGTTGTAGTTACCGTAGAAGACTGGTATCTCTAATTTCGGTGTTGTTTTCTCACGATGAGCGCCCGACCACATTTTAGTATTCAAAGCCTTTTTTAGTTCATGGAACTGGTTTTCATACCTGGTGTAGCGTTCTTCGTACACTATCATCTTCTCTCCGTTGGTTTCACACTCTATCTCCCAGTGAAGGTTGTCAATTGCTGACCAGCGCGTTTGTAATGTTTGCAAAGCGTCTAGAAATTCCCATTTTTCGGATAGAAACTCCACGTTTGTGTTCGCGACTGCTCTCATGAAGGCTTTGAAGTTTGCCGTCTGTTTGCGCATCATGTCGTCCAGCTTGCTATTGGATCCCGTATCCTTTTTCGCAGTGTTTTGTTGTTCTTGTTGAGTAGGAGGAGGTGATGGTTCTCTGTTTTGACTATCTTGATTGGCATCCCTAGCTTGGTCTGCCACCTCCCTCTTCAAGGCTTCTTGTTCCTGTTTTGTCTGATCTGAGGCACCTTCCCCTGCTTGTTGGTTGGCACCTCGCAATACTTTTGTTTGAACCGATTGTTGATGTTGTTGTAGAATAAGCTCCTTTACTTCATTGTAACACTGTAATGTTTGATTATAGCAGTCATTCGTAAAGTAGGGATGATTTCCACTTTGTTCCGTAGACAGGCGGTCATGATTGAATTGGTATTCTGACCACAAGTTTTCCAACATTGCATTACGGCGTTTGAAATAATCAGGGTTTTTCCTGTCCCAGCCATCTTTCTTGATATTTACTCCGATCTTTTTTATGCTGTCGTAGAGTTCGTTCTGATTCTGGTATAAATCAGCTGACGACATGTTGTTTATGTTGTTTTCTTGTTGACTTCAAGATGAACTCTTCTGTTCCGAGCGTCGACTGTTGCTCCACACTCCTGGTTTTTGGATTGTGCAACCTTTCTCTTCTACGATATGCGCCTTCTCAATTGGTTACTGGGGCGACTCGCTTGTGAGAGACCAGTCCAACCGATTCTCAGATTGCTCGAAGGACCAAATGTTGGGGTTGTAAAGCCCAACAGTGAAAATGTTATGTTAATGTTGTGTATTGGGATGTTATGTTGAACGAGTAAACAACCGATTGGTATAAAGGTTTTATTGCTACTAAAAATAACTTGTTGTAAAGTATGTACGTCTTCTAAAGGCGCCAACAACAAGGCCGAACGTCATAATAATAAATCTGTTACATGCCAATCAGTTTGTCAATCTGCTTGTCAGAGTAATTCTTCATCTTCTTCAGGTTGCGTTGTTTGTCAGGGTGAACATAGAATCTACGATTGTCCTATTTTTAAGGCCAAGAGTGTGGAAGATCGTATAGCTGAAGTTAATAAATTAAATATTTGTTCTAATTGCTTAAGGTCCGGGCACACTACACGAAACTGCTACCTCAGACCTTGTCGGGAGTGTAAAAAGAAGCACAACGCTCTTTTACACGTTCCGGTAGTAACCGAAACCCCTGTTGCAGGCACCACAACCTCTGCTGCAGGTATCAAAACCCCTGCTGCAGGTACCACCACCCCTGCTGCAGCTAGCACATCATCATGTGGAACGATAGTTAATCATACTATAGATTCAAATAATATTCTACTATCTACTGCTTTAGTTGAGGTGTGTAACCATTCAACAAATAAAACAGAACAAGTACGTGCCTTGTTAGATTGCGGCAGTCAATCGTCTTTTATGACGCAGTCGCTTAGAGACAAATTATCTTTATCAGGTAATTCATTATCTAACAATTGTATAAACATTGTCGGCATCGGCAATCATGTCAATAATAAGGTCACAGAGAGTTGTGTGGCGCAGTTAAAATCGTTAATTAAACCGTTTCACATCACAACAACTTTTCTAATATTACCGGAATTAACAAGTAACATTCCCAGATACACTATACACACTCAGCAACTGCAAATACCTCCTGAGGTACACCTTGCTGACCCTAGTTTTAATCAATCCTCCGCTGTTGACCTACTCATTGGAGCAGATTTATTTTGGGATATTCTTGGCTGCGAGCAGCGTTCTCTAGGCCCTAATAATCCCACTTTAAGAAATTCCCAATTTGGTTGGCTCGTTTCAGGCCCAATCAAAATAAACGATTTAAGGTAAACGCAGCTATTAACGACCCATCGAAAATCTGTAGTTATTACCGACCTATAAAAGTAATTCGAAACGTACGACGTTTCGAAATGTACGTTTACGTTTCCAGAACTATTCTAGCTATAGGTAGGCAAAGTTACACACGCGTTTATTCCTTGAGCATCGTATACTTTTACGGTACTGTGAGTAGCTGTGCAAAAAAGAGATAAAATACGTCAATTACTGCGGGGCAGCGTGGACGCAGGACGTGTCGTACTGTTCCCTTGTTCCTTCAAGTAAGTACGTGACTTTTCTATTTAAGACAAATATACAAACAAATGACGTTTATACTTTATCTTATATTACTAAATGTATTCATTTAAGTGTCAACTCTTGATTTCTTACGAAATTTTATTAATAAAAAGTAATTTGAAACGATAAAACTTTAAATTAAAATGGGATGGTGTTAGCTTCATCAGTTTTAGTCGTGGCAGCTATCAACGACCCATAAGTCGGCAATGGCAGCAACGTAACTTTTCGTTTTATTTTTCTTTTATGTTATTATATCACACTAACACAAGTATTTTTATGGACCAGTTTAAATCTAAGCTATCAGTCTTTATAAAAATCTATTAGCGACTAAACTTTTTTGTCTAGTTTTTACCTTTTAGCGTTGTCAATTTAATCAAAGTTATGATATTTTTCGAGGATCGATATTGAATATTTACAGTAATAAATCATTATTTTTGTGTTTAAAAAAGTGTGCATTTGTTCATATTTTTTGTGACATTAATCAATTATAATCTATTTTATAGTCCGAAGGTCAATTGAATTAAAATAACCATTTTTTTATGAGTCGGTAATACAATATATGTTTATACTTACATACTTTATTACCGACCCATGAGGGTCGGCAATACCAACAATAAGAAGCTATTACCGATCGTATATAGATTATTTTGTTTCTCATCTACTTTTATGACATAATAGGTACCTATTAATAAATGCTACTTATCTTAGCTAAAGCAACATAAAACATACAATTATATTTTTTTCCAGAAGTATGGAGCCACAAAAGCGGCGAAAAGTATACAGTAAAACACAACTCGCCGAAGCAATCAAAGCAATTAATGACGGTACAAGTGTATCCAACTTATAAAAAGTTATTCGAATATTGGAAGAAAATTACCCCCGAAAACGCCATAAATCAAGAGAGTGGAAGTATTCTGCTGTTAGGGAAATCAACACTAAATAACAATTTTGTGAATGAAACGCCAGATATATCTGAGGCTATCCTAAATTTTGATATAGTTGCTGAGAGTAATCTAATACTGCCAATAAGGTTCAGAAGTATTGGGAGAAGAGGCATCCAACTTATCCTTGTTTATTGAAAAACCGGTACCCTCGTCGCCTACTGTAAACTTATTAACTGTACAAGATGAGTTCAACCAGTTTCTGCAGACATCTACTCTTCAACAAGATAATATACTTCTACCATCTACCAACGAGTTAACACCCTTGTCCACTTCGATTCTTGCACCAGAAAATAATAATTTAATTGAAATAACCGCGGAGCCGCTACAAACACTTCAGAAGTATACTTCATCACCCAAAAATGCAACCAAAGAGGCCGCTACAAAAATAGGTGATAGCTCTGCTAATAATATCGATTACAATAAAAAAAACACAACTCACGCCAACAGTAGCTATATCTGGTGAGTTTATGGAATATCAAAGGAAAATTATAAAAGAAAAGAAAAAGAAAAAAAAAGAATACAAGAAGTTCTTTTTGTTCCCTTTTTCCAAGAATCTCTTGGAAAAAGGGAACAAAAAGAATTATTGAAGAAAAAAACGACCTTAAAGAAGAAAAAACCTATTAAAAAAGTGAATGCGGTTAACAAAGATTCTCCTGTAGCAGGACCTAGTAAATATCAATCAGATAGCGAATTCGATTTTAATTTACTTCCAAAGAAAGCAGCAAAGCGTCGCGTGCTTTGTAACAGTGAGTTCGAAAATGAATCTAAAAAAGGACATGAACATTCTAATAGTAATTTAATGAATGATAGAGATGTTTTTGAAACAGAAACTACCGTACGTCTATTAGAATCAGACTCTGCAAGAGAGACAGTTAAACGTCGAGTCTTATATAGCAGTGAGTCTGATGATGAATGTATTTTTAAGTGACTTTAATGTTTCGTTTGTAAGCACCAGTTGTACCAAATCATATATGTAACTAATTAGTTGCCATTTATTTAAAAAAGAGGTTGAATGACTGTGAAGATTAATATTATAATTTTCAAAAAAATATTATGATTTCAATAGCATATGGAAATATCCTAGTTTGAAATCCTTAAATTAAAATATATATGTTTATTAATAGTATTATGTTGATTAATTTAAAAGTTTATAATTATTTAGTTCATAGGTATTACTAAGAAGTACTAATTTGTTTTATTAAAAATAACGATACTAAAAAAATACGAATAAGTATTTGCATTTTTATTGTGTTTTATTTTATTAAGATCGGTAATCATCATCATCAGTAGCTTATATATACATTCCATTGCTGGAAAAAGGCCTCCTATCATACACGATCGGGAATAGCTGCATAAAAATCGTTAATAGCTTCACAGCCGTTTTATGGGTCGGTAATTGCAACAATCGACTAAGTCACATTGTAAATTATTTTTTACAAGATAATCCTTTATTTAAATGTATTTGATTCAGTAAATACATTTTTTATACATAACACTAGCATATAAAATTAAACTATTAATCTTTAGAGGAACAAGTATACTAAAAAAATATGGTTGATTTCAAAATTGCCTTAGGGGGGTCGTTAATACCTGCGTTTACCTTAAATAATTTGTCCAATATTCAATGTCATCATTCTTTGACTTCAGTAAGATCGGAAAATGATTTTAATGTAGAAATATCTAAGTTTTGGGAGCTTGAGGAAGTGCCATTAAAATCGCCATTGAGTGAGCGCCATGAAAGGTTATGTGAAAAACATTTTTTAACTCACATGAGGTTTTCTGTTCGATTACCACTTATAGATTCACCTAATTGTCTTGGAGAATCATATATGCTAGCAAAAAAAACGCTTTCATAGTTTAGAGAACAGGTTCCGAAGGAACCCACAGCTTAAATCACAATATGTCAACTTTATAAGAGAGTATGAACAGTTAGGACATCTCTCAAAGTCTGATGTATTAAGACCCAATATGTCATATTTTTTGTGTCATCACGCCGTGTTTAAAGAAAGCAGCGAATCCACTAAAATTCGTGTTGTTTTTGATGGATCAGCTCCTACTTCATCTGGATTGTCAATCAATGATATTCTTAAGATAGGTCAGAATATGCAGGACTCTTTATTCTCCATTCTAGTACGGGCTAGACAACACAAGTACCTCCTGACCGGTGATCTGGAGGAAATGTATCGCCAGGTGCAAATTAATGAGGAGGACCGAAATCTCCAGCTCATACTGTGGAGAGATGATGAGTCCCAACCTATCAAAACGCTAAGACTAAATACTGTAACTTACGGCATGGCAAGCTCCAGTTATTTGAGCACACGTTGTCTGTGGCAGCTTGGCGAAGAAAATCCGGATGAAACCATTAAAGGTGTAATTCAGCACGACTTTTATGTGGATGATCTAATAACTTCAAGTGACAGCGAACACAAACTAAAACATATTCTTCAAGGGGTTACCGCGGTACTTAAACTAGGTTGCTTTAATTTGGGGTGCGTGCAGAAAACCTCCTCGTGTGCCTGAGTGCTGCTCGTTCCTTTCGAATACGTTCGGGGGAAAGGGCAGTCCTCGGGCCGGTGCATCCTGGGTACAGCCAATAGTCTCTCCATGTCGGAGAGGGTATTGACTGTGGCGAATTTCTGCGTGGGGGGGGGAGCTATATGCTCCTGGTCGTCCACTCACCCCCTCTGCTTAGTGTGTAGAACGTTTCTGGATGGTGGAGAAACATGGGCGGCGCTCGTTGTGCACTCACCCTGCCAACGAGCTGCAGCGGGGGATCTGATTCTCTCATCTGCAACCGTCGAAATCGTAATCCGTAAAGAGATCATGGTCATGTTTTATGACTCGGAACGGGACGAGGATCTTGGCTTGATCGCCCGGATCGCGAGGAAGATAACCTCTATAAAAAATTCCTCTAACACCAAGTTCTGGTGCGCGGCGAGGGTATGAATGGCTGAGGAGTAGTGTCACCTACAGATTTTTAGCTGTAGGTGGCGCATCAGTCGCGAGCGCACCCCCAGCCAGGGATTAGTGGACCCCCTGGTTGGGAAACAAATGTACACTTACCTAGGGACAGGGGGTAACCCTAGGAAGGACTTTTTAGATCCCCCATACTCGTGGGAATTAATATGGAAAAAAATGAACACAAAAACACTGGACGAACAGAAGAAGTGGAGAAGAGGCCGATCGTGTTGGTCGAGCGGATGAGTGTGGGTGCGGTGTCTGACTCCGACACCGTGTCCGAGAGGAATCGTGTTGCGAGCGTTTCGAGCATCGGCTCGGAGCACTCGCAACATGAAAAGGGAATGGCAGGGCGACCCTCCAAAGGAGGGAGGAAGCGCTCGCCCCGCTCACATAGTGAGGAGAGCCTGCCTGCCGCTAAAGTGCCAACGGGCAGGAGCGGGCGAGGTCGCGCAGTGGTGAGTGGAGCCACTGCTCGTTTGCGGGAGTGCAGTGGGCGGGATCGGTCCGTGTCGGTATCCCGACCTGATACACCGGCTCCGGTCGATCATGCGGAGAGCATGGAGAGCGTGGGGACCGACTCCGGGGCCACGATCTCGGACCTCAGCGAGGGTTTGCAGCTGGGGTCCAACAAGGCGGAGGCCAATGCTGCGAAGCGGGCGCAGCGTAGGGCTGTCGCGGCTGACAAGGTCAGTGAGTTGGCCCGTCAAGCGCGGGAGCGGCGCTCAACCCGGATGGCTACCGGGGGGAGCATTTCGGCGGTGGCGCTCAGTCGCCAAGTTTTGGACGGCGTGGATGTCGTCCTGAAGGTTGCCACCGAATCGGGCAACCTGAAGGGCACCTTCACGCGTGCCCTAAAGGAGGCGGCTGACGGCATCAAGGAGGCCGTCGAGGTCCTTCTAAGTCGGACTAGCACGGAGGAGACGGCGAAGCTATGGGAGGAGAACCGCCGTCTCCAATCCGAGTTGGAGGACCTCAAGCGGCAGTTTGCCGCCCAGAAGGCAGCTCCCGCGGACACCGGATCGCCGGTCCCGCCGTCGCCTCCGTCGTTAACCCCATCATCGGCCCCTGCACTTGTGGATGCGGAGGTCGAGAAGATTGTTCGCATCTGCATGATGCAGTGCGGGCAAATGGTGGGGGCTCGGCTGGAGGCCATCGAGGAGAGGCTCCTCCCGGCCGAAACCCTTCGCCCACCGCTCGCTGCGGACAAGCGGAGGTTGGCTGGCCCCGCCCAACTGGGGTCAGCCGTCGTGGCGGCTGAGCCAAGCGGGTCCGGGAAGGGGGCCAGTAAGCCTGCAAAGGCCAAGTCTGCGCCCACTGCCCGGACGGGCGCTCTCCCAGTGACCGCGTCTGCTCTCGCTTCCCAGACGGCTGGTCCCCCGGCAACCACTCCCGGGCCCTCCACGGAGGCCTGGACAACGGTCGTCAAGAAGGGCCGCAAGAAGAAGAAGAAGGCGCCACCAGCACCAGCACCCGCTGGAGCACCGGCACCCCAGAAGGCAAAGGGACCGCCTAAGGTCAGAGCCCCACGCTCCGCGGCTGTAGTGATAACACTGCAGCCTGGAGCCATCGAAAGGGGCATAACGTACAAGGCGGTCCTCACGGAGGCTAAAGCCAAAGTCGCGTTCCCCGATCTTGGCACACCGTCCGGCTTCAGAATGAAGCCGGCGATGACGGGGGCGCGACTGCTTGAGGTGTCGGGTGCCTCCAGTGGGGAAAAAGCAGACATCTTAGCCACCAGGCTGAGAGAGGTCCTCAATCCAGAGGACGTCCGGGTGTCCAGGCCTATGAAGACCACAGAGCTGCGCGTCGATGGCCTGGACGACTCGACAACCCCGGCTGAGGTCGTGGCGGCCGTTGCCAAAGCCGGTGGATGTCCGCCCCAGGACGTGCGGACGGGTGACATTCGCGCCGACGCTTCCGGGCTTGGCACGATTTGGGTACGGTGCCCGGTGGCGGCGGCGAATAAGGTCGCCGATGGGGGGCGTTTGTTGGTGGGGTGGGCTGCAGCGAGGGTCAAGTTGCTGCAGCCCAGGGCTATGCGGTGCTACCGATGCCTGGACGTTGGGCATGTCCGGGCGCAATGCACCGCCGAAACAGACCGCAGCGAGCAATGCTATCGCTGCGGCCAGCCCGGCCACAAGGCGGCCCAGTGCCTCGCGTCGCCAAACTGCAGCCTCTGTACAGCTGCAGGGAGGCCCGCCGGACACAGAATGGGCGGCAAGGCATGTGGCGCCACCGCCACAAAGAAGAGAAAGGGGGCTAAGGCTGCCGGGGGCTCTTTACCCCTCCGTCAGCCTGGCTGCCCTTCGGCCGACTCCCGGCCTAGGAATGATGTGGAGAGTATGGATTCCGCATAAATGGCGGTCTACCATTACCTCCAGGGCAATCTCAACCACTCCGCTAGAGCTCAGGATCTTTTGCTCCAGAGCATGGCGGAGTGGTCGATTCGGGTGGCTGTGGTCGCCGAGCCGTACTTCGTCCCCTCCCGGGATAACTGGGTGGGGGACCTAGACGGCTTGGTGGCCATCATCGGCGGGGCTCTCGTCAGCCTGTCCCGAGGTCAC
This sequence comes from Xanthia togata, assembly GCA_963853775.1. Taxonomy (NCBI): domain Eukaryota; kingdom Metazoa; phylum Arthropoda; class Insecta; order Lepidoptera; family Noctuidae; genus Xanthia; species Xanthia togata. The sequence goes on along the minus strand of OY970797.1, from coordinate 372,220 downwards.
GGCTGGGTAGCCGCCCTCGCGGACGGCGTTGGCACGATTGGTGCGTATTTTTCGCCCAACAAGAGTCTCGCCGACTTCGAGAACTTCCTTGTCGAGCTGGGTGCCGTCGTAGGCCAACTCCACCCTCGCCCCGTGCTGTTGCTGGGTGATCTCAACGCCAAATCTGTGGCGTGGGGATCCCCGGTGACCGATGCTAGGGGTGAGGCGCTGGAGGAGTGGGCGCTCACGACCGGCCTGGTCGTCCTGAACCAGGGCTCGGTACACACGTGCGTGCGACAGCGGGGCGGATCCATAGTGGACGTCTCGTTCGCTAGCCCTGCTGTCGCGAGCCGTGTTCGTGGCTGGCGTGTCGCCGCGGAGGTGGAGACGTTGTCGGATCACAGATATATCCGTTTCGACGTCTCTGCCCAGACCGCCGGCGGCCGTAGTTTGCCGGCCCTGCGAACACTAGCGGACGGCCCGCGCTGGTCACGCAAGCGCATCGACAGGGAATTTCTCGAGGAGGCTGCGATTGTCCAGGCCTGGATCCGGGAGTCGGCAACGACCGAACCCGTCGACGTCGAACAGGAGGCGCTGTGGTTCCGTGGGGCGATGACGAAAATTTGCAATGCGTCCATGCCCCGGGTCCACGCACAGACGGGAAGGCACCAGGTGTACTGGTGGTCTGCCGAGATCGCGCAGCTACGCATCGCGTGCGTGACGGTTAGACGCCAGTACACCCGATACCGGAGGCGACGTCGTCGGGTTCCTGACGAAGAAGCCGCGCTGTATGAGGTGTACCGCGCGGCGAAGGAGGCTCTGTGGCTGGCCATCGGCGAGGCGAAGACGCGAGCCAGGGAAGAGATGTTGGAGACTCTAGACGGGGATCCGTGGGGGCGCCCTTATCGTGCGGTTCGAGGGAAACTCAGAGCCGCGGCGCCCCCACTCATGGAGAGTCTCCAACCTGAGCTGCTGGAGGAGGTAGTCGCAGCCCTCTTCCCGGCTAGAGCGGAGCATACTCCGCCGCCGATGGCTTTGCCCACAGCCGCAGAGCCTGAAGATGAGAACGCCATCAGCGTCCCAGAGGTGACACAAACAGAGATGAGGGTGGCCGTGCTGCGGCTCCGGGCCAAGAATGTAGCTCCGGGGCCGGACGGGATTCACGGCCTAGTATTGGCCCTCGCTCTGAAAGAGCTAGAGCCCCAGCTGAGAGGACTCTACACGGCGTGCCTTGAGCGGGGCCACTTTCCCACGTTGTGGAAAACTGGTCGTTTGGTCCTGCTCAGGAAAGCGGGGCGCCCTGCCGACTCGCCGTCAGCGTACCGGCCCATAGTGCTGCTCGACGAGGTGGGTAAGCTGTTGGAGCGAATCATCGCAGCCCGCCTCGTCGGCCACTTGCGCGGAGAGGGGCCGGACCTGGACGATTGTCAGTTCGGGTTTCGGTACGGGCGCTCCACCATACACGCTGTGTCGCGGGTGAGAGTCCTGGCGGAGGAAACGGTGTCCCGGGGCGGGGTGATGGTGGCGGTGTCGTTGGACATCTCCAACGCTTTCAACACCCTGCCCTGGAGTTGTATTCGGGAGGCACTGCGGTATCACCGTGTGCCTCTCTACCTCCGCCGCATCGTTGGGGCTTATCTCTCGGAGAGGTGTGTCACCTACGTGGGACGTGATGGCGCAAACCAGCGCCGCATGTCGTGCGGTGTTCCACAGGGCTCGGTCGTAGGACCCCTCCTGTGGAACATCGGGTACGACTGGGTGCTGAGGGGTGAACTCCAGCCGGGCGTGGACCTGACGTGCTATGCGGACGACACGCTGGTCACGGCCCGGGGGAGTTCGCACAGGGAGGCAGCGTTGCTGGCGACGGCTGCGGTCTCACAGGTGGTGGGCCGCATACGGCGCCTTGGCCTAGAGGTGGCCCTCAACAAGTCGGAGGCCATGGTGTTTCATGGTCCCCGGCGCGCGCCGCCGCCTGGATCACACATAGTGGTCGGCGGGGTCCGGATCGCTGTCGAGTCTACCATGAAGTATCTGGGATTGGTGCTCGACAGCCGGTGGGACTTTGGACCCCACTTCCGGCGGCTGGCGCCCAAGTTGATGGGCGCGGTTGGGGCGCTGTCAACGCTGCTTCCTAATCTGGGGGGCCCGAGCGTCGCCTGTAGGCGACTACGTGGGGATCGTGCGATCGATGGCCCTGTATGGGGCCCCGATCTGGGCGGCTGACCTGACGGCCGGTAGCATTGCAGTTCTGCGGAGACCGCAGCGAGCAATGGCCGTCAGAGTCATCAGGGGGTATCGCACGATCTCCTACGAGGCGGCTTGCGCACTGGCCGGATCCCCGCCCTGGGACCTAGAGGCGAAGGTACTCGCGTCACTGTATCGGTGGCGCGAGGACTCGAGGGCGCGAGGCGAGCGACTGACGCAGCGACATTTGGAGCTGCGTCGGTCGCAGCTTCGCGAGGTCCTGGTGGCGGAATGGCGGGACAGGCTCTCACGCCCTACCGCCGGCCTCAACACTATTGAGGCGGTCCGGCCGGTGCTCGACACTTGGCTCGGGAGGAGGCACGGCTCCCTGTCGTTTCGGGTGACGCAGGTGCTCTCCGGGCATGGTTGCTTCGGGAAGTACCTGTGTCGCATAAACAGGGAGCCGGACGCCCGGTGTCACCACTGCGTCGACTGTCGGGAGGACACGGCGCGGCATACGCTGGCAGAGTGTGCCGCTTGGGAGGAGCCGCGCCGTGCCCTCGTCTCTGGAGTAGGCAGTGACCTTTCGCTGCCGGCCATTGTGAATTCCATGGCCGGCAGCGAGGAGTCCTGGGACGCGGTGGTTTCCTTCTGCGAGACAGTCATCTCGCAGAAGGAGGCTGCGGAAAGGGAGCGGGAGATTGCTTCCACTAACCCGATCCGCAGCAGACGCACCGGGCGTCGGCGGAGGGCGGATAACGCCCTCTTCCAGCCCCCCTAAATGGGTCCAGGGGCGACGGATCTGGGGAAATCCATCGCCCCCTACTCCTTAGGACCCGAGATGGCGGCGCGTAGTGTTCCACGCGCGCCTCTCTATGATGTAAGGGGGGAGTTTAACACCTCACTCCCCCCAAACTCGAGGTGGCCCGCAGAGGCGGGCCGGCACCAGCCGAGGGTTGCGGAAGTATTTGCGTTCCCGCGACCTCCGACGTAGGTGTGAGATGGAACACCGGGGTGGTTTTTAGTCAGTACGAGTCTGACAGACCCCTCCGCCCGCCCCAGGGCGGAGGACATCCATGAGGATTTTCCACCCCGAGACCAAAAAAAAAAAAAAAAAAAAAAAAAGGTTGCTTTAATTTAAGAAAACTTAAAACTAATATAACTAGCATCTTTGACTCATGTTCTTTGGATGTTAACGAAGGTTAACACTCAGTGAGTCTTCTAGCACCCTGGGTATGGGCTGGGATCCATCGACGGATACACTGCATTTTCCAATGCAATCTCCAGATCTGTTGGATAGCCATCGCCCAACTAAACGTTCAATATTATCTAAGTTATTTAAAATTTTCGACCCCTTGGGTTTGCTCAGTCCGTGTGTAACGCAAACAAAGGTTATATTGCAGCAGCTTTGGCTGGAAAAATTAGGCTGGGATGAACCCATTCCCGAAAGTATTGCTTTGACCTGGGCTAAGTTTGTTGATTCTTTATCCGCACTTGGGAATATAAAAAATCCAAGGCATGTACTCTGTGATGAGCCAACATTTATAGAACTTCACTGTTTCTGTGACGCATCCCAAAGTGCGTATGAAGTTTGTATTTATGCACGATCAGTAAACTCTACTAATGAAGTCACTGTAAAATTATTGTGTGCTAAATCCAAGATTGCACCTACTAAACCTACAACAATCCCGCGCTTGGAGCTTTGTGCTGCGCTCTTAGCCGCTAGGTTGTGTAAGGCGGTCAGAGATTCCTTGCGGTATAAGGTAAATAGTGAGGTTTATTGGAGTGATTCCAGTATTGTGCTGGCATGGCTTCATTCGAGTTTTAAGAATATTAAAACTTTTGTTGCGAATAGAGTTTCAGAAATTTGTGAGCTGACAGACGTAAATTCTTGGCGTCACGTACCAACAGCAGTGAATCCAGCTGATCTCATATTTAGGGGGGTCAGTCAGGTCCACAATATTTATTGGAATCGGAAGACACTTGGCCTGTTTTGAATAATAATGAAGTTAATATGAACAACTTAACGGAAACCAAACAGAATGCTGCAATTGTTAACTTAGAAACCTCAACAGACAATTTTCAAAACTTACAAACTTACGATCACTTAAAACGAATATTTGCATACGCGATACGATATATTAACAATTTAAAATTAAAGTCTAATAAAAAAGCTATAGTCTCAGGTACATTAAAAACAAATGAGCTACGTACGTCATTTATTAACTTGTGTCGTTTGGCACAGCAACAGTCATTCCCAAGCGAATACAAAACACTCGCTAACGGTTATTCATTAAAATCTAAATCTTAACTTATAACATTGACTCCTTTTTATTGCCCCAATGATAAATTTATTCGAGTAGGCGGTCGTATTGATTTCTCAAAATACCAGCATGATAAAAAACACCCTGTGTTGCTTGATGCATCTCATCATCTCACGAAATTAATATTTAATTATGAACGTATTCGTAATTTACATGCTGGCCCACAGTTGCTCTGGGCATTATAAGAGATTACATTTGGCCTATTAATGGCAGACGTCTCGCTAGACAAACTTTTCGTCATTGCGTTAAGTGTCGGCGGTTTCAAGCTATGCCGTTGTAACCTATAATGGGTAATTTACCTTCCCAAAGGGTCACGCCAAACTTTCCATTCACTACTGTAGGCATAAACTTCGCTGGGCCTTTTTTTATTTTAAATAGGAAAGGACGCGGTTCGAAATTGGTTAAAGGCTATCTTTGTCTTTTTGTATGTTTAACGTATAAATGTTTACACCTCGAAGCTGTACGCGTTTATTCTCACCTTCCGACGTTTTGTGTCACGACGCGGAAGGCCAATGGAGGTTTTTTGCGATAATGGTCGCAATTTTGTATCTGGTGCTAAGGAGCTAAATATTTTTTTTAAGATTAACGCGGACTCTCTTTCTGATTTTGCAAGTGGGGAAGGGATCAATTTTATTTTTTCACCTTCTTACGCCCCTCATTTTGGTGGAATTTGGGAGGCCGGTGTGAAATCGGCTAAGTACCACATCAAACGTGTGATGGGCAATTCCTATTTAACTTTTGAAGAGCTGTCTACCCTTTTCGCACATGTAGAATCCATTCTGAATAGTCGTCCGCTTTGCCCGTTATCCTCTTCACCTGATGATCTTCTTTGCCTCACCCCTGGTCACTTTCTTATTGGCCGGCCCCTTACTGCTCTTCCATCACCTGACTTAGAAGGACGCAATTCCAACAATGTACAACGCTACCAACGAATACAGCAAATTCATCAACATTTTTGGCGTCGGTGGCAGCGTGAATATATCGCTGATTTACAGCAACGTAGCAAGTGGAGAACCGATAAGTCAAGCCTGAACATCGGTGATTTAGTCCTTCTGAAGGAAGATAATACGCCGCCTCTGTGTTGGAGACTGGGACGAGTGCAGAAATTGTTTCCTGGATCAGACGGAGTTTCTCGAGTTACTGATGTGAAGACCCAACGGGGAGTTGTACGACGTCCTTTAGTTCGACTCTGCCCTCTGCCTTCCTCAGACGAAATAAAGGGTTGAAAACTGAAAGTTTCAACGGCGGGAGGATGTTGGCGCCTACTGCTATATTCATAGCAGCAAGCAAGCTTCGTACATATGAGACGCACGAAAAAATAATCAGGAGTTTATTTTTTTCCTAAGTTTTAAAGTTACCCCAAATTGTTTTTTTTTTTTTTAAATTCATTTTGGAAGAACATTGATCGCTCCACTAAAATTATTGTTAAAACCTATTTGTGTCGAAATACAAGTATAAAAACTATCCGGGATTTCATTTATGTCCAAGTCGAGACAGTAGTAGTAGTATGGAATGGGTGTTCAACCTTCTCAATGGGATGTAATTTGCCTGCCTTTTTCCCAGTTGGTATTTTACACGACTGAACATACTTTTTAGTGAATCGTCTCATTTTAGAAAACTAGTAGTTATTTTTAATTATTTCTAATGTTTTTTCAAGACCAAAATGTCCAATTTCATCATGGTTTGACTTCAAAATTTGCCATCGAACGCCATTCGGTAAAACCCAACGATCACCATTATCTGTTTTCCTGTATAATAGTCCCCTTTTAACAACAAAATTATTTTTAATGTCTATAATATTGTCATTTTCTTTATCATTTCAAATAGTAATAATTCTTTGCAACTCAGGATCGTTTTGTTGCACCGTGGCTACCCAATCTGTATCAATTTGTCTTACTTGTAACTCTATTATTTCTGATGAAATGGGATTTCAGCTCAGAGCATCTACATGAGCCATACTTGTGCCTGGTTTATAAATTATTTGAAAATCAAATTCTTGTATGGTGCTCCACCATTTTGCAACTCTTGGTAGTATGTCTCTCTTTTCAAAGGTTGCACGGAGAGAATTGCAATCGGTAACAACTGTGAAATGAATCCCGAACAAATATACTCTGAATCTCTGAAGTGACATTACTACAGCCAGCGTTTCTAAATCATAAGATGTGAATTTGGCTTCTTCAGGGGATGTCTGCCTACTGTAAAATGCTACGGCACCAAAAGAAACCTCTTTATTTGGCCTCTGCATCAAGATTCCGACAACCCCGACTTTAGACGCGTCTGTATGCAACTGTGTTTCGAATTCGGGATTATAAAATGAGAGAATGGGTCGTTTAACTAGTTCTGTTTTTAGGTTCATAAATGCAGATTCTTCTGCGTCTCCCCAACGCCATTTAGAGTATTTTTTTAAGAGTTGTGTTAGTGGTTTTGCGATAATTGAAAAACCTCTTATGAATTTTCGAAAGAAACTCGCTAATCCCACAAACTGCCTAATCTTATGTTGGTCTGTTGGTCTGGGAAATTGGTCCACGGCTTCAGTTTTCTTTTTGCCTGGTTTTACTCCGTACTCACTAACCTCAAAACCTAAATAATCTATGGATTGTTTCAGAAAATTACATTTTGATGAATAACAGTGTGATGCCGGAAGATCGGAAAAGGCTCAGTGTATCATGTAGTCTTTCCAACCCTTCTTCTATGGTTCTGGATGGTATAATTACGTCATCCATGTATGCAAACGCCTCCTTGTATCTCGCGTTTCCCAAAAAACTATTAACAGCTCTTTGAAATATTGACGGCGCATTAACTAGCCCAAATGGCATGCGGTTAAATTCATAATGACCATCTGGGGTCACAAAACCTGTCAAATGCTTTGCCGATTCTGCCATTGGAATCTGATAATACCCGGATGCGAGATCGAGGGAAGTAAAATATTTATGACCTGACAGGTTATCTAACTGATCATCTATACGGGGTAGAGGATAGTGCTCTTTGACGGTCATTTTGTTTAGTGCCCTAAAGTCAATGCAAAGTCGATAGTCACCGGTTTTTTTGCGTACCAATATGATTGGGGATGCGTAATTTGATGACGATTGTCTAATTACTCCCGAGTCAGTCAAGTCTTTTATAATTTCGCGAACTACGTGCCTTTCTGAATGGGATAATCGATAAGGTCTGTACACCACAGGCGTGGTATCACTAAGGTTTATGTTCATTTCTGTATCAATTAAACACCCTAACTCTTTAACCGAAAAGGCAAAACAGTCCCTAAACTCATTTAGCAACTCAGTTAATTTGGTTCTATGATCAGATCCAATATTATTATCCACCTGTATCATGCAAGCTTTAATTTGGGGTGTTACTGTATTATCTGGATAGTGTTCTATTCTGCCAATATTTAGTGTCTGTACTACACTTAAAGGAAGGGCCCGAAGCAATAAAGTGTCTTTCAGCAATTCGAACCCAGAGTTTAAGCCCTTAACAACAACCGTTCCCTGTCCGTTACTCACTACACTTTGAATAATCTCATATTGTTTATGAGTATCCTGACAAAAACTAAGTTCAACAAATAAATCACCTGAATATCTTGGTTTAGTATAAATACTGACTGGGGTATACCCATGTATCATAAGTGAGTTATCAACGTACACCAATACGTTTTTAGTTATATTCGTGGTTATCTTAAGCTGGTTATTAGTTTTTAGAACCACAATATGTTCTTGTTCTGTGAATGTCTGTCCTAGTAAAAAAGGAACTTGTAATAATTTATCAGGAACGATAAGAGTTTCTACCGTAGCAGTGACTGAATCTTCCTTGATCTCAACACTGCATTTACCTAAACAATTGACAACGCTGTCCCCAAAGCCTCTCAATACAGGTAGTTCTGATACTGACCAAGAGTTAACTAATTTCTTAGCTGCAGATTCTCGCAACATAGAAAATTGACTTCCAAAGTCTATGAAACAATCAAAATTCAGACCATTCACGACAGCGGTTTTAAAATATTTGGCGTCACTATCCGGTTCATTTGAAATTCTTAAAACTGTTTTATTATTAGTAGATTCTTTGGTGCCTGAACAACTATCAGATAAATGCCCTACTTGATGACATTTATCGCAACGCTTGATTGGTAGTTTGCATTTGAAATATGGGTGCCCCTCTTCACCACAATTACAGCATTTTGTAAGCCTATAGTTCCTATTGTTCCTATTATCATGATCATTTTGAGCTCCTTTTAATGTCTTAGATTGTTTGCTATCAGCGTTGCTCGCCCGCAGGGATGAATTTGGCTTGATAAATTTGTTTGTAATTCTTATATTTCTGAGATAAACGAATAATTTATCAGGTTCCGTGAACTGTGTGGATTCTGCACTTGTTCTGACAGACCTGTCCTCAATTCCAAACAAGATAATCTATTGCATTTTTACCATGTATATTACAGCGATTCAATAAAACAACCTTTTGGTAAAAATATTCTTCTAAAGACTCGCCAAAATCAGCCCTACAGGCAAGCATTTCCGTTAATAGCTGGCCATAGTTCTGGTCACTTGGAAATGCCAATTTTAATTTGCTCTGCCATTCAGCCCATGAAAACAGAAGGCTAGGTAGGCCCTGATACCATTTCTGAGCCAATCCCGCTAATTTAGGAAGAGCATAGTGGACAGTCTGCCTTTCGGTACAATTATAAATTTGAGTACATTCGTTAACTTTACTTATCCATGTTTCTATTCAAAATCAAAATCAAAAGTCATTTATTCAAATTAGGCTGAGAATCAGCACTTTTCGAACGTCAAAATTACATAAGACAGTCCCCCAAAACGCCCACCCTTCACCACTTCCTAGTGCTTTTGCTGGGAAGAAGAAGTGGCGCAACAAACTCCCCAGCAGCACAGCTGTCTGTTCAGTTAGAAAAAAAAAATGATTCTATACAATAATTTATAAGATAATTTACATTACGCAAAATAAAATTTAAATTATAAATTAATAGCCATATGACAGCTAGCACACGCCAATATACCAACCAAAAACATCGAGAACTATACTCAAGCAGAAATAAAAATAACTAAACGTAAACAATATCTAAAAAAAAAGAAAATAAAGCCTCTAGGCATAAAGGGCGTGCCCGCTTACATAGAGCTGTAACTAGAAGTTATAATAATATTGATAAACTAGGACCATCGAGGTAAAATAAATAATTGTCGAGGTCGCTAGCTAACCACATATTGTAATACAACTCATTAAAAAAAACATTGTAATGAGTAGATTATGTCAACAATAAATAAAAATAAAATAAATGTACATAGAAAGTAAAATTATAGACTTTTATATAAACTCATAAAACCTGTCAGTAGGTAAACTAATTCTGGAGAAAGAACATTTAAACATTGTCTTGAGTTAATCACAGCGACCAACTATTCTTATCATTTAAGTAGTCGTTGATAGAATAGTATGCCTTTGAACAAAGGTTGGACTTTACTTTAGTTTTAAACGCATTAAAAGGCAAATCTAGCAAACAAGAGGGTAGCTTGTTATAAAAGGTTATACCAAGCCCAACAAATGAGTTATGAACCTTATGAAGCCGGTGAAAGGGAGCACGTAGTTTATCCTTACTTCTAGTGTTAACGTTGTGAATATCACTGTTTTAAGTGTATAAGTGTATATTCTGCCTAATATATAAGATGTTGGCGAAGATGTATTGTGATGCCACTGTGAGGATACCGATATCTTTGAAAAAATCTCTCAGAGAAACTCTGGCACCTAGCTGGTAAATTGCTCGAATAGCTCGTTTTTGGAGGACAAATATATTTTGAATATCTGCAGCTTTGCCCCAAAGCAGAATACCGTAGGACATAACGCTATGAAAATAACTAAAATAGACTAACCGAGCTGTATCAACGTCAGTGTATTGTCTTACTTTTCTGACAGCGTAGGCGGCCGAACTGAGCCTTCCCGCTAGGCTCGATATATGTTGGCCCCACTGAAGTTTTGCATCTACTGTTATGCCCAGAAAAACTGCCGAGTTTATAGTTTCAAGTACCTTTTTATCTAAGACGATGTTGGGTCCTAGATTTCTAACATTTGGGAGGGCAAACTTTACACATTTCGTTTTCTTGGCATTGAGAACTAGGTTATTTGTCGTAAACCAATCCGTAACCATTGAAAGTGCACTGTTTACATCGTCAAAATCTTGTCTATTCCTGTCTACTTTAAAAATAAGAGAAGTATCATCTGCAAACAGTACAACTTCACAGATATCCTTTAAATAGAATGGTAAGTCATTGATATACACTAAAAACAAGAATGGACCCAGTATTGAGCCTTGAGGTACACCTAACTGAACTGGTAGCCCGGAAGATTTTACACCATCAACATCTACACATTGCGACCTATTATTTAAATACGAATTTAAAACGTTTAGAGCTTCGTTTAGCACACCGTAATGACGCAGTTTACGCAAAAGCGTGTCATGGTGCACGCAATCAAAGGCTTATTATTATTGTTTGAGTTCGTTTACTGGGATCAAATTTTGGTATCACATTCAAAACCGGAAAACGTTCACTACCCTCGTCTGCTTTCATGGTCTGCATGAACTCTTTAAAAACCGAAACTAAAATGTTAGTATTAGTATCTGTGTCTTTGATAGAATCAAAAAGACTCACCACTGCTGCTGGTGTAGTATCCGAACGTGATGCTCTCGGTATATCTTGACTATGTCTTCGCGGCATGTCATAATTGCACGATGCGTCGCGACCATGAGCCACCTCCCGACCTGGCGAAACATCGCACAACCGCAGCGCATCACTCATCCGTGAAGCATCACGCGATCGTGATGCTTCATGCGCCCCAATACGTGTCGCATTCCGCGCAGCATCACGCACCCGCGACACATCACGCGATCGCGACGTGCCATGCGCCCCAGCACGCGTCTCATCACGCGACCCATTACGCGACCCATTACGCGAAACATCACGCGACGCATCACGTGACGCATCACGCGACGCATCACGCAACGCATCACGGTTCGCAGCTGGCGCAGCACCACGCATCCGCGAAGCATGGCGCGATCGCGACGTCTCAGGCACCCGCGACGCATTACGCATCCGCGACGGATCACGCACCCGCGACGCATCACGCACCTGCGATGCATCACGCATCCGCGACGCATCACGCACCCGCGACGCATCACACACCCGCGACGCATCACGCACCCGCGACGCATCACGCGTAGTATCACGCGATGCATGACGCGTAGCTTCACGCGTTGCACCACGGTGCCTAGAACCAGGACTGCTCCAGGGTGCATTTCGATCTCTCGACTCGCTCGTTCTCGATTCACTCGACTCGTCACGGTTACGGCGAGTTTTGCGACGTCTACGCACAGCAGGCTCAGAACCACTTGGTGAAGAGTCGTATGACTTCCTTGTATGTTGTCGAGACTTTCTTTTGCGAGCCATGATCGCTAGAAATATATAACTTACAAAAAGTTAATGTTCTTTAATTTAATATTTACCCAAGATAATCCTAACAATATTTCTAATATTTAAATTATCTTTAAATATTAGACAAAAGAGAAGATAAAAAAAAATATTAATATATCACCAGTTCAGCTAGAATGCTATTAATCACTCATTCACCAGCGATCAAATGTTCTTCTGTTGAGCCATTTTGTTAAGTTAAATAAAACAACAAAAAAAACCATTACCTTTTATGGGCGTTCAGTCCTTTACCGAGGGCGATTATTGATCGCTATCCCGATTATATCCCGCTTCTGAACTATAATAGTTCAGGGAAATTAAAACATGGTATCAGGATATCACTCACAATATTTATTAAATCCCAATTCAAAATCACTTTACACTTTTGTACACTTCAAACGTTCGACGTCGACTGACTAACGATCGTGCGCACTACTCCCACCACATGCTATCTTTTACCGGAAACTGCCTAGATTGGCATTTATAATAAAACGTGATGGTACAACCGGAACTAGTGCGTGCGATAACACTTAATTGTTTTATTAATGTAGACAGTATTTAAATATTGTTATTAAATTTAAATACAGATAATAATTTAAACATAAAGACTGTCTATGTTTGATCACATGAAATATATCGATTCCGGAAATCCGACTATCGAAGAAAGAGTTTCTAACATGTGTATTCTGGGCCTGGACGACTCAGTGACGGAGGGACAGGTGGTGGCCGCTGTCGTTAGGACTGGGGGGTGCTCTGCCGAGCAGGTTAGGGCAGGCGCCATCCGTCCTTGACACGCTGGTCACGGCCCGGGGGAGCTCGTGACCCGCATACGGTGCCTAGGCTTGGAGGTGGCCCTCAACAAGTCGGAGGCCATGGTCTTTCATGGCCCCCGGCGCGCGCCGCTGCTGGGATCACTGTCAAGTCCACCATGAAGTACTTAGGATTGGTGCTCGACAGCCGGTGGGATTTCGGCCCCCACTTCCAGCGGCTGGTGCCCAAATTGTTGAGCGCGGTTGGGGCGCTGTTAACGCTGCTTCCCAATCTGGGGGGCCCGAGCGCCGTCTGTAGGCGGCTCTACGTGGGGATCGTGCGATCGATGGCCCTGTATGGGGCCCCGATCTGGGCGGCTGACCTGACGGCCGGGCCGGCAGCATCGCTGTCCTGCGAAAGCCGCAGCGAGCGATGGCCGTCAGAGTCATCAGGAGGTATCGAACGATCTCCTACGAGGCGGCTTGTGTACTGGCCGGATCCCCGCCTTGGGACCTCGAGGCGAAGTTACTCGCGGTGTATCGGTGGCGCGAGAACTCGGGGGCGATGTGAGGAGGTGAGGGGCTGACGCAGCGACATTTGGAGCTGCGTCGGTCACAGTATCGCGCAGCCCTAGTGGCGGCATGGCGGGACAGATTGTCGTAGTAGGGGCATACTTCTCCCCGAGCCGAACTCTCGCCGAGTTCCACAACTCCCTTGCGGAGTTAAGAGTCGTCATCGTCGGATTCAGTTCCCTCCCCGTGCTCGTCCTCGGGGACTTCAATGCCAAGAATGTGGCTTGAGGTTCCCGGTATACGGACACACGGGGCAGGATGGTGGAGGACTGGGCGCTGGAGACAGGCCTGGTCGTCCTAAACCGGGTTCTGTCCCCACGTGTGTGCGGATGCGGGGTGAATCGGTGGTGGACATTTCATTCGCCAGCCCCGCTCTGTTGCCGCGTGTCATTGACTTACCCCTAAATTGGTGACCCCGAGTATGAACGAAAACGCAGCCTTCGTGTAACTACTTCATAATCATAATCATAATATCTTTATTGTAATATATGTTTGTTACAGGTCTTAACAAAAAAATTAAGTTCCAATATGTCCTGCCTAATAGGCATACAATAATTATGTATTAGCATTAAATTAATCGCATAGCTACATTTATTTACACAGTCAATTATCTGCATTAAATTGAAAATTATTTTACATGTCAAATTTAGTTATTATATGTCAAAATACAGTTAAATTAAATGTTTAAACAAATCAATCAATAATTCAAGAAATCTTGGATCGTAGGTATAGAATGCATTATCAATTAAAAAGTATCGTAATTTATTTTTAAATACTGGAAGTTTCTTAGTGCTCAGAATGTCAATAGGTATTTTGTTGTATATTTTTGATGCAATGCCAAAGTAGCTTTTGTTAAATAGAGCCGTTTTATGTTGTACATTAGACATTTTTAACTTATGTCTTTTCGATTTGAGTTTATTAAATAGATTTTCATTTGTTTTTATAAATACGGCTACTTCATAAATGTAAATTGCAGGAAAGGTCAATATTTTAAAATCTTTGAAGAATGGTTCACACGAATCAGGAACACGGATACCAGCAATCGCACGTACACATCTTTTTTGCGCTTTAAACACTAAATCCCTATTAGTGGCATTGCCCCAATATATGAATGCATATCTCAGTGTCGACGAAACATAAGCATGGTATGCGGTCAAAATAACTGCTTTCTAATTACGCAACATATTTTCGTAAACGATAAAGACAAATCTGTTTCATTTTGACAGTTCAACAACATTCATTGCGTCATTTACGTTGCTCTGAAGTTTTTTTTTTCGAACTTACGGAGCAATGGATTAGCAATCTGTTTCAAAACAATTCAGATTCGGATTGATTTTGCATTACGTAATTAGGGTATGGGGCCCAAGTCTGCTATTTTTATAAATTCGTCATTCCAACACGATGCCATTGTCATTTAGCTAAAAGTTCGTAATCTGCTAAATTCATAATGGTCAATCATTGGTTGATCATTGTATTTCACAAACACGATACTCGTAACGAATTAAAAGAAATGACTGCACAATGACGTTCTAATGGTAGGTCACTGATCAAAGGAACTATCAAAATTTTAGCAGATTACCGCCTAAGTCAGTCATTCATTTGTCATTATTTATGAGATTACCAATAGATGCCATTTCTTTCAATGGAGTGTCAGTGGCTGACCATTGGAAAGTCATAATGACGCCAAGGTATTAGTAGATTACCAAACTTGTCAAAATCAACAATTATGAAATCAATGACAGACCATTCTGACACTATTGTAATAGCAGACTTGAGGCCCTGATTGATCAAAAATCTTTGATAATTTATATAAAGCATATGAGTACTGATTAAGTTTATTGCGAACTTCAGTGTGACGTCATCATCATCATCACTCCCGCAAGCTTTCGTGAGGCGAGTCACACAGACAGCCAGCAGCCACGGCTTCAACGGGTATCCTGACCACCAGCATGCTGCGAACGCGCATTCCTGGTCATCACCCTCAGCCTCATCAGCAACCTTGGCACAGCACCTGCACCTTCGGCCGGTCTCACAAGCAGAGCCCATTCTACCCTCTCCTGGTCGACGCTAGCAGTCAGCCACAACCCGGCGCTATACCACATCTGACTCACTGGATCGTGACGCAGCGCCACCCCGGATCACCGGGGAATAATCACCGCAGACAGTTCCGACTCACCGCGAACTATGCGGCACCCGGTTCCGACTCACCGCGAACTATGCGGCACCCGGTTCCGACTCACTGGAACCTCCACTAGTACTGTGAAGCATCGCAAGATACATGACTCAGCCCACTATCGACCTCTGGTCTCCGGAGGGGAGTAATGCAGCGGTTAAACCGCCACATACGAACTACGCATCAAAGACATGACGTCACACAAATCCTGCATCGCGTAATTAGAGTTTACCGCGCGAACGACATATAAAGACCATCCGACATCAACAGTCGGACAGTCGGCCCTCCAGACACAACACCCGTCTGGTTGGAGGATCCTCTCTTTGCTATGGTGGATGAGTGAACTTTACACCCTGTTCCTCATACCCCTAAATTGGTGGTAGGGGCAAGTCTAAAACACTGGTGATTACTGGGGAATCTCCATTAAACTTTTAAGTAATATAATAGACATCGTAGCCGGGTCAATCTCCAAAACGGGCGTATTCGTGTGATCGCTCTGGAGCTTTTCAGATATTGATATTTAATGGTAATTATGTATCTCATTAAAAATAATGATATTCAAATGGTATATTTTTACCATTGGCCTTCAATTTACACAAACAGTTAAGGAAATATTTAAGTTCGAAAAATTTCGCGACCAGAGCCAGAGATAATAGTTGCCAGAGCGATCATAAATGGTGAAATCAGTGAAACAAAAAAAAAAAATTGATAAAATATTATTTATTTAGCCGTTTTCAGTATATATTCAGTGTACGTGTAACAAGATTATAATTATGTAAGAGAAATGTATTATTTAAGAAAAAGGTCAAGGCATATAATCATTCGAATGTTTCAAAAATACGGAACTTTTATATAAAATAATCGCTAAAATAACTAATGAACATAATTATAAAAATCTACTTTTGGCATAGTTTCTTTTTTTTGGACTTAATTAAATCACTTCTAGGTAAATGAGACAAAATTAAAAAACTTTTGAAATCAACTATTAATACAGTCTTTTATAGTTATAAAATGACTTAGACTAATTAAATATTAGTTTTTTAAAAGTAATTAAAGAAAACTAACGTTTATAAAGAATATGATAAAATTCTTAAAAATAAACAATTATAAACGTTACTATTGGTAATCATAATGCTTATTAGACTTAGAATCATGACTAAAATAACAGTATTTTCAAGATTATCTAAGAGATTTGTAATAATCACATTTTCCTTAACTACCTATATCTTTAGTGAAAGTAAAGAATTAAATCGAACAACACAAAGTAAAATGCAATTCAGATGATCAGGGGCCCAAGTCTGCTATTTTTATAAATTCGTCATTCCAACACGATCTCATTGTCATTTTGCTAAAATGGTCGATCATTGGTTCATCATTGGTTGATCATTGTATTCCACAAACACGATACTCGTAAGAAATGACTGCACAATGACGTTCTCATGGTAGGTCACTGATCAAAGGAACTGTCAAAATTTTAGCAGATTACCGCATAAGGTAGTCATTCATTTTTCATTATGTACGAGATTACTAATAGATGCCATTTCTTTCAATGGAGTGTCAGTGGCTGACTATTGGAAAGTCATAATGACGCCAATATGTTAGTAGATTACCAAACTTGTCAAAATCAACAATTATGAAATCAATGATAGACCATTCTAACACTATTGTAATAGCAGACTTGAGGCCCTGATCAGATTAAAATATTGTTTGTAAATTATAATGATACAAATTTTCACAACTTAGTTGATCAACAAACTATAAGAAAATAAGGTTTATTTGAAGCTCAGAAAATTGAATAGTCATCGGAGTCAGAGTCGGGTAAATCTTCTGCTGCAGCAACCTTTGTAGAGAAGAAAGGGGTAAGGGGCAAGGTATCATCAAGGTAAACTACGTCAAAATCTGTTTATGGGTTTAGGTTAGCCGAAGAAACCCAGAAAATGTTATAAATTGAAGGTTATAATGCATCATTTGCCATTGTTACAGTCCGGTACTACTACTTAAAATAGATTTATAACGCACAAATAATGCAAAATGTCATCGCTCAGGTCTTTTTGGACAGAGCAATCAGAGCCATAGTCAGATAAGAAAAAGTCACAAAATCATAAATATAGCCAAATTTAAAAGCAATAGAAAGTTGTGATACGTCTCATAAAAAACATCATAAGGATCACTTAATGCACATAACAAACACATTCACAAGCTTAATATTGAATTAAAATCACGTGCCATAGTAATCATAAAATTCGAGAACCAAATCCAGAGCAATCACAAACTTACCTTCGTAATGTTGGAACGCGGGAACTTGGCACACAGGTATCCTCCTCGGCGGTTAGACCACTATATTACTACTCTTTGGACCACTACTAGCGTTGCCACGCGGGAGGGGAATAGAGTGTCTATATTGCGAAACTAGGGATGAGCGCGATGTTTTACCTCAGCGCAGAGCGATGAGATAAAATTCCCGGTCACGATTTTAAATTCAAATTGTGGCAAAAGTATTGTTATTAGAACTAAAAATATTTTATTACTATGAAGATGAACTATTTGTTAATTAATCTAAATAAGTTGTTTGATATGATCCTTCTCATTTAAAAGTTAAAGAATATTTTTTTCATTCAATCGGGAGTTGGGTCAACCCAGAGCGATCAGGACTTTAGGGTTTAAGATTATTTTTATTTTATTTTAAATAAACTTATTCATAATATTAGCCTTGTATCACGTAGATTAGACACCGAACTGTCTATAAAAAAATATTTAACACATATAATGCCGTACTAACAAATGACCATGCCTGGTCAGCCATATGTGGCTGACGAGGCATTATATGTGTCATTATATCATAAAACGCTTTTCGATTTTAAAATTGGTTTATCCAGCCCGACACGAAAAAAAAGCCTCTCTCCATAGGCATTATTTTTCTGTTACTTTTAATAAATGTATTGATTTAGGAACTTTTCCTGACCTCATGAAGAGTAATAAAGTCATACCATTATTTAAATCAGGTAATAAAAATGACGTTGGCAATTTCAGGCCTATTTCTATTTTACCAGCATTCAGCAAAATATTTGAAAAGTTAATACTCAAGCAGTTGCTAAGACATTTTAATTTAAATAGCCTCCTTCATAATGAACAATATGACTTTACAAAGGGTCGTTCGGGGTACGTATTTGAATATCGAAGATTAAAATACCTACGTTTAAAATACCAGGATATTTAACCATTCGATAATATAAACTTTCGTTATTTTAATTTTCGGTTTTATGGTCGTTCGATATTTCCATTTTCGATGTTTTGAACATCGATATTTTAACAGTAGGTATTTTAATCTTCGATATTCAAATACGTACCCGTCGTTCGACTACAGATGCAGGTGTTGCTCTCCTGAAACACATATTTAACGCATGGGAGAACTCTCAAAATGCTATTGGAGTTTTCTGTGATCTCTCCAAAGCCTTTGATTGCGTGCACCATGACACGCTTTTGCGTAAACTGCGTCATTACGGTGTGCTAAACGAAGCTCTCAACGTTTTAAATTCATATATAAATAATAGGTCGCAATGTGTAGATGTTGATGGTGTAAAATCTTCCGGGCTACCAGTTCAGCTAGGTGTACTTCAAGGCTCAATACTGGGTCCATTCTTGTTCTTAGTGTATATCAATGACTTACCATTCTATTGAAAGGGTATCTGTGAAATTGTACTGTTTGCAGATGATACCTCTATTATTTTTAACGTAGACAGGAATATACAAGATTTTGACGATGTAAACAGTGCACTGTCAATGGTTACGGATTGGTTTACGACAAATAACCTAGTTCTCAATGCCAAAAAAACGAAATGTGTAAAGTTTGCCCTTCCAAATGTTAGAAATCTAAGACCCAACATCGTCTTAGATAAAGAGGTGCTTGAAACTGTAAACTCGGCAGTTTTTCTGGGCATAACAGTAGATGCCAAACTTCAGTGGGGCCAACATATATCGAGCCTAGCGGGAAGGCTCAGTTAAGTTGGGGGATTACATCACTGATAAAAATGCTTGGCTCATTGCTGGTCCTGCTCCACAACTAATTGACATACACACTGATTAACATTTTGAAAATACTGTTGGAGCTGCTGAAGATTGTAAGACCATCTTTGTATTGTATAAACTCAATTTCCTTTGTATTATATAATTGCATAGCACAGGTGTGAGTACTATGTGTAAGCAACGGGGACTGTATATAATTAAAATGCGAAAAATCAAGAAAATGTGCAAGCGTGCGGAAGCAGTGTGCGTACGTGCAAGCGGCGCTGTTGCTAAGCCGAACTGTCTGCTGCCGCCAGCCGGTCGGCGGCGCTCGCGTCTTCGCGAGTCTCTTCCCCGCGCCCCCCCCCGTCGCACCCTGCTCCCGCAGCGCGCCTTGTTGCCATTTATTAAATGATAAAATTACAGATTTATAAAATTAACATGCGCATCGTTTACACACCCCACCCCGGTGTGTCAGCACTCATCCCCAACAGGTAGCCGTGCGATGCGCGCTACAGACCGCCGCAGTAGGCCTGAGCCCGTTTTGACCTCAACTACTCTGACTCGGCCATCCCGTCCGGGCATCACTCTTTCCACTCTTCCTCGTGGCCAGACATTTCGGGGAGAAGCGGGATCTACAATCAATACTAGGTCTCCCACTTGTATGGGCCTTTGTTCCTGCTGCCACTTTTTTCGGGGTCGCATGTCCGGCAGCACTTCCTTCACCCATCTTTGCCAAAATAGATCCGACAACCGCTGCGAAGTACGCCACTGTTTGCGTAGGTGTATATCTGACTCGTCGAAGTTGCCCAGGACTGGTAGATTAGAAGAGGATCCCAGTAAAAAGTGATTTGGCGTCAAAGTCTCCTCACTATCAGGTTCAACACTTACGTGTGTAAGAGGGCGACTGTTCACCATGAGCTCCACCTCTGCCATTAATGTGCTCAGCACCGCCTCACGCGGCGCTCGCTCCTTCAGGACAACCTTCAAGGCATTTTTAACGCATCGTATGAGCCGCTCCCATGCCCCACCCCAATGGGGGCTGACGGGAGGGGAGAAAGTCCACGTGGTCGTCGAACCGTAGGTAAGTGCGTCACGAGCCAGCTGTTCTTCATCTATTTCAGAGACACATTTCCTCAGTTCTTTGTCAGCGCCTCACAAATTACTGCCGTTGTCTGAATACAGGTGTTTAGGCCATCCACGTCTAGCCGCCATCCTTCGGAGTGCCATTATCACGTCATCAGCAGTAAGACTACTGACAATCTCTATATGAATAGCCCTTACTGTTAGGCAGGTGAAGAGCACGCCATATCTCTTTTCCTGTCTTCGTGCTACGGCTACGTACATTGGTCCGAATAGGTCAACGCCAGTAAAGGTAAAAGGGCGCTGATTGTGGGCTAATCGGGCCTCAGGCAAATCACCCATTCTAGGAGGTTGAGGTTGTGCTCGCTTGATTCTACAAAGCATACATTTGGAAGCTATATATTTTACGGTAGGTCTAATTCGTATGATCCAATATTTCTGTTTCAGTTCGTTCACCACCAGCTCTTGGTTGCCGTGGTATGCTCTCTCGTGGTAATGTCTTACGATCAGGTGAGTAATATGGTTGCGACCATCAAGTATAATAGGTTGTTTCACCTCTTGTCTTATTCCAGAAGCAGCGTCGATGCGGCCACCAACACGGAGAACACCATCATCATCAATAATCGGTGATAAGGTAAGTAATTTACCCTTTCTTGATAATGTCTTATTTTGTTTCAGATTTTCCAGGTCTTCGGGGAACGATTGCATCTGCGAGTATTTTACTAATAACTTCTCTGCTCGCTCTATCATGGCGCCGTCAACAGTGCCCGCACGTTTCTTACATTTCTTTTCTACGAAGGACATAACAACACAAGTGGCTCGCAGTAGTCTGCGCCAACTGGCAAACTTCTCTGGGTCGGGTACAGCCGGTAAACAAATAGCAGTAATGTGAACGGTATTTACACATTCAAGGTCCACATCACTAACTTCGGGTAGCTGTACGTCAAATTGTTGCGGCCATAATCTTTCGTCTTCGTATAAAAAAGTCGGGCCATATAACCATTCATCCTGTAACTCTTTTACTTCACAACATTCGCGGGTGGCGACGTCAGCGATGTTCATCTTCGTGGGTACATATCTCCATTCATTTATATGTGTGTACTCGTCAATCTCGCCGAGTCTGTGTGCTACGTAGGCTTTATATGTGCGCCTATCATTATGAATCCAATGTAGAACTGTAGCGGAGTCACTCCACATAAACTTTTGTGACATTTGCATTTTATGCTCCTGTTTGATTGTGTCTGCTAATCGTGCACCAATTAAAGCAGCTTGAAGTTCGAGCCGTGGCACAGACACGTACTTAACGGGTGCAACTCGGCACTTGCTAGAAATAAACGCCACTCGTACTTGATTATTATGATCCAACCATCGCCAATACGCTACGGCACACATAGCTTTGGTTGACGCGTCGCAGAATACATGTAATTGCAAATCTTGATAGTTCGCGACATGCTCCCACTCGTAGTCGATCTCGCCTGTGCGTGAATATCGTCGTGCGTAGCAAGCGTAGCTCTCGTAGCAGTCGTAGCGGGCGATCTCGTAGCCGATAAATAATGCCTGGGCAGTCGCACGTTGCCTACGTCTTTTAGTTCGCTCACCCAATGTGTCCACTTTAGGTACAATTCGTCTGATATTTCGCCGTCCCAGCTGATAGCAGATCTCCACGCGTCTTGCAACATAATTTTTCCTTTTATTGTAAACGGTGATAAGAAGCCGAACACATCAAATATAGACATGATCACTCGTAACATCTCTCTTTTTGAGGGTTTCTTCTGTCCCGTGATGATATTGTTGGGGATTTTTTTGAATGACACATCAAATCCTAAAGTATCATCTTTCGGATTCCAGATAAGGCCGAGCGTACGTTCGCCGTCGTATTGTTGTCCGACCTTGAACGTTACTGCCGTCGATCGTAGGTATTCTGTAGGTATTGTGTTTAACACGGCGTGATTATTGCAGGTCCAGTTCGTCATTTCGAAACCTCCTTCTTTATGTATTTGATTTATTTGATTCACCACTCTGGCAGCTGTTTCTTCGTCTTGAAAGCTATCGATGTAGTCATCCATGTAATGTTGTTTCTGTATCGCTTGCACGGCGGCTGGCATCGATGTTTTGTAGCGTTCGGCATTTTTGTTTTTTATAAATTGTGCTATAAATGGTGAGCAATTAGCACCGAAGATTAACGAACTCATCGCATAAGTTTTTACAGGTTCTTCCGACGATTCTCGCCACAAGAATCGGAGCGCGTCTCTGTCTTCGTTTCTAATCTTTATTCGAAGAAACATGTCGCGAATATCGCCCGTTATGCCGATTCTGTTTTCTCGGAATCTTAACATAGTTCCATACAGAGATATAAGTAGGTCGGGGCCTTTGAGTAAATAATCGTTAAGACACACGCCGTTAGAGTTAGCGGCAGCGTCAAAGACCAGCCTCAGCTTCTGTTTGTTGGGGTTGTCGACCCCAAAGTGTGGGAGGTACCAAGTTTTGCTAGGTCCGTCCGTGTCTTCTATTTGTGCAGCGTAATCATTAGATAGTAGATGTTCTATGCGTTCTCTGTATCTACTAGCGTAGCCTGTGTTGGACATTTTCTTCTCGACGCTGCGCAGTCTTGACATCGCGTTAGTGTATGAGTCAGGCATTTTACTTAATGGGTCTTTCCACGGTAGTCCGACGTACCACCTGCCATCTTTTAATTCGGCGGTGCGTTCCAAACAGTCCAGCGCCTGAAGATCTTCTACGTTCTGTCTAGGTTTAACAGAAACACCAGTGTTTTCGATTGCGTAAGACTGCCGTATTTCATCGTGGATGTTTCGCAGCATACGCTCAGTCTCCAGGTTTTCATCATACATGAAAAATGTAGATTGCAGATGCAGCGGCGACGCAGCACCTGTCAGCGACGGCGCGCGCACGCAGCCGTGCACACACCAGCCCAGAGGAGTACGTGTCAGGTAAGGTTCATTTGGTTTGCCTTTTATTATTTCTAGTGGCAAGATCAAGTGGTAGTTGTCCTGACCTATTAATATTTCTGGTTTGCATTGTCCATCACTAATTGCACTTTTTATTTCAGGTTTTAGTTCACTAAAGTCGACTGCAGTTTTATTTTGTGCCGGTAAGCTCATATTAACACTACGCGCTTTTATCATAAAGTTTGTTCCTTCCAAGTTTGATATTTTTAAGTTAATTACTTCACTGTCACATATTAGCTCACTTTTGTCCCAAGCGCCGCACACTCGCATAGATTGCCTGTAGCCGCGCAAACCTAATCGCGCTACGAGCGACTCGCTTATTAATGTCACTGTCGAGCCGTCGTCCAGAAGTGCCACACTGCGCGACGTTCCGTTTGGTCCATTTATTATAACGGGTACAGTTTTTAATAACACTTTACGATTGTCCAGATTTATATGAGTTATAGTTTCCACAATAGTCGTATCACTCTTTTCGGTCACTGTAGACGAAGTCGGTTGTTCGTCTTCGGTTGTTTCTTTTATGTTATAGTGTAACAAACGATGATGATTCTTGCCACAACTTTCACAAGCGGCAGAAGTACAAGTGTCATTCCTGTGTCGTGCCATCAGACACTTAAAACAGATATTACGGCGTTTCACATACGTCCATCTATCTTTGCGTAGTGCTTTTTTGAATTTCTTGCACTCGGGTAATGTATGTTTTGATTGATGACAAAACCCACATTGTTCACTTTTGTTTTTATTTTCAGTTTGTTCGCTTGTCACTAATACTGTTTGTGACTTATGTTTGTTGTGACTACTGCTGTATTGTTGCGCAGTAAATAGATTTACACTGCACTGTGTTATTTTCAGGGCTTCTAAACTCAAAAACTCAGATAACACGACGAGACTTGGCTTCGTATTATTTTCTAGAAGTGGATAACTGTAGTCAGTCCATTTGGAAATCAATACTGTAGGTAATTTTGATAACACAGTTGACATGAGGGCCATGCCCTTCAGGTAATCTTCGCAGCCCATAGCTGTCACTGCTGCGACACAGTTTTTTACTTTAATTGAGAACGGAACAATTTCTTTTTGATATTCCTGTGATATCGGTCGTAGTTTGTTTATGTCTTGTAATATTCTGGATATTATCACATCGGAATTTCCGAATTGCAGCTGCAGTGTAGCCATAACGACGGCAGGAGAGGTGACGCCGATCAGCAGTGCCATAACTGCTTCTTTAGCACGTCCATGCAGACTCTTTCGAATCCGCCACAGGTTCTCCCGGTCACTGAACTTGCCGACGGCGGACGATTCCTCATATGCTTGTTTGTAGTGTAGCCACTCCAACGGGTCACCATCAAATACTGGTAATTCTTTAGGCATACACAGACGGTTAAACATGTTTGCGTTGGTTCCATTGGTACCGTGAGTGGCGGCAGCGGCTAGGTCCTTGAGTGCACTCGCCAGCATGTGCATGGTGTCATCAGTACCGTCACGCGCGGGCGCGGCGGTCATGCGTTCTGGCCGGAGTACGGGTTCAGTAGCAGAAGGTATTGGGCCGGCGGCCTTCATTAGTTCCTGCTGACTGGATTCTAACCATTCTTCCACATCACGGTGATGAATCTCACTGGGTTCTATTTCAGACCTTGAGCTCTCGAGCTCTGCCAGGTCCACAGCGAGCTTTTTATCAATGAGGTCCATTTGTAGTCGCGCCTTTTCTTTCGCGGCTTCTAGTAGCAACTGCGCTCTCCTTGCCTTCGCTGAAGATGTACTCGATTTTCTTGAAACTTTCGAGGTCTGACTGGCAGGTGGAGAGTATTTCACGTCTTCTTTGACTTCTTTCGTAATTTGAGTAGCTTCACTTTTGCTCGCCATATTTTGTGGTTCGAGTTCGCGTCGTACTGTGCTTCGCGTGCCCACCATTTTGTTTTCGGTGCGCGGCGGCGTGCGAAACATGTGCGTTCTCGCACCGATTCTTCGTGTTTCGAGTGCTAATTCACTTGATCAGGCTCGTAGGACCAGCGGATGTAAGCAACGGGGACTGTATATAATTAAAATGCGAAAAATCAAGAAAATGTGCAAGCGTGCGGAAGCAGTGTGCGTACGTGCAAGCGGCGCTGTTGCTAAGCCGAACTGTCTGCTGCCGCCAGCCGGTCGGCGGCGCTCGCGTCTTCGCGAGTCTCTTCCCCGCGCCCCCCCCCGTCGCACCCTGCTCCCGCAGCGCGCCTTGTTGCCATTTATTAAATGATAAAATTACAGATTTATAAAATTAACATGCGCATCGTTTACACTATGTACTAAAGAGCTACCATTTACCGGGTAATATGTATTTCATTGACTTGAATGTGCCCTGGCGGCTGTGAGTATGTCATGCTCACTCAAATGTCTCGCTGATGGTGGCGCGTGTGTTGGATCATTTAGCTCCCTTCAAAATGGTTGAGCTGAATGGTGCTGATCCATGCGTCATGTTCGTGAACGGGCGCCGTCAGTTGGGACTGGTCATCTCTTAGCTGCCATGGCTTATTTTAATTTATTTTAAGTTTTTTAATGATTCTTTATTTTTTTCTTTTTATTACGGACGCTTTTACGAACGTGCACGTCTTTCTACATTGTTCTCACATGCTTAATTTCAAAATGAATTATGTAACCAATATTTTGTATCATTTTTTTTTATTTAAGAGTGTCCGTGGAGTTTCTTGCCCGTTCTTCTCATAGGTACCTACTACGCTTTGGAATGGGCAACTAGCTTCATATTTTTGACTGACCGACCCCTTGACAGTTCAAAAGTGCCTGTAAATGGTTTAATTGAAATAAATGCTTTGAGTTTCAGTTTGAATGATAAGAATACTGTTGTTCGCTGTGATTAACTCAAGACAATGTTTAAATGTTCTTTCTCCAGAATTAGTATACCTACTGACAGGATAAATGAGTTTATATAATTGTTTATAATTTTACTTTATAAGTCAATTTATTTTAATTTTATTTTAATTTATTGTTGACATAATCTACTCATTACAATGTTTTTTTATGAGTTGTATTGCAATATGTGGTTAGCTAGCGACCTCGACAATTATTTATTTTACCTCGATGGTCCTAGTTTATCAATTATAACTTCTAGTTACAGGTATATGTAAGCCTGCAGGCTTTATTTCCTTTTTTTAGATATTGTTTACGTTTTGTTATTTTTATTTCTGCTTGAGCATAGTTCTCGATGCTTTTGGTTGGTATATTGGCGTGTGCTAGCTGTCATATGGCTATTAATTTATAATTTTAATTATTTTTAGAGTAGGTAATGTAAATTGTCTTGCATAATATTGTATAGAATCATATTTTTTTTCTAACTGAACAGACAGCTGTGCTGCTGGGGAGTTTGTTGCGCCACTTCTTCTTCCCAGCAAAAGCACTAAGAAGTGGTGAAGGGTTTTGGGGGACTGTCTCATGTAATTTTAACGTTCGAAAAGTGCTGATTCTCAGCCTAGTTTGAATAAATGACTTTTGAATTTGAATTTTGAGTTTGAATTTGAATTTGACGACACTGCGAATTGCGTGCGTTGCTGCGCGACACCGGTAAACCAGGCACCGCAGGCTCCGTATTTGACCTCCGGATACGGAAGCCATTCAGGCGGAGCTGTACGAGGGGTACAGAGCGGCGAAGACCGCCCTCCAAGCGAAGATCCTGCGGTCCAGGGGACTGGCCCGCGAGGAGTCACTGGAGACTCTGAACAGAGACCCGTGGGGACGCCTGTACAAGATGGTGCGGGAAAAACTCCGCCTATGGGCTCCCCCGCTGACGCAGTCTCCGGCCGCAGCTTGTGGGGGACGTGGTGAGCGATCTGTTTCCTTCGAGAGGGGAACATGCCTCCCCACCTATGGCTCCGCCTACTGCGGTGCCCGATGCGGACCACACCGCCGACGACGACAACTATGCTCCGGAGGTGACCGAGGTAGAGATGAGGGTGGCGGTACGTAGGCTGAATGCCAGAAATACCGCCCCAGGACCCGACGGCTTACCTGGGAAAGCCTGGGTCCTGGCCTCAGAGGCTCTCGGGCCTCGACTAAGGGCATGTAAGAGCGTTCCTAAGCGCATGTATGGAGAGGGGCCAGTTCCCGCTTCGTTGGAAGACGGGGAAACTGGTCCTCATCAAGAAGCCGGGGCGCCCTGCGGACTCTCCGTTCGCTTAGCCGTGAGGCACACAGTACTATTCTAAGTTATTTTTATATATTTTTTTTTTTCTGTTTTTCTGTGAATGTTGTGTGCCTTGACCTGAGTCAAATAAATTTATTTTCTTTCTTTCTTACCGGCCCATCGTGCTGCTCGACGAGGTGGGCAAGCTCTTTGAAAGAGTCATTGCAGACCGCCTCGTCGGGCGGCGGATACGACTGGATGCCGCGCGCCAACCCCCCAGTAGCGTCAGCATCGTTTGTTACGCTGACGACACGTTGGTCCTGGCGCAGGGGAGGTCGCACCAGGTGGCGGCCGAACTAGCGACTCACGGGGTTGCACCAATCGTGGCCAGAATCCGGCAGTTGGGACTCGAGGTGGCCTTGCACAAGTCCGAGGCCATGTGTTTTCATGGTCCTCGGAACGCCCACCGTCGGGTTCCCTAATAACGGTAGGAGGGGTTCACATTGGCGTCGAGTCGACGATAAAGTACCTAGGACTCGTCCTCGACAGTCGGTGGAACTTCATAGAGCACTTCCGACACTTGGCTCCCAGACTGGAGCGGGCCGGGGCTGCCTTGAAGCGGCTCCTGCCCAATCTAGGGGGTCCAAACGCCTCCTGCCGGAGGCTATACGTGGGGGTCGTGCGGTGCATAGCCCTTTACGGGGCACCGGTGTGGGCACGTCCCAGAGGGTCATGGCCACCCGGCTGGTCCGGGGATACCGCACGGTCTCCGGTGAGGCGTCGAGCCTCCTTGCCGGATTGCCGCCATGGGATCTGGAGGCAAAAGTCCTCGCGCATATTTGTGAGTGGCGCGAGGAGGCGAAATGAATGAATGAATAAATGAATGAATGAATGATATATTTATTTGCAAGAATATAGGTAGCTAACATAAGTTCTTAATATCTATGGGTTTCACTATATTCGGCGTTTCAGCCGTGCAAATATTTAGATTTTACATTTTGGTTAAGATATAACATGCAGTACACATTTAGTAGTTAGCAATAATATAAAAATAGTTTCATAATTTAAATTTAGATTACAGTGCAATTAATAAAATTAAAATTAAATACAATTCTATTCACTAATAATAATTTACATTAAAAATAGCAATCATTAATAATGATGTCATTTCAATAAAAAATAGCCGGAATAATAAACATGTTTCAAAATTATTTAAGTAATGTCAATAATTAGATGTCATAATAATTATAATATTAAATAAATGAAATAATAATCAATTTTACATTTTACACTCAAAATATTCATTGATGGAATAAAAACATCTCTCACACAACCAGTTATATACCTTTCTATTAAATTCTAAATCTGTAGCACTTCTAAATTCTTTGGCTAAGTGGTTATATATTTTCACCGCCATGGTATAACAATTTTTGCTGCAAACTTTGAGTCTATTAAAATTCAAAATTCAAAATTCAAAAGTCATTTATTCAAATTAGGCTGAGAATCAGCACTTTTCGAACGTCAAAGTTACATAAGACAGTCCCACAAAACGCCCACCCTTCACCACTTCCTAGTGCTTTACGCGGGACTACTAGTGGCTTTTGTACTATTTTCCTCTTTGACATAGCCTTTTCATCTTTTTCAAAAAGCGACCAATTATTTCTTACAAATTTGCAGGTTTCAAACACATAAAGACGGCAGGGTAAGTAGCTTTTGCGTAATAAATACAGGTTTACAAGAGTCTGTCCACTTAAGATTGTAAATTGACCTTACACACTTTTTTTGGGCTATAAATGCCCTCTGGGCATCTGTTGAATTTCCCCGTACAGTTATTTCGTACCTTAAAACAGAACAAACATGGCTGTGGTATACTAATAAGGCTGTTTTAATGTCTATAAAATTTTTGATTCTCCTAAGTGCAAATACGATTGCTTGGGGATTATATCGCTGACAAAAATGCTTGGCTTAACGCTGGTCCAGCTCCACAAGGGCGCATAAACTAATTGATTAGCATTCAAAAATATTGTTGGAATCGCTGAAGATTGCAAAAACTATCTTTGAATTGTATAACTTCAATCTCTTTTTTTATTGTATAATTGCATAGCACATGAAGCACTTCTTGCAGTTATATGGCGAAACGAAGTGTATGTCAACTTTTGCATGAGGATAAAGCCAGTATGTGTGAGCACTGTGACCATGTACCTTCTATAAAGCTACCATTTACTGGGTACGTCTTTCATTGACTTGATATGCCCTGGCGGCTAAGAGTATATCATGCTCACTCAAATGTCTCGCTGGTGGTGGCGTGTATGTTGGATCGTTGAGTTCCCTTCAAAATGGTTGAGCTAAACGGTGCTGATCCATGCGTCATGTTCGTGAACGGGCGCCATCAGTAGGGACTGGTCATCTCTTATCTGCCACGGCTTATTTTAATTTTTGAATTGTTTTTTTTTTTTTTTATTACGGACGCTTTTTACGTACAATTCTTTCTACATTGTTCTCACATGTATAATTTCAACATGAATGATGTAAACAATATTTTGTAAGAATATAATTTTTTTTTAAAGAGTGTCCGTGGAGTTTCTTGCCCGTTCTTCTCCATAGGAACCTACGCTTTGGAATGGGCAACTAGCTTCATATTTCTGACTGACTGACTCCTTGACAATTCAAAAGTGCCTGTAAATGGTTTAATTGAAATAAATGCTTTGAGTTTGAGTTTGAGTTTGAATGTCTGTCCATAACTACTCTAAACTGTCTGTCTAACTATTTTAAATTGTTGGGGAATATACCCTTTTCGAAAGATAAATTAATTATGTAATTCAAGGGTTTTGTTAAAGTTAAGACATTTTGTTTGATCATATTAGTACTAATGTTATCTTCCGACTGAGTTTGTATTTCGTAATTTCATAGCTGTCATAAATATTTCCATACAAGTAGCTGGTTCTAGATAAATTGAGTTCACGACCGTTTTATTGCAAACATCTTTATTTTTTGGATTTTGGGCGGTTCCCTTTTTACTAATGTTGATAAAGTAATTGTTAAAGTATGTTGACTATATCGTCACCTTCTTTTAGTAGGTTTTCCCCATCCAACATTTCTTTAATTTCATTACTAGCATTATTCTGTTTAATGGGTAGCTCGCCGTCCGGCGTGTTCCACGCGCGCCTCAAAGAGTGTCAGCGAGTTTATCATTTATTATTTTCCATGTAGCTTTACATTTATTGTCAGCTTTCTCTATGTATTTTTAATTATTATCCCTTTGTATCGTATTTACACATAGCCTTAGTCTTTTGCTATATTTTCAATATTTTTGTTTATTGTGGGTAGTCTTGTTTTTATAATAGATACCTCGTAGTTTTCTCTTTATTATAAATGACTTTTTTAGTACTTTAGTTACCCATTTCGGGTTAAGAGAGTTAGAGTTCATCTTAATTTTAATCAATGGGAAACACAGTTCATAGAATAGACAAAGTTCATCGTGCTATAATGAAAAGGCTTTATTTACGTCTGTTTCCAGGTATACTTCTGATAATGATAGCTTACTAATATAGTAATTAAATTTTTCTACATTTTCTTTACTCAGGTCCCTTTTGTATGCAAACCAATGCTTTCGAAATATATTATTTTCCGTTTTAATTTGATTGATAATGTTTGACCGGTATTGTGATCTGATAGTTCTAATTCATCTGTTTCACCTGTTGCTTCTTTGATGTCACACTATAATATTGTCAATGCAAGAATTTTGCCGAGTTGGTTTACTTATGTGTATTATTAAGTCATAATTGTATAGAATATCGATAAATGTATTCTTATATTTACTATCGCTTAGAATATCTATATTAAAATCGCCACATAGAATATTTTTATATTTGTCCTTGTTACATGTTTTATCTAATAATATTTGTAATTTTCTAAAGAATATATTTATATCAGAATCTGGTGTTCTATAAAGACAGAATAAGTTCAGGTTATATTGTTTTATCTTAATACCGCATATTTCAAAATGTTTTTCCATCGCAATACTATTCAACCACTCTATGTTTTCAAATTCAACATCTGGCTTCATTAATATACAGACTCCACCTCGCCTTTGGTGTTTCCTAGAATAGCTGCTGACTAATTTAAACGAATGTACTGTCATATTATCTTCTTCTCCGGATTTAATAAGCGTCTCACTTAGGCATAGGAAATCTACAAAATATTTTTGATACTGAAGCAAATTAAGGGCAATTTCAATTTCATTTATTTTGTTAATAGCACCTGCAATGTTTTGGTGGAGAATAGTATGATTTTGGTTTTTAGCTACGAAAAAAAGATTTATTTTCAACTTGGGTCAAATTATTGCCCTGGGATAGTTCAGTAATTTCTGATGATTTATTCGTATCAACTTTCAATATATCATCACCAGTTTGTGTACCTACTTTGGTTTTTAGTTTTAAAAATATTGACACTCGAGTCTAATCCAGTTTTTTTGTTATAATAGTTAGAACTTCCGTAAAAAGATAAAAACTTATTTATTAATTTATTTGAGAAAATAACATTCTTTAGCCTGACTACAAATTAAATCTAACATTCCATTCAATTTTATCTCATTGGAGCAGATGTTTTTATTCACACCCAATACAATTAGGTACAGGACAAGGCACAGATTTTAAAAACAAACATATTTCTGTTGTCATTTTTAAGGTATTGTCTTCATTTTGTCCAATAGATATTATCAATTTATCGGCAGTATTGATATCAAATAGTTTTGCGCTTGCTAAAATATCCTGTGTGGAGGCATTCGTTTTAACTATTGAGTTAAACTGATAAGTATTATAGGGATTACTAAACCTAGATTTTGTCAATTGTGATGATAGTCCACTGCACTGACTGCCTCCAATTATATTAACAGTTCCTGAACAAATTTGTAGTATTTTGAATTTGTAGATATTGGAAATTTTTCTGACTGCGACATATAGGTACTATGACTAGTATTATTGTTTTTATACTAGGCAAACAAATTTGTTCAGGAACTGTTAATTTGGGGTGCATTACTCCGTATGAGATTATCGTCCAAATATGCAATTTAAATTAATGTGTACCTTTTGAATGGGATCCTTTGGGGTCAAGGTCAAAAGTCATATGGACTTATTGTCTGTCACATAACATCAAGTCACATTTTTGGAGCACTGAACTAATTTTCATTCATTGATTCATATCTTTTGTCCGGGACCCGAACGGGTCCAGGTCAAAGGTAGTATGGCTTTATTACTGACTTGGCAATACTACTCAAAATAATCAGTGTTACCGAGTAAG
This sequence comes from Xanthia togata, assembly GCA_963853775.1. Taxonomy (NCBI): domain Eukaryota; kingdom Metazoa; phylum Arthropoda; class Insecta; order Lepidoptera; family Noctuidae; genus Xanthia; species Xanthia togata. The sequence goes on along the minus strand of OY970797.1, from coordinate 339,309 downwards.
CCTAAAAGAAGTTGTGAGGCAAACAAATTCCGTTTTCATACATTTGAAATGTACAATCTCATATTTCTTGGTGTTTACTGGGAAATAAAACCCGTGACCATTAGAATATTAAATGTAGAGATGCGTTCGACAAAACTGCATACTTAGAATAGTCAAAAATAACATTTTAATTCCTATGAAAGGCAGCCCCAATTTTTCGTCCATTGTGCGCCGGGGCTGCTTGGGAGGAGCCGCGCCGTGCCCTCATCTCAGGTGTCGGCAATGACCTGTCGTTGCCGGCCGTTGTCGACTCGATGGTCGGCAGCGAGGAGTCCTGGGACGCGGTGGTATCCTTCTGCGAAACAGTCATTTCGCAGAAGGAGGCTGCGGAAAGGGAGCGGGAGATTGCTTCCGCTAACCTGATCCGCAGCAAACGCACCGGGCGTCGGCGGAGGGCAGATAACGCCCTCTTCCAGCCCCCCTAAATGGGTCCAGGGACGACGGATCTGGGGAAATCCATCGCCCCCTACTCCTTAGGACCCGAAATGGCGGCTCGTAGTGTTCCACGCACGCCTCTCTATGATGTAAGGGGGGAGTTTAACACCTCACTCCCCCCAAACTCGAGGTGGCCCGCAGAGGCGGGCCGGCACTAGCCGGGGATCACGGAAGTCGCATTAGATCCCGTGATCTCCGGCGCAAGTGTGAGACGGAACACCGGGGTGGTTTTAGTCAGTAAGAGTCTGACAGACCCCTCCTCCCTCCCCAGGGCGGAGGACATCCATGAGGATTTCCCCCGTAATCAAAAAAAAAAAAAAGGAAACGCCGGGGCTTGACTCCGATGCCGTAAGAAATCGCGGCACAGCGCACAGAGCTCCGACGGGATCTCATGGCGTCATGGAGAGTGCGATTGTCACAACCCAGTGCTGGGCACGCCACTATTGCGGCGATAAGTCTCCTCTTTGAGGAGTGGCTAGAGAGGTGCCACGGCGTCCTCACCTTCCGCCTGACGCAGGTCCTCACCGGACACGGCTGTTTCGGGAGGTTCCTGTTCGGCTTGGTGGAGGTCTGCCCGGCTTGTGCAGAGCACCGCCGTGTCCTCGTGGAGGCGATCGGTGGCGAGGATCTCTCGCGTCCGGCCCTGGTCCAGGCCATGGTACGGAGCGAGAGGGTATGGGAGGCCGTCACCTCCTTCTGCGAAGCAGTAATGCTCGCTCGCTCCACCCAGAGCGGGAGATGTCATTTGATGATTTCCCACCCAAAAAAAAGGCGTGTCGGTTCGTTTTTGTTCTGTGTTGTAATTATTAATCTGTGATTTGAATTAGTTATCTGTGGTGAGACACTGATGGCAAGATGTTGTACGGTTTGAGTGTGCATTCTAAAATAATTAAAGAACGTTAGATGAATGATTGGTCTCGCTGCACTCGACTAGATACCGCCGGCGTACTTGTCACTACTTGTCAAATGCGGCAACAAATACTACGCTGAAGTTGACGTACCCGAGCCAGTCACACTGCAAGCTGTGTGTGACGTGTACGTGCCGAATGTTTTATTAAGTTTTGGGCATAATCTAAAGTAAAATGCCAGTTTGCGTAGTGAAACGGTGTAAAAATAATACTACAAGAAATAAGAAGGACACTGGGATCACATACCAACAGTAAGTATCGTATAATTTCGAAATTTCAACATAAAATAACTTGATCCCTAAACGCTCTTCAGTGTTGCCGCGTATACAAGAATCAAGTTCCCCCCCGGGGTTGAGATTTTTATAATGTGAATTTATTGTTTTTGTATTTTATTATATGCCTAACCTTTTTCATTTATCTAGCCTTGTTATTATATTATATAAATTATTTAATGTTTATCTTTGTAATCTATATACATAAGGTGTAAAAATGTTAGCTGACACTATTTCAAGGGGTGATTCTACCCATGAAACTGAACAACTTTCCCCAAGGAACATAGGTCGAAAAATGAAAATAGAAATTTTCGCCTTCCCATACAAAGTGCGCAATCAGCTGATTCATTTCATATGGGAAAGCAAAATATGTTTTTTCTTATTTCGACCCTTGTTCCTGAAATGTAAACTTCGTGTCTGTACATAGAAAATAATTGCAAAAAAAATAATCGAGGAGATAACCCCAGGAGCACATCTCCGCTGCGAAACCTTAGCAGCGAAACCGCTGTAGTAAAATTCAATAGACTCGCGTTATGTTCCGCTACTCGAATCGGATGAGAGTAGCGGAAAATGACGCGAGTGCGAGTCTATTGAATTTAACTACAGTGGTTACGCTGCTACGGTTTCGCGGCGGAGGTGTGCTACTGGGGTGAAGGATGCGTGAGAGAACACATTAAAATATTTTTTGGAATTTTTGTCTATCTGTTTGTACGCGCATCACACAAAATCTGCTGGATGGATTTTAATAAAACTGAGAACTGGTATAGCTTATGGTCGGGGTAATATTTTAGGGTACTTAATAATTTGCTCAAGCTTGTGACGGGTGGGATAGTCTTCTATGCGTTTATTCTATTGAGATGAAATTTGGGTGAGTTGTTGTGCGCACGACGGGGAAGATTTCTGAATTAAATAATTTGGTCAAGCGTGTGTTTCCGTACAAAATGTTACCAAATTCAGTTCAGTGGTAGAGTTGTGAAAACGTTACAGATAATTATTAGGTATATGTGTAACGCAGTCATTATTATTATCGTAATAAGTTTGCTTGGTACAGATTGCCTGCTGATCCTGTCATTTGTGACAGTTGTAGGTACTACTATTAGTACGACTCAGTCGAGAAGAAAGTTGGTGGAAACCAGGAAGACGCAGTATTATATCTTATATAAACGTGAGGACTTATTATTGGCTCACTGTTTGCTATTCTATTACCATCTTGTGTTAACGTAGCTGTTAGTCCTCCATGTTTGTTAAATAAATAAATAAATATGTAACACCTTATTCTATATAATTATTTTTAATAATAATTTGTATATGATGAGATGAGTTTGTTGCGCCACTTCTTCTTCCCAGCAAAAGCACTAGGAAGTGGTGAAGGGTGGGCGTTTTGGGGGACTGTCTTATGTAATTTTGACGTTCGAAAAGTGCTGATTCTCAGCCTAATTTGAATAAATGACTTTTGATTTTGATTGATTTTGATTTTATATATTACATGTAATTAAAAAATTAAATAAACTATGTAAAATGAGGCCTAATCACTGATATGCATACCTTCCATTTTTCTAAAGAAGAAACCTACGCCTAACCTATACACAAATATGTATATTTATACATTCGCTTTTAATTTATTGTTCATTTTAAGTATTTTCTGAGCTACTTTTAAAACTAAACTAATAGACCACATTAATATTTTTCCCATTAACTCGGGTAACAGTTGAGCAGCTGGTAACACAATTATTCACGCACACTAAGTAGTCAATGTCATCTGAAAATTGTCAAGTGACAATATCTTACACACACTACAATAATGAATTGCCACATTCACGGAGCTATTGTTTTTAGATAGAACGGTATCTACTCGAGCGCAGCGAGACCAATCATTCATTTAAGTAAAGAACTTTATAATACATAGTATTTTATTAACATGGTGTCAGAAATAAAGTATGCACAGCAAGATTAAAATTATCAAGAGGGTAAAACGTTCCCAGCGTCGTTACAGTTACGGCGCGCGTTGTGTGGTTGTGAAACAAAATGGCTTCCAAAGAAATGGCAGAGTTGACCGAAATTATTGGAAAGCAATGTGAACTTCTCAAACTTATGCAAACACAATTGCAAATGCAAGGAACTCAAGAAAAATCGCGTATACACATTCCATGGCCAGCGCCTCTCGATGTAGACTCGGAGGATCCGGGAGAAGCTCTAGATTTTTTCAAGACCACGTGGATAAATTATGCTACAGCCGCAGGTCTGAAGGAAGAACAAAGACCTACACTTCTTATTAATGCTATAGGCCATGCTGCCATGAAGAAATACATGCATTTTGGCTTAGACGATAAACACATGAAAAGTAAGGCTAAAATATTCGAGAAGCTTGAAGAAAAATTAAAGAAGAAACACAACGTCATCTATAGCCGATACATGTTCAACCAAAGATCACAAGCAGAGGGCGAAGACATAGATACCTATATAAGGGAGTTAAGAAAATTAATTAAAACTTGCGAGTACAGCAACATTTTAACTGATGAAGTGCTACGAGACAGAATTGTGGTGGGTATTAGAAATCCGGAAATTAAAAAAGAATAATTACGGATAGATCATCAGGATCTTACCCAAACTATTAAGATTTGTAAATCGGCCGAAGCAACAACTGAACAACTTCAGAATTTGTGTTCCGAACAAGTTTTTGCATAGATTCACAAACTTGACAAAGTACAGACCAAAGTTGACAGCAAACCATTACTGTGCAAATTTTGTGGTGAGAAGCATGTATTCAAAAAGAAAATTTGTCCTGCTTGGGGAATAAGATGTGAAAATTGCCAAGATAGGAATCATTCCAAAAAAGTATGTAGAAAGACAAAAATGGTGAAAGGTTGCATACAGAAGACTCGGAGGAAGAAATCAGCGATAACAGTACAACATACATATCCAAGATCAGAACAAATCGACACTCCGGCCACAAAGAAGTGGAACTCTATTTGAAGTTTAATAACACCTGGTTGAATGTCTACTGTACGTTGGATACTGGAGCTCATGTTTGTGTTATAGGTATTTTATATTTTATTAACAGTTTTTATTTAGTTTTTAGGTTTCTAATCCCTTGCTAAGTTTAAAAAATGAAAACAAATGCGTGTCGGTTCGTTTTTATTTAGCTTTTAGGTTTCTAATCCCTTGCTGAAGTTTAAAAAACGAAAACAAAGGCGTGTCGGATCGTTTTTATTGAGCTTATAGGTTTCTAATCCCTAGCTGACGATTTTGATGACGACTGTTTAGACAACTTTAGCTACCTTACTTTAATTCATTGAGCTTAGATAATTCCGTTGTAATACGGCCCATGTGTTTGCATCAAAGGGTATGTTTAACTTCAGCAAGGGATTAGAAACCTATAAGCTCAATAAAAGTGAACCAACACCTTTGTTTTCAAACCATAGGTAAGCTCAATAAAAACGAACGGATGCCATTGTTTTCATTTTTTTTAACTTTAGCGAGGGATTAGAAACCTCAATAAAACACGTGCAGATGAAAATACTGCACCCAAGTATAATCAATTACATTGAACTTTTTGTACATTACAAACTTGCATAGTTATGCACCTTAAACTGTTTTTCAAGAATAAAATTCTAAATTAAAAATATTTTGGTTCCAATTGGTCGTTTCCTATGGAGAAGAGCCGGGCAAAAAAACTCCAAGGTGTTTAATATTATCAAATAACAGTGTTATTAGGTATGGGAGGACAGCGTAGGTCTTACAACAAGTACCAGGTACTCAACAAAATAATTATGGTCAACAAATCTACAAAAAAAAAAAAAAAAAACATCGTGAGGAAACCTGGGCGGCTTTAAACCTTTTCACCGCCACGAACATCAATAGAAGTTCCAGATTTTCGTGCCACCAGCGCCACGACTTCATTAGAAGCTCTTCATTTTAACTATGTTATAAAATTCAATTTACTGTATTTAACAGGTTTATTTTCATTTTATTATTTTAAAGCATTGTCTAAGACCCTGTTTTTTATTTTTCGACACAAAAGAATCCCTTAATTGTCTTAAAATTGGCAAAAACAAAAACTCCGAACATTTTTAATATCCCCAGAACGCCAAGGACTTTATATAAAGTAGGCCAGTGATGTGACGCGAAAGGTAACGCTGTTTGATTTCACCTGTTGAAATATTTAGAAATATTATTATCGAAAACAATTTGAGGTCAGTAAAATATGAACTTGGATAACTACTTTATAACAAAGGGAAAATAGACGAATTTCGACCGTCGGATAGGTGCCGAACCGGAATTAAATAGTTGTTGGCAATCCTTATCGATAATTATATTCCCATCTCTACAAAACAATTGGTCGTCAGCTATAAGTCAATGGTTGTCAGTGCCCCGGGCGCCACGGACTCCTATAGAAGACGTTCTGTGACATCATAAACGTATGGCTGTCAAGGTCACTTTGGCATAGTGCAGTCTGCAGCACTATTTGTTGCACTTTTGATTGCTTCATTATTAATAAGTAAAGAAATAAGTAAGTTATTGACATGAACCGCACTTATGCAGAAAAGTTTTTTTGGTATTGCCCCACGTATTTATAATAAAGTACCTGATGTGATAAAAAATATGACTGTAATAAAATTTAAAAGGGCACTAAACCAAATATTAATTGAGAAAAGCTATTACAAAATTGATGACTTCCTTAATGATAAATCTCTGCACTGATTGATGAAGTACTATTATGATTGACATCTGTATTCCTGTTCTGACAATTTTTATTCTTATTGACACTTTGACATACTTTATTTTATTTTTTGACATTACTGTAAAAATGTCACTACTGTTATTAGTCTGTTTTTTTTGTATTTTTTTTTTTGTCATTCTAATGATTTGACATTTATATTCATTCAGTATCAATAGAATCTGTTTAATTTTGGATCTCAATATAATTTGCATGCCCATGAGACGGTAGAATATGGAGGACTATTTTTTTAAGAAAACATCTATGTACCTACCAATTACCCATGTTTGCAAAAATAAATGATTTGATTTGATTCGAACGAAGAACTGGATACGGGTGAGCTTTTAAGCATTCTACAAGGTGTGAAATGTGAGAAAACGGGTCGTGGGACTGTAGCATTAGAATGCCTGAGGGGTAGGTAAACGCTACCGTTACATGAGTAAAGAAAAGAATAGAGACGAAGCTTAAACAGTGCTGTGATAAGTACACTGCTACAAGTATTTTATAACTTAAATCCATACCTACTTACTTTCCATTTCGAAAAACGGCGAAATACCTACACAATAAATAGGTACTTACAGTGAAAAGTTCTGCCGCTTATATACCTAACGGTAAAAAATGTTGACTGAAGTAGTTTAATAAAACACGGGAGTAGACAAATATAGAAAAAAGATCATAAACCACATCCCTAATCAGAATTGAATTTAACGTGCTCTGAGCGCCAAGGACTTGAAATGAAGTCAAAGAATGACGTAATGAAACAATTAGAGATGTACAGACGCCAGCACATCAACCTAATACAATCTGTCAAATTTCTTTAATAAATTTTCAACTTTATGGTTAAAGTATAAGGTTCAAAGTTGATTGGGAAAATTTTACAGTTTCGGATAGGTTGACCTGCTGGCGTCTGTACCTCATTTCTTATGGCTATAATTGAGTTATGTATTTGTTTATTTGATACTTATAATTTATATTGTTTTTTCTTAATATGGATACTGTGAAATAAAACTGTGGGGTACGAACCTCGGCTTAGGGCGGGATGAAAATTGCCGAATGTTTCCGAAACTTACTAGGAAAGTTCCCAATATTGCCGGCAATATTCGTCAATATTGCCGGAAAGTTGCCAAAATTGCCAGATTACATAGGTTTTATCAAATGCCATTTTTAATGTTTATGGGCTCATGAGGTTTTATGTAATGGTGTAATTAGACGTATTACTAGTAAGCCTGTATGGTTTATTGTTAATTATACATAATTTATAATCATCAATGCTAATATGCGAAGATAAAGTTAAAATAAGACACTGGTAACTTCGTGATAGCTGAACCCATAGTTTTTTGAGAATTTCACTTATAAATTTTATAAACAAATACAGAGGGTATTGATACCGAATTAAATAAATTTAAATCATACAACTGTGTAGTGTTCTTTTGTATTTTTTTTTAACTTTACTTTAAGTAAATTCATCTGTTTGTATTAACATCGATTTTCATCTATTTCTTGAAGTCTGATAGTGTTGAAATTATAAATACTTATGTCAGTCTGTTGAGAACGCAGTATTATGATAGTACTGTGCCAGCCTGATGATGGAGTTAGAAGGTGGTCATAGGATCTACGCTCTGATATTCGTAAACCTACCGAGATTAGGGTCGTTTGATTGGTCTAGGAGAGTACGTGAGTTTTAGATGTATTGTGTCTTCTGTCTACCAAATTTAACGTTAAAAATATAATTATTTAAAAATCAAATAATATACAGACATTTGATAAAAACTTAAACACCAGAAAAGTTGTCAAAACTGATCATGGTAAGAAAAAATTTAGGGCTCGTTGACGGAAATAAAAAGACAGCGAGAACATTGAAAATTCTGAAGCAGATGACGATTACATTATGGATGAATCGGAAGATGAAAATACAGAAAACTATAATAATATGGATATAATAGGGGTTAAGGTATGAAATTGCCGGTTTATTGTAATAGGTACTTCGAATTGACATAGAACCTTCATGGTTTGAGATTTTTGAGTGAAACTTTTTCACATGATACGAGTACGTCCTACCTATGAAGTTCTTCTTTAAAAAAATGTGCAAAATTTGATTATCGACTTCCAGTTGTTTTTTTTATTCAGCTTAGACAATAAAGATGGATACTTCGAAAATCCGAGTTATTTTTTAATACGAGTTCCGACGCGGAACTAACGCGGCAGAAACAGCTAGCAATATATTATCAATGTTGCGTTTGGAGAGGGGGGACTGCTAAGTAAAACTCTGAACACTCATAGCTAAACTAGCAGTGAAACAGCCCCGACTCATGAATCGATCTTCATCATCTCCACGATAACGCGAGACCTCATACAGCACGAGAAACCGTTTTAACTGTACAGGAACTGCAATTAGAAACCATTCGTCACCCTCTGTATTCGCCAGACGTTGCTCCAACGGACTACCATTTTTTCGTGATTTGGACAATTTTCTACGTGATAAAAAGTTTTCTTCTCAGGAGGCAGTACAAAATGCTTTCACACAGTTTGTCGAATCTAGATCACGAGAGTTCTATCGCTAAGGCATAAATGACCTTCCTAATATATAATATATTTATTATTCCTATAATATCCCATTAGATGGCAGCAATGTTTAAATAATAATGGTAATTATTTTGATTAAATAAATAAGTTAAATTAAAAAAAAAACGAATTTCAATTTTTCAGTACAAATCGGCAATTTCATACTTTAACCCCTAATAAAATAAATAAGTGATTTTTTTTAATCAAAATCTCCTTCAACTAAAAATTAAAGAAATATGCAGAAGTACCCAGATACTTCACTTTTTTTGTTCACATTACCTCTTGTAGGTACCCTTATTTTGATTTACGATAACTTAAATGTTGAATACTGCGTTGGTACGTTACCTCACACTAGTCGCTTAGCCACTTGACAAATCATACCCTCAAAAGAATTTTCAAAATCGGATTAGTAGGTTTTAAGAAAAACGCGGACATACAAACATACATACATACGGGTCGAATAAAGAACCTCCTTTTTTGAAGTCAGAAACGTCAACTTGTTGTTGCTGATCAAATTGTCTTGCAAGGTTTGACTCTTTTATATACAAGTATATGTATAAACATATACATGTATATACTTTCTTACATACAAGTGTGGTTGGATAAAAGAAAGTAGAAAAAAAATAAGATTTCTCTAAAATAGTTATGGTTTCATCACCAATGAAGTATCGTGGATAGCCTGTTTCTTTTCTTTAGTGTATCAATAAGAAAATTAATGCAAAAACTAAAATTTTCGGTTTTATAATGTAGGTAAGGATAAAAACTAGCACCCTGCAAACCGCAATTTTACCCTACTATTCAATTATATAAAATAAAATATGTTTTCTATTTACACGTTTCTTGCCAATGTTGCCGGCAAGTTTGGAAACATTCCCGGCAGTTTTGGCAACTTTCGCAATATTGACGGCAATTTTCATGCCTACTTAGGGCGTCGCTGAGGGGAGGACAGCAAGATGGGACAGGCTGGATCAAGGATATATCATTATTATTATGAGGGGAATTTAAAGCTACGCGCACAGCTGCGGCGCGTGCTGGTGCTTCATCGGACAGGACTGTTGAGTATATATTTCGTTATACATTTATAGCTTGGCGCTTGGCGAGGCATCACGTTCTGTGTACGCTGGCGGTGAAAAGGTTAAAACTCTGACACCAGGTTAGTCACTCACTAACCACACGAAAAGAAGAACAAATCTACAGTTCACTAAGCCTACAGCGTTCTCACATTCACAAAATAGAAAAGAATCTATATAAAGATGAATATGAAGGCAAAGGATCAGATATATTGTAAAATAAAAGAGGTTCTTTAAATAATAAGAATTTACATTTTCTTATAAATTATTTAATCAATTAATTTTACACGAAACTACAATTAATCAGTTTCAAGACACAAATAGCCATGACACCCAGTAATAGCTTAGTTTACACAAAATAGTAACAATGTACAGAGAGGCAGAGTAACAATAATCGAAAGCAATACAACTTGTGCACCGGGCAACGCCTGAAGGTAGAATGCCATTTCTAAGTGTAAGACGTCGCGACGCCCCCGTAAGGGGGCGTGGCGAGCGGGGTCGGAGCGTCGCCCCTCGCCCGCGGATGCTATACGGCGGCCCGCCACTGCGGGTCCTCTCAATGGATTGGCCTAAAGCGGCCTAGGCATTTGACGCAGCAAAGCTGCGTCTGTGTAGTGGTTGCTATGAATATTTCTGTAGGCGCGCCACGACGCTATACCATATAGCGTCGTTTTCTTCACGACACCTCGGCGGTCGGTCCCCATCAGGTGAGACCTCCAGTTACCTGGAGGAGGCCCGATGAAGACGATCAGCGACGGAAGTGCCGGCTCGACGCACCTACAGGTAGATATGTAGTTTTCCCTCGCCCCGCTTACAGATCTAGCCGTTTACGGATTGAGGGATAAACAGTCGTGTGTGTACGAGCGGTTTGTGTTGTTATGTAACACCGCTCGGCGTCTACGTGCGTCGCGACGGCTAGCGTCGCGGTCGCACGTGTTGTGTATAGATGCATGTATAGTTGCGGCTGTCTGTGATTAGTTGCGCGACGTGCCTATATTAACCTAGAACACGCCGCGCAACAGATGTATGTGTACATCTGTAGAGTCTTATTATTTCGAGTGAGCTGCGTGTAACCTGGGTGCGGCTCACTCGAGGCGTCAGTCCGGTGGATGGGGTCAGTCGTCCGCTACCAGGTCGCGGGGCAGGGGTCTCGCGTCAGGTGGGCGCGCGTGCAGTGGCGCTATCTGCCTGACATGGGGCCAGGCAGAGGCGTCGGCACGCGCGAACATCACCGTCGCGAGTCGCCTCACAAACTCATCCAGGCTCTCGATCCCGAGATCCCGATGGAGGACATCGTTCCTCACGAAACGAGGAGCGGCTACAATGGTCCGCAACGCATGGTTTTGTTGCGTGCGGAGCTGCTTCTTGCTCGACTCGCTCGTGAGGGCGAACCAAGCGGGCGCGGCGTACGTCAAGACTGGGCGTATGTACATCTTGTACACGCTCAGCTTGACGCGCGCCGGGATTCGGGATTGGAGCACTGGTCTGAGCAGGTGACGGGCGACCCCGCCCTGCGCGGCGACCTTGCGGACGTGTGGCCCCATCGTGAGGCGGCGGTCGATGGTCACACCCAGGTCAAGACCTGGGGCGACCAATCGACGGCGGCTCCTTGTAGCTTCAAGGGTGGTGGGAGGGGCGCATACCCAGTGAGCAGCGCCTGCGTCTTACCCACGTTAACCGAGAGCCGCCATTTTGACAGCCACTCGGGGAGCAGGTCGAGGGCGCGCTGCATTTTGACCACCGCGTACTTCGCATTTAGCGAGGTAGTAATGTACGCGGCGTCGTCGGCATACAGCGCGAGCGTCGCCTCGGGAGTGTTGGGGATGTCGTCGGTGTAACGTGAGTAACACGCCGGCGAGATGCAGCTGCCCTGAGGCACGCCAGCCATCACCGGGCGGGCGCTGGATAGCGCCCCTTCGACCACCACCTTGAAGGTCCTGTGGGACAGAAAAGAGGAGACCACCCTTACAACGCGACGGGGCGCGTCGGACGTGGCCAACTTATGTATGAGGCCCTCGTGCCATACACGGTCGAAGGCCTTCTCCATGTCAAGGAATACTGCCACCGAGTACTCCTTCTTCTTTAGTGCAGAAGTCAGTAGGTGCAGTACCCTTGACAACTGAAGCGTCGTGCTATGCTCCGCCCTGAACCCGAATTGCTCTGGGCGCGGCGCGATGTGAGGTTGGAGGTGTCGCAGCAGGAGTGCTTCGAACACCTTGGAGACTGTCGGCAGCAGCGTTATAGGCCAATAGCTCTCCGGCTTCACTGTATTCTTCCCCGCCTTGGGCAGCATTATGACGCGCCCCTCCTTCCACGGGGTGGGAAAGACCCCCGTGCGCAGTATCGCCGTGTACAGGCGCGCCAGTGCCGCTACCGTACGGAACGGCAAGTGGCGCAGCGCTGCGTTGGTGATACCGTCAGCACCGGGGGCCTTCCTGGGCTTCGTCCTTAGGATGGCGCGTCTAACTGCGCCAGGCGAGAAGAATACAGGGTCCTCCTCGGGAGCTATCGGCGATGCGAAGTAGTCTCCTAGGTGTTTCTCGACTGCTGCGACATGCTCGATGTCGGCGGTCGGGTTAGGGCGGAAGAATGCCATTTCGCTTTTTTTTTTTTTTTTTTTTTTAAACTAGGGCATCTCGTAGCTCACCTCTGAGGTGATGACTACTTAACCGGTCAATCCTGCGGCTGCCTTAAGCTACTAACTTAAAGCCTCCAGCCAGGGGCAAAACTATTCTAAATTAAAACTAGGCGAACGCTCGCTAAGGGCACCCCCTGTGGGGTACGGACCTCGACTTAGGGCGTCGCTGGGGGGAGGACAGCAAGTTGGGACAGGCTGGATCAAAGATGATTCATTATTATTAATCGGGGAATTTAAGACTACATTTCTCAGCAAAACGCGGGCTGGCGCTTCTGCGAGCAAGGGTCGGTGGGGAGTATTATTTACTCGGGCGGGTCGCGATCGCGGAGGACCTCGGCGGCGAGGTCGGAATGCGGGTCGGTGTCTGTGTTTTTTGTGCACTGTACTTGTGGCCCTATTGCTCTCCTGGAGGAGGGTTATGGGGTCGTCTGGGTCGGTAAGGATTTGCCTTGGGCGGCGGGTCTGACTGATTCTACTCGTGACATAATTGGCGGCCTCGACAACCAGAGGGTTGCGGTGTTTGGCGGCGGACTCAAAGAAACGCTTGGAATTGCGTTTGAGAAATTGGTGGATTGTGGGGATCTTTAGGTCGAGATGGAGGATCTCGTTCCTAACGTACCAGGGGGCACCGGTGATTTTCCGGAGAAATCTATTTTGGAGCGTTTGCATCCTATGAATATGGCGGGGTTTTGCGTGTGCAAATACGGCTCCCGCATAGGTCATGAATGCCATTTCGCCGCCGTGCGGACTCTTTTATACGGTATTATTGTAGGTGGGGCAACGACGTAGCGCGCTACGACGTAGCGATCACTAACTCCGCCCAGCAGCGAGGAGGTGGGAGAATTTCGTAGCGCGCTACGGCGCCATAGTGCTACAGCGTAGCCCGAAGCACGTGTTGTTTACAATGTGACGCCGACACGACCATGCTGACGTGCGGACGTCCTCTCACGCTTAGCCCACAATGCCACATCTAGAACATGAAAAACTGATTAAGTACCGTTTGGTCATCCTGCTATTGTTTCTGGTCCGGTCTACTTATACCCTTCAGATATTTAACCACTTGGTCCAGTCAGCTATGACTCTACAAGGCTTGGTCCGGTCAACTTCTGACCCTCCAGATATTTAACCACTTGGTCCAGTCAACTATGACTCTACAAGGCTTGGTCCGGTCAACTTCTGACCCTACAAGATCAGTCCCCTGGTCCGGCAATAGTTTTGCCCTTCAGGTTATCCCTTCAGTTAAACTGGACCGGATCTAGCTAGGCCGAACAAGTATCGTTCCTTTAGCTTAATTTACAAATAGCTCAATACTTTGGTTGATGTACAAGTGCTTCTGTTACAATGTTAATTGATTCAGGGCCAATAGATTCTACTGAAACAGCACGTAAACCACGGTTTCTACAACTTGCATTATTATGAGAACTGGTAGATATAGTGTCACTTTTAGCAGACATGGTATCACTATTGACAGAGGTATCACTATTGGCAGACATGGTATTATTATTGGCAGAGTTAGTATCACTATTAGTAGACTGAATATCATCAAAGTTAATATGTTGCCTAGTCTCGTGAACAAGAACCTCTGTGTTGTTATTATCCGCCGACACGTCATCCTTATCAAAATTTTCTGCGATTTCCATAAACAATGACTGACCACGGGGTACTTCTCGCAAGTTTTCGTGAGAGTATTTGTAGACTCTATTGTTTCCATTAATGTGTTTTAATTCGTACCCATCATTTTCCAAAATAGCGGTTATTTTAAAGGGGGCCTTTGTATTTACGGTCTAGTTTCGTTTGGTGTCTTTACAAAGACAGAGTCACTACTGAAAAAGGTTTAACTATAGCTTTACCCTTGTTAAGTCGACCTGTGTCATATTGAGCCAGCTTTTTATACTAGCAGAAGCATCGGATCGAATGGTGTCGAGGTTTAACATATCTTCATTAGGATTATTAGTAGATACTCTTGATATCATTAATGAACTGCCCTTAATACCAAACATTAATTCCAAGGGCGTGAACCCTGTTACTCTACAACGAGTACTATTGAGAGTTAATTGGATGTCGCCTACATGATCTTGCCATAAGCTGTCCGAATATGTTTCAACTATAGTGAGCATACGCTGGGCCAGACCATTTGCCCTACTGGAACCAGTGGCTATAATAAATATGATATGATTATCTTTACAAAAATTCTTAAATCCAGCATTGTCGTATGACCTACCACGATATGCAACTATTCTTTTAGGAGCGCCAAACAAGTTCACTGCATTTTTAAGTGATTTAATACCATCAGATGCATTTGGGTTAAGGTATGCTCTAACAAGACGAATTTTGTAAAACCATCAATAATCACGGAACAATACTCTCAATACTAGAGTTTGCCAGTTAAATCCAAATGAATTGTATGCCATGGAATGGCCAATTTAGGGATTGGATATAGATGGTCCTGCTGGGCACCCGACGGACCTTTGGAAACCTTACAAACGATGCACGAACCTACATTTTTTTTTTTTTTAAGTTTGAACTTTTTTTGGAACCAGTAAGGATCGTATAGTTTATCTAGCGTTTTTTTTTTCATAACCATGTTTTATTTCGCTGTGTCCATGATAAATCATTGATCAGATTAAAGAGTGTGCTAATATTGGTAACCATTTAGTGGTTTTATTACATTAGATCTTACGATAAAGTATGCCCGCCCTGTCTAATATCGTATGTGTGTGATATTTCAGACGGCAAGTAATTTGAACGGAATTTGGAATTAATTGTCGAAAATATGCGGCCAGGCCTGTAAATTGATGAACCTGAGTAGCAGTGCTTGGAGGAGGGATATTTTTTAGGGCTTCAACCTTATGAGCACTTGGTCCAACCTCTCCAGAGGATATTACGATACCCAGATATTTTTTTGTCTTCATAAATGATTTTTTTTTAAAGTTAATCTATTTAAACGAACCAACCCTTCTTGAACGGTCTCTGATTCAGGAGGTTTAAGTGCCATATTTATAGCCAACGGCATGGTCAGGTACTCAAATTGACCCGAAGGTATAACAAAAGCAGTTTTCTATAGACTCCTTATGGACGCAAATTAGTGAAATCCAGTGGCCATATCCAAATTAGAAAAGAAACAGGCCCCATGTAACTTATCGATTTGATCACTAATTAGTGGTAAGTAAAGGATATCTGTCTGGTCGAGTATTGCTATTAAGTTCCCGGTAATCAACACACATACGATCGCTACCGTCCCTTTTTTTAATTAATAATATGGGACTCGCGAAAGGCGAAGAATTTTCTCGAATTATGTAAACATCTAGTAATTCTTGAACCATGTTATTAACGATTCCTAACTCGGTGTAAACTTGTGTTGTCTTGTGTTCCAAAATAGCCTGTAAGGTCGCCTATGTACAGTTTTATTTGGATTTATGAGATCGATTTTAGCTCTTTGGTATTAATACGCGTAATCGGAAGATTTTGTATAAAATATGAGGAATATTTATTTCAATCAAAAGTTCCTTTTCTTTATCGGTAAGATCTGTGTCAATCGAATTAATGTCAAGAGGCATTTCCAATTTAGAGCTAAGATTTGAAATTTTATTTTTTGGAAAAAGTTAAGGCATCGTTACTAACTACAACGGATATTCCTTGCCCCAAAATGACGGGACCTAATAATACGTTTTCATTGAGAAATTCGTCAGGCAAGACATGATATGATATGTAACATCGAGAAGACAGTTTTGTACCATGGTTGGGAATATTATTTGGAGTGAGCAATTAACGTTATTAGAACCGATCGAATTGCAATTTCTCTGAAGTTATTATTGTATGTATGTGCAGAAGGAATTATTGCCAAACTTCCTTGTCTTCAACATAGTCTTTAATTTTATAATATGCATTCTTGCTAAGAACGAGTTTAATGTGGGTTTTGAACTTCCCATCGCTAAGTTCTGTTACCGACTTAGGCAACTTGTTATAAAAACTAAAGGAATACTACAATAATGGTCACATTTTTTTTATTACTATAATGTTTCACATGCACCTGCACCCTAATTGCCTAATACACGATCAATCATAACCTGAATAATTTTGAAACAGATTAGCAATCTGTTTCAAAATTATTCAGATTGCTAAACCATAGGTTCGTAAGTTCGATTTTTTATTTTTATTCAACAACATAAATAACACAATGAATGTTGTTGAACTGTCAAAATGAAACAGAATAGTCTTAGTCATTCATAAAATTGAGTTACACAATTAGATAGCTTATGTATTTCTGATCACTGTATCAAATTGATAGTAAAACCTTCTAGAGCTACTGAGACACTATATCCTGTCTCCTGTCTTGAGTAACAATCATTCACATTTAGTTAAAACCGGGAGAGAAAGTATGTTACTAAAATTTTGGCTCTGCAACTGTTTATTATATTGAATGATGGATCAAATAGTTGTATCTGCATAGCATAGGCACATTCTGAGTAATATGCAATCTCAAGTATTAACACTCAAGTTTATCTGCTCCTGGTCTCTAATGCGTTTTGATTTGACAGTAGTAGATCAATAAGTTTACAGGAACTAAACTGTTAAAAGCATTCCGGCTTGTTTTTTATTTCTGTGATAAGTCCGCGTTCCACAAGCGGCATTGTAAAGCGATCGAACACCAGCCCGCTGCACACGTAAACAGGACGGGCCAGCGCCGCGGACAGCCGTCGGGCCAGAGCCGCCGCCGCGCCCTCCACGCCTAGCAGCGTGCTGGCCAGTGCGGCGCGGCCACCACCGTCCTCGGGCGCCGGCATGCCCAGAGCTACCTCGGTAAGATCCGCTGCACCGCCGCCACCCACCCACAGCAGTAGAGCACCCGCTACGCGCAACGCCACAGTTCTGCACACCAACTCGCCACTCCATATTTCAAACTGATGAACGCGCCATCCACTGGGTTTATATGTAATTCGTTTTCGAGAACTTGTGATTCGAGGAGAGGTACCGATTTCCATTTCTGTACAAAACTAAAAATCAATAAAATTTCTGGGAACGTTTTGACAACACGGAAAGCGGACAGCGGAAAGGATATATTTATATTTTACAAAGCAATTATAATTATTGCACTTCAGTGATACTGAGTCGAAAATTCAGAAATATTAATTATTTACATTTTCCAAAATTGGCTTGGCTGTCACTCTGTCACAGACTTAGGCCGTTTTCCGAATTAGAACATAATCGCTCACAGCCACAGACTCTCACAGCGCTGACATCGATAATTGGCGTTCCGAATAAGATATCACGATTATGACAGCTGAGGGCTGTCAACAATTCGGAACGCTCGTGAACCATTGACTTATATAACATGGACTTGAAATGTTTGACTATAGAAAAAACAGTTATACAAATACGAGGCATATCGACGCCAAAATTAAAAAAATACTGCTATCTCTTTTTAACTTCAATAATGTTGCCTAAGTGAAAAAGGATAATAGTGTTTTTGACAGTTCCTATAAAGGCAACCCTACATTTTCTAGTCATTGAAATACCTACTTGCGGCCGGTTCGCCATTTTATCCTCTCGGTGTTTGGTACCAAAGTTGGGTTGTGTCCACGTCAACTGTCAAATGATCTTGAGTTGTGGTTACAATTTGTGAATTTTGGAGTTATTTGCTGTGATAATGCGTTTAAACTCGGCCCTATGGTGGAAATCATCAATAGCAAGATGCCCAATTGCAATATAATCGGATGTGGCATCAAAAGAAGCGGACATCACCCGAAAATAACATTGCACCAGTACGTACACAAATTTCAGCTGAAATATCTTTAGATAGACGATAAACAAAAGATTCTGCATTCGTTAAGAGCTTCAACAGTAAAGCATTCATAATTTCCCTTTTGCCATTATTTTCAACAGTTTTACTTCACGAAATCATTTTCTTGTTATTGAAGGGATAGAGTAGTGCATTTAGACATTTTATTTATCGATAATGCTATTTTATGTTTTTTTAAATTGGTTTTATGTTTTACTTTCAAGGCTGCCTGCTAATAAACGAAAGAAGAAAAAAACAATTGGTGTGGAAAATTTAAAGATGTTAACATAAACTGTTCATATTTTTGTTCTTTTCACTTTGAAGAATCATATTTCAACCGGATACTCAATAAAGTAACATTATGTGACGATGCTTTACCTTCACGAACCTTATTGGTACCTAAGTAACATGTTATAAATTTGTCCAACATGATTCTCTACTAGTGGCTGGTGTTGAAACTGGTGATGTCCGTATTTGCAATATTTGTTTAATGGAAACAAAGAGTGATGTAAAGAATGTGTTTGAGTGTGGTCTTAAGACTTAAGATCAATTAAAAATTGTATTAATAAAATCAAGAAACAATAAAAATACTAATATTTTTTTTGCTTGTTTACAGCCTGCGATTTGAACAAATATGTCTGGCATTTTAAATGAGAATGATCAAAATCAGACAAACTCACAATGTAAAAGAGATATAGATGAATTTGAGATACAAATATTATGGGAAGAAATCTACTGAAAGAATATCACATAGAAATTACCTGAACAAAATTGTATTGTTCAGAACTGAATGAGATTGATTTATTTAATATAACTTTATTATAATTAGTTTTGACTTTTAATTAAAACCCACAATCATTTGCGTGTTAGAAACTTAGCATCAAAAATATTAATTATGATCCGCCAATTTTTAAAATTTCTTTATTTCTTTTTCACTGGTTATCCGTGAAATTCATATTTGTATGTTGATCAAAATGAGATACACAAAGATAAAATGATAAAATAATAATAATATAAATTATAATATTTCATTTAAAAATTACCATCTGCGGGCCATTGGCGGAGCCACCTTTTAGAGGTATGAGGAACAGGGTGTAAAATTTATTCATCCTCTATGGAAAAGGGAGGACCCTCCGACCAGACGGGTGTCGTGTCTGCCGGGCAACAGCCCGATAGTTTTTTTGAAGTGAAAACTTTAGGCGCGTTGAGCATTTTTTGGGTGAGTATAAATCATGGAAGTCCCGTCATCTTCACCGGACGTTTTCCAAGAGCTATATGTATACTGTGTATATATGTGTACTTTTTGGGTGGACAAAAAGCGTGAAACTCGCGTCATCGTCATCGCACGCTCCCATAAGCTTTATGTATACTGTGTATATATGTACATAGATATATCGGCAACGAGATGAACTTGTTGCTTATAGTATAAAATGGAGTGAAATCAGTTACAGAATACTAGGTCGATAAAAGCAGTAAGTATATATCTGTCCTCCAGGTTTCAACCTATTACAATGGGAAACTTCAAAATAAGTTCTACGGTTTAGCCGCGAAAGAATGACGAAGCAATTAAATTAAAAACAAACAAATGAAAGGCATATGTCAGAAAACTTGGAGTAGGTATTTTTACCCGTAAATATTGTACTGTGACATTATGAAAACATTCTCACAATCTTTTATCGATATTATAACATAGAAATATCGATAAGGGCTGCCCTAGTAGACGCCATTTTATCCTCTCAGAAAAGTGTAGGTATGGCACGTTTTTTTTGTAGGTATGCCAAGTCCATGTTATATGTCAATGTCGTGAACGCGCTCACGGTACTCGCTTAACGTCAAAACTTGCTTATGATATTTCTGTGTGTATATACCACACATTTCTTCTTCTTCTTTGGTTAGGTGGCGAACGGTAGCCAGAAATACAATTTGAAAATGCCGCGTTAGTTTAGAGATAAGATGCGAGTCAAAACAATACAGCACAACTGTCATTTTTGACAGCGCTGACGGTGATATTAGTAAAAGGCATGGTCGGCGTTATCGCAAGATGGCGCATGTCATGACGTCATCTATGACGATTCAAGACACAACGTTATCGTGCCCACGTTAATACGGTACCGTAGTTAGCGCGCTCAAATCGATTAAAGTGTAACTCGGAATGCACCCTTAAGAGATACTCTCAGAATAAGGAAAAAAGAAGAGATATACTACTATATACTACGTCACTCTGTCATTTGAGTGTCATTAGTTGTCAGCACAGACTACATATGGATAGTAGAGTTTGTCCGGTTTGTCCATTGGATCTATGTCAATGGGTTTGTCACTTGACCATGGAATTAGTATGTACTAGTTGTACGTAGTACATATTAGTTTCATGCACTTGACTCACTTGTCTAGAGAAGAATGGAACGTTGGCTTAAAGGTGTTAAACATGTTGCAACAACATCTTCTAATGACGCTGAATGTTCAAAAGCAGTACGCGCGGAGAATATAGCAATCATCGATCCAGACGATGATGCCACGACGTCAAGTTCGACGGTTTCAAAGACGAAAAAAAGGAAGTATGATGAATCATTTAACAGTTTCGGATTTGTTGATTCCAACGGCTCACCTCTCTGCATGCTATGTAGTAAACTGCTTCCTAATAGTTCCATGGCACCTGCCAAATTGCGCTGAGCTGACATTTAGAAACTATACACCCCGAGTCTAAAGACAAGAATAAATAATTTTTGTTCGTAAAAAAGATCAGTTATTGGAAAGTCAAAAAAATATGATGCATGTAACACAAACTATCAACGAAAAGGCCACTGAGGCATCATATTTAGTTACCTATGGCATTGCACAAGCAGGTGAAGCGCACACTATCGCTGAGAATTTAATAAAGCCATGTGTATTAGACATAACAAAATGTATGCTCGATGAACAATCTGCAAAGCATCATTCTACTGTGCCAATCAAACGATACTGTTTCACGGCGAATCCATGATCTGGCAAGCTACGTCAAACAAGAACTAGTTACACGTCTACAAAAAACACGATTCGCCTTGCAAATGGACGAGTCAACTGATGTCGCTGGTTTGGCTATCTTGCTGGTTATCGTGAGATATCCATATGAAAGTTCTTTTGAAGAAGACATGCTTATGTGTTCACCACTGCTCACAAACACTACCGGGGAAGAAATTTTTAATAAAATAAATATATTTTTTGAAGAAAATAATCTCAGTTGGAACAATTCGGTATGTAAAGTAAAAATTAACATAAGCTGATTCCAAAACCATTTCGAGATTTTAGGTTTGTAAGCCTTATTTTTCTATTTTTAGGTCTTAAAATTTTAAGATCATATTTATTTTCACAAAAATTCTTAAAATCTAATATATATAATACTTTCAGTGCCTCTTGTAATAAAATTTTGTACGTATCAGCGTCAATGTCAACGTCAAGTTTGTATGATAAAACTTGGTTGTTCCGATTGTCTTTTATGGCGGATATCTTTCAAAAACTGAACGAATTGAATTTATCATTGCAAGGTAAACAGACAACAGTGTTTCAGACCTGTATCAAAATAACTGCCTTCAAAAGAAAATTAGATTTTTGGATTATTTGCGTTGGTAAGAAAGAAATAGAAAGCTTTACGTCACTCAGTGAGTTTGCTAGCGATAACGACTCAGAAATTTTTCAAGGTGATGTGTTTTAAGAATTGGTCCAATATCTCAGTTCGATGCGCGCATCTTTTGAAAAGTATTTTCCCGAAGAACAGAATACAAAAATAAAACTGAATTCATGAATTCATAATCCTTTTTTACCCAACTTGGAAAAGCCCGAAAGTATGTCAAACGAGATTATGATAAATGTCAATGGATTATATGAATCTCTTTTAGAAATGTCATCAGACATACATATCATCAGACACAAGTATGGAGTCACTGTTCAAATCGACGCCTCTCAACGATTTTTGGTGTAGAATCCGTGATGAATATCCAATGCTTGGTAAAATGGCTCTGAATATTCTTCTCCCGTTCCCAACAACATATTTGTGCGAAACAGGATTCTCAACCTATGCAGCCACGAAAACAAAATATCGCAATAGACTGGACGCCGAACCTGATATGAGACTTCAACTGTCTTCTATCAAACCTGATATCAACCAATTGATGAAAAATAAAAAACAGTTTCATACCTCCCATTAGTTAGATTTTTCTTTTTTAATATCTTCTATTATTGTACTTGCCATGTGGTAAAGTAAGTAATAATTAGTAACTGTTACATTGTACTTTTATTAAGCTTATTAAAGAATACACTTTTAAAAACTATTGTTTTATTGTAGGGTTCCATCAAGTATTTTGCTTCCCAAAAGGGTTCCGTCACCAAAAAAGTTTGAGAACCACTGATGTAGGTAAACAATATTTTGTAAGAATATTTTTTTTTTAAAGTGTGTCCGTGGAGTTTCTTGCCCGTTCTTCTCCATAGGAACCTACGCTTTGGAATGGGAAACTAGCTTCATATGACTACGACTTATTAAGGAAAACCGAAATGTTTCTTTGTAAAAGTATATTTGTCAAGTCAGTACAATTAATAAAAAACCATAGCAACGTAACACGGATATAAAGAGTTGGAAGCACAGTTATCTGGAAGTACTTCCTAACATTCCCTCTTCTTTTTAAATCCGAACTCTTCACCGAGTTTCACCAATCTTGGTTTGTAAACCGGCTTGGTAAAGATGTCTGCAAGTTGTTCTGCTGTCGGTACTTGCTCAATAGTTACGTCCCTTTCTGAAACACATTGTATGTGAGATACAAGTGTTTTATTTTAACTTTATGTGCTTAGTTTTTCGGTGTTGCTCATAAGGAGGGTTGTAAGCCAATTTAATTGCAGACTCATTGTCGATTCGCAAGATAGCTATATCAAGGTTTGTTTGATACCGTGGCCCCCTGGCATTGCACAGGCAACAGAAGGAACACGGGTGGGTTTTAGTCAGTAAGAGTCTGACACGCCCTCCCGCTCCACCCAGAGCGGGAGACGTCATTTGACGATTTCCCACCCAAAAAAAAAAAAAGGCTTAGTTGCTTTTGGTCTCTCTCCAAATTTCTGCCGATGGCTCTTGCCGAAGATGCAGCCTTCACAGATATCAGCAGAACTTGAGTCTAGCTTTACTCCAAGCTCTCTTTGTATCAGTTTTGCTACATGTCTCTTGTTCTGGTGTCCCAGCCGTTCATGGTAGAGCTGAAGATTCTGTGACGTCGTTAGTTGGTTTATCTCAAGCTTAGGCATTAATACTTTAACGTTAAGTTTGTACAGACCACCATACTTGTCGCGATTCCCGACTAAAATGACTTTGCCATCATTCTTCACATTACATGTCTGAGCAGTTGACTGAAAGATGCTATTCTTTAGCGTATCTTGCGCGGCTAGCACAGAAAATAGATTTCTCTCAATTATTGGAACGTACCATACATTTGTTAAGACTAGTAACTCTTTGTGGCCATTAATGTCAGCTTCCAGTTGAACAGTACCTTTGCCTATGGCTTCAACTATCTCTCCGTTAGCTGTCATAACCTTATGATGTTCACCAAATTTTTCGAAGATGTGGAATATATCTCTTCTATTGGTAACATGGCTCGTAGCGCCATTATCCACATAAAACGAGTCCTTATCTGTGTTCTTACTTTCACATGTTAAAGCTAGGCCTGTCAACATCCCAATACTTGAAGACTGCTTTGGAGGTTTGGGGGGTCTACCGTCTGCAATCCACTTCTTGCATGATGTGACTTTATGAAAGCCTTCTCCACAATAATTGCATTTCTTCCATTTCTTTTTGTTTTGCCCCTGCTTCTCATACCGTTTCTCTCCTCTTAACATGAGAAGTTCATTGGTACTTCCGCCTTCTTCTGTATTCTTTTGTTTAAGAGATCTTTCGTAAGCACATACCTGTCTAGTCAAGTTTTCTATATTTCGCTCACTTTTGTTCATCAATAACCAGCTTGACTTAAAACTGAAGTATTGTTGCGGAAGTGTATCTAAGATTTTACATACCATTAACAATATTTCAGGCAGATCATTTCCTTCAATCTCATTATTTAAGTCATACCATACAGTTTTGAGAGTCGAAATATGTGTGGCCGTATCATGTTCATTGCTTTTCTGGTAGCGGAAAAACTTCATACAGAGGTCGTAGCTCCTGTTCCAAACCAGGAGCCTGCTTCCTTTGCCCCATCATAAAGCCTATGAAGCTCTTTCCACATGTCACATGATGTTTCACATCGCATTACTTTTTGTAAGGTCTCTTCAGTCATATTTGTAGTAAGAATAAGAAGCGCTTGACTGTCACGTTTTTGAAAAAAATTCATTTCATGATTATACTTTTGTATATCTTCAGGTTTTGCCGTTTCTCCAGGATCATTAGGCTTTATTAACTTGCCTTCTATTGCTTCTAGCGTGCCTGGAGTACTTTTAAGTAAAAGCTTTACTTTGTACCTCCATGTGTGCCAGTTAGTGGGACCGTCGAGTCGACCTATCTCGATTTTTACGCCTGCCGTTTGCATAATTATTCGAGTCTGTCCACTATTGCAACGAATAAACAATCATTAATATTTATATTGCTCTGCTACCATATTAAGGAAAACCGAAATGTTTCTTTGTTAAAATATATTTGTCAAGTCAGTAAAATTAATAAAAAACCATAGCAACGTAACACGGATATAAAGAGTTAGAGATACAAAGCTGCTGGAAGCACAGTTATCTGGAAGTACTTCCTAACACGACAGACTGACCCCTTGACGTGCCTGTTGAATGGTTAATTGAAATAAATGCTTTGAGTTTGAGTTTAAGGGACCAACCCGTGAAAAAAAAATCAGCTTTTCCATACATCATGTTTGCATAGCTCGTCAAAATGTAGGGAGCAACTGATTTTTTTTTCGCGATTTTAGGGTTGGTCACTTAGTGAAAATTGTTCATAATGATCAGTATGATGAAAATAATGCCAGCATTATTTTCTGGGGAAACTATACATAAAGAGGAGATAAGACATAACATTCTTAAAACAAACATAAGGTCCTTAGATATAGATCTAAGCAAGTCCGTGATAGTTAGTAAGCAATGTGTCCGTATGTACGGTTGGGGCCAGTTTATGCAATGCGTAGGAAGAACTACTATTTTGTTTACTAATTTCTTCAATGTGATCTTTCCAATCAATTTTTTTGAAGTGAAAACTTCTTTGCGTTGTGCACTTTTTTTGTGATGGGTAAAAAATGTTAATAAACTCGCGTCAGGACACGTGACGATCGAAAATTCGTAAGACGGACGGAGAGTAGACTAGAGTAGAATTATTCCCTAACCATTCCAAAATATCCAACGTTAATCAAGTTTCCACTTCTGCTGGCACTCCCGGAGTGCAACCTGTTTTTTTTTCAATGGTTAGTCCAAGGAATTTGGCAGTGGCATTATAAACTCTGCAGCTGGTCCCGGTTGTCATTCGTAGAACTTTGACTATCCCTGTAAAAAATGTACTCCACAGACTACTTAGAGATACTATGTACTCTGTGACTTTGACAGTCGCGGTCGTTACGGGTAGTCAGCATTGACTTATAAGTTTTATAAGTCAATGGTAGTCAGTCGCCCGAAAGTCTAACAACCAGTATTATCAAGGGGCATCGGGTTATGTAGGTTGTGTAGGTCAGATAGGCAGTCGTTCCATATAAAATACTTCTAGCTGTATCCGGTTAAAAGCCGTCCTTACATAATTGGGGAAAGGCTAACCCAGGGATAATAGTTGATGAGAATATCCACTACTCTATGGTTTCCTTCGTGTGTATTATCTATGATTTCTTGTAAATCTATAGTTGACGCAGAATGCAGAATATCACTTGAATACTGTCGACCAATGAAATAACGACATTTGTATTTCATTATCTACTATTTGCTGATAAATTTGCGTGTGTGTACGCTATTTGTCCATTTGTAATTACTCGTTTTTATATTACCAATAAGAAGCGAGGTGTATTAATGTGAAACGTCAATTACTTCCAAAACTCATTTTTCAAGAAAACCAAGTGGAATTCACACGCTTGAACGTGGGCCGCCGAGGTTCTTGTTTAGTATAAATGTATTCCAGTTTGTGAAAAACTATTCTGAGAAGAACTCAACTAAGTTCGTGTTGTTAGGTCTTGGAATACGATGAAGTATTTTAATTTGTTAGTAGTCGGCGTCCTGTTACTTGCAGGTGAGTTGTTTTGTCTACGTAGCGCGTCTATTTATTTTACGGATTTTGATAGTCAATGATAAAGTTTCTAGTGTTTTATGAAAGACATGTATTATGATTAAAGTATGAAAATGTAACAGCCAGCTCTTAGAAAAGGTAAACGTTTAGAAAATCTTCGTACTTTCGTAGATTTAATTTGTCTAGTTGCTGCGACTAGAATTTTCTGCGATACTTGGTATGTTTGATTACCCACAGACCGTAGTTTTCATTGTATTGTGGTTAGTTCTAGCAAATGTGTAATTTGTTAAATTTTACAGGATGGTGCGTGGCGCAGGAGGCGGGCGCGGGCGTAGGCTCGGTGGAGGAGGTAACTGTGGACGCCGACCTAGGCGCATCGCGCGAGGGATCCCGCACCGGTAACTACTCCGCCAACACAACCTACCTCGCCTGCTGAGGCTTGCCCATTCACTTGCACACACTTTGTTCTGCCACTGTTGGTACACTAAGGCCCGTATTACAGAACCTTGCTCAAGACTAAGCATTACTTAAAGGTTTTAAACGAGTTTAAGTTATGCTTGAGTTTTGAGTGAGGTTCTGCAATATGGGCCCAAGTTTAGTTGATCAGTTATTGATACATTGTAGTGCATGACTCGCTACACACTACACAGTATACTGTATTGTATTGACCTACTGATCGTATGCCTACTGTGAATCAGTGTCAGGAGTGATGACAAAAATCTTCTCTGCCACCTTCTTTATCACAACCTATTTAGAATTTAATGATACTACTACTATGATCCACAGGCTTGTTGCCTGCAGTTTCGTTTGTATTCTTGGAGCAAAACTTATTTTTTTTTAGTATTTGTTATCTTTGGATTCAGTTTGATCTTTGAGTTCAGTAGTACTGGTCTAAGATCCGACCTAGACAACCTTCACCCATCTGTTGAGTTAGTTTGTTAAAAATATATTGCGATTACAATGGCTAAAAAATTCCTTGCCAGACTGATTATTACTTAACCTTTATAATACTGGTGTCTCATATTGGAGACAGATAACAATAAAATTCTATTGTGTCTGCTAATTGCGCGCGCGACAGATTAATAAAAAAATCTTCACAGATAAAAGAAAGACAACAGAAACAAGACATCACAGACAGACAATTAAAAATCTGGAGTCACACATAATCTATTCGACGACGACGATATGTCACTCCGGATTTTTAATTTGTCTGCCTGTGATGTCTCGTATAAACCTGTTTAGTTGGTGTTTTTGTCATAGTTGGGTTTTAGTTTTTATAACTTAATTTTTCTATTCAGCCTGTGTATCTCATACTACTCAAAAACTACCCAAGCAAGATTAATACAATTTATATGGGACCACCGTGCAAGCTTCCTCTACCAAAATTAAATGAAAAACGAATTTTCAAAATCCATCCTCAATTGACGAAAATATTGATTAATATACCTACATACTTTGACAGGTTGGTTAAAAATGGATTTACCCCAAAAATGATGTGCTATCTAATAATATTTCAATCAAGAATAGGAATACAGCACAATCTGGCATGTCCAGTAATCCGGTACAGTATTAGTTTGCATTCTTTGTATTGCGAGTGTTCAGTTACATACTATAATAAAAGAGAAAACATTGGGTGTGAAGGCTAGATTAGTGCCGGATTAGCGAGATTGTACTGTACTTTTACTATTATTAATTCTACAATAGTGACAGAGGGTCACACAAGCATGGTTTAACCTGATTGTACTATATTAATTGATAAAATAAAATAATCTAAAGGATTATTTTTTGCATTTATCACTATATCTAATTAATACAGTAAACACACTGATAATTCATTTCAGGAAGGTAGATTGGTATTCAGGTACTGTTAGATTCAGAAATGTTTATGTAGTCACCCTCCTGGATCATGATTGTTAGGAAATCATCTTGTTGAGTAGATAGGTAGGTAGGTAATAGGTAATACGGGCTGGTTTCCGCAACTCCACGTCAAAGCGCGTATTTTGCGTACAGGTGGGAAAAATCGGTCATTCAATCCACCCCAGCTCCTCAAAGAATGCCAGCAACACCTTGGTATTATTGGCAATCTCGCGTAGGGTACCTGGGTTACCGAAGTACTTTGCCCTGTAAGTGGCGACCACCGGGCAGTTTAACAGCACATGAGCTGCTGTCTCGTCGTCCTCCATGCAGGCTCTGCAGAGCGGACTGTTTGTGACTCATTTGACAAAGAGGTGTTTATTAAATGACCCATGGCCAGTTATAGCTGCTGTAACCACACGCAGCTGTTGTTTAGTTAGTCGAAGAACCTTTTTCGTGAGGCGGTCATCGATTGAAGGTAGTGCCTCCTTAGCCTGTCTGCACTCGCCTTGGTCCGACCATAGTTTCTGATGCTGATCCCTAGTTCGTTTCCTTACCAGAATGCGTAGGTAACCGAAGGGGAGTGGCACTATGGGTTCGTGCCCCACTGGTGCCAGGCTCGATCCCCTTCTGGCAAGTTCATCTGCAGCATCGTTCCCCAGCGAACCGCTGTGTCTTTTGATCCATTGAATGGTTATTTTGTTGAGGTCACCCACCTGGTTAAAGCGCTGGTGGCACTCGTATATAAGTCCAGAGTCCACAGTGTGACTGTTCAGCGCTTGCAGAACAGCCATGCGGTCTGAGAGTATGCGTATCGAGTGGTCCTTAAATTCCCTAGCCAGAATAGCCGAAGCGGCAAGAGAAATGGTTGAGTAGATTAAAGATCTTAATAAATTATAATGCTTGTGTTCTCCGGGATACGGCACAAAGTAAGGAGGTTCCTCTTTCTACAAGTCTAGAGCCCTGATCACTGGAAGAAAGATAATCCTCTTATAACGTTGCTTAAAGTTAAGTAATGATTAGCGTCTGTTTATCCATACATTTTTGACTTAAACATCTCTTAACTTTAAGCAACGTTTATGAAGAGGGAAAGGAAAGGTTAGTATCCCAATGAATTGCATAATACGGATTAACGTCAACTAGCTGATAAGGAAAAAACCGACCAAGTACGAGTCGGACTCGCGCACGAAAGGTTCCGTACCGAATTAAGATCGAGCAAAAACTCAAAAAAAAAACGTTTCTTGTATGGGGGACTAGCGTTGAAAATTACATGTAAAATACATGTGTATCTTTCATTTCAATTCAAAATATTTTATTTCACATAAACCTACAAGGGCACTTATGAAACGTCAGAAGCTAGGTGCACGGTTCCAATTGGTCGTTTCCTATGGAGAAGAGCCGGCAAGAAACTCCACGGTTACTCTTTTAAAAATAAATGGTATTTACAATCTTTTCAAGTTACAGTGTTTATATGTATGAGAGGACACTGTAGGCCTATCAACAAGTACCAGGTACTTAGCAAGATAGAAAACGATCGACAGATCTAAAAGTCGGTTATGCCTACAACATTCTCACATTCACAAAATATAAAAGAGAATCTATACAGGGTGTTTGGCAGAACGTTGAACATACGAAAATGGTGGATAGGTGGGGTCATCTGCTACTTACTCAAACCATTTAAAAAAAAATGCAAGTTGATTTTTTTTTTTTTTTTTTTTTTTTTATTTCAACAAAAGTTACATAGGTGTATTTCACAAATCTTCTGCCAAACTGCAGGACAGTTTGATTTAGATTTAAATATTTTTTAGATTTTTCTGTAAGTTTGAGGACTCATAAACTCAAACCATTTATTTCAATTAAACCCTTTACAGGCACTTTTGAATTGTCAAAGAGTCAGTTAGTCAGAAAGTTGAAGCTAGTTGCCCATTCCAAAACGTAGATCTCTATGGAGAAGAACGGGCAAGAAACTCCAAGGACACTCTTTTAAATATAGAAATTACAAAATCCTGGGTACATTACTCTTGTTGATTCTATATGTGAGAACAATGTAAAAAAAAAAAAAAATATATATAAATCAAAAACGATTAAAAACAAGCCCTGGCAGATAAGAGATGACCAGTCTCAACTGACGGCGCCCGTTCACGAACATGACGCGTGGATCAGCACCATCCAGCTCAACCATTTTGTAGGGAACCGAATGATCCAACACACTCGCCACCATCAGCGAGACATTTAAGTGAGCATGACTTTTTTTCTAGCTAACATCTGAATAAAGCAATAATTTTATAAGAATCTACCAACATCAAAGATTTAAAAAAAATGCCTGTTTTATCCATTTGTGATAAAAATTACACTCTAAAGTTAAGAAAGTGGTGAAACTAGAAGAAAGCAATAAAATTTTTTTTTTTAATATCCTGGGGTCCATGGCCAATTAAATTAGGGCTGAGTAAGTAGCAGATGACCCAACCTATCCACCATTTTCGTATGTTCAACGTTCTGCCAAACACCCTGTATAAAAAAAAAAAACAATTAAAAACCTATTTAAACTAAATGGCATGACTGCCACTAAAGCTGTAACAAATCTATAAAAAATATAGTATAGTGAAGTTATATAATGTCAAATAATGAAAAGATTATGTCAATAAAGTACGTAAATGAAAAAAATGAAAAATAGGTAAAATCAAATAATCATCTTAATTTGGGAGCAGTTAATAGACATAATTACATAGTAATGCCGTTATTGAGGTACCAGGGAAGCCACATGTGCAGAAGGAATTATTGCCAAACTTCCTTGTCTTCAACGTAGTCTTTAATCTTATAATATGCTTTTTTGATAAGGACACGTTTAATGTGGGTTTTGAACTTTCCATCACTAAGTTCTGTAACCGACTTTGGCAACTTGTTATAAAATCGAATACTGTTTATAACAAATGACTTACTAGTTTTAGCTAACCTAAATTTGGATATCACAATTTCATGTTTTCTACATGGATATCGCTTCTAATTTTGAAAAGTCCTAAGTTTTTCCGAACATACAAAATACTTTCTAAGATATAAAGAGAAGGCTGAGTTAGTATATCAATTTCTTTGAATTTATTTCTAAGGGACTCACGAGGACCCATTTTATAGATAGCGCGAATAGCCCTCTTTTGTAAAATAAAAATGGAATCTACGTCAGCTGCCGATCCCCACAGCAAAACGCCATAAGACATAATACTGTGGAAATAAGCAAAGTATACTAACCTAGCTGTGGCTACATCAGTCATCTGCCTTATTTTTCTTACTGCATATGCAGCCGAACTTAATCTACCTGAAAGAACTCTAATGTGGGCGCCCCATTGCAATCTCGAATCTAAAGTAATTCCTAGAAATACGGTTTCCGTAATAGCTTCTAGTTTCTTACCATCAAGTTTTAAATTGAGACCTACTTGAGGTACATTTGGTAATGAGAACTTAAGACATTTAGTTTTGTTCGCATTAAGTAAAAGATTATTAGCTGCGAACCATTTCGAAAGAACTGCTAGACTATCGTTGACATGTATAACATCCGTATCTTTTCTATCAATTTTAAAAATAAGAGAAGTGTCATCAGCGAATAGAATTATGTCTGATAAGTTAGCCATCATGTAAGGAAGGTCATTAATATAAACTAGGAATAGAAAAGGGCCAAGAATTGATCCTTGAGGCACGCCCATCTTAACTAGAGACCCCAAGGATGTCGCCCCGTTAATGTTTACTTTTTGCTGCCTGTTTGATAGATAGGAAATAACAAGATCACCAGCTTGTCCACGAATTCCGTAGTGGTGTAATTTACAGATCAGTGTTTTGTGGTCAACGCAGTCAAACGCTTTTGAGAGGTCACAGAAAATGCCAATTGCATCCTGGGACTTCTCCCAGGATTCCAAAATGTGACTGATGAGTTTTACTCCAGCGTCAGTCGTCGACCTACCTTTCGTGAAACCAAACTGGTAACTATGTAAAATCCCATTTGAATTAAAATGTGACAACATCTGGTCTAGCATGATTTTTTCATATATTTTACTCAATGCTGGCAGCACAGATATAGGTCTATAATTAGAGGGATCACTCTCAGTACCTGATTTGAAAATTGGTACTACTTTACTATGTTTCATTAAATCAGGAAACGTACCGCTATCTAAACATTGATTAAATATGCCTGTTGTCTTGTCAGCAACTTTTAACTTATCTGAAATGGTTTCATTATCAATTTTTAAAGACAATTCATTCTGATCTCGCTGTTTTGTGTTCCCAGTTTCTTTGTTAATTACCTGCCACATAGCTTTTATTTTATTGTTAGAAGTACTAATTTTGTTACTTATTAATTTAGATTTAGCTTGGGCACAGACTCGTTTGAATATTCTAGAGTAGTTTCTGACATAATTATGAAGGGCTTGATCAGAAGTCAATGATTTCTCGTTGTACAAATTATATAAAATATCTCTGCTTTTTCTAATGCCAGCAGTAGCCCATTCATTAAATTTTGGTTTAGCATTGATTGTTACTTTTTTACAGGACATGCTTTATTGAATTCATGGCATACTGTAGAAAATAATGTACCGTAGTTTATATTGGGGTCTTGTGAATCAAAACTAGCAGTTGAGAGATTGCTAAGAACATTATTATTAAACGTTTTCAATTTTTTTTTGTGAGAGGTCTTAATTCTATGGTTTTGTCTAGGTGTAACTTTTTATGTAAGTCAAATGATACAAGTTGACCAGTACGGTCAGACCTGACACCACTAATTAAGCACGAGTCTTGTACTTGACAATTAGTAAATATATTGTCAATGCATGAAGCTGAGGTTGCTGTTATTCTAGTCGCTTCATTAAATATACATTTTAAATTAAATGATTTAAACAATGATATAAGCTTATAATAGATCAATATTTAGGTCACCACAAACAAAAACTAATTTACGTTGTTGTGTAATTTTTTCTCTTGATTGTATGTTATTAAAAATATACAGTATAACACAAGTATTATACGTGTATGATTGTATTTTTCAGACGTACGTCAAATTTGCTTTTTCGAAAATAACATGTATTTTATAGGAAAGAAGTTTTGAAAAAGACAAAAATTTTCTTTCGCAATTTTCAACTCTAATTGCGCCCTTTAATTATTAACTTTATGTAATTTTTATTATTTCAACTGTCTGCCTATTATGGTTCATGAGATGCAGCCCGCTGACAGACAGACGGACGGACAGCTGAGGCTTAGTAATAGGGTTCCGTCTGGCACCCTTCAGGTACGGAACAATAAAAAGATGATATTTATAACCAACTTACAGAAATAAAAATCATAAATCATTTGAGATTAGAAAGATTGATTTAGATTTGACAAATGGAAACATTACATTTCGATTTATTAAAAATCAACAAAAATTATTTTAATAACAACATTTTAAACAAGACGTATTTCTTTTCTTTCTTCTATAAATAAGTATTATAAGGAGAAAAAAAAATGTTTTTTTGTATTTTTGTTTGTAATGGATAAACTCAAAAAATACTAAACAGATTTGAAAAATTCATTAACGTATAGAAAGTTACATTATCAGTGAGTAACATGGGCGTATTTTATTTTTCAAAAATGAGATCCCTTCTAAAATTGCAATAATGTAACCCAAGGTATCAAAATTTTACGCACAAAACACATTTGGCGTGCGCTGCGATAAACTTCATGATACATAAAATAATGTACCTACTGCATGTTTATGGTACTCATCATTACCCACAAACAAGTCCGCGAGGCTATTTATGTCTAACTATTTAATATAGTGAAGTCACAGTAACCGTTTTTTGTTCAAATTAGTCAATCTAAACACTGATAGAATCGAAAGATGATGAATTGATGATATTCGTACCTATAATGATATGAATGTTTATCAATCTAAATCGTTTCATTATCAAGGTTGATTGTGATCACGCTGTGACCCTTAGGAGCTTAAAACTATAAATAGGTACTCGTACACTGCAAACCAACCTCATATAATTTTCGTTAAGTTATGATTGGCATGGTGTGAACAGTGTAACATGGTTGAATAGAATTTAGAATTATCGATGCTTGAGCTTGTCGTCCTCTGCGAGCACGCGCAGGCGCGCCTTCAGCCACGCCGAGTCGCGCACGTGGTGCGCCAGGCGCCGGTCCCGCGGCGCCGGCGCGCGGCCTTGCGCCCACCAGCCCACCCTGCACACACACACTGCTCACACACCACACACTGCTGAGCTGAGCGATGTTTATCTGCTACATACTCCAAAAAGATTAAAGCAGCAATAGCCCTTCGGTTAGTGATGGCGCCGAATGGCGAGTACGAGATCGGGAATGCTAGAAGCGCGGGACGCACTATGCACTAATCTTCGTATAAAATGAACGATAATTTCTCAATAAAATGTTGCTATGCTAAGTACATAAGACATGGACGAACACTTGCGAGCTGGTGAGCGGCGCGTCGTACTTGTCGCGCGGGCCGCGGTCGAACATGTCCTTTATCCGCTGCAGCGCGCGCCGCGTGCCCTGCTCGTCCGCCGCGCCCGCCTGCTCGCGCACGTAGAACTTGCCCGTCACCGTGGCAGCTGCCGACACACACAACGTGACACAGCGCTCGGGCGACTCGCAGTCCGCCGGCGCCACAACTTACGCAAGCCAAGAGGTTTCACGAGCGACACGTAAGAGCGGCCCTGCTCGCCCTGCGACGCAAAGCGCAGCTTGAAGGACCGCGCGTGCAGATCGCGCGCGCCCGTCTCGCCCGGGCCGGCCTCGCCAGCCGCGCCGGCCTCGCCGCCGCCGCCCGGGCTCTCGGTGCCCTCCGCCGCCATTCCTGACAGTTATGCTTTCACTTACAGTGTAGACCGACGAATGACCAGTTGGATCGATGCGCGAGGTGTTGCTAGGCAAGGAATATAACCGCCAATCGCGCGTCGCTTACTAAAGCCCGCAGAACGATACTTACGTGTATATTTATACCTATTTCAGTGATGCTATAAGCCTCGCTCCCACTATGCACAAAAGCGCGAGTTTGTATATGGTCCCGGTTATATTCTATAAACGTTTAGTAGGTATACTTATGTCTTAATAAATATCCAAAGAAAGAAACACGTGACGGAATTGAATTTATTTTTTCCTTAAATTAAAATGTTTTCATAAACAGTTCATGCGATTTCTGTATTTGATTTTAACTAAATTCGTCTCTATGCTCTGATACAGTTACCATCATTCATTTCTTACAAGAAAGAAAACTTAGAAGAAAAACAAAAACTTATGAATTTGGTTTCGATAGATGCTGAGGCTGTGTTACGAGAGGAGGAGGCTATCTCGCCTGATGAGCTGAGCGTCGCGCAGATGCGAGAGATCAAGGAGCACGCGCAGAACTACACCTTCCAGACAGAAGTCAACCGTATGATGAAACTCATCATCAACTCGCTGTACAGGAACAAAGAGGTGCCGCCCGTCTCATTCCGCCTGACGGAGCTCCAAGCGATGGCGCATAGTGAACGGTAGTAACGAGAGCGTCGTTTCAGATATTCCTGCGAGAGTTAATCTCGAACGGCTCAGACGCGCTGGACAAGATCCGGCTGATGTCGCTGACGGACCGCGACGTGCTGGAGACCAACTCCGACCTCAGCATCCGCATCAAGGCAGAGCCCGAGAAGCGCCTGCTGCACATCATCGACTCCGGCATCGGCATGTCGCGCAACGAGCTCATCAACAATCTCGGCACCATCGCCAAATCCGGCACCGCCGAGTTCCTTTCGAAGATGCAGGACGCGGAGAAGGTACGTGTATCTCAGACGTAGGTACTGCAATCCGTATCGCACAGGTACCGGCCACTATATGTCCTACTCCTTGCAGAGCGAGGCGCACGAGATGAACGATATGATCGGCCAGTTCGGCGTGGGCTTCTACTCCGCCTTCCTGGTGGCCGACAAGGTGACCGTGGTGTCCAAGAACAACGCCGACAAGCAGCACGTGTGGGAGTCGGACGCCAACTCGTTCAGCGTGGCCGAGGACCCGCGCGGCGACTCGCTCAAGCGCGGCACGCACATCACGTGAGTACGCGCCCGCGCCCGCGCACCTGTACGCTATGCGCACCGGCTGAGCGAACCGCGTGTTGCAGGCTGCACGTGAAGGAGGAGGCGGCGGACTACCTGCAGCCCGACACCATCCGTAACCTCGTGAAGAAGTACTCGCAGTTTATCAACTTCCCCATCTACCTGTGGGCGTCGCGCACCGAGACCGTGGAGGAGCCCGACACCGACGCCGACGCCGACGACAAGGCCGACGCCGACGACGACGCGCAGGTATGTGTGTGACATTTTGTTGTAACTGAGCACTGCTGATAGATGAATCTATACATCTATATTATACAAGGCGTTCCTTTTGAAATCCCATAACTCTAAGGTATTAGCTATATGCTATAAGTAAAAATAATTCAAAAAGTCCTAGAACAAGTGTTCCAAAAATACATTCCGAGAAAAATTGACCCGTTACTAAGCTGGACAAAATGGACAATTTTAAAATGCCACTAATAATTTAAGAAATAAACGGAAGTTACGATCTCCCGCTTTACTAACAACAATGACGACAAAACCAATATTCTTTATTCTTTTAGAGGGAATCATTATTGCAGATGTATAAAGTATAATTCGCAAATGAAAGAATGTTGTAAGAACTTCCCAGTATCATGTTATCAACTGTGACTATAGTGGACTTCTTATTTGACTACCTGTAGTTCGTACGCCTTTCGTCATCGATTACCGCGTCACGGTCGCCCGATGGGTAAAAAGAAATTGCTGATCTACCATAATAACGCTCCCATGAAAATAAAACAGTAGTGAGTGACTAATGTGGAATGTCCACCTTGCTACTAATTGCTTGTGCTAATTTGGTTGTAGAGGAAATGATCAAGATGTGAATGATTTGACAGTAGGTGTGACACGCTAAAATTGCCTGTTTTGCTTCTTAAATTAGCAAAAATTTACTGTTATATTTTTTTATAAAGCATAACAACTAAACAGTACATTTTAAAAAAACTGCATTCAATAAAGAATAAGAAAGTCTTGTAAATGTTTCGGACAGTACTTTTTCCTTATGGTAAAAAAATAGAAATATTTACCATAAGGGAACGGTTTTTTTTTTTAATTTATCTTCATGTGCAAATAGCGCTCTTTAATGTGATAACCCACTTCGAATTTATAAGACCTCCGTTCAGTCCCTGTTGCAAAAAAGTATTTAATTTTATACAGACAGACTGAGTCGCACGTTAAGGGTTACTATTTTGGTACGGAACACTAAATTTTATACATACATAAACTCACGCATTCTTCCCATAGGAAAAGGCAGAAACTACAGAACGCCACCTGCTACGATCCTTACATTTTTTTTAATAATTTTAAAATAAATAGTTTTAAAGTTATTTAAGAATATAGATGAAACTGTTATACTTATATATCACAGGAAAACCTATAGGAAGTCTTCAAATAATATAGTAAATCTCCCAATATTGTGCGTACAAACTTACATTTGCATATGGAAGGACTTCATTGTGCGTGATCCGACACGCACTTGGCCGGTTTTATTTTTTTGTATAAGTATTGAGTTTCTTACGACTTCTACGCGAACGAAGTCGTTTCTGGCTTGAGCTAGTCATTACTTAATGAATCTTGCCGGCAGGTCGAGGACGCTACCGAAGAAAAACGCGAAACCAAGAAGACCGAGAAGACCGTGTGGGACTGGGAACTGATGAACGACAACAAGCCCATCTGGACTCGCAAGCCTAACGAGGTCAACGACGACGAGTACACGCAGTTCTACAAGAGCCTCACCAAGGACACCTCGCCGCAGTTGGCCAAGTACGTGCGCTCCTGTCTCTGCACCATCTGTGCACTGTGCCCCGAAATCGATCGTAAATAATACTCCAACACATGTTTTACTTGTGAAATTGTCAATTTTTTCTTTTTTTTGTTTGACCATGTTGACAATCAAATCAAATAACATAAAACTGACCAAGTGCGGGTTAAAATTTCCATTATGGGCCATCGATTTATGGGTCTAGGGGCTACCCCCTTTCCCATCCCCACCCCCCCATGGTTATGGAGATATCCATGGTTAAAGTTTTGAGGTTAGGTTAGGTTAAAACAAACACTTATTTCCATGCAAAGCATGCAGCATGCAAGCAAGCATGCAACATGCAGCAGGCATGGTTTCTGTCACGGCTCCGGCGCTGCGGGGCTCCGGCGATCCCACGCGAGTTTATCGTCGCAGATGGGTTTAACGCTCACCACCGCAGCCTCAGCTGCGGCGGCGAGTGTTACAACCACCTGCTCCTCAACTCGTGGGCCGCCTCGCCCCTCTGCGATTTTAAATTACACTCTAGGGGTAGAGCAGACAAGACTGCGTGGAGTCGGATTTACAGCGATTCGTTTCTGTCACTAAAACCTAATTTTTAGCAAAGGTTTGGAAAGTTTTACCGTAGGCACAAGAACATTTACATTTTTTTTTAATTATATAAAATTAAAATTTGCTATGTGAAAATATAATTATATTTAGACATAATATGATATAAAAACTTTTTCACAAAAAATAAAACCGACT
The DNA here is from genome assembly GCA_963853775.1 of Xanthia togata. Taxonomy (NCBI): domain Eukaryota; kingdom Metazoa; phylum Arthropoda; class Insecta; order Lepidoptera; family Noctuidae; genus Xanthia; species Xanthia togata. The sequence goes on along the minus strand of OY970797.1, from coordinate 300,221 downwards.
TCCAAATAAAACACTACAAAGTGAAAAATAACTTTGATTTCGAAAGTCGGTGTCTTTGGGGTTTTATTTTCGTTTTTTTGCCACCGACTTCCGAAATCAAAGTTATTTTTCACTTTGTAGTGTTTTATTTGGAAGTCGGTTTTATTTTTTGTGAAAAAGTTTTTATTTTTCACTTTTTAGTTGTGGTACCTACATAAAACCCCCACAAAAATTTGAATATCCATTACCTGCTATGTAAATTAGAGAGATAGGAACTATTAGAATATCGTCCACATATACTAGATGGGAAAAATACGTATTATTGAAGCTAACTCAAAAACCCTTCATCAGATCTTGACCAAATTTATATGGGACCACTTCTGAAGTATGCCCTACCAAACAAAAAAAGAATCATCAACATCAATTCATAATTGGCGGAGTAATCGCGTAACAAACATACAAAAAAAAAAAAAACATACAGTCGAATTGAGAACCTCCTCCTTTTTGAAGTCGGTTGAAAAATTAAATGAAACACACCTCCACCGTCAACGGAACGTAAAACGTCAAATTTGACATCTATCATGACAATATCTATCTAAATTGCGTGTTTAAAAAAATTATATCTCGTAAACCGTGAGTATCTGCAACTTAAAAATTTGTAAAAAGCCTTCTGTTTACGAGAGCTATCTACAAAAAAAAAAATGAACTTCCAACTCGTCGGCCCATAATGGAAAGTTTATCCCAAGTGCGTGTCGGACCATGCACATTGAAGGGTTCCGTAGTTGGGATGAATTTATCCCAATAATTAACTTAACATTGTAGTTGAAAAACATGTTCATAAGGAATGTATGGGAAACATGTTTTTCAAACTGCAAATTTAAGTTGGTCGATTATTACTCGTTAACCTGTAAAGCCTACTTAGCTGTGATAGTTTTCCTTTTAACTTCGTTATATTAGGGGTTAAAGTATGAAATTGCCGATTTTTACTGAAAAATTGAAATTCGTTTTTTATTTATTTAACATATTATTTAATCAAAATAATTACCATTATTATCTATACATTACTGCCATCTAATAGGAAGGTCATTTATGCCTTTGCGATAGAACTCTCGTGATCTAGATTCGACAAACTGTGTGAAAACATTATGTAGTGCCTCCTGAGAAGAAAACTTTTTATCACGTAGAAAATTGACCAAGTCACGAAAAAAAGGTAGTCCATTGGAGCAAGGTCTGGCGAATAAGGAGGGTGACGAATGGTTTCTAATTGCAGTTCCTGTAGAGTAAAAAAGGTTTCTCGTGCTGAGTGAGGTCTCGCGTTATCATGGAGCAATAATGGTGAAGATCGATTCGTGAGTCGGGGCTGTTTCACTGCTAGTTTTGCTATCATTGTTCGGAGTTCGGCACAGTAGACATCTGCCGTTATAGCTTGACCAGATCGGAGAAAGCTATAGTGAATAACACCATGCTGAGTTATAGCTAGCTTGGTAAGCTTTGCTTAGGACACTGTTGCGGCGTTTGACCTGGGGTCAGCGCATTGCATTTTTCGCTTGCGGTTATCGTAAAGAATCCACTTTTCATCACATGTCACAATTCGATCCAATATTCCTTAATTTCCGTATCGATTCAACAAGGCAACACGCGTTTCTTTCTGCAGATCAGTCAAATCTTGTTATTCACCTGTGTGGGCGGTCTTCCACGTGGTTCGTTCTTCAAATCAAAGTTTCCATCACGAAAGCGTTTAAACCAAAATCGCACGGTGCGTTCATTAGCAGTCTCCAAACGCTACATTGATATTGCGAGCTGTTTCTGCCGCGTTAGTTCCGCGTTGGAACTCGTATTTAAAAATAACTCGAATTTTCGAAGTATCCATCTTTCTTGTCTAACCTGAATTAAAAAAACAACTGAAAGTCGATAATCGAATGTTGCACATTTTTTAAAAGATGAACTTCATAGGTACCATGTGAAAAAAGTTTCACTCGATAATCTCAAACTATGAAATTTCTATGTCAATTCGAAGTACCTATTACAATAAAACGGCAATTTCATACTTTAACCCCTATTATTATATACTACTGCTGTGACTTTTTTCACAAATTCAAGTACAACCATTTAGCTGCGTAGCGGGGGGGCACTTGACTAACAAAAATTTGCACTTTAAAGCTTAATATTTCGCAAACAGATCCCTGAATTGAAAAATGGTTTTCACAGACCCACAATATTTTTGAACGACCACACACACCAGGCTACGTGTATCTAAATGTCACACGGCTGAAAATCTAGTAAAAATAATGAAAATTGTCAAAAATTGAAAGAACTGCCACTTAAAGTGGAACTAGTTATATTTTTTTCCATAAAAATGTCGGGGGGTTTTACTCCACTGTTTGACATTACAAACATCCAAAGTTTGATATCATCACAACATTCTGCATCCAAAGTTAAACATGATATCGTTTAGTCTCAATATTAAATATACAGTATGTTAAATAACAGGGCGTTCCCATAAACTCGTTCATCTATACCACTAATAGATTAAAATAAAAATATCAGCATAGAAAAATAAGCATTAAAAAATCCAATTACAAAAAAATAAAAAATTCACAATAAATTCGAAACGTCCTGTTTTAAATCAAAATAGTAGCGCGGAATAGTACCTAGCGTAGTGGCGTTGCCCAAAGCGGCAACGTCGCAATCTTTGACTTGCACACGATGCCGCCGCGCACGGCGGCGGCGGCGGCGCGGGCGGCGCGGGGCGGCCCGCACTTAATGGAGCGGCGACTTTGATAAAGGCAGCAAATAGAAAGACAGTGAAAAACACGTCGTCGGATTGTTATCATTATAATTTAACATTTAAGTATGTTTAATTTTAACAATAACTTTTAACAACCCGTCTCAAATTCCCGGCTGACAAAGGAACGCGTCACTGAGGCTCCTTGGCCTTGGAAGGACCTATTCGCAAACATAGTTAAAACATAATTTCATGTACCTAACTATCTAAGCCATGTTTCAATTAATATTAAAATACAGAGTACAGAGAATTATCCTGCACGTAGCGGCCGAGTAAGTAATGGACGCGTGGTGGCGGCTGCGCTTCTGCCGACACGTCGTCGCGGGCTCGCGGCCACAAAATAAACAGATATGAGTACAGAAGGTCCACTCACGGAACAAGTACACGACTTTGTTATACCTAGCGGTGGTACGGTAAGTACAGGCTTACAGTTTAAAAATAAAAAATAATGTTATCTAAAAAATAACGTACCGCTAATAAATAGTGTGCGTTTAAGTTCAGAGAAAGTTCCATTTATTTAAACCACAGTTTAGGCTAGGTTTTAAATGATAATGACGGTTGGTATTGCATGTTAGCCAGTGAATGTTTTCTGCATAAACATAGAAATTAAAAAACCGGCCAAGTGCGACTCGGACCCGCGCACGAAAGGTTCCGTACCATTATCTGATCTATGAAAATGGCCATTATAATAAATTAATGGCAAAAAATCGTTTTTGCCATTAATTTATTTTATTCTGTTTTTAGTATTTGTTGACATTAAAGCGGCAATAAAGAGTTAGTTTTTAGGGTTCCGTTTTTACCCTTTGGGTACGGAACTCTAAAAACTAACTTTTACTTTATGCAGTTGCATTCGTAATACCTAAGTACTTGCGTTTATTCATAGCAATCGTGTAACGCAGTAGTAACACGCTCGTTGGACGGGATACTCCCTGAATGTTCAGTTCAGTTTTAGGAAATAAAAGAGTGGGCCTTCTGAACTTATTTATTTTGTGGCACAGTTGTTTAGTGTTATTTTTTATTTTTTCGAAAGGTTTTTAGGTAGGTATTATGATACATTTAAATAATGTTTAAAAACTTACCTACCTAGATTTTGAACTGCTCAATATGCTGACCTCCTCTCTCCACACATTGTTGCAATCGCCGACGGTTATTTTGGTGAACTCGTCACATTAAAAGTGGGTCCTCGCGTATGTGGTTCCTGATAACACGGAATGCTGTGCGGATTCACATTTCCATCTCCCGCGAGTTGCTTCCTTTTTTGTAAACCAGTTGTTTGTTTGTCTGACCATATGACGTTTTCGATGAAGTGGGTGTCCTCCGCGCATCACTGCAGAGCCTACTGGCAATAAGTTAATCGGCGCTCGAAGTCAGCTGGACCAAGCAGAGCTTGCACTTTTTGAAGTGAGTACGGATGCTGCTTGTTTTTCTTTAAAATTTTAAAGACTTCCACGTGGCTCATGTTAAACAGGCGGCCAGCCCTTCTAGTGCTTGAACCGGGCTGCTCCTCAAAATGCCTCAGCACGTTCTCTTCCTGCCGCACAGAGATCACGGGTCGGGGGCCACCAGAACGACGCGGCACTACCGGTTCATTGCTACGGAGACGCACCAGGGCACTCACAATAACACGAGAATTCCGCGGTTGATTTGCATTGGGATACCTCTCAGAATGTAACATCGTCAGAGCACGTGCACCATCATAATTACACTCAACATAAATGAGCACCATGTTCACATACTCCTGAGCACTGTACTGATAACGCGGCATTTTTCACGCAAGAATGACGAAAGAACACAAGATGTTGCAATACGACAATACTGCACATCTGATCAGCGCGCGCGATTAGTTCCGAATAAAATTAGTTGGAAATTCGGGGGGCAGGGGGCGGGGTTAGGCACATCAATTAGATCGCCGCGCACGTGGCCCGTCATTCATAAGTAAATTGCGACATTGCCGTTCTTACACTTTGAAAGCAAGTGCACGTATACAGAGTGTTTCTTTTACGTATCAATGTAATATTTTTTGCGAATATTTTAATATTTAAAAAAATAAAAACATTTTGTTTTTGAATGGTAATATTTTTTTTTGCATGTATGGACGCTATACTGTTGCGGGTTAACGGGAACGCCCTCTGTTAGTTAACATACTGTATAATATAATACTACAACGTAGCGTTCCGCAGCGGAAGCGGTCGGACGTATATTGTCGTGTTCTCACTCGATGGGTACGAAGCGATCGGCCGCGATGACGATATTAACGATGAGGTGTATATGGACTGCTCTCAATGAAAGTAAAAAACCATACCATCTAAAATGTCCGGCGGTGACGACGAAGAAATACGAGGCGCTTAAGAAAAAAAATATCCACGTAGTCCTCACATTCACAGTAACTAAAATAATAATATAATAATTAAGATGTCAAGTTTTATGGTTTTATCACAAGGCTTACCAGAGCGAGCAACTCCATCCCAAGCTTTTTTACCTTCTAAATAATCAGAAATTTTATAGTACCCTTTATTACAAAGTTTGATAAAGCTTTTAAATCGTTTAATGGGTAAGTTTCGAATGTCAATGGAAAGTTTGTTGTAAAAGCGTATACTTACCCGTGAACGAGTGGCCTACTCTGTGGAGACGTGTACAGCAAAGCTGTGTTTATTCCTGGTATTTAAACTATGAATATCGGACATGCTGTTCGTGCCGCGCGTGCAGCCCGCCGACTCCTTCAACCTTTCCTGTACCACGATAGTATCCCACATGACACAGTCACTGTCGCAGGGCGCACTTCGTGGCGGAGGGCGAGGTGACGTTCCGCGCGCTGCTGTTCGTGCCGCGCGTGCAGCCCGCCGACTCCTTCAACCTTTCCTGTACCACGATAGTATCCCACATGACACAGTCACTGTCGCAGGGCGCACTTCGTGGCGGAGGGCGAGGTGACGTTCCGCGCGCTGCTGTTCGTGCCGCGCGTGCAGCCCGCCGACTCCTTCAACCTTTCCTGTACCACGATAGTATCCCACATGACACAGTCACTGTCGCAGGGCGCACTTCGTGGCGGAGGGCGAGGTGACGTTCCGCGCGCTGCTGTTCGTGCCGCGCGTGCAGCCCGCCGACTCCTTCAACCTTTCCTGTACCACGATAGTATCCCACATGACACAGTCACTGTCGCAGGGCGCACTTCGTGGCGGAGGGCGAGGTGACGTTCCGCGCGCTGCTGTTCGTGCCGCGCGTGCAGCCCGCCGACTCCTTCAACCTTTCCTGTACCACGATAGTATCCCACATGACACAGTCACTGTCGCAGGGCGCACTTCGTGGCGGAGGGCGAGGTGACGTTCCGCGCGCTGCTGTTCGTGCCGCGCGTGCAGCCCGCCGACTCCTTCAACCTTTCCTGTACCACGATAGTATCCCACATGACACAGTCACTGTCGCAGGGCGCACTTCGTGGCGGAGGGCGAGGTGACGTTCCGCGCGCTGCTGTTCGTGCCGCGCGTGCAGCCCGCCGACTCCTTCAACCTTTCCTGTACCACGATAGTATCCCACATGACACAGTCACTGTCGCAGGGCGCACTTCGTGGCGGAGGGCGAGGTGACGTTCCGCGCGCTGCTGTTCGTGCCGCGCGTGCAGCCCGCCGACTCCTTCAACCTTTCCTGTACCACGATAGTATCCCACATGACACAGTCACTGTCGCAGGGCGCACTTCGTGGCGGAGGGCGAGGTGACGTTCCGCGCGCTGCTGTTCGTGCCGCGCGTGCAGCCCGCCGACTCCTTCAACCTTTCCTGTACCACGATAGTATCCCACATGACACAGTCACTGTCGCAGGGCGCACTTCGTGGCGGAGGGCGAGGTGACGTTCCGCGCGCTGCTGTTCGTGCCGCGCGTGCAGCCCGCCGACTCCTTCAACCTTTCCTGTACCACGATAGTATCCCACATGACACAGTCACTGTCGCAGGGCGCACTTCGTGGCGGAGGGCGAGGTGACGTTCCGCGCGCTGCTGTTCGTGCCGCGCGTGCAGCCCGCCGACTCCTTCAACCTTTCCTGTACCACGATAGTATCCCACATGACACAGTCACTGTCGCAGGGCGCACTTCGTGGCGGAGGGCGAGGTGACGTTCCGCGCGCTGCTGTTCGTGCCGCGCGTGCAGCCCGCCGACTCCTTCAACCTTTCCTGTACCACGATAGTATCCCACATGACACAGTCACTGTCGCAGGGCGCACTTCGTGGCGGAGGGCGAGGTGACGTTCCGCGCGCTGCTGTTCGTGCCGCGCGTGCAGCCCGCCGACTCCTTCAACCTTTCCTGTACCACGATAGTATCCCACATGACACAGTCACTGTCGCAGGGCGCACTTCGTGGCGGAGGGCGAGGTGACGTTCCGCGCGCTGCTGTTCGTGCCGCGCGTGCAGCCCGCCGACTCCTTCAACCGCTACGGCACCAAGACCGACCACATCAAGCTCTACGTGCGCCGCGTCTTCATCACCGACGAGTTCAACGACCTCATGCCCAACTACCTCGCCTTCATACAGGTACGCCCGTCCGCCCCGTTCGCATAAGGTTCTACCCTACATAACGTTTACCTATTAATGCGTTTAAAACTTAAATAAACCAACGACTGCCTCGTTGGTCTAGTGGTCGCAAGTGCTACTGCTGAGCATGAGGTCTTGGGTTCGATTCCCGGGTCGGGCAATGTGTTTTTCTGTCTGGAATTTCTTAGTAGTAGCCCGGAGTCTGGATTTGTGCCCGATTGATGACAATAGGCTCGCCCCCTATTACATGGGACTCGAACATAACTGGCGAGATGTGAGTGTACCTACTACAGGTACACCTCAGCCCAACCCTTCGGGGAAACAAGGCGTTATGTTATGTAAAATCCAACTTTTGTTCGGAGGCATACTGTTCTATCGACGACTACGTAAATGATAAGAATACTGTGATTAACTCAAGACGATTTTTAAATGTTCTTTCTCCAGCAGGGCTAACATGGCAAGCGCGAGAAAGCTCTTTATCTCGTTTTGTCGAAATTTGTCTACGATTCTGACGTCATTCTAATCCCTAACATGACCGTAAACGACGAGATATCTCGAAAAAGGCACTTTGACACTTCTATATCTCGCGACGAGAAACCGATGTTGCAAGTTATTAGAAACAAATTATTTTTATGATAGCAACATCGGCTTGAGATTCCGTTTAATTAATTCAATGGTGCCGATTCTTTTGTCACAAATGCCTCTAAACTAGACTAAAAATCACCAAAGTTTTGATTATTCTTGTCAACCGACGATTTTCCATTCTGAAATAGACTAAAGCGACACAACTTAACTATATTTTAGTTTGACGGCACTGAGCTATTAAATTGAGTGAAAATGGCAACTTTGCTGTTCAGAATTTTACGTTCTTCACCTCAAATTTTGATTGTCTAAGTATTTAATAACGATTAAAAAATAAACTAAAATTCACACCAACACCTCGACGGTGCAAAAACAATACTGTCTTTTTTTCTTTTCTCTCGCTTATATCTCGAAAATGGTATGTCCTATCGCAAAAATAATGAAAATTTCGACCCCCTTTATGAAACCCATAAACCCCTAACACTCAACATTTAGGTAATATTTTTTCATATTTTCCATACAAAAAACGAAAAATTCCATATAAAACGTCGTTCCAATATAAATAGTAGTTTAAAACTAAGTATTTTCATTATAATATATTGTAAAATAAAATGATGACTAAAATAAGTACAATTATGAAACTGCCATGTTATTTTGGAGTTTTTTTTTGTACCATAATTTTGTCTACTCTTCTCGTCGTCAAAATCGACGACGAGTAAATACGACTAAATGATAGAAAAATCGGAGATTATCTCGTGTTGAATTGTCAAAAATCGAGATAACTATGGTGCCATGTTAGAGTTTGTAGAGAAAACATCAATTTTGACAGAAGGAGTCGACTATTTTGTATGGAAGAGCTGTCAGAAAACGAGAAAGTGACCGAAATAGACAAAAATTACTCACGCGAGAGCGAGTAACTGTCGCGTGTGTCATGTTAGGCCTGCAGAATTCGGTTACCCGCCGACAGGTTATAATAGTTTATATAATTGTTTATCATTTAACTTCATACAAGATTTATTTTAATTTATTGTTGACATAATCACACATTACAATGTACACAGACCAATAACTTGTATGTGTGGTTAAACTGTAAATTCAAGTTGGTTATTATTATAAATAAATAAATAAAAATATTTATGAGTTGTATTGCAATATGGCGTTAGCTAGCGACCTCGACAATTGATCATATTATTTTTTGCCTGAGCAACCGGTCGCTAGTTCGCCACGCTCCCTCAGACGTCAGGCTCGCGCCCGCGCGGGGGTCGGGTTGGCCCCGCCTGCTGCCTGTGGTGACTGGTCATCTTGCTGATCATGGTTTTCTTATTGTTATTAGTAATTAACTGTTTATTTATTTTATCTCGATGGTTCTAGTTCGTCCTTTATGCCTGGAGGCTTTTATTTAGATATTGTGTACGTTTAGTCTTTCTTCTTTATTTCTGCTTGAGTATAGTTCTCCGATGTTTTTGGTTGGTATATTGGCGTGTGCTAGCTGTCATATGGCTATTAATTTATAATTTAAATTGTGTTTTGCGTATTGTAAATAATTTACAATACGCAAAACACAATTTAAATTAAAAAAGATTCTATACAATTAAAAAAGATTCTATACAATAGTATACATGATAATTATTATCATGTATACTATTGTATAGATTTTTTTTTTTTTCCTATCTGAACAGACAGCTGTGCTGCTGGGGAGTTTGTTGCGCCACTTCTTCTTCCCAGCAAAAGCACTAGGAAGTGGTGAAGGGAGGGCGTTTTGGGGGACTGTCTTATGTAATTTAGACGTTCGAAAAGTGCTGATTCTCAAACTAGTTTGAATGAATAACTTTTGAAGTTTGTGTGTGCAGGGCATCGTGGACAGCGACGACCTGCCGCTGAACGTGAGTCGCGAGACGCTGCAGCAGCACAAGCTCATCAAGATCATCAAGAAGAAGCTCGTGCGCAAGGTGCTGGACATGCTCAAGAAGATCCCCGACGCCGAGTACGACGGCTTCTGGAAGGAGTACTCCACCAAGTTAGTCCCCGACGCGACCGTGATATGTACCACCCTGCTAATAATGAGTACGAGGGTTCGTGGCGCCTTACACCAAATACTTGGGCGGAAATATAAAATAGTTTGCGTTTATCCCAGACGCAGGGAGCTGGTTGATTGATTAGTGGACTGTATTATTGCGGGGGTTGAAAAGTACGTAGGTAGGTCTGACCTTGCAAATGCGACACGAATTAGGACGATGAACTGGTGAATATGGACAAAGGAATTTGGCAGGAAACATGCAGCACCACTGACCTGTAGAATCGCCGTCTTCAATATATCCTCCGCGCCGGTCGCACGAGGGGGCGCACAGACGCCTTTCACCACATAAACACGCACTTTCCGTAGTGTTTTAGACAATAGTTCGTAAATGCATTCGAGGCAATTCGCAACCGTAAATTAGTAATAAATTAATAAGGGAGCATGCTCTTAGTAACGCTACTCTCGTTCAAGTGTTCGGAATCTTCACACAGTCACAGTCAGTCATGTGGGAAAAGGATGGGACATGATAGGATAGTGTCGCAGTTTGCAAGTAATTTTTACTTCTACCCTACAGTGAAAATTATGAACGAATACGAAATCCAACAAGGGTGACACTGAAACTTCTTAGAAAATCAGAAACTGAACAAATTAGCAAGGTATCCACCATCTTTTTTCCCACGCTTCGGCCTCTCTTCACTTTAGTTGGCAACTCCTCGGAAGGAAACACCCAGACAGCAGACTGTCTCTTAGTTTCAGGATCATAACAATAAATCTAGCTTTCGTCACCTGTAAGTATGTCGAACACAGCATTTGAGTCACCTCCGTTAAATCTTTGAACTATTTCATGACACCAATCAACACGACGGAGTTTTTGGGCCTCTGTCAAATGATGAGGTATCCACCGGGCACAAAGCTTCCTGACCGCTAAATGTTCATGGAGGACTTTGTGCACTTGACTCATACCGATGCCTAAGCTTGTCCAAATCTGCTGATAAATCACTCTTTTGTCAGTCTCTATCATACGCCGCACAACACTGATGTTATCTTCAGTCGTCGCCGTAGAAGGCCGTCCCTCGCGCAGATCATCGGTGAGATTAGTGCGACCACGTTTAAACTCATTAAACCAGTTGTAAGAGATGGGGCTTCATCGTGAAAGGCCAATCGAAGTCTATCTATCATAACTTTCTTGTTGACTTAAATGATATCGAGTCATAAAAAATCATTGTACGAAAATTTTCTCACGTTAAATTTATGCTGAAATGACACAGACAATTTCAATTTGCCTCCAAATCGTAAACAAATGACAAATGAATAAAATACATACTTACACAATAATATTGGCAAGAGTTCCATTTTCAAAATCGGGACTTTTTTTTTCTTTTAATTTTAACGTTTACAAGTGGCCAGTTCTAAAAAGTTTCAGAGCCGCCCTCGTATGCTCGCCGACGCGGGCGCAGTGTAACGGTGTGTTCGTGTCGCAGCATGAAGCTGGGCGTGATCGAGGACCCCAGCAACCGCTCGCGCCTGGCCAAGCTGCTGCGCTTCCAGTCGTCGCGCGGCGAGGCCATGACGTTCCTGGCCGACTACGTGGAGCGCATGAAGCCCAACCAGAACCACATCTACTACATCGCCGGCTCCAGCCGCGCCGAGGTAATCTATGGACATTGTGGCTGCATGACCGCTTAATAGTTCTTTTAAACTACACAATGGATTGAGATACGGATTTCTCCATTAATAGGGATGATGTCTGGGTCAAAAAAAAAAACTATTTAGTCCGTCAGTTAGATAATTAAAATATATTAGACACGTATTTTCTGCTTTATCATATTAGTAAAAAAAGACTAGTGTTATCAATCTAAGAAGTCTGATTTGACGTTTCTCATTTGACATGCCGCGATAACTTTGTATGAACGTCTATGTAAGAAAGGAGATTGCCACGGAGCAGGTCCCTTTTGTGGTATCGGGTGCCTGATTTTAATAATAACCAAAAAATATAACATTTTTTTTTGTGTACAGGGTATTTTTTATACAATTTATTTCATCCTGGGAATAAAGTCAAAGTTAATTAATAGTTAAACATTACGTCGACATCCGTTTGATTCAATGTAGTCTGTGGTTTGATTGGCATACAAAAAAAGTTGCCAGGTATCAAAGAATTTAATAACTAATGCTATCTTTTAATCAATTGAGTAATCGATATTAATTAAAACGATATTAAATAACAATCAAAAAACTATTATTTTTTATTTTATTATATATAACCTATGGGCAGTTTACATCTCAATTAGATCTCAACATTTGACAACTTCAACGCTACTGTGTTAGTATTTTGTTTTAGGACGATGAGATAGAATGATGTTATCCCTGTCCTTTTATACGTATTATTGTACCATATATATCTGAAATGAACAACAATACGTGTACGCCAAATATGAGTTTATGTAAAGTATTCTTGATGACGAACACTATTAGATAAATAAACAATGCTCATAGTCGATGCGAGTAAAACCGATGGAACGATGATAGTAATAGGTTGCTTAAACTCATAATACTCATTGATAAATAATAAATGTTAAGTAATAGACACAAAAATAACAGCCATGTTTATTTAGATAACTCCTTAGTAGAAAAGCAGTTTTTATCGATTGATCTTTAACGATTTATTAATATGTTATAAAAAAAATATCTGGCAACATTTACTTGTGCATGTCACAGAACTCGCAGACTTCGTTCTGTGCACAGACTACATAGAGATACTTACGTATGTTCTGTGGTTCGTTACGTGCGTCATTGCTTTGTTTAGATACTTTGAGTTTTGAATTCCGTAATCTTTTACTTAGTTATTATTTACGATACGTGTTTTTTCTGCTACTACCGAGTTGAGTTATTAAGTTCCTGGAGTGCATTACGTTTTGTGAGATAAATTGACTCTTAATAGTGCTGTTCTTTGTGAGATATTTGACTCTTAGTGCTACAACAGAAAAACAATGATATCTCTTGAACCAGGGTGAATAAATGAAAAATGGTTTCTGATTATGAAAATACTATGTTTTTACTATTATTTAAAATAAAAATCTTCAGGGCACAGCAATTTTCCAGTGGGACCCAACTTTCCTTACAAATCGGGCAATCTCCTTTAAAAATCAAATTCATAATCCTATTTAATTACTATGTTACACTATAACAACGCGTATCATTCGTAAGCATCAAGTTTATATTGAAAAAATGCACTCAAAAACACGAATTAATCGTTGATTATATTCCAACAGGACGTTACTACAATTTCATGTCTTTGGGTGGGTTGCCGTAGTGTTGTCACCGTTAAAAGCCGTTTTTAGACCGAATAAATTCGATTTTCTGAAAAATCGTTTGAAACATTACATTAAAAAAAAGATATAAATGTGTAATTACTGTATTATTTAATATTTAAACATATAAAAAACAGAATCTGATCACATATATTTTTAGCTTTATTTTGATATTATACGAAAATATTGAATACCTTATAGGATCTAATTAGGCAGATCACTCGGATCAAAAGTTCAGTTGTCACTGTCGTCTGTAGAACTTGAGAATGTGGTAAAAGTCGTAACCAGAGTTGTTCTTTGTGTGCAGGTTGAGAAGTCTCCGTTCGCGGAGCGTCTAGTGCGTCGCGGTTACGAAGTGCTGTACCTCACGGAAGCCGTGGACGAGTACTGCCTGTCCTCGCTGCCCGAGTACGACGGCAAGAAGTTCCAGAACATCGCCAAGGAGATCTTCGACTTGGAAGAGAGTGAGTACGCTCTCCCGTGCTCTCCATACATTAGTGAGTCGGCGAGCGACGGGGACTGACGGTTCCGTGTGTTCCGCAGACGATCAGCAGAAGGAGCGCCTGGAAGCGTACAAGAAGCAGTTCGAGCCGCTGACGACGTGGCTCGGCAACAAGTTGGGCGCGTGGGTGACGCGCTGCGTCGTGTCGCGCCGCCTCGACCGCTCGCCCGCCGCGCTGGCCGCCACGGCCTTCGGCTGGACCGGCAACATGGAGCGCCTGGCGCTGTCCAACGCGCACCAGAAGGCCGACGACGCGCAGCGCAAGCACCACCTGACGCAGAAGAAGATGCTGGAGATCAACCCGCGCCACCCGCTCGTGCTGGAGCTGCTGCGGCGCGTGCGCGACGCGCCCGACGCGCCCGACACGGCGCGCGCGGCCGACACGCTGTACCGCTCGGCCGCCATCCGCTCGGGCTACCTGCTGCAGGAGGGGCAGGCCACGGCCTTCGCCGACGCCGTGGACGACATGCTGCAGCAGGCGCTGGGCCTGCCGCCCGGCGCCGCGCCCGCCGACGACGACGAGCTCGAGGCCGCGCCCGACGCCGACGAGCTGGACGCCGACGAGCACGAGGAGCTGTAGCTAGACTGAATGGTCCGTGTGAGAGAATGATGACTACTTTTTATACTTGCTGCATGTCACGTGTGAGATTATGAATTGATAGTTTAATGTAAATAAATTATATATTTATTAGGTGTTATCTTTTATTGCAATATCCGTAATGACGATTCTTATTGCTTAGAGAAAGCTTCGAGCTAATACTGCGGTGGAATTCTAATGTCTTGACATAGAAAATCAAACCTATTCCAAGTCAGCGAGCTACAATAAAAATGAAAATTACTTTGTCATACGCTAAGACTACGGTCTCTTTAAAATGTCAGACGCTACCGACAGCGTGCGCTGACGTCACGACGGTTTTTTTTTTGATTTTGGTTTTTAAAGCTGAAAAAATTGTATGTCAAAAAATTATAAATAAATAGTTACCTACATCATCACCATCAACGTGCAAGGATATTATGATTACTGACCATATTATATCCGGAGATATGCCTTCATTGCGGAATATAGTAAGGAGTCCTAGTGCCACCGCTTATCCTCCCACCCAAATAATTACAACATTAACATTTTATAGTGTACTTTACGACACACTTAAAATTTGAACACGCACACTAATATGTAAGTAATGTTGACATTGAATAATAATATAATAACATAGTTTTAAGTATGATTTACTAACAACGTATGGAATATTTTTTGATACTGCAATAAATGAATAATAATAATATGGGACGCAACTTGCGTCAGCACTGTCGCCGCCAGCCACCTTGCCCGCGCGCTCCTCTCGCCGGCGGCTGCAGCTGAAGACGCTGCTGTAGTAAGGAAGTGGGTGAAGTACGCTCCGTTGGCGTTCAGGTGTTATGTTTGACTGAACACTGGTTGAAAGAACATGAAGTAGTGTTTTTCAATGATGATAATTTTACTGTACAAAGTGCGTTTGTAAGAAAAAATTCCATTCGCGGTGGATCTTTAGTTCTTGTTTCAAACAAGTTGAAATGTAAACAACGTTTAGATTTAGTTAATCTTTCTATTGAGCGCACTATAGAGTTGTCTTGTGTTGAACTCGAGCGATACGTTGTAATTTGCGTTTATCGACCCCCCTCTGGTGATTTTATTAGTTTTGAATCGGTAATGGAGGATTCACTCAATAGGTTAAAATCAAGTAATAAAAGTATAATTTTATGTGGAGATTTTAATATTAATATTTTAGATGTTACTCCATTAAGTATTAGACTTCTTAATCTGTTTAGGTCTTATAATTTAATTAACTTGTTTTTTGAACCTACTAGGATTACGGCATCTTCGGCAACTTGTCTTGATAATATATTTAGTGATTGTGATGCCAAAAATAAATTAGTGTTAAGTTACCTAACGTCTGACCACTGTGGCTTATTAGTTAGCTTCCCCATGCCATTACATAAAAAGCAGCAAAAAATAGAATGTAGGCCTTATACAGCTAGTCGTTGCAAACAGTTTAAAAATAATATAGCTCATAGAATTAAACCATCTATAGTAGAACACGAGAATCCTAATGAAATCTATGGAGCCCTTTTTGATGTTGTGCAAAAGGAATACCAATCTACTTTCAAGACCAAAACTATTAAAATTAATGGCACCTCCGTTGGCTTTAACCAATGGGCCACTCCAGGTATTTATAAAAGTAGAGCGAGACTATACGAGTTATATGGTTTGAAAAAATACAGATTTGACACACCTTTCCTAGAGTATGTCAAAAATTATTCAAAATTATTTAAAAAGGTTAGTGTTTTTGCTAAATCTAAATTTTTAAGCGATTTAATAAAAAAATCCAATAATAAAGTAAAAACCACTTGGAAAATTATTAACAATGAAACGGGTAAATCGGTTAAGCAAGATAAACAACTTGAGATTATGGTCGACAATACATTAGTTACTAAAGCAGCTGACGTAGCTGAGGCGTTTAATGAGTTTTTTGCCAACATACCTATAACTACGACTCGCTCCTTAAATTCGTCCCCGTCTAAAGCTGAAAACCTTTTGCTTAGTAGTGTTTCTAAAAGTATTATCTTATTTAGCTTCGAACATGTAACGCCTCGTGATGTAGTTAATGTTTTTAACACACTCAAGTCTAAAAACACTGGTGATTACTGGGGCATCTCCATTAAACTTTTAAGTAATATAATAGACATCGTAGCCCCCTATCTAACTGTTACTTTTAATAAATGTGTTGATTTAGGAACTTTTCCTGACCTCATGAAGAGTAGTAAAGTCATACCATTATTTAAATCAGGTAATAAAAATGACGTTGGCAATTTCAGGCCTATTTCTATATTACCAGCATTTAGCAAAATATTTGAAAAGTTAATACTCAAGCAGTTGCTAAGAAATTTTAATTTAAATAGCCTCCTTCATAATGAACAATATGGCTTTACAAAGGGTCGCTCCACTACAGATGCGGGTGTTGCTTTGCTTACCAGCATTTAGCAAAATATTTGAAAAGTTAATACTCAAGCAGTTGCTAAGACATTTTAATTTAAATAGCCTCCTTCATAATGAACAATATGGCTTTACAAAGGGTTGCTCCACTACAGATGCGGGTGTTGCTTTGCTGAAACACATATTTAACGCATGGGAGAACTCGCAAAATGCTATTGGGGTTTTCTGTGATCTCTCCAAAGCCTTTGACTGCGTGCACCATGACACGCTTTTGCGTAAACTGCGACATTACGGTGTGCAAAACGAAGCTCTCAACGTTATAAATTCTTATTTACATAATAGGTCCCAATGTGTAGATGTTGATGGTGTGAAATCGTCCGGGCTACCAGTTCAGTTAGGTGTACCTCAAGGCTCAATACTGGGTCCATTCTTGTTCTTAGTGTATATCAATGAATTACCATTCTATGTAAAGGGTATCTGTGAAGTTGTACTGTTTGCAGATGATACTTCTCTTATTTTTAAAGTGGACAGGAACCGACAAGATTTTGACGATGTAAACAGTGCACTCTCAATGGTTACGGGTTGGTTTACGACAAATAACCTAGTTTTCAATGCCAAGAAAACGAAATGTGTAAAGTTTGCCCTTCCAAATGTTAGAAATCTAGGACCCAACATCGTCTTAGATACAGAGGTGCTTGAAACCGTAAACTCGGCAGTGTTTCTGGGCATAACAGTAGATGCCAAACTTCAGTGGGGCCAACATATATCTAGCCTAGCGGGAAGGCTCAGTTCGGCCGCCTACGCCGTCAGGAAAGTAAGACAATACACTGACGTTGATACAGCTCGGTTAGTCTATTTTAGTTATTTCCATAGCGTTATGTCCTACGGTATTCTGCTGTGGGGCAAAGCTGCCGATATTCAAAATATATTTGTCCTTCAAAAACGAGCTGTTCGAGCAATTTACCAGCTGGGTGCCAGAATTTCTCTGAGAGATTTTTTTAAAGATATTGGTATCCTCACTGTTGCATCACAATTCATTTTCGCCAACATTCTATATATTAGGCAAAATATACACTTGTACACTAAAAACAGTGATATTCACAATGTTAACACAAGAAACAAGGACAAACTACGAGCTCCCTTTCACCGGCTTCATAAGGTTCATAACTCATTTGTTGGGCTTGGTATAATAACCTTTTACAACAAGCTACCCTCTTCTTTGCTAGATTTTCCTTTTAATGCGTTTAAAACTAAAGTAAAATCCAACCTTTGTTCAAAGACATACATTCTATCAACCACTACTTAAATGATAAGAATAGTTGGTCGCTGTGATTGGCTCAAGACAATGTTTATGTTCTTTCTCCAGAATTAGCCTACCTACTGACAGGTTATATAAGCTTAGGTAAATTGTTCATTTTATTTGACTTTATATGTCAATTTATTTTAATTTTATGAATTTTTTGTTGTCATTAACTACTCATTAGAATGATTTTCATGAGTTGTATTGCAATATGTGGTTAGCTAGCGACCTCGACAAACTGATCATATTTAATTTTTTTCTTGAAAAACTGGCAGCAAGTTCGTCATGCTCCCTTAGATGTCACTGCTTGCGGTAGCGTCGGGGGTCGGGTTGCCTCCTTCCCTCAAATATGGCGAGGGGGGTAATGGCTGATCTTTGCGTTAAGCTCGTGAACGGGTGCTGCTTGTGGTGACTGGTCGTCTTGCTGATCATGGTTTTGTTATTGTTATTAGTAATTAACTGTTTATTTATTTTACCTCGATGGTCCTAGTTTATCAATTATAACTCTAGTTACAGCTATATGTAAGCGGGCACGCCCTTTATGCCTGGAGGCTTTATTTTCTTTTTTAGATATTCTTTACGTTTAGTTATTTTTATTTCTGCTTGAGTATAGATCTCGATGTTTTTGGTTGGTATATTGGCGTGTGCTAGCTGTCATATGGCTAATAATTTATAATTTAATGTTTTGTGTTGTGTTATGTAAATTATTTTGCATAAGTACTTATTGTATAGAATCATTTTATTTTTCCTAATTGAACAGACAGCTGTGCTGCTGGGGAGTTTGTTGCGCCACTTCTTCTTCCCAGCGAAAGCACTAGGAAGTGGTGAAGGGTGGGCGTTTTGTGGGACTGTCTTATGTAACTTTGACGTTCGAAAAGTGCTGATTCTCAGCCTAATTTGAATAAATGACTTTTGAATTTGAATTTGACCGTTACCTTTTTGTGCCCGTTGCCGTTGAGTCCATGAGGTGTTGGGGCACTGAAGCCAAGAAGCTCATTAATGATATAGGGCACAGGCTCCGTGGTAAAACGGGTGACTCCCGCTCCGGATCGTTCTTGGTGCAAAGTTTAGCCATTGCCATCCAACGTGGTAATGGAGTGTACTACGTGAGCTCGACAAATGGATGCGCGATTAACGCTTTTGCGACAAAACTGTACTGCGACTCACCATAGTTCGAATGCACGCTTGTGCGACACACTGAAGATCGACATCACTCTAGTACGACATGAAGACACATTTGTATTCATTATCATATGTATATATCGCAGTTATCTGGTTGAATCTGCTATTTGATTGAATGACTAGCGCGTTCATTAAATGCCGGCATCCAATTAAATAGCTGAAGGACAACTAGCCAAGTCATTAAGCGGAACGTTTAACCAGATGACTAGTCATTTAGTTAAACTGGGTGAAATAGGTTAGGTTAGGTTAGAACTACGACCCCACCCGCGCGCGAGCTAAGCGAGCGTAGCGAGCGGTGCCGCGGCAGGGGCCGGCGAGCGCTATTTCCAAGTTGCTCACAGGGATTTTTTCACCACTTGAATCACTTGGCTGAGTCTTGGTCAGTCATCTTCAAAGGGCTGACTTTCAATACGCCAAGTTGTTAAACGTTGAATGATTTTATTAAAATTAACTATCGGCCTAGGCATTCATTTGGATGCCGGCGTTTAATGAACTGCCTAGGCGTCCAATTAGCTGGCTAATTTAACCAGATGGCTGCGACATATATATGATGACCTTGATGGCTTAGTTAGTTACAAACTCTTGGTAATGTACCCGGATTCGATTACAGGTTATAAAACTTGCTAGCACTTTTAACGATATAATTCTTAAATTTCCGTGTGAACATTTAATGATTTTCTTCTAATTACAGAAACATTACAAATGTTTATTTTGCCCTGTTTGCAATAAACAAAATTGTTTTTTTTTTACTTAAGTTAAAATATTTTTGGCAATATGCCTTACCTACATCGAAAGCAATAAACCATAATATTGCAAAACAATACATTTGTTGATGCTACGCTGTCCTATATTTGTTATTCAAAAAAGAAGTAATAATAACTAATTTTTAATCAAATCGAATCGTTTTTGTTTATTTTATTTTTTCATATCATAAATGGTTTTGTTAATAATTTTTAAAGCATATTGAATCGTTTTTGTTTAATATGTTTTTTTTTTTTTTGTCATATTATAAATAATTTTGATTATATTGCACTGTAGTTTGTTTTATTTATTCACAAGCTCCCTCGGCGAACCTCGTACCGCTTCAGAATAAATAACAAGTACAATTGTAACTGCTGCTGCAACTGAAACTGCAACCGCTACTACAACTACTACAACTGCAACAACTAGTACAACTATACATTTCGGCGATTCATTTTTATTTAAGTAGATGAAGTTAATGCTTTCTTATTTTTCATTTAATATCTACAGACGGCAGTTTCACATAATCGTTTGTCACACTTGGGTAGTGTCAAACTACTGTAATACTTCACCAACGTACTGTCGAATTACAGTACTGTCGCACTACCGTAGTGTCGAACTACTGTCGCGCAATCGTTTGTCACACTAGCGTGATGTCGATCTTCAGTGTGTCGCACAAGCGTGCATTCAAACTATGGTGAGTCGCAGTACAGTTTTGTCGCATAAGCGTTAATCGCACATCCATTTGTCGAGCTCACGTAGTACACTCGTGGTAATGCTGCAAGCGTTATGGGCACCTTTGCGCCGGGAACGGTTAGGGGCGGTTTATTTGACTAATTTTTTGACGTGTTGTTGCTTATGATTATTTTTTCTAAGGAAATTGTTTTTTAATTTTTGATCTGTAATAATTATAGTTTTTTAATTAATCTATTTAAATAAAAGCGAAAGGTCACTCACTCACTCATTCATCACGAAATATCGAAAACCGCTTGACGTATCTATAAAGATGAAATTGGGCAGGGAGGTAGTTTATAGCTAGTAGACGTCCGCTAAGAACGGATTTTTTGGAAATTGGACCTTTAAGGGGGAGAAAAGGGGGGATTTTATTTGTACGAAAAATCTTATTCCTTGAGTTAATAAACTTGAAACTTGGCACGAATACTTATGTATGGAAATTATAAACTGCCATTTTTAGTTTTTCTAAACAACCCCGATCGCGACGATAGGTCGTGGTGAAGCAAATTAAAGATGAGTGGACTGTATAACATGGATATAATATGATAGAAATATGAATTACAAACGGGTCGGTTATAAAGCCCCTCCCGTGGTACGGCCGGCTGGCTCGCCGCTGTCCCCGCAGCCCTCGCTCACTGCCGCCAGCGCGCGGCGATGGTGAGGGTAGTGGTCTCAAGTAGTCTCAACAGCTGACTGGTGTGGCGCGGGGCCCGCCTCCCGTAGTACGGCCGGCTGGCTCGCCGCTGTCCCCGCAGCCCTCGCTCACTGCCGCCAGCGCGCGGCGATGGTGAGGGTAGTGGTCTCAAGTAGTCTCAACAGCTGACTGGTGTGGCGCGGGGCCCGCCTCCCGTAGTACGGCCGGCTGGCTCGCCGCTGTCCCCGCAGCCCTCGCTCACTGCCGCCAGCGCGCGGCGATGGTGAGGGTAGTGGTCTCAAGTAGTCTCAACAGCTGACTGGTGTGGCGCGGGGCCCGCCTCCCGTAGTACGGCCGGCTGGCTCGCCGCTGTCCCCGCAGCCCTCGCTCACTGCCGCCAGCGCGCGGCGATGGTGAGGGTAGTGGTCTCAAGTAGTCTCAACAGCTGACTGGTGTGGCTCGGGGCCCGCCTCCCGTAGTACGGCCGGCTGGCTCGCCGCTGTCCCCGCAGCCCTCGCTCACTGCCGCCAGCGCGCGGCGATGGTGAGGGTAGTGGTCTCAAGTAGTCTCAACAGCTGACTGGTGTGGCGCGGGGCCCGCCTCCCGTAGTACGGCCGGCTGGCTCGCCGCTGTCCCCGCAGCCCTCGCTCACTGCCGCCAGCGCGCGGCGATGGTGAGGGTAGTGGTCTCAAGTAGTCTCAACAGCTGACTGGTGTGGCGCGGGGCCCGCCTCCCGTAGTACGGCCGGCTGGCTCGCCGCTGTCCCCGCAGCCCTCGCTCACTGCCGCCAGCGCGCGGCGATGGTGAGGGTAGTGGTCTCAAGTAGTCTCAACAGCTGACTGGTGTGGCGCGGGGCCCGCCTCCCGTAGTACGGCCGGCTGGCTCGCCGCTGTCCCCGCAGCCCTCGCTCACTGCCGCCAGCGCGCGGCGATGGTGAGGGTAGTGGTCTCAAGTAGTCTCAACAGCTGACTGGTGTGGCGCGGGGCCCGCCTCCCGTAGTACGGCCGGCTGGCTCGCCGCTGTCCCCGCAGCCCTCGCTCACTGCCGCCAGCGCGCGGCGATGGTGAGGGTAGTGGTCTCAAGTAGTCTCAACAGCTGACTGGTGTGGCGCGGGGCCCGCCTCCCGTAGTACGGCCGGCTGGCTCGCCGCTGTCCCCGCAGCCCTCGCTCACTGCCGCCAGCGCGCGGCGATGGTGAGGGTAGTGGTCTCAAGTAGTCTCAACAGCTGACTGGTGTGGCGCGGGGCCCGCCTCCCGTAGTACGGCCGGCTGGCTCGCCGCTGTCCCCGCAGCCCTCGCTCACTGCCGCCAGCGCGCGGCGATGGTGAGAGTAGTGGTCTCAAGTAGTCTCAACAGCTGACTGGTGTGGCGCGGGGCCCGCCTCCCGTAGTACGGCCGGCTGGCTCGCCGCTGTCCCCGCAGCCCTCGCTCACTGCCGCCAGCGCGCGGCGATGGTGAGGGTAGTGGTCTCAAGTAGTCTCAACAGCTGACTGGTGTGGCGCGGGGCCCGCCTCCCGTAGTACGGCCGGCTGGCTCGCCGCTGTCCCCGCAGCCCTCGCTCACTGCCGCCAGCGCGCGGCGATGGTGAGGGTAGTGGTCTCAAGTAGTCTCAACAGCTGACTGGTGTGGCGCGGGGCCCGCCTCCCGTAGTACGGCCGGCTGGCTCGCCGCTGTCCCCGCAGCCCTCGCTCACTGCCGCCAGCGCGCGGCGATGGTGAGGGTAGTGGTCTCAAGTAGTCTCAACAGCTGACTGGTGTGGCGCGGGGCCCGCCTCCCGTAGTACGGCCGGCTGGCTCGCCGCTGTCCCCGCAGCCCTCGCTCACTGCCGCCAGCGCGCGGCGATGGTGAGGGTAGTGGTCTCAAGTAGTCTCAACAGCTGACTGGTGTGGCGCGGGGCCCGCCTCCCGTAGTACGGCCGGCTGGCTCGCCGCTGTCCCCGCAGCCCTCGCTCACTGCCGCCAGCGCGCGGCGATGGTGAGGGTAGTGGTCTCAAGTAGTCTCAACAGCTGACTGGTGTGGCGCGGGGCCCGCCTCCCGTAGTACGGCCGGCTGGCTCGCCGCTGTCCCCGCAGCCCTCGCTCACTGCCGCCAGCGCGCGGCGATGGTGAGGGTAGTGGTCTCAAGTAGTCTCAACAGCTGACTGGTGTGGCGCGGGGCCCGCCTCCCGTAGTACGGCCGGCTGGCTCGCCGCTGTCCCCGCAGCCCTCGCTCACTGCCGCCAGCGCGCGGCGATGGTGAGGGTAGTGGTCTCAACAACCCCCTAAAGGAGGATTGGGGGTTGTCAAAGTTTGTATGGAAGAATTTTAACGCGCGGTCTGATTAACTCGAAACTCAGTATTTATACTAATAATTGAAAATAAATAAAAACGTATATCAGGGTATTTTTTAAAATTTACCCCTAACGGGGTGAAAAGGAGTATTAATTTTACAGCGGAGGATTTTTCTGTGCGGCTTGCTTACTTTGAAAATTGGTATAAATAATCTATAAGTCAAATAATAGAAACTTTACAATATACAATAGACTTTTCATAAAAAATTATCACGCTTTATGCTATGGGGGATGAGCAATATTGCATTATTTCGTATTCTTCTATAGTTTACCGCAAATGGTAAAAAGACTAGCCAAAAGGTTAGAATATTGCAGATAGTTACGGATTTAACCTTTTCATCACGCTAGGTATAGCTTTTTGGATCTAAGCAGTCAATCATAACAATATGTCCAGGGTGGATTTTGAGATAGGGCAAAAAGGGCACGTACATTAACCGTTGTCGCTACAAGAAAACTGTCTTAGGAGACTGTCCTTAACTTTTTGAAACATGTTGATCTGCATTCACAGATTTTGAAAAAAAAATACAGTCGGCAATAAAATGGCCAATTGTCACAAAAGCTTTTTTGATGCCAGTCGATCCTATTTCTTATTACTAGGGTCAAAAAACTATATCGGGGCAACTGAGGTTTGAGTACAAGAATGTCTGTCTGTATATTACCTTTACACGCCTAAACCACTGAACGGATTTCGATAATATTTGGCAAGGAGATAAATCGCATCCTAAGTCACTTTTTGTCTCAAAAATTATCCTATATATAGGTTGGCAGGAAGGTAGGTTATAGTTAGTGGACGTCTGCTAAGAACGGAATGTGCGACAGGGCCAGATTAAAGAGGTTTAATGGCTTTCACAAGTTTGTATTATTATTAAAAAACAAACCACAAATGGTGTTATTTGCTGACGATACTTCTCTAATTTTTAAGATAAATAGACGAGCATCAAATCTTGAC
This sequence comes from Xanthia togata, assembly GCA_963853775.1. Taxonomy (NCBI): domain Eukaryota; kingdom Metazoa; phylum Arthropoda; class Insecta; order Lepidoptera; family Noctuidae; genus Xanthia; species Xanthia togata. The sequence goes on along the minus strand of OY970797.1, from coordinate 275,692 downwards.
GACGTAAATAACGCCCTAATGCAGGTCCAAAATTGGTTCACTGCTAACAATTTAGTATTAAATGGGAAAAAAACTAAATGCATAAGATTTGCTTTGCCGAATGTTAAAAGTAGTGTTTGTGAAATAGTGTTGAATAGGGAGAAACTAGAATTCGTCGATAAAACTGTTTTCTTGGGGATCACGCTCGACTCAAGGCTGCAATGGGGTCCTCATTTAACATCTCTTGCAGGACGGCTAAGTACAGCAGCATATGCTGTGAGAAAAATCCGTCAATTTACTGATGTAGATACCGCGAGGCTAGTCTATTTCAGTTACATTCATAGTATCATGTCTTACGGTATTTTACTATGGGGACGGGCTGCAGATATCGAATCGATTTTTATGTGTACGTTACCCCAGCAGGAAAGTGTCTCCTAGAGTTATATGAGTGGAACGTTTAATTGGTGCCTTATCTGCTGTAAATGTGCCCCCACATAAAAAATGTGTGCCCCCTGTCGTTTTGGAAAAAAACGGAAAAAACGATTCCTGCTGGGGTAACGTTTTTCTAGCAGGAAAATTCTAAACGAATGATCGGAGAGAGAAAAATTGTGCATGGCCAGAGAGCTTATATGTGTGCCAAAATGTGCCCCCAAAAATAGAATTTGTGCCCCTTCAGGTTTTCCAGATATTGCATTTCCTGCTGGAGTAACGTTTTGCAGAATCGTATATCTCTAAAACCATTGCATGTGCCCCTGTAGAATCAACATACACGAGTAGCTCTAAAAGTCACAACGATGGTGTCATAACTTTGACGGCAAAATACAAGGAACCGGCTCAATCCCAGATGTGGAGGTGTAAACCAAAATCTTGTGCCTTTAGTCAAAAATATATGGTGAAAATATTCAACTTGTAATGTTTCGCATTAAGTAAATAATAACAAAAAACCAAAATATGTAAACAACGGCTAGTTATCCGACCAAATTCGAATGACTACTAAAAAGCGATGGATTCATACTTAACGATGACCTTCTTTACTTTACTCACTAACCGGTTCACATGTGTTGTGCCTGAGTACACTGAAAAGTAATAAGTAATAAAATAAAGTTGTTATTGGATTATATTCTACTACCGTAAAACGGGGCTAATTGGGACACATTTTGACATACTTTAGCAAGTATCCTGTTCATATTGCATAAAATGCTATGGTAAATAATTTATATGGGTCTTGGAAAACCCCTTACTTATGTATATAAACGATTGAAATAACTACTTACAAAAGGAACTGAAAAAAGAAATAAAGATGTGTCTGTCCCAAATATCGCATAATTGGGGCTAATATGGACAGCAATGGAAAACGGATATGTAATCCATAATATAAGCCAAAACAGTCACTTTTAACAAGTCTATGGATATTTGGGACAAAAAATAACTAATACCACATATAATAATCTTTTATTTTTTTGGAATTGGTAGAATTTGAAAGAAAAAAAAATATATTTCAAAAATGTTTGTTTATTGCAGGCGTAAACTTCTACTAATGATATTAATAATGTTATAAATCAAGCTTTCTTCCAAACACCAAATCTTAGTTATTCATGTTATACAATACCCCAAAAAAAAATTAAAAAGAAACTCAAAAATAAAAATCAGTCTTAATATTGGTAAAATTTTCATTTAGAAAGGACCTAATTATGTCACCTATTCAAATCAGCCGTTTAGGAATTTGAGTTACAAACTCAAATACCGATACTTAATTTACAATTTTCATTTTGAGAACTTATTCAATATTAAAAAAAAAAAAGTCTACGTCATTCATAAAGACGAATTCGGTGTCCTTGTCATTCAGAGCCAACAGCTCAATTGGTTTCACAATCATGTCGTCATTTACTGTGTCTATATCCACCTTCCTGGCCTTTATGAATTTTGTCACTTCTTCCAGTTCTTTTTAGAAAAGAAATGTATTTTTTGTCGCCAGATTTACTTAAAATATGTCCTACAAAATATTGCACCTTTTTTTTTAAATATATATTACCAAAACGGAGTCACCTACATCATATACTACCGGTACACAGTCAACCACGACCGTTTCCCTACTTGGACCTGGGACTGGATCCCCATTCTCCCATATGCTTAACATAATCGACGAATGTTTTTTCTTCCACCTCTGAAAATAATGTAGGGTGCCCTGGTCTTGAATAAAGTAAGTTTTTATCTTTTAAATGACGGTTAATTGTACTTTTGGGGACGCCATATTTGTGTTCCGCTTCTCTGGTAGACAGTTTTTTAGATTTGACGTCTGATAATGCCTTGTTCAAATCATCATGAGTATAGGAGATGTACGGCATGAAACGTTTACCATTTCTCAAGTTTCTAAATTTTCTTGTATATTTTCGAACCATTATACGAATGTGTTTTACCTGAAACCCACAATAAACCTTACAAATATATAATGATAGTTAAAATAATAATTTAAAATAGGTTGTTTACAAATGCACGAAAGTGAGGGGGCTATTTAGGACACTGTCCCAAAAAGCCCCGCATCGGTGTCCCGAAAAGCCCCAGACACATTTTCAATAATAAATCAAAAACTATAAGCTTAACTAAATTATTATTTAGCAAAGAAACATCGTGATACTTTATATAATCGTAATTTTAAAACATCCACACTCTTACCTGCTAGAATTTTGCACTGCGGAAGAAGTTTTGACACTTAAATTTTTGAAGAAAAAACGGTCTCTGACTCTTTCAATAAAATTTGGAACTAAACTGTGAAAAAGACTGACACTGACAGGTGACAATTTGACTTAAATGATCAAAGTGTTGCTAGAGTTTGTAAAATAAATTTTACCATACACCAACCGACAGTTATCGATATTTTTGTTCGAAATTCTGGGTCGTCTCAAATAGCCCCTTAAAACCCAAATAGCCCCGTTTTACGGTAGCTGTTTCTGTGACTTTACACATGATTAAGTAGCCTAAAATAAAATTTCAATAAAATACATCCAGTAATTTATGTGTGAATGAAAGAAATACCTACATCCAGATATTTGCCAGGTCTTTGACCCAAAATTTGATTGTCCCGATGTTTAAAAAAATATAGTTCATGAAATGTGTGATGAATTTGATTTTGTATATAAATAAAAAGCCCGTATTTGTCTTATGTATATACATTTATTGATAAGCCGTAGGTTAGATAAAATAACATTAAGATTTTCATCATTAATAGAAGATTCCCTTTTTTCGCCTCCCCACACCGCTGCATATATCGTTGGCCCCGCGGCATCCGCTGACGTCGTGTCGCAAGGAGTCGCCTAGCTTGGAGAAAGTGAGACAGCTAGTGTACGGTATTAGTGTGACAGAGACAGTGTAACGTCGCTCTATTATGAATAATAGGTACGAAGTGTTTATTGACTAGGAAGTGCGTTTGGATGATTACTAGGTATTGGTAAACAGTTGCAGTTATGACGCCAAGGACAGTTACGTTGAGTCATGCGGTTGCACTGATACTGTTTGTTTACTTTTTTTTTTAAGTTGGTGAAAGTGGCGTATTAAGCATTTTATAACAATTATTTGGTTGTAGGGTTGGCATTGTTTTGACTTATTTAAAAATACTTGTACACTTATCAAATACTTGGATTTTTTTCATTAAGTAGGTACTTTACCTATTTTTTTATTTTTAAACAAAAAAAAAACTAAATCAAGTTTGTTTGTTTTCATCTGAAAGGAACATACTTTCCGTTTGGTCCAGTAGAAATTTTATCAAAATCGATTCAGTAATTTGTTTTCATTTTTGTTTAATACGTATTTTCTCTTCTTGTGCTAGGTTGATGACATAATATGTCATCAACCTAGCACAAGTTATTAAGCAGAAGTTATTAAGGGATTATATTATAATCCCTTAATAACTTCTAGTAACAATGTAAAATAAAAACATGACAAGAATTCATAAGACTCAACCACAATCCGTCAACACTCAACATTTCACAGTCACAGGGCTGTATCTTTTTTAGCCGAAATAGCTAAAATACTTGATTTGATTTTTACAGAATGTTCTATGGCAACTATAACAACAATAATATAAACCAAGCAGGGAGCAACTTGCCAATAGGCAAAATGCCACCCATTTTGCCTATTGGCAAGTTGCACAACAACAAGCTGTTTCATTTAATATGGTCACAAGGTGCATTTAATATTTTTTTTAGTTAGCCCCAAATCTTTTGAACGCGACTGTACGGACAACAGCTTAGGTATATTACGTCCAATAAAGAAGGTCATCGATATGTATGAATCCGTCGCTTTTTAGTAGTCATTCGAATTTGGTCGGATAACCAGCCGTTGTTTAAATATTTTGGTTTTTTGTTAATATTTACTTAATGCGAAACATTACAAGTTGAATATTTTCACCATATATTTTTGACTAAATACAAAATACAAATACAAATACAAAAATGTTTATTTCATAACCATAGTTGTTTACATTTTGTGGGTGATTGGCGCCTCCTTTTAAGCATATTAATGCCTGTGTTAGAAGACACCGCTCTTTCTTAGGTAGGCCAAAGGTAATAAACAAAACTACTTAGGATATTTTACAAAATATGTTTAAGGTAAGCGTGTTCGCAAATGAAGTAGAATGGGTGTAGTGGTGTAAGTGTGAGAATGGTGTGATGTGATGTGAGTGTGATGTGATGTGTGATGTGGTGTGAGTGATGTGGTGTGATGTGATGTGATGTGTGATGTAATGTGATGTGAATGATGTGGTGTGATGTGAAAGTGACTGACATTCGTGAGCAGTGTGGCTGTGTAATACTAAAGGCACAAGATTTTGGTTTACACCTCCACATCTGGGATTGAGCCGGTTCCTCGTATTTTGCCGTCAAAGTTATGACACCATCGTTGTGACTTAGCAAGATTATTCAAAAACGCATGCATGAACGGTTTTGAAACTTTGTATGGTTATTATTAGCGTCAAGAAGGACCGAATACAGTTTTCAGCGAACTTATAACTTGTCTCATTTAGGCGCTGCGATGTTTTTTCGTGTTTTCATAAAACCGCGATAACTTGAAAACTATAAATATTTTCTTAAATCTAATTGGGGCACTAAGGGGCACACATTAAGAGCTACTCGTGTATGTTTATTCTACAGGGGCACATGCAATGGTTTTAGAGATATACGATTCTGCAAAACGTTACTCCAGCAGGAAATGCAATATCTGGAAAACCTGAAGGGGCACAGATTTTATTTTTGGGGGCACATTTTGGCACACATATAAGCTCTCTGGCCATGCACAATTTTTCTCTCTCCGATCATTCGTTTAAAATTTTCCTGCTAGAAAAACGTTACCCCAGCAGGAATCGTTTTTTCCGTTTTTTTCCAAAACGACAGGGGGCACACATTTTTTATGTGGGGGCACATTTACAGCAGCTAAGGCACCAATTAAACGTTCCACTCATATAACTCTAGGAGACACTTTCCTGCTGGGGTAACGTACACGATTTTTATTCTGCAGAAAAGAGCCATCAGAGCAATATATGGCCTCCGCAGACGCGATTCTCTAAGGGAACTATTTAAAGATATTAACATTATGACGGTACCTTGTCAATATATCTATGAGAACATCATGTACGTAAGGAAAAATCTAAGTATTTTCAGTAAAATAGGTGATAGACACAATTATAGGACTAGAAATAGGGACAAATTAGTTCAACCGGGTTTCAGACTGGCTAAAGTAGACTCATCTTTCATGGGGTACTGTGTAAAATGTTACAATAAAATACCTCCCCACATACCTACTCCAATTGAATGAAACGAAATTTAAATCTTGCATAAAACGCACACTATGCTGCCAAGCATATTATAAGTTGGGGGATTACATCGCTGACAAAAATGCTTGGCTCAACGCTGGTCCAGCTCCACAAGGGCGCATAAACTAATTGATTAGTATTGGAAAATATTGTTGGAGCTGACGAAGATTGAAAAACTATATTTACATTGTATAAATTCAATCTCTTAGTATTATATAATTGCATTGCATATTATGTGAGCACTGTTTACCTACTTTAAATCTACCATTTACTGAGTACGTCTTTCATTGACTTGAATGTGCCCTGGCGGCTGAGAGTATGTCATGCTCACTCAAATGTCTAGCTGGTGGCGGCGTGTGTGTTGGATCATTAAGTTCCCTTCAAAATGGTTGAGCTAAATGATGCTGATCCATGCGTCATGTTCGTGAACGGGCGCCGTCAGTGGGGACTGGTCATCTCTTAGCTGCCATGGCTTGTTTTAATTATTTTTGATGTTATATTTTTATTATGGTCGCTTTTAACGTGCACGTTTTACTACATTGTTCTCATTCTCACATGAATGATGTAACCAATGTTTTGTAACAATATTCTGATTTAAAAGAGTGTCCATGGAGTTTCTTGCCCGTTCTTCTCCATAGGAACCTACTACGCTTTGGAATGGGCAACTAGCTTCATCTTTCTGACTGACCGACCCCTTGACAATTCAAAAGTACCTGTAATTGGTTTATTTGGAATACTTAAATGATTTGAGTTTGAGTTGAGTTATGAAAGTCCTTAATTTTTTGTGCTACAAAATTTAAATTTGGCTGGGAGTAGCAAACGTCTACGTTACTACTTAGAGATACTACGTATATCTTGACGCTAAATGTACGTGTAGGAAATAGTTTAGCTACATTTCTCGTAAACTGCTATTTAGACAGAGTGTATTGTATTTAGGTATACTAGAAAGAATGTATGTATATATGATTACAAAGAAATATAGATTATGAAATATTCGTGGGAGTGCACTGCACCAGCGCTCTTTAAGACGAGCCGCCTCTGGAAGGATCCCTTAATATTTTGATAAATAGGTACCTATCTTCAAATTATACGATATTTCATCAGTTTATAAAATTTATATATTTTATCAGTTTCACTTATATTTTTCCAAATAATCATACAAGACATTCACTTGTGTCAGTGGCATTACAAATTGGTACCCACAGGTACCTACGTTTTCTGATCTACTTGTTTACATTTTCACTAGATACTTTGGAATATACTATACGCATGACATTAACGACACACAAATCCTACATCGCAAGCAAAATTTACGACGAAATTAGCATTTGAACAACCACCAAGCAGTAGTCCAGCCAACAGTATAACAGGTGTCTGATCAAAAGACCTCCCTTTCCTTTCCTCATCCAACATACTCCTAAATCTTGATGGGCCATATACGATCGAAGGGGCCGGGGTGCCATCGCCATTAAGATCTAATGTGATGACAGATTCCTACATCCTGGACACAAGTGGCTTTATTTAAAGGTTCCGTTTAATCGTTTCAGATAAAAAATCATGAAAACAATTTTAAAAATAAATAAAACAAAGAAAAACCAAATAATTATAAGCATTTTTTTTTAAATCGAAACAATTTCCTATTAAAATAAAACAGCTAAGCCGAACGCTAGCTACAATACTGTTAATTTGATGACGTGTACAGTCTACGACTGTACGCCATCAATACTAACAACTGTAATTTTACGAGATACAGTAAATCGCACATCAGAGGTAACACTTTCACTGCGACCGTCCATACTGTTGTGATAAAGGCTATATCAATGTCAAATTAGCAACTCGGTTAAAACAGCAAACAATAAAATACACATAGGTGTAGAAATTAGATAGATAGATAGAATACTCTTTAAAAAATAACATTAAATGCTTCGAGTTGAGTTGAAATTGTTACCACTGATGTGCGGTTGACTGTACTAACGCAGTCAACAGGACCACAAATATCACCTCACCACCAACATAGACTACCATTATTCAACAAAATTCTGTTATGGTATAAAATATACCTAATTACATTTACTATGCAGTTCCTGCACAAAAGTATAAAAAATATAATTTATGTTATGGTATCATTTACACCTAGATTTTTCCATCGCCAGATGTCGTTTATCAGAGGGTATTTTTTTAATTCTTGAATAAAGTTACCTATGTATGATTGAAAACATCACCAACTAATCAAATGAAATTTTAGGCTATAGTTATTTGCGTTCGCGTGATCAAACCGGCTGCCGCTTCACCACACTCGCCGGCGCGCGGCGGGCACTCACACGAGTCACACGAGTCACACGGGCAGCGCGGGCCCGCGGCGCGCCGCCAGCCGCGCGCGGTTGTAGGCCAGCACGCCCAGCGCCGCCAGCGCCATGCCGGCCAGGTTCAGCGGCGGCGCCGGGTTGCGCAGCAGCAGCAGCGACGCGCCCACCACGGCCGCGCGCTTGGCGGCCGACGCCACGGCGTAGCCCAGCGGCGACACGCGCGACAGCACGCTGAACGCGGCCACGGCCTGCAGCCACGCCAGCGCGCCGTCCGCGGCCAGCAGCGCGCCGCCCGCGGGCCAGCCCGCGCCCGGGGCCGCGCCCGCCAGCAGCGCGGGCCCGTCGCGCCACGCCCACAGCGGCGCGAACAGCAGCAGCGCCAGGCGGCCCAGCGCCTGCAGCAGGCGCAGGTGGTGCACGCCCGTGTCGCGCATGACGCGCTTGGAGTACAGGTGCTGCAGGCTCAGCAGCGCCGCCGCCGCCAGCGCCGCGCCCAGCCCCAGCGCGTCGAACTGCAGCTCCGTGGCCGACGCCACGCCCACGCCCAGCGCGATCACCACCAGCGCCAGCTGCACGCCGCGCGCCTGCCGCTCGCCGAACAGCAGCCACGCCAGTCCCGCCGTCCACAGCGGCGTCGTCGCCTTCACTGCGAGACCGCGCAGGATTTCAATTTTTGGTTCCAGGTTATCACGACAGATTCCGAGAGACGTTTTCGTTCACTGATTTGAGAAATAAATTGCACAAAGTAAAGTGGATGCCTGCCTGGGTTCGAACCGATGGCCACTTGTTAGTAACTACTGAACCACCACTGCTTTTGTCGATATTAAAGCATGATCATAAAAACTAACCTGTGTGTGCATAGGAAATGGGCACTTTCCAAATGGACACTTGCGAGCATATGGTGGTGAGAAACTTGGCGAAGGCGAGCGGCACGAGCGTGCGCCAGTAGTAGCGGCGCGGGAAGTCAACCGCGCGTCGCACGCCGCACAGCGCGAAGGCGGGCGCGCTGCACAGCACGATGCTCAGCAGCTGCACCATGGTCACCGTGACCGGGTACGGGAAGTCCGTCAGCACCAGCTTGCCCACGACGTTGCTGGCCGAGCTGGCGGCGTACCACGCCAGGCACAACGCCACCACCATCAGCGACTCGCGCCGCGACCCCTCCAGCCCCATGGCGCCCACTAATCACGCCCCGGCCCCGCTACTGCTACTTGCCACCACTTCGACAACCCTCATATTTCGCTTGCAAAGATCATAATGCGTTCATTTCTAATGAAATTAGAAGAATGATGAGTTGAGTTGATAAATAATTCTTGCTAGACGGCATAACATCCGGCAGCCTGCAGGTTTGTATGAATATTAGAATAAAAAATAGAAGAATAAATAAATATGGCCCCTTGGGTGTATTATAAAAATAAAGCAAAATCAAGTTAACTTACTTAGCAAAACATTGGAACTTATCGCTTCGGTACAGCCCAGCGTTATAAAAACGTCTAAGTAATATTCGACGAGTACATGTTTAATTAATACAAGATTGTATGTAACTTTTCCAACACGAGTAGCTCATCAATATGTACCTATTGTGTTATTGAAATTTTCTTAAAATACTCTGGTGTTACGACTATCGCTATTTATTCCTCAACTATAAAAAGGACTTGCTCAACTCAACAGCTGGCTTGGATGGAATCTTGGATGATGGATGTCAAAAACCTAAAGGCAAAACTGCAAACGTCAAAATTATTATGTGGCATGACCCATTGACTTTTAAAAAATATGGACTTGAAATGTTTGACTATAGAAAAAACAGTTATACAAATACGAGGCATATCGACGCCAAAATTAAAAAAATACTGCTATCTCTTTTTAACTTCAATAATTTTGCCTAAGTGAAAAAGGATAATAGTGTTTTTGACAGTTCCTATAATGGCAACCCTACATTTTCTAGTCATTGAAATACCTACTTGCGGCCGGTTCGCCGTTTTATCCTCTCGGTGTTTGGTACCAAAGTTGGGAACGTCAACTGTCAAATGATCTTGAGTTGTGGTTAAAATTTGTGAATTTTGGAGTTATTTGCTGTGATAATGCGTTTAAACTCGGCCCTATGGTGGAAATCATCAATAGCAAGATGCCCAATTGCAATATAATCGGATGTGGCATCAAAAGAAGCGGACATCACCCGAAAATAACATTGCACCAGTACGTACACAAATTTCAGCTGAAATATCTTTAGATTTTGACAATAAACAAAAGATTCTGCATTCGTTACGAGCTTCAACAGTAAAGCATTCATAATTTCTCTTTTACCATTATTTTCAACAGTTTTACTTCACGAAATCATTTTCTTGTTATTGAAGGGATAGAGTAGTGCATTTAGACATTTTATTTATCGATAATGCTATTTTATGTTTTTTTTATTAGTTTTATGTTTTACTTTCAAGGTTGCCTGCTAATAAACGAAAAAAGAAAAAACGATTGGTGGAAAATTTAAAGATCTCAACATAAACTGTACTTTTTTTTGTTCTTTTCACTATGAAGAATCATGTTTCAACCGGATACTCAATAAAGTAACATTATGTGACGATGCTTTACCTTCAAGAACCTTATTGGTAAGTAACATGTTATAAATTGGTCCAACATGATTCTGTAGTGGCTGGTGTTGAAAATGATGGTGATGTCCTCATTTGCAATATTTGTTTAGTGGAAACAAAGAGTGATGTAAAGAATGTGTTTGAGTGTGGTCTTAAGACTTAAGATCAATTAAAAATTCTATTAATAAAATCAAGAAACAATAAAAATACTAATCTTTTTTTTGCTTGTTTACAGCCTGCGATTTGAACAAATATGTCTGGCATTTTAAATGAGAATGATCAAAATCAGACAAAGTCACAATTTAAAAGAGATATACATGAATTTCAGATACAAATAATGGGAAGAAATCTAGGTACTGAAAGAATATCACATAGAAATTATCTGAACAAAATTGTATTGTTCAGAACTGAATGAGATAGATTTCTTTAATATAACTTTATTATAATTAGTGTTGACTTTTAATTAAATCCCACAATCATTTGCGTGTTAGAAACTTAGCATCAAAAATATTAATTATGGTGGCTCCGCCAATTTTCAAAGTCAAAGTCAAATAATTTATTTCAATTAGGCACAAAAAAGGCACTTTTGAACGTCAAACTTTACAAAAAATTATAAAACTGATTCTAGTCGCCCATTCCAAAAGGTAGTTTTCGTATGGAGAAGAATGGGCAAGAAACTCCACCGTTACTCTTTTTAAAAAAAATCATTATATCTTGTATACACTTATTATATAATTATATGTGAAGACAATGCACCTAGAATAAGATTACTATACCACGATAGGTAAAAAGAATGAAAAATGAAGGAATGACATAATTATGTGATAGATGCATGGTGCTCACATACTTACAAACATTGTAAAATTATACTATATTTCTAACATTATAATAAGTAATACTAATAATAATAAGTCAGTGTGTGAGTTCAAATAATCACAAAAATAAAATAAAATAAATGTTTAAAAAAATAAAAAAAAAATAATTAAGTATACAATTAAATTAGCAACCAGTTCGATTTTGTCTAGATTCTGAATTGTCCTATGGAGCAGGACCAGCATGTTTCCAAGCATTTTTATCTTGGATATAATCCTCTAATTTGTAATATGCTTGTTTACAAAGTGTACTTTTTATATGATTTTTAAATTTTCTTTCATTTAATTCTAATATATCACAAGGTATTCTGTTGTAACATTTAACACAGTACCCCATAAAAGATGTATTTACTTTAGATAGTCAGAAAAATGGTTGATCTATTTTATCTTTATTTCTAGTATTAAAATTATGTCTATCACTTATTTTATTAAAAAGATGTAGATTTTTCTCACATACATAATATTTGAATAAATGAATTGGCAAGGTACCGTCATAATATTAATCTTTTTAAATAGTTCCCTGAGAGATTCGCGACGACGTAGATTATAAATGGCTCTGACAGCTCTTTTTTGTAAAACAAAGATGGATTCAATGTCAGCAGCCCGACCCCACAGTAAAATGCCATACGACATAATACTGTGGAAGTAGCTAAAATAGACCAAACGCGCGGTTTCTACATCTGTTAACTGTCTTATCTTTCTAACAGCATAAGCGGCCGAGCTTAGCCGCCCCGCGAGAGATGTTATATGGGGTCCCCATTGTAATTTCTCGTCTAGCGTGATTCCAAGGAAAACTGTTTGATTAATAAATTCCAGTTTTTCTCCATTCAATACGATGTCACATTCGCTACTTCTAACATTTGGTAATTTAAATCTAATGCATTTGGTTTTTTTATTATTTAGTACCAAATTATTTACCGTAAACCAATCTTGGACCTGAACAATAGAGCTATTCACGTCGTCAAGATTTGGTGACCGTCGGTTTATTTTAAAGATCAATGATGTGTCATCTGCAAATAACACCATCTTTGGCTGATTTAGAAATATTTGGGGTAAATCATTAATATAAACTAAAAAGAGGAATGGACCCAATATCGAACCTTGAGGAACGCCCATTACCATTTCAGACCCTAATGAGTTTGTGCCGTTGACTTGAACTTTAACCTTTCTATCTTTCAGGTATGATCTTAACAAATCATGAGCTGTGTTCCTAATCCCATAGTGGTCCAGTTTCAGCAGAAGTGTCTCATGGTGTACGCAATCGAACGCATTCGAGAGGTCGCAGAAGATTCCAATGGCATCTTGTGCTTCTTCCCAAGCGTTAAAAATGTTCTTTATTAGGGTGACACCGGCGTCAGTGGTACAGCGCCCTTTGGTGAAACCGTACTGTTGGTCATGAAAGATGGAATTTTTATTAAAGTGACGTAACATTTGATTGAGTATCAACTTTTCAAACACCTTACTGAGAACTGGCAGAATTGACACAGGCCTATAATTGTTGGGTTCCTTACTATCACCGGATTTGAACAAAGGAACTACTTTACTGTGTTTCATGAGATCCGGAAAGACGCCTTGGTCTACACTAGTGTTAAATATGAAAGCTAGATAAGGCGCAATGGTTTCGATTACTGATCTACATACTTTTACAGACATTCCCCACAGATCTTCTGTTGATTTAATTTTAAGATCTTTAAAAGCTTTTATAACAGCCTGGGGGTCTGTATGCTGAAACCTAAACTCCAAAGGGCATGCCTTTACATTCTTTCTAAGTAAGGCAGCAGAAAGCACGGGTGAGGAATTTAAAGCTTCAGTGGTTTTATGGGGAATATTAGCAAAAAAGTTTTCAAATTCCTGAGCTATTTCTACATCTGAGTTGATGGGACCATGTGCAGTCTCTAAATTAAATTCAGCATTACGCTGTTTTTTCCTACCGGTTTCATTATTAATTATTTGCCAGGTAGTTTTTATTTTATCATCAGCTGATTTTATTTTATTGCTAATGTGAAGAGCTTTAGCCATTTTGCACACACTTTTAAAAGTTTTAGAATATTTTGCAACATACTGATGAAAGCTTGTATTATTCATATGTTGCTTTAGGCCATAAAGTTCAAAAAGTTTTTCCCTGCTTTTACGAATACCTGGAGTCGCCCAATCACTAAATAAGAATTTTGTGTAAATAGTTTTAGTCTTTAGTGGAAAAGTGTCAATGAATTGTTTGTTTAATAGTGAAAAGAACTCTGTGTAGAACTCATTTGGGTCACATATATTATCAAAACTCTGAATACATAATTTACTTGCCAAAACATTATTTAATTTCTCTAGATTTCTACATGTAATTGGCCTAAACCTTATTTGAATTTTTTGTAAAGGCATGTAGGAGCAAAATGTTATTGTTTGTCCACTGTGATCAGATGGCAAAATTTCTTTTTCACTGGTTATCCGTGAAATTCAAATTTGTACGTTGATCAAAATGAGCTACACATAGATAAAATAATAATAATATAAATTATAATATTTCATTTAAAAATTACCATCTGCGGGCCATTGACGGAACCACCTTTTAGAGGTATGAGGAACAGGGTGTAAAATTCATTCATCCTCTATAGAAAAGGGAGAACCCTCCGACCCGACGGGTGTCGTGTCTGGCGGGCAACTGCCCGATAGTTTTTTTGAAGTGAAAACAGTGATGCTTATAGTATACAATTGATTGAAATCAGTTACAGAATACTAGGTCGATAAAAAGCAGTAAATAAATATCTGTCCTCCAGGTTTCAACCTATCACAATGGGAATCATCAAAATAAGTTCTACGGTTTAGCCGCGAAAGAATGACGAAGCAATTAAATTAAACAAACAAATGAAAGGCATACGTTAGAATACTTGGAGTAGGTATTTTTACCCGTAAATATTGTACTGTGATATTAAAACATTCTCACAATCTTTTATCGATATTATAACATAGAAATATCGATAAGGGGTGCCCTAGTAGACGCCATTTTATCCTCTCAGTAAAGTGTAGATAAGGCACGTTTTTCTTGTAGGTATGCCAAGTCCATATGTTTTATAAGTCAATGGGCATGACCACAGTATCTCGTAGTCTGTGGACGTGACATTATATTTTTTTAAACATGACAAAAATTCATAAATTCAAAATTCAAAAGTCATTTATTCAAATTAGGCTGAGAATCAGCACTTTTCGAACGTCAAAGTTACATAAGACAGTCCCACAAAACGCCCACCCTTCACCACTTCCTAGTGCTTTCGCTGGGAAGAAGAAGTGGCGCAACAAACTCCCCAGCAGCACAGCTGTCTGTTCAATTAGGAAAAATAAAATGATTCTATACAATAGTACTTATGCAAAATAATTTACATAATGTTGCCTTTGGGCCTGCCTGGGTTCTGGTGGAGCTGAGCGAGGATCTTGAAAAAATACTTCTTGACTTTATTCTTAATATTTTATTGGGACCGGCGTCCATTCGCATCGGTCGGACAAACAGGAAGGGGCATAGACAATCTTACATTTTACATTCGTAGATATTCATAGACAACTAAGTTAATAGACAAATATGCTACATGCCCTTTTTTCTTTAAATAATTATGACTTACGATAATCTATAATTATGACATTTATGATAAGACATTGACAAGTTTATTTGTTATGACATTGACAAATTTGACACAATAATAATAACCTTAAAACTTTAGCAATTAAAGCTAGGTTAGCAAAATTTAATTAATTATACATAATTATACAATTTTATATATCTAATTTCTGTTTCTTTTTTATCAATCTACCTCTTGAGCTATACACAGCTTTTGGCATTTCTTTTTCAGCCTGATGAGCATCGTTATTTTTAGACATTACAGAGGTATGAGGTAAGTTATCAACCTTAGGACTATTGATTAAGTTTTCTAAGTTATTAGGACTTTCAATTACATATTTCATTAATTTCCAACGAAGTATGACTTTCATATTCATTATAATCATGTGTACTTTCGGGTGACATTATTTCTTCAACATTTACAAATACTGGGGATGTTATTTCCTCCTCTGACACAATAGAATAATAAATAAATAATAAATAAGTTTATTCAAAAAATAATGTAGTACAGTAAAAACATTTTTCGTAATTCTATGTAATAGTTCACAAGTGTTACATGCCTGAACTAGGACATCCTGTGTTTCAGGCGAGAAAAGGTAAAACATTATATCTAAATAATCACAGTAATCACATCATATACAAAAGGTAAATTAGTCAACTAATAGGTATGTAAAAGAGGTGTAAACAGTATAAAAATCTTACCTGCTAAAATCTTAGTATATTAATTTAAGCTAACTAATCATAATAAAAAGTGCAATTAATATTTATTTAAGTACAACTAATAACTTCTCTGTATCTTCATAGGACAAATTTTGTAATGTTTCCTTCAGAGTTTTCTTGCAATTTACAAAATTTTGGGAATAAATTTTTGCTTTTGCATTAAGTCTGTTATAGAGTAGTGGTCCCAGAAAAACAAAAAATTTGGCTGTAAGAGCATGTTTTGTGCTTTTTGTGGGACAAACTATATCTTTCCGTCTCTTTTTAATAAGTTCAGTGCTGAAGCGGAGGGCTGCGTGTTGTTTTAGTACAATGCTCATTATGAATAACTGCCTGACTGTTAGTACTTCACAATTTTTATAGAGCTGGTTAGTGGGAAAAAGGAAAGGGCGGCACGTAGACACCTTGAGAATCGCTCTTTGAGCTCTTTCGACTTGTATTAATAAAGTTTTACCTGCTCCACCCCATGAGGTAATGCAGTATGTCAAAATTGACTGACATAGAGCAAAGTAAACTTGCTTAATTATTTTTGGATCCGCAATATGTCGCAGCTGCTTAAATACAAATATGAGCTTACGAACTCTATTATTTAAGACTTCTATATGTTGTTTGAAAGTAAGGGTCTCGTCTAATATAACACCTAGGTATTTTATTTGGTTAGTCTTATTAATATTAGGACACTTTAACGGGCATTCTGCGGGGACTGTGCAACAATGAGCATATAGCGTCGAGGAGTAACCGGAAGTTGGTTTGCGCATGGAAAACTTTATATAATTTGTTTTATCCGTATTTAGGGTTAATGTTTTATGTTGAAGCCATTTATTTACAATATTGAAGCCGTTTTGCGCAAGCTTGTGAACTTCATGTTCCGATTCAGCCGCAAAAAGAAGAGCAGTGTCATCAGCGTAAGATATTACTGTACCGTGCTGTAGTTTAAGATTACAAAGGTCGTTTATGTATATCAAAAACATAGTGGGTCCTAATACACTTCCTTGGGGAACACCAAAAGACGTGTTTTTTTGGTCTGCGCTGAGGACATTGCCAATCTTAACGCATTGAGTACGGTCTTCTAGGTAACTTTTGAAAAGTTTGAGCTGGATACCTCTTATACCTACTGTCTCAAGCTTGCGCAATAGAGTAGGGATACATACTGTGTCAAAAGCTTTGGCAAGGTCCAGGAAAATACCTACTGTATGGTTACCCTTGTCAAGTTTTTGTGCTAGAAAATCAGTTAGATGATGTACGGCATCGGCAGTTGAAATTTTAGGTCTAAAACCAAACTGTCGATCCGATAAAATTGATTTGTCCTCTAGGTATTTGAACAACCTTTTATTTATAATTTTTTCCAATATTTTGGACATACAAGGCAATAGAGAAATAGGTCTATAATTAGAATGATTTGAGTCGACTGCTATGAAGGGATCAGAATCATTATTTTCTTTGTTTGTAGGCTTTGACAACGGACTTGACTCATGAGTGAAGATAAATATACAATTATCATCCTCATTTTCTTTAATTTTAGAATTTTGACAAAATGATTTTGATTTCAACTTTGTTTTATTTGTACTTGGAATTTTAAGATCCATAGTTTGACTTATATCATTGAATTTGACTTTCTTATTATTTGACTGTAACTTATAGTTTGTATTACTATTATTTGACTTATAATCTAAACGAATATGTTGACTATTTCTTCTGTATGTTGTTCCATGACAATCTTTGACAATAAATGATCTAGGAAACTTAGTTTTAGACACAATAGTACCTCTAGTCCATATGATATCTTTAGGATTTTTTTTAAAGTATATTTGTTGATTAATATAAAATTTTGGATATTTTTTACAATTTTTGTTGTAATATGATTTTGTTTTATTTAAATAATTGTGTTTCTTTTCATTGTGTTCTGAAAATTTTACAATCTTAGGTCTTAAATCACTTACTTTATTTGGTAATTTAGTTCTTAAATTTCTTGACATTAGTAACTGTGCAGGTGAAGCGATATTTCCTCTAGGACTATTTCTATAATGAAGTAATCCTATGTAAGGATCGGACCCTGATTCGTCACATTTTCTTAATATGTTTTTTATGATTTTCACAGAAACTTCTGCGAGACCATTTGACCGAGACAAGTGTGGACTTGACACAATATGTTCAACATTCCATTCAAGTAGAAAGTTTTTGAATTCCAATGAGTTGTAAGGCGGACCTCCATCACTTAGAAGTTGTAATGGGATACCATGCCTAGCAAAAATAGATTTTAAGTGTGTTATGACATTTAAACTTTTGCTGTCTTTGTTTAAATTTGCTATTTCTATGTAGTTTGAATAAAAATCTACAACAAGTAAATATTTCTTGCCTTTATGTTCAAATAAATCTGTAGCTACCTTTTGCCAAGGAAATATTGGTTGTTCATGAGATAACATTGACTCTTTTGTTTTATTTGATGAATAAATAGCACATGTTTCACATTTTCTTACTTTATTTTCTATATCCTGGTTAATGTTAGGCCAATAAACTACTCCTCTAGCCAAATTTTTTGTTTTTTCGATACCTAAATGACCTTCATGTAATATATTCAAGATTTCAGATCTCATAGAAATAGGTATAATGACTGAGTTGTTTTTGAAAATTAAATCATTAATTACATGAATTTCTTCCTTGATATTCCAATAAGGTGATACTAAATTGTCACAGTGTTCTTTGCATTTAGGCCATCCTATTTTATGATATTCTTTTAATTTTTGTGATATTAAATCTTGGTTTGTATGATGTAAAATTATGTCAAGTTTTTCTTTTGTAATAGCTAAGTTAGAAGTTAATAAGTTAATATGAATTTCAACTTCATTGTCCAAATCATCTAGGCTGACTAATTCCTGATTTTGGTTAGTGTCCTTGATTGGAGCACGGGACAAAGTATCTGAAATATACATTTCTGTGCCTTTTGTATATGAGACAATTAGGTGATAAGCTTGTAAGGCTTGTAGGTTTTTTAAATAGAGTGACTAATGGTTGGTGATCTGTTTCGACTTGTATAGGTTTACCATATATATATTGATGGAATTTCTTGCAACCAAATACAATGGCATAGAGTTCTTTCTCTATTTGTGCATAGTTTATTTGACTTTTATTTAATGACTTTGAGGCATATGCTATAGGATTTGTACCATGTAATATTACAGCACCTACTGCATTTTTTGATGAGTCTACGGACATTCTTATTGGTTTTTTCATGTCATAATGAACAAGAACAGGTGACTGACATATCAATGATTTTAGTTTTTTAAACTGTTGTTCATGTTGATCTAACCATTGCCAAGTATTTTGCTTTTTTAACAAGTCTCTCAAAATACTAGTTTCATCAGCTAAATTTTTGATGTAGGAACCTAAATAATTAATCATTCCTAGGAATCTTTGAAGTTCTTTGACATTTGTTGGACTTGACATATTAGAAATTGCTTCAACTTTAGATTGATCAGGTGATACACCATCTTTATATACATAGCGTATTTCAGACATACCAAATTGACATTTAGACTTATTGAATTTTAAATTTACTTCAGACGCACGCTTGAATAGTAATTCTAGTCTTTCATTGTGCTCTTTTTCATTGGAGCCATAGACAAGAAAGTCATCTACAAAAATTATTATTCCTGGTAGGTCTCCAAATAATTGATTCATGGTTCTGTGGAAGATTTCTCCACTGGAATTAATACCATATGGTAATCTAAGAAATTTATACCTGCCATAAGGTGTATTGAAGGTACATAAGTCACTACTTTCTGAATCTAAACAAATAGTCCAATATCCAGAACTAGCATCTAATTTTGAAAAAATAGAAGCTCCAACTACTCTAGATCTAAGGTCATCAAATGTAGGATATGGATAGTGAGGTCGCTTAATAGCTTTATTTAAGTTTCTAGGATCAAGACATATTCTCAACTTGCCATTTGGTTTTTCAATTAAGACTATGGAATTGACCCATTTTGTTGGTTTTTCAACCTTTTCTATGACTTTCTGTTGTTCCATATTCTTTAATTCATCCTTAAGGCGTTTTTCTAAAGAATAAGGTA
Organism: Xanthia togata; assembly: GCA_963853775.1. NCBI lineage: Eukaryota > Metazoa > Arthropoda > Insecta > Lepidoptera > Noctuidae > Xanthia > Xanthia togata. Next base: position 255,756 of record OY970797.1, on the reverse strand, counting down.
TTCTACGTACTGGACAAACTTTTGGTGGGACACTGAGATCTACATCTAAATGAGCTTCATAGGGTAGACACCCCAAACCTTCAAATGTATTTTTGTACTTTGACACAATGTTTTGCACTGACCTGTTGCTATGTCTGTCTTCAATTTTGAATATTCTTTTTACAATACCAAGCTTTTCACATGTTTTCCACCCAATTATTGGTATGCACTCACATTCTACAATGGTGAAGTAAAGTCTTGCAGCAGATCCATTTTCAAATACGCAATTTATGATACAAGTACCTAAGTTTGGCACTAATTCTCCTGAAAAAGTATATATTTTGTTATTTGTTCTAAATACATTAATATTATCCTGAGTACTAGACCTAATTCTTTTAAGAGTGTGCTTTGATATGACATTTGTATCGGCTCCTGTGTCTATTTGACATTTGACTTTTAAATTATGGAAATAGACATCAATTTGCCAGTCTTCCGAATTGTTACAATTTTTACTAATTAAACCTATAATGAAATGATTATCCTGTGGATTTGATAATGTCTGTATCGTACTTACTCTATGATTATTGTTACCATTGTTACCAGAATTATTGTTTCCTGAATTTTTGAAGAAGCAGAATTTTGCAAAGTGGTTTTTCTTCTTACAATTGTTGCAAGTCTTGCCTTCCGCTGGACATTTGTATTTATGTACTTGGCCACATCTCCTGCATATATTATTGGTCGGTGATTTTGATCTCTGGTTGAAGTTATGGGTTGGGTTTAGAAACGTGCTGCCTCGCTGGACGAAAAGTGAGGATATTAGGGGGTTCTAGGGGGTTTTCTGATACCTATGCAACAAACTTTTCTTGCCGGAGACGCCGTCAAAAAAAAAAAAAAAAATTACGAAAATCCTAATTTTTAGGTTAGGTTAGTGTAGGAACACAACTGCTTTTATTTAATACATAACACATTATTGTTTACAAATAATGTGAATCCTAATTTGGAAAAAGAAAACACCACAAAGGTAAATATAGTGTAGGTTAAGATTTTATTCTACTTATTACCTACGTAGACAGAACTTAGCCTCAGAATCGACACGGGGCACCCCGACCCCACGTAGTCTTTTGGTCCCTACCCCTAGAGTGTTTTTATAAAGGCGGGAGCCAGAAGCTGGAGGGAGCTCCTGAGTGGAGCAAGCCACACAAGGCCGAGCAGAGCGAAGGGGGGAGGTGGCGAGCGAAGCGAGCCGGCGACCTCCATAGCGATGCGAAGGTCGAGTGTGTTGTAGCGACACTCAGGGGTGACCGAGAGCTTTTGGCGGGAGCACACCCGGAGTCCGACTCAGTACACAGTACAAAATCATACAAACAAAATAATTTCCAGTATGGAAAATGATGCGGGACTACATCTCCCATCCACATTTGCCCTCCCCCTCTCTCTTGAACCCCCCAGAACCTTCAGAATACACATTTTCTATGACAAGACTGGTATACAAAAAAAAATATTAAAAAAAAACTATACGTTTCCGGCGGGGGGAATGAGGGGGGATGGCATACACCCTACCCCCCACCCCCTCCCCCCCCAACCCCCACCCCCTATCGAGGCAGCACGTTTCTAAACTTTAACCAAAAAGTTGTATCTCTCGACTGTTACATTTGTGTGAGGACTGAATTTATCATCGAATTTCTTTAGAATTTCTTCGATTTTTGTCTGTGTCCTGTCGATGTTGAAACTGTTAAATATTTCAAGTCCTTCATCTCCAATTGCATTTAATAAGATTGCTGTCTGTTTTGTGCTCGGGAATTTGTCGATTTCATTCGCTTCCATGAAGATTTCAAAGCGTTGCTTCCATTTTCTCCATTTGTCGGCAGCATTGTCGCCATTTTCGATTGTTAACGGCTTCATGTTAGCAATGAATATTTTGTCTGTCATTTTTCTTTTCACTTCTTCTTGCCTTCTTAGACCAATTCTGACACCATGTTGCCTTTGGGCCTGCCTGGGTTCTGGTGGAGCTGAGCGAGGATCTTGAAAAAATACTTCTTGACTTTATTCTTAATATTTTATTGGGACCGGCGTCCATTCGCATCGGTCGGACAAACAGGAAGGGGCATAGACAATCTTACATTTTACATTCGTAGATATTCATAGACAACTAAGTTAATAGACAAATATCACTGACCTCCATATATACAAGTACGCTGGACCTATGATCAGCCGAGCCATAGTGGGCCGATTTGATTTTCGCCATTTTGGCGCTGATCGCAGAAGTGGGTGGGAACGGAACTAATGATAGGGATGGGACAATAAGATAAAATACATCGATAAAAGGCTTTTCCGACCATCAGGTAATACTATTTCTATGTTTCCGACAGATACAGATATTTCGGCCGGGTTGTTTATACTATAATACAATAAAGCTGATGAGTTTGTTTGGTTGAACGCGCAAATTTCAGGAACTCCTAGACCGATTTCATAAGTTCTTTCACCGTTGGATTGGTACGTTATCCCTGAGTGACATAGGCTATGTACCACGGGAGAAGTTGGGGCAGACTGCTAGTCTTCCCCCCCGAAGGGTTCCCGCATTGTCGTTGCGGGGGGGCTCATTAGCCGTGGGTTGGGCACCCACGGTGAAGCCAAGAGGAACCCGAAGAGGGGCCGCTCGTCAGGGATTTTTGATCCAAGCCCATGACGTAGCGGCCAACGAGTAGGTTGCGGTGGCGACATCGCAACTGAGGCGGGCCGCGATGTCGTGTATCGGAGGCATCGCGGCTGCGGTTTCAGGGCCGCGGCTGGAGAGGTGTATTGCGGTACAGCGCTCTCCCTCCCTGCCGCGGCCTTGACGGGGTCGCCACCGTCTGATGGCGAACGCGGTGGGGCCGCAGGGGAAGAGGAGTGTCGGTATAGCGTAGGCCGCTCTCCCTATCCTCTGCGGCCGAAAATTGGTAGACGGCGGGGCCAATGACCTGACCCGTCGAAGAGGGGCCAAGGGCGCCTAGACAAGGGGCTGTCTGGCGCCCATGTGCTGGTTTGGTCCCTGGGTTGGTCACGGCGTGCCATGTGTTCTGGTGCGCCGGTGATGAAGGAGGAGGGGCCCGCTGCGGCGGGCTGGCACCAGTCGGGGGTTGCGGAGGATTTTTCGTTCCCGCGACCCACGGCGTAGGTGTGAGACGGAACACCGGGGTGGTTTTTAGTCAGTAAGAGTCTGACAGACCCCTCCGCTCGCCCCAGGCGGAGGACATCCATGAGGATTTTCCACCCCGGAACAAAAAAAAAAAAAAAACGACTGCTAGTCTTAGGATAATCCGAAGCCAGACTAAGGGGATACTTAGTATGTGACTTACTAAATCCAAAAATAAATAGGGAACGCTTTTAAAATAGAAATGAGGGTTTCTTGGGATGGAGTGGAATAGGTAAGGTATTTATAGAAAATAAAATGAGTTATGTTTAATAAAACAGTCATCGGAGAAGTGCTTTGAACAGATGTAATCATATTTTTTCGGACGCCAACTAGGCTTTTCAATGATTTTCAGCCATAATTCCAGTCTTCTTTTGTCAGTCGGAAACCTGTGAATTATTTTAAAATTATACGTAAATACATATAATTTTAAAATAATTCACAGGTTTCACACATTCATAATAAAAATCGGTCATCGGCGATTTCCGTTCTTGAAAGTAAATAGATATCGTTAGGAAAAATATCGATAACTTTTATCGACAGGTAACTTTTACAGCACTATACAATTTTGTGGTTTATAAAAAACCGGTTATACAAAGACAAATATATTGATAATACGTATAATAAGATAAGTGACAGATTTTTAAATGTCTAATATAAACTTGTGGAATGCAACCCCACTTCCTTTCTGGTAATGATTGCATAACAAAAACTCTTTCATAGTTGACCTATGAATGACCACCACTTATTTATGTTATCAACTAAATTAATACGACACAACAAAGAAGCATAATCGCGTTAAACCTCCAAAAACACGGGAGACAATTCAAACGAGACAGCGGCCATTTGCAAGTTACGTCGGATTTAGTTCTCTTCCCACGCATTGGGGGCGCTTCAAATAGGCACATTAAAGAGCTGTCATTTCATAGGGTATCGTAAGTCCAGCGTACTTGTATATATGGAGGTCAGTGACAAATATGCTACACATAACACAACACAAAACATTAAATTATAAATTATCAGCCATATGACAGCTAGCACACGCCAATATACCAACCACGGCTGGTAATCTCGGAACAAAAAAGCCTGGCATTAATAGACGTATTTTGTCTATGGGTGTAACGACTCAAAGTGACAATCGCCCTTCGTCCCTTTCCCCTTTGTCGCCCATGCAATGGACGCCATATTTGTTTGTTGTAAGTCTATCATAGTCTGTGATTGTCTTCACCCCGACATTACAGTTTTTTGAAGTTTTACGTTGATTTTTCTAATTCCGTAATTTATCCTCTCAAATTTAAACCGTAATTACAACGTAAACGTAAACAAACAGTGTAATTACAACGTGCAGTATGTTCCGCACTTGCTGTATTGTGAATTGCGCTAATAAATGAAAGGATGTTAAATTATTTCGATTTCCCAAACGTGAGATAGGACTCAAGTGGCTAGTAGTGTATTATCTGAAGAATTGTGAAACTTGAGGGCAGAGGATCTTCACAAGCGTTATGTCTGTCAAAAGCATTTTGAACAGAAATTCATCGTCACGACCAACGCGAGGACTCGTCTTCTTGTTGGCGCCTATCCCACACGGTTTTCCAATAGCGAAATCAGCAGTGGCACTCCAAGTCCTCGGTTACAAACTATGGACACTGACCACACCACTGGTAAGTACTTCAATAATATGACTATAAAAAAACAAATTTTCTTACATATTCCTCTTAAACTTAAATGACAAGTGCATCATGATTGTATACAAAAATGGGTTTCAAAACTTAATTTTCCACTGTGGTATTCACACTCAAGCCATACTTTTTAAAGAAAATAAAAAGTATCCTATATCTATTGTTCATTATAAAAACTCATATTGTGTAATTAACATTTTTTCGGTGCAGTTTAATAAGACAATAACTTGATATTATCACATAATATTTTGTAAAGCATAAACATAGTAATTATTTAGGGTTCCATACCCAAAGGGTGCCAACAAGACCCTATTACTATGACAGCAGTCCGTCCATCAGTCCGTCTGTTACAGGTCTGTATCTTTTGAACCGTAATAGGTAGACACTTGAAATAGACTACAATGTACTGCTATATCAAAAAAAAAAATGAGTTAAAAATTGAAGAGGGTATATAAAAAACGAAGAATGTGTAGTGTGCAATATTGTATGGTGGTACTGAACCCTTTGTCTATGAGTCTGATTCGCACTTGGAAGCTTTTTTACTTTTTAGTCATTTTGGGCAGTTGCATAAAATTAAGTATTTTGTTATGTTATTAAGCTTAAATATTTCTTTACAGACAATGCTGTTTCCGATCACGCCTATGCTAACTAAGAAAAGGCAGCATGAGGATCATACCTACTGTACCTTTGAACCTATACAGAAACAGAATGACTAAAATTGGTAAGTCACAGTTTTTATCTTATTTTTTAGTTTTTAATATAATAAGTACTTTATAATTTTTTAATGTAGTCTTTTGATGGCATTTTTGCATAATTATTTTGGCAATCACTCCATAATTGAAATATTATTTACAATACAATACAGGGGTGATGCTTTTCCAATATAATTGAATATTGAAGGTGTATGTTAAAGCTATCATTATAACATTCCAGTCATTATTTCCAGATGATATAATAACCATCAATGGCCACTGATGATACATGATCCACCCCACCTAATAAAGGGGTTAAGAAATAATTTGATTACCAAAAATATAAAATATCCAAATGGAATGATATTGTACATGTCTATAAAACGGACTGCAATCATGCACAAATGCGATTGTTACACAAATTAAATGATGAAAACATAATTGCAGGAAAAATTAAGGTTCTGTAATTCTTATTGAATTGAGAATGTTTACAAAGATGGTTGTTTAAGGATACCTAGTCTGTACGGTTTAATCACAATAATCATGCATAAACGGCTGTACTGATTCATAGGATTAATGTTATTTATCAATATTTCAATGTGTTTAAAATTATGTACTTATAATAGTCCATTTTATTGCAGGTTAAGAATTGTGTGAGAGTGTTCAGCAAAACAGTGGCAGCTACTCTTTCATACACTACTCAGTTTTGTAAGTATTTTGCTTGCAATTTAGTTTTCTCACCAACTGCAAGTTCTGTCACTTTAAAATAAGTAAAAGATATACTTATAGCATGTTACTTTTTGTTGCAGCTCATTAAGCCGATAGTAAACCAGTCAGCCCAACTTTTAAGGAATATGGCAGAAATGGTATCATTTTTCGATTATTTATTTAAAAGAGTGTCCGTGGAGTTTCTTGCCCGTTTTCTGCATATGGACCTACGCTTTGGAGTGGGCAAATAGCTTCATATTTCTGACTGACTGACCCCTTGACAATTCAAAAGTGCCTGTAAATGGTTTAATTGAAATAAATGCTTTGAGTTTGAGAGTATTGAATGTTTTTTTTATTTCCATTACATGACATTCCTTTTCTAATACACACACACCTCAGGTGTGCTATAGGTACACCTGTCTAGACACACAATCACAACGTCGGCTTGAAATAAAGCAGAACCTCTTTTTTGGAAGTCGGTTAAAGGCTTAAAAGGCTAGGTTCCAAAATATTCTGGGCTCGACAAACCTTGGCAAAAAGACCCGGTCTCATAACAACACGTGCGACAAAATGGGTAAAATTAAAAAAAAATTAAACGTCACAATGATACCTTGCACAGATCGTATAGCGATTTTTCTGCTATGGGAGATTACCGTCTGATACGTAGTATCCCTATGTAGTCTGTGATACCAACCAAAAACATCGAGATCTATACTCAAGCAGAAATTAAAATAACTAAACGTAAAGAATATCTAAAAAAGAAAATAAAGCCTCCAGGCATAAAGGGCGTGCCCGCTTACATATAGCTGTAACTAGAGTTATAATTGATAAACTAGGACCATCGAGGTAAAATAAATAAACAGTTAATTACTAATAACAATAACAAAACCATGATCAGCAAGACGACCAGTCACCACAAGCAGCACCCGTTCACGAGCTTAACGCAAAGCTTAAAACAACACTCGATTGAAGCAAGTAAGCAAAAAATTTAATTAAAGTAATGAGTAAGCAATCTATCAAAATAAGTTCGAAGCTTTTTTGTCGTTAGACATTTTGTTTACAGACATTTAAAGTTCCCAAAAAAAAAAAAAAAAACATAAATACTTTTTGTAAACCCTAAGTAAAAAAAACGGAGGGTGCTATTTTTGTTCAAACCTTTTTGAAAACATGCTTGATAATCGCTCTTTCTTTTGAGGTATTATTTACGCAGGTATCTTACAAATTATTTAAATTAAGACCTACAAACCTTGTCTTGAGTTGATCACAGCGACCAACTATTCTTATCATTTAAATAATCGTTGATAGAATAGTATGCCTTAGAACAAAGGTTGGACTTTAATTTAGTTTTAAAAGCATTAAAAGGCAAATCTAGCAAAGCAGACGGTAGCTTGTTATAAAAAGTTATACCAAGCCCAACAAATGAGTTATGAACCTTATGAAGCCGGTGAAAGGGGAGCACGTAGTTTATCCTTACTTCTAGTGTTATCATTGTGAATACCACTGTTTTTAGTGTATATGTGTATATTTTGCCTAATATATAAGATGTTGGCGTAGATGAATTGTGATGCCACTGTGCGAATACCGATATCTTTGAAGAAATCAGTCTGGTCTCCCACTGGCCACGGTTGTCTTGCAGGGAGCACCAGCAAGGCGCAGTGGGCGCACCACCTCGAAGCCACGACGACATATCGAGGAGATGTCGTAGCTTATTAGGATGTGGACGAATGATATATACCAGGCTCTATGGTTGTGTCATTGTCATATCGTTACTTATTTGCTACGTCAATAAATACATTATTTTACGATGCTAACACTGCTTGCATAAACACGGTCTATTATTGGTTCAATCGTTTTAAATCTGGAAATTTTGAATTGAAGAACGAGCCTCGCGGTCTGCCGGTAACCATTGTCGACAACGACGAATTGAAGGCGATAGTGGAAGCGGATCCAACTCAATCTACGGCAGAAGCATGCATAGCACTACTGAATCGGCATAGAAACAAGGGGATTCTTAATCGAATTGTTACCTGCGATGAAAAGTGGATCCTGTACGACGACCGTAAGTGTTCGTCTCAGTGGGTGGACCCGGGTACAGCACCTAATCAGTGCGCTATAAAAAGGATTACCCATAGGAAGATGATGGTGACTGTCTGATGGACCAGTGCCGGACTTGTACATCACAGCTTCTTACCGAATGGCACAACAGTGACGGCAGATGTCTATTGCCTAGAATTGCAAACAATGATGGAGAAGCTCGTAATTCAACCACCAAGACTAGTCAATCGCTCTTCTCCATTGCTTCTCCACGACAACGCGCGAGCTCACACTTCACGACAGACCATCGCATAGCTACAGAGTTACAGCTGAAAGCTCTGCGTCACCCACCGTACTCACCGGACCTTGTCCCAAAAGATTTCTACTTTTTTCAAAATTTAGACAATTTTTTAAGTGGCAAAAATTCAACACCCGAGATGCCGTACAAAACGCTTTCGCTGACTTTCTCGCCTCCCGTCCGGCAGACTTCTACAGTAAAGGGATAAACAAACTACCATCAAAATGGCAAAATTGTATAGATAATTTGGGCCAGTGCCAGTACTTTGATTAGCTGAAATAAAAAAAAATACCAAAAATTTTATATTTTAAAATTATCATACAAATCTTCAATTTCATGGCTAAAGACCTAATATTTGTAAGAGGGAGACTACACAACAATGATAGAGGGTATTTCTATACTTTTATTGTATCCTATACGATTATTATAACTTCAATACAATCTTTAACGCGCGCACAGTTCGATGGTTAGCTTCCTACTATTTTTTAATCAAACAATAACCACTTTCCTATTTTATCTTACTAAGGATTATAACCCCTAATAACAGGGGGTATTGACACTTTTCGAGTGACATTACTTGGACTGTGCACATGTTATAAATAATACATACTAATTCCATGATCTTGTTTAACTGATTGAACAAAAATGTATCTACTGACTGTGGCACTACATCTGTCTCTTCGACTAGTATTTAATTATCTGTGCAGCTGTCATGTAGAATGTAGAAAACAAGAAAGTTTTTAGTTTTGTAAAACTAACTATCAATTTAAGCGAGTTATTTTGATCAATTAGCGAGAGTTAACTAATCACTAGAAATATTTTTTTAATAACTAAAACGTGCACACGTACAGTTCATGTTTGTATTAAACGAGAATAATAGCGAAGTTGAAAACAATCCTTGCATTCTGTAAGGACCATAATATGAACAGCTTGTCATCTCCAGGACATCTTCTGTAATTGTAATTAAGGTGAGTGTGAAAATCATACCAGCCAGATCTCGCAAGAGCAGGTTACTCACCCATTTATGTGAATAATTATTATCTTGCATGTGCAAGATAATAATTATTATTGTTATCCGCTTAAAAGATGTGCTGAACGAAATGAGGGCACACCTACTGGCAACAGCTTTGCTAACAAAAATAGTTGAAACTTTCAGGGCTCTTACTCAAAGCTTAAATATATTGTAACGATATTGAACATTGGGTTGTGTTGGTTGGGTAAGTAATTTTAGTTCAGTGGTGGACTTTAGTACTAAGTACTATCGAAGAACTTCATATCTAAGCAGTTTGAAAACAAAATCCCGTGAACACGATGACCACATCTGTTACCGCCCCGGTTCTATAGCGGCCGAGCGCTGCAAGCAGAAATAGTCCTTACGGTGTATAGATATGAACTTCTTCGATTATGTTTCACAATGTGAGCTTCCTTCCTTCCTCAACATTCAACCTTCAACACAAAACGTTTGTGGTGGGCGTGTTGGTTAGCACCTTAGTTCATGCTCTAAACATTAGTTCATTTTGTAAAATCAAATCATACCTATAACTACGACTCGCTCCTTAAATTCGTCCCCATCTAAAGCTGAAAACCTTTTGCTTAGTAGTGTGTCTAAAAGTAGTCGTTTATTTAGCTTCGAACATGTAATGCCTCGTGATTTAGTTAATGTTTTTAACACACGTATGTCTTCAAACACTGGTGATTACTGGGGAATCTTCATTAAACTTTTAAGTAATATATAATAGACATCGTAGCCCCCTATCTAGCTGTTACTTTTAATAAACGTGTTGATTTAGGAACTTTTCCTGACCTCATGAAGAGTAGTAAAGTCATACCATTGTTTAAATCAGGTAATAAAAATACGTTGGCCATTTCAGGCCTATTTCTATTTTACCAGCATTCAGCAAAATATTTGAAAAGTTAATACTCAAGCAGTTACTAAGACATTTTAATTTAAATAGCCTCCTTCATAATGAACAATATGGCTTTACAAAGGGTCGTTCGACTACAGATGCGGGTGTTGCTCTGCTGAAACACATATTTAACGCTTGGGAGACCTCTCAAAATGCTATTGTAGTTTTCTGTGATCTCTCCAAAGCCTTTGATTGCGTGCACCATGACACGCTTTTGCGTAAACTGCGTCATTACGGTGTGCTAAACGAAGCTCTCAATGTTTTAATTTCGTATTTAAATAATAGGTTGCAATGCAACATAGGCTATAAGTTATTTTCAGGAAAATTAGAGATCCTCAAAACTCAAAACTCAAAGCATTTATTTCAATTAAATAATTTACAGGCACTTTTGAACTGTCAAGGGGTCTGTCAGTCAAAAATATGAAGCTAGTTGCCCATTCCAAAGCATAGTAGGTACCTATGGAGAAGAACGGGCAAGAAACTCCACGGACACTCTTTTAAATAAAATATAAAATTGATACAAAATATTGGTTACATCATTCATTTTGAAATTATGCATGTGAGAACAATGTAATAAGATGTGCACGTTCATAAAAGCGTCCGTAATAAAAAGAAAAAAAGAATCATTCAAAAACTTAAAATAAATAAAAATAAGCCATGGCAGCTAAGAGATGACCAGTCCCAACTGACGGCGCCCGTTCACGAACATGACGCATGGATCAGCACCATTCAGTTCAACCATTTAGAAGGGAGCTAAATGATCCAACACACACGCCACCATCAGCGAGACATTTGAGTGAGCATGACATACTCACAGCCGCCAGGGCACATTCAAGTCAATGAAATACTACATATTACCCGGTAAATGGTAGCTCTTTAGTACATAGTACTCACACCTGTGCTTTGCAATTATATAATACAAAGGAAATTGAGTTTATACAATACAAAAATGGTCTTACAATCTTCAGCAGCTCCATCAGTATTTTCAAAATGTTAATCAGTGTGTATGTCAATTAGTTGTGGAGCAGGACCAGCACTGAGCCAAGCATTTTTATCAGTGATGTAATCCCCCAACTTATAATATGCCTACATAGTGTGCGTTTTATACAAGATTTGAATTTCGTCTCATTAAGTTGAAGTATGTGGGGAGGAATTTTATTATAACATTTTAAACAGTACCCCATGAAAGATGAGTCTACCTTAGCCAGTCTGAAACCTGGTTGTACTAATAGGTCCCTATTTCTTGTACTATAATTACGTCTATCACCTCTTTTACTAAAAAGATGTAAATTTTTTCTTACGTACATGATGTTTTCATAGATATATTGACAAGGTACCGTCATGATGTTAATATCCTTAAACAGTTCCCTAAGAAAGTCGCGCCTGCGGAGATAATAAATGGCTTGATCGCTCTTTTCTGCAGAATAAAAATAGACTCGATGTCTGCAGCCCGTCCCCAAAGTAAAATACCGTAAGACATGATACTATGAAAATAACTGAAATAGACTAGCCTCGCGGTATCTACATCAGTAAATTGACGGATTTTTCTGACAGCATATGCTGCTGAACTTAGCCGTCTTGCAAGAGATGTTAAATGAGGACCCCATTGTAGCCTTGAGTCGAGCGTGATCCCCAGGAAAACAGTTTTATCGACAAATTCTAGTTTCTCTTGATTCAATACTATCTCACAATTACTACTTTTGACATTTGGTAAAGAAAATTTTATGCACTTAGTTTTTTTTTTCCATTTAATACTAAATTATTAGCAGTGAACCAATTTTGGACCTGCAGTAGGGCGTTATTTACGTCGTCAAAATTTGTAGCACGTCTATCTACCTTAAAAATTAAGGAAGTATCGTCAGCAAATAACACCATTTGTGGTTGATTTTTAAATAAATGGAGTAGATCATTAATATACACTAAAAAGAGGAATGGACCTAATATCGAGCCTTGTGGCACACCCATTTTTACTTTTAAACCCAGTGAATTGATACCGTTTATTTGAACTTGCTGTTGTCTATCGTTTAAATAAGATTTTACTAAATTGAGTGCAAGTTTTCCAAGTCCGTAAATCCTTAAGAAAATTGCAGTAATATAACCCAAAGTAGCAAAATTTTCCCTATAAAATTAATTATTTGGCGTGCGCTGAGAAAACTATTGATGATACATAAAAATTATGTACTACATGATTAGAGTACTCATTATTACCTACAAAAAAGTCCAAGACGGAATTTATCTAACTATCATAGTTAAGTTCCAATAGCAGCTTTTGTGTTCTAAAATTTAATTAGATCGCCGCCGGTAGAAACAAAAGTTGGTTACATTCGTATCGTAGTATTAATTCTTATACAAATAAATAGTTTTATCTACAAGGGTATTTATGTATCAGTAAAATACTTTTTAATTCATTAGAATCAGATATTAAATTTCGAAGTTATCACGAGTATAAAATTGCAGTACGCGAACTTTTCGACGCGCCTCCCATAAGTTTCCTACTCTAGGTTACGTTAATTGCTACGAGTTGTAGGAATGAGTCTGATGCCGCAAATATATTTTTTTTAAATTTTCTCTATTTGTCTGGATGTATGTTCCGGATTGGTGCGAAAACGACTGAACGGATTTGGATGAAAGGACCATGCGTCATTTTGGACCCAACTATGAAACTTCTGGCATGTGAAAGCTTTTGGGATATTATTTATTTAGCTACAACGGTTACAACCAATTACAGTAACAAAAATTATAAAACCAAAAGAGACAATTATAAACCACATTAAAATTTATACAAAATAAAAACATGAAAACATAAATAAAATAAAAGAAGGTTAACAACACTGTCATAAATTCCTCTCACAGTACTTCTGACATACCAATAAAATCTTCGTCCATCCATCCGCAAACAGGTCGCCTGTTGGGTTAGAATCCAAGAGATCATTAAGCGCGGCCCAGAGTGCGAGGAATTGGCGACTTAGCACGTGCAACAGTACGACATGGAGGCAGCCTGTGCCTTCTGCCCCATTTATACAATGGCAGCTAAGTCGAAATCGAGCGCGAATATGGTGTTTTAGAACATTAAAACAGGTTAGGTTAGGGTAGTTCGGTAGTACCCGAGATGGCGGCGCGTAGTGTTCCACGCGCGCCTCTCTATGATGTAAGGGGGGAGTTTAACACCTCACTCCCCCCAAACTCGAGGTGGCCGTCAGAGGCGGGCCGGCACTAGCCGGGGATCGCAGAAGTCGCATTAGATCCCGTGATCCCCGGCGCAAGTATGAGACGGAACACCGGGGTGGTTTTAGTCAATAAGAGTCTGACAGACCCCTCTGCCCTCCCCAGGGCGGAGGACATCCAAGAGGATTTCTCCGCAAAAAAAAATAAAAAAAATAGGTAGGTTCCGAGAAACTGGGCAGAACATTAGAAGACCGAGACCCGGCAGACTAAGATGTACTACGGCTCGAGAGGATCGATTTATTGTTACGACCATGCTCCGAAATCGGCTCCTTACGACAGTTGAAGTAACAAATCAACTTTGGGAGACCCGTAGAGACGACGCGTAAGCGAGCGGACTGTAAGGCGGCGACTCCTTGAAGCTAATTTGACCCCACATAGACCCGCAAAAGGTCCAATACTTGAAAGGGAACATCGGGTAGCAAAATTACGTTACACCCGCGAACACGCACAATGGGGAGACGAAGAATGAGCAAGAGTAATGTTTTCTGACGAATCCAGAGTTATGCTGGTTGCACATGATGGGCGGCGAAGAGTCTACCGACGGCCTGGGGAACATTTTATTCCATCTTGTTTTGAGGAAAAAGTGCCGTTCGGCGGTGGATCTGTTATGGTTTGGGCTGGAATCTCTTCAGAGTCGCACGGAGTTAGTGCTGATACTAGACTAATATGTGGAAGAAATTCTTAATAAGCATGTCGGCGCATATTTAATTAAAATGGGTGAAAATTCAATATTCATGCATTACAACGCCAGGCCACATACAGCTCAATTGTAAATGAGTATTTTCAGGACGTTGGCATTAATCGCATGGACTGGCCCGCGAGAAGCCCGGACCTGAATCCAATTGAACACAGCATGCACAATCGCCTTGCATCTGTGAGAAGAGCCCGTGGAGGCAATACAAAGTAGTTTAGTTTTGTTTGACAATTAAACTAATAATGTTTTCAACATTTGGTGTTTTTTTTATTAACTAGTAAATTATTTACAATATACAGTTTCATCTCTATTATTTTAAGAGTAATTTCAGTTTTTCGTACTGACCCGTATTCTTTGCGAGTCTAAATAAATGACCTTCCTAAAATTATAAACGGACCATGTGGTCTATTTGTGGACGATATCTCTGCTCACCTCATGCCAGAACGATGACAATATAAATGCCAAACTAAACTCCCTTCTTTCTACAGCTGTAAACTGGATGGATAACCATAATCGTTTTTCAACATAAATTTTTCCAGCCCGCTGGGAATGTTCAACACCGTTTATCAGGCGGAGTGTGTGGGCATCATACAGGCAGTCCACGCCCTAGAAGCCACGAGGGTTACGGATACCCACATACGTATACTCTCCGAGAGCGCCTCATTTCTCCTATGCTTACGGAAAAAATATATTACCTCGAAGCCGACAGAATGTCACAATGCACTAGAAAAATTAACGGTATCTAGCCGCAACACGGTGACACTGCAATGGATAACGGACAGTTCTCTGTGCAGGGCGTGCATGGAGCCTGAGGAAACCGTCACGCACGTGTTCTTTGAATGCACAGGCGTCACCCAGATTGGAACAGAAACCCCCAGGTCACCCAGATCTTCTGGAGGGATGTGGGCTTGTGGTGTGTGTGTTGGAATAACCACCAAACGGCCGCCATGGCCCACGCACAATGGTACACCTGACGGACTAAGTGCGGAAACCAAACCCTATAACATAGAACATAAACTAGAAATTAACTTCACCAAAACAAAATTAATTATTTTTCATCCCAATCAAAAATACCCATTATAACATTTTTTTTTTAAAATAATTTACTTGCCTCGGTTTGTCTATAGATACCCTCATAAATTGGAAATCCCATAAACAGAAAATAAGAGCAAAACTTTCAAATTTTTTATATGCCTTACGCGAAATTAATAAAACAACCAACCATACCTAATTGCCATATAAACCATAACCAAAATATTGAATTGCTTGAATTGATACTTTGCCCTCTTCCTCTACCCTAATTTTGCTGTGCCCGACAGGGTCCACATTCATCTTTTACTTTGTTATGTAAGTAATAATGCACTTTGGCCATAAAAACCCAGTTCCAAAATGGAGGTTCCAAAGTAGCAAAATTGAAGATGTAGATAGTACAACATTTCTAGGCTTGATTATTGAAAGGCAGCTCAACTGGAAGGATCACATTGAAGCGCTATGTAAAAAAGTCGTTCATCCTATGCCCTCTATAAACTTGCTCCAACAGTTAACATAGATGCTATAATCACAGCTTATCATGGTCTTGTGGCATCTATTATATTTTGGAGTAATTCAACAAATAGAGAAGCCGCTTTTGAAGCTAAAAACGATCCATTAGAGCCATGTTTGGACTTCAAGTAACGGACAGTTGTGAACCATATTTCAAAAAATAAAAAAATCTTGCACCCGGTTTTGTATATTTATGAAACTGCCTTATTATGCACACTTGTTTTCCCACCTATTAAATACTATTAATCGTAACAGGCGGAATGATATGTTACGCGGACGAAGAGCCAAAACAGCCTTAATGTAGAAAAGTATATTCTACATAGGCCCGCAAGTTTATAACAAAATTCCAAAATCAATTAAAGATTTAAATTTAAATGGATTTAAAAAGAAACTGAAAGAGTTGCTACATACTTATTAAATGTTATTATAATTAAAACGACTAATTGAATGATACTTTGACATACTACTCTTTGAATAGTTTGACATCCTAAGTAATTTGTGTGTTTATGATATTATTATTAACTGGCACACCTAAAACTTAAATTTTTATTGGTAATTATGCAATCACTAATGTTAATACTAACCTAATAATATATCCTGTAATAAATGTATACAGCACGCCCACAGATACAGCTATATCTGTGAGCACGCCACACTTGGCAGAATGATGTGATGAACTGATGATACCATTGACTAATCGAAGACCATTATAATGTACCATATTCTGACAAATAAACGATTATGATTAATAATACTTATGGAATCTAAAACAAGAACTTCTTTATTCACTTTTAGTGAA
The DNA here is from genome assembly GCA_963853775.1 of Xanthia togata. NCBI lineage: Eukaryota > Metazoa > Arthropoda > Insecta > Lepidoptera > Noctuidae > Xanthia > Xanthia togata. Next base: position 239,027 of record OY970797.1, on the reverse strand, counting down.
ATAAGTAGGCATACACAATAAATCTTAATATAAGTATAATCTCAACACAGCCGACACAGTGTCAGCGGGAAAATTGCCCAAAAGTCTGGCAGCATTGCCTTTGCCACGTTTGATGGCAATACTGAATCCTTGTCCTAAGAATTGGCCAGCCCTCTGGTCACGTGAAGAGTCGACCAACCGCTTGGCGATGTCCCGAAATATTCGATGAGCACTCGGACCCTAGTGTTTCAACTCCAAACTCTAAACCCTAGTGTTTCAAACGGATCAAAAAAATAGCTACCAATAAGGTTGTTATGTTTGCGCCGTTTGAGGTTTTCTGCACCTACAGCAGCCGCCCGCGGCACAGCCCGCCTTGCTAGGAAGATGGGATGGCGCAAGGGTATCGACACAGGTGGCATCCCACACCAATGGCCTACCCAACTTCCAAGGCATTATGGTCATTCCGTCTGGTCTCTTCCCATCGTCGCGTGCCAAACCATTGGGTTCTAAGACAGCTGGCACCCCGGCGCGGTGGTGACAAGAGCCTGACTGATGATGTCATTAATGCTTGCGTGCCGTGCCAACCGATCAGCGCTCTTACTGCAGGAAAGGCCATGGTGTGCGAGGCGGTCGACTGCTTCACCGCATTGACAGCGATGTGGAGCTCCGCAAGGAGCGCCCAGACGCAGACTTGTAGCGAGCCGGAATCACCCAGCATAGTGCCTATGTTTGGTGACGGTAGCGCTTGAAGCCAGAGGCCCGACTCCCATTCTCCCACCGCCAGCAGGCGGGCACGCTCGGCAGTGTTGGTGGACGTATTAATGAGGTTATTCCGTACCAACCTGCAGAGCGGCGCATCCCATTGTTTCTGGGAAGACGGGTTCTCGGGCTGCTCCGTATCCGGGACAAGCCACTTTCCAGGCGTTCTTCGCATCAGTTAAACACGGCACTTCAGAGACCGAGGACAGGAACGCCTGAACGTAAGCTTACACTAGAAATTTTGCGGACGCCGAGCCCACCAAAGCGAATGGGTAGTGTGGCTTGCAGCCACGCGCGGTCGTCCAATGCCACATTTATAATTAATGGTTAGAGTACTTCGAATAATTTGATCAATTTTGTCTAAAAGTTGTGGCTTCTTCCATAAAGAGGACGAGCGGAAAAAATACATAAAATTTGGACCGGAACAGCAGTATGATAAGGGTGAATCACAATCTGAATCATTTTGAAGGATATTTAATTTTTTTTTTTTTTTTTTTTTTTCATTAGTTCACATATAAATTACATAGAAGTGACATCAGTACAGAGTTACATATTAAAATTATTAAGCAAATATTAAACTATGCCTAAAATAAATCTAGTGTAGGTATAACTTATATAATATATTGGATAAAGGCCTAATGAAAAACAATAACGACCTGCCTGATGTAGGTTTATTCAAACCTGTGTTTCAGGCCTTCACGTAACAACGCTGAGTGTTTTATTGGACTATTAAATTAATGTACATAGAGCTAGCATTGATACATAATAATTATATTATTAAATAAAAATTGCCTTAACATTAATAAACTTATTGCATGATTTCTAGCAATTTTTCAGTGTCTGAGTAATTTAATGTCGCTAAGTATTCACTTAACATTTCACTACATTTTTTACAATTTACACTATATATACTTAGAGACTTATTGATTTTATTATATAAGAACGGACCTAAAAAACCATAAAATTTATTTATAAAAGTATGTCTAGTTTGAGGCTTTATGCAAACTAAGTCTTTTCTTCTCTTATGTATAGGTATGGGGGTATAAGGGAGATTGCTATGCTGGTGTAATACTATCTTTAATATAAATAGTTGACGCACAGTTAAAACCTTACATGCCGTATAAAGCTCGTATGTGGGAAATCTAAATGGGCGAAAGGTGGCTACCTTAAGGATAGCTCTCTGCGCACGTTCTAATGGTAGTAGGATTGTTTTTGCAGCCCCTCCCCAATATGATATTATTATAAGTTAATCATTGCTTCATATGTTCAAAAAAATGGCCTGCTCTACAAAACGTAAACAACGCACTGAATGTTGTTGAACTGTCAAAATGAAACAGATTGTGATTGATCATGTGTTACGCAATAGGGTGCTGGTTGTTCTGGTCTACGACAATCGCATAAGTACGAGTAGTAGCACAGATATTATAATAATAGATAGCATTCACAAAAAGGTTGATGATTTACCGGTTGTTTCAAACATCTTACGTAATCGTTATTATTTGATGTAGGTACGTACCTATGTTTTGTTAACCAACCATTTGAAACAACCGGCCGTGCGGCCCTTAGACCAGAGTTTAATTATTGTGGTGCTCACGTTCGCAACAGCTGATTTGTCAGCCTATTATGTCAAAAAGTAGTATTTTTTCCTAAAAAGACAGACTGAAAAAGACAAAGACTAAGTACTTTTAAAAAATCGATCAGAATAACATACTAGTTATTGTTAGTACTAACTATTACACTATCTAATCTGTGAACATACTTCCTTTTTTTTCTCTTACCGATCTAAGTAGGTATGTAACACAGGTACTCAACCAATTACATACACCCTGTACGTTCCGAATTGGAAATTCCGATGTCCGTTCTTAGACGGGGAATTACCAAATCTAAAAGTATATATTTGAAATAAGGGAAGTCCCCAAAATAATTGCGGGTATTACCTCTTTTCGACAAGCAACAGAACGGGACTTTACCGCACGCCGAAGTATCTGTGGTATAGATATAGATAAACATAGGTAGGACGAACTATATTCAATTATGGGGAATCCCCAAAATAAACACTAGAAGTAAGGATAAACTACCTACGCCCTTCACCGGCTTCATAAGGTTCATAACTCATTTGTTGGGCTTGGTATAACCTTTTATAACAAGCAACCCTCTTCTTTGCTAGATTTGCGTTTAAAACTAAAGTCCAACCTTTGTTCAAAGGCATACTATTCTATCAACGACTACTTATATGATAAGAATAGTTGGTCGCTGTGATTAAATCAAGACAATGTTTAAATGTTCTTTCTCCAGAATTAGTTTACCTACTGACAGGTTATATGTGTTTCTATAATTGTTTTTAATTTTACTTTTTATGTCAATTTATTTTAATTTTATTTTAATTTATTGTTGACATAATCTACTCATTACAATGTTTTTTTATGAGTTGTATTGCAATACCTATGTGGTTAGCTAGCGACTACGACAATTATTTATTCTACCTCGATGGTCCTAGTTTATCAATTATAACTTCTAGTTACAACTATATGTAAGCGGGCACGCCTTTTATGCCTGGAGGCTTTATTTTCTTTTTTAGATATTGTTTACGTTTAGTTATTTTTATTTCTGCTTGAGTATAGTTCTCGATGTTTTTGGTTGGTCTATTGGCGTGTGCTAGCTGTCATATGGCTATTAGTTTATAATTTAAATTGTGTTTTGCGTATTGTAAATTATCTTGTATCTTGTTTAAAGAATCTTTTTTTTTTCTAACTGAACAGACAGCTGTGCTGCTGGGGAGTTTGTTGCGCCACTTCTTCTTCCCAGCAAAAGGACTAGGAAGTGGTGAAGGGTGGGCGTTTTGGAGGACTGTCTTATGTAATTTTGACGTTCGAAAAGTGCTGATTCTCAGCCTAGTTTGAATAAATCGTCCCCGTAGAGCGAAAAGTCACTAAGTCGAAAAATGCCCAAAATGACTTATCAATGTCACTAAAATCAACATTTTCTTCTCTAAATATCTGTCTAACCGTCATTTTTGTAGCTGCCCACGCTTTTGTTTTACGCAATGTGAAAAGTAAATAAGTCTACACTTTGGACCCCACAGCCTAAACGAAGAAATAACTAATTTAGTAAATTATTATACTTACATTTATCGAAAATTTACATCACCCCAAATTAAAACGAATTAATTACTTTTTCTCTTGAATTATCAATGCATACATACGCCTTTATGTAGTCTAAAAATCACTAAAATGATTAAGTAAGTTTTTCAAGTCAGTAGTTTGGTAAAACGTTAGTTAGCGAAAATTAACTAACTGGACTTAGTGACTAATCACTCTTTATTTTTAAATGATTTGTACAGTACTACAAAAGCGAAAAATCATCAACCCATTTTAATGTTTTATTTTATTTTAAAAGTGGAACTTATGGTCTATTGTGAATAATAATTAAAGTCTTTTAATTATTATTTATAAAACTTCGATGTACATTGTTACAATTAAGATAAATTTTGCCCGCGAGTTAGTGAGTTTGTCGCGGCTATAGTGATAAGCGCGGCGTGTGGTGACTAATTCACGGAGTCGAAGTCGACTGACATAGACACGCGATGTTATGGTGATCAACATTAGTTTGAATCAATCCCAGTGTTTGATAATTTAATTTGTAAGAAATGTCTTCCAAAGCGTTCTATAACAAAAAAAAAAACCGGGCAAGTGCGTGTCGGACTACGCACAATGAAGGATTCCGTAGTTGGGATGAATTCATCCCCGGACCAAACTTAACATTGTAGTTGAAAAACATGTTCTCCCATACATTCCAACTGCAAATGTAAGTTTGTACGCACACTAATGAGAGATTTACCTTGTTATTTTAAGACCATAGACTTATAGGTTTTCTTTTCTATGAGTAAAGAATCATTTTCTTTGTATTTTTTCAAAAAAATATTCTCAGTAGTTTCGGAAATAAGATGGGGGGGCGGAGATCCTCGCAATATGCCTTTTCATTTGATATATCACACGGTACAGGTAGCAAAACTTTTTTTTTGTTCTGCCCCACAAATGTGACACCCATATTAAAAATTCATTTATTTACGTTCCATGTCCGTGTTTGGCTCGTAAATATACATAGGTGTACCAAAATTCAACTTAATCGGTCAAATCAAATCAAATCAAATCATCTTTATTTGTGAACACAGGTACTGAAATAAAGGTCCATTCGATCCGGAACAAATCGGCTTTGACAGACACCCATACAGCCAACCAGCCAGACACGAGTAATCCTATAAGGGTTCCATTTTTTTTCCTTTTGAGGTACGGAACCCAAAAAAACTACTACGACCGCTGGTCAGAGCTCTAGCGAGAGGAACCTCCCACTATTCATGCCGTGTCCAGGAATACTCTTTTCTGAGTCAAGCCCTTGTCCTAGCCGCGCTCGACCGAGGCTCTCAAGCCTCGGTCGAGCCTCTCCACTATTAGGCCATAAACCAAAACGGCTATCGATACAATGATTGCAGAGTCCACGTCCCACATGTCGACAACCTCGTGTGCTAAGTCAATACTTGATTTTTTATCTTTCTTAGCTCTCACGTGACTCAATGATTATTGATATCTCACTGGTATCAATAATCACTGCACGGCGCTCTCGTTAAAGAAGTCACCATGTATAGCGACACATGCGCTGGGCAAAATAGAAACCAATATTTATCACGGCATTTTTGGTTCATTTAATTCGAAGATCGGATGTGCATCTGGAAGTTATTGAGCAAAAATATTTAGAGAGTGGACACACTCCTAAGGAAGTGGACTCCATGCATACCTATGGAGTTTACTTCCTTATGAGCAAAGACATAATGCCTGTTTATTCCATGATTGACTGGAAGTTGACACTTTTTTTTTGTTTTTGTTTAATATTAATAGTATTTTGTTGTTTTTTTGGTGATTTTCATTAAAACTTGATTGAATTTAATACAATAACTATGCATGTCGTATTTAAAACAAGCCTTACCCCACAAGCTTCGAATATTCAGTTAAGTAATATTTACAATACACATTTCGTACATCTAACAGTTAGTTCCACTTTAATTAAGTCAAGTTATTTTTCTTCAAGATAATTTAGACCATAGAGAAAAAATCACTAACTACGTTCGAAAATTAACTAATTCACAACTAAATCAGAGATTTTATAGAGAACAATTAATTAGTTTGATGTTTTTAACTTTTCTCAATTATTAGAGGATTTTCACGTGTTTTAGCTCTTATCATATAAAGTTTATTTTATTTCCTTCAAATTGAAGCTAAAAACCTAAAGTTATGTAAAGGCAAGCCAAAGTTTTATCGATTTACATTTTCAAAAACTTTGACTCTCAATAATATCTCAAAACATGATTTTTCGACTTAATGACTTTTCGCTCTACGGGGACGAAATGACTTTTGAATTTGAATTTGAGTTGCGGGGAATTACTTCATAACAAAAGATCTAATAATCTAATCTATCTACTATCTAAACTTTTTAATTTCTTTTCGAGCTATTTCAATTCCTAAACATTTATAACTTTTCATTTATTTCCATTGATTGTTTCTTAATTTCTTGTGGTTTTTAATGTTTAAAACTTGTCTAATACTGATTTTACACTTTAACCTACTAGTTATTTGTGCAACAAGACAGCAAAGTTGTTTTTTGCTGCGAGTGTTGATTTTGAATCCCGAGTAAGCGAAGGATTCTATAATTGAATCACTCGCTACGCTCGTGATTCAATTATAGAATCCTGAGCGCTGCGAGGGATTCAAAGACACGAGATGCAAATAACTTTGCTCTCGTGTAACACATACAACTTTTCACCTCAGCAGCGAGAACATACAACATGTAAAAAAAAACCTGTCCGATCCGTGAGGGTGTTATTAGGTATCGTACTGTGAGCATATTTATGTGGAAATTTTCAGGAAAAAGGATTCCCCACATTTTTTTTCAATTGTGAATTTTACCGAATTTTACGTTTCGTAGTATGGGTTTTATAATTTTTTTATGGATTTGGGGCAATTTGGAACTAAAAATGTGAATTTTAAATACCTACCAATAACTTTTACTATAAATAATAATAAAAAAATTACTCTTGTAATGTTACTGCAGTACCATGTGCCCTTTTCGGATCGGACAAGGTTTTTTTTTACATAATCTTCATCACCTCGTATTTTGTAGCCACCATCTTGGATAATTACATTTTGACCAAACTATCGACTTAAGCACTCTCAAAACTATGAAAACGATACCCATGATAAAAACTTGAATATTTTCGCAGCCGCCATCTTGGATTTTTATTTTGACTTCACTATCGGCTTTAGCAACCTTGAAAACCATAGAAACTATACCCATGAAGAAAAAATTGAAAATTTTCGCAGCCGCCATCTTGGATTTACATTTTCACCTCATGATCGGCTTTAGCACCCTTGAAAACTATGAAAACGACACCCATTATGAAAAATGTGAAAATTTTCGCATCCGCCATCTTGGATTTGCATTTTGACCAAATTCACACTTACTGTCTCACTCCATCTTTCTTTCTCTTTGAATTAGAAGAAGACAGTCGCAAGCGCCTTTTCCCGTGACGATTTCTGCCAGTGCACTCTTACCGCAAGCCGCATAAAGAACTTCGTTCCAAAAAAAAAAACAGAATTTAAATAAAACCATAACAGATGATTTGCAATTTTAAGGTTTTATATGTGAATGCGAAAGTTTTATTGTTTGTTTCATTTTTGGGCCTACTAGTTATGGAATTTTGAAATCGAACTTCGAATCGACTTGTTTCTATCTCTCGCTTTTTTCGTATCGAAGTGAAAGTGACAAAACTAATTGAAGCTCAAATCTTTAGAATTTTGTGAGTAGACCCAACACTGTTCAGGGCATTAAAAAAAAAAAAGAAAAAAAAAGTTACTTTGTCTCACGCTCGCAGCAAAATCTAATTTTGCTCATTGTTTTTTGACAGCAAAACCTGCTTATATGAGGTGCTGGAGGTAAAAAAATATTGTTTTATTTCAAACTATTTTAAACATTGTTTAAAATACGTGTTTTTTTTAAACTACTTGTTTGTGTTTAAAACAATGTTTGCAATAAAATATCTCAATCCTTAAAAATATGTTTTATCTTAGATTTAATTTACAATCTATAAGTACAACAATCTTAATATTGATAGGAATAGACCTTCACAATTCCATGTAAATTGATAACAGCTGGTTACCGATTAAATACAGTGGCGTCGCTAAAAATCGAAATAGAGATAATAGTGATCGTCCTCCGCTATAAAATTTATCGAATCCTTATATTGGAACGTGCCAGCCAGGACAAGTCTGTACGCTGTTAGCATTGCGTTGCAGGTACCCGCCGTGCGGGCGCGGTGCGGGTGCGGGCGGCGAGAGGCAGGCGGGCGGGCGGCGCGGGCGGTGATGCGGCCATGGCCTCGCGGCGCGTGACGCGCAAGTGGGAGGTGTTCGCGGGCCGCAACCGCTTCTGGTGCGACGGACGCCTCATGACGGCGCCGCGGCCCGGCGTGTTCGCGCTCACGCTGGCGCTCATCTGCGGCACGTGCGCGCTGCACTTCGCCTTCGACTGCCCCTTCCTGGCGGCGCGCGTGTCGGCCGCGGTGCCGGCGGCGGGCGCGGCGCTGTGCGCGCTGACGCTGGCGGCGCTGCTGCGCACGGCGCTGTCGGACCCGGGCATCATCCCGCGCGCCGCCGCGGCCGAGGCGGCGCAGCTGGAGGCGGGCGAGGCGGGCCGGCCGCCGCCGCGCGCGCGCGAGGTGCTGGTGCGCGGCCGCGCCGTCAAGCTCAAGTACTGCTTCACGTGCAAGATGTTCCGCCCGCCGCGCGCCTCGCACTGCTCGCTGTGCGACAACTGCGTGGACCGCTTCGACCACCACTGCCCCTGGGTGGGCAACTGCGTGGGCAAGCGCAACTACCGCTACTTCTACACGTTCGTGGTGTCGCTGTCGTTCCTGGCGGTGTTCGTGTTCGCGTGCGCGGTGACGCACGTGGCGCTGCTGGCGCGCGGCGCGGGGCTGGCGGGCGCGCTGCGGGCCACGCCCGCGTCCGCCGTGGTGGCGGCCGTGTGCTTCCTGTCCGTGTGGTCCGTGCTGGGCCTGGCCGGCTTCCACACCTACCTCGCCTCCACCGACCAGACCACCAACGAGGACGTGAGTCGCGCGGCTGAATCCATATCGTAGAATCAGCGTAGTATTTGGCAGTCCCAACGCCGATAACACGGTTTATTGTTTTCAGATCAAGGGCTCGTTTTCGACACGTCGCGGCGTGTCAAATCCGAACCCGTACTCGCGCGGCAACGCATGCGCCAACTGCTGGCACGTGCTGTGCGGCCCGCTGGCGCCCAGCCTCATCGACCGGTGCGTGCGCGCTCCGACGCACTCTACTAGCGCACCGCGCGCTGCAGTCGCTCTCATTACTTCTTTGTGTCGCAGACGCGGCGTGTTCACGATCGACGTCAAGGATGAGCTGCCGCCGAACTTCGCGCGCGCCCTGAGCGCGGCCCCGCCGGCGCCCGCGCCGCCCGCGGCCGCGCCCGCGCCGGGCGACAGCTACGCGGGCGGCTCGCCGGCGCGCCACGCCTACATGAACCGCTCGCTGGACCTGGACCCCGTGCCGCTGCAGCGCACGCCGTCGCCGCGGCCGGAGCGCCGGCGCCGCGCGCGCTCGCCGCCCGCGCTGCCGCTGGCCGCGCCGCCCGCGCTCAGCGCGTCGCGCCTGCGCCTGCTGCACGACACCACGATGATCGACGCGGCGCTGGACCTGGACGAGCCGGAGCCGCCGCCGCACCTGGCGCACGCGGTGCCGGTGCACGCGCGCGCGCTGGCCGCGCTCTGACGCGCGCTGCAGGCCCGGCCGCGCCGCCGCAGGGCCGGGGCCCCCGCCGCGTTGTACATAAATTATGATAATTATAATAAATAGCTGGTATTGTAGAGTTTGTGAGCCTTTCATTTTATTTGATCATCCCGCGGTATGCCACGGGAGCAATGTGGTGTGCAGCCCCGCGTGCACAGCATCTCCCCCGCGGTCGTATGCTAGCGGGCTCCGGAAGATACCGTCGCATGCCGCAGCGTCCTGCCGCGGTTTCCTACGCGCTCTTCATTACCGCGGAGAAAAATCCTCTTTGATGCTCCGAGCTTTGGAATCTATATCTTTTTACCCATTAGTAAAGGACATTGGGAAGAAACGTCCCCACCCTCCAACAAGTTTGAAAAAAAAGTCATTCGAAGCGTCTGGTGGGTTAGATACTTTTTTACTATGGCGACATTCTTCGTATATAAGTGGGGTTTACCTGGAATATTACTTTTTTTATTTTCTTAGTGTGGAGCAGTGGCGAGGCGTGGTAAAACAAGAGAAGGAGAGTAAAATGAAAAAAAAAAGGTTGTCTTAGAGGATTTGACAGCTGAAGGGGCGGGGACATCACGTCGCTAATGACCATTGACTTATAAAACATGGACTTGAAATGTTTGACTATAGAAAAAACAGTTATACAAATACGAGGCATATCGACGCCAAAATCAAAAAAATACTGCTATCTCTTTTTAACTTTAATAAATTTGCCTAAGTGAAAAAGGATAATAGTGTTTTTGACAGTTACTATATTGGCAACCCTACATTTTCTAGTCATTGAAATACCTATTTGTGGCCGGTTCGCCATTTTATCCTCTCGGTGTTTGGTACCAAAGTTGGGTACGTAACCTGTCAAATGATCTTGATGTGTTGTGGTTAAAATTTGTGAATTTCGGAGTTATTTGCTGTGTTATTGCGTTTAAACTCGGCCCTATGGTGGAAATCATCAATAGCAAGATGCCCAATTGCAATATAATCGGATGTGGCATCAAAAGAAGCGGACATCACCCGAAAATAACTTTGCACCAGTATGTACATACATTTCAGCTGAAATATATTTAGATTTAGACGATAAACAAAAGATTCTGCATTCGTTGAAGAGCTTCAACAGTAAAGCATTCATATTTTACCTTTTGCCATTATTTTCAACAGTTTTACTTCACGAAATCATTTTCTTGTTATTGAAGGGATAGAGTAGTGCATTTAGACATTTTATTTATCGATAATGCTATTTTATGTTTTTTTTTATTGGTTTTATGTTTTACTTTCAAGGTTGCCTGCTAATAAACGAAAAAAAAAAAACTATCGGTGTGGAAAGTTTAAAGAAGGCCACATATTTTTGCTCTTTTCACTTTGAAGAATAATGTTTCAACCGGATACTCAATAAAGTAACATTATGTGACGATACTTTACCTTCACGAACCTTATTGGTAAGTAACATGTTATAAATTTGTCCAACATGATTCTGTAGTGGCTGGTGTTGAAAATGATGGTGATGTCCTCATTTGCAATATTTGTTTGTTTGGTAGCAAAGAGTGATGTAAAGAATGTGTTTGAGTGTTTGAGTGGTCTTAAGACTTAAGATCAATTAAGAATTCTATTAATAAAATCAAGAAACAATAAATATACTAATATTTTTTTGCTTGTTTACAGCCTGCGATTTGAACAAATATGTGGCAATATCTGGCATTTTAAATGAGAATGATCAAAATCAGACAAACTCACAATGTAAAAGAGTTATATATGAATTTGAGATACAAATATTATGGGAAGAAATCTACTGAAAGCATATCACATAGAAATTACCTGAACAAAATTGTATTGTTCAGAACTGAATGAGATTGATTTCTTTAATATAACTTTATTATAATTAGTGTTGACTTTTAATTAAAACCCACAATCATTTGCTTGTTAGAAACTTAGCATCAAAAATATTAATTATGGTGGCTCCGCCAATTTTCAAAATTTCTTTTTCACTGGTTATCCGTGAAATTCAAATCTTTATGTTGATTAAAATGAGATACACAAAGATAAAATAATAATAATATAAATTACAATATTTCATATAAAAATTACCATCTGCGGGCCATTGACGGAGCCACCTTTTAGAGGTATGAGGAACAGGGTGTAAAATTCATTCATCCTCTATAGAAAAGGGAGGACCCTCCGACCGACGGGTGTCGTGTCTGGCGGGCAACTGTTCGATAGATTTTTTGAAGTGTAAACTTCTTTAGGCGCGTTGAGCACTTTTTGGGTGAGCAAAAATAATGGAAGTCCCGTCATCTTCACCGGACGTTTTCCAAGAGCTATATGTATACTGTGTATATATGTGTACTTTTTGGGTGAATAAAAAGCGTGAAACTCGTGTCATCGTCATCGCACACTTCCTATGAGCTATATGTATACTGTGTATATATGTACATAGATATATCGGCAATGAGATGAACTTGTTGCATGTTATACAATGGACTGAAATCAGTTACAGAATACTAGTTCGATAATAAGCTGTAAGTATATAATATCTGTCCGTTTTCAACCTATTATAATGGGAAACATCAAAATAAGTTCTACTGTTTAGCCGCGAAATAATGACGAAGCAATTAAATTAAACAAACAAATGAAAGGCATCAGTTAGATAAATTGGGGTATTTTTACCCGTAAATATTGTACTGTGACATTATGAAAACATTCTCACAATCTTTTATCGATATTATAACATAGAAATATCGATAAGGGCTGCCCTAGTAGACGCCATTTTATCCTCTCAGTAAAGTGTAGGTATGGCACGTTTTTCTTGTAGGTATGCCAAGTCCATGTTTTATATGTCAATGCTAATGACACTGTCAGTGGTAGGGGTGACACCATGGGCCGCTTTCCGAATTAGAATATAATCGCTCATAGCGCTGACATCGATAATTGGCGTTCCGATTAAGATATCACGAGTATGACAGCTGAGGGCTGTTGACAATTCGGAACGCTCGTGAACGCGCTGACAGTACTCGCTCAACGTCAAAATTGTTTATCATATTTCTTTGGTTTGAAAAAATATAGATTTCATACTCCTTTCCTAGAGTATGTCAAAAATTATTCAAAATTATTTAAAAAGGTTAGTGTTTTTGCTAAATCTAAATTTTTAAGCGATACAATTAAAAATTCCAATAATAAAGTAAAACCCACTTGGAAAATTATTAATAATGAAACGGGTAAATCGGTTAAGCAAGATAAACAACTTGAGATTATGGTCGACAGTAAATTAGTTACTAAAGCAGCTGACGTAGCTGAGGCGTTTAATGAGTTTTTTGCCAACATACCTATAACTACGACTCGCTCCTTAAATTCGTCCCCATCTAAAGCTGAAAACGTTTTGTTTAGTAGTGTGTCTAAAAGTAGTCGCTTATTTTGCTTCGAACATGTAACGCCTCGATGTAGTTAATGTTTTCAACACACTCAAGTCTAAAAACACTGGTGATTACTGGGGAATCTCCATTAAACTTTTAAGTAATATAATAGACATCGTAGCCCCCTATCTAGCTGTTACTTTTAATAAATGTGTTGATTTAGGAACTTTTCCTGACCTCATGAAGAGTAGTAAAGTCAAGTCATTTGAAAAGTTAATACTCAAGCAGTTGCTAAGACATTTTAATTTAAATAGCCTCCTTCATAATGAACAATATGGCTTTACAAAGGGTCGTTCGACTACAGATGCGGGTGTTGCTCTCCTGAAACACATATTTAACGCGTGGGAGAACTCTCAAAATGCTATTGGAGTTTTCTGTGATCTCTCCAAAGCCTTTGATTGCGTGCACCAGACACGCTTTTGCGTAAAGTTCTGCGTCATTACGGTGTGCTAAACGAAGCTCAACGTTTTTAAATTCATATTTAAATAATAGGTCGCAATGTGTAGATGTTGATGGTGTAAAATCTTCCGGGCTACCAGTTCAGTTAGGTGTACCTCAAGGCTCAATACTGGGTCCATTCTTGTTCTTAGTGTATATCAATGACTTACCATTATATTTAAAGGGTATCTGTGAAGTTGTACTGTTTGCAGATGATACCTCTCTTATTTTTAAAGTAGACAGGAATAGACAAGATTTCGACGATGTAAACAGTGCACTGTCAATGGTTACGGATTGGTTTACGACAAATAACCTAGTTCTCAATGCCAAAAAAACGAAATGTGTAAAGTTTGCCATTCCAAATGTTAGAAATCTAGGACCCAACATCGTCTTAGATAAAGAGGTGCTTGAAACTGTAAACTCGGCAGTTTTTCTGGGCATAACAGTAGATGCCAAACTTCAGTGGGGCCAACATATATCGAGCCTAGCGGGAAGGCTTAGTTCGGCCGCCTACGCCGTCAGAAAAGTAAGACAATACACTGACATTGATACAGCTCGGTTAGTCTATTTTAGTTATTTTCATAGCGTTATGTCCTACGGTATTCTGCTGTGGGGCAAAGCTGCAGATATTCAAAATATATTTGTCCTCCAAAAACGAGCTATTTGAGCAATTTACCAGCTAGGTGCCAGAGTTTCTCTAAGAGATTTTTTCAAAGATATCGGTATTCTCACAGTGGCATCACAATTCATCTTCGCCAACATCTTATATATTAGGCAAAATATACACTTATACACTAAAAACAGTGATATTCACAATGTTAACACTAGAAGTAAGGATAAACTACGTGCTCCATTTCACCGGCTTCATAAGGTTCATAACTCATTTGTTGGGCTTGGTATAACTTTTTATAACAAGCTACCCTCTTCTTTGCTAGATTTGCCTTTTAATGCGTTTAAAACTAAATTAAAGTCCAACCTTTGTTCAAAGGCATACTATTCTATCAACGACTACTTATATGATAAGAATAGTTGGTCGCTGTGATTAACTCAAGACAATGATTAAATGTTGTTTCTCCAGAAATAGTTTACCTACTGACAGGTTATATGAGTTTATATAATTGTTTATAATTTTACTTTATAAGTCAATTTATTTTAATTTAATTTTAATTTATTGTTGACATAATCTACTCATTACAATGTTTTTTTATGAGTTGTATTGCAATATGTGGTTAGCTAGCGACTTCGACAATTATTGATTCTACCTCGATGGTCCTAGTTTATCAATTATAACTTCTAGTTACAGCTGTATGTAAGCGGGCACGCCCTTTATGCCTGGAGGCTTTATTTTCTTTTTTTAGATATTGTTTACGTTTAGTTATTTTTATTTCTGCTTGAGTATAGTTCTCGATGCTTTTGGTTGGTATATTGGCGTGTGCTAGCTGTCATATGGCTATTAGTTTATAATTTAAATTGTGTTTTGCGTATTGTAAATTATCTTGTATCTTGTAGGTATATAGAATCTTTTTTTTTTCTAACTGAACAGACAGCTGTGCTGCTGGGGAGTTTGTTGCGCCACTTCTTCTTCCCAGCAAAAGGACTAGGAAGTGGTGGAGGGTGGGCGTTTTGGAGGACTGTCTTATGTAATTTTGACGTTCGAAAAATGCTGATTCTCAGCCTAGTTTGAATAAATGACTTTTGAATTTTGAATTTTGTGTATATACCACACATTTCTTCTTCTTCTTTGGTTAGGTAGTGAACGGTAGTCAGAAACACACAAATTTCGAAAATGCCAAGTTAGTTTAAAGATAAGATGCGAGTCAAAACAAAACAGCACTACCTACTGTCATTTTTGACAGCGCTTACAGTGATATTATTAAAAGGCATGGTCGGCGTTATCGCAAGATGGCGTATGTCATGACGTCATCTATGACGATTCAAGACACAACGTTATCGTGCCCACGTTAATACGGAACGCTTGTTAGCGCGCTCAAATCGATTACATCGTAACTCGGAATGCGGGGCATGAGTCGTGTGCTCACTCGCCTCGATCACTTTGGCTGCGGACATAGAGGAAAGTAATATATCGGGTGTATGGCCCCATGGCCATACACAGAGCCATATACAGAGCCGGGCATACTACAGAGCATGGTATACCTAATAACATACTTCGCCAGGTATTCTCTTCCGACGATGGCCTAAGACTACGTCATGATAAGTGTTGCCATTGATTGTCCTTTTCAGTAAATTTAGGAACTTTCTCATTTAGTTAATGAAAATAAAATAAATTGCTAACTAGCTAAACTATTTAGTAACTCGTGTGATTCATCTATTTAGTTTTAAATTAATGAACATATTGAATTATTAGTTCATAATTGCTTTGTTAAGTTAAAAATGCATTTTGCTCGGGTAATTCAATCACACACAGTGGCCACACATAAAATTGACAAGTGACATACCGACAGCTCGCCATTTCATCGCTATCGTCGTGTCGCTCATACCTATAGCGTTGTTTCGCTCGGTGAGCAAAATACTGTGGTTCCCAAACATTAGTTACTGTGTAAGGTTTTTTTCTTTTCCCAAAGAAGAGATGCTAACAAATGCGTGGCTTCAATATTGTAGACCGAAAACAACAATAAGAACGGGTATGTACCTTACTGCATATTATTTCATTTATCTATTATGGTTTAACGGCTCTGGCTTCAAGGCCTTTTGGGCTTATCTAAAATATTAATCAGTGTTTTTCGAGTGATGAAAGCTGGATTTATTGTTATGATCCTGAAACTAGGAGACAGTCTGCTGTCTGGATGTTTCCTTCCGAGGAGTTGCCAACTAAAGTGAAGAGAGGTCGAAGCGTAAGAAAAAAGATGGTGGCTTCGTTCTTCAGAAGGACAGATCATTACGCAACAATTGTTTTAGAGGATCGAAAAACAGTTACTGCAGAGTGGTACACTAACAATTGTTTGCCACTTGTCTTAGAAAAAGTTCGGGAGAAACGACCTCGCAGTAGGATCCTCCTTCACCACGATAACGCCTCGTCGCACACCGCCAAGCAAACAATCGACTACTTGGCGACGTCAGACGTGGAATTACTGGGTCACCCGCCCTATAGCCCCGACCTCGCATATTGTGATTTTTATTTATTTGCGAAAATAAAAGAAAAACTTCGAGGAAAACGTTTTATGGACGCCGAGGAAGCAGTGGCTGCGTTTCAAAATGCCGTCGTAGAGACCCCTAAGGACGAGTGGGCTAAGTGCTTTTCTCAGTAGTTATATCGGATGCAGCGTTGTAATGATGTAAATGGACACTATTTTGAAAAAATATAATAAAACTAATAACTTGCTAGTTTGTTCAGTTTTTGTTTTTCTAAGAACTTTCAGTGTCACCCTTATGTCGATTTATTAAAAATGATAAAAATTGAATACCCTTTGTAGGTATTATTTTTATCTTTTTCCCCACTAAAAAAGTTTGAGAACCGCATCGCAATTGATGACGTATTCTTAGGCCAATCACGTGACCCAGCTGTCACGGGAAGAGAATACCTGGCGAAGTATGTTATTATACCATGATGGGTACGACAAGGTGTCGCACCAACCATGCTACAGAGTACATTTTATATAGATATGGCTGCGCAGCTCTGATGTGACGGACGCGTACTAGTGATCATACTGAACTATACAGTTTTTCTAAAATTAAATAAATAGTTGTAGGCCGCTTCGTGCATTCTTAAAAAAAAAAAAAACTAAGATCATAAGTGGGATACGTATAAATTACTCGCGATTTTGAGCGCCAGCCCGCGTCACGCTGAGAAATGTAGATTTAAATTCCCCGATTAATAATAATGATAATATAAATTTGATCCAGCCTGTCCCACCTTGCTGCCCTCCCCTCAGCGACGCCCTAAGCCGAGGTTCGTACCCCACAGGGGGTGCCCTTAGCGAGCGTTCGCCTACGTAAGTTAGAATAGTAATGCCCCTGGCTGGAGGCTTTGAGTGTAGTAGCTTAAGGCAGCCACAGGACAGTCCGGTTAAGCAGTAACTACCTTAGTGGTATATCTGTGAGATGCCCTAGTAAAAAAAAAAAAAAAAAAAAATTGTTCGCCATCTTTTAATCGGAAATAGGGTTTTTTAGACTGTTTAAAATAATTTTCCACGTGTTGTTGATTTTGTCCGTGTTAGTTTTTAACGTGATTCGCTAAGTGTTTCTACTCTTTCTATTAGATTATAGGCCGTGCGTGTTTTTGAAGTAAACAACCACGTGTTAATTATTTTATTTCGCGCTCAGTTTGTTGATCACGTTATCACGTATCTAGTGGTAGGTAATTTACGTTGCCTATAGTTATAATCATGTCGAGTTGTGAATGCACGCCGCGTGAGAATACACCTAGTCGTAATTCTCGGGAAAACGATTCCCATAACCATCGAGATGTTCGTGACCGTTATCGACATTCGCGTAGTAGATCTTCTAGAGGTCGTCGTGATAGATCAGAGTACTCTCAAATTTCGCGTACCTAGGCGCTAAGACAGCCCTCGTCGCGACCCTTTAAATGAAATACTGCTTTGATTGAACGCTTTAGAGGAACGGTTGCCATGAAACACTATGCGTACATTGGGAGTAGATGTACGCATAGTGTTTCGCCGTCACATCCGGGTGGCACTCCGCCGCTGACAACTTCGGTGGTTGCCGGGGCACCTGTTACCGGTAATACGGAACGTGCTACGGATTGTCTTTTTTTTTTTTTTTTTTTTTTTGGTCTCGGGGTGGAAAATCCTCATGGATGTCCTCCGCCCAGGGGCGGGCGGAGGGGTCTGTCAGACTCGTACTGACTAAAAACCTCCCCGTTGTTCCATCTCACACCTACGCCGAGGGTCGCGGGAACGCAGATACTTCCGCGACCCTCGACTGGTGCCGGCCCGCCGCGGCGAGCCTCTCCTCGTGTCGAGTGGGGGAGTGAGGTGTTTGACTCCCTCCGCGACGTCTTAGAGGGTTGCGTGTGGAACACTACGCGCCACCACCTCGGGTCCGATGTATGGGGGGCGGCGGACGTCCCCGAGTCCGTCGCCCCTGGACCCATTTAGGGGGGCCGGAAGAGGGCGTTATCCGCCCTCCGCCGACGCCCGGTGCGTCTGCTGCGGATCGGGTTAGTGGAAGCAATCTTCCGCTCCCTTTCCGCAGCCTCCTTCTGCGAGATGACTGTCTCGCAGAAGGAAACCACCGCGTCCCAGGACTCCTCGCCGCCGGCCATGGAATTCACGACGGCCGGCAGCGAAAGGTCACTGCCTACTCCAGATACGAGGGCACGGCGCGGCTCCTCCCAAGCGGCACACTCTGCCAGCGTATGCCGCGCCGTGTCCTCCCGACAGTCGACGCAGTGGTGACACCGGGCGTCCGGCTCCCTGTTAATGCGACACAGGTACTTCCTGAAGCAACCATGCCCCGAGAGCACCTGCGTCACCCGAAACGACAGGGAGCCGTGCCTCCTCCCGAGCCAAGTGTCGAGCACCGGCCAGACCGCCTCAATGATGTTGAGGCCGGCGGTAGGGACGGATAGAACCCTGACCGAACCGTTGACGCTGCGAACAGGATTGTGGGCACTTTCTTCCCTAATTTAAATAAGATCTAAGCATTACGATATCTCAAAGAAGAAAGGCAACATTCCATGTAATTTGGGTGTCGCACTTAGACTTCGCGTACATTCGTAAAAAATAATCTCAAAAGATAGATCTCGGTCAAATTAAGATAAAAGGTAATCACAGCATATTTTTCTAATATTGGGGTTCGCCAGAAACACGTTGTTTAAAAAGAAAGTGGCCCCGTATAAACGTGTGCGTTACTCCAGCGGAATGTTTTCGCTTTTCAGGATTTCGGCTCGACAGATAATTAGTATCTACCCCATCTCGTGTAAATGTGCCCGAAATTTAGAAGTTGTGCGTCTAGCCGATCCAAAGATATTCACGGAGTAACGTTACCCCAGCGGCATGTTTTTTAACCGGTGGTCGTAGCTGAGTACAAAATAGCTAATTAGACAGATCATATTTGTGCCTAATTGTGCCCATAAATAAAATTTGTTCGTCTTGAGGTTTCAGAGTTATTCAAGATGCCGCTGGGGTAACGTTTAGGACTTGGAAAACTTGCACTCAATTTAGTAAAATCTTAATTAAATGATAGACAACAGTAAGTTCAAATAAACGGTATCAATTCACTAGGTTTAAAAGTAAAAATGGGTGTGCCACAAGGCTCGATATTAGGTCCATTCCTCTTTTTAGTGTATATTAATGATCTACTCCATTTATTTAAAAATCAACCACAAATGGTGTTATTTGCTGACGATACTTCCTTAATTTTTAAGGTAGATAGACGTGCTACAAATTTTGACGACGTAAATAACGCCCTACTGCAGGTCCAAAATTGGTTCACTGCTAATAATTTAGTATTAAATGGAAAAAAAACTAAGTGCATAAAATTTTCTTTATCAAATGTCAAAAATTTTGAGATAGTATTGAATCAAGAGAAACTAGAATTTGTCGATAAAACTGTTTTCCTGGGGATCACGCTCGACTCAAGGCTACAATGGGGTCCTCATTTAACATCTCTTGCAGGACGGCTAAGTTCAGCATCATATGCTGTCAGAAAAATCCGTCAATTTACTGATGTAGATACCGCGAGGCTAGTCTATTTCAGTTATTTTCATAGTATCATGTCGTACGGTATTTTACTTTGGGGACGGGCTGCAGACATCGAGTCAATTTTTATTCTGCAGAAAAGAGCGATCAGAGCCATTTATTATCTCCGCAGGCGCGACTCTCTTAGGGAACTGTTTAAGGATATTAGCATCATGACGGTACCTTGTCAATATATCTATGAAAACATCATGTACGTAAGAAAAAATTTACATCTTTTTAGTAAAAGAGGTGATAGACATAATTATACTCGTTGTACAAGAAATAGGGACCTCCCCCTAACTGTGGCAGGTCCGTAGTGGACCGTAAAAATTCGTAAAAATTTGGGGCCCTGTCTGTGGCCGCCGGTCCACTGCGGACCCGGCGTTTTATCTGTGCCATATTTTTGACATAATTGGCATATTAAAACTGTGCCTATCTCGTATATACTTGCACAGAGTTTAGAAAACGAAATGAGAAAGACATATTAACTCCGTCAAAGTCTGAATAATGGTTCTATTTTGTAATTAAAACGATTTTAGTAAAAAAAAAAAAAAAACTAGATTCTAACTAGAATTGATATCTTATTAATCTTATTAGAAAACAAAAGTGAACCTAATCTATACATAATCTGTTATCTAATTTAATAAAGATACCTAAAACATAACTTGAAGAGAGCTACCTATCGTAATTTTAGAGATATCATCGTTTTAATCACCCGGGTCCCGTCGGGCCCG
Source organism: Xanthia togata (assembly GCA_963853775.1). Taxonomy (NCBI): domain Eukaryota; kingdom Metazoa; phylum Arthropoda; class Insecta; order Lepidoptera; family Noctuidae; genus Xanthia; species Xanthia togata. The sequence continues at coordinate 218,205 of OY970797.1, read as the reverse complement.
GGACCACCCACGTCGCGTCACAGTTTTGCAAAATTTTGCAAAATGGCCGCCACAGTTGGGGTTCGGATTCCTCGTTGGCTTGGGACAAGTTTAACTGATGATCTTGAATTGCAAGGTTTTAGTGACGCCTCAAAAACTGCATACACAGCAGTCGTGTACTTGAAGGTAATTGATACCTCGGGCAAGGTTCATGTTTCATTGTTGGTTGCAAAAACAAGATTTGCTCCAGTCAAACAAGTCAGCATTCATAGATTGGAGTTATGTGGCGCAGTACTCTTATCAAAGCTATTGATAGAGTCAGCAGAGGTCTTAAATATACGAAAGGAAAAGATTTCAGCGTGGACTGATTCAACAGTTGTGCTCTCATGGCTTAACAGCCACCCTAGCAGGTGGAAAACATTTGTGGCGAATCGGACCGCTGAAATATTGAGTGCAATGAGTTCATCTCAATGGTTTCACGTGTCGACCAAAGAGAATCCCGCAGACTGTGCTTCAAGGGGAATACTACCCAGTTCATTGATTAGTAATGAGTTATGGTTTTCCGGACCGTCATTCCTGAAAAACAAAATAATTGAGTACAAAAGGCCAAAAGATTTAAAGATAGTTTAGAACAAGCAATAAACGCTCACGTAGCTGTACTCCCAGATCGTTTAGTACTAGAAAATTATTCTAGTCTACGACAATTAGTTTGAGTAGTTGCGTATTGCCGACGATTTTTACAGAAGGACAGATACAATAGTATATATTTGAAGGATCACGAAATAGAAGTAGCATTAGAAACCTGTATAAAGAAGACACAAACAGATATATTTACAACAGAATATACCCAGTTGAAAGAAAAGGGGTTTGTAAATATTAAATCTAGTAAACTAAAATCACTTTGCTCTTTTATCGGCAAAAAGGGTATCATGAGAGTTCGAGGACAACTTGCAAAGTCTGAACTGGACGAAAATTCGAAATATCCGATAATCCTACCACATTCAAGTCATCTGACTCATCTTATAGTTAAAGATGCGCATGAGAAAACACTACATGGTGGTCCTCAGTTGCTGTCAAACTTTATAAGGTCAGCCTAATGGATAATAGGTGCCTGGGCAGCGGTCGCCTCCTTCTGCGAGGAAGTAATGTCACAGAAGGAGGCGGCGGAGCGCGCGCGGGAGGACGACCCTCTCGCGGCACCGCTCAGCAGGCGAAGACGGGGCATGAGAAGGCGGTTGTATGATCGTCGTCTTATGCCTCCTGGTGATGAACAGCGGGAGACAGGCACGGGGGCGCCTTCTCCTGCATTGCACCGTTCACCACTCACGTCAGACGGGAATGGCCGAGCACTCGCGGTCATCCCTAGGCCCCTCCCCGACGGGAGGGGCGTGCCGGGCCCGCTGTAAAGGCGGGCGATCGTTGGCAGGGGACTGGATGACTGACTGGAGACTGGATGGCGCGGCTGCTGAAGGTGCCGGGTGCTTCTAGCGGTGAGAAGGCAGACATACTGGCCGCCAAGTTGAGGGAGGTACTCAACCCCGAGGATGTTCGAGTGTCCAGGCCTATGAAGAGCGCTGAGCTGCGACGTCGACGGCCTGGACGACTCGACCACCCCGGCTGAGGTTGTGGCAGCCGTCCCCAAAGCCGGTGGACGTCCGCCCGATGATGTGCGGGTGGGCGAGATCCGCACCGACGCTTCCGGGCGTCGTTTGGGTGTGGTGCCCGGTGGCGGCGGGCAATAAAGTCACCGACGGTGGACGACTCTTGGTCGGGTGGGTTGCGGCAAGGGCCAAACTACTGCAACCCAGGGCCCTGCGGTGCTACCGGTGCCTGGACATTGGGCATGTCCGGGCGAAGTGCACCGCCACAATAGACCGTAGCGAGCAATGCTTTCGCTGCGGTCAGCCCGGCCACAAGTCCGCCCAGTGCTTCGCACCGCCAAACTGCAGCCTCTGTACAGCTGCAGGGAGGCCTGCTGGGCACAGGGCAGGTGGAAGGGCCTGTGGCGCACCCGCCCAAAAAAAGAGAAGGGGTGCCAAAGCTGCTGGGGACTCTTTATCCCCCCCGCAGCCTAGTTGCTCTACGGCCGACTCCCGGCCTACAGATGGTGCGACGGAGGGAATGGACTGCGCATAATGGCGCTTTACCATTTCCTCCAGGGCAATATCAACCACGCTGCCAGAGCTCAGGATCTCTTGATCCAGAGCATGGCAGAGTGGTCGATTGACGTGGCTGTGGTCGCCGAGCCGTACTTTGTCCCCCCCAGGGATAACTGGGTGGGAGACCTGGATGGCTCGGTGGCCATCATTGGCGGGGCTCTCGTCAATCCGTCCAGAGGTCGCGGCTGAGTAGCCGCCCTCGCGGACGGTATTGGCACGGTTGGGGCGTATTTCTCGCCCAACAAGAGCCTCGCCGACTTCGAGAACTTTCTTGTCGAGTTGGTGCCGTCGTAGGCCGACTCCAACCTCGCCCCGTGCTATTACTAGGGGACCTCAACGCCAAGTCTTCGGCGTGGGGATCCCCGGTGACCGATGCCAGGGGTGAGGCGCTGGAGGAGTGGGCGGTCACGACTGGCCTGGTCGTCCTAAACCGGGGCTCGGTACACACGTGCGTACGGCAGCGGGGCGGTTCGATAGTTGACGTATCGCTCGCTAGCCCTGCTGTCGCGAGCCGTGTTCACGACTGGCGTGTCGCCGTGGAGGTGGAGACGTTGTCGGATCACAGATATATCCGCTTCGACGTCTCCACCCAGACCACCGGCGGCCATGGCCCATCGGCCCCGCGAACGGACGGCCCGCGCTGGGCGCGTAAGCGCATCGACAGGGAGGTTCTTGAGGAGGCCACTGTTGTCCAGGCCTGGATCCGGGAGTCGGCGACGATCGGACCCGTCGACGTCGAAGAGGAGGCGCTGTGGTTCCGCGGGGCGATGATGCAAATCAGCGACGCGTCCATGCCCCGCGTCCACGCGCACTCAGGAAGGCGTCAGGTGTAATGGTGGTCTGCTGAGATCGCGCGACTACGTGTCGAGTGTGTGGCGGTCAGACGCCAGTACACCCGATATCGGAGGAGACGTCGTCGGATCCCTGACGAAGAAGCCGCGCGGTATGAGGTGTACCGCGCGGCCAAGGAGGCTCTGTGGCTGGCCATCGGAGAAGCGAGGACGCGAGCCAGGGAGGAGATGTTGGAGACTCTAGATGGAGATCCGTGGGGGCGCCCCTATCGTGCGATTCGAGGGAAACTTCGAGCCGCAGCGCCTCCACTCACAGAGAGTCTCCAACCTGAGCTGCTGGAGGAGGAAGTCGCAGCCCTCTTCCCGGCTAGAGCGGAGCATACTCCGCCGCCAATGGCTTTGCCCACAGCCGCAGAGCCTTCCGACGTGAACGCCATCAGCGTCCCAGAGGTGACACAGGCAGAGATGAGGGCGGCCGTGATGCGGCTCCGGGCCAAGAACGTGGCTCCGGGGCCCGACCAAATTCACGGCATAGTGCTAGCCCTCGCTCTGAAGGAGCTTGAGCCCCAACTGAGAGGACTCTACACAGCGTGCCTTGAGCAGGGCCAGTTTCCTACTTTGTGGAAATCTGGTCGTCTGGTCCTGCTTAAGAAGGTAGGGCACCCCGCGGACTCACCGTCCGCGTACAGGCCCATAGTGCTGCTTGACGAGGTGGGTAAGATGTTTGAGCGGATAATCTCTGCCCGCCTCGTCAGCCACTTGTACAGGGAGGGGCCTGACCTGGCTGAGAGCCAGTTCGGCTTTCGCCACGGGCGCTCCACCATCCACGCGATATCGCGGGTGAGAGTCCTGGCGGAGGAAGCGGTGTCCCGGGGCGGGGTGATGTTGGCGGTGTCCTTGGACATATCTAACGCCTTCAACACCCTGCCCTGGAGCTGCATCCGGGAGGCACTGCAGTATCATCGGGTGCCTTCCTACCTCCGCCGCATCGTTGGGGCTTATTTGGCAGATAGGTGTGTCACCTACACGGGACGTGATGGCGGAAACCAGCGCCGCATGTCGTGCGGTGTTCCACAGGGTTCGGTCGTGGGACCGCTCCTGTGGAACATCGGGTACGACTGGGTGCTGAGGGGCGAGCTCCAGCCGGGCGTGGACTTGACGTGTTATGCGGATGACACGCTGGTCACGGCCCGGGGGAGCTCGTACAGGGAGGCAGCGTTGCTGGCGACGGCTGCGGTGTCACAGGTCGTGACCCGCATACGGCGCCTAGGCTTGGAGGTGGCCCTCAACAAGTCGGAGGCCATGGTCTTTCATGACCCCCGGCGTGCGCCGCCGCTGGGATCACATATCGTGGTCGGGGGGTCCAGAATCGCTGTCGAGTCCACCATGAAGTACTTAGGATTGGTGCTCGACAGCCGGTGGGATTTCGGCCCCACTTCTAGCGGCTGGCGCCCAAATTGTTGGGCGCGGCTGGGGCGCTGTCAACGCTGCTTCCCAATCTGGGGGGCCCGAGCGCCGCCTGTAGGTGGCTCTACGTGGGGATCGTGCGATCGATGGCCCTGTATGGGGCCCCAATCTGGGCGGCTGACCTGACGGCCGGCAGCATCGCTGTTCTGCGGAAGCCGCAGCGAGCGATGGCCGTCAGAGTCATCAGGGGGTATCGCACGATCTCCTACGAGGCGGCTTGTGTACTGGCCGGATCCCCGCCCTAGGACCTCGAGGCGAAGGTACTCGCGTCACTGTATCGGTGGCGCGAGGACTCGAGGGTGCGAGGCGAGCGGCTGACGCAGCGACATTTGGAGCTGCGTCGGTCACAGCTTCACGCAGCTCTGGTGGCGGAATGGCGGGACAGGCTTTCACGCCCAACCGCCGTCCCCGTCACCATCGGGGCGGTCCGGCCAGTGCTCGAGCGCTGGCTCGGGAGGAGGCACGGCTCCCTGTCGTTTCGGGTGACGCAGGTGCTCTCGGGGCATGGTTGCTTCGGGAAGTACCTGTGTCGCATAAACAGGGAGCCGGACGCTCGGTGTCACCACTGCGTCGACTGTCGGGAGGACACGGCTCGGCACACGCTGACAGAGTGTGTTGCTTGGGAGGAGCCGCGCCGTGCCCTCATCTCAGGTGTCGGCAGTGACCTGTCGCTGCCGGCCGTTGTCAACTCGATGGTCGGCAGCGAGGAGTCCTGGGACGCGGTGGTATCCTTCTGCGAAACAGTCATTTCGCAGAAGGAGGCTGCGGAAAGGGAGCGGGAGATTGCTTCTGCTAACCCGATCCGCAGCAGACGCATCGGGCGTCGGAGGGTGGATAACGCCCTCTTCCAGCAACCCTAAATGGGTCAAGGGGCGACGGATCTGGGGAAATCCGTCGCCCCCTACTCCTTAGGACCCGAGGTGGTGGCGCGTAGTGTAGCACGCGCGCCTCTCTATGATGTAAGGGGGGAGTTTAACACCTCACTCCCCCCAAACTCGAGGTGGCCCGCAGAGGCGGGCCGGCACCAGCCGGGGATCGCGGAAGTCGCATTACATCCCGTGATCCTGGCCGCGCGCTGTCTGCGGCCAGTTTCTTCGGAGGGGCGGATGAGTCGTCTGACAACGACTCACTTGTCAGTATGTCGGATGCGGACGACTCTCGGTCGGGGAAGTGGGTCGCTTCGCCCGGAGGCTACCCGGAGACTAAGAGGCCGACGGCGGCCGTGGATAGCCATGACGTTGGGCTCGCGGACGCCCAACGCAAGTTGGACCTGGCTCGGCGGACGCAGCTTCAGCAAGAGCTGGAGGAGCGGGTGGCGGCCAAAGAGAAGCGGGCGCTCGTCGGCCTTGCCAAGTTCGGGTACGGTGCGTCCCGCGTTCTGTACGCGGACCACTCTCTGGCGGAGCTAGAGAAAATGGCGGAGGAGGACGAGGAGGAGATTGTCGAGGTCGCCTCTAAGTCCTCCAACCTAAAAGGGACCTTCCAAAAGGCCCTCAAGAGCCGGGCCGCGAGCTTGCGCGGTGTCGTCGCGGAGCTGGTCCAGCGGAAGACCACCGACGAGACGCGGCAACTGCAGGCGAGGGTGGATCGCCTGCGGATGGAGGTCAGCCGGCTTCATCAGAGGCTGGCTGAAGCCACGGCCCGGCCACAACAAGCCGGGACGAGCCCTGCGGCAGAGGGTCCCGCCTCCAACCTTGAGGATATCATCCGCAAGGTCGTAATGGAGGAGAGGGCCTTCACAAGAGCCTGCTTATCAGGAATCGAGGACCGGCTCTTGCCGGAGACACGGCTCCGACCGCCGCTTGCGGCGGATAAGAGGCAGCGTGAGCCGGGGCCGTCCTCCTCCCAGGCGGAAGACGCCCTCCTGCCTTCGACCACCCCGTCCAACGAGTGGACGGAGGTGAAAGGGAAGGGGAAGGGAAAAGGGAAGAAGTTGGCGACGGCTGTCCCTGTCGCCCCCGCCACCACCGCTCCCAGCCGGGCGCAGACGACCGACAAGGGTAAAGGGAAGGGGAAAGGGAGGGGAAAGGGGCGACTCGTCCCTCCAAAAACCGCGGCCGTCGTGGTGACGCTCACCGCGGAGGCTGCGGGGCGAGGGGAGACGTACGCGTCCCTTTTGGTGCGGGCGCGTACCAATGCCGATCCCACCCAACTGGGGATCGGTAGGGTGTCTTGCCGAAAAACCCAAGCCGGGGCTCGAATATTCGAGTTCCCGGGGGCAGAGGGGAGTACGCATGCGGACCTCTTTGCAGCAAAGCTGCAAGAGGTCATCGCGGATTCGGCCAAGGTGGCCCGACCGGTCAAGTTGGTGACCATAGAGGTGACGGACCTCGACGACTCCGTCACCAAGGAGGAGGTGGTGGCGGCGGTCGCAGTGATAGGGGGCTGTGGCGTCGCGGCGGTCCAATGCCGGGACATAAGGCCTGGCCGCGGAGGCATGGGCACCATTCGCCTCGAGTGCCCAATTGCCGCTGCCAAAGCCGTCCTTGCCAAGGGACGGCTCACAGTCGGCTTCAGCTCGGGTGCAGTCCGGGCGCTCGAGGACCAGCCTCTGCGGTGCTTTAGGTGCCTCGGACAGGGAGCTGGACGCCCGGTGTCACCACTGCGTTGACTGCCGGGAGGACACGGCGCGGCACACGCTGGCAGAGTGTGCCGCTTGGGAGGGGCCGCGCCGTGCCCTCATCTCAGGAGTAGGCAGTGACTTGTCGCTGCCGGCCGTAGTGAACGCTATGGTCGGCGGCGCCGAGTCCTTGGACGCGGTGGTCGCCTTATATATCGGTGGCGCGAGGAAGCGCGGGCGCGGGGCGAGCGACCGATGCAGCGACACGTGGAGCTGCATCGGTCTCAGCTTCGCGAGGTCCTGGTGGCGGAATGGCGGGACAGGCTTTCGCGCCCTACCGCCGGCCTCGACGTCGTCGAGGCGGTCCGGCCGGTGCTCGAGCGCTGGCTCGGGAGGAGGCACGGCTCCCTGTCGTTTCGGGTGACGCAGGTGCTCTCGGGGCACGGTTGCTTCGGGAAGTACCTGTGTCGCATAAACAGGGAGCCGGACGCCCGGTGTCACCACTGCGTCGACTGCCGGGAGGACACGGCGCGGCACACGCTGGCAGAGTGTGCAAACTCAAACTCAAAGCATTTATTTCAATTAAACCATTTACAGGCACTTTTGAATTGTCAAGGAGTCAGTCAGTCAGAAATATGAAGCTAGTTGCCCATTCCAAAGCGTAGGTTCCTATGGAGAAGAACGGGCAAGAAACTCCACGGACACTCTTTTGAAAAAAATTTATTCTTACAAAATATTGTTTACATCATTCATGTTGAAATTATACATGTGAGAACAATGTAGAAAGACGTGTACGTAAAAAGCGTCCGTAATAAAAAATCAAAATAAAACAATTCAAAAATTAAAATAAGCCGTGGCAGATAAGAGATGACCAGTCCCTACTGATGGCGCCCGTTCACGAACATGACGCATGGATCAGCATCGTTTAGCTCAACCATTTTGAAGGGAACTCAACGATCCAACACACACGCCACCACCAGCGAGACATTTGAGTGAGCATGACATACTCTTAGCGGCCAGGGCATATCAAGTCAATGAAAGACGTACCCAGTAAATGGTAGCTTTATAGAAGGTACATGGTCACAGTGCTCACACATGTGCTATGCAATTATACAATAAAAAAAAAGAGATTGAAGTTATACAATTCAAAGATAGTTTTTGCAATCTTCAGCAATTCCAACAATATTTTTGAATGCTAATCAATTAGTTTATGCGCCCTTGTGGAGCTGGACTAGCGTTAAGCCAAGCATTTTTGTCAGCGATATAATCCCCAAGCTTATAATATGCCTGGCAGCATAGTGTGCGTTTTATACAAGATTTAAATTTCGTTTCATTTAGTTGTAGTATATGGGCAGGTATTTTATTGTAACATTTTAAACAGTACCCCATGAAAGATGAGTCTACTTTAGCCAGTCTGAAACCCGGTTGAACTAATTGGTCCCTATTTCTAGTACTATAATTGTGTCTTTCACCTCTTTTACTGAAAAGATTAAGATTTTTCCTGACGTACATGATGTTTTCATAAATATATTGACAAGGTACCGTCATGATGTTAATATTTTTAAACAGTTCCCTTAGAGAATCGCGCCTACGGAGGCAATATATTGCTCTAATGGATCTTTTCTGCAGAATAAAAATAGAGTCGATATCTGCAGCCCGTCCCCATAGTAAAATACCGTAGGACATGATACTATGAAAGTAACTGAAATAGACTAGCCTTGCGGTATCTATATCAGTAAATTGACGGATTTTTCTTACAGCATATGCTGCTGAACTTAGCCGACCTGCGAGAGATGTTAAATGAGGACCCCATTGCAGCCTTGAATCGAGCGTGATCCCCAGGAAAACAGTTTTATCTACAAATTCTAGCTTCTCCTTATTCAATACTAACAATCACTACTTTTAACATTGGGTAAAGCAAATCTTATGCATTCAGTTTTTTTCCCATTTAATACTAAACTAGCTGTGCCCGCGACTTCGTTCGCGTGGATGTCGGAAAACAATAATGTGTCACTTAGAGAAGGTGTACCTTCATTTAAAAAGGGAGAATCTTTCGACCAGGCCTGGTGATTTTTCCTTGTAACTAAGATGCTGCCAAAAACTTGTATAATTATTTATGAAAATGCTTCTCTATATACAATATTAGACGTGGAACCACCTGGAGCGTACACAAAAAGGTTGCTAGGGTTGCTCACACGCGAAAGAGCTACATAAAGTTGGCCGTGGGAAAAGCAACCAACACTAAGATCTACCCCCGCAACGGATAATGTCTGGCCCTGAGCTTTGTTAATGGTCATGGCGTAACATAGGCTGACGGGGAATTGCACACGTTTGAAACTAAAGGGGAAATTATTGGGAATGAGGGGAATTCTGGGAATAAAAACAACATCACCGGCGCCGCAACCTGTTAAGATTTCGGCTTCGATGACGTTGTGTTGGAGATTGGTGACTCTGAGCCGAGTGCCGTTGCAAAGTTTGGGAGGACTTAAATTTCTGAGAAGAATTATTGGCACTCCGACTTTTAAACAAATTTTGTGTGCTGGAAGACCGGGTGTGTTAAGGGATTCTAAGAACTCTACTGGATAGTGTGTGGCATCTTCCTCTTCGGTAACCGTGTTTATTGAAGTATATTGTTTACTTTCCCCAGAAACATGTGCCAATATTTGTGAATTTATTGCTGCCGCTTGGTCGTTGCGGGGAGTCAAAATAGCTCGCTGGCACAGCCAAGCAGCAGCGTGGTTACCGATATCAGTGGGATTCCCATACACAGAAGAAATGAGTTCCAGCTGTGAAGCAACGGAACAACATAGGTTCTCCACCAAAATTACTTTGCCATCTTGTGTAGGATATGTGCCGTCACCAATTTTCAAAAGTAAATTTGAGAACTCTTGTGCGTTTGGGTTCCCACCCAGATGTGCTCGCATATTTAAACTCAAATGAGTTGATATGACATTGCACCATAGAATCGAACTCTTTAGACAGGCACTAATTTAATCGGCTCTGGTACCTCGCGGTATTATCGGGAGTGTCTGCCTAAAATCACCACAGAAAAGTACCGTAATGCCTCCCATCGGCCGGTCATTTTGCCTAATGTCGCGCAAAGTTCGGTCTACTGCTTCAACAGCCTTGCGGTTTGCCATCGTGCACTCGTCCCAAATTATTATGTCACAATCGCGTAAAACCCTAGCTTTGTCGCTATTGCGTGACACATTGCAAACCGGGCTTTCTGTTCGTTCCAAGTCGATGGGAATTTTGAACATTGTGTGTGCGGTTTTTCCTCCGGGCAACAATGTGGCTGCTATTCCTGAGGAGGCAACAGCGAGAGCAATCTTATTTTGGCTCCTTATTCGTGCCAAAATAACTTTGGTTAGAAAAGTTTTGCCTGTTCCACCGGGCGCGTCTAAAAACAGGATTTCTCCTAATTTATTATCCACACTGCAGCATACTCGATCAAATATTTGACGCTGTTCCGTTGTCAAAATTGAGCAGCCGTTTTGCAGGGTTTCTGCTAATTCCACGGGATTGTAATTTATCTCCGAGGCGTACTCCCTGTTTATACGTTCCCCATCGACTGTCGGTGTGGGCAAGCCGTATTGAGTGAGCGGGTTCCCTCCTATACTTGTAACTATATCTTGAATGGCCAACAACGATCTATTATGACAATTTTCAACTACTCGGTCAGGAATTTCACCATCACTGTTTTGACGTACATGTCTCAAAAAATCTTCAGAAAATTTTTCTCGATATTTTTGCCACAACTGCCCAGCATCCGTTAATCCACAAAAGGTCAATAAGATGGCAAACAAATGACGCAAGCGATATGGACTATCGCTGACGCTTGCCTCGGCTAAAGCTTCATCCCAATGCTGATCTCCATCTAATAAATGACGTGCGCGGCAAGCAGCTTGGTATGTGGGATATTCAATATCATCCACCTTACGGAGCTCAGTGAAAGTAGTAGCTCCTCGCACGACGTGCAAAAGAAGGCGTAAATAGTAACACTCTGAATTATTCGGGTGCACAGTGTACACTCGTCCAATCACGTGTTCCTTGAAAACTCCAGGCTCGCCTTCCACAGCAGTTCCACGTCTTCTACGGTTAAAAACACCTTGCTGCTTGTTGTACGTGTAATAAGATGGGACCTCATTATATAGAAGGGATTTCGCGTAATTATCTGTTTGGCAGAGGCGAAAGAATGCCATCAAGGTGGTTTGTCTTGGATTGTCTAACCTTGCTGTGACATTTTCAGACTGAAAATACACTCTTTGCCCGCCCTCAAGGTGTACATCGAGATGAATGACCGGCGGATGTCTCTCATGAATCGGGAAACTTAAAATACGCCAAACTGCCTCCGAGGAGCTTATGTACCGGCCAGATTGATACCTCGTGACTTCATCATATTCATTGCGATTTCTCAGCGCGATCATTGCTTGGTCACTACCTTTATTAACATATTTGCAAATATATTTTATCGACTCTACGCTATTGCATATTTCAACATTAATGTGAGCTTGAAATGTTTTAGATAATACTGGCGAATACGGCACCATCCATCTATTATCCAAAACAATTTCTTGCCCACGGAACCTGGTAGAAGCTGTGAAACCACCTTGCGAGACTGATCTGCGCCGATACAACGGATACCCATTTTCCCCCGACATAGTCTGTGCTAAAAGTGCTCTAGGGTATTTTTTTGAGCACTTACCATCTTGCATGCACGGTGATTCCCTATTTAAAACACCACATGGCCCGTGAACCATGTGTGTCTTAATTATGTCATGCAAAATTGGATCTTCATTTTGGTCTGGAAATTTAGCACTTATGACACTGTCAATAGCATCGGAACGAATTTTGTTTTCCAGCCACAGGAGAATGTGGGCGTGGGGCAAACCACGCTTTTGCCACTCGACGCTGTACATAAAACATAGAGCTGAACCGAATAGTTTCTCTTTTGTAAGGAGATTGATCAAAACTTTGAGCTTCAAATGAAAGACCCTTGCAATTATGTCATGCCTATCGTATGACGCCTGTCCTGTAAGAAGTTCCTGACAAATTTCGGTCCACTTTGGATTTGTTGTAAACGTTACGAAAAGGTCCGGTCGGCCGTACTTACGGACGTAGCAAAAAGCATCTTGCGTTCTTTCGTGCATATATCGTGGACCGCCTGTAAAACTGGATGGCAAGATGACCAATCGCCCCAAGTTTTCGACGTTAGTAACCGTTTGCATCGCGTCCCGCAAATGAACGTATTCTTCAGCGCGTAAACGACGTTGGTTAGTGCGAATGTAAACTAAACGTTCCGTTTCTATTTTTGCATACATGTCTACAATAAATTGGCTGAACAAACCACGAAATCGTTGCAAATAGACGAAGCGATTGCGCCTTATTTGTAAAAGGTATGAATAATATTGCTGAGCCGATATCTTTTTATTAAAATTGGCTACCCTGGTAGTAGGGTTAACTTGGTAGAGCCCGAAATTGTACCCATCTTCACCATGACAATATATTAACGGATATTGCAGGGCGTCGTATGCTCGGTGTGTTTCATAAATTCGTTGAAGGCGATCGTCGCGAGTGCGCAACACGATGTCACGCCTCTCACACTCTTGGTCGACTAAAACAACTGCAACTTCATCTGTGACAGGTGCATTGTGTCTCCCGCGGTGTTCACCAACAGGACGTCTATCTGCGTTGATAATTATTTTAAAATCATTGCTGCCAGGCGGAATGGACTCCAATGCAGTTTTAAAATTATGCACATACTGATTTGCTTGATGCAGCATGTTCTGTAGTCCTGATATAAGGTCACTATTAAGCTGGGGAAAATGACGATTTCTGACACTGAGCTGTTCAGTGTAATCAGACACAAAATAAACTTGGAGAAATTTGGGCTCATTTTCTGCCAGTAACGATCCGATGAGATGGTAAACTTGGCCTTGCACTTTGAAGGTTGGCATGAACGGTCCCTCCGTTATTTGTTTTGCCCCAAAAGATGTCATCTGGAATGCGCTGTTATATGAACGGATATTATCTAAAAAATGTTTAGATTGGCGGTGATCGCCATTTAGAAGGATTTTAATAAAGTTTGGAGGATCTTGAAAATTTGTAATGACAACTTTTCCACTTGAACAGCACATTCCATTTGTCTCTTTATTCCATTTCAGAGCATCACAAAAATTGCAAATTTCGGTCATACCACCAACAGAGGCGAAATCAGCGTAGTCAATTCTAGGTGAATAAGTAAAACCTGCTTTTTCCTTATTGACCCAAGTTGTAATAAAATTTGTGAAATCATATTCCAGAGACTCGTCAGCGTCCTCAGTTGTAATTCTGTTCAGATTGTACCGAGCTCGGTCAGCCTCTAAGCGAGATTGACGCTGTTGTGCTGTTTCTGCTTGTCGCAAGTCGTCTATTCTTTCCCTTTCGGACGCTAAATACCTTTCATCATTCAACCGAGCGCGTACATAGCTATCTCTGGCTGACACTAATCTTCGTTCTCTCTCTGAGAGAGATTCAGATTCGCGTGACAGTGCGTGGCGCTCTCGGTCAACCGATAACCGCGCTTCGCGATCCTCGATGGTCTCTTGAGAACGCAAAGTCGCTGTCCGAGTGCTTTGTGTACTCAGGCGTGAATCCCTTTCCGTAAAAGTCTCGGACTCGCGTGACAGTGCGTGGCGCTCTCGGTCAGCCGATAACCGCGCTTCACGATCCTCAATGCTTTCTTGAGAGCGTAAAGTTGCTGTCCGAATACTTTGTGTACTCAGGCGTGACTCCCTTTCCGAAAAAGTCTCGGACTCCCGTGACAGTGCGTGACGCTCTCGGTCTAACGATAACCGCGCTTCGCGGTCCACAATGCTCTCTTGAGAGCGTAAAGTCGCGGTCCGGAGACTTTGTGTACTAAGGCGTGACTCCCTTTCCGTAAAAGTCTCGGACTCACGTGACAGTGCGTGGCGCTGTCGGTCAGACGATAACCGCGCTTCGCGTTCCACAATGCTCTCTTGAGAGCGTAAAGTCGCCTCAGACTCGAGTGACAGTGCACGGCGCTCACGCTGAGCCGATAACCGCGCTTCGCGATCCTCTGTGCTCTCCCGTGACCGAGAAGCCGCCGTAAGAGCACGCTGTATTCTTAGTCTAGACTCACGCTGGAAAGGCGTTTCAGATGCGCGAATTCTAACTTGCCGTGCTCGGACAGCATTTAACCTCGCTTCACGATCCTCTTCGGATTCTTGAGATATAATTAGTCTCATTTTTTTAGCTTTTCGACTACATTGCGAAAGGTTAGATTTTTTTCTAGAAGGCATTTTCAAGAAAATATCTAAAACCAACCAACCAAAAGTTCGAGCGAATTACGAAGTAAAGTAACGACTCGTTTTTTGACCCAACGAACGAAACGAAACCAATTCGAACGAATTACGAAGTAAAGTAACGACTCGTTTCTTGACTTCGTAATTTGACCCAACGAACGAAACGAAACAACCAAAAGAACAATTTCAACGAATAAACGATCAAACCACAACAAACTTTTTCCGACAATTAAGAGACCAAGAACAAAGAAACCCTATTCTTCAAGGAGAAAGTACTATAAATGGGCTAAGGTCATTCTTCTACGGAGAATCTTAACACCGCGATTCAAAAAATTACGTTAAATGAACAACGCCATCTATCGAGCACGAAGTAATACTGTCAAAATATATTGGAAAACGTTCGAACACTCAATAAGCTAACTAAACTATGTAGAAAAGTCCAAAAGTACAAAATATTTTTGTTTTTAAGAAATTAACATTTATCACTATTGTTTCATATCATATCATATCTTAAATAATTAAGTTGTATCATGATTTGAAAGATAGGGAGCGCCACCTATCGCACTACTACTAAACTAATAAACATCGCTTTTGGAAAACTTGAATTAATCTAAGTTTAAATTGGGTCATTGGGAGTTTTATTTTATTCACAATGTAACGTGTTAAGTTACCGCGCGAAGTATGCGAAAATAATTATCCTAAAACAACATTACGAACTCACAAATCTACTTGAATTTACGTTAGTATTATTTTGCGTCAATAGATGTCGTTACGTGTATGTACATTACGTAATGACAATTTCTTCTTGAAGACTTTAAATCATATATCTTTTGATATTTTGAAGCGATTGCGATGAAACAAAAACTAAATGAAACTTCAAGTTACAAACAATATTTGAGTGTAAAAGTTAACCATATTGATTTTGTACTTTTTACGTGATACTGGAAAAAACAAACCTCACAGACAAACAGACAAACAGACAAAAATTCCAAAAATGATAGAAATGGTATCTGTTAGTTATTATTGAACACTCCAAGTACTTTTTTTTTTTTTTTTTTTAATGTACAGAAACGCTTCGACTACAGATTTATTATATGTATAGATTATTAGCAGTAAACCAATTTTGGACCTGCAGTAGGGCGTTATTTACATCGTCAAGATTTGATGCACTTCTATTTATCTTAAAAATTAGGGAAGTATCGTCAGCAAATAACACCATTTGTGGTTGGTTTTTTAATAAATGGGGTAGATCATTAATATATACTAAAAAGACGAAAGGACCCAATATCGAGCCTTGAGGAACACCCATTTTTACTTTTAGACCGAGTGAATTTACACCATTAATTTGAACTTGCTGTTGTCTATCATTTAAATAAGATTTTACTAAACAGAGCGCAAGTTTACCTAGTCCGTAATGCTCAAGTTTCAAGAGTAAGGTTTCATGATTTACGCAGTCAAATGCCTTGGAGAGGTCACAAAAGATTCTTATGGCATCTTGAGCCTCCTCCCACGCTGTAAATATGTGTTTTAATAAGGTGACACCGGCGTCAGTTGTACAACGACCTTTGGTGAAACCATATTGCTGATCGTGTAAGATTTGGTTGGTGTTAAAATGATTAAGCATTTGGTTTAGCATTACCTTTTCGAACACTTTGCGGCAGCACGGATACTGGTCTATAATTGTTGGTGTCTTTACTGTCCCCAGATTTAAAAAGTGGTATAACCTTACTGTATTTCATTAAATCCGGGAAGACTCCTTGATCAACACACAAATTAAATATTAAAGCTAAGTATGGTGCTATAGTCTCGATTATGGATGTACAAACTTTGATAGATAGTCCCCATAGATCCTCGGTCAGTTTGATTTTAATTTGCCGAAAGGCTTTAATAACTATCATAGGGTTTATATGTTTAAATTGAAATTCAACCGGACAGCCTGGGACATTCGCTCTTAATAAATCAATTGAGACATCGGGTGAAGAATTTAAAGCTTCCGTCGTTTTATATGGTATATTAGTAAAGAAATGTACAAACTCTTGAGCTACTTTTAAGTTAGAGCTTATTGCACCACGTGAAGTCTCCAATGTGTAATCAGTGTTTCGTTTTTTTTCCCTACTAGTTTCATTATTTATAACTTTCCAATGGAATGTGCCGCTTGGGAGGAGCCGCGCCGTGCCCTCATCTCATGAGTAGGCAGTGACTTGTCGCTGCCGGCCGTAGTGAACGCTATGGTCGGCGGCGCCGAGTCCTGGGACGCGGTGGTCGCCTTCTGCGAGACGGTCGTCTCGCGGAAAGAGGCTGCGGAAAGGGAGAGGGAGATCTCGTCCACTCACCCGGCCCGCAGCAGGCGCACCGGGCGTCGGCGGAGGGCGGATAACGCCCTCTTCCAGCCCCCCTAAATGGGTCCAGGGGTGACGGACACGGGGGCGCGTAGTGTTCCACGCGCGTCCCTCTGAGACGTCGCGGGGGGAGTCAAACACCTCACTCCCCCCGACCCGCGAGGAGGCCCGCAGTGGCAGGCCGGCACCGGCCGGGGGTTGCGGAAGATTCTTTCGTTCCCGCGACCCCCGGCGTAGGTGTGAGTCGGAACACCGGGGTGGTTTTTAGTCAGTAAGAGTCTGACAGACCCATCCATGAGGATTTTCCACCCCGGAACAAAAAAAAAAAAAAAAAAGGTTAGGCTAGGTTTTTTTTTTTTTTTGTGCTTTTCCCCGTTCATGGGAACAACGGGATCTTATTAGTCTATTTTTCTCATTCATTCCAGTTCTATCATTTATTCCTCTCGTACTTTCATGCTTCATACTTGATCTTTCTTGTATACGTCCTTTCATTCTGAGCCGGGTGGGATTCCCGCTAATCTAACTATCTATCTATTCTGTTTTTTATTTAAATTTTCTTTATTTGGGTAATCGAAAAACGAAGACTTCCTTTATTTATGGGCGTGTTTATAAATAATAAATATATGTATTTATTATATGTACAAACATAATTTATAGTGGGGGGGGATTTAGGCGTATGCCGTCGTCGTCCGCGCCAGGTAGTCCCATTTTTTACGGACCGGGCACTCCTCGCTGAATGCGTTGTGCTCGGTCTTCTGGAACTTCGAGTGCAGGCAGTTGCAGCACTTCGGTTCATTGCCTGCGGCAAACTCCGCGCACTTTTCGCGCAAATGCGGCCCTCCGCAGTGGCTGCACTTGTCTGCACTCTCGGTACAAAATTTCCGGCCGTGACCAAATGCCAAGCATTTCGTACACTGGATGAGCGGCGACTGGTCCTCCACCCTGACCCTTTGCAGCTCAAGGTAAAGGGCCCCAGCCTCCGTCATCCTCTGCCATACTTTGGGTCTCACCTGGATGACTACATGCGCCGTTTTCGGATTCCTGGTTCTTTTCTTGAACTTGATCTTTATGTTCGTTTCGTCCTTGTCCAATTCTCTGAAAATTTCGGCGTTCTGGGAATAGAGCGCCCTCACCATCTCGTCGTCGTCACTGTCCAAGAAGACGTCTTTCATGACGACGAGAGGGTTCTTGTTGGTCATGGGCGCTACTATTAAGGCCTTTTCCTCTGTTCTCGATCCTATCTTTTACTCTTCTGAGTTCCGCCTCAGTGTCGCACCCCAGTATAACCGTCTGGTTTTTCGCCTTCCGGACTTTGTTGATTTTTAGGCCAGTCTCCCTGGCATCGACCGCCTTCTTCACCCTGGCGAGCACCTCATCTGCAGTCTCCTGACTGCCTTCAAAGGTGACCGCCATCGAGTGAAGCGCCGGTCGATGCCCGGGTATGGCTGCCGCGACGTTAGCGTATGTCAACGGGTGTGCTAACGAATCCGATTTATATTCGCCAGCCGCTTTTCTGTCAGCTTCCTCAATTTTTTCAGATCTGGCGCCGACAACACCGGCAAGGTCACCGATTTTCTCCTCGAGGACAACAGCGGCACGGGCAGTGATCTTGACGCCTTGAAGCGTGTGGTTGATGGTGTCTTGTGCTTCGTCGATCTTGCCACTGACGTCGTCGATTCTGCCGGTGACCTTGTCGATGATGTCAGCACCGTTTTCGGAGCTGTGATCGGTCAGATCCTGGAGACCCTTGACGACCCTCGCCTCAAACTCCTTGAGCTGCGCATTCAGATGTTTGTCTACCTTCTCCAGCCTTTCCAAAATATCCTCCGACGATTCGGGTGATGTAGGCGTGGTGTTAATTTTGGTGGTGGTCGGGACCGCCTTAGGCGCTGACTCCAGGCCCTTTATGCGTCTACTTAATTCGAATAGGGTCCTCAGGCATCTGTCAGACTGGGTCTCCAGGAAGACTTTTATATCCTTCCTCATCTGAGGGTAATCTCTGACTTTTGCCGGTATGTCTTCAAAAGTCTTCATGACTTCCTGTAGCAGCTGGTCACTGGGTAAGGTGGCATAGACGTTTACCTGACGTTTATAGACGTCCATGTTATCTATCGGGTGTAAAAAGACCCTTTCCGAACGTACAACGACCCGTGTTTGTAACAGCTGATCGGTTGTTTTTGA
Organism: Xanthia togata; assembly: GCA_963853775.1. Lineage (NCBI taxonomy): Eukaryota > Metazoa > Arthropoda > Insecta > Lepidoptera > Noctuidae > Xanthia > Xanthia togata. Next base: position 199,425 of record OY970797.1, on the reverse strand, counting down.
GTTTTTGCAGTTTTTGATTTCAAAGTCGTTGATTATGAGTTGCAGTCCGTTGTCTGTACCTAATGTCGAACTACTAGTTGCTAACTACATTCAAGGCACTGGCATATAATGAAGAATTTATTTTATTATTACTGCACACCTACCTAGCTATCAAAACCACCTTTTGGTTTAAGTTATTTATTTACTACTTACATAATACAAAAAAAGATACCAGGAAAATATCCCTTACTTATTGAATAACATAACATAACATCACGCCTTGTTTCCCCGAAGGGTTGGGCAGAGGTGTATCTGTAACAGGTACACCCACAGTTCGCCAGTTATGTTTAAGTCCCATGTAATAGGGGACGAGCCTATTGCCATCAACTGGGCACAAATCCAGACTCCGGGCTGCTTCTGAGAAATTTCAGATAGAAAAATCCAATAACATTTTGCCCGACCCGGGAATCGAACCCAGGACCTCATGTTCAGCAGTAGCGCTTGATGATGATGATGATGATGGGACTCCCTTTTCCGCACTTAGACTCTCATTTGGTCCGTTGTGCGTGGGGATACTGGCTAACAGAGCCAGCCTAGCTTCGCCCAAAAGCACAGAAGCCTCCTGGGGGCTTCACAGGCTTCGCGGAGCGACCTCACTGTTCCGAGGATTTCTTCCCGTTGAGAAGCCACAGCCTCGCACTCCAGGATAACGTGGGCGGCTGATTCCTCGGCGTCAAGGCAGCCCCTGCAAAGGGGGCTATCTGTGGCGCCTATGTTGAAAAGATGTTTGTTGAGCGGGTTATGGCCCGTAATTGTTCCTATAATTATTCTAAGGTTATTTCTACCCAGGTTGAGAAGTTTTTTGGTTAATCGCGGGTCTACAATTGGTAAAGCCAATTTTGACTGTCTACAGTCTGTTGCCCGTGACCATCTGTTGTTATGGAGTTCGGTCGATCTTTGGCGAATCCATGCACGAAATTGTGAGAAAGGCAGAGGGAGAAGTGGATACGGGCCTAGCACTTCCATATCAGAGCCTCTCTTCGCAAGTTCATCAGCGGCATCATTGCCTAAGGATCCACTATGCCCTTTGATCCACTGGAGGGTAATGCGATTAAACTTCGATAAACTCTCCAGAGCTAAATGGCACTCATAAATTAGTTTATTGTTAGTTTGTTTGTTTTCTAAAGCTTTGAGCACAGATAGGCTGTCGGATAGGAATTTAATACCGTAGTCCCGGATGCCTAAGCGCTTTACTGCTGTTGCGGCTTGTGTTAAGGCGACACATTCACATTGGAATATCGAACTGTGTGTGCCTAGTGGTATGTGAATGTTAAGGTTGAGGTCAAGGGAGTGTACGCCTGCACCTGAACCGTTTTGTGTTTTTGAGCCGTCTGTGTAGATGCGCACTTCATGGGCTCCTGACTGATCCTTTTCCTCCTGAACTGTTTGTATAGTATAGTTTTTTTTGAACAAGGGTTGGTTTGGTGTTCTATCACACGGGGCAGCGATGAGAGTTTGGTACTCAATCGCCCGGTCCAGGATATTAGCGTGTGGACTGGTGTGGTTTTTGCCCCATATGCCCAGATGCATTAGCCTGATGGCAGCTAGCGCTGCCTCCTGCTGTATGTACAGGTCAAGGGGAGTTAATTGAAGGGCTATCTCCAAGGCTGCAGTTGGGGTGGTTCTCATGCAGCCAGTGGTAGCCGTACAGGCCAGTCGTTGGAAGCGTTGTAGTCTGGTAATGGTGGTCGAGAGTTCAGTCCTCGTCCACCAAACCAGAGCGCCATAAGCCAACATTGGCCTGATTACCGCTTTGTATAACCACAGAGTTATCTTCGGAGAAAGCCCCCATGTTTTCCCTAACATTCTTTTACATTGGTAGAGTGCGATTGTGCTTTTATTAAGTTTGTAGTCAAGGTGCTTGTTCCAGAGCAGTTTGCTATCAAGGATCACCCCCAAGTACTTGACGTCGTCTTTAAGTGTTAGTTCTGTGTTGAAAAGTTTTGGAAGCCTATGGGGTCCCAAAGTTCTCTTGTTGGTAAACATTATTAGTTCTGTCTTCGAGGGGTTAACCGATAGCTCGTGCTTCGTGCACCAGCTCTCGATTATTTTGAAAGCCCTTCTCATGAGATCACATAAGATGCCCTCAAATTTCCCCGAGATCAGAATTGCTATATCGTCCGCGTATCCCACCGAGTACAGACTGCTGGCGTTGAGCTCTGTAATGAGCTCATTTGCGACTAAATTCCACAGCAGTGGTGACAGCACCCCACCCTGTGGGCAGCCTCTACTCACGATACCTCTCGTGGTGGTGTTCACGGTAAATTGAATGGCACGGTATTTTAACATGTTATTGATCCATTCTATGAGTGTACGCTCAACACCGTGCCTGGCAAGTGCCTGCACGATGCTGACGAAGTTTGTTTTGTCGAAAGCACCTTCTATATCAATGAAGGCGCCTAGGGTTGGGTTTTTGGCTTTAAGAGCATTTCCAATGCGTGAGACTACGCTGTGGAGTGCTGATTCGGTTGATTTGCCTGCACAGTAGGCGTGTTGATTCGGATGTAAAGGTTTTTTTTTTTTTTAATATCTTTATTTAGAAAAAAAGGCTTTAATCGCGAAGCGATTATGCCAGCCTCGTAGTTTTACAGAATAAATAGAAAGTAGGTAATAAACTAATAACTAAGATCTTAACTTAATTAATTTAACAACCAAATGATATAACTTAATAGCTAATTTGGATGTAGGTTTAGACAAGATCAAATTACACATGCCAACATCCCTTAATTTAAGTCCTGCTTCTGATTCGAAAACTCTTCGTTCTGCCCCAACCCGAGCACACTCCACCAAAGCGTGATAGGCGTCCTCCCTCATATTACAAATCAGACAGTTCGGGGTATCAACTACCTTCATAAGATGTCCGAACGCATTCAATGGAATATGCCCGGATCGCAGACGCAAGCTTGTTACTAACAATCGTCTATTCATCTGTACTTCAGAGAACCAAGGAATCCTTGGTGGTTCAGACTGAATTGTCTTGTACCATATACCCTTCTCTTCGGATCTTTTATCAAAGTATACTTTCCACATGTTATTGCAAATTATTTTAACATCTCTTAATATATCTGTGAAGAAGGGTAGATAACTAACATATATTCCTTCATAGGTTCCTGTTTTTGCCAACTTATCTACTTGTTCGTTTCCCAACAGACTAACATGTGATGGAATCCATTGGAATTTAACAGTTTTGCCACTTTCTCTCAATCTTAAATATGAATCTAGTATTGAATAAGCTACGGGCAGACCTCGTATGCCCGAGGTGCACCGAGCTATATGCTGCAAAGCGCTTTTTGAATCGCAAAGTATCACTACCTCAGTACAACTGCACGACATCAAGTACGACAGACATTCCGACATAGCATACAATTCCGCCGCCATTATGGATACCTTGCAGTTCAATATGAAACTAGCCCCCGTGTTAGATTGAGGATCAAAAAAGGCTGCTCCTGTTCCATTATCGTCCTTGGACCCATCACTGTAAATCTGATAGAATCCATCATAATTTCGTGCAATAGTTTCTACAGATTTCCTTAAAAGTGCTACAGAGGTATGTGATTTTTTAGGGCCTATCATATCATCAATATTCAGGTTAATGTGTGTCTTAATATCAATATTAGCCATCCATGTCGATAGTGAGAACATCTCTAGAACTTTAGAACGATGTAAAGTTTGATTGGACATCTCACTGTATACGATAGTTAGCAACGGTTTTTTCTTATTGCGCCAATACGATTCCTGCTCGCTTAACGATGTTAATTTCGATATCATTGAAATAGTGTCACCGTCAATAGACTTAGCTTTTAAACAAAATTTTGCAGCTAAATATTTCCGTCGAACAAACAATGGTGGCAGACATAACTCCGATTCCATCGCGTGAATTGGGCAACTTTTTAAAAAACCGCCAACTACTCTCATGGCTTGGTTTTGAATTTTGTCTAATCTCGAAATATTGGTCTTAGCGCTATTATCGAACAAAAAGCTTGCATAATCTATCCGACTTCGAATGATTGCAATATATAGTCGTCTTAAATGTAATGGATGAACTCCCCATGACGAACCAGCTAGCACCTTAAAAACATTTAATAATTTCATACCTCTTTCACAGGTTTCATTGATCTGTTTGCGCCATCTCAAGGATGAATCTAGCCACAGTCCTAAATATTTAACTACAGGAACATTTTCCAAACAGACATTGTTGATATTGACATTTGGTGGCTGTAAAGTCTTTCCTCTGGAAAATAAACATATTTTACTTTTCGTGGGGGATAGTTCCAGACCCAATACTCCTAACAAATTAGTCAAACTATCTATGACTTCCTGAAGAGTTGTGGTCATAAATCTAATGTCTTGTCCAGAAATATAGAGGACAAAATCATCGGCATACTGGGATATATATACACTTATAATCTCTTTGCAGATATCACTAGTAACTATGTTAAATAATATTGGAGACATAGGGTCTCCTTGGGCCAATCCCTTACATGTCCATCTTGTAATCGAAACATTACTCCCTACTTGTGAAACAGCTAAATGTCTTTCCTTTAAGTATTCCCATATATATCTACATATAGAAGCCCCCACCCCCATGTCATCCAGCTTAGATACCACTTTCAATATATTGACATTATTATATGCGTTGTCTATGTCAACGAAACATCCTAATGTCTTTTGATTATTGGTGAAACCTATTTGAATTTGTGAAACTAGTCGTACAAGATTGTCCAGGCATGACTGAGATCTTCTAAATCCTACAGTATTATTGGAAAAAAGACTTTTATTTTCAAAAAACCATTCAATACGTCGCGTTATAATGTTATGTAAGGTTTTGCAAAGACAAGATATAAGTGATATAGGTCTCAAAGATTTAATATTGCTCGGATCGCGTCCAGGTTTCGGTACAGGAACTACTTTAACATTCCTCCATTCTCTTGGAACCTCACCTTCAGACAAACATTTGTTAAATAAATCAACTATCAACTGTTTGCTGGGAAAATTATAAATCATCGAATAGGAAATATCATCCTCCCCTGGAGCGGTATCCTTCATCTTTAGTACATTAGATAGTTCCTGTTCCGAAATCTGTGTTTCCAACTGTAAATTAGTTGAAGTAAAGACAGGACATAGTGGCAGGACGTAATCTGGTGTCAATTGTCTTAAGAACTCACTAGCCTTCTCAGCATCCAAACAAATTCTACTAGTGCGATATCCTTTGAGCCATCGCATTTTGTTCCACAATTCGCTACTAGACACCATCTCACTCACACTGTCACAGAACTGATGAAAAGATTCTGCACTAGCTTTACGAATTAGTCTCTGTGCTGTAGCAACCTTCTGTTTAAGAATAATAAAATTTCTGGGGATGGGGTTCTTCCTCACTTGTGCTAATGCTAATCTACGCTCCGCAACTACCCTAGACAACTCGAGGGACCAATATGATCTTGGAATAAACTTACTGGTGGGGTCTTCACAAATCTTAATGTCTGGAATTGATGCTTGTGCCGAGAAATTAATCAAATCCATATTGTTATCATACATTTGTTGGGTGCCGCCTGTCAAACTAATACTACTAATTTTATTTGAAATTATTTCCCTATATTTTTGCCAATCAGCCTTTTTAAAATTACGTTTCGATTTTATTAAGTTATCACATGTTATTTCTGTGGTTATAAGAACCATTAAATGATCACTACCCAAGTTTTCATGTAAAACACTCCACTTGAACCGAAGTGCAATATCTGATGAAGCAAACGTGACGTCAGGCGAACTTTTTTGAAGCTGATTTAATACTAACTTAAGTCTGGTAGGGTCTCCAGTATTGAGGGTAACATACTGCCAATCATCAGCTGCATCGTGAATTTGTAAACCCCTGCGGTCGCTTTTGTATGACCAATTTGTATGATGCCCGTTGAAATCTCCCCCGATAAAAGTTTTATTTGACCATTTAGAAAAAAGCATTTTCCAATCTTCATCTGTAGTGTGAATATTAGGAGGACAGTACACCGCAACAATATTTTCTAAAAAGTTACAGTTAAATATTTTAATATGAAGAACTTGAATGTTTCGATTACGTAAGTTAAAATCAGTGAACTGCGCTTTGATGGAATTATGGACTATAATTGCAATCCCGCCATATGAATCGGCCCGGTCTTGTCTAAAAATATTATAATTACCCATTTTCAAATTAATGTCTGGTTCAAGCCAGGTCTCAGATATAATACATATGTGAATTTTACCTATCAATAAAAGATTCTCAAACGCTTTAATTTTAGGTCTTAAACTTTGTGCATTCCACTGCAACAATTTTAACTTAACAATTTTATTTTTAGGGTCCATTACTTACTAAGTCCGAAAACATACTCTAAACACTTATTCAAAATAGGCCAGTCAGACATATGATCTACCAAAACTAGTACTAACCATTCAATACAACACTTAATAACATTATTAAACTTTTCTTTTATACTCATATCTCGCATATAAATAATATCTTTCAATCGTGTAATTAACTCGTCAAAATGTACCTGCCGCTTATTGTTTACGTTGTCACCGAGATCGTTATCAGTAGCAGCTGGTTGCTGTGGAATGCGGTCCGGTGACTCCCACCACTCCGTATTACCTACATTTTGCGAATGTGACGGCTTATTTTTATTACTTGCTTGCGGTGATTTCGGTCTATTCTGCGTAAACAAAGGTGGGAATTGACTCGGAGTATATTTATGAATGTTTTCCGATTCTTCCAATAGTAAGCCACTGAAGCTGTTGTTGTCGATCTTCGGCTTAGCGATATCTCTCACTGTTTGTAAACCAACTTGTGACTTGGGTCTAACATACATATTACAGGCTACGTGATATGTACAGTTGTATTCTGACATAAGCTCCCTCACGCGTTTCTCCCGAGCATATACTGGACAACTTCTATTCAACGCCATGTGGTCACCCCGACAGTTCGCGCATTTAAATATTGTAACTTCACAGTTATTGTGTTCTTCTGTGCACTTAGGGCATATAGTTTTTTTGGACGTGCATCTTGCTTTTACATGACCAAATTTCCAACAGTTTGAACACTGAGTTACCGGGAAAACATAAGGTTCAACCTTAGCACGTAGACAGTCCACATATATAAATGTTGGCAGGTATGAACCCCTGAAGCCCACCTTGGCTACCTCACTAGGCACCCAGCCGCCTTTATCATCTCGTCTTTGTAGCCTTTTTAATGTTATAATTTGAATATCATTTGGACACTTGATAGCTTTTAATGCCTCTTCGTCAGACAGTTCCAGGTCCACATCCCGTATAATGCCGTAGGAAATATTTACATCCATTGCGCTATACACCTTCCACTCTTTGGTTTGGAATTCCTGACAGTCCAACAACTTGCCCGCACATTCCTCAGTCAATACCTCAATTTTTAACTTATATGGATTAATATACTTAATATGGTTTATGTCAGTCAATCCCATGTTGTTAAACAGTTTAGCGATAGCAAACTGTTTAGGTAATTTCTCTTTGCTCCAAATAAAAATCTCGTTCTTGATTTGTTTCTGTTTCTTTCCTCTATTACTCTCAACTTTAGTCCAGCTTTGATCATCCTCATCTCTTTCTCGTTTGATCGGTTTACCTACTACTACATCTTCCTCCATAATTTGTACTTCACCTGAATTTGATTCATTAAAATTATCCAACGACACACTTTTATTTTCTTCATCTTCTATATTTTGTGAGATCCATCCATCTAACTGACTCACATCTTCTGTATCAATATGATCCATGTTTGTTTTATCTTGACCACGATCATCTGTGGTCATTATTAAGTATAATCCTGCATCACCGATGAGCACGTCAATACAATTAAATTACAATTTCTACACCGTTATCGAGAGTCGCGTGCGAGCGATCTACACGAGTGCCGTGATAGAACTGGATGTAAAGGTCTTTGTACCGAAATTTGGGATCTAATCCTCCTATCCCCCAGCCTCTCCAGTGTCTTCAAGAATAACGAGGAGAGGCTTATAGGTCTAAAGGATTTGGGCTGGGTGTAGTCGCCCCTACCTGGTTTCGGTATAAAGATTATTTTTACTTCCCGCCATTTCAAGGGGATATAGCGGTGGGCCAGGCAGGCTCGAAACACCTTGACCAGGTATTCAGCCAGTACAACTTGGCTCCACCTAAGCAGAGCCGGGAAAATACCGTCCAGTCCTGCTGCCTTGAAAGGTAGGAAGGTGTTGATTGCCCACGTTATTTTGTCTTTGTCGATTACATCCAACGCCACTTCCCAATCTAGGCTGCTCGTGGCCCTCTCCATATGTGGTTCCCAGCTTTGCTGGGTGGCAATCTGGCATCCTGGGAAGTGGGTGGTTAGGAGTAATTCGCTTGTCTCAGCGTCGTTTGTTGTGTAGGTGTTATCTGTTTTTTTCAGGCATCCTATTGAGTGGTCCGTCTCTTGAGCGAGACAAGTTTTGACCCTCGTTGCCTGGTTGTTACTTTCAATGTTAGTGCAGAAACGCCTCCAGCTATTCTTTCCTCTGAGGCGTATCAGTTTTTTATAGGTTTTGCGAGCTGTTGTATAGCGGTCCCAATCTAGTGGCGACCGTGTGTTCCTGGCTCTGTTGAACAGTCTTCTCAACCTGTGTCGGTGTCTTTCCAGTTCTGGACTCCACCAGGAATGGCGAGCTCCCTGTCTGGGTACCGTGAGGGGACACGACTGTTCATAGCTAGATAGAAGGATGGATGTGATGTTGTTTACATGTTCGTCTATGTTGGTTACTGGTATCTCAGCCGGAAGTGCGTGTAATCTGCCTAGCAGTAGCGCTTGCGACCACTAGACCAACGAGGCAGTCTCAAAGCTCGAGGCTTATTTTTGCCTCGAAGCTTGCAAGCTCGGCAGCGGTATTTTTTCATTGTAGATAAACGTTTATGCCCGGCAATAATTAGGTACCTACGTAACTGCAATTAAAGGCTCGTGCAGACCAGCGCGACGCGATAGCGACTCGAACAATACAATTTCCAAGAAAACTTCACGGTATAAGAATAGCCGGTGTCGCGTCGCGCTAGTCTGCAGTCTGCACGAAGCTTGAGTCTGGGAGACTTCTTGTAGTTTGTTTTCGTAATTTAGGTAGGTAGGTACCTACCAATCTGTGTTACACAGAATTGAAATAATTAGGTAACCGTACAGTACAGTCCTCCTTAGGTCCTAATAAGTGGTCGTTAACTAGCATTTCGACTATTTTTGCACTTTTTCCATAATTTTTCATAATTTATGAATGGAAGCGTGATATTTTATATTTAATTTCACAACTAGACTATATTTAGAACCAATTTACCTACATTGTCGGCAACTACTTTGCGTGTAAATGGCGTATATTTTGATTCGTCCAAAGTTAGGAACTCAACTAACTGGTCGCTAACCGGCGCAATCACCATATGTTGTTGATTTTAAAATGATTCGAAAGTTCATACCTACTCATAAAAACGTTTTGCAGCCGAAAGTACACCTAACATGTTGAAATTAAGTTATTTTTCCGAAATAACATAAATAGGAAAGTAAATAAAAATCTTGATTTTGAAATAAATACATACTTCGTAAAAACACGACCGAATTCGGAAGTTTAGTCATTCGTGCTTGTGGTCAAGCTTAGGTACCTACTTAGGTTTGGAGGTTGGGTTATGTTAATCGACTGGCGAATCGAACCTAGGACCGCACGCTCAGCAAACGCGCACAGACCAGCCTTCGTCCTCTGACGAAGATCGTCTACTACTGAACTCACGAGTGTAAGACGTCGCGACGCCCCCGTAAGGGGGCGTGGCGAGCGGGGTCGGAGCGTCGCCCCTCGCCCGCGGATGCTATACGGCGGCCCGCCACTGCGGGTCCTCTCAATAGGTTGCCCTATAGCGGCCTAGGCATTTGACGCAGCAAAGCTGCGTCTGTGTAGTGGTTGCTATGAATATTTCTGTAGGCGCGCCACGACGCTATACCATATAGCGTCGTTCTCTTCACGACACCTCGGCGGTCGGTCCCCATCAGGTGAGACCTCCAGTTACCTGGAGGAGGCCCGATGAAGACGACCAGCGACGGAGGTGCCGACTCGACGCACCTACAGGTAGATATGTAGTTTTCCCTCGCCCCGCTTACAGATCTAGCCGTTTACGGATTGAGGGATAAACAGTCGTGTGTGTACGAGCGGTTTGTGTTGTTATGTAACACCGCTCGGCGTCTACGTGCGTCGCGACGCCTAGCGTCGCGGTCGCACGTGTTGTGTATAGATGCATGTATAGTTGCGGCTGTCTGTGATTAGTTGCGTGACGTGCCTATATTAACCTAGAACACGCCGCGCAACAGATGTATGTGTACATCTGTAGAGTCTTATTATTTCGAGTGAGCTGCGTGTAACCTGGGTGCGGCTCACTCGAGGCGTCAGTCCGGTGGATGGGGTCAGTCGTCCGCTACCCGGTCGCGGGGCAGGGGTCCCGCGTCAGGTGGGCGCGCGTGCAGTGGCGCTATCTGCCTGACATGGGGCCAGGCAGAGGCGCGCGCGAACATCACCGTCGCGAGTCGCCTCACAAACTCATCCAGGCTCTCGATCCCGAGATCCCGATGGAGGACATCGTTCCTCACGAAACGAGGAGCGGCTACTATGGTCCGCAACGCATGGTTGTTGTTGCGTGCGGAGCTGCTTCTTGCTCGACTCGCTCGTGAGGGCGAACCAAGCGGGCGCGGCGTACGTCAAGACTGGGCGTATGTAGGTCTTGTACACGCTCAGCTTGACGCGCGCCGGGATTCGGGATGTGAGCACTGGCCTGAGCAGGTGACGGGCGACCCCGCCCTGCGCGGCGACCTTGCGGACGTGTGGCCCCATCGTGAGGCGGCGGTCGATGGTCACACCCAAGTACTTGACCTGGGGCGACCAATCGACGGCGGCTCCTTGTAGCTTCAAAGGTGGTGGGAGGTGCGCATACCCAGTGAGCAGCGCCTGCGTCTTACCCACGTTAACCGAGAGCCGCCATTTTGACAGCCACTCGGGGAGTAGGTCGAGGCCGCGCTGCATTTTGACCGCCGCGTACTTCGCATTTAGCGAGGTAGTAATGTACGCGGCGTCGTCGGCATACAGCGCGAGCGTCGCCTCGGGAGTGGTGGGGATGTCGTCGGTGTAACGTGAGTAACACGCTGGCGAGATGCAGCTGCCCTGAGGCACGCCAGCCATCACCGGGCGGGCGCCGGATAGCGCCCCGTCGACCACCACCTTGAAGGTCCTGTGGGACAGAAAAGAGGAGACCACCCTTACAACGCGACGGGGCGCGTCGGACATGGCCAACTTGTATACGAGGCCCTCGTGCCATACACGGTCGAAGGCCTTCTCCATGTCAAGGAATACTGCCACCGAGTACTCCTTCTTCCCTTGTGCAGAAGTCAGTAGGTGCAGTACCCTTGACAACTGAAGCGTCGTGCTATGCTCCGCCCTGAAACCGAATTGTTCTGGGCGCGGCGCAATATGAGGTAGGAGGTGTCGCAGCAGGAGTGCTTCAAACACCTTGGAGACTGTCGGCAACAACGTTATAGGCCGATAGCTCTCCGGCCTCGCTGTATTCTTCCCCGCCTTGGGCAGCATTATGACGCGCCCCTTCTTCCACGGGGTGGGAAAGACCCCCGTGCGCAGTATCGCCGTGTACAGGCGCGCCAGTGCCGCTACCGTACGGAACGGCAAGTGGCGCAGCGCTGCGTTGGTGATACCGTCGGCACCGGGCTTCGTCCTTAGGATGGCGCGTCTAACTGCGCCAGGCGAGAAGAATATAGGGTCCTCCTCGGGAGCTATCGGCGATGCGAAATAGTCTCCTAGGTGTTTCTCGACTGCTGCGACATGCTCGATGTCGGCGGTCGGGTTAAGGCGGAACTGACGCTCCAGGTGTTCGGCGAAGACCTCCGCCCGGTCCTCCGCTACATACTTGAGCGCCCCGTCGCTGTTGAGCAGAGGGCGCACCGGGGCTGGGGTCTTCGATAGCTGGCGGCACAGTTTGTGTACAGACGGCCAACTATCAATAGTGGCGTCTATTCTCTCCTCCCAGCCCGCGGCGGTATGGGCCGTAAGCTCGGCCTTTACCTTCTCCGCGAGACGGTTTAATTGGGTCTTTATTGTGGGGCATCAGAGTTGTTGCCACTGCTTGCGAAGACGCCTCTTCGCGGCGATGAGTGCTGTCAGACGCGCCGGCAAGGGGGGCAATGGTCCTCCCCCCTGCGGCAGCGTCGTCGTCGCCGCTTCCAAGGCGCTCTGTATGCAAGCAGTGACGTCATCCACCGCTTGCTCTACGTCCGCGGAGGAAACAATAGGCCGAGCTGGCGTGGTGGTCTCCATCTTCTCTGTGAAGGCATCCCAGTCAATACGTCGACGTGGCGCTACAGGTTTCAGTCGGGTCGGCATGCCCGATAGGACGACGAGTACAGGTTGGTGGTCCGACTGTAACTCGTCGTCGATCACTTGCTGAGTGATCTGGCAGTGTAGCCCTCTGTGTACTGCGATGTCCAGCACATCAGGCATGTACCTCACTACGTCTGGGTAGTGGGTAGGCGTCTCGGGGCCGGACACCGAGTACCCGAAGGCTTCCGCGTCTGCGAAGAGCCGTCTCCCCTCGGTGTTCGCTTTCATAGAGTTCCACGCCGGGTGCTTGCAATTAAGGTCGCCGGCAAGGATGACCGCGTTGTCGCTATGCGTGCCAATTAGCGCCCGCATCTCAGCCATAACAAGGCGGGATGCGGGCGGCTTGTAGCACGCATAGATACTGATGTCCTCGCCGGCAACGTGTAGTTGCACACCCAGCGCGTAGAAGCTACTGAGCGACGGCAAGGGGAGCTCTTGATGGACGACTCTCCGCCTCACAAGTACCGCCAGACCACGGTATCGGGCATCCTGAGCCGACCTCTCATCCTTCCGGTAGACATGGTAACCCGGGAACCGGACCCTATCTTCGGCTCCCAGGTGCGTCTCGCTGATTAGCGCCACGTCGATGTCTTGATCCCGAAGGAGATGGCGGAGGGAGGCGACCTTTTCCCTAAGGCCGCGGGCGTTCCAGTGAACGATCCTTAACGGTCTAGCCATCACAGAGTGACAGCAATGTGGCCAGACCGTCAAGGATGACCGACTCTATATCTCGGCCCTGCCTTATAGCCCTTATGAGGTCCATAAGCAGCTTAATTGCGCAGGTTGTGAATTCATTTTTGTTCCTTGAGATCTCAGGTAGCGCGCTAATATTCGCGCTATGTGCTGTGGTGGTCGCGATGGTCGCTCCACCACGCGTCGCCGCAGGGAAGCTTCCCTGCGTTGCAATTGGCCGACGATCCAACATGGCGTCGGCTGCGACGGTCGTCGGCTGCGACGGTACTGAACTCACCTCGGAATGGACCGCCATTTATACTCGCAGAGTGGCGGCATCAACAAAGGGTCATTCCTTTGTCGGTGTCGCGCTGCGAATCGCGCGCGATATCGCGGTAGTGTGAAAGGTGTTGCGTGGCGATAATATCGCAGAATCGCCACGCGACACGTCGCGCGACGCGATCCTGCGATATTATATCCGTAGAACAATTTCTATGAAAACGAGCGCGACACTTCACACAGGAGCGATCTGTAGCGCCGCGACACAGATATATCGCGTCAAGGCCACTAATAGACAGAAACGGCATTTACTTTCGATTTCTATCCAGCGGGGGGGCCCTTCGTTATTCTATTGCTTGGAGATTAGAAAATTTTATTGGAGATAGGTACCTACCTACTCCTTCCAATGCACCTACTTACCTAAGTACTTTTCAAATTATTACCTATTTCTAGAAAGCTGTAATTTGGCATGGATATACCTATTAATCACGCCGACAATATGTGGTGGGTACCTACCTAAAATAAAATCTTTAAAAAAAAAATTTAGCCTTTTACTTCCCAAAAACAAACTTAACATTGTAGTTGAAAAACATGATCCCCCATACATTTCAACTGCAAAATTAAATGTAAGTTTTTACGCACAATATTGAGTAATTTACCATGTTATTTTAAGACCATAGACTTCTTATTGGTTTTCCTGTAATCTATACGTAAGTATAGAACTATTATCTGTATTTTTTTTTAAATTTAGGCTCGGTAGTTTTGTAAATAAGGGGATTGCAAATGGTCAATTTTCACCTAAGTACCTACCTACCTATTTCATTTGCTAAGACATGCAAATGAACCGAACCGTGTTCCTATTTCATTTGCTAAGGCAAATGAAATAGGTACCTACTTAGATGAAAATGACATCCGGTACAAATTTTTTTTTTTTTCCTAAAAATAAACCCCATAGGTACTTACTTGTTCAAAATTAATTAGTGTTTGGGTCACAGAAATTCGTATGTGAAACAAATAACTTAAGGGGCGGGCGGAGCATGCGTAGTTCATAGGTACAAACGTAATAAGTACCAAAATCATTTGTAAATCAAACACATTCTTAAGGTAGTGTGTATTTATTCTGATTGGATTATAGATTAGACGAATTACGAGTATGAGAAAAATAAGTTTTCTATAGAAATTTGAAATTCCTCATATTATTATCTCGTCTTTGTATCAGTGTCCATTCAAAATATATATTTGGGAGCCTAGATATTCTGTTTTCTAATCGGAATAAATACTCACTATCTTAAGAATATGTTTGATTTACAAATTATTTTGGAATTATGTTTGTATTAACTACGCATGCTCCGCCGGCCCCTTAATCGATCCAGTAGATTCGGAGCAAATCGGCTGTGACTCACGGATTCCGTTAAGGTAAACGTACCAATACTCGTCGGATTTCGGAAATCACTGACTTTGAAGCGCTACTGTGTGTTAAATATTTAATATAAAATAACAATTTTTGCATGACGTGATAGAGAATTTATTCGTTATTCTAAGTAACTAATTTTTTTAAATCATTTTTATGGGTTTATGTACCTACTTATTAAGGCAAAAGTAAAAAAAGGGCGATTTGTACCAATAGTCGTCTGATTTGTACGGATACTCGTCAAATATTCCCAGTACTCGTCAACTTTTAATGCTAATATAAACTCTCTGTTCTTGAACATAAAGTTCAAGATAAGTACATTTTTTTGTGCTTGAATTTGTTAAGCATACTTGTGCCTTTGAAACATTAGGTAGATAGATAGAAAACCAAATCCCTATTTAGAATAGCAGGTTATAATCTGTTAGAAGAGCAGGTATTCAATAAAACAGATACATAGTTGCATTTTAATTTATATTCCTAAAATCAAACGCTTGGAATCACAAAATCAGTCTATAAAATATATGTTATATTTCTTAATCATAATAACCATGCAGTCATGTGCATATGTAGCATCCAGCCTCATTTTGTGTGCCCTAATCCCCAATCATTAGGTGCTGATTACGAAATTTTGTGAGGGATTGACTTAAGCTTAAAAAGAACCATCGGTGGTGCCAATTCACCTGATGCAATAGCTGTTAGTAGAACTGTTACGCACTCTTTTTCTCCACTTGGTATTATATTGTAAACATTTTTAGACCCACGTTTCGCTAAGACTCGGTTGTCAGCGGGGGACAAGAAAAAGGCGCTCTCATCGCAGTTAAAAATTCCCCGCGGGTCTTCAGAAGTTGCCTGTAGCTGAGCAGTACAAAAATAATCCTTAACTTCTTTGAACCAGGTACGAACATCATCTTCCGTAACTAATGCTCGAGATTGTGTCAAATTTTGGTACACCCTCCGACCCACTTCAGGGTGACGCTTTATGAATGACTCGAACCAATGTCGACCTGGTCTATTGCTAGTAAATGGGTTACTACGTTTGAATTTGGTAACTAATAATTTGACGCTATCTAATAACTGATCTGATGTTACAGGAAAACCACTTTCTGCCATGAAAATTAACCAGTTCTTTAAATGTTCTTCTTCTTCCGGAGTTAAAACAGTCGTTGGTCCTTTAGAGCAGCCGACTAAACTACGCCCTTTAATCTTGTCATTTAATATGGTCCTTGGCACTTTAAATTTTCTTGCTGCATCTGATGTTGTGGCCCCTTGATTTACAGCTTCTATGGCTTTTAAAAAGTCCTCTTGCTTGTAGTTTCTTTCAGTCATGATCTGTAATTAAAATTACGATCATGCAATCACTAGGTACATACAATCTTAAATAAAAAAATCTTACTTAAGATTACTCTTTACCCATCAATGTCGAATACGACAAGCAAAGAAGTGACAGCGATGGAAGCTATGTCATCTTAGTTTTAAAACTGATTTTAATAATTTTTGCGTCAAAACTAGTTGAATGACATAATTTTTATACAGGCGCTATTAAGGCACGTTAGGGAGACGCGGTACAATACGCGTGACGACATGCAGTTATTTTGAACAATAAGCATAGTGTAAGAACAGTCAATTTTTGCTTGCCACAAATTGTAATCCAAGCGTAGTAGAAACAAAGGCAAGTGGTAGACCTACTTGTACCCAAAGCGGTAGATATGTATCGCGTGTCCTTAATCGAATGGCGGAGGCCTATAGCGGCCAATATATACCTAAAAAAAAACACTCGTAGAAAGTGCATACTTATAGAAAACAGGGGGTTTAACCATTAAGAAACAAAATAATTGAATCGAATAACATGACTGTGTACGTGCATCTAGAACCAGCAGAGTAAAATATACCCCTAAGAAAAAGCTTAAAAGAAACGCAGTTTTATCAACAAATGTAGTCTAAACCTTAAATATGTTTGTTCTAGAGAGTTAACAATTTTGTAAAAGTCCCGATATTAGCTATTTATTCGCATTTTGTACTGTAAAACACAAAATATCCTCATTATGACGAGTTTAGGTGCAACTTTTGAGCTTGTCCCAGTAGTCGTCATAATAATTCTAAAATGACGGGTTTTGGGTCAAATGGGAGTTTTAAAGTGCCAATAGATGTCACATTAAAAAAATATATCTTCTATGTTAAAAGTATTCCAAATTGCACTTTACATCGTTAGCAAATAAACTTAACTAACTCATTAAACAAAGAAACTTACCGCAGAGCAGACCCCACTGGAGTTATGTAAATCAAAACACAAAACCACGTGCTGAGTTTCACTTTTGACAGCTGAACTTCACGAAAAAACGATTTTGTTAGGGCACACACGTTTCGACTAACATATCTCCGACGCCATGACCGTTAAAACTTAGTGTTGTCATTTCAATTGTGCAATATGTTACCAACAATATGTTGCCATATAAACCGGCCCATTTTAAGTTCAGTAGAAAAAACAAAAAAAGTTTTTAGATTAATTGTCGACTATTGGGGCATGACGACTTCACCCGCGTTTACCTTATTTCATTCGGAAGTGCGGAACCCTAAATATGAGGTCTGAATGAATAGGAACCAGTATAGCTAGAACCTATAGTCATATTTTAATTTCAAATTAAGACTATTTAATTAGTTTGATAAGTAAATTAAAAGTAAGTAGGTACCTACCTAGGTTAGTGCCACTAGTGTCAATATAGGTACCTAGCTTACTCATGTGTTGTCAAGTTTATAGGTGTGTAAATTAAGATGATTTCAAATTTCCTACCTACTCATAAAAAGGCTCTTTAAAACGTATTGCAGTTATTTTTCCAAAATCACATAAATAGGAAAGTAAATAAAAATATTGATTTTTAAATAAATACTTCGTAAAAGCACGACTGAATTCGGAAGTTTCATCATTCGTGCTTGTGTGGTCAAGCTTAGGTACCTACTTAGGTTTGGGTGGGTTATGTTGACCGACCGGGGAATCGAACCTAGCACCCCACGCTCAGCAAACGCGCACAGACCTGCCTTCATCCTCTGACGAAGATCGTCTGCTACTGAGCTTAGCTCGGAATGCACCGCCATTTATACTCTCTTGGTGTCGCGTCGCGCCAGCTACGTGATATCGCGGCGATTCGCAGAGCGGCATCAACAAAGAAATGTTCCTTTGTTCTTGTCGCGCTGCGATATCGCGTAGCGGGCGCGATTCGCAGCGCGACACCTAAAATAGGAACATTTTGTATGGCGTCGCCGCGATATCGCGTAGCTGGCGCGACGCGACACCAAGAGAGTATAAATGGCGGTGCATTCCGAGCTGAGCTCAGTAGCAGACGATCTTCGTCAGAGGACGAAGGCAGATCTGTGCGCGTTTGCTGAGCGTGGGGTCCTAGTTTCGATTCCCCGGTTGGTCAACATAACCCAACCTAACCTAGGTAGGTAGGTACCTAAACTTGCCCACGCGAGCGGCTTAGTTTTAATTAACGTTTTATTCCAAAAAGTAATAACAGCCTCACGGGTCGATCAATCGTATACTTTGGCGGTTTGGGGGGGGTTGGTCCGTGGATGAGTGACGATCTTTACATAGGTACCGAGACTCCTCCGTTCCTCGCGTGGTCCCAGCTGTCATTCGTGGATTTTTGACAGTCGTTACGGGTCGTCAGAAGTCTGACAACCAGTCGGATAGGCAGTCGCTCCAAGTAAAGTTCAGCTGCATCCAGTAAGATTGGAAGCTGGTTGGGAAAAGGCTAGGCAGACTGATAGACTATTGATGACTATTTCAAAGTGAAATAAAATCATAAGCAAAATAGTAAGTCATTGCAATGTGGTTCTTTGGTCATTGCTTTAAAATATAAATTAGAATGTTTGACTAATTTTACAAAAAAATAATCATTTCTCCATTTCAAACTAAAAAGTCCCCGTATATGTCAATCATTCTAATTTATACCTTATTGCAATTCTATAAGAATTACATTGCACTGACTTAATAATGGTTTCGGCGGCGCGCGGGCGGCGGCGGCGTGGTCAAAGAACTAGGTATCTTTTATAGTTGCCGCTCGCTGCAGCCGCCCGCACCGCTCACACCACTGCTATAGGTATCTATATGTTTCTTTCTATCTAGCTGGCCCTCCAGAGCCACACAGCAACGAAACCGACGGACGCGGACGTTGACTGTTGTACTCACCAAGAGAGTATAAATGGCGGTGCATTCCGAGCTGAGCTCAGCACTCAGCAACTGGCATCGGTTGCGGACGGTCGTGCTGCTCTTCGTGTTCCTGATCACTCAAGCTTGTGGTTCCTGATATCAAGCCGGTGGTTCCTGTTCTTCGCGACTCTCCAGTTCTTCAGCTATTAATTGCTGTCTTTTTCAAGACACAATTAATAAAGTATTTCTGTTAGCAGATTAACAGTCAAAACGTAGCGCGTCACAGGCCCCTTCAGGGCAAAACCACAGTTTCGTGGTCCTCGGTGGATACCATACGGTGCCAACGAAACCGAGGGGGTGTTGACCCAATTACACCCGCCGAACCCCTTCAGGGCTAGGCAGTCAATTGGACGGGTCCCAGTGTTCGGCCTTGGGGGGTCTCCTAGTCGGCATTGGTGACAGTTTTGCTTCCACAGCTACACACCTAGAGTGGTTGGGTGTGTCTACACCCTTCACACTAGACTGGTCAGGACCCCGTTGCACAATAAGACAGGCAACGGGCAAAAGCAAGCTTAGGGCTCACAATAAGTACTCAACCTCCCTGCCTATACCCGGCAGGGAGGGTTTCACACATCCCCGGTAGTCCGCCCGGGGAGTTAGGATTAGGGCCGTTAGGAGTTTTATAATTCTCTTTTAAATTTTAATTCTTAGTTAGTTAAAATGAGCCTCCTTAAAATGGAGGCCCAACTCAGGTCCTTCAGTGACCAGTTAGATACCCTCAGGAAAGACAACCTGATCCTCCTTCAAGCTCTGAGCAAGATCCTTCAGATCGATCCGTCTCTCAGCAAGGAATTCGGTCCAGTGGTCGAGTCGATCGCTGAGAAGCACCTTCCCCCCGATCCTTCAGATCATTTAGATACCTTTAGCGATGCACTCGCAGCATCGCAATCAGTTCCATCTACCATGATGGATACTAGCGAGCCCGCTTCCTCAAAGCGCGCCCCCACTCCCTTCCCCTCCGATAACGAAGAGCATGCCTCTTCTTCAAGCTCGCAGTCGGACGATGACGGCTTCACAGCGGTCACCTCCGGTAAGAGGAAGATGAAGAAGCAGAGCTCCTCTCAGGCGTCCAAAGTAGTCGCCATCGATGATAGCCCGTCTACCCACTATGTAGATAGGGATGCTCCCCCACCCTCACCCACCCCCCTCCCCGTAGGATCCCCCGTAGTTTCCCCCCCCACCCCCCGCCCGATCGCGAGTACGCCATCCTCCGCGCAGGATGCCCCCGCCAAAAACCCCCCCGGTCCCAAGAAGGTCGCGCCCCCTCCCCCTGTCTTCATCCAAGACAAGGAGAAGTGGACGGCCATCTCCAAATGGTGTGTTGAGCAGAGGATCAACTACACCAACGCCAGATCGACCCAACAGGGTATAAAAGTCACACTCGCGACGTCCCGCGACTATAGGGACTTGAATACTCTTCTGCAAGCGAGAGGTGTGTCATTCCACACCTACTCCCTCCCAGAAGACAGACAGATCCGTGTGGTGATCAAGAAGATCCCCAAGGAAATCTCCCCATCCGACATCCTAGCAGACCTTCAGTCGCAAAGGATACCAGTCGATGAAGTGCACCGCATGCACCGTTCGCGCGGTAGAGAAGCATACGACATGATCTTAGTCGTGTGCTCCCCGACCGAGGGGCATCACCCCATTTTCAACGTCAAGACGATCTGCAACCTAATGGGCTTCACCATTGAGAAGCCCTGGAAAAACAGCGCCATAGGGCAATGCCATAATTGCCAGCTGTACGGCCATGCGCAGAAGAACTGCCATGCCAAACCCAGGTGCGTCAAGTGCCTGGGCGACCACGGCACTTCTGATTGCTCACGGCCAAAAGATCGCAATCTCTGCGATAGCCCACCTAGCTGCGTGCTATGCGGGAATATAGGGCATACTGCCAATTACCGCGGATGCCCTAAGGCACCAAAGTCGAACCCAGGCAAACTGACCCAGCGTCTCGACGCTCGGCAGACAAAACAGAGGGAATTCCTCATTCCCTCCTCCCAAATCCCCCAGCGGCTAAGTCCTCAAAGACCTAGCCCCTGGACTCAACTCCACCACCAGCAGGCTTTTCCAGCCATGGCCACCGCGAGGCCCCCGCTCCCTCAAACCCCCATGTACTCTCTCATGGATCCGCGTAACCGTGTCCCTCCGCCCTCAGCGGCCACCCCACCCACCGCGCCCGCCGCGCCCACCGCGCCCGCCGCGCCCCCCGCGCCCTCCGCGCCTACCACGCCTTACGCTCCCCCCGCACCCATAGCGCCCGCCTCGAAACCCGTACGTGCTCCTCAAGCACCGCACCCCGCGATCAATTATAATATCGCTGCGCAAAACATTAACATCATTGCCAGCGCCTTCGCCATATTCAGCACGCCCCGGGCGGCTCAAATGGCAAGCGATATCGTCGCCGCTAAGCAAAGCGGCGACATCCAATCTCTCCTGGCCGTATTAGTCGCGAACCAGGACATCACCCAAGCCCTCTCTGTTATCTCATCATGAATAACACGGCCTTAAGTAGATTTAAACCCAGATCCCTCAACCTCGGCGTCTTCAACGCAAACGGCATCCATGGTCAACGAGATGAATTATCGGAGTTCCTCCGTGATCATCGAATTGACTTATTCCTCTTACAGGAAACCTTCCTAAAACCCAATCACCGTAATCCAGCCATTGCAAATTACCGTGTAATCCGTAACGATAGGTCGCATGCCCACTTGGGCGGCACACTAATTTATTATAAAAAGGATCTGTACTGCATCCCTATTGACCCTCCCCCGCTAGCACAATTAGAAGTCTCCATCTGCCGACTAGCTATGACTGGCCATCAGCCGGTCACCGTAGTATCGGCCTACATCTCTCCCAACCACGTAGGGGGATTCCAACCCATCGCGGACGACCTAAAAATCCTATTTGGCATGAGTGACTCTGTTATCATAGCAGGCGATCTCAACGCTAAACATCCCTCCTGGAATAGCTCCCTTACCAACTCCAGAGGGCATCAATTGTACAATCTCTCCTTCGCTCAAAACTTTGACGTCATCGCTCCGATGACTCCAACCCACTATCCCCACCAAATTAATCATGCCCCCGACATTCTTGACGTGGCGCTCCTTAAGAACGTCAACCTAAGATTAGACTCAATAGAAACGGTTCACGAGCTTACCTCGGACCACCGACCAGTAGTCATACGACTGGCTCCCCGCATAGGTCCCTCTGACCCCAACCAACCCCCAGCCACCAAAAGGGTGACGGACTGGAGGCAAGTAGGCGATAAGCTGAAAACCAACACGTCCCCCCAATTGGACTCCATCCCAAACGTTTTCGACTCAATCGCGGACACGACGGCTGCAATCGACTCGCTCACTGACCATGTGCAAACCGTCCTGAACGACAGTTCAAGGGAGGTTCCTGAAGCGGATAACCGCTACTTGAAACTCCCGGACGATGCGCGTGCTCTGTTGACCGAGAAGAACGCGGCCACCCGTGCATACAGCAACTTTCCCTGTCCCGCCAACAAAGCCCACATGCGCTACTTGCAGAGATCTGTAAGGACACGCATGGTGGAGCTGCGTGACGCGAGCTGGGATAAGATGCTGAGCGAGTTACAGCCCACCCATCAGGCCTTCTGGGAACTCCAGAGAAAACTCAAATCCAAGCAGATAGCTGCCATGCCCCCCCTAGTACGCCCCGACAAAACCATAGCCTTCGACGACATCGACAAAGCGGAATGCCTAGCCGACAGTCTCGAGGCTCAATGCTCTCCCAGCTCCCTACCAGTAGACCAAGCTCACCTCTCAGAGGTAGACGCTGAAGTCGAACGTAAAGCTTCACTGCCCCCCGTCGAAGACCCCGAAAGTCCTCTGCCTCCCGTCACTCCAGACGAAGTGCATGACATCATCAAAGGTCTCCACATCCGTAAAGCCCCCGGCTCAGATGGAATCACCAATAGGGTGATCCAACTCTTCCCCGCCCACCTTATTATGCTACTGACCACCATCTTCAATGGTGCTCTAAGCAACAATATCTTCCCCCAAGCGTGGAAAGAAGCCATAGTGATAGGTATCCCCAAGCCTGGCAAGCCCAAAACCGAACCCTCCAGTTACCGCCCCATCAGTCTGCTCAAGGTATTAGGCAAAATCTATGAGAGGCTTATTTATAAGCGTCTCAGGGACTACGCTGAAACCAAAGGCCTCATCCCCAACGAACAGTTCGGCTTTAGAGCCCAGCACTCTAGCGTGCATCAGGTCCACCGTATCGTCGAATTCATCGGCGGCGGCTTCTACCGTGGCATGTCGACAGGTGCGGTCTTCTTCGACATAGCGAAAGCATTCGACAAGGTCTGGCACAACGGCTTAATCTTTAAGCTCTACAAACTCGGAGTGCCCGATCGTCTCGTGCTCATCTTACGGGACTACTTGTCGAATCGTACTTTCCGCTATCGCATCGAGGGAGCCCTATCCTCTCCCCGCCAAATCCGCGCCGGAGTCCCTCAAGGCTCCGTGCTCACCCCGCTCATGTTCTCGCTCTTCACAAGCGACATCCCCAAAAGCAATACGGCGCAGTTGGCTCTGTTCGCAGATGACACGGCCATATATTGCAGGGGCCGGTCGCAGACTCAGATCCACCTTCTCTTACAACGGGCTGTCAATAACCTTGGCGCCTGGTTTAAGAAATGGAGAATTGAAGTGAACCCCGACAAAAGTCAGGCGGTTTTATTCATAAAACCGCGATCTAGACCCCCTCACATTCCCCGACCACTCACCTTGTTAGGCAAGCCTATCCCCTGGGAGAAGCAAGCCAAGTACTTGGGAGTCATCCTCGATCATTACCTCAACTTTACAGAGCACATAAGGTCGGTTCGCTCGCGGGCCGCCTTCGCTCTCAGTAGACTTTACTACATCGTTAATGCACGCAGCAAATTGTCACTCAAGTGCAAATTGCGCATCTACACAGCGTGCATCCGCCCCATCATGACCTATGCGGGTGTAGTCTTTGCACACACATCCCCCAGAAACATCCATAAGATGCAGGTGATCCAGAACAGATTTCTTAGAAGAGCCACGGGCGCTCCCTGGTATGTCAGGAATATTAACCTCCACCTAGATCTCAAAATCCCCACAATCCATCAGTTCCTAAAACGCATTTCAAAGCGTCATTTTGATTCCGCCGCCAATCACCGCAACCCTCTGGTTGTTGAAGCGGCCAATTATACCCCCTCCCGTATTAGTCGATTTCGCCGTCCTAGGCATGTCCTCTCCGATCCAGATGATCCAACCACTCTCCTCCAGGAGAGCAATAGGGCCACCAGTACAGTGCACAAACACACCCGACACCCGTCGTACCGACCTCGCCGCCGAGGTCCTCCGCGCGCGCGACCCTCACGAGTAAATAATACTCCCCCCCGACCCTTGTCCGATGAAGCGCCAGCCCGCGCCGCAGCTGAGCGCGTAGCTTTAAATTCCCCGCATAATAATCATGAAATATCCTTGATCCAGCCTGTCCCATCTTGCTGTCCTCCCCTCAGCGACGCCCTAAGCCGAGGTTCGTACCCCACAGGGGGTGCCCTTAGCGAGCGTTCGCCTAATTTTAATTTAGAATAGTTGCTCCTGGCTGGAGGCTTTGAGTGTAGTGCTTAAGGCAGCCACAGGATTGTTCGGTTGAGCAGTAAATACCTTAGTGGTATACCTGCGAGATGCCATAGTTAAAAAAAAAAAAAAAAAAAAGCTGAGCTCAGTAGCAGACGATCTTTGTCAGAGGACGAAGGCAGGTCTGTGCGCGTTTGCTGAGCGTGGGGTCCTAGCTTTGATTCCGCGGTCGGTCAACATAACCTAACCTAGGTAGGTAGGTACCTAAACTGGCCCACGCGAGCACGAACGGCGCTTTTTTACGTCCGTGCTAACAGCAGGCTTCGTTCTATTTAACGTTTTATTCCAAAAAGTAATAGGTACACAAGTGGGGTAGGAAGAAGATAATGAAGATAATGCGCCCATAAGTTCACCAGATGGAGAAGAAACGGTGAAAATTGAACCTAACCCTGAACCCAGTTCAGCATTAACAGCTTCACGAGTCGATCAATCGTGCTTCGCTTGGCGGGGGTTGTTCCGTGGATGAGTGACGATCTTTACATAGGCCTCCTCCGTGGCTCGTGGTCCTAACTGTCATTCGTGGATCTTTGATAGTCGTTACGGGTCGTCAGAAGCCCGAAAGTTTGACAACCAGTCAGATAAGCAGTTGCTCCAAGTAAGATTCAGCTGCATCTAGTAAGACAGGAAGCCGACCCCAACATAGTTGGCAAAAGGCTAGGCATACTGATAGACTATTCTAATAAAATCATAAGCAAAATAGTAAATCATTGCAATGTGGACTTTATAAAAAAATTATCATTTCTCCATTTCAAACTAAAAAAATCCTCGTATTTGTCAATCATTCTAATTTAAACCTTATTACAATTGTATAAGAATTACATTACACTGACTTATTAATGGTTTTATCGGCGCGCGGCGCCGGCGGTGGCGGTGCGGTCAAAGGCGGCGACGCAGTCAAAGGCCGCCGCCGGCTGCCGCCACGCCGCACACACCACTGCTATATGTACCTATCTATATTATTCGCGGATATAGATGTTTCTATATAATTATGTGGCCCTCCTGAGCTGATGCAACAAAACCGATGTAGACTGTTAGCTTAATAAATGTACCTATATGTCTAATCGAACGAAAATATTCAATGTAAGTACACACGGCTACATATCAAGCTATACATTTCCAGTATCAGCTGACCGACCTCTCATTGTACGGAAATCACTGCGAGATCAGCTTATACTGGAAATGTATAGCTTGATGTTCCTGCGCCCTCGCCACTAATAGACAGAAACGGCATTTACTTTCGATTTCTATCCAGCGGGGGGGCCCTTCGTTATTCTATTGCTTGGAGATTAGAAAATTTTATTGGAGATAGGTACCTACTCCTTCCAATGCACCTACTTACCTAAGTACTTTTCAAATTATTACCTATTTCTAGAAAGCTGTAATTTGGCATGGATATATTAATCACGCCGACAATAAGTGGTGGGTACCTACCTAAAATAAAATCATTAAAAAAAAAAAATTAGCAACAACAAACCAAAAACAAACTTAACATTGTAGTTGAAAAACATGATCCCCCATACATTTCAACTGCAAAATTAAATGTAAGTTTTTACGCACAATATTGAGTAATTTACCATGTTATTTTAAGACCATAGACTTCTTATAGGTTTTCCTGTAATCTATACGTAAGTATAGAACTATTATCTGTATTTTTTTCAAAATTTTAGGCTCGGTAGTTTTGTAAATAAGGGGATTGCAAATGGTCAATTTTCATCTAAGTACCTACCTATTTCATTTGCTAAGACATGCAAATGAACCGAACCGTGTTTCCTTAGCAAATGAAATAGGTACTTAGATGAAAATGACATCCGGTACAATTTTTTTTTTTTTCCTAAAAATTAACCCCATAGGTACTTGTTCAAAATTAATTAATGTTTGGGTCACAGAAATTCGTATGTGAACCAAATAACTTAAGGGGCGGGCGGAGCATGCGTAGTTCATAGGTACAAACGTAATAAGTACCAAAATAATTTGTAAATCAAACACATTCTTAAGGTAGTGTGTATTTATTCTGATTGGAGTATAGATTAGACGAATTACGAGTATGAGAAAAATAAGTTTTCTATAGAAATTTGAAATTCCTCATATTATTATACTTCAGGCTTCGTTCTCGATATAACATTTACAATGCAGCTTCGTCACGTAGTCGACAACCATACGCATATTTAGAGCTGAAAGCAAAAACTAAACGCACAAGTATAGCTACTACACTCTATATGTCATCTGTCATTCTTTACGTTTGCGCGGCAACCAATACGTTGTAATTCCCAAAGAATATTAATTATAGTGTTTAAAAGTTTTATACAGTAAAAACGTAAGTATCTTACATGGCTTATAAACGATATTTATTGTACCTCGCGGGTAATGTACGAGATGCATTGACGCGAACAAATAATTCGGGGCGTTTACGAGATAAACGCACGAGTTTTATCATTGTCTTAAAAGTTTTATACAGTAAAACGTAAGTATCTTACATGGCTTGTATACGATATTTATTGTACCTCGCGGGTAATGTACGAGATGCATTGACGCGAACAAATAATTCTGGGCGTTTACGAGATAAACGCACGAGTTTTATCATTGTCTTAAAAGTTTTATACAGTAAAACCTAAGTATCTTACATGGTTTGTATACGATATTTATTGTACCTCGCGGGTAATGTACGAGATGCATTGACGAGGACAAATAATTCGGGGCATTTACGAGATAAACGCACGAGTTTTATCATTTACCTATTTTAATAGTGTAGTCCGAGAGGCTACGCTTAGGTATGTATATTATGGTACATTGTCGGGGTCAAATCTATCTTTTTGCAGATATAGGTAGGTTACTTTTTGCTAGGTACTTGATGACTGTGTCGAACCACCAGTTTTATTTGACACAAATCCGGATAACTCTAATACAGCTATGACTGTAATTGATGCTCTACCTGAGCCTGACCGAGCACCTGTGCTAGACACTGCACCTACTAATGTTTTATCCCTGGATGTGCTGCAAGCATTATGGGATTTGATGCATTAATATGCATACAAATGAGCATTAAACAACGACTTAACCTGTATTTGAAATACAATTTTGAAGAAGGGACTCACCATTTTAGGTGTTGCATTATCTATGTTAATCAACAACAATAATAATGATAGAGATCAACCAGCTCAGTGACGCTAGAAGGATGTTAACAGAATTACACTTCACTCAATCAAAACCGTGGAAAAAACCTCATTTTCCCCGTCCTGGCCAAAAATGCTTAGATATCGTCAAATAATTAGAAACAGATAATCACCTTTATTGTAATCTTACCTTCATGGTAACAGCCTATTTCAAAAGATAAAAAGTCCTACAAGCTTACCAAAGAACAGGCCAATCTATAAACAAGCCAACTACTTTTACCACAACCCCTCAGGGAAACTTAAGTGGTTCACTTGGTTACACACATACAACCAACAGAGGACAAATTTGAGGCTGGGACACAAGAAACCACAGTTCTTATATCAAGCAAGGAAATATCAAAGAACAATACAACCAGTACCAGCCACCGCATGCTGTGACAAAGCCCAAAGCCCCACAGGACAAGACTCGTGCTCGATACTAGAGTTAGTCATGCTGGAAGATTAAATATGTTTTACCTTGTTGGCAAAGCATCTGATGATGTTTCAATATTGAAACATGTCAATGGATACTCAATACCTTTTATTGACACACCTTATAAGTCACAATCTCAACAGTCATTATAAAATGATATTATAAATGATCCTGATATGCATACCGCCATTAATAATCTGCTGGCATTAGGTGCAATTTCTCCTTGCACCTTATGTGTTTTGTTTCCAAAAACTGAAGGGTAGCAAAAGATTTATTATAAACCTTAAGCCTGCTAACAAATTTGTAACGCTGTTTGTTTGTTTGTAATTTGTTTGTAATGCTGTGTAATTTCTACAGGAGACTATTGATTTAAAAGAATGCTATCTAATGGTAAATAGTAATCCAGTTCACCGGAAGTATTGATGCTTTGAGCATGATAAATTATACAGATTTAATGCATCCCCATATGTCTTGTGTTCTGCACCTTATGTGTTCTCTAAGATTATGAGAACTGTGGTTAAACAATTTAAAAATCAGTACAAGACTTTGATGACCTCTTGTGCATTGATTCTGATTATAAAACATGTTTGGAAAAATGTTAATGAAACAATTGCAATTTCCAAAATTCCAGATTTGATATAAATTAAAAAAAAAAAAAAAAAAAGTTAATTAGACCATAGGTACTCAGTTAATATAGGAAAATTGACTGCCACATGCCTGATACCTGGCAAGTACATATGTTTGGCTTAACACAAAACTGTTAGACCACAAAACTATTACACTATAATAATCATAAATATCATGGTTTACTTTAAAGTAAAGGCTGATAAAAAGATTATCATTCACCCAGATATTAAACTAGATCTACAGCAGTGGGCTGATAATATCAATAGTTTACACATAAAAAGTATTGCATACTCAATATATGATTCGGAAATATTTACAGGTCAAGAAGTGGGTGGGGGGCCATTTGTAATGATAATATGGTTCATGGATTCTGGAAAGAGACTAAAAAATTATAAGTACTTATCACATAAATTATCTAGAACAACTTGTCATATTTTTACCTTAAAAATGAGTGTTAAAAATATACGATATTCACATATATTGTTACATGTTGATAATAAGTGCCATATTAACCAAATGGGAGGTATTCAGTACCTACATTTAAATAACTTTGCCAGAAGCCTATTTAGCTATGGCTATGGTGTGAAGATAAACTTTGGCTATTTGCTTCTTACATGAAGCAACTTGGCTATTTGCTTCTTAAATACAGCCAATACTGACATAAAGTAAAAAATAAATACCTCCACATTCCAGTACAATTTGTGACTCATTTAATCAGTTTGGTCAACCTGATAGGTATTGACTTTTACTTCAAGAATTAATGCAAAAACGTCAATCTTACATATCCTGAAAACCGGCCCTGATGCATC
Organism: Xanthia togata; assembly: GCA_963853775.1. Lineage (NCBI taxonomy): Eukaryota > Metazoa > Arthropoda > Insecta > Lepidoptera > Noctuidae > Xanthia > Xanthia togata. The sequence goes on along the minus strand of OY970797.1, from coordinate 169,750 downwards.
GACTGTAGTCTATGCTATTACCATGTCTTGGTCAAACTACATTTTTACTACGCGTTTTTGTGCCCATTTTGCCTATTATTAAGATATTAACAAAAAATTAAGAATGGAAAATTGACAGGCATTATGGTTATGGCATACTAGCCGTCATAAGCCTGACAGAATCACCCTCTACATCTCCACCGGGATATTATCCGGAAGGCAGGGCTAAGACTAGCTATCTAAGTTATTTTTTTTGTAGTTAATTTAAGTTCTCTTTCAAATAATACCATGGAACAATACAATTTTACCTATAAATTATGGTGGGCCATTTGTCAAAAACAAAGTACTTACCATTTACAACATCTATAGGTACCAATCTAAATCAAAATTATATATATATTTTTTTTAACCAAGCAATTCAAGATAAGGGCCTTGTATGGGGTCTTTAAATTAACTTAAGTCAGCTCTTGCTATCGCAGTAGACTCAAACATGGGGGTTATGACCGCATCAAGAGGCTACCTACTTAAAGGTTTCTATGGGGCCAAGTATGAAACTAGCTGGGACCCCAAGTTAAGTCTTAAATGTTTTAAAAATAAACTTTGACTTTTAAAAAATACTTAACTGCACAGTAAATCATGCAGGTCTGGTCCTGGGTCCTGGTCACAGCCAACTGAACCTTTTTTATTACCTTTCTTTGAAAAGTTCGAAAGTCTAGCTAGTACATTATGTGATTACATTAACTATAGGTAGGTACTTAGGGCATTAGAAGGAAATAATACTCACTTAATACCTTCACTGTATAAGCCCCCACAAACCAGTTTCTGCCTCTACCATTCTCTCACCACCACCTCTATCATTTGGTTTCTTTATTATAGGTAATATACCAACTCTCTGTTTGCATCATAGATATTAGTGTTTTTTCAGGACATAGTACTAGACATACCTCGACATCCACTACGAGTAGGTACTAACGCTAAGGGAGCGTCATTCGATGTAATAATGGCAAACGTCAGGCTAGACAAATAGCTCTTTCACCTTTCGGTAGACTTTAATAGAGCAATTGTCAATAATTCAAACGAATTTACTCATGCTGTGCTTAATACTGAACAAAATACTTGAGTATTATGAATGCGAATAATCATTATAACGTACCTTAAAAAGTATAAATCTAAATTAGACCAGAAGTTCAATATTAAGATGAATAATTTGATTGTTTATCTACTTATATTGGTATCTCATTAAAAAAGTATAAAACAAAATTTGACAAGTTCAATAATAGGATGAATAATTTGATTATTTATCTATGATGGTATATTGTTTATCTATAGATATTTGATTAAAACTTGTTTATAAGTGTGATAATAAGTCCGTTATTAAGATGAATGAGACTTTATCTATTATTTTTTATTATGTCATTTGTATCCAAAAAACTAAAAGATTTAATATGTTATTGAAATATGATTTATTTATAATTTCATATTGGAAATCTCAATTTTCCTCATAATCTCTTAACATCTGCATTGTAAATGTTATATCGAGAACGAAGCCTGAAGTATAATAAGTGATCAAACGAACTTACCTGTTGTGAAGTTCGATCATTATTATACGAAGGGCTTCGTTCGAAGATATAAGGAACCCTCCCTACCCTACCCCAGAAAAATTGAGATTCTCTTCTTACTCTAAAATAATGACAGATGACATATAGAGTGTAGTAGCTATACTTGTGCGTTTAGTTTTTGCTTTCAGCTCTAAATATGCGTAAGGTTGTCGACTACGTGACGAAGCTGCATTGTAAATGTTATATCTTCGAACGAAGCCCTTCGTATAATAATGATCGAATTTCACAACAGGTAAGTTCGTTTGATCACTTATTATCTCGTCTTTGTATCAGTGTCCATTCAAAATATATATTTGGGAGCCTAGATATTCTGTTTTCTAATCGGAATAAATACACACTACCTTAAGAATATGTTTGATTTACAAATTATTTTGGAATTATGTTTGTATTAACTACGCATGCTCCGCCGGCCCCTTAATCGATCCAGTAGATTCGGAGCAAATCGTATGTAATATGTATTTAATTTAATTTAATGTAGTAGTTTGATAAGTAAATTAAAAGTAAGTAGGTACCTACCTAGGTTAGTGCCACTAGTGTCAATATAGGTACCTAGCTTACTCATGTGTTGTCAACTTTATGGGTGTGTAAATAAGATGATTTCAAATTTCCTACCTACTCATAAAAAGGCTCTAAAAACGTATTGCAGATATTTTTCCAAAATCACATAAATAGGAAAGTAAATAAAAATATTGATTTTTAAATAAATACTTCGTAAAAGCACGACTGAATTCGGAAGTTTCATCATTCGTGCTTGTGTGGTCAAGCTTAGGTACCTACTTAGGTTTGGGTGGGTTATGTTGACCGACCGGGGAATCGAACCTAGCACCCCACGCTCAGCAAACGCGCACAGACCTGCCTTCATCCTCTGACGATGATCGTCTGCTACTGAGCTTAGCTCGGAATGCACCGCCATTTATACTCTCTTGGTGTCGCGTCGCGCCAGCTACGCGATATCGCGGCGATTCGCAGAGCGGCATTAACAAAGAAATGTTCCTTTGTTCTTGTCGCGCTGCGATATCGCGTAGCTGGCGCGACGCGACACCAAGAGAGTATAAATGGCGGTGCATTCCGAGCTGAGCTCCATAGCGAAAGCATTCGACAAGGTCTGGCACAACGGCTTAATCTTTAAGCTCTACAAACTCGGAGTGCCCGATCTTCTCGTGCTCATCTTACGGGACTACTTGTCGAATCGCACTTTCCGCTATCGTATCGAGGGAGCCCTATCCTCTCCCCGCCAAATCCGCGCCGGAGTCCCTCAAGGCTCCGTGCTCGCCCCGCTCATGTTCTCGCTGTTCACAAGCGACATCCCCAAAAGCAATACGGCGCAGTTGGCTCTGTTCGCAGATGACACGGCCATATATTGCAGGGGCCGGTCGCAGACCCAGATCCACCTTCTCTTACAACGGGCTGTCAATAACCTTGGCGCCTGGTTTAAGAAATGGAGAATTGAGGTGAACCCCGACAAAAGTCAGGCGGTTTTATTTATAAAACCGCGATCTAGACCCCCTCACATTCCCCGACCACTCACCTTGTTAGGCAAGCCTATCCCCTGGGAGAAGCGAGCCAAGTACTTGGGAGTCATCCTCGATCATTATTTCAACTTTTCAGAGCACATAAAGTCGGTTCGCTCGCGGGCCGTCTTCGCTCTCAGTAGACTATACTACATCGTCAATGCACGCAGCAAATTGTCACTCAAGTGCAAATTGCGCATCTACACAGCGTGCATCCGCCCCATCATGACCTATGCGGGTGTTGTCTTTGCACACACATCCCCCAGAAATATCCATAGGATGCAGGTGATCCAAAATAGATTTCTTAGAAGAGCCACGGGCGCTCCCTGGTATGTCAGGAATATCAACCTCCACCTCGATCTTAAAATCACCACAATCCATCAGTTCTTAAAACGCATTTCCAAGCGTCACTTTGATTCCGCCGCCAATCACCGCAACCCTCTGGTTGTTGAAGCGGCCAATAATTATACCCCCTCCCGTATTAGTCGATTTCGCCGTCCTAGGCATGTCCTCTCCGATCCAGATGATCCCACCACTCTCCTCCAGGAGAGCAATAGGGCCACCAGTACAGTGCACAAACACACCCAACACCCGTCGTACCGACCTCGCCGCCGAGGTCCTCCGCGATCGCGACCCTCACGAGTAAATAATACTCCCCCCCGACCCTTGTCCGATGAAGCGCCAACCCGCGCCGCAGCTGAGCGCGTAGCTTTAAATTCCCCGCATAATAATAATATATCCTTGATCCAGCCTGTCCCATCTTGCTGTCCCCCCCTCAGCGACGCCCTAAGCCGAGGTTCGTACCCCACAGGGGGTGCCCTTAGCGAGCGTTCGCCTAATTTTAATTTAGAATAGTTGCTCCTGGCTGGAGGCTTTGAGTGTAGTGCTTAAGGCAGCCACAGGATTGTTCGGTTGAGCAGTAAATACCTTAGTGGTATACCTGCGAGAAACCATAGTAAAAAAAAAAAAAAAAAAAAAGAGCTGAGCTCAGTAGCAGACGATCTTCGTCAGAGGACGAAGGCAGATCTGTGCGCGTTTGCTGAGCGTGGGGTCCTAGTTTCGATTCCCCGGTTGGTCAACATAACCCAACCTAACCTAGGTAGGTAGGTAGGTACCTAAACTTGCCCACGCGAGCGGCTTACTTTTAAGTGAAATAAAATCATTAGCAAAATAGGTACCTAGTAAGTCATTGCAATGTGACTCTTATCTCATTTTTGTAAGATAATAATTAGGATTTTTGACGAAATTTATACTTATGATTTCTCCATTTCTAATAAAGAATGTTCTCGCAAATGTCAATCATTCTAATTAATCCCTTATAGCAATTAATTAGAGTTACATTGCAATGACTTACTAATGGTTTTGGCGGCACGCGGTGAAACCCGATTTGGATGAAAATTGGTGGGGTGGTAGCTTAGAACCAGGAGACGGACATAGGATACTTTTTATCCCGGTAAGGTAGGTAGGTAGGTAGGTAGGTAGGTAGGGTAGGTAGGTAGGTAGGGTAGGTAGGTAGGGTAGGTAGGTAGGTAGGGTAGGTAGGTAGGTAGTTAGGGTAGGTAGGTAGGTAGGGTAGGTAGGTAGGGTAGGTAGGTAGGTAGGGTAGGTAGGTAGGGTAGGTAGGTAGGTAGGTAGGTAGGGTAGGTAGTTAGGTAGGGTGCCTGGCAGTAGTCGCCCCTACTCTCTAGCTGTTTCAGGAGTGGGTCAAGCAGTAAATTCCAGAGTATGGGCCCCCCTATGGATCCCTGGACGCATCCTTTGCTGGTCTGTCTCCTGCTCTCCTCCCCGGCGTACCTCACGGTGACCACCCTGTCACTGAGGTAGCTGCTGACTACTCGTCTCAAATTTACAGGACATTTTTCCTCAGCCAATCGTACCTTAATAGCGGGCCACCACGCACTGTCGAATGCCCCTTCGATATCCAGCGACACAAGTGTGATAATTTTCTTTTGTGCCAATTTTGCGCGGATATACTGCACGAGGGTAAAGAGGGAGTCTTCCGTGCTTTTTTGGGGCATAAAGCCGTATTGGCGAGTACTAATCCTTGGTAGCAAGTAGAATTTGAGACGAGCAATCAGCATCTTTTCATACACTTTCCCAAGGACAGGCAAAAGCCCAATTGGCCTGTACGACTTGGGTACGGTGTACGAGTCTTTGCCCGGCTTTCTGAGTACAACCACCGTAGCTTCCTTCCAGATCTTCGGGAAGTGGTGGTGCGCCAGGCATTTGTTCAACAGTGCCAGGAAGTAGTCAGGGTCACAATTTATGGCCTGAGAGCAGATGTCGGCCGTGAAGCCGTCGGTTCCCGGGGCCTTTTTAGGATTAAACGACATCACAGATCTGCTAAGCTCGCTTTGGGTAAACGGTGGGTCATGTCGTTCATTATGACTCCATGCGTTTACCAACTCTGCCAGTTGTCGGGTTTGGCGATGATTCATGTTGTCGTCTTCCTCTCGGTCCTCGGGATAGAACGTCTCGGCCAACAACCTCACTGACCCTTTAGCGTCCAGTGTCTCTCCTTCTCTCTGCAGCGGCAAATCTTCCTCTCTCTTTGCAATTCTCCCCATAACCCTATATATCCCTTCCCAGACACCCTCTCTGTCCTGCTTCCCGCAAAACTCCTTCCAGCTCCCCTTGGGCCTTCATCACCGCTTTCTCATATTCTTCTTTCGCTTCTAGGTACAGGTTGACAACCATCGCTCTTCGGACCGGCGCTGCGTTCCTGACTCTCACTTTCTTGGTGGCGACCAGCCTCTTCATCTCCGCGAGTTCCTCGGACCACCACGGCATGGTTAGTGTTTCTGTATTCTTTTTGTGTGGTATTGTGTCTCTAGAAGTGTCGGTAATAGCTTGTGTGTATGTGTTTATTTTTAATTCTAAGTTATCTACTGTGTGTATGTTTGACAAATCCACTAGGGTTAATTTTTTGTCCAGCATAAATTGAGACAGTTTCTCATGAAACTGCCTCCAGTTAGCTTTTTTGGTGTTGTATACCCTAGTGGTCCGTTCAATTGCTATACCTTTTGATTTATTTAAATGAATGTTGAAGGCAATGCCGTTGTGGTCGGAACTCGTGAGACCCTCCTCAATCCGCCAGCCGTCCACCAGGTCGAGCATGTCTGCCGAACAGGCCGTCACATCTACGTGGCTGCTGTACCTCACCCCACCTCTCACAGTGTCGAAGGTCGGGACGTCTCCCATATTGAGGATCTGCAACCCGAATTCCCCCAGTGCTCCGCACATCTGCTCTCCTCTCGGATCTTCGTTGCTGCTACCCCACCAAGTACTTTTCGCGTTTGCGTCTCCTCCAATTACCAACCTGTTAGAACCCGTCTCTTGTTCTATCCGTTTTAGATGCTCCAGGTATGGCTCCATGGGCTTATCCGGTTCGAAGTAGAAGGACACCAGCGTGATCATCCAGGCTCTAGTTCGGACTCCCACCACAACGATGTTGTTTGTGGTGAGTTGTGGGTACTGTAAGATATCTAAATCTTTATCGAAGACAGCTATTGCCGCCTTTACAGTCCCTTCTCCTCCCTCAAAGCACAGGAAGACCCTTACGCCCCGGTAACTCTTCATCCTTCTCACCCCACCCACATAAGGCTCCTGGAGCATTGCTACGGCGACCTTGAGGTTGACAGCTTCCAGCAAGAGCTCATTTGTTGCTAGCTGACTCCGTTGCAGGTTGGTCTGGATCATTTTGTACTTGGTGGTGGTCGTAGGGACAACTTTAGCAATATGCTACTGAGGCTCGGGCCAATGCGTCCCACTTCCTCCGCACCGGGCAATCGCTACTGAACGCGTTGTGCTCGCAGCTCTGGTGCAGTTGATGCACGCCGCTGCTTCGCCAATTTGCCTCTCTGGGCAGTCCGCCCTGAAATTCGGGCCACCGCAGTGGCTGCAAAGGTCAGCTGGCTCTTTGCAGAAGCGTTTGCCGTGTCCGTATCCCAAGCAGCGGGTACACTGCACCAGTGGCGTTTGGTCTTCAACGCGCACTCTCTGGAGGTCGACTCTGAGCTTACCTCCATCAATTGCCCTCCTCCAGATCGTGGGGGAGACGCTCAGCACAACGTGGTTCATGTGAGGGTTACGTGTCTTTCTCCTGTATTTTATTGCTATCCTATTTTCCTCATCTCCGAGGTCGTGAAAGATCTCCCGGTTCTGATTCCTGAGGGCTTTGAGGACTTCCTCGTCGCTGTGTACCAGCAAGACGTCCCTCAGAATCAGAAGCGGGTCCCTATTCGTCACTTCCTCGATGACGAGGTTCTCTCCAACTGCTTCCAGTCTTTCCTTTATTTTTCTTCTCTCCTCCTTTGTTGTGCACCCCATGATCACCTTCCTGTCCTTCGCCTTCCTCACTTTTTCCACCTGCACCCAGCCTTCTTTTGCATCCACTGCCTTTCTAATGCGCTCCAGAACCTCCTCACCCGTGTCAAATTCCTGTTTTGAGGAGACAACCACGGAGTGCAGCGTCGCTCGCTCCAGGGCTGGTCCCCCGGTCTGGCTCTTACGCGCTGCTGTTACACTAGCGTAGGTGTTCTCCACAACGCTTTCCTGCTTCACCAACATTTCCTGAAGTTTTTCCATTCGCTCGGTGTTTTCCCTAATCAGAGAGCTGTGTTCTTGAAGAGTTTTCATGAGCTCGATCTGACTGGTACTACTCTCGCGGATGGGCTGGGAACTTATTTCGGAAATTAGGGAAGCAGCAGGTATAACTGCCGGTGTGACTGAAGGCGCGGCAGATGGTTTGTTCCGCTCCGACTCCTTCACTAACTCATAGAGCCGGTTTATGGCGTTGACCACCTCCGTCTTTATTTCTGTCTTTAAGTTGCGAGAGTTGCCCAAATGAAGCTTTGCTTTATTAAGGCAAGCTCTCGCCTCCGCTGTGATGTTGGGGTAAACGGTTTGCTTTGGCGGTCTTGCGGCACTGCTGGTAGTTTTCTGAGAGGTAGTTGGTGTGGCGTCACGCTTTGGGTTAGCCGGGGACTTGGCCTGGGGCTCAGCTTTCCCGGCCTCCCATTCCCCGATGCTACGCCTCACAGAAGGAAGTGAAGGTCCAGCCTTCTCTGCCGAACGTGGCGAGCCCCTGGAACCAAAAGAGCTCACATCTTTGGCCGGTGTACGTAACAGGGACATGTTGGTGCTCCGTGTGAAGGTGGTGTTCATAAAACAGACCAGTCAGAGGACACTAGCGATAGTTGTGGGTCTCTGTAAAGGGGGGACCACTCAGAAGTATCCTAGAAATAAAATTAAATAAATAGGTCCTTACTGGGACTTTGTCCAGAAAAATTAAAATAAATGTAGTGTCGAATTATCTCCCCTATCACTATATTTCAGACTGGATAGGCGTCAAAACAATATAAATAAAAATTTCCGGAACAAAAATGCGCCTAGCGAAGAAATTCCTAATAAAAATTTTTGCCCAAAAATCCCAGTCTACCTTCCCTATATAGAACAGGGTGCGGAGGGTGGGTTAGGTTAGGTTAGGTTAGGTTGGGGTGGGGGATCCCCCACAGCGCATACTTCCTCGTAGTATCCCCTGGGCAACGCCGTGTCTGACCACCGTAACGGAGTGGCAGACCGGTGGCTAAAGTGCGCTGTGACTTTTAAATCGTGATTTTTAATTTTTAATTTTATGCGGACATTTGCGAGTATGACAGGAAAGCCGGCACGCGATGCGTCCGGCCGTTTTGTGCCGAGTCGCTCTCCCCAGGGCGACCCAAACGGCCCTTCTCAGGGCCACCCCAACGGCCCTTCTCAGGGCCACCCCAACGGCCCTTCTCAGGGCCACCCCAACGGCCCTTCTCAGGGCCCCACCAACGGCCCTTCTCAGGGCCACCCCAACGCTGGCGGCGTTTTGACGCCGAGAGGAGCAGACCGCCCACGATCCGCGGCCAGTTTGTTCCGCAGGCCGGACGAGTCTTCGGACTCGGACACAGAGTCCAACATGGACACGTCGGCTGCGGAAAGCGGCGACCGCTTCAAGCGGAAGCGGTCCGAGGGCTCCTCGGAGTCCACCGCAAGCCGCAGCCGCAGCAAGGCGAAGAAGAAGTCGAAGCCCAAAAAGGCTCCGACTTCTTCTCCGACGGCCTGTACCCATGACGTGGGCTTAGTGGACGCCGAGCGCCAACTTAATTTGGCGAAACGGGCGCAGCTCCAAGCGGACTTGGAGGAGAGGGTGAGCGCCAAGGAGCAGCAAGCTGCCAGGTCGAGGGATGGCTACGGTGCATCCCATGTGCTGTATGCCGACCACTCCCTGGCAGAGCTGGCGCGCATGGCGGAGGAGGACAGGCAGGAGGTCCTGGAGGTCGCCTCAAAATCCTCCAACCTGAAGGGGACCTTTCAGAAGGCCCTCAAATGCCGTGCCGCCAGCATGCACGGCATTGTCCTGGAGCTGGTCAAGCGGACGGCCACGGAGGAGACGCGGCAGCTGCAGGCGAAGGTGGATCGCCTGCAGGCGGAGGTCAGCCAGCTTCACCAGAAGCTGGCTGAAGCCACGGCCCTGCCTGCCCCGGCTCCGGTGACAGGGGGCCCCTCCTCCTCCTCCTCCTCCTCCTCCCCCTCCCCCTCCACCCCTGCCAGCCTCGAGGCAGCCTTGAGGCAGGTAGTGATGGAGGAGAGGGCGTTCATTAGGGCCTGCTTCGCAGGCATCGAGGACCGGCTCCTGCCGGAAAAGCGGCTCCACCCACCGCTAGCGGCGGACAAGAGTCGCCAACCGGGGGAGCCGGAACCTGCGCCTCAAGCAGGCCCTGTATTGGAAGGGCAGCCCTCAAAGGGAAAGGGCAAGGGCAAGGGCAAGGGGACCACGGCGTCTCCTCAGACCCCCACCACGAGCGCGGTGCGAGCGTCAGGGTCCTCTGCCGCTCCAGCAGCCCCGGCCCCAGCCCAGATCCAGGAGGAAGACGCCCTTCTTCCCTCCACCACCCCGTCCAACCTGCCGTGGACGGAAGTGGGTAAGAGGGGGAAGAAGGCCAAGAAGCCGGACCCCAAGCCCGCTGCGGCTGCTCCTGCAGCCAAACGGGCTCCAGCTGGTGGGAGGAAGCTGGTTCCTCCCAAAACCGCGGCCGTCGTGGTGACCATCACCCCGGAGGCCGCGGAGCGGGGCGAGACGTACGAGTCCGTACTGAGACGGGCTCGTACGAATGCTGATCCCTCCCAGCTGGGGATCAGCAAAATCACGTGCCGCCGGACTCTCACGGGAGCTCGAATTTTCGAGTTTTCGGGAGAGCAGCGCGGCACGAACGCGGACCTCTTCGCAGCGAAGCTGCGGGAGGTCGTCGCGGATGTGGCCAAGGTCGCCAGGCCAGAAAAGACCGCAGCCTTGGAGGTGGCCGATCTTGACGACTCGGTCGCCAAAGAGGATGTGGTCGCGGCCGTCGCAGCAGCTGGAGGCTGCGACGCCGGCGCGGTGAAGGCTGGAGCCGTCAGGCTCGGCCGCCGCGGCATGGGCATCATCCGCGTGGAGTGCCCGGTCGCCGCGGCCGGGGCCGTCCTTGCGGCGACCAAAGGACGGTTGCTGATCGGCTTCAGCTCGGCGGTGGTCCGGCCACTTGAGGCACAGCCTGCGCGGTGCTTCAAGTGCTGCGCGTTCGGCCACACCCGAGCCACGTGTCCCTCCAAGTCCGATTGGAGGGATACGTGCTTCCAATGCGGGAAGGAGGGACACGGGTGGGCCGCGTGCACCGCCACCGCCACCGCGCCACACTGCGCGGCGTGTGCCGCCAGTGGCCGCCCCGCGGGCCACCGGATGACGGGCAGGAGCTGTAAGCCCCCCGTCAAGAAGGGCGTGGTGCCGGCGCAGGTTCGCCCTGTTGCCACCACCGCCGCCGCCGTCGTCGCCGCTGTAGCTCCAGCGGCGGCGGCGGCGGCTGAGGAGGGTGCGATGTCGGAATAATAATTTCCGACCTCCGCATCCTCCAGACGAACGCCAACCACTGCAGAGCGGCCCAGGACCTGGTGGTGCAGGTCATGGCCGAGTGGTTGGTGAACGTAGCGGTGGTCGCCGAGCCCTACTTCGTCCCCGGCAGCTGGCTGGGTGACGAGGACGGCTTGGTGGCACTAGCGGCGCGGTCTTCCACAGACTCCCCTCCCCTCTCGCTATTAGAGAGGGGACCGGGATACGTGGCCGCCGCGTGGGGAGAACTCGCCCTTGTGGGCGTGTATTTCTCCCCAAACCGCCCTCTCCAGGACTTCGAGAACTATCTCGGAGTCCTGGCCGCCGTGGTCGGCAGGGCGGCGCCGCGTCAGGTCTCCGTGCTGGGAGACCTGAACGCCAAGTCGGTGACCTGGGGCAACCCGGCCACCGACGCCCGCGGGCGGGCAGTCGAGCTGTGGGCTGCCTCCTCTGGACTCTGCCTCTTGAACAGAGGCAGCGTCCAGACATGCGTGCGGCGGCAGGGTGGCTCAGTGGTGGACGTCACTTTCGCCACCCCTGCGTTAGCCGCGCGCGTGCTGAACTGGCGGGTGGACCTGGTGGAGACTATGTCGGACCATCGCTACGTGCGGTTCGACATCTCCACCAGTCGCCCCGGAGAGACGCGGACTCTGCCGGGGCGATCACCGTTCCCACGGTGGGCCCTCGCCCGCCTGGACAGGGAGGCAGCGCGGGAGGCGGCGTTCGTCCAGGACTGGCTTTCGCCGCCTTCCGCCAGCCGGCTGCCGGATGTGGACACCGTGGCGGGGCAGCTGAGGGAGTCTCTGACCGAGGTATGCAACTCGAGCATGCCTCGGTCTGGCCGACCACCACCCAAACGGGCCGTGTACTGGTGGTCGGCGGAGCTGGCGGGGCTTCGAGCAGCCTGTGTGGAGGCAAGGAGGGCTTACACGCGGAGTCGGCGGCGGCGTCGACGGGACCAGGCCGTCGGGGACCACCTCTACGAGGTGTACCTGGCGGCAAAACTGGTCCTCGATCGGGCCATCGCCGCCGCCAGAGACTCTGCGAGAGCAGAAATGCTGGAGGGTCTCGACGCGGACCCCTACGGGAGACCGTATAAGGCGGCGCGGAACAAGCTGCGCCCCTTTGGTCCCCCGGTGGCCGAGACCCTGGAGCCCTCCTTTCTGGATGGGGTGGTTCAGTCCCTGTTCCCGTGCAGGGACGACTTCACCCCACCAGCGATGGCCCCACCAGCCCCGCCAGCTGATGATGAAGAGGAGACCCCTCCCGTCACGGAGTCGGAACTTGGCGCGGCTATTCTCCGTATCCGCGCCAAGAAGACGGCTCCGGGCCCCGACGGTGTCCCGGCGAGAGTGGTGGCGATCGCCGCCACCCAAATGGAGGAGCGGTTTCGGGACCTCTTCAGCGCATGCTTTGCGTCTGGAAGGTTCCCGAAACCATGGAAGGAGGGACAACTGTGCCTCCTTCGCAAGGAGGGCCGCCCGGCAGACTCCCCCTCGGCATACCGGCCCATCGTTCTGCTCGATGAGGTCGGTAAGATGTTCGAGGGGATAATCGCTGCCCGCCTGAAGAGCCATCTGCGGTGCATCGGGCCGGACTTGTCGGACGCTCAGTACGGCTTTCGGGCTGAGCGTTCGACGGTAGACGCGCTGGCCTGCCTCAAGGGGCAGGTGAAGGATGCGATGGAGGCGGGGGACGGGTTGTTGGCAGTGTCGTTCGACATCGCCAACGCCTTCAACTCCGTTCCCCACTCCACCATCCTAGAGGCGCTCCGATTCCACGGAGTGCCTCGCTACATGCGCGTGCTGCTGGCCAGCTACCTGGAGGATCGGGCGATCGTCCTGGTGAACAGGGCTGGCCGAGTCCGGCGGTACGCCGCGGAAGCCGGCGTTCCACAGGGGTCAGTCTTAGGACCTCTCCTCTGGAACGTCGGCTACGATTGGCTCTTGCGGGGAACTCTCCTCCGAGGCACGAGTGTCGTCTGCTACGCGGATGACACTCTCCTCACCGCCCGGGGGGAGAGTTTCAGGGAGGCGGCCTCCTTGGCCTCGGCGGGCGGATCCTTGGTCGCAGGGAGGATCCGCCGCCTAGGGTTGACGGTGGCGCTGCAGAAGACCGAGGCCGTCTTCTTCCACGGTCCCCGGCAGCGCCCCCCGCCACCTGGCGCCCACATCTTCGTGGAGGGCGTCAGGATTGAGGTGAAGGCCCAGATGAAATATCTGGGCCTTGTACTCGACAGCAGGTGGCGCTTCGGCCCGCATTTCAGCGGGCTGTCGTCGCGCCTGCTGAAGACCGCGGGCGCTCTCTCGTGGCTCCTCCCGAACTTGGGGGGGCCCAGCGCTCGATGCCGGCAACTCTACGCCGGCATCTTGAGGAGCATGGCCCTCTACGGGGCCCCCATCTGGGAGGAGTCTCTCCACAGACGAGAGAACGCCGCGGCCTTGCGGGCACCTCAAAGGGCGATAGCCCAGCGGGTGGCGCGGGCTCACCGCACGGTGAGCTTCGCCGGGGCGTGCGCTCTGGCCGGCACCCCTCCTTGGGAACTCGAGGCGTGGGTGCTCGCCAGAGTGTACGAGTGGAAGGCGGGGCGGAGGGCGGCGGGTCAGCCCTTCGCCCCGGAACAGCGGGAGGCCGTCCGGCGGGAGGCGAGGGACGCCATCGTCGTCCACTGGACGACGGACCTCGCCGCCGCGGTCTTCGGCCGCCGAACCCTCGACGCGATCGGGCCGGTCCTGCGGGACTGGCTCGAGCGGCCGCACGGGTTCCTCTCGTTCCGCCTGGTGCAGGTGCTGTCCGGACACGGTTGTTTCGGATCGTACCTGCATCGGATCGGACGGGAGGAGACGCCGTCGTGCCACGACTGTGGCGCGGCGGAGGACACGGCGCAGCACACTCTCGAGGTGTGCCCGTCGTGGTCCGAGCCGCGCCGCAGTCTCGTCGCGGCGATCGGGCTGGACCTCTCGCTCCCCGGCGTGGTGGGCGCCATGCTGAGGGACGAGGGGTCCTGGGCGGCGGTCGCCTCCTTCTGCGAGCACGTCATGTCCCAGAAGGAGGCGGCGGAGCGCGTGCGGGAAGATGATCCCGACGCGGCACCGCTCCGAAGGCGGAGGAGGGGTCGAAGGAGACGTCAGTTCGACGCTCATCTCCGACTCCTCCTCCCAGGTGGAGGCCAGCAGGCAACGGGTGCGGGGGCACCCTCGCCTGCATCGCACAGGCCTCCACCAGTGCCGGACGGGAATGGCCAGGTGCTCCCGGCCATTCCCGTAGCCCCCCAGTCAGGGGGGCATGCGGGGCCCGCCAGCTAGGCGGGCATGCGCCGGGAGGGTCGTGGATGTAAAGGCTACGCCGGTTTCCCATGGCCCTCCCATCACGGCGATGCGGGAACACCGCTGAGTTTTAGTGGGTATACTGTCCTTCTGACAGGAGTCCCACACACCCCGTCTCGTCCCCCACGAGCGGCAGTGCATAAAGCATTTCTCAGCGTCAAAAAAAAAAAAAAAAAAAAAAAAAAGGTTAGGTTGGGGTGCATGCAGAAAACCTCCTCGTGTGCCTGATACCTGCTGGTCCCTTATGGATACGTTCGAGGGGAAGAGCAGTTGTCGGGCCGGTGCACCCTGGGCATGAACAATAATCTTTTCTAGAAAAGATTATTGTTTATGGCAAATTTCTGCGGGGGGAGAGCCAGGTAGGCTCCACGTTGTTCTTACACGTGTCCCTCTGTTTGCAGAGGGCACAGTGTAGGGACAAGGGAGATGGGTCGCTCCTGATTGATCGACGGTCGTCGATCGACAGAGGACGTGACCATGATGCCGCTGAGGTGCAGGCGCACTAAAGCGGCAAGGGTATCTCTCCTTGAAGTCTTCGAGGAGAGAACTTCCGGCGGGTTCGCTGAGTCGGGTTGGCCGGACAGCGAACGGAGGCATGTTTAATGCCGCCGTCGGGGGCTTGGCTTAACCGCCCGGCCCAGAGGAAGGTCACCTCTAAGATAAAAAACCACCTAATCCTAAGCTTCGAAGCGTGGCGAGAGGATGAGTGGCTGGTGGGGAACCAGTCGCTAGCGCTTCCCCTGGAGATACCTGCCGAACTCTTCCAGTATTTAGGCTTACCTAGGGCAAGAGGCTCTGCCTAGGTGGACATGTATATCCTCAATACTCGTGGGAACAGAATGGAAAACGAAAATGAAATAAAAACAAAAGTGGATGACGTGCCAATTTCATTGGCGGAGGTACCGTTTGTCGGCGACGGCAACAAGAGCCGAGGAGGCTCCAGTCCAGAAATGGACGTAATGTCCGATAAGGACACACGCAGGCGCGCCTCCAGATCTGTATCTGGGTCCAGGTCCAGATCCAGATCTCGGAAGCGCAGCCTCTCCTCCAGTGAGGAGACACAGGGGGCCGCAAAAAGAACTGCGGCACAGAGAGGAAAAGGTCGCACGGTGGCGCAGAAGACAGCGCGTGACCTTCGGGGTCGCTTCAAGCGCCCTGATACTCCAGGAGGGAGTGCGGAGAGCGACCCCGGGCTCACCATGGCGGACTCGAGCGGGGGCTCTACTGTGTCCCTGCTGGGGAGTAACCGTGCGGAGGCCGCTGCTGCTAAACGGGCGCAGCAAAGGGCTGTCGTGGCTGACGAGGTCAGCGAGCTGGCCCAACAAGCGCGAGAGCGGCGCTCCGCTCGGATGGCCGGAGGGAGCCCGACAGCGGTGGCGCTCAGTCGCCAGGTGTTGGACGGCGTGGACGTAGTCCTGAAGGTGGCCACCAAATCGGGCAACCTGAAGGGAACGTTCACGCGCGCCCTGAAGGAGGCAGCTGAGGGCATAAGAGAGGCGGTTGAGGTCCTCGTTGCGCGGACTGGCACGGATGAGACGGAAAAGCTGTGGGAGGAGAACAGCCGTCTCAGGTCCGAGCTGGAGGACCTCAAGCGGGAGCTTGCCGCGCAGAGGGCGGAATGGCAGCAGAGGCGTCCTGTGGCCACCAGTTCCGCCCCCGGCGTCGTTGCCAAGACACTGCCGGCCCCCCCGTCGTCCGTACCTGCCCCCGCACCTGCGGATGCGGAGATCGAAAAGATCGTCCGCATCTGCATGCTGCAGTGTGGGGGCATGATGAATGCCCGGCTGCAGGGTCTCGAGTCGAGGCTCCTCCCTGCTGAGACTCTCCGGCCGCCGCTCGCTGCCGACGGGCGGGGGAAGGCGGAGCCTGCTAAGCCGGGTCCGGGGAGGAAGCCCGCGGAGGGCTCGTCAGCGTCCACGTCCCGGACGGCCGCGCCACTGGCACCCGCTCCCTCGGCGACCGCACCCGGGTCCACCGCGGACTCCTGGACGACGGTGGTAAAGAGGGGCCGCCGTAAGAAGAAGAAGACGGCGCCAGCAGCGACAGCAGCACCAGCACCCGCTGGGGCACCGGCACCCCAGAAGGCTCAAGGGCCGCCAAAGATGAGAGCCCCACGCTCCGCGGCTGTAGTTATTACGCTGCAGCCCGGAGCCGTCGAAAGGGGCGTCTCTTACAAGGCGGTCCTCATGGAGGCAAAGGCGAAAGTCGCGTTCCCCGACTTAGGTGTACCGGCCGGCCTCAGAGTGAGGCAGGCGATCACGGGGGCGCGACTGCTTGAGGTGTCGGGTGCCTCTAGCGGCGAAAGGGCGGACGTCCTGGCCGCCAAGTTGAGGGAGGTCCTCAACCCGGATGACGTCCGGGTGTCCAGGCCAATGAAGACAGCTGAGTTGCGCGTCGATGGCCTGGACGACTCGACGACCGCGGCTGAGGTCGTGGCGGCCGTCGCCCGTACCGGTGGGTGTCCGCCCGCAGACGTACGCACGGGCGAGGTTCGCGTCGATGCCTCCGGGCTCGGCGCGATCTGGGTGCGGTGTCCGGTGGCGGCGGCTAAGAAAGTTGCCGACGCCGGGCGTCTCTTGGTGGGATGGGTGGCAGCGAGGGTGAAGCAGCTGCAGCCCAGGGCCTTGCGGTGCTACCGTTGCCTCGACATTGGGCATGTCAGGGCACGGTGCACCGCCGCTATTGACCGCAGCGAGGAGTGCTATCGCTGCGTTCAGGCCGGCCACAAGGCGGCCCAGTGTCTCGCGGCGCCAAACTGCAGCCTCTGTACAGCTGCAGGGAGGCCTGCGGGGCACAGAGCGGGCGGAAAGGCCTGTGGCGCGCCCACCAAGCAGACGCAGAAGAAGAAGAGAGGGGCTGCCATGGCTGCCGGGGGCTCTTTACCCCCCCCGCAGCCTGGCTGCCCTTCGGCCGACTCCCGGCCTAGGAATGGTGCGATGGAGGGAATGGATGCCGCATAAATGGCGGTCTTCCATTACCTCCAGGGCAATATCAACCACTCTGCTAGATCTCAGGATCTTTTGCTCCAGAGCATGGCAGAGTGGTCGATTCACGTGGCCGTGGTCGCCGAACCGTATTTCGTCCCCCCCAGGGATAACTGGGTGGGAGACTTGGACGGTTTGGTGGCCATCATTGGCGGGGCTCTTGTCAACCCGTCCCGAGGTCGCGGCTGGGTAGCTGCCCTCGCGGATGGCATTGGCATCGTTGGGGCGTATTTTTCGCCCAACAAGAGTCTCGCCGACTTCGAGAGGTTCCTTGTCGAGTTGGGTGCCGTCGTGGGCCGACTCGTCCCTCGCCCTGTGCTGTTGCTGGGGGATCTCAACGCCAAGTCTGCGGCGTGGGGATCCCCTGTGACCGATGCTAGGGGCGAGGTGCTGGAGGAGTGGGCGGTTACGACTGGCTTGACCGTCCTAAATCGGGGCTCGGTACACACGTGCGTGCGGCAGCGGGGCGGGTCTATAGTGGATGTCTCGTTCGCCAGCCCCGCTGTCGCGAGCCGTGTCCATGACTGGCGTGTCGCCGTGGAGGTGGAGACGTTGTCGGATCACAGATACATCCGATTCGACGTCTCCGCCCAGACCACCGGCGGCCGCGGTCGACCGACCCCGCGAACGGACGGTCCGCGTTGGGCGCGTAAGCGCATAGACAGGGAACTTCTCGAGGAGGCCGCTATTGTCCAGGCCTGGAGCCGGGAGTCGGTGACGAACGGACCCGTCGACGTCGAGCGGGAGGCGCTGTGGTTCCGCGGGGCGATGACGCAAATCAGCGACGCGTCCATGCCCCGGGTCCACGCACAGTCCGCAAGGCGCCAGGTGTACTGGTGGACCGCCGAGATCGCGCAGCTGCGCGTCGCGTGCGTGGCGGTCAGACGCCGGTACACCCGATACCGGAGGAGACGTCGTCGGGTCCCTGACGAAGAGGCCGCGCTGTATGAGGTGTACCGCGCGGCCAAGCAGACTCTGTGGCTGGCCATCGGCGAGTCGAGGACGCGAGCCAGGGAAGAGATGTTGGAGACTCTAGACGGGGATCCGTGGGGGCGCCCTTATCGCGCGGTTCGAGGGAAACTTCGAGCCGCGGCGCCTCCGCTTACGGAGAGTCTCCAACCCGAGCTGCTGGAGGAGGTGGTTGCAGCCCTCTTCCCGGCCAGAGCGGAGCACACTCCGCCGCCGATGGCTTTGCCCACGGCCGCAGAGTCTGCAGAAGAAGAGGAGGCGAACGCCATCAGCGTCCCAGAGGTGACACAGGCAGAGATGAGGGCAGCCCTGATGCGGCTCCGGGCCAAGAACGTGGCTCCGGGGCCCGACGGGATCCACGGCTGCGTGTTGGCCCTCGCTCTGAAGGAGCTCGAGCCCCAACTGAGAGGACTCTACACAGCGTGTCTTGAGCGGGGCCAGTTTCCCACTTTGTGGAAATCTGGTCGTCTGGTCCTGCTCAGGAAGGCGGGGCGCCCGGCGGACTCGTCGTCCGCGTACCGGCCCATAGTGCTGCTAGACGAGGTGAGCAAGCTGTTCGAGCGAGTAATCGCAGCCCGCCTCGTCGGCCACTTGTGCAGAGAGGGGCCGGACCTGGACGACAGTCAGTTTGGGTTTCGGCATGGGCGCTCCACGATACACGCTGTGTCGCGGGTTAGAGTCCTGGCGGAGGAAGCGGTGTCTCGGGGCGGGGTGATGTTGGCGGTGTCCTTGGACATATCCAACGCCTTCAACACCCTGCCCTGGAGTTGTATTCGGGAGGCACTGCGCTATCATGGTGTGCCTCCCTACCTCCGCCGCATCGTTGGGGCTTATCTGTCGGAGAGGTGTGTCACCTACGCGGGACGTGATGGCGGATTCCAGCGCCGCATGTCGTGCGGTGTTCCACAGGGCTCGGTCTTAGGGCCGCTCCTGTGGAACATCGGGTACGACTGGGTGCTGAGGGGCGAGCTCAGGCCGGGGGTAGACCTGACGTGTTATGCGGACGACACGCTGGTCACTGCCCGGGGGAGCTCGTACAGGGAAGCAGCGTTGCTGGCGACGGCTGCGGTCTCACAGGTGGTGAGCCGCATACGTCGCCTAGGCCTGGAGGTGGCCCTCAGCAAGTCGGAGGCTATGGTGTTCCATGGCCCCCGGCGGGCGCCGTCACCCGGCTCACATATCGTGGTCGGGGGGGCTCGGATCGCTGTCGAGGGTACCATGAAGTACCTAGGATTGGTCCTCGACAGCCGGTGGGACTTCGGGCCCCACTTCCGACGGCTGGCGCCCAAGTTGCTGGGCGCTGCTGGAGCGCTCTCAACGCTGCTTCCCAATCTGGGGGGCCCGAGCGCCGCTTGTAGGCGGCTATACGTGGGGATCGTGCGATCGATGGCCCTTTACGGGGCCCCGATCTGGGCGACTGACCTGACGGCCGGGAGCATCGCCGTCATGCGGAGACCGCAAAGGGCGATGGCCGTCAGAGTCATCCGGGGGTATCGCACGATCTCCTACGAGGCGGCTTGTGCACTGGCCGGATCCCCGCCCTGGGACCTGGAGGCGAAAGTACTCGCGTCATCGTATCGGTGGCGCGAGGAAGCGCGGGCGCGGGGCGAGCGACCGATGCAGCGACATGTGGAGCTGCATCGGTCTCAGCTTCGCGAGGTCCTGGTGGCGGAATGGCGGGACAGGCTTTCGCGCCCTACCGCCGGCCTCGACGTCGTCGAGGCGGTCCGGCCGGTGCTCGAGCGCTGGCTCGGGAGGAGGCACGGCTCCCTGTCGTTTCGGGTGACGCAGGTACTCTCGGGGCACGGTTGCTTCGGGAAGTACCTGTGTCGCATAAACAGGGAGCCGGACGCCCGGTGTCACCACTGCGTCGATTGCCGGGAGGACACGGCGCGGCACACGCTGGCAGAGTGTGCCGCTTGGGAGGGGCCGCGCCGTGCCCTCATCTCAGGAGTAGGCAGTGACTTGTCGCTGCCGGCCGTAGTGAACGCTATGGTCGGCGGCGCCGAGTCCTGGGACGCGGTGGTCGCCTTCTGCGAGACGGTCGTCTCGCAGAAGGAGGCTGCGGAAAGGGAGAGGGAGATCTCGTCCACTCACCCGGCCCGCAGCAGGCGCACCGGGCGTCGGCGGAGGGCGGACAACGCCCTCTTCCGGCCCCCCTAAATGGGTCCAGGGACGACGGACTCGGGGACGTCCGTCGCCCCCCACACATCAGGACCCGAGGTGGCGGCGCGTAGTGTTCCACGCGCGCCCCTCTGAGACGTCGCGGGGGGAGTCAAACACCTCACTCCCCCCCCGACCCGAGACGAGGCCCGCGGTGGCGGGCCGGCACCAGCCGGGGGTTGCGGAAGATTTTGTCGTTCCCGCGACCCCCGGCGTAAGTGTGAGTCGGAACACCGGGGTGGTTTTTAGTCAGTAAGAGTCTGACAGACCCCTCCGCCCGCCCCAGGGCGGAGGACATCCATGAGGATTTTCCACCCCGAGACCAAAAAAAAAAAAAAAAAAAAAGGTTAGGTTAGGTTGGGGTGCATGCAGAAAACCTCCTCGTGTGCCTGATACCTGCTGGTCCCTTATGGATACGTTCGAGGGGAAGAGCAGTTGTCGGGCCGGTGCACCCTGGGCATGAACAATAATCTTTTCTAGAAAAGATTATTGTTTATGGCAAATTTCTGCGGGGGGAGAGCCAGGTAGGCTACACCTTGTTCTTACACGTGTCCCTCTGTTTGCAGAGGGCACAGTGTAGGGACAAGGGAGATGGGTCGCTCCTGATTGATCGACGGTCGACGATCGACAGAGGACGTGACCATGATGCCGCTGAGGTGCAGGCGCACTAAAGCGGCAAGGGTATCTCTCCTTGAGGAGTAGTCTTCGAGGAGAGAACTTCCGGCGGGTTCGCTGAGTCGGGTTGGCCGGACAGCGAACGGAGGCATGTTTAATGCCGCCGTCGGGGGCTTGGCTTAACCGCCCGGCCCAGAGGAAGGTCACCTCTAAGATAAAAAAACCACCTAATCCTAAGCTTCGAAGCGTGGCGAGAGGATGAGTGGCTGGTGGGGGACCAGTCGCTAGCGCTTCCCCTGGAGATACCTGCCGAACTCTTCCAGTATTTAGGCTTACCTAGGGCAAGAGGCTCTGCCTAGGTGGACATTCATTCCTCATTACTCGTGGGAACAAAATGGAAAACGATAAAAAAACAAAAGTTGATGACGTGCCAATTTTATTGGCGGAGGTACCGTATGCCGGCAACGGCAACAAGAGCCGAGGAGGCTCCATTCCCGAAAGGGACGTAATGTCCGATACGGACACACGCAGACGCGCCTCCAGATCTGTATCTGGGTCCAGGTCCAGATCCAGATCTCGGAAGCGCAGCCTCTCCTCCAGTGAGGAGACACAGGGGGCCGCAAAAAGAACTGCGGCACAGAGGGGAAAAGGTGGCACGGTGGCGCAGAAGACAGCGCGTGACCTTCGGGGTCGCTTCAAGCGCCCTGATACACCAGGAGGGAGTGCGGAGAGCGACCCCGGGCTCACCATGGCGGACTCGAGCGGGGGCTCTACTGTGTCCCTGCTGGGAAGTAACCGTGCGGAGGCCGCTGCTGCTAAACGGGCGCAGCAAAGGGCTGTCGTGGCTGACGAGGTCAGCGAGCTGGCCCAACAAGCGCGAGAGCGGCGCTCTGCTCGGATGGCCGGAGGAAGCCCAACGGCGGTGGCGCTCAGTCGCCAGGTGTTGGACGGCGTGGACGTGGTCCTGAAAGTGGCCACCAAATCGGGCAACTTGAAGGGCACGTTCACGCGCGCCCTGAAGGAGGCAGCTGAAGGTATCAGAGAGGCGGTTGAGGTCCTCGTTGGGCGGACTGGCACGGAGGAGACGGCGAAACTGTGGGAGGAGAACGGCCGTCTCCGATCCGAGCTGGAGGACCTCAAGCGGGAGCTTGCCGCGCAGAGGGCGGAATGGCAGCAGAGGCGTCCTGTGGCCACCAGTTCCGCCCCCGGCGTCGTTGCAGAGACACCGCCTGCCCCCGCACCTGCGGATGCGGAGATCGAGAAGATCGTCCGCATCTGCATGCTGCAGTGTGGGGGCATGATGAATGCCCGGCTGCAGGGTCTCGAGTCGAGGCTCCTCCCTGCTGAGACTCTCCGGCCGCCGCTCGCTGCCGACGGGCGGAGGAAGGCGGAGCCTGCTAAACCGGGTCCGGGGAGGAAGCCCGCGGAGGGCTCGTCAGCGTCCACGTCCCGGACGGCCGCGCCACCGGCGCCCGCTCCCTCGGCGACCGCACCCGGGTCCACCGCGGACTCCTGGACGACGGTGGTAAAGAGGGGCCGCCGTAAGAAGAAAAAGACGGCGCCAGCAGCGACAGCAGCACCAGCACCCGCTGGAGCACCGGCACCCCAGAAGGCTCAAGGGCCGCCAAAGATGAGAGCCCCACGCTCCGCGGCTGTAGTTATTACGCTGCAGCCCGGAGCCGTCGAAAGGGGCGTCTCTTACAAGGCGGTCCTCATGGAGGCAAAGGCGAAAGTCGCGTTCCCCGACTTAGGTGTACCGGCCGGCCTCAGAGTGAGGCAGGCGATCACGGGGGCGCGACTGCTTGAGGTGTCGGGTGCCTCTAGCGGCGAAAGGGCGGACGTCCTGGCCGCCAAGTTGAGGGAGGTCCTCAACCCGGATGACGTCCGGGTGTCCAGGCCAATGAAGACAGCTGAGTTGCGCGTCGATGGCCTGGACGACTCGACGACCGCGGCTGAGGTCGTGGCGGCCGTCGCCCGTACCGGTGGGTGTCCGCCCGCAGACGTACGCACGGGCGAGGTTCGCGTCGATGCCTCCGGGCTCGGCGCGATCTGGGTGCGGTGTCCGGTGGCGGCGGCTAAGAAAGTCGCCGACGCCGGGCGTCTCTTGGTGGGATGGGTGGCAGCGAGGGTGAAGCAGCTGCAGCCCAGGGCCTTGCGGTGCTACCGTTGCCTCGACATTGGGCATGTCAGGGCACGGTGCACCGCCGCTATTGACCGCAGCGAGCAGTGCTATCGCTGCGGTCAGGCCGGCCACAAGGCGGCCCAGTGTCTCGCGGCGCCAAACTGCAGCCTCTGTACAGCTGCAGGGAGGCCTGCGGGGCACAGAGCGGGTGGAAAGGCCTGTGGCGCGCCCACCAAGCAGACGCAGAAGAAGAAGAGAGGGGCTGCCATGGCTGCCGGGGGCTCTTTACCCCCCCCCGCAGCCTGGCTGCCCTCCGGCCGACTCCCGGCCTAGGAATGGTGCGATGGAGGGAATGGATGCCGCATAAATGGCGGTCTTCCATTACCTCCAGGGCAACATCAACCACTCTGCTAGAGCTCAGGATCTTTTGCTCCAGAGCATGGCAGAGTGGTCGATTCACGTGGCCGTGGTCGCCGAACCGTACCCCCGACTGGTGCCAGCCCGCCGCAGCGGGCCCCTCCTCCTTCATCACCGGCGCACCAGAACACATGGCACGCCGTGACCAACCCAGGGACCAAACCAGCACATGGGCGCCAGACAGCCCCTTGTCTAGGCGCCCTTGGCCCCTCTTCGGCGGGTCAGGTCATTGGCCCCGCCGTCTACCAATTTTCGGCCGCAGAGGATAGGGTTAGGTTAGGTTAGGTTAGGTTCCCCCCCCCCCGAAGGGGGATCCCCCACAGCGCATACTTCCTCGTAGTATCCCCTGGGCAACGCCGTGTCTGACCACCGTAACGGAGTGGCAGACCGGTGGCTAAAGTGCGCTGTGACTTTTAAATCGTGATTTTTAATTTTTAATTTTATGCGGACATTTGCGAGTATGACAGGAAAGCCGGCACGCGATGCGTCCGGCCGTTTTGTGCCGAGTCGCTCTCCCCAGGGCGACCCAAATGGCCCTTCTCAGGGCCACCCCAACGGCCCTTCTCAGGGCCACCCCAACGGCCCTTCTCAGGGCCACCCCAACGGCCCTTCTCAGGGCCCCACCAACGGCCCTTCTCAGGGCCACCCCAACGCTGGCGGCGTTTTGACGCCGAAAGGAGCAGACCGCCCACGATCCGCGGCCAGTTTGTTCCGCAGGCCGGACGAGTCTTCGGACTCGGACACAGAGTCCAACATGGACACGTCGGCTGCGGAAAGCGGCGACCGCTTCAAGCGGAAGCGGTCCGAGGGCTCCTCGGAGTCCACCGCAAGCCGCAGCCGCAGCAAGGCGAAGAAGAAGTCGAAGCCCAAAAAGGCTCCGACTTCTTCTCCGACGGCCTGTACCCATGACGTGGGCTTAGTGGACGCCGAGCGCCAACTTAATTTGACGAAACGGGCGCAGCTCCAAGCGGACTTGGAGGAGAGGGTGAGCGCCAAGGAGCAGCAAGCTGCCAGGTCGAGGGATGGCTACGGTGCATCCCATGTGCTGTATGCCGACCACTCCCTGGCAGAGCTGGCGCGCATGGCGGAGGAGGACAGGCAGGAGGTCCTGGAGGTCGCCTCAAAATCCTCCAACCTGAAGGGGACCTTTCAGAAGGCCCTCAAATGCCGTGCCGCCAGCATGCACGGCATTGTCCTGGAGCTGGTCAAGCGGACGGCCACGGAGGAGACGCGGCAGCTGCAGGCGAAGGTGGATCGCCTGCAGGCGGAGGTCAGCCAGCTTCACCAGAAGCTGGCTGAAGCCACGGCCCTGCCTGCCCCGGCTCCGGTGACAGGGGGCCCCTCCTCCTCCTCCTCCTCCTCCTCCCCCTCCCCCTCCACCCCTGCCAGCCTCGAGGCAGCCTTGAGGCAGGTAGTGATGGAGGAGAGGGCGTTCATTAGGGCCTGCTTCGCAGGCATCGAGGACCGGCTCCTGCCGGAAAAGCGGCTCCGCCCACCGCTAGCGGCGGACAAGAGTCGCCAACCGGGGGAGCCGGAACCTGCGCCTCAAGCAGGCCCTGTATTGGAAGGGCAGCCCTCAAAGGGAAAGGGCAAGGGCAAGGGCAAGGGGACCACGGCGTCTCCTCAGACCCCCACCACGAGCGCGGTGCGAGCGTCAGGGTCCTCTGCCGCTCCAGCAGCCCCGGCCCCAGCCCAGATCCAGGAGGAAGACGCCCTTCTTCCCTCCACCACCCCGTCCAACCTGCCGTGGACGGAAGTGGGTAAGAGGGGGAAGAAGGCCAAGAAGCCGGACCCCAAGCCCGCTGCGGCTGCTCCTGCAGCCAAACGGGCTCCAGCTGGTGGGAGGAAGCTGGTTCCTCCCAAAACCGCGGCCGTCGTGGTGACCATCACCCCGGAGGCCGCGGAGCGGGGCGAGACGTACGAGTCCGTACTGAGACGGGCTCGTACGAATGCTGATCCCTCCCAGCTGGGGATCAGCAAAATCACGTGCCGCCGGACTCTCACGGGAGCTCGAATTTTCGAGTTTTCGGGAGAGCAGCGCGGCACGAACGCGGACCTCTTCGCAGCGAAGCTGCGGGAGGTCGTCGCGGATGTGGCCAAGGTCGCCAGGCCAGAAAAGACCGCAGCCTTGGAGGTGGCCGATCTTGACGACTCGGTCGCCAAAGAGGATGTGGTCGCGGCCGTCGCAGCAGCTGGAGGCTGCGACGCCGGCGCGGTGAAGGCTGGAGCCGTCAGGCTCGGCCGCCGCGGCATGGGCATCATCCGCGTGGAGTGCCCGGTCGCCGCGGCCGGGGCCGTCCTTGCGGCGACCAAAGGACGGTTGCTGATCGGCTTCAGCTCGGCGGTGGTCCGGCCACTTGAGGCACAGCCTGCGCGGTGCTTCAAGTGCTGCGCGTTCGGCCACACCCGAGCCACGTGTCCCTCCAAGTCCGATTGGAGGGATACGTGCTTCCAATGCGGGAAGGAGGGACACGGGTGGGCCGCGTGCACCGCCACCGCCACCGCGCCACACTGCGCGGCGTGTGCCGCCAGTGGCCGCCCCGCGGGCCACCGGATGACGGGCAGGAGCTGTAAGCCCCCCGTCAAGAAGGGCGTGGTGCCGGCGCAGGTTCGCCCTGTTGCCACCACCGCCGCCGCCGTCGTCGCCGCTGTAGCTCCAGCGGCGGCGGCGGCGGCTGAGGAGGGTGCGATGTCAGAATAATAATTTCCGACCTCCGCATCCTCCAGACGAACGCCAACCACTGCAGAGCGGCCCAGGACCTGGTGGTGCAGGTCATGGCCGAGTGGTTGGTGAACGTAGCGGTGGTCGCCGAGCCCTACTTCGTCCCCGGCAGCTGGCTGGGTGACGAGGACGGCTTGGTGGCACTAGCGGCGCGGTCTTCCACAGACTCCCCTCCCCTCTCGCTATTAGAGAGGGGACCGGGATACGTGGCCGCCGCGTGGGGAGAACTCGCCCTTGTGGGCGTGTATTTCTCCCCAAACCGCCCTCTCCAGGACTTCGAGAACTATCTCGGAGTCCTGGCCGCCGTGGTCGGCAGGGCGGCGCCGCGTCAGGTCTCCGTGCTGGGAGACCTGAACGCCAAGTCGGTGACCTGGGGCAACCCGGCCACCGACGCCCGCGGGCGGGCAGTCGAGCTGTGGGCTGCCTCCTCTGGACTCTGCCTCTTGAACAGAGGCAGCGTCCGGACATGCGTGCGGCGGCAGGGTGGCTCAGTGGTGGACGTCACTTTCGCCACCCCTGCGTTAGCCGCGCGCGTGCTGAACTGGCGGGTGGACCTGGTGGAGACTATGTCGGACCATCGCTACGTGCGGTTCGACATCTCCACCAGTCGCCCCGGAGAGACGCGGACTCTGCCGGGGCGATCACCGTTCCCACGGTGGGCCCTCGCCCGCCTGGACAGGGAGGCAGCGCGGGAGGCGGCGTTCGTCCAGGACTGGCTTTCGCCGCCTTCCGCCAGCCGGCTGCCGGATGTGGACACCGTGGCGGGGCAGCTGAGGGAGTCTCTGACCGAGGTATGCAACTCGAGCATGCCTCGGTCTGGCCGACCACCACCCAAACGGGCCGTGTACTGGTGGTCGGCGGAGCTGGCGGGGCTTCGAGCAGCCTGTGTGGAGGCAAGGAGGGCTTACACGCGGAGTCGGCGGCGGCGTCGACGGGACCAGGCCGTCGGGGACCACCTCTACGAGGTGTACCTGGCGGCAAAACTGGTCCTCGATCGGGCCATCGCCGCCGCCAGAGACTCTGCGAGAGCAGAAATGCTGGAGGGTCTCGACGCGGACCCCTACGGGAGACCGTATAAGGCGGCGCGGAACAAGCTGCGCCCCTTTGGTCCCCCGGTGGCCGAGACCCTGGAGCCCTCCTTTCTGGATGGGGTGGTTCAGTCCCTGTTCCCGTGCAGGGACGACTTCACCCCACCAGCGATGGCCCCACCAGCCCCGCCAGCTGATGATGAAGAGGAGACCCCTCCCGTCACGGAGTCGGAACTTGGCGCGGCTATTCTCCATATCCGCGCCAAGAAGACGGCTCCGGGCCCCGACGGTGTCCCGGCGAGAGTGGTGGCGATCGCCGCCACCCAAATGGAGGAGCGGTTTCGGGACCTCTTCAGTGCATGCTTTGCGTCTGGAAGGTTCCCGAAACCATGGAAGGAGGGACAACTGTGCCTCCTTCGCAAGGAGGGCCGCCCGGCAGACTCCCCCTCGGCATACCGGCCCATCGTTCTGCTCGATGAGGTCGGTAAGATG
This sequence comes from Xanthia togata, assembly GCA_963853775.1. NCBI lineage: Eukaryota > Metazoa > Arthropoda > Insecta > Lepidoptera > Noctuidae > Xanthia > Xanthia togata. Next base: position 141,909 of record OY970797.1, on the reverse strand, counting down.
TTCGAGGGGATAATCGCTGCCCGCCTGAAGAGCCATCTGCGGTGCATCGGGCCGGACTTGTCGGACGCTCAGTACGGCTTTCGGGCTGAGCGTTCGACGGTGGACGCGCTGGCCTGCCTCAAGGGGCAGGTGAAGGATGCGATGGAGGCGGGGGACGGGTTGTTGGCAGTGTCGTTCGACATTGCCAACGCCTTCAACTCCGTTCCCCACTCCACCATCCTAGAGGCGCTCCGATTCCACGGAGTGCCTCGCTACATGCGCGTGCTGCTGGCCAGCTACCTGGAGGATCGGGCGATCGTCCTGGTGAACAGGGCTGGCCGAGTCCGGCGGTACGCCGCGGGAGCCGGCGTTCCACAGGGGTCAGTCTTAGGACCTCTCCTCTGGAACGTCGGCTACGATTGGCTCTTGCGGGGAACTCTCCTCCGAGGCACGAGTGTCGTCTGCTACGCGGATGACACTCTCCTCACCGCCCGGGGGGAGAGTTTCAGGGAGGCGGCCTCCTTGGCCTCGGCGGGCGGATCCTTGGTCGCAGGGAGGATCCGCCGCCTAGGGTTGACGGTGGCGCTGCAGAAGACCGAGGCCGTCTTCTTCCACGGTCCCCGGCAGCGCCCCCCGCCACCTGGCGCCCACATCTTCGTGGAGGGCGTCAGGATTGAGGTGAAGGCCCAGATGAAATATCTGGGCCTTGTACTCGACAGCAGGTGGCGCTTCGGCCCGCATTTCAGCGGGCTGTCGTCGCGCCTGCTGAAGACCGCGGGCGCTCTCTCGTGGCTCCTCCCGAACTTGGGGGGGCCCAGCGCTCGATGCCGGCAACTCTACGCCGGCATCTTGAGGAGCATGGCCCTCTACGGGGCCCCCATCTGGGAGGAGTCTCTCCACAGACGAGAGAACGCCGCGGCCTTGCGGGCACCTCAAAGGGCGATAGCCCAGCGGGTGGCGCGGGCTCACCGCACGGTGAGCTTCGCCGGGGCGTGCGCTCTGGCCGGCACCCCTCCTTGGGAACTCGAGGCGTGGGTGCTCGCCAGAGTGTACGAGTGGAAGGCGGGGCGGAGGGCGGCGGGTCAGCCCTTCGCCCCGGAACAGCGGGAGGCCGTCCGGCGGGAGGCGAGGGACGCCATCGTCGTCCACTGGACGACGGACCTCGCCGCCGCGGTCTTCGGCCGCCGAACCCTCGACGCGATCGGGCCGGTCCTGCGGGACTGGCTCGAGCGGCCGCACGGGTTCCTCTCGTTCCGCCTGGTGCAGGTGCTGTCCGGACACGGTTGTTTCGGATCGTACCTGCATCGGATCGGACGGGAGGAGACGCCGTCGTGCCACGACTGTGGCGCGGCGGAGGACACGGCGCAGCACACTCTCGAGGTGTGCCCGTCGTGGTCCGAGCCGCGCCGCAGTCTCGTCGCGGCGATCGGGCTGGACCTCTCGCTCCCCGGCGTGGTGGGCGCCATGCTGAGGGACGAGGGGTCCTGGGCGGCGGTCGCCTCCTTCTGCGAGCACGTCATGTCCCAGAAGGAGGCGGCGGAGCGCGTGCGGGAAGATGATCCCGACGCGGCACCGCTCCGAAGGCGGAGGAGGGGTCGAAGGAGACGTCAGTTCGACGCTCATCTCCGACTCCTCCTCCCAGGTGGAGGCCAGCAGGCAACGGGTGCGGGGGCACCCTCGCCTGCATCGCACAGGCCTCCACCAGTGCCGGACGGGAATGGCCAGGTGTTCCCGGCCATTCCCGTAGCCCCCCAGTCAGGGGGGCATGCGGGGCCCGCCAGCTAGGCGGGCATGCGCCGGGAGGGTCGTGGATGTAAAGGCTACGCCGGTTTCCCATGGCCCTCCCATCACGGCGATGCGGGAACACCGCTGAGTTTTAGTGGGTATACTGTCCTTCTGACAGGAGTCCCACACACCCCGTCTCGTCCCCCACGAGCGGCAGTGCATAAAGCATTTCTCAGCGTCAAAAAAAAAAAAAAAAAAAAAAAAAAGGTTCCCCCCCGAAGGGTTCCCGCATTGTCGTTGCGGGGGGGCTCAGTAGCCGTGGGTGCCCAACCACGGTGAAGCCAAGAGGAACCCGAGGAGGGGCCGCTCGTCAGGGCTTTTTGACCCAAGCCCATGACGTAGCGGCCAACGTGTAGGTTGCGGTGGCGACATCGCAACTGAGGCGGGCCGCGATGTCGCGTAGCGGGGGCATCGCGGCTGCGGTTTCGGGGCCGCGGCTGGAGAGGTGTATTGCGGTACAGCGCTCTCCCTCCCTGCCGCGGCCTTGACGGGGTCGCCACCGTCCGATGGCGAACGCGGTGGGGCCGCAGGGGAAGAGGAGTGTCGGTAGGTCGTAGGCCGCTCTCCCTATCCTCTGCGGCCGAAAATTGGTAGACGGCGGGGCCAATTACCTGACCCGTCGAAGAGGGGCCAAGGGCGCCTAGACAAGGGGCTGTCTGGCGCCCATGTGCTGGTTTGGTCCCTGGGTTGGTCACGGCGTGCCATGTGTTCTGGTGCGCCGGTGATGAAGGAGGAGAGGCCCGCTGCGGCGGGCTGGCACCAGTCGGGGGTTGCGGAGGTTTTTTCGTTCCCGCGACCCCCGGCGTAGGTGTGAGACGGAACACCGGGGTGGTTTTTAGTCAGTAAGAGTCTGACAGACCCCTCCGCTCGCCCCAGGCGGAGGACATCCATGAGGATTTTCCACCCCGAAACAAAAAAAAAAAAAAAAGGTTAGGTTAGGTTCCCCCCCGAAGGGTTCCCGCATTGTCGTTGCGGGGGGGCTCAGTAGCCGTGGGTTGGGCACCCACGGTGAAGCTAAGAGGAACCCGAGGAGGGGCCGCTCGTCAGGGCTTTTTGACAAAAGCCCATGACGTAGCGGCCAGCGAGTAGGTTGCGGTGGCGACATCGCAACTGAGGCGGGCCGCGATGTCGTGTATCGGAGACATCGCGGCTGCGGTTTCGGGGCCGCGGCTGGAGAGGTGTATTGCGGTACAGCGCTCTCCCTCCCTGCCGCGGCCTTGACGGGGTCGCCACCGTCCGATGGCGAACGCGGTGGGGCCGCAGGAGAAGAGGAGTGTCGGTATAGCGTAGGCCGCTCTCCCTATCCTCTGCGGCCGAAAATTGGTAGACGGCGGGGCCAATGTCCTGACCCGCCGAAGAGGGGCCAAGGGCGCCTAGACAAGGGGCTGTCTGGCGCCCATGTGCTGGTTTGGTCCCTGGGTTGGTCACGGCGTGCCATGTGTTCTGGTGCGCCGGTGATGAAGGAGGAGGGGCCCGCTGCGGCGGGCTGGCACCAGTCGGGGGTTGCGGAGGATTTTTTCGTTCCCGCGACCCCCGGCGTAGGTGTGAGACGGAACACCGGGGTGGTTTTTAGTCAGTAAGAGTCTGACAGACCCCTCCGCTCGCCCCAGGCGGAGGACATCCATGAGGATTTTCCACCCCGGAACAAAAAAAAAAAAAAAAAAAAAGGTTAGGTTAGGTTTTTTTTTTTTTTTTTTTTTTTTTTTTTTTTTTTTTTTTTTTTTTGGTTTGGCAGGAGTGGGAAATCCTCATGGACGCCCAGACTGACTCACTGGTGAGCCAGTCTGGGCAGTGCCGGACTCTTACCGGCTAAAACCCACTCCTGCCTTTCTAAGTGTCCCCCTGACATGGTCAGAGACCTTTTCTTGCTTTGTTTTGTTAATCGCTTTTGTTTATTATAATTTTTATAATGATTTTGAAGAGAAGCTAAGTTTTTCGGAAATCTGTTAAAAAAGAAATATAAATTTACTGTAATACTTGTTTAATTTACTAAAATGACTATGCTTTTGGCTCTATATACTACTCTTTATTCTATGTAATAAATAACTATATATTTAAAAGCACATTTTACGTGTTCTGGTTCCTTTTTATCACTTGAATTGCGACTTCTTTCGAGTATTCCAAGAATGGTCCACGCGTCCTGTTGTCTGACATCAGTTTCCCAAAATTACCCTTATGTATTTCAGACCCCAGTTTCACTTCAGTTTCGTAGCGCCGCTTTTCAAAAACTGGGCATTCTGCGAGAATGTGGGCAATCGTCTCCACTTTATCCGGCTCGCAAACGCACGATGGGTTCTCCTTACACTTGAAGCGATGTAAGTATTCGGAGAACCCACCGTGCCCCGTCAAGATTTGCGTGACGATTCCGGTGGGTTGGATCTTTTTGATCACTTTGTGGGCGTCGATCGCATCCGGGAAAAAGATTTTGGTGACCGAAGCTGTTTCTCCGCTTTTGTACCGTCGGTTCCATTCGTCAAGTGACCCCAAACGGATCTGCCGCTTGACGAATGAAACCGGGCAGCGGTCATAGTCTGGCCTTTTCCTGGATCGGAGTGCAGCCTCCTTCGCGAGGTGGTCCGCGCGCTCGTTGCCCTCTAGCCCCGCGTGTGCCTTTACCCAGAACAAGGACACATCTTTGCTCTGGGATAAAGCTGCGGCAACGTTCGCTCTCGCCTCCACGGCCAGGACATGGAGGGAACCCTGGTTTGTGACTGACTGCAGTGCCGCTTTTGAGTCACTGTAGATACCGAAGGTTCCCTCCCTGCACTTGAGGATCTCGCGCGTGGCTACGCATATTGCCAGAAGTTCAGCCTGGTAGACCGTGCAGTATGACGGCAGGCTAAGCTTGACGGACTTGATCTCGGCATCGCCATCCCAGAGTGATAGCGCTGCTCCGACCTTGCCCGCCATCTTGCTGCCGTCCGTGAAGATTCTGACTGCTTGGGTATTGTGGGTGTCCACAAGCGTCCGGTCCGCCAGGCACACAAACTCCATGGCCATATGTTTCGCCGGGTGCGGAGACTCTGTAAATGCCACCACCCGCTCCACCTCCCTTCCCGCAAGTGCTGGCTGAGGCACCCCTCTCCTCGCCTCATACAGAGCGGCTGCTTCTTGTATTCGGAGGTCGAGTGGGAGTATCCCAGCCAGCACCAGGGCCGCGTTCAGTGAGACGGTGCGGTAGGACTTACAGAGCTTCTGCGCGAATCCTCGTTGGACCGTGTTGAGGCTTTTCTGCACCCCGATCTTTTTTGCGGCCGGCGCCCAGGCACTTGCCGCGTACAAAATCACCGGCTCCACTGCTGCCGTGTATATGGTGTGAATGATCTCCGGGTGAAGGCCCCAGCTCACTTTTGCCGCACGTGCCAGCTGTTTGTAGATATTTACAGCTTTCCGGCAAACGTTTGCGACGTGGGTGTTGAAAGTGAGCTGGTGGTCGACGGTGAGCCCCAGTATTTTAATTTCCTTTGACATGCCAATGTCTACCCCGCCCATGCTCAGGAGTGGGGTATCGTACTTCAGTTTTCTGGTTACCACCATTGCACAAGTTTTTTGCGGTGCAAACTTCAGCTTGTTTCTGATACCCCACACCCGAACATATTCGAGGGCGGCATTGGCATGCCTCTGGACTTCCAACGCTGTCTCACCGTCGAAGATCATCACCACATCATCGGCGAACGCCTGGCAGTGGACGCCTAGCTCATCCAGCCCCTTTAGCAGAGGGTCAAGGATTAGGTTCCACAGGATCGGACCGCCAATGGACCCCTGCACACACCCCTTGTTCGTGTCTTTCCGACACTCGGCCCCAGCGTACCTTACTCTGACACTCCTACCAGTCAAGTAGCTGTCTAGCAGCCTCCTAAGATTTACCGGGCACTTTTCCTCAGCCAGTCTGGTCCTGATGACCGGCCACCATGCGCTATCGAAGGCTCCCTATATATCCAATGATACAACAGTGATTAGCTTCTTTGCCCTCAGCTTCCCTTTAATATGTTGTATCATGGTGTAGAGGGAGTCCTCGGTGCTCCTCTGTGGCATAAAACCAAACTGGCGAGTACTGAGCCGCGGGATTAGGTGCCACTTCAGCCTTGCTACTATCAGTTTCTCAAGCGTTTTACCTAGGACTGGTAGGAGGCCGACCGGCCTGTACGATTTAGGGGTGGTGTAGGAATCTTTGCCGGGTTTTCGGAGGACTACCACTGTGGCTACTTTCCAGGCCCCAGGGAAGTGTCCGTGCTCCAGGCACTTATTGGCCAATGCAAGGAACGTCCCTGGGTCCCGGGATATAGCCTGGGCACAGATATCGGCTGTGAGACCGTCTGCCCCGGGTGCCTTCTTGGGGTTGAAGCTTTCCACCGCGGTTTTCAGCTCCTGAAGTGTAAACGGTGGGTCATGCTGTTCATCATGCGCCCAGTCGTTTACACGACAGGCCGCTTCACGTGTCCTACGGTGGTCAGCTGATTCTCCCTCTTCAAGGTCTTCCGGGTAGAAGGTCTCAGCTAGCAGCTGAGCCGATTCCTGTGCGCTCAGTGGCACCCCATCCTTTACCAACGGCAAGTCCTCCTGTCTTTTGGCAGTCCGTCCTATGACCCTATATATCCCCTCCCACATTCCTTCCCTGTCCTGTTTTTGACAGAAGCCCTTCCATCCTTCTGTCTGCGCCTTTTTTGCCAGGGACTCATATTTTTGTTTTGCTTGCAGGTACTCATCGACGACTTTTGGTCTCCGGACCGGTGCAGCGCATCGAATACGACGTCTCCGTGTGTTCACCTCCGACATCAGTTCCGCGAGCTCCTTGGACCACCACGGTATAGTAACTTGTGTGTTGCATTTAATTTTGTCTAAAGTATTTTCACAAGAATCTATAATTTTGGAAGTGTATTTGTTTATGTTTTGTTCTAGTTCTATTTTGTTATCGATTTTACCTATTTCTATTGAATTTAATTTTGATTCCGCTTTTAATTGGGTCAATTTCGAATGAAATTGGCTCCAATTAGCTTTCTTAGTGTTGTAGATTCTTGTGGTCCTGTTAATGTTAATTCCTTTTGATTTTTGAAGATTTATTTTAAATACTATACCGTTGTGGTCCGAGCTCGTAAGGCCTTCCTCGACCCGCCAGTCCTCCACCAAGTCCAGCAGCTCCGTTGAGCAGGCTGTTACATCAACAAAGCTGCTGTACAAGGTGTTACCTCTGACGGTGTCGAAGGTCGGTGTGTTGCCGACGTTGAGTACCTGCAAGTTGATTTCCTCCAGGGTTCCCGACATGTCCTCACCCTTGGTGTCGGTTACCAGGCTACCCCACCAGGTGCTCTTGGCGTTGGCGTCGCCGCCAATAATCATCCTAGTGGGGCCTATTTCCTCGCGAATCCGCAGGAGTTGCTCCAGGTATGGCCGTATGGGCTGGTCTGGTTCAAAGTAAAAGGAGACTACTGCGATTTCCCAGGCGCTGGTACGGATCCTCACCACCACGATGTTGTTGGTGGTGAGTTTCGGACACTGTGTCACGTCTAGATCGTGATCGAAGACGACTATTGCCGCCTTCACAGTTCCACCTCCTTGTTCAGCGCACTGGTAGACTCTCGCTCCCCGGTAGTCTCGCATCCTTTTAACCCCACCCACATACGGCTCCTGGAGCAATGCGAACGCAACCCTCCGCTCACTAGCCACTATCAAGAGCTCTTGGGTCGCTAGGTTCTTCCTCTGCAGATTCGCTTGGATTACCTGGTAATTCTTTAGGGCTCTCGAGTGTGTTCGGGAAACCCTGGTTGAGTCGTTCCCTGTTTCCGCTGGCTGGCCCTTAGCAATACGCCACCGACAGTCGCGCCAATGCATCCCACTTCACGCGACTTGGGCACTCACTGTCGAAGGCGTTGTGCTCGGTATTGCTCAGCTTTGCGGAAACACAGTTCCTGCATTTTGGCGCTTCTGCAGCCAACCTTGAGGGACAGTCGACTCTCAGATGGGGATCACCACAGTGTGTGCAGAGGTCTGCGGGCTCCGTGCACAGTTTGCGGCCATGGCCGTAGCGCAAGCAGCGGGTGCACTGAATCAGTGGCGACTGGTCCATCACACGCACCCGCTGCAAGTCGATGTGCACTCGACCCGCGTGCGTCAGCCTCTGCCACACCGCAGGAGACACCTGCAGGATGACGTGGCACATGTGGGGGTTCCTCGTCTTGCGACGGTACTTCACCCCCATCCTCAGATCATCCGCAGGTACGTCCCCTATCAAGTGGCAGTTTTGGCGCTTCATCGCCTCGATGATCTCCCCATCCGAGTGGCACGAAAGGACATCCTTGGCTATGATGAGAGGATCTCTGTTCTTCACCTCTTCCACCATTAGATTGCCAGCCTTCTTTATCCTCTCGGCCACCCGAGTCAGCTCCTCCTTGGTCCTGAAGCCGACCACCACCTTCTGGTCCCTCACCTTCCGCAGCCTGTCAACCCTGGTTCCCTCGTTTCTCGCGTCGACCGCCGTCCTAAGCTTCTCAATCACCTCTTCACCGGTGTCCTTGTCGTCAACTGACGACACGATCATCGAGTGAAGAGGCGCTTGGATGTGCTGCTTCGGGATGGCGGCCATCTCCGCGAACGAGGGTCCTTGACCTGCGACAAAGCGAGGTGCCTGTTGTAGGTGCTCCGACAGAGCTCGTGTATGCAGCTGGCATTCCTCCAACGCCTTGTTATGCTGCTGGAGGTTCTCCATGAGCTGCTTCATGAGCTCTGTCGGTGCATCGGAGGCCGGCGTCAGGTCCCTGGGGGCACTCTCGGGCTCAACCTTCCGTCCGGGTGTTTTGGCCCTCTCGGTCTCTCCCTCCCTAACAAGGTGGTATAATCTGTCGACCGCTTTGTGTATCCCCTCTTTGATCTCTTTTTTCAGATTCCTAGAGCTGTCTAAGTGCAACTTGGCCTTGGAAAGACACGCCTTTGCCTCCGTGGTTCTGTTTAGGTACTTCACGGGTGGCACTTCTCGAGGCGGGCTCTCCAAGGTTTTTCCCGGCAGCTCATAGGTATCCGACCTTGTACGCTGGGTGACTAGGGCTTTGACTTTGAGTTTGGGGGAGGTGGGCTCGACTGTCTTCTTGGGGGGAGTGGGAACGGGTGCCGTTTTGGGAGGTGTTTTGGCCTTTTGGGGTTGCCCCGATTTTATTTTATCCGCTTCCCATTCCCCAATACTGCGCCTCACTGAGGGGCCAGCTGGTGCCAGGCATGCCTCCTCCGCGCCTACATTCTCCTCCGCAGCCTTCGACTTTTTGACGGGGGTCCTTAATCCGAACATCTTAAAATTAGTCAGGGGACACTACTTGTATAATTGCAAAAACTGAATCCCTGTAAAGGGGGGATGCAGTTAATAAAATATTAATCAAATTACTTATAAATAAAATAAAAATGTAATAATAATAATAAATTAAATAGGTCCTTAGGACTTAGTCGAATTAATTATTTAAAACAAATAGATTAATGTCAATTTATTATTCCCTTATACTACTGTGACAATAACTGAATCCCTGTAAAAGGGGGATTCAGTTGTCAGTTAAAGTTAAAATAAAATGAAATAATATAAATAGTTAAAAGTATCTAAGTAAATTAATGATTAAGGGAATAAATACAGAAATAAAATAAGTCCTTACTGAGACTTGGTCCAGATAAATTAAAAATAAATATAATTGTCGATTTTCTCTCCCCTACCAATATATTAAAAACTGATTGGGCGTCAAAACCATATAAATTAAATTATTCGGAATGAGAAACGCTTCGAAGTGAAATTCCTAACAAAAATAAAAAATAAAAAATTTTAGCCAAAACTCCCAGTCTACCTTCCCTATATAGAACAGGGTGGGAGGTGCCAAACAAAAATTTTGAGTTTTGGTCAAAAAACCAGTTTTTGAAGCAAAAAATTTCGAATTTCGCCCCACCACCTGAAAACCGGCACACGGATCGCGGACCAGAGACCAGGGATGAAGGGTAAGTACTATTGAAACTATAAACTAACGCTACTTTGGCAAAAAATTTAGAACAAACACTAGATTTTGATAATTTTGTATGAAAATTTTAAAAAATAACAAGGGTTGTAGGGGAAACTTTTTATTTAAGGGTAGAAATGGGTGCAACGTGGTCAGTACGTAGGCGGACGCCTAGTTATGTCTTAATTTGCTGAAAACAGCTTCAAAATCGCACTCCAAACAACGAAGATATTCGCGTTTATGTTAAAAACGTGTCCCCTTTTTTTTTTTTTTTTTTTTGGGTGGGAAATCATCAAATGACTCCTCCCGCTCTGGGTGGAGCGGGAGGGCGTGTCAGACTCTTACTGACTAAAACCCACCCGTGTTCCTTCTCTTGCCTGTGCAATGCCAGGGGGCCACGGTATCCCTTTCGGACTTTCCCGCAACCCCGGCAGGCAATGGTCTCATAGGACCCCTTCACTCGCTGACACTCTTTGAGGCGCGCGTGGAACACAACGCGCCGTCGACCCGGGCTTGGTCCTTACCGGACGGCGAGCTACCCATTGCTCACCGTCCGCAAGCCCGCGCCTACGGTGGCCGGGAATCCGCGATCGATTCCCGACGCCCGGGGCGTCTCCTCCTGCGGCGGCTAGGGGCGTGAGGGCGCGAAATTTGCCTTTCCCTCACGCGCTCCGCCTCCTCCTTCGCGAGCATTACTGCATCGCAGAAGGAGGTGACGGCCTCCCATGCCCTCTCGCTCCGTACCATGGCCTGGACCAGGGCCGGACGCGAGAGATCCCCGCCACCGATCGCCTCCACGAGGACACGGCGGTGCTCTGCCCAAGCCGGGCATACCTCCACCGTATGCTCCACCGTGTCCTCCGGGCGATCCACGCAGTGATGACACCCGGGCGTTTCCTCCCGCCTTATCCGAAACAGGTACCTCCCGAAACAGCCGTGTCCGGTGAGGACCTGCGTCAGGCGGAAGGTGAGGACGCCGTGGCGCCTCTCCAGCCACTCCTCAAAGAGGGGACTTATCGCCGCAATAGTGGCGTGCCCAGCACTGGGTTGCGACAATCGCACTCTCCATGACGCCATGAGATCCCGTCGGAGCTCTGTCCGCTGTGCCGCGATTTCTCGCGGCATCGGAGTCAAGCCCCGGCGTTTCGCCTCCCCGCGCCACTCCCAAATATGCGCGAGGACTTTTGCCTCCAGATCCCATGGCGGCAAACCGGCAAGGAGGCTCGCCGCCTCACCGGAGACCGTGCGGTATCCCCGGACCAGCCGGGTGGCCATGACCCTCTGGGACGCGTTCAACCGGCGGGCAGGCCGCCGCCTCAACGAATGCGCCCACACCGGTGCCCCGTACAGGGCCATGGACCGCACGATCCCCGCGTATAGCCTCCGGCAGGAGGCGTTTGGACCCCCTAGATTGGGCAGGAGCCGCTTCAAGGCAGCCCCGGCCCGGTCCAGTCTGGGAGCCAAACGTCGGAAATGCTCCACGAAGTTCCACCGACTGTCGAGGACGAGTCCCAAGTACTTCATCGTCGACTCGACGCCGATGTGAACCCCTCCTACCGTTATTTGGGAACCCGACGGTGGCGCATTCCGAGGACCATGAAAACACATGGCCTCGGACTTGTGCAAGGCCACCTCGAGTCCCAACTGCCGGATTCTGGCTACGATTGTCGCAACCCCGTGTGTCGCTAGTTCGACCGCCGCCTGGTGCGACCTCCCCTGCGCCAGGACCAACGTGTCGTCAGCGTAACAAACGACGCTGACGCCATTGGGGAGGTCGGCGCGCAGCACCCAGTCGTATCCGATGTCCCACAGATGCGGCCCCAGGACCGATCCCTGTGGGACACCGCACGACATCTCTCGCCGGTTCCACTCCCCCTGGTGACCGGGGTAGATGATGGCCCTGTCCGTCAAATAGGCCTCGACCACACGACAGAGGTAGGTCGGCATCCGGTGATACCGGAGTGCCTCCCTGATGCAACTCCAGGGCAGGGTATTGAAGGCGTTGGCGATGTCTAGAGACACCGCCAAGACGACCCCACCCCGAGCCACCGCATCCCCCGTCGTGAGGGCTCGCACGCGCATGATGGCGTCCACCGTGGAGCGCCCCCTGCGGAAACCAAACTGGCTCTCCGCCAAATCCGGCCCCACCCGCACCAGCCGCCCGACGAGGCGGTCTGCAATGACTCTTTCAAAGAGCTTGCCCACCTCGTCGAGCAGCACTATGGGCCGGTAAGCGGACGGAGAGTCCGCAGGGCGCCCCGGCTTCTTGATGAGGACCAGTTTCCCCGTCTTCCAACGAAGCGGGAACTGGCCCCTCTCCAAGCATGCGCTTAGGAGCCCCCTTAGTCGAGGCCCGAGAGCCTCTGAGGCCAGGACCCAGGCTTTCCCAGGTAAGCCGTCGGGTCCTGGGGCGGTATTTCTGGCATTCAGCCTACGTACCGCCACCCTCATCTCTACCTCGGTCACCTCCGGAGCATCGTCGTCGTCGTCGGCGGTGTGGTCCGCATCGGGCACCGCAGTAGGCGGAGCCATGGGTGGGGAGGCATGTTCCCCTCTCGAAGGGAACAGAGCGCTCACCACGTCCCCCACAAGCTGTGGCCGGAGACTCTGCGTCAGCGGGGGAGCCCATGGGCGGAGTTTCTCCCGCACCATCTTGTATGGGCGTCCCCACGGGTCTCTGTTCAGAGTCTCCAGCGACTCCTCGCGGGCCAGTGCCCTGGCCCGCAGGATCTCCGCTTGGAGGGCGGTTTTTGCCACTCTGTACCCCTCGTACAGCTCCGCCTGAATGGCTTCCGTATCCGGAGGTCGAATACGGAGCCTGCGGTGCCTAGTGTACCGGCGTCGCGCAGTAACGCACGCAATGCGCAGTGTCGTCAGCTGACGCGACCACCAGTACACCTGGCGCGAAGCACGGCCGGGCTGGACCCGGGGCATTGCCACGTCGCATATCTCGGACATGGCCTCCCGGAACCACTCCGCCTCGTCATTGATATCGGCAGGCCTGTCCGGTGATGACACCCAGGCCTGCACGATCGAGGCTTCCAGGAGGAGCTCCCGGTCCAGCTGCTTCAGCGCCCACCGCGGACCACTCGGGGCCTGTCGGACCGGCGCGCTCGAGGTCTGGGCGGAGACGTCAAACCGGATGTACCGGTGATCGGAATACGTCTCCACCCCCTCCATGACGCGCCAGTCAATGACACGCGGCGACAGAGCGGGGCTAGCGAACGAGATGTCCACCACTGATTCACCCCGCATCCGCACACACGTGGGGACAGAACCCCGATTAAGGACGACCAGGCCTGTCTCCAGCGCCCAGTCTTCCACCATCCTGCCCCGTGTGTCCGTATACCGGGAACCCCAAGCCACATTCTTGGCATTGAAGTCCCCGAGGACGAGCACGGGGAGGGAACGGAACCCGACGACGACGACTCTCAACTCCGCAAGGGAGTTGTGGAACTCGGCGAGAGTTCGGTTCGGGGAGAAGTACGCGCCTGCCACGACAATCTCCCCGAACCATGCTGCAACGCAACCCCGTCCTCTCTTAACCGCCTCGAGGGCCGGGGTACCGGCGGCGGCCGACGAAATTAGGGCCACTGAGCCGCTCAGGTCCTCCACCCAGTCATCCCTGGGTGGGACAAAGTACGGCTCAGCGACCACGGCGATGTTAATCGACCACTGCGCCATGCTCTGGAGCAACAGATGCTGAGCTGCGGCGCAGTGGTTGATGTTCGCCTGGAGGAGGCGAAATGGGGCCATTATTGGCACTCCATGTCAGCCCCCTCCTTAGCCCCCTGTGAGGGCCCTGCCGCGGCGGCTGCGGCGGCGACGACGGCTGTTGAGGCGGCAACGGCGACGGTGGCGGCGGTTGTGGCTGTGACGGCGGTGGCAGGTGGTTTGCCTCTAGCCTTGGCGGGTGGAGCGCAGGCCTTGCTTCCAATCCGGTGGCCGGCTGGCTTGCCAGCCGCCGCACATACGACGCAATGCGGCGTAGCTTCGCACGAGCCGGCCTTGTGACCGGGCTGACCACAGCGGTAACAATGGCTGCTGCGGTCCACCTCCGAGGTGCATTTAGCTCCCACGTGATTGCCCACATGGCAGCGGAAGCACCTCAGAGGTCTGGGTTCCAGCAGTTTGACCTGCGCTGAAACCCAGCCCACCAAAAAAAAAAAAAAAAAAAAATAAACGTGTCCCCTAAGGTGCTTTTTGGCTGTAGGCAGAAACTATAAAAAATCTAAAATTCAAAAAATAAAGACGTTTTATTTGGGCTAGACGGGCGTGAGAGGTGTCCAAAAAACCGTCTCGGCGCGGGCCAGCGAACTACGAAATAAAACTGTGTGGGTGCCAAACAAAAATTTTGAGTTTTGGTCAAAAAACCAGTTTTTGAAGCAAAAAATTTCGAATTTCGCCCCACCACCTGAAAACCGGCACACGGATCGCGGACCAGAGACCAGGGATGAAGGGTAAGTACTATTGAAACTATAAACTAACGCTACTTTGGCAAAAAATTTAGAACAAACACTAGATTTTGATAATTTTGTATGAAAATTTTAAAAAATAACAAGGGTTGTAGGGGAAACTTTTTATTTAAGGGTAGAAATGGGTGCAACGTGGTCAGTACGTAGGCGGACGCCTAGTTATGTCTTAATTTGCTGAAAACAGCTTCAAAATCGCACTCCAAACAACGAAGATATTCGCGTTTATGTTAAAAACGTGTCCCCTAAGGTGCTTTTTGGCTGTAGGCAGAAACTATAAAAAATCTAAAATTCAAAAAATAAAGACGTTTTATTTGGGCTAGACGGGCGTGAGAGGTGTCCAAAAAACCGTCTCGGCGCGGGCCAGCGAACTACGAAATAAAACTGTGTGGGTGCCAAACAAAAATTTTGAGTTTTGGTCAAAAAACCAGTTTTTGAAGCAAAAAATTTCGAATTTCGCCCCACCACCTGAAAACCGGCACACGGATCGCGGACCAGAGACCAGGGATGAAGGGTAAGTACTATTGAAACTATAAACTAACGCTACTTTGGCAAAAAAATTAGAACAAACACTAGATTTTGATAATTTTGTATGAAAATTTTAAAAAATAACAAGGGTTGTAGGGGAAACTTTTTATTTAAGGGTAGAAATGGGTGCAACGTGGTCAGTACGTAGGCGGACGCCTAGTTATGTCTTAATTTGCTGAAAACAGCTTCAAAATCGCACTCCAAACAACGAAGATATTCGCGTTTATGTTAAAAACGTGTCCCATAAGGTGCTTTTTGGCTGTAGGCAGAAACTATAAAAAATCTAAAATTCAAAAAATAAAGACGTTTTATTTGGGCTAGACGGGCGTGAGAGGTGTCCAAAAAACCGTCTCGGCGCGGGCCAGCGAACTACGAAATAAAACTGTGTGGGTGCCAAACAAAAATTTTGAGTTTTGGTCAAAAAACCAGTTTTTGAAGCAAAAAATTTCGAATTTCGCCCCACCACCTGAAAACCGGCACACGGATCGCGGACCAGAGACCAGGGATGAAGGGTAAGTACTATTGAAACTATAAACTAACGCTACTTTGGCAAAAAATTTAGAACAAACACTAGATTTTGATAATTTTGTATGAAAATTTTAAAAAATAACAAGGGTTGTAGGGGAAACTTTTTATTTAAGGGTAGAAATGGGTGCAACGTGGTCAGTACGTAGGCGGACGCCTAGTTATGTCTTAATTTGCTGAAAACAGCTTCAAAATCGCACTCCAAACAACGAAGATATTCGCGTTTATGTTAAAAACGTGTCCCCTAAGGTGCTTTTTGGCTGTAGGCAGAAACTATAAAAAATCTAAAATTCAAAAAATAAAGACGTTTTATTTGGGCTAGACGGGCGTGAGAGGTGTCCAAAAAACCGTCTCGGCGCGGGCCAGCGAACTACGAAATAAAACTGTGTGGGTGCCAAACAAAAATTTTGAGTTTTGGTCAAAAAACCAGTTTTTGAAGCAAAAAATTTCGAATTTCGCCCCACCACCTGAAAACCGGCACACGGATCGCGGACCAGAGACCAGGGATGAAGGGTAAGTACTATTGAAACTATAAACTAACGCTACTTTGGCAAAAAATTTAGAACAAACACTAGATTTTGATAATTTTGTATGAAAATTTTAAAAAATAACAAGGGTTGTAGGGGAAACTTTTTATTTAAGGGTAGAAATGGGTGCAACGTGGTCAGTACGTAGGCGGACGCCTAGTTATGTCTTAATTTGCTGAAAACAGCTTCAAAATCGCACTCCAAACAACGAAGATATTCGCGTTTATGTTAAAAACGTGTCCCCTAAGGTGCTTTTTGGCTGTAGGCAGAAACTATAAAAAATCTAAAATTCAAAAAATAAAGACGTTTTATTTGGGCTAGACGGGCGTGAGAGGTGTCCAAAAAACCGTCTCGGCGCGGGCCAGCGAACTACGAAATAAAACTGTGTGGGTGCCAAACAAAAATTTTGAGTTTTGGTCAAAAAACCAGTTTTTGAAGCAAAAAATTTCGAATTTCGCCCCACCACCTGAAAACCGGCACACGGATCGCGGACCAGAGACCAGGGATGAAGGGTAAGTACTATTGAAACTATAAACTAACGCTACTTTGGCAAAAAATTTAGAACAAACACTAGATTTTGATAATTTTGTATGAAAATTTTAAAAAATAACAAGGGTTGTAGGGGAAACTTTTTATTTAAGGGTAGAAATGGGTGCAACGTGGTCAGTACGTAGGCGGACGCCTAGTTATGTCTTAATTTGCTGAAAACAGCTTCAAAATCGCACTCCAAACAACGAAGATATTCGCGTTTATGTTAAAAACGTGTCCCCTAAGGTGCTTTTTGGCTGTAGGCAGAAACTATAAAAAATCTAAAATTCAAAAAATAAAGACGTTTTATTTGGGCTAGACGGGCGTGAGAGGTGTCCAAAAAACCGTCTCGGCGCGGGCCAGCGAACTACGAAATAAAACTGTGTGGGTGCCAAACAAAAATTTTGAGTTTTGGTCAAAAAACCAGTTTTTGAAGCAAAAAATTTCGAATTTCGCCCCACCACCTGAAAACCGGCACACGGATCGCGGACCAGAGAACAGGGATGAAGGGTGAGTACTATTGAAACTATAAACTAACGCTACTTTGGCAAAAAATTTTGAAGAAACACTAAATTTTGATGATTTTGTATGAAAAATTTGAAAAATAGTAAGGGTTGTAGGGGAAACTTTTTATTTAAGGGTAGAAATGGGTGCAACGTGGTCAGTACGTAGGCGGACGCCTAGTTATGTCTAAATTAGCCGAAAACAGCTTCAAAATCGCACTCCTTTTATTTATGGTTAGGATTTCAAATTTGTTACTTATTACTATATGGGTTGAACATGTTATTTATTTATTTTTATCGTTGTACATTTATTTTTCATAACTTATTTGTAAATGCCTTAGTTTCTAACTTATACTTATATATTATTATTGTTAACTTATCTCTTATTCTTACACTTTTCATTGGTGGTTGGGGTCACAAATGTATTTCTCAGGGGTTTGACATGTTACTTATTTTGTTTGTCATTGTACATTTATTTTTCTTTACTTATTTGTAATTACCTTAGTTTTCTAACTTATAATTATATGTTATGCTTTATTTACTTATATGCTATTCTATATATTTAACACTAATATATATTTAGCATGGATCTGTTGTACTATTTATTTCTATTTATAACAGCTTTTGCAACTTCACTAAAGTAACTAACAAAAATTTTTCTGTATTTAATGCGGGATAAAAGCTCCGGGAAGTTATTGGCTACAATTTCGAGTTCTAGCTTATTTTCAGCCTCGAATCTCTTTGTGGCATACATTGGGCATTCGGTCAGTATATGCTCCACCGTTTCGGGTGTTCCGGGTTGACAGATGCACGATGAGTTCTCCTTGCACCTGAATCGCTTCAGGTACTCAGAGAACCCACCGTGCCCCGTCAATACTTGGGTGGTTATGCCCATTGGGACCATCTGTCGAACTATCTTATATGAGAGACTGACTTCGGGAAAGAAAAGTTTTGTGGTTTTCGCCCTAGAACTTAGATTGTACCGTTGGTTCCATTCATCAATCGACCCCTTTCGGATTTGTCGCTTGATGAATGAAACCGGGCATAGGTCGTAGTCGGGTTTGGTCTTCATGTTTAGGGCAGCGGCCTTCGCCAACTCATCCGCCCTTTCGTTCCCCGCAAGGCCTGCATGTGCCTTGACCCAGAACAAAGACACAGTTTTGTTCTGGTTACCAATGGCCTTTAGGTTTTCTCGGGTTTTGACTGCCAGGGGATGCGTTGTGCTATGGTTTGTTACGGTCTCCAAGGCTGATCTAGAATCACTGTAGATTCCGTAACTTTCCTCGCTTCTCCGCTGGATCACCTCGGTGGCTCTACACACCGCGAGGAGTTCCGCCTGGTATACTGTGCAGTATGGTGCCAGCTTGAGTTTAAGGCTTTTCACTTCTGCTACATCATCCCATAGGGTTAGCGCTGCGCCCACCTTGCCCTCAATCCGGCTACCATCGGTAAATATTCTGATAGCCTGGTTGTTGTGGCTATCCATCTGTTCCTGGTCTACCAAGCTCACGAACTCTATCGCGGTGTGCTTCCCCGGGTGAGGTGCTCTGGAGAATTCCACTCTCCGCTCGACCTCTCTATCTACTAGCTCTGGCCGGGACACTCCTCTCCTCGCCTCATACAGGGCGGCTGCCTCTTGTATACGGAGGTCGAGTGGAAGTATCCCAGCCAGTACCAACGCTGAGTGAAGAGAGGTCGTGCGATACGCCCGGCACAGTTTTTGGGCAAAGCCCCTCTGGACTGAATTGAGTTGGCGTTGGACTCCTAATTTCTTGGATGCTGAGGCCCAGGCACCAGCTGCATAGGTGACTATAGGCTCTACTGCGGCGGTATATATGGTCCGGATTATTTCCGGGTGGAGACCCCAACTGACCTTGGCGGCTCTCGATAATTGCTGGTAAACACCGAGTGCCTTTTTGCATACATTAGTTGTATGGCTGTTAAAGGTCAGTTTGGAGTCCACAGTGAGTCCCAAGATTTTTATTTCGGAGGACATTACAATGTCGATCCCCCCCATGGTCAGGCGTGGCGTGTCATATCTAAGCTTTCTGGTGAGTACCATGGCGCACGTTTTGTGCGGCGCAAACCTGAGCTTATTTATGACGCCCCACGCCCGAACATGTCCGAGAGCGGCATTGGCTTGTCTCTCAATATCCAGGGCTGACTCTCCCGAAAACACCAGGACCACGTCGTCCGCAAAGGCCTGACAGTAGTCACCCCTCTGCGTGAGACTCTCCAGTAACGGGTTAAGTAGGAGATTCCATAAAATGGGGCCGCCTATTGATCCCTGGACACACCCTTTGCTAGTGATTTTTGCAAACTCATGGCCAGCATACCTTACCCGGACCTTGCGGTCGCTTAGGTAGCTGGCCATCATCCTCCTAAGGTTTGCAGAGCACTTCTCTTCCGCCAGTCTGACCTTTATGGCCGGCCACCACGCACTGTCAAAGGCTCCCTCTATGTCAAGTGAGACCATCGTGATGAGCTTTCTCTCTTGGAGTTTGCCTCTCACGTGGGCTATCAAGTCATAGAGGGAGTCTTCCGTGCTTCGCTGTGGCATGAAGCCGTACTGGCGGGGACTTATTCGGGGCGCCAGGTACCAAACCAGCCTTCTAATCACCATTTTCTCCAATATCTTACCCATCACCGGCAGTAGTCCAATCGGTCTATAGGACTTAGGACTGGTATAATTGTCCTTTCCTGGTTTCCTCAGCACCACAACGGTGGCCTCTTTCCAGGCTGTGGGGAAATGCGTCAGTTGCCAGCACTTATTGAATACTGCCAGGTGCAGCTTCATGTCCAGGTATATGACCCGCCGGCAGATATCAGCCGTGAAACCGTCCACTCCGGGTGCCTTTTTGGGGTTGAAGCTCTCCGTCGCGAACCTTAGCTCCTCCGTCGTAAACGCCGGGTCATGGGTCTCATTATGGCTCCAGTCGTTTATTCGGTCTGCAAGAGCTCTGGTCCGACGATGGTCTGAACTATCATCCTCCTCTGCATCTTCCGGGTAGAATATTTCCGCCAGTACTTTCGCAGATCCCTCCTGACCTGCTTCCCTTCCATTCCAGACCAGTGGCAGATCCTCTTGCCTTTTTGTTGTGTGCTTTATTACCCTATAAATACCCTCCCAGACACCCTCCCTGTTCTGTTTCTGGCAAAAACTCTTCCAACTCTCTGTGGAGCATTTCTTGACTTCTAGCTCATATTTTTCCTTTTGTTCCAGGTACAACGCGACTACGCCTTCTCTGCGCGACGGCGCCGCGCACCGGATTCTTCTCTTCCTGGTAGCGACATCATGCTTCATCGCTTCGAGTTCTTCGGACCACCACGGCATAGTAAGTATTTGGTTTTCCTTTTTCTTAGGTATAGCATCATTACATGCTTCTGTTATTACTGATGTGTATTTACTAATTGTATCGTCTAAATGTTCCTTATTATCTATCTCCTGTATTTGTGCTGTATTGATTCTATTATCTATTTTCAATTGGTTCAATTTTTCATCAAATTTTTCCCAATTGGCTTTCTTTGTGTTGTATTTCCTCGTTGTTCTATTAATGTTTACACCCTTCCCCTTTTTTAGTTTAATTTTAACTATTATGCCGTTGTGGTCCGAGCTCGTTAGGTCTTCAGCAACTGTCCATTCTTCTACCAGGTCAAGCAAGTCCTCTGTACACAGCGTCACGTCGACATGGCTTGTTAGTCTACGTCCTCCTCTGACTGTGTCAAAAGTGGGTTTGTTCCCGCGGTTCAGAACATGAAGATTTAGCTCCCCGATCATTCCCGTCAAATCGTCCCCTCTGTCGTCGATGGCACTGCCACCCCACCACACACTCTTGGCGTTGGCATCCCCTCCAATGATGGCTTTCCTGGGTTTAAGCTCATTCATCGCTGCTGTTAAGTGGTCCAAGTATGGTCCTATGGGTTGGTCGGGCTCGAAGTAGTACGAGACGGCCAGCATCTCCCATGTGCTCGTCCGCAGTTTCACCACCACGATGTTGTTGGTAGTGAATCTGGGGCACTGTATGACGTCGACATCATAATTGAATACGACTATCGCGGCCTTTACTGTGCCCCCACTGCCGTCCGAGTTCTGGTAAACTCTGGCCCCCCCGTACGGCCTCATTGCCTTTATACCACCCACATACGGCTCCTGGACCAGTGCGCTGGATAATTTGCGCTTTTTAGCCTCGAGCATAAGCTCGTTGGTAGCCAATTGTTTACGCTGGAGGTTTGCCTGCGCCACGATGTATTCCTGAGAATCTGCCGTTCTTGTTACCCCCGGGACCACCTTAGCAATATGCTATTGCGGATCGTGCTAGTGCATCCCATTTCCTGCGCACCTGGCAGTCATGACTGTAGACCGTATGCCCCGTGTCTGCATTCTTTTCTTTGATGCAGTTTTTGCACGTCGGCCTGTCACCCGCTGCCAGCCCGGGACACTCAGCCTTGAGATGCGGCCCCCCGCAATAGTTGCACAGGTCCGCAGGCTCCGTATACAATTTTCTGCCATGACCATAGGCCAAGCACCTGGTGCACTGCACCAGTGGCGTTTGGTCCAGCACCTTTACGTACTGAAGGTCAATGAAGACCCTGCCGGCCGCGGTAAGCCTCTGCCACATTTTTGGTGTCACCTCGAGGACAACATGGTTCTCTAGCGAGTTCCGTGCCCTCCTTCGGTACTTCACGTTGGCAGTTGCCTCCTCGGCCGTCAGGCCTTCCAGCAAGCG
Source organism: Xanthia togata (assembly GCA_963853775.1). Classification (NCBI taxonomy): domain Eukaryota; kingdom Metazoa; phylum Arthropoda; class Insecta; order Lepidoptera; family Noctuidae; genus Xanthia; species Xanthia togata. The sequence continues at coordinate 120,374 of OY970797.1, read as the reverse complement.
GGCGTTCTGGACCTTTAGAGCTGTCGAGATGTCCTCATCGCTATTATAGGACAAGAGGTCCTTGATGATGATTAGTGGGTTTCTGTTTTTAGCTTCTTCCACTTTAAGGTTTACATCCTTTTTGAGTTGGGCAGTCGTTTTTTCCAACTCTTCCTTGTTGCTAAAACTCAGGATGACCCTCTTGTCCTTGATTTTTCGGACCCTCTCGATCTGCAGGCCACTGTGCTTTGCATCCAGTACTTGCTTCAGTCGTCCCACCACTTCCGTGCTAGTGTCCATTGCGACATCGGACGACACAATGACCGAGTGTTTCGGTTTTTGCACCCAGCTATTTTGGGGTGCCATCAGGGCCTCCGCATAAGTGGGAGCCCTCTCCTTGATTTCGGAGATCGTTTTTCCCATTTCTTGGGTGGTCTGCCCAAGCGCTCGAATTTCCCGAAGAACATCTCCATCATTGTGTCGTTCTTTGTCGCGTGCCTGTTGTGCCTCCTTCTGTTCCTCCATTGACTCCTGTAGTTTCTTTATCATCTGGTTGCCCTCCTTCACTATACGAGCTTGCTCTTCTAATGCGGAGCGCAACCAGGTGATATTTTCTGGGTCCTTAGGTTTCCCCTCGACCTTTTGACCCTCCGGAGCCTTAGGTTGGCCTTGGCCACCTTTGGCCTTATCCGCCTCTTTGACTAAGTAGTATAGCCTGTCTATGGCCACTGTCACTTCCTTTTTTATTTCAGCCTTAAGGTTCCGCGAGTTGTTGAGGTGGAGCTTTGCCTTATTCAGGCAGGCCCTCGCCTCCGCGGTGATGTTGGGGTAGCTTATAGGCTCGGCTTTTTTCAAGAGTATGGGACTATTCGCCGATGTACGACGCGACTCTAGGGTGCTGGTGGAGGGAACCGGAGCAGCGCCAAGTTTTGGAGCTTCCTGGGGTTTGGTCTGAGACTCGGCTTTGCCAGCCTCCCTTTCCCCTATGCTTCGCTTTACACAAGGAAGCGAGGGTCCAGCCTCCTCTGAAGACCTTGGCGAGGCCCTAGGTCCCGGCGAGCCAGCTTCCTTTTTAGTTGGAGTACGGAACATGGCAGTGGCCTGCGTGAAAGTTAAATTACTCATACGTAGGCAGTCGAGGTCACTGTTAATATAACTGTTTATAACTGTTTCCCTGTAAAGGGGGGAAAACAGAAATATTCCAGAAAGACAAAACAATAAAAGTTATAGTAAAATCCTATCCTAAGCCGCGGGCCGTTATGTCAATTACTTGTTGTATTGACGTGTAAATAGTAGCTCAATAAAGCTAAAATTACACTCAACACAAAAATTGTCTGCTAAAATAAAAACTAAAACTTTCGGGTCCCAGACCTTTAGTCAAAATAGCCTATTAAGTTGTTATTTTGTCAAATAATGACAGTCACACTGTTTTCTGTAAAAGAAACAGTCGAAAAAAATCTTTAAAAATATGATAAACTATTTCCTCTATGTGAAGTCAGTTCTCTATTGTAGAGTAAGTCACTGTAAATATGTCAAATCACAGGTTTCTAATGTTATTAAAATAATTTTTCCAACAGAAATGGACCCAATGGACGCCCTGGAGAACCCCAAAATCAGGAGTTAGATCAGATCTCAATTTAGAGATCAGTGGCACGAGGACGACCACGGTTTAACTATATAATTACCTAAACATACATTTACACAAATTAATCTGTATCTTAAAGACGCTCTAAATGGAGTCCGTCCTTAAAACTATAAATAAAAGATTTAATAATTAAAACTAGTCTGGCTATGCAGAGAACGCACCAATACTTCTCCAATGTACTTGATTTTATATTTGCTAGAGAGCCTAATGTCTGCTGTATCCGTACCGCGAGAGCCAGAAGGAGCCAGAAGAAAAAAAAATATAAATAATATAAATGATTTTAAAAGGGGGCAAATTTCAAGGATTCCTTTGGAGCCAAGTGGGAGATCTTTTCGTTCTGACTGCAACGAACCCAAACTCGGTTGGTCTAGGACCTCCGGTTCAGGAGTTAAGTCCCGGGGGGGTGAGGTAAAATTTTTGAGGGGGGGGGGATTTATGGGTATCAGCGGAAGGGTCTGGAGTATCAGGGGAGGGGTATGGGGTATCAGGGGAGGGGTTCTGAGGTCACAAGGAAAGTAGAGGGGGTCTCGGGGTTCACCGAGGTCACGTGGGAGGGGGCCTCGGGGTTTTAGTGATATAGAGGGAGCTGTATAAATTGCCTAAATATATAAATATGGGTACTATGCAGTATTTGGGGTTCAAAGGTGGGGTTCAAAAAATGGGGGTCTGGGGGTCTTATATGAATGTAGGTCCTAGCTGAGAAGGGGGTTAGTGGGGGGGGGGGAAATTTTGTCCAAATTTCGAAATTCCCAGCCGTTTCCGAGATAATAGGGGGACAAGAAATTTCGGGGGAAGGGAGAAATGGGGTACCAAACTGGGTGGCTGAGGACTGCTGCAGCATACAAATATATGGTATAATTATAGTGTAGGCGGGCGGAGAGCGAGGGGGAGCGGAGGGGGGGGGGAGGGGGGGAAATAAATTTGATGGGTTATAACATATACGTATTATATAATTATAATTAATGATAACGGTGATAACGTACGATAATATTAGTAGTCCGCGGAAGGTGTTGGGTGAGAACCGGGAGGGGGGGGGGGGATTTAAATATGAGTTAGCAAATTTTTTAAAAACAAGGGGGGGGTCGAGAGAGGGTGGCCTGGGGAACCTACGGTATATTCTATAGATAGAATATACCAGGAAGGGGGTTAAAAATGGGCTATCTGGCTCCGTTTCCGAGATATGAGCGTTTTAATATTATCTAAGGTCCCGGGTTTGATTCCCGGTTGGTGAAAACAAAAAATTTTTAAAAGAATTTTACTTTAAAGACAAAATTAATTTAATAGTGTGGTTGCAAAAGGTTGAAATAAATATCTATATCTATATAAATTTAATTAAAATAATTTCTGTTTAGGGTAAAACTATGGGTAATTATATGGGGAGAAGCAAATGTGCTAGCTAGCTATTTAAAGGGTATCTGTGAAGTTGTACTGTTTGCAGATGATACCTCTCTTATTTTTAAAGTAGACAGGAATAGACAAGATTTTGACGATGTAAACAGTGCACTATCAATGGTTACGGATTGGTTTACGACAAATAACCTAGTTCTCAATGCCAAAAAAACGAAATGTGTAAAGTTTGCCCTTCCAAATGTTAGAAATCTAGGACCCAACATCGTCTTAGATAAAGAGGTGCTTGAAACTGTAAACTCGGCAGTTTTTCTGGGCATAACAGTAGATGCCAAACTTCAGTGGGGCCAACATATATCGAGCCTAGCGGGAAGGCTCAGTTCGGCCGCCTACGCCGTCAGAAAAGTAAGACAATACACTGACGTTGATACAGCTCGGTTAGTCTATTTTAGTTATTTTCATAGCGTTATGTCCTATGGTATTCTGCTGTGGGGCAAAGCTGCAGATATTCAAAATATATTTGTCCTCCAAAAACGAGCTATTCGAGCAATTTACCAGCTAGGTGCCAGAGTTTCTCTAAGAGATTTTTTCAAAGATATCGGTATTCTCACAGTGGCATCACAATTCATCTTCGCCAACATCTTATATATTAGGCAAAATATACACTTATACACTAAAAACAGTGATATTCACAATGTTAATACAAGAAGTAAGGATAAACTACGTGCTCCCTTTCACCGGCTTCATAAGGTTCATAACTCATTTGTTGGGCTTGGTATAACCTTTTATAACAAGCTACCCTCTTCTTTGCTAGATTTGCCTTTTAATGCGTTTAAAACTAAATTAAAGTCCAACCTTTGTTCAAAGGCATACTATTCTATCAACGACTACTTAAATGATAAGAATAGATGGTCGCTGTGATTAACTCAAGACAATGTTTAAATGTTCTTTCTCCAGAATTAGTTTACCTACTGACAGGTTATATGAGTTTATATAATTGTTTATAATTTTACTTTATAAGTCAATTTATTTTAATTTTATTTTAATTTAGTGCTGACATAATCTACTCATTACAATGTTTTTTTTTATGAGTTGTATTGCAATATGTGGTTAGCTAGCGACCTCGACAATTATTTATTTTACCTCGATGGTCCTAGTTTATCAATTGTAACTTCTAGTTACAGCTATATGTAAGCGGGCACGCCCTTTATGCCTGGAGGCTTTTTCTTTTTTTTTTTAGATATTGTTTACTTTTAGTTATTTTTATTTCTGCTTGAGTATAGTTCTCGATGCTTTTGGTTGGTATATTGGCGTGTGCTAGCTGTCATAAGGCTATTAATTATAGCTATTTAATTTAAATTACTTTTTGCATATTGTAAATTGTCTTGCATACTGTTGTATAGAATCATTTTTTATTTTTTTCTAACTGAACAGACAGCTGTGCTGCTGGGGAGTTTGTTGCGCCACTTCTTCTTCCCAGCAAAAGCACTAGGAAGTGGTGAAGGGTGGGCGTTTTGGGGGACTGTCTTATGTAATTTTGACGTTCGAAAAGTGCTGATTCTCAGCCTAGTTTGAATAAATGACTTTTGAATTTTGAATTTTGAATTTTGAATTTTGTGGGGAGATTCTCTTAAAACTACGTAAAGTTACCCCGAATTTTTTATAGGATAGTCGTAGAGGGTTGGGGTAAATTTCTATAGGTAGCCCCTAAGGAGAAAACTAAAAGTTTTTTACAATTTTTGCTTTAGGACTTCCCGTTTTGAAGCTATAGCCCCTACCATTCAACTTGTAAACAAGTTGGAATGCGGAAAAATTCCGCGATCTGGGAGAGGCTATAGCTAGCAAACTATGCTATGTATTTTCCTGAAAATTTTTCTATTCAAACACTATCAGCTGAAGGCTGCTATTTCTATTACAAAAAACACAAAAAACTATAAATAAGTTAGTATTTCCGTTTTTCTTTTCCCCAATAAACAAAATTATCTTGCGGGCGGAAATTTTTTACACGTTCACAAAATTTTGAATAAATCCTAAAATTACTGTCCAAAAATTCAGATTTTTTCGTATCCGGGTTAAGTGGCGTTCCGGCTATCTTCCCTGAGAGTTTCAGGCCAGGTCGTCACTGAAGATTTTGATTTTTTATGTTCGGAAAAAAACTTTTGTACTTTTTGACGTACGCATAGGAAGTTTGTACTCACAATATTATGGTTTTCCCTTACTTGAATGAAAATTTTTAAAGTACCTCTAGGGTCCTTTTTCCGTTCTCTTCCTCCAGAAGTGGTCAGCTATAAATTGTTATCCCTGGATCGGGACTCCGTCGCATGAAAAGCTGGAATTTTCTTGTATTTCCGCGCGCCTGCGCGGAAAAATTCGGGACTTTTTCCGGGTTCCAAGATCTTGATGAGGCGATCCTGATAGCCTTTTAAAAAGGCTAGGTCGTCGCTTTGGATCCCGAGTTATTCGACTTCGAAAGTCGGCTGTTCCCAAAATATCACTGTTTTGGTGAAAACGTGCACAATTTTCCACTTTTCACAAAACCACTTTCACATCCGTGATCGCCGTAAGATTGCGCGTCTTTTGATGTATCACACATGTATATTGGTGAACTTTTTACTATTTTTCGCGTTTTTAACATGCGGAGCGCGGTTCAAACGTGGCGTTCGGGGCGGCGGTTGAAGCCAGACTGGTTAGGTTAGGTTTTTTTTTTTTTTTTTTTTTTTGTTTGGCAGGAGTGGGAAATCCTCATGGACGCCCAGACTGACTCACTGGTGAGCCAGTCTGGGCAGTGCCGGACTCTTACCGGCTAAAACCCACTCCTGCCTTGCTCAGTGTCCCTCTGACATGATCAGAGCCCTTGTTCGACTTTTTAAATATTTTTACAGAACATTTTTTTTTTTTTTTTTTTTTTTTTTTTAAACAAATTCGCAAACACAGAGTTTTCTCTGCTAAACAGCCACAGTTTTAACACAACAAACCACATCAAAACAATCACAATTTTTGCTTTCTATTCTATTTTTATACTACCTATATCCTATCTCTAGTACATTTACCTATATGAGTTTTCGAACCTACCACATCTATTTATAATTATTACTATTATGCAGGTTATTATTATTTTTCTTGTTTTATGATACGTAAACTATATAATTATTATATATTTTTGTATCATTTTGCTTATGCTATCTTATTTCTTTTAATTACCAATAATGCTACTTCACTGCAATAATCTAAAAACATTTTTCTTTTCTTTCCTATCATCAATCCGGGTAAATTTTGGGCGATCAATTCAACGGCGAGTTTCTGCTCGATCTCAAATCTCAGTTTTGCGGTGATTGGGCACTCGAGCAATATATGCAGTACGGTCTCTTCCACGCCAGGTTCACAGGCGCACGATGGATTCTCTTTACACTTGAAGCGTTTCAGGTATGCAGAGAACCCACCGTGTCCCGTCAGGATTTGCGTAGTGATGTTCGTGGGGGCCATCTTTCGCACCACACCGTAAGCCAACACCGCGTCAGGGAAGAAATATTTGGTGCCCGAAGCCGTATCACCTGACTTATATCTCCCGTTCCATTCGTCAAGCGTTTCCGAACGGAGTCTTCGCTTGACGAATGATACGGGACACAGATCATAGTCCGGTTTCTTCTTCGACCCCAGGGCGGCTTCTTTCGCAAGCTGGTCGGCTCTCTCGTTTCCCTCCAAACCTGCGTGGGCCTTGATCCAGAACAAGGAGACACTCTTGTTCTGGAGCTTACAGCGTCGTATGGTGTCTCTGGTTTCCACGGCCAAGGGATGGGGGGAACTTACGTTGATCACCGACTGAAGAGCCGCCATAGAGTCGCTGAAGATACCGAACGTGGTTTCATTGCGCTTAAGCACCTCTCTTGCTGCTCTTTGTAGGGCGAGGAGTTCCGCCTGGTAGACGGTACAGTAGGACGGCAAGGCAAGCTTGAGGGCCTTTGTTTCGGCGGCGCTATTCCACAAGGATAGCGCCGCTCCGACTTTGCCCTCAATCTTGCTGCCGTCGGTGAAAATGCGTACGTCGAAGTCGCTATTGTTGTGGTAATGTTCTTCGTCTACCAGGCTTCCAAACTCCAGACTTATTTGTTCCGCAGGGTGCGGGGCTTCTATCGCTGAGGCCATCCGCTCAACCTCCCGGTCTCCCAGCATGGGCTGGGGCACTCCCCTCTTGGCTCCGTAGAGCGCAGCCGCTTCCCGGATACGGAGGTCGAGTGGGAGTATCCCAGCTAGAACCAGTGCCGAGTTCAGGGAGACCGTGCGGTAGGCTCTGCACAGCTTCTGGGCAAACCCTCTCTGGACAATGTTCAGCTGCTTCTTGACCCCCAACTTGTTGGCAGCTGGTGCCCATGCGCTTGCGGCGTACAGCAATGTCGGCTCCACTGCTGCGGAGTATATAGCCCTTATCACCTCTGGGTGCAAACCCCAACTGACCCGGGCTGCTCTGGCCAGCTGTTTGTACATAGCTATCGCCTTCTTACAGACAGTAGCTATGTGTTTGTTGAAGGTGAGTTTGGCATCTATGATGAGCCCTAATATTTTTACATCTTGGGACATTCCAATGTCGACCCCCCCCATGCTCAGGCGCGGCGTGTCATACTTGAGCCTCCGCGTTAGCACCATCGCACAGGTTTTATGTGGTGCAAATTTCAGCCGATTTCTGACACCCCACGCCCGAACATGTTCGAGAGCGGCATTGGCCTGTCCCTCGATTTCGTGTGCTGTATCGCCAAAAAACACTAGCACCACATCGTCGGCAAATGCCTGGCAGTAGTAGCCCCTACTTTCCAGCTGTTTCAGGAGCGGGTCTAGCAGCAGATTCCAGAAAATGGGCCCCGCTATGGATCCCTGGACGCACCCTTTGCTGGTTGGTTTTCTGCTCTCCTCCCCGGCGTACCTCATGGTGACCATCCTGTCACTGAAGTAGCTGCTGACTACCCGTCTCAAGTTTACAGGACAATTCTCCTCGGCCAATCGTACCTTAATGGCAGGCCACCACGCACTGTCAAATGCTCCCTCAATATCCAGCGACACAAGCGTGATCACCTTCTTCCGTGCCAATTTTTCGCGGATGTACTGCACTAGGGTATAGAGGGAGTCTTCAGTGCTTTTTTGGGGCATAAATCCATATTGGCGAGTACTGATCTTGGGCAGCAAGTAGAACTTGAGACGACCAACCAGCATCTTTTCGTACACTTTCCCCAGGACAGGCAAAAGCCCAATCGGCCTGTACGACTTTGGTACGGTGTAAGAGTCTTTACCTGGCTTTCTGAGAACAACCACCGTTGCTTCCTTCCAGATCTTCGGGAAGTGGTGGTGCTCCAGGCATTTGTTCAGCAGTGCCAGGAAGTATTCAGGGTCACAATTTATGGCATGAGAGCAGATATCGGCCGTGAAGCCGTCGGCCCCCGGGGCCTTTTTAGGGTTGAACGACATCATGGTTCTGCTAAGCTCGCTTTGGGTAAACGGAGGGTCATGTTGTTCATCATGACTCCATGCGTTTACCGTCCGTGCCAGTTGTCGGGTTTGGCGATGATCCATGTTGTCGTCTTCCTCCCGGTCCTCGGGATAGAAAGTCTCGGCCAACAGCCTCACTGAGCCTTTCGCGTCCAGTATCTCTCCTTCCCTTTGCAGTGGCAGATCTTCCTCTCTCTTCGCTATTCTTCCCATTACCCTATAAAGCCCTTCCCAGACTCCTTCTCTGTCCTGTTTCCCGCAGAACTCCTTCCAGCTCTCCCCTTGGGCTTTCGCCACCGCTGCCTCATACTCTTCTTTCGCTTTCAGGTACAGGTTTACCACCATCGCTCTTCGGACCGGCGCTGCGTTCCTGACTCTCACTTTCTTAGTGACAACCAGCTTCTTCATCTCTGCGAGTTCTTCGGACCACCACGGCATGGTAAGTATCTCTGTGTTGTGTTTATTGGGTATAGTGTCTCTGCATGTGTCGGTAATGGCTTGTGTGTATGTGTTTATCGTTAGTTCTAGTTGATCTATGTTGTGTATGCTTGATAAATCCACTAGGGCTAACTTTCTGTCCTGCATAATTTGAGACAGTTTCTCATGAAACTGCCTCCAGTTAGCTTTCCGTGTGTTATATACCCTAGTGGTCCGTTCTATTGCAATTCCTTTAGATTTCTTTAGATGAATGTTAAAGGTTATGCCGTTGTGGTCGGAACTCGTGAGACCCTCCTCGATTCGCCAGTCGTTCACTAGTTCGAGCATGTCCACCGAACAGGCCGTTACGTCCACGTGGCTGCTGTACCTTACCCCACCTCTCACGGTATCAAAAGTAGGGATATCCCCAGTGTTGAGGATCTGCAATCCCAATTCGCCGAGTGTTCCACACATATGCTCCCCTCTCGGGTCTTCGATGCTGCTACCCCACCAAGTACTTTTCGCGTTTGCGTCTCCTCCAATTACCAACCTGTTAGAACCCATCGCTCGTTCTATCCTTTCAAGATGCTCCAGGTATGGCTCCATGGGCGTATCCGGTTCGAAGTAGAAGGACACCAGCGTGATCGTCCAGGCTCTAGTTCGGACTCCCACCACAACGATGTTGTTAGTGGTGAGTTGCGGGTACTGTAAAACATCTAAATCTTTGTCGAAGACGGCTATTGCCGCCTTTACAGTCCCTTCTCCTCCCTCAGAGCTCTGGAAGACCCTTACGCCCCGGTAACTCTTCATCCTTCTCACCCCACCCACATAAGGCTCCTGGAGCATTGCTACAGCGACTTTGCGTTTGTCAGCTTCCAGCAGGAGCTCATTAGTTGCTAGCTGACTCCGTTGCAGGTTGGTCTGGATCATTTTGTACTTGGTGGTGGTCGTAGGGACAACTTTAGCAATATGCTACTGAGGCTCGGGCCAATGCGTCCCACTTCCTCCGCACTGGGCATTCGCTACTGAACGCATTGTGCTCGCGGTTCTCCATCTTAGCTCTGGTGCAGTTGATGCACGTCGCTGCTTCGCCAATTCGTCTGTCTGGGCAGTCCGCGCTGAGATGCGGGCCACCGCAGTGGCTGCAAAGGTCGGCTGGCTCTTTGCAGAAGCGTTTGCCGTGTCCATATCCCAAGCAGCGGGTGCACTGCACCAGTGGCGTTTGGTCATCAACTCGCACTCTCTGCAGGTCGATTCTGAGCTTTCCCCCCTCAATCGCCCTCCTCCAGATCGTGGGAGAAACGCTCAGAACAATGTGGTTCGTGTGGGCGTTTCTTGTCTTCCTCCTGTATTTGATTACAGTCCTTCCTTCCTCATCACCGAGGTCGTGAAAGATCTCCCGATTCTGATTCTTGAGGGCTTTGAGGACTTCCTCGTCGCTGTGGACTAGCAAGACGTCCCTCAGAATCAGAAGTGGGTCTCTGTTCGTCACTTCCTCGATGACAAGATTCTCTCCGACTGCTTCCAATCTCTCTTTTATCTTTCTCCTCTCCTCTTTTGTAGTGCATCCCATGATCACCTTCCTGTCTTTCGCTTTCCGCACTCTTTCCACCTGCACCCATCCTTCTTTTGCGTCAACAGCTCTTCTTATTTTCTCCAATACGTCATCACCCGTCTCCAACTCTTGTGTCGAGGAGACAACCACGGAGTGCAGCGTCGGTCGCTCCAGGGTCTGTCCTCCAGTCTGGCTCTTGCACGCTGCCGCCACACCCGCGTAGGTTTTCTTCTCAGCGCTTTCTCTAATCGCCAGAGCATCCTGTAGTTTCTCCATCTTTTCAGTATTTTCCCTAATTAATATGCTATGCGTTTCTATAGTCTTCATAAGCTCCATCTGGCTAGCGTTACTCTCACTACGGATGGGTTGGGACGTAATAATTGGCGCGGCTGGTGGTGTGACTGCAGGTGCAGGTGCAACAGGAACCTTGTTTCGCTCTGACTCCTTCACAAGCTCAAACAGCCTGTTAATAGCGTTTACCACCTCCGTTTTTATCTCAGTTTTGAGATTGCGAGAGTTGCCCAGATGGAGTTTTGCTTTATTGAGGCAAGCTCTCGCCTCCGCTGTGAGGTTGGGGTAACCAGCCTCAGGCCTCTTTGGCGGTCTTACGGTGTCCACGGGTACTCGGCGCGCCTCCAGGGTACTGGAAGTAGGTGGTGTGGCGTTACTCTTTGGGTTGGCCGGGGACTTGGCCAGGGGCTCAGCTTTCCCGGCCTCCCATTCCCCGATGCTACGCCGCACAGAAGGAAGCGAGGGTCCAGCCTTCTCAATCGAACGCGGCAAGCCCTTGGATCCCGACGAGCTCGCGTCTTTAGCCGGTGTACGCAACATGTTAGTGGTCTGTGTGAAGGTGGTGTTCATCAGACCAGTCAGAGGACACTAGCAATATTTCTGGGTCTCTGTAAAGAGGGGACCACTCAGAAAGTATCCAAGAAATAAAAATAATAAAATAAATAAGTCCTTACTGGGACTTTGTCCAGATAAAATTAAAATAAAATATAAAAATAAATATATAATTGATTTAATCCCCCTACTTCCGAATAAAAATGTTTTTGGCCAAAATCCCAGTCTACCTTCCCTATATAGAACAGGGTGGGAGGGTGGGCAAAATTTTTTCGTGCTAGACGGGCGTGAGAGGTGTCCAAAAAACCGTCTCGGCGCGGGCCAGCGAACTACGAAATAAAACTGTGTGGGTGCCACACAAAAATTTTGAGTTTTGGTCAAAAAACCAGTTTTTGAAGCAAAAAATTTCGAATTTCGCCCCACCACCTGAAAACCGGCACACGGATCGCGGACCAGAGACCAGGGATGAAGGGTGAGTACTATTGAAACTATAAACTAACGCTACTTTGGCAAAAAATTTAGAACAAACACTAAATTTTGATGATTTTGTATGAAAATTTTAAAAAATTACAAGGATTGTAGGGGAAACTTTTTATTTAAGGGTGGAAGTGGGTGCAACGTGGTCAATACGTAGGCGGACGCCCAGTTATGTCTAAATTTGCTGAAAACAGCTTCAAAATCGCACTCCAAACAACGAAGATATTCGCGTTTATGTTAAAAAAAAAAGGGTTAGGTTAGGTTAGGTTAGGTTAGGTTAGGTTCCCCCCCGAAGGGTTCCCGCATTGTCGTTGCGGGGGGGCTCATTAGCCGTGGGTGCCCAACCACGGTGAAGCCAAGAGGAACCCAAGGAGGGGCCGCTCGTCAGGGCTTTTTGACCCAAGCCCATGACGTAGCGGCCAACGTGTAGGTTGCGGTGGCGACATCGCAACTGAGGCGGGCCGCGATGTCATGTATCTGGGGCATCGCGGCTGCGGTTTCGGGGCCGCGGCTAGAGAGGTGTATTGCGGTACAGCGCTCTCCCTCCCTGCCGCGGCCTTGACGGGGTCGCCACCGTCCGATGGCGAATGCGGTGGGGCCGCAGGGGAAGAGGAGTGTCGGTAGGTCGTAGGCCGCTCTCCCTATCCTCTGCGGCCGAAAATTGGTAGACGGCGGGGCCAATTACCTGACCCGTCGAAGAGGGGCCAAGGGCGCCTAGACAAGGGGCTGTCTGGCGCCCATGTGCTGGTTTGGTCCCTGGGTTGGTCACGGCGTGCCATGTGTTCTGGTGCGCCGGTGATGAAGGAGGAGGGGCCCGCTGCGGCGGGCTGGCACCAGTCGGGGGTTGCGGAAGATTCTTTCGTTCCCGCGACCTCCGGCGTAGGTGTGAGTCGGAACACCGGGGTGGTTTTTAGTCAGTAAGAGTCTGACAGACCCCTCCGCTCGCCCCAGGCGGAGGACATCCATGAGGATTTTCCACCCCGAGACCAAAAAAAAAAAAAAAAGGTTAGGTTAGGTTAGGGGGGGGGATGCGATGGAGGCGGGGGACGGGTTGTTGGCAGTGTCGTTCGACATTGCCAACGCCTTCAACTCCGTTCCCCACTCCACCATCCTAGAGGCGCTCCGATTCCACGGAGTGCCTCGCTACATGCGCGTGCTGCTGGCCAGCTACCTGGAGGATCGGGCGATCGTCCTGGTGAACAGGGCTGGCCGAGTCCGGCGGTACGCCGCGGAAGCCGGCGTTCCACAGGGGTCAGTCTTAGGACCTCTCCTCTGGAGCGTCGGCTACGATTGGCTCTTGCGGGGAACTCTCCTCCGAGGCACGAGTGTCGTCTGCTACGCGGATGACACTCTCCTCACCGCCCGGGGGGAGAGTTTCAGGGAGGCGGCCTCCTTGGCCTCGGCGGGCGGATCCTTGGTCGCAGGGAGGATCCGCCGCCTAGGGTTGACGGTGGCGCTGCAGAAGACCGAGGCCGTCTTCTTCCACGGTCCCCGGCAGCGCCCCCCGCCACCTGGCGCCCACATCTTCGTGGAGGGCGTCAGGATTGAGGTGAAGGCCCAGATGAAATATCTGGGCCTTGTACTCGACAGCAGGTGGCGCTTCGGCCCGCATTTCAGCGGGCTGTCGTCGCGCCTGCTGAAGACCGCGGGCGCTCTCTCGTGGCTCCTCCCGAACTTGGGGGGGCCCAGCGCTCGATGCCGGCAACTCTACGCCGGCATCTTGAGGAGCATGGCCCTCTACGGGGCCCCCATCTGGGAGGAGTCTCTCCACAGACGAGAGAACGCCGCGGCCTTGCGGGCACCTCAAAGGGCGATAGCCCAGCGGGTGGCGCGGGCTCACCGCACGGTGAGCTTCGCCGGGGCGTGCGCTCTGGCCGGCACCCCTCCTTGGGAACTCGAGGCGTGGGTGCTCGCCAGAGTGTACGAGTGGAAGGCGGGGCGGAGGGCGGTGGGTCAGCCCTTCGCCCCGGAACAGCGGGAGGCCGTCCGGCGGGAGGCGAGGGACGCCATCGTCGTCCACTGGACGACGGACCTCGCCGCCGCGGTCTTCGGCCGCCGAACCCTCGACGCGATCGGGCCGGTCCTGCGGGACTGGCTCGAGCGGCCGCACGGGTTCCTCTCGTTCCGCCTGGTGCAGGTGCTGTCCGGACACGGTTGTTTCGGATCGTACCTGCATCGGATCGGACGGGAGGAGACGCCGTCGTGCCACGACTGTGGCGCGGCGGAGGACACGGCGCAGCACACTCTCGAGGTGTGCCCGTCGTGGTCCGGGCCGCGCCGCAGTCTCGTCGCGGCGATCGGGCTGGACCTCTCGCTCCCCGGCGTGGTGGGCGCCATGCTGAGGGACGAGGGGTCCTGGGCGGCGGTCGCCTCCTTCTGCGAGCACGTCATGTCCCAGAAGGAGGCGGCGGAGCGCGTGCGGGAAGATGATCCCGACGCGGCACCGCTCCGAAGGCGGAGGAGGGGTCGAAGGAGACGTCAGTTCGACGCTCATCTCCGACTCCTCCTCCCAGGTGGAGGCCAGCAGGCAACGGGTGCGGGGGCACCCTCGCCTGCATCGCACAGGCCTCCACCAGTGCCGGACGGGAATGGCCAGGTGTTCCCGGCCATTCCCGTAGCCCCCCAGTCAGGGGGGCATGCGGGGCCCGCCAGCTAGGCGGGCATGCGCCGGGAGGGTCGTGGATGTAAAGGCTACGCCGGTTTCCCATGGCCCTCCCATCACGGCGATGCGGGAACACCGCTGAGTTTTAGTGGGTATACTGTCCTTCTGACAGGAGTCCCACACACCCCGTCTCGTCCCCCACGAGCGGCAGTGCATAAAGCATTTCTCAGCGTCAAAAAAAAAAAAAAAAAAAAGGGGGGGGGGATCCCCCACAGTGCATACTTCCACGCAGTATCCCCCGGGCAACGCCGTGTCTGACCACCGTAACGGAGTGGCAGACCGGCGGCTAAAGTGCACTGTGATTCGCAGATACTAACGAGGTCGTTTGCGAATATGTCTCAGAAAATACACCATCTGCGGCCAGCTTCTTCAGCAGGCCGGACGAGGTTACGGACTCCGACGGTTCGAACATGGACACGTCGGCGGCCGAGAGCGACCGCCCCAAGCGGAAGAGGGGTGATCTGAGGCTTGGGTCCGAGGGCTCCTCGGAGTCGGTTGGAAGTAGGGCGAAGAAGAAGTCGAAGTCAAAAAAGGCTTCGACTTCTACTTCGGCCTTTGCTCACGATGTGGGTTTGGACAACGCCGAGCGCCAACTTAACCTGGCGAAGAGGGCGCAACTCCAGGAAGACCTGGAGGAGAGGGTCGCCGCCAAGGAGCGGCAGGCGCAAGCCGCCAGGTCGAGGGCTGGCTATGGTGCATCCAATGTACTGTATGCTGACCACTCCCTGGCGGAATTGGAGCGCATGGCGCTAGAAGACAAAGAGGAGGTTCTGGAGGTCGCCTCAAAGTCCTCGAACTTGAAGGGGACCTTCCAGAAGGCCCTCAAATGCCGAGCCGCCAGCATGCATGGCATCGTCCTAGAGCTGGTTAAGCGGACGGCCACGGACGAGACGCGGCAGCTGCAGGCGAGGGTGGACCGCCTGCAGGTGGAGGTCAGCCAGCTACACCAGAAGCTGGCTGAGGTCACGGCCTGGCCTGCCCAGTCTGCCCCAGTTGTGGTGGAAGGAGGCTCCTCCTCCCCTGCCAGCCTTGAGGCCATCATACGCGGGGTTATCCTGGAGGAGAGGGCCTTCATAAGAGGCTGCTTCGCGGGGATAGAGGACCGGCTCTTGCCGGAAAGGCGGTTCCGCCCGCCGCTAGCGGCGGATAAGTGTCCACCGCCGACGGAGCCGGAACCTGCGCCTCTGGGCCCGGAATCGGGTGAGCAGACCCGGAACCCGAGGCCCTCCAAGGGCAAAGGCAAGGGCAAGAAGACCACGGTGGCCCCTCAAACGCCCACCACGAGCGCGGAGGGAGCTACCGGGTCATCTCCAGCAGCCCCCCGGAACTCGCAAGGGGAAGACGCCCTTCTTCCCTCCACCACCCCTTCCAACTCGTCGTGGACGGAAGTGGTCAGGGGGGGGAGGGCGAAAAAGCCGACCTCCAAGCCCACTGCGACTGCTCCTGCAGCCGAGAAGGGTCCAGCCGGCGGGAGGAAGCTGGTTCCTCCCAAAACCGCGGCCGTCGTGGTGACTATCACCCCGGAGGCCGTGGAGCAGGGCGAGACGTACGAGTCTGTCCTAAGACGGGCTCGTACCAACGCGGACCCCTCTCAGCTGGGGATCGGTGGCATCACGTGCCGCCGAACTCAAACCGGGGCTCGAATATTTGAGTTCTCGGGGGAGCAGCGCGGCGCAAACGCGGACCTCTTCGCAAAGAAGTTGCAAGAGGTCATCGCGGATGCGGCAACGGTCATCAGGCCCGTGAAGACCGCAGCCTTGGAGGTGGCCGATCTCGATGATTCGGTCACCAAAGAGGACGTGGTGGCGGCCGTTGCGGCGGCTGGAGGCTGCGAAGCTGGCGCGGTGAAGGGTGGAGCCATCAGGCTCGGCCGCCGCGGCATGGGCACCATCCGCGTCGAGTGCCCAGTCGCCGTGGCTGGGGCCGTCCTTCATGCGACCAAAGGGCGGCTGCTTGTGGGGCTCAGCTCGGCTGTGGTCCGGGCACTTGAAGTCCAGCCAATGCGCTGCTTCAAGTGCTTCGCCTTCGGCCACACCCGAGCCACGTGTCCCTCCAAGTCCGACTGGGGAAACTGTTGCTTCCGATGCGGGCAGGAGGGACACAGGAGTGCTACTTGCCACGCCACCACGCTACACTGCGCGGCGTGTGCCAGCAGTGGCCGCCCCGCGGACCACAAAATGACGGGCAGGAGCTGCAAGCCTCCCGCGAAGAAGGGCATGGCGCCGGCGCAGGTTCGCCTTGTTGCTACCACCGCCGCCGTCATCGCCACTGTAGCTCCTGTGGCGGTAGCTGAGGAGGGTGCGATGTTGGAATAATGTTTTCCAACTATCGCATCCTCCAAGCGAATGGCACTAACGGCGCGGTCTCCCACGGACTCCCCTCCCTTCTCGCTATTAGAGAAGGGACCGGGATACGTGGCCGCCGCGTGGGGAAAATAAGCCCTTGCGGGCGTTATTTCTCCTCTAACCAGGTGGAGGCCAGCAGGCAACGGGTGCGGGGGCACCCTTGCCTGTATTGCACAGGCCTCCACCAGTGTCGGACGGGAATGGCCAGGTGTTCCCGGCCATTCCCGTAGCCCCCCAACTTGGGGGGCCTGCGGGGCCCGCCAGCTAGGCGGGCATACGCCGGGAGGGTTGTGGATGTAAAGGCTACGCCAGTTTCCCATGACCCTCCCATCACGGCGAAGTGGGAACACCGCTGAGTTTTAGTGGGTATACTGTCGTTCCGACAGGAGTCCCACACACCCCGTCTCGTCCCCCACGAGCGGCAGTGCATAAAGCATTTCTCAGCGTCAAAAAAAAAAAAAAAAAAAAAAAAAAAAAAGGTTAGGTTGGGGGACCACCCCACAGTGCTTGCGTCCACGTCGCGTCCCCTGGAAACGACCCAGTTCTGACCACCGTAACGGAGTGGCAGACTGGGTTGGCTAAAGTGCACTGTGCTGTCGTAGCGTATTTTAATCAATTTTATCTAATCTTATTTTATGTCGGAATCTACGGCACCTGCGGAGGCTATGCCTAAACCCTCGCGGGAAGCCTCCGGGCGTTTTAAAAAAGGCCCTTCTCAGGGCCAACCAAAAGGCCCTTCTCAGGGCCAACCAAAAGGCCCTTCTCAGGGCCAACCAAAAGGCCCTTCTCAGGGCCAACCAAAAGGCCCTTCTCAGGGCCAACCCAACGACCCTTCTCAGGGCCACGCCGGCGACGCCTTGGCGTCGGATGCTGACCGTGCACCATCTGCGGCCAGCTTCTTCAGCAGGCCGGACGAGATGTCGGACTCCGACGGTTCCATTATGGACACGTCGGCGGCCGAGAGCGACCGCCCCAAGCGGAAGAGGGCCGATCTGAGGAGCCCCCGGACCGTATCCGGGGGTTCCTCGGAGTCGGTAGGAAGTAGGGCGAAGAAGAAGCCGAAATCAAAAAAGGCTTCGACTTCTACTTCGGCCTCTGCGGCGCAAATCCAGGATGACCTGGAGGAGACGGTGGCCACCAAGGAGCGGCAGGCAAAAGCCGCCAAGAAAACGGTGTCGGACACCCACGACGTCGGTCTGGCAGAGGCCCAACGCCAGTTGGACCTGTCACGGCGGGCGCAGCTCCAGCAAGACCTGGAGGAGCGGGTTGCGGCCAAGGAGCAACGGACGCGCGCCGCCCGAGCCAAGTCCGGGTACGGCGCGTCGCGCGTACTGTATGCGGACCACTCCCTGGCCGAGTTGGAGCTTATGGCTGAGGAGGACGAAGAGGAGATAATTGAGGTCGCCTCTAAGTCCTCTAATTTAAAGGGGACTTTTCAAAAGTCCCTCAAATGCAGGGCCGCGAGCATGCGTGGCATCATCGGGGAGCTGGTGCAGCGCAAGGCGACCGATGAGACACGGCAACTGCAGGCGAAAGTTGATCGCCTGCAGTCAGAGGTCAGCCAGCTGCATCAGAAGCTGGCTGAAGCCACGGCCCGGCCAAACCAAGCCGAGCCGAGACCAGCGGCTGAGGTCCCTTCCTCCAACCTTGAGGATATAATCCGCAAGGTCGTCACGGAGGAAAGGGCCTTCACAAGAGCCTGTCTTGCGGGCATTGAGGACAGGCTCTTGCCAGAGAAGCGCCTCCGACCATCGCTCGCGGCCGACAATAGGCCATGTGAGCCGGAGCTGCCTTCCCAGAGGGAAGACGCCCATCTCCCGTCCACCACCCCATCCAACCAGCAGGGGTGGACGAAGGTGGGCAAAAAGAAGTCAAGGACGGTGGCTGCCTCTGCCGCCCCCGCCACCACTCCTCCCGGCCCATCCCAGACTACGGGCAAGGGAAAGGGGAAGGGGAACACGTCAGCCACCAAGCCCACCGCTGCTGCGCCGAAGAGGAAATTGGTTCCTCCCAAAACCGCAGCCGTAGTGGTGACGCTCACCACTGAGGCTGCGGAGCGGGGGGAGACGTACGCGTCCATCATGATGCGGGCGCGTACCAATGCCGATCCTACCCAACTGGGGATCGGCAAAGTCTCATGCCGCCGGACCCAGGCCGGAGCTCGAATTTTCGAGTTTCCGGGGGCTCAGGGCGGCGCCAATGCGGACCTCTTCGCCAGCAAAATAAAAGAGGTCATCGCGGACGCGGCCAGTGTCGCCAGGCCCGTGAAGTCTGTGGCCTTGGAGGTGACCGACCTGGACGACTCGGTCACCAAGGAGGAGGTGGTGGCGGCGGTCGCAGCAATGGGGGGCTGTGCCGTCACAGCGGTGCAAAGTCGGGCCATGAGGCCCGGCCGCGGTGGCATGGGCACCATTCGTCTTGAGTGCCCAGTCACCGCAGCTATAGCCGTTCTCGCCAAGGGACGCCTTGCAGTCGGGTTCAGCTCGGGTGTAGTCCGGGCACTTGCAGCCAAGCCTTTGCGCTGCTACAAGTGTTTTGGAGTCGGACACACTCGGGCCCTTTGTCCGTCCGAGGTCGACAGGGCGGACAAATGTTACCGCTGTAGCAAGGACGGGCACAAGTCCGCCTCCTGCGACGCTGCCACGCCGCACTGCGCGGTGTGTGCCGCCAGTGGCTGCCCGGCAGGCCACGTAATGATGGGGAGGAACTGCAATCCTCCCCCTAAGAAGGGCAAAACGCAGGCGCCAATCCGGCCTGTCGCTGCCACCGCCGTCCCTGAGGCTGGGACTTCAGCGGCTGTGGAGGGGGGTGCAATGTCTGATTGATGGACAGGGTCAGACATCGCATCCTCCAGGCGAACACCAACCACTGCAGAGCAGCCCAGGATCTGCTGATGCAGACCATGGCTGAGTGGTTGGTGGACGTGGTGGTGGTTGCCGAGCCGTACTCGGTCCCTGGCCGTTGGCTGGGTGATCGGGACGGAACGGTGGCATTGATTACGCGGTCCTCCACGGACTCCCCTCCCCTCTCGCTCTTAGAGAGGGGACCGGGATACGTGGCCACCGCGTAGGGAGAAGTAGCCCTGGTGGGGGTGTATTTCTCCCCAAACCAGGTGGAGGCCAGCAGGCAACGGGTGCGGGGGCACCCTTGCCTGTATTGCACAGACCTCCACCAGTGTCGGACGGGAATGGCCAGGTGTTCCCGGCCATTCCCGTAGCCCCCCAGTTAGGGGGGCATGCGGGGCCCGCCAGCTAGGCGGGCATGCGCCGGGAGGGTCGTGGATGTAAAGGCTACGCCAGTTTCCCATGGCCCTCCCATCACGGCGATGCGGGAACACCGCTGAGTTTTAGTGGGTATACTGTCCTTCTGACAGGAGTCCCACACACCCCGTCTCGTCCCCCACGAGCGGCAGTGCATAAAGCATTTCTCAGCGTCAAAAAAAAAAAAAAAAAAAAAAAAAAAAAAAAAAAAAAAAAAAAAAAAAAGGTTAGGTTAGGTTGGGGGGCTCGGCCCTTCTCAGGGCCCCACCAACGGCCCTTCTCAGGGCCACCCCAACGCTGGCGGCGTTTTGACGCCGAGAGGAGCAGACCGCCCACGATCCGCGGCCAGTTTGTTCCGCAGGCCGGACGAGTCTTCGGACTCGGACACAGAGTCCAACATGGACACGTCGGCTGCGAAGTCGAAGCCCAAAAAGGCTCCGACTTCTTCTCCGACGGCCTGTACCCATGACGTGGGCTTAGTGGACGCCGAGCGCCAACTTAATTTGGCGAAACGGGCGCAGCTCCAAGCGGACTTGGAGGAGAGGGTGAGCGCCAAGGAGCAGCAAGCTGCCAGGTCGAGGGATGGCTACGGTGCATCCCATGTGCTGTATGCCGACCACTCCCTGGCAGAGCTGGCGCGCATGGCGGAGGAGGACAGGCAGGAGGTCCTGGAGGTCGCCTCAAAATCCTCCAACCTGAAGGGGACCTTTCAGAAGGCCCTCAAATGCCGTGCCGCCAGCATGCACGGCATTGTCCTGGAGCTGGTCAAGCGGACGGCCACGGAGGAGACGCGGCAGCTGCAGGCGAAGGTGGATCGCCTGCAGGCGGAGGTCAGCCAGCTTCACCAGAAGCTGGCTGAAGCCACGGCCCTGCCTGCCCCGGCTCCGGTGACAGGGGGCCTCTCCTCCTCCTCCTCCTCCTCCCCCTCCCCCTCCGCCCCTGCCAGCCTCGAGGCAGCCTTGAGGCAGGTAGTGATGGAGGAGAGGGCGTTCATTAGGGCCTGCTTCGCAGGCATTGAGGACCGGCTCCTGCCGGAAAAGCGGCTCCGCCCACCGCTAGCGGCGGACAAGAGTCGCCAACCGGGGGAGCCGGAACCTGCGCCTCAAGCAGGCCCTGTATTGGAAGGGCAGCCCTCAAAGGGAAAGGGCAAGGGCAAGGGCAAGGGGACCACGGCGTCTCCTCAGACCCCCACCACGAGCGCGGTGCGAGCGTCAGGGTCCTCTGCCGCTCCAGCAGCCCCGGCCCCAGCCCAGATCCAGGAGGAAGACGCCCTTCTTCCCTCCACCACCCCGTCCAACCTGTCATGGACGGAAGTGGGCAAGAGGGGGAAGAAGGCCAAGAAGCCGGACCCCAAGCCCGCTGCGGCTGCTCCTGCAGCCAAACGGGCTCCAGCTGGTGGGAGGAAGCTGGTTCCTCCCAAAACCGCGGCCGTCGTGGTGACCATCACCCCGGAGGCCGCGGAGCGGGGCGAGACGTACGAGTCCGTACTGAGACGGGCTCGTACGAATGCTGATCCCTCCCAGCTGGGGATCAGCAGAATCACGTGCCGCCGGACTCTCACGGGAGCTCGAATTTTCGAGTTTTCGGGAGAGCAGCGCGGCACGAACGCGGACCTCTTCGCAGCGAAGCTGCGGGAGGTCGTCGCGGATGTGGCCAAGGTCGCCAGGCCAGAAAAGACCGCAGCCTTGGAGGTGGCCGATCTTGACGACTCGGTCGCCAAAGAGGATGTGGTCGCGGCCGTCGCAGCAGCTGGAGGCTGCGACGCCGGCGCGGTGAAGGCTGGAGTCGTCAGGCTCGGCCGCCGCGGCATGGGCATCATCCGCGTGGAGTGCCCGGTCGCCGCGGCCGGGGCCGTCCTTGCGGCGACCAAAGGACGGTTGCTGATCGGCTTCAGCTCGGCGGTGGTCCGGCCACTTGAGGCACAGCCTGCGCGGTGCTTCAAGTGCTGCGCGTTCGGCCACACCCGAGCCACGTGTCCCTCCAAGTCCGATTGGAGGGATACGTGCTTCCAATGCGGGAAGGAGGGACACGGGTGGGCCGCGTGCACCGCCACCGCCACCGCGCCACACTGCGCGGCGTGTGCCGCCAGTGGCCGCCCCGCGGGCCACCGGATGACGGGCAGGAGCTGTAAGCCCCCCGTCAAGAAGGGCGTGGTGCCGGCGCAGGTTCGCCCTGTTGCCACCACCGCCGCCGCCGTCGTCGCCGCTGTAGCTCCAGCGGCGGCGGCGGCGGCTGAGGAGGGTGCGATGTCGGAATAATAATTTCCGACCTCCGCATCCTCCAGACGAACGCCAACCACTGCAGAGCGGCCCAGGACCTGGTGGTGCAGGTCATGGCCGAGTGGTTGGTGAACGTAGCGGTGGTCGCCGAGCCCTACTTCGTCCCCGGCAGCTGGCTGGGTGACGAGGACGGCTTGGTGGCACTAGCG
This sequence comes from Xanthia togata, assembly GCA_963853775.1. NCBI lineage: Eukaryota > Metazoa > Arthropoda > Insecta > Lepidoptera > Noctuidae > Xanthia > Xanthia togata. Next base: position 97,941 of record OY970797.1, on the reverse strand, counting down.
GCGCGGTCTTCCACAGACTCCCCTCCCCTCTCGCTATTAGAGAGGGGACCGGGATACGTGGCCGCCGCGTGGGGAGAACTCGCCCTTGTGGGCGTGTATTTCTCCCCAAACCGCCCTCTCCGGGACTTCGAGAACTATCTCGGAGTCCTGGCCGCCGTGGTCGGCAGGGTGGCGCCGCGTCAGGTCTCCGTGCTGGGAGACCTGAACGCCAAGTCGGTGACCTGGGGCAACCCGGCCACCGACGCCCGCGGGCGGGCAGTCGAGCTGTGGGCTGCCTCCTCTGGACTCTGCCTCTTGAACAGAGGCAGCGTCCAGACATGCGTGCGGCGGCAGGGTGGCTCAGTGGTGGACGTCACTTTCGCCACCCCTGCGTTAGCCGCGCGCGTGCTGAACTGGCGGGTGGACCTGGTGGAGACTATGTCGGACCATCGCTACGTGCGGTTCGACATCTCCACCAGTCGCCCCGGAGAGACGCGGACTCTGCCGGGGCGATCACCGTTCCCACGGTGGGCCCTCGCCCGCCTGGACAGGGAGGCAGCGCGGGAGGCGGCGTTCGTCCAGGACTGGCTTTCGCCGCCTTCCGCCAGCCGGCTGCCGGATGTGGACACCGTGGCGGGGCAGCTGAGGGAGTCTCTGACCGAGGTATGCAACTCGAGCATGCCTCGGTCTGGCCGACCACCACCCAAACGGGCCGTGTACTGGTGGTCGGCGGAGCTGGCGGGGCTTCGAGCAGCCTGTGTGGAGGCAAGGAGGGCTTACACGCGGAGTCGGCGGCGGCGTCGACGGGACCGGGCCGTCGGGGACCACCTCTACGAGGTGTACCTGGCGGCAAAACTGGTCCTCGATCGGGCCATCGCCGCCGCCAGAGACTCTGCGAGAGCAGAAATGCTGGAGGGTCTCGACGCGGACCCCTACGGGAGACCGTATAAGGCGGCGCGGAACAAGCTGCGCCCCTTTGGTCCCCCGGTGGCCGAGACCCTGGAGCCCTCCTTTCTGGATGGGGTGGTTCAGTCCCTGTTCCCGTGCAGGGACCTCTCCTCTGGAACGTCGGCTACGATTGGCTCTTGCGGGGAACTCTCCTCCGAGGCACGAGTGTCGTCTGCTACGCGGATGACACTCTCCTCACCGCCCGGGGGGAGAGTTTCAGGGAGGCGGCCTCCTTGGCCTCGGCGGGCGGATCCTTGGTCGCAGGGAGGATCCGCCGCCTAGGGTTGACGGTGGCGCTGCAGAAGACCGAGGCCGTCTTCTTCCACGGTCCCCGGCAGCGCCCCCCGCCACCTGGCGCCCACATCTTCGTGGAGGGCGTCAGGATTGAGGTGAAGGCCCAGATGAAATATCTGGGCCTTGTACTCGACAGCAGGTGGCGCTTCGGCCCGCATTTCAGCGGGCTGTCGTCGCGCCTGCTGAAGACCGCGGGCGCTCTCTCGTGGCTCCTCCCGAACTTGGGGGGGCCCAGCGCTCGATGCCGGCAACTCTACGCCGGCATCTTGAGGAGCATGGCCCTCTACGGGGCCCCCATCTGGGAGGAGTCTCTCCACAGACGAGAGAACGCCGCGGCCTTGCGGGCACCTCAAAGGGCGATAGCCCAGCGGGTGGCGCGGGCTCACCGCACGGTGAGCTTCGCCGGGGCGTGCGCTCTGGCCGGCACCCCTCCTTGGGAACTCGAGGCGTGGGTGCTCGCCAGAGTGTACGAGTGGAAGGCGGGGCGGAGGGCGGCGGGTCAGCCCTTCGCCCCGGAACAGCGGGAGGCCGTCCGGCGGGAGGCGAGGGACGCCATCGTCGTCCACTGGACGACGGACCTCGCCGCCGCGGTCTTCGGCCGCCGAACCCTCGACGCGATCGGGCCGGTCCTGCGGGACTGGCTCGAGCGGCCGCACGGGTTCCTCTCGTTCCGCCTGGTGCAGGTGCTGTCCGGACACGGTTGTTTCGGATCGTACCTGCATCGGATCGGACGGGAGGAGACGCCGTCGTGCCACGACTGTGGCGCGGCGGAGGACACGGCGCAGCACACTCTCGAGGTGTGCCCGTCGTGGTCCGGGCCGCGCCGCAGTCTCGTCGCGGCGATCGGGCTGGACCTCTCGCTCCCCGGCGTGGTGGGCGCCATGCTGAGGGACGAGGGGTCCTGGGCGGCGGTAGCCTCCTTCTGCGAGCACGTCATGTCCCAGAAGGAGGCGGCGGAGCGCGTGCGGGAAGATGATCCCGACGCGGCACCGCTCCGAAGGCGGAGGAGGGGTCGAAGGAGACGTCAGTTCGACGCTCATCTCCGACTCCTCCTCCCAGGTGGAGGCCAGCAGGCAACGGGTGCGGGGGCACCCTCGCCTGCATCGCACAGGCCTCCACCAGTGCCGGACGGAAATGGCCAGGTGTTCCCGGCCATTCCCGTAGCCCCCCAGTCAGGGGGGCATGCGGGGCCCGCCAGCTAGGCGGGCATGCGCCGGGAGGGTCGTGGATGTAAAGGCTACGCCGGTTTCCCATGGCCCTCCCATCACGGCGATGCGGGAACACCGCTGAGTTTTAGTGGGTATACTGTCCTTCTGACAGGAGTCCCACACACCCCGTCTCGACCCCCACGAGCGGCAGTGCATAAAGCATTTCTCAGCGTCAAAAAAAAAAAAAAAAAAAAAAAAAAAAAAAAAAAAAAAAAAAAAAAAAAAAAAAAAAAAAAAAAAGGTTAGGTTGGGGGATCCCCCACAGCGCATACTTCCTCGTAGTATCCCCTGGGCAACGCCGTGTCTGACCACCGTAACGGAGTGGCAGACCGGTGGCTAAAGTGCGCTGTGACTTTTAAATCGTGATTTTAATTTTATGCGGACATTTGCGAGCATGTCAGGAAAGCCGGCACGCGATGCGTCTGGCCGTTTTGTGCCGAGTCGCTCTCCCCAGGGCGACCCAAACGGCCCTTCTCAGGGCCACCCCAACGGCCCTTCTCAGGGCCACCCCAACGGCCCTTCTCAGGGCCACCCCAACGGCCCTTCTCAGGGCCCCACCAACGGCCCTTCTCAGGGCCACCCCAACGCTGGCGGCGTTTCGACGCCGAGAGGAGCAGACCGCCCACGATCCGCGGCCAGTTTGTTCCGCAGGCCGGACGAGTCTTCGGACTCGGACACAGAGTCCAACATGGACACGTCGGCTGCGGAAAGCGGCGACCGCTTCAAGCGGAAGCGGTCCGAGGGCTCCTCGGAGTCCACCGCAAGCCGCAGCCGCAGCAAGGCGAAGAAGAAGTCGAAGCCCAAAAAGGCTCCGACTTCTTCTCCGACGGCCTGTACCCATGACGTGGGCTTAGTGGACGCCGAGCGCCAACTTAATTTGGCGAAACGGGCGCAGCTCCAAGCGGACTTGGAGGAGAGGGTGAGCGCCAAGGAGCAGCAAGCTGCCAGGTCGAGGGATGGCTACGGTGCATCCCATGTGCTGTATGCCAACCACTCCCTGGCAGAGCTGGCGCGCATGGCGGAGGAGGACAGGCAGGAGGTCCTGGAGGTCGCCTCAAAATCCTCCAACCTGAAGGGGACCTTTCAGAAGGCCCTCAAATGCCGTGCCGCCAGCATGCACGGCATTGTCCTGGAGCTGGTCAAGCGGACGGCCACGGAGGAGACGCGGCAGCTGCAGGCGAAGGTGGATCGCCTGCAGGCGGAGGTCAGCCAGCTTCACCAGAAGCTGGCTGAAGCCACGGCCCTGCCTGCCCCGGCTCCGGTGACAGGGGGCCCCTCCTCCTCCTCCTCCTCCTCCCCCTCCCCCTCCACCCCTGCCAGCCTCGAGGCAGCCTTGAGGCAGGTAGTGATGGAGGAGAGGGCGTTCATTAGGGCCTGCTTCGCAGGCATCGAGGACCGGCTCCTGCCGGAAAAGCGGCTCCGCCCACCGCTAGCGGCGGACAAGAGTCGCCAACCGGGGGAGCCGGAACCTGCGCCTCAAGCAGGCCCTGTATTGGAAGGGCAGCCCTCAAAGGGAAAGGGCAAGGGCAAGGGCAAGGGGACCACGGCGTCTCCTCAGACCCCCACCACGAGCGCGGTGCGAGCGTCAGGGTCCTCTGCCGCTCCAGCAGCCCCGGCCCCAGCCCAGATCCAGGAGGAAGACGCCCTTCTTCCCTCCACCACCCCGTCCAACCTGTCGTGGACGGAAGTGGGCAAGAGGGGGAAGAAGGCCAAGAAGCCGGACCCCAAGCCCGCTGCGGCTGCTCCTGCAGCCAAACGGGCTCAAGCTGGTGGGAGGAAGCTGGTTCCTCCCAAAACCGCGGCCGTCGTGGTGACCATCACCCCGGAGGCCGCGGAGCGGGGCGAGACGTACGAGTCCGTACTGAGACGGGCTCGTACGAATGCTGATCCCTCCCAGCTGGGGATCAGCAAAATCACGTGCCGCCGAACTCTCACGGGAGCTCGAATTTTCGAGTTTTCGGGGGAGCAGCGCGGCACGAACGCGGACCTCTTCGCAGCGAAGCTGCGGGAGGTCGTCGCGGATGTGGCCAAGGTCGCCAGGCCAGAAAAGACCGCAGCCTTGGAGGTGGCCGATCTTGACGACTCGGTCGCCAAAGAGGATGTGGTCGCGGCCGTCGCAGCAGCTGGAGGGTCTCGACGCGGACCCCTACGGGAGACCGTATAAGGCGGCGCGGAACAAGCTGCGCCCCTTTGGTCCCCCGGTGGCCGAGACCCTGGAGCCCTCCTTTCTGGATGGGGTGGTTCAGTCCCTGTTCCCGTGCAGGGACGACTTCACCCCACCAGCGATGGCCCCACCAGCCCCGCCAGCTGATGATGAAGAGGAGACCCCTCCCGTCACGGAGTCGGAACTTGGCGCGGCTATTCTCCGTATCCGCGCCAAGAAGACGGCTCCGGGCCCCGACGGTGTCCCGGCGAGAGTGGTGGCGATCGCCGCCACCCAAATGGAGGAGCGGTTTCGGGACCTCTTCAGCGCATGCTTTGCGTCTGGAAGGTTCCCGAAACCATGGAAGGAGGGACAGCTGTGCCTCCTTCGCAAGGAGGGCCGCCCGGCAGACTCCCCCTCGGCATACCGGCCCATCGTTCTGCTCGATGAGGTCGGTAAGATGTTCGAGGGGATAATCGCTGCCCGCCTGAAGAGCCATCTGCGGTGCATCGGGCCGGACTTGTCGGACGCTCAGTACGGCTTTCGGGCTGAACGTTCGACGGTGGACGCGCTGGCCTGCCTCAAGGGGCAGGTGAAGGATGCGATGGAGGCGGGGGACGGGTTGTTGGCAGTGTCGTTCGACATTGCCAACGCCTTCAACTCCGTTCCCCACTCCACCATCCTAGAGGCGCTCCGATTCCACGGAGTGCCTCGCTACATGCGCGTGCTGCTGGCCAGCTACCTGGAGGATCGGGCGATCGTCCTGGTGAACAGGGCTGGCCGAGTCCGGCGGTACGCCGCGGAAGCCGGCGTTCCACAGGGGTCAGTCTTAGGACCTCTCCTCTGGAACGTCGGCTACGATTGGCTCTTGCGGGGAACTCTCCTCCGAGGCACGAGTGTCGTCTGCTACGCGGATGACACTCTCCTCACCGCCCGGGGGGAGAGTTTCAGGGAGGCGGCCTCCTTGGCCTCGGCGGGCGGATCCTTGGTCGCAGGGAGGATCCGCCGCCTAGGGTTGACGGTGGCGCTGCAGAAGACCGAGGCCGTCTTCTTCCACGGTCCCCGGCAGCGCCCCCCGCCACCTGGCGCCCACATCTTCGTGGAGGGCGTCAGGATTGAGGTGAAGGCCCAGATGAAATATCTGGGCCTTGTACTCGACAGCAGGTGGCGCTTCGGCCCGCATTTCAGCGGGCTGTCGTCGCGCCTGCTGAAGACCGCGGGCGCTCTCTCGTGGCTCCTCCCGAACTTGGGGGGGCCCAGCGCTCGATGCCGGCAACTCTACGCCGGCATCTTGAGGAGCATGGCCCTCTACGGGGCCCCCATCTGGGAGGAGTCTCTCCACAGACGAGAGAACGCCGCGGCCTTGCGGGCACCTCAAAGGGCGATAGCCCAGCGGGTGGCGCGGGCTCACCGCACGGTGAGCTTCGCCGGGGCGTGCGCTCTGGCCGGCACCCCTCCTTGGGAACTCGAGGCGTGGGTGCTCGCCAGAGTGTACGAGTGGAAGGCGGGGCGGAGGGCGGCGGGTCAGCCCTTCGCCCCGGAACAGCGGGAGGCCGTCCGGCGGGAGGCGAGGGACGCCATCGTCGTCCACTGGACGACGGACCTCGCCGCCGTGGTCTTCGGCCGCCGAACCCTCGACGCGATCGGGCCGGTCCTGCGGGACTGGCTCGAGCGGCCGCACGGGTTCCTCTCGTTCCGCCTGGTGCAGGTGCTGTCCGGACACGGTTGTTTCGGATCGTACCTGCATCGGATCGGACGGGAGGAGACGCCGTCGTGCCACGACTGTGGCGCGGCGGAGGACACGGCGCAGCACACTCTCGAGGTGTGCCCGTCGTGGTCCGGGCCGCGCCGCAGTCTCGTCGCGGCGATCGGGCTGGACCTCTCGCTCCCCGGCGTGGTGGGCGCCATGCTGAGGGACGAGGGGTCCTGGGCGGCGGTCGCCTCCTTCTGCGAGCACGTCATGTCCCAGAAGGAGGCGGCGGAGCGCGTGCGGGAAGATGATCCCGACGCGGCACCGCTCCGAAGGCGGAGGAGGGGTCGAAGGAGACGTCAGTTCGACGCTCATCTCCGACTCCTCCTCCCAGGTGGAGGCCAGCAGGCAACGGGTGCGGGGGCACCCTCGCCTGCATCGCACAGGCCTCCACCAGTGCCGGACGGGAATGGCCAGGTGTTCCCGGCCATTCCCGTAGCCCCCCAGTCAGGGGGGCATGCGGGGCCCGCCAGCTAGGCGGGCATGCGCCGGGAGGGTCGTGGATGTAAAGGCTACGCCGGTTTCCCATGGCCCTCCCATCACGGCGATGCGGGAACACCGCTGAGGTTAGGTTAGGTTCCGGGAGTCGGTGACGAACGGACCCGTCGACGTTGAGCGGGAGGCGCTGTGGTTCCGCGGGGCGATGACGCAAATCAGCGACGCGTCCATGCCCCGGGTCCACGCACAGTCCGCAAGGCGCCAGGTGTACTGGTGGACCGCCGAGATCGCGCAGCTGCGCGTCGCGTGCGTGGCGGTCAGACGCCAGTACACCCGATACCGGAGGAGACGTCGTCGGGTCCCTGACGAAGAGGCCGCGCTGTATGAGGTGTACCGCGCGGCCAAGCAGACTCTGTGGCTGGCCATCGGCGAGTCGAGGACGCGAGCCAGGGAAGAGATGTTGGAGACTCTAGACGGGGATCCGTGGGGGCGCCCTTATCGCGCGGTTCGAGGGAAACTTCGAGCCGCGGCGCCTCCGCTTACGGAGAGTCTCCAACCCGAGCTGCTGGAGGAGGTGGTTGCAGCCCTCTTCCCGGCCAGAGCGGAGCACACTCCGCCGCCGATGGCTTTGCCCACGGCCGCAGAGTCTGCAGAAGAAGAGGAAGAGAACGCCATCAGCGTCCCAGAGGTGACACAGGCAGAGATGAGGGCAGCCGTGATGCGGCTCCGGGCCAAGAACGTGGCTCCGGGGCCCGACGGGATCCACGGCTGTGTGTTGGCCCTCGCTCTGAAGGAGCTCGAGCCCCAACTGAGAGGACTCTACACAGCGTGTCTTGAGCGGGGCCAGTTTCCCACTTTGTGGTAATCTGGTCGTCTGGTCCTGCTCAGGAAGGCGGGGCGCCCGGCGGACTCGTCGTCCGCGTACCGGCCCATAGTGCTGCTAGACGAGGTGGGCAAGCTGTTCGAGCGAGTAATCGCAGCCCGCCTCGTCGGCCACTTGTGCAGAGAGGGGCCGGACCTGGACGACAGTCAGTTTGGGTTTCGGCATGGGCGCTCCACGATACACGCTGTGTCGCGGGTTAGAGTCCTGGCGGAGGAAGCGGTGTCTCGGGGCGGGGTGATGTTGGCGGTGTCCTTGGACATATCCAACGCCTTCAACACCCTGCCCTGGAGTTGTATTCGGGAGGCACTGCGCTATCATGGTGTGCCTCCCTACCTCCGCCGCATCGTTGGGGCTTATCTGTCGGAGAGGTGTGTCACCTACGCGGGACGTGATGGCGGATTCCAGCGCCGCATGTCGTGCGGTGTTCCACAGGGCTCGGTCTTAGGGCCGCTCCTGTGGAACATCGGGTACGACTGGGTGCTGAGGGGCGAGCTCAGGCCGGGGGTAGACCTGACGTGTTATGCGGACGACACGCTGGTCACTGCCCGGGGGAGCTCGTACAGGGAAGCAGCGTTGCTGGCGACGGCTGCGGTCTCACAGGTGGTGAGCCGCATACGTCGCCTAGGCCTGGAGGTGGCCCTCAGCAAGTCGGAGGCTATGGTGTTTCATGGCCATGAGACTATGTCGGACCACCGCTACGTGCGGTTCGACATCTCCACCGGTGGCCTCGGAGAGACGCGGCCCACCTCGGTGCGATCACCGTTCCCGCGGTGGGCTCTCACCCGCCTGGACAGGGAGGCAGCGGGGGAGGCGGCGTTCATCCAGGACTGGCTTTCGCCGCCTTTCGCCAGCCTGGATGTGGACACCGTCGCGGGGAACCTGAGGGAGTCTCTCACCGAGGTATGCAACTCTAGCATGCCTCGGTCTCGCCGACCACTACCCAAACGGGCCGTGTACTGGTGGTCGGCGGAGCTGGCGGGGCTTCGGGCAGCGTGTGTGGAGGCAAGGAGGGCCTACACGCGGAGCCGGCGGCGGCGTCGACGAGACCACGCCGACGAGGACCACCTCTACGAGGTATACGTGGAGGCTAAAATGGTCCTCGATAGGGCCATCGCCGCCGCCAGAGACTCTGCGAGAGCGGAGGTGCTGGAGGGTCTCGACAACGACCCCTACGGGAGACCCTATAAGGCGGCGCGCAACAAATTGCGCCCCTTTGGTCCCCCGGTGGCCGAGACCCTGGAGCCCTCATTTCTGGATGGGGTGGTTCAGTCCCTGTTCCCGTGCAGGGACAACTTCACCCCACCAGTGATGGGCCCTCCGCCGAGGATAGCTCCGCCAGCTGAGGAGGAAGAGGAGGCCCCTCCCGTCACGGAGTCGGAACTTGGCGCGGCTATTCTCCATATCCGCGCCAAGAAGACAGCTCCGGGCCCCGACGGTGTTCCGGCAAGAGTGGTGGCGATCGCTGCCACTCAAATGGAGGAGAGGTTTCGGGACCTCTTCAGCGCATGTCTTGCGTCTGGGAGGTTCCCGAAACCGTGGAAGGAGGGGCAGTTGTGCCTCCTTCGCAAAGAGGGCCGCCCAGCAGACTCCCCCTCGGCATACCGGCCCATCGTTCTGCTCGATGAGGTCGGAAAAATGTTCGAGGGGATAGTCGCTGCCCGTCTGAAATGCCATCTGCGGAGTATCGGGCCGGACTTGTCGGACGCTCAGTTCGGTTTTCGGGCTGAGCGTTCCACGGTGGACGCGCTGGCCCGCCTTAAGGGCCAGGTGAAGGAGGCGATGGAGGTGGGGGACGGGTTGTTGGCTGTGTCATTCGACATTGCCAATGCCTTCAACTCCGTTCCCCACTCCACCATCCTAGAGGCGCTCCGATTCCACGGAGTGCCTCGATACATGCGCAGTCTGCTGGCCAGCTACCTGGAGGATCGGGCGATCGTCCTCGTGAACAGGGCTGGCCAAGTCCGGCGGTACTCCGTTGGGGCCGGTGTTCCGCAGGGGTCAGTCATAGGACCTCTCCTTTGGAACATTGCCTATGATTGGCTCTTGCGGGGAACTCTCCTCCGGGGCACGAGTGTCGTCTGCTATGCGGATGACACTCTCCTCACCGCCCGGGGGGGGAGTTTCAGGGAGGCGGCCAACTTGGCCTCGGCGGGCGGATCCTTGGTCGCGGGGAGGATCCGCCGCCTAGGTTTAACGGTGGCGCTGCACAAGACCGAGGCCGTGTTCTTCCACGGACCTCGGCAGCGCCCCCCACCTGACGCCCACATCTTCGTGGAGGGCGTCAGAATTGAGGTGAAGGCCCAGATGAAATATCTGGGCCTTATACTCGACAGCAGGTGGCGCTTCGGCCCGCACTTTAGCGGGCTGTCGTCGCGCCTGCTGAAGGCCGCAGGGGCGCTCTCGTGGCTGCTCCCCAACTCGGGGAGGCCCAGCGCGAGATGCCGGCAACTTTACGCCGGCATCTTAAGGAGTATGGCCCTTTACGGGGCTCCTATCTGGGAGGACTCCCTCCGAAGGAGGGAGAACGCCACCGCCTTGCGGGCACCGCAAAGGGCCATAGCCCAGCGGGTGTCGCGGGCCTACCGCACAGTGGGCTTCGCGGCAGCATGTGCTCTCGCGAGCACCCCTCCTTGGGAACTCGAGGCGTGGGTGCTTGCCAGAGTATATGAATGGACGGCGGGGCGGAGAGCGAGAGGAGAACGCTCAGCCCCGGAAGAGCGGGAGGCCGTCCGGCGGGAGGCGAGGGACGCCATCGTCGTCCATTGGACGGGGGACCTCGCCACCGCAGCCTTCGGCCGCCGAACCCTCGACGCGCTTGGGCCAGTCCTGCGAGACTGGCTCGAGCGGTCGCATGGGTTCCTCTCCTTCCGTCTGGTGCAGGTGCTGTCCGGACACGGTTGCTTCGGATCGTACCTGTACCGAATCGGAAGGGAGGAGACGCCATCGTGCCACGACTGTGGCGCGGTGGAGGACACGGCGCAGCACACACTCGAGGTGTGCCCGTCGTGGTCCGAGCCGCGCCGCAGTCTCATGGCGGCGATCGGACCGGACCTCTCACTCCCCGGCCTGGTTAACGCCATGCTGGGGGATGTTTGTCTTTGCAATATTAGTATGCTAGTTTTGAGTTTATCTTTAAATTTGCGTAACATGGGATCTGTGAAGTTTCGACTATAGTTTTTTATTTTTGTTTCTAGTTTTGTTTCAGCCTCGAGTCCTTTCACCAGTTCGTATGCCCTCATTGAGCCCGCAGCTTCCACGTGTGCATTGACCCGGAACAAAGACTCATTTTTGTTTCGGGTATCAATGACTTCCTGGTTTCTGCGGGTGTCTATTGCCTGAGGTCGCTTTACGTTGAGGTTCACCTCAGTGGCTTTATTCCTATATAGTGTACCTGTGTTCCCCGGGGCCACCTTAGCAGTATGCTATAGCGGATCGCGCTATAGCATCCCACTTTTTGCGTACCGGGCATTCCTGGCTATACGCGGTGTGTTCTGTGTCGTCGTGTTTCGCTTTAACGCAGTTTTTACACGACGGCTTGTCTCCTGTTGCCAGCCCGGGGCATTCGGATTTGAAGTGGGGGCCCCCACAATAGTTGCACAGTACAGCAGGTTCTGTGCACAGTTTCCGGCCGTGTCCGTAAGCCAAACACCTCGTGCACTGCACTAAGGGTGTTTGGTCCTGGACTCTGACGCTTTGCAGGTCTATGAAGACTCTGCCGGCCGCGGTGAGTTTTTGCCATAACTTTGGTGTCACCTCTAGGACGACATGGTTCTCAAGCGAGTTCCGTGCCTTCCTCCGGTACTTCACGGTGGCAATTCTCTCCTCGGCCGTCAGACCCTCCATAAGACGGGCGTTCTGGGTCTTGAGTGAAGATAGTATGTCCTCGTCGGTGTTGTAGGACAGGAGGTCCCTGACAATGACTAGAGGGTTCCGGTTTTTCGCCTCTTCCACTATCAGGTTTTTGTCCCCCTTCAGCTTGGCAGTTGTTCTCGCCAACTCCTCCTTCGTGCTGAAGCTGAGGACAACCCTCCTGTCCTTGACTTTTCGGACTCTGTCTATCTGCAGTCCGCTGTTCCTTGCATCCAGAACCTGCTGTACTCTTCCCACTACCTCTGCGCTGGTGTCCATGGTGACATCGGATGACACGATGACAGAGTGTTTCGGCTTTAGGCCCCAGGTGTTTTGGGGCGCAATCAGGGTCTCCGCATAAGTGGGAGCTCTTTCCCTGATTGCGTGGACCATTCTTCCCACTTCTGGTTAGGTTAGGTTAGGTTAGGTTAGGTTAGGTTAGGTTGGGGGGGGGGATCCCCCACAGCGCATACTTCCTCGTAGTATCCCCTGGGCAACGCCGTGTCTGACCACCGTAACGGAGTGGCAGACCGGTGGCTAAAGTGCGCTGTGATTCGTAGACAAACGCGGTCGTCTACGAACATGAGTAAGAAAGGACCAAGCCGTGACGCCTCTGGGCGTTTTTGTTTTTATCCGGGTCACTCTTCACAGGGTGATTCAAACGGCCCTTCTCAGGGCCAACCCAACGGCCCTTCTCAGGGCCAATCCAACGGCCCTTCTCAGGGCCAACCCAACGGCCCTTCTCAGGGCCAACCCAAAGGCCCTTCTCAGGGCCACGCCGGCGGCGCCTTGGCGTCGGAAGCTGACCACGCACCATCTGCGGTCAGCTTCTTCTGCAGGCCGGACGAGGTGTCGGACTCCGACGGATCCAACATGGACACGTCGGCGGCCGAAAGCGACCGCCCCAAGCGGAAGAGGGGCGATCTGAGGCTCGGGTCCGGGGGCTCCTCGGAGTCGGTTGGAAGTAGGGCGAAGAAGAAGTCGAAGGCAAAAAAGGCTTCGACTTCTGCTTCGGCTTCTTCTCACGATGTGGGATTGGTGGACGCCGAGCGCCAGCTAAACCTGGCGAAGAGGGAGCAAATCCAGGAGGACCTGGAGGAGAGGGTCGCTGCTAAGGAGCGGCAGGCGCAAGCCGCCAGGTCGAGGGCCGGATATGGTGCATCTAATGTACTGTATGCTGACCACTCCCTGGCGGACTTGGAGCGCATGGCTCTGGAGGACAAGGAGGAGGTTCTGGAGGTCGCCTCAAAGTCCTCCAATTTGAAGGGGACCTTCCAGAAGGCCCTCAAATGCCGGGCCGCCAGCATGCACGGCATCGTGCTTGAGCTGGTGAAGCGAACGGCCACGGACGAAACGCGGCAGCTGCAGGCGAAGGTGGATCGCCTGCAGGCGGAAGTCAGCCAGCTTCACCAGAAGCTTGCTGAGGTTACGGCCCGGCCTGCTCAGTCTGCCCCAGGTGCGGTGGAAGGAGGCTCCTCCTCCCCTGCCAGCCTTGAGGCATTAATCCGCGGGGTGGTGATGGAGGAGAGGGCCTTCATTAGGGCCTGCTTTGCAGGCATTGAGGACCGGCTCTTGCCAGAAAGGCGGCTCCGCCCGCCGCTAGCGGCGGATAAGAGGCCACCGCCAATTGAGCCGGAACCTGCGCCACTGGGTGGCCAAGCATCGGGGGGGCAGCCTGAAGCCCCAAAGCCCTCCAAGGGTAAAGGCAAGGGCAAGGGGACCACGGTGGCCCCTCAAACGCCCACCACGAGTGCGGAGGGAGCTACTGGGTCGTCCGCCACCCCAGCGGCCCCCCAGAACTCGCAGGGTGAAGACGCCCTTCTTCCCTCTACCACCCCGTCCAACGGGTCGTGGACGGAAGTGGTCAGGGGGGGGAAGGCGAAAAAGCCAACCCCCAAGCCCGCTGCGACTGCTCCTGCAGCCGAAAAGGGTCCAGCTGGCGGGAGGAAGCTGGTTCCTCCCAAAACCGCGGCCGTCGTGGTGACCATCACCCCGGAGGCCGCGGAGCGAGGCGAAACGTACGAGTCCGTCCTAAGACGGGCTCGTACCAACGCGGACCCCTCTCAGCTGGGGATCAGCGGCATCACGTGCCGCCGAACCCAAACCGGGGCTCGAATCTTTGAGTTCCCGGGGGAGCAGCGCGGCGCCAACGCGGACCTCTTCGCAAAGAAGTTGCGAGAGGTCATCGCGGATGTGGCAACGGTCGTCAGGCCTGTGAAGACCGCTTCCTTGGAGGTGGCCGATCTGGAGGATTCGGTCACTAAAGAGGACGTGGTGGCGGCCGTTGCGGCGGCTGGAGGCTGCGACGTTGGCGCAGTGAAGGCTGGAGCCATCAGGCTCGGACGCCGCGGCATGGGCACCATCCGCATCGAGTGCCCAGTCGCCGCAGCTGGGGCGGTACTGCGTACTGCGACCAAGGGACGGCTGCTTGTGGGGCTCGGCTCGGCTGTGATCCGGCCACTTGAAGACCAGCCAATGCGCTGCTTCAAGTGCTTCGCGCTTGGCCACACCCGAGCCACGTGTCCCTCCAAGTCCGACTGGGGAGACTGCTGCTTCAGATGCGGGCAGGAGGGACACAAGAGTGCCACTTGCCACGCCGCCACCCCACACTGTGCGGCGTGTGAGGGCACTGGCCGCCCCGCGGACCACAAGATGTCGGGCAGGAGCTGCAAGCCTCCCGCGAGGAAGGGCATAGTGCCGGCGCAGGTTCGCCGTGTTGCTACCACCGCCGCCGTCATCGCCGCTGCAGCTCCTGCGGCGGTAAATGAGGAGGGTGCGATGTCGGAATGATGTTTTCCGACTACCGCATCCTCCAAGCGAATGGCACTACGGCGCGGTCTCCCACAGACTCCCCTCCCCTCTCGCTATTAGAGAGGGGACCGGGATACGTGGCCGCCGCGTGGGGAGAAGTAGCCCTTAAGGGCATCTATTTCTCCCCAAACCAGGTGGAGGTCAGCAGGCAACGGGTGCGGGGGCACCCTTGCCTGTATTGCACAGGCCTCCACAAGTGTCGGACGGGAATGGCCAGGTGTTCCCGGCCATTCCCGTAGCCACCCCCCAACCCGGGGGGCATGCGGGGCCCGCCAGCTAGGCAGGCATACGCCGGGAGGGTTGTGGATGTAAAGGCTACGCCAGTTTCCCATGGCCCTCCCATCACGGCGAAGTGGGAACACCGCTGAGTTTTAGTGGGTATACTGTCGTTCCGACAGGAGTCCCACACACCCCGTCTCGTCCCCCACGAGCGGCAGTGCATAAAGCATTTCTCAGCGTCAAAAAAAAAAAAAAAAAAAAAAAAAAAAAAAAAAAAAAAAAAGGTTAGGTTGGGGGATCCCCCACAGTGCATACTTCCTCGCAGTATCCCCTGGGCAACGACCCGGTTCTGACCACCGTAACGGAGTGGCAGACCGGTGTTCGGCTAAAGTGCACTGTGCTGTCGTAGCGTATTTTAATCAATTTTATCGTATTTTATCTTATGTCGGAATCTACGGCACCTGCGGAGGCTATGCCTAAACCCTCGCGGGACGCCTCCGGGCGTTTTAAAAAAGGCCCTTCTCAGGGCCAACCAAACGGCCCTTCTCAGGGCCACCCCAACGGCCCTTCTCAGGGCCACCCCAACGGCCCTTCTCAGGGCCACCCCAACGGCCCTTCTCAGGGCCCCACCAACGGCCCTTCTCAGGGCCACCCCAACGCTGGTGGCGTTTTGACGCCGAGAGGAGCAGACCGCCCACGATCCGCGGCCAGTTTGTTCCGCAGGCCGGACGAGTCTTCGGACTCGGACACAGAGTCCAACATGGACACGTCGGCTGCGGAAAGCGGCGACCGCTTCAAGCGGAAGCGGTCCGAGGGCTCCTCGGAGTCCACCGCAAGCCGCAGCCGCAGCAAGACGATGAAGAAGTCGAAGTCCAAAAAGGCTCCGACTTCTTCTCCGACGGCCTGTACCCATGACGTGGGCTTAGTGGACGCCGAGCGCCAACTTAATTTGGCGAAACGGGCGCAGCTCCAAGCGGACTTGGAGGAGAGGGTTAGCGCCAAGGAGCAGCAAGCTGCCAGGTCGAGGGCTGGCTACGGTGCATCCCATGTGCTGTATGCCGACCACTCCCTGGCAGAGCTGGCGCGCATGGCGGAGGAGGACAGGCAGGAGGTCCTGGAGGTCGCCTCAAAATCCTCCAACCTGAAGGGGACCTTTCAGAAGGCCCTCAAATGCCGTGCCGCCAGCATGCACGGCATTGTCCTGGAGCTGGTCAAGCGGACGGCCACGGAGGAGACGCGGCAGCTGCAGGCGAAGGTGGATCGCCTGCAGGCGGAGGTCAGCCAGCTTCACCAGAAGCTGGCTGAAGCCACGGCCCTGCCTGCCCCGGCTCCAGTGACAGGGGGCCCCTCCTCCTCCTCCTCCTCCTCCCCCTCCCCCTCCACCCCTGCCAGCCTCGAGGCAGCCTTGAGGCAGGTAGTGATGGAGGAGAGGGCGTTCATTAGGGCCTGCTTCGCAGGCATCGAGGACCGGCTCCTGCCGGAAAAGCGGCTCCGCCCACCGCTAGCGGCGGACAAGAGTCGCCAACCGGGGGAGCCGGAACCTGCGCCTCAAGCAGGCCCTGTATTGGAAGGGCAGCCCTCAAAGGGAAAGGGCAAGGGCAAGGGCAAGGGGACCACGGCGTCTCCTCAGACCCCCACCACGAGCGCGGTGCGAGCGTCAGGGTCCTCTGCCGGTCCAGCAGCCCCGGCCCCAGCCCAGATCCAGGAGGAAGACGCCCTTCTTCCCTCCACCACCCCGTCCAACCTGTCGTGGACGGAAGTGGGCAAGAGGGGGAAGAAGGCCAAGAAGCCGGACCCCAAGCCCACTGCGGCTGCTCCTGCAGCCAAACGGGCTCCAGCTGGTGGGAGGAAGCTGGTTCCTCCCAAAACCGCGGCCGTCGTGGTGACCATCACCCCGGAGGCCGCGGAGCGGGGCGAGACGTACGAGTCCGTACTGAGACGGGCTCGTACGAATGCTGATCCCTCCCAGCTGGGGATCAGCAAAATCACGTGCCGCCGAACTCTCACGGGAGCTCGAATTTTCGAGTTTTCGGGGGAGCAGCGCGGCACGAACGCGGACCTCTTCGCAGCGAAGCTGCGGGAGGTCGTCGCGGATGTGGCCAAGGTCGCCAGGCCAGAAAAGACCACAGCCTTGGAGGTGGCCGATCTTGACGACTCGGTCGCCAAAGAGGATGTGGTCGCGGCCATCGCAGCAGCTGGAGGCTGCGACGCCGGCGCGGTGAAGGCTGGAGTCGTCAGGCTCGGCCGCCGCGGCATGGGCATCATCCGCGTGGAGTGCCCGGTCGCCGCGGCCGGGGCCGTCCTTGCGGCGACCAAAGGACGGTTGCTGATCGGCTTCAGCTCGGCGGTGGTCCGGCCGCTTGAGGCACAGCCTGCGCGGTGCTTCAAGTGCTGCGCGTTCGGCCACACCCGAGCCACGTGTCCCTCCAAGTCCGATTGGAGGGATACGTGCTTCCAATGCGGGAAGGAGGGACACGGGTGGGCCGCGTGCACCGCCACCGCCACCGCGCCACACTGCGCGGCGTGTGCCGCCAGTGGCCGCCCCGCGGGCCACCGGATGACGGGCAGGAGCTGTAAGCCCCCCGTCAAGAAGGGCGTGGTGCCGGCGCAGGTTCGCCCTGTTGCCACCACCGCCGCCGCCGTCGTCGCCGCTGTAGCTCCAGCGGCGGCGGCGGCGGCTGAGGAGGGTGCGATGTCGGAATAATAATTTCCGACCTCCGCATCCTCCAGACGAACGCCAACCACTGCAGAGCGGCCCAGGACCTGGTGGTGCAGGTCATGGCCGAGTGGTTGGTGAACGTAGCGGTGGTCGCCGAGCCCTACTTCGTCCCCGGCAGCTGGCTGGGTGACGAGGACGGCTTGGTGGCACTAGCGGCGCGGTCTTCCACAGACTCCCCTCCCCTCTCGCTATTAGAGAGGGGACCGGGATACGTGGCCGCCGCGTGGGGAGAACTCGCCCTTGTGGGCGTGTATTTCTCACCAAACCGCCCTCTCCGGGACTTCGAGAACTATCTCGGAGTCCTGGCCGCCGTGGTCGGCAGGGCGGCGCCGCGTCAGGTCTCCGTGCTGGGAGACCTGAACGCCAAGTCGGTGACCTGGGGCAACCCGGCCACCGACGCCCGCGGGCGGGCAGTCGAGCTGTGGGCTGCCTCCTCTGGACTCTGCCTCTTGAACAGAGGCAGCGTCCAGACATGCGTGCGGCGGCAGGGTGGCTCAGTGGTGGACGTCACCTTCGCCACCCCTGCGTTAGCCGCGCGCGTGCTGAACTGGCGGGTGGACCTGGTGGAGACTATGTCGGACCATCGCTACGTGCGGTTCGACATCTCCACCAGTCGCCCCGGAGAGACGCGGACTCTGCCGGGGCGATCACCGTTCCCACGGTGGGCCCTCGCCCGCCTGGACAGGGAGGCGGCGCGGGAGGCGGCGTTCGTCCAGGACTGGCTTTCGCCGCCTTCCGCCAGCCGGCTGCCGGATGTGGACACCGTGGCGGGGCAGCTGAGGGAGTCTCTGACCGAGGTATGCAACTCGAGCATGCCTCGGTCTGGCCGACCACCACCCAAACGGGCCGTGTACTGGTGGTCGGCGGAGCTGGCGGGGCTTCGAGCAGCCTGTGTGGAGGCAAGGAGGGCTTACACGCGGAGTCGGCGGCGGCGTCGACGGGACCAGGCCGTCGGGGACCACCTCTACGAGGTGTACCTGGCGGCAAAACTGGTCCTCGATCGGGCCATCGCCGCCGCCAGAGACTCTGCGAGAGCAGAAATGCTGGAGGGTCTCGACGCGGACCCCTACGGGAGACCGTATAAGGCGGCGCGGAACAAGCTGCGCCCCTTTGGTCCCCCGGTGGCCGAGACCCTGGAGCCCTCCTTTCTGGATGGGGTGGTTCAGTCCCTGTTCCCGTGCAGGGACGACTTCACCCCACCAGCGATGGCCCCACCAGCCCCGCCAGCTGATGATGAAGAGGAGACCCCTCCCGTCACGGAGTCGGAACTTGGCGCGGCTATTCTCCATATCCGCGCCAAGAAGACGGCTCCGGGCCCCGACGGTGTCCCGGCGAGAGTGGTGGCGATCGCCGCCACCCAAATGGAGGAGCGGTTTCGGGACCTCTTCAGCGCATGCTTTGCGTCTGGAAGGTTCCCGAAACCATGGAAGGAGGGACAACTGTGCCTCCTTCGCAAGGAGGGCCGCCCGGCAGACTCCCCCTCGGCATACCGGCCCATCGTTCTGCTCGATGAGGTCGGTAAGATGTTCGAGGGGATAATCGCTGCCCGCCTGAAGAGCCATCTGCGGTGCATCGGGCCGGACTTGTCGGACGCTCAGTACGGCTTTCGGGCTGAGCGTTCGACGGTGGACGCGCTGGCCTGCCTCAAGGGGCAGGTGAAGGATGCGATGGAGGCGGGGGACGGGTTGTTGGCAGTGTCGTTCGACATTGCCAACGCCTTCAACTCCGTTCCCCACTCCACCATCCTAGAGGCGCTCCGATTCCACGGAGTGCCTCGCTACATGCGCGTGCTGCTGGCCAGCTACCTGGAGGATCGGGCGATCGTCCTGGTGAACAGGGCTGGCCGAGTCCGGCGGTACGCCGCGGAAGCCGGCGTTCCACAGGGGTCAGTCTTAGGACCTCTCCTCTGGAACGTCGGCTACGATTGGCTCTTGCGGGGAACTCTCCTCCGAGGCACGAGTGTCGTCTGCTACGCGGATGACACTCTCCTCACCGCCCGGGGGGAGAGTTTCAGGGAGGCGGCCTCCTTGGCCTCGGCGGGCGGATCCTTGGTCGCAGGGAGGATCCGCCGCCTAGGGTTGACGGTGGCGCTGCAGAAGACCGAGGCCGTCTTCTTCCACGGTCCCCGGCAGCGCCCCCCGCCACCTGGCGCCCACATCTTCGTGGAGGGCGTCAGGATTGAGGTGAAGGCCCAGATGAAATATCTGGGCCTTGTACTCGACAGCAGGTGGCGCTTCGGCCCGCATTTCAGCGGGCTGTCGTCGCGCCTGCTGAAGACCGCGGGCGCTCTCTCGTGGCTCCTCCCGAACTTGGGGGGGCCCAGCGCTCGATGCCGGCAACTCTACGCCGGCATCTTGAGGAGCATGGCCCTCTACGGGGCCCCCATCTGGGAGGAGTCTCTCCACAGACGAGAGAACGCCGCGGCCTTGCGGGCACCTCAAAGGGCGATAGCCCAGCGGGTGGCGCGGGCTCACCGCACGGTGAGCTTCGCCGGGGCGTGCGCTCTGGCCGGCATCCCTCCTTGGGAACTCGAGGCGTGGGTGCTCGCCAGAGTGTACGAGTGGAAGGCGGGGCGGAGGGCGGCGGGTCAGCCCTTCGCCCCGGAACAGCGGGAGGCCGTCCGGCGGGAGGCGAGGGACGCCATCGTCGTCCACTGGACGACGGACCTCGCCGCCGCGGTCTTCGGCCGCCGAACCCTCGACGCGATCGGGCCGGTCCTGCGGGACTGGCTCGAGCGGCCGCACGGGTTCCTCTCGTTCCGCCTGGTGCAGGTGCTGTCCGGACACGGTTGTTTCGGATCGTACCTGCATCGGATCGGACGGGAGGAGACGCCGTCGTGCCACGACTGTGGCGCGGCGGAGGACACGGCGCAGCACACTCTCGAGGTGTGCCCGTCGTGGTCCGAGCCGCGCCGCAGTCTCGTCGCGGCGATCGGGCTGGACCTCTCGCTCCCCGGCGTGGTGGGCGCCATGCTGAGGGACGAGGGGTCCTGGGCGGCGGTCGCCTCCTTCTGCGAGCACGTCATGTCCCAGAAGGAGGCGGCGGAGCGCGTGCGGGAAGATGATCCCGACGCGGCACCGCTCCGAAGGCGGAGGAGGGGTCGAAGGAGACGTCAGTTCGACGCTCATCTCCGACTCCTCCTCCCAGGTGGAGGCCAGCAGGCAACGGGTGCGGGGGCACCCTCGCCTGCATCGCACAGGCCTCCACCAGTGCCGGACGGGAATGGCCAGGTGTTCCCGGCCATTCCCGTAGCCCCCCAGTCAGGGGGGCATGCGGGGCCCGCCAGCTAGGCGGGCATGCGCCGGGAGGGTCGTGGATGTAAAGGCTACGCCGGTTTCCCATGGCCCTCCCATCACGGCGATGCGGGAACACCGCTGAGTTTTAGTGGGTATACTGTCCTTCTGACAGGAGTCCCACACACCCCGTCTCGTCCCCCACGAGCGGCAGTGCATAAAGCATTTCTCAGCGTCAAAAAAAAAAAAAAAAAAAAAAAAAAAGGTTAGGTTAGGTTAGGTTGGGGGGGGGGATCCCCCACAGTGCATACTTCCTCGCAGTATCCCCCGGGCAACGCCGTGTCTGACCACCGTAACGGAGTGGCAGACCGGCGGCTAAAGTGCACTGTGACTTTTAAATCGTGATTTTTAATTTTTAATTTTATGCGGACATTTGCGAGTATGACAGGAAAGCCGGCACGCGATGCGTCCGGCCGTTTTGTGCCGAGTCGCTCTCCCCAGGGCGACCCAAACGGCCCTTCTCAGGGCCACCCCAACGGCCCTTCTCAGGGCCCCACCAACGGCCCTTCTCAGGGCCACCCCAACGCTGGCGGCGTTTTGACGCCGAGAGGAGCAGACCGCCCACGATCCGCGGCCAGTTTGTTCCGCAGGCCGGACGAGTCTTCGGACTCGGACACAGAGTCCAACATGGACACGTCGGCTGCGGAAAGCGGCGACCGCTTCAAGCGGAAGCGGTCCGAGGGCTCCTCGGAGTCCACCGCAAGCCGCAGCCGCAGTAAGGCGAAGAAGAAGTCGAAGCCCAAAAAGGCTCCGACTTCTTCTCCGACGGCCTGTACCCATGACGTGGGCTTAGTGGACGCCGAGCGCCAACTTAATTTGGCGAAACGGGCGCAGCTCCAAGCGGACTTGGAGGAGAGGGTGAGCGCCAAGGAGCAGCAAGCTGCCAGGTCGAGGGATGGCTACGGTGCATCCCATGTGCTGTATGCCGACCACTCCCTGGCAGAGCTGGCGCGCATGGCGGAGGAGGACAGGCAGGAGGTCCTGGAGGTCGCCTCAAAATCCTCCAACCTGAAGGGGACCTTTCAGAAGGCCCTCAAATGCCGTGCCGCCAGCATGCACGGCATTGTCCTGGAGCTGGTCAAGCGGACGGCCACGGAGGAGACGCGGCAGCTGCAGGCGAAGGTGGATCGCCTGCAGGCGGAGGTCAGCCAGCTTCACCAGAAGCTGGCTGAAGCCACGGCCCTGCCTGCCCCGGCTCCGGTGACAGGGGGCCCCTCCTCCTCCTCCTCCTCCTCCCCCTCCCCCTCCACCCCTGCCAGCCTCGAGGCAGCCTTGAGGCAGGTAGTGATGGAGGAGAGGGCGTTCATTAGGGCCTGCTTCGCAGGCATCGAGGACCGGCTCCTGCCGGAAAAGCGGCTCCGCCCACCGCTAGCGGCGGACAAGAGTCGCCAACCGGTGGAGCCGGAACCTGCGCCTCAAGCAGGCCCTGTATTGGAAGGGCAGCCCTCAAAGGGAAAGGGCAAGGGCAAGGGGACCACGGCGTCTCCTCAGACCCCCACCACGAGCGCGGTGCGAGCGTCAGGGTCCTCTGCCGCTCCAGCAGCCCCGGCCCCAGCCCAGATCCAGGAGGAAGACGCCCTTCTTCCCTCCACCACCCCGTCCAACCTGTCGTGGACGGAAGTGGGCAAGAGGGGGAAGAAGGCCAAGAAGCCGGACCCCAAGCCCGCTGCGGCTGCTCCTGCAGCCAAACGGGCTCCAGCTGGTGGGAGGAAGCTGGTTCCTCCCAAAACCGCGGCCGTCGTGGTGACCATCACCCCGGAGGCCGCGGAGCGGGGCGAGACGTACGAGTCCGTACTGAGACGGGCTCGTACGAATGCTGATCCCTCCCAGCTGGGGATCAGCAAAATCACGTGCCGCCGGACTCTCACGGGAGCTCGAATTTTCGAGTTTTCGGGGGAGCAGCGCGGCACGAACGCGGACCTCTTCGCAGCGAAGCTGCGGGAGGTCGTCGCGGATGTGGCCAAGGTCGCCAGGCCAGAAAAGACCGCAGCCTTGGAGGTGGCCGATCTTGACGACTCGGTCGCCAAAGAGGATGTGGTCGCGGCCGTCGCAGCAGCTGGAGGCTGCGACGCCGGCGCGGTGAAGGCTGGAGTCGTCAGGCTCGGCCGCCGCGGCATGGGCATCATCCGCGTGGAGTGCCCGGTCGCCGCGGCCGGGGCCGTCCTTGCGGCGACCAAAGGACGGTTGCTGATCGGCTTCAGCTCGGCGGTGGTCCGGCCGCTTGAGGCACAGCCTGCGCGGTGCTTCAAGTGCTGCGCGTTCGGCCACACCCGAGCTACGTGTCCCTCCAAGTCCGATTGGAGGGATACGTGCTTCCAATGCGGGAAGGAGGGACACGGGTGGGCCGCGTGCACCGCCACCGCCACCGCGCCACACTGCGCGGCGTGTGCCGCCAGTGGCCGCCCCGCGGGCCACCGGATGACGGGCAGGAGCTGTAAGCCCCCCGTCAAGAAGGGCGTGGTGCCGGCGCAGGTTCGCCCTGTTGCCACCACCGCCGCCGCCGTCGTCGCCGCTGTAGCTCCAGCGGCGGCGGCGGCGGCTGAGGAGGGTGCGATGTCGGAATAATAATTTCCGACCTCCGCATCCTCCAGACGAACGCCAACCACTGCAGAGCGGCCCAGGACCTGGTGGTGCAGGTCATGGCCGAGTGGTTGGTGAACGTAGCGGTGGTCGCCGAGCCCTACTTCGTCCCCGGCAGCTGGCTGGGTGACGAGGACGGCTTGGTGGCACTAGCGGCGCGGTCTTCCACAGACTCCCCTCCCCTCTCGCTATTAGAGAGGGGACCGGGATACGTGGCCGCCGCGTGGGGAGAACTCGCCCTTGTGGGCGTGTATTTCTCCCCAAACCGCCCTCTCCAGGACTTCGAGAACTATCTCGGAGTCCTGGCCGCCGTGGTCGGCAGGGCGGCGCCGCGTCAGGTCTCCGTGCTGGGAGACCTGAACGCCAAGTCGGTGACCTGGGGCAACCCGGCCACCGACGCCCGCGGGCGGGCAGTCGAGCTGTGGGCTGCCTCCTCTGGACTCTGCCTCTTGAACAGAGGCAGCGTCCAGACATGCGTGCGGCGGCAGGGTGGCTCAGTGGTGGACGTCACTTTCGCCACCCCTGCGTTAGCCGCGCGCGTGCTGAACTGGCGGGTGGACCTGGTGGAGACTATGTCGGACCATCGCTACGTGCGGTTCGACATCTCCACCAGTCGCCCCGGAGAGACGCGGACTCTGCCGGGGCGATCACCGTTCCCACGGTGGGCCCTCGCCCGCCTGGACAGGGAGGCGGCGCGGGAGGCGGCGTTCGTCCAGGACTGGCTTTCGCCGCCTTCCGCCAGCCGGCTGCCGGATGTGGACACCGTGGCGGGGCAGCTGAGGGAGTCTCTGACCGAGGTATGCAACTCGAGCATGCCTCGGTCTGGCCGACCACCACCCAAACGGGCCGTGTACTGGTGGTCGGCGGAGCTGGCGGGGCTTCGAGCAGCCTGTGTGGAGGCAAGGAGGGCTTACACGCGGAGTCGGCGGCGGCGTCGACGGGACCAGGCCGTCGGGGACCACCTCTACGAGGTGTACCTGGCGGCAAAACTGGTCCTCGATCGGGCCATCGCCGCCGCCAGAGACTCTGCGAGAGCAGAAATGCTGGAGGGTCTCGACGCGGACCCCTACGGGAGACCGTATAAGGCGGCGCGGAACAAGCTGCGCCCCTTTGGTCCCCCGGTGGCCGAGACCCTGGAGCCCTCCTTTCTGGATGGGGTGGTTCAGTCCCTGTTCCCGTGCAGGGACGACTTCACCCCACCAGCGATGGCCCCACCAGCCCCGCCAGCTGATGATGAAGAGGAGACCCCTCCCGTCACGGAGTCGGAACTTGGCGCGGCTATTCTCCGTATCCGCGCCAAGAAGACGGCTCCGGGCCCCGACGGTGTCCCGGCGAGAGTGGTGGCGATCGCCGCCACCCAAATGGAGGAGCGGTTTCGGGACCTCTTCAGCGCATGCTTTGCGTCTGGAAGGTTCCCGAAACCATGGAAGGAGGGACAACTGTGCCTCCTTCGCAAGGAGGGCCGCCCGGCAGACTCCCCCTCGGCATACCGGCCCATCGTTCTGCTCGATGAGGTCGGTAAGATGTTCGAGGGGATAATCGCTGCCCGCCTGAAGAGCCATCTGCGGTGCATCGGGCCGGACTTGTCGGACGCTCAGTACGGCTTTCGGGCCGAGCGTTCGACGGTGGACGCGCTGGCCTGCCTCAAGGGGCAGGTGAAGGATGCGATGGAGGCGGGGGACGGGTTGTTGGCGGTGTCGTTCGACATTGCCAACGCCTTCAACTCCGTTCCCCACTCCACCATCCTAGAGGCGCTCCGATTCCACGGAGTGCCTCGCTACATGCGCGTGCTGCTGGCCAGCTACCTGGAGGATCGGGCGATCGTCCTGGTGAACAGGGCTGGCCGAGTCCGGCGGTACGCCGCGGAAGCCGGCGTTCCACAGGGGTCAGTCTTAGGACCTCTCCTCTGGAACGTCGGCTACGATTGGCTCTTGCGGGGAACTCTCCTCCGAGGCACGAGTGTCGTCTGCTACGCGGATGACACTCTCCTCACCGCCCGGGGGGAGAGTTTCAGGGAGGCGGCCTCCTTGGCCTCGGCGGGCGGATCCTTGGTCGCAGGGAGGATCCGCCGCCTAGGGTTGACGGTGGCGCTGCAGAAGACCGAGGCCGTCTTCTTCCACGGTCCCCGGCAGCGCCCCCCGCCACCTGGCGCCCACATCTTCGTGGAGGGCGTCAGGATTGAGGTGAAGGCCCAGATGAAATATCTGGGCCTTGTACTCGACAGCAGGTGGCGCTTCGGCCCGCATTTCAGCGGGCTGTCGTCGCGCCTGCTGAAGACCGCGGGCGCTCTCTCGTGGCTCCTCCCGAACTTGGGGGGGCCCAGCGCTCGATGCCGGCAACTCTACGCCGGCATCTTGAGGAGCATGGCCCTCTACGGGGCCCCCATCTGGGAGGAGTCTCTCCACAGACGAGAGAACGCCGCGGCCTTGCGGGCACCTCAAAGGGCGATAGCCCAGCGGGTGGCGCGGGCTCACCGCACGGTGAGCTTCGCCGGGGCGTGCGCTCTGGCCGGCACCCCTCCTTGGGAACTCGAGGCGTGGGTGCTCGCCAGAGTGTACGAGTGGAAGGCGGGGCGGAGGGCGGCGGGTCAGCCCTTCGCCCCGGAACAGCGGGAGGCCGTCCGGCGGGAGGCGAGGGACGCCATCGTCGTCCACTGGACGACAGACCTCGCCGCCGCGGTCTTCGGCCGCCGAACGCTCGACGCGATCGGGCCGGTCCTGCGGGACTGGCTCGAGCGGCCGCACGGGTTCCTCTCGTTCCGCCTGGTGCAGGTGCTGTCCGGACACGGTTGTTTCGGATCGTACCTGCATCGGATCGGACGGGAGGAGACGCCGTCGTGCCACGACTGTGGCGCGGCGGGGGACACGGCGCAGCACACTCTCGAGGTGTGCCCGTCGTGGTCCGAGCCGCGCCGCAGTCTCGTCGCGGCGATCGGGCTGGACCTCTCGCTCCCCGGCGTGGTGGGCGCCATGCTGAGGGACGAGGGGTCCTGGGCGGCGGTCGCCTCCTTCTGCGAGCACGTCATGTCCCAGAAGGAGGCGGCGGAGCGCGTGCGGGAAGATGATCCCGACGCGGCACCGCTCCGAAGGCGGAGGAGGGGTCGAAGGAGACGTCAGTTCGACGCTCATCTCCGACTCCTCCTCCCAGGTGGAGGCCAGCAGGCAACGGGTGCGGGGGCACCCTCGCCTGCATCGCACAGGCCTCCACCAGTGCCGGACGGGAATGGCCAGGTGTTCCCGGCCATTCCCGTAGCCCCCCAGTCAGGGGGGCATGCGGGGCCCGCCAGCTAGGCGGGCATGCGCCGGGAGGGTCGTGGATGTAAAGGCTACGCCGGTTTCCCATGGCCCTCCCATCACGGCGATGCGGGAACACCGCTGAGTTTTAGTGGGTATACTGTCCTTCTGACAGGAGTCCCACACACCCCGTCTCGTCCCCCACGAGCGGCAGTGCATAAAGCATTTCTCAGCGTCAAAAAAAAAAAAAAAAAAAAAAAAAAAAAGGTTAGGTTGGGGGGCTTGCGTCCACGTCGCGTCCCCTGGAAACGACCCAGTTCTGACCACCGTAACGGAGTGGCAGACTGGGTTGGCCAAAGTGCACTGTGCTGTCGTAGCGTATTTTAACCCATTTTATAATATTTTATTCATATGTCGGAATCTACGGCACCTGCGGAGGCTATGCCTAAACCCTCGCGGGAAGCCTCCGGGCGTTTTAAAAAAGGCCCTTATCAGGGCCAACCAAAAGGCTCTTCTCAGAGCCAACCAAAAGGCCCTTCTCAGGGCCAACCAAAAGGCCCTTTTCAGGGCCACGCCGGCGGCGCTTTAGCGTCGGAAGCTGACCGCGCACCATCTGCGGCCAGCTTGTTCAGCAAGCCGGAGGAGTTGTCGGACTCCGACAGTTCCATTATGGACACGTCGGCGACTGAGAGCGACCGCCCCAAGCGGAAGAGGGCCGATCTGAGGAGCCCCGGGACCAGATCTGGGGGCTCCTCGGAGTCGGTAGGATGTAGGGCGAAGAAGAAGTCGAAGTCTAAAAAGGCTTCGACTTCTACTTCGGCCTCTGCGGCACCACTCCAGGATGACCTGGAGGAGACGGTTGCCGCCAAGCAGCGGCAGGTGAAAACCGCCAAGAAACAAGTGTCGGACACCCACGACGTGGGTCTGGCAGAGGCCCAACGCCAGCTGGACTTGTCTCGGCGGGCGCAGCTCCAGCAGAACCTGGAGGAGCAGGTTGCAGCCAAAGAGCAACGGACGCGTGTCACCCGAGCCAAGTCCGGGTATGGCGCGTCGCGCGTTATGTATGCGGATCACTCCCTGGCGGAGCTGGAGCTGATGGCTGAGGAGGACGAAGAGGAGATTATGGAAGTCGCCTCTAAGTCCTCCAATTTGAAAGGGACCTTTCAAAAGTCCCTCAAATGCAGGGCCGCGAGCATGCGCGGCATCGTCGGGGAGCTGGTGCAGCGCAAGGCGACCGACGAAACGCGGCAACTGCAGGCGAAAGTCGATCGCCTGCAGGCAGAGGTCAGACAGCTACATCAGAAGCTGGCTGAAGCTACGGCCCGGCCTAGTCAAGCCGAGCCGAGACCAGCGGCTGAAGTCCCCCCCTCCAACCTTGAGGATATAATCCGCAAGGTAGTCACGGAGGAAAGGGCCTTCACGAGAGCCTGTCTTGCGGGCATCGAGGACAGGCTCTTGCCTGAGAAGCGCCTCCGACCGCCGCTCGCGGTTGACAATAGGCCACGCGAGCCAGAGCTGCCTTCCCAGGGGGAAGACGCCCATCTTCCATCCACCACCCCATCCAACCAGCAAGGGTGGACGAAGGTGGCCAAAAAGGGCAAAAAGAAATCAAGGACGGTGGCTGCCCCTGCCGCCCCTGCCACCACCCCTCCCGGCCCGTCCCAGACAACAGGCAAGGGAAAGGGGAAGGGGAAGACGTCGGACCCCAGGCCCACCACCGCTGCTCCTACCGCTGCTCCTGCAGTTAATGGGGCCCCCGCCAGGCCAAAGAGGAAACTGGTTCCTCCAAAGACCGCAGCCGTAGTGGTGACGCTCACCGCTGAGGCTGTGGAGCGGGGGGAGACGTACGCGTCCATAATGATGCGGGCGCGTACCAACATTGACCCTACTCAATTGGGGATCGGCACAGTCTCGTGCCGCCGGACCCAGGCCGGGGCTCGAATTTTCGAGTTTCCGGGGGCTCAGGGAGGCGCCAATGCGGACCTCTTCGCTACCAAAATGCAAGAGGTCATCGCGGACGCGGCCAGTGTGACCAGGCCCGTGAAGTCTGTGGCCTTGGAGGTGACCGACCTAGACGACTCGGTCACCAAGGAGGAGGTGGTGGCGGCGATCGCAGCAATGGGGGGCTGTGGCGTCACAGCGGTGCAAGGTCGGGCCATCAGGCCCGGCCGCGGCGGCATGGGCACCATTCGTCTTGAGTGCCCAGTCGCCGCAGCAATAGCCGTCCTCGCCAAGGGACGGCTTGCCGTCGGATTCAGCTCGGGTGTAGTCCGGGCACTTGCAGCTAAGCCTCTGCGCTGCTACAAGTGTTTCGGAATCGGACACACTCGGGCCCTTTGTCCGTCCGAGGTCGACAGGGCGGACAACTGCTACCGCTGTGGCAAGGACGGGCACAAGTCCGCCTCCTGCAAGGCCGCCATGCCGCACTGCGCGGTGTGTGCCGCCAGTGGCTGCCCGGCGGGCCACGTGATGATGGGGAGGAAGTGCAATCCTCCCCCTAAGAAGGGCAAAC
The DNA here is from genome assembly GCA_963853775.1 of Xanthia togata. Lineage (NCBI taxonomy): Eukaryota > Metazoa > Arthropoda > Insecta > Lepidoptera > Noctuidae > Xanthia > Xanthia togata. Next base: position 69,082 of record OY970797.1, on the reverse strand, counting down.
AGCAGGCGCCAATCCGGCCTGTCGCTTCCACCGCCGTCCCTGAGGCTGGGACTTCAGCGGCTGTAGAGGGGGATGCAATGTCTGATTGATGGATAGGGTCAGACATCGCATCCTCCAGAAGAACACCAACCACTACAGAGCAGCCCAGGATCTGCTGATGTAGACCATGGCTGAGTGGTTGGTGGACGTGGCGGTGGTTGCCGAGCCGTACTGGGTCCCTGCCTGTTGGCTGGGTGATCGGGACGGTTCGGAGGCATTGATGTCGCGGTCTTCCACGGACTCCCCTCCCCTCTCGCTATTAGAGAAGGGACCGGGATACGTGGCCGCCGCGTGGGGAGACTTAGCCTCGATGGGCGTGTATTTCTCCCCAAACCAGGTGGAGGTCAGCAGGCAACGGGTGCGGGGGCACCCTTGCCTGTATTGCACAGACCTCCACCAGTGTCGGACGGGAATGGCCAGGTGTTCCCGGCCATTCCCGTAGCCCCCCATCTTGGGGGCATGCGGGGCCCGCCAGCTAGGCGGGCATGCGCCGGGAGGGTCGTGGATGTAAAGGCTACGCCAGTTTCCCATGGCCCTCCCATCATGGCGAAGCGGGAACACCGCTGAGTTTTAGTGGGTATACTGTCCTTCTGACAGGAGTCCCACACACCCCGTCTCGTCCCCCACGAGCGGCAGTGCATAAAGCATTTCTCAGCGTCAAAAAAAAAAAAAAAAAAAAAAAAAAGGTTAGGTTGGGGGACGGCCCTTCTCAGGGCCACCCCAACGCTGGCGGCGTTTTGACGCCGAGAGGAGCAGACCGCCCACGATCCGCGGCCAGTTTGTTCCGCAGGCCGGACGAGTCTTCGGACTCGGACGCAGAGTCCAACATGGACACGTCGGCTGCGGAAAGCGGCGACCGCTTCAAGCGGAAGCGGTCCGAGGGCTCCTCGGAGTCCACCGCAAGCCGCAGCCGCAGCAAGGCGAAGAAGAAGTCGAAGCCCAAAAAGGCTCCGACTTCTTCTCCGACGGCCTGTACCCATGACGTGGGCTTAGTGGACGCCGAGCGCCAACTTAATTTGGCGAAACGGGCGCAGCTCCAAGCGGACTTGGAGGAGAGGGTGAGCGCCAAGGAGCAGCAAGCTGCCAGGTCGAGGGATGGCTACGGTGCATCCCATGTGCTGTATGCCGACCACTCCCTGGCAGAGCTGGCGCGCATGGCGGAGGAGGACAGGCAGGAGGTCCTGGAGGTCGCCTCAAAATCCTCCAACCTGAAGGGGACCTTTCAGAAGGCCCTCAAATGCCGTGCCGCCAGCATGCACGGCATTGTCCTGGAGCTGGTCAAGCGGACGGCCACGGAGGAGACGCGGCAGCTGCAGGCGAAGGTGGATCGCCTGCAGGCGGAGGTCAGCCAGCTTCACCAGAAGCTGGCTGAAGCAACGGCCCTGCCTGCCCCGGCTCCGGTGACAGGGGGCCCCTCCTCCTCCTCCTCCTCCTCCTCCCCCTCCCCCTCCGCCCCTGCCAGCCTCGAGGCAGCCTTGAGGCAGGTAGTGATGGAGGAGAGGGCGTTCATTAGGGCCTGCTTCGCAGGCATCGAGGACCGGCTCCTGCCGGAAAAGCGGCTCCGGATGCCACCGGATGACGGGCAGGAGCTGTAAGCCCCCCGTCAAGAAGGGCGTGGTGCCGGCGCAGGTTCGCCCTGTTGCCACCACCGCCGCCGCCGTCGTCGCCGCTGTAGCTCCAGCGGCGGCGGCGGCGGCTGAGGAGGGTGCGATGTCGGAATAATAATTTCCGACCTCCGCATCCTCCAGACGAACGCCAACCACTGCAGAGCGGCCCAGGACCTGGTGGTGCAGGTCATGGCCGAGTGGTTGGTGAACGTAGCGGTGGTCGCCGAGCCCTACTTCGTCCCCGGCAGCTGGCTGGGTGACGAGGACGGCTTGGTGGCACTAGCGGCGCGGTCTTCCACAGACTCCCCTCCCCTCTCGCTATTAGAGAGGGGACCGGGATACGTGGCCGCCGCGTGGGGAGAACTCGCCCTTGTGGGCGTGTATTTCTCCCCAAACCGCCCTCTCCAGGACTTCGAGAACTATCTCGGAGTCCTGGCCGCCGTGGTCGGCAGGGCGGCGCCGCGTCAGGTCTCCGTGCTGGGAGACCTGAACGCCAAGTCGGTGACCTGGGGCAACCCGGCCACCGACGCCCGCGGGCGGGCAGTCGAGCTGTGGGCTGCCTCCTCTGGACTCTGCCTCTTGAACAGAGGCAGCGTCCGGACATGCGTGCGGCGGCAGGGTGGCTCAGTGGTGGACGTCACTTTCGCCACCCCTGCGTTAGCCGCGCGCGTGCTGAACTGGCGGGTGGACCTGGTGGAGACTATGTCGGACCATCGCTACGTGCGGTTCGACATCTCCACCAGTCGCCCCGGAGAGACGCGGACTCTGCCGGGGCGATCACCGTTCCCACGGTGGGCCCTCGCCCGCCTGGACAGGGAGGCAGCGCGGGAGGCGGCGTTCGTCCAGGACTGGCTTTCGCCGCCTTCCGCCAGCCGGCTGCCGGATGTGGACACCGTGGCGGGGCAGCTGAGGGAGTCTCTGACCGAGGTATGCAACTCGAGCATGCCTCGGTCTGGCCGACCACCACCCAAACGGGCCGTGTACTGGTGGTCGGCGGAGCTGGCGGGGCTTCGAGCAGCCTGTGTGGAGGCAAGGAGGGCTTACACGCGGAGTCGGCGGCGGCGTCGACGGGACCAGGCCGTCGGGGACCACCTCTACGAGGTGTACCTGGCGGCAAAACTGGTCCTCGATCGGGCCATCGCCGCCGCCAGAGACTCTGCGAGAGCAGAAATGCTGGAGGGTCTCGACGCGGACCCCTACGGGAGACCGTATAAGGCGGCGCGGAACAAGCTGCGCCCCTTTGGTCCCCCGGTGGCCGAGACCCTGGAGCCCTCCTTTCTGGATGGGGTGGTTCAGTCCCTGTTCCCGTGCAGGGACGACTTCACCCCACCAGCGATGGCCCCACCAGCCCCGCCAGCTGATGATGAAGAGGAGACCCCTCCCGTCACGGAGTCGGAACTTGGCGCGGCTATTCTCCATATCCGCGCCAAGAAGACGGCTCCGGGCCCCGACGGTGTCCCGGCGAGAGTGGTGGCGATCGCCGCCACCCAAATGGAGGAGCGGTTTCGGGACCTCTTCAGTGCATGCTTTGCGTCTGGAAGGTTCCCGAAACCATGGAAGGAGGGACAACTGTGCCTCCTTCGCAAGGAGGGCCGCCCGGCAGACTCCCCCTCGGCATACCGGCCCATCGTTCTGCTCGATGAGGTCGGTAAGATGTTCGAGGGGATAATCGCTGCCCGCCTGAAGAGCCATCTGCGGTGCATCGGGCCGGACTTGTCGGACGCTCAGTACGGCTTTCGGGCTGAGCGTTCGACGGTGGACGCGCTGGCCTGCCTCAAGGGGCAGGTGAAGGATGCGATGGAGGCGGGGGACGGGTTGTTGGCAGTGTCGTTCGACATCGCCAACGCCTTCAACTCCGTTCCCCACTCCACCATCCTAGAGGCGCTCCGATTCCACGGAGTGCCTCGCTACATGCGCGTGCTGCTGGCCAGCTACCTGGAGGATCGGGCGATCGTCCTGGTGAACAGGGCTGGCCGAGTCCGGCGGTACGCCGCGGAAGCCGGCGTTCCACAGGGGTCAGTCTTAGGACCTCTCCTCTGGAACGTCGGCTACGATTGGCTCTTGCGGGGAACTCTCCTCCGAGGCACGAGTGTCGTCTGCTACGCGGATGACACTCTCCTCACCGCCCGGGGGGAGAGTTTCAGGGAGGCGGCCTCCTTGGCCTCGGCGGGCGGATCCTTGGTCGCAGGGAGGATCCGCCGCCTAGGGTTGACGGTGGCGCTGCAGAAGACCGAGGCCGTCTTCTTCCACGGTCCCCGGCAGCGCCCCCCGCCACCTGGCGCCCACATCTTCGTGGAGGGCGTCAGGATTGAGGTGAAGGCCCAGATGAAATATCTGGGCCTTGTACTCGACAGCAGGTGGCGCTTCGGCCCGCATTTCAGCGGGCTGTCGTCGCGCCTGCTGAAGACCGCGGGCGCTCTCTCGTGGCTCCTCCCGAACTTGGGGGGGCCCAGCGCTCGATGCCGGCAACTCTACGCCGGCATCTTGAGGAGCATGGCCCTCTACGGGGCCCCCATCTGGGAGGAGTCTCTCCACAGACGAGAGAACGCCGCGGCCTTGCGGGCACCTCAAAGGGCGATAGCCCAGCGGGTGGCGCGGGCTCACCGCACGGTGAGCTTCGCCGGGGCGTGCGCTCTGGCCGGCACCCCTCCTTGGGAACTCGAGGCGTGGGTGCTCGCCAGAGTGTACGAGTGGAAGGCGGGGCGGAGGGCGGCGGGTCAGCCCTTCGCCCCGGAACAGCGGGAGGCCGTCCGGCGGGAGGCGAGGGACGCCATCGTCGTCCACTGGACGACGGACCTCGCCGCCGCGGTCTTCGGCCGCCGAACCCTCGACGCGATCGGGCCGGTCCTGCGGGACTGGCTCGAGCGGCCGCACGGGTTCCTCTCGTTCCGCCTGGTGCAGGTGCTGTCCGGACACGGTTGTTTCGGATCGTACCTGCATCGGATCGGACGGGAGGAGACGCCGTCGTGCCACGACTGTGGCGCGGCGGAGGACACGGCGCAGCACACTCTCGAGGTGTGCCCGTCGTGGTCCGGGCCGCGCCGCAGTCTCGTCGCGGCGATCGGGCTGGACCTCTCGCTCCCCGGCGTGGTGGGCGCCATGCTGAGGGACGAGGGGTCCTGGGCGGCGGTCGCCTCCTTCTGCGAGCACGTCATGTCCCAGAAGGAGGCGGCGGAGCGCGTGCGGGAAGATGATCCCGACGCGGCACCGCTCCGAAGGCGGAGGAGGGGTCGAAGGAGACGTCAGTTCGACGCTCATCTCCGACTCCTCCTCCCAGGTGGAGGCCAGCAGGCAACGGGTGCGGGGGCACCCTCGCCTGCATCGCACAGGCCTCCACCAGTGCCGGACGGGAATGGCCAGGTGTTCCCGGCCATTCCCGTAGCCCCCCAGTCAGGGGGGCATGCGGGGCCCGCCAGCTAGGCGGGCATGCGCCGGGAGGGTCGTGGATGTAAAGGCTACGCCGGTTTCCCATGGCCCTCCCATCACGGCGATGCGGGAACACCGCTTAAAAGGTTAGGTTGACTCGGACACAGAGTCCAACATGGACACGTCGGCTGCGGAAAGCGGCGACCGCTTCAAGCGGAAGCGGTCCGAGGGCTCCTCGGAGTCCACCGCAAGCCGCAGCCGCAGCAAGGCGAAGAAGAAGTCGAAGCCCAAAAAGGCTCCGACTTCTTCTCCGACGGCCTGTACCCATGACGTGGGCTTAGTGGACGCCGAGCGCCAACTTAATTTGGCGAAACGGGCGCAGCTCCAAGCGGACTTGGAGGAGAGGGTGAGCGCCAAGGAGCAGCAAGCTGCCAGGTCGAGGGATGGCTACGGTGCATCCCATGTGCTGTATGCCGACCACTCCCTGGCAGAGCTGGCGCGCATGGCGGAGGAGGACAGGCAGGAGGTCCTGGAGGTCGCATCAAAATCCTCCAACCTGAAGGGGACCTTTCAGAAGGCCCTCAAATGCCGTGCCGCCAGCATGCACGGCATTGTCCTGGAGCTGGTCAAGCGGACGGCCACGGAGGAGACGCGGCAGCTGCAGGCGAAGGTGGATCGCCTGCAGGCGGAGGTCAGCCAGCTTCACCAGAAGCTGGCTGAAGCCACGGCCCTGCCTGCCCCGGCTCCGGTGACAGGGGGCCCCTCCTCCTCCTCCTCCTCCTCCCCCTCCCCCTCCACCCCTGCCAGCCTCGAGGCAGCCTTGAGGCAGGTAGTGATGGAGGAGAGGGCGTTCATTAGGGCCTGCTTCGCAGGCATCGAGGACCGGCTCCTGCCGGAAAAGCGGCTCCGCCCACCGCTAGCGGCGGACAAGAGTCGCCAACCGGTGGAGCCGGAACCTGCGCCTCAAGCAGGCCCTGTATTGGAAGGGCAGCCCTCAAAGGGAAAGGGCAAGGGCAAGGGCAAGGGGACCACGGCGTCTCCTCAGACCCCCACCACGAGCGCGGTGCGAGCGTCAGGGTCCTCTGCCGCTCCAGCAGCCCCGGCCCCAGCCCAGATCCAGGAGGAAGACGCCCTTCTTCCCTCCACCACCCCGTCCAACCTGTCGTGGACGGAAGTGGGCAAGAGGGGGAAGAAGGCCAAGAAGCCGGACCCCAAGCCCGCTGCGGCTGCTCCTGCAGCCAAACGGGCTCCAGCTGGTGGGAGGAAGCTGGTTCCTCCCAAAACCGCGGCCGTCGTGGTGACCATCACCCCGGAGGCTGCGGAGCGGGGCGAGACGTACGAGTCCGTACTGAGACGGGCTCGTACGAATGCTGATCCCTCCCAGCTGGGGATCAGAAAAATCACGTGCCGCCGGACTCTCACGGGAGCTCGAATTTTCGAGTTTTCGGGAGAGCAGCGCGGCACGAACGCGGACCTCTTCGCAGCGAAGCTGCGGGAGGTCGTCGCGGATGTGGCCAAGGTCGCCAGGCCAGAAAAGACCGCAGCCTTGGAGGTGGCCGATCTTGATGACTCGGTCGCCAAAGAGGATGTGGTCGCGGCCGTCGCAGCAGCTGGAGGCTGCGACGCCGGCGCGGTGAAGGCTGGAGTCGTCAGGCTCGGCCGCCGCGGCATGGGCATCATCCGCGTGGAGTGCCCGGTCGCCGCGGCCGGGGCCGTCCTTGCGGCGACCAAAGGACGGTTGCTGATCGGCTTCAGCTCGGCGGTGGTCCGGCCGCTTGAGGCACAGCCTGCGCGGTGCTTCAAGTGCTGCGCGTTCGGCCACACCCGAGCCACGTGTCCCTCCAAGTCCGATTGGAGGGATACGTGCTTCCAATGCGGGAAGGAGGGACACGGGTGGGCCGCGTGCACCGCCACCACCGCGCCACACTGCGCGGCGTGTGCCGCCAGTGGCCGCCCCGCGGGCCACCGGATGACGGGCAGGAGCTGTAAGCCCCCCGTCAAGAAGGGCGTGGTGCCGGCGCAGGTTCGCCCTGTTGCCACCACCGCCGCCGCCGTCGTCGCCGCTGCAGCTCCAGCGGCGGCGGCGGCGGCTGAGGAGGGTGCGATGTCGGAATAATAATTTCCGACCTCCGCATCCTCCAGACGAACGCCAACCACTGCAGAGCGGCCCAGGACCTGGTGGTGCAGGTCATGGCCGAGTGGTTGGTGAACGTAGCGGTGGTCGCCGAGCCCTACTTCGTCCCCGGCAGCTGGCTGGGTGACGAGGACGGCTTGGTGGCACTAGCGGCGCGGTCTTCCACAGACTCCCCTCCCCTCTCGCTATTAGAGAGGGGACCGGGATACGTGGCCGCCGCGTGGGGAGAACTCGCCCTTGTGGGCGTGTATTTCTCCCCAAACCGCCCTCTCCAGGACTTCGAGAACTATCTCGGAGTCCTGGCCGCCGTGGTCGGCAGGGCGGCGCCGCGTCAGGTCTCCGTGCTGGGAGACCTGAACGCCAAGTCGGTGACCTGGGGCAACCCGGCCACCGACGCCCGCGGGCGGGCAGTCGAGCTGTGGGCTGCCTCCTCTGGACTCTGCCTCTTGAACAGAGGCAGCGTCCAGACATGCGTGCGGCGGTGGGGTGGCTCAGTGGTGGACGTCACTTTCGCCACCCCTGCGTTAGCCGCGCGCGTGCTGAACTGGCGGGTGGACCTGGTGGAGACTATGTCGGACCATCGCTACGTGCGGTTCGACATCTCCACCAGTCGCCCCGGAGAGACGCGGACTCTGCCGGGGCGATCACCGTTCCCACGGTGGGCCCTCGCCCGCCTGGACAGGGAGGCAGCGCGGGAGGCGGCGTTCGTCCAGGACTGGCTTTCGCCGCCTTCCGCCAGCCGGCTGCCGAATGTGGACACCGTGGCGGGGCAGCTGAGGGAGTCTCTGACCGAGGTATGCAACTCGAGCATGCCTCGGTCTGGCCGACCACCACCCAAACGGGCCGTGTACTGGTGGTCGGCGGAGCTGGCGGGGCTTCGAGCAGCCTGTGTGGAGGCAAGGAGGGCTTACACGCGGAGTCGGCGGCGGCGTCGACGGGACCAGGCCGTCGGGGACCACCTCTACGAGGTGTACCTGGCGGCAAAACTGGTCCTCGATCGGGCCATCGCCGCCGCCAGAGACTCTGCGAGAGCAGAAATGCTGGAGGGTCTCGACGCGGACCCCTACGGGAGACCGTATAAGGCGGCGCGGAACAAGCTGCGCCCCTTTGGTCCCCCGGTGGCCGAGACCCTGGAGCCCTCCTTTCTGGATGGGGTGGTTCAGTCCCTGTTCCCGTGCAGGGACGACTTCACCCCACCAGCGATGGCCCCACCAGCCCCACCAGCTGATGAGGAAGAGGAGACCCCTCCCGTCACGGAGTCGGAACTTGGCGCGGCTATTCTCCGTATCCGCGCCAAGAAGACGGCTCCGGGCCCCGACGGTGTCCCGGCGAGAGTGGTGGCGATCGCCGCCACCCAAATGGAGGAGCGGTTTCGGGACCTCTTCAGCGCATGCTTTGCGTCTGGAAGGTTCCCGAAACCATGGAAGGAGGGACAACTGTGCCTCCTTCGCAAGGAGGGCCGCCCGGCAGACTCCCCCTCGGCATACCGGCCCATCGTTCTGCTCGATGAGGTCGGTAAGATGTTCGAGGGGATAATCGCTGCCCGCCTGAAGAGCCATCTGCGGTGCATCGGGCCGGACTTGTCGGACGCTCAGTACGGCTTTCGGGCTGAGCGTTCGACGGTGGACGCGCTGGCCTGCCTCAAGGGGCAGGTGAAGGATGCGATGGAGGCGGGGGACGGGTTGTTGGCAGTGTCGTTCGACATCGCCAACGCCTTCAACTCCGTTCCCCACTCCACCATCCTAGAGGCGCTCCGATTCCACGGAGTGCCTCGCTACATGCGCGTGCTGCTGGCCAGCTACCTGGAGGATCGGGCGATCGTCCTGGTGAACAGGGCTGGCCGAGTCCGGCGGTACGCCGCGGAAGCCGGCGTTCCACAGGGGTCAGTCTTAGGACCTCTCCTCTGGAACGTCGGCTACGATTGGCTCTTGCGGGGAACTCTCCTCCGAGGCACGAGTGTCGTCTGCTATGCGGATGACACTCTCCTCACCGCCCGGGGGGAGAGTTTCAGGGAGGCGGCCTCCTTGGCCTCGGCGGGCGGATCCTTGGTCGCAGGGAGGATCCGCCGCCTAGGGTTGACGGTGGCGCTGCAGAAGACCGAGGCCGTCTTCTTCCACGGTCCCCGGCAGCGCCCCCCGCCACCTGGCGCCCACATCTTCGTGGAGGGCGTCAGGATTGAGGTGAAGGCCCAGATGAAATATCTGGGCCTTGTACTCGACAGCAGGTGGCGCTTCGGCCCGCATTTCAGCGGGCTGTCGTCGCGCCTGCTGAAGACCGCGGGCGCTCTCTCGTGGCTCCTCCCGAACTTGGGGGGGCCCAGCGCTCGATGCCGGCAACTCTACGCCGGATCTTGAGGAGCATGGCCCTCTACGGGGCCTCCATCTGGGAGGAGTCTCTCCACAGACGAGAGAACGCCGCGGCCTTGCGGGCACCTCAAAGGGCGATAGCCCAGCGGGTGGCGCGGGCTCACCGCACGGTGAGCTTCGCCGGGGCGTGCGCTCTGGCCGGCACCCCTCCTTGGGAACTCGAGGCGTGGGTGCTCGCCAGAGTGTACGAGTGGAAGGCGGGGCGGAGGGCGGCGGGTCAGCCCTTCGCCCCGGAACAGCGGGAGGCCGTCCGGCGGGAGGCGAGGGACGCCATCGTCGTCCACTGGACGACGGACCTCGCCGCCGCGGTCTTCGGCCGCCAAACCCTCGACGCGATCGGGCCGGTCCTGCGGGACTGGCTCGAGCGGCCGCACGGGTTCCTCTCGTTCCGCCTGGTGCAGGTGCTGTCCGGACACGGTTGTTTCGGATCGTACCTGCATCGGATCGGACGGGAGGAGACGCCGTCGTGCCACGACTGTGGCGCGGCGGAGGACACGGCGCAGCACACTCTCGAGGTGTGCCCGTCGTGGTCCGGGCCGCGCCGCAGTCTCGTCGCGGCGATCGGGCTGGACCTCTCGCTCCCCGGCGTGGTGGGCGCCATGCTGAGGGACGAGGGGTCCTGGGCGGCGGTCGCCTCCTTCTGCGAGCACGTCATGTCCCAGAAGGAGGCGGCGGAGCGCGTGCGGGAAGATGATCCCGACGCGGCACCGCTCCGAAGGCGGAGGAGGGGTCGAAGGAGACGTCAGTTCGACGCTCATCTCCGACTCCTCCTCCCAGGTGGAGGCCAGCAGGCAACGGGTGCGGGGGCACCCTCGCCTGCATCGCACAGGCCTCCACCAGTGCCGGACGGGAATGGCCAGGTGTTCCCGGCCATTCCCGTAGCCCCCCAGTTAGGGGGGCATGCAGGGCCCGCCAGCTAGGCGGGCATGCGCCGGGAGGGTCGTGGATGTAAAGGCTACGCCGGTTTCCCATGGCCCTCCCATCACGGCGATGCGGGAACACCGCTGAGTTTTAGTGGGTATACTGTCCTTCTGACAGGAGTCCCACACACCCCGTCTCGTCCCCCACGAGCGGCAGTGCATAAAGCATTTCTCAGCGTCAAAAAAAAAAAAAAAAAAAAAAAAGGTTAGGTTAGGTTGGGGGACCACCCCACAGTGCTTGCGTCCACGTCGCGTCCCCTGGAAACGACCCAGTTCTGACCACCGTAACGGAGTGGCAGACTGGGTTGGCCAAAGTGCACTGTGCTGTCGTAGCGTATTTTAATCCATTTTCGTATTTTATTGTTATTTTATGTCGGAATCTACGGCACCTGCGGAGGCTATGCCAACACCTGCGCGGGACGCCTTAGGGCGTTTTTTAAAACCAAAAGGCCCTTCTCAGGGCCACCCCAACGGCCCTTCTCAGGGCCACCCCAACGGCCCTTCTCAGGGCCCCACCAACGGCCCTTCTCAGGGCCACCCCAACGGCCCTTCTCAGGGCCAACCCAACGGCCCTTCTCAGGGCCACGCCGGCGGCGCCTTGGCGTCGGAAGCTGACCGCGCACCATCTGCGGTCAGTTTCTTTTGCAGGCCGGACGAGGTGTCGGACTCCGACGGATCCAACATGGACACGTCGGCGGCCGAAAGCGACCGCCCCAAGCGGAAGAGGGGCGATCTGAGGCTCGGGTCCGGGGGCTCCTCGGAGTCGGTTGGAAGTAGGGCGAAGAAGAAGTCGAAGACAAAAAAGGCTTCGACTTCTGCTTCGGCCTCTTCTCACGATGTGGGATTGGTGGACGCCGAGCGCCAGCTAAACCTGGCAAAGAGGGCGCAAATCCAGGAGGACCTGGAGGAGAGGGTCGCTGCTAAGGAGCGGCAGGCGCAAGCCGCCAGGTCGAGGGCCGGATATGGTGCATCTAATGTACTGTATGCTGACCACTCCCTGGCGGACTTGGAGCGCATGGCTCTGGAGGACAAGGAGGAGGTTCTGGAGGTCGCCTCAAAGTCCTCCAATTTGAAGGGGACCTTCCAGAAGGCCCTCAAATGCCGGGCCGCCAGCATGCACGGCATTGTGCTTGAGCTGGTCAAGCGGACGGCCACGGAGGAGACGCGGCAGCTGCAGGCGAAGGTGGATCGCCTGCAGGCGGAGGTCAGCCAGCTTCACCAGAAGCTGGCTGAAGCCACGGCCCTGCCTGCCCCGGCTCCGGTGACAGGGGGCCCCTCCTCCTCCTCCTCCTCCTCCCCCTCCCCCTCCACCCCTGCCAGCCTCGAGGCAGCCTTGAGGCAGGTAGTGATGGAGGAGAGGGCGTTCATTAGGGCCTGCTTCGCAGGCATCGAGGACCGGCTCCTGCCGGAAAAGCGGCTCCGCCCACCGCTAGCGGCGGACAAGAGTCGCCAACCGGGGGAGCCGGAACCTGCGCCTCAAGCAGGCCCTGTATTGGAAGGGCAGCCCTCAAAGGGAAAGGGCAAGGGCAAGGGCAAGGGGACCACGGCGTCTCCTCAGACCCCCACCACGAGCGCGGTGCGAGCGTCAGGGTCCTCTGCCGCTCCAGCAGCCCCGGCCCCAGCCCAGATCCAGGAGGAAGACGCCCTTCTTCCCTCCACCACCCCGTCCAACCTGCCATGGACGGAAGTGGGCAAGAGGGGGAAGAAGGCCAAGAAGCCGGACCCCAAGCCCGCTGCGGCCGCTCCTGCAGCCAAACGGGCTCCAGCTGGTGGGAGGAAGCTGGTTCCTCCCAAAACCGCGGCCGTCGTGGTGACCATCACCCCGGAGGCCGCGGAGCGGGGCGAGACGTACGAGTCCGTACTGAGACGGGCTCGTACGAATGCTGATCCCTCCCAGCTGGGGATCAGCAAAATCACGTGCCGCCGAACTCTCACGGGAGCTCGAATTTTCGAGTTTTCGGGGGAGCAGCGCGGCACGAACGCGGACCTCTTCGCAGCGAAGCTGCGGGAGGTCGTCGCGGATGTGGCCAAGGTCGCCAGGCCAGAAAAGACCACAGCCTTGGAGGTGGCCGATCTTGACGACTCGGTCGCCAAAGAGGATGTGGTCGCGGCCGTCGCAGCAGCTGGAGGCTGCGACGCCGGCGCGGTGAAGGCTGGAGTCGTCAGGCTCGGCCGCCGCGGCATGGGCATCATCCGCGTGGAGTGCCCGGTCGCCGCGGCCGGGGCCGTCCTTGCGGCGACCAAAGGACGGTTGCTGATCGGCTTCAGCTCGGCGGTGGTCCGGCCGCTTGAGGCACAGCCTGCGCGGTGCTTCAAGTGCTGCGCGTTCGGCCACACCCGAGCCACGTGTCCCTCCAAGTCCGATTGGAGGGATACGTGCTTCCAATGCGGGAAGGAGGGACACGGGTGGGCCGCGTGCACCGCCACCGCCACCGCGCCACACTGCGCGGCGTGTGCCGCCAGTGGCCGCCCCGCGGGCCACCGGATGACGGGCAGGAGCTGTAAGCCCCCCGTCAAGAAGGGCGTGGTGCCGGCGCAGGTTCGCCCTGTTGCCACCACCGCCGCCGCCGTCGTCGCCGCTGTAGCTACAGCGGCGGCGGCGGCGGCTGAGGAGGGTGCGATGTCGGAATAATAATTTCCGACCTCCGCATCCTCCAGACGAACGCCAACCACTGCAGAGCGGCCCAGGACCTGGTGGTGCAGGTCATGGCCGAGTGGTTGGTGAACGTAGCGGTGGTCGCCGAGCCCTACTTCGTCCCTGGCAGCTGGCTGGGTGACGAGGACGGCTTGGTGGCACTAGCGGCGCGGTCTTCCACAGACTCCCCTCCCCTCTCGCTATTAGAGAGGGGACCGGGATACGTGGCCGCCGCGTGGGGAGAACTCGCCCTTGTGGGCGTGTATTTCTCCCCAAACCGCCCTCTCCGGGACTTCGAGAACTATCTCGGAGTCCTGGCCGCCGTGGTCGGCAGGGCGGCGCCGCGTCAGGTCTCCGTGCTGGGAGACCTGAACGCCAAGTCGGTGACCTGGGGCAACCCGGCCACCGACGCCCGCGGGCGGGCAGTCGAGCTGTGGGCTGCCTCCTCTGGACTCTGCCTCTTGAACAGAGGCAGCGTCCAGACATGCGTGCGGCGGCAGGGTGGCTCAGTGGTGGACGTCACTTTCGCCACCCCTGCGTTAGCCGCGCGCGTGCTGAACTGGCGGGTGGACCTGGTGGAGACTATGTCGGACCATCGCTACGTGCGGTTCGACATCTCCACCAGTCGCCCCGGAGAGACGCGGACTCTGCCGGGGCGATCACCGTTCCCACGGTGGGCCCTCGCCCGCCTGGACAGGGAGGCGGCGCGGGAGGCGGCGTTCGTCCAGGACTGGCTTTCGCCGCCTTCCGCCAGCCGGCTGCCGGATGTGGACACCGTGGCGGGGCAGCTGAGGGAGTCTCTGACCGAGGTATGCAACTCGAGCATGCCTCGGTCTGGCCGACCACCACCCAAACGGGCCGTGTACTGGTGGTCGGCGGAGCTGGCGGGGCTTCGAGCAGCCTGTGTGGAGGCAAGGAGGGCTTACACGCGGAGTCGGCGGCGGCATCGACGGGACCAGGCCGTCGGGGACCACCTCTACGAGGTGTACCTGGCGGCAAAACTGGTCCTCGATCGGGCCATCGCCGCCGCCAGAGACTCTGCGAGAGCAGAAATGCTGGAGGGTCTCGACGCGGACCCCTACGGGAGACCGTATAAGGCGGCGCGGAACAAGCTGCGCCCCTTTGGTCCCCCGGTGGCCGAGACCCTGGAGCCCTCCTTTCTGGATGGGGTGGTTCAGTCCCTGTTCCCGTGCAGGGACGACTTCACCCCACCAGCGATGGCCCCACCAGCCCCGCCAACTGATGATGAAGAGGAGACCCCTCCCGTCACGGAGTCGGAACTTGGCGCGGCTATTCTCCGTATCCGCGCCAAGAAGACGGCTCCGGGCCCCGACGGTGTCCCGGCGAGAGTGGTGGCGATCGCCGCCACCCAAATGGAGGAGCGGTTTCGGGACCTCTTCAGCGCATGCTTTGCGTCTGGAAGGTTCCCGAAACCATGGAAGGAGGGACAACTGTGCCTCCTTCGCAAGGAGGGCCGCCCGGCAGACTCCCCCTCGGCATACCGGCCCATCGTTCTGCTCGATGAGGTCGGTAAGATGTTCGAGGGGATAATCGCTGCCCGCCTGAAGAGCCATCTGCGGTGCATCGGGCCGGACTTGTCGGACGCTCAGTACGGCTTTCGGGCTGAGCGTTCGACGGTGGACGCGCTGGCCTGCCTCAAGGGGCAGGTGAAGGATGCGATGGAGGCGGGGGACGGGTTGTTGGCAGTGTCGTTCGACATCGCCAACGCCTTCAACTCCGTTCCCCACTCCACCATCCTAGAGGCGCTCCGATTCCACGGAGTGCCTCGCTACTTGCGCGTGCTACTGGCCAGCTACCTGGAGGATCGGGCGATCGTCCTGGTGAACAGGGCTGGCCGAGTCCGGCGGTACGCCGCGGAAGCCGGCGTTCCACAGGGGTCAGTCTTAGGACCTCTCCTCTGGAACGTCGGCTACGATTGGCTCTTGCGGGGAACTCTCCTCCGAGGCACGAGTGTCGTCTGCTACGCGGATGACACTCTCCTCACCGCCCGGGGGGAGAGTTTCAGGGAGGCAGCCTCCTTGGCCTCGGCGGGCGGATCCTTGGTCGCAGGGAGGATCCGCCGCCTAGGGTTGACGGTGGCGCTGCAGAAGACCGAGGCCGTCTTCTTCCACGGTCCCCGGCAGCGCCCCCCGCCACCTGGCGCCCACATCTTCGTGGAGGGCGTCAGGATTGAGGTGAAGGCCCAGATGAAATATCTGGGCCTTGTACTCGACAGCAGGTGGCGCTTCGGCCCGCATTTCAGCGGGCTGTCGTCGCGCCTGCTGAAGACCGCGGGCGCTCTCTCGTGGCTCCTCCCGAACTTGCCGGCATCTTGAGGAGCATGGCCCTCTACGGGGCCCCCATCTGGGAGGAGTCTCTCCACAGACGAGAGAACGCCGCGGCCTTGCGGGCACCTCAAAGGGCGATAGCCCAGCGGGTGGCGCGGGCTCACCGCACGGTGAGCTCCGCCGGGGCGTGCGCTCTGGCCGGCACCCCTCCTTGGGAACTCGAGGCGTGGGTGCTCGCCAGAGTGTACGAGTGGAAGGCGGGGCGGAGGGCGGTGGGTCAGCCCTTCGCCCCGGAACAGCGGGAGGCCGTCCGGCGGGAGGCGAGGGACGCCATCGTCGTCCACTGGACGACGGACCTCGCCGCCGCGGTCTTCGGCCGCCGAACCCTCGACGCGATCGGGCCGGTCCTGCGGGACTGGCTCGAGCGGCCGCACGGGTTCCTCTCGTTCCGCCTGGTGCAGGTGCTGTCCGGACACGGTTGTTTCGGATCGTACCTGCATCGGATCGGACGGGAGGAGACGCCGTCGTGCCACGACTGTGGCGCGGCGGAGGACACGGCGCAGCACACTCTCGAGGTGTGCCCGTCGTGGTCCGGGCCGCGCCGCAGTCTCGTCGCGGCGATCGGGCTGGACCTCTCGCTCCCCGGCGTGGTGGGCGCCATGCTGAGGGACGAGGGGTCCTGGGCGGCGGTCGCCTCCTTCTGCGAGCACGTCATGTCCCAGAAGGAGGCGGCGGAGCGCGTGCGGGAAGATGATCCCGACGCGGCACCGCTCCGAAGGCGGAGGAGGGGTCGAAGGAGACGTCAGTTCGACGCTCATCTCCGACTCCTCCTCCCAGGTGGAGGCCAGCAGGCAACGGGTGCGGGGGCACCCTCGCCTGCATCGCACAGGCCTCCACCAGTGCCGGACGGGAATGGCCAGGTGTTCCCGGCCATTCCCGTAGCCCCCCAGTCAGGGGGGCATGCGGGGCCCGCCAGCTAGGCGGGCATGCGCCGGGAGGGTCGTGGATGTAAAGGCTACGCCGGTTTCCCATGGCCCTCCCATCACGGCGATGCGGGAACACCGCTGAGTTTTAGTGGGTATACTGTCCTTCTGACAGGAGTCCCACACACCCCGTCTCGTCCCCCCACGAGCGGCAGTGCATAAAGCATTTCTCAGCGTCAAAAAAAAAAAAAAAAAAAAAAAAAAAAAGGTTAGGTTAGGTTAGGTTAGGTTCGGGGCCAGTTTCCCACTTTGTGGAAATCTGGTCGTCTGGTCCTGCTCAGGAAGGCGGGGCGCCCGGCGGACTCGTCGTCCGCGTACCGGCCCATAGTGCTGCTAGACGAGGTGGGCAAGCTGTTCGAGCGAGTAATCGCAGCCCGCCTCGTCGGCCACTTGTGCAGAGAGGGGCCGGACCTGGACGACAGTCAGTTTGGGTTTCGGCATGGGCGCTCCACGATACACGCTGTGTCGCGGGTTAGAGTCCTGGCGGAGGAAGCGGTGTCTCGGGGCGGGGTGATGTTGGCGGTGTCCTTGGACATATCCAACGCCTTCAACACCCTGCCCTGGAGTTGTATTCGGGAGGCACTGCGCTATCATGGTGTGCCTCCCTACCTCCGCCGCATCGTTGGGGCTTATCTGTCGGAGAGGTGTGTCACCTACGTGGGACGTGATGGCGGAAACCAGCGCCGCATGTCGTGCGGTGTTCCGCAGGGCTCGGTCTTAGGGCCGCTCCTGTGGAACATCGGGTACGACTGGGTGCTGAGGGGCGAGCTCAGGCCGGGGGTAGACCTGACGTGTTATGCGGACGACACGCTGGTCACTGCCCGGGGGAGCTCGCACAGGGAAGCAGCGTTGCTGGCGACGGCTGCGGTCTCACAGGTGGTGAGCCGCATACGTCGCCTAGGCCTGGAGGTGGCCCTCAGCAAGTCGGAGGCTATGGTGTTCCATGGCCCCCGGCGGGCGCCGGCACCCGGCTCACATATTGTGGTCGGGGGGGCTCGGATCGCTGTCGAGGGTACCATGAAGTACCTAGGATTGGTCCTCGACAGCCGGTGGGACTTCGGGCCCCACTTCCGACGGCTGGCGCCCAAGTTGCTGGGCGCTGCTGGTGCGCTCTCAACGCTGCTTCCCAATCTGGGGGGCCCGAGCGCCGCTTGTAGGCGGCTATACGTGGGGATCGTGCGATCGATGGCCCTTTACGGGGCCCCGATCTGGGCGGCTGACCTGACGGCCGGGAGCATCGCCGTCATGCGGAGACCACAGAGGGCGATGGCCGTCAGAGTCATCCGGGGGTATCGCACGATCTCCTACGAGGCGGCTTGTGCACTGGCCGGATCCCCGCCCTGGGACCTGGAGGCGAAAGTACTCGCGTCATCGTATCGGTGGCGCGAGGAAGCGCGGGCGCGGGGCGAGCGACCGATGCAGCGACATGTGGAGCTGCATCGGTCTCAGCTTCGTGAGGTCCTGGTGGCGGAATGGCGGTACAGGCTTTCGCGCCCTACCGCCGGCCTCGACGTCGTCGAGGCGGTCCGGCCGGTGCTCGAGCGTTGGCTCGGGAGGAGGCACGGCTCCCTGTCGTTTCGGGTGACGCAGGTACTCTCGGGGCACGGTTGCTTCGGGAAGTACCTGTGTCGCATAAACAGGGAGCCGGACGCCCGGTGTCACCACTGCGTCGACTGTCGGGAGGACACGGCGCGGCATACGCTGGCAGAGTGTGCCGCTTGGGAGGAGCCGCGCCGTGCCCTCGTCTCTGGAGTAGGCAGTGACCTTTCGCTGCCGGCCGTCGTGAATTCCATGGCCGGCAGTGAGGAGTCCTGGGACGCGGTGGTTTCCTTCTGCGAGACAGTCATCTCGCAGAAGGAGGCTGCGGAAAGGGAGCGGGAGATTGCTTCTGCTAACCCGATCCGCAGCAGGCGCACCGGGCGTCGGCGGAGGGCGGACAACGCCCTCTTCCGGCCCCCCTAAATGGGTCCAGGGGCGACGGACTCGGGGACGTCCGTCCCCCCCCACACATCAGGACCCGAGGTGGCGGCGCGTAGTGTTCCACGCGCGCCCCTCTGAGACGTCGCGGGGGGAGTCAAACACCTCACTCCCCCCCCTGACCCGAGAGGAGGCCCGCGGTGGAGGGCCGGCACCAGCCGGGGGTTGCGGAAGATTCTTTCGTTCCCGCGACCCCCGGCGTAAGTGTGAGTCGGAACACCGGGGTGGTTTTTAGTCAGTAAGAGTCTGACAGACCCCTCCGCCCGCCCCAGGGCGGAGGACATCCATGAGGATTTTCCACCCCGAGATCAAAAAAAAAAAAAAAAAAAGGTTAGGTTAGGTTGGGGTGCATGCAGAAAACCTCCTCGTGTGCCTGATACCTGCTGATCCCTTATGGATACGTTCGAGGGGAAGAGCAGTTGTCGGGCCGGTGCACCCTGGGCATGAACAATAATCTTTTCTAGAAAAGATTATTGTTTATGGCAAATTTCTGCGGGGGGAGAGCCAGGTAGGCTACACCTTGTTCTTACACGTGTCCCTCTGTTTGCAGAGGGCACAGTGTAGGGACAAGGGAGATGGGTCGCTCCTGATTGATCGACGGTCGTCGATCGACAGAGGACGTGACCATGATGCCGCTGAGGTGCAGGCGCACTAAAGCGGCAAGGGTATCTCTCCTTGAGGAGTAATCTTCGAGGAGAGAACTTCCGGCGGGTTCGCTGAGTCGGGTTGGCCGGACAGCGAACGGAGGCATGTTTAATGCCGCCGTCGGGGGCTTGGCTTAACCGCCCGGCCCAGAGGAAGGTCACCTCTAAGATAAAAAACCACCTAATCCTAAGCTTCGAAGCGTGGCGAGAGGATGAGTGGCTGGTGGGGGACCAGTCGCTAGCGCTTCCCCTGGAGATACCTGCCGAACTCTTCCAGTATTTAGGCTTACCTAGGGCAAGAGGCTCTGCCTAGGTGGACATTCATTCCTCATTACTCGTGGGAACAAAATGGAAAATGTTAATAATTTAAAACCAACAAAAATGGATGACGTGCCAATCTTATTGGCGGAGGTACCGTTTGTCGGCGACGGCAACAAGAGCCGAGGAGGCTCCAGTCCAGAAATGGACGTAATGTCCGATAAGGACACACGCAGGCGCGCCTGCAGATCTGTATCTGGGTCCAGGTCCAGATCCAGATCTCGGAAGCGCAGCCTCTCCTCCAGTGAGGAGACACAGGGGGCCGCAAAAAGAACGGCACAGAGAGGAAAAGGTCGCACGGTGGCACAGAAGACAGCGCGTGACCTTCGGGGTCGCTTCAAGCGCCCTGATACACCAGGAGTGAGTGCGGAGAGCGACCCCGGGCCGACCATGGCGGACTCGAGTGGGGGCTCTACTGTGTCCCTGCTGGGGAGTAACCGTGCGGAGGCCGCTGCTGCTAAACGGGCGCAGCAAAGGGCTGTCGTGGCTGACGAGGTCAGCGAGCTGGCCCAACAAGCGCGAGAGCGGCGCTCCGCTCGGATGGCCGGAGGGAGCCCGACAGCGGTGGCGCTCAGTCGCCAGGTGTTGGACGGCGTGGACGTAGTCCTGAAGGTGGCCACCAAATCGGGCAACCTGAAGGGAACGTTCACGCGCGCCCTGAAGGAGGCAGCTGAGGGCATAAGAGAGGCGGTTGAGGTCCTCGTTGCGCGGACTGGCACGGATGAGACGGAGAAGCTGTGGGAGGAGAATAGCCGTCTCAGGTCCGAGCTGGAGGACCTCAAGCGGGAGCTAGCCGCGCAGAGGGCGGAATGGCAGCAGAGGCGTCCTGTGGCCACCAGTTCCGCCCCCGGCGTCGTTGCCAAGACACCGCCGGCCCCCCCGTCGTCCGTACCTGCCCCCGCACCTGCGGATGCGGAGATCGAGAAGATCGTCCGCATCTGCATGCTGCAGTGTGGGGGCATGATGAATGCCCGGCTGCAGGGTCTCGAGTCGAGGCTCCTCCCTGCTGAGACTCTCCGGCCGCCGCTCGCTGCCGACGGGCGGGGGAAGGCGGAGCCTGCTAAGCCGGGTCTGGGGAGGAAGCCCGCGGAGGGCTCGTCAGCGTCCACGTCCCGGACGGCCGCGCCACTGGCGCCCGCTCCCTCGGCGACCGCACCCGGGTCCGCCGCGGACTCCTGGACGACGGTGGTAAAGAGGGGCCGCCGTAAGAAGAAGAAGACGGCGCCAGCAGCGACAGCAGCACCAGCAACCGCTGGAGAACCGGCACCCCAGAAGGCTCAGGGGCCGCCAAAGATGAAGGCCCCACGCTCCGCGGCTGTAGTTATTACGCTGCAGCCCGGAGCCGTCGAAAGGGGCGTCACTTACAAGGCGGTCCTCATGGAGGCAAAGGCGAAAGTCGCGTTCCCCGACTTAGGTGTACCGGCCGGCCTCAGAGTGAGGCAGGCGATCACGGGGGCGCGACTGCTTGAGGTGTCGGGTGCCTCTAGCGGCGAAAGGGCGGACGTCCTGGCCGCCAAGTTGAGGGAGGTCCTCAACCCGGATGACGTCCGGGTGTCCAGGCCAATGAAGACAGCTGAGTTGCGCGTCGATGGCCTGGACGACTCGACGACCGCGGCTGAGGTCGTGGCGGCCGTCGCCCGTACCGGTGGGTGTCCGCCCGCAGACGTACGCACGGGCGAGGTTCGCGTCGATGCCTCCGGGCTCGGCGCGATCTGGGTGCGGTGTCCGGTGGCGGCGGCTAAGAAAGTCGCCGACGCCGGGCGTCTCTTGGTGGGATGGGTGGCAGCGAGGGTGAAGCAGCTGCTGCCCAGGGCCTTGCGGTGCTACCGTTGCCTCGACATTGGGCATGTCAGGGCACGGTGCACCGCCGCTATTGACCGCAGCGAGCAGTGCTATCGCTGCGGTCAGGCCGGCCACAAGGCGGCCCAGTGTCTCGCGGCGCCAAACTGCAGCCTCTGTACAGCTGCAGGGAGGCCCGCGGGGCACAGAGCGGGCGGAAAGGCCTGTGGCGCGCCCACCAAGCAGACGCAGAAGAAGAAGAGAGGGGCTGCCATGGCTGCCGGGGACTCTTTACCCCCCCCGCAGCCTGGCTGTTCTTCGGCCGACTCCCGGCCTAGGAATGGTGCGGTGGAGGGAATGGATGCCGCATAAATGGCGGTCTTCCATTACCTCCAGGGCAATATCAACCACTCTGCTAGAGCTCAGGATCTTTTGCTCCAGAGCATGGCAGAGTGGTCGATTCACGTGGCCGTGGTCGCCGAACCGTATTTCGTCCCCCCCAGGGATAACTGGGTGGGAGACTTGGACGGTTTGGTGGCCATCATTGGCGGGGCTCTTGTCAACCCGTCCCGAGGTCGCGGCTGGGTAGCTGCCCTCGCGGACGGCATTGGCACCGTTGGGGCGTATTTTTCGCCCAACAAGAGTCTCGCCGACTTCGAGAGGTTCCTTGTCGAGTTGGGTGCCGTCGTGGGCCGACTCCACCCTCGCCCTGTGCTGTTGCTGGGGGATCTCAACGCCAAGTCTGCGGCGTGGGGATCCCCTGTGACCGATGCTAGGGGCGAGGTGCTGGAGGAGTGGGCGGTCACGACTGGCTTGACCGTCCTAAATCGGGGCTCGGTACACACGTGCGTGCGGCAGCGGGGCGGTTCTATAGTGGACGTCTCGTTCGCTAGCCCCGCTGTCGCGAGCCGTGTCCACGACTGGCGTGTCGCCGTGGAGGTGGAGACGTTGTCGGATCACCGCTACATCCGATTCGACGTCTCCGCCCAGACCACCGGCGGCCGCGGTCGACCGACCCCGCGAACGGACGGTCCGCGTTGGGCGCGTAAGCGCATAGACAGGGAACTTCTCGAGGAGGCCGCTATTGTCCAGGCCTGGAGCCGGGAGTCGGTGACGAACGGACCCGTCGACGTCGAGCGGGAGGCGCTGTGGTTCCGCGGGGCGATGACGCAAATCAGCGACGCGTCCATGCCCCGGGTCCACGCACAGTCCGCAAGGCGCCAGGTGTACTGGTGGACCGCCGAGATCGCGCAGCTGCGCGTCGCGTGCGTGGCGGTCAGACGCCAGTACACCCGATACCGGAGGAGACGTCGTCGGGTCCCTGACGAAGAGGCCGCGCTGTATGAGGTGTACCGCGCGGCCAAGCAGACTCTGTGGCTGGCCATCGGCGAGTCGAGGACGCGAGCCAGGGAGGAGATGTTGGAGACTCTAGACGGGGATCCGTGGGGGCGCCCTTATCGCGCGGTTCGAGGGAAACTTCGAGCCGCGGCGCCTCCGCTTACGGAGAGTCTCCAACCCGAGCTGCTGGAGGAGGTGGTTGCAGCTCTCTTCCCGGCCAGAGCGGAGCACACTCCGCCGCCGATGGCTTTGCCCACGGCCGCAGAGTCTGCAGAAGAAGAGGAGGAGAACGCCATCAGCGTCCCAGGGGTGACACAGGCAGAGATGGGGGCAGCCGTGATGCGGCTCCGGGCCAAGAACGTGGCTCCGGGGCCCGACGGGATCCACGGCTGCGTGTTGGCCCTCGCTCTGAAGGAGCTCGAGCCCCAACTGAGAGGACTCTACACAGCGTGTCTTGAGCGGGGCCAGTTTCCCACTTTGTGGAAATCTGGTCGTCTGGTCCTGCTCAGGAAGGCGGGGCGCCCGGCGGACTCGTCGTCCGCGTACCGGCCCATAGTGCTGCTAGACGAGGTGGGCAAGCTGTTCGAGCGAGTAATCGCAGCCCGCCTCGTCGGCCACTTGTGCAGAGAGGGGCCGGACCTGGACGACAGTCAGTTTGGGTTTCGGCATGGGCGCTCCACGATACACGCTGTGTCGCGGGTTAGAGTCCTGGCGGAGGAAGCGGTGTCTCGGGGCGGGGTGATGTTGGCGGTGTCCTTGGACATATCCAACGCCTTCAACACTCTGCCCTGGAGTTGTATTCGGGAGGCACTGCGCTATCATGGTGTGCCTCCCTACCTCCGCCGCATCGTTGGGGCTTATCTGTCGGAGAGGTGTGTCACCTACGTGGGACGTGATGGCGGATTCCAGCGCCGCATGTCGTGCGGTGTTCCACAGGGCTCGGTCTTAGGGCCGCTCCTGTGGAACATCGGGTACGACTGGGTGCTGAGGGGCGAGTTCAGGCCGGGGGTAGACCTGACGTGTTATGCGGACGACACGCTGGTCACTGCCCGGGGGAGCTCGTACAGGGAAGCAGCGTTGCTGGCGACGGCTGCGGTCTCACAGGTGGTGAGCCGCATACGTCGCCTAGGCCTGGAGGTGGCCCTCAGCAAGTCGGAGGCTATGGTGTTCCATGGCCCCCGGCGGGCGCCGTCACCCGGCTCACATATTGTGGTCGGGGGGGCTCGGATCGCTGTCGAGGGTACCATGAAGTACCTAGGATTGGTCCTCGACAGCCGGTGGGACTTCGGGCCCCACTTCCGACGGCTGGCGCCCAAATTGCTGGGCGCTGCTGGAGCGCTCTCAACGCTGCTTCCCAATCTGGGGGGCCCGAGCGCCGCTTGTAGGCGGCTATACGTGGGGATCGTGCGATCGATGGCCCTTTACGGGGCCCCGATCTGGGCGGCTGACCTGACGGCCGGGAGCATCGCCGTCATGCGGAGACCGCAAAGGGCGATGGCCGTCAGAGTCATCCGGGGGTATCGCACGATCTCCTACGAGGCGGCTTGTGCACTGGCCGGATCCCCGCCCTGGGACCTGGAGGCGAAAGTACTCGCGTCATCGTATCGGTGGCGCGAGGAAGCGCGGGCGCGGGGCGAGCGACCGATGCAGCAACACGTGGAGCTGCATCGGTCTCAGCTTCGCGAGGTCCTGGTGGCGGAATGGCGGGACAGGCTTTCGCGCCCTACCGCCGGCCTCGACGTCGTCGAGGCGGTCCGGCCGGTGCTCGAGCGCTGGCTCGGGAGGAGGCACGGCTCCCTGTCGTTTCGGGTGACGCAGGTGCTCTCGGGGCATGGTTGCTTCGGGAAGTACCTGTGTCGCATAAACAGGGAGCCGGACGCCCGGTGTCACCACTGCGTCGACTGTCGGGAGGACACGGCGTGGCATACGCTGGCAGAGTGTGCCGCTTGGGAGGAGCCGCGCCGTGCCCTCGTCTCTGGAGTAGGCAGTGACCTTTCGCTGCCGGCCGTCGTGAATTCCATGGCCGGCAGCGAGGAGTCCTGGGACGCGGTGGTTTCCTTCTGCGAGACAGTCATCTCGCAGAAGGAGGCTGCGGAAAGGGAGCGGGAGATTGCTTCTGCTAACCCGATCCGCAGCAGACGCACCGGGCGTCGGCGGAGGGCGGACAACGCCCTCTTCCGGCCCCCCTAAATGGGTCCAGGGACGACGGACTCGGGGACGTCCGTCGCCCCCCACACATCAGGACCCGAGGTGGCGGCGCGTAGTGTTCCACGCGCGCCCCTCTGAGACGTCGCGGGGGGAGTCAAACACCTCACTCCCCCCCCTGACCCGAGACGAGGCCCGCGGTGGCGGGCCGGCACCAGCCGGGGGTTGCGGAAGATTCTGTCGTTCCCGCGACCCCCGGCGTAAGTGTGAGTCGGAACACCGGGGTGGTTTTTAGTCAGTAAGAGTCTGACAGACCCCTCCGCCCGCCCCAGGGCGGAGGACATCCATGAGGATTTTCCACCCCGAGACCAAAAAAAAAAAAAAAAAAAAAAAGGTTAGGTTAGGTTAGGTTGGGGGGGGGGATCCCCCACAGTGCATACTTCCTCGTAGTATCCCCTGGGCAACGCCGTGTCTGACCACCGTAACGGAGTGGCAGACCGGTGGCTAAAGTGCGCTGTGATTCGTAGATACCAACGCGATCGTCTGCGAATAATGTCGAAAAAGATACCAAGCCGTGACGCCTCTGGGCGTTTCTGTTTTTATTTTAATCCGGATCACTCCTCACAGGGTGATTCAAACGGCCCTTCTCAGGGCCAACCCAACGGCCCTTCTCAGGGCCAACCCAAAGGCCCTTCTCAGGGCCAACCCAACGGCCCTTCTCAGGGCCAAACCAAAGGCCCTTCTCAGGGCCACGCTGGTGGCGCCTTGGCGTCGGAAGCTGACCGCGCACCATCTGCGGCCAGCTTTTTCAGCAAGCCGGACGATTTGTCGGACACCGACGACGGTTCCAATATGGACACGTCGGCGGCCGAGAGCGACGCGGCAAGAAGCAAGCGGAAGAGGGCGGATCTGAGGCTCGGGTCTGAGGGCTCCTCGGAGTCGGTAGGAAAAAGGGCGAAGAAGAAGTCGAAGTCAAAAAAGGCTTCGACTTCTGCTTCGGCCTCTACTCACGATGTGGGCTTGGTGGACGCCGAGCGCGAGCTGAACCTGGCGAAGAGGGCGCAACTCCAGGAGGACCTGGAGGAGAGGATCGCCGCAAAGGAGCGGCAGGCGCAAGCCGCCAGGTCGAGGGCTGGATATGGTGCATCTAATGTACTGTATGCTGACCACTCCCTGGCGGAATTAGAGCGCATGGCGCTGGAAGATAAAGAGGAGGTTCTGGAGGTCGCCTCAAAGTCCTCTAATTTGAAGGGGACCTTCCAGAAGGCCCTCAAATGCCGGGCCGCCAGCATGCACGGCATTGTGCTTGAGCTGGTGAAGCGGACGGCCACGGACGAAACGCGGCAGCTGCAGGCGAAGGTGGATCGCCTGCAGGCGGAGGTCAGCCAGCTTCACCAGAAGCTCGCTGAGGTCACGGCCCGGCCTGCTCAGTCTGCCCCAGGTGCGGTGGAAGGAGGCTCCTCCTCCCCTGCCAGCCTTGAGGCATTAATCCGCGGGGTGGTGATGGAGGAGAGGGCCTTCATCAGGGCCTGCTTTGCAGGCATTGAGGACCGGCTCTTGCCAGAAAGGCGGCTCCGCCCGCCGCTGGCGGCGGATAAGAGGCCACCGCCAATTGAGGGGCTCGAATCTTCGAGTTCTCGGGGGAGCAGCGCGGTGCAAACGCGGACCTCTTCGCGAAAAAGCTCGAAGAGGTCATCCGGGACGCGGCAACGGTCGTCAGGCCTGTGAAGACCGCAGCCTTGGAGGTGGCCGAACTTGATGATTCGGTCACCAAAGAGGACGTGGTGGCGGCCGTTGCAGCGGCTGGAGGCTGCGACGCTGGTGCGGTGAAGGGTGGTGCTATCTGGCTCGGTCGCCGCGGCATGGGCACCATCCGCGTCGAGTGCCCGGTCGCCGCGGCTGGGGCCCTCCTCACCGCGACCAAGGGAAGGCTGCTAGTGGGGTTCAGCTCGGCGGTGGTCCGGCCACTTGAAGTCCAGCCAATGCGCTGCTTCAAGTGCTTCTCCTTCGGCCACACCCGAGCCACGTGTCCCTCCAAGTCCGACTGGGGAGACTCGTGCTTCCGATGCGGACAGGAGGGACACAAGAGTGCCACCTGCCACGCCACCACGCCACACTGCGCGGCGTGTGCAGCCAGTGGCCGCCCCGCGGACCACAAAATGACGGGCAAGGGCTGCAAGCCTCCCGCGAGGAAGGGCATAGTGCCGGCGCAGGTTCGCCCTGTTGCCACCACCGCCGCCGCCGTCGTCGCCGCTGTAGCTCCAGCGGCGGTAGCTGAGGAGGGGGATGCGATGTTGGAATAATGGTTTCCGACTACCGCATCCTCCAGGCGAACGCCAACCACTGCAGAGCGGCCCAGGACCTGGTGGTGCAGGTCATGGCCGAGTGGTTGGTGAACGTAGCGGTGGTCGCCGAGCCCTACTCAATCCCCGGCAGCTGGCTGGGTGACGAGGACGGCTCGGTGGCACTAGCGGCGCGGTCTTCCACGGACTCCCCTCCCCTCTCGCTATTAGAGAAGGGACCGGGATACGTGGCCGCCGCGTGGGGAGAATTAGCCCTGGTGGGCGTCTATTTCTCCCCAAACCGCCCTCTTCAGGATTTCGAGAACTATCTCGGAGTCCTGGCAGCTGTGGTCAGCAGGGCGGTGCCGCGTCAGGTCTCCGTACTGGGAGACCTGAATGCCAAGTCGGTGACCTGGGGCAACCGGGCCACCGACGCTCGCGGGCGGGCAGTGGAGATGTGGGCAGCCTCCTCTGGACTCTCCCTCTTGAACAGAGGAAGCGTCCAGACATGCGTGCGGCGGCAGGGTGGCTCAATAGTGGACGTCACTTTCGCCACCCCTGCGTTGGCCGCGCGCGTGTTGAACTGGCGGGTGGACCTGGTGGAGACTATGTCGGACCACCGCTACGTGCGGTTCGACATCTCCACCGGGGGCCCCGGAGAGACGCGGCCCACCTCGGTGCGATCACCGTTCCCGCGGTGGGCTCTCACCCGCCTGGACAGGGAGGCAGCAGGGGAGGCGGCGTTCATCCAGGACTGGCTTTCGCCGCCTTTCGCCAGCCTGGATGTGGACACCGTAGCGGGGCACCTGAGGGAGTCTCTGACCGAGGTATGCAACTCTAGCATGCCTCGGTCTCGCCGGCCATTACCCAAACGGGCTGTGTACTGGTGGTCGGCGGAGCTGGCGGGGCTTCGGGCAGCGTGTGTGGAGGCAAGGAGGGCCTACACGCGGAGCCGGCGGCGGCGTCGACGAGACCACGCCGACGAGGACCACCTCTACGAGGTATACGTGGAGGCCAAAATGGTCCTCGATAGGGCAATCGCCGCCGCCAGAGACTCGGCGAGAGCGGAGGTGCTGGAGGGTCTTGACAACGACCCCTACGGGAGACCCTATAAGGCGGCGCGCAACAAATTGCGCCCCTTTGGTCCCCCGGTGGCCGAGACCCTGGAGCCCTCATTTCTGGATGGGGTGGTTCAGTCCCTGTTCCCGTGCAGGGACAACTTCACCCCACCAGTAATGGGCCCTCCGCCGTGGATAGCTCCGCCAGCTGAGGAGGAAGAGGAGGCCCCTCCCGTCACGGAGTCGGAACTTGGCGCGGCTATTCTCCATATCCGCGCCAAGAAGACAGCTCCGGGCCCCGACGGTGTTCCGGCAAGAGTGGTGGCGATCGCTGCCACTCAAATGGAGGAGAGGTTTCGGGACCTCTTCAGCGCATGTCTTGCGTCTGGGAGGTTCCCGAAACCGTGGAAGGAGGGGCAGTTGTGCCTCCTCCGCAAGGAGGGCCGCCCAGCAGACTCCCCCTCGGCATACCGGCCCATCGTTCTGCTCGATGAGGTCGGAAAAATGTTCGAGGGGATAGTCGCTGCCCGCTTAAAGACCCATCTGCGGAGTATCGGGCCGGACTTGTCGGACGCTCAGTTTGGTTTTCGGGCTGAGCGTTCGACGGTGGACGCGCTGGCCCGCCTTAAGGGCCAGGTGAAGGAGGCGATGGAGGTGGGGGATGGGTTGTTGGCTGTGTCATTCGACATTGCCAATGCCTTCAACTCCGTTCCCCACTCCACCATCCTAGAGGCGCTCCGATTCCACGGAGTGCCTCGATACATGCGCAGTCTGCTGGCCAGCTACCTGGAGGATCGGGCGATCGTCCTCGTGAACAGGGCTGGCCAAGTCCGGCGGTACTCCGTTGGGGCCGGCGTTCCGCAGGGGTCAGTCATAGGACCTCTCCTTTGGAACATTGCCTATGATTGGCTCTTGCGGGGAACTCTCCTCCGGGGCACGAGTGTCGTCTGCTATGCGGATGACACTCTCCTCACCACCCGGGGGGGGAGTTTCAGGGAGGCGGCCAACTTGGCCTCGGCGGGCGGATCCTTGGTCGCGGGGAGGATCCGCCGCCTAGGTTTAACGGTGGCGCTGCACAAGACCGAGGCCGTGTTCTTCCACGGACCTCGGCAGCGCCCCCCACCTGACGCCCACATCTTCGTGGAGGGTGTCAGAATTGAGGTGAAGGCCCAGATGAAATATCTGGGCCTTATACTCGACAGCAGGTGGCGCTTCGGCCCGCACTTTAGCGGGCTGTCGTCGCGCCTGCTGAAGGCCGCAGGGGCGCTCTCGTGGCTGCTCCCCAACTCGGGGAGGCCCAGCGCGAGATGCCGGTCACTTTACGCCGGCATCTTGAGGAGTATGGCCCTTTACGGGGCTCCTATCTGGGAGGACTCCCTCCGAAGGAGGGAGAACGCCACCGCCTTGCGGGCACCGCAAAGGGCCATAGCCCAGCGGGTGTCGCGGGCCTACCGCACAGTGGGCTTCGCGGCAGCATGTGCTCTGGCCAGCACCCCTCCTTGGGAACTCGAGGCGTGGGTGCTCGCCAGAGTATATGAATGGACGGCGGGGCGGAGAGCGAGAGGAGAACGCTCAGCCCCGGAAGAGCGGGAGGCCGTCCGGCGGGAGGCGAGGGACGCCATCGTCGTCCATTGGACGGGGTACCTCGCCACCGCAGCCTTCGGCCGCCGAACCCTCGACGCGATTGGGCCAGTCCTGCGAGACTGGCTCGAGCGGTCGCATGGGTTCCTCTCCTTCCGTCTGGTGCAGGTGCTGTCCGGACACGGTTGCTTCGGATCGTACCTGTACCGAATCGGAAGGGAGGAGACGCCGTCGTGCCACGACTGTGGCGCGGTGGAGGACACGGCGCAGCACACACTCGAGGTGTGCCCGTCGTGGTCCGAGCCGCGCCGCAGTCTCATGGCGGCGATCGGACCGGACCTCTCACTCCCCGGCCTGGTTAACGCCATGCTGGGGGATGAGAGGTCCTGGGCGGCAGTCGCCTCCTTCTGCGAACACGTCATGTCCCAGAAGGAGGCGGCGGAGCGCGCGCGGGAGGACGATCCTCACGCGGCGCCGCTCCGAAGGCGGAGGAGGGGTCGAAGAAGACGTCAATTTGATAGTCATCTCCGACTCCTCCCAGGTGGAGGCCAGCAGGCAACGGGTGCGGGGGCACCCTTGCCTGTATTGCACAGACCTCCACCAGTGTCGGACGGGAATGGCCAGGTGTTCCCGGCCATTCCCGTAGCCCCCCAGTCAGGGGGGCATGCGGGGCCCGCCAGCTAGGCGGGCATGCGCCGGGAGGGTCGTGGATGTAAAGGCTACGCCGGTTTCCCATGGCCCTCCCATCACGGCGATGCGGGAACACCGCTGAGTTTTAGTGGGTATACTGTCCTTCTGACAGGAGTCCCACACACCCCGTCTCGTCCCCCCACGAGCGGCAGTGCATAAAGCATTTCTCAGCGTCAAAAAAAAAAAAAAAAAAAAAAAAAAAAAAAAAGGTTAGGTTGGGGGACCACCCCACAGTGCTTGCGTCCACGTCGCGTCCCCTGGAAACGACCCAGTTCTGACCACCGTAACGGAGTGGCAGACTGGGTTGGCCAAAGTGCACTGTGCTCTCGTAGCGAATTTTATCTCATCTTGCCTTGTCGTCTACGAACCTGCGGAGGCTATGCCAAAACCTGCGCGGGACGCCTTAGGGCGTTTTTTAAAACCAAAAGGCCCTTCTCAGGGCCAACCCAAAGGCCCTTCTCAGGGCCAAACAAAAGGCCCTTCTCAGGGCCAACCAAAAGGCCCTTCTCAGGGCCAATCTGGCGTTTCGGCGTCAGAGACTGGCCGCACGCTGTCTGCGGCCAGTTTCTTCGGAGGGGCGGACGAGTCGTCCGACAACGACTCACTCATTAGTATGTCGGATGCGGACGACTCTCGGTCGAGGAAGCGGGTCGCTTCGTCCGGGGGCTCCCCGGAGACTAAGAGGCCGACGGTGGCTGCGGATAGCCATGACGTTGGGCTCGCGGACGCCCAACGCCAGTTGGACCTGGCTCGGCGGACGCAGCTCCAGCAAGAGCTGGAGGAGCGGGTGGCTGCCAAAGAGAAGCGGGCGCACGTCGCCCGGGCCAAGTCCGGGTATGGTGCGTCCCGCGTTCTATACGCAGACCACTCTGTAGCAGAGCTGGAGAAAATGGCGGAGGAGGACGAGGAGGAGATTGTCGAGGTCGCCTCTAAGTCCTCCAACCTAAAGGGGACCTTCCAGAAGGCCCTCAAGAGCCGGGCCGCGAGCTTGCGCAGTGTCGTCGCGGAGCTGGTCCAGCGGACGACCACCGACGAGACGCGGCAACTGCAGGCGAGGGTGGATCGCCTGCAGACAGAGGTCAGCCGGCTTCATCAGAGGCTGGCTGAAGCCACGGCCCGGCCACAACAAGCCGGGACGAGCCCTGCGGCAGAGGGCCCCGCCTCCTCCAACCTTGAGGATATCATCCGCAAGGTCGTAATGGAGGAGAGGGCCTTCACAAGAGCCTGCTTAGCAGGAATCGAGGACCGGCTCTTGCCGGAGACACGGCTCCGACCGCCGCTTGCGGCGGATAAGAGGCAGCGTGAGCCGGAGCCGTCCTCCTCCCAGGTGGAAGACGCCCTCCTGCCTGCGACCACCCCGTCCAACGAGTGGACGGAGGTGAAAAAGAAAGGGAAGGGAAAAGGGAAAAAGTCGGTGACGGCTGTCCCTGTCATCCCTGCCACCACCGCTCCCAGCCGGTCGCAGACGACCGAAAAAGGTACGGGGAAGGGGAAAGGGAGGGTGAAGGGGCGACTCGTCCCCCCAAAAACCGCGGCCGTCGTGGTGACGCTCACCGCGGAGGCTGCGGGGCGAGGGGAGACGTACGCGTCCCTTTTCGTGCGGGCGCGTACCAATGCCGATCCCACCCAACTGGGGATCGGTAGGGTATCTTGCCGACGCACTCAAACCGGGGCTCGAATATTTGAGTTCCCGGGGGCAGAGGGGAATGCCCATGCGGACCTCTTTGCAGCCAAGCTGCAAGAGGTCATTGCGGATTCGGCCAAGGTGGCCCGACCGGTCAAGTTGGCGGCCATAGAGGTGACGGACCTCGACGACTCCGTCACCAAGGAGGAGGTGGTGGCGGCGGTCGCAGCGATAGGGGGCTGTGGCGTCGCGGCGGTCCAAGGCCGGGACATAAGGCCCGGCCGCGGAGGTATGGGCGCCATTCGCCTCACGTGCCCAATTGCCGCTGCCAAAGCCGTCCTTGCCAAGGGACGGCTCACAGTCGGCTTCAGCTCGGGTGCAGTCCGGGCGCTCGAGGACCAGCCTCTGCGGTGCTATAGGTGCCTCAGCATTGGCCACACCCGGCCCCTGTGTCCGTCCACGGTAGACAGGACGGACACTTGCTACCGCTGCGGCAGGGAGGGCCACAAAGCCGCCTCCTGCGAGGTCGCCACGCCGCACTGCGCGGTGTGTGCCGCCAGTGGCTGCCCGGCAGGCCACGTGATGAAGGGGAGGAACTGCAATCCTCCCCTCAAGCGGGGCAAAGTGCAGGCGCCGAGTGGGCCTGCTGCTGCGGCTAGCACCGTCGTTCCTGCAGCGGCGGCGGAGGAGGGGGGTGCGATGTCCGACTGATGGATAGGGTCGAACATCGCATCCTACAGGCAAACACGGTGGACGTGGTAGTGGTTGCCGAGCCGTACTCGTTGGCATTGTTGTCGCGGTCTTCCACGGACTCCCCTCCCCTCTCGCTCTTGGAGAGGGGACCGGGATACGTGGCCGCCGCGCGGGGAGAATTAGCCCTGGTGAGGGTGTATTTCTCCCCAAATCAGGTGGAGGTCAGCAGGCAACGGGTGCGGGGGCACCCTTGCCTGTATTGCACAGACCTCCACCAGTGTCGGACGGGAATGGCCAGGTGTTCCCGGCCATTCCCGTAGCCCCCCAACTGGGGGGGCATGCGGAGCCCGCCACGTAGGCGGGCATGCGCCGGGAGGGTCGTGGATGTAAAGGCTACGCCAGTTTCCCATGGCCCTCCCATCACGGCGAAGCGGGAACACCGCTGAGTTTTAGTGGGTATACTGTCCTTCTGACAGGAGTCCCACACACCCCGTCTCGTCCCCCACGAGCGGCAGTGCATAAAGCATTTCTCAGCGTCAAAAAAAAAAAAAAAAAAAAAAAAAAAAAAAAAAAAAAAAAAAAAAAAAAAAAAAAAGGTTAGGTTAGGTTAGGTTAGGTTGGGGTCCCCCCCGAAGGGTTCCCGCATTGTCGTTGCGGGGGGGCTCAGTAGCCGTGGGTTGGGCACCCACGGTGAAGCTAAGAGGAACCCGAGGAGGGGCCGCTCGTCAGGGCTTTTTGATAAAAGCCCATGACGTAGCGGCCAGCGAGTAGGTTGCGGTGGCGACATCGCAACTGAGGCGGGCCGCGATGTCGTGTATCGGAGACATCGCGGCTGCGGTTTCGGGGCCGCGGCTGGAGAGGTGTATTGCGGTACAGCGCTCTCCCTCCCTGCCGCGGCCTTGACGGGGTCGCCACCGTCCGATGGCGAACGCGGTGGGGCCGCAGGGGAAGAGGAGTGTCGGTATAGCGTAGGCCGCTCTCCCTATCCTCTGCGGCCGAAAATTGGTAGACGGCGGGGCCAATGTCCTGACCCGCCGAAGAGGGGCCAAGGGCGCCTAGACAAGGGGCTGTCTGGCGCCCATGTGCTGGTTTGGTCCCTGGGTTGGTCACGGCGTGCCATGTGTTCTGGTGCGCCGGTGATGAAGGAGGAGGGGCCCGCTGCGGCGGGCTGGCACCAGTCGGGGGTTGCGGAAGATTCTTTCGTTCCCGCGACCCCCGGCGTAGGTGTGAGTCGGAACACCGGGGTGGTTTTTAGTCAGTAAGAGTCTGACAGACCCCTCCGCTCGCCCCAGGCGGAGGACATCCATGAGGATTTTCCACCCCGGAACAAAAAAAAAAAAAAAAAAAAAAAAAAAGGTTAGGTTGGGGTGCATGCAGAAAACCTCCTCGTGTGCCTGATACCTGCTGGTCCCTTATGGATACGTTCGAGGGGAAGAGCAGTTGTCGGGCCGGTGCACCCTGGGCATGAACAATAATCTTTTCTAGAAAAGATTATTGTTTATGGCAAATTTCTGCGGGGGGAGAGCCAGGTAGGCTACACCTTGTTCTTACACGTGTCCGTGTAGGGACAAGGGAGATGGGTCGCTCCTGATTGATCGACGGTCGTCGATCGACAGAGGACGTGACCATGATGCCGCTGAGGTGCAGGCGCACTAAAGCGGCAAGGGTATCTCTCCTTGAGGAGTAGTCTTCGAGGAGAGAACTTCCGGCGGGTTCGCTGAGTCGGGTTGGCCGGACAGCGAACGGAGGCATGTTTAATGCCGCCGTCGGGGGCTTGGCTTAACCGCCCGGCCCAGAGGAAGGTCACCTCTAAGATAAAAAACCACCTAATCCTAAGCTTCGAAGCGTGGCGAGAGGATGAGTGGCTGGTGGGGGACCAGTCGCTAGCGCTTCCCCTGGAGATACCTGCCGAACTCTTCCAGTATTTAGGCTTACCTAGGGCAAGAGGCTCTGCCTAGGTGGACATTCATTCCTCATTACTCGTGGGAACAAAATGGAAAACGAAAAAAAAAAAACAAAAGTTGATGACGTGCCAATTTTATTGGCGGAGGTACCGTATGCCGGCAACGGCAACAAGAGCCGAGGAGGCTCCATTCCCGAAAGGGACGTAATGTCCGATACGGACACACGCAGACGTGCCTCCAGATCTGTATCTGGGTCCAGGTCCAGATCCAGATCTCGGAAGCGCAGCCTCTCCTCCAGTGAGGAGACGCAGGGGGCCGCAAAAAGAACTGCGGCACAGAGGGGAAAAGGTGGCACGGTGGCGCAGAAGACAGCGCGTGACCTTCGGGGTCGCTTCAAGCGCCCTGATACACCAGGAGGGAGTGCGGAGAGCGACCCCGGGCTCACCATGGCGGACTCGAGCGGGGGCTCTACTGTGTCCCTGCTGGGAAGTAACCGTGCGGAGGCCGCTGCTGCTAAACGGGCGCAGCAAAGGGCTGTCGTGGCTGACGAGGTCAGCGAGCTGGCCCAACAAGCGCGAGAGCGGCGCTCTGCTCGGATGGCCGGAGGAAGCCCAACGGCGGTGGCGCTCAGTCGCCAGGTGTTGGACGGCGTGGACGTGGTCCTGAAAGTGGCCACCAAATCGGGCAACTTGAAGGGCACGTTCACGCGCGCCCTGAAGGAGGCAGCTGAAGGTATCAGAGAGGCGGTTGAGGTCCTCGTTGGGCGGACTGGCACGGAGGAGACGGCGAAACTGTGGGAGGAGAACGGCCGTCTCCGATCCGAGCTGGAGGACCTCAAGCGGGAGCTTGCCGCGCAGAGGGCGGAATGGCAGCAGAGGCGTCCTGTGGCCACCAGTTCCGCCCCCGGCGTCGTTGCAGAGACACCGCCTGCCCCCGCACCTGCGGATGCGGAGATCGAGAAGATCGTCCGCATCTGCATGCTGCAGTGTGGGGGCATGATGAATGCCCGGCTGCAGGGTCTCGAGTCGAGGCTCCTCCCTGCTGAGACTCTCCGGCCGCCGCTCGCTGCCGACGGGCGGAGGAAGGCGGAGCCTGCTAAACCGGGTCCGGGGAGGAAGCCCGCGGAGGGCTCGTCAGCGTCCACGTCCCGGACGGCCGCGCCACCGGCGCCCGCTCCCTCGGCGACCGCACCCGGGTCCACCGCGGACTCCTGGACGACGGTGGTAAAGAGGGGCCGCCGTAAGAAGAAAAAGACGGCGCCAGCAGCGACAGCAGCACCAGCACCCGCTGGAGCACCGGCACCCCAGAAGGCTCAAGGGCCGCCAAAGATGAGAGCCCCACGCTCCGCGGCTGTAGTTATTACGCTGCAGCCCGGAGCCGTCGAAAGGGGCGTTTCTTACAAGGCGGTCCTCATGGAGGCAAAGGCGAAAGTCGCGTTCCCCGACTTAGGTGTACCGGCCGGCCTCAGAGTGAGGCAGGCAATCACGGGGGCGCGACTGCTTGAGGTGTCGGGTGCCTCTAGCGGCGAAAGGGCGGACGTCCTGGCCGCCAAGTTGAGGGAGGTCCTCAACCCGGATGACGTCCGGGTGTCCAGGCCAATGAAGACAGCTGAGTTGCGCGTCGATGGCCTGGACGACTCGACGACCGCGGCTGAGGTCGTGGCGGCCGTCGCCCGTACCGGTGGGTGTCCGCCCGCAGACGTACGCACGGGCGAGGTTCGCGTCGATGCCTCCGGGCTCGGCGCGATCTGGGTGCGGTGTCCGGTGGCGGCGGCTAAGAAAGTCGCCGACGCCGGGCGTCTCTTGGTGGGATGGGTGGCAGCGAGGGTGAAGCAGCTGCAGCCCAGGGCCTTGCGGTGCTACCGTTGCCTCGACATTGGGCATGTCAGGGCACGGTGCACCGCCGCTATTGACCGCAGCGAGCAGTGCTATCGCTGCGGTCAGGCCGGCCACAAGGCGGCTCAGTGTCTCGCGGCGCCAAACTGCAGCCTTTGTACAGCTGCAGGGAGGCCCGCGGGGCACAGAGCGGGCGGAAAGGCCTGTGGCGCGCCCACCAAGCAGACGCAGAAGAAGAAGAGAGGGGCTGCCATGGCTGCCGGGGGCTCTTTACCCCCCCCGCAGCCTGGCTGCCCTCCGGCCGACTCCCGGCCTAGGAATGGTGCGATGGAGGGAATGGATGCCGCATAAATGGCGGTCTTCCATTACCTCCAGGGCAACATCAACCACTCTGCTAGAGCTCAGGATCTTTTGCTCCAGAGCATGGCAGAGTGGTCGATTCACGTGGCCGTGGTCGCCGAACCGTATTTCGTCCCCCCCAGGGATAACTGGGTGGGAGACTTGGACGGTTTGGTGGCCATCATTGGCGGGGCTCTTGTCAACCCGTCCCGAGGTCGTGGCTGGGTAGCTGCCCTCGCGGACGGCATTGGCACCGTTGGGGCGTATTTTTCGCCCAACAAGAGTCTCGCCGACTTCGAGAGGTTCCTTGTCGAGTTGGGTGCCGTCGTGGGCCGACTCCACCCTCGCCCTGTGCTGTTGCTGGGGGATCTCAACGCCAAGTCTGCGGCGTGGGGATCCCCTGTGACCGATGCTAGGGGCGAGGTGCTGGAGGAGTGGGCGGTTACGACTGGCTTGACCGTCCTAAATCGGGGCTCGGTACACACGTGCGTGCGGCAGCGGGGCGGGTCTATAGTGGATGTCTCGTTCGCCAGCCCCGCTGTCGCGAGCCGTGTCCACGACTGGCGTGTCGCCGTGGAGGTGGAGACGTTGTCGGATCACCGCTACATCCGATTCGACGTCTCCGCCCAGACCACCGGCGGCCGCGGCCGACCGACCCCGCGAACGGACGGTCCGCGTTGGGCGCGTAAGCGCATAGACAGGGAACTTCTCGAGGAGGCCGCTATTGTCCAGGCCTGGAGCCGGGAGTCGGTGACGAACGGACCCGTCGACGTCGAGCGGGAGGCGCTGTGGTTCCGCGGGGCGATGACGCAAATCAGCGACGCGTCCATGCCCCGGGTCCACGCACAGTCCGCAAGGCGCCAGGTGTACTGGTGGACCGCCGAGATCGCGCAGCTGCGCGTCGCGTGCGTGGCGGTCAGACGCCAGTACACCCGATACCGGAGGAGACGTCGCCGGGTCCCTGACGAAGAGGCCGCGCTGTATGAGGTGTACCGCGCGGCCAAGCAGACTCTGTGGCTGGCCATCGGCGAGTCGAGGACGCGAGCCAGGGAGGAGATGTTGGAGACTCTAGACGGGGATCCGTGGGGGCGCCCTTATCGCGCGGTTCGAGGGAAACTTCGAGCCGCGGCGCCTCCGCTTACGGAGAGTCTCCAACCCGAGCTGCTGGAGGAGGTGGTTGCAGCCCTCTTCCCGGCCAGAGCGGAGCACACTCCGCCGCCGATGGCTTTGCCCACGGCCGCAGAGTCTGCACAAGAAGAGGAGGAGAACGCCATCAGCGTCCCAGGGGTGACACAGGCAGAGATGGGGGCAGCCGTGATGCGGCTCCGGGCCAAGAACGTGGCTCCGGGGCCCGACGGGATCCACGGCTGCGTGTTGGCCCTCGCTCTGAAGGAGCTCGAGCCCCAACTGAGAGGACTCTACACAGCGTGTCTTGAGCGGGGCCAGTTTCCCACTTTGTGGAAATCTGGTCGTCTGGTCCTGCTCAGGAAGGCGGGGCGCCCGGCGGACTCGTCGTCCGCGTACCGGCCCATAGTGCTGCTAGACGAGGTGGGCAAGCTGTTCGAGCGAGTAATCGCAGCCCGCCTCGTCGGCCACTTGTGCAGAGAGGGGCCGGACCTGGACGACAGTCAGTTTGGGTTTCGGCATGGGCGCTCCACGATACACGCTGTGTCGCGGGTTAGAGTCCTGGCGGAGGAAGCGGTGTCTCGGGGCGGGGTGATGTTGGCGGTGTCCTTGGACATATCCAACGCCTTCAACACCCTGCCCTGGAGTTGTATTCGGGAGGCACTGCGCTATCATGGTGTGCCTCCCTACCTCCGCCGCATCGTTGGGGCTTATCTGTCGGAGAGGTGTGTCACCTACGTGGGACGTGATGGCGGAAACCAGCGCCGCATGTCGTGCGGTGTTCCGCAGGGCTCGGTCTTAGGGCCGCTCCTGTGGAACATCGGGTACGACTGGGTGCTGAGGGGCGAGCTCAGGCCGGGGGTATACCTGACGTGTTATGCGGACGACACGCTGGTCACTGCCCGGGGGAGCTCGCACAGGGAAGCAGCGTTGCTGGCGACGGCTGCGGTCTCACAGGTGGTGAGCCGCATACGTCGCCTAGGCCTGGAGGTGGCCCTCAGCAAGTCGGAGGCTATGGTGTTCCATGGCCCCCGGCGGGCGCCGTCACCCGGCTCACATATCGTGGTCGGGGGGGCTCGGATCGCTGTCGAGGGTACCATGAAGTACCTAGGATTGGTCCTCGACAGCCGGTGGGACTTCGGGCCCCACTTCCGACGGCTGGCGCCCAAGTTGCTGGGCGCTGCTGGAGCGCTCTCAACGCTGCTTCCCAATCTGGGGGGCCCGAGCGCCGCTTGTAGGCGGCTATACGTGGGGATCGTGCGATCGATGGCCCTTTACGGGGCCCCGATCTGGGCGACTGACCTGACGGCCGGGAGCATCGCCGTCATGCGGAGACCGCAGAGGGCTATGGCCGTCAGAGTCATCCGGGGGTATCGCACGATCTCCTACGAGGCGGCTTGTGCACTGGCCGGATCCCCGCCCTGGGACCTGGAGGCGAAAGTACTCGCGTCATCGTATCGGTGGCGCGAGGAAGCGCGGGCGCGGGGCGAGCGACCGATGCAGCGACACGTGGAGCTGCATCGGTCTCAGCTTCGCGAGGTCCTGGTGGCGGAATGGCGGGACAGGCTTTCGCGCCCTACCGCCGGCCTCAACGTCGTCGAGGCGGTCCGGCCGGTGCTCGAGCGCTGGCTCGGGAGGAGGCACGGCTCCCTGACGTTTCGGGTGACGCAGGTACTCTCGGGGCACGGTTGCTTCGGGAAGTACCTGTGTCGCATAAACAGGGAGCCGGACGCCCGGTGTCACCACTGCGTCGACTGCCGGGAGGACACGGCGCGGCACACGCTGGCAGAGTGTGCCGCTTGGGAGGGGCCGCGCCGTGCCCTCATCTCAGGAGTAGGCAGTGACTTGTCGCTGCCGGCCGTAGTGAACGCTATGGTCGGCGGCGCCGAGTCCTGGGACGCGGTGGTCGCCTTCTGCGAGACGGTCGTCTCGCAGAAGGAGGCTGCGGAAAGGGAGAGGGAGATCTCGTCCACTCACCCGGCCCGCAGCAGGCGCACCGGGCGTCGGCGGAGGGCGGACAACGCCCTCTTCCGGCCCCCCTAAATGGGTCCAGGGGCGACGGACTCGGGGACGTCCGTCGCCCCCCACACATCAGGACCCGAGGTGGCGGCGAGTAGTGTTCCACGCGCGCCCCTCTGAGACGTCGCGGGGGGAGTCAAACACCTCACTCCCCCCCCTGACCCGAGACGAGGCCCGCGGTGGCGGGCCGGCACCAGCCGGGGGTTGCGGAAGATTTTGTCGTTCCCGCGACCTCCGGCGTAACACCGAGTCGGAACACCGGGGTGGTTTTTAGTCAGTAAGAGTCTGACAGACCCCTCCGCCCGCCCCAGGGCGGAGGACATCCATGAGGATTTTCCACCCCGAGACCAAAAAAAAAAAAAAAAAAAAAAAGGTTAGGTTAGGTTAGGTTAGGTTCCCCCCCGAAGGGTTCCCGCATTGTCGTTGCGGGGGGGCTCAGTAGCCGTGGGTTGGGCACCCACGGTGAAGCTAAGAGGAACCCGAGGAGGGGCCGCTCGTCAGGGCTTTTTGATAAAAGCCCATGACGTAGCGGCCAGCGAGTAGGTTGCGGTGGCGACATCGCAACTGAGGCGGGCCGCGATGTCGTGTATCGGAGACATCGCGGCTGCGGTTTCGGGGCCGGGGCTGGAGAGGTGTATTGCGGTACAGCGCTCTCCCTCCCTGCCGCGGTCTTGACGGGGTCGCCACCGTCCGATGGCGAACGCGGTGGGGCCGCAGGGGAAGAGGAGTGTCGGTATAGCGTAGGCCGCTCTCCCTATCCTCTGCGGCCGAAAATTGGTAGACGGCGGGGCCAATGTCCTGACCCGCCGAAGAGGGGCCAAGGGCGCCTAGACAAGGGGCTGTCTGGCGCCCATGTGCTGGTTTGGTCCCTGGGTTGGTCACGGCGTGCCATGTGTTCTGGTGCGCCGGTGATGAAGGAGGAGGGGCCCGCTGCGGCGGGCTGGCACCAGTCGGGGGTTGCGGAGGATTTTTTCGTTCCCGCGACCCCCGGCGTAGGTGTGAGACGGAACACCGGGGTGGTTTTTAGTCAGTAAAAGTCTGACAGACCCCTCCGCTCGCCCCAGGCGGAGGACATCCATGAGGATTTTCCACCCCGGAAAAAAAAAAAAAAAAAAAAAAAGGTTAGGTTAGGTTAGGTTAGGTTTTTTTTTTTTTTTTTTTTTTTTTTGGTTTGGCAGGAGTGGGAAATCCTCATGGACGCCCAGACTGACTCACTGGTGAGCCAGTCTGGGCAGTGCCGGACTCTTACCGGCTAAAACCCACTCCTGCCTTTCTAAGTGTCCCCCTGACATAGTCAGAGACCTTTTTTAAAATATTTAAGTAATTATTGGCAATTTATCTTTTTGTTTTAGCTGAATTTAAGTTTTACTTGTATTAATGTTTATCTATGTTTTTTGTATATTGTCTTGAATTTATCTTGTATTTCTTTTCAGTGTCTATTTATTTATTCTATGCTTTTTGCTGAATATCTTTTCCCATGAGAAACATTTATATTTAGAAAAGCATAGTGTTATGAGTCTTTGTTTCGCTTTTTGACTTTATTTGCCACTCCTTCGCAGTATTCTAAAAAGTCTTTTCTAATTTTGTCCTCCGTCATGATTGTCTTTATGCTGTTGGGGGTTATCGCTGTCCCTATCCTCTGTTCGGCATCAAATCTTTCCTTTCCAAAAATTGGGCATTCTGTCAGTATATGTGCGATCGATTCCACTTGGTCCGGCTCGCAGGTACACCATGGGTTCTCCTTACACTTGAAACGATGTAAGTATTCGGAGAACCCACCGTGCCCCGTCAAGATCTGCGTGACGATTCCGGTGGGTTGGACCTTTTTGATGACTTTGTGGGCGTCGATCGCATCCGGGAAAAAGATTTTGGTGACCGAGGCTGTTTCTCCACTTTTGTACCTTCGGTTCCATTCGTCAAGCGACCCCAAACGGATCTGCCGCTTGACGAATGAAACCGGGCAGCGGTCATAATCTGGCCTTTTCCTGGATCGGAGTGCAGCCTCCTTCGCGAGGTGGTCCGCGCGCTCGTTGCCCTCTAGCCCTGCGTGTGCCTTTACCCAGAACAAGGACACATCTTTGCTCTGGGATAAAGCTGCGGCAACGTTCGCTCTTGCCTCCACGGCCAGGGCGTGGAGGGAACCCTGGTTTGTGACTGACTGCAGTGCCGCCTTTGAGTCACTGTAGATACCGAAGGTTCCCTCCTTGCACTTGAGGATCTCGCGCGTAGCTACGCATATGGCCAGAAGTTCAGCCTGGTAGACCGTGCAGTATGACGGCAGGCTAAGCTTGACGGACTTGATCTCGGCATCGCCATCCCAGAGCGATAGCGCTGCTCCGACCTTGCCCGCCATCTTGCTGCCGTCCGTGAAGATTCTGACTGCTTGGGTATTGTGGGTGTCCACAAGCGTCCGGTCCGCCAGGCACACAAACTCCATGGCCATATGTTTCGCCGGGTGCGGAGACTCTGTAAATGCCACCACCCGCTCCACCTCCCTTCCCGCAAGTGCTGGCTGAGGCACCCCTCTCCTCGCCTCATACAGAGCGGCTGCTTCTTGTATTCGGAGGTCGAGTGGGAGTATCCCAGTCAGCACCAGGGCCGCGTTCAGTGAGACGGTGCGGTAGGACCTACAGAGCTTCTGCGCGAATCCTCGTTGGACCGTGTTGAGGCTTTTCTGCACTCCGATCTTTTTTGCGGCCGGCGCCCAGGCACTTGCCGCGTACAAAATCACCGGCTCCACTGCTGCCGTGTATATGGTGTGAATGATCTCCGGGTGAAGGCCCCAGCTCACTTTTGCCGCACGTGCCAGCTGTTTGTAGATATTTACAGCTTTCCTGCAAACGTTTGCGACGTGGGTGTTGAAAGTGAGCTGGTGGTCGACGGTGAGCCCCAGTATTTTAATTTCCTTTGACATGCCAATGTCTACCCCGCCCATGCTCAGGAGTGGGGTATCGTACTTCAGTTTTCTGGTTACCACCATTGCACAAGTTTTTTGCGGTGCAAACTTCAGCTTGTTTCTGATACCCCACACCCGAACATATTCGAGGGCGGCATTGGCATGCCTCTGGACTTCCAACGCTGTCTCACCGTCGAAGATCATCACCACATCATCGGCGAACGCCTGGCAGTGGACGCCCAACTCATCCAGCCCCTTTAGCAGAGGGTCAAGGATTAGGTTCCACAGGATCGGACCGCCAATGGACCCCTGCACACACCCCTTGTTCGTGTCTTTCCGACACTCGGCCCCAGCGTACCTTACTCTGACACTCCTACCAGTCAAGTAGCTGTCTAACAGCCTCCTAAGATTTACCGGGCACTTTTCCTCAGCCAGTCTGGTCCTGATGACCGGCCACCATGCGCTATCGAAGGCTCCCTCTATATCCAATGATACAACAGTGATTAGCTTCTTTGCCCTCAGCTTCCCTTTAATATGTTGTATCATGGTGTAGAGGGAGTCCTCGGTGCTCCTCTGTGGCATAAAACCAAACTGGCGAGTACTGAGCCGCGGGATTAGGTGCCACTTGAGCCTTGCTACTATCAGTTTCTCAAGCGTTTTACCTAGGACTGGTAGGAGGCCGACCGGCCTGTACGATTTAGGGGTGGTGTAGGAATCTTTGCCGGGTTTTCGGAGGACTACCACTGTGGCTACTTTCCAGGCCCCAGGGAAGTGTCCGTGCTCCAGGCACTTATTGGCCAGTGCAAGGAACGTCCCTGGGTCCCGGGATATAGCCTGGGCACAGATATCGGCTGTGAGACCGTCTGCCCCGGGTGCCTTCTTGGGGTTGAAGCTTTCCACCGCGGTTTTCAGCTCCTGAAGTGTAAACGGTGGGTCATGCTGTTCATCATGCGCCCAGTCGTTTACACGACAGGCCGCTTCACGTGTCCTACGGTGGTCAGCTGATTCTCCCTCTTCAAGGTCTTCCGGGTAGAAAGTCTCAGCTAGCAGCTGAGCCGATTCCTGTGCGCTCAGTGGCACCCCATCCTTTACCAACGGCAAGTCCTCCTGTCTTTTGGCAGTC
The DNA here is from genome assembly GCA_963853775.1 of Xanthia togata. NCBI lineage: Eukaryota > Metazoa > Arthropoda > Insecta > Lepidoptera > Noctuidae > Xanthia > Xanthia togata. Next base: position 25,374 of record OY970797.1, on the reverse strand, counting down.
CGTCCTATGACCCTATATATCCCCTCCCACATTCCTTCCCTGTCCTGTTTTTGACAGAAGCCCTTCCATCCTTCTGTCTGCGCCTTTTTTGCCAGGGACTCATATTTTTGTTTTGCTTGCAGGTACTCATCGACGACTTTTGGTCTCCGTACCGGTGCAGCGCATCGAATACGACGTCTCCGTGTGTTCACCTCCGACATCAGCTCCGCGAGCTCCTTGGACCACCACGGTATAGTAAATTGTGTGTTGCATTTAATTTTGTCTAAAGTATTTTCACAAGAATCTATAATTTTGGAAGTGTATTTGTTAATGTTTTGTTCTAGTTCTATTTTGTTATCGATTTTACCTATTTCTATTGAATTTAATTTTGATTCCGCTTTTAATTGGGTCAATTTCGAATGAAATTGGCTCCAATTAGCTTTCTTAGTGTTGTAGATTCTTGTGGTCCTGTTAATGTTAATTCCTTTTGATTTTTGAAGATTTATTTTAAATACTATACCGTTGTGGTCCGAGCTCGTAAGGCCTTCCTCGACCCGCCAGTCCTCCACCAAGTCCAGCAGCTCCGTTGAGCAGGCTGTTACATCAACAAAGCTGCTGTACAAGGTGTTACCTCTGACGGTGTCGAAGGTCGGTGTGTTGCCGACGTTGAGTACCTGCAAGTTAATTTCCTCCAGGGTTCCCGACATGTCCTCACCCTTGGTGTCGGTTGCCAGGCTACCCCACCAGGTGCTCTTGGCGTTGGCGTCGCCGCCAATAATCATCCTAGTGGGGCCTATTTCCTCGCGAATCCGCAGGAGTTGCTCCAGGTATGGCCGTATGGGCTGGTCTGGTTCAAAGTAAAAGGAGACTACTGCGATTTCCCAGGCGCTGGTACGGATCCTCACCACCACGATGTTGTTGGTGGTGAGTTTCGGACACTGTGTCACGTCTAGATCGTGATCGAAGACGACTATTGCCGCCTTCACAGTTCCACCTCCTTGTTCAGCGCACTGGTAGACTCTCGCTCCCCGGTAGTCTCGCATCCTTTTAACCCCACCCACATACGGCTCCTGGAGCAATGCGAACGCAACCCTCCGCTCACTAGCCACTATCAAGAGCTCTTGGGTCGCTAGGTTCTTCCTGGTTAGGTTTTTTTTTTTTTTTTTTTTTTTTGGTTTGGCAGGAGTGGGAAATCCTCATGGACGCCCAGACTGACTCACTGGTGAGCCAGTCTGGGCAGTGCCGGACTCTTACCGGCTAAAACCCACTCCTGCCTTTCTAAGTGTCCCCCTGACATAGTCAGAGACCTTTCATTACTTTGTTTTGATAATGAGTCGCTTTTGTTTATAATAATTTTGTATAATGATTTTGAAGAGAAGCTAAGTTTTTCGGAAATATGTTAAAAAGAAATATAAATTTACTGTAATACTTGTTTAATTTACTAAAATGACTATGCTTTTGGCTCTATATACTACTCTTTATTCTATGTAATAAATAACTATATATTTAAAAGCACATTTTACGTGTTCTGGTTCCTTTTTATTACTTGAATTGCGACTTCTTTCGAGTATTCCAAGAATGGTCCACGCGTCCTGTTGTCTGACATCAGTTTCCCAAAATTACCCTTATGTATTTCAGACCCCAGTTTCACTTCAGTTTCGTACCGCCGCTTTTCAAAAACTGGGCATTCTGCGAGAATGTGGGCAATCGTCTCCACTTTATCCGGCTCGCAAACGCACGATGGGTTCTCCTTACACTTGAAGCGATGTAAGTATTCGGAGAACCCACCGTGCCCCGTCAAGATTTGCGTGACGATTCCGGTGGGTTGGATCTTTTTGATCACTTTGTGAGCGTCGATCGCATCCGGGAAAAAGATTTTGGTGACCGAAGCTGTTTCTCCGCTTTTGTACCGTCGGTTCCATTCGTCAAGTGACCCCAAACGGATCTGCCGCTTGACGAATGAAACCGGGCAGCGGTCATAGTCTGGCCTTTTCCTGGATCGGAGTGCAGCCTCCTTCGCGAGGTGGTCCGCGCGCTCGTTGCCCTCTAGCCCCGCGTGTGCCTTTACCCAGAACAAGGACACATCTTTGCTCTGGGATAAAGCTGCGGCAACGTTCGCTCTCGCCTCCACGGCCAGGACATGGAGGGAACCCTGGTTTGTGACTGACTGCAGTGCCGCTTTTGAGTCACTGTAGATACCGAAGGTTCCCTCCCTGCACTTGAGGATCTCGCGCGTGGCTACGCATATTGCCAGAAGTTCAGCCTGGTAGACCGTGCAGTATGACGGCAGGCTAAGCTTGACGGACTTGATCTCGGCATCGCCATCCCAGAGTGATAGCGCTGCTCCGACCTTGCCCGCCATCTTGCTGCCGTCCGTAAAGATTCTGACTGCTTGGGTATTGTGGGTGTCCACAAGCGTCCGGTCCGCCAGGCACACAAACTCCATGGCCATATGTTTCGCCGGGTGCGGAGACTCTGTAAATGCCACCACCCGCTCCACCTCCCTTCCCGCAAGTGCTGGCTGAGGCACCCCTCTCCTCGCCTCATACAGAGCGGCTGCTTCTTGTATTCGGAGGTCGAGTGGGAGTATCCCAGCCAGCACCAGGGCCGCGTTCAGTGAGACGGTGCGGTAGGACTTACAGAGCTTCTGCGCGAATCCTCGTTGGACCGTGTTGAGGCTTTTCTGCACTCCGATCTTTTTTGCGGCCGGCGCCCAGGCACTTGCCGCGTACAAAATCACCGGCTCCACTGCTGCCGTGTATATGGTGTGAATGATCTCCGGGTGAAGGCCCCAGCTCACTTTTGCCGCACGTGCCAGCTGTTTGTAGATATTTACAGCTTTCCTGCAAACGTTTGCGACGTGGGTGTTGAAAGTGAGCTGGTGGTCGACGGTGAGCCCCAGTATTTTAATTTCCTTTGACATGCCAATGTCTACCCCGCCCATGCTCAGGAGTGGGGTATCGTACTTCAGTTTTCTGGTTACCACCATTGCACAAGTTTTTTGCGGTGCAAACTTCAGCTTGTTTCTGATACCCCACACCCGAACATATTCGAGGGCGGCATTGGCATGCCTCTGGACTTCCAACGCTGTCTCACCGTCGAAGATCATCACCACATCATCGGCGAACGCCTGGCAGTGGACGCCTAGCTCATCCAGCCCCTTTAGCAGAGGGTCAAGGATTAGGTTCCACAGGATCGGACCGCCAATGGACCCCTGCACACACCCCTTGTTCGTGTCTTTCCGACACTCGGCCCCAGCGTACCTTACTCTGACACTCCTACCAGTCAAGTAGCTGTCTAACAGCCTCCTAAGATTTACCGGGCACTTTTCCTCAGCCAGTCTGGTCCTGATGACCGGCCACCATGCGCTATCGAAGGCTCCCTCTATATCCAATGATACAACAGTGATTAGCTTCTTTGCCCTCAGCTTCCCTTTAATATGTTGTATCATGGTGTAGAGGGAGTCCTCGGTGCTCCTCTGTGGCATAAAACCAAACTGGCGAGTACTGAGCCGCGGGATTAGGTGCCACTTCAGCCTTGCTACTATCATTTTCTCAAGCGTTTTACCTAGGACTGGTAGGAGGCCGACCGGCCTGTACGATTTAGGGGTGGTGTAGGAATCTTTGCCGGGTTTTCGGAGGACTACCACTGTGGCTACTTTCCAGGCCCCAGGGAAGTGTCCGTGCTCCAGGCACTTATTGGCCAGTGCAAGGAACGTCCCTGGGTCCCGGGATATAGCCTGGGCACAGATATCGGCTGTGAGACCGTCTGCCCCGGGTGCCTTCTTGGGGTTGAAGCTTTCCACCGCGGTTTTCAGCTCCTGAAGTGTAAACGGTGGGTCATGCTGTTCATCATGCGCCCAGTCGTTTACACGACAGGCCGCTTCACGTGTCCTACGGTGGTCAGCAGATTCTCCCTCTTCAAGGTCTTCCGGGTAGAAGGTCTCAGCTAGCAGCTGAGCCGATTCCTGTGCGCTCAGTGGCACCCCATCCTTTACCAACGGCAAGTCCTCCTGTCTTTTGGCAGTCCGTCCTATGACCCTATATATCCCCTCCCACATTCCTTCCCTGTCCTGTTTCTGACAGAAGCCCTTCCATCCTTCTGTCTGCGCCTTTTTTGCCAGGGATTCATATTTTTGTTTTGCTTGCAGGTACTCATCGACGACTTTTGGTCTCCGGACCGGTGCAGCGCATCGAATACGACGTCTCCGTGTGTTCACCTCCGACATCAGCTCCGCGAGCTCCTTGGACCACCACGGTATAGTAAATTGTGTGTTGCATTTAATTTTGTCTAAAGTATTTTCACAAGAATCTATAATTTTGGAAGTGTAGTTGTTTATGTTTTGTTCTAGTTCTATTTTGTTATCGATTTTACCTATTTCTATTGAATTTAATTTTAATTCCGCTTTTAATTGGGTCAATTTCGAATGAAATTGGCTCCAATTAGCTTTCTTAGTGTTGTAGATTCTTGTGGTCCTGTTAATGTTAATTCCTTTTGATTTTTGAAGATTTATGTTAAATACTATACCGTTGTGGTCCGAGCTCGTAAGGCCTTCCTCGACCCGCCAGTCCTCCACCAAGTCCAGCAGCTCCGTTGAGCAGGCTGTTACATCAACGAAGCTGCTGTACAAGGTGTTACCTCTGACGGTGTCGAAGGTCGGTGTGTTGCCGACGTTGAGTACCTGCAAGTTAATTTCCTCCAGGGTTCCCGACATGTCCTCACCCTTGGTGTCGGTTACCAGGCTACCCCACCAGGTGCTCTTGGCGTTGGCGTCGCCGCCAATAATCATCCTAGTGGGGCCTATTTCCTCGCGAATCCGCAGGAGTTGCTCCAGGTATGGCCGTATGGGCTGGTCTGGTTCAAAGTAAAAGGAGACTACTGCGATTTCCCAGGCGCTGGTACGGATCCTCACCACCACGATGTTGTTGGTGGTGAGTTTCGGACACTGTGTCACGTCTAGATCGTGATCGAAGACGACTATTGCCGCCTTCACAGTTCCACCTCCTTGTTCAGCGCACTGGTAGACTCTCGCTCCCCGGTAGTCTCGCATCCTTTTAACCCCACCCACATACGGCTCCTGGAGCAATGCGAACGCAACCCTCCGCTCACTAGCCACTATCAAGAGCTCTTGGGTCGCTAGGTTCTTCCTCTGCAGATTCGCTTGGATTACCTGGTAATTCTTTAGGGCTCTCGAGTGTGTTCGGGAAACCCTGGTTGATTCGTTCCCTGTTTCCGCTGGCTGGCCCTTAGCAATACGCCACCGACAGTCGCGCCAATGCATCCCACTTCACGCGACTTGGGCACTCACTGTCGAAGGCGTTGTGCTCGGTATTGCTCAGCTTTGCGGAAACACAGTTCCTGCATTTTGGCGCTTCTGCAGCCAACCTTGAGGGACAGTCGACCCTCAGATGGGGATCACCACAGTGTGTGCAGAGGTCTGCGGGCTCCGTGCACAGTTTGCGGCCGTGACCGTAGCGCAAGCAGCGGGTGCACTGAATCAGTGGCGACTGGTCCATCACACGCACCCGCTGCAAGTCGATGTGCACTCGACCCGCGTGCGTCAGCCTCTGCCACACCGCAGGAGACACCTGCAGGATGACGTGGCACATGTGGGGGTTCCTCGTCTTGCGACGGTACTTCACCCCCATCCTCAGATCATCCGCAGGTACGTCCCCTATCAAGTGGCAGTTTTGGCGCTTCATCGCCTCGATGATCTCCCCATCCGAGTGGCACGAAAGGACATCCTTGGCTATGATGAGAGGATCTCTGTTCTTCACCTCTTCCACCATTAGATTGCCAGCCTTCTTTATCCTCTCGGCCACCCGAGTCAGCTCCTCCTTGGTCCTGAAGCCGACCACCACCTTCTGGTCCCTCACCTTCCGCAGCCTGTCAACCCTGGTTCCCTCGTTTCTCGCGTCGACTGCCGTCCTAAGCTTCTCAATCACCTCTTCACCGGTGTCCTTGTCGTCAACTGACGACACGATCATCGAGTGAAGAGGCGCTTGGATGTGCTGCTTCGGGATGGCGGCCATCTCCGCGAACGAGGGTCCCTGACCTGCGACAAAGCGAGGTGCCTGTTGTAGGTGCTCCGACAGAGCTCGTGTATGCAGCTGGCATTCCTCCAACGCCTTGTTATGCTGCTGGAGGTTCTCCATGAGCTGCTTCATGAGCTCTGTCGGTGCTTCGGAGGCCGGCGTCAGGTCCCTGGGGGCACTCTCGGGCTCAACCGTCCGTCCGGGTGTTTTGGCCCTCTCGGTCTCTCCCTCCCTAACAAGGTGGTATAATCTGTCGACCGCTTTGTGTATCCCCTCTTTGATCTCTTTTTTCAGATTCCTAGAGCTGTCTAAGTGCAACTTGGCCTTGGAAAGACACGCCTTTGCCTCCGTGGTTCTGTTTAGGTACTTCACGGGTGGCACTTCTCGAGGCGGGCTCTCCAAGGTTTTTCCCGGCAGCTCATAGGTATCCGACCTTGTACGCTGGGTGACTAGGGCTTTGACTTTGAGTTTGGGGGAGGTGGGCTCGACTGTCTTCTTGGGGGGAGTGGGAACGGGTGCCGTTTTGGGAGGTGTTTTGGCCTTTTGGGGTTGCCCCGATTTTATTTTATCCGCTTCCCATTCCCCAATACTGCGCCTCACTGAGGGGCCAGCTGGTGCCAGGCATGCCTCCTCCGCGCCCACATTCTCCTCCGCAGCCTTCGACTTTTTGACGGGGGTCCTTAATCCAAACATCTTAAAATTAGTCAGGGGACACTATTTGTATAATTGCAAAAATATTAATCAAATTACTTATAAATAAAATAAAAATGTAATAATAATAATAAATTAAATAGGTCCTTAGGATTTAGTCGAATTAATTATTTAAAACAAATAGATTAATGTCAATTTATTATTCCCTTATACTACTGTGACAATAACTGAATCCCTGTAAAAGGGGGATTCAGTTGTCAGTTATTAATAATAAAATAAAATGAAATAATATAAATAGTTAAAAGTATCTAAGTAAATTAATGAATAAGGGAATAAATACAGAAATAAAATAAGTCCTTACTGAGACTTGGTCCAGATAAATTAAAAATAAATATAATTGTCGATTTTCTCTCCCCTACCAATATATTAAAAACTGATTGGGCGTCAAAACCATATAAATTAAATTATTCGGAATGAGAAACGCTTCGAAGTGAAATTCCTAACAAAAATAAAAAATAAAGATTTTTTAGCCAAAACTCCCAGTCTACCTTCCCTATATAGAACAGGGTGGGAGGGTGGGCAAAATTTTTTCGTGCTAGACGGGCGTGAGAGGTGTCCAAAAAACCGTCTCGGCGCGGGCCAGCGAACTACGAAATAAAACTGTGTGGGTGCCAAACAAAAATTTTGAGTTTTGGTCAAAAAACCAGTTTTTGAAGCAAAAAATTTGGAATTTCGCCCCACCACCTGAAAACCAGCACACGGATCGCGGACCAGAGAACAGGGATGAAGGGTGAGTACTATTGTAACTGTAAACTAACGCTACTTTGGCAAAAAATTTAGAACAAACACTAAATTTTGATGATTTTGTATGAAAATTTTAAAAAATATTAAGGGTTGTAGGGGAAAGTTTTTATTTAAGGGTGGAAGTGGGTGCAACGTCGTCAGTACGTAGGCGGACGCCTAGTTATGTCTAAATTAGCTGAAAACAGCTTCAAAATCGCACTCCAAACAACAAAGATATTAGCGATTATGTTAAAAACGTGTCCCCTAAGGTGCTTTTTGATTGTAGGCAGAAACTATAAAAAATCGAAAAGTCAAAAAAATAAGGGTGTTATTTTCGTGCTAGACGGGCGTGAGAGGTGTCCAAAAAACCGTCTCGGCGCGGGCCAGCGAACTACGAAATAAAACTGTGTGGGTGCCAAACAAAAATTTTGAGTTTTGGTCAAAAAACCAGTTTTTGAAGCAAAAAATTTGGAATTTCGCCCCACCACCTGAAAACCAGCACACGGATCGCGGACCAGAGAACAGGGATGAAGGGTGAGTACTATTGTAACTGTAAACTAACGCTACTTTGGCAAAAAATTTAGAACAAACACTAAATTTTGATGATTTTGTATGAAAATTTTAAAAAATATTAAGGGTTGTAGGGGAAAGTTTTTATTTAAGGGTGGAAGTGGGTGCAACGTCGTCAGTACGTAGGCGGACGCCTAGTTATGTCTAAATTAGCTGAAAACAGCTTCAAAATCGCACTCCAAACAACAAAGATATTAGCGATTATGTTAAAAACGTGTCCCCTAAGGTGCTTTTTGATTGTAGGCAGAAACTATAAAAAATCGAAAAGTCAAAAAAATAAGGGTGTTATTTTCGTGCTAGACGGGCGTGAGAGGTGTCCAAAAAACCGTCTCGGCGCGGGCCAGCGAACTACGAAATAAAACTGTGTGGGTGCCAAACAAAAATTTTGAGTTTTGGTCAAAAAACCAGTTTTTGAAGCAAAAAATTTGGAATTTCGCCCCACCACCTGAAAACCAGCACACGGATCGCGGACCAGAGAACAGGGATGAAGGGTGAGTACTATTGTAACTGTAAACTAACGCTACTTTGGCAAAAAATTTAGAACAAACACTAAATTTTGATGATTTTGTATGAAAATTTTAAAAAATATTAAGGGTTGTAGGGGAAAGTTTTTATTTAAGGGTGGAAGTGGGTGCAACGTCGTCAGTACGTAGGCGGACGCCTAGTTATGTCTAAATTAGCTGAAAACAGCTTCAAAATCGCACTCCAAACAACAAAGATATTAGCGATTATGTTAAAAACGTGTCCCCTAAGGTGCTTTTTGATTGTAGGCAGAAACTATAAAAAATCGAAAAGTCAAAAAAATAAGGGTGTTATTTTCGTGCTAGACGGGCGTGAGAGGTGTCCAAAAAACCGTCTCGGCGCGGGCCAGCGAACTACGAAATAAAACTGTGTGGGTGCCAAACAAAAATTTTGAGTTTTGGTCAAAAAACCAGTTTTTGAAGCAAAAAATTTGGAATTTCGCCCCACCACCTGAAAACCAGCACACGGATCGCGGACCAGAGAACAGGGATGAAGGGTGAGTACTATTGTAACTGTAAACTAACGCTACTTTGGCAAAAAATTTAGAACAAACACTAAATTTTGATGATTTTGTATGAAAATTTTAAAAAATATTAAGGGTTGTAGGGGAAAGTTTTTATTTAAGGGTGGAAGTGGGTGCAACGTCGTCAGTACGTAGGCGGACGCCTAGTTATGTCTAAATTAGCTGAAAACAGCTTCAAAATCGCACTCCAAACAACAAAGATATTAGCGATTATGTTAAAAACGTGTCCCCTAAGGTGCTTTTTGATTGTAGGCAGAAACTATAAAAAATCGAAAAGTCAAAAAAATAAGGGTGTTATTTTCGTGCTAGACGGGCGTGAGAGGTGTCCAAAAAACCGTCTCGGCGCGGGCCAGCGAACTACGAAATAAAACTGTGTGGGTGCCAAACAAAAATTTTGAGTTTTGGTCAAAAAACCAGTTTTTGAAGCAAAAAATTTGGAATTTCGCCCCACCACCTGAAAACCAGCACACGGATCGCGGACCAGAGAACAGGGATGAAGGGTGAGTACTATTGTAACTGTAAACTAACGCTACTTTGGCAAAAAATTTAGAACAAACACTAAATTTTGATGATTTTGTATGAAAATTTTAAAAAATATTAAGGGTTGTAGGGGAAAGTTTTTATTTAAGGGTGGAAGTGGGTGCAACGTCGTCAGTACGTAGGCGGACGCCTAGTTATGTCTAAATTAGCTGAAAACAGCTTCAAAATCGCACTCCAAACAACAAAGATATTAGCGATTATGTTAAAAACGTGTCCCCTAAGGTGCTTTTTGATTGTAGGCAGAAACTATAAAAAATCGAAAAGTCAAAAAAATAAGGGTGTTATTTTCGTGCTAGACGGGCGTGAGAGGTGTCCAAAAAACCGTCTCGGCGCGGGCCAGCGAACTACGAAATAAAACTGTGTGGGTGCCAAACAAAAATTTTGAGTTTTGGTCAAAAAACCAGTTTTTGAAGCAAAAAATTTGGAATTTCGCCCCACCACCTGAAAACCAGCACACGGATCGCGGACCAGAGAACAGGGATGAAGGGTGAGTACTATTGTAACTGTAAACTAACGCTACTTTGGCAAAAAATTTAGAACAAACACTAAATTTTGATGATTTTGTATGAAAATTTTAAAAAATATTAAGGGTTGTAGGGGAAAGTTTTTATTTAAGGGTGGAAGTGGGTGCAACGTCGTCAGTACGTAGGCGGACGCCTAGTTATGTCTAAATTAGCTGAAAACAGCTTCAAAATCGCACTCCAAACAACAAAGATATTAGCGATTATGTTAAAAACGTGTCCCCTAAGGTGCTTTTTGATTGTAGGCAGAAACTATAAAAAATCGAAAAGTCAAAAAAATAAGGGTGTTATTTTCGTGCTAGACGGGCGTGAGAGGTGTCCAAAAAACCGTCTCGGCGCGGGCCAGCGAACTACGAAATAAAACTGTGTGGGTGCCAAACAAAAATTTTGAGTTTTGGTCAAAAAACCAGTTTTTGAAGCAAAAAATTTGGAATTTCGCCCCACCACCTGAAAACCAGCACACGGATCGCGGACCAGAGAACAGGGATGAAGGGTGAGTACTATTGTAACTGTAAACTAACGCTACTTTGGCAAAAAATTTAGAACAAACACTAAATTTTGATGATTTTGTATGAAAATTTTAAAAAATATTAAGGGTTGTAGGGGAAAGTTTTTATTTAAGGGTGGAAGTGGGTGCAACGTCGTCAGTACGTAGGCGGACGCCTAGTTATGTCTAAATTAGCTGAAAACAGCTTCAAAATCGCACTCCAAACAACAAAGATATTAGCGATTATGTTAAAAACGTGTCCCCTAAGGTGCTTTTTGATTGTAGGCAGAAACTATAAAAAATCGAAAAGTCAAAAAAATAAGGGTGTTATTTTCGTGCTAGACGGGCGTGAGAGGTGTCCAAAAAACCGTCTCGGCGCGGGCCAGCGAACTACGAAATAAAACTGTGTGGGTGCCAAACAAAAATTTTGAGTTTTGGTCAAAAAACCAGTTTTTGAAGCAAAAAATTTGGAATTTCGCCCCACCACCTGAAAACCAGCACACGGATCGCGGACCAGAGAACAGGGATGAAGGGTGAGTACTATTGTAACTGTAAACTAACGCTACTTTGGCAAAAAATTTAGAACAAACACTAAATTTTGATGATTTTGTATGAAAATTTTAAAAAATATTAAGGGTTGTAGGGGAAAGTTTTTATTTAAGGGTGGAAGTGGGTGCAACGTCGTCAGTACGTAGGCGGACGCCTAGTTATGTCTAAATTAGCTGAAAACAGCTTCAAAATCGCACTCCAAACAACAAAGATATTAGCGATTATGTTAAAAACGTGTCCCCTAAGGTGCTTTTTGATTGTAGGCAGAAACTATAAAAAATCGAAAAGTCAAAAAAATAAGGGTGTTATTTTCGTGCTAGACGGGCGTGAGAGGTGTCCAAAAAACCGTCTCGGCGCGGGCCAGCGAACTACGAAATAAAACTGTGTGGGTGCCAAACAAAAATTTTGAGTTTTGGTCAAAAAACCAGTTTTTGAAGCAAAAAATTTGGAATTTCGCCCCACCACCTGAAAACCAGCACACGGATCGCGGACCAGAGAACAGGGATGAAGGGTGAGTACTATTGTAACTGTAAACTAACGCTACTTTGGCAAAAAATTTAGAACAAACACTAAATTTTGATGATTTTGTATGAAAATTTTAAAAAATATTAAGGGTTGTAGGGGAAAGTTTTTATTTAAGGGTGGAAGTGGGTGCAACGTCGTCAGTACGTAGGCGGACGCCTAGTTATGTCTAAATTAGCTGAAAACAGCTTCAAAATCGCACTCCAAACAACAAAGATATTAGCGATTATGTTAAAAACGTGTCCCCTAAGGTGCTTTTTGATTGTAGGCAGAAACTATAAAAAATCGAAAAGTCAAAAAAATAAGGGTGTTATTTTCGTGCTAGACGGGCGTGAGAGGTGTCCAAAAAACCGTCTCGGCGCGGGCCAGCGAACTACGAAATAAAACTGTGTGGGTGCCAAACAAAAATTTTGAGTTTTGGTCAAAAAACCAGTTTTTGAAGCAAAAAATTTGGAATTTCGCCCCACCACCTGAAAACCAGCACACGGATCGCGGACCAGAGAACAGGGATGAAGGGTGAGTACTATTGTAACTGTAAACTAACGCTACTTTGGCAAAAAATTTAGAACAAACACTAAATTTTGATGATTTTGTATGAAAATTTTAAAAAATATTAAGGGTTGTAGGGGAAAGTTTTTATTTAAGGGTGGAAGTGGGTGCAACGTCGTCAGTACGTAGGCGGACGCCTAGTTATGTCTAAATTAGCTGAAAACAGCTTCAAAATCGCACTCCAAACAACAAAGATATTAGCGATTATGTTAAAAACGTGTCCCCTAAGGTGCTTTTTGATTGTAGGCAGAAACTATAAAAAATCGAAAAGTCAAAAAAATAAGGGTGTTATTTTCGTGCTAGACGGGCGTGAGAGGTGTCCAAAAAACCGTCTCGGCGCGGGCCAGCGAACTACGAAATAAAACTGTGTGGGTGCCAAACAAAAATTTTGAGTTTTGGTCAAAAAACCAGTTTTTGAAGCAAAAAATTTGGAATTTCGCCCCACCACCTGAAAACCAGCACACGGATCGCGGACCAGAGAACAGGGATGAAGGGTGAGTACTATTGTAACTGTAAACTAACGCTACTTTGGCAAAAAATTTAGAACAAACACTAAATTTTGATGATTTTGTATGAAAATTTTAAAAAATATTAAGGGTTGTAGGGGAAAGTTTTTATTTAAGGGTGGAAGTGGGTGCAACGTCGTCAGTACGTAGGCGGACGCCTAGTTATGTCTAAATTAGCTGAAAACAGCTTCAAAATCGCACTCCAAACAACAAAGATATTAGCGATTATGTTAAAAACGTGTCCCCTAAGGTGCTTTTTGATTGTAGGCAGAAACTATAAAAAATCGAAAAGTCAAAAAAATAAGGGTGTTATTTTCGTGCTAGACGGGCGTGAGAGGTGTCCAAAAAACCGTCTCGGCGCGGGCCAGCGAACTACGAAATAAAACTGTGTGGGTGCCAAACAAAAATTTTGAGTTTTGGTCAAAAAACCAGTTTTTGAAGCAAAAAATTTGGAATTTCGCCCCACCACCTGAAAACCAGCACACGGATCGCGGACCAGAGAACAGGGATGAAGGGTGAGTACTATTGTAACTGTAAACTAACGCTACTTTGGCAAAAAATTTAGAACAAACACTAAATTTTGATGATTTTGTATGAAAATTTTAAAAAATATTAAGGGTTGTAGGGGAAAGTTTTTATTTAAGGGTGGAAGTGGGTGCAACGTCGTCAGTACGTAGGCGGACGCCTAGTTATGTCTAAATTAGCTGAAAACAGCTTCAAAATCGCACTCCAAACAACAAAGATATTAGCGATTATGTTAAAAACGTGTCCCCTAAGGTGCTTTTTGATTGTAGGCAGAAACTATAAAAAATCGAAAAGTCAAAAAAATAAGGGTGTTATTTTCGTGCTAGACGGGCGTGAGAGGTGTCCAAAAAACCGTCTCGGCGCGGGCCAGCGAACTACGAAATAAAACTGTGTGGGTGCCAAACAAAAATTTTGAGTTTTGGTCAAAAAACCAGTTTTTGAAGCAAAAAATTTGGAATTTCGCCCCACCACCTGAAAACCAGCACACGGATCGCGGACCAGAGAACAGGGATGAAGGGTGAGTACTATTGTAACTGTAAACTAACGCTACTTTGGCAAAAAATTTAGAACAAACACTAAATTTTGATGATTTTGTATGAAAATTTTAAAAAATATTAAGGGTTGTAGGGGAAAGTTTTTATTTAAGGGTGGAAGTGGGTGCAACGTCGTCAGTACGTAGGCGGACGCCTAGTTATGTCTAAATTAGCTGAAAACAGCTTCAAAATCGCACTCCAAACAACAAAGATATTAGCGATTATGTTAAAAACGTGTCCCCTAAGGTGCTTTTTGATTGTAGGCAGAAACTATAAAAAATCGAAAAGTCAAAAAAATAAGGGTGTTATTTTCGTGCTAGACGGGCGTGAGAGGTGTCCAAAAAACCGTCTCGGCGCGGGCCAGCGAACTACGAAATAAAACTGTGTGGGTGCCAAACAAAAATTTTGAGTTTTGGTCAAAAAACCAGTTTTTGAAGCAAAAAATTTGGAATTTCGCCCCACCACCTGAAAACCAGCACACGGATCGCGGACCAGAGAACAGGGATGAAGGGTGAGTACTATTGTAACTGTAAACTAACGCTACTTTGGCAAAAAATTTAGAACAAACACTAAATTTTGATGATTTTGTATGAAAATTTTAAAAAATATTAAGGGTTGTAGGGGAAAGTTTTTATTTAAGGGTGGAAGTGGGTGCAACGTCGTCAGTACGTAGGCGGACGCCTAGTTATGTCTAAATTAGCTGAAAACAGCTTCAAAATCGCACTCCAAACAACAAAGATATTAGCGATTATGTTAAAAACGTGTCCCCTAAGGTGCTTTTTGATTGTAGGCAGAAACTATAAAAAATCGAAAAGTCAAAAAAATAAGGGTGTTATTTTCGTGCTAGACGGGCGTGAGAGGTGTCCAAAAAACCGTCTCGGCGCGGGCCAGCGAACTACGAAATAAAACTGTGTGGGTGCCAAACAAAAATTTTGAGTTTTGGTCAAAAAACCAGTTTTTGAAGCAAAAAATTTGGAATTTCGCCCCACCACCTGAAAACCAGCACACGGATCGCGGACCAGAGAACAGGGATGAAGGGTGAGTACTATTGTAACTGTAAACTAACGCTACTTTGGCAAAAAATTTAGAACAAACACTAAATTTTGATGATTTTGTATGAAAATTTTAAAAAATATTAAGGGTTGTAGGGGAAAGTTTTTATTTAAGGGTGGAAGTGGGTGCAACGTCGTCAGTACGTAGGCGGACGCCTAGTTATGTCTAAATTAGCTGAAAACAGCTTCAAAATCGCACTCCAAACAACAAAGATATTAGCGATTATGTTAAAAACGTGTCCCCTAAGGTGCTTTTTGATTGTAGGCAGAAACTATAAAAAATCGAAAAGTCAAAAAAATAAGGGTGTTATTTTCGTGCTAGACGGGCGTGAGAGGTGTCCAAAAAACCGTCTCGGCGCGGGCCAGCGAACTACGAAATAAAACTGTGTGGGTGCCAAACAAAAATTTTGAGTTTTGGTCAAAAAACCAGTTTTTGAAGCAAAAAATTTGGAATTTCGCCCCACCACCTGAAAACCAGCACACGGATCGCGGACCAGAGAACAGGGATGAAGGGTGAGTACTATTGTAACTGTAAACTAACGCTACTTTGGCAAAAAATTTAGAACAAACACTAAATTTTGATGATTTTGTATGAAAATTTTAAAAAATATTAAGGGTTGTAGGGGAAAGTTTTTATTTAAGGGTGGAAGTGGGTGCAACGTCGTCAGTACGTAGGCGGACGCCTAGTTATGTCTAAATTAGCTGAAAACAGCTTCAAAATCGCACTCCAAACAACAAAGATATTAGCGATTATGTTAAAAACGTGTCCCCTAAGGTGCTTTTTGATTGTAGGCAGAAACTATAAAAAATCGAAAAGTCAAAAAAATAAGGGTGTTATTTTCGTGCTAGACGGGCGTGAGAGGTGTCCAAAAAACCGTCTCGGCGCGGGCCAGCGAACTACGAAATAAAACTGTGTGGGTGCCAAACAAAAATTTTGAGTTTTGGTCAAAAAACCAGTTTTTGAAGCAAAAAATTTGGAATTTCGCCCCACCACCTGAAAACCAGCACACGGATCGCGGACCAGAGAACAGGGATGAAGGGTGAGTACTATTGTAACTGTAAACTAACGCTACTTTGGCAAAAAATTTAGAACAAACACTAAATTTTGATGATTTTGTATGAAAATTTTAAAAAATATTAAGGGTTGTAGGGGAAAGTTTTTATTTAAGGGTGGAAGTGGGTGCAACGTCGTCAGTACGTAGGCGGACGCCTAGTTATGTCTAAATTAGCTGAAAACAGCTTCAAAATCGCACTCCAAACAACAAAGATATTAGCGATTATGTTAAAAACGTGTCCCCTAAGGTGCTTTTTGATTGTAGGCAGAAACTATAAAAAATCGAAAAGTCAAAAAAATAAGGGTGTTATTTTCGTGCTAGACGGGCGTGAGAGGTGTCCAAAAAACCGTCTCGGCGCGGGCCAGCGAACTACGAAATAAAACTGTGTGGGTGCCAAACAAAAATTTTGAGTTTTGGTCAAAAAACCAGTTTTTGAAGCAAAAAATTTGGAATTTCGCCCCACCACCTGAAAACCAGCACACGGATCGCGGACCAGAGAACAGGGATGAAGGGTGAGTACTATTGTAACTGTAAACTAACGCTACTTTGGCAAAAAATTTAGAACAAACACTAAATTTTGATGATTTTGTATGAAAATTTTAAAAAATATTAAGGGTTGTAGGGGAAAGTTTTTATTTAAGGGTGGAAGTGGGTGCAACGTCGTCAGTACGTAGGCGGACGCCTAGTTATGTCTAAATTAGCTGAAAACAGCTTCAAAATCGCACTCCAAACAACAAAGATATTAGCGATTATGTTAAAAACGTGTCCCCTAAGGTGCTTTTTGATTGTAGGCAGAAACTATAAAAAATCGAAAAGTCAAAAAAATAAGGGTGTTATTTTCGTGCTAGACGGGCGTGAGAGGTGTCCAAAAAACCGTCTCGGCGCGGGCCAGCGAACTACGAAATAAAACTGTGTGGGTGCCAAACAAAAATTTTGAGTTTTGGTCAAAAAACCAGTTTTTGAAGCAAAAAATTTGGAATTTCGCCCCACCACCTGAAAACCAGCACACGGATCGCGGACCAGAGAACAGGGATGAAGGGTGAGTACTATTGTAACTGTAAACTAACGCTACTTTGGCAAAAAATTTAGAACAAACACTAAATTTTGATGATTTTGTATGAAAATTTTAAAAAATATTAAGGGTTGTAGGGGAAAGTTTTTATTTAAGGGTGGAAGTGGGTGCAACGTCGTCAGTACGTAGGCGGACGCCTAGTTATGTCTAAATTAGCTGAAAACAGCTTCAAAATCGCACTCCAAACAACAAAGATATTAGCGATTATGTTAAAAACGTGTCCCCTAAGGTGCTTTTTGATTGTAGGCAGAAACTATAAAAAATCGAAAAGTCAAAAAAATAAGGGTGTTATTTTCGTGCTAGACGGGCGTGAGAGGTGTCCAAAAAACCGTCTCGGCGCGGGCCAGCGAACTACGAAATAAAACTGTGTGGGTGCCAAACAAAAATTTTGAGTTTTGGTCAAAAAACCAGTTTTTGAAGCAAAAAATTTGGAATTTCGCCCCACCACCTGAAAACCAGCACACGGATCGCGGACCAGAGAACAGGGATGAAGGGTGAGTACTATTGTAACTGTAAACTAACGCTACTTTGGCAAAAAATTTAGAACAAACACTAAATTTTGATGATTTTGTATGAAAATTTTAAAAAATATTAAGGGTTGTAGGGGAAAGTTTTTATTTAAGGGTGGAAGTGGGTGCAACGTCGTCAGTACGTAGGCGGACGCCTAGTTATGTCTAAATTAGCTGAAAACAGCTTCAAAATCGCACTCCAAACAACAAAGATATTAGCGATTATGTTAAAAACGTGTCCCCTAAGGTGCTTTTTGATTGTAGGCAGAAACTATAAAAAATCGAAAAGTCAAAAAAATAAGGGTGTTATTTTCGTGCTAGACGGGCGTGAGAGGTGTCCAAAAAACCGTCTCGGCGCGGGCCAGCGAACTACGAAATAAAACTGTGTGGGTGCCAAACAAAAATTTTGAGTTTTGGTCAAAAAACCAGTTTTTGAAGCAAAAAATTTGGAATTTCGCCCCACCACCTGAAAACCAGCACACGGATCGCGGACCAGAGAACAGGGATGAAGGGTGAGTACTATTGTAACTGTAAACTAACGCTACTTTGGCAAAAAATTTAGAACAAACACTAAATTTTGATGATTTTGTATGAAAATTTTAAAAAATATTAAGGGTTGTAGGGGAAAGTTTTTATTTAAGGGTGGAAGTGGGTGCAACGTCGTCAGTACGTAGGCGGACGCCTAGTTATGTCTAAATTAGCTGAAAACAGCTTCAAAATCGCACTCCAAACAACAAAGATATTAGCGATTATGTTAAAAACGTGTCCCCTAAGGTGCTTTTTGATTGTAGGCAGAAACTATAAAAAATCGAAAAGTCAAAAAAATAAGGGTGTTATTTTCGTGCTAGACGGGCGTGAGAGGTGTCCAAAAAACCGTCTCGGCGCGGGCCAGCGAACTACGAAATAAAACTGTGTGGGTGCCAAACAAAAATTTTGAGTTTTGGTCAAAAAACCAGTTTTTGAAGCAAAAAATTTGGAATTTCGCCCCACCACCTGAAAACCAGCACACGGATCGCGGACCAGAGAACAGGGATGAAGGGTGAGTACTATTGTAACTGTAAACTAACGCTACTTTGGCAAAAAATTTAGAACAAACACTAAATTTTGATGATTTTGTATGAAAATTTTAAAAAATATTAAGGGTTGTAGGGGAAAGTTTTTATTTAAGGGTGGAAGTGGGTGCAACGTCGTCAGTACGTAGGCGGACGCCTAGTTATGTCTAAATTAGCTGAAAACAGCTTCAAAATCGCACTCCAAACAACAAAGATATTAGCGATTATGTTAAAAACGTGTCCCCTAAGGTGCTTTTTGATTGTAGGCAGAAACTATAAAAAATCGAAAAGTCAAAAAAATAAGGGTGTTATTTTCGTGCTAGACGGGCGTGAGAGGTGTCCAAAAAACCGTCTCGGCGCGGGCCAGCGAACTACGAAATAAAACTGTGTGGGTGCCAAACAAAAATTTTGAGTTTTGGTCAAAAAACCAGTTTTTGAAGCAAAAAATTTGGAATTTCGCCCCACCACCTGAAAACCAGCACACGGATCGCGGACCAGAGAACAGGGATGAAGGGTGAGTACTATTGTAACTGTAAACTAACGCTACTTTGGCAAAAAATTTAGAACAAACACTAAATTTTGATGATTTTGTATGAAAATTTTAAAAAATATTAAGGGTTGTAGGGGAAAGTTTTTATTTAAGGGTGGAAGTGGGTGCAACGTCGTCAGTACGTAGGCGGACGCCTAGTTATGTCTAAATTAGCTGAAAACAGCTTCAAAATCGCACTCCAAACAACAAAGATATTAGCGATTATGTTAAAAACGTGTCCCCTAAGGTGCTTTTTGATTGTAGGCAGAAACTATAAAAAATCGAAAAGTCAAAAAAATAAGGGTGTTATTTTCGTGCTAGACGGGCGTGAGAGGTGTCCAAAAAACCGTCTCGGCGCGGGCCAGCGAACTACGAAATAAAACTGTGTGGGTGCCAAACAAAAATTTTGAGTTTTGGTCAAAAAACCAGTTTTTGAAGCAAAAAATTTGGAATTTCGCCCCACCACCTGAAAACCAGCACACGGATCGCGGACCAGAGAACAGGGATGAAGGGTGAGTACTATTGTAACTGTAAACTAACGCTACTTTGGCAAAAAATTTAGAACAAACACTAAATTTTGATGATTTTGTATGAAAATTTTAAAAAATATTAAGGGTTGTAGGGGAAAGTTTTTATTTAAGGGTGGAAGTGGGTGCAACGTCGTCAGTACGTAGGCGGACGCCTAGTTATGTCTAAATTAGCTGAAAACAGCTTCAAAATCGCACTCCAAACAACAAAGATATTAGCGATTATGTTAAAAACGTGTCCCCTAAGGTGCTTTTTGATTGTAGGCAGAAACTATAAAAAATCGAAAAGTCAAAAAAATAAGGGTGTTATTTTCGTGCTAGACGGGCGTGAGAGGTGTCCAAAAAACCGTCTCGGCGCGGGCCAGCGAACTACGAAATAAAACTGTGTGGGTGCCAAACAAAATTTTGAGTTTTGGTCAAAAAACCAGTTTTTGAAGCAAAAAATTGGAATTTCGCCCCACCACCTGAAAACCAGCACACGGATCGCGGACCAGAGAACAGGGATGAAGGGTGAGTACTATTGTAACTGTAAACTAACGCTACTTTGGCAAAAAATTTAGAACAAACACTAAATTTTGATGATTTTGTATGAAAATTTTAAAAAATATTAAGGGTTGTAGGGGAAAGTTTTTATTTAAGGGTGGAAGTGGGTGCAACGTCGTCAGTACGTAGGCGGACGCCTAGTTATGTCTAAATTAGCTGAAAACAGCTTCAAAATCGCACTCCAAACAACAAAGATATTAGCGATTATGTTAAAAACGTGTCCCCTAAGGTGCTTTTTGATTGTAGGCAGAAACTATAAAAAATCGAAAAGTCAAAAAAATAAGGGTGTTATTTTCGTGCTAGACGGGCGTGAGAGGTGTCCAAAAAACCGTCTCGGCGCGGGCCAGCGAACTACGAAATAAAACTGTGTGGGTGCCAAACAAAATTTTGAGTTTTGGTCAAAAAACCAGTTTTTGAAGCAAAAAATTTGGAATTTCGCCCCACCACCTGAAAACCAGCACACGGATCGCGGACCAGAGAACAGGGATGAAGGGTGAGTACTATTGTAACTGTAAACTAACGCTACTTTGGCAAAAAATTTAGACAAACACTAAATTTTGATGATTTTGTATGAAAATTTTAAAAAATATTAAGGGTTGTAGGGGAAAGTTTTTATTTAAGGGTGGAAGTGGGTGCAACGTCGTCAGTACGTAGGCGGACGCCTAGTTATGTCTAAATTAGCTGAAAACAGCTTCAAAATCGCACTCCAAACAACAAAGATATTAGCGATTATGTTAAAAACGTGTCCCCTAAGGTGCTTTTTGATTGTAGGCAGAAACTATAAAAAATCGAAAAGTCAAAAAAATAAGGGTGTTATTTTCGTGCTAGACGGGCGTGAGAGGTGTCCAAAAAACCGTCTCGGCGCGGGCCAGCGAACTACGAAATAAAACTGTGTGGGTGCCAAACAAAAATTTTGAGTTTTGGTCAAAAAACCAGTTTTTGAAGCAAAAAATTTGGAATTTCGCCCCACCACCTGAAAACCAGCACACGGATCGCGGACCAGAGAACAGGGATGAAGGGTGAGTACTATTGTAACTGTAAACTAACGCTACTTTGGCAAAAAATTTAGAACAAACACTAAATTTTGATGATTTTGTATGAAAATTTTAAAAAATATTAAGGGTTGTAGGGGAAAGTTTTTATTTAAGGGTGGAAGTGGGTGCAACGTCGTCAGTACGTAGGCGGACGCCTAGTTATGTCTAAATTAGCTGAAAACAGCTTCAAAATCGCACTCCAAACAACAAAGATATTAGCGATTATGTTAAAAACGTGTCCCCTAAGGTGCTTTTTGATTGTAGGCAAAACTATAAAAAATCGAAAAGTCAAAAAAATAAGGGTGTTATTTTCGTGCTAGACGGGCGTGAGAGGTGTCCAAAAAACCGTCTCGGCGCGGGGCCAGCGAACTACGAAATAAAACTGTGTGGGTGCCAAACAAAAAATTTTGAGTTTTGGTCAAAAAACCAGTTTTTGAAGCAAAAAATTTGGAATTTCGCCCCACCACCTGAAAACCAGCACACGGATCGCGGACCAGAGAACAGGGATGAAGGGTGAGTACTATTGTAACTGTAAACTAACGCTACTTTGGCAAAAAATTTAGAACAAACACTAAATTTTGATGATTTTGTATGAAAATTTAAAAAATATTAAGGGTTGTAGGGGAAAGTTTTTATTTAAGGGTGGAAGTGGGTGCAACGTCGTCAGTACGTAGGCGGACGCCTAGTTATGTCTAAATTAGCTGAAAACAGCTTCAAAATCGCACTCCAAACAACAAAGATATTAGCGATTATGTTAAAAACGTGTCCCCTAAGGTGCTTTTTGATTGTAGGCAGAAACTATAAAAAATCGAAAAGTCAAAAAAATAAGGGTGTTATTTTCGTGCTAGACGGGCGTGAGAGGTGTCCAAAAAACCGTCTCGGCGCGGGCCAGCGAACTACGAAATAAAACTGTGTGGGTGCCAAACAAAAATTTTGAGTTTTGGTCAAAAAACCAGTTTTTGAAGCAAAAAATTTGGAATTTCGCCCCACCACCTGAAAACCAGCACACGGATCGCGGACCAGAGAACAGGGATGAAGGGTGAGTACTATTGTAACTGTAAACTAACGCTACTTTGGCAAAAAATTTAGAACAAACACTAAATTTTGATGATTTTGTATGAAAATTTTAAAAAATATTAAGGGTTGTAGGGGAAAGTTTTTATTTAAGGGTGGAAGTGGGTGCAACGTCGTCAGTACGTAGGCGGACGCCTAGTTATGTCTAAATTAGCTGAAAACAGCTTCAAAATCGCACTCCAAACAACAAAGATATTAGCGATTATGTTAAAAACGTGTCCCCTAAGGTGCTTTTTGATTGTAGGCAGAAACTATAAAAAATCGAAAAGTCAAAAAAATAAGGGTGTTATTTTCGTGCTAGACGGGCGTGAGAGGTGTCCAAAAAACCGTCTCGGCGCGGGCCAGCGAACTACGAAATAAAACTGTGTGGGTGCCAAACAAAAATTTTGAGTTTTGGTCAAAAAACCAGTTTTTGAAGCAAAAAAATTTGGAATTTCGCCCCACCACCTGAAAACCAGCACACGGATCGCGGACCAGAGAACAGGGATGAAGGGTGAGTACTATTGTAACTGTAAACTAACGCTACTTTGGCAAAAAATTTAGAACAAACACTAAATTTTGATGATTTTGTATGAAAATTTTAAAAAATATTAAGGGTTGTAGGGGAAAGTTTTTATTTAAGGGTGGAAGTGGGTGCAACGTCGTCAGTACGTAGGCGGACGCCTAGTTATGTCTAAATTAGCTGAAAACAGCTTCAAAATCGCACTCCAAACAACAAAGATATTAGCGATTATGTTAAAACGTGTCCCCTAAGGTGCTTTTTGATTGTAGGCAGAAACTATAAAAATCGAAAAGTCAAAAAAATAAGGGTGTTATTTTCGTGCTAGACGGGCGTGAGAGGTGTCCAAAAAACCGTCTCGGCGCGGGCCAGCGAACTACGAAATAAAACTGTGTGGGTGCCAAACAAAAATTTTGAGTTTTGGTCAAAAAACCAGTTTTTGAAGCAAAAAATTTGAATTTCGCCCCACCACCTGAAAACCAGCACACGGATCGCGGACCAGAGAACAGGGATGAAGGGTGAGTACTATTGTAACTGTAAACTAACGCTACTTTGGCAAAAAATTTAGAACAAACACTAAATTTTGATGATTTTGTATGAAAATTTTAAAAAATATTAAGGGTTGTAGGGGAAAGTTTTTATTTAAGGGTGGAAGTGGGTGCAACGTCGTCAGTACGTAGGCGGACGCCTAGTTATGTCTAAATTAGCTGAAAACAGCTTCAAAATCGCACTCCAAACAACAAAGATATTAGCGATTATGTTAAAAACGTGTCCCCTAAGGTGCTTTTTGATTGTAGGCAGAAACTATAAAAAATCGAAAAGTCAAAAAAATAAGGGTGTTATTTTCGTGCTAGACGGGCGTGAGAGGTGTCCAAAAAACCGTCTCGGCGCGGGCCAGCGAACTACGAAATAAAACTGTGTGGGTGCCAAACAAAAATTTTGAGTTTTGGTCAAAAAACCAGTTTTTGAAGCAAAAATTTGGAATTTCGCCCCACCACCTGAAAACCAGCACACGGATCGCGGACCAGAGAACAGGGATGAAGGGTGAGTACTATTGTAACTGTAAACTAACGCTACTTTGGCAAAAAATTTAGAACAAACACTAAATTTTGATGATTTTGTATGAAAATTTTAAAAAATATTAAGGGTTGTAGGGGAAAGTTTTTATTTAAGGGTGGAAGTGGGTGCAACGTCGTCAGTACGTAGGCGGACGCCTAGTTATGTCTAAATTAGCTGAAAACAGCTTCAAAATCGCACTCCAAACAACAAAGATATTAGCGATTATGTTAAAAACGTGTCCCCTAAGGTGCTTTTTGATTGTAGGCAGAAACTATAAAAAATCGAAAAGTCAAAAAAATAAGGGTGTTATTTTCGTGCTAGACGGGCGTGAGAGGTGTCCAAAAAACCGTCTCGGCGCGGGCCAGCGAACTACGAAATAAAACTGTGTGGTGCCAAACAAAAATTTTGAGTTTTGGTCAAAAAACCAGTTTTTGAAGCAAAAAAATTTGGAATTTCGCCCCACCACCTGAAAACCAGCACACGGATCGCGGACCAGAGAACAGGGATGAAGGGTGAGTACTATTGTAACTGTAAACTAACGCTACTTTGGCAAAAAATTTAGAACAAACACTAAATTTTGATGATTTTGTATGAAAATTTTAAAAAATATTAAGGGTTGTAGGGGAAAGTTTTTATTTAAGGGTGGAAGTGGGTGCAACGTCGTCAGTACGTAGGCGGACGCCTAGTTATGTCTAAATTAGCTGAAAACAGCTTCAAAATCGCACTCCAAACAACAAAGATATTAGCGATTATGTTAAAAACGTGTCCCCTAAGGTGCTTTTTGATTGTAGGCAGAAACTATAAAAAATCGAAAAGTCAAAAAAATAAGGGTGTTATTTTCGTGCTAGACGGGCGTGAGAGGTGTCCAAAAAACCGTCTCGCGCGGGCCAGCGAACTACGAAATAAAACTGTGTGGGTGCCAAACAAAAATTTTGAGTTTTGGTCAAAAAACCAGTTTTTGAAGCAAAAAATTTGGAATTTCGCCCCACCACCTGAAAACCAGCACACGGATCGCGGACCAGAGAACAGGGATGAAGGGTGAGTACTTATTGTAACTGTAAACTAACGCTACTTTGGCAAAAAATTTAGAACAAACACTAAATTTTGATGATTTTGTATGAAAATTTTAAAAAATATTAAGGGTTGTAGGGGAAAGTTTTTATTTAAGGGTGGAAGTGGGTGCAACGTCGTCAGTACGTAGGCGGGACGCCTAGTTATGTCTAAATTAGCTGAAAACAGCTTCAAAATCGCACTCCAAACAACAAAGATATTAGCGATTATGTTAAAAACGTGTCCCCTAAGGTGCTTTTTGATTGTAGGCAGAAACTATAAAAAATCGAAAAGTCAAAAAAATAAGGGTGTTATTTTCGTGCTAGACGGGCGTGAGAGGTGTCCAAAAAACCGTCTCGGCGCGGGCCAGCGAACTACGAAATAAAACTGTGTGGGTGCCAAACAAAAATTTTGAGTTTTGGTCAAAAAACCAGTTTTTGAAGCAAAAAATTTGGAATTTCGCCCCACCACACTGAAAACCAGCACACGGATCGCGGACCAGAGAACAGGGATGAAGGGTGAGT